>HG995316.1:6247953-11449100 GCA_905332915.2 Hecatera dysodea
GGACGACTCCGTCCAGGACGTGCAACCTATTAATATCGTACTAATATCGAATCGAACGAAATTACCAGAATGCCCTTCGACTAGTGCAACAATCTGTGTGGTGTGCGTACTGTGTGTGTGATCGGGATTCATCGCGTTCATCAATACGTACCTACAGCTCTGTGTGTGTGTGATGTATCGAATAAGGTGCTAGACTACAGTAGGTAGTACAGACTCGGTACACAGCGCTCGAATCGCATTATGTACCTATATCGACACTGTGTCATGAATTTTTTTAGTTATTTTTTTGTTTTCCTCTCTCTTTAGGTGATATATGTATATAGGTAGGTACCCAGTACCTACCTAAAACGAAGACATACGGGCGAAGAAAAAAGTACGTTACCTACGTACCTATGTAATAAATAGGATGCTATAGTTAAACGTTTTATTAATATCAATTTCAGGTCGACCCTTCTCTGCTGAGCCGAGACGGGTGAAAGATTACGACCACCACGACGACGGGCGGCAGCGGCAGCGGCAGCGGCGGCGGCGGCGGCGGCGCAGCACAACAACAACAAGGTGAATAAGTCAACGTGTGTACCTACCTACCTACTTAATTAATACCTACATAGTAGAAGATCATCCGTACTAGTTGTAAGTAAGTATGTCTCTACACATTGCATGTAATATGTATGTAAATAACGTTTTATATTTATCAATTTCAGGGTGGCGAGCGGGCGGGCCGACCATTCGGCTGAGCTGTGTGCGCTCTGACCGACCGACGGCGATGGATGGAGACACCGACCGAGACGGCGAGGGCGAGGGACAGGACAACAAGAACGTTTACCAAGTATAAGGTAAAGAGATCTGTCAGTATCTGTTTGTATGTACCGAATACTGGATATTAAAATGATAATGCTGAACATAAACTGTTTGATGTGCGTACCTCCTCTATGCATACTACTACTACTATAATATACGAGTAAACTACCAAATTATGAATGTTATCCAAAACCAACCAAATTTAAATAAAACTAGCACCTTCTATGTAGGTATATTACGTTTAGTTCGTTCGTTTTTAGACAATTCCATTATAGAAACTTTTATCATATCGAATCATATGCGGCCCTGAAAAGGGCCTTTTTTTATGTGTGTGCGCAGATCTACGTACGTACATACGTATGGACGAACGGTAGTGTGACTTACGTCAGCCACACACTGTAGGTACGAAGATCTGGTTGCGCGCAGACGGGAAACGCGCAATGTGTTTAACCGCCGAAACCGTACAGGGTACGACCCTGGCGCTTCAGAGCGTAGACGACGTCCATGGCGGTGACGGTCTTCCTCTTGGCGTGCTCGGTGTAGGTGACGGCATCGCGGATGACGTTCTCGAGGAACACTTTAAGCACACCGCGAGTCTCCTCGTAGATCAGACCGGAGATACGTTTCACGCCGCCTCTGCGAGCCAGACGGCGGATGGCGGGCTTCGTGATACCCTGGATGTTATCACGAAGTACCTTCCTGTGACGCTTGGCTCCTCCTTTTCCCAGACCCTTTCCTCCCTTGCCGCGACCGGTCATCTTCTCAGCAGACGGGGGGCTTCCAAATTAACACTGACAACACTCTGCGCTCACGAACTGGAGTCGTAACTAAAATTTTCGAGTTTTTTTTTTTTTTTTTTTTTTTTTTTTTTTTTTTTTTTTTTTTTTTGATGGGACCACTCGCAGTTCAGCACACTAAGGCTGGTTACTGCTCAACCGGACAATCCTGTGGTGGCCTCAAATGAATTTAAGGCCCCCAGCCAGGGCTAAAAACTACTAAAAGCTAAATGACCGCTTCGCTAAGGGCATCCCCTGTGGGATACGGGCCTCGGCTTAACGGGGTCATTGAGAGGGGCAGCAAGGGACAGGCTGGGTCAATTATTATTATTTAGGGGATTTAACGCTAATGGCTCAGCGGCGCGGGCTGGCTCGTTAGGCAAAAGTCGGGGAGGGATGTTACTGGGGCGTCGCGATGGGCCTCGTCGGCGAGGCCGGAATACGGAACGCGGTCTGTTTTTGTTTTTTCTAATCGTGCTGGTTTCCCTATTACTCTCTTGTAGTAAGGTGATGGGGTCGTCGGGTTCGACTAGGGAGTGCCGTGGACGGCGAATCCTACTAATCTTGGAGGGAGTGTACCGGGCGGCCGATACAATGAGAGGGTTCTGATGGGATTCGGCGGACTCAATGAAACGCTTGTTAAGGCGCTTCATGAATTGTTTAATAGTTGGAATGCGGAGGTCGACATGGAGTCGATCGTTTCTAACGAACCACGGGGCACCCGTGGCCTTCCGCAGAAATCGGTTTTGGATTACTTGCAACCTATGGATCCGGTACGACTTAGTGTGCGCAAAAGTAGCACACGCATAAGTCATGATCGGGCGTATACATGTTATATAAATGCGCAACTTGCATTTAAGGGAAAGCTTGCTGCGTGCATTCAGCATGGGGTGGAGCCTACCGAGAGCGAAAGCGGCGCGATTACGCACCGTCTTTATGTGCTCACCGAAAGTAAGCTTTCGGTCAAGGATTACACCTAAGTATTTGGCTTGCTTCACCCAAGGGATCGGCTTGCCAAACATGGTGATCGGACTGGGGTCTGGTGGAGGGAATCGAGCCCGCGGCCTGTGAAACAGGATCGCTTGACTCTTTTCCGGATTGACTTCCACTCTCCATTTCCGAAACCAGGCGCCTAGTGCGTCGGCGGATCTCTGGAGGTGGCTGGCTATTGACTTTACACATCTGCCGGAGCGGTAGATGGCCGTGTCGTCGGCAAATAGGGCAAGTTGCGTCTGAGAACTGGTGGGAATGTCGCTGGTGTACAGCGAGAATAACAAGGGAGAGAGGACACCGCCTTGCGGTACTCCGGCATGAATGGGGTGGGGAGACGAAAGCGCACCTTCGATACGGTACCGAAAGGTGCGGTCTGACAAATAGTCTCGCAAGATGAGCACGAGACGATCTGGCACACCCAGTTGATATAACTTGTATATCAGTCCGTTGTGCCAGACCTTGTCAAACGCTTTCGCTATGTCGAAGAACAGGGCCCCCGTAACTAAGCCGCGCTGATAGCGGTCGCTGATGTGCTCAACGATACGGTAGACCTGTTGGACACATGAGTGGTTTGACCGGAAACCAAACTGCTCATTTGGGAGGAGGCTCTTTGCTTCAACGTAGTCTTTGAGTCGCTTATAAATAAGCCTCTCGTAGACCTTGCCGAGAGCTTTGAGCAAACTAATGGGACGATAGCTGGACGGGGAGGACTTGGGCTTCCCTGGTTTGGGGATACCTATGACGGTAGCCTCTTTCCACGTCTGTGGGAACATGTTGTTGGACAGAGCGCCGTTGAAAATGGCGGTCATCAGCATGATCAGGGTTGCCGGGAAGAGACGGAGCACCTTATTGGTGATTCCGTCTGACCCAGGGGCTTTCTTGAGTTTGAGTCGCCCGATGATCTCCTTCACCTCGTCAGGAGTGACGGGGGGGAGAGGATCCTCGGGGTCCTCGACTGGTGGGAGGGAGGCTCTACGTTCGACTTCAGCGTTCACCTTGTCCAGGTGTGCTTTGTCTACTGGTTGAGAGCTGGGAGAGCACTGGGCCTCGAGGCTGTCGGCCAGGCATTCGGCCTTCTCATCGTCTTCAAAAGCGATGGAGTTGTCGGGGCGGGTGAGGGGAGGCATAGAGGCAACTTCAGAGGAGCGCAATTTCCTTTGGAGTTCCCAAAACGCTTGATGGTTGGGTTCGAGGTCGCCCAGCATTTTATCCCAGCGACTTTCACGCAGCTCAGCAATGCTCTTACTTACTTTGCGTTGTAAGTAGCGCATGTGAACTTTGTTAGCTTCGCAGGGAAAAGCACTGTAGGCACGAACTGCCGCGTTCTTCTCAGTCACGAGCTCACGCACTTCGTCCGGGAGTTTCCAGTGATGATCACTCGTCACCGGAGACTCCTTTGAACTTTCGTTCAGGATCGATTGCACGTGATCCGTGAGTGAGCTGACCGCGGCCAGCGTGTCTGCGACAGTCTCGATATTGTCTGGGATCTGGTCCAGGTGAGCTGACGTGGTGACTTTCAGCTTTTCGCTTACTTGTCTCCAGTCAGTGGTCAGTTTGGTGGGAGGAGGATGGGAGGGGTCCATGGGCCCCGACCTAGGAGCAAGCTCCAGGATCACTGGCCTATGGTCCGAGTTAAGCTCTTCGAGCGCCTCCACAGAATGCAACCGAAGGTTGACATTTTTGAGGAGAGCGATGTCGAGCACATCGGGTGGATGGGAGGTTATGTGGGGATAGTGGGTTGGATGCATCGGAGCGATGACATCAAAGTTGAGGGAGCTGCACAGATCAAACACTACTCTGCCTCTGGCAGTAGTCGTGTTGCTGTTCCAGGAGGGGTGCTTGGCATTGAGATCCCCCGCCAGAAGGACGGAGTTACTCATGCCGAGAAGTTTTGTCAGATCATCTTTCACAGCGGGGCCGTCCGACGAGGTGTTAGGCGGGACGTAGGCTGAGATGATCGTGATCGGTTGATGGCCAGTCATGCCTAGCCGACAGACTGAGACCTCAAAGATATCTAGTGGGGGCGGATCCATAGGGATGCAGTAGAGGGCAGATCTGTAATAGATTAGAGTACCTCCTGCATGACATCGGGTCCTATCATTGCGAACTAAACGATAGTTCGCAATTTTAGGATCCCGGTGCCGGGGCTTCAGGAAGGTCTCTTGGATCAGAAGTATGTCTAAGTGATGGTCGCGGAGGAAGAGGGCGATCTCATCACGCTGGCTCCTAAGGCCATTGGCATTGAAAAACCCTACGCGGAGGGCTGTCGGCTTAATCCTACCTTTATAATGGGACTTATCCATTGTTGGGGGAGATTAGGGATGTATAGACGGAAACGTGGTGCACAACGTCACCGAAGTCTTTGAAAACTGCGGGGTGATTCCCACCGCAGTTTTCTAGGGCCCTAGCCATGGCCAGCGCACGAGGCGAGTAAAACGCCTGGTACGTGACCAGGATTATGTTTCTGGAGATGTCTCCGGAAACAGTGGTGGGGGGGGGGGGGTGCAACTGCTTGCACCGGGGCTGACACCTGAGTCTGCGAAGACACAGGGAAGGGGGGTATGGCTACGTCCATCAGGGCCGGTATGGCCTTGGTTGGGGTAGCGGGGGCCTTAGGGGCAGATTCCGACTGGGGCTGGGGCTGGGGCGCACTAGTCTTCAGAGCCGGGAAATGGGCCTGGTGATTTAGTGCGTTCCAGGGGCTGGGACGCTGCGGGCTCAAGGGGACAGTTTTGTCTGCCTTGTTTCCAGAAGGAGACTCCCTTTGCTGACGCGCGCTCGCGCGCTTCGCCAGCTTGGGAGCCGATGTTTTTGGGGCCTTTGGGCAGCCGCGGTAATTTGCGGTGTGCCCTGTCGTCCCACACAGCACACAGCTGGGCGGGTCGACGCAAAGGGAGCGGTCCTTGGGGCGGGGGCAGTCGGGAGTGCCGTGGTCTCCCAGGCACTTCACGCACCTCGGCTTGCCGAAGCAATGCCGCTGTGAGTGGCCGTACAGTTGGCATCGGTGGCATTGCCCAACGATGCCACTCTGTCGCGGCTTTTCAACGGAAAGGCCAGAGAGGCCACAGATCTTGGCGATATTAAAAATAGGGTGATGGCCCTCGGTCTGGTCGCAGACTACGAGGACCATATTGTAGGATTCACCCCCGCGGCGGTGCATGCGGTGCACCTCCGCTGCGGGGATACCTTGTGACTCTAGGTCACTCAGAATCTCCGCTGAGGGGATCTCCCTTGGGACATTTCGAATAACCACCCTGATTTGGCGGTTCTCTGGGAGATTATAGGAGTGGAAGAATACCTTCCTCGACGTAAGGAGCTTGTGCAGCTCCCTATAGTCCTTTGCGGAAGGGGTCACTACTTTAATGCCCTGCTGGACGGCACGGGCGTGTGTGAAGTTTATCTTAAGCGCGGTGCAAGCCGCCGAAATCTCCGTCCACCTCCCCTTATCGTGAATGAAAAGGGGGGGTGGGGGGCGGGTCTTGGGGGCTGCGGGTGCAGTCTCCATGGGGGTGGGGGGACGGGGGCTCGCCTGTGAGGCGGCCTGCGAGGGGGACGCTGGGCGCGAAGAGGGCGCCGACGAGGGGGCTGACGTCGGGGCAGCAGAGGGGAGGGGGGCCTTGGTGGCTTTTTTGGGGGCAGGGGCCTGGGGGGTGGAGGAGGCCTTCTTTTTTCTCTTCCCCTGGACGACTGTGTAGCCGTCCGAGGACGAGGCGGTCGCGGAGGAGTGGGAGGAGGTGGCAGACGAGTCGGAGTGGTCCGACTCGTACTCCATCTCTTGCTCCACTTCGGCGGGTGAGGTGGCCCTGGCTGCCAGGTAGTAAAATTTTCGAGGCGCTCGCTCTTATATATATACTGCTACGGGCGAGCGAGGGGAGCGATACGGTCGGTGCGCGGGGAGAGGTGAGACTATGCTCGTCGTTGGTTGGTTTGTTTGACGATGCGCTACGCTATACGTGATTTCTTTGCGCGCATTCGAATAAAATAATAATAATTAAAAAAAAAAAAAAAGTCTAACAGTATAAAATGCGACCTAGGTATGATGTTAGCACTATGGTAACGTAAAAAAAAAAAAAAAAAAAAAAAAAAATTGCACCTATATCTTAACTACATACCTATCTAATTATATCTCAAATGTTCCAAACGTTAGCATTCAGTCGCAATAAGTAGGTAATAGGAAAATAAACATGCTTCCTTACTAACTTTCATGTAAAATATCTCTATGCGACTTATATATAGGTAAGATGTGTTCGTATCGGTTGGTTAAGCTGTATATATGTAATGTATGATTTTGTTCGTCAGTTTCATTCCAGTTTTTATCATCTGTACTATTATAGGTAGGTAAGTAAGTAAGTAAGTAAGTAAATAGGTAGGTAGGTAGGTAGGTAGGTATCGTTTTTGCGACATTCTGATAGAAAGAAACATTTCATATTCAGATACATATGTGGCCCTGAAAAGGGCCTTTTATGTGAACGCACAGTCACAGACGGCACACAGCCGACAACCGACACGAAGCCGCACCACCCGAAACAGGCAGTGTGTCACAACGTGAAGGACGACGGGGTGCGTGTCGTGCTTGCGACGTATGCCGTTGCAACAGCAGCAGTTTAAGCGCGTTCGCCTCTGATCCTGCGCGCCAACTGGATGTCCTTCGGCATGATTGTGACGCGCTTAGCGTGGATCGCGCACAGGTTGGTGTCTTCGAAGAGACCGACCAGGTAAGCTTCGCTGGCCTCCTGCAGCGCCATGACGGCGGAGCTCTGGAAACGGAGATCGGTCTTGAAGTCCTGGGCGATCTCACGCACTAGACGCTGGAACGGAAGCTTGCGGATCAGCAGCTCGGTACTCTTCTGGTAACGACGGATCTCACGGAGGGCCACGGTACCGGGCCTGTAGCGATGGGGCTTTTTGACGCCTCCGGTGGCCGGTGCGCTCTTGCGCGCAGCCTTGGTGGCGAGCTGTTTCCTCGGTGCCTTACCACCGGTGGATTTACGAGCGGTCTGCTTGGTACGCGCCATTGTAAACAACACGGAACGGGAGATTAACGTATAAAGGATAGAACGAACACTACTACTCGGACGCGCGGGACCTACGCGCAACGAAAGAACGACAGTGAATACCGCTCATTTCGTAGAGATCACCCGTATTTATACCCGGGGACCGTAGCTCACGCGCGCGCGCGCCCTCTTCAGTGTAACGAGCAAGCTAAAACTCACGAGCGAAAAAAAAAAAAAAGGAATAAAAAAAAAAAAGAAATGCGAATAATAATAATAACACATACCTAATATATAATTATATTTTAGAATTTAATTGCCTGTCTGCCACATAACACGGCAGATAATTATTAACAAAGTAGATACATAGTGAGCGCTACCTATGTATGTATGCTTCGAGTACGAACCGAAAGTGTGTACCTAAATGATTATTGTTCGCATTCTCATTATTTTCCATTATATTTAATTTAATAATGTTTTATTAAGAAACATCGCAGGTAGGTAGGTAGGTAGGTAGGTAGGTAGTTTATATTTAGCTGTCAATTATATCATTCCATCACTTTTGTGATAAAATAATGTAGTGTTTGTGTAGTTTTTATACTTAGAAGTTGGTACGTTTTGACTTTTCATATTAAAGAAACGTGAATTATTATCACATGAAAATATTTGTGGCCCTGAAAAGGGCCTTTTGTTAGTTCTCCTGCCATCCTGCGGGCGGGCGGTGTGGTGTAGGGTTGTGCGCGTCCAGGCGTCTGTGTCGTGGTCGTCTAGGTGGTGGCGGTGGTGTTTGTATCGATCGATTCGAGACGAATACGTGAATAATGCGAGTCTCGTACGTGCCGTACATAACATACATAGCATGCAGGTATGCACAGAACGATGACCAAGACACTATCATCACGCAACACCACTGGTCGATTGATATACATGACCCACCCACGCACGCACGGACGGACGAACGAACGTTCGCCACTGGATTTAACACTTTTCACACACACACGCGTTGGCCACCGACCGCTCACTTGGAGCTGGTGTATTTGGTGACCGCCTTGGTGCCTTCACTGACGGCGTGCTTGGCGAGCTCTCCGGGCAGCAGGAGCCTGACGGACGTCTGCACCTCCCTGGATGTGATGGTCGACCTCTTGTTGTAGTGGGCGAGGCGAGAAGCTTCGGCGGCGATGCGCTCGAAGATGTCGTTCACGAACGAGTTCATGATGGACATGGCCTTGCTGGAGATACCGGTGTCGGGGTGCACCTGCTTCAGGACCTTGTAGATGTAGATGGCGTAACTCTCCTTCCTCTTGTGCTTCTTCTTCTTCTTGTCGGTCTTGGAGATGTTCTTCTGGGCTTTGCCAGACTTCTTGGCGGCTTTACCACTTGTCTTGGGCGGCATGATGCGAGATTAATTTACAATACGTGTTACCGGAACGGAGTACGGTCGCAGTGTAAAACGTAGATATTTTTTTTTTTTTTTTTTTTTTTTTTTTTTTTTGAATGGACTACTCGCAGTTCAGCACATTAAGGCTGGTTACTGCTCAACCGGGCAATCCCGTGGTTGCCTTAGATTCTAAGGCCCCCAGCCGGGGCTTAAAACTACTTAAAACTAAATGGCCGCTCGCTAAGGGCATCCCCTGTGGGACACGGGCCTCGGCTTAGCGGGGTCATTGAGGAGGGGCAGCAAGGGACAGGCTGGGTCTGATTGATATTATTTAGGGGATTTAACGCTAATGGCTCAGCAGCGCGGGCTGGCTCGTCAGGCAAAAGTCGGGGAGGGTTTTGACGGGGGCGTCGCGATGGACCTCGTCGGCGAGGTCGGAATACGGAACGCGTTCTGGGTTTGCTTTTCCTAAGAGTGCTGGTTTCCCTACTACTCTCTTGGGTCAGGGTGATGGGGTCATCGGGCTCGACAAGGGTGTGCCGCGGTCGGCGGATCTTGCTGATCTGGGAGGGGGTGTATCGGGTGGCCGACGCGATAAGGGGGTTTTGGTGCTTTTCAGCGGACTCTATGAAACGCTTGGAAATACGTTTCATGAATTGTTTGATGGTGGGGATACGGAGGTCGACATGGAGACGCTCATTTCTAACGTACCACGGGGCTCCCGTAGCCTTTCGGAGAAAACGGTTTTGGATGACCTGCAACCTATGGATTTGGCGGGGCTTAGCGTGTGCGAAGGCTACACACGCATAAGCCATTATTGGACGTATGCACGTGGTGAAAATGCGTAGTTTGCCTTTCAGGGATAACTTGCTGCGTGCGTTCAGCATGTAATGAAGCCTACTGAGAGCGAATGCGGCACGATTGCGCACCGTCTTAATGTGCTCTCTGAAGGTAAGCTTTCGATCGAGGATCACGCCTAGATATTTGGCTTTCTCAACCCAGGGGATCGGCTTGCCAAATAACGTGATCGGACTGGGACGGGGGGGGAAGAGACGAGTCTTGGGCTTGTAAAACAAGATCGCCTGACTCTTCTCTGGGTTGACTTCCACTCTCCATTTCCGGAACCAAGCGCCTAGTGCGTTTGCGGATCTCTGGAGGTGGCCGGCTATTGCCTTCTCACTATTGCCGGAGCAATATATCGCCGTGTCGTCAGCGAACAGAGCTAGCTGTGTCTTAGAGCTAGTGGGAATATCGCTAGTAAATAGCGAGAACACTAGGGGGGAGAGAACACCGCCTTGGGGTACTCCGGCGCGAATGGGATGTGGGGACGAAAGAGCACCTTCGATCCGGTACTGAAAGGTGCGGTTCGACAGATAATCTCGTAAGATGAGCACGAGACGATCCGGCACACCGAGCTGGTATAGCTTGTATATCAGCCCGTTGTGCCAGACCTTGTCGAAAGCTTTCGCTATATCGAAGAACAGGGCTCCCGTAACGAGACCGCGCTGGTATTTGGCGCTGATATGTTCAACGATACGGTAGACCTGTTGGACACAAGAGTGGTTTGATCTAAAACCAAACTGCTCATTGGGGAGGAGGCTCTTGGCTTCGACAAAATCCTTGAGACGCTTATGAATAAGCCTCTCGTAGATCTTGCCTAGGACTTTGAGCAGACTGATGGGACGATAGCTGGACGGGGAGGACTTGGGTTTTCCAGGTTTGGGGATACCGATGACGGTAGCCTCTTTCCACGTCTGTGGGAACATGTTGTTGGACAGAGCGCCATTGAAGATGGCGGTCATTAACATGATCAGGGTAGCCGGGAAGAGACGAACCACTTTGTTGGTGATTCCATCGGAGCCCGGGGCTTTTCTGGGTTTGAGACGGCCGATGATCTCCTTCACCTCATCAGGTGTGACGGGGGGGAGGGGATCATCGGGGTCCTCTACTGGTGGGAGGGAGGCTCTACGTTCGACTTCGGCATTCACCATATCGAGATGAGCCTTGTCTACTGGTTGGGAGCTGGGGGAGCATTGGGACTCTAGACTGTCGGCCAGGCATTCGGCTTTATCCTCGTCATCGAAGGCGACGGTGTTGTCGGGACGCGTGAGCGGAGGCATCGAGGCAACCTCAGAGGCGCGTAGTTTCCTCTGAAGTTCCCAGAATGCCTGATGGGTGGGTTCGAGGTCGCCCAGCAACTTATCCCAGCGACTTTCACGCAGTTCAGCGATGCTGTTACTTACTTTACGCTGTAAGTAGCGCATGTGAACCTTGTTGGCTTCGCAGGGAAAGGCGCTGTAGGCACGGACAGCCGCGTTCTTTTCAGTCACGAGCTCACGTACCTCGTCCGGGAGTTTCCAGTGGTGATCACTCACCACCGGAGACTCCTTAGAACATTCGTTCAGGACAGATTGTACGTGATCCGTGAGTGAATTGATCGCGGCTGTCGTGTCTGCGACAGACTCGATTAGGTCGGGGATCTGGTCGAGATGGGGTGACGTGGTAGCCTTCAGCTTTTCGCTTACTTGGCGCCAGTCAGTGGTCATTCGGGTGGGAGGAGTCTGGGTAGGGTCCATCGGCCCTGATCTAGGAGCAAGCTCCAGGATCACGGGTCTATGGTCCGAGTTTAACTCGTCATGCGTCTCCACAGAATGTAACCGAAGGTTGACATTTTTGAGGAGGGCGATGTCAAGTACATCGGGGGAGTGGGAAGGTGAGTGCGGGTAGTGGGTGGGATGCATTGGAGCGATGACATCGAAATTCAGGACGTTGCACAGTTCGAACACTACCTTGCCTCTCGGGTTGGTCGTGTGACTGTTCCAGGAAGGATGTTTGGCGTTGAGGTCCCCAGCCAGTATGACGGAGTCGCTCAGGCCAAGAAGTTTAGTCAGGTCATCTCTCATAGCGGGAGTGTCCACGGAGTTGTTGGGTGGGACATAGGCTGAGATGATCGTGACGGGTTGGTGTCCTGTCATACCTAGCCGACAGACTGAGACCTCAAACTTTTCGAGGGAGGGAGGGTCCATAGGAATGCAGTATAGGGACGATTTATAGTAAATTAGGGTACCTCCTAAGTGGCAGCGGGTCCTATCATTGCGAACCATGCGATAGTTGGCAATTTTGGGGTCCCGATGGGTAGGCTTTAGGAAGGTCTCTTGTATTAATAAGATGTCTAGGTGATGGTCGCGGAGGAATAAGGCGATCTCATCACGTTGGGCTCTAAGGCCATTGGCATTGAAAAACCCTATCCGGAGGGCTGTCGGTTTGAACCTACACGTTACTCGGGACTTATCCATTATGGGTGGGTAAGGGTTGTGTAGATTTGGACGTGGTGAACGACGTCACCGAACTCGCGGAAAACTGCTGAGTGGTCACCTCTGCAGTTTTGAAGCGCCTCGGCCATGGCTAGGGCGCGGGGGGAGTAAAAAGCTTGGTATGTGACCAAAATGATGTTTTTGGACACATCACCAGCTGGGATAGTGGCGGCTTGCGCTGAGGCAGGGGCAGGGGCTGGGACTGTGGCGCGGGTTGCCTCTGTCAAGGGGGGGCGTGGGAGCGCTACGTCCATGAGGGCCGGGATGGTTTTGGTGGGCTGGGTGGTAGGGGTGGCCTTAGGGGCCTCTGTGGTTTTGGGGGCAGGAGCGCTGGTCCTCAAGGCCGGAAAGTGGGCCTGGTGATTGAGAGCGCTCCATGGGCTGGGACGTTGTGGACTGAGGGCTGTGGTAGTTTTTCCTACCAGTTGAGGACATTCCCTCTGCTGGCGATCGCTTGCGCGCTTGGCTAGCTTGGGGGCGGTGGGTTTGGGCGCTTTTGGGCAGCCACGGTAGTTGGCCGTGTGGCCAGACTTGCCGCATAAGACGCAGCTGGGCGGCTCAGCGCACTGGGACGGGTCTTTGGGGCGAGTGCAGTCTGAGGTGCCGTGGTCACCCAGGCATTTCACACATCGTGCCTTCGCAAAGCAATTCCGCTGGGAGTGGCCGTACAATTGGCAGTTGTGACACTGGCCAATGATGCCACTCCTGCGGGGCTTTTCGATGGATAGGCCTGAGAGGCCACAGATGTGGGAGATGTTGAATATGGGGTGATGACCGTCTGTCGGATCGCAGACGACCAGAATCATATTGTATGATTCTCCACCTCGGCGGTGCATTCGGTGCACCTCTGCTACGGGGATACTCTGCGACTGAAGGTCGCTGAGAATTTCAGCCGTGGGGATTTCACGGGGGACGTTTTTGACCACCACGCGTGTCTGACGGTCCTCGGGGAGAGTAAAAGAGTGGAAAGGGATTTTCCTGCCCGAGAGGAGTTTGTGCAACTCTCGGTAGTCTTTTGCGGTCGGGACAGTGACTTTGATGCCCAGCTGAACAGCTCGGGCATTGGTATAATTAATTTGCCTGGCCTTGCAGGCAGTGGACACCTCAGTCCATTTGGCCTTGTCGTGAATGAACACGGGTGGCGGAGGTTGGACCTTTGGGGCTGAGGTTTTGGGGACTGAGGCCTCAACCGCCATCGGGCTGGCGGATCGGCTTGCCTGCTGGGAGGACCCAGCTGCCGAGGAGGGGCGGGATTGGGGGGCTGAAGACGGGGGGGAGGGGTGGGTGGGGGCGGCCTTTTTGAGGGCCTGCTCAGAGGGTGGGGACTTCTTCTTCTTCCTCTTCCCTCCGGCTACGACCTGGAAGTCGTCTTCGGAGGAAGAGGAATCAGATGGCTCAGAGGGCGCGGCAATGTCCATTTCCTCTGGGGAGGATGAACGGGAATCGGTGGGGCTCTGGTTCCCGGTAGCGGGTTGGGTGGTGGCGGCGCCGACTGTTGTATTAAGGACAACAGCTGGTTTCGCGGAAGTCGTGGGGGCTGGGGCAGGGTTTTTGGTGATGGGTACCTGTTTGGGTACCCAGTTCTTGGATGCCTGCTTTTCAGTAGGCGGCGGGGAGAGAGGGCTCTCAGGGACCTGACCTTCTTGCTGCACGCGGGCAAGTTCGCTGCCAAATTTGGCAACCAGGTCCTGATCCCTGCAGAGCGCCTCTACTATCAGATCGCCATATTTGGCAGTGATTCCGGTGTCCTTGAGGACGGTGTCCTTGACGAACTCTAATAAATTAGCGTCCGTCATGGTGGGGGGGGGGATTTAATTCCTATCTAGCATCCGGGAGCAACGTTTCCGCGACTCCCAGCGCTTCCTACTTCCTAACTCCCCGGGTGGGATATCCCGGGGATGTGTACCCTCCCTGTCGGGTGTAGACAGGGAGGTGAGTGCCTAGTTTTGTGTGCCCTAAGCTTGTAAACCCACTGCCGATCTTATTGTGCAGTGGGGCCCTAGGGTCAGAAGACCGGTCCGGTGTGAAGGGGTTGAGACACCCAACCACACCGGGTGAATGCTGAAAGAGAGCGGGGTTAGACAGATGGCAGCGACTAGGGAAGCCCCCAAGGCCGCGTACCAAAGCCCTTCCGATTTGACTTAGCCCTGAAGGGGCTTGGGCCGGTGTATCGGGTCAACACCCCTTGGCTTCGTTGGCACCGTGAGGTATCCCACCAAGGACCACGAAACTGTGGATTTTCCCAGAAGGGGCACTATTCGTTTTATTGACCCTCCGAAATAGAAACGGAGTCGTCCACTGCCTTGAAAAAGGCGGCTTCGGATAAGGGTTGTAGTCGGCGACCACAGGTGACGTCACGACTGGAGCGTGACGAAACGAACACACACGACACTGAGCACGATAACGGGAGAGCAGCGGAGAGCGGCACGTCCGTCGCGGGCGGGCGTCGGGAGCGGAATGACGTAGATATATCGAACACTTCTATTTATACCCACGGTCGCTGTATACAGTTGCGGCGAGCACGACATAGCGGCGGACCAATCGCAGCGCTCCTCAGCTAGTGTAGATCGCGCGCGGGGGGGGGGGGGGGGGTACTCGGTGAGGTAGGGAAGGGGAGTCGCTTATGTCCGTCATTATTATTTAATAAAAAATTAAAAAAAAAAAAAAATACATATCCATATGAGTCAAGTAGTGGCCACGTAAAATAAATAAAACTGTATATTCAATATCAATTAACAACATCATTTCGGAGAAAAGAAAAAAAATAACAAACAAACTAAGTACATTGCGAATCGTAATTTCATGGTATGGTAGGTATCGAGTGTGTTTAATTAAATGACAATTCAATCGAAATGAATTAGACATGCGACTTGCCCAAACACGATCGGGTCATCGGGAGGACCTTATTACGACCACCATAGCTTCAGTAATTATACTAAATTAATGGTAATTTTTGTTGTTGTTGTTGTCGTCTAGTCTCATATGTGATTATTTATATCCTTTACTGAACTCTTTAACTTTCTTGCGTTATTAAATCATGAGGGGGGGGGGGGTTACCTCATACTATTTACATGCAAAAAACCAACAGGTTCATAATAGGTACGAGATAGGTACGTTTTCGCTTTTACGACAACACCGTTACAGAAACTGTCTTTCATTTACGAATCATATTGTGGCCCTGAAAAGGGCCTTTTGTTTTGAATGCATACGAGCGATTAGCATCGCGCAATCGACATAACAGATACGATTGTAAATATTATATCGAAGTACGCGTGCCGAGCAGCACTCGCACGAAGCACCGGCTGGCCGTGTGTGTGTGTAGGCGGTGCGACGTTTAAGCCTTCTTCTCGGTCTTCTTGGGCAGTAGCACGGCCTGGATGTTGGGCAGGACACCACCTTGAGCGATCGTCACACCGGAGAGCAGCTTATTCAGCTCCTCGTCGTTGCGGATGGCCAATTGAAGATGACGCGGGATGATCCTGGTCTTCTTGTTGTCCCTCGCGGCGTTGCCGGCCAACTCGAGGACCTCAGCGGCCAGGTACTCCATCACGGCGGCCAAGTATACGGGCGCGCCGGCACCCACGCGCTCGGCGTAGTTTCCGTTACGCAGCAGCCTGTGGATACGTCCCACTGGGAACTGAAGACCAGCACGGTTGGAACGGGACTTTGCCTTTCCCTTCACTTTGCCACCTTTACCGCGTCCAGACATGGTTTAGGGAAATTCGTAGAGGTAACTCGCGAAATGACAATAACGAAACACGCGTACACAGTGTCAGTGCGCGCGCCGAGACAAACTCTTACAGTATTTTCCCCGCCGCGCGGTTCAGCCGTATTTATACGCGCGCCGCGTAGCTGAGTCAGTGGGAGGGGTACACACCTAACGAAAGAAACCAAATCGCTAAACGCGCAAGCGCGCTCTCGCTACCGATCTGTGTCGGGGTCAGGCAGGGAATATACATACAAACAACACGGAACAGAATTGAGGATGGATGGATGGAAGTTTACATAGTACCTAATGTTTGTAGTCGAAAGTCTTGTGTAAATAGGTATATAATATAAAACATATGACAGGATGAACGCAATGCGTCTTAACAACTATTATTACGGGTATTATATATTTATGTATATATATTATTTTCTTATTATTTATTTATATATATATATTTTTTTCTCTCCCTGTTTCATTGTCTGTCTGTACCATAGTGAAAATTGTTCATAATGATGAGTACAATGATCCGTTAAGATTTATTGTGTACATGTATTTTACACCTTGTATACATGTATAGGTACTTAAAGAGAGATTTATTTGTCGTGTTCTATGTGTTTGTGTTTATGTACCTACTAGGTACTCAGTAGTATTTTTAACGTTTTCGACTGTCTGTATAATAGAAACGAATATTTTTCATATTCATGATAGTATTGTTAGCCCTGAAAAGGGCTTTTTGGTGTGCGCTCGAGGAGAGCGCTGCGATTGAGAGCGCATGGCACGCGCGCTAAACATCTCGGTGCCGCTTTTTGGTTTCTTCAGTTGCTGCTGCTGCTGCTGCTTGCTGCTGCATGCATCCGATGAATTGTCGGTCGAGACGCGTCGAGCGGTGTTCCGCACCCTCCTTCCCGAGGACGGTAGACAGACGCGTAACCACGACGTAGGTGTACTACTACATATTAAACATGTACATTCATACATACGTACACGCATCTCACTATGGTATATCGTGCAATAAAACAAAAACACACACGCATTACGTAGCGTTAGGTATTTAGAGATTCATTCACAAATACACCATAGTTAAGACAGACGGTACGCACGCACACACATAGATGCACACACATAATATGCACTTGCTGATGTTGGTCGGCGGTCAGCCGATTGCGCAGTTGTCGTCGCCGTCGCCGGTGTTAACGCGAACGCGACCGTAGCTTACTTCTTAGCGGCGGAAGCTTTCTTGGCTGCCGGTTTGGATTTGGGTGTAGCCGCGGCCTTCTTGGGTTTAGGTGCTTTAGGTTTCTTGGTCGGCGGCTTGGCTGTCTTCTTGGCTTTGGGAGCCTTCGCCTTGGCGGGGGCGGCGGCCTTCTTGGGTGCCGGCTTCTTCTTAGCAGCGGCGGCGGCGGCGGCTGCCTTCTTATCCTTGGCGGCGGCGGCGGCGGCTGCGGCAGTCGATTTTGCCTTGGACGGAGAAGCCGACGAAGCGGCAGCGGCTGCAGCCTTCTTTGTCTTGGCGCCGGCTGCCGAGGCGGTAGCCTTCTTCGTCTTAGCAGCCGCAGCGGGAGCCTTGGCGGACTTGCCGGCGGCACCGGCGGGCTTCTTCGACGCGGCCGACTTCGACTCGAGCTTGAACGAACCGGAGGCACCCTTGCCCTTGGTCTGGATCAGCGCGCCAGATTCGACGGCGCTCTTCAGATATTTCCTGATGAACGGAGCCAGTTTCTCCGCGTCGACTTTGTACTGGGCGGCGATGTACTTCTTGATCGCCTGCAGGGAAGATCCACTGCGCTCCTTCATCTCCTTGATGGCGTTGTTGACCATCTCTGATGTTTTGGGATGGGTCGGCTTCGCCTTGGGTTTCTTGGCAGCGCCGGCGCCGCCGCCGGCCTGTCTCGCCTGCTTCTTCGCTGGGGTAGCGGGTGCCGGAGCCTCGGTAGCAACTGCGGTGTCTGCCATCTCGTATCGATGTAATACACTCACGCACAAACAAAAACGGTAGGTAGAGTTAGTTAGTTAGTCTTATAAGAGACTCAGATGTCGCCACTTATAGGTTTCACGAGTTTCGTATACGTACACTAAGGCACGACGTAACTTTACCGTAACGAGCGCCGTGATGTCGCGAGACGTTTTCTCGTATGAACGCTCGAAAGTTTTCACTAACACGTATCTAATAAAACAAGTAAAAATAATGTTTATCGTATCGATGAGGCCGTGTTGTTTACGTTTTCGGATAGGTCATGAAGTTGACGAGTGTGGTGCGCCGAGGGCGGCTTCGTGAGGCGACCGTTGCGGCGGTGGCGGCGTTTTAATTCGACGACGGCGTACGATGCTAAGGTCGGGTCGAGTTCAAAACGTTATTTTCTCTATAAAAATGACGTTTGGCGGGTGAAAAGGTCGACGCTTCGACGGGGAGGATATCGAGCTCGTGCGGCGACAACAATTCGTCGATACGGGACGGCCTCGCGAAGGTATTATCGAGGTAAAAGTGAACCGTCGTAAAACACCGCGACCGCCGAGAACCGTTAAGGACGGACGACTCCGTCCAGGACGTGCAACCTATTAATATCGTACTAATATCGAATCGAACGAAATTACCAGAATGCCCTTCGACTAGTGCAACAATCTGTGTGGTGTGCGTACTGTGTGTGTGATCGGGATTCATCGCGTTCATCAATACGTACCTACAGCTCTGTGTGTGTGTGATGTATCGAATAAGGTGCTAGACTACAGTAGGTAGTACAGACTCGGTACACAGCGCTCGAATCGCATTATGTACCTATATCGACACTGTGTCATGAATTTTTTTAGTTATTTTTTTGTTTTCCTCTCTCTTTAGGTGATATATGTATATAGGTAGGTACCCAGTACCTACCTAAAACGAAGACATACGGGCGAAGAAAAAAGTACGTTACCTACGTACCTATGTAATAAATAGGATGCTATAGTTAAACGTTTTATTAATATCAATTTCAGGTCGACCCTTCTCTGCTGAGCCGAGACGGGTGAAAGATTACGACCACCACGACGACGGGCGGCAGCGGCAGCGGCAGCGGCGGCGGCGGCGGCGGCGCAGCACAACAACAACAAGGTGAATAAGTCAACGTGTGTACCTACCTACCTACTTAATTAATACCTACATAGTAGAAGATCATCCGTACTAGTTGTAAGTAAGTATGTCTCTACACATTGCATGTAATATGTATGTAAATAACGTTTTATATTTATCAATTTCAGGGTGGCGAGCGGGCGGGCCGACCATTCGGCTGAGCTGTGTGCGCTCTGACCGACCGACGGCGATGGATGGAGACACCGACCGAGACGGCGAGGGCGAGGGACAGGACAACAAGAACGTTTACCAAGTATAAGGTAAAGAGATCTGTCAGTATCTGTTTGTATGTACCGAATACTGGATATTAAAATGATAATGCTGAACATAAACTGTTTGATGTGCGTACCTCCTCTATGCATACTACTACTACTATAATATACGAGTAAACTACCAAATTATGAATGTTATCCAAAACCAACCAAATTTAAATAAAACTAGCACCTTCTATGTAGGTATATTACGTTTAGTTCGTTCGTTTTTAGACAATTCCATTATAGAAACTTTTATCATATCGAATCATATGCGGCCCTGAAAAGGGCCTTTTTTTATGTGTGTGCGCAGATCTACGTACGTACATACGTATGGACGAACGGTAGTGTGACTTACGTCAGCCACACACTGTAGGTACGAAGATCTGGTTGCGCGCAGACGGGAAACGCGCAATGTGTTTAACCGCCGAAACCGTACAGGGTACGACCCTGGCGCTTCAGAGCGTAGACGACGTCCATGGCGGTGACGGTCTTCCTCTTGGCGTGCTCGGTGTAGGTGACGGCATCGCGGATGACGTTCTCGAGGAACACTTTAAGCACACCGCGAGTCTCCTCGTAGATCAGACCGGAGATACGTTTCACGCCGCCTCTGCGAGCCAGACGGCGGATGGCGGGCTTCGTGATACCCTGGATGTTATCACGAAGTACCTTCCTGTGACGCTTGGCTCCTCCTTTTCCCAGACCCTTTCCTCCCTTGCCGCGACCGGTCATCTTCTCAGCAGACGGGGGGCTTCCAAATTAACACTGACAACACTCTGCGCTCACGAACTGGAGTCGTAACTAAAATTTTCGAGTTTTTTTTTTTTTTTTTTTTTTTTTTTTTTTTTTTTTTTTTTTTTTTGATGGGACCACTCGCAGTTCAGCACACTAAGGCTGGTTACTGCTCAACCGGACAATCCTGTGGTGGCCTCAAATGAATTTAAGGCCCCCAGCCAGGGCTAAAAACTACTAAAAGCTAAATGACCGCTTCGCTAAGGGCATCCCCTGTGGGATACGGGCCTCGGCTTAACGGGGTCATTGAGAGGGGCAGCAAGGGACAGGCTGGGTCAATTATTATTATTTAGGGGATTTAACGCTAATGGCTCAGCGGCGCGGGCTGGCTCGTTAGGCAAAAGTCGGGGAGGGATGTTACTGGGGCGTCGCGATGGGCCTCGTCGGCGAGGCCGGAATACGGAACGCGGTCTGTTTTTGTTTTTTCTAATCGTGCTGGTTTCCCTATTACTCTCTTGTAGTAAGGTGATGGGGTCGTCGGGTTCGACTAGGGAGTGCCGTGGACGGCGAATCCTACTAATCTTGGAGGGAGTGTACCGGGCGGCCGATACAATGAGAGGGTTCTGATGGGATTCGGCGGACTCAATGAAACGCTTGTTAAGGCGCTTCATGAATTGTTTAATAGTTGGAATGCGGAGGTCGACATGGAGTCGATCGTTTCTAACGAACCACGGGGCACCCGTGGCCTTCCGCAGAAATCGGTTTTGGATTACTTGCAACCTATGGATCCGGTACGACTTAGTGTGCGCAAAAGTAGCACACGCATAAGTCATGATCGGGCGTATACATGTTATATAAATGCGCAACTTGCATTTAAGGGAAAGCTTGCTGCGTGCATTCAGCATGGGGTGGAGCCTACCGAGAGCGAAAGCGGCGCGATTACGCACCGTCTTTATGTGCTCACCGAAAGTAAGCTTTCGGTCAAGGATTACACCTAAGTATTTGGCTTGCTTCACCCAAGGGATCGGCTTGCCAAACATGGTGATCGGACTGGGGTCTGGTGGAGGGAATCGAGCCCGCGGCCTGTGAAACAGGATCGCTTGACTCTTTTCCGGATTGACTTCCACTCTCCATTTCCGAAACCAGGCGCCTAGTGCGTCGGCGGATCTCTGGAGGTGGCTGGCTATTGACTTTACACATCTGCCGGAGCGGTAGATGGCCGTGTCGTCGGCAAATAGGGCAAGTTGCGTCTGAGAACTGGTGGGAATGTCGCTGGTGTACAGCGAGAATAACAAGGGAGAGAGGACACCGCCTTGCGGTACTCCGGCATGAATGGGGTGGGGAGACGAAAGCGCACCTTCGATACGGTACCGAAAGGTGCGGTCTGACAAATAGTCTCGCAAGATGAGCACGAGACGATCTGGCACACCCAGTTGATATAACTTGTATATCAGTCCGTTGTGCCAGACCTTGTCAAACGCTTTCGCTATGTCGAAGAACAGGGCCCCCGTAACTAAGCCGCGCTGATAGCGGTCGCTGATGTGCTCAACGATACGGTAGACCTGTTGGACACATGAGTGGTTTGACCGGAAACCAAACTGCTCATTTGGGAGGAGGCTCTTTGCTTCAACGTAGTCTTTGAGTCGCTTATAAATAAGCCTCTCGTAGACCTTGCCGAGAGCTTTGAGCAAACTAATGGGACGATAGCTGGACGGGGAGGACTTGGGCTTCCCTGGTTTGGGGATACCTATGACGGTAGCCTCTTTCCACGTCTGTGGGAACATGTTGTTGGACAGAGCGCCGTTGAAAATGGCGGTCATCAGCATGATCAGGGTTGCCGGGAAGAGACGGAGCACCTTATTGGTGATTCCGTCTGACCCAGGGGCTTTCTTGAGTTTGAGTCGCCCGATGATCTCCTTCACCTCGTCAGGAGTGACGGGGGGGAGAGGATCCTCGGGGTCCTCGACTGGTGGGAGGGAGGCTCTACGTTCGACTTCAGCGTTCACCTTGTCCAGGTGTGCTTTGTCTACTGGTTGAGAGCTGGGAGAGCACTGGGCCTCGAGGCTGTCGGCCAGGCATTCGGCCTTCTCATCGTCTTCAAAAGCGATGGAGTTGTCGGGGCGGGTGAGGGGAGGCATAGAGGCAACTTCAGAGGAGCGCAATTTCCTTTGGAGTTCCCAAAACGCTTGATGGTTGGGTTCGAGGTCGCCCAGCATTTTATCCCAGCGACTTTCACGCAGCTCAGCAATGCTCTTACTTACTTTGCGTTGTAAGTAGCGCATGTGAACTTTGTTAGCTTCGCAGGGAAAAGCACTGTAGGCACGAACTGCCGCGTTCTTCTCAGTCACGAGCTCACGCACTTCGTCCGGGAGTTTCCAGTGATGATCACTCGTCACCGGAGACTCCTTTGAACTTTCGTTCAGGATCGATTGCACGTGATCCGTGAGTGAGCTGACCGCGGCCAGCGTGTCTGCGACAGTCTCGATATTGTCTGGGATCTGGTCCAGGTGAGCTGACGTGGTGACTTTCAGCTTTTCGCTTACTTGTCTCCAGTCAGTGGTCAGTTTGGTGGGAGGAGGATGGGAGGGGTCCATGGGCCCCGACCTAGGAGCAAGCTCCAGGATCACTGGCCTATGGTCCGAGTTAAGCTCTTCGAGCGCCTCCACAGAATGCAACCGAAGGTTGACATTTTTGAGGAGAGCGATGTCGAGCACATCGGGTGGATGGGAGGTTATGTGGGGATAGTGGGTTGGATGCATCGGAGCGATGACATCAAAGTTGAGGGAGCTGCACAGATCAAACACTACTCTGCCTCTGGCAGTAGTCGTGTTGCTGTTCCAGGAGGGGTGCTTGGCATTGAGATCCCCCGCCAGAAGGACGGAGTTACTCATGCCGAGAAGTTTTGTCAGATCATCTTTCACAGCGGGGCCGTCCGACGAGGTGTTAGGCGGGACGTAGGCTGAGATGATCGTGATCGGTTGATGGCCAGTCATGCCTAGCCGACAGACTGAGACCTCAAAGATATCTAGTGGGGGCGGATCCATAGGGATGCAGTAGAGGGCAGATCTGTAATAGATTAGAGTACCTCCTGCATGACATCGGGTCCTATCATTGCGAACTAAACGATAGTTCGCAATTTTAGGATCCCGGTGCCGGGGCTTCAGGAAGGTCTCTTGGATCAGAAGTATGTCTAAGTGATGGTCGCGGAGGAAGAGGGCGATCTCATCACGCTGGCTCCTAAGGCCATTGGCATTGAAAAACCCTACGCGGAGGGCTGTCGGCTTAATCCTACCTTTATAATGGGACTTATCCATTGTTGGGGGAGATTAGGGATGTATAGACGGAAACGTGGTGCACAACGTCACCGAAGTCTTTGAAAACTGCGGGGTGATTCCCACCGCAGTTTTCTAGGGCCCTAGCCATGGCCAGCGCACGAGGCGAGTAAAACGCCTGGTACGTGACCAGGATTATGTTTCTGGAGATGTCTCCGGAAACAGTGGTGGGGGGGGGGGGGGGCAACTGCTTGCACCGGGGCTGACACCTGAGTCTGCGAAGACACAGGGAAGGGGGGTATGGCTACGTCCATCAGGGCCGGTATGGCCTTGGTTGGGGTAGCGGGGGCCTTAGGGGCAGATTCCGACTGGGGCTGGGGCTGGGGCGCACTAGTCTTCAGAGCCGGGAAATGGGCCTGGTGATTTAGTGCGTTCCAGGGGCTGGGACGCTGCGGGCTCAAGGGGACAGTTTTGTCTGCCTTGTTTCCAGAAGGAGACTCCCTTTGCTGACGCGCGCTCGCGCGCTTCGCCAGCTTGGGAGCCGATGTTTTTGGGGCCTTTGGGCAGCCGCGGTAATTTGCGGTGTGCCCTGTCGTCCCACACAGCACACAGCTGGGCGGGTCGACGCAAAGGGAGCGGTCCTTGGGGCGGGGGCAGTCGGGAGTGCCGTGGTCTCCCAGGCACTTCACGCACCTCGGCTTGCCGAAGCAATGCCGCTGTGAGTGGCCGTACAGTTGGCATCGGTGGCATTGCCCAACGATGCCACTCTGTCGCGGCTTTTCAACGGAAAGGCCAGAGAGGCCACAGATCTTGGCGATATTAAAAATAGGGTGATGGCCCTCGGTCTGGTCGCAGACTACGAGGACCATATTGTAGGATTCACCCCCGCGGCGGTGCATGCGGTGCACCTCCGCTGCGGGGATACCTTGTGACTCTAGGTCACTCAGAATCTCCGCTGAGGGGATCTCCCTTGGGACATTTCGAATAACCACCCTGATTTGGCGGTTCTCTGGGAGATTATAGGAGTGGAAGAATACCTTCCTCGACGTAAGGAGCTTGTGCAGCTCCCTATAGTCCTTTGCGGAAGGGGTCACTACTTTAATGCCCTGCTGGACGGCACGGGCGTGTGTGAAGTTTATCTTAAGCGCGGTGCAAGCCGCCGAAATCTCCGTCCACCTCCCCTTATCGTGAATGAAAAGGGGGGGTGGGGGGCGGGTGTTGGGGGCTGCGGGTGCAGTCTCCATGGGGGTGGGGGGACGGGGGCTCGCCTGTGAGGCGGCCTGCGAGGGGGACGCTGGGCGCGAAGAGGGCGCCGACGAGGGGGCTGACGTCGGGGCAGCAGAGGGGAGGGGGGCCTTGGTGGCTTTTTTGGGGGCAGGGGCCTGGGGGGTGGAGGAGGCCTTCTTTTTTCTCTTCCCCTGGACGACTGTGTAGCCGTCCGAGGACGAGGCGGTCGCGGAGGAGTGGGAGGAGGTGGCAGACGAGTCGGAGTGGTCCGACTCGTACTCCATCTCTTGCTCCACTTCGGCGGGTGAGGTGGCCCTGGCTGCCAGGTAGTAAAATTTTCGAGGCGCTCGCTCTTATATATATACTGCTACGGGCGAGCGAGGGGAGCGATACGGTCGGTGCGCGGGGAGAGGTGAGACTATGCTCGTCGTTGGTTGGTTTGTTTGACGATGCGCTACGCTATACGTGATTTCTTTGCGCGCATTCGAATAAAATAATAATAATTAAAAAAAAAAAAAAAGTCTAACAGTATAAAATGCGACCTAGGTATGATGTTAGCACTATGGTAACGTAAAAAAAAAAAAAAAAAAAAAAAAAAATTGCACCTATATCTTAACTACATACCTATCTAATTATATCTCAAATGTTCCAAACGTTAGCATTCAGTCGCAATAAGTAGGTAATAGGAAAATAAACATGCTTCCTTACTAACTTTCATGTAAAATATCTCTATGCGACTTATATATAGGTAAGATGTGTTCGTATCGGTTGGTTAAGCTGTATATATGTAATGTATGATTTTGTTCGTCAGTTTCATTCCAGTTTTTATCATCTGTACTATTATAGGTAGGTAAGTAAGTAAGTAAGTAAGTAAATAGGTAGGTAGGTAGGTAGGTAGGTATCGTTTTTGCGACATTCTGATAGAAAGAAACATTTCATATTCAGATACATATGTGGCCCTGAAAAGGGCCTTTTATGTGAACGCACAGTCACAGACGGCACACAGCCGACAACCGACACGAAGCCGCACCACCCGAAACAGGCAGTGTGTCACAACGTGAAGGACGACGGGGTGCGTGTCGTGCTTGCGACGTATGCCGTTGCAACAGCAGCAGTTTAAGCGCGTTCGCCTCTGATCCTGCGCGCCAACTGGATGTCCTTCGGCATGATTGTGACGCGCTTAGCGTGGATCGCGCACAGGTTGGTGTCTTCGAAGAGACCGACCAGGTAAGCTTCGCTGGCCTCCTGCAGCGCCATGACGGCGGAGCTCTGGAAACGGAGATCGGTCTTGAAGTCCTGGGCGATCTCACGCACTAGACGCTGGAACGGAAGCTTGCGGATCAGCAGCTCGGTACTCTTCTGGTAACGACGGATCTCACGGAGGGCCACGGTACCGGGCCTGTAGCGATGGGGCTTTTTGACGCCTCCGGTGGCCGGTGCGCTCTTGCGCGCAGCCTTGGTGGCGAGCTGTTTCCTCGGTGCCTTACCACCGGTGGATTTACGAGCGGTCTGCTTGGTACGCGCCATTGTAAACAACACGGAACGGGAGATTAACGTATAAAGGATAGAACGAACACTACTACTCGGACGCGCGGGACCTACGCGCAACGAAAGAACGACAGTGAATACCGCTCATTTCGTAGAGATCACCCGTATTTATACCCGGGGACCGTAGCTCACGCGCGCGCGCGCCCTCTTCAGTGTAACGAGCAAGCTAAAACTCACGAGCGAAAAAAAAAAAAAAGGAATAAAAAAAAAAAAGAAATGCGAATAATAATAATAACACATACCTAATATATAATTATATTTTAGAATTTAATTGCCTGTCTGCCACATAACACGGCAGATAATTATTAACAAAGTAGATACATAGTGAGCGCTACCTATGTATGTATGCTTCGAGTACGAACCGAAAGTGTGTACCTAAATGATTATTGTTCGCATTCTCATTATTTTCCATTATATTTAATTTAATAATGTTTTATTAAGAAACATCGCAGGTAGGTAGGTAGGTAGGTAGGTAGGTAGTTTATATTTAGCTGTCAATTATATCATTCCATCACTTTTGTGATAAAATAATGTAGTGTTTGTGTAGTTTTTATACTTAGAAGTTGGTACGTTTTGACTTTTCATATTAAAGAAACGTGAATTATTATCACATGAAAATATTTGTGGCCCTGAAAAGGGCCTTTTGTTAGTTCTCCTGCCATCCTGCGGGCGGGCGGTGTGGTGTAGGGTTGTGCGCGTCCAGGCGTCTGTGTCGTGGTCGTCTAGGTGGTGGCGGTGGTGTTTGTATCGATCGATTCGAGACGAATACGTGAATAATGCGAGTCTCGTACGTGCCGTACATAACATACATAGCATGCAGGTATGCACAGAACGATGACCAAGACACTATCATCACGCAACACCACTGGTCGATTGATATACATGACCCACCCACGCACGCACGGACGGACGAACGAACGTTCGCCACTGGATTTAACACTTTTCACACACACACGCGTTGGCCACCGACCGCTCACTTGGAGCTGGTGTATTTGGTGACCGCCTTGGTGCCTTCACTGACGGCGTGCTTGGCGAGCTCTCCGGGCAGCAGGAGCCTGACGGACGTCTGCACCTCCCTGGATGTGATGGTCGACCTCTTGTTGTAGTGGGCGAGGCGAGAAGCTTCGGCGGCGATGCGCTCGAAGATGTCGTTCACGAACGAGTTCATGATGGACATGGCCTTGCTGGAGATACCGGTGTCGGGGTGCACCTGCTTCAGGACCTTGTAGATGTAGATGGCGTAACTCTCCTTCCTCTTGTGCTTCTTCTTCTTCTTGTCGGTCTTGGAGATGTTCTTCTGGGCTTTGCCAGACTTCTTGGCGGCTTTACCACTTGTCTTGGGCGGCATGATGCGAGATTAATTTACAATACGTGTTACCGGAACGGAGTACGGTCGCAGTGTAAAACGTAGATATATCGAACACTTCTATTTATACCCACGGTCGCTGTATACAGTTGCGGCGAGCACGACATAGCGGCGGACCAATCGCAGCGCTCCTCAGCTAGTGTAGATCGCGCGCGGGGTGAGGGGGGGGGGGTACTCGGTGAGGTAGGGAAGGGGAGTCGCTTATGTCCGTCATTATTATTTAATAAAAAATTAAAAAAAAAAAAAAATACATATCCATATGAGTCAAGTAGTGGCCACGTAAAATAAATAAAACTGTATATTCAATATCAATTAACAACATCATTTCGGAGAAAAGAAAAAAAATAACAAACAAACTAAGTACATTGCGAATCGTAATTTCATGGTATGGTAGGTATCGAGTGTGTTTAATTAAATGACAATTCAATCGAAATGAATTAGACATGCGACTTGCCCAAACACGATCGGGTCATCGGGAGGACCTTATTACGACCACCATAGCTTCAGTAATTATACTAAATTAATGGTAATTTTTGTTGTTGTTGTTGTCGTCTAGTCTCATATGTGATTATTTATATCCTTTACTGAACTCTTTAACTTTCTTGCGTTATTAAATCATGAGGGGGGGGGGGGTTACCTCATACTATTTACATGCAAAAAACCAACAGGTTCATAATAGGTACGAGATAGGTACGTTTTCGCTTTTACGACAACACCGTTACAGAAACTGTCTTTCATTTACGAATCATATTGTGGCCCTGAAAAGGGCCTTTTGTTTTGAATGCATACGAGCGATTAGCATCGCGCAATCGACATAACAGATACGATTGTAAATATTATATCGAAGTACGCGTGCCGAGCAGCACTCGCACGAAGCACCGGCTGGCCGTGTGTGTGTGTAGGCGGTGCGACGTTTAAGCCTTCTTCTCGGTCTTCTTGGGCAGTAGCACGGCCTGGATGTTGGGCAGGACACCACCTTGAGCGATCGTCACACCGGAGAGCAGCTTATTCAGCTCCTCGTCGTTGCGGATGGCCAATTGAAGATGACGCGGGATGATCCTGGTCTTCTTGTTGTCCCTCGCGGCGTTGCCGGCCAACTCGAGGACCTCAGCGGCCAGGTACTCCATCACGGCGGCCAAGTATACGGGCGCGCCGGCACCCACGCGCTCGGCGTAGTTTCCGTTACGCAGCAGCCTGTGGATACGTCCCACTGGGAACTGAAGACCAGCACGGTTGGAACGGGACTTTGCCTTTCCCTTCACTTTGCCACCTTTACCGCGTCCAGACATGGTTTAGGGAAATTCGTAGAGGTAACTCGCGAAATGACAATAACGAAACACGCGTACACAGTGTCAGTGCGCGCGCCGAGACAAACTCTTACAGTATTTTCCCCGCCGCGCGGTTCAGCCGTATTTATACGCGCGCCGCGTAGCTGAGTCAGTGGGAGGGGTACACACCTAACGAAAGAAACCAAATCGCTAAACGCGCAAGCGCGCTCTCGCTACCGATCTGTGTCGGGGTCAGGCAGGGAATATACATACAAACAACACGGAACAGAATTGAGGATGGATGGATGGAAGTTTACATAGTACCTAATGTTTGTAGTCGAAAGTCTTGTGTAAATAGGTATATAATATAAAACATATGACAGGATGAACGCAATGCGTCTTAACAACTATTATTACGGGTATTATATATTTATGTATATATATTATTTTCTTATTATTTATTTATATATATATATTTTTTTCTCTCCCTGTTTCATTGTCTGTCTGTACCATAGTGAAAATTGTTCATAATGATGAGTACAATGATCCGTTAAGATTTATTGTGTACATGTATTTTACACCTTGTATACATGTATAGGTACTTAAAGAGAGATTTATTTGTCGTGTTCTATGTGTTTGTGTTTATGTACCTACTAGGTACTCAGTAGTATTTTTAACGTTTTCGACTGTCTGTATAATAGAAACGAATATTTTTCATATTCATGATAGTATTGTTAGCCCTGAAAAGGGCTTTTTGGTGTGCGCTCGAGGAGAGCGCTGCGATTGAGAGCGCATGGCACGCGCGCTAAACATCTCGGTGCCGCTTTTTGGTTTCTTCAGTTGCTGCTGCTGCTGCTGCTTGCTGCTGCATGCATCCGATGAATTGTCGGTCGAGACGCGTCGAGCGGTGTTCCGCACCCTCCTTCCCGAGGACGGTAGACAGACGCGTAACCACGACGTAGGTGTACTACTACATATTAAACATGTACATTCATACATACGTACACGCATCTCACTATGGTATATCGTGCAATAAAACAAAAACACACACGCATTACGTAGCGTTAGGTATTTAGAGATTCATTCACAAATACACCATAGTTAAGACAGACGGTACGCACGCACACACATAGATGCACACACATAATATGCACTTGCTGATGTTGGTCGGCGGTCAGCCGATTGCGCAGTTGTCGTCGCCGTCGCCGGTGTTAACGCGAACGCGACCGTAGCTTACTTCTTAGCGGCGGAAGCTTTCTTGGCTGCCGGTTTGGATTTGGGTGTAGCCGCGGCCTTCTTGGGTTTAGGTGCTTTAGGTTTCTTGGTCGGCGGCTTGGCTGTCTTCTTGGCTTTGGGAGCCTTCGCCTTGGCGGGGGCGGCGGCCTTCTTGGGTGCCGGCTTCTTCTTAGCAGCGGCGGCGGCGGCGGCTGCCTTCTTATCCTTGGCGGCGGCGGCGGCGGCTGCGGCAGTCGATTTTGCCTTGGACGGAGAAGCCGACGAAGCGGCAGCGGCTGCAGCCTTCTTTGTCTTGGCGCCGGCTGCCGAGGCGGTAGCCTTCTTCGTCTTAGCAGCCGCAGCGGGAGCCTTGGCGGACTTGCCGGCGGCACCGGCGGGCTTCTTCGACGCGGCCGACTTCGACTCGAGCTTGAACGAACCGGAGGCACCCTTGCCCTTGGTCTGGATCAGCGCGCCAGATTCGACGGCGCTCTTCAGATATTTCCTGATGAACGGAGCCAGTTTCTCCGCGTCGACTTTGTACTGGGCGGCGATGTACTTCTTGATCGCCTGCAGGGAAGATCCACTGCGCTCCTTCATCTCCTTGATGGCGTTGTTGACCATCTCTGATGTTTTGGGATGGGTCGGCTTCGCCTTGGGTTTCTTGGCAGCGCCGGCGCCGCCGCCGGCCTGTCTCGCCTGCTTCTTCGCTGGGGTAGCGGGTGCCGGAGCCTCGGTAGCAACTGCGGTGTCTGCCATCTCGTATCGATGTAATACACTCACGCACAAACAAAAACGGTAGGTAGAGTTAGTTAGTTAGTCTTATAAGAGACTCAGATGTCGCCACTTATAGGTTTCACGAGTTTCGTATACGTACACTAAGGCACGACGTAACTTTACCGTAACGAGCGCCGTGATGTCGCGAGACGTTTTCTCGTATGAACGCTCGAAAGTTTTCACTAACACGTATCTAATAAAACAAGTAAAAATAATGTTTATCGTATCGATGAGGCCGTGTTGTTTACGTTTTCGGATAGGTCATGAAGTTGACGAGTGTGGTGCGCCGAGGGCGGCTTCGTGAGGCGACCGTTGCGGCGGTGGCGGCGTTTTAATTCGACGACGGCGTACGATGCTAAGGTCGGGTCGAGTTCAAAACGTTATTTTCTCTATAAAAATGACGTTTGGCGGGTGAAAAGGTCGACGCTTCGACGGGGAGGATATCGAGCTCGTGCGGCGACAACAATTCGTCGATACGGGACGGCCTCGCGAAGGTATTATCGAGGTAAAAGTGAACCGTCGTAAAACACCGCGACCGCCGAGAACCGTTAAGGACGGACGACTCCGTCCAGGACGTGCAACCTATTAATATCGTACTAATATCGAATCGAACGAAATTACCAGAATGCCCTTCGACTAGTGCAACAATCTGTGTGGTGTGCGTACTGTGTGTGTGATCGGGATTCATCGCGTTCATCAATACGTACCTACAGCTCTGTGTGTGTGTGATGTATCGAATAAGGTGCTAGACTACAGTAGGTAGTACAGACTCGGTACACAGCGCTCGAATCGCATTATGTACCTATATCGACACTGTGTCATGAATTTTTTTAGTTATTTTTTTGTTTTCCTCTCTCTTTAGGTGATATATGTATATAGGTAGGTACCCAGTACCTACCTAAAACGAAGACATACGGGCGAAGAAAAAAGTACGTTACCTACGTACCTATGTAATAAATAGGATGCTATAGTTAAACGTTTTATTAATATCAATTTCAGGTCGACCCTTCTCTGCTGAGCCGAGACGGGTGAAAGATTACGACCACCACGACGACGGGCGGCAGCGGCAGCGGCAGCGGCGGCGGCGGCGGCGGCGCAGCACAACAACAACAAGGTGAATAAGTCAACGTGTGTACCTACCTACCTACTTAATTAATACCTACATAGTAGAAGATCATCCGTACTAGTTGTAAGTAAGTATGTCTCTACACATTGCATGTAATATGTATGTAAATAACGTTTTATATTTATCAATTTCAGGGTGGCGAGCGGGCGGGCCGACCATTCGGCTGAGCTGTGTGCGCTCTGACCGACCGACGGCGATGGATGGAGACACCGACCGAGACGGCGAGGGCGAGGGACAGGACAACAAGAACGTTTACCAAGTATAAGGTAAAGAGATCTGTCAGTATCTGTTTGTATGTACCGAATACTGGATATTAAAATGATAATGCTGAACATAAACTGTTTGATGTGCGTACCTCCTCTATGCATACTACTACTACTATAATATACGAGTAAACTACCAAATTATGAATGTTATCCAAAACCAACCAAATTTAAATAAAACTAGCACCTTCTATGTAGGTATATTACGTTTAGTTCGTTCGTTTTTAGACAATTCCATTATAGAAACTTTTATCATATCGAATCATATGCGGCCCTGAAAAGGGCCTTTTTTTATGTGTGTGCGCAGATCTACGTACGTACATACGTATGGACGAACGGTAGTGTGACTTACGTCAGCCACACACTGTAGGTACGAAGATCTGGTTGCGCGCAGACGGGAAACGCGCAATGTGTTTAACCGCCGAAACCGTACAGGGTACGACCCTGGCGCTTCAGAGCGTAGACGACGTCCATGGCGGTGACGGTCTTCCTCTTGGCGTGCTCGGTGTAGGTGACGGCATCGCGGATGACGTTCTCGAGGAACACTTTAAGCACACCGCGAGTCTCCTCGTAGATCAGACCGGAGATACGTTTCACGCCGCCTCTGCGAGCCAGACGGCGGATGGCGGGCTTCGTGATACCCTGGATGTTATCACGAAGTACCTTCCTGTGACGCTTGGCTCCTCCTTTTCCCAGACCCTTTCCTCCCTTGCCGCGACCGGTCATCTTCTCAGCAGACGGGGGGCTTCCAAATTAACACTGACAACACTCTGCGCTCACGAACTGGAGTCGTAACTAAAATTTTCGAGTTTTTTTTTTTTTTTTTTTTTTTTTTTTTTTTTTTTTTTTTTTTTTTTGATGGGACCACTCGCAGTTCAGCACACTAAGGCTGGTTACTGCTCAACCGGACAATCCTGTGGTGGCCTCAAATGAATTTAAGGCCCCCAGCCAGGGCTAAAAACTACTAAAAGCTAAATGACCGCTTCGCTAAGGGCATCCCCTGTGGGATACGGGCCTCGGCTTAACGGGGTCATTGAGAGGGGCAGCAAGGGACAGGCTGGGTCAATTATTATTATTTAGGGGATTTAACGCTAATGGCTCAGCGGCGCGGGCTGGCTCGTTAGGCAAAAGTCGGGGAGGGATGTTACTGGGGCGTCGCGATGGGCCTCGTCGGCGAGGCCGGAATACGGAACGCGGTCTGTTTTTGTTTTTTCTAATCGTGCTGGTTTCCCTATTACTCTCTTGTAGTAAGGTGATGGGGTCGTCGGGTTCGACTAGGGAGTGCCGTGGACGGCGAATCCTACTAATCTTGGAGGGAGTGTACCGGGCGGCCGATACAATGAGAGGGTTCTGATGGGATTCGGCGGACTCAATGAAACGCTTGTTAAGGCGCTTCATGAATTGTTTAATAGTTGGAATGCGGAGGTCGACATGGAGTCGATCGTTTCTAACGAACCACGGGGCACCCGTGGCCTTCCGCAGAAATCGGTTTTGGATTACTTGCAACCTATGGATCCGGTACGACTTAGTGTGCGCAAAAGTAGCACACGCATAAGTCATGATCGGGCGTATACATGTTATATAAATGCGCAACTTGCATTTAAGGGAAAGCTTGCTGCGTGCATTCAGCATGGGGTGGAGCCTACCGAGAGCGAAAGCGGCGCGATTACGCACCGTCTTTATGTGCTCACCGAAAGTAAGCTTTCGGTCAAGGATTACACCTAAGTATTTGGCTTGCTTCACCCAAGGGATCGGCTTGCCAAACATGGTGATCGGACTGGGGTCTGGTGGAGGGAATCGAGCCCGCGGCCTGTGAAACAGGATCGCTTGACTCTTTTCCGGATTGACTTCCACTCTCCATTTCCGAAACCAGGCGCCTAGTGCGTCGGCGGATCTCTGGAGGTGGCTGGCTATTGACTTTACACATCTGCCGGAGCGGTAGATGGCCGTGTCGTCGGCAAATAGGGCAAGTTGCGTCTGAGAACTGGTGGGAATGTCGCTGGTGTACAGCGAGAATAACAAGGGAGAGAGGACACCGCCTTGCGGTACTCCGGCATGAATGGGGTGGGGAGACGAAAGCGCACCTTCGATACGGTACCGAAAGGTGCGGTCTGACAAATAGTCTCGCAAGATGAGCACGAGACGATCTGGCACACCCAGTTGATATAACTTGTATATCAGTCCGTTGTGCCAGACCTTGTCAAACGCTTTCGCTATGTCGAAGAACAGGGCCCCCGTAACTAAGCCGCGCTGATAGCGGTCGCTGATGTGCTCAACGATACGGTAGACCTGTTGGACACATGAGTGGTTTGACCGGAAACCAAACTGCTCATTTGGGAGGAGGCTCTTTGCTTCAACGTAGTCTTTGAGTCGCTTATAAATAAGCCTCTCGTAGACCTTGCCGAGAGCTTTGAGCAAACTAATGGGACGATAGCTGGACGGGGAGGACTTGGGCTTCCCTGGTTTGGGGATACCTATGACGGTAGCCTCTTTCCACGTCTGTGGGAACATGTTGTTGGACAGAGCGCCGTTGAAAATGGCGGTCATCAGCATGATCAGGGTTGCCGGGAAGAGACGGAGCACCTTATTGGTGATTCCGTCTGACCCAGGGGCTTTCTTGAGTTTGAGTCGCCCGATGATCTCCTTCACCTCGTCAGGAGTGACGGGGGGGAGAGGATCCTCGGGGTCCTCGACTGGTGGGAGGGAGGCTCTACGTTCGACTTCAGCGTTCACCTTGTCCAGGTGTGCTTTGTCTACTGGTTGAGAGCTGGGAGAGCACTGGGCCTCGAGGCTGTCGGCCAGGCATTCGGCCTTCTCATCGTCTTCAAAAGCGATGGAGTTGTCGGGGCGGGTGAGGGGAGGCATAGAGGCAACTTCAGAGGAGCGCAATTTCCTTTGGAGTTCCCAAAACGCTTGATGGTTGGGTTCGAGGTCGCCCAGCATTTTATCCCAGCGACTTTCACGCAGCTCAGCAATGCTCTTACTTACTTTGCGTTGTAAGTAGCGCATGTGAACTTTGTTAGCTTCGCAGGGAAAAGCACTGTAGGCACGAACTGCCGCGTTCTTCTCAGTCACGAGCTCACGCACTTCGTCCGGGAGTTTCCAGTGATGATCACTCGTCACCGGAGACTCCTTTGAACTTTCGTTCAGGATCGATTGCACGTGATCCGTGAGTGAGCTGACCGCGGGCCAGCGTGTCTGCGACAGTCTCGATATTGTCTGGGATCTGGTCCAGGGGAGCTGACGTGGTGACTTTCAGCTTTTCGCTTACTTGTCTCCAGTCAGTGGTCAGTTTGTGTGGTGGAGGAGGATGGGGAGGGGTCCATGGGCCCCGACCTAGGAGCAAGCTCCAGGATCACTGGCCTATGGTCCGAGTTCTTCGAGCGCCTCCACAGAATGCAACCGAAGGTTGACATTTTTGAGGAGAGCGATGTCGAGCACATCGGGTGGATGGGAGGTTATGTGGGGATAGTGGGTTGGATGCATCGGAGCGATGACATCAAAGTTGAGGGAGCTGCACAGATCAAACACTACTCTGCCTCTGGCAGTAGTCGTGTTGCTGTTCCAGGAGGGGTGCTTGGCATTGAGATCCCCCGCCAGAAGGACGGAGTTACTCATGCCGAGAAGTTTTGTCAGATCATCTTTCACAGCGGGGCCGTCCGACGAGGTGTTAGGCGGGACGTAGGCTGAGATGATCGTGATCGGTTGATGGCCAGTCATGCCTAGCCGACAGACTGAGACCTCAAAGATATCTAGTGGGGGCGGATCCATAGGGATGCAGTAGAGGGCAGATCTGTAATAGATTAGAGTACCTCCTGCATGACATCGGGTCCTATCATTGCGAACTAAACGATAGTTCGCAATTTTAGGATCCCGGTGCCGGGGCTTCAGGAAGGTCTCTTGGATCAGAAGTATGTCTAAGTGATGGTCGCGGAGGAAGAGGGCGATCTCATCACGCTGGCTCCTAAGGCCATTGGCATTGAAAAACCCTACGCGGAGGGCTGTCGGCTTAATCCTACCTTTATAATGGGACTTATCCATTGTTGGGGGAGATTAGGGATGTATAGACGGAAACGTGGTGCACAACGTCACCGAAGTCTTTGAAAACTGCGGGGTGATTCCCACCGCAGTTTTCTAGGGCCCTAGCCATGGCCAGCGCACGAGGCGAGTAAAACGCCTGGTACGTGACCAGGATTATGTTTCTGGAGATGTCTCCGGAAACAGTGGTGGGGGGGGGGGGGTGCAACTGCTTGCACCGGGGCTGACACCTGAGTCTGCGAAGACACAGGGAAGGGGGGTATGGCTACGTCCATCAGGGCCGGTATGGCCTTGGTTGGGGTAGCGGGGGCCTTAGGGGCAGATTCCGACTGGGGCTGGGGCTGGGGCGCACTAGTCTTCAGAGCCGGGAAATGGGCCTGGTGATTTAGTGCGTTCCAGGGGCTGGGACGCTGCGGGCTCAAGGGGACAGTTTTGTCTGCCTTGTTTCCAGAAGGAGACTCCCTTTGCTGACGCGCGCTCGCGCGCTTCGCCAGCTTGGGAGCCGATGTTTTTGGGGCCTTTGGGCAGCCGCGGTAATTTGCGGTGTGCCCTGTCGTCCCACACAGCACACAGCTGGGCGGGTCGACGCAAAGGGAGCGGTCCTTGGGGCGGGGGCAGTCGGGAGTGCCGTGGTCTCCCAGGCACTTCACGCACCTCGGCTTGCCGAAGCAATGCCGCTGTGAGTGGCCGTACAGTTGGCATCGGTGGCATTGCCCAACGATGCCACTCTGTCGCGGCTTTTCAACGGAAAGGCCAGAGAGGCCACAGATCTTGGCGATATTAAAAATAGGGTGATGGCCCTCGGTCTGGTCGCAGACTACGAGGACCATATTGTAGGATTCACCCCCGCGGCGGTGCATGCGGTGCACCTCCGCTGCGGGGATACCTTGTGACTCTAGGTCACTCAGAATCTCCGCTGAGGGGATCTCCCTTGGGACATTTCGAATAACCACCCTGATTTGGCGGTTCTCTGGGAGATTATAGGAGTGGAAGAATACCTTCCTCGACGTAAGGAGCTTGTGCAGCTCCCTATAGTCCTTTGCGGAAGGGGTCACTACTTTAATGCCCTGCTGGACGGCACGGGCGTGTGTGAAGTTTATCTTAAGCGCGGTGCAAGCCGCCGAAATCTCCGTCCACCTCCCCTTATCGTGAATGAAAAGGGGGGGTGGGGGGCGGGTCTTGGGGGCTGCGGGTGCAGTCTCCATGGGGGTGGGGGGACGGGGGCTCGCCTGTGAGGCGGCCTGCGAGGGGGACGCTGGGCGCGAAGAGGGCGCCGACGAGGGGGCTGACGTCGGGGCAGCAGAGGGGAGGGGGGCCTTGGTGGCTTTTTTGGGGGCAGGGGCCTGGGGGGTGGAGGAGGCCTTCTTTTTTCTCTTCCCCTGGACGACTGTGTAGCCGTCCGAGGACGAGGCGGTCGCGGAGGAGTGGGAGGAGGTGGCAGACGAGTCGGAGTGGTCCGACTCGTACTCCATCTCTTGCTCCACTTCGGCGGGTGAGGTGGCCCTGGCTGCCAGGTAGTAAAATTTTCGAGGCGCTCGCTCTTATATATATACTGCTACGGGCGAGCGAGGGGAGCGATACGGTCGGTGCGCGGGGAGAGGTGAGACTATGCTCGTCGTTGGTTGGTTTGTTTGACGATGCGCTACGCTATACGTGATTTCTTTGCGCGCATTCGAATAAAATAATAATAATTAAAAAAAAAAAAAAAGTCTAACAGTATAAAATGCGACCTAGGTATGATGTTAGCACTATGGTAACGTAAAAAAAAAAAAAAAAAAAAAAAAAAATTGCACCTATATCTTAACTACATACCTATCTAATTATATCTCAAATGTTCCAAACGTTAGCATTCAGTCGCAATAAGTAGGTAATAGGAAAATAAACATGCTTCCTTACTAACTTTCATGTAAAATATCTCTATGCGACTTATATATAGGTAAGATGTGTTCGTATCGGTTGGTTAAGCTGTATATATGTAATGTATGATTTTGTTCGTCAGTTTCATTCCAGTTTTTATCATCTGTACTATTATAGGTAGGTAAGTAAGTAAGTAAGTAAGTAAATAGGTAGGTAGGTAGGTAGGTAGGTATCGTTTTTGCGACATTCTGATAGAAAGAAACATTTCATATTCAGATACATATGTGGCCCTGAAAAGGGCCTTTTATGTGAACGCACAGTCACAGACGGCACACAGCCGACAACCGACACGAAGCCGCACCACCCGAAACAGGCAGTGTGTCACAACGTGAAGGACGACGGGGTGCGTGTCGTGCTTGCGACGTATGCCGTTGCAACAGCAGCAGTTTAAGCGCGTTCGCCTCTGATCCTGCGCGCCAACTGGATGTCCTTCGGCATGATTGTGACGCGCTTAGCGTGGATCGCGCACAGGTTGGTGTCTTCGAAGAGACCGACCAGGTAAGCTTCGCTGGCCTCCTGCAGCGCCATGACGGCGGAGCTCTGGAAACGGAGATCGGTCTTGAAGTCCTGGGCGATCTCACGCACTAGACGCTGGAACGGAAGCTTGCGGATCAGCAGCTCGGTACTCTTCTGGTAACGACGGATCTCACGGAGGGCCACGGTACCGGGCCTGTAGCGATGGGGCTTTTTGACGCCTCCGGTGGCCGGTGCGCTCTTGCGCGCAGCCTTGGTGGCGAGCTGTTTCCTCGGTGCCTTACCACCGGTGGATTTACGAGCGGTCTGCTTGGTACGCGCCATTGTAAACAACACGGAACGGGAGATTAACGTATAAAGGATAGAACGAACACTACTACTCGGACGCGCGGGACCTACGCGCAACGAAAGAACGACAGTGAATACCGCTCATTTCGTAGAGATCACCCGTATTTATACCCGGGGACCGTAGCTCACGCGCGCGCGCGCCCTCTTCAGTGTAACGAGCAAGCTAAAACTCACGAGCGAAAAAAAAAAAAAAGGAATAAAAAAAAAAAAGAAATGCGAATAATAATAATAACACATACCTAATATATAATTATATTTTAGAATTTAATTGCCTGTCTGCCACATAACACGGCAGATAATTATTAACAAAGTAGATACATAGTGAGCGCTACCTATGTATGTATGCTTCGAGTACGAACCGAAAGTGTGTACCTAAATGATTATTGTTCGCATTCTCATTATTTTCCATTATATTTAATTTAATAATGTTTTATTAAGAAACATCGCAGGTAGGTAGGTAGGTAGGTAGGTAGGTAGTTTATATTTAGCTGTCAATTATATCATTCCATCACTTTTGTGATAAAATAATGTAGTGTTTGTGTAGTTTTTATACTTAGAAGTTGGTACGTTTTGACTTTTCATATTAAAGAAACGTGAATTATTATCACATGAAAATATTTGTGGCCCTGAAAAGGGCCTTTTGTTAGTTCTCCTGCCATCCTGCGGGCGGGCGGTGTGGTGTAGGGTTGTGCGCGTCCAGGCGTCTGTGTCGTGGTCGTCTAGGTGGTGGCGGTGGTGTTTGTATCGATCGATTCGAGACGAATACGTGAATAATGCGAGTCTCGTACGTGCCGTACATAACATACATAGCATGCAGGTATGCACAGAACGATGACCAAGACACTATCATCACGCAACACCACTGGTCGATTGATATACATGACCCACCCACGCACGCACGGACGGACGAACGAACGTTCGCCACTGGATTTAACACTTTTCACACACACACGCGTTGGCCACCGACCGCTCACTTGGAGCTGGTGTATTTGGTGACCGCCTTGGTGCCTTCACTGACGGCGTGCTTGGCGAGCTCTCCGGGCAGCAGGAGCCTGACGGACGTCTGCACCTCCCTGGATGTGATGGTCGACCTCTTGTTGTAGTGGGCGAGGCGAGAAGCTTCGGCGGCGATGCGCTCGAAGATGTCGTTCACGAACGAGTTCATGATGGACATGGCCTTGCTGGAGATACCGGTGTCGGGGTGCACCTGCTTCAGGACCTTGTAGATGTAGATGGCGTAACTCTCCTTCCTCTTGTGCTTCTTCTTCTTCTTGTCGGTCTTGGAGATGTTCTTCTGGGCTTTGCCAGACTTCTTGGCGGCTTTACCACTTGTCTTGGGCGGCATGATGCGAGATTAATTTACAATACGTGTTACCGGAACGGAGTACGGTCGCAGTGTAAAACGTAGATATATCGAACACTTCTATTTATACCCACGGTCGCTGTATACAGTTGCGGCGAGCACGACATAGCGGCGGACCAATCGCAGCGCTCCTCAGCTAGTGTAGATCGCGCGCGGGGTGAGGGGGGGGGGGTACTCGGTGAGGTAGGGAAGGGGAGTCGCTTATGTCCGTCATTATTATTTAATAAAAAATTAAAAAAAAAAAAAAATACATATCCATATGAGTCAAGTAGTGGCCACGTAAAATAAATAAAACTGTATATTCAATATCAATTAACAACATCATTTCGGAGAAAAGAAAAAAAATAACAAACAAACTAAGTACATTGCGAATCGTAATTTCATGGTATGGTAGGTATCGAGTGTGTTTAATTAAATGACAATTCAATCGAAATGAATTAGACATGCGACTTGCCCAAACACGATCGGGTCATCGGGAGGACCTTATTACGACCACCATAGCTTCAGTAATTATACTAAATTAATGGTAATTTTTGTTGTTGTTGTTGTCGTCTAGTCTCATATGTGATTATTTATATCCTTTACTGAACTCTTTAACTTTCTTGCGTTATTAAATCATGAGGGGGGGGGGGGTTACCTCATACTATTTACATGCAAAAAACCAACAGGTTCATAATAGGTACGAGATAGGTACGTTTTCGCTTTTACGACAACACCGTTACAGAAACTGTCTTTCATTTACGAATCATATTGTGGCCCTGAAAAGGGCCTTTTGTTTTGAATGCATACGAGCGATTAGCATCGCGCAATCGACATAACAGATACGATTGTAAATATTATATCGAAGTACGCGTGCCGAGCAGCACTCGCACGAAGCACCGGCTGGCCGTGTGTGTGTGTAGGCGGTGCGACGTTTAAGCCTTCTTCTCGGTCTTCTTGGGCAGTAGCACGGCCTGGATGTTGGGCAGGACACCACCTTGAGCGATCGTCACACCGGAGAGCAGCTTATTCAGCTCCTCGTCGTTGCGGATGGCCAATTGAAGATGACGCGGGATGATCCTGGTCTTCTTGTTGTCCCTCGCGGCGTTGCCGGCCAACTCGAGGACCTCAGCGGCCAGGTACTCCATCACGGCGGCCAAGTATACGGGCGCGCCGGCACCCACGCGCTCGGCGTAGTTTCCGTTACGCAGCAGCCTGTGGATACGTCCCACTGGGAACTGAAGACCAGCACGGTTGGAACGGGACTTTGCCTTTCCCTTCACTTTGCCACCTTTACCGCGTCCAGACATGGTTTAGGGAAATTCGTAGAGGTAACTCGCGAAATGACAATAACGAAACACGCGTACACAGTGTCAGTGCGCGCGCCGAGACAAACTCTTACAGTATTTTCCCCGCCGCGCGGTTCAGCCGTATTTATACGCGCGCCGCGTAGCTGAGTCAGTGGGAGGGGTACACACCTAACGAAAGAAACCAAATCGCTAAACGCGCAAGCGCGCTCTCGCTACCGATCTGTGTCGGGGTCAGGCAGGGAATATACATACAAACAACACGGAACAGAATTGAGGATGGATGGATGGAAGTTTACATAGTACCTAATGTTTGTAGTCGAAAGTCTTGTGTAAATAGGTATATAATATAAAACATATGACAGGATGAACGCAATGCGTCTTAACAACTATTATTACGGGTATTATATATTTATGTATATATATTATTTTCTTATTATTTATTTATATATATATATTTTTTTCTCTCCCTGTTTCATTGTCTGTCTGTACCATAGTGAAAATTGTTCATAATGATGAGTACAATGATCCGTTAAGATTTATTGTGTACATGTATTTTACACCTTGTATACATGTATAGGTACTTAAAGAGAGATTTATTTGTCGTGTTCTATGTGTTTGTGTTTATGTACCTACTAGGTACTCAGTAGTATTTTTAACGTTTTCGACTGTCTGTATAATAGAAACGAATATTTTTCATATTCATGATAGTATTGTTAGCCCTGAAAAGGGCTTTTTGGTGTGCGCTCGAGGAGAGCGCTGCGATTGAGAGCGCATGGCACGCGCGCTAAACATCTCGGTGCCGCTTTTTGGTTTCTTCAGTTGCTGCTGCTGCTGCTGCTTGCTGCTGCATGCATCCGATGAATTGTCGGTCGAGACGCGTCGAGCGGTGTTCCGCACCCTCCTTCCCGAGGACGGTAGACAGACGCGTAACCACGACGTAGGTGTACTACTACATATTAAACATGTACATTCATACATACGTACACGCATCTCACTATGGTATATCGTGCAATAAAACAAAAACACACACGCATTACGTAGCGTTAGGTATTTAGAGATTCATTCACAAATACACCATAGTTAAGACAGACGGTACGCACGCACACACATAGATGCACACACATAATATGCACTTGCTGATGTTGGTCGGCGGTCAGCCGATTGCGCAGTTGTCGTCGCCGTCGCCGGTGTTAACGCGAACGCGACCGTAGCTTACTTCTTAGCGGCGGAAGCTTTCTTGGCTGCCGGTTTGGATTTGGGTGTAGCCGCGGCCTTCTTGGGTTTAGGTGCTTTAGGTTTCTTGGTCGGCGGCTTGGCTGTCTTCTTGGCTTTGGGAGCCTTCGCCTTGGCGGGGGCGGCGGCCTTCTTGGGTGCCGGCTTCTTCTTAGCAGCGGCGGCGGCGGCGGCTGCCTTCTTATCCTTGGCGGCGGCGGCGGCGGCTGCGGCAGTCGATTTTGCCTTGGACGGAGAAGCCGACGAAGCGGCAGCGGCTGCAGCCTTCTTTGTCTTGGCGCCGGCTGCCGAGGCGGTAGCCTTCTTCGTCTTAGCAGCCGCAGCGGGAGCCTTGGCGGACTTGCCGGCGGCACCGGCGGGCTTCTTCGACGCGGCCGACTTCGACTCGAGCTTGAACGAACCGGAGGCACCCTTGCCCTTGGTCTGGATCAGCGCGCCAGATTCGACGGCGCTCTTCAGATATTTCCTGATGAACGGAGCCAGTTTCTCCGCGTCGACTTTGTACTGGGCGGCGATGTACTTCTTGATCGCCTGCAGGGAAGATCCACTGCGCTCCTTCATCTCCTTGATGGCGTTGTTGACCATCTCTGATGTTTTGGGATGGGTCGGCTTCGCCTTGGGTTTCTTGGCAGCGCCGGCGCCGCCGCCGGCCTGTCTCGCCTGCTTCTTCGCTGGGGTAGCGGGTGCCGGAGCCTCGGTAGCAACTGCGGTGTCTGCCATCTCGTATCGATGTAATACACTCACGCACAAACAAAAACGGTAGGTAGAGTTAGTTAGTTAGTCTTATAAGAGACTCAGATGTCGCCACTTATAGGTTTCACGAGTTTCGTATACGTACACTAAGGCACGACGTAACTTTACCGTAACGAGCGCCGTGATGTCGCGAGACGTTTTCTCGTATGAACGCTCGAAAGTTTTCACTAACACGTATCTAATAAAACAAGTAAAAATAATGTTTATCGTATCGATGAGGCCGTGTTGTTTACGTTTTCGGATAGGTCATGAAGTTGACGAGTGTGGTGCGCCGAGGGCGGCTTCGTGAGGCGACCGTTGCGGCGGTGGCGGCGTTTTAATTCGACGACGGCGTACGATGCTAAGGTCGGGTCGAGTTCAAAACGTTATTTTCTCTATAAAAATGACGTTTGGCGGGTGAAAAGGTCGACGCTTCGACGGGGAGGATATCGAGCTCGTGCGGCGACAACAATTCGTCGATACGGGACGGCCTCGCGAAGGTATTATCGAGGTAAAAGTGAACCGTCGTAAAACACCGCGACCGCCGAGAACCGTTAAGGACGGACGACTCCGTCCAGGACGTGCAACCTATTAATATCGTACTAATATCGAATCGAACGAAATTACCAGAATGCCCTTCGACTAGTGCAACAATCTGTGTGGTGTGCGTACTGTGTGTGTGATCGGGATTCATCGCGTTCATCAATACGTACCTACAGCTCTGTGTGTGTGTGATGTATCGAATAAGGTGCTAGACTACAGTAGGTAGTACAGACTCGGTACACAGCGCTCGAATCGCATTATGTACCTATATCGACACTGTGTCATGAATTTTTTTAGTTATTTTTTTGTTTTCCTCTCTCTTTAGGTGATATATGTATATAGGTAGGTACCCAGTACCTACCTAAAACGAAGACATACGGGCGAAGAAAAAAGTACGTTACCTACGTACCTATGTAATAAATAGGATGCTATAGTTAAACGTTTTATTAATATCAATTTCAGGTCGACCCTTCTCTGCTGAGCCGAGACGGGTGAAAGATTACGACCACCACGACGACGGGCGGCAGCGGCAGCGGCAGCGGCGGCGGCGGCGGCGGCGCAGCACAACAACAACAAGGTGAATAAGTCAACGTGTGTACCTACCTACCTACTTAATTAATACCTACATAGTAGAAGATCATCCGTACTAGTTGTAAGTAAGTATGTCTCTACACATTGCATGTAATATGTATGTAAATAACGTTTTATATTTATCAATTTCAGGGTGGCGAGCGGGCGGGCCGACCATTCGGCTGAGCTGTGTGCGCTCTGACCGACCGACGGCGATGGATGGAGACACCGACCGAGACGGCGAGGGCGAGGGACAGGACAACAAGAACGTTTACCAAGTATAAGGTAAAGAGATCTGTCAGTATCTGTTTGTATGTACCGAATACTGGATATTAAAATGATAATGCTGAACATAAACTGTTTGATGTGCGTACCTCCTCTATGCATACTACTACTACTATAATATACGAGTAAACTACCAAATTATGAATGTTATCCAAAACCAACCAAATTTAAATAAAACTAGCACCTTCTATGTAGGTATATTACGTTTAGTTCGTTCGTTTTTAGACAATTCCATTATAGAAACTTTTATCATATCGAATCATATGCGGCCCTGAAAAGGGCCTTTTTTTATGTGTGTGCGCAGATCTACGTACGTACATACGTATGGACGAACGGTAGTGTGACTTACGTCAGCCACACACTGTAGGTACGAAGATCTGGTTGCGCGCAGACGGGAAACGCGCAATGTGTTTAACCGCCGAAACCGTACAGGGTACGACCCTGGCGCTTCAGAGCGTAGACGACGTCCATGGCGGTGACGGTCTTCCTCTTGGCGTGCTCGGTGTAGGTGACGGCATCGCGGATGACGTTCTCGAGGAACACTTTAAGCACACCGCGAGTCTCCTCGTAGATCAGACCGGAGATACGTTTCACGCCGCCTCTGCGAGCCAGACGGCGGATGGCGGGCTTCGTGATACCCTGGATGTTATCACGAAGTACCTTCCTGTGACGCTTGGCTCCTCCTTTTCCCAGACCCTTTCCTCCCTTGCCGCGACCGGTCATCTTCTCAGCAGACGGGGGGCTTCCAAATTAACACTGACAACACTCTGCGCTCACGAACTGGAGTCGTAACTAAAATTTTCGAGGCGCTCGCTCTTATATATATACTGCTACGGGCGAGCGAGGGGAGCGATACGGTCGGTGCGCGGGGAGAGGTGAGACTATGCTCGTCGTTGGTTGGTTTGTTTGACGATGCGCTACGCTATACGTGATTTCTTTGCGCGCATTCGAATAAAATAATAATAATTAAAAAAAAAAAAAAAGTCTAACAGTATAAAATGCGACCTAGGTATGATGTTAGCACTATGGTAACGTAAAAAAAAAAAAAAAAAAAAAAAAAAAATTGCACCTATATCTTAACTACATACCTATCTAATTATATCTCAAATGTTCCAAACGTTAGCATTCAGTCGCAATAAGTAGGTAATAGGAAAATAAACATGCTTCCTTACTAACTTTCATGTAAAATATCTCTATGCGACTTATATATAGGTAAGATGTGTTCGTATCGGTTGGTTAAGCTGTATATATGTAATGTATGATTTTGTTCGTCAGTTTCATTCCAGTTTTTATCATCTGTACTATTATAGGTAGGTAAGTAAGTAAGTAAGTAAGTAAATAGGTAGGTAGGTAGGTAGGTAGGTATCGTTTTTGCGACATTCTGATAGAAAGAAACATTTCATATTCAGATACATATGTGGCCCTGAAAAGGGCCTTTTATGTGAACGCACAGTCACAGACGGCACACAGCCGACAACCGACACGAAGCCGCACCACCCGAAACAGGCAGTGTGTCACAACGTGAAGGACGACGGGGTGCGTGTCGTGCTTGCGACGTATGCCGTTGCAACAGCAGCAGTTTAAGCGCGTTCGCCTCTGATCCTGCGCGCCAACTGGATGTCCTTCGGCATGATTGTGACGCGCTTAGCGTGGATCGCGCACAGGTTGGTGTCTTCGAAGAGACCGACCAGGTAAGCTTCGCTGGCCTCCTGCAGCGCCATGACGGCGGAGCTCTGGAAACGGAGATCGGTCTTGAAGTCCTGGGCGATCTCACGCACTAGACGCTGGAACGGAAGCTTGCGGATCAGCAGCTCGGTACTCTTCTGGTAACGACGGATCTCACGGAGGGCCACGGTACCGGGCCTGTAGCGATGGGGCTTTTTGACGCCTCCGGTGGCCGGTGCGCTCTTGCGCGCAGCCTTGGTGGCGAGCTGTTTCCTCGGTGCCTTACCACCGGTGGATTTACGAGCGGTCTGCTTGGTACGCGCCATTGTAAACAACACGGAACGGGAGATTAACGTATAAAGGATAGAACGAACACTACTACTCGGACGCGCGGGACCTACGCGCAACGAAAGAACGACAGTGAATACCGCTCATTTCGTAGAGATCACCCGTATTTATACCCGGGGACCGTAGCTCACGCGCGCGCGCGCCCTCTTCAGTGTAACGAGCAAGCTAAAACTCACGAGCGAAAAAAAAAAAAAAGGAATAAAAAAAAAAAAGAAATGCGAATAATAATAATAACACATACCTAATATATAATTATATTTTAGAATTTAATTGCCTGTCTGCCACATAACACGGCAGATAATTATTAACAAAGTAGATACATAGTGAGCGCTACCTATGTATGTATGCTTCGAGTACGAACCGAAAGTGTGTACCTAAATGATTATTGTTCGCATTCTCATTATTTTCCATTATATTTAATTTAATAATGTTTTATTAAGAAACATCGCAGGTAGGTAGGTAGGTAGGTAGGTAGGTAGTTTATATTTAGCTGTCAATTATATCATTCCATCACTTTTGTGATAAAATAATGTAGTGTTTGTGTAGTTTTTATACTTAGAAGTTGGTACGTTTTGACTTTTCATATTAAAGAAACGTGAATTATTATCACATGAAAATATTTGTGGCCCTGAAAAGGGCCTTTTGTTAGTTCTCCTGCCATCCTGCGGGCGGGCGGTGTGGTGTAGGGTTGTGCGCGTCCAGGCGTCTGTGTCGTGGTCGTCTAGGTGGTGGCGGTGGTGTTTGTATCGATCGATTCGAGACGAATACGTGAATAATGCGAGTCTCGTACGTGCCGTACATAACATACATAGCATGCAGGTATGCACAGAACGATGACCAAGACACTATCATCACGCAACACCACTGGTCGATTGATATACATGACCCACCCACGCACGCACGGACGGACGAACGAACGTTCGCCACTGGATTTAACACTTTTCACACACACACGCGTTGGCCACCGACCGCTCACTTGGAGCTGGTGTATTTGGTGACCGCCTTGGTGCCTTCACTGACGGCGTGCTTGGCGAGCTCTCCGGGCAGCAGGAGCCTGACGGACGTCTGCACCTCCCTGGATGTGATGGTCGACCTCTTGTTGTAGTGGGCGAGGCGAGAAGCTTCGGCGGCGATGCGCTCGAAGATGTCGTTCACGAACGAGTTCATGATGGACATGGCCTTGCTGGAGATACCGGTGTCGGGGTGCACCTGCTTCAGGACCTTGTAGATGTAGATGGCGTAACTCTCCTTCCTCTTGTGCTTCTTCTTCTTCTTGTCGGTCTTGGAGATGTTCTTCTGGGCTTTGCCAGACTTCTTGGCGGCTTTACCACTTGTCTTGGGCGGCATGATGCGAGATTAATTTACAATACGTGTTACCGGAACGGAGTACGGTCGCAGTGTAAAACGTAGATATATCGAACACTTCTATTTATACCCACGGTCGCTGTATACAGTTGCGGCGAGCACGACATAGCGGCGGACCAATCGCAGCGCTCCTCAGCTAGTGTAGATCGCGCGCGGGGTGAGGGGGGGGGGGTACTCGGTGAGGTAGGGAAGGGGAGTCGCTTATGTCCGTCATTATTATTTAATAAAAAATTAAAAAAAAAAAAAAATACATATCCATATGAGTCAAGTAGTGGCCACGTAAAATAAATAAAACTGTATATTCAATATCAATTAACAACATCATTTCGGAGAAAAGAAAAAAAATAACAAACAAACTAAGTACATTGCGAATCGTAATTTCATGGTATGGTAGGTATCGAGTGTGTTTAATTAAATGACAATTCAATCGAAATGAATTAGACATGCGACTTGCCCAAACACGATCGGGTCATCGGGAGGACCTTATTACGACCACCATAGCTTCAGTAATTATACTAAATTAATGGTAATTTTTGTTGTTGTTGTTGTCGTCTAGTCTCATATGTGATTATTTATATCCTTTACTGAACTCTTTAACTTTCTTGCGTTATTAAATCATGAGGGGGGGGGGGGTTACCTCATACTATTTACATGCAAAAAACCAACAGGTTCATAATAGGTACGAGATAGGTACGTTTTCGCTTTTACGACAACACCGTTACAGAAACTGTCTTTCATTTACGAATCATATTGTGGCCCTGAAAAGGGCCTTTTGTTTTGAATGCATACGAGCGATTAGCATCGCGCAATCGACATAACAGATACGATTGTAAATATTATATCGAAGTACGCGTGCCGAGCAGCACTCGCACGAAGCACCGGCTGGCCGTGTGTGTGTGTAGGCGGTGCGACGTTTAAGCCTTCTTCTCGGTCTTCTTGGGCAGTAGCACGGCCTGGATGTTGGGCAGGACACCACCTTGAGCGATCGTCACACCGGAGAGCAGCTTATTCAGCTCCTCGTCGTTGCGGATGGCCAATTGAAGATGACGCGGGATGATCCTGGTCTTCTTGTTGTCCCTCGCGGCGTTGCCGGCCAACTCGAGGACCTCAGCGGCCAGGTACTCCATCACGGCGGCCAAGTATACGGGCGCGCCGGCACCCACGCGCTCGGCGTAGTTTCCGTTACGCAGCAGCCTGTGGATACGTCCCACTTGGGAACTGAAGACCAGCACGGTTGGAACGGGACTTTGCCTTTCCCTTCACTTTGCCACCTTTACCGCGTCCAGACATGGTTTAGGGAAATTCGTAGAGGTAACTCGCGAAATGACAATAACGAAACACGCGTACACAGTGTCAGTGCGCGCGCCGAGACAAACTCTTACAGTATTTTCCCCGCCGCGCGGTTCAGCCGTATTTATACGCGCGCCGCGTAGCTGAGTCAGTGGGAGGGGTACACACCTAACGAAAGAAACCAAATCGCTAAACGCGCAAGCGCGCTCTCGCTACCGATCTGTGTCGGGGTCAGGCAGGGAATATACATACAAACAACACGGAACAGAATTGAGGATGGATGGATGGAAGTTTACATAGTACCTAATGTTTGTAGTCGAAAGTCTTGTGTAAATAGGTATATAATATAAAACATATGACAGGATGAACGCAATGCGTCTTAACAACTATTATTACGGGTATTATATATTTATGTATATATATTATTTTCTTATTATTTATTTATATATATATATTTTTTTCTCTCCCTGTTTCATTGTCTGTCTGTACCATAGTGAAAATTGTTCATAATGATGAGTACAATGATCCGTTAAGATTTATTGTGTACATGTATTTTACACCTTGTATACATGTATAGGTACTTAAAGAGAGATTTATTTGTCGTGTTCTATGTGTTTGTGTTTATGTACCTACTAGGTACTCAGTAGTATTTTTAACGTTTTCGACTGTCTGTATAATAGAAACGAATATTTTTCATATTCATGATAGTATTGTTAGCCCTGAAAAGGGCTTTTTGGTGTGCGCTCGAGGAGAGCGCTGCGATTGAGAGCGCATGGCACGCGCGCTAAACATCTCGGTGCCGCTTTTTGGTTTCTTCAGTTGCTGCTGCTGCTGCTGCTTGCTGCTGCATGCATCCGATGAATTGTCGGTCGAGACGCGTCGAGCGGTGTTCCGCACCCTCCTTCCCGAGGACGGTAGACAGACGCGTAACCACGACGTAGGTGTACTACTACATATTAAACATGTACATTCATACATACGTACACGCATCTCACTATGGTATATCGTGCAATAAAACAAAAACACACACGCATTACGTAGCGTTAGGTATTTAGAGATTCATTCACAAATACACCATAGTTAAGACAGACGGTACGCACGCACACACATAGATGCACACACATAATATGCACTTGCTGATGTTGGTCGGCGGTCAGCCGATTGCGCAGTTGTCGTCGCCGTCGCCGGTGTTAACGCGAACGCGACCGTAGCTTACTTCTTAGCGGCGGAAGCTTTCTTGGCTGCCGGTTTGGATTTGGGTGTAGCCGCGGCCTTCTTGGGTTTAGGTGCTTTAGGTTTCTTGGTCGGCGGCTTGGCTGTCTTCTTGGCTTTGGGAGCCTTCGCCTTGGCGGGGGCGGCGGCCTTCTTGGGTGCCGGCTTCTTCTTAGCAGCGGCGGCGGCGGCGGCTGCCTTCTTATCCTTGGCGGCGGCGGCGGCGGCTGCGGCAGTCGATTTTGCCTTGGACGGAGAAGCCGACGAAGCGGCAGCGGCTGCAGCCTTCTTTGTCTTGGCGCCGGCTGCCGAGGCGGTAGCCTTCTTCGTCTTAGCAGCCGCAGCGGGAGCCTTGGCGGACTTGCCGGCGGCACCGGCGGGCTTCTTCGACGCGGCCGACTTCGACTCGAGCTTGAACGAACCGGAGGCACCCTTGCCCTTGGTCTGGATCAGCGCGCCAGATTCGACGGCGCTCTTCAGATATTTCCTGATGAACGGAGCCAGTTTCTCCGCGTCGACTTTGTACTGGGCGGCGATGTACTTCTTGATCGCCTGCAGGGAAGATCCACTGCGCTCCTTCATCTCCTTGATGGCGTTGTTGACCATCTCTGATGTTTTGGGATGGGTCGGCTTCGCCTTGGGTTTCTTGGCAGCGCCGGCGCCGCCGCCGGCCTGTCTCGCCTGCTTCTTCGCTGGGGTAGCGGGTGCCGGAGCCTCGGTAGCAACTGCGGTGTCTGCCATCTCGTATCGATGTAATACACTCACGCACAAACAAAAACGGTAGGTAGAGTTAGTTAGTTAGTCTTATAAGAGACTCAGATGTCGCCACTTATAGGTTTCACGAGTTTCGTATACGTACACTAAGGCACGACGTAACTTTACCGTAACGAGCGCCGTGATGTCGCGAGACGTTTTCTCGTATGAACGCTCGAAAGTTTTCACTAACACGTATCTAATAAAACAAGTAAAAATAATGTTTATCGTATCGATGAGGCCGTGTTGTTTACGTTTTCGGATAGGTCATGAAGTTGACGAGTGTGGTGCGCCGAGGGCGGCTTCGTGAGGCGACCGTTGCGGCGGTGGCGGCGTTTTAATTCGACGACGGCGTACGATGCTAAGGTCGGGTCGAGTTCAAAACGTTATTTTCTCTATAAAAATGACGTTTGGCGGGTGAAAAGGTCGACACATTCCGCTTCGCGCAGCCGACCGGAGCACACGCCTGCCACCCGCACGCAACTGTCCGACCGCTACGCCGTAGCAGAACTACGAGCGCTACGAGCGCTCCGCCCCCCTGCGACGCCTCCGCCGCCGGCCGACCCACGTGTCGCCTGCCCGATTTTGAACACATCGTAGCAGTGCTACGCGGCTCTACGTAGCTAGCTACGAGCTGCTACGAAGTCGCATATCACTCGCGATTGTTTACGTTTTGATCGGCTACGAGTACGTAAGTGCTTGTAGTCGATCGACGTTCGGTTTTTGGTCCCTTTTGGACTAAATCCACTGTTTGGTGGTACTTGGGGGAAACCTAGCGGTGATAACGAACCCAAGTGGTGCTGACCCGACGCACCGCTCGGTCCCTTCAGGACCGAGTAAGTCGGAAGGGCGTTGGTGCGCGGCCTTGGGGGCTTCCCTAGTCGCGCCCAGCAGCTTAACCCCGTTCTTTTCCAGTGTGCACCTGGCGCCGATTGGGTGTGTCTACCCCATAGGCGCCAGCTCGGTCGCAAGACCCATAGGGCCCCGCTGCACATTAAGATAGGCAGCGGGCATTCAAGCTTAGGGTACACATTAGGTACTCACCTCCCTGCATCACCCAGCAGGGAGGGTTACACATTCCCGGGTTTTCCCGCCCGGGGAGTTAGGACTAGGGCCCTTCTGGCCAATCAGTCAGATAGTGCACCAGGGAGTTTGTTCCCGAGTGTTTCTTCTCCCTGGTAATAGCACTAGGAAGCACTCGCGGGGAAGGGAGTTTTTGAGGTACTGACTGCTCGGGGAGCTCACGTTTTACGTGTCTCCTCGAGGCTGGTTAGGAGCTTAGGACCCCCCCCCATTTTTCCTGCAAGTTCGCATCCTCCCCCAAAAAAGTCGACATGGCCGCCCCTCAGGCGACAGTGGCCGACTTATTCGATGCTCTCATGGGTCTGTGTAAGACCATGATGAGCAGCTGCAGTGATGCTGAGCTGGCGTCCTCATGTGATGCCCGGCTCAGCGCCATTGCAGCGGGACTGAAGTCCCTCTTCCCCCCGCCCCCTCAGGGCCCAAACGCCCCGCCCCTTCAGGGCCTCCCCTCCCAGCCCACTCAGGGCCTCTCACAGGAGTCATGTGTCTCCTCGGGGTCTGCCACCCCATCGCCCCCCCTGCCCCCTCAGGGCCCCCCTGCCTTGATAGCAGTCCCAGTACTGCATCAGGGCCCCCTCTCCCCCGCCCCTCAGGCCCCCCCCCCCTGTGCTAGCCAACTACCTGGCAGCCAGGGCCACCTCCCCCGTTGCAGAGATGGAGTACGAGTCGGACCACTCCGACTCGTCTGCCACCTCCTCCCACTCCTCCGCGACCGCCTCGTCCTCGGATGGCTACACAGTCGTCCAGGGGAAGAGGAAAAAGAAGGCCTCCTCCACCCCCCAGGCCCCCCCCCCCCAAAAGGCCACCAAGGCCCCCCCCCCCCCCCTACTGCCCCGACGTCAGCCCCCTCGTCGGCGCCCTCTTCGCGCCCAGCGTCCCCCTCGCAGGCCGCCTCTCAGGCGAGCCCCCGTCCCCCCCAGCCCCATGGAGGCTGCACCCGCAGCCCCCAAGACCCGCCCCCCACCCCCCCTTTTCATTCATGATAAAGGGAGGTGGACGGAGATTTCGGCGGCTTGTGCCGTCCTAAAGATAAACTTCACGCACGCCCGTGCCGTCCAGCAGGGCATTAAAGTCGTGACCCCCTCCGCCAGGGACTACAGGGAGCTGCACAAGCTCCTTACGTCCAGGAAGGTTTACTTCCACTCTTTTAACCTTCCGGAGAACCGCCAGATCAGGGTGGTGATCCGCAATGTCCCGAGGGAGATCCCCACTCAGGAGATACTAAGCGACTTAGAGTCGCAAGGTATCCCTGTAGCGGAGGTGCACCGTATGCACCGCCGCGGGGGGGAATCTTTCAATATGGTCCTCGTGGTCTGTGACCCGACCGAGGGCCACCACCCTATTTTCAAAATAGCCAAGATCTGTGGCCTCTCTGGCCTATCCGTGGAAAAGCCGAGGCAGAGTGGCATTATTGGGCAATGCCACCGCTGCCAGCTTTACGGCCACTCACAGCGGCATTGCTTCGGCAAGCCGAGGTGCGTGAAGTGCCTGGGAGACCACGGTACTCCCGACTGCCCCCGCCCCAAGGACCGCTCCCTCTGCGCAGACCCGCCCAGCTGTGTGCTGTGTGGAGAAACGGGGCACACCGCAAACTACCGCGGTTGCCCTAAGGCCCCAAAATCGTCGGCTCCCAAGCTGGCGAAGCGTGCGAACGCGCGCCAACAAAGGGAGTCTCCCTCCACCATCCCCCTCAGCCCTCAGCGTCCCAGCCCCTGGAACGCTTTAAATCACCAGGCCCACTTCCCGGCCCTGAAGTCCAGTGCGCCCGCCCCCACGACTGGTTCTGCCCCTAAGGCCCCCGCTACCCCAACCAAGGCCATTCCGGCCCTGATGGACGTAGCCATACCCCCATTCCCAGTGTCTCCGCAGACTCAGGTGCCAGCCCCGGTGCAAGCAGTTGCGCCTCCCCCCCCCCACCACTGTTTCTGGAGACATCTCCAAAAACATAATCCTGGTCACGTACCAGGCGTTTTACTCGCCTCGTGCGCTGGCCATGGCTAGGGCCCTAGAAAACTGCGGTGGGAACCACCCCGCAGTTTTCAAAGACTTCGGTGACGTTGTGCACCACGTCTCCGTCTATACATCCCTAATCTCCCCCAACAATGGATAAGTCCCATTATAAAAGTAGGATTAAGCCGACAGCCCTCCGCGTAGGGTTTTTCAATGCCAATGGCCTTAGGAGCCAGCGTGATGAGATCGCCCTCTTCCTCCGCGACCATCACTTAGACATACTTCTGGTTCAAGAGACCTTCCTGAAGCCCCGGCATCGTGATCCTAAAATTGCGAACTATCGTTTAGTTCGCAATGATAGGACCCGATGTCACGCAGGAGGTACTCTTATCTATTACAGATCTGCCCTCTACTGCATCCCTATGGATCCGCCCCAACTAGATATCTTTGAGGTCTCAGTCTGTCGGCTAGGTATGACTGGCCATCAACCGATCACGATCATCTCAGCCTACGTCCCGCCTAACACCTCGTCGGACGGCCCCGCTGTGAAAGATGATCTGACCAAACTTCTCGGCATGAGTAACTCCGTCCTTCTGGCGGGGGATCTCAATGCCAAGCACCCCTCCTGGAACAGCAACACGACTACTGCCAGAGGCAGAGTAGTGTTTGATCTGTGCAGCTCCCTCAACTTTGATGTCATCGCTCCGATGCATCCAACCCACTATCCCCACATAACCTCCCATCCACCCGACGTGCTCGACATCGCTCTCCTCAAAAATGTCAACCTTCGGTTGCATTCTGTGGAGGCGCTCGAAGAGCTTAACTCGGACCATAGGCCAGTGATCCTGGAGCTTGCTCCTAGGTCGGGGCCCATGGACCCCTCCCATCCTCCTCCCACCAAACTGACCACTGACTGGAGACAAGTAAGCGAAAAGCTGAAAGTCACCACGTCAGCTCACCTGGACCAGATCCCAGACAATATCGAGACTGTCGCAGACACGCTGGCCGCGGTCAGCTCACTCACGGATCACGTGCAATCGATCCTGAACGAAAGTTCAAAGGAGTCTCCGGTGACGAGCGATCATCACTGGAAACTCCCGGACGAAGTGCGTGAGCTCGTGACTGAGAAGAACGCGGCAGTTCGTGCCTACAGTGCTTTTCCCTGCGAAGCTAACAAAGTTCACATGCGCTACTTACAACGCAAAGTAAGTAAGAGCATTGCTGAGCTGCGTGAAAGTCGCTGGGATAAAATGCTGGGCGACCTCGAACCCAACCATCAAGCGTTTTGGGAACTCCAAAGGAAATTGCGCTCCTCTGAAGTTGCCTCTATGCCTCCCCTCACCCGCCCCGACAACTCCATCGCTTTTGAAGACGATGAGAAGGCCGAATGCCTGGCCGACAGCCTAGAGGCCCAGTGCTCTCCCAGCTCTCAACCAGTAGACAAAGCACACCTGGACAAGGTGAACGCTGAAGTCGAACGTAGAGCCTCCCTCCCGCCAGTCGAGGACCCCGAGGATCCTCTCCCCCCCGTCACTCCTGACGAGGTGAAGGAGATCATCGGGCGACTCAAACTCAAGAAAGCCCCTGGGTCAGACGGAATCACCAATAAGGTGCTCCGTCTCTTCCCGGCAACCCTGATCATGTTGATGACCGCCATTTTCAACGGCGCTCTGTCCAACAACATGTTCCCACAGACGTGGAAAGAGGCTACCGTCATAGGTATCCCCAAACCAGGGAAGCCCAAGTCCTCCCCGTCCAGCTATCGTCCCATTAGTTTGCTCAAAGCTCTCGGCAAAGTCTACGAGAGGCTTATTTATAAGCGACTCAAAGACTACGTTGAAGCCAAGAGCCTCCTCCCCAATGAGCAGTTTGGTTTCCGGTCAAACCACTCATGCGTCCAACAGGTCTTCCGTATCGTTGAGCACATCAGCGACCGCTATCAGCGCGGCTTAGTTACGGGGGCCCTGTTCTTCGACATAGCGAAAGCGTTTGACAAGGTCTGGCACAACGGACTGATATACAAGTTATATCAACTGGGTGTGCCAGATCGTCTCGTGCTCATCTTGCGAGACTATTTGTCAGACCGCACCTTTCGGTACCGTATCGAAGGTGCGCTTTCGTCTCCCCACCCCATTCATGCCGGAGTACCGCAAGGCGGTGTCCTCTCTCCCTTGATATTCTCGCTGTACACCAGCGACATACCCACCAGTACTCAGACGCAACTTGCCCTATTTGCCGACGACACGGCCATCTACCGCTCCGGCAGATGTGTAAAGTCAATAGCCAGCCACCTCCAGAGATCCGCCGACGCACTAGGCGCCTGGTTTCGGAAATGGAGAGTGGAAGTCAATCCGGAAAAGAGTCAAGCGATCCTGTTTCACAGGCCGCGAGCTCGTTTCCCTCCACCAGACCCCAGTCCGATCACCATGTTTGGCAAGCCGATCCCTTGGGTGAAGCAAGCCAAATACTTAGGTGTAATCCTTGACCGAAAGCTTACTTTCGGTGAGCACATAAAGACGGTGCGTAATCGCGCCGCTTTCGCTCTCGGTAGGCTCCACCCCATGCTGAATGCACGCAGCAAGCTTTCCCTTAAATGCAAGTTGCGCATTTATATAACGTGTATACGCCCGATTATGACTTATGCGTGTGCTACTTTTGCGCACACAAAGTCGTACCGGATCCATAGGTTGCAAGTAATCCAAAACCGATTTCTGCGGAAGGCCACGGGTGCCCCGTGGTTCGTTAGAAACGATCGACTCCATGTCGACCTCCGCATTCCAACTATTAAACAATTCATGAAGCGCCTTAACAAGCGTTTCATTGAGTCCGCCGAATCCCATCAGAACCCTCTCATTGTATCGGCCGCCCGGTACACTCCCTCCAAGATTAGTAGGATTCGCCGTCCACGGCACTCCCTAGTCGAACCCGACGACCCCATCACCTTACTACAAGAGAGTAATAGGGAAACCAGTACGATTAGAAAAAACAAAAACAGACCGCGTTCCGTATTCCGGCCTCGCCGACGAGGCCCATCGCGACGCCCCAGTAACATCCCTCCCCGACTTTTGCCTAACGAGCCAGCCCGCGACGCTGAGCCATTAGCGTTAAATCCCCTAAATAATAATAATTGACCCAGCCTGTCCCTTGCTGCCCCTCTCAATGACCCCGTTAAGCCGAGGCCCGTATCCCACAGGGGATGCCCTTAGCGAAGCGGTCATTTAGCTTTTAGTAGTTTTTAGCCCTGGCTGGGGGCCTTAAATTCATTTGAGGCCACCACAGGATTGTCCGGTTGAGCAGTAACCAGCCTTAGTGTGCTGAACTGCGAGTGGTCCATTCCAAAAAAAAAAAAAAAAAAAAAAAAAAAAAAAAAAGGTGAAAAGGTCGACGCTTCGACGGGGAGGATATCGAGCTCGTGCGGCGACAACAATTCGTCGATACGGGACGGCCTCGCGAAGGTATTATCGAGGTAAAAGTGAACCGTCGTAAAACACCGCGACCGCCGAGAACCGTTAAGGACGGACGACTCCGTCCAGGACGTGCAACCTATTAATATCGTACTAATATCGAATCGAACGAAATTACCAGAATGCCCTTCGACTAGTGCAACAATCTGTGTGGTGTGCGTACTGTGTGTGTGATCGGGATTCATCGCGTTCATCAATACGTACCTACAGCTCTGTGTGTGTGTGATGTATCGAATAAGGTGCTAGACTACAGTAGGTAGTACAGACTCGGTACACAGCGCTCGAATCGCATTATGTACCTATATCGACACTGTGTCATGAATTTTTTTAGTTATTTTTTTGTTTTCCTCTCTCTTTAGGTGATATATGTATATAGGTAGGTACCCAGTACCTACCTAAAACGAAGACATACGGGCGAAGAAAAAAGTACGTTACCTACGTACCTATGTAATAAATAGGATGCTATAGTTAAACGTTTTATTAATATCAATTTCAGGTCGACCCTTCTCTGCTGAGCCGAGACGGGTGAAAGATTACGACCACCACGACGACGGGCGGCAGCGGCAGCGGCAGCGGCGGCGGCGGCGGCGGCGCAGCACAACAACAACAAGGTGAATAAGTCAACGTGTGTACCTACCTACCTACTTAATTAATACCTACATAGTAGAAGATCATCCGTACTAGTTGTAAGTAAGTATGTCTCTACACATTGCATGTAATATGTATGTAAATAACGTTTTATATTTATCAATTTCAGGGTGGCGAGCGGGCGGGCCGACCATTCGGCTGAGCTGTGTGCGCTCTGACCGACCGACGGCGATGGATGGAGACACCGACCGAGACGGCGAGGGCGAGGGACAGGACAACAAGAACGTTTACCAAGTATAAGGTAAAGAGATCTGTCAGTATCTGTTTGTATGTACCGAATACTGGATATTAAAATGATAATGCTGAACATAAACTGTTTGATGTGCGTACCTCCTCTATGCATACTACTACTACTATAATATACGAGTAAACTACCAAATTATGAATGTTATCCAAAACCAACCAAATTTAAATAAAACTAGCACCTTCTATGTAGGTATATTACGTTTAGTTCGTTCGTTTTTAGACAATTCCATTATAGAAACTTTTATCATATCGAATCATATGCGGCCCTGAAAAGGGCCTTTTTTTATGTGTGTGCGCAGATCTACGTACGTACATACGTATGGACGAACGGTAGTGTGACTTACGTCAGCCACACACTGTAGGTACGAAGATCTGGTTGCGCGCAGACGGGAAACGCGCAATGTGTTTAACCGCCGAAACCGTACAGGGTACGACCCTGGCGCTTCAGAGCGTAGACGACGTCCATGGCGGTGACGGTCTTCCTCTTGGCGTGCTCGGTGTAGGTGACGGCATCGCGGATGACGTTCTCGAGGAACACTTTAAGCACACCGCGAGTCTCCTCGTAGATCAGACCGGAGATACGTTTCACGCCGCCTCTGCGAGCCAGACGGCGGATGGCGGGCTTCGTGATACCCTGGATGTTATCACGAAGTACCTTCCTGTGACGCTTGGCTCCTCCTTTTCCCAGACCCTTTCCTCCCTTGCCGCGACCGGTCATCTTCTCAGCAGACGGGGGGCTTCCAAATTAACACTGACAACACTCTGCGCTCACGAACTGGAGTCGTAACTAAAATTTTCGAGTTTTTTTTTTTTTTTTTTTTGGAATGGACCACTCGCAGTTCAGCACACTAAGGCTGGTTACTGCTCAACCGGACAATTTTTTTTTTTTTTTTTTTTTTTTTTTTTTTTTTGGAATGGACCACTCGCAGTTCAGCACACTAAGGCTGGTTACTGCTCAACCGGACAATCCTGTGGTGGCCTCAAATGAATTTAAGGCCCCCAGCCAGGGCAAAAAAACTACTAAAAGCTAAATGACCGCTTCGCTAAGGGCATCCCCTGTGGGATACGGGCCTCGGCTTAACGGGGTCATTGAGAGGGGCAGCAAGGGACAGGCTGGGTCAATTATTATTATTTAGGGGATTTAACGCTAATGGCTCAGCGGCGCGGGCTGGCTCGTTAGGCAAAAGTCGGGGAGGGATGTTACTGGGGCGTCGCGATGGGCCTCGTCGGCGAGGCCGGAATACGGAACGCGGTCTGTTTTTGTTTTTTCTAATCGTACTGGTTTCCCTATTACTCTCTTGTAGTAAGGTGATGGGGTCGTCGGGTTCGACTAGGGAGTGCCGTGGACGGCGAATCCTACTAATCTTGGAGGGAGTGTACCGGGCGGCCGATACAATGAGAGGGTTCTGATGGGATTCGGCGGACTCAATGAAACGCTTGTTAAGGCGCTTCATGAATTGTTTAATAGTTGGAATGCGGAGGTCGACATGGAGTCGATCGTTTCTAACGAACCACGGGGCACCCGTGGCCTTCCGCAGAAATCGGTTTTGGATTACTTGCAACCTATGGATCCGGTACGACTTAGTGTGCGCAAAAGTAGCACACGCATAAGTCATAATCGGGCGTATACACGTTATATAAATGCGCAACTTGCATTTAAGGGAAAGCTTGCTGCGTGCATTCAGCATGGGGTGGAGCCTACCGAGAGCGAAAGCGGCGCGATTACGCACCGTCTTTATGTGCTCACCGAAAGTAAGCTTTCGGTCAAGGATTACACCTAAGTATTTGGCTTGCTTCACCCAAGGGATCGGCTTGCCAAACATGGTGATCGGACTGGGGTCTGGTGGAGGGAAACGAGCTCGCGGCCTGTGAAACAGGATCGCTTGACTCTTTTCCGGATTGACTTCCACTCTCCATTTCCGAAACCAGGCGCCTAGTGCGTCGGCGGATCTCTGGAGGTGGCTGGCTATTGACTTTACACATCTGCCGGAGCGGTAGATGGCCGTGTCGTCGGCAAATAGGGCAAGTTGCGTCTGAGTACTGGTGGGTATGTCGCTGGTGTACAGCGAGAATATCAAGGGAGAGAGGACACCGCCTTGCGGTACTCCGGCATGAATGGGGTGGGGAGACGAAAGCGCACCTTCGATACGGTACCGAAAGGTGCGGTCTGACAAATAGTCTCGCAAGATGAGCACGAGACGATCTGGCACACCCAGTTGATATAACTTGTATATCAGTCCGTTGTGCCAGACCTTGTCAAACGCTTTCGCTATGTCGAAGAACAGGGCCCCCGTAACTAAGCCGCGCTGATAGCGGTCGCTGATGTGCTCAACGATACGGAAGACCTGTTGGACGCATGAGTGGTTTGACCGGAAACCAAACTGCTCATTGGGGAGGAGGCTCTTGGCTTCAACGTAGTCTTTGAGTCGCTTATAAATAAGCCTCTCGTAGACTTTGCCGAGAGCTTTGAGCAAACTAATGGGACGATAGCTGGACGGGGAGGACTTGGGCTTCCCTGGTTTGGGGATACCTATGACGGTAGCCTCTTTCCACGTCTGTGGGAACATGTTGTTGGACAGAGCGCCGTTGAAAATGGCGGTCATCAACATGATCAGGGTTGCCGGGAAGAGACGGAGCACCTTATTGGTGATTCCGTCTGACCCAGGGGCTTTCTTGAGTTTGAGTCGCCCGATGATCTCCTTCACCTCGTCAGGAGTGACGGGGGGGAGAGGATCCTCGGGGTCCTCGACTGGCGGGAGGGAGGCTCTACGTTCGACTTCAGCGTTCACCTTGTCTAGGTGTGCTTTGTCTACTGGTTGAGAGCTGGGAGAGCACTGGGCCTCTAGGCTGTCGGCCAGGCATTCGGCCTTCTCATCGTCTTCAAAAGCGATGGAGTTGTCGGGGCGGGTGAGGGGAGGCATAGAGGCAACTTCAGAGGAGCGCAATTTCCTTTGGAGTTCCCAAAACGCTTGATGGTTGGGTTCGAGGTCGCCCAGCATTTTATCCCAGCGACTTTCACGCAGCTCAGCAATGCTCTTACTTACTTTGCGTTGTAAGTAGCGCATGTGAACTTTGTTAGCTTCGCAGGGAAAAGCACTGTAGGCACGAACTGCCGCGTTCTTCTCAGTCACGAGCTCACGCACTTCGTCCGGGAGTTTCCAGTGATGATCGCTCGTCACCGGAGACTCCTTTGAACTTTCGTTCAGGATCGATTGCACGTGATCCGTGAGTGAGCTGACCGCGGCCAGCGTGTCTGCGACAGTCTCGATATTGTCTGGGATCTGGTCCAGGTGAGCTGACGTGGTGACTTTCAGCTTTTCGCTTACTTGTCTCCAGTCAGTGGTCAGTTTGGTGGGAGGAGGATGGGAGGGGTCCATGGGCCCCGACCTAGGAGCAAGCTCCAGGATCACTGGCCTATGGTCCGAGTTAAGCTCTTCGAGCGCCTCCACAGAATGCAACCGAAGGTTGACATTTTTGAGGAGAGCGATGTCGAGCACGTCGGGTGGATGGGAGGTTATGTGGGGATAGTGGGTTGGATGCATCGGAGCGATGACATCAAAGTTGAGGGAGCTGCACAGATCAAACACTACTCTGCCTCTGGCAGTAGTCGTGTTGCTGTTCCAGGAGGGGTGCTTGGCATTGAGATCCCCCGCCAGAAGGACGGAGTTACTCATGCCGAGAAGTTTGGTCAGATCATCTTTCACAGCGGGGCCGTCCGACGAGGTGTTAGGCGGGACGTAGGCTGAGATGATCGTGATCGGTTGATGGCCAGTCATACCTAGCCGACAGACTGAGACCTCAAAGATATCTAGTTGGGGCGGATCCATAGGGATGCAGTAGAGGGCAGATCTGTAATAGATAAGAGTACCTCCTGCGTGACATCGGGTCCTATCATTGCGAACTAAACGATAGTTCGCAATTTTAGGATCACGATGCCGGGGCTTCAGGAAGGTCTCTTGAACCAGAAGTATGTCTAAGTGATGGTCGCGGAGGAAGAGGGCGATCTCATCACGCTGGCTCCTAAGGCCATTGGCATTGAAAAACCCTACGCGGAGGGCTGTCGGCTTAATCCTACTTTTATAATGGGACTTATCCATTGTTGGGGGAGATTAGGGATGTATAGACGGAGACGTGGTGCACAACGTCACCGAAGTCTTTGAAAACTGCGGGGTGGTTCCCACCGCAGTTTTCTAGGGCCCTAGCCATGGCCAGCGCACGAGGCGAGTAAAACGCCTGGTACGTGACCAGGATTATGTTTTTGGAGATGTCTCCAGAAACAGTGGTGGGGGGGGGAGGCGCAACTGCTTGCACCGGGGCTGGCACCTGAGTCTGCGGAGACACAGGGAATGGGGGTATGGCTACGTCCATCAGGGCCGGAATGGCCTTGGTTGGGGTAGCGGGGGCCTTAGGGGCAGAACCAGTCGTGGGGGCGGGCGCACTGGACTTCAGGGCCGGGAAGTGGGCCTGGTGATTTAAAGCGTTCCAGGGGCTGGGACGCTGAGGGCTGAGGGGGATGGTGGAGGGAGACTCCCTTTGTTGGCGCGCGTTCGCACGCTTCGCCAGCTTGGGAGCCGACGATTTTGGGGCCTTAGGGCAACCGCGGTAGTTTGCGGTGTGCCCCGTTTCTCCACACAGCACACAGCTGGGCGGGTCTGCGCAGAGGGAGCGGTCCTTGGGGCGGGGGCAGTCGGGAGTACCGTGGTCTCCCAGGCACTTCACGCACCTCGGCTTGCCGAAGCAATGCCGCTGTGAGTGGCCGTAAAGCTGGCAGCGGTGGCATTGCCCAATAATGCCATTCTGCCTCGGCTTTTCCACGGATAGGCCAGAGAGGCCACAGATCTTGGCTATTTTGAAAATAGGGTGGTGGCCCTCGGTCGGGTCACAGACCACGAGGACCATATTGAAAGATTCCCCCCCGCGGCGGTGCATACGGTGCACCTCCGCTACAGGGATACCTTGCGACTCTAAGTCGCTTAGTATCTCCTGAGTGGGGATCTCCCTCGGGACATTGCGGATCACCACCCTGATCTGGCGGTTCTCCGGAAGGTTAAAAGAGTGGAAGTAAACCTTCCTGGACGTAAGGAGCTTGTGCAGCTCCCTGTAGTCCCTGGCGGAGGGGGGTCACGACTTTAATGCCCTGCTGGACGGCACGGGCGTGCGTGAAGTTTATCTTTAGGACGGCACAAGCCGCCGAAATCTCCGTCCACCTCCCTTTATCATGAATGAAAAGGGGGGGTGGGGGGCGGGTCTTGGGGGCTGCGGGTGCAGCCTCCATGGGGCTGGGGGGACGGGGGCTCGCCTGAGAGGCGGCCTGCGAGGGGGACGCTGGGCGCGAAGAGGGCGCCGACGAGGGGGCTGACGTCGGGGCAGTAGGGGGGGGGGGGGGCCTTGGTGGCCTTTTTGGGGGCGGGGGCCTGGGGGGTGGAGGAGGCCTTCTTTTTCCTCTTCCCCTGGACGACTGTGTAGCCATCCGAGGACGAGGCGGTCGCGGAGGAGTGGGAGGAGGTGGCAGACGAGTCGGAGTGGTCCGACTCGTACTCCATCTCTGCAACGGGGGAGGTGGCCCTGGCTGCCAGGTAGTTGGCTAGCACAGGGGGGGGGGGCCTGAGGGGCGGGGGAGAGGGGGCCCTGATGCAGTACTGGGACTGCTATCAAGGCAGGGGGGCCCTGAGGGGGCAGGGGGGGCGATGGGGTGGCAGACCCCGAGGAGACACATGACTCCTGTGAGAGGCCCTGAGTGGGCTGGGAGGGGAGGCCCTGAAGGGGCGGGGTGTTTGGGCCCTGAGGGGGCGGGGGGAAGAGGGACTTCAGTCCCGCTGCAATGGCGCTGAGCCGGGCATCACATGAGGACGCCAGCTCAGCATCATTGCAGCTGCTCATCATGGTCTTACACAGACCCATGAGAGCATCGAATAAGTCGGCCACTGTCGCCTGAGGGGCGGCCATGTCGACTTTTTTGGGGGAGGATGCGAACTTGCAGGAAAAATGGGGGGGGTCCTAAGCTCCTAACCAGCCTCGAGGAGACACGTAAAACGTGAGCTCCCCGAGCAGTCAGTCCCTCAAAAACTCCCTTCCCCGCGAGTGCTTCCTAGTGCTATTACCAGGGAGAAGAAACACTCGGGAACAAACTCCCTGGTGCACTGTCTGACTGATTGGCCAGAAGGGCCCTAGTCCTAACTCCCCGGGCGGGAAAACCCGGGAATGTGTAACCCTCCCTGCTGGGTGATGCAGGGAGGTGAGTACCTATCAACCGGACAATTGCGCTCGCTCTTATATATATACTGCTACGGGCGAGCGAGGGGAGCGATACGGTCGGTGCGCGGGGAGAGGTGAGACTATGCTCGTCGTTGGTTGGTTTGTTTGACGATGCGCTACGCTATACGTGATTTCTTTGCGCGCATTCGAATAAAATAATAATAATTAAAAAAAAAAAAAAAGTCTAACAGTATAAAATGCGACCTAGGTATGATGTTAGCACTATGGTAACGTAAAAAAAAAAAAAAAAAAAAAAAAAAAATTGCACCTATATCTTAACTACATACCTATCTAATTATATCTCAAATGTTCCAAACGTTAGCATTCAGTCGCAATAAGTAGGTAATAGGAAAATAAACATGCTTCCTTACTAACTTTCATGTAAAATATCTCTATGCGACTTATATATAGGTAAGATGTGTTCGTATCGGTTGGTTAAGCTGTATATATGTAATGTATGATTTTGTTCGTCAGTTTCATTCCAGTTTTTATCATCTGTACTATTATAGGTAGGTAAGTAAGTAAGTAAGTAAGTAAATAGGTAGGTAGGTAGGTAGGTAGGTATCGTTTTTGCGACATTCTGATAGAAAGAAACATTTCATATTCAGATACATATGTGGCCCTGAAAAGGGCCTTTTATGTGAACGCACAGTCACAGACGGCACACAGCCGACAACCGACACGAAGCCGCACCACCCGAAACAGGCAGTGTGTCACAACGTGAAGGACGACGGGGTGCGTGTCGTGCTTGCGACGTATGCCGTTGCAACAGCAGCAGTTTAAGCGCGTTCGCCTCTGATCCTGCGCGCCAACTGGATGTCCTTCGGCATGATTGTGACGCGCTTAGCGTGGATCGCGCACAGGTTGGTGTCTTCGAAGAGACCGACCAGGTAAGCTTCGCTGGCCTCCTGCAGCGCCATGACGGCGGAGCTCTGGAAACGGAGATCGGTCTTGAAGTCCTGGGCGATCTCACGCACTAGACGCTGGAACGGAAGCTTGCGGATCAGCAGCTCGGTACTCTTCTGGTAACGACGGATCTCACGGAGGGCCACGGTACCGGGCCTGTAGCGATGGGGCTTTTTGACGCCTCCGGTGGCCGGTGCGCTCTTGCGCGCAGCCTTGGTGGCGAGCTGTTTCCTCGGTGCCTTACCACCGGTGGATTTACGAGCGGTCTGCTTGGTACGCGCCATTGTAAACAACACGGAACGGGAGATTAACGTATAAAGGATAGAACGAACACTACTACTCGGACGCGCGGGACCTACGCGCAACGAAAGAACGACAGTGAATACCGCTCATTTCGTAGAGATCACCCGTATTTATACCCGGGGACCGTAGCTCACGCGCGCGCGCGCCCTCTTCAGTGTAACGAGCAAGCTAAAACTCACGAGCGAAAAAAAAAAAAAAGGAATAAAAAAAAAAAAGAAATGCGAATAATAATAATAACACATACCTAATATATAATTATATTTTAGAATTTAATTGCCTGTCTGCCACATAACACGGCAGATAATTATTAACAAAGTAGATACATAGTGAGCGCTACCTATGTATGTATGCTTCGAGTACGAACCGAAAGTGTGTACCTAAATGATTATTGTTCGCATTCTCATTATTTTCCATTATATTTAATTTAATAATGTTTTATTAAGAAACATCGCAGGTAGGTAGGTAGGTAGGTAGGTAGGTAGTTTATATTTAGCTGTCAATTATATCATTCCATCACTTTTGTGATAAAATAATGTAGTGTTTGTGTAGTTTTTATACTTAGAAGTTGGTACGTTTTGACTTTTCATATTAAAGAAACGTGAATTATTATCACATGAAAATATTTGTGGCCCTGAAAAGGGCCTTTTGTTAGTTCTCCTGCCATCCTGCGGGCGGGCGGTGTGGTGTAGGGTTGTGCGCGTCCAGGCGTCTGTGTCGTGGTCGTCTAGGTGGTGGCGGTGGTGTTTGTATCGATCGATTCGAGACGAATACGTGAATAATGCGAGTCTCGTACGTGCCGTACATAACATACATAGCATGCAGGTATGCACAGAACGATGACCAAGACACTATCATCACGCAACACCACTGGTCGATTGATATACATGACCCACCCACGCACGCACGGACGGACGAACGAACGTTCGCCACTGGATTTAACACTTTTCACACACACACGCGTTGGCCACCGACCGCTCACTTGGAGCTGGTGTATTTGGTGACCGCCTTGGTGCCTTCACTGACGGCGTGCTTGGCGAGCTCTCCGGGCAGCAGGAGCCTGACGGACGTCTGCACCTCCCTGGATGTGATGGTCGACCTCTTGTTGTAGTGGGCGAGGCGAGAAGCTTCGGCGGCGATGCGCTCGAAGATGTCGTTCACGAACGAGTTCATGATGGACATGGCCTTGCTGGAGATACCGGTGTCGGGGTGCACCTGCTTCAGGACCTTGTAGATGTAGATGGCGTAACTCTCCTTCCTCTTGTGCTTCTTCTTCTTCTTGTCGGTCTTGGAGATGTTCTTCTGGGCTTTGCCAGACTTCTTGGCGGCTTTACCACTTGTCTTGGGCGGCATGATGCGAGATTAATTTACAATACGTGTTACCGGAACGGAGTACGGTCGCAGTGTAAAACGTAGATATATCGAACACTTCTATTTATACCCACGGTCGCTGTATACAGTTGCGGCGAGCACGACATAGCGGCGGACCAATCGCAGCGCTCCTCAGCTAGTGTAGATCGCGCGCGGGGTGAGGGGGGGGGGGTACTCGGTGAGGTAGGGAAGGGGAGTCGCTTATGTCCGTCATTATTATTTAATAAAAAATTAAAAAAAAAAAAAAATACATATCCATATGAGTCAAGTAGTGGCCACGTAAAATAAATAAAACTGTATATTCAATATCAATTAACAACATCATTTCGGAGAAAAGAAAAAAAATAACAAACAAACTAAGTACATTGCGAATCGTAATTTCATGGTATGGTAGGTATCGAGTGTGTTTAATTAAATGACAATTCAATCGAAATGAATTAGACATGCGACTTGCCCAAACACGATCGGGTCATCGGGAGGACCTTATTACGACCACCATAGCTTCAGTAATTATACTAAATTAATGGTAATTTTTGTTGTTGTTGTTGTCGTCTAGTCTCATATGTGATTATTTATATCCTTTACTGAACTCTTTAACTTTCTTGCGTTATTAAATCATGAGGGGGGGGGGGGGTTACCTCATACTATTTACATGCAAAAAACCAACAGGTTCATAATAGGTACGAGATAGGTACGTTTTCGCTTTTACGACAACACCGTTACAGAAACTGTCTTTCATTTACGAATCATATTGTGGCCCTGAAAAGGGCCTTTTGTTTTGAATGCATACGAGCGATTAGCATCGCGCAATCGACATAACAGATACGATTGTAAATATTATATCGAAGTACGCGTGCCGAGCAGCACTCGCACGAAGCACCGGCTGGCCGTGTGTGTGTGTAGGCGGTGCGACGTTTAAGCCTTCTTCTCGGTCTTCTTGGGCAGTAGCACGGCCTGGATGTTGGGCAGGACACCACCTTGAGCGATCGTCACACCGGAGAGCAGCTTATTCAGCTCCTCGTCGTTGCGGATGGCCAATTGAAGATGACGCGGGATGATCCTGGTCTTCTTGTTGTCCCTCGCGGCGTTGCCGGCCAACTCGAGGACCTCAGCGGCCAGGTACTCCATCACGGCGGCCAAGTATACGGGCGCGCCGGCACCCACGCGCTCGGCGTAGTTTCCGTTACGCAGCAGCCTGTGGATACGTCCCACTGGGAACTGAAGACCAGCACGGTTGGAACGGGACTTTGCCTTTCCCTTCACTTTGCCACCTTTACCGCGTCCAGACATGGTTTAGGGAAATTCGTAGAGGTAACTCGCGAAATGACAATAACGAAACACGCGTACACAGTGTCAGTGCGCGCGCCGAGACAAACTCTTACAGTATTTTCCCCGCCGCGCGGTTCAGCCGTATTTATACGCGCGCCGCGTAGCTGAGTCAGTGGGAGGGGTACACACCTAACGAAAGAAACCAAATCGCTAAACGCGCAAGCGCGCTCTCGCTACCGATCTGTGTCGGGGTCAGGCAGGGAATATACATACAAACAACACGGAACAGAATTGAGGATGGATGGATGGAAGTTTACATAGTACCTAATGTTTGTAGTCGAAAGTCTTGTGTAAATAGGTATATAATATAAAACATATGACAGGATGAACGCAATGCGTCTTAACAACTATTATTACGGGTATTATATATTTATGTATATATATTATTTTCTTATTATTTATTTATATATATATATTTTTTTCTCTCCCTGTTTCATTGTCTGTCTGTACCATAGTGAAAATTGTTCATAATGATGAGTACAATGATCCGTTAAGATTTATTGTGTACATGTATTTTACACCTTGTATACATGTATAGGTACTTAAAGAGAGATTTATTTGTCGTGTTCTATGTGTTTGTGTTTATGTACCTACTAGGTACTCAGTAGTATTTTTAACGTTTTCGACTGTCTGTATAATAGAAACGAATATTTTTCATATTCATGATAGTATTGTTAGCCCTGAAAAGGGCTTTTTGGTGTGCGCTCGAGGAGAGCGCTGCGATTGAGAGCGCATGGCACGCGCGCTAAACATCTCGGTGCCGCTTTTTGGTTTCTTCAGTTGCTGCTGCTGCTGCTGCTTGCTGCTGCATGCATCCGATGAATTGTCGGTCGAGACGCGTCGAGCGGTGTTCCGCACCCTCCTTCCCGAGGACGGTAGACAGACGCGTAACCACGACGTAGGTGTACTACTACATATTAAACATGTACATTCATACATACGTACACGCATCTCACTATGGTATATCGTGCAATAAAACAAAAACACACACGCATTACGTAGCGTTAGGTATTTAGAGATTCATTCACAAATACACCATAGTTAAGACAGACGGTACGCACGCACACACATAGATGCACACACATAATATGCACTTGCTGATGTTGGTCGGCGGTCAGCCGATTGCGCAGTTGTCGTCGCCGTCGCCGGTGTTAACGCGAACGCGACCGTAGCTTACTTCTTAGCGGCGGAAGCTTTCTTGGCTGCCGGTTTGGATTTGGGTGTAGCCGCGGCCTTCTTGGGTTTAGGTGCTTTAGGTTTCTTGGTCGGCGGCTTGGCTGTCTTCTTGGCTTTGGGAGCCTTCGCCTTGGCGGGGGCGGCGGCCTTCTTGGGTGCCGGCTTCTTCTTAGCAGCGGCGGCGGCGGCGGCTGCCTTCTTATCCTTGGCGGCGGCGGCGGCGGCTGCGGCAGTCGATTTTGCCTTGGACGGAGAAGCCGACGAAGCGGCAGCGGCTGCAGCCTTCTTTGTCTTGGCGCCGGCTGCCGAGGCGGTAGCCTTCTTCGTCTTAGCAGCCGCAGCGGGAGCCTTGGCGGACTTGCCGGCGGCACCGGCGGGCTTCTTCGACGCGGCCGACTTCGACTCGAGCTTGAACGAACCGGAGGCACCCTTGCCCTTGGTCTGGATCAGCGCGCCAGATTCGACGGCGCTCTTCAGATATTTCCTGATGAACGGAGCCAGTTTCTCCGCGTCGACTTTGTACTGGGCGGCGATGTACTTCTTGATCGCCTGCAGGGAAGATCCACTGCGCTCCTTCATCTCCTTGATGGCGTTGTTGACCATCTCTGATGTTTTGGGATGGGTCGGCTTCGCCTTGGGTTTCTTGGCAGCGCCGGCGCCGCCGCCGGCCTGTCTCGCCTGCTTCTTCGCTGGGGTAGCGGGTGCCGGAGCCTCGGTAGCAACTGCGGTGTCTGCCATCTCGTATCGATGTAATACACTCACGCACAAACAAAAACGGTAGGTAGAGTTAGTTAGTTAGTCTTATAAGAGACTCAGATGTCGCCACTTATAGGTTTCACGAGTTTCGTATACGTACACTAAGGCACGACGTAACTTTACCGTAACGAGCGCCGTGATGTCGCGAGACGTTTTCTCGTATGAACGCTCGAAAGTTTTCACTAACACGTATCTAATAAAACAAGTAAAAATAATGTTTATCGTATCGATGAGGCCGTGTTGTTTACGTTTTCGGATAGGTCATGAAGTTGACGAGTGTGGTGCGCCGAGGGCGGCTTCGTGAGGCGACCGTTGCGGCGGTGGCGGCGTTTTAATTCGACGACGGCGTACGATGCTAAGGTCGGGTCGAGTTCAAAACGTTATTTTCTCTATAAAAATGACGTTTGGCGGGTGAAAAGGTCGACGCTTCGACGGGGAGGATATCGAGCTCGTGCGGCGACAACAATTCGTCGATACGGGACGGCCTCGCGAAGGTATTATCGAGGTAAAAGTGAACCGTCGTAAAACACCGCGACCGCCGAGAACCGTTAAGGACGGACGACTCCGTCCAGGACGTGCAACCTATTAATATCGTACTAATATCGAATCGAACGAAATTACCAGAATGCCCTTCGACTAGTGCAACAATCTGTGTGGTGTGCGTACTGTGTGTGTGATCGGGATTCATCGCGTTCATCAATACGTACCTACAGCTCTGTGTGTGTGTGATGTATCGAATAAGGTGCTAGACTACAGTAGGTAGTACAGACTCGGTACACAGCGCTCGAATCGCATTATGTACCTATATCGACACTGTGTCATGAATTTTTTTAGTTATTTTTTTGTTTTCCTCTCTCTTTAGGTGATATATGTATATAGGTAGGTACCCAGTACCTACCTAAAACGAAGACATACGGGCGAAGAAAAAAGTACGTTACCTACGTACCTATGTAATAAATAGGATGCTATAGTTAAACGTTTTATTAATATCAATTTCAGGTCGACCCTTCTCTGCTGAGCCGAGACGGGTGAAAGATTACGACCACCACGACGACGGGCGGCAGCGGCAGCGGCAGCGGCGGCGGCGGCGGCGGCGCAGCACAACAACAACAAGGTGAATAAGTCAACGTGTGTACCTACCTACCTACTTAATTAATACCTACATAGTAGAAGATCATCCGTACTAGTTGTAAGTAAGTATGTCTCTACACATTGCATGTAATATGTATGTAAATAACGTTTTATATTTATCAATTTCAGGGTGGCGAGCGGGCGGGCCGACCATTCGGCTGAGCTGTGTGCGCTCTGACCGACCGACGGCGATGGATGGAGACACCGACCGAGACGGCGAGGGCGAGGGACAGGACAACAAGAACGTTTACCAAGTATAAGGTAAAGAGATCTGTCAGTATCTGTTTGTATGTACCGAATACTGGATATTAAAATGATAATGCTGAACATAAACTGTTTGATGTGCGTACCTCCTCTATGCATACTACTACTACTATAATATACGAGTAAACTACCAAATTATGAATGTTATCCAAAACCAACCAAATTTAAATAAAACTAGCACCTTCTATGTAGGTATATTACGTTTAGTTCGTTCGTTTTTAGACAATTCCATTATAGAAACTTTTATCATATCGAATCATATGCGGCCCTGAAAAGGGCCTTTTTTTATGTGTGTGCGCAGATCTACGTACGTACATACGTATGGACGAACGGTAGTGTGACTTACGTCAGCCACACACTGTAGGTACGAAGATCTGGTTGCGCGCAGACGGGAAACGCGCAATGTGTTTAACCGCCGAAACCGTACAGGGTACGACCCTGGCGCTTCAGAGCGTAGACGACGTCCATGGCGGTGACGGTCTTCCTCTTGGCGTGCTCGGTGTAGGTGACGGCATCGCGGATGACGTTCTCGAGGAACACTTTAAGCACACCGCGAGTCTCCTCGTAGATCAGACCGGAGATACGTTTCACGCCGCCTCTGCGAGCCAGACGGCGGATGGCGGGCTTCGTGATACCCTGGATGTTATCACGAAGTACCTTCCTGTGACGCTTGGCTCCTCCTTTTCCCAGACCCTTTCCTCCCTTGCCGCGACCGGTCATCTTCTCAGCAGACGGGGGGCTTCCAAATTAACACTGACAACACTCTGCGCTCACGAACTGGAGTCGTAACTAAAATTTTCGAGTTTTTTTTTTTTTTTTTTTTTTTTTTTTTTTGAATGGACTACTCGCAGTTCAGCACATTAAGGCTGGTTACTGCTCAACCGGGCAATCCCGTGGTTGCCTTAGATTCTAAGGCCCCCAGCCGGGGCTTAAAACTACTTAAAACTAAATGGCCGCTCGCTAAGGGCATCCCCTGTGGGACACGGGCCTCGGCTTAGCGGGGTCATTGAGGAGGGGCAGCAAGGGACAGGCTGGGTCTGATTGATATTATTTAGGGGATTTAACGCTAATGGCTCAGCAGCGCGGGCTGGCTCGTTAGGCAAAAGTCGGGGAGGGTTTTGACGGGGGCGTCGCGATGGACCTCGTCGGCGAGGTCGGAATACGGAACGCGTTCTGGGTTTGTTTTTCCTAAGAGTGCTGGTTTCCCTACTACTCTCTTGGGTCAGGGTGATGGGGTCATCGGGCTCGACAAGGGTGTGCCGCGGTCGGCGGATCTTGCTGATCTGGGAGGGGGAGTATCGGGTGGCCGACGCGATAAGGGGGTTTTGGTGCTTTTCAGCGGACTCTATGAAACGCTTGGAAATACGTTTCATGAATTGTTTGATGGTGGGGATACGGAGGTCGACATGGAGACGCTCATTTCTAACGTACCACGGGGCTCCCGTAGCCTTTCGGAGAAAACGGTTTTGGATGACCTGCAACCTATGGATTTGGCGGGGCTTAGCGTGTGCGAAGGCTACACACGCGTAAGTCATTATTGGACGTATGCACGTGGTGAAAATGCGTAGTTTGCCTTTCAGGGATAACTTGCTGCGCGCGTTCAGCATGTAATGAAGCCTACTGAGAGCGAATGCGGCACGATTGCGCACCGTCTTAATGTGCTCTCTGAAGGTAAGCTTTCGATCGAGGATCACGCCTAGATATTTGGCTTTCTCAACCCAGGGGATCGGTTTGCCAAATAACGTGATCGGACTGGTAAAATTTTCGAGTTTTTTTTTTTTTTTTTTTTTTGAATGGACTACTCGCAGTTCAGCACATTAAGGCTGGTTACTGCTCAACCGGGCAATCCCGTGGTTGCCTTAGATTCTAAGGCCCCCAGCCGGGGCTTAAACTACTTAAAACTAAATGGCCGCTCGCTAAGGGCATCCCCTGTGGGACACGGGCCTCGGCTTAGCGGGGTCATTGGGGAGGGGCAGCAAGGGACAGGCTGGGTCTGATTGATATTATTTAGGGGATTTAACGCTAATGGCTCAGCAGCGCGGGCTGGCTCGTTAGGCAAAAGTCGGGGAGGGTTTTGACGGGGGCGTCGCGATGGACCTCGTCGGCGAGGTCGGAATACGGAACGCGTTCTGGGTTTGTTTTTTCTAAGAGTGCTGGTTTCCCTACTACTCTCTTGGGTCAGGGTGATGGGGTCATCGGGCTCTACAAGGGTGTGCCGCGGTCGGCGGATCTTGCTGATCTGGGAGGGGGTGTATCGGGTGGCCGACGCGATAAGGGGGTTTTGGTGCTTTTCAGCGGACTCTATGAAACGCTTGGAAATGCGTTTCATGAATTGTTTGATGGTGGGGATACGGAGGTCGACATGGAGACGCTCATTTCTAACGTACCACGGGGCTCCCGTAGCCTTTCGGAGAAAACGGTTTTGGATGACCTGCAACCTATGGATTTGGCGGGGCTTAGCGTGTGCGAAGGCTACACACGCGTAAGTCATTATTGGACGTATGCACGTGGTGAAAATGCGTAGTTTGCCTTTCAGGGATAACTTGCTGCGCGCGTTCAGCATGTAATGAAGCCTACTGAGAGCGAATGCGGCACGATTGCGCACCGTCTTAATGTGCTCTCTGAAGGTAAGCTTTCGATCGAGGATCACGCCTAGATATTTGGCTTTCTCAACCCAGGGGATCGGCTTGCCAAATAACGTGATCGGACTGGGACGGGGGGGGAAGAGACGAGTCTTGGGCTTGTAAAACAAGATCGCCTGACTCTTCTCTGGGTTGACTTCCACTCTCCATTTCCGGAACCAAGCGCCTAGTGCGTTTGCGGATCTCTGGAGGTGGCCGGCTATTGCCTTCTCGCTATTGCCGGAGCAATATATCGCCGTGTCGTCAGCGAACAGAGCTAGCTGAGTCTTAGAGCTAGTGGGAATATCGCTAGTAAATAGCGAGAACACTAGGGGGGAGAGAACACCGCCTTGGGGTACTCCGGCGCGAATGGGATGTGGGGACGAAAGTGCACCTTCGATTCGGTACTGAAAGGTGCGGTTCGACAGATAATCTCGTAAGATGAGCACGAGACGATCCGGCACACCGAGCTGGTATAGCTTGTATATCAGCCCGTTGTGCCAGACCTTGTCGAAAGCTTTCGCTATATCGAAGAACAGGGCTCCCGTAACGAGACCGCGCTGGTATTTGGCGCTGATATGTTCAACGATACGGTAGACCTGTTGGACGCAAGAGTGGTTTGATCTAAAACCAAACTGCTCATTGGGGAGGAGGCTCTTGGCTTCGACAAAGTCCTTGAGACGCTTATGAATAAGCCTCTCGTAGATCTTACCTAGGACTTTGAGCAGACTGATGGGACGATAGCTGGACGGGGAGGACTTGGGTTTTCCAGGTTTGGGGATACCGATGACGGTAGCCTCTTTCCACGTCTGTGGGAACATGTTGTTGGACAGAGCGCCATTGAAGATGGCGGTCATTAACATGATCAGAGTAGCCGGGAAGAGACGAACCACTTTGTTGGTGATTCCATCGGAGCCCGGGGCTTTTCTGGGTTTGAGACGGCCGATGATCTCCTTCACCTCATCAGGTGTGACGGGGGGGAGGGGATCATCGGGGTCCTCTACTGGTGGGAGGGAGGCTCTACGTTCGACTTCGGCATTCACCATATCGAGATGAGCCTTGTCTACTGGTTGGGAGCTGGGGGAGCATTGGGACTCTAGACTGTCGGCCAGGCATTCGGCTTTGTCCTCGTCATCGAAGGCGACGGTGTTGTCGGGACGCGTGAGCGGAGGCATCGAGGCAACCTCAGAGGCGCGTAGTTTCCTCTGAAGTTCCCAGAATGCCTGATGGGTGGGTTCGAGGTCGCCCAGCAACTTATCCCAGCGACTTTCACGCAGTTCAGCGATGCTGTTACTTACTTTACGCTGTAAGTAGCGCATGTGAACCTTGTTGGCTTCGCAGGGAAAGGCGCTGTAGGCACGGACAGCCGCGTTCTTTTCAGTCACGAGCTCACGTACCTCGTCCGGGAGTTTCCAGTGGTGATCACTCACCACCGGAGACTCCTTAGAACATTCGTTCAGGACAGATTGTACGTGATCCGTGAGTGAATTGATCGCGGCTGTCGTGTCTGCGACAGACTCGATTAGGTCGGGGATCTGGTCGAGATGGGGTGACGTGGTAGCCTTCAGCTTTTCGCTTACTTGGCGCCAGTCAGTGGTCATTCGGGTGGGAGGAGTCTGGGTAGGGTCCATCGGCCCTGATCTAGGAGCAAGCTCCAGGATCACGGGTCTATGGTCCGAGTTTAACTCGTCATGCGTCTCCACAGAATGTAACCGAAGGTTGACATTTTTGAGGAGGGCGATGTCAAGTACATCGGGGGAGTGGGAAGGAGAGTGCGGGTAGTGGGTGGGATGCATTGGAGCGATGACATCGAAATTCAGGACGTTGCCCAGTTCGAACACTACCTTGCCTCTCGGGTTGGTCGTGTGACTGTTCCAGGAAGGATGTTTGGCGTTGAGGTCCCCCGCCAGTATGACGGAGTCGCTCAGGCCAAGAAGTTTAGTCAGGTCATCTCTCATAGCGGGAGTGTCCACGGAGTTGTTGGGTGGGACATAGGCTGAGATGATCGTGACGGGTTGGTGTCCTGTCATACCTAGCCGACAGACTGAGACCTCAAACTTTTCGAGGGAGGGAGGGTCCATAGGAATGCAGTATAGGGACGATTTATAGTAAATTAGCGTACCTCCTAAGTGGCAGCGGGTCCTATCATTGCGAACCATGCGATAGTTGGCAATTTTGGGGTCCCGATGGGTAGGCTTTAGGAAGGTCTCTTGTATTAATAAGATGTCTAGGTGATGGTCGCGGAGGAATAAGGCGATCTCATCACGTTGGGCTCTAAGGCCATTGGCATTGAAAAACCCTATCCGGAGGGCTGTCGGTTTGAACCTACACGTTACTCGGGACTTATCCATTATGGGTGGGTAAGGGTTGTGTAGATTTGGACGTGGTGAACGACGTCACCGAACTCGCGGAAAACTGCTGAGTGGTCACCTCTGCAGTTTTGAAGCGCCTCGGCCATGGCTAGGGCGCGGGGGGAGTAAAAAGCTTGGTATGTGACCAAAATGATGTTTTTGGACACATCACCAGCTGGGATAGTGGCGGCTTGCGCTGAGGCAGGGGCAGGGGCTGGGACTGTGGCCCGGGTTGCCTCTGTCAAGGGGGGGCGTGGGAGCTCTACGTCCATGAGGGCCGGGATGGTTTTGGTGGGCTGGGTGGTAGGGGTGGCCTTAGGGGCCTCTGCGGTTTTGGGGGCAGGAGCGCTGGTCCTCAAGGCCGGAAAGTGGGCCTGGTGATTGAGAGCGCTCCATGGGCTGGGACGTTGTGGACTGAGGGCTGTGGTAGTTTTTCCTACCAGTTGAGGACATTCCCTCTGCTGGCGATCGCTTGCGCGCTTGGCTAGCTTGGGGGCGGTGGGTTTGGGCGCTTTTGGGCAGCCACGGTAGTTGGCCGTGTGGCCAGACTTGCCGCATAAGACGCAGCTGGGCGGCTCAGCGCACTGGGACGGGTCTTTGGGGCGAGTGCAGTCTGAGGTGCCGTGGTCACCCAGGCATTTCACACATCGTGCCTTCGCAAAGCAATTCCGCTGGGAGTGGCCGTACAATTGGCAGTTGTGACACTGGCCAATGATGCCACTCCTGCGGGGCTTTTCGATGGATAGGCCTGAGAGGCCACAGATGTGGGAGATGTTGAATATGGGGTGATGACCGTCTGTCGGATCGCAGACAACCAGAATCATATTGTATGATTCTCCACCTCGGCGGTGCATTCGGTGCACCTCTGCTACGGGGATACTCTGCGACTGAAGGTCGCTGAGAATTTCAGCCGTGGGGATTTCACGGGGGACGTTTTTGACCACCACGCGTGTCTGACGGTCCTCGGGGAGCGTAAAAGAGTGGAAAGGGATTTTCCTGCCCGAGAGGAGTTTGTGCAACTCTCGGTAGTCTTTTGCGGTCGGGACAGTGACTTTGATGCCCAGCTGAACAGCTCGGGCATTGGTATAATTAATTTGCCTGGCCTTGCAGGCAGTGGACACCTCAGTCCATTTGGCCTTGTCGTGAATGAACACGGGTGGCGGAGTTTGGACCTTTGGGGCTGAGGTTTTGGGGACTGAGGCCTCAACCGCCATCGGGCTGGCGGATCGGCTTGCCTGCTGGGAGGACCCAGCTGCCGAGGAGGGGCGGGATTGGGGGGCTGAAGACGGGGGGGAGGGGTGGGTGGGGGCGGCCTTTTTGAGGGCCTGCTCAGAGGGTGGGGATTTCTTCTTCTTCCTCTTCCCTCCGGCTACGACCTGGAAGTCGTCTTCGGAGGAAGAGGAATCAGATGGCTCAGAGGGCGCGGCAATGTCCATTTCCTCTGGGGAGGATGAACGGGAATCGGTGGGGCTCTGGTTCCCGGTAGCGGGTTGGGTGGTGGCGGCGCCGACTGTTGTATTAAGGACAACAGCCGGTTTCGCGGAAGTCGTGGGGGCTGGGGCAGGGTTTTTGGTGATGGGTACCTGTTTGGGTACCCAGTTCTTGGATGCCTGCTTTTCAGTAGGCGGCGGGGAGAGAGGGCTCTCAGGGACCTGACCTTCTTGCTGCACGCGGGCAAGTTCGCTGCCAAATTTGGCAACCAGGTCCTGATCCCTGCAGAGCGCCTCTACTATCAGATCGCCATATTTGGCAGTGATTCCGGTGTCCTTGAGGACGGTGTCCTTGACGAACTCTAATAAATTAGCGTCCGTCATGGTGGGGGGGGGGGGGATTTAATTCCTATCTAGCATCCGGGAGCAACGTTTCCGCGACTCCCAGCGCTTCCTACTTCCTAACTCCCCGGGTGGGATATCCCGGGGATGTGTACCCTCCCTGTCGGGTGTAGACAGGGAGGTGAGTGCCTAGTTTTGTGTGCCCTAAGCTTGTAAACCCACTGCCGATCTTATTGTGCAGTGGGGCCCTAGGGTCAGAAGACCGGTCCGGTGTGAAGGGGTTGAGACACCCAACCACACCGGGTGAATGCTGAAAGAGAGCGGGGTTAGACAGATGGCAGCGACTAGGGAAGCCCCCAAGGCCGCGTACCAAAGCCCTTCCGATTTGACTTAGCCCTGAAGGGGCTTGGGCCGGTGTATCGGGTCAACACCCCTTGGCTTCGTTGGCACCGTGAGGTATCCCACCAAGGACCACGAAACTGTGGATTTTCCCAGAAGGGGCACTATTCGTTTTATTGACCCTCCGAAATAGAAACGGAGTCGTCCACTGCCTTGAAAAAGGCGGCTTCGGATAAGGGTTGTAGCCGGCGACCACAGGTGACGTCACGACTGGAGCGTGACGAAACGAACACACACGACACTGAGCACGATAACGGGAGAGCAGCGGGGAGCGGCACGTCCGTCGCGGGCGGGCGTCGGGGAACTGTGAAAATTTTCGAGGCGCTCGCTCTTATATATATACTGCTACGGGCGAGCGAGGGGAGCGATACGGTCGGTGCGCGGGGAGAGGTGAGACTATGCTCGTCGTTGGTTGGTTTGTTTGACGATGCGCTACGCTATACGTGATTTCTTTGCGCGCATTCGAATAAAATAATAATAATTAAAAAAAAAAAAAAAAGTCTAACAGTATAAAATGCGACCTAGGTATGATGTTAGCACTATGGTAACGTAAAAAAAAAAAAAAAAAAAAAAAAAAATTGCACCTATATCTTAACTACATACCTATCTAATTATATCTCAAATGTTCCAAACGTTAGCATTCAGTCGCAATAAGTAGGTAATAGGAAAATAAACATGCTTCCTTACTAACTTTCATGTAAAATATCTCTATGCGACTTATATATAGGTAAGATGTGTTCGTATCGGTTGGTTAAGCTGTATATATGTAATGTATGATTTTGTTCGTCAGTTTCATTCCAGTTTTTATCATCTGTACTATTATAGGTAGGTAAGTAAGTAAGTAAGTAAGTAAATAGGTAGGTAGGTAGGTAGGTAGGTATCGTTTTTGCGACATTCTGATAGAAAGAAACATTTCATATTCAGATACATATGTGGCCCTGAAAAGGGCCTTTTATGTGAACGCACAGTCACAGACGGCACACAGCCGACAACCGACACGAAGCCGCACCACCCGAAACAGGCAGTGTGTCACAACGTGAAGGACGACGGGGTGCGTGTCGTGCTTGCGACGTATGCCGTTGCAACAGCAGCAGTTTAAGCGCGTTCGCCTCTGATCCTGCGCGCCAACTGGATGTCCTTCGGCATGATTGTGACGCGCTTAGCGTGGATCGCGCACAGGTTGGTGTCTTCGAAGAGACCGACCAGGTAAGCTTCGCTGGCCTCCTGCAGCGCCATGACGGCGGAGCTCTGGAAACGGAGATCGGTCTTGAAGTCCTGGGCGATCTCACGCACTAGACGCTGGAACGGAAGCTTGCGGATCAGCAGCTCGGTACTCTTCTGGTAACGACGGATCTCACGGAGGGCCACGGTACCGGGCCTGTAGCGATGGGGCTTTTTGACGCCTCCGGTGGCCGGTGCGCTCTTGCGCGCAGCCTTGGTGGCGAGCTGTTTCCTCGGTGCCTTACCACCGGTGGATTTACGAGCGGTCTGCTTGGTACGCGCCATTGTAAACAACACGGAACGGGAGATTAACGTATAAAGGATAGAACGAACACTACTACTCGGACGCGCGGGACCTACGCGCAACGAAAGAACGACAGTGAATACCGCTCATTTCGTAGAGATCACCCGTATTTATACCCGGGGACCGTAGCTCACGCGCGCGCGCGCCCTCTTCAGTGTAACGAGCAAGCTAAAACTCACGAGCGAAAAAAAAAAAAAAGGAATAAAAAAAAAAAAGAAATGCGAATAATAATAATAACACATACCTAATATATAATTATATTTTAGAATTTAATTGCCTGTCTGCCACATAACACGGCAGATAATTATTAACAAAGTAGATACATAGTGAGCGCTACCTATGTATGTATGCTTCGAGTACGAACCGAAAGTGTGTACCTAAATGATTATTGTTCGCATTCTCATTATTTTCCATTATATTTAATTTAATAATGTTTTATTAAGAAACATCGCAGGTAGGTAGGTAGGTAGGTAGGTAGGTAGTTTATATTTAGCTGTCAATTATATCATTCCATCACTTTTGTGATAAAATAATGTAGTGTTTGTGTAGTTTTTATACTTAGAAGTTGGTACGTTTTGACTTTTCATATTAAAGAAACGTGAATTATTATCACATGAAAATATTTGTGGCCCTGAAAAGGGCCTTTTGTTAGTTCTCCTGCCATCCTGCGGGCGGGCGGTGTGGTGTAGGGTTGTGCGCGTCCAGGCGTCTGTGTCGTGGTCGTCTAGGTGGTGGCGGTGGTGTTTGTATCGATCGATTCGAGACGAATACGTGAATAATGCGAGTCTCGTACGTGCCGTACATAACATACATAGCATGCAGGTATGCACAGAACGATGACCAAGACACTATCATCACGCAACACCACTGGTCGATTGATATACATGACCCACCCACGCACGCACGGACGGACGAACGAACGTTCGCCACTGGATTTAACACTTTTCACACACACACGCGTTGGCCACCGACCGCTCACTTGGAGCTGGTGTATTTGGTGACCGCCTTGGTGCCTTCACTGACGGCGTGCTTGGCGAGCTCTCCGGGCAGCAGGAGCCTGACGGACGTCTGCACCTCCCTGGATGTGATGGTCGACCTCTTGTTGTAGTGGGCGAGGCGAGAAGCTTCGGCGGCGATGCGCTCGAAGATGTCGTTCACGAACGAGTTCATGATGGACATGGCCTTGCTGGAGATACCGGTGTCGGGGTGCACCTGCTTCAGGACCTTGTAGATGTAGATGGCGTAACTCTCCTTCCTCTTGTGCTTCTTCTTCTTCTTGTCGGTCTTGGAGATGTTCTTCTGGGCTTTGCCAGACTTCTTGGCGGCTTTACCACTTGTCTTGGGCGGCATGATGCGAGATTAATTTACAATACGTGTTACCGGAACGGAGTACGGTCGCAGTGTAAAACGTAGAGAGACTGGAGAATTTCGCGGCGCCCCCGCAAGGGGGCGCGGCGGCGGGCGTAGGCTAGGCCTTTAATCCCGCGGCGTCGGGGTGTTCGCGCCCGTAACTACGGGCGCGGCGTTGGGTGGCCGATATAGGCGCGGAATGTGGCGCGCGCGGCAGTAGTGCCGCAGCGTGCCTAGATGTGTAGCTGTCATTGGTGTTTCAGCAGGAGCGCCCGGCACTGCCTCGCAGTGCCGTGTTTCACGGCCCTACGGCGGTCAGTCCCCGCCAGGTGAGACCCCCGGTTACCCGAGGGAGGCCCGGCGAGAGACGACCAGCGACGTAGGGTCCGACTTTGGTGGCGCCCTCTGCTGAGAAGGTTGACCCCCGCTCGTTTCGCTTCCAGATCGAGCCGTCCACGCTCCGAGCTAAGGGGCCGATGGGTGAGTTGGGCCGGCATTGTATTGTGTAACGCCGAATACCCTGTAAGCGAACGATACGCGCGTCCGCGCCGCACGTTCGTCGCGTGAGTTCGTATGTTGTAGAGTCATGAATGTGTGGGGTTCGCAACGCTCTATGCCTATATTAACTTAGCACACAGAGCGCCGCGAGTGCGTGTTATGCATGTAGAGTCTTATTGTTTGAGAGAGTCGCGTGTCGGTGTCTGCAACTCACTCAGCGTCAAGTCCGGGGGGGGGGGGCGTCATCGTCTGGCAGCAGATCGCGTGGGAAGCGCCTCGCGTCGGGTGGCCGCGCGTGCCAGGGCGCTATGTCCTTGACATGCGGCCAAGCAGAAGCGTCGGCACGCGCGAACATGTTAGACGCGAGGCGGGCGCAGAACTCGTCCAGGCTCTCGATCTTGAGGTCGCGCTGTATCACGCTGTTCCTCACGAAGCGAGGGGCGGCGACGATCTTTCGCAGCGTCAAGTTTTGTTGAGCGCGAAGCTGTGTAAAACGTAGATATATCGAACACTTCTATTTATACCCACGGTCGCTGTATACAGTTGCGGCGAGCACGACATAGCGGCGGACCAATCGCAGCGCTCCTCAGCTAGTGTAGATCGCGCGCGGGGTGAGGGGGGGGGGTACTCGGTGAGGTAGGGAAGGGGAGTCGCTTATGTCCGTCATTATTATTTAATAAAAAATTAAAAAAAAAAAAAAATACATATCCATATGAGTCAAGTAGTGGCCACGTAAAATAAATAAAACTGTATATTCAATATCAATTAACAACATCATTTCGGAGAAAAGAAAAAAAATAACAAACAAACTAAGTACATTGCGAATCGTAATTTCATGGTATGGTAGGTATCGAGTGTGTTTAATTAAATGACAATTCAATCGAAATGAATTAGACATGCGACTTGCCCAAACACGATCGGGTCATCGGGAGGACCTTATTACGACCACCATAGCTTCAGTAATTATACTAAATTAATGGTAATTTTTGTTGTTGTTGTTGTCGTCTAGTCTCATATGTGATTATTTATATCCTTTACTGAACTCTTTAACTTTCTTGCGTTATTAAATCATGAGGGGGGGGGGGGGTTACCTCATACTATTTACATGCAAAAAACCAACAGGTTCATAATAGGTACGAGATAGGTACGTTTTCGCTTTTACGACAACACCGTTACAGAAACTGTCTTTCATTTACGAATCATATTGTGGCCCTGAAAAGGGCCTTTTGTTTTGAATGCATACGAGCGATTAGCATCGCGCAATCGACATAACAGATACGATTGTAAATATTATATCGAAGTACGCGTGCCGAGCAGCACTCGCACGAAGCACCGGCTGGCCGTGTGTGTGTGTAGGCGGTGCGACGTTTAAGCCTTCTTCTCGGTCTTCTTGGGCAGTAGCACGGCCTGGATGTTGGGCAGGACACCACCTTGAGCGATCGTCACACCGGAGAGCAGCTTATTCAGCTCCTCGTCGTTGCGGATGGCCAATTGAAGATGACGCGGGATGATCCTGGTCTTCTTGTTGTCCCTCGCGGCGTTGCCGGCCAACTCGAGGACCTCAGCGGCCAGGTACTCCATCACGGCGGCCAAGTATACGGGCGCGCCGGCACCCACGCGCTCGGCGTAGTTTCCGTTACGCAGCAGCCTGTGGATACGTCCCACTGGGAACTGAAGACCAGCACGGTTGGAACGGGACTTTGCCTTTCCCTTCACTTTGCCACCTTTACCGCGTCCAGACATGGTTTAGGGAAATTCGTAGAGGTAACTCGCGAAATGACAATAACGAAACACGCGTACACAGTGTCAGTGCGCGCGCCGAGACAAACTCTTACAGTATTTTCCCCGCCGCTTTTTTTTTTTTTTTTTTTTTTTTTTTTTGAATGGACTACTCGCAGTTCAGCACATTAAGGCTGGTTACTGCTCAACCGGGCAATCCCGTGGTTGCCTTAGATTCTAAGGCCCCCAGCCGGGGCTTAAACTACTTAAAACTAAATGGCCGCTCGCTAAGGGCATCCCCTGTGGGACACGGGCCTCGGCTTAGCGGGGTCATTGAGGAGGGGCAGCAAGGGACAGGCTGGGTCTGATTGATATTATTTAGGGGATTTAACGCTAATGGCTCAGCAGCGCGGGCTGGCTCGTTAGGCAAAAGTCGGGGAGGGTTTTGACGGGGGCGTCGCGATGGACCTCGTCGGCGAGGTCGGAATACGGAACGCGTTCTGGGTTTGTTTTTTCTAAGAGTGCTGGTTTCCCTACTACTCTCTTGGGTCAGGGTGATGGGGTCATCGGGCTCGACAAGGGTATGCCGCGGTCGGCGGATCTTGCTGATCTGGGAGGGGGTGTATCGGGTGGCCGATGCGATAAGGGGGTTTTGGTGCTTTTCAGCGGACTCTATGAAACGCTTGGAAATACGTTTCATGAATTGTTTGATGGTGGGGATACGGAGGTCGACATGGAGACGCTCATTTCTAACGTACCACGGGGCTCCCGTAGCCTTTCGGAGAAAACGGTTTTGGATGACCTGCAACCTATGGATTTGGCGGGGCTTAGCGTGTGCGAAGGCTACACACGCGTAAGTCATTATTGGACGTATGCACGTGGTGAAAATGCGTAGTTTGCCTTTCAGGGATAACTTGCTGCGTGCGTTCAGCATGTAATGAAGCCTACTGAGAGCGAATGCGGCACGATTGCGCACCGTCTTAATGTGCTCTCTGAAGGTAAGCTTTCGATCGAGGATCACGCCTAGATATTTAGCTTTCTCAACCCAGGGGATCGGCTTGCCAAATAACGTGATCGGACTGGGACGGGGGGGGAAGAGACGAGTCTTGGGCTTGTAAAACAAGATCGCCTGACTCTTCTCTGGGTTGACTTCCACTCTCCATTTCCGGAACCAAGCGCCTAGTGCGTTTGCGGATCTCTGGAGGTGGCCGGCTATTGCCTTCTCGCTATTGCCGGAGCAATATATCGCCGTGTCGTCAGCGAACAGAGCTAGCTGTGTCTTAGAGCTAGTGGGGATATCGCTAGTAAATAGCGAGAACACTAGGGGGGAGAGAACACCGCCTTGGGGTACTCCGGCGCGAATGGGATGTGGGGACGAAAGTGCACCTTCGATTCGGTACTGAAAGGTGCGGTTCGACAGATAATCTCGTAAGATGAGCACGAGACGATCCGGCACACCGAGCTGGTATAGCTTGTATATCAGCCCGTTGTGCCAGACCTTGTCGAAAGCTTTCGCTATATCGAAGAACAGGGCTCCCGTAACGAGACCGCGCTGGTATTTGGCGCTGATGTGTTCAACGATACGGTAGACCTGTTGGACGCAAGAGTGGTTTGATCTAAAACCAAACTGCTCATTGGGGAGGAGGCTCTTGGCTTCGACAAAATCCTTGAGACGCTTATGAATAAGCCTCTCGTAGATCTTACCTAGGACTTTGAGCAGACTGATGGGACGATAGCTGGACGGGGAGGACTTGGGTTTTCCAGGTTTGGGGATACCGATGACGGTAGCCTCTTTCCACGTCTGTGGGAACATGTTGTTGGACAGAGCGCCATTGAAGATGGCGGTCATTAACATGATCAGAGTAGCCGGGAAGAGACGAACCACTTTGTTGGTGATTCCATCGGAGCCCGGGGCTTTCCTGGGTTTGAGACGGCCGATGATCTCCTTCACCTCATCAGGTGTGACGGGGGGGAGGGGATCATCGGGGTCCTCTACTGGTGGGAGGGAGGCTCTACGTTCGACTTCGGCATTCACCATATCGAGATGAGCCTTGTCTACTGGTTGGGAGCTGGGGGAGCATTGGGACTCTAGACTGTCGGCCAGGCATTCGGCTTTGTCCTCGTCATCGAAGGCGACGGTGTTGTCGGGACGCGTGAGCGGAGGCATTGAGGCAACCTCTGAGGCGCGTAGTTTCCTCTGAAGTTCCCAGAATGCCTGATGGGTAGGTTCGAGGTCGCCCAGCAACTTATCCCAGCGACTTTCACGCAGTTCAGCGATGCTGTTACTTACTTTACGCTGTAAGTAGCGCATGTGAACCTTGTTGGCTTCGCAGGGAAAGGCGCTGTAGGCACGGACAGCCGCGTTCTTTTCAGTCACGAGCTCACGTACCTCGTCCGGGAGTTTCCAGTGGTGATCGCTCACCACCGGAGACTCCTTAGAACATTCGTTCAGGACAGATTGCACGTGATCCGTGAGTGAATTGATCGCGGCTGTCGTGTCTGCGACAGACTCGATTAGGTCGGGGATCTGGTCGAGATGGGGGGACGTGGTAGCCTTCAGCTTTTCGCTTACTTGGCGCCAGTCAGTGGTCATTCGGGTGGGAGGAGGCTGGGTAGGGTCCATCGGCCCTGATCTAGGAGCAAGCTCCAGAATCACGGGTCTATGGTCCGAGTTTAACTCGTCATGCGTCTCCACAGAATGTAACCGAAGGTTGACATTTTTGAGGAGGGCGATGTCGAGTACATCGGGGGAGTGGGAAGGTGAGTGCGGGTAGTGGGTGGGATGCATTGGAGCGATGACATCGAAATTCAGGACGCTGCACAGTTCGAACACTACCTTGCCTCTCGGGTTGGTCGTGTGACTGTTCCAGGAAGGATGTTTGGCGTTGAGGTCCCCCGCCAGTATGACGGAGTCGCTCAGGCCAAGAAGTTTGGTCAGGTCATCTCTCATAGCGGGAGTGTCCACGGAGTTGTTGGGTGGGACATAGGCTGAGATGATCGTGACGGGTTGGTGTCCTGTCATACCTAGCCGACAGACTGAGACCTCAAACTTTTCAAGGGAGGGAGGGTCCATAGGAATGCAGTATAGGGACGATTTATAGTAAATTAGGGTACCTCCTAAGTGGCAGCGGGTCCTATCATTGCGAACCATGCGATAGTTGGCAATTTTGGGGTCCCGATGGGTAGGCTTTAGGAAGGTCTCTTGTATTAATAAGATGTCTAGGTGATGGTCGCGGAGGAATAAGGCAATCTCATCACGTTGGGCTCTAAGGCCATTGGCATTGAAAAACCCTATCCGGAGGGCTGTCGGTTTGAACCTACACGTTACTCGGGACTTATCCATTATGGGTGGGTAAGGGTTGTGTAGATTTGGACGTGGTGAACTACGTCACCGAACTCGCGGAAAACTGCTGAGTGGTCACCTCTGCAGTTTTGAAGCGCCTCGGCCATGGCTAGGGCGCGGGGGGAGTAAAAAGCTTGGTATGTGACCAAAATGATGTTTTTGGACACATCACCAGCTGGAATAGTGGCGGCTTGCGCTGAGGCAGGGGCAGGGGCTGGGGCTGTGGCCCGGGTTGCCTCTGTCAAGGGGGGGCGTGGGAGCGCTACGTCCATGAGGGCCGGGATGGTTTTGGTGGGCTGGGTGGTAGGGGTGGCCTTAGGGGCCTCTGTGGTTTTGGGGGCAGGAGCGCTGGTCCTCAAGGCCGGAAAGTGGGCCTGGTGATTAAGAGCGCTCCATGGGCTGGGGCGTTGTGGACTGAGGGCTATGGTAGTTTTTCCTACCAGTTGAGGACATTCCCTCTGCTGGCGATCGCTTGCGCGCTTGGCTAGCTTGGGGGCGGTGGGTTTGGGCGCTTTTGGGCAGCCACGGTAGTTGGCCGTGTGGCCAGACTTGCCGCATAAGACGCAGCTGGGCGGCTCAGCGCACTGGGACGGGTCTTTGGGGCGAGTGCAGTCTGAGGTGCCGTGGTCACCCAGGCATTTCACACATCGTGCCTTCGCAAAGCAATTCCGCTGGGAGTGGCCGTACAATTGGCAGTTGTGACACTGGCCAATGATGCCACTCCTGCGGGGCTTTTCGATGGATAGGCCCGAGAGGCCACAGATGTGGGAGATGTTAAATATGGGGTGATGACCGTCTGTCGGATCGCAGACGACCAGAATCATATTGTATGATTCTCCACCTCGGCGGTGCATTCGGTGCACCTCTGCTACGGGGATACTCTGCGACTGAAGGTCGCTGAGAATTTCAGCCGTGGGGATTTCGCGTGGGACGTTTTTGACCACCACGCGTGTCTGACGGTCCTCGGGGAGAGTAAAAGAGTGGAAGGGGATTTTCCTGCCCGAGAGGAGTTTGTGCAACTCTCGGTAGTCCTTTGCGGTCGGGACAGTGACTTTGATGCCCAGCTGAACAGCTCGGGCATTGGTATAATTAATTTGCCTGGCCTTGCAGGCAGTGGACACCTCAGTCCATTTGGCCTTGTCGTGAATGAACACGGGTGGCGGAGGTTGGACCTTTGGGGCTGAGGTTTTGGGGACTGAGGCCTCAACCGCCATCGGGCTGGCGGATCGGCTTGCCTGCTGGGAGGACCCAGCTGCCGAGGAGGGGCGGGATTGGGGGGCTGAAGACGGGGGGGAGGGGTGGGTGGGGGCGGCCTTTTTGAGGGCCTGCTCAGAGGGTGGGGACTTCTTCTTCTTCCTCTTCCCTCCGGCTACGACCTGGAAGTCGTCTTCGGAGGAAGAGGAATCAGATGGCTCAGAGGGCGCGGCAATGTCCATTTCCTCTGGGGAGGGTGAACGGGACTCGGTGGGGCTCTGGTTCCCGGTAGCGGGTTGGGTGGTGGCGGCGCCGACTGTTGTTTTGAGGACAACAGCCGGTTTCGCGGAAGTCGTGGGGGCTGGGGCAGGGTTTTTGGTGATGGGTACCTGTTTGGGTACCCAGTTCTTAGATGCCTGCTTTTCAGTAGGCGGCGGGGAGAGAGGGCTCTCAGGGACCTGACCTTCTTGCTGCATGCGGGCAAGTTCGCTGCCAAATTTGGCAACCAGGTCCCGATCCCTGCAGAGCGCCTCTGCTATCAGATCGCCATATTTGGCAGTGAGTTCGGCGTCCTTGAGGACGGTGTCCTTGACGAACTCTAATAAATCAGCGTCCGTCATGGTGGGGGGGGGGGGGGGATTTTAGTTCCTATCTAGCATCCGGGAGCAACGTTTCCGCGACTCCCAGCGCTTCCTACTTCCTAACTCCCCGGGTGGGATATCCCGGGGATGTGTACCCTCCCTGTCGGGTGTAGACAGGGAGGTGAGTGCCTAGTTTTGTGTGCCCTAAGCTTGTAAACCCACTGCCGATCTTATTGTGCAGTGGGGCCCTAGGGTCAGAAGACCGGTCCGGTGTGAAGGGGTTGAGACACCCAACCACACCGGGTGATTGCTGGAAGAGAACGGGGTTAGACAGATGGCAGCGACTAGGGAAGCCCCCAAGGCCGCGTACCAAAGCCCTTCCGATTTGACTTAGCCCTGAAGGGGCTTGGGCCGGTGTATCGGGTCAACACCCCTTGGCTTCGTTGGCACCGTGAGGTATCCCACCAAGGACCACGAAACTGTGGATTTTCCCTGAAGGGGCACTACGTTTCAACGACCTCCAAAACAGAAACAAGAAGTCGTCCACTGCCTTGAAAAAGGCGGCTTCGGATCAAAGTTGTAGTCGGCGACCACAGGTGACGTCACGACTGGAGCGTGACGAAACGAACACACACGACACTGAGCACGATAACGGGAGGGCAGCGGGGAGCGGCACGTCCGTCGCGGGCGGGCGTCGGGAGCGGAATGACGATGATCCCCGCCGCGCGGTTCAGCCGTATTTATACGCGCGCCGCGTAGCTGAGTCAGTGGGAGGGGTACACACCTAACGAAAGAAACCAAATCGCTAAACGCGCAAGCGCGCTCTCGCTACCGATCTGTGTCGGGGTCAGGCAGGGAATATACATACAAACAACACGGAACAGAATTGAGGATGGATGGATGGAAGTTTACATAGTACCTAATGTTTGTAGTCGAAAGTCTTGTGTAAATAGGTATATAATATAAAACATATGACAGGATGAACGCAATGCGTCTTAACAACTATTATTACGGGTATTATATATTTATGTATATATATTATTTTCTTATTATTTATTTATATATATATATTTTTTTCTCTCCCTGTTTCATTGTCTGTCTGTACCATAGTGAAAATTGTTCATAATGATGAGTACAATGATCCGTTAAGATTTATTGTGTACATGTATTTTACACCTTGTATACATGTATAGGTACTTAAAGAGAGATTTATTTGTCGTGTTCTATGTGTTTGTGTTTATGTACCTACTAGGTACTCAGTAGTATTTTTAACGTTTTCGACTGTCTGTATAATAGAAACGAATATTTTTCATATTCATGATAGTATTGTTAGCCCTGAAAAGGGCTTTTTGGTGTGCGCTCGAGGAGAGCGCTGCGATTGAGAGCGCATGGCACGCGCGCTAAACATCTCGGTGCCGCTTTTTGGTTTCTTCAGTTGCTGCTGCTGCTGCTGCTTGCTGCTGCATGCATCCGATGAATTGTCGGTCGAGACGCGTCGAGCGGTGTTCCGCACCCTCCTTCCCGAGGACGGTAGACAGACGCGTAACCACGACGTAGGTGTACTACTACATATTAAACATGTACATTCATACATACGTACACGCATCTCACTATGGTATATCGTGCAATAAAACAAAAACACACACGCATTACGTAGCGTTAGGTATTTAGAGATTCATTCACAAATACACCATAGTTAAGACAGACGGTACGCACGCACACACATAGATGCACACACATAATATGCACTTGCTGATGTTGGTCGGCGGTCAGCCGATTGCGCAGTTGTCGTCGCCGTCGCCGGTGTTAACGCGAACGCGACCGTAGCTTACTTCTTAGCGGCGGAAGCTTTCTTGGCTGCCGGTTTGGATTTGGGTGTAGCCGCGGCCTTCTTGGGTTTAGGTGCTTTAGGTTTCTTGGTCGGCGGCTTGGCTGTCTTCTTGGCTTTGGGAGCCTTCGCCTTGGCGGGGGCGGCGGCCTTCTTGGGTGCCGGCTTCTTCTTAGCAGCGGCGGCGGCGGCGGCTGCCTTCTTATCCTTGGCGGCGGCGGCGGCGGCTGCGGCAGTCGATTTTGCCTTGGACGGAGAAGCCGACGAAGCGGCAGCGGCTGCAGCCTTCTTTGTCTTGGCGCCGGCTGCCGAGGCGGTAGCCTTCTTCGTCTTAGCAGCCGCAGCGGGAGCCTTGGCGGACTTGCCGGCGGCACCGGCGGGCTTCTTCGACGCGGCCGACTTCGACTCGAGCTTGAACGAACCGGAGGCACCCTTGCCCTTGGTCTGGATCAGCGCGCCAGATTCGACGGCGCTCTTCAGATATTTCCTGATGAACGGAGCCAGTTTCTCCGCGTCGACTTTGTACTGGGCGGCGATGTACTTCTTGATCGCCTGCAGGGAAGATCCACTGCGCTCCTTCATCTCCTTGATGGCGTTGTTGACCATCTCTGATGTTTTGGGATGGGTCGGCTTCGCCTTGGGTTTCTTGGCAGCGCCGGCGCCGCCGCCGGCCTGTCTCGCCTGCTTCTTCGCTGGGGTAGCGGGTGCCGGAGCCTCGGTAGCAACTGCGGTGTCTGCCATCTCGTATCGATGTAATACACTCACGCACAAACAAAAACGGTAGGTAGAGTTAGTTAGTTAGTCTTATAAGAGACTCAGATGTCGCCACTTATAGGTTTCACGAGTTTCGTATACGTACACTAAGGCACGACGTAACTTTACCGTAACGAGCGCCGTGATGTCGCGAGACGTTTTCTCGTATGAACGCTCGAAAGTTTTCACTAACACGTATCTAATAAAACAAGTAAAAATAATGTTTATCGTATCGATGAGGCCGTGTTGTTTACGTTTTCGGATAGGTCATGAAGTTGACGAGTGTGGTGCGCCGAGGGCGGCTTCGTGAGGCGACCGTTGCGGCGGTGGCGGCGTTTTAATTCGACGACGGCGTACGATGCTAAGGTCGGGTCGAGTTCAAAACGTTATTTTCTCTATAAAAATGACGTTTGGCGGGTGAAAAGGTCGACGCTTCGACGGGGAGGATATCGAGCTCGTGCGGCGACAACAATTCGTCGATACGGGACGGCCTCGCGAAGGTATTATCGAGGTAAAAGTGAACCGTCGTAAAACACCGCGACCGCCGAGAACCGTTAAGGACGGACGACTCCGTCCAGGACGTGCAACCTATTAATATCGTACTAATATCGAATCGAACGAAATTACCAGAATGCCCTTCGACTAGTGCAACAATCTGTGTGGTGTGCGTACTGTGTGTGTGATCGGGATTCATCGCGTTCATCAATACGTACCTACAGCTCTGTGTGTGTGTGATGTATCGAATAAGGTGCTAGACTACAGTAGGTAGTACAGACTCGGTACACAGCGCTCGAATCGCATTATGTACCTATATCGACACTGTGTCATGAATTTTTTTAGTTATTTTTTTGTTTTCCTCTCTCTTTAGGTGATATATGTATATAGGTAGGTACCCAGTACCTACCTAAAACGAAGACATACGGGCGAAGAAAAAAGTACGTTACCTACGTACCTATGTAATAAATAGGATGCTATAGTTAAACGTTTTATTAATATCAATTTCAGGTCGACCCTTCTCTGCTGAGCCGAGACGGGTGAAAGATTACGACCACCACGACGACGGGCGGCAGCGGCAGCGGCAGCGGCGGCGGCGGCGGCGGCGCAGCACAACAACAACAAGGTGAATAAGTCAACGTGTGTACCTACCTACCTACTTAATTAATACCTACATAGTAGAAGATCATCCGTACTAGTTGTAAGTAAGTATGTCTCTACACATTGCATGTAATATGTATGTAAATAACGTTTTATATTTATCAATTTCAGGGTGGCGAGCGGGCGGGCCGACCATTCGGCTGAGCTGTGTGCGCTCTGACCGACCGACGGCGATGGATGGAGACACCGACCGAGACGGCGAGGGCGAGGGACAGGACAACAAGAACGTTTACCAAGTATAAGGTAAAGAGATCTGTCAGTATCTGTTTGTATGTACCGAATACTGGATATTAAAATGATAATGCTGAACATAAACTGTTTGATGTGCGTACCTCCTCTATGCATACTACTACTACTATAATATACGAGTAAACTACCAAATTATGAATGTTATCCAAAACCAACCAAATTTAAATAAAACTAGCACCTTCTATGTAGGTATATTACGTTTAGTTCGTTCGTTTTTAGACAATTCCATTATAGAAACTTTTATCATATCGAATCATATGCGGCCCTGAAAAGGGCCTTTTTTTATGTGTGTGCGCAGATCTACGTACGTACATACGTATGGACGAACGGTAGTGTGACTTACGTCAGCCACACACTGTAGGTACGAAGATCTGGTTGCGCGCAGACGGGAAACGCGCAATGTGTTTAACCGCCGAAACCGTACAGGGTACGACCCTGGCGCTTCAGAGCGTAGACGACGTCCATGGCGGTGACGGTCTTCCTCTTGGCGTGCTCGGTGTAGGTGACGGCATCGCGGATGACGTTCTCGAGGAACACTTTAAGCACACCGCGAGTCTCCTCGTAGATCAGACCGGAGATACGTTTCACGCCGCCTCTGCGAGCCAGACGGCGGATGGCGGGCTTCGTGATACCCTGGATGTTATCACGAAGTACCTTCCTGTGACGCTTGGCTCCTCCTTTTCCCAGACCCTTTCCTCCCTTGCCGCGACCGGTCATCTTCTCAGCAGACGGGGGGCTTCCAAATTAACACTGACAACACTCTGCGCTCACGAACTGGAGTCGTAACTAAAATTTTCGAGGCGCTCGCTCTTATATATATACTGCTACGGGCGAGCGAGGGGAGCGATACGGTCGGTGCGCGGGGAGAGGTGAGACTATGCTCGTCGTTGGTTGGTTTGTTTGACGATGCGCTACGCTATACGTGATTTCTTTGCGCGCATTCGAATAAAATAATAATAATTAAAAAAAAAAAAAAAGTCTAACAGTATAAAATGCGACCTAGGTATGATGTTAGCACTATGGTAACGTAAAAAAAAAAAAAAAAAAAAAAAAAAATTGCACCTATATCTTAACTACATACCTATCTAATTATATCTCAAATGTTCCAAACGTTAGCATTCAGTCGCAATAAGTAGGTAATAGGAAAATAAACATGCTTCCTTACTAACTTTCATGTAAAATATCTCTATGCGACTTATATATAGGTAAGATGTGTTCGTATCGGTTGGTTAAGCTGTATATATGTAATGTATGATTTTGTTCGTCAGTTTCATTCCAGTTTTTATCATCTGTACTATTATAGGTAGGTAAGTAAGTAAGTAAGTAAGTAAATAGGTAGGTAGGTAGGTAGGTAGGTATCGTTTTTGCGACATTCTGATAGAAAGAAACATTTCATATTCAGATACATATGTGGCCCTGAAAAGGGCCTTTTATGTGAACGCACAGTCACAGACGGCACACAGCCGACAACCGACACGAAGCCGCACCACCCGAAACAGGCAGTGTGTCACAACGTGAAGGACGACGGGGTGCGTGTCGTGCTTGCGACGTATGCCGTTGCAACAGCAGCAGTTTAAGCGCGTTCGCCTCTGATCCTGCGCGCCAACTGGATGTCCTTCGGCATGATTGTGACGCGCTTAGCGTGGATCGCGCACAGGTTGGTGTCTTCGAAGAGACCGACCAGGTAAGCTTCGCTGGCCTCCTGCAGCGCCATGACGGCGGAGCTCTGGAAACGGAGATCGGTCTTGAAGTCCTGGGCGATCTCACGCACTAGACGCTGGAACGGAAGCTTGCGGATCAGCAGCTCGGTACTCTTCTGGTAACGACGGATCTCACGGAGGGCCACGGTACCGGGCCTGTAGCGATGGGGCTTTTTGACGCCTCCGGTGGCCGGTGCGCTCTTGCGCGCAGCCTTGGTGGCGAGCTGTTTCCTCGGTGCCTTACCACCGGTGGATTTACGAGCGGTCTGCTTGGTACGCGCCATTGTAAACAACACGGAACGGGAGATTAACGTATAAAGGATAGAACGAACACTACTACTCGGACGCGCGGGACCTACGCGCAACGAAAGAACGACAGTGAATACCGCTCATTTCGTTTTTTTTTTTTTTTTTTTTTTTTTTTTTGAATGGGACCACTCGCAGTTCAGCACACTAAGGCTGGTTACTGCTCAACCGGACTATCCTGTGGTGGCCTCAAATGAATTTAAGGCCCCCAGCCAGGGCTAAAAACTACTAAAAGCTAAATGACCGCTTCGCTAAGGGCATCCCCTGTGGGATACAGGCCTCGGCTTAACGGGGTCATTGAGAGGGGCAGCAAGGGACAGGCTGGGTCAATTATTATTATTTAGGGGATTTAACGCTAATGGCTCAGCGGCGCGGGCTGGCTCGTTAGGCAAAAGTCGGGGAGGGATGTTACTGGGGCGTCGCGATGGGCCTCGTCGGCGAGGCCGGAATACGGAACGCGGTCTGTTTTTGTTTTTTCTAATCGTGCTGGTTTCCCTATTACTCTCTTGTAGTAAGGTGATGGGGTCGTCGGGTTCGACTAGGGAGTGCCGTGGACGGCGAATCCTACTAATCTTGGAGGGAGTGTACCGGGCGGCCGATACAATGAGAGGGTTCTGATGGGATTCGGCGGACTCAATGAAACGCTTGTTAAGGCGCTTCATGAATTGTTTAATAGTTGGAATGCGGGGGTCGACATGGAGTCGATCGTTTCTAACGAACCACGGGGCACCCGTGGCCTTCCGCAGAAATCGGTTTTGGATTACTTGCAACCTATGGATCCGGTACGACTTAGTGTGCGCAAAAGTAGCACACGCATAAGTCATGATCGGGCGTATACACGTTATATAAATGCGCAACTTGCATTTAAGGGAAAGCTTGCTGCGTGCATTCAGCATGGGGTGGAGCCTACCGAGAGCGAAAGCGGCGCGATTACGCACCGTCTTTATGTGCTCACCGAAAGTAAGCTTTCGGTCAAGGATTACACCTAAGTATTTGGCTTGCTTCACCCAAGGGATCGGCTTGCCAAACATGGTGATCGGACTGGGGTCTGGTGGAGGGAATCGAGCCCGCGGCCTGTGAAACAGGATCGCTTGACTCTTTTCCGGATTGACTTCCACTCTCCATTTCCGAAACCAGGCGCCTAGTGCGTCGGCGGATCTCTGGAGGTGGCTGGCTATTGACTTTACACATCTGCCGGAGCGGTAGATGGCCGTGTCGTCGGCAAATAGGGCAAGTTGCGTCTGAGAACTGGTGGGAATGTCGCTGGTGTACAGCGAGAATAACAAGGGAGAGAGGACACCGCCTTGCGGTACTCCGGCATGAATGGGGTGGGGAGACGAAAGCGCACCTTCGATACGGTACCGAAAGGTGCGGTCTGACAAATAGTCTCGCAAGATGAGCACGAGACGATCTGGCACACCCAGTTGATATAACTTGTATATCAGTCCGTTGTGCCAGACCTTGTCAAACGCTTTCGCTATGTCGAAGAACAGGGCCCCCGTAACTAAGCCGCGCTGATAGCGGTCGCTGATGTGCTCAACGATACGGTAGACCTGTTGGACGCATGAGTGGTTTGACCGGAAACCAAACTGCTCATTTGGGAGGAGGCTCTTTGCTTCAACGTAGTCCTTGAGTCGCTTATAAATAAGCCTCTCGTAGACCTTGCCGAGAGCTTTGAGCAAACTAATGGGACGATAGCTGGACGGGGAGGACTTGGGCTTCCCTGGTTTGGGGATACCTATGACGGTAGCCTCTTTCCACGTCTGTGGGAACATGTTGTTGGACAGAGCGCCGTTGAAAATGGCGGTCATCAACATGATCAGGGTTGCCGGGAAGAGACGGAGCACCTTATTGGTGATTCCGTCTGACCCAGGGGCTTTCTTGAGTTTGAGTCGCCCGATGATCTCCTTCACCTCGTCAGGAGTGACGGGGAGGAGAGGATCCTCGGGGTCCTCGACTGGCGGGAGGGAGGCTCTACGTTCGACTTCAGCGTTCACCTTGTCCAGGTGTGCTTTGTCTACTGGTTGAGAGCTGGGAGAGCACTGGGCCTCTAGGCTGTCGGCCAGGCATTCGGCCTTCTCATCGTCTTCAAAAGCGATGGAGTTGTCGGGGCGGGTGAGGGGAGGCATAGAGGCAACTTCAGAGGAGCGCAATTTCCTTTGGAGTTCCCAAAACGCTTGATGGTTGGGTTCGAGGTCGCCCAGCATTTTATCCCAGCGACTTTCACGCAGCTCAGCAATGCTCTTACTTACTTTGCGTTGTAAGTAGCGCATGTGAACTTTGTTAGCTTCGCAGGGAAAAGCACTGTAGGCACGAACTGCCGCGTTCTTCTCAGTCACGAGCTCACGCACTTCGTCCGGGAGTTTCCAGTGATGATCACTCGTCACCGGAGACTCCTTTGAACTTTCGTTCAGGATCGATTGCACGTGATCCGTGAGTGAGCTGACCGCGGCCAGCGTGTCTGCGACAGTCTCGATATTGTCTGGGATCTGGTCCAGGTGAGCTGACGTGGTGACTTTCAGCTTTTCGCTTACTTGTCTCCAGTCAGTGGTCAGTTTGGTGGGAGGAGGATGGGAGGGGTCCATGGGCCCCGACCTAGGAGCAAGCTCCAGGATCACTGGCCTATGGTCCGAGTTAAGCTCTTCGAGCGCCTCCACAGAATGCAACCGAAGGTTGACATTTTTGAGGAGAGCGATGTCGAGCACATCGGGTGGATGGGAGGTTATGTGGGGATAGTGGGTTGGATGCATCGGAGCGATGACATCAAAGTTGAGGGAGCTGCACAGATCAAACACTACTCTGCCTCTGGCAGTAGTCGTGTTGCTGTTCCAGGAGGGGTGCTTGGCATTGAGATCACCCGCCAGAAGGACGGAGTTACTCATGCCGAGAAGTTTTGTCAGATCATCTTTCACAGCGGGGCCGTCCGACGAGGTGTTAGGCGGGACGTAGGCTGAGATGATCGTGATCGGTTGATGGCCAGTCATGCCTAGCCGACAGACTGAGACCTCAAAGATATCTAGTGGAGGCGGATCCATAGGGATGCAGTAGAGGGCAGATCTGTAATAGATTAGAGTACCTCCTGCATGACATCGGGTCCTATCATTGCGAACTAAACGATAGTTCGCAATTTTAGGATCCCGGTGCCGGGGCTTCAGGAAGGTCTCTTGGATCAGAAGTATGTCTAAGTGATGGTCGCGGAGGAAGAGGGCGATCTCATCACGCTGGCTCCTAAGGCCATTGGCATTGAAGAACCCTACGCGGAGGGCTGTCGGCTTAATCCTACCTTTATAATGGGACTTATCCATTGTTGGGGGAGATTAGGGATGTATAGACGGAAACGTGGTGCACAACGTCACCGAAGTCTTTGAAAACTGCGGGGTGATTCCCACCGCAGTTTTCTAGGGCCCTAGCCATGGCCAGCGCACGAGGCGAGTAAAACGCCTGGTACGTGACCAGGATTATGTTTCTGGAGATGTCTCCGGAAACAGTGGTGGGGGGGGGGGGGGCAACTGCTTGCACCGGGGCTGGCACCTGAGTCTGCGAAGACACAGGGAAGGGGGGTATGGCTACGTCCATCAGGGCCGGTATGGCCTTGGTTGGGATAGCGGGGGCCTTAGGGGCAGATTCCGACTGGGGCTGGGGCTGGGGCGCACTAGTCTTCAGAGCCGGGAAATGGGCCTGGTGATTTAGTGCGTTCCAGGGGCTGGGACGCTGCGGGCTCAAGGGGACAGTTTTGTCTGCCTTGTTTCCAGAAGGAGACTCCCTTTGCTGACGCGCGCTCGCGCGCTTCGCCAGCTTGGGAGCCGATGTTTTTGGGGCCTTTGGGCAGCCGCGGTAATTTGCGGTGTGCCCTGTCGTCCCACACAGCACACAGCTGGGCGGGTCGACGCAAAGGGAGCGGTCCTTGGGGCGGGGGCAGTCGGGAGTGCCGTGGTCTCCCAGGCACTTCACGCACCTCGGCTTGCCGAAGCAATGCCGCTGTGAGTGGCCGTACAGTTGGCATCGGTGGCATTGCCCAACGATGCCACTCTGTCGCGGCTTTTCAACGGAAAGGCCAGAGAGGCCACAGATCTTGGCGATATTAAAAATAGGGTGATGGCCCTCGGTCTGGTCGCAGACTACGAGGACCATATTGTAGGATTCACCCCCGCGGCGGTGCATGCGGTGCACCTCCGCTGCGGGGATACCTTGTGACTCTAGGTCACTCAGAATCTCCGCTGAGGGGATCTCCCTTGGGACATTTCGAATAACCACCCTGATTTGGCGGTTCTCTGGGAGATTATAGGAATGGAAGAATACCTTCCTCGACGTAAGGAGCTTGTGCAGCTCCCTATAGTCCTTTGCGGAAGGGGTCACTACTTTAATGCCCTGCTGGACGGCACGGGCGTGTGTGAAGTTTATCTTAAGCGCGGTGCAAGCCGCCGAAATCTCCGTCCACCTCCCTTTATCATGAATGAAAAGGGGGGGTGGGGGGCGGGTCTTGGGGGCTGCGGGTGCAGTCTCCATGGGGGTGGGGGGACGGGGGCTCGCCTGTGAGGCGGCCTGCGAGGGGGACGCTGGGCGCGAAGAGGGCGCCGACGAGGGGGCTGACGTCGGGGCAGCAGAGGGGAGGGGGGCCTTGGTGGCTTTTTTGGGGGCGGGGGCCTGGGGGGTGGAGGAGGCCTTCTTTTTTCTCTTCCCCTGGACGACTGTGTAGCCGTCCGAGGACGAGGCGGTCGCGGAGGAGTGGGAGGAGGTGGCAGACGAGTCGGAGTGGTCCGACTCGTACTCCATCTCTTGCTCCACTTCGGCGGGTGAGGTGGCCCTGGCTGCCAGGTAGTTGGCTAGCACAGGGGGGGGGGGCCTGAGGGGAGGGGGAGAGGGGGCCCTGATGCAGTACTGGGACTGCTATCAAGGCAGGGGGGCCCTGAGGGGGCAGGGGGGGGCGATGGGGTGGCAGACCCCGAGGAGGCACACGACTCCTGTGAGAGGCCCTGAGTGGGCAGGGAGGGGAGGCCCTGAAGGGGCGGGGAGATGGAGCCCTGAGGGGGCGGGGGCAGTAGGGACTTCAGTCCCATCGCAATGGCGCTGAGCTGAGCATCGTATGCCGACACCAGCTCAGCGTCTTTGCAATTGCCCATCATAGTCCTGCAAAGGACCATGAGGGCGTCGATCATGGATGCCGCTGACGCCTGAGGGGCGTCCATGACGGCACAAAAAGGAGGAGGTATTTACGAGGAGATGGGGGGGGGATCCTAAGCTCCTAACAGCCTCGAGGAGACACGTAAAACGTGAGCTCCCCGAGCAGTCAGTCCCCTAAAAACTCCCTTCCCCGCGAGTGCTTCCTAGTGCTATTACCAGGGAGAAGAAACACTCGGGAACAAACTCCCTGGTGCACTATCTGACTGTTTGGCCAGAAGGGCCCTAGTCCTAACTCCCCGGGCGGGAAAACCCGGGAATGTGTAACCCTCCCTGCTGGGTGATGCAGGGAGGTGAGTACCTAATGTGTACCCTAAGCTTGAATGCCCGCTGCCTATCTTAATGTGCAGCGGGGCCCTATGGGTCTTGCGACCGAGCTGGCGCCTATGGGGTAGACACACCCAATCGGCGCCAGGTGCACACTGGAAAAGAACGGGGTTAAGCTGCTGGGCGCGACTAGGGAAGCCCCCAAGGCCGCGCACCAACGCCCTTCCGACTTACTCGGTCCTGAAGGGACCGAGCGGTGCGTCGGGTCAGCACCACTTGGGTTCGTTATCACCGCTAGGTTTCCCCCAAGTACCACCAAACAGTGGATTTAGTCCAAAAGGGACCAAAAACCGAACGTCGATCGACTACAAGCACTTACGTACTCGTAGCCGATCAAAACGTAAACAATCGCGAGTGATATGCGACTTCGTAGCAGCGCGTAGCTAGCTACGTAGAGCCGCGTAGCACTGCTACGATGTGTTCAAAATCGGGCAGGCGACACGTGGGTCGGCCGGCGGCGGAGGCGTCGCAGGGGGCGGAGCGCTCGTAGCGCTCGTAGTTCTGCTACGGCGTAGCGGTCGGACAGTTGCGTGCGGGTGGCAGGCGTGTGCTCCGGTCGGCTGCGCGAAGCGGAATGTGATTTTGACGACCGCTCATTTCGTAGAGATCACCCGTATTTATACCCGGGGACCGTAGCTCACGCGCGCGCGCGCCCTCTTCAGTGTAACGAGCAAGCTAAAACTCACGAGCGAAAAAAAAAAAAAAGGAATAAAAAAAAAAAAGAAATGCGAATAATAATAATAACACATACCTAATATATAATTATATTTTAGAATTTAATTGCCTGTCTGCCACATAACACGGCAGATAATTATTAACAAAGTAGATACATAGTGAGCGCTACCTATGTATGTATGCTTCGAGTACGAACCGAAAGTGTGTACCTAAATGATTATTGTTCGCATTCTCATTATTTTCCATTATATTTAATTTAATAATGTTTTATTAAGAAACATCGCAGGTAGGTAGGTAGGTAGGTAGGTAGGTAGTTTATATTTAGCTGTCAATTATATCATTCCATCACTTTTGTGATAAAATAATGTAGTGTTTGTGTAGTTTTTATACTTAGAAGTTGGTACGTTTTGACTTTTCATATTAAAGAAACGTGAATTATTATCACATGAAAATATTTGTGGCCCTGAAAAGGGCCTTTTGTTAGTTCTCCTGCCATCCTGCGGGCGGGCGGTGTGGTGTAGGGTTGTGCGCGTCCAGGCGTCTGTGTCGTGGTCGTCTAGGTGGTGGCGGTGGTGTTTGTATCGATCGATTCGAGACGAATACGTGAATAATGCGAGTCTCGTACGTGCCGTACATAACATACATAGCATGCAGGTATGCACAGAACGATGACCAAGACACTATCATCACGCAACACCACTGGTCGATTGATATACATGACCCACCCACGCACGCACGGACGGACGAACGAACGTTCGCCACTGGATTTAACACTTTTCACACACACACGCGTTGGCCACCGACCGCTCACTTGGAGCTGGTGTATTTGGTGACCGCCTTGGTGCCTTCACTGACGGCGTGCTTGGCGAGCTCTCCGGGCAGCAGGAGCCTGACGGACGTCTGCACCTCCCTGGATGTGATGGTCGACCTCTTGTTGTAGTGGGCGAGGCGAGAAGCTTCGGCGGCGATGCGCTCGAAGATGTCGTTCACGAACGAGTTCATGATGGACATGGCCTTGCTGGAGATACCGGTGTCGGGGTGCACCTGCTTCAGGACCTTGTAGATGTAGATGGCGTAACTCTCCTTCCTCTTGTGCTTCTTCTTCTTCTTGTCGGTCTTGGAGATGTTCTTCTGGGCTTTGCCAGACTTCTTGGCGGCTTTACCACTTGTCTTGGGCGGCATGATGCGAGATTAATTTACAATACGTGTTACCGGAACGGAGTACGGTCGCAGTGTAAAACGTAGATATATCGAACACTTCTATTTATACCCACGGTCGCTGTATACAGTGGCGGCGAGCACGACATAGCGGCGGACCAATCGCAGCGCTCCTCAGCTAGTGTAGATCGCGCGCGGGGTGAGGGGGGGGGGGTACTCGGTGAGGTAGGGAAGGGGAGTCGCTTATGTCCGTCATTATTATTTAATAAAAAATTAAAAAAAAAAAAAAATACATATCCATATGAGTCAAGTAGTGGCCACGTAAAATAAATAAAACTGTATATTCAATATCAATTAACAACATCATTTCGGAGAAAAGAAAAAAAATAACAAACAAACTAAGTACATTGCGAATCGTAATTTCATGGTATGGTAGGTATCGAGTGTGTTTAATTAAATGACAATTCAATCGAAATGAATTAGACATGCGACTTGCCCAAACACGATCGGGTCATCGGGAGGACCTTATTACGACCACCATAGCTTCAGTAATTATACTAAATTAATGGTAATTTTTGTTGTTGTTGTTGTCGTCTAGTCTCATATGTGATTATTTATATCCTTTACTGAACTCTTTAACTTTCTTGCGTTATTAAATCATGAGGGGGGGGGGGGTTACCTCATACTATTTACATGCAAAAAACCAACAGGTTCATAATAGGTACGAGATAGGTACGTTTTCGCTTTTACGACAACACCGTTACAGAAACTGTCTTTCATTTACGAATCATATTGTGGCCCTGAAAAGGGCCTTTTGTTTTGAATGCATACGAGCGATTAGCATCGCGCAATCGACATAACAGATACGATTGTAAATATTATATCGAAGTACGCGTGCCGAGCAGCACTCGCACGAAGCACCGGCTGGCCGTGTGTGTGTGTAGGCGGTGCGACGTTTAAGCCTTCTTCTCGGTCTTCTTGGGCAGTAGCACGGCCTGGATGTTGGGCAGGACACCACCTTGAGCGATCGTCACACCGGAGAGCAGCTTATTCAGCTCCTCGTCGTTGCGGATGGCCAATTGAAGATGACGCGGGATGATCCTGGTCTTCTTGTTGTCCCTCGCGGCGTTGCCGGCCAACTCGAGGACCTCAGCGGCCAGGTACTCCATCACGGCGGCCAAGTATACGGGCGCGCCGGCACCCACGCGCTCGGCGTAGTTTCCGTTACGCAGCAGCCTGTGGATACGTCCCACTGGGAACTGAAGACCAGCACGGTTGGAACGGGACTTTGCCTTTCCCTTCACTTTGCCACCTTTACCGCGTCCAGACATGGTTTAGGGAAATTCGTAGAGGTAACTCGCGAAATGACAATAACGAAACACGCGTACACAGTGTCAGTGCGCGCGCCGAGACAAACTCTTACAGTATTTTCCCCGCCGCGCGGTTCAGCCGTATTTATACGCGCGCCGCGTAGCTGAGTCAGTGGGAGGGGTACACACCTAACGAAAGAAACCAAATCGCTAAACGCGCAAGCGCGCTCTCGCTACCGATCTGTGTCGGGGTCAGGCAGGGAATATACATACAAACAACACGGAACAGAATTGAGGATGGATGGATGGAAGTTTACATAGTACCTAATGTTTGTAGTCGAAAGTCTTGTGTAAATAGGTATATAATATAAAACATATGACAGGATGAACGCAATGCGTCTTAACAACTATTATTACGGGTATTATATATTTATGTATATATATTATTTTCTTATTATTTATTTATATATATATATTTTTTTCTCTCCCTGTTTCATTGTCTGTCTGTACCATAGTGAAAATTGTTCATAATGATGAGTACAATGATCCGTTAAGATTTATTGTGTACATGTATTTTACACCTTGTATACATGTATAGGTACTTAAAGAGAGATTTATTTGTCGTGTTCTATGTGTTTGTGTTTATGTACCTACTAGGTACTCAGTAGTATTTTTAACGTTTTCGACTGTCTGTATAATAGAAACGAATATTTTTCATATTCATGATAGTATTGTTAGCCCTGAAAAGGGCTTTTTGGTGTGCGCTCGAGGAGAGCGCTGCGATTGAGAGCGCATGGCACGCGCGCTAAACATCTCGGTGCCGCTTTTTGGTTTCTTCAGTTGCTGCTGCTGCTGCTGCTTGCTGCTGCATGCATCCGATGAATTGTCGGTCGAGACGCGTCGAGCGGTGTTCCGCACCCTCCTTCCCGAGGACGGTAGACAGACGCGTAACCACGACGTAGGTGTACTACTACATATTAAACATGTACATTCATACATACGTACACGCATCTCACTATGGTATATCGTGCAATAAAACAAAAACACACACGCATTACGTAGCGTTAGGTATTTAGAGATTCATTCACAAATACACCATAGTTAAGACAGACGGTACGCACGCACACACATAGATGCACACACATAATATGCACTTGCTGATGTTGGTCGGCGGTCAGCCGATTGCGCAGTTGTCGTCGCCGTCGCCGGTGTTAACGCGAACGCGACCGTAGCTTACTTCTTAGCGGCGGAAGCTTTCTTGGCTGCCGGTTTGGATTTGGGTGTAGCCGCGGCCTTCTTGGGTTTAGGTGCTTTAGGTTTCTTGGTCGGCGGCTTGGCTGTCTTCTTGGCTTTGGGAGCCTTCGCCTTGGCGGGGGCGGCGGCCTTCTTGGGTGCCGGCTTCTTCTTAGCAGCGGCGGCGGCGGCGGCTGCCTTCTTATCCTTGGCGGCGGCGGCGGCGGCTGCGGCAGTCGATTTTGCCTTGGACGGAGAAGCCGACGAAGCGGCAGCGGCTGCAGCCTTCTTTGTCTTGGCGCCGGCTGCCGAGGCGGTAGCCTTCTTCGTCTTAGCAGCCGCAGCGGGAGCCTTGGCGGACTTGCCGGCGGCACCGGCGGGCTTCTTCGACGCGGCCGACTTCGACTCGAGCTTGAACGAACCGGAGGCACCCTTGCCCTTGGTCTGGATCAGCGCGCCAGATTCGACGGCGCTCTTCAGATATTTCCTGATGAACGGAGCCAGTTTCTCCGCGTCGACTTTGTACTGGGCGGCGATGTACTTCTTGATCGCCTGCAGGGAAGATCCACTGCGCTCCTTCATCTCCTTGATGGCGTTGTTGACCATCTCTGATGTTTTGGGATGGGTCGGCTTCGCCTTGGGTTTCTTGGCAGCGCCGGCGCCGCCGCCGGCCTGTCTCGCCTGCTTCTTCGCTGGGGTAGCGGGTGCCGGAGCCTCGGTAGCAACTGCGGTGTCTGCCATCTCGTATCGATGTAATACACTCACGCACAAACAAAAACGGTAGGTAGAGTTAGTTAGTTAGTCTTATAAGAGACTCAGATGTCGCCACTTATAGGTTTCACGAGTTTCGTATACGTACACTAAGGCACGACGTAACTTTACCGTAACGAGCGCCGTGATGTCGCGAGACGTTTTCTCGTATGAACGCTCGAAAGTTTTCACTAACACGTATCTAATAAAACAAGTAAAAATAATGTTTATCGTATCGATGAGGCCGTGTTGTTTACGTTTTCGGATAGGTCATGAAGTTGACGAGTGTGGTGCGCCGAGGGCGGCTTCGTGAGGCGACCGTTGCGGCGGTGGCGGCGTTTTAATTCGACGACGGCGTACGATGCTAAGGTCGGGTCGAGTTCAAAACGTTATTTTCTCTATAAAAATGACGTTTGGCGGGTGAAAAGGTCGACGCTTCGACGGGGAGGATATCGAGCTCGTGCGGCGACAACAATTCGTCGATACGGGACGGCCTCGCGAAGGTATTATCGAGGTAAAAGTGAACCGTCGTAAAACACCGCGACCGCCGAGAACCGTTAAGGACGGACGACTCCGTCCAGGACGTGCAACCTATTAATATCGTACTAATATCGAATCGAACGAAATTACCAGAATGCCCTTCGACTAGTGCAACAATCTGTGTGGTGTGCGTACTGTGTGTGTGATCGGGATTCATCGCGTTCATCAATACGTACCTACAGCTCTGTGTGTGTGTGATGTATCGAATAAGGTGCTAGACTACAGTAGGTAGTACAGACTCGGTACACAGCGCTCGAATCGCATTATGTACCTATATCGACACTGTGTCATGAATTTTTTTAGTTATTTTTTTGTTTTCCTCTCTCTTTAGGTGATATATGTATATAGGTAGGTACCCAGTACCTACCTAAAACGAAGACATACGGGCGAAGAAAAAAGTACGTTACCTACGTACCTATGTAATAAATAGGATGCTATAGTTAAACGTTTTATTAATATCAATTTCAGGTCGACCCTTCTCTGCTGAGCCGAGACGGGTGAAAGATTACGACCACCACGACGACGGGCGGCAGCGGCAGCGGCAGCGGCGGCGGCGGCGGCGGCGCAGCACAACAACAACAAGGTGAATAAGTCAACGTGTGTACCTACCTACCTACTTAATTAATACCTACATAGTAGAAGATCATCCGTACTAGTTGTAAGTAAGTATGTCTCTACACATTGCATGTAATATGTATGTAAATAACGTTTTATATTTATCAATTTCAGGGTGGCGAGCGGGCGGGCCGACCATTCGGCTGAGCTGTGTGCGCTCTGACCGACCGACGGCGATGGATGGAGACACCGACCGAGACGGCGAGGGCGAGGGACAGGACAACAAGAACGTTTACCAAGTATAAGGTAAAGAGATCTGTCAGTATCTGTTTGTATGTACCGAATACTGGATATTAAAATGATAATGCTGAACATAAACTGTTTGATGTGCGTACCTCCTCTATGCATACTACTACTACTATAATATAAACTACCAAATTATGAATGTTATCCAAAACCAACCAAATTTAAATAAAACTAGCACCTTCTATGTAGGTATATTACGTTTCGTTCGTTCGTTTTTAGACAATTCCATTATAGAAACTTTTATCATATCGAATCATATGCGGCCCTGAAAAGGGCCTTTTTTTATGTGTGTGCGCAGATCTACGTACGTACATACGTATGGACGAACGGTAGTGTGACTTACGTCAGCCACACACTGTAGGTACGAAGATCTGGTTGCGCGCAGACGGGAAACGCGCCATGTGTTTAACCGCCGAAACCGTACAGGGTACGACCCTGGCGCTTCAGAGCGTAGACGACGTCCATGGCGGTGACGGTCTTCCTCTTGGCGTGCTCGGTGTAGGTGACGGCATCGCGGATGACGTTCTCGAGGAACACTTTAAGCACACCGCGAGTCTCCTCGTAGATCAGACCGGAGATACGTTTCACGCCGCCTCTGCGAGCCAGACGGCGGATGGCGGGCTTCGTGATACCCTGGATGTTATCACGAAGTACCTTCCTGTGACGCTTGGCTCCTCCTTTTCCCAGACCCTTTCCTCCCTTGCCGCGACCGGTCATCTTCTCAGCAGACGGGGGGCTTCCAAATTAACACTGACAACACTCTGCGCTCACGAACTGGAGTCGTAACTAAAATTTTCGAGTTTTTTTTTTTTTTTTTTTTTTTTTTTTTGAATGGGACCACTCGCAGTTCAGCACACTAAGGCTGGTTACTGCTCAACCGGACAATCCTGTGGTGGCCTCAAATGAATTTAAGGCCCCCAGCCAGGGCTAAAAACTACTAAAAGCTAAATGACCGCTTCGCTAAGGGCATCCCCTGTGGGATACGGGCCTCGGCTTAACGGGGTCATTGAGAGGGGCAGCAAGGGACAGGCTGGGTCAATTATTATTATTTAGGGGATTTAACGCTAATGGCTCAGCGGCGCGGGCTGGCTCGTTAGGCAAAAGTCGGGGAGGGATGTTACTGGGGCGTCGCGATGGGCCTCGTCGGCGAGGCCGGAATACGGAACGCGGTCTGTTTTTGTTTTTTCTAATCGTGCTGGTTTCCCTATTACTCTCTTGTAGTAAGGTGATGGGGTCGTCGGGTTCGACTAGGGAGTGCCGTGGACGGCGAATCCTACTAATCTTGGAGGGAGTGTACCGGGCGGCCGATACAATGAGAGGGTTCTGATGGGATTCAGCGGACTCAATGAAACGCTTGTTAAGGCGCTTCATGAATTGTTTAATAGTTGGAATGCGGAGGTCGACATGGAGTCGATCGTTTCTAACGAACCACGGGGCACCCGTGGCCTTCCGCAGAAATCGGTTTTGGATTACTTGCAACCTATGGATCCGGTATGACTTAGTGTGCGCAAAAGTAGCACACGCATAAGTCATGATCGGGCGTATACACGTTATATAAATGCGCAACTTGCATTTAAGGGAAAGCTTGCTGCGTGCATTCAGCATGGGGTGGAGCCTACCGAGAGCGAAAGCGGCGCGATTACGCACCGTCTTTATGTGCTCACCGAAAGTAAGCTTTCGGTCAAGGATTACACCTAAGTATTTGGCTTGCTTCACCCAAGGGATCGGCTTGCCAAACATGGTGATCGGACTGGGGTCTGGTGGAGGGAATCGAGCCCGCGGCCTGTGAAACAGGATCGCTTGACTCTTTTCCGGATTGACTTCCACTCTCCATTTCCGAAACCAGGCGCCTAGTGCGTCGGCGGATCTCTGGAGGTGGCTGGCTATTGACTTTACACATCTGCCGGAGCGGTAGATGGCCGTGTCGTCGGCAAATAGGGCAAGTTGCGTCTGAGAACTGGTGGGAATGTCGCTGGTGTACAGCGAGAATAACAAGGGAGAGAGGACACCGCCTTGCGGTACTCCGGCATGAATGGGGTGGGGAGACGAAAGCGCACCTTCGATACGGTACCGAAAGGTGCGGTCTGACAAATAGTCTCGCAAGATGAGCACGAGACGATCTGGCACACCCAGTTGATATAACTTGTATATCAGTCCGTTGTGCCAGACCTTGTCAAACGCTTTCGCTATGTCGAAGAACAGGGCCCCCGTAACTAAGCCGCGCTGATAGCGGTCGCTGATGTGCTCAACGATACGGTAGACCTGTTGGACGCATGAGTGGTTTGACCGGAAACCAAACTGCTCATTTGGGAGGAGGCTCTTTGCTTCAACGTAGTCTTTGAGTCGCTTATAAATAAGCCTCTCGTAGACCTTGCCGAGAGCTTTGAGCAAACTAATGGGACGATAGCTGGACGGGGAGGACTTGGGCTTCCCTGGTTTGGGGATACCTATGACGGTAGCCTCTTTCCACGTCTGTGGGAACATGTTGTTGGACAGAGCGCCGTTGAAAATGGCGGTCATCAACATGATCAGGGTTGCCGGGAAGAGACGGAGCACCTTATTGGTGATTCCGTCTGACCCAGGGGCTTTCTTGAGTTTGAGTCGCCCGATGATCTCCTTCACCTCGTCAGGAGTGACGGGGGGGAGAGGATCTTCGGGGTCCTCGACTGGCGGGAGGGAGGCTCTACGTTCGACTTCAGCGTTCACCTTGTCCAGGTGTGCTTTGTCTACTGGTTGAGAGCTGGGAGAGCACTGGGCCTCTAGGCTGTCGGCCAGGCATTCGGCCTTCTCATCGTCTTCAAAAGCGATGGAGTTGTCGGGGCGGGTGAGGGGAGGCATAGAGGCAACTTCAGAGGAGCGCAATTTCCTTTGGAGTTCCCAAAACGCTTGATGGTTGGGTTCGAGGTCGCCCAGCATTTTATCCCAGCGACTTTCACGCAGCTCAGCAATGCTCTTACTTACTTTGCGTTGTAAGTAGCGCATGTGAACTTTGTTAGCTTCGCAGGGAAAAGCACTGTAGGCACGAACTGCCGCGTTCTTCTCAGTCACGAGCTCACGCACTTCGTCCGGGAGTTTCCAGTGATGATCACTCGTCACCGGAGACTCCTTTGAACTTTCGTTCAGGATCGATTGCACGTGATCCGTGAGTGAGCTGACCGCGGCCAGCGTGTCTGCGACAGTCTCGATATTGTCTGGGATCTGGTCCAGGTGAGCTGACGTGGTGACTTTCAGCTTTTCGCTTACTTGTCTCCAGTCAGTGGTCAGTTTGGTGGGAGGAGGATGGGAGGGGTCCATGGGCCCCGACCTAGGAGCAAGCTCCAGGATCACTGGCCTATGGTCCGAGTTAAGCTCTTCGAGCGCCTCCACAGAATGCAACCGAAGGTTGACATTTTTGAGGAGAGCGATGTCGAGCACATCGGGTGGATGGGAGGTTATGTGGGGATAGTGGGTTGGATGCATCGGAGCGATGACATCAAAGTTGAGGGAGCTGCACAGATCAAACACTACTCTGCCTCTGGCAGTAGTCGTGTTGCTGTTCCAGGAGGGGTTAAAATTTTCGAGGCGCTCGCTCTTATATATATACTGCTACGGGCGAGCGAGGGGAGCGATACGGTCGGTGCGCGGGGAGAGGTGAGACTATGCTCGTCGTTGGTTGGTTTGTTTGACGATGCGCTACGCTATACGTGATTTCTTTGCGCGCATTCGAATAAAATAATAATAATTAAAAAAAAAAAAAAAAAGTCTAACAGTATAAAATGCGACCTAGGTATGATGTTAGCCGTATGGTAACGTAAAAAAAAAAAAAATTGCACCTACATCTTAACTACATACCTATCTAATTATATCTCAAATGTTCCAAACGTTAGCATTCAGTCGCAATAAGTAGGTAATAGGAAAATAAACATGCTTCCTTACTAACTTTCATGTAAAATATCTCTATGCGACTTATATATAGGTAAGATGTGTTCGTATCGGTTGGTTAAGCTGTATATATGTAATGTATGATTTTGTTCGTCAGTTTCATTCCAGTTTTTATCATCTGTACTATTATAGGTAGGTAAGTAAGTAAGTAAGTAAGTAAGTAAGTAAGTAAGTAAGTAAGTAAATAGGTAGGTAGGTAGGTAGGTATCGTTTTTGCGACATTCTGATAGAAAGAAACATTTCATATTCAGATACATATGTGGCCCTGAAAAGGGCCTTTTATGTGAACGCACAGTCACAGACGGCACACAGCCGACAACCGACACGAAGCCGCACCACCCGAAACAGGCAGTGTGTCACAACGTGAAGGACGACGGGGTGCGTGTCGTGCTTGCGACGTATGCCGTTGCAACAGCAGCAGTTTAAGCGCGTTCGCCTCTGATCCTGCGCGCCAACTGGATGTCCTTCGGCATGATTGTGACGCGCTTAGCGTGGATCGCGCACAGGTTGGTGTCTTCGAAGAGACCGACCAGGTAAGCTTCGCTGGCCTCCTGCAGCGCCATGACGGCGGAGCTCTGGAAACGGAGATCGGTCTTGAAGTCCTGGGCGATCTCACGCACTAGACGCTGGAACGGAAGCTTGCGGATCAGCAGCTCGGTACTCTTCTGGTAACGACGGATCTCACGGAGGGCCACGGTACCGGGCCTGTAGCGATGGGGCTTTTTGACGCCTCCGGTGGCCGGTGCGCTCTTGCGCGCAGCCTTGGTGGCGAGCTGTTTCCTCGGTGCCTTACCACCGGTGGATTTACGAGCGGTCTGCTTGGTACGCGCCATTGTAAACAACACGGAACGGGAGATTAACGTATAAAGGATAGAACGAACACTACTACTCGGACGCGCGGGACCTACGCGCAACGAACGAACGACAGTGAATACCGCTCATTTCGTTTTTTTTTTTTTTTTTTTTTTTTTTTTTTTTTTTTTTTTTTTTTTTTTTTTGATGGGACCACTCGCAGTTCAGCACACTAAGGCTGGTTACTGCTCAACCGGACAATCCTGTGGTGGCCTCAAATGAATTTAAGGCCCCCAGCCAGGGCTAAAAACTACTAAAAGCTAAATGACCGCTTCGCTAAGGGCATCCCCTGTGGGATACGGGCCTCGGCTTAACGGGGTCATTGAGAGGGGCAGCAAGGGACAGGCTGGGTCAATTATTATTATTTAGGGGATTTAACGCTAATGGCTCAGCGGCGCGGGCTGGCTCGTTAGGCAAAAGTCGGGGAGGGATGTTACTGGGGCGTCGCGATGGGCCTCGTCGGCGAGGCCGGAATACGGAACGCGGTCTGTTTTTGTTTTTTCTAATCGTGCTGGTTTCCCTATTACTCTCTTGTAGTAAGGTGATGGGGTCGTCGGGTTCGACTAGGGAGTGCCGTGGACGGCGAATCCTACTAATCTTGGAGGGAGTGTACCGGGCGGCCGATACAATGAGAGGGTTCTGATGGGATTCGGCGGACTCAATGAAACGCTTGTTAAGGCGCTTCATGAATTGTTTAATAGTTGGAATGCGGAGGTCGACATGGAGTCGATCGTTTCTAACGAACCACGGGGCACCCGTGGCCTTCCGCAGAAATCGGTTTTGGATTACTTGCAACCTATGGATCCGGTACGACTTAGTGTGCGCAAAAGTAGCACACGCATAAGTCATGATCGGGCGTATACATGTTATATAAATGCGCAACTTGCATTTAAGGGAAAGCTTGCTGCGTGCATTCAGCATGGGGTGGAGCCTACCGAGAGCGAAAGCGGCGCGATTACGCACCGTCTTTATGTGCTCACCGAAAGTAAGCTTTCGGTCAAGGATTACACCTAAGTATTTGGCTTGCTTCACCCAAGGGATCGGCTTGCCAAACATGGTGATCGGACTGGGGTCTGGTGGAGGGAATCGAGCCCGCGGCCTGTGAAACAGGATCGCTTGACTCTTTTCCGGATTGACTTCCACTCTCCATTTCCGAAACCAGGCGCCTAGTGCGTCGGCGGATCTCTGGAGGTGGCTGGCTATTGACTTTACACATCTGCCGGAGCGGTAGATGGCCGTGTCGTCGGCAAATAGGGCAAGTTGCGTCTGAGAACTGGTGGGAATGTCGCTGGTGTACAGCGAGAATAACAAGGGAGAGAGGACACCGCCTTGCGGTACTCCGGCATGAATGGGGTGGGGAGACGAAAGCGCACCTTCGATACGGTACCGAAAGGTGCGGTCTGACAAATAGTCTCGCAAGATGAGCACGAGACGATCTGGCACACCCAGTTGATATAACTTGTATATCAGTCCGTTGTGCCAGACCTTGTCAAACGCTTTCGCTATGTCGAAGAACAGGGCCCCCGTAACTAAGCCGCGCTGATAGCGGTCGCTGATGTGCTCAACGATACGGTAGACCTGTTGGACGCATGAGTGGTTTGACCGGAAACCAAACTGCTCATTTGGGAGGAGGCTCTTTGCTTCAACGTAGTCTTTGAGTCGCTTATAAATAAGCCTCTCGTAGACCTTGCCGAGAGCTTTGAGCAAACTAATGGGACGATAGCTGGACGGGGAGGACTTGGGCTTCCCTGGTTTGGGGATACCTATGACGGTAGCCTCTTTCCACGTCTGTGGGAACATGTTGTTGGACAGAGCGCCGTTGAAAATGGCGGTCATCAACATGATCAGGGTTGCCGGGAAGAGACGGAGCACCTTATTGGTGATTCCGTCTGACCCAGGGGCTTTCTTGAGTTTGAGTCGCCCGATGATCTCCTTCACCTCGTCAGGAGTGACGGGGGGGAGAGGATCCTCGGGGTCCTCGACTGGTGGGAGGGAGGCTCTACGTTCGACTTCAGCGTTCACCTTGTCCAGGTGTGCTTTGTCTACTGGTTGAGAGCTGGGAGAGCACTGGGCCTCGAGGCTGTCGGCCAGGCATTCGGCCTTCTCATCGTCTTCAAAAGCGATGGAGTTGTCGGGGCGGGTGAGGGGAGGCATAGAGGCAACTTCAGAGGAGCGCAATTTCCTTTGGAGTTCCCAAAACGCTTGATGGTTGGGTTCGAGGTCGCCCAGCATTTCCCCCGCTCATTTCGTAGAGATCACCCGTATTTATACCCGGGGACCGTAGCTCACGCGCGCGCGCGCCCTCTTCAGTGTAACGAGCAAGCTAAAACTCACGAGCGAAAAAAAAAAAAGGAATAAAAAAAAAAAAAAAGAAATGCGAATAATAATAATAACACATACCTAATATATAATTATATTTTAGAATTTAATTGCCTGTCTGCCACATAACACGGCAGATAATTATTAACAAAGTAGATACATAGTGAGCGCTACCTATGTATGTATGCTTCGAGTACGAACCGAAAGTGTGTACCTAAATGATTATTGTTCGCATTCTCATTATTTTCCATTATATTTAATTTAATAATGTTTTATTAAGTAACATCGCAGGTAAGTAGGTAGGTAGGTAGGTAGGTAGGTAGGTAGGTAGTTTATATTTAGCTGTCAATTATATCATTCCATCACTTTTGTGATAAAATAATGTAGTGTTTGTGTAGTTTTTATACTTAGAAGTTGGTACGTTTTGACTTTTCATATTAAAGAAACGTGAATTATTATCACATGAAAATATTTGTGGCCCTGAAAAGGGCCTTTTGTTAGTTCTCCTGCCATCCTGCGGGCGGGCGGTGTGGTGTAGGGTTGTGCGCGTCCAGGCGTCTGTGTCGTGGTCGTCTAGGTGGTGGCGGTGGTGTTTGTATCGATCGATTCGAGACGAATACGTGAATAATGCGAGTCTCGTACGTGCCGTACATAACATACATAGCATGCAGGTATGCACAGAACGATGACCAAGACACTATCATCACGCAACACCACTGGTCGATTGATATACATGACCCACCCACGCACGCACGCACGGACGAACGAACGTTCGCCACTGGATTTAACACTTTTCACACACACACGCGTTGGCCACCGACCGCTCACTTGGAGCTGGTGTATTTGGTGACCGCCTTGGTGCCTTCACTGACGGCGTGCTTGGCGAGCTCTCCGGGCAGCAGGAGCCTGACGGACGTCTGCACCTCCCTGGATGTGATGGTCGACCTCTTGTTGTAGTGGGCGAGGCGAGAAGCTTCGGCGGCGATGCGCTCGAAGATGTCGTTCACGAACGAGTTCATGATGGACATGGCCTTGCTGGAGATACCGGTGTCGGGGTGCACCTGCTTCAGGACCTTGTAGATGTAGATGGCGTAACTCTCCTTCCTCTTGTGCTTCTTCTTCTTCTTGTCGGTCTTGGAGATGTTCTTCTGGGCTTTGCCAGACTTCTTGGCGGCTTTACCACTTGTCTTGGGCGGCATGATGCGAGATTAATTTACAATACGTGTTACCGGAACGGAGTACGGTCGCAGTGTAAAACGTAGATATATCGAACACTTCTATTTATACCCACGGTCGCTGTATACAGTTGCGGCGAGCACGACATAGCGGCGGACCAATCGCAGCGCTCCTCAGCTAGTGTAGATCGCGCGCGGGGTGAGGGGGGGGGTACTCGGTGAGGTAGGGAAGGGGAGTCGCTTATGTCCGTCATTATTATTTAATAAAAAATTAAAAAAAAAAAAAATACATATCCATATGAGTTAAGTAGTGGCCACGTAAAATAAATAAAACTGTATATTCAATATCAATTAACAACATCATTTCGGAGAAAAGAAAAAAAAAAATAACAAACAAACTAAGTACATTGCGAATCGTAATTTCATGGTATGGTAGGTGTTTAATTAAATGACAATTCAATCGAAATGAATTAGACATGCGACTTGCCCAAACACGATCGGGTCATCGGGAGGACCTTATTACGACCACCATAGCTTCAGTAATTATACTAGATTAATGGTAATTTTTGTTGTTGTTGTTGTCGTCTAGTCTCATATGTGATTATTTATATCCTTTTCTGAACTCTTTAACTTTCTTGCGTTATTAAATCATGAGGGGGGGGGGGGGGGGTTACCTCATACTATTTACATGCAAAAAACCAACAGGTTCATAATAGGTACGAGATAGGTACGTTTTCGCTTTTACGACAACACCGTTACAGAAACTGTCTTTCATTTACGAATCATATTGTGGCCCTGAAAAGGGCCTTTTGTTTTGAATGCATACGAGCGATTAGCATCGCGCAATCGACATAATAGATACGATTGTAAATATTATATCGAAGTACGCGTGCCGAGCAGCACTCGCACGAAGCACCGGCTGGCCGTGTGTGTGTGTAGGCGGTGCGACGTTTAAGCCTTCTTCTCGGTCTTCTTGGGCAGTAGCACGGCCTGGATGTTGGGCAGGACACCACCTTGAGCGATCGTCACACCGGAGAGCAGCTTGTTCAGCTCCTCGTCGTTGCGGATGGCCAATTGAAGATGACGCGGGATGATCCTGGTCTTCTTGTTGTCCCTCGCGGCGTTGCCGGCCAACTCGAGGACCTCAGCGGCCAGGTACTCCATCACGGCGGCCAAGTATACGGGCGCGCCGGCACCCACGCGCTCGGCGTAGTTTCCGTTACGCAGCAGCCTGTGGATACGTCCCACTGGGAACTGAAGACCAGCACGGTTGGAACGGGACTTTGCCTTTCCCTTCACTTTGCCACCTTTACCGCGTCCAGACATGGTTGAGGGAAATTCGTAGAGGTAACTCGCGAAATGACAATAACGAAACACGCGTACACTATGTCAGTGCGCGCGCCGAGACAAACTCTTACAATATTTTCCCCGCCGCTTTTTTTTTTTTTTTTTTTTTTTTTTTTTGAATGGACTACTCGCAGTTCAGCACATTAAGGCTGGTTACTGCTCAACCGGGCAATCCCGTGGTTGCCTTAGATTCTAAGGCCCCCAGCCGGGGCTTAAAACTAGTTAAAACTAAATGGCCGCTCGCTAAGGGCATCCCCTGTGGGACACGGGCCTCGGCTTAGCGGGGTCATTGAGGAGGGGCAGCAAGGGACAGGCTGGGTCTGATTGATATTATTTAGGGGATTTAACGCTAATGGCTCAGCAGCGCGGGCTGGCTCGTTAGGCAAAAGTCGGGGAGGGTTTTGACGGGGGCGTCGCGATGGACCTCGTCGGCGAGGTCGGAATACGGAACGCGTTCTGGGTTTGTTTTTCCTAAGAGTGCTGGTTTCCCTACTACTCTCTTGGGTCAGGGTGATGGGGTCATCGGGCTCGACAAGGGTATGCCGCGGTCGGCGGATCTTGCTGATCTGGGAGGGGGTGTATCGGGTGGCCGATGCGATAAGGGGGTTTTGGTGCTTTTCAGCGGACTCTATGAAACGCTTGGAAATACGTTTCATGAATTGTTTGATGGTGGGGATACGGAGGTCGACATGGAGACGCTCATTTCTAACGTACCACGGGGCTCCCGTAGCCTTTCGGAGAAAACGGTTTTGGATGACCTGCAACCTATGGATTTGGCGGGGCTTAGCGTGTGCGAAGGCTACACACGCGTAAGTCATTATTGGACGTATGCACGTGGTGAAAATGCGTAGTTTGCCTTTCAGGGATAACTTGCTGCGTGCGTTCAGCATGTAATGAAGCCTACTGAGAGCGAATGCGGCACGATTGCGCACCGTCTTAATGTGCTCTCTGAAGGTAAGCTTTCGATCGAGGATCACGCCTAGATATTTAGCTTTCTCAACCCAGGGGATCGGCTTGCCAAATAACGTGATCGGACTGGGACGGGGGGGGAAGAGACGAGTCTTGGGCTTGTAAAACAAGATCGCCTGACTCTTCTCTGGGTTGACTTCCACTCTCCATTTCCGGAACCAAGCGCCTAGTGCGTTTGCGGATCTCTGGAGGTGGCCGGCTATTGCCTTCTCGCTATTGCCGGAGCAATATATCGCCGTGTCGTCAGCGAACAGAGCTAGCTGTGTCTTAGAGCTAGTGGGGATATCGCTAGTAAATAGCGAAAACACTAGGGGGGAGAGAACACCGCCTTGGGGTACTCCGGCGCGAATGGGATGTGGGGACGAAAGTGCACCTTCGATTCGGTACTGAAAGGTGCGGTTCGACAGATAATCTCGTAAGATGAGCACGAGACGATCCGGCACACCGAGCTGGTATAGCTTGTATATCAGCCCGTTGTGCCAGACCTTGTCGAAAGCTTTCGCTATATCGAAGAACAGGGCTCCCGTAACGAGACCGCGCTGGTATTTGGCGCTGATATGTTCAACGATACGGTAGACCTGTTGGACGCAAGAGTGGTTTGATCTAAAACCAAACTGCTCATTGGGGAGGAGGCTCTTGGCTTCGACAAAGTCCTTGAGACGCTTATGAATAAGCCTCTCGTAGATCTTACCTAGGACTTTGAGCAGACTGATGGGACGATAGCTGGACGGGGAGGACTTGGGTTTTCCAGGTTTGGGGATACCGATGACGGTAGCCTCTTTCCACGTCTGTGGGAACATGTTGTTGGACAGAGCGCCATTGAAGATGGCGGTCATTAACATGATCAGAGTAGCCGGGAAGAGACGAACCACTTTGTTGGTGATTCCATCGGAGCCCGGGGCTTTCCTGGGTTTGAGACGGCCGATGATCTCCTTCACCTCATCAGGTGTGACGGGGGGGAGGGGATCATCGGGGTCCTCTACTGGTGGGAGGGAGGCTCTTCGTTTGACTTCGGCATTCACCATATCGAGATGAGCCTTGTCTACTGGTTGGGAGCTGGGGGAGCATTGGGACTCTAGACTGTCGGCCAGGCATTCGGCTTTGTCCTCGTCATCGAAGGCGACGGTGTTGTCGGGACGCGTGAGCGGAGGCATTGAGGCAACCTCTGAGGCGCGTAGTTTCCTCTGAAGTTCCCAGAATGCCTGATGGGTAGGTTCGAGGTCGCCCAGCAACTTATCCCAGCGACTTTCACGCAGTTCAGCGATGCTGTTACTTACTTTACGCTGTAAGTAGCGCATGTGAACCTTGTTGGCTTCGCAGGGAAAGGCGCTGTAGGCACGGACAGCCGCGTTCTTTTCAGTCACGAGCTCACGTACCTCGTCCGGGAGTTTCCAGTGGTGATCGCTCACCACCGGAGACTCCTTAGAACATTCGTTCAGGACAGATTGCACGTGATCCGTGAGTGAATTGATCGCGGCTGTCGTGTCTGCGACAGACTCGATTAGGTCGGGGATCTGGTCGAGATGGGGGGACGTGGTAGCCTTCAGCTTTTCGCTTACTTGGCGCCAGTCAGTGGTCATTCGGGTGGGAGGAGGCTGGGTAGGGTCCATCGGCCCTGATCTAGGAGCAAGCTCCAGAATCACGGGTCTATGGTCCGAGTTTAACTCGTCATGCGTCTCCACAGAATGTAACCGAAGGTTGACATTTTTGAGGAGGGCGATGTCAAGTACATCGGGGGAGTGGGAAGGTGAGTGCGGGTAGTGGGTGGGATGCATTGGAGCGATGACATCGAAATTCAGGACGCTGCACAGTTCGAACACTACCTTGCCTCTCGGGTTGGTCGTGTGACTGTTCCAGGAAGGATGTTTGGCGTTGAGGTCCCCCGCCAGTATGACGGAGTCGCTCAGGCCAAGAAGTTTGGTCAGGTCATCTCTCAAAGCAGGAGTGTCCACGGAGTTGTTGGGTGGGACATAGGCTGAGATGATCGTGACGGGTTGGTGTCCTGTCATACCTAGCCGACAGACTGAGACCTCAAACTTTTCAAGGGAGGGAGGGTCCATAGGAATGCAGTATAGGGACGATTTATAGTAAATTAGGGTACCTCCTAAGTGGCAGCGGGTCCTATCATTGCGAACCATGCGATAGTTGGCAATTTTGGGGTCCCGATGGGTAGGCTTTAGGAAGGTCTCTTGTATTAATAAGATGTCTAGGTGATGGTCGCGGAGGAATAAGGCGATCTCATCACGTTGGGCTCTAAGGCCATTGGCATTGAAAAACCCTATCCGGAGGGCTGTCGGTTTGAACCTACACGTTACTCGGGACTTATCCATTATGGGTGGGTAAGGGTTGTGTAGATTTGGACGTGGTGAACTACGTCACCGAACTCGCGGAAAACTGCTGAGTGGTCACCTCTGCAGTTTTGAAGCGCCTCGGCCATGGCTAGGGCGCGGGGGGAGTAAAAAGCTTGGTATGTGACCAAAATGATGTTTTTGGACACATCACCAGCTGGAATAGTGGCGGCTTGCGCTGAGGCAGGGGCAGGGGCTGGGGCTGTGGCCCGGGTTGCCTCTGTCAAGGGGGGGCGTGGGAGCGCTACGTCCATGAGGGCCGGGATGGTTTTGGTGGGCTGGGTGGTAGGGGTGGCCTTAGGGGCCTCTGTGGTTTTGGGGGCAGGAGCGCTGGTCCTCAAGGCCGGAAAGTGGGCCTGGTGATTAAGAGCGCTCCATGGGCTGGGGCGTTGTGGACTGAGGGCTATGGTAGTTTTTCCTACCAGTTGAGGACATTCCCTCTGCTGGCGATCGCTTGCGCGCTTGGCTAGCTTGGGGGCGGTGGGTTTGGGCGCTTTTGGGCAGCCACGGTAGTTGGCCGTGTGGCCAGACTTGCCGCATAAGACGCAGCTGGGCGGCTCAGCGCACTGGGACGGGTCTTTGGGGCGAGTGCAGTCTGAGGTGCCGTGGTCACCCAGGCATTTCACACATCGTGCCTTCGCAAAGCAATTCCGCTGGGAGTGGCCGTACAATTGGCAGTTGTGACACTGGCCAATGATGCCACTCCTGCGGGGCTTTTCGATGGATAGGCCCGAGAGGCCACAGATGTGGGAGATGTTAAATATGGGGTGATGACCTTCTGTCGGATCGCAGACGACCAGAATCATGTTGTATGATTCTCCACCTCGGCGGTGCATTCGGTGCACCTCTGCTACGGGAATACTCTGCGACTGAAGGTCGCTGAGAATTTCAGCCGTGGGGATTTCGCGTGGGACGTTTTTGACCACCACGCGTGTCTGACGGTCCTCGGGGAGAGTAAAAGAGTGGAAGGGGATTTTCCTGCCCGAGAGGAGTTTGTGCAACTCTCGGTAGTCCTTTGCGGTCGGGACAGTGACTTTGATGCCCAGCTGAACAGCTCGGGCATTGGTATAATTAATTTGCCTGGCCTTGCAGGCAGTGGACACCTCAGTCCATTTGGCCTTGTCGTGAATGAACACGGGTGGCGGAGATTGGACCTTTGGGGCTGAGGTTTTGGGGACTGAGGCCTCAACCGCCATTGGGCTGGCGGATCGGCTTGCCTGCTGGGAGGACCCAGCTGCCGAGGAGGGGCGGGATTGGGGGGCTGAAGACGGGGGGGAGGGGTGGGTGGGGGCGGCCTTTTTCAGGGCCTGCTCAGAGGGTGGGGACTTCTTCTTCTTCCTCTTCCCTCCGGCTACGACCTGGAAGTCGTCTTCGGAGGAAGAGGAATCAGATGGCTCAGAGGGCGCGGCAATGTCCATTTCCTCTGGGGAGGGTGAACGGGAATCGGCGGGGCTCTGGTTCCCGGTAGCGGGTTGGGTGGTGGCGGCGCCGACTGTTGTTTTGAGGACAACAGCCGGTTTCGCGGAAGTCGTGGGGGCTGGGGCAGAGTTTTTGGTGATGGGTACCTGTTTGGGTACCCAGTTCTTGGATGCCTGCTTTTCAGTAGGCGGCGGGGAGAGAGGGCTCTCAGGGACCTGACCTTCTTGCTGCATGCGGGCAAGTTCGCTGCCAAATTTGGCAACCAGGTCCCGATCCCTGCAGAGCGCCTCTGCTATCAGATCGCCATATTTGGCAGTGAGCTCGGCGTCCTTTCTGAGGACGGTGTCCTTGACGAACTCTAATAAATCAGCGTCCGTCATGGTGGGGGGGGGGGGATTTTAGTTCCTATCTAGCATCCGGGAGCAACGTTTCCGCGACTCCCAGCGCTTCCTACTTCCTAACTCCCCGGGTGGGATATCCCGGGGATGTGTACCCTCCCTGTCGGGTGTAGACAGGGAGGTGAGTGCCTAGTTTTGTGTGCCCTAAGCTTGTGAACCCACTGCCGATCTTATTGTGCAGTGGGGCCCTAGGGTCAGAAGACCGGTCCGGTGTGAAGGGGTTGAGACACCCAACCACACCGGGTGATTGCTGGAAGAGAACGGGGTTAGACAGATGGCAGCGACTAGGGAAGCCCCCAAGGCCGCGTACCAAAGCCCTTCCGATTTGACTTAGCCCTGAAGGGGCTTGGGCCGGTGAATCGGGTCAACACCCCTTGGCTTCGTTGGCACCGTGAGGTATCCCACCAAGGACCACGAAACTGTGGATTTTCCCTGAAGGGGCACTACGTTTCAACGACCTCCAAAACAGAAACAAGAAGTCGTCCACTGCCTTGAAAAAGGCGGCTTCGGATCAAAGTTGTAGTCGGCGACCACAGGTGACGTCACGACTGGAGCGTGACGAAACGAACACACACGACACTGAGCACGATAACGGGAGAGCAGCGGGGAGCGGCACGTCCGTCGCGGGCGGGCGTCGGGAGCGGAATGTTCCCCGCCGCGCGGTTCAGCCGTATTTATACGCGCGCCGCGTAGCTGAGTCAGTGGGAGGGGTACACACCTAACGAAAGAAACCAAATCGCTAAACGCGCAAGCGCGCTCTCGCTACCGATCTGCGTCGGGGTCAGGCAGGGAATATACATACAAACAACACGGAACAGAATTGAGGATGGATGGATGGAAGTTTACGTAGTACCTAATGTTTGTAGTCGAAAGTCTTGTGTAAATAGGTATATAATATAAAACATATGACAGGATGAACGCAATGCGTCTTAACAACTATTATTACGGGTATTATATATTTATGTATATATATTATTTTCTTATTATTTATTTATATATATTTTTTTTTTTTCTCTCCCTGTTTCATTGTCTGTCTGTACCATAGTGAAAATTGTTCATAATGATGAGTACAATGATCCGTTAAGATTTATTGTGTACATGTATTTTACACCTTGTATACATGTATAGGTACTTAAAGAGAGATTTATTTGTCGTGTTCTATGTGTTTGTGTTTATGTACCTACTAGGTACTCAGTAGTATTTTTAACGTTTTCGACTGTCTGTATAATAGAAACGAATATTTTTCATATTCATGATAGTATTGTTAGCCCTGAAAAGGGCTTTTTGGTGTGCGCTCGAGGAGAGCGCTGCGATTGAGAGCGCATGGCACGCGCGCTAAACATCTCGGTGCCGCTTTTTGGTTTCTTCAGTTGCTGCTGCTGCTTGCTGCTGCATGCATCCGATGAATTGTCGGTCGAGACGCGTCGAGCGGTGTTCCGCACCCTCCTTCCCGAGGACGGTAGACAGACGCGTAACCACGACGTAGGTGTACTACTACATATTAAACATGTACATTCATACATACATACATACGTACACGCATCTCACTATGGTATATCGTGCAATAAAACAAAAACACACACACGCATTACGTAGCGTTAGGTATTTAGAGATTCATTCACAAATACACCATAGTTAAGACAGACGGTACGCACGCACACACATAGATGCACACACATAATATGCACTTGCTGATGTTGGTCGGCGGTCAGCCGATTGCGCAGTTGTCGTCGCCGTCGCCGGTGTTAACGCGAACGCGACCGTAGCTTACTTCTTAGCGGCGGAAGCTTTCTTGGCTGCCGGTTTGGATTTGGGTGTAGCCGCGGCCTTCTTGGGTTTAGGTGCTTTAGGTTTCTTGGTCGGCGGCTTGGCTGTCTTCTTGGCTTTGGGAGCCTTCGCCTTGGCGGGGGCGGCGGCCTTCTTGGGTGCCGGCTTCTTCTTAGCAGCGGCGGCGGCGGCGGCTGCCTTCTTATCCTTGGCGGCGGCGGCGGCGGCTGCGGCAGTCGATTTTGCCTTGGACGGAGAAGCCGACGAAGCGGCGGCTGCTGCAGCCTTCTTTGTCTTGGCGCCGGCTGCCGAGGCGGTTGCCTTCTTCGTCTTAGCAGCCGCAGCGGGAGCCTTGGCGGACTTGCCGGCGGCACCGGCGGGCTTCTTCGACGCGGCCGACTTCGACTCGAGCTTGAACGAACCGGAGGCACCCTTGCCCTTGGTCTGGATCAGCGCGCCAGATTCGACGGCGCTCTTCAGATATTTCCTGATGAACGGAGCCAGTTTCTCCGCGTCGACTTTGTACTGGGCGGCGATGTACTTCTTGATCGCCTGCAGGGAAGATCCACTGCGCTCCTTCATCTCCTTGATGGCGTTGTTGACCATCTCTGATGTTTTGGGATGGGTCGGCTTCGCCTTGGGTTTCTTGGCAGCGCCGGCGCCGCCGCCGGCCTGTCTCGCCTGCTTCTTCGCTGGGGTAGCTGGTGCCGGAGCCTCGGTAGCAACTGCGGTGTCTGCCATCTCGTATCGATACACTCACGCACAAACAAAAACGGTAGGTAGAGTTAGTTAGTTAGTCTTATAAGAGACTCAGATGTCGCCACTTATAGGTTTCACGAGTTTCGTATACGTACACTAAGGCACGACGTAACTTTACCGTAACGAGAGCCGTGATGTCGCGAGACGTTTTCTCGTATGAACGCTCGAAAGTTTTCACTAACACGTATCTAATAAAACAAGTAAAAATAATGTTTATCGTATCGATGAGGCCGTGTTGTTTACGTTTTCGGATAGGTCATGAAGTTGACGAGTGTGGTGCGCCGAGGGCGGCTTCGTGAGGCGACCGTTGCGGCGGTGGCGGCGTTTTAATTCGACGACGGCGTACGATGCTAAGGTCGGGTCGAGTTCAAAACGTTATTTTCTCTATAAAAATGACGTTTGGCGGGTGAAAAGGTCGACGCTTCGACGGGGAGGATATCGAGCTCGTGCGGCGACAACAATTCGTCGATACGGGACGGCCTCGCGAAGGTATTATCGAGGTAAAAGTGAACCGTCGTAAAACACCGCGACCGCCGAGAACCGTTAAGGACGGACGACTCCGTCCAGGACGTGCAACCTATTAATATCGTACTAATATCGAATCGAACGAAATTACCAGAATGCCCTTCGACTAGTGCAACAATATGTGTGGTGTGCGTACTGTGTGTGTGATCGGGATTCATCGCGTTCATCAATACGTACCTACAGCTCTGTGTGTGTGTGATGTATCGAATAAGGTGCTAGACTACAGTAGGTAGTACAGACTCGGTACACAGCGCTCGAATCGCATTATGTACCTATATCGACACTGTGTCATGAATTTTTTTAGTTATTTTTTTGTTTTCCTCTCTCTTTAAGTGATATATGTATATAGGTAGGTACCCAGTACCTACCTAAAACGAAGACATACGGGCGAAGAAAAAAGTACGTTACCTACGTACCTATGTAATAAATAGGATGCTATAGTTAAACGTTTTATTAATATCAATTTCAGGTCGACCCTTCTCTGCTGAGCCGAGACGGGTGAAAGATTACGACCACCACGACGACGGGCGGCAGCGGCAGCGGCAGCGGCGGCGGCGGCGGCACAGCACAGCACAACAACAACAAGGTGAATAAGTCAACGTGTGTACCTACCTACCTACCTACCTACCTACCTACTTAATTAATACCTACATAGTAGAAGATCATCCGTACTAGTTGTAAGTAAGTATGTCTCTACACATTGCATGTAATATGTATGTAAATAACGTTTTATATTTATCAATTTCAGGGTGGCGAGCGGGCGGGCCGACCATTCGGCTGAGCTGTGTGCGCTCTGACCGACCGACGGCGATGGATGGAGACACCGACCGAGACGGCGAGGGCGAGGGACAGGACAACAAGAACGTTTACCAAGTATAAGGTAAAGAGATCTGTCAGTATCTGTTTGTATGTACCGAATACTGGATATTAAAATGATAATGCTGAACATAAACTGTTTGATGTGCGTACCTCCTCTATGCATACTACTACTACTATAATATAAACTACCAAATTATGAATGTTATCCAAAACCAACCAAATTTAAATAAAACTAGCACCTTCTATGTAGGTATATTACGTTTCGTTCGTTCGTTTTTAGACAATTCCATTATAGAAACTTTTATCATATCGAATCATATGCGGCCCTGAAAAGGGCCTTTTTTTATGTGTGTGCGCAGATCTACGTACGTACATACGTATGGACGAACGGTAGTGTGACTTACGTCAGCCACACACTGTAGGTACGAAGATCTGGTTGCGCGCAGACGGGAAACGCGCCATGTGTTTAACCGCCGAAACCGTACAGGGTACGACCCTGGCGCTTCAGAGCGTAGACGACGTCCATGGCGGTGACGGTCTTCCTCTTGGCGTGCTCGGTGTAGGTGACGGCATCGCGGATGACGTTCTCGAGGAACACTTTAAGCACACCGCGAGTCTCCTCGTAGATCAGACCGGAGATACGTTTCACGCCGCCTCTGCGAGCCAGACGGCGGATGGCGGGCTTCGTGATACCCTGGATGTTATCACGAAGTACCTTCCTGTGACGCTTGGCTCCTCCTTTTCCCAGACCCTTTCCTCCCTTGCCGCGACCGGTCATCTTCTCAGCAGACGGGGGGCTTCCAAATTAACACTGACAACACTCTGCGCTCACGAACTGGAGTCGTAACTAAAATTTTCGAGGCGCTCGCTCTTATATATATACTGCTACGGGCGAGCGAGGGGAGCGATACGGTCGGTGCGCGGGGAGAGGTGAGACTATGCTCGTCGTTGGTTGGTTTGTTTGACGATGCGCTACGCTATACGTGATTTCTTTGCGCGCATTCGAATAAAATAATAATAATTAAAAAAAAAAAAAAAAAGTCTAACAGTATAAAATGCGACCTAGGTATGATGTTAGCCGTATGGTAACGTAAAAAAAAAAAAAATTGCACCTACATCTTAACTACATACCTATCTAATTATATCTCAAATGTTCCAAACGTTAGCATTCAGTCGCAATAAGTAGGTAATAGGAAAATAAACATGCTTCCTTACTAACTTTCATGTAAAATATCTCTATGCGACTTATATATAGGTAAGATGTGTTCGTATCGGTTGGTTAAGCTGTATATATGTAATGTATGATTTTGTTCGTCAGTTTCATTCCAGTTTTTATCATCTGTACTATTATAGGTAGGTAAGTAAGTAAGTAAGTAAGTAAGTAAGTAAGTAAGTAAGTAAGTAAATAGGTAGGTAGGTAGGTAGGTATCGTTTTTGCGACATTCTGATAGAAAGAAACATTTCATATTCAGATACATATGTGGCCCTGAAAAGGGCCTTTTATGTGAACGCACAGTCACAGACGGCACACAGCCGACAACCGACACGAAGCCGCACCACCCGAAACAGGCAGTGTGTCACAACGTGAAGGACGACGGGGTGCGTGTCGTGCTTGCGACGTATGCCGTTGCAACAGCAGCAGTTTAAGCGCGTTCGCCTCTGATCCTGCGCGCCAACTGGATGTCCTTCGGCATGATTGTGACGCGCTTAGCGTGGATCGCGCACAGGTTGGTGTCTTCGAAGAGACCGACCAGGTAAGCTTCGCTGGCCTCCTGCAGCGCCATGACGGCGGAGCTCTGGAAACGGAGATCGGTCTTGAAGTCCTGGGCGATCTCACGCACTAGACGCTGGAACGGAAGCTTGCGGATCAGCAGCTCGGTACTCTTCTGGTAACGACGGATCTCACGGAGGGCCACGGTACCGGGCCTGTAGCGATGGGGCTTTTTGACGCCTCCGGTGGCCGGTGCGCTCTTGCGCGCAGCCTTGGTGGCGAGCTGTTTCCTCGGTGCCTTACCACCGGTGGATTTACGAGCGGTCTGCTTGGTACGCGCCATTGTAAACAACACGGAACGGGAGATTAACGTATAAAGGATAGAACGAACACTACTACTCGGACGCGCGGGACCTACGCGCAACGAACGAACGACAGTGAATACCGCTCATTTCGTTTTTTTTTTTTTTTTTTTTGAATGGACTACTCGCAGTTCAGCACATTAAGGCTGGTTACTGCTCAACCGGGCAATCCCGTGGTTGCCTTAGATTCTAAGGCCCCCAGCCGGGGCTTAAAACTACTTAAAACTAAATGGCCGCTCGCTAAGGGCATCCCCTGTGGGACACGGGCCTCGGCTTAGCGGGGTCATTGAGGAGGGGCAGCAAGGGACAGGCTGGGTCTGATTGATATTATTTAGGGGATTTAACGCTAATGGCTCAGCAGCGCGGGCTGGCTCGTTAGGCAAAAGTCGGGGAGGGTTTTGACGGGGGCGTCGCGATGGACCTCGTCGGCGAGGTCGGAATACGGAACGCGTTCTGGGTTTGTTTTTCCTAAGAGTGCTGGTTTCCCTACTACTCTCTTGGGTCAGGGTGATGGGGTCATCGGGCTCGACAAGGGTGTGCCGCGGTCGGCGGATCTTGCTGATCTGGGAGGGGGAGTATCGGGTGGCCGACGCGATAAGGGGGTTTTGGTGCTTTTCAGCGGACTCTATGAAACGCTTGGAAATACGTTTCATGAATTGTTTGATGGTGGGGATACGGAGGTCGACATGGAGACGCTCATTTCTAACGTACCACGGGGCTCCCGTAGCCTTTCGGAGAAAACGGTTTTGGATGACCTGCAACCTATGGATTTGGCGGGGCTTAGCGTGTGCGAAGGCTACACACGCGTAAGTCATTATTGGACGTATGCACGTGGTGAAAATGCGTAGTTTGCCTTTCAGGGATAACTTGCTGCGCGCGTTTAGCATGTAATGAAGCCTACTGAGAGCGAATGCGGCACGATTGCGCACCGTCTTAATGTGCTCTCTGAAGGTAAGCTTTCGATCGAGGATCACGCCTAGATATTTGGCTTTCTCAACCCAGGGGATCGGTTTACCAAATAACGTGATCGGACTGGGACGGGGGGGGAAGAGACGAGTCTTGGGCTTGTAAAACAAGATCGCCTGACTCTTCTCTGGGTTGACTTCCACTCTCCATTTCCGGAACCAAGCGCCTAGTGCGTTTGCGGATCTCTGGAGGTGGCCGGCTATTGCCTTCTCGCTATTGCCGGAGCAATATATCGCCGTGTCGTCAGCGAACAGAGCTAGCTGTGTCTTAGAGTTAGTGGGAATATCGCTAGTAAATAGCGAGAACACTAGGGGGGAGAGAACACCGCCTTGGGGTACTCCGGCGCGAATGGGATGTGGGGACGAAAGTGCACCTTCGATTCGGTACTGAAAGGTGCGGTTCGACAGATAATCTCGTAAGATGAGCACGAGACGATCCGGCACACCGAGCTGGTATAGCTTGTATATCAGCCCGTTGTGCCAGACCTTGTCGAAAGCTTTCGCTATATCGAAGAACAGGGCTCCCGTAACGAGACCGCGCTGGTATTTGGCGCTGATATGTTCAACGATACGGTAGACCTGTTGGACGCAAGAGTGGTTTGATCTAAAACCAAACTGCTCATTGGGGAGGAGGCTCTTGGCTTCGACAAAGTCCTTGAGACGCTTATGAATAAGCCTCTCGTAGATCTTACCTAGGACTTTGAGCAGACTGATGGGACGATAGCTGGACGGGGAGGACTTGGGTTTTCCAGGTTTGGGGATACCGATGACGGTAGCCTCTTTCCACGTCTGTGGGAACATGTTGTTGGACAGAGCGCCATTGAAGATGGCGGTCATTAACATGATCAGAGTAGCCGGGAAGAGACAAACCACTTTGTTGGTGATTCCATCGGAGCCCGGGGCTTTCCTGGGTTTGAGACGGCCGATGATCTCCTTCACCTCATCAGGTGTGACGGGGGGGAGGGGATCATCGGGGTCCTCTACTGGTGGGAGGGAGGCTCTACGTTCGACTTCGGCATTCACCATATCGAGATGAGCCTTGTCTACTGGTTGGGAGCTGGGGGAGCATTGGGACTCTAGACTGTCGGCCAGGCATTCGGCTTTGTCCTCGTCATCGAAGGCGACGGTGTTGTCGGGACGCGTGAGCGGAGGCATTGAGGCAACCTCTGAGGCGCGTAGTTTCCTCTGAAGTTCCCAGAATGCCTGATGGGTAGGTTCGAGGTCGCCCAGCAACTTATCCCAGCGACTTTCACGCAGTTCAGCGATGCTGTTACTTACTTTACGCTGTAAGTAGCGCATGTGAACCTTGTTGGCTTCGCAGGGAAAGGCGCTGTAGGCACGGACAGCCGCGTTCTTTTCAGTCACGAGCTCACGTACCTCGTCCGGGAGTTTCCAGTGGTGATTGCTCACCACCGGAGACTCCTTAGAACATTCGTTCAGGACAGATTGCACGTGATCCGTGAGTGAATTGATCGCGGCTGTCGTGTCTGCGACAGACTCGATTAGGTCGGGGATCTGGTCGAGATGGGGGGACGTGGTAGCCTTCAGCTTTTCGCTTACTTGGCGCCAGTCAGTGGTCATTCGGGTGGGAGGAGGCTGGGTAGGGTCCATCGGCCCTGATCTAGGAGCAAGCTCCAGAATCACGGGTCTATGGTCCGAGTTTAACTCGTCATGCGTCTCCACAGAATGTAACCGAAGGTTGACATTTTTGAGGAGGGCGATGTCGAGTACATCGGGGGAGTGGGAAGGTGAGTGCGGGTAGTGGGTGGGATGCATTGGAGCGATGACATCGAAATTCAGGACGCTGCACAGTTCGAACACTACCTTGCCTCTCGGGTTGGTCGTGTGACTGTTCCAGGAAGGATGTTTGGCGTTGAGGTCCCCCGCCAGTATGACGGAGTCGCTCAGGCCAAGAAGTTTGGTCAGGTCATCTCTCATAGCGGGAGTGTCCACGGAGTTGTTGGGTGGGACATAGGCTGAGATGATCGTGACGGGTTGGTGTCCTGTCATACCTAGCCGACAGACTGAGACCTCAAACTTTTCGAGGGAGGGAGGGTCCATAGGAATGCAGTATAGGGACGATTTATAGTAAATTAGGGTACCTCCTAAGTGGCAGCGGGTCCTATCATTGCGAACCATGCGATAGTTGGCAATTTTGGGGTCCCGATGGGTAGGCTTTAGGAAGGTCTCTTGTATTAATAAGATGTCTAGGTGATGGTCGCGGAGGAATAAGGCGATCTCATCACGTTGGGCTCTAAGGCCATTGGCATTGAAAAACCCTATCCGGAGGGCTGTCGGTTTGAACCTACACGTTACTCGGGACTTATCCATTATGGGTGGGTAAGGGTTGTGTAGATTTGGACGTGGTGAACTACGTCACCGAACTCGCGAAAAACTGCTGAGTGGTCACCTCTGCAGTTTTGAAGCGCCTCGGCCATGGCTAGGGCGCGGGGGGAGTAAAAAGCTTGGTATGTGACCAAAATGATGTTTTTGGACACATCACCAGCTGGAGTAGTGGCGGCTTGCGCTGAGGCAGGGGCAGGGGCTGGGGCTGTGGCCCGGGTTGCCTCTGTCAAGGGGGGGCGTGGGAGCGCTACGTCCATGAGGGCCGGGATGGTTTTGGTGGGCTGGGTGGTAGGGGTGGCCTTAGGGGCCTCTGTGGTTTTGGGGGCAGGAGCGCTGGTCCTCAAGGCCGGAAAGTGGGCCTGGTGATTGAGAGCGCTCCATGGGCTGGGGCGTTGTGGACTGAGGGCTGTGGTAGTTTTTCCTACCAGTTGAGGACATTCCCTCTGCTGGCGATCGCTTGCGCGCTTGGCTAGCTTGGGGGCGGTGGGTTTGGGCGCTTTTGGGCAGCCACGGTAGTTGGCCGTGTGGCCAGACTTGCCGCATAAGACGCAGCTGGGCGGCTCAGCGCACTGGGACGGGTCTTTGGGGCGAGTGCAGTCTGAGGTGCCGTGGTCACCCAGGCATTTCACACATCGTGCCTTCGCAAAGCAATTCCGCTGGGAGTGGCCGTACAATTGGCAGTTGTGACACTGGCCAACGATGCCACTCCTGCGGGGCTTTTCGATGGATAGGCCTGAGAGGCCACAGATGTGGGAGATGTTGAATATGGGGTGATGACCGTCTGTCGGATCGCAGACGACCAGAATCATATTGTATGATTCTCCACCTCGGCGGTGCATTCGGTGCACCTCTGCTACGGGGATACTCTGCGACTGAAGGTCGCTGAGAATTTCAGCCGTGGGGATTTCGCGGGGGACGTTTTTGACCACCACGCGTGTCTGACGGTCCTCGGGGAGAGTAAAAGAGTGGAAAGGGATTTTCCTGCCCGAGAGGAGTTTGTGCAACTCTCGGTAGTCTTTTGCGGTCGGGACAGTGACTTTGATGCCCAGCTGAACAGCTCGGGCATTGGTATAATTAATTTGCCTGGCCTTGCAGGCAGTGGACACCTCAGTCCATTTGGCCTTGTCGTGAATGAACACGGGTGGCGGAGGTTGGACCTTTGGGGCTGAGGTTTTGGGGACTGAGGCCTCGACCGCCATCGGGCTGGCGGATCGGCTTGCCTGCTGGGAGGACCCAGCTGCCGAGGAGGGGCGGGATTGGGGGGCTGAAGACGGGGGGGAGGGGTGGGTGGGGGCGGCCTTTTTGAGGGCCTGCTCAGAGGGTGGGGACTTCTTCTTCTTCCTCTTCCCTCCGGCTACGACCTGGAAGTCGTCTTCGGAGGAAGAGGAATCAGATGGCTCAGAGGGCGCGGCAATGTCCATTTCCTCTGGGGAGGATGAACGGGAATCGGTGGGGCTCTGGTTCCCGGTAGCGGGTTGGGTGGTGGCGGCGCCGACTGTTGTATTAAGGACAACAGCCGGTTTCGCGGAAGTCGTGGGGGCTGGGGCAGGGTTTTTGGTGATGGGTACCTGTTTGGGTACCCAGTTCTTGGATGCCTGCTTTTCAGTAGGCGGCGGGGAGAGAGGGCTCTCAGGGACCTGACCTTCTTGCTGCATGCGGGCAAGTTCGCTGCCAAATTTGGCAACCAGGTCCTGATCCCTGCAGAGCGCCTCTACTATCAGATCGCCATATTTGGCAGTGATTCCGGTGTCCTTGAGGACGGTGTCCTTGACGAACTCTAATAAATTAGCGTCCGTCATGGTGGGGGGGGGGGGGGGATTTAATTCCTATCTAGCATCCGGGAGCAACGTTTCCGCGACTCCCAGCGCTTCCTACTTCCTAACTCCCCGGGTGGGATATCCCGGGGATGTGTACCCTCCCTGTCGGGTGTAGACAGGGAGGTGAGTGCCTAGTTTTGTGTGCCCTAAGCTTGTAAACCCACTGCCGATCTTATTGTGCAGTGGGGCCCTAGGGTCAGAAGACCGGTCCGGTGTGAAGGGGTTGAGACACCCAACCACACCGGGTGAATGCTGAAAGAGAGCGGGGTTAGACAGATGGCAGCGACTAGGGAAGCCCCCAAGGCCGCGTACCAAAGCCCTTCCGATTTGACTTAGCCCTGAAGGGGCTTGGGCCGGTGTATCGGGTCAACACCCCTTGGCTTCGTTGGCACCGTGAGGTATCCCACCAAGGACCACGAAACTGTGGATTTTCCCAGAAGGGGCACTATTCGTTTTATTGACCCTCCGAAATAGAAACGGAGTCGTCCACTGCCTTGAAAAAGGCGGCTTCGGATAAGGATTGTAGTCGGCGACCACAGGTGACGTCACGACTGGAGCGTGACGAAACGAACACACACGACACTGAGCACGATAACGGGAGAGCAGCGGAGAGCGGCACGTCCGTCGCGGGCGGGCGTCGGGAGCGGAACGATCCCGCTCATTTCGTAGAGATCACCCGTATTTATACCCGGGGACCGTAGCTCACGCGCGCGCGCGCCCTCTTCAGTGTAACGAGCAAGCTAAAACTCACGAGCGAAAAAAAAAAGGAATAAAAAAAAAAGAAATGCGAATAATAATAATAACACATACCTAATATATAATTATATTTTAGAATTTAATTGCCTGTCTGCCACATAACACGGCAGATAATTATTAACAAAGTAGATACATAGTGAGCGCTACCTATGTATGTATGCTTCGAGTACGAACCGAAAGTGTGTACCTAAATGATTATTGTTCGCATTCTCATTATTTTCCATTATATTTAATTTAATAATGTTTTATTAAGTAACATCGCAGGTAAGTAGGTAGGTAGGTAGGTAGGTAGGTAGGTAGGTAGTTTATATTTAGCTGTCAATTATATCATTCCATCACTTTTGTGATAAAATAATGTAGTGTTTGTGTAGTTTTTATACTTAGAAGTTGGTACGTTTTGACTTTTCATATTAAAGAAACGTGAATTATTATCACATGAAAATATTTGTGGCCCTGAAAAGGGCCTTTTGTTAGTTCTCCTGCCATCCTGCGGGCGGGCGGTGTGGTGTAGGGTTGTGCGCGTCCAGGCGTCTGTGTCGTGGTCGTCTAGGTGGTGGCGGTGGTGTTTGTATCGATCGATTCGAGACGAATACGTGAATAATGCGAGTCTCGTACGTGCCGTACATAACATACATAGCATGCAGGTATGCACAGAACGATGACCAAGACACTATCATCACGCAACACCACTGGTCGATTGATATACATGACCCACCCACGCACGCACGCACGGACGAACGAACGTTCGCCACTGGATTTAACACTTTTCACACACACACGCGTTGGCCACCGACCGCTCACTTGGAGCTGGTGTATTTGGTGACCGCCTTGGTGCCTTCACTGACGGCGTGCTTGGCGAGCTCTCCGGGCAGCAGGAGCCTGACGGACGTCTGCACCTCCCTGGATGTGATGGTCGACCTCTTGTTGTAGTGGGCGAGGCGAGAAGCTTCGGCGGCGATGCGCTCGAAGATGTCGTTCACGAACGAGTTCATGATGGACATGGCCTTGCTGGAGATACCGGTGTCGGGGTGCACCTGCTTCAGGACCTTGTAGATGTAGATGGCGTAACTCTCCTTCCTCTTGTGCTTCTTCTTCTTCTTGTCGGTCTTGGAGATGTTCTTCTGGGCTTTGCCAGACTTCTTGGCGGCTTTACCACTTGTCTTGGGCGGCATGATGCGAGATTAATTTACAATACGTGTTACCGGAACGGAGTACGGTCGCAGTGTAAAACGTAGATATATCGAACACTTCTATTTATACCCACGGTCGCTGTATACAGTTGCGGCGAGCACGACATAGCGGCGGACCAATCGCAGCGCTCCTCAGCTAGTGTAGATCGCGCGCGGGGTGAGGGGGGGGGGTACTCGGTGAGGTAGGGAAGGGGAGTCGCTTATGTCCGTCATTATTATTTAATAAAAAATTTAAAAAAAAAAAAATACATATCCATATGAGTTAAGTAGTGGCCACGTAAAATAAATAAAACTGTATATTCAATATCAATTAACAACATCATTTCGGAGAAAAGAAAAAAAAAAATAACAAACAAACTAAGTACATTGCGAATCGTAATTTCATGGTATGGTAGGTGTTTAATTAAATGACAATTCAATCGAAATGAATTAGACATGCGACTTGCCCAAACACGATCGGGTCATCGGGAGGACCTTATTACGACCACCATAGCTTCAGTAATTATACTAGATTAATGGTAATTTTTGTTGTTGTTGTTGTCGTCTAGTCTCATATGTGATTATTTATATCCTTTTCTGAACTCTTTAACTTTCTTGCGTTATTAAATCATGAGGGGGGGGGGGGGGGGTTACCTCATACTATTTACATGCAAAAAACCAACAGGTTCATAATAGGTACGAGATAGGTACGTTTTCGCTTTTACGACAACACCGTTACAGAAACTGTCTTTCATTTACGAATCATATTGTGGCCCTGAAAAGGGCCTTTTGTTTTGAATGCATACGAGCGATTAGCATCGCGCAATCGACATAATAGATACGATTGTAAATATTATATCGAAGTACGCGTGCCGAGCAGCACTCGCACGAAGCACCGGCTGGCCGTGTGTGTGTGTAGGCGGTGCGACGTTTAAGCCTTCTTCTCGGTCTTCTTGGGCAGTAGCACGGCCTGGATGTTGGGCAGGACACCACCTTGAGCGATCGTCACACCGGAGAGCAGCTTGTTCAGCTCCTCGTCGTTGCGGATGGCCAATTGAAGATGACGCGGGATGATCCTGGTCTTCTTGTTGTCCCTCGCGGCGTTGCCGGCCAACTCGAGGACCTCAGCGGCCAGGTACTCCATCACGGCGGCCAAGTATACGGGCGCGCCGGCACCCACGCGCTCGGCGTAGTTTCCGTTACGCAGCAGCCTGTGGATACGTCCCACTGGGAACTGAAGACCAGCACGGTTGGAACGGGACTTTGCCTTTCCCTTCACTTTGCCACCTTTACCGCGTCCAGACATGGTTGAGGGAAATTCGTAGAGGTAACTCGCGAAATGACAATAACGAAACACGCGTACACTATGTCAGTGCGCGCGCCGAGACAAACTCTTACAATATTTTCCCCGCCGCTTTTTTTTTTTTTTGAATGGACTACTCGCAGTTCAGCACATTAAGGCTGGTTACTGCTCAACCGGGCAATCCCGTGGTTGCCTTAGATTCTAAGGCCCCCAGCCGGGGCTTAAACTACTTAAAAACTAAATGGCCGCTCGCTAAGGGCATCCCCTGTGGGACACGGGCCTCGGCTTAGCGGGGTCATTGAGGAGGGGCAGCAAGGGACAGGCTGGGTCTGATTGATATTATTTAGGGGATTTAACGCTAATGGCTCAGCAGCGCGGGCTGGCTCGTTAGGCAAAAGTCGGGGAGGGTTTTGACGGGGGCGTCGCGATGGACCTCGTCGGCGAGGTCGGAATACGGAACGCGTTCTGGGTTTGTTTTTCCTAAGAGTGCTGGTTTCCCTACTACTCTCTTGGGTCAGGGTGATGGGGTCATCGGGCTCGACAAGGGTATGCCGCGGTCGGCGGATCTTGCTGATCTGGGAGGGGGTGTATCGGGTGGCCGATGCGATAAGGGGGTTTTGGTGCTTTTCAGCGGACTCTATGAAACGCTTGGAAATACGTTTCATGAATTGTTTGATGGTGGGGATACGGAGGTCGACATGGAGACGCTCATTTCTAACGTACCACGGGGCTCCCGTAGCCTTTCGGAGAAAACGGTTTTGGATGACCTGCAACCTATGGATTTGGCGGGGTTTAGCGTGTGCGAAGGCTACACACGCGTAAGTCATTATTGGACGTATGCACGTGGTGAAAATGCGTAGTTTGCCTTTCAGGGATAATTTGCTGCGTGCGTTCAGCATGTAATGAAGCCTACTGAGAGCGAATGCGGCACGATTGCGCACCGTCTTAATGTGCTCTCTGAAGGTAAGCTTTCGATCGAGGATCACGCCTAGATATTTAGCTTTCTCAACCCAGGGGATCGGCTTGCCAAATAACGTGATCGGACTGGGACGGGGGGGGAAGAGACGAGTCTTGGGCTTGTAAAACAAGATCGCCTGACTCTTCTCTGGGTTGACTTCCACTCTCCATTTCCGGAACCAAGCGCCTAGTGCGTTTGCGGATCTCTGGAGGTGGCCGGCTATTGCCTTCTCGCTATTGCCGGAGCAATATATCGCCGTGTCGTCAGCGAACAGAGCTAGCTGTGTCTTAGAGCTAGTGGGGATATCGCTAGTAAATAGCGAGAACACTAGGGGGGAGAGAACACCGCCTTGGGGTACTCCGGCGCGAATGGGATGTGGGGACGAAAGTGCACCTTCGATTCGGTACTGAAAGGTGCGGTTCGACAGATAATCTCGTAAGATGAGCACGAGACGATCCGGCACACCGAGCTGGTATAGCTTGTATATCAGCCCGTTGTGCCAGACCTTGTCGAAAGCTTTCGCTATATCGAAGAACAGGGCTCCCGTAACGAGACCGCGCTGGTATTTGGCGCTGATATGTTCAACGATACGGTAGACCTGTTGGACGCAAGAGTGGTTTGATCTAAAACCAAACTGCTCATTGGGGAGGAGGCTCTTGGCTTCGACAAAATCCTTGAGACGCTTATGAATAAGCCTCTCGTAGATCTTACCTAGGACTTTGAGCAGACTGATGGGACGATAGCTGGACGGGGAGGGCTTGGGTTTTCCAGGTTTGGGGATACCGATGACGGTAGCCTCTTTCCACGTCTGTGGGAACATGTTGTTGGACAGAGCGCCATTGAAGATGGCGGTCATTAACATGATCAGAGTAGCCGGGAAGAGACGAACCACTTTGTTGGTGATTCCATCGGAGCCCGGGGCTTTTCTGGGTTTGAGACGGCCGATGATCTCCTTCACCTCATCGGGTGTGACGGGGGGGAGGGGATCCTCGGGGTCCTCTACTGGTGGGAGGGAGGCTCTACGTTCGACTTCGGCATTCACCATATCGAGATGAGCCTTGTCTACTGGTTGGGAGCTGGGGGAGCATTGGGACTCTAGACTGTCGGCCAGGCATTCGGCTTTGTCCTCGTCATCGAAGGCGACGGTGTTGTCGGGACGCGTGAGCGGAGGCATCGAGGCAACCTCAGAGGCGCGTAGTTTCCTCTGAAGTTCCCAGAATGCCTGATGGGTAGGTTCGAGGTCGCCCAGCAACTTATCCCAGCGACTTTCACGCAGTTCAGCGATGCTGTTACTTACTTTACGCTGTAAGTAGCGCATGTGAACCTTGTTGGCTTCGCAGGGAAAGGCGCTGTAGGCACGGACAGCCGCGTTCTTTTCAGTCACGAGCTCACGTACCTCGTCCGGGAGTTTCCAGTGGTGATCGCTCACCACCGGAGACTCCTTAGAACATTCGTTCAGGACAGATTGCACGTGATCCGTGAGTGAATTGATCGCGGCTGTCGTGTCTGCGACAGACTCGATTAGGTCGGGGATCTGGTCGAGATGGGGGGACGTGGTAGCCTTCAGCTTTTCGCTTACTTGGCGCCAGTCAGTGGTCATTCGGGTGGGAGGAGGCTGGGTAGGGTCCATCGGCCCTGATCTAGGAGCAAGCTCCAGAATCACGGGTCTATGGTCCGAGTTTAACTCGTCATGCGTCTCCACAGAATGTAACCGAAGGTTGACATTTTTGAGGAGGGCGATGTCGAGTACATCGGGGGAGTGGGAAGGTGAGTGCGGGTAGTGGGTGGGATGCATTGGAGCGATGACATCGAAATTCAGGACGCTGCACAGTTCGAACACTACCTTGCCTCTCGGGTTGGTCGTGTGACTGTTCCAGGAAGGATGTTTGGCGTTGAGGTCCCCCGCCAGTATGACGGAGTCGCTCAGGCCAAGAAGTTTGGTCAGGTCATCTCTCATAGCGGGAGTGTCCACGGAGTTGTTGGGTGGGACATAGGCTGAGATGATCGTGACTGGTTGGTGTCCTGTCATACCTAGCCGACAGACTGAGACCTCAAACTTTTCAAGGGAGGGAGGGTCCATAGGAATGCAGTATAGGGACGATTTATAGTAAATTAGGGTACCTCCTAAGTGGCAGCGGGTCCTATCATTGCGAACCATGCGATAGTTGGCAATTTTGGGGTCCCGATGGGTAGGCTTTAGGAAGGTCTCTTGTATTAATAAGATGTCTAGGTGATGGTCGCGGAGGAATAAGGCGATCTCATCACGTTGGGCTCTAAGGCCATTGGCATTGAAAAACCCTATCCGGAGGGCTGTCGGTTTGAACCTACACGTTACTCGGGACTTATCCATTATGGGTGGGTAAGGGTTGTGTAGATTTGGACGTGGTGAACTACGTCACCGAACTCGCGGAAAACTGCTGAGTGGTCACCTCTGCAGTTTTGAAGCGCCTCGGCCATGGCTAGGGCGCGGGGGGAGTAAAAAGCTTGGTATGTGACCAAAATGATGTTTTTGGACACATCACCAGCTGGAATAGTGGCGGCTTGCGCTGAGGCAGGGGCAGGGGCTGGGGCTGTGGCCCGGGTTGCCTCTGTCAAGGGGGGGCGTGGGAGCGCTACGTCCATGAGGGCCGGGATGGTTTTGGTGGGCTGGGTGGTAGGGGTGGCCTTAGGGGCCTCTGTGGTTTTGGGGGCAGGAGCGCTGGTCCTCAAGGCCGGAAAGTGGGCCTGGTGATTAAGAGCGCTCCATGGGCTGGGGCGTTGTGGACTGAGGGCTATGGTAGTTTTTCCTACCAGTTGAGGACATTCCCTCTGCTGGCGATCGCTTGCGCGCTTGGCTAGCTTGGGGGCGGTGGGTTTGGGCGCTTTTGGGCAGCCACGGTAGTTGGCCGTGTGGCCAGACTTGCCGCATAAGACGCAGCTGGGCGGCTCAGCGCACTGGGACGGGTCTTTGGGGCGAGTGCAGTCTGAGGTGCCGTGGTCACCCAGGCATTTCACACATCGTGCCTTCGCAAAGCAATTCCGCTGGGAGTGGCCGTACAATTGGCAGTTGTGACACTGGCCAATGATGCCACTCCTGCGGGGCTTTTCGATGGATAGGCCCGAGAGGCCACAGATGTGGGAGATGTTAAATATGGGGTGATGACCGTCTGTCGGATCGCAGACGACCAGAATCATATTGTATGATTCTCCACCTCGGCGGTGCATTCGGTGCACCTCTGCTACGGGGATACTCTGCGACTGAAGGTCGCTGAGAATTTCAGCCGTGGGGATTTCGCGTGGGACGTTTTTGACCACCACACGTGTCTGACGGTCCTCGGGGAGAGTAAAAGAGTGGAAGGGGATTTTCCTGCCCGAGAGGAGTTTGTGCAACTCTCGGTAGTCCTTTGCGGTCGGGACAGTGACTTTGATGCCCAGCTGAACAGCTCGGGCATTGGTATAATTAATTTGCCTGGCCTTGCAGGCAGTGGACACCTCAGTCCATTTGGCCTTGTCGTGAATGAACACGGGTGGCGGAGGTTGGACCTTTGGGGCTGAGGTTTTGGGGACTGAGGCCTCAACCGCCATCGGGCTGGCGGATCGGCTTGCCTGCTGGGAGGACCCAGCTGCCGAGGAGGGGCGGGATTGGGGGGCTGAAGACGGGGGGGAGGGGTGGGTGGGGGCGGCCTTTTTGAGGGCCTGCTCAGAGGGTGGGGACTTCTTCTTCTTCCTCTTCCCTCCGGCTACGACCTGGAAGTCGTCTTCGGAGGAAGAGGAATCAGATGGCTCAGAGGGCGCGGCAATGTCCATTTCCTCTGGGGAGGGTGAACGGGAATCGGTGGGGCTCTGGTTCCCGGTAGCGGGTTGGGTGGTGGCGGCGCCGACTGTTGTTTTGAGGACAACAGCCGGTTTCGCGGAAGTCGTGGGGGCTGGGGCAGGGTTTTTGGTGATGGGTACCTGTTTGGGTACCCAGTTCTTAGATGCCTGCTTTTCAGTAGGCGGCGGGGAGAGAGGGCTCTCAGGGACCTGACCTTCTTGCTGCATGCGGGCAAGTTCGCTGCCAAATTTGGCAACCAGGTCCTGATCCCTGCAGAGCGCCTCTGCTATCAGATTGCCATATTTGGCAGTGAGTTCGGTGTCCTTGAGGACGGTGTCCTTGACGAACTCTAATAAATCAGCGTCCGTCATGGTGGGGGGGGGGGGGGGATTTAGTTCCTATCTAGCATCCGGGAGCAACGTTTCCGCGACTCCCAGCGCTTCCTACTTCCTAACTCCCCGGGTGGGATATCCCGGGGATGTGTACCCTCCCTGTCGGGTGTAGACAGGGAGGTGAGTGCCTAGTTTTGTGTGCCCTAAGCTTGTAAACCCACTGCCGATCTTATTGTGCAGTGGGGCCCTAGGGTCAGAAGACCGGTCCGGTGTGAAGGGGTTGAGACACCCAACCACACCGGGTGATTGCTGGAAGAGAACGGGGTTAGACAGATGGCAGCGACTAGGGAAGCCCCCAAGGCCGCGTACCAAAGCCCTTCCGATTTGACTTAGCCCTGAAGGGGCTTGGGCCGGTGTATCGGGTCAACACCCCTTGGCTTCGTTGGCACCGTGAGGTATCCCACCAAGGACCACGAAACTGTGGATTTTCCCTGAAGGGGCACTACGTTTCAACGACCTCCAAAACAGAAACAAGAAGTCGTCCACTGCCTTGAAAAAGGCGGCTTCGGATCAAAGTTGTAGTCGGCGACCACAGGTGACGTCACGACTGGAGCGTGACGAAACGAACACACACGACACTGAGCACGATAACGGGAGAGCAGCGGGGAGCGGCACGTCCGTCGCGGGCGGGCGTCGGGAGCGGAATCGATTCCCCGCCGCGCGGTTCAGCCGTATTTATACGCGCGCCGCGTAGCTGAGTCAGTGGGAGGGGTACACACCTAACGAAAGAAACCAAATCGCTAAACGCGCAAGCGCGCTCTCGCTACCGATCTGCGTCGGGGTCAGGCAGGGAATATACATACAAACAACACGGAACAGAATTGAGGATGGATGGATGGAAGTTTACGTAGTACCTAATGTTTGTAGTCGAAAGTCTTGTGTAAATAGGTATATAATATAAAACATATGACAGGATGAACGCAATGCGTCTTAACAACTATTATTACGGGTATTATATATTTATGTATATATATTATTTTCTTATTATTTATTTATATATATTTTTTTTTTTTCTCTCCCTGTTTCATTGTCTGTCTGTACCATAGTGAAAATTGTTCATAATGATGAGTACAATGATCCGTTAAGATTTATTGTGTACATGTATTTTACACCTTGTATACATGTATAGGTACTTAAAGAGAGATTTATTTGTCGTGTTCTATGTGTTTGTGTTTATGTACCTACTAGGTACTCAGTAGTATTTTTAACGTTTTCGACTGTCTGTATAATAGAAACGAATATTTTTCATATTCATGATAGTATTGTTAGCCCTGAAAAGGGCTTTTTGGTGTGCGCTCGAGGAGAGCGCTGCGATTGAGAGCGCATGGCACGCGCGCTAAACATCTCGGTGCCGCTTTTTGGTTTCTTCAGTTGCTGCTGCTGCTTGCTGCTGCATGCATCCGATGAATTGTCGGTCGAGACGCGTCGAGCGGTGTTCCGCACCCTCCTTCCCGAGGACGGTAGACAGACGCGTAACCACGACGTAGGTGTACTACTACATATTAAACATGTACATTCATACATACATACATACGTACACGCATCTCACTATGGTATATCGTGCAATAAAACAAAAACACACACACGCATTACGTAGCGTTAGGTATTTAGAGATTCATTCACAAATACACCATAGTTAAGACAGACGGTACGCACGCACACACATAGATGCACACACATAATATGCACTTGCTGATGTTGGTCGGCGGTCAGCCGATTGCGCAGTTGTCGTCGCCGTCGCCGGTGTTAACGCGAACGCGACCGTAGCTTACTTCTTAGCGGCGGAAGCTTTCTTGGCTGCCGGTTTGGATTTGGGTGTAGCCGCGGCCTTCTTGGGTTTAGGTGCTTTAGGTTTCTTGGTCGGCGGCTTGGCTGTCTTCTTGGCTTTGGGAGCCTTCGCCTTGGCGGGGGCGGCGGCCTTCTTGGGTGCCGGCTTCTTCTTAGCAGCGGCGGCGGCGGCGGCTGCCTTCTTATCCTTGGCGGCGGCGGCGGCGGCTGCGGCAGTCGATTTTGCCTTGGACGGAGAAGCCGACGAAGCGGCGGCTGCTGCAGCCTTCTTTGTCTTGGCGCCGGCTGCCGAGGCGGTTGCCTTCTTCGTCTTAGCAGCCGCAGCGGGAGCCTTGGCGGACTTGCCGGCGGCACCGGCGGGCTTCTTCGACGCGGCCGACTTCGACTCGAGCTTGAACGAACCGGAGGCACCCTTGCCCTTGGTCTGGATCAGCGCGCCAGATTCGACGGCGCTCTTCAGATATTTCCTGATGAACGGAGCCAGTTTCTCCGCGTCGACTTTGTACTGGGCGGCGATGTACTTCTTGATCGCCTGCAGGGAAGATCCACTGCGCTCCTTCATCTCCTTGATGGCGTTGTTGACCATCTCTGATGTTTTGGGATGGGTCGGCTTCGCCTTGGGTTTCTTGGCAGCGCCGGCGCCGCCGCCGGCCTGTCTCGCCTGCTTCTTCGCTGGGGTAGCTGGTGCCGGAGCCTCGGTAGCAACTGCGGTGTCTGCCATCTCGTATCGATACACTCACGCACAAACAAAAACGGTAGGTAGAGTTAGTTAGTTAGTCTTATAAGAGACTCAGATGTCGCCACTTATAGGTTTCACGAGTTTCGTATACGTACACTAAGGCACGACGTAACTTTACCGTAACGAGAGCCGTGATGTCGCGAGACGTTTTCTCGTATGAACGCTCGAAAGTTTTCACTAACACGTATCTAATAAAACAAGTAAAAATAATGTTTATCGTATCGATGAGGCCGTGTTGTTTACGTTTTCGGATAGGTCATGAAGTTGACGAGTGTGGTGCGCCGAGGGCGGCTTCGTGAGGCGACCGTTGCGGCGGTGGCGGCGTTTTAATTCGACGACGGCGTACGATGCTAAGGTCGGGTCGAGTTCAAAACGTTATTTTCTCTATAAAAATGACGTTTGGCGGGTGAAAAGGTCGACGCTTCGACGGGGAGGATATCGAGCTCGTGCGGCGACAACAATTCGTCGATACGGGACGGCCTCGCGAAGGTATTATCGAGGTAAAAGTGAACCGTCGTAAAACACCGCGACCGCCGAGAACCGTTAAGGACGGACGACTCCGTCCAGGACGTGCAACCTATTAATATCGTACTAATATCGAATCGAACGAAATTACCAGAATGCCCTTCGACTAGTGCAACAATATGTGTGGTGTGCGTACTGTGTGTGTGATCGGGATTCATCGCGTTCATCAATACGTACCTACAGCTCTGTGTGTGTGTGATGTATCGAATAAGGTGCTAGACTACAGTAGGTAGTACAGACTCGGTACACAGCGCTCGAATCGCATTATGTACCTATATCGACACTGTGTCATGAATTTTTTTAGTTATTTTTTTGTTTTCCTCTCTCTTTAAGTGATATATGTATATAGGTAGGTACCCAGTACCTACCTAAAACGAAGACATACGGGCGAAGAAAAAAGTACGTTACCTACGTACCTATGTAATAAATAGGATGCTATAGTTAAACGTTTTATTAATATCAATTTCAGGTCGACCCTTCTCTGCTGAGCCGAGACGGGTGAAAGATTACGACCACCACGACGACGGGCGGCAGCGGCAGCGGCAGCGGCGGCGGCGGCGGCACAGCACAGCACAACAACAACAAGGTGAATAAGTCAACGTGTGTACCTACCTACCTACCTACCTACCTACCTACTTAATTAATACCTACATAGTAGAAGATCATCCGTACTAGTTGTAAGTAAGTATGTCTCTACACATTGCATGTAATATGTATGTAAATAACGTTTTATATTTATCAATTTCAGGGTGGCGAGCGGGCGGGCCGACCATTCGGCTGAGCTGTGTGCGCTCTGACCGACCGACGGCGATGGATGGAGACACCGACCGAGACGGCGAGGGCGAGGGACAGGACAACAAGAACGTTTACCAAGTATAAGGTAAAGAGATCTGTCAGTATCTGTTTGTATGTACCGAATACTGGATATTAAAATGATAATGCTGAACATAAACTGTTTGATGTGCGTACCTCCTCTATGCATACTACTACTACTATAATATAAACTACCAAATTATGAATGTTATCCAAAACCAACCAAATTTAAATAAAACTAGCACCTTCTATGTAGGTATATTACGTTTCGTTCGTTCGTTTTTAGACAATTCCATTATAGAAACTTTTATCATATCGAATCATATGCGGCCCTGAAAAGGGCCTTTTTTTATGTGTGTGCGCAGATCTACGTACGTACATACGTATGGACGAACGGTAGTGTGACTTACGTCAGCCACACACTGTAGGTACGAAGATCTGGTTGCGCGCAGACGGGAAACGCGCCATGTGTTTAACCGCCGAAACCGTACAGGGTACGACCCTGGCGCTTCAGAGCGTAGACGACGTCCATGGCGGTGACGGTCTTCCTCTTGGCGTGCTCGGTGTAGGTGACGGCATCGCGGATGACGTTCTCGAGGAACACTTTAAGCACACCGCGAGTCTCCTCGTAGATCAGACCGGAGATACGTTTCACGCCGCCTCTGCGAGCCAGACGGCGGATGGCGGGCTTCGTGATACCCTGGATGTTATCACGAAGTACCTTCCTGTGACGCTTGGCTCCTCCTTTTCCCAGACCCTTTCCTCCCTTGCCGCGACCGGTCATCTTCTCAGCAGACGGGGGGCTTCCAAATTAACACTGACAACACTCTGCGCTCACGAACTGGAGTCGTAACTAAAATTTTCGAGCCGCTTTTGAATGGACTACTCGCAGTTCAGCACATTAAGGCTGGTTACTGCTCAACCGGGCAATCCCGTGGTTGCCTTAGATTCTAAGGCCCCCAGCCGGGGCTTAAAACTACTTAAAAACTAAATGGCCGCTCGCTAAGGGCATCCCCTGTGGGACACGGGCCTCGGCTTAGCGGGGTCATTGAGGAGGGGCAGCAAGGGACAGGCTGGGTCTGATTGATATTATTTAGGGGATTTAACGCTAATGGCTCAGCAGCGCGGGCTGGCTCGTTAGGCAAAAGTCGGGGAGGGTTTTGACGGGGGCGTCGCGATGGACCTCGTCGGCGAGGTCGGAATACGGAACGCGTTCTGGGTTTGTTTTTTCTAAGAGTGCTGGTTTCCCTACTACTCTCTTGGGTCAGGGTGATGGGGTCATCGGGCTCTACAAGGGTGTGCCGCGGTCGGCGGATCTTGCTGATCTGGGAGGGGGTGTATCGGGTGGCCGACGCGATAAGGGGGTTTTGGTGCTTTTCAGCGGACTCTATGAAACGCTTGGAAATGCGTTTCATGAATTGTTTGATGGTGGGGATACGGAGGTCGACATGGAGACGCTCATTTCTAACGTACCACGGGGCTCCCGTAGCCTTTCGGAGAAAACGGTTTTGGATGACCTGCAACCTATGGATTTGGCGGGGCTTAGCGTGTGCGAAGGCTACACACGCGTAAGTCATTATTGGACGTATGCACGTGGTGAAAATGCGTAGTTTGCCTTTCAGGGATAACTTGCTGCGCGCGTTCAGCATGTAATGAAGCCTACTGAGAGCGAATGCGGCACGATTGCGCACCGTCTTAATGTGCTCTCTGAAGGTAAGCTTTCGATCGAGGATCACGCCTAGATATTTGGCTTTCTCAACCCAGGGGATCGGCTTGCCAAATAACGTGATCGGACTGGGACGGGGGGGGAAGAGACGAGTCTTGGGCTTGTAAAACAAGATCGCCTGACTCTTCTCTGGGTTGACTTCCACTCTCCATTTCCGGAACCAAGCGCCTAGTGCGTTTGCGGATCTCTGGAGGTGGCCGGCTATTGCCTTCTCGCTATTGCCGGAGCAATATATTGCCGTGTCGTCAGCGAACAGAGCTAGCTGAGTCTTAGAGCTAGTGGGAATATCGCTAGTAAATAGCGAGAACACTAGGGGGGAGAGAACACCGCCTTGGGGTACTCCGGCGCGAATGGGATGTGGGGACGAAAGTGCACCTTCGATTCGGTACTGAAAGGTGCGGTTCGACAGATAATCTCGTAAGATGAGCACGAGACGATCCGGCACACCGAGCTGGTATAGCTTGTATATCAGCCCGTTGTGCCAGACCTTGTCGAAAGCTTTCGCTATATCGAAGAACAGGGCTCCCGTAACGAGACCGCGCTGGTATTTGGCGCTGATATGTTCAACGATACGGTAGACCTGTTGGACGCAAGAGTGGTTTGATCTAAAACCAAACTGCTCATTGGGGAGGAGGCTCTTGGCTTCGACAAAGTCCTTGAGACGCTTATGAATAAGCCTCTCGTAGATCTTACCTAGGACTTTGAGCAGACTGATGGGACGATAGCTGGACGGGGAGGACTTGGGTTTTCCAGGTTTGGGGATACCGATGACGGTAGCCTCTTTCCAGGTCTGTGGGAACATGTTGTTGGACAGAGCGCCATTGAAGATGGCGGTCATTAACATGATCAGAGTAGCCGGGAAGAGACGAACCACTTTGTTGGTGATTCCATCGGAGCCCGGGGCTTTTCTGGGTTTGAGACGGCCGATGATCTCCTTCACCTCATCAGGTGTGACGGGGGGGAGGGGATCATCGGGGTCCTCTACTGGTGGGAGGGAGGCTCTACGTTCGACTTCGGCATTCACCATATCGAGATGAGCCTTGTCTACTGGTTGGGAGCTGGGGGAGCATTGGGACTCTAGACTGTCGGCCAGGCATTCGGCTTTGTCCTCGTCATCGAAGGCGACGGTGTTGTCGGGACGCGTGAGCGGAGGCATCGAGGCAACCTCAGAGGCGCGTAGTTTCCTCTGAAGTTCCCAGAATGCCTGATGGGTGGGTTCGAGGTCGCCCAGCAACTTATCCCAGCGACTTTCACGCAGTTCAGCGATGCTGTTACTTACTTTACGCTGTAAGTAGCGCATGTGAACCTTGTTAGCTTCGCAGGGAAAGGCGCTGTAGGCACGGACAGCCGCGTTCTTTTCAGTCACGAGCTCACGTACCTCGTCCGGGAGTTTCCAGTGGTGATCACTCACCACCGGAGACTCCTTAGAACATTCGTTCAGGACAGATTGTACGTGACCCGTGAGTGAATTGATCGCGGCTGTCGTGTCTGCGACAGACTCGATTAGGTCGGGGATCTGGTCGAGATGGGGTGACGTGGTAGCCTTCAGCTTTTCGCTTACTTGGCGCCAGTCAGTGGTCATTCGGGTGGGAGGAGTCTGGGTAGGGTCCATCGGCCCTGATCTAGGAGCAAGCTCCAGGATCACGGGTCTATGGTCCGAGTTTAACTCGTCATGCGTCTCCACAGAATGTAACCGAAGGTTGACATTTTTGAGGAGGGCGATGTCAAGTACATCGGGGGAGTGGGAAGGAGAGTGCGGGTAGTGGGTGGGATGCATTGGAGCGATGACATCGAAATTCAGGACGTTGCACAGTTCGAACACTACCTTGCCTCTCGGGTTGGTCGTGTGACTGTTCCAGGAAGGATGTTTGGCGTTGAGGTCCCCCGCCAGTATGACGGAGTCGCTCAGGCCAAGAAGTTTAGTCAGGTCATCTCTCATAGCGGGAGTGTCCACGGAGTTGTTGGGTGGGACATAGGCTGAGATGATCGTGACGGGTTGGTGTCCTGTCATACCTAGCCGACAGACTGAGACCTCAAACTTTTCGAGGGAGGGAGGGTCCATAGGAATGCAGTATAGGGACGATTTATAGTAAATTAGGGTACCTCCTAAGTGGCAGCGGGTCCTATCATTGCGAACCATGCGATAGTTGGCAATTTTGGGGTCCCGATGGGTAGGCTTTAGGAAGGTCTCTTGTATTAATAAGATGTCTAGGTGATGGTCGCGGAGGAATAAGGCGATCTCATCACGTTGGGCTCTAAGGCCATTGGCATTGAAAAACCCTATCCGGAGGGCTGTCGGTTTGAACCTACACGTTACTCGGGACTTATCCATTATGGGTGGGTAAGGGTTGTGTAGATTTGGACGTGGTGAACGACGTCACCGAACTCGCGGAAAACTGCTGAGTGGTCACCTCTGCAGTTTTGAAGCGCCTCGGCCATGGCTAGGGCGCGGGGGGAGTAAAAAGCTTGGTATGTGACCAAAATGATGTTTTTGGACACATCACCAGCTGGGATAGTGGCGGCTTGCGCTGAGGCAGGGGCAGGGGCTGGGACTGTGGCCCGGGTTGCCTCTGTCAAGGGGGGGCGTGGGAGCGCTACGTCCATGAGGGCCGGGATGGTTTTGGTGGGCTGGGTGGTAGGGGTGGCCTTAGGGGCCTCTGTGGTTTTGGGGGCAGGAGCGCTGGTCCTCAAGGCCGGAAAGTGGGCCTGGTGATTGAGAGCGCTCCATGGGCTGGGACGTTGTGGACTGAGGGCTGTGGTAGTTTTTCCTACCAGTTGAGGACATTCCCTCTGCTGGCGATCGCTTGCGCGCTTGGCTAGCTTGGGGGCGGTGGGTTTGGGCGCTTTTGGGCAGCCACGGTAGTTGGCCGTGTGGCCAGACTTGCCGCATAAGACGCAGCTGGGCGGCTCAGCGCACTGGGACGGGTCTTTGGGGCGAGTGCAGTCTGAGGTGCCGTGGTCACCCAGGCATTTCACACATCGTGCCTTCGCAAAGCAATTCCGCTGGGAGTGGCCGTACAATTGGCAGTTGTGACACTGGCCAATGATGCCACTCCTGCGGGGCTTTTCGATGGATAGGCCTGAGAGGCCACAGATGTGGGAGATGTTGAATATGGGGTGATGACCGTCTGTCGGATCGCAGACGACCAGAATCATATTGTATGATTCTCCACCTCGGCGGTGCATTCGGTGCACCTCTGCTACGGGGATACTCTGCGACTGAAGGTCGCTGAGAATTTCAGCCGTGGGGATTTCACGGGGGACGTTTTTGACCACCACGCGTGTCTGACGGTCCTCGGGGAGAGTAAAAGAGTGGAAAGGGATTTTCCTGCCCGAGAGGAGTTTGTGCAACTCTCGGTAGTCTTTTGCGGTCGGGACAGTGACTTTGATGCCCAGCTGAACAGCTCGGGCATTGGTATAATTAATTTGCCTGGCCTTGCAGGCAGTGGACACCTCAGTCCATTTGGCCTTGTCGTGAATGAACACGGGTGGCGGAGGTTGGACCTTTGGGGCTGAGGTTTTGGGGACTGAGGCCTCAACCGCCATCGGGCTGGCGGATCGGCTTGCCTGCTGGGAGGACCCAGCTGCCGAGGAGGGGCGGGATTGGGGGGCTGAAGACGGGGGGGAGGGGTGGGTGGGGGCGGCCTTTTTGAGGGCCTGCTCAGAGGGTGGGGACTTCTTCTTCTTCCTCTTCCCTCCGGCTACGACCTGGAAGTCGTCTTCGGAGGAAGAGGAATCGGATGGCTCAGAGGGCGCGGCAATGTCCATTTCCTCTGGGGAGGGTGAACGGGAATCGGTGGGGCTCTGGTTCCCGGTAGCGGGTTGGGTGGTGGCGGCGCCGACTGTTGTATTAAGGACAACAGCCGGTTTCGCGGAAGTCGTGGGGGCTGGGGCAGGGTTTTTGGTGATGGGTACCTGTTTGGGTACCCAGTTCTTGGATGCCTGCTTTTCAGTAGGCGGCGGGGAGAGAGGGCTCTCAGGGACCTGACCTTCTTGCTGCACGCGGGCAAGTTCGCTGCCAAATTTGGCAACCAGGTCCTGATCCCTGCAGAGCGCCTCTACTATCAGATCGCCATATTTGGCAGTGATTCCGGTGTCCTTGAGGACGGTGTCCTTGACGAACTCTAATAAATTAGCGTCCGTCATGGTGGGGGGGGGGGGGGGTTTAATTCCTATCTAGCATCCGGGAGCAACGTTTCCGCGACTCCCAGCGCTTCCTACTTCCTAACTCCCCGGGTGGGATATCCCGGGGATGTGTACCCTCCCTGTCGGGTGTAGACAGGGAGGTGAGTGCCTAGTTTTGTGTGCCCTAAGCTTGTAAACCCACTGCCGATCTTATTGTGCAGTGGGGCCCTAGGGTCAGAAGACCGGTCCGGTGTGAAGGGGTTGAGACACCCAACCACACCGGGTGAATGCTGAAAGAGAGCGGGGTTAGACAGATGGCAGCGACTAGGGAAGCCCCCAAGGCCGCGTACCAAAGCCCTTCCGATTTGACTTAGCCCTGAAGGGGCTTGGGCCGGTGTATCGGGTCAACACCCCTTGGCTTCGTTGGCACCGTGAGGTATCCCACCAAGGACCACGAAACTGTGGATTTTCCCAGAAGGGGCACTATTCGTTTTATTGACCCTCCGAAATAGAAACGGAGTCGTCCACTGCCTTGAAAAAGGCGGCTTCGGATAAGGGTTGTAGTCGGCGACCACAGGTGACGTCACGACTGGAGCGTGACGAAACGAACACACACGACACTGAGCACGATAACGGGAGAGCAGCGGGGAGCGGCACGTCCGTCGCGGGCGGGCGTCGGGAGCGGAGTCGAAAATTTTTCGAGGCGCTCGCTCTTATATATATACTGCTACGGGCGAGCGAGGGGAGCGATACGGTCGGTGCGCGGGGAGAGGTGAGACTATGCTCGTCGTTGGTTGGTTTGTTTGACGATGCGCTACGCTATACGTGATTTCTTTGCGCGCATTCGAATAAAATAATAATAATTAAAAAAAAAAAAAAAAAGTCTAACAGTATAAAATGCGACCTAGGTATGATGTTAGCCGTATGGTAACGTAAAAAAAAAAAAAAATTGCACCTACATCTTAACTACATACCTATCTAATTATATCTCAAATGTTCCAAACGTTAGCATTCAGTCGCAATAAGTAGGTAATAGGAAAATAAACATGCTTCCTTACTAACTTTCATGTAAAATATCTCTATGCGACTTATATATAGGTAAGATGTGTTCGTATCGGTTGGTTAAGCTGTATATATGTAATGTATGATTTTGTTCGTCAGTTTCATTCCAGTTTTTATCATCTGTACTATTATAGGTAGGTAAGTAAGTAAGTAAGTAAGTAAGTAAGTAAGTAAGTAAGTAAGTAAATAGGTAGGTAGGTAGGTAGGTATCGTTTTTGCGACATTCTGATAGAAAGAAACATTTCATATTCAGATACATATGTGGCCCTGAAAAGGGCCTTTTATGTGAACGCACAGTCACAGACGGCACACAGCCGACAACCGACACGAAGCCGCACCACCCGAAACAGGCAGTGTGTCACAACGTGAAGGACGACGGGGTGCGTGTCGTGCTTGCGACGTATGCCGTTGCAACAGCAGCAGTTTAAGCGCGTTCGCCTCTGATCCTGCGCGCCAACTGGATGTCCTTCGGCATGATTGTGACGCGCTTAGCGTGGATCGCGCACAGGTTGGTGTCTTCGAAGAGACCGACCAGGTAAGCTTCGCTGGCCTCCTGCAGCGCCATGACGGCGGAGCTCTGGAAACGGAGATCGGTCTTGAAGTCCTGGGCGATCTCACGCACTAGACGCTGGAACGGAAGCTTGCGGATCAGCAGCTCGGTACTCTTCTGGTAACGACGGATCTCACGGAGGGCCACGGTACCGGGCCTGTAGCGATGGGGCTTTTTGACGCCTCCGGTGGCCGGTGCGCTCTTGCGCGCAGCCTTGGTGGCGAGCTGTTTCCTCGGTGCCTTACCACCGGTGGATTTACGAGCGGTCTGCTTGGTACGCGCCATTGTAAACAACACGGAACGGGAGATTAACGTATAAAGGATAGAACGAACACTACTACTCGGACGCGCGGGACCTACGCGCAACGAACGAACGACAGTGAATACCGCTCATTTCGTAGAGATCACCCGTATTTATACCCGGGGACCGTAGCTCACGCGCGCGCGCGCCCTCTTCAGTGTAACGAGCAAGCTAAAACTCACGAGCGAAAAAAAAAAGGAATAAAAAAAAAAGAAATGCGAATAATAATAATAACACATACCTAATATATAATTATATTTTAGAATTTAATTGCCTGTCTGCCACATAACACGGCAGATAATTATTAACAAAGTAGATACATAGTGAGCGCTACCTATGTATGTATGCTTCGAGTACGAACCGAAAGTGTGTACCTAAATGATTATTGTTCGCATTCTCATTATTTTCCATTATATTTAATTTAATAATGTTTTATTAAGTAACATCGCAGGTAAGTAGGTAGGTAGGTAGGTAGGTAGGTAGGTAGGTAGTTTATATTTAGCTGTCAATTATATCATTCCATCACTTTTGTGATAAAATAATGTAGTGTTTGTGTAGTTTTTATACTTAGAAGTTGGTACGTTTTGACTTTTCATATTAAAGAAACGTGAATTATTATCACATGAAAATATTTGTGGCCCTGAAAAGGGCCTTTTGTTAGTTCTCCTGCCATCCTGCGGGCGGGCGGTGTGGTGTAGGGTTGTGCGCGTCCAGGCGTCTGTGTCGTGGTCGTCTAGGTGGTGGCGGTGGTGTTTGTATCGATCGATTCGAGACGAATACGTGAATAATGCGAGTCTCGTACGTGCCGTACATAACATACATAGCATGCAGGTATGCACAGAACGATGACCAAGACACTATCATCACGCAACACCACTGGTCGATTGATATACATGACCCACCCACGCACGCACGCACGGACGAACGAACGTTCGCCACTGGATTTAACACTTTTCACACACACACGCGTTGGCCACCGACCGCTCACTTGGAGCTGGTGTATTTGGTGACCGCCTTGGTGCCTTCACTGACGGCGTGCTTGGCGAGCTCTCCGGGCAGCAGGAGCCTGACGGACGTCTGCACCTCCCTGGATGTGATGGTCGACCTCTTGTTGTAGTGGGCGAGGCGAGAAGCTTCGGCGGCGATGCGCTCGAAGATGTCGTTCACGAACGAGTTCATGATGGACATGGCCTTGCTGGAGATACCGGTGTCGGGGTGCACCTGCTTCAGGACCTTGTAGATGTAGATGGCGTAACTCTCCTTCCTCTTGTGCTTCTTCTTCTTCTTGTCGGTCTTGGAGATGTTCTTCTGGGCTTTGCCAGACTTCTTGGCGGCTTTACCACTTGTCTTGGGCGGCATGATGCGAGATTAATTTACAATACGTGTTACCGGAACGGAGTACGGTCGCAGTGTAAAACGTAGATATTTTTTTTTTTTTTTTTTTTTTTTGAATGGACTACTCGCAGTTCAGCACATTAAGGCTGGTTACTGCTCAACCGGGCAATCCCGTGGTTGCCTTAGATTCTAAGGCCCCCAGCCGGGGCTTAAAACTACTTAAAAACTAAATGGCCGCTCGCTAAGGGCATCCCCTGTGGGACACGGGCCTCGGCTTAGCGGGGTCATTGAGGGGGGGCAGCAAGGGACAGGCTGGGTCTGATTGATATTATTTAGGGGATTTAACGCTAATGGCTCAGCAGCGCGGGCTGGCTCGTTAGGCAAAAGTCGGGGAGGGTTTTGACGGGGGCGACGCGATGGACCTCGTCGGCGAGGTCGGAATACGGAACGCGTTCTGGGTTTGTTTTTCCTGAGAGTGCTGGTTTCCCTACTACTCTCTTGGGTCAGGGTGATGGGGTCATCGGGCTCGACAAGGGTATGCCGCGGTCGGCGGATCTTGCTGATCTGGGAGGGGGTGTATCGGGTGGCCGATGCGATAAGGGGGTTTTGGTGCTTTTCAGCGGACTCTATGAAACGCTTGGAAATACGTTTCATGAATTGTTTGATGGTGGGGATACGGAGGTCGACATGGAGACGCTCATTTCTAACGTACCACGGGGCTCCCGTAGCCTTTCGGAGAAAACGGTTTTGGATGACCTGCAACCTATGGATTTGGCGGGGCTTAGCGTGTGCGAAGGCTACACACGCGTAAGTCATTATTGGACGTATGCACGTGGTGAAAATGCGTAGTTTGCCTTTCAGGGATAACTTGCTGCGTGCGTTCAGCATGTAATGAAGCCTACTGAGAGCGAATGCGGCACGATTGCGCACCGTCTTAATGTGCTCTCTGAAGGTAAGCTTTCGATCGAGGATCACGCCTAGATATTTAGCTTTCTCAACCCAGGGGATCGGCTTGCCAAATAACGTGATCGGACTGGGACGGGGGGGGAAGAGACGAGTCTTGGGCTTGTAAAACAAGATCGCCTGACTCTTCTCTGGGTTGACTTCCACTCTCCATTTCCGGAACCAAGCGCCTAGTGCGTTTGCGGATCTCTGGAGGTGGCCGGCTATTGCCTTCTCGCTATTGCCGGAGCAATATATCGCCGTGTCGTCAGCGAACAGAGCTAGCTGTGTCTTAGAGCTAGTGGGGATATCGCTAGTAAATAGCGAGAACACTAGGGGGGAGAGAACACCGCCTTGGGGTACTCCGGCGCGAATGGGATGTGGGGACGAAAGTGCACCTTCGATTCGGTACTGAAAGGTGCGGTTCGACAGATAATCTCGTAAGATGAGCACGAGACGATCCGGCACACCGAGCTGGTATAGCTTGTATATCAGCCCGTTGTGCCAGACCTTGTCGAAAGCTTTCGCTATATCGAAGAACAGGGCTCCCGTAACGAGACCGCGCTGGTATTTGGCGCTGATATGTTCAACGATACGGTAGACCTGTTGGACGCAAGAGTGGTTTGATCTAAAACCAAACTGCTCATTGGGGAGGAGGCTCTTGGCTTCGACAAAATCCTTGAGACGCTTATGAATAAGCCTCTCGTAGATCTTACCTAGGACTTTGAGCAGACTGATGGGACGATAGCTGGACGGGGAGGACTTGGGTTTTCCAGGTTTGGGGATACCGATGACGGTAGCCTCTTTCCACGTCTGTGGGAACATGTTGTTGGACAGAGCGCCATTGAAGATGGCGGTCATTAACATGATCAGAGTAGCCGGGAAGAGACGAACCACTTTGTTGGTGATTCCATCGGAGCCCGGGGCTTTCCTGGGTTTGAGACGGCCGATGATCTCCTTCACCTCATCAGGTGTGACGGGGGGGAGGGGATCATCGGGGTCCTCTACTGGTGGGAGGGAGGCTCTACGTTCGACTTCGGCATTCACCATATCGAGATGAGCCTTGTCTACTGGTTGGGAGCTGGGGGAGCATTGGGACTCTAGACTGTCGGCCAGGCATTCGGCTTTGTCCTCGTCATCGAAGGCGACGGTGTTGTCGGGACGCGTGAGCGGAGGCATTGAGGCAACCTCTGAGGCGCGTAGTTTCCTCTGAAGTTCCCAGAATGCCTGATGGGTAGGTTCGAGGTCGCCCAGCAACTTATCCCAGCGACTTTCACGCAGTTCAGCGATGCTGTTACTTACTTTACGCTGTAAGTAGCGCATGTGAACCTTGTTGGCTTCGCAGGGAAAGGCGCTGTAGGCACGGACAGCCGCGTTCTTTTCAGTCACGAGCTCACGTACCTCGTCCGGGAGTTTCCAGTGGTGATCGCTCACCACCGGAGACTCCTTAGAACATTCGTTCAGGACAGATTGCACGTGATCCGTGAGTGAATTGATCGCGGCTGTCGTGTCTGCGACAGACTCGATTAGGTCGGGGATCAACGTAGATATATCGAACACTTCTATTTATACCCACGGTCGCTGTATACAGTTGCGGCGAGCACGACATAGCGGCGGACCAATCGCAGCGCTCCTCAGCTAGTGTAGATCGCGCGCGGGGTGAGGGGGGGGGTACTCGGTGAGGTAGGGAAGGGGAGTCGCTTATGTCCGTCATTATTATTTAATAAAAAATTTAAAAAAAAAAAAATACATATCCATATGAGTTAAGTAGTGGCCACGTAAAATAAATAAAACTGTATATTCAATATCAATTAACAACATCATTTCGGAGAAAAGAAAAAAAAAAATAACAAACAAACTAAGTACATTGCGAATCGTAATTTCATGGTATGGTAGGTGTTTAATTAAATGACAATTCAATCGAAATGAATTAGACATGCGACTTGCCCAAACACGATCGGGTCATCGGGAGGACCTTATTACGACCACCATAGCTTCAGTAATTATACTAGATTAATGGTAATTTTTGTTGTTGTTGTTGTCGTCTAGTCTCATATGTGATTATTTATATCCTTTTCTGAACTCTTTAACTTTCTTGCGTTATTAAATCATGAGGGGGGGGGGGGGGGGGTCCCTCATACTATTTACATGCAAAAAACCAACAGGTTCATAATAGGTACGAGATAGGTACGTTTTCGCTTTTACGACAACACCGTTACAGAAACTGTCTTTCATTTACGAATCATATTGTGGCCCTGAAAAGGGCCTTTTGTTTTGAATGCATACGAGCGATTAGCATCGCGCAATCGACATAATAGATACGATTGTAAATATTATATCGAAGTACGCGTGCCGAGCAGCACTCGCACGAAGCACCGGCTGGCCGTGTGTGTGTGTAGGCGGTGCGACGTTTAAGCCTTCTTCTCGGTCTTCTTGGGCAGTAGCACGGCCTGGATGTTGGGCAGGACACCACCTTGAGCGATCGTCACACCGGAGAGCAGCTTGTTCAGCTCCTCGTCGTTGCGGATGGCCAATTGAAGATGACGCGGGATGATCCTGGTCTTCTTGTTGTCCCTCGCGGCGTTGCCGGCCAACTCGAGGACCTCAGCGGCCAGGTACTCCATCACGGCGGCCAAGTATACGGGCGCGCCGGCACCCACGCGCTCGGCGTAGTTTCCGTTACGCAGCAGCCTGTGGATACGTCCCACTGGGAACTGAAGACCAGCACGGTTGGAACGGGACTTTGCCTTTCCCTTCACTTTGCCACCTTTACCGCGTCCAGACATGGTTGAGGGAAATTCGTAGAGGTAACTCGCGAAATGACAATAACGAAACACGCGTACACTATGTCAGTGCGCGCGCCGAGACAAACTCTTACAATATTTTCCCCGCCGCGCGGTTCAGCCGTATTTATACGCGCGCCGCGTAGCTGAGTCAGTGGGAGGGGTACACACCTAACGAAAGAAACCAAATCGCTAAACGCGCAAGCGCGCTCTCGCTACCGATCTGCGTCGGGGTCAGGCAGGGAATATACATACAAACAACACGGAACAGAATTGAGGATGGATGGATGGAAGTTTACGTAGTACCTAATGTTTGTAGTCGAAAGTCTTGTGTAAATAGGTATATAATATAAAACATATGACAGGATGAACGCAATGCGTCTTAACAACTATTATTACGGGTATTATATATTTATGTATATATATTATTTTCTTATTATTTATTTATATATATTTTTTTTTTTTCTCTCCCTGTTTCATTGTCTGTCTGTACCATAGTGAAAATTGTTCATAATGATGAGTACAATGATCCGTTAAGATTTATTGTGTACATGTATTTTACACCTTGTATACATGTATAGGTACTTAAAGAGAGATTTATTTGTCGTGTTCTATGTGTTTGTGTTTATGTACCTACTAGGTACTCAGTAGTATTTTTAACGTTTTCGACTGTCTGTATAATAGAAACGAATATTTTTCATATTCATGATAGTATTGTTAGCCCTGAAAAGGGCTTTTTGGTGTGCGCTCGAGGAGAGCGCTGCGATTGAGAGCGCATGGCACGCGCGCTAAACATCTCGGTGCCGCTTTTTGGTTTCTTCAGTTGCTGCTGCTGCTTGCTGCTGCATGCATCCGATGAATTGTCGGTCGAGACGCGTCGAGCGGTGTTCCGCACCCTCCTTCCCGAGGACGGTAGACAGACGCGTAACCACGACGTAGGTGTACTACTACATATTAAACATGTACATTCATACATACATACATACGTACACGCATCTCACTATGGTATATCGTGCAATAAAACAAAAACACACACACGCATTACGTAGCGTTAGGTATTTAGAGATTCATTCACAAATACACCATAGTTAAGACAGACGGTACGCACGCACACACATAGATGCACACACATAATATGCACTTGCTGATGTTGGTCGGCGGTCAGCCGATTGCGCAGTTGTCGTCGCCGTCGCCGGTGTTAACGCGAACGCGACCGTAGCTTACTTCTTAGCGGCGGAAGCTTTCTTGGCTGCCGGTTTGGATTTGGGTGTAGCCGCGGCCTTCTTGGGTTTAGGTGCTTTAGGTTTCTTGGTCGGCGGCTTGGCTGTCTTCTTGGCTTTGGGAGCCTTCGCCTTGGCGGGGGCGGCGGCCTTCTTGGGTGCCGGCTTCTTCTTAGCAGCGGCGGCGGCGGCGGCTGCCTTCTTATCCTTGGCGGCGGCGGCGGCGGCTGCGGCAGTCGATTTTGCCTTGGACGGAGAAGCCGACGAAGCGGCGGCTGCTGCAGCCTTCTTTGTCTTGGCGCCGGCTGCCGAGGCGGTTGCCTTCTTCGTCTTAGCAGCCGCAGCGGGAGCCTTGGCGGACTTGCCGGCGGCACCGGCGGGCTTCTTCGACGCGGCCGACTTCGACTCGAGCTTGAACGAACCGGAGGCACCCTTGCCCTTGGTCTGGATCAGCGCGCCAGATTCGACGGCGCTCTTCAGATATTTCCTGATGAACGGAGCCAGTTTCTCCGCGTCGACTTTGTACTGGGCGGCGATGTACTTCTTGATCGCCTGCAGGGAAGATCCACTGCGCTCCTTCATCTCCTTGATGGCGTTGTTGACCATCTCTGATGTTTTGGGATGGGTCGGCTTCGCCTTGGGTTTCTTGGCAGCGCCGGCGCCGCCGCCGGCCTGTCTCGCCTGCTTCTTCGCTGGGGTAGCTGGTGCCGGAGCCTCGGTAGCAACTGCGGTGTCTGCCATCTCGTATCGATACACTCACGCACAAACAAAAACGGTAGGTAGAGTTAGTTAGTTAGTCTTATAAGAGACTCAGATGTCGCCACTTATAGGTTTCACGAGTTTCGTATACGTACACTAAGGCACGACGTAACTTTACCGTAACGAGAGCCGTGATGTCGCGAGACGTTTTCTCGTATGAACGCTCGAAAGTTTTCACTAACACGTATCTAATAAAACAAGTAAAAATAATGTTTATCGTATCGATGAGGCCGTGTTGTTTACGTTTTCGGATAGGTCATGAAGTTGACGAGTGTGGTGCGCCGAGGGCGGCTTCGTGAGGCGACCGTTGCGGCGGTGGCGGCGTTTTAATTCGACGACGGCGTACGATGCTAAGGTCGGGTCGAGTTCAAAACGTTATTTTCTCTATAAAAATGACGTTTGGCGGGTGAAAAGGTCGACGCTTCGACGGGGAGGATATCGAGCTCGTGCGGCGACAACAATTCGTCGATACGGGACGGCCTCGCGAAGGTATTATCGAGGTAAAAGTGAACCGTCGTAAAACACCGCGACCGCCGAGAACCGTTAAGGACGGACGACTCCGTCCAGGACGTGCAACCTATTAATATCGTACTAATATCGAATCGAACGAAATTACCAGAATGCCCTTCGACTAGTGCAACAATATGTGTGGTGTGCGTACTGTGTGTGTGATCGGGATTCATCGCGTTCATCAATACGTACCTACAGCTCTGTGTGTGTGTGATGTATCGAATAAGGTGCTAGACTACAGTAGGTAGTACAGACTCGGTACACAGCGCTCGAATCGCATTATGTACCTATATCGACACTGTGTCATGAATTTTTTTAGTTATTTTTTTGTTTTCCTCTCTCTTTAAGTGATATATGTATATAGGTAGGTACCCAGTACCTACCTAAAACGAAGACATACGGGCGAAGAAAAAAGTACGTTACCTACGTACCTATGTAATAAATAGGATGCTATAGTTAAACGTTTTATTAATATCAATTTCAGGTCGACCCTTCTCTGCTGAGCCGAGACGGGTGAAAGATTACGACCACCACGACGACGGGCGGCAGCGGCAGCGGCAGCGGCGGCGGCGGCGGCACAGCACAGCACAACAACAACAAGGTGAATAAGTCAACGTGTGTACCTACCTACCTACCTACCTACCTACCTACTTAATTAATACCTACATAGTAGAAGATCATCCGTACTAGTTGTAAGTAAGTATGTCTCTACACATTGCATGTAATATGTATGTAAATAACGTTTTATATTTATCAATTTCAGGGTGGCGAGCGGGCGGGCCGACCATTCGGCTGAGCTGTGTGCGCTCTGACCGACCGACGGCGATGGATGGAGACACCGACCGAGACGGCGAGGGCGAGGGACAGGACAACAAGAACGTTTACCAAGTATAAGGTAAAGAGATCTGTCAGTATCTGTTTGTATGTACCGAATACTGGATATTAAAATGATAATGCTGAACATAAACTGTTTGATGTGCGTACCTCCTCTATGCATACTACTACTACTATAATATAAACTACCAAATTATGAATGTTATCCAAAACCAACCAAATTTAAATAAAACTAGCACCTTCTATGTAGGTATATTACGTTTCGTTCGTTCGTTTTTAGACAATTCCATTATAGAAACTTTTATCATATCGAATCATATGCGGCCCTGAAAAGGGCCTTTTTTTATGTGTGTGCGCAGATCTACGTACGTACATACGTATGGACGAACGGTAGTGTGACTTACGTCAGCCACACACTGTAGGTACGAAGATCTGGTTGCGCGCAGACGGGAAACGCGCCATGTGTTTAACCGCCGAAACCGTACAGGGTACGACCCTGGCGCTTCAGAGCGTAGACGACGTCCATGGCGGTGACGGTCTTCCTCTTGGCGTGCTCGGTGTAGGTGACGGCATCGCGGATGACGTTCTCGAGGAACACTTTAAGCACACCGCGAGTCTCCTCGTAGATCAGACCGGAGATACGTTTCACGCCGCCTCTGCGAGCCAGACGGCGGATGGCGGGCTTCGTGATACCCTGGATGTTATCACGAAGTACCTTCCTGTGACGCTTGGCTCCTCCTTTTCCCAGACCCTTTCCTCCCTTGCCGCGACCGGTCATCTTCTCAGCAGACGGGGGGCTTCCAAATTAACACTGACAACACTCTGCGCTCACGAACTGGAGTCGTAACTAAAATTCACTCGTAGCAGTCGCTGCACCCCCGTAGGGGGGCGCGGCGAGCGGTCACAGGGCTTTTAAACCCTCTGCCCGCGGGGGCACTCCGGGGTGCGTAACAACGCACCCGTAGTTGGGTTGCCGATATAGGCGGTAGATGATGGCGTGCGCCTGCGGGTGCTACGCAGCTGCGCACGCCTAGGTGTAGCTGTATTTGTATACTGCAGGTGCGCCGCGACGCTGTCCCACAGCGTCGCCTCTTCACGGCACCCCGGCGGTCAGTCCCCGCCAGGTGAGACCCCCGGTTACCCGAGGGAGGCCCAGCGAGAACGACCTGCGACAGAGGCGCCGACTTTGTTAGCTCACCTGCAGCAAGTGAGTGGCCCCCGCCCTCCCCGTTTCCAGATCGAGCCGGTTACGGTTTGGACTGCGAGGCCGTATCATGTATGTGTGGGGGCCATGAAGTGTGAGTCCTGCCACCCAGTGCATCTGCACCGAATAGTGAGCCCGCGCTAACGTATTCGGTGCGTGAGTCCACGTGCATGTGTAGAGATGATTGTATGGTCGGGCGCAGCTTGCCTATATTAACTTAGAACAAGCCGCGCGCCGAGGTGTGAGTAGGGTGTAGAGTATTATTGTGTGGGTAAGTCGCGTGTTGCCTGGTACGACTTACCCAGGCGTCAAATCCGGTGCGACGGAGCCGCAGCCGTCCGCTACCAGGTCGCGGGGCAGCCGCCTCGCGTCAGGCGGGCGCGCGTGCCAGGGCGCTAGGTGCTTGACGTGTGGCCAAGCAGATGCGTCGGCACGCGCGAACATGGCCCTCGCGAGGCGCTGCACGAACTGGTCCAGGCCCTCAATCCCGAGGTCCCGCTGGATGACGCTATTCCTCACGATGTAAGGGGCGTCGAGGATGGTCCGCAGCGCAAGGTGTTGCTGCGCGCGGAGAGTCACCCGGCTCCTCTCACTCGTGAGAGCGTACCAGGCGGGGGCGGCGTACGTCAACACTGGGCGAATGTACGTCTTGTACACGCCCAGTTTGACGCGCACCGGGAGTCGGGACGAGAGCACTGGCCAGAGCAGGTTGCGGGCGATCCTGCCCTGCGCGGCGACCTGGCGGACGTGCGGCCCCATCGTGAGTCGGCGGTCGATGGTCACACCCAGGTACTTGGCCCGGGGCGACCACTCGACGTCGACTCCTTGGAGCTTCAGTCGTGGTGGGAGGTGCGATTGTCCTGTGATAATCGCCTGCGTCTTACTCACGTTAACTGACAGCCGCCACTTGGCGAGCCAGTCTGGCAGCAGATCGAGGACGCGCTGCATCCTGACGGCCGCGTACTTCGCGTTCATCGAAGTGGTAATGTACGCGGCGTCGTCGGCGTACAGCGCAAGTGTCGAGTCTGGCGTGGTGGGGATGTCGTCCGTATAGCGTGAGTAACACGCCGGCGACAGGCAGCTGCCCTGCGGCACGCCCGCCCTAATGGGGCGGGGGGCGGACAGCGCTCCTTCGACCACCACTCTGAAGCTCCTTTGGGACAGAAAGGACGAGACCACTTTGACTACGCGACGGGGCGTGTCGGACGTGGCCAACTTATATAGAAGGCCGTCGTGCCACACGCGATCGAAGGCCTTCTCCATGTCGAGGAATACTGCAACTGCGTACTCCTTCTTGTTCATCGTCGCTGACAGCAGGTGCAGTACCCTCGACAGCTGGAGCGTCGTGCTATGTTCTGCCCGGAACCCAAACTGTTCCGGTCGTGGGGCGATGTGCGGTGTTAGATGTCGCAGCAGGAGCGTCTCGAACACCTTGGAGACGGTCGGCAGCAGCGTGATTGGCCGATAGCTCTCCGGCTTCAGTGTGTTTTTCCCCGCCTTGGGCAACATGATAACGCGCCCCTCTTTCCAGGACGCGGGGAAGGCCCCCGTGCGCAGTATCCCGGTGTACAGGCGCGCCAGCGCCGCGACCATTCGGTACGGCAGGTGGCGCAGCGCTGTATTCGAGATACCGTCAGCCCCAGGGGCCTTTTTGGGCTTCGTTCTGAGGATGGCGCGTCTCACCGCGCCCGGCGGGAAAAACACTGGGTCCTCCTCGGGAGCTATCGGCGTGGCGAAGTACTCCCCAAGGTGTTGCTCGACTGCCGCGACATGCTGGTGCTCGACAGTCGGGTTCGGGCAAAACTGACGCTCCAGGTGCTCGGCGAAGACCTCCGCGCGGTCCTCCGCTACGTACCTGAGAGCCCCGTCGCTATTCAGGAGAGGGCGCACCGGAGCTGGGGTGTTGGACACTGCCCGGCATAGTTTGTGGATGGAGGGCCAGTCGCCCTCCGCGTCCTCTATTCTTTCCTCCCAGCTCGCGGCGGCCAGGGCCTGTAACTCGGCCTTGACTTTGTCCGCAAGACGGTTCAGCTGGTTTTTGAGTGTTGGGCAGCGAGTCTGTTGCCACTGCTTGCGTAGGCGCCTCTTCTCTGTGACCATTGCACGTAACCTAGGCGGTAGGGGCGGCTGTAGCACTCTCCCCTCCGCTGGCGTTGTGATGGTTGCCTCTTCCAGGGCGCGCTTCACGCAAGCAGTGATCTCGTCTGCCAGTGAATCCACGTCTGCGGCGTCACTCACAGGCCGAGTTGGCGTTGTGGTCTCGATCCTTTCTGTAAATAGTTTCCAGTTTATGGATCGACGTGGCGCTGGCGGCTTCACTCGGGTCGGCACACCCGATAGGACGACGAGCACTGGCTGGTGGTCCGATTGAAGCTCGTCGTCAATCACCTGCTGCGTGATCTGGTGATTTAGCCCTCGGTGCACTACGATGTCCAGAACGTCCGGCATGTAGTTGGCTTGGTCCGGGTAATGTGTGGGCGTCTCCGGTCCAGACACCGAGTACCCGAAGGCCTCCGCGTCCGCAAAGAGTCGTCCCCCATCGATGTTGGTGCTGGCAGAATTCCACGCCGGGTTCTTGCAGTTTAGATCGCCGGCGAGGATCGTGGGCCTCTCACTTTGTAAAACCGCCCTGATTTCCCGGCAGTCCAGTTTTGTTCCGGGCGGTTTATAGGCTGCATAAATGTTGAGGTCCTCGCCGGCCACGTGCACCTGTACGCCCAGCGCGTACATCGTGCACAGCGACTGTGCGGGGAGTTCTTGGTGGACGACTCTTCGCTTCACCAAAACCACCAGACCACGGTATCGGTAGTTTAGTGCCGACCTTTCGTCTTCGCGATAAACGAGGAAACCTGGGAACCTGATCTTGTCCTCAGGTCCCAGGTGCGTCTCGTTTATTAGCGCCACGTCGATGTTCTGTTCACTCAGGAGGTGGCGGAGGGGCGCGACTTTCCCTTTTAGGCCGCGGGCATTCCAATGAATGATCCTCAACGGCCTAGCCATGGTAGAGCGTCAGTAATTCGGCCAGGCCGTCGAGGATCACCTGCTCCGCGTCTTGCCCCTGTCTGATGGCCTTTATGAGGTCCATCAGCAGCTTGATCGCGCAGGCTGTGAATTCCTTCTTGTGTGTTTCCGCGCCGGCAACTGTGGCGGCGCTGGCGGATTCCTCTTTGTTTCTGATAGTGCGCCTCTGCGCTGTGCCGGCGCGGAGGCTGGCACTCTTCTCTTCTCTGTCTTCTTTTTCGATCTTTTTGTCCTTCACAGCCTGCACGGTCGGCTGGACAGGGGCTGCCTGGGTTGGTTGGTGGGCGACCTCTTCTGTGGTTCTGTCGGTCGCAGTCACGGGCGCGGGGGGGGCGTCGGCCTTCTTCTTCTTCTTTCTGCCCCCTCGTCTACGCCTCCTCCGCCCTGAGGAAGCTCCGCGTTCGGAGGGCCCGTTTGCCGCCGCCATCAGCGACGCACTCTGGGTCCCTTCCTGCGCCAATTGTCCGTCTTGTTCTGCGGCGCTAGTTGTGTGCGCCGTGATGGCGACAGTGCCCGCCCGCTTTTGCCTCGTCTCCCTTTCAAAGACGGGGCACCTGACACTGCACGCTGGATGCTCCCCACCACAATTCACGCACTTGGGTGGGTCGTCGCGCGAGCGTGGGCAGTCTTTTGCGAAGTGCCCCTCTCCACATCGCACGCAGGCGATCGGGCGGTGGCACTGGTGCGACGAGTGCCGGAACTTTTGGCACCTGTGGCACTGCGCGGGTCCCCGTTTTGCACGCCATGCCTCAACTTTGACGCCCCTCATGTTCATAAATACGGAGACGTCATATATTGAGCGCGCGTCCGCCGTGCGCTGAAGCACGGCGTGAAAAACGCAGCCGGGTCGTCCCTGGCGCGCCTTTATGTGGCGCACATACTCCGGCTGGTACCCGAGGGCGCGGAGCTCCTCTTCGATATCTCCGGGTTCCGTGTCCGCCGGCAGTCCTCGGATGGCCACCTTCATCTTCTTGTCAGCTGGCAGTGAATACGCAAACCAGCTGACGTTCTCTTCTTTCTCTAGGTTGGTTAGGTAGCTTTGTACCACCCTATATTCGCCTTCAGAGTCCGGTGAGAAGCGGACACCAGCCCCATATGGGCGAGCGTTTGGGGGGCGGCCTAACTTGGCGGCAAGGGCCTTAAAGTGTTTGGCCCAGTTAGGCAGCCGCTCCACTACTAAGGGTGGATAACGTGGGCGTTTAGCCTTGGCCGGTTTTGAGTTGCCCCCCGTGTTAGTGGGGGCGGTGTCCGGCTCAGGTGTCGCGCCTCGAGAAATATCTTGGGTGGTACTTACGTGAGTCCTGACTGCCGGCGTAGGGGCCTGGGGCGCTGCAGTCGCTGTTGACGGCTGGCGGTCGTGGGGCGATGTGCGGTGTTAGATGTCGCAGCAGGAGCGTCTCGAACACCTTGGAGACGGTCGGCAGCAGCGTGATTGGCCGATAGCTCTCCGGCTTCAGTGTGTTTTTCCCCGCCTTGGGCAACATGATAACGCGCCCCTCTTTCCAGGACGCGGGGAAGGCCCCCGTGCGCAGTATCCCGGTGTACAGGCGCGCCAGCGCCGCGACCATTCGGTACGGCAGGTGGCGCAGCGCTGTATTCGAGATACCGTCAGCCCCAGGGGCCTTTTTGGGCTTCGTTCTGAGGATGGCGCGTCTCACCGCGCCCGGCGGGAAAAACACTGGGTCCTCCTCGGGAGCTATCGGCGTGGCGAAGTACTCCCCAAGGTGTTGCTCGACTGCCGCGACATGCTGGTGCTCGACAGTCGGGTTCGGGCAAAACTGACGCTCCAGGTGCTCGGCGAAGACCTCCGCGCGGTCCTCCGCTACGTACCTGAGAGCCCCGTCGCTATTCAGGAGAGGGCGCACCGGAGCTGGGGTGTTGGACACTGCCCGGCATAGTTTGTGGATGGAGGGCCAGTCGCCCTCCGCGTCCTCTATTCTTTCCTCCCAGCTCGCGGCGGCCAGGGCCTGTAACTCGGCCTTGACTTTGTCCGCAAGACGGTTCAGCTGGTTTTTGAGTGTTGGGCAGCGAGTCTGTTGCCACTGCTTGCGTAGGCGCCTCTTCTCTGTGACCATTGCACGTAACCTAGGCGGTAGGGGCGGCTGTAGCACTCTCCCCTCCGCTGGCGTTGTGATGGTTGCCTCTTCCAGGGCGCGCTTCACGCAAGCAGTGATCTCGTCTGCCAGTGAATCCACGTCTGCGGCGTCACTCACAGGCCGAGTTGGCGTTGTGGTCTCGATCCTTTCTGTAAATAGTTTCCAGTTTATGGATCGACGTGGCGCTGGCGGCTTCACTCGGGTCGGCACACCCGATAGGACGACGAGCACTGGCTGGTGGTCCGATTGAAGCTCGTCGTCAATCACCTGCTGCGTGATCTGGTGATTTAGCCCTCGGTGCACTACGATGTCCAGAACGTCCGGCATGTAGTTGGCTTGGTCCGGGTAATGTGTGGGCGTCTCCGGTCCAGACACCGAGTACCCGAAGGCCTCCGCGTCCGCAAAGAGTCGTCCCCCATCGATGTTGGTGCTGGCAGAATTCCACGCCGGGTTCTTGCAGTTTAGATCGCCGGCGAGGATCGTGGGCCTCTCACTTTGTAAAACCGCCCTGATTTCCCGGCAGTCCAGTTTTGTTCCGGGCGGTTTATAGGCTGCATAAATGTTGAGGTCCTCGCCGGCCACGTGCACCTGTACGCCCAGCGCGTACATCGTGCACAGCGACTGTGCGGGGAGTTCTTGGTGGACGACTCTTCGCTTCACCAAAACCACCAGACCACGGTATCGGTAGTTTAGTGCCGACCTTTCGTCTTCGCGATAAACGAGGAAACCTGGGAACCTGATCTTGTCCTCAGGTCCCAGGTGCGTCTCGTTTATTAGCGCCACGTCGATGTTCTGTTCACTCAGGAGGTGGCGGAGGGGCGCGACTTTCCCTTTTAGGCCGCGGGCATTCCAATGAATGATCCTCAACGGCCTAGCCATGGTAGAGCGTCAGTAATTCGGCCAGGCCGTCGAGGATCACCTGCTCCGCGTCTTGCCCCTGTCTGATGGCCTTTATGAGGTCCATCAGCAGCTTGATCGCGCAGGCTGTGAATTCCTTCTTGTGTGTTTCCGCGCCGGCAACTGTGGCGGCGCTGGCGGATTCCTCTTTGTTTCTGATAGTGCGCCTCTGCGCTGTGCCGGCGCGGAGGCTGGCACTCTTCTCTTCTCTGTCTTCTTTTTCGATCTTTTTGTCCTTCACAGCCTGCACGGTCGGCTGGACAGGGGCTGCCTGGGTTGGTTGGTGGGCGACCTCTTCTGTGGTTCTGTCGGTCGCAGTCACGGGCGCGGGGGGGGCGTCGGCCTTCTTCTTCTTCTTTCTGCCCCCTCGTCTACGCCTCCTCCGCCCTGAGGAAGCTCCGCGTTCGGAGGGCCCGTTTGCCGCCGCCATCAGCGACGCACTCTGGGTCCCTTCCTGCGCCAATTGTCCGTCTTGTTCTGCGGCGCTAGTTGTGTGCGCCGTGATGGCGACAGTGCCCGCCCGCTTTTGCCTCGTCTCCCTTTCAAAGACGGGGCACCTGACACTGCACGCTGGATGCTCCCCACCACAATTCACGCACTTGGGTGGGTCGTCGCGCGAGCGTGGGCAGTCTTTTGCGAAGTGCCCCTCTCCACATCGCACGCAGGCGATCGGGCGGTGGCACTGGTGCGACGAGTGCCGGAACTTTTGGCACCTGTGGCACTGCGCGGGTCCCCGTTTTGCACGCCATGCCTCAACTTTGACGCCCCTCATGTTCATAAATACGGAGACGTCGTATATTGAGCGCGCGTCCGCCGTGCGCTGAAGCACGGCGTGAAAAACGCAGCCGGGTCGTCCCTGGCGCGCCTTTATGTGGCGCACATACTCCGGCTGGTACCCGAGGGCGCGGAGCTCCTCTTCGATATCTCCGGGTTCCGTGTCCGCCGGCAGTCCTCGGATGGCCACCTTCATCTTCTTGTCAGCTGGCAGTGAATACGCAAACCAGCTGACGTTCTCTTCTTTCTCTAGGTTGGTTAGGTAGCTTTGTACCACCCTATATTCGCCTTCAGAGTCCGGTGAGAAGCGGACACCAGCCCCATATGGGCGAGCGTTTGGGGGGCGGCCTAACTTGGCGGCAAGGGCCTTAAAGTGTTTGGCCCAGTTAGGCAGCCGCTCCACTACTAAGGGTGGATAACGTGGGCGTTTAGCCTTGGCCGGTTTTGAGTTGCCCCCCGTGTTAGTGGGGGCGGTGTCCGGCTCAGGTGTCGCGCCTCGAGAAATATCTTGGGTGGTACTTACGTGAGTCCTGACTGCCGGCGTAGGGGCCTGGGGCGCTGCAGTCGCTGTTGACGGCTGGGCGGCGGCGAGTTGGTTCCCTGGGTGCTGCGGCGGAGACTCGAGGCAGCAGCGCTTGGCTTCTTCCTCGTCCTCGCTGTCCGTGCTCCTTCGTCTGCGTTGCGGCCTGCTGTCCAGCTGGAGCCCTTCGGGTTCTGGCGACGGCGAGGCCGGCGTACGCGCCTCCTGTTCCACGGATGCCAACGACATACTCGAGCCCGCTCGGGATGAGCAGGCCGATAACATCGCCGGCGAATCGCAGGCGGAGGCGCGGGGCGGCGCGGGTGAGGCTGGTGACGGTGGTGTTTGTATCACTGCGGCACGATTCACTCGCGGGTCGCGGGAGGTCGCTCGGTCGGAAAGCGTTACCGAACTCGCCAGCGAGAGGCGAGGAGCGGCCGACGCGGTGGCGCGTTGCGGCATCGGTGCCGCAGTGGTTAGTTCGCGCGCGGCCGTAGTGGGCGCGCGTGGCGGCGCATGGGCCACGGTCGTCGTTGCAGTCGCGGCCGCGTGCGCATAGGTGTGCGCGGGGGGGTGCGCGGCGGGCGCGGGGGGGCCACGCGTTTGTGGCGCTGCGGAGCGCGCGGCCGACGCGGGAGCCCGCTCCGACGGCGCGGCGCTGCGTTCGGACGCAGGTGCACGTGGAGCGGGGGGGCGCGCCGGCGGTGGCGCGCCACTTGGTCTCGCGGCGGCAGGCTCCGGGGCTTGCTTATGTACCGGGCGGGACGCCGCGGGGCGTAAGGGCGCGGCGGACTGCCGACCCGGCGCCGGCATGGGCGCAACGCGCGCAGGCGCCGTTGGCGGCGGCGGGGCGGTGGTCTTCACTGCACTCGGCTTGCTGGTGGTGGAGGTGGTGCTTGGGTGTGGGCTCGGACTCTTCGCGTCATGCGTCTTCGCTGCTGAAGACGCCGACGGAGCGTTCGGAGCTCCACTTGTCCCTCCAACTCTTCTGTTTCCAGCCGTGGTCAAACCGAGCGACGCGATCCCAATATTTGGGAGCGACGACGCCCGGTCTAACATCGGATGGAACTCTTCTTCTTCTCTTCTACTTCTAGGCGGTGGCTCGGCATCCTCGCGGCCCAGAGAGCCGCGAGCGCCGGGCTTCGGCATCGTAGTTAGAAGTGGTCGGCCACGACCGTAAACTGTTTCTACAGTGGCCTATGATCGTGCAGGTGGCTCCCCCCGTGGATGCACAAGTAAACTAAAAGTTCACCTGCGCAGGCCCGGCGGGAGCTAGTTGCGGTGCGCGGTCCGTGTGGCGGCGTGGGTGTCGCGAGCGCTTCTCTCTTCTAACGACGACTGTTCACGGCGACCACTGGCGAATCCACCGCTCATTTCGTTTTTTTTTTTTTTTTTTTTTTTTTTTTTTTTTTTTTTTTTGGAATGGACCACTCGCAGTTCAGCACACTAAGGCTGGTTACTGCTCAACCGGACAATCCTGTGGTGGCCTCAAATGAATTTAAGGCCCCCAGCCAGGGCTAAAAACTACTAAAAGCTAAATGACCGCTTCGCTAAGGGCATCCCCTGTGGGATACGGGCCTCGGCTTAACGGGGTCATTGAGAGGGGCAGCAAGGGACAGGCTGGGTCAATTATTATTATTTAGGGGATTTAACGCTAATGGCTCAGCGGCGCGGGCTGGCTCGTTAGGCAAAAGTCGGGGAGGGATGTTACTGGGGCGTCGCGATGGGCCTCGTCGGCGAGGCCGGAATACGGAACGCGGTCTGTTTTTGTTTTTTCTAATCGTGCTGGTTTCCCTATTACTCTCTTGTAGTAAGGTGATGGGGTCGTCGGGTTCGACTAGGGAGTGCCGTGGACGGCGAATCCTACTAATCTTGGAGGGAGTGTACCGGGCGGCCGATACAATGAGAGGGTTCTGATGGGATTCGGCGGACTCAATGAAACGCTTGTTAAGGCGCTTCATGAATTGTTTAATAGTTGGAATGCGGAGGTCGACATGGAGTCGATCGTTTCTAACGAACCACGGGGCACCCGTGGCCTTCCGCAGAAATCGGTTTTGGATTACTTGCAACCTATGGATCCGGTACGACTTAGTGTGCGCAAAAGTAGCACACGCATAAGTCATGATCGGGCGTATACACGTTATATAAATGCGCAACTTGCATTTAAGGGAAAGCTTGCTGCGTGCATTCAGCATGGGGTGGAGCCTACCGAGAGCGAAAGCGGCGCGATTACGCACCGTCTTTATGTGCTCACCGAAAGTAAGCTTTCGGTCAAGGATTACACCTAAGTATTTGGCTTGCTTCACCCAAGGGATCGGCTTGCCAAACATGGTGATCGGACTGGACCGCTCATTTCGTAGAGATCACCCGTATTTATACCCGGGGACCGTAGCTCACGCGCGCGCGCGCCCTCTTCAGTGTAACGAGCAAGCTAAAACTCACGAGCGAAAAAAAAAAAAAAAGAATAAAAAAAAAAAAGAAATGCGAATAATAATAATAACACATACCTAATATATAATTATATTTTAGAATTTAATTGCCTGTCTGCCACATAACACGGCAGATAATTATTAACAAAGTAGATACATAGTGAGCGCTACCTATGTATGTATGCTTCGAGTACGAACCGAAAGTGTGTACCTAAATGATTATTGTTCGCATTCTCATTATTTTCCATTATATTTAATTTAATAATGTTTTATTAAGAAACATCGCAGGTAGGTAGGTAGGTAGGTAGGTAGTTTATATTTAGCTGTCAATTATATCATTCCATCACTTTTGTGATAAAATAATGTAGTGTTTGTGTAGTTTTTATACTTAGAAGTTGGTACGTTTTGACTTTTCATATTAAAGAAACGTGAATTATTATCACATGAAAATATTTGTGGCCCTGAAAAGGGCCTTTTGTTAGTTCTCCTGCCATCCTGCGGGCGGGCGGTGTGGTGTAGGGTTGTGCGCGTCCAGGCGTCTGTGTCGTGGTCGTCTAGGTGGTGGCGGTGGTGTTTGTATCGATCGATTCGAGACGAATACGTGAATAATGCGAGTCTCGTACGTGCCGTACATAACATACATAGCATGCAGGTATGCACAGAACGATGACCAAGACACTATCATCACGCAACACCACTGGTCGATTGATATACATGACCCACCCACGCACGCACGGACGAACGAACGTTCGCCACTGGATTTAACACTTTTCACACACACACGCGTTGGCCACCGACCGCTCACTTGGAGCTGGTGTATTTGGTGACCGCCTTGGTGCCTTCACTGACGGCGTGCTTGGCGAGCTCTCCGGGCAGCAGGAGCCTGACGGACGTCTGCACCTCCCTGGATGTGATGGTCGACCTCTTGTTGTAGTGGGCGAGGCGAGAAGCTTCGGCGGCGATGCGCTCGAAGATGTCGTTCACGAACGAGTTCATGATGGACATGGCCTTGCTGGAGATACCGGTGTCGGGGTGCACCTGCTTCAGGACCTTGTAGATGTAGATGGCGTAACTCTCCTTCCTCTTGTGCTTCTTCTTCTTCTTGTCGGTCTTGGAGATGTTCTTCTGGGCTTTGCCAGACTTCTTGGCGGCTTTACCACTTGTCTTGGGCGGCATGATGCGAGATTAATTTACAATACGTGTTACCGGAACGGAGTACGGTCGCAGTGTAAAACGTAGACACTGTCGAGATTTCGCGGCGCCCCCGTCAGGGGGGCGCGGCGGCGGGCGTAGGCTTTGCCTTTAATCCCGCGGCTTCGGGGTGTTCGTGCCCGTAACTACGGGCACGGCTTTGGGTTGCCGATATAGGCGCGGAGTTTGATGCGCGCGGTGTGAACCGCAGCGCGACTAGGTGTGTAACTGTCCTATGGTGTGTCAGCAGGGGCGCCCGGCACTGTTTCACAGTGCCGTTTCTTCACGGCACCCCGGCGGTCAGTCCCCGCCAGGTGAGACCCCCGGTTACCCGGGGGAGGCCTAGCGAGAGACGACCAGCGACGAGGGCACCGACTTATGGCGCTCGCTGCTGAGGAGGCAGACCCCCGTCCGTTTCACTTCCAGGTCGAGCCGGTTGCGCTCCGGACTAAGGGGCCGATGGGTGAGTAGGACCGGTATTGTATTGTGAGACACCGCATCCTGTAAGCGAACGAGACCGCGCGTCCGCGCCGCACGATTCGTCGCGTGAGTTAATGTGTTGTGGAGTCATGAGTGTGTGGTTTTCGGCGCGCTCTATGCCTATATTAACTTAGCACACAGAGCGCACCGAGTGCGTGTCATGTATGTGGAGTCTCATTGTTTGAGAGAGTCGCGTGTCGGTGTCTGCGACTCACTCGGCGTCAAGTCCGGTGGGTGGGCGCGTCAACGTCTGGTATCAGGTCGCGTGGCAGACGCCTCGCGTCCGGTGGCCGCGCGTGCCAGGGCGCTATGTGCTTGACGTGCGGCCAAGCAGAAGCGTCGGCACGCGCGAACATAGTGGACGCTAGGCGGGCGCAGAAGTCATCCAGGCTCTCGACCTTCAGGTCGCGCATGATGACGCTGTTCCTCACGAAGCGAGGGGCGTCGACGATCTTCCGCAGCGCGAGGCTTTGCTGCGCGCGGAGCTTCTTTTTGTTGGTCTCGCTCGTGAGGGCGAGCCAAGCTGGGGCGGCGTACGTGAGCAGCGGGCGGATGTACGTTTTGTACACGCCCAGCTTGGCTCGCAGCGGGATGCGGGACGAGAGCACTGGATGGAGTAGTGCGCGGGCCACTCTGCCCTTAGCGGCGACCTGTTTAACGTGACGGCCCATGGTGAGTCGACGATCGATAGTGATCCCGAGGTACTTGGCCTGGGACGACCATTCGACGTCGACTCCGTGCAGTCTGAGGGGTGGTGGGAGGTGCGCGCACCCGACTAGCAGCGCTTGCGTTTTACTCACGTTCACCGACAACCTCCACTTCGACAGCCATTCGGGAAGCAAGTCCAGCACGCGCTGCATTTTGACGGCCGCGTGCCTCGCGTTCAGCGAGGTAGTGATATACGCGGCGTCGTCAGCATACAGCGCGAGGGTGCATTCCTGCGTCGTGGGGATGTCGTCGGTGTAGCATGAGTAGCAGAGCGGCGAGAGGCAGCTGCCCTGCGGCACGCCCGCTGCTATGGGTCGGGCGCTGGAAAGGGCACCTTCGACCACCACCTTAAAGGTCCTGTCCGAGAGGAAGGAGGAGACCACCTTGATGACGCGACGGGGCGCGTCGGTCTGTGACATTTTATAGATCAGGCCGGCATGCCAGACCCGATCAAACGCCTTCTCCATGTCGAGAAGTACTGCAACTGCATGCTCCTTCTTGTTCAGCGCCGCAGTAAGCAGGTGCAGTACTCTCGACAGCTGGAGCGTCGTGCTATGTTCCGAGCGGAACCCGAACTGTTCCGGCCGGGGTATGACAACTGGGGTTAGGTGTCGCAGCAGGAGTTGCTCGAACACCTTGGAGATTGTTGGCAGAAGTGTGATCGGCCGATAGCTCTCCGGCTTCAGCACGTTCTTTTTCGCCTTGGGCAGCATTATGACGCGCCCTTCCTTCCAACAGCTCGGGAAGGCCCCCGTGCGCAGTATCCCCGTAAACAGGCGCGCCAGTGCCGCTACCATACGGTATGGCAGGTGGCGCAGCGCTGTGTTGGTGATACCGTCCGCCCCAGGGGCCTTTTTCGGCTTTGTTTTCAGGATGGCGCGTCTCACTGCGCCAGGCGAAAAGAAAATCGGGTGTTCCTCGGGAGCTATCGGCGATGCGAAGTAGTCTCCAAGGTGCTTCTCGACTGCTGCGACATGATCGTCCTCTGCAGTCGGGTTCGGCTGGAACTGACGCTCCAGGTGCTCGGCGAAGATCTCCGCACGGTCTGGTGCGGCGTATCTTGGCGCCCCGTCGCTGTGCAGGAGCGGGCGCACCGGAGCTGGGGTATTCGTGACCGACCGGCACAGTCTGTGTATGGCCGGCCAGTCGCCTGCGGTCGAGTCGATATAGGACTCCCAGCTCTCGGAGTTGTGCTCCTGGAGCTTGGCCCTAGTCTTTTCCGCGAGGCGGTTCACGGCGGCCTTCATCGTCGGGCATTTGGTGATCAGCCACTGCTTGCGTAGGCGCCTAGTTCTGGCTACCATTTCGCGTATGTGGCGAGGAAGGGGCCTGCGGAGTAGCCCCTGTGATGGCTTCAGTGTTTGAGTCGCCTCTTCGTAGGCGCGTTGGATGCAAGCAGTGACTTCACCTGCCATGGCGTCGACGTCCGCGGCGGTGACTATGGGCCAAGTCGGTGTGGTGGTCTCCAGCGCTTCCGAGAAGGAGCTCCAATCGGTCCTTCGACGTGGCGCTGGGGGCGAAAGTCGGGTCGGCATTCCCGACAGGACGACGAGCACGGGCTGATGGTCTGACAGCAGCTCGTCGTCCAGCACTTGTTGGGCGGTCTGGCAGTTGAGGCCTCTGTGGACCATGATGTCCAGCACGTCCGGCGCATGGCTTTGGGCGTCCGGGTAATGCGTCGGCGTGTCCGGTCCGGACACCATGTACCCATGGGCCTCTGAGTCTGCTAGGAGTCGTCTGCCCCCAGTGTTGGCTACCCTAGAGTTCCACGCTGGGTGCTTACAATTCAGGTCGCCGGCAAGGATAGTTGCCCGCGGCGACGAGAGGAGAAGTGCCCGCAGCTCGACCACATCGAAGGGAGCGGCGGGCGGGATATAGGCCGCGTAGACATCAATGTCCTCGCCGGCGACATGCACCTGGACACCCAGCGCGTAAAGCGTGTTGAGCGTCGGTAGGGGGAGTGGCTGGTGGACGACCCTTCGCTTCACCAGTATCGCCAGACCGCGATATCGGGTACCGATGTCCGACTTTTCGTCCTTTCTGTAGGTGACATAACCTGGGAATCGCGGATTATCCGCCGGTCCCAGGAGAGTCTCACTAATGAGCGCCACGTCGACTTTCTGATCTTGGAGGAGGAGGCGGAGGGAGGTGACCTTACCCATAAGGCCGCGGGCATTCCAGTGGATGATCCTCAACGACTCAGCCATGGTAGAGGGTTAGTAAAGCGGCCAAGCCGTCGAGGATCACAAGCTCCGCATCTTGGCCCTGCCTAATGGCCTTGATTAGGTCCATTAGGAGTTTTATTGCGCAGGCGGTGAATTCTTTTTTGCGCTCGCGCTCCTCTTCTGTTGGGGCGCGAGGCGTGTGTGCGCGCTGTCGCTGCTGCGTTTGTTGTGTAGGCGCAGCGCTGGCGTGTTGTGATTGGATGGTGGTGTGAGCGCTCTCCGCCGTGGGGGCGGCGCTCTTTGCCTCCGTGCGCTGCGCGATCGACACGGCCTTCTTGGTGGCCGGTTTCTTGTCAGCAGCGACAGTGGTCGTCGGTTGAGGTGGTACCGCCTGCGCCTGGGCTGGAGCAGGGTCGGTCACGGCTTCATTGGAGGTGGGGGGGGTGGTCCCCTTCTTCTTCTTCTTCCTTCCCCCCCTCTTCCTCTTCCTCCGCCCCCCGGAGGTGGCAGCTTGTCTGTCCGAAGGCCCGTTTGCTGTCGCCATCAGCGTAGCGCTAGGCGCCTCGCTGTCATTAGCGCTTGGCCTCTCGGTGGCATTTGGCCGGCTCTGTCGGTGCGTCATGGCGACAGTGCCCGCTCTTTTATTTTGCATCTCCTTTATGAAGACGGGGCATTTTGAGTTGCACGCCGGGTGGTCGCCCGCGCAGTTGGCGCAGGTGGCCGGCTCCGTGCGTGGCCGCGGGCAGTCCCGAGCGGCGTGGTTTGCCCCGCATCTTACACACGTGAGCGGGCGGTGGCACTGGTGCGAGCTGTGGCGGAATTGCTGGCACCGGTGACATTGGGCAGGACCGCGCTTGCCCCTCCACGCCTCGATCTTGACACCTCGCATGAATAACATGGTCGTGATGTCATAGATGCGTCTAAAGTCGGGCGTCCTCGTGAGCACCGCATGGAATATGCAGCCGGGTCGTCCCTCTCGCGCTTTAATGTTGCGTACGTACTCCGGCTGGAAACCATGCAGGCGGAGCTCCTCCTCAATTTCTTCAGGTGGGGTGTCCGCTGGCAACCCCCTGATGGCCACTTTTACGCTGCGCTCCGCTGGCAGCGAGTAAGCGAACCAGGCCAGTCCACTCGTCTTTTCGAGGTCGGTGAGGTACCGTTGTACCACCCGATACTCACCTTCACTCTCCGGTAAGAACCGAAAACCCCCCTGATACGGGCGGGCATTCGGTGGGTGGCCCAACTTGGCACTCACCGCTCTAAAATGAGTGGTCCAGTCGGGCAGCTTCTCCACTATCAGCGGAGGGTAGCGGGGTGACTTCTTTTTGTTGGCACCTTTGACTGTGGCCGCGGGTGGGGTCGCGGGCCGAGCGTCTCCGGTGGGTTCGTCCCGGGGTGCGATGTCGGGATCGCCTTCTGGATTCGGGTGTGGTGAGAGCGATTCAGCGTGTTGCCCTTCCCGGCCCCCTCCGCGCGGGGTGCGCTGCGGTAAGGGCGGGTCGAGGCAGTATCGCTTGGCCTCTTCATCGGCTTCATCGTCCGGGCTTCTCGGTCGGCGCTGGGGTCTGGCCTCGAGCTGGAATTCGAAGCCGAAACCCAGCGCTTCTGTTGGTGTACGGGGGCGGTCCACTTCCATGTGGCCGGCTCGTTCGAGCGTGTCCATGGACACGTTACGTCGACCGGCGTAGGATCCGGACGAGGATGCCGACATGTCCGACCCTTGGCGGGAGGAACATGCCGACATCATGGCCGGAGAATCCTGGGCGGCGCCCCTCGGTGGTGGCGGGGAGAAAAGGGGTGAGACTGACCTGGCAGGCTGGGTCCCCAAGTTGGCTGTGGCTCCCGCCAGCAAGCGGCGGGGAGCGGGCGATGCTGCACGTCGAGCCGTGGCAGCATAGGTGGCAGGCATCTGGGCGTCACTCGGCGTCTGTCTTGAGGTTGGTGCGGGCTTCGGTGTTTGGAGAGTTTGCGCAGAGTCGCGCTCGGTGGCGGGTCCGGCGGCGGGCGCGGCGGCGTGCGCGGGCGCCGCAACACGAGCACTCGACGCGGGTTGGGAACTAGGCCCCGGGTTCGCTGCGTAGCGGTCGGGCTGCGCCCCGGGGCGCGCGGTCGCGTTTGGATTTTGTGACGGTGCACATGGTACTTGTGCTGCCGTCTGGCGGGCACTCGCGTAAGCGGCGCCAGCGATGGCCGCACTCGGTACCGGTGCAGCCGCCTGGCGGGTGTTCGCGGAACTAGTTGAAACTGTCATGGCGGAGCATACGACCGGTGCTGCCGCCCGGCGGCTACTTGCGGAAACGGGATTTGCAATGGCCGCGCGCATTACCGGTGCTGCCGTCTGGCGGCCACTCGCGGAATCACTCGCCCTCGGCGCAGCGGAGCGCACGACGGGGGCGGTGGCGCGCACTGCGTGTGCGCGGCTTGCGGCGGCAGGCCCCGGGGCCTGGATGGGCACGGGGCGGAAGGCTGGAGGACGTACCGGGACGGCCGGTTGCCGGCTCGACGACGGCGTCGGCGAAACGCGCGCAGTCGCTGGCGTCGTCGGTGGGCCGGTGGCGGCCGGTCTTGATCTTCCTCCGTCTTGAGGTGGTGGCTGGCGTTCTTCGGCTGGTGGAGCACCGGGCGTCGGGCCCCCAATGTGTGGGAGAGACGTCGTCCGGTCCCCCATCGGGCGATCCGGCGGGGAGCCGGCGTCGTGGCCCAGAGAGCCACGACTACCGGCTTTCTTCGGTAGCATTTTTCAGGTGCGGAGCCTCCGTGACCGCTACGGTGTGTTGCCACACCGGGCAGAAACGGGGCAAGACTCCCTCCGTGTGCTCCCCCGAGTATTTACAAGTAAGCACCCGAGACAACACACGAAGAAAATCCTGGTAGAACTGGTCGGTCCGGACGGTAGGTGGCGCTAGTGGTACTGTGCACACGATGGCTCCGGGCGGTCCTAAAACGTAGATATATCGAACACTTCTATTTATACCCACGGTCGCTGTATACAGTTGCGGCGAGCACGACATAGCGGCGGACCAATCGCAGCGCTCCTCAGCTAGTGTAGATCGCGCGCGGGGTGAGGGGGGGGGGTACTCGGTGAGGTAGGGAAGGGGAGTCGCTTATGTCCGTCATTATTATTTAATAAAAAATTAAAAAAAAAAAAAAATACATATCCATATGAGTCAAGTAGTGGCCACGTAAAATAAATAAAACTGTATATTCAATATCAATTAACAACATCATTTCGGAGAAAAGAAAAAAAATAACAAACAAACTAAGTACATTGCGAATCGTAATTTCATGGTATGGTAGGTATCGAGTGTGTTTAATTAAATGACAATTCAATCGAAATGAATTAGACATGCGACTTGCCCAAACACGATCGGGTCATCGGGAGGACCTTATTACGACCACCATAGCTTCAGTAATTATACTAAATTAATGGTAATTTTTGTTGTTGTTGTTGTCGTCTAGTCTCATATGTGATTATTTATATCCTTTACTGAACTCTTTAACTTTCTTGCGTTATTAAATCATGAGGGGGGGGGGGGGTACCTCATACTATTTACATGCAAAAAACCAACAGGTTCATAATAGGTACGAGATAGGTACGTTTTCGCTTTTACGACAACACCGTTACAGAAACTGTCTTTCATTTACGAATCATATTGTGGCCCTGAAAAGGGCCTTTTGTTTTGAATGCATACGAGCGATTAGCATCGCGCAATCGACATAACAGATACGATTGTAAATATTATATCGAAGTACGCGTGCCGAGCAGCACTCGCACGAAGCACCGGCTGGCCGTGTGTGTGTGTAGGCGGTGCGACGTTTAAGCCTTCTTCTCGGTCTTCTTGGGCAGTAGCACGGCCTGGATGTTGGGCAGGACACCACCTTGAGCGATCGTCACACCGGAGAGCAGCTTATTCAGCTCCTCGTCGTTGCGGATGGCCAATTGAAGATGACGCGGGATGATCCTGGTCTTCTTGTTGTCCCTCGCGGCGTTGCCGGCCAACTCGAGGACCTCAGCGGCCAGGTACTCCATCACGGCGGCCAAGTATACGGGCGCGCCGGCACCCACGCGCTCGGCGTAGTTTCCGTTACGCAGCAGCCTGTGGATACGTCCCACTGGGAACTGAAGACCAGCACGGTTGGAACGGGACTTTGCCTTTCCCTTCACTTTGCCACCTTTACCGCGTCCAGACATGGTTTAGGGAAATTCGTAGAGGTAACTCGCGAAATGACAATAACGAAACACGCGTACACAGTGTCAGTGCGCGCGCCGAGACAAACTCTTACAGTATTTTCCCCGCCGCTTTTTTTTTTTTTTTTTTTTTTTTTTTTTTTTTTTTTTGAGTGGACTACTCGCAGTTCAGCACATTAAGGCTGGTTACTGCTCAACCGGGCAATCCCGTGGTTGCCTTAGATTCTAAGGCCCCCAGCCGGGGCTTAAAACTACTTAAAACTAAATGGCCGCTCGCTAAGGGCATCCCCTGTGGGACACGGGCCTCGGCTTAGCGGGGTCATTGAGGAGGGGCAGCAAGGGACAGGCTGGGTCTGATTGATATTATTTAGGGGATTTAACGCTAATGGCTCAGCAGCGCGGGCTGGCTCGTTAGGCAAAAGTCGGGGAGGGTTTTGACGGGGGCGTCGCGATGGACCTCGTCGGCGAGGTCGGAATACGGAACGCGTTCTGGGTTTGTTTTTTCTAAGAGTGCTGGTTTCCCTACTACTCTCTTGGGTCAGGGTGATGGGGTCATCGGGCTCTACAAGGGTGTGCCGCGGTCGGCGGATCTTGCTGATCTGGGAGGGGGTGTATCGGGTGGCCGACGCGATAAGGGGGTTTTGGTGCTTTTCAGCGGACTCTATGAAACGCTTGGAAATGCGTTTCATGAATTGTTTGATGGTGGGGATACGGAGGTCGACATGGAGACGCTCATTTCTAACGTACCACGGGGCTCCCGTAGCCTTTCGGAGAAAACGGTTTTGGATGACCTGCAACCTATGGATTTGGCGGGGCTTAGCGTGTGCGAAGGCTACACACGCGTAAGTCATTATTGGACGTATGCACGTGGTGAAAATGCGTAGTTTGCCTTTCAGGGATAACTTGCTGCGCGCGTTCAGCATGTAATGAAGCCTACTGAGAGCGAATGCGGCACGATTGCGCACCGTCTTAATGTGCTCTCTGAAGGTAAGCTTTCGATCGAGGATCACGCCTAGATATTTGGCTTTCTCAACCCAGGGGATCGGCTTGCCAAATAACGTGATCGGACTGGGACGGGGGGGGAAGAGACGAGTCTTGGGCTTGTAAAACAAGATCGCCTGACTCTTCTCTGGGTTGACTTCCACTCTCCATTTCCGGAACCAAGCGCCTAGTGCGTTTGCGGATCTCTGGAGGTGGCCGGCTATTGCCTTCTCGCTATTGCCGGAGCAATATATCGCCGTGTCGTCAGCGAACAGAGCTAGCTGAGTCTTAGAGCTAGTGGGAATATCGCTAGTAAATAGCGAGAACACTAGGGGGGAGAGAACACCGCCTTGGGGTACTCCGGCGCGAATGGGATGTGGGGACGAAAGTGCACCTTCGATTCGGTACTGAAAGGTGCGGTTCGACAGATAATCTCGTAAGATGAGCACGAGACGATCCGGCACACCGAGCTGGTATAGCTTGTATATCAGCCCGTTGTGCCAGACCTTGTCGAAAGCTTTCGCTATATCGAAGAACAGGGCTCCCGTAACGAGACCGCGCTGGTATTTGGCGCTGATATGTTCAACGATACGGTAGACCTGTTGGACGCAAGAGTGGTTTGATCTAAAACCAAACTGCTCATTGGGGAGGAGGCTCTTGGCTTCGACAAAGTCCTTGAGACGCTTATGAATAAGCCTCTCGTAGATCTTACCTAGGACTTTGAGCAGACTGATGGGACGATAGCTGGACGGGGAGGACTTGGGTTTTCCAGGTTTGGGGATACCGATGACGGTAGCCTCTTTCCAGGTCTGTGGGAACATGTTGTTGGACAGAGCGCCATTGAAGATGGCGGTCATTAACATGATCAGAGTAGCCGGGAAGAGACGAACCACTTTGTTGGTGATTCCATCGGAGCCCGGGGCTTTTCTGGGTTTGAGACGGCCGATGATCTCCTTCACCTCATCCGGTGTGACGGGGGGGAGGGGATCATCGGGGTCCTCTACTGGTGGGAGGGAGGCTCTACGTTCGACTTCGGCATTCACCATATCGAGATGAGCCTTGTCTACTGGTTGGGAGCTGGGGGAGCATTGGGACTCTAGACTGTCGGCCAGGCATTCGGCTTTGTCCTCGTCATCGAAGGCGACGGTGTTGTCGGGACGCGTGAGCGGAGGCATCGAGGCAACCTCAGAGGCGCGTAGTTTCCTCTGAAGTTCCCAGAATGCCTGATGGGTGGGTTCGAGGTCGCCCAGCAACTTATCCCAGCGACTTTCACGCAGTTCAGCGATGCTGTTACTTACTTTACGCTGTAAGTAGCGCATGTGAACCTTGTTAGCTTCGCAGGGAAAGGCGCTGTAGGCACGGACAGCCGCGTTCTTTTCAGTCACGAGCTCACGTACCTCGTCCGGGAGTTTCCAGTGGTGATCACTCACCACCGGAGACTCCTTAGAACATTCGTTCAGGACAGATTGTACGTGATCCGTGAGTGAATTGATCGCGGCTGTCGTGTCTGCGACAGACTCGATTAGGTCGGGGATCTGGTCGAGATGGGGTGACGTGGTAGCCTTCAGCTTTTCGCTTACTTGGCGCCAGTCAGTGGTCATTCGGGTGGGAGGAGTCTGGGTAGGGTCCATCGGCCCTGATCTAGGAGCAAGCTCCAGGATCACGGGTCTATGGTCCGAGTTTAACTCGTCATGCGTCTCCACAGAATGTAACCGAAGGTTGACATTTTTGAGGAGGGCGATGTCAAGTACATCGGGGGAGTGGGAAGGAGAGTGCGGGTAGTGGGTGGGATGCATTGGAGCGATGACATCGAAATTCAGGACGTTGCACAGTTCGAACACTACCTTGCCTCTCGGGTTGGTCGTGTGACTGTTCCAGGAAGGATGTTTGGCGTTGAGGTCCCCCGCCAGTATGACGGAGTCGCTCAGGCCAAGAAGTTTAGTCAGGTCATCTCTCATAGCGGGAGTGTCCACGGAGTTGTTGGGTGGGACATAGGCTGAGATGATCGTTACGGGTTGGTGTCCTGTCATACCTAGCCGACAGACTGAGACCTCAAACTTTTCGAGGGAGGGAGGGTCCATAGGAATGCAGTATAGGGACGATTTATAGTAAATTAGGGTACCTCCTAAGTGGCAGCGGGTCCTATCATTGCGAACCATGCGATAGTTGGCAATTTTGGGGTCCCGATGGGTAGGCTTTAGGAAGGTTTCTTGTATTAATAAGATGTCTAGGTGATGGTCGCGGAGGAATAAGGCGATCTCATCACGTTGGGCTCTAAGGCCATTGGCATTGAAAAACCCTATCCGGAGGGCTGTCGGTTTGAACCTACACGTTACTCGGGACTTATCCATTATGGGTGGGTAAGGGTTGTGTAGATTTGGACGTGGTGAACGACGTCACCGAACTCGCGGAAAACTGCTGAGTGGTCACCTCTGCAGTTTTGAAGCGCCTCGGCCATGGCTAGGGCGCGGGGGGAGTAAAAAGCTTGGTATGTGACCAAAATGATGTTTTTGGACACATCACCAGCTGGGATAGTGGCGGCTTGCGCTGAGGCAGGGGCAGGGGCTGGGGCTGTGGCCCGGGTTGCCTCTGTCAAGGGGGGGCGTGGGAGCGCTACGTCCATGAGGGCCGGGATGGTTTTGGTGGGCTGGGTGGTAGGGGTGGCCTTAGGGGCCTCTGTGGTTTTGGGGGCAGGAGCGCTGGTCCTCAAGGCCGGAAAGTGGGCCTGGTGATTGAGAGCGCTCCATGGGCTGGGGCGTTGTGGACTGAGGGCTGTGGTAGTTTTTCCTACCAGTTGAGGACATTCCCTCTGCTGGCGATCGCTTGCGCGCTTGGCTAGCTTGGGGGCGGTGGGTTTGGGCGCTTTTGGGCAGCCACGGTAGTTGGCCGTGTGGCCAGACTTGCCGCATAAGACGCAGCTGGGCGGCTCAGCGCACTGGGACGGGTCTTTGGGGCGAGTGCAGTCTGAGGTGCCGTGGTCACCCAGGCATTTCACACATCGTGCCTTCGCAAAGCAATTCCGCTGGGAGTGGCCGTACAATTGGCAGTTGTGACACTGGCCAATGATGCCACTCCTGCGGGGCTTTTCGATGGATAGGCCTGAGAGGCCACAGATGTGGGAGATGTTGAATATGGGGTGATGACCGTCTGTCGGATCGCAGACGACCAGAATCATATTGTATGATTCTCCACCTCGGCGGTGCATTCGGTGCACCTCTGCTACGGGGATACTCTGCGACTGAAGGTCGCTGAGAATTTCAGCCGTGGGGATTTCACGGGGGACGTTTTTGACCACCACGCGTGTCTGACGGTCCTCGGGGAGAGTAAAAGAGTGGAAAGGGATTTTCCTGCCCGAGAGGAGTTTGTGCAACTCTCGGTAGTCTTTTGCGGTCGGGACAGTGACTTTGATGCCCAGCTGAACAGCTCGGGCATTGGTATAATTAATTTGCCTGGCCTTGCAGGCAGTGGACACCTCAGTCCATTTGGCCTTGTCGTGAATGAACACGGGTGGCGGAGGTTGGACCTTTGGGGCTGAGGTTTTGGGGACTGAGGCCTCAACCGCCATCGGGCTGGCGGATCGGCTTGCCTGCTGGGAGGACCCAGCTGCCGAGGAGGGGCGGGATTGGGGGGCTGAAGACGGGGGGGAGGGGTGGGTGGGGGCGGCCTTTTTCAGGGCCTGCTCAGAGGGTGGGGACTTCTTCTTCTTCCTCTTCCCTCCGGCTACGACCTGGAAGTCGTCTTCGGAGGAAGAGGAATCAGATGGCTCAGAGGGCGCGGCAATGTCCATTTCCTCTGGGGAGGATGAACGGGAATCGGTGGGGCTCTGGTTCCCGGTAGCGGGTTGGGTGGTGGCGGCGCCGACTGTTGTATTAAGGGCAACAGCCGGTTTCGCGGAAGTCGTGGGGGCTGGGGCAGGGTTTTTGGTGATGGGTACCTGTTTGGGTACCCAGTTCTTGGATGCCTGCTTTTCAGTAGGCGGCGGGGAGAGAGGGCTCTCAGGGACCTGACCTTCTTGCTGCACGCGGGCAAGTTCGCTGCCAAATTTGGCAACCAGGTCCTGATCCCTGCAGAGCGCCTCTACTATCAGATCGCCATATTTGGCAGTGATTCCGGTGTCCTTGAGGACGGTGTCCTTGACGAACTCTAATAAATTAGCGTCCGTCATGGTGGGGGGGGGGGGGGGGATTTAATTCCTATCTAGCATCCGGGAGCAACGTTTCCGCGACTCCCAGCGCTTCCTACTTCCTAACTCCCCGGGTGGGATATCCCGGGGATGTGTACCCTCCCTGTCGGGTGTAGACAGGGAGGTGAGTGCCTAGTTTTGTGTGCCCTAAGCTTGTAAACCCACTGCCGATCTTATTGTGCAGTGGGGCCCTAGGGTCAGAAGACCGGTCCGGTGTGAAGGGGTTGAGACACCCAACCACACCGGGTGAATGCTGAAAGAGAGCGGGGTTAGACAGATGGCAGCGACTAGGGAAGCCCCCAAGGCCGCGTACCAAAGCCCTTCCGATTTGACTTAGCCCTGAAGGGGCTTGGGCCGGTGTATCGGGTCAACACCCCTTGGCTTCGTTGGCACCGTGAGGTATCCCACCAAGGACCACGAAACTGTGGATTTTCCCAGAAGGGGCACTATTCGTTTTGTTGACCCTCCGAAATAGAAACGGAGTCGTCCACTGCCTTGAAAAAGGCGGCTTCGGATAAGGGTTGTAGTCGGCGACTACTGGTGACGTCACGACTGGAGCGTGACGAAACGAACACACACGACACTGAGCACGATAACGGGAGAGCAGCGGGGAGCGGCACGTCCGTCGCGGGCGGGCGTCGGGAGCGGGGTTGTTGATTCCCCGCCGCGCGGTTCAGCCGTATTTATACGCGCGCCGCGTAGCTGAGTCAGTGGGAGGGGTACACACCTAACGAAAGAAACCAAATCGCTAAACGCGCAAGCGCGCTCTCGCTACCGATCTGTGTCGGGGTCAGGCAGGGAATATACATACAAACAACACGGAACAGAATTGAGGATGGATGGATGGAAGTTTACATAGTACCTAATGTTTGTAGTCGAAAGTCTTGTGTAAATAGGTATATAATATAAAACATATGACAGGATGAACGCAATGCGTCTTAACAACTATTATTACGGGTATTATATATTTATGTATATATATTATTTTCTTATTATTTATTTATATATATATATTTTTTTCTCTCCCTGTTTCATTGTCTGTCTGTACCATAGTGAAAATTGTTCATAATGATGAGTACAATGATCCGTTAAGATTTATTGTGTACATGTATTTTACACCTTGTATACATGTATAGGTACTTAAAGAGAGATTTATTTGTCGTGTTCTATGTGTTTGTGTTTATGTACCTACTAGGTACTCAGTAGTATTTTTAACGTTTTCGACTGTCTGTATAATAGAAACGAATATTTTTCATATTCATGATAGTATTGTTAGCCCTGAAAAGGGCTTTTTGGTGTGCGCTCGAGGAGAGCGCTGCGATTGAGAGCGCATGGCACGCGCGCTAAACATCTCGGTGCCGCTTTTTGGTTTCTTCAGTTGCTGCTGCTGCTGCTGCTTGCTGCTGCATGCATCCGATGAATTGTCGGTCGAGACGCGTCGAGCGGTGTTCCGCACCCTCCTTCCCGAGGACGGTAGACAGACGCGTAACCACGACGTAGGTGTACTACTACATATTAAACATGTACATTCATACATACGTACACGCATCTCACTATGGTATATCGTGCAATAAAACAAAAACACACACGCATTACGTAGCGTTAGGTATTTAGAGATTCATTCACAAATACACCATAGTTAAGACAGACGGTACGCACGCACACACATAGATGCACACACATAATATGCACTTGCTGATGTTGGTCGGCGGTCAGCCGATTGCGCAGTTGTCGTCGCCGTCGCCGGTGTTAACGCGAACGCGACCGTAGCTTACTTCTTAGCGGCGGAAGCTTTCTTGGCTGCCGGTTTGGATTTGGGTGTAGCCGCGGCCTTCTTGGGTTTAGGTGCTTTAGGTTTCTTGGTCGGCGGCTTGGCTGTCTTCTTGGCTTTGGGAGCCTTCGCCTTGGCGGGGGCGGCGGCCTTCTTGGGTGCCGGCTTCTTCTTAGCAGCGGCGGCGGCGGCGGCTGCCTTCTTATCCTTGGCGGCGGCGGCGGCGGCTGCGGCAGTCGATTTTGCCTTGGACGGAGAAGCCGACGAAGCGGCAGCGGCTGCAGCCTTCTTTGTCTTGGCGCCGGCTGCCGAGGCGGTAGCCTTCTTCGTCTTAGCAGCCGCAGCGGGAGCCTTGGCGGACTTGCCGGCGGCACCGGCGGGCTTCTTCGACGCGGCCGACTTCGACTCGAGCTTGAACGAACCGGAGGCACCCTTGCCCTTGGTCTGGATCAGCGCGCCAGATTCGACGGCGCTCTTCAGATATTTCCTGATGAACGGAGCCAGTTTCTCCGCGTCGACTTTGTACTGGGCGGCGATGTACTTCTTGATCGCCTGCAGGGAAGATCCACTGCGCTCCTTCATCTCCTTGATGGCGTTGTTGACCATCTCTGATGTTTTGGGATGGGTCGGCTTCGCCTTGGGTTTCTTGGCAGCGCCGGCGCCGCCGCCGGCCTGTCTCGCCTGCTTCTTCGCTGGGGTAGCGGGTGCCGGAGCCTCGGTAGCAACTGCGGTGTCTGCCATCTCGTATCGATGTAATACACTCACGCACAAACAAAAACGGTAGGTAGAGTTAGTTAGTTAGTCTTATAAGAGACTCAGATGTCGCCACTTATAGGTTTCACGAGTTTCGTATACGTACACTAAGGCACGACGTAACTTTACCGTAACGAGCGCCGTGATGTCGCGAGACGTTTTCTCGTATGAACGCTCGAAAGTTTTCACTAACACGTATCTAATAAAACAAGTAAAAATAATGTTTATCGTATCGATGAGGCCGTGTTGTTTACGTTTTCGGATAGGTCATGAAGTTGACGAGTGTGGTGCGCCGAGGGCGGCTTCGTGAGGCGACCGTTGCGGCGGTGGCGGCGTTTTAATTCGACGACGGCGTACGATGCTAAGGTCGGGTCGAGTTCAAAACGTTATTTTCTCTATAAAAATGACGTTTGGCGGGTGAAAAGGTCGACGCTTCGACGGGGAGGATATCGAGCTCGTGCGGCGACAACAATTCGTCGATACGGGACGGCCTCGCGAAGGTATTATCGAGGTAAAAGTGAACCGTCGTAAAACACCGCGACCGCCGAGAACCGTTAAGGACGGACGACTCCGTCCAGGACGTGCAACCTATTAATATCGTACTAATATCGAATCGAACGAAATTACCAGAATGCCCTTCGACTAGTGCAACAATCTGTGTGGTGTGCGTACTGTGTGTGTGATCGGGATTCATCGCGTTCATCAATACGTACCTACAGCTCTGTGTGTGTGTGATGTATCGAATAAGGTGCTAGACTACAGTAGGTAGTACAGACTCGGTACACAGCGCTCGAATCGCATTATGTACCTATATCGACACTGTGTCATGAATTTTTTTTTTTTTTTTTTTAGTTATTTTTTTGTTTTCCTCTCTCTTTAGGTGATATATGTATATAGGTAGGTACCCAGTACCTACCTAAAACGAAGACATACGGGCGAAGAAAAAAGTACGTTACCTACGTACCTATGTAATAAATAGGATGCTATAGTTAAACGTTTTATTAATATCAATTTCAGGTCGACCCTTCTCTGCTGAGCCGAGACGGGTGAAAGATTACGACCACCACGACGACGGGCGGCAGCGGCAGCGGCAGCGGCGGCGGCGGCGGCGGCGCAGCACAACAACAACAAGGTGAATAAGTCAACGTGTGTACCTACCTACCTACTTAATTAATACCTACATAGTAGAAGATCATCCGTACTAGTTGTAAGTAAGTATGTCTCTACACATTGCATGTAATATGTATGTAAATAACGTTTTATATTTATCAATTTCAGGGTGGCGAGCGGGCGGGCCGACCATTCGGCTGAGCTGTGTGCGCTCTGACCGACCGACGGCGATGGATGGAGACACCGACCGAGACGGCGAGGGCGAGGGACAGGACAACAAGAACGTTTACCAAGTATAAGGTAAAGAGATCTGTCAGTATCTGTTTGTATGTACCGAATACTGGATATTAAAATGATAATGCTGAACATAAACTGTTTGATGTGCGTACCTCCTCTATGCATACTACTACTACTATAATATACGAGTAAACTACCAAATTATGAATGTTATCCAAAACCAACCAAATTTAAATAAAACTAGCACCTTCTATGTAGGTATATTACGTTTAGTTCGTTCGTTTTTAGACAATTCCATTATAGAAACTTTTATCATATCGAATCATATGCGGCCCTGAAAAGGGCCTTTTTTTATGTGTGTGCGCAGATCTACGTACGTACATACGTATGGACGAACGGTAGTGTGACTTACGTCAGCCACACACTGTAGGTACGAAGATCTGGTTGCGCGCAGACGGGAAACGCGCAATGTGTTTAACCGCCGAAACCGTACAGGGTACGACCCTGGCGCTTCAGAGCGTAGACGACGTCCATGGCGGTGACGGTCTTCCTCTTGGCGTGCTCGGTGTAGGTGACGGCATCGCGGATGACGTTCTCGAGGAACACTTTAAGCACACCGCGAGTCTCCTCGTAGATCAGACCGGAGATACGTTTCACGCCGCCTCTGCGAGCCAGACGGCGGATGGCGGGCTTCGTGATACCCTGGATGTTATCACGAAGTACCTTCCTGTGACGCTTGGCTCCTCCTTTTCCCAGACCCTTTCCTCCCTTGCCGCGACCGGTCATCTTCTCAGCAGACGGGGGGCTTCCAAATTAACACTGACAACACTCTGCGCTCACGAACTGGAGTCGTAACTAAAATTTTCGAGGCGCTCGCTCTTATATATATACTGCTACGGGCGAGCGAGGGGAGCGATACGGTCGGTGCGCGGGGAGAGGTGAGACTATGCTCGTCGTTGGTTGGTTTGTTTGACGATGCGCTACGCTATACGTGATTTCTTTGCGCGCATTCGAATAAAATAATAATAATTAAAAAAAAAAAAAAAGTCTAACAGTATAAAATGCGACCTAGGTATGATGTTAGCACTATGGTAACGTAAAAAAAAAAAAAAAAAAAAAAAAAAAATTGCACCTATATCTTAACTACATACCTATCTAATTATATCTCAAATGTTCCAAACGTTAGCATTCAGTCGCAATAAGTAGGTAATAGGAAAATAAACATGCTTCCTTACTAACTTTCATGTAAAATATCTCTATGCGACTTATATATAGGTAAGATGTGTTCGTATCGGTTGGTTAAGCTGTATATATGTAATGTATGATTTTGTTCGTCAGTTTCATTCCATTTTTTATCATCTGTACTATTATAGGTAGGTAAGTAAGTAAGTAAGTAAGTAAATAGGTAGGTAGGTAGGTAGGTAGGTATCGTTTTTGCGACATTCTGATAGAAAGAAACATTTCATATTCAGATACATATGTGGCCCTGAAAAGGGCCTTTTATGTGAACGCACAGTCACAGACGGCACACAGCCGACAACCGACACGAAGCCGCACCACCCGAAACAGGCAGTGTGTCACAACGTGAAGGACGACGGGGTGCGTGTCGTGCTTGCGACGTATGCCGTTGCAACAGCAGCAGTTTAAGCGCGTTCGCCTCTGATCCTGCGCGCCAACTGGATGTCCTTCGGCATGATTGTGACGCGCTTAGCGTGGATCGCGCACAGGTTGGTGTCTTCGAAGAGACCGACCAGGTAAGCTTCGCTGGCCTCCTGCAGCGCCATGACGGCGGAGCTCTGGAAACGGAGATCGGTCTTGAAGTCCTGGGCGATCTCACGCACTAGACGCTGGAACGGAAGCTTGCGGATCAGCAGCTCGGTACTCTTCTGGTAACGACGGATCTCACGGAGGGCCACGGTACCGGGCCTGTAGCGATGGGGCTTTTTGACGCCTCCGGTGGCCGGTGCGCTCTTGCGCGCAGCCTTGGTGGCGAGCTGTTTCCTCGGTGCCTTACCACCGGTGGATTTACGAGCGGTCTGCTTGGTACGCGCCATTGTAAACAACACGGAACGGGAGATTAACGTATAAAGGATAGAACGAACACTACTACTCGGACGCGCGGGACCTACGCGCAACGAAAGAACGACAGTGAATACCGCTCATTTCTTCTTTGGAAGTCGCTACGTCCCCGCTAGAGGACGCGGCGAGCGGTCACGGAGCTTCGCCCCCTGCCCGCGGGGGCACCCCTCAGCCCATTAATATGGGCTCGTCATTAGGTTGTTACCTTAATAACGTAAAGTTTCGGGTTAACGCCTACTGAAAAAGTGATAGCAACGTTAACCCGAGTGTCTATTGTTGTGTTACTGCAGGCGTTGTCGCGCCACTGTGTACAGCGCACAGCGAACGCTTTTTCACGGCACCTCGGCGGTCGGACCCCGCCAGGTGAGACCCCCAGTTGCCTGAGGGAGGCCCAGCGAGGAACGACCAGCGACAGAGGTGCCGACTTTGTTGACACGCCCGCAGTAATATGTAATCCCCGTCCGCCCCGCGCACAGATCGAGCCGTTTGCGGTTTGGACTGCGAGAAGGTAATTATGTTTGTGTGTGAGCGGCCGTGTAGTGTGAATACTACCGCCCAGTGCATTTGCACCGAATAGCGCTTCCACTACGCCAATATTCGGTGCGTGAGTTCGAGCGAATGTCGAGAAATGCTTATTGTGTGAGCGTTGCGCAACTCGCCTATATTAACTTAGAACGAGCCGCGCTTCGCGATGTGCGTTGTGTGTGGAGTCTTATTGTTTGAGTGAGCCGCGTGTTACGTGAATGCGACTCACTCAGGCGTCATAACCGGTGCGATGGGCCGTCAAACGTCCGCGATCAGGTCGCGGGGCAGGCGCCTCGCGTCAGGCGGGCGCGCGTGCCAGGGCGCAAGGTGCTTGACGTGGGGCCAAGCTGATGCGTCGGCACGCGCGAACATTGCCTTCGCGAGGCGCTGCGCAAACTCATCCAGGCTCTCAATCCCAAGATCTCGCTGGATGACGTCGTTCCTCACCAAGTAAGGGGCGTCGAGTATGGTCCGCAGCGCAAGGTGTTGTTGCGCGCGGAGCTTCTTCCGGTTCCCCTCAATGGTGAGGGCGAGCCATGCGGGGGCGGCGTACGTCAGTATTGGGCGTATGTACAGTTTGTACACGCCCAACTTGACGCGCACCGGGAGTTGGGACGAGAGCACCGGTCTGAGCTTGTTGCGGACAGCTTTTGCCTGCGCGACGACCGCGCGGACGTGCGAGCCCATCGTGAGTCGGCGGTCGATGGTCACACCCAGGTACTTGGCCTGGGGCGCCCAATCGACGTCGACTCCTTGCAGCTTCAGAGGTGGTGGGAGGCGCGATGAGCCTGTAACAATCGCCTGCGTCTTACCCACGTTAACCGAAAGCCGCCATTTGGCGAGCCAGTCTGGGAGGAGGTCGAGCACGCGCTGCATCTTGGACGCCGCGTGCCTGGCGTTCATGGAGGTGGTGATGTACGCGGCGTCGTCTGCGTACAGCGCGAGCGTCGACTGTGGCGTGGTGGGGATGTCGTCGGTGTAACGTGAGTAACACGCTGGCGACAGGCAGCTGCCCTGCGGCACGCCCGCCCTAACGGGGCGGGGGGCGGACAGCGCGCCGTCGACCACCACTCTGAAGCTTCTGTGGGACAGAAAAGATTGAATCACTCTTACCACGCGACGGGGTGCGTCCGATGTGGCCAGCTTATATAATAAGCCGTCGTGCCATACTCGGTCGAAGGCCTTTTCCATGTCGAGGAATACTGCGACCGCGTACTCCTTCTTGTTCATCGACGATGACAGCAGGTGCAGTACCCTCGACAGCTGGAGCGTCGTACTATGTTCCGCCCGGAAACCGAATTGTTCCGGGCGTGGGACGATGTGAGACGTCAAGTGTCGCAGCAGGAGCGCTTCGAACACCTTGGAGATGGTGGGCAGCAGGGTGATCGGCCGATAGCTCTCAGGCTTCAGGATGTTCTTTCCCGCCTTGGGCAGCATAATGACGCGCCCCTCCTTCCAGATGGCCGGGAAAACCCCCGTGCGCAGCACTCCCGTAAACAGGCGCGCCAGCGCCGCGACCATACGGGGCGGCAGGTGGCGCAGCGCTGTGTTGGTAATGCCGTCGGCACCGGGGGCCTTTCTTGGCTTCGTCCGCCAGATGGCGCGTCTAACTGCCTCCGGCGAGATAAACAAGGCGTCCTCCTCAGGAGCTATCGGCGTGGCGAAGTAGTCCCCAAGGTGTTGCTCGACTGCCGCGACGTGTGCGTGCTCGGCGGTCGGGTTCGGCTGGAACTGACGCTCCAGGTGTTCAGCAAAGACCTCCGACCGGTCCTCTGCCGTGTAAATGAGCACCCCGTCGCTGCCTCTTAGCGGGCGCACCGGGGCTGGGGTACCGGTCAGCTGATGGCACAGCTGGTGAGTCGACTGCCAGTCGGTCGCTGCGGCGTCTAGTCGTTCCTCCCAGCTCGCGGCGGCCAGTGCTTTGACCTCGACCTTGACCTTCTCCGCGAGACGGTTGAGCTGCGTTTTCAAAGTGGGACAGCGTAGTTGTTGCCACTGCTTGCGTAGGCGCCTCTTCTCGGCAACCAGTGCACGTACCCGTGGCGGTAGGGGCGGCTGTAGCCCTCTCCCCTCCGTGGGTGGGATAGTGGTGGCCTCTTCCAAGGCGCATTGTACGCAAGCAGTGATGTCGTTGGCTAACGAGTCAACGTCCGCGGCGGCAGTAATAGGTCGAGTGGGCGTAGTGATCGCAATCTTTTCTGTGAACATGTCCCAGTTTATGATGCGACGTGGCGCTGGTGGCTTCAGTCGGGTCGGCATTCCCGATAGGACGACGAGCACGGGATGATGGTCCGAGCCCATCTCGTCGTCTATCACCTGTTGGGTGATCTGGCAGCGTAGCCCACGGTGTACTAGAATGTCTAGTACGTCGGGCATGAATTCGTGGTTATCCGGGTAGTGGGTGGGCATATCTGGGCCCGACACCGTGTAGCCGTGGGCTTCGGCATCGGCGAAGAGTCTGGTCCCCGCCCAGTTGGTTGAGTACGCGTTCCAGCCTGGGTGCTTGCTATTCAAGTCGCCGGCGAGGATGGTAGCGTTGTTATTGTAGTTTAGGACCGCCCGTAGTTCAGTGGTGTTGAAGTGGTACCCGGGCGGTCTGTACACGGCGTAGATGTTTAAGTCCTCGCCGGCCACGTGCAGCTGTACACCCAGTGCGTACATGGCGTGCAGCGTGATTGTGGGGAGCTCCTGGTGGATGACCCTTCGCTTTACCAGCACTGCCAAACCACGGTATCTAACGTTTAATGCCGACCGTTCGTCCTTCCTATAAACGAGGTAACCTGGGAACCTAACCCTATCTTCGGGTCCCAGGAGCGTCTCGCTTATGAGCGCCACGTCGACATCTTGGTCCCTCAGGAGGAGTTTGAGGGTGGCGACCTTTGGTCTCAGGCCGCGGGCATTCCAATGCACTATCCTCAACGACTCAGCCATGGTAGAGGGTTAAAAGGGAGGCCAAGCCGTCAAGGATAACCTGCTCCACATCTTGACCCTGCCTGATGGCCTTGATAAGGTCCATCAGCAGTTGGATGGCGCAGGCAGTAAAATTCTTTTTATTGTTTATGTTTGTTTTGCCGACATTCGAGCCATTGTCGGCTCCACGTGCATTGGCATCGTTTTTCATACTATAGTTTGGCATTTTATCCGACGCCACTATTTTTTTCCCTACTATACTTCTGTTGGTATTTATAGTGGGCGCCGGACTGTCTGCGGCGTTTGCCTGCGCCGTCCGTTGTGCAGTGGCGGCCTGAGAAGTCTCCCGTGGGAGCGTTCCTACTTCTCCGTTTTGTGGAACCCCCCCCCCTTCTTGGGTTTGGGGGTCGGTCGCCTGGGGCCTGGGCTTTCTTCCCTTCCTGCCCCGTTTCCTCTTCCTCTTGCTTTTCGTGGAGGAGGATCCGTCTCGTTCAGTGGGCCCGTTAGCTGCCGCCATTAAGTTTGGTGCCTCTCTTTCGGTGTCCACTGTGTTTTGCTTGGGGCGGCTTTGCGAGGCCGCCGTGATGGCGGCAGTGCCCGCCCGCCTGTTTTGACGTTCCCTCTTGAACACGGGACACGTCACGTGATTCGCCGGGTGCGCTCCGCCACAGTTGACACATGTGGCGGGCTCTTCCTTCGGGCGCGGGCATTCGCGTGCTGTGTGTCCCTCGCCGCATCGTACGCAGGCGAGCGGGCGGTGGCACTGGTGCGACGAGTGCCTGAATTTTTGGCACCTGTGGCACTGAGCGGGCCCACGCTTTCCTCGCCACGCTTCTATTTTGACACCACGCATCAACATAAACGTCGTGGTGTCGAATATGCGGCGCACGTCGGGGGTGCGCCGCAGCATGGCGTAGAATACGCAGCCGGGTCTTCCCTGGCGCGCCCTGATGTGGCGCACGTACTCCGGCTCGTATCCTAACGAGCGGAGTTCCTCCTCTATTTCCTGAGGGACTGTGTCTACTGGCAGCCCCCTTATGGCCACCTTAAACATCTTGTCCGCCGGCAGGGAATAGGCGAACCAGCTAATCCCAGTCTCCTTCTCCAAGTCGACTAGGTAGCGTTGGACCAACCTGTACTCGCCCTCCGACTCCGGCGAGAAACGGACGCCAGTGCCGTATGGGCGGGCGTTGGGCGGTCGGCCCAGCTTGGCGGCTAGGGCGCGAAAGTGGTGCGCCCAGTTGGGTAGCTTCTCCACAATCAACGGTGGGAATCGTGGCCTCTTATTCTTGTTGTTGGTTCCCGGGGCCGTGCTGGTCGCGGCCGCTGCCGGGGCGGGGGCTGCATTAGGGTTAGGTGTAAGTGATTGACTTACCCCTTCCTGTGTCGGGCTGCCCGGTGGTGACACGTCGTCGTCTCTGTCCTGCGACGAGCGCCCGTTCTGGGCGCGCGGCGAGCAGAGGCGGTGACGCTTGGCTTCTTCTTCTTCCTCTTCATCCGGTGATCTGGGCCGGCGTTGGGCCCGTGGCTTCCCTGCAGGTTGCGCGGCGGGGAGGTCGTCGTCGTCCTCCAGCGACGCGAGCGACATATACGACCCGGCGCGCGACGACTGGGTCGAGTATGTTGCCGGCGATTCGTAGCCGGCAACTCGCGGCGGAGCGGGCGACGCGGGTGTTGATGGAGTCGACTGGGTCGCGGGCGGCGCGGTAGCCCTGTTCAGCCTCGGATCGCGAACAGTTTGGGTCGCAGGCTGAGCCGCAGCGCCCGCCAGCAAGCTGCGGGGCGCGGCTGACGCGGTGCGCGGCGCGGCGGGCGCGCGCGCGGCGGACTGTGCAGGTGAGTGCGCGGCGGACTGCGCGTACGTGCGCGCCTGCGGCGCTTGCGAGCGCGCGGCGGCTGTATCGCGGGCAGGTACCGGTGCCTGCTTGGTCGCGGAGCGCGTCACCTCGGGGTGCGGAGGCGCAGGCCGGGGCCGGCTCGACGACGACGGGGGCGTAGCGCGCGCGGACGCCGACGTCGTCGGTGCGTCGACCACTAACCTGCGCTCCTCATGGTGTTTCGGCGGCTTCTTAGTCGCAGCGCGCATTTCATGCGACTGCGGTGGCGGCGGGCGGGCCGTCGCTGCGCCAGACAGCGTGGCGCCAGCCTCGGACGCCGAGCCAGACAGCGCGGCGCCGATGTCAGGCAGCGACACTGCCCGATCCAGCGACGGACGGCACTTCTTGATAGTTCCTGGCGGCGGGTCGGGTTCCCGTGCGCCTCCACGGCCCAGGGAGCCGCGGGCGTCGGGTTTCGGCATCTGGGGCACTCGAATAAACTCGAAAAACTCGCGTGTTCTTGTGCTTCCGCAGCCGTTACGAAAAAATTTTCAAATTCGAAAACTTTCCGTGAAAGCAGTGGCTCCGCCCTGCGGCTGTGCGAACGAACTAGGCCCGATCACACAGTCGTAGGGTAGGAGAAAGAACAAAAGTAGGGCTCGTGCGGGTGCTTCGCGGACAACTTGCGGACAGGTGTCTTCGCGTAAGCGGCAACAGCTGATCCACCGCTCATTTCGTAGAGATCACCCGTATTTATACCCGGGGACCGTAGCTCACGCGCGCGCGCGCCCTCTTCAGTGTAACGAGCAAGCTAAAACTCACGAGCGAAAAAAAAAAAAAAAAAAAGGAATAAAAAAAAAAAAAGAAATGCGAATAATAATAATAACACATACCTAATATATAATTATATTTTAGAATTTAATTGCCTGTCTGCCACATAACACGGCAGATAATTATTAACAAAGTAGATACATAGTGAGCGCTACCTATGTATGTATGCTTCGAGTACGAACCGAAAGTGTGTACCTAAATGATTATTGTTCGCATTCTCATTATTTTCCATTATATTTAATTTAATAATGTTTTATTAAGAAACATCGCAGGTAGGTAGGTAGGTAGGTAGGTAGTTTATATTTAGCTGTCAATTATATCATTCCATCACTTTTGTGATAAAATAATGTTTTTTTTTTTTTTTTTTTTTTTTTTTTTGGAATGGACCACTCGCAGTTCAGCACACTAAGGCTGGTTACTGCTCAACCGGACAATCCTGTGGTGGCCTCAAATGAATTTAAGGCCCCCAGCCAGGGCTAAAAACTACTAAAAGCTAAATGACCGCTTCGCTAAGGGCATCCCCTGTGGGATACGGGCCTCGGCTTAACGGGGTCATTGAGAGGGGCAGCAAGGGACAGGCTGGGTCAATTATTATTATTTAGGGGATTTAACGCTAATGGCTCAGCGGCGCGGGCTGGCTCGTTAGGCAAAAGTCGGGGAGGGATGTTACTGGGGCGTCGCGATGGGCCTCGTCGGCGAGGCCGGAATACGGAACGCGGTCTGTTTTTGTTTTTTCTAATCGTGCTGGTTTCCCTATTACTCTCTTGTAGTAAGGTGATGGGGTCGTCGGGTTCGACTAGGGAGTGCCGTGGACGGCGAATCCTACTAATCTTGGAGGGAGTGTACCGGGCGGCCATTAAAATAATGTAGTGTTTGTGTAGTTTTTATACTTAGAAGTTGGTACGTTTTGACTTTTCATATTAAAGAAACGTGAATTATTATCACATGAAAATATTTGTGGCCCTGAAAAGGGCCTTTTGTTAGTTCTCCTGCCATCCTGCGGGCGGGCGGTGTGGTGTAGGGTTGTGCGCGTCCAGGCGTCTGTGTCGTGGTCGTCTAGGTGGTGGCGGTGGTGTTTGTATCGATCGATTCGAGACGAATACGTGAATAATGCGAGTCTCGTACGTGCCGTACATAACATACATAGCATGCAGGTATGCACAGAACGATGACCAAGACACTATCATCACGCAACACCACTGGTCGATTGATATACATGACCCACCCACGCACGCACGGACGAACGAACATTCGCCACTGGATTTAACACTTTTCACGCACACACGCGTTGGCCACCGACCGCTCACTTGGAGCTGGTGTATTTGGTGACCGCCTTGGTGCCTTCACTGACGGCGTGCTTGGCGAGCTCTCCGGGCAGCAGGAGCCTGACGGACGTCTGCACCTCCCTGGATGTGATGGTCGACCTCTTGTTGTAGTGGGCGAGGCGAGAAGCTTCGGCGGCGATGCGCTCGAAGATGTCGTTCACGAACGAGTTCATGATGGACATGGCCTTGCTGGAGATACCGGTGTCGGGGTGCACCTGCTTCAGGACCTTGTAGATGTAGATGGCGTAACTCTCCTTCCTCTTGTGCTTCTTCTTCTTCTTGTCGGTCTTGGAGATGTTCTTCTGGGCTTTGCCAGACTTCTTGGCGGCTTTACCACTTGTCTTGGGCGGCATGATGCGAGATTAATTTACAATACGTGTTACCGGAACGGAGTACGGTCGCAGTGTAAAACGTAGACACTGGAGAATTTCGCGGCGCCCCCGCAAGGGGGCGCGGCGGCGGGCGTAGGCAAAGCCTTTAATCCCGCGGCGTCGGGGTGTTCGCGCCCGTTACTACGGGCGCGGCGTCGGGTTGCCATATAGGCGCGGCTTTTGACGCGCGCGGCAGTTGTGCCGCAGCGTGCCTAGAGGTGTAGCTGTTCTGGGTGTGTCAGCAGGAGCGCCCGGCACTGCCTCGCAGTGCCGTGTTTCACGGCCCTACGGCGGTCAGTCCCCGCCAGGTGAGACCCCCGGTTACCCGAGGGAGGCCCAGCGAGAGACGACCAGCGACGTAGGGTCCGACTTTGGTGGCGCCCTCTGCTGAGAAGGTTGACCCCCGCTCGTTTCGCTTCCAGATCGAGCCGGTCACGCTCCGAGCTAAGGGGCCGATGGGTGAATTGGGCCGGCATTGTATTGTGAAACACCGAATACCCTGTGAGCGAACGAGACGCGCGTCCGCGCCGCACGCTCGTCGCGTGAGTTGGTCTGTTGTGGAGTCATGAATGTGTGGGGTTCGCTGCGCTCCATGCCTATATTAACTTAGCACACAGAGCGCTGCGAGTGCGTGTCATGCATGTAGAGTCTTTTTGTTTGAGTGAGTCGCGTGTCGGTGTCTGCAACTCACTCGGCGTCAAGTCCGGTGGGTGGGCGCGTCAACGTCGGGAATCAGGTCGCGTGGGAGGCGCCTCGCATCCGGTGGCCGCGCGTGCCAGGGCGCTATGTGCTTGACGTGGGGCCAAGCAGAAGCGTCGGCACGCGCGAACATAGTGGACGCTAGGCGGGCGCAGAAGTCATCCAGGCTCTCGACTTTTAGGTCGCGCTGGATAACGCTGTTCCTCACGAAGCGAGGGGCAGCAACTATTTTCCGCAGCGCAAGGTTCTGCTGCGCGCGGAGCTTCTTCCTGTTGGTCTCGCTCGTGAGGGCGAGCCAAGCTGGGGCGGCATACGTGAGCAGCGGGCGGATATACGTTTTGTAAACGCCCAGCTTGGCTCGCAGCGGGATGCGGGACGAGAGCACTGGATGGAGTAGTGCGCGGGCCACTCTACCCTTAGCGGCGACCTGCTTGACGTGACGGCCCATGGTGAGTCGACGATCGATGGTCACCCCGAGGTACTTGACCTGGGATGACCATCCAATGTCGACTCCGTTCAGCTTGAGGGGTGGTGGGAGGTGCGCGTACCCGGCGAGCAGCGCCTGCGTCTTGCCCACGTTCACCGACAACCTCCATTTCGACAGCCATTCGGGAAGCAAATCCAGCACGCGCTGCATCTTGACGGCCGCGTGCCTCGCGTTCAGCGAGGTAGCGATATACGCGGCGTCGTCAGCATACAGCGCGAGGGTGCATTCCTGCGTCGTGGGGATGTCGTCGGTGTAGCACGAGTAGCAGACTGGTGACAGGCAGCTGCCTTGTGGCACGCCTGCCGCTACAGGTCGGGCGCCGGACACGGCACCTTCGACCACCACCTTGCATGTCCTGTCTTGGAGGAAGGAGGAGACCACCTTAACAACGCGACGGGGCGCGGTGGTATGGCACATCTTGAAGAGAAGGCCTTCGTGCCAAACTCTGTCGAACGCCTTTTCCATATCGAGGAGTACTGCAACTGCGTGCTCCTTCTTGTTCAGCGACGCTGTCAGCAGGTGCAGTACCCTCGACAGTTGGAGCGTCGTGCTGTGTTCCGAGCGGAACCCAAACTGCTCCGGGCGCGGCGTCAAATGAGGTGTTAGGTGTCGCAGCAGGAGTTGCTCAAACACCTTAGAGATAGTGGGCAGCAGCGTGATGGGCCGATAGCTTTCCGGCTTCAGAACATTCTTGTTCGGCTTGGGCAGCATTATAACGCGCCCTTCCTTCCAGCAGCGCGGGAAGGCCCCCGTGCGCAGTATCCCCGTGTACAGGCGCGCCAGCGCCGCTACCATACGGAACGGCAGGTGGCGCAGCACTGTATTGGTGATACCGTCCGCCCCGGGGGCCTTTTTCGGCTTTGTCCGGAGGATGGCGCGTCTCACTGCCCCAGGCGAAAAGAAAATGGGGTCTTCATCGGAAGCTATCGGCGTCGCAAAGTAATCCCTAAGGTGCCTCTCGACTGCTGCGACATGGTCGTGTTCGGCAGTCGGGTTCGGCTGGAATTGACGCTCCAGGTGTTCAACAAAGATCTCTGCGCGGTCTGGCGCAGAGTACCTCGGCGTCCCGTCGCTATGCAGGAGCGGACGCACCGGAGCTGGGGTATTCGTCACTAGCCGGCACAATTTGTGTAGGGCCGGCCAGTCGCCCTCTGTGGCATCAATGTAGGACTCCCAGCTCTCGGTGTTGTGCTCCTGGAGCTTGGCCCTAGTCCTTTCCGCAAGACGGTTGAGCACTGTCTTCATGACTGGGCATTTCGTGATGAGCCACTGTTTGCGAAGGCGCCTTGTTTGGGCGACCATGTCACGGATGTGGCGGGGCAGGGGTCTGCGTAGCAGCCCCTGCGAAGGCTGGAGGATGCGGGTCGCCTTTTCATAGGCGCGCTGGATGCAAACAGTGACCTCATTTGCCATCTCGTCCACGTCTGCGGCGGTGGTAATGGGCCAAGTTGGTATGGTGGTCTCCAGCGCTTCCTGGAAGGAGCTCCAGTCCGTCTTTCGACGTGGCGCTGGGGGCGAGAGTCGGGTTGGCATCCCTGACAGGACGACGAGAACTGGCTGGTGGTCGGACAGCATCTCGTCGTCCAGTACCTGCTGGGCGATCTGGCAATTAAGGCCCCTGTGGACCGTGATGTCCAGCACGTCCGGCAGGTAGTTTGCTGCGTCCGGGTAGTGAGTCGGGGTGTCCGGACCGGACACCACGTACCCGTGGGCCTCTGCGTCTGCGAAGAGTCGTCTGCCCCCAGGGTTGGATACCCTTGAGTTCCACGCTGGGTGCTTGCAATTCAGGTCGCCGGCAAGGACTGTTGCGTGCGGCGCCTTCAGCATAAGGGCCCTCAGCTCCATCACGTCAAAGGGAGCTGAGGGCGGGATATAGGCCGCGTGGATGTTTAGGTCCTCGCCGGCGACATGTACTTGCACACCCAGCGCGTAAAAGGTGCTGAGTTGTGGCGGGGGCAGTGGCTGGTGGACGACCCTTCGCTTCACTAGTATCGCCAGACCGCGATACTGGATGCCTAGGTCCGACTTCTCGTCCTGCCTGTAGCATACATATCCTGGGAAACGTACTTTGTCGGCTGGTCCCAGGAATGTTTCACTAATGAGCGCCACGTCGATGCGTTGTTCTCTTAGGAGGAGGCGGAGTGGGGCGACCTTGTTCCGTAGGCCGCGGGCATTCCAGTGAATGATCCTTAACGGCTCAGCCATGGTAGAGCGTGAGTAAAGAGGCCAAGCCGTCAAGGATCACCAGTTCCGCGTCCTTACCCTCCCTGATGGCCTTGATGAGGTCCATCAGTAGTTTTATGGCGCAGGCGGTGAACTCCTTCTTGCGCTCGCGCTCCTCTTCATTTGGGGCGCGAGGCGTTTGTGTGTGTGTGCGCTGTCGCTGCTGATGCGGCGCAGCACTGGGTTGTTGGGCGGTCGTTTGTGGAGCACTCTCTGCCGTTGTGGCGGTGCTCCTTTCTTCTGCTCGCTGCGCGGTCCTCACAATTTTCTTGGTAGATTTCGCATCAGCAGCGACAGCGGGAGTTGTGATGTTAGTCGCCTGCGCCTGGGTAGGAGCAAGGTCGGCTTCCTGTTTCTCATTTGCTTGGGGGGGTGTGGGCTTCTTCCCCTTTTTTTTCCCCCCCCTCTTCCTCTTCCTCCGCCTCCCGGAGGTGGCAGCGTCTCGATCAGTGGGCCCGTTTGCTGCCGCCATCAACGATGAGCTTGGCGCCTCACTGTCATTGGCGGACACAGGTTTGTCCGCCGGTGAGGGCCGGCTCTGTCGTTTTGTGATGGCGACAGTGCCCGCTCTCTTATTTTTGGCCTCGCGCACGAATACGGGGCATTTTGTGTTGCAGGCCGGGTGGCTTCCCGCGCAATTTGCGCAGGTGGGCGGCTCTGTACGTGGGCGTGGGCAATCGCGTGCAGCGTGGTTTTCCCCGCATCGTACGCAAGTGAGCGGGCGGTGGCACTGGCGCGAGCTATGACGGAATTGCTGGCACCGGTGACACTGGGCAGGCCCCTGCTTGCCCCTCCACGCCTCTATCTTGACACCACGCATATATAGGAATTGCGTGATGTCATAGATATTCCTGAAGTTAGGCGTCCTTTTGATCACTGCATGGAATATGCAGCCGGGTCTACCCTCGCGCGCTTTTATGTTGCGCACGTACTCCGGCTCATATCCATGCAGGCGGAGCTCCTCCTCAATTTCGTCCGTGGGTGTATCGGCGGGCAGGCCGCGGATAGCTACCTTCACGCTACGCTCCGCTGGGAGTGAGTAGGCGAACCATGATAGGCCAGTCTCCCTCTCCAGGTCGGTGAGGTAGCGCTGTACCACCCGATACTCGCCCTCTGTCTCGGGCAAAAAGCGAATTCCGCCCTGATAGGGGCGGGCATTAGGCGGGTGGCCCAGCTTCGCGCTCACCGCCCTGAAGTGGGAGGTCCAGTCCGGGAGCCTCTCCACTATCAGCGGAGGGTAGCGCAGGGTTTTCTTTTTGGGCGCCGCTGTCCCTTTCGGGGCGGTCGCCTCGTTGCCCGTGTTTGTAGTGGCCGGGAGTGTCTGGTTGGTGGCGCCCTCTTCAGGTGTCACTTCGTTGGACGAGAGGCCTACTGTTTCGGGTTGTACAGGTGACCCCCTCCCGCGCGCCCCGCGCGTGTTACGCTGCGGTAGTGGCGAGTCAGGGCAGTACCTTTTTGCCTCCTCAGTGGCCTCATCGTCCGGGCTTCTGGGTCGGCGTTGGGGCCTGGCTTCAAGTGCGAACTCGAAGCCAAAGCCCAGATTTTCAGTGGAGGTTGAGGGGTATGCTATATCCATTGTTTCGGTCCGTTCGGGTGTATCCGTAGATACGCCTCGTCGATCGACGTAAGATCCTACCGATGATGCCGACATGTCCGATCCTTGACGTGACGAGCATGCCGACATCATGGCTGGGGAGTCTTGGGCGGAGCCCCTCGGTGGTGTCGGAGATAAAATTAAATTTAAATTGTCTGACCTTGTATGAGCAGGTGTCTGGGTCGCGCCTGCCAGCGAGCTGTATGGAGCGGGCGGCGGTGAGCGACGAGCTGTGTCAGCGTATGATGCCGCTGGTACGCTATCGCTGCGCGAGGTCTGGCTCTGGACAGGTGGCTTGGTGGCTGCTGCAGTGGTTGGCTGTTTGCTGCTTGCTGCTGCAGTAGTTGGGGCTGCAGTTAGGACTGCGGGAGGCACTGTGGGCGCGGCGTGTCCGATTTTTACGGGCGCGGCTGGGCGCGCTTGCTGCGCGGCGGGGCGAGTTTGTTGCGCGGCGGGCGCGATAGGGCGGTTTTGCGGTGCGACGGTAGTGGCGGCACGAGTACTCGATGCGAGTCCGGGCTTCGCTTGAGTCACTGTACGCGCGGGCTGCGCCTCGGGGCGCGCTGTCGCGGTAGAATGTTTGGGCGGTGCACATGGTACACGTGCTGCCGCCTGGTGGTCACTCGCGGAAGCGGCGTCCAAGGTGGCTGCGCCCGATACCGGTGCTGCCGCCTGGCGGATTTTTGCCGAAGCTAGATCCACCATGGCGGCACCCGGTACTGGTGCTGCCGCCTGGCGGCCGCTCGCGGAAGCACTTGTCCCCGGCGCTGCGGAGCGCACGACGGGGGCGGTTGCGCGCACTGTGTGGGAGCGGCTGGCTGTGGCTGGCCCCGGGGCCTGTATCGGCACGGGGCGGAAGGCTGGAGGACGGACCGGGACGGCCGGTTGCCGGCTCGACGACGGCGCCGGCGAAACGCGCGCAGTCGCTGGTGCCGTCGGTGGGCCGGTGGCGGCCGGTCTTGATCCTCCTCGGGCTTGGGTTTGTTCGGCCGGTGGAGCACCAGGCGTCGGGTCCGCGATGTGCGGGAGCGACGACGCTCGGTCCCCCATCGGACGATCCGGCGGAGAGCCGGCGTCGTGGCCCAGAGAGCCACGACTGCCGGCTTTCTTCGACATCTTCTAACTTCGGGTTAAAATCTTGATAAAATAATGTTTTAAAATTCACTCGGCAGTAGCGGAGCCCCCCGTGACCGCTACGGTGCGTTGCCGCACCGGGCAGAACGGGGCAAGACGCCCTTCGTGTGCTCCCCCGAGTATTTATTTCTAAATACCCGAGACAACACACGAAGAAAATCTTGAAGTTGGTCGGTCCGGACGGGATAGGTGGCGCTGCTTGTAGGCACGTCTTCACTCTTCGGCTCCGGGCGGTCCGTAAAACGTAGATATATCGAACACTTCTATTTATACCCACGGTCGCTGTATACAGTTGCGGCGAGCACGACATAGCGGCGGACCAATCGCAGCGCTCCTCAGCTAGTGTAGATCGCGCGCGGGGTGAGGGGGGGGGGTACTCGGTGAGGTAGGGAAGGGGAGTCGCTTATGTCCGTCATTATTATTTAATAAAAAATTAAAAAAAAAAAAAAATACATATCCATATGAGTCAAGTAGTGGCCACGTAAAATAAATAAAACTGTATATTCAATATCAATTAACAACATCATTTCGGAGAAAAGAAAAAAAATAACAAACAAACTAAGTACATTGCGAATCGTAATTTCATGGTATGGTAGGTATCGAGTGTGTTTAATTAAATGACAATTCAATCGAAATGAATTAGACATGCGACTTGCCCAAACACGATCGGGTCATCGGGAGGACCTTATTACGACCACCATAGCTTCAGTAATTATACTAAATTAATGGTAATTTTTGTTGTTGTTGTTGTCGTCTAGTCTCATATGTGATTATTTATATCCTTTACTGAACTCTTTAACTTTCTTGCGTTATTAAATCATGAGGGGGGGGGGGGGGGTTACCTCATACTATTTACATGCAAAAAACCAACAGGTTCATAATAGGTACGAGATAGGTACGTTTTCGCTTTTACGACAACACCGTTACAGAAACTGTCTTTCATTTACGAATCATATTGTGGCCCTGAAAAGGGCCTTTTGTTTTGAATGCATACGAGCGATTAGCATCGCGCAATCGACATAACAGATACGATTGTAAATATTATATCGAAGTACGCGTGCCGAGCAGCACTCGCACGAAGCACCGGCTGGCCGTGTGTGTGTGTAGGCGGTGCGACGTTTAAGCCTTCTTCTCGGTCTTCTTGGGCAGTAGCACGGCCTGGATGTTGGGCAGGACACCACCTTGAGCGATCGTCACACCGGAGAGCAGCTTATTCAGCTCCTCGTCGTTGCGGATGGCCAATTGAAGATGACGCGGGATGATCCTGGTCTTCTTGTTGTCCCTCGCGGCGTTGCCGGCCAACTCGAGGACCTCAGCGGCCAGGTACTCCATCACGGCGGCCAAGTATACGGGCGCGCCGGCACCCACGCGCTCGGCGTAGTTTCCGTTACGCAGCAGCCTGTGGATACGTCCCACTGGGAACTGAAGACCAGCACGGTTGGAACGGGACTTTGCCTTTCCCTTCACTTTGCCACCTTTACCGCGTCCAGACATGGTTTAGGGAAATTCGTAGAGGTAACTCGCGAAATGACAATAACGAAACACGCGTACACAGTGTCAGTGCGCGCGCCGAGACAAACTCTTACAGTATTTTCCCCGCCGCTTTTTTTTTTTTTTTTTTTTTTTTTTTTTGAATGGACTACTCGCAGTTCAGCACATTAAGGCTGGTTACTGCTCAACCGGGCAATCCCGTGGTTGCCTTAGATTCTAAGGCCCCCAGCCGGGGCTTAAAACTAGTTAAAACTAAATGGCCGCTCGCTAAGGGCATCCCCTGTGGGACACGGGCCTCGGCTTAGCGGGGTCATTGAGGAGGGGCAGCAAGGGACAGGCTGGGTCTGATTGATATTATTTAGGGGATTTAACGCTAATGGCTCAGCAGCGCGGGCTGGCTCGTTAGGCAAAAGTCGGGGAGGGTTTTGACGGGGGCGTCGCGATGGACCTCGTCGGCGAGGTCGGAATACGGAACGCGTTCTGGGTTTGTTTTTCCTAAGAGTGCTGGTTTCCCTACTACTCTCTTGGGTCAGGGTGATGGGGTCATCGGGCTCGACAAGGGTATGCCGCGGTCGGCGGATCTTGCTGATCTGGGAGGGGGTGTATCGGGTGGCCGATGCGATAAGGGGGTTTTGGTGCTTTTCAGCGGACTCTATGAAACGCTTGGAAATACGTTTCATGAATTGTTTGATGGTGGGGATACGGAGGTCGACATGGAGACGCTCATTTCTAACGTACCACGGGGCTCCCGTAGCCTTTCGGAGAAAACGGTTTTGGATGACCTGCAACCTATGGATTTGGCGGGGCTTAGCGTGTGCGAAGGCTACACACGCGTAAGTCATTATTGGACGTATGCACGTGGTGAAAATGCGTAGTTTGCCTTTCAGGGATAACTTGCTGCGTGCGTTCAGCATGTAGTGAAGCCTACTGAGAGCGAATGCGGCACGATTGCGCACCGTCTTAATGTGCTCTCTGAAGGTAAGCTTTCGATCGAGGATCACGCCTAGATATTTAGCTTTCTCAACCCAGGGGATCGGCTTGCCAAATAACGTGATCGGACTGGGACGGGGGGGGAAGAGACGAGTCTTGGGCTTGTAAAACAAGATCGCCTGACTCTTCTCTGGGTTGACTTCCACTCTCCATTTCCGGAACCAAGCGCCTAGTGCGTTTGCGGATCTCTGGAGGTGGCCGGCTATTGCCTTCTCGCTATTGCCGGAGCAATATATCGCCGTGTCGTCAGCGAACAGAGCTAGCTGTGTCTTAGAGCTAGTGGGAATATCGCTAGTAAATAGCGAGAACACTAGGGGGGAGAGAACACCGCCTTGGGGTACTCCGGCGCGAATGGGATGTGGGGACGAAAGTGCACCTTCGATTCGGTACTGAAAGGTGCGGTTCGACAGATAATCTCGTAAGATGAGCACGAGGCGATCCGGCACACCGAGCTGGTATAGCTTGTATATCAGCCCGTTGTGCCAGACCTTGTCGAAAGCTTTCGCTATATCGAAGAACAGGGCTCCCGTAACGAGACCGCGCTGGTATTTGGCGCTGATATGTTCAACGATACGGTAGACCTGTTGGACGCAAGAGTGGTTTGATCTAAAACCAAACTGCTCATTGGGGAGGAGGCTCTTGGCTTCGACAAAATCCTTGAGACGCTTATGAATAAGCCTCTCGTAGATCTTACCTAGGACTTTGAGCAGACTGATGGGACGATAGCTGGACGGGGAGGACTTGGGTTTTCCAGGTTTGGGGATACCGATGACGGTAGCCTCTTTCCACGTCTGTGGGAACATGTTGTTGGACAGAGCGCCATTGAAGATGGCGGTCATTAACATGATCAGAGTAGCCGGGAAGAGACGAACCACTTTGTTGGTGATTCCATCGGAGCCCGGGGCTTTCCTGGGTTTGAGACGGCCGATGATCTCCTTCACCTCATCAGGTGTGACGGGGGGGAGGGGATCATCGGGGTCCTCTACTGGTGGGAGGGAGGCTCTACGTTCGACTTCGGCATTCACCATATCGAGATGAGCCTTGTCTACTGGTTGGGAGCTGGGGGAGCATTGGGACTCTAGACTGTCGGCCAGGCATTCGGCTTTGTCCTCGTCATCGAAGGCGACGGTGTTGTCGGGACGCGTGAGCGGAGGCATTGAGGCAACCTCTGAGGCGCGTAGTTTCCTCTGAAGTTCCCAGAATGCCTGATGGGTAGGTTCGAGGTCGCCCAGCAACTTATCCCAGCGACTTTCACGCAGTTCAGCGATGCTGTTACTTACTTTACGCTGTAAGTAGCGCATGTGAACCTTGTTGGCTTCGCAGGGAAAGGCGCTGTAGGCACGGACAGCCGCGTTCTTTTCAGTCACGAGCTCACGTACCTCGTCCGGGAGTTTCCAGTGGTGATCGCTCACCACCGGAGACTCCTTAGAACATTCGTTCAGGACAGATTGCACGTGATCCGTGAGTGAATTGATCGCGGCTGTCGTGTCTGCGACAGACTCGATTAGGTCGGGGATCTGGTCGAGATGGGGGGACGTGGTAGCCTTCAGCTTTTCGCTTACTTGGCGCCAGTCAGTGGTCATTCGGGTGGGAGGAGGCTGGGTAGGGTCCATCGGCCCTGATCTAGGAGCAAGCTCCAGAATCACGGGTCTATGGTCCGAGTTTAACTCGTCATGCGTCTCCACAGAATGTAACCGAAGGTTGACATTTTTGAGGAGGGCGATGTCGAGTACATCGGGGGAGTGGGAAGGTGAGTGCGGGTAGTGGGTGGGATGCATTGGAGCGATGACATCGAAATTCAGGACGCTGCACAGTTCGAACACTACCTTGCCTCTCGGGTTGGTCGTGTGACTGTTCCAGGAAGGATGTTTGGCGTTGAGGTCCCCCGCCAGTATGACGGAGTCGCTCAGGCCAAGAAGTTTGGTCAGGTCATCTCTCATAGCAGGAGTGTCCACGGAGTTGTTGGGTGGGACATAGGCTGAGATGATCGTGACGGGTTGGTGTCCTGTCATACCTAGCCGACAGACTGAGACCTCAAACTTTTCAAGGGAGGGAGGGTCCATAGGAATGCAGTATAGGGACGATTTATAGTAAATTAGGGTACCTCCTAAGTGGCAGCGGGTCCTATCATTGCGAACCATGCGATAGTTGGCAATTTTGGGGTCCCGATGGGTAGGCTTTAGGAAGGTCTCTTGTATTAATAAGATGTCTAGGTGATGGTCGCGGAGGAATAAGGCGATCTCATCACGTTGGGCTCTAAGGCCATTGGCATTGAAAAACCCTATCCGGAGGGCTGTCGGTTTGAACCTACACGTTACTCGGGACTTATCCATTATGGGTGGGTAAGGGTTGTGTAGATTTGGACGTGGTGAACTACGTCACCGAACTCGCGGAAAACTGCTGAGTGGTCACCTCTGCAGTTTTGAAGCGCCTCGGCCATGGCTAGGGCGCGGGGGGAGTAAAAAGCTTGGTATGTGACCAAAATGATGTTTTTGGACACATCACCAGCTGGAATAGTGGCGGCTTGCGCTGAGGCAGGGGCAGGGGCTGGGGCTGTGGCCCGGGTTGCCTCTGTCAAGGGGGGGCGTGGGAGCGCTACGTCCATGAGGGCCGGGATGGTTTTGGTGGGCTGGGTGGTAGGGGTGGCCTTAGGGGCCTCTGTGGTTTTGGGGGCAGGAGCGCTGGTCCTCAAGGCCGGAAAGTGGGCCTGGTGATTAAGAGCGCTCCATGGGCTGGGGCGTTGTGGACTGAGGGCTATGGTAGTTTTTCCTACCAGTTGAGGACATTCCCTCTGCTGGCGATCGCTTGCGCGCTTGGCTAGCTTGGGGGCGGTGGGTTTGGGCGCTTTTGGGCAGCCACGGTAGTTGGCCGTGTGGCCAGACTTGCCGCATAAGACGCAGCTGGGCGGCTCAGCGCACTGGGACGGGTCTTTGGGGCGAGTGCAGTCTGAGGTGCCGTGGTCACCCAGGCATTTCACACATCGTGCCTTCGCAAAGCAATTCCGCTGGGAGTGGCCGTACAATTGGCAGTTGTGACACTGGCCAATGATGCCACTCCTGCGGGGCTTTTCGATGGATAGGCCCGAGAGGCCACAGATGTGGGAGATGTTAAATATGGGGTGATGACCGTCTGTCGGATCGCAGACGACCAGAATCATGTTGTAAGATTCTCCACCTCGGCGGTGCATTCGGTGCACCTCAGCTACGGGAATACTCTGCGACTGAAGGTCGCTGAGAATTTCAGCCGTGGGGATTTCGCGTGGGACGTTTTTGACCACCACGCGTGTCTGACGGTCCTCGGGGAGAGTAAAAGAGTGGAAGGGGATTTTCCTGCCCGAGAGGAGTTTGTGCAACTCTCGGTAGTCCTTTGCGGTCGGGACAGTGACTTTGATGCCCAGCTGAACAGCTCGGGCATTGGTATAATTAATTTGCCTGGCCTTGCAGGCAGTGGACACCTCAGTCCATTTGGCCTTGTCGTGAATGAACACGGGTGGCGGAGATTGGACCTTTGGGGCTGAGGTTTTGGGGACTGAGGCCTCAACCGCCATCGGGCTGGCGGATCGGCTTGCCTGCTGGGAGGACCCAGCTGCCGAGGAGGGGCGGGATTGGGGGGCTGAAGACGGGGGGGAGGGGTGGGTGGGGGCGGCCTTTTTCAGGGCCTGCTCAGAGGGTGGGGACTTCTTCTTCTTCCTCTTCCCTCCGGCTACGACCTGGAAGTCGTCTTCGGAGGAAGAGGAATCAGATGGCTCAGAGGGCGCGGCAATGTCCATTTCCTCTGGGGAGGGTGAACGGGAATCGGCGGGGCTCTGGTTCCCGGTAGCGGGTTGGGTGGTGGCGGCGCCGACTGTTGTTTTGAGGACAACAGCCGGTTTCGCGGAAGTCGTGGGGGCTGGGGCAGGGTTTTTGGTGATGGGTACCTGTTTGGGTACCCAGTTCTTGGATGCCTGCTTTTCAGTAGGCGGCGGGGAGAGAGGGCTCTCAGGGACCTGACCTTCTTGCTGCATGCGGGCAAGTTCGCTGCCAAATTTGGCAACCAGGTCCCGATCCCTGCAGAGCGCCTCTGCTATCAGATCGCCATATTTGGCAGTGAGCTCGGCGTCCTTGAGGACGGTGTCCTTGACGAACTCTAATAAATCAGCGTCCGTCATGGTGGGGGGGGGGGATTTAGTTCCTATCTAGCATCCGGGAGCAACGTTTCCGCGACTCCCAGCGCTTCCTACTTCCTAACTCCCCGGGTGGGATATCCCGGGGATGTGTACCCTCCCTGTCGGGTGTAGACAGGGAGGTGAGTGCCTAGTTTTGTGTGCCCTAAGCTTGTAAACCCACTGCCGATCTTATTGTGCAGTGGGGCCCTAGGGTCAGAAGACCGGTCCGGTGTGAAGGGGTTGAGACACCCAACCACACCGGGTGATTGCTGGAAGAGAATTTCCCCGCCGCGCGGTTCAGCCGTATTTATACGCGCGCCGCGTAGCTGAGTCAGTGGGAGGGGTACACACCTAACGAAAGAAACCAAATCGCTAAACGCGCAAGCGCGCTCTCGCTACCGATCTGTGTCGGGGTCAGGCAGGGAATATACATACAAACAACACGGAACAGAATTGAGGATGGATGGATGGAAGTTTACATAGTACCTAATGTTTGTAGTCGAAAGTCTTGTGTAAATAGGTATATAATATAAAACATATGACAGGATGAACGCAATGCGTCTTAACAACTATTATTACGGGTATTATATATTTATGTATATATATTATTTTCTTATTATTTATTTATATATATATATTTTTTTCTCTCCCTGTTTCATTGTCTGTCTGTACCATAGTGAAAATTGTTCATAATGATGAGTACAATGATCCGTTAAGATTTATTGTGTACATGTATTTTACACCTTGTATACATGTATAGGTACTTAAAGAGAGATTTATTTGTCGTGTTCTATGTGTTTGTGTTTATGTACCTACTAGGTACTCAGTAGTATTTTTAACGTTTTCGACTGTCTGTATAATAGAAACGAATATTTTTCATATTCATGATAGTATTGTTAGCCCTGAAAAGGGCTTTTTGGTGTGCGCTCGAGGAGAGCGCTGCGATTGAGAGCGCATGGCACGCGCGCTAAACATCTCGGTGCCGCTTTTTGGTTTCTTCAGTTGCTGCTGCTGCTGCTGCTTGCTGCTGCATGCATCCGATGAATTGTCGGTCGAGACGCGTCGAGCGGTGTTCCGCACCCTCCTTCCCGAGGACGGTAGACAGACGCGTAACCACGACGTAGGTGTACTACTACATATTAAACATGTACATTCATACATACGTACACGCATCTCACTATGGTATATCGTGCAATAAAACAAAAACACACACGCATTACGTAGCGTTAGGTATTTAGAGATTCATTCACAAATACACCATAGTTAAGACAGACGGTACGCACGCACACACATAGATGCACACACATAATATGCACTTGCTGATGTTGGTCGGCGGTCAGCCGATTGCGCAGTTGTCGTCGCCGTCGCCGGTGTTAACGCGAACGCGACCGTAGCTTACTTCTTAGCGGCGGAAGCTTTCTTGGCTGCCGGTTTGGATTTGGGTGTAGCCGCGGCCTTCTTGGGTTTAGGTGCTTTAGGTTTCTTGGTCGGCGGCTTGGCTGTCTTCTTGGCTTTGGGAGCCTTCGCCTTGGCGGGGGCGGCGGCCTTCTTGGGTGCCGGCTTCTTCTTAGCAGCGGCGGCGGCGGCGGCTGCCTTCTTATCCTTGGCGGCGGCGGCGGCGGCTGCGGCAGTCGATTTTGCCTTGGACGGAGAAGCCGACGAAGCGGCAGCGGCTGCAGCCTTCTTTGTCTTGGCGCCGGCTGCCGAGGCGGTAGCCTTCTTCGTCTTAGCAGCCGCAGCGGGAGCCTTGGCGGACTTGCCGGCGGCACCGGCGGGCTTCTTCGACGCGGCCGACTTCGACTCGAGCTTGAACGAACCGGAGGCACCCTTGCCCTTGGTCTGGATCAGCGCGCCAGATTCGACGGCGCTCTTCAGATATTTCCTGATGAACGGAGCCAGTTTCTCCGCGTCGACTTTGTACTGGGCGGCGATGTACTTCTTGATCGCCTGCAGGGAAGATCCACTGCGCTCCTTCATCTCCTTGATGGCGTTGTTGACCATCTCTGATGTTTTGGGATGGGTCGGCTTCGCCTTGGGTTTCTTGGCAGCGCCGGCCTGTCTCGCCTGCTTCTTCGCTGGGGTAGCGGGTGCCGGAGCCTCGGTAGCAACTGCGGTGTCTGCCATCTCGTATCGATACACTCACGCACAAACAAAAACGGTAGGTAGTTAGTCTTATAAGAGACTCAGATGTCGCCACTTATAGGTTTCACGAGTTTCGTATACGTACACTAAGGCACGACGTAACTTTACCGTAACGAGAGCCGTGATGTCGCGAGACGTTTTCTCGTATGAACGCTCGAAAGTTTTCACTAACACGTATCTAATAAAACAAGTAAAAATAATGTTTATCGTATCGATGAGGCCGTGTTGTTTACGTTTTCGGATAGGTCATGAAGTTGACGAGTGTGGTGCGCCGAGGGCGGCTTCGTGAGGCGACCGTTGCGGCGGTGGCGGCGTTTTAATTCGACGACGGCGTACGATGCTAAGGTCGGGTCGAGTTCAAAACGTTATTTTCTCTATAAAAATGACGTTTGGCGGGTGAAAAGGTCGACGCTTCGACGGGGAGGATATCGAGCTCGTGCGGCGACAACAATTCGTCGATACGGGACGGCCTCGCGAAGGTATTATCGAGGTAAAAGTGAACCGTCGTAAAACACCGCGACCGCCGAGAACCGTTAAGGACGGACGACTCCGTCCAGGACGTGCAACCTATTAATATCGTACTAATATCGAATCGAACGAAATTACCAGAATGCCCTTCGACTAGTGCAACAATATGTGTGGTGTGCGTACTGTGTGTGTGATCGGGATTCATCGCGTTCATCAATACGTACCTACAGCTCTGTGTGTGTGTGATGTATCGAATAAGGTGCTAGACTACAGTAGGTAGTACAGACTCGGTACACAGCGCTCGAATCGCATTATGTACCTATATCGACACTGTGTCATGAATTTTTTTAGTTATTTTTTTGTTTTCCTCTCTCTTTAAGTGATATATGTATATAGGTAGGTACCCAGTACCTACCTAAAACGAAGACATACGGGCGAAGAAAAAAGTACGTTACCTACGTACCTATGTAATAAATAGGATGCTATAGTTAAACGTTTTATTAATATCAATTTCAGGTCGACCCTTCTCTGCTGAGCCGAGACGGGTGAAAGATTACGACCACCACGACGACGGGCGGCAGCGGCAGCGGCAGCGGCGGCGGCGGCGGCACAGCACAGCACAACAACAACAAGGTGAATAAGTCAACGTGTGTACCTACCTACCTACCTACTTAATTAATACCTACATAGTAGAAGATCATCCGTACTAGTTGTAAGTAAGTATGTCTCTACACATTGCATGTAATATGTATGTAAATAACGTTTTATATTTATCAATTTCAGGGTGGCGAGCGGGCGGGCCGACCATTCGGCTGAGCTGTGTGCGCTCTGACCGACCGACGGCGATGGATGGAGACACCGACCGAGACGGCGAGGGCGAGGGACAGGACAACAAGAACGTTTACCAAGTATAAGGTAAAGAGATCTGTCAGTATCTGTTTGTATGTACCGAATACTGGATATTAAAATGATAATGCTGAACATAAACTGTTTGATGTGCGTACCTCCTCTATGCATACTACTACTACTATAATATAAACTACCAAATTATGAATGTTATCCAAAACCAACCAAATTTAAATAAAACTAGCACCTTCTATGTAGGTATATTACGTTTCGTTCGTTCGTTTTTAGACAATTCCATTATAGAAACTTTTATCATATCGAATCATATGCGGCCCTGAAAAGGGCCTTTTTTTATGTGTGTGCGCAGATCTACGTACGTACATACGTATGGACGAACGGTAGTGTGACTTACGTCAGCCACACACTGTAGGTACGAAGATCTGGTTGCGCGCAGACGGGAAACGCGCCATGTGTTTAACCGCCGAAACCGTACAGGGTACGACCCTGGCGCTTCAGAGCGTAGACGACGTCCATGGCGGTGACGGTCTTCCTCTTGGCGTGCTCGGTGTAGGTGACGGCATCGCGGATGACGTTCTCGAGGAACACTTTAAGCACACCGCGAGTCTCCTCGTAGATCAGACCGGAGATACGTTTCACGCCGCCTCTGCGAGCCAGACGGCGGATGGCGGGCTTCGTGATACCCTGGATGTTATCACGAAGTACCTTCCTGTGACGCTTGGCTCCTCCTTTTCCCAGACCCTTTCCTCCCTTGCCGCGACCGGTCATCTTCTCAGCAGACGGGGGGCTTCCAAATTAACACTGACAACACTCTGCGCTCACGAACTGGAGTCGTAACTAAAATTTTCGAGTTTTTTTTTTTTTTTTTTTTTTTTTTTTTTGGAATGGACCACTCGCAGTTCAGCACACTAAGGCTGGTTACTGCTCAACCGGACAATCCTGTGGTGGTCTCAAATGAATTTAAGGCCCCCAGCCAGGGCTAAAAACTACTAAAAGCTAAATGACCGCTTCGCTAAGGGCATCCCCTGTGGGATACGGGCCTCGGCTTAACGGGGTCATTGAGAGGGGCAGCAAGGGACAGGCTGGGTCAATTATTATTATTTAGGGGATTTAACGCTAATGGCTCAGCGGCGCGGGCTGGCTCGTTAGGCAAAAGTCGGGGAGGGATGTTACTGGGGCGTCGCGATGGGCCTCGTCGGCGAGGCCGGAATACGGAACGCGGTCTGTTTTTGTTTTTTCTAATCGTACTGGTTTCCCTATTACTCTCTTGTAGTAAGGTGATGGGGTCGTCGGGTTCGACTAGGGAGTGCCGTGGACGGCGAATCCTACTAATCTTGGAGGGAGTGTACCGGGCGGCCGATACAATGAGAGGGTTCTGATGGGATTCGGCGGACTCAATGAAACGCTTGTTAAGGCGCTTCATGAATTGTTTAATAGTTGGAATGCGGAGGTCGACATGGAGTCGATCGTTTCTAACGAACCACGGGGCACCCGTGGCCTTCCGCAGAAATCGGTTTTGGATTACTTGCAACCTATGGATCCGGTACGACTTAGTGTGCGCAAAAGTAGCACACGCATAAGTCATAATCGGGCGTATACACGTTATATAAATGCGCAACTTGCATTTAAGGGAAAGCTTGCTGCGTGCATTCAGCATGGGGTGGAGCCTACCGAGAGCGAAAGCGGCGCGATTACGCACCGTCTTTATATGCTCACCGAAAGTAAGCTTTCGGTCAAGGATTACACCTAAGTATTTGGCTTGCTTCACCCAAGGGATCGGCTTGCCAAACATGGTGATCGGACTGGGGTCTGGTGGAGGGAAACGAGCTCGCGGCCTGTGAAACAGGATCGCTTGACTCTTTTCCGGATTGACTTCCACTCTCCATTTCCGAAACCAGGCGCCTAGTGCGTCGGCGGATCTCTGGAGGTGGCTGGCTATTGACTTTACACATCTGCCGGAGCGGTAGATGGCCGTGTCGTCGGCAAATAGGGCAAGTTGCGTCTGAGTACTGGTGGGTATGTCGCTGGTGTACAGCGAGAATATCAAGGGAGAGAGGACACCGCCTTGCGGTACTCCGGCATGAATGGGGTGGGGAGACGAAAGCGCACCTTCGATACGGTACCGAAAGGTGCGGTCTGACAAATAGTCTCGCAAGATGAGCACGAGACGATCTGGCACACCCAGTTGATATAACTTGTATATCAGTCCGTTGTGCCAGACCTTGTCAAACGCTTTCGCTATGTCGAAGAACAGGGCCCCCGTAACTAAGCCGCGCTGATAGCGGTCGCTGATGTGCTCAACGATACGGAAGACCTGTTGGACGCATGAGTGGTTTGACCGGAAACCAAACTGCTCATTGGGGAGGAGGCTCTTGGCTTCAACGTAGTCTTTGAGTCGCTTATAAATAAGCCTCTCGTAGACTTTGCCGAGAGCTTTGAGCAAACTAATGGGACGATAGCTGGACGGGGAGGACTTGGGCTTCCCTGGTTTGGGGATACCTATGACGGTAGCCTCTTTCCACGTCTGTGGGAACATGTTGTTGGACAGAGCGCCGTTGAAAATGGCGGTCATCAACATGATCAGGGTTGCCGGGAAGAGACGGAGCACCTTATTGGTGATTCCGTCTGCCCCAGGGGCTTTCTTGAGTTTGAGTCGCCCGATGATCTCCTTCACCTCGTCAGGAGTGACGGGGGGGAGAGGATCCTCGGGGTCCTCGACTGGCGGGAGGGAGGCTCTACGTTCGACTTCAGCGTTCACCTTGTCCAGGTGTGCTTTGTCTACTGGTTGAGAGCTGGGAGAGCACTGGGCCTCTAGGCTGTCGGCCAGGCATTCGGCCTTCTCATCGTCTTCAAAAGCGATGGAGTTGTCGGGGCGGGTGAGGGGAGGCATAGAGGCAACTTCAGAGGAGCGCAATTTCCTTTGGAGTTCCCAAAACGCTTGATGGTTGGGTTCGAGGTCGCCCAGCATTTTATCCCAGCGACTTTCACGCAGCTCAGCAATGCTCTTACTTACTTTGCGTTGTAAGTAGCGCATGTGAACTTTGTTAGCTTCGCAGGGAAAAGCACTGTAGGCACGAACTGCCGCGTTCTTCTCAGTCACGAGCTCACGCACTTCGTCCGGGAGTTTCCAGTGATGATCGCTCGTCACCGGAGACTCCTTTGAACTTTCGTTCAGGATCGATTGCACGTGATCCGTGAGTGAGCTGACCGCGGCCAGCGTGTCTGCGACAGTCTCGATATTGTCTGGGATCTGGTCCAGGTGAGCTGACGTGGTGACTTTCAGCTTTTCGCTTACTTGTCTCCAGTCAGTGGTCAGTTTGGTGGGAGGAGGATGGGAGGGGTCCATGGGCCCCGACCTAGGAGCAAGCTCCAGGATCACTGGCCTATGGTCCGAGTTAAGCTCTTCGAGCGCCTCCACAGAATGCAACCGAAGGTTGACATTTTTGAGGAGAGCGATGTCGAGCACGTCGGGTGGATGGGAGGTTATGTGGGGATAGTGGGTTGGATGCATCGGAGCGATGACATCAAAGTTGAGGGAGCTGCACAGATCAAACACTACTCTGCCTCTGGCAGTAGTCGTGTTGCTGTTCCAGGAGGGGTGCTTGGCATTGAGATCCCCCGCCAGAAGGACGGAGTTACTCATGCCGAGAAGTTTAGTCAGATCATCTTTCACAGCGGGGCCGTCCGACGAGGTGTTAGGCGGGACGTAGGCTGAGATGATCGTGATCGGTTGATGGCCAGTCATGCCTAGCCGACAGACTGAGACCTCAAAGATATCTAGTTGGGGCGGATCCATAGGGATGCAGTAGAGGGCAGATCTGTAATAGATAAGAGTACCTCCTGCGTGACATCGGGTCCTATCATTGCGAACTAAACGATAGTTCGCAATTTTAGGATCACGATGCCGGGGCTTCAGGAAGGTCTCTTGAACCAGAAGTATGTCTAAGTGATGGTCGCGGAGGAAGAGGGCGATCTCATCACGCTGGCTCCTAAGGCCATTGGCATTGAAAAAACCCTACGCGGAGGGCTGTCGGCTTAATCCTACTTTTATAATGGGACTTATCCATTATTGGGGGTGATTAGGGAAGTGTAGACGGAGACGTGGTGCACTACGTCACCGAAGTCTTTGAAAACTGCGGGGTGGTTCCCACCGCAGTTTTCTAGGGCCCTAGCCATGGCCAGCGCACGAGGCGAGTAAAACGCCTGGTACGTGACCAGGATTATGTTTCTGGAGATGTCTCCAGAAACAGTGGTGGGGGGGGGGGGGAGGCGCAACTGCTTGCACCGGGGCTGGCATCTGAGTCTGCGGAGACACAGGGAATGGGGGAATGGCTACGTCCATCAGGGCCGGAATGGCCTTGGTTGGGGTAGCGGGGGCCTTAGGGGCAGAACCAGTCGTGGGGGCGGGCGCACTGGACTTCAGGGCCGGGAAGTGAGCCTGGTGATTCAGAGCGTTCCAGGGACTGGGACGCTGAGGGCTGAGGGGGATGGTGGAGGGAGACTCCCTTTGTTGACGCGCGTTTGCACGCTTCGCCAGCTTGGGAGCCGAAGATTTTGGGGCCTTAGGACAACCGCGGTAGTTTGCGGTGTGCCCCGTTTCTCCGCACAGCACACAGCTGGGCGGGTCTGCGCAGAGGGAGCGGTCCTTGGGGCGGGGGCAGTCGGGAGTGCCGTGGTCTCCCAGGCACTTCACGCACCTCGGCTTGCCGAAGCAATGCCGCTGTGAGTGGCCATAAAGCTGGCAGCGGTGGCATTGCCCAATAATGCCACTCTGCCTCGGCTTTTCTACGGATAGGCCAGAGAGGCCACAGATCTTGGCTATTTTGAAAATAGGGTGGTGGCCCTCGGTCGGGTCACAGACCACGAGAACCATATTGAATGATTCCCCCCCGCGGCGGTGCATACGGTGCACCTCCGCTACGGGGATACCTTGCGACTCTAAGTCGCTTAGTATCTCCTGAGTGGGGATCTCCCTCGGGACATTGCGGATCACCACCCTGATCTGGCGGTTCTCCGGAAGGTTAAAAGAGTGGAAGTAAACCTTCCTGGACGTGAGGAGCTTGTGCAGCTCCCTGTAGTCCTTGGCGGAGGGGGTCACGACTTTAATGCCCTGCTGGACGGCACGGGCGTGCGTGAAGTTTATCTTATGGACGGCACAAGCCGCCGAAATCTCCGTCCACCTCCCTTTATCATGAATGAAAAGGGGGGGTGGGGGGCGGGTCTTGGGGGCTGCGGGTGCAGTCTCCATGGGGCTGGGGGGACGGGGGCTCGCCTGTGAGGCGGCCTGCGAGGGGGACGCTGGGCGCGAAGAGGGCGCCGACGAGGGGGCTGACGTCGGGGCAGCAGGGGGGAGGGGGGCCTTGGTGGCCTTTTTGGGGGCTGGGGCCTGGGGGGTGGAGGAGGCCTTCTTTTTCCTCTTCCCCTGGACGACTGTGTAGCCATCCGAGGACGAGGCGGTCGCGGAGGAACGGGAGGAGGTGGCAGACGAGTCGGAGTGGTCCGACTCGTACTCCATCTCTTGCTCTACTTCGACGGGTGAGGTGGCCCTGGCTGCCAGGTAGTTGGCTAGCACAGGGGGGGGGGCCTGAGGGGCGGGGGAGAGGGGGCCCTGATGCAGTACTGGGACTGCTATCAAGGCGGGGGGGCCCTGAGGGGGCAGGGGGGGCGATGGGGTGGCAGACCCCGAGGAGACACATGACTCCTGTGAGAGGCCCTGAGTGGGCTGGGAGGGGAGGCCCTGAAGGGGCGGGGAGATGGAGCCCTGAGGGGGCGGGGGCAGTAGGGACTTCAGTCCCATCGCAATGGCGCTGAGCTGAGCATCGTATGCCGACACCAGCTCAGCGTCTTTGCAATTACCCATCATAGTCCTGCAAAGGACCATGAGGGCGTCGATCATGGATGCCGCTGACGCCTGAGGGGCGTCCATGACGGCACAAAAAGGAGGAGGTATTTACGAGGAGATGGGGGGGGGGATCCTAAGCTCCTAACAGCCTCGAGGAGACACGTAAAACGTGAGCTCCCCGAGCAGTCAGTCCCTCAAAAACTCCCTTCCCCGCGAGTGCTTCCTAGTGCTATTACCAGGGAGAAGAAACACTCGGGAACAAACTCCCTGGTGCACTATCTGACTGTTTGGCCAGAAGGGCCCTAGTCCTAACTCCCCGGGCGGGAAAACCCGGGAATGTGTAACCCTCCCTGCTGGGTGATGCAGGGAGGTGAGTACCTAATGTGTACCCTAAGCTTGAATGCCCGCTGCCTATCTTAATGTGCAGCGGGGCCCTATGGGTCTTGCGACCGAGCTGGCGCCTATGGGGTAGACACACCCAATCGGCGCCAGGTGCACACTGGAAAAGAACGGGGTTAAGCTGCTGGGCGCGACGAGGGAAGCCCCCAAGGCCGCGCACCAACGCCCTTCCGACTTACTCGGTCCTGAAGGGACCGAGCGGTGCGTCGGGTCAGCACCACTTGGGTTCGTTATCACCGTTAGGTTTCCCCCAAGTACCACCAAACAGTGGATTTAGTCCAAAAGGGACCAAAAACCGAACGTCGATCGACTACAAGCACTTACGTACTCGTAGCCGATCAAAACGTAAACAATCGCGAGTGATATGCGACTTCGTAGCAGCTCGTAGCTAGCTACGTAGAGCCGCGTAGCACTGCTACGATGTGTTCAAAATCGGGCAGGCGACACGTGGGTCGGCCGGCGGCGGAGGCGTCGCAGGGGGCGGAGCGCTCGTAGCGCTCGTAGTTCTGCTACGGCGTAGCGGTCGGACAGTTGCGTGCGGGTGGCAGGCGTGTGCTCCGGTCGGCTGCGCGAAGCGGAATGAATAAAAATTTTCGAGGCGCTCGCTCTTATATATATACTGCTACGGGCGAGCGAGGGGAGCGATACGGTCGGTGCGCGGGGAGAGGTGAGACTATGCTCGTCGTTGGTTGGTTTGTTTGACGATGCGCTACGCTATACGTGATTTCTTTGCGCGCATTCGAATAAAATAATAATAATTAAAAAAAAAAAAGTCTAACAGTATAAAATGCGACCTAGGTATGATGTTAGCCGTATGGTAACGTAAAAAAAAAAAAAAATTGCACCTACATCTTAACTACATACCTATCTAATTATATCTCAAATGTTCCAAACGTTAGCATTCAGTCGCAATAAGTAGGTAATAGGAAAATAAACATGCTTCCTTACTAACTTTCATGTAAAATATCTCTATGCGACTTATATATAGGTAAGATGTGTTCGTATCGGTTGGTTAAGCTGTATATATGTAATGTATGATTTTGTTCGTCAGTTTCATTCCAGTTTTTATCATCTGTACTATTATAGGTAGGTAAGTAAGTAAGTAAGTAAGTAAGTAAGTAAGTAAATAGGTAGGTAGGTAGGTAGGTATCGTTTTTGCGACATTCTGATAGAAAGAAACATTTCATATTCAGATACATATGTGGCCCTGAAAAGGGCCTTTTATGTGAACGCACAGTCACAGACGGCACACAGCCGACAACCGACACGAAGCCGCACCACCCGAAACAGGCAGTGTGTCACAACGTGAAGGACGACGGGGTGCGTGTCGTGCTTGCGACGTATGCCGTTGCAACAGCAGCAGTTTAAGCGCGTTCGCCTCTGATCCTGCGCGCCAACTGGATGTCCTTCGGCATGATTGTGACGCGCTTAGCGTGGATCGCGCACAGGTTGGTGTCTTCGAAGAGACCGACCAGGTAGGCTTCGCTGGCCTCCTGCAGCGCCATGACGGCGGAGCTCTGGAAACGGAGATCGGTCTTGAAGTCCTGGGCGATCTCACGCACTAGACGCTGGAACGGAAGCTTGCGGATCAGCAGCTCGGTACTCTTCTGGTAACGACGGATCTCACGGAGGGCCACGGTACCGGGCCTGTAGCGATGGGGCTTTTTGACGCCTCCGGTGGCCGGTGCGCTCTTGCGCGCAGCCTTGGTGGCGAGCTGTTTCCTCGGTGCCTTACCACCGGTGGATTTACGAGCGGTCTGCTTGGTACGCGCCATTGTAAACAACACGGAACGGGAGATTAACGTATAAAGGATAGAACGAACACTACTACTCGGACGCGCGGGACCTACGCGCAACGAACGAACGACAGTGAATACCGCTCATTTCGTAGAGATCACCCGTATTTATACCCGGGGACCGTAGCTCACGCGCGCGCGCGCCCTCTTCAGTGTAACGAGCAAGCTAAAACTCACGAGCGAAAAAAAAAAGGAATAAAAAAAAGAAATGCGAATAATAATAATAACACATACCTAATATATAATTATATTTTAGAATTTAATTGCCTGTCTGCCACATAACACGGCAGATAATTATTAACAAAGTAGATACATAGTGAGCGCTACCTATGTATGTATGCTTCGAGTACGAACCGAAAGTGTGTACCTAAATGATTATTGTTCGCATTCTCATTATTTTCCATTATATTTAATTTAATAATGTTTTATTAAGTAACATCGCAGGTAAGTAGGTAGGTAGGTAGGTAGGTAGGTAGTTTATATTTAGCTGTCAATTATATCATTCCATCACTTTTGTGATAAAATAATGTAGTGTTTGTGTAGTTTTTATACTTAGAAGTTGGTACGTTTTGACTTTTCATATTAAAGAAACGTGAATTATTATCACATGAAAATATTTGTGGCCCTGAAAAGGGCCTTTTGTTAGTTCTCCTGCCATCCTGCGGGCGGGCGGTGTGGTGTAGGGTTGTGCGCGTCCAGGCGTCTGTGTCGTGGTCGTCTAGGTGGTGGCGGTGGTGTTTGTATCGATCGATTCGAGACGAATACGTGAATAATGCGAGTCTCGTACGTGCCGTACATAACATACATAGCATGCAGGTATGCACAGAACGATGACCAAGACACTATCATCACGCAACACCACTGGTCGATTGATATACATGACCCACCCACGCACGCACGGACGAACGAACGTTCGCCACTGGATTTAACACTTTTCACACACACACGCGTTGGCCACCGACCGCTCACTTGGAGCTGGTGTATTTGGTGACCGCCTTGGTGCCTTCACTGACGGCGTGCTTGGCGAGCTCTCCGGGCAGCAGGAGCCTGACGGACGTCTGCACCTCCCTGGATGTGATGGTCGACCTCTTGTTGTAGTGGGCGAGGCGAGAAGCTTCGGCGGCGATGCGCTCGAAGATGTCGTTCACGAACGAGTTCATGATGGACATGGCCTTGCTGGAGATACCGGTGTCGGGGTGCACCTGCTTCAGGACCTTGTAGATGTAGATGGCGTAACTCTCCTTCCTCTTGTGCTTCTTCTTCTTCTTGTCGGTCTTGGAGATGTTCTTCTGGGCTTTGCCAGACTTCTTGGCGGCTTTACCACTTGTCTTGGGCGGCATGATGCGAGATTAATTTACAATACGTGTTACCGGAACGGAGTACGGTCGCAGTGTAAAACGTAGACACTGGAGAATTTCGCGGCGCCCCCGCAAGGGGGCGCGGCGGCGGGCGTAGGCTAGGCCTTTGATCCCGCGGCGTCGGGGTGTTCGCGCCCGTTACTACGGGCGCGGCGTCGGGTTGCCATATAGGCGCGGCTTTTGACGCGCGCGGCAGTTGTGCCGCAGCGTGCCTAGAAGTGTAGCTGTTCTGGGTGTGTCAGCAGGAGCGCCCGGCACTGCCTCGCAGTGCCGTGTTTCACGGCCCTACGGCGGTCAGTCCCCGCCAGGTGAGACCCCCGGTTACCCGAGGGAGGCCCAGCGAGAGACGACCAGCGACGTAGGGTCCGACTTTGGTGGCGCCCTCTGCTGAGAAGGTTGACCCCCGCTCGTTTCGCTTCCAGATCGAGCCGGTCACGCTCCGAGCTAAGGGGCCGATGGGTGAGTTGGGCCGGCATTGTATTGTGAAACACCGAATACCCTGTAAGCGAACGAGACGCGCGTCCGCGCCGCACGCTCGTCGCGTGAGTTGGTCTGTTGTGGAGTCATGAATGTGTGGGGTTCGCTGCGCTCCATGCCTATATTAACTTAGCACACAGAGCGCTGCGAGTGCGTGTCATGCATGTAGAGTCTTTTTGTTTGAGTGAGTCGCGTGTCGGTGTCTGCAACTCACTCGGCGTCAAGTCCGGTGGGTGGGCGCGTCAACGTCGGGAATCAGGTCGCGTGGGAGGCGCCTCGCATCCGGTGGCCGCGCGTGCCAGGGCGCTATGTGCTTGACGTGGGGCCAAGCAGAAGCGTCGGCACGCGCGAACATAGTGGACGCTAGGCGGGCGCAGAAGTCATCCAGGCTCTCGACTTTTAGGTCGCGCTGGATAACGCTGTTCCTCACGAAGCGAGGGGCAGCAACTATTTTCCGCAGCGCAAGGTTCTGCTGCGCGCGGAGCTTCTTCCTGTTGGTCTCGCTCGTGAGGGCGAGCCAAGCTGGGGCGGCATACGTGAGCAGCGGGCGGATATACGTTTTGTAAACGCCCAGCTTGGCTCGCAGCGGGATGCGGGACGAGAGCACTGGATGGAGTAGTGCGCGGGCCACTCTACCCTTAGCGGCGACCTGCTTGACGTGACGGCCCATGGTGAGTCGACGATCGATGGTCACCCCGAGGTACTTGACCTGGGATGACCATCCAATGTCGACTCCGTTCAGCTTGAGGGGTGGTGGGAGGTGCGCGTACCCGGCGAGCAGCGCCTGCGTCTTGCCCACGTTCACCGACAACCTCCATTTCGACAGCCATTCGGGAAGCAAATCCAGCACGCGCTGCATCTTGACGGCCGCGTGCCTCGCGTTCAGCGAGGTAGCGATATACGCGGCGTCGTCAGCATACAGCGCGAGGGTGCATTCCTGCGTCGTGGGGATGTCGTCGGTGTAACACGAGTAGCAGACTGGTGACAGGCAGCTGCCTTGTGGCACGCCTGCCGCTACAGGTCGGGCGCCGGACACGGCTCCTTCGACCACCACCTTGCATGTCCTGTCTTGGAGGAAGGAGGAGACCACCTTAACAACGCGACGGGGCGCGGTGGTATGGCACATCTTGAAGAGAAGGCCTTCGTGCCAAACTCTGTCGAACGCCTTTTCCATATCGAGGAGTACTGCAACTGCGTGCTCCTTCTTGTTCAGCGACGCTGTCAGCAGGTGCAGTACCCTCGACAGTTGGAGCGTCGTACTGTGTTCCGAGCGGAACCCAAACTGCTCCGGGCGCGGCGTCAAGTGAGGTGTTAGGTGTCGCAGCAGGAGTTGCTCAAACACCTTAGAGATGGTGGGCAGCAGCGTGATGGGCCGATAGCTTTCCGGCTTCAGAACATTCTTGTTCGGCTTGGGCAGCATTATAACGCGCCCTTCCTTCCAGCAGCGCGGGAAGGCCCCCGTGCGCAGTATCCCCGTGTACAGGCGCGCCAGCGCCGCTACCATACGGAACGGCAGGTGGCGCAGCACTGTATTGGTGATACCGTCCGCCCCGGGGGCCTTTTTCGGCTTTGTCCGGAGGATGGCGCGTCTCACCGCCCCTGGCGAAAAGAAAATGGGGTCTTCATCGGAAGCTATCGGCGTCGCAAAGTAGTCCCTAAGGTGCCTCTCGACTGCTGCGACATGGTCGTGTTCGGCAGTCGGGTTCGGCTGGAATTGACGCTCCAGGTGTTCGACAAAGATCTCTGCGCGGTCTGGCGCAGAGTACCTCGGCGTCCCGTCGCTATGCAGGAGCGGACGCACCGGAGCTGGGGTATTCGTCACTAGCCGGCACAATTTGTGTAGGGCCGGCCAGTCGCCCTCTGTGGCATCAATGTAGGACTCCCAGCTCTCGGTGTTGTGCTCCTGGAGCTTGGCCCTTGTCCTTTCCGCAAGACGGTTGAGCGCTGTCTTCATGACTGGGCATTTTGTGATGAGCCACTGTTTGCGAAGGCGCCTTGTTTGGGCGACCATGTCACGGATGTGGCGGGGCAGGGGCCTGCGTAGCAGCCCCTGCGAAGGCTGGAGGATGCGGGTCGCCTTTTCATAGGCGCGCTGGATGCAAACAGTGACCTCATTTGCCATCTCGTCCACGTCTGCGGCGGTGGTAATGGGCCAAGTTGGTATGGTGGTCTCCAGCGCTTCCTGGAAGGAGCTCCAGTCCGTCTTTCGACGTGGCGCTGGGGGCGAGAGTCGGGTTGGCATCCCTGACAGGACGACGAGAACTGGCTGGTGGTCGGACAGCATCTCGTCGTCCAGTACCTGCTGGGCGATCTGGCAATTAAGGCCCCTGTGGACCGTGATGTCCAGCACGTCCGGCAGGTAGTTTGCTGCGTCCGGGTAGTGTGTCGGGGTGTCCGGACCGGACACCACGTACCCGTGGGCCTCTGCGTCTGCGAAGAGTCGTCTGCCCCCAGGGTTGGATATCCTTGAGTTCCACGCTGGGTGCTTGCAATTCAGGTCGCCGGCAAGGACTGTTGCGTGCGGCGCCTTCAGCATTAGGGCCCTCAGCTCCCTCACGTCAAAGGGAGCTGAGGGCGGGATATAAGCCGCGTGGATGTTTAGGTCCTCGCCGGCGACATGTACTTGCACACCCAGCGCGTAAAAGGTGCTGAGTTGTGGCGGGGGTAGTGGCTGGTGGACGACCCTTCGCTTCACTAGTATCGCCAGACCGCGATATTGGATGCCTAGGTCCGACTTCTCGTCCTGCCTGTAGCATACATATCCTGGGAAACGTACTTTGTCGGCTGGTCCCAGGAATGTTTCACTAATGAGCGCCACGTCGATGCGTTGTTCTCTTAGGAGGAGGCGGAGTGGGGCGACCTTGTTCCGTAGGCCGCGGGCATTCCAGTGAATGATCCTTAACGGCTCAGCCATGGTAGAGCGTGAGTAAAGAGGCCAAGCCGTCAAGGATCACCAGTTCCGCGTCCTTACCCTCCCTGATGGCCTTGATGAGGTCCATCAGTAGTTTTATGGCGCAGGCGGTGAACTCCTTCTTGCGCTCGCGCTCCTCTTCATTGGGGGCGCGAGGCGTTTGTGTATGTGTGCGCTGCCGCTGCTGATGCGGCGCAGCACTGGGTTGTTGGGCGGTCATTTGTGGAGCACTCTCTGCCGCTGTGGCGGTGCTCCTTTCTTCTGTTCGCTGCGCGGTCCTCACTATTTTCTTAGTGGTTTTCGCATCAGCAGCGACAGCGGGAGTTGTGATGTTGGTCGCCTGCGCCTGGGTAGGAGCAAGGTCGGCTTCCTGTTTTTCATTTGCTTGGGGGGGTGTGGGCTTCTTCCCCTTTTTCTTCCCCCCCCTCTTCCTCTTCCTCCGCCTCCCGGAGGTGGCAGCGTCTCGGTCGGTGGGCCCGTTTGCTGCCGCCATCAGCGATGAGCTTGGGCCCTCACTATCATTGGCGGACACCGGTTTGTCCGCCGGTGAGGGCCGGCTCTGTCGTTTTGTGATGGCGACAGTGCCCGCTCTCTTGTTTTTGGCCTCGCGTACGAATACGGGGCACTTAGTGTTGCAGGCCGGGTGGCTACCCGCGCAATTTGCGCAGGTGGGCGGCTCTGTGCGTGGGCGTGGGCAGTCGCGTGCAGCGTGGTTCTCCCCGCATCGTACGCAAGTGAGCGGGCGGTGGCACTGGCGCGAGCTATGTCGAAATTGCTGGCACCGGTGACACTGGGCAGGCCCCTGCTTGCCCCTCCACGCCTCTATTTTGACACCACGCATGTATAAGAACTGCGTGATGTCATAGATGTTCCTGAAGTTAGGCGTCCTTTTGATCACTGCATGGAATATGCAGCCGGGTCTACCTTCGCGCGCTTTTATATTGCGCACGAACTCCGGCTCATAACCATGCAGGCGGAGCTCCTCCTCAATTTCTTCCGGTGGTGTGTCCGCGGGCAGGCCGCGAATGGCCACTTTCACGCTGCGCTCCGCTGGCAGCGAGTAGGCAAACCAGGCCAGACCACTCGCCTTTTCGAGCTCTGTGAGGTACCGCTGGATCACCCTGTATTCCTCCTCGCTCTCGGGTAGGAACCGAATGCCGCCTTGATATGGTCGGGCATTCGGTGGGTGGCCCAGCTTGGCACTCACGGCTCTAAAATGAGTGGTCCAGTCAGGCAGTCTCTCCACTATCAGCGGAGGATAGCGTGGCGCCTTCTTCTTGGGCGCGGTTTTTGTGGTGGTCGCGGGCGCAGCCGCGGACAGGTTGCTGTTTGAGCCCAAAACCTCAGTGGCGCCCTCTGTGGTAGGGTCCTGTGGGCTGTGGCGGCCCGACAAATCGGCATCGGCTTGCTGCCCCTCCCGACCTCTGCTGCGCGAGGCGCGCTGCGGCAGTGGGTGGTCGAGGCAGTGGCGTTTAGCCTCTTCGTCAGCCTCGTCATCCGGGCTTCTCGGACGGCGCTGGGGTCTGGGCTCGAGCTGAAACTCGTATCCAAAACCCAGCGCGTCAGATGAGGTGGTGGGGCGATCCACGTCCATGTACCCGGCTCGTCCCGGCATATCCTCGGACATGCCGCGGTGAGCCGCGTAGGACCCGGCCGAGGACGCCGACATGTCCGACCCTTGACGGGAGGAGCATGCCGACATCATGGCCGGGGAATCCTGGGCGGAGCCCCTCGGTGGTGGCGGTGAGAATAATACCGGGACTGACCTCATTTGTGGTGAGTCCAGGCTGGCGGCGGCTCCCGTCAGCAAGCGGCGCGGGGCTGGCGATGCTGCTCGGCGTGCTGTGGCGGCGTAGCTGGCTGTCGGGTTTGGGGCGCCGCTCGACGTCCGGCTTGAGGCAGGTGTGGCGGCGGCGTGATGGTCGGTGGGCGTAGTCACTATCACTCGCGTGGGCGCGCGCGCATCGGCGGGCGGCGCTCCGGTCGCGGCGGTAGGTGCGGGACGCGGGGTCGAGGTCGGGGCGGGTGCTGCGGCGCGGGTACTCGACGCGGACTGGGGCGCAGGCCCCGGTTTGGTCGCGGTACGAGCGGGCTGCGCCTCGGGGCGCGCGGTCGCGCGAGTTTTAGTTTCGGTCGGCGGGCACCCTACAAGTGCTGCCGACTGGCGGGTTTTTTCGGCAACTTTGTCCGAGGTGGCCACCTTGGGCACAGGTGCACCTGTTTGGACGTGTCGCGTGGCGTCGGGGGCTTCTTTGGCGGCACTCACTACAAGTGGTGCCGCCTGGCGGATATTCGCGGAGGTAACGGTTTCGATGGCGGCGCTCCGTACTGGTGCTGCCGCCTGGCGGTCACTCGCGGAAACGCTCGCCCTCGGCGCTGCGGAGCGCACGACGGGGGCGGCGGCGCGCACCGAGTGTGCGCGGCTTGAGGCGGCGGCGGCGGGCCCCGGGGCCTGTATCGGCACGGGACGGAATGCCGGAGGACGGACCGGGACGGCCGGTTGCCGGCTCGACGACGAAGTCGGCGAAACGCGCGCAGTCGCTGATGCCGTCGGTGGGCCGGTGGCGGCCTGTCTTGATCCGCCTCGGTTTTGAGCTTGATCGGCAGGTGGAGCACCAGGCGTCGTGTCCCCGATATGCGGGAGCGACGACGCTCGGTCCCCCATCGGACGATCCGGCGGGGAGCCGGCGTCGCGGCCCAATGAGCCGCGACTGCCGGCTTTCTTCGACATCTTCTTGGTTAAAAACACAGGTTAAAATAGATTCGCTGCACGTAGCGGAGCCCCCGTGACCGCGACGGTGCGTTGCCGCACCGGGCAGAACGGGGGAAGACGCCCTCCGTGTGCTCCCCCGAGTGTTTATTGCTAAACCCCCGAGACAACACACGAAGAAAGTCTTGTAGGATTTGCGGTCCGAACGGTGTAGGTGGCGCTGTTGTAGGCACGTCCTTCCTCGGTGGCTCCGGGCTGTCCGTAAAACGTAGATATATCGAACACTTCTATTTATACCCACGGTCGCTGTATACAGTTGCGGCGAGCACGACATAGCGGCGGACCAATCGCAGCGCTCCTCAGCTAGTGTAGATCGCGCGCGGGGTGAGGGGGGGGGGGGTACTCGGTGAGGTAGGGAAGGGGAGTCGCTTATGTCCGTCATTATTATTTAATTAAAAAATTAAAAAAAAAAAAAAAAAAAAAAATACATATCCATATGAGTTAAGTAGTGGCCACGTAAAATAAATAAAACTGTATATTCAATATCAATTAACAACATCATTTCGGAGAAAAGAAAAAAAAAAATAACAAACAAACTAAGTACATTGCGAATCGTAATTTCATGGTATGGTAGGTATCGAGTGTGTTTAATTAAATGACAATTCAATCGAAATGAATTAGACATGCGACTTGCCCAAACACGATCGGGTCATCGGGAGGACCTTATTACGACCACCATAGCTTCAGTAATTATACTAGATTAATGGTAATTTTTGTTGTTGTTGTTGTTGTCGTCTAGTCTCATATGTGATTATTTATATCCTTTTCTGAACTCTTTAACTTTCTTGTGTTATTAAATCATGAGGGGGGGGGGGGGGGGGGGTTACCTCATACTATTTACATGCAAAAAACCAACAGGTTCATAATAGGTACGAGATAGGTACGTTTTCGCTTTTACGACAACACCGTTACAGAAACTGTCTTTCATTTACGAATCATATTGTGGCCCTGAAAAGGGCCTTTTGTTTTGAATGCATACGAGCGATTAGCATCGCGCAATCGACATAACAGATACGATTGTAAATATTATATCGAAGTACGCGTGCCGAGCAGCACTCGCACGAAGCACCGGCTGGCCGTGTGTGTGTGTGTAGGCGGTGCGACGTTTAAGCCTTCTTCTCGGTCTTCTTGGGCAGTAGCACGGCCTGGATGTTGGGCAGGACACCACCTTGAGCGATCGTCACACCGGAGAGCAGCTTATTCAGCTCCTCGTCGTTGCGGATGGCCAATTGAAGATGACGCGGGATGATCCTGGTCTTCTTGTTGTCCCTCGCGGCGTTGCCGGCCAACTCGAGGACCTCAGCGGCCAGGTACTCCATCACGGCGGCCAAGTATACGGGCGCGCCGGCACCCACGCGCTCGGCGTAGTTTCCGTTACGAAGCAGCCTGTGGATACGTCCCACTGGGAACTGAAGACCAGCACGGTTGGAACGGGACTTTGCCTTTCCCTTCACTTTGCCACCTTTACCGCGTCCAGACATGGTTGAGGGAAATTCGTAGAGGTAACTCGCGAAATGACAATAACGAAACACGCGTACACAGTGTCAGTGCGCGCGCCGAGACAAACTCTTACAGTATTTTCCCCGCCGCGCGGTTCAGCCGTATTTATACGCGCGCCGCGTAACTCCCTAATCTCCCCCAACAATGGATAAGTCCCATTATAAAAGTAGGATTAAGCCGACAGCCCTCCGCGTAGGGTTTTTCAATGCCAATGGCCTTAGGAGCCAGCGTGATGAGATCGCCCTCTTCCTCCGCGACCATCACCTTGACATACTTCTGGTCCAAGAGACCTTCCTGAAGCCCCGGCATCGTGATCCTAAAATTGCGAACTATCGTTTAGTTCGCAATGATAGGACCCGATGTCACGCAGGAGGTACTCTTATCTATTACAGATCTGCCCTCTACTGCATCCCTATGGATCCGCCCCAACTAGATATCTTTGAGGTCTCAGTCTGTCGGCTAGGCATGACTGGCCATCAACCGATCACGATCATCTCAGCCTACGTCCCGCCTAACACCTCGTCGGACGCCCCCGCTGTGAAAGATGATCTGACCAAACTTCTCGGCATGAGTAACTCCGTCCTTCTGGCGGGGGATCTCAATGCCAAGCACCCCTCCTGGAACAGCAACACGACTACTGCCAGAGGCAGAGTAGTGTTTGATCTGTGCAGCTCCCTCAACTTTGATGTCATCGCTCCGATGCATCCAACCCACTATCCCCACATAACCTCCCATCCACCCGACGTGCTCGACATCGCTCTCCTCAAAAATGTCAACCTTCGGTTGCATTCTGTGGAGGCGCTCGAAGAGCTTAACTCGGACCATAGGCCAGTGATCCTGGAGCTTGCTCCTAGGTCGGGGCCCATGGACCCCTCCCATCCTCCTCCCACCAAACTGACCACTGACTGGAGACAAGTAAGCGAAAAGCTGAAAGTCACCACGTCAGCTCACCTGGACCAGATCCCAGACAATATCGAGACTGTCGCAGACACGCTGGCCGCGGTCAGCTCACTCACGGATCACGTGCAATCGATCCTGAACGAAAGTTCAAAGGAGTCTCCGGTGACGAGCGATCATCACTGGAAACTCCCGGACGAAGTGCGTGAGCTCGTGACTGAGAAGAACGCGGCAGTTCGTGCCTACAGTGCTTTTCCCTGCGAGGCTAACAAAGTTCACATGCGCTACTTACAACGCAAAGTAAGTAAGAGCATTGCTGAGCTGCGTGAAAGTCGCTGGGATAAAATGCTGGGCGACCTCGAACCCAACCATCAAGCGTTTTGGGAACTCCAAAGGAAATTGCGCTCCTCTGAAGTTGCCTCTATGCCTCCCCTCACCCGCCCCGACAACTCCATCGCTTTTGAAGACGATGAGAAGGCCGAATGCCTGGCCGACAGCCTAGAGGCCCAGTGCTCTCCCAGCTCTCAACCAGTAGACAAAGCACACCTGGACAAGGTGAACGCTGAAGTCGAACGTAGAGCCTCCCTCCCGCCAGTCGAGGACCCCGAGGATCCTCTCCCCCCCGTCACTCCTGACGAGGTGAAGGAGATCATCGGGCGACTCAAACTCAAGAAAGCCCCTGGGTCAGACGGAATCACCAATAAGGTGCTCCGTCTCTTCCCGGCAACCCTGATCATGTTGATGACCGCCATTTTCAACGGCGCTCTGTCCAACAACATGTTCCCACAGACGTGGAAAGAGGCTACCGTCATAGGTATCCCCAAACCAGGGAAGCCCAAGTCCTCCCCGTCCAGCTATCGTCCCATTAGTTTGCTCAAAGCTCTCGGCAAGGTCTACGAGAGGCTTATTTATAAGCGACTCAAAGACTACGTTGAAGCTAAGAGCCTCCTCCCCAATGAGCAGTTTGGTTTCCGGTCAAACCACTCTTGCGTCCAACAGGTCTTCCGTATCGTTGAGCACATCAGCGACCGCTATCAGCGCGGCTTAGTTACGGGGGCCCTGTTCTTCGACATCGCGAAAGCGTTTGACAAGGTCTGGCACAACGGACTGATATACAAGTTATATCAACTGGGTGTGCCAGATCGTCTCGTGCTCATCTTGCGAGACTATTTGTCAGACCGCACCTTTCGGTACCGTATCGAAGGTGCGCTTTCGTCTCCCCACCCCATTCATGCCGGAGTACCGCAAGGCGGTGTCCTCTCTCCCTTGATATTCTCGCTGTACACCAGCGACATACCCACCAGTGCTCAGACGCAACTTGCCCTATTTGCCGACGACACGGCCATCTACCGCTCCGGCAGATGTGTAAAGTCAATAGCCAGCCACCTCCAGAGATCCGCCGACGCACTAGGCGCCTGGTTTCGGAAATGGAGAGTGGAAGTCAATCCGGAAAAGAGTCAAGCGATCCTGTTTCACAGGCCGCGGGCTCGATTCCCTCCACCAGACCCCAGTCCGATCACCATGTTTGGCAAGCCGATCCCTTGGGTGAAGCAAGCCAAATACTTAGGTGTAATCCTTGACCGAAAGCTTACTTTCGGTGAGCACATAAAGACGGTGCGTAATCGCGCCGCTTTCGCTCTCGGTAGGCTCCACCCCATGCTGAATGCACGCAGCAAGCTTTCCCTTAAATGCAAGTTGCGCATTTATATAACGTGTATACGCCCGATTATGACCTATGCGTGTGCTACTTTTGCGCACACTAAGTCGTACCGGATCCATAGGTTGCAAGTAATCCAAAACCGATTTCTGCGGAAGGCCACGGGTGCCCCGTGGTTCGTTAGAAACGATCGACTCCATGTCGACCTCCGCATTCCAACTATTAAACAATTCATGAAGCGCCTTAACAAGCGTTTCATTGAGTCCGCCGAATCCCATCAGAACCCCCTCATTGTATCGGCCGCCCGGTACACTCCCTCCAAGATTAGTAGGATTCGCCGTCCACGGCACTCCCTAGTCGAACCCGACGACCCCATCACCTTACTACAAGAGAGTAATAGGGAAACCAGTACGATTAGAAAAAACAAAAACAGACCGCGTTCCGTATTCCGGCCTCGCCGACGAGGCCCATCGCGACGCCCCAGTAACATCCCTCCCCGACTTTTGCCTAACGAGCCAGCCCGCGCCGCTGAGCCATTAGCGTTAAATCCCCTAAATAATAATAATTGACCCAGCCTGTCCCTTGCTGCCCCTCTCAATGACCCCGTTAAGCCGAGGCCCGTATCCCACAGGGGATGCCCTTAGCGAAGCGGTCATTTAGCTTTTAGTAGTTTTTAGCCCTGGCTGGGGGCCTTAAATTCATTTGAGGCCACCACAGGATTGTCCGGTTGAGCAGTAACCAGCCTTAGTGTGCTGAACTGCGAGTGGTCCATTCCAAAAAACAAAAAAAAAAAAAAAAAAACAGCTGAGTCAGTCATTCCGCTTCGCGCAGCCGACCGGAGCACACGCCTGCCACCCGCACGCAACTGTCCGACCGCTACGCCGTAGCAGAACTACGAGCGCTACGAGCGCTCCGCCCCGTGCGACACCTCCGCCGCCGGCCGACCCACGTGTCGCCTGCCGATTCGAACACATCGTAGCAGTGCTACGCGGCTCTACGTAGCAAGCTACGCGCTGCTACGAAGTCGCATATCACTCGCGATTGTTTACGTTTTGATCGGCTACGAGTACGTAAGTGCTTGTAGTCGATCGACGTTCGGTTTTTGGTCCCTTTTGGACTAAATCCACTGTTTGGTGGTACTTGGGGGAAACCTAGCGGTGATAACGAACCCAAGTGGTGCTGACCCGACGCACCGCTCGGTCCCTTCAGGACCGAGTAAGTCGGAAGGGCGTTGGTGCGCGGCCTTGGGGGCTTCCCTCGTCGCGCCCAGCAGCTTAACCCCGTTCTTTTCCAGTGTGCACCTGGCGCCGATTGGGTGTGTCTACCCCATAGGCGCCAGCTCGGTCGCAAGACCCATAGGGCCCCGCTGCACATTAAGATTGGCAGCGGGCATTCAAGCTTAGGGTACACATTAGGTACTCACCTCCCTGCATCACCCAGCAGGGAGGGTTACACATTCCCGGGTTTTCCCGCCCGGGGAGTTAGGACTAGGGCCCTTCTGGCCAATCAGTCAGATAGTGCACCAGGGAGTTTGTTCCCGAGTGTTTCTTCTCCCTGGTAATAGCACTAGGAAGCACTCGCGGGGAAGGGAGTTTTTAAGGGACTGACTGCTCGGGGAGCTCACGTTTTACGTGTCTCCTCGAGGCTGGTTAGGAGCTTAGGACCCCCCCCATTTTTCCTGCAAGTTCGCATCCTCCCCCAAAAAAGTCGACATGGCCGCCCCTCAGGCGACAGTGGCCGACTTATTCGATGCTCTCATGGGTCTGTGTAAGACCATGATGAGCAGCTGCAATGATGCTGAGCTGGCGTCCTCATGTGATGCCCGGCTCAGCGCCATTGCAGCGGGACTGAAGTCCCTCTTCCCCCCGCCCCCTCAGGGCCCAAACGCCCCGCCCCTTCAGGGCCTCCCCTCCCAGCCCACTCAGGGCCTCTCACAGGAGTCATGTGTCTCCTCGGGGTCTGCCACCCCATCGCCCCCCCTGCCCCCTCAGGGCCCCCCTGCCTTGATAGCAGTCCCAGTACTGCATCAGGGCCCCCTCTCCCCCGCCCCTCAGGCCCCCCCCCCCTGTGCTAGCCAACTACCTGGCAGCCAGGGCCACCTCCCCCGTTGCAGAGATGGAGTACGAGTCGGACCACTCCGACTCGTCTGCCACCTCCTCCCACTCCTCCGCGACCGCCTCGTCCTCGGATGGCTACACAGTCGTCCAGGGGAAGAGGAAAAAGAAGGCCTCCTCCACCCCCCCGGCCCCCCCCCCCAAAAAGGCCCCCAAGGCCCCCCCCCCCCCCCTACTGCCCCGACGTCAGCCCCCTCGTCGGCGCCCTCTTCGCGCCCAGCGTCCCCCTCGCAGGCCGCCTCTCAGGCGAGCCCCCGTCCCCCCAGCCCCATGGAGGCTGCACCCGCAGCCCCCAAGACCCGCCCCCCACCCCCCCCTTTTCATTCATGATAAAGGGAGGTGGACGGAGATTTCGGCGGCTTGTGCCGTCCTAAAGATAAACTTCACGCACGCCCGTGCCGGCCAGCAGGGCATTAAAGTCGTGACCCCCCTCCGCCAGGGACTACAGGGAGCTGCACAAGCTCCTTACGTCCAGGAAGGTTTACTTCCACTCTTTTAACCTTCCGGAGAACCGCCAGATCAGGGTGGTGATCCGCAATGTCCCGAGGGAGATCCCCACTCAGGAGATACTAAGCGACTTAGAGTCGCAAGGTATCCCTGTAGCGGAGGTGCACCGTATGCACCGCCGCGGGGGGGAATCTTTCAATATGGTCCTCGTGGTCTGTGACCCGACCGAGGGCCACCACCCTATTTTCAAAATAGCCAAGATCTGTGGTCTCTCTGGCCTATCCGTGGAAAAGCCGAGGCAGAGTGGCATTATTGGGCAATGCCACCGCTGCCAGCTTTACGGCCACTCACAGCGGCATTGCTTCGGCAAGCCGAGGTGCGTGAAGTGCCTGGGAGACCACGGTACTCCCGACTGCCCCCGCCCCAAGGACCGCTCCCTCTGCGCAGACCCGCCCAGCTGTGTTCTGTGTGGAGAAACGGGGCACACCGCAAACTACCGCGGTTGCCCTAAGGCCCCAAAATCGTCGGCTCCCAAGCTGGCGAAGCGTGCGAACGCGCGCCAACAAAGGGAGTCTCCCTCCACCATCCCCCTCAGCCCTCAGCGTCCCAGCCCCTGGAACGCTTTGAATCACCAGGCCCACTTCCCGGCCCTGAAGTCCAGTGCGCCCGCCCCCACGACTGGTTCTGCCCCTAAGGCCCCCGCTACCCCAACCAAGGCCATTCCGGCCCTGATGGACGTAGCCATACCCCCATTCCCTGTGTCTCCGCAGACTCAGATGCCAGCCCCGGTGCAAGCAGTTGCGCCTCCCCCCCCCACCACTGTTTCTGGAGACATCTCCAAAAACATAATCCTGGTCACGTACCAGGCGTTTTACTCGCCTCGTGCGCTGGCCATGGCTAGGGCCCTAGAAAACTGCGGTGGGAACCACCCCGCAGTTTTCAAAGACTTCGGTGACGTTGTGCACCACGTCTCCGTCTATACATCCCTAATCTCCCCCAACAATGGATAAGTCCCATTATAAAAGTAGGATTAAGCCGACAGCCCTCCGCGTAGGGTTTTTCAATGCCAATGGCCTTAAGAGCCAGCGTGATGAGATCGCCCTCTTCCTCCGCGACCATCACTTAGACATACTTCTGGTTCAAGAGACCTTCCTGAAGCCCCGGCATCGTGATCCTAAAATTGCGAACTATCGATTAGTTCGCAATGATAGGACCCGATGTCACGCAGGAGGTACTCTTATCTATTACAGATCTGCCCTCTACTGCATCCCTATGGATCCGCCCCAACTAGATATCTTTGAGGTCTCAGTCTGTCGGCTAGGCATGACTGGCCATCAACCGATCACGATCATCTCAGCCTACGTCCCGCCTAACACCTCGTCGGACGGCCCCGCTGTGAAAGATGATCTGACCAAACTTCTCGGCATGAGTAACTCCGTCCTTCTGGCGGGGGATCTCAATGCCAAGCACCCCTCCTGGAACAGCAACACGACTACTGCCAGAGGCAGAGTAGTGTTTGATCTGTGCAGCTCCCTCAACTTTGATGTCATCGCTCCGATGCATCCAACCCACTATCCCCACATAACCTCCCATCCACCCGACGTGCTCGACATCGCTCTCCTCAAAAATGTCAACCTTCGGTTGCATTCTGTGGAGGCGCTCGAAGAGCTTAACTCGGACCATAGGCCAGTGATCCTGGAGCTTGCTCCTAGGTCGGGGCCCATGGACCCCTCCCTTCCTCCTCCCACCAAACTGACCACTGACTGGAGACAAGTAAGCGAAAAGCTGAAAGTCACTACGTCAGCTCACCTGGACCAGATCCCAGACAATATCGAGACTGTCGCAGACACGCTGGCCGCGGTCAGCTCACTCACGGATCACGTGCAATCGATCCTGAACGAAAGTTCAAAGGAGTCTCCGGTGACGAGCGATCATCACTGGAAACTCCCGGACGAAGTGCGTGAGCTCGTGACTGAGAAGAACGCGGCAGTTCGTGCCTACAGTGCTTTTCCCTGCGAAGCTAACAAAGTTCACATGCGCTACTTACAACGCAAAGTAAGTAAGAGCATTGCTGAGCTGCGTGAAAGTCGCTGGGATAAAATGCTGGGCGACCTCGAACCCAACCATCAAGCGTTTTGGGAACTCCAAAGGAAATTGCGCTCCTCTGAAGTTGCCTCTATGCCTCCCCTCACCCGCCCCGACAACTCCATCGCTTTTGAAGACGATGAGAAGGCCGAATGCCTGGCCGACAGCCTAGAGGCCCAGTGCTCTCCCAGCTCTCAACCAGTAGACAAAGCACACCTGGACAAGGTGAACGCTGAAGTCGAACGTAGAGCCTCCCTCCCGCCAGTCGAGGACCCCGAGGATCCTCTCCCCCCCGTCACTCCTGACGAGGTGAAGGAGATCATCGGGCGACTCAAACTCAAGAAAGCCCCTGGGTCAGACGGAATCACCAATAAGGTGCTCCGTCTCTTCCCGGCAACCCTGATCATGTTGATGACCGCCATTTTCAACGGCGCTCTGTCCAACAACATGTTCCCACAGACGTGGAAAGAGGCTACCGTCATAGGTATCCCCAAACCAGGGAAGCCCAAGTCCTCCCCGTCCAGCTATCGTCCCATTAGTTTGCTCAAAGCTCTCGGCAAGGTCTACGAGAGGCTTATTTATAAGCGACTCAAAGACTACGTTGAAGCTAAGAGCCTCCTCCCCAATGAGCAGTTTGGTTTCCGGTCAAACCACTCATGCGTCCAACAGGTCTTCCGTATCGTTGAGCACATCAGCGACCGCTATCAGCGCGGCTTAGTTACGGGGGCCCTGTTCTTCGACATAGCGAAAGCGTTTGACAAGGTCTGGCACAACGGACTGATATACAAGTTATATCAACTGGGTGTGCCAGATCGTCTCGTGCTCATCTTGCGAGACTATTTGTCAGACCGCACCTTTCGGTACCGTATCGAAGGTGCGCTTTCGTCTCCCCACCCCATTCATGCCGGAGTACCGCAAGGCGGTGTCCTCTCTCCCTTGATATTCTCGCTGTACACCAGCGACATACCCACCAGTGCTCAGACGCAACTTGCCCTATTTGCCGACGACACGGCCATCTACCGCTCCGGCAGATGTGTAAAGTCAATAGCCAGCCACCTCCAGAGATCCGCCGACGCACTAGGCGCCTGGGTTCGGAAATGGAGAGTGGAAGTCAATCCGGAAAAGAGTCAAGCGATCCTGTTTCACAGGCCGCGGGCTCGATTCCCTCCACCAGACCCCAGTCCGATCACCATGTTTGGCAAGCCGATCCCTTGGGTGAAGCAAGCCAAATACTTAGGTGTAATCCTTGACCGAAAGCTTACTTTCGGTGAGCACATAAAGACGGTGCGTAATCGCGCCGCTTTCGCTCTCGGTAGGCTCCACCCCATGCTGAATGCACGCAGCAAGCTTTCCCTTAAATGCAAGTTGCGCATTTATATAACGTGTATACGCCCGATCATGACTTATGCGTGTGCTACTTTTGCGCACACTAAGTCGTACCGGATCCATAGGTTGCAAGTAATCCAAAACCGATTTCTGCGGAAGGCCACGGGTGCCCCGTGGTTCGTTAGAAACGATCGACTCCATGTCGACCTCCGCATTCCAACTATTAAACAATTCATGAAGCGCCTTAACAAGCGTTTCATTGAGTCCGCCGAATCCCATCAGAACCCTCTCATTGTATCGGCCGCCCGGTACACTCCCTCCAAGATTAGTAGGATTCGCCGTCCACGGCACTCCCTAGTCGAACCCGACGACCCCATCACCTTACTACAAGAGAGTAATAGGGAAACCAGTACGATTAGAAAAAACAAAAACAGACCGCGTTCCGTATTCCGGCCTCGCCGACGAGGCCCATCGCGACGCCCCAGTAACATCCCTCCCCGACTTTTGCCTAACGAGCCAGCCCGCGCCGCTGAGCCATTAGCGTTAAATCCCCTAAATAATAATAATTGACCCAGCCTGTCCCTTGCTGCCCCTCTCAATGACCCCGTTAAGCCGAGGCCCGTATCCCACAGGGGATGCCCTTAGCGAAGCGGTCATTTAGCTTTTAGTAGTTTTTAGCCCTGGCTGGGGGCCTTAAATTCATTTGAGGCCACCACAGGATTGTCCGGTTGAGCAGTAACCAGCCTTAGTGTGCTGAACTGCGAGTGGTCCCATTCAAAAAAAAAAAAAAAAAAAAAAAGCTGAGTCAGTGGGAGGGGTACACACCTAACGAAAGAAACCAAATCGCTAAACGCGCAAGCGCGCTCTCGCTACCGATCTGCGTCGGGGTCAGGCAGGGAATATACAAACAACACGGAACAGAATTGAGATGACGAGATGGATGGATGGAAGTTTACGTAGTACCTAATGTTTGTAGTCGAAAGTCTTGTGTAAATAAGTATATAATATAAAACATATGACAGGATGAACGCAATGCGTCTTAACAACTATTATTACGGGTATTATATATTTATGTATATATATTATTTTCTTATTATTTATTTATATATATATATATATATATATATATATATATATTTTTTTTTTTTTTTTCTCTCCCTGTTTCATTGTCTGTCTGTACCATAGTGAAAATTGTTCATAATGATGAGTACAATGATCCGTTAAGATTTATTGTGTACATGTATTTTACACCTTGTATACATGTATAGGTACTTAAAGAGAGATTTATTTGTCGTGTTCTATGTGTTTGTGTTTATGTACCTACTAGGTACTCAGTAGTATTTTTAACGTTTTCGACTGTCTGTATAATAGAAACGAATATTTTTCATATTCATGATAGTATTGTTAGCCCTGAAAAGGGCTTTTTGGTGTGCGCTCGAGGAGAGCGCTGCGATTGAGAGCGCATGGCACGCGCGCTAAACATCTCGGTGCCGCTTTTTGGTTTCTTCAGTTGCTGCTGCTGCTGCTGCTTGCTGCTGCATGCATCCGATGAATTGTCGGTCGAGACGCGTCGAGCGGTGTTCCGCACCCTCCTTCCCGAGGACGGTAGACAGACGCGTAACCACGACGTAGGTGTACTTACTACATATTAAACATGTACATTCATACATACATACATACGTACACGCATCTCACTATGGTATATCGTGCAATAAAACAAAAACACACACACGCATTACGTAGCGTTAGGTATTTAGAGATTCATTCACAAATACACCATAGTTAAGACAGACGGTACGCACGCACACACATAGATGCACACACATAATATGCACTTGCTGATGTTGGTCGGCGGTCAGCCGATTGCGCAGTTGTCGTCGCCGTCGCCGGTGTTAACGCGAACGCGACCGTAGCTTACTTCTTAGCGGCGGAAGCTTTCTTGGCTGCCGGTTTGGATTTGGGTGTAGCCGCGGCCTTCTTGGGTTTAGGTGCTTTAGGTTTCTTGGTCGGCGGCTTGGCTGTCTTCTTGGCTTTGGGAGCCTTCGCCTTGGCGGGGGCGGCGGCCTTCTTGGGTGCCGGCTTCTTCTTAGCAGCGGCGGCGGCGGCGGCTGCCTTCTTATCCTTGGCGGCGGCGGCGGCGGCTGCGGCAGTCGATTTTGCCTTAGACGGAGAAGCCGACGAAGCGGCGGCTGCTGCAGCCTTCTTTGTCTTGGCGCCGGCTGCCGAGGCGGTTGCCTTCTTCGTCTTAGCAGCCGCAGCGGGAGCCTTGGCGGACTTGCCGGCGGCACCGGCGGGCTTCTTCGACGCGGCCGACTTCGACTCGAGCTTGAACGAACCGGAGGCACCCTTGCCCTTGGTCTGGATCAGCGCGCCAGATTCGACGGCGCTCTTCAGATATTTCCTGATGAACGGAGCCAGTTTCTCCGCGTCGACTTTGTACTGGGCGGCGATGTACTTCTTGATCGCCTGCAGGGATGATCCACTGCGCTCCTTCATCTCCTTGATGGCGTTGTTGACCATCTCTGATGTTTTGGGATGGGTCGGCTTCGCCTTGGGTTTCTTGGCAGCGCCGGCCTGTCTCGCCTGCTTCTTCGCTGGGGTAGCGGGTGCCGGAGCCTCGGTAGCAACTGCGGTGTCTGCCATCTCGTATCGATACACTCACGCACAAACAAAAACGGTAGGTAGTTAGTCTTATAAGAGACTCAGATGTCGCCACTTATAGGTTTCACGAGTTTCGTATACGTACACTAAGGCACGACGTAACTTTACCGTAACGAGAGCCGTGATGTCGCGAGACGTTTTCTCGTATGAACGCTCGAAAGTTTTCACTAACACGTATCTAATAAAACAAGTAAAAATAATGTTTATCGTATCGATGAGGCCGTGTTGTTTACGTTTTCGGATAGGTCATGAAGTTGACGAGTGTGGTGCGCCGAGGGCGGCTTCGTGAGGCGACCGTTGCGGCGGTGGCGGCGTTTTAATTCGACGACGGCGTACGATGCTAAGGTCGGGTCGAGTTCAAAACGTTATTTTCTCTATAAAAATGACGTTTGGCGGGTGAAAAGGTCGACGCTTCGACGGGGAGGATATCGAGCTCGTGCGGCGACAACAATTCGTCGATACGGGACGGCCTCGCGAAGGTATTATCGAGGTAAAAGTGAACCGTCGTAAAACACCGCGACCGCCGAGAACCGTTAAGGACGGACGACTCCGTCCAGGACGTGCAACCTATTAATATCGTACTAATATCGAATCGAACGAAATTACCAGAATGCCCTTCGACTAGTGCAACAATATGTGTGGTGTGCGTACTGTGTGTGTGATCGGGATTCATCGCGTTCATCAATACGTACCTACAGCTCTGTGTGTGTGTGATGTATCGAATAAGGTGCTAGACTACAGTAGGTAGTACAGACTCGGTACACAGCGCTCGAATCGCATTATGTACCTATATCGACACTGTGTCATGAATTTTTTTAGTTATTTTTTTGTTTTCCTCTCTCTTTAAGTGATATATGTATATAGGTAGGTACCCAGTACCTACCTAAAACGAAGACATACGGGCGAAGAAAAAAGTACGTTACCTACGTACCTATGTAATAAATAGGATGCTATAGTTAAACGTTTTATTAATATCAATTTCAGGTCGACCCTTCTCTGCTGAGCCGAGACGGGTGAAAGATTACGACCACCACGACGACGGGCGGCAGCGGCAGCGGCAGCGGCGGCGGCGGCGGCACAGCACAGCACAACAACAACAAGGTGAATAAGTCAACGTGTGTACCTACCTACCTACCTACTTAATTAATACCTACATAGTAGAAGATCATCCGTACTAGTTGTAAGTAAGTATGTCTCTACACATTGCATGTAATATGTATGTAAATAACGTTTTATATTTATCAATTTCAGGGTGGCGAGCGGGCGGGCCGACCATTCGGCTGAGCTGTGTGCGCTCTGACCGACCGACGGCGATGGATGGAGACACCGACCGAGACGGCGAGGGCGAGGGACAGGACAACAAGAACGTTTACCAAGTATAAGGTAAAGAGATCTGTCAGTATCTGTTTGTATGTACCGAATACTGGATATTAAAATGATAATGCTGAACATAAACTGTTTGATGTGCGTACCTCCTCTATGCATACTACTACTACTATAATATAAACTACCAAATTATGAATGTTATCCAAAACCAACCAAATTTAAATAAAACTAGCACCTTCTATGTAGGTATATTACGTTTCGTTCGTTCGTTTTTAGACAATTCCATTATAGAAACTTTTATCATATCGAATCATATGCGGCCCTGAAAAGGGCCTTTTTTTATGTGTGTGCGCAGATCTACGTACGTACATACGTATGGACGAACGGTAGTGTGACTTACGTCAGCCACACACTGTAGGTACGAAGATCTGGTTGCGCGCAGACGGGAAACGCGCCATGTGTTTAACCGCCGAAACCGTACAGGGTACGACCCTGGCGCTTCAGAGCGTAGACGACGTCCATGGCGGTGACGGTCTTCCTCTTGGCGTGCTCGGTGTAGGTGACGGCATCGCGGATGACGTTCTCGAGGAACACTTTAAGCACACCGCGAGTCTCCTCGTAGATCAGACCGGAGATACGTTTCACGCCGCCTCTGCGAGCCAGACGGCGGATGGCGGGCTTCGTGATACCCTGGATGTTATCACGAAGTACCTTCCTGTGACGCTTGGCTCCTCCTTTTCCCAGACCCTTTCCTCCCTTGCCGCGACCGGTCATCTTCTCAGCAGACGGGGGGCTTCCAAATTAACACTGACAACACTCTGCGCTCACGAACTGGAGTCGTAACTAAAATTTTCGAGTTTTTTTTTTTTTTTTTTTTTTTTTTTTTTGGAATGGACCACTCGCAGTTCAGCACACTAAGGCTGGTTACTGCTCAACTGGACAATCCTGTGGTGGTCTCAAATGAATTTAAGGCCCCCAGCCAGGGCTAAAAACTACTAAAAGCTAAATGACCGCTTCGCTAAGGGCATCCCCTGTGGGATACGGGCCTCGGCTTAACGGGGTCATTGAGAGGGGCAGCAAGGGACAGGCTGGGTCAATTATTATTATTTAGGGGATTTAACGCTAATGGCTCAGCGGCGCGGGCTGGCTCGTTAGGCAAAAGTCGGGGAGGGATGTTACTGGGGCGTCGCGATGGGCCTCGTCGGCGAGGCCGGAATACGGAACGCGGTCTGTTTTTGTTTTTTCTAATCGTACTGGTTTCCCTATTACTCTCTTGTAGTAAGGTGATGGGGTCGTCGGGTTCGACTAGGGAGTGCCGTGGACGGCGAATCCTACTAATCTTGGAGGGAGTGTACCGGGCGGCCGATACAATGAGAGGGTTCTGATGGGATTCGGCGGACTCAATGAAACGCTTGTTAAGGCGCTTCATGAATTGTTTAATAGTTGGAATGCGGAGGTCGACATGGAGTCGATCGTTTCTAACGAACCACGGGGCACCCGTGGCCTTCCGCAGAAATCGGTTTTGGATTACTTGCAACCTATGGATCCGGTACGACTTAGTGTGCGCAAAAGTAGCACACGCATAAGTCATAATCGGGCGTATACACGTTATATAAATGCGCAACTTGCATTTAAGGGAAAGCTTGCTGCGTGCATTCAGCATGGGGTGGAGCCTACCGAGAGCGAAAGCGGCGCGATTACGCACCGTCTTTATATGCTCACCGAAAGTAAGCTTTCGGTCAAGGATTACACCTAAGTATTTGGCTTGCTTCACCCAAGGGATCGGCTTGCCAAACATGGTGATCGGACTGGGGTCTGGTGGAGGGAAACGAGCTCGCGGCCTGTGAAACAGGATCGCTTGACTCTTTTCCGGATTGACTTCCACTCTCCATTTCCGAAACCAGGCGCCTAGTGCGTCGGCGGATCTCTGGAGGTGGCTGGCTATTGACTTTACACATCTGCCGGAGCGGTAGATGGCCGTGTCGTCGGCAAATAGGGCAAGTTGCGTCTGAGTACTGGTGGGTATGTCGCTGGTGTACAGCGAGAATATCAAGGGAGAGAGGACACCGCCTTGCGGTACTCCGGCATGAATGGGGTGGGGAGACGAAAGCGCACCTTCGATACGGTACCGAAAGGTGCGGTCTGACAAATAGTCTCGCAAGATGAGCACGAGACGATCTGGCACACCCAGTTGATATAACTTGTATATCAGTCCGTTGTGCCAGACCTTGTCAAACGCTTTCGCTATGTCGAAGAACAGGGCCCCCGTAACTAAGCCGCGCTGATAGCGGTCGCTGATGTGCTCAACGATACGGAAGACCTGTTGGACGCATGAGTGGTTTGACCGGAAACCAAACTGCTCATTGGGGAGGAGGCTCTTGGCTTCAACGTAGTCTTTGAGTCGCTTATAAATAAGCCTCTCGTAGACTTTGCCGAGAGCTTTGAGCAAACTAATGGGACGATAGCTGGACGGGGAGGACTTGGGCTTCCCTGGTTTGGGGATACCTATGACGGTAGCCTCTTTCCACGTCTGTGGGAACATGTTGTTGGACAGAGCGCCGTTGAAAATGGCGGTCATCAACATGATCAGGGTTGCCGGGAAGAGACGGAGCACCTTATTGGTGATTCCGTCTGCCCCAGGGGCTTTCTTGAGTTTGAGTCGCCCGATGATCTCCTTCACCTCGTCAGGAGTGACGGGGGGGAGAGGATCCTCGGGGTCCTCGACTGGCGGGAGGGAGGCTCTACGTTCGACTTCAGCGTTCACCTTGTCCAGGTGTGCTTTGTCTACTGGTTGAGAGCTGGGAGAGCACTGGGCCTCTAGGCTGTCGGCCAGGCATTCGGCCTTCTCATCGTCTTCAAAAGCGATGGAGTTGTCGGGGCGGGTGAGGGGAGGCATAGAGGCAACTTCAGAGGAGCGCAATTTCCTTTGGAGTTCCCAAAACGCTTGATGGTTGGGTTCGAGGTCGCCCAGCATTTTATCCCAGCGACTTTCACGCAGCTCAGCAATGCTCTTACTTACTTTGCGTTGTAAGTAGCGCATGTGAACTTTGTTAGCTTCGCAGGGAAAAGCACTGTAGGCACGAACTGCCGCGTTCTTCTCAGTCACGAGCTCACGCACTTCGTCCGGGAGTTTCCAGTGATGATCGCTCGTCACCGGAGACTCCTTTGAACTTTCGTTCAGGATCGATTGCACGTGATCCGTGAGTGAGCTGACCGCGGCCAGCGTGTCTGCGACAGTCTCGATATTGTCTGGGATCTGGTCCAGGTGAGCTGACGTGGTGACTTTCAGCTTTTCGCTTACTTGTCTCCAGTCAGTGGTCAGTTTGGTGGGAGGAGGATGGGAGGGGTCCATGGGCCCCGACCTAGGAGCAAGCTCCAGGATCACTGGCCTATGGTCCGAGTTAAGCTCTTCGAGCGCCTCCACAGAATGCAACCGAAGGTTGACATTTTTGAGGAGAGCGATGTCGAGCACGTCGGGTGGATGGGAGGTTATGTGGGGATAGTGGGTTGGATGCATCGGAGCGATGACATCAAAGTTGAGGGAGCTGCACAGATCAAACACTACTCTGCCTCTGGCAGTAGTCGTGTTGCTGTTCCAGGAGGGGTGCTTGGCATTGAGATCCCCCGCCAGAAGGACGGAGTTACTCATGCCGAGAAGTTTAGTCAGATCATCTTTCACAGCGGGGCCGTCCGACGAGGTGTTAGGCGGGACGTAGGCTGAGATGATCGTGATCGGTTGATGGCCAGTCATGCCTAGCCGACAGACTGAGACCTCAAAGATATCTAGTTGGGGCGGATCCATAGGGATGCAGTAGAGGGCAGATCTGTAATAGATAAGAGTACCTCCTGCGTGACATCGGGTCCTATCATTGCGAACTAAACGATAGTTCGCAATTTTAGGATCACGATGCCGGGGCTTCAGGAAGGTCTCTTGAACCAGAAGTATGTCTAAGTGATGGTCGCGGAGGAAGAGGGCGATCTCATCACGCTGGCTCCTAAGGCCATTGGCATTGAAAAAACCCTACGCGGAGGGCTGTCGGCTTAATCCTACTTTTATAATGGGACTTATCCATTATTGGGGGTGATTAGGGAAGTGTAGACGGAGACGTGGTGCACTACGTCACCGAAGTCTTTGAAAACTGCGGGGTGGTTCCCACCGCAGTTTTCTAGGGCCCTAGCCATGGCCAGCGCACGAGGCGAGTAAAACGCCTGGTACGTGACCAGGATTATGTTTCTGGAGATGTCTCCAGAAACAGTGGTGGGGGGGGGGGGGGGGCGCAACTGCTTGCACCGGGGCTGGCATCTGAGTCTGCGGAGACACAGGGAATGGGGGAATGGCTACGTCCATCAGGGCCGGAATGGCCTTGGTTGGGGTAGCGGGGGCCTTAGGGGCAGAACCAGTCGTGGGGGCGGGCGCACTGGACTTCAGGGCCGGGAAGTGAGCCTGGTGATTCAGAGCGTTCCAGGGACTGGGACGCTGAGGGCTGAGGGGGATGGTGGAGGGAGACTCCCTTTGTTGACGCGCGTTTGCACGCTTCGCCAGCTTGGGAGCCGAAGATTTTGGGGCCTTAGGACAACCGCGGTAGTTTGCGGTGTGCCCCGTTTCTCCGCACAGCACACAGCTGGGCGGGTCTGCGCAGAGGGAGCGGTCCTTGGGGCGGGGGCAGTCGGGAGTGCCGTGGTCTCCCAGGCACTTCACGCACCTCGGCTTGCCGAAGCAATGCCGCTGTGAGTGGCCATAAAGCTGGCAGCGGTGGCATTGCCCAATAATGCCACTCTGCCTCGGCTTTTCTACGGATAGGCCAGAGAGGCCACAGATCTTGGCTATTTTGAAAATAGGGTGGTGGCCCTCGGTCGGGTCACAGACCACGAGAACCATATTGAATGATTCCCCCCCGCGGCGGTGCATACGGTGCACCTCCGCTACGGGGATACCTTGCGACTCTAAGTCGCTTAGTATCTCCTGAGTGGGGATCTCCCTCGGGACATTGCGGATCACCACCCTGATCTGGCGGTTCTCCGGAAGGTTAAAAGAGTGGAAGTAAACCTTCCTGGACGTGAGGAGCTTGTGCAGCTCCCTGTAGTCCTTGGCGGAGGGGGGTCACGACTTTAATGCCCTGCTGGACGGCACGGGCGTGCGTGAAGTTTATCTTATGGACGGCACAAGCCGCCGAAATCTCCGTCCACCTCCCTTTATCATGAATGAAAAGGGGGGGTGGGGGGCGGGTCTTGGGGGCTGCGGGTGCAGTCTCCATGGGGCTGGGGGGACGGGGGCTCGCCTGTGAGGCGGCCTGCGAGGGGGACGCTGGGCGCGAAGAGGGCGCCGACGAGGGGGCTGACGTCGGGGCAGCAGGGGGGAGGGGGGCCTTGGTGGCCTTTTTGGGGGCGGGGGCCGGGGGGGTGGAGGAGGCCTTCTTTTTCCTCTTCCCCTGGACGACTGTGTAGCCATCCGAGGACGAGGCGGTCGCGGAGGAACGGGAGGAGGTGGCAGACGAGTCGGAGTGGTCCGACTCGTACTCCATCTCTTGCTCTACTTCGACGGGTGAGGTGGCCCTGGCTGCCAGGTAGTTGGCTAGCACAGGGGGGGGGGCCTGAGGGGCGGGGGAGAGGGGGCCCTGATGCGGTACTGGGACTGCTATCAAGGCGGGGGGGCCCTGAGGGGGCAGGGGGGGCGATGGGGTGGCAGACCCCGAGGAGACACATGACTCCTGTGAGAGGCCCTGAGTGGGCTGGGAGGGGAGGCCCTGAAGGGGCGGGGAGATGGAGCCCTGAGGGGGCGGGGGCAGTAGGGACTTCAGTCCCATCGCAATGGCGCTGAGCTGAGCATCGTATGCCGACACCAGCTCAGCGTCTTTGCAATTACCCATCATAGTCCTGCAAAGGACCATGAGGGCGTCGATCATGGATGCCGCTGACGCCTGAGGGGCGTCCATGACGGCACAAAAAGGAGGAGGTATTTACGAGGAGATGGGGGGGGGGATCCTAAGCTCCTAACAGCCTCGAGGAGACACGTAAAACGTGAGCTCCCCGAGCAGTCAGTCCCTCAAAAACTCCCTTCCCCGCGAGTGCTTCCTAGTGCTATTACCAGGGAGAAGAAACACTCGGGAACAAACTCCCTGGTGCACTATCTGACTGTTTGGCCAGAAGGGCCCTAGTCCTAACTCCCCGGGCGGGAAAACCCGGGAATGTGTAACCCTCCCTGCTGGGTGATGCAGGGAGGTGAGTACCTAATGTGTACCCTAAGCTTGAATGCCCGCTGCCTATCTTAATGTGCAGCGGGGCCCTATGGGTCTTGCGACCGAGCTGGCGCCTATGGGGTAGACACACCCAATCGGCGCCAGGTGCACACTGGAAAAGAACGGGGTTAAGCTGCTGGGCGCGACGAGGGAAGCCCCCAAGGCCGCGCACCAACGCCCTTCCGACTTACTCGGTCCTGAAGGGACCGAGCGGTGCGTCGGGTCAGCACCACTTGGGTTCGTTATCACCGCTAGGTTTCCCCCAAGTACCACCAAACAGTGGATTTAGTCCAAAAGGGACCAAAAACCGAACGTCGATCGACTACAAGCACTTACGTACTCGTAGCCGATCAAAACGTAAACAATCGCGAGTGATATGCGACTTCGTAGCAGCTCGTAGCTAGCTACGTAGAGCCGCGTAGCACTGCTACGATGTGTTCAAAATCGGGCAGGCGACACGTGGGTCGGCCGGCGGCGGAGGCGTCGCAGGGGGCGGAGCGCTCGTAGCGCTCGTAGTTCTGCTACGGCGTAGCGGTCGGACAGTTGCGTGCGGGTGGCAGGCGTGTGCTCCGGTCGGCTGCGCGAAGCGGAATGAATAAAAATTTTCGAGTTTTTTTTTTTTTTTTTTTTTTTTTTTTTTTTTTTTTGGAATGGACCACTCGCAGTTCAGCACACTAAGGCTGGTTACTGCTCAACCGGACAATCCTGTGGTGGCCTCAAATGAATTTAAGGCCCCCAGCCAGGGCTAAAAACTACTAAAAGCTAAATGACCGCTTCGCTAAGGGCATCCCCTGTGGGATACGGGCCTCGGCTTAACGGGGTCATTGAGAGGGGCAGCAAGGGACAGGCTGGGTCAATTATTATTATTTAGGGGATTTAACGCTAATGGCTCAGCGGCGCGGGCTGGCTCGTTAGGCAAAAGTCGGGGAGGGATGTTACTGGGGCGTCGCGATGGGCCTCGTCGGCGAGGCCGGAATACGGAACGCGGTCTGTTTTTGTTTTTTCTAATCGTACTGGTTTCCCTATTACTCTCTTGTAGTAAGGTGATGGGGTCGTCGGGTTCGACTAGGGAGTGCCGTGGACGGCGAATCCTACTAATCTTGGAGGGAGTGTACCGGGCGGCCGATACAATGAGAGGGTTCTGATGGGATTCGGCGGACTCAATGAAACGCTTGTTAAGGCGCTTCATGAATTGTTTAATAGTTGGAATGCGGAGGTCGACATGGAGTCGATCGTTTCTAACGAACCACGGGGCACCCGTGGCCTTCCGCAGAAATCGGTTTTGGATTACTTGCAACCTATGGATCCGGTACGACTTAGTGTGCGCAAAAGTAGCACACGCATAAGTCATAATCGGGCGTATACACGTTATATAAATGCGCAACTTGCATTTAAGGGAAAGCTTGCTGCGTGCATTCAGCATGGGGTGGAGCCTACCGAGAGCGAAAGCGGCGCGATTACGCACCGTCTTTATGTGCTCACCGAAAGTAAGCTTTCGGTCAAGGATTACACCTAAGTATTTGGCTTGCTTCACCCAAGGGATCGGCTTGCCAAACATGGTGATCGGACTGGGGTCTGGTGGAGGGAAACGAGCTCGCGGCCTGTGAAACAGGATCGCTTGACTCTTTTCCGGATTGACTTCCACTCTCCATTTCCGAAACCAGGCGCCTAGTGCGTCGGCGGATCTCTGGAGGTGGCTGGCTATTGACTTTACACATCTGCCGGAGCGGTAGATGGCCGTGTCGTCGGCAAATAGGGCAAGTTGCGTCTGAGTACTGGTGGGTATGTCGCTGGTGTACAGCGAGAATATCAAGGGAGAGAGGACACCGCCTTGCGGTACTCCGGCATGAATGGGGTGGGGAGACGAAAGCGCACCTTCGATACGGTACCGAAAGGTGCGGTCTGACAAATAGTCTCGCAAGATGAGCACGAGACGATCTGGCACAAAAAAAAATTTTCGAGGCGCTCGCTCTTATATATATACTGCTACGGGCGAGCGAGGGGAGCGATACGGTCGGTGCGCGGGGAGAGGTGAGACTATGCTCGTCGTTGGTTGGTTTGTTTGACGATGCGCTACGCTATACGTGATTTCTTTGCGCGCATTCGAATAAAATAATAATAATTAAAAAAAAAAAAGTCTAACAGTATAAAATGCGACCTAGGTATGATGTTAGCCGTATGGTAACGTAAAAAAAAAAAAAAATTGCACCTACATCTTAACTACATACCTATCTAATTATATCTCAAATGTTCCAAACGTTAGCATTCAGTCGCAATAAGTAGGTAATAGGAAAATAAACATGCTTCCTTACTAACTTTCATGTAAAATATCTCTATGCGACTTATATATAGGTAAGATGTGTTCGTATCGGTTGGTTAAGCTGTATATATGTAATGTATGATTTTGTTCGTCAGTTTCATTCCAGTTTTTATCATCTGTACTATTATAGGTAGGTAAGTAAGTAAGTAAGTAAGTAAGTAAGTAAGTAAATAGGTAGGTAGGTAGGTAGGTATCGTTTTTGCGACATTCTGATAGAAAGAAACATTTCATATTCAGATACATATGTGGCCCTGAAAAGGGCCTTTTATGTGAACGCACAGTCACAGACGGCACACAGCCGACAACCGACACGAAGCCGCACCACCCGAAACAGGCAGTGTGTCACAACGTGAAGGACGACGGGGTGCGTGTCGTGCTTGCGACGTATGCCGTTGCAACAGCAGCAGTTTAAGCGCGTTCGCCTCTGATCCTGCGCGCCAACTGGATGTCCTTCGGCATGATTGTGACGCGCTTAGCGTGGATCGCGCACAGGTTGGTGTCTTCGAAGAGACCGACCAGGTAGGCTTCGCTGGCCTCCTGCAGCGCCATGACGGCGGAGCTCTGGAAACGGAGATCGGTCTTGAAGTCCTGGGCGATCTCACGCACTAGACGCTGGAACGGAAGCTTGCGGATCAGCAGCTCGGTACTCTTCTGGTAACGACGGATCTCACGGAGGGCCACGGTACCGGGCCTGTAGCGATGGGGCTTTTTGACGCCTCCGGTGGCCGGTGCGCTCTTGCGCGCAGCCTTGGTGGCGAGCTGTTTCCTCGGTGCCTTACCACCGGTGGATTTACGAGCGGTCTGCTTGGTACGCGCCATTGTAAACAACACGGAACGGGAGATTAACGTATAAAGGATAGAACGAACACTACTACTCGGACGCGCGGGACCTACGCGCAACGAACGAACGACAGTGAATACCGCTCATTTCGTTTTTTTTTTTTTTTTTTTTTTTTTTTTTTTTTTTTTTTTTTTTTTGGAATGGACCACTCGCAGTTCAGCACACTAAGGCTGGTTACTGCTCAACCGGACAATCCTGTGGTGGCCTCAAATGAATTTAAGGCCCCCAGCCAGGGCTAAAAACTACTAAAAGCTAAATGACCGCTTCGCTAAGGGCATCCCCTGTGGGATACGGGCCTCGGCTTAACGGGGTCATTGAGAGGGGCAGCAAGGGACAGGCTGGGTCAATTATTATTATTTAGGGGATTTAACGCTAATGGCTCAGCGGCGCGGGCTGGCTCGTTAGGCAAAAGTCGGGGGGGGACCGCTCATTTCGTAGAGATCACCCGTATTTATACCCGGGGACCGTAGCTCACGCGCGCGCGCGCCCTCTTCAGTGTAACGAGCAAGCTAAAACTCACGAGCGAAAAAAAAAAAAAGGAATAAAAAAAAAAAAAATGCGAATAATAATAATAACACATACCTAATATATAATTATATTTTAGAATTTAATTGCCTGTCTGCCACATAACACGGCAGATAATTATTAACAAAGTAGATACATAGTGAGCGCTACCTATGTATGTATGCTTCGAGTACGAACCGAAAGTGTGTACCTAAATGATTATTGTTCGCATTCTCATTATTTTCCATTATATTTAATTTAATAATGTTTTATTAAGTAACATCGCAGGTAAGTAGGTAGGTAGGTAGGTAGGTAGGTAGTTTATATTTAGCTGTCAATTATATCATTCCATCACTTTTGTGATAAAATAATGTAGTGTTTGTGTAGTTTTTATACTTAGAAGTTGGTACGTTTTGACTTTTCATATTAAAGAAACGTGAATTATTATCACATGAAAATATTTGTGGCCCTGAAAAGGGCCTTTTGTTAGTTCTCCTGCCATCCTGCGGGCGGGCGGTGTGGTGTAGGGTTGTGCGCGTCCAGGCGTCTGTGTCGTGGTCGTCTAGGTGGTGGCGGTGGTGTTTGTATCGATCGATTCGAGACGAATACGTGAATAATGCGAGTCTCGTACGTGCCGTACATAACATACATAGCATGCAGGTATGCACAGAACGATGACCAAGACACTATCATCACGCAACACCACTGGTCGATTGATATACATGACCCACCCACGCACGCACGGACGAACGAACGTTCGCCACTGGATTTAACACTTTTCACACACACACGCGTTGGCCACCGACCGCTCACTTGGAGCTGGTGTATTTGGTGACCGCCTTGGTGCCTTCACTGACGGCGTGCTTGGCGAGCTCTCCGGGCAGCAGGAGCCTGACGGACGTCTGCACCTCCCTGGATGTGATGGTCGACCTCTTGTTGTAGTGGGCGAGGCGAGAAGCTTCGGCGGCGATGCGCTCGAAGATGTCGTTCACGAACGAGTTCATGATGGACATGGCCTTGCTGGAGATACCGGTGTCGGGGTGCACCTGCTTCAGGACCTTGTAGATGTAGATGGCGTAACTCTCCTTCCTCTTGTGCTTCTTCTTCTTCTTGTCGGTCTTGGAGATGTTCTTCTGGGCTTTGCCAGACTTCTTGGCGGCTTTACCACTTGTCTTGGGCGGCATGATGCGAGATTAATTTACAATACGTGTTACCGGAACGGAGTACGGTCGCAGTGTAAAACGTAGAGAGACTGGAGAATTTCGCGGCGCCCCCGCAAGGGGGCGCGGCGGCGGGCGTAGGCTAGGCCTTTAATCCCGCGGCGTCGGGGTGTTCGCGCCCGTAACTACGGGCGCGGCGTTGGGTGGCCGATATAGGCGCGGAAAGTGGCGCGCGCGGCAGTAGTGCCGCAGCGTGCCTAGATGTGTAGCTGTCATTGGTGTTTCAGCAGGAGCGCCCGGCACTGCCTCGCAGTGCCGTGTTTCACGGCCCTACGGCGGTCAGTCCCCGCCAGGTGAGACCCCCGGTTACCCGAGGGAGGCCCGGCGAGAGACGACCAGCGACGTAGGGTCCGACTTTGGTGGCGCCCTCTGCTGAGAAGGTTGACCCCCGCTCGTTTCGCTTCCAGATCGAGCCGTCCACGCTCCGAGCTAAGGGGCCGATGGGTGAGTTGGGCCGGCATTGTATTGTGTAACGCCGAATACCCTGTAAGCGAACGATACGCGCGTCCGCGCCGCACGTTCGTCGCGTGAGTTCGTATGTTGTAGAGTCATGAATGTGTGGGGTTCGCAACGCTCTATGCCTATATTAACTTAGCACACAGAGCGCCGCGAGTGCGTGTTATGCATGTAGAGTCTTATTGTTTGAGAGAGTCGCGTGTCGGTGTCTGCAACTCACTCAGCGTCAAGTCCGGGGGGGGGGGGGCGTCATCGTCTGGCAGCAGATCGCGTGGGAAGCGCCTCGCGTCGGGTGGCCGCGCGTGCCAGGGCGCTATGTCCTTGACATGTGGCCAAGCAGAAGCGTCGGCACGCGCGAACATGTTAGACGCGAGGCGGGCGCAGAACTCGTCCAGGCTCTCGATCTTGAGGTCGCGCTGTATCACGCTGTTCCTCACGAAGCGAGGGGCGGCGACGATCTTTCGCAGCGTCAAGTTTTGTTGAGCGCGAAGCTGTTTCTTGCTCGTCTCGCTCGTGAGGGCGAGCCAAGCTGGGGCGGCATATGTGAGCAGCGGGCGGATGTACGTTTTGTATACGCCCAGCCTGGCTCGCAGCGGGATGCGTGACGAGAGCACTGGGTCGAGCAACGCGCGGGCCACTCTGCCCTTGGCGGCGATCTGCTGGACGTGACGGCCCATGGAGAGTCGACGATCGATGGTGACTCCGAGGTACTTGACCCGGGCCAACCAATCAATGTCGACTCCCTGCAGTCGGAGGGGTGGTGGGAGGTGCGCGTACCCGACGAGCAGCGCCTGTGTCTTACCCACGTTCACCGACAACCTCCACTTCGACAGCCAATCGGGAAGCAGATCCAGCACGCGCTGCATCTTGACGGCCGCGTGCCTCGCATTCAGCGAGGTGACGATGTACGCGGCGTCGTCAGCATACAGCGCGAGGGTGCATTCCTGCGTCGTGGGGATGTCGTCGGTGTAACATGAGTAGCAGAGCGGCGAGAGGCAGCTGCCCTGCGGCACGCCTGCTGCTATGGGTCGGGCACTAGACAGGGCACCATCGACCACCACCTTGAACGTCCTGTCCGTGAGGAAGGAGGAGACCACCTTGATTACGCGACGGGGCGCGTCGGTACGCGACATTTTAAATAGGAGACCGGCATGCCAGACTCTATCGAACGCCTTTTCCATATCGAGAAGTACTGCAGCTGCCTGCTCCTTCTTGTTCAGTGAAGCAGTAAGCAGGTGCAGTACTCTCGATAGCTGGAGCGTCGTGCTGTGCTCCGAGCGGAACCCGAACTGTTCCGGACGGGGGATCACGGCTGGGGTGAGGTGTCGCAGCAGGAGTTGTTCGAACACCTTGGAGATGGTTGGCAGTAGTGTGATGGGCCGATAGCTCTCCGGCTTCAGCACGTTCTTTTTCGCCTTGGGCAGCATGATGACGCGCCCTTCCTTCCAACAGCTCGGGAAGGCCCCTGTGCGGAGTATCCCCGTAAACAGGCGCGCCAAAGCCGCTACCATTCGGTATGGCAAGTGGCGCAGCGCTGTGTTGGTGATACCATCCGCACCTGGGGCCTTTTTCGGCTTAGTTTTCAGGATGGCGCGTCTCACCGCCCCAGGCGAAAAGAAAATCGGGTTTTCATCGGGAGCTATCGGCGATGCGAAATAGTCCCCAAGGTGTTTCTCGACTGCTGCGACGTGTTCGTGATCGGCAGTCGGGTTCGGCTGGAACTGACGCTCCAGGTGCTCGGCAAAGATCTCCGCACGGTCTGATGCGGCGTACCTTGGCGTCCCGTCGCTGTGCAGGAGCGGGCGCACCGGAGCTGGGGAGTTTGTGACCGTCCGGCACAGTCTGTGTATCGCCGGCCAGTCGCCGGCGGTCGACTCTATGTAGGACTCCCAGCTCTCGGAGTTGTGCTCCTGGAGCTTGGCCCTAGTCCTTTCCGCAAGACGGTTTAACTCGGCTTTCATAGTCGGGCATTTGGTTATCAGCCACCGCTTGCGTAGGCGCCTTGTGCTGGCGACCATTTCGCGAAGGTGGCGTGGGAGGGGCCTACGAGTAAGCCCCTGGTGGGTGCTCAGCGTGTGGGTCGCCTCTTCAAAGGCGCGCTGAATGCAAGCGGTGACCTCACCTGCCATTCCGTCCACGTCTGCGGCAGTGACGATGGGCCAAGTCGGTGTGGTGGTCTCCAGCGCTTCCGTGAAGGAGCTCCAATCAGTCCTTCGACGTGGCGCTGGGGGAGAAAGTCGGGTCGGCATCCCGGACAGGACGACGAGCACGGGCTGATGGTCTGACAGCAGCTCGTCGTCCAGTACCTGTTGGGCGATCTGGCAGTTTAGGCCCCAGTGGACCGTGATGTCCAGCACGTCCGGCGAGTGACTTTGATTGTCCGGAAAGTGCGTCGGCACGTCCGGGCCGGACACCACGTACCCGTGGGCCTCTGCGTCAGCAAAGAGTCGTCTGCCCCCAGTGTTGGTTAATCTAGAATTCCACGCTGGGTGCTTGCAATTTAGGTCGCCGGCGAGGAGAGTTGGCCGTTGCGACCCAAGAAGTAGCGCCCGCAGCTCCACCACATCGAATGGAGCGGCGGGCGGTATGTAGGCCGCGTAGACGTCTATGTCCTCGCCGGCGACATGCAGTTGGACACCCAGCGCGTAAAAAGAGTTGGGTGATGGAGTAAGGAGTGGCTGATGGACGACTCTTCGCTTCACCAGTATCGCCAGACCGCGATAACGGGTTCCGACAACCGACTTTTCGTCCTGCCTATAGGTGACGTAACCTGGGAATCGCGGTTTGTCCGCTGGGCCCAGGAACGTCTCACTAATAAGCGCCACGTCGATTTGCTGATCGCAAAGGAGGAGGCGGAGTGGCGTGGCCTTGCTCATAAGGCCGCGGGCATTCCAGTGTAAGATCCTCAACGACTCAGCCATTGTAGAGCGCAAGTAGCGCGGCCAAGCCGTCGAGGATCACTAGCTCCGCGTCCTGTCCCTGCCTGATGGCCTTAATCAGGTCCATCAGGAGTTTGATGGCGCAGGCGGTAAATTCTTTGTTGCGCTCGCGCCCCTCTTCAATCGGGACGCGAGGCGTTTGGGTGCGCTGTCGCTGCTGTGTGAGCGCGGCGCTGGCGTGTGTCTCGGCTGGGGCCGGAGCGCTATGTGCCTTTGGGGCAGCGCTCGAGTCTTCAATTGGGCGCCGCGCTATAGACACTGCCTTCTTGGCTTGTGTGTCTCCGGCAGCGACAGCTGGTTTCGCCTGCGCCTGGGTTGGAGCAGGGTCCGCCTTGGGGTCATCTGTGGTGGGGGGGGTAGTCGCCTTCTTCTTCTTTCTCCCCCCCCTCTTCCTCTTTCTCCGCCCCCCGGAGGTGGCAGCATCTTTGTTGGTCGGCCCATTAGCTGCCGCCATCAGCGTAGCGCTCGGCGCCTCGCTGTCGTTGGCACTTACGGGCCCAACGGTTGCAGAGGGCCGGCTCTGTCCACGCGTAATGGAGGCAGTGCCCGCTCTCTTGTGTTTCGTCTCCTTAATGAAGACGGGGCATTTGTGGTCGCACGCCGGGTGGTCGCCCGCGCAGTTGGCGCAGGTGGCCGGCTCCGTGCGTGGCCGTGGGCAGTCTCTTGCGGCGTGGTTAGCCCCGCATCTAACACAAGTGAGCGGGCGGTGACACTGGCGCGAGCTGTGTCGAAACTGCTGGCACCGGTGGCACTGGGCAGGACCTTGCTTGCCCCTCCACGCCTCGACTTTGACACCACGCATGTACAGTAATGTCGTGATGTCATAGATCTTCCTGAAGTCGGGCGTCCTTTTTAGCACTGCATGGAATATGCAGCCGGGTCGCCCTTCGCGCGCCTTGATGTTGCGCACGAACTCCGGCTCATAGCCATGCAGGCGGAGCTCCTCCTCGATCTCGTCCGGTGGGGTGTCCGCGGGCAGCCCGCGAATGGCCACTTTGACGCTGCGCTCCGCTGGCAGCGAATAGGCAAACCAGGCCAGCCCACTCGCCTTTTCGAGCTCAGTGAGGTACCGCTGGACCACCCGGTATTCCTCCTCGCTTTCGGGTAGGAACCGAATGCCACCCTGATACGGGCGGGCATTCGGTGGGTGGCCCAACTTGGCACTCACGGCTCTAAAGTGAGTGGTCCAGTCGGGCAGCCTCTCCACTATCAGCGGAGGATAGCGGGGCGCGCTCTTTTTAGGCGCGGGTTTCGCGGCGGTCGCGGGCGTAGCCGCGGACAAGTCGCTGTTAGTTCCGGTAGCCGCAGTGGCGCCCTCTGCAATGGGGGCCTGTGGGCTGCGGCGGCCCGACAAATCAGAGTCGGCGCGCTGCCCCTCCCGACCCCTGCCGCGCGAGGCGCGCTGCGGCAGTGGGTGGTCAAGGCAGTGGCGCTTGGCCTCTTCGTCGGCCTCGTCGTCGGGGCTTCTAGGACGGCGCTGGGGTCTGGACTCAAGCTGGAACTCGAATCCAAATCCCAGCGCGTCAGTTGAGGTGGAAGGGCGGTCCACGTCCATATACCCGGCTCGTCCCGGCATATCCTTTGACATGTCGCGGTGAGCCGCGTAGGACCCGGCCGAGGACGCCGACATGTCCGACCCTTGACGAGAGGAACATGCCGACATCATGGCCGGGGAATCCTGGGCGGAGCCCCTCGGTGGTGGTGGTGAAAACATAACCGGGACTGACCTGGTTGGCAATGGGTCCAGGCTGGCGGCAGCTCCTGCCAACAAGCGGCGTGGAGCGGGCGATGCCGCTCGGCGTGCTGTGGCAGCATAGCTGGCTGCTGGGTTTGTGTCGCTGCTCGACGTCCGGCTTGAGGCAGGTGTGGCGGCGGCGTGATGGTCGGTGGGCGTCGTCACTGTCACTCGCGTGGGCGCGCGCGCATCGGCGGGCGGCGCTCCGGTCGCGGCGGCAGGTGCGGGACGCGGGGTCGGGGTCGGGGCGGGTGCTGCGGCGCGAGTACTCGACGCGGACAGGGGCGCAGGCCCCGGTTTGGTCGCGGTACGAGCGGGCTGCGCCTCGGGGCGCGCGGTCGCGCGAGTTTTGCTATCGGTCGGCGGGCACCCTACATGTGCTGCCGACTGGCGGAATTTTTCGGCAACTTTGTCCGAGGTGGCCACCTTGGGCACAGGTGCACCTGCTTGGACGTGTCGCGTGGCGTCGGGGGCTTCTTTGGCGGCACTCACTACTAGTGGTGCCGCCTGGCGGATATTCGCGGAGGCAACGGTTGTTATGGCGGCGCTCCGTACTGGTGCTGCCGCCTGGCGGTCACTCGCGGAAACGCTCGCCCTCGGCGCTGCGGAGCGCACGACGGGGGCTGCGGCGCGCATCGAGTGTGCGCGACTTGCGGCGGCGGCGGCGGGCCCCGGGGCCTGTATCGGCACGGGACGAAATGCAGGAGGACGGACCGGGACGGCCGGTTGCCGGCTCGACGACGAAGTCGGCGAAACGCGCGCAGTCGCTGATGCCGTCGGCGGGCCGGTGGCGGCCTGACTTGATCCTCCTCGTGTTCGGGCTTGATCGGCGGCTGGAGCACCAGGCGTCGTGTCCCCGATATGCGGGAGCGACGACGCCCGGTCCCCCATCGGACGATCCGGCGGGGAGCCGGCGTCGCGGCCCAGTGAGCCGCGACTGCCGGCTTTCTTCGACATCTTCTTCGGTTAAAATTGATGGTTTTAAAATGTTCGCTGCTAGTAGCGGAGCCCCCGTGACCGCGACGGTGCGTTGCCGCACCGGGCAGGACGGGGGAAGACGCCCTCCGTGTGCTCCCCCGAGTGTTTATTACTAAACACCCGAGACAACACACGAAGAAAGTCTTACTGGAGTTGCGGTCCGTACGGTATAGGTGGCGCTGAAGTAGGCACGTCCTTCCTTGGTGGCTCCGGGCTGTCCTCCGTAAAACGTAGATATATCGAACACTTCTATTTATACCCACGGTCGCTGTATACAGTTGCGGCGAGCACGACATAGCGGCGGACCAATCGCAGCGCTCCTCAGCTAGTGTAGATCGCGCGCGGGGTGAGGGGGGGGGGGTACTCGGTGAGGTAGGGAAGGGGAGTCGCTTATGTCCGTCATTATTATTTAATTAAAAAATTAAAAAAAAAAAAAAAAAAATACATATCCATATGAGTTAAGTAGTGGCCACGTAAAATAAATAAAACTGTATATTCAATATCAATTAACAACATCATTTCGGAAAAAAGAAAAAAAAAAATAACAAACAAACTAAGTACATTGCGAATCGTAATTTCATGGTATGGTAGGTATCGAGTGTGTTTAATTAAATGACAATTCAATCGAAATGAATTAGACATGCGACTTGCCCAAACACGATCGGGTCATCGGGAGGACCTTATTACGACCACCATAGCTTCAGTAATTATACTAGATTAATGGTAATTTTTGTTGTTGTTGTTGTTGTCGTCTAGTCTCATATGTGATTATTTATATCCTTTTCTGAACTCTTTAACTTTCTTGTGTTATTAAATCATGAGGGGGGGGGGGGGGGGTTACCTCATACTATTTACATGCAAAAAACCAACAGGTTCATAATAGGTACGAGATAGGTACGTTTTCGCTTTTACGACAACACCGTTACAGAAACTGTCTTTCATTTACGAATCATATTGTGGCCCTGAAAAGGGCCTTTTGTTTTGAATGCATACGAGCGATTAGCATCGCGCAATCGACATAACAGATACGATTGTAAATATTATATCGAAGTACGCGTGCCGAGCAGCACTCGCACGAAGCACCGGCTGGCCGTGTGTGTGTGTGTAGGCGGTGCGACGTTTAAGCCTTCTTCTCGGTCTTCTTGGGCAGTAGCACGGCCTGGATGTTGGGCAGGACACCACCTTGAGCGATCGTCACACCGGAGAGCAGCTTATTCAGCTCCTCGTCGTTGCGGATGGCCAATTGAAGATGACGCGGGATGATCCTGGTCTTCTTGTTGTCCCTCGCGGCGTTGCCGGCCAACTCGAGGACCTCAGCGGCCAGGTACTCCATCACGGCGGCCAAGTATACGGGCGCGCCGGCACCCACGCGCTCGGCGTAGTTTCCGTTACGAAGCAGCCTGTGGATACGTCCCACTGGGAACTGAAGACCAGCACGGTTGGAACGGGACTTTGCCTTTCCCTTCACTTTGCCACCTTTACCGCGTCCAGACATGGTTGAGGGAAATTCGTAGAGGTAACTCGCGAAATGACAATAACGAAACACGCGTACACAGTGTCAGTGCGCGCGCCGAGACAAACTCTTACAGTATTTTCCCCGCCGCGCGGTTCAGCCGTATTTATACGCGCGCCGCGTAGCTGAGTCAGTGGGAGGGGTACACACCTAACGAAAGAAACCAAATCGCTAAACGCGCAAGCGCGCTCTCGCTACCGATCTGCGTCGGGGTCAGGCAGGGAATATACAAACAACACGGAACAGAATTGAGATGACGAGATGGATGGATGGAAGTTTACGTAGTACCTAATGTTTGTAGTCGAAAGTCTTGTGTAAATAAGTATATAATATAAAACATATGACAGGATGAACGCAATGCGTCTTAACAACTATTATTACGGGTATTATATATTTATGTATATATATTATTTTCTTATTATTTATTTATATATATATATATATATATATATATATATATATATATTTTTTTTTTTTTTTTCTCTCCCTGTTTCATTGTCTGTCTGTACCATAGTGAAAATTGTTCATAATGATGAGTACAATGATCCGTTAAGATTTATTGTGTACATGTATTTTACACCTTGTATACATGTATAGGTACTTAAAGAGAGATTTATTTGTCGTGTTCTATGTGTTTGTGTTTATGTACCTACTAGGTACTCAGTAGTATTTTTAACGTTTTCGACTGTCTGTATAATAGAAACGAATATTTTTCATATTCATGATAGTATTGTTAGCCCTGAAAAGGGCTTTTTGGTGTGCGCTCGAGGAGAGCGCTGCGATTGAGAGCGCATGGCACGCGCGCTAAACATCTCGGTGCCGCTTTTTGGTTTCTTCAGTTGCTGCTGCTGCTGCTGCTTGCTGCTGCATGCATCCGATGAATTGTCGGTCGAGACGCGTCGAGCGGTGTTCCGCACCCTCCTTCCCGAGGACGGTAGACAGACGCGTAACCACGACGTAGGTGTACTTACTACATATTAAACATGTACATTCATACATACATACATACGTACACGCATCTCACTATGGTATATCGTGCAATAAAACAAAAACACACACACGCATTACGTAGCGTTAGGTATTTAGAGATTCATTCACAAATACACCATAGTTAAGACAGACGGTACGCACGCACACACATAGATGCACACACATAATATGCACTTGCTGATGTTGGTCGGCGGTCAGCCGATTGCGCAGTTGTCGTCGCCGTCGCCGGTGTTAACGCGAACGCGACCGTAGCTTACTTCTTAGCGGCGGAAGCTTTCTTGGCTGCCGGTTTGGATTTGGGTGTAGCCGCGGCCTTCTTGGGTTTAGGTGCTTTAGGTTTCTTGGTCGGCGGCTTGGCTGTCTTCTTGGCTTTGGGAGCCTTCGCCTTGGCGGGGGCGGCGGCCTTCTTGGGTGCCGGCTTCTTCTTAGCAGCGGCGGCGGCGGCGGCTGCCTTCTTATCCTTGGCGGCGGCGGCGGCGGCTGCGGCAGTCGATTTTGCCTTAGACGGAGAAGCCGACGAAGCGGCGGCTGCTGCAGCCTTCTTTGTCTTGGCGCCGGCTGCCGAGGCGGTTGCCTTCTTCGTCTTAGCAGCCGCAGCGGGAGCCTTGGCGGACTTGCCGGCGGCACCGGCGGGCTTCTTCGACGCGGCCGACTTCGACTCGAGCTTGAACGAACCGGAGGCACCCTTGCCCTTGGTCTGGATCAGCGCGCCAGATTCGACGGCGCTCTTCAGATATTTCCTGATGAACGGAGCCAGTTTCTCCGCGTCGACTTTGTACTGGGCGGCGATGTACTTCTTGATCGCCTGCAGGGATGATCCACTGCGCTCCTTCATCTCCTTGATGGCGTTGTTGACCATCTCTGATGTTTTGGGATGGGTCGGCTTCGCCTTGGGTTTCTTGGCAGCGCCGGCCTGTCTCGCCTGCTTCTTCGCTGGGGTAGCGGGTGCCGGAGCCTCGGTAGCAACTGCGGTGTCTGCCATCTCGTATCGATACACTCACGCACAAACAAAAACGGTAGGTAGTTAGTCTTATAAGAGTTTTTTTTTTTTTTTTTTTTTTTTTTTTTTGATGGGACCACTCGCAGTTCAGCACACTAAGGCTGGTTACTGCTCAACCGGACAATCCTGTGGTGGCCTCAAATGAATTTAAGGCCCCCAGCCAGGGCTAAAAACTACTAAAAGCTAAATGACCGCTTCGCTAAGGGCATCCCCTGTGGGATACGGGCCTCGGCTTAACGGGGTCATTGAGAGGGGCAGCAAGGGACAGGCTGGGTCAATTATTATTATTTAGGGGATTTAACGCTAATGGCTCAGCGGCGCGGGCTGGCTCGTTAGGCAAAAGTCGGGGAGGGATGTTACTGGGGCGTCGCGATGGGCCTCGTCGGCGAGGCCGGAATACGGAACGCGGTCTGTTTTTGTTTTTTCTAATCGTGCTGGTTTCCCTATTACTCTCTTGTAGTAAGGTGATGGGGTCGTCGGGTTCGACTAGGGAGTGCCGTGGACGGCGAATCCTACTAATCTTGGAGGGAGTGTACCGGGCGGCCGATACAATGAGAGGGTTCTGATGGGATTCGGCGGACTCAATGAAACGCTTGTTAAGGCGCTTCATGAATTGTTTAATAGTTGGAATGCGGAGGTCGACATGGAGTCGATCGTTTCTAACGAACCACGGGGCACCCGTGGCCTTCCGCAGAAATCGGTTTTGGATTACTTGCAACCTATGGATCCGGTACGACTTAGTGTGCGCAAAAGTAGCACACGCATAAGTCATGATCGGGCGTATACATGTTATATAAATGCGCAACTTGCATTTAAGGGAAAGCTTGCTGCGTGCATTCAGCATGGGGTGGAGCCTACCGAGAGCGAAAGCGGCGCGATTACGCACCGTCTTTATGTGCTCACCGAAAGTAAGCTTTCGGTCAAGGATTACACCTAAGTATTTGGCTTGCTTCACCCAAGGGATCGGCTTGCCAAACATGGTGATCGGACTGGAGTCTTATAAGAGACTCAGATGTCGCCACTTATAGGTTTCACGAGTTTCGTATACGTACACTAAGGCACGACGTAACTTTACCGTAACGAGAGCCGTGATGTCGCGAGACGTTTTCTCGTATGAACGCTCGAAAGTTTTCACTAACACGTATCTAATAAAACAAGTAAAAATAATGTTTATCGTATCGATGAGGCCGTGTTGTTTACGTTTTCGGATAGGTCATGAAGTTGACGAGTGTGGTGCGCCGAGGGCGGCTTCGTGAGGCGACCGTTGCGGCGGTGGCGGCGTTTTAATTCGACGACGGCGTACGATGCTAAGGTCGGGTCGAGTTCAAAACGTTATTTTCTCTATAAAAATGACGTTTGGCGGGTGAAAAGGTCGACGCTTCGACGGGGAGGATATCGAGCTCGTGCGGCGACAACAATTCGTCGATACGGGACGGCCTCGCGAAGGTATTATCGAGGTAAAAGTGAACCGTCGTAAAACACCGCGACCGCCGAGAACCGTTAAGGACGGACGACTCCGTCCAGGACGTGCAACCTATTAATATCGTACTAATATCGAATCGAACGAAATTACCAGAATGCCCTTCGACTAGTGCAACAATATGTGTGGTGTGCGTACTGTGTGTGTGATCGGGATTCATCGCGTTCATCAATACGTACCTACAGCTCTGTGTGTGTGTGATGTATCGAATAAGGTGCTAGACTACAGTAGGTAGTACAGACTCGGTACACAGCGCTCGAATCGCATTATGTACCTATATCGACACTGTGTCATGAATTTTTTTAGTTATTTTTTTGTTTTCCTCTCTCTTTAAGTGATATATGTATATAGGTAGTGTAGGTGAAGCACAGTAACGATTAGCTGTAAATGATTAGAAACAATAATAAATAGATCATTTATTTAGATAGTCAAGACCCGTTGTGTTAGTAATTACAATATTGACTTATAACTATTGTTAGTAAGCTGACTGACTGAATATAAGTAATTAGAATGTAAGTAAGACAGTTTGTAATTGCACAGAGATAGTTTTGATTATAGGTATTTTATTAAATCATAATAAAGATGGAAAACATAGGTATACAATTTAAGTAATGTTCCACAAGTAAATATGACAAAGTTCCATCCATCTAAGTAAACAAACCCGCTGATTGGATGAAGATTTTACATCCGGGTTCAAGCTCGACAAGTCGAAACCTGTCGGGGTTTGTTATTGTTAGTCGCAGGCCAAGCTTGAGGAAGACAAGGGGGAAGGGGCGGGCGGCCATCGCTTGCGCGCCCACGCTTGGTAGATCCGGCGCAGATAGAAATCAGTGTACACAATACTTGCGCCCATGTGCGTAATCTATAAATAAGACCGCCGTTAGAACAATGAGTCAGTCTTCACTTGTCCTCCAGCAGAGTAACTACTCGCTGTCTCCCTGTGCTGTGAAATTGTATCAAAGTATAAAAAGTCTGTGTAAAGTTGTGCCGAGTTTATTATAAATAGCGCGTGTTAATTATTTTGACTCATATCGTTAGTTTAACAAGTAAAGTAGAGTGATTGTATTAGAATTACGTGAATACAAAGTGTTTTTACCTCTATGTCGCTTGTTTTATTCCACTACCTCGTAAAGGGAACAACGTCACCCCCGCCTAGCCTGATCCCGGTGTCGTGTGTCGACATTTTGGTCCTTCGGAGCCGGATCTAGTTCATCAAGAGGAGTGGAATAAAATGAGTCAAAAGAGTGCTATAACCACGCGCAGCAAGTTACGTAAATTAGCCGACGAGATGAGTGAGCGGCGCAAGAATGACGTCCCCTCGGACTCAGGTTTACCGTCTGAAAAGACGCCAGGCTCGCCGTCGGTCGCACCAACTGTTGCGTCAACATCCGTTCGTAATATACCTCTGACGGGCCCCGGCCGAGTGTTCGACTATACGGAGCAGACAACTGAGAGGAGGCGCCAGGGATCAAGACAAAGCAGCAAAGGCTCATCTAAGAATAGTCGCAAGAGCGTCGAATTCTTACGAAAAAGGATTGAGTATGAAGCTGAACGCGAGCTAGTACAGTTAAAAGAAAAACTCGTGAGGAAAAGGGTGGAAGCAGATATCGCCGAGATAGAGGCAGCTGCTGAAAGTGATGACTCAAATTCAGATGTGGATACGACACATCGCGTTGAAGAATGGATTAACACAACGCCCCAAGTAATTGAAAAAGATACAGTGTTGCAGTCTGTATCGCGCGCGCCTGTTGAAGTGGCCGCTCCCCGTGAAACCTCTGTGACCCGGGAACAAAACGTAAGTAGAGTGAATAACGTATCTCTTACGTACCGTGAACCTACAGTGTCCAGCGAGATAAATGTGCCACGCATAATAGAGTCGTCGACGTCAGTATCGGTGGGCAACATAACGACACCTACTACGCCGGCGTACTTGCCAGTGTCGACAGCAGTGAGATTCCGTCTGCCCGAGAATAATCCCGTCTTTACCACTCCGGTCGCAAGTGTACCTCGAGTATCAACGCTTGAGTCGGATACACGGCGGCAGAGATATGACAGAGTGGGTGAAACAGAAAGACGGCGAGAGTCATCAGGGGAAAGAGACAGGAAGATAGACCAACTGGCAGAAGCGATTACGGGACTGGCACGACCGCGACCGGTACCTAGGCAGGCTTATGAATTGCCTCATTTTAATGGCGACCCCGCCGAGTGGATTTCCTATCGAAACATGTACTGGGACACTACTGAGTTGTACAGTTTCAAATCACATGAAAACCTAGCACGCCTGAAAACCTCACTGCACGGCGAAGCGAAGATAGCGGTTGAAGACTTATTGCGAACGTCAACAGACCCGTCAGCAATAATGCGTGCCCTAGAGGAAGAGTTCGGTCATCCGACCCTAGTATTACAGTGTGCACTAAAAAAGGTCAGAGATTTACCCAGAGTGACGGAAAGCTGCCGAGAGCTGAGGAAATTCTCAACGACTGTGAGAAACTGTGTATCATTGTTAAAGAATATTCGTGCAGAAGGTTATTTGAATAACCCACAATTAGTGAGTGAGCTACTAAACAAACTGACACCAGTGCAACGCGCGCAGTATGGTGACTTTGCTATGGGCCTAGATAACTCACAAGGGGTGGATTTAAGAGTGTCACCAAGCTTAGAAATAATATCACACTTCTTAACACATTTAGCACGATCGACCTCCTATTATGTACAGCCGATCATGAACGAGCCTAGTGCATCTAAACCTCCCATGAAGCAACAGAAGCAAGTCTACGGTCAAACTAGACCATTGAACAGCGCACGTCATGTCACTAACAAGCCACCACTGATGCAACGAGTGAACGCACAGAGTGACGAGTCCCTCTCACCTAAGGAATGTGTAATGTGCAAAGGTGAGCACGCTATTGAAAAATGTGAGCAATTTGGAAAGTTAAGTGTTCAACAGCGTTGGGACACAATCAAAGAAAAGAACATGTGTTTTAAGTGTCTTATTAGAAAACACCCCAAGAGGTTCTGCCGCGCCGACAAATGTGAGAAATGCGGTTATGCACATCACCTATTGTTACACGCGGACAAAGCGCAGAAAGTAAACAAAACAGAAAGTGTAACTAACATCGGGGAATGGCGAGCCTCAGCCCTACTGAAGATAGTGCCAGTGACTATAAACTATGAAAACAGTGTCGACGTTCAGTGTTACGCGTTATTAGACGATGGTGCGACGGTATCGCTCATAGACAATTCACTCGCCGCTAACTTAGAGGGACCGTGTGTACCTCTCACACTCAAAACAGCGGGCGGCTACGGAGTAACAGACTTAACTTCGCGAGTGGTACAAGTACAAGTAAAAGGTCCTAATGGACAGTGCCATAAAATTAAGTGCCGCACAATGGCAAACATAAGCTTACCAACGCAAACAGTGTCCGCCGCGACGATTAACGATAACGCGCACCTCAGCGACTTGGGTTGCGTGGAAATGAGGGGAGCCAAGCCGCTACTACTACTCGGGCAGGACAACTGGGAGCTGCTCGTCGGCCAGGACATTCGACGGGGACGATCTGGTAAGCCAGTTGCCTCACTTACGAAGCTAGGTTGGGTCATACACGGACCACTTCAAAATAGTAACAATAATAATTCAGTAAATTGCATGACAGTCTCCCTCCCCGACTTACATAATTTAGTCAAATCTCAGTTTGAATTAGAAGCCCTAGGCATTTCACAAGATACTCGTAAAAATAAAGACGTAGAGCGAGCGTTGCACGTATTAGAAAGCACCAGTCGTCGCACTCCTGACAAGTCACAATGGGAAGTAGGTTTACTGTGGAAGCATGAGAACACTCAGTTACCTAATAATTATAATCAGGCCCGACAAAGATTATATGGCATAGAAAGACGCATGCGCAAGGACGCTGTGTTCGCCGAGGCGTATACGAAACAGATAGAAAGATTGTTAGATGAAGGTTATGCGCGTAAAGTGATAAGTAAAGAAGATAATTCTCCAGTTTGGTACTTACCGCATTTCGGAGTAGTAAACCCCAACAAACCGGGGAAACTACGTTTAGTTTTTGACGCGGCCGCCAGGTCTCACGGTACGTGTCTAAATGATAACCTATTGACAGGACCTGACATGTTGAATTCATTGTTAGGAATACTATTAAAGTTCAGGATAGGCCCCGTAGCATTTTCAGGGGATATCGCTGACATGTTTATGCGAATAAAAATTAGGGCAGAGGATCAAGGCGCTCAGTTATTTCTGTGGAGAGGCGCTAATCAAAATAGAGAGCCGGAAACGTACGCCATGAGTTCAATGATATTTGGTGCCGTCTCATCACCAACCACGGCAATTTATATATTAAATAAGAATGCTAGTGAGTATAACAAAGACTATCCCGAAGCTGTCGAAGCCATTAGGAATAAGCATTATATGGACGACTATTTAGATAGCGCTTGGTCAGAGGAACAGGCGAACAGGCTGATTGAGGAAGTGACCAGAATACACGCCGCCGGTGGGTTTATTATACGGGGGTGGGTCACGAACTCAGAACAGCTTAGGGAAAAGTTAAAATTAGATATGCCAGAAAGGGTAGCCCTAGAAAAAGGAGTAGGCACAGTAGAACGGACCTTAGGTCTGATTTGGTCACCTAAAGATGACGAGTTAGGTTTCGACCTTTCATTCAAACGATTACCAACTGAATTAGTAAACGGTAATGTAGTGCCCACTAAGCGTCAATTTTTAAGTCTGATAATGTCAATTTATGACCCACTGGGATTCTTATATCCCTGTGTAATACAGTCTCGAATACTCATGCAAAAAATATGGAAATCGGGAATCCAGTGGGACGAACTGCTGCAGGAAAATGAGGCCAAAACCTGGTTTAAATGGTTGCACAATTTATATCTTTTGCATAATATCAAAATACCACGATGGTACGGTTTAAATCTAGATAACCTAGAACTGCATGTGTTCGGAGACGCGAGCGAGCTAGCTTACGCCGCGGTCGCTTACCTAGTAGGATATAATTCTGAAGGGAAGAGGGAAATTGTCATGTTGCTAGGTAAAGCAAGAGTAGCACCACAAAAGGTTATCTCGATACCGAGATTAGAGTTACAAGCAGCAGTATTAGCCTGTCGAATAGCAGAGACGGTTGTAAAAGAGCTAGAGTTAAAGTTTAAAGATAAATTTTATTGGACTGACAGTAAAACAGTTTTAAAGTGGATCAACTCTGATGCACATGAGTTTCAAAGATTTATATCACACAGACTAGCTGAAATAGATAGGCTGTCAGACAGAGGCAACTGGCGCTGGGTACCCTCGGAGGATAACCCTGCTGACGAAGCGACCAGATTGTGTTGGCCCGATAATTGCACGAAGTGGCTCTCGGGCCCCTCGTTTTTACGTGATCCACAGGAGCAGTGGCCAGCGTGTCATGAACCTGAGGCGGCGGAGGTGGACCTCGAGCGCATCCAACGAGTCCACGCGTCAACTGCACCCGCGACACCGCTCCTGGACTACGAGCGATATTCTTCATGGTCACGCATTCAGCGTGTGATGGCACGCATACTTATCTTTATCGGCCGGTGCCGCAAACACCGGGCTACGACGGAGCTGCAGTCTCAAGACCTTGAAGAGGCGCACGACTGCCTCATTAAGTTGTGCCAGGAGGACAGCTTCAAAGAAGAACGGGCTGCCATCCTAAAAGGGCTTCCCGTACCTAACAGTAGCCACATAAAATCATTAGACCCGATGATCATCAACAATGGGTTGCTACGAGTGAGAGGACGTCTGAGTGCCTGCGAGGAACTTACATTTAATGAAAAGCACCCAGTGATTTTAGATGGACGTCACCCATTGTCCCGAAAGTTAATCGCACACTACCACGCGATGGCTTTACATGCTAACCACGAGACTGTTGTCAACAACCTTAGAGAAAAATACTGGGTTACGAAGGTCAGAACATCAGTAAAAACGGTAGTCTCGAATTGTCAGCTCTGTCGCATTCGCAGAGCCAAACCCATTACACCTAAAATGGGCGATTTACCTCTCGCACGGCTGGAGTCTACAAGAAGAGCGTTTGTGAGAGTGGGGGTAGACTACTTCGGCCCAATGGAAGTGACAATTGGCCGACGCCGTGAAAAGAGGTGGGGGGCGCTTTTTACTTGCCTGGCTACGCGCGCCGTCCACCTGGAATTAGCTGCCACACTGAGTACCGACTCAGCAATATTAGCCTTGCGGCGCCTGATAGCACGCCGCGGGCAACCAGCACATCTATACTCCGATCAGGGTACTAATTTTATCGGAGCCAACACCGAACTTCGGGCAGCACTCAAAGAATTTGACCACGACAAAGTCAAGGACGAAGCCACAAATCGAGGTATAACGTGGCATTTCAACCCCCCGGCAGCCCCACACATGGGTGGCTGTTGGGAACGCCTAGTGAGGTCCGTAAAGAACGCGCTACGGGCCACGCTGAAGGAACGAGCACCACGTGAGGAGGTCCTTTACACCCTCCTCACCGAGGCCGAACTCATCGTGAACAGCCGGCCACTAAGCTACGTGCACGACGACCACAATCAACCTGTGGTCCTGACGCCGAATCATCTACTCCTGGGCACTGCCTCCGGGAGTACGCCATTTGCGCCGAGCGACACCGAGGACATCGACTCCCGCCGGCAGTGGCGGCGTGTCAACGCGCTCGCCGACATGTTCTGGCGGCGCTGGCTCCGAGAGTATCTCCCGACTCTACAGTGTCGTGAAAAGTGGGCAAATAATGTGCCAAATGTGCGTATCAGTGATGTGGTAGTGATCGCGGACAATAACAAAGAACGAAGTGCATGGACAAAAGGTATTATAAAAGCAGTGTACCACGGAAATGATGGTATTATCCGTGTAGTAGATATTAAGACTGTGAATGGGGTCCTGCGTCGGCCCGTTACTAAAATTATTGTGCTTCCCACAGACCAGGAAGTAATGCGGCTGAACCCTGTTACTGGGGGTGGAATGTAGGTGAAGCACAGTAACGATTAGCTGTAAATGATTAGAAACAATAATAAATAGATCATTTATTTAGATAGTCAAGACCCGTTGTGTTAGTAATTACAATATTGACTTATAACTATTGTTAGTAAGCTGACTGACTGAATATAAGTAATTAGAATGTAAGTAAGACAGTTTGTAATTGCACAGAGATAGTTTTGATTATAGGTATTTTATTAAATCATAATAAAGATGGAAAACATAGGTATACAATTTAAGTAATGTTCCACAAGTAAATATGACAAAGTTCCATCCATCTAAGTAAACAAACCCGCTGATTGGATGAAGATTTTACATCCGGGTTCAAGCTCGACAAGTCGAAACCTGTCGGGGTTTGTTATTGTTAGTCGCAGGCCAAGCTTGAGGAAGACAAGGGGGAAGGGGCGGGCGGCCATCGCTTGCGCGCCCACGCTTGGTAGATCCGGCGCAGATAGAAATCAGTGTACACAATACTTGCGCCCATGTGCGTAATCTATAAATAAGACCGCCGTTAGAACAATGAGTCAGTCTTCACTTGTCCTCCAGCAGAGTAACTACTCGCTGTCTCCCTGTGCTGTGAAATTGTATCAAAGTATAAAAAGTCTGTGTAAAGTTGTGCCGAGTTTATTATAAATAGCGCGTGTTAATTATTTTGACTCATATCGTTAGTTTAACAAGTAAAGTAGAGTGATTGTATTAGAATTACGTGAATACAAAGTGTTTTTACCTCTATGTCGCTTGTTTTATTCCACTACCTCGTAAAGGGAACAACGTCACCCCCGCCTAGCCTGATCCCGGTGTCGTGTGTCGACAGGTAGGTACCCAGTACCTACCTAAAACGAAGACATACGGGCGAAGAAAAAAGTACGTTACCTACGTACCTATGTAATAAATAGGATGCTATAGTTAAACGTTTTATTAATATCAATTTCAGGTCGACCCTTCTCTGCTGAGCCGAGACGGGTGAAAGATTACGACCACCACGACGACGGGCGGCAGCGGCAGCGGCAGCGGCGGCGGCGGCGGCACAGCACAGCACAACAACAACAAGGTGAATAAGTCAACGTGTGTACCTACCTACCTACCTACTTAATTAATACCTACATAGTAGAAGATCATCCGTACTAGTTGTAAGTAAGTATGTCTCTACACATTGCATGTAATATGTATGTAAATAACGTTTTATATTTATCAATTTCAGGGTGGCGAGCGGGCGGGCCGACCATTCGGCTGAGCTGTGTGCGCTCTGACCGACCGACGGCGATGGATGGAGACACCGACCGAGACGGCGAGGGCGAGGGACAGGACAACAAGAACGTTTACCAAGTATAAGGTAAAGAGATCTGTCAGTATCTGTTTGTATGTACCGAATACTGGATATTAAAATGATAATGCTGAACATAAACTGTTTGATGTGCGTACCTCCTCTATGCATACTACTACTACTATAATATAAACTACCAAATTATGAATGTTATCCAAAACCAACCAAATTTAAATAAAACTAGCACCTTCTATGTAGGTATATTACGTTTCGTTCGTTCGTTTTTAGACAATTCCATTATAGAAACTTTTATCATATCGAATCATATGCGGCCCTGAAAAGGGCCTTTTTTTATGTGTGTGCGCAGATCTACGTACGTACATACGTATGGACGAACGGTAGTGTGACTTACGTCAGCCACACACTGTAGGTACGAAGATCTGGTTGCGCGCAGACGGGAAACGCGCCATGTGTTTAACCGCCGAAACCGTACAGGGTACGACCCTGGCGCTTCAGAGCGTAGACGACGTCCATGGCGGTGACGGTCTTCCTCTTGGCGTGCTCGGTGTAGGTGACGGCATCGCGGATGACGTTCTCGAGGAACACTTTAAGCACACCGCGAGTCTCCTCGTAGATCAGACCGGAGATACGTTTCACGCCGCCTCTGCGAGCCAGACGGCGGATGGCGGGCTTCGTGATACCCTGGATGTTATCACGAAGTACCTTCCTGTGACGCTTGGCTCCTCCTTTTCCCAGACCCTTTCCTCCCTTGCCGCGACCGGTCATCTTCTCAGCAGACGGGGGGCTTCCAAATTAACACTGACAACACTCTGCGCTCACGAACTGGAGTCGTAACTAAAATTTTCGAGTTTTTTTTTTTTTTTTTTTTTTTTTGGAATGGACCACTCGCAGTTCAGCACACTAAGGCTGGTTACTGCTCAACCGGACAATCCTGTGGTGGCCTCAAATGAATTTAAGGCCCCCAGCCAGGGCTAAAAACTACTAAAAGCTAAATGACCGCTTCGCTAAGGGCATCCCCTGTGGGATACGGGCCTCGGCTTAACGGGGTCATTGAGAGGGGCAGCAAGGGACAGGCTGGGTCAATTATTATTATTTAGGGGATTTAACGCTAATGGCTCAGCGGCGCGGGCTGGCTCGTTAGGCAAAAGTCGGGGAGGGATGTTACTGGGGCGTCGCGATGGGCCTCGTCGGCGAGGCCGGAATACGGAACGCGGTCTGTTTTTGTTTTTTCTAATCGTACTGGTTTCCCTATTACTCTCTTGTAGTAAGGTGATGGGGTCGTCGGGTTCGACTAGGGAGTGCCGTGGACGGCGAATCCTACTAATCTTGGAGGGAGTGTACCGGGCGGCCGATACAATGAGAGGGTTCTGATGGGATTCGGCGGACTCAATGAAACGCTTGTTAAGGCGCTTCATGAATTGTTTAATAGTTGGAATGCGGAGGTCGACATGGAGTCGATCGTTTCTAACGAACCACGGGGCACCCGTGGCCTTCCGCAGAAATCGGTTTTGGATTACTTGCAACCTATGGATCCGGTACGACTTAGTGTGCGCAAAAGTAGCACACGCATAAGTCATAATCGGGCGTATACACGTTATATAAATGCGCAACTTGCATTTAAGGGAAAGCTTGCTGCGTGCATTCAGCATGGGGTGGAGCCTACCGAGAGCGAAAGCGGCGCGATTACGCACCGTCTTTATGTGCTCACCGAAAGTAAGCTTTCGGTCAAGGATTACACCTAAGTATTTGGCTTGCTTCACCCAAGGGATCGGCTTGCCAAACATGGTGATCGGACTGGGAAAATTTTCGAGGCGCTCGCTCTTATATATATACTGCTACGGGCGAGCGAGGGGAGCGATACGGTCGGTGCGCGGGGAGAGGTGAGACTATGCTCGTCGTTGGTTGGTTTGTTTGACGATGCGCTACGCTATACGTGATTTCTTTGCGCGCATTCGAATAAAATAATAATAATTAAAAAAAAAAAAGTCTAACAGTATAAAATGCGACCTAGGTATGATGTTAGCCGTATGGTAACGTAAAAAAAAAAAAAAATTGCACCTACATCTTAACTACATACCTATCTAATTATATCTCAAATGTTCCAAACGTTAGCATTCAGTCGCAATAAGTAGGTAATAGGAAAATAAACATGCTTCCTTACTAACTTTCATGTAAAATATCTCTATGCGACTTATATATAGGTAAGATGTGTTCGTATCGGTTGGTTAAGCTGTATATATGTAATGTATGATTTTGTTCGTCAGTTTCATTCCAGTTTTTATCATCTGTACTATTATAGGTAGGTAAGTAAGTAAGTAAGTAAGTAAGTAAGTAAGTAAATAGGTAGGTAGGTAGGTAGGTATCGTTTTTGCGACATTCTGATAGAAAGAAACATTTCATATTCAGATACATATGTGGCCCTGAAAAGGGCCTTTTATGTGAACGCACAGTCACAGACGGCACACAGCCGACAACCGACACGAAGCCGCACCACCCGAAACAGGCAGTGTGTCACAACGTGAAGGACGACGGGGTGCGTGTCGTGCTTGCGACGTATGCCGTTGCAACAGCAGCAGTTTAAGCGCGTTCGCCTCTGATCCTGCGCGCCAACTGGATGTCCTTCGGCATGATTGTGACGCGCTTAGCGTGGATCGCGCACAGGTTGGTGTCTTCGAAGAGACCGACCAGGTAGGCTTCGCTGGCCTCCTGCAGCGCCATGACGGCGGAGCTCTGGAAACGGAGATCGGTCTTGAAGTCCTGGGCGATCTCACGCACTAGACGCTGGAACGGAAGCTTGCGGATCAGCAGCTCGGTACTCTTCTGGTAACGACGGATCTCACGGAGGGCCACGGTACCGGGCCTGTAGCGATGGGGCTTTTTGACGCCTCCGGTGGCCGGTGCGCTCTTGCGCGCAGCCTTGGTGGCGAGCTGTTTCCTCGGTGCCTTACCACCGGTGGATTTACGAGCGGTCTGCTTGGTACGCGCCATTGTAAACAACACGGAACGGGAGATTAACGTATAAAGGATAGAACGAACACTACTACTCGGACGCGCGGGACCTACGCGCAACGAACGAACGACAGTGAATACCGCTCATTTCATTTGGAAGTCGCTACGTCCCCGCTAGAGGACGCGGCGAGCGGTCACGGAGCTTCGCCCCCTGCCCGCGGGGGCACCCCTCAGCCCATTAATATAGGCTCGTCGTTGTGGCGTTATAAAAATAACGTAAAGTTTCGGGTTAACGCCTACTGAAAAAGTGATAGCAACGTTAACCCGAGTGTCTATTGTTGTGTTACTGCAGGCGTTGTCGCGCCACTGTGTACAGCGCACAGCGAACGCTTTTTCACGACACCTCGGCGGTCGGACCCCGCCAGGTGAGACCCCCAGTTGCCTGAGGGAGGCCCAGCGAGGAACGACCAGCGACAGAGGTGCCGACTTTGTTGACACGCCCGCAGTAATATGTAATCCCCGTCCGCCCCGCGCACAGATCGAGCCGTTTGCGGTTTGGACTGCGAGAAGGTAATTATGTTTGTGTGTGAGCGGCCGTGCAGTGTGAGTACTACCGCCCAGTGCATATGCACCGAATAGCGCTTCCACTACGCCAATATTCGGTGCGTGAGTTCGAGCGAATGTCGAGAAATGCTTATTGTGTGAGCGTTGCGCAACTCGCCTATATTAACTTAGAACGAGCCGCGCTTCGCGATGTGCGTTGTGTGTGGAGTCTTATTGTTTGGGTGAGCCGCGTGTTACATGAATGCGACTCACTCAGGCGTCATGTTCGGTGCGATGGGCCGTCAAACGTCCGCGATTAAGTCGCGGGGCAGGCGCCTCGCGTCAGGCGGGCGCGCGTGCCAGGGCGCAAGGTGCTTGACGTGGGGCCAAGCTGATGCGTCGGCACGCGCGAACATTGCCTTCGCGAGGCGCTGCGCAAACTCGTCCAGGCTCTCAATCCCGAGGTCGCGCTGGATGACGTCGTTCCTCACCAAGTAAGGGGCGTCTACAATGGTCCGCAGCGCAAGATGTTGCTGCGCGCGGAGCTTCTTGCGGTTCCCCTCAATGGTGAGGGCGAGCCATGCAGGTGCGGCGTACGTCAGAATTGGGCGGATGTACAGCTTGTACACGCCCAACTTGACGCGCACCGGGAGTCGGGACGAGAGCACCGGTCTGAGCTTGTTGCGAACAGCTTTTGCCTGCGCGGCGACCGCGCGGACGTGCGAGCCCATCGTGAGTCGGCGGTCGATGGTCACGCCCAGGTACTTGGCCTGGTGCGACCACTCGACGTCGACTCCTTGCAGCTTCAGAGGTGGTGGGAGGCGCGATGAGCCTGTAACAATCGCCTGCGTCTTACCCACGTTAACCGAAAGTCGCCATTTGGCGAGCCAGTCTGGGAGGAGGTCGAGCACGCGCTGCATCTTGGACGCCGCGTGCCTGGCGTTCATGGAGGTGGTGATGTACGCGGCGTCGTCTGCGTACAGCGCGAGCGTCGACTGCGGCGTGGTGGGGATGTCGTCGGTGTAACGTGAGTAACACGCTGGCGACAGGCAGCTGCCCTGCGGCACGCCCGCCCTAACGGGGCGGGGGGCGGACAGCGCGCCGTCGACCACCACTCTGAAGCTTCTGTGGGACAGAAAAGATTGGACCACTCTCACTACGCGACGGGGCGCGTCGGATGTGGCCAGCTTGTAAATTAAGCCGTCATGCCAAACACGGTCGAAGGCCTTTTCCATGTCGAGGAATACTGCGACCGCGTACTCCTTCTTGTTCATCGTTGACGACAGCAGGTGCAGTACCCTCGACAGCTGGAGCGTCGTACTGTGTTCAGCCCGGAACCCGAATTGTTCTGGACGCGGAACGGTGTGGGGTGTCAAGTGTCGCAGCAGGAGCGCTTCGAACACCTTGGAGATGGTGGGCAGCAAAGTGATCGGCCGATAGCTCTCTGGCTTCAGGATGTTCTTTCCCGCCTTGGGCAGCATTATGACGCGCCCCTCCTTCCAGATAGCCGGGAAAACCCCCGTGCGCAGCACTCCCGTAAACAGGCGCGCCAAGGCCGCCACCATGCGGGGCGGCAAGTGGCGCAGCGCTGTGTTGGAAATGCCGTCGGCACCTGGGGCCTTTCTGGGCTTCGTCCGCCAGATGGCGCGTCTGACTGCCTCCGGCGAGATAAATATGGCGTCCTCCTCAGGAGCTATCGGCGTGGCGAAGTAGTCCCCAAGGTGTTGCTCGACTGCCGCGACGTGTGCGTGCTCGGCGGTCGGGTTCGGCTGGAACTGACGCTCCAGGTGTTCAGCAAAGACCTCCGACCGGTCCTCTGCCGTGTAAATGAGCGCCCCGTCGCTGCCTCTTAGCGGGCGCACCGGGGCTGGGGTACCTGTCAACTGGTGGCACAGTTGATGTGTTGACTGCCAGTTGGTCGCGGCGGCATCTAATCGTTCCTCCCAGCTCGCGGCGGCCAGTGCTTTGACCTCGGCCTTGACCTTCTCCGCGAGACGGTTGAGCTGCGTTTTCAAAGTGGGACAGCGTAGTTGTTGCCACTGCTTGCGTAGGCGCCTCTTCTCGGCAACCATTGCACGTACCCGTGGCGGTAGGGGCGGCTGTAGCACTCTCCCCTCCGTGGGTGGGGTAGTGGTGGCCTCTTCTAAGGCGCGTTGCACGCAAGCAGTGACGTCGTTGGCTAACGAGTCAACGTCCGCGGCGGCAGTGATGGGCCGAGTGGGCGTAGTGGTCGCAACCTTTTCTGTGAATAAGTCCCAGTTTACGATGCGACGTGGCGCTAGTGGTTTCAGTCGGGTCGGCATTCCCGATAGGACGACAAGTACGGGATGGTGGTCCGAGCCCATCTCGTCGTCGATCACCTGCTGGGTGATCTGGCAGCTTAGCCCACGGTGGACTACGATGTCCAGCACGTCGGGCATGTGTGCTTGGTTCTCCGGGTAGTGGGTGGGTGAGTCTGGGCCAGACACCGTATAGCCGTGGGCTTCGGCATCAGCGAAGAGTCTAATCCCCGCCCTGTTGGTGGAGTACGCGTTCCAACCTGGGTGCTTGCTATTCAAGTCGCCGGCGAGGATGGTCGCGTTGTTGTTGTAGTTTAAGACCGCCCGTAATTCAGTGGCGTTGAAGTTGTACCCGGGCGGTCTGTATACGGCATAGATGTTGAGGTCCTCGCCGGCCACGTGCAGCTGTACACCCAGCGCGTACATAGTGTGCAGCGTCGTCGAGGGGAGCTCTTGATGGATGACCCTTCGCTTTACCAGCACTGCCAAACCACGATATCGAGCGTTTAATGCCGACCGTTCGTCCTTCCTGTAAACGAGGTAACCTGGGAACCTAACCCTATCTTCGGGTCCCAGGAGCGTCTCGCTTATGAGCGCCACGTCGACATCTTGGTCCCTCAGGAGGAGTCTCAGAGGGGCGACCTTACTTCTCAGGCCGCGGGCGTTCCAGTGTATTAATTTTAACGGCTTAGCCATGATATAAAGTGAGTAATGAGGCCAAGCCGTCAAGTATCACCTGTTCTATGTCCTGGCCTTGTCTGATGGCCTTTATTAGGTCCATCAGCAATTGGATGGCGCAGGCAGTGAAGTCCTTTTTGTTTTTGTTTGTGTTAGTGCCGACATTCCTTTCGATGTCGGCTCCACATGTAGTGGCATCGATATTCGTGCATTTCTTTGCTATTTTTCCCGACGCCACTATTTTATTGCCGACTATATTTTTATTAGTAGGCGCCAGTCTGTCTGTTGTGTTTGCCTGCGCCGTCCGTTGCGCAGTGGCGGCCTGAGAGGTCTCCCGTGGGAGCGTTCCTACCTCCTCGTTCTGAGGGGCTCCCCTCCCTTCATGGGTTTGGGGATCGGTCGCCGGGGGGTTGGGTTTCTTGCCCTTTCGGCCCCTTTTCCTCTTCCTTTTCTTTTTAGAAGAGGAGGCTCCGTCTCTGTTCGTGGGCCCGTTCGCTGCCGCCATCAGGTTAGGTGCGCTTTGGTCAGCGTCCACCTGGCTCAGCTTAGGGCGGCTTTGTGATGCCGCCGTGACGGCGGCAGTGCCCGCCCGCCTATTCTGTCTCTCTTTTTTGAAGATCGGGCATGTGTAGTGATTTGCGGGGTGTGCGCCCCCGCAGTTCGCGCATGTGGCTGGCTCTTCTCTGGGGCGCGGACAATCACGCGCCGCGTGCCCCTCGCCACATCTCACACAGGCGAGCGGGCGGTGACATTGGTGTGATGAGTGCCTGAATTTTTGGCACCGATGACACTGAGCAGGCCCACGTTTTCCCCGCCATGCCTCTATCTTGACCCCCCTCATCAACATGAAGGTGGTGGTGTCAAAGATTCGGCGCACGTCAGGAGTGCGCCGCAGCATGGCGTAAAATACGCAGCCGGGTCTTCCTTGGCGCGCCCTTATGTGACGCACGTACTCCGGCTCGTAACCTAGCGAGCGGAGCTCCTCTTCTATTTCCTGGGGGACTGTGTCTACCGGCAGCCCCCTGATGGCCACTTTAAATGTTTTATCCGCCGGCAGCGAGTAAGCGAACCAGCTGATACCGACCTCTTTTTCAAGGTCGACCAGGTACCGCTGGACCAGCCTATATTCGCCCTCAGACTCTGGCGAGAAACGGACGCCAGTGCCGTATGGGCGGGCGTTTGGTGGTCGGCCCAGCTTGGCTGCTATGGCGCGGAAATGATGCGCCCAGTTCGGTAATTTTTCTACCACTAAGGGTGGGAAACGCGGCCTCTTATTTTTGTTATTCCCCGCTGCTGCGTTCGATGTGGTCGCTGCCGGGGTGGGGGCTGCGTTTGGGTTAGGTGTAAGTGAATTTATTTGGTCACTTACCCCTTCTTGTGTTGGGCTGTCCGGTGGCGTCGCGTCGTCATCCCGGCCCTGCGACGAGCGCCCGCTCTGGGCGCGCGGCGAGCCGAGGCGGTGACGCTTGGCTTCTTCCTCCTCCTCTTCATCTGGTGATCTGGGCCGGCGTTGGGCCCGTGGCTTCCCTGCAGGTTGCGCGGCGGGGAGGTCGTCGTCGTCCTCCAGCGACGCGAGTGACATATACGACCCGGCGCGCGACGACTGGGTCGAGTATGTTGCCGGCGATTCGTAGCCGGCAACTCGCGGCGGAGCGGGCGACGCGGGTGTAGGAGGGGTTGATAGGGTCGCGGGCGGCGCGGTTGCCCTATTCAGCCTCGGGTCTCGGGTAGGTTGACTCGCAGGTTGGGCCGCTGCGCCCGCCAGCAAGCTGCGGGGCGCGGCTGACGCGGTGCGCGGCGCGGCGGGCGCGCGCGCGGCGGACTGTGCGGGTGAGGTCGCGGCGGACTGCGCGTACGTGCGCGCCTGCTGCGCTTGCGAGCGCGCGGCGGCTGAGTCGCGGGCAGGTACCGGAGCCTGCTTAGTCGCGGAGCGCGTCACCTCGGGGTGCGGAGGCGCAGGCCGGGGCCGGCTCGACGACGACGGGGGCGTAGCGCGCGCGGACGCCGACGTCGTCGGTGCGTCGACCACTAACCTGCGCTCCTCTTGGTTCTTCTTCGGCGGCTTCGGTTTTGTTGTCGCAGCGCGCATTTCATGCGACTGCGGTGGCGGCAGGCGGGCCGTCGCTGCGCCAGACAGCGTGGCGCCAGCCTCGGACGCCGAGCCAGACAGCGCGGCGCCGATGTCAGGCAGCGACACTGCCCGATCCAGCGACGGACGGCATTTCTTAATAGTTCCTGGCGGCGGGTCGGGTTCCCGTGCGCCTCCACGGCCCAGGGAGCCGCGGGCGTCGGGTTTCGGCATCTGGGGCACTCGAAAAAACTCGAAAAACTCGCGTGTTCTTGTGCTTCCGCAGCCGTTACGGAAAAAATTTTCAAATACGAAAAACTTTCCGTGGGAGCAGTGGCTCCGCCCTGCGGCTGTGCGAACGAACTAGGCCCGATCACACAGTCGTAGGGTAGGAGAAAGACAATATAGGGCTCGTACGGGTACTTCGCGGACAACTTGCGGACAGGTGTCTTCGCGTAAGCGGCAACAGCTGATCCACCGCTCATTTCGTAGAGATCACCCGTATTTATACCCGGGGACCGTAGCTCACGCGCGCGCGCGCCCTCTTCAGTGTAACGAGCAAGCTAAAACTCACGAGCGAAAAAAAAAAGGAATAAAAAAAAGAAATGCGAATAATAATAATAACACATACCTAATATATAATTATATTTTAGAATTTAATTGCCTGTCTGCCACATAACACGGCAGATAATTATTAACAAAGTAGATACATAGTGAGCGCTACCTATGTATGTATGCTTCGAGTACGAACCGAAAGTGTGTACCTAAATGATTATTGTTCGCATTCTCATTATTTTCCATTATATTTAATTTAATAATGTTTTATTAAGTAACATCGCAGGTAAGTAGGTAGGTAGGTAGGTAGGTAGGTAGTTTATATTTAGCTGTCAATTATATCATTCCATCACTTTTGTGATAAAATAATGTAGTGTTTGTGTAGTTTTTATACTTAGAAGTTGGTACGTTTTGACTTTTCATATTAAAGAAACGTGAATTATTATCACATGAAAATATTTGTGGCCCTGAAAAGGGCCTTTTGTTAGTTCTCCTGCCATCCTGCGGGCGGGCGGTGTGGTGTAGGGTTGTGCGCGTCCAGGCGTCTGTGTCGTGGTCGTCTAGGTGGTGGCGGTGGTGTTTGTATCGATCGATTCGAGACGAATACGTGAATAATGCGAGTCTCGTACGTGCCGTACATAACATACATAGCATGCAGGTATGCACAGAACGATGACCAAGACACTATCATCACGCAACACCACTGGTCGATTGATATACATGACCCACCCACGCACGCACGGACGAACGAACGTTCGCCACTGGATTTAACACTTTTCACACACACACGCGTTGGCCACCGACCGCTCACTTGGAGCTGGTGTATTTGGTGACCGCCTTGGTGCCTTCACTGACGGCGTGCTTGGCGAGCTCTCCGGGCAGCAGGAGCCTGACGGACGTCTGCACCTCCCTGGATGTGATGGTCGACCTCTTGTTGTAGTGGGCGAGGCGAGAAGCTTCGGCGGCGATGCGCTCGAAGATGTCGTTCACGAACGAGTTCATGATGGACATGGCCTTGCTGGAGATACCGGTGTCGGGGTGCACCTGCTTCAGGACCTTGTAGATGTAGATGGCGTAACTCTCCTTCCTCTTGTGCTTCTTCTTCTTCTTGTCGGTCTTGGAGATGTTCTTCTGGGCTTTGCCAGACTTCTTGGCGGCTTTACCACTTGTCTTGGGCGGCATGATGCGAGATTAATTTACAATACGTGTTACCGGAACGGAGTACGGTCGCAGTGTAAAACGTAGATATTTTTTTTTTTTTTTTTTTTTTTTTTTTTTTTTTTTTTTTTTTTTTTTTTTTTTTTTTTTGAATGGGACCACTCGCAGTTCAGCACACTAAGGCTGGTTACTGCTCAACCGGACAATCCTGTGGTGGCCTCAAATGAATTTAAGGCCCCCAGCCAGGGCTAAAAACTACTAAAAGCTAAATGACCGCTTCGCTAAGGGCATCCCCTGTGGGATACGGGCCTCGGCTTAACGGGGTCATTGAGAGGGGCAGCAAGGGACAGGCTGGGTCAATTATTATTATTTAGGGGATTTAACGCTAATGGCTCAGCGTCGCGGGCTGGCTCGTTAGGCAAAAGTCGGGGAGGGATGTTACTGGGGCGTCGCGATGGGCCTCGTCGGCGAGGCCGGAATACGGAACGCGGTCTGTTTTTGTTTTTTCTAATCGTACTGGTTTCCCTATTACTCTCTTGTAGTAAGGTGATGGGGTCGTCGGGTTCGACTAGGGAGTGCCGTGGACGGCGAATCCTACTAATCTTGGAGGGAGTGTACCGGGCGGCCGATACAATGAGAGGGTTCTGATGGGATTCGGCGGACTCAATGAAACGCTTGTTAAGGCGCTTCATGAATTGTTTAATAGTTGGAATGCGGAGGTCGACATGGAGTCGATCGTTTCTAACGAACCACGGGGCACCCGTGGCCTTCCGCAGAAATCGGTTTTGGATTACTTGCAACCTATGGATCCGGTACGACTTTGTGTGCGCAAAAGTAGCACACGCATAAGTCATAATCGGGCGTATACACGTTATATAAATGCGCAACTTGCATTTGAGGGAAAGCTTGCTGCGTGCATTCAGCATGGGGTGGAGCCTACCGAGAGCGAAAGCGGCGCGATTACGCACCGTCTTTATGTGCTCACCGAAAGTAAGCTTTCGGTCAAGGATTACACCTAAGTATTTGGCTTGCTTCACCCAAGGGATCGGCTTGCCAAACATGGTGATCGGACTGGGGTCTGGTGGAGGGAATCGAGCCCGCGGCCTGTGAAACAGGATCGCTTGACTCTTTTCCGGATTGACTTCAACTCTCCATTTCCGAAACCAGGCGCCTAGTGCGTCGGCGGATCTCTGGAGGTGGCTGGCTATTGACTTTACACATCTGCCGGAGCGGTAGATGGCCGTGTCGTCGGCAAATAGGGCAAGTTGCGTCTGAGCACTGGTGGGTATGTCGCTGGTGTACAGCGAGAATATCAAGGGAGAGAGGACACCGCCTTGCGGTACTCCGGCATGAATGGGGTGGGGAGACGAAAGCGCACCTTCGATACGGTACCGAAAGGTGCGGTCTGACAAATAGTCTCGCAAGATGAGCACGAGACGATCTGGCACACCCAGTTGATATAACTTGTATATCAGTCCGTTGTGCCAGACCTTGTCAAACGCTTTCGCTATGTCGAAGAACAGGGCCCCCGTAACTAAGCCGCGCTGATAGCGGTCGCTGATGTGCTCAACGATACGGAAGACCTGTTGGACGCATGAGTGGTTTGACCGGAAACCAAACTGCTCATTGGGGAGGAGGCTCTTGGCTTCAACGTAGTCTTTGAGTCGCTTATAAATAAGCCTCTCGTAGACTTTGCCGAGAGCTTTGAGCAAACTAATGGGACGATAGCTGGACGGGGAGGACTTGGGCTTCCCTGGTTTGGGGATACCTATGACGGTAGCCTCTTTCCACGTCTGTGGGAACATGTTGTTGGACAGAGCGCCGTTGAAAATGGCGGTCATCAACATGATCAGGGTTGCCGGGAAGAGACGGAGCACCTTATTGGTGATTCCGTCTGACCCAGGGGCTTTCTTGAGTTTGAGTCGCCCGATGATCTCCTTCACCTCGTCAGGAGTGACGGGGGGGAGAGGATCCTCGGGGTCCTCGACTGGCGGGAGGGAGGCTCTACGTTCGACTTCAGCGTTCACCTTGTCCAGGTGTGCTTTGTCTACTGGTTGAGAGCTGGGAGAGCACTGGGCCTCTAGGCTGTCGGCCAGGCATTCGGCCTTCTCATCGTCTTCAAAAGCGATGGAGTTGTCGGGGCGGGTGAGGGGAGGCATAGAGGCAACTTCAGAGGAGCGCAATTTCCTTTGGAGTTCCCAAAACGCTTGATGGTTGGGTTCGAGGTCGCCCAGCATTTTATCCCAGCGACTTTCACGCAGCTCAGCAATGCTCTTACTTACTTTGCGTTGTAAGTAGCGCATGTGAACTTTGTTAGCTTCGCAGGGAAAAGCACTGTAGGCACGAACTGCCGCGTTCTTCTCAGTCACGAGCTCACGCACTTCGTCCGGGAGTTTCCAGTGATGATCGCTCGTCACCGGAGACTCCTTTGAACTTTCGTTCAGGATCGATTGCACGTGATCCGTGAGTGAGCTGACCGCGGCCAGCGTGTCTGCGACAGTCTCGATATTGTCTGGGATCTGGTCCAGGTGAGCTGACGAGGTGACTTTCAGCTTTTCGCTTACTTGTCTCCAGTCAGTGGTCAGTTTGGTGGGAGGAGGATGGGAGGGGTCCATGGGCCCCGACCTAGGAGCAAGCTCCAGGATCACTGGCCTATGGTCCGAGTTAAGCTCTTCGAGCGCCTCCACAGAATGCAACCGAAGGTTGACATTTTTGAGGAGAGCGATGTCGAGCACGTCGGGTGGATGGGAGGTTATGTGGGGATAGTGGGTTGGATGCATCGGAGCGATGACATCAAAGTTGAGGGAGCTGCACAGATCAAACACTACTCTGCCTCTGGCAGTAGTCGTGTTGCTGTTCCAGGAGGGGTGCTTGGCATTGAGATCCCCCGCCAGAAGGACGGAGTTACTCATGCCGAGAAGTTTAGTCAGATCATCTTTCACAGCGGGGCCGTCCGACGAGGTGTTAGGCGGGACGTAGGCTGAGATGATCGTGATCGGTTGATGGCCAGTCATGCCTAGCCGACAGACTGAGACCTCAAAGATATCTAGTTGGGGCGGATCCATAGGGATGCAGTAGAGGGCAGATCTGTAATAGATAAGAGTACCTCCTGCGTGACATCGGGTCCTATCATTGCGAACTAAACGATAGTTCGCAATTTTAGGATCACGATGCCGGGGCTTCAGGAAGGTCTCTTGAACCAGAAGTATGTCTAAGTGATGGTCGCGGAGGAAGAGGGCGATCTCATCACGCTGGCTCCTAAGGTCATTGGCATTGAAAAACCCTACGCGGAGGGCTGTCGGCTTAATCCTACTTTTATAATGGGACTTATCCATTATTGGGGGTGATTAGGGAAGTGTAGACGGAGACGTGGTGCACTACGTCACCGAAGTCTTTGAAAACTGCGGGGTGGTTCCCACCGCAGTTTTCTAGGGCCCTAGCCATGGCCAGCGCACGAGGCGAGTAAAACGCCTGGTACGTGACCAGGATTATGTTTCTGGAGATGTCTCCAGAAACAGTGGTGGGGGGGGGGGGAGGCGCAACTGCTTGCACCGGGGCTGGCATCTGAGTCTGCGGAGACACAGGGAATGGGGGAATGGCTACGTCCATCAGGGCCGGAATGGCCTTGGTTGGGGTAGCGGGGGCCTTAGGGGCAGAACCAGTCGTGGGGGCGGGCGCACTGGACTTCAGGGCCGGGAAGTGGGCCTGGTGATTTAAAGCGTTCCAGGGGCTGGGACGCTGAGGGCTGAGGGGGATGGTGGAGGGAGACTCCCTTTGTTGGCGCGCGTTCGCACGCTTCGCCAGCTTGGGAGCCGACGATTTTGGGGCCTTAGGGCAACCGCGGTAGTTGGCGGTGTGCCCCGTTTCTCCACACAGCACACAGCTGGGCGGGTCTGCGCAGAGGGAGCGGTCCTTGGGGCGGGGGCAGTCGGGAGTACCGTGGTCTCCCAGGCACTTCACGCACCTCGGCTTGCCGAAGCAATGCCGCTGTGAGTGGCCGTAACACTGGCAGCGGTGGCATTGCCCAATAATGCCACTCTGCCTCGGCTTTTCCACGGATAGGCCAGAGAGGCCACAGATCTTGGCTATTTTGAAAATAGGGTGGTGGCCCTCGGTCGGGTCACAGACCACGAGGACCATATTGAAAGATTCCCCCCCGCGGCGGTGCATACGGTGCACCTCCGCTACAGGGATACCTTGCGACTCTAAGTCGCTTAGTATCTCCTGAGTGGGGATCTCCCTCGGGACATTGCGGATCACCACCCTGATCTGGCGGTTCTCCGGAAGGTTAAAAGAGTGGAAGTAAACCTTCCTGGACGTAAGGAGCTTGTGCAGCTCCCTGTAGTCCCTGGCGGAGGGGGTCACGACTTTAATGCCCTGCTGGACGGCACGGGCGTGCGTGAAGTTTATCTTTAGGACGGCACAAGCCGCCGAAATCTCCGTCCACCTCCCTTTATCATGAATGAAAAGGGGGGGTGGGGGGCGGGTCTTGGGGGCTGCGGGTGCAGCCTCCATGGGGCTGGGGGGACGGGGGCTCGCCTGAGAGGCGGCCTGCGAGGGGGACGCTGGGCGCGAAGAGGGCGCCGACGAGGGGGCTGACGCCGGGGCAGTAGGGGGGGGGGGGGGCCTTGGTGGCCTTTTTGGGGGCGGGGGCCTGGGGGGTGGAGGAGGCCTTCTTTTTCCTCTTCCCCTGGACGACTGTGTAGCCATCCGAGGACGAGGCGGTCGCGGAGGAGTGGGAGGAGGTGGCAGACGAGTCGGAGTGGTCCGACTCGTACTCCATCTCTGCAACGGGGGAGGTGGCCCTGGCTGCCAGGTAGTTGGCTAGCACAGGGGGGGGGGGCCTGAGGGGCGGGGGAGAGGGGGCCCTGATGCAGTACTGGGACTGCTATCAAGGCAGGGGGGCCCTGAGGGGGCAGGGGGGGCGATGGGGTGGCAGACCCCGAGGAGACACATGACTCCTGTGAGAGGCCCTGAGTGGGCTGGGAGGGGAGGCCCTGAAGGGGCGGGGTGTTTGGGCCCTGAGGGGGCGAGGGGAAGAGGGACTTCAGTCCCGCTGCAATGGCGCTGAGCCGGGCATCACATGAGGACGCCAGCTCAGCATCATTGCAGCTGCTCATCATGGTCTTACACAGACCCATGAGAGCATCGAATAAGTCGGCCACTGTCGCCTGAGGGGCGGCCATGTCGACTTTTTTGGGGGAGGATGCGAACTTGCAGGAAAAATGGGGGGGGTCCTAAGCTCCTAACCAGCCTCGAGGAGACACGTAAAACGTGAGCTCCCCGAGCAGTCAGTCCCTCAAAAACTCCCTTCCCCGCGAGTGCTTCCTAGTGCTATTACCAGGGAGAAGAAACACTCGGGAACAAACTCCCTGGTGCACTGTCTGACTGATTGGCCAGAAGGGCCCTAGTCCTAACTCCCCGGGCGGGAAAACCCGGGAATGTGTAACCCTCCCTGCTGGGTGATGCAGGGAGGTGAGTACCTAATGTGTACCCTAAGCTTGAATGCCCGCTGCCTATCTTAATGTGCAGCGGGGCCCTATGGGTCTTGCGACCGAGCTGGCGCCTATGGGGTAGACACACCCAATCGGCGCCAGGTGCACACTGGAAAAGAACGGGGTTAAGCTGCTGGGCGCGACTAGGGAAGCCCCCAAGGCCGCGCACCAACGCCCTTCCGACTTACTCGGTCCTGAAGGGACCGAGCGGTGCGTCGGGTCAGCACCACTTGGGTTCGTTATCACCGCTAGGTTTCCCCCAAGTACCACCAAACAGTGGATTTAGTCCAAAAGGGACCAAAAACCGAACGTCGATCGACTACAAGCACTTACGTACTCGTAGCCGATCAAAACGTAAACAATCGCGAGTGATATGCGACTTCGTAGCAGCTCGTAGCTAGCTACGTAGAGCCGCGTAGCACTGCTACGATGTGTTCAAAATCGGGCAGGCGACACGTGGGTCGGCCGGCGGCGGAGGCGTCGCAGGGGGGCGGAGCGCTCGTAGCGCTCGTAGTTCTGCTACGGCGTAGCGGTCGGACAGTTGCGTGCGGGTGGCAGGCGTGTGCTCCGGTCGGCTGCGCGAAGCGGAATGTAAAACGTAGATATATCGAAGATATATCGAACACTTCTATTTATACCCACGGTCGCTGTATACAGTTGCGGCGAGCACGACATAGCGGCGGACCAATCGCAGCGCTCCTCAGCTAGTGTAGATCGCGCGCGGGGTGAGGGGGGGGGGGGTACTCGGTGAGGTAGGGAAGGGGAGTCGCTTATGTCCGTCATTATTATTTAATTAAAAAATTAAAAAAAAAAAAAAAAAAATACATATCCATATGAGTTAAGTAGTGGCCACGTAAAATAAATAAAACTGTATATTCAATATCAATTAACAACATCATTTCGGAGAAAAGAAAAAAAAAAAATAACAAACAAACTAAGTACATTGCGAATCGTAATTTCATGGTATGGTAGGTATCGAGTGTGTTTAATTAAATGACAATTCAATCGAAATGAATTAGACATGCGACTTGCCCAAACACGATCGGGTCATCGGGAGGACCTTATTACGACCACCATAGCTTCAGTAATTATACTAGATTAATGGTAATTTTTGTTGTTGTTGTTGTTGTCGTCTAGTCTCATATGTGATTATTTATATCCTTTTCTGAACTCTTTAACTTTCTTGTGTTATTAAATCATGAGGGGGGGGGGGGGGGGTTACCTCATACTATTTACATGCAAAAAACCAACAGGTTCATAATAGGTACGAGATAGGTACGTTTTCGCTTTTACGACAACACCGTTACAGAAACTGTCTTTCATTTACGAATCATATTGTGGCCCTGAAAAGGGCCTTTTGTTTTGAATGCATACGAGCGATTAGCATCGCGCAATCGACATAATAGATACGATTGTAAATATTATATCGAAGTACGCGTGCCGAGCAGCACTCGCACGAAGCACCGGCTGGCCGTGTGTGTGTGTGTAGGCGGTGCGACGTTTAAGCCTTCTTCTCGGTCTTCTTGGGCAGTAGCACACCCTGGATGTTGGGCAGGACACCACCTTGAGCGATCGTCACACCGGAGAGCAGCTTATTCAGCTCCTCGTCGTTGCGGATGGCCAATTGAAGATGACGCGGGATGATCCTGGTCTTCTTGTTGTCCCTCGCGGCGTTGCCGGCCAACTCGAGGACCTCAGCGGCCAGGTACTCCATCACGGCGGCCAAGTATACGGGCGCGCCGGCACCCACGCGCTCGGCGTAGTTTCCGTTACGAAGCAGCCTGTGGATACGTCCCACTGGGAACTGAAGACCAGCACGGTTGGAACGGGACTTTGCCTTTCCCTTCACTTTGCCACCTTTACCGCGTCCAGACATGGTTGAGGGAAATTCGTAGAGGTAACTCGCGAAATGACAATAACGAAACACGCGTACACAGTGTCAGTGCGCGCGCCGAGACAAACTCTTACAGTATTTTCCCCGCCGCTTTTTTTTTTTTTTTTTTTTTTTTTTTTTGAATGGACTACTCGCAGTTCAGCACATTAAGGCTGGTTACTGCTCAACCGGGCAATCCCGTGGTTGCCTTAGATTCTAAGGCCCCCAGCCGGGGCTTAAAACTACTTAAAACTAAATGGCCGCTCGCTAAGGGCGTCCCCTGTGGGACACGGGCCTCGGCTTAGCGGGGTCATTGAGGAGGGGCAGCAAGGGACAGGCTGGGTCTGATTGATATTATTTAGGGGATTTAACGCTAATGGCTCAGCAGCGCGGGCTGGCTCGTTAGGCAAAAGTCGGGGAGGGTTTTGACGGGGGCGTCGCGATGGACCTCGTCGGCGAGGTCGGAATACGGAACGCGTTCTGGGTTTGTTTTTTCTAAGAGTGCTGGTTTCCCTACTACTCTCTTGGGTCAGGGTGATGGGGTCATCGGGCTCTACAAGGGTGTGCCGCGGTCGGCGGATCTTGCTGATCTGGGAGGGGGTGTATCGGGTGGCCGACGCGATAAGGGGGTTTTGGTGCTTTTCAGCGGACTCTATGAAACGCTTGGAAATGCGTTTCATGAATTGTTTGATGGTGGGGATACGGAGGTCGACATGGAGACGCTCATTTCTAACGTACCACGGGGCTCCCGTAGCCTTTCGGAGAAAACGGTTTTGGATGACCTGCAACCTATGGATTTGGCGGGGCTTAGCGTGTGCGAAGGCTACGCACGCGTAAGTCATTATTGGACGTATGCACGTGGTGAAAATGCGTAGTTTGCCTTTCAGGGATAACTTGCTGCGCGCGTTCAGCATGTAATGAAGCCTACTGAGAGCGAATGCGGCACGATTGCGCACCGTCTTAATGTGCTCTCTGAAGGTAAGCTTTCGATCGAGGATCACGCCTAGATATTTGGCTTTCTCAACCCAGGGGATCGGCTTGCCAAATAACGTGATCGGACTGGGACGGGGGGGGAAGAGACGAGTCTTGGGCTTGTAAAACAAGATCGCCTGACTCTTCTCTGGGTTGACTTCCACTCTCCATTTCCGGAACCAAGCGCCTAGTGCGTTTGCGGATCTCTGGAGGTGGCCGGCTATTGCCTTCTCACTATTGCCGGAGCAATATATCGCCGTGTCGTCAGCGAACAGAGCTAGCTGTGTCTTAGAGCTAGTGGGAATATCGCTAGTAAATAGCGAGAACACTAGGGGGGAGAGAACACCGCCTTGGGGTACTCCGGCGCGAATGGGGTGTGGGGACGAAAGTGCACCTTCGATTCGGTACTGAAAGGTGCGGTTCGACAGATAATCTCGTAAGATGAGCACGAGACGATCCGGCACACCGAGCTGGTATAGCTTGTATATCAGCCCGTTGTGCCAGACCTTGTCGAAAGCTTTCGCTATATCGAAGAACAGGGCTCCCGTAACGAGACCGCGCTGGTATTTGGCGCTGATATGTTCAACGATACGGTAGACCTGTTGGACGCAAGAGTGGTTTGATCTAAAACCAAACTGCTCATTGGGGAGGAGGCTCTTGGCTTCGACAAAGTCCTTGAGACGCTTATGAATAAGCCTCTCGTAGATCTTACCTAGGACTTTGAGCAGACTGATGGGGCGATAACTGGACGGGGAGGACTTGGGTTTTCCAGGTTTGGGGATACCGATGACGGTAGCCTCTTTCCACGTCTGTGGGAACATGTTGTTGGACAGAGCGCCATTGAAGATGGCGGTCATTAACATGATCAGAGTAGCCGGGAAGAGACGAACCACTTTGTTGGTGATTCCATCGGAGCCCGGGGCTTTTCTGGGTTTGAGACGGCCGATGATCTCCTTCACCTCATCAGGTGTGACGGGGGGGAGGGGGTCCTCGGGGTCCTCTACTGGTGGGAGGGAGGCTCTACGTTCGACTTCGGCATTCACCATATCGAGATGAGCCTTGTCTACTGGTTGGGAGCTGGGGGAGCATTGGGACTCTAGACTGTCGGCCAGGCATTCGGCTTTGTCCTCGTCATCAAAGGCGACGGTGTTGTCGGGACGCGTGAGCGGAGGCATAGAGGCAACCTCAGAGGCGCGTAGTTTCCTCTGAAGTTCCCAGAATGCCTGATGGGTAGGTTCGAGGTCGCCCAGCAACTTATCCCAGCGACTTTCACGCAGTTCAGCGATGCTGTTACTTACTTTACGCTGTAAGTAGCGCATGTGAACCTTGTTTGCTTCGCAGGGAAAGGCGCTGTAGGCACGGACAGCCGCGTTCTTTTCAGTCACGAGCTCACGTACCTCGTCCGGGAGTTTCCAGTGGTGATCACTCACCACCGGAGACTCCTTAGAACATTCGTTCAGGACAGATTGCACGTGATCCGTGAGTGAATTGATCGCGGCTGTCGTGTCTGCGACAGACTCGATTAGGTCGGGGATCTGGTCGAGATGGGGTGACGTGGTAGCCTTCAGCTTTTCGCTTACTTGGCGCCAGTCAGTGGTCATTCGGGTGGGAGGAGGCTGGGTAGGGTCCATCGGCCCTGATCTAGGAGCAAGCTCCAGGATCACGGGTCTATGGTCCGAGTTTCCCCGCCGCGCGGTTCAGCCGTATTTATACGCGCGCCGCGTAGCTGAGTCAGTGGGAGGGGTACACACCTAACGAAAGAAACCAAATCGCTAAACGCGCAAGCGCGCTCTCGCTACCGATCTGCGTCGGGGTCAGGCAGGGAATATACAAACAACACGGAACAGAATTGAGATGACGAGATGGATGGATGGAAGTTTACGTAGTACCTAATGTTTGTAGTCGAAAGTCTTGTGTAAATAAGTATATAATATAAAACATATGACAGGATGAACGCAATGCGTCTTAACAACTATTATTACGGGTATTATATATTTATGTATATATATTATTTTCTTATTATTTATTTATATATATATATATATATATATATATATATATATATATATTTTTTTTTTTTTTTTCTCTCCCTGTTTCATTGTCTGTCTGTACCATAGTGAAAATTGTTCATAATGATGAGTACAATGATCCGTTAAGATTTATTGTGTACATGTATTTTACACCTTGTATACATGTATAGGTACTTAAAGAGAGATTTATTTGTCGTGTTCTATGTGTTTGTGTTTATGTACCTACTAGGTACTCAGTAGTATTTTTAACGTTTTCGACTGTCTGTATAATAGAAACGAATATTTTTCATATTCATGATAGTATTGTTAGCCCTGAAAAGGGCTTTTTGGTGTGCGCTCGAGGAGAGCGCTGCGATTGAGAGCGCATGGCACGCGCGCTAAACATCTCGGTGCCGCTTTTTGGTTTCTTCAGTTGCTGCTGCTGCTGCTGCTTGCTGCTGCATGCATCCGATGAATTGTCGGTCGAGACGCGTCGAGCGGTGTTCCGCACCCTCCTTCCCGAGGACGGTAGACAGACGCGTAACCACGACGTAGGTGTACTTACTACATATTAAACATGTACATTCATACATACATACATACGTACACGCATCTCACTATGGTATATCGTGCAATAAAACAAAAACACACACACGCATTACGTAGCGTTAGGTATTTAGAGATTCATTCACAAATACACCATAGTTAAGACAGACGGTACGCACGCACACACATAGATGCACACACATAATATGCACTTGCTGATGTTGGTCGGCGGTCAGCCGATTGCGCAGTTGTCGTCGCCGTCGCCGGTGTTAACGCGAACGCGACCGTAGCTTACTTCTTAGCGGCGGAAGCTTTCTTGGCTGCCGGTTTGGATTTGGGTGTAGCCGCGGCCTTCTTGGGTTTAGGTGCTTTAGGTTTCTTGGTCGGCGGCTTGGCTGTCTTCTTGGCTTTGGGAGCCTTCGCCTTGGCGGGGGCGGCGGCCTTCTTGGGTGCCGGCTTCTTCTTAGCAGCGGCGGCGGCGGCGGCTGCCTTCTTATCCTTGGCGGCGGCGGCGGCGGCTGCGGCAGTCGATTTTGCCTTAGACGGAGAAGCCGACGAAGCGGCGGCTGCTGCAGCCTTCTTTGTCTTGGCGCCGGCTGCCGAGGCGGTTGCCTTCTTCGTCTTAGCAGCCGCAGCGGGAGCCTTGGCGGACTTGCCGGCGGCACCGGCGGGCTTCTTCGACGCGGCCGACTTCGACTCGAGCTTGAACGAACCGGAGGCACCCTTGCCCTTGGTCTGGATCAGCGCGCCAGATTCGACGGCGCTCTTCAGATATTTCCTGATGAACGGAGCCAGTTTCTCCGCGTCGACTTTGTACTGGGCGGCGATGTACTTCTTGATCGCCTGCAGGGATGATCCACTGCGCTCCTTCATCTCCTTGATGGCGTTGTTGACCATCTCTGATGTTTTGGGATGGGTCGGCTTCGCCTTGGGTTTCTTGGCAGCGCCGGCCTGTCTCGCCTGCTTCTTCGCTGGGGTAGCTGGTGCCGGGGCCTCGGTAGCAACTGCGGTGTCTGCCATCTCGTATCGATACACTCACGCACAAACAAAAACGGTAGGTAGTTAGTCTTATAAGAGACTCAGATGTCGCCACTTATAGGTTTCACGAGTTTCGTATACGTACACTAAGGCACGACGTAACTTTACCGTAACGAGAGCCGTGATGTCGCGAGACGTTTTCTCGTATGAACGCTCGAAAGTTTTCACTAACACGTATCTAATAAAACAAGTAAAAATAATGTTTATCGTATCGATGAGGCCGTGTTGTTTACGTTTTCGGATAGGTCATGAAGTTGACGAGTGTGGTGCGCCGAGGGCGGCTTCGTGAGGCGACCGTTGCGGCGGTGGCGGCGTTTTAATTCGACGACGGCGTACGATGCTAAGGTCGGGTCGAGTTCAAAACGTTATTTTCTCTATAAAAATGACGTTTGGCGGGTGAAAAGGTCGACGCTTCGACGGGGAGGATATCGAGCTCGTGCGGCGACAACAATTCGTCGATACGGGACGGCCTCGCGAAGGTATTATCGAGGTAAAAGTGAACCGTCGTAAAACACCGCGACCGCCGAGAACCGTTAAGGACGGACGACTCCGTCCAGGACGTGCAACCTATTAATATCGTACTAATATCGAATCGAACGAAATTACCAGAATGCCCTTCGACTAGTGCAACAATATGTGTGGTGTGCGTACTGTGTGTGTGATCGGGATTCATCGCGTTCATCAATACGTACCTACAGCTCTGTGTGTGTGTGATGTATCGAATAAGGTGCTAGACTACAGTAGGTAGTACAGACTCGGTACACAGCGCTCGAATCGCATTATGTACCTATATCGACACTGTGTCATGAATTTTTTTAGTTATTTTTTTGTTTTCCTCTCTCTTTAAGTGATATATGTATATAGGTAGGTACCCAGTACCTACCTAAAACGAAGACATACGGGCGAAGAAAAAAGTACGTTACCTACGTACCTATGTAATAAATAGGATGCTATAGTTAAACGTTTTATTAATATCAATTTCAGGTCGACCCTTCTCTGCTGAGCCGAGACGGGTGAAAGATTACGACCACCACGACGACGGGCGGCAGCGGCAGCGGCAGCGGCGGCGGCGGCGGCACAGCACAGCACAACAACAACAAGGTGAATAAGTCAACGTGTGTACCTACCTACCTACCTACTTAATTAATACCTACATAGTAGAAGATCATCCGTACTAGTTGTAAGTAAGTATGTCTCTACACATTGCATGTAATATGTATGTAAATAACGTTTTATATTTATCAATTTCAGGGTGGCGAGCGGGCGGGCCGACCATTCGGCTGAGCTGTGTGCGCTCTGACCGACCGACGGCGATGGATGGAGACACCGACCGAGACGGCGAGGGCGAGGGACAGGACAACAAGAACGTTTACCAAGTATAAGGTAAAGAGATCTGTCAGTATCTGTTTGTATGTACCGAATACTGGATATTAAAATGATAATGCTGAACATAAACTGTTTGATGTGCGTACCTCCTCTATGCATACTACTACTACTATAATATAAACTACCAAATTATGAATGTTATCCAAAACCAACCAAATTTAAATAAAACTAGCACCTTCTATGTAGGTATATTACGTTTCGTTCGTTCGTTTTTAGACAATTCCATTATAGAAACTTTTATCATATCGAATCATATGCGGCCCTGAAAAGGGCCTTTTTTTATGTGTGTGCGCAGATCTACGTACGTACATACGTATGGACGAACGGTAGTGTGACTTACGTCAGCCACACACTGTAGGTACGAAGATCTGGTTGCGCGCAGACGGGAAACGCGCCATGTGTTTAACCGCCGAAACCGTACAGGGTACGACCCTGGCGCTTCAGAGCGTAGACGACGTCCATGGCGGTGACGGTCTTCCTCTTGGCGTGCTCGGTGTAGGTGACGGCATCGCGGATGACGTTCTCGAGGAACACTTTAAGCACACCGCGAGTCTCCTCGTAGATCAGACCGGAGATACGTTTCACGCCGCCTCTGCGAGCCAGACGGCGGATGGCGGGCTTCGTGATACCCTGGATGTTATCACGAAGTACCTTCCTGTGACGCTTGGCTCCTCCTTTTCCCAGACCCTTTCCTCCCTTGCCGCGACCGGTCATCTTCTCAGCAGACGGGGGGCTTCCAAATTAACACTGACAACACTCTGCGCTCACGAACTGGAGTCGTAACTAAAATTTTCGAGTTTTTTTTTTTTTTTTTTTTTTTTTTTTTTTTTTTTGAAATGGACCACTCGCAGTTCAGCACACTAAGGCTGGTTACTGCTCAACCGGACAATCCTGTGGTGGCCTCAAATGAATTTAAGGCCCCCAGCCAGGGCTAAAAACTACTAAAAGCTAAATGACCGCTTCGCTAAGGGCATCCCCTGTGGGATACGGGCCTCGGCTTAACGGGGTCATTGAGAGGGGCAGCAAGGGACAGGCTGGGTCAATTATTATTATTTAGGGGATTTAACGCTAATGGCTCAGCGGCGCGGGCTGGCTCGTTAGGCAAAAGTCGGGGAGGGATGTTACTGGGGCGTCGCGATGGGCCTCGTCGGCGAGGCCGGAATACGGAACGCGGTCTGTTTTTGTTTTTTCTAATCGTACTGGTTTCCCTATTACTCTCTTGTAGTAAGGTGATGGGGTCGTCGGGTTCGACTAGGGAGTGCCGTGGACGGCGAATCCTACTAATCTTGGAGGGAGTGTACCGGGCGGCCGATACAATGAGAGGGTTCTGATGGGATTCGGCGGACTCAATGAAACGCTTGTTAAGGCGCTTCATGAATTGTTTAATAGTTGGAATGCGGAGGTCGACATGGAGTCGATCGTTTCTAACGAACCACGGGGCACCCGTGGCCTTCCGCAGAAATCGGTTTTGGATTACTTGCAACCTATGGATCCGGTACGACTTAGTGTGCGCAAAAGTAGCACACGCATAAGTCATGATCGGGCGTATACACGTTATATAAATGCGCAACTTGCATTTAAGGGAAAGCTTGCTGCGTGCATTCAGCATGGGGTGGAGCCTACCGAGAGCGAAAGCGGCGCGATTACGCACCGTCTTTATGTGCTCACCGAAAGTAAGCTTTCGGTCAAGGATTACACCTAAGTATTTGGCTTGCTTCACCCAAGGGATCGGCTTGCCAAACATGGTGATCGGACTGGGGTCTGGTGGAGGGAATCGAGCCCGCGGCCTGTGAAACAGGATCGCTTGACTCTTTTCCGGATTGACTTCCACTCTCCATTTCCGAAACCAGGCGCCTAGTGCGTCGGCGGATCTCTGGAGGTGGCTGGCTATTGACTTTACACATCTGCCGGAGCGGTAGATGGCCGTGTCGTCGGCAAATAGGGCAAGTTGCGTCTGAGCACTGGTGGGTATGTCGCTGGTGTACAGCGAGAATATCAAGGGAGAGAGGACACCGCCTTGCGGTACTCCGGCATGAATGGGGTGGGGAGACGAAAGCGCACCTTCGATACGGTACCGAAAGGTGCGGTCTGACAAATAGTCTCGCAAGATGAGCACGAGACGATCTGGCACACCCAGTTGATATAACTTGTATATCAGTCCGTTGTGCCAGACCTTGTCAAACGCTTTCGCTATGTCGAAGAACAGGGCCCCCGTAACTAAGCCGCGCTGATAGCGGTCGCTGATGTGCTCAACGATACGGAAGACCTGTTGGACGCATGAGTGGTTTGACCGGAAACCAAACTGCTCATTGGGGAGGAGGCTCTTAGCTTCAACGTAGTCTTTGAGTCGCTTATAAATAAGCCTCTCGTAGACCTTGCCGAGAGCTTTGAGCAAACTAATGGGACGATAGCTGGACGGGGAGGACTTGGGCTTCCCTGGTTTGGGGATACCTATGACGGTAGCCTCTTTCCACGTCTGTGGGAACATGTTGTTGGACAGAGCGCCGTTGAAAATGGCAGTCATCAACATGATCAGGGTTGCCGGGAAGAGACGGAGCACCTTATTGGTGATTCCGTCTGACCCAGGGGCTTTCTTGAGTTTGAGTCGCCCGATGATCTCCTTCACCTCGTCAGGAGTGACGGGGGGGAGAGGATCCTCGGGGTCCTCGACTGGCGGGAGGGAGGCTCTACGTTCGACTTCAGCGTTCACCTTGTCCAGGTGTGCTTTGTCTACTGGTTGAGAGCTGGGAGAGCACTGGGCCTCTAGGCTGTCGGCCAGGCATTCGGCCTTCTCATCGTCTTCAAAAGCGATGGAGTTGTCGGGGCGGGTGAGGGGAGGCATAGAGGCAACTTCAGAGGAGCGCAATTTCCTTTGGAGTTCCCAAAACGCTTGATGGTTGGGTTCGAGGTCGCCCAGCATTTTATCCCAGCGACTTTCACGCAGCTCAGCAATGCTCTTACTTACTTTGCGTTGTAAGTAGCGCATGTGAACTTTGTTAGCTTCGCAGGGAAAAGCACTGTAGGCACGAACTGTCGCGTTCTTCTCAGTCACGAGCTCACGCACTTCGTCCGGGAGTTTCCAGTGATGATCGCTCGTCACCGGAGACTCCTTTGAACTTTCGTTCAGGATCGATTGCACGTGATCCGTGAGTGAGCTGACCGCGGCCAGCGTGTCTGCGACAGTCTCGATATTGTCTGGGATCTGGTCCAGGTGAGCTGACGTAGTGACTTTCAGCTTTTCGCTTACTTGTCTCCAGTCAGTGGTCAGTTTGGTGGGAGGAGGATGGGAGGGGTCCATGGGCCCCGACCTAGGAGCAAGCTCCAGGATCACTGGCCTATGGTCCGAGTTAAGCTCTTCGAGCGCCTCCACAGAATGCAACCGAAGGTTGACATTCTTGAGGAGAGCGATGTCGAGCACGTCGGGTGGATGGGAGGTTATGTGGGGATAGTGGGTTGGATGCATCGGAGCGATGACATCAAAGTTGAGGGAGCTGCACAGATCAAACACTACTCTGCCTCTGGCAGTAGTCGTGTTGCTGTTCCAGGAGGGGTGCTTGGCATTGAGATCCCCCGCCAGAAGGACGGAGTTACTCATGCCGAGAAGTTTGGTCAGATCATCTTTCACAGCGGGGCCGTCCGACGAGGTGTTAGGCGGGACGTAGGCTGAGATGATCGTGATCGGTTGATGGCCAGTCATGCCTAGCCGACAGACTGAGACCTCAAAGATATCTAGTGGGGGCGGATCCATAGGGATGCAGTAGAGGGCAGATCTGTAATAGATTAGAGTACCTCCTGCATGACATCGGGTCCTATCATTGCGAATTAAACGATAGTTCGCAATTTTAGGATCCCGGTGCCGGGGCTTCAGGAAGGTCTCTTGGATCAGAAGTATGTCTAAGTGATGGTCGCGGAGGAAGAGGGCGATCTCATCACGCTGGCTCCTAAGGCCATTGGCATTGAAAAACCCTACGCGGAGGGCTGTCGGCTTAATCCTACCTTTATAATGGGACTTATCCATTGTTGGGGGAGATTAGGGATGTATAGACGGAAACGTGGTGCACAACGTCACCGAAGTCTTTGAAAACTGCGGGGTGATTCCCACCGCAGTTTTCTAGGGCCCTAGCCATGGCCAGCGCACGAGGCGAGTAAAACGCCTGGTACGTGACCAGGATTATGTTTCTGGAGATGTCTCCGGAAACAGTGGTGGGGGGGGGGGGGTGCAACTGCTTGCACCGGGGCTGGCACCTGAGTCTGCGAAGACACAGGGAAGGGGGGTATGGCTACGTCCATCAGGGCCGGTATGGCCTTGGTTGGGGTAGCGGGGGCCTTAGGGGCAGATTCCGACTGGGGCTGGGGCTGGGGCGCACTAGTCTTCAGAGCCGGGAAATGGGCCTGGTGATTTAGTGCGTTCCAGGGGCTGGGACGCTGCGGGCTCAAGGGGACAGTTTTGTCTGCCTTGTTTCCAGAAGGAGACTCCCTTTGCTGACGCGCGCTCGCGCGCTTCGCCAGCTTGGGAGCCGATGTTTTTGGGGCCTTTGGGCAGCCGCGGTAATTTGCGGTGTGCCCTGTCGTCCCACACAGCACACAGCTGGGCGGGTCGACGCAAAGGGAGCGGTCCTTGGGGCGGGGGCAGTCGGGAGTGCCGTGGTCTCCCAGGCACTTCACGCACCTCGGCTTGCCGAAGCAATGCCGCTGTGAGTGGCCGTACAGTTGGCATCGGTGGCATTGCCCAACGATGCCACTCTGTCGCGGCTTTTCAACGGAAAGGCCAGAGAGGCCACAGATCTTGGCGATAGTAAAAATAGGGTGATGGCCCTCGGTCTGGTCGCAGACTACGAGGACCATATTGTAGGATTCACCCCCGCGGCGGTGCATGCGGTGCACCTCCGCTGCGGGGATACCTTGTGACTCTAGGTCACTCAGAATCTCCGCTGAGGGGATCTCCCTTGGGACATTTCGAATAACCACCCTGATTTGGCGGTTCTCTGGGAGATTATAGGAGTGGAAGAATACCTTCCTCGACGTAAGGAGCTTGTGCAGCTCCCTATAGTCCTTTGCGGAAGGGGTCACTACTTTAATGCCCTGCTGGACGGCACGGGCGTGTGTGAAGTTTATCTTAAGCGCGGTGCAAGCCGCCGAAATCTCCGTCCACCTCCCCTTATCGTGAATGAATAGGGGGGGTGGGGGGCGGGTCTTGGGGGCTGCGGGTGCAGTCTCCATGGGGGTGGGGGGACGGGGGCTCGCCTGTGAGGCGGCCTGCGAGGGGGACGCTGGGCGCGAAGAGGGCGCCGACGAGGGGGCTGACGTCGGGGCAGCAGAGGGGAGGGGGGCCTTGGTGGCTTTTTTGGGGGCGGGGGCCTGGGGGGTGGAGGAGGCCTTCTTTTTTCTCTTCCCCTGGACGACTGTGTAGCCGTCCGAGGACGAGGCGGTCGCGGAGGAGTGGGAGGAGGTGGCAGACGAGTCGGAGTGGTCCGACTCGTACTCCATCTCTTGCTCCACTTCGGCGGGTGAGGTGGCCCTGGCTGCCAGGTAGTTGGCTAGCACAGGGGGGGGGGCCTGAGGGGCGGGGGAGAGGGGGCCCTGATGCAGTACTGGGACTGCTATCAAGGCAGGGGGGCCCTGAGGGGGCAGGGGGGGCGATGGGGTGGCAGACCCCGAGGAGGCACACGACTCCTGTGAGAGGCCCTGAGTGGGCAGGGAGGGGAGGCCCTGAAGGGGCGGGGAGATGGAGCCCTGAGGGGGCGGGGGCAGTAGGGACTTCAGTCCCATCGCAATGGCGCTGAGCTGAGCATCGTATGCCGACACCAGCTCAGCGTCTTTGCAATTGCCCATCATAGTCCTGCAAAGGACCATGAGGGCGTCGATCATGGATGCCGCTGACGCCTGAGGGGCGTCCATGACGGCACAAAAAGGAGGAGGTATTTACGAGGAGATGGGGGGGGGGATCCTAAGCTCCTAACAGCCTCGAGGAGACACGTAAAACGTGAGCTCCCCGAGCAGTCAGTCCCTCAAAAACTCCCTTCCCCGCGAGTGCTTCCTAGTGCTATTACCAGGGAGAAGAAACACTCGGGAACAAACTCCCTGGTGCACTATCTGACTGTTTGGCCAGAAGGGCCCTAGTCCTAACTCCCCGGGCGGGAAAACCCGGGAATGTGTAACCCTCCCTGCTGGGTGATGCAGGGAGGTGAGTACCTAATGTGTACCCTAAGCTTGAATGCCCGCTGCCTATCTTAATGTGCAGCGGGGCCCTATGGGTCTTGCGACCGAGCTGGCGCCTATGGGGTAGACACACCCAATCGGCGCCAGGTGCACACTGGAAAAGAACGGGGTTAAGCTGCTGGGCGCGACGAGGGAAGCCCCCAAGGCCGCGCACCAACGCCCTTCCGACTTACTCGGTCCTGAAGGGACCGAGCGGTGCGTCGGGTCAGCACCACTTGGGTTCGTTATCACCGCTAGGTTTCCCCCAAGTACCACCAAACAGTGGATTTAGTCCAAAAGGGACCAAAAACCGAACGTCGATCGACTACAAGCACTTACGTACTCGTAGCCGATCAAAACGTAAACAATCGCGAGTGATATGCGACTTCGTAGCAGCGCGTAGCTTGCTACGTAGAGCCGCGTAGCACTGCTACGATGTGTTCAAAACGGCAGGCGACACGTGGGTCGGCCGGCGGCGGAGGTGTCGCACGGGGCAGAGCGCTCGTAGCGCTCGTAGTTCTGCTACGGCGTAGCGGTCGGACAGTTGCGTGCGGGTGGCAGGCGTGTGCTCCGGTCGGCTGCGCGAAGCGGAATCTAAAAATTTTCGAGGCGCTCGCTCTTATATATATACTGCTACGGGCGAGCGAGGGGAGCGATACGGTCGGTGCGCGGGGAGAGGTGAGACTATGCTCGTCGTTGGTTGGTTTGTTTGACGATGCGCTACGCTATACGTGATTTCTTTGCGCGCATTCGAATAAAATAATAATAATTAAAAAAAAAAAAGTCTAACAGTATAAAATGCGACCTAGGTATGATGTTAGCCGTATGGTAACGTAAAAAAAAAAAAAAATTGCACCTACATCTTAACTACATACCTATCTAATTATATCTCAAATGTTCCAAACGTTAGCATTCAGTCGCAATAAGTAGGTAATAGGAAAATAAACATGCTTCCTTACTAACTTTCATGTAAAATATCTCTATGCGACTTATATATAGGTAAGATGTGTTCGTATCGGTTGGTTAAGCTGTATATATGTAATGTATGATTTTGTTCGTCAGTTTCATTCCAGTTTTTATCATCTGTACTATTATAGGTAGGTAAGTAAGTAAGTAAGTAAGTAAGTAAGTAAGTAAATAGGTAGGTAGGTAGGTAGGTATCGTTTTTGCGACATTCTGATAGAAAGAAACATTTCATATTCAGATACATATGTGGCCCTGAAAAGGGCCTTTTATGTGAACGCACAGTCACAGACGGCACACAGCCGACAACCGACACGAAGCCGCACCACCCGAAACAGGCAGTGTGTCACAACGTGAAGGACGACGGGGTGCGTGTCGTGCTTGCGACGTATGCCGTTGCAACAGCAGCAGTTTAAGCGCGTTCGCCTCTGATCCTGCGCGCCAACTGGATGTCCTTCGGCATGATTGTGACGCGCTTAGCGTGGATCGCGCACAGGTTGGTGTCTTCGAAGAGACCGACCAGGTAGGCTTCGCTGGCCTCCTGCAGCGCCATGACGGCGGAGCTCTGGAAACGGAGATCGGTCTTGAAGTCCTGGGCGATCTCACGCACTAGACGCTGGAACGGAAGCTTGCGGATCAGCAGCTCGGTACTCTTCTGGTAACGACGGATCTCACGGAGGGCCACGGTACCGGGCCTGTAGCGATGGGGCTTTTTGACGCCTCCGGTGGCCGGTGCGCTCTTGCGCGCAGCCTTGGTGGCGAGCTGTTTCCTCGGTGCCTTACCACCGGTGGATTTACGAGCGGTCTGCTTGGTACGCGCCATTGTAAACAACACGGAACGGGAGATTAACGTATAAAGGATAGAACGAACACTACTACTCGGACGCGCGGGACCTACGCGCAACGAACGAACGACAGTGAATACCGCTCATTTCGTTTTTTTTTTTTTTTTTTTTTTTTTTTTTTGGAATGGACCACTCGCAGTTCAGCACACTAAGGCTGGTTACTGCTCAACCGGACAATCCTGTGGTGGCCTCAAATGAATTTAAGGCCCCCAGCCAGGGCTAAAAACTACTAAAAGCTAAATGACCGCTTCGCTAAGGGCATCCCCTGTGGGATACGGGCCTCGGCTTAACGGGGTCATTGAGAGGGGCAGCAAGGGACAGGCTGGGTCAATTATTATTATTTAGGGGATTTAACGCTAATGGCTCAGCGGCGCGGGCTGGCTCGTTAGGCAAAAGTCGGGGAGGGATGTTACTGGGGCGTCGCGATGGGCCTCGTCGGCGAGGCCGGAATACGGAACGCGGTCTGTTTTTGTTTTTTCTAATCGTACTGGTTTCCCTATTACTCTCTTGTAGTAAGGTGATGGGGTCGTCGGGTTCGACTAGGGAGTGCCGTGGACGGCGAATCCTACTAATCTTGGAGGGAGTGTACCGGGCGGCCGATACAATGAGAGGGTTCTGATGGGATTCGGCGGACTCAATGAAACGCTTGTTAAGGCGCTTCATGAATTGTTTAATAGTTGGAATGCGGAGGTCGACATGGAGTCGATCGTTTCTAACGAACCACGGGGCACCCGTGGCCTTCCGCAGAAATCGGTTTTGGATTACTTGCAACCTATGGATCCGGTACGACTTAGTGTGCGCAAAAGTAGCACACGCATAAGTCATAATCGGGCGTATACACGTTATATAAATGCGCAACTTGCATTTAAGGGAAAGCTTGCTGCGTGCATTCAGCATGGGGTGGAGCCTACCGAGAGCGAAAGCGGCGCGATTACGCACCGTCTTTATGTGCTCACCGAAAGTAAGCTTTCGGTCAAGGATTACACCTAAGTATTTGGCTTGTTTCACCCAAGGGATCGGCTTGCCAAACATGGTGATCGGACTGGGGTCTGGTGGAGGGAAACGAGCTCGCGGCCTGTGAAACAGGATCGCTTGACTCTTTTCCGGATTGACTTCCACTCTCCATTTCCGAAACCAGGCGCCTAGTGCGTCGGCGGATCTCTGGAGGTGGCTGGCTATTGACTTTACACATCTGCCGGAGCGGTAGATGGCCGTGTCGTCGGCAAATAGGGCAAGTTGCGTCTGAGTACTGGTGGGTATGTCGCTGGTGTACAGCGAGAATATCAAGGGAGAGAGGACACCGCCTTGCGGTACTCCGGCATGAATGGGGTGGGGAGACGAAAGCGCACCTTCGATACGGTACCGAAAGGTGCGGTCTGACAAATAGTCTCGCAAGATGAGCACGAGACGATCTGGCACACCCAGTTGATATAACTTGTATATCAGTCCGTTGTGCCAGACCTTGTCAAACGCTTTCGCTATGTCGAAGAACAGGGCCCCCGTAACTAAGCCGCGCTGATAGCGGTCGCTGATGTGCTCAACGATACGGAAGACCTGCTGGACGCATGAGTGGTTTGACCGGAAACCAAACTGCTCATTGGGGAGGAGGCTCTTGGCTTCAACGTAGTCTTTGAGTCGCTTATAAATAAGCCTCTCGTAGACTTTGCCGAGAGCTTTGAGCAAACTAATGGGACGATAGCTGGACGGGGAGGACTTGGGCTTCCCTGGTTTGGGGATACCTATGACGGTAGCCTCTTTCCACGTCTGTGGGAACATGTTGTTGGACAGAGCGCCGTTGAAAATGGCGGTCATCAACATGATCAGGGTTGCCGGGAAGAGACGGAGCACCTTATTGGTGATTCCGTCTGACCCAGGGGCTTTCTTGAGTTTGAGTCGCCCGATGATCTCCTTCACCTCGTCAGGAGTGACGGGGGGGAGAGGATCCTCGGGGTCCTCGACTGGCGGGAGGGAGGCTCTACGTTCGACTTCAGCGTTCACCTTGTCCAGGTGTGCTTTGTCTACTGGTTGAGAGCTGGGAGAGCACTGGGCCTCTAGGCTGTCGGCCAGGCATTCGGCCTTCTCATCGTCTTCAAAAGCGATGGAGTTGTCGGGGCGGGACCGCTCATTTCGTAGAGATCACCCGTATTTATACCCGGGGACCGTAGCTCACGCGCGCGCGCGCCCTCTTCAGTGTAACGAGCAAGCTAAAACTCACGAGCGAAAAAAAAAAGGAATAAAAAAAAGAAATGCGAATAATAATAATAACACATACCTAATATATAATTATATTTTAGAATTTAATTGCCTGTCTGCCACATAACACGGCAGATAATTATTAACAAAGTAGATACATAGTGAGCGCTACCTATGTATGTATGCTTCGAGTACGAACCGAAAGTGTGTACCTAAATGATTATTGTTCGCATTCTCATTATTTTCCATTATATTTAATTTAATAATGTTTTATTAAGTAACATCGCAGGTAAGTAGGTAGGTAGGTAGGTAGGTAGGTAGTTTATATTTAGCTGTCAATTATATCATTCCATCACTTTTGTGATAAAATAATGTAGTGTTTGTGTAGTTTTTATACTTAGAAGTTGGTACGTTTTGACTTTTCATATTAAAGAAACGTGAATTATTATCACATGAAAATATTTGTGGCCCTGAAAAGGGCCTTTTGTTAGTTCTCCTGCCATCCTGCGGGCGGGCGGTGTGGTGTAGGGTTGTGCGCGTCCAGGCGTCTGTGTCGTGGTCGTCTAGGTGGTGGCGGTGGTGTTTGTATCGATCGATTCGAGACGAATACGTGAATAATGCGAGTCTCGTACGTGCCGTACATAACATACATAGCATGCAGGTATGCACAGAACGATGACCAAGACACTATCATCACGCAACACCACTGGTCGATTGATATACATGACCCACCCACGCACGCACGGACGAACGAACGTTCGCCACTGGATTTAACACTTTTCACACACACACGCGTTGGCCACCGACCGCTCACTTGGAGCTGGTGTATTTGGTGACCGCCTTGGTGCCTTCACTGACGGCGTGCTTGGCGAGCTCTCCGGGCAGCAGGAGCCTGACGGACGTCTGCACCTCCCTGGATGTGATGGTCGACCTCTTGTTGTAGTGGGCGAGGCGAGAAGCTTCGGCGGCGATGCGCTCGAAGATGTCGTTCACGAACGAGTTCATGATGGACATGGCCTTGCTGGAGATACCGGTGTCGGGGTGCACCTGCTTCAGGACCTTGTAGATGTAGATGGCGTAACTCTCCTTCCTCTTGTGCTTCTTCTTCTTCTTGTCGGTCTTGGAGATGTTCTTCTGGGCTTTGCCAGACTTCTTGGCGGCTTTACCACTTGTCTTGGGCGGCATGATGCGAGATTAATTTACAATACGTGTTACCGGAACGGAGTACGGTCGCAGTGTAAAACGTAGACACACTGGAGAATTTCGCGGCGCCCCCGCAAGGGGGCGCGGCGGCGGGCGTAGGCTAGGCCTTTGATCCCGCGGCGTCGGGGTGTTCGCGCCCGTTACTACGGGCGCGGCGTCGGGTTGCCATATAGGCGCGGCTTTTGACGCGCGCGGCAGTTGTGCCGCAGCGTGCCTAGAAGTGTAGCTGTTCTGGGTGTGTCAGCAGGAGCGCCCGGCACTGCCTCGCAGTGCCGTGTTTCACGGCCCTACGGCGGTCAGTCCCCGCCAGGTGAGACCCCCGGTTACCCGAGGGAGGCCCAGCGAGAGACGACCAGCGACGTAGGGTCCGACTTTGGTGGCGCCCTCTGCTGAGAAGGTTGACCCCCGCTCGTTTCGCTTCCAGATCGAGCCGGTCACGCTCCGAGCTAAGGGGCCGATGGGTGAGTTGGGCCGGCATTGTATTGTGAAACACCGAATACCCTGTAAGCGAACGAGACGCGCGTCCGCGCCGCACGCTCGTCGCGTGAGTTGGTCTGTTGTGGAGTCATGAATGTGTGGGGTTCGCTGCGCTCCATGCCTATATTAACTTAGCACACAGAGCGCTGCGAGTGCGTGTCATGCATGTAGAGTCTTTTTGTTTGAGTGAGTCGCGTGTCGGTGTCTGCAACTCACTCGGCGTCAAGTCCGGTGGGTGGGCGCGTCAACGTCGGGAATCAGGTCGCGTGGGAGGCGCCTCGCATCCGGTGGCCGCGCGTGCCAGGGCGCTATGTGCTTGACGTGGGGCCAAGCAGAAGCGTCGGCACGCGCGAACATAGTGGACGCTAGGCGGGCGCAGAAGTCATCCAGGCTCTCGACTTTTAGGTCGCGCTGGATAACGCTGTTCCTCACGAAGCGAGGGGCAGCAACTATTTTCCGCAGCGCAAGGTTCTGCTGCGCGCGGAGCTTCTTCCTGTTGGTCTCGCTCGTGAGGGCGAGCCAAGCTGGGGCGGCATACGTGAGCAGCGGGCGGATATACGTTTTGTAAACGCCCAGCTTGGCTCGCAGCGGGATGCGGGACGAGAGCACTGGATGGAGTAGTGCGCGGGCCACTCTACCCTTAGCGGCGACCTGCTTGACGTGACGGCCCATGGTGAGTCGACGATCGATGGTCACCCCGAGGTACTTGACCTGGGATGACCATCCAATGTCGACTCCGTTCAGCTTGAGGGGTGGTGGGAGGTGCGCGTACCCGGCGAGCAGCGCCTGCGTCTTGCCCACGTTCACCGACAACCTCCATTTCGACAGCCATTCGGGAAGCAAATCCAGCACGCGCTGCATCTTGACGGCCGCGTGCCTCGCGTTCAGCGAGGTAGCGATATACGCGGCGTCGTCAGCATACAGCGCGAGGGTGCATTCCTGCGTCGTGGGGATGTCGTCGGTGTAACACGAGTAGCAGACTGGTGACAGGCAGCTGCCTTGTGGCACGCCTGCCGCTACAGGTCGGGCGCCGGACACGGCTCCTTCGACCACCACCTTGCATGTCCTGTCTTGGAGGAAGGAGGAGACCACCTTAACAACGCGACGGGGCGCGGTGGTATGGCACATCTTGAAGAGAAGGCCTTCGTGCCAAACTCTGTCGAACGCCTTTTCCATATCGAGGAGTACTGCAACTGCGTGCTCCTTCTTGTTCAGCGACGCTGTCAGCAGGTGCAGTACCCTCGACAGTTGGAGCGTCGTACTGTGTTCCGAGCGGAACCCAAACTGCTCCGGGCGCGGCGTCAAGTGAGGTGTTAGGTGTCGCAGCAGGAGTTGCTCAAACACCTTAGAGATGGTGGGCAGCAGCGTGATGGGCCGATAGCTTTCCGGCTTCAGAACATTCTTGTTCGGCTTGGGCAGCATTATAACGCGCCCTTCCTTCCAGCAGCGCGGGAAGGCCCCCGTGCGCAGTATCCCCGTGTACAGGCGCGCCAGCGCCGCTACCATACGGAACGGCAGGTGGCGCAGCACTGTATTGGTGATACCGTCCGCCCCGGGGGCCTTTTTCGGCTTTGTCCGGAGGATGGCGCGTCTCACCGCCCCTGGCGAAAAGAAAATGGGGTCTTCATCGGAAGCTATCGGCGTCGCAAAGTAGTCCCTAAGGTGCCTCTCGACTGCTGCGACATGGTCGTGTTCGGCAGTCGGGTTCGGCTGGAATTGACGCTCCAGGTGTTCGACAAAGATCTCTGCGCGGTCTGGCGCAGAGTACCTCGGCGTCCCGTCGCTATGCAGGAGCGGACGCACCGGAGCTGGGGTATTCGTCACTAGCCGGCACAATTTGTGTAGGGCCGGCCAGTCGCCCTCTGTGGCATCAATGTAGGACTCCCAGCTCTCGGTGTTGTGCTCCTGGAGCTTGGCCCTTGTCCTTTCCGCAAGACGGTTGAGCGCTGTCTTCATGACTGGGCATTTTGTGATGAGCCACTGTTTGCGAAGGCGCCTTGTTTGGGCGACCATGTCACGGATGTGGCGGGGCAGGGGCCTGCGTAGCAGCCCCTGCGAAGGCTGGAGGATGCGGGTCGCCTTTTCATAGGCGCGCTGGATGCAAACAGTGACCTCATTTGCCATCTCGTCCACGTCTGCGGCGGTGGTAATGGGCCAAGTTGGTATGGTGGTCTCCAGCGCTTCCTGGAAGGAGCTCCAGTCCGTCTTTCGACGTGGCGCTGGGGGCGAGAGTCGGGTTGGCATCCCTGACAGGACGACGAGAACTGGCTGGTGGTCGGACAGCATCTCGTCGTCCAGTACCTGCTGGGCGATCTGGCAATTAAGGCCCCTGTGGACCGTGATGTCCAGCACGTCCGGCAGGTAGTTTGCTGCGTCCGGGTAGTGTGTCGGGGTGTCCGGACCGGACACCACGTACCCGTGGGCCTCTGCGTCTGCGAAGAGTCGTCTGCCCCCAGGGTTGGATATCCTTGAGTTCCACGCTGGGTGCTTGCAATTCAGGTCGCCGGCAAGGACTGTTGCGTGCGGCGCCTTCAGCATTAGGGCCCTCAGCTCCCTCACGTCAAAGGGAGCTGAGGGCGGGATATAAGCCGCGTGGATGTTTAGGTCCTCGCCGGCGACATGTACTTGCACACCCAGCGCGTAAAAGGTGCTGAGTTGTGGCGGGGGTAGTGGCTGGTGGACGACCCTTCGCTTCACTAGTATCGCCAGACCGCGATATTGGATGCCTAGGTCCGACTTCTCGTCCTGCCTGTAGCATACATATCCTGGGAAACGTACTTTGTCGGCTGGTCCCAGGAATGTTTCACTAATGAGCGCCACGTCGATGCGTTGTTCTCTTAGGAGGAGGCGGAGTGGGGCGACCTTGTTCCGTAGGCCGCGGGCATTCCAGTGAATGATCCTTAACGGCTCAGCCATGGTAGAGCGTGAGTAAAGAGGCCAAGCCGTCAAGGATCACCAGTTCCGCGTCCTTACCCTCCCTGATGGCCTTGATGAGGTCCATCAGTAGTTTTATGGCGCAGGCGGTGAACTCCTTCTTGCGCTCGCGCTCCTCTTCATTGGGGGCGCGAGGCGTTTGTGTATGTGTGCGCTGCCGCTGCTGATGCGGCGCAGCACTGGGTTGTTGGGCGGTCATTTGTGGAGCACTCTCTGCCGCTGTGGCGGTGCTCCTTTCTTCTGTTCGCTGCGCGGTCCTCACTATTTTCTTAGTGGTTTTCGCATCAGCAGCGACAGCGGGAGTTGTGATGTTGGTCGCCTGCGCCTGGGTAGGAGCAAGGTCGGCTTCCTGTTTTTCATTTGCTTGGGGGGGTGTGGGCTTCTTCCCCTTTTTCTTCCCCCCCCTCTTCCTCTTCCTCCGCCTCCCGGAGGTGGCAGCGTCTCGGTCGGTGGGCCCGTTTGCTGCCGCCATCAGCGATGAGCTTGGGCCCTCACTATCATTGGCGGACACCGGTTTGTCCGCCGGTGAGGGCCGGCTCTGTCGTTTTGTGATGGCGACAGTGCCCGCTCTCTTGTTTTTGGCCTCGCGTACGAATACGGGGCACTTAGTGTTGCAGGCCGGGTGGCTACCCGCGCAATTTGCGCAGGTGGGCGGCTCTGTGCGTGGGCGTGGGCAGTCGCGTGCAGCGTGGTTCTCCCCGCATCGTACGCAAGTGAGCGGGCGGTGGCACTGGCGCGAGCTATGTCGAAATTGCTGGCACCGGTGACACTGGGCAGGCCCCTGCTTGCCCCTCCACGCCTCTATTTTGACACCACGCATGTATAAGAACTGCGTGATGTCATAGATGTTCCTGAAGTTAGGCGTCCTTTTGATCACTGCATGGAATATGCAGCCGGGTCTACCTTCGCGCGCTTTTATATTGCGCACGAACTCCGGCTCATAACCATGCAGGCGGAGCTCCTCCTCAATTTCTTCCGGTGGTGTGTCCGCGGGCAGGCCGCGAATGGCCACTTTCACGCTGCGCTCCGCTGGCAGCGAGTAGGCAAACCAGGCCAGACCACTCGCCTTTTCGAGCTCTGTGAGGTACCGCTGGATCACCCTGTATTCCTCCTCGCTCTCGGGTAGGAACCGAATGCCGCCTTGATATGGTCGGGCATTCGGTGGGTGGCCCAGCTTGGCACTCACGGCTCTAAAATGAGTGGTCCAGTCAGGCAGTCTCTCCACTATCAGCGGAGGATAGCGTGGCGCCTTCTTCTTGGGCGCGGTTTTTGTGGTGGTCGCGGGCGCAGCCGCGGACAGGTTGCTGTTTGAGCCCAAAACCTCAGTGGCGCCCTCTGTGGTAGGGTCCTGTGGGCTGTGGCGGCCCGACAAATCGGCATCGGCTTGCTGCCCCTCCCGACCTCTGCTGCGCGAGGCGCGCTGCGGCAGTGGGTGGTCGAGGCAGTGGCGTTTAGCCTCTTCGTCAGCCTCGTCATCCGGGCTTCTCGGACGGCGCTGGGGTCTGGGCTCGAGCTGAAACTCGTATCCAAAACCCAGCGCGTCAGATGAGGTGGTGGGGCGATCCACGTCCATGTACCCGGCTCGTCCCGGCATATCCTCGGACATGCCCAGGTGAGCCGCGTAGGACCCGGCCGAGGACGCCGACATGTCCGACCCTTGACGGGAGGAGCATGCCGACATCATGGCCGGGGAATCCTGGGCGGAGCCCCTCGGTGGTGGCGGTGAGAATAATACCGGGACTGACCTCATTTGTGGTGAGTCCAGGCTGGCGGCGGCTCCCGTCAGCAAGCGGCGCGGGGCTGGCGATGCTGCTCGGCGTGCTGTGGCGGCGTAGCTGGCTGTCGGGTTTGGGGCGCCGCTCGACGTCCGGCTTGAGGCAGGTGTGGCGGCGGCGTGATGGTCGGTGGGCGTAGTCACTATCACTCGCGTGGGCGCGCGCGCATCGGCGGGCGGCGCTCCGGTCGCGGCGGTAGGTGCGGGACGCGGGGTCGAGGTCGGGGCGGGTGCTGCGGCGCGGGTACTCGACGCGGACTGGGGCGCAGGCCCCGGTTTGGTCGCGGTACGAGCGGGCTGCGCCTCGGGGCGCGCGGTCGCGCGAGTTTTAGTTTCGGTCGGCGGGCACCCTACAAGTGCTGCCGACTGGCGGGTTTTTTCGGCAACTTTGTCCGAGGTGGCCACCTTGGGCACAGGTGCACCTGTTTGGACGTGTCGCGTGGCGTCGGGGGCTTCTTTGGCGGCACTCACTACAAGTGGTGCCGCCTGGCGGATATTCGCGGAGGTAACGGTTTCGATGGCGGCGCTCCGTACTGGTGCTGCCGCCTGGCGGTCACTCGCGGAAACGCTCGCCCTCGGCGCTGCGGAGCGCACGACGGGGGCGGCGGCGCGCACCGAGTGTGCGCGGCTTGAGGCTGCGGCGGCGGGCCCCGGGGCCTGTATCGGCACGGGACGGAATGCCGGAGGACGGACCGGGACGGCCGGTTGCCGGCTCGACGACGAAGTCGGCGAAACGCGCGCAGTCGCTGATGCCGTCGGTGGGCCGGTGGCGGCCTGTCTTGATCCGCCTCGGTTTTGAGCTTGATCGGCGGGTGGAGCACCAGGCGTCGTGTCCCCGATATGCGGGAGCGACGACGCTCGGTCCCCCATCGGACGATCCGGCGGGGAGCCGGCGTCGCGGCCCAATGAGCCGCGACTGCCGGCTTTCTTCGACATCTTCTTGGTTAAAAACACAGGTTAAAATAGATTCGCTGCACGTAGCGGAGCCCCCGTGACCGCGACGGTGCGTTGCCGCACCGGGCAGAACGGGGGAAGACGCCCTCCGTGTGCTCCCCCGAGTGTTTATTGCTAAACCCCCGAGACAACACACGAAGAAAGTCTTGTAGGATTTGCGGTCCGAACGGTGTAGGTGGCGCTGTTGTAGGCACGTCCTTCCTCGGTGGCTCCGGGCTGTCCGTAAAACGTAGATATTTTTTTTTTTTTTTTTTTTTTTTTTTTTTTTGAATGGACTACTCGCAGTTCAGCACATTAAGGCTGGTTACTGCTCAACCGGGCAATCCCGTGGTTGCCTTAGATTCTAAGGCCCCCAGCCGGGGCTTAAAACTACTTAAAAACTAAATGGCCGCTCGCTAAGGGCATCCCCTGTGGGACACGGGCCTCGGCTTAGCGGGGTCATTGAGGGGGGGCAGCAAGGGACAGGCTGGGTCTGATTGATATTATTTAGGGGATTTAACGCTAATGGCTCAGCAGCGCGGGCTGGCTCGTTAGGCAAAAGTCGGGGAGGGTTTTGACGGGGGCGTCGCGATGGACCTCGTCGGCGAGGTCGGAATACGGAACGCGTTCTGGGTTTGTTTTTCCTAAGAGTGCTGGTTTCCCTACTACTCTCTTGGGTCAGGGTGATGGGGTCATCGGGCTCGACAAGGGTATGCCGCGGTCGGCGGATCTTGCTGATCTGGGAGGGGGTGTATCGGGTGGCCGATGCGATAAGGGGGTTTTGGTGCTTTTCAGCGGACTCTATGAAACGCTTGGAAATACGTTTCATGAATTGTTTGATGGTGGGGATACGGAGGTCGACATGGAGACGCTCATTTCTAACGTACCACGGGGCTCCCGTAGCCTTTCGGAGAAAACGGTTTTGGATGACCTGCAACCTATGGATTTGGCGGGGCTTAGCGTGTGCGAAGGCTACACACGCGTAAGTCATTATTGGACGTATGCACGTGGTGAAAATGCGTAGTTTGCCTTTCAGGGATAACTTGCTGCGTGCGTTCAGCATGTAATGAAGCCTACTGAGAGCGAATGCGGCACGGTTGCGCACCGTCTTAATGTGCTCTCTGAAGGTAAGCTTTCGATCGAGGATCACGCCTAGATATTTAGCTTTCTCAACCCAGGGGATCGGCTTGCCAAATAACGTGATCGGACTGGGACGGGGGGGGAAGAGACGAGTCTTGGGCTTGTAAAACAAGATCGCCTGACTCTTCTCTGGGTTGACTTCCACTCTCCATTTCCGGAACCAAGCGCCTAGTGCGTTTGCGGATCTCTGGAGGTGGCCGGCTATTGCCTTCTCGCTATTGCCGGAGCAATATATCGCCGTGTCGTCAGCGAACAGAGCTAGCTGTGTCTTAGAGCTAGTGGGGATATCGCTAGTAAATAGCGAGAACACTAGGGGGGAGAGAACACCGCCTTGGGGTACTCCGGCGCGAATGGGATGTGGGGACGAAAGTGCACCTTCGATTCGGTACTGAAAGGTGCGGTTCGACAGATAATCTCGTAAGATGAGCACGAGACGATCCGGCACACCGAGCTGGTATAGCTTGTATATCAGCCCGTTGTGCCAGACCTTGTCGAAAGCTTTCGCTATATCGAAGAACAGGGCTCCCGTAACGAGACCGCGCTGGTATTTGGCGCTGATATGTTCAACGATACGGTAGACCTGTTGGACGCAAGAGTGGTTTGATCTAAAACCAAACTGCTCATTGGGGAGGAGGCTCTTGGCTTCGACAAAATCCTTGAGACGCTTATGAATAAGCCTCTCGTAGATCTTACCTAGGACTTTGAGCAGACTGATGGGACGATAGCTGGACGGGGAGGACTTGGGTTTTCCAGGTTTGGGGATACCGATGACGGTAGCCTCTTTCCACGTCTGTGGGAACATGTTGTTGGACAGAGCGCCATTGAAGATGGCGGTCATTAACATGATCAGAGTAGCCGGGAAGAGACGAACCACTTTGTTGGTGATTCCATCGGAGCCCAAAACGTAGATATATCGAACACTTCTATTTATACCCACGGTCGCTGTATACAGTTGCGGCGAGCACGACATAGCGGCGGACCAATCGCAGCGCTCCTCAGCTAGTGTAGATCGCGCGCGGGGTGAGGGGGGGGGGGGTACTCGGTGAGGTAGGGAAGGGGAGTCGCTTATGTCCGTCATTATTATTTAATTAAAAAATTAAAAAAAAAAAAAAAAAAAAACATATCCATATGAGTTAAGTAGTGGCCACGTAAAATAAATAAAACTGTATATTCAATATCAATTAACAACATCATTTCGGAGAAAAGAAAAAAAAAAATAACAAACAAACTAAGTACATTGCGAATCGTAATTTCATGGTATGGTAGGTATCGAGTGTGTTTAATTAAATGACAATTCAATCGAAATGAATTAGACATGCGACTTGCCCAAACACGATCGGGTCATCGGGAGGACCTTATTACGACCACCATAGCTTCAGTAATTATACTAAATTAATGGTAATTTTTGTTGTTGTTGTTGTTGTCGTCTAGTCTCATATGTGATTATTTATATCCTTTTCTGAACTCTTTAACTTTCTTGTGTTATTAAATCATGAGGGGGGGGGGGGGGGGTTACCTCATACTTTTTACATGCAAAAAACCAACAGGTTCATAATAGGTACGAGATAGGTACGTTTTCGCTTTTACGACAACACCGTTACAGAAACTGTCTTTCATTTACGAATCATATTGTGGCCCTGAAAAGGGCCTTTTGTTTTGAATGCATACGAGCGATTAGCATCGCGCAATCGACATAACAGATACGATTGTAAATATTATATCGAAGTACGCGTGCCGAGCAGCACTCGCACGAAGCACCGGCTGGCCGTGTGTGTGTGTGTAGGCGGTGCGACGTTTAAGCCTTCTTCTCGGTCTTCTTGGGCAGTAGCACGGCCTGGATGTTGGGCAGGACACCACCTTGAGCGATCGTCACACCGGAGAGCAGCTTATTCAGCTCCTCGTCGTTGCGGATGGCCAATTGAAGATGACGCGGGATGATCCTGGTCTTCTTGTTGTCCCTCGCGGCGTTGCCGGCCAACTCGAGGACCTCAGCGGCCAGGTACTCCATCACGGCGGCCAAGTATACGGGCGCGCCGGCACCCACGCGCTCGGCGTAGTTTCCGTTACGAAGCAGCCTGTGGATACGTCCCACTGGGAACTGAAGACCAGCACGGTTGGAACGGGACTTTGCCTTTCCCTTCACTTTGCCACCTTTACCGCGTCCAGACATGGTTGAGGGAAATTCGTAGAGGTAACTCGCGAAATGACAATAACGAAACACGCGTACACAGTGTCAGTGCGCGCGCCGAGACAAACTCTTACAGTATTTTCCCCGCCGCTTTTTTTTTTTTTTTTTTTTTTGAATGGACTACTCGCAGTTCAGCACATTAAGGCTGGTTACTGCTCAACCGGGCAATCCCGTGGTTGCCTTAGATTCTAAGGCCCCCAGCCGGGGCTTAAAACTACTTAAAACTAAATGGCCGCTCGCTAAGGGCATCCCCTGTGGGACACGGGCCTCGGCTTAGCGGGGTCATTGAGGAGGGGCAGCAAGGGACAGGCTGGGTCTGATTGATATTATTTAGGGGATTTAACGCTAATGGCTCAGCAGCGCGGGCTGGCTCGTCAGGCAAAAGTCGGGGAGGGTTTTGACGGGGGCGTCGCGATGGACCTCGTCGGCGAGGTCGGAATACGGAACGCGTTCTGGGTTTGCTTTTCCTAAGAGTGCTGGTTTCCCTACTACTCTCTTGGGTCAGGGTGATGGGGTCATCGGGCTCGACAAGGGTGTGCCGCGGTCGGCGGATCTTGCTGATCTGGGAGGGGGTGTATCGGGTGGCCGACGCGATAAGGGGGTTTTGGTGCTTTTCAGCGGACTCTATGAAACGCTTGGAAATACGTTTCATGAATTGTTTGATGGTGGGGATACGGAGGTCGACATGGAGACGCTCATTTCTAACGTACCACGGGGCTCCCGTAGCCTTTCGGAGAAAACGGTTTTGGATGACCTGCAACCTATGGATTTGGCGGGGCTTAGCGTGTGCGAAGGCTACACACGCATAAGTCATTATTGGACGTATGCACGTGGTGAAAATGCGTAGTTTGCCTTTCAGGGATAACTTGCTGCGTGCGTTCAGCATGTAATGAAGCCTACTGAGAGCGAATGCGGCACGATTGCGCACCGTCTTAATGTGCTCTCTGAAGGTAAGCTTTCGATCGAGGATCACGCCTAGATATTTGGCTTTCTCAACCCAGGGGATCGGCTTGCCAAATAACGTGATCGGACTGGGACGGGGGGGGAAGAGACGAGTCTTGGGCTTGTAAAACAAGATCGCCTGACTCTTCTCTGGGTTGACTTCCACCCTCCATTTCCGGAACCAAGCGCCTAGTGCGTTTGCGGATCTCTGGAGGTGGCCGGCTATTGCCTTCTCACTATTGCCGGAGCAATATATCGCCGTGTCGTCAGCGAACAGAGCTAGCTGTGTCTTAGAGCTAGTGGGAATATCGCTAGTAAATAGCGAGAACACTAGGGGGGAGAGAACACCGCCTTGGGGTACTCCGGCGCGAATGGGATGTGGGGACGAAAGAGCACCTTCGATCCGGTACTGAAAGGTGCGGTTCGACAGATAATCTCGTAAGATGAGCACGAGACGATCCGGCACACCGAGCTGGTATAGCTTGTATATCAGCCCGTTGTGCCAGACCTTGTCGAAAGCTTTCGCTATATCGAAGAACAGGGCTCCCGTAACGAGACCGCGCTGGTATTTGGCGCTGATATGTTCAACGATACGGTAGACCTGTTGGACACAAGAGTGGTTTGATCTAAAACCAAACTGCTCATTGGGGAGGAGGCTCTTGGCTTCGACAAAATCCTTGAGACGCTTATGAATAAGCCTCTCGTAGATCTTGCCTAGGACTTTGAGCAGACTGATGGGACGATAGCTGGACGGGGAGGACTTGGGTTTTCCAGGTTTGGGGATACCGATGACGGTAGCCTCTTTCCACGTCTGTGGGAACATGTTGTTAGACAGAGCGCCATTGAAGATGGCGGTCATTAACATGATCAGAGTAGCCGGGAAGAGACGAACCACTTTGTTGGTGATTCCATCGGAGCCCGGGGCTTTTCTGGGTTTGAGACGGCCGATGATCTCCTTCACCTCATCAGGTGTGACGGGGGGGAGGGGATCATCGGGGTCCTCTACTGGTGGGAGGGAGGCTCTACGTTCGACTTCGGCATTCACCATATCGAGATGAGCCTTGTCTACTGGTTGGGAGCTGGGGGAGCATTGGGACTCTAGACTGTCGGCCAGGCATTCGGCTTTGTCCTCGTCATCGAAGGCGACGGTGTTGTCGGGACGCGTGAGCGGAGGCATCGAGGCAACCTCAGAGGCGCGTAGTTTCCTCTGAAGTTCCCAGAATGCCTGATGGGTGGGTTCGAGGTCGCCCAGCAACTTATCCCAGCGACTTTCACGCAGTTCAGCGATGCTGTTACTTACTTTACGCTGTAAGTAGCGCATGTGAACCTTGTTGGCTTCGCAGGGAAAGGCACTGTAGGCACGGACAGCCGCGTTCTTTTCAGTCACGAGCTCACGTACCTCGTCCGGGAGTTTCCAGTGGTGATCACTCACCACCGGAGACTCCTTAGAACATTCGTTCAGGACAGATTGTACGTGATCCGTGAGTGAATTGATCGCGGCTGTCGTGTCTGCGACAGACTCGATTAGGTCGGGGATCTGGTCGAGATGGGGTGACGTGGTAGCCTTCAGCTTTTCGCTTACTTGGCGCCAGTCAGTGGTCATTCGGGTGGGAGGAGTCTGGGTAGGGTCCATCGGCCCTGATCTAGGAGCAAGCTCCAGGATCACGGGTCTATGGTCCGAGTTTAACTCGTCATGCGTCTCCACAGAATGTAACCGAAGGTTGACATTTTTGAGGAGGGCGATGTCAAGTACATCGGGGGAGTGGGAAGGTGAGTGCGGGTAGTGGGTGGGATGCATTGGAGCGATGACATCGAAATTCAGGACGTTGCACAGTTCGAACACTACCTTGCCTCTCGGGTTGGTCGTGTGACTGTTCCAGGAAGGATGTTTGGCGTTGAGATCCCCCGCCAGTATGACGGAGTCGCTCAGGCCAAGAAGTTTAGTCAGGTCATCTCTCATAGCGGGAGTGTCCACGGAGTTGTTGGGTGGGACATAGGCTGAGATGATCGTGACGGGTTGGTGTCCTGTCATACCTAGCCGACAGACTGAGACCTCAAACTTTTCAAGGGAGGGAGGGTCCATAGGAATGCAGTATAGGGACGATTTATAGTAAATTAGGGTACCTCCTAAGTGGCAGCGGGTCCTATCGTTGCGAACCATGCGATAGTTGGCAATTTTGGGGTCCCGATGGGTAGGCTTTAGGAAGGTCTCTTGTATTAATAAGATGTCTAGGTGATGATCGCGGAGGAATAAGGCGATCTCATCACGTTGGGCTCTAAGGCCATTGGCATTGAAAAACCCTATCCGGAGGGCTGTCGGTTTGAACCTACACGTTACTCGGGACTTATCCATTATGGGTGGGTAAGGGTTGTGTAGATTTGGACGTGGTGAACTACGTCACCGAACTCGCGGAAAACTGCTGAGTGGTCACCTCTGCAGTTTTGAAGCGCCTCGGCCATGGCTAGGGCGCGGGGGGAGTAAAAAGCTTGGTATGTGACCAAAATGATGTTTTTGGACACATCACCAGCTGGGATAGTGGCGGCTTGCGCTGAGGCAGGGGCAGGGGCTGGGGCTGTGGCCCGGGTTGCCTCTGTCAAGGGGGGGCGTGGGAGCGCTACGTCCATGAGGGCCGGGATGGTTTTGGTGGGCTGGGTGGTAGGGGTGGCCTTAGGGGCCTCTGTGGTTTTGGGGGCAGGAGCGCTGGTCCTCAAGGCCGGAAAGTGGGCCTGGTGATTGAGAGCGCTCCATGGGCTGGGGCGTTGTGGACTGAGGGCTGTGGTAGTTTTTCCTACCAGTTGAGGACATTCCCTCTGCTGGCGATCGCTTGCGCGCTTGGCTAGCTTGGGGGCGGTGGGTTTGGGCGCTTTTGGGCAGCCACGGTAGTTGGCCGTGTGGCCAGACTTGCCGCATAAGACGCAGCTGGGTGGCTCAGCGCACTGGGACGGGTCTTTGGGGCGAGTGCAGTCAGAGGTGCCGTGGTCACCCAGGCATTTCACACATCGTGCCTTCGCAAAGCAATTCCGCTGGGAGTGGCCGTACAATTGGCAGTTGTGACACTGGCCAATGATGCCACTCCTGCGGGGCTTTTCGATGGATAGGCCTGAGAGGCCACAGATGTGGGAGATGTTGAATATGGGGTGATGACCGTCTGTCGGATCGCAGACGACCAGAATCATATTGTATGATTCTCCACCTCGTCGGTGCATTCTGTGCACCTCTGCTACGGGGATACTCTGCGACTGAAGGTCGCTGAGAATTTCAGCCGTGGGGATTTCACGGGGGACGTTTTTGACCACCACGCGTGTCTGACGGTCCTCGGGGAGAGTAAAAGAGTGGAAAGGGATTTTCCTGCCCGAGAGGAGTTTGTGCAACTCTCGGTAGTCTTTTGCGGTCGGGACAGTGACTTTGATGCCCAGCTGAACAGCTCGGGCATTGGTATAATTAATTTGCCTGGCCTTGCAGGCAGTGGACACCTCAGTCCATTTGGCCTTGTCGTGAATGAACACGGGTGGCGGAGGTTGGACCTTTGGGGCTGAGGTTTTGGGGACTGAGGCCTCAACCGCCATCGGGCTGGCGGATCGGCTTGCCTGCTGGGAGGACCCAGCTGCCGAGGAGGGGCGGGATTGGGGGGCTGAAGACGGGGGGGAGGGGTGGGTGGGGGCGGCCTTTTTGAGGGCCTGCTCAGAGGGTGGGGACTTCTTCTTCTTCCTCTTCCCTCCGGCTACGACCTGGAAGTCGTCTTCGGAGGAAGAGGAATCAGATGGCTCAGAGGGCGCGGCAATGTCCATTTCCTCTGGGGAGGATGAACGGGAATCGGTGGGGCTCTGGTTCCCGGTAGCGGGTTGGGTGGTGGCGGCGCCGACTGTTGTATTGAGGACAACAGCCGGTTTCGCGGAAGTCGTGGGGGCTGGGTTTCCCCGCCGCGCGGTTCAGCCGTATTTATACGCGCGCCGCGTAGCTGAGTCAGTGGGAGGGGTACACACCTAACGAAAGAAACCAAATCGCTAAACGCGCAAGCGCGCTCTCGCTACCGATCTGCGTCGGGGTCAGGCAGGGAATATACAAACAACACGGAACAGAATTGAGATGACGAGATGGATGGATGGAAGTTTACGTAGTACCTAATGTTTGTAGTCGAAAGTCTTGTGTAAATAAGTATATAATATAAAACATATGACAGGATGAACGCAATGCGTCTTAACAACTATTATTACGGGTATTATATATTTATGTATATATATTATTTTCTTATTATTTATTTATATATATATATATATATATATATATATATATATATTTTTTTTTTTTTTTTCTCTCCCTGTTTCATTGTCTGTCTGTACCATAGTGAAAATTGTTCATAATGATGAGTACAATGATCCGTTAAGATTTATTGTGTACATGTATTTTACACCTTGTATACATGTATAGGTACTTAAAGAGAGATTTATTTGTCGTGTTCTATGTGTTTGTGTTTATGTACCTACTAGGTACTCAGTAGTATTTTTAACGTTTTCGACTGTCTGTATAATAGAAACGAATATTTTTCATATTCATGATAGTATTGTTAGCCCTGAAAAGGGCTTTTTGGTGTGCGCTCGAGGAGAGCGCTGCGATTGAGAGCGCATGGCACGCGCGCTAAACATCTCGGTGCCGCTTTTTGGTTTCTTCAGTTGCTGCTGCTGCTGCTGCTTGCTGCTGCATGCATCCGATGAATTGTCGGTCGAGACGCGTCGAGCGGTGTTCCGCACCCTCCTTCCCGAGGACGGTAGACAGACGCGTAACCACGACGTAGGTGTACTTACTACATATTAAACATGTACATTCATACATACATACATACGTACACGCATCTCACTATGGTATATCGTGCAATAAAACAAAAACACACACACGCATTACGTAGCGTTAGGTATTTAGAGATTCATTCACAAATACACCATAGTTAAGACAGACGGTACGCACGCACACACATAGATGCACACACATAATATGCACTTGCTGATGTTGGTCGGCGGTCAGCCGATTGCGCAGTTGTCGTCGCCGTCGCCGGTGTTAACGCGAACGCGACCGTAGCTTACTTCTTAGCGGCGGAAGCTTTCTTGGCTGCCGGTTTGGATTTGGGTGTAGCCGCGGCCTTCTTGGGTTTAGGTGCTTTAGGTTTCTTGGTCGGCGGCTTGGCTGTCTTCTTGGCTTTGGGAGCCTTCGCCTTGGCGGGGGCGGCGGCCTTCTTGGGTGCCGGCTTCTTCTTAGCAGCGGCGGCGGCGGCGGCTGCCTTCTTATCCTTGGCGGCGGCGGCGGCGGCTGCGGCAGTCGATTTTGCCTTAGACGGAGAAGCCGACGAAGCGGCGGCTGCTGCAGCCTTCTTTGTCTTGGCGCCGGCTGCCGAGGCGGTTGCCTTCTTCGTCTTAGCAGCCGCAGCGGGAGCCTTGGCGGACTTGCCGGCGGCACCGGCGGGCTTCTTCGACGCGGCCGACTTCGACTCGAGCTTGAACGAACCGGAGGCACCCTTGCCCTTGGTCTGGATCAGCGCGCCAGATTCGACGGCGCTCTTCAGATATTTCCTGATGAACGGAGCCAGTTTCTCCGCGTCGACTTTGTACTGGGCGGCGATGTACTTCTTGATCGCCTGCAGGGATGATCCACTGCGCTCCTTCATCTCCTTGATGGCGTTGTTGACCATCTCTGATGTTTTGGGATGGGTCGGCTTCGCCTTGGGTTTCTTGGCAGCGCCGGCCTGTCTCGCCTGCTTCTTCGCTGGGGTAGCGGGTGCCGGAGCCTCGGTAGCAACTGCGGTGTCTGCCATCTCGTATCGATACACTCACGCACAAACAAAAACGGTAGGTAGTTAGTCTTATAAGAGACTCAGATGTCGCCACTTATAGGTTTCACGAGTTTCGTATACGTACACTAAGGCACGACGTAACTTTACCGTAACGAGAGCCGTGATGTCGCGAGACGTTTTCTCGTATGAACGCTCGAAAGTTTTCACTAACACGTATCTAATAAAACAAGTAAAAATAATGTTTATCGTATCGATGAGGCCGTGTTGTTTACGTTTTCGGATAGGTCATGAAGTTGACGAGTGTGGTGCGCCGAGGGCGGCTTCGTGAGGCGACCGTTGCGGCGGTGGCGGCGTTTTAATTCGACGACGGCGTACGATGCTAAGGTCGGGTCGAGTTCAAAACGTTATTTTCTCTATAAAAATGACGTTTGGCGGGTGAAAAGGTCGACGCTTCGACGGGGAGGATATCGAGCTCGTGCGGCGACAACAATTCGTCGATACGGGACGGCCTCGCGAAGGTATTATCGAGGTAAAAGTGAACCGTCGTAAAACACCGCGACCGCCGAGAACCGTTAAGGACGGACGACTCCGTCCAGGACGTGCAACCTATTAATATCGTACTAATATCGAATCGAACGAAATTACCAGAATGCCCTTCGACTAGTGCAACAATATGTGTGGTGTGCGTACTGTGTGTGTGATCGGGATTCATCGCGTTCATCAATACGTACCTACAGCTCTGTGTGTGTGTGATGTATCGAATAAGGTGCTAGACTACAGTAGGTAGTACAGACTCGGTACACAGCGCTCGAATCGCATTATGTACCTATATCGACACTGTGTCATGAATTTTTTTAGTTATTTTTTTGTTTTCCTCTCTCTTTAAGTGATATATGTATATAGGTAGGTACCCAGTACCTACCTAAAACGAAGACATACGGGCGAAGAAAAAAGTACGTTACCTACGTACCTATGTAATAAATAGGATGCTATAGTTAAACGTTTTATTAATATCAATTTCAGGTCGACCCTTCTCTGCTGAGCCGAGACGGGTGAAAGATTACGACCACCACGACGACGGGCGGCAGCGGCAGCGGCAGCGGCGGCGGCGGCGGCACAGCACAGCACAACAACAACAAGGTGAATAAGTCAACGTGTGTACCTACCTACCTACCTACTTAATTAATACCTACATAGTAGAAGATCATCCGTACTAGTTGTAAGTAAGTATGTCTCTACACATTGCATGTAATATGTATGTAAATAACGTTTTATATTTATCAATTTCAGGGTGGCGAGCGGGCGGGCCGACCATTCGGCTGAGCTGTGTGCGCTCTGACCGACCGACGGCGATGGATGGAGACACCGACCGAGACGGCGAGGGCGAGGGACAGGACAACAAGAACGTTTACCAAGTATAAGGTAAAGAGATCTGTCAGTATCTGTTTGTATGTACCGAATACTGGATATTAAAATGATAATGCTGAACATAAACTGTTTGATGTGCGTACCTCCTCTATGCATACTACTACTACTATAATATAAACTACCAAATTATGAATGTTATCCAAAACCAACCAAATTTAAATAAAACTAGCACCTTCTATGTAGGTATATTACGTTTCGTTCGTTCGTTTTTAGACAATTCCATTATAGAAACTTTTATCATATCGAATCATATGCGGCCCTGAAAAGGGCCTTTTTTTATGTGTGTGCGCAGATCTACGTACGTACATACGTATGGACGAACGGTAGTGTGACTTACGTCAGCCACACACTGTAGGTACGAAGATCTGGTTGCGCGCAGACGGGAAACGCGCCATGTGTTTAACCGCCGAAACCGTACAGGGTACGACCCTGGCGCTTCAGAGCGTAGACGACGTCCATGGCGGTGACGGTCTTCCTCTTGGCGTGCTCGGTGTAGGTGACGGCATCGCGGATGACGTTCTCGAGGAACACTTTAAGCACACCGCGAGTCTCCTCGTAGATCAGACCGGAGATACGTTTCACGCCGCCTCTGCGAGCCAGACGGCGGATGGCGGGCTTCGTGATACCCTGGATGTTATCACGAAGTACCTTCCTGTGACGCTTGGCTCCTCCTTTTCCCAGACCCTTTCCTCCCTTGCCGCGACCGGTCATCTTCTCAGCAGACGGGGGGCTTCCAAATTAACACTGACAACACTCTGCGCTCACGAACTGGAGTCGTAACTAAAATTTTCGAGTTTTTTTTTTTTTTTTTTTTTTTTTTTTTTGGAATGGACCACTCGCAGTTCAGCACACTAAGGCTGGTTACTGCTCAACCGGACAATCCTGTGGTGGTCTCAAATGAATTTAAGGCCCCCAGCCAGGGCTAAAAACTACTAAAAGCTAAATGACCGCTTCGCTAAGGGCATCCCCTGTGGGATACGGGCCTCGGCTTAACGGGGTCATTGAGAGGGGCAGCAAGGGACAGGCTGGGTCAATTATTATTATTTAGGGGATTTAACGCTAATGGCTCAGCGGCGCGGGCTGGCTCGTTAGGCAAAAGTCGGGGAGGGATGTTACTGGGGCGTCGCGATGGGCCTCGTCGGCGAGGCCGGAATACGGAACGCGGTCTGTTTTTGTTTTTTCTAATCGTACTGGTTTCCCTATTACTCTCTTGTAGTAAGGTGATGGGGTCGTCGGGTTCGACTAGGGAGTGCCGTGGACGGCGAATCCTACTAATCTTGGAGGGAGTGTACCGGGCGGCCGATACAATGAGAGGGTTCTGATGGGATTCGGCGGACTCAATGAAACGCTTGTTAAGGCGCTTCATGAATTGTTTAATAGTTGGAATGCGGAGGTCGACATGGAGTCGATCGTTTCTAACGAACCACGGGGCACCCGTGGCCTTCCGCAGAAATCGGTTTTGGATTACTTGCAACCTATGGATCCGGTACGACTTAGTGTGCGCAAAAGTAGCACACGCATAAGTCATAATCGGGCGTATACACGTTATATAAATGCGCAACTTGCATTTAAGGGAAAGCTTGCTGCGTGCATTCAGCATGGGGTGGAGCCTACCGAGAGCGAAAGCGGCGCGATTACGCACCGTCTTTATATGCTCACCGAAAGTAAGCTTTCGGTCAAGGATTACACCTAAGTATTTGGCTTGCTTCACCCAAGGGATCGGCTTGCCAAACATGGTGATCGGACTGGGGTCTGGTGGAGGGAAACGAGCTCGCGGCCTGTGAAACAGGATCGCTTGACTCTTTTCCGGATTGACTTCCACTCTCCATTTCCGAAACCAGGCGCCTAGTGCGTCGGCGGATCTCTGGAGGTGGCTGGCTATTGACTTTACACATCTGCCGGAGCGGTAGATGGCCGTGTCGTCGGCAAATAGGGCAAGTTGCGTCTGAGTACTGGTGGGTATGTCGCTGGTGTACAGCGAGAATATCAAGGGAGAGAGGACACCGCCTTGCGGTACTCCGGCATGAATGGGGTGGGGAGACGAAAGCGCACCTTCGATACGGTACCGAAAGGTGCGGTCTGACAAATAGTCTCGCAAGATGAGCACGAGACGATCTGGCACACCCAGTTGATATAACTTGTATATCAGTCCGTTGTGCCAGACCTTGTCAAACGCTTTCGCTATGTCGAAGAACAGGGCCCCCGTAACTAAGCCGCGCTGATAGCGGTCGCTGATGTGCTCAACGATACGGAAGACCTGTTGGACGCATGAGTGGTTTGACCGGAAACCAAACTGCTCATTGGGGAGGAGGCTCTTGGCTTCAACGTAGTCTTTGAGTCGCTTATAAATAAGCCTCTCGTAGACTTTGCCGAGAGCTTTGAGCAAACTAATGGGACGATAGCTGGACGGGGAGGACTTGGGCTTCCCTGGTTTGGGGATACCTATGACGGTAGCCTCTTTCCACGTCTGTGGGAACATGTTGTTGGACAGAGCGCCGTTGAAAATGGCGGTCATCAACATGATCAGGGTTGCCGGGAAGAGACGGAGCACCTTATTGGTGATTCCGTCTGCCCCAGGGGCTTTCTTGAGTTTGAGTCGCCCGATGATCTCCTTCACCTCGTCAGGAGTGACGGGGGGGAGAGGATCCTCGGGGTCCTCGACTGGCGGGAGGGAGGCTCTACGTTCGACTTCAGCGTTCACCTTGTCCAGGTGTGCTTTGTCTACTGGTTGAGAGCTGGGAGAGCACTGGGCCTCTAGGCTGTCGGCCAGGCATTCGGCCTTCTCATCGTCTTCAAAAGCGATGGAGTTGTCGGGGCGGGTGAGGGGAGGCATAGAGGCAACTTCAGAGGAGCGCAATTTCCTTTGGAGTTCCCAAAACGCTTGATGGTTGGGTTCGAGGTCGCCCAGCATTTTATCCCAGCGACTTTCACGCAGCTCAGCAATGCTCTTACTTACTTTGCGTTGTAAGTAGCGCATGTGAACTTTGTTAGCTTCGCAGGGAAAAGCACTGTAGGCACGAACTGCCGCGTTCTTCTCAGTCACGAGCTCACGCACTTCGTCCGGGAGTTTCCAGTGATGATCGCTCGTCACCGGAGACTCCTTTGAACTTTCGTTCAGGATCGATTGCACGTGATCCGTGAGTGAGCTGACCGCGGCCAGCGTGTCTGCGACAGTCTCGATATTGTCTGGGATCTGGTCCAGGTGAGCTGACGTGGTGACTTTCAGCTTTTCGCTTACTTGTCTCCAGTCAGTGGTCAGTTTGGTGGGAGGAGGATGGGAGGGGTCCATGGGCCCCGACCTAGGAGCAAGCTCCAGGATCACTGGCCTATGGTCCGAGTTAAGCTCTTCGAGCGCCTCCACAGAATGCAACCGAAGGTTGACATTTTTGAGGAGAGCGATGTCGAGCACGTCGGGTGGATGGGAGGTTATGTGGGGATAGTGGGTTGGATGCATCGGAGCGATGACATCAAAGTTGAGGGAGCTGCACAGATCAAACACTACTCTGCCTCTGGCAGTAGTCGTGTTGCTGTTCCAGGAGGGGTGCTTGGCATTGAGATCCCCCGCCAGAAGGACGGAGTTACTCATGCCGAGAAGTTTAGTCAGATCATCTTTCACAGCGGGGCCGTCCGACGAGGTGTTAGGCGGGACGTAGGCTGAGATGATCGTGATCGGTTGATGGCCAGTCATGCCTAGCCGACAGACTGAGACCTCAAAGATATCTAGTTGGGGCGGATCCATAGGGATGCAGTAGAGGGCAGATCTGTAATAGATAAGAGTACCTCCTGCGTGACATCGGGTCCTATCATTGCGAACTAAACGATAGTTCGCAATTTTAGGATCACGATGCCGGGGCTTCAGGAAGGTCTCTTGAACCAGAAGTATGTCTAAGTGATGGTCGCGGAGGAAGAGGGCGATCTCATCACGCTGGCTCCTAAGGCCATTGGCATTGAAAAAACCCTACGCGGAGGGCTGTCGGCTTAATCCTACTTTTATAATGGGACTTATCCATTATTGGGGGTGATTAGGGAAGTGTAGACGGAGACGTGGTGCACTACGTCACCGAAGTCTTTGAAAACTGCGGGGTGGTTCCCACCGCAGTTTTCTAGGGCCCTAGCCATGGCCAGCGCACGAGGCGAGTAAAACGCCTGGTACGTGACCAGGATTATGTTTCTGGAGATGTCTCCAGAAACAGTGGTGGGGGGGGGGGGGAGGCGCAACTGCTTGCACCGGGGCTGGCATCTGAGTCTGCGGAGACACAGGGAATGGGGGAATGGCTACGTCCATCAGGGCCGGAATGGCCTTGGTTGGGGTAGCGGGGGCCTTAGGGGCAGAACCAGTCGTGGGGGCGGGCGCACTGGACTTCAGGGCCGGGAAGTGAGCCTGGTGATTCAGAGCGTTCCAGGGACTGGGACGCTGAGGGCTGAGGGGGATGGTGGAGGGAGACTCCCTTTGTTGACGCGCGTTTGCACGCTTCGCCAGCTTGGGAGCCGAAGATTTTGGGGCCTTAGGACAACCGCGGTAGTTTGCGGTGTGCCCCGTTTCTCCGCACAGCACACAGCTGGGCGGGTCTGCGCAGAGGGAGCGGTCCTTGGGGCGGGGGCAGTCGGGAGTGCCGTGGTCTCCCAGGCACTTCACGCACCTCGGCTTGCCGAAGCAATGCCGCTGTGAGTGGCCATAAAGCTGGCAGCGGTGGCATTGCCCAATAATGCCACTCTGCCTCGGCTTTTCTACGGATAGGCCAGAGAGGCCACAGATCTTGGCTATTTTGAAAATAGGGTGGTGGCCCTCGGTCGGGTCACAGACCACGAGAACCATATTGAATGATTCCCCCCCGCGGCGGTGCATACGGTGCACCTCCGCTACGGGGATACCTTGCGACTCTAAGTCGCTTAGTATCTCCTGAGTGGGGATCTCCCTCGGGACATTGCGGATCACCACCCTGATCTGGCGGTTCTCCGGAAGGTTAAAAGAGTGGAAGTAAACCTTCCTGGACGTGAGGAGCTTGTGCAGCTCCCTGTAGTCCTTGGCGGAGGGGGTCACGACTTTAATGCCCTGCTGGACGGCACGGGCGTGCGTGAAGTTTATCTTATGGACGGCACAAGCCGCCGAAATCTCCGTCCACCTCCCTTTATCATGAATGAAAAGGGGGGGTGGGGGGCGGGTCTTGGGGGCTGCGGGTGCAGTCTCCATGGGGCTGGGGGGACGGGGGCTCGCCTGTGAGGCGGCCTGCGAGGGGGACGCTGGGCGCGAAGAGGGCGCCGACGAGGGGGCTGACGTCGGGGCAGCAGGGGGGAGGGGGGCCTTGGTGGCCTTTTTGGGGGCTGGGGCCTGGGGGGTGGAGGAGGCCTTCTTTTTCCTCTTCCCCTGGACGACTGTGTAGCCATCCGAGGACGAGGCGGTCGCGGAGGAACGGGAGGAGGTGGCAGACGAGTCGGAGTGGTCCGACTCGTACTCCATCTCTTGCTCTACTTCGACGGGTGAGGTGGCCCTGGCTGCCAGGTAGTTGGCTAGCACAGGGGGGGGGGCCTGAGGGGCGGGGGAGAGGGGGCCCTGATGCAGTACTGGGACTGCTATCAAGGCGGGGGGGGCCTGAGGGGGCAGGGGGGGCGATGGGGTGGCAGACCCCGAGGAGACACATGACTCCTGTGAGAGGCCCTGAGTGGGCTGGGAGGGGAGGCCCTGAAGGGGCGGGGAGATGGAGCCCTGAGGGGGCGGGGGCAGTAGGGACTTCAGTCCCATCGCAATGGCGCTGAGCTGAGCATCGTATGCCGACACCAGCTCAGCGTCTTTGCAATTACCCATCATAGTCCTGCAAAGGACCATGAGGGCGTCGATCATGGATGCCGCTGACGCCTGAGGGGCGTCCATGACGGCACAAAAAGGAGGAGGTATTTACGAGGAGATGGGGGGGGGGATCCTAAGCTCCTAACAGCCTCGAGGAGACACGTAAAACGTGAGCTCCCCGAGCAGTCAGTCCCTCAAAAACTCCCTTCCCCGCGAGTGCTTCCTAGTGCTATTACCAGGGAGAAGAAACACTCGGGAACAAACTCCCTGGTGCACTATCTGACTGTTTGGCCAGAAGGGCCCTAGTCCTAACTCCCCGGGCGGGAAAACCCGGGAATGTGTAACCCTCCCTGCTGGGTGATGCAGGGAGGTGAGTACCTAATGTGTACCCTAAGCTTGAATGCCCGCTGCCTATCTTAATGTGCAGCGGGGCCCTATGGGTCTTGCGACCGAGCTGGCGCCTATGGGGTAGACACACCCAATCGGCGCCAGGTGCACACTGGAAAAGAACGGGGTTAAGCTGCTGGGCGCGACGAGGGAAGCCCCCAAGGCCGCGCACCAACGCCCTTCCGACTTACTCGGTCCTGAAGGGACCGAGCGGTGCGTCGGGTCAGCACCACTTGGGTTCGTTATCACCGCTAGGTTTCCCCCAAGTACCACCAAACAGTGGATTTAGTCCAAAAGGGACCAAAAACCGAACGTCGATCGACTACAAGCACTTACGTACTCGTAGCCGATCAAAACGTAAACAATCGCGAGTGATATGCGACTTCGTAGCAGCTCGTAGCTAGCTACGTAGAGCCGCGTAGCACTGCTACGATGTGTTCAAAATCGGGCAGGCGACACGTGGGTCGGCCGGCGGCGGAGGCGTCGCAGGGGGCGGAGCGCTCGTAGCGCTCGTAGTTCTGCTACGGCGTAGCGGTCGGACAGTTGCGTGCGGGTGGCAGGCGTGTGCTCCGGTCGGCTGCGCGAAGCGGAATGAATAAAAATTTTCGAGTTTTTTTTTTTTTTTTTTTTTTTTTTGAATGGGACCACTCGCAGTTCAGCACACTAAGGCTGGTTACTGCTCAACCGGACAATCCTGTGGTGGCCTCAAATGAATTTAAGGCCCCCAGCCAGGGCTAAAAACTACTAAAAGCTAAATGACCGCTTCGCTAAGGGCATCCCCTGTGGGATACGGGCCTCGGCTTAACGGGGTCATTGAGAGGGGCAGCAAGGGACAGGCTGGGTCAATTATTATTATTTAGGGGATTTAACGCTAATGGCTCAGCGTCGCGGGCTGGCTCGTTAGGCAAAAGTCGGGGAGGGATGTTACTGGGGCGTCGCGATGGGCCTCGTCGGCGAGGCCGGAATACGGAACGCGGTCTGTTTTTGTTTTTTCTAATCGTACTGGTTTCCCTATTACTCTCTTGTAGTAAGGTGATGGGGTCGTCGGGTTCGACTAGGGAGTGCCGTGGACGGCGAATCCTACTAATCTTGGAAGGAGTGTACCGGGCGGCCGATACAATGAGAGGGTTCTGATGGGATTCGGCGGACTCAATGAAACGCTTGTTAAGGCGCTTCATGAATTGTTTAATAGTTGGGATGCGGAGGTCGACATGGAGTCGATCGTTTCTAACGAACCACGGGGCACCCGTGGCCTTCCGCAGAAATCGGTTTTGGATTACTTGCAACCTATGGATCCGGTACGACTTTGTGTGCGCAAAAGTAGCACACGCATAAGTCATAATCGGGCGTATACACGTTATATAAATGCGCAACTTGCATTTAAGGGAAAGCTTGCTGCGTGCATTCAGCATGGGGTGGAGCCTACCGAGAGCGAAAGCGGCGCGATTACGCACCGTCTTTATGTGCTCACCGAAAGTAAGCTTTCGGTCAAGGATTACACCTAAGTATTTGGCTTGCTTCACCCAAGGGATCGGCTTGCCAAACATGGTGATCGGACTGGGGTCTGGTGGAGGGAATCGAGCCCGCGGCCTGTGAAACAGGATCGCTTGACTCTTTTCCGGATTGACTTCCACTCTCCATTTCCGAAACCAGGCGCCTAGTGCGTCGGCGGATCTCTGGAGGTGGCTGGCTATTGACTTTACACATCTGCCGGAGCGGTAGATGGCCGTGTCGTCGGCAAATAGGGCAAGTTGCGTCTGAGCACTGGTGGGTATGTCGCTGGTGTACAGCGAGAATATCAAGGGAGAGAGGACACCGCCTTGCGGTACTCCGGCATGAATGGGGTGGGGAGACGAAAGCGCACCTTCGATACGGTACCGAAAGGTGCGGTCTGACAAATAGTCTCGCAAGATGAGCACGAGACGATCTGGCACACCCAGTTGATATAACTTGTATATCAGTCCGTTGTGCCAGACCTTGTCAAACGCTTTCGCTATGTCGAAGAACAGGGCCCCCGTAACTAAGCCGCGCTGATAGCGGTCGCTGATGTGCTCAACGATACGGAAGACCTGTTGGACGCAAGAGTGGTTTGACCGGAAACCAAACTGCTCATTGGGGAGGAGGCTCTTAGCTTCAACGTAGTCTTTGAGTCGCTTATAAATAAGCCTCTCGTAGACCTTGCCGAGAGCTTTGAGCAAACTAATGGGACGATAGCTGGACGGGGAGGACTTGGGCTTCCCTGGTTTGGGGATACCTATGACGGTAGCCTCTTTCCACGTCTGTGGGAACATGTTGTTGGACAGAGCGCCGTTGAAAATGGCGGTCATCAACATGATCAGGGTTGCCGGGAAGAGACGGAGCACCTTATTGGTGATTCCGTCTGACCCAGGGGCTTTCTTGAGTTTGAGTCGCCCGATGATCTCCTTCACCTCGTCAGGAGTGACGGGGGGGAGAGGATCCTCGGGGTCCTCGACTGGCGGGAGGGAGGCTCTACGTTCGACTTCAGCGTTCACCTTGTCCAGGTGTGCTTTGTCTACTGGTTGAGAGCTGGGAGAGCACTGGGCCTCTAGGCTGTCGGCCAGGCATTCGGCCTTCTCATCGTCTTCAAAAGCGATGGAGTTGTCGGGGCGGGTGAGGGGAGGCATAGAGGCAACTTCAGAGGAGCGCAATTTCCTTTGGAGTTCCCAAAACGCTTGATGGTTGGGTTCGAGGTCGCCCAGCATTTTATCCCAGCGACTTTCACGCAGCTCAGCAATGCTCTTACTTACTTTGCGTTGTAAGTAGCGCATGTGAACTTTGTTAGCTTCGCAGGGAAAAGCACTGTAGGCACGAACTGCCGCGTTCTTCTCAGTCACGAGCTCACGCACTTCGTCCGGGAGTTTCCAGTGATGATCGCTCGTCACCGGAGACTCCTTTGAACTTTCGTTCAGGATCGATTGCACGTGATCCGTGAGTGAGCTGACCGCGGCCAGCGTGTCTGCGACAGTCTCGATATTGTCTGGGATCTGGTCCAGGTGAGCTGACGTGGTGACTTTCAGCTTTTCGCTTACTTGTCTCCAGTCAGTGGTCAGTTTGGTGGGAGGAGGATGGGAGGGGTCCATGGGCCCCGACCTAGGAGCAAGCTCCAGGATCACTGGCCTATGGTCCGAGTTAAGCTCTTCGAGCGCCTCCACAGAATGCAACCGAAGGTTGACATTTTTGAGGAGAGCGATGTCGAGCACGTCGGGTGGATGGGAGGTTATGTGGGGATAGTGGGTTGGATGCATCGGAGCGATGACATCAAAGTTGAGGGAGCTGCACAGATCAAACACTACTCTGCCTCTGGCAGTAGTCGTGTTGCTGTTCCAGGAGGGGTGCTTGGCATTGAGATCCCCCGCCAGAAGGACAGAGTTACTCATGCCGAGAAGTTTGGTCAGATCATCTTTCACAGCGGGGCCGTCCGACGAGGTGTTAGGCGGGACGTAGGCTGAGATGATCGTGATCGGTTGATGGCCAGTCATGCCTAGCCGACAGACTGAGACCTCAAAGATATCTAGTTGGGGCGGATCCATAGGGATGCAGTAGAGGGCAGATCTGTAATAGATAAGAGTACCTCCTGCGTGACATCGGGTCCTATCATTGCGAACTAAACGATAGTTCGCAATTTTAGGATCACGATGCCGGGGCTTCAGGAAGGTCTCTTGAACCAGAAGTATGTCTAAGTGATGGTCGCGGAGGAAGAGGGCGATCTCATCACGCTGGCTCCTAAGGCCATTGGCATTGAAAAACCCTACGCGGAGGGCTGTCGGCTTAATCCTACTTTTATAATGGGACTTGTCCATTGTTGGGGGAGATTAGGGATGTATAGACGGAGACGTGGTGCACAACGTCACCGAAGTCTTTGAAAACTGCGGGGTGGTTCCCACCGCAGTTTTCTAGGGCCCTAGCCATGGCCAGCGCACGAGGCGAGTAAAACGCCTGGTACGTGACCAGGATTATGTTTTTGGAGATGTCTCCAGAAACAGTGGTGGGGGGGGGAGGCGCAACTGCTTGCACCGGGGCTGGCACCTGAGTCTGCGGAGACACAGGGAATGGGGGTATGGCTACGTCCATCAGGGCCGGAATGGCCTTGGTTGGGGTAGCGGGGGCCTTAGGGGCAGAACCAGTCGTGGGGGCGGGCGCACTGGACTTCAGGGCCGGGAAGTGGGCCTGGTGATTCAAAGCGTTCCAGGGGCTGGGACGCTGAGGGCTGAGGGGGATGGTGGAGGGAGACTCCCTTTGTTGGCGCGCGTTCGCACGCTTCGCCAGCTTGGGAGCCGACGATTTTGGGGCCTTAGGGCAACCGCGGTAGTTTGCGGTGTGCCCCGTTTCTCCACACAGCACACAGCTGGGCGGGTCTGCGCAGAGGGAGCGGTCCTTGGGGCGGGGGCAGTCGGGAGTACCGTGGTCTCCCAGGCACTTCACGCACCTCGGCTTGCCGAAGCAATGCCGCTGTGAGTGGCCGTAAAGCTGGCAGCGGTGGCATTGCCCAATAATGCCACTCTGCCTCGGCTTTTCCACGGATAGGCCAGAGAGGCCACAGATCTTGGCTATTTTGAAAATAGGGTGGTGGCCCTCGGTCGGGTCACAGACCACGAGGACCATATTGAAAGATTCCCCCCCTCGGCGGTGCATACGGTGCACCTCCGCTACGGGGATACCTTGCGACTCTAAGTCGCTTAGTATCTCCTGAGTGGGGATCTCCCTCGGGACATTGCGGATCACCACCCTGATCTGGCGGTTCTCCGGAAGGTTAAAAGAGTGGAAGTAAACCTTCCTGGACGTAAGGAGCTTGTGCAGCTCCCTGTAGTCCCTGGCGGAGGGGGGTCACGACTTTAATGCCCTGCTGGACGGCACGGGCGTGCGTGAAGTTTATCTTTAGGACGGCACAAGCCGCCGAAATCTCCGTCCACCTCCCTTTATCATGAATGAAAAGGGGGGGTGGGGGGCGGGTCTTGGGGGCTGCGGGTGCAGCCTCCATGGGGCTGGGGGGACGGGGGCTCGCCTGAGAGGCGGCCTGCGAGGGGGACGCTGGGCGCGAAGAGGGCGCCGACGAGGGGGCTGACGTCGGGGCAGTAGGGGGGGGGGGGGGCCTTGGTGGCCTTTTTGGGGGCGGGGGCCTGGGGGGTGGAGGAGGCCTTCTTTTTCCTCTTCCCCTGGACGACTGTGTAGCCATCCGAGGACGAGGCGGTCGCGGAGGAGTGGGAGGAGGTGGCAGACGAGTCGGAGTGGTCCGACTCGTACTCCATCTCTGCAACGGGGGAGGTGGCCCTGGCTGCCAGGTAGTTGGCTAGCACAGGGGGGGGGGCCTGAGGGGCGGGGGAGAGGGGGCCCTGATGCAGTACTGGGACTGCTATCAAGGCAGGGGGGCCCTGAGGGGGCAGGGGGGGCGATGGGGTGGCAGACCCCGAGGAGACACATGACTCCTGTGAGAGGCCCTGAGTGGGCTGGGAGGGGAGGCCCTGAAGGGGCGGGGCGTTTGGGCCCTGAGGGGGCGGGGGGAAGAGGGACTTCAGTCCCGCTGCAATGGCGCTGAGCCGGGCATCACATGAGGACGCCAGCTCAGCATCACTGCAGCTGCTCATCATGGTCTTAAAAATTTTCGAGGCGCTCGCTCTTATATATATACTGCTACGGGCGAGCGAGGGGAGCGATACGGTCGGTGCGCGGGGAGAGGTGAGACTATGCTCGTCGTTGGTTGGTTTGTTTGACGATGCGCTACGCTATACGTGATTTCTTTGCGCGCATTCGAATAAAATAATAATAATTAAAAAAAAAAAAGTCTAACAGTATAAAATGCGACCTAGGTATGATGTTAGCCCTATGGTAACGTAAAAAAAAAAAAAAATTGCACCTACATTATAACTACATACCTATCTAATTATATCTCAAATGTTCCAAACGTTAGCATTCAGTCGCAATAAGTAGGTAATAGGAAAATAAACATGCTTCCTTACTAACTTTCATGTAAAATATCTCTATGCGACTTATATATAGGTAAGATGTGTTCGTATCGGTTGGTTAAGCTGTATATATGTAATGTATGATTTTGTTCGTCAGTTTCATTCCAGTTTTTATCATCTGTACTATTATAGGTAGGTAAGTAAGTAAGTAAGTAAGTAAGTAAGTAAGTAAATAGGTAGGTAGGTAGGTAGGTATCGTTTTTGCGACATTCTGATAGAAAGAAACATTTCATATTCAGATACATATGTGGCCCTGAAAAGGGCCTTTTATGTGAACGCACAGTCACAGACGGCACACAGCCGACAACCGACACGAAGCCGCACCACCCGAAACAGGCAGTGTGTCACAACGTGAAGGACGACGGGGTGCGTGTCGTGCTTGCGACGTATGCCGTTGCAACAGCAGCAGTTTAAGCGCGTTCGCCTCTGATCCTGCGCGCCAACTGGATGTCCTTCGGCATGATTGTGACGCGCTTAGCGTGGATCGCGCACAGGTTGGTGTCTTCGAAGAGACCGACCAGGTAGGCTTCGCTGGCCTCCTGCAGCGCCATGACGGCGGAGCTCTGGAAACGGAGATCGGTCTTGAAGTCCTGGGCGATCTCACGCACTAGACGCTGGAACGGAAGCTTGCGGATCAGCAGCTCGGTACTCTTCTGGTAACGACGGATCTCACGGAGGGCCACGGTACCGGGCCTGTAGCGATGGGGCTTTTTGACGCCTCCGGTGGCCGGTGCGCTCTTGCGCGCAGCCTTGGTGGCGAGCTGTTTCCTCGGTGCCTTACCACCGGTGGATTTACGAGCGGTCTGCTTGGTACGCGCCATTGTAAACAACACGGAACGGGAGATTAACGTATAAAGGATAGAACGAACACTACTACTCGGACGCGCGGGACCTACGCGCAACGAACGAACGACAGTGAATACCGCTCATTTCGTTTTTTTTTTTTTTTTTTTTTTTTTTTTTGGAATGGACCACTCGCAGTTCAGCACACTAAGGCTGGTTACTGCTCAACCGGACAATCCTGTGGTGGCCTCAAATGAATTTAAGGCCCCCAGCCAGGGCTAAAAACTACTAAAAGCTAAATGACCGCTTCGCTAAGGGCATCCCCTGTGGGATACGGGCCTCGGCTTAACGGGGTCATTGAGAGGGGCAGCAAGGGACAGGCTGGGTCAATTATTATTATTTAGGGGATTTAACGCTAATGGCTCAGCGGCGCGGGCTGGCTCGTTAGGCAAAAGTCGGGGAGGGATGTTACTGGGGCGTCGCGATGGGCCTCGTCGGCGAGGCCGGAATACGGAACGCGGTCTGTTTTTGTTTTTTCTAATCGTACTGGTTTCCCTATTACTCTCTTGTAGTAAGGTGATGGGGTCGTCGGGTTCGACTAGGGAGTGCCGTGGACGGCGAATCCTACTAATCTTGGAGGGAGTGTACCGGGCGGCCGATACAATGAGAGGGTTCTGATGGGATTCGGCGGACTCAATGAAACGCTTGTTAAGGCGCTTCATGAATTGTTTAATAGTTGGAATGCGGAGGTCGACATGGAGTCGATCGTTTCTAACGAACCACGGGGCACCCGTGGCCTTCCGCAGAAATCGGTTTTGGATTACTTGCAACCTATGGATCCGGTACGACTTAGTGTGCGCAAAAGTAGCACACGCATAAGTCATAATCGGGCGTATACACGTTATATAAATGCGCAACTTGCATTTAAGGGAAAGCTTGCTGCGTGCATTCAGCATGGGGTGGAGCCTACCGAGAGCGAAAGCGGCGCGATTACGCACCGTCTTTATGTGCTCACCGAAAGTAAGCTTTCGGTCAAGGATTACACCTAAGTATTTGGCTTGTTTCACCCAAGGGATCGGCTTGCCAAACATGGTGATCGGACTGGGGTCTGGTGGAGGGAAACGAGCTCGCGGCCTGTGAAACAGGATCGCTTGACTCTTTTCCGGATTGACTTCCACTCTCCATTTCCGAAACCAGGCGCCTAGTGCGTCGGCGGATCTCTGGAGGTGGCTGGCTATTGACTTTACACATCTGCCGGAGCGGTAGATGGCCGTGTCGTCGGCAAATAGGGCAAGTTGCGTCTGAGTACTGGTGGGTATGTCGCTGGTGTACAGCGAGAATATCAAGGGAGAGAGGACACCGCCTTGCGGTACTCCGGCATGAATGGGGTGGGGAGACGAAAGCGCACCTTCGATACGGTACCGAAAGGTGCGGTCTGACAAATAGTCTCGCAAGATGAGCACGAGACGATCTGGCACACCCAGTTGATATAACTTGTATATCAGTCCGTTGTGCCAGACCTTGTCAAACGCTTTCGCTATGTCGAAGAACAGGGCCCCCGTAACTAAGCCGCGCTGATAGCGGTCGCTGATGTGCTCAACGATACGGAAGACCTGCTGGACGCATGAGTGGTTTGACCGGAAACCAAACTGCTCATTGGGGAGGAGGCTCTTGGCTTCAACGTAGTCTTTGAGTCGCTTATAAATAAGCCTCTCGTAGACTTTGCCGAGAGCTTTGAGCAAACTAATGGGACGATAGCTGGACGGGGAGGACTTGGGCTTCCCTGGTTTGGGGATACCTATGACGGTAGCCTCTTTCCACGTCTGTGGGAACATGTTGTTGGACAGAGCGCCGTTGAAAATGGCGGTCATCAACATGATCAGGGTTGCCGGGAAGAGACGGAGCACCTTATTGGTGATTCCGTCTGACCCAGGGGCTTTCTTGAGTTTGAGTCGCCCGATGATCTCCTTCACCTCGTCAGGAGTGACGGGGGGGAGAGGATCCTCGGGGTCCTCGACTGGCGGGAGGGAGGCTCTACGTTCGACTTCAGCGTTCACCTTGTCCAGGTGTGCTTTGTCTACTGGTTGAGAGCTGGGAGAGCACTGGGCCTCTAGGCTGTCGGCCAGGCATTCGGCCTTCTCATCGTCTTCAAAAGCGATGGAGTTGTCGGGGCGGGACCGCTCATTTCGTAGAGATCACCCGTATTTATACCCGGGGACCGTAGCTCACGCGCGCGCGCGCCCTCTTCAGTGTAACGAGCAAGCTAAAACTCACGAGCGAAAAAAAAAAGGAATAAAAAAAAGAAATGCGAATAATAATAATAACACATACCTAATATATAATTATATTTTAGAATTTAATTGCCTGTCTGCCACATAACACGGCAGATAATTATTAACAAAGTAGATACATAGTGAGCGCTACCTATGTATGTATGCTTCGAGTACGAACCGAAAGTGTGTACCTAAATGATTATTGTTCGCATTCTCATTATTTTCCATTATATTTAATTTAATAATGTTTTATTAAGTAACATCGCAGGTAAGTAGGTAGGTAGGTAGGTAGGTAGGTAGTTTATATTTAGCTGTCAATTATATCATTCCATCACTTTTGTGATAAAATAATGTAGTGTTTGTGTAGTTTTTATACTTAGAAGTTGGTACGTTTTGACTTTTCATATTAAAGAAACGTGAATTATTATCACATGAAAATATTTGTGGCCCTGAAAAGGGCCTTTTGTTAGTTCTCCTGCCATCCTGCGGGCGGGCGGTGTGGTGTAGGGTTGTGCGCGTCCAGGCGTCTGTGTCGTGGTCGTCTAGGTGGTGGCGGTGGTGTTTGTATCGATCGATTCGAGACGAATACGTGAATAATGCGAGTCTCGTACGTGCCGTACATAACATACATAGCATGCAGGTATGCACAGAACGATGACCAAGACACTATCATCACGCAACACCACTGGTCGATTGATATACATGACCCACCCACGCACGCACGGACGAACGAACGTTCGCCACTGGATTTAACACTTTTCACACACACACGCGTTGGCCACCGACCGCTCACTTGGAGCTGGTGTATTTGGTGACCGCCTTGGTGCCTTCACTGACGGCGTGCTTGGCGAGCTCTCCGGGCAGCAGGAGCCTGACGGACGTCTGCACCTCCCTGGATGTGATGGTCGACCTCTTGTTGTAGTGGGCGAGGCGAGAAGCTTCGGCGGCGATGCGCTCGAAGATGTCGTTCACGAACGAGTTCATGATGGACATGGCCTTGCTGGAGATACCGGTGTCGGGGTGCACCTGCTTCAGGACCTTGTAGATGTAGATGGCGTAACTCTCCTTCCTCTTGTGCTTCTTCTTCTTCTTGTCGGTCTTGGAGATGTTCTTCTGGGCTTTGCCAGACTTCTTGGCGGCTTTACCACTTGTCTTGGGCGGCATGATGCGAGATTAATTTACAATACGTGTTACCGGAACGGAGTACGGTCGCAGTGTAAAACGTAGACACACTGGAGAATTTCGCGGCGCCCCCGCAAGGGGGCGCGGCGGCGGGCGTAGGCTAGGCCTTTGATCCCGCGGCGTCGGGGTGTTCGCGCCCGTTACTACGGGCGCGGCGTCGGGTTGCCATATAGGCGCGGCTTTTGACGCGCGCGGCAGTTGTGCCGCAGCGTGCCTAGAAGTGTAGCTGTTCTGGGTGTGTCAGCAGGAGCGCCCGGCACTGCCTCGCAGTGCCGTGTTTCACGGCCCTACGGCGGTCAGTCCCCGCCAGGTGAGACCCCCGGTTACCCGAGGGAGGCCCAGCGAGAGACGACCAGCGACGTAGGGTCCGACTTTGGTGGCGCCCTCTGCTGAGAAGGTTGACCCCCGCTCGTTTCGCTTCCAGATCGAGCCGGTCACGCTCCGAGCTAAGGGGCCGATGGGTGAGTTGGGCCGGCATTGTATTGTGAAACACCGAATACCCTGTAAGCGAACGAGACGCGCGTCCGCGCCGCACGCTCGTCGCGTGAGTTGGTCTGTTGTGGAGTCATGAATGTGTGGGGTTCGCTGCGCTCCATGCCTATATTAACTTAGCACACAGAGCGCTGCGAGTGCGTGTCATGCATGTAGAGTCTTTTTGTTTGAGTGAGTCGCGTGTCGGTGTCTGCAACTCACTCGGCGTCAAGTCCGGTGGGTGGGCGCGTCAACGTCGGGAATCAGGTCGCGTGGGAGGCGCCTCGCATCCGGTGGCCGCGCGTGCCAGGGCGCTATGTGCTTGACGTGGGGCCAAGCAGAAGCGTCGGCACGCGCGAACATAGTGGACGCTAGGCGGGCGCAGAAGTCATCCAGGCTCTCGACTTTTAGGTCGCGCTGGATAACGCTGTTCCTCACGAAGCGAGGGGCAGCAACTATTTTCCGCAGCGCAAGGTTCTGCTGCGCGCGGAGCTTCTTCCTGTTGGTCTCGCTCGTGAGGGCGAGCCAAGCTGGGGCGGCATACGTGAGCAGCGGGCGGATATACGTTTTGTAAACGCCCAGCTTGGCTCGCAGCGGGATGCGGGACGAGAGCACTGGATGGAGTAGTGCGCGGGCCACTCTACCCTTAGCGGCGACCTGCTTGACGTGACGGCCCATGGTGAGTCGACGATCGATGGTCACCCCGAGGTACTTGACCTGGGATGACCATCCAATGTCGACTCCGTTCAGCTTGAGGGGTGGTGGGAGGTGCGCGTACCCGGCGAGCAGCGCCTGCGTCTTGCCCACGTTCACCGACAACCTCCATTTCGACAGCCATTCGGGAAGCAAATCCAGCACGCGCTGCATCTTGACGGCCGCGTGCCTCGCGTTCAGCGAGGTAGCGATATACGCGGCGTCGTCAGCATACAGCGCGAGGGTGCATTCCTGCGTCGTGGGGATGTCGTCGGTGTAACACGAGTAGCAGACTGGTGACAGGCAGCTGCCTTGTGGCACGCCTGCCGCTACAGGTCGGGCGCCGGACACGGCTCCTTCGACCACCACCTTGCATGTCCTGTCTTGGAGGAAGGAGGAGACCACCTTAACAACGCGACGGGGCGCGGTGGTATGGCACATCTTGAAGAGAAGGCCTTCGTGCCAAACTCTGTCGAACGCCTTTTCCATATCGAGGAGTACTGCAACTGCGTGCTCCTTCTTGTTCAGCGACGCTGTCAGCAGGTGCAGTACCCTCGACAGTTGGAGCGTCGTACTGTGTTCCGAGCGGAACCCAAACTGCTCCGGGCGCGGCGTCAAGTGAGGTGTTAGGTGTCGCAGCAGGAGTTGCTCAAACACCTTAGAGATGGTGGGCAGCAGCGTGATGGGCCGATAGCTTTCCGGCTTCAGAACATTCTTGTTCGGCTTGGGCAGCATTATAACGCGCCCTTCCTTCCAGCAGCGCGGGAAGGCCCCCGTGCGCAGTATCCCCGTGTACAGGCGCGCCAGCGCCGCTACCATACGGAACGGCAGGTGGCGCAGCACTGTATTGGTGATACCGTCCGCCCCGGGGGCCTTTTTCGGCTTTGTCCGGAGGATGGCGCGTCTCACCGCCCCAGGCGAAAAGAAAATGGGGTCTTCATCGGAAGCTATCGGCGTCGCAAAGTAGTCCCTAAGGTGCCTCTCGACTGCTGCGACATGGTCGTGTTCGGCAGTCGGGTTCGGCTGGAATTGACGCTCCAGGTGTTCGACAAAGATCTCTGCGCGGTCTGGCGCAGAGTACCTCGGCGTCCCGTCGCTATGCAGGAGCGGACGCACCGGAGCTGGGGTATTCGTCACTAGCCGGCACAATTTGTGTAGGGCCGGCCAGTCGCCCTCTGTGGCATCAATGTAGGACTCCCAGCTCTCGGTGTTGTGCTCCTGGAGCTTGGCCCTTGTCCTTTCCGCAAGACGGTTGAGCGCTGTCTTCATGACTGGGCATTTTGTGATGAGCCACTGTTTGCGAAGGCGCCTTGTTTGGGCGACCATGTCACGGATGTGGCGGGGCAGGGGCCTGCGTAGCAGCCCCTGCGAAGGCTGGAGGATGCGGGTCGCCTTTTCATAGGCGCGCTGGATGCAAACAGTGACCTCATTTGCCATCTCGTCCACGTCTGCGGCGGTGGTAATGGGCCAAGTTGGTATGGTGGTCTCCAGCGCTTCCTGGAAGGAGCTCCAGTCCGTCTTTCGACGTGGCGCTGGGGGCGAGAGTCGGGTTGGCATCCCTGACAGGACGACGAGAACTGGCTGGTGGTCGGACAGCATCTCGTCGTCCAGTACCTGCTGGGCGATCTGGCAATTAAGGCCCCTGTGGACCGTGATGTCCAGCACGTCCGGCAGGTAGTTTGCTGCGTCCGGGTAGTGTGTCGGGGTGTCCGGACCGGACACCACGTACCCGTGGGCCTCTGCGTCTGCGAAGAGTCGTCTGCCCCCAGGGTTGGATATCCTTGAGTTCCACGCTGGGTGCTTGCAATTCAGGTCGCCGGCAAGGACTGTTGCGTGCGGCGCCTTCAGCATTAGGGCCCTCAGCTCCCTCACGTCAAAGGGAGCTGAGGGCGGGATATAAGCCGCGTGGATGTTTAGGTCCTCGCCGGCGACATGTACTTGCACACCCAGCGCGTAAAAGGTGCTGAGTTGTGGCGGGGGTAGTGGCTGGTGGACGACCCTTCGCTTCACTAGTATCGCCAGACCGCGATATTGGATGCCTAGGTCCGACTTCTCGTCCTGCCTGTAGCATACATATCCTGGGAAACGTACTTTGTCGGCTGGTCCCAGGAATGTTTCACTAATGAGCGCCACGTCGATGCGTTGTTCTCTTAGGAGGAGGCGGAGTGGGGCGACCTTGTTCCGTAGGCCGCGGGCATTCCAGTGAATGATCCTTAACGGCTCAGCCATGGTAGAGCGTGAGTAAAGAGGCCAAGCCGTCAAGGATCACCAGTTCCGCGTCCTTACCCTCCCTGATGGCCTTGATGAGGTCCATCAGTAGTTTTATGGCGCAGGCGGTGAACTCCTTCTTGCGCTCGCGCTCCTCTTCATTGGGGGCGCGAGGCGTTTGTGTATGTGTGCGCTGCCGCTGCTGATGCGGCGCAGCACTGGGTTGTTGGGCGGTCATTTGTGGAGCACTCTCTGCCGCTGTGGCGGTGCTCCTTTCTTCTGTTCGCTGCGCGGTCCTCACTATTTTCTTAGTGGTTTTCGCATCAGCAGCGACAGCGGGAGTTGTGATGTTGGTCGCCTGCGCCTGGGTAGGAGCAAGGTCGGCTTCCTGTTTTTCATTTGCTTGGGGGGGTGTGGGCTTCTTCCCCTTTTTCTTCCCCCCCCTCTTCCTCTTCCTCCGCCTCCCGGAGGTGGCAGCGTCTCGGTCGGTGGGCCCGTTTGCTGCCGCCATCAGCGATGAGCTTGGGCCCTCACTATCATTGGCGGACACCGGTTTGTCCGCCGGTGAGGGCCGGCTCTGTCGTTTTGTGATGGCGACAGTGCCCGCTCTCTTGTTTTTGGCCTCGCGTACGAATACGGGGCACTTAGTGTTGCAGGCCGGGTGGCTACCCGCGCAATTTGCGCAGGTGGGCGGCTCTGTGCGTGGGCGTGGGCAGTCGCGTGCAGCGTGGTTCTCCCCGCATCGTACGCAAGTGAGCGGGCGGTGGCACTGGCGCGAGCTATGTCGAAATTGCTGGCACCGGTGACACTGGGCAGGCCCCTGCTTGCCCCTCCACGCCTCTATTTTGACACCACGCATGTATAAGAACTGCGTGATGTCATAGATGTTCCTGAAGTTAGGCGTCCTTTTGATCACTGCATGGAATATGCAGCCGGGTCTACCTTCGCGCGCTTTTATATTGCGCACGAACTCCGGCTCATAACCATGCAGGCGGAGCTCCTCCTCAATTTCTTCCGGTGGTGTGTCCGCGGGCAGGCCGCGAATGGCCACTTTCACGCTGCGCTCCGCTGGCAGCGAGTAGGCAAACCAGGCCAGACCACTCGCCTTTTCGAGCTCTGTGAGGTACCGCTGGATCACCCTGTATTCCTCCTCGCTCTCGGGTAGGAACCGAATGCCGCCTTGATATGGTCGGGCATTCGGTGGGTGGCCCAGCTTGGCACTCACGGCTCTAAAATGAGTGGTCCAGTCAGGCAGTCTCTCCACTATCAGCGGAGGATAGCGTGGCGCCTTCTTCTTGGGCGCGGTTTTTGTGGTGGTCGCGGGCGCAGCCGCGGACAGGTTGCTGTTTGAGCCCAAAACCTCAGTGGCGCCCTCTGTGGTAGGGTCCTGTGGGCTGTGGCGGCCCGACAAATCGGCATCGGCTTGCTGCCCCTCCCGACCTCTGCTGCGCGAGGCGCGCTGCGGCAGTGGGTGGTCGAGGCAGTGGCGTTTAGCCTCTTCGTCAGCCTCGTCATCCGGGCTTCTCGGACGGCGCTGGGGTCTGGGCTCGAGCTGAAACTCGTATCCAAAACCCAGCGCGTCAGATGAGGTGGTGGGGCGATCCACGTCCATGTACCCGGCTCGTCCCGGCATATCCTCGGACATGCCCAGGTGAGCCGCGTAGGACCCGGCCGAGGACGCCGACATGTCCGACCCTTGACGGGAGGAGCATGCCGACATCATGGCCGGGGAATCCTGGGCGGAGCCCCTCGGTGGTGGCGGTGAGAATAATACCGGGACTGACCTCATTTGTGGTGAGTCCAGGCTGGCGGCGGCTCCCGTCAGCAAGCGGCGCGGGGCTGGCGATGCTGCTCGGCGTGCTGTGGCGGCGTAGCTGGCTGTCGGGTTTGGGGCGCCGCTCGACGTCCGGCTTGAGGCAGGTGTGGCGGCGGCGTGATGGTCGGTGGGCGTAGTCACTATCACTCGCGTGGGCGCGCGCGCATCGGCGGGCGGCGCTCCGGTCGCGGCGGTAGGTGCGGGACGCGGGGTCGAGGTCGGGGCGGGTGCTGCGGCGCGGGTACTCGACGCGGACTGGGGCGCAGGCCCCGGTTTGGTCGCGGTACGAGCGGGCTGCGCCTCGGGGCGCGCGGTCGCGCGAGTTTTAGTTTCGGTCGGCGGGCACCCTACAAGTGCTGCCGACTGGCGGGTTTTTTCGGCAACTTTGTCCGAGGTGGCCACCTTGGGCACAGGTGCACCTGTTTGGACGTGTCGCGTGGCGTCGGGGGCTTCTTTGGCGGCACTCACTACAAGTGGTGCCGCCTGGCGGATATTCGCGGAGGTAACGGTTTCGATGGCGGCGCTCCGTACTGGTGCTGCCGCCTGGCGGTCACTCGCGGAAACGCTCGCCCTCGGCGCTGCGGAGCGCACGACGGGGGCGGCGGCGCGCACCGAGTGTGCGCGGCTTGAGGCTGCGGCGGCGGGCCCCGGGGCCTGTATCGGCACGGGACGGAATGCCGGAGGACGGACCGGGACGGCCGGTTGCCGGCTCGACGACGAAGTCGGCGAAACGCGCGCAGTCGCTGATGCCGTCGGTGGGCCGGTGGCGGCCTGTCTTGATCCGCCTCGGTTTTGAGCTTGATCGGCGGGTGGAGCACCAGGCGTCGTGTCCCCGATATGCGGGAGCGACGACGCTCGGTCCCCCATCGGACGATCCGGCGGGGAGCCGGCGTCGCGGCCCAATGAGCCGCGACTGCCGGCTTTCTTCGACATCTTCTTGGTTAAAAACACAGGTTAAAATAGATTCGCTGCACGTAGCGGAGCCCCCGTGACCGCGACGGTGCGTTGCCGCACCGGGCAGAACGGGGGAAGACGCCCTCCGTGTGCTCCCCCGAGTGTTTATTGCTAAACCCCCGAGACAACACACGAAGAAAGTCTTGTAGGATTTGCGGTCCGAACGGTGTAGGTGGCGCTGTTGTAGGCACGTCCTTCCTCGGTGGCTCCGGGCTGTCCGTAAAACGTAGATATTTTTTTTTTTTTTTTTTTTTTTTTTTTTTTTGAATGGACTACTCGCAGTTCAGCACATTAAGGCTGGTTACTGCTCAACCGGGCAATCCCGTGGTTGCCTTAGATTCTAAGGCCCCCAGCCGGGGCTTAAAACTACTTAAAACTAAATGGCCGCTCGCTAAGGGCATCCCCTGTGGGACACGGGCCTCGGCTTAGCGGGGTCATTGAGGAGGGGCAGCAAGGGACAGGCTGGGTCTGATTGATATTATTTAGGGGATTTAACGCTAATGGCTCAGCAGCGCGGGCTGGCTCGTTAGGCAAAAGTCGGGGAGGGTTTTGACGGGGGCGTCGCGATGGACCTCGTCGGCGAGGTCGGAATACGGAACGCGTTCTGGGTTTGTTTTTCCTAAGAGTGCTGGTTTCCCTACTACTCTCTTGGGTCAGGGTGATGGGGTCATCGGGCTCGACAAGGGTGTGCCGCGGTCGGCGGATCTTGCTGATCTGGGAGGGGGAGTATCGGGTGGCCGACGCGATAAGGGGGTTTTGGTGCTTTTCAGCGGACTCTATGAAACGCTTGGAAATACGTTTCATGAATTGTTTGATGGTGGGGATACGGAGGTCGACATGGAGACGCTCATTTCTAACGTACCACGGGGCTCCCGTAGCCTTTCGGAGAAAACGGTTTTGGATGACCTGCAACCTATGGATTTGGCGGGGCTTAGCGTGTGCGAAGGCTACACACGCGTAAGTCATTATTGGACGTATGCACGTGGTGAAAATGCGTAGTTTGCCTTTCAGGGATAACTTGCTGCGCGCGTTCAGCATGTAATGAAGCCTACTGAGAGCAAATGCGGCACGATTGCGCACCGTCTTAATGTGCTCTCTGAAGGTAAGCTTTCGATCGAGGATCACGCCTAGATATTTGGCTTTCTCAACCCAGGGGATCGGTTTGCCAAATAACGTGATCGGACTGGGACGGGGGGGGAAGAGACGAGTCTTGGGCTTGTAAAACAAGATCGCCTGACTCTTCTCTGGGTTGACTTCCACTCTCCATTTCCGGAACCAAGCGCCTAGTGCGTTTGCGGATCTCTGGAGGTGGCCGGCTATTGCCTTCTCGCTATTGCCGGAGCAATATATCGCCGTGTCGTCAGCGAACAGAGCTAGCTGTGTCTTAGAGTTAGTGGGAATATCGCTAGTAAATAGCGAGAACACTAGGGGGGAGAGAACACCGCCTTGGGGTACTCCGGCGCGAATGGGATGTGGGGACGAAAGTGCACCTTCGATTCGGTACTGAAAGGTGCGGTTCGACAGATAATCTCGTAAGATGAGCACGAGACGATCCGGCACACCGAGCTGGTATAGCTTGTATATCAGCCCGTTGTGCCAGACCTTGTCGAAAGCTTTCGCTATATCGAAGAACAGGGCTCCCGTAACGAGACCGCGCTGGTATTTGGCGCTGATATGTTCAACGATACGGTAGACCTGTTGGACGCAAGAGTGGTTTGATCTAAAACCAAACTGCTCATTGGGGAGGAGGCTCTTGGCTTCGACAAAATCCTTGAGACGCTTATGAATAAGCCTCTCGTAGATCTTACCTAGGACTTTGAGCAGACTGATGGGACGATAGCTGGACGGGGAGGACTTGGGTTTTCCAGGTTTGGGGATACCGATGACGGTAGCCTCTTTCCACGTCTGTGGGAACATGTTGTTGGACAGAGCGCCATTGAAGATGGCGGTCATTAACATGATCAGAGTAGCCGGGAAGAGACGAACCACTTTGTTGGTGATTCCATCGGAGCCCAAAACGTAGATATATCGAACACTTCTATTTATACCCACGGTCGCTGTATACAGTTGCGGCGAGCACGACATAGCGGCGGACCAATCGCAGCGCTCCTCAGCTAGTGTAGATCGCGCGCGGGGTGAGGGGGGGGGGGTACTCGGTGAGGTAGGGAAGGGGAGTCGCTTATGTCCGTCATTATTATTTAATTAAAAAATTAAAAAAAAAAAAAAAAAAATACATATCCATATGAGTTAAGTAGTGGCCACGTAAAATAAATAAAACTGTATATTCAATATCAATTAACAACATCATTTCGGAGAAAAGAAAAAAAAAAATAACAAACAAACTAAGTACATTGCGAATCGTAATTTCATGGTATGGTAGGTATCGAGTGTGTTTAATTAAATGACAATTCAATCGAAATGAATTAGACATGCGACTTGCCCAAACACGATCGGGTCATCGGGAGGACCTTATTACGACCACCATAGCTTCAGTAATTATACTAGATTAATGGTAATTTTTGTTGTTGTTGTTGTTGTCGTCTAGTCTCATATGTGATTATTTATATCCTTTTCTGAACTCTTTAACTTTCTTGTGTTATTAAATCATGAGGGGGGGGGGGGGGGTTACCTCATACTATTTACATGCAAAAAACCAACAGGTTCATAATAGGTACGAGATAGGTACGTTTTCGCTTTTACGACAACACCGTTACAGAAACTGTCTTTCATTTACGAATCATATTGTGGCCCTGAAAAGGGCCTTTTGTTTTGAATGCATACGAGCGATTAGCATCGCGCAATCGACATAACAGATACGATTGTAAATATTATATCGAAGTACGCGTGCCGAGCAGCACTCGCACGAAGCACCGGCTGGCCGTGTGTGTGTGTGTAGGCGGTGCGACGTTTAAGCCTTCTTCTCGGTCTTCTTGGGCAGTAGCACGGCCTGGATGTTGGGCAGGACACCACCTTGAGCGATCGTCACACCGGAGAGCAGCTTATTCAGCTCCTCGTCGTTGCGGATGGCCAATTGAAGATGACGCGGGATGATCCTGGTCTTCTTGTTGTCCCTCGCGGCGTTGCCGGCCAACTCGAGGACCTCAGCGGCCAGGTACTCCATCACGGCGGCCAAGTATACGGGCGCGCCGGCACCCACGCGCTCGGCGTAGTTTCCGTTACGAAGCAGCCTGTGGATACGTCCCACTGGGAACTGAAGACCAGCACGGTTGGAACGGGACTTTGCCTTTCCCTTCACTTTGCCACCTTTACCGCGTCCAGACATGGTTGAGGGAAATTCGTAGAGGTAACTCGCGAAATGACAATAACGAAACACGCGTACACAGTGTCAGTGCGCGCGCCGAGACAAACTCTTACAGTATTTTCCCCGCCGCGCGGTTCAGCCGTATTTATACGCGCGCCGCGTAGCTGAGTCAGTGGGAGGGGTACACACCTAACGAAAGAAACCAAATCGCTAAACGCGCAAGCGCGCTCTCGCTACCGATCTGCGTCGGGGTCAGGCAGGGAATATACAAACAACACGGAACAGAATTGAGATGACGAGATGGATGGATGGAAGTTTACGTAGTACCTAATGTTTGTAGTCGAAAGTCTTGTGTAAATAAGTATATAATATAAAACATATGACAGGATGAACGCAATGCGTCTTAACAACTATTATTACGGGTATTATATATTTATGTATATATATTATTTTCTTATTATTTATTTATATATATATATATATATATATATATATATATATATTTTTTTTTTTTTTTCTCTCCCTGTTTCATTGTCTGTCTGTACCATAGTGAAAATTGTTCATAATGATGAGTACAATGATCCGTTAAGATTTATTGTGTACATGTATTTTACACCTTGTATACATGTATAGGTACTTAAAGAGAGATTTATTTGTCGTGTTCTATGTGTTTGTGTTTATGTACCTACTAGGTACTCAGTAGTATTTTTAACGTTTTCGACTGTCTGTATAATAGAAACGAATATTTTTCATATTCATGATAGTATTGTTAGCCCTGAAAAGGGCTTTTTGGTGTGCGCTCGAGGAGAGCGCTGCGATTGAGAGCGCATGGCACGCGCGCTAAACATCTCGGTGCCGCTTTTTGGTTTCTTCAGTTGCTGCTGCTGCTGCTGCTTGCTGCTGCATGCATCCGATGAATTGTCGGTCGAGACGCGTCGAGCGGTGTTCCGCACCCTCCTTCCCGAGGACGGTAGACAGACGCGTAACCACGACGTAGGTGTACTTACTACATATTAAACATGTACATTCATACATACATACATACGTACACGCATCTCACTATGGTATATCGTGCAATAAAACAAAAACACACACACGCATTACGTAGCGTTAGGTATTTAGAGATTCATTCACAAATACACCATAGTTAAGACAGACGGTACGCACGCACACACATAGATGCACACACATAATATGCACTTGCTGATGTTGGTCGGCGGTCAGCCGATTGCGCAGTTGTCGTCGCCGTCGCCGGTGTTAACGCGAACGCGACCGTAGCTTACTTCTTAGCGGCGGAAGCTTTCTTGGCTGCCGGTTTGGATTTGGGTGTAGCCGCGGCCTTCTTGGGTTTAGGTGCTTTAGGTTTCTTGGTCGGCGGCTTGGCTGTCTTCTTGGCTTTGGGAGCCTTCGCCTTGGCGGGGGCGGCGGCCTTCTTGGGTGCCGGCTTCTTCTTAGCAGCGGCGGCGGCGGCGGCTGCCTTCTTATCCTTGGCGGCGGCGGCGGCGGCTGCGGCAGTCGATTTTGCCTTAGACGGAGAAGCCGACGAAGCGGCGGCTGCTGCAGCCTTCTTTGTCTTGGCGCCGGCTGCCGAGGCGGTTGCCTTCTTCGTCTTAGCAGCCGCAGCGGGAGCCTTGGCGGACTTGCCGGCGGCACCGGCGGGCTTCTTCGACGCGGCCGACTTCGACTCGAGCTTGAACGAACCGGAGGCACCCTTGCCCTTGGTCTGGATCAGCGCGCCAGATTCGACGGCGCTCTTCAGATATTTCCTGATGAACGGAGCCAGTTTCTCCGCGTCGACTTTGTACTGGGCGGCGATGTACTTCTTGATCGCCTGCAGGGATGATCCACTGCGCTCCTTCATCTCCTTGATGGCGTTGTTGACCATCTCTGATGTTTTGGGATGGGTCGGCTTCGCCTTGGGTTTCTTGGCAGCGCCGGCCTGTCTCGCCTGCTTCTTCGCTGGGGTAGCGGGTGCCGGAGCCTCGGTAGCAACTGCGGTGTCTGCCATCTCGTATCGATACACTCACGCACAAACAAAAACGGTAGGTAGTTAGTCTTATAAGAGACTCAGATGTCGCCACTTATAGGTTTCACGAGTTTCGTATACGTACACTAAGGCACGACGTAACTTTACCGTAACGAGAGCCGTGATGTCGCGAGACGTTTTCTCGTATGAACGCTCGAAAGTTTTCACTAACACGTATCTAATAAAACAAGTAAAAATAATGTTTATCGTATCGATGAGGCCGTGTTGTTTACGTTTTCGGATAGGTCATGAAGTTGACGAGTGTGGTGCGCCGAGGGCGGCTTCGTGAGGCGACCGTTGCGGCGGTGGCGGCGTTTTAATTCGACGACGGCGTACGATGCTAAGGTCGGGTCGAGTTCAAAACGTTATTTTCTCTATAAAAATGACGTTTGGCGGGTGAAAAGGTCGACGCTTCGACGGGGAGGATATCGAGCTCGTGCGGCGACAACAATTCGTCGATACGGGACGGCCTCGCGAAGGTATTATCGAGGTAAAAGTGAACCGTCGTAAAACACCGCGACCGCCGAGAACCGTTAAGGACGGACGACTCCGTCCAGGACGTGCAACCTATTAATATCGTACTAATATCGAATCGAACGAAATTACCAGAATGCCCTTCGACTAGTGCAACAATATGTGTGGTGTGCGTACTGTGTGTGTGATCGGGATTCATCGCGTTCATCAATACGTACCTACAGCTCTGTGTGTGTGTGATGTATCGAATAAGGTGCTAGACTACAGTAGGTAGTACAGACTCGGTACACAGCGCTCGAATCGCATTATGTACCTATATCGACACTGTGTCATGAATTTTTTTAGTTATTTTTTTGTTTTCCTCTCTCTTTAAGTGATATATGTATATAGGTAGGTACCCAGTACCTACCTAAAACGAAGACATACGGGCGAAGAAAAAAGTACGTTACCTACGTACCTATGTAATAAATAGGATGCTATAGTTAAACGTTTTATTAATATCAATTTCAGGTCGACCCTTCTCTGCTGAGCCGAGACGGGTGAAAGATTACGACCACCACGACGACGGGCGGCAGCGGCAGCGGCAGCGGCGGCGGCGGCGGCACAGCACAGCACAACAACAACAAGGTGAATAAGTCAACGTGTGTACCTACCTACCTACCTACTTAATTAATACCTACATAGTAGAAGATCATCCGTACTAGTTGTAAGTAAGTATGTCTCTACACATTGCATGTAATATGTATGTAAATAACGTTTTATATTTATCAATTTCAGGGTGGCGAGCGGGCGGGCCGACCATTCGGCTGAGCTGTGTGCGCTCTGACCGACCGACGGCGATGGATGGAGACACCGACCGAGACGGCGAGGGCGAGGGACAGGACAACAAGAACGTTTACCAAGTATAAGGTAAAGAGATCTGTCAGTATCTGTTTGTATGTACCGAATACTGGATATTAAAATGATAATGCTGAACATAAACTGTTTGATGTGCGTACCTCCTCTATGCATACTACTACTACTATAATATAAACTACCAAATTATGAATGTTATCCAAAACCAACCAAATTTAAATAAAACTAGCACCTTCTATGTAGGTATATTACGTTTCGTTCGTTCGTTTTTAGACAATTCCATTATAGAAACTTTTATCATATCGAATCATATGCGGCCCTGAAAAGGGCCTTTTTTTATGTGTGTGCGCAGATCTACGTACGTACATACGTATGGACGAACGGTAGTGTGACTTACGTCAGCCACACACTGTAGGTACGAAGATCTGGTTGCGCGCAGACGGGAAACGCGCCATGTGTTTAACCGCCGAAACCGTACAGGGTACGACCCTGGCGCTTCAGAGCGTAGACGACGTCCATGGCGGTGACGGTCTTCCTCTTGGCGTGCTCGGTGTAGGTGACGGCATCGCGGATGACGTTCTCGAGGAACACTTTAAGCACACCGCGAGTCTCCTCGTAGATCAGACCGGAGATACGTTTCACGCCGCCTCTGCGAGCCAGACGGCGGATGGCGGGCTTCGTGATACCCTGGATGTTATCACGAAGTACCTTCCTGTGACGCTTGGCTCCTCCTTTTCCCAGACCCTTTCCTCCCTTGCCGCGACCGGTCATCTTCTCAGCAGACGGGGGGCTTCCAAATTAACACTGACAACACTCTGCGCTCACGAACTGGAGTCGTAACTAAAATTTTCGAGTTTTTTTTTTTTTTTTTTTTTTTTTTGGAATGGACCACTCGCAGTTCAGCACACTAAGGCTGGTTACTGCTCAACCGGACAATCCTGTGGTGGTCTCAAATGAATTTAAGGCCCCCAGCCAGGGCTAAAAACTACTAAAAGCTAAATGACCGCTTCGCTAAGGGCATCCCCTGTGGGATACGGGCCTCGGCTTAACGGGGTCATTGAGAGGGGCAGCAAGGGACAGGCTGGGTCAATTATTATTATTTAGGGGATTTAACGCTAATGGCTCAGCGGCGCGGGCTGGCTCGTTAGGCAAAAGTCGGGGAGGGATGTTACTGGGGCGTCGCGATGGGCCTCGTCGGCGAGGCCGGAATACGGAACGCGGTCTGTTTTTGTTTTTTCTAATCGTACTGGTTTCCCTATTACTCTCTTGTAGTAAGGTGATGGGGTCGTCGGGTTCGACTAGGGAGTGCCGTGGACGGCGAATCCTACTAATCTTGGAGGGAGTGTACCGGGCGGCCGATACAATGAGAGGGTTCTGATGGGATTCGGCGGACTCAATGAAACGCTTGTTAAGGCGCTTCATGAATTGTTTAATAGTTGGAATGCGGAGGTCGACATGGAGTCGATCGTTTCTAACGAACCACGGGGCACCCGTGGCCTTCCGCAGAAATCGGTTTTGGATTACTTGCAACCTATGGATCCGGTACGACTTAGTGTGCGCAAAAGTAGCACACGCATAAGTCATAATCGGGCGTATACACGTTATATAAATGCGCAACTTGCATTTAAGGGAAAGCTTGCTGCGTGCATTCAGCATGGGGTGGAGCCTACCGAGAGCGAAAGCGGCGCGATTACGCACCGTCTTTATATGCTCACCGAAAGTAAGCTTTCGGTCAAGGATTACACCTAAGTATTTGGCTTGTTTCACCCAAGGGATCGGCTTGCCAAACATGGTGATCGGACTGGGGTCTGGTGGAGGGAAACGAGCTCGCGGCCTGTGAAACAGGATCGCTTGACTCTTTTCCGGATTGACTTCCACTCTCCATTTCCGAAACCAGGCGCCTAGTGCGTCGGCGGATCTCTGGAGGTGGCTGGCTATTGACTTTACACATCTGCCGGAGCGGTAGATGGCCGTGTCGTCGGCAAATAGGGCAAGTTGCGTCTGAGTACTGGTGGGTATGTCGCTGGTGTACAGCGAGAATATCAAGGGAGAGAGGACACCGCCTTGCGGTACTCCGGCATGAATGGGGTGGGGAGACGAAAGCGCACCTTCGATACGGTACCGAAAGGTGCGGTCTGACAAATAGTCTCGCAAGATGAGCACGAGACGATCTGGCACACCCAGTTGATATAACTTGTATATCAGTCCGTTGTGCCAGACCTTGTCAAACGCTTTCGCTATGTCGAAGAACAGGGCCCCCGTAACTAAGCCGCGCTGATAGCGGTCGCTGATGTGCTCAACGATACGGAAGACCTGTTGGACGCATGAGTGGTTTGACCGGAAACCAAACTGCTCATTGGGGAGGAGGCTCTTGGCTTCAACGTAGTCTTTGAGTCGCTTATAAATAAGCCTCTCGTAGACTTTGCCGAGAGCTTTGAGCAAACTAATGGGACGATAGCTGGACGGGGAGGACTTGGGCTTCCCTGGTTTGGGGATACCTATGACGGTAGCCTCTTTCCACGTCTGTGGGAACATGTTGTTGGACAGAGCGCCGTTGAAAATGGCGGTCATCAACATGATCAGGGTTGCCGGGAAGAGACGGAGCACCTTATTGGTGATTCCGTCTGCCCCAGGGGCTTTCTTGAGTTTGAGTCGCCCGATGATCTCCTTCACCTCGTCAGGAGTGACGGGGGGGAGAGGATCCTCGGGGTCCTCGACTGGCGGGAGGGAGGCTCTACGTTCGACTTCAGCGTTCACCTTGTCCAGGTGTGCTTTGTCTACTGGTTGAGAGCTGGGAGAGCACTGGGCCTCTAGGCTGTCGGCCAGGCATTCGGCCTTCTCATCGTCTTCAAAAGCGATGGAGTTGTCGGGGCGGGTGAGGGGAGGCATAGAGGCAACTTCAGAGGAGCGCAATTTCCTTTGGAGTTCCCAAAACGCTTGATGGTTGGGTTCGAGGTCGCCCAGCATTTTATCCCAGCGACTTTCACGCAGCTCAGCAATGCTCTTACTTACTTTGCGTTGTAAGTAGCGCATGTGAACTTTGTTAGCTTCGCAGGGAAAAGCACTGTAGGCACGAACTGCCGCGTTCTTCTCAGTCACGAGCTCACGCACTTCGTCCGGGAGTTTCCAGTGATGATCGCTCGTCACCGGAGACTCCTTTGAACTTTCGTTCAGGATCGATTGCACGTGATCCGTGAGTGAGCTGACCGCGGCCAGCGTGTCTGCGACAGTCTCGATATTGTCTGGGATCTGGTCCAGGTGAGCTGACGTGGTGACTTTCAGCTTTTCGCTTACTTGTCTCCAGTCAGTGGTCAGTTTGGTGGGAGGAGGATGGGAGGGGTCCATGGGCCCCGACCTAGGAGCAAGCTCCAGGATCACTGGCCTATGGTCCGAGTTAAGCTCTTCGAGCGCCTCCACAGAATGCAACCGAAGGTTGACATTTTTGAGGAGAGCGATGTCGAGCACGTCGGGTGGATGGGAGGTTATGTGGGGATAGTGGGTTGGATGCATCGGAGCGATGACATCAAAGTTGAGGGAGCTGCACAGATCAAACACTACTCTGCCTCTGGCAGTAGTCGTGTTGCTGTTCCAGGAGGGGTGCTTGGCATTGAGATCCCCCGCCAGAAGGACGGAGTTACTCATGCCGAGAAGTTTAGTCAGATCATCTTTCACAGCGGGGCCGTCCGACGAGGTGTTAGGCGGGACGTAGGCTGAGATGATCGTGATCGGTTGATGGCCAGTCATGCCTAGCCGACAGACTGAGACCTCAAAGATATCTAGTTGGGGCGGATCCATAGGGATGCAGTAGAGGGCAGATCTGTAATAGATAAGAGTACCTCCTGCGTGACATCGGGTCCTATCATTGCGAACTAAACGATAGTTCGCAATTTTAGGATCACGATGCCGGGGCTTCAGGAAGGTCTCTTGAACCAGAAGTATGTCTAAGTGATGGTCGCGGAGGAAGAGGGCGATCTCATCACGCTGGCTCCTAAGGCCATTGGCATTGAAAAAACCCTACGCGGAGGGCTGTCGGCTTAATCCTACTTTTATAATGGGACTTATCCATTATTGGGGGTGATTAGGGAAGTGTAGACGGAGACGTGGTGCACTACGTCACCGAAGTCTTTGAAAACTGCGGGGTGGTTCCCACCGCAGTTTTCTAGGGCCCTAGCCATGGCCAGCGCACGAGGCGAGTAAAACGCCTGGTACGTGACCAGGATTATGTTTCTGGAGATGTCTCCAGAAACAGTGGTGGGGGGGGGGGGGGGGCGCAACTGCTTGCACCGGGGCTGGCATCTGAGTCTGCGGAGACACAGGGAATGGGGGAATGGCTACGTCCATCAGGGCCGGAATGGCCTTGGTTGGGGTAGCGGGGGCCTTAGGGGCAGAACCAGTCGTGGGGGCGGGCGCACTGGACTTCAGGGCCGGGAAGTGAGCCTGGTGATTCAGAGCGTTCCAGGGACTGGGACGCTGAGGGCTGAGGGGGATGGTGGAGGGAGACTCCCTTTGTTGACGCGCGTTTGCACGCTTCGCCAGCTTGGGAGCCGAAGATTTTGGGGCCTTAGGACAACCGCGGTAGTTTGCGGTGTGCCCCGTTTCTCCGCACAGCACACAGCTGGGCGGGTCTGCGCAGAGGGAGCGGTCCTTGGGGCGGGGGCAGTCGGGAGTGCCGTGGTCTCCCAGGCACTTCACGCACCTCGGCTTGCCGAAGCAATGCCGCTGTGAGTGGCCATAAAGCTGGCAGCGGTGGCATTGCCCAATAATGCCACTCTGCCTCGGCTTTTCTACGGATAGGCCAGAGAGGCCACAGATCTTGGCTATTTTGAAAATAGGGTGGTGGCCCTCGGTCGGGTCACAGACCACGAGAACCATATTGAATGATTCCCCCCCGCGGCGGTGCATACGGTGCACCTCCGCTACGGGGATACCTTGCGACTCTAAGTCGCTTAGTATCTCCTGAGTGGGGATCTCCCTCGGGACATTGCGGATCACCACCCTGATCTGGCGGTTCTCCGGAAGGTTAAAAGAGTGGAAGTAAACCTTCCTGGACGTGAGGAGCTTGTGCAGCTCCCTGTAGTCCTTGGCGGAGGGGGTCACGACTTTAATGCCCTGCTGGACGGCACGGGCGTGCGTGAAGTTTATCTTATGGACGGCACAAGCCGCCGAAATCTCCGTCCACCTCCCTTTATCATGAATGAAAAGGGGGGGTGGGGGGCGGGTCTTGGGGGCTGCGGGTGCAGTCTCCATGGGGCTGGGGGGACGGGGGCTCGCCTGTGAGGCGGCCTGCGAGGGGGACGCTGGGCGCGAAGAGGGCGCCGACGAGGGGGCTGACGTCGGGGCAGCAGGGGGGAGGGGGGCCTTGGTGGCCTTTTTGGGGGCTGGGGCCTGGGGGGTGGAGGAGGCCTTCTTTTTCCTCTTCCCCTGGACGACTGTGTAGCCATCCGAGGACGAGGCGGTCGCGGAGGAACGGGAGGAGGTGGCAGACGAGTCGGAGTGGTCCGACTCGTACTCCATCTCTTGCTCTACTTCGACGGGTGAGGTGGCCCTGGCTGCCAGGTAGTTGGCTAGCACAGGGGGGGGGGCCTGAGGGGCGGGGGAGAGGGGGCCCTGATGCAGTACTGGGACTGCTATCAAGGCGGGGGGGCCCTGAGGGGGCAGGGGGGGCGATGGGGTGGCAGACCCCGAGGAGACACATGACTCCTGTGAGAGGCCCTGAGTGGGCTGGGAGGGGAGGCCCTGAAGGGGCGGGGAGATGGAGCCCTGAGGGGGCGGGGGCAGTAGGGACTTCAGTCCCATCGCAATGGCGCTGAGCTGAGCATCGTATGCCGACACCAGCTCAGCGTCTTTGCAATTACCCATCATAGTCCTGCAAAGGACCATGAGGGCGTCGATCATGGATGCCGCTGACGCCTGAGGGGCGTCCATGACGGCACAAAAAGGAGGAGGTATTTACGAGGAGATGGGGGGGGGGATCCTAAGCTCCTAACAGCCTCGAGGAGACACGTAAAACGTGAGCTCCCCGAGCAGTCAGTCCCTCAAAAACTCCCTTCCCCGCGAGTGCTTCCTAGTGCTATTACCAGGGAGAAGAAACACTCGGGAACAAACTCCCTGGTGCACTATCTGACTGTTTGGCCAGAAGGGCCCTAGTCCTAGCTCCCCGGGCGGGAAAACCCGGGAATGTGTAACCCTCCCTGCTGGGTGATGCAGGGAGGTGAGTACCTAATGTGTACCCTAAGCTTGAATGCCCGCTGCCTATCTTAATGTGCAGCGGGGCCCTATGGGTCTTGCGACCGAGCTGGCGCCTATGGGGTAGACACACCCAATCGGCGCCAGGTGCACACTGGAAAAGAACGGGGTTAAGCTGCTGGGCGCGACGAGGGAAGCCCCCAAGGCCGCGCACCAACGCCCTTCCGACTTACTCGGTCCTGAAGGGACCGAGCGGTGCGTCGGGTCAGCACCACTTGGGTTCGTTATCACCGCTAGGTTTCCCCCAAGTACCACCAAACAGTGGATTTAGTCCAAAAGGGACCAAAAACCGAACGTCGATCGACTACAAGCACTTACGTACTCGTAGCCGATCAAAACGTAAACAATCGCGAGTGATATGCGACTTCGTAGCAGCTCGTAGCTAGCTACGTAGAGCCGCGTAGCACTGCTACGATGTGTTCAAAATCGGGCAGGCGACACGTGGGTCGGCCGGCGGCGGAGGCGTCGCAGGGGGCGGAGCGCTCGTAGCGCTCGTAGTTCTGCTACGGCGTAGCGGTCGGACAGTTGCGTGCGGGTGGCAGGCGTGTGCTCCGGTCGGCTGCGCGAAGCGGAATGAATAAAAATTTTCGAGTTTTTTTTTTTTTTTTTTTTTTTTTTGAATGGGACCACTCGCAGTTCAGCACACTAAGGCTGGTTACTGCTCAACCGGACAATCCTGTGGTGGCCTCAAATGAATTTAAGGCCCCCAGCCAGGGCTAAAAACTACTAAAAGCTAAATGACCGCTTCGCTAAGGGCATCCCCTGTGGGATACGGGCCTCGGCTTAACGGGGTCATTGAGAGGGGCAGCAAGGGACAGGCTGGGTCAATTATTATTATTTAGGGGATTTAACGCTAATGGCTCAGCGTCGCGGGCTGGCTCGTTAGGCAAAAGTCGGGGAGGGATGTTACTGGGGCGTCGCGATGGGCCTCGTCGGCGAGGCCGGAATACGGAACGCGGTCTGTTTTTGTTTTTTCTAATCGTACTGGTTTCCCTATTACTCTCTTGTAGTAAGGTGATGGGGTCGTCGGGTTCGACTAGGGAGTGCCGTGGACGGCGAATCCTACTAATCTTGGAAGGAGTGTACCGGGCGGCCGATACAATGAGAGGGTTCTGATGGGATTCGGCGGACTCAATGAAACGCTTGTTAAGGCGCTTCATGAATTGTTTAATAGTTGGGATGCGGAGGTCGACATGGAGTCGATCGTTTCTAACGAACCACGGGGCACCCGTGGCCTTCCGCAGAAATCGGTTTTGGATTACTTGCAACCTATGGATCCGGTACGACTTTGTGTGCGCAAAAGTAGCACACGCATAAGTCATAATCGGGCGTATACACGTTATATAAATGCGCAACTTGCATTTAAGGGAAAGCTTGCTGCGTGCATTCAGCATGGGGTGGAGCCTACCGAGAGCGAAAGCGGCGCGATTACGCACCGTCTTTATGTGCTCACCGAAAGTAAGCTTTCGGTCAAGGATTACACCTAAGTATTTGGCTTGCTTCACCCAAGGGATCGGCTTGCCAAACATGGTGATCGGACTGGGGTCTGGTGGAGGGAATCGAGCCCGCGGCCTGTGAAACAGGATCGCTTGACTCTTTTCCGGATTGACTTCCACTCTCCATTTCCGAAACCAGGCGCCTAGTGCGTCGGCGGATCTCTGGAGGTGGCTGGCTATTGACTTTACACATCTGCCGGAGCGGTAGATGGCCGTGTCGTCGGCAAATAGGGCAAGTTGCGTCTGAGCACTGGTGGGTATGTCGCTGGTGTACAGCGAGAATATCAAGGGAGAGAGGACACCGCCTTGCGGTACTCCGGCATGAATGGGGTGGGGAGACGAAAGCGCACCTTCGATACGGTACCGAAAGGTGCGGTCTGACAAATAGTCTCGCAAGATGAGCACGAGACGATCTGGCACACCCAGTTGATATAACTTGTATATCAGTCCGTTGTGCCAGACCTTGTCAAACGCTTTCGCTATGTCGAAGAACAGGGCCCCCGTAACTAAGCCGCGCTGATAGCGGTCGCTGATGTGCTCAACGATACGGAAGACCTGTTGGACGCAAGAGTGGTTTGACCGGAAACCAAACTGCTCATTGGGGAGGAGGCTCTTAGCTTCAACGTAGTCTTTGAGTCGCTTATAAATAAGCCTCTCGTAGACCTTGCCGAGAGCTTTGAGCAAACTAATGGGACGATAGCTGGACGGGGAGGACTTGGGCTTCCCTGGTTTGGGGATACCTATGACGGTAGCCTCTTTCCACGTCTGTGGGAACATGTTGTTGGACAGAGCGCCGTTGAAAATGGCGGTCATCAACATGATCAGGGTTGCCGGGAAGAGACGGAGCACCTTATTGGTGATTCCGTCTGACCCAGGGGCTTTCTTGAGTTTGAGTCGCCCGATGATCTCCTTCACCTCGTCAGGAGTGACGGGGGGGGAGGATCCTCGGGGTCCTCGACTGGCGGGAGGGAGGCTCTACGTTCGACTTCAGCGTTCACCTTGTCCAGGTGTGCTTTGTCTACTGGTTGAGAGCTGGGAGAGCACTGGGCCTCTAGGCTGTCGGCCAGGCATTCGGCCTTCTCATCGTCTTCAAAAGCGATGGAGTTGTCGGGGCGGGTGAGGGGAGGCATAGAGGCAACTTCAGAGGAGCGCAATTTCCTTTGGAGTTCCCAAAACGCTTGATGGTTGGGTTCGAGGTCGCCCAGCATTTTATCCCAGCGACTTTCACGCAGCTCAGCAATGCTCTTACTTACTTTGCGTTGTAAGTAGCGCATGTGAACTTTGTTAGCTTCGCAGGGAAAAGCACTGTAGGCACGAACTGCCGCGTTCTTCTCAGTCACGAGCTCACGCACTTCGTCCGGGAGTTTCCAGTGATGATCGCTCGTCACCGGAGACTCCTTTGAACTTTCGTTCAGGATCGATTGCACGTGATCCGTGAGTGAGCTGACCGCGGCCAGCGTGTCTGCGACAGTCTCGATATTGTCTGGGATCTGGTCCAGGTGAGCTGACGTGGTGACTTTCAGCTTTTCGCTTACTTGTCTCCAGTCAGTGGTCAGTTTGGTGGGAGGAGGATGGGAGGGGTCCATGGGCCCCGACCTAGGAGCAAGCTCCAGGATCACTGGCCTATGGTCCGAGTTAAGCTCTTCGAGCGCCTCCACAGAATGCAACCGAAGGTTGACATTTTTGAGGAGAGCGATGTCGAGCACGTCGGGTGGATGGGAGGTTATGTGGGGATAGTGGGTTGGATGCATCGGAGCGATGACATCAAAGTTGAGGGAGCTGCACAGATCAAACACTACTCTGCCTCTGGCAGTAGTCGTGTTGCTGTTCCAGGAGGGGTGCTTGGCATTGAGATCCCCCGCCAGAAGGACAGAGTTACTCATGCCGAGAAGTTTGGTCAGATCATCTTTCACAGCGGGGCCGTCCGACGAGGTGTTAGGCGGGACGTAGGCTGAGATGATCGTGATCGGTTGATGGCCAGTCATGCCTAGCCGACAGACTGAGACCTCAAAGATATCTAGTTGGGGCGGATCCATAGGGATGCAGTAGAGGGCAGATCTGTAATAGATAAGAGTACCTCCTGCGTGACATCGGGTCCTATCATTGCGAACTAAACGATAGTTCGCAATTTTAGGATCACGATGCCGGGGCTTCAGGAAGGTCTCTTGAACCAGAAGTATGTCTAAGTGATGGTCGCGGAGGAAGAGGGCGATCTCATCACGCTGGCTCCTAAGGCCATTGGCATTGAAAAACCCTACGCGGAGGGCTGTCGGCTTAATCCTACTTTTATAATGGGACTTATCCATTGTTGGGGGAGATTAGGGATGTATAGACGGAGACGTGGTGCACAACGTCACCGAAGTCTTTGAAAACTGCGGGGTGGTTCCCACCGCAGTTTTCTAGGGCCCTAGCCATGGCCAGCGCACGAGGCGAGTAAAACGCCTGGTACGTGACCAGGATTATGTTTTTGGAGATGTCTCCAGAAACAGTGGTGGGGGGGGGAGGCGCAACTGCTTGCACCGGGGCTGGCACCTGAGTCTGCGGAGACACAGGGAATGGGGGTATGGCTACGTCCATCAGGGCCGGAATGGCCTTGGTTGGGGTAGCGGGGGCCTTAGGGGCAGAACCAGTCGTGGGGGCGGGCGCACTGGACTTCAGGGCCGGGAAGTGGGCCTGGTGATTCAAAGCGTTCCAGGGGCTGGGACGCTGAGGGCTGAGGGGGATGGTGGAGGGAGACTCCCTTTGTTGGCGCGCGTTCGCACGCTTCGCCAGCTTGGGAGCCGACGATTTTGGGGCCTTAGGGCAACCGCGGTAGTTTGCGGTGTGCCCCGTTTCTCCACACAGCACACAGCTGGGCGGGTCTGCGCAGAGGGAGCGGTCCTTGGGGCGGGGGCAGTCGGGAGTACCGTGGTCTCCCAGGCACTTCACGCACCTCGGCTTGCCGAAGCAATGCCGCTGTGAGTGGCCGTAAAGCTGGCAGCGGTGGCATTGCCCAATAATGCCACTCTGCCTCGGCTTTTCCACGGATAGGCCAGAGAGGCCACAGATCTTGGCTATTTTGAAAATAGGGTGGTGGCCCTCGGTCGGGTCACAGACCACGAGGACCATATTGAAAGATTCCCCCCCTCGGCGGTGCATACGGTGCACCTCCGCTACGGGGATACCTTGCGACTCTAAGTCGCTTAGTATCTCCTGAGTGGGGATCTCCCTCGGGACATTGCGGATCACCACCCTGATCTGGCGGTTCTCCGGAAGGTTAAAAGAGTGGAAGTAAACCTTCCTGGACGTAAGGAGCTTGTGCAGCTCCCTGTAGTCCCTGGCGGAGGGGGGTCACGACTTTAATGCCCTGCTGGACGGCACGGGCGTGCGTGAAGTTTATCTTTAGGACGGCACAAGCCGCCGAAATCTCCGTCCACCTCCCTTTATCATGAATGAAAAGGGGGGGTGGGGGGCGGGTCTTGGGGGCTGCGGGTGCAGCCTCCATGGGGCTGGGGGGACGGGGGCTCGCCTGAGAGGCGGCCTGCGAGGGGGACGCTGGGCGCGAAGAGGGCGCCGACGAGGGGGCTGACGTCGGGGCAGTAGGGGGGGGGGGGGGCCTTGGTGGCCTTTTTGGGGGCGGGGGCCTGGGGGGTGGAGGAGGCCTTCTTTTTCCTCTTCCCCTGGACGACTGTGTAGCCATCCGAGGACGAGGCGGTCGCGGAGGAGTGGGAGGAGGTGGCAGACGAGTCGGAGTGGTCCGACTCGTACTCCATCTCTGCAACGGGGGAGGTGGCCCTGGCTGCCAGGTAGTTGGCTAGCACAGGGGGGGGGGCCTGAGGGGCGGGGGAGAGGGGGCCCTGATGCAGTACTGGGACTGCTATCAAGGCAGGGGGGCCCTGAGGGGGCAGGGGGGGCGATGGGGTGGCAGACCCCGAGGAGACACATGACTCCTGTGAGAGGCCCTGAGTGGGCTGGGAGGGGAGGCCCTGAAGGGGCGGGGCGTTTGGGCCCTGAGGGGGCGGGGGGAAGAGGGACTTCAGTCCCGCTGCAATGGCGCTGAGCCGGGCATCACATGAGGACGCCAGCTCAGCATCACTGCAGCTGCTCATCATGGTCTTAAAAATTTTCGAGGCGCTCGCTCTTATATATATACTGCTACGGGCGAGCGAGGGGAGCGATACGGTCGGTGCGCGGGGAGAGGTGAGACTATGCTCGTCGTTGGTTGGTTTGTTTGACGATGCGCTACGCTATACGTGATTTCTTTGCGCGCATTCGAATAAAATAATAATAATTAAAAAAAAAAAAGTCTAACAGTATAAAATGCGACCTAGGTATGATGTTAGCCGTATGGTAACGTAAAAAAAAAAAAAAATTGCACCTACATCTTAACTACATACCTATCTAATTATATCTCAAATGTTCCAAACGTTAGCATTCAGTCGCAATAAGTAGGTAATAGGAAAATAAACATGCTTCCTTACTAACTTTCATGTAAAATATCTCTATGCGACTTATATATAGGTAAGATGTGTTCGTATCGGTTGGTTAAGCTGTATATATGTAATGTATGATTTTGTTCGTCAGTTTCATTCCAGTTTTTATCATCTGTACTATTATAGGTAGGTAAGTAAGTAAGTAAGTAAGTAAGTAAGTAAGTAAATAGGTAGGTAGGTAGGTAGGTATCGTTTTTGCGACATTCTGATAGAAAGAAACATTTCATATTCAGATACATATGTGGCCCTGAAAAGGGCCTTTTATGTGAACGCACAGTCACAGACGGCACACAGCCGACAACCGACACGAAGCCGCACCACCCGAAACAGGCAGTGTGTCACAACGTGAAGGACGACGGGGTGCGTGTCGTGCTTGCGACGTATGCCGTTGCAACAGCAGCAGTTTAAGCGCGTTCGCCTCTGATCCTGCGCGCCAACTGGATGTCCTTCGGCATGATTGTGACGCGCTTAGCGTGGATCGCGCACAGGTTGGTGTCTTCGAAGAGACCGACCAGGTAGGCTTCGCTGGCCTCCTGCAGCGCCATGACGGCGGAGCTCTGGAAACGGAGATCGGTCTTGAAGTCCTGGGCGATCTCACGCACTAGACGCTGGAACGGAAGCTTGCGGATCAGCAGCTCGGTACTCTTCTGGTAACGACGGATCTCACGGAGGGCCACGGTACCGGGCCTGTAGCGATGGGGCTTTTTGACGCCTCCGGTGGCCGGTGCGCTCTTGCGCGCAGCCTTGGTGGCGAGCTGTTTCCTCGGTGCCTTACCACCGGTGGATTTACGAGCGGTCTGCTTGGTACGCGCCATTGTAAACAACACGGAACGGGAGATTAACGTATAAAGGATAGAACGAACACTACTACTCGGACGCGCGGGACCTACGCGCAACGAACGAACGACAGTGAATACCGCTCATTTCGTAGAGATCACCCGTATTTATACCCGGGGACCGTAGCTCACGCGCGCGCGCGCCCTCTTCAGTGTAACGAGCAAGCTAAAACTCACGAGCGAAAAAAAAAAGGAATAAAAAAAAGAAATGCGAATAATAATAATAACACATACCTAATATATAATTATATTTTAGAATTTAATTGCCTGTCTGCCACATAACACGGCAGATAATTATTAACAAAGTAGATACATAGTGAGCGCTACCTATGTATGTATGCTTCGAGTACGAACCGAAAGTGTGTACCTAAATGATTATTGTTCGCATTCTCATTATTTTCCATTATATTTAATTTAATAATGTTTTATTAAGTAACATCGCAGGTAAGTAGGTAGGTAGGTAGGTAGGTAGGTAGTTTATATTTAGCTGTCAATTATATCATTCCATCACTTTTGTGATAAAATAATGTAGTGTTTGTGTAGTTTTTATACTTAGAAGTTGGTACGTTTTGACTTTTCATATTAAAGAAACGTGAATTATTATCACATGAAAATATTTGTGGCCCTGAAAAGGGCCTTTTGTTAGTTCTCCTGCCATCCTGCGGGCGGGCGGTGTGGTGTAGGGTTGTGCGCGTCCAGGCGTCTGTGTCGTGGTCGTCTAGGTGGTGGCGGTGGTGTTTGTATCGATCGATTCGAGACGAATACGTGAATAATGCGAGTCTCGTACGTGCCGTACATAACATACATAGCATGCAGGTATGCACAGAACGATGACCAAGACACTATCATCACGCAACACCACTGGTCGATTGATATACATGACCCACCCACGCACGCACGGACGGACGAACGTTCGCCACTGGATTTAACACTTTTCACACACACACGCGTTGGCCACCGACCGCTCACTTGGAGCTGGTGTATTTGGTGACCGCCTTGGTGCCTTCACTGACGGCGTGCTTGGCGAGCTCTCCGGGCAGCAGGAGCCTGACGGACGTCTGCACCTCCCTGGATGTGATGGTCGACCTCTTGTTGTAGTGGGCGAGGCGAGAAGCTTCGGCGGCGATGCGCTCGAAGATGTCGTTCACGAACGAGTTCATGATGGACATGGCCTTGCTGGAGATACCGGTGTCGGGGTGCACCTGCTTCAGGACCTTGTAGATGTAGATGGCGTAACTCTCCTTCCTCTTGTGCTTCTTCTTCTTCTTGTCGGTCTTGGAGATGTTCTTCTGGGCTTTGCCAGACTTCTTGGCGGCTTTACCACTTGTCTTGGGCGGCATGATGCGAGATTAATTTACAATACGTGTTACCGGAACGGAGTACGGTCTTTTTTTTTTTTTTTTTTTTTTTTTTTTTTTTTTTTTTTGGAATGGACCACTCGCAGTTCAGCACACTAAGGCTGGTTACTGCTCAACCGGACAATCCTGTGGTGGCCTCAAATGAATTTAAGGCCCCCAGCCAGGGCTAAAAACTACTAAAAGCTAAATGACCGCTTCGCTAAGGGCATCCCCTGTGGGATACGGGCCTCGGCTTAACGGGGTCATTGAGAGGGGCAGCAAGGGACAGGCTGGGTCAATTATTATTATTTAGGGGATTTAATGCTAATGGCTCAGCGGCGCGGGCTGGCTCGTTAGGCAAAAGTCGGGGAGGGATGTTACTGGGGCGTCGCGATGGGCCTCGTCGGCGAGGCCGGAATACGGAACGCGGTCTGTTTTTGTTTTTTCTAATCGTACTGGTTTCCCTATTACTCTCTTGTAGTAAGGTGATGGGGTCGTCGGGTTCGACTAGGGAGTGCCGTGGACGGCGAATCCTACTAATCTTGGAGGGAGTGTACCGGGCGGCCGATACAATGAGGGGGTTCTGATGGGATTCGGCGGACTCAATGAAACGCTTGTTAAGGCGCTTCATGAATTGTTTAATAGTTGGAATGCGGAGGTCGACATGGAGTCGATCGTTTCTAACGAACCACGGGGCACCCGTGGCCTTCCGCAGAAATCGGTTTTGGATTACTTGCAACCTATGGATCCGGTACGACTTAGTGTGCGCAAAAGTAGCACACGCATAGGTCATAATCGGGCGTATACACGTTATATAAATGCGCAACTTGCATTTAAGGGAAAGCTTGCTGCGTGCATTCAGCATGGGGTGGAGCCTACCGAGAGCGAAAGCGGCGCGATTACGCACCGTCTTTATGTGCTCACCGAAAGTAAGCTTTCGGTCAAGGATTACACCTAAGTATTTGGCTTGCTTCACCCAAGGGATCGGCTTGCCAAACATGGTGATCGGACTGGGGTCTGGTGGAGGGAATCGAGCCCGCGGCCTGTGAAACAGGATCGCTTGACTCTTTTCCGGATTGACTTCCACTCTCCATTTCCGAAACCAGGCGCCTAGTGCGTCGGCGGATCTCTGGAGGTGGCTGGCTATTGACTTTACACATCTGCCGGAGCGGTAGATGGCCGTGTCGTCGGCAAATAGGGCAAGTTGCGTCTGAGCACTGGTGGGTATGTCGCTGGTGTACAGCGAGAATATCAAGGGAGAGAGGACACCGCCTTGCGGTACTCCGGCATGAATGGGGTGGGGAGACGAAAGCGCACCTTCGATACGGTACCGAAAGGTGCGGTCTGACAAATAGTCTCGCAAGATGAGCACGAGACGATCTGGCACACCCAGTTGATATAACTTGTATATCAGTCCGTTGTGCCAGACCTTGTCAAACGCTTTCGCTATGTCGAAGAACAGGGCCCCCGTAACTAAGCCGCGCTGATAGCGGTCGCTGATGTGCTCAACGATACGGTAGACCTGTTGGACGCATGAGTGGTTTGACCGGAAACCAAACTGCTCATTTGGGAGGAGGCTCTTTGCTTCAACGTAGTCTTTGAGTCGCTTATAAATAAGCCTCTCGTAGACCTTGCCGAGAGCTTTGAGCAAACTAATGGGACGATAGCTGGACGGGGAGGACTTGGGCTTCCCTGGTTTGGGGATACCTATGACGGTAGCCTCTTTCCACGTCTGTGGGAACATGTTGTTGGACAGAGCGCCGTTGAAAATGGCGGTCATCAACATGATCAGGGTTGCCGGGAAGAGACGGAGCACCTTATTGGTGATTCCGTCTGACCCAGGGGCTTTCTTGAGTTTGAGTCGCCCGATGATCTCCTTCACCTCGTCAGGAGTGACGGGGGGGAGAGGATCCTCGGGGTCCTCGACTGGCGGGAGGGAGGCTCTACGTTCGACTTCAGCATTCACCTTGTCCAGGTGTGCTTTGTCTACTGGTTGAGAGCTGGGAGAGCACTGGGCCTCTAGGCTGTCGGCCAGGCATTCGGCCTTCTCATCGTCTTCAAAAGCGATGGAGTTGTCGGGGCGGGTGAGGGGAGGCATAGAGGCAACTTCAGAGGAGCGCAATTTCCTTTGGAGTTCCCAAAACGCTTGATGGTTGGGTTCGAGGTCGCCCAGCATTTTATCCCAGCGACTTTCACGCAGCTCAGCAATGCTCTTACTTACTTTGCGTTGTAAGTAGCGCATGTGAACTTTGTTAGCTTCGCAGGGAAAAGCACTGTAGGCACGAACTGCCGCGTTCTTCTCAGTCACGAGCTCACGCACTTCGTCCGGGAGTTTCCAGTGATGATCGCTCGTCACCGGAGACTCCTTTGAACTTTCGTTCAGGATCGATTGCACGTGATCCGTGAGTGAGTTGACCGCGGCCAGCGTGTCTGCGACAGTCTCGATATTGTCTGGGATCTGGTCCAGGTGAGCTGACGTGGTGACTTTCAGCTTTTCGCTTACTTGTCTCCAGTCAGTGGTCAGTTTGGTGGGAGGAGGATGGGAGGGGTCCATGGGCCCCGACCTAGGAGCAAGCTCCAGGATCACTGGCCTATGGTCCGAGTTAAGCTCTTCGAGCGCCTCCACAGAATGCAACCGAAGGTTGACATTTTTGAGGAGAGCGATGTCGAGCACGTCGGGTGGATGGGAGGTTATGTGGGGATAGTGGGTTGGATGCATCGGAGCGATGACATCAAAGTTGAGGGAGCTGCACAGATCAAACACTACTCTGCCTCTGGCAGTAGTCGTGTTGCTGTTCCAGGAGGGGTGCTTGGCATTGAGATCCCCCGCCAGAAGGACAGAGTTACTCATGCCGAGAAGTTTGGTCAGATCATCTTTCACAGCGGGGCCGTCCGACGAGGTGTTAGGCGGGACGTAGGCTGAGATGATCGTGATCGGTTGATGGCCAGTCATGTCTAGCCGACAGACTGAGACCTCAAAGATATCTAGTTGGGGCGGATCCATAGGGATGCAGTAGAGGGCAGATCTGTAATAGATAAGAGTACCTCCTGCGTGACATCGGGTCCTATCATTGCGAACTAAACGATAGTTCGCAATTTTAGGATCACGATGCCGGGGCTTCAGGAAGGTCTCTTGAACCAGAAGTATGTCTAAGTGATGGTCGCGGAGGAAGAGGGCGATCTCATCACGCTGGCTCCTAAGGCCATTGGCATTGAAAAACCCTACGCGGAGGGCTGTCGGCTTAATCCTACTTTTATAATGGGACTTATCCATTGTTGGGGGAGATTAGGGATGTATAGACGGAGACGTGGTGCACAACGTCACCGAAGTCTTTGAAAACTGCGGGGTGGTTCCCACCGCAGTTTTCTAGGGCCCTAGCCATGGCCAGCGCACGAGGCGAGTAAAACGCCTGGTACGTGACCAGGATTATGTTTTTGGAGATGTCTCCAGAAACAGTGGTGGGGGGGGGAGGCGCAACTGCTTGCACCGGGGCTGGCACCTGAGTCTGCGGAGACACAGGGAATGGGGGTATGGCTACGTCCATCAGGGCCGGAATGGCCTTGGTTGGGGTAGCGGGGGCCTTAGGGGCAGAACCAGTCGTGGGGGCGGGCGCACTGGACTTCAGGGCCGGGAAGTGGGCCTGGTGATTCAAAGCGTTCCAGGGGCTGGGACGCTGAGGGCTGAGGGGGATGGTGGAGGGAGACTCCCTTTGTTGGCGCGCGTTCGCACGCTTCGCCAGCTTGGGAGCCGACGATTTTGGGGCCTTAGGGCAACCGCGGTAGTTTGCGGTGTGCCCCGTTTCTCCACACAGCACACAGCTGGGCGGGTCTGCGCAGAGGGAGCGGTCCTTGGGGCGGGGGCAGTCGGGAGTACCGTGGTCTCCCAGGCACTTCACGCACCTCGGCTTGCCGAAGCAATGCCGCTGTGAGTGGCCGTAAAGCTGGCAGCGGTGGCATTGCCCAATAATGCCACTCTGCCTCGGCTTTTCCACGGATAGGCCAGAGAGGCCACAGATCTTGGCTATTTTGAAAATAGGGTGGTGGCCCTCGGTCGGGTCACAGACCACGAGGACCATATTGAAAGATTCCCCCCCTCGGCGGTGCATACGGTGCACCTCCGCTACGGGGATACCTTGCGACTCTAAGTCGCTTAGTATCTCCTGAGTGGGGATCTCCCTCGGGACATTGCGGATCACCACCCTGATCTGGCGGTTCTCCGGAAGGTTAAAAGAGTGGAAGTAAACCTTCCTGGACGTAAGGAGCTTGTGCAGCTCCCTATAGTCCCTGGCGGAGGGGGTCACGACTTTAATGCCCTGCTGGACGGCACGGGCGTGCGTGAAGTTTATCTTTAGGACGGCACAAGCCGCCGAAATCTCCGTCCACCTCCCTTTATCATGAATGAAAAGGGGGGGTGGGGGGCGGGTCTTGGGGGCTGCGGGTGCAGCCTCCATGGGGCTGGGGGGACGGGGGCTCGCCTGAGAGGCGGCCTGCGGGGGGGACGCTGGGCGCGAAGAGGGCGCCGACGAGGGGGCTGACGTCGGGGCAGTAGGGGGGGGGGGGGGCCTTGGTGGCCTTTTTGGGGGCGGGGGCCTGGGGGGTGGAGGAGGCCTTCTTTTTCCTCTTCCCCTGGACGACTGTGTAGCCATCCGAGGACGAGGCGGTCGCGGAGGAGTGGGAGGAGGTGGCAGACGAGTCGGAGTGGTCCGACTCGTACTCCATCTCTGCAACGGGGGAGGTGGCCCTGGCTGCCAGGTAGTTGGCTAGCACAGGGGGGGGGGGCCTGAGGGGCGGGGGAGAGGGGGCCCTGATGCAGTACTGGGACTGCTATCAAGGCAGGGGGGCCCTGAGGGGGCAGGGGGGGCGATGGGGTGGCAGACCCCGAGGAGACACATGACTCCTGTGAGAGGCCCTGAGTGGGCTGGGAGGGGAGGCCCTGAAGGGGCGGGGCGTTTGGGCCCTGAGGGGGCGGGGGGAAGAGGGACTTCAGTCCCGCTGCAATGGCGCTGAGCCGGGCATCACATGAGGACGCCAGCTCAGCATCACTGCAGCTGCTCATCATGGTCTTACACAGACCCATGAGAGCATCGAATAAGTCGGCCACTGTCGCCTGAGGGGCGGCCATGTCGACTTTTTTGGGGGAGGATGCGAACTTGCAGGAAAAATGGGGGGGGTCCTAAGCTCCTAACCAGCCTGCGGAGTACGGTCGCAGTGTAAAACGTAGACATATCGAACACTTCTATTTATACCCACGGTCGCTGTATACAGTTGCGGCGAGCACGACATAGCGGCGGACCAATCGCAGCGCTCCTCAGCTAGTGTAGATCGCGCGCGGGGTGAGGGGGGGGGGTACTCGGTGAGGTAGGGAAGGGGAGTCGCTTATGTCCGTCATTATTATTTAATAAAAAATTAAAAAAAAAAAAAAAAAAATACATATCCATATGAGTTAGTAGTGGCCACGTAAAATAAATAAAACTGTATATTCAATATCAATTAACAACATCATTTCGGAGAAAAGAAAAAAAAAAATAACAAACAAACTAAGTACATTGCGAATCGTAATTTCATGGTATGGTAGGTATCGAGTGTGTTTAATTAAATGACAATTCAATCGAAATGAATTAGACATGCGACTTGCCCAAACACGATCGGGTCATCGGGAGGACCTTATTACGACCACCATAGCTTCAGTAATTATACTAAATTAATAATGGTAATTTTTGTTGTTGTTGTTGTTGTCGTCTAGTCTCATATGTGATTATTTATATCCTTTTCTGAACTCTTTAACTTTCTTGTGTTATTAAATCATGAGGGGGGGGGGGGGGGGTTACCTCATACTATTTACATGCAAAAAACCAACAGGTTCATAATAGGTACGAGATAGGTACGTTTTCGCTTTTACAACACCGTTACAGAAACTGTCTTTCATTTACGAATCATATTGTGGCCCTGAAAAGGGCCTTTTGTTTTGAATGCATACGAGCGATTAGCATCGCGCAATCGACATAACAGATACGATTGTAAATATTATATCGAAGTACGCGTGCCGAGCAGCACTCGCACGAAGCACCGGCTGGCCGTGTGTGTGTGTGTAGGCGGTGCGACGTTTAAGCCTTCTTCTCGGTCTTCTTGGGCAGTAGCACGGCCTGGATGTTGGGCAGGACACCACCTTGAGCGATCGTCACACCGGAGAGCAGCTTATTCAGCTCCTCGTCGTTGCGGATGGCCAATTGAAGATGACGCGGGATGATCCTGGTCTTCTTGTTGTCCCTCGCGGCGTTGCCGGCCAACTCGAGGACCTCAGCGGCCAGGTACTCCATCACGGCGGCCAAGTATACGGGCGCGCCGGCACCCACGCGCTCGGCGTAGTTTCCGTTACGAAGCAGCCTGTGGATACGTCCCACTGGGAACTGAAGACCAGCACGGTTGGAACGGGACTTTGCCTTTCCCTTCACTTTGCCACCTTTACCGCGTCCAGACATGGTTGAGGGAAATTCGTAGAGGTAACTCGCGAAATGACAATAACGAAACACGCGTACACAGTGTCAGTGCGCGCGCAGAGACAAACTCTTACAGTATTTTCCCCGCCGCGCGGTTCAGCCGTATTTATACGCGCGCCGCGTAGCTGAGTCAGTGGGAGGGGTACACACCTAACGAAAGAAACCAAATCGCTAAACGCGCAAGCGCGCTCTCGCTACCGATCTGCGTCGGGGTCAGGCAGGGAATATACAAACAACACGGAACAGAATTGAGATGACGAGATGGATGGATGGAAGTTTACGTAGTACCTAATGTTTGTAGTCGAAAGTCTTGTGTAAATAGGTATATAATATAAAACATATGACAGGATGAACGCAATGCGTCTTAACAACTATTATTACGGGTATTATATATTTATGTATATATATTATTTTCTTATTATTTATTTATATATATATATATATATATATATATATATATATATATATATATATATATATATTTTTTTTTTTTTTCTCTCCCTGTTTCATTGTCTGTCTGTACCATAGTGAAAATTGTTCATAATGATGAGTACAATGATCCGTTAAGATTTATTGTGTACATGTATTTTACACCTTGTATACATGTATAGGTACTTAAAGAGAGATTTATTTGTCGTGTTCTATGTGTTTGTGTTTATGTACCTACTAGGTACTCAGTAGTATTTTTAACGTTTTCGACTGTCTGTATAATAGAAACGAATATTTTTCATATTCATGATAGTATTGTTAGCCCTGAAAAGGGCTTTTTGGTGTGCGCTCGAGGAGAGCGCTGCGATTGAGAGCGCATGGCACGCGCGCTAAACATCTCGGTGCCGCTTTTTGGTTTCTTCAGTTGCTGCTGCTGCTGCTGCTTGCTGCTGCATGCATCCGATGAATTGTCGGTCGAGACGCGTCGAGCGGTGTTCCGCACCCTCCTTCCCGAGGACGGTAGACAGACGCGTAACCACGACGTAGGTGTACTTACTACATATTAAACATGTACATTCATACATACATACATACGTACACGCATCTCACTATGGTATATCGTGCAATAAAACAAAAACACACACACGCATTACGTAGCGTTAGGTATTTAGAGATTCATTCACAAATACACCATAGTTAAGACAGACGGTACGCACGCACACACATAGATGCACACACATAATATGCACTTGCTGATGTTGGTCGGCGGTCAGCCGATTGCGCAGTTGTCGTCGCCGTCGCCGGTGTTAACGCGAACGCGACCGTAGCTTACTTCTTAGCGGCGGAAGCTTTCTTGGCTGCCGGTTTGGATTTGGGTGTAGCCGCGGCCTTCTTGGGTTTAGGTGCTTTAGGTTTCTTGGTCGGCGGCTTGGCTGTCTTCTTGGCTTTGGGAGCCTTCGCCTTGGCGGGGGCGGCGGCCTTCTTGGGTGCCGGCTTCTTCTTAGCAGCGGCGGCGGCGGCGGCTGCCTTCTTATCCTTGGCGGCGGCGGCGGCGGCTGCGGCAGTCGATTTTGCCTTAGACGGAGAAGCCGACGAAGCGGCGGCTGCTGCAGCCTTCTTTGTCTTGGCGCCGGCTGCCGAGGCGGTTGCCTTCTTCGTCTTAGCAGCCGCAGCGGGAGCCTTGGCGGACTTGCCGGCGGCACCGGCGGGCTTCTTCGACGCGGCCGACTTCGACTCGAGCTTGAACGAACCGGAGGCACCCTTGCCCTTGGTCTGGATCAGCGCGCCAGATTCGACGGCGCTCTTCAGATATTTCCTGATGAACGGAGCCAGTTTCTCCGCGTCGACTTTGTACTGGGCGGCGATGTACTTCTTGATCGCCTGCAGGGATGATCCACTGCGCTCCTTCATCTCCTTGATGGCGTTGTTGACCATCTCTGATGTTTTGGGATGGGTCGGCTTCGCCTTGGGTTTCTTGGCAGCGCCGGCCTGTCTCGCCTGCTTCTTCGCTGGGGTAGCGGGTGCCGGAGCCTCGGTAGCAACTGCGGTGTCTGCCATCTCGTATCGATACACTCACGCACAAACAAAAACGGTAGGTAGTTAGTCTTATAAGAGACTCAGATGTCGCCACTTATAGGTTTCACGAGTTTCGTATACGTACACTAAGGCACGACGTAACTTTACCGTAACGAGAGCCGTGATGTCGCGAGACGTTTTCTCGTATGAACGCTCGAAAGTTTTCACTAACACGTATCTAATAAAACAAGTAAAAATAATGTTTATCGTATCGATGAGGCCGTGTTGTTTACGTTTTCGGATAGGTCATGAAGTTGACGAGTGTGGTGCGCCGAGGGCGGCTTCGTGAGGCGACCGTTGCGGCGGTGGCGGCGTTTTAATTCGACGACGGCGTACGATGCTAAGGTCGGGTCGAGTTCAAAACGTTATTTTCTCTATAAAAATGACGTTTGGCGGGTGAAAAGGTCGACGCTTCGACGGGGAGGATATCGAGCTCGTGCGGCGACAACAATTCGTCGATACGGGACGGCCTCGCGAAGGTATTATCGAGGTAAAAGTGAACCGTCGTAAAACACCGCGACCGCCGAGAACCGTTAAGGACGGACGACTCCGTCCAGGACGTGCAACCTATTAATATCGTACTAATATCGAATCGAACGAAATTACCAGAATGCCCTTCGACTAGTGCAACAATATGTGTGGTGTGCGTACTGTGTGTGTGATCGGGATTCATCGCGTTCATCAATACGTACCTACAGCTCTGTGTGTGTGTGATGTATCGAATAAGGTGCTAGACTACAGTAGGTAGTACAGACTCGGTACACAGCGCTCGAATCGCATTATGTACCTATATCGACACTGTGTCATGAATTTTTTTAGTTATTTTTTTGTTTTCCTCTCTCTTTAAGTGATATATGTATATAGGTAGGTACCCAGTACCTACCTAAAACGAAGACATACGGGCGAAGAAAAAAGTACGTTACCTACGTACCTATGTAATAAATAGGATGCTATAGTTAAACGTTTTATTAATATCAATTTCAGGTCGACCCTTCTCTGCTGAGCCGAGACGGGTGAAAGATTACGACCACCACGACGACGGGCGGCAGCGGCAGCGGCAGCGGCGGCGGCGGCGGCGGCGGCGGCACAGCACAGCACAACAACAACAAGGTGAATAAGTCAACGTGTGTACCTACCTACCTACTTAATTAATACCTACATAGTAGAAGATCATCCGTACTAGTTGTAAGTAAGTATGTCTCTACACATTGCATGTAATATGTATGTAAATAACGTTTTATATTTATCAATTTCAGGGTGGCGAGCGGGCGGGCCGACCATTCGGCTGAGCTGTGTGCGCTCTGACCGACCGACGGCGATGGATGGAGACACCGACCGAGACGGCGAGGGCGAGGGACAGGACAACAAGAACGTTTACCAAGTATAAGGTAAAGAGATCTGTCAGTATCTGTTTGTATGTACCGAATACTGGATATTAAAATGATAATGCTGAACATAAACTGTTTGATGTGCGTACCTCCTCTATGCATACTACTACTACTATAATATAAACTACCAAATTATGAATATTATCCAAAACCAACCAAATTTAAATAAAACTAGCACCTTCTATGTAGGTATATTACGTTTCGTTCGTTCGTTTTTAGACAATTCCATTATAGAAACTTTTATCATATCGAATCATATGCGGCCCTGAAAAGGGCCTTTTTTTATGTGTGTGCGCAGATCTACGTACGTACATACGTATGGACGAACGGTAGTGTGACTTACGTCAGCCACACACTGTAGGTACGAAGATCTGGTTGCGCGCAGACGGGAAACGCGCCATGTGTTTAACCGCCGAAACCGTACAGGGTACGACCCTGGCGCTTCAGAGCGTAGACGACGTCCATGGCGGTGACGGTCTTCCTCTTGGCGTGCTCGGTGTAGGTGACGGCATCGCGGATGACGTTCTCGACGACTCCGTTTCTATTTCGGAGGGTCAATAAAACGAATAGTGCCCCTTCTGGGAAAATCCACAGTTTCGTGGTCCTTGGTGGGATACCTCACGGTGCCAACGAAGCCAAGGGGTGTTGACCCGATACACCGGCCCAAGCCCCTTCAGGGCTAAGTCAAATCGGAAGGGCTTTGGTACGCGGCCTTGGGGGCTTCCCTAGTCGCTGCCATCTGTCTAACCCCGCTCTCTTTCAGCATTCACCCGGTGTGGTTGGGTGTCTCAACCCCTTCACACCGGACCGGTCTTCTGACCCTAGGGCCCCACTGCACAATAAGATCGGCAGTGGGTTTACAAGCTTAGGGCACACAAAACTAGGCACTCACCTCCCTGTCTACACCCGACAGGGAGGGTACACATCCCCGGGATATCCCACCCGGGGAGTTAGGAAGTAGGAAGCGCTGGGAGTCGCGGAAACGTTGCTCCCGGATGCTAGATAGGAATTAAACCCCCCCCCCCCCCCCCCATGACGGACGCTAATTTATTAGAGTTCGTCAAGGACACCGTCCTCAAGGACACCGGAATCACTGCCAAATATGGCGATCTGATAGTAGAGGCGCTCTGCAGGGATCAGGACCTGGTTGCCAAATTTGGCAGCGAACTTGCCCGCGTGCAGCAAGAAGGTCAGGTCCCTGAGAGCCCTCTCTCCCCGCCGCCTACTGAAAAGCAGGCATCCAAGAACTGGGTACCCAAACAGGTACCCATCACCAAAAACCCTGCCCCAGCCCCCACGACTTCCGCGGAACCGGCTGTTGTCCTTAATACAACAGTCGGCGCCGCCACCACCCAACCCGCTCCCGGGAACCAGAGCCCCACCGATTCCCGTTCATCCTCCCCAGAGGAAATGGACATTGCCGCGCCCTCTGAGCCATCTGATTCCTCTTCCTCCGAAGACGACTTCCAGGTCGTAGCCGGAGGGAAGAGGAAGAAGAAGAAGTCCCCACCCTCTGAGCAGGCCCTCAAAAAGGCCGCCCCCACCCACCCCTCCCCCCCGTCTTCAGCCCCCCAATCCCGCCCCTCCTCGGCAGCTGGGTCCTCCCAGCAGGCAAGCCGATCCGCCAGCCCGATGGCGGTTGAGGCCTCAGTCCCCAAAACCTCAGCCCCAAAGGTCCAACCTCCGCCACCCGTGTTCATTCACGACAAGGCCAAATGGACTGAGGTGTCCACTGCCTGCAAGGCCAGGCAAATTAATTATACCAATGCCCGAGCTGTTCAGCTGGGCATCAAAGTCACTGTCCCGACCGCAAAAGACTACCGAGAGTTGCACAAACTCCTCTCGGGCAGGAAAATCCCTTTCCACTCTTTTACTCTCCCCGAGGACCGTCAGACACGCGTGGTGGTCAAAAATGTCCCCCGTGAAATCCCCACGGCTGAAATTCTCAGCGACCTTCAGTCGCAGAGTATCCCCGTAGCAGAGGTGCACCGAATGCACCGCCGAGGTGGAGAATCATACAATATGATTCTGGTCGTCTGCGATCCGACAGACGGTCATCACCCCATATTCAACATCCCCCACATCTGTGGCCTCTCAGGCCTATCCATCGAAAAGCCCCGCAGGAGTGGCATCATTGGCCAGTGTCACAACTGCCAATTGTACGGCCACTCCCAGCGGAATTGCTTTGCGAAGGCACGATGTGTGAAATGCCTAGGTGACCACGGCACCTCAGACTGCACTCGCCCCAAAGACCCGTCCCAGTGCGCTGAGCCGCCCAGCTGCGTCTTATGCGGCAAGTCTGGCCACACGGCCAACTACCGCGGCTGCCCAAAAGCGCCCAAACCCACCGCCCCCAAGCTAGCCAAGCGCGCAAGCGATCGCCAGCAGAGGGAATGTCCTCAACTGGTAGCAAAAACTACCACAGCCCTCAGTCCACAACGTCCCAGCCCATGGAGCGCTCTCAATCACCAGGCCCACTTTCCGGCCTTGAGGACCAGCGCTCCTGCCCCCAAAACCACAGAGGCCCCTAAGGCCACCCCTACCACCCAGCCCACCAAAACCATCCCGGCCCTCATGGACGTAGCGCTCCCACGCCCCCCCTTGACAGAGGCAACCCGGGCCACAGCCCCAGCCCCTGCCCCTGCCTCAGCGCAAGCCGCCACTATCCCAGCTGGTGATGTGTCCAAAAACATCATTTTGGTCACATACCAAGCTTTTTACTCCCCCCGCGCCCTAGCCATGGCCGAGGCGCTTCAAAACTGCAGAGGTGACCACTCAGCAGTTTTCCGCGAGTTCGGTGACGTCGTTCACCACGTCCAAATCTACACAACCCTTACCCACCCATAATGGATAAGTCCCGAGTAACGTGTAGGTTCAAACCGACAGCCCTCCGGATAGGGTTTTTCAATGCCAATGGCCTTAGAGCCCAACGTGATGAGATCGCCTTATTCCTCCGCGACCATCACCTAGACATCTTATTAATACAAGAGACCTTCCTAAAGCCTACCCATCGGGACCCCAAAATTGCCAACTATCGCATGGTTCGCAATGATAGGACCCGCTGCCACTTAGGAGGTACCCTAATTTACTATAAATCGTCCCTATACTGCATTCCTATGGACCCTCCCTCCCTCGAAAAGTTTGAGGTCTCAGTCTGTCGGCTAGGTATGACAGGACACCAACCCGTCACGATCATCTCAGCCTATGTCCCACCCAACAACTCCGTGGACACTCCCGCTATGAGAGATGACCTGACTAAACTTCTTGGCCTGAGCGACTCCGTCATACTGGCTGGGGACCTCAACGCCAAACATCCTTCCTGGAACAGTCACACGACCAACCCGAGAGGCAAGGTAGTGTTCGAACTGTGCAACGTCCTGAATTTCGATGTCATCGCTCCAATGCATCCCACCCACTACCCGCACTCTCCTTCCCACTCCCCCGATGTACTTGACATCGCCCTCCTCAAAAATGTCAACCTTCGGTTACATTCTGTGGAGACGCATGACGAGTTAAACTCGGACCATAGACCCGTGATCCTGGAGCTTGCTCCTAGATCAGGGCCGATGGACCCTGCCCAGACTCCTCCCACCCGAATGACCACTGACTGGCGCCAAGTAAGCGAAAAGCTGAAGGCTACCACGTCACCCCATCTCGACCAAATCCCCGACCTAATCGAGTCTGTCGCAGACGCGACGGCCGTGATCAATTCACTCACGGATCACGTACAATCTGTCCTGAACGAATGTTCTAAGGAGTCTCCGGTGGTGAGTGATCACCACTGGAAACTCCCGGACGAGGTACGTGAGCTCGTGACTGAAAAGAACGCGGCTGTCCGTGCCTACAGCGCCTTTCCCTGCGAAGCCAACAAGGTTCACATGCGCTACTTACAGCGTAAAGTAAGTAACAGCATCGCTGAACTGCGTGAAAGTCGCTGGGATAAGTTGCTGGGCGACCTCGAACCCACCCATCAGGCATTCTGGGAACTTCAGAGGAAACTACGCGCCTCTGAGGTTGCCTCGATGCCTCCGCTCACGCGTCCCGACAACACCGTCGCCTTCGATGACGAGGACAAAGCCGAATGCCTGGCCGACAGTCTAGAGTCCCAATGCTCCCCCAGCTCCCAACCAGTAGACAAGGCTCATCTCGATATGGTGAATGCCGAAGTCGAACGTAGAGCCTCCCTCCCACCAGTAGAGGACCCCGATGATCCCCTCCCCCCCGTCACACCTGATGAGGTGAAGGAGATCATCGGCCGTCTCAAACCCAGAAAAGCCCCGGGCTCCGATGGAATCACCAACAAAGTGGTTCGTCTCTTCCCGGCTACTCTGATCATGTTAATGACCGCCATCTTCAATGGCGCTCTGTCCAACAACATGTTCCCACAGACGTGGAAAGAGGCTACCGTCATCGGTATCCCCAAACCTGGAAAACCCAAGTCCTCCCCGTCCAGCTATCGTCCCATCAGTCTGCTCAAAGTCCTAGGTAAGATCTACGAGAGGCTTATTCATAAGCGTCTCAAGGACTTTGTCGAAGCCAAGAGCCTCCTCCCCAATGAGCAGTTTGGTTTTAGATCAAACCACTCTTGCGTCCAACAGGTCTACCGTATCGTTGAACATATCAGCGCCAAATACCAGCGCGGTCTCGTTACGGGAGCCCTGTTCTTCGATATAGCGAAAGCTTTCGACAAGGTCTGGCACAACGGGCTGATATACAAGCTATACCAGCTCGGTGTGCCGGATCGTCTCGTGCTCATCTTACGAGATTATCTGTCGAACCGCACCTTTCAGTACCGAATCGAAGGTGCACTTTCGTCCCCACATCCCATACGCGCCGGAGTACCCCAAGGCGGTGTTCTCTCCCCCCTAGTGTTCTCGCTATTTACTAGCGATATTCCCACTAGCTCTAAGACTCAGCTAGCTCTGTTCGCTGACGACACGGCAATATATTGCTCCGGCAATAGCGAGAAGGCAATAGCCGGCCACCTCCAGAGATCCGCAAACGCACTAGGCGCTTGGTTCCGGAAATGGAGAGTGGAAGTCAACCCAGAGAAGAGTCAGGCGATCTTGTTTTACAAGCCCAAGACTCGTCTCTTCCCCCCCCGTCCCAGTCCGATCACGTTATTTGGCAAGCCGATCCCCTGGGTTGAGAAAGCCAAATATCTAGGCGTGATCCTCGATCGAAAGCTTACCTTCAGAGAGCACATTAAGACGGTGCGCAATCGTGCCGCATTCGCTCTCAGTAGGCTTCATTACATGCTGAACGCGCGCAGCAAGTTATCCCTGAAAGGCAAACTACGCATTTTCACCACGTGCATACGTCCAATAATGACTTACGCGTGTGTAGCCTTCGCACACGCTAAGCCCCGCCAAATCCATAGGTTGCAGGTCATCCAAAACCATTTTCTCCGAAAGGCTACGGGAGCCCCGTGGTACGTTAGAAATGAGCGTCTCCATGTCGACCTCCGTATCCCCACCATCAAACAATTCATGAAACGCATTTCCAAGCGTTTCATAGAGTCCGCTGAAAAGCACCAAAACCCCCTTATCGCGTCGGCCACCCGATACACCCCCTCCCAGATCAGCAAGATCCGCCGACCGCGGCACACCCTTGTAGAGCCCGATGACCCCATCACCCTGACCCAAGAGAGTAGTAGGGAAACCAGCACTCTTAGAAAAAACAAACCCAGAACGCGTTCCGTATTCCGACCTCGCCGACGAGGTCCATCGCGACGCCCCCGTCAAAACCCTCCCCGACTTTTGCCTAACGAGCCAGCCCGCGCTGCTGAGCCATTAGCGTTAAATCCCCTAAATAATATCAATCAGACCCAGCCTGTCCCTTGCTGCCCCTCCTCAATGACCCCGCTAAGCCGAGGCCCGTGTCCCACAGGGGATGCCCTTAGCGAGCGGCCATTTAGTTTTAAGTAGTTTTAAGCCCCGGCTGGGGGCCTTAGAATCTAAGGCAACCACGGGATTGCCCGGTTGAGCAGTAACCAGCCTTAATGTGCTGAACTGCGAGTAGTCCATTCAAAAAAAAAAAAAAAAAAAAAAAAAAGAGGGGAGCGATACGGTCGGTGCGCGGGGAGAGGTGAGACTATGCTCGTCGTTGGTTGGTTTGTTTGACGATGCGCTACGCTATACGTGATTTCTTTGCGCGCATTCGAATAAAATAATAATAAAAAAAAAAAAAAAAAAAAAGTCTAACAGTATAAAATGCGACCTAGGTATGATGTTAGCCCTATGATAACGTAAAAAAAAAAAAAAAAAAAAATTGCACCTACATCATAACTACATACCTATCTAATTATATCTCAAATGTTCCAAACGTTAGCATTCAGTCGCAATAAGTAGGTAATAGGAAAATAAACATGCTTCCTTACTAACTTTCATGTAAAATATCTCTATGCGACTTATATATAGGTAAGATGTGTTCGTATCGGTTGGTTAAGCTGTATAATATATGTAATGTATGATTTTGTTCGTCAGTTTCATTCCAGTTTTTATCATCTGTACTATTATAGGTAAGTAAGTAAGTAAGTAAGTAAGTAAGTAAGTAAATAGGTAGGTAGGTAGGTAGGTAGGTAGATAGGTATCGTTTTTGCGACATTCTGATAGAAAGAAACATTTCATATTCAGATACATATGTGGCCCTGAAAAGGGCCTTTTATGTGAACGCACAGTCACAGACGGCACACAGCCGACAACCGACACGAAGCCGCACTGCACGAAACAGGCAGTGTGTCACAACGTGAAGGACGACGGGGTGTGTGTCGTGCTTGCGACGTATGCCGTTGCAACAGCAGCAGTTTAAGCGCGTTCGCCTCTGATCCTGCGCGCCAACTGGATGTCCTTCGGCATGATTGTGACGCGCTTAGCGTGGATCGCGCACAGGTTGGTGTCTTCGAAGAGACCGACCAGGTAAGCTTCGCTGGCCTCCTGCAGCGCCATGACGGCGGAGCTCTGGAAACGGAGATCGGTCTTGAAGTCCTGAGCGATCTCACGCACTAGACGCTGGAACGGAAGCTTGCGGATCAGCAGCTCGGTACTCTTCTGGTAACGACGGATCTCACGGAGGGCCACGGTACCGGGCCTGTAGCGATGAGGCTTTTTGACGCCTCCGGTGGCCGGTGCGCTCTTGCGCGCAGCCTTGGTGGCGAGCTGTTTCCTCGGTGCCTTACCACCGGTGGATTTACGAGCGGTCTGCTTGGTACGCGCCATTGTAAACAACACGGAACGGGAGATTAACGTATAAAGGATAGAACGAACACTACTACTCGGAAGCGCGGGACCTACACGCAACGAACGAACGACAGTGAATACCGCTCCACCCGTAGAGATCACCCGTATTTATACCCGGGGACCGTAGCTCACGCGCGCGCGCGCCCTCTTTAGTGTAACGAACAAGCTAAAACTACAAATAATAAAAAAACACGCGACCAAAAAAAAAAAAAAAAAATTATGAAAAAAAAAATGCGAATAATAATAAAGCATACCTAATATATAATTATATTTTAGAATTTCATTGTGTCTGCCACATAACACGGCAGATATTAATAAATTAGATACATAGTGAGCGCTACCTATGTATTTGTGCTTCGAGAAGGAACCTTATTTTGTTATTATTCGCATTCTCATTATTTTCCATTATATTTAATTTAATAATTATAAAATACATCATAGGTAGGTAGGTAGGTAGGTGATAACTATTTAGTTGTGAATTCTCAATTCATTCCATCACTTTTGCGATGAATAATGTACTATTTGTGTGTAGTTTTTACATTTAGCAGTAGATAGGTACGTTTTGACTTTTCATATTAAAGAAACGTGAATTATTATCACATGAAAATATTTGTGGCCCTGAAAAGGGCCTTTTGTTAGTTCTCCTGCCATCCTGCGGGCGGGCGGTGTGGTGTAGGGTTGTGCGCGACCAGGCGTCTGTGTCGTGATCGTCTAGGTGGCGGCGGTGGTGTTTGTATCGATCGATTCGAGACGAATACGTGAATAATGCGAGTCTCGTACGTGCCGTACATAACATACATAGTATGCAGGTATGCACAGAACGATGACCAAGACACTATCATCACGCAACGCCACTGGTCGATCGATATACTTGACCCACGCACGCACGGACGGACGAACGAACATTCGCCACTGGATTTAACACTTTTCACACACACACGCGTTGGCCACCGACCGCTCACTTGGAGCTGGTGTATTTGGTGACCGCCTTGGTGCCTTCACTGACGGCGTGCTTGGCGAGCTCTCCGGGCAGCAGGAGCCTGACGGACGTCTGCACCTCCCTGGATGTGATGGTCGACCTCTTGTTGTAGTGGGCGAGGCGAGAAGCTTCGGCGGCGATGCGCTCGAAGATGTCGTTCACGAACGAGTTCATGATGGACATGGCCTTGCTGGAGATACCGGTGTCGGGGTGCACCTGCTTCAGGACCTTGTAGATGTAGATGGCGTAACTCTCCTTCCTCTTGTGCTTCTTCTTCTTCTTGTCGGTCTTGGAGATGTTCTTCTGGGCTTTGCCAGACTTCTTGGCGGCTTTACCACTTGTCTTGGGCGGCATGATGCGAGATTAATTTACAATACGTGTTACCGGAACGGAGTACGGTCGCAGTGTAAAACGCCGATATTTCGAACACTTCTATTTATACCCACGGTCGCTGTACACAGTTGCGGCGAGCACGACATAGCGGCGGACCAATCGCAGCGCTCCTCAGCTAGAGTGTAGATCGCGCGCGGGGTGAGGGGGGGGGTGGTTCTCGGTGAGGTAGGGAAGGGGAGTCGCTTATGTCCGTCATTATTATTAAAAAAAAAAAAAAAAAATATTACGTATCTATATGAGTTAAGTAGTGGCCACGTAAAATAAATAAAACGGTATATTCAATATCAATTAACGTCATCATTTCGGAGAAAAGCAAAAAAAAAAAAAAATAACAAACTAGGTATATTGCGAATCGTAATTTCATCCCATTTGCCTGGTATTATGGTAGTTATCGAGTATGTTTAATTAAATGACAATTCAATCGAAATGAATTATAGACATGCGACTTGCCCAAACACGATCGGGTGGGTCATCGGGAGGACCTTATTACGACCACCATAGCTTCAGTAATTATACTACATTAATGGTAATTTTTGTTGTTATGTCGTCTAGTCTCATATGTAATCATTTCTGAATTCTCTAACATTCTTGTGTTATTAAATCATGAGGGGGGGGGGGGGGGGGGGGTTACGTCATACTATGTACATGCAAAAAAAAAAAAACCAACAGGTTCATAATAGGTACGAGATAGGTACGTTTTCGCTTTTACGACCACACCGTTACAGAAACTGTCTTTCATTTACGAATCATATTGTGGCCCTGAAAAGGGCCTTTTGTTTTGAATGCATACGAGCGATTAGCATCGCGCAATCGACATAATAGATACGATTATAAATATTATATCGAAGTACGCGTGCCGAGCAGCACTCGCACGAAGCACCGGCTGGCCGTGTGTGTGTGTAGGCGGTGCGACGTTTAAGCCTTCTTCTCGGTCTTCTTGGGCAGTAGCACGGCCTGGATGTTGGGCAGGACACCACCTTGAGCGATCGTCACACCGGAGAGCAGCTTGTTCAGCTCCTCGTCGTTGCGGATGGCCAATTGAAGATGACGCGGGATGATCCTGGTCTTCTTGTTGTCCCTCGCGGCGTTGCCGGCCAACTCGAGGACCTCAGCGGCCAGGTACTCCATCACGGCGGCCAAGTATACGGGCGCGCCGGCACCCACGCGCTCGGCGTAGTTTCCGTTACGCAGCAGCCTGTGGATACGTCCCACTGGGAATTGAAGACCAGCACGGTTGGAACGGGACTTTGCCTTTCCCTTCACTTTGCCACCTTTACCGCGTCCAGACATGGTTGAGGGAAATTCGTAGAGGTAACTCGCGAAATGACAACAACGAAACACGCGTACACAGTGTCAGTGCGCGCGCCGAGACAGACTCTTACAGTATTTTCCCCGCCGCTTTTTTTTTTTTTTTGAATGGACTACTCGCAGTTCAGCACATTAAGGCTGGTTACTGCTCAACCGGGCAATCCCGTGGTTGCCTTAGATTCTAAGGCCCCCAGCCGGGGCTTAAAACTACTTAAAACTAAATGGCCGCTCGCTAAGGGCATCCCCTGTGGGACACGGGCCTCGGCTTAGCGGGGTCATTGAGGAGGGGCAGCAAGGGACAGGCTGGGTCTGATTGATATTATTTAGGGGATTTAACGCTAATGGCTCAGCAGCGCGGGCTGGCTCGTTAGGCAAAAGTCGGGGAGGGTTTTGACGGGGGCGTCGCGATGGACCTCGTCGGCGAGGTCGGAATACGGAACGCGTTCTGGGTTTGTTTTTCCTAAGAGTGCTGGTTTCCCTACTACTCTCTTGGGTCAGGGTGATGGGGTCATCGGGCTCGACAAGGGTGTGCCGCGGTCGGCGGATCTTGCTGATCTGGGAGGGGGAGTATCGGGTGGCCGACGCGATAAGGGGGTTTTGGTGCTTTTCAGCGGACTCTATGAAACGCTTGGAAATACGTTTCATGAATTGTTTGATGGTGGGGATACGGAGGTCGACATGGAGACGCTCATTTCTAACGTACCACGGGGCTCCCGTAGCCTTTCGGAGAAAACGGTTTTGGATGACCTGCAACCTATGGATTTGGCGGGGCTTAGCGTGTGCGAAGGCTACACACGCGTAAGTCATTATTGGACGTATGCACGTGGTGAAAATGCGTAGTTTGCCTTTCAGGGATAACTTGCTGCGCGCGTTCAGCATGTAATGAAGCCTACTGAGAGCAAATGCGGCACGATTGCGCACCGTCTTAATGTGCTCTCTGAAGGTAAGCTTTCGATCGAGGATCACGCCTAGATATTTGGCTTTCTCAACCCAGGGGATCGGTTTGCCAAATAACGTGATCGGACTGGGACGGGGGGGGAAGAGACGAGTCTTGGGCTTGTAAAACAAGATCGCCTGACTCTTCTCTGGGTTGACTTCCACTCTCCATTTCCGGAACCAAGCGCCTAGTGCGTTTGCGGATCTCTGGAGGTGGCCGGCTATTGCCTTCTCGCTATTGCCGGAGCAATATATCGCCGTGTCGTCAGCGAACAGAGCTAGCTGTGTCTTAGAGTTAGTGGGAATATCGCTAGTAAATAGCGAGAACACTAGGGGGGAGAGAACACCGCCTTGGGGTACTCCGGCGCGAATGGGATGTGGGGACGAAAGTGCACCTTCGATTCGGTACTGAAAGGTGCGGTTCGACAGATAATCTCGTAAGATGAGCACGAGACGATCCGGCACACCGAGCTGGTATAGCTTGTATATCAGCCCGTTGTGCCAGACCTTGTCGAAAGCTTTCGCTATATCGAAGAACAGGGCTCCCGTAACGAGACCGCGCTGGTATTTGGCGCTGATATGTTCAACGATACGGTAGACCTGTTGGACGCAAGAGTGGTTTGATCTAAAACCAAACTGCTCATTGGGGAGGAGGCTCTTGGCTTCGACAAAGTCCTTGAGACGCTTATGAATAAGCCTCTCGTAGATCTTACCTAGGACTTTGAGCAGACTGATGGGACGATAGCTGGACGGGGAGGACTTGGGTTTTCCAGGTTTGGGGATACCGATGACGGTAGCCTCTTTCCACGTCTGTGGGAACATGTTGTTGGACAGAGCGCCATTGAAGATGGCGGTCATTAACATGATCAGAGTAGCCGGGAAGAGACGAACCACTTTGTTGGTGATTCCATCGGAGCCCGGGGCTTTTCTGGGTTTGAGACGGCCGATGATCTCCTTCACCTCATCAGGTGTGACGGGGGGGAGGGGATCATCGGGGTCCTCTACTGGTGGGAGGGAGGCTCTACGTTCGACTTCGGCATTCACCATATCGAGATGAGCCTTGTCTACTGGTTGGGAGCTGGGGGAGCATTGGGACTCTAGACTGTCGGCCAGGCATTCGGCTTTGTCCTCGTCATCGAAGGCGACGGTGTTGTCGGGACGCGTGAGCGGAGGCATCGAGGCAACCTCAGAGGCGCGTAGTTTCCTCTGGAGTTCCCAGAATGCCTGATGGGTGGGTTCGAGGTCGCCCAGCAACTTATCCCAGCGACTTTCACGCAGTTCAGCGATGCTGTTACTTACTTTACGCTGTAAGTAGCGCATGTGAACCTTGTTGGCTTCGCAGGGAAAGGCGCTGTAGGCACGGACAGCCGCGTTCTTTTCAGTCACGAGCTCACGTACCTCGTCCGGGAGTTTCCAGTGGTGATCACTCACCACCGGAGACTCCTTAGAACATTCGTTCAGGACAGATTGTACGTGGTCCGTGAGTGAATTGATCGCGGCTGTCGTGTCTGCGACAGACTCAATTAGGTCGGGGATCTGGTCGAGATGGGGTGACGTGGTAGCCTTCAGCTTTTCGCTTACTTGGCGCCAGTCAGTGGTCATTCGGGTGGGAGGAGTCTGGGTAGGGTCCATCGGCCCTGATCTAGGAGCAAGCTCCAGGATCACGGGTCTATGGTCCGAGTTTAACTCGTCATGCGTCTCCACAGAATGTAACCGAAGGTTGACATTTTTGAGGAGGGCGATGTCAAGTACATCGGGGGAGTGGGAAGGAGAGTGCGGGTAGTGGGTGGGATGCATTGGAGCGATGACATCGAAATTCAGGACGTTGCACAGTTCGAACACTACCTTGCCTCTCGGGTTGGTCGTGTGACTGTTCCAGGAAGGATGTTTGGCGTTGAGGTCCCCCGCCAGTATGACGGAGTCGCTCAGGCCAAGAAGTTTAGTCAGGTCATCTCTCATAGCGGGAGTGTCCACGGAGTTGTTGGGTGGGACATAGGCTGAGATGATCGTGACGGGTTGGTGTCCTGTCATACCTAGCCGACAGACTGAGACCTCAAACTTTTCGAGGGAGGGAGGGTCCATAGGAATGCAGTATAGGGACGATTTATAGTAAATTAGGGTACCTCCTAAGTGGCAGCGGGTCCTATCATTGCGAACCATGCGATAGTTGGCAATTTTGGGGTCCCGATGGGTAGGCTTTAGGAAGGTCTCTTGTATTAATAAGATGTCTAGGTGATGGTCGCGGAGGAATAAGGCGATCTCATCACGTTGGGCTCTAAGGCCATTGGCATTGAAAAACCCTATCCGGAGGGCTGTCGGTTTGAACCTACACGTTACTCGGGACTTATCCATTATGGGTGGGTAAGGGTTGTGTAGATTTGGACGTGGTGAACTACGTCACCGAACTCGCGAAAAACTGCTGAGTGGTCACCTCTGCAGTTTTGAAGCGCCTCGGCCATGGCTAGGGCGCGGGGGGAGTAAAAAGCTTGGTATGTGACCAAAATGATGTTTTTGGACACATCACCAGCTGGAGTAGTGGCGGCTTGCGCTGAGGCAGGGGCAGGGGCTGGGGCTGTGGCCCGGGTTGCCTCTGTCAAGGGGGGGCGTGGGAGCGCTACGTCCATGAGGGCCGGGATGGTTTTGGTGGGCTGGGTGGTAGGGGTGGCCTTAGGGGCCTCTGTGGTTTTGGGGGCAGGAGCGCTGGTCCTCAAGGCCGGAAAGTGGGCCTGGTGATTGAGAGCGCTCCATGGGCTGGGGCGTTGTGGACTGAGGGCTGTGGTAGTTTTTCCTACCAGTTGAGGACATTCCCTCTGCTGGCGATCGCTTGCGCGCTTGGCTAGCTTGGGGGCGGTGGGTTTGGGCGCTTTTGGGCAGCCACGGTAGTTGGCCGTGTGGCCAGACTTGCCGCATAAGACGCAGCTGGGCGGCTCAGCGCACTGGGACGGGTCTTTGGGGCGAGTGCAGTCTGAGGTGCCGTGGTCACCCAGGCATTTCACACATCGTGCCTTCGCAAAGCAATTCCGCTGGGAGTGGCCGTACAATTGGCAGTTGTGACACTGGCCAACGATGCCACTCCTGCGGGGCTTTTCGATGGATAGGCCTGAGAGGCCACAGATGTGGGAGATGTTGAATATGGGGTGATGACCGTCTGTCGGATCGCAGACGACCAGAATCATATTGTATGATTCTCCACCTCGGCGGTGCATTCGGTGCACCTCTGCTACGGGGATACTCTGCGACTGAAGGTCGCTGAGAATTTCAGCCGTGGGGATTTCGCGGGGGACGTTTTTGACCACCACGCGTGTCTGACGGTCCTCGGGGAGAGTAAAAGAGTGGAAAGGGATTTTCCTGCCCGAGAGGAGTTTGTGCAACTCTCGGTAGTCCTTTGCGGTCGGGACAGTGACTTTGATGCCCAGCTGAACAGCTCGGGCATTGGTATAATTAATTTGCCTGGCCTTGCAGGCAGTGGACACCTCAGTCCATTTGGCCTTGTCGTGAATGAACACGGGTGGCGGAGGTTGGACCTTTGGGGCTGAGGTTTTGGGGACTGAGGCCTCGGCCGCCATCGGGCTGGCGGATCGGCTTGCCTGCTGGGAGGACCCAGCTGCCGAGGAGGGGCGGGATTGGGGGGCTGAAGACGGGGGGGAGGGGTGGGTGGGGGCGGCCTTTTTGAGGGCCTGCTCAGAGGGTGGGGACTTCTTCTTCTTCCTCTTCCCTCCGGCTACGACCTGGAAGTCGTCTTCGGAGGAAGAGGAATCAGATGGCTCAGAGGGCGCGGCAATGTCCATTTCCTCTGGGGAGGATGAACGGGAATCGGTGGGGCTCTGGTTCCCGGTAGCGGGTTGGGTGGTGGCGGCGCCGACTGTTGTATTAAGGACAACAGCCGGTTTCGCGGAAGTCGTGGGGGCTGGGGCAGGGTTTTTGGTGATGGGTACTTGTTTGGGTACCCAGTTCTTGGATGCCTGCTTTTCAGTAGGCGGCGGGGAGAGAGGGCTCTCAGGGACCTGACCTTCTTGCTGCATGCGGGCAAGTTCGCTGCCAAATTTGGCAACCAGGTCCTGATCCCTGCAGAGCGCCTCTACTATCAGATCGCCATATTTGGCAGTGATTCCGGTGTCCTTGAGGACGGTGTCCTTGACGAACTCTAATAAATTAGCGTCCGTCATGGTGGGGGGGGGGGGGGATTTAATTCCTATCTAGCATCCGGGAGCAACGTTTCCGCGACTCCCAGCGCTTCCTACTTCCTAACTCCCCGGGTGGGATATCCCGGGGATGTGTACCCTCCCTGTCGGGTGTAGACAGGGAGGTGAGTGCCTAGTTTTGTGTGCCCTAAGCTTGTAAACCCACTGCCGATCTTATTGTGCAGTGGGGCCCTAGGGTCAGAAGACCGGTCCGGTGTGAAGGGGTTGAGACACCCAACCACACCGGGTGAATGCTGAAAGAGAGCGGGGTTAGACAAATGGCAGCGACTAGGGAAGCCCCCAAGGCCGCGTACCAAAGCCCTTCCGATTTGACTTAGCCCTGAAGGGGCTTGGGCCGGTGTATCGGGTCAACACCCCTTGGCTTCGTTGGCACCGTGAGGTATCCCACCAAGGACCACGAAACTGTGGATTTTCCCAGAAGGGGCAGTATTCGTTTTATTGACCCTCCGAAATAGAAACGGAGTCGTCCACTGCCTTGAAAAAGGCGGCTTCGGATAAGGATTGTAGTCGGCGACCACAGGTGACGTCACGACTGGAGCGTGACGAAACGAACACACACGACACTGAGCACGATAACGGGAGAGCAGCGGAGAGCGGCACGTCCGTCGCGGGCGGGCGTCGGGAGCGGAATGGTTTCCCCGCCGCTTTTTTTTTTTTTTTTTTTTTTTTGAATGGACTACTCGCAGTTCAGCACATTAAGGCTGGTTACTGCTCAACCGGGCAATCCCGTGGTTGCCTTAGATTCTAAGGCCCCCAGCCGGGGCTTAAAACTAGTTAAAACTAAATGGCCGCTCGCTAAGGGCATCCCCTGTGGGACACGGGCCTCGGCTTAGCGGGGTCATTGAGGAGGGGCAGCAAGGGACAGGCTGGGTCTGATTGATATTATTTAGGGGATTTAACGCTAATGGCTCAGCAGCGCGGGCTGGCTCGTTAGGCAAAAGTCGGGGAGGGTTTTGACGGGGGCGTCGCGATGGACCTCGTCGGCGAGGTCGGAATACGGAACGCGTTCTGGGTTTGTTTTTTCTAAGAGTGCTGGTTTCCCTACTACTCTCTTGGGTCAGGGTGATGGGGTCATCGGGCTCTACAAGGGTGTGCCGCGGTCGGCGGATCTTGCTGATCTGGGAGGGGGTGTATCGGGTGGCCGACGCGATAAGGGGGTTTTTGTGCTTTTCAGCGGACTCTATGAAACGCTTGGAAATGCGTTTCATGAATTGTTTGATGGTGGGGATACGGAGGTCGACATGGAGACGCTCATTTCTAACGTACCACGGGGCTCCCGTAGCCTTTCGGAGAAAACGGTTTTGGATGACCTGCAACCTATGGATTTGGCGGGGCTTAGCGTGTGCGAAGGCTACACACGCGTAAGTCATTATTGGACGTATGCACGTGGTGAAAATGCGTAGTTTGCCTTTCAGGGATAACTTGCTGCGCGCGTTCAGCATGTAATGAAGCCTACTGAGAGCGAATGCGGCACGATTGCGCACCGTCTTAATGTGCTCTCTGAAGGTAAGCCTTTGATCGAGGATCACGCCTAGATATTTGGCTTTCTCAACCCAGGGGATCGGCTTGCCAAATAACGTGATCGGACTGGGACGGGGGGGGAAGAGACGAGTCTTGGGCTTGTAAAACAAGATCGCCTGACTCTTCTCTGGGTTGACTTCCACTCTCCATTTCCGGAACCAAGCGCCTAGTGCGTTTGCGGATCTCTGGAGGTGGCCGGCTATTGCCTTCTCGCTATTGCCGGAGCAATATATCGCCGTGTCGTCAGCGAACAGAGCTAGCTGAGTCTTAGAGCTAGTGGGAATATCGCTAGTAAATAGCGAGAACACTAGGGGGGAGAGAACACCGCCTTGGGGTACTCCGGCGCGAATGGGATGTGGGGACGAAAGTGCACCTTCGATTCGGTACTGAAAGGTGCGGTTCGACAGATAATCTCGTAAGATGAGCACGAGACGATCCGGCACACCGAGCTGGTATAGCTTGTATATCAGCCCGTTGTGCCAGACCTTGTCGAAAGCTTTCGCTATATCGAAGAACAGGGCTCCCGTAACGAGACCGCGCTGGTATTTGGCGCTGATATGTTCAACGATACGGTAGACCTGTTGGACGCAAGAGTGGTTTGATCTAAAACCAAACTGCTCATTGGGGAGGAGGCTCTTGGCTTCGACAAAGTCCTTGAGACGCTTATGAATAAGCCTCTCGTAGATCTTACCTAGGACTTTGAGCAGACTGATGGGGCGATAACTGGACGGGGAGGACTTGGGTTTTCCAGGTTTGGGGATACCGATGACGGTAGCCTCTTTCCACGTCTGTGGGAACATGTTGTTGGACAGAGCGCCATTGAAGATGGCGGTCATTAACATGATCAGAGTAGCCGGGAAGAGACGAACCACTTTGTTGGTGATTCCATCGGAGCCCGGGGCTTTTCTGGGTTTGAGACGGCCGATGATCTCCTTCACCTCATCAGGTGTGACGGGGGGGAGGGGATCTTCGGGGTCCTCTACTGGTGGGAGGGAGGCTCTACGTTCGACTTCGGCATTCACCATATCGAGATGAGCCTTGTCTACTGGTTGGGAGCTGGGGGAGCATTGGGACTCTAGACTGTCGGCCAGGCATTCGGCTTTGTCCTCGTCATCGAAGGCGACGGTGTTGTCGGGACGCGTGAGCGGAGGCATCGAGGCAACCTCAGAGGCGCGTAGTTTCCTCTGAAGTTCCCAGAATGCCTGATGGGTGGGTTCGAGGTCGCCCAGCAACTTATCCCAGCGACTTTCACGCAGTTCAGCGATGCTGTTACTTACTTTACGCTGTAAGTAGCGCATGTGAACCTTGTTGGCTTCGCAGGGAAAGGCGCTGTAGGCACGGACAGCCGCGTTCTTTTCAGTCACGAGCTCACGTACCTCGTCCGGGAGTTTCCAGTGGTGATCACTCACCACCGGAGACTCCTTAGAACATTCGTTCAGGACAGATTGTACGTGATCCGTGAGTGAATTGATCGCGGCTGTCGTGTCTGCGACAGACTCGATTAGGTCGGGGATCTGGTCGAGATGGGGTGACGTGGTAGCCTTCAGCTTTTCGCTTACTTGGCGCCAGTCAGTGGTCATTCGGGTGGGAGGAGTCTGGGTAGGGTCCATCGGCCCTGATCTAGGAGCAAGCTCCAGGATCACGGGTCTATGGTCCGAGTTTAACTCGTCATGCGTCTCCACAGAATGTAACCGAAGGTTGACATTTTTGAGGAGGGCGATGTCAAGTACATCGGGGGAGTGGGAAGGAGAGTGCGGGTAGTGGGTGGGATGCATTGGAGCGATGACATCGAAATTCAGGACGTTGCACAGTTCGAACACTACCTTGCCTCTCGGGTTGGTCGTGTGACTGTTCCAGGAAGGATGTTTGGCGTTGAGGTCCCCCGCCAGTATGACGGAGTCGCTCAGGCCAAGAAGTTTAGTCAGGTCATCTCTCATAGCGGGAGTGTCCACGGAGTTGTTGGGTGGGACATAGGCTGAGATGATCGTGACGGGTTGGTGTCCTGTCATACCTAGCCGACAGACTGAGACCTCAAACTTTTCGAGGGAGGGGGGGTCCATAGGAATGCAGTATAGGGACGATTTATAGTAAATTAGGGTACCTCCTAAGTGGCAGCGGGTCCTATCATTGCGAACCATGCGATAGTTGGCAATTTTGGGGTCCCGATGGGTAGGCTTTAGGAAGGTTTCTTGTATTAATAAGATGTCTAGGTGATGGTCGCGGAGGAATAAGGCGATCTCATCACGTTGGGCTCTAAGGCCATTGGCATTGAAAAACCCTATCCGGAGGGCTGTCGGTTTGAACCTACACGTTACTCGGGACTTATCCATTATGGGTGGGTAAGGGTTGTGTAGATTTGGACGTGGTGAACGACGTCACCGAACTCGCGGAAAACTGCTGAGTGGTCACCTCTGCAGTTTTGAAGCGCCTCGGCCATGGCTAGGGCGCGGGGGGAGTAAAAAGCTTGGTATGTGACCAAAATGATGTTTTTGGACACATCACCAGCTGGGATAGTGGCGGCTTGCGCTGAGGCAGGGGCAGGGGCTGGGGCTGTGGCCCGGGTTGCCTCTGTCAAGGGGGGGCGTGGGAGCGCTACGTCCATGAGGGCCGGGATGGTTTTGGTGGGCTGGGTGGTAGGGGTGGCCTTAGGGGCCTCTGTGGTTTTGGGGGCAGGAGCGCTGGTCCTCAAGGCCGGAAAGTGGGCCTGGTGATTGAGAGCGCTCCATGGGCTGGGGCGTTGTGGACTGAGGGCTGTGGTAGTTTTTCCTACCAGTTGAGGACATTCCCTCTGCTGGCGATCGCTTGCGCGCTTGGCTAGCTTGGGGGCGGTGGGTTTGGGCGCTTTTGGGCAGCCACGGTAGTTGGCCGTGTGGCCAGACTTGCCGCATAAGACGCAGCTGGGCGGCTCAGCGCACTGGGACGGGTCTTTGGGGCGAGTGCAGTCTGAGGTGCCGTGGTCACCCAGGCATTTCACACATCGTGCCTTCGCAAAGCAATTCCGCTGGGAGTGGCCGTACAATTGGCAGTTGTGACACTGGCCAATGATGCCACTCCTGCGGGGCTTTTCGATGGATAGGCCTGAGAGGCCACAGATGTGGGAGATGTTGAATATGGGGTGATGACCGTCTGTCGGATCGCAGACGACCAGAATCATATTGTATGATTCTCCACCTCGGCGGTGCATTCTGTGCACCTCTGCTACGGGGATACTCTGCGACTGAAGGTCGCTGAGAATTTCAGCCGTGGGGATTTCACGGGGGACGTTTTTGACCACCACGCGTGTCTGACGGTCCTCGGGGAGAGTAAAAGAGTGGAAAGGGATTTTCCTGCCCGAGAGGAGTTTGTGCAACTCTCGGTAGTCTTTTGCGGTCGGGACAGTGACTTTGATGCCCAGCTGAACAGCTCGGGCATTGGTATAATTAATTTGCCTGGCCTTGCAGGCAGTGGACACCTCAGTCCATTTGGCCTTGTCGTGAATGAACACGGGTGGCGGAGGTTGGACCTTTGGGGCTGAGGTTTTGGGGACTGAGGCCTCAACCGCCATCGGGCTGGCGGATCGGCTTGCCTGCTGGGAGGACCCAGCTGCCGAGGAGGGGCGGGATTGGGGGGCTGAAGACGGGGGGGAGGGGTGGGTGGGGGCGGCCTTTTTGAGGGCCTGCTCAGAGGGTGGGGACTTCTTCTTCTTCCTCTTCCCTCCGGCTACGACCTGGAAGTCGTCTTCGGAGGAAGAGGAATCAGATGGCTCAGAGGGCGCGGCAATGTCCATTTCCTCTGGGGAGGATGAACGGGAATCGGTGGGGCTCTGGTTCCCGGTAGCGTGTTGGGTGGTGGCGGCGCCGACTGTTGTATTAAGGACAACAGCCGGTTTCGCGGAAGTCGTGGGGGCTGGGGCAGGGTTTTTGGTGATGGGTACCTGTTTGGGTACCCAGTTCTTGGATGCCTGCTTTTCAGTAGGCGGCGGGGAGAGAGGGCTCTCAGGGACCTGACCTTCTTGCTGCACGCGGGCAAGTTCGCTGCCAAATTTGGCAACCAGGTCCTGATCCCTGCAGAGCGCCTCTACTATCAGATCGCCATATTTGGCAGTGATTCCGGTGTCCTTGAGGACGGTGTCCTTGACGAACTCTAATAAATTAGCGTCCGTCATGGTGGGGGGGGGGGGGGGATTTAGTTCCTATCTAGCATCCGGGAGCAACGTTTCCGCGACTCCCAGCGCTTCCTACTTCCTAACTCCCCGGGTGGGATATCCCGGGGATGTGTACCCTCCCTGTCGGGTGTAGACAGGGAGGTGAGTGCCTAGTTTTGTGTGCCCTAAGCTTGTAAACCCACTGCCGATCTTATTGTGCAGTGGGGCCCTAGGGTCAGAAGACCGGTCCGGTGTGAAGGGGTTGAGACACCCAACCACACCGGGTGAATGCTGAAAGAGAGCGGGGTTAGACAGATGGCAGCGACTAGGGAAGCCCCCAAGGCCGCGTACCAAAGCCCTTCCGATTTGACTTAGCCCTGAAGGGGCTTGGGCCGGTGTATCGGGTCAACACCCCTTGGCTTCGTTGGCACCGTGAGGTATCCCACCAAGGACCACGAAACTGTGGATTTTCCCAGAAGGGGCACTATTCGTTTTATTGACCCTCCGAAATAGAAACGGAGTCGTCCACTGCCTTGAAAAAGGCGGCTTCGGATAAGGGTTGTAGTCGGCGACCACAGGTGACGTCACGACTGGAGCGTGACGAAACGAACACACACGACACTGAGCACGATAACGGGAGAGCAGCGGAGAGCGGCACGTCCGTCGCGGGCGGGCGTCGGGAGCGGAATGTACCGCTCCACCTTCTTTGGAAGTCGCTACGTCCCCGCTAGAGGACGCGGCGAGCGGTCACGGAGCTTCGCCCCCTGCCCGCGGGGGCACCCCTCAGCCCATTAATATGGGCTCGTCATTGTGGTGTTACCATAATAACGTAAAGTTTCGGGTTAACGCCTACTGAAAAAGTGATAGCAACGTTAACCCGAGTGTCTATTGTTGTGTTACTGCAGGCGTTGTCGCGCCACTGTGTACAGCGCACAGCGAACGCTTTTTCACGACACCTCGGCGGTCGGACCCCGCCAGGTGAGACCCCCAGTTGCCTGAGGGAGGCCCAGCGAGGAACGACCAGCGACAGAGGTGCCGACTTGTTGACACGCCCGCAGTAATATGTAATCCCCGTCCGCCCCGCGCACAGATCGAGCCGTTTGCGGTTTGGACTGCGAGAAGGTAATTATGTTTGTGTGTGAGCGGCCGTGCAGTGTGAGTACTACCGCCCAGTGCATTTGCACCGAATAGCGCTTCCACTACGCCAATATTCGGTGCGTGAGTTCGAGCGAATGTCGAGAAATGCTTATTGTGTGAGCGTTGCGCAACTCGCCTATATTAACTTAGAACGAGCCGCGCTTCGCGATGTGCGTTGTGTGTGGAGTCTTATTGTTTGAGTGAGCCGCGTGTTACGTGGATGCGACTCACTCAGGCGTCATAACCGGTGCGATGGGCCGTCAAACGTCCGCGATCAGGTCGCGGGGCAGGCGCCTCGCGTCAGGCGGGCGCGCATGCCAGGGCGCAAGGTGCTTGACGTGGGGCCAAGCTGATGCGTCGGCACGCGCGAACATTGCCTTCGCGAGGCGCTGCGCAAACTCATCCAGGCTCTCAATCCCAAGATCCCTCTGGATGACGTCATTCCTCACCAAGTAAGGGGCGTCGAGTATGGTCCGCAGCGCAAGGTGTTGTTGCGCGCGGAGCTTCTTCCGGTTCCCCTCAATGGTGAGGGCGAGCCATGCTGGGGCGGCGTATGTCAAGATTGGGCGTATGTACAGCTTGTACACGCCCAACTTGACACGCACCGGGAGTTGGGACGAGAGCACCGGTCTAAGCCTGTGGCGGACAGCTTTTGCCTGCGCGACGACCGCGCGGACGTGCGAGCCCATCGTGAGTCGGCGGTCGATGGTCACACCCAGGTACTTGGCCTGGGGCGCCCAATCGACGTCGACTCCTTGCAGCTTCAGAGGTGGTGGGAGGCGCGATGAGCCTGTAACAATCGCCTGCGTCTTACCCACGTTAACCGAAAGTCGCCATTTGGCGAGCCAGTCGGGGAGGAGGTCGAGCGCGCGCTGCATCTTGGACGCCGCGTGGTCCGCCCTGATGGATGACGTGATATACGCGGCGTCGTCTGCGTACAGCGCGAGCGTCGACTGTGGCGTGGTGGGGATGTCGTCGGTGTAACGTGAGTAACACGCTGGCGACAGGCAGCTGCCCTGCGGCACGCCCGCCCTAATGGGTCGGGGGGCGGACAGCGCGCCGTCGACCACCACTCTGAAGCTTCTGTGGGACAGAAAAGATTGGATCACTCTTACCACGCGACGGGGTGCGTCCGATGTGGCCAGCTTGTATAACAAGCCGTCATGCCATACTCGGTCGAAGGCCTTTTCCATGTCGAGGAATACTGCGACCGCGTACTCCTTCTTGTTCATCGATGATGACAGCAGGTGCAGTACCCTCGACAGCTGGAGCGTCGTGCTGTGTTCCGCCCGGAAACCGAATTGTTCCGGGCGCGGGACGATGTGAGGCGTCAGGTGTCGCAGCAGGAGCGCCTCGAACACCTTGGAGATGGTGGGCAGCAGGGTGATCGGCCGATAGCTCTCAGGCTTCAGGATATTCTTTCCCGCCTTGGGCAGCATAATGACGCGCCCCTCCTTCCAGATGGCCGGGAAAACCCCCGTGCGCAGCACTCCCGTAAACAGGCGCGCCAGTGCCGCAACCATACGGGGCGGCAAGTGGCGCAGCGCTGTGTTGGTAATGCCGTCGGCACCGGGGGCCTTTCTAGGCTTCGTCCGCCAGATGGCGCGTCTAACTGCCTCCGGCGAGATAAATAAGGCGTCCTCCTCAGGAGCTATCGGCGTGGCGAAGTAGTCCCCAAGGTGTTGCTCGACTGCCGCGACGTGTGCCTGTTCGGTAGTCGGGTTCGGCTGGAACTGACGCTCCAGGTGTTCAGCAAAGACCTCCGACCGGTCCTCTGCCGTGTAAATGAGTACCCCGTCGCTGCCTCTTAGCGGGCGCACCGGGGCTGGGGTACCGGTCAGCTGATGGCACAGCTGGTGGGTCGACTGCCAGTCGGTCGCTGCGGCGTCTAGTCGTTCCTCCCAGCTCGCGGCGGCCAGTGCTTTGACCTCGACCTTGACCTTCTCCGCGAGACGGTTGAGCTGCGTTTTCAATGTAGGACAGCGTAGTTGTTGCCACTGCTTGCGTAGGCGCCTCTTCTCGGCAACCAGTGCACGTACCCGTGGCGGTAGGGGCGGCTGTAGCCCTCTCCCCTCCGTGGGTGGGATAGTGGTGGCCTCTTCCAAGGCGCATTGTACGCAAGCAGTGATGTCGTTGGCTAACGAGTCAACGTCCGCGGCGGCAGTGATAGGTCGAGTGGGCGTAGTGATCGCAATCTTTTCCGTGAATTTATCCCAGTTGATGATGCGACGTGGCGCTGGTGGCTTCAGTCGGGTCGGCATTCCCGATAGGACGACGAGCACGGGATGGTGGTCCGAGCCCATCTCGTCGTCTATCACCTGTTGGGTGATCTGGCAGCGTAGCCCACGGTGTACTAGAATGTCTAGTACGTCGGGCATGAATTCGTGGTTATCCGGGTAGTGTGTGGGCATATCTGGGCCCGACACCGTATAGCCGTGGGCTTCGGCATCGGCGAAGAGTCTGATCCCCGCCATGTTGGTGGAGTACGCGTTCCAGCCTGGGTGCTTGCTATTCAAGTCGCCGGCGAGGATGGTGGCGTTATTGTTGTAGTTTAGGACCGCCCGTAGTTCAGTGGTGTTGAAGTGATACCCGGGCGGTCTGTACACGGCGTAGATGTTTAAGTCCTCGCCGGCCACGTGCAGCTGTACACCCAGCGCGTACATAGCGTGCAGCGTTATCGTAGGGAGCTCTTGGTGAATGACTCTTCGCTTTACCAGCACTGCCAAACCCCGATATCTAACATTTGCTGCCGACCGTTCGTCCTTCCTGTAAACGAGGTATCCTGGGAACCTAACCCTATCTTCGGGTCCCAGGAACGTCTCGCTTATGAGCGCCACGTCGACATCTTGGTCCCTCAGGAGGAGTTTGAGGGTGGCGACCTTTGGTCTCAGGCCGCGGGCATTCCAATGTATGATCCTCAACGACTCAGCCATGGTAAAGGGTTAGAAGGGAGGCCAAGCCGTCAAGGATTACCTGCTCGACATCCTGACCCTGTCTGATGGCCTTAATAAGGTCCATCAACAGTTGGATGGCGCAGGCAGTAAAGTTCTTTTTGTTTTTATTAGCATTCGAGTCGGCATTCCTAGGATTGTTTGCTTCACGAGTAGTGGCGTCGGATTTCTTGTTTTTGTTGAACATTTGTTCCGACGCCACTATTTTCTTGCCAACTATATTTTTATTCGTTGGCGCCTGTTTGTCTGCGACGCTTGCCTGCGCCGTCCGTCGAGCAGTGGCGGCCTGAGAAGACTCCCGTGGGAGCGTTTCTTCTTCGTCGTCTTGTGGTCCCCCCCCCCCTTCTTGGGATTGGGGGTCGGTCGCCTGGGGCTTGGGTTTCCTTCCCTTTCTGCCCCTCTTCCTCTTCCTCTTACTCCTAGTAGAGGAGGCTCCGTCTCTGTTTGTGGGCCCGTTTGCTGCCGCCATTAGGTTTGGTGCATCCCTTTCCGAGTCCACATTGTTCTGTTTTGGGCGGGTATGCGAGGCCGCCGTAATGGCGGCAGTGCCCGCCCGCCTATTTTGACGCTCCCGCTTGAAGACGGGACACGTCACGTGGTTTGCTGGGTGTGCTCCGCCACAGTTGACGCATGTGGCGGGCTCTTCTTTAGGGCGCGGGCATTCGCGCGCGTTGTGTCCCTCGCCGCATCGTACGCAGGCGAGCGGGCGGTGGCACTGGTGCGACGAGTGCCTAAACTTTTGGCACCTGTGGCACTGAGCGGGCCCACGCTTTCCTCGCCACGCTTCTATTTTGACACCACGCATCAACATAAACGTCGTGGTGTCGAATATGCGGCGCACGTCAGGGGTGCGCCGCAGCATGGCGTAGAATACGCAGCCGGGTCTTCCCTGGCGCGCCCTAATGTGGCGCACGTACTCCGGCTCGTATCCTAACGAGCGGAGTTCCTCCTCTATCTCCTGTGGGACAGTATCTACAGGCAGCCCCCTTATGGCCACCTTAAACATTTTGTCCGCCGGCAGGGAATAGGCAAACCAGCTAATCCCGGTCTCTTTTTCCAGGTCGACCAGGTACCGCTGGACCAACCTGTACTCGCCCTCCGACTCCGGCGAGAAACGGACGCCAGTGCCGTATGGGCGGGCGTTAGGTGGTCGGCCCAGCTTGGCGGCCAGGGCGCGAAAGTGGTGCGCCCAGTTTGGTAGCTTCTCCACTACTAGGGGTGGGAAGCGTGGCCTCTTGTTTTTGTTTGTTCCCGGGGCCGCGCTGGTCGTGGCCGCTGCCGGGGTGGGGGCTGCGTTCGGGTTAGGTGTAAGTGAGGGCATTAAATCACTTACCCCTTCCTGCGTCGGGCTGCCCGGTGGCGTCGCGTCGTCGTCCCGGCCCTGCGACGAGCGCCCGTTCTGGGCGCGCGGCGAGCCGAGGCGGTGACGCTTGGCTTCCTCCTCTTCGTCCTCGTCCGGTGATCTGGGCCGGCGTAGGGCTCTTGTCTTCCCTGCTGGTTGCGCGGCGGGGAGGTCGTCGTCGTCCTCCAGTGACGCGAGCGACATGTACGACCCGGCGCGCGACGATTGGGTCGAGTAAGTTGCCGGCGATTCGTAGCCGGCAACTCGCGGCGGGGCGGGCGACGCGGGTGTAGATGGGGTCGACTGGGTCGCGGGCGGCGCGGTACCCCTGTTCAACCTCGGGTCGCGAACGGTTTGGGTCGCAGGCTGTGCCGCTGCGCTCGCCAGCAAGCTGCGAGGCGCGGCTGACGCGGTGCGCGGCGCGGCGGGCGCGCGCGCGGCGGACTGTGCGGGTGAGGTCGCGGCGGACTGCGCGTACGTGCGCGCCTGCTGCGCTTGCGAGCGCGCGGCGGCTGAGTCGCGGGCAGGTACCGGAGCCTGCTTAGTCGCGGAGCGCGTCACCTCGGGGTGCGGGGGCGCAGGCCGGGGCCGGCTCGACGACGACGAGGGCGTAGCGCGCGCGGGCGCCGACGTCGTCGGTGCGTCGACCACTGACCTGCGCTCCTCTTGGCGTTGTTTACTTGACGGCTTCGATGACGGCTTCGATGTCGCAGCGCGCATTTCATGCGACTGCGGTGGCGGCGGGCGGGCCGTCGCTGCGCCAGACAGCGTGGCGCCAGTCACGGACGCCGAGCCAGACAGCGCGGCGCCGATGTCAGGCAGCGACACTGCCCGATCCAGCGACGGGCGGCATTTCTTGATAGTTTCCGGCGGCGGGTCGGGTTCCCGTGCGCCTCCACGGCCCAGGGAGCCGCGGGCGTCGGGCTTCGGCATCTTGGAGCACTAGATTCTGAACTGGCCTTGTGCTTCCGCAGCCGTTACAGAAAAATTTTTCAAAATCGAAAAACTTTCCGTGGGAGCAGTGGCTCCGCCCTGCGGCTGTGCGAACGAACTAGGCCCGATCACACAGTCGTAGGGTAGGAGAAAGACAATATAGGGCTCGTGCGGGTACTTCGCGGACGACTTTGTGGATAGGTGTCTTCGCGAAGACGGCAACAGCTGATCCACCGCTCCACCCGTAGAGATCACCCGTATTTATACCCGGGGACCGTAGCTCACGCGCGCGCGCGCCCTCTTTAGTGTAACGAACAAGCTAAAACTACAAATAATAAAAAAACACGCGACCAAAAAAAAAAAAAAAAAATTATGAAAAAAAAAATGCGAATAATAATAAAGCATACCTAATATATAATTATATTTTAGAATTTCATTGTGTCTGCCACATAACACGGCAGATATTAATAAATTAGATACATAGTGAGCGCTACCTATGTATTTGTGCTTCGAGAAGGAACCTTATTTTGTTATTATTCGCATTCTCATTATTTTCCATTATATTTAATTTAATAATTATAAAATACATCATAGGTAGGTAGGTAGGTAGGTAGGTAGGTAGGTAGGTAGGTGATAACTATTTAGTTGTGAATTCTCAATTCATTCCATCACTTTTGCGATGAATAATGTACTATTTGTGTGTAGTTTTTACATTTAGCAGTAGATAGGTACGTTTTGACTTTTCATATTAAAGAAACGTGAATTATTATCACATGAAAATATTTGTGGCCCTGAAAAGGGCCTTTTGTTAGTTCTCCTGCCATCCTGCGGGCGGGCGGTGTGGTGTAGGGTTGTGCGCGACCAGGCGTCTGTGTCGTGATCGTCTAGGTGGCGGCGGTGGTGTTTGTATCGATCGATTCGAGACGAATACGTGAATAATGCGAGTCTCGTACGTGCCGTACATAACATACATAGTATGCAGGTATGCACAGAACGATGACCAAGACACTATCATCACGCAACGCCACTGGTCGATCGATATACTTGACCCACGCACGCACGGACGGACGAACGAACATTCGCCACTGGATTTAACACTTTTCACACACACACGCGTTGGCCACCGACCGCTCACTTGGAGCTGGTGTATTTGGTGACCGCCTTGGTGCCTTCACTGACGGCGTGCTTGGCGAGCTCTCCGGGCAGCAGGAGCCTGACGGACGTCTGCACCTCCCTGGATGTGATGGTCGACCTCTTGTTGTAGTGGGCGAGGCGAGAAGCTTCGGCGGCGATGCGCTCGAAGATGTCGTTCACGAACGAGTTCATGATGGACATGGCCTTGCTGGAGATACCGGTGTCGGGGTGCACCTGCTTCAGGACCTTGTAGATGTAGATGGCGTAACTCTCCTTCCTCTTGTGCTTCTTCTTCTTCTTGTCGGTCTTGGAGATGTTCTTCTGGGCTTTGCCAGACTTCTTGGCGGCTTTACCACTTGTCTTGGGCGGCATGATGCGAGATTAATTTACAATACGTGTTACCGGAACGGAGTACGGTCGCAGTGTAAAACGCCGATATTTTTTTTTTTTTTTTTTTTTTTTTTTTTTTTTTTGAATGGACTACTCGCAGTTCAGCACATTAAGGCTGGTTACTGCTCAACCGGGCAATCCCGTGGTTGCCTTAGATTCTAAGGCCCCCAGCCGGGGCTTAAAACTACTTAAAACTAAATGGCCGCTCGCTAAGGGCATCCCCTGTGGGACACGGGCCTCGGCTTAGCGGGGTCATTGAGGAGGGGCAGCAAGGGACAGGCTGGGTCTGATTGATATTATTTAGGGGATTTAACGCTAATGGCTCAGCAGCGCGGGCTGGCTCGTCAGGCAAAAGTCGGGGAGGGTTTTGACGGGGGCGTCGCGATGGACCTCGTCGGCGAGGTCGGAATACGGAACGCGTTCTGGGTTTGCTTTTCCTAAGAGTGCTGGTTTCCCTACTACTCTCTTGGGTCAGGGTGATGGGGTCATCGGGCTCGACAAGGGTGTGCCGCGGTCGGCGGATCTTGCTGATCTGGGAGGGGGTGTATCGGGTGGCCGACGCGATAAGGGGGTTTTGGTGCTTTTCAGCGGACTCTATGAAACGCTTGGAAATACGTTTCATGAATTGTTTGATGGTGGGGATACGGAGGTCGACATGGAGACGCTCATTTCTAACGTACCACGGGGCTCCCGTAGCCTTTCGGAGAAAACGGTTTTGGATGACCTGCAACCTATGGATTTGGCGGGGCTTAGCGTGTGCGAAGGCTACACACGCATAAGTCATTATTGGACGTATGCACGTGGTGAAAATGCGTAGTTTGCCTTTCAGGGATAACTTGCTGCGTGCGTTCAGCATGTAATGAAGCCTACTGAGAGCGAATGCGGCACGATTGCGCACCGTCTTAATGTGCTCTCTGAAGGTAAGCTTTCGATCGAGGATCACGCCTAGATATTTGGCTTTCTCAACCCAGGGGATCGGCTTGCCAAATAACGTGATCGGACTGGGACGGGGGGGGAAGAGACGAGTCTTGGGCTTGTAAAACAAGATCGCCTGACTCTTCTCTGGGTTGACTTCCACTCTCCATTTCCGGAACCAAGCGCCTAGTGCGTTTGCGGATCTCTGGAGGTGGCCGGCTATTGCCTTCTCACTATTGCCGGAGCAATATATCGCCGTGTCGTCAGCGAACAGAGCTAGCTGTGTCTTAGAGCTAGTGGGAATATCGCTAGTAAATAGCGAGAACACTAGGGGGGAGAGAACACCGCCTTGGGGTACTCCGGCGCGAATGGGATGTGGGGACGAAAGAGCACCTTCGATCCGGTACTGAAAGGTGCGGTTCGACAGATAATCTCGTAAGATGAGCACGAGACGATCCGGCACACCGAGCTGGTATAGCTTGTATATCAGCCCGTTGTGCCAGACCTTGTCGAAAGCTTTCGCTATATCGAAGAACAGGGCTCCCGTAACGAGACCGCGCTGGTATTTGGCGCTGATATGTTCAACGATACGGTAGACCTGTTGGACACAAGAGTGGTTTGATCTAAAACCAAACTGCTCATTGGGGAGGAGGCTCTTGGCTTCGACAAAATCCTTGAGACGCTTATGAATAAGCCTCTCGTAGATCTTGCCTAGGACTTTGAGCAGACTGATGGGACGATAGCTGGACGGGGAGGACTTGGGTTTTCCAGGTTTGGGGATACCGATGACGGTAGCCTCTTTCCACGTCTGTGGGAACATGTTGTTGGACAGAGCGCCATTGAAGATGGCGGTCATTAACATGATCAGGGTAGCCGGGAAGAGACGAACCACTTTGTTGGTGATTCCATCGGAGCCCGGGGCTTTTCTGGGTTTGAGACGGCCGATGATCTCCTTCACCTCATCAGGTGTGACGGGGGGGAGGGGATCATCGGGGTCCTCTACTGGTGGGAGGGAGGCTCTACGTTCGACTTCGGCATTCACCATATCGAGATGAGCCTTGTCTACTGGTTGGGAGCTGGGGGAGCATTGGGACTCTAGACTGTCGGCCAGGCATTCGGCTTTATCCTCGTCATCGAAGGCGACGGTGTTGTCGGGACGCGTGAGCGGAGGCATCGAGGCAACCTCAGAGGCGCGTAGTTTCCTCTGAAGTTCCCAGAATGCCTGATGGGTGGGTTCGAGGTCGCCCAGCAACTTATCCCAGCGACTTTCACGCAGTTCAGCGATGCTGTTACTTACTTTACGCTGTAAGTAGCGCATGTGAACCTTGTTGGCTTCGCAGGGAAAGGCGCTGTAGGCACGGACAGCCGCGTTCTTTTCAGTCACGAGCTCACGTACCTCGTCCGGGAGTTTCCAGTGGTGATCACTCACCACCGGAGACTCCTTAGAACATTCGTTCAGGACAGATTGTACGTGATCCGTGAGTGAATTGATCGCGGCTGTCGTGTCTGCGACAGACTCGATTAGGTCGGGGATCTGGTCGAGATGGGGTGACGTGGTAGCCTTCAGCTTTTCGCTTACTTGGCGCCAGTCAGTGGTCATTCGGGTGGGAGGAGTCTGGGTAGGGTCCATCGGCCCTGATCTAGGAGCAAGCTCCAGGATCACGGGTCTATGGTCCGAGTTTAACTCGTCATGCGTCTCCACAGAATGTAACCGAAGGTTGACATTTTTGAGGAGGGCGATGTCAAGTACATCGGGGGAGTGGGAAGGTGAGTGCGGGTAGTGGGTGGGATGCATTGGAGCGATGACATCGAAATTCAGGACGTTGCACAGTTCGAACACTACCTTGCCTCTCGGGTTGGTCGTGTGACTGTTCCAGGAAGGATGTTTGGCGTTGAGGTCCCCAGCCAGTATGACGGAGTCGCTCAGGCCAAGAAGTTTAGTCAGGTCATCTCTCATAGCGGGAGTGTCCACGGAGTTGTTGGGTGGGACATAGGCTGAGATGATCGTGACGGGTTGGTGTCCTGTCATACCTAGCCGACAGACTGAGACCTCAAACTTTTCGAGGGAGGGAGGGTCCATAGGAATGCAGTATAGGGACGATTTATAGTAAATTAGGGTACCTCCTAAGTGGCAGCGGGTCCTATCATTGCGAACCATGCGATAGTTGGCAATTTTGGGGTCCCGATGGGTAGGCTTTAGGAAGGTCTCTTGTATTAATAAGATGTCTAGGTGATGGTCGCGGAGGAATAAGGCGATCTCATCACGTTGGGCTCTAAGGCCATTGGCATTGAAAAACCCTATCCGGAGGGCTGTCGGTTTGAACCTACACGTTACTCGGGACTTATCCATTATGGGTGGGTAAGGGTTGTGTAGATTTGGACGTGGTGAACGACGTCACCGAACTCGCGGAAAACTGCTGAGTGGTCACCTCTGCAGTTTTGAAGCGCCTCGGCCATGGCTAGGGCGCGGGGGGAGTAAAAAGCTTGGTATGTGACCAAAATGATGTTTTTGGACACATCACCAGCTGGGATAGTGGCGGCTTGCGCTGAGGCAGGGGCAGGGGCTGGGACTGTGGCGCGGGTTGCCTCTGTCAAGGGGGGGCGTGGGAGCGCTACGTCCATGAGGGCCGGGATGGTTTTGGTGGGCTGGGTGGTAGGGGTGGCCTTAGGGGCCTCTGTGGTTTTGGGGGCAGGAGCGCTGGTCCTCAAGGCCGGAAAGTGGGCCTGGTGATTGAGAGCGCTCCATGGGCTGGGACGTTGTGGACTGAGGGCTGTGGTAGTTTTTCCTACCAGTTGAGGACATTCCCTCTGCTGGCGATCGCTTGCGCGCTTGGCTAGCTTGGGGGCGGTGGGTTTGGGCGCTTTTGGGCAGCCACGGTAGTTGGCCGTGTGGCCAGACTTGCCGCATAAGACGCAGCTGGGCGGCTCAGCGCACTGGGACGGGTCTTTGGGGCGAGTGCAGTCTGAGGTGCCGTGGTCACCCAGGCATTTCACACATCGTGCCTTCGCAAAGCAATTCCGCTGGGAGTGGCCGTACAATTGGCAGTTGTGACACTGGCCAATGATGCCACTCCTGCGGGGCTTTTCGATGGATAGGCCTGAGAGGCCACAGATGTGGGAGATGTTGAATATGGGGTGATGACCGTCTGTCGGATCGCAGACGACCAGAATCATATTGTATGATTCTCCACCTCGGCGGTGCATTCGGTGCACCTCTGCTACGGGGATACTCTGCGACTGAAGGTCGCTGAGAATTTCAGCCGTGGGGATTTCACGGGGGACGTTTTTGACCACCACGCGTGTCTGACGGTCCTCGGGGAGAGTAAAAGAGTGGAAAGGGATTTTCCTGCCCGAGAGGAGTTTGTGCAACTCTCGGTAGTCTTTTGCGGTCGGGACAGTGACTTTGATGCCCAGCTGAACAGCTCGGGCATTGGTATAATTAATTTGCCTGGCCTTGCAGGCAGTGGACACCTCAGTCCATTTGGCCTTGTCGTGAATGAACACGGGTGGCGGAGGTTGGACCTTTGGGGCTGAGGTTTTGGGGACTGAGGCCTCAACCGCCATCGGGCTGGCGGATCGGCTTGCCTGCTGGGAGGACCCAGCTGCCGAGGAGGGGCGGGAATGGGGGGCTGAAGACGGGGGGGAGGGGTGGGTGGGGGCGGCCTTTTTGAGGGCCTGCTCAGAGGGTGGGGACTTCTTCTTCTTCCTCTTCCCTCCGGCTACGACCTGGAAGTCGTCTTCGGAGGAAGAGGAATCAGATGGCTCAGAGGGCGCGGCAATGTCCATTTCCTCTGGGGAGGATGAACGGGAATCGGTGGGGCTCTGGTTCCCGGTAGCGGGTTGGGTGGTGGCGGCGCCGACTGTTGTATTAAGGACAACAGCTGGTTTCGCGGAAGTCGTGGGGGCTGGGGCAGGGTTTTTGGTGATGGGTACCTGTTTGGGTACCCAGTTCTTGGATGCCTGCTTTTCAGTAGGCGGCGGGGAGAGAGGGCTCTCAGGGACCTGACCTTCTTGCTGCACGCGGGCAAGTTCGCTGCCAAATTTGGCAACCAGGTCCTGATCCCTGCAGAGCGCCTCTACTATCAGATCGCCATATTTGGCAGTGATTCCGGTGTCCTTGAGGACGGTGTCCTTGACGAACTCTAATAAATTAGCGTCCGTCATGGTGGGGGGGGGGATTTAATTCCTATCTAGCATCCGGGAGCAACGTTTCCGCGACTCCCAGCGCTTCCTACTTCCTAACTCCCCGGGTGGGATATCCCGGGGATGTGTACCCTCCCTGTCGGGTGTAGACAGGGAGGTGAGTGCCTAGTTTTGTGTGCCCTAAGCTTGTAAACCCACTGCCGATCTTATTGTGCAGTGGGGCCCTAGGGTCAGAAGACCGGTCCGGTGTGAAGGGGTTGAGACACCCAACCACACCGGGTGAATGCTGAAAGAGAGCGGGGTTAGACAGATGGCAGCGACTAGGGAAGCCCCCAAGGCCGCGTACCAAAGCCCTTCCGATTTGACTTAGCCCTGAAGGGGCTTGGGCCGGTGTATCGGGTCAACACCCCTTGGCTTCGTTGGCACCGTGAGGTATCCCACCAAGGACCACGAAACTGTGGATTTTCCCAGAAGGGGCACTATTCGTTTTATTGACCCTCCGAAATAGAAACGGAGTCGTCCACTGCCTTGAAAAAGGCGGCTTCGGATAAGGGTTGTAGTCGGCGACCACAGGTGACGTCACGACTGGAGCGTGACGAAACGAACACACACGACACTGAGCACGATAACGGGAGAGCAGCGGAGAGCGGCACGTCCGTCGCGGGCGGGCGTCGGGAGCGGAATCGTAAAACGCCGATATTTCGAACACTTCTATTTATACCCACGGTCGCTGTACACAGTTGCGGCGAGCACGACATAGCGGCGGACCAATCGCAGCGCTCCTCAGCTAGAGTGTAGATCGCGCGCGGGGTGAGGGGGGGGGTGGTTCTCGGTGAGGTAGGGAAGGGGAGTCGCTTATGTCCGTCATTATTATTAAAAAAAAAAAAAATATTACGTATCTATATGAGTTAAGTAGTGGCCACGTAAAATAAATAAAACGGTATATTCAATATCAATTAACGTCATCATTTCGGAGAAAAGCAAAAAAAAAAAAAAATAACAAACTAGGTATATTGCGAATCGTAATTTCATCCCATTTGCCTGGTATTATGGTAGTTATCGAGTATGTTTAATTAAATGACAATTCAATCGAAATGAATTATAGACATGCGACTTGCCCAAACACGATCGGGTGGGTCATCGGGAGGACCTTATTACGACCACCATAGCTTCAGTAATTATACTACATTAATGGTAATTTTTGTTGTTATGTCGTCTAGTCTCATATGTAATCATTTCTGAATTCTCTAACATTCTTGTGTTATTAAATCATGAGGGGGGGGGGGGGGTTACGTCATACTATGTACATGCAAAAAAAAAAAAACCAACAGGTTCATAATAGGTACGAGATAGGTACGTTTTCGCTTTTACGACCACACCGTTACAGAAACTGTCTTTCATTTACGAATCATATTGTGGCCCTGAAAAGGGCCTTTTGTTTTGAATGCATACGAGCGATTAGCATCGCGCAATCGACATAATAGATACGATTATAAATATTATATCGAAGTACGCGTGCCGAGCAGCACTCGCACGAAGCACCGGCTGGCCGTGTGTGTGTGTAGGCGGTGCGACGTTTAAGCCTTCTTCTCGGTCTTCTTGGGCAGTAGCACGGCCTGGATGTTGGGCAGGACACCACCTTGAGCGATCGTCACACCGGAGAGCAGCTTGTTCAGCTCCTCGTCGTTGCGGATGGCCAATTGAAGATGACGCGGGATGATCCTGGTCTTCTTGTTGTCCCTCGCGGCGTTGCCGGCCAACTCGAGGACCTCAGCGGCCAGGTACTCCATCACGGCGGCCAAGTATACGGGCGCGCCGGCACCCACGCGCTCGGCGTAGTTTCCGTTACGCAGCAGCCTGTGGATACGTCCCACTGGGAATTGAAGACCAGCACGGTTGGAACGGGACTTTGCCTTTCCCTTCACTTTGCCACCTTTACCGCGTCCAGACATGGTTGAGGGAAATTCGTAGAGGTAACTCGCGAAATGACAACAACGAAACACGCGTACACAGTGTCAGTGCGCGCGCCGAGACAGACTCTTACAGTATTTTCCCCGCCGCTTTTTTTTTTTTTTTTTTTTTTTTTTTTTTGAATGGACTACTCGCAGTTCAGCACATTAAGGCTGGTTACTGCTCAACCGGGCAATCCCGTGGTTGCCTTAGATTCTAAGGCCCCCAGCCGGGGCTTAAAACTACTTAAAACTAAATGGCCGCTCGCTAAGGGCATCCCCTGTGGGACACGGGCCTCGGCTTAGCGGGGTCATTGAGGAGGGGCAGCAAGGGACAGGCTGGGTCTGATTGATATTATTTAGGGGATTTAACGCTAATGGCTCAGCAGCGCGGGCTGGCTCGTTAGGCAAAAGTCGGGGAGGGTTTTGACGGGGGCGTCGCGATGGACCTCGTCGGCGAGGTCGGAATACGGAACGCGTTCTGGGTTTGTTTTTTCTAAGAGTGCTGGTTTCCCTACTACTCTCTTGGGTCAGGGTGATGGGGTCATCGGGCTCTACAAGGGTGTGCCGCGGTCGGCGGATCTTGCTGATCTGGGAGGGGGTGTATCGGGTGGCCGACGCGATAAGGGGGTTTTGGTGCTTTTCAGCGGACTCTATGAAACGCTTGGAAATGCGTTTCATGAATTGTTTGATGGTGGGGATACGGAGGTCGACATGGAGACGCTCATTTCTAACGTACCACGGGGCTCCCGTAGCCTTTCGGAGAAAACGGTTTTGGATGACCTGCAACCTATGGATTTGGCGGGGCTTAGCGTGTGCGAAGGCTACACACGCGTAAGTCATTATTGGACGTATGCACGTGGTGAAAATGCGTAGTTTGCCTTTCAGGGATAACTTGCTGCGCGCGTTCAGCATGTAATGAAGCCTACTGAGAGCGAATGCGGCACGATTGCGCACCGTCTTAATGTGCTCTCTGAAGGTAAGCTTTCGATCGAGGATCACGCCTAGATATTTGGCTTTCTCAACCCAGGGGATCGGCTTGCCAAATAACGTGATCGGACTGGGACGGGGGGGGAAGAGACGAGTCTTGGGCTTGTAAAACAAGATCGCCTGACTCTTCTCTGGGTTGACTTCCACTCTCCATTTCCGGAACCAAGCGCCTAGTGCGTTTGCGGATCTCTGGAGGTGGCCGGCTATTGCCTTCTCGCTATTGCCGGAGCAATATATCGCCGTGTCGTCAGCGAACAGAGCTAGCTGAGTCTTAGAGCTAGTGGGAATATCGCTAGTAAATAGCGAGAACACTAGGGGGGAGAGAACACCGCCTTGGGGTACTCCGGCGCGAATGGGATGTGGGGACGAAAGTGCACCTTCGATTCGGTACTGAAAGGTGCGGTTCGACAGATAATCTCGTAAGATGAGCACGAGACGATCCGGCACACCGAGCTGGTATAGCTTGTATATCAGCCCGTTGTGCCAGACCTTGTCGAAAGCTTTCGCTATATCGAAGAACAGGGCTCCCGTAACGAGACCGCGCTGGTATTTGGCGCTGATATGTTCAACGATACGGTAGACCTGTTGGACGCAAGAGTGGTTTGATCTAAAACCAAACTGCTCATTGGGGAGGAGGCTCTTGGCTTCGACAAAGTCCTTGAGACGCTTATGAATAAGCCTCTCGTAGATCTTACCTAGGACTTTGAGCAGACTGATGGGACGATAGCTGGACGGGGAGGACTTGGGTTTTCCAGGTTTGGGGATACCGATGACGGTAGCCTCTTTCCAGGTCTGTGGGAACATGTTGTTGGACAGAGCGCCATTGAAGATGGCGGTCATTAACATGATCAGAGTAGCCGGGAAGAGACGAACCACTTTGTTGGTGATTCCATCGGAGCCCGGGGCTTTTCTGGGTTTGAGACGGCCGATGATCTCCTTCACCTCATCAGGTGTGACGGGGGGGAGGGGATCATCGGGGTCCTCTACTGGTGGGAGGGAGGCTCTACGTTCGACTTCGGCATTCACCATATCGAGATGAGCCTTGTCTACTGGTTGGGAGCTGGGGGAGCATTGGGACTCTAGACTGTCGGCCAGGCATTCGGCTTTGTCCTCGTCATCGAAGGCGACGGTGTTGTCGGGACGCGTGAGCGGAGGCATCGAGGCAACCTCAGAGGCGCGTAGTTTCCTCTGAAGTTCCCAGAATGCCTGATGGGTGGGTTCGAGGTCGCCCAGCAACTTATCCCAGCGACTTTCACGCAGTTCAGCGATGCTGTTACTTACTTTACGCTGTAAGTAGCGCATGTGAACCTTGTTAGCTTCGCAGGGAAAGGCGCTGTAGGCACGGACAGCCGCGTTCTTTTCAGTCACGAGCTCACGTACCTCGTCCGGGAGTTTCCAGTGGTGATCACTCACCACCGGAGACTCCTTAGAACATTCGTTCAGGACAGATTGTACGTGATCCGTGAGTGAATTGATCGCGGCTGTCGTGTCTGCGACAGACTCGATTAGGTCGGGGATCTGGTCGAGATGGGGTGACGTGGTAGCCTTCAGCTTTTCGCTTACTTGGCGCCAGTCAGTGGTCATTCGGGTGGGAGGAGTCTGGGTAGGGTCCATCGGCCCTGATCTAGGAGCAAGCTCCAGGATCACGGGTCTATGGTCCGAGTTTAACTCGTCATGCGTCTCCACAGAATGTAACCGAAGGTTGACATTTTTGAGGAGGGCGATGTCAAGTACATCGGGGGAGTGGGAAGGAGAGTGCGGGTAGTGGGTGGGATGCATTGGAGCGATGACATCGAAATTCAGGACGTTGCACAGTTCGAACACTACCTTGCCTCTCGGGTTGGTCGTGTGACTGTTCCAGGAAGGATGTTTGGCGTTGAGGTCCCCCGCCAGTATGACGGAGTCGCTCAGGCCAAGAAGTTTAGTCAGGTCATCTCTCATAGCGGGAGTGTCCACGGAGTTGTTGGGTGGGACATAGGCTGAGATGATCGTGACGGGTTGGTGTCCTGTCATACCTAGCCGACAGACTGAGACCTCAAACTTTTCGAGGGAGGGAGGGTCCATAGGAATGCAGTATAGGGACGATTTATAGTAAATTAGGGTACCTCCTAAGTGGCAGCGGGTCCTATCATTGCGAACCATGCGATAGTTGGCAATTTTGGGGTCCCGATGGGTAGGCTTTAGGAAGGTTTCTTGTATTAATAAGATGTCTAGGTGATGGTCGCGGAGGAATAAGGCGATCTCATCACGTTGGGCTCTAAGGCCATTGGCATTGAAAAACCCTATCCGGAGGGCTGTCGGTTTGAACCTACACGTTACTCGGGACTTATCCATTATGGGTGGGTAAGGGTTGTGTAGATTTGGACGTGGTGAACGACGTCACCGAACTCGCGGAAAACTGCTGAGTGGTCACCTCTGCAGTTTTGAAGCGCCTCGGCCATGGCTAGGGCGCGGGGGGAGTAAAAAGCTTGGTATGTGACCAAAATGATGTTTTTGGACACATCACCAGCTGGGATAGTGGCGGCTTGCGCTGAGGCAGGGGCAGGGGCTGGGGCTGTGGCCCGGGTTGCCTCTGTCAAGGGGGGGCGTGGGAGCGCTACGTCCATGAGGGCCGGGATGGTTTTGGTGGGCTGGGTGGTAGGGGTGGCCTTAGGGGCCTCTGTGGTTTTGGGGGCAGGAGCGCTGGTCCTCAAGGCCGGAAAGTGGGCCTGGTGATTGAGAGCGCTCCATGGGCTGGGGCGTTGTGGACTGAGGGCTGTGGTAGTTTTTCCTACCAGTTGAGGACATTCCCTCTGCTGGCGATCGCTTGCGCGCTTGGCTAGCTTGGGGGCGGTGGGTTTGGGCGCTTTTGGGCAGCCACGGTAGTTGGCCGTGTGGCCAGACTTGCCGCATAAGACGCAGCTGGGCGGCGCAGCGCACTGGGACGGGTCTTTGGGGCGAGTGCAGTCTGAGGTGCCGTGGTCACCCAGGCATTTCACACATCGTGCCTTCGCAAAGCAATTCCGCTGGGAGTGGCCGTACAATTGGCAGTTGTGACACTGGCCAATGATGCCACTCCTGCGGGGCTTTTCGATGGATAGGCCTGAGAGGCCACAGATGTGGGAGATGTTGAATATGGGGTGATGACCGTCTGTCGGATCGCAGACGACCAGAATCATATTGTATGATTCTCCACCTCGGCGGTGCATTCGGTGCACCTCTGCTACGGGGATACTCTGCGACTGAAGGTCGCTGAGAATTTCAGCCGTGGGGATTTCACGGGGGACGTTTTTGACCACCACGCGTGTCTGACGGTCCTCGGGGAGAGTAAAAGAGTGGAAAGGGATTTTCCTGCCCGAGAGGAGTTTGTGCAACTCTCGGTAGTCTTTTGCGGTCGGGACAGTGACTTTGATGCCCAGCTGAACAGCTCGGGCATTGGTATAATTAATTTGCCTGGCCTTGCAGGCAGTGGACACCTCAGTCCATTTGGCCTTGTCGTGAATGAACACGGGTGGGGGAGGTTGGACCTTTGGGGCTGAGGTTTTGGGGACTGAGGCCTCAACCGCCATCGGGCTGGCGGATCGGCTTGCCTGCTGGGAGGACCCAGCTGCCGAGGAGGGGCGGGATTGGGGGGCTGAAGACGGGGGGGAGGGGTGGGTGGGGGCGGCCTTTTTGAGGGCCTGCTCAGAGGGTGGGGACTTCTTCTTCTTCCTCTTCCCTCCGGCTACGACCTGGAAGTCGTCTTCGGAGGAAGAGGAATCAGATGGCTCAGAGGGCGCGGCAATGTCCATTTCCTCTGGGGAGGATGAACGGGAATCGGTGGGGCTCTGGTTCCCGGTAGCGGGTTGGGTGGTGGCGGCGCCGACTGTTGTATTAAGGACAACAGCCGGTTTCGCGGAAGTCGTGGGGGCTGGGGCAGGGTTTTTGGTGATGGGTACCTGTTTGGGTACCCAGTTCTTGGATGCCTGCTTTTCAGTAGGCGGCGGGGAGAGAGGGCTCTCAGGGACCTGACCTTCTTGCTGCACGCGGGCAAGTTCGCTGCCAAATTTGGCAACCAGGTCCTGATCCCTGCAGAGCGCCTCTACTATCAGATCGCCATATTTGGCAGTGATTCCGGTGTCCTTGAGGACGGTGTCCTTGACGAACTCTAATAAATTAGCGTCCGTCATGGTGGGGGGGGGGGGATTTAATTCCTATCTAGCATCCGGGAGCAACGTTTCCGCGACTCCCAGCGCTTCCTACTTCCTAACTCCCCGGGTGGGATATCCCGGGGATGTGTACCCTCCCTGTCGGGTGTAGACAGGGAGGTGAGTGCCTAGTTTTGTGTGCCCTAAGCTTGTAAACCCACTGCCGATCTTATTGTGCAGTGGGGCCCTAGGGTCAGAAGACCGGTCCGGTGTGAAGGGGTTGAGACACCCAACCACACCGGGTGAATGCTGAAAGAGAGCGGGGTTAGACAGATGGCAGCGACTAGGGAAGCCCCCAAGGCCGCGTACCAAAGCCCTTCCGATTTGACTTAGCCCTGAAGGGGCTTGGGCCGGTGTATCGGGTCAACACCCCTTGGCTTCGTTGGCACCGTGAGGTATCCCACCAAGGACCACGAAACTGTGGATTTTCCCAGAAGGGGCACTATTCGTTTTATTGACCCTCCGAAATAGAAACGGAGTCGTCCACTGCCTTGAAAAAGGCGGCTTCGGATAAGGGTTGTAGTCGGCGACCACAGGTGACGTCACGACTGGAGCGTGACGAAACGAACACACACGACACTGAGCACGGTAACGGGAGAGCAGCGGAGAGCGGCACGTCCGTCGCGGGCGGGCGTCGGGAGCGGAAATGATTTCCCCGCCGCTTTTTTTTTTTTTTTTTTTTTTTTTTTTGAATGGACTACTCGCAGTTCAGCACATTAAGGCTGGTTACTGCTCAACCGGGCAATCCCGTGGTTGCCTTAGATTCTAAGGCCCCCAGCCGGGGCAATTTCCCCGCCGCGCGGTTCAGCCGTATTTATACGCGCGCCGCGTAGCTGTGTCAGTGGGAGGGGTACACACCTTACGAAAGAAACCAAATCGCTAAACGCGCAAGCGCGCTCTCGCTACCGATCTGCGTCGGGGTCAGGCAGGGAATATACAAACAACACCGAACAGAATTGGTATTTTGGTACTTTACGTAGTACCTAATGTTTTTAGCCGAAAGTCTTGTGTAAATAGATAGGTATATAATATAAAACATATGACAGGATGAACGCAATGCGTCTTAACAACTATTATTACGGGAATTATATATTTATGTATATATATTATTTTCTTATTATTTATTTATATTTTTTTTTTCTGTCCCTGTCTCATTGTTGGTACCATAGTAAAAATAGTTCATAATTATGAGTAGGTACAATGATCCGTTAAGAGTTATTGTGTTAATAATTTTACACCTTGTATACATGTATAGGTACCTACTTAAAGAGAGATTTATTTGTCGTGTTCCATGTATTATGTGTTTGTGTTTATGTACTTACTAGGTACTCAGTAGTATTTTTAACGTTTTCGACTGTCTCTATAATAGAAACGAATATTTTTCATATTCATGATAGTATTGTTAGCCCTGAAAAGGGCTTTTTGGTGTGCGCTCGAGGAGAGCGCTGCGATTGAGAGCGCATGGCACGCGCGCTAAACATCTCGGTGCCGCTTTTTGGTTTCTTCAGTTGCTACTGCTGCCGCTTGCTGCTGCATGCATCCGATGAATTGTCGGTCGAGACGCGTCGAGCGGTGTTCCGCACCCTCCTTCCCGAGGACGGTAGACAGACGCGTAACCACGACGTAGGTGTACTACTGCATATTAAACATGTACATTCATACATACATACGTACACGCATCTCACTATGGTATATCGTGCAATAAAACAAAAACACACACACGCATCATGTAGCGTTAGGTATTTAGAGATTCATTCACAAATACACCATAGTTAAGACGGACGGTACGCACGCACACACATAGATGCACACACATAATATGCACTTGTTGATGTTGGTCGGCGGTCAGCCGATTGCGCAGTTGTCGTCGCCGTCGCCGGTGTTAACGCGAACGCGACCGTAGCTTACTTCTTAGCGGCGGAAGCTTTCTTGGCTGCCGGTTTGGATTTGGGTGTGGCCGCGGCCTTCTTGGGTTTAGGTGCTTTAGGTTTCTTGGTCGGCGGCTTGGCTGTCTTCTTGGCTTTGGGAGCCTTCGCCTTGGCGGGGGCGGCGGCCTTCTTGGGTGCCGGCTTCTTCTTAGCGGCGGCGGCGGCGGCGGCTGCCTTCTTATCCTTGGCGGCGGCGGCGGCGGCTGCGGCAGTCGATTTTGCCTTGGACGGAGAAGCCGACGAAGCGGCGGCTGCTGCAGCCTTCTTTGTCTTGGCGCCGGCTGCCGAGGCGGTTGCCTTCTTCGTCTTAGCAGCCGCAGCGGGAGCCTTGGCGGACTTGCCGGCGGCACCGGCGGGCTTCTTCGACGCGGCCGACTTCGACTCGAGCTTGAACGAACCGGAGGCACCCTTGCCCTTGGTCTGGATCAGCGCGCCAGATTCGACGGCGCTCTTCAGATATTTCCTGATGAACGGAGCCAGTTTCTCCGCGTCGACTTTGTACTGGGCGGCGATGTACTTCTTGATCGCCTGCAGGGAAGATCCACTGCGCTCCTTCATCTCCTTGATGGCGTTGTTGACCATCTCTGATGTTTTGGGATGGGTCGGCTTCGCCTTGGGTTTCTTGGCAGCGCCGGCGCCGCCGCCGGCCTGTCTCGCCTGCTTCTTCGCTGGGGTAGCTGGTGCCGGAGCCTCGGTAGCAACTGCGGTGTCTGCCATCTCGTATCGATACACTCACGCACAAACAAAAACGGTAGGTAGAGTTAGTTAGTTAGTCTTATAAGAGACTCAGATGTCGCCACTTATAGGTTTCACGAGTTTCGTATACGTACACTAAGGCACGACGTAACTTTACCGTAACGAGAGCCGTGATGTCGCGAGACGTTTTCTCGTATGAACGCTCGAAAGTTTTCACTAACACGTATCTAATAAAACAAGTAAAAATAATGTTTATCGTATCGATGAGGCCGTGTTGTTTACGTTTTCGGATAGGTCATGAAGTTGACGAGTGTGGTGCGCCGAGGGCGGCTTCGTGAGGCGACCGTTGCGGCGGTGGCGGCGTTTTAATTCGACGACGGCGTACGATGCTAAGGTCGGGTCGAGTTCAAAACGTTATTTTCTCTATAAAAATGACGTTTGGCGGGTGAAAAGGTCGACGCTTCGACGGGGAGGATATCGAGCTCGTGCGGCGACAACAATTCGTCGATACGGGACGGCCTCGCGAAGGTATTATCGAGGTAAAAGTGAACCGTCGTAAAACACCGCGACCGCCGAGAACCGTTAAGGACGGACGACTCCGTCCAGGACGTGCAACCTATTAATATCGTACTAATATCGAATCGAACGAAATTACCAGAATGCCCTTCGACTAGTGCAACAATCTGTGTGGTGTGCGTACTGTGTGTGTGATCGGGATTCATCGCGTTCATCAATACGTACCTACAGCTCTCTGTGTGTGTGTGATGTATCGAATAAGGTGCTAGACTACAGTAGGTAGAACAGACTCGGTACACAGCGCTCGAATCGCATTATGTACCTATATCGACACTGTGTCATGAATTTTTTTAGTTATTTTTTTGTTTTCCTCTCTCTTTAAGTGATATATGTATATAGGTAGGTACCCAGTACCTACCTAAAACGAAGACATACGGGCGAAGAAAAAAGTACGTTACCTACGTACCTATGTAATAAATAGGATGCTATAGTTAAACGTTTTATTAATATCAATTTCAGGTCGACCCTTCTCTGCTGAGCCGAGACGGGTGAAAGATTACGACCACCACGACGACGGGCGGCAGCGGCAGCGGCAGCGGCGGCGGCGGCGGCGGCGCAGCACAACAACAACAAGGTGAATAAGTCAACGTGTGTACCTACCTACCTACCTACCTACCTACCTACTTAATTAATACCTACATAGTAGAAGATCATCCGTACTAGTTGTAAGTAAGTATGTCTCTACACATTGCATGTAATATGTATGTAAATAACGTTTTATATTTATCAATTTCAGGGTGGCGAGCGGGCGGGCCGACCATTCGGCTGAGCTGTGTGCGCTCTGACCGACCGACGGCGATGGATGGAGACACCGACCGAGACGGCGAGGGCGAGGGACAACAAGAACGTTTACCAAGTATAAGGTAAAGAGATCTGTCAGTATCTGTTTGTATGTACCGAATACTGGATATTAAAATGATAATGCTGAACATAAACTGTTTGATGTGCGTACCTCCTCTATGCATACTACTACTACTATAATATAAACTACCAAATTATGAATGTTATCCAAAACCAACCAAATTTAAATAGAACTAGCACAAGCTTAGGGTACACATTAGGTACTCACCTCCCTGCATCACCCAGCAGGGAGGGTTACACATTCCCGGGTTTTCCCGCCCGGGGAGTTAGGACTAGGGCCCTTCTGGCCAATCAGTCAGATAGTGCACCAGGGAGTTTGTTCCCGAGTGTTTCTTCTCCCTGGTAATAGCACTAGGAAGCACTCGCGGGGAAGGGAGTTCTTTGAGGGACTGACTGCTCGGGGAGCTCACGTTTTACGTGTCTCCTCGAGGCTGTTAGGAGCTTAGGATCCCCCCCCCCATCTCCTCGTCAATACCTCCTCTCTTTTTGTGCCGTCATGGACGCCCCTCAGGCGTCAGCGGCATCCATGATCGACGCCCTCATGGTCCTTTGCAGGACTATGATGGGAAATTGCAAGGACGCTGAGCTGGTGTCGGCATACGATGCTCAGCTCAGCGCCATTGCGATGGGACTGAAGTCCCTACTGCCCCCGCCCCCTCAGGGCTCCATCTCCCCGCCCCTTCAGGGCCTCCCCTCCCAGCCCACTCAGGGCCTCTCACAGGAGTCATGTGTCTCCTCGGGGTCTGCCACCCCATCGCCCCCCCTGCCCCCTCAGGGCCCCCCCGCCTTGATAGCAGTCCCAGTACTGCATCAGGGCCCCCTCTCCCCCGCCCCTCAGGCCCCCCCCCCCTGTGCTAGCCAACTACCTGGCAGCCAGGGCCACCTCACCCGTCGAAGTAGAGCAAGAGATGGAGTACGAGTCGGACCACTCCGACTCGTCTGCCACCTCCTCCCGTTCCTCCGCGACCGCCTCGTCCTCGGATGGCTACACAGTCGTCCAGGGGAAGAGGAAAAAGAAGGCCTCCTCCACCCCCCAGGCCCCCGCCCCCAAAAAGGCCACCAAGGCCCCCCTCCCCCCTGCTGCCCCGACGTCAGCCCCCTCGTCGGCGCCCTCTTCGCGCCCAGCGTCCCCCTCGCAGGCCGCCTCACAGGCGAGCCCCCGTCCCCCCAGCCCCATGGAGACTGCACCCGCAGCCCCCAAGACCCGCCCCCCACCCCCCCTTTTCATTCATGATAAAGGGAGGTGGACGGAGATTTCGGCGGCTTGTGCCGTCCATAAGATAAACTTCACGCACGCCCGTGCCGTCCAGCAGGGCATTAAAGTCGGGACCCCCCTCCGCCAAGGACTACAGGGAGCTGCACAAGCTCCTCACGTCCAGGAAGGTTTACTTCCACTCTTTTAACCTTCCGGAGAACCGCCAGATCAGGGTGGTGATCCGCAATGTCCCGAGGGAGATCCCCACTCAGGAGATACTAAGCGACTTAGAGTCGCAAGGTATCCCCGTAGCGGAGGTGCACCGTATGCACCGCCGCGGGGGGGAATCATTCAATATGGTTCTCGTGGTCTGTGACCCGACCGAGGGCCACCACCCTATTTTCAAAATAGCCAAGATCTGTGGCCTCTCTGGCCTATCCGTAGAAAAGCCGAGGCAGAGTGGCATTATTGGGCAATGCCACCGCTGCCAGCTTTACGGCCACTCACAGCGGCATTGCTTCGGCAAGCCGAGGTGCGTGAAGTGCCTGGGAGACCACGGCACTCCCGACTGCCCCCGCCCCAAGGACCGCTCCCTCTGCGCAGACCCGCCCAGCTGTGTGCTGTGCGGAGAAACGGGGCACACCGCAAACTACCGCGGTTGTCCTAAGGCCCCAAAATCTTCGGCTCCCAAGCTGGCGAAGCGTGCAAACGCGCGTCAACAAAGGGAGTCTCCCTCCACCATCCCCCTCAGCCCTCAGCGTCCCAGTCCCTGGAACGCTCTGAATCACCAGGCTCACTTCCCGGCCCTGAAGTCCAGTGCGCCCGCCCCCACGACTGGTTCTGCCCCTAAGGCCCCCGCTACCCCAACCAAGGCCATTCCGGCCCTGATGGACGTAGCCATTCCCCCATTCCCTGTGTCTCCGCAGACTCAGATGCCAGCCCCGGTGCAAGCAGTTGCGCCTCCCCCCCCCCCCACCACTGTTTCTGGAGACATCTCCAGAAACATAATCCTGGTCACGTACCAGGCGTTTTACTCGCCTCGTGCGCTGGCCATGGCTAGGGCCCTAGAAAACTGCGGTGGGAACCACCCCGCAGTTTTCAAAGACTTCGGTGACGTAGTGCACCACGTCTCCGTCTACACTTCCCTAATCACCCCCAATAATGGATAAGTCCCATTATAAAAGTAGGATTAAGCCGACAGCCCTCCGCGTAGGGTTTTTCAATGCCAATGGCCTTAGGAGCCAGCGTGATGAGATCGCCCTCTTCCTCCGCGACCATCACTTAGACATACTTCTGGTTCAAGAGACCTTCCTGAAGCCCCGGCATCGTGATCCTAAAATTGCGAACTATCGTTTAGTTCGCAATGATAGGACCCGATGTCACGCAGGAGGTACTCTTATCTATTACAGATCTGCCCTCTACTGCATCCCTATGGATCCGCCCCAACTAGATATCTTTGAGGTCTCAGTCTGTCGGCTAGGCATGACTGGCCATCAACCGATCACGATCATCTCAGCCTACGTCCCGCCTAACACCTCGTCGGACGGCCCCGCTGTGAAAGATGATCTGACTAAACTTCTCGGCATGAGTAACTCCGTCCTTCTGGCGGGGGATCTCAATGCCAAGCACCCCTCCTGGAACAGCAACACGACTACTGCCAGAGGCAGAGTAGTGTTTGATCTGTGCAGCTCCCTCAACTTTGATGTCATCGCTCCGATGCATCCAACCCACTATCCCCACATAACCTCCCATCCACCCGACGTGCTCGACATCGCTCTCCTCAAAAATGTCAACCTTCGGTTGCATTCTGTGGAGGCGCTCGAAGAGCTTAACTCGGACCATAGGCCAGTGATCCTGGAGCTTGCTCCTAGGTCGGGGCCCATGGACCCCTCCCATCCTCCTCCCACCAAACTGACCACTGACTGGAGACAAGTAAGCGAAAAGCTGAAAGTCACCACGTCAGCTCACCTGGACCAGATCCCAGACAATATCGAGACTGTCGCAGACACGCTGGCCGCGGTCAGCTCACTCACGGATCACGTGCAATCGATCCTGAACGAAAGTTCAAAGGAGTCTCCGGTGACGAGCGATCATCACTGGAAACTCCCGGACGAAGTGCGTGAGCTCGTGTCTGAGAAGAACGCGGCAGTTCGTGCCTACAGTGCTTTTCCCTGCGAAGCTAACAAAGTTCACATGCGCTACTTACAACGCAAAGTAAGTAAGAGCATTGCTGAGCTGCGTGAAAGTCGCTGGGATAAAATGCTGGGCGACCTCGAACCCAACCATCAAGCGTTTTGGGAACTCCAAAGGAAATTGCGCTCCTCTGAAGTTGCCTCTATGCCTCCCCTCACCCGCCCCGACAACTCCATCGCTTTTGAAGACGATGAGAAGGCCGAATGCCTGGCCGACAGCCTAGAGGCCCAGTGCTCTCCCAGCTCTCAACCAGTAGACAAAGCACACCTGGACAAGGTGAACGCTGAAGTCGAACGTAGAGCCTCCCTCCCGCCAGTCGAGGACCCCGAGGATCCTCTCCCCCCCGTCACTCCTGACGAGGTGAAGGAGATCATCGGGCGACTCAAACTCAAGAAAGCCCCTGGGTCAGACGGAATCACCAATAAGGTGCTCCGTCTCTTCCCGGCAACCCTGATCATGTTGATGACCGCCATTTTCAACGGCGCTCTGTCCAACAACATGTTCCCACAGACGTGGAAAGAGGCTACCGTCATAGGTATCCCCAAACCAGGGAAGCCCAAGTCCTCCCCGTCCAGCTATCGTCCCATTAGTTTGCTCAAAGCTCTCGGCAAAGTCTACGAGAGGCTTATTTATAAGCGACTCAAAGACTACGTTGAAGCCAAGAGCCTCCTCCCCAATGAGCAGTTTGGTTTCCGGTCAAACCACTCATGCGTCCAACAGGTCTTCCGTATCGTTGAGCACATCAGCGACCGCTATCAGCGCGGCTTAGTTACGGGGGCCCTGTTCTTCGACATAGCGAAAGCGTTTGACAAGGTCTGGCACAACGGACTGATATACAAGTTATATCAACTGGGTGTGCCAGATCGTCTCGTGCTCATCTTGCGAGACTATTTGTCAGACCGCACCTTTCGGTACCGTATCGAAGGTGCGCTTTCGTCTCCCCACCCCATTCATGCCGGAGTACCGCAAGGCGGTGTCCTCTCTCCCTTGATATTCTCGCTGTACACCAGCGACATACCCACCAGTACTCAGACGCAACTTGCCCTATTTGCCGACGACACGGCCATCTACCGCTCCGGCAGATGTGTAAAGTCAATAGCCAGCCACCTCCAGAGATCCGCCGACGCACTAGGCGCCTGGTTTCGGAAATGGAGAGTGGAAGTCAATCCGGAAAAGAGTCAAGCGATCCTGTTTCACAGGCCGCGAGCTCGTTTCCCTCCACCAGACCCCAGTCCGATCACCATGTTTGGCAAGCCGATCCCTTGGGTGAAGCAAGCCAAATACTTAGGTGTAATCCTTGACCGAAAGCTTACTTTCGGTGAGCACATAAAGACGGTGCGTAATCGCGCCGCTTTCGCTCTCGGTAGGCTCCACCCCATGCTGAATGCACGCAGCAAGCTTTCCCTTAAATGCAAGTTGCGCATTTATATAACGTGTATACGCCCGATTATGACTTATGCGTGTGCTACTTTTGCGCACACTAAGTCGTACCGGATCCATAGGTTGCAAGTAATCCAAAACCGATTTCTGCGGAAGGCCACGGGTGCCCCGTGGTTCGTTAGAAACGATCGACTCCATGTCGACCTCCGCATTCCAACTATTAAACAATTCATGAAGCGCCTTAACAAGCGTTTCATTGAGTCCGCCGAATCCCATCAGAACCCTCTCATTGTATCGGCCGCCCGGTACACTCCCTCCAAGATTAGTAGGATTCGCCGTCCACGGCACTCCCTAGTCGAACCTGACGACCCCATCACCTTACTACAAGAGAGTAATAGGGAAACCAGTACGATTAGAAAAAACAAAAACAGACCGCGTTCCGTATTCCGGCCTCGCCGACGAGGCCCATCGCGACGCCCCAGTAACATCCCTCCCCGACTTTTGCCTAACGAGCCAGCCCGCGCCGCTGAGCCATTAGCGTTAAATCCCCTAAATAATAATAATTGACCCAGCCTGTCCCTTGCTGCCCCTCTCAATGACCCCGTTAAGCCGAGGCCCGTATCCCACAGGGGATGCCCTTAGCGAAGCGGTCATTTAGCTTTTAGTAGTTTTTAGCCCTGGCTGGGGGCCTTAAATTCATTTGAGGCCACCACAGGATTGTCCGGTTGAGCAGTAACCAGCCTTAGTGTGCTGAACTGCGAGTGGTCCATTCCAAAAAAAAAAAAAAAAAAAAAAAAAAAAATTCTATGTAGGTATATTACGTTTCGTTCGTTCGTTTTTAGACAATTCCATTATAGAAACTTTTATCATATCGAATCATATGCGGCCCTGAAAAGGGCCTTTTTTTATGTGTGTGCGCAGATCTACGTACGTACATACGTATGGACGAACGGTAGTGTGACTTACGTCAGCCACACACTGTAGGTACGAAGATCTGGTTGCGCGCAGACGGGAAACGCGGCAAACGCGCCATGTGTTTAACCGCCGAAACCGTACAGGGTACGACCCTGGCGCTTCAGAGCGTAGACGACGTCCATGGCGGTGACGGTCTTCCTCTTGGCGTGCTCGGTGTAGGTGACGGCATCGCGGATGACGTTCTCGAGGAACACTTTAAGCACACCGCGAGTCTCCTCGTAGATCAGACCGGAGATACGTTTCACGCCGCCTCTGCGAGCCAGACGGCGGATGGCGGGCTTCGTGATACCCTGGATGTTATCACGAAGTACCTTCCTGTGACGCTTGGCTCCTCCTTTTCCCAGACCCTTTCCTCCCTTGCCGCGACCGGTCATCTTCTCAGCAGACGGGGGGCTTCCAAATTAACACTGACAACACTCTGCGCTCACGAACTGGAGTCGTAACTAAAATTTTTTCTCGTAGCAGTCGCTACACCCCCGTAGGGGGGCGCGGCGAGCGGTCACAGGGCTTTTAGACCCTCTGCCCGCGGGGGCACTCCGGGGTGCGTAACAACGCACCCGTAGTTGGGTTGCCGATATAGGCGGTAGATGATGGCGTGCGCCTGCGGGTGCTACGCAGCTGCGCACGCCTAGGTGTAGCTGTATTTGTATACTGCAGGTGCGCCGCGACGCTGTCCCACAGCGTCGCCTCTTCACGGCACCCCGGCGGTCAGTCCCCGCCAGGTGAGACCCCCGGTTACCCGAGGGAGGCCCAGCGAGAACGACCTGCGACAGAGGCGCCGACTTTGTTGGCTCACCTGCAGCAAGTGAGTGGCCCCCGCCCTCCCCGTTTCCAGATCGAGCCGGTTACGGTTTGGACTGCGAGGCCGTATCATGTATGTGTGGGGGCCATGAAGTGTGAGTCCTGCCACCCAGTGCATCTGCACCGAATAGTGAGCCCGCGCTAACGTATTCGGTGCGTGAGTCCACGTGCATGTGTAGAGATGATTGTATGGTCGGGCGCAGCTTGCCTATATTAACTTAGAACAAGCCGCGCGCCGAAGTGTGAGTAGGGTATGGAGTATTATTGTGTGGGTAAGTCGCGTGTTGCCTGGTACGACTTACCCAGGCGTCAAATCCGGTGCGACGGAGCCGCAGCCGTCCGCTACCAGGTCGCGGGGCAGCCGCCTCGCGTCAGGCGGGCGCGCGTGCCAGGGCGCTAGGTGCTTGACGTGTGGCCAAGCAGATGCGTCGGCACGCGCGAACATGGCCCTCGCGAGGCGCTGCACGAACTGGTCCAGGCCCTCAATCCCGAGGTCCCGCTGGATGACGCTATTCCTCACGATGTAAGGGGCGTCGAGGATGGTCCGCAGCGCAAGGTGTTGCTGCGCGCGGAGAGTCACCCGGCTCCTCTCACTCGTGAGAGCGTACCAGGCGGGGGCGGCGTACGTCAACACTGGGCGAATGTACGTCTTGTACACGCCCAGTTTGACGCGCACCGGGAGTCGGGACGAGAGCACTGGCCAGAGCAGGTTGCGGGCGATCCTGCCCTGCGCGGCGACCTGGCGAACGTGCGGCCCCATCGTGAGTCGGCGGTCGATGGTCACACCCAGGTACTTGGCCCGGGGCGACCACTCGACGTCGACTCCTTGGAGCTTCAGTCGTGGTGGGAGGTGCGATTGTCCTGTGATAATCGCCTGCGTCTTACTCACGTTAACTGACAGCCGCCACTTGGCGAGCCAGTCTGGCAGCAGATCGAGGACGCGCTGCATCCTGACGGCCGCGTACTTCGCGTTCATCGAAGTGGTAATGTACGCGGCGTCGTCGGCGTACAGCGCAAGTGTCGAGTCTGGCGTGGTGGGGATGTCGTCCGTATAGCGTGAGTAACACGCCGGCGACAGGCAGCTGCCCTGCGGCACGCCCGCCCTAATGGGGCGGGGGGCGGACAGCGCTCCTTCGACCACCACTCTGAAGCTCCTTTGGGACAGAAAGGACGAGACCACTTTGACTACGCGACGGGGCGTGTCGGACGTGGCCAACTTATATAGAAGGCCGTCGTGCCACACGCGATCGAAGGCCTTCTCCATGTCGAGGAATACTGCAACTGCGTACTCCTTCTTGTTCATCGTCGCTGACAGCAGGTGCAGTACCCTCGACAGCTGGAGCGTCGTGCTATGTTCTGCCCGGAACCCAAACTGTTCCGGTCGTGGGGCGATGTGCGGTGTTAGATGTCGCAGCAGGAGCGTCTCGAACACCTTGGAGACGGTCGGCAGCAGCGTGATTGGCCGATAGCTCTCCGGCTTCAGTGTGTTTTTCCCCGCCTTGGGCAACATGATAACGCGCCCCTCTTTCCAGGACGCGGGGAAGGCCCCCGTGCGCAGTATCCCGGTGTACAGGCGCGCCAGCGCCGCGACCATTCGGTACGGCAGGTGGCGCAGCGCTGTATTCGAGATACCGTCAGCCCCAGGGGCCTTTTTGGGCTTCGTTCTGAGGATGGCGCGTCTCACCGCGCCCGGCGGGAAAAACACTGGGTCCTCCTCGGGAGCTATCGGCGTGGCGAAGTACTCCCCAAGGTGTTGCTCGACTGCCGCGACATGCTGGTGCTCGACAGTCGGGTTCGGGCAAAACTGACGCTCCAGGTGCTCGGCGAAGACCTCCGCGCGGTCCTCCGCTACGTACCTGAGAGCCCCGTCGCTATTCAGGAGAGGGCGCACCGGAGCTGGGGTGTTGGACACTGCCCGGCATAGTTTGTGGATGGAGGGCCAGTCGCCCTCCGCGTCCTCTATTCTTTCCTCCCAGCTCGCGGCGGCCAGGGCCTGTAACTCGGCCTTGACTTTGTCCGCAAGACGGTTCAGCTGGTTTTTGAGTGTTGGGCAGCGAGTCTGTTGCCACTGCTTGCGTAGGCGCCTCTTCTCTGTGACCATTGCACGTAACCTAGGCGGTAGGGGCGGCTGTAGCACTCTCCCCTCCGCTGGCGTTGTGATGGTTGCCTCTTCCAGGGCGCGCTTCACGCAAGCAGTGATCTCGTCTGCCAGTGAATCCACGTCTGCGGCGTCACTCACAGGCCGAGTTGGCGTTGTGGTCTCGATCCTTTCTGTAAATAGTTTCCAGTTTATGGATCGACGTGGCGCTGGCGGCTTCACTCGGGTCGGCACACCCGATAGGACGACGAGCACTGGCTGGTGGTCCGATTGAAGCTCGTCGTCAATCACCTGCTGCGTGATCTGGTGATTTAGCCCTCGGTGCACTACGATGTCCAGAACGTCCGGCATGTAGTTAGCTTGGTCCGGGTAATGTGTGGGCGTCTCCGGTCCAGACACCGAGTACCCGAAGGCCTCCGCGTCCGCAAAGAGTCGTCCCCCATCGATGTTGGTGCTGGCAGAATTCCACGCCGGGTTCTTGCAGTTTAGATCGCCGGCGAGGATCGTGGGCCTCTCACTTTGTAAAACCGCCCTGATTTCCCGGCAGTCCAGTTTTGTTCCGGGCGGTTTATAGGCTGCATAAATGTTGAGGTCCTCGCCGGCCACGTGCACCTGTACGCCCAGCGCGTACATCGTGCACAGCGACTGTGCGGGGAGTTCTTGGTGGACGACTCTTCGCTTCACCAAAACCACCAGACCACGGTATCGGTAGTTTAGTGCCGACCTTTCGTCTTCGCGATAAACGAGGAAACCTGGGAACCTGATCTTGTCCTCAGGTCCCAGGTGCGTCTCGTTTATTAGCGCCACGTCGATGTTCTGTTCACTCAGGAGGTGGCGGAGGGGCGCGACTTTCCCTTTTAGGCCGCGGGCATTCCAATGAATGATCCTCAACGGCCTAGCCATGGTAGAGCGTCAGTAATTCGGCCAGGCCGTCGAGGATCACCTGCTCCGCGTCTTGCCCCTGTCTGATGGCCTTTATGAGGTCCATCAGCAGCTTGATCGCGCAGGCTGTGAATTCCTTCTTGTGTGTTTCCGCGCCGGCAACTGTGGCGGCGCTGGCGGATTCCTCTTTGTTTCTGATAGTGCGCCTCTGCGCTGTGCCGGCGCGGAGGCTGGCACTCTTCTCTTCTCTGTCTTCTTTTTCGGTCTTTTTGTCCTTCACAGCCTGCACGGTCGGCTGGACAGGGGCTGCCTGGGTTGGTTGGTGGGCGACCTCTTCTGTGGTTCTGTCGGTCGCAGTCACGGGCGCGGGGGGGGCGTCGGCCTTCTTCTTCTTCTTTCTGCCCCCTCGTCTACGCCTCCTCCGCCCTGAGGAAGCTCCGCGTTCGGAGGGCCCGTTTGCCGCCGCCATCAGCGACGCACTCTGGGTCCCTTCCTGCGCCAATTGTCCGTCTTGTTCTGCGGCGCTAGTTGTGTGCGCCGTGATGGCGACAGTGCCCGCCCGCTTTTGCCTCGTCTCCCTTTCAAAGACGGGGCACCTGACACTGCACGCTGGATGCTCCCCACCACAATTCACGCACTTGGGTGGGTCGTCGCGCGAGCGTGGGCAGTCTTTTGCGAAGTGCCCCTCTCCACATCGCACGCAGGCGATCGGGCGGTGGCACTGGTGCGACGAGTGCCGGAACTTTTGGCACCTGTGGCACTGCGCGGGTCCCCGTTTTGCACGCCATGCCTCAACTTTGACGCCCCTCATATTCATAAATACGGAGACGTCATATATTGAGCGCGCGTCCGCCGTGCGCTGAAGCACGGCGTGAAAAACGCAGCCGGGTCGTCCCTGGCGCGCCTTTATGTGGCGCACATACTCCGGCTGGTACCCGAGGGCGCGGAGCTCCTCTTCGATATCTCCGGGTTCCGTGTCCGCCGGCAGTCCTCGGATGGCCACCTTCATCTTCTTGTCAGCTGGCAGTGAATACGCAAACCAGCTGACGTTCTCTTCTTTCTCTAGGTTGGTTAGGTAGCTTTGTACCACCCTATATTCGCCTTCAGAGTCCGGTGAGAAGCGGACACCAGCCCCATATGGGCGAGCGTTTGGGGGGCGGCCTAACTTGGCGGCAAGGGCCTTAAAGTGTTTGGCCCAGTTAGGCAGCCGCTCCACTACTAAGGGTGGATAACGTGGGCGTTTAGCCTTGGCCGGTTTTGAGTTGCCCCCCGTGTTAGTGGGGGCGGTGTCCGGCTCAGGTGTCGCGCCTCGAGAAATATCTTGGGTGGTACTTACGTGAGTCCTGACTGCCGGCGTAGGGGCCTGGGGCGCTGCAGTCGCTGTTGACGGCTGGGCGGCGGCGAGTTGGTTCCCTGGGTGCTGCGGCGGAGACTCGAGGCAGCAGCGCTTGGCTTCTTCCTCGTCCTCGCTGTCCGTGCTCCTTCGTCTGCGTTGCGGCCTGCTGTCCAGCTGGAGCCCTTCGGGTTCTGGCGACGGCGAGGCCGGCGTACGCGCCTCCTGTTCCACGGATGCCAACGACATACTCGAGCCCGCTCGGGATGAGCAGGCCGATAACATCCCCGGCGAATCGCAGGCGGAGGCGCGGGGCGGCGCGGGTGAGGCTGGTGACGGTGGTGTTTGTATCACTGCGGCACGATTCACTCGCGGGTCGCGGGAGGTCGCTCGGTCGGAAAGCGTTACCGAACTCGCCAGCGAGAGGCGAGGAGCGGCCGACGCGGTGGCGCGTTGCGGCATCGGTGCCGCAGTGGTTAGTTCGCGCGCGGCCGTAGTGGGCGCGCGTGGCGGCGCATGGGCCACGGTCGTCGTTGCAGTCGCGGCCGCGTGCGCATAGGTGTGCGCGGGGGGGTGCGCGGTGTGCGCGGGAGCGGGCGGTTGCGCGCGGGTGTGCGCGGGGGGGTGCGCGGCGGGCGCGGGGGGGCCACGCGTTTGTGGCGCTGCGGAGCGCGCGGCCGACGCGGGAGCCCGCTCCGACGGCGCGGCACTGCGTTCGGACGCAGGTGCACGTGGAGCGGGGGGGCGCGCCGGCGGTGGCGCGCCACTTGGTCTCGCGGCGGCAGGCTCCGGGGCTTGCTTATGTACCGGGCGGGACGCCGCGGGGCGTATGGGCGCGGCGGACTGCCGACCCGGCGCCGGCATGGGCGCAACGCGCGCAGGCGCCGTTGGCGGCGGCGGGGCGGTGGTCTTTCCTGCACTCGGCTTGCTGGTGGTGGAGGTGGTGCTTGGGTGTGGGCTCGGACTCTTCGCGTCATGCGTCTTCGCTGCTGAAGACGCCGACGGAGCGTTCGGAGCTCCACTTGTCCCTCCAACTCTTCTGTTTCCAGCCGCGGTCAAACCGAGCGACGCGATCCCAATATTTGGGAGCGACGACGCCCGGTCTAACATCGGATGGAACTCTTCTTCTTCTCTTCTACTTCTAGGCGGTGGCTCGGCATCCTCGCGGCCCAGAGAGCCGCGAGCGCCGGGCTTCGGCATCGTAGTTAGAAGTGGTCGGCCACGACCGTAAACTGTTTCTACAGTGGCCTATGATCGTGCAGGTGGCTCCCCCCGTGGATGCACAAGTAAACTAAAAGTTCACCTGCGCAGGCCCGGCGGGAGCTAGTTGCGGTGCGCGGTCCGTGTGGCGGCGTGGGTGTCGCGAGCGCTTCTCTCTTCTTACGACGACTGTTCACGGCGACCACTGGCGAAAACTAAAATTTTCGAGGCGCTCGCTCTTATATATATACTGCTACGGGCGAGCGAGGGGAGCGATACGGTCGGTGCGCGGGGAGAGGTGAGACTATGCTTGTCGTTGGTTGGTTTGTTTGACGATGCGCTACGCTATACGTGATTTCTTTGCGCGCATTCGAATAAAATAATAATTAAAAAAAAAAAAAGTCTAACAGTATAAAATGCGACCTAGGTATGATGTTAGCCCTATGATAACGTAAAAAAAAAAAAAAAAAAAAAAAAAAAAAAATTGCACCTACATCATAACTACATACCTATCTAATTATATCTCAAATGTTCCAAACGTTAGCATTCAGTCGCAATAAGTAGGTAATAGGAAAATAAACATGCTTCCTTACTAACTTTCATGTAAAATATCTCTATGCGACTTATATATAGGTAAGATGTGTTCGTATCGGTTGGTTAAGCTGTATAATATATGTAATGTATGATTTTGTTCGTCAGTTTCATTCCAGTTTTTATCATCTGTACTATTATAGGTAAGTAAGTAAGTAAGTAAGTAAGTAAATAGGTAGGTAGGTAGGTAGGTAGGTAGGTAGGTAGGTATCGTTTTTGCGACATTCTGATAGAAAGAAACATTTCATATTCAGATACATATGTGGCCCTGAAAAGGGCCTTTTATGTGAACGCACAGTCACAGACGGCACACAGCCGACAACCGACACGAAGCCGCACTGCACGAAACAGGCAGTGTGTCACAACGTGAAGGACGACGGGGTGTGTGTCGTGCTTGCGACGTATGCCGTTGCAACAGCAGCAGTTTAAGCGCGTTCGCCTCTGATCCTGCGCGCCAACTGGATGTCCTTCGGCATGATTGTGACGCGCTTAGCGTGGATCGCGCACAGGTTGGTGTCTTCGAAGAGACCGACCAGGTAAGCTTCGCTGGCCTCCTGCAGCGCCATGACGGCGGAGCTCTGGAAACGGAGATCGGTCTTGAAGTCCTGAGCGATCTCACGCACTAGACGCTGGAACGGAAGCTTGCGGATCAGCAGCTCGGTACTCTTCTGGTAACGACGGATCTCACGGAGGGCCACGGTACCGGGCCTGTAGCGATGAGGCTTTTTGACGCCTCCGGTGGCCGGTGCGCTCTTGCGCGCAGCCTTGGTGGCGAGCTGTTTCCTCGGTGCCTTACCACCGGTGGATTTACGAGCGGTCTGCTTGGTACGCGCCATTGTAAACAACACGGAACGGGAGATTAACGTATAAAGGATAGAACGAACACTACTACTCGGAAGCGCGGGACCTACACGCAACGAACGAACGACAGTGAATACCGCTCCACCCGTTTTTTTTTTTTTTTTTTTTTTTTTTTTTTTTTGAAATGGACCACTCGCAGTTCAGCACACTAAGGCTGGTTACTGCTCAACCGGACAATCCTGTGGTGGCCTCAAATGAATTTAAGGCCCCCAGCCAGGGCTAAAAACTACTAAAAGCTAAATGACCGCTTCGCTAAGGGCATCCCCTGTGGGATACGGGCCTCGGCTTAACGGGGTCATTGAGAGGGGCAGCAAGGGACAGGCTGGGTCAATTATTATTATTTAGGGGATTTAACGCTAATGGCTCAGCGGCGCGGGCTGGCTCGTTAGGCAAAAGTCGGGGAGGGATGTTACTGGGGCGTCGCGATGGGCCTCGTCGGCGAGGCCGGAATACGGAACGCGGTCTGTTTTTGTTTTTTCTAATCGTACTGGTTTCCCTATTACTCTCTTGTAGTAAGGTGATGGGGTCGTCGGGTTCGACTAGGGAGTGCCGTGGACGGCGAATCCTACTAATCTTGGAGGGAGTGTACCGGGCGGCCGATACAATGAGAGGGTTCTGATGGGATTCGGCGGACTCAATGAAACGCTTGTTAAGGCGCTTCATGAATTGTTTAATAGTTGGAATGCGGAGGTCGACATGGAGTCGATCGTTTCTAACGAACCACGGGGCACCCGTGGCCTTCCGCAGAAATCGGTTTTGGATTACTTGCAACCTATGGATCCGGTACGACTTAGTGTGCGCAAAAGTAGCACACGCATAAGTCATGATCGGGCGTATACACGTTATATAAATGCGCAACTTGCATTTAAGGGAAAGCTTGCTGCGTGCATTCAGCATGGGGTGGAGCCTACCGAGAGCGAAAGCGGCGCGATTACGCACCGTCTTTATGTGCTCACCGAAAGTAAGCTTTCGGTCAAGGATTACACCTAAGTATTTGGCTTGCTTCACCCAAGGGATCGGCTTGCCAAACATGGTGATCGGACTGGGCCGCTCCACCCGTAGAGATCACCCGTATTTATACCCGGGGACCGTAGCTCACGCGCGCGCGCGCCCTCTTTAGTGTAACGAACAAGCTAAAACTACAAATAATAAAAAAACACGCGACCAAAAAAAAAAAAAAAAAAAATTATGAAAAAAAAAAATGCGAATAATAATAAAGCATACCTAATATATAATTATATTTTAGAATTTCATTGTGTCTGCCACATAACACGGCAGATATTAATAAATTAGATACATAGTGAGCGCTACCTATGTATTTGTGCTTCGAGAAGGAACCTTATTTTGTTATTATTCGCATTCTCATTATTTTCCATTATATTTAATTTAATAATTATAAAATACATCATAGGTAGGTAGGTAGGTAGGTAGGTAGGTAGGTAGGTAGGTAGGTGATAACTATTTAGTTGTGAATTCTCAATTCATTCCATCACTTTTGCGATGAATAATGTACTATTTGTGTGTAGTTTTTACATTTAGCAGTAGATAGGTACGTTTTGACTTTTCATATTAAAGAAACGTGAATTATTATCACATGAAAATATTTGTGGCCCTGAAAAGGGCCTTTTGTTAGTTCTCCTGCCATCCTGCGGGCGGGCGGTGTGGTGTAGGGTTGTGCGCGACCAGGCGTCTGTGTCGTGATCGTCTAGGTGGCGGCGGTGGTGTTTGTATCGATCGATTCGAGACGAATACGTGAATAATGCGAGTCTCGTACGTGCCGTACATAACATACATAGTATGCAGGTATGCACAGAACGATGACCAAGACACTATCATCACGCAACGCCACTGGTCGATCGATATACTTGACCCACGCACGCACGGACGGACGAACGAACATTCGCCACTGGATTTAACACTTTTCACACACACACGCGTTGGCCACCGACCGCTCACTTGGAGCTGGTGTATTTGGTGACCGCCTTGGTGCCTTCACTGACGGCGTGCTTGGCGAGCTCTCCGGGCAGCAGGAGCCTGACGGACGTCTGCACCTCCCTGGATGTGATGGTCGACCTCTTGTTGTAGTGGGCGAGGCGAGAAGCTTCGGCGGCGATGCGCTCGAAGATGTCGTTCACGAACGAGTTCATGATGGACATGGCCTTGCTGGAGATACCGGTGTCGGGGTGCACCTGCTTCAGGACCTTGTAGATGTAGATGGCGTAACTCTCCTTCCTCTTGTGCTTCTTCTTCTTCTTGTCGGTCTTGGAGATGTTCTTCTGGGCTTTGCCAGACTTCTTGGCGGCTTTACCACTTGTCTTGGGCGGCATGATGCGAGATTAATTTACAATACGTGTTACCGGAACGGAGTACGGTCGCAGTGTAAAACGCCGATATTTCGAACACTTCTATTTATACCCACGGTCGCTGTACACAGTTGCGGCGAGCACGACATAGCGGCGGACCAATCGCAGCGCTCCTCAGCTAGAGTGTAGATCGCGCGCGGGGTGAGGGGGGGGGGTGGTTCTCGGTGAGGTAGTTTTTTTTTTTTTTTTTTTTTTTTTTTGGAATGGACCACTCGCAGTTCAGCACACTAAGGCTGGTTACTGCTCAACCGGACAATCCTGTGGTGGCCTCAAATGAATTTAAGGCCCCCAGCCAGGGCTAAAAACTACTAAAAGCTAAATGACCGCTTCGCTAAGGGCATCCCCTGTGGGATACGGGCCTCGGCTTAACGGGGTCATTGAGAGGGGCAGCAAGGGACAGGCTGGGTCAATTATTATTATTTAGGGGATTTAACGCTAATGGCTCAGCGTCGCGGGCTGGCTCGTTAGGCAAAAGTCGGGGAGGGATGTTACTGGGGCGTCGCGATGGGCCTCGTCGGCGAGGCCGGAATACGGAACGCGGTCTGTTTTTGTTTTTTCTAATCGTACTGGTTTCCCTATTACTCTCTTGTAGTAAGGTGATGGGGTCGTCGGGTTCGACTAGGGAGTGCCGTGGACGGCGAATCCTACTAATCTTGGAGGGAGTGTACCGGGCGGCCGATACAATGAGAGGGTTCTGATGGGATTCGGCGGACTCAATGAAACGCTTGTTAAGGCGCTTCATGAATTGTTTAATAGTTGGAATGCGGAGGTCGACATGGAGTCGATCGTTTCTAACGAACCACGGGGCACCCGTGGCCTTCCGCAGAAATCGGTTTTGGATTACTTGCAACCTATGGATCCGGTACGACTTTGCGTGCGCAAAAGTAGCACACGCATAAGTCATAATCGGGCGTATACACGTTATATAAATGCGCAACTTGCATTTGAGGGAAAGCTTGCTGCGTGCATTCAGCATGGGGTGGAGCCTACCGAGAGCGAAAGCGGCGCGATTACGCACCGTCTTTATGTGCTCACCGAAAGTAAGCTTTCGGTCAAGGATTACACCTAAGTATTTGGCTTGCTTCACCCAAGGGATCGGCTTGCCAAACATGGTGATCGGACTGGGGTCTGGTGGAGGGAATCGAGCCCGCGGCCTGTGAAACAGGATCGCTTGACTCTTTTCCGGATTGACTTCAACTCTCCATTTCCGAAACCAGGCGCCTAGTGCGTCGGCGGATCTCTGGAGGTGGCTGGCTATTGACTTTACACATCTGCCGGAGCGGTAGATGGCCGTGTCGTCGGCAAATAGGGCAAGTTGCGTCTGAGCACTGGTGGGTATGTCGCTGGTGTACAGCGAGAATATCAAGGGAGAGAGGACACCGCCTTGCGGTACTCCGGCATGAATGGGGTGGGGAGACGAAAGCGCACCTTCGATACGGTACCGAAAGGTGCGGTCTGACAAATAGTCTCGCAAGATGAGCACGAGACGATCTGGCACACCCAGTTGATATAACTTGTATATCAGTCCGTTGTGCCAGACCTTGTCAAACGCTTTCGCTATGTCGAAGAACAGGGCCCCCGTAACTAAGCCGCGCTGATAGCGGTCGCTGATGTGCTCAACGATACGGAAGACCTGTTGGACGCATGAGTGGTTTGACCGGAAACCAAACTGCTCATTGGGGAGGAGGCTCTTGGCTTCAACGTAGTCTTTGAGTCGCTTATAAATAAGCCTCTCGTAGACTTTGCCGAGAGCTTTGAGCAAACTAATGGGACGATAGCTGGACGGGGAGGACTTGGGCTTCCCTGGTTTGGGGATACCTATGACGGTAGCCTCTTTCCACGTCTGTGGGAACATGTTGTTGGACAGAGCGCCGTTGAAAATGGCGGTCATCAACATGATCAGGGTTGCCGGGAAGAGACGGAGCACCTTATTGGTGATTCCGTCTGACCCAGGGGCTTTCTTGAGTTTGAGTCGCCCGATGATCTCCTTCACCTCGTCAGGAGTGACGGGGGGGAGAGGATCCTCAGGGTCCTCGACTGGCGGGAGGGAGGCTCTACGTTCGACTTCAGCGTTCACCTTGTCCAGGTGTGCTTTGTCTACTGGTTGAGAGCTGGGAGAGCACTGGGCCTCTAGGCTGTCGGCCAGGCATTCGGCCTTCTCATCGTCTTCAAAAGCGATGGAGTTGTCGGGGCGGGTGAGGGGAGGCATAGAGGCAACTTCAGAGGAGCGCAATTTCCTTTGGAGTTCCCAAAACGCTTGATGGTTGGGTTCGAGGTCGCCCAGCATTTTATCCCAGCGACTTTCACGCAGCTCAGCAATGCTCTTACTTACTTTGCGTTGTAAGTAGCGCATGTGAACTTTGTTAGCTTCGCAGGGAAAAGCACTGTAGGCACGAACTGCCGCGTTCTTCTCAGTCACGAGCTCACGCACTTCGTCCGGGAGTTTCCAGTGATGATCGCTCGTCACCGGAGACTCCTTTGAACTTTCGTTCAGGATCGATTGCACGTGATCCGTGAGTGAGCTGACCGCGGCCAGCGTGTCTGCGACAGTCTCGATATTGTCTGGGATCTGGTCCAGGTGAGCTGACGTGGTGACTTTCAGTTTTTCGCTTACTTGTCTCCAGTCAGTGGTCAGTTTGGTGGGAGGAGGATGGGAGGGGTCCATGGGCCCCGACCTAGGAGCAAGCTCCAGGATCACTGGCCTATGGTCCGAGTTAAGCTCTTCGAGCGCCTCCACAGAATGCAACCGAAGGTTGACATTTTTGAGGAGAGCGATGTCGAGCACGTCGGGTGGATGGGAGGTTATGTGGGGATAGTGGGTTGGATGCATCGGAGCGATGACATCAAAGTTGAGGGAGCTGCACAGATCAAACACTACTCTGCCTCTGGCAGTAGTCGTGTTGCTGTTCCAGGAGGGGTGCTTGGCATTGAGATCCCCCGCCAGAAGGACGGAGTTACTCATGCCGAGAAGTTTAGTCAGATCATCTTTCACAGCGGGGCCGTCCGACGAGGTGTTAGGCGGGACGTAGGCTGAGATGATCGTGATCGGTTGATGGCCAGTCATGCCTAGCCGACAGACTGAGACCTCAAAGATATCTAGTTGGGGCGGATCCATAGGGATGCAGTAGAGGGCAGATCTGTAATAGATAAGAGTACCTCCTGCGTGACATCGGGTCCTATCATTGCGAACTAAACGATAGTTCGCAATTTTAGGATCACGATGCCGGGGCTTCAGGAAGGTCTCTTGAACCAGAAGTATGTCTAAGTGATGGTCGCGGAGGAAGAGGGCGATCTCATCACGCTGGCTCCTAAGGCCATTGGCATTGAAAAACCCTACGCGGAGGGCTGTCGGCTTAATCCTACTTTTATAATGGGACTTATCCATTATTGGGGGTGATTAGGGAAGTGTAGACGGAGACGTGGTGCACTACGTCACCGAAGTCTTTGAAAACTGCGGGGTGGTTCCCACCGCAGTTTTCTAGGGCCCTAGCCATGGCCAGCGCACGAGGCGAGTAAAACGCCTGGTACGTGACCAGGATTATGTTTCTGGAGATGTCTCCAGAAACAGTGGTGGGGGGGGGGGGGGGGCGCAACTGCTTGCACCGGGGCTGGCATCTGAGTCTGCGGAGACACAGGGAATGGGGGAATGGCTACGTCCATCAGGGCCGGAATGGCCTTGGTTGGGGTAGCGGGGGCCTTAGGGGCAGAACCAGTCGTGGGGGCGGGCGCACTGGACTTCAGGGCCGGGAAGTGGGCCTGGTGATTTAAAGCGTTCCAGGGGCTGGGACGCTGAGGGCTGAGGGGGATGGTGGAGGGAGACTCCCTTTGTTGGCGCGCGTTCGCACGCTTCGCCAGCTTGGGAGCCGACGATTTTGGGGCCTTAGGGCAACCGCGGTAGTTGGCGGTGTGCCCCGTTTCTCCACACAGCACACAGCTGGGCGGGTCTGCGCAGAGGGAGCGGTCCTTGGGGCGGGGGCAGTCGGGAGTACCGTGGTCTCCCAGGCACTTCACGCACCTCGGCTTGCCGAAGCAATGCCGCTGTGAGTGGCCGTAAAGCTGGCAGCGGTGGCATTGCCCAATAATGCCACTCTGCCTCGGCTTTTCCACGGATAGGCCAGAGAGGCCACAGATCTTGGCTATTTTGAAAATAGGGTGGTGGCCCTCGGTCGGGTCACAGACCACGAGGACCATATTGAAAGATTCCCCCCCGCGGCGGTGCATACGGTGCACCTCCGCTACAGGGATACCTTGCGACTCTAAGTCGCTTAGTATCTCCTGAGTGGGGATCTCCCTCGGGACATTGCGGATCACCACCCTGATCTGGCGGTTCTCCGGAAGGTTAAAAGAGTGGAAGTAAACCTTCCTGGACGTAAGGAGCTTGTGCAGCTCCCTGTAGTCCCTGGCGGAGGGGGGTCACGACTTTAATGCCCTGCTGGACGGCACGGGCGTGCGTGAAGTTTATCTTTAGGACGGCACAAGCCGCCGAAATCTCCGTCCACCTCCCTTTATCATGAATGAAAAGGGGGGGTGGGGGGCGGGTCTTGGGGGCTGCGGGTGCAGCCTCCATGGGGCTGGGGGGACGGGGGCTCGCCTGAGAGGCGGCCTGCGAGGGGGACGCTGGGCGCGAAGAGGGCGCCGACGAGGGGGCTGACGTCGGGGCAGTAGGGGGGGGGGGGGGCCTTGGTGGCCTTTTTGGGGGCGGGGGCCTGGGGGGTGGAGGAGGCCTTCTTTTTCCTCTTCCCCTGGACGACTGTGTAGCCATCCGAGGACGAGGCGGTCGCGGAGGAGTTCGGTGAGGTAGGGAAGGGGAGTCGCTTATGTCCGTCATTATTATTAAAAAAAAAAAAAAAAAAAAAAAATATTACGTATCTGTATGAGTTAAGTAGTGGCCACGTAAAATAAATAAAACGGTATATTCAATATCAATTAACGTCATCATTTCGGAGAAAAGCAAAAAAAATAACAAACTAGGTATATTGCGAATCGTAATTTCATCCCATTTGCCTGGTATTATGGTAGTTATCGAGTATGTTTAATTAAATGACAATTCAATCGAAATGAATTATAGACATGCGACTTGCCCAAACACGATCGGGTGGGTCATCGGGAGGACCTTATTACGACCACCATAGCTTCAGTAATTATACTACATTAATGGTAATTTTTGTTGTTATGTCGTCTAGTCTCATATGTAATCATTTCTGAATTCTCTAACATTCTTGTGTTATTAAATCATGAGGGGGGGGGGGGTTACGTCATACTATGTACATGCAAAAAAAAAAAAAACCAACAGGTTCATAATAGGTACGAGATAGGTACGTTTTCGCTTTTACGACCACACCGTTACAGAAACTGTCTTTCATTTACGAATCATATTGTGGCCCTGAAAAGGGCCTTTTGTTTTGAATGCATACGAGCGATTAGCATCGCGCAATCGACATAATAGATACGATTATAAATATTATATCGAAGTACGCGTGCCGAGCAGCACTCGCACGAAGCACCGGCTGGCCGTGTGTGTGTGTAGGCGGTGCGACGTTTAAGCCTTCTTCTCGGTCTTCTTGGGCAGTAGCACGGCCTGGATGTTGGGCAGGACACCACCTTGAGCGATCGTCACACCGGAGAGCAGCTTGTTCAGCTCCTCGTCGTTGCGGATGGCCAATTGAAGATGACGCGGGATGATCCTGGTCTTCTTGTTGTCCCTCGCGGCGTTGCCGGCCAACTCGAGGACCTCAGCGGCCAGGTACTCCATCACGGCGGCCAAGTATACGGGCGCGCCGGCACCCACGCGCTCGGCGTAGTTTCCGTTACGCAGCAGCCTGTGGATACGTCCCACTGGGAATTGAAGACCAGCACGGTTGGAACGGGACTTTGCCTTTCCCTTCACTTTGCCACCTTTACCGCGTCCAGACATGGTTGAGGGAAATTCGTAGAGGTAACTCGCGAAATGACAACAACGAAACACGCGTACACAGTGTCAGTGCGCGCGCCGAGACAGACTCTTACAGTATTTTCCCCGCCGCGCGGTTCAGCCGTATTTATACGCGCGCCGCGTAGCTGTGTCAGTGGGAGGGGTACACACCTTACGAAAGAAACCAAATCGCTAAACGCGCAAGCGCGCTCTCGCTACCGATCTGCGTCGGGGTCAGGCAGGGAATATACAAACAACACCGAACAGAATTGGTATTTTGGTACTTTACGTAGTACCTAATGTTTTTAGCCGAAAGTCTTGTGTAAATAGATAGGTATATAATATAAAACATATGGTAGGATGAACGCAATGCGTCTTAACAACTATTATTACGGGAATTATATATTTATGTATATATATTATTTTCTTATTATTTATTTATATATTTTTTTTTTTTTTCTGTCCCTGTCTCATTGTTGGTACCATAGTAAAAATAGTTCATAATTATGAGTAGGTACAATGATCCGTTAAGAGTTATTGTGTTAATAATTTTACACCTTGTATACATGTATAGGTACCTACTTAAAGAGAGATTTATTTGTCGTGTTCCATGTATTATGTGTTTGTGTTTATGTACTTACTAGGTACTCAGTAGTATTTTTAACGTTTTCGACTGTCTCTATAATAGAAACGAATATTTTTCATATTCATGATAGTATTGTTAGCCCTGAAAAGGGCTTTTTGGTGTGCGCTCGAGGAGAGCGCTGCGATTGAGAGCGCATGGCACGCGCGCTAAACATCTCGGTGCCGCTTTTTGGTTTCTTCAGTTGCTACTGCTGCCGCTTGCTGCTGCATGCATCCGATGAATTGTCGGTCGAGACGCGTCGAGCGGTGTTCCGCACCCTCCTTCCCGAGGACGGTAGACAGACGCGTAACCACGACGTAGGTGTACTACTGCATATTAAACATGTACATTCATACATACATACGTACACGCATCTCACTATGGTATATCGTGCAATAAAACAAAAACACACACACGCATCATGTAGCGTTAGGTATTTAGAGATTCATTCACAAATACACCATAGTTAAGACGGACGGTACGCACGCACACACATAGATGCACACACATAATATGCACTTGTTGATGTTGGTCGGCGGTCAGCCGATTGCGCAGTTGTCGTCGCCGTCGCCGGTGTTAACGCGAACGCGACCGTAGCTTACTTCTTAGCGGCGGAAGCTTTCTTGGCTGCCGGTTTGGATTTGGGTGTGGCCGCGGCCTTCTTGGGTTTAGGTGCTTTAGGTTTCTTGGTCGGCGGCTTGGCTGTCTTCTTGGCTTTGGGAGCCTTCGCCTTGGCGGGGGCGGCGGCCTTCTTGGGTGCCGGCTTCTTCTTAGCGGCGGCGGCGGCGGCGGCTGCCTTCTTATCCTTGGCGGCGGCGGCGGCGGCTGCGGCAGTCGATTTTGCCTTGGACGGAGAAGCCGACGAAGCGGCGGCTGCTGCAGCCTTCTTTGTCTTGGCGCCGGCTGCCGAGGCGGTTGCCTTCTTCGTCTTAGCAGCCGCAGCGGGAGCCTTGGCGGACTTGCCGGCGGCACCGGCGGGCTTCTTCGACGCGGCCGACTTCGACTCGAGCTTGAACGAACCGGAGGCACCCTTGCCCTTGGTCTGGATCAGCGCGCCAGATTCGACGGCGCTCTTCAGATATTTCCTGATGAACGGAGCCAGTTTCTCCGCGTCGACTTTGTACTGGGCGGCGATGTACTTCTTGATCGCCTGCAGGGAAGATCCACTGCGCTCCTTCATCTCCTTGATGGCGTTGTTGACCATCTCTGATGTTTTGGGATGGGTCGGCTTCGCCTTGGGCTTCTTGGCAGCGCCGGCGCCGCCGCCGGCCTGTCTCGCCTGCTTCTTCGCTGGGGTAGCTGGTGCCGGAGCCTCGGTAGCAACTGCGGTGTCTGCCATCTCGTATCGATACACTCACGCACAAACAAAAACGGTAGGTAGAGTTAGTTAGTTAGTCTTATAAGAGACTCAGATGTCGCCACTTATAGGTTTCACGAGTTTCGTATACGTACACTAAGGCACGACGTAACTTTACCGTAACGAGAGCCGTGATGTCGCGAGACGTTTTCTCGTATGAACGCTCGAAAGTTTTCACTAACACGTATCTAATAAAACAAGTAAAAATAATGTTTATCGTATCGATGAGGCCGTGTTGTTTACGTTTTCGGATAGGTCATGAAGTTGACGAGTGTGGTGCGCCGAGGGCGGCTTCGTGAGGCGACCGTTGCGGCGGTGGCGGCGTTTTAATTCGACGACGGCGTACGATGCTAAGGTCGGGTCGAGTTCAAAACGTTATTTTCTCTATAAAAATGACGTTTGGCGGGTGAAAAGGTCGACGCTTCGACGGGGAGGATATCGAGCTCGTGCGGCGACAACAATTCGTCGATACGGGACGGCCTCGCGAAGGTATTATCGAGATATGTCCGCGGGGGGGCGAGCTGGAAAGCGTCACCCATCTATTGGTTGGCGAGCTGTGAGAGCAGCATCGCCGGCTATTGCCCGCTAGGATGCGAGCCGATTGCGGACCGAATATGTCCGCGGGGGGGCGAGCTGTGAAGCATCACCCATCTGGTTGGCGAGCTGTGAGAGCAGCATCGCCGGCTATTGCTCGCTTGACGCGAGCCGAATGCGGACCGAACATGTCCGCGGGGGGCGAGCTGCGCGTGTAGGCAGCGTCACCCATCTATTGGTTGGCGAGCTGTGTGAGCAGCATCGCCGGCTGTTGCTCGCTGGATGCGAGCCGAATGCGGACCGAATATGTCCGCGGTGAGGTGAGCTGCGCCTTGCGGGCAGCATCACTCGTCTATGGTTGGCGAGCTGTGTGAGCAGCATCGCCTGCTGTGTCGCCTGCACAAAGCAAGGCGGCGGCGGGCCGGATATGCCCGCAGTGGGGCGAGCTGCGCCTTGCGGGCAGCGTCGCCCATCTATCGGTTGGCGAGCTGTGTGAGCAGCATCGCCTGCTGTGTCGCCTGCACAAAGCAAGGCGGCGGCGGGCCGGATATGCCCGCAGTGGGGCGAGCTGCGTCTTGCGGGCAGCGTCGCCCATCTATCGGTTGGCGAGCTGTGTGAGCAGCATCGCCTGCTATTGCCCGCTGAATGCGAGCCGGTTGCGGACCGAATATGTCCGCGGGGGGCGAGCTGTGAAGCGTCACCCATCTATTTGGCGAGCTGTGTGAGCAGCATCGCCGGCTATTGCCCGCTAGGTGCGAGCCGATTGCGGACCGAATGTGTCCGCGGAGGGGCGAGCTGCGCCTGTGGGCAGCGTCACCCGCTATGTTGGCAAACTTTTTTACCGGACGCTTTAAGGTGCTGCCGAATGTGCGCACCTCAGCCGTCCGGACTTCGCCATCAGCGCCCGGGAAAACTGTAATGATGCGGCCTCGCAGCCACGTGTTGCGAGGCAGCTGGCCGTCTGCGATGAGCACGGGATCACCCACCTGCAGATTAGGGCCACGGCTATGGGGCTCCCGCCGGTGTTGGAGCTCGGGTAGGTACTTGACGTCTTCTATGACTATGTCGATTCTATCACGACTTCTGAGGCGTATGACGTCATCCTTTAATTCTATTTGTAACGGTCGCAGGGCGCTATCTTTGTCTATTTCTTCGTTTCCTCGCAAACTTGTCAACTCGCGGGAAAACGTCTGTTGCTGTACAGCTTGCACGAGTAACCTCTCCGCTTGTTGGAGGTATCCGGCTTCTATTATGTGGTCGCCGATGTCGACGACGTCTGTTTCTATAAGCGACGGTTCTATATTCTGTATGACGTCGATGTCATTCGATACCCATTTCTTTATTTCGAAACGAGCCTGTTGGTGTATCTTCTTCACCGCTGTTGCTATATGTGTCGCTTCTTCAACTGTTCTATAGCTATCCAGATAATCGTCCATATAATGGTTCTTCACTATTGCTTCTACTGCTTCTGGATGCTGTTCTATGTGCCGGTTCGCGTTCCAATTCTTCGCGAATATGGCCGTGCACGGTGAGCTTGCCGCGCCGAATATGATTGACGTCATTCGATACTCGTCGGGGGCTCCTTCTCTTCTATTGCCTCTCCACAAATATCGGAGGGCGTCTCTATCTTCAGGTCGTACTTTGACCTGCATGAACATTTCGGTAATGTCACCTGAAATGGCTATCGGATGTCTACGAAACCTCATCATGACGCCGGGCAGCGACTGTAACAGGTCCGGTCCTGTGAGTAGGAAGTCGTTCAGCGACATTCCATTCGATTTAGCTGCGGCGTCGTGTACTATTCGAAACTTCTCCGGCTTCATGGGATTGAAGACGTCGAAATGAGGCAGATACCAGGTTCTTCCTGGCGTGGTCTGTTTGGGCGCTTTTTCTGCGTACCCTTTTGAAAGGAGCGAGTCCATCTGTTCTATATATTTATTTCGAAGACTCGGATCTTTGTCGAGCTTCTTTTCTATAGAGATCAGCCGCTTGTGTGCTGTCCCATAACTATCGGGCATTTCAAAGTTGTTATTTTTCCATAACATAGCTGTTTCTATATGCCCATCTGTCAACTGTTTGGTATGTCTTTTCAAGATGTCTTCAGCCTGCTTCTCTGGATCAGAATCTGGACGCCGAGGATTTACTATTAGGGACTCGAGTGCGAAAAATTCACGAAGTTGCTCGTTCAGTCTATCGTCTCTATTTTCTCTATCTTCTCTGCATGCGCTGACGTAATGCACCTGCTGACCGAGTATTCTAGTATGCGCGCCATGTAGCGTCCATCCAAGCGTTGTAAGTGACGCTATTGGCTGGTGCCTGGGGCCTCTTCTGACTTCACTGGCAAGGAGAAGGTGCCAGTTGTCTTGGCCAATCAAAATCTTGGGCGCGCCAACATCATAGACTAGCTGCTCTTTCAAGTCGATGAGATGTTTGCAATGTGTGACATCTTCTTCACGGACTGTCTGTGACGCGAGATTAAGCTTCGGTATGGTGCGCGCTCTGAACGGCACCCTATTTCTATGCTGACTCGCGAGTGTCACTGTGACTCTTTTCGAACAAGGAGTGTCGATCATGGTGTCACCGATCGCACCAATCTTCAGTGGGTCGATCTTGCCCTCGGCTCCGACTTGGTCGGCGATGTCTTCATCGATCAACGATACGGTCGATCCATCGTCGAGTAGGGCGAACGTAGATGCCTCTCCCGCCGGTCCAATGACCCGGACCGGGATGATCTTTAAATAGGCGTGATTCGACGATGATCTTGAGCTGGCGACTGTCTCCTTGGGCTCCTTTTTGACTTCGGTCTGTCTGGGCTTTTCGGCTGCCACCGCAGCAGGCTTCTTGTCGTAATGAAGTAGCCGACTGTGCGTGGCTGTACACCCCTTGACGTCACACTTCTTCGCGTTGCATTTATGCCGCTCTCTTCTTGGCTTCAGGCAACGGAAGCACAGGTTTAGATTCTTCGCAATTTCCCATCTCTTGTTACTATTGCTATTCTTGAACTTCGAGCAATCGCGTTCTATATGGCCATCCTTCTCACACAGTCGGCACTTGCTTGCTGACTTCTCTGTTGTTGTGTGAGTCCTCTGCTGCGGTGTGCGTCGGTTGGATGAGCCCTCTGTCTTGATGTTTTCAGCAGGAGCGAAAGCGCTGCAGTATCGAGCTTGTTCGGTAATGAATTCGCTAAACAGCGACAAGTCTGGCAAGGACTGGTACTTTTCTGTATATATACGGTACCACTGTACACGTATCGAGTTCGGTAGCTTCTCTGTCAAGGTTCGCATGAGCTCGGCGTTGATCAGGTAATGATCCTTCTTCAATGCTCGCAGCGTTACTATAGCGCACCTCACGTGGCTTGCGAATGAGCAAATATCCTTTGGATTTTCACTGCATCGTGTCAGTCCTCGCAATCTATCTGTTTCGGCCTGTGCTATCGAATCTGGTCGGCCGAATTGCAGCTCGAGTTCCTTCATGATGTCATCTGGTCTTGCATGGCCGATGAGTTCTGAACTGACTGTTTCTAAAGCGCGTCCATGCAGGCTTCTTCTAAGTCTTGCTGTATTTTCGACATCATTGAAATATTTTCGAGTTGTTTCATAAATGGCTCGAAATGACAACCATTCTGTATGCGCACCACTGAAGTTCGGTAAAGTCATAATGACCTTCGACGCCGAGGAGGAATTCTGTGACTGCTGTTCTGTTTTCTTGTCAACTAAAGATGCTATAGCAGCCGTAAGGTCCGTAACGAATGGACGTAAATTATCCTCGCTCCTATCGTCTTCTATTTTCTTCATAGGTGGTGGCTCTATCTGTTTAGCACTATCTGGATCTATGTGCGTTCGACGAGAGTCCACTATTGGTTCGAAGTCCACAGGGGGGGGCGGTTGCTGTCGACTATCACGGATGTCCCCCTCGGCGGCGTTGGTCTCTCTCTGATCCGGAACAGGTTCAGGCGCCTCTTCCAGCCAGGAACGCACGTACTCTTCATTTGAGTTTCTATCGTCCAAATATTCTTCGTCCGACTCTTGTTCGGCTCTCTGAAGTGCTAACTGGGCAAGCTCCAACTTAATCTTCAATAAGTCTTCGCGAGCCTTCTGTAGTTTTCTATATGACCGCGGTGACCTGTCTATGGTCGACGGCGGACGTCTATGTTCTATACGGGCGTCACCCCGGGTAGTCATTGGCAAGACTCGGCTATCTTTTCTATTTGACGGCTTCATTGTACTATCTGAAGTCGTCTCAAAGCGGGTTCCCTTCCTTGAGGTCGATGGCATCTGTTTCTGTACTGTTGTCGGCAATGGTGCAGGTACTCGTTCTATTGCTGAAGCTTCTATCTGTTCTATTCGTTCAGCGGCAGCAGGCGGAGACACGTCTTCACTGCGCTGCTGCATCGATCGCGCCGTCCCAGACGATGAAGGCGAACGCGGCGGCACCTGATGATGGATAGCAGGAACCCTCTCGGCTGGATCCTGTATCGGAACTGTCCACGCCTCGGATGATTTGCCATGCGACCTCGTGATCGGCATTGTTGAAGTCTTCAATGAATCTTCAAAACTATTCGGTAGTCCACTGGTAAGCCTCAGGTGAAACTTCAATCCAAGTTTCCAAAAAAAAAATTTTCAAAAAATTTTCAAAATTCTTCAAAGTCCCCAATCTTCAAAAAATATTCTAAGTTCGGATTGACTGAAACTTTTCTAAGTCCCAGACTGTTCAAAATCTTCTATGTGTGAAGTCGATCGAAATTCTCTAAGTCCAAAATTCTTCAAAAATATTCTATGTCCCGCTTGATCAAAACTTTTCTAAGTGTCAGGTTGTTGAAAATTTTCCAAGTTCAAAAATCTTCAAAAAATTTTCCAAGTCCCGGATTGTTGAAAATTTTCTAAGTTCAAAATTCTTCAAAAAATTTTCCAAGTTCAAAATCTTCAAAAATATTCTAAGTGTCGGGACCCCTCAAAATTTTCAAAGTGTGAAGTCGTTCGAAATTTTCTAAGTTCAGCTTGATTAAATTTCTTCTATGTTGTTGCTTCACTATTTTTCAACATCAGTCTGCCTAGGGGTAGTTTTCTTGAAGGGATGATTTCTTCAAGGTCCGACTTCTATTCAGCTTCTAGGGACACCCTTCGTGTCTTGAAATGTTGAAGGGTAGTTTTTTCTTCAAGGGGGTGCGACTTCACAATAGGGGTTGCGCCTTCAGGGTAGCTGCGTGGTTCTATAAATCCAACTTCCAAATAGCTAGATCAGGCTATCTTCAAAATATCCGGCTCGAAGGACCAGAAAATGTACGGGGCGGACGTGATCGACTGGACTGTAGGGCGGCCAGGGTAGGTTATCCTATTCTTCAAAAGTGGACTGTATGGTGACAACCCACCTAGGTATAAATGATCCAGACGCGTTGACGCTCCGTCTATGAGCTACGGGCCATGAGGATGCAACCCTTAGCTGAATACTTGCTATACTTGCTGTTATTGACACAGTATATAGGGGTAGGTATAGAGGGCTTACCAATAAAGTCACAATAAAACACTATTTAACTTGTTCACTATGCACTTAGCGATTTGAAGGGTGAAATTCGCGACTATATGATTCTACATTTAGTTATAAATCCGAAATATCTTGCAAATGACTACAAATTCTATAAATTTTCAATGTTACTATTGTACGGCGCAACTATACCGTATCGACACCCAAAAAATCACCGTGTGTGATGAAGTTTATTAACTTAAATTTTCACTATGCTAATTCTAGATTTTAGGCTATATCTAGGCTTAGGTCTATGTGAGTAGGGGTTGTCGTACCTTCATGGATAGCCCTCGGTAGGCTCCACACAGCGGAGACGAATTCACCCCTTCATCCCCCTCCATGTAGGGGTGGGATGCCGAAAACTATACAAAACTATAGTAGGCGCGAAGCTATTACCTACTTGGGGTGAATTTACCGTAAAACTATGCTAGGAGGGCTATACAGCTATATGTATCTCTATAGATACGACAACCCTCTACAAAACTACATATGTTTCAACCCTGTCACTTAAGGGGTTGCAACTCTATAAGCGTATATGTTTCAGGGGGATAAAAATAAACAGTTTTATTCAAACCTAAATTACGGCTTTATGCCTGCATACACTATAGACATCTATATATCCCCTGAAAGGATTTTTCAAGGCGGTTCTATTTCAGACATTTAGAAGTCTAGAATCTAGACTTGTTTTTTCGGGAAAGGAAGAGGGTAGATGCAAAGTGTTTTATTTTGTGCATACCTTCACCAGGGCTATTTATCAAAAACCGTTGACCAATCACGTACCAGCACCCTCCTGCTCTGTGATTGGTCAGTGTCGCTTTTAGCTATGCGACTACCTTTGACCTAATATCTCAAGTCTCAAATTACCAAGCCCTTTCTATTTACCTATGTATGTCTGTCTGTGTGTGTATATACCTCGATTACCTTATATACCACCGATATACCTTTATATACCTTTATATACCTTGATTACCTTCATATACCTTCGATTACCAGGGTTACCATGTGTTTACTGTTATGTGTAAGGGACAGGATACCCTACCTAACTATATTCTATCTATTTGGAAGAAATAAAGGCTCCAAGGGCTTATATACTGCCTCTTGAGAGCAAACAACTGTAACGAATGTGTTTTATTTCAATAACAAACTATATATCAACTATAGCTACCTATAACTATCTATACTATGCAGCTTTATTTGTTACAGCATTCTATGTACTAACTAACTACCTATAACTACCTATACTATGTAGTCGCGGTTTTATTTATTTGCAACATTCTATGTACTACTATAGCTACCTATAACTATCTATACTATGTAGCTAAGACGCATCGTCGCGAACAATTCCTTTCGATGTCGGCTCCACATGTAGTGGCATCGATATTCATGCATTTCTTTGCTATTTTTCCCGACGCCACTATTTTGTTGCCGACTATATTTTTATTAGTAGGCGCCGGTCTGTCTGTTGTGTTTGCCTGCGCCGTCCGTTGCGCAGTGGCGGCCTGAGAGGTCTCCCGTGGGAGCGTTCCTACCTCCTCGTTCTGAGGGGCTCCCCTCCCTTCATGAGTTTGGGGATCGGTCGCCGGGGGGTTGGGTTTCTTGCCCTTTCGGCCCCTTTTCCTCTTCCTTTTCTTTTTAGAAGAGGAGGCTCCGTCTCTGTTCGTGGGCCCGTTCGCTGCCGCCATCAGGTTAGGTGCGCTTTGGTCAGCGTCCACCTGGCTCAGTTTAGGGCGGCTTTGTGATGCCGCCGTGACGGCGGCAGTGCCCGCCCGCCTATTCAGTCTCTCTTTTTTGAAGATCGGGCATGTGTAGTGATTTGCGGGGTGCGCGCCCCCGCAGTTCGCGCATGTGGCTGGCTCTTCTCTGGGGCGCGGACATTCTCGCGCCGCGTGCCCCTCGCCACATCTCACACAGGCGAGCGGGCGGTGACATTGGTGTGATGAGTGCCTGAATTTTTGGCACCGATGACACTGAGCAGGCCCACGTTTTCCCCGCCATGCCTCTATCTTGACCCCCCTCATCAACATGAAAGTGGTGGTGTCAAAGATTCGGCGCACGTCAGGTGTGCGCCGCAGCATGGCGTAAAATACGCAGCCGGGTCTTCCTTGGCGCGCCCTAATGTGACGCACATACTCCGGCTCGTAACCTAGCGAGCGGAGCTCCTCTTCTATTTCCTGGGGGACTGTGTCTACCGGCAGCCCCCTGATGGCCACTTTAAATGTTTTATCCGCCGGCAGCGAGTAAGCGAACCAGCTGATACCGACCTCTTTTTCAAGGTCGACCAGGTACCGCTGGACCAACCTGTATTCGCCCTCAGACTCCGGCGAGAAACGGACGCCAGTGCCGTATGGGCGGGCGTTTGGTGGTCGGCCCAGCTTGGCTGCTATGGCGCGGAAATGATGCGCCCAGTTCGGTAATTTTTCTACCACTAAGGGTGGGAAACGCGGCCTCTTATTTTTGTTGTTCCCCGTTGCTGCGTTCGACGTGGTCGCTGCCGGGGTGGGGGCTGCGTTTGGGTTAGGTGTAAGTGAATTTATTTGGTCACTTACCCCTTCTTGTGTTGGGCTGTCCGGTGGCGTCGCGTCGTCATCCCGGCCCTGCGACGAGCGCCCGCTCTGGGCGCGCGGCGAGCCGAGGCGGTGACGCTTAGCTTCTTCCTCCTCCTCTTCATCTGGTGATCTGGGTCGGCGTTGGGCCCGTGGCTTCCCTGCAGGTTGCGCGGCGGGGAGGTCGTCGTCGTCCTCCAGCGACGCGAGCGACATATACGACCCGGCGCGCGACGACTGGGTCGAGTATGTTGCCGGCGATTCGTAGCCGGCAACTCGCGGCGGAGCGGGCGACGCGGGTGTAGGAGGGGTTGATAGGGTCGCGGGCGGCGCGGTTGCCCTATTCAGCCTCGGGTCTCGAGTAGGTTGACTCGCAGGTTGGGCCGCTGCGCCCGCCAGCAAGCTGCGGGGCGCGGCTGACGCGGTGCGCGGCGCGGCGGGCGCGCGCGCGGCGGACTGTGCGGGTGAGGTCGCGGCGGACTGCGCGTACGTGCGCGCCTGCTGCGCTTGCGAGCGCGCGGCGGCTGAGTCGCGGGCAGGTACCGGAGCCTGCTTAGTCGCGGGGCGCGTCACCTCGGGGTGCGGAGGCGCAGGCCGGGGCCGGCTCGACGACGACGGGGGCGTAGCGCGCGCGGACGCCGACGTCGTCGGTGCGTCGACCACTAACCTGCGCTCCTCTTGGTTCTTCTTCGGCGGCTTCGGTTTCGTTGTCGCAGCGCGCATTTCATGCGACTGCGGTGGCGGCGGGCGGGCCGTCGCTGCGCCAGACAGCGTGGCGCCAGCCTCGGACGCCGAGCCAGACAGCGCGGCGCCGATGTCAGGCAGCGACACTGCCCGATCCAGCGACGGACGGCATTTCTTGATAGTTCCTGGCGGCGGGTCGGGTTCCCGTGCGCCTCCACGGCCCAGGGAGCCGCGGGCGTCGGGTTTCGGCATCTGGTGCACTCGAAAAAACTCGAAAAACTCGCGTGTTCTTGTGCTTCCGCAGCCGTTACGGAAAAAATTTTCAAATTTCGAAAACTTTCCGAGGTCGCAGTGGCTCCGCCCTGCGGCTGTGCGAACGAACTAGGCCCGATCACACAGTCGTAGGGTAGGAGGAGAAAGATATGTGGCTCGTACGGGTACTTCGCGGACAACTTGCGGACAGGTGTCTTCGCGTAAGCGGCAACAGCTGATCCACCGCTCATTTCGTAGAGATCACCCGTATTTATACCCGGGGACCGTAGCTCACGCGCGCGCGCGCCCTCTTCAGTGTAACGAGCAAGCTAAAACTCACGAGCGAAAAAAAAAAGGAATAAAAAAAAAAAAAAAGAAATGCGAATAATAATAATAACACATACCTAATATATAATTATATTTTAGAATTTAATTGCCTGTCTGCCACATAACACGGCAGATAATTATTAACAAAGTAGATACATAGTGAGCGCTACCTATGTATGTATGTATGTATGTATGTATGTATGTATGCTTCGAGTACGAACCGAAAGTGTGTACCTAAATGATTATTGTTCGCATTCTCATTATTTTCCATTATATTTAATTTAATAATGTTTTATTAAGAAACATCGCAGGTAGGTAGGTAGGTAGTTTATATTTAGCTGTCAATTATATCATTCCATCACTTTTGTGATAAAATAATGTAGTGTTTGTGTAGTTTTTATATATAGCAGTTGGTACGTTTTGACTTTTCATATTAAAGAAACGTGAATTATTATCACATGAAAATATTTGTGGCCCTGAAAAGGGCCTTTTGTTAGTTCTCCTGCCATCCTGCGGGCGGGCGGTGTGGTGTAGGGTTGTGCGCGACCAGGCGTCTGTGTCGTGGTCGTCTAGGTGGCGGCGGTGGTGTTTGTATCGATCGATTCGAGACGAATACGTGAATAATGCGAGTCTCGTACGTGCCGTACATAACATACATAGTATGCAGGTATGCACAGAACGATGACCAAGACACTATCATCACGCAACGCCACTGGTCGATCTATATACATGACCCACGCACGCACGGACGGACGAACGAACGAACATTCGCCACTGGATTTAACACTTTTCACACACACACGCGTTGGCCACCGACCGCTCACTTGGAGCTGGTGTATTTGGTGACCGCCTTGGTGCCTTCACTGACGGCGTGCTTGGCGAGCTCTCCGGGCAGCAGGAGCCTGACGGACGTCTGCACCTCCCTGGATGTGATGGTCGACCTCTTGTTGTAGTGGGCGAGGCGAGAAGCTTCGGCGGCGATGCGCTCGAAGATGTCGTTCACGAACGAGTTCATGATGGACATGGCCTTGCTGGAGATACCGGTGTCGGGGTGCACCTGCTTCAGGACCTTGTAGATGTAGATGGCGTAACTCTCCTTCCTCTTGTGCTTCTTCTTCTTCTTGTCGGTCTTGGAGATGTTCTTCTGGGCTTTGCCAGACTTCTTGGCGGCTTTACCACTTGTCTTGGGCGGCATGATGCGAGATTAATTTACAATACGTGTTACCGGAACGGAGTACGGTCGCAGTGTAAAACGCCGATATTTTTTTTTTTTTTTTTTTTTTTTTTTTTTTTGAATGGACTACTCGCAGTTCAGCACATTAAGGCTGGTTACTGCTCAACCGGGCAATCCCGTGGTTGCCTTAGATTCTAAGGCCCCCAGCCGGGGCTTAAAACTACTTAAAAACTAAATGGCCGCTCGCTAAGGGCATCCCCTGTGGGACACGGGCCTCGGCTTAGCGGGGTCATTGAGGGGGGGCAGCAAGGGACAGGCTGGGTCTGATTGATATTATTTAGGGGATTTAACGCTAATGGCTCAGCAGCGCGGGCTGGCTCGTTAGGCAAAAGTCGGGGAGGGTTTTGACGGGGGCGTCGCGATGAACCTCGTCGGCGAGGTCGGAATACGGAACGCGTTCTGGGTTTGTTTTTCCTGAGAGTGCTGGTTTCCCTACTACTCTCTTGGGTCAGGGTGATGGGGTCATCGGGCTCGACAAGGGTATGCCGCGGTCGGCGGATCTTGCTGATCTGGGAGGGGGTGTATCGGGTGGCCGATGCGATAAGGGGGTTTTGGTGCTTTTCAGCGGACTCTATGAAACGCTTGGAAATACGTTTCATGAATTGTTTGATGGTGGGGATACGGAGGTCGACATGGAGACGCTCATTTCTAACGTACCACGGGGCTCCCGTAGCCTTTCGGAGAAAGCGGTTTTGGATGACCTGCAACCTATGGATTTGGCGGGGCTTAGCGTGTGCGAAGGCTACACAAGCGTAAGTCATTATTGGACGTATGCACGTGGTGAAAATGCGTAGTTTGCCTTTCAGGGATAACTTGCTGCGTGCGTTCAGCATGTAATGAAGCCTACTGAGAGCGAATGCGGCACGATTGCGCACCGTCTTAATGTGCTCTCTGAAGGTAAGCTTTCGATCGAGGATCACGCCTAGATATTTAGCTTTCTCAACCCAGGGGATCGGCTTGCCAAATAACGTGATCGGACTGGGACGGGGGGGGAAGAGACGAGTCTTGGGCTTGTAAAACAAGATCGCCTGACTCTTCTCTGGGTTGACTTCCACTCTCCATTTCCGGAACCAAGCGCCTAGTGCGTTTGCGGATCTCTGGAGGTGGCCGGCTATTGCCTTCTCGCTATTGCCGGAGCAATATATCGCCGTGTCGTCAGCGAACAGAGCTAGCTGTGTCTTAGAGCTAGTGGGGATATCGCTAGTAAATAGCGAGAACACTAGGGGGGAGAGAACACCGCCTTGGGGTACTCCGGCGCGAATGGGATGTGGGGACGAAAGTGCACCTTCGATTCGGTACTGAAAGGTGCGGTTCGACAGATAATCTCGTAAGATGAGCACGAGACGATCCGGCACACCGAGCTGGTATAGCTTGTATATCAGCCCGTTGTGCCAGACCTTGTCGAAAGCTTTCGCTATATCGAAGAACAGGGCTCCCGTAACGAGACCGCGCTGGTATTTGGCGCTGATATGTTCAACGATACGGTAGACCTGTTGGACGCAAGAGTGGTTTGATCTAAAACCAAACTGCTCATTGGGGAGGAGGCTCTTGGCTTCGACAAAATCCTTGAGACGCTTATGAATAAGCCTCTCGTAGATCTTACCTAGGACTTTGAGCAGACTGATGGGACGATAGCTGGACGGGGAGGACTTGGGTTTTCCAGGTTTGGGGATACCGATGACGGTAGCCTCTTTCCACGTCTGTGGGAACATGTTGTTGGACAGAGCGCCTAGAGGGGCTTTCCTGGGTTTGAGACGGCCGATGATCTCCTTCACCTCATCAGGTGTGACGGGGGGGAGGGGATCATCGGGGTCCTCTACTGGTGGGAGGGAGGCTCTACGTTCGACTTCGGCATTCACCATATCGAGATGAGCCTTGTCTACTGGTTGGGAGCTGGGGGAGCATTGGGACTCTAGACTGTCGGCCAGGCATTCGGCTTTGTCCTCGTCATCGAAGGCGACGGTGTTGTCGGGACGCGTGAGCGGAGGCATTGAGGCAACCTCTGAGGCGCGTAGTTTCCTCTGAAGTTCCCAGAATGCCTGATGGGTAGGTTCGAGGTCGCCCAGCAACTTATCCCAGCGACTTTCACGCAGTTCAGCGATGCTGTTACTTACTTTACGCTGTAAGTAGCGCATGTGAACCTTGTTGGCTTCGCAGGGAAAGGCGCTGTAGGCACGGACAGCCGCGTTCTTTTCAGTCACGAGCTCACGTACCTCGTCCGGGAGTTTCCAGTGGTGATCGCTCACCACCGGAGACTCCTTAGAACATTCGTTCAGGACAGATTGCACGTGATCCGTGAGTGAATTGATCGCGGCTGTCGTGTCTGCGACAGACTCGATTAGGTCGGGGATCTGGTCGAGATGAGGGGACGTGGTAGCCTTCAGCTTTTCGCTTACTTGGCGCCAGTCAGTGGTCATTCGGGTGGGAGGAGGCTGGGTAGGGTCCATCGGCCCTGATCTAGGAGCAAGCTCCAGAATCACGGGTCTATGGTCCGAGTTTAACTCGTCATGCGTCTCCACAGAATGTAACCGAAGGTTGACATTTTTGAGGAGGGCGATGTCGAGTACATCGGGGGAGTGGGAAGGTGAGTGCGGGTAGTGGGTGGGATGCATTGGAGCGATGACATCGAAATTCAGGACGCTGCACAGTTCGAACACTACCTTGCCTCTCGGGTTGGTCGTGTGACTGTTCCAGGAAGGATGTTTGGCGTTGAGGTCCCCCGCCAGTATGACGGAGTCGCTCAGGCCAAGAAGTTTGGTCAGGTCATCTCTCATAGCGGGAGTGTCCACGGAGTTGTTGGGTGGGACATAGGCTGAGATGATCGTGACGGGTTGGTGTCCTGTCATACCTAGCCGACAGACTGAGACCTCAAACTTTTCAAGGGAGGGAGGGTCCATAGGAATGCAGTATAGGGACGATTTATAGTAAATTAGGGTACCTCCTAAGTGGCAGCGGGTCCTATCATTGCGAACCATGCGATAGTTGGCAATTTTGGGGTCCCGATGGGTAGGCTTTAGGAAGGTCTCTTGTATTAATAAGATGTCTAGGTGATGGTCGCGGAGGAATAAGGCGATCTCATCACGTTGGGCTCTAAGGCCATTGGCATTGAAAAACCCTATCCGGAGGGCTGTCGGTTTGAACCTACACGTTACTCGGGACTTATCCATTATGGGTGGGTAAGGGTTGTGTAGATTTGGACGTGGTGAACTACGTCACCGAACTCGCGGAAAACTGCTGAGTGGTCACCTCTGCAGTTTTGAAGCGCCTCGGCCATGGCTAGGGCGCGGGGGGAGTAAAAAGCTTGGTATGTGACCAAAATGATGTTTTTGGACACATCACCAGCTGGAATAGTGGCGGCTTGCGCTGAGGCAGGGGCAGGGGCTGGGGCTGTGGCCCGGGTTGCCTCTGTCAAGGGGGGGCGTGGGAGCGCTACGTCCATGAGGGCCGGGATGGTTTTGGTGGGCTGGGTGGTAGGGGTGGCCTTAGGGGCCTCTGTGGTTTTGGGGGCAGGAGCGCTGGTCCTCAAGGCCGGAAAGTGGGCCTGGTGATTAAGAGCGCTCCATGGGCTGGGGCGTTGTGGACTGAGGGCTATGGTAGTTTTTCCTACCAGTTGAGGACATTCCCTCTGCTGGCGATCGCTTGCGCGCTTGGCTAGCTTGGGGGCGGTGGGTTTGGGCGCTTTTGGGCAGCCACGGTAGTTGGCCGTGTGGCCAGACTTGCCGCATAAGACGCAGCTGGGCGGCTCAGCGCACTGGGACGGGTCTTTGGGGCGAGTGCAGTCTGAGGTGCCGTGGTCACCCAGGCATTTCACACATCGTGCCTTCGCAAAGCAATTTCGCTGGGAGTGGCCGTACAATTGGCAGTTGTGACACTGGCCAATGATGCCACTCCTGCGGGGCTTTTCGATGGATAGGCCCGAGAGGCCACAGATGTGGGAGATGTTAAATATGGGGTGATGACCGTCTGTCGGATCGCAGACGACCAGAATCATGTTGTATGATTCTCCACCTCGGCGGTGCATTCGGTGCACCTCTGCTACGGGAATACTCTGCGACTGAAGGTCGCTGAGAATTTCAGCCGTGGGGATTTCGCGTGGGACGTTTTTGACCACCACGCGTGTCTGACGGTCCTCGGGGAGAGTAAAAGAGTGGAAGGGGATTTTCCTGCCCGAGAGGAGTTTGTGCAACTCTCGGTAGTCCTTTGCGGTCGGGACAGTGACTTTGATGCCCAGCTGAACAGCTCGGGCATTGGTATAATTAATTTGCCTGGCCTTGCAGGCAGTGGACACCTCAGTCCATTTGGCCTTGTCGTGAATGAACACGGGTGGCGGAGATTGGACCTTTGGGGCTGAGGTTTTGGGGACTGAGGCCTCAACCGCCATCGGGCTGGCGGATCGGCTTGCCTGCTGGGAGGACCCAGCTGCCGAGGAGGGGCGGGATTGGGGGGCTGAAGACGGGGGGGGGGGGTGGGTGGGGGCGGCCTTTTTCAGGGCCTGCTCAGAGGGTGGGGACTTCTTCTTCTTCCTCTTCCCTCCGGCTACGACCTGGAAGTCGTCTTCGGAGGAAGAGGAATCAGATGGCTCAGAGGGCGCGGCAATGTCCATTTCCTCTGGGGAGGGTGAACGGGAATCGGCGGGGCTCTGGTTCCCGGTAGCGGGTTGGGTGGTGGCGGCGCCGACTGTTGTTTTGAGGACAACAGCCGGTTTCGCGGAAGTCGTGGGGGCTGGGGCAGGGTTTTTGGTGATGGGTACCTGTTTGGGTACCCAGTTCTTGGATGCCTGCTTTTCAGTAGGCGGCGGGGAGAGAGGGCTCTCAGGGACCTGACCTTCTTGCTGCATGCGGGCAAGTTCGCTGCCAAATTTGGCAACCAGGTCCCGATCCCTGCAGAGCGCCTCTGCTATCAGGTCGCCATATTTGGCAGTGAGCTCGGCGTCCTTGAGGACGGTGTCCTTGACGAACTCTAATAAATCAGCGTCCGTCATGGTGGGGGGGGGGGGGGATTTTAGTTCCTATCTAGCATCCGGGAGCAACGTTTTCGCGACTCCCAGCGCTTCCTACTTCCTAACTCCCCGGGTGGGATATCCCGGGGATGTGTACCCTCCCTGTCGGGTGTAGACAGGGAGGTGAGTGCCTAGTTTTGTGTGCCCTAAGCTTGTAAACCCACTGCCGATCTTATTGTGCAGTGGGGCCCTAGGGTCAGAAGACCGGTCCGGTGTGAAGGGGTTGAGACACCCAACCACACCGGGTGATTGCTGGAAGAGAACGGGGTTAGACAGATGGCAGCGACTAGGGAAGCCCCCAAGGCCGCGTACCAAAGCCCTTCCGATTTGACTTAGCCCTGAAGGGGCTTGGGCCGGTGTATCGGGTCAACACCCCTTGGCTTCGTTGGCACCGTGAGGTATCCCACCAAGGACCACGAAACTGTGGATTTTCCCTGAAGGGGCACTACGTTTCAACGACCTCCAAAACAGAAACAAGAAGTCGTCCACTGCCTTGAAAAAGGCGGCTTCGGATCAAAGTTGTAGTCGGCGACTACTGGTGACGTCACGACTGGAGCGTGACGAAACGAAAACACACGACACTGAGCACGATAACGGGAGAGCAGCGGGGAGCGGCACGTCCGTCGCGGGCGGGCGTCGGGAGCGGAATGTAAAATTTTCGCTTGTAGAAGTCGCTACGTCCCCGCTAGGGGACGTGGCGAGCGGTCACGGGGCTATGCCCCCTGGCCGCGGGTGCGCCCCTCAGCCCGTAAATGCGGGCTCGTCGTTTTGTTTGTTTATATTGTTAAATAAACGACGAACATCGTCGGGCGAACGCCTACTAAAAGTGAATAGCAACGTTCGGCCCGTTAGTATAAATGTTGTGTGGACTGCAGGCGTTGTCGCGCCACTGTGCTCAGTGAGCGCTTCTTCACGACACCTCGGCGGTCGGACCCCGCCAGGTGAGACCCCCAGTGACCTGGGGGAGGCCCAGCGAGGAACGACCAGCGACAGAGGTGCCGGCTTGTTGACGCGCCTGCAGTTAGTATGTAGTCCCCGTCCGCCCCGCTTACAGATCGAGCCGTTTACGGTTTGGACTGCGAGACCGTATTGCGTGTGTGTGTGAGCGATCGTGTAGTGTGAGTACTACCGCCCAGTGCGTCTGCACCGAATAGCGAGTCCACTCCGCCAATATTCGGTGCGTGAGTTCGAGCGAATGTCGAGAGATGCATGTTGTGTGTGCGTCGCGCGACTTGCCTATATTAACTTAGAACAGATCGCGCGCCGCGGCGTATGTATGGTTATGTGGAGTCTTTATGTTTGAGTGAGCCGCGTGTTAAGTGGAGCGACTCACTCAGGCGTCATAGTCGGTGCGATGGGCCGTCAAACGTCCGCGATCAGGTCGCGGGGCAAGCGTCTCGCGTCAGGCGGGCGCGCGTGCCAGGGCGCAAGGTGCTTGACGTGTGGCCAAGCAGATGCGTCGGCACGCGCGAACATTGCCCTCGCGAGGCGCCGCACATACTCGTCCAGGCTCTCAATCCCGAGATCCCGTTGTATGACGTCATTCCTCACCATGTAAGGGGCGTCCACTATAGTCCGCAGCGCGAGGTGTTGCTGCGCGCGGAGCTTCTTACGGTTCCCCTCACAGGTGAGGGCGAGCCATGCCGGGGCGGCGTATGTCAAAATAGGGCGTATGTACAACTTGTACACGCCCAGTTTGACACGCACCGGGAGTGGGGATGAGAGTACTGGCCTGAGTCTGTTGCGGGCGGCCCTTGCCTGCGCGGCGACCGCGCGGACGTGCGTGCCCATCGTGAGTCGGCGGTCGATAGTCACACCCAGGTACTTGGCCCGGGGCGACCATTCGACGTCGACTCCTTGGAGCTTCAGCGGAGGTGGGAGGCGCGATGAGCCTGTAACAATCGCCTGCGTCTTACCCACGTTAACCGACAGTCGCCACTTGGCGAGCCAGTCGGGAAGTAAGTCGAGCACGCGCTGCATCTTCACCGCCGCGTGTTTCGCGTTGAGCGATGATGTGATGTACGCGGCGTCGTCCGCGTACAGCGCGAGCGTCGATTGTGGCGTGTTGGGAATGTCGTCCGTGTAGCATGAGTAACACGCAGGCGACAGGCAGCTGCCCTGCGGCACGCCCGCCCTAATGGGGCGGGGGGCGGACAGCGCGCCGTCGACCACCACTCTGAAGCTCCTGTGGGTCAGAAAGGATTGAATTATTCTTACCACGCGACGGGGCGCGTCGGATATGGCCAGCTTATATAGCAGGCCTTCGTGCCACACACGGTCGAAGGCCTTCTCCATGTCGAGGAATACTGCGACCGCGTACTCTTTCCTGTTCATGGTTGAAGACAGCAGGTGCAGCACCCTCGACAGCTGGAGCGTCGTGCTATGTTCCGCCCTGAACCCGAATTGTTCCGGTCGTGGGACGATATGTGGCGTCAAGTGTCGCAGCAGGAGCGACTCGAACACCTTGGAGATGGTGGGCAGCAGGGTGATGGGCCGGTAGCTCTCCGGCTTCAGGACATTCTTTCCCGCCTTGGGCAGCATAATGACGCGCCCCTCCTTCCAGGCGGTCGGGAAGGCCCCCGTGCGCAGTATCCCCGTGAACAGGCGCGCCAAGGCCGCGACCATACGGTACGGCAGGTGGCGCAGCGCTGTGTTGGTGATACCGTCAGCACCTGGGGCCTTTCTGGGTTTCGTCTGCCGGATGGCGCGTCTGACTGCGCTCGGCGAGAAAAAGATGGCGTCTTCCTCGGGAGCTACCGGGGTCGCGAAGTAGTCCCCAAGGTGTTGCTCGACTGCTGCGACGTGTGCGTGCTCGGCGGTCGGGTTCGGTTGGAACTGACGCTCCAGGTGTTCAGCGAAGACCTCCGCCCGGTCCTCCGCTACGTACTTGAGCGCCCCGTCGCTGCCTCTCAGTGGGCGCACCGGAGCTGGGGTGTTGGTAAGCTGCCTGCACAGTTTGTGGGTGGACGTCCAGTCGCAGGCGGCGGCGTCTAGTCGTTCCTCCCAGCTCGCGGCGGCCAGGGCTTTGACCTCGGCCTTTACCCTCTCCGCGAGACGATTGAGCTGCGTCTTGAGTGTTGGGCAGCGTAATTGCTGCCACTGCTTGCGTAGGCGCCTCTTCTCGGTCACCATAGCGCGTACCCGGGGCGGTAGGGGCGGCTGAAGCACTCTCCCCTCCGTGGGTAGTGTAGTAGTGGCCTCTTCTAAGGCGCTTTGCACACAAGCAGTGACGTCATTCGCTAGTACGTCAACGTCCGCGGCGGTAGATATAGGCCTGGTCGGTGTAGTGGCTTCAATCCTTTCTGAGAATATTGTCCAGTCCGTTAATCGACGTGGCGCTAGTGGTCTTAGTCGGGTCGGCATTCCCGATAAGACGACGAGTACAGGTTGGTGGTCCGACTGTAATTCGTCGTCTATCACCTGTTGGGTGACTTGACAGCTGAGCCCTCGGTGAACTAGAATGTCCAGCACGTCTGGCATGTAGGTCATGTTGTTGTCCGGATAGTGCGTGGGTGTTTCCGGGCCGGACACCGAGTAACCGTAGGACTCAGCGTCCGCGAAGAGCCGTCTCCCCTCGTTATTCATAGTATATGAATTCCACGCTGGGTGTTTACAGTTTAAATCCCCGGCGAGGATAGTTGCGTGTTCAGAGTAATTTAGTACCGCCCGCAGCTCTGTTAAGTCAAAGCTGCCTCTGGGCGGCCTATAGACGGCATATAGACCTATATCCTCGCCGGCCACGTGCAGTTGTACACCCAGCGCGTACATGGACTGAAGTGACGGCGAGGGGAGTTCTTGATGGACGACTCTTCGCTTGACCAATACCGCTAGGCCGCGGTATCGGGTACCTACTGCCGACCGTTCGTCCCTCCTGTAGACGAGGTATCCTGGGAACCTAACCCTATCTTCGGGTCCCAGGTGCGTCTCGTTTATGAGCGCCACGTCGATATTTTGATCCCTCAGGAGAATCTTTAGAGGGGCGACCTTATTCTTAAGGCCCCGAGCATTCCAGTGAATCACCCTTAACGACCTATCCATGATAAAGGGTGAGTAGAGAAGCTAGGCCGTCAAGGATGACTTGCTCAACATCCTGCCCCTGCCTAATGGCCTTAATTAGGTCCATTAACAGCTGGATCGCACAGGCTGTGAACTCCTTTTTGTTTGCACCGGCTTGCGCATTGGTACCCCTTACAAGTGGCGTAGCCGTCAGTGGCGTAACCGCCAGTGGCGTAACCGTCTGTGGTGTGCCCTCTGTCAGTGGCGTGTAAAGGGTTACCTTTTTTGGCTTCTTGCCGGTGCTACTGTGTTTGTTGGGTTGGTTGTTTTTCACAACCTGTGCCCCGCTCTGGGCAGGGGCGGCCTCAGGAATGGTGGCCTCCCTTTCTGGGGGGGCATCACTTTCCGTCTGGGTCGCCTGGGGGTTGGGTTTTTTCCCTTTTCTTCCCCTCTTCCTCTTCCTCTTTTTCCTGTTTGAGGAGGTAGCTCCGTCTCTGTCTGTGGGCCCGTTTGCTGCCGCCATTAAGTTTGGCGCGCCGCTCTCGGCCTCCACCTGTGTCCTCTCTTCGTGGCGTGCAGGGCGGCGCGTCGACGGTGTTATTGCGACCGTTCCCGCTCGCCTGTTACGTATTTCTTTCTGGAATACGGGGCAGCTGACGTGACACGCTGGGTGCGCGCCCCCGCAGTTAGCGCAGGTGGCGGGCTCCTCTTTCGGACGCGGACAGTCTCTGGCTGCGTGCCCCTCTCCGCATCGCACGCAGGCGAGCGGGCGGTGGCACTGTTTTGATGAGTGCCTGAATTTCTGGCACCTGTGGCATTGTGCGGGCCCACGTTTGCCCCGCCAGGCTTCAATTTTGACCCCCCGCATCAGTAGGAATACGGAGGTGTCGTAAATGCGGCGCACGTCAGGGGTGCGTCGTAGAAGGGCGTAAAAGACGCAACCGGGTCTTCCCTGGCGCGCCCTTATATGGCGCACGTACTCCGGTTCATAACCTAGAGTACGGAGCTCCTCCTCGATCTCCTGGGGATCGGTGTCTGCTGGCAGCCCCCTGATTGCTATTTTGAATAGCTTCTCAGCTGGTAAAGAGTAGGCGAACCAGCTGACGCCTTCCTCCTTCTCCAGGGCAACCAGGTATCGCTGGACCAGGCGATACTCCTCTTCGGATTCCGGCGAGAATCGAACTCCGGTTCCGAAGGGGCGGGCATTTGGTGGTCTGCCCAACTTGGCTGCGATGGCCCTAAAATGGTGGGCCCAGTTGGGTAGCCTCTCCACCACCAATGGTGGGAAGCGTGGCCTCTTCTTTTTGCCCTTTTTTCCCGCTGGCGTGTCGGTAGTGGTTGCGCCTGGGTTGGGGGCTGCCTCGTTGTTGGGGGTAGTAGGGTTTTTTTCACTTACCCTCTTTTCAAAATCTTGACTTGAGTGCGTTGCGTTGTCTCGGCCCTGCGACGCGTGCCCGTGCTGGGCGCGCGGCGAGTCGAGGCGGTGTCGCTTCGCTTCCTCTTGTTCGTCGTCTGAGGACGGGCGTCTTCTTCTCACTGCCCTCTGTCCGTGCGGGGCCGGGTCGTCGTCGTTGTCTTCCTCGTCGTCTTCGTCGGCTTCATTGTCGTCGTCGTCGTCACCGTCTAGCGACGCCAGCGACATAAAGGACCCCGCGCGCGACGACTGGGTCGAGAGTTGCGCCGGCGAGTCGTAGCCGGATACGCGCGGTGGCGCGGGCGAGGCTGGTGTAGTAGGTGCGGAGCGGGTCGCGGGAGGCGCGGTGCCCCTCTGCAGCCTTGGATCGCGTGAGGGCGCGTTTGCAGGCTGGGCCGCTGTGCTTGCCAGCAAGCTGTGAGGCGCGGCTGACGCGGTGCGCGGAGCTGCGTGCGCGGCGGGCGCGCGGGTTTCTGTCGACGCGCGCGCGTGTGTAGACACGGGTGGCGCGGGTAGGACGGCCTGCGCTGTCTGCGCGTACGAGCGGGCCTGCGGCTCTGTTGAGAGCGCGGCGGGCGCGGCGGCGTAGACCGGGGGCGCAGCACTGCGTGCGGACGCAGGTGCGCGAGGCGAGGTGGCGCGCGGCGGAGGCGCGCGGCTTGTGGACGCGACGGCGGGTACCGTGGCCCGTGAGGTCGCCGGTGGTTGCGGCGTCGCGGGGCGAGCGGGCGCAGGCTGTGCCCGGCCCGACGAGGACGGAGGCGTCACGCGCGCGGGCGCCGGTGGCTTCGGTGTGCCGGACACTAACCTGCGTTCGCTTCCTTTCTGTGGCGGCGGCTGCTGGGCGGCTGCAGCTGGCTTGTTGCGGCTGCTGCTGCTGTCCTTGGGCTGGTACGGTGGCTTCTGGGCGCCGAGCGGCGCCGAACCGGACAGCGCGGTGCCAATGTTTGGCAGCGACGATGCTCGGTCCAGCGACGGGCGGCACATCTTCACCACTTCTGGCGGCGGGTCGGGTTCCCTTGTGCCTCCACGGCCCGTAGAGCCGGGGGCACTAGGTTTCGGCATCGTTGTTGGTGAAGAAGGTCGGTTGTGCACGGGTGTCCCGCAACCGTTACGAAAAATTTTCGAATTTGAAAATTTCGCAGGAGTCGGTGGCTCCGCCCTGCGGCCGTGCGAACGAACTAGGCCCGATCACACGGTCGTAGGGTAGGCGGAGAAACAAGATCGGTTCGTACGGGTAGATTCGCGACAGACTAGGATAGGTGTGCTCATCGGTAACCACAGCTGATCCTATTTTCCCCGCCGCGCGGTTCAGCCGTATTTATACGCGCGCCGCGTAGCTGAGTCAGTGGGAGGGGTACACACCTAACGAAAGAAACCAAATCGCTAAACGCGCAAGCGCGCTCTCGCTACCGATCTGCGTCGGGGTCAGGCAGGGAATATACAAACAACACGGAACAGAATTGAGGATGGATGGATGGAAGTTTACGTAGTACCTAATGTTTGTAGTCGAAAGTCTTGTGTAAATAGGTATATAATATAAAACATATGACAGGATGAACGCAATGCGTCTTAACAACTATTATTACGGGTATTATATATTTATGTATATATATTATTTTCTTATTATTTATTTATATATATTTTTTTTTCTCTCCCTGTTTCATTGTCTGTCTGTACCATAGTGAAAATTGTTCATAATGATGAGTACAATGATCCGTTAAGATTTATTGTGTACATGTATTTTACACCTTGTATACATGTATAGGTACTTAAAGAGAGATTTATTTGTCGTGTTCTATGTGTTTGTGTTTATGTACCTACTAGGTACTCAGTAGTATTTTTAACGTTTTCGACTGTCTGTATAATAGAAACGAATATTTTTCATATTCATGATAGTATTGTTAGCCCTGAAAAGGGCTTTTTGGTGTGCGCTCGAGGAGAGCGCTGCGATTGAGAGCGCATGGCACGCGCGCTAAACATCTCGGTGCCGCTTTTTGGTTTCTTCAGTTGCTACTGCTGCTGCTTGCTGCTGCATGCATCCGATGAATTGTCGGTCGAGACGCGTCGAGCGGTGTTCCGCACCCTCCTTCCCGAGGACGGTAGACAGACGCGTAACCACGACGTAGGTGTACTACTGCATATTAAACATGTACATTCATACATACATACGTACACGCATCTCACTATGGTATATCGTGCAATAAAACAAAAACACACACACGCATCATGTAGAGTTAGGTATTTAGAGATTCATTCACAAATACACCATAGTTAAGACGGACGGTACGCACGCACACACATAGATGCACACACATAATATGCACTTGTTGATGTTGGTCGGCGGTCAGCCGATTGCGCAGTTGTCGTCGCCGTCGCCGGTGTTAACGCGAACGCGACCGTAGCTTACTTCTTAGCGGCGGAAGCTTTCTTGGCTGCCGGTTTGGATTTGGGTGTAGCCGCGGCCTTCTTGGGTTTAGGTGCTTTAGGTTTCTTGGTCGGCGGCTTGGCTGTCTTCTTGGCTTTGGGAGCCTTCGCCTTGGCGGGGGCGGCGGCCTTCTTGGGTGCCGGCTTCTTCTTAGCGGCGGCGGCGGCGGCGGCTGCCTTCTTATCCTTGGCGGCGGCGGCGGCGGCTGCGGCAGTCGATTTTGCCTTGGACGGAGAAGCCGACGAAGCGGCGGCTGCTGCAGCCTTCTTTGTCTTGGCGCCGGCTGCCGAGGCGGTTGCCTTCTTCGTCTTAGCAGCCGCAGCGGGAGCCTTGGCGGACTTGCCGGCGGCACCGGCGGGCTTCTTCGACGCGGCCGACTTCGACTCGAGCTTGAACGAACCGGAGGCACCCTTGCCCTTGGTCTGGATCAGCGCGCCAGATTCGACGGCGCTCTTCAGATATTTCCTGATGAACGGAGCCAGTTTCTCCGCGTCGACTTTGTACTGGGCGGCGATGTACTTCTTGATCGCCTGCAGGGAAGATCCACTGCGCTCCTTCATCTCCTTGATGGCGTTGTTGACCATCTCTGATGTTTTGGGATGGGTCGGCTTCGCCTTGGGTTTCTTGGCAGCGCCGGCGCCGCCTCCGGCCTGTCTCGCCTGCTTCTTCGCTGGGGTAGCGGGTGCCGGAGCCTCGGTAGCAACTGCGGTGTCTGCCATCTCGTATCGATACACTCACGCACAAACAAAAACGGTAGGTAGTTAGTCTTATAAGAGACTCAGATGTCGCCACTTATAGGTTTCACGAGTTTCGTATACGTACACTAAGGCACGACGTAACTTTACCGTAACGAGAGCCGTGATGTCGCGAGACGTTTTCTCGTATGAACGCTCGAAAGTTTTCACTAACACGTATCTAATAAAACAAGTAAAAATAATGTTTATCGTATCGATGAGGCCGTGTTGTTTACGTTTTCGGATAGGTCATGAAGTTGACGAGTGTGGTGCGCCGAGGGCGGCTTCGTGAGGCGACCGTTGCGGCGGTGGCGGCGTTTTAATTCGACGACGGCGTACGATGCTAAGGTCGGGTCGAGTTCAAAACGTTATTTTCTCTATAAAAATGACGTTTGGCGGGTGAAAAGGTCGACGCTTCGACGGGGAGGATATCGAGCTCGTGCGGCGACAACAATTCGTCGATACGGGACGGCCTCGCGAAGGTATTATCGAGGTAAAAGTGAACCGTCGTAAAACACCGCGACCGCCGAGAACCGTTAAGGACGGACGACTCCGTCCAGGACGTGCAACCTATTAATATCGTACTAATATCGAATCGAACGAAATTACCAGAATGCCCTTCGACTAGTGCAACAATCTGTGTGATGTGCGTACTGTGTGTGTGTCTGATCGGGATCATCGCGTTCATCAATACGTACCTACAGCTCTGTGTGTGTGTGATGTATCGAATAAGGTGCTAGACTACAGTAGGTAGTACAGACTCGGTACACAGCGCTCGAATCGCATTATGTACCTATATGGACACTATGTCATTAATTTTTTTTAGTTATTTTTTTGTTTTCCTCTCTCTTTAAGTGATATACATTATATAGGTATGTAGGTACCTAAAACGAAGACATACGGGCGACGAAAAAAGTACGTTACCTACGTAATAAATAGGATGTTATAATTAAACGTTTTATTAATATCAATTTCAGGTCGACCCTTCTCTGCTGAGCCGAGACGGGTGAAAGATTACGACCACCCACCACGACGACGGGCGGCAGCGGCAGCGGCAGCGGCGGCGGCGGCGCAGCAGCACAACAACAACGAGGTGAATAAGTCAACGGTGTGTACCTACTTAATTAATACCTACATAGTAGAAGATCATCCGTACTAGTTGTAAGTAAGTATGTCTCTACACATTGCATGTAATATAATATTATGTATGTAAATAACGTTTCATATTTATCAATTTCAGGGTGGCGCGCGGGCCGACCATTCGGCTGAGCTGTGTGCGCTCTGCGACAGACGGCGATGGATGGAGACACCGACCGAGACGGCGAGGGCGAAGGACAACAAGACCGTTTACCTACCAAGTATAAGGTAAAGAGATCAGTTTGTATGTACCGAATACTGGATATTAAAATGATAATACTGAATATAAACTGTTTGATGTGCGTACCTCCTCTATGCATACCGTCATAATACCTACATCTACGTAAAAAACTACCAAATCATGATTAGTATCCAACCAACCAAATCTAAATAAAACTAAAGAGCACCTTCTATGTAGGTATATTACGTTTCGTTCGTTCGTTCGTTTTTAGACAATTCCATTATAGAAACATTTATCATATCGAATCATATGCGGCCCTGAAAAGGGCCTTTTTTGATGTGTGTGCGCAGATCTACGTACGTACATACGTATGGTTGATTCTCGTCAGCCACACACTGTAGGTACGAAGATCTGGTTGCGCGCAGACGGACAACGCGGCAAACGCGCCATGTGTTTAACCGCCGAAACCGTACAGGGTACGACCCTGGCGCTTCAGAGCGTAGACGACGTCCATGGCGGTGACGGTCTTCCTCTTGGCGTGCTCGGTGTAGGTGACGGCATCGCGGATGACGTTCTCGAGGAACACTTTAAGCACACCGCGAGTCTCCTCGTAGATCAGACCGGAGATACGTTTCACGCCGCCTCTGCGAGCCAGACGGCGGATGGCGGGCTTCGTGACGCTTGGCTCCTCCTTTTCCCAGACCCTTTCCTCCCTTGCCGCGACCGGTCATCTTCTCAGCAGACGGGGGGCTTCCAAATTAACACTGACAACACTCTGCGCTCACGAACTGGAGTCGTAACTAAAATTTAAAAACCAGTGGCAGTCGCTGCACCCCCGTAGGGGGGCGCGGCGAGCGGTCACAGGGCTTTTAAACCCTCTGCCCGCGGGGGCACTCCGAGGTGCGTAACTACGCACCCGTTGTTGGGTTGCCTACTTTGTAGGCGACAGATGATGGCGTGCGCCTGCGGTGTGCAGCTGCGCACGCCTAGGTGTAGCTGTATTTGTATACTGCAGGTGCGCCGCGACGCTGTCCCACAGCGTCGCCTCTTCACGGCAACCCCGGCGGTCAGTCCCCGCCAGGTGAGACCCCCGGTTACCCGAGGGAGGCCCAGCGAGAACGACCTGCGACAGAGGCGCCGACTCAACTAAAATTTTCGAGTTTTTTTTTTTTTTTTGGAATGGACCACTCGCAGTTCAGCACACTAAGGCTGGTTACTGCTCAACCGGACAATCCTGTGGTGGCCTCAAATGAATTTAAGGCCCCCAGCCAGGGCTAAAAACTACTAAAAAGCTAAATGACCGCTTCGCTAAGGGCATCCCCTGTGGGATACGGGCCTCGGCTTATCGGGGTCATTGAGAGGGGCAGCAAGGGACAGGCTGGGTCAATTATTATTATTTAGGGGATTTAACGCTAATGGCTCAGCGTCGCGGGCTGGCTCGTTAGGCAAAAGTCGGGGAGGGATGTTACTGGGGCGTCGCGATGGGCCTCGTCGGCGAGGCCGGAATACGGAACGCGGTCTGTTTTTGTTTTTTCTAATCGTACTGGTTTCCCTATTACTCTCTTGAAGTAAGGTGATGGGGTCGTCGGGTTCGACTAGGGAGTGCCGTGGACGGCGAATCCTACTAATCTTGGAGGGAGTGTACCGGGCGGCCGATACAATGAGAGGGTTCTGATGGGATTCGGCGGACTCAATGAAACGCTTGTTAAGGCGCTTCATGAATTGTTTAATAGTTGGAATGCGGAGGTCGACATGGAGTCGATCGTTTCTAACGAACCACGGGGCACCCGTGGCCTTCCGCAGAAATCGGTTTTGGATTACTTGCAACCTATGGATCCTGTACGGGGCGGACGTGATCGACTGGACTGTAGGGTGGCCAGGGTAGGTTATCCTATTCTTCAAAAGTGGACTGTATGGTGACAACCCACCTAGGTATAAATGATCCAGACGCGTTGACGCTCCGTCTATAAGCTACGGGCCATGAGGATGCAACCCTTAGCTGAATACTTTGCTATACTTGCTGTTATTGACACAGTATATAGGGGTAGGTATAGAGGGCTTACCAATAAAGTCACAATAAAACACTATTTAACTTGTTCACTATGCACTTAGCGATTTGAAGGGTGAAATTCGAGACTATATGATTCTACATTTAGTTATAAATCCGAAATATCTTGCAAATGACTACAAATTTCTTTAAGTTTCTAAGTTACTATTGTACGGCGCAACTATACCGTATCGACACCCAAAAAATCACCGTGTGTGATGAAGTTTATTAACTAAAATTTTCACTATGCTAATTCTAGATTTTAGGCTATATCTAGGCTTAGGTCTATGTGAGTAGGGGTTGTCGTACCTTTATGGATAGCCCTCGGTAAGCTCCATACAGCGGAGACGAATTCACCCCTTCATCCCCCTCCATGTAGGGGTGGGATGCCAAAAACTATACAAAACTATTGTAGGCACGAAGCTATTACCTACTTGGGGTGAATTTACCGTAAAACTATGCTAGGAGGGCTATACAGCTATATGTATCTCTATAGATACGACAACCCTCTACAAAACTACATATGTTTCAACCCTGTCACTTAAGGGGTTGCAACTCTATAAGCGTATATGTTTCAGGGGGATAAAAATAAACAGTTTTATTTAAACCTAAATTACGGCTTTATGCCTGCATACACTATAGACATCTATATATCCCCTGAAAGGATTTTTCAAGGCGGTTCTATTTCAGACATTTAGAAGTCTAGAATCTAGACGTGTTTTTTCGGGAAAGGAAGAGGGTAGATGCAAAGTGTTTTATTTTGTGCATACCTTCACCAGGGCTATTTATCAAAAACTGTTGACCAATCACGTACCAGCACCCTCCTGCTCTGTGATTGGTCAGTGTCGCTTTTAGCTATGCGACTACCTTTGACCTAATATTTCAGGTCTCAGTTTACCAAGCCCTTTCTATTTACCTATGTATGTCTGTCTGTGTGTGTATATACCTCGATTACCTTATATACCACCGATATACCTTTATATACCTTGATTACCTTTATATACCTTCGATTACCAGGGTTACCATGTGTTTACTGTTATGTGTAAGGGATAGGATACCCTACCTAACTATATTCTATCTATTTGGAAGAAATAAAGGCTCCAAGGGCTTATATACTGCCTCTTGAGAGCAAACAACTGTAACGAATGTGTTTTATTTCAATAACAAACTATGTATCAACTATAGCTACCTATAACTATCTATACTATGCAGCTTTATCTGTTACAGCATTCTATGTGCTAACTAACTACCTATAACTACCTATACTATGTAGTCGCGGTTTTATTTATTTGTAACATTCTATGTACTACTATAGCTACCTATAACTATCTATACTATGTAGCTAAGACGCATCGTCGCGAACATCTCTCCCGCCGTGCAGTGCAGCGATGACTCGGTGCGATGACGTCGCGGCGCTGCAGAAACCCGGTGAGCGACGCCTGTAGCCACGTCGCCCGCTGCGCGGCGCCGGTGCTCGATGCCGGTGCTCGATGCAGCTGTGCAGTCGCCGGTCTGCCGCTTCCCTGCTGTGGGTCGCCTGCAGTCGCAAATGTGCGAGCTGTCGGCCGGATGGCCCGCTGTCTGTGCGAGCTGCGAATGCGCGCAGCGTCGCTTGCTGCGGTGGCAAGCTGTGTAGGCAGCATTGCCTGCTGTATCGCCTGCTCAAAGCAAGGCGGTGGCGGGCCGAATATGCCCGCAATGGGGCTGGCTGCGCCCGTGGGCAGCATCGCCCGCTATGTTGGCGAGCTGCGTGAGCAGCATCGCCCGCTACTGCTCGCTTGATGCGAGCCGAATGCGGACCGAATATGTCCGCGGTGGTGAGCTGCGCCAGTGGGCAGCATCACTCGCTATGTTGGCGAGCTGTGGGAGCATCGCTGGCTACTGCTCGCTTGATGCGAGCCGAATGCGGACCGAATATGTCCGCGGTGGGGCGAGCTGCGCCTTGCGGGCAGCGTCGCCCATCTATGGTTGGCGAGCTGTGAGAGCATCGCCGGCTACTGCTCGCTTGATGCGAGCCGAATGCGGACCGAATATGTCCGCGGTGGGGCGAGCTGCGCCTTGCGGGCAGCGTCGCCCATCTATGGTTGGCGAGCTGTGAGAGCATCGCCGGCTACTGCTCGCTTGATGCGAGCCGAATGCGGACCGAATATGTCCGCGGTGGGGCGAGCTGCGCCTTGCGGGCAGCGTCACCCATCTATCGGTTGGCGTGCTGTGAGAGCAGCATCGCCTGCTGTGTCGCCTGCACAAAGCAAGGCGGTGGCGGGCCGGATACGCCCGCAGTGGGGCGAGCTGCGCCTTGCGGGCAGCGTCGCCCATCTATGGTTGGCGAGCTGTGAGAGCATCGCCGGCTACTGCTCGCTTGATGCGAGCCGAATGTGGACCGAATATGTCCGCGGTGGGGTGAGCTGCGCCTTGCGGGCAGCATCACCCATCTATGGTTGGCGAGCTGTGAGAGCAGCATCGCCCGCTACTACTGCTCGCTTGATGCGAGCCGAATGCGGACCGAATATGTCCGCGGTGGGGTGAGCTGCGCCTTGCGGGCAGCATCACTCGCTATGTTGGCGAGCTGTGGGAGCATCGCCTGCTACTGCTCGCTTGATGCGAGCCGAATGCGGACCGAATATGTCCGCGGTGGGGCGAGCTGCGCCTTGCGGGCAGCATCGCCCATCTATGGTTGGCGAGCTGTGGGAGCATCGCCTGCTACTGCTCGCTTGATGCGAGCCGAATGCGGACCGAATATGTCCGCGGGGGTGAGCTGCGCCAGTGGGCAGCATCACTCGATATGTTGGCGAGCTGTGGGAGCATCGCCGGCTACTGCTCGCTTGATGCGAGCCGAATGCGGACCGAATATGTCCGCGGTGGGGCGAGCTGCGCCTTGCGGGCAGCGTCGCCCATCTATGGTTGGCGAGCTGTGGGAGCATCGCCTGCTACTGCTCGCTTGATGCGAGCCGAATGCGGACCGAATATGTCCGCGGGGGTGAGCTGCGCCAGTGGGCAGCATCACTCGATATGTTGGCGAGCTGTGGGAGCATCGCCTGCTACTGCTCGCTTGATGCGAGCCGAATGCGGACCGAATATGTCCGCGGTGGGGTGAGCTGCGCCTTGCGGGCAGCGTCGCCCATCTATTTGTTGGCGAGCTGTGAGAGCAGCATCGCCGGCTATTGCCCGCTGGATGCGAGCCGGTTGCGGACCGAATATGTCCGCGGGGGGCGAGCTGTGAAGCATCACCCATCTATCTGGTTGGCGAGCTGTGAGAGCAGCATCGCCGGCTATTGCCCGCTGAATGCGAGCCGAATGCGGACCGAATATGTCCGCGGGAGGTGAGCTGCGCCGGTGGGCAGCATCACTCTCTCACTGTCCGCTGAAAGTAAGGTGGTAGCGGGCCGGATACGCCCGCATGGGGGGGCGAGCTGCGCGTGTTGGCAGCGTCACCCATCTATCTGTTGGTTGGCGAGCTGTGGGAGCAGCATCGCCGTCTATTGCCCGCTAGGTGCGAGCCGATTGCGGACCGAATATGTCCACTGGGGGGCGAGCTGCGCGTGTAGGCAGCGTCACCCGTCTATTGTTGGCGAGCTGTGGGAGCAGCATCGCCGGCTATTGCTCGCTAGGTGCGAGCCGATTGCGGACCGAATATGTCCGCGGGGGGGCGAGCTGCGCCGGTGGGCAGCATCGTCCGCCATGTTGGCGAGCTGTGTGAGCAGCGTCACCGTCTATTGCCCGCAAAATGCGAGCCGATTGCGGACCGAATATGTCCGCGGGGGGGGGGGCGAGCTGCGCGTGTAGGCAGCGTCACCCATCTATTGTTGGCGAGCTGTGGGAGCAGCATCGCCGGCTATTGCTCGCTAGGTGCGAGCCGATTGCGGACCGAATATGTCCGCGGGGGGGCGAGCTGCGCCGGTGGGCAGCATCGTCCTCTGTGGTGGCAAACTTCTCTACCGGACGCTTTAAGGTGCCGCCGAATGTGCGCACCTCAGCCGTCCGGACTTCGCCATCAGCGCCCGGGAAAACTGTAATGATGCGGCCTCGCGGCCACGTGTTGCGAGGCAGCTGGCCGTCTGCAATGAGTACGGGATCACCCACCTGCAGATTAGGGCCACGGCTATGGGGCTCCCGCCGGTGTCGGAGCTCGGGTAGGTACTTGACATCTTCTATGACTATGTCGATTCTCTCTATACGACTTCTGAGGCGTATGACGTCATCCTTCAATTCTATTTGCAACGGTCGTAGGGCGCTGTCCTTATCTATTTCTTCGTTTCCTCGCAAACTTGTCAACTCGCGGGAAAACATCTGTTGCTGTACAGCTTGCACGAGTAACCTCTCCGCTTGTTGGAGGTATTCGGCTTCTATTAATTGACTATATTTTGACGTAACTGGGGACGTCACTGATGCTGTAGGAGGGGGCACTGCCGTCTTTGTACGTTTCCTCCAATCCGGATCCGCTTCTATATTTTTCCTCGTTCTTTTATAGAACGTGTTTTCTTTGGGCGGCCGACATTTGGCGACGAAGCGTAGTACTGTCGCCGTCGCTCTCAACAGTCGTTCCCATTTCGAAAATCTTGCTGGATCGGGTATGACTTCTGTGAGTCTTCTATCTATATTTTCTATAGCGACTAAGGTTCGCTCCTCACCCGTCTGTTCCTCTAGTGGAGGCTTCTCTATTGGCCATGTTGTCGACTCTTCATACAGGAAGCTGGGGCCACAAAACCACTCGTGTCTCGAATCAAAGTGCTGTGGTACGTCACGAGTGGCTGCGTCTGCTATATTTTTCTTAGTGGGCACCCATCGCCAGTCTTCGACTCTACTATGCTCTTCTATGGCAGCTATGCGGTGCGCGACGAACGGTTTGTAAACTCGAGCTCCTCTTCTGATCCAGGTCAGCACGGTTTTGCTGTCTGACCAGTACGTCACGGAGGCCGGCTTGACTCCGTGTTCTCGGATGACAGCTGCAGCGACGCGGGTCCCCATCACCGCGGCCTGCAGCTCGAGTCGGGGTATCGATTGGAGCTTGAGTGGCGCCACCTTTGCCTTGGCCATGACGAGGCTCACGTGAGTCTTGCCATCTTCTGTAGAGATACGCCAGTACACCGCTGCGGCGTACGAAGTTTCGCTCGCGTCCGTGAAAACGTGGACTTGCGTTTCTATGGCGTCGCTATATCCTGGGTAACATCTTGGTACTGTGACTTGTGCAAGATTCTGTAGATGTTGAACCCAACTTCTCCATGCTGTGGCCAAGTCTGTGTCGAACGGCTGGTCCCAGTCGACTCCTCTTCTCCATGCTTCTTGGAGTATCTGTTTGGCGCGAATCGTTACGGGTGAGGCTAGGCCGAGTGGGTCGTATAGTGACATCACTATTTTCAGCGCCTCTCTTTTCGTGGGCACTTCCTTCTGTAATACGCCACTCGGTAATCGGGCTAGGCTCAGATTGAAACCCAGCGTATCTGCTCTTGGTCTCCATATTAGGCCAAGAATCTTTTCTGTATGGTCGCCGATGTCGACGACTTCTGTCTCTATAAGCGACGGTTCTATATTCTGTATGACGTCGTTGTCATTCGATACCCATTTCTTTATTTCGAAACGAGCCTGTTGGTGTATCTTCTTCACCGCTGTTGCTATGTGTGTCGCTTCTTCTACTGTTCTGTAGCTATCCAGATAATCATCCATATAATGGTTCTTCACTATTGCTTCTACTGCTTCTGGATGCTGTTCTATGTGCCGGTTCGCGTTCCAATTCTTCGCGAATATGGCCGTGCACGGTGAGCTTGCCGCGCCGAATATGATTGACGTCATTCGATACTCGTCGGGGGCTCCTTCTCTTCTATTGCCTCTCCACAAATATCGGAGGGCGTCTCTATCTTCAGGTCGCACTTTGACCTGCATGAACATTTCGGTAATGTCACCTGAAATGGCTATTGGATATCTACGAAACCTCATCATGACGCCGGGCAGCGACTGTAACAGGTCCGGTCCTGTAAGTAGGAAGTCGTTCAGCGACATTCCATTCGATTTAGCTGCGGCGTCGTGTACTATTCGAAACTTCTCCGGCTTCATGGGATTGAAGACGTCGAAATGAGGCAGATACCAGGTTCTTCCTGGCGTGGTCTGTTTGGGCGCTTTTTCTGCGTACCCTTTCGAAAGGAGCGAGTCCATCTGTTCTATATATTTATTTCGAAGACTCGGATCTTTGTCGAGCTTCTTTTCTATAGAGATCAGCCGCTTGTGTGCTGTCCCATAACTATCGGGCATTTCAAAGTTGTTATTTTTCCATAACATAGCTGTTTCTATATGCCCATCTGTCAACTGTTTGGTATGTCTTTTCAAGATGTCTTCAGCCTGCTTCTCTGGATCAGAATCTGGACGCCGAGGATTAACTATTAGGGACTCGAGTGCGAAAAATTCACGAAGTTGCTCGTTCAGTCTGTCGTCTCTATTTTCTCAATCTTCTCTGCATGCGCTGACGTAATGCACCTGCTGACCGAGTATTCTAGTGTGCGCGCCATGTAGCGTCCATCCAAGCGTTGTAAGTGACGCTATTGGCTGGTGCCTGGGGCCTCTTCTGACTTCACTGGCAAGGAGAAGGTGCCAGTTGTCTTGGCCAATCAAAATCTTGGGCGCGCCAACATCATAGACTAGCTGCTCTTTCAAGTCGATGAGATGTTTGCAATGTGTGACATCTTCTTCACGGACTGTCTGTGACGCGAGATTAAGCTTCGGTATGGTGCGCGCTCTGAACGGCACCCTATTTCTATGCTGACTCGCGAGTGTCACTGTGACTCTTTTCGAACAAGGAGTGTCGATCATGGTGTCACCGATCGCACCAATCTTCAGTGGGTCGATCTTGCCCTCGGCTCCGACTTGGTCGGCGATGTCTTCATCGATCAACGATACGGTCGATCCATCGTCGAGTAGGGCGAACGTAGATGCCTCTCCCGCCGGTCCAATGACCCGGACCGGGATGATTTTTAAATAGGCGTGATTCGACGATGATCTTGAGCTGGCGACTGTCTCCTTGGGCTCCTTTTTGACTTCGGTCTGTCTGGGCTTTTCGGCTGCCACCGCAGCAGGCTTCTTGTCGTAATGAAGTAGCCGACTGTGCGTGGCTGTACACCCCTTGACGTCACACTTCTTCGCGTTGCATTTATGCCGCTCTCTTCTTGGCTTCAGGCAACGGAAGCACAGGTTTAGATTCTTCGCAATTTCCCATCTCTTGTTACTATTGCTATTCTTGAACTTCGAGCAATCGCGTTCTATATGGCCATCCTTCTCACACAGTCGGCACTTGCTTGCTGACTTCTCTGTTGTTGTGTGAGTCCTCTGCTGCGGTGTGCGTCGGTTGGATGAGCCCTCTGTCTTGATGTTTTCAGCAGGAGCGAAAGCGCTGCAGTATCGAGCTTGTTCGGTAATGAATTCGCTAAACAGCGACAAGTCTGGCAAGGACTGGTACTTTTCTGTATATATACGGTACCACTGTACGCGTATCGAGTTCGGTAGCTTCTCTGTCAAGGTTCGCATGAGCTCGGCGTTGATCAGGTAATGATCCTTCTTCAATGCTCGCAGCGTTACTATAGCGCACCTCACTTGGCTTGCGAATGAGCAAATATCCTTTGGATTTTCACTGCATCGTGTCAGTCCTCGCAATCTATCTGTTTCGGCCTGTGCTATCGAATCTGGTCGGCCGAATTGCAGCTCGAGTTCCTTCATGATGTCATCTGGTCTTGCATGGCCGATGAGTTCTGAACTGACTGTTTCTAAAGCGCGTCCATGCAGGCTTCTTCTAAGTCTTGCTGTATTTTCGACATCATTGAAATATTTTCGAGTTGTTTCATAAATGGCTCGAAATGACAACCATTCTGTATGCGCACCACTGAAGTTCGGTAAAGTCATAATGACCTTCGACGCCGAGGAGGAATTCTGTGACTGCTGTTCTGTTTTCTTGTCAACTAAAGATGCTATAGCAGCCGTAAGGTCCGTAACGAATGGACGTAAATTATCCTCGCTCCTATCGTTTTCTATTTTCTTCATAGGTGGTGGCTCTATCTGTTTAGCACTATCTGGATCTATGTGCGTTCGACGAGAGTCCACTATTGGTTCGAAGTCCACAGGGGGGGGCGGTTGCTGTCGACTATCACGGATGTCCCCCTCGGCGGCGTTGGTCTCTCTCTGATCAGGAACAGGTTCAGGCGCCTCTTCCAGCCAGGAACGCACGTACTCTTCATTTGAGTTTCTATCGTCCAAATATTCTTCGTCCGACTCTTGTTCGGCTCTCTGAAGTGCTAACTGGGCAAGCTCCAACTTAATCTTCAATAAGTCTTCGCGAGCCTTCTGTAGTTTTCTATATGACCGCGGTGACCTGTCAATGGTCGACGGCGGACGTCTATGTTCTATACGGGCGTCACCCCGGGTAGTCATTGGCAAGACTCGGCTATCTTTTCTATTTGACGGCTTCATTGTACTATCTGAAGTCGTCTCAAAGCGGGTTCCCTTCCTTGAGGTCGATGGCATCTGTTTCTGTACTGTTGTCGGCAATGGTGCAGGTACTCGTTCTATTGCTGAAGCTTCTATCTGTTCTATTCGTTCAGCGGCAGCAGGCGGAGACACGTCTTCACTGCGCTGCTGCATCGATCGCGCCGTCCCAGACGATGAAGGCGAACGCGGCGGCACCTGATGATGGATAGCAGGAACCCTCTCGGCTGGTTCCTGTATCGGAACTGTCCACGCCTCGGATGATTTGCCATGCGACCTCGTGATCGGCATTGTTGAAGTCTTCAATGAATCTTCAAAACTATTCGGTAGTCCACTGGTAAGCCTCAGGTGAAACTTCAATCCAAGTTTCCAAAAAAAAATTTTTCAAAAAATTTTCAAAATTCTTCAAAGTCCCCAATCTTCAAAAAAATTTCTAAGTTCGGATTGACTGAAACTTTTCTAAGTCCCAGACTGTTCAAAATCTTCTATGTGTGAAGTCGATCGAAATTCTCTAAGTCCAAAATTCTTCAAAAATATTCCAAGTCCCGCTTGATCAAAACTTTTCTAAGTGTCAGGTTGTTGAAAATTTTCCAAGTTCAAAATTCTTCAAAAATTTTCCAAGTCCCGGATTGTTGAAAATTTTCTAAGTTCAAAATTCTTCAAAAAACTTTCCAAGTTCAAAATCTTCAAAAATATTCTAAGTGTCGGAACCCCTCAAAATTTTCAAAGTGTGAAGTCGTTCGAAATTTTCTAAGTTCAGCTTGATTAAATTTCTTCTATGTTGTTGCTTCACTATCAATGTGCCTAGGGGTAGTTTTCTTGAAGGGATGATTTCTTCAAGGTCCGACTTCTATTCAGCTTCTAGGGACGCCCTTCGTGTCTTGAAATGTTGAAGGGTAGTTTTTTCTTCAAGGGGGTGCGACTTCACAATAGGGGTTGCGCCTTCAGGGTAGCTGCGTGGTTCTATAAATCCAACTTCCAAATAGCTAGATCAGGCTATCTTCAAAATATCCGGCTCCGATGGACCAGAAAATGTACGGGGCGGACGTGATCGACTGGACTGTAGGGTGGCCAGGGTAGGTTATCCTATTCTTCGAAAGTGGACTGTATGGTGACAACCCACCTAGGTATAAATGATCCAGACGCGTTGACGCTCCGTCTATGAGCTACGGGCCATGAGGATGCAACCCTTAGCTGAATAGTTGCTATACTTGCTGTTATTGACACAGTATATAGGGGTAGGTATAGAGGGCTTACCAATAAAGTCACAATAAAACACTATTTAACTTGTTCACTATGCACTTAGCGATTTGAAGGGTGAAATTCGCGACTATATGATTCTACATTTAGGTATAAATCCAAATTATCTTGACAATGACTACAAATTCTATAAATTTTCAATGTTACTATTGTACGGCGCAACTATACCGTATCGACACCCAAAAAATCACCGTGTGTGATGAAGTTTATTAACTAAAATTTTCACTATGCTAATTCTAGATTTTAGGCTATATCTAGGCTTAGGTCTATGTGAGTAGGGGTTGTCGTACCTTTATGGATAGCCCTCGGCAGGCTCCATACAGCGGAGACGAATTCACCCCTTCATCCCCCTCCATGTAGGGGTGGGATACCGAAAACTATACAAAACTATAGTAGGCGTGAAGCTATTACCTACTTGGGGTGAATTTACCGTAAAACTATGCTAGGAGGGCTATACAGCTATATGTATCTCTGTAGATACGACAACCCTCTACAAAACTACATATGTTTCAACCCTGTCACTCAAGGGGTTGCAACTCTATAAACGTATATGTTTCAGGGGGATAAAAATAAACAGTTTTATTTAAACCTAAATTACGGCTTTATGCCTGCATACACTATAGACATCTATATATCCCCTGAAAGGATTTTTCAAGGCGGTTCTATTTCAGACATTTAGAAGTCTAGAATCTAGACTTGTTTTTTCGGAAAAGGAAGAGGGTAGATGCAAAGTGTTTTATTTTGTGCATACCTTCACCAGGGCTATTTATCAAAAACTGTTGACCAATCACGTACCAGCACCCTCCTGCTCTGTGATTGGTCAGTGTCGCTTTTAGCTATGCGACTACCTTTGACCTGAATATTTCGGGTCTCAATTACCAAGCCCTTTCTATTTACCTATGTATGTCTGTCTGTGTGTGTATATACCTCGATTACCTTATATACCACCGATTACCTTTTATATACCTTGATTACCTTTATATACCTTCGATTACCAGGGTTACCATGTGTTTACTGTTATGTGTAAGGGACAGGATACCCTACCTAACTATATTCTATTTACTTGGAAGAAATAAAGGCTCCAAGGGCTTATATACTGCCTCTTGAGAGCAAACAACTGTAACGAATGTGTTTTATTTCAATAACAAACTATGTATCAACTATAGCTACCTATAACTATCTATACTATGCAGCTTTATCTGTTACAGCATTCTATGTGCTAACTAACTACCTATAACTACCTATACTATGTAGTCGCGGTTTTATTTATTTGCAACATTCTATGTACTACTATAGCTACCTATAACTACCTATACTATGTAGCTAAGACGCATCGTCGCGAACATATCAAGACATCTTCGACTGCCGAATATCTACAAATGACTGCCGGGACCAACGGCTTAGCGTGCTTTCCTAAGTACGGAGGAATCTCGGTATGTTAAGATGTTCACACATCCACAAATCAACCTCGGCAAGTGTAGCTTAACCTTGAGGTCGAATTATGTGTATTCAGAACACGAGCAAACGTCATTCAAATGACATATGAATAACGCTACCTACCTATCTATCGATAGAGTTGATCTGTTAAAATAGTTCGGGTGTAGTAATTAATTATTCAGTTTTCCTTTGTGTATTAAAGGCTTCACAAATAACTCAACAATATATTTTGGTGTTATTTTCATGCTTCTAAATAAAATACTAATGGTACCTACTAAACTATTACTATTCCAATAGATTGCAATGCGTGTACCTGTGTGCTTCTCGTAATAACAAGTATTTTCTTATTGAACACTTAATATACCTATGTAAATATAAATAAATTGTTCTTCATGAATTCCCTGGTGTCCTGAAATACCCAAGCCACCGAAAACAGGGCCCCGCTTTGTTTAGGCAAAAGTCTCCTACAAATGAACCCTTTATATGTCGCCCGTATCCTTATTTTTCTTACTAATATTATTGTATTTATAAGGAGAGGCAAAGGAGGAAAGGTTGTATGTAATAAACTAATGGAATTTAAATGAAATTTGTCACAGAGGTAGATTATAGCCTAGAATAACACAAAGGATACCTACTTTTTATACCAGGATTGTGCTCCATTGGGACAAGTTTCGACATTAACGCAGCCGGCAGCTACCTACACACCACAATAGGCTAGTTGCCTAAAAAAATCTAATTAGTCCGTAAGATAGACTTCCCAAAAATATCGGGCACGTATTTTTTATTTTTTCACGTAAACAAAAAACGAAGACGATATAGTGCGTTGAAAACTCGTGTGACGTCACTTCGTGCGACGATGTCACAAGCCCCCACTCATGGTCTTATCTTTTCTAAGCTTTTATCTTCGTGAATTTTTAGAGATTTTTTAAAACAAAAAATACGTGTCCCATGTTTTTCGATAATCTAACTGACGGACTAAATAGGATCATATTTTAATTCCTCAGGAAACATCCCTATTACATGTTTTTCATATAATTTATATTATGTAGTTATAGGTAGTTATAGATAAAATGAAACATAAATATTATTATGGTAATAATTTACAATCAGATTTGCAGTTTTATTCATCACTTGTCCTTGTCCCTTAACAGTTACATCGTAAAGGTGGAAAGAAAAATTATTAACAAAAAAAAAACAATCTTGAAAGAATATGTAAATAAAAAGCGAGTAATTTAATAATAGATTTTATATGTACAGAAAGACTATAATTTAAAAACAATGATAAAACAACACAATATATGTACATCAAAGATCAGTCTCTTTGAAAGTCCAGAGATTGTAATAGATTCATTCTCTCAGAAGGATCCATAAGTACGCAGTCAGTCGGTGGTCGTATACTCAGTAAACGCGTGTGGAAGGAGATTCCCCTTGCACAGCGGCAACAGACGAGGTGCTCATCTGAAGTCGATATCGTTAGACGCCGCCGCCGTCGGGGGCAGCAGTGCGACTGCTGAACTTAGTTGTACTGAGCGTGAACTGACCCCTGTCAAATTCCGTCCCAGTTGTATGGTTTTATTTAGTTGCTACTCTCAGCTCAACACGCTAGGGTGGGTTACTCCTTAGCCGGACTATGTCCCAGCCAGAGCCATCCTAGCCTATGTTAATATACAAATAATTATTAAAACTAATAGGATTACACAAATAACAACAGAAACAACTAACAATAAAAAAAGAAAAGAGACTGGCTTAATAATAACAAAAAAAAACGAAGTAAATACCTATATTTAAGTAACCCTAACCAGACAATCGATTTTCCGGTTACTTAAATATGTATACGAGAACGAGCCGCGTTTGTCGGTCTTCGGGCCGGGTGTAGGAATGGAAATACACATTCTTTCAGTAGGGTCACACACTACTAGGACCATGTTGTAGGATTCCCCACCGCGGCGGTGCATGCGGTGCACCTCCGCTACGGGGATACTTTGTGACTCTAGGTCACTTAGTATCTCCGCTGTGGGGATTTCACGTGGGACGTTCCTCACGACTACCCGCGTGGGGGGAGGCGGGTCTTTGGGGGTGCAGTTGAGACTCATGGGGCTGGGGGGGCGACACGTGGGTCGGCCGGGCGGCGGGGGTATCGCGGTGACAGAGCGGTCGTAGGGCTGCTACGGCGTAGCAGACGGGACAGACGCAAGCGTGTGCTCCGAACGGCTGCGCGAAGCGGAATAGAGGTGTCGCATTTTTTTTTTTTTTTTTTTTGGAATGGACCACTCGCAGTTCAGCACACTAAGGCTGGTTACTGCTCAACCGGACAATGGAGGTGTCGCAGGGACATGCTCTACATTTATATTTTCTTACATGGGCGCGTCTTACAAGGGTGGGTTACTCCTAAGCCGGACTATGTCCCAGCCAGAGCCATCCTAGCCTATGTTAATATACAAATAATTATTAAAACTAATAGGATTACACAAATAACAACAGAAACAACTAACAATAAAAAAAGAAAAGAGACTGGCTTAATAATAACAAAAAAGCGGATGCTTTGCCGATGATGCTACCATGGGGATTTCTGAGGGGGCAACGAGGACTGAGAGGAATTTGAGGTGTCAGGTGACTCCGGGTAGAGGTACACGTGTCGCGGGGACGGTGGAGGAGTCGGCTGCGCAAGGCAGAACTCACGACGCAGTTGCGTTGCGAGTAGCCATATAATTGGCAGCGTTAGCTTAATGGCTTCTCATTTCGTATAATTTTAACATCAAAATAGTAAAAAAAAAAAAACTTATAGCACTACAAAAATAAAATAAAAACACAACTACAAAAATAAAATAAAAACACAAAGAACTTACACCTAAAAGAAGAAATAAATCGAAACTGGCCCGACTGGGAATAATACAAAAAAAAAAAAATCGTAAATATAATTAAATAACTAGAAAATGCAGATCTGGCGCTCATTGCACGCAGAAATCCCTGTCGCTGAGGTGGCCCACCTCAGCTACAGGGTATACATCGCCGCGGTGGAGCTCCATATAACATGAATCTCATGGGTTTCGACCCCACCTAAGGGCATCAACCTATTTTCCTGATCTCAAAGATCTGTGGCCTTTCCGGCCTATCCATTCAAAAGCCGCGACAGAGCGGCATAGTGGGCCACTGCCACAGATTCCAGCTCTACGGGCACTCCCAGAACAATTGCTTCGGCAAGCTCCGATGCGTAAAATGCTTAGGCGATCACGGCACATCAGACTGCACCCTTCCTAAAGAGGGTGGGATATTCATTTTTCTGGCGGGCGTTTACACGCTTGGCTTGCTAACGGAAAGACGCTTTCGGCGCCTTGATTGGGGCTGTGGGGGCCTTAGGGGCAGATTCAGTCTGGGGGGCGGCCGCACTGGACTTCAGGGCCGGAAAGTGGGCCTGATGGTTCAGCGCGTTCCAGGGGCTGGGACGCTGAGGGCTCAAGGGGATAGGCTGGTCAGCCTTGGTGGAGGGGGACTCCCTTTGCTGACGCGCGCTCGCACGCTTCGCCAGCTTGGGAGCCGATGATTTAGGGGCCTTTGGGCAGCCGCGGTATTTTGCGGTGTGCCCTGTTGTCCCGCACAGCACACAGCTGGGCGGGTCGGCGCAAAGGGAGCGGTCTTTGGGGCGGGGGCAGTCGGGGGTGCCGTGGTCACCCAGGCACTTCACACACCTCGGCTTGCCGAAGCAATGCCGCTGCGAGTGGCCGTAAAGCTGGCAACGGTGACATTGGCCGACAATGCCACTCTGCCTAGGCTTTTCTATTGAGAGGCCAGAAAGGCCACAGATCTTAGCGATCTTAAATATGGGGTGATGGCCCTCGGTCGGGTCGCAGACAACGAGGACCATATTATAGGACTCCCCCCCGCGGCGGTGCATGCGGTGCACCTGAGAGGTGTCGCAGGGACATGCTCTACATTTATATTTTCTTACATGGGCGCGTCTTACAAGGGTGGGTTACTGCTTAGCCGGACTATGTATGTACATACAAATAATTATTAAAACTAATAGGATAACACAAATAACAACAGAAACAACTAACAATAAAAAAAGAAAAGAGACTGGCTTAATAATAACAAAAAAACGAAGTAAATATATTTAAGTAACCTGGCTGATGATGCAGCCGGTGAGAGCGACGCTGGGCACGAGGGCGCCGAAGAGGGGGCTGATGTCGGGGCAGCCTGAGCAAGGGGGGAGGCGGGACCTTGGTGGCCTTCTTGGGGGCAGGGGCCTGGAGGGGCTCATTCCTCTTCCCCTGGACGACTGTTCGAGTCGGCTGCGCAAGGCAGAATTCGCGACGCAGTTGCGTTGCGAGAAGCCATATAATTGGCAGCAAATTAATCTAACCCTATTAACATTAAAATAGTAAAAAAAAACTTATAGCACTACAAAAATTAAATAAAAAACAAAGAACTTAGACCTAAAAGAATAAATAAATCGAAACTAGCCTGAATAATACAAACAAAAAAACTTAAATATAGAGAAATATATCTAAATAAAACTAGAAAATGCAGATCTGGCGCTCGTTGCACGCAAGTCGCAGAAATCCCTGTCGCTGAGGTGGCCCACCTCAGCTACAGGGTATACATCGCCGCGGTGGAGCTCCATATAACATGAATCTCATGGGTTTCACCTCGGGTGAGCTCCTCGAGCAGTCAGTCCCAAAAAGCTCCCTTCCCCTGCGAGCGCTTCCTAGTGCTGTACCAGGGAGAAGAAACACTCGGGAACAAACTCCCTGGTGCACGAATCTGTTTGGCCTGAGGGGCCCTACACCTAACTCCCCGGGTGGGAGAGCCCGGGAATGTGTAACGCTCCCTGCTGGGTGATGCAGGGAGGTGAGTGCCTACGGTGAGCCCTAAGCTTGTAGACCCGCTGCCTATCTTATTGTGCAGCGGGGCCCTATGGGTCTTGCGACCGAGCTGGCGCCTATGGGGTAGACACACCCAATCGGCACCAGGTGTACACTGTAAGAAAACGGGATTGAACAGCTGGGCACGGCGAGGGAAGTCCCCAAGGCCGCGTGGCAATACCCTACCGACTTAACTCGGCCCTGAAGGGACCGAGCGGTGTGTCGGGTCCACACCACTTGGGCTCGTTGGCACCGTAAGGTTTCCCCAAGTACCACAAAACTGTGGTTTTAGTCCTTAAGGGACCAAAAATCGCGAACGCCGACCGGTCGCGACCACTCACGCACTTGTAGCCGATCAAACGTAAACAAACCCGACAGTGGTATGCGGCACGTAGCAAACTACGTAGCTCCTCGTAGCACTGCTAAGGCGGGGCCTCAAGCGAGCGGCGTAGCGCGACACGTGGGTCGACCGGCGGGCGCATAGTGTCGCATGTCGCGGGGACGGTGGAGGTGGCGTAGGCCTGCTACGGCGTAGCGGCCGTAGCGACACGTGAGCGTGCTTTCGAGTCGGCTGCGCACAAGGCAGAATTCGCGACGCAGTTGCGTTGCGAGTAGCCATATAATTGGCAGCGTTAGCTTAATGGCTTCTCATTTCGTATAATTTATCTCGCAAATTAATCTAAACTAGCCTATGATAACATTAAAAGAGTAAAAAAAAACTTATAGCACCACAAAATTAAACTAAAAACAAAGAACTTAGACCTAAAATAATAAATAAATCGAAACTAGCCTTAATGATACAAAAAAAAAAACTTAGTAAATATATTAAAATAACTAGAAAAGCAGATCTGGCGCTCGCAGCTTGGCGTAGCGAGGGAAATCCCCAAGGCCGCGTGCCAACGCCCTTCCGACTTAACTCAGCCTTAAAGGACCGAGAGGTGTGTCGGGTCCACTGGCGCTCGTTGCACGCTAGTTGCAGAACATTGCACGCTAGTTGCAGAACATTGCACGCTAGTCGCAGAACATTGCACGCTAGTTGCAGAACATTGCACGCTAGTCGCAGAAATCCCTGTAGCTGAGGTGGTCCACCTCAGCTACAGGGTACCTATACATCGCCGCGGTAGAGCTCCATATAACATGAATGTCGTGGCTTTCGACCCCACCTAAGGGCATCAACCTATTTTCCTGATTTCAAAGATCTGTGGCCTCTCCAGCCTATCAATGAAAGCCGCGACAGAGCGGCATAGTGGGCCACTGCCACAGATTCCAGCTCTGCGGGCACGTCCAAACTGATACAACTCTCAATAGATTAGGCCAAGGAATCGTGTAGGTTAATACCGAAAGCCAGTTGAAAAACCCCTATTCTCAATGCCAACGGCCTCTAAGGCCGGGTCCCGGTGCTGCGGCTTTAGGAAGGTCTTCTGCACCCGTATGTCTAAGTGATGGTCGCGGAGGAATAAGGCGACCTCATCACGTTGGCCTCTAAGGCCGTTGGCGTTGAAAAATCCTATCCGGAGGGCTTTGGTTTTAGTCTACACGTTGGTGGGGACTTATCCATTATTGGAGGAGATGAGGGAGATGTAGTTGGGGACATGGTGCACTACGCAGTTCTCGGGGCCTTGGTCATGGCCAGGGCCCGGGGTGAGTAAAACGCCTGGAACGTGACCAGGATGATGTTCCTGGAGATGTCTCCAGAGACTGTGATGGGAGGGAGGGGTGCTGCTGCTTGCACCGGGGCTGGGACCTGGGTCAATGACAACACAGGGAAGGGGGAGAGCAACATCCATCAAGGCCGGAATGGCTTTGACCGGACGGTTGCGGGGGCCTTAGGGGCCGATATGGTCTGTAGGGCGTGCGCGCTGGATCTTAGGGCCGGGAAGTGGGCCTGATGATTCAGGGCGTTCCAAGGACAGGGACGCTGTGGGCTCAGTGAAATAGGCAGTTCAGCCTTGGTGGAGGGGGACTCCCTCTGCTGGCGTGCGCTTGCGCGCTTATCCAGCTCGGGAGCTGAGGACTTGGGGGCCTTTAAGCATCCGCGGTAGTGCTTGCGGTGTGCCCTTTTTGGGGACTGGGGCCTATGGGGTGACACAGGACCTCTTCTTCCTCTTACCCTGGACAACTGTGTAGATGCCATGAAGGGGTGGAAGCAGAAGAGAACTTAGCGTCCGAGTCGTAGTCCATGTCTACTTCTTCGGCGGGTTCAGGGGTCAGAAAAGGGGGAGGGGGAAGGGCCTGAGGGGGCTTCGGGGACGAGGCCCGAGAGGGGAAATTCGATTGTGAGGAGTCCGATGACTCCGGGAAGCATGTGCCTCCCGAGCATAGTTACCTATTTATACGATTGTTTTTGTGCTGACCTAAAAGATAATTATATGAGGAAGCAAAAAAAAAGTAAAAATATTATTTTTCAAGGCAAAAACATTTTACACAAATTGTACAATTTGATAATTAAAGATAAATGGAAATATTAAAGTGACCTTTATAACTAACAAATACATTTTCTCTTTCACTGTTTCTCGTGGCCGACTCGCACGCACACGCTCTTGCCTACCGCCCGATCTGCTACGCCGCGCCGTAGCCCTACGCCAACGTAGCACTCCGACGCCTCTGACGGAGGTACCGCTTCGCCGTAGCGGTGCTACGCAGGTTGCTACGTACTCGTTTATGCCGCTACATCAGTTGATCGGTTGTGTTTGAGCTCTCGTAGTAGATTTAACGCTCGCGTTTTCTGCCCCTTCCGGATAAAATCCAGTTCAATGGTACTTGGGGAAAACCTTACGGTGCCAACGAACCCTATTGGTGTGGAGCCGACACACCGCTCAGCCCCCTCAGGGCCGAGCAATCGTAAGGGCTTTGGTCGGCGGCCTTGGAGGACCGGCCTCTCCTGATCGCGGCCATTGTACGTAACCCCGCTCTCTTATAGCTTGCACCCGGCCACGGTTGGGTGTCTACACATTCGGCACCGGATCGGTGGAAAGGCCCATAGGGCCTGCACATCAAGATTGGCAGCAGGTAGTCAAGCTCAGGGCTCACCGAAGGAACTCACCTTCCAGTCTTCACCCGACAGCGACGGTACACGTCCCCAGGAAGTAAGGTTTAACCACCCCTTCAGGCTAATCAGTCAACTATTTTGCTGTTGAGTTCGTTAGCGCGTTTCTTTCCGCAGGTGACAAAACCAGGAAACACTCATGGGTCACGCCTGACGTGTGTCCTAGAGGCTAGGTTAGAGCTCTCCCCCCCCCTTTTTTCGAGGGTGGGGGCCTCTCAAACGCCCCCCCTTCCATTGAAGGTATAGGTGCCCATCTGGCAAGAAGCTTGCAATTAGTTACACAGGTCCCTGATTGAGAGCTGGCATCGCTTTATGAAGGTCTTAAAAGCTCAGTGCCCATACATATACCCCGCGCGTCCTCAGGGCCCACCCTCCTGATCACTAGTTTTCAAGAAAGCCATCAAGGCCAATTCTAGTCGCCCCTCCTCTCCTCCGACGTTGGCCCCAATTCGCCAACTGGTACCTCCCAGCTGACAAGCCGCCCCTCCCCCATAATCATTGCTACCACGGCAACCCACCCCAAGACTGTCGCCCCGGAAAAAGACTGACGAGTTGCATAAACTCCTCACAGCATGGAAGTTTCTTGAAGGAGAGGAGAGTTCGCGTGGTCTTTTAACTGCTTACTTATGGATCGATTCATACCTGGGTATCATTTAACACGAATGCGAAAACTTAAATATAACAGAATCTAGTTACTTTACGTAGTTCTACCTAATTCTTGCAGGTATTCTTAGTTGCCTTTCCTCTTCAGCTCCCCTCGGGTGAACAGCTCGGGTCCTATCGCATCCGTTCGGTTTTTACAATGCTTCCTGCCATTATAGTTGACACTGGTTCTACTGGCAGCAGAATGACGTTATTAGACGACGAAGAACGCTCGAGGTTTCGCTATCTGAAAGCAGAAATAAGTATGTTCATTGGATGAGGTAATAATAATGTATTGGCATAAACAAGAACTAGACATGGGTCGGATTAGGTACATAGAAACGATACCTAATCCACCTAATCCTAGAATTTAAAAATACCTAATCCATTTACCTAATCCGAATATTTATTCATAACATCCGCTGGCCTGTTACGATATTATGTATCGTATTTGGATTGGGTAAGAAATATTCAGTATGGAGTATGGACGTTCCGTTTCTGATATATTGTGGAACGGTGGACTATATTTCGTTTTTAATTATTGTGTGTAATATGTTATATTTTCGTTGTGTCCAGCGAAGAATCTTAAAAAGTCGTCTATTAGACATTCTCATAGGCTTATGACTATCTTGTGTAGATTCACACAAAAGGCGTATGTAATCATTTTGATTAACTTTGTGCAATAATTGAGATTGGTAGGTACTTTTTACAATGTTTCTATATTGAATTTTATCATTTTCGGGTTTATCTTTTTTTAATTGTATTTTTTTTTTGTTTTTATCACAAAATAGTCCAATGATCCCCACATTTTTATGAGGTATCTTCTGTTTAGACTGTGTACGAATATTTTGTGCCATACCTAATCCTCGACGCTTTGGATTAGGTACGGACTAGTATCGAAAAATACCTAATCAAAATACCTAATCCAATATTTATGCCTCACCTCTAACAAGAACTTACATCTAACAAGCATTACATTGGTTTGAAATACTGGCGCCACGAGAATGTCACCACTCAGAAATTGATTAATTTAAAATGCTTGTATTGCATGCTCAAATAATAAAATAGGTACAAGGTAGGCAAGCAAAATGAAATAGAATCGGCAATCAAAGATTAATGAAGTTACAAAAAACTCATAATAGGTTAGACGTGATGTGTGTGTTGGCATGTGTATATGTGTGTGTTTGAAAATGTGTCTGTGGGATTGCGTCACACGCCCCAGCCGGCAGTAGTCTCAGACTTTGGTGAAATTTTGCGTAATCCCGAAATTGTATTATTACCCGCTTGCGCCAGCGTTGTTTTTCGAGAGTATTTATGAACAATTTTTTGACTCGCGCTGCGGCCTGAACGTCTCGATAGACTTCTGTGAGAGGTGTCGTAAGATTCGGTTTTACTGTGAGCGCCTCTAGCTTCTTTAACAATAGTCGTATCTCTTGTTCAGAACAGTCTTAACGATAGATTGGGACTGGTGGTCATAGCAGTTCTTGCTGAAGAGAAATATATTAAACCAAACAGATTTTGGGTGAATAAATCTCGAGGACTACGAAAGCGTTCCGCGGGATGCCGAAGCGTTCCGAAGGCTGCAGACACGGCATGCCCGCTTGGGCAAAACCATTACCGCGGTATGCTTATACCGCGGTAATCATCTTCCTCCTAATGTGTTCCAGGGGCGCGGTGACTCTTTCGAACATATTCCACAACCCTAGCAGACACTGGCCCTGTGGCACCACGTCTTCTTTGCTGACATCTCTTTGAGGCGTAGATCACGCCGGGGCGTGATTGTATAGGGCAGCGAGACACCCATCGCTCGCCATCCACAGGCCCGCGCCTATGGCCTCCTCCTTCGCAAGCAAGTAATGCGAAGAGTCGATGAGAGAGCGATGCTTCGCAGAAGAAAGCGGCCTCTTCGCATGCCTCCTCGCTCCGGACCATGGTTGAATCAGGACTGGAAGCGAGAAGTCGCCGCCGAGTGTCTTCATAGTTTATAAACATCAGTGCGTTATGTGTGTATGTAGTATGTAGTATGTATTGTGTACACCATAAATCTATACTAATATTATAAAGCTGAAGAGTTTGTTTGTTTGTTTGAACGCGCTAATCTCAGGAACTACTGGTCCGATTTGAAAAATCTTTCAGTGTTAGATAGCCCATTTATCGAGGAAGGCTATAGGCTATATTTTATCCCCATATTCCCACGGGAACGGGAACTACGCGGGTGAAACCGCGAGGCGCTGCTAGTATAATAAACAAGGAGATATGTAGGGCTAACGTGATACTTGGGTAGGTACAAACTTGTTATTTTTGCAAAACGTTATTTATTTTTCACGTTTTACTAGTACGCCCCCCGTACCACTAAAACGTGGAAAATAAAACACATTTTAGAAGAAAAAAAAACTAGGTGTTTTAGGTTGTTTTTCGTTTTTTGAACAGCGATTTCCGAAATTAAAATTATTTTCTAAGTCGATTGTTTTTTTTTTTTGTAAAAGGTTTTTTATGTTACCCGAAATAAACATTATTATTATTTAAATACTATTAGGCTATACGATAATATTCAAAGCCCTTGCTGATAGCCTACATTAGTATATGCACTGCACAAACTCATCACTTGCTTGTCGCAAGAAGCAGCGGCCATATTACACGATACATCTGATAGAAAAAGTATAGCTTTGTGATTTTTACATTGAGTAACTAGTCACTTAGCGACTAACTTAGGTAGAGGATAAGGAGCAATGTATTTATTGTAAAAGTTTTATGTCACTGACATTTTAAAACAAAAATAACAAAGTAGAAGCAAGAAATCATCACAACAAAAACATCTTACTAAAGATTGGACCACATCTACTTGAAATCTGATCGCCACATCTAGACATAGCGAAGATCTGTTGATTTCTCTTAAACTATCGCATATTTCTATGAAATTAATACGCTTTTGAGGTATAAGAATTACATACAATTATTTATAAGAAAAAATAATATCATTAAAATACCCATTTTCCGGCAGCATATATTTAGATTTTATTTTTAAGATTTTGTGTCAGTTGACACGCACTCATCAAGTTAATTATTTGTAGGTTTGTAAGTCAGAACAACTTTATCTAAAAACAAACAACAGCCGGCTTTGTTTTTATGTTATAATTAATTTTTTAGCAAAACCATAGAGGATGTTGATTATTTTATAAATAATGTGCTAAATAGTACAATTTCATCTCCTCCCAAAATGTTAATAAAATCAGTGAGAACTGCCAGCTGGGGAATGTGATGCGTGGGATTAGGATAGCTATGTTAGAACCAGCATCAGGCCAGTTGCAGTGGGGGAGAACAGAAGGATCAGACCTGCAGGGTTCTCATATAACATAATGTGAATGTGAGGCCCATGTAGACCCCCATATTAGGGTCTCATTTCAGTTAGTAACGCTTTTTGAGTTATTTATGCAGCATAGCCAAACATCCTTACTTTGGTATTCTTCATCAATTCATTGAGCTCCTCATAGAAAGATGTTTGAGCTAGACGGTAACTTACAAATGTTGTGCAAGAATTTGTGACTGGACAGGTGCACTCAAATCTGTCTCACTTTCTTCAAGAGGCCACCTCAGACATTAACCTACATGGTTCTCATATAATTAGACCAGTACGGATTAAATGGACTTAGAGTCTGACCTTAATTGTGTTTCATCTCAGGTTAATCAGCTAGGAAACACTGGTATCATGTAGCTTAAAATGACTAAAAAATATTGGATGTGTGAAAGTGTTGCAATTAACCAACTTACAAATTAAATTTCATTTAATACTACTTAGGTAGCTAATCCTGAGCCACTTGTGATAGCGTTGGTTGAATTGGTGCACAGTTTTAAAGGATATTAGTATAGTAAGGAAAACAAAGAACCAACAGCTGAAGGATGTCTTAGTGGTAATAGATGTGGCCACGAGGTGGTTACAGCACATGAGCGCTGGTAGATATGAGTCAAGGAGTGTAGTGCAGTGGCGTGCAGTGGTTCGAGTTAGGGTAGGCCAGAAAATAATGTCCAAAAAAAACACACCACATTATTCAGGGTTGAAATTTGGTCTTTTTTTTTTAAATAGGCAATTAAAAAAAAATGAGAAAAACTCATTTCATTAAAAATCAACCCTGAATAATGTGGTTATTTTTTTTAATTTATTCGGACATTTTTCTCTGGCCTACCCTAACTCGAACCACTGCACGCCACTGGTGTAGTGTGATGACAATGACCAGAACAAGTAACTGTCATGCAGTCAACATCTGTGTAGACGTCACTTTGGACAATATTTGTCATTAGCTTAGTATGAAATGGAATCATATATCACAACATGGTCAAGTATAACAGGATCTGTGGTGATGAGTTTCCAAAAACCAAAAATAGATATCTGTCCAGTCTGCCCACCTGAGTTTCCTTAAAACGCTGATGTTTCTCCTGTCCGCCCACTTTCTGTCCACTGCTGGTGCTCTGAGTGCTGTCCACCGTACCCTCCTCACTTCTGTGCGAGGGCTCGCCAGTTTGCTTCGTCCCACACATTCTGTTAAGACGATTTCATTGATTTCAGCGCCAACCTCTTGAGTTTGATTTAGGTGGCACCATAAGTAGTAAGTAAATTGACGATGACTTTTGCGTATTTTAAACCATATCGTTTTTCAATTCTGTATCCATTCCATCCAATGTCTTCCATTTGGTTAAACATAATCTATCAACCTGGGCGAACATTGTCTACCAACTCCGGAGGAATATTGTATTTTCCGTTATTTGAGATGAATTGTTAACTGAGCCCGTTACAACCCGGTACCCGTTACCTGGAAAAGTATAATGCATGCTGTTAAGCAACAAACATAGCACCATATAACCATGCAAGTTCCAACAGAACATCTCATGAAGGTTATGATAAAAATTAGCAACCTATGTGTGTACCTGAAGAACATCCCAAAAGCTTAACGCACAACATAGCCATTGTAAAACCACGTGCGTCCCCGTAGGACGCCCAATCGCCCATTTATGTTACCATGTTCGCAATAGCAATTATAGACCACGTGCCAACATTCAATCATTTAACCACGTGCAGTTGTAGGCCCCAAATACATCAAAAGCGTGCGACACGAATAAAACGTAAAATAAAGCAGCCATTTTCTTACCTTCTTCACTGGAATCGGAACAAGTATTCGAGTAACGTTTTTCGATAACTTTTTCAGCAGGTATGTGTAACCTTAGAAGACTTCCTGACATCCTTTCTTTTGACTTTAGATGATATATCAGTTTTTTTTACTAACAATCAAGGAAACGTCGATGACGACGTTACGACCCGTGAAGCCCGAGACTTCAAAAGGAAAGAAAGAATCGCTGATTTTGGCTTGCATCATCGTTAGACGTTACCAGTGTTTCCACTTTAATAATTTCCTTTCCCCACTACGCCTCAATTGAGATTTCCCCTTTTCCGAACTTTTTTCCCTTCAAAATTTATCCGGCTGTTATTTTGGCCCTACTACTCAACCTTATATCATTGTTGAATGTTGATTCTAAGTATAGTAAATCTGTAATTTTAGACATTCTAAATAAGGGCTATTGGAAAAAATGTTTGAAAAATCTATCTATCTATTCTTATAATAAATCTGTAGAGAGGTCAATTCTGTACAAGGAATATATTTTCAAAATAACTATCAGGGGGTGATTAGTGATCGATACTGGTGCCAAAAATGCAATCAGTAAATTTTTTGTCTGTCTGTCTGTCTGTCTGTATGTTCTTTATAGAAACAAAAACTACTCGACCAATTTTAACGAAACTTGGTGCAATTATTCTTCATACTCCTGGGCAGGTTATAGTATACTTTTCATCACGCTACAATCAATAGGAGCAGAGCAGTGAAGGAAAATGTTGGGAAAACGGGAGAAGTTACTCCATTTTTTGAGCTTCCGTCGCGTGTGTAGCCAGCGTTGAGCCAGCTATGATGGAAGACGTCGAAATAATAGCGATATCAACTCTAGCCTTAACGAATATTTATCGATGCTTGACCATTTTATACAGAAGGAAAATAAAAAAAAATATGTTTACACATAATCTCGGATTTATTTTTCCAAGCATCATTTACTTTATGGGAATTTTTGTGCAGTTTTTTCCTTTATCATGTTTTGGATCAATTATACTCTCGGCCTGATAGAATAGGATACCTAGTTAACTAAAAAAAAATCTAAAAATTATAGAAAAATATTGGACACGTATTTTTTCCTTTATCAAATCTATAAAAACTGACGAAGATACAAAGCATCAAATATCAGGAGCAGGCTTGTGACGTCACGGCTCGGTAAAAATTGTAGCGTGTAGTGACGTCACACGAGTTTTCAACGCACTGTATCGTCTTCATTTTTTGTTTACGTGAAAGAAGAAAAAATACATGACCAATATTTTTTGGAAATCTATCCGACGTTAGTCCGTCGGATAGATTTCGATTAAGTATATTAGATTTTTAGATTTAATAAAGGAAAAAATACGTGTCCAATATTTTTCTATAATCTAACTGACGATGACGGACTAAACATAATCATATTTTTTTTACTCAGGAAACATCCCTATTCCAAGAATTTGCAGCGTTTCCTCTTGAGATCATTCCATTTTTTTGTTGAAGATTTATACCAAAACAACACAACCTGAACGGAAGGGCGCCGTTAACAAACTGAAACGAGAGCGCAAGTGTGAACACTACGCTCGCGTCACTCGCGAGGCCCTTTGACTCGTGCCAAAAAAACCGCCTCCGACGCGAGCGCCGCGAGTGGCGAGGCGAGCTGCGAGGCGAGGTACGAGGAAGCGTTTACACTCGCTCGCCTCGCACCTCGCCTCGCCACTCGCGCGAGAGTGTAAACCCGTTAGGTCAGTTTCGGTAAACTATTTTATGTATGTCACTCAATCACTACCTACTTCCGATGCTCAATAGAACGGTTATTTAGTTGTTTATAAATATTAAAACGGGTAAAAATAGACTCAATATTAAAACAATTGATCTATCCTGTGCGTAAAAATGACTTGAAAAGAACGGGAACGACTTCTGTATACCTAATTAAAAATCAGATAGAAATATTTTAATTTTTGTACAGTCCAATGCAATTGCAAGCGAATCCAAAAAAGGAGACGAAGCATGAATAAAGTATAAATATTCAACTTTTCACTTTTTCAACAGTTCATACAAAAATTGGTTCCGAAATTTTCCGCAATATTTTAGGTCAGGTTTACCCATGATTTCCCCCGATTTCTCCCTTTCATGTCTTTCTCCCTTTTCTTCCCTTCGGGACCCTAATTTCCCTTCAAAAGGGAAATTTCCCCTCATTGTGGAAACACTGGCCTTTGCACGGTTGTATTACACATGTTGTATTACAGATGGCACCACACGACTGCGTATCTTTCTGTTTTTGAAGCACAGACTATAAATTCCAGAAATAACAAGTAAAATGCGTGAGATAATAAAAATCTTGAGATGTTTTAGAATCTACGAACTTTGCCATTTTCCGGTGACATAATTTAAAAAATGAATCCCCATTTCTCTTGGTCAGGGCATCACGCGAGTACGGCTGGACCAACTGTGGTAATTTCCATTTTTTTTTTATGGCAAACATGCCGAAGTCAAGTCAGGTAGGAAAGAAGACATTTATTTTAGTGATGGTCAAGTCGGTTTACTAACTTGAGTTAACTCGAGTTGGGCTTAGATCGAGTCAACTCGAGTTAAATTCTCTTTAACTCGATTTGAATACTCCCGCTCTAGCGCGTCAGCCGAATGACAGACACTGAGATAGCTGGAGATGGCGCGAAGTTTGCCAATCATTATGACTATATTTATTAATTTTATTCGCTACAAATGTCAATTATGTCAATATCACAAAACAAAGACACAACATTGCATTGTTGCAGATTTTTGGGGTGCCGGTTGTCGAATTGTTAGATAAATAAATACAGTACAGTTAAAATGCCGGGAACTAAAAGGAAGTCTGTTGTTTGTGATGTAACTGAATCGCCAGTGAATGGACATGCTAAGTGCAAACAGTGTTAAGATTCATACGAATATAATGGCAATACGACCACTTTATTAAAACATATTAAAAAGAAGAACCCAAGTATTGATGTCATAAAAACAAATCATTTACTCAGTCTCATTTCATCCAGTTAACTCGAGTTACGTGAATTTCAACTCGAGTTATCTGGTGTTGTGTTTAATCCGAGTTGGCACATCACTAATTTATTTTTGTGATGTATTTATTATCAGGGTGCGTTTCGTTACACGCGTCCGTTAAAGTTCTTATTTATTATTTCTAACTAGCGGCCTGCCTCAACATCGACGTTTACTTTTACTTTTATTTATAATTTTTTTTTCAAAATTTTCTTTCATGAAAAGCCTTCTTTTAAGAGTAACAAATACAACAAACAAAATAATGAACAATGTCGGTCTAGCCGTTCACGCGTAATGCCCTGCCTGACCTAGAGAGATGAGGATTCATTTTTATATATTTCACGAGAAAATGGCAAAGTTCGTATTATTATAAAATATCTCAAGATATTTTATCATTTCACGCATTTTACAAATTATTCGGTGACCTAAGTAATTTTAAAAATCGTTATTTCTGGAATTTACAGTCTGTGCTTCAAATGCAGAAAGCGTGTGCTGTCATCTGACCATTTACCGACCAGTGTTTCCACAATGAGGGGAAATTTCCCTTTTGAGAGGTAATTAGGGTCTCGAGGGGAAGAAAAGGAGAAAGACATGAAAAGGAGAAATCGAGAGGGAAATCATGGGTAATGCCTGAACTAAAATATTGCGGATAATTTCGGAACTAATTTTGTATGGACTATTGAAATTGAAGTTATTTATTTCAGACCAATTATAACCAACCGAAAAGACTAGGTATACCGTGGACTATAGTGTTACCGTATAAAAGAAACAGTGGCGACACGAGTAGACGGAATGTTGAATTATACTTTACTCATGCTGTGTTCAATTTGTATCAGACGAAGAGTTAAACATTGATGTAGACGTAATTCTTTTTTTTATTACATACCTAGTTATATTTTAATGTATTGTGTAGTGTGGTGGTGATATCCGAAAGGAAATTTTAAACTTAATTAGTTGAGATGGCGAGAGCGCCGTGCGAAACTGTGAACTGCGATGAGAATGCGCCACTCCGGAACGGTGATTCTGATTGGTTGGAGCGCAAGTCAGTGTGTGTTCGCTGACTCGCTCGTACATACGTAGGTAGAGGACGTGCGTGACGATACGTGCCATCGCACCGCCACACACTGCACTGAATCGAACTGCTAATTTTGCTTTTGTAGGCTATTCAAATTTTCTACTTTGGAGACCGATGTGTGTGAGTTTTCCACTCACAAAATGTATTACTCTACAGTTATTTTTTTGGTATTATTTCAGATTCAAAGAAACATTCGTGGTCTCGTCAATAATTTGCCTCGTCGATAGCAAAGTTAAATAATTTTTCGACTGATCGATTGGAAAATCTTACCTCTGATTGTTTTACTGATTTTAGTAATTATATCTGTTATTATTTGACTGATTTTATTGAAATTAGTGATAAACATTGTGATATCGTTACATCTAAGTCAATAGGTAAACTATATATAACTATATTGTCTAGTATTTTTTTTATTTTTAAGTTTGTTGTTAATTGTTTTGTAAGATAACTGGAGTATAAATTAATACACATAAGAACTCAGACTGACTTACTATTTAGAAATAAAAAAGTTGAAATAAACCTCGCCAATTTTATTTTCCAATAGTTTTTCTTCTCTGGACTAATTTTATTGTGAATCGTTCAAATAAATACTTTTTGTTTCACTGACTTACGAAAAATGCCGAATCATTTCATAAGGTGAGTAATATCAAGTAGGTACCTATATCTCCACCAAGCTAAGTTTGCACCTCGCTGGACTGCGGCGTGTACCCGTGTACCTATTTATAATTTTGTGTTAAAAATAATAAATGCAAAATAAAATCTATCAAACCTTTGTTTATTTTTTAAAGTCATAGCGAATCCTTTTTTGCAGCCCCTACCTAAGCGTCAGTGTAAAGTAATCAACGCGAGGTGCAAACTTAGCGTGGTCGAAATGTAGTTGTTAGTTAACCACGCTCGCAAATGCAAATGTCGTTATTAAAATGAAGTATCAACATCAACAAGTTAAGTATTGTACACCCCTCTTTGATGTAGGTATTAGCAAATTATCTTTGATAAAAAATACAAAATCCAACTGCATGAGGATCACCGCTGCGAGGGGCTGAGTGGCCTCTGTGAGATTATATGTAACACGAAGGCGTTGTTGGCCTTCCTTGGGGAGCTGGGGTGGATCGAATGACGCATTTGTCCCACCTGCACACAAAATACGCGCTTAGTCGTGGAGTTACAGAAACCAGCCCGATTACTAATACTAGTAAAATATTAATAAGGGGTTTTTGACACAAACTTTTGGGATAAATATGTTTGAGAGTTGGTAACACTGGGGAAAAGGAAATCATTAGAGTGGAAACACTGGTAACGACTACTATATATATGAAATCGTTCAAAAAATCCCTCTTTCCGTTTGGATTTCAAGGGTCGTAGTGTCGTCACCATCGTATCCTTAATTTTTAATTGTTAGAAAAAAACTGGTACTCATCTAAAGTCGATAGAAAGGACGTCAGGGAAGTTTTCTAAAGACACACATAGGTACTGAATTTCTGAAAAATTTAAAGAAACTCAAACGTTACTCGAATACTTGTTCCGATGCCAGTGAAGAAGGTAAGAAAATGGCTGCTTTATTTTACGTGTTATTCGTGTCGCACGCTTTTGTTGTATTTGGGGCCTACGACCGCACGTGGTTAAATGATTGAATGTTGGCACGTGGTCTATAATGCTATTGCGAGCATGGTAACATAAATGGCGTCCTGCGGGGACGCACGTGGTTTTACAATGGCTGTGTTGTGCGCTAAGCTTTTGTTGGGATGTTCTTCAGGTACACACATAGGTTGCTAATTTTTATCATAACCTTCCAATATAATATCATTGTAACCTTCATGAGAAGTTCTGTGGGAACTTTGCATGGTTATATAGTGCTATATTTGTTGCTTAACAGCATGCATTATACTTTTCCAGGTAACGTAGCGGGCTTAGTTAACAATTAATCTGAAACAACGGAAAGAACTTACAATATTCCTCCGGAGTTGATAGAAGATGTTCAACCAAATGTGGAGTATTATACAGAATTGAAAAACGATATGGTTTAAAATACACAAAAGTCATCGCCAATTTACCACTTATGATGCCAGCTAAATTAAATCGTGTAGACAGAATATGTGGGACGAAATCTAAGATGACCCACTGACCCTGGCGGGTTCTGTTCGCACAGAAGTGGAGAGGGGGGCAGCACCCAGAGCACCAGCAATGAACAGAAGTGAGAGCACAGGAGCAACATCAGCGTTGACAGTAAACTCGCAGGTGGGCATGGACGAAATCTATTTTTTTGTTATTGATTACTTGACAGTTGTTGGGTATATAATTCCATTTCATACTAAGCTAATGACAAATTGTCCAAAGTGATGTCCACACAGATGTTGACTGCATGACAGTTATTTATTCGGTCAGTGTGTCATCTTAGGGGCGGATTTTTATTCTGCTCATTGTCATCACACAACACTGCTTGACTCACATATCTACCAGCGCTCACGTGCTGTAACCATCTCGTGGCCACATCTATTACAATTAAAACATCCTTCAGCTGTTGATTCTTTGTTTTCCTTACTATAATAATATATTTTTAAGCTTTGCACCAATTCAACCAACACAAGTTTTTCAGGATTAGCTCCTTAAGCAGTCTTTTGTAGAAGTACATAACGCAACACATCCAATATTATTTTGGTAATTTTGAGTATGAGGACAGTGTTTCTAGCTGACTAACCTGAGAAGAAACACTCGAACATTACTCAGATGTCAGTTTCTGTTAAGTCCATATAATCCATACTGGTCAAATCATATGACAAGCATATAGGTTACTTGGTAGCCTCTTGAGGAATATGCCACACAGATTGGTCTGTCTTATGGCCGTGATGAGGGGTTGGAGGTCACATTTCCAATGTGATTTTATTAGTAATGAAGTTATATTTTAGATACACAAGTATGTCTTTAAAAAAATATCAATATAATAATATGAGGGGTTAAAAATATCAATATAATAAAACTCTTTATAGATACAGATACAGTTTTACAGGTTATCTCTTTACATATCTTTAACTTAGGTTTAAATCTATACTAATATTATAAAGCTGAAGAGTTTGTTTCTTTGTTTGAACGCGCTAATCTCAGGAACTACTGGTCCGATTTGAAAAAATCTTTCATTGTTAGATAGCCCATTTATCGAGGAAGGCTATATATATCATCACGCTAAGACCAGTAGGAGCGGAGCAGTAATGAAAAATGTGACACAAACGAAGTTGTGCGGACAGCTAGTGTATACTAAATATGTCGAGTCCAAGGAGTGCTTTGGCATTCGTACTAGGATTACCCTGTATGACAAATGCCGTCACCTTCCTTCACGCCCAGTAGCATCAGATGTTTAGCTAATATTTATATATACTACACTACTATTTACTATGTTACTCAATAAATATGTAGAAGAGAAGACAAGATCACAAGATGGAACTAAACAAAAGTTAATCTAATAAAACATAATCATCATAGCAAAACTAATTGGGCATAGAAAAATAAAACACCAAATAATAATAATAATTAAAAAGAAAAAAATACTGGCAATCCTTCATAAAATAAAGCAAAACTAAAATACTTTGCAATAATAACTAAAACAAAGCAAAGACCAAAAAATAATAAGAAAAACATAATATCTAAGCAACACTACAAAACAAAAACATATTAATCAAACAAATCGATTCAATTTCTTCGAGGTTGTATACACCATAGATATGGCACAGGCCATTGCATAGGCCAATGGTAAATTCCGCGAAATATTGCGCTTTCGACCGTGTCCTTCGTGGCATCCGCCCCTAAGATGACACACTGACCGTGACTTGTGTTGTTTATTTTTTTATTAATTGTTAGAACTTTATGGACTACTAACAAAGAACTGTACTCAGGCGGACTTAACGCCATAGGCATATTCTATCAGTCGACCTCCAGTCGCCTCTGCACTAACTACCCTATGCAGACATCATGGCAGGTGCAGCTTAAAAGAAAGACGAACAAAAGGGATGACTTTGCATTGATTTTAAGAAATGTGGTTGTGTGCAACTCCTTCTCTATTGCTTTTAGTGAACTGTGTGTAGTAGTTGCCGTGTGGTAGGCGTAAACGGGAGACAGGATTCCGATACATTTCCCGCTACCGGAAATATCTTCTTGTTAATTACATATGTATATCTATGATGTACTTAACGTCACTACGTTTTAGACATCTCATAAAGCAACAGCTCCGACACCACGTTATGACAAGTTGAGTAACAGTGTTGGGACTGCAGATGACATCGTGTTCTCCAGGAACACCAGAGCTGTCCAGCTTCGGTTCGCGGCGTCTTTCCATCTGCTATCGGCGCGCGCGATATGTTCACCTACAGTGATACAGCCTCGGAAACGAAGCGCGGATTACTAGGCACCCAATAGTTATGCTTTCGGCACGCACGCCGCGCCGCTATCATGACACCGTGCGGAATATCTGAGTAATATTCCTATTTCTGCATTCTAGATAGCGACTGCTCGAGCATCAACGACGAATGATGACATCGTGCTGCTTCCAGACGATTGTAAGAGCCGAATGGACCCGAAGGAACTCGAGCCGAGCCGTCAGGAGCCAAGTACACCCGACGGGAGCCGAAGACGAAAGGAAAAAGAATTTTGGAAGACATACGTTAAGTAGACCTGTGAGAGAGAGCTCGTGACAATCCGTATGAGCGCGCACATATGGAGTGTCACACTTTGCTCAAATAAAACTCTGTTTGCTTGGAGACTATTATACTCACTAATAACTATATTAATATTACTGGGCTGCAAACTGAACTGAATTGTGATCTTTATTTTTTGTATGGGACCACTCGCTGTTCAGCACACTAAGACTGGTTACTGCTTAACAGATTCCGTGCGGATGGCGCCGCAGAGGCGCCATGGGTATCTTTTCTGAATGGCGTGTGGCGCCCGAGAGGAGCCAAAATGTTTACCTGTAAAATGGCATTTTTCTGAGGTTTCCCGTAAATGAAAGTGTCTTTATAAATTCGTCACGCATTTTACGATTACAGTTTTCGTTTTAGGATATTGCATGAAAACGCACACTTCAGGTGTTGTAAACATTTTCAATTGATCTTTCATTATGATTTACAGACACTGATTTATAAGATTCGCAATGCCAGATTGTGTCCAAATTGTCCAACTAGGTAAATATTTTCTTTTTATTTAAAAGAAGTAAAAGAGTGTCAGTGGGAACTATCCAGCCCAAAAGAAACTACCCAAATATATAATTTCGTGTTCAATTAGATGCCTTTTTTGATTGATTTGTTCAAATCAGATATTTCATTCAAAAGTAACAATAAATAAAATGTTAATTTGTTTATAAAATACTATAAAATAAGTACATTAGCGTTATACATGACTAGCATCGTAATATCCCGTACTACAATAAAACGAAAATGAATTTATCAATCAATCGAGCCAAACAAATACCACAAGGTTTGCAACACCTGAAAAAATAAGTCGCTTACCTTCCATTTCGGTTTTTACACATAGATAAGCACTTCTAAACACTTGAAATTAACTATTAAACCGCTGATGTTCGCTGTTTGGTCGCGACTTAAAGAAAAACACATGGAAATAGACGAAAAAGCGATAGATGACATTTCATAGCGGGTGGCGCACTTGAGGTGCCATGAAAGTTCCTGGTGCTTGGCGCCTCAGAGGAGCCACGAAATATTTGTTCGCTGCCAGGCGCAAAGGTTTGCAAAAAATTACACCGCACTGAATCAGTTAACCGGACTATCCTGTGGTGGCCTCAAATTAATTTAAGGCCTCCAGCTAGGGGTAAAACTAAGCTTACAAACTAAATGAATGCTCGCTAAGGGCATCCCCAGTGGGATACGGGCCTCGGCTTAGCGGCGTTATTTGAGACAGGCTGGGTCTACTTATTATTATTTAGGGGATTTAACGCTAATGGCTCAGCGGCGCGGGCTGGCTCGTTATGCAAAAGTCGGGGAGGTAACATCTTACGGGGGCGTCGCGATGGGCCTCGTCGGCGGGGCCGGAATACGGAACGCGGTCTGTTTTCGTTTTTACGAATCGTGCTGGTTTCCCTATTACTCTCTTGAAGTAAGGTGATGGGGTCGTCGGGTTCGACTAGGGAGTGCCGTGGACGGCGAATCCTACTAATCTTGGAGGGAGTGTACCGGGCGGCCGATACAATGAGAGGGTTCTGATGGGATTCGGCGGACTCAATGAAACGCTTGTTAAGGCGCTTCATGAATTGTTTAATAGTTGGAATGCGGAGGTCGACATGGAGTCGATCGTTTCTAACGAACCACGGGGCACCCGTGGGCATCCGCAGAAATCGGTTTTGAATTACTTGCAACCTATGGATCCGGTCCGACTTAGTGTGCGCAAAGGTAGCACACGCATAGGTCATAATCGGGCGTATGCACGTTGTATAAATGCGCAACTTGCATTTAAGGGAAAGCTTGCTGCGTGTATTCAGCATGGGGTGGAGCCTACCGAGAGCGAAAGCGGCGCGATTACGCACCGTCTTTATGTGCTCACCGAAAGTAAGCTTTCGGTCAAGGATTACACCTAAGTATTTGGCTTGCTTCACCCAAGGGATCGGCTTGCCAAACATGGTGATCGGACTGGGGTCTGGTGGAGGGAATCGAGCCCGCGGCCTGTGAAACAGGATCGCTTGACTCTTTTCCGGATTGACTTCCACTCTCCATTTCCGAAACCAGGCGCCTAGTGCGTCGGCGGATTTCTGGAGGTGGCCGGCTATTGCCTTTACACATCTGCCGGAGCGGTAGATGGCCGTGTCGTCGGCAATTAGGGCAAGTTGCGTCTGAGCACTGGTGGGTATGTCGCTGGTGTACAGCGAGAAGATCAAGGGAGAGAGGACACCGCCTTGCGGTACTCCGGCATGAATGGGGTGGGGAGAGGAAAGCGCACCTTCGATACGGTACCGAAAGGTGCGGTCTGACAAATAGTCTCGCAAGATGAGCACGAGACGATCTGGCACACCCAGTTGATATAACTTGTATATCAGTCCGTTGTGCCAGACCTTGTCAAACGCTTTCGCTATGTCGAAGAACAGGGCCCCCGTAACTAACGATACGGTAGACCTGTTGGACGCATGAATGGTTTGACCGGAAGCCAAACTGCTCATTTGGGAGGAGGCTCTTTGCTTCAACGTAGTCTTTGAGTCGCTTATAAATAAGCCTCTCGTAGACCTTGCCGAGAGCTTTAAACAAACTAATGGGACGATAGCTGGACGGGGAGGACTTGGGCTTCCCTGGTTTGGGGATACCTATGACGGTAGCCTCTTTCCACGTCTGTGGGAACATGTTGTTGGACAGAGCGCCGTTGAAAATGGCGGTCATCAACATGATCAGGGTTGCCGGGAAGAGACGGAGCACCTTATTGGTGATTCCGTCTGACCCAGGGGCTTTCTTGAGTTTGAGTCGCCCGATGATCTCCTTCACCTCGTCAGGAGTGACTGGGGGGAGAGGATCCTCGGGGTCCTCGACTGGTGGGAGGGAGGCTCTACGTTCGACTTCAGCGTTCACCTTGTCCAGGTGTGCTTTGTCTACTGGTTGAGAGCTGGGAGAGCACTGGGCCTCTAGGCTGTCGGCCAGGCATTCGGCCTTCTCATCGTCTTCAAAAGCGATGGAGTTGTCGGGGCGGGTGAGGGGAGGCATAGAGGCAACTTCAGAGGAGCGCAATTTCCTTTGGAGTTCCCAAAACGCTTGATGGTTGGGTTCGAGGTCGCCCAGCAATTTTATCCCAGCGACTTTCACGCAGCTCAGCAATGCTCTTACTTACTTTGCGTTGTAAGTAGCGCATGTGAACTTTGTTAGCTTCGCAGGGAAAAGCACTGTAGGCACGAACTGCCGCGTTCTTCTCAGTCACGAGCTCACGCACTTCGTCCGGTAGTTTCCAGTGACGATCGCTCGTCACCGGGGACTCCTTTGAACTTTCGTTCAGGATCGATTGCACATGATCCGTGAGTGAGCTGACCGCGGCCAGCGTGTCTGCGACAGTCTCGATATTGTCTGGGATCTGGTCCAGGTGAGCTGACGTGGTGACTTTCAGCTTTTCGCTTACTTGTCTCCAGTCAGTGGTCAGTTTGGTGGGAGGAGGATGGGAGGGGTCCATGGGCCCCGACCTAGGAGCAAGCTCCAGGATCACTGGCCTATGGTCCGAGTTAAGCTCTTCGAGCGCTTCCACAGAATGCAACCGAAGGTTGACATTTTTGAGGAGAGCGATGTCGAGCACGTCGGGTGGATGGGAGGTTATGTGGGGATAGTGGGTTGGATGCATCGGAGCGATGACATCAAAGTTGAGGGAGCTGCACAGATCAAACACTACTCTGCCTCTGGCAGTAGTCGTGTTGCTGTTCCAGGAGGGGTGCTTGGCATTGAGATCCCCCGCCAGAAGGACGGAGTTACTCATGCCGAGAAGTTTTGTCAGATCATCTTTCACAGCGGGGCCGTCCGACGAGGTGTTAGGCGGGACGTAGGCTGAGATGATCGTGATCGGTTGGTGGCCAGTCATGCCTAGCCGACAGACTGAGACCTCAAAGATGTCTAGTGGGGGCGGATCCATAGGGATGCAGTAGAGGGCAGATCTGTAATATATCAAGAGTACCTCCTGCGTGACATCGGGTCCTATCATTGCGAACTAAACGATAGTTCGCAATTTTAGGATCCCGATGCCGGGGCTTCAGGAAGGTCTCTTGAACCAGAAGTATGTCTAAGTGATGGTCGCGGAGGAAGAGGGCGATCTCATCACGCTGGCTCCTAAGGCCATTGGCATTGAAAAACCCTACGCGGAGGGCTGTCGGCTTAATCCTACTTTTATAATGGGACTTATCCATTGTTGGGGGAGATTAGGGATGTATAGACGGAGACGTGGTGCACAACGTCACCGAAGTCTTTGAAAACTGCGGGGTGGTTCCCACCGCAGTTTTCTAGGGCCCTAGCCATGGCCAGCGCACGAGGCGAGTAAAACGCCTGGTACGTGACCAGGATTATGTTTCTGGAGATGTCTCCAGAAACAGTGGTGGGGGGGGGGGAGGTGCAACTGCTTGCACCGGGGCTGGCACCTGAGTCTGCGGAGACACAGGGAAGGGGGGTATGGCTACGTCCATCAGGGCCGGAATGGCCTTGGTTGGGGTAGCGGGGGCCTTAGGGGCAGAACCAGTCGTGGGGGCGGGCGCACTGGACTTCAGGGCCGGGAAGTGGGCCTGGTGATTCAAAGCGTTCCAGGGGCTGGGACGCTGAGGGCTGAGGGGGATGGTGGAGGGAGACTCCCTTTGTTGACGCGCGTTCGCACGCTTCGCCAGCTTGGGAGCCGAAGATTTTGGGGCCTTAGGGCAACCGCGGTAGTTTGCGGTGTGCCCCGTTTCTCCACACAGCACACAGCTGGGCGGGTCTGCGCAGAGGGAGCGGTCCTTGGGGCGGGGGCAGTCGGGAGTACCGTGGTCTCCCAGGCACTTCACGCACCTCGGCTTGCCGAAGCAATGCCGCTGTGAGTGGCCGTATAGCTGGCAGCGGTGGCATTGCCCAATAATGCCACTCTGTCTCGGCTTTTCTACGGATAGGCCAGAGAGGCCACAGATCTTGGCAATTTTAAAAATAGGGTGGTGGCCCTCGGTCGGGTCACAGACCACGAGGACCATGTTGAATGATTCCCCCCCGCGGCGGTGCATACGGTGCACCTCCGCTACGGGGATACCTTGCGACTCTTAAGTCGCTTAGTATCTCCTGAGTGGGGATCTCCCTCGGGACATTGCGGATCACCACCCTGATCTGGCGGTTCTCCGGTAAGTTAAAGGAGTGGAAGTAAACCTTCCTGGACGTAAGGAGCTTGTGCAGCTCCCTATAGTCCTTGGCGGAGGGGGTTACGACTTTGATGCCCTGCTGGACGGCACGGGCGTGCGTGAAATTTATCTTTTGGACGGCGCAAGCCGCCGAAATCTCCGTCCACCTCCCTTTATCATGAATGAAAAGGGGGGGTGGGGGGCGGGTCTTGGGGGCTGCGGGTGCAGTCTCCATGGGGCTGGGGGGACGGGGGCTCGCCTGTGAGGCGGCCTGCGAGGGGGACGCTGGGCGCGAAGAGGGCGCCGACGAGGGGGCTGACGTCGGGGCAACAGGGGGGAGGGGGGCCTTGGTGGCCTTTTTGGGGGCGGGGGCCTGGAGGGTGGAGGAGGCCTTCTTCTTCCTCTTCCCCTGGACGACTGTGTAGCCATCCGAGGACGAGGCGGTCGCGGAGGAATGGGAGGAGGTGGCAGACGAGTCGGAGTGGTCCGACTCGTACTCCATCTCTGCAACGGGGGAGGTGGCCCTGGCTGCCAGGTAGTTGGCTAGCACAGGGGGGGGGGGGCCTGAGGGGCGGGGGAGAGGGGGCCCTGATGCAGTACTGGGACTGCTATCAAGGCAGGGGGGCCCTGAGGGGGCAGGGGGGGCGATGGGGTGGCAGACCCCGAGGAGACACATGACTCCTGTGAGAGGCCCTGAGTGGGCTGGGAGGGGAGGCCCTGAAGGGGCGGGGAGATGGAGCCCTGAGGGGGCGGGGGCAGTAGGGACTTCAGTCCCATCGCAATGGCGCTGAGCTGAGCATCGTATGCCGACACCAGCTCAGCGTCCTTGCAATTGCCCATCATAGTCCTGCAAAGGACCATGAGGGCGTCAATCATGGATGCCGCTGACGCCTGAGGGGCGTCCATGACGGCACAAAAAAGAGTATTGACGAGGAGATGGGGAGGGGGATCCTAAGCTCCTAACAGCCTCGAGGAGACACGTAAAACGTGAGCTCCCCGAGCAGTCAGTCCCTCAAAAAACTCCCTTCCCCGCGAGTGCTTCCTAGTGCTATTACCAGGGAGAAGAAACACTCGGGAACAAACTCCCTGGTGCACTATCTGACTGATTGGCCAGAAGGGCCCTAATCCTAACTCCCCGGGCGGGAAAACCCGGGAATGTGTGACCCTCCCTGCTGGGTGATGCAGGGAGGTGAGTACCTAATGTGTACCCTAAGCTTGAATGCCCGCTGCCTATCTTAATGTGCAGCGGGGCCCTATGGGTCTTGCGACCGAGCTGGCGCCTATGGGGTAGACACACCCAATCGGCGCCAGGTGCACACTGAAAGAGAACGGGGTTAAGCTGCTGGGCGCGACGAGGGAAGCCCCCAAGGCCGCGCACCAACGCCCTTCCGACTTACTCGGTCCTGAAGGGACCGAGCGGTGCGTCGGGTCAGCACCACTTGGGTTCGTTATCACCGCTAGGTTTCCCCCAAGTACCACCAAACAGTGGATTTAGTCCAAAAGGGACCAAAAAAAACCGAGCGTCGATCGACCGCAAGCACTTACGTACTCGTAGCCGATCAAACGTAAACAATCGCGAGTGATATGCGACTTCGTAGCAGCGCGTAGCTAGCTACGTAGAGCCGCGTAGCACTGCTACGATGTGTTCGAAATCGGGCAGGCGACACGTGGGTCGGCCGGCGGCGGAGGTGTCGCAGGGGGCGGAGCGCTCGTAGCGCTCGTAGTTCTGCTACGGCGTAGCGGTCGGACAGTTGCGTGCGGGTGGCAGGCGTGTGCTCCGTACGGCTGCGCGAAGCGGAATGACGATTTTTGTAAAATTTTCGAGTTTTTTTTTTTTTTTTTGGAATGGACCACTCGCAGTTCAGCACACTAAGGCTGGTTACTGCTCAACCGGACAATCCTGTGGTGGCCTCAAATGAATTTAAGGCCCCCAGCCAGGGCTAAAAACTACTAAAAGCTAAATGACCGCTTCGCTAAGGGCATCCCCTGTGGGATACGGGCCTCGGCTTAACGGGGTCATTGAGAGGGGCAGCAAGGGACAGGCTGGGTCAATTATTATTATTTAGGGGATTTAACGCTAATGGCTCAGCGTCGCGGGCTGGCTCGTTAGGCAAAAGTCGGGGAGGGATGTTACTGGGGCGTCGCGATGGGCCTCGTCGGCGAGGCCGGAATACGGAACGCGGTCTGTTTTTGTTTTTTCTAATCGTACTGGTTTCCCTATTACTCTCTTGAAGTAAGGTGATGGGGTCGTCGGGTTCGACTAGGGAGTGCCGTGGACGGCGAATCCTACTAATCTTGGAGGGAGTGTACCGGGCGGCCGATACAATGAGAGGGTTCTGATGGGATTCGGCGGACTCAATGAAACGCTTGTTAAGGCGCTTCATGAATTGTTTAATAGTTGGAATGCGGAGGTCGACATGGAGTCGATCGTTTCTAACGAACCACGGGGCACCCGTGGCCTTCCGCAGAAATCGGTTTTGGATTACTTGCAACCTATGGATCCGGTACGACTTAGTGTGCGCAAAAGTAGCACACGCATAGGTCATAATCGGGCGTATACACGTTATATAAATGCGCAACTTGCATTTGAGGGAAAGCTTGCTGCGTGCATTCAGCATGGGGTGGAGCCTACCGAGAGCGAAAGCGGCGCGATTACGCACCGTCTTTATGTGCTCACCGAAAGTAAGCTTTCGGTCAAGGATTACACCTAAGTATTTGGCTTGCTTCACCCAAGGGATCGGCTTGCCAAACATGGTGATCGGACTGGGGTCTGGTGGAGGGAATCGAGCCCGCGGCCTGTGAAACAGGATCGCTTGACTCTTTTCCGGATTGACTTCCACTCTCCATTTCCGAAACCAGGCGCCTAGTGCGTCGGCGGATCTCTGGAGGTGGCTGGCTATTGACTTTACACATCTGCCGGAGCGGTAGATGGCCGTGTCGTCGGCAAATAGGGCAAGTTGCGTCTGAGCACTGGTGGGTATGTCGCTGGTGTACAGCGAGAATATCAAGGGAGAGAGGACACCGCCTTGCGGTACTCCGGCATGAATGGGGTGGGGAGACGAAAGCGCACCTTCGATACGGTACCGAAAGGTGCGGTCTGACAAATAGTCTCGCAAGATGAGCACGAGACGATCTGGCACACCCAGTTGATATAACTTGTATATCAGTCCGTTGTGCCAGACCTTGTCAAACGCTTTCGCTATGTCGAAGAACAGGGCCCCCGTAACTAAGCCGCGCTGATAGCGGTCGCTGATGTGCTCAACGATACGGAAGACCTGTTGGACGCATGAGTGGTTTGACCGGAAACCAAACTGCTCATTGGGGAGGAGGCTCTTAGCTTCAACGTAGTCTTTGAGTCGCTTATAAATAAGCCTCTCGTAGACCTTGCCGAGAGCTTTGAGCAAGCTAATGGGACGATAGCTGGACGGGGAGGACTTGGGCTTCCCTGGTTTGGGGATACCTATGACGGTAGCCTCTTTCCACGTCTGTGGGAACATGTTGTTGGACAGAGCGCCGTTGAAAATGGCGGTCATCAACATGATCAGGGTTGCCGGGAAGAGACGGAGCACCTTATTGGTGATTCCGTCTGACCCAGGGGCTTTCTTGAGTTTGAGTCGCCCGATGATCTCCTTCACCTCGTCAGGAGTGACGGGGGGGAGAGGATCCTCGGGGTCCTCGACTGGCGGGAGGGAGGCTCTACGTTCGACTTCAGCGTTCACCTTGTCCAGGTGTGCTTTGTCTACTGGTTGAGAGCTGGGAGAGCACTGGGCCTCTAGGCTGTCGGCCAGGCATTCGGCCTTCTCATCGTCTTCAAAAGCGATGGAGTTGTCGGGGCGGGTGAGGGGAGGCATAGAGGCAACTTCAGAGGAGCGCAATTTCCTTTGGAGTTCCCAAAACGCTTGATGGTTGGGTTCGAGGTCGCCCAGCATTTTATCCCAGCGACTTTCACGCAGCTCAGCAATGCTCTTACTTACTTTGCGTTGTAAGTAGCGCATGTGAACTTTGTTAGCTTCGCAGGGAAAAGCACTGTAGGCACGAACTGCCGCGTTCTTCTCATCACGAGCTCACGCACTTCGTCCGGGAGTTTCCAGTGACGATCGCTCGTCACCGGGGACTCCTTTGAACTTTCGTTCAGGATCGATTGCACGTGATCCGTGAGTGAGCTGACCGCGGCCAGCGTGTCTGCGACAGTCTCGATATTGTCTGGGATCTGGTCCAGGTGAGCTGACGTGGTGACTTTCAGCTTTTCGCTTACTTGTCTCCAGTCAGTGGTCAGTTTGGTGGGAGGAGGATGGGAGGGGTCCATGGGCCCCGACCTAGGAGCAAGCTCCAGGATCACTGGCCTATGGTCCGAGTTAAGCTCTTCGAGCGCTTCCACAGAATGCAACCGAAGGTTGACATTTTTGAGGAGAGCGATGTCGAGCACGTCGGGTGGATGGGAGGTTATGTGGGGATAGTGGGTTGGATGCATCGGAGCGATGACATCAAAGTTGAGGGAGCTGCACAGATCAAACACTACTCTGCCTCTGGCAGTAGTCGTGTTGCTGTTCCAGGAGGGGTGCTTGGCATTGAGGTCCCCCGCCAGAAGGACGGAGTTACTCATGCCGAGAAGTTTTGTCAGATAATCTTTCACAGCGGGGCCGTCCGACGAGGTGTTAGGCGGGACGTAGGCTGAGATGATCGTGATCGGTTGGTGGCCAGTCATGCCTAGCCGACAGACTGAGACCTCCAAAGATGTCTAGTGGGGGCGGATCCATAGGGATGCAGTAGAGGGCAGATCTGTAATATATCAGAGTACCTCCTGCGTGACATCGGGTCCTATCATTGCGAACTAAACGATAGTTCGCAATTTTAGGATCCCGATGCCGGGGCTTCAGGAAGGTCTCTTGAATCAGGAGTATGTCTAAGTGATGGTCGCGGAGGAAGAGGGCGATCTCATCACGCTGGCTCCTAAGGCCATTGGCATTAAAAAACCCTACGCGGAGGGCTGTCGGCTTAATCCTACTTTTATAATGGGACTTATCCATTAATGGGGGAGATTATAGAGGTATAGACGGAGACGTGGTGCACAACGTCACCGAAGTCTTTGAAAACTGCGGGGTGGTTCCCACCGCAGTTTTCTAGGGCCCTAGCCATGGCCAGCGCACGAGGCGAGTAAAACGCCTGGTACGTGACCAGGATTATGTTTCTGGAGATGTCTCCAGAAACAGTGGTGGGGGGGGGGAGGTGCAACTGCTTGCACCGGGGCTGGCACCTAAGTCTGCGGAGACACAGGGAAGGGGGGTATGGCTACGTCCATCAGGGCCGGAATGGCCTTGGTTGGGGTAGCGGGGGCCTTAGGGGCAGAACCAGTCGTGGGGGCGGGCGCACTGGACTTCAGGGCCGGGAAGTGGGCCTGGTGATTCAAAGCGTTCCAGGGGCTGGGACGCTGAGGGCTGAGGGGGATGGTGGAGGGAGACTCCCTTTGTTGACGCGCGTTCGCACGCTTCGCCAGCTTGGGAGCCGAAGATTTTGGGGCCTTAGGGCAACCGCGGTAGTTTGCGGTGTGCCCCGTTTCTCCACACAGCACACAGCTGGGCGGGTCTGCGCAGAGGGAGCGGTCCTTGGGGCGGGGGCAGTCGGGAGTACCGTGGTCTCCCAGGCACTTCACGCACCTCGGCTTGCCGAAGCAATGCCGCTGTGAGTGGCCGTATAGCTGGCAGCGGTGGCATTGCCCAATAATGCCACTCTGTCTCGGCTTTTCTACGGATAGGCCAGAGAGGCCACAGATCTTGGCAATTTTAAAAATAGGGTGGTGGCCCTCGGTCGGGTCACAGACCACGAGGACCATGTTGAATGATTCCCCCCCGCGGCGGTGCATACGGTGCACCTCCGCTACGGGGATACCTTGCGACTCTAAGTCGCTTAGTATCTCCTGAGTGGGGATCTCCCTCGGGACATTGCGGATCACCACCCTGATCTGGCGGTTCTCCGGTAAGTTAAAGGAGTGGAAGTAAACCTTCCTGGACGTAAGGAGCTTGTGCAGCTCCCTATAGTCCTTGGCGGAGGGGGTTACGACTTTGATGCCCTGCTGGACGGCACGGGCGTGCGTGAAATTTATCTTTTGGACGGCGCAAGCCGCCGAAATCTCCGTCCACCTCCCTTTATCATGAATGAAAAGGGGGGGGTGGGGGGCGGGTCTTGGGGGCTGCGGGTGCAGTCTCCATGGGGCTGGGGGGACGGGGGCTCGCCTGTGAGGCGGCCTGCGAGGGGGACGCTGGGCGCGAAGAGGGCGCCGACGAGGGGGCTGACGTCGGGGCAACAGGGGGGAGGGGGGCCTTGGTGGCCTTTTTGGGGGCGGGGGCCTGGGGGGTGGAGGAGGCCTTCTTCTTCCTCTTCCCCTGGACGACTGTGTAGCCATCCGAGGACGAGGCGGTCGCGGAGGAATGGGAGGAGGTGGCAGACGAGTCGGAGTGGTCCGACTCGTACTCCATCTCTGCAACGGGGGAGGTGGCCCTGGCTGCCAGGTAGTTGGCTAGCACAGGGGGGGGGGGCCTGAGGGGCGGGGGAGAGGGGGCCCTGATGCAGTACTGGGACTGCTATCAAGGCAGGGGGGCCCTGAGGGGGCAGGGGGGGCGATGGGGTGGCAGACCCCGAGGAGACACATGACTCCTGTGAGAGGCCCTGAGTGGGCTGGGAGGGGAGGCCCTGAAGGGGCGGGGAGATGGAGCCCTGAGGGGGCGGGGGCAGTAGGGACTTCAGTCCCATCGCAATGGCGCTGAGCTGAGCATCGTATGCCGACACCAGCTCAGCGTCCTTGCAATTGCCCATCATAGTCCTGCAAAGGACCATGAGGGCGTCAATCATGGATGCCGCTGACGCCTGAGGGGCGTCCATGACGGCACAAAAAAGAGTATTGACGAGGAGATGGGGGGGGGGATCCTAAGCTCCTAACAGCCTCGAGGAGACACGTAAAACGTGAGCTCCCCGAGCAGTCAGTCCCTCAAAAAACTCCCTTCCCCGCGAGTGCTTCCTAGTGCTATTACCAGGGAGAAGAAACACTCGGGAACAAACTTCCTGGTGCACTATTTGACTGATTGGCCAGAAGGGCCCTAATCCTAGCTCCCCGGGCGGGAAAACCCGGGAATGTGTAACCCTCCCTGCTGGGTGATGCAGGGAGGTGAGTACCTACTGTGTACCCTAAGCTGGAATGCCCGCTGCCTATCTTAATGTGCAGCGGGGCCCTATGGGTCTTGCGACCGAGCTGGCGCCTATGGGGTAGACACACCCAATCGGCGCCAGGTGCACACTGAAAGAGAGCGGGGTTAAGCTGCTGGGCGCGACGAGGGAAGCCCCCAAGGCCGCGCACCAACGCCCTTCCGACTTACTCGGTCCTGAAGGGACCGAGCGGTGCGTCGGGTCAGCACCACTTGGGTTCGTTAACACCGCTAGGTATCCCCCAAGTACCACCAAACGGTGGATTTAGTCCAAAAGGGACCAAAAAACCGAACGTCGATCGACCGCAAGCACTTACGTACTCGTGGCCGATCTAAACGTAAACAATCGCGAGTGATAGGCGACTTCGTAGCAGCGCGTAGCTTGCTACGTAGAGCCGCGTAGCACTGCTACGATGTGTTCGAATCGGGCAGGCGACACGTGGGTCGGCCGGCGGCGGAGGTGTCGCAGGGGGCGGAGCGCTCGTAGCGCTCGTAGTTCTGCTACGACGTAGCGGTCGGACAGTTGCGTGCGGGTGGCAGGCGTGTGCTCCGTACGGCTGCGCGAAGCGGAATCACCGAACGGCTGCTCAAAATGCTCTACATTTATATTTTCTTACATGGGCGCAAGTAGTGGCAGGGTCAAAAACAGATAATTTTTGTCTAATTATTTACGTTTACTTCCCACTGTCGATCACCCAATCGGAATCATTTGCTTCACCACAGGTTCCGACTTGTCGAGAGTGGAGCGCGTTCGTGGTTCTAACAACGAAGACACAATAATCAAACAATGATCTACTATTATTCACAAGGTTGACTTGCGCGTATAAATGAGCGTCCTGCACAAGAACTATGTAAGGTAACTGTTTTGCGTTGTCATGTTTCAGTTTTTGTTTTAGTATGCGCCATGTTCGATACGAGGCGTGAATCAATCCATGTATGCAGTACATTTCACAATCGTCCGCCTAGCTTACGCGGTTGCCCCAATTTCGGGGCTTTGGGGCCCCCAAACTGCCCCAAAGCCTCAATACTCGTTCCCAAGCTGGCAAAGCTTAGCCATTTGTTATTTCTGTTAGTTAATTTAGTTTCATCTCAGGTTGCACTCGTTACTCATGAACACGGATTTGAAATAAGTAGTTATGTTTCATTAGTAACGTAAACCCTTGATAACATTTCTTATTTTTATGTATATTAAGAGAATGCAATGATAATGTCCAGCCTGTCCCTTGCTGCCCTCCATCAATGGCCCCGTTACGCCGAGGCCCGTGTCCCACAGGGGATGGCCTTAGCGAGCGATCATTTAGCGTTTCAAGTAGTTTTTTAGCCCTAGCTCGTGAGGGCTTTAGATTAATTTGAAGCCGCCACAGGATAGTCCGGTTGAGCAGTAACCAGCCTTAGTGTGATGAACTACGAGTGGTCCATTCTAAAAAAATAGCGACTGTAAATAAGTACTGCGTTTGTCATATTTCTATGACTGCAGCCCACGTTATGGAACGTGAAAGTCTGAAGCAATTCTTGGATTTCATGTGGTACACCTCGCTTTTACTGTTTTTTGGAATCGCAGCAGATCAGGCAAATGTATCGTTTGCTCTTTGTGTCTACTAGACGGTGGTCACCCAACATTACTTTCAATTTGATTTCCTTTTAGTTATCAATGTGTACAATACTGCAATTACTAATGTGCCGTCACTCTGACCTAAAAAATACAGACAGATGTCTAGTTCGGTGGTCACGTCTAGCCTGGTTTTTGTAAATCTGCATTTTGATTATTCTACCTAGCATATTAAAAAAGTACCTAAAATGTTAGATAATTTTTGTTTTATCTTTGTGCATACATTTGAATTTGACGTTATTCTAAAATTCTGATATTCTATTTGTTTCATTGCAAATAATGTTAGACCAGTAATTTTGTAACTCTAAGCTGGGAATTCAGATAAGTACTAACTGTATTAGAGTAAGTGTACATGTCATTGCTTTTTTTATATCTATTACCTGATTTATATAACTGCAATATACCTACATCTATACTAATATTATAAAGAGGATAGTTTTGTATTTTTATATGTTTGTATGTTTACGAAAGAAAGCTACATTCCCCCTGGGTAACATAGGCTATATTTTATCCCCTTATTCTCACGGGAACGGCGACTACTGGTATGACATGTATTAAATACTTACAACAACTCTTTCATTATTTATTTCATCCCTTTGACACTGTAGTCTATAATGTATCATTTCATCCATCCGTTTACTGCAACTGCAGCAGGACCAAGCGGATGTGGGAAGTCAAATGTTGTTATACATTTCTTAAAATCAGTGAAATATGTAATATTTATTTTATTCAGATCAGCCAAACCAAATGCTCAAGGAGTTCCAAATCGTGTTATGTTTGTTTGAAGGAGAAAATCCACATGCCATAATTATTGAAGATTTAATGAGCTAGTATGATGGTAAGATTGTGGATATGTGGCCGGATAAATTGTGGCATTCGTTTTACCGATGATGTCACAATTATCCGGCCACAGTATCCACCGATCACCTACGGCCACGGATCACAGTAATCTTTTACTGTAGAGTACACAATCTCTCAAGATATTCTATAGTCTTGCGGATTTTGCTATTATCCGGTAATGTAGTGTTGTGCTCTGTAGCCAAGCCACCGTACCTATATTTTTTTGCTATGATATAAACCATTTTGATGTGCGGCTGACGCTCATGAAGTCATGCATGTTTATGAATGTACCGACTTTTCTAGATACCTACCTACTGTTAAAAAAACATGGCGAAGAATATTGATGTAATAAAGGTACGTGTCCGTTACCCAGGCCAGATGTTGTCAAAGATGGTCATTTGAATCATATAGATAATTATTTTTGCGGCTTCTGTAGGTAATTGTTGCGCACATTTTTAAATTTGTTGCGCTTATAGTTTTTTAATTATTTCACAAAAACATTTCCTGCTGGCGTAACGTTACGCCAACCAGACCTTTTTCTTTCTAATGGGAATATTTAAATAAATATTAGCTACCTATAAAATTAGTTGTCTAGATGAAGTAAATGTTGTGCCTTATTTTGTATTTGTTCTTTCTTCGGTTGCGAAGTTATTCGAGATTTTGCTGGGGTAACGTTTTTGGTTTTGCTAGATCTTTGAAATGGTTAAGCGGATTCTTATCATATTTTGTACATGCCTTCTTAGGACTTAGTTTAAATTTGTTCTGCAATAATAAAACCAAAATATTGCATATCTTAAAGGTTATTTCATTAAACAGAAAAACACTTCAATTGGTCCCAGCACTCTCAATAAGAAGTCTAACGACTTACTTTAAACGTTATTTTAAAGCTTGTAACTGCCTTCAAATGTATGTGAAGTTTCATTAGTATCCTGTAAGTACCTATTTAACAAGTTATGATGATATTCAGTTCTTCACGAGCACGGTCTTGATGCGCGCGGTGTTATTTGGCCACTGGATTAGAAATATGAACTGAATGTTATGTCAATTATTAGTTTCTTAGATCAGTTGTATATCAGTACATTTTCAGCTGAGTACATTGGATAATTAATGAGATAATACGATTAAAGTCATTAGGAAGTGAATGACCGTGGTAACCCGACCAAGTTTAGGTGGTTACGAAAGAGCGAAAACGCAGAACATTATGGTACCTTCTAAAATATGTAGGATAGTGTTACAAAATTAGTACAGACATGTACAAGTTTTTTTTAAAAAACTACATGATTATTAAAGAATTTTTATTGACAGGTAAAATAATCATTTCAATTGAACTTTTAAAGTATTATTATACTCCTTAAAAACAATCACAGATTAAAATTACAGATAGTAATTTTGCTTTTTTTAATTTTCTATTATTTTTTATTTATATTATAGATTTCAGTATACACAGTTACAGTTTTTATTTAAATATGTAGGGTCAGGGAGGAAACAGTGACTCGGATTTTTTCGATACGCTCAAAAATAGGTATAGTAAATAATATATAAACAATATGTCTTAATATAATTAATCAGTCTTAGAATTATATTTTAATTTTACTCTGGTTCACACTTTAGCTTCTTAAGGGCGCACCGAGTTTCTAGCGCTAATCGATTTTAGGTATTCTATGCGCTTCGTGTATGTGTGCGTGAGGCACACCGGCAAGAGAGCAGCGCCGACCGCGCGCCACGCGTATAATAACTTATCGGCTATATAAGTAGGGTAAAAATCCCAGTAGTCGACCTTTTATTTTCAATTTCAAATTATTTATTCATCAATGTAGATTCAGTAAAAACTACTTTCGTTAGTACGTAAGGTTCGACTTTTAATTCCATTCAGTAACTTGACGGTTAATTTGACAGATTTTAATAAAAAAACAGCTATTTGAGTTGGTGTAAGCATAAACTATATTCAATTAACTTCACAAATGTACTTGTCGGAGAAGCTATGTCTGTCTCTCGTTAGCATCAGGCATATTTTAATTAGTACTGTGGGCGTAATAAGGGTAGTGTTGGTTATACCGCAATATTATAACGGTTTGCAGTTCAAATCAGATTGCAATTTACGAACAAGTCAGTCACACTTGCGAATCACACACTGTAGGTACCTATACAACTCAACGATACGGAACGCGACAGTTTCTATGCACATGTTGTTCGTACGATGTCCAATGTTTCGATGATCCCGAGAGCTTTTTTTTTTGAAAAAAGCTCTCGGTATCATCGCTCGCAGTTCAGCACACTAAGGCTGGTTACTGCGTAACCGATAAATCCTGTGGTGGTCTCAAATGAATTTAAGGCCCCCAGCCAGGGTTAAAAACTACTTAAAACCTAAATGACCGCTCGCTAAGGTCATCCCCTGTGGGACACGGGCCTCGGCTTAGCAGGGTCATTGAGGGAGGGCAGCAAGGGACAGGCTGGGTCAGGTTGATATTATTTTGGTGATTTAACGGCAATGACTCAGCGGCGCAGGCTGGCTCGTTAGGCAAAAGAGGGTTTTGACGGGGGCGTCGCGATGTACCTCGTCGGCGAGGCCGGTATACGCGGAACGCGATCTGTGTTTGTTTTTCCTAAGAGTACTGGTTTCCCTACTACTCTCTTGGTTCTGGGTGATGAGGTCATCGGGCTCAACAAGGGTATGCCGCGGTCGGCGCATCTTGCTGATCTGGTAGGGCGTGTATCTGGTAGCCGATACGATAAGGGGGTTAAACACAGAAAAATAAAAATAAATTAAAAGTATTATTAATTTTAAACTGTGCGAGGCCAAAAAAGGTCCCAATCTCAGCATTCAGCATTTGATCGTCAAGTTTTCCTAAAATATGAATACAATAATACAAATATAAAATGACGATGACTGATTTATGATTTATGATTACTCATCTATACTAAAATATTATAAAGAGGAAAGATTTTTATTTTTGTATGTAACCAATAAACTCAAAAACTACTAGACCTATCTCAAAAATTCTTTCACCACTAGAAAGCTACATTCACCCTGAGTAACATAGGCTATATTTTATCACCGTATTCTCACGGGAACGGGAACTACGCAGGTGAAACCGGGGGGCGCTCCTAGTAAAACATAAATGCAATTACTTATTACAGGTTTCAATTCGAAATTTAATTCCATTCAGTAACTTGACGGTTAATTTGACAGATTTTAATAAAAAAACAGCTATTTGAGTTGGTGTAAGCATAAACTATATTCAATTAACTTCACAAATGTACTTGTCGGAGAAGCTATGTCTGTCTCTCGTTAGCATCAGGCATATTTTAATTAGTACTGTGGGCGTAATAAGGGTAGTGTTGGTTATACCGCAATATTATAACGGTTTGCAGTTCAAATCAGATTGCAATTTACGAACAAGTCAGTCACACTTGCGAATCACACACTGTAGGTACCTATACAACTCAACGATACGGAACGCGACAGTTTCTATGCACATGTTGTTCGTACGATGTCCAATGTTTCGATGATCCCGAGAGCTTTTTTTTTTGAAAAAAGCTCTCGGTATCATCGCTCGCAGTTCAGCACACTAAGGCTGGTTACTGCGTAACCGATAAATCCTGTGGTGGTCTCAAATGAATTTAAGGCCCCCAGCCAGGGTTAAAAACTACTTAAAACCTAAATGACCGCTCGCTAAGGTCATCCCCTGTGGGACACGGGCCTCGGCTTAGCAGGGTCATTGAGGGAGGGCAGCAAGGGACAGGCTGGGTCAGGTTGATATTATTTTGGTGATTTAACGGCAATGACTCAGCGGCGCAGGCTGGCTCGTTAGGCAAAAGAGGGTTTTGACGGGGGCGTCGCGATGTACCTCGTCGGCGAGGCCGGTATACGCGGAACGCGATCTGTGTTTGTTTTTCCTAAGAGTACTGGTTTCCCTACTACTCTCTTGGTTCTGGGTGATGAGGTCATCGGGCTCAACAAGGGTATGCCGCGGTCGGCGCATCTTGCTGATCTGGTAGGGCGTGTATCTGGTAGCCGATACGATAAGGGGGTTCTGGTTCTTTTCAGCGGATGAAACGCTTTGAAAAACGTTTCATGAACTGTTTGATGGTGGGGATGCGGAGGTCGACATGGAGTCGCTCATTCCTAACGTACCACGGGGCTCCGTAACCTTTCGAAGAAACCGATTTTGGATAACCTGCAACCTATGGATCTGGTGAGGCTTAGCGTGGGCGAAGGCTATACACGCATAAGTCATTATCGGGCGTATGCACGTGGTGAAAATGCGTAGTTTGCATTTCAGGTATAGCTTGCTGCGTGCATTCAGGATGTAATGAAGCCTACCGAGAGCGAAAACGGCACGACTGCGTACCGTCTTTATGTGCTCTCCGAAAGTAAGCTTTCAGTAGACCTAGATATTTGGCTTGCTCTACCCAAGGGATCGGCATGCCAAATAACGTGATTGGGCTGGGACGTGGTGGGAAGAGACGAGTCTGGGGCTTGTAAAACAAGATCGCCTGACTCTTCTCTGGGTTGACTTCCACTCTCCACTTCCGGAACCAAGCGCCTAGTGCGTTTGCGGATCTCTGGAGGTGGCCGGCTATTGCCTTCTCGCTATTGCCGGAGCAATAGATCGCCGTGTCGTTAGCAAACAGAGGTAGCTGTGTCTTAGTACTAGTGGGAATATCGGTACTAAATAGCGAGAACACTAGAGGGGAGAGGACACCGCCTTGAGGTACTCCGGCGTTTGAGATTTGAGTGGACCTGTCCAAACAGTGCAAGCATTTGTCAGTTATCATGTAGCTCAAATTTAAAACTTTATGGAGCACAACGATTTGCCGAACAATGCCAAAGTTCGGCAAATCGTAAGACATTTGGGTAGGCCACATAAAGAACTAAAGCCGCCAGACTAACATTAAATGAACCTCTGACATACACAATACGTTATATGAGGACCATGCGACTTTTAATAACTTGTCTTCAAAACACGTAACATTATTTTTCTTTGAACTGTCAAGTGTCAAGAATAGAATTAAAAGTCGAAGTATGTTTTTGCAGGCAGATTCTATTGAATTTCTGATAATGAAGTTACACGGTAAGTACTTTGTTCGTTATGGCAAGACTTTTTCGGGAATAAAGAAGCCAGCAAAATTGTTATGTGCGATACCAACGGTTAGTATATAATTATTTTTAGTGAAAGACAACAATTTTGTTTCGGTGTAATTGGCATCCTATAATAAAACAGAACATTTGATGTAATTATAATTTCTATAATTATCAACAAATCTGGTTTGGGATGAAAGTAACACTTATTTCATAAAAATAATTAGTTTCTGAACTTGCAATTCTAGAGTTTGATAAATTTTGTAATCGGTCTTCCATGAAATTTACCCTGAAAATTGAAAGATTGAAAAATTGAAAAGTTAAAAATAACGAATCCTGAAAAATATCAAGATCAAAAGCAATAGCTTTTCTGCTGGAAGAAATTTCTATTGAAATAAGAAGTATCTTTGTGCTCTTGGTTTCTGTACAAAATTTTCTATTTTTAACCGACTTCTAAAAAAGGAGGAGGTTCTCAATTCGGATGTTTGTATTTTTTTTTAATGTTTGTTCGCGCATAACTCCGTCGCTTGCCAACCGATTTGGAAAATTCTTTTTTTGTTGGAAAGGGTATACTTCCCAAATGGTCCCATAAATTTTTTATCGAAATCGAACAAGCGATTTTTTTGTTAATTTCAATAAATGATAGCAAATCTGTCGGGATAGCTGAAATCGCATGTTTGTTTATTGTTTACACCAATTTATACCACGTACGCTGTGATGGGAATGTTTAGCTGGGAACCACTAAAAAGTGAAAAATAAATAAACTTTTTACAAAAAATAAAACCTACTTCTAAACAAAAAAACCAAAATGTATAAAATAACTTTAATTTCGGAAATCGGCGTGTTCAACAACAAAAAAGCAACCAAAAACACCGAGTTCCGAAATTAAAGTTATTTTATACTTTTTGGTTTTTTTGTTTAGAAGTCGGTTTTATTTTTTGTAAAAAGTTTATTTTTAGTATATTGTGTGTTCCTACATAAAAAATAAATAAATAAAAATGCTGTATGACAGATTTGTGTCATGTTTTTATTTGAGTTCATTATTACAATTTAAGGTAAGTATATCGTTTAAAAATCGTATTTCATTACTACTACAGCAAAAAAATATCTTGTATTATTTAAGGTTATTTATTTAACCATTATGAAACCACCTTTACGCAAAAGATGTGTTACTTTTGGGTTACATTTGTGTAACGGTACCTAACAGAAAATCTGTTGTGTTACTTTTGTGATATTATATTTGACAATTTTGGTGGCCTTACCCTAATTCATTTCTTCATGCAAGCGTTTATTTAGCATTGGTTTTTCGCCAACCCCTTCTCTATCTTGATTTCTTTACTTTGTTCCCCATTTCAAATACGCTACAATTTCATTTTCATACAATTTTCTTCGTTACGTTATTAAATCCGCGCGTGAGCGCAAGCGACACAAGCTCCCCGTCCGATGGCCGACGGCGGACTAAAGCGGACAGGAGGGCGGCGCGGCGGCTCTGCTTATAATGGGAAAAATTCGCGCGAATTTAGGTATTTCCTTCTTATTGTTAAACAAATACATATTTTGAAAATGTAAAGTGTATACGTTGTGTAAAACATGTAGTTTTGTTATTATTAAAAAACTGATGACCTTTCGCGAAGTATTCACGCCGTACTAAGCGTTTGTTGTGTTTTTTAGAGGTAACTTTGTGAATTTATTCTATCGAGCCAACTTTATCAAATCGTGTTTTCATCGTGTATACTGCCTAGTATATATGGCCAATAATACCAAATTATTTCCTTAGATTTTAATTTTATTGTTTACTACTTCAAACAACCGTTATAAAAGCGCGTTTTTGTGTATAAAAAGCTCGGTGCCCCGTTAATCTAATAGACGGTATTACTTTTAATCATGAGATCACATTGTAGGTAATAGACTTATTTTCTAAAAAAAACTGAATGTTATAAACCAAACAAAAAATTCCTAAAGAAATAATTAACAAACAATAAAAATATTTAAAAAAAATCAACTAAATAATCAAATGAGATCAAATTTCACAAAAAAAGAGACATAAAATATTTTTGCGTTACAAGACGTCTATCTAATCATCGTTAACTAATTCACAGTAATAAAACTAAAATCGATTGAAAAATAATAAAATGGTCTCGAAGCTGTTCCAATAATTAAAGGTTTAGGTAGAATAAATTTTAAACCATCCTCTTTTACAATAGACAGATCGGGCTTATTTGGCATAATACATCAAATCAAATCAAATCAAATCAAATCAACTTTATTCGTAAATGTAGGTTTCAATACAATAGGATGTCATTTTAAACTGGTCAGTTCGCTACATTTTACTCAAGAGCATACAAATAATAATAATATTGGTGGTGTCGAAATAACAGACATACATTTAAAATAAAATAGGCAATTCAATTACTTACATACTAACAATACATAATTACACAATTAAAATGTCAAAATAATATTAATAATATAATCTAAAATGTAATATTCTATAATCTAAATGTCAGTTGTGTCCTCCATAAACTCAGTTGTGGAGTAGTAACATTTATGAATTAAAAATTGTTTCAGTTTCTTTTTAAACATGTTATTATTAAGATTCTTTATCTGACGTGGGATTTTATTGAAAATAACTGGAGCCATTCGGTAAATACTTTTACGTAGGAGGGCTGTTTTACTGCGATCAACATAAATGCAGTTCGATTCCCTTTTTCTTAAGCGTGGATCAGCGGGGGCTTTTATTTTGAAAAGCTGTGGGTTCGTCTTAACAAACATTGCCACCTCAAAAATGTACAGTGATGGCAATGTGAGAAGCTTCAAGGATTTAAAATATGGCTTACAACTGTCCCTTGAGTGTAAATTACATATAGCTCGTATGCATTTTTTTTGTGCGATGAAAACATAATTTCTATCTGTCGAGTTACCCCAGAAAATGACTCCGTATCTTAAAACTGATTCTACGTAACTATGGTAGGCAATAAGCACGGCGTCACGGTTCACACATTTTGACAGTTTACAAAGAGCAAAAGCAAAACTGTTAAGTTTTTTACAAATCTCTTCAACATGCGGTTTCCACGTAAGTTGACTGTCTATCATTAACCCCAAAAACTTTGTTGTGCCCGTTTTTGTAACTGACTGTCCATTGTGACTGATATTAACCTGTAGATGTTTTCGTTGTCGCTGACTAAAATGCATTATACACGTCTTTTCTAAATTAATTTTTAAGTTATTCGACTGTAACCAATCTATAGTTTGCTTTAGGGTGTCATTGATTTCTTGTTCATAATTGTAGGCCTCATCTTTTTTAATCATTATTGTACAATCATCAGCAAATAATACTGTTGGGTAATTGATACTTTTTGGAAGATCATTAATGTACACTAGAAATAATGGGGGACCCAGTACACTCCCCTGAGGTACGCCATACTTCATCGTTCTAGGTCGTGACTGATATTTGACTTCCCGCTTGGTTTTAATATTTATATTCGTTATTTCTGTGTATTGTTGCCGGTTGCTTAAATATGATGTGATAAGATCAAGAGCATTACCACGTATTCCATATCTTTCTAGTTTGTCGATAAGTATACTATGATCAACATGATCGAAGGCTTTCGTCATGTCCATATACAGGGCACAAATGGGTAGTGTTTTATCTACACTTGACAGAATCTTCTTGAGAAAATCGTAAATAGCAACATTAATTGACTTATTTTTTCTAAAACCTTTTTGTTCATCAACCAGTATATTTTTACTTTCAAGAAAATTGTATATTCGGTGATGTATAACTTTTTCTATGACTTTCGAGAATATTGGTATTAATGCCACTGGTCGATAATTTTCTATTGAAGTCTTCTCCCCTTTCTTGTACAAAGGCTTTATAATAGAAACTTTAAGCCTATCTATAGAATGCATCTGATTTTATTACCTCACTAAATGCTTTACTAGTCACAATTAAACGCAATCGCAATATTATTGTATGTGGTGATATAAATATTAACCTAGCCATAAAAGATAATGAATCTTCATACGAATGTAGCAATCGGGCCTCTTACCTAAACATGTTGTCCTCACATGGTCTTCTACCCGGACACATAATTCCTACAAGAGAGAATAGCTGTCTTGACCATTTCATATTAAAGATTGATAAAACCAAGCTATCTGCCAGTATTGCAGTCTTAAACACTGCTATAACTGATCACGCCTCGGTGTTTATGAGCATATCCAAAGTAAAAACTAATTTCCGTTCTCCAACTATCAAGACATACATCGACCTTGAAGAAGCTGCTGAAAAGCTTATAAACAAAAACCTATCCAATTTATTATTAAGTGACGACCCAAATTTTGTGATTGAACATTTAATTAATAAACTTAAAGCATCCCTGGACGAGAGTGTTAAGGTAAAGAGGGTATCTAGCAAACAACGCATTATCAAGCCCTGGATCACCAGTGGTCTATTACGCTGTATTAGAACCAGAAACAGAATGCAACTAAAATTGAAGTCCGATCCGTTTAATGTAATATTAAAAATAACATTTACTCGGTACCGTAATTATTGTAACAGATTACTTAAAAAATTAAAACAAAAATATGAATCTGACCTACTAAAAACTAATATTAAAAACTCTAAAGCGCTATGGAAATCCATCAAACAAATAACACAACTAAACACATCAAAAATTGGAAGTAGTGAATTACTCAACACTCGTAGTTCCCCAATAGAGTCAGTAAATTGTGTAAATGGTTTCTTCGCCAGTGTCGGCAAGCGTCTCGCGGATAGTATACCTAGTGGATCGCCGCAGTCGGCTGATGGCCTTATATCTACTCCAAATACCCACCTATCTTCTTTCGTTCTCCTGGAGACTGACCAATGGGAAGTCGACAGTGTAATATCAAATTTGAAATCTGAGAGTGCTCCCGGTTGGGACGGTATCCAGACTAAATTCGTAAAAATGGTTAAACCGCTTGTTGTTCCCATCATCAGCCACCTAGCTAACCTCTGCTTTACAAAAGGTATATTCCCTATCTTACTTAAAAAATCTATTGTTACCCCCGTCTACAAAAGTGGTGATAAAAAAGATCTCAATAATTATCGACCTATTTCAGTCTTGTCAGTTATCGCTAAGGTTATTGAAAGATTAATCAACTCACGCCTAATAACTTATCTCGAAAAATTCAATATTCTATCAAGTTCACAATTCGGATTCAGAAAATCAAAATCCACAGAAGACGCCATCGTAGGATTGTCCTCCTTAGTAACTCAGTATTTAGATCGTGGAGAAAAGTGTCTGGCAGTCTTCTTAGATCTAAAGAAAGCTTTCGACACAGTTTCTATTCCGATTCTTGTGAAAAAGATGGAGCATATAGGCATTAGGGGTACACCATTAAAACTCTTAACTGATTACCTACAAGACCGTACTCAAAGTGTAAAAATTGATAGTTTCACTAGTTCTGACACTAAAATTGAGTATGGCGTGCCCCAGGGAAGCGTCTTGGGCCCCACATTATTTTTGATATACCTTAACGACCTAACTAATCTCGAGATCAAGAAGGGGCAAGTATTCTCATATGCGGATGATACTGCCGTTGTATTTAATGGTACTTCCTGGAACTCCGTTTTTAAAGCTGCAGAAGATGGTCTCCATAAAGTCGCAAACTGGCTCAAATCTGCCCTTCTTACCGTTAATATCGCCAAAACAAATTACATCTGCTTTGCTATAAACAAGCGTACACTTCCGCCCCTAAACTCAGTATTGCGGATTCATACTTGTGACTTCACTAATGCTACGCTATGTGGGTGCGATGAGATTGCACGTGTTAAATCTACTAAATACCTTGGAGTAATTTTGGACCATCTACTTTCCTGGCACCCTCAAATTGAAGCTATAAGTAATAGGATCCGTAAACTCATATGGGTCTTTAAAAAACTGAGACATGTCACCTCCCAGGACCTCCTAAAGCGTACTTACATTGCACTAGCCCAATCAGTTATGTGCTATTGTATTACGGTCTGGGGTGGTGCCACCAAAATTAAATTCCTTGAAGCAGAAAGAGCCCAGAGATGCTTGTTGAAGACGATGTTCTTTAAGCCATTTAGATTTCCTACTGACGAACTATACCTAATTCATAAAATATTATCACTTAGAAAACTTTATATTATTAACTCAATACTTAAACTACATAAAAGCCTACCTTACGTATATAAAGCTCAAACTGGAAGAAGAAAGTGTAAAGTCGCCACTACTCCTTCCTGCAGAACTCTCTTTGCCAAGCGTCAATTTCTGGCCCATTCTGCTTATCTTTATAATGAGCTTCACAACAAATATTCTATCTATAACCTTCAGTACAATGAATGTAAAAAAACAATTGTCCAAAAACTCGAGCCGCTTGGATATTGTGATATTGAGAACTTATTATTTAAAAACTAACTCTAGACAATACCTACACATGATTTCTAGTGGTACTTCCTGATCCCAAGATACTGCATCGCAGGGCTAGAAATCATCCAACATAGTTAACTCACAACACACATATATACTCACACACATACACTTACACATACTCATACATACACACACACACCTACAAGAGTCATACCAGTATCTTTTCTTTCATTTATTCTGTTCTTGTTTGTAAAAATTACTTAAAATAGTTTAGCTATGTAGACCTACCTAAAAATAACTGTATTGATCACTGGGAGGAGCAGAACCACCCAATACAAGCATTACTACATGCTTACTGGGTGGTTCTAGCCACTGAATAATATTGTAAAGAAATGTTAAAGAAATAAACTATTTTATTTTTATTTATTTATCTGGGAAGACTCCTTTTTCAAAACATAAGTTTATAATATGTGATAATGGCTGACAAATAATATGATGGACTTTTTTGATAATGTTTGTTGTTATGTTATCGTTCCCCGTAGTTTTAGTATTTTTTAGAGATTGAATCGTTCTCGATACTTCTTCTGGTGTAGTTGGACATAAAAAGATCGAATGATTCACTCTGTCTATTTGTTGTGGTAGTTTATTGCAGCCTGGAGTAAATTGATCAGTGTAAAAGTCATTGAATGCATTGCAGATGTCTTTAGTTTTTACTATTTCTTTACCCTTGTGAATAATTTTCTTTATTGGTTCATGAGGGAAATCAACTTTGTTGCCATTAATTACTTTCCAAGTTGCTTTACTTTTATTATTGGATGTATTAATGTAATGATTGTTTTGTACGTACTTTGTTAGCCTTATAATTTTTTTATATCGAGCTGAATATGAAGTGTATATTATTTTATTGTTTTCAGTTTTTGTTTTACGGTATTGCCACAGTAGTTTTCGTTTTATTTTGCTGCACTTTTTTATGCCATTTGATAGCCATTTTTGTTTTTTGTTAATATTCTTTGTTACAGTTTTTACAGGAAAACATAGGTCGTAAAAGACTTTAAATATGTCTATAAAGTTGTCGTATGCTAAATTCGGGTCATTTACTTCGTAAGTCTCATTGAAGCTTAAGCTCGCAATACACTCAATAAACTTGTCCACATATTCAGACGAAAAGTCTCTTATTTCAATTTTCCACGAATGAATTGCACACGTCTTTTTTACATTGCATTTTAATATCTGCGCCGTGTGGTCCGATAGTGCAGTTTCAATTACTTCTCCGTTGTTACCACGAGCATTATGAAATATATTGTCTATACAGGTACCACTAGATAGGCGAGTAGGTTGTTTAGTCAGTATTTTGAGATTAAATCCGTAAACTGTATTCATTAATGTCTTGGCAACATGGTCATTTTTTAGAATATTTATATTGTAATCCCCACAAATTATTATAGTTTTTTTAGTTTTCCCAAGCGTAATGAGGGATAGTAAATTTTCAAGCGTTTCGAGAAAAAGAGAAATATGGATCTTTACATGTGTATTTTTTGGGACCCTATACATACAGACGACGGTTACATTATGTTGCGTAAGTTCTATGCCACAGCATTCAATAATATTAGCTTTAGATAGCTTTTTTACTTCTTTCAGAACTCTGAATTCATGAATATTTCTTACTAAAATACATGCGCCACCTTTTCTTCTTTCTCTATAAAAACAGTCACCCAATTTGTACTCCGGTAACGTGAGCCACTTTTCGTCACCTAATACCATATTATGCTCAGTAACACACAATACATCAATCGTCTTATTTAACTTAGAAAGTTCCGCTAGCTGTACAGTAAGCATGTCTGCTTTATTTATTAGCCCCGCTATATTTTGGTGCATGACATGTATATAATTGTAGACGAAAAAAACTTTCATCTGAATTGCAAATAGCATTATCGACTGGACCAGTGATATTTGTCCTTTTTTCCCCTTTTGTGACGGAAAAGTAGTCTGTTATTATTTTTTGTCGGGACTTGTATTTGAGCCCATTGTCATTGTTACTTTGCTTATTTGTCTTTATTTTAAATTTAATTTCAGTGTTACATGGTATAAATTTATTATTATAATCAATTGTATCCACAACCAAATTTATTTTGGAACAAATATTTTGAATATACTTATATCTATTGCGATGATTTTTAAGCTGAATAAAGTTACAATGTTCGAAACCATTTGACACACAACGAATGAGGTTGTTAAGATGTTTCTCACGTAGAAATCTATTCTGACAAACCGAAAGTATTATTACAGACGCCTTTGATTGTTTTAATATCCAATACAACTCATGTGATACTTTTAGTGGATCCGAGTCTTCTTCCCCAATACACAACACCAGCTTGTCATGTTGCGTTAGTTTGAGTTCATCACAAGAATGCGTTAAGACTGCCGTCAGTGCTTCAGGGTATACTAATCCCTGTATGTTGTATTTATCATAGTTGCTGTTCATTCTGGATCGCACTAGTTCCGACGCTAAACCTCGGCACTGATTGCCTCCAATTATCATTATCTTCTTTGATATTGCCTTACTATTTTGGCTGGGAAGGTTCAATATGCTTTGTTCGCCATCGTTCCATTTTGTTGCAATAGTACTATGTTCTGTTTCTGGTTGAAGTGATTGTTTGTTTGTCTCGGTGCTTTTTGAAGTTATAGCATAGTCTTCTGTTTCAGTTTGGATGGTAGTACCGATGTTTTGTGATGTGCTTACATAACACCTTTCTTTTAAGTTATTTATAATCTTTTCATTATTGCATATGATTGTCTTTAATGAACTATTCTCAAACAATATATTTTTTAATTCAGTCTCAATTGAAGTTATTTTTTCTTTCATCGCCTTTACTAGTGCATCCAATTCTTCTAATGTCTTCCTTTCATTAGTCTGCAGACTTTGGTAACTTTGGGGCTCGCTGTTTGACATAAAGGACGGGAACTCACCGCCTTCATCCTGGGGTTGGGTAGTACGACTTACTGGCTGATACAGCTTCAGGTTTGGTTGCGTCTTTTCATTCTCATCCTGGGAGGCCCTGTAGTCGCTTTTGAAAAGTGTTGCAGTCATGGGACTATTAGAAAAACTATCAACGAGTCGCCGACTCGTTCCCTTCGTAAGGCTGGAGGACATATTTTTCTTGAATGAAGATAGAGGACTTGTGCAAATCTGTTTCAATATGCCTATTTCTTGACTCAGGTTATTTATCAGGTTATATACATTTTTCTGTACCAGGCTTTCGCCTCAAAAATGATATGTAAAATTCCATGTTTTCATTTCGTTCCTCTAACACTTTGCCAATATATAAGGATCTCTGTTTTTTGGTAGCTAATTGGACAATTACATATTCGCCTTCTCGAGGTGAATAAGGTAAAGGTTTCTTTAAATCTTCATCTGTTAAAATAATGTTTCCGTTATCAGTGTCAGCGTCATTTTCATATCTATGATCTGTTGGCCATTCTACGTCGTCATCCGAATCTTGTAAAATACTTCTTCATTTTCCATTTCTTCATCACTGCTTAATCAAGTTTCAAGTCATATGTTGACACAATGTAGGTATACCAAAAACCTTCCACTTGAATCAATCTATCTATTAAAAAAAACTGCTTCAGAATCCGTTGCGAAGTTTTAAAGATCCAAGCAAACAGGGACAGACAAACTGGAAGCGACTTTTTTATAGGTACTGTGTAGTAAAGGATAAATATATCGTTATCATTGTTGAGAATTCCAGTCCAGGTAATAATTAAGTACGAAAAAAACAGAAAATAATAAGTAAGTTCCTAAATTCAAATGTTTAAGCCTTAAAAAATACAGTTTTATATAAGTACCTAACGACACTGTAAGATGTGTTCTTATATATAATTAAACACGTCTCTTCTTATAATCACTATTTATTAGTATTATAGAAATATAGGTACAGTTAGGAGTCGACATTACATTATTGGCGTGTCCGTCCATCGAGCGTTCTAGAATAGTCTACCACAGATTCACAACTTATCTATAATAGTGTTGCTATTTTATAATAACGCTCCACTCACATCCCTTCTCTTTTCTTAAAAATAATTAATTACTCATTACAATATTCATGCAGATAACTTGGTTTCCTAACAATTCGACCACTTCTAGTTTTTCTATTTTCTACAGCAGCATTGTCCAAATTAAATGTAACAGTCTTCTTGTTTTTACTATTCACAATGTCATTATTAGGTCTAAGATCAATCTGCTCATCAGAACAATCAACAAAGTTATCCACATCACAATTAACATCTTCCAAATTTAAAATATTATTATCATTATTTTCTACAGTGTCATTTATCTTATCTTTGCTACAATTATTAAAGTCTATATCTCTAAAAGCTAAATTATCAACACAGTCATCACTACTTACATTTGTTAAATTATCATAACATCTTTCATTTAACATATTATTTTGTATTATACATTCTAGATCTTCGTCATCATAATCATATGTATTTTTTACATTAAATTTTCTATATTTTGAACCCTTAAATATATTATATCTGTTTCTCAGAACTTTCTGACCATTTTCCAATAGTACTACATATGCTCTATCTTTATCCCCTTCTTTTACAATTTTACCTGGGATTAACTTATTCTTATTCCTGTCTCTAATATAAACATTTTGTCCATTATAGAATATCATTCCTTTTCCCTTATATTTCTTATCATGATACATTTTATAACTTTCATTTTTCTTTTGTACATATTTTTTTATTTTCTTATACTCTGTTTCATAACCATGTTTATTCACAGGTAACAAAGAAGCTACTTGTCTACCAATCATCATCTCATTTGGCGACTTTAACTCATTATCAATAGGCATATTTCTGTATTCTAACATAGCTAAATCTATATTCTTATTTTCTAATAAACATTTTTTTAACATCTTTTTAATTGTTTGAATGTGGCGCTCCACCATCCCATTAGACCTAGCATAATAAGGTGTTGATGCCTTATGCTTAAATCCAAATTGCTGACAAAAATCTACAAATACAGAACTTCTATATTGAGCTCCATCATCTGTATATAATATTTCAGGGATTCCCCATCTAGAGAAAGATGCTTGTAAAGCTTTAATATGCTCCTCTGCTGATTGATTTTTTAATTCACTTATCTCTACATACTTAGTAAGATAATCTACTATTAATAAAAAGATTTTATTATTAAAGAAAAACATATCCGCTCCTATTGTACTCCATGGTTTATCAGGAACTTCTCTTAATTGTAATGGTTCATAACTGTGACTTTTTTGATACTGTAAACATATGTCACAATTTTTAATCATATCTTCTATTTCTTTATACACATGTGGCCAAAATAACAATCCTTTTATTCTATTTTTACACTTTTCATAACCCATGTGATTGTAATGAATTTGCTTTAACATATCAGAACGTAATGATTTTGGTACTAACAAAGCTGAATCTTTGAATATCAAATTATTAGCTACATATAAGCTTTCTTTAATAGAATGATAGAACTTTAATTGAAATGGAATATCTGAATATTTGGGCCAATCATTTTGAATATAATTAATAAGCAATTTCAAATTTTCATCTTTAGCTGTTTCCTCTTGGAATATTTTTAATTTTTGTTCGCTAATATTTAAATTTTCTATAATCATACATACATGCATTTCTATCTTTTCATCAATATCCTGATTGCATATGTCATCTTGTACATAAGCCCTAGATAATGCATCAGCCACTAAAAGTTCTTTACCCGGTTTATATTTAATATCCAAGTCATATCCTTGTATGCGCATCCTTAATTTTTGCAATCTTAAAGGAGTTTCATTCATAGATTTTTTAAATATCTGTTCAAGTGGTTTATGGTCAGTTTCTACTGTAATTTGTTTGCCATAAATGTATTGATGGAACTTTTCACATGCATATACAATTGCCAATAATTCCTTCTCAATTTGAGCCCAGGATTTCTGTGACTCAGTTAAGGCTTTGGAAGCATAAGCTACTGGTGCATTATGTTGCAATAAAACTGCTCCTAACCCTGTACTACTGCTATCAACCGACAATGTAATAGGACTATCCATCTCGAAAAAAACTAACACCGGTTCAGTAGTTAAGATTTTTTTTAATTTATTGAAATCTTCGCTTTGCTTTTTACCCCAAACAAATACCGAGTCTTTTTTTATCAAATCTCTCAAAGAATGTGTAATATCAGATAGGTTAGGTATAAATTTAGATACATAAGTTATGATTCCTAAAAATATTTGTAACTCTTTTTTACTTGTGGGCTCTTTCATGTTAACAATAGCTCTAATTTTCTCTGGATCAGGTCTAATACCTGTGCTACTCAATATATGGCCTACATATTTGACCTCAGTAACCCCAAACTGACACTTATCTTTATTGAACTTTACTCCTGCTTGTTTAGCCCTATTTAAAACTTGTTTTAATCTCTTATCATGGGATTCTTTAGTTTCTCCCCATATTAACAATTCATCAACATACTGTTCTACCCCTTCAATGTCACAAAATATGTCATGAAAACATTTACTAAAAACTTCAGGTGCTGAGTTTAAACCAAAGGGTAATCTTTTATAACAATACCTACCAAATTCACCAGCATTAAATGTTGTATATAATTGACTGTTTTCTGCTAATTTAATCATGTAAAATCCTCTAGATGCATCTAGCACCGAAAAATACTTAGCATTAGGCATTCTAGCGACTAATTCCTCAAAAGTACTCATTTTAAATCTTTCTCTAATTATATATTTGTTCAAATTCTGTGGATCTAAACAAAGTCTGATAGACCCATCATTCTTCTTAGTCACAACCATAGAATTAACCCATTCAGTAGGCTCATTTACTTTTCTAATGACACCTAACTTCACTAATTTATCTAGTTCACTTTTAATTGGTTCTTGTAATTTAAATGGAATTTTTCTAGGTCTTTCTACAATAGGAATACAATTTTCCTTTAATTTTATATCATATTCATATTTTAACTCACCTAAACCAGTGAATAATTCAGTATATTCTGACACAATGTCACTTTTATTTACTAAATTCACTCTATTAATAATCCCAAGTTTTACAGCTGTTGCATAACTCAAAATACTTGGTGTATCAAAATTTACTACAAAAAGTTTACTTAAACATTTATTGTTGTTGTATTTTAATTCTGCCTCACAAGAGCCAAGTATTTTTATTTCAGATCCATCAAAATTTGTTAACTTTATATTCCTACATGTATTTACTTGTAATTTTAACTGATATATTGTATTTTTATTTATTATATCTACTTGAGAACCAGTGTCTATTTTGAATTTTAAATATTTCTTATTTATTTGGATATTTATGTACCATTCTTTATTTACTGAATTTACTGTATAAATTGAATCTACTCTAAAGTTTTCTACATTTTCAGTGTTGACTACAGAACACTTATATGTGCAACAAGAAGCAAAATGATTGAATTTGTTGCATTTTCCACACTGTTTCCCGTATGCTGGACATTTTGCATAACCATGGAACTTATTGCACTTTCTGCATGGTCTTGATTTACTGCCATCTCTTTTAAAATGCTCACCTGATCTTTCTTGGTAGTTTGATTGTCTGTCACTGGATGTTCCTCTCGAACCATAATTTGAGTGACCTGGAGTTCTACTACGACCCCTGAATTTTGGTTCTCGTTTACTTGCTGATGGTAGACTGCCTTTTCCTTTGTTTACTGCACCTACTTCATTTGAAGATTCGCTATTTAAAGTGCTTATTTGACTTTGAGCCACTTGTGCGGCTTTACATATACTCATGCACTTGTCCAGAGTCAAGTCTGGTATTCTTAGTAATTTTTCTCTAATATTACCGTCCGTAATTCCTGGTACTATCTGATCTTTTATAAGACTGTCGTTTAAATTTCCAAAGTTGCAATCCAAACTGAGAGATTTTAGTGCTGTATAATATTCTTCGTATTGTTCGCCCGTTTTTTGCTTTCTTGAGAAGAATAGGTACCTGTTATACGTTTCATTTGTGGGAGGACTGAAGTGTTTCTCCAGACGTACGAGTACCTCATCGAATGATATGCTTGCCTTGTCCTCGAAACTATTATAGATTAGCAGGCCCTCTTCACCGATGCAGTGTAATAACAGAGCTTTTTTCTGTTCATCATTTAGACGTGTATCTGCTCCACTGGCAAGAAAATACAAGTCGAACCGATGTTTCCAGTTCTCGAAACTTCGTTTTTTTGATTTCGATCCAACCAAGGATAATGGCGGCGGCGGTTGTAGTTGCTCCATGTCTTTGTTATATTTGCTCCGTTTCAATTTTACGATGGTCCACAGTTGTCCTCAGCGCCATGTAAGATGTGTTCTTATATATAATTAAACACGTCTCTTCTTATAATCACTATTTATTAGTATTATAGAAATATAGGTACAGTTAGGAGTCGACAACGACATTACATTATTGGCGTGTCCGTCCATCGAGCGTTCTAGAATAGTCTACCACAGATTCACAACTTATCTATAATAGTGTTGCTATTTTATAATAACGCTCCACTCACAGACACGTACATATTAATAATAATTTTGCTACTATTTCTATAGTTACATTATGCAAGCTTACCTTGTTCGTGAATTCATCAAGCAGCCCGCACCATAATTATGATCATCAATACAATCATCATACAAGCACTCCACATTAGCAGTAATTCGCCACACTTGTTACGAGTATTATACAATAACTCTCACGCACTCGATAAATATTTGCAAAAACAGGAAACGGAACTGCCGAAGCGCACGCGCACTCTACAAGATGAAATTATGTGTTTATGGAGCATGTTTAATACGTTATACAAACAATGTATTACCCCTTCACCCCCACCCCTCCCGCGTCCCACCGAACGGCATGCTCTAACGGTGATTTCTGATAAGTTTGTGCAACTGGGAAGATACTAATAATGTTTTCATAGTACAGATAATATTATATTATTATTCTCGTAAATCAATGCTGCGCGGGGGTTCACTTATCTTAATTAAGCAGTCTATTAAATATAAAACTCGAAAAGATATAGTTGAACTGTCGGTTGAACATAACGTTGAACTGTCCTGTGTTGAGCTAGATAAGCATGTCATAGTGTGCGTTTACAGACCCCCTAATTATCAAAACTACTCTATTTTTGAGTCGGTGATGGAAGATGTTATGGCAAAACTTGCAAGTGGTAATAAACTTTTAATTATCTGTGGAGATTTTAATATTAATATTGGTGAAGATAATTCAGATAGCAGTCGCTTTTTAAGTCTCTTTAAGTCATTCAATTTATCAAATGTGTTCATTGAACCAACCCGAACTACGTTAACGACTGCTACATGCATTGATAATGTTTTTTGTTGCGGCAACTACTTAGAAAAAGCCATTGTAAATTGTCTCCCTTCTGATCACAGTGGGCTAACGGTAACTTTTGAGTCCACCTCACCTATACAACAAGTGCAGATACAATCAAGACCAATAACATCAGGTAAATTAAATAAATTTAACAGCACTATAAGCAACAAGTTAAGTGATCGGGATTTCACATTGAATAATGGTAATATTCTATATAAAGAATTTTTTTCTGTTGTCCAAACTGAGTTCAATAATACTTTTAAAAAGACAACTAAAACTATCTGCCCTAAGTTTTTATTTAGTGACTGGGCGACTAAAGGACTCAGAAAAAGTAGGGAAAGACTTTACGAGCTATACGGCCTTAAGCCTTATATTAATACTGAAGCTTTTAATAAGTATGTAGCTACTTACTCAAAAATTTATAAAAATACTTGTAAGGTAGCTAAAGCTTTATACATAAGCAATAAGGTAAAAACAGCAGACAACAAAGTAAAGACGGTTTGGAAAATTATAAATAACGAAACAAACAGGAATAAAAGACATAATACGGATTTCACATTGGAGACTACTCAGGGTCTTATTAGTGATAACCTAAAAGTTGCTCAAGAATTTGTAAATTTCTTTACCAGTATCCCTATTAAAACTACTGAAGCTTTAAATTCTTCGCCTTCGCTTGCTTTTGATTTATTACAGTCGAATGTGTCAGCCTGCCCGACTGAGTTTAATTTTAAGCACATTAACCCCTTAACAGTAATGAAGGCTTTCAAACAAATCAAAATTAAACTGACGGAAGATTTATGGGGATTGTCTATCAAAGTTTGTACCTCAATTATTGAGACTGTAGCCCCTTTCTTAGCTTTAATATTTAATTTGTGCGTGGATCAAGGAGTCTTTCCGGACCTAATGAAATTCAGTAAAGTAATACCACTTTTTAAAAACGGGGACAGTAAAGACACAAATAATTATAGACCAGTATCCGTGTTGCCAGTCTTCAGTAAGGTATTTGAAAAAGTGATGCTAGATCAAATGCTTTATCATTTTAACACGAATAACATCTTGCATGATAAACAGTATGGTTTCACCAGAGGACGTTGTACTACTGACGCTGGTGTCACCTTACTGAAGCATATATTTAATGCGTGGGAAGAGGCATAAGATGCCATAGGCATCTTCTGCGACCTATCTAAGGCGTTTGATTGTGTGGATCACGAAACATTACTCCTGAAACTTGGGCACTACGGACTGGGGAAAACAGCTTTAAGCCTTGTTAAATCTTATTTGAATGATAGACAGCAAGTAGTGCAAATAAACGGTGTCAATTCACCGGGCTTAAAAGTGAAAATGGGCGTTCCACAGGGCTCAATTTTGGGTCCTTTTTTATTTTTAGTTTATATAAATGATTTACCCCATTTATTGCAAAACAAGCTAAACATGGTCTTGTTTGCCGACGACACTTCGTTGATTTTTAAAATAAATAGACGTAGTAATAATCTTGACGTCGTAAATAACGCCCTTTTGCAGGTCCAAAATTGGTTCACTGCTAATAATTTGGTTTTAAATGGGAAGAAAACGAAGTGCATAAGGTTTGCTTTACCAAATGTCAAAAGTAGTGATTGTGATATAGTGTTGAACAGGGAAAAACTAGAATTCGTCGATAGAACGGTTTTCCTGGGGATTACGCTTGACTCAAGGCTACAATGGGGTCCTCATTTAACATCTCTAGCAGGACGACTAAGCTCAGCAGCATATGCTGTTAGGAAAATCCGCCAATTTACAGATGTTGATACCGCGAGACTAGTCTATTTCAGTTACTTTCATAGTATAATGTCTTACGGTATCTTATTATGGGGACGGGCTGCAGACATCGAGTCAATTTTTATTCTGCAGAAAAGAGCCATCAAAGCCATTTACAATCTCCACCGGCGCGATTCTCTAAGGGAACTGTTTAAGGAAATTAACATCATGACGGTACCTTGTCAATATATCTACGAAAACATTATGTACGTTAGAAAAAATCTACATCTCTTTAGTAAACGAGGCGACAGACACAATTATGCTACTAGAAATAGGGATCAATTAGTTCAACCAGGTTTCAGACTAGCTAAAGTAGCCACATCTTTCATGGGGTATTGTTTAAAATGTTACAATAAAATTCCTCCCCATATATTAGAACTGAATGAAACGAAATTTAAATCTTGTATTAAACGCACATTATGCAGGCAAGCATATTATAAGTTGGGGGATTACATTGAAGATAATAATGCTTGGCTAAATGCCGGTCCTGCTCCACAGCCTCAACCACTTGGGTAAACAAGTTAGGATTTCATATTTGGAAGAGATGTTCGCCCTTTTATAATATTATTTTGATAATAAATAATTTCCTTTTTTTTTGTACTTATATTTGCTTGGTTATTGTAAACCATAGTTTTGTATAATGTAGAAGCATTTTATTTTCAAATATTGTAAATGTGAGTACCATGGAGCCATTTACATGTAAGTTATGGTTTACTTTGTGACATGAACTAAAATGGCAGTTGAGAGCATGTCATGCTCGCTTAAATGTTTCGCTGATGGCGGCGTGTGTGTTGGATCATTCGGTTCCCTTCAAAATGGTTGAGCTAAATGGTGCCGATACACGCGTCATGTTCGTGAACGGGCGCCGTCGGTTGAGACTGGTCACCTCTTGACTGCCAATGACTTGTTTTAATCTTTATACTTTGAATTGTTTTCATAGTTTCCTTTTTTTTTTTTCTTTGCATTGTCCTCACATATAGAAGCGACCAAGTATGTAACCAAGGTTATGTAATACAGAACATGATTTAAAAGAGTGTCCGTGGAGTTTCTTGCACGTTCTTCTCCATAGAGATCTACGCTTTGGAACGTGCAGATAGCTTCATCTCTTTCGTCTTGACAATTCAAAAGTGCCTGTAAAGGGTTTAATTGAAATAAATGATTTGAATTGAATTGAATTGAATTGAATTGAATATTATGTATTTAACAGTGTACGCGTCTGTACTGAAATTGTAAGGTGTATGATACTAAACATTTCAAAAGATAGTATAATGTTCTGCGTTTTCGCTTTTTCGTAACTACCTAAACTTGGTCGGGTTACCACGGTCATTCACTTCCTAATGACTTTAATAGTATTATCTCATTAATTATCCAATGTACTCAGCTGAAAATGTACTGATATACAACTGATCTAAGAAACTAATAATTGACATAACATTCAGTTCATATATGTATCTAATCCAGTGGCCAAATAACACCGCGCGCATCAAGACCGTGCTCGTGAAGAACTGAATATCATCATAACTTGTTAAATACTTACTTACAGGGTACTAATGAAACTTCACATACATTTGAAGGCAGTTACAAGCTTTAAAATAACGTTTAAAGTAAGTCGTTAGACTTCTTATTGAGAGTGCTGGGACCAATTGAAGTGTTTTTCTGTTTAATGAAATAACCTTTAAGATATGCAATATTTTGGTTTTATTATTGCAGAACAAATTTAAACTAAGTCCTAAGAAGGCATGTACAAAATATGATAAGAATCCGCTTAACCATTTCAAAGATCTAGCAAAACCAAAAACGTTACCCCAGCAAAATCTCGAATAACTTCGCAACCGAAGAAAGAACAAATACAAAATAAGGCACAACATTTACTTCATCTAGACAACTAATTTTATAGCTAAGATTTATTTAAATATTCCCATTAGAAAGAAAAAGGTCTGGCTGGCGTAACGTTACGCCAGCAGGAAATGTTTTTGTGAAATAATTAAAAAACTATAAGCGCAACAAATTTAAAAATGTGCGCAACAATTACAAAAGCCGCAAAACTGACAACATTTGGCCTGGGTAACGGACACTAAAGGTACCTAAGCAATTTTATACATAGGTAACAAAGATAAACACTAGGTAAGGAGGTAGGTCATTTTAAACACGAAGATGAAAATTGTAACAGAATATATAGATAGATCTTTACATAGGTACATGATATTGGGTTTACTCGCGAGAATCCATAAGTACGTATGCAGTGAATCCGGTTGGGTCCTGGGCCCGCCCCTGTGTGGAACATCTGATTGGATACGACTAGGTGCTGAGGGGTGAGTTCCAGCCGGGAGTGGATCCGAAAATAACTTGATTAGGGCTGGCGCTCAGAGCCGGCAAGGCACGGCATGGCATGCAACGGATTTTATTACTAATCAAGTTATTTTTAATCTTATTTCAATGTGTTGAGTTCATGTTACTTTAATAATAATAATAATAATGATAATAATAATAATGATTGTAGACATAACTGTTCCACATGACGAGAACCTCGTGAAAGCCGAGAAAGATAAGCAAATTAAATATCTTGACTTGGCTCGCGAGGTTGTCGACATGTGGGATGTGGATTCAGCAATCATTGTACCGATAGTCGTTTCCGTCAATGGCTTAATAGCCAAGAGCCTCGACCAACACCTTAGGAGGCTCACGTTAGGCGGCTGGATCAAGGGCTTGATTCAGAAAGCGGTACTTCTGGACACGGCTCGCATTGTCAGGAGGTTCCTCTCTCTGGAGCCCTGACCGCCGGTACCTTGGACCCTGTTCCCGATACCGGTGGGCTACTATTTTTTATATTTTTAAATGTTTTTTTTTTACTTTAATAGAAATATTTAAAAATGTAAACGATATGTATAGAATATGAATAAAGGGAATAATAATAATAAGAATAACCTGGCAACCCACAAGCAACATAAGTCAGATTTTTTTTCAGTTCCTATATAAAATCCAAAAAATCTATATTTTTCAAGAAAATCTCAATTTAAACACACCTCCAAAGAAACCTGATTAAAAACTGGATAAGAACAGTCATAAATACATAAACCGGCCGATAAAAATAAACTATGAAAAGAAATTTAAGAAAAAGCCCCAGATGACGTCTGTCAACGACGTCAGAAAACCAACATGCACAATGGAAATGGAATGAAACGATGATATTATGTTGACCAGAGCAGCTACTCTTCGCGCACGCCATCCACCCCCGGGCTCGCCGCTCAGCTCCGCCTCGCCGCCGCCGGACATCGAATCGCAAGTGTCACCGGCGGTTGCAGTCGCGTCGAGCTCGAGCGACGAGTATTTCTCTCCGCCGACGTCGCCACCACCAGTACGTCGGCAGGGGAGAGGCCGGCCACCGAGGGGCTTGGGACCTAGGGGCCAACCGGCCCCGAGCCGGGTCCCCGCTACCGGTGGTTGTGTGCAGCGCATGAGATGGACTCAGTCTATGAACGAGAACGTCATGCGCGCATATTACGGGTCTACAGAGGGGGGAATTAACCTCACTGCGTACCGTGTTAGGATGCTGTCTCTGTTTCAGGACCTGGAACCAACTGTAAACGTCTCGGCCCAACGATTGTCGGATCAGGTGCGGGTCATCCAACGTAGTCACAGGTTGGACGAAGCCGCACTTGATAGGCTGCGCTCAGAGGTACTGAACAACCTTATCATCTCGACCCCGACACAGACCGCGGTACAGGCGCCAGGCAGTGGCGCAATCATACCGCGGCCCATTCATGTTTGTGACGAGGTGGTTGATAGGGTTGTTACGGTAAGTAGCCAGTGCAACGATCGACTGAGGAGCGCTCTGGAGGATGCGCTTCGCGAGTATAGATCAACTCCGACCGAACTTAGGCCCCGATTACCACGGTTGCCTATGCACAAAAAGAATAGGGCGCTGGTGTGTGCCTTGGACTCGCTGCTTAAGAACATTTTCGAAAGCAGTGAGAACCTCGTTGATACGCACTCAATCCTGTATTGCGGGGCTGTTGCGGCATGTCGTGTAGCAAACGTAAAGTTTTCAAATAGTGACGGAGCTACGCGACCAAAGAATGCTGCACCAGCTTGGCAGTGCAGGATCGAGCGGCGTATTGATGAGGCCAGGGTACTCATCGGCAAACTATACTGCTTCAGGGAGGGCAATACAAGACCACGCGTGATGCGCTTTGTGAGGCGGGCATTTTTGGGGACTGAAATCAGCCCTCAAGAATACATGTCCCGTGTCACAGAGCGCATCGACTTCCTGAAGCAGAAAGTTTGTGCATGGGCGAACCGTATTCGGCGGTATAAGAGGCGGGTTGACCGATACTCGCAGAATCGCATGTTCCAGAGCGATGAGAGGTGGGTGTATAGAGCTTGGGAGCGACCTGAACAAAGTGTGACGGACGTGTGCCGCCCGGATGACGTTACCACAAATACATTCTGGCGAAGCATCTGGTCGGTACCCGTCTGTCATGCCGAGGGTGGCTGGATGCGTGATGTTGAGCGCGTGTGTGAAGCTATACCACAAATGGAAAAAATTACAATAACAACAGTAGATATAGCCACAGCAGTCCGTCCATTACCGAACTGGAAGTCTCCGGGACCGGACGGACTGCATAACTTCTGGCTTAAGTGGTATAGCAGCTCACACGCGCTACTGGCATCTCAATTCCAGTCATCCTTAGATTCTGGGTCGCTACCACAGTTTCTGACAACTGGCATTACCCACCTGCTCCATAAAACAGGTAGTCCCGCGGAACCCAAGAACTATAGACCGATTACCTGTTTGTCGACGGTCTATAAACTTCTTACATCCATCCTGAGAGTGAAAATTAATGAACACATTGAGAGAAACTCGATTATGTCCTACTCTCAGAATGGATGTAGGAAGGGGTCCCGCGGAACTAAGGAGCTACTCCTCATAGACATGGCCATAAGCCAACAGGTTCGTCGCTCCCGCAAGGATCTGTCGACATGTTGGATAGATTACAAGAAGGCCTACGATTCTGTGCCACATACATGGCTCTTGAAGGTGTTGGAGCTGTACAAAGTAGATGCAACTCTACGCACCTTCCTTGAGTCATGTATGAGGCAATGGAAAACGGTCCTTCGCTATCCAGGATGTCGACCGATTCAAGGGAATGAGGAGCCTGTATGGATTAAACGGGGAATATTTCAGGGCGACAGTTTGAGTCCACTTTGGTTTTGCTTAGCTCTGAATCCTCTAAGCACACTGCTGGAGGATTCAGGTCTAGGCTATCGGTTGAGAAGAGGTGGTCAGACCATATCTCACCTTCTTTACATGGATGATCTGAAACTCTTTGCCCCCAACAATTTGCGACTAATGGAGCTACTGAAGGTGACTGAAACCTTCAGTAGTGCCATCAGGATGGAATTTGGTGTGGACAAATGTGCAGTCATGCATGTAAAGAAAGGGGAGATTATGGAATCTGAGGGAATTCAACTCTCGGATTCCATACAGGTTAGATCCCTCAGCTCGACCGAAACCTACAAGTATTTGGGTATGTCGGAAGCGTTAGGCATTAACGGTGCTGACATGAAACAATCGCTGAAAGAGCGCTTCTTTGGCCGCCTGAAAAAGGTTTTAAATAGCCTTTTGTCAGGCGGGAATAAAGTGCGCGCTTTCAACGGTTGGGTCATGCCGGTATTAATGTACTCTTTCGGCATACTCAAATGGACTCAAACCGAACTCGACGCCCTGGATAGGAGAGTCCGTACACTGTTGACCGCAAACCGGATGCATCACCCACGATCGTCGGTGATGAGACTGTACATCCCGCGGAAATGTGGAGGTCGAGGCTTTTTAAATGCTAAGACTCTCCACAACCGCGAGATGTGCAGTCTCAGAGAATATTTTCTCAAAGCCGATGTGGGTATGCACCGAGATGTGGTCGCAGTGGACAAAGGATTCACCCCGTTATCCATGGCTAAAGAGAACTGGCGCAAACCTGTGATACCTACTACAGATGACCGTAGGGAGGTATGGAGAGGCAAGGAGCTTCACGGACGCTTTTATCGGGCTCTTTATGGGTCCGATGTTGATTTCTCAGCGTCCGTGGCCTGGCTACGTTTCGGTGATCTTTTCGGAGAAACTGAAGGTTTTGTTTGTGCAATTATGGACGAAGTTATCTTAACGAACAACTACCGGAGGCATATTATGAAGGACGGGACGGTTGACGTGTGTCGGGCATGCCACCGTCCGGGTGAGTCCATCAGACATATTATCTCTGGATGTTCTCGTCTGGCTAACGGCGAGTACTTGCACAGGCACAACCAAGTAGCCAGGATTATCCATCAGCAACTTGCTTTGAAATACAAACTTGTGGATTCTGAGGTACCGTATTACAAGTATGTGCCCGACCCAGTTCTCGAAAATGACCATGCCACGTTGTACTGGGATCGGTCTATCATTACTGATAGGACTATTATTGCCAACAAGCCGGATATAGTGGTGATAGACCGATTAGCGCGCCGCACAATGATAATCGATGTTACCATCCCACATGACGAGAACCTCGTGAAAGCTGAGAAAGAGAAACAAATCAAGTATCTCGACTTAGCACACGAGGTTGTCGACATGTGGAATGTGGACTCGGCTGTCATTGTGCCGATTGTCGTTACGGCCAATGGTCTGATGGCCAAAAGCTTTGACGAACATCTGTCAAAGCTGGCGTTACACGGTTGGTTAAAGGGCCTGATACAGAAGGCAGTACTCCTCGATACGGCTCGTATTGTGAGGAGGTTCCTTTCTCTGGAGCCCTAACCACCGGTAGCTTGGACCCTGCTCCCGACACCGGCGGACTACTGCGTTTTGTATTTTTAAATGTTTTTTTATTGTTTGTGTTTTTTTTTAAGAAATATTTAAAAATATAAAAATGTATGTATAGTTAAATAAATAAAGAGGGAATAATAATAATAATAATATTTTATTTGCATAAAACATGGTATACAAGATGGTAACATGAATACACTGGTAGGTCCTACATGTTTTGCTTTATGAACATAAGCGTGCAAATTTACATACATGACAACAACATACAACCACTGTCATCATCCGATTTTATGCTCTAGAAACTCCTTGACACTATAAAAACTATTAACAGATAGCCATTTGTATAATTTATTTTTGAACAATCTTATATTTAATATTTTAAATTCCTCTGGTATCTTATTGTATATCCGGACACACATAAACATGCAGTTTTTGTTATATTTTGCAAGCCTAGGTAAAACATCTAATGCGAGCCTGTGGGGGTCCCGACGGCTTCGAGGATTAAAATCGATTGCTTTGGTGAACAACTCTCTGTGCCTTCTCACAAACATACAGATTTCAAATATATAAAGTGATGGCAATGGTAACAAATCAAGTTTTTTAAATATTGGCCTGCAGGATTCATCCGGTTGAAGCCCATATATAGCCCTAATGCATTTTTTTTGTGCAACAAACGCTCTACTTTGATCGGTGCTATTACCCCACATAATTAAACCATAGCGCAGCACTGATTCAACATACGCATGATATGTTGTTATTGCTGTCTTAATGTTTGTTATGTTTCTGATCCGTTTCAGTGCATATACAAACTTATTAATTCGTTTGGAGACTGTGTCAACATGTGCTTTCCAATTAATGTCTTGATCCAAAGTTACGCTTAGAAATTTTGTTTGAGTCACTTCATGAATTCTATGTATATTCAATTTAATATTATATTTGGCATTTGATTTATTGAATTGTATATAAACGGACTTTTTAAGATTTATAGCTAAGTTATTTTGATTTAGCCATTCAATCAGTCTCTCAATTACATTATTTATTTCAGTCTCATGATCATTAATTGTATTGGTTTTTTTATTAGATGTCACAATAATAGAAATGTCATCAGCGAATAAAATAAATTTATGATTCGTTATATTAGTAATAGAATTGATGTATAATAAGAATAGAATAGGTCCTAATACGCTCCCTTGTGGGACGCCATATTTGATATATTTGATGTCAGAATAATGCGATGTCATATCATTATTTTTATCCACTCTCGTAATAGCAACACGTTGTTGTCTATTACTTAAGTAAGAAGATATCCATAGAAGTGCAATGCCTCTAATTCCAATTGCCTCCAATTTTTGTAATAATAAGTCATGAGAGACTAGATCAAAGGCCTTTGAAAGGTCAAAGAACAGCCCCGTAGTATAATAGTTGTTGTTAATATTCGTTAACACTATCTTAATAAGATTGTAGACAGCTAACGTTGTTGATTTATTTTTTTGAAAACCAAACTGCTCCTTCCGTATGATATTAAATTTATTACAGAATTCAATTAGTCTTTTATTCATGCACTTTTCAAATAATTTTGATATAATAGGTATTAAGGTAATTGGGCGGTAATTATTAACGTCTGTCTTTTCACCAGTTTTATAAAGGGGCTTAATTATTGACATCTTCAGTGCTTCGGGGAAAGTGCCAGTTGAGAATGATAAGTTAATTAAATACGTTAATATTTCAATTAGTTCATTAGTGCATGCTTTAAAGATTTTTGTATTAATCTCGTCATAACCCTCGGAACTTGTGTTGTTCAATGACATAATCTCTGCTCTAACTTCATTTTCGGACACTGGATTAAGGAACATCGAATGGGCCATTGAACACTCATTACGTGGTTTTTCATACTTACTCAAAGATTGTGCCATATTTATATAATGGTTATTGAATGCTGTTGCTATAGCTACAGGATCTGAGAGTAGGGTATCGTCAATTTGAATATTTTCAATGCTGGGAATATCGGTACTGTCTATGATTTCATCTTTTATAACTTTCCATACCGCTTTGCATTTATTTTCACTGTTATTTATGAATTTTATGTTTGAGTTCTTTTTTGATGTGTAGACACATTTTTGTAAAATCTTTGAGTATTTAATGTATTCTGTTTTATTTTTTATATTTTTAGTTTTATAATATTGATAACGCAAAGATCGTTTGGTTTTGCAGCTTTGTTTTAGACCCTTGGTTATCCAGTTCTGTTTCTTTTTATTGTTGACATTCGCTTTTATTTTTATTTTTGCGAAACATAAATTATGGAATAAGCATAATGTTTCGTGAAAACAATTAAATGCTTTATTTAAGTCATTTTCTGCGTAAGCCTCGGACCATGACAGATTACCTATACATTCCTTAAATTTTTGGATATTATTCAAGCTGTAATCTCTTTTGTAGAAATGGTATGCCGTCTGATTTTGTATTTTGTGTTTCAAGGGAAAACTCAACATTTGCGCTGTGTCGTGGTCGGATAGGTGAAGTGGCAATATTGTGGCATTAGCATTATGAATGTTGCTAAGAATGTGATCGATACAGGAAGACTTACGAGTTGGACGATCTATATGTAATTTTAAGTTATAGTTATATGACAATTCCTGTAATTGACTACTAATATTACTTTTCTGAAGAGTATTAATGTTAAAGTCCCCTGCCAAAACAACTTTCATTTTGGAATTATATTTTTTAAAGACGTGTTCCAAAAGACTATTTAATTTAATCAAAAATTGAGTGGGATCAGACTGGGGTGTTCTATAAACACAAATAATAATCAGATTATTACGTGTAAGTTCTACACCACATACCTCGAACGTATTTTGTGTTGCATATTTATTTATAAAAGGTAACTCTTTAAAAACAATGCCTTTTTTAAGCAAAATACAGGTACCGCCTCTTTGCTTTTCTCTGCAAAAATTAGCCGCCATATTATAACCATAGATTTTAATATGAAATTCACTACCTTTTTTTATGAAGGTCTCAGAAAGACATATTGCATCAGGGGCACTATTCATATCCTGGAGTTCCTGTAAGGTTAGTTCTAGGAGGTCTCTTTTGGATGAGATGCTGGCAATGATTTGATGCAGTATTTTAAAACTATGACGTATTACAGAGGTCTGAGTTTCTGGCTCGAAAAAACTTCAAACTATTTTCTATTACTGGAAAATAGTATGGAATAGTTCCTTTTTGGGGTTTTTTAGTTTGTTGTCGGCTTACACGATCAAAATAGAACGGAATTGTTCCCTTCTTAGGTTTATTAATTTTTGTGTTTACTTCACTGCTTGATTTGTTACGTAGTACTAGTTTCACAAGATTTCTAGGATTTAAATAATTTTCATTATAATCATTACAGTCAATTAAGTGATTAATTTTGGTACACAATTCGAAGATTTTGGAAGATTTGCTTTCAAGAAATTTACATTTTTTATAATTTATACATAAGTTTTTAATATGATAATTAAGTTTATTAACATCTAAATACTCATTTTCAAATACATTTAGCACAATTATCATATTGTTATAAAATGTTTCCAGTATTATTTGTAATTGAGATAAGACAGATTTTAAATTGTAATCATTTTCTCCCAAACAAATTACAAGTTTATCGTTAGGATTCAACTTAGCGTAACGGCAGCTCATTATAATTTGACTACTGAGTGCATTTGGTTTCGTATCCGCGATGATCCTATACTTTCCATACCTTGTATTATGTCTTGAACGTAACATGGCTGCTGCTAGACCAACACATTGCTGAGAGCCAAAGATAAATACTCCACTCGTCGGTTCATGTTTTTGCTCTTTGGTGTAAGTAGGCGCTTCTGAGTTATTTGTTGATACCAGAGGTGAACGAGTTGTTTTATTATTACTGCGTTGTAACGTATCTATTGTTTTTTTAAGATCATCGATCTGCTGTTGTGCTTCTTTCAGGTTTTTTTGAAGATCTGAAATTTTTTGTTGAAGACGTATAATTTCAGTGGTCTTGTAGAAGTCAATGTTAGACTTATTTGGCAAAGGAGTAGAAGGTGTAGAGAGCGTGTTTTGAGGTAGTAGAGAGAGTCTTTTCCTCTTATGTTTGATGGCTGGGCTATTCTCAGAGGTTACTGGAGAATAACACAGTGATTTTAACATTTTAGTCTCTGCAGTTAATTTATTTATTTGTTGGTGGAGGTTGCTATTTTCAAGTAATGTATTTTCTAGCTCATTTTCTGCACTATTCAATTTACACGAAAGATTCTTTATGGTATTTTTCATTTCTAAAACTGATAATGTCTCAGATATTTCAGATATCGTACCATCAACGCTGTGAGACAATTTGTTCGGTGTTTCAAATGATTCATCTGAATTTTCATATTCGGACAGTATTTGGGAATCTAAGATATCAGAAGCCACCTGGACGGTAGGTTTGACTGTTACTAGTTGTTTATTTTCCTGGAAGCTTTCGCTGGGTCCAGGTGATGGGCTGTTAAGGTGTAGGTTTGTTCGTTTCCTGGTTGTAACGTTCGATACCTCAGATACATGGCTGGTTGTTGAGAGTTTTTTATTTTTATTGCATGTTTTACATCGCCATTTTTTCTTAGTTTCCAGGTCCATTAGACGGTAGGTTTGTTCTGGAAACCCATCACAATCTGGTTCATATCGATTGTTGCACGTTGAGCATAAAGCTGTTTTCCTAATGTCGACTGACTTCTTGCACTTGAAACATATAACTTTTTCTGGTATCTTACGGTCGCTTTTCGCCCCATTTTTAGACGACATTTTTATATTTGACTTGATTATTCAATTATAAAAATAGTAAAATAGAATTTCCAAAGCTTTCAAAACACAAATAGAAATTTGCGTTACTCAGATTTGAACTTGGGCTCAACTTCGTTCAAAGCGCACTGTGTAACCGCTTTGCTGTGCGTATACTAGATTTTGAGTTGAAATTAAGCTTTTGTTGCTCTAGTGGGCGTAGAAAAAATAATGATCGTTGTTGTTTCGCCAATAGGATTCAATATGACCATTTATGGTCACGCACCGCACAACACACACTTTTAATGAGTCACGCTGAGTCACTGGTTCATAAGTCCTTTGTGTATTTGTTTTAAATTTTTGCTGATTTGTTTTTTGATGTTTATAGACACACTATTTAACTTAGGTACAAACTGTTTTCACAATGTTTACTCTTATAACTTTACGCATCGATTAGTATCAATTTAAGTTTTGAGAACTTGTATTCATAATTTGTAGATTTTTTTTACGACGGAGCTATCACTTTTTATGTGCGCCAGCGGGGACGCGCGCGCGACGAAAAAAAGATTTTATTTCGATGCCGCGGGATGCTGTGGCATGACGCGACTCGCCCTGGCATGCCGCGGGATGCTGCTGCTTGACGAGTCATGCCGTTTCATTTTACGGGTTGCCGCGGCACACCATTGCATCTCGCGAGACGTATGGGTCACTTTGTATCAAGGAATTAGGCCGCGCTTCCACTGACGCGGAGCTGGGCGGAGAGAAGCTTAGCGGTGCACAAATTGACCAATGACTATGCTTGAAATCTCCGCTCCGCTTCAATGGAAACAGTAGGTACGAGCGGGGTGGAGCAGAACTGACCGGATATTCATACATAGGCGGTGCAGTGCGAAGGACAGCGGGGCGGTACGGAGCGGGGCGGTGCGTGACTCGCGTGCAGTGTCAGTTGTCTTCGTTAGGTACCTACGTCACTAGATGCATACGTATCAAAATGGATGAGAAGTTCATTGAAACTGGGAAAGTGCAAAAATGCGCGATTCCAAAAGTATGCTCCACCCCGCTCTGCTCCGCTCACTGACCACTCACCGCTCTTCTCCGCCCAGCTCTGCGTCAGTGGAAACGCGGCCTTATGATTGCTAAGCTAGTTGAAATATGCCACGGCATGCTACGGGATACCACGGCATGTCACGGCACGCCGCAGCATGCTGAAGCATAACGAGTGAGCGCCGGCCCTTAGTACCTAATAAAATCCTTTGCCATGCCGTGCCGGCAGTGAGCGCCGGCCCTTACGCTGACGACACGCTGGTCACTGCCCGGGGAGCTCGTACAGCACAGCATCGTCGTGATGTCATAGATTCTCCTGAAGTCGGGCGTCCTCTTGAGCACTGCATGGAACACGCAGCCGGATCTTTCTTCGCGCGCCTTTATATAGCGCACGTACTATGGCTCATAACCATGCAGGCGGAGCTCTTCCTCGATCTGTTCGCCGCCGTGACCGCTACCGGACTCCCTGTGTGCTCCCCCGAGGTTTATGCTACCCCAGCAAGAAAGTAACTCCTAGAGTTATATGAGTAGAACGTATATAGGTACCTAGTTGGTGCCTTATCTGCTGTAAATGTTGCCCCCACACAAAAAATGTGCCCGTCGTTTTAAAAAAAAAAAAACGGAAAAACGATTTTTGCTTGGGGTAACGTTTTTCTAGCAGGAAAATTCTAAACGAATGATCGCAGAGACAAATTGTGCATGGCCAGAAAGCTTGTGTGCCAAAATGTGCCCCGAGATATATTTTTGAGATAATGCATTTCCTGCTGGAGTAACGTTTTGATGAATCGTATAATGTTCAAACCATTGCATGTGCCCCTGTAGAATAAACATACACGAGTAGCTCTTAATGTGTGCCCCTTAGTGCCCAAATTAGATTTAAGAAAATATAGTTTTCAAGTTATCGCGGTTTTATGAAAATCCGAAAAAAACATCGCGGCGCCTAAATGAAAAGATGCGCCTGTGGGTGAATTATACTCAAAAATCATACAGCGCCCTTCGCGTCCAATATAATAATGCATTCAGGGTGCTGATGGGGTTGCCTCGATACTGCAGCGCATCAGGGATGTTTGCTGAAGCCCATGTGGACTGTTTACATGCGGTGACGCGGAAGCGGTGCGCATCCCTGGTGCGTAGGGTGCGGGGCAGCGCCAACAGCATCCTATCTATGATAGCTAGCAGACTTGACTGTGTGTTCGTGAACCACTGCTGCAGGGTTTCGGCTGGGCCTGTCACCTGGCAGCAGTGATGTCACGATCTGATTGTCTTTTTATTTATGTCCTTGTGTTTTAATAATATAGTTTTAAGTGCATTGTTACTAACACCTATGAGTCTTGTTGCTCGAAATAAATAATAATAAATGAGACAAGGCATAAGTTCGCTGAAAACTATATGGGTGACCGTCTGAAAAAACCAAGACACCTCCGACTGCCGAATATCTACAAATGACTGCCGGGACCAACGGCTTAGCGTGCTTTCCGAAGTACGGAGGAATCTCGGTATGTTAAGATGTTCACACATCCACAAATCAACCTCGGCAAGTGTTGCTTAACCTTGAGGTCGAATTATGTGTATTCAGAACACGAGCAAACGTCATTCAAATGACATATGAATAACGCTACCTACCTATCTATCGATAGAGTTGATCTGTTAAAATAGTTCGGGTGTAGTAATTAATTATTCAGTTTTCCTTTGTGTATTAAAGGCTTCACAATAACTCAACAATATATTTTGGTGTTATTTTCATGCTTCTAAATAAAATACTAATGGTACCTACTAAACTATTACTATTCCAATAGATTGCAATGCGTGTACCTGTGTGCTTCTCGTAATAACAAGTATTTTCTTATTGAACACTTAATATACCTATGTAAATATAAATAAATTGTTCTTCATGAATTCCCTGGTGTCCTGAAATACCCAAGCCACCGAAAACCAGGTCACGGCTTAGTTTAGGCAAAAGTCTCCTACAAAATGAACTATGTCACCCATCCTTATTTTTCTTACTAATATTATTGTATTTATAAGGAGAGGCAAAGGAGGAAAGGTTGTATGTAATAAACTAATGGAATTTAAATGAAATTTGTCACAGAGGTAGATTATAGCCTAGAATAACACAAAGGATACTTTTTATACCAGGATTGTGCTCCATTGGGACAAGTTTCGACATTAACGCAGCCGGCAGCTACCTACACACCACAATAGGCTAGTTGCCTAAAAAAATCTAATTAGTCCGTAAGATAGACTTCCCAAAAATATCGGGCACGTATTTTTTATTTTTTCACGTAAACAAAAAACGAAGACGATATAGTGCGTTGAAAACTCGTGTGACGTCACTTCGTGCGACGACGTCACAAGCCCCCACTCATGGTCTTTGAACCTTTTTATCTTCGTGAATTTTTAGAGATTTTTTAAAACAAAAAATACGTGTCCAATATTTTTCGATAATCTAACTGACGGACTAAATAGGATCATATTTTAATTCCTCAGGAAACATCCCTATTACATGTTTTTCATATAATTATAATTATGTAGTTATAGGTAGTTATAGATAAAATGAAACATAAATATTATTATGGTAATAATTTACAATCAGATTTGCAGTTTTATTCATCACTTGTCCTTGTCCCTTAACAGTTACATCGTAAAGGTGGAAAGAAAAATTATTAACAAAAAAAAAACAATCTTGAAAGAATATGTAAATAAAAAGCGAGTAATTTAATAATAGATTTTATATGTACAGAAAGACTATAATTTAAAAACAATGATAAAACAACACAATATACATCAGAGATCAGTCTCTTTGAAAGTCCAGAGATTGTGATAGATTTATTCTCTCAGAAGGATCCATAAGTACGCAGTCAGTCGGTGGTCGTATACTCAGTAAACGCGTGTGAAAGGAGATTCCCCTTGCACAGCGGCAGCAGACGAGGTGCTCATCTGAAGTCGATATCGTTAGACGTCGCCGCCGTCGGCAGCAGCAGTGCGGTTGCTGAACTTAGTTGTACTGAGCGTGAACTGACCCCTGTCAAATTCCGTCCCAGTTGTATGGTTTTATTTAGTTGCTACTCTCAGCTCAACACGCTAGGGTAGGTTACTCCTTAGCCGGACTATGTCCCAGCCAGGGTCATCCTAGCCTATGTGAATATACTAATAATTATTAAAACTTATAGGACTACACAAATAAAATAACAAACAACAATAGAAACAAAACACAATAAAAAGAAAAGAAACTGGATTAATAATATTAAAAAAAAAAAAACAAGCAAGTGGCTTCTGGTTCAGTGTAGTGTGTGCGGTCTTTGGGAAGCACGCACTCTCTGATGGACAGCTCGGGCATGGGTGAAATGAATCTTGCGTTCGGCGCAGGCGGGGGTCTTGGGGGTTGCAGGTGCAACTGCCATGGGGCTGGGGGGACGGGGGCTTGCCCGAGAGGCAGCCGGTGAGGGCGACGCTGGGCGCGAGGAGGGCGCTGAAGTGTGGGCTGATGTCGGGGCAGCCTGAGCAAGGGGGGGGGGGCCTTGGTGGCCTTCTTGGGGGCAGGGGCCTGGGGGGTGGTAGAGGCCTTCTTTTTCCTCTTCCCTTGGGCGACTGTTCGAGTCGGCTGCGCAAGGCAGAATTCGCGACGCAGTTAAGTTGCGAGTAGCCATATAATAGGCAGCGTTAGCTCAATGGCTCTCATTTCGTATAATTTATCTCGCAAATTAATCCAACCCTATCCTTATGTTAACATTAAAATAGTAAAAAAAAAAACTTATAGCACTACAAAAATGAAATAAAAACACAAAGAAATTAAACCTAAAAGAATAAATAAATCGAAACTAGCCTGAATAATACAAAAAAACTTTGTAAATATATTTAAATAAAACTAGAAAATGCAGATCTGGCGCTCGTTGCACGCACGGCGCAGAAATCCCTGTAGCTGAGGTGGCCCAACTCAGCTACAGGGTATCGCCGCGGTGGAGCGCCATATAACATGCATCTAATGAGTTTCATTGAGTGGGACCTATCCATTATTACGGGAGATAAGAGAGGTATAAGTGGAGACGTGGTGAACTACGTTACCGAATTCCTAGAATACTGCAGGTTCCCTCCGCAGTTTTCAAGGGCCTTAGCCATGGCCAACGCCCGAGGCGAGTAAAACGCCTGGAACGTGACCAGGATAATGTTTCTGGAGATATCTCCAGAAACTGTGGTGAGGGGAGGGGTGCTGCTGCTTGCACCGGGGCTGGCGCCTGGGTCAATGACGACATCGGGAACGGGGGTAGGGCTGCGGGTGCAACCGCCATGGGGCTGGGAGGACGGGGGCTCGCCTGCGAGGCAGCCTGTGAGGGGGACGCTGGGCGCCAGGAGGGGGCTGATGTCAGGGCAGCGGGGGAGAGGGGCGCCTTGGTGGCCTTCTTGGGGGCAGGGGCCTGGGCGGTGGAGGCCTTCTTCCTTTTCCCCTTGACGACTGTATAGCCATCCGAGGTCGAGGAGGTCGAGGAGGAGCGGGAGGAGGCAGACGAGTCGGAGTGGTCCGACTCGTACTCCATCTCTGCAGCTGGAGAAACTGCCCTGGCTGCCAGGAAGTTGGCTAGCACAGGGGGGGGGGGGGCTGAGGGGCCTGAGTGGAGGAGCCTTGATGCAGTACTGGGACTGCTAACAAGGCGGAGGGGTGCGTTAGCTTAATGGCTTCTCATTTCGTATAATTTATCTCGCAAATTAATCTAACCTAGCCTATAATAACATTAAAAGAGTAAAAAAAAAAACTTATAGGTAGTACCACAAAAATAAACTAAAAACACAAACAACTTAGACCTAAAAGAATAAATTAATCGAAACTAGTCTGACAAATACAAAAAAAAAAAAAACTTAGTAAATATATTAAAATAACTAGAAAAGCAGATCTCGCAGCTTGAAGTGGCGAGAGAAGTCCCCAAGGCCGCGTGCCAACGCCCTTCCGACTTTAACTCAGCCCTAAAGGGACCGAGCGGTGTGTCGGGTCCACTGGCGCTCGTTGCACGCTAGTTGCAGAACATTAAACGCTAATTTTCCTGATCTCTAAGATCTGTGGCCTCTCCGGCCTATCAATGAAAGCCGCGACAGAGCGGCATAGTGGGCCACTGCCACAGATTCCAGCTCTACGGGCACTCCCAGAACAATTGCTTCGGCAAGCTCCGCTGCGTTAAATGCTTAGGCGATCACGGCACATCAGACTGCACCCTTCCTAAGACCGATCCCAGTGTGTCGAACCCTCCAACTGAGTGCTGAGTGGTGAGACCGGGCACCCGGTCAACTAGCGCGGCTGCCCCAAGGCGCCGAAAGCGTCTTCCCATTAGCAAGCCAAGCGTGCAAACGCCCGCCAGGAAAAGGAATATCCCACCCTGACTGGAAAACTGCCTGCGGCTCTTAGCCGCACTGCCCGTCATTGGAACGCTCTGAAACATTTTCTGGCTTTGGGGTACAATGCTCCCGCTCCCCGGACCACGCAAGATCCTAAGGCCACCCACACTACCCAGTCCTACCAGGCCATCCCGGCCCTAATGGACGTAGCGTAACGGTGCCCCCTTCCCATCGGCAACCCGGGCTCCTACCCCAGCACAAGTCGAACCCCCCAACAGTTCGGCCAGTGACATGTCCCTAACATAATTCTGGTCACATATAAGGCCTTTTATTCCTCCCGAGCTGCAGAGGCGACCACTGCAGTTTTCAGGGAATTTGGTGACGTAGTTCACCACGTCCAAACTTACAAAACTCTCAATAGATTAGGCCAAGGAATCATGTAGGTTAATACCGAAAGCCGGTTGATTCTCAACGCCAACGGTCTCAAAGGCTGGGTCCGGTGCTGCGGCTCTAGGAAGGTTTTCTGCACCAGTATGTCTAAGTGATGGTCGCGGAGGAATAAGGCGATCTCATCACGTTCGCCTCTAAGGCCGTTGGCGTTGAAAAATCCATCCGGAGGGCTTTCGGTTTTATCCTACATAATTATCTCTCTCGATCTATCCATTATGATTGAGGGATGTGTAAATATGGACTTGGTGAACCACGTCAACGAATTCTTGGAACACAGCGGAGTGGTCTCCTCTGCAGTTCTCAAGAGCCTTGGTCATAGCCAGGGCGCAGGGGGAGTAGAAGGCTAGGTATGTTACCAGGATGATATTTCTGGACAACAACAAAAGAAACAAAACACAATAAAAAGAAAAGAAACTGGATTAATAATATCAAAAAAAAAAAAATATTTAAGTAAACAGAAAACCGATTTTCTAGTTATTAAAGGCAGTGCACCTGCGATGCGGACACAGCAAGTGGCTTCTGGTTCAGTGTAGTGTGTGCGGTCTTTGGGAAGCACGCACTCTCTGATGGACAGCTCGGGCATGGGTGAACTGGATTCTTTGCTCGGCGCAGGCGGCCGAGATCTCAGTCCACCTCCCTTTGTCATGAATGAATACGGGGGGTGGGGGGCGGGTCTTGGGGGCTGCGGGTGCAGCCGCCATGGGGCTGGGAGGACGGGGGCTCACCTGCGAGGCAGCCTGTGAGGGGGACGCTGGGCGCGAGGAGGGCGCCGACGAGGGGGCTGATGTCAGGGCAGCGGGGGAGAGGGGCGCCTTAGTGGCCTTCTTGGGGGCAGGGGCCTGGGGGGTGTTGGAGGCCTTCTTCTTTCTCTTCCCTTGGACGACTGTTCGAGTCGGCTGCGCAAGGCAGAATTCGCGACGCAGTTGCGTTGCGAGTAGCCATATAATTGGCAGCGTTAGCTTAATGGCTCTCGTATAATTTATCTCGCAAATTAATCCAACCCTATCCCTATGTTAACATTAAAATAGTAAAAAAAACTTATAGCACTACAAAAATGAAATAAAAACACAAAGAACTTAGACCTAAAAGAATAAATAAATGGAAACTAGCCTGAATAATACAAAAAAAAAAAAAACTTAAGTATATTTAAATAAAACTAGAAAATGCAGATCTGGCGCTCGTTGCACGCACGTCGCAGAAATCCCTGTAGCTGAGGTGGCCCAACTCAGCTACAGGGTATCGCCGCGGTGGAGCTCTATATAACATGAATCTCATGAGTTTCATTGAGTGGGACCTATCCATTATTGGGGGAGATCAGGGAGGTATAAACTGAGACATGGTGCACTACGTCACCGAAATCGTTGAAAACTGCAGGGTGGTTCCCACCGCAGTTTTCCAGGGCCCTAGCCATGGCCAGCGCACGAGGCGAGTAAAACGCCTGGTACGTGACCAGGATAATGTTTCTGGAGATGTCTCCAGAAACAGTGGTGGGGGGGGGGAGGTGCTGCTGCTTGCACCGGGGCTGGCACCTGGGTCAATGACGACACCGGGAAGGGGGGTAGGGCAACGTCCATCAAGGGCGGAATGGCTTTGATAGGGGCTGCGGGGGCCTTATGGGCAGATTCGGTCTGGGGGCGGGCGCACTGGATTTCAGGGCCGGGAAGTGGGCCTGATGGTTCAGTGCGTTCCATGGGCTGGGACGCTGAGGGTGAGCCTGATCAGCCTTGGTGGTGGGGGACTCCCTCTGCTGGCTCGCGCGCTTTGCCAGCTTGGGAGCTGACGATTTGTGGGCCTTTGGGCAACCGCGGTAGTTGGCGGTATGCCTTGTCGTCCCGCACAGCACACAGCTGGGCGGGTCGGCGCATTGGGAGCGGTCTTTCGGGCGGGGGCAGTCGGGAGTGCCGTGGTCTCCCAGGCACTTAACACACCTCGGCTTGCCGAAGCAATGCCGCTGTGAGTGACCGTACAACTGGCAGCGGTGGCATTGTCCGACAATGCCACTCTGCCGCGGCTTTTCTATAGAGAGGCCAGAAAGGCCACAGATCTTAGCGATCTTGAATATGGGGTGGTGGCCCTCGGTCGGGTCGCAGACCACGAGGACCATGTTAAATGACTCCCTCCCGCGGCGGTGCATGCGGTGCACCTCCGCTACGGGGATACCTTGTGACTCTAGGTCACTTAGTATCTCCTGAGTGGGGATTTCTCAGGGGACATTCCTGATCACGACTCGGGTTTGTCGGTTCTCAGGGAGATTGAAAGAATGGAAGAAGACCTTCCTGGACGTAAGGAGCTTGTGCAGCTCCCTATAGTCCTTGGCGGAAGGGGTCACCACTTTGATGCCCTGCGGGACAGCCCGGGCATGGGTGAAATTAATCTTCTGTGCGGTGCAAGCCGCCGAAATCTCCGTCCACCTCCCTTTATCATGAATGAAAAGGGGGGGTGGGGGGCGGGTCTTGGGGGCTGCGGGTGCAGTCTCCATGGGGGTGGGGGGACGGGGGCTCGCCTGTGAGGCGGCCTGCGTGGGGGACGCTGGGCGCGAGGAGGGCGCCGACGAGGGGGCTGACGTCGGGGCAGCAGGGGAGAGGGGGGCCTTGGTGGCCTTTTTGGGGGCGGGGGCCTGGGGGGTTTTGGAGGCCTTCTTCTTCCTCTTCCCTTGGACGACTGTTCGAGTCGGCTGCGCAAGGCAGAATTCGCGACGCAGTTGCGTTGCGATTAGCCATATAATTGGCAGCGTTAGCTTAATGGCTCTCGTATAATTTATCTCGCAAATTAATCCAACCCTATCCCTATGTTAACATTAAAATAGTAAAAAAAAACTTAAAGCACTACAAAAATGAAATAAAAACAGAACTTAGACCTAAAAGAATAAATAAATCGAAACTAGCCTGAATAATAAAAAAAAAACTTTGTAAATATATTTAAATAAAACTAGAAAATGCAGATCTGGCGCTCGTTGCACGCACGTCGCAGAAATCCCTGTAGCTGAGGTGGCCCACCTCAGCTCGCGGGGGAGAGGGTTGATGGGGACCTTGGTGGCCTTCTTGGGGGCTGGGGCCTGGGGTGTGGCAGAGGACCTTTTCTTCCTTTTCCCTTGCGACGGTGTGGCTACAGAGGCCGAGTCAGTAGAGGAGGAGCGAGTGGCTCACGAGTTGGAGCGGTCCGACTCATAATCCATCATTGCAGATGGGGATGAAGAATTCTCCCTGGCTGCCAGGAAGTTAGCGAGAACAGGGAGGGGGACTTGAAGGGCCGGGATGGAGCAGCCCTGGGGTATGGCGGGGACTGCTATTTCAATGGAGGGGAAGAGGCCCTGAAGGGGCAATGGGAACGAGGGGGGAGCCCGGGGAATCAGGCGACTCCAGGGAGTAGCCCAGAGGGGGCGGGGGGATGGCCCTGAAGGGGCGGGGAAATATGGCCCTGAAGGGGCGGGGAGGGTGCGCCCTGAGGGGGCAGTGGAAGAGTGACTTCAGCACCGCTGCAATGGCGTTGAGCTGAGCGCCATAGTCCGACGCCAGCTCAGCATCTTAGCATGTGCCCATCATGGCTCTGCACAGAGCCATTAGGGCGTCAACAACCCCGGCAGCGGACGCCTGAGGGGCATCCATCGCTGCAACTGGGATGAGTGGGATTAGGTGAAAATGGGAATAGGGGGGGGGGGGGGCACACTAAGCTCCTAACAGCCTCGAGGAGACACGTAAGACGTGAGCTCCTCGAGCAGTCAGTCCCACAAAACTCATCCCCGCGAGTGCTTCCTAGTGCTGTACCAGAGAGAAGAAAACTCGGGAACAAACTCCCTGGTGCACGAATCTGTTTGGCCTGAGGGGCCCTTCACCTGTCTCCTCGGGTGGATACCTCGAGGATGTGTAACCCTCCCTGGGTGTTGCAGGGAAGTGAGTACCTACTGTGTACCCTGAGCTTGTTTGCTCGCTGCCAATCTTAATGTGCAGCGGGGCCCTATGGGTCTTGCGACCGAGCTGGTGCTTATGGGGTAGATCCAATCCCAATCGGCACCAGGTGCACACTGCACTGTAAGAAAACGGGGTTAAACTGTTGGGCGCGGCGAGGGAAGTCCCCAAGGCCGCGTGCCAACGCCCTTCCAACTTAACTCGGCCCTGAAGAGACTGAGCGGTGTGTCAGGTCCACACCACTTGGGTTCGTTGGCACCGTAAGGTTTCCCCAAGTACCCCAAAACTGTGGTTTTAGTCCTTAAGGGACCAAAAATCGCGAACGCCGACCGGTCGCGAGCACTCACGCACTCGTAGCCGATCAAACGTAAACAAACCCGACAGTGGTATGCGGCACGTAGCAAACTACGCAGCTCCTCGTAGCAAACTACGTAGCTCCTCGTAGCACTGCTACGATGTGTTTGAATCGAGCAGGCGACACGTGGGTCGGCCGGCGGCGGAGGTGTCGCAGGGGGCGGAGCGCTCGTAGCTCAGCTACGTCGTAGCGACCGGGCAGTTGCGTGCGGGTGGCAGGCGTGTGCTCCGAGCGGCTGCGCGAAACGGAATGATTTGAAGCGGAATGACAAGCGAGCGGCGTAGCGCGACACGTGGGTCGACCGGCGGGCGCATAGGTGTCGCATGTTGCATGGACGGTGGAGGTGGCGTAGGGCTGCTACGGCGTAGCGGCCGTAACGACACGTGAGCGTGCTTTCGAGTCGGCTGCGCAAGGCAGAATTCGCGACGCAGTTGCGTTGCGAGTAGCCATATAATTGGCAGCGTTAGCTTAATGGCTTCTCATTTCGTATAATTTATCTCGCAAATTAATCTAAACTAGCCTATGATAACATTAAAAGAGTAAAAAAAAACTTATAGCACCACAAAATTAAACTAAAAACAAAGAACTTAGACCTAAAATAATAAATAAATCGAAACTAGCCTTAATGATACAAAAAAAAAACTTAGTAAATATATTAAAATAACTAGAAAAGCAGATCTGGCGCTCGCAGCTTGGCGTAGCGAGGGAAATCCCCAAGGCCGCGTGCCAACGCCCTTCCGACTTAACTCAGCCTTAAAGGACCGAGCGGTGTGTCGGGTCCACTGGCGCTCGTTGCAGAACATTGCACGCTAGTCGCAGAAATCCCTGAAGCTGAGGTGGTCCACCTCAGCTACAGGGTATAAATTGCCGCGGTGGAGAAACATGAATCTCGTGGCTTTCGACCCCACCTAAGGGCATCAGCAAATTTTCCTGATCTCAAGATCTGTGGCCTCTCCGGCCTATCAATGAAAGCCGCGACAGAGCGGCATAGTGGGCCACTGCCACAGATTCCAGCTCTACGGGCACTCCCAGAGCAATTGCTTCGGCAAGCTCCGATGCGTAAAGTGATCCCAGTGTGTCGAACCCTCCAGCTGAGTGCTGTGTGGTGAGACCGGGCACCCGGTCAACTAGCGCGGCTGCCCCAAGGCGCCGAAAGCGTCTTCCCATTAGCAAGCCACGCGTGCAAACGCCCGCCAGCAAAAGGAATATCCCACCCAGACTGAAAAACTGCCTGCAGCTCTTAGCCGCAGCGCCCCAGTCATTGGTACAATGGGGTACAATGCTCCCGCTCCCCGGACCACGCAAGATCTGAAGGCCACCCACACTACTCAGTCCTACCAGGCTATCCCGGCCCTAATAGACGCAGCGGTGTCGCCTTCCCATCGGCAACCCGGGCTCCTTCCCCAGCACAAGTCGAAACCCCAACAGTTCGGCCAGTGACATTTCGCAAAACATTATTCTGGTCACATACCAGGCCTTTTATTCTTCCCGAGCAATGGCCAAGGCGCTCCAGAACTGCAGAGGCGACCACTGCAGTTTTCAGGGAATTTGGTGACGTAGTTCACCACGTCCAAACTGACACAACTCTCAATAAATTAGTCCAAGGAATCGTGTAGGTTAATACCGAAAGCCAGTTGAAAAACCCCTATTCTCAACGCCAACGGCCTCTATGGCCGGGTCCCGGTGCTGCGGCTTTAGGAAGGTCTTCTGCACCCGTATGTCTAAGTGATGGTCGCGGAGGAATAAGGCGATCTCATCACGTTGGCTCCTAAGGCCATGGGCGTTAAATAGCCCTATCCGGGGGGCTTTCGGTTTGAACCTACACTTTTCTTTCAACCTATCCATTACTGGTTGGTGAGGGAAGTATAAATTTGAACATGGTGAACTACGTCACCGAATTCTTAGAAGACTGCAGAGTGATCTCCTCTGCAGTTTTCAAGAGCCTTGGTCATGGCCAGGGCACGAGGAGAGTAGAAAGCCTGGTATGTTACCAGGATGTTATTTCTGGCCTTATCGGCAGAAGCTAGTGAGGGGGGTGCTGCGGTTTGCACCGGGGCTGGGGCCTGGGTCACTGGCGACATCGGGAAGGGGGGGATGACTTCCATCAGAGCCATGATGGCTTTGACGGGGGCTGCAGGGGCCGATGGGATCTGGGGAGCGAGAGCGCCAGGTTTCAAGGCCGGGAAGTGGGCCTGGTGATTGCGGGCATTCCAGGGGCTGGGACGCTGCGGGCTGAGCGAGATGGTTTGGTCAGCCTTTAGGGAGGGGCTCTCCCTTTGCCGACGTGCGCTTGCGAGCTTTGCAAGCTAGGGGGCTGACGATTTGGGGGCTTTTGGGCATCCGCGGTAATTGGCGGTGTGCCCTGTCGTCCCGCACAGCACACAGCTGGGCGGGTCGGCGCATTGGGAGCGGTCTTTTGGGCGGGGGCAGTCGGGAGTGCCTTGGTCTCCCAGACACTTAATAAACCTTGGCTTGCCGAAGCAATGCCGCTGTGAGTGACCATAGAGCTGGCAGCGGTGGCATTGGCCGACAATGCCACTCTGCCTTGGCTTTTCTACTAAAAGGTCGGAGAGGATCTTAGAGTTCTGAAATATAGGATGGTGGCCGCAGACCACGACGACCATGTGAGGGGGAGGCAGACCCTGAGGAGCCAGGCGACTCCGGCGAGAAGCCCTGAGGGGGCAGGGAGGGGAGGCCCTGAAGGGGCGGGGAAAAAGGGACTTGAGTCCCACCGCAATGGCGCTGAGCTGTGCGTCGTAGGTTGACGCCAGCTCAGCGTCTTTGCAGTTTCCCATCAGGGTCCTGCAAAGGACCATGAGGTTCGCGACGCAGTTGCGTTATGAGTAGCCATATAATTGGCAGCGTTAGCTTAATGGCTTCTCATTTCGTATAATTGCTCTCGCAAATTGATTTAACCTAGTCTATATTAACATCAAAATAGTAAAAAAAAAAAACTTACAAAAATAAAATAAAAACAAAGAACTTCAAGACCTAAATGAACAAATAAATCGAAAGTAGCCTGAATAATACAAAAAAGAAGATTTAGTAAATATATTTAAATAACTAGAAAATGCAGTATTGAAGCGCCTTGGCCATAGCCCGGGCGCGGGGAAAATAGAATGCTTGGTACGTCACGTTACCAGCTGAAGCTGAAAGGAGAGGGGAGGCCGTGGGGGCTTTCGCCGGGGCTGGGGCCTGGGTTGTTGATGACATCGGGAAAGGGGGGGGGGGGGGGTCGCTACGTCCATCAGAGCCGGAATGGTTTTGGTGGGCTGGGCCGATGCGGGGCCCGCTGGGGCCCCTAGGTGCCGATGGGGGGTCTGGGGGCGGGAACGCTAGGCCTTGAGCCCGGGCAATGGGCCTGGTGGTTGCGGGCGTTCCATGGTCTGAGACGCTGCGGGCTTAGGGCTGTCGGCAGGTCAGCCTTGAACGAGCTTTCCCTTTGTTGGCGTGCGCAGCTTGGGGGCAGAGGTTTTGGGTGCTTTACGGCAACCGCGGTGGCTCTTCTTCCTCTTACTTTGGAGAATTATGAAGCTGTCATGAGGAGGAGGAAGCAGAAGAGAACTTAGCGTCCGAATCGTAGTCCATGTCTACTACTTCGGCGGGTTCAGGAGTCGGAAGGGGAGAGGGGAGGGGCCCTGAGGGGGCTTCGGGGACGAGGCCCGACGGGAAAGTCGATTGGGAGGAGTCCCGTGACTCCGGGGAGCATGTTTCTCCCGGGAATAGTGGCCTAATTATACGAATGTTTTTTGAGCTGACCTAAAAGATAATTATCTGAGGAATCAAAAAAAAAGTAAAAATCTAATTATTTTTCAAGCCAAAAACAATTTTATCATTATTCACAAATCTTACAAGTTATAGTACAATTTGTGCATTTGTTATTTAAAGATGAATGGAAATATTGAAGTGATCTTCATAACAAATACATTTTCTCTTTCACTGTTTCTCGTGGCCGACTCGCACGCACACGCTCTTGCCTACCGCCCGATCTGCTACGCCGTAGCCGTACGCCAACGTAGCACTCCGACGCTTCTGACGGAGGAACCGCTTCGCCGTAGCGGTGCTACGCAGGTTGCTACGTACTCGTTTATGCCGCTACATCAGTTGATCGGTTGTGTTTGAGCTCTCGTAGTAGATTAAACGCTCGCGTTTTCGGCCCCTTCCGGATAAAATCCAGTTCAATGGTACTTGGGGAAAACCTTACGGTGCCAACGAACCCAATTGGTGTGGAGCCGACACACCGCTCAGCCCCTTCAGGGCCGGGCAATCGTAAGGGCTTTGGTCGGCGGCCTTGGAGGACCGGCCTCTCCTAATCGCGGTCATTGTACGTAACCCCGCTCTCTTATAGCTTGCACCCGGCGACGGTTGGGTGTCTACACATTCGGCACCGGATCGGTGGAAAGGCCCATAGGGGCTGCACATCAAGATTGGCAGCGGGTAGTCAAGCTCAGGGCTCACCGAAGGAACTCACCTTCCAGTCTTCACCCGACAGCGACGGTACGCATCCCCGGGAAGTAAGGTTTAACGACCCCTTCAGGCTAATCGTAATCTGTCAACTATTTTGCTGTTGAGTTCGTTAGCGCGTTTCTTTCCGCAGGTGACAAAACCAGGAAACACTCATGGGTCACGCCTGACGTGTGTCCTAGAGGCTAGGTTAGAGCTCTCCCCCCCCCCCTTTTCGAGGGCGGGGGCCTCTCAAACGCCCCCCCTTCCATTGAAGGTATAGGTGCCCATCTGGCAAGAAGCTTGCAATTAGTTACACAGGTCCCTGATTGAGAGCTGGCATCGCTTTATGAAGGTCTTAAAAGCTCAGTGCCCATACATATACCCCGCGCCTTTTCAGGGCCCACCCTCCTGATCACTAGTTTTCAAGAAGACCATCAAGGCCAATTCTAGTCGCCCCTCCTCTCCTCCGACGTTGGCCCCAATTCGCCAACTGGTACCTCCCAGCTGACAAGCCGCCCCTCCCCCATAATCATTGCTACCACGGCAACCCACCCCAAGACTGTCGCCCCGAAAAAAGACTGACGAGTTGCATAAACTCCTCACAGCACGGAAGTTTCTTGAAGGAGAGGAGAGTTCGCGTGGTCTTTTAACTGCTTACTTATGGATCGATTCATACCTGGGTATCATTTAACACGAATGCGAAAACTTAAATATAACAACAGAATCTAGTTACTTTACGTAGTTCTACCTAACATAAGTCTTGCAGGTATTCTTCGTTGCCTTTCCTCTTCGGCTCCCCTCGGGTGAACTCGGGTCTTCTTGGCGCAGCTCGGGTCCTATCGCATCCGTTCGGTTTTTACAATGCTTCCTCCTATTATAGTTGACACTGGTTCTACTGGCAGCAGAATGACGTTATTAGACGACGAAGAACGCTCGAGGATTCGCTATCTGAAAGCAGAAATAAGTATGTTCATTGGATGAGGTAATAATAATGTATTGGCATAAACAAGAACAGCATTACATTGGTTTGAAAATACTGGCGCCACGAGAATGTCACCACTCAGAAATTGATTAATTTAAATTTGCATGCTCCAATAATAAAATACAAGGTAGGCAAGCAAAATGAAGTAGAATCGGCACTAAAAGATTAATGAAGTTACAAAAAACTCATAATAGGTTAGACGTGATGTGTGTTGGCAAGTGTGTGTGTGTTTGTTTGAAAATGTGTCTGTGGGATTGCGTCACTCGCCCCCGCCGGCAGTAGTCTCAGACTTTGGTGAAATTTTGCGTAATCCTGAAATTGTATTATTACCCGCATTCGTCAGAAGGAGCGTTTTGTTTTTCGAGAGTATTTATGAACAATTTTTTTAACTCGCGCTGCGGCCTGAACGGCTCGATGGACTTTAGCTTGACAGGTGTCGTAAGTAAGATTCGGTTTTACTGTGAGCGCCTAGTAGCTTCTTTAACAATACCTAGTCATCTCTTCTTCAGAACAGTCTTAACGATAGATTGGGACTTAGTGGACATAGCAGTTCTTGCTGAAGAGAAATATATTAAACCAAAAAGATTTTGGGTGAATAAATCTCGAGGACTGCGAAAGCGTTCCGAGGGATGCCGAAGCATTTCGAAGGTTGCAGACACTGCATACCCGCTTGGGCAAAAACATTACCGCGGTAATGTTTTTGTATATAAGACCGTTAACATTGAAATTTCAACTCCGTTTCCGTTCGCTTAGGTTAAATTTTTATAATAATAATAAATAATAAATCGTTGATTTGCGAAAATAAGGTACAGAAAGTTGACAACATAAATAAAATTGATCTTTTATTCTGCCTTTAATTTCGGCGTGCAAATATAAAACATAATAGTCAATCATGCACTCTGATGAATTTAATGTTGCAGTGAAAGAAATTTAGCGAGATTACTTTTATATTTTATTATTAGACTTGTACAACAAAACGGCTGAATAACGTTCACAGAGCAGAGAGAGAGTCATAGAGTATACATGTGTAAAAAGGCGCGAAATTTTACCACAGATAAAACTATTTTAACACTCCTACCAAATTCGAGCCTTCATATTATTAAGCTTATAGAAAAGATGTTACAGTATTGAAAAAGTTACCTATTCTTTACCAAATATTACAATACATTGACTCTTAAATTATATGACAAGTTGTGACATACCAATACTATTTCTCAGAGTAATGAATTTGTCTTTGGGTAAAGCTTTTGTAAAAATATCTGCATACTGATTATTAGTGTGTACATAGTTCAAGCTAATAATATTATCATGGTATTTTTCTTTAACAAAATTATACTTTATATCAATGTGTTTGCATCTTTTATGGAATTCACTATTTTTAATTACATTTATAGCACTTTGATTGTCAATGTTTATGCACACAGATTTTTGATTAAATTCACTGATGTCACTCAATAACTGTCTTAGCCACATAGCTTCTTTAGTAGCTGCACAGGCAGCCATGAATTCAGCCTCAGTCGTGGATAAGGCTACAGTCTGTTGACGCTGAGATGACCAAGTAACGGCGGCTCCGTTTTTCAGGAATACATAACCAGTTATAGAACGTCTGGTTGTTGTGTCGTTTGCAAAATCAGCATCACTGTAGCCAATTAAATCAGTATTGTTACAGCTGGATGTGTAGCATAGTGCATAATTTTTTGTCTCTTTCAGGTATTTTAATATTTTCTTTACAGCATTCCAGTGGGAGTCGTCATGAGAATGTAAGTATCGACTCACCTGGCTTACAGCAAACATAATGTCAGGTCTGCTTACAGTGGCTGCGTGGATTAGTGATCCTACTGCTTCTCGGTAAGGGTAGTTTTCCTTTGGTGCATTATCAGCCTTCTGCAACTTCACATTTGGATCAGCTGGAACACTGTTGGGGTTGGCATCCTGCATATTAAATTTCTTCAACAATTGGTCAATGTATTTAGTCTGATGTATTAAGATCCGGTCTTTAAACTTTTCAATTTGCATACCAACAAAATTAGTTAATGTAGGACATACTTTAAGATCAAAGTTTGTTTGTATGTCTTTAACTACTTCCATCATAGTGGACTTATCTTTACAAAGCAACAGACCATCATCAACATAGAGGCACAGATAACATTTGAAATCATTTATTATTCCAATATAAACACACTGATCTGCTTTACTTTTCTCAAACCCATATTTATTAAGAACCGAATTAAATCTTGTGTTCCAGCATCTGGGTGCCTGTTTTAGTCCATATAATGATTTAACAAGTTTACATACCATGGTTGGCTTGCAGTCTAGCCCTTCAGGTGCTGTCATCAATATGTTTTCCTTTAATTCGCCATAGAGAAAAGCGGTAGTCACATCAAATTGAATTATTTCTAACTTTTCATGAGCTGCAATGGACAATAACACACGGATAGAGTCATACCTGACTGTTGGTGAGAATGTTTCATCATAGTCAATGCCTTCTTTTTGTGCATAGCCTTTTGCACATAGTCGAGCTTTGTAACGAGGACCTGTTGGTTCATCTTTTATACGAAAAACCCATTTACTTCCAATTGGCTTTGCATTCTTGGGCTTTTCTACCAATGTCCATGTTCCATTCTGATGATGAGATTCTAGTTCTTTCTCAATTGCTATTTTCCATTTTTCAGCATTGGTTGATGTGATTGCCTCTTTGTAATTCAGTGGCACAAGAGATTCTTCATTGCAGCACAAGTAACCTTCTCCTTGTTTATTTTTAGAGAACATGTCTTTGTTTCTGGGTCTTAAAGTTATTCGTGAAGGAGATGGCATTTCCATATTTTTATCAGGTAAGTATTCACTATCTATACTGTCATCTGGTTCAGAGTAATAGTCAGTGTTTGTGGATAGTAAAGTATTATCAGAATCAGAGCTCTCGGATGTGTGCCTGTCAATTGGTTCAGATGATGAGTCACACATTGAGCTGTCTTGTAACAAATCCACCGGAACATAATTTCTTCGTATTGTAGATTCAAGGAAGACTGCATCTCTACTTTTTATAATTGTTCTGGAACCAGGTAATACAAATCTGAATCCTTTTGTATGATCACAATAACCAATGAATATTGCTTCCTGTGCTTTTGGATCCCATTTTCTTCTCTTTTCTTTGGGAAGATGAGTCATTGCTTTGCAACCGAATATTCTTAAGTGATTAACATTTGGTTTCTGTCCGGACCACATTTCTTCTGGTGTTTTATATTCCAATGATCGAGTAGGAGTTCTGTTGATTAGATAAGCAGCAGTATGTACAGATTCAGCCCAATATTGTTTGGATAAGTTGGCATTAATTAACATACACTTTGCTTTTTCAACCAGTGTTCTGTTCATACGCTCGGCAACTCCATTTTGCTCAGGAGTGTATGGAGTGGTGGTTTGATGAATTATTCCAGCATTTTTTAAGAATTCAGAAAAACTGGAGTTACAATACTCAAGACCATTGTCAGAGCGAAGGCACTGTATATTGCATTCTAGTTGCTTTTCCACTTGGCTTTTGAATTCTTTGAGTTTTTCTAGAGCCTCAGATTTTTTATGTAAAAAGTAAACAAAGACTTTCTTTGAATAATCATCTATCAGAGTCATAAAGTATTTTGCACCACCCAGTGAAGTCGTCTCCATTGGACCGCATATGTCTGAATGAACCAGTTCAAGTATCTTTGAAGATTTAGTTACACTTTGTTTCAGAGGTAAGCGTGTTTGCTTTCCTTGTAAGCATGTTACGCATGTTATTTTATCATTTTTGTTTGAAAATTTTACACCTTCAGTGTTATCTACTAATCTTTTCAGATCTTGAAAATTCAAATGGCCCATGCGTTGATGCCAGAGGTAAACATCTTGCTTATCAACATCGGATAAGTATGCATGTTCAGATTTTACATTCAGTCTGTACATATTGTTGACTAAGCTTGCCGTTGCAACAGCCACATTGTTTTTATTCAATATTACACAGCCTTTACTGTTAAATTTCACCTGACCTCCATTTTGTATAATCTGACTGACTGATAGTAGATTTGTTGCCAAATCTGGCACATACAGCACATTTTGAAACAGAATTTTATTGTACTGACCTTTGTCATTGCACACATCTAAACTCAGCTGTCCAGTGCTGTGAACAGATAATGACTTGTCATTTGCTACCTTAATTGTCTTGATAAGTGACACTTTCTCATCTTGCAATAAACTCTTTTGTTTGGTCATATGTAATGAAGCACCAGAGTCGATATACCATGGATCATCATCGGGGTTCATCGAAGACGCTATGAAAGCAGCAGCATAGCTTGAACACTCTTGATTTTTCTTTTTAGGTTTCGACTTGCACTCATAAGCAACATGGCCATATTTATTGCAGCTATAGCAACGGGGTCCCTTTCTAAAATGTTTCTTGGAACCTACATTTCCTTTACTATGGTTTGTTGCGAATGCAGTTGTGTCACTTTTACACATTTTGACATCTTGTAAAATTTTTGACTTAACAGAGTCTGCACTTATTCTCATGCCTGAACTTTCAATTGCTATGATCATAGGCTTGTATGTTTCTGGTAGACCGGAGAGAAGCAGAGTTCCGAGCCACTCGTCATCTACTTTAAAGCCTATGTTGCGGAGTTTGTGAGCTGTGGTCATAACTTTACTCACATATTCTTCTACATTTGAACATTCAGCAAGATTTGTCGTACATAGGTCTCGGAGCAAACCCACACGGCGTGTTAGCCCTGAGTCGTCAAACGCGTTTGCCAAGCAGTTCCATACCTCCTTTGCAGATTCTGCATCTTGTATATGCACATAGTTTACAGGGTCCACAAGCAAAATTATTTTAGATTTTGTTTTTACGTCACGTTTGATGTCAACAGTTGCGTTGGGCTCAGGTTCAACACAGTCCCACAGTTCCTCGTGTTGGAGATATGTTTTTACTGCGAATCTCCAAGTGGAATAGTTTTCCCGGCCAGTTAACTTTTCGATCATGACAAGAGGATTGCTTGACGACATTTTTTAACAATAATTTGACGAACTGAATGATATTTCACAGTCTGTAAAACCGGCGCACACTTTGAGGTTATATTTATGCCGAAGTGTTAAATTTCAGTTTATACACTGTTTTATACTGTGTCCACATTTAACAGGGCTTCTGGGCCCTTAACCTGATGAATTTAATGTTGCAGTGAAAGAAATTTAGCGAGATTACTTTTATATTTTATTATTAGACTTGTACAACAAAACGGCTGAATAACGTTCACAGAGCAGAGAGAGAGTCATAGAGTATACATGTGTAAAAAGGCGCGAAATTTTACCACAGATAAAACTATTTTAACACACTCATTATATAGATTTCCATTCCATTAAACTTGTATTGGTGAAGTTAAAAATGTCAAAATAACAATGAAAACTAATAAAAACAATAATCACAAATGTCAATAATAATCAGGTCATTAATTTATTCGACGCCTAGCAATGCCTTGCCGCCAATGTGCACCGGGCCTTATAGACCACGGACGGCCGGCAGGCACTGACCCTATGGGGTCAAGAGGCCACCTCAGACATTAATGTAAATGGTTCTCATATGATTAGATCAGTACAGATTGTATGGACTTTAAAAGAGACTGACCTCTTTTGGTGTTTCCTCTCAGGTTAGTCAGCCAGGGCACACTGGTATAAATAGCTTAAAATTACCCAAAAAATATTGGATGTGTAAAAGTGTTACGTTTAACCTACTAACAAAATAAATATCATTTAAGACTGCTCAAGGAGCTAATCCTGAGAAACTTCAGATAGAGTTGGTTGAATTCGACACGGCTGGCGTAGTGGTTGAGCGATTGACTGCTGTGCTGCGTGTTGCAGGTTCGATCCCCGCACTCACCAAAATTATTTGTATGACCTACAGATAGTTGTTCCGGGCCTGGCTGTTTGTGTATGTGAGTTTGTATGTTTGTGAACACACCCACAACACAGGAGAAATTCCTAGAGTGAGGCAACGTTTTCTTATAAAAAAATAATAATAATGGTGCAGTTTTTAAGAATATTATTATAGCAAGGAAAACAAAGAATCAACAGCTGAAGGCTGTGTTAGTGCTAATAGATGTGGCCACGAGGTAGATATGACTCAAGGAGTGTTGTGTGATGACAATGACCAGAAAATATAACTGTCATGCCGTCAACATCCGTGTGGACATCACTTTGGACAATTTGTCATTAGCTTAGTATGAAATGGAATCATATACCATACAACTCGCTCAAGTATAACAGGATCTGTGATGATTAATGTCTAAAAACAAAAAATAGATTTCTATCCAGTCTGCCCACCTGTGACTTTCCTTACAGTGTTGATGTTTCTCCTTTCTGTTCACTTTCTGTCCATTGCTGGTGCTCCGAGTGGTGCCCCCCCACACTCTTCACTTCCCGCCAGTTTAACGCTTCATCCCACACATTGGTTCTGGAGGATTTCTCTGACCTGCAGCGCTAACCTCTGGGTTTGATGTAGGTGGCACCATAAATTGTAAATTGGCGACGACTTTCGTCTACTATAAAATATATTGTTTAGCAACTCAGTGTTTTCATACTCAACACTTGGTTGAACATCTTCCATCAACTCTGGGGGCCCATTGTCTACCAACTTCGGAGGGATATTTTCCATTATTTGAGATGAATTGTTAACTGAGCCCGATAGGTTACCTGCAAAAGTATAATGCATGCTGTTAAGCAACAAACATTGCACAATATAATGGGGTTGCTAACCATCCTGTTTTCCCAGGACATGTCCTGGTTTTCGTAGTGTCTGGTTAGTTTTTAAGCTCCATCCTAGATTGATCTAGTGTATATCTGGACCAATATGATGTGAGACCAATTTTATTACTATTTTTAAAATCATCCACAATACTGAAGAAAAATTTTTGGGGTTGAAAGTATAACAGAAATAAATCCATTCATAATATTAAAATATATTAGATACTAACCGAAAATTAAAGATTATTTCTAATTAAAGAGATTATATTATATTTTAACAGCTCGTTTAATTTTATTTAATTGCTTTTATAGTATACTAGCTTTTGCTCGTGGCTCTGCTCGCGTTAAGAAGTATTATTATTAATTAGGTATAGTTTTTGCGGCTTTACTTTTGTTTAGCGTGTGTAAAAAATTAGTTCAATCAGTGGAAAATCTAAGAAGATTATACAAACTTTCATCCCGTATTGTATCTCCTTAGGGGTAGAATTAATCAAAATTCTTTCTTAGCAGATGCCTATACGTCATAACATCTACCTGCATGCCAAATTTCAGCCCAATCCGTTCAGTGGTTTGGGCCCCTAAGACGACACACTGACCGGGCTGTACGTTGATAGATCACTATGTCAGTCAGTCACTTTTGAGTTATATATATTTAGACTGATTAATAGAACTGGAACTTAATTTAAAATAGATAGGTACGGTCAGTGTGTCATCTTAGGGGCGGATTTGTACGTAATTGCTACCATATTACTGCGTTCTGTTTTTTAACTGAATTGTCCTGGTTTATCTAACTTCTAATCCTGGTCTTTGATACTCGAGGTTGGCAACGTTACCATATAACCCATGCAAGTTCCCACAGAACTTCTCATGAAGGTTATAATAAAAATAAGCAACCTTTGTGTGTCCCTGAACAACATCCCAAAAGCTTAGCTCACAACATAGCCATTGTAAACCAGCCACGTGCGTTCCCGCAGGATGCCCACATAAGTTACCATGCTCGCAATAGCCATTAGAGACCACGTGCCGACATTCAATCATTTATCCACGTGCAGTCGTAGGCTCCAAATACATCAAAAGCATATGAAACGAATAATATGTAAATTAAAGCAGCCATTTTCTTACCTTCTTCACTGGAATCGGAACAAGAACGTTTTTCTATACCTAACTTTTTCAGCAGGTATGTGTGACCTTAGAAGACTTCCTTTCTTTTGACTTTAGATGATATATCAGTTTTTTTTTACTAACAATCAAGGAAACGTTGACGACGACGTTACGACCCGTGAAGCCCGAGACTCCAAAAGGAAAGAAAGAATCGCTGATCTTGGATCATCGTTGGACGTTACCAGTGTTTCCACTTTAATAATTTCCTTTCCCCAGCCCCACGCCTCAATTGAGATTTCCCTTTTTCAGTTTCAGAACTTCTTTTCCCTCAAAAATTATCCGGCTGTTATTTTGGCACTACTGCTCAACCTTATATCAAATGTTTGAAAAAAAGGGGCAGACGCAAAATTCATTCAACTGCCAATTTCGGTAAACTATTTTATGTCACTCAGTCACTACCTACTTCCGATGCTGCTATAGAACGGTTATTTACTTATTTGTTTAAAAATATTAAAACGTGTAAACGTAATAGGCTCGATCTCGGTAGTAAAACAATTGAATCATCCTGTGCGTAAAAACTGACTTGAAATTGAAAAGAACGGGAACGACTTCTGTACCTACACCTAATTAAAAATCAGAATAATCAGATAGAAATATGTTAATTTTTGTATAGTTCAATGCAACTGCAAGCGAATCCAAAAAAAGGAGACGAAGCATGAATAAAGTCCTTTCTTTCTTTATTATTCTGGTCTGAAATAAATATTTTCAATTTCAACAGTCTATACAAAAATTAGTTCCGAAATTTTACGCAATATTTTAGGAATTACCCATGATTTCCCCCGATTTCTCCCTTTCATGTCTTTCTTCTTTTTCTTCCCCTCGGGACCCTAATTTCCCTTCAAAAGGGAAATTTCCCCTCACAGTAGAAACACTGGCCGTTACACGGTTAAACACGTGTCAGATGGCAACACACGTAGGGATGCTTTCTGTTTTTGAAGCACAGACTATAAATTCCAGAAATAACGAGTAAAATGCGTGAGATAATAAAATATTTTGAGATGTTTTATACCACATTTACGCGTTCGTGTTCGCCATTCAGGCGAATGGCGAACGTTCGACGAAACATTCGTGTACGAGTGCCGTCGCGAACACGATGTTCACACATTCGAGGGGTGATTTATTTTGACATTCGTACACGAACATGGAGGACGTGAAAATAATTGCGGCATGCGCGTTACATCTAATGAGCTTCTGCTCCCATACCCGATTTGATACACGATTTCTTCTTTCGAAGATGTCTACGAAAACAGGCCATTAAAGCACCGTTGTACCGAAAACGGTATCAAAAACGGGCACTGCCGTTGAGCCCCGCCGTACCGTTTTCGGTATCGGACGGACCAGCTAACATAAATCTTATTTTTACGCTTCATTTGGCTCTAAATCGTTTGCAAAAAAAAAATACCTCTATGGCCAGTTAGTAGTCGATTCAAACGATAACAAAAGTTACTAAAAATAAACTGGGCAGCACTAAGAAAAAAAAAAGAAAACACGTAAAAATAAAAATGTCAGATTGTCAGTGCAAAACAAAAACATTGATAGGTCAATGGTGCAAAAACATCAAAATCGGTGAGCTCGACTGCGTTGTTTATGTTTATTTTTTGTAGAGTTCTGTGTTGTGAAACATTGGTAAGTAAATGTATAGTATGTTATAAGTGTATAATGCAACTTTGTAGACAACAATTTGCTTGAAACAATAACCCATAGTTATTTTTTTGAGCCAACAAAATATTCCTAATTTCGAGTTCGTCTAGTTATCGATGGTATCGATAACTTTTATTTTAATTTTTTATGAAGTAAAAATATTTTGGGGAGACCTTTGTCCAACAGTGGGACAGTACAGGTTGAGAAAAAATAAATATTATTTATTATTTTAGAAATGCCTTGGAACGTGTGTTGTGAAGGGTGATTGTTTTATAATGTACATACATTGCTGGTATTTTGTGTAAAGTGTTGGGCTCTGAATTTTCAGTATGTCAGCTCGGAACCGACTATCCTCCGACTGTACACGGCTGAGGGAGAGGAACTCCCCCTCCCTTCCTCCTTAAATCCAGTGGCGAATGTTCGTTCAGTCATTCGTCCGTGCGTGCATGGGTCATGTATATCGATCGACCAGTGGTGTTGCGTGATAGTGTCTTGGTCATCGTTCTGTGCATACCTGCATACTATGTATGTTATGTACGGCACGTACGAGACTCGCATTATTCACGTATTCGTCTCGAATCGATCGATACAAACACCACCGCCACCACCTAGACGACCACGACACAGACGCCTGGACGCGCACAACCCTACACCACACCGCCCGCCCGCAGGATGGCAGAAGAACTAACAAAAGGCCCTTTTCAGGGCCACAAATATTTTCATGTGATAATAATTCACGTTTCTTTAATATGAAAAGTCAAAACGTACCAACTGCTAAGTATAAAAACTACACAAACACTACATTATTTTATCACAAAAGTGATGGAATGATATAATTGACAGCTAAATATAAACTACCTACCTACCTACCTACCTACCTACCTACCTGCGATGTTTCTTAATAAAACATTATTAAATTAAATATAATGGAAAATAGTGAGATTGCGAACAATAATTAAATAATCATTTAGGTACACACTTTCGGTTCGTACTCGAAGCACACATACATAGGTAGCGCTCACTATGTATCTACTTTGTTAATAATTATCTGCCGTGTTATGTGGCAGACAGGCAATGAAATTCTAAAATATATTTATATATTAGGTAGGTATGTGTTATTATTATTCGCATTTTTTTTTTAAGTCTTTTTTTTTTTTCGCTCGTGAGTTATAGCTTGCTCGTAACACTAAAGAGGGCGCGCGCGCGTGAGCTACGGTCCCCGGGTATAAATACGGGCGACCTGTGCTTTAATAGCGGTGGATCAGCTGTTGCCGTCTTCGCGAAGACACCTATCCACAAGTCACCGCGAAGTACCCGTACGAGCCTTGATATCTTTCTTCTCCTACCCTACGACTGTGTGATCGGGCCTAGTTCGTTCGCACAGCCGCAGGGCGGAGCCACTGCGACCTCGGAAAGTTTTTAAATTTTAAAAAAATTTTTCCGTAACGGCTGCGGAAGCACAAGAATAACGCGAGTTTTTCGAGTCTTCGAGTTTCCAAGATGCCGAAGCCCGACGCCCGCGGCTCCCTGGGCCGTGGAGGCGCACGGGAACCCGACCCGCCGCCGGAAATAATCAAGAAATGCCGTCCGTCGCTGGATCGGGCAGTGTCGCTGCCTGACATCGGCGCCGCGCTGTCTGGCTCGGCGTCCGAGGCTGGCGCCACGCTGTCTGGCGCAGCGACGGCCCGCCCGCCGCCACCGCAGTCGCATGAAATGCGCGCTGCGACATCGAAACCATCGAGCAAGCAACGCCAAGAGGAGCGCAGGTCAGTGGTCGACGCACCGACGACGTCGGCGCCCGCGCGCGCTACGCCCTCGTCGTCGTCGAGCCGGCCCCGGCCTGCGCCTCCGCACCCCGAGGTGACGCGCTCCGCGACTAAGCAGGCTCCGGTACCTGCCCGCGACTCAGCCGCCGCGCGCTCGCAAGCGCAGCAGGCGCGCACGTACGCGCAGTCCGCCGCGACCTCACCCGCACAGACCGCCGCGCGCGCGCCCGCCGCGCCGCGCACCGCGTCGGCCGCGCCCCGCAGCTTGCTGGCGGGCGCAGCGGCCCAACCTGCGACCAACCAACCAACGCGAGACCCGAGGCTAAATAGGGCAACCGCGCCGCCCGCGACCCTATCAACCCCTCCTACACCCGCGTCGCCCGCTCCGCCGCGAGTTGCCGGCTACGAATCGCCGGCAACATACTCGACCCAGTCGTCGCGCGCCGGGTCGTATATGTCGCTCGCGTCGCTGGAGGACGACGACGACCTCCCCGCCGCGCAACCTGCAGGGAAGCCACGGGCCCAACGCCGGCCCAGATCACCAGACGAAGAGGAAGAGGAAGAAGCCAAGCGTCACCGCCTCGGCTCGCCGCGCGCCCAGAACGGGCGCTCGTCGCAGGGCCGGGACGACGACGTGACGCCACCGTGCAGCCCGACGCAGGAAGGGGTAAGTCAAGTGCTTACACCTAACCCTAATGCAGCCCCCGCCCCGGCAGCGGCCACGACCAGCGCGGCCCCGGGAACAAACACTAACACTAACAAAAATAAGAGGCCGCGCTTCCCACCCCTAGTAGTGGAGAAGCTACCGAACTGGGCGCATCATTTCCGCGCCCTGGCCGCCAAGCTGGGCCGACCACCCAACGCCCGCCCATACGGCACTGGCGTTCGTTTCTCGCCGGAGTCGGAGGGCGAGTACAGGCTGGTCCAGCGATACCTGGTCGATCTAGAAAAGGAGACCGGGATCAGCTGGTTCGCCTATTCCCTGCCGGCGGACAAAATGTTCAAGGTGGCCATAAGGGGGCTGCCTGTGGATACTGTCCCCCAGGAGATAGAGGAGGAACTCCGCTCGCTAGGGTACGAGCCGGAGTACGTGCGCCACATCAGGGCACGACAAGGACGACCCGGCTGCGTATTCTACGCCATGCTGCGGCGCACCCCTGACGTGCGCCGCATATTCGACACCACGACCTTCATGCTGATGCGTGGGGTCAAGATCGAAGCATGGCGAGGAAAACGTGGGCCCGCCCAGTGCCACAGGTGTCAAAAGTTTAGGCACTCGTCGCACCAGTGCCACCGCCCGCTCGCCTGCGTACGTTGCGGCGAGGGACACAACGCGCGCGAATGCCCGCGCCCTAAAGAAGAACCAGCCACATGTGTGAACTGTGGGGGCGCGCACCCAGCAAACCACGTGACGTGTCCCGTTTTCAAGCGGGAACGTCAAAATAGGCGGGCGGGCACTGCCGCCATTACGGCGGCCTCGCATACCCGCCCAAAACAGAACCAAGTGGACTCGGAAAGGGATGCACCAAACTTAATGGCGGCAGCAAACGGGCCCACAAACAGAGACGGAGCCTCCTCTACTAGGAGTAAGAGGAAGAGGAAGAGGGGCAGAAAGGGAAGAAAACCCAAGCCCCAGGCGACCGACCCCCAAACCCAAGAGGGGGGGGGGGGACCACAAGAAGAGGAAGAAGAAACGCTCCCACGGGAGTCTACTCAGGCCGCCACTGCTCGACGGACGGCGCAGGCAAACGTCGCAGACAAGCAGGCGCCAGCAAATAAAAATATAGTTGGCAAGAAAATAGTGGCGTCGGAATAAATGTTCAACAAAAACAAGAAATCCGACGCCACTACTCGTGAACCAAACAAACTAAGGAATGTTGACTCGAATAACGACAATAACAAAAAGAACTTCACTGCCTGCGCCATCCAACTGTTGATGGACCTTATTAAGGCCATCAGTCAGGGTCAGGATGTCGAGCAGGTAATCCTTGACGGCTTGGCCTCCCTTTTAACCCTTTACCATGGCTGAGTCGTTGAGGATTATACATTGGAATGCCCGCGGCCTGAGACCAAAGGTCGCCACCCTCAAACTCCTCCTGAGGGACCAAGATGTCGACGTGGCGCTCATAAGCGAGACGTTCCTGGGACCCGAAGATAGGGTTAGGTTCCCAGGCTACCTCGTTTATAGGAAGGACGAACGGTCGGCAGCAAACGTTAGATATTACTTTACGTTATTAAGGTAACAACCTAATGACGAGCCCATATTAATGGGCTGAGGGGTGCCCCCGCGGGCAGGGGGCGAAGCTCCGTGACCGCTCGCCGCGTCCTCTAGCGGGGACGTAGCGACTTCCATAGTAAAAGTAATAGCGGTATTCACTGTCGTTCGTTCGTTGCGCGTAGGTCCCGCGCGTCCGAGTAGTAGTGTTCGTTCTATCCTTTATACGTTAATCTCCCGTTCCGTGTTGTTTACAATGGCGCGTACCAAGCAGACCGCTCGTAAATCCACCGGTGGTAAGGCACCGAGGAAACAGCTCGCCACCAAGGCTGCGCGCAAGAGCGCACCGGCCACCGGAGGCGTCAAGAAGCCTCATCGCTACAGGCCCGGTACCGTGGCCCTCCGTGAGATCCGTCGTTACCAGAAGAGTACCGAGCTGCTGATCCGCAAGCTTCCGTTCCAGCGTCTAGTGCGTGAGATCGCTCAGGACTTCAAGACCGATCTCCGTTTCCAGAGCTCCGCCGTCATGGCGCTGCAGGAGGCCAGCGAAGCTTACCTGGTCGGTCTCTTCGAAGACACCAACCTGTGCGCGATCCACGCTAAGCGCGTCACAATCATGCCGAAGGACATCCAGTTGGCGCGCAGGATCAGAGGCGAACGCGCTTAAACTGCTGCTGTTGCAACGGCATACGTCGCAAGCACGACACACACTCCGTCGTCCTTCACGTTGTGGCACACTGCCTGTTTCGGGTAGTGCGGCTTCGTGTCGGTTGTCGGCTGTGTGCCGTCTGTGACTGTGCGTTCACATAAAAGGCCCTTTTCAGGGCCACATATGTATCTGAATATGAAATGTTTCTTTCTATCAGAATGTCGCAAAAACGATACCTACCTACCTACCTATTTACTTACTTACTTACTTACCTATAATAGTACAGATGATAAAAACTGGAATGAAACTGACGAACAAAATCATACATTACATATATTATACAGCTTAACCAACCGATACGAACACATCTTACCTATATATAAGTCGCATAGAGATATTTTACATGAAAGTTAGTAAGGAAGCATGTTTATTTTCCTATTACCTACTTATTGCGACTGAATGCTAAAGTTTGGAACATTTGAGATATAATTAGATAGGTATGTAGTTATGATGTAGGTGCAATTTTTTTTTTTTTTTTTTTTTTTTTACGTTATCATAGGGCTAACATCATACCTAGGTCGCATTTTATACTGTTAGACTTTTTTTTTTTATTATTATTATTTTATTCGAATGCGCGCAAAGAAATCACGAAATCAGCGTAGCGCATCGTCAAACAAACCAACCAACGACGAGCATAGTCTCACCTCTCCCCGCGCACCGACCGTATCGCTCCCCTCGCTCGCCCGTAGCAGTATATATATAAGAGCGAGCGCCGGTTGAGGATTCAGGATCAGCTGTGGTTACCGATGAGCACACCTATCCTAGTCTGTCGCGAATCCACCCGTACGAACCGATCACTGTTTTCCGCCTACCCTACGACCGTGTGATCGGGCCTAGTTCGTTCGCACGGCCGCAGGGCGGAGCCACCGACTCCTGCGAAATTTTTTCAATTTGAAAAAATTTTTCGTAACGGTTGCGGGACACCCGTGCACAACCGAACTTTCTTCGTCATCATGCCGAAACCTAGTGCCCCCGGCTCTCCGGGCCGTGGAGGCACAAGGGAACCCGATCCGCCGCCAGAAGTGGTGAAGATGTGCCGCCCGTCGCTGGACCGAGCATCGTCGCTGCCAAACATTGGCACCGCGCTGTCCGGTTCGGCGCCGCCCGGCGCCCAGAAGCCACCGCACCAGCCCAAGGCAAGCAGCAGCAGCCGCAACAAGCCAGCTGCAGCCGCCCAGCAGCCGCCGCCACAGAAAGGAAGCGAGCGCAGGTTAGTGTCCGGCACACCGAAGCCACCGGCGCCCGCGCGCGTGACGCCTCCGTCCTCGTCGGGCCGGGCACAGCCTGCGCCCGCTCGCCCCGCGACGCCGCAACCACCGGCGACCTCACGGGCCACGGTACCCGCCGTCGCGTCCACAAGCCGCGCGCCTCCGCCGCGCGCCACCTCGCCTCGCGCACCTGCGTCCGCACGCAGTGCTGCGCCCCCGGGCCACGCCGCCGCGCCCGCCGCGCTCTCAACAGAGCCGCAGGCCCGCTCGTACGCGCAGACCGCGCAGACCGTCCCGCCCGCGCCACCCGTGTCTACACACGCGCGCGCGAACACAGATACCCGCGCGCCCGCCGCGCACGCAGCTCCGCGCACCGCATCAGCCGCGCCCCACAGCTTGCTGGCAAGCACAGCGGCCCAGCTTGCAAACGCGCCTTCGCGCGATCCAAGGCTGCAGAGGGGCACCGCGCCTCCCGCGACCCGCTCCGCACCCACTACACCAGCCTCGCCCGCGCCACCGCGCGTATCCGGCTATGACTCGCCGGCACAGCTCTCGACCCAGTCGTCGCGCGCGGGGTCATTCATGTCACTGGCGTCGCTAGACGGTGACGACGACGACGACAACGAAGCCGACGACGATGACGAGGAAGACAACGACGACCCGGCCCCGCACGGACAGAGGGCAGTTAGAAGGAGACGTCCGTCCTCAGACGACGAGGAAGAGGAAGCGAAGCGGCACCGCCTCGACTCGCCGCGCGCCCAGCACGGGCACGCGTCGCAGGGCCGGGACAACACGTCGCACGCAAGCCTGGACGCTACAACAATGAGGGTAAGTGGAAAAAACCCAACTACCCCCAATAACGAGGCAGCCCCCAACCCAGGCGCAACCACTACCGACACGCCAGCGGGAAAAAAGGGCAAGAAGAAGAGGCCACGCTTCCCACCACTGGTGGTGGAGAGGCTACCCAACTGGGCCCACCATTTTAGGGCCATCGCAGCCAAGCTGGGCAGACCACCAAATGCCCGCCCCTTCGGAACCGGAGTTCGATTCTCGCCGGAATCCGAAGAGGAGTATCGGCTGGTCCAGCGATACCTGGTTGCCCTGGAGAAGGAGGAAGGCGTCAGCTGGTTCGCCTACTCTTTACCAGCTGAGAAGCTATTTAAAATAGCAATCAGGGGGCTGCCAGCAGACACCGATCCCCAGGAGATCGAGGAGGAGCTCCGTACTCTAGGTTACGAACCGGAGTACGTGCGCCATATAAGGGCGCGCCAGGGAAGACCCGGTTGCGTCTTTTACGCCCTTCTACGGCGCACCCCTGACGTGCGCCGCATTTACGATACCTCCGTATTCCTACTGATGCGGGGGGTCAAAATTGAAGCCTGGCGGGGCAAACGTGGGCCCGCACAATGCCACAGGTGCCAGAAATTCAGGCACTCATCAAAACAGTGCCACCGCCCGCTCGCCTGCGTGCGATGCGGAGAGGGGCACGCAGCCAGAGACTGTCCGCGTCCGAAAGAGGAGCCCGCCACCTGCGCTAACTGCGGGGGCGCGCACCCAGCGTGTCACGTCAGCTGCCCCGTATTCCAAAAAGAAATACGTAACAGGCGAGCGGGGACGGTCGCACTAACACCGTCGACGCGCCGCCCAGCACGCCACGAAGAGAGGACACAGGTGGAGGCCGAAAGCGGCGCGCCAAACTTAATGGCGGCAGCAAACGGGCCCACAGACAGAGACGGAGCTACCTCCTCAAACAGGAAAAAGAGGAAGAGGAAGAGGGGTAGAAAAGGGAAGAAACCCAACCCCCCGGCGACCCAAACGGAAAGCGATGCCCCCCAAGAAAGGGAGGCAACCATTCCTGAGGCCGCCCCTGCCCAGAGCGGGGCACAGGTTGTGAAAAGCAACCTGCCCAATAAACACACCAGCGCCGGCAAGAAGCCAAAAAAGGTAACCCTCTACACGCCACTGGCAGAGGGCACACCACGAACGGTTACGCCACTGGCGGCTACGCCACTGAAGGCTACGCCACTGGCAAGGGGTACCAACGCGCATGCCGGCGCAAATAAGAAAGAGTTCACAGCCTGTGCGATCCAGCTATTAATGGACCTAATTAAGGCCATTAGGCAGGGGCAGGATGCTGAGCAAGTCATCCTTGACGGCCTAGCTTCCCTACTCACCCTCTATCATGGATAGGTCGTTAAGGGTGATTTATTGGAATGCTCGGGGCCTTAGGAATAAGGTCGCCCCTCTCAAGATTCTCCTGAGGGATCAAAATATCGACGTGGCGCTCATAAACGAGACGCACCTGGGACCCGAAGATAGGGTTAGGTTCCCAGGATACCTCGTCTACAGGAGGGACGAACGGTCGGCAGTAGGTAACCGATACCGCGGCCTAGCGGTATTGGTCAAGCGAAGAGTCGTCCACCAAGAACTCCCCTCGCCGTCACTTCAGTCCATGTACGCGCTGGGTGTACAACTGCACGTGGCCGGCGAGGATATAGGTCTATATGCCGTCTATAGGCCGCCCAAAAGCAGCTTTGACTTAACAGAGCTGCGGGCGGTACTAAACTATTCCGAACACGCAACTATCCTCGCCGGGGATTTAAACTGTAAACACCCAGCGTGGAATTCATACTCTATGAATAACGAGGGGAGACGACTCTTCGCGGACGCTGAGTCCTACGGTTACTCGGTGTCCGGCCCGGAAACACCCACGCACTATCCGGACAACAACGCAACCTACATGCCAGACGTGCTGGACATTCTAGTTCACCGAGGGCTCAGCTGTCAAATCACCCAACAGGTGATAGACGACGAGTTACAGTCGGACCACCAACCTGTACTCGTCGTCTTATCGGGAATGCCGACCCGACTAAGACCACTAGCGCCACGTCGATTAACGGACTGGACAAAATTCTCAGAAAGGATTGAAGCCACTACACCGACCCGGCCTATATCTACCGCCGCGGACGTTGACGTTCTAGCGAATGACGTCACTGCTTGCGTGCAAAGCGCCTTAGAAGAGGCCACTACTATACTACCCACGGAGGGGAGAGTGCTTCAGCCGCCCCTACCGCCCCGGGTACGCGCTATGGTGACCGAGAAGAGGCGCCTACGCAAGCAGTGGCAGCAATTACGCTGCCCAACACTCAAGACGCAGCTCAATCGTCTCGCGGAGAGGGTAAAGGCCGAGGTCAAAGCCCTGGCCGCCGCGAGCTGGGAGGAACGACTAGACGCCGCCGCCTGCGACTGGACGTCCACCCACAAACTGTGCAGGCAGCTTACCAACACCCCAGCTCCGGTGCGCCCACTGAGAGGCAGCGACGGGGCGCTCAAGTACGTAGCGGAGGACCGGGCGGAGGTCTTCGCTGAACACCTGGAGCGTCAGTTCCAACCGAACCCGACCGCCGAGCACGCACACGTCGCAGCAGTCGAGCAACACCTTGGGGACTACTTCGCGACCCCGGTAGCTCCCGAGGAAGACGCCATCTTTTTCTCGCCGAGCGCAGTCAGACGCGCCATCCGGCAGACGAAACCCAGAAAGGCCCCAGGTGCTGACGGTATCACCAACACAGCGCTGCGCCACCTGCCGTACCGTATGGTCGCGGCCTTGGCGCGCCTGTTCACGGGGATACTGCGCACGGGGGCCTTCCCGACCGCCTGGAAGGAGGGGCGCGTCATTATGCTGCCCAAGGCGGGAAAGAATGTCCTGAAGCCGGAGAGCTACCGGCCCATCACCCTGCTGCCCACCATCTCCAAGGTGTTCGAGTCGCTCCTGCTGCGACACTTGACGCCACATATCGTCCCACGACCGGAACAATTCGGGTTCAGGGCGGAACATAGCACGACGCTCCAGCTGTCGAGGGTGCTGCACCTGCTGTCTTCAACCATGAACAGGAAAGAGTACGCGGTCGCAGTATTCCTCGACATGGAGAAGGCCTTCGACCGTGTGTGGCACGAAGGCCTGCTATATAAGCTGGCCATATCCGACGCGCCCCGTCGCGTGGTAAGAATAATTCAATCCTTTCTGACCCACAGGAGCTTCAGAGTGGTGGTCGACGGCGCGCTGTCCGCCCCCCGCCCCATTAGGGCGGGCGTGCCGCAGGGCAGCTGCCTGTCGCCTGCGTGTTACTCATGCTACACGGACGACATTCCCAACACGCCACAATCGACGCTCGCGCTGTACGCGGACGACGCCGCGTACATCACATCATCGCTCAACGCGAAACACGCGGCGGTGAAGATGCAGCGCGTGCTCGACTTACTTCCCGACTGGCTCGCCAAGTGGCGACTGTCGGTTAACGTGGGTAAGACGCAGGCGATTGTTACAGGCTCATCGCGCCTCCCACCTCCGCTGAAGCTCCAAGGAGTCGACGTCGAATGGTCGCCCCGGGCCAAGTACCTGGGTGTGACTATCGACCGCCGACTCACGATGGGCACGCACGTCCGCGCGGTCGCCGCGCAGGCAAGGGCCGCCCGCAACAGACTCAGGCCAGTACTCTCATCCCCACTCCCGGTGCGTGTCAAACTGGGCGTGTACAAGTTGTACATACGCCCCATTTTGACATACGCCGCCCCGGCATGGCTCGCCCTCACCTGTGAGGGGAACCGTAAGAAGCTCCGCGCGCAGCAACACCTCGCGCTGCGGACTATAGTGGACGCCCCTTACATGGTGAGGAATGACGTCATACAACGGGATCTCGGGATTGAGAGCCTGGACGAGTATGTGCGGCGCCTCGCGAGGGCAATGTTCGCGCGTGCCGACGCATCTGCTTGGCCACACGTCAAGCACCTTGCGCCCTGGCACGCGCGCCCGCCTGACGCGAGACGCCTGCCCCGCGACCTGATCGCGGACGTTTGACGGCCCATCGCACCGACTATGACGCCTGAGTGAGTCGCTCCACTTAACACGCGGCTCACTCAAACATAAAGACTCCACATAACCATACATACGCCGCGGCGCGCGATCTGTTCTAAGTTAATATAGGCAAGTCGCGCGACGCACACACAACATGCATCTCTCGACATTCGCTCGAACTCACGCACCGAATATTGGCGGAGTGGACTCGCTATTCGGTGCAGACGCACTGGGCGGTAGTACTCACACTACACGACCGCTCACACACACACGCAATACGGTCTCGCAGTCCAAACCGTAAACGGCTCGATCTGTAAGCGGGGCGGACGGGGGCTACATACTAACTGCAGGCGCGTCAACAAGCCGGCACCTCTGTCGCTGGTCGTTCCTCGCTGGGCCTCCCCCAGGTCACTGGGGGTCTCACCTGGCGGGGTCCGACCGCCGAGGTGTCGTGAAGAAGCGCTCACTGAGCACAGTGGCGCGACAACGCCTGCAGTCCACACAACATTTATACTAACGGGCCGAACGTTGCTATTCACTTTTAGTAGGCGTTCGCCCGACGACGTTCGTCGTTTATTTAATAAAGATAAACGAACAAAACGACGAGCCCGTATTTACGGGCTGAGGGGCGCACCCGCGGCCAGGGGGCATAGCCCCGTGACCGCTCGCCACGTCCCCTAGCGGGGACGTAGCGACTTCTACGAGCGTTGAGGATTCAGTCAATGATTCCGCTCCCGACGCCCGCCCGCGACGGACGTGCCGCTCCCCGCTGCTCTCCCGTTATCGTGCTCAGTGTCGTGTGTGTTCGTTTCGTCACGCTCCAGTCGTGACGTCACCTGTGGTCGCCGACTACAACTTTGATCCGAAGCCGCCTTTTTCAAGGCAGTGGACGACTTCTTGTTTCTGTTTTGGAGGTCGTTGAAACGTAGTGCCCCTTCAGGGAAAATCCACAGTTTCGTGGTCCTTGGTGGGATACCTCACGGTGCCAACGAAGCCAAGGGGTGTTGACCCGATACACCGGCCCAAGCCCCTTCAGGGCTAAGTCAAATCGGAAGGGCTTTGGTACGCGGCCTTGGGGGCTTCCCTAGTCGCTGCCATCTGTCTAACCCCGTTCTCTTCCAGCAATCACCCGGTGTGGTTGGGTGTCTCAACCCCTTCACACCGGACCGGTCTTCTGACCCTAGGGCCCCACTGCACAATAAGATCGGCAGTGGGTTTACAAGCTTAGGGCACACAAAACTAGGCACTCACCTCCCTGTCTACACCCGACAGGGAGGGTACACATCCCCGGGATATCCCACCCGGGGAGTTAGGAAGTAGGAAGCGCTGGGAGTCGCGGAAACGTTGCTCCCGGATGCTAGATAGGAACTAAATCCCCCCCCCCCCCCCACCATGACGGACGCTGATTTATTAGAGTTCGTCAAGGACACCGTCCTCAAGGACACCGAACTCACTGCCAAATATGGCAATCTGATAGCAGAGGCGCTCTGCAGGGATCAGGACCTGGTTGCCAAATTTGGCAGCGAACTTGCCCGCATGCAGCAAGAAGGTCAGGTCCCTGAGAGCCCTCTCTCCCCGCCGCCTACTGAAAAGCAGGCATCTAAAAACTGGGTACCCAAACAGGTACCCATCACCAAAAACCCTGCCCCAGCCCCCACGACTTCCGCGAAACCGGCTGTTGTCCTCAAAACAACAGTCGGCGCCGCCACCACCCAACCCGCTACCGGGAACCAGAGCCCCACCGATTCCCGTTCACCCTCCCCAGAGGAAATGGACATTGCCGCGCCCTCTGAGCCATCTGATTCCTCTTCCTCCGAAGACGACTTCCAGGTCGTAGCCGGAGGGAAGAGGAAGAAGAAGAAGTCCCCACCCTCTGAGCAGGCCCTCAAAAAGGCCGCCCCCACCCCCCCCTCCCCCCCGTCTTCAGCCCCCCAATCCCGCCCCTCCTCGGCAGCTGGGTCCTCCCAGCAGGCAAGCCGATCCGCCAGCCCGATGGCGGTTGAGGCCTCAGTCCCCAAAACCTCAGCCCCAAAGGTCCAACCTCCGCCACCCGTGTTCATTCACGACAAGGCCAAATGGACTGAGGTGTCCACTGCCTGCAAGGCCAGGCAAATTAATTATACCAATGCCCGAGCTGTTCAGCTGGGCATCAAAGTCACTGTCCCGACCGCAAAGGACTACCGAGAGTTGCACAAACTCCTCTCGGGCAGGAAAATCCCCTTCCACTCTTTTACTCTCCCCGAGGACCGTCAGACACGCGTGGTGGTCAAAAACGTCCCACGCGAAATCCCCACGGCTGAAATTCTCAGCGACCTTCAGTCGCAGAGTATCCCCGTAGCAGAGGTGCACCGAATGCACCGCCGAGGTGGAGAATCATACAATATGATTCTGGTCGTCTGCGATCCGACAGACGGTCATCACCCCATATTTAACATCTCCCACATCTGTGGCCTCTCGGGCCTATCCATCGAAAAGCCCCGCAGGAGTGGCATCATTGGCCAGTGTCACAACTGCCAATTGTACGGCCACTCCCAGCGGAATTGCTTTGCGAAGGCACGATGTGTGAAATGCCTGGGTGACCACGGCACCTCAGACTGCACTCGCCCCAAAGACCCGTCCCAGTGCGCTGAGCCGCCCAGCTGCGTCTTATGCGGCAAGTCTGGCCACACGGCCAACTACCGTGGCTGCCCAAAAGCGCCCAAACCCACCGCCCCCAAGCTAGCCAAGCGCGCAAGCGATCGCCAGCAGAGGGAATGTCCTCAACTGGTAGGAAAAACTACCATAGCCCTCAGTCCACAACGCCCCAGCCCATGGAGCGCTCTTAATCACCAGGCCCACTTTCCGGCCTTGAGGACCAGCGCTCCTGCCCCCAAAACCACAGAGGCCCCTAAGGCCACCCCTACCACCCAGCCCACCAAAACCATCCCGGCCCTCATGGACGTAGCGCTCCCACGCCCCCCCTTGACAGAGGCAACCCGGGCCACAGCCCCAGCCCCTGCCCCTGCCTCAGCGCAAGCCGCCACTATTCCAGCTGGTGATGTGTCCAAAAACATCATTTTGGTCACATACCAAGCTTTTTACTCCCCCCGCGCCCTAGCCATGGCCGAGGCGCTTCAAAACTGCAGAGGTGACCACTCAGCAGTTTTCCGCGAGTTCGGTGACGTAGTTCACCACGTCCAAATCTACACAACCCTTACCCACCCATAATGGATAAGTCCCGAGTAACGTGTAGGTTCAAACCGACAGCCCTCCGGATAGGGTTTTTCAATGCCAATGGCCTTAGAGCCCAACGTGATGAGATCGCCTTATTCCTCCGCGACCATCACCTAGACATCTTATTAATACAAGAGACCTTCCTAAAGCCTACCCATCGGGACCCCAAAATTGCCAACTATCGCATGGTTCGCAATGATAGGACCCGCTGCCACTTAGGAGGTACCCTAATTTACTATAAATCGTCCCTATACTGCATTCCTATGGACCCTCCCTCCCTTGAAATGTTTGAGGTCTCAGTCTGTCGGCTAGGTATGACAGGACACCAACCCGTCACGATCATCTCAGCCTATGTCCCACCCAACAACTCCGTGGACACTCCCGCTATGAGAGATGACCTGACCAAACTTCTTGGCCTGAGCGACTCCGTCATACTGGCGGGGGACCTCAACGCCAAACATCCTTCCTGGAACAGTCACACGACCAACCCGAGAGGCAAGGTAGTGTTCGAACTGTGCAGCGTCCTGAATTTCGATGTCATCGCTCCAATGCATCCCACCCACTACCCGCACTCACCTTCCCACTCCCCCGATGTACTCGACATCGCCCTCCTCAAAAATGTCAACCTTCGGTTACATTCTGTGGAGACGCATGACGAGTTAAACTCGGACCATAGACCCGTGATTCTGGAGCTTGCTCCTAGATCAGGGCCGATGGACCCTACCCAGCCTCCTCCCACCCGAATGACCACTGACTGGCGCCAAGTAAGCGAAAAGCTGAAGGCTACCACGTCCCCCCATCTCGACCAGATCCCCGACCTAATCGAGTCTGTCGCAGACACGACAGCCGCGATCAATTCACTCACGGATCACGTGCAATCTGTCCTGAACGAATGTTCTAAGGAGTCTCCGGTGGTGAGCGATCACCACTGGAAACTCCCGGACGAGGTACGTGAGCTCGTGACTGAAAAGAACGCGGCTGTCCGTGCCTACAGCGCCTTTCCCTGCGAAGCCAACAAGGTTCACATGCGCTACTTACAGCGTAAAGTAAGTAACAGCATCGCTGAACTGCGTGAAAGTCGCTGGGATAAGTTGCTGGGCGACCTCGAACCTACCCATCAGGCATTCTGGGAACTTCAGAGGAAACTACGCGCCTCAGAGGTTGCCTCAATGCCTCCGCTCACGCGTCCCGACAACACCGTCGCCTTCGATGACGAGGACAAAGCCGAATGCCTGGCCGACAGTCTAGAGTCCCAATGCTCCCCCAGCTCCCAACCAGTAGACAAGGCTCATCTCGATATGGTGAATGCCGAAGTCGAACGTAGAGCCTCCCTCCCACCAGTAGAGGACCCCGATGATCCCCTCCCCCCCGTCACACCTGATGAGGTGAAGGAGATCATCGGCCGTCTCAAACCCAGGAAAGCCCCGGGCTCCGATGGAATCACCAACAAAGTGGTTCGTCTCTTCCCGGCTACTCTGATCATGTTAATGACCGCCATCTTCAATGGCGCTCTGTCCAACAACATGTTCCCACAGACGTGGAAAGAGGCTACCGTCATCGGTATCCCCAAACCTGGAAAACCCAAGTCCTCCCCGTCCAGCTATCGTCCCATCAGTCTGCTCAAAGTCCTAGGTAAGATCTACGAGAGGCTTATTCATAAGCGTCTCAAGGATTTTGTCGAAGCCAAGAGCCTCCTCCCCAATGAGCAGTTTGGTTTTAGATCAAACCACTCTTGCGTCCAACAGGTCTACCGTATCGTTGAACATATCAGCGCCAAATACCAGCGCGGTCTCGTTACGGGAGCCCTGTTCTTCGATATAGCGAAAGCTTTCGACAAGGTCTGGCACAACGGGCTGATATACAAGCTATACCAGCTCGGTGTGCCGGATCGTCTCGTGCTCATCTTACGAGATTATCTGTCGAACCGCACCTTTCAGTACCGAATCGAAGGTGCACTTTCGTCCCCACATCCCATTCGCGCCAGAGTACCCCAAGGCGGTGTTCTCTCCCCCCTAGTGTTCTCGCTATTTACTAGCGATATCCCCACTAGCTCTAAGACACAGCTAGCTCTGTTCGCTGACGACACGGCGATATATTGCTCCGGCAATAGCGAGAAGGCAATAGCCGGCCACCTCCAGAGATCCGCAAACGCACTAGGCGCTTGGTTCCGGAAATGGAGAGTGGAAGTCAACCCAGAGAAGAGTCAGGAGATCTTGTTTTACAAGCCCAAGACTCGTCTCTTCCCCCCCCGTCCCAGTCCGATCACGTTATTTGGCAAGCCGATCCCCTGGGTTGAGAAAGCTAAATATCTAGGCGTGATCCTCGATCGAAAGCTTACCTTCAGAGAGCACATTAAGACGGTGCGCAATCGTGCCGCATTCGCTCTCAGTAGGCTTCATTACATGCTGAACGCACGCAGCAAGTTATCCCTGAAAGGCAAACTACGCATTTTCACCACGTGCATACGTCCAATAATGACTTACGCGTGTGTAGCCTTCGCACACGCTAAGCCCCGCCAAATCCATAGGTTGCAGGTCATCCAAAACCGTTTTCTCCGAAAGGCTACGGGAGCCCCGTGGTACGTTAGAAATGAGCGTCTCCATGTCGACCTCCGTATCCCCACCATCAAACAATTCATGAAACGTATTTCCAAGCGTTTCATAGAGTCCGCTGAAAAGCACCAAAACCCCCTTATCGCATCGGCCACCCGATACACCCCCTCCCAGATCAGCAAGATCCGCCGACCGCGGCATACCCTTGTCGAGCCCGATGACCCCATCACCCTGACCCAAGAGAGTAGTAGGGAAACCAGCACTCTTAGAAAAAACAAACCCAGAACGCGTTCCGTATTCCGACCTCGCCGACGAGGTCCATCGCGACGCCCCCGTCAAAACCCTCCCCGACTTTTGCCTAACGAGCCAGCCCGCGCTGCTGAGCCATTAGCGTTAAATCCCCTAAATAATATCAATCAGACCCAGCCTGTCCCTTGCTGCCCCTCCTCAATGACCCCGCTAAGCCGAGGCCCGTGTCCCACAGGGGATGCCCTTAGCGAGCGGCCATTTAGTTTTAAGTAGTTTAAGCCCCGGCTGGGGGCCTTAGAATCTAAGGCAACCACGGGATTGCCCGGTTGAGCAGTAACCAGCCTTAATGTGCTGAACTGCGAGTAGTCCATTCAAAAAAAAAAAAAAAAAAAAAAACGGTTGAGGATTGTCCAGTCCGATCACCATGTTTGGCAAGCCGATCCCTTGGGTGAAGCAAGCCAAATACTTAGGTGTAATCCTTGACCGAAAGCTTACTTTCGGTGAGCACATAAAGACGGTGCGTAATCGCGCCGCTTTCGCTCTCGGTAGGCTCCACCCCATGCTGAATGCACGCAGCAAGCTTTCCCTTAAATGCAAGTTGCGCATTTATATAACGTGTATACGCCCGATTATGACCTATGCGTGTGCTACTTTTGCGCACACTAAGTCGTACCGGATCTGTTCGCGACGATGCGTCTTAGCTACATAGTATAGATAGTTATAGGTAGCTATAGTAGTACATAGAATGTTACAAATAAATAAAACCGCGACTACATAGTATAGGTAGTTATAGGTAGTTAGTTAGCACATAGAATGCTGTAACAGATAAAGCTGCATAGTATAGATAGTTATAGGTAGCTATAGTTGATACATAGTTTGTTATTGAAATAAAACACATTCGTTACAGTTGTTTGCTCTCAAGAGGCAGTGTATAAGCCCTTGGAGCCTTTATTTCTTCCAAATAGATAGAATATAGTTAGGTAGGGTATCCTATCCCTTACACATAACAGTAAACACATGGTAACCCTGGTAATCGAAGGTATATAAAGGTAATCAAGGTATATAAGGTAATCGAGGTATATACACACACAGACAGACATACATAGGTAAATAGAAAGGGCTTGGTAAACTGAGACCTGAAATATTAGGTCAAAGGTAGTCGCATAGCTAAAAGCGACACTGACCAATCACAGAGCAGGAGGGTGCTGGTACGTGATTGGTCAACAGTTTTTGATAAATAGCCCTGGTGAAGGTATGCACAAAATAAAACACTTTGCATCTACCCTCTTCCTTTCCCGAAAAAACACGTCTAGATTCTAGACTTCTAAATGTCTGAAATAGAACCGCCTTGAAAAATCCTTTCAGGGGATATATAGATGTCTATAGTGTATGCAGGCATAAAGCCGTAATTTAGGTTTAAATAAAACTGTTTATTTTTATCCCCCTGAAACATATACGCTTATAGAGTTGCAACCCCTTAAGTGACAGGGTTGAAACATATGTAGTTTTGTAGAGGGTTGTCGTATCTATAGAGATACATATAGCTGTATAGCCCTCCTAGCATAGTTTTACGGTAAATTCACCCCAAGTAGGTAATAGCTTCGTGCCTACAATAGTTTTGTATAGTTTTTAGCATCCCACCCCTACATGGAGGGGGATGAAGGGGTGAATTCGTCTCCGCTGTATGGAGCTTACCGAGGGCTATCCATAAAGGTACGACAACCCCTACTCACATAGACCTAAGCCTAGATATAGCCTAAAATCTAGAATTAGCATAGTGAAAATTTTAGTTAATAAACTTCATCACACACGGTGATTTTTTGGGTGTCGATACGGTATAGTTGCGCCGTACAATAGTAACTTAGAAACTTAAAGAAATTTGTAGTCATTTGCAAGATATTTCGGATTTATAACTAAATGTAGAATCATATAGTCGCGAATTTCACCCTTCAAATCGCTAAGTGCATAGTGAACAAGTTAAATAGTGTTTTATTGTGACTTTATTGGTAAGCCCTCTATACCTACCCCTATATACTGTGTCAATAACAGCAAGTATAGCAAAGTATTCAGCTAAGGGTTGCATCCTCATGGCCCGTAGCTTATAGACGGAGCGTCAACGCGTCTGGATCATTTATACCTAGGTGGGTTGTCACCATACAGTCCACTTTTGAAGAATAGGATAACCTACCCTGGCCACCCTACAGTCCAGTCGATCACGTCCGCCCCGTACATTTTCTGGTCCATCGGAGCCGGATATTTTGAAGATAGCCTGATCTAGCTATTTGGAAGTTGGATTTATCGAACCACGCAGCTACCCTGAAGGCGCAACCCCTATTGTGAAGTCGCACCCCCTTGAAGAAAAAACTACCCTTCAACATTTCAAGACACGAAGGGTGTCCCTAGAAGCTAAATAGAAGTCGGACCTTGAAGAAATCATCCCTTCAAGAAAACTACCCCTAGGCAGATTGATAGTGAAGCAACAACATAGAAGAAATTTAATCAAGCTGAACTTAGAAAATTTCGAACGACTTCACACTTTGAAAATTTTGAGGGGTTCCGACACTTAGAATATTTTTGAAGATTTTGAACTTGGAAAATTTTTTGAAGAATTTTGAACTTAGAAAATTTTCAACAATCCGGGACTTGGAAAATTTTTTGAAGATTTTTGAACTTGGAAAATTTTCAACAACCTGACACTTAGAAAAGTTTTGATCAAGCGGGACATAGAATATTTTTGAAGAATCTTGGACTTAGAGAATTTCGATCGACTTCACACATAGAAGATTTTGAACAGTCTGGGACTTAGAAAAGTTTCAGTCAATCCGAACTTAGAATATTTTTTGAAGATTGGGGACTTTGAAGAATTTTGAAATTTTTTTTGAAAATTTTTTTTTTTGGAAACTTGGATTGAAGTTTCACCTGAGGCTTACCAGTGGACTACCGAATAGTTTTGAAGATTCATTGAAGACTTCAACAATGCCGATCACGAGGGCGCATGGCAAATCATCCGAGGCGTGGACAGTTCCGATACAGGAACCAGCCGAGAGGGTTCCTGCTATCCATCATCAGGTGCCGCCGCGTTCGCCTTCATCGTCTGGGACGGCGCGATCGATGCAGCAGCGCAGTGAAGACGTGTCTCCGCCTGCTGCCGCTGAACGAATAGAACAGATAGAAGCTTCAGCAATAGAACGAGTACCTGCACCATTGCCGACAACAGTACAGAAACAGATGCCATCGACCTCAAGGAAGGGAACCCGCTTTGAGACGACTTCAGATAGTACAATGAAGCCGTCAAATAGAAGAGATAGCCGAGTCTTGCCAATGACTACCCGGGGTGACGCCCGTATAAAACATAGACGTCCGCCGTCGACCATTGACAGGTCACCGCGGTCATATAGAAAATTACAGAAGGCTCGTGAAGACTTATTAAAGATTAAGTTGGAGCTTGCCCAGTTAGCACTTCAGAGAGCCGAACAAGAGTCGGACGAAGAATATTTGGACGATAGAAACTCAAATGAAGAGTACGTGCGTTCCTGGCTGGAAGAGGCGCCTGAACCTGTTCCTGATCAGAAAGAGACCAATGCCGCCGAGGGGGACATCCGTGATAGTCGACAGCAACCGCCCCCCCCTGTGGACTTCGAACCAATAGTGGACTCTCGTCGAACGCACATAGATCCAGATAGTGCTAAACAGATAGAGCCACCACCTATGAAGAAAATAGAAGACGATAGGAGCGAGGATAATTTACGTCCATTCGTTACGGACCTTACGGCTGCTATAGCATCTTTAGTTGACAAGAAAACAGAACAGCAGTCACAGAATTCCTCCTCGGCGTCGAAGGTCATTATGACTTTACCGAACTTCAGTGGTGCGCATACAGAATGGTTGTCATTTCGAGCCATTTATGAAACAACTCGAAAATATTTCAATGATGTCGAAAATACAGCAAGACTTAGAAGAAGCCTGCATGGACGCGCTTTAGAAACAGTCAGTTCAGAACTCATCGGCCATGCAAGACCAGATGACATCATGAAGGAACTCGAGCTGCAATTCGGCCGACCAGATTCGATAGCACAGGCCGAAACAGATAGATTGCGAGGACTGACACGATGCAGTGAAAATCCAAAGGATATTTGCTCATTCGCAAGCCAAGTGAGGTGCGCTATAGTAACGCTGCGAGCATTGAAGAAGGATCATTACCTGATCAACGCCGAGCTCATGCGAACCTTGACAGAGAAGCTACCGAACTCGATACGCGTACAGTGGTACCGTATATATACAGAAAAGTACCAGTCCTTGCCAGACTTGTCGCTGTTTAGCGAATTCATTACCGAACAAGCTCGATACTGCAGCGCTTTCGCTCCTGCTGAAAACATCAAGACAGAGGGCTCATCCAACCGACGCACACCGCAGCAGAGGACTCACACAACAACAGAGAAGTCAGCAAGCAAGTGCCGACTGTGTGAGAAGGATGGCCATATAGAACGCGATTGCTCGAAGTTCAAGAATAGCAATAGTAACAAGAGATGGGAAATTGCGAAGAATCTAAACCTGTGCTTCCGTTGCCTGAAGCCAAGAAGAGAGCGGCATAAATGCAACGCGAAGAAGTGTGACGTCAAGGGGTGTACAGCCACGCACAGTCGGCTACTTCATTACGACAAGAAGCCTGCTGCGGTGGCAGCCGAAAAGCCCAGACAGACCGAAGTCAAAAAGGAGCCCAAGGAGACAGTCGCCAGCTCAAGATCATCGTCGAATCACGCCTATTTAAAAATCATCCCGGTCCGGGTCATTGGACCGGCGGGAGAGGCATCTACGTTCGCCCTACTCGACGATGGATCGACCGTATCGTTGATCGATGAAGACATCGCCGACCAAGTCGGAGCCGAGGGCAAGATCGACCCACTGAAGATTGGTGCGATCGGTGACACCATGATCGACACTCCTTGTTCGAAAAGAGTCACAGTGACACTCGCGAGTCAGCATAGAAATAGGGTGCCGTTCAGAGCGCGCACCATACCGAAGCTTAATCTCGCGTCACAGACAGTCCGTGAAGAAGATGTCACACATTGCAAACATCTCATCGACTTGAAAGAGCAGCTAGTCTATGATGTTGGCGCGCCCAAGATTTTGATTGGCCAAGACAACTGGCACCTTCTCCTTGCCAGTGAAGTCAGAAGAGGCCCCAGGCACCAGCCAATAGCGTCACTTACAACGCTTGGATGGACGCTACATGGCGCGCACACTAGAATACTCGGTCAGCAGGTGCATTACGTCAGCGCATGCAGAGAAGATTGAGAAAATAGAGACGACAGACTGAACGAGCAACTTCGTGAATTTTTCGCACTCGAGTCCCTAATAGTTAATCCTCGGCGTCCAGATTCTGATCCAGAGAAGCAGGCTGAAGACATCTTGAAAAGACATACCAAACAGTTGACAGATGGGCATATAGAAACAGCTATGTTATGGAAAAATAACAACTTTGAAATGCCCGATAGTTATGGGACAGCACACAAGCGGCTGATCTCTATAGAAAAGAAGCTCGACAAAGATCCGAGTCTTCGAAATAAATATATAGAACAGATGGACTCGCTCCTTTCGAAAGGGTACGCAGAAAAAGCGCCCAAACAGACCACGCCAGGAAGAACCTGGTATCTGCCTCATTTCGACGTCTTCAATCCCATGAAGCCGGAGAAGTTTCGAATAGTACACGACGCCGCAGCTAAATCGAATGGAATGTCGCTGAACGACTTCCTACTTACAGGACCGGACCTGTTACAGTCGCTGCCCGGCGTCATGATGAGGTTTCGTAGATATCCAATAGCCATTTCAGGTGACATTACCGAAATGTTCATGCAGGTCAAAGTGCGACCTGAAGATAGAGACGCCCTCCGATATTTGTGGAGAGGCAATAGAAGAGAAGGAGCCCCCGACGAGTATCGAATGACGTCAATCATATTCGGCGCGGCAAGCTCACCGTGCACGGCCATATTCGCGAAGAATTGGAACGCGAACCGGCACATAGAACAGCATCCAGAAGCAGTAGAAGCAATAGTGAAGAACCATTATATGGATGATTATCTGGATAGCTACAGAACAGTAGAAGAAGCGACACACATAGCAACAGCGGTGAAGAAGATACACCAACAGGCTCGTTTCGAAATAAAGAAATGGGTATCGAATGACAACGACGTCATACAGAATATAGAACCGTCGCTTATAGAGACAGAAGTCGTCGACATCGGCGACCATACAGAAAAGATTCTTGGCCTAATATGGAGACCAAGAGCAGATACGCTGGGTTTCAATCTGAGCCTAGCCCGATTACCGAGTGGCGTATTACAGAAGGAAGTGCCCACGAAAAGAGAGGCGCTGAAAATAGTGATGTCACTATACGACCCACTCGGCCTAGCCTCACCCGTAACGATTCGCGCCAAACAGATACTCCAAGAAGCATGGAGAAGAGGAGTCGACTGGGACCAGCCGTTCGACACAGACTTGGCCACAGCATGGAGAAGTTGGGTTCAACATCTACAGAATCTTGCACAAGTCACAGTACCAAGATGTTACCCAGGATATAGCGACGCCATAGAAACGCAAGTCCACGTTTTCACGGACGCGAGCGAAACTTCGTACGCCGCAGCGGTGTACTGGCGTATCTCTACAGAAGATGGCAAGACTCACGTGAGCCTCGTCATGGCCAAGGCAAAGGTGGCGCCACTCAAGCTCCAATCGATACCCCGACTCGAGCTGCAGGCCGCGGTGATGGGGACCCGCGTCGCTGCAGCTGTCATCCGAGAACACGGAGTCAAGCCGGCCTCCGTGACGTACTGGTCAGACAGCAAAACCGTGCTGACCTGGATCAGAAGAGGAGCTCGAGTTTACAAACCGTTCGTCGCGCACCGCATAGCTGCCATAGAAGAGCATAGTAGAGTCGAAGACTGGCGATGGGTGCCCACTAAGAAAAATATAGCAGACGCAGCCACTCGTGACGTACCACAGCACTTTGATTCGAGACACGAGTGGTTTTGTGGCCCCAGCTTCCTGTATGAAGAGTCGACAACATGGCCAATAGAGAAGCCTCCACTAGAGGAACAGACGGGTGAGGAGCGAACCTTAGTCGCTATAGAAAATATAGATAGAAGACTCACAGAAGTCATACCCGATCCAGCAAGATTTTCGAAATGGGAACGACTGTTGAGAGCGACGGCGACAGTACTACGCTTCGTCGCCAAATGTCGGCCGCCCAAAGAAAACACGTTCTATAAAAGAACGAGGAAAAATATAGAAGCGGATCCGGATTGGAGGAAACGTACAAAGACGGCAGTGCCCCCTCCTACAGCATCAGTGACGTCCCCAGTTACGTCAAAATATAGTCAATTAATAGAAGCCGAATACCTCCAACAAGCGGAGAGGTTACTCGTGCAAGCTGTACAGCAACAGATGTTTTCCCGCGAGTTGACAAGTTTGCGAGGAAACGAAGAAATAGATAAGGACAGCGCCCTACGACCGTTGCAAATAGAATTGAAGGATGACGTCATACGCCTCAGAAGTCGTATAGAGAGAATCGACATAGTCATAGAAGATGTCAAGTACCTACCCGAGCTCCGACACCGGCGGGAGCCCCATAGCCGTGGCCCTAATCTGCAGGTGGGTGATCCCGTACTCATTGCAGACGGCCAGCTGCCTCGCAACACGTGGCCGCGAGGCCGCATCATTACAGTTTTCCCGGGCGCTGATGGCGAAGTCCGGACGGCTGAGGTGCGCACATTCGGCGGCACCTTAAAGCGTCCGGTAGAGAAGTTTGCCACCACAGAGGACGATGCTGCCCACCGGCGCAGCTCGCCCCCCCGCGGACATATTCGGTCCGCAATCGGCTCGCACCTAGCGAGCAATAGCCGGCGATGCTGCTCCCACAGCTCGCCAACAATAGATGGGTGACGCTGCCTACACGCGCAGCTCGCCCCCCCCCCGCGGACATATTCGGTCCGCAATCGGCTCGCATTTTGCGGGCAATAGACGGTGACGCTGCTCACACAGCTCGCCAACATGGCGGACGATGCTGCCCACCGGCGCAGCTCGCCCCCCCGCGGACATATTCGGTCCGCAATCGGCTCGCACCTAGCGAGCAATAGCCGGCGATGCTGCTCCCACAGCTCGCCAACAATAGACGGGTGACGCTGCCTACACGCGCAGCTCGCCCCCCAGTGGACATATTCGGTCCGCAATCGGCTCGCACCTAGCGGGCAATAGACGGCGATGCTGCTCCCACAGCTCGCCAACCAACAGATAGATGGGTGACGCTGCCAACACGCGCAGCTCGCCCCCCCATGCGGGCGTATCCGGCCCGCTACCACCTTACTTTCAGCGGACAGTGAGAGAGTGATGCTGCCCACCGGCGCAGCTCACCTCCCGCGGACATATTCGGTCCGCATTCGGCTCGCATTCAGCGGGCAATAGCCGGCGATGCTGCTCTCACAGCTCGCCAACCAGATAGATGGGTGATGCTTCACAGCTCGCCCCCCGCGGACATATTCGGTCCGCAACCGGCTCGCATCCAGCGGGCAATAGCCGGCGATGCTGCTCTCACAGCTCGCCAACAAATAGATGGGCGACGCTGCCCGCAAGGCGCAGCTCACCCCACCGCGGACATATTCGGTCCGCATTCGGCTCGCATCAAGCGAGCAGTAGCAGGCGATGCTCCCACAGCTCGCCAACATATCGAGTGATGCTGCCCACTGGCGCAGCTCACCCCCGCGGACATATTCGGTCCGCATTCGGCTCGCATCAAGCGAGCAGTAGCAGGCGATGCTCCCACAGCTCGCCAACCATAGATGGGCGACGCTGCCCGCAAGGCGCAGCTCGCCCCACCGCGGACATATTCGGTCCGCATTCGGCTCGCATCAAGCGAGCAGTAGCCGGCGATGCTCCCACAGCTCGCCAACATATCGAGTGATGCTGCCCACTGGCGCAGCTCACCCCCGCGGACATATTCGGTCCGCATTCGGCTCGCATCAAGCGAGCAGTAGCAGGCGATGCTCCCACAGCTCGCCAACCATAGATGGGCGATGCTGCCCGCAAGGCGCAGCTCGCCCCACCGCGGACATATTCGGTCCGCATTCGGCTCGCATCAAGCGAGCAGTAGCAGGCGATGCTCCCACAGCTCGCCAACATAGCGAGTGATGCTGCCCGCAAGGCGCAGCTCACCCCACCGCGGACATATTCGGTCCGCATTCGGCTCGCATCAAGCGAGCAGTAGTAGCGGGCGATGCTGCTCTCACAGCTCGCCAACCATAGATGGGTGATGCTGCCCGCAAGGCGCAGCTCACCCCACCGCGGACATATTCGGTCCACATTCGGCTCGCATCAAGCGAGCAGTAGCCGGCGATGCTCTCACAGCTCGCCAACCATAGATGGGCGACGCTGCCCGCAAGGCGCAGCTCGCCCCACCGCGGAAATATTCGGTCCGCATTCGGCTCGCATCAAGCGAGCAGTAGCCAGCGATGCTCCCACAGCTCGCCAACATAGCGAGTGATGCTGCCCACTGGCGCAGCTCACCCCCGCGGACATATTCGGTCCGCATTCGGCTCGCATCAAGCGAGCAGTAGCGGGCGATGCTGCTCACGCAGCTCGCCAACATAGCGGGCGATGCTGCCCACGGGCGCAGCCAGCCCCCATTGCGGGCATATTCGGCCCGCCACCGCCTTGCTTTGAGCAGGCGATACAGCAGGCAATGCTGCCTACACAGCTTGCCACCGCAGCAGGCGATGCTGCGCACACTCGCAGCTCGCACAGACAACGGGCCATCCGGCCCACAGCTCGCACATTTGCGAGAGCCTACGCAACAGCCTTGCGACTGCAGGCGACCCACAGCAGGGAAGCGGCAGACCGGCGACTGCACAGCTGCATCGAGCACCGGCATCGAGCACCGGCGCCGCGCAGCGGGCGACGTGGCTACAGGCGTCGCTCACCGGGTTTCTGCAGCGCCGCGACGTCATCGCACCGAGTCATCGCTGCACTGCACGGCGGGAGAGATGTTCGCGACGATGCGTCTTAGCTACATAGTATAGGTAGTTATAGGTAGCTATAGTAGTACATAGAATGTTGCAAATAAATAAAACCGCGACTACATAGTATAGGTAGTTATAGGTAGTTAGTTAGCACATAGAATGCTGTAACAGATAAAGCTGCATAGTATAGATAGTTATAGGTAGCTATAGTTGATACATAGTTTGTTATTGAAATAAAACACATTCGTTACAGTTGTTTGCTCTCAAGAGGCAGTATATAAGCCCTTGGAGCCTTTATTTCTTCCAAGTAAATAGAATATAGTTAGGTAGGGTATCCTGTCCCTTACACATAACAGTAAACACATGGTAACCCTGGTAATCGAAGGTATATAAAGGTAATCAAGGTATATAAAAGGTAATCGGTGGTATATAAGGTAATCGAGGTATATACACACACAGACAGACATACATAGGTAAATAGAAAGGGCTTGGTAATTGAGACCCGAAATATTCAGGTCAAAGGTAGTCGCATAGCTAAAAGCGACACTGACCAATCACAGAGCAGGAGGGTGCTGGTACGTGATTGGTCAACAGTTTTTGATAAATAGCCCTGGTGAAGGTATGCACAAAATAAAACACTTTGCATCTACCCTCTTCCTTTTCCGAAAAAACAAGTCTAGATTCTAGACTTCTAAATGTCTGAAATAGAACCGCCTTGAAAAATCCTTTCAGGGGATATATAGATGTCTATAGTGTATGCAGGCATAAAGCCGTAATTTAGGTTTAAATAAAACTGTTTATTTTTATCCCCCTGAAACATATACGTTTATAGAGTTGCAACCCCTTGAGTGACAGGGTTGAAACATATGTAGTTTTGTAGAGGGTTGTCGTATCTACAGAGATACATATAGCTGTATAGCCCTCCTAGCATAGTTTTACGGTAAATTCACCCCAAGTAGGTAATAGCTTCACGCCTACTATAGTTTTGTATAGTTTTCGGTATCCCACCCCTACATGGAGGGGGATGAAGGGGTGAATTCGTCTCCGCTGTATGGAGCCTGCCGAGGGCTATCCATAAAGGTACGACAACCCCTACTCACATAGACCTAAGCCTAGATATAGCCTAAAATCTAGAATTAGCATAGTGAAAATTTTAGTTAATAAACTTCATCACACACGGTGATTTTTTGGGTGTCGATACGGTATAGTTGCGCCGTACAATAGTAACATTGAAAATTTATAGAATTTGTAGTCATTGTCAAGATAATTTGGATTTATACCTAAATGTAGAATCATATAGTCGCGAATTTCACCCTTCAAATCGCTAAGTGCATAGTGAACAAGTTAAATAGTGTTTTATTGTGACTTTATTGGTAAGCCCTCTATACCTACCCCTATATACTGTGTCAATAACAGCAAGTATAGCAACTATTCAGCTAAGGGTTGCATCCTCATGGCCCGTAGCTCATAGACGGAGCGTCAACGCGTCTGGATCATTTATACCTAGGTGGGTTGTCACCATACAGTCCACTTTCGAAGAATAGGATAACCTACCCTGGCCACCCTACAGTCCAGTCGATCACGTCCGCCCCGTACATGATATATTCCGACGGTCACCCATATAGTTTTCAGCGAAATTATGCCTTGTCTCATTTAGGCGCCGCGATGCTTTTTCGGATTTTCATAAAACCGCGTTATATTGAAAACTAGGTACCTATATTTTCTTAAAACTAATTAGGGCACTAAGAGGCACACATTAAGAGCTACTCGTTATGTTTATTCTACACGGGTACATGTAATGGTTTAAACATTATACGATTCATCAAAACGTTACTCCAGCAGGAAATGCAAAATCTCGAAAATCTGAAATCTGGGGCACATTTTGGCACACAAGCTTTCTGGCCATGCACAATTTGTCTCTGCGATCATTCGTTTAGAATTTTCCTGCTAGAAAAACGTTACCCCAAGCAAAAATCGTTTTTCCGTTTTTTTTTTTTAAACGACAGTGGCACACATTTTTTGTGTGGGGGCAACATTTACAGCAGATAAGGCACCCACTAGGTAGGTATACGTTCTACTCATATAACTCTAGGAGTTACTTTCTTGCTGGGGTAGCGTACACCTCGGGGGAGCACACAGAGGGAGTCTGGTAGCGGTCACGGCGGCAAGTTGTGGCGGCGAACAGATCGAGGAAGAGCTCCGCCTGCATGGTTATGAGCCATAGTACGTGCGCTATATAAAGGCGCGCGAAGAAAGATCCGGCTGCGTGTTCCATGCAGTGCTCAAGAGGACGCCCGACTTCAGGAGAATCTATGACATCACGACGATGCTGTGCTGTACGAGCTCCCCGGGCAGTGACCAGCGTGTCATCAGCGTAAGGGCCGGCGCTCACTGCCGGCACGGCACGGCATGGCATGGCAAAGGATTTTATTAGGTACTAAGGGCCGGCGCTCACTCGTTATGCTTCAGCATGCTGCGGCGTGCCGTGACATGCCGTGGTATCCCGTAGCATGCCGTGGCATATTTCAACTAGCTTAGCAATCATAAGGCCGCGTTTCCACTGACGCGGAGCTGGGCGGAGAGGAGCGGAGAAGAGCGGTGAAAAGTGGTCAGTGTTTCCACTGACGCGGAGCTGAGCGGAGAGGAGCGATGAAGAGCGGTGAGTGGTCAGTGAGCGGAGCAGAGCGGAGTGGAGCATACTTTTGGAATCGCGCATTTTTGCACTTTCCCAGTTTCAATGAACTTCTCATCCATTTTGATACGTATGCATCTAGTGACGCAACGAAGACAACTGACACACTGCACGCGAGTCACGCACCGCCCCGCTGTCCTCCGCTCTGCACCCCATTGCTCGCTGTCCTTCGCACTGCACCGCCTATGTATGAATATCCGCTCAGCTCTGCTCCACCCCGCTCGTACCTGCTGTTTCCATTGAAGCGGAGCGGAGATTTCAAGCATAGTCATTGGTCAATTTGTGCACCGCTAAGCTCCTCTCCGCCCAGCTCCGCGTCAGTGGAAGCGCAGCCTAATTCCTTGATACAAAGTGACCCATACGTCTCGCGAGATGGAATGGCGTGCCGCGGCAACCCGTAGAATGAAACGGCATGACTCGTCAAGCAGCAGCATCCCGCGGCATGCCACAGCATCCCGCGGCATCGAAATAAAGTAACATGAACTCAACACATTGAAATAAGATTAAAAATAATTTGATTAGTAATAAAATCCGTTGCCATGCCATGCCGTGCCTTGCCGGCTCTGAGCGCCGGCCCTAATCAAGTTATTTTCGGGTCCACTCCCGGCTGGAACTCACCCCTCAGCACCTAGTCGTATCCAATCAGATGTTCCACAGGGGCGGGCCCAGGACCGAACCGGATTCACTGCATACGTACTTATGGATTCTCGCGAGTAAACCCAATAGGTATCATGTATGTAAAGATCTACCGTAAGATGGGGTTATTTGCAACTCACGAGGCTATTTGAAATTTACGAAAAAAAAGTTTTGATCATGTGGATATTCAAATCTGAGAACAGTAGGAATTATATTTTATCATTTGGCAATACAGTGACTATTAATGTCATTGTCACAAAGGAATTTTGACAGATAACGGCTTTCTAAGTGGTTCAGCTCGTAATTTTAAAAAGTGTTGTATTTTTGGTGTATTTCTTGCCTGGATAACTTTCGTCTGATACACAAAATCTAGACAGGTATGTAAGAAATTGAATAAACTAAGTAATAGTGTGTTTTATGCGCTTTTCAGTGTTTCTATTTGCTAGTTTCTACCTTTTTGGAGCTGGGATATATTTCGATTTTTCTAAATGGGGCTATTTGGTTTCTGTTTTGGGGTTAATTGGAACGAAGTTTCAAATAGCCCCTATTAAGGCGTATAATACATTACCATGGAATTTAATCATAGTTCCAAATAGTCCCAATTGCGCATTTTGAGCATCTTAAGGGCAAGATATTTCTCGGCATACTCAGAAAAATATTTATTTAATGGAAAAATCGCCGGAATTACGCAGGTTTTTTTTTAAATTTATAATGTTTATTTATTTGCTACAGATATCAACTTTACTATGGTGCGGACCTACCAACGAAAGTTTGCTAATTAACGCAACGGTAAGAATCATTCACCTTACCTGAGTTATTGTAAAGAAGATTTGCAAAATGCAATACGAGAAATCCAAAATGGCTCACAAATTAATAGAGGCGGCTAATAAATACAACATTCCAAAGAGTACATTAAGCAGAACATGTCGAAATATAAATTGTACACAAGAAAATGCCGGACACCCTACTCTTTTTTCAAAAGATAAATGTTGCGATTGACTAAAGTTGTTTTATTTAAACAAATAATTTAAACATTTGATAAAATAATCAGGTCACTGTATGTGCACAGCTTTTATTTGGAACTAGCTGTCCTGCGCGGCTTTACCCACGTAATTTTGCTTGCAACTTTCTTCTATTTTTCCTTCATAAAACCCTTTTCCTGACAATAACAAACGCAAAAAAAATATTGCGAAATCGGTTCAGCCGTTCTCGAGTTTTGCGCTTAGTAACACATTTAGCGGTTCATTTTTATTTACATAGATAGATCATGCTTGCCCTTAAATATTCCAAATATAGCTTCACTTTCATTAAGAATACCTTTGATATATTAATATTACATTCCAAATAACCCCAAAGAAGCAATAGAAATCTTAGTGAATAAATGTTTAGTTGTAATTTTTGGCTTGTTTGTAGCATTTAGAGAGTGAATTTAAGGTGAAATAAAGGCCACTTCTCACCCTATAACTTTTCCAAATATAGCTTACTATCTTTTATTTGACACAGCTGAAAAAATTAAGAAAAACCAATGCAAAAAAGTGAGATTACAAATAACCCCATTGATGCGATATTTGGAATAGCAACTTTAAAGTAATATATCTTCAAATCTATTAACAGAAGTTATACTGCGATCGTTACCTACTATATATAGTTTATTGTGTAATCTACTAAATAAAAATATTCCATATCGTTAGAGTTATTACAATTTTTATAAACACCTTTTTTACGAAAAAAGTGTTTTAATTAGCCCCATTTTACGGTATCTATATATTCTGTTAAAATTTTCATCTTCGTGTTTAAAATACCTAGTGTTTATATTTGTTATGTATAAAATTGCTTAGGTACCTTTAATACATCAATATTCTTCGCCATAATGTTTTTTTAACAGTAGGCAGGTATCTAGAAAAGTCGGTACATTCATAAACATGCATGACTTCATGAGCGTCAGCCGCACATCAAAATGGGTTATATCATAGCAAAAAAATATAGGTACGGTGGCTTGGCTACAGAGCACAACACTACATTACCGGATAATAGCAAAATCCGCAAGACTATAGAATATCTTGAGAGATTGTGAACTCTACAGTAAGGCTGATTTTAGTCTTACGCCGACGGCACGCGTACCGTCAGCGCTGATGTCCGAGATATATGAACTTCTAGGAAGCGTTTTTAAATAACGCGTAGCTATCAGCGCGCACGGTGGTCAGCGCTGATAGCTACGCGGCCGTACGCGTCGCGCGTCGGCCTCGCGTAGCTGTCGGCGCTGACGATCGCACGAGCGCCTCTGCGTTCAGTGAGCGTTCTTGTGTCGAGCGGAACGGACGTCGTCAGCGCGTACAGTCATGCTAAATCGCGAAGTGGATACAGGTCGAGTTATCGATGAGGTACGCCTGAGGAAGATATTGTGAGATGCATCCGATCCACTCTATAAAAATAAAGATGCAAGAAACAAAGTCTGGGAGGATATTGTGGACGCATTGTTCCAAAATATTTCAGGAGAAGTAAAACAACTTGGACCAGTTTATCCTGTATCTTTGCCAGTAATTCGTCAAAAGTTCTAGTTGACATTTTAAAGTAATTAAAGAATTTACTTTCGTCAACCCTCAAACTGCCATTGACAAGACAAAGTCTCCTGCAACGGCTCTCTGCTCAATTTATGGATGAACATAGTCTTTATCGCCGTCGGTTTTTATTTTTTGGGGATATATAGTACAAAGCAGCAATAATTAATACACTCCGCATTTTGGTCGTCGTCTGTACAGTAAGGCGGTCAGTACGATACTAAAACGAGCCACGCTGAGCCTCAGCGCTGACAAACTACGCGCTGAGCTATGAGCGCTGACGGTGAGCGTGAGACTAAAATCAGCCTAAAAGATTACTGTGATCCGTGGTGTGCGTACGCGCAGCGGAATGTTGTTGAATTTAAAGATTTTAATTATGCAGATATTTAGTGTATGACGTCGTATAATTGTGTATGGTAAAAAAAAATTTGTGCACGCAACCATTGTGGAGTGATTCACCAAAAACTGATTCGGGCGAACGTTGTCCTGGCGGAACTTTTTTTAATCCATAGACTTTAGAAGAAAAGAGATGTGTCCAAAAATTAGTGTGTATTTGTGTGTAATTGTGTATGTATGAATAAAACTAGTGCATGCATAAACTTCGGAGAAATTCAAGTTTCCGCTACGCGAACGTTTGGCCATTAGCTAGTTTTCATATAAAGCGCTTACATAGAGAGCTGTAGATTTTTACAAACGTTGTTTTGAATTTGTTTATATTTGTTTAAAAAACAGATTTAGAAAAAATCGTAGGGCTTAAAAGATAAAAATATGAACGTAAAATACGCTTATTAGGTATTAATTCTTAAAGTATGCACTTTGGGGTCTAGATTTTCACGTTTATACAAACCTTGTAAGTGTCTGCAACATGTTGCCAAGTATCAATGATGTTCCGTTAGTAACTAAAGAGTTATAGGACAAATTTACCATGAACAGATCACTGTTTACAAAGCAGTCAAATATCACGACGTTCTGAAGGAATTGCATAGTAATATGTATGTCAATAATTAGTGTATTCATTCAACTATTCTTATGCAAAATTTCATGTCATTAAATTCAGTAATTAAAGAAAAACAATTATAATACTGACGAAGCATCGAAAACCTACATAACCCGACCAAGTTCGGATGGCTACAAAAAAGCGGCCGTGCAATATATTTAGGTAACATCCCAAAATTTACAGTATAATACCGGTATTGAATTGGTACCTATAGGTGATAACACAATTGTTGTTTCGATATAATTTATAGGTCATTTATTTTGTACACCTACTTTTTGATACCAATGTTTTAGTTTATAAGCACTTTTTTAATGTTGATCAAATCTAAACAAGTGAATAGGTTAGTTATGTGATGTGATTTTAATTTTTATTGAAGCTCGAAATATTATATTTACCCTAAGTTTCGTCATCCACGCGAACGAAGTCGCGGGCAAAAGCTAGTTCATAATCTATTTTAGTTAAAACACATTTAAGTCTATTGCTGTCATTGCAAGCGTTTGTTAACGTTATTATAATTACATAATTAAGTATTATATGTAATTAAAAATATTTTTGTACGCGGATATTTAAATAGTACTTGTTAATTGAAGATTTGTTTTTATCGTAGATAGTGGCGTTATTATTAAAAAAATATTTTTCATTCAAGAAATGCAATTGTTTTATTTTTTCCTAACGCTTGTGTACGCAACTGTACCATATTAATAAATACTATATTGGAAGGTTAAGAACGTTTCTTAGATATATGGCACGGCCGCTTTTTTTTAGCCATCCGAACTTGGTCGGGTTATGTAGGTTTTCGATGCTTCGTCAGTATTATAATTGTTTTTCTTTAATTACTGAATTTAATGACATGAAATTTTGCATAAGAATAGTTGAATGAATACACTAATTATTGACATACATATTACTATGCAATTCCTTCAGAACGTCGTGATATTTGACTGCTTTGTAAACAGTGATCTGTTCATGGTAAATTTGTCCTATAACTCTTTAGTTACTAACGGAACATCATTGATACTTGGCAACATGTTGCAGACACTTACAAGGTTTGTATAAACGTGAAAATCTAGACCCCAAAGTGCATACTTTAAGAATTAATACCTAATAAGCGTATTTTACGTTCATATTTTTATCTTTTAAGCCCTACGATTTTTTCTAAATCTGTTTTTTAAACAAATATAAACAAATTCAAAACAACGTTTGTAAAAATCTACAGCTCTCTATGTAAGCGCTTTATATGAAAACTAGCTAATGGCCAAACGTTCGCGTAGCGGAAACTTGAATTTCTCCGAAGTTTATGCATGCACTAGTTTTATTCATACATACACAATTACCCACAAATACACACTAATTTTTGGACACATCTCTTTTCTTCTAAAGTCTATGGATTAAAAAAAGTTCCGCCAGGACAACGTTCGCCCGAATCAGTTTTTGGTGAATCACTCCACAATGGTTGCGTGCACAAATTTTTTTTTACCATACACAATTATACGACGTCATACACTAAATATCTGCATAATTAAAATCTTTAAATTCAACAACATTCCGCTGCGCGTACGCACACTGATCCGTGGCCGTGGGTGATCGGTGGATACTGTGGCCGGATAATTGTGACATCATCGGTAAAACGGATGTCACAATTTATCCGGCCACATATCCACAATCTTACCATCATACTAGCTCATTAAATCTTCAATAATTATGGCATGTAGATTTTCTCCTTCAAACAAACATAACACGATTTGGAACTCCTTGAGCATTTGGTTTGGCTGATCTGAATAAAATAAATATTGCATATTTCACTGATTTTAAGAAATGTATAACAACATTTGACTTCCCACATCCACTTGGTCCTGCTGCAGTAAACGGATGGATGAAATGATACGTTATAGACTACAGTGTCAAAGGGATGAAATAAAAAATGAAAGAGTTGTTGTAAGTATTTAATACATGTCATACCAGTAGTTGCCGTTCCCGTGAGAATACGGGGATACAATATAGCCTATGTTACCCAGGGGGAATGTAGCTTTCTTTCGTTAACATTCAAACATAAAAATACAAAACTTTCCTCTTTATAATATTAGTATAGATGTAGGTATATTGCAGTTATATAAATCAGGTAATAGATATAAAAAAAGCAATGACATGTACACTTACTCTAATACAGTAAGTACTTATCTGAATTCCCAGCTTAGAGTTACAAAATTACTGGTCTAACATTATTTGCAATGAAACAAATAGAATATCAGAATTTTAGAATAACGTCAAATTCAAATGTATGCACAAAGATAAAACAAAAATTATCTAACATTTTAGGTACTTTTTTAATATGCTAGGTAGAATAACCAAAATACAGATTTACAAAAAACAGGCTAGACGTGACCACCGAACTAGACATCTGTCTGTATTTTTTAGGTCAGAATGACGGCACATTAGTAATTGCAGTATTGTACACATTGATAACTAAAAGGAAATCAAATTGAAAGTAATAAGTTGGGTGACCACCGTCTAGTAGAGACAAAGAGCAAACGATACATTTGCCTAATCTGCTGCGATTCCAAAAAACAGTAAAAGCGAGGTGTACCACATGAAATCCAAGAATTGCTTCAGAAACTTTCACGTTTCATAACGTGGACTGCAGTCATAGAAATATGACAAACGCAGTACTTATTTCTGGCCCCTTGCCTCAGCTTTGCATGTAGACAGTCGCTATTTTTTTTAGAATGGACCACTCGTAGTTCATCACACTAAGGCTGGTTACTGCTCAACCGGACTATCCTGTGGCGGCTTCAAATTAATCTACAGCCCTCACGAGCTAGGGCTAAAAACTACTTGAAACGCTAAATGATCGCTCGCTAAGGCCATCCCCTGTGGGACACGGGCCTCGGCGTAACGGGGCCATTGATGGAGGGCAGCAAGGGACAGGCTGGACATTATCATTGCATTCTCTTAATATACATAAAAATAAGAAATGTTATCAAGGGTTTAAGTTACTAATGAAACATAACTACTTATTTCAAATCCGTGTTCATGAGTAACGAGTGCAACCTGAGATGAAACTAAATTAACTAACAGAAATAACAAATGGCTAAGCTTTGCCAGTTTGGGAGCAAGTATTGAGGCTTTGGGGACCCCAAAGCCCCGAAATTGGGGCAACCGCGTAAGCTAGGCGGACGATTGTGACATGTACTGCATACATGGATTGATTCACGCCTCGTATCGAACATGGCGCATACTAAAACAAAAACTGAAACATGACAACGCAAAACAGTTACCTTACATAGTTCTTGTGCAGGACGCTCATTTATACGCGCAAGTCAACCTTGTGAATAATAGTAGATCATTGTTTGATTATTGTGTCTTCGTTGTTAGAACCACGAACGCGCTCCACTCTCGACAAGTCGGAACCTGTCGTGAAGCAAATGATTCCGATTGGGTGATCGACAGTGGGAAGTAAACGTAAATAATTAGACAAAAATTATCTGTTTTTGACCCTGCCACTACTTGCGCCCATGTAAGAAAATATAAATGTAGAGCATTTTGAGCAGCCGGTTCTCAGCCTATTCCGCTTCGCGCAGCCGTACGGAGCACACGCCTGCCACCCGCACGCAACTGTCCGACCGCTACGTCGTAGCAGAACTACGAGTGCTACGAGCGCTCCGCCCCCTGCGACACCTCCGCCGCCGGCCGACCCACGTGTCGCCTGCCCGATTCGAACACATCGTAGCAGTGCTACGCGGCTCTACGTAGCAAGCTACGCGCTGCTACGAAGTCGCATATCACTCGCGATTGTTTACGTTTGATCGGCTACGAGTACGTAAGTGCTTGCGGTCGATCGGCGTTCGCGTTTTTGGTCCCTTTTGGACTAAATCCACTGTTTGGTGGTACTTGGGGGATACCTAGCGGTGTTAACGAACCCAAGTGGTGCTGACCCGACGCACCGCTCGGTCCCTTCAGGACCGAGTAAGTCGGAAGGGCGTTGGTGCGCGGCCTTGGGGGCTTCCCTCGTCGCGCCCAGCTGCTTAACCCCGCTCTTTTCCAGTGTGCACCTGGCGCCGATTGGGTGTGTCTACCCCATAGGCGCCAGCTCGGTCGCAAGACCCATAGGGCCCCGCTGCACAATAAGATAGGCAGCGGGCATTCAAGCTTAGGGTACACAGTAGGTACTCACCTCCCTGCATCACCCAGCAGGGAGGGTTACACATTCCCGGGTTTTCCCGCCCGGGGAGCTAGGACTAGGGCCCTTCTGGCCAATCAGTCAGATAGTGCACCAGGGAGTTTGTTCCCGACTGTTTCTTCTCCCTGGTAATAGCACTAGGAAGCACTCGCGGGGAAGGGAGTTTTTGAGGGACTGACTGCTCGGGGAGCTCACGTTTTACGTGTCTCCTCGAGGCTGTTAGGAGCTTAGGATCCCCCCCCCCCCATCTCCTCGTCAATACCTTCTCCTTTTTGTGCCGTCATGGACGCCCCTCAGGCGTCAGCGGCAACCATGATTGACGCCCTCATGGTCCTCTGCAGGACTATGATGGGCAATTGCAAGGACGCTGAGCTGGTGTCGGCATATGATGCCCAGCTCAGCGCCATTGCGATGGGACTGAAGTCCCTACTGCCCCCGCCCCCTCAGGGCTCCATCTCCCCGCCCCTTCAGGGCCTCCCCTCCCTGCCCACTCAGGGCCTCTCACAGGAGTCGTGTGTCTCCTCGGGGTCTGCCACCCCATCGCCCCCCCTGCCCCCTCAGGGCCCCCCTGCCTTGATAGCAGTCCCAGTACTGCATCAGGGGCCCCTCTCCCCCGCCCCTCAGGCCCCCCCCCCCTGTGCTAGCCAACTACCTGGCAGCCAGGGCCACCTCCCCCGTTGCAGAGATGGAGTACGAGTCGGACCACTCCGACTCGTCTGCCACCTCCTCCCATTCCTCCGCGACCGCCTCGTCCTCGGATGGCTACACAGTCGTCCAGGGGAAGAGGAAGAAGAAGGCCTCCTCCACCCCCCAGGCCCCCGCCCCCAAAAAGGCCACCAAGGCCCCCCTCCCCCCTGCTGCCCCGACGTCAGCCCCCTCGTCGGCGCCCTCTTCGCGCCCAGCGTCCCCCTCGCAGGCCGCCTCACAGGCGAGCCCCCGTCCCCCCAGCCCCATGGAGACTGCACCCGCAGCCCCCAAGACCCGCCCCCCACCCCCCCTTTTCATTCATGATAAAGGGAGGTGGACGGAGATTTCGGCGGCTTGCGCCGTCCAAAAGATAAATTTCACGCACGCCCGTGCCGTCCAGCAGGGCATCAAAGTCGTAACCCCCTCCGCCAAGGACTATAGGGAGCTGCACAAGCTCCTTACGTCCAGGAAGGTTTACTTCCATTCTTTTAACCTACCGGAGAACCGCCAGATCAGGGTGGTGATCCGCAATGTCCCGAGGGAGATCCCCACTCAGGAGATACTAAGCGACTTAGAGTCGCAAGGTATCCCCGTAGCGGAGGTGCACCGTATGCACCGCCGCGGGGGTGAATCCTTCAATATGGTCCTCGTGGTCTGTGACCCGACCGAGGGCCATCACCCCATTTTTAAAATTGCCAAGATCTGTGGCCTCTCTGGCCTATCCGTGGAAAAGCCGAGACAGAGTGGCATTATTGGGCAATGCCACCGCTGCCAGCTATACGGCCACTCACAGCGGCATTGCTTCGGCAAGCCGAGGTGCGTGAAGTGCCTGGGAGACCACGGCACTCCCGACTGCCCCCGCCCCAAGGACCGCTCCCTCTGCGCAGACCCGCCCAGCTGTGTGCTGTGTGGAGAAACGGGGCACACCGCAAACTACCGCGGTTGCCCTAAGGCCCCAAAATCTTCGGCTCCCAAGCTGGCGAAGCGTGCGAACGCGCGTCAACAAAGGGAGTCTCCCTCCACCATCCCCCTCAGCCCTCAGCGTCCCAGTCCCTGGAACGCTTTGAATCACCAGGCCCACTTCCCGGCCCTGAAGTCCAGTGCGCCCGCCCCCACGACTGGTTCTGCCCCTAAGGCCCCCGCTACCCCAACCAAGGCCATTCCGGCCCTGATGGACGTAGCCATACCCCCCTTCCCTGTGTCTCCGCAGACTCAGGTGCCAGCCCCGGTGCAAGCAGTTGCACCTCCCCCCCCCACCACTGTTTCTGGAGACATCTCCAGAAACATAATCCTGGTCACGTACCAGGCGTTTTACTCGCCTCGTGCGCTGGCCATGGTTAGGGCCCTAGAAAACTGCGGTGGGAACCACCCCGCAGTTTTCAAAGACTTCGGTGACGTTGTGCACCACGTCTCCGTCTATACCTCTCTAATCTCCCCCAACAATGGATAAGTCCCATTATAAAAGTAGGATTAAGCCGACAGCCCTCCGCGTAGGGTTTTTTAATGCCAATGGCCTTAGGAGCCAGCGTGATGAGATCGCCCTCTTCCTCCGCGACCATCACTTAGACATACTTCTGATTCAAGAGACCTTCCTGAAGCCCCGGCATCGGGATCCTAAAATTGCGAACTATCGTTTAGTTCGCAATGATAGGACCCGATGTCACGCAGGAGGTACTCTGATCTATTACAGATCTGCCCTCTACTGCATCCCTATGGATCCGCCCCCACTAGATATCTTTGAGGTCTCAGTCTGTCGGCTAGGCATGACTGGCCATCAACCGATCACGATCATCTCAGCCTACGTCCCGCCTAACACCTCGTCGGACGGCCCCGCTGTGAAAGATGATCTGACAAAACTTCTCGGCATGAGTAACTCCGTCCTTCTGGCGGGGGATCTCAATGCCAAGCACCCCTCCTGGAACAGCAACACGACTACTGCCAGAGGCAGAGTAGTGTTTGATCTGTGCAGCTCCCTCAACTTTGATGTCATCGCTCCGATGAATCCAACTCATTATCCCCACATAACCTCCCATCCACCCGACGTGCTCGACATCGCTCTCCTCAAAAATGTCAACCTTCGGTTGCATTCTGTGGAGGTGCTCGAAGAGCTTAACTCGGACCATAGGCCAGTGATCCTGGAGCTTGCTCCTAGGTCGGGGCCCATGGACCCCTCCCATCCTCCTCCCACCAAACTGACCACTGACTGGAGACAAGTAAGCGAAAAGCTGAAAGTCACCACGTCAGCTCACCTGGACCAGATCCCAGACAATATCGAGACTGTCGCAGACTCGCTGGCCGCGGTCAGCTCACTCACGGATCACGTGCAATCGATCCTGAACGAAAGTTCAAAGGAGTCCCCGGTGACGAGCGATCGTCACTGGAAACTCCCGGACGAAGTGCGTGAGCTCGTGACTGAGAAGAACGCGGCAGTTCGTGCCTACAGTGCTTTTCCCTGCGAAGCTAACAAAGTTCACATGCGCTACTTACAACGCAAAGTAAGTAAGAGCATTGCTGAGCTGTGTGAAAGTCGCTGGGATAAAATGCTGGGCGACCTCGAACCCAACCATCAAGCGTTTTGGGAACTCCAAAGGAAATTGCGCTCCTCTGAAGTTGCCTCTATGCCTCCCCTCACCCGCCCCGACAACTCCATCGCTTTTGAAGACGATGAGAAGGCCGAATGCCTGGCCGACAGCCTAGAGGCCCAGTGCTCTCCCAGCTCTCAACCAGTAGACAAAGCACACCTAGACAAGGTGAACGCTGAAGTCGAACGTAGAGCCTCCCTCCCGCCAGTCGAGGACCCCGAGGATCCTCTCCCCCCCGTCACTCCTGACGAGGTGAAGGAGATCATCGGGCGACTCAAACTCAAGAAAGCCCCTGGGTCAGACGGAATCACCAATAAGGTGCTCCGTCTCTTCCCGGCAACCCTGATCATGTTGATGACCGCCATTTTCAACGGCGCTCTGTCCAACAACATGTTCCCACAGACGTGGAAAGAGGCTACCGTCATAGGTATCCCCAAACCAGGGAAGCCCAAGTCCTCCCCGTCCAGCTATCGTCCCATTAGTTTGCTCAAAGCTCTCGGCAAGGTCTACGAGAGGCTTATTTATAAGCGACTCAAAGACTACGTAGAAGCTAAGAGCCTCCTCCCCAATGAGCAGTTTGGTTTCCGGTCAAACCACTCATGCGTCCAACAGGTCTTCCGTATCGTTGAGCACATCAGCGACCGCTATCAGCGCGGCTTAGTTACGGGGGCCCTGTTCTTCGACATAGCGAAAGCGTTTGACAAGGTCTGGCACAACGGACTGATATACAAGTTATATCAACTCGTCTCGTGCTCATCTTGCGAGACTATTTGTCAGACCGCACCTTTCGGTACCGTATCGAAGGTGCGCTTTCGTCTCCCCACCCCATTCATGCCGGAGTACCGCAAGGCGGTGTCCTCTCTCCCTTGATATTCTCGCTGTACACCAGCGACATACCCACCAGTGCTCAGACGCAACTTGCCCTATTTGCCGATGACACGGCCATCTACCGCTCCGGCAGATGCGTAAAGTCAATAGCCGGCCACCTCCAGAGATCCGCCGACGCACTAGGCGCCTGGTTTCGGAAATGGAGAGTGGAAGTCAATCCGGAAAAGAGTCAAGCGATCCTGTTTCACAGGCCGCGGGCTCGATTCCCTCCACCAGACCCCAGTCCGATCACCATGTTTGGCAAGCCGATCCCTTGGGTGAAGCAAGCCAAATACTTAGGTGTAATCCTTGACCGAAAGCTTACTTTCGGTGAGCACATAAAGACGGTGCGTAATCGCGCCGCTTTCGCCCTCGGTAGGCTCCACCCCATGCTGAATGCACGCAGCAAGCTTTCCCTTAAATGCAAGTTGCGCATTTATATAACGTGTATGCCCGATTATGACCTATGCGTGTGCTACATTTGCGCACACTAAGTCGTACCGGATCCATAGGTTGCAAGTAATCCAAAACCGATTTCTGCGGAAGGCCACGGGTGCCCCGTGGTTCGTTAGAAACGATCGACTCCATGTCGACCTCCGCATTCCAACTATTAAACAATTCATGAAGCGCCCTAACAAGCGTTTCATTGAGTCCGCCGAATCCCATCAGAACCCTCTCATTGTATCGGCCGCCCGGTACACTCCCTCCAAGATTAGTAGGATTCGCCGTCCACGGCACTCCCTAGTCGAACCCGACGACCCCATCACCTTACTACAAGAGAGTAATAGGGAAACCAGTACGATTAGAAAAAACAAAAACAGACCGCGTTCCGTATTCCGGCCTCGCCGACGAGGCCCATCGCGACGCCCCAGTAACATCCCTCCCCGACTTTTGCCTAACGAGCCAGCCCGCGCCGCTGAGCCATTAGCGTTAAATCCCCTAAATAATAATAATTGACCCAGCCTGTCCCTTGCTGCCCCTCTCAATGACCCCGTTAAGCCGAGGCCCGTATCCCACAGGGGATGCCCTTAGCGAAGCGGTCATTTAGCTTTTAGTAGTTTTTAGCCCTGGCTGGGGGCCTTAAATTCATTTGAGGCCACCACAGGATTGTCCGGTTGAGCAGTAACCAGCCTTAGTGTGCTGAACTGCGAGTGGTCCATTCCCAAAAAAAAAAAAAAAAAAAAAGCAGCCGTTCGGTCAGCCACGATTCCGCTTCGCGCAGCCGTTCGGAGCACACGCCTGCCACCCAACTGCCCGATCGCTACGACGTAGCCGAGCTACGAGCGCTACGAGCGCTCCGCCCCCTGCGACAACTCCGCCGCCGCACTATGGACGGGATTTCGAGCCTCCCTTTCGTAGGATTTTTTGAAAAATGAAGTTGCTTTTTTGGTTGTTTCAAGTATGCAGTCTTGTCGAGACCATCAAAGCACTGAATTTTATAGTAGTCACAACTTTTTTTTTTGCTTTAACACCATAAAATACCTACTTATATGTTTCAAATGTATGAAAATGGAATTTGTTTTCCTCATAACTTTTTTGTGTTTGAGATGTAAAGCTGAAACTTATATACTATATGATTGCTGAGTCGATAACGAAGCCATGTGACCTTGACCCCGACCGCTCCGATTTACGAGATATGAATCAATGAAAATTTCGTTTTACAGGGTACTGTTATTACGGAAAAGTACCTTAAAATAATATTTTTTTTTAACTTTTCATTCTCAAGAATTATTACAAAGTTACTAAGGAAGTCCTAAGACTTTTGACCTTGACCTTGAACGCCCCTTTAAAAAGATATATATTAATGAAAGAAACATATTTTGATGACTTTATTATTGCGGTAATGTACCTTGTACTGTCCTGTATTGTTACTAAATTGATAATAAGTATATGCTTTTTGACCTTCAAAAACTAACTGTTCAAATTAAAAAATGACAAGTATGATTATTTGGGTGTCCCCAAGAAATCTTATGAGCTTGACAGTTTGAAATCATAAGTATAAATATTATTTTAAGCCGTTGTGTTATTGAATCAAAAAAGATAATCAGAAAATGAGAATTACACCAATTCACCTCATAAAAAATCTCAATGTACCCAATTGGTTTAACAGTCGTTTCTTAATTACTTAACTGGTAGTCAGTGGGGATGCATGATTATTATTTAGTTCCAGTTCTAGGTATTGATAGGGGCCGACAAGAGCCTAGTTAGTAAATCTTAATTTAATCGTAAACATTTGGTAACACTTGTGTAATAAGATCAATAGTTAGTGAGGCAGGTAAGGGTTTAATTAGCAAAACAAAAAAAAAAACATTTGGTGTCAGCTGTGAAACAAAAATAATAAACAATGGCGCAGATAAGGGTCAAATAACACTAAAATTATTGGTGTCACCTGTGTGGAACAATATAATAAACAATGTGGCAGATAAGGACCCATTAGCAAAACCAAAATATTGACACCTGTGAAGTAATATAATGAGACCAGGTAATAACTTCCGGTAATACAAATAACCCTTTTCTTTTGTTAAAGAATGCCGGTAACACAAATAGCCCTTTTCTTTTGTTAAAGAATGTCGAATTGATTGTAGTTACCGATTTGTTGTTATTGTAGGTTACTATTGGATCATCTAGAAAATTTATATGGTTCCGAGAAATGGCTTAGGGTCTAAATGTAAGTAGTATAAATACCGAATGTAGCTATTTGTTAGTTCACTTATCATCATTGATTCGTACCCTAACGTTCTCCTAGCGCAAATTTTCAGTAATTCATTATGGAAGGTCTGGTGTCAAATCTTGATATTTTTGTGTATCTAAGACAAAATTCTTTTGCTGCAGATGCATTATTTCAAAAAGTGTTAACTTCAGTGGAATTTCCTCTATCGGAAGACGAAAAAGCAAACCTTAAATCGTTTTGTTCTACATACACAAGTAATTTGAAACGAAAGTGGAAATCTGTTCACAGCACGCGGAAAACCTTTTTAAGCAAGTTCGCTAATTGGTTGGATTTAGAAGTACAATGGCCAGAATCTATTCAAATAAGCACTACTTGTTTAAGACATGAAGAGCTTTCAAGTAGTAGACATGAAGACGTAGATGAATCCACAAATGTGTTGCCAATCCCATTGCCTAGTACATCACGAGAATTTCTTGTGCCCCACAGTGTTTCCGTGTCGACGTCAACGACTACATTTGCAACTCGGAAAGAATTTACGGACCTCAGTCCACTTCAAAAAAGAAGAAGAACTGAAAGTATTCTCGCTGATAACGATTTTGATACTTTAGCATACGCTTTAGTGAAGAAAGCTGAAAATGAAGACCACATGGATTTAGCTGTATTATTGAAGCATTTAATAAAACACCCTGAAGATGCAACAATGCTTCGAGCCTGCTTGAAACCTACAAAGCGAATATATCCCGCAGACAAAGCACTGGCATTGAAAACTTCATTAAAATTATCAAAATGGCAATATAAAATAATGAGACAGACTACAAAAGATATGGGTTGTGATTTTTTCCCATCGTACGATGTCATACAACATGAGAAAAAAGAGTGCTATGTGGACAAAGAAGACGTGATAATAACTGAGGGTGAGGTTAAAATAAAACTGCAAGCAGTTTTGGATATAACAGTTAAAAGGCTTTTTAAAATTGTGGATACAGATGTTACTGGCAGTAACATGACTCTTGTCAGTAAATGGGGTTTTGATGGTGCATCTGGACAAAGTAATTATAAACAGATAATGGAGGGTGATGATTCGAGTGTCTTTATGTGCTCATTCGTACCGTTAAAACTGATTAGAGATACTGATGAAGTCGTATGGGAAAATCCGAATGCATCTTCTACTTTTTACTGTAGACCTATTTATTTTAAATTTGCAAAGGAAAACGATCTGAATATAAAAGAAGAAATGCTGTCGATTGAAAAAGAAATTTCCGAACTGCATCCAACAATAGTTAAAGAAGCAAATGTCAATCACAAACTCCATTTGACCATGATTGATGGTAAGATAACATCACATCTTTCAGATACATCAACAGCAGTATGTGATATCTGTCACGCGAAGCCGAAAGAAATGAATGTCATCGACATAGTATCGCAAAGAAGTCCTTCCGTAGACATGTTTAAGTTTGGCTTATCATCCCTTCATGCTCGGATTAGATGTATGGAATGCGTGTTGCATATCGCGTACCGCCTAGATTTTAAGAAATGGCAAGCTAAAGGAGAAGAGCACAAGCTTCTATTAGCCAACAAAAAGAAGACCATCCAAGAAAAGTTTCGAAATGAAATGGGGCTACTTGTAGACATAGTTAAACAAGGTGCAGGAACTACTAATGACGGAAACACTGCAAGAAGATTTTTTGCAAATCCCCAAGTTGCAGCGCAGATCACAGGCGTTGATGAAGAACTCATCAGAAGATTTGCAGTGATTCTTCAGGTAGTCTCATGTGGAGAGTTTGTTGACGTGGATAGGTTTCGGCAATATTGTAATGCAACATATAACAAATACATTGAGTTATATGCATGGTATTATATGCCGTCTAGTGTGCACAAATTACTTATGCATGGTGCCGACATAATTGAATACCATAACTTTATTCCAATTGGCAAACTCTCTGAGGAGGCTTCTGAAGCGCGTAATAAGGATTTCAAAAATTTTAGAGCCTACCACTGTAGAAAAGTTAGTAGAACTGCAACAAATGAAGATATTATCCATAACTTATTGATTTCTTCTGACCCATACCTGTCCAGCATCAGACCCAAGATATGTCAACTTCGGCATATGCCATTGTCAGATGAAGCCAAATTATTATTATGTAGCCCAGATAAAGAAAATTTTGAATTTGTAGATGCAGGAAACCAGTTAGACTTCGATTAATTTTACTTTTTTCTTTCTTTGTTTATAAATATTAAGGATAGTTAGCTATATAGTTACCTAGTTTATATGATGGTTATTTTTTTTATTATTTTGTTTTTATATTTTTATGTATTTTATTTATTTACCCACAATATAAGATAATAATGTGAAGTATTGTTTATTTTTTGTTACTTAAGTTACAGTTTTTAAATGGGACGCTTATGTTCAAGGTCAAAAAACATATAGTATCATACTATAATAAAGATGTGTGCTACAATAGGCATACCTATTATTAATTTAGTAACAATACAGGACAGTACAAGGTACATTACCGCAATAATAAAGTCATCAAAATATGTTTCTTTCATTAATATATATCTTTTTAAAGGGGCCGTTCAAGGTCAAGGTCAAAAGTCTTAGGGCTTCCTTAGTAACTCTGTAATAATTCTTGAGAGTGAAAAGTACTAAAATAATTATTTTAAGGTATTTTTCCGTAATAACAGTACCCTGTAAAACGAAATTTTCATTAATTCATATCTCGTAAATCGGAGCGGTCGGGGTCAAGGTCAAAGGTCACATGGCTTCATTACCCACTCAGCAATCAAATATATAAGTTTCAGCTTTACATCTCAAAACACAAAAAAGTTATCATAATCAAAAAAGTTATGACGAAAACAAATTCCATTTTCATACATTTGAAACATATAAGTAGGTATTTTATGGTGTTAAATAAAAATAAAAAAGTTGTGACTAGTATAAAATTCAATGCTTTGATGGTCTCGACAAGACTGCATACTTGAAACAACCAAAAAAGCAACTTCATTTTTCAAAAAATCCTACGAAAGGGAGGCTCGAAATCCCGTCCATAGTGCGCCGGCCGACCCACGTGTCGCCTGCCCGATTCGAACACATCGTAGCAGTGCTACGCGGCTCTACGTAGCAAGCTACGCGCTGCTACGAAGTCGCCTATCACTCGCGATTGTTTACGTTTAGATCGGCTACGAGTACGTAAGTGCTTGCGGTCGATCGACGTTCGCGTTTTTGGTCCCTTTTGGACTAAATCCACTGTTTGGTGGTACTTGGGGGAAACCTAGCGGTGTTAACGAACCCAAGTGGTGCTCACCCGACGCACCGCTCGGTCCCTTCAGGACCGAGTAAGTCGGAAGGGCGTTGGTGCGCGGCCTTGGGGGCTTCCCTCGTCGCGCCCAGCTGCTTAACCCCGCTCTTTTTCAGTGTGCACCTGGCGCCGATTGGGTGTGTCTACCCCATAGGCGCCAGCTCGGTCGCAAGACCCATAGGGCCCCGCTGCACAATAAGATAGGCAGCGGGCAGTCAAGCTTAGGGCTCACCTTAGGCACACACCTCCCTGCATCACCCAGCAGGGAGGGTTACACATTCCCGGGTTTTCCCGCCCGGGGAGCTAGGATTAGGGCCCTTCTGGCCAATCAGTCAGATAGTGCACCAGGGAGTTTGTTCCCGAGTGTTTCTTCTCTCTGGTAATAGCACTAGGAAGCACTCGCGGGGAAGGGAGTTTTTGAGGGACTGACTGCTCGGGGAGCTCACGTTTTACGTGTCTCCTCGAGGCTGTTAGGAGCTTAGGATCCCCCCCCCATCTCCTCGTCAATACCTCCCCCTTCTTTTTGTGCCGTCATGGACGCCCCTCAGGCGTCAGCGGCATCTATGATAGACGCCCTCATGGTCCTCTGCAGGACTATGATGGGCAACTGCAAGGACGCTGAGCTGGTGTCGGCATACGATGCCCAGCTCAGCGCCATCGCGATGGGACTCAAGTCCCTACTTCCCCCGCCCCCTCAGGGCTCCATCTCCCCGCCCCTTCAGGGCCTCCCCTCCCTGCCCAATCAGGGCCTCTCGCAGGAGTCGTATGTCTCCTCGGGGTCTGCCACCCCATCGCCCCCCTGCCCCCTCAGGGCCCCCCTGCCTTGATAGCAGTCCCAGTGCTGCATCAGGGCCCCCTCTCCCCCGTCCCTCAGCCCCCCCCCCTGTGCTAGCCAACTACTTGGCAGCCAGGGCCACCTCACCCACAGTAGAGCTAGAGATGGAGTACGAGTCGGACCACTCCGACTCGTCTGCCTCCTCCACCCGCTCCTCCTCGACCTCGGACGGCTATACGGTCGTCCAGGGGAAGAGGAAAAAGAAGGCCTCCTCCACGCCCCAGGCCCCCGCCCCCAAGAAGGCCACCAAGGCCCCCCTCTCCCCTGCTGCCCCGACGTCAGCCCCCTCGTCGGCGCCCTCCTCGCGCCCAGCGTCCCCCACGCAGGCCGCCTCACAGGCGAGCCCCCGTCCCCCCAGCCCCATGGAGACTGCACCCGCAGCCCCCCAAGACCCGCCCCCCACCCCCCCTTTTCATTCATGTTAAAGGGAGGTGGACGGAGATTTCGGCGGCTTGCACCGCGCAAAAGATCAATTTCACGCACGCACGTGCCGTCCAGCAGGGCATTAAGGTTGTGACCCCTTCCGCCATGGATTACAGGAAGCTGCACAAGCTCCTTACGTCCAGGAAGGTCAGAAATCAGAAATATTTTATTTGTGTTAGGTTTACTTCCATTCGTACAATCTCCCGGAGAACCGCCAGATCAGGGTGGTGATCCGTAACATCCCAAGGGAGATCCCCACTCAGGAGATACTAAGCGACCTAGAGTCGCAAGGTATCCCTGTAGCGGAGGTGCACCGTATGCACCGCCGCGGAGGGGAATCTTATAACATGGTCCTCGTCGTCTGCGACCCGACCGAGGGCCATCACCCCATCTTCAAGATCGCAAAGATCTACGGCCTCTCTGGCCTCTCCGTAGAAAAGCCGCGGCAGAGTGGCATTGTTGGGCAATGCCACCGATGCCAATTGTACGGCCACTCACAGCGGCATTGCTTCGGCAAGCCGAGGTGCGTGAAGTGCCTGGGAGACCACGGCACTCCCGACTGCCCCCGCCCCAAGGACCGCTCCCTTTGCGTCGACCCGCCCAGCTGTGTGCTGTGTGGGACGACAGGGCACACCGCTAATTACCGCGGCTGCCCAAAGGCCCCAAAATCATCGGCTCCCAAGCTGGCGAAGCGTGCGAGCGCGCGTCAGCAAAGGGAGTCCCCTTCTGGAAACAAGGCAGACAAAACTGTCCCCTTGAGCCCTCAGCGTCCCAGCCCCTGGAACGCACTAAATCACCAGGCCCATTTCCCGGCCCTGAAGACTAGTGCGCCCCAGCCCCAGTCTGAATCTGCCCCTAAGGCCCCCGCTACCCCAATCAAGGCCATTCCGGCCCTGATGGACGTAGCCATTCCCCCCTTCCCTGTGTCTTCACAGACTCAGGTGCCAGCCCCGGTGCAAGCAGTTGCACCTCCCCCCCCCCCCCACCACTGTTTCTGGAGACATCTCCAGAAACATAATCCTGGTCACGTACCAGGCGTTTTACTCGCCTCGTGCGCTGGCCATGGCTAGGGCACTAGAAAACTGCGGTGGGAACCACCCTGCAGTTTTCCAAAGACTTCGGTGACGTTGTGCACCATGTCTCAGTATATACCTCCCTGAACTCCCCCAATAATGGATAAGTCCCATTATAAAAGTAGGATTAAGCCGACAGCCCTCCGCGTAGGGTTTTTTAACGCCAATGGCCTTAGGAGCCAGCGTGATGAGATCGCCCTCTTCCTCCGCGACCATCACTTAGACATACTTCTGATCCAAGAGACCTTCCTGAAGCCCCGGCATCGGGATCCTAAAATTGCGAACTATCGTTTAGTTCGCAATGATAGGACGCGATGTCACGCAGGAGGTACTCTAATCTATTACAGATCTGCCCTCTACTGCATCCCTATGGATCCGCCCCCACTAGACATCTTTGAGGTCTCAGTCTGTCGGCTAGGCATGACTGGCCATCAACCGATCACGATCATCTCAGCCTACGTCCCGCCTAACACCTCGTCGGACGGCCCCGCTGTGAAAGATGATCTGACAAAACTTCTCGGCATGAGTGATCTGTGCAGCTCCCTCAACTTTGATGTCATCGCTCCGATGCATCCAACCCACTATCCCCACATAACCTCCCATCCACCCGACGTGCTCGACATCGCTCTCCTCAAAAATGTCAACCTTCGGTTGCATTCTGTGGAGGCGCTTGAAGAGCTTAACTCGGACCATAGGCCAGTGATCCTGGAGCTTGCTCCTAGGTCGGGGCCCATGGACCCCTCCCAACCCCCTCCCACCTAACTGACCACTGACTGGAGACAAGTAAGCGAAAAGCTGAAAGTCACCACGTCAGCTCACCTGGACCAGATCCCAGACAATATCGAGACTGTCGCAGACACGCTGGCCGCGGTCAGCTCACTGACGGATCATGTGCAATCGATCCTGAACGAGAGTTCAAAGGAGTCCCCGGTGACGAGCGATCGTCACTGGAAACTCCCGGACGAAGTGCGTGAGCTCGTGACTGAGAAGAACGCGGCAGTTCGTGCCTACAGTGCTTTTCCCTGCGAAGCTAACAAAGTTCACATGCGCTACTTACAACGCAAAGTAAGTAAGAGCATTGCTGAGCTGCGTGAAAGTCGCTGGGATAAAATGCTGGGCGACCTCGAACCCAACCATCAACCGTTTTGGGAACTCCAAAGGAAATTGCGCTCCTCTGAAGTTGCCTCTATGCCTCCCCTCACCCGCCCCGACAACTCCATCGCTTTTGAAGACGATGAGAAGGCCGAATGCCTGGCCGACAGCCTAGAGGCCCAGTGCTCTCCCAGCTCTCAACCAGTAGACAAAGCACACCTGGACAAGGTGAACGCTGAAGTCGAACGTAGAGCTCCCTCCCACCAGTCGAGGACCCCGAGGATCCTCTCCCCCCAGTCACTCCTGACGAGGTGAAGGAGATCATCGGGCGACTCAAACTCAAGAAAGCCCCTGGGTCAGACGGAATCACCAATAAGGTGCTCCGTCTCTTCCCGGCAACCCTGATCATGTTGATGACCGCCATTTTCAACGGCGCTCTGTCCAACAACATGTTCCCACAGACGTGGAAAGAGGCTACCGTCATAGGTATCCCCAAACCAGGGAAGCCCAAGTCCTCCCCGTCCAGCTATCGTCCCATTAGTTTGCTCAAAGCTCTCGGCAAGGTCTACGAGAGGCTTATTTATAAGCGACTCAAAGACTACGTTGAAGCAAAGAGCCTCCTCCCAAATGAGCAGTTTGGTTTCCGGTCAAACCACTCATGCGTCCAACAGGTCTACCGTATCGTTGAGCACATCAGCGACCGCTATCAGCGCGGCTTAGTTACGGGGGCCCTGTTCTTCGACATAGCGAAAGCGTTTGACAAGGTCTGGCACAACGGACTGATATACAATTTATATCAACTGGGTGTGCCAGATCGTCTCGTGCTCATCTTGCGAGACTATTTGTCAGACCGCACCTTTCGGTACCGTATCGAAAGTGCGCTTTCCTCTCCCCACCCCATTCATGCCGGAGTACCGCAAGGCGGTGTCCTCTCTCCCTTGATCTTCTCGCTGTACACCAGCGACATACCCACCAGTGCTCAGACGCAACTTGCCCTATTTGCCGACGACACGGCCATCTACCGCTCCGGCAGATGTGTAAAGACAATAGCCGGCCACCTCCAGAGATCCGCCGACGCACTAGGCGCCTGGTTTCGGAAATGGAGAGTGGAAGTCAATCCGGAAAAGAGTCAAGCGATCCTGTTTCACAGGCCGCGGGCTCGATTCCCTCCACCAGACCCCAGTCCGATCACCATGTTTGGCAAGCCGATCCCTTGGGTGAAGCAAGCCAAATACTTAGGTGTAATCCTTGACCAAAAGCTTACTTTCGGTGAGCACATAAAGACGGTGCGTAATCGCGCCGCTTTCGCTCTCGGTAGGCTCCACCCCATGCTGAATGCACGCAGCAAGCTTTCCCTTAAATGCAAGTTGCGCATTTATATAACGAGTATACGCCCGATTATGACATACATATGCGTGTGCTACCTTTGCGCACACTAAGTCGTACCGGATCCATAGGTTGCAAGTAATTCAAAACCGATTTCTGCGGAAGGCCACGCGTGCTCCGTGGTTCGTTAGGAACGATCGACTCCATGTCGACCTCCGCATTCCAACGATTAACCTTTCGAATGTCTTATGTTACACAGTGCGACATAAGAAAAAATGCTCCAAATGTCTTAAGTCGGACAGTGACACTTAAGGGCTTGGTCAGGATTGGTCGCTAAATATCTGTAGCTGTGTTGCAAGTAGCAATATGTTTTGTATTTATATGAAAGAAATGGTTCATTCACTCTTAATTTTAATACTTTTCAACAGCAGCAACATTATTTTGAACGAACTAAAAAATAAATAAATTCATCTGACATTCTAATGTCAAAGTGGTTCTAGTTGTGCGATACGAACGGAGTTCAACGGAGAAATAAACAATGAATAGAGGCAGCAAACGGTAAGTTTTCGTATAAAAATCTATATAGAATTACTGAGAAATAAATGTAGATTCCGTATTGAGTAATTGTTTTTCAAAAAGTAATGATTATATAGGCGAAAAAAGTAACGAAAGTTTAGACTTAACATTTTTTTTCCATAATGGCCGTTGTGTTATAACATGTTTTTGCTACAAATATTCTCGTAAATAGTTTGCAATATATCTATGAAGTTAGCATATTTACCTATAAACAAAAAAAAAGTAATATATACTTATACCATCACGTATTGACATCATTATTGTGTGTCAAAGAGAAAAAGTCGTAAAATTGGCGCCAACCATGACGGTTGGCGGGACAAAGTAGCAAAAAAGTAGTCTGCAAAAAAACTTATTATTTTTTTTAGATTATTATTTTTAAATGATGGTTGGATTTTTATTATTATGTAAACATTTGTTATCAATTTATATCTGAATGTCTTACATGGAGTTTATGTTCCCGATTTTTTTTTGTTATTATTATTATTATTTGTTTACTTAGGCCGGTAATGTGGTCGGGTTAGCTGATCAGGCTTTATACAATTAGTGAACTTTAATATTGTTTTTAGAATGGCGAAATATGCCGCTACGGAACGGTCCAGGAGTGTGACCCCCGTAGCGGATATAGTACGCGGGCCGAATCGGCAAAGCGCGGCTCGGCGGGCCCTTTTACTAGAAAGAGTTAGGGCCACCCCGGTACGTGACCTAGATTCGCCACCGCCTCGGTAAGTTTCTTTTTCATAGCGTTACCTATTTAGTTAGCTACAGTTCCGTTATATTTATTCAGTTGCAGTGGAGTAATTTGTATTTTTTACTTTAGCCTCCACGCGCTCCCCGTTCAGGCGACACCTGGAGGATCGCTCAATGTTGGCGGCGACTCCGTGCCGCTCGAGCAGACCCCAGGTGGTCGCCTGCGCATCGGAGAAGCTAGACAAGCCAGGCAGCCCAGCCTGAGCTTGTCTCTCTGGTAAGTTAACTCTCCTTCCTGGAGTATCGCTATGGTACGTGGGTGGTAACGAACATGGTAATATGGCTATATTTTTGCGATACTGTATATATTCACAGTTCCGACGTGGTTGAGCGTGTGGAGGCATTGGACATGTCAGAGGACGAAGCAGCGGAGCTGCTGCAGTCGGATCCCTGGCATGTGAAGAGGTGGATGCGGGACCTGCCGGGGGCCAGCGAGCTGCCGAGGGCCAGCGACACGCCGGGGGCCAGCGACACGCCGGGGGCCAGCGACACGCCGAGCAGCAACACGGTTTTTCTTGCTCCTCTCGCGCCTAGCGCCAGATCTCAGGTGATTGTCGCTGCCGAAGTTGACGTTCGTCCATCAACTTCGACGGTGACAGCACTTTCACAGACGGTGCCTAGGCGTGATGGCAGTGAATTGGACAGCGATTTCGATGACGAATTCGATGCCCCAGTCATGCCAGTTGTCGGGAGGGATCTTCCTGACACCGAGGAGTTAGACGAACCGTTACAAGATTTGGTAAACGAGATCGATACGGGGATGGATGACGCTGCCGATTCTCTTTTGGGTACGTCGGCTATTTTCACGTGGTCACTGGACTTTGATTCGTTTAGGGGTGTTCGTGGGGTGTTCTCAGGTCCTACCCCTGGACCAATCAAAGACTACGAGACGCCTTATGATGCCTTCACCGACATATGGGATGAGGATATCATAAGGTTGATCGCCACGGAAACTAACCGATATGCCCATCAGACAATCGAGACCATGCGTAACGCAGGGACTTTGAAACCATCATCTCGCCTTCATTCGTGGACTGACACTAATGCAGACGAAATAATGGTTTTTTTCGCGATGTTGATGTATATGGCTATCGACCCGCGTACGTCGATAACTGAATATTGGACATCAGACGAAGTTCTCCAATTACCGGGGTTCAAAAGTCTTATGTCCTTTAATCGGTATACTCTGCTGAATAAGTGTCTTCACTTTGTAGACAATGTCGCTGTTCAGAGTCAGCAGTTGTCTCAATCTGGAGTATCTTCTTCAGCAGGGGTGTCACGTAGGCTGGGTAAGTTGGCACCTATTATTGAACATCTCGGAAAAAAGTTCAAAGCCTTGTACAACCTAGGACCTGACATCAGCATCGACGAGTCTTTGACCTTATTCAAGGGCCGCTTGTCCTGGGCCCAAACAATAAGGTCAAAGGCTGCGCGATTTGGAATCAAGTCATATGAGCTATGTGAGTCCCGCACTGGCTATATGGCTAGGTTCCAAATCTACACGGGCAAGGATGACAGTTCCGACGGTGATCTATCACTGGGCGTTGATTTGGGGGGGAAGAGCACGAAAGTGGTTCTTGAACTATTGCAAGGTCTTGAACATCGGGGGCATTGTGTGGTGATGGATAATTATTATAATTGTCCATCATTAGCACGATACCTCAAGAGTTTGGGCTTTGATTGTTTAGGAACCCTTCGTGTAAACCGTCGAAACGTCCCTAGTGACTTCAAGGTGTCGAAGAAAGTGAAGAAGGGGACTATTATATCTCGCCATTCTGGAGACGTGTCCATCATTGCATGGATGGACTCCAAGATGGTGAATATAATATCCACCTATCACCGACCCGATACCTATAATGGAACTAGGGCTGGTAAACCGACGGTGAAACCGGTATGTATAAAAGATTACAACAAATCCATGGGGGGTGTTGATCTCAAAGATCAAAAACTCTCCATGTATCTGTTGGAGCGAAAGAGAGGCGTGAAATGGTACATGAAAATGTTTAAAAGGCTACTGAATGTGAGTATACATAATGCGCTTGTGATGTACCAAAGTTCTCTGAAACGTACAACTGATAAATTGCCCGTGACGCATCGTGAGTTCCGCTATGCGCTTGCTGAATCCCTACTTAAACGGCATCGCCCCTGTTCAATAGGGATCAGTCAGGCACCAGTGGAAAACGTGAGGCTGAGGCGAAATATCATGCACGAGCCAGAGCACTTGATGGGACGTGAGAATACAAAGAGATGTGTGATTTGTCAACGCCAGAAGAAATCCAAAGCCGTTCACTCAAGGTGCATCACGTGTGACGCATATCTTTGTTTTGGGGACTGTTGGAGAATTTGGCATTCTGCAAAAGAGCTCCCAGGCGTAGATATACGTGGGCGAAAACGGAAGCGCAAAGAGTAAACGTTTTTGGGGTGTGGATGTGGATTACGACTGTGTTTGAATGTGGTCGTGATCCGGGGCTCTCGCATGAGGGTCACGTTTTGACGGGACGCCTAACCGTTTATGTATCTCGTTTACTACTTCTTTCGTTGCTGTTATCGGGGGCGTTACAGCTATCGGGGACGAAACGGTAGCGTGGTAGCGCCTTTTGGTGTCAGCATTGATATCTGACTGATATCAATCTGGGTTTGTGCATTGTGAATGATATATTACGGGACACATATCAGACAGGGTTTGTGTACTGCGAATGATATCTTACGGGGCAGATATCAGTCTGGGTTTGTGCATTGTGGATAATATATTACGGGACAAATCTGATTTTGTAAATAAAACCCACGGTATGTACGGCACAAACCTTTTTTTAAACATTTGTAAATTTTTCTAAAGTTTGGCTAAAATCAGGACAATCCCTTCAGTATATTAGCTGTTACAATAAAGTGTACCTATCTTGGTACGGCACAAACCTTTTTTTAAACATTTGTAAATTTTGCTATAGTTTGGCTAAAGTCAGGACAATCCCTTCAGTATACTAGCTGTTACAATAAAGTGTACCTATCTTGGTACGGCACAAACCTTTTTTTTAAACATTTGTAAATTTTGCTATAGTTTGGCTAAAGTCAGGACAATCCCTTCAGTATACTAGCTGTTACAATAAAGTGTACCTATCTTGGTACGGCACAAACCTTTTTTTAAACATTTGTAAATTTTGCTATAGTTTGGCTAAAGTCAGGACAATCCCTTCAGTATACTAGCTGTTACAATAAAGTGTACCTATCTTGGTACGGCACAAACCTTTTTTTAAACATTTGTAAATTTTGCTATAGTTTGGCTAAAGTCAGGACAATCCCTTCAGTATACTAGCTGTTACAATAAAGTGTACCTATCTGGGTACGGCACAAACCTTTTTTTAAACATTTGTAAATTTTGCTAAAGTTTGGCTAAAATCAGGACAAACCCTTCAGTTACAATAAAGTGTACCTGTCTTATTTTTTCACAACATAATTATGTTCTTATACGTACGAAAACATTTGTAAATTTTGCTAAAGTCTGGATAAAATCTAGACAAACTTTTCACTATAATAGCTGTTACAATAAAGTGTGTGTATGGTTTTTTTTGCGTACAAAAATGTATATTTTTATTGTTTTATTATTAAATAGTTATATACATTCCTTGAAAAGAAAATGCATTTTATTTCAAACCTCTCTAAGCCCTTTCTTAGATTTGCTGTTAGTAAGTAAATAAGTGAACAAATAATAATTATTAATTTATTTTCAAACATAAATAGCAACAATCATTAGGTACTTTGAGATAATAAAAGTTTGCGGGGAGGGCTGTCCCTTACACCCTGTATATACAATAATGTAGTTTCGCTTTAATAGCAGCTTTTATCATTGCTTCTTGCCAAATTTCATGATCCTAGGTCAACGGGAAGTACCCTGTTGTTTTGATTCCCTTTGCGAATGTATGAGAAATGTGTCATAAATAGGAGTGGGCGATACAAATCGTATATAGATATAATATCTATATATCGGCACAATATCTAATATCTATATATCGGTCTGCACTGTATCTATATATTAGATATCCGCGAATCCGCGTAACTAATGCACTGATCTCGATACGAGGCACACACTATATCTCAATATCGGGAATATCGTGTACGATACGGATCATGGACGATTCAAACAGATTCAGATATTTGAATGAATGTACCAATACCGAGCGAGTGCAATGCGATTGCTATACGAGCGGGACTGCGGGAGTGATGTAGCAATAGTATGAAGGAAAGTTCAATTACATTTTTTTAGTAAGTATATAAATAATTCATAAGAAAATATAACTGATCAGCCAAAACTACAGTACTGGTTCATATCACCATATCACAGAGTGGAGTGCCATATTGTCAACAATATCAATACTAAAGACCAAACAATAGGTACATTCACGGATTTCTAATATATAGTTACAAATAAAATACTCTGACTGGAAAAAAACAACACAAAAAAAAAGAAAAAATAACCGACAAAACTAAACCAATCGTAAAAATCATAGTACCACCCGTGTCACTCCCGAAATCCACTCAGATTCAGCCAATGTATAGATATTGAAATATATAGATGCGATAAAATCGAACGAAATCTAAATATTGTCATAGTACCTACCCGTGTCGATTCTCAAATCCAAACAGATTCGGCTGATATATAGATACTGAAATATATAGATACGATATCCGATATTCAAATCCAATATCTAGATACGATATGATACAGTGCAAAACCGATATTACCCACGCCTAGTCATAAACGTCTATATCTTTTGATTGCATGAGCAAGGTTGACGCCACATCAACAAAACAGTGGACAAAAAGTAATCCGTATTTTTTTTCTTTTTGAGGTACGGAACCCTAAAAATGAGCTATAAAAAGACTTGATCGAAACCACGAGCGAATCCGAGGGCAACAACTAGTACATATAAATAATTCGGTTCATAATTAATATAAGTAAATATATGAATTATACATTCATAAAAAAAACAGTACAGACGAACCTTTTACTATCGTAAAGAAGTCGGTAAAATAATAAACATTATTTAGAATAAATTGACATGACAAACACAAAATGTATCAACAATAATCATATTATCAAGATTTCCTTGAAAATAATAGTAAAATAATAATACTGTATTATTTTCGTTAGAGTTTTTTTGCAAACGTTACCGGCCAGGCAGTATGGCCGCCGGCGCACGACGACGTTCGCGGGTTTTTTATCGGTTGACAGAAAAAGTTGTTGTGTGATGCAAATAGTGTATTTAGTAGTGATATTTAGTATGTTATGAATGTGTAAACATATGTGCCATCGTATTCTAGTGTAGTTTTAGTGAATATATTTGTGGATTCGACGTATTGTGATAAAGTGTGTAGGTTATGTGAATGAATATTATCAAAATGAAAACATATCACGTCACTGCAATGTCAGGTCAGTTTTATTTCACTACGTAGCTGTTTTATTAGATAGGAAAACTAATGAGGATTACGGGAAGGTATCATTTATAATTTGTTATTATCGATTTAACAGTATAATCTTCCTTTTTCTGAAGGCCTACCTAAAATTATTACCTACCTCGTAAAAGCGTTGACAATGACGTCATGTGCGTGTACGGAGGTCGACAACCGAAAGGTTAAACAATTCATGAAGCGCCTTAACAAGCGTTTCATAGAGTCCGCCGATTCACATCAGAACCCTCTCATTGTATCGGCCGCCCGGTACACTCCCTCCAAGATTAGTAGGATTCGCCGTCCACGGCACTCCCTAGTCGAACCCGACGACCCCATCACCTTACTGCAAGAGAGTAATAGGGAAACCAGCACGATTCGTAAAAACAAAAACAGACCGCGTTCCGTATTCCGGCCTCGCCGACGAGGCCCATCGCGACGCCCCAGTAACATCCCTCCCCGACTTTTGCCTAACGAGCCAGCCCGCGCCGCTGAGCCATTAGCGTTAAATCCCCTAAATAATAATAACTGACCCAGCCTGTCCCTTGCTGCCCCTCTCGATGACCCCGTTAAGCCGAGGCCCGTATCCCACAGGGGATGCCCTTAGCGAAGCGGTCATTTAGCTTTTAGTAGTTTTTAGCCCTGGCTGGGAGCCTTAAATTCATTTGAGGCCACCACAGGATTGTCCGGTTAAGCAGTAACCAGCCTTAGTGTGCTGAACTGCGAGTGGTACATATAAAAAAAAAAAACAAAATAAAAAAAAAAAAAAGCAGCCGTTCGGTCCATTCCGCTTCGCGCAGCCGCCCGGAGCACACGCCTGCCACCCGCACGCAACTGTCCCGGTCGCTACGACGTAGCTGAGCTACGAGCGCTCCGCCCCCTGCGACACCTCTGCCGCCGGCCGACCCACGTGTCGCCTGCCCGATTTAAACACATCGTAGCAGTGCTACGCGGCTCTACGTAGCAAGCTACGCGCTGCTACGAAGTCGCCTATCACTCGCGATTGTTTACGTTCGATCGGCTACGAGTACGTAAGTGCTTGCGGTCGATCGGCGTTCGCGTTTTTGGTCCCTTTTGGACTAAATCCACCGTTTGGTGGTACTTGGGGGATACCTAGCGGTGTTAACGAATCCAAGTGGTGCTGACCCGACGCACCGCTCGGTCCCTTCAGGACCGAGTAAGTCGGAAGGGCGTTGGTGCGCGGCCTTGGGGGCTTCCCTCGTCGCGCCCAGCTGTTTAACCCCGCTCTCTTCCAGGTTGCACCTGGCGCCGATTGGGTGTGTCTACCCCATAGGCGCCAGCTCGGTCGCAAGACCCATAGGGCCCCGCTGCACAATAAGATAGGCAGCGGGCATTCAAGCTTAGGGTACACCGTAGGTACTCACCTCCCTGCATCACCCAGCAGGGAGGGTTACACATTCCCGGGTTTTCCCGCCCGGGGAGCTAGGATTAGGGCCCTTCTGGCCAAACAGTCAGACAGTGCACCAGGGAGTTTGTTCCCGAGTGTTTCTTCTCTCTGGTAATAGCACTAGGAAGCACTCGCGGGGAAGGGAGTTTTTGAGGGACTGACTGCTCGGGGAGCTCACGTTTTACGTGTCTCCTCGAGGCTGGTTAGGAGCTTAGGACCCCCCCCATTTTCCTATTAGTACGCTCCCCCCTCCCCAAAAAGTCGACATGGCCGCCCCTCAGGCGTCAGTGGCCGACCTATTCGATGCTCTCATGGGTCTTTGTAAGACCATGATGAGCAGCTGCAATGATGCTGAGCTGGCGTCCTCCTGCGATGCCCGGCTCAGCGCCATTGCGGCGGGACTAAAGTCCCTCTTCCCCCCGCCCCCTCAGGGCTCTAGCTCCCAGCCCCTTCAGGACCTCCCCTCCCTGCCCACTCAGGGCCTCTCACAGGAGTCGTCTGACTCCTCGGGGCCTGCCACCCCATCGTCCCCCCTGCCCCCTCAGGGCCCCCCTGCCTTGATAGCAGTCCCAGTACTGCATCATGGCCTCCCCTCCCCCGTCCCTCAGCCCCCCCCCCTGTGCTAGCCAACTACTTGGCAGCCAGGGCCACCTCACCCACAGTAGAGCTAGAGATGGAGTACGAGTCGGACCACTCCGACTCGTCTGCCTCCTCCACCCGCTCCTCCTCGACCTCGGACGGCTATACGGTCGTCCAGGGGAAGAGGAAAAAGAAGGCCTCCTCCACGCCCCAGGCCCCCGCCCCCAAGAAGGCCACCAAGGCCCCCCTCTCCCCTGCTGCCCCGACGTCAGCCCCCTCGTCGGCGCCCTCCTCGCGCCCAGCGTCCCCCACGCAGGCCGCCTCACAAGCGAGCCCCCGTCCCCCCAGCCCCATGGAGACTGCACCCGCAGCCCTCAAGACCCGCCCCCCCTTTTCATTCATGATAAAGGGAGGTGGACGGAGATTTCGGCGGCTTGCACCGCACTGAAGATCAATTTCACCCACGCCCGTGCCGTCCAGCAGGGCATCAAAGTGGTAACCCCTTCCGCCAAAGACTATAGGGAGCTGCACAAGCTCCTTACGTCCAGGAAGGTCTACTTCCACTCTTACAATCTCCCAGAGAACCGCCAGATCAGGGTGGTGATCCGTAACGTCCCAAGGGAGATCCCCACTCAGGAGATAGTAAGCGACTCACAGCGGCATTGCTTCGGCAAGCCGAGGTGCGTGAAGTGCCTGGAAGACCACGGCACTCCCGACTGCCCCCGCCCCAAAGACCGCTCCCTCTGCGCCGACCCGCCCAGCTGTGTGCTGTGTGGGACGACAGGGCACACCGCTAATTACCGCGGTTGCCCAAAGGCCCCAAAATCATCGGCTCCCAAGCTGGCGAAGCGTGCGAGCGCGCGTCAGCAAAGGGAGTCCCCCTCCGGAAACAAGGCAGACCAAACTGTCCCCTTGAGCCCTCAGCGTCCCAGCCCCTGGAACGCACTAAATCATCAGGCCCATTTCCCGGCCCTGAAGACCAGTGCGGCCGCCCCCCAGTCTGAATCTGCCCCTAAGGCCCCCGCTACCCCAATCCAGTTCATTCCGGCCCTGATGGACGTAGCCATACCCCCCTTCCCTGTGTCTTCACAGACTCAGGTGCCAGCCCCGGTGCAAGCAGTAGCACCTCCCCCCCCCACCACTGTTTCTGGAGACATCTCCAGAAACATTATTCTGGTCACGTACCAGGCGTTTTACTCGCCTCGTGCGCTGGCCATGGCTAGGGCCCTGGAAGGTAAAGGTTTAGTATCGTTTGGCAGGATTTGGGGGGGAGAGGGGGAGGGGAGGGGAGAGGGGGGTGACCCTTCCCCCATGGCACCACTCCCGTAAAAAGGTAACGCACCGTTTCCGAGAAAATGTAATTTTAGTAACCTAACCTCAAAACACTTAAAGTGGCTTAAAAAGCGTGTCGGAGCCCCGCTTCGCGGGGCTCAAGGGTTTAAAGAAAAATAACCACGAAGGAGTGGCGGAGTCTGCTCGCTCGCTTCGCTCGCTCACTAGACTCCGCCACTCCTTCTAACCTAACCTGTCCGAGTCGGGGTGCCCCATGTCCCGACCTCGCTTCGGTCGCTCTTGCATCCTAAATTCTCCTTGTAACACTAGTAAACTGTCTTTTGCACATACATACAGTTATTTATTTTATCAAAAATTTATCACTTTGATTAATTCCTCAAAAGGATCACTTTTATTTCTTCCTACCAAGTTTGAAAAAAGTCACAATAATACTTCAAAACAAACAGAGAACATTCACGTAATTTGGGAAGAAACAGAACATAAACGGAATGTTGACATAGACACATGATTGAAATGTCTTTTTTTACGTTCCGTTTTACCGATTTTGCACGATATTTACACCACAGACACTATATTGTGACAGATTTGGCTGTCAAACACCCATTTTAACGTTCCGTTTTCCACTTATTCAATTTGAGGTTAGTAACTTATTTTGTTAATTTCTCGATAAATATGCGTTACTTTTTAATAAGAGTGGTAGCGTTATAATCAGGGACTCCAGCTCTTCCAGATTCAATCGATTTTACATCCCAACTCCTGCCAAACGATACTAGACCCGACCCCCCTGGAAAACTGCGGTGGGAATCACCCTGCAGTTTTCAAGGATTTCGGTGACGTAGTGCACCATGTCTCAGTTTATACCTCCCCGATCTCCCCCAGTAATGGATAAGTCCCATTATAAAAGTAGGATTAAGCCGACAGCCCTCCGCGTAGGGTTTTTTAACGCCAATGGCCTTAGGAGCTAACGTGATGAGATCGCCCTCTTCCTCCGCGACCATCACCTAGACATACTTCTGGTGCAAGAGACCTTCTCAAAGCCCTGGCAACGGGATCCTAAAATCGCGAACTATCGCTTAGTTCGCAATGATAGGACCCGATGCCATGCAGGAGGTACTCTAATTTATTATAAATCTGCCCTCTACTGTATCCCTATGGATCCGCCCCCCTTAGACATCTTTGAGGCCTCAGTATGTCGGCTAGGCATGACTGGCCATCAACCGACCACGATCATCTTAGCCTACGTCCCGCCTAACAACTCGTCGGACGGCCCCGCTGTGAAAGATGATCTGACAAAACTTCTCGGCATGAGTAACTCCGTCCTTCTGGCGAGGGATCTCAATGCCAAACACCCCTCCTGGAACAGCAACACGACCACTGCCAGAGGCAGAGTAGTGTTTGATCTGTGCAGCTCCCTCAACTTGATGTCATCGCTCCGAGGCATCCTACCCATTACCCACACATAACATCGGCCACGGGTGCCCCGTGGTTCGTTAGAAACGATCGACTCCATGTCGACCTCCGCATCCCAACAATCAAACAATTCATGAAGAGCCTTAATAAGCGTTTCATAGAGTCTGCCGATTCGCACCAGAATCCTGTTATCGTATCGGCTGCCCGATACGATTCGCCGTCCACGGCACTCCCTAGTCGAACTCGATGACCCTACCACCCTACTACAGGAAAGCAATAGGGAAACCAGCACGATTCGTAAAAACAAAAACAGACCGCGTTCCGTATTCCGGCCCCGCCGACGAGGTCCATCGCGACGCCCCCGTAAGATGTTACCTCCCCGACTTTTGCATAACGAGCCAGCCCGCGCCGCTGAGCCATTAGCGTTAAATCCCCTAAATAATAATAAGTAGACCCAGCCTGTCTCAAATAACGCCGCTAAGCCGAGGCCCGTATCCCACTGGGGATGCCCTTAGCGAGCATTCATTTAATTTGTAAGCTTAGTTTTACCCCTAGTTGGAGGCCTTAAATTAATTTGAGGCCACCACAGAACTGATTCAGTGCGGTGTAATTTTTTGCAAACCTTTGCGCCTGGCGGCGAACAAATATTTCGTGGCTCCTCTGAGGCGCCAAGCACCAGGAACTTTCATGGCACCTCAAGTGCGCCACCCGCTATGAAGTGTCATTTATCGCTTTTTCGTCTATTTCCATGTGTTTTTCTTTAAGTCGCGACCAAACAGCGAACATCAGCGGATTAATAGTTAATTTCAAGTGTTTAGAAGTGCTTATCTATGTGTAAAAACCAAAATGGAAGGTAAGCGACTTATTTTTTCAGGTGTTGCAAACCTTGTGGTATTTGTTTGGCTCGATTGATTGATAAATTCATTTTCGTTTTATTGTAGTATGGGATATTACGATGCTAGTCATGTATAACGCTAATGTACTTATTTTATAGTATTTTATAAACAAATCAACATTTTATTTATTGTTACTTTTGAATGAAATATCTGATTTGAACAAATCAATCAAAAAAGGCATCTAATTGAACACGAAATTATATATTTGGGTAGTTTCTTTTGGGCTGGATAGTTCCCACTGACACTCTTTTACTTCTTTTAAATAAAAAGAAAATATTTACCTAGTTGGACAATTTGGACACAATCTGGCATTGCGAATCTTATAAATCAGTGTCCGTAAATCATAATGAAAGATCAATTGAAAATGTTTACAACACCTGAAGTGTGCGTTTTCATGCAATATCCTAAAACGAAAACTGTAATCGTAAAATGCGTGACGAATTTATAAAGACACTTTCATTTACGGGAAACCTCAGAAAAATGCCATTTTACAGGTAAACATTTTGGCTCCTCTCGGGCGCCACACGCCATTCAGAAAAGATACCCATGGCGCCTCTGCGGCGGCATCCGCACGGAATCTGTTAAGCAGTAACCAGTCTTAGTGTGCTGAACAGCGAGTGGTCCCATAAAAAAAATAAAGATCACAATTCAGTTCAGTTTGCAGCCCAGTAATATAAATATAGTTATTAGCGAGTATAATAGTCTCCAAGCAAACAGAGTTTTATTTGAGCAAAGTGTGACACTCCATATGTGCGCGCCAGGCGCGCTCATACGGATTGTCACGAGCTCTCTCTCACAGGTCTACTTAACGTATGTCTTCCAAAATTCTTTTTCCTTTCGTCTTCGGCTCCCGTCGGGTGTACTTGCTTGACGGCTCGGCTCGAGTTCCTTCGGGTCCATTCGGCTCTTACAATCGTCTGGAAGCAGCACGATGTCATCATTCGTCGTTGATGCTCGAGCAGTCGCTATCTAGAATGCAGAAATAGGAATATTACTCAGATATTCCGCACGGTGTCATGATAGCGGCGCGGCGTGCGTGCCGAAAGCATAACTATTGGGTGTCTAGTAATCCGCGCTTCGTTTCCGAGGCTGTATCACTGTAGGTGAACATATCGCGCGCGCCGATAGCAGATGGAAAGACGCCGCGAACCGAAGCTGGACAGCTCTGGTGTTCCTGGAGAACACGATGTCATCTGCAGTCCCAACACTGTTACTCAACTTGTCATAACGTGGTGTCGGAGCTGTTGCTTTATGAGATGTCTAAAACGTAGTGACGTTAAGTACATCATAGATATATGTAATTAACAAGAAGATATTTCCGGTAGCGGGAAATGTATCGGAATCCTGTCTCCCGTTTACGCCTACCACACGGCAACTACTACACACAGTTCACTAAAAGCAATAGAGAAGGAGTTGCACACAACCACATTTCTTAAAATCAATGCAAAGTCATCCCTTTTGTTCGTCTTTCTTTTAAGCTGCACCTGCCATGATGTCTGCATAGGTTAGTTAGTGCAGAGGCGACTGGAGGTCGACTGATAGAAAATGCCTATGGCGTTAAGTCCGCCTGAGTACAGTTCTTTGTTAGTAGTCCATAAAGTTCTAACAATTATTAAATAAATAAACAACACAAGTCACGAAGATCACGGTCGAAAGCGCAATATTTCGCGGAATTTACCATTGGCCTATGCAATGGCCTGTGCCATATCTATGGTGGATACAAACTCGAAGAAATCGAATCGATTTGTTTGAATAATATGTTTTTGTTTTGTTTATTATTGCATAGTTTGTTTTGTAGTGTTGCTTAGATTTTATGTTTTTCTTATTATTTTTTGGTCTTTGCTTTGTTTTATTTACTATTGCAAAGTATTTTAGTTTTGCTATGAAGATTTAGTTTTTAACCGACTTCTAAAAAAGGAGGAGGTTCTCAATTCGGATGTTTGTATATTTTTTTTTTATGTTTGTTCGCGCATATCTCCGTCGCTTGTGAACCGATTTGAAAAATTCTTTTTTTGTTGGAAAGGGTATACTTCCCAAATGGTCCCATGAAAATTTTATCGAAATCAACCAAGCGGTTTTCGAAAAATCTAAAAAAAATATCTACATTGTCTACATTGACGACCTCTTAGTGTACTCTGCAAAGGAGCAGTGCTTTTTTTACACCAATGTGATTGGTTCGTTTAGGTGGGGGAGGGGAGGGGGTGTAGGTACCACTAAAAAGTGAAAAATAAAAAACTTTTTTTAAAAAAAACCCCAGACTTTTACACAAAAAATCAAAAAAGTACAAAATAACTTTAATTTCGGAACTCGGTGTTCAAAAAACGAAAAAGCAACCACAAACACCGAGTTCCGAAATTAAAGTTATTTTGTACTTTTTTGATTTTTTGTGTAAAAGTCGATTGTATTTTTTTGTTAAAAAGATTTTTTATTAGATTAATTTTTGTTTAGTTCCGTCTTGTGATCTTGTCCCCTCTTCTACATATTTATTGAGTAACATAGTGTAGTATATATAAATATTATCTAAATAAACATCTGATGCTACTGGGCGTGAAGGAAGGTATTGCCATACAGATTTGGTGGGCATTTGTCATACAGGGTAATCCTAGTACGAATGCCAAAGCACTCCTTGGACTCTGACATATTTAGTATACACTAGCTGTCCGCACAACTTCGTTTGTGTCACATTTTTCATGACAGCTCCGCTCCTATTGGTCTAAGCGTGATGATGTATAGCCTTCCTTGATAAATGGGCTATTTAACAATGAAAGATTTTTTCAAATCGGAACAGTAGTTCCTGAGATTAACGCGTTCAAACAAACAAGAAACTCTTCTTCAAAAGTTAAAGATATCGCATGCTTAATGGAACACTGACCCATTAATAGATAGGTCCGAATTGAGTTACGTGCAGATACAGGCTTCTTTTAGCGCCATCTACCGTCTACCGTTCGAATTACGTTCGAGTTACGCATTGCTACCGCTCTAGCGATATATCCGTCTCTTTCACTCTTGTGGGATCTGACATCGTGTTTTCGTCGAATAGCGACTCATGCCAGTTTGTGCCCGACATCTGTGCAGTAAGGCTATTCTTATTTTATTGAACGAAGACCCAATAGTTGTTGAGTGTGTTTACGACTAAACTCAAAATATGTTTCATCAAATTGTGTAATCTTATACTGACAAATTAAATTTAAGGTCAGTATTCTATATATTTTAGCAATATATTACGTGAAACATTCAGTTTTAAGTCAGTTTATCATTGAACGTTGTTATATTTTACGAGGCCCATTACGAGTTAAGTCAGTTTACTATTAAAACCTATCCATTATTAAAAGTAACACTTTGTAACATTCAAGTATAAGTCTGTTTACTACTAAAGTTTATTGTAACTTAGGGGCCGCAATATTAGTTGAGTCTTTGTTTGAAAAAAATGAATGTTAATGCTTAATTTTTTAATTGTCTGTAAATGTTTTATGTTAAGTCATTGTTGGTCTAAATACTGTGTACAATATTTTATTTGTACAGGAGCCGTAATATTACTATTTATGTTTTAGGTTGATAATGTCATCTAATAGATCGAGAAAGATGATAGAGCTTGTTCAGGTTCGAAGCCCGGCGCCACAACCGGCAACACAATTTAAAGAACATGAATCGGAGTCATCAACTGAAGTGGAGGTAACAATTTCAAGTAACTTTAAAAAATAGGTTTGTATTAATTTCTTATTTTTTTATTACTACTAAGTACGTTTTTTTTTGTTATAGATGTTAGCTGATATAACAAACAAGCCCGAAAATCAGCGATACTCAAACGTACGGGAATATTTTGAAACTTCGGAATCGGCTGCAGTTAGTAATGAAAATCACCTTCATAACACTAGAGTCGTCCACGATTGCATTGATGAGAGACATTCAAAATCTGAAAATAGTGATGTCGATTTAAGTGATCAAGACCCAACATACAAAGCTCCGTCTAAAAAACAAAGGCAAATACCAGTATATCCAACTCGATCGAAATCATCTGATAGTTCCTCGTCTTCTACGTCTTCTTCATCCTCATCATCTGCAGGATCTTCCAGTGATAGTTCCGATACAGACTCAAGTGATGAACAGAAAAAAATACAAGATAACATAGATCAGGTAACGGCAGAAAAACAATCCGAGCAAAGAAACATTAATAATGAACCTGCAACCACAGAAGTTTCACTAAATCAAGAAATCAGAGAAAATACTACACCACAGGAAGAAAAGAAGAAGGGAAGGAAACGTAAACGGAACGAAGAAAGCTGGAAACAGAATAAAGCTAAAAGTCTGAGAAATGCTGGAAAACCATACATGAGCAAGAAAAATAAAGAAATCAAACCTCGTTCTGTTCAACCAGCCTGTGGTGATAAGTGTAGGCTCAAATGCTGTGAAAAGATAACTCTAGATAAAAGACAAATAATTTTTGATGCATATTGGAATCTCGGCCAGGTTGATGCACAAAGATCGTTTATTATGTCTTGTATGACCAATATAACTCCAAGATATAAATATACAAATGCTCGTAATCCCAGAAACTGCAATCAAGCTTTCCATTTCTTAGTAGAAGGGCAATTGGTACGAGTCTGTAAAACGTTTTTTATGAAAACCTTGGATATTTCTGATCGTGTTATACGTACTGTCAAGAGTAAAATAGATGAACATGGAATTCTAGCACAAGATCTGAGAGGACAGCACAGCAACCATGTAAGGGTTGATGAACAACTACTAAACGACATCAAACAGTTCATAGACGCAATACCAAGAATGGATTCCCGTTACATTAGGCAATTTTCTACTCGTGATTATATTGATGGTGGGAAAACAATTTCAGATCTTTACAGGGACTTTAAAGAAAATCAAAATAAAAATAACAAAGCAGCTGGTAGATATTGCACATTTTATTAAGTATTTACACAAGATTATAATATTTCATTTTTTCGTCCCAGAAAAGATCAATGTGATTTGTGTTTGCAATACAAGAACTCGACGCCTGAACAAAAAGTATTGCTCAAAGAATCGTACGATGCCCATTTGGAAGAAAAAACATTGGCTCGCCAAGAAAAACACGAAGATCGCTGCAAAATAGATGACAAATATAAAGTTCTTGTGTTTGATCTGCAAGCTGTTCTGCAATCTCCTAGAGGAGATACCTCAGGATTTTATTACAAATCAAAATTAAATAGTTACAATTTCACAATTACGATGTTAAACAAAAAAGTTGAGGGCCATATTAAAGACTCGTATGATGATGTAGACTGCTTCTTCTGGAACGAAACCGATGCTAAACGCGGGGCCAACGAAATCGGATCTTGTTTACTAAAAGTTTTTGAGAAGCTCTCAGCGGAGTCACCAAATGACAATGGGTGTGATTTAATTCTTTATTCTGACAATAAATTGTGCCGGTCAAAATAAAAATAAATTTATAGTAGCACTTTATCTGTATGCAGTCACTCATCTAAATATTAAATCTATTACGCATAAATTCTTAATAAAAGGTCATACACAGAACGAGGGTGATAATATCCATAGCCTCATAGAAAAGGAGATAACAAAAAATCTAAAATCCAGTCCAATATATTCCCCTCACCAATATGTAGCCATAATTAAGAATGCATAGAAGTCTGGCAAGAAATTTTCAGTACATGAACTGACATTTGAGTCGTTTTTAGACTTAAAAAAACTACAAGAAGATTGGGGATTTAATTTTAATAAAACTAAAGACGGGAGAACTGTTTTATGGAATGACTTAAAGGTGATAAAAGTGAGCAACGATACACATTTTTCATTTTCCATTAAAACTTCGTACAAAGATAGTGAATACCAGGAAGTGAGTGTCAGAAATAAAAGGAAAAAAATGCTTCCTCTGTGTGAAATTGTACCAACTAATGTCTACATAAATAAGCGAGAACTAAATGAAAATAAAAAGAAAGACCTTAGAGAACTATTATCAAAAAAATTGATCCCAAATTTTTATTCAGATTTTTATAATTCTATTATTTAAAAGCGTATCTACCTTAAAATTGAAAACTGATTACATACCAAAGTTAATTATAAAAGAAGGTTCCTTAAGTTTAATTATGTTTGCTTTATAAGTTTATAGTTTGTATTTTATAGAGATTTAACTAAAGTTGATTATGACACTATTTTATTTAGTAGGGTTACTGTAGTATTATATTATCTGTGGTAGGGTTAATCACCAAAGTGGGTTATATTTTTAAAGTTAAAACTTTTAGTTTTTTATAGCGTTTTTTTTTTTTGTTTAATGGAGCAATTCCCCGGCTTCACTTATATTGATTTATAGAACCTGTATAAGACTGATACGATATTTTTTTTTTTATCTGCTACTTGTGAAGGTTGCTGTAATAAAAGCTTGATGATTATATTTGTCCTTTAATTACATAATAAAAACGCCAAAATTAAGTTTATTTACGGTCAGCTAATTTGAATAAAGTGACCCAATCTCTAAATGTGTTTTCCGAAAGTAATCACATACAGATTATGTACTGAATTAGTCATTATAAATAATTCATTGTTCAAACTGAAACAGGCTAAAAACTTAATGGAACATTTGCTTTCTAAAATATCTGCTTTACTTTTATAAAAAAAACTGACTTAACTTAGAATGTACTTTTTATAATATTTTTTAAAAATACATAGAAATGATTTCCGTTTTTTTTTTACTCAGATCTCATCAATAGTTAATCATAGACGTTCAAAATAAAAAAAACTATGATTAATATAAATCCGTTTTATTTTTATGCATCAAAAAGTAGGATTAGTCCTCAAAGTTTAAGCAAGATCTTGTTTTGCGATTCCCCAAAAATCGTCTTTTTTGAGTTAAGTCAGTATTCCATTAAGCATGCGATATGTAAAGAGATAACCTGTAAAACTGTATCTGTATCTATAAAGAGTTTTATTATATTGATATTTTTAACCCCTCACATTATTATATTTATTTTTTTAAAGACGTACTTGTGTCTCTAAAATTACAACTTCACTACTAATAAAATCACATTGGAAATGTGACCCCTCATCATGGCCATAAGACAGACCACAATGAGGGTGTTTGGCGACCCACACTGCAATGTGCAGCTATCTAAAGTGGGGGCAATAAGGTCCCAGTCACCACCTGGTGGCAATCCATGTGGATTGTGACTATACAGCAATCAAGTCAATATTAAATATTTGAAGGTTTATAAATCAGAACAACTATTTCATGTTTGTTATATATATGCATGTCCAAGACTAACAAAATCAAACATCAGCCAGCTTTGCATATTATGTTGATTTTTTATTGTTTAGCGAAACCAAAGAGGAAGGTTTTTTTTTTAAATGGATGGCCTACCTAAATGTCTACTTTGGTATTATTCATCAAATGGCTGAGCTCCTTAAACTTTGAAGTTAAAGCTACATGGTAACTGACAAATGCTGTGCAAGCATTTCCTCTGGGCAAGGTCCACTCAAATCTGTGTGGCATATTCCTCAAGAGGCCACCTAGCAACCTATATGCAGTGGCGTGCAGTGGTTCGAGTTGGGGTAGGCCAGAGAAAATGTCCAAATAAATTTAAAAAAATAACCACATTATTCAGGGTCGATTTTTAACTATAAAAATCGACCCTGATATATTTTGTTTTTTTTAAATAGCCTATTTGAAAAAAACCTCTACATTTCAACCCTGAATAATGTGGTGTTTTTTTTTTTGACATTTTCTCTGGCCTACCCTAACTCGAACCACTGCACGCCACTGCCTATATGCTTGTCATATGATTTGACCAGTATGGATTATATGGACTTAACAGAAACTGACATCTGAGTATGTTTGGATGTTTCTTCTCAGGTTAGTCAGCTAGAAACACTGGCCTCATTCTTAAAATTACCAAAAATAATATTGGATGTGTTGTGTTATGTACTTCTGCAAAATAAATATCATATAAGACTGCTTAAGGTGCTAATTCTGACTTGTGTTGGTTGATTTGGTGCACAGTTTTAAAGGATATTGGTCAGTGTGTCATCTTAGGATTAGTATAGTAAGGAAAACAAAGAATCAACAGCTGAAGGCCGTCTTAGTGATAATATATATGGCAGCGAGATGTTTACAGCATGTGAGCGCTGGTAGATATGAGTCAAGGAGTGTTGTGTGATGACAATGACCAGAATAAATAACTGTCATGCCGTCAACATCTGTGTGGCTGTCACTTTGGACAATTCGTCATTAGCTTAGTATGAAATGGAATCATATACCATACAACATGGTCAAGTATTCAACAACAAAAAATAGATTTCTGTCCTATGTGCCCACCTGTGAGTTTACTGTCAATGCTGATGTTGCTCCTGTGCTCCCACTTCTGTCCATTGCTGGTGCTCTGGATGCTGCCCCCCCCCCTCCACTTCTGTGCGAACAGAACCCGCCAGGGTCAGTGGGTCATCTTAGGTTTCGTCCCGCACATTCCGTCTGCACGATTTAATTTAGCTGGCATCATAAGTGGTAAATTGGCGATGACTTTTGTGTATTTTAAACCATATCGTTTTTCAATACTGTATAATACTCCACATTTGGTTGAACATCTTCTATCAACTCCGGAGGAATATTGTAAGTACTTTCCGTTATTTCAGATTAATTGTTAACTGAGCCCGTTACGTTACCTGGAAAAGTATAATGCATGCTGTTAAGCAACAAATATAGCACTATATAACCATGCAAAGTTCCCACAGAACTTCTCATGAAGGTTACAATATTATATTGGAAGGTTATGATAAAAATTAGCAACCTATGTGTGTACCTGAAGAACATCCCAACAAAAGCTTAGCGCACAACACAGCCATTGTAAAACCACGTGCGTCCCCGCAGGACGCGCCTAGTCGCCCATTTATGTTACCATGCTCGCAATAGCAATTATAGACCACGTGCCAACATTCAATCATTTAACCACGTGCGGTCGTAGCCGTCGTAGGCCCCACATACATCAAAAGCGTGCGACACGAATAACACGTAAAATAAGGCAGCCATTTTCTTACCTTCTTCACTGGAATCGGAACAAGTATTCGAGTAACGTTTGAGTTTCTTTAAATTTTTCAGAAATTCAGTACCTATGTGTGTCTTTAGAAAACTTCCCTGACGTCCTTTCTATCGACTTTAGATGAGTACCAGTTTTTTTCTAACAATTAAAAATTAAGGATACGATAGTGACGACACTACGACCCTTGAAATCCAAACGGAAAGAGGGATTTTTTGAACGATTTCATATATATAGTAGCCGTTACCAGTGTTTCCACTCTAATGATTTCCTTTTCCCCAGTGTTACCAACTCTCAAACATATTTATCCCAAAAGTTTGTGTCAAAAACCCCTTATTAATATTTTACTAGTATTAGTAATCGGGCTGGTTTCTGTAACTCCACGACTAAGCGCGTATTTTGTGTGCAGGTGGGACAAATGCGTCATTCGATCCACCCCAGCTCCCCAAGGAAGGCCAGCAACGCCTTCGTGTTACTTATAATCTCACAGAGGCCACTCAGCCCCTCGCAGCGGTGATCCTCATGCAGTTGGATTTTGTATTTTTTATCAAAGATAATTTGCTAATACCTACATCAAAGAGGGGTGTACAATACTTAACTTGTCGATGTCGATACTTCATTTTAATAACGACATTTGCATTTGCGAGCGTGGTTAACTAATAACTACATTTCGACCACGCTAAGTTTGCACCTCGCGTTGATTACTTTACACTGACGCTTAGGTAGGGGCTGCAAAAAAGGATTCGCTATGACTTTAAAAAATAAACAAAGGTTTGATAGATTTTATTTTGCATTTATTATTTTTAACACAAAATTATAAATAGGTACACGGGTACACGCCGCAGTCCAGCGAGGTGCAAACTTAGCTTGGTGGAGATATAGGTACCTACTTGATATTACTCACCTTATGAAATGATTCGGCATTTTTCGTAAGTCAGTGAAACAAAAAGTATTTATTTGAACGATTCACAATAAAATTAGTCCAGAGAAGAAAAACTATTGGAAAATAAAATTGGCGAGGTTTATTTCAACTTTTTTATTTCTAAATAGTAAGTCAGTATGAGTTCTTATGTGTATTAATTTATACTCCAGTTATCTTACTAAACAATTAACAACAAACTTAAAAATAAAAAAAATACTAGACAATATAGTTATATATAGTTTACCTATTGACTTAGATGTAACGATATCACAATCTGTTTATCACTAATTTAAATAAAATCAGTCAAATAATAACAGATATAATTACTAAAATCAGTAAAACAATCAGAGGTAAGATTTTCCAATCGATCAGTCGAAAAATTATTTCACTTTGCTATCGACGAGGCAAATTATTGACGAGACCACGAATGTTTCTTTGAATCTGAAATAATACCAAAAAAATAACTGTAGAGTAATACATTTTGTAAGTGGAAAACTCACACACATCGGTCTCCAAAGTAGAAAATTTGAATAGCCTACAAAAGCAAAATTAGCAGTTCGATTCAGTGCAGTGTGTGGCGGTGCGATGGCACGTATCGTCACGCACGTCCTCTACCTATCTCTACCTACGTATGTACGAGCGAGTCAGCGAACACACACTGACTTGCGCTCCAACCAATCAGAATCACCGTTCCGGAGTGGCGCATTCTCATCGCAGTTCACAGTTTCGCACGGCGCTCTCGCCATCTCAACTAATTAAGTTTAAAATTTCCTTTCGGATATCACCACCACACTACACAATACATTAAAATATAACTAGGTATGTAATAAAAAAAAGAATTACGTCTACATCAATGTTTAACTCTTCGTCTGATACAAATTGAACACAGCATGAGTAAAGTATAATTCAACATTCCGTCTACTCGTGTCGCCACTGTTTCTTTTATACGGTAACACTATAGTCCACGGTATACCTAGTCTTTTCGGTTGGTTATAATTGGTCTGAAATAAATAATTTCAATTTCAATAGTCCATACAAAATTAGTTCCGAAATTATCCGCAATATTTTAGTTCAGGCATTACCCATGATTTCCCTCGATTTCTCCTTTTCATGTCTTTCTCCTTTTCTTCCCCTCGAGACCATAATTACCTCTCAAAAGGGAAATTTCCCCTCATTGTGGAAACACTGGTCGGTAAATGGTCAGATGACAGCACACGTTTTCTGCATTTGAAGCACAGACTATAAATTCCAGAAATAACGATTTTTAAAATTTGTAAAATGCGTGAAATGATAAAATATCTTGAGATATTTACTTAATACGAACTTTGCCATTTTCTCGTGAAATATATAAAAATGAATCCTCATCTCTCTAGGTCAGGCAGGGCATTACGCGTGAACGGCTAGACCGACATTGTTCATTATTTTGTTTGTTGTATTTGTTACTCTTAAAAGAAGGCTTTTCATGAAAGAAAATTTTGAAAAAAAAATTATACATAAAAGTAAAAGTAAACGTCGATGTTGAAGCAGGCCGCTAGTTAGAAATAATAAATAAGAACTTTAACGGACGCGTGTAACGAAACGCACCCTGATAATAAATACATCACAAAAATAAATTAGTGATGTGCCAACTCGGATTAAACACAACTCCAGATAACTCGAGTTGAAATTCACGTAACTCGAGTTAACTGGATGAAATGAGACTGAGTAAATGATTTGTTTTTATGACATCAGTACTTGGGTTCTTCTTTTTAATATGTTTTAATAAAGTGGTCGTATTGCCATTATATTCGTATGAATCTTAACACTGTTTGCACTTAGCATGTCCATTCACTGGCGATTCAGTTACATCACAAACAACAGATTTCCTTTTAGTTCCCGGCATTTTAACTGTACTGTATTTATTTACTTAACAATTCGACAACCGGCACCCCAAAAATCTGCAACAATGCAATGTTGTGTCTTTGTTTTGTGATATTGACATAATTGACATTTGTAGCGAATAAAATTAATAAATATAGTCATAATGATTGGCAAACTTCGCGCCATCTCCAGCTATCTCAGTGTCTGTCATTCGGCTGACGCGCTAGAGCGGGAGTATTCAAATCGAGTTAAAGAGAATTCAACTCGAGTTGACTCGATCTAAGCCCAACTCGAGTTAACTCAAGTTAGTAAACCGACTTGACCATCACTAAAATAAATGTCTTCTTTCCTACCTGACTTGACTTCGGCATGTTTGCCATAAAAAAAAATGGAAATGACCACAGTTGGTCCAGCCGTACTCGCGTGATGCCCTGACCAAGAGAAATGGGGATTCATTTTTTAAATTATGTCACCGGAAAATGGCAAAGTTCGTAGATTCTAAAACATCTCAAGATTTTTATTATCTCACGCATTTTACTTGTTATTTCTGGAATTTATAGTCTGTGCTTCAAAAACAGAAAGATACGCAGTCGTGTGGTGCCATCTGTAATACAACATGTGTAATACAACCGTGCAAAGGCCAGTGTTTCCACAATGAGGGAAATTAGGGTCCCGAAGGGAAGAAAAGGGAGAAAGACGGGAGAAATTGAGAAATCGGGGGGAATCATGGGTAAACCTGACCTAAAATATTGCGGAAAATTTCGGAACCAATTTTTGTATGAACTGTTGAAAAAGTGAAAAGTTGAATATTTATACTTTATTCATGCTTCGTCTCCTTTTTTGGATTCGCTTGCAATTGCATTGGACTGTACAAAAATTAAAATATTTCTATCTGATTTTTAATTAGGTATACAGAAGTCGTTCCCGTTCTTTTCAAGTCAGTTTTTACGCACAGGATAGATCAATTGTTTTAATATCGAGTCTATTTTTACCCGTTTTAATATTTATAAACAACTAAATAACCGTTCTATTGAGCATCGGAAGTAGGTAGTGATTGAGTGACATACATAAAATAGTTTACCGAAACTGACATAGCGGGTTTACACTCTCGCGCGAGTGGCGAGGCGAGGTGCGAGGCGAGCGAGTGTAAACGCTTCCTCGTACCTCGCCTCGCAGCTTGGTTTTTTTGGCACGAGTCAAAGGGCCTCGCGAGTGACGCGAGCGTAGTGTTCACACTCGCGCTCTCGTTTCAGTTTGTTAACGGCGCCCTTCCGTTCAGGTTGTGTTGTTTTGGTATAAATCTTCAACAAAAAAATGGAATGATCTCAAGAGGAAACGCTGCAAATTCTTGGAATAGGGATGTTTCCTGAGTAAAAAAAATATGATTATGTTTAGTCCGTCAGTTAGATTATAGAAAAATATTGGACACGTATTTTTTCCTTTATCAAATCTAAAAATCTAATATAATCGAAATCTATCCGACGGACTAACGTCGGATAGATTTCCAAAAAATATTGGTCATGTATTTTTTCTTCTTTCACGTAAACAAAAAATGAAGACGATACAGTGCGTTGAAAACTCGTGTGACGTCACTACACGCTACAATTTTTACCGAGCCGTGACGTCACAAGCCTGCTCCTGATATTTGATGCTTTGTATCTTCGTCAGTTTTTATAGATTTGATAAAGGAAAAAATACGTGTCCAATATTTTTCTATAATTTTTAGATTTTTTTTAGTTAACTAGGTATCCTATTCTATCAGGCCGAGAGTATAATTTGGGATCCAAACATGATAAAGGAAAAAACTGCACAAAAATTCCCATAAAGTAAATGATGCTTGGAAAAATAAATCCGAGATTATGTGTAAACATATTTTTTTTTATTTTCCTTCTGTATAAAATGGTCAAGCATCGATAAATATTCGTTAAGGCTAGAGTTGATATCGCTATTATTTCGACGTCTTCCATCATAGCTGGCTCAACGCAAACTGAACGCATCGCGAGAGTGTAAACTGGCACTCGCTACCTCGCAAAAACACGCGAGCTGCGAGGCGAGATACGAGGCGAGGCGCGCCGCGCGAGGCGAGAGTCTAAACCCGACAATAGTTGAATGAATTTTGCGTCTGCCCCAATTTTTATTTTTATTTTTTACTAGCTTCTGCCAGCGACTTCTTCCGCGTGGAATAGTTACTTTACCCCCGATTTTGAAACTCTCAGCCCGATCGGTTTAAAATTGACAAAAGATAGACATATGCTGTTTCGGGATATTTTTTAGATAATTTTATGTAGAACATTTCCGTAATACATGATTTCTATGTAACTTTAACCATTAAGGCTACACACGCGACGGAAGCTCAAAAAATAATAATAATAATTTATTTCTCACCAGCATAGTAAAACAGGAGTACATCGTAAAAGTAGGACTTAATACTAATAACATGTACATTATATAATAATAATTCAGCAGCATTAGTGGTGGTAAAGAAAGGTTTACTTAGAGAATTGACTCTATCTTCTGAACTAGGCGAGGCCTGTATCTCAGAAGATAGCACTCAGCTGACAATTTCGTTATTTTAAAACATAAAGACATTAACAACATTGTGTGCTACTGTTCTCATTTATTAATAAAGAGGGTAAGTACTTAATAGAGATATGTTTGTGGTGAGGAGGTGAGATGAATGAGGTGTGAGTGGTGTGTTAGTGTTTATGACTGGTGTGATTGTGCATGTGTGTGTGTGTGTGTATGATTAATATGTTTGTGATGTCAAAAGATTTTCGGTATCTAGGTAGTCTAATTTTAATAACCATCTTTTCACTACGATCTTTACATTGTGTTTGTTTAAATATAGTATATTAAGTTTTTTATTAATTTTGTTATAAAGTATACTGCTTGTTACATAATACTGTCTTCTCGCAAATATTGTGTGATGAGAAGGGTTGTGACAAACTGGTTTCTGTTTACGTCTGGCAGTATCAGGAAGGGGAACTGAACGGTGCTTCCTCAGGATGGATTCAAGCACAAAGATCTGTCGGACCCTAAGCACCTTGCAGTCAGAATATAGTTGTGTAGTCGAGTATCGAAATGGCTTTCGGGTCATCACTTTAAGAATAGCTCTCTGTGCTCGTTCCAACGCTAGGAACCGTGTTTTTGCAGCACCTCCCCATACTGTGATGCAATACTGAAGAACAGATTGACATAGTGTAATATATATTTTTGTAAGAAGCTCACTTGATGCAGAATCTCTAAGAGTTTTAAACATATAAATCATACTCCTTAACCTTGTTTTAAGTTTATTTATATGTTTGTCCCATCTCAATTGGTCGTCAATTTCTACTCCAAGGTACCTGACAGTGGTAGACCGAGTAATTGTTCTACAATTACAATTGTGTGATCTATCTGAACAAGTACGGGCAACAATACTAAAAGATTCAGGTGGTTGATTGATCTTAGTAATGGCAAATGTAACATAGTTTGTTTTGTCCAAATTAAGTGTGAGCAGGTTGGAGTGGAGCCATTTTATAACTTCTCCAAAACAGTCTTCCGCTTTCATCTTGACCTCGTCCCAGGTAGGAGCGCTTATCGCAATAGCTGTGTCATCAGCGTATGTATATATTTTTGCGTTAGGCATGGAGATTGTGCAAAGGTCGTTTATATATATTTTAAATAATGTTGGGCCTAAAACGCTACCCTGGGGCACTCCGTAAGTAACTAATTTCTCCTCACTTAGGTTGGAATCGATTATAACTTGTTGAGTTCTGTTGCTTAAATAATCTTTAAACAACTGTAAAGGTATACCCCTGATACCCATGATCTCCAGTTTGGTTAAAAGTTTGGAAACAGAGACTGTGTCAAAGGCTTTTGCCATGTCCAAGAAAATGCCAAGGCACTTATTTTTATTATCAAGTTGTTTTACAATGGATTGAGTTAGGTCTAATACTGCATCTTCAGTAGAAACGCCATTTCGGAAGCCATATTGGTTGCTGGCAATTAATTTATTTTTGTTTAAGTATTCATTAAGTCTTGTATTTAAAATTTTTTCTAAAACTTTTGATAACGATGATAGCACAGAAATTGGTCTGTAGTTATTTACGCAGTCTCTATCTCCTCCCTTGTAAATGGGGTGGACTAAAGCTTTCTTAAAAGCATTTGGAAAAACTCCAGTTTGTATAGCCAGATTAAAAATATGCGTTATAGGGGGTATAATTGTATTTCGACATTGTTTAAGTATACTAGATGATATTTTGTCCCAGCCCGTAGCACAGTTACTGCGTAGCTGTTGTATTATTGATTCCACCTCAGTAGCATCTGTCTAGAGGACAAAAGAATTAGTTGGAGGGACTGGCTTGTTTGATAGAGAACTACAGTGTATATTTTGGTTCGACAATATAATTTTATCTGCAAAGTTCTTGCCAATATCCGTAAAATATGAGCCAACACGGTTAACCGATAGATTAGTGTCGTTACAAATATTTAGAAGTTCTAAGGGTTGGGAACGGTTCTTTTTAGTATTAGTAATATCTTTAATTACATTCCATGTAAAATGGAGTAACTTCTCCCGTTTTCCCAACATTTTCCTTCACTGCTCTGCTCCTATTGATTGTAGCGTGATGAAAAGTATACTATAGGTTAGGTTAGGTTAGGCCCAGGAGTATGAAGAATAATTGCACCAAGTTTCGTTAAAATCGGTCGAGTAGTTTTTGTTTCCATAAAGAACATACAGAAAGACAGACAGACAGACAGACAGACAAAAATTTTACTGATTGCATTTTTGGCACCAGTATCGATCACTAATCACCCCCTGATAGTTATTTTGAAAATATATTCCCTGTACAGAATTGACCTCTCTACAGATTTATTATAAGCATAGATAGATAGATTTTTTAAACATTTTTTCCAATAGCCCTTATTTAGAATGTTTAGAATTACAGATTTACTATACTTAGAATCAACATTCAACAATGATATAAGGTTGAGTAGTAGTGCCAAAATAACAGCCGGATAATTTTTGAAGGGAAAAAAGTTCGGAAAAGGGGAAATCTCAATTGAGGCGTAGTGGGGACAGGGTTGCCAACCGTACGAGGTTCCTCGTACAAATACGAGATTTGTGGTCTTCCGTACGAGGTACGAGGACGCTATCAACCTCGTACAATCATGTACGAGATTTTGATAACATTTTGGGCATGCGATTTTTTTTTAATGGATTATGTATCTAGTTGCAAATAAGCTTTCGCTACTTCACCGGAATCTAGGCCATACGATCATTTGGGTGGGGTTACTTCTGCAAGAACTAGATCAGCTTTTTTTCTTTTCTTCGAGTTAGCTGTCTGCGACCATAGGTTGGAAAAAAAACGAAAGGGAATGGAACATAAAGAAACCTCATTTCAGTATTCAAAGTTCTCGACAGGGCGCGCTGGGGTAGTCTTTTGGAATCATTTTGAATTTTAAAATATTTTTAATATCAGAAGAGTATTTAAACATTTTTACGTGAACAGAGAAATTATAGATGTTAAAGAAGTTGAAAATCGTTATTATTCATTATGTGGGAATTTCATGTAAATCAAGTAAATACCTATATAAAGTAGCAATGAAAATCGTATACATTTACTTAAATTATTTATGAAAATTGATAATCTGTTCAATATATTCCAATTAGTAATCATAAATAACATTATAATTTAGATTCTTGAACTCATTAATACACGCCTTTCTCCATTCAATAATCGATAATTCATTATTGGATCGAGTAACTTAAATTATTATGTTTCAAAATTTAATAAATTTTAATGTACGAGGTTTGAAAGTCAATAGACGAGATTTTCAGCTACACATGTACGAGGAATCTTTTTTTTTTGGTTGGCAACCCTGAGTGGGGAAAGGAAATTATTAAAGTGGAAACACTGGTAACGTCTAACGATGATGCAAGCCAAAATCAGCGATTCTTTCTTTCCTTTTGGAGTCTCGGCCTCGGGCTTCACGGGTCGTAACGTCGTCATCGACGTTTCCTTGATTGTTAGTAAAAAAAACTGATATATCATCTAAAGTCAAAAGAAAGGATGTCAGGAAGTCTTCTAAGGTTACACATACCTGCTGAAAAAGTTATCGAAAAACGTTACTCGAATACTTGTTCCGATTCCAGTGAAGAAGGTAAGAAAATGGCTGCTTTATTTTACGTTTTATTCGTGTCGCACGCTTTTGATGTATTTGGGGCCTACAACTGCACGTGGTTAAATGATTGAATGTTGGCACGTGGTCTATAATTGCTATTGCGAGCATGGTAACATAAATGGGCGATTGGGCGTCCTGCGGGGACGCACGTGGTTTTACAATGGCTATGTTGTGCGTTAAGCTTTTGGGATGTTCTTCAGGTACACACATAGGTTGCTAATTTTTATCATAACCTTCATGAGATGTTCTGTTGGAACTTGCATGGTTATATGGTGCTGTTTGTTGCTTAACAGCATGCATTATACTTTTCCAGGTAACGGGTACTGGGTTGTAACGGGCTCAGTTAACAATTCATCTCAAATAACGGAAAATACAATATTCCTCCGGAGTTGGTAGACAATGTTCGCCCAGGTTGATAGATTATGTTTAACCAAATGGAAGACATTGGATGGAATGGATACAGAATTGAAAAACGATATGGTTTAAAATACACAAAAGTCATCGTCAATTTACTTACTACTTATGGTGCCACCTAAATCAATCTCAAGAGGTTGGCGCTGAAATCAATGAAATCGTCTTAACAGAATGTGTGGGACGAAGCAAACTGGCGAGCCCTCGCACAGAAGTGAGGAGGGTATGGTGGACAGCACTCAGAGCACCAGCAGTGGACAGAAAGTGGGCGGACAGGAGAAACATCATCGTTTTAAGGAAACTCAGGTGGGCAGACTGGACAGATATCTATTTTTGGTTTTTGGAAACTCATCACCACAGATCCTGTTATACTTGACCATGTTGTGATATATGATTCCATTTCATACTAAGCTAATGACAAATATTGTCCAAAGTGACGTCTACACAGATGTTGACTGCATGACAGTTACTTGTTCTGGTCATTGTCATCACACTACACCAGTGGCGTGCAGTGGTTCGAGTTAGGGTAGGCCAGAGAAAATGTCCGAATAAATTTTAAAAAATAACCACATTATTCAGGGTTGATTTTTAATGAAATGAGTTTTTCTAATTTTTTTTTTAATTGCCTATTTAAAAAAAAGACCAAATTTCAACCCTGAATAATGTGGTGTGTTTTTTTTGGACATTATTTTCTGGCCTACCCTAACTCGAACCACTGCACGCCACTGCACTACACTCCTTGACTCATATCTACCAGCGCTCAAGTGCTGTAAACATCTCGCTGCCATATATAATACAACTAAGACATCCTTCAGCTGTTGGTTCTTTGTTTTCCTTACTATACTGATATCCTTTAAAACTGTGCACCAATTCAACCAATGCTACCTAAGTAGTATTAAATGATATTTAATTTGTAAGTTGGTTAATTGCAACACTTTCACACATCCAATATTTTTTAGTCATTTTAAGCTACATGATACCAGTGTTTCCTAGCTGATTAACCTGAGATGAAACACAATTAAGGTCAGACTCTAAGTCCATTTAATCCATACTGGTCTAATTATATGAGAACCATGTAGGTTAATGTCTGAGGTGGCCTCTTGAGGAATAGCTGCCATAGATTTCAGTGGACCTGTCCAGTCACAAATTCTTGCACAACATTTGTAAGTTACCGTGCAGCTCAAACTTCTTTCTATGAGGAGCTCAATGAATTGATGAAGAATACCAAAGTATGTTTGGCTATGCTGCATAAATAACTCAAAGCTTTACTAACTGAAATGAGACCCTAATATGGTGGTCTACATGGGCCTCACATTCACATTATGTTATATGAGAACCCTGCAGATCTGTCTGATCCTTACGCTGCAACAGGCCTGATGCTGGTTCTAACATAGCTATCCTAATCCCATGCATCACATTCCCCAGCCGGCAGTTCTCACTGATTTTGTTAACATTTTGGGAGGAGATGAAATTGTACTATTTAGCACATTATTTATAAAATAATCAACATCCTCTATGGTTTTGCTAAAAAATTAATTATAACATAAAAACAAAGCCGGCTGTTGTTTGTTTTTAGATAAAGTTGTTCTGACTTACAAACCTACAAATAATTAACTTGATGAGTGCGTGTCAACTGACACAAAATCTTAAAAATAAAATCTAAATATATGCTGCCGGAAAATGGGTATTTTAATGATATTATTTTTTCTTATAAATAATTGTATGTAATTCTTATACCTCAAAAGCGTATTAATTTCATAGAAATATGCGATAGTTTAAGAGAAATCAACAGATCTTCGCTATGTCTAGATGTGGCGATCAGATTTCAAGTAGATGTGGTCCAATCTTTAGTAAGATGTTTTTGTTGTGATGATTTCTTGCTTCTACTTTGTTATTTTTGTTTTAAAATGTCAGTGACATAAAACTTTTACAATAAATACATTGCTCCTTATCCTCTACCTAAGTTAGTCGCTAAGTGACTAGTTACTCAATGTAAAAATCACAAAGCTATACTTTTTCTATCAGATGTATCGTGTAATATGGCCGCTGCTTCTTGCGACAAGCAAGTGATGAGTTTGTGCAGTGCATATACTAATGTAGGCTATCAGCAAGGGCTTTGAATATTATCGTATAGCCTAATAGTATTTAAATAATAATAATGTTTATTTCGGGTAACATAAAAAACCTTTTACAAAAAAAAAAAACAATCGACTTAGAAAATAATTTTAATTTCGGAAATCGCTGTTCAAAAAACGAAAAACAACCTAAAACACCTAGTTTTTTTTTCTTCTAAAATGTGTTTTATTTTCCACGTTTTAGTGGTACGGGGGGCGTACTAGTAAAACGTGAAAAATAAATAACGTTTTGCAAAAATAACAAGTTTGTACCTACCCAAGTATCACGTTAGCCCTACATATCTCCTTGTTTATTATACTAGCAGCGCCTCGCGGTTTCACCCGCGTAGTTCCCGTTCCCGTGGGAATATGGGGATAAAATATAGCCTATAGCCTTCCTCGATAAATGGGCTATCTAACACTGAAAGATTTTTCAAATCGGACCAGTAGTTCCTGAGATTAGCGCGTTCAAACAAACAAACAAACTCTTCAGCTTTATAATATTAGTATAGATTTATGGTGTACACAATACATACTACATACTACATACACACATAACGCACTGATGTTTATAAACTATGAAGACACTCGGCGGCGACTTCTCGCTTCCAGTCCTGATTCAACCATGGTCCGGAGCGAGGAGGCATGCGAAGAGGCCGCTTCCTTCTGCGAAGCATCGCTCTCTCATCGACTCTTCGCATTACTTGCTTGCGAAGGAGGAGGCCATAGGCGCGGGCCTGTGGATGGCGAGCGATGGGTGTCTCGCTGCCCTATACAATCACGCCCCGGCGTGATCTACGCCTCAAAGAGATGTCAGCAAAGAAGACGTGGTGCCACAGGGCCAGTGTCTGCTAGGGTTGTGGAATATGTTCGAAAGAGTCACCGCGCCCCTGGAACACATTAGGAGGAAGATGATTACCGCGGTATAAGCATACCGCGGTAATGGTTTTGCCCAAGCGGGCATGCCGTGTCTGCAGCCTTCGGAACGCTTCGGCATCCCTCGGAACGCTTTCGCAGTCCTCGAGATTTATTCACCCAAAATCTGTTTGGTTTAATATATTTCTCTTCAGCAAGAACTGCTATGACCACCAGTCCCAATCTATCGTTAAGACTGTTCTGAACAAGAGATACGACTATTGTTAAAGAAGCTAGGCGCTCACAGTAAAACCGAATCTTACGACACCTCTCACAGAAGTCTATCGAGACGTTCAGGCCGCAGCGCGAGTCAAAAAATTGTTCATAAATACTCTCGAAAAACAAAACGCTCCTTCTGACGAATGCGGGTGATAATACAATTTCAGGATTACGCAAAATTTCACCAAAGTCTGAGACTACTGCCGGCGGGGGCGAGTGACGCAATCCCACAGACACATTTTCAAACAAACACACACACACTTGCCAACACACATCACGTCTAACCTATTATGAGTTTTTTGTAATTTCATTAATCTTTGATTGCCGATTCTATTTCATTTTGCTTGCCTACCTTGTACCTATTTTATTATTTGAGCATGCAATACAAGCATTTTAAATTAATCAATTTCTGAGTGGTGACATTCTCGTGGCGCCAGTATTTTCAAACCAATGTAATGCTGTTCTTGTTTATGCCAATACATTATTATTACCTCATCCAATGAACATACTTATTTCTGCTTTCAGATAGCGAATCCTCGAGCGTTCTTCGTCGTCTAATAACGTCATTCTGCTGCCAGTAGAACCAGTGTCAACTATAATAGGAGGAAGCATTGTAAAAACCGAACGGATGCGATAGGACCCGAGCTGCGCCAAGAAGACCCGAGTTCACCCGAGGGGAGCCGAAGAGGAAAGGCAACGAAGAATACCTGCAAGACTTATGTTAGGTAGAACTACGTAAAGTAACTAGATTCTGTTGTTATATTTAAGTTTTCGCATTCGTGTTAAATGATACCCAGGTATGAATCGATCCATAAGTAAGCAGTTAAAAGACCACGCGAACTCTCCTCTCCTTCAAGAAACTTCCGTGCTGTGAGGAGTTTATGCAACTCGTCAGTCTTTTTTCGGGGCGACAGTCTTGGGGTGGGTTGCCGTGGTAGCAATGATTATGGGGGAGGGGCGGCTTGTCAGCTGGGAGGTACCAGTTGGCGAATTGGGGCCAACGTCGGAGGAGAGGAGGGGCGACTAGAATTGGCCTTGATGGTCTTCTTGAAAACTAGTGATCAGGAGGGTGGGCCCTGAAAAGGCGCGGGGTATATGTATGGGCACTGAGCTTTTAAGACCTTCATAAAGCGATGCCAGCTCTCAATCAGGGACCTGTGTAACTAATTGCAAGCTTCTTGCCAGATGGGCACCTATACCTTCAATGGAAGGGGGGGCGTTTGAGAGGCCCCCACCCTCGAAAAAAGGGGGGGGGGAGAGCTCTAACCTAGCCTCTAGGACACACGTCAGGCGTGACCCATGAGTGTTTCCTGGTTTTGTCACCTGCGGAAAGAAACGCGCTAACGAACTCAACAGCAAAATAGTTGACTGATTAGCCTGAAGGGGTGGTTAAACCTTACTTCCTGGGGACGTGTACCGTCGCTGTCGGGTGAAGACTGGAAGGTGAGTTCCTTCGGTGAGCCCTGAGCTTGACTACCCGCTGCCAATCTTGATGTGCAGGCCCTATGGGCCTTTCCACCGATCCGGTGCCGAATGTGTAGACACCCAACCGTGGCCGGGTGCAAGCTATAAGAGAGCGGGGTTACGTACAATGGCCGCGATCAGGAGAGGCCGGTCCTCCAAGGCCGCCGACCAAAGCCCTTACGATTGCCCGGCCCTGAGGGGGCTGAGCGGTGTGTCGGCTCCACACCAATAGGGTTCGTTGGCACCGTAAGGTTTTCCCCAAGTACCATTGAACTGGATTTTATCCGGAAGGGGCCGAAAACGCGAGCGTTTAATCTACTACGAGAGCTGTGTGCTACGTTGGCGTACGGCTACGGTGTAGCAGATCGGGCGGTAGGCAAGAGTGTGTGCGTGCGAGTCGGCCACGAGAAACAGTGAAAGAGAAAATGTATTTGTTATGAAGATCACTTCAATATTTCCATTCATCTTTAAATAACAAATGCACAAATTGTACTATAACTTGTAAAATTTGTGTATAATGATAAAATTGTTTTTGGCTTGAAGAATAATTAAGATTTTTACTTTATTTTTACTTCCTCAGATAATTATCTTTTAGGTCAGCTCAATAGGCCACTATTCCCGGGAGAAACATGGTCCCCGGAGTCACGGGACTCCTCCCAATCGACTTTCCCCTCGGGCCTCGTCCCCGAAGCCCCCTCAGGGCCCTCCCCTCCCCCCTGCCGACTCCTGAACCCGCCGAAGTAGTAGACATGGACTACGATTCGGACGCTAAGTTCTCTTCTGCTTCCTCCTCCTCATGACAGCTTCATAATTCTCCAAAGTAAGAGGAAGAAGAGGTTCTTTGTCACCCGCACCCCATAGGCCACAGCCCCCAAGGCCGCCAAGGCCCTCAGCCCCCTTCTTACCGCGCTACCCTCCCTGCCTTCAGCTCCCACATTGGCGCCCTCGCACCCTGCCTCACCCCCGCCGGCTCCCTCAGGCATGCCCCCCCTTCTCCAGCTCCATGGCAGTATCGTCGGCCCCCCCAAGACCCGCCATCCACCCCCCTTTTCATTCACGATAAAGGGAGATATCTGCCACGGTGCACTGCATGTACCGCCGCCGGGGTGAATCCTACAATATGATATTGGTGGGGAGACAATCTACTGTGTGGGGAGACCCGCTAACTACCGCGGTTGCCGTAAAGCACCCAAAACCTCTTCCCCCAAGCTGCGCACGCCAACAAAGGGAAAGCTCCTCGTTCAAGGCTGACCTGCCGACAGCCCTAAGCCCGCAGCGTCCCAGGCCCTGGAACGCCCGCAACCACCAGGCCCATTGCCCGGGCTCGAGGCCTAGCGTTCCCGCCCCCAGACTCCCCATCGGCCCCTAAGGCCCCAGCGGCCCCTAAGGCCCCAGCGGCCCCCACATCGGCTCAGCCCACCAAGGCCATTCCGGCTCTGATGATCGTTGCTACCCCCCCCCCCCCCCCCCCCTCCCGATGTCATCAACGACCAGGCCCCAGCCCCGGCGAAAGCCCCCACGGCCTCCCCTCTCCTTTCAACTTCAGCTGGTAACGTGTCCCAGAATATCATCCTGGTCACGTACCAAGCATTCTATTCTCCCCGCGCCCTGGCTGTGGCCAAGGCGCTCAATACCGCATTTTCTAGTTATTTAAATATATTTACTAAGTCTTCTTTTTTGTATTATTCAGTAGTTTCGATTTTTTTGTTCTTTTAGGTCTTAGGTTCTTTATGTTTTTATTTTATTTATGTATGTTTTTTTAACTATTTTGGTGTTAATATAGGCTAGGTTAAATTAAGTTGCGAGAGAAATTATACGAAATGAGAAGCCATTAAGCTAATGCTGCCAATTATATGGCTACTCGAAACGCAGTTGCCGCAGTCCTGCGCCACCGCTACCGTCCCTGCGACACCTCTGCCGGCCCGACCGGTCGACCCACGTGTCGCCTACGCCGCTCCTCTAGGCCCCGCCTCTTTCGTAGCAGTGCTACGCGGCACGACGTGGCTAGCTACGAGCTAGCGAGAGGTTTGTTTACGTCTGATCGGCTACGAGTACGCAAGTGATTGCGGCCGGTCGGCGTTCGCGTTTTTTGGTCCCTAAGGACTAAAACTACTGTTTTGTGATACTTGTGGATACCTAACGGTGCTAATTAACCTAAGTGGAGACCGAGCAAGTCGGAAGGGCGTTGGTGCGCGGCCTTGGGGGCTTCCATCGTCGCGCCCAGCAGCTTAACCCCGTTCTCTTTCAGTGTGCACCTGGCGCCGATTGGGTGTGTCTACCCCATAGGCGCCAGCTCGGTCGCAAGACCCATAGGGCCCCGCTGCACATTAAGATTGGCAGCGGGCAAACAAGCTTAGGGCTCACCCTAGGTACTCACCTCCTTGCAACACCCAGCAGGGAGGGAGAGATCCTCGGGAAATCCCACCCGGGAGTTAGGATTAGGCCAATCAGTCAGTTTCGTGCACCAGGGAGTTTGTTCCCGAGTGTTTCTTCTCCCTGGTAATAGCACTAGGAAGCACTCGCGGGGAAGGGAGTTTTGTGGGACTGACTGCTCGGGGAGCTCACGTTTTACGTGTCTCCTCGAGGCTGGTTAGGAGCATAGGATCCCCCCCCCCATCTCCTCGTCAACACCTCCCCCTTAGCCGTCATGGACGCCCCTCAGGCGTCAGCGGCAAAGATGATACACGCCCTCATGGTCCTCTGCAGGACCATGATGGGGAACTGCAAGGACGCTGAGCTGGTGTCGGTGGTGTCCCTACTTCCCCCGCCCCCTCAGGGCTCAATCTCCCCGCATCTGCATCATGGCCCCTCCACGCCCCCCCCTGTGCTAGCCAACTACCTGGCAGCCAGGGCTACCTCACCCGCATTAGAGATGGAGTACGAGTCGGACCACTCCGACTCGTCTGCCTCCTCCTCCCGTTCCTCCTCGACCGCCTCGACCTCGGATGGCTACACAGTTGTCCAGGGGAAGAGGAAGAAGAAGGCCTCCTCCACCCCCCAGGCCCCCGCCCCCAAAAAGGCCACCAAGGCGCCCCTCTCCCCTGCTGCCCCGACGTCAGCCCCCTCGTCGGCGCCCTCCTCGCGCCCAGCGTCCCCCACGCAGGCCGCCTCACAGGCGAGCCCCCGTCCCCCCAGCCCCATGGAGACTGCACCCGCAGCCCCCAAGACCCGCCCCCCACCCCTCCAGCCTCGAGGCTGTTAGGAGCATAGCCCCCTCCCCCAATGTCCTTAACAACTTCACCCGCCCTCAGGCGTCAGCGGCGAACATCATTGGTGGGCCCTTTGCAGGACCATGATGGGTAACTGCAGGGACACTGAGCTGGCGTCGGCCTACGACGCCCAGCTCAGTGTCCCTGACATATTTAACAGCAGCAGACATATTTAAGATCTCTAAGATCTGTGGCTTTTCTGGCCTCTCAATAGAGAAACCCAGGCAGAGTGGCATTGTCGGACAATGCCACCGATGCCAACTTTATGGACATTCGCAGCAGCATTGCTTCGGCAAACCGAGGTGTGTGAAGTGCCTGGGAAACCACGGCACTCCCGTCTGCCCCCGCCCCAAAGACCGCTCCCTATGCGCCGACCCGCCCAGCTGTGTGCTGTGCGGGGAGACAGGGCACCCCCCTCCCTAGCTTCTGCCGATATGTCCAGAAATATCATCCTGGTAACATAAGAGGCCTTCTTCTCCCCCCCTCGCCCTGGCTATGACCAAGGCCCTTGAGAACTGCAGAGGAGACCACTCCGCTGTGTTCCGAGAATTCGGTAACGTGGTTCACCAAGTCCAAATTTACACATCTCTCAATCATCAAGCTCTTCGGATAGGATTTTTCAACGCCAACGGCCTTAGAGGCGAACGTGATGAGATCGCCTTATTCCTCCGCGACCATCACCTAGACATACTGGTGCAGATGGCCTTCCTAAAGCCGCAGCACCGGGACCCGGCCTTAGTGGCCGTTGGCGTTGAGAATCAACCGGCTTTCGGTATTAACCTACATGATTCCTTGGCCTAATCTATTGAGAGTTTTGTAAGTTTGGACGTGGTGAACTACGTCACCAAATTCCCTGAAAACTGCAGTGGTCGCCTCTGCAGCTCGGGAGGAATAAAAGGCTTTATATGTGACCAGAATTATGTTAGGGACATGTCACTGGCCGAACTGTTGGGGGTTCGACTTGTGCTGGGGTACGAGCCCGGGTTGCCGATGGGAAGGGGGCACCGTTACGCTACGTCCATTAGGGCCGGGATGGCCTGGTAGGACTGGGTAGTGTGGGTGGCCTTAGGATCTTGCGGGAGCATTGTACCCCAAAGCCAGAAAATGTTTCAGAGCGTTCCAATGACGGGCACTGCGGCTAAGAGCCGCAGGCAGTTTTCCAGTCAGGGTGGGATATTCCTTTTCCTGGCGGGCGTTTGCACGCTTGGCTTGCTAATGGGAAGACGCTTTCGGCGCCTTGGGGCAGCCGCGCTAGTTGACCGGGATCGGTTTTAGGAAGGGTGCAGTCTGATGTGCCGTGATCGCCTAAGCATTTAACGCAGCGGGGCTTGCCGAAGCAATTGTTCTGGGAGTGCCCGTAGAGCTGGAATCTGTGGCAGTGGCCCACTATGCCGCTCTGTCGCAGCTTTCATTGATAGGCCGGAGAGGCCACAGATCTTAGAGATCAGGAAAATTTGCTGATGCCCTTAGGTGGGGTCGAAAGCCACGAGATTCATGTTTTTCCACCGCGGCAATTTATTCCCTGTAGCTGAGGTGGACCACCTCAGCGACTAGCGTGCAATGTTCTGCAACTAGCGCCAGTGGATCCGACACACCGCTCGGTCCCTTTAGGACTGAGTTAAAGTCGGAAGGGCGTTGGCACGCGGTCTTGGGGACTTCTCTCGTCACGCCAAGCTGCGAGCGCCAGATCTGCTTTTCTAGTTATTTTAATATATTTACTAAGTTTTTTTTTTGTATTTGTCAGACTAGTTTCGATTTATTTATTCTTTTAGGTCTAAGTTCTTTGTGTTTTTAGTTTATTTTTGTGGTACTACCTATAAGTTTTTTTTTTTACTCTTTTAATGTTTATATAGGCTAGGTTAGATTAATTTGCGACATAAATTATACGAAATGAGAAGCCATTCAGCTAACGCTCCCCTCCGCCTTGTTAGCAGTCCCAGTACTGCATCAAGGCTCCTCCACCCCGCCCCTCAGCCCCCCCCCCCTGTGCTAGCCAACTTCCTGGCAGCCAGGGCTACCTCACCCACGTTAGAGATGGAGTACGAGTCAGACCACTCCGACCCGTCTGCCTCCTCCCGCTCCTCCTCGACCTCGGATGGCTATACAGTCATCAAGGGGAAAAGGAAGAAGAAGGCCTCCAATACCCCCCAGGCCCCTGCCCCCAAAAAGGCCACCAAGGCGCCCCTCTCCCCTGCTGCCCCGACGTCAGCCCCCTCGTCGGCGCCCTCCTCGCGCCCAGCGTCCCCCACGCAGGCCGCCTCACAGGCGAGCCCCCGTCCCCCCAGCCCCATGGAGACTGCACCCGCAGCCCCCAAGACCCGCCCCCCACCCCTCCAGCCTCGAGGCTGTTAGGAGCATAGCCCCCTCCCCCAATGTCCTTAACAACTTCACCCCCCCTCAGGCGTCAGCGGCGAACATCATTGGTGGGCCCTTTGCAGGACCATGATGGGTAACTGCAGGGACACTGAGCTGGCGTCGGCCTACGACGCCCAGCTCAGTGTCCCTGACATATTTAACAGCAGCAGACATATTTAAGATCTCTAAGATCTGTGGCTTTTCTGGCCTCTCAATAGAGAAACCCAGGCAGAGTGGCATTGTCGGACAATGCCACCGATGCCAACTTTATGGACATTCGCAGCAGCATTGCTTCGGCAAACCGAGGTGTGTGAAGTGCCTGGGAAACCACGGCACTCCCGTCTGCCCCCGCCCCAAAGACCGCTCCCTATGCGCCGACCCGCCCAGCTGTGTGCTGTGCGGGGAGACAGGGCACCCCCCTCCCTAGCTTCTGCCGATATGTCCAGAAATATCATCCTGGTAACATAAGAGGCCTTCTTCTCCCCCCCTCGCCCTGGCTATGACCAAGGCCCTTGAGAACTGCAGAGGAGACCACTCCGCTGTGTTCCGAGAATTCGGTAACGTGGTTCACCAAGTCCAAATTTACACATCTCTCAATCATCAAGCTCTTCGGATAGGATTTTTCAACGCCAACGGCCTTAGAGGCGAACGTGATGAGATCGCCTTATTCCTCCGCGACCATCACCTAGACATACTGGTGCAGATGGCCTTCCTAAAGCCGCAGCACCGGGACCCGGCCTTAGTGGCCGTTGGCGTTGAGAATCAACCGGCTTTCGGTATTAACCTACATGATTCCTTGGCCTAATCTATTGAGAGTTTTGTAAGTTTGGACGTGGTGAACTACGCGCCCCTCTCCCCCGCTGCCCTGACATCAGCCCCCTCCTCGGCGCCCTCCTCGCGCCCAGCGTCCCCCTCACAGGCTGCCTCGCAGGTGAGCCCCCGTCCTCCCAGCCCCATGGCGGTTGCACCCGCAGCCCTACCCCCCTTCCCGGTGTCGTCATTGACCCAGGCGCCAGCCCCGGTGCAAGCAGCAGCACCCCTCCCCCACCAGTCTCTGGAGATATCTCCAGAAACATTATCCTGGTCACGTTCCAGGCGTTTCACTCGCTTGGGCGTTGGCCATGGCTAAGGCCCTTGAAAACTGCGGAGGGATCCTGCAGTATTCAAGGAATTCGGTGACGTAGTTCACCACGTCTTCACTTATACCTCTCTTATCTCCCGTAATAATGGATAGGTCCCACTCAATGAAACTCATGAGATTCATGTTATATGGCGCTCCACCGCGGCGATACCCTGTAGCTGAGTTGGGCCACCTCAGCTACAGGGATTTCTGCGCCGTGCGTGCAACGAGCGCCAGATCTGCATTATCTAGTTTTATTTAAACATATTTACAAAGTTTTTTTTTTTATTATTATTCAGGCTAGTTTCGATTTATTTATTCTTTTAGGTCTAAGTTCTTTGTGTTTTTATTTCATTTTTGTAGTGCTATAAGTTTTTTTTTACTATTTTAATGTTAACATAGGGATAGGGTTAGATTAATTTGCGAGATAAATTATACGAGAGCCATTAAGCTAACGCTGCCAATTATATGGCTACTCGCAACGCAACTGCGTCGCGAATTCTGCCTTGCGCAGCCGACTCAAACAGTCGTCCAAGGGAAGAGGAAGAAGAAAGCCTCTACCACCCTCCAGGCCCCTGCCCCCAAGAAGGCCACCAAGGCGCCCCTCTCCCCCCTTGCTCAGGCTGTCCCGACATCTTCGGCGCCCTCCTCGCGCCCAGCGTCGCCCTCGCCGGCTGCCTCTCAGGCAAGCCCCCGTCCCCCCAGCCCCATGGCAGTTGCACCTGCAACCCCCAAGACCCCCACCCACCCCCCCTTTTCATGCATGACAAAGGGAGGTGGACCGAAATCTCGGCCGCCTGCGCCGAGCATAGGATCAACTTCACCCATGCCCGAGCTGTCCAGCAGGGCATTAAGGTCGTGACCCCCACAGCTAAAGACTACAGGGAGCTGCATAAGCTCCTCACTTCCATCATTCGTAAAACCTTCCTGAAAACTGCCAAACCCGGGTGTGGTGCGTCAACGCTTGCTAGCACCTGCGAGTGCGTGCTTCCCAAAGACCGCACACACTACACTGAACCAGAAGCCACTCTCGCCGTGTCCGCATCGCAGGTGCAGCCTTTAATAACTAGAAAATCGGTTTTCTGTTTACTTAAATATATTTGCTTCGTTTTTTTTTTTGATATTATTAATCCAGTTTTTTTTTTATTGTGTTTTGTTTCTGTTGTCGTTTATTTTATTTGTGTAGTCCTATAAGTTTTAATAATTATTAGTATATTCACATAGGCTAGGATGACCCTGGCTGGGACATAGACCTGCTAGGCAGTAACCCACCCTAGCGTGTTGAACTGAGAGTAGCAACTAAACAAAACCATACAACTGGGACGGAATTTGACAGGGATCAGTTCACGCTCAGTACAACCAAGTTCAGCAGTCGCACTGCTGCCCCCGACGGCGCCGACGTCTAACGATATCGACTTCAGATGAGCACCTCGTCTGCTGCCGCTGTGCAAGGGGAATCTCCTTCCACACGCGTTTACTGAGTATACGACCACCGACTGACTGCGTACTTATGGATCCTTCTGAGAGAATGAATCTAACATAATGTCGGGACTTTTAGAGAGATTCGTGTCTTGTATTTTTTTTTAATTATATTATTTCTGTGAATTGAAAACCTTATTACCTAGTTACTATTATTAAATTACTTGCTTTTTATTATTCGCAAGATTTTGTTTTTTTTTTGTTAATAACCTATGTTTCCGCCATGGCGATATAACTCTAAGGGACAAGGAAAACAGATAAAGAAACTGCAAATCTGAATGTAAAGTACTGTCATAATAATACATATTTTTTAACTATTAACTACATTGAAAAAACATTTAATTGTGTTAGTTTGTGGTTTTTGCTTGTTGCTTCCATAAACGCACAGACAAATAAGTCTAAGGTTTCTGGAGGTACTTTATTAATGCAAAAATATTCAATATTCAGACACGGCTAGTCTACGATTTTATTAAAGGTATGTATAGATAAACGAATAAACTTTATTCTTTTAACATTCTTATCTTCTACAGTATTCATGACTGTTATTCGGGTTCAGGGTTTTCGAGTACCTTAAATAAAGAATTAAAATAATAGACTTGTACTTAGTTTACTTATTATTTTTCTCGAACTCAACAATCAACACAAAAACAAATTTATTCCAGTCACAAATATGTATGCACTTACAGTAAAGCTGGTTACAGTAAAGTATTTCAACGAGTAGTCCTGACTGAGCTCGAAGGGCTGGCACGACAACCAAGATGGCGTTTCCCCCACCATCATGCCTACGTTCCAATAAACGGACTATAATTGGTTAGTCGTGCCATCCACGAACACAGTGGATACTACATTAGTCAATACAGTAAAAACATTATCATGTGATTTAATTCCACATTATAATTGAATTAAACAGCTTAGTAATTTACGATTGATAATAGTCGGCCATCTATGGTAGGTATACACACGTCCTCGTGTTGATGAAGATAGAGAAAATAAATAAAGAAATTTAACAGCCCGAATGTTATCAACAGTAATGTTATGTAACACATTCATTTATTACAATATAACGTTATAACCAGTGTAAAGAAAACACACAATATGATAATTATTAACTTAGCAAATCATACTTTTGGGTATTATTTCAACGGGGTAGTTTTTGCTGGAGAGCAATGTGACGGGAACCTCTTCGCCTTGTTCGATTCGCCGGAGAGCCAATGTGACGAGATTGGTCGTCGGAGAGCCAATGTGACGGGGGGTCACATTATGTGAGGCTTTCCACCTCCCAACTCGTCCCAGTGTGTAGGATGGTATTATTGTATGTAATAATAAACTTGGATTTGTTTGTGACTTGTTTATTTTTAAAATTAGATAAGGAAAGAAACTGTAACAAAACAAAAATAAAAGGTTACAAAAGGAAGGTAAAAAGTTATAAACGGAAGGTAGGAGGTAGATGGTTATTACAAAACTACTAGAATGTTTATTATAAACTTACCCCGGGTTTCTAAAACTTGTTACATGTTACTATTGAAACTGGTAATAACTATTGAAAATATTATTGACTGCTCTGGTTGAGCAATTTGATAGGACTGAATGAAAAAATCTGAGCAGTCAATAAAAAAACGAAATTTAAAATATTTTTGAAAATAGACATTTTCTTTTTAGGTCAATAAAATAAAGGAGTTTTCAGTCATCGTGGAGGTTTAAAGTCCACGAGACTGAAAACGCAACGACATCGTTACAATTTCATGGCCCATTTTGAGTAACAAGCTGATATAACTGCTTTAAGCGTGAGTTTAAAAATAAAGAACATTAAATAATAGCATCTGTATTTGCGTTCAATATGATTAACACAAAAGCGCCTTCACCCACGATGCAGTCGGTAATTACCTAGTGTGATCGTACACCCGCGATAAAAAGTGTATCCTATGAAAAAAAAATGCGTTCTAAGCGTGAAAAAGTAACAAAAAAATTGTTCGCGACGATGCGTCTTAGCTACATAGTATAGGTAGTTATAGGTAGCTATAGTAGTACATAGAATGTTGCAAATAAATAAAACCGCTACTACATAGTATAGGTAGTTAGTACATAGAATGCTGTAACAAATAAAGCTGCATAGTATAGATAGTTATAGGTAGCTATAGTTGATACATAGTTTGTTATTGAAATAAAACACATTCGTTACAGTCGTTTGCTCTCAAGAGGCAGTATATAAGCCCTTGGAGCCTTTATTTCTCCCAAGTAAATAGAATATAGTTAGGTAGGGTATCCTATCCCTTACACATAACAGTAAACACATGGTAACCCTGGTAATCGAAGGTATATAAAGGTAATCAAGGTATATAAAGGTATATAAAGGTGATCGGTGGTATATAAGGTAATCGAGGTATATACACACACAGACAGACATACATAGGTAAATAGAAAGGGCTTGGTAATTTGAGACCTGAAATATTTAGGTCAAAGGTAGTCGCATAGCTAAAAGCGACACCATAGTATAAACAGGGGAAGTAGGTTATCTCCGGCCTAATTCGCGATATAATTGCCTACTGTCTTAGGGTTGTCACTTTAACACATCTCTGTATAAGTAATTCAGTGATCATTAGTCAATGAAGTTCAACAATGGTTTGATTTTACAACTGTAAGTACTTACCTACTTAGTTACTATACCTACAATACTGAGAAATCGGCATAACTAAACGTAAACAAAGCAATAGCGGCAAATCAATTGATAGATCAAAAGTACCTACCTAATATATTCTAGTAGGAAATTAGGCCTACCTACCTACTTTCTCTGTGTGATAGAAAACTAATAAAAATAAGTAAGTAGGTATCTCATCATCAAGTAAAAATTATATGCTAGAATAAGTGACTAGCTTACCTTTCCTGTTCATTAGGTAATCTGAACAGAGATAATTCTGGAATCGATGAATTATTGAGACACCCAAACACACAGCAATACGTTCTCCTGCGACTGTCAGACATTTTTTATTTATTTAGCGGTGACGCGCGAACCTCGTGCAGTGTTAGCCCCGACTGGCGCACTGAGAAACGGGTCGAGACTTGTTAAAGTGTGCGTGCGTCGACGCATAGATACTATGGCGCACACATACAAGCCGCGCGCGGTGCGTTTGTATGAAGATAAACTACTACCCCTGTTTATACTATGGCGACACTGACCAATCACAGAGCAGGAGGGTGCTGGTACGTGATTGGTCAATGGTTTTTGATAAATAGCCCTGGTGAAGGTATGCTCAAAAATAAAACACTTTGCATCTACCCTCTTCCTTTCCCGAAAATACAAGTCTAGATTCTAGACTTCTAAATGTCTGAAATAGAACCGCCTTGAAAAATCCTTTCAGGGGATATATAGATGTCTATAGTGTATGCAGGCATAAAGCCGTAATTTAGGTTTAAATAAAACTGTTTATTTTTATCCCCCTGAAACATATACGCTTATAGAGTTGCAACCCCTTGAGTGACAGGGTTGAAACATATGTAGTTTTGTAGAGGGTTGTCGTATCTCTAGAGATACATATAGCTGTATAGCCCTCCTAGCATAGTTTTACGGTAAATTCACCCCAAGTAGGTAATAGCTTCGTGCCTACAATAGTTTTGTATAGTTTTCGGCATCCCACCCCTACATGGAGGGGGATGAAGGGGTGAATTCGTCTCCGCTGTATGGAGCCTACCGAGGGCTATCCATAAAGGTACGACAACCCCTACTCACATAGACCTAAGCCTAGATATAGCCTAAATTCTAGGATAGACATAGTGAAAAATCTTGTTAATAAACTTCATCACACACGGTGATTTTTTGGGTGTCGATACGGTATAGTTACGCCGTACAATAGTAACATAGGAAATTTATAGAATTTGTAGTCATTGTCAAGATAATTTGAACTTATACCTAAATGTAGAATCATATAGTCGCGAATTTCACCCTTCAAATCGCTAAGTGCATAGTGAACAAGTTAAATAGTGTTTTATTGTGACTTTATTGGTAAGCCCTCAATACCTACCCCTATATACTGTGTCTATAACAGCAAGTATAGCAAGTAATCAACTAAGGGTTGCATCCTCATGGCCCGTAGCTTATAGACGGAGCGTCAGCGCGTCTGGATCATTTATACCTAGGTGGGTTGTCACCATACAGTCCACTTTTGAAGAATAGGATAACCTACCCTGGCCACCCTACAGTCCAGTCGATCACGCCCGCCCCGTACAAAAATAGACAGTTACTTTTATATTTATATTTGCAACACGACCAACACAGACCGAACAACGAAACCATACACAAACCGACGACCGAAACAAATGGAAAGCGACCGTAACCGTAAAGTAATTCGTGGGGACTACGATCCTCAGCTATGAGGAAAACTACACAATGAGGACACCACAATTATTCAACGTCAGCGTCGATCTGTGGGTGTGGTAAGATCAACAACACAAATACCCGCGCTTCCCCAGCAAGGTATAACACGTCAAGTCCCCACGATCAATGACTTTCCCAATGTTTTTTGTAATGTTGTTTCAAAGAGTCCCCATACATTTAATTTCGCATCTATTCCCAGATGAGACGCCTATCAGCCAGGAGATCTAGCATGTCTCTAAAGAAATATTCTTATTGACCTCTTGTGTTGCGACAATCTGTCCATCGATAATGCGACTGTCTTGTCGTGCATCGCTTGCATACATCGAGGGGTGGTGTGGAGGGGATGTGTCAAGGTGGTGGAAAGGTATAAATTGCTCTATTCGTGTGACAGAAGTCAGAGGGGACCGCCCGGAGCCGCAGTGTGAAGACGTGCCTACAACAGCGCTACCTATCCCGTCCGGACCGACCGACAAGTGTCTATCGCGTGGCGCATAATAGAAGACTCGAGCGCTGCCCCAAAGGCACAGAGCGCTCCGGCCCAAGCCGAGACACACTCCAGCGCCGCGCTCACTCAGCAGCGACAGCGCACCCAAACGCCTCGCGCCCCGATTGAAGAGGGGCGCGAGCGCAATAAAGAATTTACCGCCTGCGCCATCAAACTCCTGATGGACCTGATAAAGGCCATCAGGCAGGGACAGGACGCGGAGCTTGTGATCCTCGACGGCTTGGCCGCGCTACTTGCGCTCTACAATGGCTGAGTCGTTGAGGATTCTACATTGGAATGCCCGCGGCCTCATGAGCAAGGCCACGCCACTCCGCCTCCTCCTTTGCGATCAGCAAATCGACGTGGCGCTTATTAGTGAGACGTTCCTGGGCCCGGCGGACAAACCGCGATTCCCAGGTTACGTCACCTATAGGCAGGACGAAAAGTCGGTTGTCGGAACCCGTTATCGCGGTCTGGCGATACTGGTGAAGCGAAGAGTCGTCCATCAGCCACTCCCTACTCCATCACCAAATTCATTTTACGCGCTGGGTGTTCAACTGCATGTCGCCGGCGAGGACATAAACGTCTACGCGGCCTACATACCGCCCGCCGCTCCCTTCGATGTGGTCGAGCTGCGGGCGCTACTTCTTGGGTCGCAACGGCCTACACTCCTCGCCGGCGACTTAAACTGCAAGCACCCAGCGTGGAACTCAAGATTGGCCAACACTGGGGGCAGACGACTCCTTGCTGATGCAGAGGCCCATGGGTACGTGGTGTCCGGCCCGGACGTGCCGACGCACTTCCCGGACAACCAAAGTCACTCGCCGGACGTGCTGGACATCACGGTCCACTGGGGCCTTAACTGCCAGATCGCCCAACAGGTACTGGACGACGAGCTGCTGTCAGATCATCAGCCCGTGCTCGTCGTCCTATCCGGGATGCCGACCCGACTTTCTCCCCCAGCGCCACGTCGAAGGACTGATTGGAGCTCCTTCACGGAGGCGCTGGAGACCACCACACCGACTTGGCCCATCGTCACAGCCGCAGACGTGGACGGTATGGCAGGTGAGGTCACCGCTTGCATTCAGCGCGCCTACGAAGAGGCGACTCATACACTGAGTAATAACCAAGGGCTAACACGCAGGCCCCTCCCACGCCACCTTCGCGAGATGGTCGCCAGCACAAGGCGCCTACGCAAGCGGTGGCTGATTACCAAATGCGCAACTATGAAAGCCGAGCTAAACCGTCTGGCGGAAAGGACCAGGGCCAAGCTCCAGGAGCACAACTCCGAGAGCTGGGTGTCCTACATAGAGTCGACCGCCGGCGACTGGCCGGCGATACACAGACTGTGCCGGACGGTCACAAACACCCCAGCTCCGGTGCGCCCGCTCCTGCACAGCGACGGGACGCCAAGGTACGCCGCATCAGACCGTGCGGAGATCTTTGCCGAGCACCTGGAGCGTCAGTTCCAGCCGAACCCGACTGCCGATTACGATCATGTCGCAGCAGTCGAGAAACACCTTGGGGACTATTTCACATCGCCGATAGCTCCCGATGAAAACCCGATTTTCTTTTCGCCTGGGGCGGTGAGACGCGCCATCCTGAAAACTAAGCCGAAAAAGGACCCTGGGGCGGATGGTATCACCAACACAGCGCTGCGCCACTTGCCATACCGAACGGTAGCGGCATTGGCGCGCCTGTTTACGGGGATACTCCGCACAGGGGCCTTCCCGAGCTGTTGGAAGGAAGGGCGCGTCATCATGCTGCCCAAGGCGAAAAAGAACGTGCTGAAGCCGGAGAGCTATCGGCCCATCACGCTCTTGCCAACCATCTCCAAGGTGTTCGAGCAACTCCTGCTGCGACACCTTACCCCAGCCGTGATCCCCCGGCCGGAACAGTTCGGTTTCCGCTCGGAGCACAGTACGACGCTCCAGCTATCGAGAGTACTGCACCTGCTTACTGCTGCACTAAACAAGAAGGAGCAAGCAGTTGCAGTACTTCTCGATATGGAAAAAGCATTTGACAGAGTCTGGCATGCCGGTCTCCTGTTCAAAATGTCGCGTACCGACGCGCCCCGTCGCGTAATCAAGGTGGTCTCCTCCTTCCTCACGGACAGGACATTTAAGGTGGTGGTCGATGGTGCCTTGTCTAGTGCCCGACCCATAGCAGCAGGCGTGCCGCAGGGCAGCTGTCTCTCGCCGCTCTGCTACTCATGTTACACCGACGACATCCCCACGACGCAGGAATGCACCCTCGCGCTGTATGCTGACGACGCCGCGTACATCGTCACCTCGCTGAATGCGAGGCACGCGGCCGTCAAGATGCAGCGCGTGCTGGATTTGCTTCCCGACTGGCTGTCGAAGTGGAGGTTGTCGGTGAACGTGGGTAAGACACAGGCGCTGCTCGTCGGGTACGCGCACCTCCCACCACCTCTCCGACTGCAGGGAGTCGACATTGATTGGTTGACCCGGGTCAAGTACCTCGGAGTCACCATCGATCGTCGACTCTCCATGGGCCGTCACGTCAAGCAGGTCGCCGCCAAGGGCAGAGTGGCCCGCGCGCTGCTCGACCCGGTGCTCTCGTCACGCATCCCGCTGCGAGCCAGGCTGGGCGTATACAAAACGTACATCCGCCCGCTGCTCACATATGCCGCCCCAGCTTGGCTCGCCCTCACGAGCGAGACGAGCAAAAAACAGCTTCGCGCCCAACAGAATCTGACGCTGCGAAAGATCGTTGCCGCCCCTCGCTTCGTGAGGAACAGCGTAATACAGCGCGACCTCAAGATCGAGAGCCTGGACGAGTTCTGCGCCCGCCTCGCGTCCAACATGTTCGCGCGTGCCGACGCTTCTGCTTGGCCGCACGTCAAGGATATAGCGCCCTGGCACGCGCGGCCACCTGACGCGAGGCGCTTCCCACGCGATCTGCTGCCAGACGATGACGCCCCCCCCCCGGACTTGACGCTGAGTGAGTCGCAGACACCGACACGCGACTCTCTCAAACAATAAGACTCTACATGCATAACACGCACTCGCGGCGCTCTGTGTGCTAAGTTAATATAGGCATAGAGCGTTGCGAACCCCACACATTCATGACTCTACAACATACGAACTCACGCGACGAACGTGCGGCGCGGACGCGCGTATCGTTCGCTTACAGGGTATCGGTGTTACACAATACAATGCCGGCCCAACTCACCCATCGGCCCCTTAGCTCGGAGCGTGGACGGCTCGATCTGGAAGCGAAACGAGCGGGGGTCAACCTTCTCAGCAGAGGGCGCCACCAAAGTCGGACCCTACGTCGCTGGTCGTCTCTCGCTGGGCCTCCCTCGGGCAACCGGGGGTCTCACCTGGCGGGGACTGACCGCCGTAGGGCCGTGAAACACGGCACTGCGAGGCAATGCCGGGCGCTCCTGCTGAAACACCAATGACAGCTACACTCCTAGGCACGCTGCGGCACAACTGCCGCGCGCGTCATAAGCCGCGCCTATATCGGCCACCCAACGCCGCGCCCGTAGTAACGGGCGCGAACACCCAGACGCCGCGGGATCAAAGGCCTCGCCTACGCCCGCCGCCGCGCCCCCTTGCGGGGGCGCCGCGAAAAATCTACCATAATAGCAGAAGCCAGAGGGGATCAGCTGTTGCCGTCTTCGCGAAGACACCTGTCCACAAGTAGTCCGCGAAGTACCCGCACGAGCCCCATATTGTTCTTCTCCTACCCTACGACTGTGTGACCGGGCCTAGTTCGTTCGCACCGTAGTAGGTGGCTATTAGGGGTGCTACCAGTTGACACAGTCCCCCAGGAGATAGAGGAGAAGCTCCGCTCGTTAGGATACGAGCCGGAGTACGTGCGTCATATTAGGGCGCGCCAAGGAAGACCCGGCTGCGTGTTCTACGCCATGCTGCGGCGCAATCCCGACGTGCGCCGCATATTCGGCACCACAACGTTCATGTTGATGCGTGGTGTCAAGATAGAAGCGTGGCGAGGAAAACGTGGGCCCGCACAGTGTCATCGGTACCAAAAATTCAGGCACTCGTCGCACCAATGCCACCGCCCGCTCGCCTGCGTGCGCTGCGGCGAGGGACACACCGCGCGCGAATGTCCGCGCCCAAAAGAGGAGCCCGCCACATGTGTTAACTGTGGGGGCGCACACCCGGCGAATCATGTGTGTCCCGTATTTAAGCGGGAACGTCAAAATAGGCGGGCGGGTACTGCCGCCATTACGGCGGCCTCGCAAAGCCGCCCCAAACAGAATCAAGTGGACACTGAAAAAGATGCACCAAACTTAATGGCGGCAGCTAACGGGCCCACTAACCGAGATGGTACCTCCTCTAAAAGCAAGAGGAAGAGGAAACGGGGTAGGAAGGGCATAAAGCCCAAACCCCAGGCGACCGAAACCCCAAACCCAAGAAGGGAGGGAGGTCACTCAGAATGAAGAAGTGGAAACGCTCCCACGGGAGACTTCTCAGGCCGCCGCTGCTTCAAGGGTAGCGCAGGCCAACAGAGCAGAGAGACCGGCGCCCGCAACTACAGTCGGCACCAAGAAAGCGGCGCCGGCAAATAAAATAAATCTACAATAAATCGTGCCGCCACGAACCTTGGTGCGGACTGTATCGCACCAACAACGTAGGGCGGCACTACAAATAGAAACTTCACGACCTGCGCTATCCAGCTGCTGATGGACCTCATGAAGGCCATCAGGCAAGGACAGAATGTGGAGCAGGTTATCCTTGACGGCTTGGCCTCCCTACTTACCCTCTACCATGGCTGAGTCGTTAAGGATAGTAAACTGGAACGCCCGCGGCCTGAGATCGAAGGTCGCCTTCCTCAGAATCCTCCTGAGGGACTAAGATGTTGACGTGGCGCTCATAAGCGAGACGCTCCTGGGACCCGAAGATAGGGTTAGGTTCCCAGGCTATCTCGTTTATAGGAAGGACCAACGATCGGCATTAAACGCCCGATATCGTGGTTTGGCAGTGCTGGTAAAGCGAAGGGTCATCCACCAAGAGCTCCCCTCGACGACGCTGCACTCAATGTACGCGCTGGGTGTACAGCTGCATGTGGCCGGCGAGGACATTAACATCTACGCCGTGTACAGACCGCCCGGGTACAACTTCAACACTACTGAGCTACGGGCGGTCCTATACTACAACAACAACGCGACCATCGTCGCCGGCGACTTGAATAGCAAGCACCCAGGTTGGAACGCGTACTCCACCAACAGGGCGGGGATCCGACTCTTCGCTGATACCGAAGCCCACGGCTACACGGTGTCTGGCCCAGACCTAACCACCCACTACCCGGAGAACCAAGCACATATGCCCGACGTGCTGGACATTGTAGTCCACCGTGGGCTAAGCTGCCAGATCACCCAGCAGGTGATCGACGACGAGATGGGCTCGGACCATCATCCCGTGCTCGTCGTCTTATCGGGAATGCCGACCCGACTGAAACCACTAGCGCCACGTCGCATCATTAACTGGGACTTATTCACAGAAAAGGTTGCGACCACTACGCCCACTCGGCCTATCACTGCCGCCGCGGACGTTGACTCGTTAGCCAACGACGTCACTGCTTGCGTGCAACGTGCCTTAGAAGAGGCCACCACTATCCCACCCACGGAGGGGAGAGGGTTACAGCCGCCTCTACCGCCACGGGTACGTGCACTGGTTGCCGAGAAGAGGCGCCTACGCAAGCAGTGGCAACAACTACGCTGTCCTACTCTAAAAACGCAGCTCAACCGTCTCAAGGAGAAGGTCAAGGCCGAGGTCAAAGCACTGGCCGCCGCGAGCTGGGAGGAACGAATAGACGCCGCCGCGACCGACTGGCAGTCAACTCATCAACTGTGTCACCAGTTGACAGGTACCCCAGCCCCGGTGCGCCCGCTAAGAGGCAGCGACGGGGCGCTCATTTACACGGCAGAGGACCGGTCGGAGGTCTTTGCTGAACACCTGGAGCGTCAGTTCCAGCTGAACCCGACCGCCGAGCACGCACACGTCGCGGCAGTCGAGCAACACTGCCGAGGAGGACGCCCTATTTATCTCGCCGGACGCAGTTAGACGCGCCATCTGGCGGACGAAGCCAAGAAAGGCCCCCGGTGCCGACGGCATTTCTAACACAGCGCTGCGCCACTTGCCGCCCCGTATGGTCGCGGCACTGGCGCGCCTTTTTACAGGAGTGTTGCGCACGGGGGTTTTCCCGGCTATCTGGAAGGAGGGGCGCGTCATAATGCTGCCCAAGGCGGGAAAGAATATCCTGAAGCCTGAGAGCTATCGGCCGATCACTCTGCTGCCCACCATCTCCAAGGTGTTCGAGGCGCTCCTGCTGCGACACTTGACGCCTCACATCGTCCCGCGCCCGGAACAATTCGGGTTCCGGGCTGAACACAGCACGACGCTCCAGCTATCGAGGGTACTGCACCTGCTGTCGTCAACGATGAATAAGAAGGAGTACGCGGTCGCAGTATTCCTCGACATGGAGAAGGCTTTCGACCGTGTTTGGCATGACGGCTTACTGTACAAGCCCCGCCGCCCCGTCGCGTCGTGAATCTTTTCTGTCCCACAGGAGCTTCAGAGTGGTGGTCGACGGCGCGCTGTCCGCCCCCCGCCCCGTCAGGGCGGGCGTGCCGCAGAGCAGCTGCCTGTCGTCAGCGTGTTACTCACGTTACACCGACGACATGCCCACCACGCCGCAGTCGACGCTCGCGCTATACGCAGACGACGCCGCGTACATCACCACCTCAATGAACGCAAGATACGCGGCGTCCAAGATGCAGCGCGTGCTCGACCTTCTCCCCGACTGGCTCGCCAAATGGCGACTGTCGGTTAACGTGGGTAAGAGGCAGGCGATTGTTACAGGCTCATCGCATCTCTCACCACCTCTGAAGCTGCAAGGAGTCGACGTCGAGTGGTCGCACCAGGCCAAGTACCTGGGCATGATCATCGACCGTCGACTCACGATGGCCTCGCACGTCCGCGCGGTCGCCGCGCAGGCAAAAGCTGTTCGCAACAAGCTCAGACCGGTGCTCTCGTCCCATATCCCGGTGCACGTCAAGTTGGGCGTGTACAAACTGTACATACGCCCAATATTGACGTACGCTGCACCCGCATGGCTCGCCCTCACCATTGAGGGGAACCGAAAGAAGCTCCGCGCGCAGCAACATCTTGCGCTGCGGACCATTGTAGACGCCCCTTACTTGTGGGGAACGATGTCATCCAGCGCGACCTCGGGATTGAGAGCCTGGACGAGTTTGCGCAGCGCCTCGCGAAGGCAATGCAAACAATAAGACTCCACAAACAACGCACATCGCGAAGCGCGACTCGTTCTAAGTTAATATAGGCGAGTCGCGCAACGCTCACACAATAAGCATTTCTCGACATTCGCTCGAACTCACGCACCGAATATTGGCGGAGTGGAATCGCTATTCGGTGCAAACGCACTGGGCGGTAGTACTCACACTGCACGGCCGCTCACACACAAACATAATACCGTCTCGCAGTCCAAACCGCAAACGGCTCAATCTGTGCGCGGGGCGGACGGGGACTACATACTACTGCAGGCGTGTCAACAAGCCGGCACCTCTGTCGCTGGTCGTTCCTCGCTGGGCCTCCCCCAGGTCACTGGGGGTCTCACCTGGCGGGGTCCGACCGCCGAGGTGTCGTGAAGAAGCGTTCGCTGTGCGCTGTACACAGTGGCGCGACAACGCCTGCAGTAACACAACAATTATACACTCGGGTTAACGTTGCTATGATTTTTGTAGTAGGCGTTAACCCGAAACTTAGTTATTTTAATAACACCACAAAGACGAGCCCATATTAATGGGCTGAGGGGTGCCCCCGCGGCCAGGGGGCTAAGCTCCGTGACCGCTCGCCGCGTCCTCTAGCGGGGACGTAGCGACTTCCAAAGTTAACACCGGTGTCCGTTTCTCACCGGAGTCGGAGGGCGAGTATAGGTTGGTCCAAAGATACCTGGTCGACCTCGAAAAGGAGACCGGGATAAGCTGGTTCGCCTACTCCCTCCCTGCCGGCGGACAAGATGTTCAAGGTGGCCATAGGGGGCTGCCAGTGGACACAGTCCCCCAGGAGATACAGGAGGAGCTCCGCTCGCTAGGATACGAGCCGGAGTACGTGCGCCACATTAGGGCGCGCTAAGGACGACCCGGCTGCGTATTCTACGCCATGCTGCGGCGCACTCTCGACGTGCGCCGCATATTCGACACCACAACATTCATGCTGATGCGTGGTGTTAAGCCCGCCACATGCATTAACTGTGGGGGCGCGCAACCAGCCAATCATGTGACGTGTCCCGTATTCAAACGAGAACGTCAAAACAGGCGGGCGGGTACTGCCGCCATTACGGCGGCCTCGCAAAGCCGCCCCAAGCACAACTAAGTGGACGCCGTGAAAGATGCACCAAACTTAATGGCGGCAGCTAACGGGCCCACTAACCGAGACGGTACCTCCTCTACAAAAAATAAGAGGAAGAGGAAACGGAGGAGAAAGGGCTGAAAGCCCAAGCCCCAAGCGACCGACCCCCAAACCCAAGATGGGAGGGAGTTCCCTCAGAATGAGGACATAGAAACGCTCCCACGGGAGACTCCTCAGGCCACCCCTGCTCTAAGGGTAACGCAGGCCAATCAAGCAGAGAGACCGGCGCCCGCAACTACAGTCGGCATTAAGAAAGTGGCGCCGGCAAACAAACCAAACAAAGTAAACAGTGCCGCTACGAAGCTTGGTGCGGACTGTAACGCACCAACAACGCAGGGCGGCACTACCAATAAGAATTTCACGACCTGCGCTATCCAACTGCTGATGGATCTCATAAAGGCCATCAGGCAAGGACAGAATGTGGAGCAGGTTATACTCGACGGCTTGGCCTCCCTACTCAACCTTTATCATGGCTGAGTCGTTGAGAATAATACACTGGAACGCCCGCGGCCTGAGACCGAAGGTCGCCTTCCTCAGACTCCTCTTGAGGGACTGAGATGTTGACGTGGCGCTCATAAGCGAGACGCTCCTGGGACCCGAAGATAGGGTTAGGTTCCCAGGCTACCTCGTTTATGGGAAGGACGAACGGTCGCGGCGCGCAACGCGCGCAGGCGCCGGCAACTCACCCGAAACCGAGTCAAATTTTCACCCGAAACCGAGGACGAGTACAGGGTGGTACAGTCGTACCTGACGGCCCTCGAAAAAGAAGAGGGTATCAGCTGGTTTGCGTATTCGCTGCCAGCTGAAAAGAAAATGAAGATCGCCATCGGGGGGCTGAGGGGCTACCTCAGGGCGGAGGAAGCGCAGACGGGGGAAGAGGAGAAACAGGAAGAAGGAAGCCCCCCCCCGCGACTGCGACCGAGCAGGAAAAAGAAGGTCTGCCAGGAGACAACACAGGCCGCCCCTGTCCAAGAGATGGCGCAGGCTGTAAAAGGAAAGAGAAACGTAGAGAAGAGGAAGGAAGAAGTGGAAAAGAAGAACGCCAGCTTGAGCGCCGGCACAGTACAGAAGCGCGTCATTCCAAAAGAAGCTACCACCAGCGCTGCCACAGTTGCCGGCGCTGAGAGAGAACAAAGAAAGGAATTCACAGCCTGCGCGATCAAGCTGCTGATGGACCTAATAAAGGCCATCAAACAGGGGCGAGACGCGGAGCAAGTGATCCTCGATGGCCTGGCCGAGTTACTGAAGCTGTACCATGGCTAGGCCGTTGAGGATCCTTAACTGGAATGCCCGCGGCCTGAAAAACAAAGTCGCACCCCTCCGCCAACTCTTGCGGGAGCAGGACATCGACGTGGTGCTAATAAGCGAGACGCACCTGGGACCTGAGGACAGGAATAGGTTCCCAGGTTACCTCGCTTATCGAAAGGACGAAAGGTCGGCACTCAACCACCGATACCGTGGTCTGGTTGTGTTGGTGAAACGAAGAGTCGTCCATCAGGAACTCCCCTCGCAGTCGCTGAGCACGATGTACGCGCTGGGCGTACAGCTGCACCTGGCCGGCGAGGATATAACCATCTACGCGGCCTATAAACCGCCCGCATCAAGACTGGACTGCTGAGAACTGCGGGCGGTCATACAAAGTGACAGGCCCACGAACCTCGCCGGCGACCTTAATTGTAAACACCCGGCGTGGAACTCTGCCAGCACAAACGCTGATGGGAGACGACTCTTCGCGGACGCGGAGGCCCTCGGGTTCTCGGTGTCCGGACCAGAGACGCCTACCCACTACCCACAAATCGCCCACCACATGCCGGACGTTCTGGACATCGTGGTACACCGAGGGCTTAATCACCAGATCACGCAACAGGTGATTGACGACGAGCTGCAATCCGACCATCAGCCTGTGCTTGTCGTCCTATCGAGGGTGCCGACCCGAGTGAAGCCGCCAGCGCCACGTCGATCCATTAACTGGAAAGATTTCACAGAAAGGATTGAGACCATGACGCCGACTCGGCCTGTGAGTGACGCCGCAGACGTGGACTTACTGGCAGACGAGGTCACTGCTTGCGTGAAGCGCGCCCTGGAAGAGGCGACACCAACGGAGGGGAAAGTGCTACAGCCGCCCCTACCGTTTAGGGTACGTGCAATGATAACGGAGAAGAGGCGCCTACGCAAGCAGTGGCAACAGACTCGCTGCCCAACTATGAAAAACCAACTAAACCGTTTTTGGACAAAGTCAAGGCCGAGTTAAAGGTTCTGGCCGCCGCGAGCTGGGAGGAAACTATAGACAATGCGGAGGGCGACTGGCCCTCCATTCATAAGTTATGCCGGGCACTGTCCAACACCCCAGCTCCGGTGCGCCCTCTACTGAACAGCGACGGGGCTCTAAAGTACGTAGCAGAGGACCGCGTGAAGGTCTTCGCCGAGGACCTGGAGCGTCAGTTCCGCCCGAATCCGACTGCCGAACACCAGCATGTCGCAGCAGTCGAGCAACACCTTGGAGAGTACTTCGCCACGCCGATAGCTCCCGAGGAGGACCCCGTATTCTTCCCGCCGGGCGCAGTGAGACGCGCCATCCTAAAAACCAAGCCTAAAAAGGCCCCCGGTGCTGACGGTATCTCGAACACAGGGCTGCGCCACCTGCCGTACCGAATAGTCGCGGCGCTGGCGCGCCTGTACACCGGGATACTGCGCACAGGGGCCTTCCCCGCGTCCTGGAAGGAGGGGCACGTCATCATGCTGCCCAAGGCGGGGAAAAACAGGCTGAAGCCGGAGAGCTATCGGCCAATCACGTTGCTGCCAACTATTTCAAGGTGTTTGAGTCGCTCCTGCTGCGGCATCTCACACCGCACATCACCCCAAGGCCGGAGCAGTTTGCTCGTAAGTATTCCATGTACTAAAATAGATAAATAAAGAGTCTTATGAATTACGCAACGAATAATTGTATTTTATATCTTCCTCGAAAATAATGCATTTTAAAACGTGTTTTTCCTCCTAGATAGATACAAATATCATATTTTATTTCGTCTGATTCTTATGTCTTATGTAAAATTAAAATACCTGACTTTATTTTCGAAAACAATGAGAATGGAAAATGGAAATCGAAAATCTACGCTGGTCTCACGGAGTCTTGAATCTAATTCCTAATTAGGAATGTATGCCGTATGCGGTTGGCCTTATAAGAAGAAAATAACAATTTAGAAAAGTATTTGGAATTGGTAAACATACTGGAAAACATGTTTCTTTCTACTGGCTATAACGACAATGTCAGCTGTTTACGTTTAATCTATGACGTCACAAGAATAATGTAAAAGTCATGACACTCGCTTTTAGTCAAAAGGCAGCAGTCTAGCTCGCCGGTCGGTCCGCAAGCTAACTTCACGTGACGTATGACGGCACAGTGCCGCCACCTGTGGGTCACTCGCAGCCAGCCTCGGAGACAGCTGAAGAAATCTGCTTTATGGTGAAGATCTTCGACAGGTATTCGACGCTGGAAACAGATGTATTGCAGTGTTCCTGAAATTCAAATTAAACACGATGTTATTATTTTGTCTCTAAATAGCTTGTCCCTGCGGTCTATCACAAATGAACGGTGAGAGTAATTAGTGGTTAATACGCAAGGTAAGGCCTGAGTCTGCTATTACAATAGTGTCAGAATGGTCTATCATTGATCTCATAATGGTTCATTTTCATAAGTTTGGTAATATAAAAACAAAAAAACATCCTCTCACCCCAAACACATACACTGTCTCCGTTCCGTCGTGGGTAATAAAGCGTCACTATGACTCCAGTGGACAACCACTGACACTCCATTGAAAGAAATACCATAGAACGGTAATCTCGTACATAAAGACAAATTAATGACAGACGTATGCGGTAGTCTGCTAAAATTTTAACAATTCCTTTGATCAGTGACCTACTATTAGAACGTCATTGTGCAGTCATTACTTTTAATAGCTCGGTTATCAAAAAGTGGCGGTTATCAATTATTTTACATGACCATTGACCGACCAATGATCGACCATTATGAATTTAACAGATTACGAACTTTTAGCAAAAATTACAATGGGATCGTGTTGGAATGACAAATTTACAGACTTGGGGCCCAGTAGGTAAGCAGTGACACTGACGCGCTGTAGGTATTTGTATGGACATTTTTCACGATGCCGGCTCTAGCAGAGGCTCCCGAGACATCCTGGTGCCGTGAGGAAGATAGTCAAAACGTTTATTGCGAACTAACTAAGTGTACAATGTTGATGTTATGTTAGTACCTACTTATGACTTAGCAGCCTTTTTCAAGCATTGCAATTTTATTATCATTCACATTCCCTTATCATCCTAAGTTAGACATTACACATTATTATTTTCTTTTATATAAGCACGGCGTGAAACATGCAACCGGGTCTTCCCTGGCGCGCCTTTATGAGGTGCACGTACTCCAGGAATCGGAGCTCCTCCTCTATCTCTGCGGGGTCCGTGTCAGCCGCAGTTACATATTCCTCTCAGCTGGTAGTAAGCTGGCGTCAGGTAAGTACCTTATACTCGTCTTCGGCCTGCGGCGAGAAGCGTGCGCCGGCACCGTGCGGACGAGCATTGGGGAGATGGCCCAGTTTGGCGGCCAACGCCCTGAAGTGGGTTGCCCAGTGGGGCAACCGCTCCACCACTAGTGGTCGGAATCAGGGGCGCTTGGTCTTGCTCGGCCGCCGTGTTCGCGGCGATGGTGTCTGACTCGGGGACTGCGCCTTGGGCTTTGATACACAAATTGGTACTTACATTTTGGCTTCTGTGCAGCGCCTCCTCAAAGGTCCGCGACTGTGCAGCGTCCCGCGGCGTTCGGTCCAGCTGCGGGGGCGGCTCGAGGCAGGACCGCTTCGTTTCCTCCTTTGCCTCGTCGTCGGTGCCCCTCCGACGCTGGGGTCTTCCCTCCAGCTGGTGTTCATGCCGCGATGGCGGAGACGGTGAGGATTCCTTGCGCTCCACGGACGCCAGTGACATGTTCGAGCTCGCTCTGGAAAAGCAGGCCGATAGCATCGCCGGCGAGTTACAGGCGGTGGCGCTGAGCGATGCGGGTGAAGCTGGTGTCGGCGGCGTGGGCATTGCGGCGGCACGTTTTATGCGCGGGTCGCGAGGTACGGCTCCGTCGGGTTCACGGTGACCATTGGCGAATGCTAAGAACACATAATGTGCAGTGTAGAGATATATAGGCAGCAGGAGAACTGCTTCTAAGAATGGCTATGTGGATGTGGAAGTTTCAGTAAAGAAAACATTAATAAAGTTTTCTTACCGGCAACAGTTCGAAGTTGCATTCATGTCCAGTTTTTCAAAGTTTTTTAAGACATCTTCTCTTCCTAAGATATACTGGACATGGGGCTTGCCTCAATCGGAGGCAACATGGTTCATACCCAAATGAAGTGACTCAGATGTAGACTCGGCAACACTCGGTTAAGTTCGGCTTCCTTCGTAAAACGTCACACACGTACTGAAAAACAAATGAATTTTATTGGTTTTTGTTTTACTTGAACCAAAATGTCATAGCCCAGTTGGAATTGAGAATAGTTAGTTGTGTGTACGTTAAGCAATTTATTTTATTTCCTCAAAACGCTAAAGGAAAACACCTTGAAGGAACTGTCATTCTAGTTTTCCTAGAACCAAATATTCGAAGCCGGAATCCAAGATATCCAATAACTCGAGTGGGGGATGTCTGCCTACCCTCTCACACAGGAGGCCTGCGTCCCAGCAGTGGGAACATTATAGACTCACGGATGATCCAGATGAAACCAATCAAAATATAAGTACCTATACAGTGAAAATATTTATTCAATATGAAATAGTTTCATACATTACGTAAGTACTAAGTAGGTACCTTAAGTTGGATAATTCATTTTCCTCCTCAACTTACCTACCTATAATAAAAAAAATACTTACTTTACCGTGGCTTCGCTCCGGCTTATTTCTGCATAAAATTTTTGCTGTTCCGTTGCTGGTTCTATAATTGAAATAATATTCATATTAAAATCAGACATCTCAGACTATTTACCTTCCTTTTCTACCTACTGCTGCTAATGATGTCCAATGCTGGACTTAGACCACCCCCAAGAGTCGCCACGTCGACCGGTCGCATGCGCCTCGCACCCACGGATACGCGGTCGCCATTCCAGAACATTTCGACCCCATCGATTATATGTTCAGCGAGAAATGTGCCTATTGCCGCTTAAGTTCGCTAATTGTTATATTCGTTAAGATGTACAGTAGAATACCGCACAAAACATGGTAGGCGTCGCGTGTCACAGCACAGATCGTTGTTAAGTTTGAACTATGAAGTGTGAAAAATGGCGTCACCGTAGAATAAAGTTTCATTATATTTCCTACAAAAAACTTAATTTACAACAGTTTTACAGATTTAAATTAGTAACATACCCGTAACAGCTTCCATTTTTCTTAGTTTTGGTAGTAATCGCCAGGTATTCATAAGAAATTAACTATTTTAGCGTAAAAAGTTTCTGCAAGTAACGCCCGCTATACTGGCGGCGCTAGAAAGGAAGAGTGGCAACATGTTAGGAAAAACGCTTTATTTCGACTACCTTCAACAATATGTTATTAGTGTTAAACTACCCTAGAACACAAAGAAAAAATGTTATGCCGGTGTCAGACGTTTGCATTTTTAGTAAGTATACCTAGTAAAATAAGATAAACATTACCTATTGCTGTTTTTCCAATAATACAAAACATTCAGGATATGAAAATATTAGTAGTTAGTACGTAGGTACAGTTCTAACAAAATATTAAATTCTAGGTACCTAGACTTTAGCGTCATTCATGATAACTTTGTTTTTCAACTCGGGAAGTGGGTTGTTTTATTAAAAAAAAAAACTTTTTACTAAACAAAAACAAAACAACCGATTTCTAAACAAAAAAAGTATAAAATAACTTTAATTTCGGAACTCGGTGCTCCCTCGGTGAACCCCTCCCCCACCTAAGTAGTACCTACCCTTACAAGTATCACGTTAGCCCTACATACTACTACCTAGTTTTCATCGACCAATTGCAGTATTGTCCCCTTACTCCTAACCGTTAAGGAGTTCTGTAGCTTCATCATCAGCACAGCAGCATCAGATGTTGACACTATGAAGCATAATATACTTGAGTAAGACATGATTATTACGTAGGTAACAAAAGCACCATACGAGCGTACAATTTTCGGTGGTTGCCCTCGATTTCTCCTGGATCCCATCATCAGATCCAGACCTCGGAAGTGAACTCTACCCAAAAAAAAAATTGATATCCGTCTAAAATTGACGGAAATTCGGTGAACATACATAAAAAATATATACATACCTACAGACGAATCGACCACCTCCTCCGTTTTTGAAGTCGGTTAAAAATAAACATTTGCTAATGCTGAGTAAGTACCTATATGAATTCAGTAATAAATCATGGTTTTCTTGTGTGAAAAGTAAGTATTTGTTTCGAAGTTACGTTTGTAATAAAATTCAAGCATGTCAAATCCGTGCGTACCTACCTATTTGGTTAGGACTTAGGAGCAATTACATTCTCTATGGTTAGGAGCAATGCTCTGATAACAAACAATTAGATACGTATTATAGAGAATTAATTTTATTATAAGCTGTATGAAAATCTGTAAAACTCGCTGTCATTTCAAATTGATTTAGATGACGCACATATCAACATTAGAAATTATTTGGTATTTATACAAAACATTATTTAGCTATGTCCTAACGTGAAGTTCGCAAAACAAACTCATGTTATGATTTTATGAATAACCCCTCCTATTTAATTTTATGAACAGTATATTATATTGTAGTCTTTGTTTATGAAGTCGGTTAACATAATTTTTCATCCCCACTGTCTGGTACCAGCATTATTTATTCCTACATTCCCGGAAATACATGCGACGTTGTCAGACTTATACGATAATTCTAGAATGATCATAAATTATATTTGACTATTCTAGAACAATTAACAGGAAGTTGCAAAACATTCGTCATGAGAGAGACGACGATACAAGCGTGAGTGAGTAAGTAGAAGCTGAAAAGTTGCAACAGAGAAAAATATTCGAGAATATAGGCAAAGGAGTTGCTATAATGCCTTTTTTCGTGTTTATAGTGTGCACAGTATACTTTAGTAGTTCAACCTGATAATAGAAAAAGCGCGGGAAACCTTAAGTTTGGCGGACGTGGTTTTCTTTTTCAATTTCTTAATTAATTATAAAATATTGGATTAGATTAAGTTTTTGTATATATTTTATCTTAATATTTAGTAGTTTAGTTAGTTTTAGTGTTTTATTTCATTCGGTAAGTGTTTTTTTAAGTTTTTCATCATCAAAGTGTAGTTTTAATATGGATCCTCCGGATGACCCCGGAGGTGGAACATTGCCGCCCGAAGTGGGGCATTATATTACAGTTTCGAACGACACTAGTGTAGATACTGATGGTTCTATCAGCACTTCTCATTCTAAAAGAAAAAGGATTTCTACTCGGCCTACTTTGTGTAAACATTGTAATAAAAAAAGGCGCAAAAGTGGCGGGAAACGTCACAACGATTGTAGTTGCGGTGAGGTGGAAATGGAAACAGAACACGTAAATACGGCATCCAATCCTCCCATTACTCCTCAGATGAATAATAACAATGAATCACCACAGATCTCGGTTTCGGTGGCCAGATTATTATATAATTCCTCGGATGCGGCACCATTTTTAGTTCACGTTCAAAGGGAACAAACTGCTTCCAATGGAAATACATTTTTAAATCCAATTTCATTTGGTAGGTTTTTAAAGAGAAACTCATTTAAAGGTATTATTAATGGAAGTCTTAAAAAAATTGGACGCAATCGGCTTGTTCTATCTTTTTCCACATTCCAAGATGCCAATTCTTTTATTACCAGTAAGATGTTGGAAAAGGAAAATTTTAAATCTTTTATTCCGACGTTCTCTGTCACTCGCATGGGCGTCGTCAGAGGTGTTCCCATGGAGTGGTCTGATGACGAGGTTCTTGAAAACATCTCGGTCCCAATTGGTTGCGGGAAGATTTTAAAACTTAGGAGGATTAAGAGAAAAACTATATTAGACGATAAACCTCAGTTAAAAAATACAGAAACAGTTATTTTGACATTCGATGGTCAAGTTTTACCAAAGCGGGTGTATATGTGCTACTCTTCTCTAACAGTCGATTTATACATTTACTCTACTATACAATGCTATAACTGTTGCAGATATGGACACGTTAAAAATCAATGTAGGTCAACACCTAGATGTTATAAGTGCGGTCAAGGTTACTCTGGGGATGCTTGCACCGTCTCTGAAGACAGCGTACATTGTTGCCTCTGTAAAGGATACCATGAGGCAACTAGCAAAAAATGCTTAGAATATGAGAGGCAGAAAAACATTAAGGAGTCAATGGCCAAGTCCTGCATTTCGTATGCTGAAGCTTCAAAACTTCATCCTACAATTTCAAAAATTTCTTATGCCGATGCCTTGCTCTCCTCACCCACAATTTCTAGCAATATAAATACATCAATTCCACAGGATCACTCTCCATCAAAAAATAAAACATCATATAAAAAGACAGTTTTTATTAAACCTCGGTCGCCACCTCACTTTTCCAAAGGTTACGATCAGCAATTCCATCAGGAGCTTACTCAGGGTGTGCCTCAACCTAAAGATGGTTGTGCTATCATCCCCAGAGATGACCTTTCTACTTTATCTGTTAGCGAATTGATCATAGCATTAATTAAATCTCTAACTCAAACTCATAACCTTTCACCGACCATCGCTGCCACTGTATTGAATGCAGTTTCTGAATCAAATAAAAATAATGGACAACAAAGCAAAGGTGTTCCAATGGAACTGCCGAAGCGCAGTAAGTAAAAAATGTGATATAATATATCTTGTAAATAAATATAATCCTTTTGTTTTTTCACTTCAAGAGACATGGCTTAAACCAGGGTCTCTGTTTAAGGTCCCTGGGTATGCCTGTGTCAGGGAAGACCGCTCTGATGGGTATGGCGGTGTAGCTTTACTCATCAAACATCATCATCCATTTTCACTTTTCACACTCCCATCTCATAATAATGACTTTTCTATCATTGCAGCAATTGTAGATAATATTTGTTTTGTTTCTGTATATATTCCTCGTCCTTCTGCTGTAATTTTTAGTGAAATTGTAAATATTTTTTCTATACTTCCTAAACCATATCGACGGTTAAAAGGAAGTAGGGCATAAGCGACATTTTGGTAAAAAATGAGTTATATATGCCATCCTACGTAAAATTTTCCGCTCTTTCGAATGCGCTTACTCTCATGGCTCTACGATGAGTTTTTTGGCGTTTATGCCCTAGCAAAAAAAATCGTTTTCATAGTATTAGTTTTCGTAACCGACGAAAATTCAAGTAATTTTTGCTACAAAGGTGCTTGTGCCCCTACAAAAATGATTTATTTTGTGTTTGTTGTCGGTAATGCTTTTTTACTTCATAAGGGTGTCGAGCTTTCAGTTGTTTATGCCTTTTAAGCTTTTCCCTCACAAAGTACAAACGTTGTTTATAGCCTACTTCCATTTCGTAATTTAACATAGCTATGGCGCTTGTACCCTATATACGAAATTCATTTTCATATTACTCTGTCAGTTATACCCTATTACCATTCAGTACTTTATGTAAGCTATGCAGGTTATGCTCTATTACCTAAATTTATTTTAATATCACACTGTTGGTTATACCTTACTTCCGCGTACAATATAAATACAGTTTTGTCGATAATATCTTATTACTTAAATTAAATTAGATATCATGGTGTCGATTATAACCTCATTATAACCTACTTCCACGTTCTACAATCATACTTATACGTCACTTATACTACAATACCCAATAAGCTTTTTATTATTTACTATAATGTTTCTTACCTTTTTAAATGATTAATATTACGGATACATACCAAGTGTTCGTAATTAATTCTTAAGTTCCCTACCTACTAGCTACAGTATTAGCTACCTACCCATCATCATCATCATCATCAACAGCCTGTTGCAGTTCACTGCTGGACATAGGCCTCTCCAATTGCACGCCACTTAGATCTATTTTCGGCTTCTCGCATCCAGTTTCTGCCAGCCGTCCTGCACAAATCGTCACTCCACCGTGCGTCTCGGCAAACGTAGTGTAGAACGTCCTACATTACGTTTGTCGAGACGCGGTCTCCACTCTAGAACTCATTTACCCCAACGGTTGTCAGTTAATATGGCCAGCCCACTGCCACTTCAGCTTACTAATCCGGTAGGCTATATCGATGACCTTGCTTCTCTGACGGATCACCTCATTTCTGATGCGCTCCCTCAGAAACACACCGAGCATAGCCCTTTCCATAGCCCACTGAGCGACTTTAAGCTTGTAGACCATACGAGCCGTCAGTCTCCACGTTTCTGCTCCGTATGCCATGACGGGTAGGACGCACTGATTGAAGATTTTCGTCTTTAGGCACTGTGGAATCGACGATGTAAAGACTCTACGTAGCTTCGCAAACGCTGCCCAGCCTAACTGAATTCTTCTATTCACCTCGCCCTCAAAGTTGTTTCTACCTAACTGCAATGTCTGCCCGAGGTACATATATTTTTGAACAACTTCAAGAATTGCACCGTGAATCGCAATCGGTTCCAGTAGAACATTTTCGTTGAACATGACCTTGGTTTTATTCAAAGTCAAAGTCAAAACGTTTACTGCGAACTAAGTGTACAATGTTGATGTTACAGAAAAGTCAGCCAGATCATTCAGCATCTGTTGTAGGTCCTGCAGCGTTTCTGCCATGATGACGATATCATCTGCAAATCGCAAGTAAGAGATGTATTCGCCATTGATGTTAATGCTACGTTCGTTTCAGTTCAGCGTCTTGAACATATCTTCCATTGCATTAGTGAACAATTTCGGGGAAATAACATCCCCTTGTCCCACTCCTCGATGCAACGGTATGGGACTTGTTTGCTAATTCTGTACTTGAACGGACATGGTGGCGGCTTCGTAGAGACATCTCATCACTTGGATGTATCGCCAGTCTACTTGGCAGCGCTGCAGGGATTTCAGATCAGACCAGATTTCAACCGAGTCAAAGGCCTTTTCATGGTCCACAAATGCTAGACACAGGGGCTGATTATACTCTTCGGTCTTCTGTATAATCTGCCGCACTGTGTGGATGTGGTCTATCCGCTCCGAAACCCAGCCTGTTCTGGTAGTTGGAATTCATCGAGCTTTCGCGCAAGACGGTTCATGATCACTCTTGAAAACAGCTTATAGACGTGGCTTTGAAGGGATATGGTAGTTCTTCAATAGGGTCTTGTCTCCCTTTTTGAAGAACGGAGTAGAAGTGTGGTCATCTTAACCACACTTCTACTCCACGCCTCTGAAATTCTCCCTTCAAACAGGACAGCGATAAACAGCTTCTGAAGCTCCCTCAGTTCGGGTTTACCTCCAGCTTTCAGCAGCTCTGTGGTAACGCCGTCTTCTCCAGGGACTTTTCCATTTTTAAGCTGCCCAAGAGCGATCTCGATTTCGCCAATACTGACTTATTTATTTAAACTTTACGCACTAGTAAAAAAAAAAAACTGTACAAAGCGGACTTAATGCCATAAGACTTTTGGCAGGTCTTCGGTTAAATGGCGTGTCAATGTGGCTCTAGAACCCTCATTTTTGGGATCAGGACGAGAGCATGCGATGCGTATAACCGGCTATAGAAGTCCCCCACTTCCGAAAAGGCTACTGGCTTCAAAGAAACAACTTCTCCACTTGCTGTGGGCAACTTCATCTGGTGGCTTCTTCCAAGAGACTGTACAAACACCTTTGACCCCCGATTTTGCTCGATTGCTCTTTCAACCGAAAGAGCATTGAAGCCCCTGAGGTCCTGTCGTACGTGCTTGTTGATTTTTCAGTTTAGAAATCGCTTTGCCGACGAAGTGACGGGTGGGCTTTCACGTCATTCCTTCATTAGCCCTAAAGTCCCTTCTGAAAGCTTGGACTTCTTGCCCTTACGCTGCATATCACAGAATCTCGTACCCTTTTCTCTGAGGATCCGAGTCACATTTTAGAGGTTCTGGTTTACGTCTGTTGTGGTTTCCACGGCAGCGAATCGGATTTACAGGTTTGCCTGGAACGTTTCAGATCATGCCATGGTTCGGAGCAGAGTTGGCCGGAGTCTGGACTTCATCAGATGGACACGTTCGGCCTTGAAGTTAATATTCAGAGAGCCTCGGACAAGGCGATGATCGGTACAGGTATTGAACCTATTGATCACGGAGACGTCTCTGAATATATGCCTCTTGTCATTCATGATGAACAAACATGAGATCGACATCTCATGTTTGGTCATAGTATCGGGGCTTTGCCACGTCTACTTCCTTTGAGTCTGTTTCTTGAAGGAGTTCATCAAGAACAACCCCTCCCGTTCGAGGAAGTTGACGGGCATTTGCCCCCTATGATTTCTGCTTCCAAATCCATGGTATCCTATTACCTATTCGCAGCAATACTGTACTCCCACTTTGGCATTAAAGTCCCACATGACAACGATGTACTATGTCTTTGTAGTGAAGTGGAGGGCTCTCGATATGTCATCGAACATATTTTCCACTTCGTCGTCCGAGTGTGTCGAGGTCGGTGCGTACACTACCTTGAGGCTATACCTCTCGGTGAGCTTCACAATAAGGTACGCTACCCTGTTCGACACACTTGACATTTCCACAAAGTTGTTAGATAGGGACTTGTTTACCAGAAACCCAATGCCGCCTTGGGATTGTTGGTCTCCCTCTCGGAAGTACATCTGTGTAGGATACACATTTGCGATTGCTGGGATTGGTGAGGAATAAAACCACTGGCTTGAGAATCTTGAAGTTTATTCTTCTAGTGTTTTTTCTTCTAGTGTTCTTCCTTTTTCTTCCTTTTTCTTCTAGTACTGCTACCCGCTGAACTGTGTCGACACCGAAAACCAGCCCGATATTTATACAAAATCCGCTAAGAAAATGTAGGCCCTCTGATTGGTTGTCCAATCAGAATTCGAGAATTTTATCCAATAAGAAAAAGGGGGCGGTCTCGGCACAGTTAGCTTAAGTACGACGTTACATTACCGTAACGAGAGCTATCGTACAATTTATTTAGCTTAAGTACAATGCAACTTTACCGTAACGAGAGCTATATTACAATTTGTTCGGTGCACTTAGCTTAGCTATAACGTAACTTTACCTTAACGAGAGCTATTTCACATTTTTTGCGTTTTTCTTTATTATTTGTTATAAAACATATTACAAACTATATATTTTCGAGTTCTACTAACTAATATCTATCTAGGAAAAATATAATTAACATGAAATTAGAACATTATATACATCGATAATGTTGAACCAACGAACAATTATTTACACGATACGTTATTGAAAACTATTAGAAAACTATCTGTATATCAAAGTAACAAATTCTAACAAGATTAAAACTTATTCTAATAAGAAATAGACGAAATTCCACTATATAAAATCTATAACTATCTTACTAGAATGTCTTATTTACATTGGATATCACTGTCTTTATCAGTTTATAGACACTTTTCACTTGTCCCGCACATCACTCCCGCCGTGCGACTGAGTCGCATCACGTTCCGGTGCGGGCACGTCGTCCGTAGGCAGGGGCAGGATCACCAGCTTCCTCACCGGCCGGCGCAGGACACCTCCCTTGGTCTGCACGTCCACTGTCCGCACGATGCTGTCGGGGCCAGGATACACCGCGATGACTCGTCCTCGTATCCACACGTTGCGGGGCAAGTTCGGGTCGACGATCTGCACGAGGTCATTCACTTTGACTTCTTGACCTCGTCCGTGGGGCTCCCGCCGGTGTTGGAGCTCAGGAAGGTACTCTTTCACCCAGCGGAGCCAGAAGATGTCGGCGAGTCTCTGTGCAGCTCGCCAGCTGGACCGGGAGATGGTGTCTTGCTCGGAGAATGTTCCCGGTTGTGGCACGCGCCCAGGACCTCCCAGCAGGAAGTGGTTGGGAGTCAGGGCTTCAGGATCCTCTGCGCTAACGGAGACATGCGTCAGCGGACGACTGTTTACTGTGTACTCTACCTCGGCGAGTAGAGTGGTGAGGACTTCTTCGGTGGGGTGGCGCTCATGCAGCGTTGCTGCAAGCGCAGTCTTCACGGAGCGTACCATTCGCTCCCAGGCGCCGCCCATGAACGGAGCTCCAGGCGGGATGTAACGCCAGGAGATGGTCCTCTTTGCTGCTTCTTCCGCCGTCGCCGCGTCGATTGCTTGTCGAAGTTCTTTGTCGGCAGCCTTCAGGTTGGTGCCGTTGTCAGACCAAATTTCAGCCGGGCAGCCTCGTCGCGCGATCATGCGTCTGACCGCCATTACCGCCGAATCCGCGCTGAGTGAGCCGGCGACTTCGAGATGGATTGCTCGCGTTGTAAGACATGTGAAGATGGCCACGTATCTCTTCTGTCTGGTGCGTCCGACGGTCACGGAGAGAGGCCCGAAGTAGTCGACCCCGGTGAAGGTGAAGGGTCGCTTGTGATGAGCTAGGCGACACGCTGGCAGGTCCCCGGTTCTCGGGTGCGGCGGTGCTTGAGTCTTCATGCGGCAGAAGAAACATTGTCGCAGGATTGTGCGTGTGACGGGCCGCAATCTTAGTACCCAATACTGTTGGCGACATTCGTTGATTGTTGCCTCAACGCCAGCGTGATGGAGCTGCCGATGCACTGCTTGTATCCATAACTTCACCGTTGGATGATCACCGTCGATGACTAGCGGACTCTTCACATTTTCTTGTACGTCTTTGGCCGCTTGGATACGGCTCCGCAGTCGGAGTGAGCCGTTGACTGATTCGACGCTGAGCTGGTGAAGGCGACTCTCCTTGGCGATCGGCTTCCCGCTGTTTAAATTTTCTATTTCTTCTGTGAAGGCTTCTTCTTGTGAAGACCGCATCAGTAGCTCTTCTGCTTTCTTAAGGAGCTCAGCTGTGACTGGAAGCAGGTTGAGTGTTGTTCTCTTCCTCGGTGTAGGCGCCTGTTGTTTCGCTGCTGTCGGCTTATTCTTCCTCCATGTGGGGTCCGCTTCTTTATTCTTCTTGGTCCGTCGGTAGTTGACTTTCTGGTTGGTGGCTCTGCAGAGGTCAATAAACTGCAGAACACGTGCTGTTGCGTACCGAAGGCGGTCCCAATTGGAGAATTTTGCTGGTTCAGGCAACCCCTCTGCTAGCTTCAGTCTTCTTTTGTTGGTTATGTGATGCGTCTTCTCTTCGTCGGAGGGTTCTTCTACTGTTGTCTTCACAGGTTCTATTGGCCAGGAGTCTTCTGTCAGGTAGAGGAAATCCGGCCCTTTATACCATCGGTGATTCTTGTCGAAGGCGGTTGGTACATCTCGTGTTGCGTCGTCAGCAACATTCTGTTTCGTCGGAACCCAGCGCCAGTCGTTGACCTTGGAGCTCTCTTCTATTGCTGCGAGACGGTGAGCCACGTATGGTTTGTAAGAACGCGATCCTGTCCTTATCCAGGTGAGTACTGTTTTACTGTCGGTCCAGAAGAATTTTCTGTCGGGTTTTCTTTCATGTTCTTCAATGACTGTGTCGGCGAGCCTGGTCCCCATGACTGCTGCTTGTAGCTCTAGTCTCGGTATGCTTGTCAACTTCAGTGGAGCCACCTTTGCCTTGGCCATGATGAGAGATACGCCCACTTCGCCGTCCGGTGTTACCGCCCTCCAGAACAGGACCGTTGCGTAGGCCGATTCGCTGGCGTCGCTGAAGACGTGGAGTTCGAGGGAGGCGGCGTCACTGTAATGTAAATACCGCCGCGGGATTGCTACGTCGCGGAGACTTTTCAGATGTCCCATCCACGACTCCCACTGCTCCGCCAAGTCTTCGTCGATGCGGTCGTCCCACGCTGTTCCTCGGCGCCAAACTTCTTGGAGTAACTGCTTTGCTCTGATGGTGACGGGTGAGGCGAATCCCAATGGGTCGAAGAGTGACATGACGATGCGCAAGGCTTCTCTCTTCGTTGGCTGCTTTCCTTCGAGTAATGTCGAAGGTATCCTTGCTAAGTTGAGGTTGAACGTCAGCTCGTCCGAGTTTATCTTCCAGATGACACCCAGTACTCTTTCAGTTTGTTCTTCCGTCTTGTATAGCTCTAGGTCTTCTGTGCGGTGTTCTTCTCCCAGGGCTTCTTGGAGCGATGCTGAGTTTGACTTCCATTGTTTCAGTTCGAAGCTGGCCTTCTTGTGTATTTCGCGCACACTCGTTGTCACGTTCACTGCGTCTTCTAGGCTTCTGAAGCTATCTAAATAATCGTCGACGTAGTGCTTGTTTATGATGGCAGCTGCGGCTTCCGGATGAGTGTCTTCATGTTGCTTGGCATTCAAGTTCTTGATGTAGATTGCTGTAGACGGTGAACTCGATGCCCCGAAGATTAGCGAAGTCATCCTGTATTCTTCCGGAGGCTGGTTGTCGCGGCGATTCCCGCGCCACAAGTACCGCAGTGCGTCTCGATCTTCGGTGCGTAGCTTAACTTGCATGAACATTTCCTTGATGTCTGCTGTGACCCCGATGAGATGCTGTCGGAAGCGCATGACGACACCCGGCAGTGACTGAAGCAAGTCCGGACCTTTGAGGAGCATGTCGTTGAGAGCCACTCCTCTGGTCTTGGCGGCGGCGTCATGTACAACACGCAGCTTATCCGGCTTCATGGGGTTGATGACCGCGAAGTGAGGCAGGTACCACGTTTTCTCAGGAGTCTTCTGCGGTGGCGCGGGCTCGGCGTATCCTTTTTCTATAAGAGCTTCCATTTGTTCGACGTATTTCTTCTTGAGGGCTGGGTCGCGATCGATCTTCTTTTCAATGTTGAAGAGCCTCTTCAATGAGTTTTCATAGTTGTCCGGGAACTTGATGTCTTCCTTCTTCCAGAGGAGGCCGGTCTGATATCTCGTTTCGTTGATCTTCTCTGTTGTTTGTTCGAGAATTCGAAGTGCCTTCTCTTCTGGATCAGTCTTCGGTCTCTTCGGGTTTATGCAGAGGGCGTCCATCTCAAAGTATCTCTTCACCAGGTCCTCGAGGTCATCTTCAGCTTCTTTCATGTGTGACACGAAGTCGATCTTCTGACCGAAGGATTTCGTTTGGCTTCCGTGGAGTACCCATCCGAGCGGCGTGAGAGATGCCACTGGGTGGTCCTTGTCCCCTTTCCTGGTTTCTTCGGTCAGTAGGAGATGCCAGTTGTCTTGCCCGATGAGGATGCGTGGCTTCGCATTGGAATAGGTGAGATGTCCTTTGATGTCCGATAGGTGTGGACATCCTTCCACTAGTTCTCGTGGAATCCGTTGAGAGGAGACTTGCAAGTTCTTCACAGTTCTAGCTTGAATTTCCTCTTCTCGCTTGTTGATCCCTTTAAGCCCGATGGTCACTCTTCTTGACGCCGATTCTGCAGTATTCAACTCGTTGATGGTTTCTATCCTCACTGGATCTACGGGTCCTGTGGCTCCGATGCTTGCAGCGACGTCGTCGTCGATGAGCGTGACCGTTGATCCGTCGTCCATCAGCGCGAATGTGTTGACTGTCCCTTCTGGCCCCTTCACCTGGACCGGCAGGATTTTCAGATAAGATTGCTTCTTCATAGTCCACGTCGAATTGATGACTTCTGTTGTTTCGTCGTTTTCTGTCTTCTCAGCCTTTTCTGTTTTCTTTTCATAATGCAGCAGTTTGTGATGTGTGTACTTGCACCCATTGACACCACATGGCTTCGTTCGGCAGTTGTGAGTCTTGCTCCTATATCGTAGGCATCTGAAGCAGAGGCGTTTGGACTTCGCAGCATCCCATCTTGAATTAGCTTCCATCTTTTTAAATGTGTCGCACTCCGTCGCGTTGGTGTGGCTTGTCTCGTCGCACACGAAGCATTTCGGCGTATGGCTCTTCTCTGTGACATTGGTGACCCGCTGAGTCTTCTTCTGCGGTGCGGCTGTCGATGGTGTTGCCACCTGTTCAGGTAGCGCGTAGGGTCCGCACAGTTCTGCTTCCCTCTTGAAGAATTTTTCCATTTTGATAAGGCAGGGATCTTCTTTGGGTTGCGTCGATGAGAAGTCGTAGTAGCGGTACCGAAGTGTCGGCGTCAGCTTGTCCACCAATGTCTTCGCAAGTTCGGGGTTGTACATATAGTTGTAGCAGCCCAATGTCTTCAGTGTTGCTACGACGTTGGAGATCTTCGTGGCGAATATGCAAATGTCCCTAGGCGACTCGGAGAGGCGTGGCAGACTTCGAAGCGTTTCCATCTCTATCATGGCGATTGACTCTGGTCTTCCGAATCTTGATTCTAAAGTCTTCATTATTTCTGAAGGGTGCGCGTTGGTGATGAGTAATCCTTCAACCGCTTCTCTGGCTTTCCCTTTTAAGTTTCTTCGTAGTCTATTAATATTTTCGACGGCGCTGAAGGTTGGTTCCGACTCGTAGTAGGCGGCGCGGAAGGGTAACCACTCTTGATGCGATCCACTGAAGAAGGGTAACTCGATAAATTTGGGTCGCTGGGCGGCGCTGACAGCCCTAGTGATGGCTTCAGCTAAGAGGGCGAGGTCCCCTTGGCCTCCCGCCGGTGTTCGATGCACCTCTTCCTGTTTCGGCGGTTCTTCGTGGACGATCGTCGGCTCTGGCGGAGGGTGGTGAGGCTCGTTGGCGATGGCTAGGACGGGGCGAGTCACCTGGTTATCCAACCAGTTGTCCACACGGGCGTTGACTTCTGAATAAAGGGAGACTTCATCTGCTTCTCCTTCTTCTTCTTCTTCATATTCTTCATCGGTATCTTCAGTTTCTAGCGCGGCCAGGCGTGCAGCAGCTAGTTCCACTTGAAGGCGAAGCAAATCTTCCTTTGCTTTGGCGATCTTCTGCATCTTCATCTTACTATGCGTCGACCCCCCCCCTCCCCCCTTCTTGCTAGGGGGGCGGAGGAGCTGTGGGCCGGTTGGTTTCGACGTACCGGCGTTCTTGACAACTCGCTTCACAGTCGAGGTGTCAGTATCACGGCGATTTTCTCTTGAAGTGACAGCAGCGGCTTCATCAGCTGTTTCGATTTCGCACCCGCAGTGAGCGTTGTCGCGGCGGAGGGGGTAACGGAAGGTGCGACGACGTCGGCGGGGCGCGAGGCGGCGGGCGCGTTAGCGGCCGAGGGGAGGGGCGCGGTGGCTGCCGGCGCGGGGGGGGTGCTGGCGGCTGAGGCGGAGGCGGCGGTCGAGGCGGTGGCGGCGGAAGTCACTGTGGTTGGATCAGTCGTCGCGGAGGTGTGGGTCTGTTCGGAACTCTCCGTGGCAGTCGTCCCTGTCTGTGTCGATTCGGATGTGGCTTCCGTGCTGGTACCGGTCGCAGAGGTTCCTGGAGTGTTCTCTGACGATGACGGCTTCTGTTCACTCGACGGCTTGCGGCCCTTTCCTACGGAGCGCGTAACGGGCATGATGTCAGCTGATCTTCGAGGTCGATGACACTATCTTCAAACACTGAGTACGATCTTCAAGGTTTCTTCACTATAACACTATCTTCAGGTAGTATTCCGCACGAAAATCCGGCTCGACAGGACCATTAAATGTGTAGGATACACATTTGCGATTGCTGGGATTGGTGAGGAATAAAACCACTGGCTTGAGAATCTTGAAGTTTATTCTTCTAGTGTTTTTTCTTCTAGTGTTCTTCCTTTTTCTTCCTTTTTCTTCTAGTACTGCTACCCGCTGAACTGTGTCGACACCGTTTTTTTTTTTTTTTTTTTTTTGAATGGACTACTCGCAGTTCAGCACATTAAGGCTGGTTACTGCTCAACCGGGCAATCCCGTGGTTGCCTTAGATTCTAAGGCCCCCAGCCGGCCCCGGGCCTCGGCTTAGCGGGGTCATTGAGGGGGGGCAGCAAGGGACAGGCTGGGTCTGATTGATATTATTTAGGGGATTTAACGCTAATGGCTCAGCAGCGCGGGCTGGCTCGTTAGGCAAAAGTCGGGGAGGGTTTTGACGGGGGCGTCGCGATGGACCTCGTCGGCGAGGTCGGAATACGGAACGCGTTCTGGGTTTATTTTTCCTAAGAGTGCTGGTTTCCCTACTACTCTCTTGGGTCAGGGTGATGGGGTCATCGGGCTCAACAAGAGTATGCCGCGGTCGGCGGATCTTGCTGATCTGGGAGGGGGTGTATCGGGTGGCCGATACGATAAGGGGGTTTTGGTGCTTTTCAGCGGACTCTATGAAACGCTTGGAAATACGTTTCATGAATTGTTTGATGGTGGGGATACGGAGGTCGACATGGAGACGCTCATTTCTAACGTACCACGGGGCTCCCGTAGCCTTTCGGAGAAACCGGTTTTGGATAACCTGCAACCTATGGATCTGGCGGGGCTTAGCGTGTGCGAAGGCTACGCACGCATAAGTCATTATCGGGCGTATGCACGTGGTGTAAATGCGTAGTTTGCATTTCAGAGATAGCTTGCTGCGTGCGTTCAGCATGTAATGAAGCCTACTGAGAGCGAATGCGGCACGATTACGCACCGTCTTAATGTGCTCTCTGAAGGTAAGCTTTCGATCGAGGATCACGCCTAGATATTTAGCTTTCTCAACCCAGGGGATCGGCTTGCCAAATAACGTGATAGGACTGGGACGGGGGGGGAAGAGACGAGTCTTGGGCTTGTAAAACAAGATCGCCTGACTCTTCTCTGGGTTGACTTCAACTCTCCATTTCCGGAACCAAGCGCCTAGTGCGTTTGCGGATCTCTGGAGGTGGCCGGCTATTGCCTTCTCGCTATTGCCGGAGCAATATATCGCCGTGTCGTCAGCGAACAGAGCTAGCTGTGTCTTGGAGCTAGTGGGAATATCGCTAGTAAATAGCGAGAACACTAGGGGGGAGAGAACACCGCCTTGGGGTACTCCAGCGCGAATGGGGTGAGGGGACGAAAGTGCACCTTCGATTCGGTACTGGAAGGTACGGTTCGACAGATAATCTCGTAAGATGAGCACGAGACGATCCGGCACACCGAGCTGGTATAGCTTGTATATCAGCCCGTTGTGCCAGACCTTGTCGAAAGCTTTCGCTATATCGAAGAACAGGGCTCCCGTAACGAGACCGCGCTGGTATTTGGCGCTGATATGTTCAACGATACGGTAGACCTGTTGGACGCAAGAGTGGTTTGATCTAAAACCAAACTGCTCATTGGGGAGGAGGCTCTTAGCTTCGACAAAATCCTTAAGACGCTTATGAATAAGCCTCTCGTAGATCTTACCTAGGACTTTGAGCAGACTGATGGGACGATAGCTGGACGGGGAGGACTTGGGTTTTCCAGGTTTGGGGATACCGATGACGGTAGCCTCTTTCCACGTCTGTGGGAACATGTTGTTGGACAGAGCGCCATTGAAGATGGCGGTCATTAACATGATCAGAGTAGCCGGGAAGAAACGAACCACTTTGTTGGTGATTCCATCGGAGCCCGGGGCTTTTCTGGGTTTGAGACGGCCGATGATCTCCTTCACCTCATCAGGTGTGACGGGGGGGAGGGGATCATCGGGGTCCTCTACTGGTGGGAGGGAGGCTCTACGTTCGACTTCGGCATTCACCATATCGAGATGAGCCTTGTCTACTGGTTGGGAGCTGGGGGAGCATTGGGACTCTAGACTGTCGGCCAGGCATTCGGCTTTGTCCTCGTCATCAAAGGCGACGGTGTTGTCGGGACGCGTGAGCGGAGGCATCGAGGCAACCTCAGAGGCGCGTAGTTTCCTCTGAAGTTCCCAGAATGCCTGATGGGTAGGTTCGAGGTCGCCCAGCAACTTATCCCAGCGACTTTCACGCAGTTCAGCGATGCTGTTACTTACTTTACGCTGTAAGTAGCGCATGTGAACTTTGTTGGCTTCGCAGGGAAAGGCGCTGTAGGCACGGACTGCCGCGTTCTTTTCAGTCACGAGCTCACGTACCTCGTCCGGGAGTTTCCAGTGGTGATCGCTCACCACCGGAGACTCCTTAGAACATTCGTTCAGGACAGATTGCACGTGATCCGTGAGTGAATTGATCGCGGCTGTCGTGTCTGCGACAGACTCGATTAGGTCGGGGATCTGGTCGAGATGGGGTGACGTGGTAGCCTTCAGCTTTTCGCTTACTTGGCGCCAGTCAGTGGTCATTCGGGTGGGAGGAGGCTGGGTAGGGTCCATCGGCCCTGATCTAGGAGCAAGCTCCAGGATCACGGGTCTATGGTCCGAGTTTAACTCGTCATGCGTCTCCACAGAATGTAACCGAAGGTTGACATTTTTGAGGAGGGCGATGTCAAGTACATCGGGGGAGTGGGAAGGTGAGTGCGGGTAGTGGGTGGGATGCATTGGAGCGATGACATCGAAATTCAGGACGCTGCACAGTTCGAACACTAACTTGCCTCTCGGGTTGGTCGTGTGACTGTTCCAGGAAGGATGTTTGTATGACGGAGTCGCTCAGGCCAAGAAGTTTAGTCAGGTCATCTTTCATAGCGGGAGTGTCCACGGAGTTGTTGGGTGGGACATAGGCTGAGATGATCGTGACGGGTTGGTGTCCTGTCATACCTAGCCGACAGACTGAGACCTCAAACTTTTCAAGGGAGGGAGGGTCCATAGGAATGCAGTATAGGGACGATTTATAGTAAATAAGGGTACCTCCTAAGTGGCAGCGGGTCCTGTCATTGCGAACCATGCGATAGTTGGCAATTTTGGGGTCCCGATGGGTAGGCTTTAGGAAGGTCTCTTGTATTAATAAGATGTCTAGGTGATGGTCGCGGAGGAACAAGGCGATCTCATCACGTTGGGCTCTAAGGCCATTGGCATTGAAAAACCCTATCCGGAGGGCTGTCGGTTTGAACCTACACGTTACTCGGGACTTATCCATTATGGGTGGGTAAGGGTTGTGTAGATTTGGACGTGGTGAACTACGTCACCGAACTCACGGAAAACTGCTGAGTGGTCACCTCTGCAGTTTTGAAGCGCCTCGGCCATGGCTAGGGCGCGGGGGGAGTAAAAAGCTTGGTATGTGACCAAAATGATGTTTTTGGACACATCACCAGCTGGGATAGTGGCGGCTTGCGCTGAGGCAGGGGCAGGGGCTGGGGCTGTGGCCCGGGTTGCCTCTGTCAAGGGGGGGCGTGGGAGCGCTACGTCCATGAGGGCCGGGATGGTCTTGGTGGGCTGGGTGGTAGGGGTGGCCTTAGGGGCCTCTGTGGTTTTGGGGGCAGGAGCGCTGGTCCTCAAGGCCGGAAAGTGGGCCTGGTGATTGAGAGCGCTCCATGGGCTGGGGCGTTGTGGACTGAGGGCTATGGTAGTTTTTCCTACCAGTTGAGGACATTCCCTCTGCTGGCGATCGCTTGCGCGCTTGGCTAGCTTGGGGGCGGTGGGTTTGGGCGCTTTTGGGCAGCCACGGTAGTTGGCCGTGTGGCCAGACTTGCCGCATAAGACGCAGCTGGGCGGCTCAGCGCATTGGGACGGGTCTTTGGGGCGGGTGCAGTCTGAAGTGCCGTGGTCACCCAGGCATTTCACACATCGTGCCTTCGCAAAGCAATTCCGCTGGGAGTGGCCGTACAATTGGCAGTTGTGACACTGGCCAATGATGCCACTCCTGCGGGGCTTTTCAATGGATAGGCCCGAGAGGCCACAGATGTGGGAAATGTTAAAAATAGGGTGATGACCGTCTGTCGGGTCGCAGACGACCAGAATCATATTATATGATTCCCCACCTCGGCGGTGCATTCGGTGCACCTCTGCTACGGGGATACTCTGCGACTGAAGGTCGCTGAGAATTTCAGCCGTGGGGATTTCGCGTGGGACGTTTTTGACAACCACGCGTGTCTGACGGTCCTCGGGGAGAGTGAAGGAGTGGAAGGGGATTTTCCTACCCGAGAGGAGTTTATGCAACTCTCGGTAATCCTTCGCGGTCGGGACAGAGACTTTGATGCCCAGCTGGACAGCTCGGGCATTGGTGTAGTTGATCTGCCTGGCCTTGCAGGCAGTGGACACCTCAGTCCATTTGGCCTTGTCGTGAATGAACACGGGTGGCGGAGGTTGGACCTTTGGGGCTGAGGTTTTTGGGACTGAGGTCTCGACTGCCATCGGGCTGGCGGATCGGCTTGCCTGCTGGGAGGACCCAGCTGCCGAGGAGGGGCGGGATTGGGGGGCTGAAGATGGGAGGGAGGGGTGAGTGGGGGCAGCCTTTTTTGGGGCTTGCTCCTTGGAGGAGACTTTTTTCTTCCTCTTCCCCCCGGTGACGAGCTGGAAGTCGTCTTCCGAGGAGGAGGTGTCTGGGGAGGAGCATGGCCCTGTCAGGTCCATTTCCTCAACCTCTGGGGAGGGAGAGCGGGACTCAATTGTCTCTGAGACAATTGTTGGGGTGTCTACTACCGGTTTCTCGGTAGCGGTTTCAGCGGCGGCGCCGACTATTGTCTTGGAAACAATAGCCGGTTTCGCAGAAGTCGTGGGGGCTGGGGCGGAGTTTTGTTCTTGCCGCTTAGCAGCAAGATGTTTTCCAAGTTTGGCAGACAACTCAGGGTCCCTGCTCACTATAGCAGCAAGTTGCTTGCTATATTTGGTGACAAATTCGGTGTCCTTGAGGACGGTGTCCTTGAGGAACGCTAATAAATCAGCGTCCGTCATGGTGGGGGGGGGGGGGGGAATCGGGGGATTTAATTCCTAACTAGCATCCGGGAGCAACGTTTCCGAAACTCCCTGAGCTTCCTACTTCCTAACTCCCCGGGTGGGATATCCCGGGGATGTGTACCCTCCCTGTCGGGTGTAGACAGGGAGGTGAGTGCCTATTTTTGTGTGCCCTAAGCTTGTAAACCCACTGCCGATCTTATTGTGCAGTGGGGCCCTAGGGTCAGAAGACCGGTCCGGTGTGAAGGGGTTGAGACACCCAACCACACCGGGTGATTGCTGGAAGAGAGCGGGGTTAGACAGATGGCAGCGACTAGGGAAGCCCCCAAGGCCGCGTACCAAAGCCCTTCCGATTTGACTTAGCCCTGAAGGGGCTTGGGCCGGTGTATCGGGTCAACACCCCTTGGCTTCGTTGGCACCGTGAGGTATCCCACCAAGGACCACGAAACTGTGGATTTTCCCTGAAGGGGCACTACGTTTCAACGACCTCCAAAACAGAAACAAGAAGTCGTCCACTGCCTTGAAAAAGGCGGCTTCGGATCAAAGTTGTAGTCGGCGACCACAGGTGACGTCACGACTGGAGCGTGACGAAACGAACACACACGACACTGAGCACGATAACGGGAGAGCAGCGGGGAGCGGCACGTCCGTCGCGGGCGGGCGTCGGGAGCGGGGTGTCGACACCGAAAACCAGCCCGATATTTATACAAAATCCGCTAAGAAAATGTAGGCCCTCGGATTGGTTGTCCAATCAGAATTCGAGAATTTTATCCAATAAGAAAAAGGGGGCGGTCTCGGCACAGTTAGCTTAAGTACGACGTTACATTACCGTAACGAGAGCTATCGTACAATTTATTTAGCTTAAGTACAATGCAACTTTACCGTAACGAGAGCTATATTACAATTTGTTCGGTGCACTTAGCTTAGCTATAACGTAACTTTACCTTAACGAGAGCTATTTCACATTTTTTGCGTTTTTCTTTATTATTTGTTATAAAACATATTACAAACTATATATTTTCGAGTTCTACTAACTAATATCTATCTAGGAAAAATATAATTAACATGAAATTAGAACATTATATACATCGATAATGTTGAACCAACGAACAATTATTTACACGATACGTTATTGAAAACTATTAGAAAACTATCTGTATATCAAAGTAACAAATTCTAATAAGATTAAAACTTATTCTAATAAGAAATAGACGAAATTCCACTATATAAAAACTATAACTATCTTACTAGAATGTCTTATTTACATTGGATATCACTGTCTTTATCAGTTTATAGACACTTTTCACTTGTCCCGCACAACATCAGATGACCCGATTTCAGGGATAACCCTGGAACCCCCTCCTTCTTCGGACTTCACTCAACCCTAGTATTTGCCACCTAATTTTCCCAAGTTTCACCTCGAGTTGCGTCAGATGCGAGTCAAGTCGTACCGTGCGTCGCCAGGGTCAGTTTCAGTTTATGGTGGTGGTGGCCTCCTGTAGCCCGGAGATTCTTGGCACCCCCCGCCCCGCCGTTACCGTGGTCGCCACCATGACCAGGAATAGCGGGACCGCCGGGAACTCGAGGCCGTGGCTTTTTGTTGTTCTGCATTTGAGGTATTTGCCCATAATCGCCACGCTGGACAAGCGGGTTGGCTACCTAACCACTCCTTTTTAAGTAGCTTTGATTTTTCCTTATTGAAAACATAAAAAATGTCTTTTTTTATTTAAAAAAAATCCTACTATCCGCTTGTTAGTAAATACGTAAGTAGGTGACATGAAAATGACTATAATGACGAACTATCATCTTTGAAATCTACTATTTAGTGTAAATTAGAATCACTTGAACGGGTAGGGTATACTGAAACAGGCCCCTAAGACTAAGGATCCTTAGTCTTTTTGTATGAAAATCGACTCCCTAATACTTTTAAAATACTTCACCCTATTTTACGAGTTAGGGACAAAATAACAGTGTAGTGTAATACCCGTTTTAGCTCTTATCCTGATGAAGAATCGTGTTGGTTGCGCTACTTCAATATTTTTGGGGTGTCTTTTCATCCATATTTCCATAGACTCACGCAATGCCAAATGTTGATTATCCTTCTTTTCCTTTGCTTTCAAGCGACATTGTGTGTCACTAATGTCTTATATCCTGGTATTGTTTTGAAAGCCGACTGTTTCTTGTGCTCTATTAGCTTCCATACAACCACTGTGAAAAGTACCTTATCCTTCTTTTCCTATAACACTTATTGAACTGTCTAGTCTCTTATACCCTTTTACCTTGCTGTGTGAGAAATTAGTATGTCGCTTAGGCTTCTTATCCTTTAATATTTTACTTTGTCATTTGTATCTTATGCCATATTTCCTCATTGGAAAATTAAAAGCTATTGTTATAAGCGACAAAAACCACTTTAAATAGCGTCAAATCATTAAAAATAAAAATACCGGTAAATGCTCCATTTTTTTCTGATTTTATAACTGTTTTATTTTTCACATTATCTTAATAAACGACAAAAATATGTCAGTTTTTCTAAAATTTAAAACTTTGAACGGCTCTCCTGAACATTTCATTTTTTGTCGCTTATACCCTATTTCCTTTTAACCGTCGATATATAGTTTTAGGAGATTTTAATTCCCAACATGAAGTCTGGGGAAGCTCATCAACAAATGGCTTTGGTAGCTCTTTATTAGAAATTGTAGATAATCTTAATCTTTGTATATTAAACACTGGGTCCCCTACTCGACGCACCTCTCCAAACGAAGGAGTTAGTGCACCTGACTTATCATTATGCACTGATAAATTAGCTTCGCGCCTGAGTTGGGAAGTTATGCTTTCCTCTTATGGGAGCGACCATTTCCCCATAGTTTTATCATTTCCATATAACCAAAAAATGTATTCCAATCGCCCTCCGCGGTTGAAGTATAGACTAACGGATGTAAACTGGCATACTTTTAGGGAACACTTGGATGAAATAGTTTCTGCTCTTCCTGAAATTAAGAGTGGCAATGAACAGTCATGTGCTGAGGCTTTAGCTAAAGCCATGATAAAAACCGCTGATAAACTTTTTCCTTTTAAAAAGCCACATAATAAAATTCCATCTCCACCATGGTGGGATAAAGATTGCACAGATGCAATATTAAAACGAAAGCAGTGTGAACTAAACTACTACGAAAATTCTACCGAAGAAAATTTTGACATTTTGTGTGAAATAATTTCAGAGACCAAAAGATTATTTAAAAAAAAGAAATTTGAAAGCTGGAGATTATTTTGCCTTTCTATATCACCTAATGTTCAACCATCTGTTGTTTGGCGCAATATCAGAAGGTTCAGATCAGCGTTTTCAGAATCGTCTACCGCATTTCTTCCAACTCAGTTAAAAAATCAATTTTTAGATAAATTAGCTCCCTCATATGTCCCAAATGACATTGTTCCGTATAGTATGCCTCTCACATTGTCAGATCCTCCCTGTGAACTCAATAACCCATTTACTCTAGAAGAGTTGAAAGGTGTTGTCAGCCATATCAAAGATTCTGCACCGGGCGCAGATGGGATCCCTTACTCTTTTCTGACTAACATGAGTGACCTATCTCTTTCATATTTCCTAAAATTAATAAATCAGATTATGATAACGGGGAATGTTCCCCTTTCTTGGAAATCGCAAGATATTCTTCCAGTACTGAAACCCAACAAAAGTCCATCTGACAGCACATCTTACCGTCCCATAGCTTTGTCATCAATTATGTTAAAGATATCAGAACACTTGGTTAAAAATAGGTTAGAGTGGTTTATAGAAAACAGGGAATTATTATGTGAAAGTCAGTTCGGTTTCAGGAGAGGTAAAAGTACTTTAGATAGCCTAAGTATCTTTGTCACTGACATTCGATTAGCATTCTCTTCTAATCACTCCATAGTTGCAGCTTTTCTTGATATAAATTCGGCTTACGATAATGTTGTAATATCAAAATTAAAATGTAAACTTGAGCAGTTAAATGTACCTATTTTACTTATAAACTTCATTTTAAACACACTATCTGAGAGGTATATAAATCTAACTATTGACGACTCTTGTGAAACTAGAGTCGTGTGGAAAGGTCTCCCTCAAGGATCAGTACTAAGTCCTCTACTTTATGATATTTACACTTACGATCTTGAATCCTCTCTGAATAATGAAGTAAAAGTGCTTCAATATGCTGATGATCTTCTATTGTATTGCCCAAATAGCTCTATTTCAACGGCTTGTAATTCATTGACATCAGGTCTTTCCCTTTTAAAAAAATGGATGGATAGCAATGGTCTTGAGCTATCTACCTCAAAAAGTTCAATTGTTCTTTTTTCTAGGATGCGCCTTCCGCCTCCTGTTACTGTATATTATGATAATGTTCCTATTCCTGTAAAATCATCAGTTAAGTTTTTAGGACTGATTTTAGATAGTAAACTTACTGGAGTTCCACACTGTGAATATATTGCATCAAGGTGTGAACAAAGACTAAATATATTAAGATGTCTATCCGGAGTTTGGTAGGGAGCCCATCCATTTTCACTAAAATTAATCTATAGCGCTATAGTTAGAAGTGTACTAGATTATGGCACATTTTTACTAGAACCCGGAAATTCAGCTGCTTTTAAAAAATTGGATGCTATCCAGTCAAAAGCTTTGCGTATTGTGACTGGGGCTATGAAATCAAGCCCAATTAATGCCTTACAGGTTGAAACAGTAGATCCTCCACTTTCTCTTCGACGTCAGTTTCTTTCCGATAAATTTTTATTCCGTGCTTTACAATTTTCCAATCATCCTTTACGTGTGAAACTTCAGTCTCTTTTAGATCAAACCAATTCTTCTCAATATTGGTCTCACAAATCTCTTCCCTGTCTTCTGGTAAGCTATAAAAAGTTAATCTCTCTACAAGCTCCAATATACAAGTCCATTACGTTTCCACTCTTTGGTAATCCATATGAATCATTGGTGTTCACTCCGGATATTATCTTGAACTTAGGAATTACCAAAAACGACAACTTTGTAAAAGAGCTATTTAACTTTTCCAAAAACTTGCATTGGGAGAATTGGCATCATATTTATACAGACGCATCAAAACACTCTTCTTCAGGAAATGTTGGAGTTGGAGTTTTTCACTCTCAGTATAAAATTGTACAAAAAGTTAAACTTCCTCCAGAGTCTTCGGTGTTTACTGGGGAATGTTATGGTCTTTTCAAGGCCCTAGAGTATATTTACTTAATGAAATTGGATAAAACTGTTATATTTACTGACGCTCTAAGTGCGTTACAAGCTCTTAAACGAAATCCTTTTAAATCTAAACCTTTATTTCCTGTAGTTTTATTTATTAGAAGCCTTTTATATAAATGCCTTAAAATTGGTCTTCAAGTTTCTTTCGCTTGGATACCGGGGCATAGCAATATTACTGGTAATGTTAAAGCTGATCTTCTGGCAAACGAGGCGGTAGACTGTGGTGATATATTTCCATATACAAACTTTAGCCACGACTTGGTCAATTTACCTAAGAGTTTTCTTTGGGAAGATTGGAGCAGGTTGTGGGCAGATAGCAGCACTTCTAAAGGTAACTATTTTGCACGTATTCAACCGCATATCCCAAAGAAGCCATGGTTTTCTAAATTCAACTTTAGTAAAGCTGCTACGAGTTGCTTGATTCGTATGAGACTGGGTCATAATTGTTCCCAGGTCCACCTTGCTCGGTTACAGATCGTTGATAGTGCCCTTTGCGAATGCGGTGAGGTAGGCGATTTGAACCACATGTTTTTTTCCTGCCCTCTTCTTAATCATGATTCTTTTATTTCAAGTCTACTGTCCTATAATGTTCCTTTTCCTACCTCTATCTCTGTGTTATTATCAACTAATGATTTCAAAATATACATGTATTTAGCATCATTTATTTCTTTAAATAATTTACGTATTTAAACATTTTATATCCTGTATCTGTCCAAATGATCCTATCCAATATCCGTCCAAATCCCGTAACCTAAATTAATTTTCTACCAAGTTTCCCCGTTTTTTGTTGGTGGCATTGCGCAAATAGCGACTTGCCAATATTAAAAAAAAAAAAAAAAAAAAAACCTGATAATAGTCCATTCTATGCTTGTAAGAAATTAAAAGTAAGGAATGGAGCTTTACCAGGTTTCGACATTCAAGATACAATACAAATTAAGAGCTTTTGAAAGCGAGGGTGGACATAGGGTGGTCTAACTGTACCTCACCGACCTGGAAAAGAAGAGTGGTCTGGCCTGGTCGCCTAATGGCTAACAGCGGAGCGTAGCTTCAAGGTGTCCATACGCGGACTGCCCACGGACACACCAGCCGAAGAGATCGAGGAGGAGCTCCGCCTGCATGGATACGAGCCGGAGTACGTGCGAAAGATTAAAGCGCGCGAAGGACGACCCGGCTGCATATTCCATGCAGTGCAAAAGAGGACGCCAGATTTCAGGAAAAGATATGACATCACGACATTGTTGTTTATGCGTGCTATCAAAAGCGAGGCGTGGAGGGGCAAGCGAGGGCCTGCCCAGTGCCACCGCCCGCTCACATGTGTAAGATGCGAGGAGAACCACGCCGCCAGGGATTGCGCCGCACGGAGGCAACGAGCGCTGCGCCATTGGCGGAGAGCGCTCCGACAACCACTAACAAGGACGCCAGCACTGCGCCTGCTCAGCAGTGACAGCGCGCCCAAACGCGTCGCACTCCGAATAGAGACACACCATCCGAATAGAGACAGAGCCACAAGAAAGAGTTCACCGCCTGAGCCATCAAACTCCTAATGGACCTTATTAAGAGCGTATACGCCGTACGGCATTTCATACAAATTTTCAAGTCCTTATTTTCCGAAGTGACTAAACCGATTTTAATGAAACTTTACACACATAAGCAGGATACATAGGTCTAAGACCATATATATGTATCCTGCTTATATGTGTAAAGTTTCATTAAAATCGGTTCAGTCATTTCGCAAGATAGTGACTTGAAAATTTGTATGAAATATCGAGACAGGGGCAGGACGCGGTGCTTGTGATTCGCTACGGCTTGGCCGCGCTATTAACGCTCTACCCATGGCTGAGTCGTTGACCGTCTATCTCTGGGAGCGGGACGGACGGGACCTACATACTTACTGTAGGTTCCAAAGGTCCGCGGAGGCCTACCGAGTACGACCTGCGACGTTACGTACGTTCAAGAAGAAATTACTTTTCATTACGTGAAGCACATACACGTAACGCCATCTATTGAAATAAAATGAAGTAGCATTACTATTTTATTTTGAATGCATGGAAATAACACCGAAATATATTGTTGACTTACTTGTGAAACTTTTAATAGGTACGTAGTAAAGGAAAAATGAATATGTTATCTTTATATCGTCCAAACTATCAACAGGTCAATAGGGAACATGCAATATTTTCATCTTGCTTTCATATAAAAGAATTCTGTGTACATAAAATAGACCATACAAAATGTAAAAAATTAATACGGTTTAATGTATTGCCAAAATTGCGATTACAAACTGACTGTTTTTCTTTTCTCGCGAAAACAGACGATGAAGTCATTCCTGTCTGCACAGAGATCATGAACCATGAACTGTCATGTATTAAAATAGTTCGTCTTTACGTTGTCATAACACCAGTGACGTCACTGGTTATGACACTGGAAGACGAACTTTTTAGACCTATGTATCCTGCTTATATATATGTGTGAAGTTTCATTAAAATCGATTCCGTCATTTCGCAAAAAAGTGACTTGAAAATTTGTATGAAATGCCATACGGCGTAAACGCTCTTAATGCACATTTGTTTTGTTAATGCACATTTGCAGCTTATAAGCGTAAAGGTATAGGATTGTCAGGTCTTATAACTTGAAAGCCAACGACGAGATCAGCCGATTAAGTCTTAATCACGATCTTAAACATACATCATTTTATTATGAAAAAGGACGGAAAACCTATCCTATTCATGGTGGTGCATTTTTATTTTTTTTATGGCCAATTATTATGCGTAGGTAGGTATAATATTGGGCTTCTAGGGATAATATCATAAGTAGGCCTATATAAGACTGTCATTAGTTTATTTTGCCACATTGTGGCCATTGCTTGTCAAAAGGTTGCCGACCGCTGGTCTACGGTAGCAAAGGGGTGAAATAAAAGATGAAAGCGTTTTTGTCACTATTTAATATATGGAGGTATATTGTAAAGTTATATAAATCAGGTAATAGATGTAAAAAAGTAATGATCTGAAGAAGTACCTAATGATAAGAAAATAATGAAAAGTAATATCTGAATTTTCAGCTAACAGTTACAAAATTAATTGTCTAACATTATTTGCAATGAAACACAATTAGTACCTATATCAGAATTTCACAATCACATCAAACTAAAATGTATGCACAATGATAAAACAGTATTATCTAACATTTTATTAACAATAATAAAAATAAAAAACAAATCATATGTGCATTTTCATAATCTGCACATTTACAAAATTCAAAAGTCATTTATTCAAACTAGGCTGATACACAGCACTTTTTGAACGTCAAATTTTACATAAAGACAGTCCCCCAAAACGCCCACCCGTCACCACTTCCTAGTGTTTTAGCTGGGAAGAATAAGTGGCGCAACAAACTCCCCAGCAACACATCTGTCTATTGCGTTTTAAGAACTTGAATTTATACAATAGTATGCAAAGTCATTGATACATGACAAAGGTAGAAAAAAAAAAAATTATCCAACATGGAAATCATAAATCAATTCACTATAAAACATTATAAATAGTAGATTGAGTCAATAAAGTAAAAACAGATTGACCTACATAGTCATAAAAAAAAAAAAACAATATTATATGAACTCATATAACCCGTCAAAACTAAAACGAGGATGGATGGACCCCCATACTAGACATTTGTCTCTAAATATTGAGAGTGATTGCAAACGGCAAAGAGCGTGTCATGTAGGTCTCACCTCTCGCTTTGTGTATGTTATTTTATAGGGGACCTAAAACGGCGGGACTTTGGAGATTTTTATGTCTCCTTCGGTCCTAACGACCTAGCTCCTTGGGTGGATAGGCCAGGGGGTGTGTGTTCCTCCTAGTCGGGTATAAATTGAGAGGTGAGTGCCCTAAGCTTGTGATCCCACTGTCAATCTTAATGTGCAGCAGGGCCATAAGGGCCTTTCGATCGATTCGGTTCCGAAGCGGAGACACCGTCACCGGGTGTATGCTGAAAGAGAACGGGGTTAGGCAAAATGGCCGCGACTAGGAGCCCAAGACTGCGGACCAAAAAAAACTAAACTTGCCTAAATGATAAATGATTTATTTTTGTAAGTAGGTTGTAAAAAACACTTTTACACGTCAATCTTTTTTTTTGGCCGTTATAAAACTAGATGAGGCCGGTGTTTCCTAGCTGACTACCCTGAGAAGAAACACCGAAACAAACTCAGAGGTCAAGGTCTCTTTTTAAGTCCATACAATTGTACTGGTCAAATCATATGAGAACCATGTAGGTTGGTGTCTGAAGTGGTCTTTTGAGGAAAGTACCACACAGATTTGAGTGGACCTGTCCAAACAGTGCAAGCATTTGTCAGTTATCGTATAGCTCAAACTTAGAACTTTAAGGAGCTCAACGATTTGACGAACAATACCAAAGTAAGGACATTTGGGTAGGCCACCTAAAGAACTCAAACCGCCAGACTAACATGAATGAACCCCTGACGTAGCGATCTAAATGGTCCCCATATTCACAATACGTTATATGAGGACCATGCTAAATAATACAAAACCAATACGTGAATAAATAAAATGAATTAGAAAAATATGCAATACCTAATAATATCGTTATAGATCGAGGCTGGAATGTTTTGAGCGATGAGGTAACATGAAGTGGGGAATTTTCTGAGAGGTACATTACTGGAGGCTCAACAAAAATCATCATCTGAACGCATTGTTATATTGGACATGGAGAGCGCCTCCCCTCGCAATTGTGCAAGCCGTGTACGTTGGACTACGTCTCCACCGTACATCGCTTGCATAAAGGGACTGACTGATTGGGCCGAGAGTGTTCAATGCCCTGAGTCTAAGAGAGGTGATCAGACGTATTTTGAAGGCAATTACTTCTTTGGAATAAGTCTGACCACCACTCTGGTAAGCGTATCCTCGGGGCCACTATCGTGGCTTTGAGGAGTGGTTAGAGAGGCGCCAAGGAGTTCTCAGCTTCCATCTGACGTAGGAGGACATGCCTGGGTGTCAACACTTTGTGGATCGCCCGGAGGACATGGTGGAGCATTCAGTGGAGCATATTTACTAGCAACGCCGTGTCCTCGTCGAGGCGATCGGTGGCGGCGACTTCTCGCTTCCGGCCTTTGTTTAATACATGGTCCGGAGCGAAGGGGCAAGGGAAGCAGTCACTTCCTTCTGCGAAGCAGTTATGCTAGCGAAGTAGGTAGCAGTCCGCGTGAGTGAGAGGCAAACCTCAGGCCCCAGCCGCCGCAACAGAAGAAGACGCCCCGGGCACAATCACAGGGTGGTTCCCGGCCACCGTAGGCACCGGGACCAGCCCTCAGCAGGTCGAGGGAGCCGGGTTGGGGGAAGGCTAAGGTCTTCTTGGCCTTACTGGCCTGGGAGGTTTTCTCTACGTATATGTATAAAAATAAGAAAACTATGGAAATACCAAAGCCATTATAGATCGAAGGTGGAGGCGAGAATGTTTTATGAGATGAGGTTACATAAATTGGTCCCAGTAGGGGATTTCCTGAGAGATACGTCACTAGAGGCCCAAAAATAGACAAGGCATTTCTCAATGATGATCAACACCCTGAACGCATTATTATATTGGACGTGCAGAGTGTCTCCACCTCACTTTGTGCAAATGCCTGTCACTGATAGACAGGTATTTGCACAAAGCGAGAGGAGGAAAAGACTTGTCCTGAATGTGAGTGGCGAGGGAAACAGGTAAGTGGAAGAAGACGCTACGGTCTTCTTGGCCCTACTGGCTTGGAAGGATCCGCACCAAGACGTTCAAAATCCTCCCCCAGGATGATGTCGTTAACTTTTTGGGTATAGGCTGATTTTTCCAAAATAACGACAGAATTTCCCTTATCAGCCTTTGTATTAAATCTGTTTTAATATTAAATCATTCTGACTAATACGGTCCTTAATCTATATATATAAAACAAAGACGGGTTTGTTACAACACTTATAACTCGAGATCTGCTGGACCATTTTCTTGGTTTTAGATTCGTTGGATTTGTCTCCGCCCCGAATAGCAGAATACATCTTAAAAACAATGAAAACTCTATTAAAGTAAACGCAGTGGAAAATGGTTTTAGGTGAAATATATTTAGTGCATTGTAGATAATTCAAAATTAACAAGAGTGTAACCTAGCAAACAAAACAAAAGATTAATAAAATCTAGAAAGGTCGTCTTCATAGAATAAGGCTGGAAGTGCTTTCTTAACAAACTCAACGAATACATAATTATGAAAGATGAATCATTTTCCCTAAATGTTCCTTTGTTTCGTAGCTGTCAAAAATTGCATGCGCTAAAGATTCACAAGTACTAGAAGACCAGAAAGAAACATGTCGAAAACTTAAGAAGTAAGGATTCACGCGTACCAGCAGACCATAAACATGTCGTAGCATTTCTAGGGCTAGAATTGTGAGTGAAGACTTACAAAGAACCATAATTATTTAACATCAAGCTATTATCCTTAGCAGACAAAAGAAAGATCACTGAGCCAGAGATAATAAATGGCGCAGGCAGGTGAAACCGTGGTATAGTGGTATAAGTATTTTAGCTTTAAGTTTTCTATTTGAAAAATTATTTCACCAATACAAAATTACATTTCTCCTTTTTTTTTGCGATTTTCTTTTATACTTATATATAGAACATCATTCATACCACTAAATATTGTTTTTACTTTATATGGCAAAACAACGTTTGCTGGGTCAGCTAGTTGACCGATAAAGATGAATTTCGGTTAAATTTTGATTGGGAGGGGATGTGAAAACTCTTTTAATGTGAGTTGCCACTTGTTGTTTAACGAAATCATCCTGTTTACCTTTGAAACAAGCTATCTCAGTGTCCACCACCAAAGTTTGAAGAGATTCCTGGGAAAGTCGGGGTTTAATATTATATTTTAAACCTTTCTCTAACAAAGACATTTCTTCGGAGGGAAACTGTGTATTTGTATAATTTAAAACGCGTGGGTAAAATGTATGTGATGTATTATTTGAATTAAATGGCTGATTGTACCGACCCTCACCAGATAATCTCTCCAACTTCCTAACCTGGGTTAAATATTTTTCGTGAGCTAACCGAGAAGCTAGCCTTGTTATCTAAAATATCAAACTCCACATTATGTAATTTGAAACTTAACTCGGTGTACAAAACTTTGAGGTGAAGTTTGATATTATCTCTAACCGAAAACCAGTGCCGACATTCCTCATTCAACCAAATTTGTTTAGCTTATAGTAAAGCAATTCCACTAGCCCGGCTGTGTGTGTTGGTGCTAACATTAATATAATTTGGGATCACTTTCAAATGTGTGTATTATTTTCATTTTCAAATTTACTCTTGTACGAAATGTTCTGGGAGATGAGGTCACTAACTGTTCCCAGTAGAGGAGTTACTGGAGGCCCAAAAACTAAAGGCGTTTCTTAATGATGACTATCAGCCTGAACGCATGATTATATTGGACATGCAGAGCGCCTCCCCTCGCTTTGTGCACATACCTGTCATCAATAACGGGTATACGACTTGAAGGTCGGCTTTGCAGGACGAGGCGTAAACGGGCATATACCTAACGTGCAAAAACATAACACTTGGTAACAATTAAACTAGCCTAAGTGACAAATCAATTAGGTACGTCAATAAATTGAATTAATTAGAAAAATATGAAAATAACAATACCGTTATAGATCAGATGACGCCCCCCCCCCCCCTGAACACGGGGACTTCTTGAGAGATACGTCACTGGTGGGCCAAAAGTTGTTTTTTTTTTATTGGTCTTGGCCACTCGCCCTTCGAACACAATAAGGTTGTTTGCTACTTAACCGGACTATCCTGTGATGGCCTAAAATGAATTTAAGGCCTCCAGCCCTTAAAATACAGAGTGAAGCGGAAAATTCAGGGTGAGGTTCTGGGAGCGGGAAGACGCTACGGTCTTCTTGGCCTTACTAGCCTGGAAAATTTTCTGTATATAAACATAATAATCAAAAAGTATTGAAAGTATTGAAGACGGAGTCCAGAATGTTTTGGGATCTCACAGTAATTGTTCCCTGCAGGGAATTTCCTAAGAGATACATACTTATATTACTGGAGGTCCGAAACAATCAAGGCATTTCTTAATGATGACCATGAACGCATGATTATATTGGACATGCACAGCGCCTCCCCTCGCTTTGTGCAGTCCTGAATATGAGTGGTCAAGGGAGTGGGAGTGGGGGAATACGCTACGGTCTTCTTGGCCTAACAGGCCTGGGAGATTTTCTCCTCCTTCCTCTTTCCTCCGATGACACCTTGAAATTCGTCTTCAGATGAAGAGGCACATACTATACACAATAATACTACAGTAAAATATGGAAAACGAAGACTTGAAAGAAACGAAACTAGCCTAAATAATACAAAAATTACGTGAATAAATTAAAATATGAAAAAAACAATACCTAAATAATGATCAACACCCTGAAAGCATGATTATATTGGAGATGCAGAGTCCCTCCCTTCGCTTTATGTAAGCGATGTACTTACGGTGGAGACGCACGGGCCCACCGCACCGTACGGATCGTTACTTTGATGCCTTGTGGGCAAGCTTTGGTGATTGTGTAGTTGACCTTTGTTTTTGAAGAGGGAAACAAAAAAATAGAAAGGAAATCCTAGAACTAATCATTTTAAAAAGGCCCTAAATCCTAAATACAGGTGTATAAAACTAAATAAACAAGAAAATAACAATTCCTACAAATATGTACATCATCATCATCATCAACAGCCTGTTGCAGTCCACTGCTGGACATAAGGCCTCTCCAATTGCACGCCACTTAGATCTATTTTCGGCTTCTCGCATCCAACTGCAATGACTGCCCGAGGTACACATATTTTTGAACAACTTCGAGAACGGCATCGGCACCGTGAATCGCAATCGGTTCCGGTTGAACATGACCTTGGTTTTATCCAAGTTCATCCGTAGGCCGATGCGTACAGGAGAGTCAGCCAGGTCATTCAGCATCTGTTGTAGGTCAACAAAAATATGTAAAAAAAAACTACAAAAACTAAAAACTATGTACAAAAACTGAAATATGACAACGCAAAATAGTTTTTTTTTTAAAGGACCACTCGCAGTTCAGCACATTAAGGCTGGTTACTGCTTAACCGGGCAATCCTGTGGTGGCCTTAGATTCTAAGGCCCCCAGCCAGGGCTTAAAACTACTTAAAAACTAAATGACCGTTCGCTAAGGGCATCCCCTGTGGGACACGGGCCTCGAGGGTTTTGACGGGGGCGTCGCGATGGACCTCGTCGGCGAGGTCGGTATACGGAACGCGGTCTGAGTTTGTTTTTCCTAAGAGTGCTGGTTTCCCTACTACTCTCTTGGGTCAGGGTGATGGGGTCATCGGGCTCGACAAGGGTATGCCGCGGTCGGCGGATCTTGCTGATCTGGGAGGGCGTGTATCGGGTGGCCGATACGATAAGGGGGTTCTGGTGCTTTTCAGCGGACTCTATGAAACGCTTTGAAAAACGTTTCATGAACTGTTTGATGGAGGTCGACATGGAGACGCATAGTTCTACTTAACGTAAGTCTTAAAAAAATAATGTTTCGTTTCGTCTTCGGCTCCCGTCGGGTGGACTCGGCTCTTGACAGCTCGGTTCGAGTTCCCTCGAATCCGTTCGGTTCTTACAATGCCTCTGACATTGCGGTTAACACTGGTACTGTGGTTCTAATGGCAGCAGCACGATGTCATCATCCGACGAAGATGCTCGAAGAGTCGCTATCTAGAATGTAGAAATAGGAATATATCAAATAAGATGATGGGTTCGGAGTTGACAAGATTTTGGAACCCAAAAACCATGGCAAGTATCAATGTGAACTGTGTTTATGTCAAATTGTAGTTGTAGTATTAATCAGTACCTATTTCCACGGTTTCTTCACCATGAAATAAGACTAAGGGCGTTTACGCACTGTATCCAATCCGAATCCGAATTTGGGTTCCCAGTCTGATTGGAAATGTACTGAATTTGGACAGACGGAGTTCGGATCTAGTGCGTATGGCCTCCTAGAGAAGTCTTCTTTGTGACAAAAAATCTTCCTAAACTTAAACTTGACTGATATGATATTACTTTGTCCCCCGTGCTTCGGGAAGCAAATGCAATGGATCTTTGGCAGTTATTAAGGTGATCAAAAGCTAGAAAATCTGATACCAAACTTGTGAGAGGATCTGGTTGGTTATGATAGGCAGTCGCTTCAAATACAAATACTGATACTCATCAGAATGCAGTAGATCTTTGACAGTTATTAAGTAATACGGCTACTTCGGAACGACAATTTTCGGATTCGGATCGGATGCAGTGCGGAACCGCTCTAGGAATAATCTATACTAATATTATAAAGCTGAAGAGTTTGTTTGTTTGTTTGTTTGTTTGAACGCGCTAATCTCAGGAACTACAGGTTCGAATTGAAAAATTCTTTTTGGGTTGAATAGATCATTTATCGAGGAAGGCTTTAGGCTATATATCATCACGCTTAAGCCAATAGGAGCGGAGCAGCGATAAAGAATGTTTTAAAATCGGGGATTCCACGGGGACGACGTCGCGGGCAGCAGCTAGTTTAGAATAGAATAGAAAACATTTATTCGACACGGACACAACACAACAGCAACAAAATACAAGTAAAATAACAATAAAAAAACATAACAATGATAAAGATTAAAATTGTGCTGAGCGTGCCCATAGCGAAAGGGTTTTACCATCTCAGCATCTGCTGGGCGTCAGACACCCAGCGCTGATTTTCAGTTGGCACCCCGCAGTGACACACGGACGCGGGTAAATAAAATATAGGTATACCTACATACTTCAATAATTGAACAACCACCACAGGATTGCCCGGTTAAGCAGTAACCAGCCTTAGTGTGCTGAACTGCGAGTGGTCATTCAAAAAAAAATCATTGAACAAACCAGAGTGACCCCAGTAGTCGTAAACGCACCTGTTTTGTTTGGTTGAACTGAATGTCAGTTGAAGTGGTTTCTCTTTAAGGATATTTTCAGCAGTTGCTATCTGATTCTTTAGTTCGACAGCTCGCTCTCCAATCTCTCTTCAACTAAGATTTTATGGTGAGTTGTTTTCAGTACAGCACTACTGTATGTACTAGTTTGCGTGATGCATGTGTTTACTATCTGCGTCATTCAATCTCCTGTCGCTTTACATAGTGCATGTATACTTGGCAAACAGCTCAGTAATTCTGTGCAACTGCAGGAGAAAATACGTGTATATGAATATGTACAGTTGGTATAAGAGGCCTATTTCAAGAACGAGTAATGAAAAATTGTGTTTGTATATCAGTCTGTCACGTTTTCGAATTAAGGGACATCTCGTCTGGCGGCTATGTTAGACAGCCGCTTCACGTAAAATACTGGTATTCAGCTGAATCCGGCTTGACTGGGAGCTGACCCCAATATAGTTGGGAAAAGGCTAGGCAGATCATGATACGTCACTAATATTTGTACCACGAAATTATATGAAAACAGATAATTATGTACCTACTTATAAGTTTGTTAATCTGACGGATACTTTATTCCGTTTTTTTTTCTTTTTAACCTAATTGTCATTTGTTGCTATGACTTGCAGATTTATCAGATACTCGTATTTAATTTAAAATATACGTTTTATCCTAAATATCTCATTACATAGAAGAAATCTGGTACGTTCTACTAAATTGTTCCAGGCGAATCTACCCACGCATATAGTTGAGATCTGACCCGCAGGAGAGTTTTTGCGTGGGCAAGATGTCCCCTAAGGCGCTTCCCTGACCTTAGGAGTTGGAGTATACGCTTGGGGGCACTATGAGCAGCAAAGAAATAAATAATTGTGACATTTTTTTTTGTCGGTTTAACCTTGACCAAAGAATCAATTTGGGTTGTGAGTTAGAAGCATGGCCAAAGCAACGGTGCGTCGTATACGCACCGTTTCCGAGTTAGGAGCTTTCTATTTTTTTTTACAAAACGCTCTATAATATTTCCCAAATGGTAGCTGGGATGAAAATCTTTTATGGAAAGAATTCGATGCTCTAGTCGAAAACCATGACATTATGTAAAAAAACACGGCGGATTATAGAGAAAAAAAATTAAAATAAATTGTGTCGGTAGATCTTTAAATTAACCTTGCGTATCCTTAGGGACACCCCCACCCTTATTCCTCCTTTTTCCCTTCTCCACTTCCTAGGCTAAATCTCGTTAAACTGGTCCACAGTCCCATGAACACCACGTGGTCTTCGCCGTTTGTTAACTATTGTGTCTGCTGTACGGACAATGAACCTGTTACGTTCATTACGGCCAAGTTAAACTCGCTTTAACGCAATTTATTATAACACCATAATAGTATGATTAGTAAATAAAATAAAAAGAAATAATACAAGCGAGCTTCTTATGCAATATTTTACATCTCTGCTACCACAGAACAGATAAAAGAGAATTTTTTCGACGAGCTAGCGGGGCGTGCGAGGTGTCGGGAGACGCGTCTCGACGCGGGCAAGCTCACTGTAAGGTTTTTAGCACTACTTTTGGAACAAATTTGAATTGTGGTCAAAAAACCTCTGAAAACCACGTTTTTTAACGAAAAAACCGAGTTTTCAGCAACCTTGAAGGATTTCAATGCGCGCACAGCACCGGGAAACCTAGGTTAGTATGGCGAAAACCCGATTCCGCAAACAGAACGGAAATCTAATGTAAGGTTTGAAAGTTATTAATTTTTAAAGATGTATAATTTTGATTGAGTCAGGCGTTACTTTGCGGAAATCCATTTTAAATTTGAAAATGAAAATAATAAGTATATCTAGTTTTAATTTCCGCGAATATTAGTGGGTGAATAATTTTGAAAAATAGGGGTAAGTACCTACTAATATAAAACCAGGAAAGTCAAATGTTTTGTATCAATTAGTAAAAAACCTCTTTTATCTGTTCTGTGTCTGCTACTTAAATACGCTCGTACATACGTACCATGCACGTGGTTACATCGAGCACGTGTCCACAGCCCTCTGCATCCAGTCAGTCCACCGTCCTTCTCCAGGTCGTCGCTCCATCTCGCCAGGGATGTTCCACGCTACGTTTGTCGACTCGCAGTCTGCACTCAAGGATCGCTCTAGTTCTGTCCTTGAGGTATCTGTTTCTGTAATGTATAATCACACATTTAATCAAAAACATTCCAATTTTTTTTTTCATAGAATGACTTCGGCAAGATACCTACTGCTGAACATAGGCCTCTTATACCTAACAGAAGAAGACGCCCCGGGCGTCGGGAAACGCAGGGCGATTCCCGGCCACCGTAGGCGCGGGCCTGCGGATGGCGAGCTATGGGTGGCTCGCCGTCTGATAGCAACCAGGCCCGAGTCGACGGCGCGTCGTGTTCCACGCGCACCTCAAAGTGCCGTCAGCAACGTAGACGGGGCCCCATAGGGTCAGTGCCTGCTGTGGTTGCGGAATTTGTTTGAAAGAGTCACCGCGGCCCTGGAACGCAAAGGGCATAAGAAGGATCACGGGTGGGTTTTAGTCAGTAAGAGTCTGACACTCCCTTCCACTCCGCCCAGAGCGGGAGAAGTCATTTGATGATTTCCCATCCAGAAAAAAAAAACTACAACTTAATTCGCAACGGTTGTCTCCAAATAGCACGTGGAACAGAAATCCGTAGAAATTATTTTGCTATTGTTTTAAAAATACTTACGTTTATAGTGTTTTCTTCCTTCTAGCTCAACTTTTCATAAACTTGCATCATTAAAAAGATAATTACTTACTTAATTTTACAGAGAAACTGGTGATAATACTTTCCGATATGGACACCAAATGAGATTAAAATCGTACCTTCAGAATCATTGTAAAGTTGGGAGGTAGATGATAAAATAATTTTAAAACTAAATGTTTTTTTTTTTAATTCAATTTGTGGTCAAAATCAAAACTACATTTTAACTGTTCTACGTTTTTTGAATAAATAGGAAGTAATTATAAAAAGTACTTACTTATTCAGGATTTTAAGCAAAATATGTTAGTGTAGAACGCCATCTATAGTTTGCTGTCGGATCTAAATGATGTTTTTAGGGTACCGAAACCTAAGGGGAGCCAACGGAACCCGTTCACTGAGCTCGCTGTGCATCCGTCTGTCAGTCAGCGGGCTGTATGTCATGAACGGTAATATCACAGTAAACTACTGTGGTAATATTATGTAGACACTTGGAATTTTCACAGTGTGTACCTATGTATGTATGGCTGTTGCCACTATAGTAAAAAATAAAAAAGTATAAACATATTAAAAACGTAACACTCCTTTTTTTAGGCAGTCGTGTAAAAACAAAAGGGGGCCCCACACAAGAGACCTGTTTTGTAGCTTTTTTATGTTAATTATGTCATCGACATATTGCAAACTCCGTAATATTGTATAAATATTTATTAGATTATAATTTCTCGATATTCTATGAAAAAACCGACTTCGAAACATAAAAAAACACAAAAACTATGAAATAACTTTAATATCGGAAGTCGGTGCTTTTGGTTGCTTCTTAGATTTTTGTACACCGACTTCCGAAATTAAAGTTATTAAGGCGGTCGTATTTTCATTTTATATCAAGTGAGAATGAGAACATTCTCAATGTAGTTCAAACCACGCATTATTATTGATAACTAAAATACTAGTTAGTCAGATCCAAAAACGGGACAAGCACCAGCTTTCCCATATAAAAAGAATCATCAAAATCGGTACACCCAGTAAAAAGTTATGACGTAACACACAAACAAAATACAATCGACTTGAGAATCTCCTCCTGTTTTGGAAGTTGGTTAAAATCGTTTTGTGTAGAATAAATCCCATCCTAATTCAATAGTTTTCAATATGTCCGCATCTTATTAAGAAAAAAATTCACGCGATATTTTAATTTGCGATAAAAAATTCAATCTTACGACGTGTGTGGCTTCCAGTGACATTTATGTATATACAGCGTCGGACCAAGCCTTGAGTTCAAAATTAAAACGTGAGCGGGAATAGGTGTCTGGTTAAAGCGCAGAACACAGAATGGGCCAATGTGCAGTTTTCAATCAACATCAGTATAAAAAGTGTATGAAGTACTAAGGTATACTGGGCACACTCTACTAAAGATAAAAAAACGCCACTAGGCTGAATTACGATGCCTTTGCCAATTATCCTGTTATTTTTTTCCATGGCAACTTTTTAGCTTCTTCCAACGTGTCGATTTTTTGCCAGTTCCTGTTGATTGTTCTAAACAATTCGAATGCTAGAATGTTCGAATAAATCTGGCAACGTCGCATGCACTTCCGGAACGTTAATAAACTATAATGGCAGTTACAGACATTAATTGTAAGATTTATATCTACTACTAGCTGCTGCCCGCGACTTCGTCCCCGTGGAATCCCCGATTTTAAAACATTCTTTATCGCTGCTCCGCTCCTATTGGCTTAAGCGTGATGTTATATAGCCTAAAGCCTTCCTCGATAAATGGTCTATTCAACTCAAAAAGAATTTTTCAATTCGAACCAGTAGTTCCTGAGATTAGCGCGTTCAAACAAACAAACAAACAAACAAACAAACAAACTCTTCAGCTTTATAATATTAGTATAGATTTATAATCAACTTCAAATAAGAAAAGGATATTATTCATTTTAAGAATTTTACAAATTGTATAGTGCGACATTCATAAATAATACAATTTTGAATGCTTATAATGTGTTTCATCTAAATACATAGCTGATTAAATGATTTTGTATTTGTGTCAACTATAGAATCAAGATCAAGTGCCGGTAATCTGTTGGCACAACACCGTGACAATTTGGCGGTAAAACGACAGTTTTCCATATGTATATAAAAGTACTCTTTGCGACAGGTCAAGTCAAGACTGATGACGTTAACTGTCATCTTGATTGGATGGAATTACAGCTCACCTTTATGTTGACTTCACTGATGTTTTTAAGGGTCCTGCTCCTTGACAACATCATTTTGCAGAATATTATACAGTGATTCTATTTTATTAACATCTCACAGTTTGGAGGTGAAGTGAGTATGAATTATTTTTTTATGGACCACCCGCATGTCAGCACAGTAACGCACGGACTTTTAAGTGTGAAGTGTACAGTCATTCCATCTTGGTTGTACGTAGTCACTTCGTGTTCACTTTACTAAAGGTAACACGATACGAGGTTTACTGAATCGCACTGCAGGATATTATCAATTCTCAATATATTTTTAAATTGTTTAGGTTTTCAGACATTGTGTACTTAGGTGTGTGCACAAAATGACATAGGTAGGTAATTGATGAAATAATTATTTTGAATATAAAACATATTTCACAAATTCGAACATGAAATCACCATGAACGACTATGTGAAATTGCAATTATAAGAAACTACTAGGTTTACGTAGTAATATTTCCATAATTCGAATGTATAAGCCAAAATATTTTAATTTTTCCAATTATACAAATAAACCAACTAGCATACGTCTGGTACCGGCATTACATTTTATTTCGTGTAATTGAGGGTAGTTTTATAAACAATTTTATACTTCTGGTATTATATAAGAAGCATTTTTCCTCAGTGCCGTGTTTCACGGCCCTACGGCGGTCAGTCCCCGCCAGGGGGGTCTCACCTGGCGGGGACTGACCGCCGTAGGGCCGTGAAACACGGCACTGCGAGGCAGTGCCGGGCGCTCCTGCTGACACACCCAGAACAGCTACACTTCTAGGCACGCTGCGGCACAACTGCCGCGCGCGTCAAAAGCCGCGCCTATATGGCAACCCGACGCCGCGCCCGTAGTAACGGGCGCGAACACCCCGACGCCGCGGGATCAAAGGCCTAGCCTACGCCCGCCGCCGCGCCCCCTTGCGGGGGCGCCGCGAAATTCTCCAGTGCCATATTGCCAGTCTTCCATTTTTAACGACACAGTTACAGCAAGCGTTGCTTGAAGAAACTTTATTCATTGAAACAGTTAATGTCTGCTGAAACACTGGTGATTCCTGTTAGAAGTAAGAAATATGGAAGATTTTATAGGTAAGCTATTAATTAAAATCTGTACTGTTTTAAATTGAGATTTTTGTCCGAAATATGAAATTTGTTCTACGGTGACGCCATTTTCTAATCGTGTTCTTTATTCAAACTAAACAGTTACCTACAGCTACCGCTCTGCTGTGAAACGTTACGTTTATAATATTGCGTGCGTGATTCTTAATCACAATTAATATAATAAATCGCCAAACTAGAGCAGCAATAAGATATTTCTCGCTGATCAGATATAAGATGGGGTCGAAAGGTTCTAGAATCGCGACCGCGTAGGTATCGGGACATTAAACAGTTGGAGGGCCTCAAACAACGTGGACAGATAACCTCGTGTTGGCTGCGGGAATCCGCTGGATACGTGTCGCATAGGAGAGGTCTAAGATGACACACTGACCGAGGTCCAGAGTTCCAGACAACTCTTAAGGGACGTCCACTGCTGGAGTGGACACTTTCCGGCTGAAAGAATGATGATGATAATATAATTGTATGTTATTGTATTTGTAAACCTTACCTTATTTACCTTACCTTATTTCTGAAATTACTGATCAGAATATACTAAAATCTAGTTGGCTCATACTGGGCCATGATATATGTAGGTACCTACGTACATTCATTGGTCAATCAAATACATTTGATTTTTCAGCGCGATATTTTTCGAAGACAGCCGATCTTTGCCGAGTGTTGCCGAGTCATCATACTCCGTTGAAGCTACCTCCATATCCAGCCTGTCTTAGGAAGAGATGTCTTCAAAATTTCGGTGGATAACTCTACAGGAATGAGGATTGCAACTTGAAACTGTTGCAGGTAAGAAAACTTCATTCATATTTCCTTCTCTAATATTTTCACATCCATATGACCAAGCCAGTTTGAAAGGCAGATTCCCGTATTGCCCTTTTCACTACGCACGTGACCAGAAAGCTTCGCTTTATCTGAAAACTAGCGCTTGGCTCGCGACTACGTGGGCGGAGTGTTAGTATGTGTTCCAGAAACTTCATCGCCCCGTGTAGGGGGTGTTTTTGAGAATTAATCTACATAATTTAGTTACATAGATATTTTTGCTGCTAATCTTGTAGTAGGTTGATGATGAAAAACTCAATAAGTAATACCAATTTTAAGTGGCCACTAGCGCCATCTAGTGTCGAGTAGCAGAACTAAGTGAAGTCGAGAACCTTCGAGATTTTTCTTTGCTAAAACATTCTTTCATTTAGACACGTGGTCAGTCGCGACTGATATGAGCGCTTTCTACAAAAGCTTCTAAAATTGACTGACGCCTTAAATAAGACCTGCATAGTCGTAACCCGAGTCAGTATTTTATTTGCGATACAACGGTTAACTTCGAAAGCGATCTTCAGCTGCCATTAGTGATCATTAGTGCAATCGAGTTTTATAATTAGTGAGTTTAAAGTAGAAATAAGTTTTAAAATATTGATATAACTGTGATATGGATGTAAAAAGACATGTACCATAAAAGTGTCTGGAGTAAAATAGAAACAATTCGAAGAAAACATTAAAATAAACCGTGGCAGTTGAGAGATGACCAGTCCCAGCTGACGGCGCACGGTGGGCTGAAAATCGGCTGTCATAGACTTAAGGATTTCAATTTGCAAGTGTCGGATTTTTTGCCGGATATCGCTTCTATTCGTTATTACTATAATTATTAAAAAATGACACCCGAGTTAATTTTACACAGAAACGAAGGAATTATATTTTTTTTTAACGACAAATTTGTATGAAGTTAGCATGAAAAAGTTAATTATCTCGTAAACAGCAAGGAAAACCGTAATATCCTTACAGGTGGTTATAGTACTAATTTTTTTAATGATTTTTTTGACATATTATATGTCATATAACGGCTATCACTGCTATTTTTTTTTTAAATCGTCAAAATATTTTTATTTATTTTACATAATATGAAACGGTTCCTTTTAGTGTTTAAGTTGAGGAAAACAGACTTTTAACAACACGTATGACGTAACATAAAATAGCATCCCCCCTACATTCCCGAAGGAGTAACTACCTAATAGTGAGTTAGTCATGAACTACATTATTTTTGCTACTTTGCTTTACTTTATTGCAATTTATGCAGGGATCTCTATTTTTTCCAAAATAAAATTAGCCTTTGTTTTAAGTTTATAAGTTACCTTTCTAGTGGCGAAAGAATTTCTAAAGTTGTTTGAGTTTTTGAGCCAAATCGTAACAAACAAATTAAATCATTCGTCTTTATATTATTAAAAGTTTAGATTAAGATAATAAGAATCGCTCTCTTGCTCTCCCTGCTCCTCTGTAGCGGTGAGTCTTCCTTTACACTTAAATATTTTGTCATTATCGTCAAAATCGTTTTAGAGATAATGCATACATCCACTGCTGAACTTATACCTTTTCCTCCAAGCGTTCACTCTTTTCACTCTATGGTCATCAAAAAAATAACTAAATTCAATTATTTTTAGGCTCCTGTCAGAAACATGAAAGTCTGCAGTTAGTACAGTATCTACCTACTAAAGTAATGCTGCGTTGACCACGTCATGTAACTCGTAGCTAACTTTGAGGCGACACAAATGACTCAAAAAAATGAAACTTCAGCTGACGACTGACGATTCGGTGAGTTTTAAAATAATTTTGTCATTTGACTTACGGCGATGCGCCACCGATGCACTGTGTCAGTTGTGTGTGTGTGTGTGTGTGTACGGAATGTACACACACACACACACAGCTGATACTTGCGCACAAAACATTTTGCGATTACTTTCATTGTGCGTACAGCTAAGGAGTGGAAGTCTCTGCCAGAATCTGTCCTGTTCCCGGCTAGCTAGCTATACGTGCGGGTCTTTAAGTGTGAAAAGGCTATTTCAAGGCATGCGAGCCCTAACGTCGCCCACGCCATCGCCTTCCATTAGACGAGACTGTAGTATTTATTAGTTAAAAGCAGCACATTCACTGGATGAAATTATGTTTTATCCCAGACTAGCATCACCCCGCGGTTTCACCCGCGTAGTTCCAGTTCCCGTGAGAATATGGGTATATAATATAGCCTATGTTCACCGGAGATAGTGTAGCTTCGTAACAGTGAAATATTTTTTCAAATCGGTCAAGTCGTTTTTGAGTTTATTCGTTACATACAAAAATACAAATCTTTTGACTTTATAATATTAGTATAGACTAGCAGCTCCCCGCGGTTTCACCCGCGTAGTTCCCGTTCCCATGAGAATATTGGGATAAAATATAGCCTGTCTCCCGGGGGTAGCGCAGCTTCCCAACAGTGAAAGAATTTCTCAAATGGGTTCAGTAGTTTCTGAGCCTATTCAATACAAACAAACAATCAAACCTTTCCTCTTTATAATATTAGTAGACAAAAACGCATGGTTACCTACTTTATAAAAGTCACAGGAACGAAGCCGCTAAAAAAAAACAAAAAAGTGCAAAATAACTTTAATTTCGGAACTCGGTGTTTGTGGTTGCTTTTTCGTTTTTTGAACACCGACTTCCGAAATTAAAGTTATTTTGCACTGTTTTGACTTTTTGTGTAAAAGACGGTTGTATTTTTTTGTTAAAAAGTTTTTTATTTTTCACTTTTTAGTGGTACCTACACCCCCTCCCCTCCCCCACCTAAACGAACCAATCACATTGGTGTAAAAAAAAAGTACTGCTCCTTTGCAGAGTACACTAAGAGGTCGTCAATGTAGACAATGTAGATATTTTTTTTAGATTTTTCGAAAACCGCTTGGTATTTCGATAAAATTTTCATGGGACCATTTGGGAAGTATACCCTTTCCAACAAAAAAGAATTTTTCAGATCGGTTCACAAGCGACGGAGTTATGCGCGAACAAACATAAAAAAAAACATACAAACATCCGAATTGAGAACCTCCTCCTTTTTTAGAAGACGGTTAAAAAAGCAAGTTGAAGATAAAATAAAATCAGTGTTTAATCTGAATTTCAGGAACACGCATACAAATATATTTAACGTCGATACGTATCGAAGATCCTCACCATCAAGCAGACATCATCAGCTGTGTCCGAAGGTGGCTGGGAGTGACCCACAGATGGCAGCACAGTCCCGTCATACATCATGTGAAGTTTTCTTGTGGAGCGACCGGCGAGTAGACTGCTACTTTATAAAAAAGTTACTAGTGTGCTGGCTTATCAAGATTGTATCATGCTTTTGATGCCCGGGTCACACTAACGAGAAATGCCATTAATTATTGCGAAGGACGTTAACCTTAGGTGTAGCCACGACTTAACGCGATAATTTTACAACGGCATTAACATTGTCGTTCAATCAAAAAATCAAAAAGATTAGTAGTACGCGAGAATTATGCGATGCAGCGGCAGCGGCCACACGTCAGTGTCAGTGTACACTCATGAAATACAGAACTTTTTCAACGTCCATCTCGCTTCAATTCAAGTAAAATTAACGCCGTTTTTATCGCCAATGATGGGCATTCACGTTGACATTTCAAGTGTAGCCACCCACTTTAGTGCGATAAAATTATCGCAATAATTATCGTTGACGTTAGCCGTAGTGTAACCCGGGCATAAGTGAGTCATAGATTAAACGTAGAGGACTGGCGCACTATTCTGTCAATATCACCTGTCTATATGTCAATATCACCTGTCTATATGTCAATATCACCTGTCTATATGTCAATATCACCTGTCTATATGTCAATATCACCTGTCTATATGTCAATATCACCTGTCTATATGTCAATATCACCTGTCTATATGTCAATATCACCGTTTAAGCTGCAGTGAGCTTCAAGAGACCTTTTTTTTCTCTTTTTTGTATGGATTGACAGGTCGCTTGGTGTCCAGTTCACAATTACTTACACGTTGAGAGGTGTACAGAATAGCACTGCTCACGTTTACAGTTTAGAGAAAAGTAAAATATATTCCAGTATAGGTATAAAATTATTTGTTCATATTTTTTTTTTTATAACTTGCATGTTGGTTTTATTAAATAGAAATCTAATCTAAGAATCACTACAATACAAAATAAACACTTGCTTTAATTCTTACAATACGGCCGGCAGTATTTGGATATTTGTATAGCGTTTTACTGTATTATGAACAGGTCAAATGCCAGTCGGATTCGTGCACGATGGGTTACTTACCTGTACTACCAGTACATAGTTGTTTATTTACATCCATCAAAACCCTGAATAATCAAGTGAGGTTATATCTGAAACGGAAATGTTAGTTGCTGCGATTGGCGACCTCTTGTCTTCGATAAGAATCTCCTGCGATCTGCACTTCACCGTAGCAGACACTAATCACTATGAAATGAACTCTCTCAAGAAGCCGTTGGGCAGCTGTGGCGTGCTGGGCAACCATTGCCCACGCAATGCCACTGTCTCGAGCCTACAGGAAAAGCCCGCGACTTCACTCATGTTATTTTATTTTTTGCAAGACAAAACGTAGCCTATAACCGATTCTTACATCTCTCTACTAAAATCAATGCGCTTCAGTGCCTAAGGCGTGATATCCTGACGCACTATTATTTTGGACACGCAGAGTGCCTCTTCTCGTTTTGTGCAAGCGACGAACGGTGACACGTTGGCATATCCAAAGCGTGGCATCATCATACACATTCTGACGCATTATTATATTGGACATGCACAGTGCCTCTTTTCGTTTTGTGCAAGCGACGAACGGTGACACGTTGGCATATCCAAAGCGTGGCATCGTCATACACATTCTGACGCATTATTATATTGGACATGCAGAGTGCCTCTTCTCGTTTTGTGCAAGCGACGAACGGTGACACGTTGGCATGTCCAAAGCGTGGCATTGTCAAACACATTCTGACGCATTATTATATTGTACATGCAGAGTGCCTCTTCTCGTTTTGTGCAAGCGACGAACGGTGACACGTTGGCATGTCCAAAGCGTGGCAACTTCATCAAAATCTTGTACGTTTTATTATATTGGACATGCAGAGTGCCTCTTCTCGTTTTGTGCAAGCGACGAACGGTGATACGTTGGCATATCCAAAGCACGGCAACTTCATCGAAATCTTGTACGTTATATATATTGGACATTCAGAGATTCAAACTTAACGAGGGTGGGAGGATCCATAGAGGTGCACTATAGGGACGCTTTATAGTAAATAAGAGTACCTCCTAAATCGGTCAACGGGTCCTATCATTGCGAACCAAACGATAGTTGGCAATTTTATGATCCCGATGCTGTGGCTTCAGGAAGGCCTCTTGCACCAGAAGTATGTCTAGGTGATGGTCGCGGAGGAATAAGGCGATCTCATCACGTTGGCTTCTAAGGCCGTTGGCGTTGAAAAACCCTATCCGGAGGGCTTTCGGTTTGAACCTACACGTTACCCTGGACTTATCCATTGTAGGTGAGAGTCGTGTAAGTTTAGACATGGTGAAGTACGTCACCGCCCTCGCGGAAAACTGCAGAGTGGTCGCCTCTGCAGTTTTGAAGTGCCGCAGCCATAGCCAGGGCGCGGGGAGAGTAGAACGCCCGGTACTTGACCAGAATAATGTTCTGGGACACGTCACCAGCTGGGGTTGTAGAGAGAGGGGAGGGTGTGGGAGCTTGCGCTGGGGCAAGAGCTGGGGCGGAGGCCCGGGTTGCCTCTGACAAGGGGAGCGGCCTTAGGGGCTGCTGTGGTTGAGGGGGCATGAGCGCTGGGCTTCAAGGCCGGAAAGTGGGCCTGGTGGTTGAGAGCGTTCCATGGACTGGGACACTGTGGGCTTAGGGCCACGGTAGACTTTTCTACCAACTGGGGACATTCCCTCTGCTGGCGATCGCTAGCTTGGGGGCGGTAAATTTGGACGCTTTCGAGCAGCCACGGTAGTTGGCCGGGTCGCCAGACTTGCCGCATAGAACGAAGCTGAGCGGCTCGGTGCATTGGGACGGGTCTTTGGGGTGGGAGCAGTCAGCTGTGCCATGGTCGCCCAGGCACTTGACGCAACGGGGTTTGCCGAAACAGTTCCGTTGCAAATGGCCACAAAGTTGGCAATTGTGGCATTGGCCAATGATACCGCTCCAGCGGGGTTATTCAGTGGAAAGGCAAGAGAGGCCTCAGATGTGGGAGATATTAAAAATGGGATGGTGAGCGTCTGTTGGATCGCAGACGACCAGAATCATATTATATGATTCCTCACCTCGGCGGTGCATGCGGTGCACCTCCGCTACAGGAATACCCTTTTTTTTTGGATGCGAAATCATCAAATGACCCCTCCCGCCCTGGGTGGAGCGGTAGGGAGTGTCAGACTCTTACTGACTAAAACCCACCGGTGTTCCTCTTGTGCCCTTTGCGTTCCAGGGCCGCGGTAACTCTTTCGAACAAATTCCGCAACTACAGGGATACCCTGTGACTGAAGGTCGCTCAGTATCTCCGCAGTGGGGATCTCACGCAGGACGTTTTTCACAACCACGCGTGTCTGACGGGCTTCGGTCGGGACTGTGACTTTAATGTCCAGCTGGACAGCTCGGGCATTTGTATAGTTGATCTGCCTCTCTTTACAGGCAGTGAATACCTCCGTCCATTTCGCCTTGTCATGGATAAACAAGGGTGGCGTAGGGCGGGATTTGAGGGCGGCACCCACAATGACCATCGGGCTGGGGGAACGGCTTGCCTTCTGGGAGGTATCAGCTGCCGAAGTAGGGCGGGATTATTGTCATAAACATTCTGACGCATTATTATATTGGACATGCAGAGTGCCTCTTCTCGTTTTGTGCAAGCGACGAACGGTGACACTTTGGCATATCCAAAGCGTGGCATCGTCATACACATTCTGACGCATTATTATATTGGACATGCAGAGTGCCTCTTCTCGTTTTGTGCCAGTGACGAACGGTGACACATTGGCATATCCAAAGCGTGGCATCGTCATACACATTCTGACGCATTATTATATTGGACATGCAGAGTGCCTCTTCTCGTTTTGTGCCAGTGACGAACGGTGACACATTGGCATATCCAAAGCGTGGCATCGTCATACACATTCTGACGCATTATTATATTGGACATGCAGAGTGCCTCTTCTCGTTTTGTGCAAGCGACGAACGGTGACACGTTGGCATATCCAAAGCGTGGCATCGTCATACACATTCTGACGCATTATTATATTGGACATGCAGAGTGCCTCTTCTCGTTTTGTGCAAGCGATGAACGGTGACACGTTGGCATATCCAAAGCGTGGCATCGTCATACACGTTCTGACGCATTATTATATTGGACATGCAGAGTGCCTCTTCTTGTTTTGTGCAAGCGACGAACGGTGACACGTTGGCATGTCCAAAGCGCGGCAACTTCATCAAAATCTTGAACGTAATATTATATTGGACATGCAGAGTGCCTCTTCTCGTTTTGTACAAACGAGGAACGGTGACAAGTTGGCATATCCAAAGTGCGGCAACTTCATCAAAATCTTGAACGTATTTGGGGGAATTTTATCTATTGTAAAAATTATTTATTTAGCGAATTTGAAAGCGATTGCGGTTTAACGCGCATCGCGGGCTGACATTCACCAGGGAAGGAAAGAAAGCGAGATAGGACTGACCTAGGAATACAGCGGCTCCTGGCTCTGACGATGGTCCACGTGGAATCAGCTGTTCTGCTAGGATGACGATCCGGGGGGGGGGGCGTGTGCTGTGGCGAGTTGTCGCTGCTGTGGTTCTCGAAGGAAAAAGAGCATCACCAATTTAGACTTGTTTGTTCTTCTACGAAGTGAGAGTACTTCATTTGATCATGAAGTATTGTTCAGTGCAGTTGTATCCCGCATAGGCGATTGCCTGTCTGACGAAGATCGTGTTGTTCTCAAAGAATTTTGTCGGAGATTTACGCGAGCCGCTTTACAAAGGTGGCAGAAATCCAACCGATTCCTTGATAATTTCAGGAGAAAGTACGAGAATTGGTTGGGAGCAAATATTGATTGGCCGAGTTTTGTGCAAACTTTAGTTAATCAAGAACCAAGTATTGATAAGGCACCAAGAGCGCCCTCAGTCTCTCCAGAACCGTCGACATCAACGTCCATTGGAACAATGACGAAAAGATCCCGTAAACCATTCGAAGATAGTAGGGAAGTAAACAAAAAAAGAGAAGATCTGATGAACACACAGGCGAAGATTCCAGTGAATTGGCATATGCAGCTGCAGCACGTTTAAAAGAAGAAGGGCATGGAGATATCGCCTCTGTCATCGAATACATGATGAAAAATCCTGAAGTAGCCGCTAAATTAAATGAAACGCTTAAGAAACCAGCGAAAACAATCATATTTACGCCAGAAAAGGCACTTGGATTGCTTCTTTCGCTAAAACTCTCAAAGTGGCAATATATTACGTTGCGTGAGGCTGCCATTCGGGAAGGTGCTAAGGATATTTATCCATCTTACTATAAAGTGCAACAAACTAAGCTTGATTGCTACCCTCCGAAGCAATCAGTGACAGTTACTGATTCATCGGCTAGGATTACACTTCAAGCTTTACTTGATATCACGGTTACAAGAATCCTTCAAAGCCTTTCTAACGAAGAGCATAACAAGCAGTTGAAGCTGATATCCAAGTGGGGATTTGATGGTGCTTCTAACCAAAGCCGATACAAGCAGAAAATTGAGGGTGAGGAAGATGACTCGAGCATTTTCATGACCTCCTTGGTGCCACTAAAACTCATAGATGGAGACAACATTTTATGGACGAACCCAAAACCATGCTCAGTTTTGTATTGTCGTCCAGTTCAGTTTACTTTTGTAAAGGAGAGTGAAGCAGTTGTCCTTGAGCTGAAAAAACAAATTGATGAAGAAATTGAGGCCCTTATCCCCACAGAGTGCAATAATAATAATACGGTGACTCATCAACTAATGATGACGATGATCGACGCTAAAGTCTGCACTTACCTTTCTGAAGCTAGATCAAATGCATCGTGCTACCTGTGCTTAGCAAAGCCTACAGAAATGAACCGCTTAGATGCTGTAACATCAAAAATTGTGTGTTCGGACCTGTATGAGTTTGGCTTGTCATCCCTACACGCCCGTATAAATTGTATGGAATGTCTGTTACACATTGCATACAGGCTCGACTTCAAACGGTGGGCAGCGAGAAGTGATGAGCACAAAGAAATGCTACAGACAAGGAAGAAAATAATTCAAAATAAATCCAAAGATGAGCTCAATCTGTTGATTGATATAGTAAAACAAGGCTCGGGAACCACCAATGACGGGAATACTGCAAGAAAATTCTTTGAGTTTCCTAATAAAACCGCAGCTATAACCGGTTTGGATGAAGACCTCATCAAAAGATTTGCTGTAATTTTACAAGCAATTACATCTGGAGAGCAGGTCGATATAACAAAACTTAGAGATTATGCTCACAAAACAGCAGAAAAGTACGTATTATTATACGACTGGTACTACATGTCGTCAACCGTTCATAAGTTATTAATCCATGGGGCTGACATAATCGAGAAAAATAATATTGTGCCGATTGGGACTCTCTCGGAAGAAGCCTCAGAGTCTCGAAACAAAGATTTTAGGAGGTTTCAAGAACATCCTTCGCGGAAAAGAAGCAGGCAGGATTCTAATCAAGACATTTTAAATATGCTTGTTGTTTCTTGGGATCCTTTGCTAAGTGCACAAAGGCCTAAGTTAGATGCCAAGAAAAAGCAGAGCTTTTTTGCTGAAACTCTCGACTTAATTCAATTTCAGGAAACTGAGTTCGAGTTTTTGGATATATCCAATCTGGATGCTGACTCAGAATTGGAGTCTGACAACGAGAGTGATAAGGAAAATTTGTAAAAAAAATATATATGTACATATTTGTAAATTTGTATTTGAGTGTGTTTGGGTTTTTTTGTAATATTTAATGATATTTTTTATTTATTTTACTTTATTTTACAAATGCGTAGTGTTAATTCCTTAAATTAAATTATTTTGTATATAATATAACTTTATATGTTACTTTAATAATAATTTGATAATCTTTTTTTTATTTAAATAATATAAATGTGTCAAAAACAGCAGTTTTTTTATTTCATTTTTCTTGATTCGTGTGTTCTTAATATTTGGGTTAATAACATATCGAACTTTTTAACTTGGACACTAAAAGGGATCGTTTTACATGTAAAAATAAATAAAAATATTTTGACGATTTAAAAAAAAAGGCATTAAATTTTTCGTCCGATCGCCAACCATAAAATCATAAATAATTAGCACTATAACCACCTCCAAGGATATTGCGGTTAAACATGCCGTTTAGGAGATAATTCGATTTTTCATACTAGCTTCATACAAATTTTTCGTAAAAAAATTATATTTCCTTCGTTTTTGGGCAGAATTAACTCGGGTGTCATTTTTGTACATAGTAATGACTAATAGAAGCGATATCCGACATAAAAACAAGCACTTGCAAATTGGAATCCCTAAGTCTATGAAAGCCGATTTTCAGCCCACCGTGCGTCGTGCGGCGGGGCTATATGCGAATGATTTTTATGCAAGTGTAGGACATGCGGTGTGCGGGGAAAGGGGAGGGCAAATGTCAGCCTAACGAGATTTTTTTATAATTTCGAATTGCGGGTTTGCGTAAAATTATTAGATTGACGTTTATGGCGTCAACATGCTCCGCCGCGGCTGCCTTGAGAATACGCAGAGTTCTCAAAGCAAAAGTAAACGAGTATATAATGTTAAAGGTAAAATTAATTAAACTAAAGTTAAAGAACTAGGCAGTTGGAGATTATGTATGTATAAAAAGTTATTGGGATGGTAATGGACACAATTTTACAATAGGTATTTTGAGGTGACCGGTAGCCGTTTTAACTAGCGCGACGCGAATGTTACCGTCTTTGCCCGGATATACTTCAGTAATTATGCCCATTGGCCAACGTAGCGGGGGAATATCGTCTTGATGAATGAGAACTACTGTACCGATCTTTATATTGTCTACTTGAGTTAACCATTTCTGTCTAACCTGAAGATTGTGAAGATATTCGGAACGCCATCTCTTCCAGTAGCTACATACCATCTGGTCTAATAATTGTTTCCGACAATTAAGGGACTTCGCCCCATCGGGAACATTCTCGACAGGCAATGAAGTTAAAGGTAGGAAGATTTGCCCGCGGCTTCACTCGTGGTATTTTTTCACGAAATCTAGCCTATACTTAACCGATTCTTACATCTCTCTACTAAAATCAATGCGCTTCAGCGCCTTAGGCGTGATATCCTGACGCATTATTATATTGGACATGCAGAGTGCCTCTTCTCGTTTTGTGCAAGCGATGAACGGTGACACATTGGCATATCCAAAGCGTGGCATCGTCATACACATTCTGACGCATTATTATATTGGACATGCAGAGTGCCTCTTCTCGTTTTGTGCAAGCGATGAACGGTGACACGTTGGCATATCCAAAGCGTGGCATCGTCATACACGTTCTGACGCATTATTATATTGGACATGCAGAGTGCCTCTTCTCGTTTTGTGCCAGTGACGAACGGTGACACATTGGCATATCCAAAGCGTGGCATCGTCATACACGTTCTGACGCATTATTATATTGGACATGCAGAGTGCCTCTTCTCGTTTTGTGCCAGTGACGAACGGTGACACATTGGCATATCCAAAGCGTGGCATCGTCATACACATTCTGACGCATTATTATATTGGACATGCAGAGTGCCTCTTCTCGTTTTGTACAAGGGACGAACGGTGACACTTTGGCGTATCCAAAGCGCGGCAACTTCATCAAAATCTTGAACGTAATATTATACTGGACATGTAGAGTGCCTCTTCTCGTTTTGTGCAAGCGATGAACGGTGATACGTTGGCATGTCCAAAGCGCGGCAACTTCATCAAAATCTTGAACGTAATATTATATTGGACATGCAGAGTGCCTCTTCTCGTTTTATACAAGCGAGGAACGGTGACAAGTGGCATATCCAAAGCGCGGCAACTTCATCGAAATCTTGTACGTTATATGTATATATTGGACATTCAGAGATTCAAACTTATCGAGGGTGGGAGGATCCATAGAGGTGCAGTATAGGGACGCTTTATAGTAAATAAGAGTACCTCTTAAATGAGTCAACGGGTCCTATCATTTTTCCTATGTCTAGGTGATGGTCGCGGAGGAATAAGGCGATCTTATCACGTTGGCTTCTAAGGCCGTTGGCGTTGAAAAACCCTATCCGGAGGGCTTTCGGTTTGAACCTACACGTTACCCTGGACTTATCCATTGTGGGTGAGAGTCGTTTAAGTTTAGACATGGTGAAGTACGTTACCGCACTCGCGGAAAACTGCAGAGTGATCGCCACTGCAGTTTTGAAGCGCCGCGGCCATAGCCAGGGCGCGGGGAGAGTAGAACGCCCGATACGTGATCAGAATAGTGTTCTGGGACACGTCACTAGCTGGGGTGGTAGGGAGAGGGGAGGTTGTGGGAGCTTGCGCTGGGGCAAGAGCTGGGGTGGAGGCCCGGGTTGCCTCTGACAAGGGGAAGCGTAAAAGCGCTACATCCAAGAGGGCCGGGATGGCCTTGGTGGGCTGAGCGGTGGGAGCGGCCTTAGGGGCTGGTGTGGTTGAGGGGGCATGAGCGCTGGGCTTCAAGGCCGGAAAGTGGGCCTGGTGGTTGAGAGCGTTCCATGGACTGGGACACTGTGTGCTTAGGGCCACGGTAGACTTTTCTACCAACTGGGGACATTCCCTCTGCTGGCGATCGCGCTAGCGCGATTGACTAGCTTGGGGGTGGTAGATTTGGATGCTTTCGAGCAGCCACGGTAGTTGACCAGGTGGCCAGACTTGCCGCATAGAACGAAGCGGAGCGGCTCGGCGCATTGGGACGGGTCTTTGGGGCGGGAGCAGTCAGCTGTGCCGTGGTCGTCCAGGCACTTGACGCAACGGGGTTTGCCGAAGCAGTTCCGTTGCGAATGGCCATAAAGTTGGCAATTGTGGCATTGGCCAATGATACCGCTCCTGCGTGGTTATTCAATGGAAAGGCAAGAGGGGCCTCAGATGTGGGAGATATTAAAAATGGGATGGTGAGCGTCTGTTGAATCGCAGACAACCAGAATCATATTATATGATTCCTCACCTCGGCGGTGCATGCGGTGCACCTCCGCTACAGGGATACCCTTTTTTTTTTGGATGCGAAATCATCAAATGACCCCTCCCGCCCTGGGTGGAGCGGTAGGGAGTGTCAGACTCTTACTGACTAAAACCCACCCGTGTTCCTCTTGTGCCCTTTGCGTTCCAGGGCCGCGGTAACTCTTTCGAACAAATTCCGCAACTACAGGGATACCCTGTGACTGAAGGTCGCTCAGTATCTCCGCAGTGGGGATCTCACGCAGGACGTTTTTCACAACCACGCGTGTCTGACGGGCTTCGGTCGGGACTGTGACTTTAATGTCCAGCTGGACAGCTCGGGCATTTGTATAGTTGATCTGCCTCTCTTTACAGGCAGTGAATACCTCCGTCCATTTCGCCTTGTCATGGATAAACAAGGGTGGCGTAGGGCGGGATTTGGGGGCGGCACCCACAATGACCATCGGGCTGGGGGAACGGTTTGCCTTCTGGGAGGTACCAGCTGCCGTATAGGGCGGGATTATTGCCATAAACATTCTGACGCATTATTATATTGGACATGCAGAGTGCCTCTTCTCGTTTTGTGCAAGCGACGAACGGTGATACTCATTATTATATTGGACATGCAGAATGCCTCTTCTAGTTTTGTGCCAGTGACGAACGGTGACACATTGGCATATCCAAAGCGTGGCATCGTCATACACATTCTGAAGCATTATTATATTGGACATGCAGAGTGCCTCTTCTCGTTTTGTGCAAGCGACGAACGGTGACACGTTGGCATGTCCAAAGCGTGGCATCGTCATACACATTCTGACGCATTATTATATTGGACATGCAGAGTGCCTCTTCTCATTTTGTGCAAGCGGCGAACGGTGACACGTTGGCATATTCAAAGCGTGGCATGATTATACACATTCTGATGCATTATTATATTGGACATGCAGAGTGCCTTTTCTCGTTTTGTGCAAGCGACGAACGGTGACACGTTGGCATATTCAAAGCGTGGCATCGTCATGCACATTCTGACGCATTATTATATTGGACATGCAGAGTGCCTCTTCTCGTTTTGTGCAAGCGACGAACGGTGACACGTTGGCATATCCAAAGCGTGGCATCGTCATACACATTCTGACGCATTATTATATTGGACATGCAGAGTGTCTCTTCTCGTTTTGTGCGAGCGACGAACGGTGACACGTTGGCATGTCCAAAGCGTGGCAACTTCATCGAAATCTTGTACGTTATATACAATATTGGACATTCAGAGATTCAAACTTATCGAGGGTGGGAGGATCCATAGAGGTGCAGTATAGGGACGCTTTATAGTAAATAAGAGTACCTCCTAAATCGGTCAACGGGTCCTATCATTGCGAACCAAACGATAGTTGGCAATTTTATGATCCCGATGCTGTGGCTTCAGGAAGGCCTCTTGCACCAGAAGTATGTCTAGTTGATGGTCGCGGAGGAATAAGGCGATCTCATCACGTTGGCTTCTAAGGCCGTTGGCGTTGAGAGGGTTTTCGGTTTGAACCTACACGTTACCCTGGACTTATCCATTGTAGGTGAGAGTCGTGTAAATTTAGACATGGTGAAGTACGTCACCGCCCTCGCGGAAAACTGCAGAGTGATCGCCACTGCAGTTCTGAAGTGCCGCGGCCATAGCCAGGGCGCGGGGAGAGTAGAACGCCCGGTACGTGACCAGAATAATGTTCTGGGACACGTCACCAGCTGGGGTTGTAGAGAGAGGGGAGGGTGTGGGAGCTTGCGCAGGGGCAAGAGCTGGGGCGGAGGCCCGGGTTGCCTCTGACAAGGGGACGTGTAGGAGCGCTACGTCCAAGAGGGCCGGTATGGCCTTGGTGGGCTGAGCGGTGGGAGCGGCCTTAGGGGCTGCTGTGGTTGAGGGGGCATGAGCGCTGGGCTTCAAGGCCGGAAAGTGGTCCTGGTGGTTGAGAGCGTTCCATGGACTGGGACACTGTGGGCTTAGGGCCACGGTAGACTTTTCTACCAACTGGGGACATTCTCTCTGCTGGCGATCGCTAGCGCGCTTGGCTAGCTTGGGGGCGGTAAATTTGGACGCTTTCGAGCAGCCACGGTAGTTGGCCGGGTCGCCAGACTTGCCGCATAGAACGAAGCTGAGCGGCTCGGTGCATTGGGACGGGTCTTTGGGGTGGGAGCCGTCAGCTGTGCCATGGTCGCCCAGGCACTTGACGCAACGGGGTTTGCCGAAGCAGTTCCGTTGCGAATGGCCATAAAGTTGGCAATTGTGGCTTTGGCCAATGATACCGCTCCTGCGGGGTTATTCAATGGAAAGGCAAGAGAGGCCTCAGATGTGGGAGATATTAAAAATGGGATGGTGAGCGTCTGTTGGATCGCAGACGACCAGAATCATATTATGCGGTGCACCTCCGCTACAAGGATACCCTGTGACTGAAGGTCGCTCAGTATATCCGCAGTGGGGATCTCACGCGGGACGTTTTTCACGACCACGCGTGTTTGACGGGCTTCGGGAAGGGAGAATGAATGTAACAAGATGTTCAGGCCAGAGAGGAGCTAGTACATCTCTCGGTAGTCCTTCGCGGTCGGAACTGTGACTTTAATGTCCAGCTGGACAGCTTGGGCATTTGTATAGTTGATCTGCCTCTCTTTACAGGCAGTGAATACCTCCGTCCATTTCGCCTTGTCATGGATAAACAAGGGTGGCGTAGGGCGGGATTTGGGGGCGGCACCCACAATGACCATCGGGCTGGGGGAACGGCTTGCCTTCTGGGAGGTACCAGCTGCCGAAGTAGGGCGGGATTATTGTCATAAACATTCTGACGCATTATTATATTGGACATGCAGAGTGCCTCTTCTCGTTTTGTGCAAGCGACGAACAGTGACACTTTGGCATATCCAAAGCGTGGCATCTTCATACACATTCTGACGCATTATTATATTGGACATGCAGAGTGCCTCTTCTCGTTTTGTGCCAGTGACGAACGGTGACACATTGGCATATCCAAAGCGTGGCATCGTCATACACATTCTGACGCATTATTATATTGGACATGCAGAGTGCCTCTTTTCGTTTTGTGCCAGTGACGAACGGTGACACATTGGCATATCCAAAACGTGGCATCGTCATACACATTCTGACGCATTATTATATTGGACATGCAGAGTGCCTCTTCTCGTTTTGTGCAAGCGACGAACGGTGACACTTTGGCATATCCAAAGCGTGGCATCGTCATACACATTCTGACGCATTATTATATTGGACATGCAGAGTGCCTCTTCTCGTTTTGTGCCAGTGACGAACGGTGACACATTGGCATATCCAAAGCGTGGCATCGTCATACACATTCTGACGCATTATTATATTGGACATGCAGAGTGCCTCTTCTCGTTTTGTGCCAGTGACGAACGGTGACACATTGGCATATCCAAAGCGTGGCATCGTCATACACATTCTGACGCATTATTATATTGGACATGCCGAGTGCCTCTTCTCGTTTTGTGCCAGTGACGAACGGTGACACGTTGGCATATCCAAAGCGTGGCATCGTCATACACATTCTGACGCATTATTATATTGGACATACAGAGTGCCTCTTCTCGTTTTGTACAAGCGACGAACGGTGACACGTTGGCATGTTCAAAGCGTGGCAACTTCATCAAAATCTTGAACGTAATATTATATTGGACATGCAGAGTGCCTCTTCTCGTTTTGTGCAAGCGACGAACAGTGACACGTTGGCATATCCAAAGCGTGGCATTGTCATACACATTCTGACGCATTATTATATTGGACATGCAGAGTGCCTCTTCTCGTTTTATGAAATTGACGAACGGTGATGCGTTGGCATATCCAAAGCGTGGCATTGTCATACACATTCTGACGCATTATTATATTGGACATGCAGAGTGCCTCTTCTCGTTTTGTGCAAGCGACGAACGGTGACACGTTGGCATATCCAAAACGCAGCATCGTCATAAACATTCTGACGCATTATGACCTTCATTTTCGTTGTTAATTTGACGCTGTCGTAGTCAAATAATCAAAGTAACTTTTATCTGTTTGTGTGTCCAATTTTTACGACTTAACCGCTAAAACATTTCATGCTTTGTTTTTTTTTTGCCTTACAGAAATCCTTACATATTATATTTATTCTCGGTAGCACGATCACTTGAGATAACATCCGACGGTTATGCAATTAAGTTGCTTGCAGCATTTCTTTTGTAATTACCGCATTTAATATAAAAAAATATAATTTAATGCAAATATAGATACTTCTAGGATTAAGTTCCTGAAAGTTGCCTCGATATAAATGTATTTGTTGACGTTTCTTTGCTTCTTTTGAGTTGCTTTAATGGAAAGTAAGCCATTGTGTGTCCGACTCGCATTTGACATTTGTCGTAAAATGTACAGAACTCGCTTGTTATCTTGTAGACGAAGGAGTCATGCCAGTATAATATATGATATGGGTTATTCAAGCCTTAACTTACGGCCAAACCCAATAATCGATCTATCACATACTGGAGATAGAAAAACAAATGAAACAACAGAAAACCTACATAATTTTTTGTTGTTTCATTTGTTTTTCTATCTCCAGTATGTGATAGATAGGTTATTGGTTTCGGCCGTTAGAAAAAACGTTGTCACTAACTTGGTAGCCGTATATTGGTATAGGGAACGTGCAGAAACTATAGGTGGCAGCACAGACGCGTCAATGTCAAGAATAAATTTCAAATTTGCAACGCTAGATGGCACAGTCTACTTCGTGCACATTATCCTAAACGGAGGATGCAGGATGTATAGGTGGCAGCACAGGTCAAATATTTACAATAATATAAATGTTTCAGATCTGCAACACTAGATGGCATAGTCTATACCGTGCACGTTCCCTATAGGTACTCCATCTACCGCGGCTACGGCTAGACTAGGCAAAAATGGCGGTTTGACAGCTTACGGTCGAATCCAATAACCGATCTATCACATACTGGAGATAGAAAAACAAATGAAACAACAGAATAATTATATAGGTTTTCTGTTGTTTCATTTGTTTTTCTATCTCCAGTATGTGATAGATCGGTTATTGGGTTCGGCCGTTAGGGACCATTGTTCAAATGACCATGATAATGTAACTTTAGTAACTGTAAGCATAATATTATATAAGTATCTGTAGCATCTGTCATTCTATTGTATTATTCATATTTATTTGAGTAAATTGTTATTTGACAGACATTTTTCTTAACTCTATTTGGTCTGATATTCACGTCTGATATGATTAGTTAATTATTCATTGTTAAAATATTTGTACATATGAGTCATACAAGTCAACGTAAGAATGAGGGTTCTTACGTTTTGTTACAGCTATATTATAATACAAAACATGGCATAATGTACCTTTCTTTTAACCAAGTTTGTTTATATAGTATAACGGTCTATCTATATCTGGGAGTATAACCTAATATGTGCTTAACTTAACTAATAAAAAATATGTTATCTAACATAGATTATATTTATGTCTTAATGAAAAATAAATGGTGATTGTGATAAATTGTCCTTTTATTCTGTTTAATACCTACTTATTAATACCGTACGTGTAGCTCGTGGTTAAATAATAACAGCCACACCCACACGACAACATGCTTGTCGAGTTCGGTCGTTGTACTTACCTAGATCTGACATTCGTTGCCGAAAGTAAGAAGTCCGAAAATCTGACGCCAGTCTCGCCAAGGTTGCCGTATTACCCAGTTACTGGGTTGTCGAGGTCAGATTACACTAACAGCACATTATCTACTAAGTTTTAACATAAAATTTAGTTACGTTGCCGATTTACCACATGTACGACACCGATGATTGATATCCGCGGTATCGTACAGTCAGAACTTGAGCGGCGATAGAAAAATAAAGAAGGCAGTGGCGTAGCAAGGAGGAGTGTCTATCGGTGCGGAACGCCCCGGGTGACACCTGTCTAGAGGCAACAGCTGGCCATTTGCTGACTGTTTTTGTAACGGTCGAGTAGCCCTTTAAGAGCGTATACGCCGAACGGCATTTCATACAAGTTTTCAAGTCGTTATTTTCTAAAATAATCTTAACCGATTTTAATGAAACTTCACACAATAAGCAGGATACATAGATCTAAAAAGTTAGTTGAAAACATTTTCGATAAATAGTGTTACAGTTGACCCATTTTAAATTTTCCATACAAACATAAATTTACAGTTAAGTATCTTTTTTTAAATAAGACATTTCGAATTTTTTAGACCTACGTATCCTAGCTGCTTATGTGTGAAGTTTCATTAAAATCGGTTCAGTCATTTCGCAAAATAGTGACTTGAAAATTTGTATGAAATGCCATACGGCGTACACGCTCTTAACTGTTGCCGCAATGAAACCTGTCGGAAGTGGGGTGCAAGAATTTTAATAAACAATCGAAATAAAATCATGTCGACGTCAAATCAATACATAGTATAAAAAAGTCGCTTCCCGCTGTCTGTCCCTATGTACCTATACTTAGATCTTTAAAACTACGCAACAGATTTGGATGCGGTTTTTTTAAATACATAGAGTGATTCAAGAGGAAGGTTTATATGTATAATACATGCATAATATAGTAGAGAAACACTGTTAATTTTAGAGGTTTCTAATGTGATGTCGTAAATAAACACCTTTTTTTGCGCTTACATTGCAAACGTTACCTGAACCTCACGAGATAGATCAAAATAATGTACTACAGTATTGTACACCTTAAAAAGTACAAAAAGTCCGCGATGGTATATGTCTATCTCTTAGGCATAACACACAATAACTATTTTTTATCCTTTACTTTTTACAGCGAAGCCGGGGCAGGTCGCTAGTGTATTATAATTTTCAGTCAGATTAATGGTCCGTCAATATCTGTCAGTCCCTCACACTAGGTGAGACACTCTGGCCGGCGCGAGCAACGCCTTACAACGCTTCAGATTCCAACGAGCCGACTCGAGGTGGCAACGATGTCGCCAGATGATCTTGAATGAAATCCTTATGGGTATATACTTCAGTGAACAGTGCAAAGTCCGTTGGAGTCCCCTCTTCATCGGTGCGGGGTGCTGTAGACGCTAGGCCTTGTAAGAAGTATCGGACAACGCCTCGCCGTGTTTCGGGAAATGCCAGACCCGTGCCGCTGTTACCACGGTAAATTTGGGTATCTGTGGAAAGCAGATTATCACAAAATATTTAAGAATATGTTTTACTCAATGAAACTCTCAATATGGAATACTTTACAGTACCTATATTTTACTTTGGATTTGGAATACAATCAACATAATTCTTACATGATCAGATTTTTTATCCTTAAACCGCCTAGAACGCGGGCTGTCCAAAGCTGCCTTTTTTTATTGATTTTGACACAATGCCTATTGGCCCATACAACAGAATAGTTCATCAAAATTGTTCGATTTCATTTGAATGGTTAACAAAATAAAATGTACCTAGCGCCACCTATCTTAGTTTGGTTATAGTGTGTATCCAAAGCATAATTAAAAAAACTTCAGTTCGTTCCCAGTCAAAAGTCGATTCATTTGTACAAAAATATTATCTAATATTATAAAGTTACGTTGACGTTGTAAGGGGTAATCTCTGGATCTACTGAACCGATTTTCAAAATTATTTCACCAAAAGAAAGCTACGTTATTGTGGAGTATCATAGGAATATAGGCATATATCTAATAATTTCCAAAATTTATTACGCGTCTTTACTTAATATTGAATAATGTAATCCAAGTTGTAAAAAAAAATGCTTCCATCGCGTGCGCTGCGGAAACGCAGTTTAGTTTTTCCTGAAATCGGGTTTAGCCGGTAACACATATAGTAAGGAAAAAGCTCGTCACGTGATCATTGAAATCCTCTTACCGTTGTCGCGGCCGGCGCAGAACTTGTCTCCGGTGATATACTCTCTGAAGGCTGGAGGTGACTTCGCGATGCACTTCCGAATTGGTATGTACGGGATCCTTTGAATTTTGAACTCCTTCTTCGCCAAAAGAGAGAAAGGCAATACCGCCACCTGACGACCAGAAATGGTTAACGAAATAATTAAAGAATATTACATTTTTGTTTGCTTAGAATATGTGTGTATATATATCAACGCCAGAAACTCTAAGTCTAAATCAAAGAGAAACGAATTTCTCAATAAAAAAACATGTTCATCTTATCATTTCAGGAATGCATTGTAGTGTAGGTAGTCATTTACTTTTGTTTTTAACTTTTCGTTTTGAAACATACCTACTACTGTAGTATTTTGTGATGATAATTGTTATTTTTATAAGTCTATGAAACTGACGAATTAGTTTCTACAAGCACTGCAATTGTGTGTAAATATTTTTGAATGTTACTAAAACACTCTTACTAAACATTTGCATTTCATCACTGTATGGCGGAATGTGTTAATGCACTAAATTTACTTTGTAACATCTGTACCTACCACATTTTATGCAAATAAATCAAAAGTGTCGTGTCGTTTATGTGTCTCATTTACATCACACCACGAAGGTTGAAGAGATCGTGGAGTATCTTCGAGCGAAGACCAGCTGGATCTTAAGGGTTGAGAAGTTGGAGCCGCGCCATAACATGAATTTGGTCGTTCGTGGTGCGAGTTCCGACTCATCATATTGAGACCTTCCTCAAGGAAGAGTTTTGGCCGAAGGGTGTCGTGTATCGGTGATTCCGTGGAAGGCTACGTGACACCACGCAGCGTAACACGACGCCGACACTTCGTGTAAAATAGTGTAATGTTTTTGTGGTTTATATAAATACTAGCAGCGCCCCGCGGTTTCAACAGCGTAGTTCCCGTTCCCGAGGGAATACGGGGATAAAATATAGCCTATGTTACTCAGGGTGAATGTAACTTTCTGGTGGTGAAAGAATTTTTGAAATCGGTTGAGTAGTTTTCGCGTGAAAGCGTAACAAACAAACTTACATTCACATTTATATATTAGTAGGGAAGTATGATAGTCAGTAAGGTATATATTTTATGGGTCTTTGTTACCCGAAAAACTGATATATTATTATAATTTTAAGTGTGATATTTATGTCACACAAATGTTCCTACCGTCCCCAAGTTTCCCTCCTGCAATTGTTTCTTCTTGAAGCTGTAGTCGAAGTCGAGACAGACCGGTCGGACCTTCGTAGAGTATAAGAAAGCCCGGCTCAATATAACCAGGGCTATGTCGTGCTGGAAGTTAGAAGCCATTCCTTGAAAGCGGTCACTAATCTTTACGTCTTTTACCTGTGGAAAAATAAGTTAATTTATTTGCAAGTAACGCAAAGGAGGAGCTCGTGGCTAAATAATAACAGCCGCACGGGTCGATCTTCTAGGTTAAGCAACGCTTGCCGAGGTTGGTCTGTGGATGGGTGACCATCTTAACATAACGAGACTTCTCCGTGCCTCGGAAAGCACGTTAAGCCTTTGGTCCCGGCTGTCATTTGGAGATCTTTGGCAGTCGTTACGGATTGTCAGAAGCCAGAAAATCTGACACCAGTCTTGCCAAGAAGTACCGTGTTCCCCAGTTAATGGATTGTGGAGGTCTGGTAGGCAGCCGCTTCACGTAAAATACCTACTGGTATTCAGCTGAATCCGGCTTGACTGGGAGCCGACCCCAATGTAGTTGGGAAACTAGGCAGAGGAAGAAGAACGCCCCAGTCCCCGTTTCCGTGGGAATACGGGGATAAAATATAGCCCATGTTTTTTGCTGATAATGTAACTTTCCATCAGTGAAAGAGTTTTTTAAATCGGATTAGGTGTGAAAGCGTGACAAAAGAACAAACAAACTGACATTCGCATAATAATATTAGTTTGGATTAAAAAAACTCCATGCACAGAACATGCGTCACCTCCTTAGTTGCCCGTCGTGCACGACCACCTACTCTAAACAGGATCTAAACGACGCCAATGATAGAACTTCATGTACAAAGGTATAATGGTGGACTTAGTGTTATTGCGGCCTACCCAAATGTCCCTTCTTTGGTATTGTTTTTCGGGTCGTTGAGCTCCTTATTGTTTTTAAAGTTGAGCTACTCGACTACTGACAAAGGCTTGCACTGAATGGGCACGCCCACTTAAATCTGTGTGGTTCTTTCCTCAAAAGACCATTTCAGACACTGATCTGCATAGTTCTCATATAACATACTAGCTGCTGCCCGCGACTTCGTCCCCGTGGAATCCCCGATTTTAAAATATTCTTTATCGCTGCTCCGCTCCTATTGGCTTAAGCGTGATGATATATAGCCTAAAGCCTTCCTCGATAAATGGTCTATTCAACCCAAAAAGAATTTTTCAATTCGAACCAGTAGTTCCTGATATTAGCGCGTTCAAACAAACAAACAAACAAACAAACAAACTCTTCAGCTTTATAATATTAGTATAGATTGTGAGTGTGAGGACTATGTAGATCGCCATATTAGGGTCTTGTTTCAGTTTGTATGGCAGTTTGAGTAATTCTTGCGGCCTACCTAAATATCCTTACTTTGGTATTCGTCAAATCGTTGAGCTCCTTAAAGTTCTAAGCTTGAGCTACGCGGTAAGTATCTGACAAATGCTTGCTCTGTCTGAACAGGTCCACTGAAATCTGTGTGGCACTTTGCTCAAAAGGCTACCTCAGACATTAACCTACATGGTTCTCATATGATTTGACCAGTGCGGATTGTATGGACTTTAAAAGAGACCTCTGAGTTTGTTTCGGTGTTTCTTCTCAGGGTAGTCGGCTAGGAAACACCGGCTTCATCTAGCTTAAAATGACAAGAAATATTGGACGTGTAAAAGTGTTATGTTTAACCTACTTACAAAATAAATATAATTTATAGTGCCCTACATTCTCTACCAGTCCACCAAGGGTGGTGACCAGATAACACGGCAATTGTTTGAAGCAGTAATGCTAGCGAAGGAGGAGGCAGACCGTGCGAGGGAGACCGGATCCTCACGCCCCAGCCGCCGCAACAGAAGGAGACGTCCAGGGCGTCGGGAGTCGCAGGCGATTCCAGGCCAACGTAGTCTAGAGCCTGCGGATGCGAGCTACGGGTGCTCGGCGTCCGATAATAACCAGGCCCGTGTTGACGGCGCGTTGTGTTAAACGCGCGCCTCAATGAGATGTCAGCAAAGAAGGAGCGGTCTTCTTTGCTCCTTCTTGTCTTCTGGATCGGTAATCAAATGACTTCTTCCGCTCTGAGTGGAACGAAAGGGAGTGTCAGACTCTTACTGACTAAATCCCACCCGCGTTCCTCCAAATGCTCTGTGCTTTCTAGGGCCGCGGTGGCTCTTTCGAACAGGTTATATGAGTTCATATAATTGTTTTTTTCTTTTGTGTAATTTTAGATGACTATGTAGGTCAATCTGTTTTTACTTAATTGACTCAATCTACTCTTTACAATGTTTTATAATGAATTGATTTATGATTCTGACATGTAATGACCTTTGGCATGTAATGACTTTGCATACTATTGTATAAATTCAAGTTCTTAAAACGCAACAGACAGATGTGTTGCTGGGGAGTTTGTTGCGCCACTTCTTCTTCCCAGCTAAAACACTAGGAAGTGGTGACGGGTGGGCGTTTTGGGGGACTGTCTTTATGTAAAATTTGACAATCAAAAAGTCTCAGCCTAGTTTGAATAAATGACTTTTGATATTCTGCAACCGGAAGATGATGACTTACAAGAAACTGTTCATCGTTCTCCATGTCCTTATATTTTTTAAAGTCGACTACCACCATGTATCCCGCAGTGTTCAGCTTGGTAACTGAGTCCCAGAAACAGTGGGCGACTGAAATAAGAAATACGCTGTGAGGGATACATAAACTTATATCTTGTTTTTGTTAACTTCACTCTTGACTGAGAGTTACCTTTTTTTTTACGGAGGGAAATTCTTATGGATGTGCCCGGGGGTCTGTCAGACTCTTACTGACTAAAACCACCCCGGTGTTCCATCTCTCACCTACAAATATTGCTGGCAAAAATGAAAAACTCCTATTTTTAATCAATTATTTATATTTCTAATGGATGATTTGTGAGAAACTGATAATATGGTATTTAAGTGAAAATCGCAATAAAAGTTTCGGTTTTATTCACCCCTGCATTTCTATTTACTCCGTTTTATGGTAAATATGATTAAAATTGCAATATTTTATTCTGAAAATATGAATGTAAGTAGATACATATGTACGTAATAAACAGTTATGTTCGTTGAGAAGTTCGATTTGTATTTGTTGTTTTATAAAGAAATAATCTATACTTATAATAAATCTGTAGAGAGGTCAATTCTGTACAAGGAATATATTTTCAAAATAACTATCAGGGGGTGATTAGTGATCGATACTGGTGCCAAAAATGCAATCAGTAAAATTTTTGTCTGTCTGTCTGTCTTGTCTGTCTGTCTGTCTGTCTGTCTGTCTGTCTGTCTGTCTGTATGTTCTTTATAGAAACAAAAACTACTCGACCGATTTTAACGAAACTTGGTGCAATTATTCTTCATACTCCTGGGCAGGTTATAGTATACTTTTCATCACGCTACAATCAATAGGAGCAGAGCAGTGAAGGAAAATTTTGGGAAAACGGAAGAAGTCATCTACATAAAATTATCTAAAAAACATCCCGAAACAGCATGTCTATCTTTTGTCAATTTTAAACCGATCGGGCTGAGAGTTTCAAAATCGGGGGTAAAGTAACTATTCCACGCGGACGAAGTCGCTGGCAGAAGCTAGTGAAGAATAATATGTATAGAAAAAAATCGCTTTTCTTCATACATTCAACTATCCTGATTTTCAACTATCTGAATGACATACGACAAAAATTAGTCCGGTCAAGCGAGTCTCTACTGTATATCAAATTGCACACCAAAGCTGAATCGCCTACAATATCTTTGCAGTAGAAGTTAATTGTTTCACAACCGATCCCATCTATTGTACCTATAGAAATCTTGACAGTAGACTTAACTAGTGGTAGACCATTCAGTTTATACTACAAAAGAAATGTTAGACATTTCAGCTTTGGCAGAATGTGATTACACTTTTGATTCTTGACGGTACGTGCGAATCAAGGGGGGTCATCAGCAGTGGCCGGAATGAATAGGTAGATTGATTTGGGGTCAATAACCTGAAACGCCGATATTAATATGAATATGTTTGCCGATATTATATTCCGGGATCTTGAAGTTTTTTTTTCGGAATTTCAAAATTGTTAGGAACATGTAAAATGTGTAGGATGAAGACATATCAGCACTCGCTATAGCCCGCGGCTTCGCTCGCGTGCATATCGAAAAAGTTGAGTTATAATTATTCCTGCCATATTAATAAAAAGTTTTATTAGCTTTCTAAAAAAATAAATTTATTTCAAACGAGTATGTAGTGGTTTAAAAATCCATACATTCAAATATATTTAATTAAATCCCGCAAGGAAATGAATAGCGCCTAAATACTAATACGGGATTTCAATCCCGGGAAAAAGGCTTATCCATATTATAATTCTTTTGACAGTTCGTGATACATACAATACCTACATAAAATCAATCTACCTATTCCGGCCAGTGGTCATCAGTTAATCTTTAAGAATATAATTGAACACCCACACTTTATAGCGTATAGAGAAGTTCTCAATAACAATAAGTTTACCTGACAGTACAATATTAGGGCTTATAATACTCCCAACACAGATCTGTTGATACTGTTGATCACGATCGTCTTTCTTCTTGTATATTAAGACAGACCACGGCAAAGTTGATCCATCCGCCGACAGCAGGCCACATTCTGTGGGACAACCAGTCAAAATGTCAAAAGTCAAAACGTTTATTTCAATAGGGGTGTTTCCTGAGTAAAAAATATATGATTATGTTTAGTCCGTCAGTTAGATTATAGAAAAATATTGGACACGGATTTTTTCCTTTATCAAATCTATAAAAACTGACGAAGATACAAAGCATCAAAGATCAGGAGTGGGGGCTTGTGACGTTACGGCTCGGTAAAAATTGTAGCGAGTAGTGACGTCACACGAGTTTTCAACGCACTGTATCGTCTTCATTTTTTGTTTACGTGAAAAAAGAAAAAATACGTGTCCAATATTTTTTGGAAATCTATCTGACGGACTAATTAGATTTTTTTAGTCAACTACCCTATTAGGCCATTGACGGCACTTTTGAACGTCATCAAAAAATTTATCATAATTAAGTGACTCTAGCGTCCATTCGCAAAGGTAGATTCTTATGGAGAAGAACGGACAAGAAACTCCATAGTTACTCTTTTCAAATAAATGTTTTACAATATTTGTTATACAAAAAATACTTCATATATGTGAGAACCAGCATGCACCAAGTATACTAGTTATAGAACAAAGTATTACCAGCAGAGTTAAAAATGGATTAAATAAGTTAAAATCTAAAAACCGGCCAAGTGCGAGTCAGGCCACGCACAATATAGGGTTCCGTAGTTAGTCAGCGGCCCAAATGACGTTGTATCTAATACCCTTTATTGCAGAACTTTTAGTTAACAGTAAGGGAAGGTTCATATCTGACGGAACATGCGTCGCGTATTATCGGTCGCGTAACGCCAGAACAGACAAATGTATAGAAAAACACTCGAGCGTTCACACTCGACGCACTAACGTATCATCGGTCAAGTGTGAACGCTCGAGTGTTTTTCTGTTGTGTTTGTTCCGTCAAATATGAACCTTCCCTTAGAACCATGTTTTGGCACACATTTGACATCCATATATTGAAAGACACAGCTGTCATGTTACAGAAAATTCATAGTTATTTAGCAATAATTTTGTATTTTTTACCATCACCAAACAAGCAGCATACAAGCAAGCATGCATCACACAAGCAAGTATGCAACGCGTGCTACATGCAGCAGGCATGGCTTCCGTCACGGCTCCGGCGGCGGCGGCGCTGCGGGGCTCTGGCGGTGCCACGCGAGCTTACCGGCCCAGAAAGTTTTCACACTTAACACCGTAGCTTCGGCAAAATATTTGTTTCAAGAAATTTTCATAGCTTGAACTTTACGAAGCTTCATATACATATGTATATTCAGAATTTTTTTTTTTTTATAAATTTTTGTTTAAGGGAGTCAATCTCCATGAAAAATATCACCTAACTGTCCAGGGATTTCTCACCATTTGCCGTTTTAGGTGGTATGGTATGAGGCAGAAAATTTCAAGAAAACCTTAAGAAGTTGAAAATCATCCATATTGGATCCCAAGTTACCCGGGTCAAAATTATTGCAAATTAACTCTAGAACATGTCATCTGAGGGAACGCACTCAATTACCAGATACTTAACAGTTAAAGTTGAAGAGTTTGTTTGTTTGTTTGCTTGAACGCACTAATCTCAGGAACTACTGGTCCGATTTGAAAAAAAATCTGTCAGTGTTACATAGCCCATTTATCGAGGGAGGATATATCCTCACGCTAAGACCAATAGGAGCGGATCACCAATAAAGAATGTTTCAAAATCGGGCGGTTAGTAACTATTCCACGCGGACGAAGACGAGGGCAGAAACTGGTAAATAGAATAAAAATTATAAAACTCACCTGGGGTACACTGGGCCACATTTGTCCAAGCCCCATCGACGCATCGCATCCGCGGCATGGCCAACGGACTATAGTAACCAGGAAGGCACTCGGGCTTGACAGAAGTCTCCAGAGGCACATAGTCGCCGCACGGTCCAAACCCTTCGGCACCTGGTTTGCTGCAGAAGTGCGTCACGCTTGGATCTTCTTGAAGGTAGCAGACGCCTTTAAACAGAATAAATGAATGACTGGTAATGAAATCATGAGGATTTTTTTGTTGTGAGCACTATAATTTATCGACATAATATGAAAAAATCGTTTTGTACACAGTAAAACTCTTCCAAATTCACTGGTTTCCAATATATCCTAAGAAAAATTAGTTAACAAAGTAAAAACCATACTCTACTCTAAAAGTAAGTGATGAAAAAGATTCCGCAATATGACTGAGAAAGGGGCAGTTTATACATAGGTCTCGGGAATTATTTGTTTTTTTACCCAAAACTTTTTTTCAAAGATTGTAATTCTAGCTCATTGGCCAAAAATTTAATTTTCGCGTTAGGTCCCTATAATTCTAAAAAGGTGAGACAGAAAAAACCAAGGACTCACGAACACACTGCGGCATAGCGGTGGACCACTCGTCCTGGACACACAGCACCACATTGTTGCCGACGACCCCGTACCCATGCTGGCAGCTCACGTTGAGGTAGACGTACTCCAGCTCGTCTCCAGGCTTCGCCCCGGGGTCACCAGCTACTTCGTAACTCCCATTTTCGGGGTATTGAGGGAGGATGCACCTCGCAGACCTGAAAGGTGATGAACAAACATTAGGTATATCACGCCTACAACATTCCACATTTCTTAGGAGCTCGTGGCTAAATAATAACAGCATAGCATAAGCATAATCAGCCTTTTAACGTTCCCACTGCTGGGACACAGGCCTCCTCTCTAGGAGAGGGAATGGGCGTAAGCCACGACGCGGGCCCAGTGCGGGTTGGTGAATGTCATATGTCTTCTAATTTTTGGTTCTAGGACATGCCGGTTTCCTCACGATGTTTTCCTCCGCCGTTTTGAGAGCAGCGGTGATGAAATTAATGCGCCTGGCTAGGTTTGAACAATTCGTAAGTCGGGGCAATTACCACTCGGCTACCACTGCTCCTAGAATAATAACAGCCCTATAGGTAAAACTTCGAGGATAAGCAACGCTTCCCGAGATCGGTCTGTGGATGGGTGACCATCTTAATATACCGAGACTTCTCCGTGACACGGAAAGCACGTTAAGCCGTTGGTCCCGGCTGTCATTTGTTGATTTTTGGCAGTCGTTACGGATCGTCAGAAACCAGCAAAGCTGTCACAAGTTTTGCCTCCGAATACTTTTTTTATACCCAGTTACTGAGTTTTGGAGGATAGATGGGCAGTCGCTCACGTAAAATACTGGTATTCAGCTGAATACGGTTTGACTGGGAGCCGACCACAAGAAAGTTGGGTAAAGGCTAGACAGACGATTCTACGTTTCTTTAGGCTAAGTGTTTCCAAACTATATAGTTATTATATAGTCAGGCTGACTCAGGCTAGACGGATATTTTTTTTATTTTTTAAACTTTGCCACACACTAAGAATTTCTCCTGTGTCGTGGATGCGTTTACAAACATACAATCTCACATACACAAACAGCCAGACCCCGGTAGAATTATCTGTAGGCCATACAAATATTTGTTCCGTGCGGGAATCGAACCCACGACACGTAGCGCAGCAGCCAATCGCTCAACCACTGCGCCAACCGTGTCATAAAAATTGCCAAACATTGCAGCAAATACTTAACCTGCAAAGCTGCATTGAACTCACTAAATTGCACATAACAGAAATCCAATGATAACTCATTTTTATTAAAATCTATCCAGGGCCCCAAATCTGCTATTTTTATAAATGTGTCATTTCAACACGACCCCGTTGTCATTTTGTTAAAAGTTCGTAATCTGCTAAATTCATAATGGTCGATCATTGGTCGGTCAATGGTCTCGTAATACTTTTTGATAACCGATATTAAAAGGAATGACTGCAGAATAACTTTCTTGTGGTAATTCACTGATCAAAGGAAGTGTCAAAATTTTAGCAGATTACCGCATGAGTCTGTAATTAATTTGTCACTATGTACGAGATTACCATTCTATGCCATTTTTTTCAATGTAGTGTCAGTGGTTGACCATTGGAAAGTCATAGTGACGCTTTTATATTAGTAGATTACCAAACTTGTAAAAATCAACCATTATGAAGTCAATGATAGACCATTCTGACGCTATTGTAATAGCAGACTTGAGGCTCAGCTGTTTAGATTACAGTTCGTGCAAAAAATAGGCATACAAACACTCTTGGAAACGCTAGGATCAAGAAGAATAAAAAAGAACTTACCTCATTCCAGTTCCACGGGTTTGACAGGCAGAGATTGCGGTTGCCACTGAAATGGCGAATTACCTATTGAGTAACCTCTGTATTTATAACAAAACTCTTAAAATTAGGTAACATCACTACATAGTATAAAACAAAGTCGCTTCCCGCTGTAGGTATGCTTAGATCTTTAAAACTACGTAGGTAACAGATTTTGATGCGGTATTTATAATAGATAACGTGATTCAAAATGAAGGTAATATAGTAAGTATAAAATAACATGCATAATATAGTAGAAAAACATTGATAATTTTAGAGGTTTCTAATGTGATGTCGTAAATAAACACATTTTTATGCGCTTACAATGAAAACGCTGGCTGAACCCTAAGAGATAGATCAAAATAATGTGGCTATGTAGTACAGCACTACAAAATTCTGGGATGGTATATGTCTATATCTTAGGGATACTCCTCCTTTACTTTTTACAGCACTGCACGCGTGCCATGCCGGGGCGGGTCGCTAGTCCAATCATAAAACTTACCAAGTAACAAAAATAACGCAAGTTGCATTGGCATACTGGTTTCATAACACATTTTTTTACAAATATCAGCCTAAAAAAGGATCACTGTACCACTTTTAGTCAAAATATTAACCGTATTTTTCTGTAAACGTCACTTTGTAATTTAAACTATGCTTCTTTATGAATCCGCTCTGATTTATTATAGAACAAATGAGATCGTTTTCAAATTGTGTGTGCTCACTTGAGTGAGTTGAGCTGTGAACTTAAGATACACAATAGATCGCCAATTCTAATAACTTTTAAGAAACGATCTCATTCACGTATCAGTCGCAGTGTCAAAAATACCTCCGTTGTTATAAATTTAAGACAGTTTGCGACTGAGATACGAATTTTATTCTAACGTTGATTTATAATTAGTAGAATAATCACTGTGCTCTTTTACAGTATTACTGCAGAGCTACGGCGTACGTCACAGATATCTGAAGAATGGACGCTACACAACTGAGCTAATATTTATTATTGACTTCGTACAAAACAAAACACAAATAAGGAAAATTGAACATAGTGAGAATAATCTTATTCCCACTTTGTTCAATTCTTTCCTTATTGTGTTCTACGTTTTGATTTCCTGGAGCTACACTTGGGCAAACTTAAGTTATCTTTTAATTCCAGAAATAGTGGCATACATCGACCCAGGTTAGGAGCCACCTCGAAGTTAAAAGGTAATTCTGGTTTGTACAAGAAGGCCTGATGTAGGTACCTACTTATCTTAACAAGCACAGTTCTACACAACCTGAAAACAGATAATTGTTTTTTAATTATTATGATCAATTTTTGCTATTTTTTTTTATTTGAGACAAACCCTTTTTAACCGAGTTCCAAAAAAGGAGGAGGTTCTTATTTTGACTGTTATTTTTTGGGTGTGTTACCTCATGACTTTGTACTGGGTGTAGGTACCGATTTTGATTATTCTTTTTATATTCCCATCCCCTCAATCAAATTTTATGGTCCCCATTAAATTTGATTGAGATCTGACGACTAGACTTTGAGTTATCCCAAATAATGCGTGGCTTAGTTTACATTGATGACGTTCTCATTCACTCTTGTCGATGTAAAATGAAAAAATAAAACTGTGATGGTATGTTTAGCTGGGAGTGAAATACAGTGCTTCAATTGTTGTCGATTTGGTCATACAAAAATTCAGTGCAGGTCGAAACCTCGCTGTAATAAAGAAAATGCAACTTGTTGCCTTTGCTCTGGTTATCACTTTGCAACCAACAAACTTGCCCAGAATTCTCTACACAAAATCTATTAAACAATACATGGCACAAAGTTCAGTTTCATATGTTGAAGCAGCTAAATTGCATCCCCCCGTGAGTAAAACATATGCAGATACAGTTTTATCCTCTCCTTCTCAAAAATTTGCAGATGCCCCAATAATTTCATCCCCTAATACTTCAAATAGTTATAAGAAGACAGTCCACTTGAAACCACGATCACCTCCAAAACATGTGCATGGTTATAAAAAAGAAGCTCACAATGCTATTGTTAGAGATTTTGCCATACCTCAGCCTTCAAATGGCTTTGCTTTATCAAGTAATATTAATCATGAAGTAAAGGAAACATTTTTTTCCATAATCATCTTACTGCTTTACACAATCTTCTCTCCCAGTTCAACGTGTCACCGTCCAACGTTGCCCAATCGTTTAATTTACCTCAACCCATTCATAATGAACACATCCAAAATAATCCAGTGGAACTATCGCAGTCTAGTAAACAAAAAGAGTGATGACATACATCTAATAAGTACACAAATATGAGTCTTTGCTCTAGCAGAGACTTGGCTGAAAGCAATATTACAAAACACATTTACAAAACAATATTTTTAATGTAGCTTATGATAATGTTGTACTATCAATTATTTTACAAAATAAATTAAAAGCCTACAGGTTCTTTTGAATTTGTCGAATTTCGTTATTAATATCCTGACTGCACGCTCTGTTAACATGCTAATAGGAGATCATGAAGCATCTCGCCTTGTATGGAGAGGTCTCCCACAGGGTTCTGTGCTCAGTCCCCTTCTATACAACATTTATACTTTTGATATGGACTCGTCCCTAACTAACGTATTATTATTATTCTATTTCTCTCTCACCACAATATTTTAACAATACATAAAATACAATGTTATTTCAAAACTTTATCATTGTGGGAGACTGGTGCCTGAGCTAAGCTGCAAGCCTGTGTTTCAGGACACCAGGACTCCGCCTTTTACATAAATCACTGGTGAACACGAACAGAATTGATTGTTCAACAGTTGCAGTTAGTATGAATGTTGTTGTTGTTGTTAGGAGTATTTTGGACTATAAGCGTGTGTGTGTGTGTTGAGTATGGGAGTATGATTGTGTACGCATGTGGGTGTGTGTATCAGTGTTCGTTTGCTACATTAATAAAATTACTCTAAGGTTGCAAGTAGTTTTTCGGTGTCATTATAATTTATTTCTTGTAGAAAGGAAGTTATTTTTATTTTACACATGGTCTTATTAAGATTAACTATCGGTAGCATGCCGTTAATTTTATTATAAAGAAAACCACCTAGATGGCAGAAGAAACGCTTGGAGAATTGGGTTGAAAGGCAAATGTCAGGGCGATCTACAGGGCTGTATCGTCTCTTACCTCGTGAAGCTGAAGGGTTATATTTTAGCAAAGAGTGTTGTTTTAATATAACGCTTTTAATGAAAAGTTGTCGTACAGTCAGAACTTTCGCTTCTTTATAAAGGAGCTCAGTGGAGTAACGGTAAGGAAGAAACAAGGACACCTTCAGTATGGCTCTTTGCGCTCTCTCCAATACAAGAAGTGTAGACTTCGGAGCTCCGCCCCATACATTGATACAGTATGTAAGCAATGACTGAGCGAGAGCAAAGTATACTGATCTTTTCAACTTCGGATCTGCCACTTTCCTCGAGAGTTTTAAAGATGTATATAAGCTTACGTAACCTAGTATTAAGAGCGTCAATGTGTTCCCGAAATCTAAGGGTATTACAGTAAAACTTGGTTAAGTGGGACCTGGCTAAGTGAGAAACCTCCATAGCTGGAACTCATGCTTAGGTTCTGACACTTTAGCAATGAATTATCTCTGTTAGTGGGACAGCACAAACCTCTATATCTGAGATTGGTTCTTTCCATTTTATCGTCATAATTACCTCTATTATTGAAACAGTGAGTATATTTTACCTATTTTACTGAGACTATATTTTAGGGATTAGTTCTTTCGATTTTATTCGTCACAAGCACCTCTATAATTGAGACAGCGAGTGTAATTTACCTCTTATAATGGGACTATATTATTTGTACCTACATTATGTGGATGGAACTCTCCGTAAATAAGACAGATATCTATTTATACCTGGATATCTGAGACACTGGGTAAGTGGAACACCTCTTTAAGTGAGACAAATTTGCAGGTCCCTTAAGGTCCCGGTTATCCAAGTTTTACTGTATCTATTAATATCCCCAGGTATTTAACTACATGGGTGCTTCGTAGGTCTGGACAATTGCATGCATTTCTTTGATGTGGTAATGGACAAGTATGAGCAGTGATTGCATAAGGTGTTACTGATGTGAGAGTGTTGTTTTTAAGTGTGAATGTCATGTAATTAGTTTTGTCAGCAGCATTTAGTGTTAATTTGTTTTTTCGTAACCACTCTGAGACAGTATTGAAACCCAACTGAGCGTTTGAATAAACCTCACCCCACGTGTCGGCATTGAAGAGTAAGGTAGTTATATCGTCCGCAAATGTTATAATCCTTCCTTTGGGGAGTGTAAGCATACCCAGGTCGTTGATATAAATGAGGAAGAGGGTTGGGCCAAGCACACTGCCCTGAGGCACGCCGTATGTGATTGTTCGTGCCTCGCTAATGAACTCATCTATCTTAACGCACAGTACGCTCACTCAAGTAATCTGCAAACAGCTTATATCCATTTTCTGACTGAACATTTTGAATTCAATGTTTGAATACCACCACATTTTTACTGATGCCGCCAAACTTAACGGTACTTACCATTCCCAATACAATATTGTACAAAAAATAAAACTGCCTCCCGAGACTTCCGTTTTTACATGGGAATGCTTCAGTATTTTAAAAGCAATAGAATATATTCGTGTTTTAAAGCTCAAAAAAGCTATAATATTTACTGACTCTCGAAATACTCTTCTAGCCATTAACCAATCCCTTTAAGACGACAAGTCACAGCTTACCTTTATTTATTTAATAAGAGAATTTGCGTTCAGAGCCATTACCGAGGGTAACACACTTCAATTTGCATGGATTCCGGCCCACGCTGGAATCCAAAGAAGTGGCTGATGCTCGGCTGGTGATGCGGGGCATTGTGGGGACTTAGTCCCATATACAATTTTTACTTATGACCTCGTTGCGATACCTAAGAGATTTTTAGGGGACACCTGGAAGGTAGCTTGGAATGCCAGTAGCAGATCGAAAGTACATTACTTTTCCCTTATTCAACCCGTGATTCCGGATAAGCCATGGTTTGGCCGGGCTCAATTTGGCAAGATGGAGACATCTGTTTTAATACGAATGAGAATAGGTCATGTTTGTTCACCAGCCCATCTTGCCAAATTTCATATTATTGATGACCCCATTTGCCTGTGTGGCACAGACGTAGGCAACTTAAATCACTTTTTTTTCTCCTGTCCCTACTACAATCGTTCTTCCTTCTTCAGTAACCTCTTATCCCTTGATATTCCTTTCCCTACCTCAATACTGTCTTTACTTTGTACAAATAGTTGTCCTGTATATAAATGTATAAGTAGTCTCTTTCATTACCTACTCTAAATAATATTAAGTTGTAATACTACATACTACAAATAAATTTCTTATCTTATCTAATATTTCAAAATTCAAAAATTCAAAATTCATTTTATTGGTGTGTTTTTGGTACATTTTACAAAAATAGTTCCTCAAAAATCTACCTTTAAGGTGTACACTCTTTCTACGAAATCGTAATTTATAAAAAAAAAAATATACTCTATAAATATAAAATAATTTCGTCATTTAAATTTGCTCATCAATCATTCCAGAATAAAAATACTGATCCTATATGTCCGTCCTATCCCAAATTCCGTTAAAATGTTTAGACTACTATTTCTATAATAGAGAGAACTAAACGTGACATTGGCTAAATCATTGACCTATAAAAGTATGGACAGGAAATACCTACGAAAAAAGGGTGCATACCTACAGAACATAAAATGGCTGCCATTGCTAGGGTTGGGTCAATCAAGGTGTTACTACAACGAGTATCGATACTAGCTGTTACGAGTTCCACTAATTTATCACGTTTGGATCATACCTCATATTATGTACTTAATTCAAATCCGTTGTAATAGTAACAGAAAAAGATGAGTAGGTTATCTTACCTTCTGCTATCTTTACAAATAAATGAAATTGAAGTGTTTGTCCCGGCTAATCTCTGAAATAGCTGTACAAATATTGACGGGATTTTTACAGGCAGATATGTTACAAGGAGTAACTGAGGCTACTTTTATTTTAGAGAAATAATTAGGGTACCGCGCAAAAAAAGCATTAAAATTAGCTATTTAACATCACCCTACGACCCTTAGCCTCTAACCATTTTTTCTGTAAGCCTTCATTTTTAGGAAACCTATAAAAATTAAAGTATTTTTAAATCATTTTGGTTAGAGATGCTAATATGTAACTAAAACAAACATAAAACATTATAAGCTAGGTGCACGGTTCCAATTAGCTGTTTCCTATGGAGAAGTGCCGGCAAGAAACTCCATGATTACTTATTTAGAGATAATTAGCTTTTTCAATGTTTTCTTCAGATTTACGTAAAATATTTTGATTTTGGTGTGAAGTGTGAATCACAGGCCGGACCTAGCTAGGTCACTCGGACCGAATAAGACGCAGGATTATTTATGTTAACATCACAGAATATACCGATATCGTTCCAGCGGAGGAACTAGTTTCGTATTACCGCAAGTCGGCAACGGTACAACACTATTTCATTATGTAAACAAACGAATGAATAAACAAATATAATAAAAAGGCCTGTTATGTGGAAATGAACCCAAATATCAATACTTTAGCCATAAATTCATGATTGCGTTGCAATAGTATCACCGAATGTGTATTATTGTGTGTATTAATTAATACATGAAAACCGGCTACTAACCTGTGCAAAGACAATTGAGGTTGATTTTGATTGTTTCTTGCACCACACTTCACAACACAACACACAGGCATGTTGGATTTATGTTTTCCAACCTTTACATGCAGTTTTAAAAGTAAAATTCCTCGTAGTTTTCTCGCAAATCTCAATAATAAAAAAGTAAACAACCATTCGACAGCGTAACTACCATGAATTTGTAACATAATATGGCTGCAACGGCACTTACCTACAACTGTCTCTACATCACGACAAAATGTTGCCATAATTAGCAACAACTTAAATATAGTTGTCTCTTTTATCAAATAGGATTATCTCACAAGAAAGAATGAGACATAACGATATTTCAAGTTCTGAATCATATTTCACTCATATTTTTGTATAAGCAAATGTATGTATAGAATAACGCGGCGTCTCCTTATTATTCCTACCTCAATGGGCTAAATGCACAAACCGTGCAAAGCCAAAAAAAAAGTGCCGTTCACAGTTTATGGATGGGCAAGTGAAAAAATATATATCGATATTCATCGTATCGATATTTTTAAGCAGTATCGATAATTATCGAGTGAAAAATATCGATATATCGTCAATTTTCGCATGGTTATTCATACATATTCCTAAAGCATTCAAACTTCGTAAAAAATAATAGAAGAAAATAATATTTTTTATTAATGCGCGAGCCTTAACAATTTAATATTTACTTAACATATTTAATTTTCTGTTAACTTCAGGGTCATATTTGTCTCACACTGATGGTTTAATAGTATTATTATTTTCGTGCACGCAACCAATAGTTACTGCTATATTGCGTTTCACAAAGATTGCGGCGGGTTTTTTTAAAGTTAACGTGAGGAGCGTGCATGGAGTTTCTGATAACATAAAAACACGAAACCAAAATTGCCTAAATAATAAAAATTGAATATAGATATATCGCGATTAAAAATATCGACGATATATATACTACTCAAAACAAAATAAGGGCCACAAGGTATTTTGTCTGTACCATGAAAACAATAAAACCAATATACATTTTTTGTCTCCATAACGAAAACTAATGTTGTTTTTACCATGTAGACCAAAAAATTAATTCAAATAATAATTATTAAAAAGTTTATTTGCTTTTGAAAGAAAAAACACATTTTAGGTTAAAAATAAAAACAATGTGTTACTGAAAACAAAAGAAAATACTCCATGCCCATCTTTTAATGGGTATGCCCTGCTCGTTTAGCTACGCACTCCTGAAGCCTGGAGTGCATGCTCTCAATCAAATGCCTGACATTTTCCATTGGAATCTCTTCCCAGGCCCTATTCACAGCGTTGAAGAGTTGCTGTTGGTTGTGGATTTCCTGATTACCGTCTCTAACTCTTCGTTTCAACTGATTCCACATGTGCTCTATTGGATTTAAGTCCGGACTGTTCGCCGGCCACGGCAAGACTTGAATTTGAGAGTCTTCCAGTACAAACCGAGTCGCTTGAGCCGTGTGTGCACGAGCATTGTCTTGCATCAAGATGAATCCAGGACCCGCTCGCTGTGCAAATGGGATCACATGTGGTCTGACAACTTCCTCAATATACCGCTGAGCAGTAACAGTACCCTCATTTAAAATAGCGAGCTCAGTTTTGCCGTGTAAGCTTATCCCGCCCCAAATCATTACATTTGGACCACCAAAACAATCGACTTCATGGATGCAGGCTTCTGAAAATCTCTCGCCGCGTCTTCTCCATACTCTAATACGCCGATCGACGTTAAAAAAAATAACTTTGCATTCGTCTGTGAAGAGCACCATGCCCCATTGGTTTATGTCCTAGTCCAAATGTTGACGGGAAAATCTTAAACGATTTGCACGATGATTCCTGGTTAATGGAACACGGACAACTCGCCTTCTTGATGCCTGCTGGTCGTCATGCAATCGATTACGAATAGTTTGGTCACTGACGAGTACCTGTTGTCAGCAGTAAACGATTTTGCAGCTTGCGGGCCGTCGTTGTGCGATCTCGGCGCGCACTTAATCGAATATAACGATCCTCTTGAGCTTTTGTAATGCGAACTCTGCCCGAACCAGGTCTTCTTCTAACACTGCCGGTCTCTTGGAAACGATTGCATAGATTTTGAATAGCTCTTCGAGAAAATCCCAATTGCAAACCCACAAATCACTGCGAATGACCTTCTTCAATCATCGTAACGGCTCTGGTTGCTGTCAGCGAGTCCATATGACGCCTGCGTGCTTGTGGCATATTGCAAAAGATGTTTCTGACTCGAGATATCAATGAACTCTGATAATTTCTAATAAACCAAGAAGCTAAGGAAAGCAAAACGTCAAAGAAAATGGAATCAAAATTTCAAAAAGGATTTTAAATCAAATTTTATTTAAAATTGTTGCCAGCATTAGATGAATACTACAATTTTAAAAAGTTTAGATATCAAAGACTGTGTACACTAAATATTTTACTACTTTCAATATGTAAATGTCTAATAAATTACACCAAAATGAAAAAAAACCTCGTGGCCCTTATTTTGTTTTGAGTAGTATATATCGATAATTGTATGGAAAAATATCGATATTTAGATATGTCGATATTTTTGCCCATGCCTATCACAGTGCCGTTGGTTGCAGAGGTCTTTGCGTTGCAGCCATTTTATGCGACGAGTTTCGTGGTGGTTATTAGACTCTTTGCGTGGTGGTTTTGCTGTCAAATTGTTGTTTGTTTTTAGTATTATAGAGATTTACGAGAAAACTACGAGTTTACTACTAGGTATTTTACTTTACAAACTGCATGTAAAGGTTGGAAAAAATAAATCCAACATGCCTGTGTGTTGTGTTGTGAAGTGTAGTGCAAGAAAGAATAAAAATCACCCTCAATTGACTATGCACAGGTTAGTAGCCGGTTTTCATGCATCAATACACACGTTAAATACATATTCGATGATGCAATTGTAACGCGATCATGAATTATGGCTACAGTATTGATATTTTGGTTAATTTCCTTTCAGGCCTTTTTATTATATTTGTTAATTCATTCGTTTGTTAATTGTTTACAAAAATATGTCATAATGGAATAGTCTTTATGTATTTATGTACACACAAGATAGGTACTTAATAAAAGAATTTTTTTTACAAAATAAAGAGCACAAAGATACTGTTTATTTCAGTAAAAATTTCTTCCAACAGACCTGCGACAGAAGAGTGGGATAAAAAAAGTTGTACAGTTGCCGACTTGCGGTAATACGAAACTAGTTCTTTCATTCTTTTTTAAAAAACGTTGCCCCACACTAGTAATTTCTCCTGTATCGTGGGTGCGTTTACAAACATACAATCTCACATACACAAACACCCAGACCTGGAACAACCATCTGTAGGCCATACAAATATTTTTCGCGTGCGGGCATCGAACCCACGACACGTAGCGCAGCAGCCAATCGCTCAACCACTGCACCAACCGTGCCGTCAAGTAGTTCCTCTGCTGGTATCCGTATATTCCATCTTACAAGGTCCGAGTGGCCTAGCTAGGTCCGGCCTGTGTTTCACACCAAAATCTAAATATTTTACATAAACGGAAATTCTAAAAGGAGTTTCTTGTTGGCTCTTCTCCATAGGAAACAACTAATTGGAACCGTGCACCTAGCTTCTGATATTTCATGTTTGTTTTAGTTATGTATTAGCAGCTCTAACCAAAATGATTTATTCTTTAAAATACTTTATTTTTTATAGGTTTCCTAAAAATGAAGCATTAAGGAAAAAGTGGTTAGAGGCTATTGGTGAAGGAAATATTAATCCCCGGCATAAAGTATGGTACGTCTGTTCAATTCACTTTGAAGACACCTGTTTCAATAGAACACTTGATGTCATGCGATTACGTGATAACTCTATTCCTACACTATTTTTGGTAAGTGTTTGATTAATAATTTATAATAGGCTGGCCATTTGGCTTGAAATTAATGTATAAATCTATATATATTAATTACATAAGTTAAAAAATCATATTTACACTGGAAAGGAGAAAATGCTAATGTGCCATTTGAGCCAAAATGAGTTATGTTAGATTTTTTTTCCTGTTACAATCTGTTTAGGTTTCAAAACAATTTGAGCCAATTTTAAGTGGCCATATTGTTGTATTTGCATATACTGCTTATCATAATATTAGTACCTATCTTTTTCAGGCACCCGTCAAGAAACTACATCAAAACTCATCTGTTTTGTGTGAAACAAGCAAACTACATCAAAACTCATCTGTTTTGTGTGAAACAAGCAAACTACATCAAAAGCCATCTGTTTTGTGTGAAACAAGCAAACTACATCAAAAGCCATCTGTTTTGTGTGAAACAAGCAAACTACATCAAAAGCCATCTGTTTTGTGTGAAACAAGCAAACTACATCAAAAGCCATCTGTTTTGTGTGAAACAAGCAAACTACATCAAAAGCCATCTGTTTTGTGTGAAACAAGCAACATTAAAAAACCTGTTGTTTCTTGTACATCTACTGTAATGCTTCCATTGCAATCACCCCATCGAATTGTTAAAACAGTTCTCAAACAGGTATGTATCTACTTAGACGGCTACTCTTTAATGGTTCGATGGGCTTCTTGCAAAGTACACCATTATTGATGATAGATAGTTTACTAGAGGTTTTTACGAAAATAACATTACGCTGAATTCTTATTTATAAGATAGTCTGCTTACCGTACCAATGCTATATACTCTCTGTTCTGTAGCTGTACTACGGGTATCAAATTCCCACCTTTCAATAATTTCTCAGCATGTGTCCTGAGACAAATATACAAAGCAGCATTTTCGACATAAATTTATCATTAAATTAGTTATAAATTATTTTTCAGGTTACAGAAACTAAAAGAATTAAGACTTTAAAAGAAAAATGTTTCAAGCAACAGCAGGAAATTAAAAGCCTCAACGAAATGCTTCGAAAGAAAAACAAAAGAATTGCCAATTTGAATGACATTATAGAAGAACTACGAAGAAAAAATTCTATTCTTCAGAAGAAGCTGTGTTGATAGAAGATTTAGTGGGACCTAAAAACCTCTTAAATCCTAAGGTTTACCTACACCAAAAAAATCTCTGAAGAAATCAAAAAGTTCGCATTCCAGTAGCTCTGACTTAAAGAGAAGTATGTTTATTTGGGTCTCGCACAAAACAAACAAAAAATAAAATAAAACCATTAAATGCTGTAGATAGAATTTTCTAGCAATTTGTACCTAAATGTAAAGGAGAAAAGTAAAGAGAAGTGGAAAAGTTAAATATCGATATATGTAGGTACAACGAAAATCATTAAAATTAGGCTTATTACGTGTCTATAGGCGTCAGATTGTATCCTAATAATCATTCCCAGGTTGATTATTATTATTACTGTTTATTGAAAGAGAGCAGCGGTGCTATTCTGTAAGAACTCACGTGCGAATTCGATTCATATCTCATTTTCGATTACACTTCGTAACTCACCTGAAGTGAAAAGTATTTGATATTCTCACTGTCAAGTTCGCTTCACCTATGTTCTCACTTAGTGGCGCTAGTGTAGTTTTCATCAAGTTACCAAATACAGTTTTCACCGCAGAATCAGAAGTGAGAACTGGAGTGAGTTCTTACAGAATAGCATTGCTGGTAAGTTACATACTTCTAGGTACACGAAAAAACTGTTACTTACCTACTTTATTACTTCATGGGGTCATGGGGTGGTGCTGCAAAGACTATCTTACTTCCTCTAGAACGTGCTCAAAGAGCAATACTAAAGGTTGCAACCTTCCGACCTTTTAGATTTCCCACCCACAAGTATTAATAGTTAACTATTTATAGTGCACTACTTCATCAGCACTCTGAGCTTCCTTTTGACCCAGTATCTTCAACCAGGAGGAAGAAAGATTTGGTTTGCATAAAACCACAGACAAGACATGCATTTGCTCATAGATTTTGCGTATTTTCAGGACATTTTTATACAATAAGCTAAACAAACAAATTGTTACATAGATGTAGTAGGTACCTACATTGATTCTCATGATATCATTGATCAGAGTATCTATTCAGACTCAATAACACAGACACAGAGAAGCTATTGGAAGTTCTAGTATGAAAGAAAGGTTTAATTCGTAAGTTGTCATTCTATATGTTTTGTATTTATGCACCATAAATGATTACCTAGTCTTGTTAAGTGATGAACTGAAGCACAGGTTTTATAAACCTGGCTCAGGAAAGTCGCTAATTATACATAATTGTAGGTTTAAAATAAATTTACCATAAGTCCTGAAATATTGATAGTTTAGTTATAAGTTATTTGTTGGATACTACCGTACCTAATTATTTATTTAAGAATACTTGTAGCTATTAATTAATCTGTAAATATATTAAGTATGTAAAAGATTTTTAGTAAAGATGATTATTATTATTATTCCCCTTTATTCATTAAACTTACTTATTAATTTACATTTTTAAATACATCTTTAAAAAACACATTTAAAAATATAGAAAAGTAGTGGTCCGCCGGTGTCGGGAGCAGGGTCCAAGCTAACGGTGGTTAGGGTTCCAAAGAAAGGAACCTCCTCACAATACGAGCCGTATCGAGGAGTACTGCCTTCTGTATCAGGCCCTTTAACCAACCGTGTAACGCCAGCTTCGACAGATGGTCGTCGAAGCTTTTGGCCATTACGCCATTGGCCGTAACGACAATCGGCACAATGACAGCCGAGTCCACATTCCACATATCGACAACCTCGTGTGCTAAATCGAGATACCGACTTGATTTGTTTCTCTTTCTTAGCTTTCACGAGGTTCTCGTCATGCGGAATGGTAACATCGATTATCATTGTGCGGCGCGCTAATCGGTCTATCACCACTATATCAGACAACAATAGTCCTATCAGTGATGATAGACCAATCCCAGTACAACTTGACATGGTCATTTTCCAGAACTGGGTCGGGCACATATTTGTAATACGGTACCTCAGAATCCACAAGTTTGTATTTCAAAGCAAGTTGCTGATGGATCATCCTGGCTATTTGGTTGTGCCTGTGCAAGTACTCGCCGTTAGCCAGACGAGAACAACCAGAGATAATGTCTGATGGACTCACCCGGACGGTGACATGTCCCGTCCCTCATAATATGCTTCCGGTAGGTAGTTGTTCGTGAGGATAACTTCGTCCATAATTGCACGATCAAAACCTTCAGTTACTCCGAAACGTAGCCAGGCCACGGACGCTGAAAAATCTACATCGGACCCATAAAGAGCCCGATAGAAGCGCCCGTGGAGCTCCTTGCCTCTCCATACGTCCTTGCGGTCATCGGTAGTAAGTTCTCTTTAGCCATGAACAACTGAACAACGGAGTAAGTCCTTTGTCCACTGCGACCACATCTCGGTGCATACCCACATCAGCTTTGAGAAAATATTTTCTGAGAATGCACATCTCGCATTTGTGGAGAGTCTAAGCATTTAAAAAGCCTCGACCTCCACATTTCCGCGGGATGTACAGTCTCATCACTGATGATCGTGGGTGATGCATCCGGCTTGCGGTCAGCAGTGTACGGACTCTCCTATCCAGGACACGCACCTTATTTCCGCTTGACAAAAGGTTATTAAAACCTATTTCAGGCGGTCAAAGAAGCGCTCCCTCAAGCCTCGTATCCACTAGACAACATTTGACGCGCAACACGTGACGCCCAACATGCTCAGCAACGTTGCACAACAACGCGCGACGTTGCCAGCAGGTGCGCTACATTAACAAAGTTAGGTACTGAAAAAATTTCCTCGTTGCCGTTCAACATGATTAGCAACATGTTGCGCATTATGCCGCGCGTCATGTCGCGTAGTGGATACGAGGCTTCAGCGATTGTTTCATGTCAGCACCGTTAATGCCTAACGCTTCCGACATACCCAAATACTTGTAGGTTTCGGAAAGCAAAGGGATCTAAGGTGTACCTATGGAATCCGAGAGTTGAATTCCCTCAGATTCCATAATCTTAAAATTATAACATCATTGCAGTGCCCTTCTTTTCAATCGACTTCCAAAAAAGGAGGAGGTTCTCAATTCGACTGTATTCTTTTTTGTTAGGTACCTCATAACTTTGTACTGGATCCACCGATTTTGATGATTCTTTTTATATTCGAAATCGGGTGCTTGTCGCGTGTGGTCCCCATTTAAATTTGATAGAGATCTGACGACTAGAATTTGAGTTATCCCTAATAATGCGTGGCTTAGTTTACATTGACGACGTTCTCATTCCCTCTTGTCGATGTAAAACAAAAAATATAATTGTGTACGATGGTTTAGAAGAGCATCTTAGTATTTCAACGTGGTCCCTTTCTAGTTTGGTGAAGATCTGATGAAGAACAGAGATGACAGGAAACGGAACTCTTCAATATGATAGCAAACCTTTCGGGATTGCCGAAATCGCATGTTTGTTTATTGTTTACACCATTGTGATTGGTACGTTTAGGTGGGGGGAGAGGGCCGGTTACCACTAAAAAGTGAAAAAGAAAAAACTTTTCACAATAAAATACAACCGACTTCTCATCTAATTTCGGAAGTCGGTGTTTGCTATTTCGTTTTCTAAACACCGACTTCCGAATGTACATACTTTGTTTTTTTTCCTGTAGAAGTCGGTGTCGTATATTATTGTAAATTTTTTTTATCAACAATAAAATAAGAACTCATTTTCAATTTAAATTTTTTTTTTCCAATTTTCACGAACTCTATTGACAGCAAAGCTGCGAACAGAAATGTTTGTACCAGAGTCGAGCACGTTGTCCCAGCAATGAGCGTCCAAGTTGGCTCCAACATTATTTTATTTATTCAGGAAAGCTAGACATTATCATTAAAACAAAACCTGTATCTATCACTTTATTCATTACTAGCGTCATACATACAACAAATAAATAACAACAGGCGTCTCGATATGTACATAAAAGAATGAAAAAATAAACAAACAAAAAAAATAAAATAAAAATATTTTTTTTATTTCCAAAAAAATAATTTAATTAACATGATTACTTATATAATATACTGTAACTTGGTTATAATCACAATGTACTACATATACTGTGTGGCGATTGGAAAGTGTCTAACGTCGCGCGCGGCCATAGGACCCATAACAAACCCATATGGCCTAAGTTAGACCATAATATCATGTCACAATATCATTTTAAAATTATCCATACATAGTGAAAGTTCTAGGATTGCTGGCAACATCATAATTTGTACTATCTTTCAAATTTCTTTATTTTTATAATGGCCCGTTTTTTCTGGCCACCTCTACTATCTATGGATGAAATACCAAAGACAAAGTAGTGTTTCCATACAGACAAAGCTGAGAAACATTGCTATCACCCCATTTCCCACCAGTATTTATCTCCCTGCTTACCCTTTAAGTAAAAGCAGGCGTAATCATTCCCCAACTTGGCATCACCAGCAATCCTAACTTAAGAAAAACGCGCGACGCAAAATAATCTACCTATGAATGTTCTAAGTTCACTTGTTCTTCGCTTCTTCGGCTTCGAGCCTCTTGCGCATGGATTCGGGCATCTCCGCGGGTGGCGGGCGGGGCATGCGGAGCCATACCTGCAAGGCAGATGCGGGATTGTGAGTTTGGGGGTGGTAGATAGTTTTGGGGGCGAATTTGAGGGTTGTTCTCATTGTGGGTGTGTCTACAGAGTTCTATCAGTAGGAACAATTGGTAATTTGTTTTATAATCATTGAATATTTGTTAATTTACAGTAGCATTCTCTTTTAATGGTATCTATTTACTTTTTTGAGATCGTCGGTCCTGAAAAACATGACCAAGAAAAATAAAGTTTACCTTAACGGCATCATAGATGAACCATTGCAGGGCTGTGAGGGTACCGATCATAATGATCCTGGGGCCGAGACCCTTCCATACTCCGGCCATACCGAGCTTGCCGATGATGCTGCCTACTGTGGCGGTCTTGTCCTGAAAATTTATTAAGATAACGTCAGTACAATGTCGTGAAAATAGCACTCATGACCGAGATTTGGTCGCGGTGGCTAATCTCAATGAAGATTTCACTACAGTTCACTCTCATCCAACATGACCGGAGAAAAATCAAGTGCAGGGGACGTATTATGACATCTTAAAACCATCATGTTTTCTGTGTGAGAAAAGGATAGTGCTATTCGTCCTGTATAGCTCCGTCTCTTTTTCACACCGAAAACATGATGGTTTTAAGAGGTCATAATACGGCCCCAGGACTAACAGCAACACGCGCGCACTGAGGCACATGGTTGTCGCGTCATCGAGACTACCCCCAAACTACAAGCTGAGAAATTCTTAATGGAAAAACCTAATAGCAATTTGCTAGCCTTAGGAATTCCAGCCTGAACAGTTGCAGAAGCGACCGCGAGACCAGTGAAGCAGTTAAAAGGTTGCTGGCTTACGGCCGAACCCAATAACCGATCTATCGCTTACTGGAGATAGAAAAACAAATGAAACAACAGAAAAATTACATAGGTTTCCTGTTGTTTCAATCGTCCATTGTAAAAGGAGGATTCTCCAGCCAGACGGTAGTACATGTTCAAATCGCACGGTAAACTTTGATACCGCGATGCAGGATTGTGTTTATCGTTCGCTGCTAGCGAAATAGATGGCGTTGCGGAACTTTTTGCTGTCACACACAACAAAGGATATTATAATTAGTTTATTAATTGTCATATATGGTTTCAATTTCATGAAGATATCTTGAATAGGTACTGAGAAAAAAAATTGTCGTTAAGGGTTGTCACCCTCATTATTTCCTTACCTAGGTTAGGGGTGTGAGATTAAGTGTATGGTTATTTTACGGCCGAACCCAATAACCGATCTATCACATTATACTGGAGATAGAAAAACAAATGAAAACGTATACAATTTTTCTGTTGTTTAATTTGTTTTTCTATCTCTAGTATGTGATAGATCGGTTATTGGGTTCGACCGTTAGATGAAAAAATATAAAAACAGGGTAAGAACCCTTCATCAGACGCGAGTGCAGTTTTCATGTGCTTATCCCGTTAGATCCTGTGCTTCTTGAGTTTCTTTTTTCATGATAAAGCCGCTTTTTCTAGATACCTGGTTGAGTTTGGAGACGACGGTGTCGGCGGGGTGGGACACGATGGCGCAGAACACGCCGGCGATGTAGCCCGCCGCGAACGTCACGATCAGCTGCTCGCCCTTCGAGCACTGCTCGCGGGGCTTGGGCACCACGAACTGTAACCACACAGTTTATATATATTGTGTACGGGACATCAGTATAGGGAAGTTTCCGAAATAAAAATAATATGATCATATTTGTTCCGTCAGTAACATTATCGAAAAATATTGCACATTCATTATTTGCTTTATCAAATCTATAATTTACCAAGATAAAAAGCATAAAAAATCAGGAGTGGGGAGCTTGTGACGTCACTAGTAGTAAAAAATTTAGCGAGTAGTGACGTCATCGTTTTTTACTATGGCTAGATTTTTTTGTCAACTACTCTACTATGTACACATGTGGTATTCCACCTACTCCCACTGCTGGAAATCTATTTGATATACATTCTTAATCCTAGGGGATTTCAGAGAGACAAGAGGCAAGTTCAAGTACAGATTAATCTTAATCCTAGGGGATTTCAGAGAGACAAGAGGCAAGTTCAAGTACAGATTAATCTTAATCCTAGGGGATTTCAGAGAGACAAGAGGCAAGTTCAAGTGCAGGTTAATCTAAGGGCGCTTTCAATTTATGCGTTTCTTAACGGCCTGCTGCGGTGCCGAAGCGGTGCGTTAGTCGTACAGCACACGGACGATCGTATTTTTCCATACAAAACGCGCGGTGCGGCAACAGTGCGGCACCGGTACCGCGTACGCTCGACAACAGGACGGCAACCGCGCAAACATCACGTGTTCATTTCAGTGTTGAATAGTGCGATGAATAGACGTCAGAGCTAATTTCATAAAATTTTCATTTAATTATTTATTATTACTATAAAGTTCAAATCAATCTCCAAGATCTCAGACACAGACATTGACAAACAGTCAGGTTCAGTCCGCATCGGATGAACTTAGAGCAATCTCATCCGCCTCTAATTTAAGTGGAGATTCTGATGCTTCCATATATAGCGATCTTTTTACAGATGATATTTCTACATAATAATTTAAAATAATATAATATTATGCAGAAATATCATCTGTAATGTAATAATAATAAGAAAATATCCATAACTTTTTTTTGTAGTAATTAATACAAATCCAAATACAGAATACAGTCCATGGCTTGACTGATGTCACATCACTAGGATACAAACGCACGGCAGTCAAATACGCTTTCAATTTAGGCGTTTGGTGCCGGACCGCTACCGCACTGCAGCGGCCCGGCAGCGGGATATAACCAGCGGCACGGTAAACGTGCGGCAGCGGTCCGACACGAAACGTCTAAATTGAAAGCGCCCTTAGCCTTAGAATTCCTGCAGTGGGGTAAAAGTTGTAAGTTCTAGAAGAATCGAAAAGACTCATCCACCCGTCTAAAGTGGAGTAAAGGGTTCCCCTGTTTTCCGCACGGGACAATTATTTGTATGGCCTACAGATGGCTCTCTGGCTAGTTGTGTATGTGAGTTATATGTTTGTAAATACTACCACGATAAAGGAGAAATTCCTACAAATTTAAAATACAAGCTACTTGTACACTCTTTGTAAGCTTCTTGAGTGTAATGTCATACTGACACTACAGGCATTTTCATTGAGTGTTTTACGTTGTCGAGCAGAAGAATATATAAAAATATGAAGCAACGGATATGGAAAAACATTTGCAGATTGGAAGTCCTTTCGATTGTGAAAGAATATGCTATTTCACGAGTTACGCAATTGGAGTACTGTCTTCATATATACCAAAGTGTAAACCTTACCTTGTACAACAATTCAACGGTCTTCTCGAAACAGGCAAACTTCATCATGGTGTATGGGATCTGCCTGCCCCACAAGGGCGCGAGTCCCTTGTACAGAGTGCCGTAACCCTCATTCTGGACCATCTTGGGCCAGGCCTCACGGAGTGTGGTGGCGAAGCCAGGCATAGTCTGGATTCTGACCTGGGAAGTTAATTTATGGGGAGTTAGTATAAGTCCTTTGGTGACTGACATTTGTTTTTATAATAGGGTATGTTTGAGTTTGTTGTGTAAGCTGTTTTTACTGTTGTGAAAAAAGTTTTGAACATATTAAATGCACATTGAATATGGTAGGTAAACTATTTTACTCAACTAGAAGATGACTAGAGATCAATTTTTCAATGGTCAGAGAACTTTCAGAGGCTGTAAACCCGCCATTTATTCTCTGAATAATTTAACAAACGAATTTTCAGTCCACAACTTTTGTCCCGAATAAAATGTTTGCATGACAGCTTTTGAATATAAAATATAAAGGGTTATTTGTAAAACACTAACAACCTCTTAAGGGGTCATTGTACTCATCATTATTAACAACTTTTACAATGGGACCAGACCTGAAACATAGTATAAACAGGGGAAGTAGGTTATCTCCGGCCTAATTCGCGATATAATTGCCTACTGTCTTAGGGTTGTCACTTTAACACATCTCTGTATAACTAATTCAGTGATCATTAGTCAATAAAGTTCAACAATGGTTTGATTTTACAACTGTAAGTACTTACCTACTTAGTTACTATACCTACAATACTGAGAAATCGGCATAACTAAACGTAAACAAAGCAATAGCGGCAAATCAATTGATAGATCAAAAGTACCTACCTAATATATTCTAGTAGGAAATTAGGCCTACCTACCTACTTTAACCTAATAAAAATAAGTAAGTAGGTATCTCATCATCAAGTAAAAATTATATGCTAGAATAAGTGACTAGCTTACCTTTCCTGCGGGCTTACTCTTGATTTTAATTCCGATCGATCGACATTGGAATTTGAAAGTTTCGTACTCTTGAATTCGATGCTAGCGCCATATTGGTTTTAAATTGCGTGTCTATTTTGGCGAACTAATTGGAATCGGGATCGGGCTTGGCGTGCGCTAAACGGTACTCTTGAGTGCATTTTGACAGCTGACAATTGCGTCAGTATTGTGTTGGGATTGTTTGTGGATTGTGATTTTTCCAATAACAAAAGTGTAACTTATTAGAAGTTGTTTTGCGTTTTAAGTGATTTTTAATAAGTAATAAGTGTTTAAAATGGCAAGATTAGCAGTTATATGAAGTATTTGAAGTAATACCCATAAAAAACAATTAAAACAAAGACGAGATGAGCGTCGGATGATGCGGTATACGGACAAAGCGTTTTCTATGAATGAAGACAAATTTAAAGCTAACTATAGGGTGAGCAAGGAATTGTTTGAGGAAATTTACGAAAACGTTAAGCCCTTTATGCCAACTCCTAAAAGAAGAAGTGATATATCACCAAAATATAAGGTACTTAATTTTCTTTGAAACATTACTTTTATCAATGATAATCATGACTTGTTTTGGAAGATCAGTAGCTTAATACTTACATAATTCTTGCAGGTTTTAGTGGCATTGTCATTTTACGCGACTGGTAGTTACCAAAAACTAGTTGGAGGCACATATGGGACCCTGATGTCACAGCAATCTGTTTCTCGTACTATTAGAGATGTAACTGCAGCTCTTAACCACCCAATAGTACTAAATAAATGGATTAAGTTTCCTCAAACTCGGCAGGAAAGAGATGCTATTAAAAGAAGGTAACACTAATGACAAATATCTAATTGTTTATTGAAATAACATAATGTAACCTGAAGTTTTTATGTTTACTTACTTTTCCTTATGTTCCAGGTTTTATGAAAAGTTTCATATACCATCTGTTATTGGATGTATTGATGGCAATCATGTAGCCATAATTAGGCCAATAGAAAATGAAGAGCGATTTTTTAATCGCAAACATTTCCATTCAAGAAATGTTCTGATTGTAAGGCAATACTTTTTATGAATATTTAATTGTAATTCACTTCATATCAAATTGCTTAAATGTCCTTGTTTTATTTGCTTTCAGATAACTGATGCAGATTTAAGAATTCTGTCAGTAGATGCCTCATTTGGAGGAGCATCACATGACAGTTTTGTCTGGAATCAGCATCCTGTGAAACAACATTTAATTGATTTGAACAATAATGGAGAAAATGTGTTTTTACTAGGCAAGTAAATGATATAAATAAGTAGTAGAAACAAGAATCAAGTTTAGTTTTCGTTATTGTGAATATATACATATATTTTATTACTTTTCAGGTGATTCTGGATATGCCCAGAGGAAGTATATGATGACACCTATTGTAGATGCTCCTGAAGGCTCTCCAGAACAATATCACACCAAGTTGCACTGCTCTGCACGAAATACAGTGGAACGTGCAATTGGTGTATTGAAAAATAGATGGCGGTGCTTACTCGGGCATAGGGTGCTACATTATCATCCTGATGTAGCAGCCAAAATAATAAATGCATGTTGTGTCTTACACAATATGTGTATCTATAATAGAGGATCTATTGATTGTGTGGAGAGTACAGCAGAATATGAAAATGAATACCCAGCTGTCTCTTCTCAAGAATCAACTAGCAGCATGGCTGCTGAACTAAGACGAGGCATCGAAAGCGAAATGTTATAGTTCAGCAGTTGTGGGCGAGTAGACGCTAGGTAATTATATATTAACCGACTTCAAAAAAGGAGGTTATCAATTCGACCCGTATGTATATTAGAACTGAATGAAATGAAATTTGAATCTTGTATTAAACGCACATTATGCAGGCAAGCATATTATAAGTTGGGGGATTACATTGAAGATAATAATGCTTGGCTAAATGCCGGTCCTGCTACACAGCCTCAAACACTTTGATAAACAAGTTAGGATTTTATGTTTGGAAGAGATGCTCGCCCTTTTATTGTCTCATTTATTTATTTTATTTTTTATAATATTATTTTGATAATAAATAATTTCTCTTTTTTTTTACTTGTAGTTGCTTGGTTATTGTAAACCATAGTTTTGTATAATGTAGAAGCATTTTATTTTCAAATATTGTAAATGTGAGTACCATAGAGCCATTTACATGTGATAAGTTATAGTGTACTTTGATTGGAACTAAAATGGCAGTTGAGAGCATGTCATACTCGCTCAAATGTCTCGCTGATGGTAGTCACCATGGTGTCCACCATGGTGACTACCACCGTGCTACCGGCACCATTGTCCACCATGATCCAACACGTGAGTTTTGGATCATGGTGGACAATGGTGCCGATACACGAGTCATGTTCGTGAACGGGTGCCGTGCCTGTAAAGGGTTTAATTGAAATAAATGCTTTGAATTTTGAGTTTTTTTTTTTTAATATTTTATACTCCTGGATGCTATATGCCTTGAGCTGTCCGAAGCAAACCTTTAGCTATGCCTGGGTTTTGCTCCAAGAATTCCACCAAACCTTCTAATTGAGCGTAACTAGGAAGATTTGCCATAGTAACTGAAATTAGTAAATATGTACAACATAAAATGACTATAAAACGTAGATAAGTTACCAAACGCGAACAATATCTTTACGTTAATGTTACAAATAAACTTGCATTTCGAATTCATTTCTATCCACTTGAATTTATCATTTTTGAAATTGGAGAACCTCCGCGCCAGGTTTATTATTTTTTTTAAATAGTGTAGGCAACGATCATAACGCATGAAGCCACAGTCATGGTCAATTTTATGATTTTAATCATTTTCTTACACCCAAATAAATTTAACACATTAAAATTATCAACTGAACAACTATTTATATTACATTTATTTATTAGCCTTGTTTTCTTAAGAATAAAGCATTTTAAAGCTCGATTACCGGTTTATCGTAATGAGTTGGACGACACTATTGCGGCTCTTAACGTAGCTAACTTCACGTGTAACAAAATAATCGCGGCGCAATCCCAATTTCAATCCAATGTTGACAATATTGTTTTCAAGAGTACCGAATCACGTGACTGCAAAATTAACATTGGAATCGTATTGGCTTTAGATTGGAATTGATATTAGTTTCAAGAGTAAGCCCCCTGTTCATTAGGTAATCTGAACAGAGATAATTCTGGAATCGATGAATTATTGAGACACCCAAACACACAGCAATACGTCTCCTGCGACTGTCAGACATTTTTTATTTATTTAGCGGTGACGCGCGAACCTCGTGCAGTGTTAGCCCCGGCTGGCGCACTGAGAAATGGGTCGAGACTTGTTAAAGTGTGCGTGCGTCGACGCATAGATACTATGGCGCAACATACAAGCCGCGCGCGGTGCGTTTGTATGAAGATAAACTACTACCCCTGTTTATACTATGCCTGAAATGATGAATATAATGACCTCTTAAGAGGTTGTTGGTGTTTTACAAATAACCCTGTACAAGCAAACTAACTATATTTATTCTTCAGCCAAAACAAAATATTTATTCGGGTTCAAGTCAAGTAAAATTATGTAACATAACTTCAACAGCATAATAGGTTACTGTGAAGTTTAAACAGCAGGTACTAAATAATTCCTGAGCCCTCAGATCTCATAATCTAATGGTCACCGGGCACCTCCACCGGCGGCCGGCCACACAGCGCGAACGCTGCGTGACGCACGATGACGTCACAGACACAGCCGCGCGGTAGCATCCCTCTAGCGCAGTTTTTTCGTCATTGGGCAGTTTTTACGAGTATTCTTGAAATAATAATGTGACAATCGAGCCAATGGCTTTGTACTCTCTGGCAGATGTTTTAGTTAGGATTAAAGTTTTGCGATTCGATATTGATGCGATTTCGGTCCAGTTCAATTTAACGTAGACACATCGTTGAATCATAGTACCATGGTGCAGTTAGCTGTACTTGCTCTGCACAATAGGGTATTTGGTTAAAAAATGTAATTAGTGCGTCAGATAGATTTCCAAAAAGTATTGGCCACGTATTTTTGCTTTATCGAATTTATAAAAATTGACGAAGATAAAAACCATCAAAGATCAAGAGGGGGGTTTGTGGCGTCACGTCGCGGTAAAAATTGTAGTGACGTCAAACGACAAATCAACGTATCGTCTTCGTTTTTTATTTACGTGAAAAACGAAAAAGTACGTGTTCAATATTTTTTGGAAATCCCTATTATTAAACCTATAATTTCACGAACGAATTCTTCTTATCTATCTGCCAGATAGTACTGTGTAACAGATCTTTACGGGGTAAATTTGTTTTTAAACCCTTTATATTTCAACTCATGTCCTCCAAATCGACATCAATCATCATCAAGGAATCTGGGTTCCAAGCTTCCAAGTCGAATGGAGGTACTTCAAGCTGTCATAGAATTCGGCCATTAATCCCCCCCCCCCTCTGCTTCTTCGAATTCTTACCTTAGCGGCTTCTAGGGGTGACAGCGCGATGTCAGCGAAGAACTCAGCGGTGGCCGACGCAGCCAGGTACACTCCAGTACGGTAGGTGTAAGCCGTCTCCTCGTCCAACAGACCGTTGTACGTCACTTTGAAGACTTCGTATAGACCGAACTTGCAGAGACCCTGAGAGAGAAGGAGATAGCTTTAGTTATGGGTGCGAGAGAGATGGAATATTTGTGTTGGGTGGGTAGTCTCATAGGTTTTTCGTCTTCAGTTTTATTCAGTAGGAACAATTGGTATATTTTTTAATCATTGGTAACCTAGATTGCGTTATTGCGGTGCACTCAATACTCGTATTATGTTATTTATTACTAATATATGAAGCTGAAGAGTTTGTTTGTTTGCTTGAACACGCTAATTTCAGAAACTGCTTGTCCAATTTGAAAAATTCTTTCAGTCTTAGATAGCTCATTTATCGAGCAAGGCTATATAATCACGCAACGACAATAGTTAGTTGCTGAGCATTCTTGAAAAATATGACGCAAACGAAGTTGCGCGGGTCAGCTGTCTTTAATAAAACTGTAATATGAAAAAGTATCCAGAGGAAGAATTTTCCTTGAAAAACCCAATCACAATTTGCGCAATCCGGGATTCGAACCCAGGACCTTATGCTCAACAGAAGTATCAAGTTGTATAATTTATGTATATATGTATGTTGATGACAATTTTCTCTCTAAACAAGTTCTGCGAAGAGATAGACAAAGTGTGGGTGTAAACTTGATTAATTGCCCATCTCGACTTTACTGGGTACCGTACCTGTAGCGAGTATCCAATGAAGGTGGGTGCCCATCCCTTGGCGAGACCCCTCATGCCTTCCTCGGCCACTGACACTTTGAAACCGTTGATGACATTCTTGTACTTGTCAGGGTCCACCTGGAGACGGCACTTGACCAGATCCAGGGGTACTACGGCTGTGTGGGTGATACCTGTAAGAGGGAGGATTGGAATTAGTCCAGGGTTGATCTGAAAGGAAACAATTTCAAAATCTACTGATCTGATATTTTAAAATCAGCCTTTTAATTTTCCCACTGCTGGAATACAGGCCTCCTCTCTAGGAGAGGCAATGGGTCGTAATGCAGCACGCGGGTCCAGTGCGGGTTGGTGAATGTCACATGTCTTAGAATTTTTGGTTCTTTCGGATTTTACCTCATTTGGATCCGTCTGGCACATTGCAGCCGTGGTGCAAATCCCGGGAGTACATCATTGGGATGTCGCTCATAACTTGGCAGAACGTAACGGATGTTTAAACCGACGAATAAAACTGCTCATTATCATAGCCAGTAAATAGGAGAAGCGGGGTCATTTCGCTACACCCCATTTGGTCTTGGTTTTTCACCAAATCTTTTGGCTATTCACTATTCAATTTTTACAATCAAAGTTTTCTTGTCAAAAAACAACACTTTTAAATCCGAAAAAAAAAAAACTATCTAGCCAGTCTAACAACTTAAAAATAAGGTCATGACGAAAGTCTTGTAGCATATTCTGCTATAATAGTCGGACGCCAGAAAAGCTGACACAGTCTTGCCACAAGGTATCGTAATACTTGCAGACGACAAGCTCTGGGTGGCTCGCCGTCCGATAGCAACCAGGCCCGGGTCGACGGCGCGTCGTGTTCCACACGCGCCTCAAAGAGCTGTCAGCAAAGAAGACGGGGCCCCATAGGGTCAGTGCCTGCTATGGTTGCGGAATTTGTTCAAAAAGTCACCGCGGCCCTGGAACGCGGCGGGCACTAGAAGCATCACGGGTGGGTTTTAGTCAGTAAGGGTCTGAGTCTGACTCCCTTCCGCTCCGCCCAAAGCGGGAGAAGTCATTTGATGGTTTCCCATCCGGAAAAAAGGTATCGTAATACCAGGTAACCGTTAAAAGTTACTCTGACCCCTTTTTTTTTTTTTTTTTTTTTGGATGGGAAATCATCAAATGACCCCTCCCGCCCTGGGTGGAGCGGTAGGGAGTGTCAGACTTTTACTGACTAAAACCCACCCGTGATCCTTCTTGTGCCCTATGCGTTCCAGGGCCGCGGTAACTCTTTCGAACAAATTCCGCAACCCTAGCAGGCACCGACCCTATGGGGCCCCGTCCTCGGTGCTGACGGCTCCTTGCGGCGCGCGTGGAACACAACGCGTCGTCGACTCAACCTGGTATCGGACGGCGAGCCACCCACGCTCACCGTCCCCAGGCATCGGCCACTGCGCAATAGCACAGCGGCCGACTTGTCTCTGGAGGGGGCCGAAATGGGACCATTACTGACACTCCATCTCAGCACCCTCCCGAGCGTTGGGAGTCGCAGCACCCGCAGCAGAAGCGGCAGTGGCGGCGACGGAAGCCGCGGCGGCGGCAGAGGCGGCGGCGGCGGCGGACCTCTTGCCCCTGGTCGGGGCGGGTGGCGCGCAGGCCCTTCCCCCAGCCCAGTGCTCGGCCGGCTTGCCAACAGCCGCACATGCAACGCAGTGCGGCGTGGCCTCGCACGAGCCAGCCTTATGACCGGGCTGACCACAGCGGAAACAGAGTCCGCTGCGGTCGACCTCCGAGGGGCACATAGCTCCCGTGTGGTTACCCACATGGCAGCGGTAGCACCTCAGAGGTCTGGGTTCCAGCAGTTTTACCCGCGCAGACACCCATCCCACCAAGAGCCTTCGGCCCTCCGACAAAGTTCTGGCCGCCGTCACGGGGCAGCTCACCACAAGGGTTTGCATGCCCGTGTTGTCAGGCCGGAGGACGCCCGCCTTGACGAGCTCGGCAGAGCACCCCCCAGTCCTGGCGACGGCGGCCACAACTTCCTCCTCCGTAACGGAGTCATCCAGGCCCACTATGCGCACGTCGATACGCCTAGTCGGCCTGGACACCCGGACCTCGTCCGCGGGTAAGACCGCCCTCAGCCTTTCGGCCAGGGCGTCCGCGAACGGGCCACTCTCCGCTCCGGCGAGCTCCAGCTTCCGGGCACCGGTCAAGGTCCTCCTGACCCCGATGCCCCCGCTGATGCCCAGCTCTTGGAGGCTCACCGCCTCCTTCGCCCGCTTCAATACGGCGAGATACGTCACGCCCCTCTGTTCCGCTTCTGGCTGCAGTGTGAGCACCACAGCCGCGGATTTCGGGGCGCGAAGCCTCGCCGCAATGGCGTTGGCTTTCCGCCGCTGCTTCTTCGCCTTGTTCTTTGCCTTCTTGGCCTGCCGCTTCTTTCCAGCAACCTGCCACTCGGCCTCGGCCGCAGGAGGGTCCGAGGGTGGGGGTGGGGGCGGCTGCGGCGCCACTGGCGCAGCAGCCTTAGCCGCTCCCCCTCCAGCCTTCCTCCTGCCCCTCTTCGCCGGGGCCGACTTGGTCGTCGCCGGCTTCGCAGGCGCCGGCGCCACAAGCGCTGGCGCGGCTCCCGTCTTGGCCTTCGCCTGGCCGGACGTTCCCGGGCTGGCAGCCACGGCGGCTGCATACGAAGCCGCCTTCTGCTGGCCCGGGGGCCTCTGTGTCGCCGCTAATGGGGGACGCCGGATCATGTTCTCCAAGACGGAGAACTGCTTCTGGAAGGGAGCCAGCTCTTGCCGCACCAGGCTCCGCACCTGGCTCAGCACTTGGCTCCCCTCCAGCGCCGCTGGACTCAGCCCCCCTCGCGGCTCCTCCGAGGCCGCCCTGGCCATGCCAGCCAGGTCCCTCCGGAGCGACTCATTCTCCGCTATGAGTCGCTCCGTAACGGCCGCGAGGCGGGCGACCTCCGCCCGCAACTCTGTCGCCTCTCCCGAACTGCCGACGTTGGCCGCCGCTGCCGCCATAATGGAGGCTTTGGCCGCGCTGATGGCCTCCCGCTTCGAGGACTGTTTCCTCTTAAAGGCCACAGCGCGGATCGCGGCCTCCACGACCTCCTCCAGCTTGGCCCTCTTCTCCTCGGCAGTGGGAGGCACCTCTCCCGGGGACTCCGAGTCGTCGGAGTCGAGAGGAGGCGGACGAGTAGAGGGAGCCCTGCGACCGCTCCCTCCTGGGCGACGCCCCTCCCCCGCCAACCTCTCGGCCCGACGCTCCACCTCCCGGGTAGAGGGAGCCAGCCCCCTCCCCGCCTCACAGCCCCTGCCCCGCCTGGCGGTGGGGATTTTTCGGGCGGAGGCGAACTCACCCTCGGAGGACGACCCGCTGTCATCCTCCTGTCTGGGCCGCTTGCGGAAGAGCTTGACGCCCTCCGAAGCAGCCCCCCCTCCTCTGTCTCCAGAGCCCGCCGAGCCGACCGTTACTAGGTCTGGCGCGGAGCCGGAACCCGACTCCGCACCACCCCGGCGCTCAGGCGAACCCTCCTCTACGCAATCGTACGCCATCAGCTCCTTATAGGAAGCGGATCCGGATGACGACGATTCTGAGCCTCCTCGGCTCCTGTTGCCACTGGCAAGTGGAAGGTGTTTGTTGCCCACCCCAGAGTACGGAGGGCAGCCCGCCGAAGCGGGGTGGGATTCCCCGACCGCTGAGCAGTCGGGACCCACCTGGGGACTCATTTTGCAAATACCTTTTTCCATAATTTTCCTTTTAGAGGGTGCGGTCCCTTACTCCTCCGCCCTTTCTCCCTCACAGGGCCTCTCCTCCCACCCGCTCACTGCCTTCACAGCCACGTCTGATGAGCAGACGCGTACCAGAAGGCAGCGAGCGGGATTTCTCGCGTGTGTGTCTCTCTTGGTCTGATCCCTCACTTGCGACCTTCCGGCATGAGTGGCTCTACCGGGAAAGCTCGCAAGATCATTGAGACGCTCAAGCCCCACCACGACGACAACGTGGAGACACATTCGGTGGGGTACTCTGACCCCTAAAACTGAGGTTTTAGAGGTCAAATTGCACGCCGCAACATGTGAAATACTGGAACTGCATCTGGTTATACTGGAACCCGGGCCCAATATAGTTGGGAAAAGGCTAGGCAGATAGATATGTGTACATTACATTACACCCGCAACTACCACTTTGGGATATTACACGCGAGACGGCGTCGTTTTATGTCAGGAGTTTCCAAGTCATTACATTGATTGGTAGCATTAGAGGATCTAGGTGCTCAAGCAACCCAGACAAGTCCGAGATCTTATTGAACTAACCAACTGTATATTCGAAAAGTAACCCAAATAGGGTTGTTATGCGCTAAGCAAGATAAACCTGCCCACCCGTAGCGGGGTCAAGCCCCCCCATGCCAATTCTGGATCCGCCCCTTCTTGGTAGTACTCAAAATACTTTTACTTGAATCTTTTACCGTATCATAATTAGTTCACGTGACTGCAATCACTCATTTCGATATCAAATAAAGATTATGGTTACGTAATACTCATATTTAAAATGTCTCCTTAAATTTATCGAGTTTTATCTTAGTTTTTAGTCAGTAAGAGTCTGAACATTCCGCTCCGCCCAGAGCGGGAGAAGTCTTTTGATCAAAATCAAAATCAAAAGCCATTTATTCAAACTAGACTGCGAGCTAACACTTTTTGAACGTCACATTTTAAATAAAGACAGTCCCCCAAAACGCCCACACGTCACTTACAACTAGTAGGTAATCATTAATGCTAGGACATTTGATGCTAGCTGTTTACGTAATGAAAATATAAAATTCACTGACAGACGACGCATATCGGCATATCATAAACTGCTGCGTCCAAAAGCATGAAATTTTGCACTAGAGCAACGAAGAAAGAATTTTTCAAATTTCACCTCCTTGTCAGTTTCTGCTATATTATGTTCTATAGATTGATTGATTTTATTTTTATACTGAGGATATGTCAAAAACTGGATGAATTATTTAAAAAAAAGGGCTGAAGAAAATTTGCAGCCAGTTGTAATCAAACTGGAAACATGGAATACAGGCATAGCTATGTAAATTAACATATCCATACATTATTTTTTAATCAATAATGCAGACAGTCACGCTGTAAATCGTTGCTGCATTGCTCGATTGGTACCAATGTTTGGCCAACATTGGCCCAAGTCTCGTGATCAATACATGCTCGTGAATTTTTTGGCATTTGCCCAAAACTGTTGACGTAGCATTTCGTAGACGGAACCAACTTTTGGCGGTCACAATACCGGTCGAAACTCGATTCAACTTACTAGCATTCGTCTTTCAATTGAAACAAATTTATATTAGACTTTACTCCCCGATTCATCATTAGGCAGATGATATAATATATGATGCTACTCCTTACTACATTGTATTATTAGACAGAATAGTATTATTATTTATGTATTAGACAGAAGTTAAAAAAGGCTCTTTTAGAGCCACAATTTGTTATAAAAGTATTACAAACATTACTACAGTCAAGTCAAGATTGATGTGGAGTTAAATATAATCAATTTAAATAACAGCTGGCACACTAAATTGTACTTATTTAACTTATCTACGTTCTGAAATTAAAAGTATTTAATTTAATTTTTATATAAATATGATATATTGCTGTGTCAATGTTTAAAATCTAAAAGAAGCAGAGGCGGGCAGTACCAGGAACGTTTTTCATGTCACTAAACTCTATCAAACCTTCAATAAGTTGTGCAGCAAGTGTTTTTTAAATTTTGTCGGTCTAAGAATCTACTTTTTGTGAATGGACAACACTAGAGTAATTATAATATTTTTATTTTTAAACTGTTTTGTCGTTCAAAAGTGACTTTTAATGCTCTAGTTGAAATACATTAATTAATTCGATATGTAAAGTAAAAATTAACCTACGCCGATTCCAAAACCATTTGGAGATTTTAGGGACTTATGCCTTATTTTTCTATTTTTAGCTCTCTATATCACAAGATTGTGTTTATTTACACCCGTAACAACTGTCAAATATCAACGAATTTGTAGACGCGACCTTGATCCATCGACCCTAGTTTCTATCACTTATCCACGAGAACCTCGACCGAGTTGATGAGTAAGTCTTTAAAATCTATACGTAAGTTAGAGTGGAGGCGGATCTTAGTCTGCGTCTGCACATGTGAGACATGACCTTTGACCTGACAAGATAAGTGCGCGAGAATTCGTATCAGTCTAGTACAGGGATGGGCAAACTTCATACGAACAATTCTGTTTTTTTTTTTAAAACGTTGCCCCACACTAGGATTTACTCCTGTATCTTGGGTGCGTTCACAAACATGTAAACTCACATACACAAGACACCCAGAACCGGAACAACTATCTGTAGGCCATACAAACATTTGTTCCGTGCGGGGATCGAACCCGCGACACGTAGCGCAGCAGCCGAACGCTCAACCACTGCGGTAACCGTGTCGTCAAAATTAAATTGTTTATAGTATTAAATTGTAAGATTAATGTTATTAGTAATTAATAATAGAGTTTTGTAATGTACTAGCTGCCGCTCGCGTGAAATTAGTACCTATTTCCCATCATTGTAAAATTATGGGCTATTTATTAGTCTGATGTATTTAGTATATTGTTGTTTGGACGGATAGTGAACTTGAGTGGCTTGCCGTTCGATAATATTCAGGGCTATGTTGATGGCCCGGCGCGTCGTGTGGGCCTCATAGGGTCAGTACCTACTAGGGTTGCGGAATTTGTTTGAAAGAGTCACCGTAGCCTTGGAACGCAAAGGGCACTAGGAGGAACAAGGGTGGGTTTGAGTCAGTAAGTAAGAGTCTGACACTCCCTTCCGCTCCGCCCAGAGCGGGAGAAGTTATTTGATGATATAATTTTCTCACCCAGAGATGTGAAAAAGATATATTGTTCTATAATAATTTCTATAGCTGATAATTATAACTTGTATTTTTTTTTGTAATTGTACATAGATAGATTTAATGTTTATTCATTGTAGCAATAAAGAGTATGTATTTCGTTTTTCTTTTTAACTTTAAATTCTTTGAAGAAATTGTTCATCAAAATGAGTGGAAGCAGTTTTAAAAGCATGACTACGCCTTTACACTCTGAAGATGACAAAAAAGTTCATTTCGACGACACGGTTGGCGCAGTGGTTGAGCGTTTGACTGCTGCGCTGCGTGCCGCGGGTTCGATTCCCGCACAGAACAAATATTTCTATGGCCTACAGATAGTTGTTCCGGATCATCACAGAGTCTATGTACTCGTGTTTATCTAGTTCTTGATATCGTGTCAATATTTGCAACGTAAATGTTTTGTTAAGAGCTCTTAGCATATTTTACAGTGTTATTACTCGTAGCCTATAATATAATAACAGCCGCCATGCGTAGATTTTCAAGGGTAAGAAACTTTTGTCGGGGTCTGCCCGTAGATGGCTGACTATCCTCGTGCTTTGGAGAGCGCGTTAATCCGTTGGTCCACAATCCACATTAAAAGAAATATTTATTTTCTTGCAAAAGTATGTACTACATCTAGTATTTGAAGTGCCCTTTGCCTGTATGCCAGACGTTTAATTCTGACACCGTTCGTGCAACAGGGTAATGGACTAAAAAATGTAATGAATCCGTCAGAATTCCAATAAATTTCGGACGATTTTATTTTTTCACGTAAACAAAAAACGAAGACGATACTGTGCATTGAAAACTCGTGTAACGTCATTACGTGCTACAATTTTTACCACGACGTGACGTCTTGGCTTGGACAAAGAAGGTTGCTATAAAAGTATTTGATCATTTTTGTCCAGGTAAAAAAAAAGATTTTATGAATACATGCATGTTCGTTTTGTTAAAACTTCCCACATACATTTTGAATAAGTTAAGATAATAATTTATAATAAATCTTACATAAACTTGCAAATTATCTAAAGCTAGCGTTAACCGTGATTGAAGACATTTTGGCGCGAATCACGGATAACGCCAAGCACAGATTAAAAATAATCAGTTTTTATCGCTGCTCTACATTATCTATGGGTTAGGCAAGGAGGATATAAATAATGTAGTTGAATGTTACAAGATAGGGGCTCTACATATTTATATGTTTCTTTACAATATTTTTCTGGCAATATGGTTTCATAACCATTCACATCTGCTTACCAGATGCGTTGCTAGCCCAGACACAAAGCAAAAAAGTCTGTGTGTGCCTGATACTGTCACTTATAAGCCCGAACACAGACAAGTTGTGTGGTGGCAGACAAAAGTATGGATCAGTAACGGACTTAAGGCCTTAATACCTCCCTATGTGCCTTTAACTTGCACACAAGGTATACGAGAATTTCGCGTGCTATCGTGACATTCAGAACTTGTCGAAACAATGGCATTCAAGATATGTAGGTACTTTTGTGCAAGTTACAGAATAGGGATGTTTCCTGAGTAAAAGATATATGATTATGTTTAGTCCGTCAGTTAGATTATAGAAAAATATTGGACACGTATTTTTGCCTTTATCAAATCTATAAAAACTGACGAAGATACAAAGCATCAAAGATCAGGAGTGGGGGCTTGTGACGTTACGGCTCGGTAAAAATTGTAGCGAGTAGTGACGTCACACGAGTTTTCAACGCTCAATATCGTCTTCATTTTTTGTTTACGTGAAAAAAGAAAAAATACGTGTCCAATGTTTTTTGGAAATCTATCTGACGGACTAATTAGATTTTTTTAGTCAACTACCCTATTATGTGTATTCATTGTGTATTATATTGCCCTAGTAGGTATATTTTGGACCGGCTGATGTAGCGATTCTTGGCGGAGACGTCCAGCAAAGGTCGTCTTTCGGCTGAAATTATGATGATGATTATTTAGCCCTAGTTTTCCTACGCATAAAGTACCTATAGTTCAATGTACACACTACATTTGTTTAGCACTGACCCTTGGCTGCCTGCCACATACAATAGCCATGACAGATGTTCTCTATTTAAAGATACAAACAAAAATATATCAAAACTTTTTTTACTATATGGAATTTCGAATTTTAAATAGAAAAAATGACAGTACGTATAGTGACACTTTTGTAAGTGGACAAGGGACAAGTCTCGGGACAAGTGGACCAAGTCTGCGCCACTGTCTATGGGGAGCTGTCAAAAATCTGTCAACTCCAGTCTCCAGTACGCTTCATTTTAGTTCCAAATCATATCCAGTTTCGAATCATAGACAAAAATGTATGATTTTTTGTAATACTTTGCGTATATATGTACGTTTAGTTGTATCTAAAGAGCTGTTAGTTAATTATAGTGTAGCTAATGACACTGTGACACTTTGCAAGGCGAGGCCGATACGTGACATTGTATCGATTCTACCTGAAGAAAAGATAGGGCGTGGCCTTTATAAATAATTGGGTAACGATTTTTCTCTAAACACTAAAACAGGCCGTAATCCACTTCATGGGCAGTAGCCTATAAAGTGGACTGCGGCCTGTTCCCTCCCATAGAGCGGAGGATTAAGTGTGGAATAATCATTCCCACTGCTGGAAAGCAGTAAGAACTATTATTCTAGGCATATCATTTCGAATTTCGAATACTGGCTCTGAATTTAGTGGCGATGGTTTACTTTTAAAATAAACGTATGCTCACTAAAGTGATGTTCCAAATTCGAAAAAAGTGTTATCAACTTCCTGGCAGGTTATGCCAATTCGTTGTTTTCGGGAGATCAGTTTTACGTGAAATTAGTTTATGGATGTAAGGCACATTATTTCTACTGTGGAACGGATTATCAAAATATTAGGATTGACCTTATCTGACTGAACTTCGGCTAGATAACTTTAGGGAATGGTGCAGGAAAATAACGTGTATCGTGACCTCACCAATCAGGAAGAGTCAGGCGAAGCAATTCAGGATCATATGCGTCAGTTAAATTTGCAAAGAGTACTTTATTGTAAAGTTATCCAGGCCAAATTCATCGTCATGGACCTTTCCCTGGTCTCTTCGAACTTTGTCTATCTTTCCATTTTTTAAATTAAGAATCTCAGTAAATGTTGTTGGGTCAATGACCGCTATTGCAGATTTATTTGGCGCCTACCATATCCCATTCTCACTACAGAATCACGATGACATTGGCACTTCGTAGCAAAATCCCCGAAGACGCGTGGTGTATTATGGCCCGTCCTAACACCCTGACCGGGCCTTTGAATGTTTGTTGATCAATCACCCCTCAAAAGAAGGTAGAATACGACATCAATTGAGACTTAGGATGATTTGTATACTGGTAGTACGTTCCCTTAGTATAAATTTTAAATGCTAGTAACCGCTAAAAACGAAGAAGGGGAAAATCGTGACTTTCATCAACCCGCACTGGAACCGCGACTTGTATTACGGCCCACCCTGTCATATTAAGGAGACCCAAGTCCCAGAAATTTATGGACATTATAGGGAACGTGCAGAAAATATAGGTGGCAGCACAGACGCGTCAATATCAAGTATATTTTACTTAGAAGTTTAAAATTTTGCAACGCTAGATGGCACAGTCTACTCCCCTAAACGGAGGGTGCAGGAAGTATAGGTGGCAGCACAGGTCAAATATTTACAACGTAAGTTTCAGATTTGCAACACTAGATGGCAGTCTACGCCGTGCACGTTCCCTATAGGCTTTTAGGTCAGTCTTAATATTAGAGTACTTACCGCAAGACAGGACACCACCAAGACCGCACAGGGCGAAGTACTTAGGGGAGGCAAACTCGCAGGAGTCGCCTTGCACCACAGCCGCGGCCGCCATACCGCTGCTCTGTTTGAGCACAAGAACATAAAAATCTATTACTAAAATGAAGTCAGAAAACTATCTGTCCTCCTCGGGAAAATTGGGTTAGAGAAAAACAGGACACGGAAATCAAGCAATAACTAGACGAGTAAATTTATAGTATGGTTAAATACACTACAGCTTAGCATGGTTCATCATGAAAAAGGTATAGTGTTATTCGTACTGAATTTTAGCAGGGTTTTTGTGTTTGGAAAAATATTTTCTTAGTCTATCATTGGTCTTAAAAGTCTGAATCAGTAAGTTCGAACAATATCTCGGGAGATGGCAGGTTTCGCCAGATTATCTTGAATTTTATACTTTTAAAAAGTCGTGCTGCCATATTATTATAATAAGTTTCATTCAAATATTGTTCCATACTTCAAGTTAAGACCTGCTGCGCACATGTGGAGCAGAAACTAAAATTGTGCACGCCTGTACTGCACTAGGAAACCGCTGTTCGATTTTAGACTCTCTGCGTTGAGACGAGAGTTCGAAACAAAAAATCATCGCATATATTTATTGTAGGTACGCTTTTATAACGCGACATCGCTTAGATTTCTTATTTCTAAAGTGAAAAGGGCCATAATGCCAGTTTGGGGACGGACAAATTACTACAGTAACGTAAAGATTAATCGATTACAGCACGGACCTTGGAAAGATTTTTAATACTCAACTTCGATTGTTTTCGTATAGATGACGTAACATGAAATCGTGATAAGAAACTATAGTTCCTAGGTAAGTCGAGGGACTACTTATGAGTACAATAATCGATTACCTTGTAAATATAAAGAGTTTGACAGGGAAAATTTCCGTCTCAAGATCTTAGACTTTTCGCTTTGAGCGAGTCAGCTCATGGCGTTTGGTGGGAGATGACCCCCATAATCATGTTACTGGGATCAGTTTAATTGATTTACTGATTTTACTGTTATATTTTGGACCTTGAACTGCCTCAAAATTATGAACCGAGACAAGTTGGTCCTTCAAATTTGGGGCTGAGCAAAATTCTCCTCTCTCCCCCAAAATAATGAACTGCAATCGCGTATATATATATATCAAGTGTATATCCAGCGAAGCGTGGTGATTGTGGCAATAACCTCGCCAATGGCAGCGGTAAATTAATTCTAAATGAAGGCCAAAACAAATATTTTAACCTGCCTTACGACGTTAATTCTCCTGCAAGACGGCTACGAATCAAGACACATTAAAAAAAAAAGATTTCCTACCTAATTCGAACCAATATTTTAAAAACCGAAGTCAACTCAAGTCCTGGCTGAAAATAATATAAATTCTCTTTGGTTATGCCCTCAGCTCTCATAATCTATGGTCACAGGGCAACTGCAGCCGCATCACGAGCGCCGGCCACGTTGTCAGTGTTGCCACGACAAGACGACGCGATGGCGACGTCGACGCGACGCCCGAGACACCACTACCCCCCTCCGGCATGAGTTCTCATCATTGGGCAGGAAGACTTCAGTCTACAGACTTCGAAACTGTACCTATAATATTGCTAGATATCATTTGTCATTTTGTAAGCATATGACTGCATTCTGTTCAAGTTCCAGTCTGTCACGCATTAAAATGTGATTTACACTTGTATTTAGTTTATATATTATTGTTGAATGATTATTGTTGTGATACTTAAATCTACTGCAGTACAGATCATTACAAATGTTGAGCGTTAAACAAATTTAAATCATTGTTCTATTTCAGACATCTTTGAAGACTGAATGTTGTTTGGCGATTAATCAAAATAGTGCTATGTTTGCACATTGTATTTAAAAATCTTCATAATGTTTTTTATTTATGAATTTGTTTATGTACGTGTTTGATGACACAGCTGTAGTGTCGTCTTAACCATCACAACAGACTGGCAGTAGTGGCACTGGTCCACTGTGGCACTCTGCGGAGAGCCACAGTGGCATGTGGTTATAGTGCGCTATTTAGTAATGTTACCATACCTGTTCGATGGCAGGTGTGAGTTCTGTAGCCTGGCACTGGGCGGGTGTCAGGGGGCTGCGGAAGGGCGAGTTCCGCGCCAGATCTGCTAAGGACGAGAACATTATTCTGAAACAAAAGACAGATTGTAAATGAAGGGAAATGAAGGTACCAGTAGAAGTTGGATGCAGTCTACTCATAGAAACTCATACGGTCCTTTGTGCATGGGGGTCCTGGTTAAAATAGGCAGAGCTGAAAGCACAGAAGCATCCTGGGGCCATCACAGTCCTTTTATGCCTGTGCTGTGAGAGCTTTTTCATGGATATGTTAAGAAGCCTTCAGGGTGATGTGTGCAGCTATGACTAGATACAACAAAGGGCTATCTGAGGCACCACTATATTTTTGCTAACAATTCCCCATAGCACAAAATCATCCCTGTTATTATTCCAAGGTTTATTAGTATACGGATGAGAAGATTTTAAGACACATTTGCTTTACCAATTATTGTCATAATCTCTAATTTGAAAACAATTAATCTATACATTTAATCTATAGAAAACATAATGCAGCATGTGGTGAAAAGGTGAAAAGCTGTAAAACCATCATAGCAAATTAGGCTAGCTAGAACATCTATTGAAGTACTTGGCTGCTTATAAAGTGGGTCAATCAATAACTTCCATAGAGTAAAGAGTATTGACTTCAAGTCGATAATTTTTACTGATCAAATAAATTTTTGAACTTCTTTTTTTATTTTCTTGTTTGGTTTTTTAAAGTAAATAGATAGTTGGAAAATTTATAATGAACTATAATTGTTTTTATTTATTTGAAAAAGATATTGAAAATAATTTACCAGGAAAAATGTTTTATATTATGATTTTTAAATATAAAGGGTCAAAGTCATAAACAGCAGTGATACTGAGAATCAGAATGTACGTATAAAATATTTTATGCACCTATTTACTTAATCAACACTATACATATTGGTTAGCAACAGTAAAAACTGACAATTATTAATTAATTACTAGTGATCTGCCCCGGCTCCACATGGGTGCAATGCTGATACTAGATCTCTACTATATTAAGTACATAATATTATACATATAAACCTTCCTCTTGAATCACTCTTATCTATTAAACACCGCATTAAAATCCGTTGCGTAGTTTTAAAGATCTAAACAGACAGAGGGAAGCAACTTTGTTTTAAATTACGTAGTGATTTTATAAAAATGTATAAAATGGTAATGCTGAAAAAAGGCAATTTCAGCAATGCAGGAAGTACAGCACATATTTTGATTCCTCGAGACGTATTCAGGTTCAGTTTCAAAAGATTTAAAAAAATATTAATATTTATGGGCCAGAAATACGTCACATTTTAAGAATTACGAAACAACGAAAATCAATGCCAGTGTCATTCATGACAGCGAGCAGATGAAGGTTAGGTAACGAGAAATTAAGATTTTCAAATGTTTTACAAGGAAATCTCTAGAAATTATCGCAAATTTTAAATAATTATCGCTGAAAAATCATAAATAGTATTATTCATACGTAAGCATAGATTGCAGAACTTTTTTTTTTCAAATCAATAGCTACCGCTTAAACCCGGCCCATGTCAGGTTCAGCCTACGAGACTGGTCTAATAACACTACTATTACTACGTGATGTCAATGCCGATATTTTTTCTACAAATTCTAATGAAATTTAGAATATCAAAATAAGATATGGAGCAAGGTCACGTGCAAACATAATTTCATTATAGTTACGTAAGGGAAACACCACAGAAATATTCTCCAGTATCCACCCTAAAAGGTTAATTCATAAGAAATTCTGAAATAGAATGTCTTGCTAGACAATATGAGATTAATAAAATAATAGTTTCCTTGACTTACATGTTTTAAATCCGATCGAAACTACTCAACACACCGTGAACACACCGCACCGCGCCTGACGCACAGTGCTAAAGGAAACAGTTGTGACAATGCCAGCGCCATAACGGATGTTACATAATCACGTGTACATTTTTACAATGGCAATACTGTTCCGCTAATGTCAAAATGATGAAATAGTATTGTAAGGGGAACCCAAGACGACAAATCTGGTTTGAATTGGGAAATGATTTGCCACACTGGCAGTAATTAGGAACGAATGCAATAGTTTTCAAAAATAATCGGTGTCAGACAAATAAAACATAACGTGCTGTGCACTGAACTGCCACACACAACCAAATTTTTAAGCTAAACTGTGACCAAGAGCCCGGTCGTCGTCGCCTAGTGGACCAAATTCCTATGCAGTTATTCTGATAGAATATTCAACCTTCATGATGATTTTACTTTTATACGTACTATTAATATGTACATAATTATTCTGTCACACTTTTGACACAAATCATATCTCAAATCATCGTTACAAATTACTTTACAAACCACAATACTAGCCGATAGAAAGCTCCAAAAGTCACAAAATGATCAAAGCATATCAAAAGTGTGCAAAATAATTAAATAATGAAACCAAAGATGTACCCAACGGTGTAATTTTGTATTTTTCTATTTAACTCACATGCCCTGCAAGAAAAAACAACAACTACCGACAAAATGCACGCCAACATCAAGGCGGATGTTAGAGAGCCTTACTTTAAAAGATTTAGCCGAAGCCGTAGCGGAATATTTGCCAAATTCGCAGTCATCGCACCCAATCCCAAAATCTGGCCAATACGCAAACGACCGAAATGATTGCAGTCCTGGTGTATCTTGCATTAAATGCAAATCACATCATCAAGAAGGTAGTGAAACGCCACAAATAAACAAATCAGAATCCTGTGTATCAACATGCCGAGAAGTATCAGCTATGTATGATGAAATCCGACAATGCCGGCATACAATAGGGGCACTTGCTAAAGAAGCACAACAATTAATCACTACGGCGTCGGGGATGCTAGACGGTTGTGGGTGTAACAAACCAGGTCAAACAAAACAAGTCAAAATAGGAAGTTATAGTGAGGTAAAAAGGCCAGGCAGTATAAACAGCTACGGTCAGAGAATGTTCAGGGAAAAAAGTAGAGAAACTCTCATTCCTTGTGGCTCTTGTGAGGATGCCGCAAAGAGAAGGCAAAATCTTTTACAGCAGGGATACAATGCAGTGGGTAAACAATCTAATCTAAATGTTTACGCTAAAAGAAGATACAGGGAAAAAAATAAAGAAGAAACCTTCCCTTTTGATGCGAAAGTAAGACAGCAAACTAGAACAAATCCAACTAAGGCGAAACAGACAGACATCAGGAATTGCTGTCAGAAAATATGCGGCGAAAATTGCGCTTGCGATGAAGCCGAAACAAAACAGCAATCTGAAGTGACGACAAAATATGTTGGAGAAGACAGAAAAAAGAAAAATGGAAACGCAGACAGTAGAACTAGCAAACAGAAAACAATCGAGAATAAAAGTAGCGACGGAAGTACCTGTTGTGATTGTGCTGCACGAAAGGATGTTGACAATTATCCCAGTGATAAAGGCATGAAAAAGCAAAATGAATTGTTAAAAAAGCCAAATAGTAGAATCAGCCACCTGGATAAAATCGGGAAAAGAACTAATGGCAAAGACAAAAGGGCTTGCGCAGAACGTAATAAATGCTGTCAGAAAATTTGTGGAGAAAAAAGTAAAGAAAAAGAAGAAGAATCAAGAAGGCGGTCAGCTGCAGACAGTCAAATTGAAGTTGACGATTGTGCCTGTGTTAGAATAATGAAAAAGCGAAATAAAAAGTTAAGCCGTCTTGAAAGAATCTGGCAAATAATAAGTGAGAGAGGCAACAAATGTGATTGTGGGCCAAAAAAAGGTGACGAATGTGGCTGTTATGATGAAGATGGTTTTTTACAAAAGATAAAAAATAAAAGCAGCTGTAAAAAAATCAAGAATAAGGTTTGTGGCAAAAATATCACTTGTAAATGTCCACCAACGAGCGTTGATGACTGTGAATGTTATGACAACATGGAAAATGAAGACAGTTTTTTTAAAAGGACAATAAGTAACAACTGCTCCCTTGAGAAAATCAGCAAAAAAGTTTGTGGCAAAAACGTCACTTGTCACTGTCCATCAAAGAGCGTCGACGATTGCGAATGTGATGAGGACATGGAAAATCAAAACAGTTTTTTTAAAAGGACAATCAATTATAATTGTTCACTTGAAAAAATTAGGAAACAAGTTTGGGACAAAGAAACTAGTTGTGATTGTGGACCAAAGAGTGTTGACGATTGTAGCTGTAATGAAGACGAAGACCAAAATAAATATTTAAAAATGATAGACTGCAAAAACAGCGTTCTTAAAAAAACGTGGAATAAAGTTTGTGGCAAAGTCAGTTGTGAGTGTGTTGCAAATAGTGAAAGCGGTACTCAGGAAAAAATCGAGAAAAGCACTACTAGAGCTAGTAACAAGAACACGAGTAGGGTTAATGTTGCACCCAGACTTGTTCCCAGTTTCGGTTTTAATGGAGCAGAAAAGAAAAACAAAAGTGGTATAAAAGATAAATCTGGCTCTGGAGCGGAGTCAAGCGATATGCCTTCATCTGCTGTGAAAACTTGTAAATGTTGCTTCCCGCCTGCGTTTACCCCATATTTTGAATGCACCGGCCAAATAGGTGGTAACTGCCATTGTGATACAAATTACTAGTTTAAAATATGTTATGTAAATAAATGTCACATTCAATATTTTATACATTTTATTTTAAATTATAATCTTAAATATAATGTACATAATGTTAAGGAACTGTGTTTTATTTAGAACTTATTTATTTATTTATTTAGGTAACCAACAGCGATACATAAAAACATTTTACAAAATATGTGTGTTACAGTTATTATAGCCAATTATAGGTTTTCGGCGACGTTCGGCCTTCTTGAAAATTATAAATCTTCACTAAAATGACTTCTGGATCTCAATTCTTTTTGCATCACCACGGGCGCCGATTGGTCTCCAGTTTATAGGTATGAGGAACTGGCTAGAAAAAATCTCATCCTCGATTGACCTAACAGACACAACACCCAATATTATGAGAGAAAGATAGACTTGAGTATACACTCGGCCAGAAAGTGAAAATAAACAGCTTGGTAAAACATGCTGATACCTCAAAACGCGATGCTACATCTCTATTATTCTCTCTCTTAAAACGAAGTTGCGCGAGTCAGCTAATAAATAATAATCAGTAGTAAATAAAAATATACTGGAAACGCTTCAAGTGTGCCTATAATATTAAAGAGTTCCCTCGATTTCTCCAGGATTATCTTCAGACTTAGCCTGATGACTATGGGACCACCTGAAATATATACCATTTCAAACAAAAGAGGAATTTTTTACTAAGGCGTCTTTTTAATTTAATATTAGTACACATCATACCATCATCAAACAAATAAGCAAAAATGATCTACCAATCTGAATTAAGTGTGTACGGTACAAAATGGCAAACTAGTATACCTCATCGAACTAAAAAAGAAACAGAGATCGGATCAAAAACCTCGGAGTAATCGGTGTACACATATAAAAAAATATATATGAACCAACTGAGTTGAGAACCTTCTACTTTTTGGTAGTCGGTTTAAAAGTTATATCTCTTGAGTTTATTACAGAGTTTTGTAGTATAATTTTGAATGCTTCGATTATAATATGGCTTGAATGCTTACGAAAAATAAAATAGTTTCTCTAGATTCTAGTCTGCATATTACGATCGTAATTAGGAAGTTTTTTCTTAAATGAGTAAACTCTGTGCTTAGATCTGCAACGCGTCAGACACTTCACTCAGAGTTGGCTTGTCACCCACGTCACCCATCACAAATACTGTCATATAAAAACAGCACAGTCAAGGTAAACAAACAGATACAACCTGCAGATAAAATGCTTCAAAACAAAATATCAAAAGCGTACAAAATTATAGGTAGGAGTCAAGTCTATTAAAAATGTTTTAGTTTGTGAAAAAATCAATTTTATTTCCATGCCCTGCAAGAAAAATCAACAACCCCCGTCAGTATGTACACCATCGTCACGGCGGCTTTTAGAGACCTTGGCAATCAGAGATTTACCCCAAACTGGAGCCGTTTGCACGCCGAGTTTGGATCGGGGCAGCGGGCCGATATCTTCCGAATGTGGCCCGTGTGCTTGCGTCCAAGATGACTGCGCCCCAGGAACCTGTTGTGCTTTGAATCGTGAATGCGAACCGAGTAGTAGACTCCCTCCAGGACAAGATCTAGCCACGGAAACCTGTTTACCAAACTGCAAATCAGTAGAAGTAGAAGCTATGATCGATGAAATGAAAAGCTGCCAAGAAATTATTCGGACACTAGCTCTAGAAGCAATGGAAATCCTCCATTCGGAGCATGATTGTCCGATGTGTAAGCAGGTCACACAAGCTCAGAAAGGGCCACCAGCACTTGGGAAGGGGCCTCGTTGCGAGCATTGCAATGATACCAAAGTAATCGAACCAGCCGACCAGCAACATCAAGGTACGGAGAGCCAGTCCAGGGCTAAATTGTTTGCAGCGCCGTCTACCCCACTGAAATCATGTGCACTTACAAGGACTTCTTCGGTCCCTATAGCCCAAACAGCTTTTCAGATAAAAGAAGGGAGATTGCCTAAAGCAGATGACACTGGAGAGAAATTTAAAAAGAGGAGTTCAGCAGATATCAAAGCGAGTTTAAATAAAGATGGACCAGACATTGACCTCGAAGAGAGTTTAAAAAAGAAAAGTAAAACAGACAGCGACATCGACCAGCGTTACAAAGAGCCGGAAAGCAAGAGCTGCTTGCAGAAAATGTTCGGGCCGAAACCTAGTACCTGTAGCTGTGACGGAGAAAAAAATCTTGATATTAACTGCGCTTGTAGTGGAAAGACTGATTGCCACTGTGGGAGCAAAAGCTACTTTCAAAGAATATTTGGGAAAAAACCTAGTATATGTAGCTGCAAAGAAGATTCAACAATGCAAAATGAAGAAAACGAAGGAAGTATAAGTAAAACTTGCATAAAGAAAATTTTCAGGAAGAAAAATGATTGCGTCTGTCCCGAAGGTAAGGATGAAATGAAACAACAGAATAAAGCTAACAGCGAAATCGAAAAACGTATGTCATCTATAGACGTCGGTCAAATCGAAATACGTAAATCTGGTGTACAAGCGTCATTTGGCTTGCCTAAGTGTAACAAGGACATTTGTCAGTGCCACTTCCCACCTTCATACAGCCAGTTCTTTACATGTACTGGTCAAGTAACTGGCAACTGCAGTTGTAAAAAAAATGTCTAGCTCATGATATACAATAATGTACATAACATTACGATGTGTGTTTCATTTGGGGCTTGTTCACGTGGCCTATCTCACAGCAACTGAAGTAATCTGATTTAGATCTCCCAGATTATATTAAAATAACTTAGTCACCATATAATTTTCTTCCTTGGACACTCTTTAGATTTATACTAGGTTCAGCCTGCATTTCAAAAGGTGTTGAGACAAAAAAGGTACAAGGCCAAACCATATCTCGGATGCATTAAAAAAACTATATGCAGGAAAAAGTTCCAGCTCTTCAATCTGGTAACTTTTTTATTCATGACATATTAGTCTTTTGTGCTCTTTCTCTCTCTTAATTATTAAAATACTAGCAGCGCCCCGCGGTTTCACCCGCGTAGTTCCCGTTCCCGTGGAAATACGGGGATAAAATATAGTCTTAGTCACTCAGGGTGAATGTAGCTTTCTAGTGGTGATAGAATTTTTGAAATCGGTTGAGTAGTTTTCGCGTGAAAGCGTAACAAACATACATTCACATTAATATATTAGTAGGGATTTTGCTGTGTCCGACTGGATTCGTATAGAATCTGTACTTTCATTAATTAAAGATTGCAATGTACAATTTGAGAATTGCATAAAAATGAAACGCTCATTGAAGCCATGTTACGTTTATTTCTTTGATTGCTATTATGATTTCGTAATTTTATAATCCACTTCTTACGTTGCAGTCAAAAGTTTTCTTGCTCTTGATTCCTCTTGATGACGCTAAAGTATCCTTCGTCCCTGCTCCCCGTTTAGAAGTTACTCGGCTAGAAGATGGACTCGGTTCACTTTGAATTCTCACTTTACGGACACACGCACGAGTGGAACGTGTCCCAGGATTACTAAGAGCTGTAAAACAAATAATTCAGCTCAGCGACCTAAAATTAAACTATGTGACATTAAACACCTAAAAACCACATTAAAAACCTCACATAAATAATGCTTGGAGATTTATAACTAGGATCATAATGAATCCTGCAAGCGTACGGTTCAAGGTACACACGTGGTAAACGCCGCGCACTGCCAACTAAAAAGCTTTTCTTCGATAAATTCCCTTCTAAACGTTATGCGAAGCTTCCGCATAATGTTTAGAAGGGAATTTATCGTTATTTTTGACTAACTTGCACATACTTATGCAAGTAAGATGCATGTACGTATACCGTAGTATTCAATGATATATAATTGGTTGTAGTGGCAACATTTCATTGGCGCATTATAACTGTTAAAAGGTGTTGTTTACGAGATTTGAATAAATAATTATTTAAACTTTCGTGAATTGATTATTTATACAACGTTGATACGACAGAGGGGCTTTCCTTTAAACTGCATATACTAGGTACCATTTACAAGCTCTGTACCAAAAATCAATTAACTAGGAGCAGTAGTTTAGTCGCAAATGATTTTTTAAGTTTTTGCCCCGTTTGAACACGATGTATATTTCCTAACAGCTGATTATGTCTATACGCATAGGTCATGCCCCATAAAACGATAAATCTGAGTATAACCTACGATGCGTTGTTGCCGCTTTGATGCAAGTCACTAGTACAAAAAAACGACGGTGCAGCTTTGTTACCTAGGTTAAATTAGTTTTTGTTTACAAAGGGTGGTTGCTTTTTACTCTGGTTTGCAAGCTATTTAGTTTGTTCGAAAAATAAAAAAAAACTCATTTTTGGTGCTTTTTATTTTTATACCGTATCAAATAAATACTAAACACGTATAGTATACGTAGTGTAATTTAACGCCCCTCTGTCATATCAACTCTGTATAGTTCACAAAACGTTCAAATTCAAGTCGCAAATTCATCTCAGTGAAAATCAATCCCTAAGTATTTTATTCTAATCATAGATTGTTAGACAAAGAACTTAGGTATAAAAGATTATTCGACCGTTTCGAATAATAACATAGACAAACCAGATTTCGGATGACTCGGATGATGAGCTTGAGAAGATGGCTTTCGTTCTGCAGGGCCACATATTAGTGCAGGTCTGGCAACCACACGAGACTTCGTAGGTGAATTACAATTTTGTTTTACTGAAAGATTGAAATAAAGATATGTTTCTGAAGATTTAGTCGAAAATTAAGAAAGAAAACAATATTATCATACATGCTTTTGCTGTTATGAGGAAGATTGTAGATATTTTGCAGGCGGGCAGTGTTAGTTTAATCCGACGACAAAGAATAGCTTTCCAGTACCAACAGAAACAGTAGGTATAATGTTCCAACCTGAATTCGAAGTACCAAACGGTTTCAGTTTTGCAGGGCTAGGGCTGCCAACTTCACGGGCATTTGTTCGAGACGGAGTACTCAAAAGACGGTGTTTCACAACCACGGGTTTTACTAAAAGAATAATGAAGCAATTAATTTTCTTATTTTACTAGCGTTTATTTGTAATTTGAACAATCAAAACTCACCGCGGATCTTTTCCAATTGTGCTCTCAGTGGTTTTATTACATAATTCACAGGATTCACTTTGCTATCAGTTATGAACCCATACTGGGTCATATCTATGGACGCGGTTTTTCTGTAGCAAATCTTTTGAATGAAGTCTTTTGTGTCTGATGACATAAGGTTATTTTTAGCGATATGCCGCTCTTTTCCTTTTACAGAGTTGATGCGACTGCGTAAAATGGTGGCCTCACCACCTTCGGCAAACGATTTCATTTTCTTATAGTTTATCATTTTTTATAGGCCCCCCATACCCCCCACGAGAGATTGATAGCCTATTGAAGGTCGCGGGAATCCGCTGCGCTGCGTGTGAAGCACAGGGCCGGTCAATGTGACGACGTTTTCGGAAGACCTTTATCCAAACGTAAACGTCTTTAGCTTGAAACTAATTTTTATTTTAATCTAAAACAATTGAAAACATGGCATTTTGTGTCATTCTGAAGTTCTAGAACCTAGAACAGAATGTCAAACATACACGGATGATCCGTGGCATTAGTAAGTGCTGTTTGGAATATACTTTAAAAAAAACATGGGTGAAAAAAAATTAGATTGAATATGAATTGTAGAACATTCTATCAAATTTAATTATAGTTAATCATCGACCGTTACATATACCCACGTTCAGTCCATAGGTATCATGTAAAAAAAAACAAAGACCTTACAATAATATGGACCAGAAATACCTACAAAATACGCGTGCATACCTACTATAAACCTGGTCCAAAAGATGGCGGCCATTGCTAGGGAAGCACATAAGTAATCAAAACCAAAAAGTATCGATATCGATACCAGAGTTACTAACACTTCTTCTGGTACATTTAATTTTGTTACTTATCAATACTATTAAACTTTGGGTGATTAGATTACAAGGGGTGAGAAGCTACATTTTATGAGCGACTGACTGACTTCGAATTTTGTTTTTGCGAGTGACTTTAAAGGACAACTGAGGTTTTTTGCGATTTCAGGTTCTATTCTACATTTAAAGTTGTTCATAAAGATTACTCTGACCCTCAGTATCGCTATTTCAACTTTAAAGGTGTGCATGTGTAGAGTCGATGGAAAACTTAATATTTGTTACTTAGCAAAAAGGGGCCGCAACGGAGCGCTTTTGTAAGGTACCGCGCGGGCGACCGTTTTACGTAGGCTCGGCCCATAGAGTATAAATATTGTAGAAAGATACTAACACTGAGGTATTAAAAGGATTAAAACAACAAAGTAATATGAAAAATGTACCTTTATTCACTATAATATATCACCAGGTCAAAGTAAATGCCTAATGTTAGTGAGATATTTATTAGGCACTTTTGAAAGTCCCAACCATTACCAATTATTGTGAACTATCCATTGAAATCTGAGTTTAATTTTATAGAAACTAAAAGTGGCCTTCTAAATCACATTACGAACTAAATCATGTATAACAATTAACATATAACTACTTCTTAAATAACTTCTGGCAACTTGTGACCTATAATTACCGTTCATTCGTTCAAGTAGGAGAAGAAAAACCATAATTCTGACCGAAAAGACACATTTTTAAATAAATGTAATGTAACTGTTATTATATCCGAAAACGTACCCCTTCGTTTGTTTCAGAAAAAAAAAAAACTTGACCATCGATATTATTCAATGTTAATTTATTAAAATAGTTTCTTAAGGATAGCTTTTCACAAGCCACTTTTGGCATAGTACTTCATTTTTAGGGAACCTGTGTAAATAAAAAACATGCAAATTTATTTCAGTTTGATGCAGTTAGTGTAGAGATGAGATATACCTGCCATTCTCCATACCCGGCCTTTAAGGTATGGGTATCACTAAATACCTGGTACAAATACCAGGTATCAAAATACTTATAAGTATTTGGGTGTGGTAGGATTTCGATAAGTAAACGTATGCGATAAGTATGGTATGCCTCCAATATATGGTACGATGTTTCAACCTATACGTAATTATGCATTATGAGATATGAAATCTTTCCTTCCTACTTTACCAGGCTTAGGACTGTCGCAAAACTTACAACTGACGCAAAAAAAAAAATCAAAACATTGTCGGCTTATGTACCACTAGACAAGGTAAACATTCAAACACGTAATAATATTCCCTAACATAAACAAACTAAGGTACTCTTTCACGTCGTGACAAAAAATGTAATTATGCTATTATGTTCCTTATGCACGTAAAAATAAGTACCCATTTTGTCTAACTAAATTAAATCAACCGAATGTTCATAAAGCACGAATGACGTTTCGGGTCCCTTCGTAAGCTGTCGGGTAGCTTCGGATTGCTTCGGCGTACCGAACTACCGATAAAACTGGGCGCTACCTTGTGGTAGCGGTTCGTATCGTACTATGCGTCTGACGTCATACCTTCAAGGTATTTCGGCCCGTACCCGGTCTATGTACTGGGAAGCACATACTTGGTATATATACCTCTACCAGTATATACGTCTCATCTCTAAGTTAGTGGAACAAATCAGAGTGAACTAAATAACCACCACCTACTGCATGACGAATTGATATTGTCGTTTTAGTACTATCACTATTTTTATTTTTATTCTGTTAGTTTTATTTTCAAAATCGTCTCTTCAAGCCCTTCATTTTGATACCCTACTCTACAATATATAATACAAACTAAAAAAAAAATACTTTCTTATCGATAGCTTATTTAATAAAAGACATCACTATTTTGAATTGTCATTTCTATTGTAAACAAAACATGATATAAATTTAGCAAATAGAGGTAAATATCAGAAATAATTTGTATGTACATGTGGGAACTTTGATTCTATAAATAAAACAAGGATAGTTATACAAAAAAAATAGCAGTATGATAAAGTTTTTCTTAAAATACGGCTACTAACCTGTGCATGTTTAATTAGGCTCGATTGGGGTTTTTCCTTGCACCACACTGAATTATTGCACACGTAGGCATATTCAATTTGCTCCACTAGACACTCACAGCACAATACAATTTAGTTTGGAGCGTTTTTATCCCTAAAAATCGTAATTTAAACCCAATGTTGTTGTTCACTTGACAGCTGACGTACTTCAAAACCACGGGTCCAAACAATGGCGGATGGCACGCGAGGTACGTACATTGACGGATATGTGAAAATGTTGTCAGGAAGAGATAAAACAAATAGCGTGACGTCTCTTTCTTCAAATGTGAAAACTCATTGGTTAAAAAGAGACAAAGTGTAGTTTCTTATTTCTGTATCGATTTAATAGATATTTGTATAAGCAAATAAGATATAGAACATTACGGCATCTCTATATATTCTATACTCTAAGAAAAAAAAACAATCAACTCTAGCAACACTGTCACGTCTGTCACATGACTGCCATCCGAAATTAATTTGACAATTTGACATTGACATTTATCGCCTCTTGTGAACGACTAGTGCAATTCTATTTGATTGAATTAATATCGCGTAAAAAATTTAAGAATAATTATGTCTACTTTACACGAAGCGTTAGTGCCTATTTCTTGGCTGGCAGGACGTTGGGCTACTGAGGAGGGTCGGGGCACTTACCCTAACATTCCCGATTTCCAATATCATGAAGAATTGGAATTTTCTTGCATCGGTGAGTAGGTATTCAGTTGTAAAAGATAACTTTCTACCTCCTTTTCAGTTTTAATAAAAATTTAAACGAGGTGTCTATATGATGTTAGTAATAACTAGTATTGTCATAACAAAGTTACAGGGGAATATTTTTTGTAGGAAAAACAGTTATGTAAATCGAACTTCGCATTTTTATTTGCACAAATGTCACACATTTATTAGTAATGAAATAATTAATTTCATGAATATTAATTTAATACACGTCAATCTATTTCGGTTGTTTTCAACTAGATGAGATCGGTTTAAAAAAATAATAATATCAACCAACAACCAACACCTTAGGAGGCTCATGTAGGCAGCTGGATGAAGGGCTTGATCCAGAAATCGGTACTTCTGAACACGGCTTTCATTGTTAGGAGGTTCCCTTTTCCCTGTATCACCTGTACCACCCGTATCGGGTACCCTGTACATACCTGATACCAGTGGGCTACAATTTCTTTTTATTTTAATAGAAATATTTAAAAATTTAAATGATATGTATACATATAATATGAATAAAGGAAATAATAATAATAATAACTCTTACACTATCCATACCGTGTTAGTAAAAAAAAAAATTATATTAAAAGTAACATCTCAAAATAAAATACTTAATTTTGCACATGTACGTCTGTACGCACATGTCTCCCAGCCCAGTGCTTAATAAACAGCCCACCGTAGACAACATCACTCTTGCTATTTCTATACAACTTATTTTTACCATTCCAGGTCAGCCAATGTTCAACTACGTATCAACATCAAAGCATCCTGAGAAGCAGACACCGATGCACCAAGAACGTGGCTTCTTACGTATTCAGCCGGGCACTGAAAACCTGGCATTCACAGTCAGCCACAACTTCGGCCTCACTTCCCTCGAAGAAGGCACATTTGACCTTGAAAATAAACAACTAACGCTAGAAACTAAAAGCCTAGCTAGGATATCATTTGCTAAGCCTCCGTTTGTAACGAAAATTAAAAGGGTTATTAAGTTGTTAGCTCCTGATACATTAGAAGTTATCCTGTTTATGGAAACTACTAATACTCCGTTGACTGAGCATTTAAAAGCTGTCTATAAAAAAATTGATGGCTAACTCAATATATCTTTAATAGTGGTTGAACCACACTCTGGGGGTCAATTTTACAATCTCTTGGCATTTATCTATCTACAAACTCTCATCTGGCCAGCAACCGGGCGAGATACCCGTCGACTTGCGTACGCGAACAGTTGCAATGATGAATCTGTAATGTATAAAAGATGCATATCTCACAGTTTTTTTAGCCTTGCAATGATTTGAAGTCACCAACAAGGGGCCATCCATAAATTAGCATAAATAATCAGCCTTTTAATGTTCCCACTGCTGGGACACAGGCCTCCTCTCTAGGAGAGGGAATGGGTCGTAATCCACCACGCGGGCCCAGTGCGGGATGGTGTCTTCGAATTTTTGGTTCTAGGACATGCCAGTTTCCTCACGATGTTTTCCTCCACCGTTTTGAGAGCAGTGGTGAAGAAATTAATTGCACAAAGTAATGCGCCTGGCTGGGTTTGAACCCGCGACCTACAATTCGTAAGTCGGGGCCGTTACTACTCGGCTACTACTGCTCCGGGGTCTCACAACTGTGACCAGCTGTGAGACCCCTCCGTAGTATGACGTCACATATTTTACAATTTTATTCGTGTATTTGTTCATGTTTTACTAAACACAGATAGAATTTGAAATGTGACGTCACGAAATTTAGGACCCCTCCCATCCCCATGTCACACTTCGTCGACCCCCTCCCCTCCCCCTTAACCTGTGATTTAATTTATGGATGGCCCCCAAGTAGGTACACCGCCAGCAAAATTGCTAACACATCTCCCAAGTGGTTTGGCGCGCGTGGATGTCGGAAATTATCCATGGGAACTTCTGGGATCAATAGTAGCCAACGTGGTCATCAGTAGACCAGTCTGTCTGCATAAGACGTCCATCTAAACATTCGCATTTATATACTACCTACTAAGTTTGAACCTCCTCTTTTTTATGGATGGGAAATCTCAAATCATCAAATTATTTCTTCAGCTCTGGGCGGAGCGGAAGGGAGTGTCGGACTCTTATTGACTAAAACCCACCCGTGATCCTTCTAGTGCCCTTTGCGTTCCAGGGCCGTTGTGACTCTTTCGAACTTCCGCAACCTTAACAGGCACTGGCCCAGCCTTCTATGATGGCATCTTATTGGAACACAACGCGCCATCGACCCAAGATTGACCCCCTAGTATCAGATCATCGACTATCAAGTATTTTCGTGTGCTAATTTATTATTTAATAAGCAGTTGTGCTTGTAACGTAGTGAGATTCTTTTAATACTGATATCTTAGTTTTATCTATTGTTGTATAGTTCCTATTTAGTTATCCTATGAGCCTAAAAAGACATTTACAGTCAGCAACAGACATTTATAAGCCAAGCCATGTCAAGAAAACCGATATCGACCGATCATTATCAAATATTTCTAAACATCCATTGACAGTCTGCTTGTTTATAAACCGACTGTGTGTTATAATCTGCCTACGGCTTCGCCCGTTTTAATAAAGTATTTTTTACTGGTTAAAGAGTGCCTACTATATCCTACTCTGATCATATATTCTGTCCGTGTGGCAAGTTTCATCAAAATTGATTCAGCAATCTACATAACGATAGAACGTAAATACAGACAATTTCGCATTTATTATTATAGCGTGGATTAATTAATGTTTGCCGCGTAATATTTGACAGTTTGAGCTATTTCAGTAAAAACTATTTTTGCTTAGATATTTAAAGTCGTGTAGTGTCCCCTCCTTAATTTGGTATTGAATAGGGTAGGTTTTGATACTTGATACGTTATTTAACTCAAAATACTCAATACTGAAACGCAACCTCTGTGCACTACTGCCAATTTTTAAAATAATTCTTTATACTGTAATATAAAGACTGAATATTTTCTTATTATTTTTTAAAAGGAACAGATATTTGTTTTGGCCTATCTTTTGGTTACTTCGTCTTCAAAGAATGGTGATCGGTTTTTTTAACCATACAATATTGTTATAACTTTATTATTACATTTTTGTAAATGTTTGTAAATGTTATAGAACTCTTAAGTATGTAATAAATATGATTTCTTCAGAATTACAGCATTATACCTATTTGTTTTTTTAATTAAGAACCTTTAATAATACTTCATATAGCATACTTTTTCTGAAGAACAATAGTCAAGACTCCCAGTTCGAGTTGTTATGTTATACAAGTTTGAAAAACAGGTGACTCAAAGGACAGGTGATTTCAAAGTAACCACATGTGAAATATTTTAAGTCCCATTTTCCAATTAAGGAGACGATCTTTCCCAAAATGAATCTAGGCGGAATTACAGTGGAAACACTTTTATAATTCGATAGGCTCGCGTTTGACGATAATCACCGGAAAGCGATTATGTGGTCGACGATGGAGCACGCTTGTCTAGTCACCTGCTCATTCTTCCCATCACCCAGACCCAAGAGAGTAGTAGGGAAGCCGTCAACACCCCCCCCCCCCCCCCCTAACGAGCCAGCCCGCGCCGCTGAGCCATTAGCGTTAAATCCCCAAAATAATATCAATCTGACCCAGCCTGTCCCTTGCTGTCCTCCCTCAATGACCCCGCTAAGCCGAGGCCCGTGTCCCACAGGGGATGCTCTTAGCGAGCGGTCATTTAGTTTTAAGTAGTTTTAAGCCCTGGCTGGGGGCCTTCAATTCATTTGAGGCCACCACAGGAAGATTCGGTTAAGCAGTAACCAGCCTTAGTGTGCTGAACTGCGAGTGGTCATATCAATTAAATTAAAAACCTGCTCACTCTTGCCTTGACGATCCCAAGGATGTAGCAATCACGAAACATGACTCCGGCAGGACATTCCACTCAGCCAGAGGCGGATCCAGGATTGTCATTTGGAGGAGGCTTGAACCCTGCGGACTCTCGGACTTTTGGGTAGCTTGAGCCGCTGAACCAGTCAAGCCAAGTCCGGGGTTTTTAAGATTTTATCCGGCGTCAGGAATTTTGATGATGGCAGCCCTAATCATAGGGCACATAATCATCTTCCTATGTGGCGGTCGGCTTCCAGTCTATTCAGATGCAGATGACTGCTGAGCAACGCATTCGGTCCATGTAAAATGTCACGCCACAAGGTTTACTTCAAATCTTTTGTGGTGCGGGTACCGACTCACCATCTACAGACTTATGAAGAAGGAATTTTGGCCGACGGTGTCGTGTATCGGCGTTTTCGAGGAAGGCTACATGACACCACTGAATCTGCGCAATAGGTCGCCGATTCAACGTATTTAGATTACCTAGCTGTTATGTTTTAAATATGTATTAGTTTATTATTTTGTAAAATTATATTGTGTATTTTTTCTATGAGCCTTAGTTGCCTGAAAATAAAGCATTAAATAAAAATACATGAACCGAATGCTTTTCTTACCTTCACTAACTAGTTACTGTGTAACATATAAAAAATACAAATAATTGTGTTGAATGAATCTTTATTTCAAATCACCTTAGCACTAATGATTTTCCTATAACGTGATAACGAAGAAATCGACATAATTGTGTTGACCACAAATATTAAAACAACAAACATAAACTTATAAATATAGTAAATATTTTATACAAGACTTCAAGGATACTTTGGCTCTCAATTTTAATTTTCTGAAGGTAATCCTTGTTTGTGATATTGTCTATGGAAATTGTATTAGAAAAACAAGATGGCGGGCTCAGATTTTCGCGCGCTATCAGGTCCTTGAACAGCGATAGCTTCGACTACTACATTAAAATAGTCACGTCGTCTATGCAATGCATAGATCATTCTCTCTCATACATAATTTAATAGTAAATACAACTAACAATAAAACAGCTTTTCTTTTTTTTACATTTAGCCAAAAAGTATGATCTATTTACTTTTTATGATACATTCACATTTACGGCGTATCTCACGTCAAATTGGTATTGCCAATTAGTTTCGAGCTCAAAAGAATAGCAGTTCCATTTACAACATGGCCCTACAACTCGATAAATCTGCGTTTCCTGCCGCATGCTCCATTTTAGCCAGAAAATCTTAGCCATATACGTACAATTATTTGGAAAATTTTAATAATGAGGTTAACAATTTAACATATATGCCCTAAATTTATTACCTACTAAATATTATTGCTTTATCGCTTGGATTCTTGCTAAATATAACGCAGTTTACAAATTAAATAAATATTAAAGATAAGCGATAAAATTAATGGCGGCAATTGTTAATTTCCGAGCCACCATTAAAATTGAATCGTTCGATACAAACGCGAGTTTTTGAGGCTAAATATATTTAATAAGCTCCATTATCGAAAAATGTTCACATACCATCCATACAAAAGTCTCTACTTACTAATATTTAATTTCTATCGAAAATATATAATTAGGACTTATTAATGAGAAGATGAATTATTTTATCAATCGATTTTAGTTCTTCTTATATTGCTTTCTATAAACACATATGGAAGACTGCAATTCAATCTGTCAAGTCAAATCAATACCAGTATTTTTTTAAACTTTTCATTTAGCTTTCACACATATTAGGACGTTCATAAACTATCTAGATAAGTAGGTACTACACGACCAAGTCAATCACGCAACTGAATAACGTCATAGCATACAATTTAATATACAACATAATGAACTCAATACCTCTTAAGGAGTCATTGTACTCATCTCAGTATGGATCCAACACTGAAAAAAAAAATCATCTCCATACATTTATGAGCGCATAACTTGACGAAATCTACTGAACAGCTGATTTTTTTCGCGATTTTTGATTTGTTCCTGTTGTTAAACTTGTTCATAATGATTATTATGCTTTCCGGAATTCTGTAACAATTTTCCTGATATTTCAATTCCGGAATTGAGAAGAATAATATCGGACTTCCGATACTCATATATATATATATATCGGATATCGGATTCTGAACGTAACTAGACTAGTCTGTGGAGCTTTCCACAAGCCATTACATGGACGGGCCGCGCGATTCAAATATCGTATGTATTTTATTCATGTTTTTTCTATTGTGTGCTAAATAAGCCTTGTTGATTTTACGATTTAAAACGTTTATTTAGAGTAATAAGGGAGAAAAATGACCAAATATGTTTAATTTATTACTAAAAATTATTTAAAGACTGATTTAATAATAAATCTTGTTTGATTTGCAACAAAATTTATATGTTACCTGTTCGGGAATTCCGGAATCAGATCCAGTATTGGATCTCAGTTCCGCAATTGAAAACCTTGCGATATTGCATGCCCTAATAATGATGATTAAAATGACCCTTTAAGATGTATTACGTTTATTCTGTTACACATCTGTGAAGGAACACCAGTGGCCGTATTACGAAGTGCCTATGCTATCATGATACGTGTGAGGGAAAGAGATAGTGCTATTCGTCTTGTGTAACTCCGTCTCTCTCTGACACAGAAATCATGATGGATTTAAGACGTCATAATAGGGTTGCTGAGCAGTTCTTAGAACCAGAAATTCGAAGACATGTGACATTCATCAACACACACTGTGTCCGCGTTGTGGAATACAGACTACAGTGCACTTCTTCCCACAGAGAGAGACTTACGTCCCGTCGGCGGGAAAATTATAGGCTGATTTTATGCTTTGTCTATGGTACAAGTTTGAAAAATCGAAAGCAAAGATTTTTGCTCTTTGACAAATGAACCAATGTTGACTATTCTACAAGCTTCAGCGGGTGACGGTAGCGCAATTATATTTGCAGATGACGACAAGTTTTGGTATACAGTACAGTCAAGCACCCCTTAGTAGAAATAGTTTAACTGCGAAATTAGCCCTTACTGATGGGAAATAAAGGTCAAATTGTTACTGTACTTAATAAAGCAGTGATTCACTGTCCCGAAGTAGCTGTACTTACGCAGCAAGGCGCTATCCAGTTGTCTATTTTTTCTTGGTAAAGTTAAAAGTACTATTTTCAATGTTGCAGTTACAATAAAGAAGGAAACAGACTTGTCACACTCGACGCTCATAAATGACAGCATAATTCGTGGCGTCGGGTGTCACAAATTTGCTAATCTAAGTTAGCGTAAAAATACATTAATATAAAAATACATGTTAATAATAATGCAAATTAAGATTATATTTGTAATTAACTAAGTAATACCGCTGTATACATATTTATTTAGTCAAATTACCACTACTGATAAATGGGCACCGTTTAGAATCTCTATAAAGGCAATGTGTCATATAATCATAATATAAATACAGGATCTTATAATATAAGCTAGCGAAACTCCGAAGATGAGAATTTATCATTTCACATGACCAGCGGCAGCGGTCGTTGACCTCGCCGGCAGCTGCAGTTAATGAAATTATTCCTTTTTAGGGTTTAATAGCTGAAGGGTTAGCAACGGAACCCCTTCACTGTCCGTCTGTCTATCAGCGGGCTATATCTCATAAACCGGTCCGTATCTATTTCTATGCTTTAGCAACAAATTATTAGTTTAATTAGATTTAAGTCCTCTTTTAATTTTATTTCCCTTAGCATGCGAGTCCCGAGTACGATATCGATACTTATCGGGTCTGCGGAGTTCCGCTAGCTAATTTTATCTCGCCCTGTATTTTCGTGCATCATTTAAAAAGCATAATACATTCTATTTTTCATGAGGCATATACAACTTTTTTAAATAACATGTAAAAATATTAAATTCTACAAAAGTTTGGTGTTATAATATTATCGGTTAAAAGTTATCAAAATAATTATTTACTACACGAAAACATGGCCATTCATTACTTTTTATTATTTTTGCGAACTACAATGGCGTTCAAAGAAACTGGGGCCTAAGTCTGCTATTTTAATAAATTCGTCATTCCAACACGATCCCATTGTCATTTTGCTAAAAGTTCGTAATCTGATAAATTCATAATGGTCGATCATTGGTCGGTCAATGGTCATGTAATACTTTTTGATAACCGAGCTATTAAAAGCAATGACTGCACAATGACGTTCTAATGGTAGGTCACTGATCAATGGAACTGTCAAAATTTTAGCAGACTACCGCATACGTCTGTCATTCATTTGTCATTATGTACGAGATTACCATTCTATGCCATTCCTTTCAATGGAGTGCCAGTGGTTAACCACTGGAAAGTCATAGTGACGCTATTTTATTAGTAGATTAACAAACTTGTAAAAATGAACCATTATGAGATCAATGATAGACCATTCTGAGACTATTGTAATAGCAGACTTGAGGCCCAGCATTAATGTACAGGGTAACTTGCAACGGGCTTCCGTATTGTTTACTGATGAGCGCAAAATATTTTTGCCAAAAAAAAACATGCCCTAAAATCATCAATGATCAATATGGAATACACTAGTTTGAAATCCACGATGCATTTTTTTTGAACGCCAGTGTATACGTCATATTACATTGAGTGTTTTTGTTCAGCTGTCAAGGAAGGAACTTTGTCAATCCAGCGATTTACGCAGCATGATCACTACGCAAGCGCTTTTTTCATTACTTGCAAAGCGTAAAGCGCTTTTCTCTCGAAAATACCCTTAACATGCTATTTACTAAGCCTTCACTCTCACCCGATTTTTAAAAATCCTCTGCTATTAATCGATGTCATTACGAATGATATTGTTAGATTTTTCATTCAATTTCTCTGCTTATAAAAACCGGGTGTCAATGTACTTTAACTTTCAAAAAACTTTTTAACTGTATACATTCAATAGGTGCCTATAATGATGTATCCAGATTATTATAAACAAAAGCATTTATAAAATATCTCTATTGATTGATTCTTGATAATTGGTGAGAATTTCTTTTAAATTAATATAGGAAAATCAGTTAGATTGTAGAACCGTGCACTGATTTACTATATTTTTATGTAATTATAAACCATCAAACTTTGATGCGTATTACTGTAGAAGAAATGTTCTGTTCACAAATTATCTTGAGACTTTAATCTCTTGAGACATTTTATAAACTTACATATTTAACAATAATCCGGGTACCTTTATAATATAGAAACGTCTAGATAATCATTTCGTCTAAAATCGAGAATATTCATAAGGCATAAAATGTCACTAACAGCAACACTGCTTATTCAAAAATTTAGAAATTTTAAAGTTATGAAGTGAGACTTAGCATTACAAGTTTTGCTTAGTTATCATAGAGTATAGAGTACTAGAAGAATCCTAGTGAAAGATAACATCATGCCTCTATGGGTTGTCAATGGTTTCGACACAAATGTTACCAAGTTTTTACGAATTAACACTTCCATTTTCCCCTTCGTTAAATATAAGCGTTATGGTTATAAGAACATTTCATCGTTGGAAAGGCCGCTTAATGAATATTAATTAAGAATTTAAATTAAACACACTAATAGGCTGGTCACCTGAGGACCAAGTACGAGTTTTTTAAACACTCTCGAACGTTTTAGCTTAAAATCGTATATACACATGCCTGTGAATTTACGGTTTTCGGTCAAGCTTGAAAGCAGTGGTGGCCGAGTGGTAACGGCCCCGACTTACGAATTGCAGGTCGCGGTTCAAACCCAGCCAGGCGCATAACTTTGTGTAATTCATTTCATCACCACTGCTCTCAAAACGGAGAAGGAAAACATCGTGAGGAAACCGGCATGTCCTAGAACCAAAAATTCGAAGACAGGTGACATTCACCAACCCGCACTGAGCCCGCGTGGTGGATTACGACCCATTCCCTCTCCCAGAGAGGAGGTCTACACAAACCTCCTTTGCAGTGGGAACGATAAAAAGCCTGATTATTAATAGTTAGTTAATTATTAACAATAGGGTATTTGAGTTAAAAAATCTAATTACTCCGGCAGATAAGACTTCCAAAAAGATATTGAAAACGCATTTTTTCTTTTTTCACGTAAATAAAAAACAATACAGCGTGTTAAATACTCGTGTGACGTCATTACTAGCTACAATTTTCACAACGACGTGACGTCACAAGCCCCCACTCCTGATCTTCGATGCTTTTTGCTTAGTCATTTTTTATAGATTTCATAAAGCAAAAAATACGTGCTCAATATTTTTTGGAAATCTATCTAACGGAATAATTCGATTTTTTTAGTCAAATACCCAAATTTTATAACCAATGGGTAACTACGTGTATGTAGGTACTGATAAACAAGCATGCAAGCTACAAGCACAGTTTTGTGCAAGTTACAGGCATGCGTATACGACCTGGCCAGACGGCGTTTACTGAGTTTCAAGTTAAAATGATAAAATACATTAAACACAATAAGGCCACTGTTGCTCGCTAGGTCACGAGTGGCCGGTAGCGGACATTTTAGAACGTTTACGCGTTTGTTTCACTTCGCTGTTCCGCAAGTGACTACTTTAGCCAACTATCACTGCGTTTCAGGCTTAGTACAAGAAAAAGTTTATAGGCAAATATGGCTGCATATGTTATATATATATATAAAATTCACCTGTCACGGTGTTTGTGGTTGAACTCCACCGAAACCGCGGGACCGATTTTCGTGAATCTTAGCGTGCATATCGGCTAGAGTGGTGGCGAATCGGACAACATCTATTTTTCATACCCCTAAATATTAAGGGTGGTCCATCACCAATTTTTTTTTTATGTGTCAAGGCAACGTTTGCCTGATCAGCTAGTTTCTTATAAAATTATTCAATCAATTTCAAGAATTTTTACATTACGTCATAAGACAACACCTTTATTTATTGCTACGGTATGTTAAAGCGTTAAACAATATTTTCACTCGGTTTCTGGAAAGAAAATCAGTTAAGTGATGTGATTTTAACGACAGCTTACGCACGTTTGTCAGTATGTCACATTGATTTTGCGATAATTTTCGTTCCGGAAACTGGGTCTTAGTGTTTAACCGAGGCAACTCAAGGATTATCGAGAATGCAGCCAATGACGATGACTTGCACAAGGGACTACAAACATTTTCTTTACTCGGTCTCGGGGACTATTGAAACAAGAATTACACCATTCTTGTTTCAATAGGCCCCGAGCCCGTATAAAGAAAAAGTTAATAGACTGTGCAGTGACATTTTTAAACATAGTCCCGTTCCCTATTCAACTAACACTAAAAAAACGTGTTTTCATTTTAATTGATGACCCAGATTGTTTCATTAATGTTCCATCAGTATTCTAATGTTTCAAAAGCTGCTCTATAGCATCTAATTTACATCTTGCTAATAATTGCTTAATTTTTTATAAAGCACAAGTATACTGACATCGCAGATTACTGAAACGCGGAGGCGGCAGCTTAATATAGAGAAGCCCCCTCGTCATTTGATGATTGCCCATCCAAAAAAACAAGGGGTAAAATTAATCAATTAAAATTTGACACTGCAGTCACTAGCTGGAGTGGCCAAAGCGTTTCAGTGATCTGTGATTGAGATGATCCCTTGTATATCTTATTTGGATAATCAATAAAATTTTGATACACATACTTATACATACAGTAAGAGTGTCTTTGCAAAAGATGATAACTGCTTGTCTTTAGAGCTTGATAGAGAGAAAAAATATCTTGTTTTGTTTCTAACATGCCTTTTCAAGTCTAATTTGCAAAGTAGAATATCCCTTTTTACATTTTGTTCAACGTGTATAATGATTTATTTTAGCACATGCCTTCACCTTAAACTTATATTCAGTTTAAACAATTACATATTAAATAATCCCTTTTCAAAAGACACTCTTCAGTTCATTTCTAGAATCTTTGAGAACTAAGTTAAGCACATGTTTAGCCAATGACATTTTTTTTTACCTAAAAGTGCCAAATTTACAAAATGTTTATTGGTTATTTAAAACTAACTTACTCTTGTAAACATTTTCATAGCATAGCATAGCACAGTGCAAGAGTCTGAATGAATTGTTTCAGTGAAACATTCTATCACAAACCAAAGAATTACAAAGAGAAATCATAATTAATTGTTTTGTGTTTTGAATACAATCATCTGCTCAACAATGTGTATGACGCAATGAAATAATATTTAAGGCATTTTCACGATGTGTCACAAAGTTATCCCACTATTCTATATACAAATAATCCTATAACAGATATAAGAAGTCATTATTCGCGATGCGCTTCCATGTTGGCGCGCCTGCGTTCCTCCTCCAATGGCATCCTGAATGTGTTTTCAGATAGGTGGGACTCTCCCCTCATACGAAGGTGGATAAGTGTCTAGATCACTTATCCAAATAAACCAATGAACCATTGAACTTTTCGTACAATGGTTCATTGGTTGTTTATTATGATAATTTAATTTAATACTAACATTAGCTTAAGTTGTACTACTACTAACACATATGGATGTTTATCTGTAATAAAATATTTGAATTGAATTATTCGTAACATTCTGAACTTGATTAGGATTTTTTACCACAGTGGACAACAGAATTTGAGCATTATTAAGCCATTGCCCCACTAAAAATTCATTTGCTTAAGCGTAATAAGAGCCCGACGAAATATGTGCTAAACTTACTTCTGAGAATTACTCTACTCCTGATGTTGAAGGCAAACTCCATTATAATGATAAGCGAACAAGAAGACGTACCCTCAAAGTGGTTGCTATAGGAACGGTTTCTTCTACACTCGTGACAATATCAAACGAAGTAGTGCGGTTTCCTTGCAACAATTCCATACTCCTGTAATGCCGGAGCTAAATCCTCCATGGTCATTACATACTTCTTTTCTTTTGGTCCCTTTTGGTTTTTAGAGCTCTGCGTTATTTGGCTCGAGGTCCGCATCTTGCAGTGTTGGAGGGCATCGTTTGCAATGTCCGAGAGGAATTTTTGAGAAGCCAAAGCGATGAGACGGATCAATCTGGAATTTTATAAGTGTTGTTTAAGTTTTTGTGGAGTATATTCAAATATTGGGAGAATAAGAAATATTATAGTCTTCAATATCCATTTGGATCAATAAAGATAGCCGACCCCAAAATGAGCAGGAAAAGTTGAATAGAAAACATTGAAAAGTTAAGAACACTTGTGACACGAGAATTTTGTAAATAAGTAAGTAGGTTTCCCTTATAAAAGTAGCTCAATGGCATACTTAATCAATATTTATGCCTATTGTCCATGTCAAAACATAATCTGTATGACCTTCATGAAATAAATAAATATTCCTACTATATAAAGGGTATTTACAGTTTTTCCTTATTAATGTTTGCCTTACTCTTTTACTTTTAGGTCACAAAGAGTGCAAAGGTATAAGGCTTAGTAAAGCACCTCCAAGGTGATGCATAAAATAAATAAATGATAAAGCAATTTATTATTTACTAGCAGCGCCCTGCAGTTTTACCCGCATAGTTCCCGTTCCCGTGGGAATATGGGTATAAAATATAGCCTATGTTACTCAGTGTGAATGTAGCTTTCTAATGGTGAAAGAATTTGTGAAATCAGTCCAGTAGTTTTTGAGTTTATTTGTTACATACAAAAATATAAATCTTTCCTCTTTATACTATTAGTATAGTATCAAGTCTCTGCAACTGTCAGAGTGTGAAAAAATAATACTTAGTTTTCCTAATGAATTAATATACTTTCCTGCTGGTGTAGACGTATAGTTAAGGATGGTTTTTTTATATTTAAACAAGCCTGAATCGACTTTGGAAAAATGGTTTAAGGTTTACAAAGAAAAAGAAGCGTTGCAGGTACAAATATGGGATTTAGTATGATCTGTGAACTTTCTGATGGTTAGAGAAAGGATATTAATAATTACCTCGGATCCTGGGATTCGAAACCAGACATATTCAGGTAATGTGCAACTACCGAATCTGGTATTGACGGATTGTAGTTCTCAAGTTGGAGGAGAAAGTCGCTCAAAGCGTGGCCAGCGCCTGTGTCGTCGTCCATACTGACCGACGGGGAGCCCATACGACTCATCTGCATGGCGCTGTCAACAATTACATCCAAAAAATTAATAAATAAACAAAAACTAAACTCGAGTAACACAAATTTTTACTTACTCAGCACAGATAATACAGAATTTTTTCAACAGTACAATGTCATTGAAGAATGAGGTTGGTCAGCCTGAATACGTTTTGTTTTTGTGTTAATTCCTGATTTTGAATTGGTCAAGTTATTGTGATGAATAAATAAAAGACAAGCTCAGATATTATAACATCAAATCAAAAAACTTCAAATCAATAGACGAAATGGCTGGAATAAGTCAAAGTTACATTAAAATAAGTGAAATGAAACGTTGATCGGAAGCCAAACAGCACCAATTAAACGCAAAATGTGCACGTCATTCAAGTGTTTACACCCTTACACAGTTTACCCTAATTTTGTCATTATAAAAATATTAAGGGTAAGTGGTTTTGCCAAAAATATTTTAAAAAATGCCCTGAAAAGATACTATCAAGGTCTAGTTCAGCTAAATGTCTTCCTCAAGTCCTGTTTTACAACATTTCACATTTTATCACTGTCCCAAATTTACAAATTGCCTAAATCTCACAACTTTCTGTTATAGTTTGCAAAGAATTTGCTTTATATACATGTAAAATTATTTTTAGGATAATTATTATTCAGTAATTGCAAGGGTTTTACAAGTTAACGAGCGATTTATTTTTAGAAATCAGTGGTAATTATAAAAATTGTGCTAACCACCCTGACCTCGTGGTGCTTTTCCGTGTGGTTGGCAACATCTGCCCCTTCCTTCCTTCTTTTACGCCGCTCCTCCGGGCAGAACTGCGAGAGAACGTGATCGATCGAATTTCAAAAAAGGCACACACCTACCCCTGTGCTCCCGAGATCACGAAATTACTCTAAATCTCCTGATTTTAAATTCAGGGGTTCGTGTTTCGTGATTTATTCCATTCCGTGTGTGTAGATTCCACCTCGACCCGCGAGGTAATTACCAAGTGAGCACCCACCTAATCGAACAAAATGTCGAACCTCGCTGATCCGGTCGCGTTCGCGAAAGATTTCATCGCTGGCGGTGTCTCCGCCGCAGTCTCCAAGACCGCCGTCGCGCCCATCGAGCGCGTGAAGCTGCTGCTGCAGGTACAGCACGTCAGCAAGCAGATTTCGGCTGACCAGCGCTACAAGGGTATCGTCGATGCCTTCGTCCGCATTCCCAAGGAGCAGGGTCTCCTGTCCTTCTGGCGTGGAAACATGGCCAACGTGATCAGGTACTTCCCCACCCAGGCGCTGAACTTCGCCTTCAAGGACAAGTACAAGCAGGTGTTCCTCGGAGGCGTTGACAAGAACACGCAGTTCTGGCGCTACTTCGCGGGTAACCTGGCGTCCGGTGGTGCCGCCGGCGCGACCTCCCTGTGTTTCGTGTACCCGCTCGACTTCGCCCGTACCCGCCTCGCCGCCGACGTCGGCAAGGCTGACGCCCGTGAATACAAGGGCCTGTTCGACTGCATCGGCAAGATCTTCAAGTCCGACGGTCTCGGCGGTCTCTACAGAGGCTTCGGAGTGTCCGTGCAGGGTATCATCATCTACCGCGCGTCCTACTTCGGCTTCTACGACACCGCCCGTGGCATGCTGCCCGACCCCAAGAACACACCGCTCGTCATCAGCTGGGCCATCGCGCAGACTGTCACCACCGTCGCGGGCATCATCTCGTATCCCTTCGACACGGTCCGTAGGCGTATGATGATGCAGTCTGGCCGTGCCAAGGCCGACATCCTCTACAAGAACACCATCCACTGCTGGGCCACCATCGCCAAGACCGAGGGTGCCGGCGCCTTCTTCAAGGGAGCCTTCTCCAACGTCCTCAGAGGAACTGGAGGCGCCTTCGTGCTTGTGTTATACGATGAGATCAAGAAGCTTCTCTAAATCTAATGTAAGAATTGTTACCATAATTACAATTAATTGTGATTCCAAATCACCTCTGATAGCCACTCCCTTAAATCATGTATTATTAGACGCGGAATTAACCTAGTAACTTATTTTTAGTTAAATAAAAGCGTTATACACCAATTCCAACATGTACTTTGTTTTATTAAATTATTAGGTATTACATAATGCTTGGCTGCACCTAGCTGAAAAAGTTACATAAGAACATTCATGTAGATGTTTGTGGAAGTTTCTTCTAAATATATGTTGCCTGTGACCGCCACTCATTCAGCCTATATGTGTTATGTAATAACCTCTTTTTTGTTCAATGTTTGAGGCCAAGGTTAAAGTGTACCTCTAGTAATGATAATGTCTAACTAAATTAATGTAAACTGTTGGAATAGACTTCATTTTGTGAATATATTGTGAAAATATTAGATTTTCACTTGTGTAATGTGGTTATAGAATCAATGCTTATCCTATGGGAGTGAGACCATGTACTGTAAAGAAAAGTGATCAACGCAGAATGCTGTGAAAAATCATGTTAAAAAGCTGTGGAATCCAAAATCATGTGATTGAGAGCTGTTATGTAACAAAGCAGTTTGTATATGTGCTGAGTGTGCATGGTGACCTAGTAGGAATTTAATTTTAGTTCACTTTTAAAAAGTGCTATGCAATGTAGTTCAATCCGCATGTGTATCATCACTATGTAACATTGTGTTACCGAGAGCAGGTCCACGGAAACATCGGACCTGTCAAACATCTTGCTCCGTGTGAGTTTTTTGGTGTGAAAAACTCACACCTGAGTCATTATTCTAGAAAATAAATGTTAAATAAAAACTTTTTGCCTTTTATTGCTATTTTACCTAGGTACTGGCCATTTACAAACCTCTAGAACACCAGCCTAAAAAGATTAAGAATAGAACACCTGCAATCACATTTTTAATTTCACTCAAAAATAGTACATTTTCCTGAATGAAAAGTCTCCTCCCATAGATAGAATTAAATTATAAGCCACCTACAAAAATTTCATTAGCCGATTTAGACCTTTTCCGAATTCAAAAGGAAACTAATTATTACCTGCTTTTTAAATTCTGGATTAATAACAATGAATAGGGGCTAATGAGTTGGTTTAGTACGAAAGTCTTTCCTGTTCCTGTAAAGTAGTTCCTGTGGAGAAAAGTAGAGATGAGATATACCTGCCATTCTCCATACCCGGCCTTTAAGGTATGGGTATCACTAAATACCTGGTACAAATACCAGGTATCAAAATACTTATAAGTATTTGGGTGTGGTAGGATTTCGATAAGTAAACGTATGCGATAAGTATGGTATGCCTCCAATATATGGTACGATGTTTCAACCTATACGTAATTATGCATTATGAGATATGAAATCTTTCCTTCCTACTTTATTAGGCTTAGGACTGTCGCAAAACTTACAAATGACGCAAAAAAAAAAAAAAACAAAACATTGTCGGCTTATGTACCACTAGACAAGGTAAACATTCAAACACGTAATAATATTCCCTAACATAAACAAACTAAGGTACTCTTTCACGTCGTGACAAAAAATGTAATTATGCTATTATGTTCCTTATGCACGTAAAAATAAGTACCCATTTTGTCTAACTAAATTAAATCAACCGAATGTTCATAAAGCACGAATGACGTTTCGGGTCCCTTCGTAAGCTGTCGGGTAGCTTCGGGTTGCTTCGGCGTACCGAACTACCGATAAAACTGGGCGCTACCTTGTGGTAGCGGTTCGTATCGTACTATGCGTCTGACGTCATACCTTCAAGGTATTTCGGCCCGTACCCGGTCTATGTACTGGGAAGCACATACTTGGTATATATACCTCTACCAGTATATACGTCTCATCTCTACTTCTCGCGTACCTAACGTCACCTAACGTTACCTTGATGTCCTGAGATCCATTCACGTGCTACGGTGGTCAATCACAGCAATTTTAACCTACTACTTCAATGGATATTTATCTTAGCATCAGTCACTACTTTAGCTCGTGATCGGCGCTTTACGTAACAGCTGTAAAATAACGTGACGTCATAGATTTGACGTGAGGCTACGCTACGTCATCAAGTGTGTATTTGGCGTAGAAGCAGGGACTTTTTTAACGTTATACACAGAAAATATAGAGAGATCCACCTGACTCATTGATCCGTTATTTGAATCTGAATAGAAGAGCACCTTTTCTCTAGAGATGAGACGTATATACTGGTAGAGGTATATATACCAAGTATGTGCTTCCCAGTACATAGACCGGGTACGGACCGAAATACTGGGTAAATACCTTGAAGGTATGACGTCAGACGCATAGTACGATACGAACCGCTACCACAAGGTAGCGCCCAGTTTTATCGGTAGTTCGGTACGCCGAAGCAACCCGAAGCTACCCGACAGCTTACGAAGGGACCCGAAACGTCATTCGTGCTTTATGAACATTCGGTTGATTTAATTTAGTTAGACAAAATGGGTACTTATTTTTACGTGCATAAGGAACATAATAGCATAATTACATTTTTTTGTCACGACGTGAAAGAGTTCCTTAGTTTGTTTATGTTAGGGAATATTATTACGTGTTTGAATGTTTACGTTGTCTAGTGGTACTTAGGTCGACGATGTTTTGATTTTTTTGCGTCAGTTGTAAGTTTTGCGACAGTCCTAAGCCTGGTAAAGTAGGAAGGAAAGATTTCATATCTCATAATGCATAATTACGTATAGGTACTTGAAACATCGTACCTACCTACATTATATTGGAGGCATACCATACTTATCGCATACGTTTACTTATCGAAATCCTACCACACCCAAATACTTAGAAGTATTTTGATACCTGGTATTTGTACCAGGTATGTAGTGATACCCATACCTTAAAGGCCGGGTATGGAGAATGGCAGGTATATCTCATCTCTAAAGCGAATCAAGAAATAGAACATTCCAAGCAAGGCGCCGCCGTCGCTTCGCCATTTTGTTAGATTACGTAATTTTCTACATAGAATTCCAAGAAGTAAGTTCAAGGATACGGCTATTATTTGTCAGTTATAATTTTGGCTACACATGACATGGTAGGCTGAATGATAGTTCCTTTGCACTTTTATTATTGATCACTTTTCATTAGTGTTGCTAGTTAGTTATTGGCTTAGGTAAATAAAATTGATTTTAGATAAAATGGATAGTAAATCAAAGTAAAATACAGATTAACAAAAGGTGTCGACCTGGCACAGTTGGCATCTGGAAATATTTTGAGGTTAGGTTTAGTTCTTGTTTAGTTATTGATCTTGATGAACAAGCCATCCAGCTAACGAAGCTCTTATCGAGATCTTACATAAAACGGCAAATAAAGCTTTAATTGCCGTTTATGGGCAAAAATGTGATTAAATGCCAAAGACGAGTTCGTCATTGGCGTTTAACATTTTTGCTGTCGTAAAAGAGAATGAATTAAGTGTAGGTAGGTACTTAAGTACCTTCTACTACACAAGTAGACGTAGAAAGGGCCTATGTACCCAACTAATTCACGTACACAGCTAAAAGAGACCGTCATTTTGCAATAGAATTCATAAATCAATACCAGGGTTTAAATGACAATTGGTTGTGTGAAACCCAAAATAAACTCGACCTAATCTGCTAGAAGTTCAAGTTCAAAATCCGATGGCTAGTTACAACCGGTAGAAATGGGATGAATTTTATTGTAGACCGACTAAACGTCGCGTTGTCGTGTCGTGTGTAGACTATTTACTGATTCATCGCTTATATTCAACGCGTTTAATTAACAAGTAACACGTGTTTTAGTTATGTATGTAGGTACCTACAAACTTCTGTAATATTATAGAAGGCCTTTGCCCGCAACTTCGTTTGCGCATATTTAATATTTCATCCGCGTAGTTCCCGTTCCCGTGGGAATATGAGGATAAAATATAGCCTGTCATCCGGGGATAGTGGTTTCGGAGCCTATTCAATACAAACAAACGATCAAATCTTTCCTCTTTATTATATTAGTATAGATATAGGAACCTACGTAATTATTTAAGTAGTTCTAATCAACGACGACGGGCCATATTGAGCATGTTGGTTGGCTCCATGTTGACGTTTTATGGCCATCTTGAAGTTTGGCAAACTGGCGCCAATATTCGAGAACAAGAGTGCGTCTCAATCAAAAATTTACTTCCCTTTTGCAGTGGCAGCCGTGGTGGCCGAGTGGTAACGGCCCCGGACTTACGAAGTGTAGGTCGCGGGTTCAAACCCAGTCAGGCACATTACGTTGTGTAATTAATTTCATCATCACTGCTCTCAAAACGATGAAGGAAAACATTGTGAGGAAACCGGCATGTCCTGGAACCAAAAATTTGAAGACATGTGGCATTCACCAACCCGCACTGGGCCCGCGTGGTGGATTACGGCCCATTCCCACTCCTAGAGAGGAGGCCTGTGTCCCAGCAGTGGGAACGTTAGAAGGCTGATTGTATTATATAGGATAAATTATTGTAATATTCATCCATAAAAAGACAATTTGCTATATTTGACTTGGCAGGCACTGATCGGTCCAAGTATTGATTTAGTACATAGTACCTACCTATTTCTTTCTAGGTCAAATCGTAGCTGCCGATAGCCGTTAATGGCTATTAAATCTAAGATTACTTATACATATAGAAAGGCGCAGAACAGTGACGAATCTAGTTAAATACGTACCTAAGTACGAACGGAAAAAGGTGTTGCTAGCCGAAACGTGTATTGAAGTTCAAGGCCAAACTTCGTTATGATGACAACTTGTCTAATAGTAGACGAATAGATACAATAGATACACTTTCCCAATGATAAATCCAGGGAATATTGTCACATAAAGTGGCCAATTCGCTACATTTAGACACACCAGGCTAACGGATTGGAGATCGGACTCGTTATGGGAATATGTGCACAAACATGTCTATTTCTTGTCTATGTATTTTTCTTGACATAAATAGGTACAGATAACACATACGCCACGAAAATCACCCTTACTACTTCGACATAAATACGTTGTCAACGTCTGAAGTGCGGTGACTGTTAATAGGTACACGACTTTTTTTTTTTTCTAAAAATCCTACTTGGCTGACTGAGGTCATAGAGGGTGTTAACCTATGATTTTACAATTAACCTTCTTCAGCATTAATCTTATTCAACTATGCTTTCTATGGCTTACACTTACAGAGCTAAGTTTTATAAATAGGCTGCATAGAAACGAAGTACGTCGTGATAAAAACGAGTAAAATAAACGTAACAATGGGTCTGCGTCCCAATTATTTTTACTACAGTTCACAGCGATACGCGGCGCTAGTTGTAATGCAAAACTGTCGAATTAGAACATGTTTAGTTCCTAATGTATCCGTCTGTCGTAGAAATTACAGAAGCGGCAGATTATTCTACCGAATCCAGTAACGGTTAGATCATTCTTTTTTGAGTTACAACGCGACAAGACTTGCAGTTGCAGCTTACTTAATGTGGGTGGCGACTTTGACGCCTTTATTTCCTAAAAGGAAGGGCGATTTTCGTAAATCAAGTCTGCACTCTGCTCACTCCTGCAATCCGGCTCCAACCGACAATATCAAGGTGTCCATTTTCTTTATTCGTCAAATCAACGAACGTCACCGCTGCTGTGTCATTCCAGTCAAATAGTATGTCATGTGCGAATACCAAACTTATTGCCTTCAGGATAAGGAGGATAATTCGGTGGATAGATGTTTTGAGGTGTACCTACTATTACAAAGGCTTGGACTAGGACCAAAGCGGTTCAATGTTTCTTTAAGCGTATAAATATCCGGTGATAATGATGATGTGGCTGTGTGGAGTAGGTACTTGGGATGGACTGAGACCACATTGATTTATATTTAGTTTATTGTCAGCTATGTATGTACGGTCTACCTGCCTTATTTAGCTTGTAGTCCGCTAGATACGTACGTAGCATCACAGCACAGTTCGAAATTTAAAATGTTTTACCTAAATGCGGGGCCTCGTGGGGAATTTGTCACAAGGACCATCATGACCAACTTGATTTACCTACTTATTGATCAGGTACTTGAGTTAAGTTGACCCTCTAATCTACTTATGGACTTACTGACTAATTTCTTCGACCCGATTATCTAACGAAACGCAAAAATCAGCTGTTATTCGTTAACGACTTCATCGATTAAGGCCATTCCCGAATTTCTGGGATTGCAAACGCCCCCGGTTTTGTGTTTACCATTCTATAATGCGCTGTAATTTGGGCGACGGGTTCTCGTGACGTCACGACACAGCTGTTGAAGGCAGCTGGGACGCGAAGAAATTTTTTTAAAGGGAACCATTCTTCGTATATAAATGTTGTAGGTAGCAAAATTGAATTCTTTTTAAAAACAAATAAGAATAATAACTACTATATATATACATTTAAATTTAAAAAAAAAAACACTAAACTACTTAACTAAAACTAAAAATAGTTAAATGATGGCGTCGAAAAATTCCTCCGCATCGCTGGCCACTGGTAATGTACCCAAAAGGCTGGCAGCATTACCACGCTGAATGGCAATGCTTATCTTTTGTCCAAGGTAAAAGCCAGCCCTTGGGTCACGCGAAGTGTCAACTAAACGTTTAGGTTTAGACAAATCTTTATATAAGTTGTGAGCACTTGGTCCCCACGACCCGAGAGTTTCAACCCCAAACGGCTCGAAAATATAACTACCAACAAGGTTATTATATTTCCGCCGCTTGAGGTTCTCCGCAGCCGCAGCGGCAGCGCCAGCACAGCACGATGAGCTAGGAAGATGGGATGGCGCAAGAGTATCGACGCAAGTAGCATCCCACACTAAAGGCCTACCCATCTTCCATGGAAATAACGACATACCGTCTGGTCTCTTACCATCGTCAAAAAAACAAATTGAAAGAAACTTAACAACAACATCCAGAATAAAAATCTGTTCGCTAAGAGGATTTATAGCGAGCCAGATAGGTTGGATGTGAATGAGAAGCACATGTCTGGGCGATATGTGGTGACGCTTAGCTTGGCTTATGTTCTAGCAATGGACGTCTTTAGGCTGAAATTATGGTGATGATGTGAATGTATAAAATCCTACCTACGAGTACCCAGTTAACGTAACTGGAACGAGGTATTTCCCTGAAAACCTATGATTCAGGATTTAAAAGTGATAAGTTTTAGCACTAACAATAAGCCCTTTGTTTTTGGCCTGAATAGAGGAAGTTCCATTTATCTCGAGTACAAAACGGCCAAGGTCCGTGTTTAGCATTGTTGTCATGTTGGTACCACTCAGTGCTGATGTTCTAAAATTAAAGACGTCTAGCCGCCAAACGCAGTTGGGGCATAGACTTCCTCATGTTTTTTTTAAAGCGGCACGTGCAATGTCAGTGCTGCCGATGATTGAAAAGGTGAAAGACAACATTTTATTTTTTGAAATAGGTACCTAAGCAAATACTTACCTACTTCCTTAAGGAAAGGCTTCATTAATTTGTTTGTTATTCTCGGAGTTTTCCCTGTTATAAATGATCATTTAGCCGGTAAACATGAATTTATTCTTGAGGCCGGTCAGTTAATTTTCCTTGTAATTTGCATTGTTATAAGTCAAATCTTGGCGCAGATATCCAACAAGGAAAATACATAATATTAGGTATGTTAGAAATCTTGCAATGAATCCCGATTCATCATAATCAATCCATCATATTTCTACCCTTGACCCATACTAGGTACTTTAGGTTGACAGCCTGATTCTTCTTCCTTTCTCATGTCAAACGCCACAGTCATTTTTTTAATGTTTAAGTTTTTAAAGGGGTCCGTTATCCGAAGGTAACCAACGATACCTTAGGAGGACCCGTTAACTTATGAATAACTAGCGACCCGCTCCGGCTTCGCATGGGTGCAATGCTGATACTAAATCTCTACTATATTATGCATGTATTATACATATAAACCTCCCGATTGGAACACTCTATCTATTAAAAAAACCGCAACAAAATCCGTTGCGTAGTTTTAAAGATCTAAGCATACATAGGGACAGACAGTGGGAAGCGACTTTGTTTTATACTATGTAGTGAAGCTCCGCTTTCCATCCATAACCTGATAAACAATATAGGTTTTCAAATTTTGATGCGTAAAAAGTGTTCCAAATGTTCAGTTGACGTTTTATCCAGAGTTTACAATCACTCATGATGTTTTATAATCTAACGGAGTTTGCTATTTTCCGGTGACACAAGGCTATATTACGAGAACCGTTATTTTTTCTGTTTATTTTTCACATCATTCGAAGACATTAAGGTACCTACTTAATTATGTAGGTAGGTATACGCATGAGGTACCTAGTAAGTACATATATGAAAAAATATCTTAGCGACATTCAAAACGACATTACAAAGTTCCAAATAAAAATGATACACATTTTCTAAATAAGGAAAATGGGTTTTTCTTTATCATATTTCCAATATAAGTACCCAAGTCTGTAAAAGTGCATCGCTGCCAAATATCCTGTCTATACCGCTTCAGTAAATCGCTAACATGAGCACTTTTATTGTCCTGGGGAAGCCAAATAGCTATTGAAATATTGCGTTATTTTTGCATGGCAGCTTAGTGCATGTAGCGTACCTAGTACGTTGACAACAATTTAAAAGTCCTTGAGTCCTGTGACCGTACTACGAAGTGCCAATGCTATCATCATAGAGAATGTCTTTGGCTTATCATGCATGATTCAGTGTGAGGGAAAGGCATAGTGCTATTACAAAAAAAATACAGACGGCTTGAGAACGTCCTCCTTTTTTTTGAAGTTGCTTTATAATACGCTTCTTGAAAATGTCAGTAGGTAAAGCTCTTTGGAAAATCTCTTTTCTTTCATAAAATATATGCAATGAAACGACCTACCTATCGTTATTCGTCTAGACCCGAATGCCGTGTTCCCAACTATCGACATCCTTCACTAACTTACGTAACGGCAACGTGTTACGTAAAGTTACCGCGGAAGTACGGACTTTGCCCTTTCCGCCGTAGTACTCGAATAAAGTATTTTTATGTACCCCTTTGTAGTAACAGTAAAGTTTTTGCCAACAACAATTTAATGTGCCGTTAGGCCGTTACGCTTTCATAGTTCTGTCAAACGTTTTTTTTTACGAATTGTAGGTCGCGGGAGCAGTGGTGGCCGAGTGGTAACGGCCCCGACTTACGAAGTAGCGGGTTCAAACCCAGCCTACTTTCTGTTATTAACTTCATCACCACTGCTCTCAAAACGGTGAAGGAAAACATCGTGAGGAAACCGTCATGTCCTAGAACCAAAAATTCGAAGACATGTGACATTCACCAACCCGCACTGGAACCGCGTGCTGGATTACGGCCCATTCTCTCTCCTAGAGAGGAGGCCTGTGTCCCAGCAGTGGGAACATTAAAAAGGCTGATTCGAGTAGGTATGTTTTTTTTTTTTTCGTAAAACCTTTTCGGGTTTTCTTGTTGTTGGGTAGTGAACAACAATCAGCAGTAGCTCCATGTAAAACACTGGTATTACAGTTGCAGCCGCCCCAAGATATATGGGCTAAAGGCTAGGTAAACGATGTTAGAAGCTAAATCCTCAAATAATTCGAGATGATTTCCATAAGGCTTAACCAAACATGCAATAAACATAATTAAAATTAAATTAAATTAAGAATAATAATATATCTAATTAATAAACATATCACAATTTTATAAAATATATAAATACACATAAAAATGAATACTATAATAAATATAAATACAATACAAAGTACAGATATATAGTGTATATTTTACTAAATAATAGCTTAATTTTTAATTATTAACATATATTAGTATTTGGCAAATATATAAAAGCGCTCTTCCTCTCTCCTACCTATTAAATGTTGCTGTGCCCGACAGGGTCCATAATTGATACAGTTCTTATTTACCTACCACCTGTATATGCACATTGTGGATTGCCAAAACACTTGGAACTTGAAACTTGAAACCAATCGGTGATGCTTGAACGAAGCCTTGTGCCATCCTTTAATTCTGGAATACCGCAATTATTACCTTCTCCCTTCATATTTGGTAATTCCTCGAAAATCCTACAGCTATGTCTCTCCAAAATGTCCGGTGTTCTTCGAAATTCGTTCTGTCATGAGAAGTGACGTCACAAAACGAGAAACTGAAGCGTTAGGTAAGAGCGCCGGCGCCGGTACCTTGGCAGCTTATCTGTAACATTGAGCCTCGGAATTTGTACAAAGATTTGATAATTAACTAGACAGCTGTGATAAGACGGAACATGACTGTAAATGGGTGTAACATACAGTATACCTACGTATGTACGTAATTATGTGTAATGCGGATCCTACTATCACACTACCTAATGTAACACATTTGTATGATTAATCGAGGTTTCTGAATCAATAACACCTTAACACGTATAATATAAGCATAATTAGCCTTTTAATGTTCCCACTGCCGGGATACAGGCCTCCTCTCTAGGAGAGGGAATGGGCCGTAATCCACCACGCGGGCCCAGTGCGGGTTGGTGAATGTCACATGTCTTCGAATTTTTGGTTCTAGGACATGACGGTTTCCTCACGATGTTTTCCTTCACCGTTTTGAGAGCAGTGGTGATGAAGTTAATAACAGAAAGTAGGCTGGGTTTGAACCCGCTACTTCGTAAGTCGGGGCCGTTACCACTCGGCCACCACTGCTCCTCTTTTACCACCACCACGAGTGGCTAAAATTTCCAGTTACTTTTTTTAAAATTTGACATTTCGAAAAATTTTAATTAACTTATTAGACCTATGTACCCTGCTTATATGTGTGAAGTTTCATTAAAATCGGTTCAGTCATTTCGCAAAATAGTGACTTGAAAATCTGTATGAAATGCCATACGGCGTACACGCTCTTAACAGCTGACAGCGTTGAGGACGGATTTTTTGATGCTATAGTTTAGTTTGTTGTTAGTTTTGTTTATGAAAATGTAGGTATCTACCTACACTTAGTTATTTGTAAAGGTACACTCAAAATCCGGTGTGCAATCCACTCCCAAATTATCCATACCAACATACTGAGCGGCGAATTAATTGTGTGCTTGCATTAATAATACATCTGACAGTCAGACACGGAACTGTGTCTAAAGTGCAGGTATATATGTATGTATATATAATCCTAGTTTGTATGATGGATAACCCAGATTTCCATTGAGACTTTATCTTGTACATCAATATGAGCCGTAGATAAACGAGGACATCTCGCCGCCGCTGACACTGACTGCCAGTTATTTATAACGATAGGGCCGAGTTAAAATTGTCAGCACAGCTGATTGGAGAGTTAGAGCATTTAGAATAGATAGCGTTTGTTTTACTATAGGTAGGTACAGATTTTTTTTTTAAAACATGATATTATTTTATACTTGGTCTGTATGTTTCCGTCTGCGCTATAGAAAAAGACAGAGCAATACAGGACAATAGGTTTTTTTTAAGGACGCTCTAGGCGGAGCGGAAGGGAGTGAAACCCATCTGTGGCCCTCCAAATGCCCTTTGAGTTCCAGGGTTCTCTATTGTATTACCTAACTTTTTTATCCATAATTTAAAGAGCCATAACTTTTTTTGTCCTAATCATCATTTGTCCGAATGATAACTTACCCGAACTTAATATCACCTAATATCTCATGCCATAAAATTAAAATCTCTAAATATAATATATCCTAAACCCGTTTGTCATAAATATTACAATCAATAATATACAAAATATATAAAACCGTTTTTAATAAAAGTTATAAGTCCTAAATTCAAATTACAAATAAACAAATAATATTCTTAGAACGTATAACAAAGCAATTGCTATGAGCTTCTTTCATTTGTTATAATTAAAAAGATTTGATGATGCGTTATATTTTTTTATTATATATTACGTAAATAAATATATTATACATGTACATACTTAATAAAGCAGTTGATTGTGAACATTTGTGGTTTTTGTAAGCAAGCAAGCATGCAGCATGCAAGGAGTCATGCAGCATGGAAGCAAGCATACAGCATGCAAACAAGCAAGCAGCATGCAAGCAAGCAGCATGCAAGCAAGCAGCATGAAAGCAAGCAGCATGCAAGCAAGCAGCATGCAAGCAAGCAGCATGAAAGCAAGCAGCATGCAAGCAAGCAGCATGCAAGCAAGCAGCATGTAAGCAAGCAGCATACAAGCAAGCAGCATGCAGGTAAGCATGCAGCATGCAGGTAAGCATGCAGCATGCAAGCAAGCACGCAACATGCAGCAGGCATGGTTTCTGTCACGGCTCCGGCGCTGCGGGGCTCCGGCGGTCCCACGCGAGTTTATCGTCGCAGATGGGTTTAACGCTCACCACCGCAGCTTCGGCTTGCTGGCCGGCTTCGCCGGCCAACCTCAGCCGCGGCGGCGGATGTTACAACCACCTGCTCCTCAACTCGCGGGCCGCCTCGCCCCTCCGCGCCTACGCGATTTTAAATTACACTCTAGGGGTAGGGCAGACAAGACTACGTGGAGTCGGATTTACAGCGATTCGTTTCTGTCACTAAAACCTATTTTTAGCAAATGTTTTAAGATTAAAATATTTATTATAAATGAACATTCGGAATAATACACATTATTCAACACAATACTTAGGACATATGACTTTAGGGCATCTAAAATTAGGAGATTGAATTATTATAGTACTCGATATTATGACAGAATACTTTTAGAACTAAAGATAATTATGCTAACCAAAATTTCGGGGTTTTGAACATTATGGTTATTGTAGTTTATAGCAAACGTGTTATGGATAATGATTTTCGGACAAACAATTTTATGAGAAGTAAGGGAGTACCGAGTTCCAGAGATGCGGTTTTTCGAACAAATTCTGAAGCCCTGGGAGTGCATTTTCGTCCACAACCATACCCAAGAGTCTTCGTACAAGCCGATAAAAACAGTTAAAATAATGCTCTTCAACAAACAGAGGTATTATAGCGATTTACTGCGCAAAGAAAACAGCAAAGAGACTGTATACCAACGTACTAGGTACGTTGGTGTGTATTATCTGTGGTGTAGTTCCATCGTGGGCCGACAGGCCACGACCTTAGTATCGGATCGATCCACCTCGCCGACCTAATATTCTACAATACTACGTTCTATCTTAGATTATTAAAGATTCTGTTTTGGTAATAGGTACCAAGAGAAGTCATAGACGACTCGACTCATTTATTTTAGGTACAGTTCCATGGAATAGAGGGAATCAGACTTTTTTCACATTCAGTGTAAGTCGAATGACATAGCCCAACGATAATTTTAATGTCAAAAAGTAATCAAAAATAAAAAAAGAAAGGTGTTTTTGACAGTTTGCGAATGCGAACGTTCCTTAAAAATACGGGTTGTATTGCTTCGGAATTGGGATTTCACAATGTTGGTACAAAGAAATCCTTAAGGCCGAAGTATAAAGACCCTCTTCTCACTACAACTTTGTTTGCTTCAAAAGACCTTTGCTACCCAAAGACAATATAACCATTTTTCTCAGCCAAAACGAAAACCGCAGACATTTACGTAACTTTTCATGACCAAAATGAACATACACGGAGCCAAGGTCTACTGATAAAATACAACTGAAGACTGATAAAAAACTAACCGCAATCATGTAATAAGTTGAGTGAGATATGACCTAGATAGCGTTCCGCATTGCGCCAGAAGTATTTGGCAGACGTTACCATAACAGGAACTATTGTTTCTTACATAACCTCTAAGCACGGACATGACATTTTAAAATAAAACATGGCGTCGGAAATGCGAGGTCGTTAGCATGTGCGTCATGGCGTTTGAAGTTAGAATTTCTCGAATTTCTTTTAGAACATGTTGCTGGCTGGTTGGGAGAACTACTTTCTTCTTTTGATACCAACATTAATATTAAAATGAAGGTTTTCAGAAAAATAAAAACAGGAAACCAGTTGGCGCCACTTAGGCGTGAGGTTCTCTTCTTTGAAAACGTAATTTTTCTGGCTACTGACTACCGCGATACCGTAGTCTACACTAATATTATAAAGAGGAAAGATTTGATTGTTTTTTTGTTTGTTTGCATTGAATAGGCTTCGAAACTACTTGACCGATTTAAAAAAATCTTTCACAGTTGGGAAGCTAGATTATATATAGTGTATAAAGATCTTCAAATGACAATCGGGATAGGCTTAACATGTTTTCCTGTTACACTGCAGCTCAAAACCTGTGCCGCATATAGTACAAGGTACAATAAGTATATGGTATCCAGCCCAGTAACTGGGGAACACCCGTTCTTAATAAAGATGTAGCGGTCACACGATGTTATTAGCACTTATCAAGTACGTCAGAGCTTCTGGAAAATTGTTAACGTAGGTAACGCATACGCCAAGGCCGCCACGTGTATGTCAACAAAATAATCATCACATTAACTTACAAAGGTCTGATGCGGAATTTGTTCGAAAGAGTCACCGCGGCCCTGGAATGCAAAGGGCACAAGAAGGATCACGGGTGGGTTTTAGCCAGTAAGAGTCTGACACTCCCTTCCGCTCCGCCCAGAGCGGGTGAAGTATTTTGATCAAAATCAAGTCATTTTATTCAAACTAGGCTGAGAGACAGCACTTTTTGAACGTCAAATTTTACATGAAGACAGTCCCCCAAAACGCCCACCCGTCACCACTTCCTAGTGTTTTAGCCGGGAAAAAAAAGTGGCGCCATGGCGCAACAAACTCCCCAGAAAAACGTGATGACTTCCCATCCAAAAAAAAAAAGTCACATTGTCAGTACCAATTACTACAATATCTTTCGATAGTAAATACCTAGTAGAGTCTCGATTTACCGATGTCTGTATTTCCTAATTAACTTATCGCCATGACTTCACTCTACTCACGCATCTTTCTGGATAAAAAGTCGAGTTTGATTCTCAGTCATTATGGCACTTCCAGAAATGAATTTATACACAAACAATTTTACTTAAATTGTTGCCAGCCCGTACGAGTGTGCACTTAATTAAGTAGCCCAATGCTAGGGCTGCCATCATTGAAATTGCCGACGCCGGACAAAATCTTAAAAACCCCGGACATTTCGGTGAAATAGATTTTTTTCCCGGACAAACACAAACAAGTACCTTTGTGCTCTTGGTTTTGTACAGAATTTTCTTTTTTTTTAAGTATCTTGCGTGTACATAAATAAATAAATAAAAAAAGCCTTGTAAATACAAAAAAGTTTACAGTTTAATATTATAATAATCTATTATAGCGTCAGCTATTTTGCAGCGCCGGATTTTCGAATAGATTGTACTTATACTTACCGCTTAAGATCGAAGTTTTGTTCAAAAATTCAGCTAATAGCACAAAAGATGACCGGGTTTTACCAGGACACCTTTGAAAATCCCGCTCGGACGCTCCCCGGACGCCCTCCAAACTAGGACAAATCCGGATAAACCCGGACGGTTGGCAACCCTACCCAATGCCCTTAACTAAGCTCACCACTGAAGCTCTGTAGGATCATCTAAATCTCTTCTCTCTAGTCCTTAATTATATTCACTGCGGTCTATGGTAGGTACCCACCAAACTGCCTAAGAACAAACACTTGTGTCTATAATTACTTTGAAACGAGATCTACCAGTTCAAGAGCCCCATTTTTAAAGGGGTTTTTTTCCGTCCGGCAGTTTTCTGTACGTCAGTTAAGTACTCGGGAGTCCTTACTGTGTGCGTTAAAGGTCAGTGACCGGTCCACCTCACTACACCAACTTCATTGTATCAATGTTGTGGTCGGCTTCCAGTCATACCGGATTCAGCTGAATATATTATACTAGCTGTCCGCACAACTTCGTTTGTGTCACATTTTTCATTACTGCTCCGTTCCTATTGGTATTAGCGTGATGATATATAGCCTATAGCCTCCCTCGATAAATGGGCTATCTAACACTGAAAGATTTTTTCAAATCGGATCAGTAGTTCCTGAGATTAGCGCGTTCAAACAAACAAACAAACTCTTCAGCTTTATAATATTAGTATAGATTTAACGTGGAGCGGCTGCCTATCAGACCTCCACAACCCAATAACTGGGTAACACGGTACTTCTTAGCAAGACTGGTGTCAGATTTTCTGGCTTCTGGCAATCCGTAACGGCTGCCAAAGATCTACAAATGACAGCCGGGACCAACGGCTTAACGTGCTTTCCGAGGCACGGAGGAAACTCGGTATGTTAAGATGGTCACCCATCCACAGACCAACATTGGCAAGCGTTGCTTAACCTTGAAGATCGATCTGCGTGGCTGTTATTCTTTAGCCACGAGCTCCTCACTTCACAACCAACTCCATTGTATAATCAGGTTTTAATAATCCCACTGCTAGGAGTCTAGGAGTAGACATAGGCCTCTTCTTTCGGTTGCCTGGGCCTAGTGCCGGAAGTATTTCTAGTATTAATCTTCGAAGTATTTCTTGGAGAGTATGATGTGCAGTAGATGAAAATAGCAAACGACACTTGGGCAGAATCCTTTTATAGTTGAGATAATACACTTACATGACAAAACAGACGGAGCACCTCTAGGTTAGAGGTGACAACAGAACAGGAAGTTAGGGTTACCAGAACAATATCTTCATTATTTTTAATTAATAAAAATGTTGCCAGATATGGAGTGTACTTAATAACATATTTTAACAGTATTTATTCTAGGTTCTAGCTTAGACAAGTTAGACATGCTAGTTAGGTACTGTTACCGTATAACGTTCTAAGAACAGAGATCTGATTGGCCACAATTTTGTTGACTGGCACGCAAACGTTTTGACAAACGTCCGTGATACAAGCGACCTATGTGCAACATTGAATAAGGAGAAAACGTTTCTATATACGTTTATGATTCTATAAATAGTCTACATCGTTTTTCCCGCAAGGTGACAGCAAGCAAGGCGAACGTTAATCGTAAATGATAAAGAAAACTGTAGTAGGTAAGTAGATATGAGTGTAGTAGGTACATTATGTAATCAATGTAATTGTCTATACGGTTGGCGAGGAAACTGATTCATAACACACATAACTGACACAGAAAAATCACAGCAATCTTCACTCTTATGTGCTGTTATCTATATTTAAATCCAAAAACTTTTTGTTCTTTTGAACCCCGATTCACAACAAAAACTGACTCAAATTCACTATCGTTAATGAGAACCGATAATTAGTTCCTCTCCAAACCTTGACACTGGCAAAATCATCGTTAGCTATACAATGGAGCCACAACACAAAAAAAAAAAACAATTTGCAGCATTATTGGGCAATAATGTTCGTACCATAAACAAAACTAGGAAGACTGCCTGAATCTAGCGATTCCTCTTTCTTGGCAAAGTCGTGAAGATTTGTCAGACTCATGTGGCATCTAAAAACCTTGTTAGTGACGGGACACAATGCTAAAGCGCACTTATTTGGTTCTGAACACCTTGGTTATAATTATACTAATCCATTAATCATACGAACTAATCTTAAGGCGTTTCCATGACCAAATAACCTTAAGCATTCGTTCCCTCTTTGCCGCCCGCATCTTGCGCACGCCCTTTTATCATAGAACTAGCTGCTGCCCGCGACTTCGTCCCCGTGGAATCCCCGATTTTAAAACATTTTTTATCGCTGCTCCGCTCCTATTGGTCTTAGCGTGATGATATATAGCCTATAGCCTTCCTCGATAAATGGGCTATCTAACACTGAAAGATTTTTTCAAATCGGACCAGTAGTTCCTGAGATTAGCGCGTTCAAACAAACAAACAAACAAACAAACTCTTCAGCTTTATAATATTAGTATAGATGAGTTAATAGTCTCTGAATAGCGAAAAAAAAAACGCACTATCGCAAGGTTTTGGTCGGGGTATGGTATCGCCTTAACAAGAAAGGGGTATCATAGTATCGTACACATTAACTATAAAATACTTACCCATTAACTGGGTTTTGAAGGTCGCGTAAGCAGTCGAAACATGTTAAAAATATTGCAGCATCCGGTTGTGCTGGAGGCAGGTAGGCAGATTGATTGACTCGACTTTCCGTTAATTATAAAACCCCGATACCCTAGCCCATAAACCAAGATGACCCTAGTTTAATAAAGATTCACCTATTTCCTCTTTCAGTGTTTAATTTTCAAGGTACGACTTTTTAAATCTAGCACATGAGCTTATTGACCCCACAGCGATATAGCCCGCCTTTGTCAGCACGCTCAACCGGCCACCACGTTCCTGTTACGTCACACAACTTCGACTGCTATGACGCAGCATTATTGATTTTCTTACTTACGTCACTTGTAAGTAGGTTACAGAAGATACGGCTAGCAAAATCAGGAACGGGTTTAGTAAATTAACCAATTGAAACTCTCCTATACTTAGTTAAATGAATCAGTTTCTTTAAAATTGGTGAGAGTAGGTAGGTAATTCACACCATTCTTCCCGATCATAAGCCTTTTTTTTTGTTATGGCTCCATCGTTTAACTATCGATGATTTTGCCAATGTCATGGTTCGGAGAGGTAATGATGATTGGTTCTCGTTTACGATTGCAAAATTCAGAAAGAAATAAATAACATTTATTTTACAACATATTTCCGTCAGGTTAAAACCAGCCAGTACTGTTACTCTGTCGATCTTGTCTATTACTTTGCTCAGAAAACGGAATTGAATTAATAACCATTGACGGCGGGAAACCTGAAGTTTGGCGGACGTGGTTTTCTTTCTCAATTTTTGAATTAATTATAGAATATTGGATTAGATTAAGTTTTTGTATATATTTTATCTTAATATTTAGTAGTTTAGTTAGTTTTAGTGTTTTATCTCCTTCGGTAAGTGTTTTTAAGTTTTTTAGTGTAGATTTATAATGGATCCTCCGGATGACCCCGGAGGTGGAACATTGCCGCCCGAAGTGGGGCATTATATTACAGTTTCGAACGACACTAGTGTAGATACTGATGGTTCTATCAGCACTAGCACTTCTCATTCCAAAAGAAAAAGAATTTCTACTCGGCCTACTTTGTGTAAACATTGTAATAAAAAAAGGCGCAAAAGTGGCGGGAAACGTCACAACGATTGTAGTTGCGGTGAGGTGGAAATGGAAACAGAACACGTAAATACGGCATCCAATCCTCCCATTACTCCTCAGATGAATAATAACAATGAATCACCACAGATCTCGGTTTCGGTGGCCAGATTATTATATAATTCCTCGGATGCGGCACCATTTTTAGTTCACGTACAAAGGGAGCAAACTGCTTCCAATGGAAATACATTTTTAAATCCAATTTCATTTGGTAGGTTTTTAAAGAGAAACTCATTTAAAGGTATTATTAATGGAAGTCTTAAAAAAATTGGACGCAATCGGCTTGTTTTATCTTTTTCCACATTCCAAGATGCCAATTCTTTTATTACCAATAAGATGTTGGAACAGGAAAATTTTAAATCTTTTATTCCGACGTTCTCTGTCACTCGCATGGGCGTCGTCAGAGGCGTTCCCATGGAGTGGTCTGATGACGAGGTTCTTGATAACATCTCGGTCCCAATTGGTTGCGGGAAGATTTTAAAACTAAGGAGGATTAAGAGAAAAACTATATTAGACAATAAACCTCAGTTAAAAAATACGGAAACAGTTATTTTGACATTCGATGGTCAAGTTTTACCAAAGCGGGTGTATATGTGCTACTCTTCTCTAACAGTCGATTTATACATTTACCCTACTATACAATGCTATAACTGTTGCAGATATGGACACGTTAAAAATCAATGTAGGTCAACACCTAGATGTTATAAGTGCGGTCAAGGTCACTCTGGGGATGCTTGCACCGTCTCTGAAGACAGCGTACATTGTTGCCTCTGTAAAGGATACCATGAGGCAACTAGCAAAAAATGCTTAGAATATGAGAGGCAGAAAAACATTAAGGAGTCAATGGCCAAGTCCTGCATTTCGTATGCTGAAGCTTCAAAACTTCATCCTACAATTTCAAAAATTTCTTATGCTGATGCCTTGCTTTCCTCACCCACAATTTCTAGCAATATAAATACATCAATTCCACAGGATTACTCTCCATCAAAAAATAAAACATATAAAAAGACAGTTTTTATTAAACCTCGGTCGCCACCTCACTTTTCCAAAGGTTACGATCAGCAATTCCATCAGGAGCTTACTCAGGGTGTGCCTCAACCTAAAGATGGTTGTGCTATCATCCCCAGAGATGACCTATCTACTTTATCTGTTAGTGAATTGATCATAGCATTAATTAAATCTCTAACTCAAACTCATAACCTTTCACCGACCATCGCTGCCACTGTATTGAATGCAGTTTCTGAATCAAATAAAAATAATGGACAACAAAGCAAAGGTGTTCCAATGGAACTGCCGAAGCGCAGTAAGTAAAAAATGTGATATAATATATCTTGTAAATAAATATAAGCCTTTTGTTTTTTCACTTCAAGAGACATGGCTTAAACCAGGGTCTTTGTTTAAGGTCCCTGGGTATGCCTGTCTCAGGGAAGACCGCTCTGATGGGTATGGCGGTGTAGCTTTACTCATCAAACATCATCATCCATTTTCACTTTTCACACTCCCATCTCATAATAAAGACTTTTCCATCATTGCAGCAATTGTAGATAATATTTGTTTTGTTTCTGTATATATTCCTCGTCCTTCTGCTGTAATTTTTAGTGAAATTGTAAATATTTTTTCTATACTTCCTAAACCATATATAGTTTTAGGAGATTTTAATTCCCAACATGAAGTCTGGGGAAGCTCATCAACAAATGGCTTTGGTAGCTCTTTATTAGAAATTGTAGATAATCTTAATCTTTGTATATTAAACACTGGGTCCCCTACTCGACGCACCTCTCCAAATGAAGGAGTTAGTGCACCTGACTTATCATTATGCACTGATAAATTAGCTTCGCGCCTGAGTTGGGAAGTTATGCTTTCCTCTTATGGGAGCGACCACAGGGAGCGACCATTTCCCCATAGTTTTATCATTTCCATATAACCAAAAAATGTATTCCAATCGCCCTCCGCGGTTGAAGTATAGACTAACGGATGTAAACTGGCATACTTTTAGGGAACACTTGGATGAAATAGTTTCTGCTCTTCCTGAAATTAAGAGTGGCAATGAACAGTCATGTGCTGAGGCTTTAGCTAAAGCCATGATAAAAACCGCTGATAAACTTTTTCCTTTTAAAAAGCCACATAATAAAATTCCATCTCCACCATGGTGGGATAAAGATTGCACAGATGCAATATTAAAACGAAAGCAGTGTGAACTAAACTACTACGAAAATTCTACCGAAGAAAATTTTGACATTTTGTGTGAAATAATTTCAGAGACCAAAAAATTATTTAAAAAAAAGAAATTTGAAAGCTGGAGATTATTTTGCCTCTCTATATCACCTAATGTTCATCCATCTGTTGTTTGGCGCAATATCAGAAGGTTCAGATCAGCATTTTCAGAATCGTCTACCGCATTTCTTCCAACTCAGTTAAAAAATCAATTTTTAGATAAATTAGCTCCCTCATATGTCCCAAATGACATAGTTCCGTATAGTATGCCTCTCACATTGTCAGATCCTCCCTGTGAACTCAATAACCCATTTACTCTAGAAGAGTTGAAAGGTGTTGTCAGCCATATCAAAGATTCTGCACCGGGCGCAGATGGGATCCCTTACTCTTTTCTGACTAACATGAGTGACCTATCTCTTTCATATTTCCTAAAATTAATAAATCAGATTATGATAACGGGGAATGTTCCCCTTTCTTGGAAATCGCAAGATATTCTTCCAGTACTGAAACCCAACAAAAGTCCATCTGACAGCACATCTTACCGTCCCATAGCTTTGTCATCAATTATGTTAAAGATATCAGAACACTTGGTTAAAAATAGGTTAGAGTGGTTTATAGAAAACAGGGAATTATTAAGTGAAAGTCAGTTCGGTTTCAGGAGAGGTAAAAGTACTTTAGATAGCCTAAGTATCTTTGTCACTGACATTCGATTAGCATTCTCTTCTAATCACTCCATAGTTGCAGCTTTTCTTGATATAAATTCGGCTTATGATAATGTTGTAATATCAAAATTAAAATGTAAACTTGAGCAGTTAAATGTACCTATTTTACTTATAAACTTCATTTTAAATATACTATCTGAGAGGTATATAAATCTAACTATTGACGACTCTTGTGAAATTACTAGAGTCGTGTGGAAAGGTCTCCCTCAAGGATCAGTACTAAGTCCTCTACTTTATGATATTTACACTTATGATCTTGAATCCTCTCTGAATAATGAAGTAAAAGTGCTTCAATATGCTGATGACCTTCTATTGTATTGCCCAAATAGCTCTATTTCAACGGCTTGTAATTCATTGACATCAGGTCTTTCCCTTTTAAAAAAATGGATGGATAGCAATGGTCTTGAGCTATCTACCTCAAAAAGTTCAATTGTTCTTTTTTCTAGGATGCGCCTTCCGCCTCCTGTTACTGTATATTATGATAATGTTCCTATTCCTGTAAAATCATCAGTTAAGTTTTTAGGACTGATTTTAGATAGTAAACTTACTGGAGTTCCACACTGTGAATATATTGCATCAAGGTGTGAACAAAGACTAAATATATTAAGATGTCTGTCCGGAGTTTGGTGGGGAGCCCATCCATTTTCACTAAAATTAATCTATAGTGCTATAGTTAGAAGTGTACTAGATTATGGCACATTTTTACTAGAACCCGGAAATTCAGCTGCTTTTAAAAAATTGGATGCTATCCAGTCAAAAGCTTTGCGTATTGTGACTGGGGCTATGAAATCAAGCCCAATTAATGCCTTACAGGTTGAAACAGTAGATCCTCCACTTTCTCTTCGACGTCAGTTTCTTTCCGATAAATTTTTATTCCGTGCCTTACAATTTTCCAATCATCCTTTACGTGTGAAACTTCAGTCTCTTTTAGATCAAACCAATTCTTCTCAATATTGGTCTCACAAATCTCTTCCCTGTCTTCTGGTAAGCTATAAAAAGTTAATCTCTCTACAAGCTCCAATATACAAGTCCATTACGTTTCCACTCTTTGGTAATCCATATGAATCATTGGTGTTCACTCCGGATATTATCTTGAACTTAGGAATTACCAAAAACGACAACTTTGTAAAAGAGTTATTTAACTTTTCCAAAAACTTGCATTGGGAGAATTGGCATCATATTTATACAGACGCATCAAAACACTCTTCTTCAGGAAATGTTGGAGTTGGAGTTTTTCACTCACAGTATAAAATTGTACAAAAAGTTAAGCTTCCTCCTGAGTCTTCGGTGTTTACTGGGGAATGTTATGGTCTTTTCAAGGCCCTAGAGTATATTTACTTAATGAAATTGGATAAAACTGTTATATTTACTGACGCTCTAAGTGCGTTACAAGCTCTTAAACGAAATCCTTTTAAATCTAAACCTTTATTTCCTGTAGTTTTATTTATTAGAAGCCTTTTATATAAATGCCTTAAAATTGGTCTTCAAGTTTCTTTCGCTTGGATACCGGGGCATAGCAATATTACTGGTAATGTTAAAGCTGATCTTCTGGCAAACGAGGCGGTAGACTGTGGTGATATATTTCCATATACAAACTTTAGCCACGACTTGGTCAATTTACCTAAGAGTTTTCTTTGGGAAGATTGGAGCAGGTTGTGGGCAGATAGCAGCACTTCTAAAGGTAACTATTTTTCACGTATTCAACCGCATATCCCAAAGAAGCCATGGTTTTCTAAATTCAACTTTAGTAAAGCTGCTACGAGTTGCTTGATTCGTATGAGACTGGGTCATAATTGTTCCCAGGTCCACCTTGCTCGGTTACAGATCGTTGATAGTGCCCTTTGCGAATGCGGTGAGGTAGGCGATTTGAACCACATGTTTTTTTCCTGCCCTCTTCTTAATCATGATTCTTTTATTTCAAGTCTACTGTCCTATAATGTTCCTTTTCCTACCTCTATATATGTGTTATTATCAACTAATGATTTCAAAATATACATGTATTTAGCATCATTTATTTCTCTAAATAATTTACGTATTTAAACATTTTATACCTGTATCTATCCAAATGATCCTATCCAATATCCGTCCAAATCCCGTAACCTAAATTTCATTTTCTACCAAGTTTCCCCGTTTTTGTTGGTGGCATTGCGCAAATAGCGACTTGCCAATACTAAAAAAAAAAAAAAAAAAAAATAACCATTGACAAAGACTAAATTGGAAGATTTCCATAAAAATAAGGACGTCCTCACGACTTCCAGTTGAACTGACCTACTTTTCTGCAAAACAGCTGATTGATCTATGTCAGCTGTTTATTTTCCCACGCCCATGCAGGTTTTATATAATAAACTGCATACCACAGATTGTGATTGTATGTTGTAACAATTAGTTGCTTGGATAGATACATAGATAAACGACAAATAGCCGTATTTGTTAAAAAAAACTCTTTGATTAAGTTATAGGAGGTTCTTAATTCGTATTTATGAAGCTGCAGAATGCCAAACTTTTTAAGAGTCTGGGCACTGTCTATCAATCAAATTGTGGGTTTATCATCATTTCCCATCACTATTATCATCATCTGCCTAGCCTTTTCTCACCTATATTGGGGTCGACCAGACAGATAAGTTATCAATGTGAAATTATTGCCAGGCTACAGTATGGGCATCTCCACACATACAAGCAGGCTCATTCATAAAGAAAATGTACCTATTTTTTTACCTACAGAATTTGAATTTAATTATCTATCTACTTTTGTTTGCAAATGGTTACATAAAAAGATTTTTTGAAAAGAAAATCTACAGCCCCATTAGTTTTACAATAGCGATCGCTGTATTGTTATGTTATGTCGTAAGATTTTTCCAAAACGCTAATTGCATCTAAAAGACGGATAGTAGTCCAACAAATTATGAGTAACAGTAAAAATGAATGTCCATTCAATGTACATTGGAGGAAAATCACTAAATGTTTCAACTAAAGGGCTCCTCGCACAGACGCCACTGCGCAGATCGATTGGTACTCGGTCGGCACGAACGATGTTATGTAAGGTCGGATTCTCTGCTGTTCGTGAGATTTTACTTTAAAACTCTGGTTTTATTTGGGTATCTGGTTATATCTAGAAGGCTTTGACGTAACAAGGAACAATGTTAAAGTTTGAAAATGGCTTTTTAAATATCCATTAACATAAATTCACGCCTTTTGTCGCGATGGAACAACACCCGCTACGATCCTTTAATACTCCCTTTCATTTACGTTCTTAGGTACATCTGGACTCTGGTTATACTCGCCAGCTGATTGTTACAACTTACATTCATACACGCGTGCCGGTTAGGAACTAGACATCCCAAAGTTCGTCTGTGTCTTTTTAGTGCGCCTCTCACGGCGTTTTCAATTACGTTTTCCCCAAATCTTGTTGAAAATTCTCACCTTCATTCTTCATTTTGACACTAGGGATTGTGGGATTTTTACTTAATTAACCACTCTGATCATCATTATCAGCACTAACTACCCAAATTAACGTTTTTAATCAGCCAGAAAAAGCCCTCCTTCACGCTTAATATGACACATTCTTAACAATATAATAAAATCAGTTAAAAATGAAACTTGTCACTCACTCGATCTCAGTTACCAAGTCGACATGGCCTTCGCTACTCTTCTCTCATTACCAACTACTTATCCGTTACATAACTATAAATCAGCTGGTCTGTATTGGCTCTGGCTGTTGGCTATTAGAGCGAACTTCCGCCAATATAATGCCAATATTGGCCACACTTCAACGTTTGCTAATTAGTTACCCTGGGAAGAATTTGATGATTGATTTTTCACTTTTAGACAGCTTTTTTTTAGGCTAGATTTAGTAGCTGGGTGAATTTCAACAAGTGATTTTTATATGTCATTTCGGTGGGATTTTTTAATTTCAATGCTATCTACATATTTTTGGTGACAAATAAAACTTTAGCCTATTTTATAACATTGTGCGTGAGTGGACATCAAATTTCATCAAAACTTACATAAATATTTAAGGATGAATTTTTAAGAGTCCACTGAAATGAAAAGTGTCTACCGAAATGATAAAAATGACCACCGAAATGATAAACTGTGCACCGGAATGAAATAAATCCACCGATATGATACAGCTAAGAACAACCGTGCCGGGCAGCCAGGGTTCCGTACTTTGTTAGGTTTGATTTCCACAAATTTTAGATAAACACTGAGACAGGACAGTAGACAGTTATTTTAATATCATCATTAATATATAGATATTACAATTACTATTACATATATCATTCTTTGAGGTTACAATAACCTCAAAGAATGATATTATTGTAATATTTATTATGATATGAATGAATTGTTTCTTCACTTAAATAACCTTTGGTAATTTTTTTCAGGTTGTTGTTGTGTGAAAATGTTGGAAAACTTTATCGTAAATGCTGGTAACCATAAATAAATATTTTTGTTTGTTTATGAACTAATACTAATTTACTTGATATATTTTCAAAAGAGTGAACGAAGCGCGATAAGAAAGCTTAAAGTTTCTGATTAATATGATGGCTGCATTTGTAAGTTATGCCATTAATACATAATGTGTACCCGTTGCACTAAGAGAAAAATGCTAGGTATAATTTAGTTAAATTGGTAACGAAACGAGAATAGTGTTTCTACAGGTATATAAGTAAAACTTCTAAAATTAAATCAACTCTTATATTTTATACTGGGAGCTACTACCCGATAATATCACCGTGGACTCGACAATATACTGTCATCAGCTTGATCGACTCCGTACAGAAATCAACAAAAAGCGCCGTGAACAAACAAAGATATACCTACTTCCTTCACGACAACGCTCGGCCGCACATAGCCAAAGTCGTTCGTCAGAGCTATTGGATTTTGAATGGGAGCTACTGCCACATCCACCTTACTCTCCCGATCTAGCGCCAACGGATTTTCATTTGTTACGCTCTCTCAGTAATCATATACAGGACAAAAAATTTGATGATAGAGCACAGTTAACAGATTTCCTCGAAAGCTTTTGTGCCTCACGGCTCCCAAGTTTTTACGCTGAGGGTATCCATGCTTTACCTAATCGCTGGAAATGGGTTGTAGATAACAACGGTGCCTACTATAAAGACAAGTAATTGTAAATTAAAAATATAATTTAAAATTGTTTTGTTTATTTGCAACGCTCATTACTTTCCTACCAACCCAATATATACATGTAGGTACTAGCTACATAGAAATATGTGTATATTATATATCTTTAATCTTAAACACAAATATTACACAACAAATACACCCGAATAATCTAATCTACACTTACTTACATTACAAAACTATGACTTTATATTTGATAAAGGATCTCTAAAACTTTATGGTTTTATCATTTCGGAGATACATTTCATTCCGGTGGACTGTGACACCGAAATGAAACTATTTTTGTCCCCATGTTACTGAAATGATAAACTTACTTTTTTGGCGGAAAAACCGCAAGCTTTGGGACCGCTGCGTTCGCGCCGAGAGCTTGAGCCGGACTGATCCGAAGTGAGGAAAGGTGAGAGGGGCGTAACAACGCAATGTTGACATGGATAATCTACTAAAACTTACTGTCCTCTGAAATGATAACTTTTTTCCAGACAAAAGTTGACTGCCTGTCAAATCCATGAGAAAGAAGATAAACAAACAAAAATAGTTTTATTTGATCGAATATATTATAATTTAATGATAAGAGAATTGATTTAAATCCATATTATGAATCTATTGGCAGGGGAAGGTATTTTATGAGCGGAATTGGGTTCAGGACAGGCCACCGTGATGATAAAATAACACTTTGTAATTTTTTTTTTGGTATATTAGAGGGTAGAAATCAATGATTTTTTTTTGCCAAGGTAGAGAAGTACTTACGTTGTTGAGAAAAAATATATAAAATAAAAAACCAGCACATTGCACTACCGTTCTCAGGTTTGCCGTGTATTTTTTTTGCTTGCGCAATTCACCCAGCTAAGGTTGAGGTCAGAGATTAAATCTTTCTGCTGAATTTAAGAAATGCTTTTGAGAATCATAATTACTTCAGCAGAAATACGTGCACTGTTTTATTTTACTTTATTGGGACTCCGTTAAACGTCTCCACATCATCCGGCCCTATGCACTCCGCATCCAGTCGATTCCCGCGACCTTTATACCTTAACATGAACACCACAGACTACGCTACTATGTTGCGGAATTTGTTCGAAAGAGTAACCGCGGCCCTGGAACGCAAAGGGCATAAGAAGGATCACGGGTGGGTTTTAGTCAGTAAGAGTCTGACACTCCCTACCACTCCGCCCAGAGCGGAAAAAGTCATTTGATGATTTCCCATCCAGAAATAAAATGAATACGTTACTATCACCCATGTTAGCAGTAGAACTGCTGGAGGTCTATCAAGACGCGCTCTTGAATGAACGTAATGAAATTGATCAGTGCCGCCTTCAGTATGGAGCGACTGCGGTTTTCACGGGTCGATTGGTAGTAGGTGGATAAGAGTTGCCATTAAATGGTATAGTTCACAGTCGTGCGATTGGATAGTCACGCAGACTTAGTCATGGGACGGTTAGACGCTAAAAATTGGCAAAACTTATATGATGGACGAGAGCAGTCAATCAATAATTTAGTTAACAGATCGGAGATGCCTTTATGTAGCCGAGGACCGCTAAAGTCTGACATGATGATGTTTTCTATCATGCTTTCCCCATGCACTTACATAACAAAACTCCTTTTATTTTAAATTTCGAGTTTGACCCACCGCGTGACCTTGAGCTACTTATGAACCCAAGCTACGCGTAGAATAGTTGGCGTTAGTCCAAATCGACGCACGCGCAGTTCTATTCGACTTGCCCTTTATGTAACAGGCGACTGTGATTTGTTCTTGACATCTTGAATAGTTTCAAGTGCGCAGTCGCTTGCCAGCGGGCGCTGTTCCGTTTGGGAGTCCTTGCAGGAGCGTTTATGTGATAAAAGTTTTTCTGGTATAGGTACTTGCCTACTGGCTACGGTGATAGCTTCAGATGGAGACTGAAGAAGTGTATTTCTATAGTCTATACATCCAAATTTTGCCAGGTATGTTGAGGATATATGAATTAAGGGTGAGCCTTTGCCAATAGCAGTGGTGGCCGAGTGATAACGGCCCTGACTTACGAGTTGTAGGTCGCGATTTCAAACCCAGCCAGGCGCATTACTTTGTGTAATTAGTTTAATTACCACTTAAAACGGTGAAGGAAAACATCGTGAGGAAACCGGCATGTCCTAGAACCAAAAATTCGAAGACATGTGACATTCACCAACCCGCACTGGGCCCGTTTGGTGGATTACGGCCCATTCCCTATCCTAGAGAGGGGGGCCTGTGTCCCAGCAGTGGGAACGTTAAAAGGCTGATTATGCTTATGCTTTGCCATCAACAGGGCACATCCGACAGACAAGCCCTAGAATCCCACAGATGAAGAACGCAATAAACACATTCCCTGACTTGTGCATCAGGCACAGGAGTGAGTATGGGACTCGGCAAAATATCGGTGAAGCGTTAAATAAATCTCAGTGGATAACAGTGACTGTCTTTAGCGGTTTATAGCTTCTACAGTAAGAAGATAAGCAATATATGTAGAATATTAGGACTCGTAAAAACCCTTCTAAATATCTCTTCTGTCTTGTCTTAGGCAAATGAGTAAGAAAGAGGTTGAGTTGGGCAATTAAACATCAACTGACACTATAGTTTTTTGGTAGTGATGAAACCAATTTTTGGATTAACCTTAGGCTGTTCGAAGCTCCTCTTGTTCGATCCAGCCTGTCCCTAGCTGCTCCCCTATGCATGACGCCCTAAGCCTAGGTCTGTAACCCACAGGGGGTGCCCTTAGCTCGTAGTCGCATAGTTTGTAAGTTTTTATAAGCCCTGGCTGGAGGCTTTAATATTTATATTAAGGCCGCCGCAGATTAGCCCGGTTAAGCAGTCAACAACCTTAGGGTGAACTGCGGGACGCCACTCATAGAAAAGAAAAAAAACAATAGGGTAGTTCCCTATAGAAATCTAGTTAGTCCGTAAGATAGATTTCTCAAAAATATTGGACATGTATTTTTTATTTTTTCACGTAAACAAAAACGAAGACGATATAATGCGTTGAAAACTCGTATGTGTGACGTCACCTCGTGCGACGATTTTTACCACGCCGTGATGTCACAAGCCCCCACTCATGATCTTTGAAGCTTTTTATCTTCGTCAATTTTTAGAGATTTCATAAAGCAAAATATACGTGTCCAATATTTTTCGATAGGTAATCTAACTGACGATGACGGACTAAATATGATCATATTTTTATTCCTCAAGAAACATCCCTATTGTAGGCTGGAAACATTTTTTTATGAAACCCTTTCGTAATTTGTTTACTCAATAATAACAAGATCTCAGAATCATGTCTTGGCAAGACATCTATTGATCATATTTAACGAAAATTTAATTAACTCCTCATGTGTCGAACTAGTATATTTATGAACAACTGTATAACTATAGAAAAATCTTATTATTCGCCCACGCATCCTAGCCTATCAATTTTCCGTATCGTAATTTATCGTAATTCACGTGTATAGATGCGATAACAAAAATAACTTGTTAACGTGATGCTATAAATTCTCATTGTAGTAAGTAGATATCAATAAATGTTAATGAGCACAAGTTTAGAGATACTATATTATCATTACTAAGTCATTTTTTACCTAAAAGATGGAGAGACGAACTTTTATTTTAAAGAAAACTCTGCAGTGACAGGACACACGTATGTGCAAAAGAGAGGGGCAGGTTTTTGTCCAGTAGTGGTAGACTTAACAGACTACTGGATGTTTAACAACTAGTCTTTGAGCGGCGTCTTGCAGTTCAAACTATGGCTGTCGACTGCTTAACCGGGCTTAACTGTGGCGGCTTTATTTTACATATGTAAATATTAAAGACTTTTTAACAATGATTTTATTTTAGTTTGAGAATTTTATAGCCGGCTTGGTAAGCCTGTGATAGGTGCATTTGGGTAGTCGTGGCTATTGGACATGAATCTGAGAACAGCCGTTTGGTTAAGCCATCGTGGTGAAAGCATAGTCAGCCAGATGCTGGGTTACAGAGTGCTAGCTGTCCAGAGTGCGCTGGGCGTTAGAAACCGCGCTACGATACAGTAGTTTGTTTGTGTTTCATTGCCTCGTTGGCCGGTAGCAAACTCAATTGCTCTTGGGTCTGGGGTACAACGCAATGTCATCAGGATTTTTTCAGTGACAACGCAGAACCTGGAGCCCTGCCTTGATCAGCCATCCTTAAAACAATCGAGCTAAAACTGAATGATCTTCAATCGTCTGATAGCCTTTTACCAACATTGTACGAGTCGCCTTTTAGTCTAATAGGGGTGTTTCCTGAGTAAAAAATATATGATTATATTTAGTCCGTCAGTTAGATTATAGAAAAATATTGGACACGTATTTTTTCCTTTATCAAATCTATAAAAACTGACGAAGATACAAAGCATCAAAGATCAGGAGTGGGGGCTTGTGACGTTACGGCTCGGTAAAAATTGTAGCGAGTAGTGACGTCACACGAGTTTTCAACGCTCTGTATCGGCCTCATTTTTTGTTTACGTGAAAAAAGAAAAAATACGTGTCCAATATTTTTTGGAAATCTATCAGACGGACTAATTAGATTTTTTTAGTCAACTACCCTATTGGGTGCCGCTGAATACGAGAATTACGAAAGCGTTTATCTACAAAAAAGATTACTACCCATTCTCAAAGAACACCTAACACCTACAGGCGTTCTACCTGATATTGTTTTGTTTCTGTCTAGAACGTTCGCAGTAGAAATTGAGTATTTCACGATAGCTATAATAATGAATGGGAGAGTGTTACGTTACAATCACTGTACTTAGCCACTGTTCGTAATAAGATCGCCGGTATGCGGTGAATGTACCTACAAACGGTAAGGCTTAGGCCTTAGAGGTATGCATGACGCATGAGTTAATTAAGTCCTCCTTTTGCACTATCGGCGTGAAGATGTAAACTCAATTAATTTAGTTCGTAATGTTGGCAAAATTGCAGACTTCGACAAAAGCGATATCACGAGTCCTAATTTATTCTCTTTCACAGTGATTAAGGAATAGCCCTTCATTGGAGGTTTATAGGGGAAGAAAGGGGTAAAAAGGGGATGGTACGGTAGGGACAGGTACTATTAGGTAGTAAAAACTACTATTTAATAGTACCTACGTATTAAAAAAAAACGTGTATTTAGCGTGGGTTTGAATTATAATAAAAGCGGGATCATCTATTGCTATGCTACCCAAAGGCCCACGAAAAATATCCTGACAAAGCAAATAAATGAAGGTCCCCAAGCCATAGCTGTGGACGATCGATTTTACTGTTAGTAATTCTTAACAACAATACCAAGTTCCCGTCCCGTTAACCTCAGGTAAGGATGTTTGAATTTGTCTTGAATGTAATGCTTGCAAGATCGTTTGACCATTTGTGTCCTAAAAAAAGCCACTACCTGCCTGTAATAAAGGTAGGTAGTGACTTTGTTTTGTGCCTACTTCCCTGTAATAGCCAATGCATCATCTATTTTAACTAATCTAAAGTAACATCAGGACTTCCAGTGTTTTAGCTGGGATGTAGAAGTAGTGCAACAAACTCACCAGCAACGTCTGTCTGTTAAGTTTAATCCGTGGTTTAGGGTGCCACCACACCAATCATCTGATGACAAAGATCGACGACGGTCCATTAGATAGTGTGGTATCTTTACACGGAGTAGGAAATAAAATACAGATGTGTTGCTGGGGACATTTTTGCGCTATTCTTCGGCTAAATCACTAGGAAGTGTTGACGGGCGGATGTTTTGGGGGACAATATTTATGTAAAAAAGGTGCTGGCTCTCAGCCTAGTTTGAATAAATGTTTTTTGACTTTAATAATTATTGTCAGGTGTACTACGTTCGACTACGTGTAGCTAATTAACCTAGTGACGCCAAGTGGGACCTAGATTTACGATCTTCTCGAAAATGTCAGAAGTCTTTGAACTTCGCGTTGCGTGTTTGTGTTATTTATTTATCAAAAAAACAAACGAAATCAAAATTGTAGGTTTATTTCGTGTTAAACTTATGTAAAATTAACAGGTTCATTGACTCAAATGTGTACGTACGTGAAAGTGGACGTAAACACTAGGTAATAAAAAAAAGTTTTAGGTTCTGCTTGCATAAGTGTCAGAACACGACTTTTTTCTGCCTAGGACCTATTTAGCACTTATTAATTCCATAGAAATAAATGAAAACAAAGAAACGTTAATAAAAGACGATTATATTTTTTGAGACTAGCACAGGACTACAACGTTCAACCCTTTTTTGTGTCTTCATCAAATTGATGATCTTATATCACACAGTGCTGACTGTAAACAGCGTAAAATAAGTAGAAACATCGCTGTCCTAGCTAGTAGTCTTTTGAAGACTATGTTTTCTTGCTCTAAAGGCAGTTTCTTGCTCAAAGCTGAAGCGTAGGGTAGCTCAGAGTCTCTTAGTTACCTACACAGTTGTGTTTACGGGTAGGTACGAGATATAATTTTAAAATATTACTGAAAATATAAAAGTGCTCCAGTTGTAAAGCCACTACTTACGTAAAATGATGTAATTACGTTGGCAGACGTATATTTTTACAACGCACGTGATTTTTAAATAAACGTTTTGTAGTGGCTGTTGGCTAGTCGCCTTGTGACTCGAAAAAAAAAAACGGACTGACATAATTATATAACTTTTTTTTAATTATACAGGATGACTTTGAATAGATGCGACAAAATGAAATGGGAGCTTCAGTTACAGTAACATAGTAATTATAAACTGTTTTTTCTACAATCTAAATCGTTAAAAAAAGTTACGTGGTTGGCGTTTTAAAATGATCCATCGATGTTAATATCTTTATTTAAGTACGAATTATCGGTATTCCAGAAAAATAATTAATATGCAAAATAAATAAGAAAAATTAAAGTATCAAACAATCTCGTCCAACTAATCGCAGTGCTCAATGATCGTTGTGGAGTACTCGCGTTATTAAACGTTGCCATTCATAGCGGTGATAAAAGTTCATTAATTTTACATTTGGTATGTTCTAAATTTTCTTGACAACACGTAATAATGTATATTTAAATATGTCGCATCTATTCAATTTCACCCTGTATAACAACAGCTATCATGTTGGTTTGTCAACGGCCAGTACAGCCATAAAAAAAAATTTAAAAAAACTAAACTGTCAAAAAAATAAAATTAGTACTTGCATACCACATAAGACTACATAAGACTATGGTTGCATGGTTGCATGGCTTTGCCTTTCCCTGTCAAAATGGGTAGAAGAAACAAAAAAAATATATATATACAGTGTGAAATCTTAATGGTTGTTTTCCCGCGGCAGGACGATTACCCATCAGTAGTACTATCGAAACACAAAGTTAAACTAAAAAAACAAATGTTTCTTTTTTTTTCAAATCATTAAAAAGTGTTCATAAACTCGAAAGAGCGAGAATCAATAGTAGTGCACTAGACATATAGTAGGTAGATACCTACATGAGACGCACGTACCGCCGCGTACCTACATATCGCGCGATGCACTACTGTCGGTTCAAGTCGCTTTCGAGTTTTGTTTATCACAATTGTTAATCTGCCATTTATGGAGTCTAATATTTTTTATATATATAAATCGAATGTATTACCGATACAAACTCATTTCGCTTCGGGAAAACAACCATTAAAATTTCACACTGTATATACAACCCTAGTTTTTAATTAGTACAAATACTTTAAGGGCTTATTAGAATAGGTCTTGTTATTATTTAAGAAAAGTCTAAAAAAATTATGTTCATAAACAGCAAAGTTATTAGCGTTTTTTATATCCCAAAATATCATTCAACTTATGAAAATACTGTACAGGCTATTGATTTATGAATGAATAAATGACGATTAAAATGGAAAAATACTGCACGTAGTATTTTCTAGTAGCAATTGTTATGAATGTTGATTCTAATATGAATTTACCAGTTATGAAAAAACTCCGTCGACATTTTTGGGGTTTTATTTTTTCAGTTTTGACTACACAAATATGATCAGTAACGGGTACGGATAGAGCCCTATTTTTTTTTGTACTAATTAAAAACTAAGGTTGTATATATTACTTACATTTTTAAACTCTGTTCCAGTTTTCGCCGCATCTCAAGTTATTCTTGGATCGCTCTTTAGTTTTTGTAGCTAAATTAGATCGGAATGTGTGCGATGAAGATTCCATAAAACGTGCTATGAGCGGTCAAGGACGCCTTTCCCCAAATACTCCATCCATGGACTATTTTGGGATATTAGTATTAGGTACAAACCGTTTCATAATATTTTGCCGTTTCCCTAGTGCAGAGACTTTACTTACTCACTAGTTTGTATTTTTTTAGGATCTCCAACTTAGAATATACACAACACACACAAATAAGAAGTTACACAATAAATAATATCGAAAAACTTGATTTACAATTGAAATGAATTTCAGCACAATATGAAATTATAAAATATAATTATTAGATTGTCAATTCGTTTTTGCATTTAAAATAACGAACTTTGCTCTTATTTTGTGGTAGTTTAGAGAATACACCATATAAGCACATCAAATCACACAGACAACTACAATTTCTTAATTGAATTAAAACATTCATGGGCCCTCAGAAAACTTCCGTCATTATAGGCGTCCCCCAAACGTCGCCAAATCTACCGGCTCGATCCTGCGCTATTCTCATCGCTATCCCACATAGAGAAATATTGTCTTTGCTATCCCAGGTACCAGGTCATTCATTGTTCCTTGTCGAAAACGTAAACAGGGCTAATAAATAAAACATTCCAAATAAACTGAAATAAATGTATTTATCTACAATAAAATTAGAGGATTTTATACACACATATTACAGAATTACCAGACATAATATCCATTGGAATGATAGCAAAATATTCGGTTAACAGTCCCCCAAGGTCATAGACAAACTTTAACTTTTATTTTACAAAAGAGTTCTTAATACTGGCAATAAATCGATGGATAAGTTTGACCAATGCTTTTTTACTTCGCTTATTTTATTATATTCATGATCGAATTGATAAAGGTTTACTTAAATAGTTTAGTTAAATAGCATTTTTTAGATATAATTCGACACAAACGTTCAACACTTAGGCTAAGGAGTGGTGGATGCTGTCTGTATACTTATGCGCCCATTTTGTTGCCCTGTAACAAAAAAAAAAACATTATTATTCAAAATCGGAGTGTGTCGACCAAAGTCTACCTAGGTAGGTCGTAAACGTCTAAGATCCTTTCAACATACTGGAAAAAGCTATATTCCTATTCACACCAGGACTAAATGACATCTCTAAATTAAAATTGGTTGGATTTTCAACGCTCGAATCACCAACGAGAATTTATATCCTTTAGCGCGCTGTCGCTTTTTTAGGTGCCACTTAGTGCTGTAGCAGCCTGATGTCTGGGCTTCTGTGTAGTAAGAAAATACAATAATAGCCCTTATTAATTGGGTCTTAACACGAGCAACTTTAGAAATGTACTCTACTCTGCCGCAATAGGTATCAAATTCTATAAAAAATAGTCCGCCATTTTTACTATATTGAATAATACATCTGGAATCTTCACATTCGAACTCATCATATTAGCATGATCATAAGATGTAAATATATCCGCAAATATACAACACACTTTTTATTTACAATAACCAACATATCCTGATCTTCCAGTGTGGCGCTAGTGTCAAAGCAAACCTGCCACCGAAATGTCAAAATCAGTACATTTTTTAGTTTAGTTCCAGATTTCGCCACGGTCAAGATAAAGTGGGAATTACACCACGTTTGTGACGTGTTTTAATGTGATACATGTCACGACATAAACGTGGTGTGTGACCTTGACCTTATAGAGGGGCGATATCGAGAAATAGATGTCGGTTTGCTAATATGGCGTAGTTTAAGATGCGTAACATCGTGTTTTATCGTTTTACAAGCTGTGTGAACGATGGATTTCGAATCGAACTTTGACGAAAATTTTCAAAAGATCAACTTTGATATAGGTACATTATGTATACAGAACTCTACTGCAAAATGTATTGTTAACCCAGACAAGGTCAGGTTATCAGTGAATGATTTTAAGATTTTATTGTATGTAGTACTTTTAGAATAAGCTCTTTTTGAAGAGGTGGGTTTCTCGATGGAAAGCGGTCGAAGACATATCTGAGAATTTCTATATCAGAAGATTTATGGAACAACGTTTCTGAAATAAATGTTTATTATTATATTAGCAATCATCCTAGAAACGAAGCTGTACATTGCCTGTAATCACACTGCATCCTTAAACTGGAACACAGATACGGGAGAAACGATCGTCGGTATCTAGTACGGCGATAGTAAGTACGGCCTATACGAGGTTCTACACAAAGAACTCTACTACGACTTAACGAGAGATAAAGTACACAGTTAAATAGAAATCAGAGAAATTATGGCACATGTAGTCTTAATAGTAGGTCACTGAGATAAGTTAGAGATACGTATATTAATTGCGATGCAGTGACACAGTGAACACTCCCATCGCAACGCTATCTACTGCAGACAGAACCGGATGTTCTAATGCAACTCACTCTTGGGGGCAAAGACTACATTCTTTGCACTTTTGATTTTTTTATATCGATGTGTACTCGTGATTGCGGCCCCCTCTGGATAAGAATGATGTCGGTCTCGGGGTTATGTCTATTTTTAACAACTTTGTACACCATGTTTTATGCAAATAAATACTATTTCTATTTCTAAGATATCACAGCCGGGGTGTGGCTAACGGCCCTGACTTGCGTATTATGACTTTGTTTTGAGCTGTCATGCCATTTATTACCAGAAAATTGTCATTTGGGCAGTTTTCGGCCATATTGTTCAATTTCAACGGAGTGGTCAGATCTGATAACAATCCGACACGATTGCGGAGAGATCTCGCTCAGAACCAAAGGCCGTGGCCAACATAGTTAGGAAATATGTCCAAAAACACAAAATTCTGAGTGTAACGTCCATCACGATTCGATGGGCCTGCGTGGTGGTTTACTAACATTCTCTTTCATTGAGAGGAAGAAGTTACCAGAAGTGGGATCATTTTAGTCTAGTAACCAAACTACCATAAAACATTACTAACAGTACTGTTTTTAGGACTTATTATTGTTAAGCTCGCATAGTCACAATCTGACCTGATCGAAAACGATGTGGGCGACGATAAAGCACAATTTCTTAGGAGTAACCTATTCGCTATTGATATAAAGATCCCTCGGGATGTAGCTATCAGGAAACACATGTATCTTGTAGATTTTGAAGTTCTATCCCACTAGTTTGTGGCAGTACTACGAAGTGCCAATGCTATCATGATTCAGAGTGAGGAAAACGTATAGTGCTATTCGTCTTGTGAACTCAGTCTCTCTCTGACACAGGAATCATGAATCCCTACCATGACGTCTTATATCCATCATGAACCATGATGGATTTAAGACGTTATGGTAGGGCTGCTGGTCCGACTACAAAATTGGCAGTCAATCTCCTATTATCACAAATTCTCTATGGCCGTTGATTTTATACACATTTAGCAGTAACTTACCGGACCGATATGAATAATGACCGAGAAAATAAGTGGTTACCGTGTTAATAGGTTATTATGATAAACGATTATAATGTGCATGCACTTAGTTTATCTAAAACTTATACGCAATAGCCTCGAACATTTAATAGTGATCATAATATATTATGAAAGAGCTCATTCAATGCTTAAAATACGAGTGGTCCTCTACAGTCTAATCGGATGCGGCTATATACCATGAAAGGACTGCCTAGTATTGGGTTACAGGATACTTCTGAGTTAAGACTGGTTTACCAAAGTCGTGACGTGGATTTCTTGAAGGAGTTGCGCTGGTTAAGGGTTCTTTTAGTATTTAGTGTTGCTAACCCGAATGCCCCCGAAGACGGGTAAAGTTTCGAGGCGATTGGCGGCGGCGACCTCTCGCGTTCGACCCTGGTTCAGGCCATGGTCCGCAGCGAGGAGGCATGGGAAGCGGTCACCTTCTTCTGCGAAGCAATAATGCTAGCGAAGGAGGAGGCAGAACCCATGCGGAAGAGGGAATTCTAGCACACCAGCCGCCGCAACAGAAGAAGACGCCCCGGGCGTCGGGAAACGCAGGGCGATTCCCGGCCACCGTAGGCGCGGGCCTGCGGATGGCAAGCTATGGGTGGCTCGCCGTCCGATAGCAACCAGGCCCGGGTCGACGGCGCGTCGTGTTCCACGTGCGCCTCAAAGAGCTGTCAGCAAAAAAGACGGGCCCCATAGGGTCAGTGTCTGCAAGGGTTGCGGAATTTGTTCGAAAGAGTCACCGCGGCCCTGGAACGCAAAGGGCACTAGAAGGATCATGTATGGATTTTAGTCAGTAAGAGTCAGACACTCCCTTCAGCTCCGCCCAGAGCGGGAGAAGTCATTTGTCAATTTCCCATCCAGAGTAATAATTTAGAAAGCGGGTAAAGTTGAAACAATTCGTAGCTGTTTTAGCCGAAGCTAAAAGTAAAGATTGGGTCTAGACCATCTCAAATACGATACCTAACAATGAATTCGCAACAAAACTAAATTTACTTCTCAATGTCACATCAATACGAGTAAGTGTTTGCGTCAATGGGTACGCGGGGTTCAACCACGTGGAGCGATGCGCATATATTGGTTTCTACTGCAAGGTTCGCGCTAAGAAAAAAAAAAAAGAAATGAGACTATGCTTTTTTTAAATAATTATATAATAGAGGTAACTTCAAAAAGGAATTATTTCACCAGTGAATTATAAAAAAACCTAGCTTGAAAAACAACTAAATTCAATCTCAGTTTTTCTCCCACAAACTGTATCAGACCTTGCCTAGACAGCTGTCAAAATAACTTGGTGGAAATCAAGACACTCTATTTCCCACAACCACTTTCCTGCCCTCTGAACCTCAATATGGATTGGGCCAATAAAATTCAGATGTATGTACCATAGACACGAAGAAGTTACTATGCCCATTGTTTAAGATAATTTTCGCAATAAATTGATTCGCTTACTGTGGCAATCCATTATTTTATTAGAAATCAGAAATATTTTATTTGTGATACATAGATCAGACTTCAGTACCGCACTTTGTTATCGTAAGTTGATACAGACATTTATCATAGCATGCACCTAGTTTTCGACATAATAAATCATATTACTAAGCCGTTACTGCAGTGCACGAAGTAAATATTATCTGTGAGCGTGAACAAAACAATGAGGGTTCTCTGAAATGACGGGTACCAGGTGGCAGCACTGAGGCGCCAGGTCCAGACACCTGTCAAAACGGTAATGTTTTCTGACATTTGTCAAACTGACATCAACGTCATGTTTAACTCAAAGTCACGTTTTCAAGGAAAAAAAGATCTCGTCTATGTGGCGCCAACTGGTTGCGTAAATTTTCCTGAAAACCCTCATTATGACATTGGAATATGAACTAAGCCTAAGCACGCCACTACGAAGACTACTAACAACTACGAAGTATACTACTAAGCCAGAGAATCTGACACCAGTCTTGCCAAGGAGTAGAGTTCCAACAGGCAGCCGCGCCATGTAAAATGCTATTACTCGGCTGGTTGTCTGTCTAGACTCGCTGCCGCTAGGCAGATGATAAAATCAAATACAAAAAGTTATGCAATACAAATTTAATGTTTATGGCAGGAGAGTGAAGAAAATAAAAACTTTTTGACTTCCGAAACTAAAGTTATTTTACATTTCTCGTTTAGAAGTCGGTTGTTTTTTTTTTATTTTTCACTTTAAAGTGGTGATACCCCACACCTGAACATCACAGCGTATTTGCTATAAACTGGTGTAAATGATAAACAGACATGCGATTTCAGTAACCCCGGAAGATTTGCTATTGTTTATTAAAGAGTTCCGTTTCCTATCTCAGTTCTTCATCAGATTTGCACCAAACTAGAAATCTCGAATAATAAGATGCTCTTCCCTTCCAAACCAACATTTTGTCTTTTTTTTTGCATTTTACATCGCCCAGTGAGAATGAGAACATCATCAATGTACTCGAAGCCACGCATTATTAGGGATAACTCAAATACTAGTCGTCAGATCACACTCAATGGGAGCACACGGCTAGCACCAGCTTTCGAATATAAAAATAATTATCAAAATCGGTACACCCAGTAAAAAGTAATGAGGTAAAACACACAAAAAAAAATACAGTCGACTTGAGTAACTCCTCCTTTTTTGTGTGACGACTAATATAAGAAAACAAATCGTGACGGTAGAATAAACAAAAAACCAGTGTTGCATCAACCACAAGTAACATGGTACAAGGTCAGGAAGATTATAAACAAGCCACTTGACGACAAACAAAGAGACAACAGATTAAAATTACCCAGACTCACGCTTTTTGTTTTTTTTAAATCAATTAACTACAATGTCACAAGTATCGCACGTGTTGGCAAGAGGTTGCTTCCATCCGGAAGACAATTGCAAGCGACGCATAACGTGCACGCGATGTTTTATTGATAACAAAAGTTGGCAACATTACTCGAAAATGAAAGAGCTCATTCAGAGTAACGCAGAGCAAGAGCAGCGGTGGCCGAGTGGTAACGGCCCCGACTTGCGAATTGTAATTCGCGGGTTCAAAACCAGCCCGGCGCATCACTTTGTGTAATTAATTTCATCACCACTGCTCTCGAAATGATGAAGTACAACATCGTGAGGAAACCGGCATGTCCTAGAACCAAAAATTCGAAGACATGTGACATTCACCAACCCGCACTGGGCCCGCGTGCTGGATTACGGCCCATTCCCTCTCCTAGAGAGGAGGCATGTGTCCCAGCAGTGGGGACATTAAAAAGGCTGATTATGCTTATTATTGCTTATGATTATTATACACAACGCCATCTATTTGTGATCAGATGGCATTTTATTGCTTCGCTCCCTGGGCCGTTTCACAGAAACCCTTATTTTTCTAAGATAAAAACCAAGCAAGCTTTGTGTTATTACAAAAGTTTTCGTAATTAATCTTCAAACAATTTTACCTCTTTAATCAATTTACATAAGGCCCCGTGGGAATACACGAATAAAATATAGTCTTTGTTACTCGCTGGTTACGTCGCTTTCCATTGGTGTAAGAAGGTTAAAATCGGACAAGTAGTTTAGGAGCTTATTCGGTACACACACAAAAAAATCTCTTTATTAGTATTTACACATGTTTATGTTCCTACATGGTTCCTACACTAAACAGTGCGACTGATTTCAGTAGAAAATAGATAGCGCCATCTATTAGTACACGACGTTAAGAGCGTATACACCAAACGGCATTTCTTATAAATTTTCAAGTCATTATTTTCCGAAATACTTAAACCGCTTTTAATGAAACTTTACACACATTAGCAGGGTACATCCCAACCAGCAAAACAGTCTCAGAACTCGCACTTTTTAAGAGTAGTAGGCTTAAAGCGCTCTTATATTTGTTTTAGAACATACCATGGATCCTATATTACTTTTAGACAAGCCGGTATGGCCTCAAGAATGGTCAGTCTCATAACCAAGTCTCATATATGTATATAAGAGCATTTACTAAGACTAGTTGCACTTGAGAAAAACTTGCTCTTATATGGGTATTTTCTAAGCTCGTTTGATTTTATATTAGACTTGCTAAATGCTATTGTAAGATGTCAGACTAATATCAGCATAGCTTAAGAGTACTGTGAGTACGTGCATTTCTGATCTTATTTGAAACTAATCTAAGATCAATACCACTGGTTAAGTATGATATTAGAGTGATTTGGGTTCAACATATTTACAATATAAAAGACAAGACCCATATAAGAGCGTTTGATCTTAGATCGATTTTGGGAATAACTAATTTAAATAGTTTTAAGAGTAATTTTGCTGGCCATATTTTATTTTAAGTTTTTAAATTTAATTGTTATAATGGATTACAAAAACTGGAAAAGGTTGAAGAAAACTGGTGGCTACAGGAGGAAAATTGTAAAGAAGTACAATGAAATGTTAAAAACACAAACAAATATACCGCTGCCAGGACAAAGTAGTGTTGAGAAAAATATCAGTGAGGGTTCTGCAGGTTTTACTTTCTTAGAAGAGGTCGATAATAACGACGAGAATTTTATGATAAACGATTTCAGTGAAGATGAATCTCCGAGCGAGGACGAAACCAAGTATGAAAAAACTTTCGTGTTAAAAAATGATGTCAAGATATGGGCGTTGAAATGTTAAATTTCAACGCCCATATCTTGACATATCACATTATCACATGCAGCACTAAATTAATTATTATTTATTTTAAACAAGAATCTAAATGATGTTCTACCCAAAGACTCGCGAACACTACTTGAAACAAACAAAGAGATAGTACACATTAGTAATTCGGCTCCAGGAATGTATTGGCACAGTGGCTTGATTAAAAGACTCATTGATATTTTAGGACGTTTATCGTGCACTCCAGATATTATTCATTTGAATATCAATATAGACGGACTGCCAGTATCTAATAGTTCAAGACAACAACTATGGCCCATATTGTCTAATATATTTGAATTGCCTAACGTATCGCCCCCGCCACCCGCGCCGACTTCGTGTCTTGTTTTTCTCTCTGTCGATTTAAGGTTTTAAGTAAAATTGCGAGGAACCCTAATTTATTCCAATATGGAGTTATCTTTAGTATACCGAATGCTAATATTAGAGTAAACAATCTTACATTAGTTTAATAGTGCGCTTGTAAAATGCAGCTATACTAATGGCGACACTATCAATACAAATTAACAAATAAAATAATTAAACGAGAACAGGAAATACCTTATTTAACATGGCGCATGAATTTTGAAGCGTAAAACGAGGTCTATTTAACAGTAAATAATAAATTCCAATACGATTACTTACCGTATAACTACTTTTATAGGTACTAAAGTGCCGTACCACACAGTATAAACATTAACTTCACACAATATTAACTTTAATTTGTTTCATTTAATTTCAAGCCAACACTCACACAGACTTTTAAGTTGGATCAGATGAAAAATTCTCAAAATATTCTAACCTTAGACCAATATAAGCCTATGCAGGCTTACATGATACTTACGTAAAAGCAATATTAGCCTAAGTCGGCTTAAATTAACTTTGGCTAGATTTCAGTAAGTGCAAACAGCATTCAATTAGACTGATATTAGAACGATATTAAACTAAATAAGCTTATAATTGGTGCCCAAATCCGGGCTTATATCATTATATAGGAGTGATTTAAGAGCAACAAAACAGTAGTCTAGAGATTGTTTTAAGCCTAGTTTTTGCTGGTTGGGATAGGTCTAAAAAGTTAGTTGACTTTTTTTTCGATAAATAGTGTTACAGTTAAATTAGACCCTTTTTAAATTTTCCATACAAACATAAATTTCCAGTTATCTGTTTTTAAATAAGACATTTCGAAAATATTTTAACTCACTTTTTAGACCTATGTGTCCTGCTTATATGTGTGAGGTTTCATTAAAATCTGTTCAGTCATTTTGCAAAATAGTGACTTCAAAATTTGTATTCAATGCTATACGGCGTACACGCTCTTAATATTTTTAGCTTTCAGCTGTACTCCATAAAAGTGTTTCAGTTTCATTTTATTCACGGCTGCATTTTGTATCCACCTCGGGATACAAAATACAGCCGTGAATAAAAACGAAACTGATTGAAATTACCACGCTATTTAAATACTGTTCGCAGAATTGTGTCCAATTTTATTTAAATGGTTGTTTGGAAGTTTTGTGAGAAATCCGTTATTTGCGTGAAAATCCCCGGGGAGGTGGGTATAAAACCTTTTGCAGTATTGCTGTATCTATGCCCCGCTGCGACCTCGTGCTTGATGCGACAGCGCTTATTCTAGATCCATGATATATTTGGATATGTGCCGTTTTTACACAAATTATGAATGAAAAATATGTTTTTCTAATTGTTCTTGTGCAGAACTGCATCAAAAACACACTAGCAGACTTTAGGGGCCATGCATAAAATACGTTACACGTTAAGGGGGAGGGAGGTGGTATTGTAATCTATGTGTTGAAGTAAAACACGAACAAAATTGTAAAATATGTGACCTCACACCAGGGGTCTTAAATCTGTTGCGGAATTTGTTCGAAAGAGTTACCGCGGCACTGGAACGCAAAGGGCACAAGAGGAACACGGGTGGGTTTTAGTCAGTAAGAGTCTGACACTCCCTACCGCTCCACCCAGGGCGGGAGGGGTCATTTGATGATATCCCATTCAAAAAAAAAAGGGGTCTCAAATCTAACCACTAACTAACTATTTTTATGACATTTTACCAATTTAAATTAACATAATTGTATTATTTGACATGCATATAATCGTTATCTTTGACATTTCTGTTATATCATAATAATATAAGTACTGATTTTGTATGCCTATCGGCGGTACATAGATTGTACAATAAAAGACTGAAAACATCTGTAATCACCTATGTTCACAAAATGAATAAATGAATTTGAATTTGAACCAGCTGTGACAAGGAGGGGGGGGGGGGGGGGGGTGTAAAAAAAGATGAAATTCGTGTGACATAATTTATGGTGGGTCTGTAGCTGGTGCCTGTGTTTTAATCAAGCAAATCAGTATTGGAACTGTTGCAACATTTTCTGGGAGCCTATCCCGTGCTGCTATGACTGAGTTGGGCAGGCGAATTGCTTTAAAGGTTTTCTAGATTGTAAGTGCTAGCAGCAACCATTTGCCATGTTGCCAGATTGCAACCAGTAAATTAGAAGAGGCTGAGTCAGTGATTATTTAATCAGCATAAAGCTCTTATTGTTTGGTTCAATGTCCATGCATATTACAATTCGACCCTGAATGCAAGGTCAAGGCAAAATGTACAACTTCTAGTAGGAAAAATAATTGGTACAGCAGAATAATGTGAATTATTTTTCTGTATGTTCTAATAAACCTTTTAACACTTTTAGAACTCGGACACAGGATTTGTTTAAACTGTGTGGCGAGTTCTGGGCACTGAAAGTATTAAATAAACAGTTTTTTTATCATATTGAGAATGTAATTGTTTTCCAAAAATGGCAAGTATTTCTAAAGAGGCAGAATTGTTTGTTAGTACTGAGGGAATCTCTGTAAGTACTGATTCTATTACAAATATTCTGCTCACAATACACTATTGCTAAGTCCCATAGACTTCTTCTTATCTCAAAAAAAACGCATGGTTCTTGTGTTTTAAACTGGAAACAGCTAAATGTTTATAATAGCATAGTATTGAAAGAAATATCTTAGAGTTGTTTGTGGCATATGTGCTGCAGATAGATGCATGCCGTGTTTTTAAAAAGCATAAGATTTAAAACTTAGCCTTCCCCCTACTTCTATGACGTTACTAAATTCGTAAAAGAAAATTAGGAAATGTTTACTAATCTGGACTCCTGTCGATATGGTAACAAAATAGCAAATATCATCAAAAACAGCCCTACTTTTTAAGTTTCTTATAAATATCTTCACAAATTTATAATAAGCTTCCTAAGCAAATTGCAATTGAAATGTATATTTTAATATATCACATAAACTAAGCTTTAAGGCAAGAAATTGTAAACTATTGTATGCCTAACTCACAATAAAGATCTTTTGACTTTGACTGTCTGTACTCTTTTGTACATATATTGTGTGCATAGTAAAATGTAAATTGATTATAAATATTTTTTTATCATCCTTTTGAATTAATTTTATACCTATCAGTTTTTATTTTTAAACTAGGTGAGGCCAGAGGTTTTTAGATGACAATTATAACCATGAAAACAAACTTATATACAGTGTGAAATTTTAATGGTTGTTTTCCCGAAGCGAAATGAGTTTGTATCGGTAATACAATCGATTTATATATATAAAAAATATTAGACTCCATAAATGGCAGATTAACAATTGTGATAAACAAAACTCGAAAGCTACTTGAACCAAAAGTAGTGCATCGCGCGAACATTTATTATTCACTCTTCCTTTGTAATTTGCCGACAGCGCGTGTAGGTATCTACCTACGTTATGTCTAGTGCACTACTATTGATTCTCGCTTTTTCGAGTTTATGAACACTTTTTTAATGATTTGAAAAAAAAAAACATTCTTTTTTTTTTAGTTTAACTTTGTGTTTCGATTGTACTACTGATGGGTAATTGGCCTGCCGTGGGAAAACAACCATTAAAACACACTGTATAGGTATATATACACATTTTTTATTAATAGCCATTACTGTCCTGCTTCTGAGCAATGGCCTCCCCCAAGTCCTCTCAAGAATTCTTCTCCGCCCCACCTCATACCATAGCTTAAATATATTATGAATAAAAAAGCAGTGTACTTACCCAAGTACGGGACATCCAGATGAGTGTTTCATTGTTCAGTCTGGGTCCAATGAGGGGGTTCATTTGTGCCATGTATGCACACAGCCAGCTGGAATACACAAGTAGGAAAAGGTTAAATATTGACGTAGTAAGATTTCATGTTATTTAATCATTATTCTCACTATCTATGTTTAAGAGAAGCAAAAACCAAAGTTTTCAGGGTCTAATAGTAGTAGTAATAATTGAGAAAAGGAAATTTGTTTGTAATTCAATAAGTTAATCTTGGTTTTCTGCTCTGCTTCAGCTTCCTATTTTAAAATTCATTTAATTTTAGTATAAGATAGGACCCACATGACCTGATTTATAAAACAGTTCGTTAAACAAGACTAAATTGAGTAGAAATTGTTCTTCAATATGATCGCAAATCATTTTTCAAGCGACCAAAATCACGAGGGCAGTCACTGAAGGCAGTCAAGTGCCTACAACTAGGTCTGACGTGCATGACTCATTTTGGTCTCAAAAACCTTGTAAAAAGAGTAATACTTACAATAACCAGCATGTGGCAGCAGTAAGCATCAATACCACCTGGATAATCCTGGAATAGATCAACAAAATACAGGTTTTAGTCAACAAATTAGCAAAAAGTATTTGAAGTAGGAAGATACAACAACTTACCCTCTGTTAGGTCCTTTAGGGGCGAAGAAGGGGCAAACAATACCCACAATACCCCACAGAACGGTGAATACAGTGATGGGAACGAAGGAGGCACCCATTTTGAGATATTATTTAGATAGAATTCTAAATTATAAAATCTCAAACAAACATCAGCTGCGTAAAAATGGTGGACACACTGATTATGTTGGTAACACTGACGTCGATAGTCATATGACATTACGACGTTTCATTCTACGGAATTTAAGGACAATTTCTAATATGAGCGTCACCTGATTAATTGAAATATCGTAAACTCATATTATTTTTTATAAAGGACAGACGGAGATTGTAAGGTCTTTGTAGTAAAATCATGTTCCGTCCGCAGACCTACTTATGTGAAAATCTTATTTTCACCGAGTAATATCAGAGCGTTAGTTGAAGACGGTGTGCCAAGTGCATTTTTTATTTAAGTGCTCTAAAACAGTTTTTGCAAAGGAGTACAATTATTTATTTAAATAATCATAGACGAAGCCAAAAACAATTATTTGGTACCATAGCGTCATAGCGTCTATTTGTTACGAATCGAAATTTTATAATCGTATTTATTTTAGAAAAACAAAAATGAGATCTGCGAAACGACCAAAATCCCACAAAAAGCCATCAGGACACGAAAGAATAAATAGGAAACGATACAAAAATAAATCCAATAGCAGTTGGGGTTGGAATGATGATTTGTCTGGACTATTTATCGATGATATTAATGAAGCAATACGTACACGAGTTAGTATTTAGAACGTACACCAATATTTAAAACTACACACGCTACGCACCTTTGTTTTATTCAATGCGAACAAGGGTTCTTGGCACTTCAGATAACTTAATAAAAATTGCTTGTGTGTCAGTATTGGTATATTTTTGGCCTTGAGCAGCCCTGCACCGGATTCAGATCAGTAAAGAGTATGCAGTCGCTAAAACGATATTCCTATTTCTCCAAGGAGTTGGTGGTCCAAGGCAAGCCAGAAATTTTGTCAAATGGTTCCTTATAGCAAAAACGTTAAAAACCACTGCTCTAAACATTTTATAGTTCGTAGTAGTACGCAATGGTTCCTTATGACAAAAACCTTAAAAACCACTGCTCTAAACATTTTATAGTTCGTAGTAGTACCTACGCAAGCCGACAGGTGTAGTGTACCTACACTACCTACAGCTGTGATTCCCATTTCTTAGCGCTCTTGTACCTGCCACTAGCTGCTGTACCTACCTGACTTGAGGCTTTCACATTTGAGCAGCGCAATACTAGTATGATAAAGTTACCGGGTCAATACGAATTGGCTAGTAGAGCTAAGCTAAACATTTTTCTAACCCGAAAGGGTTGTGTACTAGCCTTTTCATATGCACTTTCTAAATTATAGCACTTTCCATATAGCATTTTCATCTAAGCACTGTCCTTCACCTCCAAAGATTTCCTTTTTTCTTTCATTGCGAAGAAATCTCGGCGGACAGACGGCAAAGGGTGTTGGAAACTCGTGCCAAAAGACTCCTGCGAAGTTTACAAGGATCGCAAAAAACGATCAGCGACTCGTAAAAGGCCGGACTTAAGTTCTGAAGAAATATCGAACGATACAGAAAGTCGTATGGAGGAGGATAAAAAAGAAAACAAGAAAAAACTCCGTAAAAAATCCACGAAGAAAATGATTCAAAGCAAAAAATCCCAGTCGAAGAATAAGCGCAAAAAAAGGTTAGATTTGGTGGGTTTAATAAAAACTGGATTTGCTTCAAGAATATCAAATTTTTATAAACTAGCAGCGCCCCGCGGTTTCACCCGCGTAGTACCCGTTCCTGAGGGAATAGGGGAATAAAGTATAGCCTATGTTACTTAGGGTGAACGTAGCTTTCTAGTCGTGAAAGAATTTTTGAAATCGGTCCAGTAGTTTTTGAGTTTATTCGTTACATACAAAAATATAAAAATACAAATCATTCCTCTTTATAATATGAGTATAGACTAGCAGCGCCCCTGCGGTTTCACCCACGTAGATCCCGTTCCCGTGGGAATACGGGTAAAAATACAGCCTATGTTACTCACTGATAATGTAGCTTTGCATCGGTGAAAAAATGGTTAGTTAGGTTCAATGGTTTTAGTACAAAAAAACAAAAAAAATCTTTCCTCATTATAATATTATTATAGAGTATGATTTACCCGTCGACTTTCAAAACTTCACTATACATAATTGTATTTTAGTTTTAAGTCTCCTTTTTGTTTTACTTTTGGTGCACATATTTAATAAAGTACCTCTATATAATAAATAACATCTGGAAGTAGGCAATTTTATCCCAAGTCTAGGTAAAATTTTCACTTCAGTAATGATGTCGCTATTATAAATTGGTAATTGAATTTGAAAGCTATCACACGTTTTTATATAAGTATAGCTTCTTCTGTTACGAAGAATATTTTACCTAAGGGTGCGTCCACATCTGGCGAATGTGCCGCAAATGTGCAGCACGCGAGCCGATTGCGAACTGCCCGCGAGCTGCGCGCGTGCAGTCACTGCAATGGTTTGGTGCGCCTCTTTAGCGCAACTCATGCAAGGCTCGTATAGAGCGCGCGAGCGGCGCGCAATCTGCGCGCACTCAGTTCTCGCCCATACAGTTCTGTTTACTGGCTCAGTACTATCGAAGATGTCAGACGACACTAGTGTTTTTAATATAATTGCTGCATCATTAGCTATTATATTACTGATAAAAAGGAAAAAAAAGAGACAACGGTGTTGGTGGCAAAATCCTAATCCGTCCACTCCATGACAACACGTACTTAGCCTCCAGTAATCAGAAACGAACTGAGCGGGTAAGTTATGAATTATTTAATAACAAGCGCGCGCGCGGGCGGCGCAGAAGCGGCGCACGAACAAAAATGCACGCGCGCAGCTCGCGGGCAGGTCGCAAACGGCTCGCGAGCTGCACATTCGCGGCACATTCGCCAAATGTGGACGCACCCTAAGACAACTTTGGTCTTACACTAGTGCTGCCATCGCACGGAAGAGCTTCCAACTATCTCGATCTCGATTAAGAATTACTTTTGTCTATTTGCAGATCCAAATCATATTCTGTGTCAGCGTGTTCCAGCCACTCGACTTGCTATACTAATAAATCGCACCTGGATTATTGTTATTAATAATAAAAAAAATACATAACAATAAATGCTTGTTTTATTTTTCAGCCATTCCAACATATACCTTCATTATATCACATTACAGACGCATGTCGGGCGCTCATGACTTGCATTTTCCTCGAGAGACAATAAATACATAGACGGTATATAGACATAATGCCTATCACGCTAAATAGAGCTCGTCGTCTCGCTTCTTATGTTTTAGTAGTCTGTAAATTCGCCTGTGAAAAAAAAGTGTACTTATTAAAAAAACAGTAGTGAAATGTGTTAAGTCCTCATGGGGCTACGACTAACTCAGTCAGAATAAGGTAAAAAACTTAAAACTAAATAACATATCTTGGAGACGCATGATATTAGGTAGCCTAATTACCAACGCGTGACATATTTAAGGGACCACATGACCAATTGACCATGTGGTAACCTTCGAGGAGTACCTGCCCACTTGCCCAGAGTATAGCCACAATTTAACGGATCGGATGGCACGTCGTTCGACGCATCGTACGATTCTCGCTTTAAATTGTTTCAATTTTTCATTATTAAAAACGCACCAGATAGTGCTGGGCACATTTCCCCAGTCCTTAGGCGTGTCTAGAAGCACGCGCTCCACGTCAGCGGCGGGCACGAGCACGTCGGACACGACAGGTTGCACGCGCACGGAGCTGGCACGCGGACATGACACTGAGTTGGCATCGTCTGATACTAGCCCGATGTGCATCGTCACCTCCCAGACGGAACGGAGGGGGATGTTGGCCACCTGAAGAGGTTTAAAAAATAACAAAGGATAATCATACAGTATTATAAGTTCAATACGGAACAAACTAATGTACGGTCCAAGCTTGTCCTTTTTTGTGGGTGGGATCACCCACAAAAAAGGGCAACTATTACTATTAGACAACTGAGGTCGACCGTGCATGCCACTTTTAATTCATTACATTTAAAAAAAAAACCGACTTCTAAACAAAAAAGTACCTATAAAATAACTTTAATTTCGTAACTCGGTGTTGTTTCTTCGTTTCTTAAACACCGCCTAAAAAGAATCATCAAAATCGGGACACCCAATACAAAGTTATGAGGTAACACACAAAAAAAACAGTTGACTTGCAACCTCCTCCTTTTTGGAAGTCGGTTAAAAACTAATGCGTCAGCGTTCCTCTACAGTATTTACCTTCATTGAAAGATTTCCACAACTATCCAGCGAATAAGCCAGACGCACCTTAGCGTCATACATTGCGCGTTTCCAGCGCAACGCAACGCGCACTGCAGCAGCGCACCGACGCAACAAAGGTGGGATGTCGCTCGCGTAACATTTTCTGCGCACCGTACACGCGACTATTTGGCGCAGTGTCTCACATGCATAGCGGGCACACATCCTTGCCACGAGATCCACCCTGTCTATTATTAATAAAAAGGAAAATTTATTATATAGAAGAAAACATTTCACAGTTCCGGTTGAGGCTTGTACAGAACAGGGAAGCATGGCAGTTGGGACATAAAGGAATAGGTTTATTATACTTAGCAGCAGGTGGAAAAGAGTCTCAAGCTGATGAAACTGGTACGTACCATGTTGCACGGCCGCCACAGTGATGTCCAACAAAGGTGTGTCTCCCCGCACTCGCGTCCGCGTCGCATTGTGCAGCCGGTGTGCTAATCGAGCGGTTAGTCTCAGTCGTCCATTCAGCAGGCGGAAGTACCAGGTGTCAGCTGGGGACGTCTCCCATTCACATTCTTGGCTCCTGTAAGTTTAATTAAAAACTAAGTCTTAGTAATGAACGTTTAGTAATGAATCAACATACAAAATACGTGACTCACCCCATAAAAGGTAACATGTCAATCTTGGCGACCACATTGACGCCAGGGTCGGAATCATATTTATTTGAGCTGGTTGTGTACATCAGATCTGGTGGGCAGTCCGGGGTATCCTGTGTTGTAGATTGACGGGGAGACCGATACTCCGTATTCGAAACAGGGAGGACGTCCTTCGTTGGATTTATGTTCTTACTAAGTGTAAAAGTTACGCCAGATTGTGAAATTGCCGATAAACTTTCAGATTTATGGTTTAGATCTGAATTTACATCATCTATTAAGTTTTTCTCATGATCTTTATGTATGAAGTTGGTATCGCCATTGTAATAGCTTATGAATTGTTCTACTGTTTTAGTTTGCTCTAGTTTCGTCCCTTTATTTGTTGGCGACCTCTTACCGCGAGTTTTCGGTCTGTGAGCCTTTCGGTCGGTATTTTTCGTATCGTCTTTCTCGGGCATTACACTATGAGCCGATTCATATCTATGTAAAGGTGGTTCTAGCGGTACTTTAATTTTTACTTTAGGACTACTAGAAATATTCTGCGTTTTCGTTACAGGTTCCGGAGTGACTTCTATGAAACTCAGATGTCTGTCCTTGTCTGACGACGAACGTGGGATGCATTTCTTGCCTTTCGTCATTTCTGCATGCGAATGTGAACTATTATGGTCTTGTAAAGTGATTTCAGAAAAGTTTGCTATACTGTTGATCTCTGTTGCTTGTTGCTTTGTGTTAACTATAAAGGGTTTCGAGAACCTATTCCTTTGGCCCTCTTGGGTTTTGGTCGATCGAGGCGTATCCCGGTGTTGTTTGAAGGTCATAGTTTGTACCTCAAAGTCTTTAGTCATGTAGTTCTTACTCTCTCGATTGTTGTGTAAAACAAACGAAGGGTTGCGCTTGGAGTCACAGAACGCCTCTTCCGTTTTCATGGGATTATACTTATGTGTTTCCGTCGCATCAAGTGGGACAAGTAGAACATTGTTAAGTGAATTTAGGTAGTCGAAAGCGAGGACCTTAGGAGGAGGAGATTCGAAATGACAGTTCACCTGGGAAGGTATGCCCTGCGTTGTGAACTGATTCGAAGCACCGAGATCGTCCTTCATCGGATTTATGTTCTTACTACTAGAACATGACAAGTCAGATTGTGAAACTGTCGTGGAACTTTCAGTCTTAGGGTGTAAATTCAATTTGTTAACATCCTGTAACTTATTGGCATAATCGATATTATTTTCATAATCGGTATAAAATCCAATGTAATCAGCTATTAATTGTTGCACAAATATATTTTCCTCTGGTTTTGTGACTTTAGGTTTTGGCCACTTCTTGGCACGGATTTTCGATGAGTAGATATTTCTTTTATGGTAGGTACTTTGCATTTTATGTTTCTCTTGAGGCAGACAATGTAACGATGCCGAACACAGTTCCTCTGGCACTTTAACTTGAACTTCTGGACTGATCGAAATTTTCTGTATTTTCGTTTTTGGTTTCGGGGTGATTTTTAACGATCTGTGATATTTGTGCTTGTCTGGCGACACACTACAAATTCGTTTCTTGGCTTTTGTTATATAAGCATTCGAATTTAAACTGAATCTGTTTTGTAAAGGGTCTTTTGATAATTTAGTCATATTTTCTATCTCTACTCTTGGTTGCTTAGTGTTAACTGAACACGGTGTCGAGAATCTGATCCTTTGTCCAACTTCTTGTGCTGTTTTAGGCGGAAACCGTTGTTGCTTGATGGTTACAGTTCGCACCTCAAATTCTCTAGCTCTTGGTTTAATAATAGTAGTAGTATTAGTGGTGTAATTTTTACTTGCTTGGTTGCAGTGTTTATCAATACAGCGATTCTGCTTGGGTTCACAGAGTTTCTCGTCACCTTTCATCGGATTATTCTTATGAGCTTCCGTGTATTTAATTGGTCGGAGCAGAATATTGTTCAATGGATTCAGGTGATCGAAAACTAACACTTCAGATGGCTTTTCAACGGGTGTGTCCAAATGCCCAGATTTTAAATCAATGTCAGCGAATTCTGACGAATTCCCAGAAAACGTGATCAGATTTTGGAGAGATCCAGATTTAGACTTTTTTGAATCTACGCTGGAGGTTGCAGAAGTCAATTTATCAAGATTTAAATTCGACGCAGAGTTGGAATACAACTCGGATTGCCATTCCTCTTGACTGTACGTGAATAAATTAGCCTGTGTTTTTATGCTTTGCATACACGGATTCATCGATACACTTTTATCGGCCATGACGGCCTCAACCATTACTTTTTTGTTTTGTTTGGGCACATTTTTATAGTGACTTGGAATGGCATTTTCTTTGGTTTCACGCGTGTATGAAGTTTCGCCAAACACTGTTCTTTTCAGTCGAGAACACTGATTGAGGCCTCCCTCGCAATTAGATTCATCGTCAAATTGCAATGTCTTGAGGACTTCAATGCTCTTTTTGCTTGATTTTTTAGAAACGTCTCTGGTGTCGTTTTCTGTTGAATCGCTGTCATACAACGCTAGCTTCGACTTTTGTAAAGCAGCTTGCGCCTTTAAGATATAACTCAATAAATTCTTTCTTTTCAAAGCTTTGGATTTTCTGTTCGTGGTGAAACTTGGCCCTTTATGCTGTGTGACGTTATGACTTTTAGTCTTAACGCCATTCGTTTCTGTATCATCTTCATTAAGATTGTTATCAGTAACATCGGATAAAATTTCAAAATTATCTCCAGCACTTTTATTATCTCTTTCGACCACCTCTTCCAAATCTCGGCGGCCGCCTTTTTCTAAAAACTTATTTGAATCGGACTGTGGTAAGGCTGTTTGTAAATTTACTAATTTCTTTTGAAGCATATTGACTGCCTTTATGTCCTCTTCAAGTTGTAGCAATTTCAATTGATTGTAAATTGATTGTTTAGTTTCCGTTCTCTTTGCATCTGTGTACATCTCTATGTCTGTTTCTGAATCATCTTCACTGTTCTTTTTAATAAAAAAAATGCTCTCGTTGGAAGTATCAGTCGATTCCACGCGATCCATAATTTTCTTGCTTTCCGTGTCAAAGTCTAAAGTAGTGAGAGAATTGCTGACTACAGAATTGATAATTGCATCCTGTTTTTCTTTAGCATCATTTTTACGTTTGTAGATTTTGTGCACATTCCAATCTGCAGTAGAAGTAGCAAAACTCTTTTTATTCATTTTTTCTTTCGCTTTATAGTGTAAGTGCGAGGCACTTACACTGACGTCCCCTACGGGCGCTCGTGAGTCGTCAACAAAGGTTGCTATCGTTTCCTTTATGTGACTCGCATTTCTAAATACATCGTTGTATATATCCTCAATTCTCTTCGGCTCTGCGTGTTCAAACTTACTCGACTGCAGCGTGGACATGCTTTTGATTCTTGAGTTCTGCAGCACGATTACATTCGTTTGAAGATTGGCTGACTGAACTGGTTCTGTTATATCTAATAGTTTATCTTGAAGTTTGATTAATAGTTTAGTACCAAAAGGTATTAATTCCGAACGAATTGGTTCCGTCATTGATTTGGCGCCTTGTTGTTCTGTTTCTCGAACGCTTGGAACTTTTGCTATTGTATTGGTCAAAGACTTATCGAAATCATTATTGTCTACATTGAAAACATTAATCTTCCGTTCATTTTGTACGGCTTCTGCTAGAAAATTCGGATCAACTTTTTCGTGTTCATCATAATCAGTAACTTTATCTCGTACTTCTTTAATCTTCATCTTTAGGTTTTCTGGGTAATGCGTAGGTGGAAAACATTGCAAATCGCACTACATTGCTTCTTAGTAATTTTGAAGAAGATGTTTTTAAATTATTTTACTGTTTACAATTTTGCTATCATTTCTAAACATGTCATTTTGACAAGTAATGGGATTTTTTCTTCTTCAGGATGCTACATTATTCTTTATTTGACCTTCGCTTTATAGGGAACGTGCACGGCGTAGACTATGCCATCTAGTGTCGCAAATCTGAAACTTTTACGTTGTAAATATTTGACATGTGCTGCCTCCTATACTTCCTGCACCCTCCGTTTAGGGGAACGTGCACGAAGTAGACTGTGCCATCTAGCGTTGCAAATTTGAAACTTATAAGTAAACTACCCTTGACATTGACGCGACTGTGCTGCCACCTATAGTTTCTGCACGTTCCCTATATCATTGGGTTTTGACCAAAATATCACTCAGTCACAATACAAGACGATGAACTATGTATTTTGGTCTACTATAAAATATATTTGTTTCACTGTTAACCTCCGGAGTTTCAGTTCCTTGTGGATTCCAAACATCGGCGGATCCCGAGAGGAGATTGGTGACAAGGGGCTCAAGGAAGTTTGGCCAAATCAGGGCAAATAACACGCAGTTTGGATTTATTATGCAAGATATAAATATATGGTGCCAACATTTTTGAGTCCGCTTCTTGACTTGAATCTTCTATTATAAAAGAAACCTGTTTTCTGATTTTGCTGTAAGAAGTATAAGACCTATTTAAATCCAATCACCAAAATAATCGGGTTATTTTATTTCATAGAAGAAGAAAAAGCAATTCTGATTCATTGTCAACTTGACATGTTTAGATATGGTTGCAAAATTTTAAGTAAAATTTTATAAAAATTCCTAGTGATTACAGGAAGCAATGTAGTGTGATCTGCAATGCTTTCTAAATGTCTGATTCAGTGAGTGCAGACTACGCTCTTGTTCTTATTTGGCTAGTGATTTGTTCCTTGTACACAACCCTATTGACGGTCACTGCTCTCTGTGTGGTTTGGATCCTGTAAGTTTTCAATTTGCTGCTTATACTGATCTACATAAATGTATGATAATCTCAACTACTGAAAAAGAGAGAGTGCAAATTCGAGAGTTTGAGTAATTTTGGAAATAACCATTGCCGCATTGAAAAACACTTTTTCGCCACTTGAGAGGGGGCTAGGGATATTATTCCAGAAGGACGCTATGTATTCTCATCATGGGCAAAGAAGGCACGAGCCACTAAAAGATTCATAAACACAAACCGGTGCTGCTCTCTGGATGCACAGAGCGGTAAACTATTAATTTTGTTACGTTCCGTGTTAGTGTGGCCCACCTCTCATAATGTTTAATATAAAATGTGGTAGACGGATGTCGAATTTTGTGTGATACGTTGCGTTGCGGTTCGCTTTAATGTACACTAGCTTTCTCAAGCTTCCCAAGTCTTGGTATTTTTAAAATCATAATCAATACTGGCACGGTATTTCAATAACTACGGTGCCAGTATTGATTCTATCTTAAAAAAACTCTATATTTTATATCATCAATATTAGAAACTCCATGCATCAAATTTTAAGTTCTTTTATGTTAAAATTTGATGCTATTGCGTTACGCTATTGTCCAGTTAAGCAGTAACCAGCCTTAATGTGCTGAACTGCGAGTGGTCAGGTCAAAAAAAAAAGCTATTGCGTTACCCCATTTAGTAACTTCGTGCACCTCTAGGACGCGACGTCTACCGGCTTGGTTACGCGACTAGTTACGATTGACCGCTACACTAGTCGCTAGACTGTTCGCAATCCGATTTCCAGCCGCCTTGTTAAATTAGTGCCCCCCACGAACCTACTTTTATAGGTCAATGCACGAACCGCGTACACGCTTGACTCCGGCGCCTCGCGAGACGCGCACTCACACAGTTTTATGTATTACTAGCTGCTGTCCGCGACTTCGTCCCCGTGGAATCCCTGATTTTAAAACATTCTTTATCGCTGCTCCGCTCCTATTGGCTTAAGCGTGATGATATATAGCCTAAAGCCTTCCTCGATAAATGGTCTATTCAACCCAAACATATTTTTTCAATTCGAACCAGTAGTTCCTGAGATTAGCGCGTTCAAACAAACAAACAAACAAACTCTTCAGCTTTATAATATTAGTATAGATTTATATAGATTATATATGTATAGATTTATGTATAGATTTATATTTATTATATATATATAGATTTATATAGTGATCAAAATAGCCCGACTATACTGCATGCAGTTCTTTTAGCGAGCTTAGAATTCTAACAAAGATAATACTTATTAATAAAAGTTTTGCCTTTTTAATAAAAATAAACAAATGCGTGTCGGGCTCCGTAGTACAATTGCCGACAACTCTAACTGACTTCTCAGTTGTTATAGTTTTCGTTATCTATATATCCAATTTTTAGGAAGCCAATAATAATTTAGGAAACAGGATAGTGTAATTTAAGTTAGAGGCCGATTTAATTCGAATTCCTAAATTGTATCCGATTTAAGGAAGAGGAGGTACACTAAAAATGCTTTTTTTTTCAAGATTTTATTTTACCTCTTGGTTGGCGTGAATGATAAGCGTCTAAACTGCTGACAGACAGATGTTCATGGCGAAACTATACAATTTATAATACAAAGATATGGCATTACCGGAAGACTAAAAAGCCCGTTACCCTATTTTCAGAAAAGTAGCATAATAAAACTCGTTAAAATTAAAAACTGTCAAAGTCAAATTTTGAACGCAAACGGAGCCGTTGTGTTTTGAAATCGTCTTGTTTGAAATGAAAATACAAACAATACATTTGAGTTAATTCAATGAAACGCTGGTTGGTGTAGTGATGAGTTAAATTCGGTTTTGATTTAGTTGTAGTTGATAAACTAAGTGATAAAATGGATGATACGCAACAAAGCAGGGTGTCCGACGCTGCGGCCGCGGCAACGTAAGTTCGAACCTCTCTAATCTTGATTGTTCTTTGAATCTGCTATGCTATAATAATAATAATAACTTTATTTTTCACAAAAATACAGATTTTACATGTTTATACAAAGACAATTTAAATGAGCTTTGGTAGTAACACAATGCTATACAAATGTAAGAACAGGAAACTGTACACAATATGAAAAACCCTGCCTCTCAAACTAGGTAACCTGTATCTTGAGAGACAGTGATTCAGCTTTAAATGTGATGCCATAGGTATAATAGTATAGGTAGTATAGATAGAATAGTAGATGGTGTTCAATAGGACCCCTTCCAACTGACTGGTGTACAAGTGTCATCCAAATCTTCAACTGATGATAATGGTTATATCTGTTCATTAAAATTGTTCAATAAAAGTTTATTGGAAAAACATGCACTGTACAATCAAAAGTTGCCTTAGGTTACATTCAGAAAGTACCCCAAAAATCCGTCATCACATCATCATCGGAAAAAGAAGTGATGAGTTATCATAAGTTGCAGTTAATGCATATAAAGTTCTATCATATCTTTTATCAGGGTCAGAGCATCATCACTGCTTTTTTTTCAGGATTAATTTATTGCTTGCGTTCTTTAAAAGTTCATGTAAACACATACCCCTGAAACAGAGACCTTTTTCCTGGGTGTCATTTTTGATGCTGCGTTAGTTAAGTTTTAACTCAAATAAGCAAAGGGCTACACTTGTAACATTAATTCTATAGACTTTGTTATTGGACAATACTTCATCTAGCTTAAAATGACAAGAAATATTGGATGTGTAAAAGTGTTATGTTTAACCTGTTTGAGTTTGAGTAACAAAACTCTTTGTAGGTGAAGCTATGAAACCTCCCTGGAAAAATGGAATATAACCATCTTTAAGAGCCCCCGCAGACCACAGACTTTTTATCGGCCTATAGTTTAGTCGGGTTGGCCTGCTAGTACGCACACCGAGCAAACTAAACAGTTCAGTCTGTGATGAGTGCGCAAACTATCCAACAGTCTGCCGACTATTCTCTATTTGCTAGTTTCTAACCAACTGGTGAAAAGAGTGGTCGCACCGCACAATGAAAATTAATAAAACATTGTATAGAATTGTTATTATTGCTCTCATACACCGGAGGAGGAAAATTAAAAAGAGAGCCTGAGAGTATTGGGTGCATCCTATCTTTAGTGATAGATTATTAAATGGAAAATTTTACACTATGCATTCCAAATTACTCGATTACCCGAATTTTTTTTTCGCCTTTTATCGAATGAGCATAACTAGCTTCAACCAACTTGTCAAATTAATTGGACCAGGAATAGCGAAGGAGGATACAAATTTAAGACTATCTATACCTGTGGAGGAGAGATTGAGAGTTACGATAAGGTAAGATAAACCACAAAACATACTTTAAATTTTTTATTATAATTCAAATGCCAAGTTTACAAGTCGTATATTTCGGAATCTTCTGAAAAATTTGAATAATATGACTGGGCTGACATGTTGGAATCAGCTGGTGATGAAACATTTTGAATGGTTGTTTGTGGTAAAGTGGGGGATGGTGTAGAACCGGATGTATAAGCCTGTGATTGTTGTTGTAGCGGCAAGAAAGTGGGGGATGGTGTAGAACCGGATGCATAAGCCTGTAATTGTTGTTGTGGCGGCAAGATGTTAGTCCCTCGTTGGTAAACAGGAAAAGAGTTCATGGGTTGTTGCAGTATGGTGTATGTTGGTTGAGAATGAGGCTGAACACGCCTACCAAGTCTTATCTGTTTAAATACGTTAAGAATACTAATCTTAGCATGGAGTTTTTCATCTGCGGTTAAATTTTTGAGTGATGGGACAAGAGACAATGCAAAGTTTACATCTTCATCAACATTAGTCTCATTTAATGCTTTTAATATTGCTTCATCCAAATCCGTATTCTTCGAAACACGAGTTTTCTTCTGGCGAGGAGGTGCGGAAGCGGATGGAGCAGTTTCTTCATCATCTTCCTCATTTTCTGTAGTATCCTGGGCCAGGTTCAGGTTACCTTCCGTTTGACGATTTTCCATGCATGGAAGTAAAAATAATAATTGTTCAAAGTATACCTATTTACGCCTCTTGACCGAAGCCTGCCCCGACTTTGTGTTCTTTTGTGCATTTAATTCTCGGCGAAAGCAAGTCCGTAAATTGGCCCATTTTTTTTGTATATCGCGGCCTGAAAAATAATAAAATATAATTAATTCATTACAGGTATCTGGCTACTGGAGCTAGTTTCAATTCATTATCTTTTGATTATCTGATGGGAGCTTCTACAATACGAGATATTACAAAAAGTACATGTGAGCAAATATGGAATATGCTTCAACCGTTATATATGCCAACCAAACAAGAAGATGACTGGATTGAAATAGCAGACGAATTCTACAGTCGCACAAATTTTCCAAACATCATTGGAGCGATCGATGGCAAACATATACGAATGATACAGCCAGAACATTCCGGTTCATCATATTTTAACTACAAAAAGTTCTTCTCCTGCGTTTTGATGGCTTGGACAGATGCCGATTATAAATTTGTGTACATTGATGTTGGTTCTTATGGAACAGCTAGTGATTCGGAAATATTTAAAACATCAGAAATGGGTAAACGGCTTTCCGAGAATCGACTAAATATTCCTTCTGGAAGGCAATTGCCTAATGATGATGTTGGAGATGTTATTCCATTCTCTGTCGTAGGCGATGAAGCGTTTGGACTTGGAAATCATATATTACGCCCTTATGCAAAAAGAAATTTAAACTACACCAAGCGAATTTTCAACTATAGACATACAAGAGCTCGACGCATGGTTGAATGTACTTTCGGGATTCTAGCTAACAAATGGCGCATTTTTCACCGTCCAATTGACGTAAATATTAATTTTTGTGTTAAAATTATTAAAGCTTGCTGTGTCCTACACAATTATGTACGAATCAAAGATGGAATACATTTTAAAGACACTCTCTACAGTTGTACCATGAATAACTTCAATACAAATGGAAATAACCGAGGAAGAAATAATATGAATAATGTGCGGCAATACATGTCGTCATACTTTATATCTCCTGCAGGCTCAATTCCGTGTCAATATAATAAACTGTAATGTAAATAAATAAAAATGTATCGTACCTTGATTTGTTTTTTCTTGGGCACTAAGCTCATTCCAATCAGGAACAACAGCTTCACAAACTTCCTCCCACAGTTTTTTCTTCACATTTACGTCAGAGTACTCTTTTAAGTTTTTCTTATAAAGTGCAGGGCGTTTTTCGACTTCCTCGATCAAGTTTACGATCAAAGATTCCGAAATAAGCGACTGAGAATTGGGCGACGCCATTTTACAAAACACGCGCGGCCGACCATTCGCTGTCAAAGCTCGGAGCGAACTGAACTATAGGCTTAGTCGGCCGACTAAAAAATCGTCGTGTGTGCGCGTATGGTAGGGAGCCAATACTGATTATACGGTCGGCCGATAGTTTGCCGATAGTATAGTTTGAATTAAATCGGGAAGCCCATCAAACTTGTTTATCGGCCGATACCAAATCGTCATAGTGTGCGCACTTGCTTACATCTGCGTACTGATTAAGAGCCCGACCAAACTATCGGCCGATAAAAAGTCTGTGGTCTGCGGGGGCTCTTAAACTATAAAACAGAATGGTGTCACTTCTTAAAATATATTGTTCCATATGAAATGTCTAAAATATAAACATATATTATGATATTTAAGCCTCTATTTCGTTTTCTTTAATATAACCTACTTACAAAATAAATATCATTTATCACTGTTTCATATTTTTAAGATAATTATCCTCCTTGGTTTTTAATCATTTGCTTGTCAATTGGACAAACATAGTGCACAACCTAATTAGCTAGCTACCTATGTTTTACAAATAAACATTCTGATTCTGACTGGTTATAAAGAACGCTGTGCATATCAGTGTAGAATAACTGTTGCAAGGTCAATATTTTTTTAGAAATTTTATCCATGCACAGCCTCTGCTCTAGTGTGCTTTGATGGTTCAATGTTCAAATATAAATTTATGAGATAACTGTCGACCCGCCCTGGCTTCGCACGGATGCAATGTAGATACTAACTTTTACTATAATATGCATGTATTATACATATAAACCTTCCTCTTCAATCACTCTATCCATTAAAAAAACCGCATCAAAATCCATTGCGTAGTTTTTAAAGATTTAAGCATACATAGGGAGGGATATAGGGACAGAGAAAGCAACTTTGTTTTATACTATGTAGTGATGATGCTACACCTTTGTATGACATGAATCATCCTATAAAGAGTTAATTTACTTTGAGACCTAATACTGAAAAGAAATCAGAAGTAAAAGTTTCTTAAAGTTCATACAATAAATATTTTTTTTTGGGTTCTGTACCCAATGAGTGAAACGGGACCCTATTACTAGGACTCCGCTGTCTGCCCATCCATCTGTCACCAGGTTGAATCTCATGAACGGTGATTGTTAGACTGTTTAAATTTTCCCAGATAATGTGCCGCTGTTGCCGCTATGACAACACATACTAAAAACAGAAAAAAATAAATATTTAAGGGCGAAAAAATTATGTGACTGATGCAGCGACACATCGAGCTGTGTCAGTCGCAGCTGCGCGATGTCCTGGGGGCAGAATGGCGGGACAGGCTATCACGACCTTCCGCCGGCCTCGTCACTGTCGAGGCCATCCGGCCAGTGCTCGATCTTTGGTTCGGGAGAAGGCACGGCTCCCTGTCATATCGTGCGAGACAGATCCTCTCAGGACATGGCTGCTTCGGGAGGTTCCTGTGTCGTATAGGCAGGGAGCCGGATGCTCTGTGTCACCACTGCGTCGATTGTCGGGAGGAGGGGGGAGGCGGGGGGAGTCAAACACCTCACTCCGCTGACCCGAGGTGGCCCGCAGAGGCGTGCTGGCACCAGCCGGGATTACAGAAGTCGCATACGTTCTCGCGATCCCCAGTGTAAGTGGGAGATGGAACATCGGGCTGGTTTTAGTCTGTAAGAGTCTGACAGACACCTACGCCCATCCCAGGGTGAAGGACATCCATGAGGACTTCCCCCGTAAAAAAAAAAAAGTAGTATAATCAAACCTAACCCCCACCTACACAGTACTTGAAGCGCACCGACACGGATGGGTGAGGTTAGAATGGGATGACGGGAGGTTTGAGCGGAGCGAGAGAACTTAGCTCCCGTTATAAAATTCATGTTAAGTTCTTTTAAACCTTCTAATCTAATTGAATAATGAAGTGGTATTTTACATCTAACCTCCACTACCAACTCAACAACAAACCCCTCTGGGAAGACTTGTTTCAGATTTCTGTACATCAGGCTACTTGCAACTATTGTTAAAGTTGTACAAATGACAGCTAGCATTTAGAACTTTAAAATATGTATTTTAAAGTTCTAAATCATGTTTAATGTATTGGATGGTCACCCATCCATGAACCTTCTGCAACCTATATTTTTACGTTGAAGGTCAACCTGAGTAGCTATTATTATTTTATCACCAGTCCCTCCTAATGTAGTCCAATTTTTATTGTTACAGCCGGAAACGGAGGTCCTCAATACTTAAGAGTCAACGGCCAGCCCGCACACCCTTCTCGGAGCTGGAGTTCAACGTAGCCACCCCAACTGACACCGCTAAGAGTCGACGAGTCAGTTTCTCAAGAAGGACTGGTGTTGCGTGAGTCAGATCTAACATAAAACTACAAAAAAAAAATTACCTCCTTTAATAATATACTTTTCATCAAGGTTTCAAATGGTTGCATTTGAAATTTCAATTAAAATCTTTCAATATTAAAGGTGCAAATTACGTCTAACATGTGAATGTGAAAGTTTCTTATACAATATTAATTGTAGAATTATCTCATTTAGCTTTATGTGGCTTTGGCCTATATCCAGTTTTAGAGAACTCTTGCTTGAAACAATGTTTATGATCATAAATAAGTCATTTGCAACACCTTGATGACACAGAATAATTAATGTAACATAAGTGTGTCATGAAGACCAGAGCTAAACAAACAATGAAGCTTGATGCCAAAAAGCTTAAAATTTATGGTACTGCAGAGTCTCAAAAATATCAATTATGTACAAAAAAAAGGAAAATACAAATTCTTTCCCAAACCACACAATTGTCCAGAATGTTTTGGGGTGATTATTTTGTATACCGTTATTTACTATGATTATTCCAATGAATATGTTTATTTTCCAGTGAATTCGTAACGAACGAAGCTACGACGACGTGGAAGAACTTCTACGAAGAACATAACAAATCTCTAGAATCGTCCAACAATGATTCCGAAGCAAATGCTTCTCGTCAGCCAGTCGGCCATCTTGGAAAGAGGATCTTCGACCAGCAGTTTGAAGAAGTAGAGGCCGTTGACTTTATGAGCGGTCTCGCTAACAGTTCACTAAACAATGTTAATTTCTCTCAGCAGCTCGCCTCACTCGAATGCACAGAAGGAAAGCTAACGGCGCCAAATAACAAATTCGAACTGAGCGCTTTTACAGAACAGAGCAAATTATTTGGCAATGATTTTACAGCTCCATCACTTGGTGAGAACTCCGGCCGAATAGACGTTAATTTCTCAGCGATACAACAAGTTGAGAAAGACGATTTAGATGAAATTGAAAAAGATTTGGAAAGAGGTTCCAATAACATTGGCTGCCACGGCCCGTTCAGCGATAGACAGAACATGTCCGAGTATATAGAGGTTGATCTAAACATGACGCATGTGGGCAAGAATGATGAGGACATGTCCATTACAGATACCGTTCATAGCCCGGTGCAGGATGTGTCCAAAAGCGTTTCAATTGATAAGAAAGCTAGTCTGAACAACGATTGGGCTGCCGACAAAGAAAACATTGCTATCAATCCTTATGCTGCCCCTTGTGAGACCAACTTCGCTGTCAACGAAGAACCTGATCAAGTGTTAGTGTTCGACGGTAAACGGTTAACCCTACAGCCAGATATACCAGAAAAGGATAAGAATTACAGACAAACCCTCCTGCCCAATTCTTCAGCAGAAACCCCGCAGCGTAAAACCATTGTTTTAAACGTCAATGATGATTTACCTAACTTTCTTGATGATATGCTTAACTCGAAATGCGAAAACTCTGGCTTTCAAGAAATGAAATCGAATGAAGATGAAATATCAGATACTCTACAGCTGAGCAGAGTACAGAATAAATCTATAAGAAACACAATTCATAATATTACAGGGAACATATCTATGACTCAGGCTTTACCAACGAATATTATTTGTCAAACCGCAGTTATAAGCCAGGATGCCAATCCTTCCATGAGAAGAACAATTGTTTTTGACAAAAGTACTAATGATATCTCAGTGACTGAAGCAGTACCCGTGAAGCTTTTGAGCAATAGTGGATCAATGACTGAGCGACGTCGTACAGTTGTCTATGAGGACGACACGGGCAATATTTCCATCACACAGGCAGTTCCTTCAAACATACTCGTTAATGAAAATGCAGACCCCGATAAGAAAGAAGTATTCGATGATGATGAAGAGAATAAATCAGTCGCACATACGTTATCATCGAATACTTTAGATGAGAAACCAAGTAAAGATAAAACAATAGGTTTTAATGATGATGATTGCGACGTGTCTTTTACTCAAGCCGTGCCTTCCAACATAATGTTAGCTGACAAACTGGCGCAAGAAAAACGGCGGACTATCATATATGAAAGTGATACCGGGGACATTTCAGTCACACAGGCACTCCCTAATAACGTTATTCTGCCGAATGCCGAACCGAATCCCGAAAGACGACGAACGGTTGTGTACGACGACGATACAGGCGACATATCTGTTACGCGAGCTTTACCGTCGAATATTTTACTCGAAAAACTTCAATCAGACACCAACAAGGAAAATGACGAAGCTGAAGATATTCCTGCCACACAGTCTTTACCGAATGATATTACTCCCAAAGACAGTGAAGCTTCTAGGCGAAGAACTATTGTATATGAAAATGATACTGGCAATATATCTATTACGCAAGCCATACCCGCTCAACTTATACCCGGATATAATGCACATATACCAACCAATGCCTTAAGTACTACTAAAAAAAACAAGAGAAGAAAAAGAACAACAATAGTCTATGATAACGACGATGGCGAAATATCTATGACTGAAGTTATACCGGCCAACATAATAGAAGAAGCACAGAATGAAAGAAAATCTGTTGTATTTGAAGAGAAAAAAGCTAACATATCTATGTCTCTAGCTATATCTACAAACGTTTTCTTACTCGATAAACTAGATTCAGCGGTAGATGTTAAACAGCCTGAAGAACCAAAAGAAATAAAGGAGAAAGTAACTGACTATGAAGTGTACGAAGAACGTCCCAATTCACTGGTTGAGCCCTTGCAAGACGAACGAAACTCTAATGCAGACATGAACGATTGTGATATGTCCATGACCATGGCAATATCTAAAGTTCCGAGCCTACGAGAAACAGAAAAAGGCGACCTGTCGGTGACGAAACCGATTCCCGCCGAATTAATGACCTGTACTGAACTGTCGGACAAATTGAAGGATAAATTACTAGATTTAACAGAACCGGATCAAATGGTTAGTTGTCAATCAGAGGTTATCGTGCTTCAGACCTCGAGAACCAATAGCAAGCCGACGCTACAGACGAGCGTGTCCGAACAAACGGAGCTGAGGAAGATCGGGGATATATACAATGATATATTTAAAGATTCTAGTGATATGAAAGTAGCGTCAGCAGCCTTCCCTGCCGATGACGTCACAGAATCGCCCGTAGAAGAGGTTACGTCAAGCGCCTCGCTTATACATCCTAGAGTGGAAGAGAAAATAAATCAATTGAGTTTAGTTAGTAATGACTGGAGAATAGATAACATGGCTGCTGGTGAAGACGATGCCATGATGCAGACAGATGCCGAAGAAAAACAAGAATCACTTTTCAATACGGAAATGAGCATGTCTGTTACTACCATAGACAGCGACACGCAAGACAAGAACATAATGACTCGCGTAGACTCGACTCCAACTCCTAGCCCGTCAATAAAGAAAAGTACTGATGGCACATCCATCGAGAGCATGTTTTATGTAACCAAAGACAATGACGATGATGCACATAGAGATGTGGACAGTGATGTGGCAACAAAACCAAAAGAATTATCTTACAATCAACTACCACTACTGCAGCTCGAAGAGGATCTAGAAGCAGTAGACGAACTGCAAAAGAAATTAGCAGAACTACAAACAGCAGTATCACAAAACCAATCAAAAAAGTTCTACGATAAAATTGACACTTCAGATTTAGAAGAGGTCGCCGAACTTGATGAAGACGATAAGCCTAGGAAAGAACACAGTTATAAAAGAGCCGATGATACTCAAGAATTGCTTAATATGCTTTCAAACTTAACTGATCACATGGATAGTGATAATGATATCAGACCGATTGTCGTTAAGTCCAAAGGTTCCGAAATCACAGAACACAAGCGACTCAGTTTTGCACCGAGCAGGCAATCCATAGTATTAAGTAGAGAGGATTTATTGAGTAACATTTCAATGGCGCAAGCTGCCTTACAGAAGTCCAGGTTAGCACTTGACGAAAGTGACTCTCCCGAAGACGACACCAGAGACGCGTCCGTAGATATCTGTAACAGAACAGGCCGAAAACCCAAGGACGTCGTCAAAACATTGAACTTCAACGATGAATCGGTCAGCCAAGAGAGTATCAACGAGTATTCTCCGTTAAAGAAAACAGCCTTCGGCGAAACTTCGTACATGCACGAGACGAAAGGAAAAGTCATTCCGACATACTTGAAAGACGTGTCCGACGGTATTAAAGAACTGATGCTAGATTTGGTAAAGCCGATAAACAATGAGAACCTGCCGTTTGATACAGGAAACATTAATAAAGATGTCGGTGTGCCGGTGGTCGGGTCGACGCAAAGCACGCAGATACAGGCCAACTTAGCAACCTCCAGCCAAATAGACATCGACCCCGGTATGTATGCTAACGCTGGGAGCAACACCGACATACGCATGGGTACTTCGAACATGTACAAATTACATTCTTTGCGTAGTCCAGTCAGGTTTTCTGGTACTCTATCAGAATTTGACAGCCGTGATTCTAAAGAGAAATGGTTGCATACTCATGCGCCTGTAGAACAGCCGTCTGCGGTTCTGATTTTCGACCACCAGAACCCATTGAACAATGTCCTGCTCCCTCCGATTGATTTTACGGAAGCACATAAGTACAATCCGGTGAAATCAGTCGAGACGCTCTGTGCGGTCGATGCCCCGCACGATTCCCCACCGTCCACCACCCCTGACGCCACACCTCCGCACACTAACTCGATCGGCATACACTACAATTACACAAGTAGAGATGACAACTCTAGAGACTTTGAGGTGCAAACTGTGACCACTAAGAAACAAAAGGTAGTGTCTCGATCGAGCGTGACGCAAAAGGATCCCCCTGTGACGAATGCAAAACGCAAGGGTGTAGAAGACGTCACAAAAGCCAAGGTTTCGCCTAAGTCGAGCCTGGCGAAATTTGTGAAAGAGAAGAAAAAAGAGCCCAAAAGAAACATGCAGCACAGCATGAAGGCTGTATCTAGCAAACCTCTTTCTTTAGACCAATCTGTCGACGCTGTTTCTACTAAATTAAAAGATGACGAAGTTAACACGACGATTGCTATGAAACGGAACAAAGAGTTACTTGAAAGTAGTTCGTCGCTAACGTTAGTCGATGACGCGCTAGACGGTCAAACCAGTCCTGTTGACAAACAATTTCCGAATCAAAAGATCAGATTCTCGAGATCTCATCTCGTAAACATAGAGGAACAAGCAGCAGAGTTAGACAGTATTTCAAAGGCATCAGAAATCTCTTTAAAAGACAATTATATTTCAAATTCGACCGCAAATTTAACGAAACCCAAGAAACGGATATATAGTCCGTCGACAGACAAGCACAGACATAACAATGCTTCACAAGTCACACCAAAACCCATAGCAAAAATGCAGAGGATTTCGAGCAGTCCAAAGGTTCAGATAAAAGTGCCGATGGAACTGCCTTCGGTGGAAAGCTCGGCACACAGTATGGAGCCAGTGAAAGACGACAACAGGAGTGGCCACACATCCAAAACACGCGACAAGAAATCGCCAAAGTCTAGAACGGCAAAACCAGGTCGGACCATAACTGTGCGACAGTTGATAGCGGACTGCATCAGCTTTGATACAGGCTTTCAACATATCGATGACTTTGAAGAGAAGAAGCTTTTGGGTGCTTTGGATCCGAAATCTGACAGTTTGGCAGAGTTGTCCCACTCTGACGTGTCGTTCACGAGTAGTAAGGACTTGAAGTCGATGCAGGACGTCCTCAGTTCTGAAAACATGGAACAGTCTCCTCATCAGTCCTCCACGCAGGTGATACCATCCCATGTGGACTGGCATCCTGAGCTGATGTACATAACCAGCTCGAGTCTGTGCGATTCTGAATCCGGTGTTAATGTGGTCGCCAAGATTGATATGTTGCCTTTTATGGGGTGAGTGAAGTCTTTTTTTTATTATTTAGTTTTGTATCACACTCAATAAGTCGTAAAACTGCTCGTTTCTTTTTCGCTGATTTTTTGTTAAGAGCGTATACGCCGTAAGGCATTTCATACGAATTTTCAAGTCCTTATTTTCCGAAATGACTAAGCCGATTGTAATGAAACTTTACACATATAAGGACGATACATATGTAGGTCTAAAAAGTTAGTTGAAAACATGTGAAGTTTATTATGTGAGCCATATTCAAGTAAAGTGTGTGAGTAATTACGCTTACTAGTTGCGGAATTTGTTCGAAAGAGTCACCGCGGCCCTGGAACGCAAAGGGAATTAGGAGGATCACTGATGAGTTTAGTCAGTAAGAGTTTGAATAGGATCTAGTGGAGACCTCCACGCACGTCTACCAACAACTCTATAATAAACAGTCAATTCCACCAAACATTCCAGGAGCCACGAATGCGAATGGGAGTCCTCATCATCAGCCGACACATGGTCGTTCCGTATGCTGCACGGCCGGCTGCGACTGACCGCGCGCCTCGCGCACCGACTGGACAACGCGACGCGGACGCGGGTGCGCGGGGACACGCCCGTGCTGGACATCGCTGTGGAGGCTGTGCAGCATGGTATGTAGCCGTTAAGACTCATCCGTTTATAGAAGAAAGAAAGAAAAATGTGTTTAATTGGCATTATATAAAAAAACACCTTATAATTAATCAAAATAACATAAACCAAATAATGCCAAAAGGGCCTCAGCTCAGCATAATGCCAGATGGCGACACAAGGTGTACCACCAGACGCTGATTTTCAGCTGCAACCCACAAGTGCCATACGCTCGAAAACGAAAACACATATAGAGTTGTTGTAATATGTGGTGCACCCACCCTCCAGGGCGGAGAGGAAAGGTTCGTATAGGTATTTTTACGGAACTAAGGATGTGTAGAAAAAATGTATGATTCTATTTAGTCCGTCAGTTTGATTATCGAAAAAAATTGGACGCGTATTTTTTGCTTTACGAAATCTGTACAAGATTGACGAAGATAAAAAAGATCAGGAGTAGGTGCTAAGACGTCACGTCGTGGTAAAAAAATTAGCGAGTAGTGACGTCGCACGGGTATTCAAAGCACAGTGTCTTCGGTTTTTATTTACGTGAAAAAAAGATTTTTAATCAAATACATATTCTGTGAATATTCACAGACGTCATACTATATATGTAAATCTATACTAATATTATAGAGAGGTAACGTTTGTGAGTTTGTGAGGTTGTGAGTTTGTCTCGTTGTAAGGGGTAATGTAATCTCTGGATCTACTGAACCGATTTTCAAAATTATTTCACCAATATAAATCTACGTTAAATTGTGGAGTGTCAGAGGCTATATTTTATCCCCGTATTGTCACGGGAATGGGAACAACGTGGTTGAAACCACGGGAAAAGTCTAGGCAAATTGGTATTGATTGGAAGCAGAAGGCATGTTACGCCAAGCCCAAATATATCTATACTAATATTATAAAGCTGAAGAGTTTGTTTGTTTGAACGCGCTAATCTCAGGAACTACTGGTTCGAATTGATGCTTTAGGCTATATAACATCACGCTGCGAGTAATAGGAGCGAAGAAAAAATGGAAAATGTGGAAAAAACGGGGAAAATTATTCATCTTTGAGGGCTTCCGTTGCATGTGCTGCGAAAACGGTTCAAGATACCAAAAAATATGTAGGAAAGAATTATTCCTCTTAAAATGATCTAAAAAAATGTCCGCGACAGTATATGTCTATCTTTTAAGATTAACTCACTAGAACCGTTTTTATGGTAATCAAAGTTGGTCGAAAGGGATGAAAGTTTGTATTAAACTTTGTCAATTTTAAACCGATCGGGCTGATAGTTTCAAAATCGGGGTTAAAGTAACTATTCCACGCGGACGAAGTCGCGGACAGAAGCTAGTTATGAATAAGAACCACCCTTTTCTTAATTACAGACAGGAAAAACCCCGTGGCAACATTGTGTGTCCGCTTCGCGTGCGAGACGATGCGACACATGGTCTCCCGCACTCTCCGCAACAAATGTCACGCGAGCGACATCCCGCCGCTGTTGCGTCGCTGCGCCGCCGTGGTGCGCGTCGCGCTGCGCTGGGGGCGCGCCATGCACGACGCCAAGCTGCATCTGGCGTACACCATGGATAACGATGGGAATCTGTCGTTGAAGGTATGTTAATGTTATGAAGTTCACAGTACAGTACATTCTAGCGAAAGCCGGCTTTGATACTCGCATGTTCTAAAATAAAAAGTGACAGAGTCGCTGCTTCCTAAGGATTACTCTTACACGGAGTCTTTAAAACCTATCTTGTGTTACACACACACACACACACACACACACACACACCCTCCCACACCCACACATACACATTTACTTAAACATACAGTTTTACTCTTTCTAGACCATACAGTAAAATGACACAGTCCACTCGAAATAAGCTTTTTTTTATCAGTGTAAACATCGACCGGAAACTCTTAAAATACAGGTACATATATGTATATCCTAACTTAAAGAGGTAGAGTATGATATTAGATTATGATATATTGCACAGAATTTGCAGCATAAACTTTAAATATATTTTTAAACCTAATATCAAACTTTGTATGTTTTTGTATCAAATAAAGATTATTATTATAGAAGCATGGTTCTCATTGTGCGTTATGTACACACGTCCAGGTGGCGAACATCCCCCTGCGCTCCGTGTGGGAGGTGACGATGCGCGTGGAGCTGGCGCAGGACGACAAGCAGGCGCTGCCGTGCCCGCGCGCGGCGGCCGTGCGCGTGCTGCCCGTCGTGTCCGACGTGCTCGTGCCCGACGCCGACGTGCAGCGCGTGCTCGACTACACGCCCAAAGACTGGGGGCACGCGCCCAAGACCATATGGTGAGCAACAGTCCTTACCGATTTCGACCACGGCTGAAATTATACTATAGGAATAATCATCACCTTTGTGCCTATTTTTTCTGTTTTCATCTTATCTTTTTATTAATTTATTAATTTATTTATTTAAACTTTATGTACAATAGTGGTACATGGGCGGACTTAATGCAACAAGGCATTCTCTACCAGTCAACCTTTGGGTTAAAAAGACAGCACTGTGGTAGGTGTACAACAAATAAATAAAATACAAAATATATTGAGTGGGAAAGAAATTACTAAATAATAAATATATATATATATATATATATATATATATATATATATATATATTTATTATTTAGTAATTTCTTTCCCTATATATATATATATATATATATATATATATATAATACTAATAAAATACATAATTATGCTAAAATAATAAACTAATAAATACGATATTTTATAATATGGTTTTATAAGAGAACTCATAATAATTATGACGAAGACCAAACTAAGAATGACAGGCTTTTAAGTAGTGTTTACGGATTAAATGTGTGTACGTAACTTATCTAAATATATATAACTCAAAAATCTTCATTTTATGGCTTCTGACAATCCGTAACGACTGCCAAAGATCTCTAAATAGCAGCCGGGACCAACGGCTTAACATGCTTTCCGTGACACGGAGAAGTCTCGTTATGTTAAGATGGTCACCCATCCACAGACCAACCTCGACAAGCGTTGCTTAACCCCGAAGATCGACCCGTGCGGCTGTTATAATTTAGCCACTAGCTCCTCCACGAGATATTTATTTTAAAAATAATTATTTGTTCCTGCTGCGCCAACCGTGTTGTCCTGTTTTCTTTTGTATCTTTTGATATTGACACACTTGTTGTCATTTCTGCGGGCGTACCATGAGGTGTTAAAACGTGAGTCTTCCGAGCGAGAAAGAGGGATAGAGTTATATACCCTATATAGCTCCATCCCTTTTTCTCGCTCGGAAGACTCACGTTTTAAGACGTCATGGTACGCCCGCTGTTTAGTTCAGTGACACGCTCCGCGGTACATTTTTTTTTTCTTACAATAGTGGGAAAAAGCAGTATTTTACCTTAACTGCCAGAATTTATCAATATTTTTTTTAATGTTTTCTTTATCATGCCCACAGGAGAGTGTTCAGGCTACTTAAACACAAGAAACGAGACGACGATGTCATCTTAGCGTGATAAGACTTCCTGTATATATACCGCCTACGTATTGTTTATGTAATTATATAGATATAATAATGTAAGTCACGAGCGCGCGCCATGTGAATGTGGCTCTTACGTCTTTGTTATAAGGTTTATGTTTGTGCGGTTGGCGCGCGGTCGTGAATTGCAGTAAATGTGCCTCACAGCTGAACACGGCTCATAGTTAGCGTTCTAAATTTGTATGTTATGGCGCATCCACACATGCTCCACTGCATATCCGGATTTCAGGCTGCCTTGCGCGTGCCGCTCAGCATGTGTGGATGCGCCATTAGGACTACAAGTCATTATGGTTTACACACTAAGTCTACATATTAAGTGGCCTAGCCTTGTCCCAACTATTTTCGGGTCGGCTTTCAGTCCAACATCCATCTTAATAGGTTAATACAGCTGAATTATTGTGATTTAGAGTAATAATAATACATAATTGACATCGCTGATTGTAAAGACATTTGCAGCCAGGTTACAGCAGGATACGCTGAAACAAAATTACTGTAACATGTTATACACCATATTCTAGCGAATAAATGTTTTGATTTGATTTGAATACTAGTATTTCATACAGTAGTTTGCTAATACTAATCTCCTATCTATGAGCCGTGTGTAGTCCTTTTTACAGCAGGCCAGGCTACACATTTACTCAAGTAACTTGTATGGCAGGCCATACAATTTAAACATAAGACTGTGTAATCCACTTACATATCGCTAGCTAAAAAGAACGTCTAAAAAAAGTCCAGTAGAAATTAACTCATAAAGTAAATTTGTGTGTTCTATCTTTGGCCCAAAAGTTTTGTTTTACCAGTTCTTTTATGATTGCCTATACACACCCCTGTAGCAAGTTTATAGACATTGCCCTATCTTTCAATAGATTTTTAACTATTTCGAGAAAAATAAACCTTAATTTAGTAACTATAGAAACTAAAATTGTTTTTAATAAATCTTTTAATCTTGATTGTGTCAAAATACATTAAAATGTTGAACTTGCAACACCCTCACTCCTGAAGACATTTGTCATTGTACAAACAACTGTCACTGCATGGTTTCAGAGAAATGTTGTACTATTACTTAAAAGCAGATATTTAACCTACTGTAGGATTTTGTATACGAGGGAAACGGCGAGTGAGAACTAGTCAATAATAAAGAAAGGTGAACAAAGTTTTTGGCCCATTGAATTTGTCATTGTTTTGTGCAGTTGTGGAGGGAGGGGGGCGGGTAGATGGTTACATTTCTTATAACAGATGTCTGTGACACAGGCTGCAAAGATTTTAATTTTACTGTTATGTCAATAGCATGCGCCTTTATAATTATAAGCATTGTAACATCTGAATGCTTTAGTCAAAACTGTTTACTAGTCAAACGCACTTTTGACCAGTTAAAACTTGTTGAAAGATGCCAATACTTGCGTGTTGTGACCCTTTTCATTAAAAAGTAATTCTAGTGGTTCTAGGATTAGGTTTTGGCAATAACTGTTTTTGATAGTAAACAGATTTTTGCCTGATGAACAGTTTTGCAAACTAATCCTCGAAATTGTATTCGATGCATTTCGAAAACTACATTGGTGTTTAGATGAAAGTTTAGTCTCATTTTGGTTTTCATATTAATTATTAAAAAATTATTCTATAATATAATATTATAGTGCCCACATCATAATCTTAAGCTTCCCAGTTCCCCACTCTCCATATTAAAAAAGAAAGAAAAATAGTTTATTCGGCAAACCATGACGCGAACCATAAAAATCATAATAAATATTATTAAAAAAAATCTTGGGTATTTGTCAAATAGATATTATCGAGTCTGCTACATGTTAGAACTGTATGATGTTACAAAATGTTTTTAAATGCTGTTTTATCAATTAATATTATATAGTTATTTTGTGATTTTAATCTGAATTTTATTTATGCTATACTAATATGCTCATATACTCCGCCCAGAGCAAAACAAGTAATTTGATGATTTCCCATAAATACAAAAAAAAAAACTTGTTTAAAACAACCAAAATATAATGATTGATTGTAGCAGCCACCGTCAACGCAATAACCGTCAGTCCAGATATATCAGGATTGAGAGATACATTTAAACCCTTGTAAAATCTTTGTATGTTCCTTGATCACACTGAATTTTGGAGGTCTTTAATTATTGTATTGCTACAAAATCTTGATATTATTATATAGCATGAATTTTCATTGATTTACCGAGTTACAGAAGCCGTTGAGTGAGAATTGAATGAATTTGAATTGAATTTTTGGATCTGCGGGCGTACCATGAGGTGTTAAAACGTGAGTCTTCCGAGCGAGAAAGAGGGATAGAGTTATACACCTTATATAGCTCCATCCCTTTTTCTCGCTTGGAAGACTCACGTTTTAAGACGTCATGGTAGGCCCGCTGTTCTACAATTGTTCCATAACTTCTACAAAATTCAGACAGAACTTATAAGTAAAATATACTTGACATTTATGCGTCTGTGCTGCCACCTATAGTTTCTGCACGCTCCCTATAAATGAAAAAAAAAAAAAATTACTGTAAACATAATTTAATTGCCACCAAAAAATCGTCAATTATACAAACACTGATGACCAGTGTAGTCATGTAGGTATCATTCCACGAGCATCCTCGTGAGGCGAGCAGACGAGCTCTCGGCCAGTTTCGTGTTGTGTTTTCCGAGCACCCAGCGCCGCCCCACCTTCCGGCGCGAGGACCTGATCTCCACCACGGGCCGGGAGCTGAGAGCCACGCCTAGCTTGCTGATTATGTCGTAAGTACTGCTGGGACGAATCACCTGGGGATAGGTAACAAGGCATATAGGAAAGAATGAAAGAAACAGAACTGGCTGAATGTTTGCACGAGCATGCATCTATGTATATCATCTATATATTGAAAAAAAATACGGTGTTTTTATTAGAAGTACAGAAGACAAAACATCAGTTTTTTGCTTGTCTATCTTTCTGTCTATAATGTTTGTACGCGCATCACGCAAAAATACAGCATGGATTTGAACGCAGTTTTCACCACTCTACTGCTAGATGCCTAACTTAAAATCAAGGCTACATTTTACCATGTAGCAAGGCTACATTTTACCATGTAGGAAGACTAAATTTTAAGTAAAACGCGTACAAAGTCGCGGGCGTGAAAACAAAAGAAATGGGAAGGTACAAAAGCTGCTAGAACTGTCTCACTCCTGGACAAAGGTCTTGCTCCAATTCTACCAGTGTTCCCGGTTTTGTGGTACTTCTTGCCGTCCCTAAGGAACACATATATCTACTTCATGGTTACGCTTCACAAGGCATTATCAACCCAATATTTCCTGAGTAAGCAGAGATTTTAAGTACGTCCATGTGACCAGACCAAAAATCCAGGGTTCAGGGTTCTTAGGGTTGCAGAATTTGTTAGAAATAGTTACCGCGTCCCTTGAACGCAAACGGCATTAGGAGGAATACAGGTGGGTTTTAGTCAGTAAGGCTCTGAAGACGTCATTTGATGATTTCCCACCCAAAAAAGGCTCCAGAGTTCCCATGCCTGAGCAAGGGCTCCCGTCACATCTTTCACTGGATAGTGCAACGTCCTGCTTTTAGACTGAACCTGCAATTACATGTGACTTGGGTAATATAAAGTACTCACTCTACCAAAAACAACGTTGCGTAGATCTAGCTGTGGCAGCGGCTTGAATGTGATGTTGAAGATACCACACATCTCATCGTCGACCGTTACTCGCATTGACAGCAACCCTGCGAGAAATTATTATTATACTGAGGACAGTAAGTACAAGTTGAATAAAATATTTTGATAATTTCAAATTTAATTTTACGTGTTTTGTAACATTTTGCTTTTGGTTTAAATCTTAATTATTTATTGCAAGTTACTGTATTGTATTTCCGTGTTACTTCCATGTTCCAACCAATCAGAGCAGAGGATTTAATTATCCCACGAGCGGGGTCATGTTGGCAAAAGCGCTTTGCTGCACGCAGTCAGCGGGAAATGCGAGAACGCTTTCACGTTTGCTGGAATAGTGAGATTTTAGGGTTGATCAAGTTGGATTATTAAAAAATGTGAGAATACTGTTGGCAAACTTAGATTGGTGTTGGTTGTAAATCTTGCGATGCTCGGTTCGGTACTAAAATAGTTGGACTATCTTTATATTTTCTAGTAATTTAAACAAAAAAACAAACCGAGACGTATTTGTTTTGTGCTCGCATTTTACCCTGATGATGCCCACGAGATGTCGACCTCGAGGTCTAGTGCATTTCTTAAAGCTTTAGCGCTCAAAAATCTATAACAGTGTCTTGAGCCCTAACAGGTAAGTACCTACATTTCCAAGTTTGTTTTCAACGAGCAATGCAAAATCAACAACGTGATAAATTTATCACGTTGTTGATTTTGCATTGCTCGTTTTAGTTAGTATTCTCATGCAGATGTGGAAACAGTGTTTGGCCAGATGCACTTACTAAAAACACCGCAATGAATTCGAATGCGTCTTCAGTCTTCACGCATTTAACTTAATAATTATGATATATATATTTGATCAGGGCTACGAGCAGTAAACAAAAGTTGCTACAACTATGATATCAGGAGAAATATCTTGAACAAAGTCTGATAAACATCAACCCTCAGCTTTACAAACTCCTCAACTGTGAATCCATGATCTAATTTTGTAAAAACTGAAAGTCGTAATTATAACTACTTTTCAAATAATTATGTTATTTATTTGGTGCTCTTTAACAGAATTAGAGCCCAAGAGCATTGCCAGTTGACCAAGAGAAGTACTACAACTAACTGAAACGCGGGTTCCCTATCTGGTAAGTGGTCTTATAATTAATTACTTTTCCAACTGAGTATGATGTGGTTGGCTCCAAGTCTAACCGCGACTTCGACCGCGAGTATTAGTATATACTCCCTGCGCGCTTTACGTCCTTTAGAGCGCAGTTTTGGCTAACACATCTTTATTAATTAAGCAGCCATTTTTGTTGCTGAGACCACAGGATCAGAGCAACTATTTCGCCACTTTGGTTAGCTCATTAATTATTCTACTTCTAGATTGTGTATACCAATTCCCATATTCAGGGATAGATTTAATATCGCGACTGATTAAGGTTTAACTTCATCAGATCAAGTAAGATTCTTCCATGCAAAATATAGGTAATACCCCCAACCTAAATATTCTTTTGGAGGAAGTACACAAAAACGAATATTGACAAGCTTTATAATAGACTGACCTAAGTCAATTATAAAGCTTGTCATTATTCGTTTTTACTTAAAACTTGGTCGTATTTGTACCAAGTTTTAAGTAAATAGGGAGTATTACTGCAATATTCTGCCTCCAGAGTGCAGCACTAGCGCAAACCATAAACAGTTTCTTGACCAGTCGTTGAAAGCAGTAACTACTGCTTTAACTGGCCCAGTAGGTACTTAATCACTTATGCGGCCAAGTTTGCTTCAGAATCTATATTATACTACTATTATAAAGAGGAAAGATTTGTTTGTATTGAATAACATCCGTAACTACTGAACCGATTTGAAACATTCTTTCACTGTTTGGAAGCTACACTATACCCGGGTGACATAGGCTATATTTTATCCCCATATTCCCACGGGAACGGGAACTATGCGGGTGAAACCGCGGGCCGCTGCTAGTACTATATAAAGTTCTTACCAGGCATTGAGTGTGGATAGTGATAGTTTTCCGCACCGATTGGTATCTCTCGGCCACTCTGCGCGTAGCATCCGAACCCGTTGTTATAAATCACGTCCCCTCCACTCCAGTATAGGTGAGGCACTTTCCTGGACATAGAGAACAGCTAAATCTATGGGCACATTATTTCTATTGTTGAAAAACTCATGCATAAAAGGTATAATAACGTCTTTAAAGAACTACAAAATAATATATTTCAATAATGTTAGGCAGCTGACATATTTACTGCTGACAAAAAGTGATAAACCTTGTTGACAAGGTATACGTATATGCAAACACATCAAAAAACATCTTTTCGCTTTGTGTCTGCAATGTTACCTCCAATACTATTGCAGATATCCGTAGTAAGCTCATTATAAAAGGGTTGCCTTTGTCATCGAAATCGTCGTAGTAAAAGAATGTGTAACTTTTATAGGTGTCTAATATACTAATTTATAAAGCTGAAGAGTTAGTTTGCTTGAACGTGTTAATCTCGCATCAACTACTGGTATGTTTTGAAAAATTCCTTCTATATATGACCTTCTATGATAACAGGAGGCGGAGAATCAATGAGAAATGTTTTTTTTTTGTCCCATGCGACGCATTTCACGAAGTTGCAAGGGTCAGCTAGTATAGTATAAAATAAAATAAACCGCGAAGACAGCAAAAGATTTAATCAAAAACCACAAAGTCAAAAAATAAACAAAAAATTCAATTCCTCTGCCGAGAAGTCGAAGGTGCATTCGTGGTGGTGGCAGTATGTTCCCGCCTTTCCTCTGAAAACTGGTTCACAGCTAGGCAGTACTTCTCCGAATGGTAAGTCCTCGAGATCTGGGACAGCAATGGACTCCCATGCGGAGAGTTCAGCCACAAAGATGCACTGCCCGTCTGACCGACCATAGCTATAAAAGCAATCAGCATTCTCGTATTCAGCAGACCTCGTTGAATATGCGGTTGTTTCAGCAAAGTTTGCAGGATTACTCCATCAGGTAAACCATTGACAAGTTCGAAGATACTAGAACCTCGTTCTCCGATAAGGTACGAGGCAGCAGCTGGGACATTGCAGCCAGTATTACGCAGTGCTCTATCCGCCTCTTCGTACGAAAACCCGAGGTCTTTCAAGGCCGCAATGGATTCAGGACTGGGCGGTTCTGCAATCTTATTCCTCCATTCGCGGAATTTCTCCAGGAATCGCTGCAAGTGTTCCGCCCGACGGTATAGTTCATTTCCGTCTGTTTTGTTCACTCCAGGAGTATCATCTAACGCTGTGTAGTCCGCAATGTTGAGTCTGGCTGCAATATCTTCAGGGGTTATGACTTGGATGACAGCTGGTTGAAACCTCTGGGGCTCGTCTAAAGCTGCAGTAAGCTGAGCTAGCGTCATTTCATAGTTTCTGCCCGAAGCGGCGAGTCTAGCTCCTGCTTCTATCAGTGATATTAAAATCTTCCTCAGTTCGTAGGATAGTTCGTTGGTAGATAAAAGCGATTGGAGATTCGGTTGTCTAATAGCGTTTGAAGGCATTGGTAAAGAAGCTGTGGCTGCAGCAATGGTCCCATGCTGAGGTGCCCTGACCGCACCGAGGTCCCACAAGGTCCCAGCTTCGGGCAGACGTCTCTCTACGAGCAAAAGCTCCTCCTGCATCATGACTTGTTCTTGTGACAGCGTCAGGAAATCATGTAAAGTTGTAGTATCAAAAACTCGGACAATTTTGAACCGGCCCGCTCCAGTCTCCCCGTTTGGGTAGAAGTAATCAATAGCGCGGTTTTTCACTTCTTCAATGAGGGTATCTACGGAGAAATAGGCCGCGAACGTCAGGCCTTCAGGGCTGACGACTTTGATGAAGATCTCATTACCTCCGGTCACGCCCGAGTCCGATACCAACATCTTGCAGCACTTTCTGATCGACGCCCTCCAGGACAGATAGGTCAATGATTTTCATAGAAATCAGCAAAAGAAATAGAATTATACTGCTAAAAAAACTTGCCAGACACAAAATCAGTTTGAGCATAATTTTGACATTTTGTTTTTAATTTGACAGAATAATTTTGACGGCGGGTTTTTGTTTTTCAACGTTGCCATATGATTTAGAAAGGTTTAAGGTATGTGTACCTAAAAGGATTTAAACGTTTTATTTTATAAGCCTTTCCATATTATGTCCTTTTTTTAGGCTCTTTGACTTTTTAAGTTATTTTTAATTTTTCTACACCGAGAACAGTAGTGTATATTTGAAACTGTTTAATATTAAGATTTTTTACAATATACTCAAAAATAAATAAATAATTCATCAAGTAGGATAATTCATCGAGTAAGAATGAATATGTCGTATCCTAATCGTCATATTTTTTCCAATCACTGAAATAGTTACCTGAAGAAGCACGTGTTCACATATCCGTAACCATGGGCGTCTCCGTCCAGCAGCTCGAGGAACAGCCGGCACGTGTTCGGGCATGTTTCCGTGAAAAGTTCCACGCAGATCTCACCCATCACCGCTCCCTCATGCATGCCCAGCTTTATGTACACCCTGTTTGAAGTGCTAAAGGCTTCAGGGAGTTTGTGGATGAATAGCATTTACAATGACCTCATTTGGTCCTATTAAGCTACACTGTATTACTACTGTGTAGCTATTAAAATTTAGGATCCCGTGAAAACCATTCCTACCTTTGAAACGATTTGAATTAGTCTGTAATGTTTACGTAGTAACTATTTAGTAATCTGTGGTAATGTATTCAAATAGACACTAAAATCTGCTTTCACACGGTCTGAATCCTTCCTTCCTATCAACGAATTTCTCGCGATCCCACGCGCCGTTCGTCAATTTCTTATCACATGCTAAAGGTAGATACTGACCTGTATTAAAGGCCGTCATGTACCATTTGCAGCGAGTATGTTACGTTAGGGAGCGTTCAAGACCCCCCCTCCTCCCCTTGTAACGCACCGTAATGTTTTTATGTACCGGGGGGGGGGGGGGGGGCTTCGCCTGTCTAAGCGGTACGTAACACCTCAAGTGACCATTTTTAGCCTAAAGTCGCAAAAAGTTATCTTTGGTATAGTTTTAATCGACTTAAAAAAGAACAAATTAAAAATGACGACCAGACTACAGGGATTTGGGAGTTTCGATTCTCTAATTTTTTGTTAAAAAAAAAACAATGTTACGTAACGTGTTGTAAGAAAGACCCCCTCCCACCCCTGTAACGCATCGTAACGTTTTAAGAGACACCCCCTCCCCCCAAATTGCGTTACGTAATACTTGAACGCCCTCTTACGCCGTGTCCTAAAATTCGTGTAACATGCTCGTTTCGAACTGTTAGCTTGTCCGTGCTCCAGATTCGCAAACACTGTCAGTCACGATGTGTGGCAAGCTAAGGCCTAAGAACCCATGCGTGTGCCATGTACGCTCGTGACGAGTTGTCGCGGCGTACTGACTGAACTGCGTAACACTCAATCAATCAATCAATCAATTTACATGTCAAACATAGGTGTTAACATGGTGTTTTCTTAAATAGCGGGTGCGCTATGTTTTGTCATAATTATGACATACAAATTTTATATTTAATACAGTAACAAACTTATTATAGAAGAGAAACGTCAGATACATCAAAGTCAAATACCGAGTACAGTATAACGTAGGTACCTCGGCCGCTTAACACCCGGCGCAGCTTTAAAAGCCTGGTCTTCCATCTCCTCCTGAGGGACGGGAGGGAACAGCACAAATGTGGTGCTCGCTTGCTCAACGATCTTACGCCTGTTGCGACTCCAGTCTAGGTTCAGCTCTGCAGTCGTGGCTACGCACGGTTTCTGTGTACATAGATAGAAAAAAGCTTTTTGTATAAAACTGCAAGCGACTTCCAAATAAAAATAAAATACAAAATTAAAATCTTCCCCCACAACTAACAACACCTCTGGAATGTCACAGCAATACGCAATTTCGTTTACTTGGGTGACATACATATTGAAAAACTCCGCAATACTGGCAGGAGGCAACAAATTGATGATCTGGACTTCCAGTAGGTTACTTACTTGTAGAGATTAATTCTATGGGGACACCTAGGAACATTATCATCAACCTAGCCTTTTCCCATTTTATATTAGGGTTTGGAAAGGGAGAGGTAGGCCAAAGAAACGATGAATGGATTGTGTGAGGAGTGATATGAAAGAAATGGTAGTTAGTGATAGCGTGACGGCTGACAGGATAGAATGGAAGAAAAAAACATGTTGCGCCGACCCCAAGTAACATGGGATAAGGGCAGGAAGATGATGATGGTGATGTTAGGGTGTGGAAATTGGGGAAAAGTGGAAGTATTTTTCTAACATAATATCACGCCTGCTACCCCGAGGGCTTGAGGAAGTGTACGTAGTAGTGTAAGTAGACTAGTCTTCCCACATAACGGCAGTTGTTTTGAAGTTTTTTGAAGCGTTTCCAATCGTCTTTTGTAATGCGCACAGCAAAGGAGTGGAACTCTCTGCCTGCGTCTATGTTTCTGAACGCATTCAACCCTGATCTCTTCGAAGTTAGAGTGAATAGGCTTCTTCTGGGTAAGCTCATTCCATCGTCGACTTTATCTCTGTCACCTGCGACCTAGACTAGAGTCAAGAGCATATCCATATGACAATAAAAAAAGTATTAAGAAGCTAATGGACAGCCCTAGGCCATCTGGGGTTTCCCAGTTTTCTGACTGTTAACCCAGCCTGCAAATGTAAAATTCCTGATGACCTAAGCACTGTCCAACTCGGGAATCGGACTAAGCAATAGCACATGCGAGCACTACACTAAAAAAGGATTTTTTGTTACTACAGCATCTCAATTCTGCCCATCTCTTGTAACAGTTCCCCTGCACAGTGCCTATCACTTTTAATGGTTCTTACCGTGCCCAAAATTCGTTTATACAGTGCTAGATTCTCTCTCCGCGTTCTCTTGAGGAAGTCGACTCTCTGTTGGTAATATTGCATGCTGCGGACTGGCTTCTTACGCCAGCGACAATCCACTCGGCCCTATTAGTAAATACACGGTAGGTGTAAGAATTGGCATTAGTAAATTAGCTTTCACGATTGGCGAGAGACATAGCAGCTCTAACTTTGTTAGGTAATGAAGGGTTGCTTTGTAATAAAACGGGGCCCCATAGGCTAACTGCCTGATAGGGTTGCGGAATTTGTTCGAAAGAGTCACCGCGGCCCTGGACCAAAGCAAAGGGCACTAGAAGGATCACGGGTGGGTTTTAGTCAGTAAGAGTCTGACTCTCCCTTCCGCTCCGCCCAGAGCGGGAGAAGTCAAATGATATCCCACCCAGAAAAAAAATAAGGGTTGCTTTGTAATTAAGGATATTTATTATAAATTGAAATAGACCTGAGATGCTGTTTTTACTTAGCCTCGAGCACCACGTTTGCTTTTTCGGTACCTAACAAGATAGTTAATATAAAAAGACTAGCCCCCCTAGCCAAGTTACAAACGTTTCGTGTCGAATTCTATTCTCCAATCGGTACCTAACGCCTCGGTTTTAGCAACTGTAGAAAACGATAAGATGGTAGCCATGTTGTCGCGCCTGAGTCGGCCGCTCGTTCTACAATGTATTTAGAAAAACGACCTATTATTTAGTCTCTGGCGATTGATCCTACAAACATCAAACAGGTTAAAATTTAAACTCTCTTTAAATGCTTTAAACATTAACTTTAAACATTTTAACAAAGGATGTAGCGTTGAACATTGTAGAAACGACAACAATTCATTCTATCATTTTGAACGATGTGAACTTGGCTACGAATTTTCTATTCGTTTGCTCTAACCACGTGACTTATCGTTGAGACGATTTCATTCTCATACATTTGATTCGTTTTCGACTAGCGTTAACGATTGTAGATTATCAACTTGGCTAGGGGGGCAGCTTCGTTTCCGTTATAATAGGTTTACGCCAAAACGTACCCAAATTCATCAAAATCGCGAACTCTCTAGATCTTTCTACAATGGAAGGTTCCGGACTTAACTGGCGCCCTATATAAGGCCTGCATACACACCGACCGAGTGAGTCTTTCATTAGCGATACAAGCGATCTTCAACTGCGAATTAAAGTGATTAGTAGTGCAATTTTGTTTTATACTTACTGAGTGAGTTTAGAGTTGTATTGAGTGTTGTTTAATTAAAGTGTCTATTGCTAGAACTCCAAGCTCGTACAATATTGTCACGAGTGTCGGGTTATGACGATAAAAACAGCCGATTAAATAACCAAAAATGACACTTTAATTACACAAGACTAATTACAACTTTAAACTCACTAATTATAAAACACAATCGCACTACTAATCACTTAAGTTCGCAGTCGAAGATCGCTCTCGAAGTTATCACTTGTACCACTAATCCAATACTGACTCGGTCGGCGTATCCGTATGTCCGGCCTTATAATAATGCGCCGGTTAATTCCAGAACTTTCCATCCTAGAAAGTTCGCGTACATATCGGTCGCGATTGACTAGTGTTCGAGAAATCTAGCATGTTCTAGCATAGAAAAGTCTCGAAGGTTATTGACTCTACTAGATGGCACTAGTGGTAACAAATGCCGATATCTTTTTTGCCTAATTGTGGCGCGCAACAATATTTAGTTGGGATGACTCACCCTCATATAATGCGCCAGCTTAATACGTGTCAATAGGTGTACATTCTCTATAAACAGAGTTTCTAGGTTCCTGCTCCAGTGCTCCAGCTTGCGTACTTTTCTCTGTGGGTTATACGGCGGTGGGGACGCGTCTACTCTCGCTGGGACGTGGGCGTACTGGAAATCGAGTACCATTTAGGCATTTTTGGCATCAGTGGTAATAAAAATCGTTTGCGAAACTTCACAAACGGATTCGATATTTCATGACTTGAGCTTCTGCATGTGGCTTCTCCCGCGTGAATTTCGGAAAATATCCCGAAAGAACATAGTCTCATCGAACTACGCGTTGTTCTCGTTCCCGTGGCAATACGGGAATAAAATATAGCCTATGTTACTCAGGGTGAATGTAGCATTCTAGTGGTGAAAGAATTTTTGAAATCTGTACAGTAGGTTTTGAGTTTATTCGTTACATACAAAAATACAAATCCTTCCTCTTTATAATATTAGTATAGATATGTAATATACGTAAATAGATCGGCTGCCTTCCAACTTCTAAAATCTTACCTTATGTACATGCACTCGTTTTACCATTGTCTCATCAGATTTGACCTCTGGCGGCGGAGACGTATACCTTCCTTCCTCATGAGGTTTTGCCTTCAAAATAGCGTCTATTAGTGTCATATTACTTCGGGAATTTTGCAGAAAAATATTAAAGAAAACGATAAATTGTTACAGCTTTAAATCAAATCTATGTGGCTTTATTATTTGTAGAGTGCCAGATTATAAAAGGTTTCCTTCGTATCGGTTCGAACTTTATGAAAAAGTATATGCTGTGGAAATAACATTGGTTCATCAACTTGTGTGTGTCACTAAACTTCTCCAAAATTGCTGGAACCGCTATGGTGACAATTTTTTATGCAATATTGAGTGTGTCTGGTTAGTTTAACATTCACACTTGGATCCAGTAGATGTCACTGCAATCGGGTGCTAGATTTTTTTCTTAATATAAAATCAACGATGTGAGGAAATGAAATTAAACACAGACAATTTGTCGTAAAAAAGTTTATTCACTTTAAATAATATATTGCACAAACGCGTCTATCACAAAATACATAGCGACTATATATTTGTGCCTCATTAATACTGAAGAAATTAGCTAAAGCGAACTAAAAATATAAAACATACAAAACATCACTGGAATGCGACTAGCTAAGTTTAGGTCAGTCACCTCAGGTCGAAAATGCTCTAGAGCGGAAGTTTACGAACGTTTTAGAACATTGTTCTACTTCGGTACTCGTCAAGCTACTCGCATGGCTGTAAAAGCCGCCTTTTCACTTGCAAGCAACTCGCATGCAAGTTTAATTACGTTCCGGAGCACGATCGGAATATTGCTCTTGTGCACAGCGTAGACTATATTAAATACTTTTTTTTCTGGATGGGATATCATCAAATGACTTCCCCCGCTCTGGGCGGAGCGGAAGGGAGTGTCAGACTTACTGAATTACCCACCCTTGTTTCTCCAAATGCCCTTTGCGTTCCAGGGCCTCGGTGACTCTTTCGAATAAATTCCACAACCCCGGGCCGTCTGCTTTGCTGACATCTGTTTGAGGCGCGCGTGGAACACGACGCGCCGTCGACCCGGGCCTGGTTGTTATGGAGCCAGATAGCTGGCCATCCGCAGGACCACGCAGTGGGTGACCGGGAATCGCCCTGCGACTCCCGACGCTTTGGGCGTCTTCTGTTGCGGCGGCTAAAGCGTGAGGTTTGGATCTCCCTCGCGCGGTCTGCCTTCTTCGCTAGCATTACTGCTTCGCAGAAGGGGATGACCTCTTCCCGCGCCTCCTCGCTTCCCTACGAGTACGCAATTTAATGCAACTTGCATGCGAGTTACTAGCAGGAGGAAATGCGGCCTAAGCTAGCGGTTTGCCAGAGCGTTTTCGTCCTGAACGCATTTTTTTGCTGCCACTTTCATATTTAACTAGAAAATAAATGTTTCATCTGAGGTTAAAATAATCATAAGAGGTCATTAATGAAATTTTGTTGATTCGTACAAAGAAACACATTTTAATATTAATTTCTAAAATATAAAATTATTATGTTTCCTAAAAAAATAATAGAAAATTAGTAATTAAATCAGAATTTTGAGTTTTTTTTTTATAATAATACCTAAACTTTTTTTATATAGGCAAGTGTGCATATTTTTTTAGGTTTCAATACATTTCGTGTAATTGATATATTAATCAGAATATACTGAAAAGTATAATTTATTGATTATACTGTTAATAATCTGTATTTATTATAACCATTCCTACTACTGGCCTGCTTCTTCATCTCCCAATAACATCCTCTTAGTCGCTGTCAGATAAGAATTTTATATAGGGAACGGCGTAGACTACGCCATCTAGTGTTGCAAATATGAAACTTTTACGTTGTAAATATTTGAACTGTGCTGCCACCTATACTTGTTGCACCCTCTTAGTAGGGGAACGTGCACGAAGTAGACTGTGCTATCTAGCGTTGCAAATTTGAAACTTATAAGTAAAATATACTTGACGTATCTGTGCTGCCACCTATAGTTTCTGCACGTTCCCTATAGACTTACGGCCGAACCCAATAACCGATCTATCACATACTGAAGATAGAAAAACAAATGAAACAACAGAAAACCTATATAATTTTTATATTATTTCATTTGCTTTGCTGTCTCCAGTATGTGATAGATCGGTTATTGGGTTCGGCCGTTATTAGATCACTCTATCGAAATTGATACATATCTGGTCGAAACAGGGTCCTAAAAGTTCTACATCTTTATTCAAAAAGTTTATGAGATCGTTAAATAATAGGGTAGTTTAATCTTTGTAATTCTATTTTTTATTTTGCTTTGGCAAGGTTTCGTTACTTGCTATTCTAAAATTTCTCGGAACGACTTCCAGACATTATTATAGATTATCAAAATTTTACATATGCGTGAATAGGTGTTCCGTACAGAATTTATCGAAAGTTTACAATCTCTCAAGATATTTAATAATCCGACGTAGTTTGCCATTTTCCGGTGACATGTACACCATTAAAATAATTCATACTACTTTTCGACCATTTGCCAAGCATTGATCGAGAAACGCACATTAACGAAATTTAGATGCCGAAATTTTTAAATCGATGGGTAAACCTCAAACCTCGGCCTTAGATTAAATTTTTGCCATTAAATTCATCACATTATCATAAACTAGCTGTCTGCACAACTTCGTTTGTGTCACATTTTTCATGACTGCTCCGCTCCTATTGGTCTTAGCGTGATGATATATAGCCTATAGCCTTCCTCGATAAATGGGCTATCTAACACTGAAAGATTTTTTCAAATCGGACCAGTAGTTCCTGAGATTAGCGCGTTCAAACAAACAAACTCTTCAGCTTTATAATATTAAGTATAGATATAGGCGTACTTAAACACCGCTGCCTAAAAGCTTGTAGTTACTTGTCTAATACCCTCATCTTCTAAACATTGCTGTCTTCCCATGGTTTAACTTGTTCCGTGGTGGTTCCTTCGTTTTCTAAACACGGCCCCTCTCTGTATCTGTGTTCTACTGGCGTTGCCTGAGCGCGGTGTGCGGGCGCGGCACGGCGGACGTGTGCGGGCGCGCCAGGCGGGTGGCCGGCCGGCTGCCCACGGTGCTGTACGATAGGTAGCGGTCCGACAGGTCCGGGGGCTCCATCTGTAAGGGAACCACACACGTTTTATTGTACACTAGCTTAAAATAATAGTAATAATAAATCTTTATTTCAGACAAAAGTCCATACCTGATACACTTATGGTTACAAAATGTGCGCACGAATAAAAGCTTTTAAAATACTTGAGTCCTGCTTATCACCAATGACCTGTAGGATGCCGTTACTGCTACTCCTGACTCTGCTTAGTAGCGATACGAGCCGCTTGCGCAAGATGGCATGGAAGCCATCTATCCTAACCTCTGCAAACATACCAGAGGCACTACAAAAGCGGGGTAGCCCTAACAGCATCCTAAATCCATTGTACCCGCATAGTGCTTATGCCCGCGACTTCGCCCGCGTGGAATAGTTACTTTACCCCCGATTTTGAAACTCTCAGCCGGATCGGTTTAAAATTGACAAAGTTTCATACAAACTTTCTTCCCCTATTTTATCCCCTTGGGGGTAGAATTAATCAAAATCCTTTCTTAGCGGATGCCTACGTCGTAACATCTACCTGCATGCCAAATTTCAGCCCGATCCGTTCAGTGGTTTGGGCTGTGCGTTGATAGATCACTATGTCAGTCAGTCAGTCACTTTTGAGTTATATATATTTAGATAGATAATCAGCCTTTTAATGTTCCAATTGCTGGGACACAGGCCTCCTCTCTAGGAGAAGGAATGGGCCGTAATCCAGCACGCGGGCCCAGTGCGGGTTGCTGAATGTCACATGGCTTCGAATTTTTGGTTCTAGGACATGCCGGTTTCCTCACGATGTTTTCCTTCACCGTTTTGAGAGCAGTGGTGATGAAATTAATTAAACAAAGTAATGCGCCTGGCTGAGTTTGAACCCGCGACCTACACTTCGTAAGTCGGGGTCGTTAGCACTCGGCCACCACTGCTCTCCCTTCATCTTCTTCTTCATCATTTTTCTTATTGTACACTGGACTTATAAAAAAGGAAAACATAATCATAATATTAGACTTCGTCTTAATAACTATGCGTGTCCTAATACAGACGATATCGTGCTAATACAGTCCTACTAAATTAGTGCCCTGCCCTTCGTTTCTCTGGAAAATGAAGGGTAGGACAATTTGGGAAGATTTTTAACTTTTAAGCAGTGCTGATTTTCAACCTAGTTTAAATAAATGACTTTGATGTGGGGTGCAACATACATACCCTTGCGCCGGGCTATCTTAGCGCAATGGGCTGTGCTGGGTTACTTTCTGTAGATGCAGAAAGTCTCAAACGACATAAATATTAGAACCTTATTACAAGCTATATACTTGGTCCATGGGGTCCGAATGCTCAACGAGTCGAGTCGGGACATCAGTAAACGACGCGTGGAATGTTCACGTGACCAGAGGAACTGTGTCTTCAGCCAAATAATAAGCATTGCTGACACTGAAATGGGGAAAGTGCAGAGAACCACTTTCCCCATTTCAGTGTTCTCGGCACATTTACAGCGATAATGCCCAAAGATTTGATTTGTTTTATATGCGTTTGTAAATAATTTCGCGAGTTTCAATTACTACAGCTACCAATGACTTGATTTTGACCTCTAGAACAGTGGTGCGGTTTTGAATTATTTTGCGTGGGACCATTTTTCCATGTCATCGTTCGTCTTAATATAAAGTGATAATTTCCCGAATACTCAGTCATTGTATTTATTTGTTTGGCAAGTTCATTTTTTCGTAGGCCTTCATGGGCACTTATAAAACTCTGGCCAGCTATTCCATGGAATCTATGACGTCGGCATCAAGTTCATAACGCTACGAACACGTTTGATGCGAGTGCTATTGCCTTGCCATTCTGACAGCTGTCCTATGTGTTCTCTAGGACGTTGGCATAAAGTTCACAACGCTACGAACGCGTTTGTTGCAAGTGCTATTGTCATGCCATTCTGACAGCTGTTCTATGTGGTCTCTATGTCGTCGGCATAAAGTTCACAACACTACGAACGCGTTTGTTGTGAGTGCTATTGCCATGCCATTCTAACAGCTGTCCTATGCAGTCAGCATAAGGTTCACGTAGCTACTACGTACGTGTTTGGTGTGAGTGTGCGGCGCCACGTTGTGGTGGGGCGCGCTCATGTTGTTGCCGGTGTACGCGACGCACTTGACTTGCCACTCGCCTAGCTGCTCGTTCCAGTGCACGTATTGTTCTATTAAGGCCTGAAATAAAAACAATTTATTTATTTGTATCTCCAACAAAGGATACGCGCAGTTATAACATCACTCGTGACACAAGTGGTTAATAGTAGTTGACTAAAAAAATCTAATTAGTCCATCAGACAGATTTCCAAAAAATATTGGACACATTTTTTTTCTTTTTTCACGTAAAAAAAAAACGAAGACGATACAGTGCGTTGAAAACTCGTGTGACGTCACTACTCGCTACAATTTTTACCCTCCTGATCTTTAATACTTTTTATCTTCGTCAGTCTTAATAGATTTGATAAAGGAAAAAATACGTGTCCAATATTCTTCTATAATCTAACTGGCGGACTAAACATAATCATATAATTTTTACTCAGGCAACATCCCTATTACACTTTTTGCCCGCCCTGCGAATCGAACCCAGGACACCCCATTCTCAGAAGTCCGCGTGACCAACGAGGTAGTTATTACTATTGGAATTTTATGTTGTAAACCATACCCATGTAATTGTCAACACTTAACTTGGTCTGCTGATAAACTTGCTGGAGTGAATATTACACCGGATCCACAAAGAAAAAAAAATACCTGATACTCTTTAGGTATATACGAGTCCAGCACGAGGTCTGCTAACTGAATCTCCCTCTTCAACGCCCTCACACTGTCCAGGATGCCCTCCATCTCCCTCTGCTGTTCCCTCTGCTGGTCAGCCAGTTCTGCCTTAGCTGAGTTGAGGAGTTGCACCGCTCGCTTCAGCTTACGGGTCTTGGCTGCGTTCTCTTCTTGGAGGCTGGAGTAACGTTCTTCTAAGTCGAGACGTTCGGCCTGTGAGTGGATAGGTTTTATTTAATTTGGACCGCTAAATTAGACATTATATGAGCTGTAATAAATATGATGTAAAACCTGATAACGGGTCTTAGTAATATCATTATGAATTTTTGAACTCCTTTTACTATGGGACCAAAACATATAATCAACATTTTGTCGAGTTATAACATAAACATAATCAGCCTTTTTAAATTTCCCACTGCTGGGACACAGGCCTCCTCTCTCTAGGAGAGGTAATGGGCCGTAATCCAGCACGCGGGCCCAGTGCGGGTTGGTGAATGTCACATGTCTTCGAATTTTTGGTTCTAGGACATGCCGGTTTCCTCACGATGTTTTCCTTCACCGTTTTGAGAGCAGTGGTGATGCGCCGGGTTTGAACCCGCGACCTACACTTCATAAGTCGGGGCCGTTACCACTCGGCCACCACTGCTCCCCGACATTATTAGTTTTACAACAAAACAAATCTTTAACGATTTCTTGTGCATATGTGTTGATCCGTCGTGAGTCGAGGCGATACTCCGGCGAACGAATAATCTCTTTGTATGTGCCATTAGTAGGTACGTCCCGCGACCTCAATTATTGGTGGTGGTCTGGTGGCCAGCGGCCAGATGGTTCAGTGCCATCAGATCTATTTTTGTAGTTCATATGTGGAGGTAAATAACAACTTTATTATCAGACCAGAGATCCATAGTAACTAAAACACAAAGATACACTAACAACAAAAAGATACACACTACGCCTACTTCATATACCTGAAAGAAGACGGTCTGTGTGTTTGTGTACCGCCATCCAGTGAGACACCATTAGGCCATCCACCCTGCCGGCTACAGTAGCCACTAGGCCATTGGGGCTGTCGCGCATCCGACGCATCAGTGATGCGATTCGCAGCCGCAGTAGTGAGCCGAAATCTGGTACGCGCGCGTCCGCGAACATCTCCGACGCGCTACAGAAACGCGGCAGCCCCAGCATTACCCGGAACGCGTTGTTATATTGGACTCGTAGAGCAGTGTACGAGCCCTGTGTATAACTGACCCACAGGGCGCACGTGTACAGCGACTGGCAGTAGGCCCTGAATAGTGTTATTTTAACCTCACGCGTACACCGTGCGAACCTGAAAGATGGCGCTACGAGCCCATACCTCTTTCTTCTGCAGATCTTCTTGCAGGCGCAGCTCGTTGAGTCTCCTGAGCTCCAGCTCGCGCGCGGCTTGCTCCAGCAGTTGTCTCTGCGCGTCAGCCTTGTCCAGCAGGTTCTCGCCGCCCACCAGGACCTTGGACTCCAGCCGTTGGAGTTTGTCTTTCAGTTCTTCTTGTTGCTTCCTAAAAGCAAGAGATGTTATTAGACTGCGTCGGCAAGATTGCTCCTGTTTCGTGGGATTCTAGAAATTAATTTATTGGACACACACGTAAGTTTATAAAACTGGACAGATTATACTGTAGATAAAGTTGTGAACAATTCTTCTGCAACAACAGACATCAAAATTCGATAGTCTACACTAATATTATAAAGAGGAAAGATTTGATGTTTTTTTGTTTATTTGCATTGAATAGGCTCCGTTCTTTTCCCGTTCCCATAGGAATATGGTGATATAATATAGCCTATGTCACCCGGGGATAGTGTTATTTCCCAACAGTGAAAGAATTTTTCATATCGGTTCAGCAGTTTCGAAGCCTATTCAATGCAAACAATCTAATCTTTCCTCTTTATAATATGAGTATAGATAACAGCGCGCCGCGGTTTTACCCGCATAGTTCCCATTCCCGTGAGAATATGGTGATAAAATATAGCCTATGTTACTCAGGGTGAACGTAGCTTTCTAATGGTGAAAGAGTTTTTGAAATCGGTCCAGTAGTTTTTGAGTTTATTCGTTACATACAAAAATACAAATCTTCCCTCTTTATAATATGAGTATAGATAACAGCGCCCGCGGTTTTACCCGCGTAGTCCCCGTTCCCGTGAGAATATGGGGATAAAATATAGCCTATGCTATTCAGGGTGAATGTAGCTTTCTAATGGTGAAAGAATTTTTGAAATCGGTCCGGTTGTTTTTGAGTTAATTCGTTACATACAAAAATACAAATGTTTCCTCTTTAAAATATGAGCATAGACAAGCACAACGTACTTGGTCCGCTGCAGCTCGGCCTTCTTCTCCTCCAGCACCTTGCGCGCCAGGTGAGCCTTCTCTCGATTCAGCTTCTCCTGAACCAAAAGGGAACAACTATAGATTTTGGTACATTAAAAACATCCTAAGTCTTTTTGATGAGAGCTGTCAGCACTCAGCACCAGGGACGAGGCCCCATAGGGTCGGTAGCCTGCTAGGGTTGCGGAATTTGTTCGAAAGAGTCACTGCAGCCCTGAAACGCAAAGGGCACAAGAAGGAGCACGGGTGTCAGGTCGGCTACGGTGGCCAGGGGCCGTATTATGACCTCTTAAAACCATCATATTTTCGGTGTGAAAAAGAGACGGAGCTATACAGGACGAATAGCACCATCCTTTTCTCACACAGAAAACATGATGGTTTTAAGATGTCATAATACGGCCCCTGGAATCGCCCTGCGTTCTGCGTTCGCGTTGCGTGCGCCTTGTAACTATAATTTTTGTTTTTGTTTGTTTTTTTTTTTTAAACATTGCCCCACACTAGGATTTACTCCTGTATCGTGGTTGCGTTCACAAACATGAATATTCACATACACAAGACACCCAGACCCGGAACAACTAACTGTAGGCCATACAAACATTTGTTCCGTGCGGGGATCGAACCGACTTCAAATGGGTTCTGTATGTTATAGTAAGTTCTGTTACCTTCTCCTCTCTCCTAAGCTTCCTCCTCATCTTCTTCTCCACAGGATCGAGCGCGTCGGACTCGGCGTCTGTGAGTGTGTCGTCTGATAATTCTTCTTCTGACAACTCTTCTTCTTCTCCTTCTTCTTCTATCTCTTCTGTGTAATAAACGTAATACATATTTAAATACTAGCTGCTGCCCGCGACTTCGTGGAATCCCCGATTTTAAAACATTATTTATCGCTGCTCCACCTATTGGCTTAAGCGTGATGATATATAGCCTAAATCCTTCCTCGATAAATGGTCTATTCAACCCAAAAATAATTTTTCAATTCGAACCAGTAGTTCCTGAGATTAGCGCGTTCAAACAAACAAACAAACAAACTCTTCAGCTTTATAATATTAGTATAGATGATTTACTTGGCAAGTTGGTTATAACTTATGAATATCACTTTTAAACGTGAATCTTTTACGTCGCCGGTGTTCTAGCTGACTATCTTGAGAAAATACACCGAAACAAAGTCAGAAGTCGAAGTCAGTCCATACAATATAAATACTATATTATTATTGTAATAGAATAAGTTAGAATACCAAATACTTCTTTTTTTTTGCTTTTTATGATCTGAAATGGAAATAATTGATCTCCAAATAACATAATTGTTATAATTAAGTTAATAAATACTAAAAATAAGTTTTTTTTTTTTAATATCTATTAACTTTATTTTACTTTATTTTATACCATTAATTTTATACTTTTTGCTGTGCCCTACAGGGTCCATAATTGTACTTAGCTTTAAGCACATTGTAAGATCTTCAGACACTATGGAATGTAAATAAAGATATGAATATGAATTCTTAACATGTAGGTAATTGTCAAACCATACGAACTATACGAGTTAAATTCTGTGGTGGTCTTTTGAAGAAAGTATCAAACAGATTCGAGTGCACTTGTTCACACAGTGCAGGCATATGTCAGTTATCGTGTAGCTCAACTAAGAACATTTTAAAACGAACTGATACGAACAACACGAACAACTGACAACGAACACCTAACACAAAACAAAAATTCCGTTTACAAAAAATGCTTAAATCTTACCGTTCGTACATTCGTCCAATTGCTTCTTGAGTTGATCAATCTCTTGCTGGAATCTGCAACAAAATATAAATATTATAAAACGTTTGTATAGGGAACGTGCACGGCATAGACTGCCATCTAGTGTTGCAAATCTAAAACTTTTACGTTGTAAATATTTGTGTTGCAAATACCTGTGCTGCCACCTATACTTCCTGCACCCTCCGTTTAGGGGAACGTGCACGAAGTAGACTGTACCATCTAGCGTTGCAAATTTGAAACTTATAAGTAAAATATACTTAAGAGCGTTCATGCCTAGCGCGGCAAGTCAGGTTTAGGTAAATAGTTCGCAAATTTCACTCACACAGAAGCGTGGGTAACTGTGTGCGTAGACTAGCCGCGTGCGCTCTCTTTGTACTTCGACTAACCAACTTTGATCCGTTAGCTTTAGAGCAATAATAATGTATTGTTATAGAAAAATTAAACTGGAAGTTAAATACAAATTATTGTTATTCTGATGATTTGTAGATTTATGATGAATAAATAATTATATTTGAAATATTATTTTGCCTTTACACCTTTTCATGTATGAAATCCTCTACAGACGAAATCTAGTTATTTTGGAGAAAAATAATATTAATAATTGTACCTACTTAAGTGTTGGTAATTAGTTCTAGTGGATTGTTGATACTTAGCTTTTTTCATTTTATGGTTAGGATGAGTAGGTGGGTAATTAAATAAAGATTTATCATGTTATATTTAGTACCTAAATCATTTATGATAAAAAAGCTGTATAAATCATAAAATAGTTTCCCTCAATTGCATTGATCGGCTATTTCTGGGATCAATTATTTCGGGAAGAACGCATACATAATAAAATTTTGTTAAACGAGGAATCATTTTTTCTTTACAAAATTGAAATTCTTTACAAAACTTTGTAAATTTTTACACCTTTTATTGGAAATTCAGGACTAGTGTACACCGCAAAAAGACACACATTTTTGTTTGAAATATTTTGGTAATACCAGTCATGTTTAACATTGAAAATTACGTTATCGCCATGAAATACACCACCAAACATACATGATTTTCACCGCAAAAAACAAACCATTACCAGACTTCCTGCCTCTTACTATAAACAATGACATAATAAAAAGATCGAGCCACGAAAAATATCTCGGTCTGAGGGTAGACGACAAACTCACGTGGAAATTGCACATCGAACATGTAAAATCAAAATTAACGTCACTACTAGCATCATTACGCAAAATAACCAATTGCATTCCAAGGAAAATACGTACTATTATTTATAACTCATTAATAAAATCACATCTCGAGTACCTTATTGAAATATGGGGATCTGCTGCAAAAACCATCCTAATGCCTTTACAGCGAACCCAGAATAAAATTATAAAAACATTATACCGTTATCACTACCTTACTCCAACTAACACACTATTTGAAAAAACCAAATTATTAAATCTCAAACAACTATACACATACGGTACCTGCATTCTAATAAAAAAAATCACAGCAAACAGCGTTCAATCAAAGCTAAAATTACATAAAAAAACAATATCACACAACCTAAGAAATAAAAATAAACTACAACGAAGACAAGCTCGTACAAACTACGGTAAAAAAACCATATTGTTCGAAGGAGCACAGATGTTTAACGACTTACCAAATGATGTAAAAGACTGTTTATCACAGTCTTTTACATCATTTGGTAAGTCGTTATTAACAAATTTAAACTAAAAGTTCTTATGAGAATAAATTCTTTATACCGAAACCGAACCGAAATAAAAATAATATCCATATAAAATAGATTTAACGAGTAGTGCTGAATTCAAATTCGGGCGTTGTTTACAAATTTTGGCAAAATTGGAAGCAGTTAAAATACTTCTTCTCAGCTCGAGTCACAAGGCACTCACAGTCTGAAGAACTGTATCCCTTTCAACGAAATGCCGTTTTAAGGTCAGTGTTTTTAAATTTTCAAGGAAAACTACATGTGCCTGCTTGAAATTGTCTGGGTTCATGACAGGTGTTTGACATGCATTTGCGTAATTGACTTTGTTCAGGAGCCCTGTGCTAAAGTTTATTTTTCGGCGAGGTATTTTGCGTTTCAGATTTTGATTTATAGAAAAACGGTTTGCTCTAAATGTTTCAGGGATTGACCTGGACTTTTCTGGTAGGCACATTTATAAAGGGTAGTTTGAGGTTTATCTGTGTTTAAACTAACCAAGCGGCATGACAACGGACGGAATATGAATCTTTTAGGGAATAATGCGTTTCCTACCTACAGTCTTTGCTACTATGGTGCTGAACTGCTCTGCACGGTTTTTGGTAAAATCGTGGGGCAGACTTCGAGAAAGATAAGCCAGCTGCCAGACATTGCGTTGCAGTTTTAACATCAATGTTTTGGCTTCGAGAGTTTTGTTTGTTTCTTTTTTCTCTCTTTGGTGCAGTAGCACAAGTCACATTCACTCTGATCTTCAAGGATGTGTTTGGCGCTGTTCAGAATATCTGTCAGTATTTTTATATTCTTTTCTGATTCGGTTAAAGTTTTTGTTTGCCAGTACCGTACCGAAAATCTTACTGCTGTTCTCAGCCGAATCAATAGTTCAGAAGTCAACAATTTATGCTCCGACAGAGGGATAGATGTATAAGTTTTAAGCAATAATTTTTTTCAGTTGCAATTGAGGAGGAGATGGTAGGTACATTAAATATTTTGAATTAGAACGCCGGGATATGCTGGCATCACCATCAGCAATCAATGTATTATATTTAATTTCCGAGTTTCTACGGAGGACTTGAATCCTTCTACCAGTATTGTTGGTTCCATACTAGATGATGAACGTGATTTTTAGAACATTTGTGAGGAGCAGGCTGTTGTTCCTTTTTATTTGCGCGGGCACAAATTCCAGAATACTTATTCCGGACCCCAATGTAGAGAACTTTTCCTGTGTGATGTCCTATAATAGCTGCAACACACGGACAATGCATTATACTGGTTTTTATATGAGCGTTTGCTCCATCAACTGTCTGCTTCCACTGGTATCATCGGAATGTCACGAGTGTCACCTTGTAATCGAGCATCAGCTGTTTCCTCCTGAGCTGATGCAAACATACTTTCTTCAGCGGAATTTTTCCACATTTCAGCAACTTTATCATGACATTTACTATAAGTGAATAATGACATAACAGTAAGTCCATCGATGTAACAACTTCATTCAAATTTGTTTGGCCAATTCCTGAAATTATGGCATAATTAATTAGTTTATTTTTTGTGTTTCATCGTGACTACTCAGTTCGAATTTGGAATTGCACATATTACATTGAAAGAATTGTATTTTTTAAAATAAATAATAATAGTGGAAAATTATACCTAAAGATCGCATTCATTTGTCACATTTATTATTTCTGATTGCGATTCCAGTATTTCCAATTCTTTATCAACTCTTGTGGTAGCTGTGATTCTTCGGTATCATTCTCTCGTGACATACCCTCATTGACTTGCAGTTTTTGTATGGTTTAGAAAGAATAATAGAATAAGAAAAAATAATTAATTTCACAAAACTAGTTTCAGTACAGCGCAACTTGTTTCGTATAATAATTAGTGTCGTGAAATCTACAGTATCACCGAAATAATGGCCCCTTTCAGCATCAAAGCTTTATTTTGCAATCTACAGTAATATTATAAAGAGGAAATATTTGTATGTTTGTAACAAATATATATTTTTTATTAATATCCTAATATTGAAGAATGTGACCTTCTATTTTTTATCGGTTATAAAAATCCCCGTGTAAGAAAAATGCGAATTGGCTATAATCAGCTACGACATTAAAAGTGGTTCCTCGGTAACGTACTTTTTAGCTTCATTAACCTTGGCCAAATTTCCGTAACTTTTCCTTTTTGCCCCGTATAGCGCCTATTGCTACCCATAATTATCGGAAAAAAAATGAAATCATACATAAAAAGAGTTATCTTCTTTCATGATTTGAACTCCATTACTTTAAAATATGTAATCATCAAAGTTTTGTTTCGTTAAAAAAAAAATAAACAAAAAGTATCAATTCGTCCTAGTCGCTCTAAAAACTCGACAAACTATAATACAATTTTACGCAGCACGCGGCAACGGGAGCGACACACGTCCAACCTCTGAAAGGCCTCGGCCGGCACTGAGCGCTGGTGCGATTCCGCATCGATTATATAGTAGTACTAAATAATTTATAATAAAATTAATATAGAAGTTATTTAAAAAAAAAATGTACCATGTTTTAGATCGTAAATGTCTTCATTTACTAGGCCTAAAAAACAACAAAAATACCTTTGATTTCATCCTAAAATAACACGTTTAAAAACTCGAAAAGTGGATAAAAATGACACTTTTGAGTATACTTTTCTTGTATAAAAACTTACAATAATTACGTTTTTTTTTCAGCCAAGCACTAGTAAATTTTATTGTTTTTTTAATAGTAATATTTCTATAAGTTTGTCGTTTATGGTTTTACTATTATCTAGCATTTGCGTAGACCATCGACCGCTAGTTTTAAAAAGGGATTGAGTAAAAACTGTTCTAATGAGAAAACTTTACGATCATTTGAAAATAAACACATCAAAAGTATCTAGGGATCAACATATATTTTTGCAATAACTTTCCTCCTGATTGATATTAATTAAAATTTTCTTTAAGGATTCATCAAATAAAGTGTTTTCGTTTGTCACAGTAACGATAAACCAAGTCACCTTTGCATTAATAAAGAAATTTGCCATTTTCCTAATAAAGGGATTTTTGACATTTGAACCACTAACATTAAAGTTCGAAAAAAAGACTGAAATAACAGTTTTCTTTAAAATTTTATTGGGTAACTTAAACAATTAATAATCCGTGTTTCTACCGCGAACACTAACAACACAAGAACATCGGTTTGGCATACTCAAAATGAGTTCATCCAAATCACGCTGTGGAATGGCCGCCCATGTTCGTTGCAACAACAAAAAAAGGTCTTCTTGCGACTGGATACCCTCCATATTCGGCAGAGCTCTTCTCTGTAGCATATCCCATGCATGCTCAATCGGGTTCAAGTCTGGCGACTGAGCAGGCCAGGGCAGGACATTGATGTTAGCTGCGGCGAGAGTCTGTCTTACAACTCTTGCGGTGTGCGGTCGTGCATTATCATGCATTAACTGAAATAAGGGACCGATTTGCACTTGTAGAGGAACGATGACGTCTGATACAATCATCTCAGCATAAATTTGAGCGTTGAGGTTGCCTCTGATCCAAATCAACTCAGTTCTTCCGCCGATCCAAATACCCGCCCATACTATGATGGTTCCACCACTATAAGGATGGACTTCCTGGCAGGATTTTAATCGCTGTTGGCGTCCAGGGGTTCTCCAGTGTCGTATACGTCTTGTATCCGGTCTCATACCAAAACGAGACTCATCAGAAAAGCACACGAAACGCCATTGTTCTTCTGCCCAATTTCTGTGTTCAAGAGCCCATTGATATCGAATCCTACGATTGTGCATTGCTATAGGTGGTACCCGTAGCGGTCTTCGGGAATGAAGGTTCACTTCATGCAAGCGGTTTCTGACTGTTTGGTCGCTAATTAAGTTCCCTGAAGAGTGATGAAGCCTCACGGCTAACATCATGGCGGTTATTGTTGGAGCTCTTCGAGTTAAGATTTGAATGTATCGGTCTTGTCTCCGTGTGGTGCAGCGATACCGTCCTCCATGGCGCTCAGCCAAGGTAAGCGAAGAGCTCTGCCGAATATGGAGGGTATCCAGTCGCAAGAAGACCTTTTTTTGTTGTTGCAACGAACATGGGCGGCCATTCCACAGCGTGATTTGGATGAACTCATTTTGAGTATGCCAAACCGATGTTCTTGTGTTGTTAGTGTTCGCGGTAGAAACACGGATTATTAATTGTTTAAGTTACCCAATAAAATTTTAAAGAAAACTGTTATTTCAGTCTTTTTTTCGAACTTTAATGTTAGTGGTTCAAATGTCAAAAATCCCTTTATTAGGAAAATGGCAAATTTCTTTATTAATGCAAAGGTGACTTGGTTTATCGTTACTGTGACAAACGAAAACACTTTATTTGATGAATCCTTACAGAAAATTTTAATTAATATCAATCAGGAGAAAAGTTATTGCAAAAATATATGTTGATCCCTAGATACTTTTGATGTGTTTATTTTTCAGCCAAGCACTAGATTATGAAATCCTCAATAATTTGACGTCAATATCTTATCTACGAATTAAATAGATTATCGTTTTATTGTCCGTCGGAAATCATCAATTTTGACTCCAGCGTGATTTTTACGGATGAACGCTCTTAATATTGACGCACGTTCACGTTCTCTTTAAAGCAAAAACTTAAGTAAACATAGGTATAAACTATTTCCTAAAACTACTACTAACAAACCGGTCAATATGATACACTCTGGCGTAGGAAGGGTGTACCATCATACAAGATTGAATAATATGTACTTTTTAGTATGGGACGAATAGCGGAGGCTTTAGTAATAGGTTCGTTAGCTTTGGCTACGAAACCCTAAAAACTAAAAAAAACAAATGTATTGGGTAGTTTGCGGGCGGTTGTATGTATGTGTGAGTCCAAATCGCGCTGAAAACTTTGATAGCGAGATGTAGGATTTGTGTGACGTCAGTTGTTTAGTCCTTTTGTGGCAGCATAGATGCCGCTAGTTGTACTGTCTAGTAATATTCGTATGAAGTGTAAGCGTACCTAGTGAGTAAGGCGTCTCCGGGCTCGCTGTTAACGTGCGTTTTGTTCTCGATGTTCTTAGCGCGGTTGGCGTAGCGTAGCGTGCTGATTGTTTCAACGTAGTTCGTGTCTGCCGGCCCGATTGTTGCTATCTGTTGGAGAATCATATGGTAAATTGAAACTACTGGGCCCTGAGTCTGCTATTACAATAGTGTCAAAATGGTCTAACATTGATCTCATAATGGTTCATTTTTACAAGTTTGGTAATCTACTAATAAAATAGCGTCACTATGACTTTCCAGTGGTCAACCACTGACACTCCATTGAAAGATATGGCATAGAACGGTAATCTGGTACATAATGACAAATGAATTACAGACGTATGCGGTAGTCTGCTAAAATTTTGAAAGTTCCTTTAATCAGTGACCTACCATTAGAACGTCATTGTGCAGTCATTGTTTTTAATAGCTCGGTTATCAAAAAGTATTAAGAGACCATTGACCGACCAGTGATCGACCATTATGAATTTAGCAGATTACGAACTTTTAGCAAAATGACAATGGAATCGTGTTGGAATGACAAATTTATAAAAATAGCAGACTTAGGCCCCAGTTCCCACTGTTAATATTAATTCGTTGTCCGAGTTCACTACATGGCTTAGCATTTTTCCTGTCGCCCAACAGCCAAACTAAAAGTACAAGATCTGAAATCGAACATAATCTACGGCAATGATTATGAATCTAGATCTTAGACGCACTGTTTGATGCTAGTCTCGTCTTTGAGGCTTCAGTAACTCTAGTCTTTATTTTGTTGAGGGATCTGTAGTCTCAAGACTTAAGTCTCCAGTTGCTCAAATGTATCTCGGAAACGTTTCAGTTCTTGCTGTGTTGCTGATAAGATCCTGAAACGTCAATTATTGCCGCTGTTACTTTGCTGCCACGGTTCCGCTTATTTTTGACCACACATGCATGGTTTTAGTTGGGTTTCCGAATGATGTAAATGTAAAGCAACTGTTTTTCCTCACCATGACAGTCTTGGAGTTCCTATAGGGAATGTGAGTAAGGACAAATGATGTAGATTCTCTCTGTCCCGCTCAGCTGTGGTAAAACATTATTCCTATCTCTGTCTCACCATGACACACTTGGAGTTGCCGCCGAGCGAGTCCTGCAGCAGCCGGGTGAGCTTTGGAGTTCCTGTACGGGATGTGAGTAGGAACTAATGATGTAGACTCTCTCTGTCCCTCTCACGTGTGGTACAACATTATTCCTATCTCTGTCTCACCATGACAGTCTTGGAGTTGCCGCCGAGCGAGTCCTGCAGCAGCCGCGTGAGCTTGGAGTTCCTGTACGGGATGTGAGTAGGAACTGATGATGTAGACTCTGTCTGTCCCTCTCACCTGTGGTAAAACATTATTCCTATCTCTGTCTCACCATGACAGTCTTGGAGTTCCTGCACGGGATGTGGGTAGGGACAGATGATGTAGACTCTCTCTGTCCCTCTCACCTGTGGTAAAACATTATTCCTATCTCTCTCTCACCATGACAGTCTTGGAGTTCCTGTACGGGATGTGAGTAGGGACAGATGATGTAGACTCTCTCTGTCCCTCTCACCTGTGGTAAAACATTATTCCTATCTCTCTCTCACCATGACAGTCTTGGAGTTCCTGTACGGGATGTGAGTAGGGACTGATGATGTAGACTCTCTCTGTCCCTTTCAGCTGTGGTAAAACATTATTCCTATCTCTGTCTCACCATTACAGTCTTGGAGTTCCTGTAAGGGATGTGAGTAGGAACAGATGATCTACTCTCTCTGTCCCTCTCAGCTGTGGTAAAACATTATTTCTATCTCTCTCTCTCTCTCACCATGACAGTCTTGGAGTTGCCGCCGAGCGAGTCCTGCAGCAGCCGCGTGAGCTTGGAGTTCCTGTACGGGATGTGGGTTGACTTTCCGTCGACCAGCGCTGAGATCACGTTGCCCAGCACTGAGAGGGACTGGTTGATTTTTGTGGCTTCCTTCAGACGGGTACCTGTTGCTTGTGTCTTGCTTTGGCGTTCTGAACCCTGTGGCGAGAGAAAAACAAAGTGTTAGATTTGATTACGTTAAGGAAATCATAAAAATAATAGGTTTTATTTCGAGCGTTATATTTGCGATGCCTTATTCGATTATTTTGTTTTTATGGATGACAGTCAAGTTGGATGGGAAATCATCAAATGCGGAGCGGAAGGGAACGTCAGACTTACTAAAACTGTTACGTTAAAAAAACGTGTACGTTTTCCTCCTAGTACCCGCCACCTTGCAGGGTTGCGGTAACTCTTTAAAACAAATTCTGCAACAGTCAAGGAGTCTAACTTTATAATAAACAAGCTTCTGCCCGCGACTTCGTCCGCGTGGAATAGTCACTTTACCCCCAATTTTGAAACTCTCAGCCCGATCGGTTTAAAATTGACAAAGTTTCATACAAAGTTTCATTCCCTATTTTATCCCCTTGGTGTTCATCGCTATAACTAGTCAATCGTGAAGCTCACCGCAAATCATTTCAATCACCTTTGAAAAAGAAAATAATATATCTAGTTTTAATTTCCGCGAAAATGTGTGGGTTGCAGGTATACACCTCCCTCCCGCCCGCTATATTATGCACATGCAAGATTACAAGGCAAAAGCACTGTTGAATGACCAGACGAATTTAGTTTCTTCCCCTTTACTGCAAATATTTGTGGGTAGTTGTACACAAATAACCAACGGTGGCAGTGTATAAAAAGGGGGGGGGGTGCCTTGTACTTAATTCTCAGTCGCAACTCAACGGTCGGCGAGTTAACACGTCCCCTGAGGATGCCTCGTGGAGAGGCGAAACACGTGTCGGTATTGGTGTTGGGTTTTGCTTTGCCTTCCTGCATGTGCATATAATCCTTGCTTTTGCCTTGTAATCTTGCATGTGCATAATATAGCGGGCGGGAGGGAGGTGCATACCTGCAACCCACACATTTTCGCGGAAATTAAAACTAGATATCGACGGTTAAAAGGAAATAGGGTATAAGCGACAAAAAGTGAAATGTTCAGGAGAGCCGTTCAAAGTTTTAAATTTTAGAAAAACTGACGTAATTTTGTTATTTATTAAGATATCGTGAAATCTAAAACAGTTATAAAATCAGAAAAAAATGGAGCATATACCGGTATTTTTAGTTTTAATGATTTGACGCTATTTAAAGTGGTTTTTGTCGCTTATAACAATAGCTTTTAATTTTCTAATGAGGAAATATGGCATAAGATACAAATGACAAAGTAAAATATTAAAGGATAAGAAGCCTAAGCGACATACTGATTTCTCACACAGCAAGGTAAAAGGGTATAAGAGACTAGACAGTTCAATAAGTGTTATAGGAAAAGAAGGATAAGGTACTTTTCACAGTGGTTGTATTGAAGCTAATAGAGCATAAGAAACAGTCGGCTTTCAAAACAATACCAGGATATAAGACATTAGTGACGCACAATGTCGCTTGAAAGCAAAGGAAAAGAAGGATAATCAACATTTGGCATTGCGTGAGTCTATGGAAATATGGATGAAAAGACACCCCAAAAATAATGAAGTAGCGCAACCAACACGATCCTTCATCAGGATAAGAGCTAAAACGGGTATTGCACTACACTGTAATTTTGTCCCTAACTCGTAAAATAGGGTGAAGTATTAGGGAGTCGATTTTCATACAAAAAGACTAAGGATCCTTAGTCTTAGGGGCCTGTTTCAGTATACCCTACCCGTTCAAGTGATTCTAATTTACACTAAATAGTAGATTTCAAAGATGATAGTTCGTCATTATAGTCATTTTCATGTCAACTACTTACCTATTTACTAACAAGCGGATAGTAGGATTTTTTTAAATAAAAAAAGTCATTTTTTATGTTTTCAATAAGTTAACACCTTATGGTGTCCTCCCCCAAGCACATCCAGTACATCAGATGACCCGATTCCAGGGTTATCCCTGGAATCGGGTCATCTGATGTACTTCCGCGAGGGAGACCAACAATCGCAAGGCGGCGTTGGGTTTCTGGTAAACAAGTCCCTATCTAACAACTTTGTGGAAATGTTAAGCGTGTCGAACAGGGTAGCGTACCTTATTATATACTGAAGCAGAAATCATAGGGGGCAAATCCTTGTCAACTTCCTCGAACGGGAGGGGTTGTTCTTGATGAACTCCTTCAAGAAACAGACCCAAAGGAAGTGGACGTGGCAAAGCCCCGACACTATGACCAAACATGAGATGTCGATCTCATGTTTGTTCATCATGAATGACAAGAGGCATATATTCAAAGACGTCTCCGTGATCAATAGGTTCAATACCTGTAGCCTTCGATCAATAATAGCACGTGTATTATTATCATCATCATCATCATAGTGTATTATTGATCGAAGCCTGTAGCGATCACCGACTTGTCCGAGGCTCTCTGAATATTAACTTCAAGGCCGAACGTGTACGTCTGATGAAGTCCAGACTCCGACCAACTCTGCTCCAAAAGCAGAGTTGGTCGGAGTCTGGACTCATGGCATGATCTGAAACGTTCCAGGCAAACCTGTAAAACCGATTCGCTGCCGTGGAAACCACAACAGACGTAAACCAGAACCTCTAAAACGTGACTCGGATCCTCAGGGAAAAGGGTACGAGATTCTGTGATATGCAGCGTAAGGGCAAGAAGTTCAAGCTTTCAGAAGGGACTTTAGGGCTAATGAAGGAATGACGTGAAAGCCCACCCGTCACTTCGTCGGAAAAGCGATTTCTAAACTGAGAGATCAACAAGCACGTACGACAGGACCTCCGGGGCTACAATGCTCTTTCGGTTGAAAGAGCAATCGAGCAGAATCGGGGGTCAAAGTCTCTTGGAAGAAGCCACCTGATGAAGTTGACCACAGCAAGTGGAGAAGTTGTTTCTTTGAAGCCAGTAGTCTTTTCGGAAGTGGAGGACTTCTATAGCCGGTTATACGCATCGCATGCATCTCGTCCTGATCCCAAAAATGAGGGTTCGAGAGCCACATTGACACGCCATTTAACCGAAGAACTGCCAGAAGTCCTATGGCATTAAGTCCGCTTTGTACAGTTTTTTATTTTTACTAGTGCGTAAAGTTTTAATAAATAAATAAGTCAGTATTGGCGAAATCGAGATCGCTCTTGGGCAGCTTAAAAATGGAAAAGCCCCTGGAGAAGACGGCGTTACCACAGAGCTGCTGAAAGCTGGAGGTAAACCCGTACTGAGGGAGCTCCAGAAGCTGTTTAACGCTGTCCTGTTTGAAGGGAGAATTTCAGAGGCGTGGAGTAGAAGTGTGGTTAAGATAACCACACTTCTACTCCGTTCTTCAAAAAGGGAGACAAGACCCTATTGAAGAACTATCGACCCATATCCCTTCAAAGCCACGTCTATAAGCTGTTTTCAAGAGTGAACAGAACAGGCTGGATTTCGGAGCGGATACGGCCGCATAGACCACATCCACACAGTGCGGCAGATTATACAGAAGAGTATAATCAGCCCCTGTGTCTAGCATTTGTGAATCATGAAAAGGCCTTTGACTCGGTTGAAACCTGGTCTGTTCTGAAGTCCCTGCAGCGCTGCCAAGTAGACTGGCGATACATCCAAGTGATGAGATGTCTCTACGAGGCCGCCACCATGTCCGTTCAAGTACAGAATCAGCAAACAAGTCCCATACCGTTGCATCGAGGAGTGAGACAAGGGGATGTTATTTCCCCGAAATTGTTCACTAATGCGATGGAGGATAATTATGTTCAAGACGCTAAACTGGAACGAACGTAGCATTAATATCAATGGCGAATAAATCTCTTACTTGCGATTTGTAGCTGATATCGTCATCATGGCAGAAACGCTGCAGGACCTACAACAGATGCTGAATGGTCTGGCTGACTTTTCTGTAACATCAACATTGTTTCGCAGTAAACATTTTGACTTTGACTTTGGATAAAACCAAGGTCATGTTCAACGAAAACGTTCTACCGGAACCGATTGCGATTCACGGTGCAATTCTTGAAGTTGTTCAAAAATATGTGTACCTCGGGCAGACATTGCAGTTAGGTAGAAACAACTTTGAGGGCGAGGTGAATAGAAGAATTCAGTTAGGCTGGGCAGCGTTTGCGAAGCTACGTCGAGTCTTTACATCGACGATTCCACAGTGCCTAAAGACGAAAGTCTTCAATCAGTGCGTCCTACCCGTCATGGCATACGGATCAGAAACGTGGAGACTGACGGCTCGTATGGTCTACAAGCTTAAAGTCGCTCAGTGGGCTATGGAAAGGGCTATGCTCGGTGTGTCTCTGAGGGATCGCATCAGAAATGAGGTGATCCGTCAGAGAAGCAAGGTCATCGATATAGCCTACCGGATTAGTAAGCTGAAGTGGCAGTGGACTGGCCAAATTAACCGACAACCGTTGGGGTAAACGAGTTCTAGAGTGGAGACCGCGTCTCGGCAAACGTAATGTAGGACGTTCTACACTACGTTTGCCGAGACGCACGGTGGAGTGACGATTTGCGCAGGACGGCTGGCAGAGACTGGATGTGAGAAAATAGATATAAGTGGCTTGCAATTGCAGAGGCCTATGTCCAGCAGTGGACTGCAACAGGCTGTTGATGATGATGATGATGATGGGTAGGTAGCTAATACTGCAGCTAGCAGGTAGGGAACTTAAGAATTAATTACGAACACTTGGTATGTATCCGTAATATTAATATTTAAAAAGGTAACAAATATAACAGTAAATAATAAAAAGCGTATTGGGTATTGTAGTATATGTAAGTGACGTATAAGTATGATTGTAGAACTTGGAAGTAAGTTATAATGTGGTTATAATCGACACCATGATATCTAATTTAATTTAAGTAATAAGATATTATCGACAAAACTGATTTATATTGTACGCGGAAGTAAGGTATAACCAACAGTATGATATTAAAATAAATTTAGGTAATAGAGCATAACCTGCATAGCTTCCATAAAGTACTGAATGGTAATAGGGTATAACTGACAGAGTAATATGAAAATGAATTTCGTATATAGGGTACAAGCGCCATAGCTATGTTAAATTACGAAATGGAAGTAGGCTATAAACAACGTTTGTACTTTGTGAGGGAAAAGCTTAAAAGACATAAACAACCGAAAGCTCGACACACTTATGAAGTAAAAAAGCATTAACGACAACAAACACAAAATAAATCATTTTTGTAGGGGCACAAGCACCTTTGTAGCAAAAATTACTTGAATTTTCGTCGGTTACGAAAACTAATACTATGAAAACGATTTTTTTTGCTAGGGCATAAACGCCAAAAAACTCATCGTAGAGCCATGAGAGTAAGCGCATTCGAAAGAGCGGAAAATTTTACGTAGGATGGCATATATAACTCATTTTTGACCAAAATGTCGCTTATGCCCTACTTCCTTTTAACCGTCGATATATTATTTTCAAATTTAAAATGGATTTCCGCAAAGTAACGCCTGACTCAATCAATTTTATTTCAATCACCAATCGAAAAGGTCTCATCTTACCGCCAAGTCAACAAGGTGCAGTTTCCCCATCTTGACATGCATCTTATTATCGTTGCCTCGTTTGCTGGACTCGACCGTGATGGAGAAGATGGCGTGGGATCGGGAACTCTCGGTGTTCATCGCTGTGGCTCCGATGTGACGGTTTTTATTGCCGACCGCCATTATCTTCTCTAATTCGTCTGCGTTGTGGACGACGTAGCCTGGTGGATAAATATCACATGTGTACAGTATGTTAAATAACAGAGGGCGTTCCTGTAAATTCGTTAATCTATATCATTAAAAGACTCAAATAAAAATATCAGAATAGTAAAATAAGCATAAAATAATACGAATAAAAAAAAATTGACAATAAATTCGAAAAATCCTGTTTAAAATCAAAATAGTAGCGCGGAATAGTACCTCCTCGTAGTAGCAATGCCCAAACCGGCAAGTACGCGTGTACAGAGTGTTTCTTTAACGTATCAATTTAACATTTTTAGTGAATATTTTAATATTAAAAAAAATAAAAACATTTTGTTTTCGAATGGTAATATTTTTTTTATCATTTATGGATGCTATACTATTGCGGGTTAACGGGAACGCCCTCTGTTACTTAACATACTGTATATCGTGAATGTGGCTTGAAAATCAGCGTTGTGGCGCTAAGCGATGGCCGTTTTGTGCGAATGACGCATATATGTATCTTCCCAAACGACACGAAAAGGAGAAGTAGAAGATCTAGACCTAAATTTTGTGCAAATACGTCTTAATTAGATGTGATACAAATGACATCTAAGTAAAACGATCGCTGCTTTCCTGAACACTCCACCGCGGCTCTGATGGTACAAATTCCACACCAGATACAACAGGAATAACGCAGAACTTGGAAGTTATAACCGAATAGATACAACACAGTACATTTTTTCCAGTTATACAAAAATAATTAATGTATGAAGCGGTTGTATTTTTGTTTATCTTTACGTAATGTCATCATTACGTAAGATAAAATAGGGTCTTTGTACTCATGTACAAAGACCCTAACCAGGTTTCGCGTCCAGCAATGTTATTCTGTAAGAACTCACTCCAGTTCTCACTTCTGATTCTGCGGTGAAAACTGTATTTGGTATTCTGTAACTTGATGAAAACTACACTAGCGCCACTAAATGAGAACATAGGTGAAGCGAACTTAACTTGACAGTCAGAATATCAAATACTTTTCACTTCAGGTGAGTTACGAAGTGTAATCGAAAATGGGATATGAATCGAATTCGCACGTGAGTTCTTACAGAATAGCACTGCTGGTTACATTCTGTACAGATCTCCAGGTGAGTCACACATACTAAAAAGACTCAAAACTCGAAGGATTTATATCAATTAAACCATTTACAGGCATTTTTGAATGGTCGAGATTGTTCAGTCAGAAGCGAAGCTATTTACACGTTCCAAAGCGTAAATCTCTATCGAGAAGAACGTGCAAGAAACTCCATGGACACTTTCAAATCAATAAAATCACTATACCTGTCAAGTCCTTAACGAATACGCCGATGTCAGGTCTCTCCTTGACCTCCAGGCTCTGGTGAGGGTTGTTACCGAGGAGGTCGCGCACCTCCTCGTTGTAGATTTCCAGGTACGTCACACATACTAAGAACCTGAACGGAAAAAGACATAGTTACAAGTCTGGAACGATAAATTGTGGCTTGGGAATAATATTTATTTCTAGTTAGAACCTAATTTCCGAAAGCACTGATCCAATCTAAATATATATAACTCAAAAGTGACTGACATAGTGATCTATCAACGCACAGCCCAAACCACTGAACGGATCGGGCTGAAATTTGGCATGCAGGTAGATATTATGACGTAGGCATCCGCTAAGAAAGGATTTTTGAAAATTCGTCCCCTAAGGGGGTGAAAAAGGGGTTAAAATTTTGTATGGAACTCCACGCGAACGAAGTCGCGGGTATAAGCTAGTCAAAAAATAAAATTCGATACAAAATAGTGTAAATTCATTGAGTACCACAGCTAATAAATTAACCAGAAAAACGCACGGTTCCTACAGACCAAATCTACAGTAATATTAAAAGAGGAAAGTACTGGATCGATTTTAACCATTTTTTCACCAATAGGGTAGTTGACCAAAAAATCTCATTAGTCCGTCAGATAGATTTCCAAATGATATTGGACACATATTTTTTTCTTATTTCACGTAAACAAAAAACGAAGACGATACAGTGCGTTAAAAACTCGAGTGACGTCACTTCGTGCTACGATTTTTACCGTGACGTCACAAGACCCCACTCTTCTGATCTTTGAAGCTTGTTATCTTCATCATTTTTTTTTAGATTTGATAATGCAAAAAATACGTGTCAAATATTTTCCGATAATCTAACTGACGCGTCAGTTAGATTATCTATACGATACTTGAACTCCAAAATGGGAAAATTATAACCTTCGCGGATGACACTGCCCTTGTTTTTAGGGACACGTCGTGGACTAAAACTTTTCAACGTGCTCAATGCGGCTTTGATGTTGTTAATGACTGGCTTAGATGTAATTTTTTAACGTTAAATGTCGAAAAAACTAAGTTTGTAATGTTCTCGCTCCGTTATACACCCTATCTGTCTCTAAATTTGCATAAAATAATCGCACACTCTCGGATATGCTATAAAACTATAAGTTGCAACTGTCCTTCGCTTGAGCAAACTAAATTAATAAAGTACCTTGGAGTAGTGATCGATGAGAGACTTAGTTTTTCTCCTCACGTAGACCTTGTATCTTCTAGAGTTCGTAAATTAATATACATATTTAAAAATCTCAGACACACTGCTACACAGTACAATGTTCTTTTATGTGATTTGTATTGTTTTAACATGTTTTCTAAATTAAGAATTGAAAAGAAAGTTGAGTATTTCTCAAACTTTATTTCAGCCTGCAAAACCTGGCAAGCATTCGTATTAAAGTAAGGTTTGCCTTACTACTTACACACGTTCTTCACTCAAAATATTCAAATATCAGAAACCAGCCTATTGAGAAATTGCGTTAATACTAAGTGATCATGGAACCTGACTCAAAACATAACACTTCTGTGTCCCCATAAAAAAAAACAAGTAAATTTAAAGAACCTTTTTTATGGATGGGAAATCATCAAATGACTTCTTTCGCTCTGAGCGTAGCGGAAGGGAGTGTCAGACTCTTACTTACTAAAACCCATCCGTGTTCCTCGTAATACCCTTCGAGTTCCAGGGAAGAGAGTTTTAAGAATCTATAGTTCTACATTAATTTATAAGGAACGTGCACGGCGTAGACTATGCCATCTAGTGTTGCAAAACGCTGTAAATATTTGATCTGTGCTGCCACCTATACTTGATAAGTAGACTGGCATCTAGCGTTGCAAATTTGAAACTTATAAGTAAAATATACTTGACATTGACGCGTCTGTGCTGCCACCTATAGTTTCTGCACGTTCCCTTTATACCAAAACAGATTTTTCCAACGGTTTAGGTCGCATGAATGTTTGATATTATACCAAGAGAACATACACCCGGGATAAAAACGTAGCCTGTGTGCTATTCCAGACTAGAATCTATATCTGTGCCGAACTTCATCCAGATCGCTTCTGCTGTTAAAGCGTGATTGAGTGACGAACATACATCCATCCAGTCTTCCGCAGTTATAATAGGGTATTTTACTGTAAAAATCTAATTAGTCCGTCTGATAGATTTACAAAAAATATTGGACACGTATTTTTTCTTTTTTCACGTAAACAAAAAATGAAGACAATACAGTGCGTTGAAAACTCATCATCGTCGCTGGTAAAAATTGTAGCAACGTAGTGACGTCACGTGAGTTTTAGGAGAGAAAAAATACGTGTCCAATATTTTTTGTAAATCTATCAGACGGACTAATTAGATTTTTACAGTAAAATACCCTATAGTAGTAAGATCAAAACCTCGAAATCGTATACTACAACTCAAGGGTTTCATGCAAGTATAATTGCAGCACACAGTATCTGCGTAACTAGGTCACCGCGAGGTCACCTCGACGACAAGACTGCCATCGCCCATCGATCCGGAGGATAAGGAGGGCGGGTGAGGGATTTACTTTGTGCTATTTGGAGCAGATACTTTCGTTCTTTATGCTTTAAATATATTTAACACCATCATAAATATCGTAGCCCGCATGACATACAGAAATACAGGTGTATCTTTTTAAACTGATGCAAAACCCTAGGAAGTTCTCCTGGTGGGGTGTTTACAAACATATAAACTCACATATGTACAAATACCCAGACTCATACACGTATCTGAAGGCCATACAAATATTTTTTCGGTTCGTAATATAGTTTCCGAGTTAGACATGTATGCGAAGAATAATAACTCAAAATGTTGAAACCCAAACCGAAATTATGATTCTATTTATTCAGTATTTTTTGCTTTATCATATCTATAAAAAATGACGAAGATAAAAAGCATCAAAGATCAGTAGTGGGGACTTGTGATGTCACGGCGTGGTAAACATTGTAGCAGTAGAGACGTCACACGAGTATTCGCAACGCATTATATCGTCTCCGTTTTTTATTGAGTGGAAAATGAAAAAGTACATGTCGGAATAATTAGATTTTTTTTGTCAACTACCCTATTTACTTGAGGCTAATTACCGCATATATGTATGTCAGGACGATCGAAATAATATTATCATCAACATAATCGGTAGTAATACATAAGCGGTCCTAATTACGAGTAATGTCCGAAAACATACTCAATCCAGACATTTGAAATTCGGATCTAGAGAGTGTGTAGGATTTTCTTCTTTTTGGATTCGAATCGACTGCAGCTTGTAAAGAGATAAGAAAAAATCTATTTGCTACTGTAGCGACATCTATGGCGCCACATAAGAACTAATCTTGCATCGCGCAATCAAAGTTCTCCGCGCGATTAGAACATATACGACAGCCCGAAATCATCTATCGGGCAGCTGCCCACCAGACCTAACAACCCGTCTGGCCGGAGGATCCTCCCTTTTCAACGGAGGTTTGCGGGACTTTACTCTCTGTTCCGCATGCCTCCAAACTGGTGACCCTCGACAAAGAACGTCAGCGCAGCCTTCGTGTAGCTACTACTTCGTGACGTCATCATCACTTCTCTCAAGCTTTCGAGCAGCAAGCAGCCATACAGCCAGCACCCACGGCTATAAAGGGTATCCTGACCACCAGCATATGCCTACTTGGTTCATACCTGGTCATCACCCTCAGCCTCGTCAGCGACTTTGGTGAAGTACACTGAACCTTCGGCCAGTCACATGAAGAGCCATGAAGAACCTCTCCTGGTCGACGCAAGCAGTCAAGCCACTACGTCGCAAAGCACCGCTCCGACTCACTGGAGCCAGCAGCACTACTCCGACTCACTGGAGCCTGCAGCATGATCCCGACTCACTGGGACATCATCACCCCGACTCACTGGGGCATCATCCCGACTCACTGGGACAGCACCACCCCGACTCACTGGGGCATCACCGCAGACAGTTCCGACTCACCGAGAACTCTGCGGCATTCGGTTCCGACCCACTGGAACCAACCTACCACTGGCCTGGCACGCATCAAGAACCATCGATCTCCGATCTCCGGAGGGGAGTGATGTAGCGACATCTATGGCGCCACATAAGAACTAATCTTGCATCGCGCAATCAAAGTTCTCCGCGCGATTAGAACATATACGACAGCCCGAAATCATCTATCGGGCAGTTGCCCACCAGACATAACAACCCGTCTGGCCGGAGGATCCTCCCTTTTCAACGGAGGTTTGCGGGACTTTACTCTCTGTTCCGCATGCCTCCAAACTACCAGAAAACGGGAAAGCATAGCTCGAAGAATCTTGGGTAAACAAGTCTTGGAACAATCAAGAAATAACTTGGAAATACATAGCGGAGTAGGAAAACTATAGTTTCTTGGAAGGAGTGCATGGCTCACTAGAAGCCATACTATATTTATACGAAATCTCAGAAGTTGTATGGTCTGATTTTGTGACCGGTAACTATGGAGTTTCATGTCCGTTCTTCTCCATAAGAATCTACTATTGAGAATTGACAACTAAAATCACTATATTTTATTTAAAAACTACCGACCATTAAACGAATTACGCGATGGTGGAATCCCCTTTTTTATGATGGGAAATCATCAAATGACTCCTACCGCTCTGGGCGGAGCAGAAGGGAGACTGATACTGACTAAAACGCAGTCGTGTAAGTCGTGTTCCTCCAAATGCCGTTTGCGTTCCAGGGCCGCGGTAACACTTTCGAAAAATTCCGCAATGGTAGAATCCCCTACGAAAAGAACTACGCTGTGGAAAAACTATACTTTCTAAGAAGAAGGTGTGCCGTTGGCGATAAATCACTAGTTACTATATTTATAGAGAATTCTGTCTACGATCTAGATTCGTAGATTATTTAGGCCATGCGTATTAGAATAGAATAGAATAGAATAGAATAGAAAAACTTTTATTCAGAATAGAAATTATTTAGAAATATTAAGTAAATATTAAGGTCGTCTGCAGGACAATCTATCCGTAGTAGTTATACATACGTTTATTAATCTGTTCTATCTGGCTTAACGCCTGTATGGGTTTAGAAGAAATATGTACATGAAATCTGTTCCCTTGGATGCTTACATATCTATACTAATATTATAAAGAGGAAAGATTTGTATTTTTCAAAAACTACAGGACCGATTTAATCTTTCACCATTAGAAAACTACATTCACCCTGAGTAACATAGGCTATATTTTATTCCCATATACCCACGGGAACGGGAACTACGCGGGTAAACCGCGGGGCGGTTCTGGTTATATTCGGGTAGCATGTTTTTTTGTAAAAGTTTAATGAGAAATTTTGTTTGTTATTTTTTCAAGCCTAAATTGCTGAAACGATGTTAGTAAAGAAGGATGGCCAAATCGTACCAGGTGACTAAACGGTGGCGTCCCTAAACGCCATGTATATGAAAAATAACCTAATTTTTTAAGGTTTTAAAAAACATAACACATATGTCTATAAGAAGCCACAAAAAAAAAGATATCCATTTATTTTTGTTTTTGTAACTTATTCGAAATTATTTAGAATTACAGTTTCAGAACGCACCTAATGACGATTCATTACGCGTATGAAATGACTTGGTATTCAAAGACTATAATTATTCACGTTTATGAATAGTTATTAACAGTAATTCAATTCAATTAGAATATAGGCATTTAGTAAAATACTATGCTGATTTATTATGTATTGGATTCTTGTCCTGAATAATGATTATGTGGGTTAAAGTGAGTATAAGCGTTTTGTTCAATTGCGTACAACGGAACGTCATTTGTCATCGGCAAGTTTCATCTGTGGTCATCGACCCAGTGTTGCCAGAAGGTTACTTTTGTAACCTTTTAGGTGACTTTTGAACTGCATTGGTTACTTTTAGGTTACACTAATGAAAAGGTTACTTTTAGGTGATTTTTCGGGATTTGTAGAATTAACTTTTAATTTTTTACATAAAAGCAACGTGAAACGGAACGCTCGTTTTAGAATTTTTCATGTTGGTAAGCTTCGTTAGCAGTAGTAGAACAAAAACCTTGAATGCATCAATTTTATTATATAGGATCAATATGAATAAATCAAGAAATGCGGTCAAGTGCTCAAATACTCACCGATGTTTCTGTAAATCAATACAACTAATATTCTATTCTATCAACATATAATACCTTTCCAGTAAAAAAATATGAAAGGTTATTTTTTATACAAAAAGGTTACATTTTTTTATATTTCAGGTGATTTCTGACATAACCGACTGGCAACACTGCATCGACCCAGGCCATTGATTGACACCCGGCAATCGTTCGCTTCACTTTCTTGTTGTTGTGAATATGACTTATTTTTTGCTAATTGTCTGAGTGAAATAGAAAGAAGGTCGCTAATTACCCTCCTCGCTTATCACTAACTACGCTTTTAAGCTAGGCTGCAGTCGGGTAAAGGTAGCCGTTCTAACCTCAAAAGTATTGTGGACATTATTACGAAAAATCGTGTCTATTTAGACATGATTTTCAAACGGGATGGTGTTTGCAACATAAAAACAAAGCAATCTAAGTATAGTTTATTTTGGGACATGAAAAATTAAATTCTAGTCCAGCTCCTATACAAATTTGGCCAATGTTCTTTTAGTACAGAGATAAATGGGCCTCTGGAGATGGTTATATCCATTGGTAAGCTATTTCCAGTGGAACCTAGAATCGAAATTTTGCGACCAATGTGCTCTGTTAAATATAATTCCATCTACGTACAGTTACTTACTTCTCATCCTCCTTAGCCTTCGCGATATGGCTGAAGATATGCGCGAAGGAGTTAGGTATGATTCCCCTGAGCTCTGGCGCAGTATTGCTGCCTGCCATAGTGTACGTCTTGCCAGTTCCCGTCTGGCCGTACGCGAAGATGGTACCATTGTACCCTTTGAGAACCTCCTCCACGATCGGTGATGCTGTTTGGACGTAGATGTCCATCTGAGAAGAGAAAAGGGAGTCTTCGTTAGCGATTTTGAGGTATGGTAAAGCTGGGGGCTATTTTGAAACCTACAGCATTTTGTAACCAAGACTTGAAGATTCAAATACTACAATTTGAAAGAAACATCGAAACGGCTAATATTGACACTTCCCAAGACCCAAGAACTGGCTTTTACTTTAGTCAGAGATAAGCATTGCCCTTCAACGTGTCAATGCCGCCAGTTTCTCGGGCAAATTACCAGCCCACATAGTTGAAGAGGAATTTTTTGATGCTATGTTTTAGCTTTTTATAAGTTTATTAATACGAATTGTGTTTTGTAATGTTATTGAGCTATGTATAGGTAAATAACTTAGGAAAAATTAATGTATCAGGATTTTTTTCACACAAAGAGCGAATAAGGTCAAGCACACAGCATTACGAGAAAATCAACAGCAACTAACAGTCTGAATTTATAGTACTCGAAATAACATATCATTCCTCGCCATTTGTTTAACGTTGTGTTACAAAAAAAGAGCAGGCAGAGATTCATAGTAATACGTCCAGATTCAAGATTCAAAGCATTTTTCAAATTAACCGTTTACAGGCACTTTTGAATCATCAAGGTCGTTCAGTCAAAAACATGAAGCTATTTGCACATTCAAAAGCGTAGATCACTATGGAGAAGAACGTGCATGAAACTCCACGGACACTCGTTTAAATCATGTTCTGTATTACAAAAATCTTGGTTACATTATCCTTGTTGATTTTATATACGAGGACAGTGCGAAAAAAAAATAAAATATGGCGGCACCCGTCAACATGACATCCTTTATTCATACCTTTTCATGGAATAGGTACTTCTCACCGCTTCATATTATGATATTTTAATGAGCAGAGCAACAGAAATAGATTGTAAGTCTATTGACAGCACCCACGCCGGTCGTTATAACATCTGAATCGGGTTACTAGGTCACCAGCTGAGAGGATACACGGGACCAACGCCCCTCTGTTAACTATGTACGATAGTGTGCGTCGGATAGATTTTTGTTTTTTAAACTAGCGGTATGTATGTAAGTATGAAAGAAGATCCGAGTTTTAAATAAATAGTACCGATGCGCGGTGGAAAGGTGACAGATTTAACAGTTATTAAATGATAAATTATTTTTATTTTGTAAGTAGGTTGTAAAAAACACTTTTACACGTCAATCTTTTTTGGCCAAAACTAGATGAGGCCGGTGTTTCCTAGCTGACTACCCTGAGAAGAAACACCGAAACAAACTCAGAGGTCAAGGTCTCTTTTGAAGTCCATACAATTGTACTGGTTAAATCATATGAGAACCATTTTTTTTTCTGGATGGGAAATCATGAAATGACTTCTCCCGCTCTGGGCGGAGCGGAAGGGAGTGTCAGACTCTTACTGACTAAAACCCACCCGTGATCCTTCTTGTGCCCTTTGCGTTCCAGGGCTGCGGTGACTCTTTCGAACAAATTCCGCAACCCTAGCAGGCACTGACCCTATGGGGCCCCGTCTTCTTTGCTGACGGCTCTTTGAGGCAAATCATACGGAAACCATACAATTTAAAAATAAATAATTGAGAAATAAAAATGGCTGTTTGAAATATAACTTCATGCATAATGTCCGTTCCTGATATAGGCAGGCCTATTCATGAAAGAATTCGGCGATTGCTTGATTTGGATGCTGGTTAGCGGGTTCGGATTTCAAATTCTCTTCAGGGAATTTGAGTCTGAATCTGCTGATTGGTGTGTAGGTTGAGTATGGTTGGGGGCTTTCATGAATGGGTCTGTTTCCCAACATGTAATTTTATTTATTTTTTCGCCATTCTGTTTTCTTTTTTTATTTGTACCTTTTATGTTATTATAATGTCATTTTTATATGTTATTATAATGTCATGTGCGTCTGTTTGGGAGTAAAAAACTATTGTTTTTTCTTTCTTTCATAATATTATTTGTACGAAAGCTGTCAAACCGTCGTTCTATCCTTCAGTTAAAAATTATCTGCCAATCGAAATCAACCTTATCTTAAATTAAAAGTCGTAAGTTTATTTTTGCTGCTGCTGCTCTTTCGTGTTTTCTGCGATACTTTGACAGGTTGACAGAAATACTCGATGTCAATATCTTCACTATTCTTCGATCATCGACGTATTACCTAATAAGAACTATTTTATTTAGTAATATCTATTTGTGAATCGAATTCTATTTCTGAGTCGTTGCATGAGTTCCGTTTTTAAATGACTCACAATCACAACTGAATTATTATATACTTACTGAATGAATTTTCTTTCCTTCAATAATATTTTAAAGTCTGGTAGTACCTAAGCAAATCCTATAAAGTAAATTTAGTTTTTTTCACGAATTCGCTTGAAAGGACCCGCAGTCGCAAGTTGCAAGGGCCCAGGAGGGCTCACGCAAAATGAAACATTCGATTTTTATTTCAAAAGCATTCAAGCAACATTCTAACATTTTTGAAAAGCCTATTACCTAAACCGGGACCTAAACCAACTGTTACTGACATACGAAAAAGAATGTCATATCCACCACATACATAGGTATTATGTATGTATGACATAGATCCTAAGCATATATAAAATCTTCCTGTGTGCCTTCAAATAGAATACAGTATTGCATTCATTATAATCGTGGCATGTATGTAGGTAGATTATCCAAGCAAATAAAGTATGTACTCTAGTCATTGCCACACTGTATTTAGGTACAAAGATACACAATTACACATGTATTCGAAAACACGGAAATAACTATCTGATAATTATTCAGTTACACACTTCCTGAAGCGTTAAAAACGCTAGCTATTCGTTTTAACAGATAACACTTGTCTGTACGCCTTTATTCCGAGAAGGCCTCGGCAGAGGTGTCCATTCGTTCTAATTTTGCCAGAACTTCTTAGTTAAGAGCGTTTACCTGCTCCTCACGATATCTTTACTAATATTTTAAAGAGGAAAGATTGGTATTTTGTCTATACTACTATTATAAAGAGGAAAGATTTGTTTGTTTGTTTGTATTGAATAGGCTCCGAAACTACTGAACCGATTTGAAAAATTCTTTCACTGTTTGGAAACTACACTATCCCCGGGTATATTTTTTCCCCATATTCCCACGGGAACGGGAACTATGCGGGTGAAACCGCGGGCCGCTGCTAGTAACGAATAAATTCAAAAGACCGATTTCAACAATTCTGTCAATATTAGAATGCTACATTATCCCTGAGTAACATAGGCTATCCTACTAAGATTATAAACGCGAAAGTTTGTAAGTATGGATGGATGTTTGTTACTCTTTTACGCAAAAACTACTGAATGGATTTAGATGAAATTTGGCACACAGATGGTTTATAACCAGGATTAACATATAGGATAATTTTTACCCCAATATTCCCACGGGATCGAAACTTATGAGGGAGAAACCGCGGGGCGCTGTTGGTATTAAAATAAACAAATGTCCGAAACGTGCAAAGCCGGGACAGGCCACTAGTTTCATATAAACTTGCAAGCCTTTATTCTTGGAAATTAACTGAACGGATTTCATTGAAACTTGATAGGCATACGCACGATGACTAAGGTCTAAAAAGTTAGTACCTAGAACATTTTCGAAAACAGTGAGAGCCGTTTTAAATGTTCTATAGGAAAATCACTTCAATTCTTTAGTGCCAAAACAACCAAAACAACTTATACATAATGAATTGCATGTACAAAGGCGAGCTTAACTCAAAGTTAAGTTTTCTCCCAGCAATCCTTTGAGTAATAGAGAGAGATCAGCATAGAGGGTAGGATCCACCCTTTTTCTTTAAACTCGTTTTGGATCTTTTTAGGTCTAGGTACCTAGTATTTGCATATGCGTATCACAAGGTTCACGAAAATCATTCAATCTCTTTCGATCTATACAATCTAAACATTCAGTCAATCATATATTATTTTCCAAGAACACGGAGTTGCGAATTTTATGAAATACTAGCAGCGCTTCGTGGTTTTACTCACGTAGTTCCCGATCCCGTGGGAATATGGGGATAAAATATAGCCTATGTCACTCGGGGATAGTGTATCTTCCAAACAGTGAAAAACAGTTCAGTAGTTTCGGAGCCTATTCAATATAAACAAACAAACAAATCTTACCTCTTTATAATAGTAGTATAGATTGGCAGGAATGAGACACTTAGTCTCATGTAACACAAGGGAAACTATTGCCTTTTTAAAATTGGGCATTAGTGCATACTACAGGCCGCTACTTCAAAATTCCATAATGGAAAATCAAATAGGTAAGGTATTGGCCATACTAGGGAATCGAATCCAGGACGTACAGAACACAGCACTAATAATTTCAAAATTATGTGAGAAAAAGTTCAGATGGCAACTTAGGTAAGTCTTGATCACTCAAAATATTCACGACTAGCAGCGCCCTGCGGTATTACCCGCGTAATTCCTGTTCCCGTGGGAATATGGAGATAAAATATAGCCTATGTCACCCGGGGATAGCGTAGCTTCCAAACAGTGAAAGAATTTTTCAAATCGTAGTTTCGGAGCCTATTCAATACAAACAAATCTTTCCTCTTTATAATAGTAGTATAGATTGGCAGGAGTGAGACACTTAGTCTCATGTAACACAAGGGAAACTATTGCTTTTTTTTAAATTGGTCATTAGTGCATACTACACAGGCCGCTACTGCAAAATTCCATAGTGGAAAATCAAATAGGTAAGGTATTGGCCATACTAGGGAAACAAATCCAGGAGTACAGTACACGGGTTGCGGATTTGTTCGAAAGAGTCACCGCGGCCCTGGAACGCAAAGGGCACAACAAGGAACACGGGTGGGTTTTAGTCAGTAAGAGTCTGACACTCTCTTCCGCTCCGCCCAGAGCGGGAGAAGTCATTTGTGATTTCCCATCCAAAAAAAAAAGTGAGTACAGTACACAGCACTAGTAATTTCAAAACATGTGAGAAAAAGTTAAGATGGCAACTTAGGTAAGTCTTGATCACTCAAAATATTCACGAAAAAATAACTAAATAACCATTATTCATTGATTTCCATACATCTTATCATAGTAATAGCATCTACTCGTACAACAAACATTAAAAATAACTATCATAAAACACAGTGTCCTTGATAGTAGCATTGCTGCATTGCCCATTGGCAACAGTACTGACGAAACGATGACAAAACCGCGACGTTGCCGCTTCGTCGTATTACGTTGTAGCCAGCGTAAGGCGCGGGGCGGCAACACCGCGCTATTTTTCCTTCATTTTTCAGTAAAGGATTTCGCTCGGCGACGAAGAATTATAAAAATTCAACTCTCGATGCAATTTTGATTCACCTATTTTTAAGAGTTTTATTTTTAGTGTGAGGGATATAAATATAAATTTGTTTCAGTCAAGAATAGAGCTGGGTAGGACACCTGGCAAGGTAGTAGGTGTAGTAAGAAGATGAGCTTGGATTCCGAGCAATGCTTAATAAGATATTAATGGTGGTCGTCCAGCGGCGAATCAGGATGAGGCTGGTACAGGAACTTGAGGACTGACGCATGAAAAGAGAAGGCCTACGTTCAGCAGTGGGCGAAGTCTGGCAGTTGATGATAAGTCTGCGGATCATGGCTAAAACACGCACATGGCATGGTTTCAACACCACTGAAAACGGTGAAGGAAAACATCGTGAGGAAACCGGCATGTCCTAGAGTCAAAAATTCGAAGACATGTGACATTCACCAACCCGCACTGGGCCCGCGTGCTGGATTACGACCCATTCCCAGAGAGGAGGCCTGTGTCCCAGCAGTGGGAACGTTAAAAGGCTGATTATGTTATGTTATGGCTAAAAAAGAAGACAAAAACGCGATGGATGAACTGTTTAAATATGATTTGTTTTTTTCTTTAATTATTATTGATAGGCAAGCGTTTGACCACTATCTCACCTGATGGCAAGCGACGATGTGGTCGAAGATGAAGCACGCTTTGCCTAGAAGTAACCTATTCACTCTTGACTTAAAAGAGTCCAGGTTGTAGCTATCAGGAAACAGACTCTGGCAGGGAATTCCACTCCTTAGCGGTAGCGGTACGCATAATGAATGTGTTCCTAAAACGTTTTGTGGATCGGTTTGTCTAAAAAGGAGGTAACTATTGATATAAAGAGTAATAGAGAAGTTGGAAGAAGGATTGTTGCGCCGTCCCCAAATAAATCGGGATAAGGGCCAGAAAAAAAAAAACAATTTTGGTTGAGTTCAGCTGCAGTAGAGTTCAGCAGTGGTGGCCGACTGGTAACGGTCTCGACTTACGAATTGTAGGTCGCGGGTTCTAACCCAGTCCAGGCGCATTAGTTTGCGTAATTTATTTCATCACCACTGCTCTCAAAACGGTGAAGGAAAACATCTTGAGGAAACCGGCATGTCCTAGAACCAACAATTCGAAGACATGTGACATTCACCAACCCGCACCGGGCCCGCGTGGTGGATTACGGCCCATTCCCTCTCCTAGAGAGGAGGCCTGTGTCCCAGCAGTGGGAACGTTAAAAGGCTGATTATACTTATACAGCTACTAACTGGATGCGGGCGAATACCAGTAGTACCAGATGGTTGACGTAGCGAAATAACCAGATTAACGTTGTTACAATTATGTTATCAGAAGTGCAAAATTGAGTTAAATTTTTATCAGTTAATTGTGGACGTGACTAACGTCACTTCCCATTGGTATCGCTTGGTTTCCGCATCAATTTTGTCATAATTCATTAAGGGCAAGCGCAAAGGGAAAGCGTCTATTAACAGAGTCCTTGGCCCATTAATTAATATAATTGCATTGTTTTTGTAATATAACATTACGCCTGTATTCCCCAAGGGTTAGGCGGAGTGCTTCTGTACTGTATGGTATGGTATGCCCACAATGACCATATTTCGTCAGATAACTCAAAGAGTGAATAGTTACTTCTAGGTAAGCTTACTCCATCGACAATAACAACAATAAAAACTTTTTACAAAAAAATACAACCGACTTTTCCACCAACTCGGTGTTTGTGGTTCCTTTTTCATTTTTTGAACACCGACTTCCGAAATTAAAGTTATTTTGTACTTTTTTGATTTTTTGTGGAAAAGTCGGTTGTATTTTTTTGTAAAAAGTTTTTTATTTTTCACTTTTTAGTGGTACCTAAACCCCCTCCCCTCCCCCCACCTAAACGAAACAATTACATTAGTGTAAAAAACGCACCGTGGAGCAGTGCGTTTTTTTTGCAGAGTAATCTAAAAGGTCGTCAATGTAGAGTCTACATTGACGACCTTGTAGACAATGTAGATATTTCTTTAGATTTTTGTTGATTTTTCAAAAACCGCTTGTTCGATTTCGATAAAATTTTCATGGGACCATTTGGGAAGTATACCCTTTCCAACAAAAAAAGAATTTTTCAAATCGGTTGGCAAGCGACGGAGTTATGCGCGAACAAACAATAAAAAAAAATAAAAAAAACATACAAACATCCGAATTGAGAACCTCCTCCTTTTTTAGAAGTCGGTTAAAAAAGTTCCAAACTGCGAGAACGTTAACCAGGGAAAGAATCCCGTCTCCAAACTTATACTAACAAACTGAGGGAAAACTAGCCGACGTCATATTGTGTGTATCTGTGTGTGCCAAATAAACTTGTTTTCATTTTTTTCTTTCTTTCCTTTTCCCAATTATATTGACGTCGACAGCGGCCAACCGGATGCAGCTGAGTTGGTTTTAATAAGCCACTAAAATGACGTGCTAATGGCAACAGGATTCCACTGTGAAATAGAGACGGAGCTAAACAGGACGAAAATGACCATCCCTTTTTTACTACTAATGCTTGATGGCAATAACACGACACAGCAAAGGCCCACAATAGGTTATCACATAGCAGGCGCGTGCAGTGGTTCGAGTTAGGGTAGACCAGAGCAAATGTCCAAATAAATTTTAAAAAATAACCACATTATTCAGGGTTGATTTTTAATGAAATGAGTTTTTTTTTAAGTAGCCTATTTAAAAAAAAAACACCACATTCAACCCTGAATAATGTGGTGTGTTTTTTTTTGGTCACCTGGCCTACCCAACTCGAACTACTGCACGCCACTGTCACATAGGCACCTTTTTGGGATGGAGCTGAAAGAGGTAGAAAACCTCAATCCTTTTGAAAAGATCTACGAATAACTACGCTGACTGAATTGAAGTAAAAATTAATCTATAAGATGTAGAATATCCTGCAAAACACTTGCAAGTTTCGAGTGACCCGAAAAATCCAGTATCTATACTAATATTATAAAGCTGAAGAGTTTGTTTGTTTGTTTGTTTGAACGCGCTAATCTCAGGAACTACTGGTTCGAATTGAAAAATTATTTTTGGGTTGAATAGACCATTTATCGAGGAAGGATTTAGGCTATATATCATCACGCTTAAGCCAATAGGAGCAGAGCAGCGATAAATAATGTTTTAAAATCGGGGATTCCACGGGGACGAAGTCGCGGGCAGCAGCTAGTTAGATAATATAAATCCGTTTTGAAACAAAGGAAGATGTATTCCAACCGGATGAACCGACGACCTAAATAGTTATCTGGGACAGCCTGAAGGGGGCGGGCAGGGGGATCACGTGTAGTGGCGAGGTTTAGTCTTTGTCTGGTCGTCGACTGCGATTGGCTGATTCAGTGATTAGAGAATCATGTACGTTTTGCATATATGTAATCTAGATTTCTAAACTAATATTGTACTGGTAACTTTTTCAATGACTGACAGTTTTTTCAAGTTACCTCATCAGGTATCAAACAAAGGATTCAAACCATCGTATACAGATTTTTTTCCTCGATAAGTGAGAATGAAAACATCATCAATGTAGTCGAAAACACGCATTATTAGGGATAATTTAAAATACTAGTCGTCAGATCTCAAATTTAAATGGGATCACATGACAAGCACCAGCTTTCGAATATGAAAAGAATCGTCAAAATCGGCACACCCAGTAAAAAGTTATGACTTAAAACATACAACAAAAAAATTCAGTCGCCTTAAGAACTTCTTCCTCTTTTGGGAGTCGGTTAAAAAGAAAATTATTCAGTAAATTTTCCAGGAATTTGAGGCAAGTTAGAGGATTATGTATTGTTTGTAAAGGCGATAGAGTACCTTCTATCAATGACAGAGTTTTCGTAATAGAACTAATTACGAAAACTCTGTCATTGATAGAAGGTACTCTATCGCTCCGTAAGTGAAGCCGCGGGAAAAAGCTAGCTAGCTAGTAATAAACTCAAGGTACTCAAGGAACTCAAGGTATCACATTTTTTACAAAAGATAGGTAGAGGCGTAATATTTGTCGATACATTGACACCAGCTACGCGTCCCATCTCATGTAAAGGGGCTGCTTTTTTTTTCTGGATGGGAAATCATCAAGTGACTTCTCCCGCTCCGGGCGGAGCGGAAGGGAGTGTCAGACTCTTATTGACTAAAACCCACCCGCCCAGTTAACGGGTTGTGGAGATCTGGATAAAATACTGGTATTCAGCTGAATTCGGTTTGACTGGAAGCTGTCCCCAATATAGTTGGGAATGTCTAGGCAGATGATGAAGAACAACTTTTTTATATTTCTCTCTTATCCTCAATCTAAATCTACTAAATGTGAATGACACATCTACTTGTATGCTAGTATATTTCAAACTAATTGCAACAGTAGGTACACAGATATATGTAGCCATCAATTTACAAATATGTACATAGAATAGAATACTCTTTATTATGTACACTATATTAGTTACAGAAAATATAGATGAAGAAAACATTACATAGGGTGACACAATGGGCGGCCTTATCGCTAAAAGCGATCTTTTCAAGACAACCTTTGAATGGATATTAAAGAGAAAAGGAAATACAGTAGTGTAGGTAGTCTTAGGTGTTTTATCATACATACAATAAATACATAATAGATAAATATATATAATCAAGGATGAGAATCAGAAGGGACTGTGCAAGCGCAGTTTTAGTGGCAGTGGGAAGAAAGTTCCGCAATCGTCTGAGGGACCTAGCAGATGCATAAAATTTGCGGCTGACGTGCTGGAGCTGTGGACCCCAAGACAGATAGTTGTCGATCCAAACCTCAAGGTTCTTAAGTTGTTGCGGAATTTGTTCGAAAGAGTCACCGCGGCCCTGGAACGCAAAGGGCACAAGAAGGATTACGGGTGGGTTTTGGTCAGTAAGAGACACTCCCTTCCGCTCCGCCCAGAGCGGGAGAAGTCATTTGATGATTTCCCATCCAAAAAAAAAAGGTTCCTAAGTCGCACATATTGGAATAGTAGTTCCATAATACATCAACGATTCATGTATTCTGCACCACTAGTAAATCTCTGAAAGATCCTTCCGGGATAGGCGTGATGTTTCAGCCGCCGCGTTACAGGAAAGTAAACACAAAGAAAAACTTGCAGCCCATTACACAAGTACCTAATCATTCACCCATCTACGGCTACAAACTATGTCATATCAGGTCGAGGCCTTCCGCCCCCACCTCCTTCCTAGGGGGAAGTAGTGCGGAGTGCGGGGTTGCAGTGAATCCACTTGGGCATTCAGGTTATTGGGTCATCCTGCTGTTGGCGCATTTAAGCTTTAGCACCACAATTGTGGTAGGTGTATGATATTTGTAATGTTGAGTTTATTTATTTAAACTTTATGCACAATAGTGGTACATAGGCGGACTTAATGCAACAAGGCATTCTCTACCAGTCAACCTTTGGGTTAAAAAGACAACACAGTAGTAGGTGTACAACAGATAAATAAAATACAAAATATCTTATCTTATTATCTGCATGAGAGAAATTTGTTGTTGGCTTTTAGGCTGGATCTGACGAGGTTCTGAACAGATTCAATTACAATGGTAACGTTTTATTTTTAAGTAGCTTTTGCCCTCGGCTTCGGTCGCGTTATAATATTCGCGGCAAAAAAGTAGTATCTAGGGGTCAGATATCTTGTTTCGGGAGGTACCTGTGTCGTGTGTGTGATCCAGCGGGAGGACACGTCCGGGTGTCATCACTGTGTGGATCGTCCGGAGGACACGGTAGAGGTCTGCCCTGCTTGGGCGGAGCACCGCCGTGTCCTCGTCGAGGCGATCGGCGGCGGCGACCACTCGCGTCTGGCCCTGGTTCAAGCCATGGTCCGGAGCGAGGAGGCATGGGAAGCGGTCGCCTCCTTCTGCGAAGCAGTAATGCTAGCGAAGGAGGAGGCGGAACGCGTGCGAGAGAGGGAAACCTCACGCCCCAGCCGCCGCAACAGAAGAAGACGCCCCGGGCGTCGGGAAACGCAGGGCGATTCCCGGCCACCGTAGGCGCGGGCCTGCGGATGGCGAGCTATGGGTGGCTCGCCGTCCGACTGCAACCAGGCCCGAGTCAACGGCGCGTCGTGTTCCACGCGCGCCTCAAAGAGCCGTCAGCAACGTAGACGGGGCCCCATAGGGTCAGTGCCTGCTAGGGTTGCGGAATTTGTTCGAAAGTGTCACCGCAGCCCTGGAACGCAAAGGTCACAAGAAGGATCACGGGTAGGTTTTAGTCAGTAAGGATCTGACACTCCCTTCCGCTCCGCCCAGAGCGGCAGAAGTCATTTGATGATTTCCGATCCAGAGAAAAAAAAGGGGGTCAGATAACTCTGTGCTAATATTCATCAAAATCGGCACAGCGATTTAGGCGTTAAAGCGTAACAAACAATTTATTGATGGCAAGACTTAGTACCAGTTTCCAGAGACCAAGGATTTTTGTCTAAGAACCACCTGGACATGACAAGCACCAGCTTTAGAATATAAATATAATCATCAAAATCGGTACGACCATTAAAAAGTTATGAGGTAACACAATACAAAAAATACAATCGACTTGAGAACCTCTTCCTTTTTTTGAAGTCTTATGAAAATAATAGTTGTTTCGTAACGATGTCATTACACTTGCAATATAGGGCAAGCCATAATAGATCTTGTTATGCCAAATAATGACGCACCCTACTTACTAACAAAATTATCTCTAAGTCAATTTAGGACTAGTTTTAGGACTTGTTTTCATAACTCAAATGTTCACAAAAGCACGTAGCCCATGGAGTCAAAAATACCATCTCAATTAGCTTAATTGCTGCTACTAACACATAAGATGCTTATTATAAGACTCTGGACTGGTTTTGTACAGCTCAAGGCTAAGACTTGACAAGCCAAGGCCCTTGAAAGTTGATTAATCTGTTACAAACTACATACTTAAGTACTACATGTGAAATTAAATATCGACTTATAAGTAGCTCTTACTTATAGTCCTAGCAATATAGGGCAAAACCACCTCGTAATGTTCATGCCAAATGATGACCCAGCCTTGCAGCTAACAGACTAACAAACAAGATCATAAGACCCTGAACTAGTTTCCGCAGCTACACGAGGGTGCCTCAGGGTTGTTTACTTCAGAATAGTAGATGAGGCACATGCCAGCTGAAAATTAATAAGACTGACCTAATAACCTACTTTCAGTAACAATTCGTTCAAAATTTTGTCGATGACTGTAATAAAGAAGTACCTATTTATCTGTTGGCAATGTTTGGTGATGAGTAGAGTTTTACATAGAGCTTGTATTTCTGAAAGATTGTCAATGAAATCAGGAACAATATGATTTACTTTTAAACAATAATTGTTCGTGTGAGTTCTGGGCACTGAAAGTGTTAACTGCTGAAATATAGGAACCCTAAATTACAACTCTGTCTACTTCTTGGGCGTGGCTTTAGTGCAAGTTTTGTAGCTTGTAATCGCGCTGACGTAAACGATCGTTTGTTTCAAATCGTATGGAATAAACACCGGCAAGTGTCTATGCATTGATCGAGTATGTTAAACTCTCCAGTGTGTTAGTCTGGATGGGAAATTATCAAATGACTTCTCCCGCTCTGGGCGGAGCGGAAGGAAGTGTCAGACTCTTACTGACTAAAACCCGCCCGTGATCCGTCTAGTGCCCTATGCGTTCCAGGGCCGCGGTGACTCTTTCGAACAAGTTCCGCAACAAGACCCTTAGATCCAGATAGTTCAGTGTACGCGGATTATTTCAATAAGTTTACTAAACATCCCTTATTTCATGCATGTTCACAACTGCCTCAATCCCTCGTGCAGGCCGCGGGCGCCATCTAGTGCGATTCATGACTTTTTTGTATGTTATAGTTTTCAACAAGGACAATTAAAATCGCTTCATTTATTTCCAAGAATAAGTTGCAATTTTGTATAAAATACCATGAAACGTAAAAGCTCAATGAAATTCCTTGCCAAATGTTGTAAATTTCCTCTCGTAAACAATTTACTGAATTGTATTCTAGCAATATTGTCAGCAAAACCCTTCAATAGGTACTTATAAAATCGATACTTTACCCGCAACTCGTCAATTATTCAAAGACGACTGCAGCGCTCTCCTAGTTTCCTTTGTTCGAATCAGAAACACTACGTGGCATCCACAGTAGAAGTGCATGGCTCCACTTTGCTCAGAAGCAATCATTCCTGGGAATTATTTTGTGGATGCGGTGATATAGGCCTTGTAGGTTGTAGTCTTCTAGTTTTTATTGCAGTAAGTTAGTAGTAAGGTGGATGGTCCTGAATGTTACGTTGAAAATATGATATTGCGACCACCAAACAGTTACGTCAGCAATGAAAACTACCGGTCAAATCTATGTTGTATTTTTTTTGCGCGATGCGCGTAAAAACCTACGGACAGACATACAAAGATTCTAAAAACTGTTTTTTTTTTTTTACTTTTGTTGCTCTAACAAAGACAACACATTTTTTTTACAATTTCGTGAATGTTCAGACTTACTAGCAGCGCCCCGCGGTTTCACCCGCGTTGTTTTCGTTCCCGTGGCAATACGGAGATAAAATATAGCCCATGATTGCACAATAACGTAGCTTTCTATTGGTATAGTATTATTTCTAATTTTGAAAATCGGCTTAGTAGATCCAGAGATTACCCCTTACAACGTCACAAACTCAAAACGCTACCTATTTATAACAGCATTAGCATAGATGACATAGATGTATAATCCAAGCGCAGCCGTTCGGCCGCTCGTTAGATAATATTCTTACATACATATTCAATATTCTTAAATATTTAAGCAAATATTTATATATTAGTATAATAATTATGGATTGTATGTTATATTTAAACTGTATTGTTTTAATTTTTCCTACTTAATACTTTTACACACAATGTCTACATCTCTTTTTACTTGACTCTCCTATCGCAGGTATGCTGGAAGAGATTTCTATAGAAATAAGCATCACCTTTGTACCTATTTTTCTCTTTCCTTCTTCTTTTATTTTTATTAAATGTGTGTACATAAATTGTTAAATAAATAAATACACTCATGAGAAAGAAAAGCTATATACTATTATGTCTTAGACCAGCCATACTCAGTATAATATTTCAGTTTTAGCCTAGCATACACCTCTGATTTCACCACCAACCTTTTCACAAAATACAAGCTAAGTCATCCTTTTTGTGCTACTTTGTTCGACAAAATAAGTTAACGTCGTCTTCCATTCATCTCGTATCAATCCCCATGTCAGAATTCCTACACAATTCATCGAAAACAAAACAAAATACTAGTTCTTTTACAAAACGACGTTCAATGTCAGAGGAAGGGTACCTACGAGACTAGCACGCGTCACTGGCTCTGTCTGCAGACACCCTTATTGTCAAAACTAGATTACTCTTACAGAGGTGTTACTGTTTCTATAGAGCTGTATACGTACCTACCTATACAGGATGTTTCAGAAACATGTAGTCACATTTACGGGTCATTTTCTGTATCTGATATGTCAGATACAGTACAGTAGAAAAAAGTTATTTTTTAATTCCGATCGTAAAAAAGATCCAGAAAAGTTTTTTTGAAGTAGTATGATAAAGTTGGTGGTATTTATTATAGTTCAACCAAAGATTTGATGGTAACAACTACATCGAGACTGTTTTTTTGTGAACATACACACACCTGCACGATTAGTTTATGATAAAAAATATCGTGTGGAAAAACTTTTTATCGTTTTTTTGCAGTTTTAATACAGAAAGAGATAAAAAAAACTTCACTTAAATAAAATCACGCACTTCTGAAATAGCCCTGTATAGACCTCTTATTTATAGATTATATTCACAACCATATAGCGCCCTAAACTGTAGATTATTTCCATCTCTATAGAGCTACGAATAAAAGTCTGAGAGAATAAACTGCTTTCATCCGGGCCAGACGAAGGGGTTGCACAAAGGGTGGTCTATAACTAGTATGCCATGATTGCGTTGGTTTGTTACTATTCTGCAGTGGTTGTATTATGCCGTTACTAAGGGCATTTTTAAATTGAACTGGCCTCCATTCGCTGCAGTTCTGACAGTGCCTACGAGCACAAGAACATAGTGGGCGACTTTTTGGTCTAAAAAATTTAAACAAAGAAAGAAAGAAAACTTTCGAAAAATGAACAAACTTAAAAAGAACTTAAAACACGACAGGGCACGACTACCACAAGCCTCTGGTCACACCCCAAGCAAAACAGAACACATTTAAACTTCTGTCTATGGCGTGACATCCGGCACCGACATTGACAGACAATGACAACATAATAACAAACAAATGAAAGTAGACTGTTTACTTACTGTCTACTTGAATATAATATATAAATCTAGTTTGTGCGTCGTATCCAAGTAAGAATCAGTTGTTGCTCAGCATATGCTGCGACTCTGGACAAATCCACAATCAACGGGCGCTGATTTTCAGCAACCACCGTTCGTGTGTAGTGTAACAAGTAGTTGATGTATGCCCCCTTTTACTTTCAAACACCCGGATTTTTTACATTGACCTATGAGCTTTTTTTGTCTGATGTCTTGCTGTAAAGAATTATAACCGAATTCAAGTCATTTATTCAATTGGAATGGGAATCTGCACTTCTCAAATGTCAAAATTAACCTGACAGTCCTCCAAAAAACGTCAGCCTATCACCAACGACTTCCTACTGTTATAGCTGGGAGGAACTAGCACAACAAATTCCCCAGCAATAAAGTAGCATAGCTAATGCCTATATCTATCTATACTCCATTCACAATAAGATTAGACATTGGAACAAAATTGTTTACAGTCCGTTCAACCGATTTTGACTTCTATTGCGTTGGTGGCATGACACATGTTAGCTGCAGTAAACAGTTGGTATTATAATCACGTTTTTGCTTTTAATGTCATCCTTATGCGTACGGAATAGAAGTAAAAATCGGTTGAACGGACTGTAAACAGTTTTGTTCCAATGTCTAAGCTTATTGTGAATGGAGTATAGTAATACTCCAAATATCCACTATGGAATCATCTCCAATTGCACTCAGGACTTTACGAGAATACTAAGTCTTGACAAGCTTTATTCAAACAAACAGACCAGTATGTTTCCAACTACTACGGCCACGTGGCGCTGCTACAAATTCTACGAGTATATCGATTGATATTCTCGGTAGCAGACTGCAAAGCAAATGCTAGAATGTCAGTTTCAATTTCTGCTTTCAAGCAAAATGCATATAGACTAGTATATGCAGTTCTTTATTCAAATTAGGAATTAGAAAATATGTGTGCCTAATGTATTTAAAACTGAAAGAATCTTTGTGTATTTTTTTTGTTGCATATGTGAAATCTTTGTATGAAATCATAGAAGAAAAAATACTAGTACACCGAAATGCATGCCTAAATATAAGAGCGCCGTTAGATTTTTGTCTTCCCTTGGGAATTCATTTAGATGTCCCCTGTCATACTGATAAATAACTCGTAGTCTTCTTCAATCACAGGTTGTCAACTCAAAATTATCTTTACCCACATTGTTCCCAAAAATTAAATTTCCACAATCCTGTCCTTCCTTCACAGTAAAACTATAAAAAAACCTCAAAAAAATACACCAAGACATACCAATAAACTAATTGAATATATTCGAAGCCGTTCGAGGCGTGGCAAGGGCGGGCTAAATGGGGCAGTAGGCCCGCGCGCATGCGTGGAACAAGCTGCGTTATTGATCCGCTGTACAGCACGCCACGTAGCAACGTGACTATACTGGACTGTATGTCGGTATGGGGGCGGCATTAGTACGAGTACCTACGAGAACTGTATGTATGTTGGTCCGGGGGGCGGAATTTGTACTACCTCCTGTCTGGACTGGGTGTATTTATGATCTATTTTCCGCCTTTTCCGATGATGCGTACGGATAAGAGTCACGTTTTGGTAATGCGTGAGTTTTCGTCGTTTCGCGCGCCGTTTGGAAGTTTTAATTGATGATATTCGTATTTAGTAGTTATCTGAGGATAGGTTTTAAAACAGGCACGTTTTGAAATCCTACGATTTTCTTTGTTACGGCACTGTTAAGCAACTTTTTTAATGTCAGTTTGTATTTGTACTAAGGGTATTTTGTACTGTATTTGATTTTGAAGCACTATTTCTTTGTTTTGTCTTGGCACCAAATGGACTTGGCACCAAATTTTCCTGATAGGATTTTAAGGCCCTGCAAAGAATTGTATTGCCGATATTTTCATATTTTTCGCGTACTACTACGCTACAGAAAAGTTTGACTAATAGAAAATATTTATAATAATGAAATATCTTTTTTCTACGTTGTTTAATGATGACACGTACAAATGCTTTGTCATTTTAGTGTCATAAAAATGATACACACAGTGTGTTTTACTGCATACGCCGCCTCAGTTCATTAAATATTGATGATCGCTTTTTATGAAGATAACAAATGGCGTTCTTTGTTCCAATGGAAATGTTTTTGCGATTTTTGGACAGATGGTTACTTTATAACACTGATAATAACTGTCTAAAATTATACAAAATGGAGATACTATTTTGCGTATTTGTTAACAAGAATCTAAACCAAAAAGATATATATCCAGTGTAATTGGATGCAACTGAATACTCCACTAGAAACGACTATTACAACATAAATATTGAGAATTCGTGATCTAGGTATCCTATTAAATAGAAAAATACATAGAATAATAAAGTCATAACCCTTCTTTTTAGTTCCCACAGTCGAGTAAAAAGGAACTGCCTGCTAAATAAAATCCGCTTCAACATAATAATGTAACTACAATATTTATAAGACGTATAATATTTCAAACACATCGAAACGGGAACGTGTCACAACTAAACGCAGCGACAGCAGTGTCGCGTTTCGTTTAACCTCGAGTTTCGCTCGATATGCAATGTATGATTGTATGAACTGTCTATTTATCTACATTGTTTTGTTTCAATGTAGATTTATATATAAGCGGTGCACCCGATTTTCGTGCTTCCTATTTTCGACAAATATTGAAAACTACCAAAAACTATCTTCTATTTATCCATAAGAAAACTATTTAGTCAAGATAAGGTACACAAAAAAAAGACGATATAGTGCGTTGAAATTTCGAATTACGTCTACGTAAAAAATGTGCCACGTTTACCTAGAAGTGACGTACTTTCCGACTTAATGCAGCTGAATATCAAATATGTATTCATTATTATTTTACTATTCTGTCTGACTTTAAAGATAAACTAACGAAGAGACTGGAGTAATTAACTCTTTGTTGAACATACAAAGAAAAAGTTGCCCCAGGGCCACATTATTGTACGGGTTGCGGAATTTGTTCGAAGGAGTCACCAGGGCCCTTGAACACAAAGGGCACTAGAAGGATCACGGGTGGGTTTTAGTCAGTAAGAGTCTGACACTCCCTTCCGCTCCGCCCAGAGCGGGAGAAGTCCATCCAGAAAAAAGGGCCACATTATTTCTATTTTCAACGCATTCATGTTGAGACCGAATAAAAGAAACACAGAGTATAATAAAAAATATAGTAACGTCGACATCTTTATAATTTTGGGGAGCTTTAACAATGTCGCGGTTTTTATTATGAAAATTAGTTTATTCTCCATCTTTGAATAGCGTTTCCCCCTGCGTGTACTAAGATTACTTGTTATGTATTCAGCTTGTATTAATTCATTCGCATCTGGTCAAACTGGAAGCTGACCCCAACATTATTTAGAGACAGAAACAGTCCAGTTTTAGTTCGAAAAAAAAAAAATGGCGCAAAATGAATCTGACATTTTTTTAACGGTTTGCTACTATGATATCTTCAATGGATTTCGACAGTCAATCGCACGAATTGACTAGAATTAACTTTTTGAAGCGTCGGTTATTTCTTTCCTGAAACAGCGTGTAGTTATTTATGATACATATTTACACAGCAGTGGCCATTACATTCGTGCGCCATGCATTATATGAGACCATGAAACCTACCTACTACCCACTTGGAATCCAACCTAGTCAACACGCGAATAAAAAAATATTTAAAATACACAGACACAAAGGACCAAAAAAACAAAACGGCGATTCTTCACCAAAAAGAAAGGTCAAGCTCATTTAGAAAATATTTAGTCCTCAAATTTCAAATGAGCTGCAAAACATCCGGGGCGGATAACGATTAAGAATACGGATTAAGTTTTCATCAATAAGTTAAAATTCAATTATGACGATCGCCGTTCAACCTGTCACCAGTCAAGTATCCTACCTACTTAATTATACTAAATATTAGTAGCTCTGTTTGGATAGCTTGCTTAAATACATAAAAAATAGCTAAGTCAGGTACATCTCCAACTGCAATCTACAAAAGAAAAGAGCATTCCTCTCGTTCTGATGAGCATCCGAAAGCATACAAAGGCATAACACACAGGAACATAGCTAAAAATAGAACGAAATACAAAGGAAATGTGACCTAATTACAGTCATTAAAAAGCTTTGTTTACTATACAATGGTAGGTTGTAAATTACTACAAAATTGTGTTACAGACATCTGTTTATCAATGCAAAACAGGTTACACAATAAAATCGAAAGAACACAAAGGAAAATTCCACACAAAAAAAAAACTTGACATCAATTATTCAGGTCTTCATCCATCCGATGCTATCAAGTTCTCGATGCGTTACATTTTATTTCTCAACGTCTTCTAATACAGTCAGCGCGATATAAACAGACAAAGTCTACGCGCGACGTACTACAAGATGCATTAAGAATCTCACGTCACAGACACAGCTCTGATATATTCCAGAACTGTAGGAAACGTTACAACATCATTCGGGTTACGTTTTCGTTCTATTTTAGTTGCTTTGTGACAGACTAAAATGAAAATTGGCGTGCAAGAATAACGTAACGGGTTTTGAAAGCGTTACCCGAATTTTATATTTCTTCTTTGTTTTGAAGAATAGGGTAGTTGACTAAAAAAATCTAATTAGTCCGTCTGATAGATTTCCAAAAAATATTGGACACGCATTTTTTCTTTTTTCACATAAACAAAAAATGAAGACGATACAGTGCGTTGAAAACTCGTGTGACGTCACTACTCGCTACAATTTTTAGCGAGCCGTGACGTCACACGCTCCCACTCCTGATCTTTGATGCTTTTTATCTTCGTCAGTTTTTATAGATTTGATAAAGGAAAAAATACGTGTCCAATATTTTTCTATAATCTAACTGACGGACTAAACATAATCATATAATTTTTACTCAGGAAACATCCCTATTCTCTATCTCTAGTTTGGAGTAAAAATAATAATGATTTGTCATTCGTGAAAGCACTTCAAAGCCGTTACTTGGTGGTATAATATTGGAAATCAATTATTGGTAAGTAGGTCAGCTCATAAAAACTAGGACGCGACACGGTGCGGCTTATTCCACAAGAGGGCGACTATAAAAGAGTCTTTCAAGAATGACCTAAATACAAACACACTTATGAATACACCAGTTACACAAAACAAGGCAAGAACATTTCGCGTTCTATGTATTTAAAACTGTTTTAAAACAACGCGATATATTCCCATAGAAAAAAAAAGAACACAAAAATTACAACAAAGTAGTCTTCTTAATCTTCTCTCCGCGGATTCTTCTGGCATGATGATCAAAACACAGATCTAACCCACCATTCGACAAGACTGAAGCAATAAACAGCGCCAGTCGAGACGAAAGATGGACTAAACCCACGTATTTACAAAAAATCTTCTCTCTTGTTACAATACACTGTAGAAAACACTGAAATATTACAACAGCTACGTCCTTACGAGAACATTTACGGTGTTGTTCTGAATTTCGTGGTCGGTACTGCTCCCGTGGAGCTCGCGGTGCGACTAGGGTTAAGAGCGCAATAGGACTGGTAACAGGTTGCAAGTTGATCGGCGCCACTCGGATTTTTATGTGGCGTTCGGCTCGTGTCGGATCGTGCCCTAGTTTCGCGTCCCGCCCCGGTGCCATACCACCCCGTTGCATGAGATATTTATTCACGTTATAAAATACTACTTTGTTGTGAAAAATTGCAATTCGGAGAATTCCCTCTGAAAGTGGTGAATAAAATTGACGCTTCAAAGTCTTTTCTATTTTTATTACAATTCGTTTTCAGACAGCTGAAAATCCCCTTAGCAACTTACCAAGGCCGTTAAAATATTTGGTAGATGTATCGCCAAAAGCAAGTTTTACAGACGATCTTAAAATGGTCTGGGACAGGGAAATGGCAGGGTTTTTAAGTTACTAAAAACTGAACCCTTAAACTTTACATATGTACGTGTATATCTATACTAATATTATAAAGAGGAAAGATTTGTATTTTTCTATGTAACGAATAAACTCAAAAACTACTGGACGGATTTCAAAAGTTATTTCACCATTAGAAAGCTACATTCACCCTGAGTAACATAGGCTATATTTTATCCCCGTATTCACACGGGAATGGGAAATACGCGGGTGAAACCGCGGGGCGCTGCTAGTGTGTAGTATAATCGCTGAAAGCGTTTTTTTACAAAAATGGAGAGATTGAAAACTGGTAGACTTAAACCTACATGCTGGTTTAATTATCCTGTGTTTTAGTAAAACCATTAGTAGTAAACGTTTCTAGTACAGCTGGTTAGTACAATAGTAAAGCGAACTACTAATTGTAGCATAAATTAACTGGCCTTGAGAATTCATTACTACAAGAATGACGACATTGTTGGCTTGTTTTCACCGTGGTACGTTCCCGTCTGGTAGATTTCATATTAATGGTTTTTTTTTTTGTGAATTTGTTTGGTCGATAGTGCCTTTGGGTACATAATAAAAAACTTTTTACAAAAAAATAAAACCGACTTTTACACAAAAAATCAAAAAGTGCAAAATAACTTTAATTTCGGAACTCGGTGTTGGTGGTTGCTTTTTCGTTTTTTGAACACCGACTTCCGAAATTAACTTTCCTAACATTCCTAAACGAACCAATCACATTGGTGTAAAAAAACGCACTTCTCCTTTGCAGAGTAAACTAAGAGGTCGTCAATGTAGACAATGTAGATATTTTTTTTAGATTTTTCGAAAACCGCTTGGTCGATTTCGATAAAATTTTCATGGGACCATTTGGGAACTTTCCAACAAAAAAATAATTTTTCAAATAGGTTGATAAGCGACGGAGTTATGCGCGAACAAACATAAAAAAAAAAAATACAAACATCCGAATTGAGAACCTCCTCCTTTTTTAGAAGTCGGTTAAAAAATCAGCCAAGTATGATTTGGCTTTGCAGACGGAGGTTTTTCCATACCATAAACCGAAGCAATCACTTGTATAGTGCCCTGGTTTCATTGTTTTTATAGAGGGTATTAGAAATACACTCTGTGAAAACCAATTACGCTGACAGATAGACGCAAGGACGGAAAGCGGTGGCTTACGGCCGAACCCAATAACCTATCTATCACATACTGGAGATAGAAAAACAAGTGAAACAACAGAAAACCTATATCATTTTTCTGTTGTTTCATTTGTTTTTCTATCTCCAGTATGTGATAGATCGGTTATTGGGTTCGGCCGTTAGTAAAAGAGTTCGGTTATGGAACCCTAAAAAGGAACTAAATTAACTAAACACACCCAGCCGCACAGGTCGATTTTCAAGGATAAGCAACGCTTGCCAAGGTTGGTCTGTGGATGGGTGACCATTTTAACATACTGAGTTTCCTCCGTGCCTCGGAAAGCACGTTAAGCCGTTGGTGCCGGCTGTCATTTGGAGATCTTTGGCAGTCGTTACAGATTGTCAGAAGCCAGAAAATCTGGCATCAGTCTTGCCAAGAAGTACCGTGTTCCCCAGTTATTGGGTTGTGGAGGTCTGGTAGGCAGCCGCTCCACGTTAAATACTGGTATTCAGCTGAATACGGTATAACTGGAAGTCGACCCCAATGTATATGTACCTACTGATCCATTACGGAAATTATAACACCGGTAGAAAGCCATACTACATATTTCTGATTGCCATAGGAACGTACTGTACGGTCGAAAACGCAGGGTCCCTATGTGATACGCCACTAGAACAAAGCCGGTCGAGAAAATGGTTTATATAGATAGTGATTTTCCTAACAATAAAATAGTGCCATAAATTACCTATATAATGAAGTAAAATCTATAAATCAAACCTAGAAAGTTTCGCCATAAACGAGAAACTAAGAGGGAAGAAAATTTTCCTATACAAAGAAAGTTGTGGAAGATTCCGACTATCTTACCCGTTTTGCAAAAAAGAAAACTACTCACTATTACTTAGCTACTCATCAACGAGAATAGGCATGACGTCAATATTATAAAAGCTCCCTCAAATTGTTGTCCCACTGTCTCATCGTCGCCGTCGCGTCGTGCTTTTCTGCGGGAACCTTAAAAGCTAATGTTACTGATAGAATAAGGAACTTTTTATTGCTGCCCTGCAATGCAATGATGCCTTAGGCTTTTTGATGAAACTAATTTATTCTTAATATGTGTCGTGGCTTTTTTTGTGGAAATAATGTGACATACTCGTAACTTAAATCATGCTCATACAGTTGTTTTATTTAAATCTATACTAATATTATAAAGCTGAAGAGTTTGTTTGTTTGTTTGTTTGAACGCGCTAATCTCAGGAACTACTGGTCCGATTTGAAAAAATCTTTCAGTGTTAGAAAGCCTATTTATCGAGGAAGGCTAGGCTATATATCATCACGCTAAGACCAATAGGAGCTGAGCAGTCATGAAAAATGTGACACAAACGAAGTTGTGCGGACAGCTAGTTTAGTAATATAAGCAAATAGACTTTTTGAAAAACACAGACGATCGGAATACTCTACGAAGATTTATGTTAAATTTAAATCTCATATAAGTTAACTGTATCATGTTCTTATGAGAATAAAGAATCTTTAAACCTAGATCGACGCGATTTTCCAGAAGTCAGTGTTGAACGATGAAAAACTGTTGCCTACTCGGTAAAAGTAGCTGTGACTGAAATATCTCAGTCATGTGAATGTTGCTTTTTTTGTGAGCAATTCATATTTTGATATAGATGACGTAACTCATCACGACTTAGCAAAAGGATCTTAAGTGACTGACTGACTGACATAGTGATCTATCAACGCACAGCCTAAACCACTGAACGGTTCGGGCTGAAATTTGGCATACAGGTAGATATTATGACGTAGGCATCCGCTAAGAAAGGATTTTCGAAAATTCGTCCCCTAAGGGGGTAAAAAGGGGGTTAAAATGTTTTATGGAACTCCACGTGAATGAAGTCGCGGGCATAAGCTAGTACAATATATAAAGCTGAAGAGTTCGAGAGATCGAGAAAATGCTAAGTGCTGTAGGGTCCAAACTTCATATGACCTACGTCGAGTTCAAAAAAACGCTGAAACCCAACTGGGAATTAGAAAGCTACAAGCCTAAAGTTTCGAGCTACGTAATAAATTAATCTTGAAGAGTGGTTACAGACGACGATTTCTAGTGATATAACTACGACAACATCGCAAATCTTGTCAAAAAAACCAGAATGGATTGAAATTTAAAGCGTCCCCAGGTTCCATATTTGACAAAACTTGCACATTGGGAAAGTGCCCTTAGCGACGCCTTCTTAGCAACATTCGGTACCTACTGCATCATGACTGAACCACTGCCTAAAATCGCACCATGCAACCTAACCAAATTCAAGAAAAAATATCGCAAAAGTATTGCGACATACTTTCAAACGCAAATTATCAAGCTTTGATTAGTTGAATGAGTTTACAACAGACAATCGCATGACGAGTATTTTTTTTTTTCAAGAAACCTGTCTCATTGTGGGCCCACACGATACTTTCCGGTCTTTATGATGAGCACTGAATAAAAAAAAACAAACCGACATAATTTATCTGCATTGATTTGTTGCATAGACAATATCTATTGAAGTTTAGGTAGTCTGTAGCGTGCGAGCCCGCTATTAATCCTCCTAAAAGACTTACCTGGCTGGTATTGCTGTCGAACACAGCATCGTAAGCATACACCCTCGGCGGCTCGGCTGCAGTCACGTTGTTCTTCGTCACAGCGACGGTGTTGTTCTTGCCGTCGACAGAGACGCAGCTATACGAGCCGTCCAGCTTCTCCCTCTGGTCCATCGGGCGGACTCGCACGACCACTCGGACATTCTCGACGGTTGGAGCTGTTAGCTCCGCGTCCTAGGACAAAAGGAATGGGTGTGTTGAGAAACGTAGTACCTAGTGTTTGACTGGATCCATGCTCAGTTAAAGCCATATGGCGACTTTTATTCAAATTAGGCTGAAAATCAGCACTTCTGCGAACGTCAAAATTGACATAAGACAATCTCTCAAAGCGCCCGCCTCTCACTACTTCCTAGTATGTTTTCTGGGAAGAAGAAGTAGCGCAATAGCTCCCCAGCATATCACGTTTGTTTAGTTCGAACAGATCATTGGCTTGGCACTGGGAGGAGGGCTATATTCAGCAGTGGATACCACAATACCGCCCATGATATTGATGAAAATCCGTTTTAAGACTCGCGGAGAAGGCGCCATGCGACAAAGTTACATTGTTATATATTTTAGAACTACTATAAAAACTTGTTGTCGCATTCCCGCACCGGTCTGTGTGGGCATCATACGTATAGACAGGTGCGGAGAAATGTGGGTGTACTACTTTACCTGTGCCTCTTCTAGGAGCCCAGTCCTCTCCCAGAAGAAGCACAGTGAAGTAGTACTTTGTAGTGAAGAAATGTTGTAACAACAAGCTCCATCTAAAGGTGAACGCGCACTTGACCCCGCCGCCTACTTTAAAACATTTGACACTTATTGTTAGTTCATCATCTCATTATATTGGTCTTAGGCAGTACCGGTCTATTTCTAAAGCTACCACAATATAAGAGGGTTCTTATATTATGGTGGCGTTAGAAATAGAATAGACTAGCTTGTATGGCTATACAAGCTAAGTACGGAACCCTTTGTGTGCGAACCAGCCACGCACTTGGCCGCGTTTTGTATCTTATTCTATGCAACTGTTCGCGACGATGCGTCTTAGCTACATAGTATAGATAGTTATAGGTAGCTATAGTAGTACATAGAATGTTGCAACAAATAAAACCGCGACTACATAGTATAGGTAGTTATAGGTAGTTAGTTAGTACATAGAATGCTGTAACAAATAAAGCTGCATAGTATAGATAGTTATAGGTAGCTATAGTTGATACATAGTTTGTTATTGAAATAAAACACATTCGTTACAGTTGTTTGCTCTCAAGAGGCAGTATATAAGCCCTTGGAGCCTTTATTTCTTCCAAATAGATAGAATATAGTTAGGTAGGGTATCCTATCCCTTACACATAACAGTAAACACATGGTAACCCTGGTAATCGAAGGTATATAAAGGTAATCAAGGTATATAAAGGTATATCGGTGGTATATAAGGTAATCGAGGTATATACACACACAGACAGACATACATAGGTAAATAGAAAGGGCTTGGTAAATTGAGACCTGAAATATTAGGTCAAAGGTAGTCGCATAGCTAAAAGCGACACTGACCAATCACAGAGCAGGAGGGTGCTGGTACGTGATTGGTCAACAGTTTTTGATAAATAGCCCTGGTGAAGGTATGCACAAAATAAAACACTTTGCATCTACCCTCTTCCTTTCCCGAAAATACAAGTCTAGATTCTAGACTTCTAAATGTCTGAAATAGAACCGCCTTGAAAAATCCTTTCAGGGGATATATAGATGTCTATAGTGTATGCAGGCATAAAGCCGTAATTTAGGTTTAAATAAAACTGTTTATTTTTATCCCCCTGAAACATATACGCTTACAGAGTTGCAACCCCTTAAGTGACAGGGTTGAAACATATGTAGTTTTGTAGAGGGTTGTCGTATCTACAGAGATACATATAGCTGTATGGCCCTCCTAGCATAGTTTTACGGTAAATTCACCCCAAGTAGGTAATAGCTTCACGCCTACTATAGTTTTGTATAGTTTTCGGCATCTCACCCCTACATGGAGGGGGATGAAGGGGTGAATTCGTCTCCGCTGTATGGAGCCTACCGAGGGCTATCCATAAAGGTACGACAACCCCTACTCACATAGACCTAAGCCTAGATATAGCTTAAAATCTAGAATTGTTATAGTGAAAATTGGCGTTAATAAACTTCATCACACACGGTGATTTTTTGGGTGTCGATACGGTATAGTTGCGCCGTACAATAGAAACATAGAAACTTTAAGAAATTTGTAGTCATTTGCAAGATAGTTTGAACTTATACCTAAATGTAGAATCATATAGTCGCGAATTCCACCCTTCAAATCGCTAAGTGAATAGTGAACAAGTTAAATAGTGTTTTATTGTGACTTTATTGGTAAGCCCTCTATACCTACCCCTATATACTGTGTCAATAACAGCAAGTATAGCAAGTATTCAGTTAAGGGTTGCATCCTCATGGCCCGTAGCTTATAGACGGAGCGTCAACGCGTCTGGATCATTTATACCTAGGTGGGTTGTCACCATACAGTCCACTTTCGAAGAATAGGATAACCTACCCTGGCCACCCTACAGTCCAGTCGATCACGTCCGCCCCGTACATTTTCTGGTCCATCGGAGCCGGATATTTTGAAGATAGCCTGATCTAGCTATTTGGAAGTTGGATTTATAGAACCACGCAGCTGCCCTGAAGGCGCAACCCCTATTGTGAAGTCGCACCCCCTTGAAGAAAAAACTACCCTTCAACATTTCAAGACACGAAGGGTGTCCCTAGAAGCTAAATAGAAGTCGGACCTTGAAGAAATCATCCCTTCAAGAAAACTACCCCTAGGCAGATTGATGTTGAAAAATAGTGAAGCAACAACATAGAAGAAATTTAATCAAGCTGAACTTAGAAAATTTCGAACGACTTCACACTTTGAAAATTTTGAGGGGTTCCGACACTTAGAATATTTTTGAAGATTTTGAACTTGGAAAATTTTTTGAAGAATTTTGAACTTAGAAAATTTTCAACAATCCGGGACTTGGAAAATTTTTGAAGAATTTTGAACTTGGAAAATTTTCAACAACCTGACACTTAGAAAAGTTTTGATCAAGCGGGACATAGAATATTTTTGAAGAATTTTGGACTTAGAGAATTTCGATCGACTTCACACATAGAAGATTTTGAACAGTCTGGGACTTAGAAAAGTTTCAGTCAATCCGAACTTAGAATATTTTTTGAAGATTGGGGACTTTGAAGAATTTTGAAAATTTTTTGAAAAATTTTTTTTTTGGAAACTTGGATTGAAGTTTCACCTGAGGCTTACCAGTGGACTACCGAATAGTTTTGAAGATTCATTGAAGACTTCAACAATGCCGATCACGAGGTCGCATGGCAAATCATCCGAGGCGTGGACAGTTCCGATACAGGATCCAGCCGAGAGGGTTCCTGCTATCCATCATCAGGTGCCGCCGCGTTCGCCTTCATCGTCTGGGACGGCGCGATCGATGCAGCAGCGCAGTGAAGACGTGTCTCCGCCTGCTGCCGCTGAACGAATAGAACAGATAGAAGCTTCAGCAATAGAACGAGTACCTGCACCATTGCCGACAACAGTACAGAAACAGATGCCATCGACCTCAAGGAAGGGAACCCGCTTTGAGACGACTTCAGATAGTACAATGAAGCCGTCAAATAGAAAAGATAGCCGAGTCTTGCCAATGACTACCCGGGGTGACGCCCGTATAGAACATAGACGTCCGCCGTCGACCATTGACAGGTCACCGCGGTCATATAGAAAACTACAGAAGGCTCGCGAAGACTTATTGAAGATTAAGTTGGAGCTTGCCCAGTTAGCACTTCAGAGAGCCGAACAAGAGTCGGACGAAGAATATTTGGACGATAGAAACTCAAATGAAGAGTACGTGCGTTCCTGGCTGGAAGAGGCGCCTGAACCTGTTCCTGATCAGAGAGAGACCAACGCCGCCGAGGGGGACATCCGTGATAGTCGACAGCAACCGCCCCCCCCTGTGGACTTCGAACCAATAGTGGACTCTCGTCGAACGCACATAGATCCAGATAGTGCTAAACAGATAGAGCCACCACCTATGAAGAAAATAGAAGACGATAGGAGCGAGGATAATTTACGTCCATTCGTTACGGACCTTACGGCTGCTATAGCATCTTTAGTTGACAAGAAAACAGAACAGCAGTCACAGAATTCCTCCTCGGCGTCGAAGGTCATCATGACCTTACCGAACTTCAGTGGTGCGCATACAGAATGGTTGTCATTTCGAGCCATTTATGAAACAACTCGAAAATATTTCAACGATGTCGAGAATACAGCAAGACTTAGAAGAAGCCTGCATGGACGCGCTTTAGAAACAGTTAGTTCAGAACTCATCGGCCATGCAAGACCAGATGACATCATGAAGGAACTCGAGCTGCAATTCGGCCGACCAGATTCGATAGCACAGGCCGAAACAGATAGATTGCGAGGACTGACACGATGCAGTGAAAATCCAAAGGATATTTGCTCATTCGCAAGCCACGTGAGGTGCGCTATAGTAACGCTGCGAGCATTGAAGAAGGATCATTACCTGATCAACGCCGAGCTTATGCGAACCTTGACAGAGAAGCTACCGAACTCGATACGTGTACAGTGGTACCGTATATATACAGAAAAATACCAGTCCTTGCCAGACTTGTCGCTGTTTAGCGAATTCATTACCGAACAAGCTCGATACTGCAGCGCTTTCGCTCCTGCTGAAAACATCAAGACAGAGGGCTCATCCAACCGACGCACACCGCAGCAGAGGACTCACACAACAACAGAGAAGTCAGCAAGCAAGTGCCGACTGTGTGAGAAGGATGGCCATATAGAACGCGATTGCTCGAAGTTCAAGAATAGTAATAGTAACAAGAGATGGGAAATTGCGAAGAATCTAAACCTGTGCTTCCGTTGCCTGAAGCCAAGAAGAGAGCGGCATAAATGCAACGCGAAGAAGTGTGACGTCAAGGGGTGTACAGCCACGCACAGTCGGCTACTTCATTACGACAAGAAGCCTGCTGCGGTGGCAGCCGAAAAGCCCAGACAGACCGAAGTCAAAAAGGAGCCCAAGGAGACAGTCGCCAGCTCAAGATCATCGTCGAATCACGCCTATTTAAAGATCATCCCGGTCCGGGTCATTGGACCGGCGGGAGAGGCATCTACGTTCGCCCTACTCGACGATGGATCGACCGTATCGTTGATCGATGAAGACATCGCCGACCAAGTCGGAGCCGAGGGCAAGATCGACCCACTGAAGATTGGTGCGATCGGTGACACCATGATCGACACTCCTTGTTCGAAAAGAGTCACAGTGACACTCGCGAGTCAGCATAGAAATAGGGTGCCGTTCAGAGCGCGCACCATACCGAAGCTTAATCTCGCGTCACAGACAGTCCGTGAAGAAGATGTCACACATTGCAAACATCTCATCGACTTGAAAGAGCAGCTAGTCTATGATGTTGGCGCGCCCAAGATTTTGATTGGCCAAGACAACTGGCACCTTCTCCTTGCCAGTGAAGTCAGAAGAGGCCCCAGGCACCAGCCAATAGCGTCACTTACAACGCTTGGATGGACGCTACATGGCGCGCACACTAGAATACTCGGTCAGCAGGTGCATTACGTCAGCGCATGCAGAGAAGATAGAGAAAATAGAGACGATAGACTGAACGAGCAACTTCGTGAATTTTTCGCACTCGAGTCCCTAATAGTTAATCCTCGGCGTCCAGATTCTGATCCAGAGAAGCAGGCTGAAGACATCTTGAAAAGACATACCAAACAGTTGACAGATGGGCATATAGAAACAGCTATGTTATGGAAAAATAACAATTTTGAAATGCCCGATAGTTATGGGACAGCACACAAGCGGCTGATCTCTATAGAAAAGAAGCTCGACAAAGATCCGAGTCTTCGAAATAAATATATAGAACAGATGGACTCGCTCCTTTCAAAAGGGTACGCAGAAAAAGCGCCCAAACAGACCACGCCAGGAAGAACCTGGTATCTGCCTCATTTCGACGTCTTCAATCCCATGAAGCCGGAGAAGTTCCGAATAGTACACGACGCCGCAGCTAAATCGAATGGAATGTCGCTGAACGACTTCCTACTTACAGGACCGGACCTGTTACAGTCGCTGCCCGGCGTCATGATGAGGTTTCGTAGATATCCGATAGCCATTTCAGGTGACATTACCGAAATGTTCATGCAGGTCAAAGTACGACCTGAAGATAGAGACGCCCTCCGATATTTGTGGAGAGGCAATAGAAGAGAAGGAGCCCCCGACGAGTATCGAATGACGTCAATCATATTCGGCGCGGCAAGCTCACCGTGCACGGCCATATTCGCGAAGAATTGGAACGCGAACCGGCACATAGAACAGCATCCAGAAGCAGTAGAAGCAATAGTGAAGAACCATTATATGGACGATTATCTGGATAGCTATAGAACAGTTGAAGAAGCGACACACATAGCAACAGCGGTGAAGAAGATACACCAACAGGCTCGTTTCGAAATTAAGAAATGGGTATCGAATGACATCGACGTCATACAAAATATAGAACCGTCGCTTATAGAAACAGAAGTCGTCGACATCGGCGACCATACAGAAAAAATTCTTGGCCTAATATGGAGACCAAGAGCAGATACGCTGGGTTTCAATCTGAGCCTAGCCCGATTACCGAGTGGCGTATTACAGAAGGAAGTGCCCACAAAGAGAGAGGCGCTGAAAATAGTGATGTCGCTATACGACCCACTCGGCCTAGCCTCACCCGTAACGATTCGCGCCAAACAAATACTCCAAGAAGCATGGAGAAGAGGAGTCGACTGGGACCAGCCGTTCGACACAGACTTGGCCACAGCATGGAGAAGTTGGGTTCAACATCTACAGAATCTTGCCCAAGCCACAGTACCAAGATGTTACCCAGGATATAGCGACGCCATAGAAACGCAAGTCCACGTTTTCACGGACGCGAGCGAAACTTCGTACGCCGCAGCGGTGTACTGGCGTATCTCTACAGAAGATGGCAAGACTCACGTGAGCCTCGTCATGGCCAAGGCAAAGGTGGCGCCACTCAAGCTCCAATCGATACCCCGACTCGAGCTGCAGGCCGCGGTGATGGGGACCCGCGTCGCTGCAGCTGTCATCCGAGAACACGGAGTCAAGCCGGCCTCCGTGACGTACTGGTCAGACAGCAAAACCGTGCTGACCTGGATCAGAAGAGGAGCTCGAGTTTACAAACCGTTCGTCGCGCACCGCATAGCTGCCATAGAAGAGCATAGTAGAGTCGAAGACTGGCGATGGGTGCCCACTAAGAAAAATATAGCAGACGCAGCCACTCGTGACGTACCACAGCACTTTGATTCGAGACACGAGTGGTTTTGTGGCCCCAGCTTCCTGTATGAAGAGTCGACAACATGGCCAATAGAAAAGCCTCCACTAGAGGAACAGACGGGTGAGGAGCGAACCTTAGTCGCTATAGAAAATATAGATAGAAGACTCACAGAAGTCATACCCGATCCAGCAAGATTTTCAAAATGGGAACGACTGTTGAGAGCGACGGCGACAGTACTACGCTTCGTCGCCAAATGTCGGCCGCCCAAAGAAAATACGTTCTATAAAAGAACGAGGAAAAATATAGAAGCGGATCCGGATTGGAGGAAACGTACAAAGACGGCAGTGCCCCCTCCTACAGCATCAGTGACGTCCCCAGTTACGTCAAAATATAGTCAAATAATAGAAGCCGAATACCTCCAACAAGCGGAGAGGTTACTCGTGCAAGCTGTACAGCAACAGATGTTTTCCCGCGAGTTAACAAGTTTACGTGAAAACGAAGAAATAGATAAGGACAGCGCCCTACGACCGTTGCAAATAGAATTGAAGGATGACGTCATACGCCTCAGAAGTCGTATAGAGAGAATCGACATAGACATAGAAGACGTCAAGTACCTACCCGAGCTCCAACACCGGCGGGAGCCCCATAGCCGTGGCCCTAATCTGCAGGTGGGTGATCCCGTACTCATTGCAGACGGCCAGCTGCCTCGCAACACGTGGCCGCGAGGCCGCATCATTACAGTTTTCCCGGGCGCTGATGGCGAAGTCCGGACGGCTGAGGTGCGCACATTCGGCGGCACCTTAAAGCGTCCGGTACAGAAGTTTGCCACCACAGCGGGCGACGCTGCCCATAGGCGCAGCTCGCCCCCCCCGCGGACATATTCGGTCCGCAATCGGCTCGCATTTTGCGGGCAATAGACGGCGACGCTGCTCACACAGCTCGCCAACATAGCGGGTGACGCTGCCCACTGGCGCAGCTCGCCCCCCCGCGGACATATTCGGTCCGCAATCGGCTCGCATTTTGCGGGCAATAGACGGCGACGCTGCTCACACAGCTCGCCAACATAGCGGGTGACGCTGCCCACTGGCGCAGCTCGCCCCCACCGCGGACATATTCGGTCCGCAATCGGCTCGCATTTGCGGGCAATAGCCGGCGATGCTGCTCCCACAGCTCGCCAACATAGCGGGTGACGCTGCCCACAGGCACAGCTCGCCCCTCCGCGGACATACTCGGTTCGCAACCGGCTCGCATCCAGCGGGCAATAGTAGGCGATGCTGCTCTCACAGCTCGCCAACCAATAGATGGGTGATTCTTCACAGCTCGCCCCCCCGCGGACATATTCGGTCCGCAATCGGCTCGCATCCAGCGGGCAATAGCAGGCGATGCTGCTCCTACAGCTCGCCAACCAACAGATAGATGGGTGACGCTGCCAACACGCGCAGCTCGCCCCCCCATGCGGGCATATCCGGCCCGCTACCACCTTACTTTCAGCGGACAGAGAGAGAGTGATGCTGCCCACCGGCGCAGCTCACCTCCCGCGGACATGTTCGGTCCGCATTCGGCTCGCGTCAAGCGAGCAATAGCCGGCGATGCTGCTATCACAGCTCGCCAACCACATAGATGGGTGACGCTGCCCGCAAGGCGCAGCTCACCCCACCGCGGACATATTCGGTCCGCATTCGGCTCGCATCAAGCGAGCAGTAGCCGGCGATGCTCTCACAGCTCGCCAACCATAGATGGGTGACGCTGCCCGCAAGGCGCAGCTCACCCCACCGCGGACATATTCGGTCCGCATTCGGCTCGCATCAAGCGAGCAGTAGCAGGCGATGCTGCTCACACAGCTCGCCAACCGATAGCTGGGCGACGCTGCCCGCAAGGCGCAGCTCGCCCCACTGCGGGCATATCCGGCCCGCCGCCGCCTTGCTTTGTGCAGGCGACACAGCAGGCGATGCTGCTCTCACAGCTCGCCAACCGATAAATGGGTGGCGCTGCCCGCAAGGCGCAGCTCACCCCACCGCGGACATATTCGGTCCGCATTCGGCTCGCATCAAGCGAGCAGTAGCAGGCGATGCTGCTCACACAGCTCGCCAACCGATAGCTGGGCGACGCTGCCCGCAAGGCGCAGCTCGCCCCACTGCGGGCATATCCGGCCCGCCGCCGCCTTGCTTTGTGCAGGCGATGCTGCTCACACAGCTCGCCAACCATAGATGGGCGACGCTGCCCGCAAGGCGCAGCTCGCCCCACCGCGGACATATTCGGTCCGCATTCGGCTCGCATCAAGCGAGCAGTAGCCGGCGATGCTCCCACAGCTCGCCAACATAGCGAGTGATGCTGCCCACTGGCGTAGCTCACCACCGCGGACATATTCGGTCCGCATTCGGCTCGCATCAAGCGAGCAGTAGCAGGCGATGCTGCTCACGCAGCTCGCCAACATAGCGGGCGATGCTGCCCACGGGCGCAGCCAGCCCCCATTGCGGGCATATTCGGCCCGCCACCGCCTTGCTTTGAGCAGGCGATACAGCAGGCAATGCTGCCTACACAGCTTGCCACCGCAGCAAGCGACGCTGCGCGCACTCGCAGCTCGCACAAACAGCGGGCCATCCGGCCCACAGCTCGCACATTTTCGAGAGCCTACGCAACAGCCTTGCGACTGCAGGCGACCCACAGCAGGGAAGCGGCAGACCGGCGACTGCACAGCTGCGTCGAGCACCGGCATCGAGCACCGGCGCCGCGCAGCGGGCGACGTGGCTACAGGCGTCGCTCACCGGGTTTCTGCAGCGCCGCGACGTCATCGCACCGAGTCATCGCTGCACTGCACGGCGGGAGAGATGTTCGCGACGATGCGTCTTAGCTACATAGTATAGATAGTTATAGGTAGCTATAGTAGTACATAGAATGTTGCAACAAATAAAACCGCGACTACATAGTATAGGTAGTTATAGGTAGTTAGTTAGTACATAGAATGCTGTAACAAATAAAGCTGCATAGTATAGATAGTTATAGGTAGCTATAGTTGATACATAGTTTGTTATTGAAATAAAACACATTCGTTACAGTTGTTTGCTCTCAAGAGGCAGTATATAAGCCCTTGGAGCCTTTATTTCTTCCAAATAGATAGAATATAGTTAGGTAGGGTATCCTATCCCTTACACATAACAGTAAACACATGGTAACCCTGGTAATCGAAGGTATATAAAGGTAATCAAGGTATATAAAGGTATATCGGTGGTATATAAGGTAATCGAGGTATATACACACACAGACAGACATACATAGGTAAATAGAAAGGGCTTGGTAAATTGAGACCTGAAATATTAGGTCAAAGGTAGTCGCATAGCTAAAAGCGACACTGACCAATCACAGAGCAGGAGGGTGCTGGTACGTGATTGGTCAACAGTTTTTGATAAATAGCCCTGGTGAAGGTATGCACAAAATAAAACACTTTGCATCTACCCTCTTCCTTTCCCGAAAATACAAGTCTAGATTCTAGACTTCTAAATGTCTGAAATAGAACCGCCTTGAAAAATCCTTTCAGGGGATATATAGATGTCTATAGTGTATGCAGGCATAAAGCCGTAATTTAGGTTTAAATAAAACTGTTTATTTTTATCCCCCTGAAACATATACGCTTACAGAGTTGCAACCCCTTAAGTGACAGGGTTGAAACATATGTAGTTTTGTAGAGGGTTGTCGTATCTACAGAGATACATATAGCTGTATGGCCCTCCTAGCATAGTTTTACGGTAAATTCACCCCAAGTAGGTAATAGCTTCACGCCTACTATAGTTTTGTATAGTTTTCGGCATCTCACCCCTACATGGAGGGGGATGAAGGGGTGAATTCGTCTCCGCTGTATGGAGCCTACCGAGGGCTATCCATAAAGGTACGACAACCCCTACTCACATAGACCTAAGCCTAGATATAGCTTAAAATCTAGAATTGTTATAGTGAAAATTGGCGTTAATAAACTTCATCACACACGGTGATTTTTTGGGTGTCGATACGGTATAGTTGCGCCGTACAATAGAAACATAGAAACTTTAAGAAATTTGTAGTCATTTGCAAGATAGTTTGAACTTATACCTAAATGTAGAATCATATAGTCGCGAATTCCACCCTTCAAATCGCTAAGTGAATAGTGAACAAGTTAAATAGTGTTTTATTGTGACTTTATTGGTAAGCCCTCTATACCTACCCCTATATACTGTGTCAATAACAGCAAGTATAGCAAGTATTCAGTTAAGGGTTGCATCCTCATGGCCCGTAGCTTATAGACGGAGCGTCAACGCGTCTGGATCATTTATATCTAGGTGGGTTGTCACCATACAGTCCACTTTCGAAGAATAGGATAACCTACCCTGGCCACCCTACAGTCCAGTCGATCACGTCCGCCCCGTACAGCAACACATATCAGGTTAGTGTAAGCCGCATTGTGGAATATACATACACAGGCAAAATTGCATTGAGCTAAAGCAGTGTTACCAACATAGAGGATAACATATTTGTAGGAGAATTTTGTCTTGTGGTGTAAAGCCAAGGAGGTTCTTGGTTTGTGAGAGATCTCTACATATGCAGAACATGGCCCGCCTTTAAATCTTGGGCCGCATTCGTAGCCCGTCACTTGTACAAGTACCTACATGTGAGTTACAAGGTTTTATTTGTTATCATCATATCATAAACAAGCTAAGAAGAAAACAAACTGGCAAATCAGACTTGGAAAAGACCATAAACAATGGAAAAAACACTCCCAAGGTTATTTTTTTACTTTGTAGATATCCAAATGCAGTTTCAAAATAATAAATAATGCAGTTATTTTTTTCGTGTTAAGAAACGACGCATTTGATGGAATTGTGAGATAAAATTATACACAAAAATAAATGAGTTACATTGAAATATTTTCCAAGGTTAGTAGGATGTTTTTGCTATTGAATATTGCAAGTACATAGGTACTAGATGTTTGTCTGTTATTGTTATATGTTAACAATGTTAATATTTTGTGAACAATTCTCAGCGAGTTGGATACTGATGTTGATACACAGAAGCCATACAGTTCAAGGTTGGGAAAATGGGCATGACCATCATTATTTATTTATTTATGTACACACATGATAATTAAAAAAAGAAGAATTAGAATTTTTGTTACATACTTAGTTTTATTTATTTGAATCTCCCACTAACATCAGTCACAGCGATAAAAGTGGTTAATTTATGTGTGCTCCTTCAGCTATAAGACCACAGAATGCATGTACTAATAATATAGAATAAATTAATAATAGCTAGTTGAAATCACTCCATTAAATTAAATCAGATTTAATGATTCAAAAAATTTATTTAATATATTTCACTAAATTAAAATTTTGCAGCTTAGTTAACATTATTAAGTTATGTCGATTTAAGGAAAGTACATAAAGGAAAAAAATCATCAGAAATCATTCAAAGGTCCTGATGTGAATTATTGTTTGCAATAGACTGTATGCCATGTTAGATAAGGTTTAAATCCCAATGCAACCTACTATCATATTTTTATGGCCTTTTTAAAATGAATGGTCCCTTATAAACCAACAAAGCTAAAAAAGTCAGTATCAAGTAGAATAAACAAATTTATTTGAAGCTAATCAATCTTAATTACATAGAGCCAAACTTAGAGTTAGCCTATATAACTCAAACTTAAGAGCAGTTATTGTATCAGCAAAATTGATTTCATAAACTAAACAAATTAAGTTAAATAATTACATTCCAACTTATGAGTTGAGGACAAGTTGTTTTTAACACTTGCATCGAGTCATCACTATCTCTGGTGCAACCCTGTCACTTTTGCAAAAACACACTTTCAGCAGAAGCATTTGATTTGGTGATACTTATGCCCTACAAATCTGAGAGTAAGAAGAGTTGTGGGACAGAAACAAATTATTGTACAACCTATATGCCACATTCTAGGCACCGAAAGTGTTAAAGTTAGTTAAGCATCAGAAATATGATCAGTAGTCGTAATTTTTCTGATGCTAACATATTTAAAGGTAAGCTACCAATTGTATGGAGTTATATATACCTGCCTGTGTACAGCTTCATCTAAGGACACATTCTAAAAAAGTGGTATGAATTTAATTTAATTTCTGACGGGCCTGTTGGTCTAGTGGTTAGCGGCCCTGACTGCTAAGCCGGAGGTCGTGGGTTCAATTCCCACCCAGGACAAACTTTGTGTGATGAGCATGATTGTTTGTTCTGTGTCTGGGTGTGATTTATCTATAATATGTATGTATTTATAAATTATATAATTAAGTATGTATATCAGTTGTCTGGTTACCATAACACAAGCTCTGCTTAGCTTGGGATCAGATAGCCGTGTGTGAGTTGTCCCAAGATATTTATTATTATTTTTATTTAATAATTATGCATGTTTTTTTTTAAGATAGTCTATTATTGTCTTACTGCCAATACCAATAAGTATTCAGATTTCGCTGAAGAGAATAGAGTGTCCACAGGATAATCTACCTTAGCTACAAACACTGCAGTAATCAGAATAATGAAGCGTGTAATGAAGAAGCGTACGCTCAGCATTTTGTGTTAAAAAAATCTGCATAACATCTACCTAACATTATTGTATGACCAATTTTTTTAAAGTACCTATTTCTACTATGAATGGCCGTAATAGAAAAAAAACAGTACGCAGAGATACTTTAAAAAGTTGACGCGGACGTCTAAAAATATCGAATCGATATAACGCGGGCGGTTAGTTACCACGCGTCGTAATATGTCATACAAATGAGTTCCAGTAGCTTTGTCTACTACCCAATGGACATTTTAAACAGGCATACATTGAAATAATACCAAGCAGATGGCAGAAAACATTACGAAACAGCTAATGCGTAATTTCCTTCGTAGGTAACTAGACAAACCACTTGAGCAGTTGAAACGACCCTGACACAAATTAAATATGACTCACCATCCTAACTAGCACGATTGAGCTAAAATACAAATAGTTGATACTAATTTAGAACAAGGAAACAAGGAAATGTTAAGTAAACACGAGAAAATATTCAAAATCGATAAGTTGAGAGTTCCAATAGGAATCCATATGAAATTCCGGAAATCACATGATAATGTGGTACTTACGGGCATTTTTCTTGAATTCTGGCGCCGCTATCAGAAATACATGGAGTTTGTTGCGGTGAACCGGCAAGATCTGCGTCTTTGTTTGTAGAATAAGTATTACAAAAATCGATAGTGACGACCTACTTTTTCCGTTTCAATTTCTTTGAAGAACGAAATGGAAATGACATGACGTCTTCGTCCAATGTTACCAGTAGCATCAGTTTAGTAATCTACCATTTACGAATTAATTTAGCACTTCCGGTTTCCTTTTTCTTTTTTGAATTAAATAATAATTAGGAATTTAATTCAGTAGCGTGTCTCAGCGTGTCTTTCTTCTCTGAACTATAGAACATGACTCTTCCAACAGGAACAAATAACTGTAGGAGTTCTAAGAATTAGTGGGGTCACAGTTCACTTATATTTATGGAAGTTGTTGATCCAGGTCCAGCTTATAATGTAAGCAGGAGTACAATTATCTGTGAAAAGCTTTTCTTCTATCCCCAGATTCTAATTTTTTTTAGGGTTCCGTACCTCAAACCTCGGAAACGCATGAAGGTATCGAGTTGAAAAATCATATACTCAGGTCTATAATCTTTTGGAGCAGCGAAATCAAACTTCTAAGTTAACGGTAAAAAAAAGATACGACCATGTATGCCGCAAAAAAACGTGTGTTAGTTCCGGCTGCCATTTGTAGATATCTGGCAGTCGTTACAGATTAGCAGAAGTCAGAAAATCTGACACCAGCCTTGCCAAAAAGTGCCGTGCTCCCCAGTTATTGGGTTATGGAGGTCTAGTAGGCAGCCGCTTCACGTTAAATACTGGTATTCAGCTGTATTCGGTTTGACTGGGAGCCGACCCCAATATAGTTGGGAAAAGACTAAGCAGATGATGGGAAGATATGGGTTATATGGGAGATTCATTTGTGTATAGCAAGCAAAGTCAGCAAACATAAAAAAGAGGAAAGATTAACATGTTTGTGTAACCGTTTTTTTTAAATCTCAATCGCGATCTGTCAAAAATTATGAAAATTGAGGTTCTTTTGACAGATTGTGACTGAGATGTGAATGTGAACGTTGCTTAAAAGTTAGTAGAATTGGCCCTCAGATCTTTGTAACTTTTGAGATTCTTTGTCAGTTTTGACAAAGAAAATAAAGTTTACCTCTTTGTTACGAGATAGTAGTAAATTTACTTTCTACTACATATATTTTGCTTGTAGCAATTCTGAGCTAGAATTATAACACTTTATTTTTACAGATATATTCAAAACTAATTTTCTTTGGATTTATATAACATTTCTTTTATCATAATCTACAAGAAAATAATTTAGCACATTGTTGTTCAAGGTAAATTATTATTACTAGCAACATTAAAAATATAAAAAAAATATCAAAAGTAGAGAACTGGCCACCCACAATCAACAAGGAACGTCAAACACTGCTGATGTTTATTTTTATTAAAAAAATAACAATAATTTAGTTCCTTCGTGACTTATTTGCTCATGAATATAAAATTAAATAAATCAGATGATAAATAAAAAGTGTTATTACCAAAAATGTCGACGGAATTGGAAGAAAACGGGATCCATATTGAGTCTGTTGACGTCAGTGAAAAAGTGAAAGAAACTCAAGAAAATGGATCAATGGTTGATACTGTTTGTGATTCCGGGCTGGACACGTTAGATTCGTGTTCTGCCGCATTCCCAGCTTCTGATTCCGAAGTATCCCCGATTAAAAATATAATAAACGACGATTTCCGCAATGGATCGTCGACCGACAGTCTTTCAAATGAAAGTAGTCTTTCCAGTCCAGTGTTTGAGGACGGCGTTACAAATAATTTAAGTTTCGAATTTCCGCAAAAAACTGATATCGATTTAGCCAAAGAATTGATTATAAATTGTATAGAAAGTATGAATTTAAGTGATCCACAAGAGAAATGTCAGGAACCAAATGTTGAGACTACTGATTATAAACAAGCGGATTATAATAATATCAATAGGCCTCTCACAACTTCGACCGTAAGTCTGAATGAACATAAGTCAACTGAAAACAATGTCATGTGTAAATCTCCATTCAGCAAAAGCGCTGAAAATATTTCAAACATATCCTACAACAAACCAAATGAAAATACTAGTTTAAATTCTAGTGATAAAGAGTTGAATGCGGATAAGATTCTCACACAATTCTCCAGCCAGAAAACTAAAGCTAGCGCTGTACAGAAAATACCAGAAAACATAGCACATATAGATCCAAAATACACCAGAATACCAAAAGAATTGCTATCACAAGAAAATATTGGCAGCATAGTAAAAAATGTACACGGAATATTCTCCTCTGTAAGTGGTAGCTTAAAAAGTGCTTACACACATCGGACAGCATATGCTCAAAAACCAGTGAAGAGCACTAAAAATTTACCCAATGGTAAACTGATGAATGATATTTTTGAAGATGAGAATACGGAACAAAAAACTGAAGTTACCGAAAAGCCAGAAACAACCAACCATCAAGAAATCGTTCCAAATTCAAATGTGGAAGTAGTGTTACCAAAATTGCCAGAGATAGAGATTTTAGAGGCTCCTGATGCTAAAAAGGATGTATTAAGGTTTCAAATAGAGACGTTAGAACGGGTACTGTCTGAACAGAGGAAGGAGAATGCATCTTTAAGGGATCGAGTTAAACAGCAATGTGACGAGCTTCAGCAAAAAGATACGACTTTCAAAGAGTTGGAGGTTAAATTGGACATGGTTTGTATCTGTTTGTGTATTTATTTTGCCTGTGTTAACATATTGAGTATGTCTTATGTATATTGGCAGGCACTACTTCAGAATAAGTTCTTAGATTGATGCTCAGGTTATGCAAAATGTTATTGAGTATTGTTGGCATCAATGCAGAACCAATAGAAAAAAATATATATATAATTTATTAATCATGCAAGAAAGGTTTTTTATGGAAGACTTATTTTGTAACTCTCTAGACACTAGAACAATTTGTTTGCAACTAACATTGTCACTTTATCAATGCTTTGTATGATTCAGGCAAAAATGTAGATGTGTTTCTTGGAAAAAGTTTTTTTTACTCATTTTAAAAACTAACAATATTATATAACACATTTACTTAGCTATATTCATTTAGCAGCGTGTAGTGTGGATCTTTGCTTGATTGATGGGACTGTTCTTAGTTTAGGCTTATAGGGGTTCCTATAAGAATCCACCTTACATGCTAGTTTATAAAGGACAATGACAAAATTCCACATGCTCCCTCAATTATAGGAGACCACATCATACAAAGTTAAAATTAAAATTATATAGTATTATTAAAGTTGATGATAAGATTTATATAATTTTTCTCTCTATACTTACAGACAGATAAAAATAGCAAATAATACACTACTAGGCAGGTAGTTAAACACTTACATTTACATGACATTTAATTTTTTACGAATTAGTGACTTATATTTGCTCAGAGTATTTGAAAAGATGTCTATGTCCTCCGATGTGCATGACAAGGCATTGTACTGCTGGGTCATCCTGGGAACCGGTGAATGTTTACCTAGATAGATTCGTTCGGTATTGTGGGGCTTTAAGTAGCGGATGAGGATATCGTATATATTCTGCTAATTCTGATTTCCGACATTAAGATAGTAATTTAAGGTCGGGAATTGGTTACTCTGATTTGTATAGATACGTCATTTTTTCTTATGACAGCAGCATGGAGGGAGTGCTTATCAGACCTCCAGCAGCCCTATTATGACGTCTTAAATCCATCATGATTTCTGTGTCAGAGAGAGACGGAGTTACACAAGACGAATAGCACTATCTCTTTCCCTCACACGAATCATGATAGCATTGGCACTTCGTAATACGGCCACAGAACCCATTAACTATCTATCTCTCTACAGATGGGCAAACGCGTCGACCACGCGGAGCGTGAGAAAGACGCGGCCGTCATGAGATACGCCAGCGTGGAATGTGCAGCCATAGAGGCAAAGCGGGCGGCTGAGAACGCAGCCAAGGCGGAGAAGGCGGCCCAGCTAGAGGTGGAACTCTTGAACGGCAAGCTCCGGTCGGCGCACGCTGAGAAACAGAGGATCTGTCAGTTGTATGATGATAAGGTATGTGGGTCAATAAAGATTGGGCCAACCGAGGTTACAATGCTAGCTAAGTAGCTACATAGTTAGAATTATTACCAAGGCAAGGCTCAGATTCAATGTGGATTCATTGAAATAAATATGAAAAGGCGTACAATTGTTTTTAACTCCCGACGCAAAGTATAAGTTTGACGTCGATATCAGTGTGTGTCTGTCTGTGGCATCGTAGCTCTCAAATGGATGGACCGATTTCGATGCGGTTTTTTCCATTTCCCAGTTTCCTTGCGGTAGTTCTTAGCTATGTTTAGTTAATATCGGTCCAGCAGTGTATGAATATCAGCTCTTTTCCAAAATGATGTAAGGCATTTTGATTTTAGATAGAAATGTACGTAAATTCATGTAATCATTCTAATTTTGGTATGAGGAACCACGGAATTTCTAATGTCACTATTAAAAGTTTTTAACCATAGAATGACTAATACCTCCCTAATAATAATAATAAATCTAGGACATAACGTGGCTATCTACACTATTGGTCAAAATGTACACTGTGATGATTATTCTATGTCGTTTTATTACAGTGTCACGAACTAATGAACAGCGAACGCGAACTGGCGAAGTTCCGCGAAGATATGCGCGAACTAGACGGGCGCCTGAAATGGACGCAGAGCAAGCTGCGTGTTGAAATGGACGCTTATAAGGTATCGGCACCGCCCGCGGCTCTGCCCGCACATTTTTTACTGCCTTTAGAAGTTATAATAATAATGATATAATAAATTTTTATTCAATTTTTTCATGGAAAACAGTAAATACAGTTTTGCTTAAATCTAACATCAAGTACATTAGTGTTATTTGCCTGAACTAGGATATCCTGTGTTTCAGGCGAGAGTAGGTAAAACCATTACGAAATAATCACTGTAATACTACATATATTATAATGGAAGTTAGGTATTTAATCAAGTTATATCCTATATGTTATTTTCACGTAGTTATATTCCTGTAAACTTTAGTCAAAATTCCTAAAATAGTTTTTGCGTGACGGAGTAACAAACATCCATTAATTTATCGTCACAAACTTTTACACTTATAGTATTAGTAGGAAAAGCTATTAATTGAAGTATTGAGGTATACATTTAGCTATAGAAGGTCGCTCATATTTCGTGTGTAAGTCCCATTTCGTCGGGGGTGTGGTTATTTCCACTAATCGGATATACTACTCTGTCAAGAAAGTACTGGGAAAGATCAATAATACACAAAATATTAGTTACTAGCAGCGGCCTGCGGTTTCACCCGCCTAGTTCCCGTTCCCGTGGGAATATGGGGATAAAATATAGCCTATGTTACCCGGGGATAGTGTAGCTTCCAAACAGTGAAAGAATTTTTCAAATCGGTTCTACTGAACCGATTTGAAAAATTCTTTCACTGTTTTAATAGGCTCCGAAACTACTGTTTCGGAGCCTATTCAATACAAACAAACAAACAAATCTTTCCTCTTTATAATAGTAGTATAGATTCATCCAACGTTATTTAATCAGATTCAAAGTATGCTCCTTCAGAAACGATACACTTAGGTACGCCAGCGAATAATCCAATTATCAAAACATTCTTTAAACGTTTTTCCGGAATTGAGTTCATTCAGTTCTTGCTGCGAATTCTCCTTTATGTCTTCTACTGAATGAAAGCGTGTGCAATTGCGTGTGTGTGTGGTAATTTGCGTTTAGGAAAAAGGAAGTAGTCAGATGGAGCCATATCTAGTGCATAAGATTATTCGATGGTATTTGTTTAGTTTTTGGTCAAAAATTCGTTCACAATTATGGCTTTGTGTGAAGACGCATTATCGTGTTTCAAAATCCAATCATTTTCTTTACACAAATCTGGCCTTTTTCGTCTAATTTGCTCTCTTAAACGCCGCATAACTCTCAAATAATATTCTTTAGTCATAGTTTGACCTTCCGGCAAGAATTCCGAGTGCACAACACCGCGATAGCCAAACTCCAAAGAAAACAGTCAACATGACTTTGACTTTTGATCGACTGCGGTGTAGTTTTTTTTTGGTCGGAAACACAGTCGATTCACCGTAAAAAAAATATAAACGCCAATTATTTTTCGGTCGGTTACCAATCGAACCGGATGCAGATAAATACCAGTATTTTACATGTAGCGATTGCCTATCTCACCTCTAAAATACAGTAACGGCCGAACCAGGAGATAGAAAAACAAATGAAACAACAGAAAACCTATATAATTTTTCTGTTGTTTCATTTGTTTTTCTATCTCCTGTATGTGATAGATCGGTTATTGGGTTCGGCCGTAGGTGGATAACACAATACCCCTCGGTAAGACTTGGTGTCAGATTTTCAAGCTTCTGACTTCCTACTGTCAAACATTTTCATATGACAGCCGGGACCTACGGCTTAACGTGCTTTCCGAGGCACGGGGGAGTCTCGATATGATTAAGAAAGTCACCCGTTCACAGACCGACCTGAAATTTTACCTGTGCGGCTTTTATTAATTAGGTTAAACGAAAAGATATTAATTAATTCTAGGAGGCTAAATATTCTATGTGAGTAATCATTTATATTGCAAAAATATTAGTCTAGGTTACGTTATGCGTGTCTGAATGATTTAGTCCTTGACATTACTGGCACGTAACACGCACTACGTGTTTTGTGTGTTGGGTCTATTGTAATAAATTTCAACGAACATTATAAACTCAAAGTCTTTTATTTGTGGTCATCGGTTAACAAAGATGGTGCTTAATAACAAATGTATCACTATGTCCTGCTAGTAAAGCGTACAAATATTAGGTTTAATCTACATAAAAACATTAATCTTAAATTATAATTACTTAACTCTATCCTACTTTATCATCTAAATTATCTAATGTTATCGTCTAAATATTCTGTCATTGTATAGTAAGCCTTATCTAATAAAAAAACTTGCATTTTTTTCTTAAAATCTTATAAATCTATTGTCTTCTAAATTTGTATAGGTAGTTTATTATATATTCTTGTTGACATACTAAAAAAACTCTTGTCAAAAAGGGCAGTTCTGTGAGGTAGAGAAGAAATCTTTAAAGCGTTCCTAACGGATTGTATCCACGGCACAAACTTTTAGATTGTAGTTAGTCGCCCGTTTGAAAAACTATCAATAAACAAATCTACATTAAGCACAAAGCAAATATAATTAAACACACAAAAAAACAATACAAAAAATGTTAATTGATAATGTGTATTAGAATCTGTATGAGTTTTTTTTATAAAAAATAATATTTTCACGTCCAAATTGCCAAAAATACTATTGCATATCCGACTTGGGTAGACTGTTGAAACTAAAAATGTAATGTTTATTAATAATACCTTAATGTACACAATTAAGCAATAAATATATATTTATCTTATCTTTATCTTTACAACCCTAATATTATATAGAGGAAAGATTTGTATTTTTGTGTGTGTATGTTTGTAATGAATATACTCAAAAACTACTGTGCCGATTTAAAAAATTCTTTCACCTTTAGAAAGCTACATTCACCCCGCGAGTTACATAAGCTGGGCTATTTTATCCCCGTATTCCCACGGGAACTGGAACTATGCGAGTGAAACCGCGTGGCGCTGCTAGTATAATATCTTTTGAATTAAATATAAAAAAAACAACAAGTTTAAAATAACTAATTTCGGAAGAAGTTTAAAATAAAGAATATTAAAATAATCATCAAAATCGTTACACCCGGTAAAAATCATGAGGTACACAAAAAAAAATACAGCCGACTTGAGAACCTCATCCTTTTTTTGGAAGTCGGTTAAAAATATGTGTTTATAGGTGTCACTAATGTAGTTAATGAAAAAAAGGTGTGTTCTCTGAATAAAAAAAAGGAAACTAGTTGATAAATTCGGGCGCCATTGAGATCGCACAGAGCGTAATAAAGATTGCCGGAAAAAAATTATTGGAAATGTCAGATTTTTAATCTGCCGGTGGAAGAATAAATAATTTAAAACAAGTTATGAAAAGTTGCCCCAATTTGGACCCTAATTTACCAGGGTCAAAACCGTTGCATTTTACCTCTAGATTTCTAGAACATCCCATTTGAAGGAACGCCTTCAACCAAACATCATGTTTAAATGTTCATCATTTGCCTAGCCATTTCCCAACTATATTGGGGTCGGCTCCCAGTCAAACCGGATTCAGCAGAATACCAGCATTTTACGTGAAGCGGCTGCCTTCCAGACCTCCACAACCCATTAACTGGGTAACACGGTACTTCTTGACAAGACTGGCGTCAGAATTTCTGGCTTCTGACAATCCGTAACGACTGCCAAAGATATATAAATGACAGCCGGGACCAACGGCTTAACGTGCTTTCCGAGGCACGGAGAAGTCTCGTTATGTTAAGATCGTCACCCATCCACAGACCAACCTCGGCAAGCGTTGCTTAACCTCGAAGATCGATCCGTGCGGCTTTTCATATGTAAACGTTAGTCTCAGAAAAATGCTGGTACTCAGCTTTATTGGAGTTGCTGCATATTGCTGTTATTCTGTGTCAGGATGCCTCCGAGCGCGCCGAGAAGTTGACTCAGCAAGTGACGGAGTTAGAGGCGGCTAAGGAAGCCGCTGCTGCCAACGCTACCGACTCCGCGAGGGCCAAGCAATTAGGTAGGTCAACATTATATTATTAGGTAGGAAGGGGCCATCCATAATTACGTCGCACGAATTTCATAATGTTTGACCCCTCTCCCGTGCTTGTCACAGCTGGTTACATTTGTGAGACTCCCCTCCCTAGTGTGATGTCACATATTTTACAATTTTATTTGTGTTTTACTTAACACTAAGATTTAAAAAGACTGTCTCTTGTCACCTGTGACCTAGACTAGAGTCAAGAGCAAATCCATTTCACAATAAAAAAAAATAGATTTTGAAATGTGACGTCACGAAATTTAGGACCTCTCCCACCCCGTTGTCACACAATGTCACACGTCGACCCCCTCCCACCCCCTTAACGTGTGACGTAATTTATGGATGGCCCTTAAGACATAATACTATGTCTTTCTCTATAAGTTAGCTTATGACAGGTTATATGAGGTCATATAATATTGTTCTTTTTTTTAATATTTGATTACTATGTAGGTCAATATGTTTTTACTTTATTGATTCAACCTACTCTTTACAATGTTTTATAATAAATTGATTTATGATTTCCATGTTGGCTAATTATTATTTTTTTCCTACCTTTGTCATGTATGATGGCCCTTTTTGCATACTATTGTATAAATTCAAGTTTTTAAAACGCAACAGACAGATGTGTTGCTGGGCAGTTTGTTGCGCCACTTCTTCTTCCCAGCTAAAACACTAGGAAGTGGTGACGGGTGGGCGGTTTGGGGGACTGTCTTTATGTAAAACTAGCTGCTGCCCGCGACTTCGTCCCCGTGGAATCCCCGATTTTAAAACATTATTTATCGCTGCTCCGCTCCTATTGGCTTAAGCGTGATGATATATAGCCTATAGTCTTCCTCGATAAATGGGCTATCTAACACTGAAAGACTTTTTTCAAATCGGACCAGTAGTTTCTGAGATTAGCGCGTTCAAACAAACAAACAAACTCTTCAGCTTTATAATATTAGTATAGATTTGACGTCAAAAAGTGCTGTCTCTCAGCCTAGTTTGAATAAATGACTTTTGATTTTTTTTGTTGATATTTTATAGTTTTGGCAAGCTTTTGGCTACGGCTTTGCTCGCGTTATTATACATAGATAGAAAAAAAATAATAACTTTTTCGGGCTCTGTATCAAAATTCATAAAAATCTGTACAGCGACTCTCGTGTGAAAACTTGTCAAACATAAACTCACTCTAGAATCTGTTAAAATGATTTTAAACTTCGTCTCAGGTTTTTTGAACACTCTGACACCTTTCACGATTCAACAAGCATAAGCATAATCAGCCTTTTATCGATCCCACTGCTGGGACACAGGCCTCTTCTCTAGGAGAGGAGCAACAACCATTATCACGAATTTGTAGTATGATGTGCTGTACAGTAATTAACATAATTATGATGGTTATCCTTACAGAAGCGGAGCTAAAAGAAAGCCGCGCGGCGTTGATCCTATGCCGTCACGAGCGAGACGAGCTGGAGCGTCGGCTCACAGCTTGCACACAGCAGCTGGACACTTGTACGCGAGAGAGGGACACAGCTACTGCCGCTCTCGCTCGCTCTACTGCTGAAGTAAGAGGGAGAAAGATAATAGATAATCAGCCTTGAAGTTCTGCGGGCGTCTTCCGAGCGAGAAAGAGGGATAGAGTTATACACCCTATATAACTCCATCCCTTTTTCTCGCTCGGAAGACTCACGTTTTAAGACGTCATGGTACGCCCGCTGAAATAAAACTCTGTCTGATAGATTCCCAAAAAATATTGGACACGTATTTTTTCTATTTTCATGTAAGCAAAAAATGAAGGCGATACAGTGCGTTGAAAACTCGTGTGATGTCACTTTCACACGCAATTTTACCACGACGTGACGTCACAAGTCCCCACTCTGCTTCTTATCTTCGTTTCTTTTATAGATTTGATAAAGCAAGAAATACGTGTCCAATATTTTTCAATAATCTGGCGGATTATTGAAAAATATCTGACCCTTATTGACGTTGAAATCAATTTTAGCGTTACAATTATTGTAATTTTCAAATACTCACGGACAAACAAAATGGCTAAAAAGCACATACATATCTACACTAATATTAGAAAGAGGAAAGATTTGATTGTTTTTTTTGTTTGTTTGCATTGAATAGGCTCAGAAACTACTTGACCGGTTTATAAAATTCTTTCACTGTTGGGAAGCTACACTATCTCGGGTGAACATAGGCTATATTGTATCCCTATTTACCCACGGGAACGGGAACTACGCGGGTAAAACCACGGGGCGATGCTAGTGTATATATAAAATAAGAAATAGTGCCCACACCCGGTGTTTAAAAGTTATTGTTTCTACTAGTAATATAATGTTTCAGGTGGAACAACTAAAGGAGAGTAATCTTCGTTTAGAAGAGGAGGCTGCAGAGTTAGCAGCACTGCGCGCGAAGGCGGCGCTGGCAGACACACTCAGTGCGCAGTTGCAGAGGTGCGTGTGAATAACAAACCTACACATTTTATTTAGCTTACACATAATAGAGTAGTTGACTAAAAATCTGATTAGTCCGTCTGATAGATTTCCAAAAAATATTGGACACGTATTTTTTCTTTTTTTCACATAAACAAAAAATGAAGACGATACAGTGCGTAAAAAACTCGTGTGACGTCACTACTCACTACAATTTTTACCGGGCAGTGACGTCACACGCTCCCACTCCGATCTTTGATGTTTTTTATCTTCGTCAGTTTTTATAGATTTGATAAAGGAAAAAATACGTGTCCAATATTTTTATATAATCTAACTGACGGACTAAACATAATCATTTATTTTTTACTCAGGCAACATCTCTATTTGCATATATTGATTTAAACTTTATGTACAATCGTGGTATATGAGCGGACTTAATGCAACAAGGCATTCTCTACCAGTCAACCTTTGGGTTTAGAAATACTATAGTATAGTGGTAGGTTTACAACAAATAAATAAAAATTTAAGATACAATTTCGTTTCGGAATCAAAATACATATAACATTTATAATACTAACAAAATATATACATTATGTATTATATGCTAGAATAATACCACCACCCACCAGGGAATCTCGCCAATGAATAAAACACGGTTTGGGATTTAACTTTCTACTTATTTAGGGCTTTTGCCTTATAAGAGCGCTACTACAAGACTGTCATATAAAACATTGACATTGTCAAAATATACTTCCGATAATTTTCTTTGCATATGTGACAAGCTTTAATTTATACGATTTTTTCATTAAATTTCTGGACAGAATTAATATCCCGAGATCCCGGTGTCATGTCCATATTAATATCTTCACCGTTTTGCATTTTTACTGGGCGTAGATGTTGCGGGCGGGAAGAAATAGTCTGATGTTGGTTTTAAACTGGTGTTTAAAATTTATTAAAATAGTCACAACGAAACGTTAGACAGTTTCTTGGCACTTATTGTTTGCACGATGTCCGATGGTCAAGAGGGCTGCTTTATGTCGCTGTAGCGCCCTCGTCGGCTCGCACGAACTTCAGGCTAGACTCTGTTGAAGCGCGCCAACTTCACACTTGCGTTTCGTTGTCAACAGATGGTCCGTACTATTGACCCTTCTGATAAATCCAAGCACTACATACTTTCATCGCCGGTTATAAATTAAAATAGTTCAAAAACTAAACCCGGGTACTGAAAAATAACGCTCGAAAAAGTATGAAACAAGAAAATATTCAGTGATGCTGAGAGGCTGGCCGTAGTCGTATACCACTTTGTCCTAAAGCCTAAGACCGCTTATTAATGTAGGAATGTAATGTTATTAGGTAGTAAAATATAACTTACGGAAAATATGTTTTTTCTACAGAGAAACAGAACGCGCATCACAAGCAGAAGAAGCCTTATCAGTGGAGCGAGCGGTCGCAGAAACGTGCGGCCGCAGAGAAGCCGCCGCGTTGGAACATGCGGCCAAACTGACGGCCAACCACGTCGCTGTGAGTGCGGCCGCCAGCCGGTATGAGGCCGAGGTGTGTAGCAGAGAATATATTAGTAGACACAGAGCCCGTGTTATATAACATGCGGCCAAACTGACGGCCAACCACGTCGCTGTGAGTGCGGCCGCCAGCCGGTATGAGGCCGAGGTGTGTAGCAGAGAATATATTAGTAGACACAGAGCCCGTGTTATATAACATGCGGCCAAACTGACGGCCAACCACGTCGCTGTGAGTGCGGCCGCCAGCCGGTATGAGGCCGAGGTGTGTAGCAGAGAATATATTAGTAGACACAGAGCCCGTGTTATATAACATGCGGCCAAACTGACGGCCAACCACGTCGCTGTGAGTGCGGCCGCCAGCCGGTATGAGGCCGAGGTGTGTAGCAGAGAATATATTAGTAGACACAGAGCCCGTGTTATATAACATGCGGCCAAACTGACGGCCAACCACGTCGCTGTGAGTGCGGCCGCCAGCCGGTATGAGGCCGAGGTGTGTAGCAGAGAATATATTAGTAGACACAGAGCCCGTGTTATATAACATGCGGCCAAACTGACGGCCAACCACGTCGCTGTGAGTGCGGCCGCCAGCCGGTATGAGGCCGAGGTGTGTAGCAGAGAATATATTAGTAGACACAGAGCCCGTGTTATATAACATGCGGCCAAACTGACGGCCAACCACGTCGCTGTGAGTGCGGCCGCCAGCCGGTATGAGGCCGAGGTGTGTAGCAGAGAATATATTAGTAGACACAGAGCCCGTGTTGTATAACATGCGGCCAAACTGACGGCCAACCACGTCGCTGTGAGTGCGGCCGCCAGCCGGTATGAGGCCGAGGTGTGTAGCAGAGAATATATTAGTAGACACAGAGCCCGTGTTGTATAACATGCGGCCAAACTGACGGCCAACCACGTCGCTGTGAGTGCGGCCGCCAGCCGGTATGAGGCCGAGGTGTGTAGCAGAGAATATATTAGTAGACACAGAGCCCGTGTTGTATAACATGCGGCCAAACTGACGGCCAACCACGTCGCTGTGAGTGCGGCCGCCAGCCGGTATGAGGCCGAGGTGTGTAGCAGAGAATATATTAGTAGACACAGAGCCCGTGTTGTATAACATGCGGCCAAACTGACGGCCAACCACGTCGCTGTGAGTGCGGCCGCCAGCCGGTATGAGGCCGAGGTGTGTAGCAGAGAATATATTAGTAGACACAGAGCCCGTGTTGTATAACATGCGGCCAAACTGACGGCCAACCACGTCGCTGTCAGTGCGGCCGCCAGCCGGTATGAGGCCGAGGTGTGTAGCAGAGAATATATTAGTAGACACAGAGCCCGTGTTGTATAACATGCGGCCAAACTGACGGCCAACCACGTCGCTGTGAGTGCGGCCGCCAGCCGGTATGAGGCCGAGGTGTGTAGCAGAGAATATATTAGTAGACACAGAGCCCGTGTTGTATAACATGCGGCCAAACTGACGGCCAACCACGTCGCTGTGAGTGCGGCCGCCAGCCGGTATGAGGCCGAGGTGTGTAGCAGAGAATATATTAGTAGACACAGAGCCCGTGTTGTATAACATGCGGCCAAACTGACGGCCAACCACGTCGCTGTGAGTGCGGCCGCCAGCCGGTATGAGGCCGAGGTGTGTAGCAGAGAATATATTAGTAGACACAGAGCCCGTGTTGTATAACATGCGGCCAAACTGACGGCCAACCACGTCGCTGTGAGTGCGGCCGCCAGCCGGTATGAGGCCGAGGTGTGTAGCAGAGAATATATTAGTAGACACAGAGCCCGTGTTGTATAACATGCGGCCAAACTGACGGCCAACCACGTCGCTGTGAGTGCGGCCGCCAGCCGGTATGAGGCCGAGGTGTGTAGCAGAGAATATATTAGTAGACACAGAGCCCGTGTTGTATAACATGCGGCCAAACTGACGGCCAACCACGTCGCTGTGAGTGCGGCCGCCAGCCGGTATGAGGCCGAGGTGTGTAGCAGAGAATATATTAGTAGACACAGAGCCCGTGTTATATAACATGCGGCCAAACTGACGGCCAACCACGTCGCTGTCAGTGCGGCCGCCAGCCGGTATGAGGCCGAGGTGTGTAGCAGAGAATATATTAGTAGACACAGAGCCCGTGTTGTATAACATGCGGCCAAACTGACGGCCAACCACGTCGCTGTGAGTGCGGCCGCCAGCCGGTATGAGGCCGAGGTGTGTAGCAGAGAATATATTAGTAGACACAGAGCCCGTGTTATATAACATGCGGCCAAACTGACGGCCAACCACGTCGCTGTCAGTGCGGCCGCCAGCCGGTATGAGGCCGAGGTGTGTAGCAGAGAATATATTAGTAGACACAGAGCCCGTGTTGTATAACATGCGGCCAAACTGACGGCCAACCACGTCGCTGTGAGTGCGGCCGCCAGCCGGTATGAGGCCGAGGTGTGTAGCAGAGAATATATTAGTAGACACAGAGCCCGTGTTGTATAACATGCGGCCAAACTGACGGCCAACCACGTCGCTGTGAGTGCGGCCGCCAGCCGGTATGAGGCCGAGGTGTGTAGCAGAGAATATATTAGTAGACACAGAGCCCGTGTTGTATAACATGCGGCCAAACTGACGGCCAACCACGTCGCTGTGAGTGCGGCCGCCAGCCGGTATGAGGCCGAGGTGTGTAGCAGAGAATATATTAGTAGACACAGAGCCCGTGTTGTATAACATGCGGCCAAACTGACGGCCAACCACGTCGCTGTGAGTGCGGCCGCCAGCCGGTATGAGGCCGAGGTGTGTAGCAGAGAATATATTAGTAGACACAGAGCCCGTGTTATATAACATGCGGCCAAACTGACGGCCAACCACGTCGCTGTGAGTGCGGCCGCCAGCCGGTATGAGGCCGAGGTGTGTAGCAGAGAATATATTAGTAGACACAGAGCCCGTGTTGTATAACATGCGGCCAAACTGACGGCCAACCACGTCGCTGTGAGTGCGGCCGCCAGCCGGTATGAGGCCGAGGTGTGTAGCAGAGAATATATTAGTAGACACAGAGCCCGTGTTATATAACATGCGGCCAAACTGACGGCCAACCACGTCGCTGTCAGTGCGGCCGCCAGCCGGTATGAGGCCGAGGTGTGTAGCAGAGAATATATTAGTAGACACAGAGCCCGTGTTGTATAACATGCGGCCAAACTGACGGCCAACCACGTCGCTGTGAGTGCGGCCGCCAGCCGGTATGAGGCCGAGGTGTGTAGCAGAGAATATATTAGTAGACACAGAGCCCGTGTTGTATAACATGCGGCCAAACTGACGGCTAACCACGTCGCTGTGAGTGCGGCCGCCAGCCGGTATGAGGCCGAGGTGTGTAGCAGAGAATATATTAGTAGACACAGAGCCCGTGTTATATAACATGCGGCCAAACTGACGGCCAACCACGTCGCTGTGAGTGCGGCCGCCAGCCGGTATGAGGCCGAGGTGTGTAGCAGAGAATATATTAGTAGACACAGAGCCCGTGTTGTATAACATGCGGCCAAACTGACGGCCAACCACGTCGCTGTGAGTGCGGCCGCCAGCCGGTATGAGGCCGAGGTGTGTAGCAGAGAATATATTAGTAGACACAGAGCCCGTGTTGTATAACATGCGGCCAAACTGACGGCCAACCACGTCGCTGTCAGTGCGGCCGCCAGCCGGTATGAGGCCGAGGTGTGTAGCAGAGAATATATTAGTAGACACAGAGCCCGTGTTATATAACATGCGGCCAAACTGACGGCCAACCACGTCGCTGTCAGTGCGGCCGCCAGCCGGTATGAGGCCGAGGTGTGTAGCAGAGAATATATTAGTAGACACAGAGCCCGTGTTATATAACATGCGGCCAAACTGACGGCCAACCACGTCGCTGTGAGTGCGGCCGCCAGCCGGTATGAGGCCGAGGTGTGTAGCAGAGAATATATTAGTAGACACAGAGCCCGTGTTATATAACATGCGGCCAAACTGACGGCCAACCACGTCGCTGTGAGTGCGGCCGCCAGCCGGTATGAGGCCGAGGTGTGTAGCAGAGAATATATTAGTAGACACAGAGCCCGTGTTATATAACATGCGGCCAAACTGACGGCCAACCACGTCGCTGTGAGTGCGGCCGCCAGCCGGTATGAGGCCGAGGTGTGTAGCAGAGAATATATTAGTAGACACAGAGCCCGTCTTGTATAACATGCGGCCAAACTTTATGAAAATTTCCTGTAATCATCGCTTTTTTTCTATGCGACATCATCAAATGACTCCGCTCGCTCTGGGCGGAGCCAGGGGAGAGTCGCACTCTTACTGACTAAAATCCACCCTTGTTAGGGATCCAGAGACGCGGTATTGCTTTCGAAAAATTCCGCTAACCTGGTAGAAAAATCTAGACAGATGACGAAAAACACGTCCTGCTGTTATCCTACCGATGACATTAACTTGTACCGTCACATTCCAGGCGCGAGCGCTGGGCGTCGACAACGCGTCGCTGCGGGAGCGGATAGCCTCGCTGGAAGGAGAGTGCACGCGGCTACACGCGGCGCTAGCGGAGGAGACCGATCGGAGGAACAAGGAGAATCGGGTGCTGGCTAGAAAAGTAAGTTTAAATTTACTCAAATGTTCTTCATCGAAGGGATAGTCCTTACTTTACAACAAATTCATAATGTAATAGCAATGCCCATCTGTTTCACCCGCGTAGTTCCTGTTCCGGTGGGAATACGGCGATAAAATATAGCCTATGTAATAATCGCTGTAATGTAGCTTTCCATTGGTGAAAAAATAGTTCAAATCAGTCCAGTAGTTTCCGAGCGTATTCGGTATAAACAAACACACAAAGAAATCTTTCCACTTTTGATTTTACGTATCTTTTCTTTTTTCACGTAAACAAAAAATGAAGATGATACAGTGCGTTGAAAACTCACGTGACGTCACTACGTTGCTACAATTTTTACCTACGTGTCCAATATTTTTTGTAAATCTATCAGACGGACTAATTAGATTTTAACAGTAATCTACCCTATTAGTACTATTACAATCTCAGCGAATCCCACTAATATTATAAACGCGAAAGTTTGTAAGTATGGATAGATGTTTGTTACTCTTTCACGCAAAAACTACTGAACGGCTTTGTATGAAATTTGGCACACAGAAGATTTATAACCAGGATTAACATATAGGATATTTTTTACCCCGATATTCCCACAGGATCGAAACTTAAGCGAGTGAAACCGCGGGGCACTAGATTTTTCGATAATCTAACCGACGGACTAAATAGAATCATATTTTTTTCCTCAGGAAACAACCCTAGTATATTATACTAGCTTCTGCCCGCGACTTCGTCCGCGTGGAATAGTTACTTTAACCCCGATTTTGAAACTCTCAGCCCGATCGGTTTAAAATTGACAAATAAATTTCCCGGTTTTTCCCACATTTTCCATTTTTTCTTCGCTGCTATTACTCGCAGCGTGATGTTATATAGCCTAAAGCCTTCCTCGATAAATGGTCTATTCAACCCAAAAAGATTTTTTCAATTCGAACCAGTAGTTCCTGAGATTAGCGCGTTCAAACAGACAAACAAACAAACTCTTCAGCTTTATAATATTAGTATAGAATCATCTCATGATTATTTTCTTGCAGGTAGCAGAATTAACAGAAGAGGTATCAGAAGCGAATAAGAAGCTTGAGTGGGAGAAAGGAGAGAACGGCGTACTCAAGAAGAAACATACCAGTGCCATTAAGGTATTTTTCATCGATATTTATAAAAGGGATGATTCCTGAGTTCAACTATGGGATGTATGTAGCTGCGTCATGGACACGGCCGTGTATAGCATAATCACAGTGGCGTGCAGGAGTTCGAGTTAGGGTAGGCCAGAGAAAATGTCCAAAAAAAAAACACCACATTATTCAGGGTTGAAATGTGGTGTTTTTTTTTCTATAGGCTAACAAAACTCATTTCATTAAAAATCAACCCTGAATAATGTGGTTATTTTTTAAAATTTATTTGGACATTTTCTCTGGCCTACCCTAACTCGAACCACTGCACGCCACTGCATAATGAGCCTTTTAACGTTCCCACTGCTAGGACACAGGCCTCCTCTCTAGGAGAGGGAATGGGCCGTAATCCAGCACGCGGGCCCAGTGCGGGTTGGTACACGCCGTGTGTTGAACGATAATACGTGTATAGTTACCGACACGTAAGTTGGCAATGATTTTCGTAGTGGGGGAAGTTCGCGCACGCACAATTTCATACAATTTTACATGCGTGAACTTGCCCCACTACGAAAACCTTTGCCAACTTATGTGCCGGTAACTATACGTAACGGGTAATCTGAATATATAAAACTCAAAAGTGACTGACTGACTGACAGTGATCTATCAACGCACAGCCCAAACCACTGAACGGATCGGGCTGAAATTTGGCATACAGGTAGATGTTATGACGTAGGCATCCGCTAAGAAAGGGTTTTGATTAATTCTACACCCAAGGAGATAAAATAGGGGATGATAGTTTGAATGAAACTTTGTCAATTTTAAACCGATCGGGCTGAGAGTTTCAAAATCGGTGGTAAAGTAACTATTCCACGCGGACGAAGTCGCGAGCAGAAGCTAGTGTATTCATAATTTCACTCGCCCCAGCTGCATATGTACTGGCACCGTCGTTGAACCGTTCGGTCGCATTCATTCTTTTACGTTCCCGGAACTGTTTATTGATTCTTTAGCTATCCAGTGGTGTGATTAAATTTTGGATGGAGATAGATGATAGATATGTATGTAGCCCCGATTTTGTTATTCGTTTTGGAACTGCCTTCCACTGAGGGAGCAATTTTAAAGATGTATGCACGTCAAGATATGATTCTATTTAGTACGTCACTACTTAGATTATCGAAAAATAGTGGGCACGTATTTTCAGCTTTGTCAAATCAATAAAAATTGACGCAAATAAAACGCATCAAAGATCATGAGTGGGAGTTTGTGACGTCACGTTTAATTAAAAAGTGTACTGCAATGTGACATCACACGAGTTTTCAACGCAATGTTCTTCTTTTATTGTTCATTTATTGTTTACGTGAAAAAGTAAAAACAAGTGTCCAATATTTTTAAGAAATCTATGTGACGGACTAATTAGATTTTTTTCAGTTAACTTCAAGGCTGATTATCTATTATCTTTCTCTCTCTTACTTTAGCAGTAGAGCGAGCGAGCGCGGCAGTCGCAGTGTCCCTCTCCCGCGGCTCTGTCCATGGATTAATTCGATATTTTAGGCCAAAACGTGGACAAACTTTGCCTTTGCAGCCAGATAACAGTATATACAGTACAGATAGTTACAGACGCACTGCCTGGCACTTTATTATGATATCATTTTTTTTCGTGCAGGAATTAAACCGCGAGCTACAGCGCGCTATGAAGCGCTGCGAGCAGCTCGAAGCCAAGCTACCGCAGCAGCTGGCGCCCGCCACGAGAACTGGCAAGTACAGTATAGCATCTGACTCGCACTGTCCTAAAGTTGTCAGATCTTATGTAAAGTGCGTTTTATGAAAGAATTGCCCTTTGCCGTAATGTCGGCATTAGGGAAAATCAGTGTTGCTATATTTTTAGCAATTAAACTACTTAATATTAGGGAGATTAACTAATATTCCGTTACTTTTACCAATTACCTTATAATCTTGTTTTTCCTTTTGGAAACTGTAAAACTATTTTTTAATAAAATATACAACTTACTGCACAGGAATTCAGAACAATTCATAGCTTTATTGGAGTAGACACTCACAGAATGAAACCACAGATTGTCCTTTTATCGAGTGCTGGAGCAGTCAAGTCTTAATACGTTTGTTGACTAGCTAATGTTTACACCACGGCATAAACATACCCTTTACAACACTGACGCGGGGAATCGAGTAATTTTTATTGGCAGCACTGATAGCCATCTCCATTCTTTGATGTTAAGACAGACAGGGCAGCCAACAATACGACGAAGGGAATTCTTTCGTGAAACGCACTATAGAGCCAAGCTTCTAACTCTACACGCCCTAACTCTGCAAGGCCTAACTTCACAAACTCTACACCTTAGTCAAAATATGTGACTTCATAACATATACATACTCAGCTAGGAAACACCGGCCTCATCTAGTTTATAACGACGAAAAAGTTTGACGTGTAAAAGTTTTATTTACAACCTACTTACAAAATATATATCATTTATTATTTAATGGTTCCGAACGTCCTTATGGGACACTGTAGTTGCATCCCATACATTCCCTAGAAAACAAGACAATAGGGTAGTTGACTAAAAATAGGAAATTAGTCAGTTGGATTGATTAAAAAAAAAATTGGACACGTATTTTTTATTTTTTTCACGTAAACAAAAAATGAAGACGATACAGTGCGTTGAATACTCGTATGACATCACTACTCGCTACAATTTTTACCACGACGTGACGTCACGTCGACGCTTTTTATCTTCGTATTTTTTTTATAGATTTGATAAAGGAAAAAATTCGTGTCCAATATTTTTCGATAATCTGACTGATTAAATATAATCATTTTTTTTTATTCAGGAAACCGTAAATTCTTTGTTTAAAAGATGAGCTCGAATAACATTTATCGAAATGCCCTTTGTTTTTTGTGTTTGAATATACAGGATGACTTTGAATAGATGCGACAAAATGAAATGGGAGCTTCAGTTACAGTAACATAGTAATTATAAACTGTTTTTTCTACAATCTAAATCGTTAAAAAAAGTTACGTGGTTGGCGTTTTAAAATGATCCATCGATGTTAATATCTTTATTTAAGTACGAATTATCGGTATTCCAGAAAAATAATTAATATGCAAAATAAATAAGAAAAATTAAAGTATCAAAAAATCTCGTCCAACTAATCGCAGTGCTCAATGATCGTTGTGGAGTACTCGCGTTATTAAACGTTGCCATTCATAGCGGTGATAAAAGTTCATTAATTTTACATTTGGTATGTTCTAAATTTTCTTGACAACACGTATTATTGTATATTTAAATATGTCGCATCTATTCAATTTCACCCTGTATATTATTGGTTTTTTTTTGTCGTTTTTATATAATTAATTATTATTAATTCAGGGTCAGTATCGTCAATCAGTAGCAGTGAGAGTGCTCCACAAGAAGATAGGCTTCAAAATGGACACGGCGAAGCTCTACCAGATATACAGGTAATTCATTCAAATAAATCTCCAATCAAGTTATATAATATAGAAAATATATATATGTACAAGCGCAGTAAAAAGGAGAAAAGACTCATAGGGCATCGAAAAATTCGTCCACATCGCTGTCAACGGGAAAAGTGCCCAGAACACTGGCCGCATTGCCACGTTGAATGGCAATCAAGTTATATAAAACCGTCTAAATATATATAACTCCAAAAGGAACTGACTGACTGACATAGTGATCTATCAACGCACAGCCCAAACCACTGAACGGTTCGGGCTGAAATTTGCCATGCAGGTAGATGTTATGACGTAGGCATCCGCTAAGAAAGGATTTTTGAAAATTCGTCCCCTAAGGGGGTGAAAAAGGGGTTAACATTTTGTATGGAACTGCACGTGAACGAAGTCGCGGGCATAAGCTAGTTAATACATAATATTAATGACAATGTCAGGGAAATTAATGGAAATCTTTGCTGTACGGTCTCTACAGTTATGATTTTACATAGCATAGCATAATCAGCCTTTTAACGTTCCCACTGCTGGGACACAGGCCTCTTCTCTAGGATAGGGAATGGGTCGTAATCCAGCACGCGGGCCCAGTGCGGGTTGGTGAATGTCACATGTCTTCGAGTTTTTGGTTCTAGGACATGCCGGTTTCCTCACGATGTTCTCCTTCACCGTTTTGAGAGCAGTGGTGATGAAATTAATTATACAAGTAATGCGCCTGGCTGGGTTTGAACCCGCAAACTACAATTCGTAAGTCGGGGCCGTTACCACTCGACCACTACTGCTCCTGCTTTGGTTTTACAAATGTACCCAAAAGTACTACTTCTATTTTCGAGTACACCGTTCTTGTATAAAGGTTTTCTTACACTTTTGGTTCAATTCCGGCGCCGGAAGGGGTCGAACAAAAGTTTGTAGGTACGTGTGCCTAAAAATCGCATCCGAGTCGTCGCCACATATAACGACTAGTTGTTGTCAAATATCCAAGTTCTGGACACTGAAAGTGTTAAGTGAATGGAAACAATGCTTTCCTGAAAATTTTCAGATTACTGACTAACTGGGGGCTGAATACCAGGGCCTCAAGTCTGCTATTACAATAGTGTCAGAATGGTCTATCATTGATTTCGTAATGGTTGATTTTGACTACTTTGGTAAACTACTGAAATAAAAGCGGCACTATGACTTTCCAATGGTCAACCACTGACGGCACTGACACTCCATTGAAAGAAAAGGCATAGAATGGTAATCTCGCACATAATGACAAATGAATCACAGACGTATGCAGTAATCTTTTAAAATTCTGACAGTTCCTTTGATCAGTGATCTACCATTAGAACGTCATTGGTGCAGTCATTGCTTCTAATAGCTCGTTTATCAATAAGTATTACGAGACCATTGACAGACCAATGATCGACCATTATAAATTTAGCAGATTACGAACTTTTAGTAAAATGACAATGGGATCGTGTTGGAATGACAAATTTATAAAAATAGCAGATTTGAGGCCCAGAACTTAACAAGAAAAGACCACCATACTACGACTACTACATAACAAAAATAATCGTCTGCTTTTGATAGTAATTTACCCCATATTCAATTTTATCTCGCCATATTAAATCTTTAGTTTTTCTACCTTTTTCATGTATGTAATGGCATAATTATTGTATAAATTCAAGTTCTTAAAACGCAACAGACAGATGTGTTGCTGGGGAGTTTGTTGCGCCACTTCTTCTTCCCAGCTAAAACACTAGGAAGTGGTGACGGGTGGGCGTTTTGGGGGACTGTCTTTATGTAAATTTTGACGTTTAAAAAGTGCTGTCTCTCAGCCTAGTTTGAATAAATGATTTTTTGATTTTGATTTGAATATCATCATCTACCTAAAGTGTTCCTAACTATATTGGGGTCCAATCCCAGTTAAATCGGATTCAGCTGTATTATGTATACCAGTGTTTTACGTGAAGCGGCCGCCTTCCAGACCTCCACAACCAAATAACTGGGTAACACGGTACTTCTTGGCAAGACTGGTGTCAGAATTACTGGTTTCTGACAATCCGTAACGACTGCCAAAGATCTCCAAATGACATCCAACGGCTAAACGTGCTTTCCTAGGCACGGTGGTTAAAATGGTCACCCATCCATAGGCTGACTTGGCCAAGCGGTGCTTAACCTCAAAGATCGACCCGTGCGGCTGTTCTTATTAAGCCACGAGCTCCTCATTCAATTTTTAATCATAATTAATAATATTTTTTACAAATTTTCACGCATGCCTCAGGAACAAACAACTACGGTAAGATTCATTCATGTTAAAAGTTAATTTATTCTTACTTATGCTTCAATTTGCAGATCAAATTCCCAAGTCTATTTGAAAGAATATTTCCAAAGGTTAGAGAAGTGGCTTATTTCTATAATGTATTGTTTTTTTTTTTGTATGTTATCCATAAATGTCAAGTTATCGGAATATGTAGAGCTAATTATACCTAAAGTTTAAAGAACAGAGACAAAAAAGGAGACTTCTTTAAGACCAACATTTTTTTTTTCGGAATATTTGTTCCGAATTTCGGGACATCACTTAAGTACATTTAATATTAAAATAAAGTTATAAATATTAAAGTTATTAATTAAAATTACATTAAAATTATTTATTATTAAAAATACAGTTAACTAATTGAATTCATTTTCCTTTGATTCAAACTTCATACAAGGAAAACACCAGTAGATCACCGTTTTCTATCGTTATTAATAATTCAGGTAAAGAACTGGGTCCGTCTCATGTTTTCGTTACGCAGAATAGCCAAAACTTGCTGTCTCTTTCTATGTTTTGTTCACTCACTAATAAACAATAACAAACGGGTTGACTGTTTTTTTTACCTTTACAAAATGATGAATTATTTGGAAATCATGTATACTCTTTTTTAAAAAACAGAAATAGGAATTGAATTCAAGTTGCTTTACTTTATTAATTTTAGTTGTACTTAAGTAATGTGTCAAATTCCGGGACCTTAATTCTGATAAAATATTATGTCGTAAATCGTCTCCACTTTGTCTCTGTTCGGTTTCGAACTTTAGGTATTTTAGCTCTAGTACTAAGCTTTATTCGGGTGCATCGTCCTCACATATAATCAATTGGTTAATGTATACAAAATATTGTAAAACTTATACATATTTGAAAAGAGTAACTATGGAGTTTCTTGTCCGTTCTTTTTCATAAGAATCTACTTTTGCGAATTGACAACTAGTGTCAAAAATTGATTGAGTCAGGCGTTACTTTGCGGAAATCCATTTTAATTTAAAATTGAAAGCAATATATCTAGTTTTAATTTCCGCGAATATTAGTGGGTTGCAGGTATGCACCTCCCTCCCGCCCGCTATATTATGCACATGCAAGATTACAAGGCAAATGCACCGTTGAGTTGCGACAACGCTCAGCGGTCAGCGAGTCAACACGTCCCCTGAGGATGCCTCGTGGAGAGGCGAAACACGTGTCGGTAATGGTGTTGGGTATTGCATTGCCTTCCTGCATGTGCATAAAATCCTTGCATTTGCCTTGTAATCTTGCATGTGCATAATATAGCGGGCGGGAGGGAGGTGCATACCTGCAACCCACTAATATTCGCGGAAATTAAAACTAGATATATTGCTTTCAATTTTAAACTAGTGTCACTATAATATTTTTTATTTTCAAATGTTTTGACGTTCAAAAGTGCCGTTTAATGGTCTAGTTGAAATAAATGAATTGACTTTGGCTCTACCTATTCCGATCACTGGTTATTAGGCATAATAGTTAGAATCGGGTAGTCAGTTAATTTAGTGTCGCAATTTATGCAGTATTTCAAAAATAATTTAAGTAAATCTCTGTCAATCGCCATCTTAGTAACTATCATTCTAGACATTTGATAATTGGGTATTTTACTACATATAAAAATCATAATTCTACTTAGTCTATCCGTTGGATTTACAAAAAATATTGGACAGGATTTTTTTGTCATTTCAAATCGTAAAAAAATATAAAGATAAAACGCATTAAACTTCAAGAGATCCCTCTCTTGAAGTTTAATGCGTTTTATCTTTATATTTTTTTGCTGGTGACGTCACGTCGCTGGTAAAAAAAGCAACACGTGACTTCACGCGAGTTTTCAACGCACCGTATCGATTTCATTTTTTTTTGTTTACGTGAAAAAGTCCTGTCCAATATTTTTTTGTAATATATCATACGGACTAATAAGTTTTTTTTTCAGTAGATACCCTATAGGGAACGTGCAGAAACTATAGGTGGCAGCACAGACGCGTCAATTTCAAGTATATTTTACTTATAAGTTTCAAATTTGCAACGCTAGATGGCACAGTCTACTTCGTGCACGTTCCCTAAACGGACCCTCCGTTAGGAAGTATAGGTGGCAGCACAGGTCAAATATTTACAACGCAAAAGTTTCAGATTTGCAACACTAGATGGCATATTTTATGCCGTGCACGGTCCCTATTCACACAATCCATACATCGTATAATTTAGTTTTTCTGTTGTCTACTCGCCGATATGTTAAACATTTAAAATTCTTAAACCTTATGAACGCCACAGCATAAACACATCAGCCCACGTATGCCCACGCCACGCCACATGGTCACCATATTATCGTCACATATTTGTGAAGTTAGCGTATGCCAAAAGCTACTGAATAGATCTTGATCAAATTTGAAACAGAGGTAGATTATAGTCTGGAATAACATGTAGGATACTTTTTAACCCAGGGGTATATTCCATCGGGATAATTTTCGACATTTACGCGAGCGGAGCCGCGGGTAAGTTGTAAGTGTTCAGGTAAGTTATTAAATAGAACGATTTTTAAAACAATGAATACACTCGGTAGAAGAATAGAACCACGAGTTTCTGCAGTTTATATTCAGTCAGGCCTCCCCAAGCACCACCACATCGATCTTTATACCGGGACCACAACGAGATTTTTATACCAGATGTATATCCCTTTCTTTCTTCTGGATGGGAAATCATCAAAGGACTTCTCCCGCTGTGGGCGAAGCGGAAGGGAGTGTCAGACTCTTACTGACTAAAACCCACCCGTGTTCCTTCTTGTGCCCTTTGTTTCCCAAGGTCGCGGTGACTTTTTCGAAAAAATTCCTGCACCCTAGCAGGCACTGACCCTATGGGGCCCCGTCTTCTTTGCTGACAGCTCTTTGAGGCGCGCGTGGAACACTTGGCGCCGTCGAATCGGGCCTGGTTGCTATCGGACGGCGAGCCACCCATAGCTCGCCATCCGCAGGCCCGCGCAGTAGCTGGCCGGAAATCGCCCTGCGTTTCCTGCCGCCCGGGGCGTCGTCTTCTGTTGTGGCGGCTGGAGCGTGAGGTTTCCCTCTCCCGAACGCAGTCCGCCTCCTCCTCCTTCTCTAGCATTACTGCTTCGCAGAAGGAGGTGACCGCTCCCCATGTTGTCTGTCATATTTGAAAATGGTGTTCAAAAAGTTAATTTCGCTTTTATAAACCCACCAATGGGACTTCGAAATTTCACGGCCACGGCTATTAAGAGATGTATGTTGCATATATTTTTACACGTAATCTCAACAAAGTTAACGAAGAGGTAGAACTGTATGTTCGTTTGTATATCCTTTGTAAGGACTAACCCGTTATGCTTAGGTTAATTTTAATCCCGAAAATTTACATCGCAGGAAAGGGACGCAGAAAAAAAAATCGCTGACTTTAAAACTTTACTATATATTTTCCACATCGTAGGTCCGCGAACCCGACCGTCAAACGCTAATCGAGCGCATAGTATCCCTCCAACGCGCGGCCGCCCGTCGCTCAGAACGATGCGAGTTCCTCGAGGAACACTCCAGACAGCTCACTGCGGAGCTGCGGGCCAAGGCGCGCCTGCTGAGGCACCTGCTGTGCGAGATGCCTGCGGGCGCCGTCGGCTCCAGCCACAGGGATGACAACAAGGTATAGTACCGCCCGTCGCTCAGAACGATGCGAGTTCCTTGAGGAACACTCCAGACAGCTCACTGCGGAGCTGCGGGCCAAGGCGCGCCTGCTGAGGCACCTGCTGTGCGAGATGCCTGCGGGCGCCGTCGGCTCCAGCCACAGGGATGACAACAAGGTATAGTACCGCCCGTCGCTCAGAACGATGCGAGTTCCTTGAGGAACACTCCAGACAGCTCACTGCGGAGCTGCGGGCCAAGGCGCGCCTGCTGAGGCACCTGCTGTGCGAGATGCCTGCGGGCGCCGTCGGCTCCAGCCACAGGGATGACAACAAGGTATAGTACCGCCCGTCGCTCAGAACGATGCGAGTTCCTTGAGGAACACTCCAGACAGCTCACTGCGGAGCTGCGGGCCAAGGCGCGCCTGCTGAGGCACCTGCTGTGCGAGATGCCTGCGGGCGCCGTCGGCTCCAGCCACAGGGATGACAACAAGGTATAGTACCGCCCGTCGCTCAGAACGATGCGAGTTCCTTGAGGAACACTCCAGACAGCTCACTGCGGAGCTGCGGGCCAAGGCGCGCCTGCTGAGGCACCTGCTGTGCGAGATGCCTGCGGGCGCCGTCGGCTCCAGCCACAGGGATGACAACAAGGTATAGTACCGCCCGTCGCTCAGAACGATGCGAGTTCCTCGAGGAACACTCCAGACAGCTCACTGCGGAGCTGCGGGCCAAGGCGCGCCTGCTGAGGCACCTGCTGTGCGAGATGCCTGCGGGCGCCGTCGGCTCCAGCCACAGGGATGACAACAAGGTATAGTACCGCCCGTCGCTCAGAACGATGCGAGTTCCTCGAGGAACACTCCAGACAGCTCACTGCGGAGCTGCGGGCCAAGGCGCGCCTGCTGAGGCACCTGCTGTGCGAGATGCCTGCGGGCGCCGTCGGCTTCAGCCACAGGGATGACAACAAGGTATAGTACCGCCCCTGTAACAACTGCCAAACATCTACAAATTTCAGTTGAGACCAACGGCGTAACGTGCTTTCCGAGTCACGGACGAGTGCACGACATGTGCAAGCGATCCTTAACCATGAAAACCGGTCCGGTCTGGTTTCTTTCTTTCTTTCTTTACATGCAGCTGTTATGATTTAGCCACGAGCTCCTGATATATCACAGAAATTCCCATAAATCCAAGATTTTTAACTGCTTATGTCCTCTGTCGTATAATGTAGTAATACAAAATGTCTCTAATAATTTTCCCTCTTCCATGCTGCTATGTAGAAACGGAAGCTAACTAAGGTAAATCATATAATGCTTAGTTTGTACGCTTATTATTATCCCAATCCTTTGAAATCGTCAGGGCTCAGAACGCGTTGTAACCACAACGCGTTCTGAGCCCTGACCGCGCGTTATTTACTCCATACAAATACACTCAATGCTCCCTTAAAATTACCTCGTCCTGCCTTATTTGCCGTGTCCTACCTTATTTTATTTATTTATTTTCTTTAATTCAGGTAGAACCCATAGATTTTTTGTTTGCTCTTCCTTACTCTCAGTAAAGAAGGAGATAATACCGTGTTTGTTAAAACTAAATTTTATGACAAATGATAAGTTACAAAGTCCGCTGTCCTATATGATAAAATAAATTTTATGACAAATGATAAGTTACAAAGTCCGCTGTCCTATATGATAAAATAATTATAATATATCTCATGACATAAAGAATGCAAAAAGGCTAGTTGAATGGCTAAAACTGAAGACACACACACACACACACACACACACACACACGCACGCACGCGCGCACACACACACATCGAATAGTGTGTGGGATTTCGTGAAATAGGACGGAAGTGTGTAACAGGAAGACGGGCAAGCGCGGGCTATTTGATTTGCCCAATGAGTGCGCGCGGTGCTAGAGTTGGCCGTCAAATGGGACCAACCACTTTAGCTTTTTTAATAGCAGATAGGCTATTTTTTGTCTTGGAAATATATTCCTTTGGGAAAATTTCCGACATTTACAAGCCGGCAACAACTAGTACTAAAATATATCTAAAATATTCAAACTACAGTGTGAAATTTTAATGGTTGTTTTCCCGAAGCGAAATGAGTTTGTATCGGTAATACAATCGATTTATATATATAAAAAATATTAGACTCCATAAATGGCAGATTAACAATTATTGTGATAAACAAAACTCGAAAGCGACTTGAACCAACAGTAGTGCATCGCGCGATATGTGTAGGTACGCGGCGGTACGTGCGTCTCATGTAGGTATCTACCTACTTTATGTCTAGTGCACTACTATTGATTCTCGCTCTTTCGAGTTTATGAACAATTTTTTAATGATTCGAAAAAAATAAAAAAAATTTTTAGTTTAACTTTGTGTTTCGATAGTACTACTGATGGGTAATCATCGATTTCACACTGTATATTATAGAAAGAGATAGCCCGGCTGGGCGGTGGAGCGATGGCCGCGGTGTGGGGCGGCGACCCGGGCGGGCTGACGGCCGAGCTGTCTCTGGAAATGAACCGCCGTCTCCAGGCCGTGCTAGAAGACACGCTGCTGAAGAATATCACGCTCAAGGTCAGTTCAAACACCGAGCCTTAAATTATGAGTGGATAAATCACTACATAGTATAAAACAAAGTCGCTTCCCTCTATCTGTCCCTATGTATGCTTAGATCTTTAAAACTACGCAACGGATATTGATGCGGCTTTTTTTAATAGATTGAGTGATTCAAGAGGAAGGTTTTTATTTATAAATGCATATTATAGTAGAGAAAACATTAGTATCTACATTGCACCCGTGCGAAGCCGGGGCGGGTCGCTAGTAAATTATAAAGTGCTATGCAATGATCTCTAGGGTTTGATGTGAAGGTCCTTAAGACACTCTGAAAACGAAAATTACTGAGTAATTTTTGGGTTCGGCACCCAAAGGGTAAAACGGAAACTAAGACTCCGCTGTCCGTCCGTCTGTCTGTCTGTCCGTCTGTAACCAAGCTGTATCTCATGACCCGTGACAGTTAGACAGTTGTCATTTTCACAGATTATGTATAACAATGAATATTAAAAAAACAGATTTAGGTTATTAAAAAAAAAAAAAACCTTGCCCCACATTAGGAGTTTCTCCTGTGTCGTGGGTGCGTTTACAAATATAGGATCTCACATAAACAAACAGCCAGATACGGAACAACTATCTGTAGGCTATAACTATTATTTGTATGGCCCCACGGAACCCACGACAAATGAAAGAAAGAAATTTACTGAAGATGAAAAAGCATTTCTGCTAGGGTTGCGGAAATTGTTCGAAACAGTCACCGCGGCCCTGGATCGCAAAATACATTAGGAGGATCACGGGTGGGTTTTAGTCAGTAAGAGTCTGACACTCCCTTCCGCTCCGCCCAGAGCGGGAGAAGTCATTTGATGATTTTCAATCCAGAAAAAAAAGGTGTAAAAGCGTTTTCCTACTCGACATGAGAATCGGTGCAATCCACTATTATTTTAGATATCAGCTGAGCTACATAATCAAAAATTAGCCACTTTACCGATGAATAGAAAATTGTCACACAGAAAGTTTTGATAATAAAAAATAACATAATTTTCAGGAGAACATGGACACTCTGGGCGCTGAAATTTCGCGTTTAAAAGAGCAATTGAAAGCGAACGAGTCTAAATGAACTATTTAATTACATATTAAAATTTAAGTGAAGTCACAATGATTCCAATGTTATATTATAATGGATTAACATTCCAGAATATGCCAATGATAAAAATTAAGGCTTAAATGTTGTACTTTTTGGTCGCCATATGTTGAAAAACGCATCTATTTCTAAACATTCCATGTAGCGTACAGGTTTCTGGAAATCTTTTGAAAGAAATCTATTGTCTATACTTATATTATAAAGAAGAGGAAAGATTTGATTGTTTGTTTGTATTGAATAGGATCCGAAATTACTGAACCGATTTGAAAAATTCTTTCACTGTTGGGAAGCTGCTCTATCCCCGGGTGGCATAAGCTATATTTTATCCCCATATTCCCACGGGAACGGGAACTACGCAGGTGAAACCGCGAGGCGCTGCTATCAAATATAATTTTACTAGCTTTCGCCCGCAGCCGCGACTTCGTACGCGCATATACGTTTTACAAAAAAATGTTTACAATGTCACGCGATGTTTTACAATCTGACTGCGTATGCAATTTTACGGTGGACATACCTACATACTTGATCGAAAAGGAGGAAAAAGGCTTGAAGCCAGTAACATGAGCACATGCTCATGTTACTGGCTTCAAGCCTTTTTCCCAATTTATAAAGTCGCCGCATTAGAACTTCTTCCATAAAATATCAATCAGGTGTATCAATACTTCTTTCTTTTTAAATGGTAATGTAGCACCTGACTAGCGTTTATCTAACTACATATCGTGCCCTTAGTAATATGAAGGCGTAAAACAATAAATTAGTTTTATTGAAATACGTGTTTAAAGATTCTGAATAGGGATGTTTCCTGATTAAAAAAATATGATTCTAATTACTCCGTCAGTTAGATTATAGAAAAATATTGGACACGTATTTTTTCCTTTATGAAATCTATAAAAACTGACGAAGATAAAAAGCATCAAAGATCAGGAGTGGGAGCGTGTGACGTCACTGCCCGGTAAAAATTGTAGCGGGAGCGACGTCACACGAGTTTTCAACGCACTGTATCGTCTTCATTTTTTGTTTAAGTGAAAAAAGAAAAAATACGTGTCCAATATTTTTTGGAAATCTATCTCACGGACTAATCAGATTTTTTTAGTTAACTACCCTATTGTTACATTCCAGTTTATTTTTCTAACAAAATGCTTAGTATTTTAGCTATAAATGTGATTTTCTTCAGATTTATTCTTCGATACCTTGATATATATATATATATATATATATGATATATATTATATAAGTAGCCATCAATAAAAAATAAATCACCTTATGACAGTAAAAACGAGAGACAAGCGGGGGGAGTGTGAGTGAGATAGAGACACAAACATAGTTACCGAGTCGTTAATGTTCTTTCTCTCTGTCAGCTTTAGCCGGTACATAATTTAATTGTGCCATTAGCATTCAAAATAGAACTTTATAAAAATGTTGACTTGAGCCCTTATATTACCAACGGTGCGATTTGTTGGGGACGCATTCCAAGCTAACAGAACTCAGCAAAATACCAGTATCTTACTTGTATTGGCCCAATCCGTGTTTTATTTTTACTGAATTTATTTACCCTATAATATGGCGACCATAAAAGTTATTTCAAAGCTTTCATCAATTTTATTAAAAATAATATCTAAATGAATTAAAATGAAAAAAAAAAAAGAAATGTTATGAATTTACGTTTGTATTTTATTTATTGACTATACAAAATTATAGTACACGTTTATATGAAACTAAATTACTTGAGTATTGCAGTTTAAGTAATATTTTCTGAAGTGTTAAGAAACTAAACACTAAAGATCTTCCTTAACATAAAAACATATGTTTCTGGCTTACCAAAGTAGAGTTTAATGGCAGAGAATGGTAAAGATTCGTTCGTTGAAAATAGATTTCCAAAAAATATTGGACAAGTATTTTTTTCTTTTTAATCGTCAACAAAGAATTAAGACGATACAGTGCGTTGAAAACTCGCGTGACGTCATTACGTGCTATGATTTTGTACTAGCGGAGTGACGTCATTAGCTCAGACTCTCGAAGTAAGTAATAATGACAAAAATACGTGTCCAATATTTTTGGAAATCCAACGGACAGAATAAATAGTATTATCATTTTTGTATGTAATAAAATACCCAATTGACAATATGGTATGCGTTGTTTTAACTTAGGATTAACTCACACCGGGATGCGACTCTCGCTGAAATGTGTATCTTTTCGTGTAGGAAATATAGTTCTATATTGTATGGCTTTTTTCAAAAGTGCAAGCAGTGTCGCGTCTTGGTGTAAGCTGACCCTTATTATTTATAAAACAATGTTCTCTAGAATATACCTTTTAATTTCTTACCTGTGACATTTCGGAATGGAATTGTAAATATATTTTTGTTTATATTTTAGAACTTTAGTTTAAAATGTACTGTAATATACTATCGTTAAATTATTTCCATGTAATTATTATTCATTTAATGTCTACTTTTAGTTTTCGATCGACCGGAAAGTTATGCGTTGGGTTTCAGAAGATACAGGCAGCTCCCAAAACGGTCTTGCCAAGGCCCGTTCTATGTCTGTTTAGTGGGTCACTATATCAGACCACAGGGATGACTTCAGAATTAAAAAAAAAAGTAAGGATTTAGTTTGCCCCAGGAAAACAACAACAGGGCCGCAAGTCTGCTATTACAATAGTGTCAGAATGATCTATCATTGATTTCATAATGGTAAATTTTTACAAGTTTCGTAATCTACTAATATAAAAGCGTCATTATGATTTTCTAATGGTCAACCACTGACAATCCATTGAAGGAAATGGCATAGAATGGTAATCTCGTACATAATGACAAATGAAATAATACAGACGTATGCAGTAATCTTCTAATATTTTGACACTTCCTTTGATCAGTGACCTACCATTAGAATGTCATTGCGCAGTCATTGCTTTTAATAGCTCGGTTAACAAAAAGTATTACGAGACCATTGACCGACCAATGATCGACAATTATGAATTTAGCAGATTACGAACTTTTAGCAAAATGACAATGGGATTGTGTTGGAATGACAAATTTATTAAAATAGCAGACTTGGGGCCCAGGCAACATTTCCAGTGCGGGAACTCTAATTTAGATAGGATGCAGTACCGAAACCTCTCTAACGGATGTATTGTAGAAGTAGTGTTCTATAGTGGTGTCCAGAGGTGTTCTATACATTGCCTACAATGCAAATACTCAACTCCATACATTCCGGTCGATTTCTATTTTCTGTAACCGCCTATTATACTGGTCTTTACTGTTTAATTTTATTTTCTTCTCTATGATCTATTAGTACTTATAGTTCAAATGTTGTGTGTCATACTGTTTATACAATGTAATGTTTGAATTTGGGATATTTTGTAAATGTTCGACGCGGCTTTGCGAGTAAACGGCGTCATGTGTCGAGCCGTTTCCCAAATATGTGAGGATCGTCTTCCAGACATACCAGACCAGAAGAGAAATAACTTTAATTTCGGGAGTCGGTGTTCAAAAAACGAAGAAACAACTAAAAACACCGACTTCCGAAATAAATTAAAGTTTTTTCATACTTTTGTGTTTTTTTTTTGTTTAGAAGTCTGTTGTATTTTATTGTAAATAGTTTTTTTTTTCTACAGCTAGCTGACTGCCCAATTGATCTCCGCAAAACACGATTGTATCTTTTCGAAACTATGATGACTCCTAAATAGTTTGTGTCCAGTAAGTGGCCTCGTAAATGGCATTTATTAAACCTTAATGGTGCAGATTTCAGTCATATATTATCGTGTCTAAAAAGTCTATAAAACCCATTTTGCCAAATAGGGTACTTGACTAAAAAATCTTATAAGTCTGTCAGATAGATTATAATAAAAAATATATCGGACGTATTTTCTTTTTTCACGTAAAAAAACGAAGACGATAAAGTGCGTTGAAAACTCGTGTGACGTCACTACTCGGTACAATTTTTACCACACCGTGACGTCAAAAGCCCCCACTCCTGATCTTTGATGCTTTTTATCTTCGTCATTTTTTTATTGATTTGATAAAGCGATAAATACATGCCTAGTATTATTCTATAATCTAACTAACGGACTCAATAGAATCTTTTTATTTTTTTCAAACAACAAAAACACCCTCTAGTATTTTGCAGCAGCCATCCTGGAAGGCCGCTATATTATTTATTAGTCACTGCAGCTGACTTTTACATTTGATCGGTAACATTATACTCCATGAGGACTGGTTTCGTCTACGTGACATCTTCATCTGCCTAGCCTTTTCCCAATATATTGGGGTCGACTCCCAGTCAAGCCAGATTCAGCTGAATATCAGTATTTTACGTGGAGCGGCTGCTTATCAGACCTACACAACCCAATAACTGGGTAAACGGTACTTCTTGGCAAGACTGGTGTCAGATTTTCTGGCTTCTGACAATCCGTAATGACTGGACCAACGGCTTAACGTGCTTTCCGAGGCACGGAGAAGTCTACATGACATCAAATAGATTATTTTATGAGAAGAAAACTTTTGTTAAGCAATAAATGTGTTTCGCAAAGCCGCCTCGAATTGATGTAAATTGATAAAAACTTGTTGAGACAATGTAAAATCTTTATGAAAAGTAATTATTTTTGTTTTGTAAGTATTTTTTGTGCTATCTCATAGTTTTTCTATATATTACACTGTAATTTTTTTGTCGAATCAGTAGGAACTATTTATTTGAGATAATATCTTTTGTTGTTCAGAAATATACCACCTGACTACCTACTAGCCTGTGCGACTGACGGCCCATAGAATCTTTAAATCCTAATGAAAAAAAAAAAGTGTTTAAAATCTCAATAAATGACAAGAGTTCTGGGCGTCTTAAAGTAAATGATAAACAGAGATGAAGTTCTAATTGCATGTGATATACGTCGCCAAATGCCATGCCAAATTAATTTGCGTCTCCGCTACAAACGACATTTTGCATTTCAAGGATAGAAGGACATTGCGGAATTTGTTCGAAAGAGTTACCGCCGCCCTGGAACGCGGCGGGCACAAGAAGGATCACGGGTGGGTTTTAGTCAGTAAAAGTCTGACACTCCCTACCGCTCCACCCAGGGCGGGAGGGGTCATTTGATAATTTCTCATCCAAAAAAAAAACGATAGAAGGACAACTTCTTAGATTTTTTGGGCCCATAAGGTGGCTACGTTCATTGCAGCATCTGTGGCATTAATTAAATACCTCAAAGTACTGGTGCATGGGCACTCCATCCAACGTGTGGCTCATTGACGACTGTTGTGTGACCGTAAAGAAGATCCGTCGTTATTTTTATTAAGCATAAGCATAGCATAATCAGCCTTTTAACGTTCCCACTGCTGGGACACAGGCCTCCTCTCTAGGAGAGGGAATGGGCCGTAATCCAGCACGCGGGCCCAGTGCGGGTTGGTGAATGTCACATGTCTTAGGATTTTTGGTTCTAGGACATGCCGGTTTCCTCACGATGTTTTCCTTCACCGTTTTGAGAGCAGTGGTGATGATATTAATTACACAAAGTAAGTCGGGGCCGTTACCACTCGGCCACCACTGCTCTGTTTTATTTTTATTATTTTTTACAAATTGTGTACTTTTTTTATTCTTTCGGACACTCCCTTCCGCTCCGCCCAGAGCGGAAGAACTCATTTGATGATTTCCTATACAATTGATCACAGTGTAATGCAATAGAAAACGTCTGTGTATAATAATGACTACGATACCTCATTTTGGTGTCTATAGTAACGATTAGCTATCGATCAAATATCATGTATTTATTGTAAAGTATTATTATACGCGCCTTATATGTACCGATCATATAAACATGCTTGATATCTCTACGTAACATTATTACAGCCATCATTTATGTATTCACAAGATTTCTAGTCATATTATGGTATCACACAATCCAACCATCTAAATTAAAATAGCTCTTATATCTCTATAATCAATAACTCTAGTCTAGGTCACAGGACTCACAGGTGACCTAGACTAGAGTTATATGATTTTTTTGTTTAGAATTCGATTGTATTTTTTTGTAAAACTGTTTATTTTTTTGATTTTGTGATGGATTTGCTCTTGACTCTAGTCTAGGTCACAGGTGACAGAGACAAAGTTAGCTTACCCAGAAGAAGCCTGTTCACTCTAACTTCGAAGAGATCAGGGTTGAATGCGTTCGGAAACACAGACGCAGGCAGAGTTCCACTCCTTTGCTTTGTGCTTTGCTGTTACAAAAGACGATTGGAAACGCTTGGTGCGAATTGGTGGAATAGCTACAAGGTAGGGATGGTAACTTACAGTGCGCCCCTACCTACCAAAAACACCCGCCCGTCACCACTTCCTATTGTTTTAGCTGAGAAGAAGTGGCGCAACAAACTCCCCAGCAACACATCTGTCTGTTGCGTTGTAAAAACTTGAATTGATCCATCAGTATGCAAAGTATTATTACAAAGTAAATAATATAAAATTGATAACACATTAAACCTAAAACTAAATTATTCGCCACTTGTTATTCAGCGGAATTCCGTAGTGTTTCGGTGCTAATGGACCCACCCGTATATTTTATTGGCCAAATATTCACGACACATATTCAATAAAAAATATTCCTTATTTCGTTCGAAATAAGCTTCAATTGCTTTGCAAAAGTGACGTGAAATACGTCAAATGAAGAGCCAGTAGGATATGACTTTGACAAATATGGTTCCTATAAAACTGTTTTCTTTCTACTGTCGGTACGTATATGGCGCGTAGACATTGTATTGTAAAATAAGAGATTATTATTATGGAAACATTGTTGTGAAGTGGGAATTTTACGCGACTAGCGACCGTTGTGTTGTAATCAAATATATTTTCAGCATTCTTTACGAGTTTTATTTGAAACTTATTTTTCCTGTTCTCCCATGTAGCTTAGGGTCGGCCATAAACACCTAATGAGAAAACACTGTGGTCACCAGCGTTGCCACCCGTCCCGATTTTGCCGGAACAGTCCCGATTTCGAAGACTCAATCAATTCATTTACGGGTACGCAACCCAGTCACGCGCCACCGCGCCATCTATCGCGCGCCATATGTACCGCGTTCGTCTTTGCGCGCAGAAATGTTAAAAGCGGCTCGTAACAACAAGAAATACGTATGGAATAATATTTATATAAAATAAAAACACAATAAAGTTTCATTTTCCTTAGACTGTCTCACATGGGTCATATTTTGATTGGACCAAACTCCGAACGTCTCGTGCTGGATGCCCGATCGTCCCGATTTTTTTTTTCCCTAAGAGCTGGTTCACATTAGGTCGGACCGACAGTTTTACCGGGCCGACACACGTGTCGGATACTCGGATCCATATTGGAGTATGTATTTCAATAGCGCCGTTCACATATGGGCGACCCGACAAAACTATCGGAGCCGACACTTTTACCGGACGTCCAGCCACGACTTCTGTCGGGTCGGCGTAATATTGGCGTACTGGCAAGTATGGCGCCGTTCACATTTGTCGGCGCGAAGCGGCGGAGCCATCCGCCCGCCACCCTTACACCCGCTAATTTCCCGCTTTCGGCACTCGCGCGAGCAGTTTCGTCGACGTGTATGCAGAGAAAACACGTTTAAATATGGATGGCGAAATAAATACGAAACTTTTCGCCGTCCATCTATACTAATATTATAAAGCTGAAGAGTTTGTTTATTTGTTTGAACGCGCTAATCTCAGGAACTACTGGTCCGAATTGAAAAATTCTTTTTGGGTTGAATAGACCATTTATCGAGGAAGGCTTTAGGCTATATATCATCACGCTTAAGCCAATAGGAGCGGAGCAGCGATAAAGAATGTTTTAAAATCGGGGATTCCACGGGGACGAAGTCGCGGGCAGCAGCTAGTCGTATACAAAAGACAACTTTTGTGACGTTACCGGCAGTAAAACGACCGTACCGTCAGTGGTGTTCACATTAGGTCGGGTCGGCAGCGTCTATTGTGAACAGCAACAACCGACAGTCGGTCGACAGTAAATTGTCGGTCCGACCTAATGTGAACCAGCTCTAAAGGTGGCAATCCTGGTCGTCACTGACAGCCGTTGTCGTACCAGGGTTGCAGAATCGTTCGAAAACCATACCGCGGCCCTGGAACACAATGGACATTTGATGGAAGACGGGTGGAAATTTTCTAGTTCAACTTACTAACGGCCGAACCCAATAACCGATCTATCACATACTGGAGATAGAAAAACAAATGAAACAACAAAAAATATATAATTTTTCTGTTGTTTCACTTGTTTTTCTATCTCTAGTATGTGATAGATCGGTTATTGGGTTCGGTCGTAAATCGATAGCTTGGGTTTTACAGCGCTATGCTCTACGAAAATGGCGCTTCATTCATTACTAGGTGAAAGTGCTGTGAATGTCAAATTACTATTGATATTAATTTTGTAATGTTTGCTTATGTTTTTTTTGTGTGTGTGCGGTGAATTGTTAGCGTCAATTTTGGCCCAAACAATATGCAGCCGACCGTCTATAATACCTTTTTTGTGTCTATGTTTCTAGATAAAGCAAAGCCACTATCGTAAAAAAAATAGTATATTTCAACAAGTCACTTATTAAAATCACAGATTAATTATTTTATAATCAAACAGGTACTTTGGTATGTTACTTATTCTTCAGCACCATCATTGGTTTCCGAATGTCAAAGGCAGAGATCAGTTCCTGGAAAGAGAAGAATATTAAAAATACAACGGAATTATTACCACAAAATGGTAAACGGATGGGCGGCAACTGAGATTAGTTTTAATACTGTGGTCGCATAGGATTTATTTATTTATTATATTTTTTTTTGTACACCTTGTAATAAGAACTGCGGGCGTACCATGAGGTGTTAAAACGTGAGTCTTCCGAGCGAGAAAGAGGGATGGAGTTATACACCCTATATAGCTCCATCCCTTTTTCTCGCTCGGAAGACTCACGTTTTAAGACGTCATGGTACGCCTGCAGGACAAACATTTATGAAAACAAGTGTACAATGGGCGGTCTTATCGCACCAGGCAATCTCTTACAGACAACCTTTAGATGGACTGAACGAAAGGAGATAGATTTAGGGCTGTCAGTGTACAATCGTTATAAATAATAGTAAATAGTCACAATATAAAATACATAAATAAAATATACTATTAATAACAAATAGGTATATAGTTGAGAAAGGACCGGAAATATTATAGTGAAAAGTAATGCTCCTTCACCATTTGTTCGAATTTACAATGGCATACATTTAAGATGGCTGATTTTTATTTGGTATTATTTTACCTTTGGCAACGTTCCGTTTTGCACAACGTTTATTTAGAGACACAATTATTTGTTACAATTTCACTTGGCATACTATGAAGATAACAATTTCATTTGGAATAATTAAAAATAGCTTTTAATTATTCCAAATTTACTACATAGTACTACATATATATATATATATATATATATTTACTACATAGTCTTGTTTGCCCTATTCCTAGAGTGTAATTTAAACCAGGGTAGGTGCGGAGTGGCGAGGCGATCCGCGAGCTGAGGAGCAGGTATAAAAGATAGGACCCCGTAGGTAGCGCTTGTCTCAGCAAAAGGATAAGTACGCTATATACAGAAGAATTGTAACAAAGTACAGTAGAGCCTCGTTTATCCGGAGAGGCAAAAACAAGACCCTTTCCGGATTATCGAGGCGTCCGGATTATAGAATGCCATATTTAATGGTAATAAAACATACGTTTAACTTTAGTTTCTTTAGTAAATTTTTAAATTACAACCTAAAGACAAAAATGTACATGTTCAAAAATAAAACCATGTAAGAAAAACAGTTAGTTAAAATAAAACATGACTTGATTCTTCTTGAAAAAGTCTGTATTCTTTTCTGTATATAATTTTCGCCATTCATTTCAAAAGCCCGCACCTACCCGCCTTCACCGCGAACCCCATTACATAACATACATAATCAGCCTTTTAACGTTCCCACTGCTGGGACACAGGCCTCCTCTCTAGGAGAGGGAATTGGCCGTAATCCAGCACGCGGGCCCAGTGCGGGTTGGTGAATGTCACATGTCTTCTAATTTTTGGTTCTAGGACATGCCGGTTTCCTCACGATGTTTTCCTTCACCGTTTTGAGAGCAGTGGTGATGAAATTAATTACACAAAGTAATGCGCCTGGCTGGGTTTGAACCCCCGACTTACAAATTGTAAGTCGGGGGTTCAAACCCAGCCAGGCCGTTACCACTCGGCCACCACTGCTCAACCCCATTGCCCGGCCGGATTACAGCGATCACCGAACAAGCGTGAGTCCGGATAACGAGGCCCTACTGTAATACTGTACCTGCCATCGCCGCATGTCAATGGATACGATGAACTGTTTCTCATCTGAGAGGTCTGCTCCTTCCTTCTGCGACGCGGACAGCGGCGTTATGAATGGTAAGCCGTTCTTTTCATCTGGAACATATATGGAATGAAACTTATTTTTATGTCAAAGTCAAAAATTGCACGCATAAAATTGATTGCAACTCATGAGTGAACACTTTTGTGCAATTTCTAATTCTAAATAAAGCAGATGAATATCGAGTAGTTTTGACGTTCAAAAGTGCCTTTTAATGGTCTAGTTGAAATAAATGAATTTACTTTGACTTTCGAGGAGTCGTAGAGAAACTATTCAACTCATAGAAATATAAAATACAGGAGAAGTGGCAAGGGGGCGTGTCGGCGTCCACGCGACATGGTCTGGGCGACCATGTCTTACGCAATGGTCGAATCTGCGAACTAGTGCGCTTCCCACCGTGAGTGTGATAAGATATAAGAATGCCGTGTTGTTCAGTGTTTTCTTGTAAAAACCGAAGCCTAAACTAAAACTTTGTTAATTATGGAATCACTTACCATATCAAAATACAAGTATTTTACTATAATTATTTGTCTTTAAAATCATGAAAAACAACAAATCGTAAAATATTTCTTACTTATACTATGTTATTTTTGTTTTCAAATGTCACAGCGACAATAACATATTACAATGAATACACTGCTCCTTAACCACTACTTAAGTTTGTCGCTAAGTGACTGGATGCGCAATGTAAAAATCACAAAACGATACTTTAGCAAGCCGATGTATCGCATAGTACGGCCGCTGCTTCTTGCCGCGAGTTAGTGATGTAGTTGTGCAGATACACTGTCGACAACAATGTCGATTGTTGAATGAAATATTACAAAAGTGTACCAAACTTTCTTAGATTTCATTAAATTTCTGGTAAATAATTGTTCAAGTTTTTTTGGCTTTGAATTATCGCATTTATGCCTTATCCTCGTGCTACTTCCTTACTTTTTATGGTAATTGTATTTTACTTTCGATAAAGTTTCGAATGCATTATAGTAATCGGCATGTTTAAGATAATATATTAGTGACCTTTGCTTAAAATTAGTCAACATATTCATGCTATTTATTTGTTATTCATGGGCAGCATGGTGTGTGTAATAAATGCCAGAATCGATAACTTTCCGATTTAGTCAATCACTAGCGTATATGTAAAATAAATTGCTTTTGCACAGCACAACGATACCCACCGTTGTTTTTGTGTGAGTAAGTTGCACGGTGTACTGTAAATATACGCTGTGTTTATTAGGATAAGGTTTAAAATTGATTGTGTAGTACAGTCCGATTTCAGAAATGCGGGTGTGTGCGCGACTGCGTATCTATTGCTTTTACTGAACTGCATTCGTAGTAGTTGCCGGGTGGTAGGGCAAAACAGGAGACACAGGTTCCGATACATTTTCGGCTACAGGGCATATCTCCTTATCTATGATTCAACTCTATTTGGTCACTCAGCTTGAAAGCTTGAAGCTTGAAAGGTAACCTCTGACGACCGATGTTCGGTTAACCCAGCCAAAACGGACTTTGCAAACTGATTTTTTCTCCAGTTTGATGATTTGATCGCCAAATCTCGTCATCCACAGCGTTTTCAGAGTAAGTATACCTGGTATGTTTGGGTCTGTCTGGGTTCTAGAAACAAGGCCACTGCTTCAGTATGCATTACATTTTATTGGCCGCGTCGATGATATCCATTATATCGTCGGTCAGATCAGGAAGGGGGCATAGACAAAACTTTTTATATTTACATTGAAATAACCACAGACTAAATATACAAGAAAACCCTCAATCCCAGAAGGCTTGAGTTAATTTTATTTTTTAGCTTTATTTACCGTTTCTGTGGGATCTTGTTTATTTGAATTATGGCTGATTTTTCAGTCTAATCTGTTTGAGACAAACAATTCCGGTGATTTTCTGTAAAAACAATCGGTTAATACAAGTGATCATCATCACAACATCTCTTCATCAATTTGGATCATCACAAGATCACCCTTATGGTTACTTACCCAAGGTCACGGAGATGAGTCCGTCTCTGACGAGGAACGAGACGTGGTAGATGTTCTCCACGCTCTTGCTGAAGCTGCCGGGGTCCAGCACGGTGTGGAAGTAGCTCAGCGGCTGATGGTGCTGCTTGTACCACTTGACGATGAAGCGGTTCACTCGGGTCACCATTTGGGAGCCTTGTTCTGTTTTGTCCAGTCTATAAAAGGAAGGCTTGTTATAACTGGATAATTGTATGCAGCCAAAATGTAAAGAATTTGTGGTGAAGCAGGTGGTAGTAGGAACAGCTCGAAGTAGTGTTGAAAATGGCGAAAATAACAATTTGTTTTTTCAAGAAAAAAGTGTTTTTTTATTCGCGTGTTTCATAGAAAAATTAACAGAAGGAATCCTTTGGAAAGAAATAGGATTCTTTCGAATGTTTCGGTTTATATTTTGAAAAATTGAAAAAAGAAGTTTTATTGAAATTGAAATATACTTTCATATGTAAAACAAAGCAGAAAAAAAACATAGTTTAACTATTTCATACTATAATATTCTTTTTCCGGTTTTATTGATAAAAATCCTGAAATTTATATACTGGGCAAATTTCTTCAAACTTTCGAATGAAACATTGAAAAAAAAAAACCACGGAATTTGAAAGAAACGGGAAGTTTTCCTGCATTTTTCAACGCTAACTCGAAGTGTCGAGTCGATGGTAAATCTACGCTTGAAAGGTCGATCCTTAGATAGGGGACCATTTGCCCTTTAGTAAGACTATTGTCGTGGCACGAATTGGCGTGGTTTATTGGCTACATAACTCCTTGTGATATGATGTAGCCTTGAACAGATTCGTGTGATTAGTGTCATGCTTAACACAACACAGTAATGTGGCCGTAGTTTTCGATTTAGGGGTTCTTGTTTTCCAGCGGGAGGACACGTCCGGGTGTCATCACTGTGTGGATCGCCCGGAGGACACGGTGGAGCATACGGTGGAGGTCTGCCCTGCTTGGGCGGAGCAACGCCGTGTCCTCGTGGAGGCGATCGGCGGCGGCGACCTCTCGCGTCTGGCCCTGGTTCAAGCCATGGTCCGGAGCGAGGAGGCATGGGAAGCAGTCACCTCCTTTTGCGAAGCAGTAATGCTAGCGAAGGAGGAGGCCGAATGCGTGCGTGAGAGCAGCAGAAGACGCCCCGTGCGTCGGGAAACGTAGGGCGAATCCTGGGCGCCTGGTTGCTATAGCAACCAGGCGCAGGGCGACGGCGCGTCATGTTCCACGTGCGCCTCAAAGAGTCTGTGCCGGCTAGGTTTGCGGAATTTGTTCGAAAGAGTCACCGCGGCCCTGGAACGCAAAGGGCACTAGAAGGATCACGAGTGGGTTTTAGTCAGTAAGAGTCTGACACTCCCTCCCGCTCCGCCCAGAGCGGGAGTCATTTGATGATTTCCCATGCAAAAAAAAAGGAGTTCTTGTTTGGGTGGTCTTGGGCAAATAACTTCAATCCTGATAGTCAACAGTGATTGCTTAGACCTTGATGATGGCGGGATTGTCCGAGTGTAGATGATTTTATACAGGGATAACTTAAAAATGTATGTTGATTTACACAAGGTTCAGTTTGCAATACCTACTAGGTAATAGGTACATATTTTAGGCAAAAAAAAAGTATAATATAACTTAGTTGAAACCAGCAAAAAGTACTTGTTTATGTCTATGAAATGCTACTAACTTGTCAACTTTCTCGGGCTCCTTGAGCTGCGCCGCCTGCTGCCTCTCGATCTGTCTGCGCACGCGCACCGGGCGCTGTGCCACCGGGGCAAAGCTCCCGAACATGTGGCCCACCACCGGGATCTCGGACGGGAACGAGAAGTGCCAGAAGTCGGGGTTTTCGGCCTGGAATGTAAGACGACATGATAAAGAACGTCCGGATCGATTTCTGGATAAAGCATTGGTGATGGAGATATTACAAAGGAATAGTATGTGAAGGGAGTGTCAGACTCTTACTGACTAAAGCCCACCCGTGTTCCTCCTAAAGCTCTTTGCTTTTCAGGGCCGCGGCGACGCTTTCTAACAAATTCCGCAACCATGTAAAGTACCTACTTATGCAACAGTGCTATTATTTTACCGGGAAATGTTATCACCAGTACAGCATTAAACGTGTACCGGATCCGAGATCCGCAGGATGCTTGGCCGCATAGGATCAGTCAGAGTGCCCACCCTTTGTTTAGCAGTGGATGTAATTCAGATGAAAAAGAACTCTAATCTCTATGACATTAACTCACAATATGCCTCGCCAGCTCATGCTTATCATACGCGTTGATGTTCCCGCTGACGGCTTCGGAACACCGCACCGTGACGTCACTAGCGGCGCGAAGCACTCGCGAGTCCAGGTAGCTTTCACCTGAAAGTATTATGTGTAGTTAAGTTTGTTAGGTATTAGATGTCGGTCGTCCGAGAAGCGCCCTCTGCCGGCACGATGACGCAAATGGATTTGCCGTACAAACTAACGCTTTCTATTAGGACGACGTCCTAAGAGTACCAACTATTTAGTAGCGTCCGACCGATCCTTCGGCATTAGTTCGTCAACCTTCCATTACCAGCCAGAACTTCGACTCATTTTACCGAAGCTAATCGAAAATTGAATGAACTTTCACGAATGCGCGATGGAAGGGGCGCGCTGTAAATAAAAAACATCAGACACTGTTTGTAATCTTAATTTATATTTGACACTTATAGGGAACGTGCACGGCGTAGACTATGCCATCTAGTGTTGCAAATCTGAAACTTTTACGTTGTAAATATTTGACCTTTACTTCCTGCACCCTCCATTTAGAAGAACGTGCACGAAGTAGACTGTGCCATCTAAAGTTGCAAATTTGAAACTTATACGTAAAATATACTTGACATTGACGCGTCTGTGCTGCCACCTATAGTTTCTGCACATTCCCTATAATGTAATTTTTACTATGTTGATAAATTCTTTATTTTGTTTAACTCTTGCAGTTTTTAAAAGAGTGTAAGAACACTGTTTCCTTCCCATCTTAGTTGCATATGTCTGATTATTATTTATTTTATAATACTATTTAGTATGTATCAGTAAGACATTTACATATGTATTGCAAGTTATATTTAAAATCTATTGTTTTAACTTTTGTATAACAATGTCTACATCTCTTTTTACTTGATTCTTTTTTCGCAGGCATGATGGAAGAGATTTCTATAGAAATAAGCATCACCTTTGTACCTATTTATCTGTTTCCTTCTTCTTATCTTTTTATTAAGGTACTCCCTTTCTTCACATAAAATTGTTTGTCCGATATCATCATTATCCATAACACGTTTGCTATAAACTGCAGTAACCATAATGTTTAAAACCCCGAAATTTTGTTCAGCATAATTATCTTTAGTTCTAAAAGTATTCTGTCATAATATCGAGTACCATAATAATTGAATCTCCTAATTTTACATGCCCTAAAGTTATATGTCCTAAGTATTGTGTTGAATAACGTGTATTATTCCGAATGTTCATTTATAATAAATCATTTGCTAAAAATAGGTTTTAGTGACAGAAACGAATCGCTGTAAATCCGACTCCACGCAGTCTTGTCTGCCCTACCCCTAGAGTGTAATTTAAAATCGCGTAGGCGCGGAGGGGCGAGGTGGCCCGCGAGTTGAGGAGCAGGTGGTTGTAACACTCGCCGCCGCGGCTGAGGCTGGACGCCGGCCAGCAAGCCGAAGCTGCGGTGGAGAGCGTTAAACCCATCTGCGACGATAAACTCGCGTGGGACCGCCGGAGCCCCGCAGCGCCGGAGCCGTGACAGAAACCATGCCTGCTGCATGTTGCATGCTTGCTTGCATGCTGCGTGCCTGCTTGCATGCTGCATGCTTGCTTGCTTGCATGCTGCATGCTTGCTTGCTAACAAAAACCACATGTTCACAATCAACTGCTTTATTGAGTACATGTATAATATATTTATTTACGTTTAATAAAATATTATAGAATAGAATACTCTTTATTATGTACAAAATATAAGTTACAAAAAATATAGATGAAGATTATAATGCATGATCAGATATTTTTAATTATAACAAATGAGAGAAGCTCATAGCAATTGCTTTGTTATAAGATCTAAGAATATTATTATTATAAATAAACATTCAGTAACTTGAATTTAGGACTTATAACTTATTGGGAAGGATGGAATTTCTTTTTCACTGATGCCTCAAAATTAACTGAAACAGATTGTACTGGTGTGTCAGTCTACTTCCAAAATTCCAAAATTGTTTTACTTTTCCAGTGTCCACCAGAAACATCAGTGTTTACAGGAGAGTGTATTGGTATTTTGGAAGCCATACACTACATTAAATCCCATCAAATAACAAGATCAGTAGTTTTTTCAGATTCTCGCAGTAGTATTCAGGCCTTAAAACAAAATCAACTTTATAGTAAAATTCACAGTCAAATCATTTCAGATATTAAGACCTTGTTATTTGATTGCTCCCAGAATGGCTTGGACATCGAGATAGTCTGGATCCCCAGTCACTCGGGTATTGTTGGCAATGAGTGCGCTGATTCGTTAGCTAAGTATGCCACATCGAATCCGGCTGATCGAAAGCATTACGTAGCTCATAACTACGATTTGCGAAATGGTGCCAAATCCAAGTTATTTAACTCGTGGACTGAAGCATGGAAGACGACCTCTAAAACCAAGGGTAGGTATTATGCCGCTATACAGCCCGAAATTCAACGTAGGCCTTGGTTTTTTAAATGCCCTAAACTGTCGAAGAGAACTGTTTCGTCACTCTGTAGACTGAGACTCGGACATTGTTGCAGCCCAGTGTTCCTGCATAAGATCCATGTGCGAGATACTTCCCTGTGCGAGTGCGGTCTCGCGGAAGGCACTTTGGACCATATATTCTTCTCCTGCACCTTAAACAATAAATCCTTTGACCTTTACAATAAACTCTCTAAATGTAACATTCCTCTCCCAAGCAACTTCCATTCCCTCCTTTCTCACTTCTCTCCTAAATTAATTCACTTTTTGGCCACTTTTTTAAAAGATAATGATTTGAAATTTTAATTGGTGCGTAATTTTTGTAGTTAGTTTGTATATAGTCATTTATGTTTAGTAAATAACCGTTTATGTTTAGTATAATTACCATATCCGTATATTAGAATTAAAAATTTGTGTTTACTAACCCATGTGTTCGTACTTACAGCTAGACTAACAACTACCATGAAGTGAGAAGTTCGACGGCCTGCCTGCCTGTGCTGCCGTCACGACATGACACTGGCAGAATAGTCGAAACCGGCTCAGTTGCCATAAAAAAAAAAAAAAAAAAAAACTTTTATTGAAAACGATTTTTTATTATGTATATTATTGATTGTAATATTTATGACAAACGGATTTAGGACATATTATATTTAGGGATTTCAATTTTATGGCATCAGATATTAGGTGATATTAAGTTCGGGTAAGTTATCTTTCGGACAAATGATGATTAGGACAAAAAAAGTTATGGCTCTTTAAATTATGGCTAAAAAAGTTAGGTTACACAATAGAGAACCTTTTATTAAATGTGTGTACCTACATAAATTGTTAAATAAATAATCAAATTTAACTCCCGTTTTTTTGTTCTTTCATGATTTTGCCAACAGTGGTGACAAAGTAAAGAGCTTTCCTGGTAAGTCAGGGCTACTACAGCCGTTCAAGGCTGGTAGTCCACTAGTTACTGTCCCTAAATAAATATATAACTAGCCAAACAAAACAAAACAAATATCTTTTTTTATCAAACAAACGTTGCCCCACACTAGGATAATACTCCTGTATCGTGGGTGCGTTCACAAACATGTAAACTCACATACACAAAACACCCAGACTATCTGTAGGCCATAGAAACATTTGTTTGGTGCGGGGAACGAACCCGCCACACGTAGCGCAGCAGCGGAATGCTCAACCATTGCGCCAAGTGTGTCGTCAAAAAAAAAAATTGTTTGAGCTATGTTCGAGTTTTAGCAAGACCAATACACAACATTAGATAATATTTAAATTATAATTCACCTGGGTGCCGGACTCTCTCCTCATCGTCTCCTTCCTTATGTAGGTCTTTAGCCTCGTTCACAACTTGTGACGTCTTGTCCATACACTCCAAATTGTTGCCACAATCGTCTTCTGCAAATTTCACCATATTTATTTAAATGTTACCCTACATTTGAAATTTCTCACACACTGAACTTGTAAAAATACACTAACAGCCAGATCTGGAACAATCTGTAAGTCATACAAATATTTGTTTCATACAGGAATCGAACCCGCGACAGGCAGCGCAGCAGCCAATCGCTCAACAACTGCACCAACCATGTTGTCAATCGCTTTACTTATAGAGTTGCAAAAAAGCAAAACATTTAATTAAAGTAAACCATTTCTGAATTGTCAAGATCAGTCAATCAAAAAGATGGAGCAAGTTCTAAAGTATTAGCTCTTTTTAGGGAAGAACTTGCAAGAATCTCCTTGAACACTATTAAATCAGTGTATAGTTGACAAATAATAGTTAATGGCATAGCAGAACTTAATGCCAAAAGGCATATTCTACTAGTTATCCTTCGGTTTTTAGGATAATTTGTGATAGGTGAACAAAACAAAACAATCAATTTGTTTGCAAACATATTCATATCAACACAGAAAAACGCCAAAAGCTGAAATGTGTCTGTTACTAGTTTGTGAGTTCAGGTCAGATAGGCAGTCACTCCATGTAAAATACTGGTATTCAGCTAATACCAGTATTGGATTCATCCAGTTAAAATAACGGGGAAAGCTGACAACGTCAAGGAAGCGGATTAACTGACCAATGCAGTCAATACTGGCGAATACTGAAATTGCAAGCACTCTAATCGAACCAGGAATAGTTTTATTTACCTACAATAAAAACGATAACACGACAGAGTGTTCGTACTTACCTACAGTGGCCATCACTTCAAGCATATCTCTCAATCGTAATTGCCTTCCAAAACTTCCCGACATACTGATCCGTGATGACTGCGAAAGCGTATTGTTTCTAGGCATCTTCGTTACTTTCAGTAATTACGATTTTTTATTAAAAATATTTGTTTTCTTTAGCAAAACATTCAGCTTCACCGCCAGGTTTCAGTTGACATCTGCGTTCGAATAGTAACGATCAGTGTTGCCAACTCCAAAACTACCGAGTCGCTAGACCCTTAATCAAAAGTCGCTAGAAAGTCACTAAAACTAGCTCCACCAGGAGTGGATTCACGATTTTGCCTGGGAGAATACCTATAATTTTGTCGGGGACCGAAAAGGCGGCGTGAAATATTAGGATAAGTGAAAAAAAAATTGTTCAAAATTATTTTTGCTATAAGCACTTTATAATTCCTTAAAATTAAAGCAAGCGAGCAGTCGACTGTTCAATATTCAAACATATTCAACTTCGGGGATTTCTCCTGTGTTCCCCTATCTATACAGAGCATACCATTGACCTATTCTCAATGGAGCATACCTACGAAATAGTAGAAATTATAGGAGAACTGGCCGTATTCAATAGCAAAACTTAGATTTGAAAGAAAATTGGATGTGCTGCTTTGAATATTTTTTGAAATATCTATTGCTGGCTGTTTTAATTTGTACTCAAAAATCGCCAGATATGTCGCTAAATAATTTTTGTCGTCAAAACTTTATTTTAGTCGCTAAGACTTGAGCAAAAGTCGTCAGTTCTAGCGACTAAGTCGCTAAATTGGCAACACTGGTAACGATTACCTTGTGAACGCACTACGGAAAAAAAGAACCAAGTAAACTTCCTAAAGTATTAGCTTCGATTGTGTCATTGTACTTGTTGAAGGGAAAAAATATATGAATAGGTTTCTCAATCGTCTAGTTTGTCTTTTTTCTATTTGGTTTTTTCTCATTTGGTTCATAAAAGTCGGTTAATATTCAGTTTCAGAATGTATAGAGTGAGTAAAAGATAGGGATACTCCCTCAACGTCAAACAACCTTGGTCTTTTGTAATGTTGCTAGCTGTATCTCATATTTTTTGGTAGTATTCCAAATATTTGTTCTTATAAACAGATCGAGCCGCGGGAATTACACCACATAATGAGTACTGGAATTGAACAGAACATCCATAAACGTTAAAAAAGTATAAATGTTAGAACATTTAAAAAGGCATTTGGCAAGTGATACGCAGTTATGCAGCTTTATCAATAGCTTTTAAATAAGTCGAGAATTCTAAATAATTATAATGTTCATCCGGGAATCCGGGATTGAGAGCTTACGGGCAATTTTATTTCTGGTAAACTTAAATTTAATCTCTCCTGTCGTGATCTGTCGTGGAAATTGTTGAATAGCTATTTGAAGCGTTACCGAATTGCCGCATCAAGCCACCAAAGTTTCGGATTCTCTACGTAGAGTACCAATAATCACAAGTTGTCAAAATTTGTTCCACTTTCACTTGGGAAAGAGAAGAGACTAGGCCTTACAATCTTATCTCATCTATAATCTTATCTTATCTCGAAGTACAAGTCCATAGTTGACCACATAATCTTATAATGTCTTTTGTATAGTTGACTTAGAGTCAAGTCAAACGAATCTTCAATTTTATGTTTACATAAAACCATATTGAAATATTTGGGACAAAATAAATCATCATCATCATCAGCAGCCTGTTGCAGTCCACTGCTGGACATAGGCCTCTCCAATTGCACGCCACTTAGATCTATTTTCGGCTTCTCGCATCCAGTTTCTGCCAGCCGTCCTGCGCAAATCGTCACTCCACCGTGCCTGAGGACGTCCTACACTACGTTTGCCGAGACGCGGTCTCCACTCTAGAACTCGTTTACCCCAACGGTTGTCGGTTCTACGACTAATATGGCCAGCCCACTGCCACTTCAGCTTGCTAATCCGGTGGGATATATCGCTGACCTTGCTTCTCTGACGGATCACCTCATTTCTGATGCGATCCCTCAGAGACACACCGAGCATAGCCCTTTCCATAGCCCGCTGAGCGACTTTGAGCTTATGGACCATACGAGCCGTCAGTGTCCACGTTTCGGCTCCGTATGCCATGACGGGTAGGACGCACTGATTGAAGACTTTCGTCTTTAGGCACTGTGGGATCGACGATGTAAAGACTTGACGTAGCTTCCCAAATGCTGCCCAACCCAACTGAATTCTTCTGTTCACCTCGCCCTCAAAATTGTTTCTACCTAACTGCAATGACTGCCCGAGGTACACATATTTTTGAACAACTTCGAGAACGGCACCGTGAATCGCAATCGGTTCCGGTAGAACATGTTCGTTGAACATGACCTTGGTTTTATCCAAGTTCATCCGTAGGCCGATGCGTACAGAAGAGTCAGCCAGGTCATTCAGCATCTGTTGTAGGTCCTGCAGCGTTTCTGCCATAATGACGATGTCGTCTGCAAATCGCAAGTGAGAGATGTACTCGCCATTGATGTTTATGCCACGTTCTTTCCAGTTCAGCGTCTTGAACATATCCTCCATTGCATTAGTTAGCAAAATAAATAAAAGTGACTAAAAAATAAACAGTAGGAAATTACTTTTTGTTGAGGTATCCCCATCATAAAATTTTGTTGGTTGTAGGAGTGCGCGGTTTAAAGACAAAACGTTGCATTTTAACGAATTTAGTTGTAATAAAATAAATATTTTTATAATAATTTGTACAATAATCTATAGTTCCATTAATGTAAATAAAAATTTTCATTGAATAGTCGAGTCGTGTCGTTACGGTACATTAGTGACAAAGTTGTTGAACAGTGAGGTTAGAAATTACAAACATTTTGTGAATTTAAATGGATTCAGGGCCTGCCCAGGAGGTAACTGAATTGCTGCGACAATGGGAGGAACAGCATACTTCTGCCAACTTCGACCCAATACCAACTTTGACGAGGTAGGTTCTTTGTTTTGATATTATTGCGAAAAAAATAATTATAATTAGCACATTTGCCGTATGCTTACACATGTGGCTGGGAAATAACATTTTAAAAATAGAAATCATGACCATGCAGTATCAAGTAGGTAGTTATGAAAAATAGATATTCGTAAGATCTTGAACAACTTTTAATGACTTTAGAACTAACCAGGAAGTACAACTTTTAAATGCTATTGCCTCTTTATTGGAGCTATTTCTAAGATCAAATAGTAGAAACCAAATGAGAGCCTTTTAAATGAGCCTAAACTAACTGTTTATAGAAAATTTACTATGAAAAAGTTGAATTGATAGATAATAAAAAAAAGTTTGTTGACAAACTTGTTTTTTTTTTTTAATGAGTCCATGAATAAGCAATGATCTTAGGTTGTCAGCAAGATTCATGTGACCAATGTCGATATGCTGAAGAGGTTATGCTCAGCAGGGCTTTGTGGCCAAATAAAATAAAAGTTTTTTCTATGACCCTGAAGGAGTTTAGATTAGACCAGTATTTTTACTTGACTAGAAATATGAACATTTTATATTTCAATATTAATCTAACTATATATAACACCCTATATAAAAATAAATTAAAATTCTCCTAACTAGAATATGGAATCAAAAAACCTGAACAGTTAAGAAGTTATGGCAAAAGCATTGTATACAGGCTTAATTTGTGATTTCTATTGGAAATAAACCTGCTAGTACTCTATTTAAATAGTAGCTGAGTTAATGAGCTAAATTAATTTGGTTAGTTATTCAGCCATCATGATTTCAATGATTCAGAGAGGCAGAGCTGTTCATGTCCACAAGGACCATCCCATTTGTGGACTGTAATCATGATTGCAAAATATATATAAAAGCGAGATACCACTCACTGATTATTCACAAAATCTCAAAAACTATTACACCTGCATACTTTAAATTTGGCAGGTAGGTTGCTATTGGGTGTAGACATCTGCTAAGAACGGATTTGACAAACTCCATCCCTAAGGGGGTAAAAGGGGGGTGGAAATTGTTTTTACTAAATCTTCGCGCAGACGGAGTTGTGGGCGAAGTGCTAGTATCTCATAATATGCTAAATGGATGTTTTTAACTAACAAGAGAAATTCAAGGAAAAAAGGAGGTCTATAGCAATACTACATACTGAAATTAAAGTTCTAATAATAACTAGTGACCCGCCCTGGTTTTCGCACGGGTGCAATGCTGATACTAAATATCTACCATATTATGCATGTATTATACATATGAACCTTCTATTCTATTCTACTTTACCTAAAAAAAACGTATCAAAATCCGTTGTGCAGTTTTAAAGATCTAGGCATACATAGGGACAGACAGCGGGAAGCAACTTGTTTTTTACTGTGTAGTGATAAAGGTCCATTTATTCATTGTTTAATGCTTTATAGTTGACATTATTTAAGAGAATCCTATCTCCAACATGCTGTGAATATCTCAAATCATAAGCTTAGTTATAGCCAAAAACTAAAATTACGATAATGACTTGAAACATTAATCTATTTTCAACCAAGGAATCTAAAACTTTATCAATGTAAACAAAACATATAATTCAGTGGCCTTGGCAGGTAGCATGACACATTTGAATTCATCTAAATTATATCATGAGGATAAATAAAGGCCATATTATTTTTATGTAAGAATATTTCATGGGACTCAAACATAATTATCTCAATGCAGGGTTATATTATATTTTTCTAAACAGCTTGACCTGGGGCCCAAGTCTGCTATTTTTATAAATTTGTCATTCCAATACGATCCCATTGTCATTTTGCTAAAAGTTTGTAATTTGCTAAAGTCATAATGGTTGATCATTGGTCTGTCTGTTTTGATAACAGAGCTATTAAAAGCAATGACTGCACATGCACAATGACATTCTAATGGTAGGTCACTTATCAAAGGAACTGTCAAAACTTTAGCAGATTACCGCATACATAATGTAATTCATTTGTCATTATGTACGAGATTACCATTCTATGTCATTTATATCAATGGAGTGTCAATGGTTGACCAAAGGAAAGTCATAATGACGCTACCAAACTTGTCAAAATCAACCAATATGAAATCAATGATAGACCATTCTGACCACAGAACAGAAAAAAACACTAGAAGTCGCAAGTAGGCGGGGCACGCGTAGCCCTAGTATTGCGTAGCTCCGCAATTGTAGGCGCCCAAGCGCTGTCGCGCATATCAGTCTAGTTCCGACTGCGTTCACGTCACTTACTCTCGAAAATCCGAAATAAAATCAAATATGCCGTATTGTGCTGTTTTAGAGTATAAAAACGATAGCCGTACCAAAAATGTATCCCATAGTGGTATATCGTATCATAATTAAGTACTATTTTATTTTATTTTAATTAATATATGATAAAACATTGCTTACATTTTTATTCAAAAACGCTAAACAAAAGTAGAATCTATGATTTAAATCATAAGGTCTACTTTCTTTCACATCAAACCTGTTATTCTAGATGATTCCATCCTATGTCATGTGACAGTTTGCTACTCAATTAGAGAAAGACGTTATCGATAAAGAGTTGTCGATGTGACCTTATCAAATAAAAATTCAAGATTAATTAATAGTAATATTATTTGATGTTAAACAGATAGTAATTTATTTATATCCGTTGAAAATGAAATGTCGTGAGAGTATGCATAAGCATGTATTCGCCAGAATTCCGCAGCTTCGCCCTTACTCTACATTATTACTCATCGAAAGCCTATAAATACGTGCGTAGTACGTTTGATTGCTCTTTGCCTCATCCACAAACCTTAACAAAATGGTATGCTAATATCGGTCGAGATCCTGGTTTCACAAAAGAGTCATTTACAGCTTTAAAACTTAAAGCGGATTCATCAAGTCATCCAATATTAGCTTCACTAGTACTTAATTGATGAAATGGCTATACGTAGAAGAATTGAATGCGATGGTTTCTTGGATATATTGACATAGGTACAGGATTAATAGGTGACCATCTAGCAGAAGCTAAAGAAGTAAAGCTAACAAAAAAATATTCATTAAGCAGTCGATCGGACGTAACACGCGTATAAAGGTACATTTCGGTAATTCGTTTAGTTCATTTTAATTTTGTTTTGTTATTTTTTACTTATGTAAAACATGTGTTAAAATCTGATTTAGTAAAATTAAATTGATTTTATTAAACTTTTGTTCCATTTAAAGATAATTTTGCTTTGTATAAGTGGGTTGGATAATTGAGTAATAGTACCTGACTAATTGAGTTTAATCTGTGTTTTAGCATCAGCGTATTCAGCTATCAGTGTATAGTTTTCGCCAAATACGAAGAATGTTATGCTTATTGAATACGAATATAAATATAAACGGAATGCACGAATACAATTAAATATCGATAAGTAAGGTTACGATGTTGTACATCACTAGCGAATATCATAATAGCGATCAACTCTATAAACAAATATCTATCTTATGTTCAATGCCATACTGCATACAATCGAATATATTACAATTTAGTGACATCTAGCGTCGAATAGCGGAACTTGCTAGTAAAACTATGCCTACGAGCTTTCACGGAAATATAAGATTTAATACCTACAAAAGATTGACAATAATGAACTCTATTTATATGATGTAGTTGCACTTTTTTTTTAAATAGTGACTGACTATAGAGACTTTTTGGCATGGACCAATCACAAAATGAATTTGCTAGTGTGACATAATATGATTATCTTGAAGATGTGTTTGTTAGGGCACGCTGGTTCTGATAGTAATTTATGCGTTATGCGATTTCTACTGTTTTTTTCTGTTCTGTGATTCTGACACTATTGTAATAGCAGACTTGAGGCCCTGGTGAGGCTCGCTGGTAGCCAGTGGATGCAAGACCACAGTTTGGAGGTTGTTGTGGAGACACTTGTGGGGAGCCGTTGTCCAGCAGTAGACGTCTTTCAGCTGATGATGATGATGATGATGATGATGATGAAAGGAAACTAGTTTGAACATGATTTTACTCATTTCACAACTATATAAAAAGACAAATGTTTCAAAATGTTATGAAATAATTTTGTGTCTGAAGATAAAAAGTCGTGTATCCTTTTGTTTTATGACTGTTCATTGTTAAGTTATTTATCTTTAAATGTGCATGTCATGCTACTATTCAACTTGTTCTTTCTCACCTATTCTGGGATCAGCTTTCCGTGCAGCCAGTTATACTAGCATGATCTACTATTATAAAGGGGAAAGATTTTTGTTTGTTTGCTTGTACCAAATCAGCTCTGAAACGACTGGATCGATTTTAACCATTTCTTCTCCATTGGAAAGCTATATTATCAGCGAGTAACATAGGCTATATTTTATCCCCGTATTCCCACGGGAACGGGAATTAGCCTGGTGAAACGGCAGGGTGCTGCGAGTACCTACTTTATATAAAGTGCCTGCTGATTGGCCAACATGTAACTGGGAAACATGCAACCTCTTGGCGAGTGTATATAATCTTTCAACTCCTAATTCCATGTATTCTGACTGATTATTTTCTATAATGAAATTATTAGACATATAAGTAAATAAATATTGATAACTTCGTATCAAATATAGATATCATGAAAATTGAAATGATACTGTGTGTTTATAAATAATATCATTTAGAGAGCAGAGCAAAACAATTATAATTGCGCTAAAGACGTGTCATTAAGTAGTTCTTTTACTTAGTAGCTTTGCTCCCATGGCTTATTGCACAGGAATGGTGCATTTGTCAGGATAATTAGAAGTCGGTTAAAAAGCCTGTCCCACTCTGTGAATTTATAGCTTCTATTTTCTTTTTTTTTAATATTGCCCCACAATGGGAATTTCTCCTGTGTCGTGGGTGCGTTTATAAACATACAATCTCACATACACAAACACGCAGACCCAGAACAACTATCTGTAGGCCATACAAATATTACAAATATTTGTTCCGTGCGGGAATCGAACCCATGACTCGTACCGCAGCAGCCAATCGCTCAACAACTGCGCCAAACGTGTTGTCAAAAAAAAAATTGCATTGTATTTCCAGAGAAAACCAAAACTAAGCAAAAGAACAATTCTTCCTTGTTGTAATATTACTTAGAACATCATATCTGTATGCGCCAATGGTGAAGGCCAGCCATTCTCAACATGTGGCTGCATGTGACCCACCAAGCTCTTTTGTGTAACCCTGTACCCTGCACATTATTGGAGCTATATTTACTGAGTTTCGAAATATCAGTTTCATAGAATTCGAAATAACTAATCTATACTAATATTATAAAGCTGAAGAGTTTGTTTGTTTGTTTGAACGCGCTAATCTCACGAACTACTGGTTCGAATTGAAAAAATCTTTTTGGGTTGAATAAACCATTTATCGAGGAAGGCTTTAGGCTATATATCATCACGCTTAAGCCAATAGGAGCGGAGCAGCGATAAAGAATGTTTTAAAATCGGGGATTCCACGGGGACGAAGTCGCGGGCAGCAGCTAGTATTTAGATATACAGCGGGACCTCTTTAAAAATGTACCCCTCGTTCGGATTCGTGGAGCGTTCGGATTACAATACAGAGGATTTATAAGGTATTTTTTATGAAATAAAACGAATACTATTATGAAATTTCAAATGTGTATTCCATCTATAAACATTACATTTAATAAACTTTTTTAAAGAAATCCAATATTTTAGTTTGTTGGGAGGTATTTAATGACAAATAAAAAGCGCATGATACCTACTCGACATTCGGTAAGCAACTGGCGAGACGGCGAATATAAAACGCGGGCGAAAGTGGGACGTTTTACAGAGGACGGATTACAGAGGTATTAGAAAGGGTTCGGATTATACTACTACTTCTTCACTCCTAGACAATGTGCTGAGACTATTCTCACCTGCTACCAAAACGAAAAAGTTCGTGCCATAGTAGCTTAAGCCAACTTGTTCACTATTTTATAAAAAACCGACCATTTGTCACATTGCAAAAATCCTATTCCTATAGGGTTTTATTTTACGGTAGTGTGGACCATCATGATAATAGTTGAAGCGCTATGTGGCCCATGAATAAAAAAGTTTGAGAATGGCTGGTAGTTCTATCACTGCTTAGTGTACGTGTACTTACAGTACTACGTTATCATTCATGTCTTCTAACCCTGTCTCCTTTAGAGCTAATAAAAATATTTGATACAGAATTGTCTTATAGACATGTTACAATACATAACAAGTTTTGGCTACATTTTGGATGCTTGACACTTGGTCAAGAGGTTATCTTCACATACGCCGGAAAAAAGATGCAATTAAATGACTAATTAAATACGTATGAAACATGTTTTAATTTGTGTTATCAATTAAGGTTAAACTAAAATATTCTTATTACTAGCTTCTGCCCTCACGGGCAGAAGCTAGTAATAAGAATATTTTAGTTAGTTAATGTTTTAGTTTTAGTGACGAAGTCACCTTCGTCCGCGTGGAATAGTTACTAACCCCCCGATTTTGAAACATTCTTCATTGCTGCTTCGCTCCTATTGGTGTTAGTGTGATTATATAGCCTATAAGCTTCCTCAATAAATGGGCTATCTAACACTGAAATATTTTTTCAAATCGGACCAGTAGTTCCTGAGATTAGCGCATTCAAGTAAGCAAACCAACTCTTTAGCTTTATATAAAATTCTTGTGTCACGGTGTTTGTGGTTGAACTCCTCCGAAACGGCTCGACCGATTTTCGTGAATCTTAGCGTGCATATCGGCTATGGTGGCGATAAGAGTGGTCCAACCATATTTTTTTTATTTTATTTTATGTGGCAAAACGACGTTTGCCGGGTAAGCTAGTATTAGTATAGATTTATCCCTTACCAAGCTTAGTAGTAGATTAGTAGATCTTTGACAGAATCCAGAAAATCCTATACCAGTCTTTCCAAAGGCTATTATGATACCCAATAGGGTAGTTGACTGAAAAAATCTAATCAGTCCGGCAGATAGATTTCCAAAAAATATTGGACACGAATTTTTTTTTTTTCACAAACAAAAAACGATTTTTTTTAAGAACTTGTGTTACGTCACTACGTGCTACAATTTGTACCACGGCGTGACGTCACAAGCCCTCTTCCTGATCTTTGATGCTTTATAATCTTCGTCAACTTTTATAGATAATTTGAAAACACAAAAAATACGTGTCCAATATTTTTCGATAATCTAACCGATGGACTAAATATAATCATATTTTTTTAACTCAGGAAATACCCCTATTGCTGGGTTGAGGTCAGATAAGATGTTGCTCAATATAAAATACTGGTATTGAGCTGCATCAGAGTAGATGAGAAGAATGATCCGTATCAGGGACCAAGGTGTCAAGTTTAGTCAAAATTATTTTTACCGTCTTTGACGTGCAAATGTAACAGACAGACCAGGGTTCGAGGATATATGTATCAATGGATATATATCCGATATATATCGGAATATAGCTATATATAGCGGATTATTTTTTCAAATCGGTCAAGTATTTTCGGAGCCTATTCAATGCAAACAAAAAACAATAAAATATTTCCTCTTTATAATATTAGTAAGTAATATATATTTTTTAAAACCCTTTTTGTTTTAGGATATTTATTAAAAAAAATGATTTATAATAATAATAATAACTTTATTTATCAGACCAGAGATCCATAGCACTAACAACAAAAAACAAAAAGATACAAAAGATACACACTAAACCTACCTCACATACCTGGAAGACGGTCTGTGTACCGCCATCCAGTGAGACACCATAAGGCCATCCACCCTGCCGGCCACAGTTGCCACTAAGCTATTGGGGCTGTCGCGCATCCGACGCATCAGTGATGCGATTCGCAGCCGCAGTAGTGAGCCGAAATCTGGTACGCGCGCGTCCGCAAACATCCCCGACGCGCTACAGAAACGCGGCAACCCCAGCATTACCCGGAACGCATTATTATATTGGACTCGTAGAGCATTGAACGAGCCCTGTGTATAATTGACCCACAGAGCGCACGTGTACAGCGACTGGCAGTAGGCCCTGAATAGTGTTATTTTAACCTCACGCGTGCACCGTGCGAACCTGCGAGCCAGCATGTTACACCTGACAGCCAACGCTCTACGTTATGTCGTGGAACCCAGCTTGATCTTGAATATATCCGATATATATCATAAATATTATTAATATATTTGGATATTTATTATAAACTAGCTGCTGCCCGCGACTTCGTCCCCGTGGAATCCCCGATTTTAAGACATTCTTTATCGCTGCTCCGCTCCTATTGGCTTAAGCGTGATAATATATAGCCTAAAGCCTTCCTCGATAAATGGTCTATTCAACCCAAAAATATTTTTTCAATTCGAACCAGTAGTTCCTGAGATTAGCGCGTTCAAACAAACAAACAAACAAACGAACAAACAAACTCTTCAGCTTTATAATATTAGTATAGATATAGGATATTTTCAAACCCTGAAACAGACAGACATGAAACACTTTCTCACTGTAATAAATTGTATTAAAGCACTGACGATTTTTGTATTTACTTTCAGGATATCCGAAATAATAGAAGCGGAGACAGAGAACTTTATGAAAAAGGATCCGGACCCGTTCGATGAGCGTCACCCGTCGCGCACTGATCCCGAGTGCGCGCTGGGACACGCCCTCAAGGTCATGTTCAAGAAGGACAACTTTATGACTAAGGTAACTATGACTATGATGACTATAATCTACGCGTTCGATGGTGCCACATGTTGACGAGTGCGCGCTGGGATACACTCTCAAGGTCATGTTCAAGAAGGACAACTTTATGACAAAGGTAACTATGACTAAGGTGACTATAATCTACCCGTTCGATGGTGGCACACGTTGACGAGTGCGCGCTGGGACACGCTCTCAAGGTCATGTTCAAGAAGGACAACTTTATGACTAAGGTAACTATGACTAAGATGACTATAATCTACGCGTTCTATAGTGGCACACGTTGACGAGTGCGCGCTGGGATACACTCTCAAGGTCATGTTCAAGAAGGACAACTTTATGACTAAAGTAACTATGACTATGATGACTATAATCTACGCGTTCGATAGCTGTACACGTTGACGAGTGCGCGCTGGGATACACTCTCAAGGTCATGTTCAAGAAGGACAACTTTATGACTAAGGTAACTATGACTATGATGACTATAATCTACGGGTTCTATAGTGGCACACGTTGACGAGTGCGCGCTGGGATACACTCTCAAGGTCATGTTCAAGAAGGACAACTTATGACTAAGGTAACTATGACTAAGATGACTATAATCTACGGGTTCTATAGTGGCACACGTTGACGAGTGCGCGCTGGGACACGCTTTCGAGGCCATGTTCAAGAAGGACAAGTTAATGACAACACTGCTCCTGCTTTGTTTTTACAAATTTACCCAAAAGTACTACTTCTATAGGGAGCGTGCAGAAACTATAGGTGGCAGCACAGAAGCGTCAATGTCAAGTATATTTTACTTATAAGTTTCAAATTTGCAACGCTAGACGGCAAAGTCTACTTCGTGCACGTTCCCCTAAACGGAGGATGCAGGAAGTATAGGTGGCAGCACAGGTCAAATATTTACAACGTAATAGTTTCAGATTTCCAACACTAGACGGCATAGTTTACGTCGTGCACGTTCCCTATTTTCGAATACACAGTTCTTGTATAAAGGTTTTCTTACACTTTTGTGTCAGTTCCGGCGTCGGAAGGGGTCGAACAAAAGTTTGTAGGTACGTGTGCCCTGGGCCCCAAGTCTGCTATTACAATAGTCTCAGAATGGTCTGTCATTGATTTCATAATGATTGATTTTTACAAGTTTGGTAATCTACTAATATAAAAGCGTCACTGTGACTTTCCAATGTTCAACCACTGACACTCCATTGAAAGAAATGGCATAGAATGGTAATCTCGTACACAATTACAAATGAATGACAGACGTATGCGGTAATCTGATATAATTTTGACAGTTCCTCTGATCAGTGACCTACCATTAGAACATCGTGCAGTCATTGCTTATAATAGCTCGGTTATCAATAACGAGACCATTGACCGACCAATGATCGACCATTATGAATTTAGCAGATAACGAACTTTTAGCAAAATGACAATGAAATCGTGTTGGAATGACAAATTTATAAAAATAGCAGACTTGGGGCCCAGAACTTGCATCCGAGTCGATGCTACAATTGAAGACATGTTGTGGACACACGAACAAATTATTGTTCGACCAATTAACTTTAGAACTGTCCAAATCATCTTTAGTACTGTGACGCTGAGTCACAAGATGAGAGGTTTTCCTACCTCCCAACTCGTCTACAGTGTGTAGGATGGTAGTAGTGGATTAATAAAACTTGATTGGTGACTTGCTTGTTTATTATTTATAGTAAGACAAAAGAAACTGTAACAAAACAAAATAAAAGGTTACAAAAAGAGTCCTAAAGAGTTATAAACGGAAGGTAGGTAGATGGTTATAAAAGTACAATGTTTATTACAAAACTTACCCCGGGTTTCTAACACTGTTACATAATATTACACTGATAACTATTGAAAATTTGTGATTTGTATGCTCTGCTTGAGCGATTTGGTAGGACTGATTCAAAAATCTGCGCAGTCAATGAAAAAACGAAATTATTTTTTTTTTGAAAATAGATACATTTTCTTTTTATTACAATAAAATTAAGGAGTTTTCAGTCATCGTGGAGGTTTAAAGTCCACGAGACTGAAAACGCAACGACATCGTTACAGTACGATCCTTCCAACTTATCTTCCCCTGTCTCTTTTCCATATTATTCTAAAGCGTTGTGTTAATTTTCAGCTAGTGAACGACTACGTCCGGGACACGTACTACTCGCGTCAGAACATGACGGGGCGCGACGTGCACAAGCTGAACGTGGCCGCGTGTCGGCTCACGCTGGACCTTATGCCGGGGCTAGAGATGAGCGTCGTGTTCCAGGTAACATTTGAAAGAATTTATCAGCTCAAAGACCCGAATCATACAGTATGTTAACTAACAGAGGGCGTTCCCGTTAACAGCATCCATATATGATAAAAAAATATAACCATTCGATAACAAAATGTTTTTTTTTTTTTAATATTAAAAAATTCACTAAAAATGTTAAATTGATACGTTAAAGAAACTGTACACGCGTACTTACCGGTTTGGGCATTGCTACTACGAGGAGGTACTATTCCGCGCTAATATTTTGATTTTAAACAGGATTTTTCGAATTTATTGTCAATTATTTTTTTTTATTCGGATTATTTTATGCTTATTTTTCTATTCTGATATTTTTATTTGAATTATATAGATTAACGAATTTACGGGAACGCCCTCTGTTATTTAACATACTGTATATAGTAAATTAGTATTAGAGCTGTTTCTAAAGAAGCTCGATCGAGACATCGTTTGATCTTTTCACTAAAAGTATTGGGATGTTTCCTGAATATTATTAATTATTAAAAGTACTTTAAATTGTTCCTTTTACTCTGGATACCTGTATCATCAAGTCTTTCTACATCGTTCTCACATATAGGAATAACATCAAGAAGAACAATGTATCCACAACTTTGTACCAATTTATTGATTTAAAAGAGTGTCCGTGGAGTTTCTTGCACGTTCTTCTCTATAGAGATCTACGCTTTGGAACGTGCAGATAGTTTTTTTTTTTTTAGTTTTGAATAAAATAATATGATTCCATTTAGTCAGTTAGATTGTCGAAAAATATTGGAGACGTATTTTTTGCTTTATCTAATCTATAAACATTGACGAAGATAAAAAAACGTCAAAGATCCGAAGTGGGGGCTTGTGACGTCAGTTGGTGGTAAAAATTGTAGCGAGTAGTGACGTCACACGAGTATTAAATCGAAACTGGGGCATATTTGCGCATTGTCTACGCCACAATATAATTTTTTATTCCCATTATTTATTTATTTTACACCGGGGATAACAAAATAAAAAGCTCCGCCACTTCGCGCCGACAAATGAACGGCGCAATACTTGTCAGTACGCCAATATTATGCCGATGGGATCCGACAGAAATCGTGGCTGAACGTCCGGTAAAAGTGTCGGCTCCGTTAGTTTTGTCGGGTCGCCCATATGTGAACGGCGCTATTGAAATACATACGCCAATATGGATCCGACACGTTTGTCGTCCCGATAAAACTGTCGGTCCGACCTAATGTGAACCCGCTCTTACTTATCATTCTTTCTTTCCGCCCAGGACAACGAAGCTCTTATCCACCGTCTAGTGAACTGGGCGACCAACTCCGCAGAACCTCTGCAGTGCTACGCGACCGGTTTATTGGCTGCCGCCATGGAGGTACAGGACATTGCCACCAACTTTAGGTAAAGCACTTTGTTGTTGGGGACGTAAGGTTCAAAATTAAAAAACTTAAAAAAAAATGTCTTTAACATCATCATCTGCCTAGCCTTTTTAACCGACTTCTCTCTCTAGAGAGGAGGCCTGTGTCCCAGCAGTGGGAACGTTAAAATGATGATTATGATTATGTATTTATGGTTTATTATTATTATTTAGTATCTACCAAGTATGCAAAATGTACTTAATTTTAGTGCCATAAAGTTCAAAGTTAAACTATGGCGTTAAAAGAAATGTCTTCGCAGAATTTCTGAAACATACAATCTCACATACACAAACAGCCAGATCCGGAATAAGTATCTGTAGGCCATGCAGATATTTATGGATAATCATCAATTATGGATTCTGTGTTATATTTAAACTGTATTGTTTTCATTTTTCCTACTTAATACTTTTACACACAATGTCTACATCTCTTTTTACTCGACTCTCCTATCGCAGGTATGCTGGAAGAGATTTCTATAGAAATAAGCATCACCCTTGTAGCTATTTTCAGTTTCCTTCTTCGTATCTTTTTATATTAAATGTCTGAACGTAAATAAATAAAGAAATATTTGTTCCGTATGGGAATCGAACCCACGACACGTAGCACAGCAATCAATCGCTCAACCATTGCGCCAACTGTGTCGTGTGCGATTCCTACATAGAACAAATATTTGTATAGCCTACAGATAGTTGTTCCGGATCTGGTTGTTTGTGTATGTGAGATTGTATGTTTGTAAACGCACCCACGATACAGGATAAATTCCTAGAGTGGGGAACATTTAAAAAAAAATCTTGATGCACTTAACGACAGGCAGTGGTACTTTGATAAAGTTCTTTTGGAAATATCTTCTGCGTAAAAAACTTTAACTTATTTTGTTTTTTTTTTGTTTCAGGGACTTTAATGCAATGCTGGTACCGTTAATGTTAAAGAGGCTACATGACTTAAGAGACGACAAAGTAAGTGTTGTTTTTGATGAGTAACATCTTGATCTCTATGAGAACTATATGAGTATTATTTTCTTTCTTCTTTAAAGTATATATAACGACGACGTCTGGCAGTTTAAGTACTTTTGTGGCTTACCCAAATGTCCCTTCTTTGGTATTTTTCGTCGGGTCGTTGAGCTCCTTGAAGTTTTAAGTTTGAGCTACAAAGTATCTGACAAATGCTTGCACTGTCTGGACAGGTCCACTCAAATCTGTGTGGCACTTTCCTCAAAAGGCTACTTCAGACATTAACCTACATGGTTCTCATATGATTTGACCAGTACGGATTGTATGGACTTTGACCTCTGAGTTTGTTTCAGTGTTTCTTCTCAGGGTAGTCGGCTAGGTAACCGGCTTCACCTAGGTTAAAGTGACCAGAAATTTTTGACTTGTAAAAGTGTTATGTTTAACCTACTTACAAAATAAATATCATTTATCTTTACTCTCGCTTACCTCCAATTTGTGGGAGTGATCGTGAAATGGGACAGTGTTTAATAGGAAGCCGGGGTGCAACTTGGTTTGTGTCACATTTTTTTGTGACTGCTCCGCTTCTATTGGTCTTACCGTGGTGATATATTATAGCCTATCGCCTTCCTCGATAAATGGGCTATCTGACACTAGAAGAATTATTCAAATCGGACCAGAAGTTCCTGAGATTAGCGCGTTCAAGCAAACAAACTCTTCAGCTTTATATATTACTAGCTGCTGCCCGCGACTTCGTCCCCGTGGAATCCCCGATTTTAAAACATTCTTTATCGCTGCTCCGCTTTTATTGGCTTAAGCGTGATGATATATAGCCTAAAGCCTTCCTCGATAAATGGTCTATTCAACCCAAAATTTTCAATTCAAACCAGTAGTTCCTGAGATTAGCGCGTTCAAACAAACAAACAAACAAACTCTTCAGCTTTATAATACTAGTATAGATTACTAGCAGCGCCCCGCGGTTTCACCCGCACAGTTCCCGTTCCCGTGGGAATATGGAGATAATATATAGCCTATGTCACTCGGAAATAGTGTAGCTTCTCAACAGTGAAAGAATTTATCAATTCGGTTCAGTAGTTTCGTAGCCTATCCAATACAAACAAACTATCAAATCTATATATATTAGTATAAACTATAGATTTGTCTTTTTTGGATATACTAAAGTTATGTCTTCGGACGAACTGCCTCATGAAATGAAATTGATAGTGTTCTATAACGTATATATTTCTTTTGTAGCATAACAACCAAAACGCAGTGACTCCGCCCAACCAGACGAGACATTTTGCGCGCTTTGACAAAAAGAGAAATAGTGACATCAAGTGTAATGGACCGAGCAAGGAAAAGAGAGGTATGTTTATATTTAAAACTCATTTTAATCATATTAGTCATTTCTAACCCCCGACGAAAAAAGAGGGGTGTAATAAGTTTGACGTGTCTGTCTGTCTGTCTGTGGCTCCGTAGCTCGCGAACGGATGAAGCGATTTCAATTTAGTTTTTTTTTGTATGAAGGGTGAGTTACGGGCGAGTGTTCTTAGACATGTTCGATGAAAATCGGTTGAGCCGTTTAAAAGTTGTGGGGGGTGAAAGCGGGGAAGAATAACTGAACGTCTGCAAATATACTCGAGTGGGGTCTCAAATGAAAACGCACTGAAAGAGAATACTGATGATGACTTAATCGAGAGAGTTCTTATAAGTATAAAAAACCTATAAAAAAGTATAAAATAAAAAAAATAAAAAAATTTAAGCTTAATAAGGAACAGTGGTGGCCGAGTGGTAAGGGCTCCGACTTACGAATTGTAGGTCCCGGGTTCAAACTCAGCCAGGCGCATTACTTTGTGTAATTAATATCATCACCACTGCTCTCAAAACGGTGAAGGAAAACATCGTGAGGAAACCGGCATGTCCTAGAACCAACAATTCGCAGACATGTGACATTCAGCAACCCGCACTGGGCCCGCGTGCTGGATTACGGCCCATTCCCTCTCCTAGAGAGGAGGCCTGTGTCCCAGCTGTGGGAACGTTAAAAGGCTGATTATGCTTGTGCTAGTCATTTTAATCTTCATCATTGGCATGTTTTATTACTGTAATTTTTACACGACTGCCCAAAAAAAGGAGTGTTATATTTTCAGGGTTTCGTGTATGTATGTTTGTGTGTTTCTTTATTCTACCATAACTGCTTAACGGCTTAACTAATCAATCAACCGATTAATGTGTGCAGTATCGTTTGAAGCGTTATGTTATACTGGGTAACATAAGCTAGTGATCATTTTGAAAAATAAAAAGGAAGCCATGGTTCATAAATAAAAAAAAAACAAACTATTTGGTTTCCATGAAAATTAGACTACTACTAATACTGTCATCATCTAAAGCTTCCAAAAAAAGTATGAAATTTACGCATAAACCGCTATGGAAATAATAAAAACATTACAATTAAAAATGACAGTGAATAATTTAAAATCTAGAAATGACATAAATGTTGAAGCCTGCAGTAATTAAGAAAATATAATAGAAGAATAGAAAACATTTATTCGACTAACGGCCGTTCCCAATAACCGATCTATCACATACTGGAGATAGAAAAACAAATGAAACAACAGAAAACCTACATAATTTTTCTGTTGTTTCATTTGTTTTTCTATCTCCAGTATGTGATAGATCGGTTATTGGTTTCGGCCGTTACACAACACAACAGCAATAAAATGCAAAGTAAAAATAATTCAAAAACACGCCTCCCATGACAAAAAGTGAAAGTTAAAAACAAGATATATAAACTTCTTCAGCTGTGCTTTGGCAGTCATTACGGATATTCAGAAGCCAGTAAATTTGACTCCAGTCTTGCCAAGAAGTACCGTGTTGTGTTACCCAGTTAATGGGTTGCGGAGGTTTAGTAGGTAGCCGCTCCCCGTAAAAAACTGGTATTCAGTTGGATCCGGTTTGACTGGGAGCCGACCTCAATATAGTTAGGAAAAAGCTAGGCAGATGATGGTGCTGTTGCCGTTGTTCGTATGTTGTGTTGCCCATCCGCTAAGCGCGTGTGGTGTCCCGCAGAGCGCGCCAAGGACGAGGGCGGGGGGGGCGACGCGCGGGCGGACGAGTCGCCGCCGCACGCCAGCAAAGACCCCGAGACGCCTGTAAAAAATTATAACAGTAAGTGTTGAAATCATACTGTTCTTCTTATTTTGTTAACTTATATCTGGTTTAGTAACTTTCAGATTTGGCATCAATCAATTTATTCGACCATTTCACCCGCGTTTCCGTTCCCGTGGGACTACGGGGATAAAATATAGCCTATGAGAACAGAATACACACAATACTATTACAGAAAACACACACACACACAGAATATTATTATTATTATTATAAAGTAGCTTTCCATTGGTGAAAAAAAATGTTAAAATCGGTCCAGTAGTTTCGGAGCTTATTTGGTACAAATAAATAAAAAATAAACTTTGTTCTTTATAATATTAATATAGAATAGGTTATGCCCGCGACTTCGTCTGTCTGGATTTCCTCTGTACCTTGCTCTGAAATGTAATTTTTCTACAGAAAAAAAAAGTAGAAGTGTTTATTTGTGTCAAGCATGACGCATGCTAAAAAAATAAACAAAAATACAAAAGTTTATGCGTGTTGGGAAGATACATAATATGAGTCATTCACGCAAAACGGCAATCGCTCATCGTAGTGAAAGACCCACAGCGCTGGTTTTCAGCAACAGGTTTTCTATCATGGTTTTCAATCACGAACTGAATTTTCAAGGCTCAGTTTGTCGCCGAAATTGGAAATGTACTAGTGCGAAAATGGTCTTGAATTATCATCAGTGACCGGAAAAGGTAGATTGATTTGGGGTCAATAACCTGAAACGTAGATATTGATATGAACATGCCTTCGAGATTTCAAAATTGTTAGGAACAGATAAAAGAAAAGAAAGAAGAAAAATATTTATTTAGGACTCGCACAACACAAAACACAGAAAAATAAAATAAAAGTATTATTAATTTTAAACTGTGCGAGGCCAAAAAAGGTCCCTGTCTCAACATATGCTGTGAGGTAGAACGTGTAGGATGAAGACTGCACTGGCTATTGCCCAAGGCTTCGCCCGCGTGCATTTCGAAAAAGTCGAGTTATAGTTATTCCCGTGGAAACTTGAATTTTTCGGGATAAAGTGTAATCTATGTTTGTAATTGTGTTTTAAATAATAAAGATGTTGATTTTGATTCAAACTTTTTTCACCTGTTTCTTTATTTATAGTAATAGGATTATTGAATGCTATTTTTCATTTATATATTGTATAATAATAATATATAATTTACTATGTTTTATTAGCTTTCGATAAATTTGATATAAAGTGGTTTAAAAATCAAAATACAAAATATTTAATCAATCCCGAAGTACTGAAATAAAATCCCGGGAAAAAGGCTTATCCATAATTATTATGATTTATATGACAGTTCGTGATACAAGTACATAAATGATATTTATTTTGTAAGTAGGTTGTAAATAACACTTTTACACGTCAATATTTTTGGTCGTTATAAACTAGATGAGGCCATAAAATCAATCTACCTATTCCGACCACTGATTATCACAGAGGCGCTCAATGACAATGTGCTCTGTGCACAGAGCGCAGAGAATGCAGCGCGTAATAGGGGTGTTTCCTGAGTAAAAAATATATGATTATATTTAGTCCGTCAGTTAGATTATAGAAAAATATTGGACACGTATTTTTTGCTTTATCAAATCTATAAAAACTGACGAAGATACAAAGCATCAAAGATCAGGAGCGGGGGCTTGTGACGTTACGGCTCGGTAAAAATTGTAGCGAGTAGTGACGTCACACGAGTTTTCAACGCTCTGTATCGGCTTCATTTTTTGTTTACGTGAAAAAAGAAAAAATACGTGTCCAATATTTTTTGGAAATCTATCTGACGGACTAATTAGTTTTTTTTAGTCAACTACCCTATTGTGCGCGTTGTACCACGGGCAGACATTGCAGTTAGGTAGAAACAACTTTGAGGGCGAGGTGAATAGAAGAATTCAGTTAGGCTGGACAGCATTTGGGAAGCTACGTCGAGTCTTTACATCGTCGATCCCACAGTGTTTAAAGACGAAAGTCTTCAATCAGTGCGTCCTACCCGTCATGGCATACGGAGCCGAGACTTGGACACTGACGGCTCGTATGGTCCACAAGCCCAAAGTCGCTCAGCGGGCTATGGAAAGGGCTATGCTTGGTGTGTCTCTGAGGGATCGCATCAGAAATGAGGTGATCCGTCAGAGAAGCAAGGTCAGCGATATATCCCACCGGATTAGCAAGCTGAAGTGGCAGTGGGCTGGCCATATTAGTCAAGTAGAACCGACAACCGTTGGGGTAAACGAGTTGTAGAGTGGAGACCGCGTCTCGGCAAACGTAGTGTAGGACGTCCTCAGGCACGGTGGAGTGACGATTTGCGCAGGACGGCTGGCAGAAACTTGATGCGAGAAGCCGAAAATAGATCGTAGTGCCGTGCAATTGGAGAGGCTGTTGATGATGATGATGATGATGAGGTGTGCCCGCAGGCCAGGGCAGCGCGTGCTCGCCGCCGGGCTGCATGATGTCGCCGCCGCCGCGGCCGCCGCCCGCGCTGCAGCACCTCGAGACCTCCTCCAACTCCAGCTGGGCCGAGATGGAGACCTACGTTATCGGTATGTTGCACTACTGCTTATCACGCCTACACGCCTTATCAACATTTGTCAATTATATGAGCCATACTGGTCGATTGTGACGTCACGAATTTCGAAGCAGTTTCCTGCAATGACTGCATGCGTCATTTTGGCGATTTTTTTTTGCAGTGGCAATGTTAAGCTATACCGGATTATTTATTAAGCAGTGCACAGCAAAAAATCTTTGGTTCCATATCTAATCTCATAATAGAACACATCTGAAGACACACTGAATCGAATAATAGAACACATTTCCATTATTAGTTCCTAGTTGCCTAATTTCTTGGAGTTTCTCCATGCAGGATTATTATATATTTTTATTCAGTGCACTAACTTGAGACCGTGATCTGAAGTTATTAGTGTAGAGTAGAGTAATTCCAAATTACTATTGATATTTTCATGAGCTTAGGACCATCAAAATGCGAAAAATAAAGTATTATGATCAATCAAATGTTGGCACTTTTACCTACCTACTTCTGCATTGAGGCCATCCTTTGAGTGGATGATAAAATGGTTCTTTCATTAGAGACCACAGTGTTACGGATCCCATGGGTTCGCATTCGAGGATATTCTACGAGCTGCTCGTAAATTTTCACCACTCGAGTTCACAAATTGCGTATGCACTCGCACCATCTCATAAAACTCGCGGTTACTAAACTGGGCTTCCACGGGAAAGCGATAAGACACGTGGTCACTACAGCTGCGCGTGCGGTGACCAACTCACCGCCGTGTGTGTCGGCCGGCCGGCGCGTTCTTGTTATTATGACGAATAGACAGTGTCCATATTTTACTGATTTAAAGCAGGACAAAAAAGAATTGTGAACACATAATGGAAATGTGTTTTATTACTGATATGAAGCCAACATTTTTTTCTTGTGTGCAGTACTGTATTTCCTTTTCTCTTTAAAATTCCATTCAAAGGTTGTCAAAGATCGCTTTTAGCGATAAGGCCGCCCATTGTGTCACCCTTTGTAATGTTTTTTTCATCTATATTTTCTGTAACTTGTATGGTGTACATAATAAAGAGTATTCTATTGTATTCTATTCCTGTATGACCTACACAACGCAGCATCTGGGTAACACCTAATAACTAGACAGATTGTGATAAAATTAAATATTTTTGTTCGCAGGCAACATTCAAATCCACCCACCAACAGACGCTACAAAACAAATGCTTATACTTAGATATTTGACGCCCATGGGAGAATACCAGGAGGTAAGTTATTACTTATTATTGATTAACATCTCAGCATTTGAGAAAATAGCTCTTAAATCTGTTGAAATATGGACCAGTTTTCAAAGTGGTAAGGCCCAGGGGACTGAAGAACGTCCTTTCATTTTAAAAACTCCAAAAAAAGTTTCTGTATTCGATTTTTGAACGGAGATTTGGATGGGTTTCTTGTTATATAATTTTACTAGCTTCTGCCCGCGACTTCATTCGCGTTTAATATTTACTAACCCCCCTATACTTTGTGATTTTGATTCGTTGGTGGGAGAAGTGGTGGGAGGCGCCCGACGTGACGGCAAACATGCGCGTGACCTGCGCGCGGTACTGGACAGTATGCGGACATTGCAACATTATTTATTTAAAATAAAATATCTTTTTCTAAAATAAAAGAAGCCTAAATTACTCCTTATTACATCAGCTACCTTCCATTAAAGTCCTGTCAAAATCGGTCCAGCCATTTCAGAGATTATCCGGAACAAACAGGCAGACAAAAAATATATGTATATGCAAGTAGTATAAAGCGGTTATTTCAATATTACAAACAGACGTTCCAATTTTATTTATATGTATAGATTAGGGTTCCAAAACTAAAATGGTACTAACAACGTATTTCATTAATAGCAGAACCTGCGCTGTTTGTCTTTTAATCACAAGGCTGTGTATTTTAAACCCTACAGTAATCGAATATTTTTTTTCACAGAATGTGTGTTAATGTCGCCGGAAAATTGTAAACGCCGTAAATTTGTAATATATCGCGTGAAATTGTAAACTATTTTTTCTTGATAAGACACGGATATGTGCATTGGAAACGATTGAATTTGGATGGGGTTTGTTCTAAATAAAACTATATTTTCATGATATATCATGAAATTATAATCTAACTAGCAGCGCCCCGCGGTTTTACACGCGTAGTTCCCGTTCCGTGGGAATATGGGGATAAAATATAGCCTATGTTACTCAGGGTGAATGTAGCTTTCTAATGGTGAAAGAATTTTTGAAATCGGTAATCGGTCGGACTTGATGCCTAAGGCATTAAGTCCGCCTCTGTACATTTGTGTGCGTTAAGTATTAAATAAATAAATCGGTGCAGTAGTTTTTGAGTTTATTCGTTACATACAAAAATACAAATCTTTTCTCTTAATAATATTAGTATTGATAAAGATTTATTATAATCTAACGGAGCCTGCAATTTTCCTGTGACATATCTAAGCATTATTTGAAATGTAATTTCTGTAATAATAATGTTTGTCCCCAGTTCCTCTCGCACGTGTTCGAACAGAACGCGCTGGGCCTCATCCTCGGCTACCTGAACGTGCGAGAGTCTCGCGACTCGCGCCTCGCCTTCGAAGCGCTCAAGTACTTGGCGGCGCTGCTGTGCCACAAGAAGTTCTCCATCGACTTCATTAACTGCGGGGGCTTGCAGGTCAGTGTGTAGTGTGAGCAGTTGAACAGAACGCGCTGGGCCTCATCCTCGGCTACCTGAACTGGCTTCACATATACTTGACCAAGAACTGAAGAACCGCTGCACGGTGTTTAGATCTATCCTGTGGCCGTACTACGAAGTGCCAATGCCATCATGATTCGTGTGAGGGAAAGAGATAGTGCTATTCGTCTTGTGTAACTCCGTCTCTCTCTGACACAGAAATCATGATGGATTTAAGACGTCATAATAGGGCTGCTGATCTGTACGCAACCAGCGTATTCCATTAAATTCTTTATTGTTCTGCGTCTGAACCAATGATAGAGGTATTTAAAAACTGATTCTGGCCATGTAAATGAACATCTTTCTTCAAGGATGTAACCGTCAAATTACGATTTTCCATACAGTGATTTATCAGCGGAACAAAATTAGTATGGGTGTTGCTATTTCATGTATAGAGACAGACTTAGCTGTACGTGTTATTTCCAAAGGGCACTTAAAACTCTCGGTGCCCAGAACTATACAGTATATGGGCCGAACAATAATTTGATGTACACTCTCAACCAAGTCGTCGCTACATACAGCCACTAGTTGTGGGCACCAAAACTGTTAAAGTCAAGAGCTTATAGGTTACTTTTAGGCAAGCATCAAGCGTAGGTCGACATCATCACCCACAGATGATGTCTTTGGGTGATGATGACGACCTACGCTTGGCGTTCGTTTTCCGTTAGTTGGGATTTTGGATAAACGCAAGCCTACCAATAGTTCGCGGGCCTGCGGACGGCGAGCTATGGGTGGTTTTTCGTCTGATAGCAACCAGGCCCAGGGCGACGGCGTGCCTTAAAGAGCTAAGAGCTCAAAGATGGGGCTTTATAGGGTATGTGCCTGCTAGGGTTGCGGAATTTGTTCGAAAGACTCACCGCGGCCTTGGAATGTAAAGAACACAAGAATGAACACGGTTGGTTTTTAGTCAGTAAGAGTCTGACACTCCCTTCCGCTCCGCCCAGAGCGAGAGAAGTCATTTGATGATTTCCTATCCAAAAAAAGCCTACCTACGTTAGAAAAAAAACTCATGAACTGATATGTGAGACCAACTCTGAAACATTTCTATGGCCTTCAGAAAGAACAGGCCCTAATAGGGTAGTTGACTAAAAAAATCTGATTAGTCCGTCTGATAGATTTCCAAAAAATATTGGATACGTATTTTTTCTTTTTTCACATAAACAAAAAATGAAGACGATACAGTGCGTTGAAAACTCGTGTGACGTCACTACTCGCTACAATTTTTAGCGTGCCGTGACGTCACACGATCCCACTCCTGATCTTTGATGCTTTTTATCTTCGTCAGTTTTTATAGATTTGATAAAGGAAAAAATACGAGTCCAATATTTTTCTATAATCTAACTGACGGACTAAACATAATCATATAATTTTTACTCAGGAAACATCCCTATTCCTGATGTGATATTATCATACTTGTGTAATGCTAATAAGTGTTATTTTCCTTCAACAGAAATTCCTGGAAGTCCCTCGACCATCGGTAGCAGCCACTGGCGTGTCAATCTGTCTGTACTACCTGGCGTATTGTGAAGACGCCATGGAGAGAGTCTGTTTGCTGCCCAGGAAGACGGTTGCTGATCTGGTCAAGTAAGTAGTCATCTGTCATACCAACTTATGTGTGGAGTTAAGTTAATGTCATCGGTTGGATGGTTACGGAAGAGGAGGAGGTGGACCGCGCGAGGGGGAGAGAAACCTCACGCCCCAGCCGCCGCCACAGAAGAAGACGCTCCGGGCGTCGGGAAACGCAGGGCGATTCCCGGCCACCTACTGCGCGGGCCTGCGGATGGCGAGCTATGGGTGGCTCGCCGTCCGATAGCAACCAGGCTCGGGGCGACGGCGCCGAGTGTTCCACGCGCGCCTCAAAGAGCTGTCAGCAAAGAAGATGGGGCCCCATGGGGTATGGGGTCAGTGCCTGCTAGGGTGCAGGAATTTTTCGAAAGAGTCACCGCGGCTTCAGTGAGAGTCTGACACAGCGAAAGAAGTCATTTGATAATTTCCACCCCTTTAAAAAATAAAAAAGTGTGATTATGGAATGTGTTTTCCTGATTATTTTGGTTTCAGTTCCCAATCTACTCAAATATATCTGAATACCATGTCTTACGGCAAGCGTGGTTAAACTTTGATGGACCCGAGTTAACTGCTACAAGGGTCGATCAAAGTTAAACTACCGTCCAATTTGAAAAAAAAATCTAAGTATGGAACGGGTTAACTCGAAAGTTAGTTGACCCTGTTGAAGTTAACACCAACAACAATTTCGCTGGGCCAGCCAGTTATTAAATACAAGCAGCGCCCCGCGGTTTCACCCGCGTTGTTCCCATTCCCGTGGCAATACGGGGATAAAATATAGCCTATGTTACTCAGGGTGAATGTTGAAAGAATTTTTGAAATTGGCACAGGTGTTTTTGAGTTTATTCATTACGAACATACACACACACACACACAAAAATACAAATCTTTCCTCTTTATAGTATTAGTGTAGAAATAACAGTGTATTTTTCTTTGTTGTGTACAGATATACGCTATGGCTTCTAGAATGTTCGCACGACTCCGGCAGATGTCACGCGACCATGTTCTTCGGGCTCTCCTTCCAGTTCAGGGTCATCCTTGAGGAGTTTGATCATCAGGTCAGTTCTAAAACATTCATTTCAGAATCACTTTCCTGTATCGTGATGTACTCCTGTATCGTGGGTGCGTTCACAAACATTAATACTCACATACACAAGACACCCAGACCCGGAACAATTATCTGTAGGCCAAACAAACATTTGTTCCGTGCGGGGATCGAACCTGCGTCACGTAATGCAGTAGCCGAACGCTCAACCACTGCGCCAACCGTGTCGTCTTTGACTTATATGGATTCTGTTCGAAACAAATCTATACTAATATTATAAAGCTGAAGAGTTTGTTTGTTTGTTTGTTTGAACGCGCTAATCTCAGGAACTACTGGTTCGTATTGAAAAATTCTTTTTGGGTTGAATAGACCATTTATCGAGAAAGGCTTTAGGCTATATATCATCACGCTTAAGCCAATAGGAGCGGAGCAGCGATAAAGAATGTTTTAAAATCGGGGATTCCACGGGGACGAAGTCGCGGGCAGCAGCTAGTATTTAATAAAAAGAGAAGAAGAAGGAAACAGAAAAATATTTACAAAGGTGATGTTTATTTCTGTAGAAATCTCTTCCAGCATACCTGCGATAGGAGAGTCGAGTAACGGCCGAACCCAATAACCGATCTATCACATACTGGAGATAGAAAAACAAATGAAACAACAGAAAACCTATATAATTTTTCTGTTGTTTCATTTGTTTTTCTATCTCCAGTATGTGATAGATCGGTTATTGGGTTCGGCCGTAAAAAGAGATGAGACCTATCCATGTTTGAGGGTTTCTTTTTGTTTTTGTAATTAGTTTTATTTTGGGCAACAGGACGGTCTCCGGAAGCTGTACAACGTAATATCGACGCTGCCCATACTGAGCGCTGACGAGGATGAGTCGCGCGTGTCCGAGGACGAGACGTGCGCCGCCCGCCAGATCGTGCGCCATGTGTGCGTCGCGCTGCGCAGGTACGTCTCATAGACTGGCTGTTACGTCTCATAGACATACTATAACATCTCTAGACTGCGTCTAATAGACATACTATTACGTCTCATAGACTTACTGTTACGTCTAATAGAAATAATATAACTTCTGACTTCTTCATGACATATGTTAGCTGCAGTAAACAGTTGGTATCATAATCACGTTTTTGCTTTTAATGCCATCCTTATGCCTACGGCATAAACGGACTGTAAAAATGATGTATTTCAATGTCAAATCTTATCGTGAATGGGGTATAGAGTAGTAAACATACTGTAATTGTATGCCTTCTTGTTTTGTAGGTACTTGGAGGCACACTTAAGGTTGCGCGCCGCGCAGGTGGCGAGACAACAAGGCGACAACGTGCCGGAGCCACCGCCCTATAAGGTGAGCACTTTTTTTTTGTATGAGTGGCTTCTTGCAGTTGTTACAACCTAGTTGATGGTCGATTGCTTAACCGGACTTGTCTGTAGCGCCCTTAAGATAAATAAAAATAGAAAAATTAAAAAACACGTCTGCCATGTCTATGTTACCCGGGATAACTCAACGTTTCTAATGATACCACATACATTGATATCGGTTAAGCCGTTTAGAAGTTATCTATACTAATATTATAAAGCTGAAGAGTTTGTTTGTTTGTTTGTTTGAACGCACTAATCTCAGGAACTACTGGTTCGAATTGAAAAATTCTTTTTGGGTTGAATAGACCAATTATCGAGGAAGGCTTTAGGCTATATATATCATCACGCTTAAGCCAATAGGAGCGGAGCAGCGATAAATAATGTTTTAAAATCGGGGATTCCATGGGGACGAAGTCGCGAGCAGCAGCTAGTGTTGGAATAAAGTAACTCACAAATATACATACATATATGAACCCTGAAAAAATAACACTCCTTTTTTGGGCAGTCGTGTAAAAATTAAAATCTCCAGCCAGGGCTTCATCATCTGCCTAGCCTTTTCCCAACTACATATATTGGGGTCGGTTTCCAGTCATACCGGATTCAGCTGAATACCAGTATTTAACGTGGAGCGGCTGCCTACCAGACATCCACAACCCAATAACTGGGGAACATGGTAGTTCTTGGCAAGACTGGTGTCAGATTTTCTGGCTTCTGACAATCCGTAACGACTGCCAAAAATCTCCAAATGACAGCCGGGACCAACGGCTTAACGTGCTTTCCGAGGCACGAAGAAGTCTCATTATGTTAAGATGGTCACCCATCCACAGATCAACCTCGGCAAGCGTTGCTTAACCTTGAAGGTCGAATGTTATTAATACAGTAAGCGACTACACGCTAAGGGTATCCCCTGTGGGGTACGGACCTCGGCTTAGGGCGTCGCTGAAGGGACCAGCTAGGGGCGAGCTTGATCGAACTAAGATTATTATTTAGGGTCGTAATTAAGACTACAGGCTCAGCGTTGCGGGCTCGAGCGAGGGTCGGGCCGATGGTAAACACTGGTTTACCAATTGTTAAGATTATTTATACTTCGCGAGGAAAAACTTCTCGCTCAAATTTGGTCCTTCGGCCCTTTCTTGCAAAAACCGTTTTCAATTGACGTGAATGTCAGTTTATTACTTTCAGTTTTTTATAGGTTAACTATGGAAATGTAGAATAACTATCATAAGCTACGAACAAAACAACATCACTAGGCTTAAAAGATTCGGGCCTGTGGACGGCGAGCTATGGGTGGCTCGCCGTCCGATAGCAACCAGGCCCGAGTCGACGGCGCGTCGTGTTCCACGCGCGCCTCAAAGAGCCGTCAGCAAAGAAGACGGGGCCCCATAGGGTCAGTGCCTGCTAGGGTGCAGGAATTTGTTCGATAGAGTCACCGCGGCCCTGGAACGCAAAAGGGCATTAGGAGGAAACGGATGAGTTTTAGTCAGTAAGAGTCTGACGCTCCCTCCCGCTCCGGCCAGAGCACAAGAAGTTATTTGATGATTTCCCATACATAAAAAAGTTATTTCAATAATATTTTTACTTGTTTTGTGCCCTCGAGTTTCTTGCACATCTATACTATCTATACTAATATTATAAAGAGGAAAGATTTGTATTTTTGTATGTAACGAATAAACTCAAAAACTACTGGACAGATTTCAAAAATTCTTTCACCATTAGAAAGCTACATTCACCCGGAGTAACATAGCTATATTTTATCCCCATACTCCCACGGGAACGGGAACTACGTGGCTAAAACCGCGGATCGCTGCTAGTTCTCTATAGAGATCTACACTTGGTAACGTGCAACGTAGTATTGCGCGCCACAATAAAGTAAGAAAGATAGCGGCATTCGGTACCACTAGCGCCATCTAGTATCGAGTAGCAGAACTAGTAAAGTCAAGAACCTTCGAGACTTCGATGCTAGAACATTCTATAATTCTCGAACCCTAGTCAGTCGAGACCGATATGTACGTGAACTTTCTGGAATGATCTACAAAATGGAAGGTTCTGGAATTATCCGGCGCCCTATATAAGGCCGGCACATGTACCGACCGAGTCAGTTTTGGATTTGCGATACAAGTGATAACTTCGAGAGCGATCTTCAACTGCGATAAGTGAACATAAGTGATTAGTAGTGCGATTGTGTTTCATAATTATTGAGTTTAAAGTGTATATTAGTTTTCTGTTATTAAAGTGTTATTTTTTGCTTATTTAATCGGCAGTTTTTATTGTCACGAACTCGAAGCTCGTAACAGTAGCTTCATATTGTTGACTGACCTACCTTGATAAATTAAAACTGTCTGTAAAAAAACGCACTGCTCCAATGCAGAGTAAACTGAAAGGTCGTCAATGTAGATATTTTTTTTTAGACTTTTGTTGATTTTTCGAAAACCGCTTGTTCGATTTCGATAAAATTTTCATGGGACCATTTGGCAAGTATACCCTTTCCAACAAAAAAATAATTTTTCAAATCGGTTGGCAAGCGACGGAATTATGCGCGAACAAACATAAAAAAAAAATACAAACATCCGAATTGAGAACCTCCTCCTTTTTTAGAAGTCGGTTAAAAAAAATGCTTTGAGTTTCTTTTTTTGGGTCCGCAGGCCTCAAAATCCTCTCCCGAAGAAGTGCAAGAACAGATAGAACTAGTCCAAAGCGTGGCTTGCTCGCGCTGGGCGGCTGTGGATGAGCTGCTGGAGTTGGGCGGAGTGTCGCTTCTGCTGCAAGTCACCAGCCTCGCGCTCGAGTGGAACTTTAACGGCAGGTATTGTACAACTGGTACAACGTTTTAACTTATCCAATCTATCCTTACTAATCTATACTTACTAATATTATAAAGCTGAAGAGTTTGTTTGTTTGTTTGTTTGAACGCGCTAATCTCAGGAACTACTGGTTCGATTTGAAAAATTGTTAGATAACCCATTTATCGAGGAAGGCTATATATCATCACGCTAAGACCAATAGGAGCGGAGCAGTCATGAAAAATGTGACACAAACGAAGTTATGCGGACAGCTAGTAATATTATAAATGTGAAAGCGTGGATGTTTGTTACGCTTTCACGCAAAAACTACTTGACGAATCATCATGAAACTTTGTACACATATTCTGGGAGGTGCTAGAAGTAACATAGGATACTTTTTATCCCGGTATTATGTTCCCTTGGGATAATTTCTGACATTCACGCGGGCGAAGCTGCGGGCAGCAGCTAGTGCTAATATACAGGGTTATTTGTAAAACACCAACAACCTCTTAGGAGGTCATTGTACTCATCATTATGAACAACTTTTACCATGGGACCAAAACTTAAATCGTGAAAATAAAATCAGCTGTTCTTTACATTTATGTTCGTATAACTCTAAAAAATGTAGGGGCCAGCTGATATTTTTTTCACAGTTTCAGGTTTTGTCTCATAGTAAAAGATTTTCATAATGATGAGTACAAATATCCCTGTGTAAAGCTGAAGAGTTTGTTTGTTTGTCTGTTTGCTTGAACGGGCTAATCTCAGGAACTACTGGTCCGATTAGAAAAATATTTTAGTGTTAGATATCTCATTTATCGGGGATGGCTATAGGCTATATCATCACGCTAAGACCAATAGGAGCGGACCACCAAAGAAGAATGTTTCAAAAACGGGGGGTTAGTAACTATTCCACGCGTATGAAGTCGCGGGCAGAAGCTAGTATTAAAGAGTGAGGTCTCAGGACCATTCCCATGGAAGAATAAACCTAATCTCAGCAAATATAAAGCTCATTATCCCCAGTTCAAAGACAGTGTGGCATCAGCCTATATGTCACATATTGTAATATGAACCTTATCTGCGCTACAATAAAGCCCGTTCTCCCCAGATCAGAGACCGTACGGTCTGCGTTAGACGTGATTTCCGTTTGCTGCGTCGCGCCGAGAGTTCAACTGCTTTTGACTGAAAAGTTGGACTTGAAGGACGCCGAGATGACGACCGGAATCAATATTGTACTTGGTAAGTTGAGTTTCTTTTTTTTTTAATTTTAGTAGGATATTTTATTTGGGAAACAAACAATCGTACATTGTATATTACAAAGATACAAAACATTATATTATAGATAAATGTACAATCCACTACGTTTCAACATGTTACTAGCTAATATTTGATACAGCTTTTGTAGGAATTGGATAACAATCGGCATTAGACTACAATACAATTTTTTTTTTCGTTATCTTAAACGCTAATAGTGTATAGATGGGAACTTAAACGATAAATAATAATTAAACATTTTGAGCAAGGCGCTTAACAATTTGTTTTTTAAAATGTTTGATTCGACAGGGCAAATATGTCGATTTCGTTAAAATTACGATTGTATGTACGACAGGGAGTTGTAGCAAAAAGTGGATAAGATCGCGCCTCTCGTCTCGTTACTGCTCTAGGCACAATATAACATATTTTAGGGTAGTGGACTAAAAATCTGATTAGTCCGTTTGATAGATTCCCAAATAATATTGGACACGTATTTTTGTTTTCTCACGTAAACAAAAAAAGAAGACGATACAGTGCGTTGAAAACTCGTGTGACGTTACTACTCGCTACAATTTTTACCGAGCCGTAACGTCACACGCTGAACTCCTGATCTTTGATGCTTTTTATCTTCGTCAGTTTTTATAGATTTGATAAAGGAAAAAATACGTGTCCAATATTTTTCTATAATCTGACAGACTTAACATAACCATTTTTTACTCAGGCAACATCCCTATTGTATAGAACCTAATTTGTCAACGAAACTTTACAAATGTCGATAAATAATCTTGAGTGAAAAAATTTGTTAAAAATCATTACAGAAAAAATATAGATTTCAAAAATCGGTGGTAAAAATTGAAATAAGCATTGATCATTTGGTAGTTAAAATATTATAATAAGTACAAAGCTAAATTCCAAAGCGTGTTTTATTCATTGGAATAGTAAGTAGTGTTACGAGCTTCGGGTTCGTTACAATAAAATCAGCCGATTATATAACCAAAATGACACTAAAAACAGAATACTAATATACACTTAAAACTCACTAATTATTAAACACAATCGCACTACTAATCACTTAAGTTCGCAGTCGAAGATCGCTCTCGAAGTTATCACTTGTATCGCTAATCCAATGCTGACTCAGTCGGTACATAAGCCAGCCTTATATAGGGCGCCGGATAATTCCAGAACCTTCCATTGTAGAAAGTTCCAGAAACTTCGCGTACATATCGATCACAACTGACTAGGGTTCGAGAATTCTAGAATGTTCTTTCATAGAAAAGTCTCGAAGGTTCCTGATTCTACTAGTTCTGCTACTCGATACTAGATGGCGTTAGTGGTAACGAATTGTGGCGCGCAACAGTACTATTAGGGTCGAGGTTCCCTGATGCTACAATCCCTCCCCGACTTTTGCCTAACGAGCCAGCCCGCGCCGCTGAGCCATTAGCGTTAAATCCCCTAAATAATAATAACCAGACCCAGCCTGTCCCTTGCTGCACCCTCTCAATGACCCCGCTAAGCCGAGGTCCGTGTCCCACAGGGGATGCCCTTAGCGAGCGGTCATTTAATTTTTAAGTAGTTTAAAGCCCTGGCTGGGGGCCTTAAATTCTTTTGAGACCACCACAGGAAGATTCGATTAAGCAGTGACCAGCCTTAGTGTGCTGAACTGCGAGTGGTCCATACAAAAAAAAAAGTTGCTACAATATCGTCTTTCATATCTTCGGTCCGCTTTTGTATCGATTATTAGATAACGATTATTATCGTGTAAGGCAGTCGTAACTTACCTGATCCTTGTTTTCTGTCCTTCCGTTCCGCTGTTTTATTTCCCTGTTTCCCAAATTTTACATGAATTATGGCACAAAGTACAACTAGTGCCACACACAAAAAAAAAAAAGGCAGTCGTAGAGCGGTTTGTAGTAATAGGAAGACAGACGTGTTGGCAGGAGCGGCGGACGGCGAGATCGTGCCGGAGCCCGAGGTGCAGAAGGCGGCGCTCAACGTGCTCGTCAACTGCGTCTGCGCGCCCGTGCACCGCGTGAGTACTGCTCATGTCCTTAACAGTATTTTCACTGGTTATTTCAGAGCAGTGGTGGCCGAGTGGTGGTGGCCACGACTTACGAATTGTAGGTCGCAGGTTCTTACCCAGCGGAATTTGTTCGAGTCGCGGAATTTGTTCGAAAGAGTCACCGGGGCCCTGAAACGCGGCGGGCACAAGAAGGATCACGGGTGGGTTTGAGTCAGTAAGAGTCTGACACTCCCTTCCGCTCCGCCCAGAGCGGGAGAAGTCATTTGATGATTTCCCATCCAGAAAAAAAGGTTCTAACCCAGCCAGGCGCGCATTACTTTGTATAATTAACTTCATCACCACTGCTCTCAAAACGGTGAAAGAAAACATCGTGAGGAAACCGTCATGTCCTAGAACCAAAAATTCGAAGACATATGACATTCACCAACCCGCACGTGGAATAAGGCCCATTCCCTCTCCTAGAGAGGAGGCATGTGTCCCAGCAGTGGAGGACATTGAAAGGCTGATTATGACGACTAGTAACATAAGCACAATTCTAGTACTCGGGGTAAGTAGATGACCCACCGAACATCCCTCCATGGACCTCGTCTGCGTAACCACGGCCGTTCTGTTAGAAATGAAGAGAATTCTTCAGCCCTACCATGACGTCTTAAATCCATCATGATTCCTGTGTCAGAGAGAGAGAGGAGAACGTTTAAATTCAAATCGCATTCGCAATATTATCTCAGCAAGAAACAATATCAATTTGATAACTTGGATACTGTAGGCAAATTCGAAGTTGACGGCACGGTTGGCGCAGTGGTTGAGTGATTGACTGCTGTGTTGCGTGTTCCTTGTTTGATTCTCTCATGGTACAAATATTTGTATGGCCTCACAGATAGTTGTTCCGAGCGGTTTGTGTGTAACTCACTTCTTATGTTTTTATTAAATGTGTGTACATAAATTGTTAAAATAAATAGCAAACCACTGATGGAAACAAACAAGTTTTTTGTAGTATGTAAAGTACGTGAAAATAACTTAAAGACTATGTTGGTAATACATGAAGTATCAATTAATTGTCTTTGTCACCTTTTTTTTTTTTGGATGGGAAATCATCAAACGATTTCTCTCTGGGCGGAGCGGAAGGAGTGTCAGATTCTTACTCACTAAAACCCACCCGTGATCCTTCTAGTGCCCGCCGCGTTCCAGGGCCGCGGTGACTCTTTCGAACAAATTCTTGCACCCTAGCAGGCACTGACCCTATGGGGCCTCGTCTTCTTTGCTGACGGCTCTTTGAGGCGCTCGTGGTACACTCGGCGCCGTCGACTCGGGCCTGGTTGCTATCGGACGGCGAGCCACCCATAGCTCGCCATCCGCAGGCCCGCGCCTACGGTTGCCGGGAATCGCCCTGTGTTTCCCGACGCCCGGGGCGTCTTTTTCTGTTGCGGCGGCTGAGGCGTGAGGTTTCCCTCTCTCGCACGCGTTCCGCCTCCTCCTTCGCTAGCATTACTGCTTCGCAGAAGGAGGCGACCGCTTCCCATGCCTCCTCGCTCCGGACCATGGTTTGAACCAGGGCCGGACGCGAGAGGTCACCGCCGCCTTGTCTTTGTCACCTGCGACCTAGACTAGAGTCAAGAGCATATCCACGACGCACGACAGTAAAAATAAAAAAAATATCTAATACGGATCCATTACCTCCATAAAACGTGTGTTCCTTTTCGCAGGCTGGAACGTCAACAACCCGATTCTCAATAACGGGTTCTAGTAAAAAGAAAACTGCCTTAAAATCGTATGAAGATCTAATACAGAAAGTGTGGGAGAGCGTGCGGACCAACAACGGTATTATGGTGAGTTATTATGTGCTTTTGAATATTCAACCTTATCTATAAAGACTTTAGCCATGTGCTTATATTCGTAGGTCGCGGGATTAAACCCAGCCAGGCGCATTATTTTGTGTAATTAATTTCATCACCACTGCCCTCTGGTATGGCAGCCGCCCCCCCTGTAAATCTTGCAGAAAATATAGGAACTCGCCTAGTCACTAATCGAAGTCTAAATGGGGCCTTAATGTGTGCTAACTTTTGAATAAATCGCGCAGTAAACATTATTTCATTAAATTTACTTTTATTAATTTAACTACAAGCATCATCATCATTTGTAGCTGTTTGGACTACACACTATATATAGATACCTAACCTACCTGTTTCATGCAGGTGTCTTTGTGTAGTGTAGACGAAACAACCGCAGAAGATGTAACTTCAAAAGTCTGACTTGCTTCCCCCTAGGCTAAAAGCTGGGTACACCCATGGTTAATAGTATGTTATTATTCCGCAGGTATTATTATCCCTAATGATGGTAAAGTCACCTATAACGGACGCGGATCGGTTACGTGGGCTAGCGTGCAGAGCATTAGCTGGGCTTGCGAGGTGCCCCACGGTTAGACAGATCATATCCAAGTTGCCTTTGTTTACCACATCACAGATTCAAGGTAAGCACACTCATATTAGTAAAACAAACAAAGAAAATGTTTATTTGGGACTCGCACAAGACAAATAAAAAAGTATACAAAGAAAGTTTTTTTTTTAATAAAAATGTGCCCCACACTAGGAATTACTCCTGTATAGTTTGATGATGTTTGTCAGAATTTGATGGTCTATAATCACTTGGAAGTCATTATGAACCACTTTTATTTATTTAAACTTTATATACAATAGTGGTACATGGGCGGACTTAATGCAACAAGGCATTATCTACCAGTCAACCTTTGGGTTAAAAAGACAACACTGTGGTGGTTTTGATTTGGCGCATAAACTTTGCCAAAATATATAAAATAAACCCATGGAAATAATGTTGATTTTGCATTGACGATGTAACGACGATATTTCGACAAAAACGCAATGTCATTTTATGGTTTTCGCAATTTTTACATGACTGCCCAAAAAAGGAGTGTTATGTTTTTTGCGTTCATGAATGTATGTATGTTTGTGAGTTTCTTTATTCCACCAAAACTTCTTAACGGCTGAACCGATATCAATGTATGTTGTATCGTTAGAAGCGTTGAGTTATCCCGGGTAACATAGGCTAGTGAAAATTAAAAAAAAAATGGAGAGCCACAAATAAAAAAACTCAAAATACCTATTTGGTTTTACTGAAAATTAGACTACATATACAGTGTGAATTCTTAATGGTTGTTTTCCCGCGGCAGGACTATTACCCATCAGTAGTACTATCAAAACACAAAGTTAAACTAAACTTTTTTTTCAAATCATGAAAAAAGTGTTCATAAACTCGAAAGAGCGAGAGTCAATAGTAGTGCAATAGACATAACGTAGGTAGATACCTACATGAGACACACGCGCCGCCGCGCGCTGTCGGCAAATTACAAAGGAACAGTGAATAATAAATGTTCAGAGCAAAATACGCTCTCGTGGATGGTGATACGGCATTAACTAGCCTGCGCGCGCGGCCCCCCGCGCCAAAGCGGCAACATAAAAAGATGCCGCGGATGCCGCCAAAATATTGCGCTCTGCGCTTAGTCCTTCCGCGAACGTCATAAGTGTAATACGTTATCGTTTTTATAGATTCTTGTTATTAAAATATATATTTTATTTCCAGTGTTAATGCGCAATCCGATCCTACAAGAGAAGCGACAAGAACACGTCATGTTCCAAAAGTATGCGCTGGAACTGCTAGAACGGGTTTCTGGCAAGAGTAAACACATGGGCGCCGAGTTCGAGACGTCGCTCGCTAACATACATAAGGTAAGTGGACTCTTCTTGTTTTAACCCCTGACGCAAAAAGAGGGGTGTTATAAGTTTGACGCGTCTATCTGTCTGTATGTCTGTCTGACTGTCTGTCTGTATGTCTATCTGTCTGTCTGTATGTCTGTATGTCTATCTGTCTGTCTGTATGTCTATCTGTCTGTCTGTCTGTATATCTATCTATCTGTCTGTCTGTATGTCTATCTGTCTGTCTCTCTGTATGTCTATCTGTCTGTCTGTCTGTATGTCTGTCTGTATGTCTATCTGTCTGTCTGTCTGTATGTCTGTCTGTCTGTGTACCCGACTTTTGTCACGTAAACGGACTTCGGTTCAGCTGATATTGTAGTTAACTATTGTTGTACCCATCCCGGACATTGGAAATTATGGCCAAGATATTCTAGCAGTAGACATTTAGTGCAGTCAGCGGCAAGTCGCGCGTAGGTACGCGCGTTTTTGCCAGGGTTGTGGAATTTGTTCGAAAGAGTCACAGCGGTCCTGGAACGCGCGGAAACGCGCGGGCTAGTGTGGACCAATCTTGTTGATAGGCGTCAAGCTTGTGTTGCCATTTTCGCTTGCATCTGACGCGATGTCGCCGGACATTAATTATTATGTTATATATTTAAATCCACAGGCAAACGTAGTAGCTCAAACGCGCATTAACTACAACGAGCACCAGCTGCTGCAGCTGGTGGCGGCGCACCTCGCGGCGCGCGGGCTCAGCGCCAGCGCCGCCACGCTGCAGCGCGAGGCCAAGCTGCCCCCCCCCGCGCTGCCCGCGCCCCCCCCCTCCGCCGCCGCCGCCTGTCTATACTCCGTCTACACCCACCAGAGTAAGTAACATCTGCCGAGCCCCTACCCGACTAGCGCCAGCGCCGCCACGCTGCAGCGCGAGGCCAAGCTGCCCCCCCCCCGCGCTGCCCGCGCCCCCCCCTCCGCCGCCGCCTGTCTATACTCCGTCTACACCCACCAGAGTAAGTAACATCTGCCGAGCCCCTACCCGACTAGCGCCAGCGCCGCCACGCTGCAGCGCGAGGCCAAGCTGCCCCCCCCCCGCGCTGCCCGCGCCCCCCCCTCCGCCGCCGCCGCCTGTCTATACTCCGTCTACACCCACCAGAGTAAGTAACATCTGCCGAGCCCCTACCCGACTAGCGCCAGCGCCGCCACGCTGCAGCGCGAGGCCAAGCTGCCCCCCCCCGCGCTGCCCGCGCCCCCCCCTCCGCCGCCGCCGCCTGTCTATACTCCGTCTACACCCACCAGAGTAAGTAACATCTGCCGAGCCCCTACCCGACTAGCGCCAGCGCCGCCACGCTGCAGCGCGAGGCCAAGCTGCCCCCCCCCGCGCTGCCCGCGCCCCCCCCTCCGCCGCCGCCGCCTGTCTATACTCCGTCTACACCCACCAGAGTAAGTAACATCTGCCGAGCCCCTACCCGACTAGCGCCAGCGCCGCCACGCTGCAGCGCGAGGCCAAGCTGCCCCCCCCCCGCGCTGCCCGCGCCCCCCCCTCCGCCGCCGCCGCCTGTCTATACTCCGTCTACACCCACCAGAGTAAGTAACATCTGCCGAGCCCCTACCCGACTAGCGCCAGCGCCGCCACGCTGCAGCGCGAGGCCAAGCTGCCCCCCCCCGCGCTGCCCGCGCCCCCCCCTCCGCCGCCGCCGCCTGTCTATACTCCGTCTACACCCACCAGAGTAAGTAACATCTGCCGAGCCCCTACCCGACTAGCGCCAGCGCCGCCACGCTGCAGCGCGAGGCCAAGCTGCCCCCCCCCCGCGCTGCCCGCGCCCCCCCCTCCGCCGCCGCCGCCTGTCTATACTCCGTCTACACCCACCAGAGTAAGTAACATCTGCCGAGCCCCTACCCGACTAGCGCCAGCGCCGCCACGCTGCAGCGCGAGGCCAAGCTGCCCCCCCCCCGCGCTGCCCGCGCCCCCCCTCCGCCGCCGCCGCCTGTCTATACTCCGTCTACACCCACCAGAGTAAGTAACATCTGCCGAGCCCCTACCCGACTAGCGCCAGCGCCGCCACGCTGCAGCGCGAGGCCAAGCTGCCCCCCCCCCCGCCGCCCGCCCCCCCCCCCCCGCCGCCGCCGCCTGTCTATACTCCGTCTACACCCACCAGAGTAAGTAACATCTGCCGAGCCCCTACCCGACTAGCGCCAGCGCCGCCACGCTGCAGCGCGAGGCCAAGCTGCCCCCCCCCCGCGCTGCCCGCGCCCCCCCCTCCGCCGCCGCCGCCTGTCTATACTCCGTCTACACCCACCAGAGTAAGTAACATCTGCCGAGCCCCTACCCGACTAGCGCCAGCGCCGCCACGCTGCAGCGCGAGGCCAAGCTGCCCCCCCCCCGCGCTGCCCGCGCCCCCCCTCCGCCGCCGCCGCCTGTCTATACTCCGTCTACACCCACCAGAGTAAGTAACATCTGCCGAGCCCCTACCCGACTAGCGCCAGCGCCGCCACGCTGCAGCGCGAGGCCAAGCTGCCCCCCCCCCGCGCTGCCCGCGCCCCCCCCTCCGCCGCCGCCGCCTGTCTATACTCCGTCTACACCCACCAGAGTAAGTAACATCTGCCGAGCCCCTACCCGACTAGCGCCAGCGCCGCCACGCTGCAGCGCGAGGCCAAGCTGCCCCCCCCCCCCGCGCCCCCCCCCGCGCTGCCCGCGCCCCCCCCTCCGCCGCCGCCGCCTGTCTATACTCCGTCTACACCCACCAGAGTAAGTAACATCTGCCGAGCCCCTACCCGACTAGCGCCAGCGCCGCCACGCTGCAGCGCGAGGCCAAGCTGCCCCCCCCCGCGCTGCCCGCGCCCCCCCCTCCGCCGCCGCCGCCTGTCTATACTCCGTCTACACCCACCAGAGTAAGTAACATCTGCCGAGTAAGTAACCTACCCGACTATATTGGGATCGGCTTCCAGTACACACGGATGCAGCAGACTTCCAATCTGACCTTTCGCCAGATGGTTACCAGTCAGATAAAATAGCCTATGACACTCCACAATAACGTACCTTCTATTGGTGAAATCATTTTAAAAATCGGTTCAGTAGATCCAGAGATTACCCCTTATAACATCACAAACTCACAAACGTTACCTCTTTATAATATTAGTACAGATAATATAAACCGAATCAAGAATGAAACTAATGAAACATACTCGTTTCCGCCCACAGTCCCGCCTGTCGGTGTCGCGCGCCAACAGCAGCAGTTCCCTGCGCGACAGCGTGGAGACCGCCAGCTCTCACAACTCTCACAGCGCGATGCACGTGGACGACGCCAGTCCCCTGCCGCCCGTCATCAAGTTCAGGTGAGCGATTACATTGATGATGTTCTTACTACATTCTGATGCCAGTGGGCGGACTTGTAGGAGGTCCAAACGCCTCCTGCCTTGCTAAAACGACTGCCAGCGCGTATATTAAAAACGAAGTCGATACAGTGTATTGAAAACTCGTGTGACGTCACATTGCAGTACGCTTTTTACCACGACGTGACGTCACAAACCCCAACTCCTGATCTTTGAAGCTTTTTATCTTCGTCATGTTTTATAGATTTGATAAAGCAAAAGATGCGTGTCAAATATTTTTCGATAGTTTAACTGAAGGACTGAATAGGATCGTATTTTTTTCTACTCAGGAATCAATGCTATTAGCAGTACAGCAGTGACAGTTTATCTGATGATAAAATACTTTCTTTGTTTTGTGCTTATGGTGTTCCGTTTTTAATTGTAACAGGTTAACCCCGGTTTCTGAAAGCCGATTCTCATCTGTTCTGATTGTTTAATCAAAATCATAATTTACTATCAACCGCGAATATCGTACCGCCTCAGAATAGGGAATATGCATGCATTTTTAACCGACTTCTAAAAAAGGAGGAGATTCTCAAGTCGACTATATTATTATTACTATTTTTTTTTGTGTTACCTCATAACTTTTTACTGCGTGTACCGATTTTGATGATTCTTTTTATATTCGAAAGCTTATCATGTGGGACAAATCCAACAACTTTGATTTGTTGGATTTCCCACCGTTCTTGAGTTCTAAATGGTGTAACAAACCACACTTTGTTCTATATGTGCCACTGGATAATTGTAAAATGCATAAGATTATATAAAATATCTTGACATATTGTAACCTCTCGATAAATCGCCAACTGAACATTTGGAATACTTTTTTACGTATCAGCATTTGATAGTCTATAATCTATCGAAGTCATACCGAGAAATTGTGAACCGACATAACATCAAGTTGGTGAAGAATCAGAGGATTTTCTGGCCTAGCCAAGTAGCGGAATATAGGGCACAGGGAACTTAGGACTCCCCGACACGGATAGGTTAGGTTCGAATGTTGTGACGAGAAGAGTTAGCGAGCAAACTTAGCTCCCGTCATCCCATTCATGTATTTTTTTTTAATCCCCTTATATAATAATAATAATATAATAATAAAATATTTATTTCCCAAAAGTAGATATACAGATTAAACATAAGGTGGGTCATACGTATAAATTATTTAACTAAATTTATATATTCAAAAATGATAAACCCTGCCTCTTAAACTAGGAGACCTGTGTCTTAAGAGACAGTGTTTGGCCAAACAGTTCATTTAGTTGCTTTCAAGAGAAAGAACGCGTGTTGATCCACCAAAACATTTGTGAAGGTGAGATTGCATTTTAATGGGTTTTGACTGGGTAGTTATTAGGGTGGATAGGTGTGTGTTATGTGTGTGTTTTTGGGTCAAGCGTGTGTGATACATAGGGTGAAATGATTGTGTGATTATAAATAATAATGTGCGTGAATGTTTGTTAGGGAAATTTTAAGTGATGTATGCTAGTAAGGTAGTTCTGACTGAAGACTGCGTTGTCGTTTAGAATGTTGAAATCGTAATATTTAACGTTTCGTTACTTGCTCTTCTACAATTTAACGAAATTACTTCGAGAGATTATCTATACATATAAATAAAATTGGAGCGTCTGTTTGTAATATTGAAATAACTGCTTTTTACTACATGCATATATGAATAATATACGTTACCTACACCTAAATAATATTTTTTACAATTTTTGTTTGTCTTTGTTTGTTCCGGCTAACCTCTGAAATGGCTGGATTGATTTTGACGGGACTTTTATTGGCAGGTAGCTGGTGTAAGTTTTATTTTAGAAAAAATGATTTATTTTTCAAATATAAAGTAATGTTGCAACGTCCGCGTACTGTCCACGTCCAGTACCGCGCGCATGCCACCACTGTGCCGTCACGTCGGGCGCCTCCCACCAACGAATCAATATCACAAAGAATCGGTGGGTTAGTAACTATTCCACGCGGACGAAGTCGTGGGCGGAAGCTATAGGATATAGAATTTTGATGTGTTAAAAAGTGTTCGAAAAGTTCAGTTGACAATTTATCGAGAGTTTAAAATCTCTTAAGATATTTTATACTCTCGAGAAGTTTGGCATTTTCTAGTAAAATATGTATAGATTATTTACAAAATATTGTTTTATTTTATTCGAGATGTGTTTGCTCTGGTCTCTAGTCTAGGTCAGAGGCAAAGTCGATCAGACCAAGATCAGATGAAATTCTTTGCATAAAATTATAGTAGTATTATGTCTTTATTTGACAAAGATTGAAAAGAAAAGTGTTTTTTTTTTATACAAGCTATCCTCCTTGGCTTCGGTCGGATATGGATTTAGTTGTAAAAAGGTATTCCAAATTTAAATTATACTTCATTTGCATGTGTAGACTTGAAAATAGTTTTTTTTTTTAATATATAAGTACAGTGAGATGAGGGGCCATCCATAAATTACGTCACACGAAAATCATGATTTTTGACCCCCCCCCCCCCTCCTTGTCAGAGCTGGTCACATTTGTGAGACCCCCTCCCTAGTGTGACGTCACATATTTTTCAATTTTATTATATATCGTATACGTATCGTGGGTTCTATTTCCGCACATATATTTTTATAGTTTAAGGACAGTAGTTTAGGTCTTGATATTTGCACATGTGAGATTTTAGTTTGTGCTCAATACAAGAAAAAATACGTAGCTTATGTAGACAATACTTTGTCGGAAATAAGGCTCATTCAATTTTAGAACGACATAAGCGACTTGCAAGTTCTATTGTCTGCCATATTGCTGAAGTGGACCCATTCGGCGTTCCGAATGGGTCCACTTCAGCAATATGGCAGACAACAACAACAATAACATTTTATGATTCAGAGTAACGACTCTGAAGCATAAAATGTTATTGTTTTAAAATTAACTTTCCTTATAACTTGTTCTTACATTGTATGTGTGTTGTAGATAATGTTTTTTTCTTTTTTTTTTGTACAAAAAGTCTAAAAAAATATTTAAAAATATTTTCGAAAAGAGTTCAGATGGAAAGGGAGAGTGATTTTTCATTACTATAGAAAACTCAAAAAATTGTTCTCTCTTTCACACTGAGCTCTTTTTAAATTGTTTTAAGAACACAAGGTCAGCTTAGACATTAAAACTACATGGTTCTCATATGATTTGACCAGGGCATCTAGTCTGCTATTACAATAGTGTCAGAATAGTCTATCATTGATTTCATAATGGTTGATTTTGACAAGTTTGGTTATCTACTAATATAAAAGCGTCATTTTGACTTTCCAATGGTCAATCATTAACACTCCATTGAAAGAAATGGCATAGAATGGTAATCTCGTACATGATGACAAATGAATGACAGACGTATGCGGTAATCTGCCAATATTTTGACAGTTTCTTTGATCAGTGACCTACCATTAGAACGGCATTTTGCAGTAATTGCTTTTAATAGTTCGGTTATAAAAAAGTATTACGAGACCATTGGCCGACCAATGATCGACCATTATGAATTTAGCAGATTACGAACTTTTATCAAAATGACAACGGGGCCGTACTGGATTGACGAAGTTATTAAAATAGCAGACTTGGGGCCCAGTAGGACTTTAAAAGAGACTTTGACCTCTGAGTTTGTTTCGGTGTTTCTTCTCAGGGTAGCTTAAAATTACCAAAAATATTGTATGGTTAAAAGTGTTATGTTTAACTTACTTACAAAATAAATATCATTTATCACTAACAAAAGTGATAAGAGACTTTAAGATGAAATATGAGTGAAACAATGTTTAATCTTTATAGAAACGTTTATTTAACTAGAACACGTCTGATAGTACACAGGAAAGCCGCCTTTTTATATATTTTATTTTGCTAGAGGGAGACAGTTTTACCTACTTCTGTTACATTCACACCTTATTACGTTGAAACTGTCTATTTTATAACACGTTATTTTTGGCATCTACTATGACTGACTACTGTTCTTAAAAAGCAAAAAATATCTGCAATGCGATACTTGAGGGATCAGGCAGGATATATCCGTCCATTTTTTTATTTGTATCGATTCCTCTAGATGGCAGTAGTATTGTGCATAGCAACTAAGGGGCCATCCATAAATTATGTCACACGTTAAGGGGGAGGGATGGGGTCGATGAAGTATGATATTGTGTGACAAGGGGGTAGCACGGGTCCTAAATTTCGTGACGTCACATTTCAAAATCTATTTTAATCTAAGTGTTAAGTAAAAAAACAACAAATACACGAATTAAATTGTAAAATATGTGACGTCACAGTAGGGAGAGGGGGTCTCACAAATGTGACCAGCTGTGACAAGAAAGGGGGGGTAAAAAATCACGAAATTCGTGTGACGTAACTTATGGATGGCCCCTTACGGCTTTAGCTGACTGCTAAATCTTTTCAATGCACTGTAATCGTAACTAATATTCAAACAATTTGTTCCAGAAAAGTACAAAACTCGCCCATAGTAACAACTCCGACGTCGGAACACAAGCGCTCCCTGCAGAAGCAGCTGAGCGTGCCGGCCGGCGACCAGGCGCTGAACCCGCACCGCGTCACGCTGCACAGCATCATCACCGAGTACCTGTACAACCAGCATTCCCTGTGCAAGAACCCGGTCGCCACCTGCCCGCAGTTCAACTTGTTCGAGTAAGTACAAAACTCTTAGGCCATAGGATAGGCTCATATTCCAGAACGAAACTCAAATTTCACTTGAACTCCAAGACCATCGGAGTATCGAACTGTCAATAAAGATTGTCATATATTAAAGTTTTCGTGCTCGAGAGATGAGCTAGCAAATGCGTTAACGCGCTTGCTCAGCTAACACTCATTTTTCGAGCACGAAAGCTTCAATTAGAAAAGCTTTCATTTTGATTCCAATTTGATGTTGTAAAAACCCATGGGTCGCTGATTTCATAAATAAATAAAGATTTGTAAAGCATTTCTAAATAAGTAGCAAAATGCTTGGTACGCGCTCATTAGCGTAACACAGAAAGTCGGGCCCACTAAGGGTTAGTGTTACTAGGTTGACGCGCGTGTTGCAGGCCGCACAAGTGCCCGTCGCCGCGCGCGGGCGGCGGCGCGCTGTGGGCGGGCGCGGGCGGCGCCAACGTGTGCGCGCGCGTGGCGCGGCGCGAGCTGGGGCTGGGCGGCGCGCTCGCCCGCCAGCACGCGCGCCTCGTGCACTCGCACTTCGCGCCCGTGCGCACGCTGCGCCTGCAGGACGACGACGCCTACTTCACGCACACCATATTCCATGTGAGTACTCTCTCCCTCTTTGCCCCCTCTCTCTCCCCCCTCAACCCCTCTCAATCCCCCTCAACTCACACCGTCTCGCTCATCTCTCTACCTCCCTCTCGCTCCTCTCTCTCTTACTCCCTCTCGCTCCTCTCTCTCCCTCCTTCTACTCCTCCCTCCCGCACGCTCCTCCTCTCTCTTTCTCTTCCTCCCTCTCCCACTTTTCCTCTCCCCCACCCTGTACCGCCCCCACTTTTTATTCCTTCTCACTTTCTATCTCCCCCTCTATCTCTCTCTCTCTATCTCACGTTACACAGAAACGCATCCACTCTAAGATTAAAATGTCTTTACTTCTAGTGGATACAGCTTTTTCGAAAACAACCCACCTCAATACAATCTCATGCAGTATTTCCCCCTTTCGTGTTATTTATTCCTCTGATCCTGACTACCCTCATTTTAAACATTTTAGTAAAGATGAAGTTACTAAAACGTTTTTATTCTGTTTTTCCTTACAGCCCACGCAACAACAGTTACTAGCAGCGACATCTTCCGGCGACATCAGGATATTCAACTTATTCAGCGGAGTAGAGGAGAACTCGTATCAAGTGCACGAATCTTACATTTATCATATGCAGGTAAATATTACACTGGTCAACAAAAACACTTTTAGTGTGCCACAAGAAAACTTTAAAAAAAATTGTTTAAAACATGTTTAAATAAAATAGAACTGAAATAATAAATGCAGGTAAATATTACACTGGTCAACAAAAACACTTTTAGTGTGCCACAAGAAAACTTAAAAAAAAAATTGTTTAGAACATGTTTAAGTATAATAAAACTGAAATTATAAATGCAGGTAAATATTACACTGGTCAACAAAAACACTTTTAATGTGCCACAAGAAAACTTAAAAAAAAATGTTTAGAACATGTTTAAGTATAATAGAACTGAAATAATAAATGCAGGTAAATATTACACTGGTCAACAAAAACACTTTTAGTGTGCCACAAGAAAACTTAAAAAAAAAATGTTTAAAACATGATTAAGTATCATAGAACTGAAATTAGAATAACTAATTGTAAGACACGCAAAGTTTTCCTGTAATTGATTTTGAAATGGAGTTTTCAGGTGGTTCTAGTGCAGGCACATTATCAATTTAAAGGATTGGTTGCATAGCAGACGGTGCGTCAGGATACTCAACTATCCTTTTATATATTAAAACAGAGTCCCACCGCTGCGTCTGTGTGTTTTTACGCTAGAATTAATCATGAACTTATGATCCACATACATTATTGTTCTTAGTAATCTGAAAAATCTGTGTTGGTCTTTTCTTAAAAAACCACTTCAGACACTGATTTGCATGGTCCTCATATAACGTATTGTGAATGTGAGGACCATGTAGATCGCTATGTTAGGGGTTCATTTCATGTTAGTCTGGCGGTTTGAGTTCTTTATGTGACCTGCCCAATGCCCCTATTTTAGTATTGTTCATCAAATCGTTGAGCTCTTTAAAGGTCTAAGTTTGAGCAACACGGTTACTGACAAATACTTGCACTGTCTGGACAGGTCCACTCAAATCTGTGAGGTATTTTCCTCAAAAGACCACTTCAGACATCAACCTACATGGTTCTCATATGATTTGACCAGTACGGATTGTATGGACTTTAAAAGAGACTCTGACCTCTGAGTTTATTTCGGTGTTTCTTCTCAGGGTAGTCGGCTAGGAAACACCGGCCTCATTTACAGTCTACTAACATTCATTTATAATTTCATGCATTTGTTGTCAGGCAAGCAGAGACGGGTTACTACTACTAGCGTCGGCGACGACACCGTGGCGACCTCTATCGGCATTATGGAATATGAAAGAGTTTGAACTATTGTAAGTAACATTATATTAACTGTTTGGGAAATCATCAAATGACTTCTCCCGCTCTGGGCGGAGCGGAAGGGAGTGTCAGACTCTTACTGACTAAAACCCACCCGTGATCCTTATGTGCGGTGACTCCCACAAATTCCGCAACGTTATCTCGGCTCTGCGGTATAACAATGACACATTTTTTCAGCCAATAAGATCACAGTAAGCGCAGTGTGCTGTGTTCATAAAAAATAACATGACTTTACGAAGATGTTCGTCTAAAAAACAGTCCACATTAGGAACGAAACGAAAAGTAACTAAGCTCGTTTAGCTTCGCTCGTGTCGCTTAATTATGAGCTAAAAGGTCCACACTGAAAACATTAATATGACATGAATCTGGACTCCGGATTCTGTTAATAATTCATACATCTTTCTCCAGATGCCGGTGGTGGCCGAGTGGTAACGGCCCCGACTTACGAATTGTAGGTCGCGGGTTTAAAACCAGCCAGGCGCATTACTTTGTGTAATTAATGTCATCACCACTGCTCTCGAAACGGTGAAGGAAAACATCGTGAGGGAACCGGCATGTCCTAGAACCAAAAATTCGAAGACATGTGACATTCACCAACCCGCACTGGGCCCGCGTGGTGGATTATGACCCATTCCCTGACCTAGAGAGGAGGCCTGTGTCCCAGCATCATTAAAAGGCTGATTATGCTTATGCTGGACTCGGGATTCTGTAAATAATATATTATAAAGCTGAAGAGTTTGTTTGTTTGTTTGAACGCGCTAATCTCAGGAACTACTGGTCCGATTTGAAAAAATCTTTCAGTGTTAGATAGCCCATTTGTCGAGGAAGGCTATAGGCTATATATCATTACGCTAAGACCAATAGGAGCGGAGCAGTCATGAAAAATGTGACACAAACGAAGTTGTGCGGACAGCTAGTAATTTATAAATCTTTCTCCAGATTCCAACTAGACAACGAAGAGTACGTGCAATTCTCGAAGACGTCAGACGAGCGCATCATCGGTACCAAAGGCGAGACGGCCACGATCTTCGACACGCGCACCGGCCGCGAGCTCATGACGCTGACGCCCACCATCAGCAACCAGTACGCTAAGAACAGGGCCACCTTCAACCCCACGGATGAACTGGTTCTGTCGGGTAAGTGCAGCTTGCTAGCCGGACACAAATTCGTTATCATTATCTTCTTCGTTATCGTTATATAATCGTTAATCATTTGTTGTTTTATAACTGACTTGTTGTCATTTGATATTATATTGACATTTCTTTACTAGCTTCTGCTCGCGACTTCGTCCGCGTGGAATAGTTATTTTACCCCCGATTTTGAAACTCTCAGCCCGATCGGTTTAAAATTGACAAAGTTTCATCCCCTATTTTATCCCCTTGGGGGTAGAATTAATCAAAATCCTTTCTTAGCGGATGCCTACGTCATAACATCTACCTTTTTTTTCTTTTTTTTTTTTTCTGGATGGGAAATCATCAAATCAGACATTCATATTAATATTTCAACAATTATTACTGTATTATTTGTTAAATTTGAATTTCAAAGTATATTTTCATTAGGTATTCTTTTTATCTTTTAATTAATTATTGTATTCCATCGTCGAGCCGATGAATTGCCAATGTTATGTACGCACACATGCATCAGGCCATAAATTAAATAGTTTAAGTAATATTCAATGTTAAATGTTTGTGATGTGGCAGTAATTTTTTTAAATAAATAAATAAACACAAATACATACTGACTCTCCTCCGTGCCACGGAAAGCAAGTCAAAGCCTTGTACGCATTAGGCAACATTTGACGCGCAACAAGTGGCGCCCAACATTTCATCAAGTAGATACGAGGCTTTAGCCTGTCGTTTGAACATCATTGATAATCAGGTAGGCAGCCAGACAGTCGTGCAAAGAGGTATTGTGTGACCGAGTTACCCAGTAACTGGGTCACACAATACTTCTTGGTGTGGATCTCACTCACTCTGTCTATATTATATACTAGCTAACCCGCGCAACTTCGCCTTTTTCATGTGCTATCTATCTAACACTGAAAGAATTTTTCAAATCGGCCCAGTACTTCCTCAGATTAGCGCGTTCAACCAAACAAACACACTCTTCAAACTTTATTTGTTAGTAAAGATTTATTATTAATATTATAATGCTAAAGATTTTGTTTGGCTGAACGATTTTGATCCCAGGAACGACTGGATAGAATTGTAAATTATTTTAGTCATCAGTAACATACACTATGACTAATAGTGATAGCAGACAAAGTTGATCAGCTAATATAAAATATGACAACACATTCAAGAAGGCTGCAGTATTGCCGAAGTCCACGGGCGAGGAATAATTAATTATTAACTTAATTGTAATTATTTTTCCTTATTTACAGACGGTGTTTTATGGGATGTAAATACGGGCAAAGAAATCCACAAATTCGATAAATTAAACCAGACGCATAGCGGAGTGTTCCATCCCAATGGCTTAGAGGTACATTTTATTCTTACTTTATATATACTAACTAGCAGCGCCCCGCGGTTTCACCCGCGTTGTTCCCGTTCCCGTGGCAATACGGGGATAAAATATAGCTTATGACACTCCACGATAACGTAGCTTTCTATTGGTGAAATAATTTTGAAAATCGGTTCAGTAGATCCAGAGATTACCCCTTACAACGTCACAAACTGACAAACGTTACCACTTTATAATATTAGTATAGATATAATAAAGGGTAAAGATTATTTGTTTGCTTGTACCGAATAAGCTCCGAAACTACTGGACTGATTTTTACCATGTTTTCCCCAATGGAGAGCTAATGCAATAAACAGTGAAAGAATTTTTCATATTGGTCAAGTAGTTTCAGAGCCTATTCAATACAAACAAACGATAAAATCTTTCCTCTTTATAATATTAGTAAAGATTGTACACTAACAGCGTTATATTATTCTGTTTGCAGGTAATATCAAATACTGAAGTTTGGGATTTAAGAACATTCCATCTCCTTAGAACAGTGCCTACATTAGATAAGTCAGAGGTAAGATATTTTCCATAATTATTTATATCAAGGAACAACAAAAAACAACTTAAAAATAAAAAAAACTAGTAAAGAAACAGATCTTTCGACAGCTCGAACACAAGTAAATAATATTAGAGTATTGTATAAGTAAATTAAAAATGTAAATCTGAGATTTGTGTAGTTTGCAACGGGAAGTTTAGTTGAGGCCAAGCCCCGAAGGAATTCAATTTCAGTTCGGTCCTTTTGCTTTAAAATAATTATGTGGTGCTCGTTTTTGCTAGCACGAAAATGGCGGGCGTTTAAAACCTATTCAGTTTTTGCGAAAATACACAAGGCAAAGTAGACGTTTCTAAATTAGACTAAAAGTAACTTATATAAATTTTGAGTATTATTATAGGGAACGTGCACGTCGTAGACTATGCAATCTAGTGTTGCAAATCTGAAACTTTTACGTTGTAATTATTTGACCTGTGCTGCCACATATACTTCCTCCGTTTAGAGGAACGTGCACGAAGTAGACTGTGCCACCTAGCGTTGCAAATTTGAAACTTATAAGTAAAATATACATGACATTGACGCGTCTGTGCTGCCACCTATAGTTTCTGCACGTTCCCTTTTTTTTGGATGGGAAATCATCAAATGACTTCTCCCGCTCTGGGCGGAGCGGAAGGGAGTGTCAGACTCTTACTGAGTAAAACCCACCCGTGATCCTTCTTGTGCCCTTTGCGTTCCAGAGCCGCGGTGACTCTTTCAAACAAATTCCACAACCCTAGCAGGCTCTGCACGTTCCCTATAGTAACTGAATATTATACTAATTTTATTTTATTTCAAATGTGCATTATATGAAATGTTCATTGGGCTAAATTATTCTTGTTTTTCTAAGATAAAGGCTGAATAAGTTAATAAAAATGCCTGCCTTCTCCGTAAATCAAGAAGTAATCACTAACTCATTATTAATGTAACATTTGAACTCTTAAAACTTCCATTTTCTAGGTTTTATTCAACCCAACGTGCACAGCGATATACGCGGTGTGTTCCGACCAGGACTCGGAAGAGAGGAACCAGTTCGACACCAGCTTTAAGACTTTAGACCCTTACGATTACTCTAGTATAGGTAAGCGACTTCTTTCGTATGACCATAAAAAATAAGAGAATATTTCATACTGTTACGAATTTCGGGTTCGTGACAGTAAAAACAGCCGATTAAATAACAAAAAACGACACTTTAATTACACAACACTAATTACACTATAAACTCACTAATCACAAAACACAATCGCACTATTAATCACTTGAGTTCGCAGTCGAAGATCGCTCTCGAAGTTATCACTTGTATCGCTAATCCAATACTGACTCGGTCGGTTTTGAGTTCAAGTATTACGTAAGCACTGAAGGGGGGCGGGGGGGTTCATGATTTGCTTATTTTTGATGACATGGGTATGGGGGATCTGGGATGTGATTACGTTAGCAATATTGGTTTATTTAAATTTTTCAGATTTTCATTTCGGCGAGGTTTTACCCACTGGGCTATGAACGCCCTAACAGCGAACTTAATTTCAGACTATAAATTCCTTATTTCTAGACTTATCAACTGCTGCTTCTAGAACCAATAAGGAAACCAGAACAGATTCAATAATGCTTATAAATATGTTTACGTAAGCATAAGGGGGGGGGGGGGGGGGGGGCGAGGGTCTTGCTTACTTTTGCTAACGAGGGGCAACCAAAAATAAATGGTGTGAATTTAGGTTTGCTGATATGGGAAGTTTTAGTGGACTGTATTATAAGATTTCTTTAAAAGGAATAGTTCACCTTGACAAGACAAGCGTGTAATTAGATGAACTTGCCTCTTATTGAATACTAAAAATGGCGGGCTGAGACTAGCTTTTATTAGCGAGTAAATTGGGAATGGTGATGGAAATTAAGGAATAGCCTAGGTACTTACTGGCAATGGGCGTCTGAACGATGAGATTTCTTCTAGAACTTAGCTGCACTGTAACACCATATGTCCATGACACGACACCACGTGGTGTATTTTCTTCAATTTCCTTATAGTTCACAATATAGGTTCACTTATATGACGAGGCCGCTTACGTAATACTTGAACGGCTCATAGGGCAACGTCTTTAAAAAATATATATCAGTACTGATAAAAAAGTCCAACCTAAAATGCACGTTATCCATCACCAATAAAACCCAATTTCCCAGCGACAATCGACGTAAAGAAGAACATATACGCGCTGGGCGTGTCGCGCTGCGGCACGCAGATATCGGTGGTGGAGAACATGGGCGACTTCGAGCAGATGCAGGAGTCGTGCGTGAAGCTGTACGACGTGGGCCGGCGCCGCGACCACGACGACGACGCGGTGAGTCCCATGGTCAGTGCGCCCGCAGCCTCTACTTACTGCGTGCGTTACTGCGGCACGCAGATATCGGTGGTGGAGAACATGGGCGACTTCGAGCAGATGCAGGAGTCGTGCGTGAAGCTGTACGACGTGGGCCGGCGCCGCGACCACGACGACGACGCGGTGAGTCCCATGGTCAGTGCGCCCGCAGCCTCTACTTACTGCGTGCGTTACTGCGGCACGCAGATATCGGTGGTGGAGAACATGGGCGACTTCGAGCAGATGCAGGAGTCGTGCGTGAAGCTGTACGACGTGGGCCGGCGCCGCGACCACGACGACGACGCGGTGAGTCCCATGGTCAGTGCGCCCGCAGCCTCTACTTACTGCGTGCGTTACTGCGGCACGCAGATATCGGTGGTGGAGAACATGGGCGACTTCGAGCAGATGCAGGAGTCGTGCGTGAAGCTGTACGACGTGGGCCGGCGCCGCGACCACGACGACGACGCGGTGAGTCCCATGGTCAGTGCGCCCGCAGCCTCTACTTACTGCGTGCGTTACTGCGGCACGCAGATATCGGTGGTGGAGAACATGGGCGACTTCGAGCAGATGCAGGAGTCGTGCGTGAAGCTGTACGACGTGGGCCGGCGCCGCGACCACGACGACGACGCGGTGAGTCCCATGGTCAGTGCGCCCGCAGCCTCTACTTACTGCGTGCGTTACTGCGGCACGCAGATATCGGTGGTGGAGAACATGGGCGACTTCGAGCAGATGCAGGAGTCGTGCGTGAAGCTGTACGACGTGGGCCGGCGCCGCGACCACGACGACGACGCGGTGAGTCCCATGGTCAGTGCGCCCGCAGCCTCTACTTACTGCGTGCGTTACTGCGGCACGCAGATATCGGTGGTGGAGAACATGGGCGACTTCGAGCAGATGCAGGAGTCGTGCGTGAAGCTGTACGACGTGGGCCGGCGCCGCGACCACGACGACGACGCGGTGAGTCCCATGGTCAGTGCGCCCGCAGCCTCTACTTACTGCGTGCGTTACTGCGGCACGCAGATATCGGTGGTGGAGAACATGGGCGACTTCGAGCAGATGCAGGAGTCGTGCGTGAAGCTGTACGACGTGGGCCGGCGCCGCGACCACGACGACGACGCGGTGAGTCCCATGGTCAGTGCGCCCGCAGCCTCTACTTACTGCGTGCGTTACTGCGGCACGCAGATATCGGTGGTGGAGAACATGGGCGACTTCGAGCAGATGCAGGAGTCGTGCGTGAAGCTGTACGACGTGGGCCGGCGCCGCGACCACGACGACGACGCGGTGAGTCCCATGGTCAGTGCGCCCGCAGCCTCTACTTACTGCGTGCGTTACTGCGGCACGCAGATATCGGTGGTGGAGAACATGGGCGACTTCGAGCAGATGCAGGAGTCGTGCGTGAAGCTGTACGACGTGGGCCGGCGCCGCGACCACGACGACGACGCGGTGAGTCCCATGGTCAGTGCGCCCGCAGCCTCTACTTACTGCGTGCGTTACTGCGGCACGCAGATATCGGTGGTGGAGAACATGGGCGACTTCGAGCAGATGCAGGAGTCGTGCGTGAAGCTGTACGACGTGGGCCGGCGCCGCGACCACGACGACGACGCGGTGAGTCCCATGGTCAGTGCGCCCGCAGCCTCTACTTACTGCGTGCGTTACTGCGGCACGCAGATATCGGTGGTGGAGAACATGGGCGACTTCGAGCAGATGCAGGAGTCGTGCGTGAAGCTGTACGACGTGGGCCGGCGCCGCGACCACGACGACGACGCGGTGAGTCCCATGGTCAGTGCGCCCGCAGCCTCTACTTACTGCGTGCGTTACTGCGGCACGCAGATATCGGTGGTGGAGAACATGGGCGACTTCGAGCAGATGCAGGAGTCGTGCGTGAAGCTGTACGACGTGGGCCGGCGCCGCGACCACGACGACGACGCGGTGAGTCCCATGGTCAGTGCGCCCGCAGCCTCTACTTACTGCGTGCGTTACTGCGGCACGCAGATATCGGTGGTGGAGAACATGGGCGACTTCGAGCAGATGCAGGAGTCGTGCGTGAAGCTGTACGACGTGGGCCGGCGCCGCGACCACGACGACGACGCGGTGAGTCCCATGGTCAGTGCGCCCGCAGCCTCTACTTACTGCGTGCGTTACTGCGGCACGCAGATATCGGTGGTGGAGAACATGGGCGACTTCGAGCAGATGCAGGAGTCGTGCGTGAAGCTGTACGACGTGGGCCGGCGCCGCGACCACGACGACGACGCGGTGAGTCCCATGGTCAGTGCGCCCGCAGCCTCTACTTACTGCGTGCGTTACTGCGGCACGCAGATATCGGTGGTGGAGAACATGGGCGACTTCGAGCAGATGCAGGAGTCGTGCGTGAAGCTGTACGACGTGGGCCGGCGCCGCGACCACGACGACGACGCGGTGAGTCCCATGGTCAGTGCGCCCGCAGCCTCTACTTACTGCGTGCGTTACTGCGGCACGCAGATATCGGTGGTGGAGAACATGGGCGACTTCGAGCAGATGCAGGAGTCGTGCGTGAAGCTGTACGACGTGGGCCGGCGCCGCGACCACGACGACGACGCGGTGAGTCCCATGGTCAGTGCGCCCGCAGCCTCTACTTACTGCGTGCGTTACTGCGGCACGCAGATATCGGTGGTGGAGAACATGGGCGACTTCGAGCAGATGCAGGAGTCGTGCGTGAAGCTGTACGACGTGGGCCGGCGCCGCGACCACGACGACGACGCGGTGAGTCCCATGGTCAGTGCGCCCGCAGCCTCTACTTACTGCGTGCGTTACTGCGGCACGCAGATATCGGTGGTGGAGAACATGGGCGACTTCGAGCAGATGCAGGAGTCGTGCGTGAAGCTGTACGACGTGGGCCGGCGCCGCGACCACGACGACGACGCGGTGAGTCCCATGGTCAGTGCGCCCGCAGCCTCTACTTACTGCGTGCGTTACTGCGGCACGCAGATATCGGTGGTGGAGAACATGGGCGACTTCGAGCAGATGCAGGAGTCGTGCGTGAAGCTGTACGACGTGGGCCGGCGCCGCGACCACGACGACGACGCGGTGAGTCCCATGGTCAGTGCGCCCTCAGTCCGGCTCTACTTACTCTATCCCCTTTGTGCACTACTGCCCGGTGGTCGGTATATGTCTGTTGCGTATATTTGTCACCGGTAAATTGCAGACCGTAAAAATAGAACCTTAAAAAAATAAAATGAGAAAAAGATTGTAATAAATATTTTAATTTATTGCATACAATCCTCTTTTAGCTCGTGGCTAAATTAAAACAGCCGCACGGGTCGATCTTCTAGGTTAAGCGGCGCTTGCCCAGGTTGGTCTGTGGATGGATGACCATCTTAACATAACGAGACTTCTCCGTGCCTCGGAAAGCACGTTAAGCCGTTGGTACCAGCTGTCATTTGGAGATCTTTGGCAGTCGTTACAGATTGTCAGAAACCAGAAAATCTGACACCAGTCTTGCCAAGAAGTACCGTGTTACCTAGTTAATGGGTTGTGGAGGTCTGGTAGGCAGTCGCTCCACGTGAAATACTGGTATTCAGCTGAATTCGGCTTGACTGGGAGCCGACCCCAATATAGTTGGGAAAAGGCTAGGCAGATGATGACATACAATCTTCTTTTCATATTTTTAAAGAAAAAATTAACATTGATATTAATATTATAATTTATTACAATCTTCTTCTCATTTTTTATTGTTATCTTTTTTTACGGATGTAATAAATCTTTTTTAGATTACAATTTCTCGATATTTAAATCGAAAAAAAAAGTCGTTTTGTATACAATAGATCCAAACTCAATCATTTCAAATAAATGTCTTTTAAAATGTCACGCGATACTTTACAATCGTATGACGTTTTGCAATTTTCCGGTGACACGTTCAAATCGCGTGGAAAACTCTGATAGCGCGATGCAGGATTTTTTTGACGTAGTTCGTTGTTAGCAGTGTAGATGTCGCTATGTTAATTTTTGTGGCAACATGGATTCCGCTACAAGTTGATATCGGCTCGACGTGGGTACACCGTTGCCCAGTAAGTATGTAAGTATTATGCCTGTCGATAAATAATAACGTATAAATCTTAATTATACGATAAGTCAAAGTCAAAACGTTTATTTCAATTAGGCCATTAAACAGCACTTTTGAACGTCATCATTAAAAGTTAACATAATAAAGTGATTCTTATGTAGAAGAACAGACAATAAAAGAAAAACATAAATAATGTTAGTGAAGACAAAATACAACTCGCGAAGGATCCCGTGGGAATATCGGGGTAAAAATTATTCTACATGTTAATCCTGGTTATAAACCATATAACCAAAATATTATTATTATCTTTGCATGATTGTGAATTTATGTTCAATAGTAGCTGATGCGACACAAAATCATAACTCAGTAATTTGTTTTGTCCAGTCGGCTACAATATATTAAAACCGGAAGGTAGATTCATAGAAAAGTCTCGAGGTTCCTGGTTCTACTAATTCTGCTACTCGATACTAGATGGCGCTAGTGGTAACGAATTGTGGCGCGCAACACTATCTATACTAATATTATAAAGCTGAAGAGTTTGTTTGTTTGTTTGTTTGTTTGTTTGAACGCGCTAATCTCAGGAACTACTGGTCCGATTTGAAAAATGTTAGATAGCCCATTTATCGAGAAAGGCTCAGCACGCTAAGACCAATAGGAGCGGAGCAGTCATGAAAAATGTGACACAAACGAAGTTGTGCGGACAGCTAGTAGTTGATACATGATTGATTGATACATGATTTTTGTACGAACGTATGCTGTAAATTCAAGGGATTTAGCTTTAACGCCGCTATAGCCAAATAGTCGTCGTAATAAATGAAATCCATTGTATTTATTTATTGGCTTATTCCAGGAGGAGGAGGACGAAGAGGAACTGGCGGGAGGCTCGGACAACGACGACGGTTCAGACTCGGGATCAGATAACGATGATGATTGTAAGTACTGTACATGTCACAACTATTTTATATACTGCCTAATGACCCGCCCCGTCTTCTTTCACAAGAACCTTCTTCTGACTGTAACAAACATACAGGATTTTTTTTTATTCAGTGCATTAACTTTGACAAATTTGGATATGTAATTGTACAAAAAAAGGCTACTAAAACAAAAAAGAAGTTCTCTCTCGACTTCGTAAACACAACAGCGTATAGGTTAGAACACGCACGGCTTGCTAAATACATACGCATTGATATTGTAATATTACAATATAATTTGCTTTTAAATTTATGAAAATTATGACGCGTACACTTGCTAGAAACACAAAAATGGAGAGATTATAACGCGTATGACTTGGTTAGCACAATAGTAAAGAGAGGTTATAATGCGTACTTGCTAAAAATACATAAACCCCACCCAACCAAATCCGACCTCACCAATAGTCGCTTGACACACTCATCCAAGTCGTGACCTCACTAACAATTGCTTAACCCGTCCCATCCAAATCGTGACCTCACTAACAGCTGCTTAACCCCACCCATCCAAATCGCGACCTCACTATTAGTTGCTTAACTCCACCAATCCTTTTCGCATCCTTGCCAACAGTTGCTTAACACACCCATCCAAATCGAGGCCTCACTAACAGCTGCTTAACCCCACCCATCCAAATCGCGACCTCACTATTAGTTGCTTAACTCCACCAATCCTTTTCGCAACCTTGCCAACAGTTGCTTAACCCGTCCCATCCAAATCGTGACCTCACTAACAGCTGCTTAACCCCACCCATCCAAACCGCGACCTCACTATTAGTTGCTTAACTCCACCAATCCTTTTCGCAACCTTGCCAACAGTTGCTTAACACACCCATCCAAATCGAGACCTCACTAACAGCTGCTTAACTCCACCCATCCTTTTCGCAACCTTGCCAACAGTTGCTTAACATACCCATCCAAATCGTGACCTCACTGACGGCTGCTTAACTCCACCCATCCTTTTCGCAACATTGCCAACAGTTGCTTAACACACCCATCCAAATCGTGACCTCACTAACAGCTGCTTAACTCCACCCATCCTTTTCACAACCATGCCAACAGTTGCTTAACACACCCATCCAAATCGTGACCTCACTAACAGCTGCTTAACCCCTCCCATCCAAATCGTGACCTCACTAACAGCTGCTTAACTCCACCCATCCTTTTCGCAACCTGGCCAACAGTTGCTTAACACACCCATCCAAATCGTGACCTCACTAACAGCTGCTTAACCCTTCCCATCCAAATCGTGACCTCACTAACAGCTGCTTAACTCCACCCATCCTTTTCGCAACCTTGCCAACAGTTGCTTAACACACCCATCCAAATCATGACCTCACTAACAGCTGCTTAACTCCACCCATCCTTTTCGCAACCTTGCCAACAGTTGCTTAACACACCCATCCAAATCATGACCTCACTAACAGCTGCTTAACTCCCCGTCCACCCATCCTTTTCGCAACCTTGCCAACAGGTGCTTAACACAACCATCCAAATCGTGAGCTCACTAACAGCTGCTTAACCCCCCCCATCCAAATCGTGACACAAAAAGTGTCGTTACAAATTTTGGTGTTAATTTTTTTCGTCTAGCCCCCTTTCGCAACGCGCGAAATATTTGAAAAATAATGGAAATGATTGTGTTCTATTACTGATCTAGAACAATTTTATTTGTGCACTTTTTAAAAAATATTCCTGTATAAATATAGATTTGTGGTTATAATGTATAAGGCCTATACCCTTCAAAATCCTTTTTTCTTCCTTCTTTTGGTCAACTATTCAAATGTTCACTGGTATAAGTGGGTTTTACATATTTGTTTTTTTTTCATGTGTTTCCATCACAGTTAGTGAGTGCCTTATTGCGATAACTGACTCGATGGTTCAGTGAAAAACCTTGTGTTTTTGTAAAGCAAGAAGAATTTATATAGGTATTCATCTGATGTTATTTTAGTACCGTACAAAAGTAGGTACATAACGTCAGACGAATACCAACACCTCCGTTAGTGTAACACTGTCACTTTTGCAAAAACTCACTTTTTGAGGAGAAGCATTTAAAGATTAGGTGTCGCTTATGACAGACCGTAATTTACTGCCTTACGTTGAAACTATGAGTACTGTATTGTAACAAGTGCAGAACTACTTCAGTGCGCTAATGTGATATTTAGTTAATTTTTCAAAATATTGCAAAAGTGAGAGTGTTGCACCGGAGGTGCGAAATATTGAAACATACCAATTGTATAGTGGCGTCGTCTCTGTTACGGAACGCAGTGATGCACCTGGAGGGCGGCAGCAGCGGCTCGTCGTCGCACGAGGACGACGCGCCGCGCCGCCGCCGCCGCGCCGCCCGCCGCCAGGTAACACCATCCCCGACACGTGTACAGTGGCGTCGTCTGCTACGGAGCGCGGTGATGCCCCTGGGGGGCGGCAGCAGCGGCTCGTCGTCGCACGAGGACGACGCGCCGCGCCGCCGCCGCCGCGCCGCCCGCCGCCAGGTAACACCATCACCTACACGTGGACAGTGGCGGCGTCTGTTACGGAGCGCGGTGATGCCCCTGGGGGGCGGCAGCAGCGGCTCGTCGTCGCACGAGGACGACGCGCCGCGCCGCCGCCGCCGCGCCGCCCGCCGCCAGGTAACACCATCCCCGACACGTGTACAGTGGCGTCGTCTGCTACGGAGCGCGGTGGTGCCCCTGGGGGGCGGCAGCAGCGGCTCGTCGTCGCACGAGGACGACGCGCCGCGCCGCCGCCGCCGCGCCGCCCGCCGCCAGGTAACACCATCCCCGACACGTGGACAGTGGCGTCGTCTGTTACGGAGCGCGGTGATGCCCCTGGGGGGCGGCAGCAGCGGCTCGTCGTCGCACGAGGACGACGCGCCGCATCGAAAATTCGCCGATTTTAAAATTTGTCGAACTGAACAACGAACAGAGCCGAGCATAGAACCAAACATCGCTATGAACATTTTCACGATCATTCTAGCTAACCCTTTAGTAAATGATAATATATAATTTTGTCATTATCCGTCTTCGTGGGCGGAGAGGGACGGCGGCAGAACAATGACAAAAATACTTGGCTCGGTCAAAACCTATAAACAATTTAACTGTGTCTTCGCTAGAATGCTCCTGATTATTTAAACATTTGCTAGGAATGCTTATTGATGTTCAAGTCTATCAGCGGTTTTTCGCAGAGAGGAGAATTAATGCAGTTACATCAGGTAAGGATTGGTCGACCTGATAGCATTCAGCTAATTCTGAGCTTACTTGAGTGTGATGAAATGCATACTCGACTAAGTATATATTCCAACACTCACAAAGCAACATTTTTCATCGACGCGCGATGGTGGTAAGTTAAAAATTTCGTATGGACGTTTGAATTTTCAACGTTCGGCACAACACCGACGGTTGAAAATTCAACAGTGCGTTGCATTGCACTTTGGTACCAGTAGATAAAGCATTGGAAGGCTTCTCACAATGTGGAATGATGACTTGGTGAAAGCCGCGAGGCTTCGCTGTATGCTAGAAGCACAGGACCGATACGACGTGGCGAGTCTTGGAATGGGTCTATGTCCAGTAGTAGATGTCTATCTATTGAACTGATGATAAAAAATTCCCTTCGTCCTATACGATAGGCGCCAGGATATTTAATCCTGGGTTTCCTGAAATGACGTGGACCAGGTGGCAGCACTGAGGCGTCAGGATTAGGTTTTTGACATTTGTTAAAATTACATCATCGTCGAAGTCACTTTTTCAAGGAAGAAGTTGTCTCGCCTTTGTAGCACCAACTGTTGCTGTAAATTTTCCACGAAACTCTCTTTGGACTAACTTGAGGTATCCCTCGATTTTGGACCACCAAGAAAATGGCGGGCGGTCTCTGCCCTTTTACTGTACTGTGGCCGTATTACGAAGTGCCAATGCCATCATGATTCGTGTGAGGGAAAGAGATAGTATCTATCTAGTAGATATTCGTCTTGTGTAACTCCGTCTCTCTCTGACACAGAAATCATGATGGATTTAAGACGACATAATAGGGCTGCTGGCTGGTATAGTTACCGGCACGTAAGTGGGCAAAGATTTTCGTAGTGGGGGAAGTTCGCGCATGTAAAATTGTATGAAATTGTGCGTGCGCGGACTTCCCCCACTACGAAAATCTTTGTCAACTTACGTGCCGGTAACTATACCGAACGCTAGATAAATGTGTAATAAAGGTCATTGCCCTTTCCTTGATATCTCTTCGTAGGTACATGTACAAAAAAAAATTAATCGTTTTCCATTACTAGTAAATATAAAGGATCACGATGGATGTCGATTCAATATAGCATTAATTCATTATTTCTGTTTTAAGAATTAAGGTTGTCAATAAATGTAGGTGGGTCAATGACCGTTATTGCACATTTATCTGGCGTTCGGTATATACACTATGCTTACGACATGGTCCTCGCTTCTACCGTATTTTTAATAAATAAAATGTGTCCGTTTCAGCCAGAGGAAGCTAACAGCAGCGAGAGCGACGGCGACGGAGGACTCGAGCTTGGCGACATCATCGAGTTTGAGCTCGACTAATGCAATAATAAACGTGTTGATCAGTTCATTTGACTTTTATTTATAAACTAGCGACCCGCCCCGGCTTCGCACGGGTTAAATGTAGATACTAATGTTTCCTCTACTATAATATGCATGTATTATACATATAAACCTTCCTCTTCAATCACTCTATCTATTAAAAAAGCCGCATCAAAATCCGTTGCGTAATTTTAAAGATTTAAGCATACATAGGGACAGACAGCGGGAAGCGACTTTGTTTTATACTATGTAGTGATAGTAGCGCCCGGTTTCACCCGCGTTGTTCCCGTTCCCGTGGGAATACGGGGATAAAATATAGCCTATGATACTCAGGGTTAATGTATCTTTCTAATGGTGAAAGAATTTTTGAAATTGGCGCAGTTGTTTTTGAGTTTATTCTTTACAAACATACACACACAAAAACACAAATCTTTCTTCTTTATAATATTAGTGTAGATTTAAGAGTAAGCTAGATTGGTTGTAAAGGAGAGGAAGTAGATTTGCTTCAAATGCCCTATTGTCACCCTGTATTTCGATCACGGATGGGTTTAGTCAGTAAGAGTGACACTCCCTTCCGCTCCGCCCAGACCGAGAGAAGTTATTTGAGGATTTGAAACGTGAGTCTTCCGAGCGAGAAAGAGGAATAGAGTTATACACCCTATATAGCTGCATCCCTTTTGTCTCGCTCGGAAGACTCACGTTTTAAGACGTCATGGTACGCCCGCTGTTTACGGTTCTACAATTTATAGGATTTTCTGGCCTAACCAGGTAGTGGAACATAGAGCACAGGTAACTTGGGGCTTATCGACTCGCACAGGTTATGTTCGAGCGGACTTAGATCCCGCCATAACATTTTTTTTTTAAACACTGCAGACAAATCGGAGGGGGTGCAGCACTGAAAGTACGGTTTGTCGCTGAAGCAGTGCGCTTCGTACTGTTTTTCATTATTATATAATGTACTCTGTGGTACTGTAGTTGCCTACATTTGACACGCGTCACCAGATTCATCGCTCGTGGAAATGTATCCGCGGTTTAGTTATGCTATTCGACGATAGATGGCGTCAGTAGGCAGATCGCAACGCAAGAAAATAAGGAATAATAAATTGGCGTTCAGTGAATAGACCGGGGTAGTGTTATTGGCTAACATATGCGTTTTAAGAACACATGTTTTTCCAATAACGCCATTATACAAGATAACGGTTATTTTGGCCACGCTGCTACAGATCCTTGCAGCGCTCTACAACCTAGCGATCTCCGTAAATACTAGTATACAACTCGCAGTTTAGTGTTGCTATTTGACAAGAGATGGCGTTGGTAGATGCAGAAAAACAAAACCAAGAAATATTGCTGCACGCGCACTTGTGAAATACATACCCAGGGCAGTCTGGAAAAGCAGAGCTACATGCTTACTACAGGTAGAATCAATACTAATGGCGGTGAAACAACAACTCACTTATTTATATCCTTTATACATTCATCTGCTTCGCTATGTCCGAGTCCGTCTACCACTTGTACCTATAAATTTTTAGCTCAATGAAAATGACTATATCAACACAATTAACCCTATACTGACCAGTGTATGTAACATATTAATACTTTCATCTAGAGAACATCATTTCCATAATACTTACGTAATTGAGTCGTATAGAATAAAAAACAGCAATCTGATAAAGGGCTTGCTCAGTTTGTTAGGGCAATTTGGCTTAACATGAACATTAAGTATAACATTTAATGACTAGGGTTTTTAATAGTTTATACCTAAAAGAAATGAATTATAGTAATAAGGTTGCAGGAAAGTGTAAAAATAGTTCATATTTAGCATGTCTATTGCTAAAACTTGTCGCTGAAAAAGTTACAATTATGAGTGTTTATTTTCCAAAATAAATCATTTGCCTTTTTAATCTTGATATTATCTTATTTTGAATCCGGTAGTAACATATCCTAAGGTCATTTAAATGGAAAAAATAAAACTAATATTTTTAATCCGAATGATAAATTAATAAAATATCATCTAAAAAATAGGCTGGCGGCCTAATATTATTTTCATGCCTTGCCCAGTTTAAGTACCATATTGTGGTCATAACGTGAGCAAAGCAACTCACCGTTCTTCGCCCTACAAGGCAATTGCAACAATATGGAGTAATTGCTTCTCTGCCTTGCAGATTATATTAATTATAATATACCTGTACGAAATATAATTTTCGGCTTATGTGCGTGCTTTGAATTTTTCCTCGTAATAGAGTGCAATTGCCAGATAAGGGTAAACCTTCAAGGTTTCACGTTTAACAAAATAGAGCCAGGGTCATCGTCATGAGCAGATTCAGTGTCCAAGGGTAAAGCCGGGTCGTCAATTGAAGCGGTATCAGAGTCCATTATAACTATAACAAAAACCAAAAACTTCGCAAAAATAACTGAAACAACACTCACAATACACTTCATAAAAATAATATTTTCATTTCGTTGTCTAGATTTGTCATTATTGACAGTTAGTAGTGTTGCCAGGTAATAAAAAAAATCGATTTGACAACGATCAAACTAATACTATAATCGGATGTAAAATGATTTGATGGCCTAAAACGACGAGTGTTTTGTTTGTTTTTAATGTAATTAAAGGAACATAAGTATAAAACCTTTTGAAAAAAAAAACTTGATTAAAATACATACTTTTTACTCAGTTTTAGAAATCGATTATTATCTTTAATAATCGATTGAAATCACAATTATTATTAATGTGGCCACACAGAATCGGTCGCCAACCATAAAATGGCGACGCTTTTTAAACTCAATCGGCTTAAATACTTATTAAACGACTTGTTTTTATATTTAACTTCCTGCAACGAGAATCAAAAAAATATTCATTTTAGTTTTAATTATATTTTTTCGTAAAAATACTTTTCGCATAGCAACTTGTCCACGTTAAGCCAATAATGAGCAAAACCCTTTAGTTATTAACTATTTATTTTATTCAAATTTAACTCTTATCTACCTATATAAATCTTAAAATAATGAATTCAAAATTCTAAAACATACGTAATTATAAATACACATTAAAAAAATTGCTGTTTGTAATAATGAAACTACTTTTCCTAATTACCGTTAATAAGTCAAAAGTCAGATTGCTGTTTTTCATTCTATACGACTCAATTAATAGTCTTGCCATGATGTATATGACATACCTGATAACGGATTCATCCAGGGCAGTTCATACTGAGGTTAAATAAGGCTAGGAGGTAGGTACTAATAAGACCCGCAAATCGGCGTCTAGCACGTCGTGCTCGCCCCAAGTGTGCGAGACTCTAAATCGCCCAGCGCATAAACCCGGGACATTAAACCGCTCGGCGTCACCATGCCAGAGCTACAGTCGACTGGCCACCACCCGGGTAAACACGTACCCGAGCGAGACTTCAAATAAAATTCTTGAGTCATAAGTTCATAACATCTGAATCCGGGAGGAACATCCATCGCCCGTCTGCGGTCCAAGCCCTTTGGCAAGCCCAAGGAGCCACCATTCCGTAATACCAATTATTGGAATCCCGGAGGAACACACCGCTCCAGGGCCCCAAGTCTGCTATTTTTATAAATTTGTCATTCCAACACGATCCCATTGTCATTTTGCTAAAAGTTCGTAATCTGCTAAATTCATAATGGTCGATCATTGGTCTGTCAGTGGTCTCGTAATACTTTTTGATAACCGAGCTATTAAAAAGAATGACTGCACAATGACGTTCTAATGGTAGTGTGCGGGACAAGTGAAAAGTGTCTATAAACTGATAAGGACAGTGATATTCTGTGTAAATAAGACATTCTAGTAAGATAGTTATAGTGTTTTATATAGTGGAATTTCGTCTATTTATTAGAATAAGTTTTAATCTTATTAGAATTTGTTACTTTGATATACAGATAGTTTTCTAACAGTTTTCAATAACGTATCATGTCAATAATTGTTCGTTGGTTCAACATTATCGATGTATATAATGTTCTAATTTCATGTTAATTATATTTTTCCTAGATAGATATTAGTTAGTAGAACTCGAAAATATATAGTTTGTAATATGTTTTATAGCAAATAATAAAGAAAAACGCGAAAAATGTAAAATAGCTCTCGTTAAGGTAAAGTTACGTTATAGCTAAGCTAAGTGCACCGAACATATTGTAATATAGCTCTCGTTACGGTAAAGTTGCATTGTACTTAAGCTAAATAAATTGTACGATAGCTCTCGTTACGGTAATGTAACGTCGTACTTAAGCTAACTGTGCCGAGACCGCCCCCTTTTTCTTATTGGATAAAATTCTCGAATTCTGATTGGACAACCAATCAGAGGGCCTACATTTTCTTAGCGGATTTTGTATAAATATCGGGCTGGTTTTCGGTGTCGACACAGTTCAGCGGGCAGCAGTACTAGAAGAAAAAGGAAGAAAAAGGAAGAACACTAGAAGAAAAAAGGAAGCAAGAACACTAGAAGAATAAACTTCAAGATTCTCAAGCCAGTGGTTTTATTCCTCACCAATCCCAGCAATCGCAAATGTGTATCCTACACATTTAATGGTCCTGTCGAGCCGGATTTTCGTGCGGAATACTACCTGAAGATAGTGTTATAGTGAAGAAACCTTGAAGATCGTACTCAGTGTTTGAAGATAGTGTCATCGACCTCGAAGATCAGCTGACATCATGCCCGTTACGCGCTCCGTAGGAAAGGGCCGCAAGCCGTCGAGTGAACAGAAGCCGTCATCGTCAGAGAACACTCCAGGAACCTCTGCGACCGGTACCAGCACGGAAGCCACATCCGAATCGACACAGACAGGGACGACTGCCACGGAGAGTTCCGACCAGACCCACACCTCCGCGACGACTGATCCAACCACAGTGACTTCCGCCGCCGCCGCCTCGACCGCCGCCTCCGCCTCAGCCGCCAGCACCCCCCCCGCGCCGGCAGCCACCGCGCCCCCCCCCCTCGGCCGCTAACGCGCCCGCCGCCTCGCGCCCCGCCGACGTCGTCGCACCTTCCGTTACCCCCTCCGCCGCGACAACGCTCACTGCGGGTGCGAAATCGAAACAGCTGATGAAGCCGCCCGCCGCCGCTGCTGTCACTTCAAGAGAAAATCGCCGTGATACTGACACCTCGACTGTGAAGCGAGTTGTCAAGAACGCCGGTACGTCGAAACCAACCGGCCCACAGCTCCTCCGCCCCCCTAGCAAGAAGGGGGGAGGGGGGGGATCGACACATAGTAAGACGAAGATGCAGAAGATCGCCAAAGCAAAGGAAGATTTGCTTCGCCTTCAAGTGGAACTAGCTGCTGCACGCCTGGCCGCGCTAGAAACTGAAGATACCGATGAAGAATATGAAGAAGAAGAAGAAGGAGAAGCAGATGAAGTCTCCCTTTATTCAGAAGTCAACGCCCGTGTGGACAACTGGTTGGATAACCAGGTGACTCGCCCCGTCCTAGCTATCGCCAACGAGCCTCACCACCCTCCGCCAGAGCCGACGATCGTCCACGAAGAACCGCCGAAACAGGAAGAGGTGCATCGAACACCGGCGGGAGGTCAAGGGGACCTCGCCCTCTTAGCTGAAGCCATCACTAGGGCTGTCAGCGCCGCCCAGCGACCCAAGTTTATCGAGTTACCCTTCTTCAGTGGATCGCATCAAGAGTGGCTACCCTTCCGCGCCGCCTACTACGAGTCGGAACCAACCTTCAGCGCCGTCGAAAATATTAATAGACTACGAAGAAACTTAAAAGGGAAAGCCAGAGAAGCGGTTGAAGGATTACTCATCACCAACGCGCACCCTTCAGAAATAATGAAGACTTTAGAATCAAGATTCGGAAGACCAGAGTCCATAGCCATGATAGAGATGGAAACACTTCGAAGTCTGCCACGCCTCTCCGAGTCGCCTAGGGACATTTGCATATTCGCCACAAAGATCTCCAACGTCGTAGCAACACTGAAGACATTGGGCTGCTACAACTATATGTACAACCCAGAACTAGCGAAGACATTGGTGGACAAGCTGACGCCGACGCTCCGGTACCGCTACTACGACTTCTCATCGACGCAACCCAAAGAAGATCCCTGCCTTATCAAAATGGAAAAATTCTTCAAGAGGGAAGCAGAACTGTGCGGACCCTACGCGCTACCTGAACAGGTGGCAACACCATCGACAGCCGCACCGCAGAAGAAGACTCAGCGGGTCACCAATGTCACAGAGAAGAACCATACGCCGAAATGCTTCGTGTGCGACGAGACAAGCCACACCAACGCGACGGAGTGCGACACATTTAAAAAGATGGAAGCTAATTCAAGATGGGATGCTGCGAAGTCCAAACGCCTCTGCTTCAGATGCCTACGATATAGGAGCAAGACTCACAACTGCCGAACGAAGCCATGTGGTGTCAATGGGTGCAAGTACACACATCACAAACTGCTGCATTATGAAAAGAAAACAGAAAAGGCTGAGAAGACAGAAAACGACGAAACAACAGAAGTCATCAATTCGACGTGGACTATGAAGAAGCAATCTTATCTGAAAATCCTGCCGGTCCAGGTGAAGGGGCCAAAAGGGACAGTCAACACATTCGCGCTGATGGACGACGGATCAACGGTCACGCTCATCGACGACGACGTCGCTGCAAGCATCGGAGCCACAGGACCCGTAGATCCACTGAGGATAGAAACCATCAACGAGTTGAAGACTGCAGAATCGGCGTCAAGAAGAGTGACCATCGGGCTTAAAGGGATCAACAAGCGAGAAGAGGAAATTCAAGCTAGAACTGTGAAGAACTTGCAAGTCTCCTCTCAACGGGTTCCACGAGAACTAGTGGAAGGATGTCCACACCTAGCGGACATCAAAGGACATCTCACCTATTCCAATGCGAAGCCACGCATCCTCATCGGGCAAGACAACTGGCATCTCCTACTGACCGAAGAAACCAGGAAAGGGGACAAGGACCACCCAGTGGCATCTCTCACGCCGCTCGGATGGGTACTCCACGGAAGCCAAACGAAATCCTTCGGTCAGAAAATCGACTTCGTGTCACACATGAAAGAAGCTGAAGATGACCTCGAGGACCTGGTGAAGAGATACTTTGAGATGGACGCCCTCTGCATAAACCCGAAGAGACCGAAGACCGATCCAGAAGAGAAGGCACTTCGAATTCTCGAACAAACAACAGAGAAGATCAACGAAACGAGATATCAGACCGGCCTCCTCTGGAAGAAGGAAGACATCAAGTTCCCGGACAACTATGAAAACTCATTGAAGAGGCTCTTCAACATTGAAAAGAAGATCGATCGCGACCCAGCCCTCAAGAAGAAATACGTCGAACAAATGGAAGCTCTTATAGAAAAAGGATACGCCGAGCCCGCGCCACCGCAGAAGACTCCTGAGAAAACGTGGTACCTGCCTCACTTCGCGGTCATCAACCCCATGAAGCCGGATAAGCTGCGTGTGGTACATGACGCCGCCGCCAAGACCAGAGGAGTGGCTCTCAACGACATGCTCCTCAAAGGTCCGGACTTGCTTCAGTCACTGCCGGGTGTCGTCATGCGCTTCCGACAGCATCTCATCGGGGTCACAGCAGACATCAAGGAAATGTTCATGCAAGTTAAGCTACGCACCGAAGATCGAGACGCACTGCGGTACTTGTGGCGCGGGAATCGCCGCGACAACCAGCCTCCGGAAGAATACAGGATGACTTCGCTAATCTTCGGGGCATCGAGTTCACCGTCTACAGCAATCTACATCAAGAACTTGAATGCCAAGCAACATGAAGACACTCATCCGGAAGCCGCAGCTGCCATCATAAACAAGCACTACGTCGACGATTATTTAGATAGCTTCAGAAGCCTAGAAGACGCAGTGAACGTGACAACGAGTGTGCGCGAAATACACAAGAAGGCCAGCTTCGAACTGAAACAATGGAAGTCAAACTCAGCATCGCTCCTAGAAGCCCTGGGAGAAGAACACCGCACAGAAGACCTAGAGCTATACAAGACGGAAGAACAAACTGAAAGAGTACTGGGTGTCATCTGGAAGATAAACTCGGACGAGCTGACGTTCAACCTCAACTTAGCAAGGATACCTTCGACATTAATCGAGGGAAAGCAGCCAACGAAGAGAGAAGCCTTGCGCATCGTCATGTCACTCTTCGACCCATTGGGATTCGCCTCACCCGTCACCATCAGAGCAAAGCAGTTACTCCAAGAAGTTTGGCGCCGAGGAACAGCGTGGGACGACCGCATCGACGAAGACTTGGCGGAGCAGTGGGAGTCGTGGATGGGACATCTGAAAAGTCTCCGCGACGTAGCGATCCCGCGGCGGTATTTAAAGTACAGTGACGCCGCCTCCCTCGAACTCCACGTCTTCAGCGACGCCAGCGAATCGGCCTACGCAACGGTCCTGTTCTGGAGGGCGGTAACACCGGACGGCGAAGTGGGCGTATCTCTCATCATGGCCAAGGCAAAGGTGGCTCCGCTGAAGTTGACAAGCATACCGAGACTAGAGCTACAAGCAGCAGTCATGGGGACCAGGCTCGCCGACACAGTCATTGAAGAACATGAAAGAAAACCCGACAGAAAATTCTTCTGGACCGACAGTAAAACAGTACTCACCTGGATAAGGACAGGATCGCGTTCTTACAAACCATACGTGGCTCACCGTCTCGCAGCAATAGAAGAGAGCTCCAAGGTCAACGACTGGCGCTGGGTTCCGACGAAACAGAATGTTGCTGACGACGCAACACGAGATGTACCAACCGCCTTCGACAAGAATCACCGATGGTATAAAGGGCCGGATTTCCTCTACCTGACAGAAGACTCCTGGCCAATAGAACCTGTGAAGACAACAGTAGAAGAACCCTCCGACGAAGAGAAGACGCATCACATAACCAACAAAAGAAGACTGAAGCTAGCAGAGGGGTTGCCTGATCCATCAAAATTCTCCAATTGGGACCGGCTTCGGTACGCAACAGCACGTGTTCTGCAGTTTATTGATCTCTGCAGAGCCACCTACCAGAAGGTCAACTACCGACGGACCAAGAAGAATAAAGAAGCGGACCCCACATGGAGGAAGAATAAGCCGACAGCAGCGAAACGACAGGCGCCTACACCGAGGAAGAGATCAACACTCAACCTGCTTCCAGTCACAGCTGAGCTCCTTAAGAAAGCGGAAGAGCTACTGATGCGGTCTTCACAAGAAGAAGCCTTCACAGAAGAAATAGAAAATTTGAACAGCGGGAAGCCGATTGCCAAGGAGAGTCGCCTTCACCAGCTCAGCGTCGAATCAGTCAACGGCTCACTCCGACTGCGGAGCCGTATCCAAGCGGCCAAAGACGTACAAGAAAATGTGAAGAGTCCGCTAGTCGTCGACGGGGATCATCCAACGGTGAAGTTATGGATACAAGCAGTGCATCGGCAGCTCCATCACGCCGGCGTTGAGGCAACGATCAACGAATGTCGCCAACAGTATTGGGTACTAAGATTGCGGCCCGTCACACGCACGATCCTGCGACAATGTTTCTTCTGCCGCATGAAGACTCAAGCACCGCCGCACCCGAGAACCGGGGACCTGCCAGCGTGTCGCCTAGCTCATCACAAGCGACCCTTCACCTTCACCGGGGTCGACTACTTCGGGCCTCTCTCCGTGACCGTCGGACGCACCAGACAGAAGAGATACGTGGCCATCTTCACATGTCTTACAACGCGAGCAATCCATCTCGAAGTCGCCGGCTCACTCAGCGCGGATTCGGCGGTAATGGCGGTCAGACGCATGATCGCGCGACGTGGCTGCCCGGCTGAAATTTGGTCTGACAACGGCACCAACCTGAAGGCTGCCGACAAAGAACTTCGACAAGCAATCGACGCGGCGACGGCGGAAGAAGCAGCAAAGAGGACCATCTCCTGGCGTTACATCCCGCCTGGAGCTCCGTTCATGGGCGGCGCCTGGGAGCGAATGGTACGCTCCGTGAAGACTGCGCTTGCAGCAACGCTGCATGAGCGCCACCCCACCGAAGAAGTCCTCACCACTCTACTCGCCGAGGTAGAGTACACAGTAAACAGTCGTCCGCTGACGCATGTCTCCGTTAGCGCAGAGGATCCTGAGGCCCTGACTCCCAACCACTTCCTGCTGGGAGGTCCTGGGCGCGTGCCACAACCGGGAACATTCTCCGAGCAAGACACCATCTCCCGGTCCAGCTGGCGAGCTGCACAGAGACTCGCCGACATCTTCTGGCTCCGCTGGGTGAAGGAGTACCTTCCTGAGCTCCAACACCGGCGGGAGCCCCACGGACGAGGTCAAGAAGTCAAAGTGAATGACCTCGTGCAGATCGTCGACCCGAACCTGCCCCGCAACGTGTGGATACGAGGACGAGTCATCGCGGTGTATCCTGGCCCCGACAGCATCGTGCGGACAGTGGACGTGCAGACCAAGGGAGGTGTCCTGCGACGGCCGGTGAGGAAGCTGGTGATCCTGCCCCTGCCTACGGACGACGTGCCCGCACCGGAACGTGATGCGACTCAGTCGCACGGCGGGAGTGATGTGCGGGACAAGTGAAAAGTGTCTATAAACTGATAAGGACAGTGATATTCTGTGTAAATAAGACATTCTAGTAAGATAGTTATAGTGTTTTATATAGTGGAATTTCGTCTATTTATTAGAATAAGTTTTAATCTTATTAGAATTTGTTACTTTGATATACAGATAGTTTTCTAACAGTTTTCAATAACGTATCATGTCAATAATTGTTCGTTGGTTCAACATTATCGATGTATATAATGTTCTAATTTCATGTTAATTATATTTTTCCTAGATAGATATTAGTTAGTAGAACTCGAAAATATATAGTTTGTAATATGTTTTATAGCAAATAATAAAGAAAAACGCGAAAAATGTAAAATAGCTCTCGTTAAGGTAAAGTTACGTTATAGCTAAGCTAAGTGCACCGAACATATTGTAATATAGCTCTCGTTACGGTAAAGTTGCATTGTACTTAAGCTAAATAAATTGTACGATAGCTCTCGTTACGGTAATGTAACGTCGTACTTAAGCTAACTGTGCCGAGACCGCCCCCTTTTTCTTATTGGATAAAATTCTCGAATTCTGATTGGACAACCAATCAGAGGGCCTACATTTTCTTAGCGGATTTTGTATAAATATCGGGCTGGTTTTCGGTGTCGACACAGTTCAGCGGGCAGCAGTACTAGAAGAAAAAGGAAGAAAAAGGAAGAACACTAGAAGAAAAAAGGAAGCAAGAACACTAGAAGAATAAACTTCAAGATTCTCAAGCCAGTGGTTTTATTCCTCACCAATCCCAGCAATCGCAAATGTGTATCCTACACAGGTAGGTCACTGATCAAAGGAACTGTCAAAATTTTAGCAGATTACTGCATACGTCTGTCATTCATTTGTCATTATGTACAAGATTACCATTCTATGCCATTTCTTTCAATGGAGTGTCAGTGGTTGACCATTGGAAAGTCATAATGACGCTTTTAGGGTAGGTTCAGATGACAAGCGCTCAACGCGCGTTTTGATAACGCGCGTTTACAACTACATACATTTTATTCAGGCCGTACACATGCTAACGCGCGTTTTAGTAACGCGCGCGTTCAACGCTGCGCTAGCGCTCGACTGTTGTCAGCGCGCGTCAACGCGCGTTAACGCGCGCTTTGAGATCATTGGTTTTCTATGTTTCCGTTCAGTTGAGCGCGCGCTTTCGACGCGGATAGACGTATTTTAGGGTTCGTCAAGTTCGTCCGAAAATCGTCCGAAATGGAAACCGAAGCTTTTAATACGGAATTATTAATTGGTGAAATAGAGAAACGTCCTGCGATATGAGACATGACAAGTAGCGATTATTCAGATAAGAATTTGAGAAGACGGGCTTGGGAAGAACTCGTCCTTATATTTTGTGAAGGACATGACACTGAAGAAAAGAAGAAAATATTATGTGAGTATATATAATTATTTATTTACATTTACAATCGGTTTGTGTTACAAGTTAAATATAACGATCCTGCCAATCTACTTTTCCTTCATTAATGAAATAGTTTGTTAAATGTACTCGAACATTATCCGCCTGTCGCACAGCACGTCCGGTATAATGTGAGGCTAGATTTTCCAGGGGTGGCGTATAAAGTGTGTCTTCAAAATTGTAGCCATCCCTGATTCTGACATAATTATTTAGTGTACATATCGCTTTTACGATCTTTTCTGCAAAACCGATGTTAACATCTAACGGCCTGTGTAAAATGCGCCATTTATTGCACATTATGCCAAAAGTACATTCAACATACCGGCGTGCTAATGTCAAACGGTAATTAAATATTTTTTTAGCATAAGTTAGTGACCTTCCCCCATATGGACGCATTAAATTCTCCATCATGCCAAAAGCTTCATCAGCCACTATCACATATGGCAACGTTGTCGGTCTATTTTGTATTAACAATGCCTTTGGCTCAGGTAGATCTAATGACCTTTCTGTCAGCTTTTTGTACAATGAAGAATTCTTGAATATACCTGAGTCACTGTTTTTACCGTAGGCACCTATGTCAACCCACACAAAACAATAGTTTGCATCCGCTAGCGCCAATAAAACTAGCGAAAAATAATTTTTATAGTTATAATACATAGAACCCGTGTGTTCAGGCTGGATTAACCGTATATGTTTCCCGTCCAAGGCTCCCAAACAATTGGGAAACTTTGAGTTCTTTTCAAATATCGTGGATATTTCACACCACTTTTCTTTCGTTGGTTCACTCATAACAACGGGCCTTAATTTTTTCCAAATAGTTTCACATACATGTGGTATTATAGTAGCCACAGTAGATTTGCCAATTCTATAGTCGTAGCTTAATGTCCCAAATGAACATCCAATGGCCAAATATCTGGAAACAAACATAAACTATTACTAAATACTGTTTTTTTTTTCAGCGTTATCCCTGCAAAAAAAGTGGAAGAGTTTACGGGATAATTATATGAGAGAGGTGAAGAAAATAAAGACTGTCAAATCTGGATCAGGAGCTTCCAAAACTTCGACATATATTCATTATAATAGACTACGATTTCTACAGGCATCAATTGCCAACAAAGATACAGAAAGTAGTTTCGATGCAGATAATGCATCAACTTCGTCAGAGGTTGCTGAAGTAGAAATAAGTTCTGGCTTTAAGAGTCCTAAATCTACTTCAAGAAAAAAACAAAAATTAAATCCTGCTGATGAAAGATTTGCAAACATATTAGAGCAGAGTTTAGCACAGAAAAATGTGTCTCATCCAAAAGAAGATGACGATGAACACAAGCTGTTTTGTTTGTCACTCGTTAAAGAGATTAAAAAAATTCCGGAATATAGGCGACTTCAAACTAAAATTGCCATTTATAATTTAATTTTGCAAAACCAAAATGAATTTCAAGGACCACAACAACAGACATATGAAAATCAAAATTACCCGGTATCACAACGAAGAAATTATTCATCACAAGAGCAGCGTCATCAGTCATCAGCTTCTGTTGAAGGCTTTCGTTATCATGATTATAGATCACAGCAGTCTAGTGTGTCAAATAATTTTGCACATTATGGTTATACTACAGCAATGGGGTCTCCATCGCCAGTAACACCTACTCCATCGCCAGCACCAACTAATGTCAGCAATGAATCAGAGTTAGAGTTATTCTGCGAGTAACAAAATGTTATTTTTTCTTTAAAAAAATTGTTCCTAAACAAGTTGATTTGATTTATAGATTATGTTGATTATTAAAAAACTTACCTCAATGTAATTATGAGTTTTTCTTCCGGTGAAATGCTATATCGCACAGCGTTTTTATCTGCTACGAGTTCATCGTTTATGAGAGTCAGTAAGTCATCAAATGACTTGATGGACATTCTGAAGTAGTTAAAGAATTTGGGCTCAAATTGCCTTAACTTAGGATATAAAATAATGTACTGACTTTCAGTCAGCCTGGTTGACAAAATTGGGTGAACCCAATATCTCCGTCTTCTGTTGTGTCGTTTCTGCCGTCTGTATAAAATCACCGATAAAACTGTTTCTACGTCCATCTTCGACAAATGTAGAACTCAAACTGGCCGCAACAACGCGCGTTTAACGCCTGACAAGCGCGCACCATGTGAACACTATACAAAAATTCAACGCGCGTTCAACGCGCGCTGAGCGCTTGTCATCTGAACCTACCCTTAGGGTAGGTTCAGATGACAAGCGCTCAACGCGCGTTTTGATAACGCGCGTTTACAACTACATACATTTTATTCAGGCCGTACACATGCTAACGCGCGTTTTAGTAACGCGCGCGTTCAACGCTGCGCTAGCGCTCGACTGTTGTCAGCGCGCGTCAACGCGCGTTAACGCGCGCTTTGAGATCATTGGTTTTCTATGTTTCCGTTCAGTTGAGCGCGCGCTTTCGACGCGGATAGACGTATTTTAGGGTTCGTCAAGTTCGTCCGAAAATCGTCCGAAATGGAAACCGAAGCTTTTAATACGGAATTATTAATTGGTGAAATAGAGAAACGTCCTGCGATATGAGACATGACAAGTAGCGATTATTCAGATAAGAATTTGAGAAGACGGGCTTGGGAAGAACTCGTCCTTATATTTTGTGAAGGACATGACACTGAAGAAAAGAAGAAAATATTATGTGAGTATATATAATTATTTATTTACATTTACAATCGGTTTGTGTTACAAGTTAAATATAACGATCCTGCCAATCTACTTTTCCTTCATTAATGAAATAGTTTGTTAAATGTACTCGAACATTATCCGCCTGTCGCACAGCACGTCCGGTATAATGTGAGGCTAGATTTTCCAGGGGTGGCGTATAAAGTGTGTCTTCAAAATTGTAGCCATCCCTGATTCTGACATAATTATTTAGTGTACATATCGCTTTTACGATCTTTTCTGCAAAACCGATGTTAACATCTAACGGCCTGTGTAAAATGCGCCATTTATTGCACATTATGCCAAAAGTACATTCAACATACCGGCGTGCTAATGTCAAACGGTAATTAAATATTTTTTTAGCATAAGTTAGTGACCTTCCCCCATATGGACGCATTAAATTCTCCATCATGCCAAAAGCTTCATCAGCCACTATCACATATGGCAACGTTGTCGGTCTATTTTGTATTAACAATGCCTTTGGCTCAGGTAGATCTAATGACCTTTCTGTCAGCTTTTTGTACAATGAAGAATTCTTGAATATACCTGAGTCACTGTTTTTACCGTAGGCACCTATGTCAACCCACACAAAACAATAGTTTGCATCCGCTAGCGCCAATAAAACTAGCGAAAAATAATTTTTATAGTTATAATACATAGAACCCGTGTGTTCAGGCTGGATTAACCGTATATGTTTCCCGTCCAAGGCTCCCAAACAATTGGGAAACTTTGAGTTCTTTTCAAATATCGTGGATATTTCACACCACTTTTCTTTCGTTGGTTCACTCATAACAACGGGCCTTAATTTTTTCCAAATAGTTTCACATACATGTGGTATTATAGTAGCCACAGTAGATTTGCCAATTCTATAGTCGTAGCTTAATGTCCCAAATGAACATCCAATGGCCAAATATCTGGAAACAAACATAAACTATTACTAAATACTGTTTTTTTTTTCAGCGTTATCCCTGCAAAAAAAGTGGAAGAGTTTACGGGATAATTATATGAGAGAGGTGAAGAAAATAAAGACTGTCAAATCTGGATCAGGAGCTTCCAAAACTTCGACATATATTCATTATAATAGACTACGATTTCTACAGGCATCAATTGCCAACAAAGATACAGAAAGTAGTTTCGATGCAGATAATGCATCAACTTCGTCAGAGGTTGCTGAAGTAGAAATAAGTTCTGGCTTTAAGAGTCCTAAATCTACTTCAAGAAAAAAACAAAAATTAAATCCTGCTGATGAAAGATTTGCAAACATATTAGAGCAGAGTTTAGCACAGAAAAATGTGTCTCATCCAAAAGAAGATGACGATGAACACAAGCTGTTTTGTTTGTCACTCGTTAAAGAGATTAAAAAAATTCCGGAATATAGGCGACTTCAAACTAAAATTGCCATTTATAATTTAATTTTGCAAAACCAAAATGAATTTCAAGGACCACAACAACAGACATATGAAAATCAAAATTACCCGGTATCACAACGAAGAAATTATTCATCACAAGAGCAGCGTCATCAGTCATCAGCTTCTGTTGAAGGCTTTCGTTATCATGATTATAGATCACAGCAGTCTAGTGTGTCAAATAATTTTGCACATTATGGTTATACTACAGCAATGGGGTCTCCATCGCCAGTAACACCTACTCCATCGCCAGCACCAACTAATGTCAGCAATGAATCAGAGTTAGAGTTATTCTGCGAGTAACAAAATGTTATTTTTTCTTTAAAAAAATTGTTCCTAAACAAGTTGATTTGATTTATAGATTATGTTGATTATTAAAAAACTTACCTCAATGTAATTATGAGTTTTTCTTCCGGTGAAATGCTATATCGCACAGCGTTTTTATCTGCTACGAGTTCATCGTTTATGAGAGTCAGTAAGTCATCAAATGACTTGATGGACATTCTGAAGTAGTTAAAGAATTTGGGCTCAAATTGCCTTAACTTAGGATATAAAATAATGTACTGACTTTCAGTCAGCCTGGTTGACAAAATTGGGTGAACCCAATATCTCCGTCTTCTGTTGTGTCGTTTCTGCCGTCTGTATAAAATCACCGATAAAACTGTTTCTACGTCCATCTTCGACAAATGTAGAACTCAAACTGGCCGCAACAACGCGCGTTTAACGCCTGACAAGCGCGCACCATGTGAACACTATACAAAAATTCAACGCGCGTTCAACGCGCGCTGAGCGCTTGTCATCTGAACCTACCCTTATGTTAGTAGATTACCAAACTTGTAAAAATTAACCATTATGAAATCAATGATAGACCATTCTGACACTATTGTAATAGCAGACTCAGGGCCCAGGCCTCGGCACAAACTCCAAAGAGCTGCCTACTCCACAACATAACTGGTCAGATTCCCAGAGGAACACACCTCTCCAGGCCTCGGCACCAACTTTTATCATACTAAAAGCTGCCTACTCTTTCCAGCTGAGGGTTTAGAATCTACATGGCTATCTACAATCTACGTGGCTATCCCAGCCTCAGCATTCTCCTTCACCATTGAGAATGCCTCCTCCATCCCCTCTACCTGACCATGTCTACGACATTGGACTAGGCCTAACCTTATCAGGCCTCACACAGTTTGGCTTTAACCTTTAACATCATTTATTACAACTAGCTTCTGCCCGCGACTTCGTCCGAGTGGAATAGTTACTTTACCCACGATTTTGAAACTCTCAGCCCGATTGGTTTAAAATTGATAAAGTTTCATACAAACTTTCATCCCCTATTTTATCTCCTTGGGGGTAGAATTAATCAAAATCCTCTCTTAGCAGATACCTACGTCATAACATCTACCTGCATGCCAAATTTCAACCCGGTCCGTTCAGTGGTTTGGGCTGTGCGTTGATAGATCACTATGTCAGTCACTTTTGAGTTATATATATTTAGATAGGAATCAATTTTGCTGAAACACCAAATTACCACATCAAGATATTTACATAAGAAATAGGTACTTAGCTTTCATGCCTTCGATGTCTGGATACATGTCCGTCTTTTAGACACGGCACCGAAAGTCTTTAATTCACTTAACTCGTGCTTTTTACACAAGCAATCACAGTTCACTTTAACTATAGTCCGGTACTTTTACAACTGGCGCAATATTTATAATAATATGATTCGCGCTGTTACCCGCTCAAAAACTTCACACGATTAGCAAGTCTATATTTACTATGCTTACCATAGTTATTCAAGATGGCGCCCCAAAATGTTGCTAGAGTTGAAAATAGTCTATGATTTCGCGTTCGTCACGACAGCCTGTCAGGGTTGCGTTTATTCGAAAGAGTTCCCACAGCCCTGGAACTTATAGGGAACATGGGTGGGTTTTAGTCATTAGAGTCTGGCAATCCTTTCCACTCCGCTCGGAGTGTGGTCATAGGTGTGGTGGTCATTTATTTCCTATAGGTACTTAAAAAGGGTAGGTAGTTATGGTTTTTGTTGCAGGAGGTAAATGAGACGACAATAAAACAAAACAAATATGAATATTCAATGCACTTTATTTCATATCATAAATAGGTAATATGTTTGGGATATCACAATTTGTTTGTTCATTACTCGCCAAATCTTTAGCTATCAACTAGGCGTTACACAAAGTTTATACAATTGTCATTAAATTAGAGATATAACTAAAAACTTGATTGAAAAAAGTATTATTTTACAAAAAAAGGGCTTCCGAATAATATTTGAACCATGTTATTACATTAAAGGCCTGTTCAGACTTACGCGGTATTCGCTATCTAGTTATGTTTAGCTTTCGGTTGGTACTCCACCAGATAAGTATATTGTATGGAGTTCCGCGGCTAAAGCAAACCCAATATTTTCATACCGCCCAAGTAGATCTAGACGGTATCTTTTCGCATTTTTTGCGATACAGTTTACCTAAATAGTTTCGCAAATACATAGCAGTATCTGTTAAGGTTTTGAACAGTAATAAGGATTACCGACTACGCAATCGGACTTCCCGCACCGTTCTAGGTAGCGAATACCGCGTCTATCTGACCAGGCCTTAATACTTCGGTATAGACTGAACAAGTCATTTCTTACGACTTCTACAGAGTCAAAACTAAACATCAGGCACCCAGATAACTCATAAATTGGCAAATTTCACGATAGATCCAAACCCATGACTTTATGTTTTAAAATTCCTCTGCCCGACAACGTTAATCACGAAAAACATACTAAAAATGAAAACATACATACTTGATAATGCGACCGATTCAATTCATTCTTGTATGACGATAATTAGGTAATTAAGTTGCTGTCTCAATATATAAGAAAACAAAAACGAATACAAAAATAAATATAAGTATTGTATTATGTTTTACATGGAACACTATGAGGATACGCGCACTTTATAATGCCGATAAAACTTCGATTAAATGTACTTACCGGGGAAATGTAAGTACCTACCTTTTATTAGATCACCTTTACACGAACTTCGTTCAGAAACCGTACCCACATAATTTTAAAGTAGCCTCATCTATTATTGTAAACCCGTAACCCGAATAACAGTTATTGGAATAGTTATTTATTGCTGAATAACATTTTTTCTATAGTTATCGTTATTTTCGGGGCGTTATCGGCATTTTAAGTACGAAACAACTTTATTCTTAAAAATGTATACCTAATAATATTTACAGTTATAGACTAGTAGACTCCAATAAATGGCACTTAATTCACGAAGTCTTTTTACACTTTTTTATTTTTACCAATATAAGTACCTATTGAAAAAAAAAAGCCTCGTTATCTACTCTTTCGTAGCTATAATCAGATAAATAAAATTGTTGGTTGTCATTCCCTTAAATGATTTTCAACACACTCGCAAACAGTTCTTAGTTTAAAAAAAATATATTTCACGCGTGTTTTTTACTTTTCATATGGTATTTTCTTTAACAATCAACTTAATCCTTTTTAGGGTTCCGTAGTCAACAAGTAACCCTTATAATTTCGCCATGTCCGTCTGGCTGTCCGCAATTTAGCTCAGAGACGCTTAGCATTAGAAAGTTGGAATTTGGTTTGGGCTCCCCTACACGTGAAATGGCGATGTTTTTTTTTTATCGTCAATACTCTATTCCATGATGTGGGGAGTTGATGGATAGGCCTTTTAAAAAGTAAACGTTTTATGAAATAATAAGCTCAAGCGTTTATTTTTTCTCGAGGCAAGTGTGTGGCCCTCTGCCAGCTAAACGGTTGTTATTGAGACTTATAATAAAATTTATTGTAGTAGCATGTATAACCGATTTAAAATGAATACTATCACAGCTATGTAGGATTGGCCGGTGTCGGCAATTGTACTGCGGAAACCGACAGTGCGCGTGGCCCGATACGAAGTTGGCCAGTTTTTTTTTTATATAGGTTTGGTTGGCGAATTTTCCACAAACATAGAACTCGGAATAAACGCACGATCCATTCCTTACAAACGTTTGTGAAAACTTTTGTTTCTCTCAAGTGTGTTGAAAAGCGGCGTTTGATTGGTAGGTACGCGTACGCATTTGTTATTGAACTGTAGGCTCCATAACGCCTTTACCAACTGGACTGCCATGTCAAACTTCGAACATTTGTATCAAACGGTACTATTTATGACCCATTGATTAAAGTTAGTGAATTATTGCAGGAAAGAGTAGATTTACCACAAAGTATAATGAGATAAATAAGAACTACTAGCTATTATTGTCTATTCTCTGATATACAACGACGTGAGGAGTCGATTCTATACCGAATACATTTATATACTAATCAAGAATTCGTCACTAGATCAAAATAAAATACTTTTCGAGGTCTTTGACAAGATTTAAATTATAAAAAGACAAATCGGTTACCTTAATTTTTTTCTATGCGAACATAAAAGGGGAAAAAATCCTTTTATTAAAATGCACTTCCATAGTCTATGGTAACTTGGCGCGTAAAGCCACGTTTAGCAATTTTTCTTTCAATTTTCTTCCATTTCTTTTTAATTTTATCTGCTAATTATGACTTAAGAAATCATTGAAGAAGCTTCAGTTTAACAATATTTGAGACCAAATATAATTCAGTCCTTTCGTATTTCCATTGGTCGAACGCTATCGTGAAGATAAAATTGTAACGCGCGATGCGTCATACGGGGCGTCGCCAAAAAGGCGGGAGCAATGGCCGCCACGCCTAAAGTAAAACACGGAGCTACCATAGAATGCTGCAGAGATCTTTTGGCGCTCATATGACATTGTCAGGGAGGCACTGTTAGTAAATATTTCTGAAATAATTGTCTTTGAAAATAGTATCGAAAAAACAAGATGGTGGCATTTGTTCAAATTTTGGTTACGCGCCAAAATATTCAATTCAAGTCTTGTTATCATTTTGAATACTAAGGGTAATTTTATAAAATATTATTTACCTTCAGTAATTTGATTTTTTTGAAGAAAATTTTTTTGTCAGTACGTATGCCTTTTTTAAGTATCAATTTAATTTACTAACAATAAACAAAATAAGAATGAAAAAAGTGCCCACATCCAGCGCGGGAAAAGAAAAATTAAAAGCAATATGGCTGTCGTAAAAAATAAATTGTAATTTATCTTGTCAATCGTTTGCTTAACTTGGGAATTATATTTATAAATATTACATTATCTTACATAATTATTCTTAAATCTATTTTCTTTTCATTTATTTACAATATATTACAATATTCATATCGTATCGATACACTATACAGTAGCGGTTACCGGTAACCGTTATTTACCAGTCACTGTTTATTCTTAAAATTACAATAAGAATATTAAGAATTCAATCACTCGTTTCTTTCATTCATTAATGAAAATACAGTCTTAAGAACCAATCAAATGAAAACGATTTAAAATGGAAACAAAAAACTTTGGATGTATTCCAAGAGATCACAATTATTTTATATCAATTTTGAACACAAATCAAACTTACATATAAATCCGATATAATATTTCGAGTTGAAAACTTAGAATATCTTTTTAAAATCTGATTTTTTTAATTATTATTTACACATTCACTTCGGAGGTCTGTCAATGAACAAATTCATTCACCCCTCCACCATGATGATGAAATTGTTGCGTATTATCAACAATAACGCTCGTATAGCCGCCTTCTTGCACAGCCGGACTGGCCGCCATTTTACCAAACGTCCCGCCAAAATTATCTACCATAGGCCGGCCATTTTGATTCTGATTGTGACCGTAAAACGATATTAAATTCGTGTAGTTATACTGGTTGGGTATTTCTGAGCCTTCTATAGAGCTACACGAAGATGAGCTGGCTGAAAATGGCCTTTGACTTTGAGGGTAACTGACATAGTTAGGTAACATTTCATTGGTGTCTGTGTAATTCTCGTAGAAGATTTCTTGGTAGGATCCGTTCTGTTGGTGGTATTCTTCTTGGGTTTCGTAAGGGGGAATGACTGGGAGGTATTCGGGGTAGGTATACCCCCCACTGGAGTCGCTGTATTCGCTTTCAGGGACCTGTACGGGGTTGATTTTCTCTGTATGCCGGACGTGGGGAATTTGTGGGGATGTGGTGGTTGGTACGTGGGACGGCGTGGGGCAGTCTACGTTGTTGACGTGCTTTGGAGCTCCTTGACTGATATTAAGTATTAGGTGTTTCTCTTCGATGTCACTGGAAGAAAAGGGGCCGGTTAGTTGGGTTTGTAGTTTTATATTGGTTGCATTAATATAGTTATTAATAGTTAGCTTGATATTGAATGAATGTTCGTAATGAATTATCTAAAGTACCTAAAGCAACATTCATGCTGATATTTTAATCAATCTTGAAACTTTTGGGCCTATACACAACATGTATAAAACACTATATTTACGAGTAGTATTCCTGATTCAGTTTTTTACGATTTTATCGAAAAATGCCAAAATTTAGGGTCAACAAACGTACAGCCATCTCACGAGTTTTTGAGTAATTAACGTTTTAATCGGCAACACGGTAATGTTACAGACACATTAAATTAATTGTAAATAATTTTATGGTTAAGTATACCAATACAAAAAAAAAAAATCGAAAGGCGATTTTCAAGGGTGAAACATCGATTCACTGGATCGATTCAGTACTGCATATCGATTTAAAAAAATCGATCTCAGATCGCCATCCCTAGAGAAGAAATTGACTCATACCAGTAGGACTGACCCATAATGACAGAGGAAAGACGTGTATGGAAAAAGAGATAGAGCTAGCAGTGGGAAATGACGCTAAACTAACTATGCAAGCTATGTAACAACGCAAACAACAACCAACCTCAGCACATAGTTGACGGAGACGATGCAGTGCGGCCTGGACGACCGGGAGTTGTGCACGATGGTGGCGTAGCTCTGCATCCACACCCACCCGCCGCTCTTGGTCAGGAATCGGTAGTACCGGGATGTCACTTGACCTTTTGTTAGTACTGGAATAGGAGAAACAGATTAAGGACTTGTAAATTTAATAGCATTCATTAATATTAACGGAAAGGCACGGAAAAATGTAAGATAGAGAATCAAATTACTCAATTGTTTTCAAAATATACCATTTAGTCAATTAGTGATGTCCTTTTTCCAATCGGACCAGTAGTTCCTGAGATTAGCGCGCTAAAGCAAACAAATAAACAAACTCTTTAACTTTATATACTAAATATAGATGAGGTGTCCATTTAATTTTATATTCTAAATTGATCCTCTTCAATGTTGATTTTCCAAAAATCCCTACAAATTTTCCTATCCAATAATTCTGCATGCTCACCTAGAACATCAAAATCTAAAAGAATTCTTGTGCAATATTGTATCGTTCTCGTTCCGGTAGTTTTAGCAGTGTGTTGATGTGTGCCAGTCAGTTTCCCATTTATGTAAAGCAAACCTAGGCATATGAAAGTGTAGATCTTTGAATACTCACGCGTACAATGCGAGTGCCTCATGTGTAAGACATCGGTGCCGTGTATGTAGTGGTACAGCGTCTTCTCGATCAGGTCCTGAGGCTCGTAGCCCGTTAGCGATGCCACTCTGGAAATAACGGGATAACTGTTAGTTACGTTATCGTTACACGCTGGTAGCATCACTAGCTTAGACGAAAATAACGTTAACACTTTCTGTACCCAGAAAGCAGCATATTATGGGCCGAATAATATAATTTGTTCGTGTGCAGCGTGTGTAATCAGTAAAAGTCTGACTAAAGCCCACCCGTCTTCCTTCATGCACTATCGTTCCAGTGTCGCGGTTACTCTTTCGAAAATTCACAACTAGGGAATCGAACTCACAAACCCGCGTAGTTCCCGTTCCCATGGGAATACGGGGATAAAATATAGCCTATGTTACTCAGGGTGAATTTAGCTTTCTAATCGTGAAAGAATTTTTGAAATCGGTCCAGTAGTTTTTGAGTTTATTCGTTACATACAAAAAGACAAATCTTTCCTCTTTATAATATTAGTATAGAAAAACAACACTACAATCACCTCGCCTCGGTACCCACCCCCGACTTATACCCCATCCCCTCAGTAATTAGTTAACCCTTAACACTGTAGTGCCAGGGTGCAGGGGTCTCTCCCTTTGACAAGTATTGCTTTTTTGCAATGCTAATTGCCGGAAGTGACGCGCGATATTTTTGAACGTCACCAGTTTTTTCGCTTGAAAAACAATATGCTTGCTTGATTGGGTCGCAAAAAGGTGATTGAATTTTGTTTGAAGAGTATTTTAAGGGCTTTTTTATAAATGAAATCGTTATATCTATCTATGTAACGTGTTAAAATAGATTTCGTACATCTTGTTGCGGTTTGTGAAAAATTAAGTGCTGTATAAGTTTAAGTAGGTAGGTAAGAAACTTAATTGACTCATTTATAATGTTACATTACAAAAAGTGATTTTATACACTAAGTTTCTTTGGTCTCTTCTTTTATATTAAAAAAGTGTGAAGACGTTCACAAGAAAAAAAAATTCTCGGAACGTCTTCACAATATTTTTAAGGATCATTGCTTGAAATAGTGTGTCCATATCACGGGTTGATCAATATTATTTTAACGTTGGAAGGCACGAGGCCTTCTCAAACTCAAATAAAGTAATCGGTTTTAACATGTTCATAAATAAATAACGGTTAAAAATTAACATGGTAAAAACGAAAGGTAACATGTGAATATGCCTCAAATTAACGTAAAGAAAAACGTTATACATGTAACGCTTATCGTTATGAATATGAGAGATAACGTTATAATAAGAAAACGTGTAGTTAAAAAACTATTCGTGTATTTGTTAACTTATCAATAGCATTCCTCGTGCTCTGAATGCTTTGTTGATCTAGTGTTGTCAAGCGCTACTGCTGAGTGTAAGAAACTCAAGATGTTAGATAACAGGGTCAAGCAAAGTTTTATTGAGTTTTCCGGAATTTCTTAGCGGCAGTCAACAGTCTAGATTCCTGTCCGGTTTATATCAATAAACTCACATTCTATAACTCGAAATGTACCTAGTTGTACTATAGTTACACCTCTCCGTCTAAGTCTTAGATGAACACTGGAGTAATACCTATGTAATGTTCTGTTTATCAATGTCTCAAGTTAATTCCGAAGTTAATACTATAGAGGCATGCGGAACAGGTTGAAGAGTCTCAAAAAAGGAGGGATGCTCCCTTTTCAATGAATGTCCTCCGACTAAATGGGTGTTGTGTCTGTTGGGCAACTGCTTGGCCGTTGATGTCGGGCGGTTGTAACTATATGTTCAAACTCTTTGATAGCGCGATGTTGGATATGTAGGTATGACGACGTCAAGTATTTTAGTCTGTAAGCCATTTACATGGTGATGATAAGTTATAGTTTACTTTGTGACTTGAACTAAAATGGCAGTTGAGAGCATGTCATGCTCGCTCAAATGTTTCGCTGATGATGGCGTTGGTGTTGGATCATTCGGTTCCCTTCAAAATGGTTGAGCTGAATGGTGCCGATACACGCGTCATGTTCGTGAACGGGCGCCGTCGCTGGTCACCTCTTAAAACTGCCATTACTAAGACTTCGCTGTCCGTCCGTCTGTCTATCTGCCCGTCTGTAACCAGGCTTTATCTCATGAACCGTTATACTTAGTTGAAATTTTCACAGATTATGTATTTCAGATGCCGTTATAACAACAAATACTAAAAAACAGAATAGAATAAAGTTTTAAGATGGCTCCTATACAACAAACGTGATTTTTTTGCCTTTTTTATAGGTAACTAGCAGCGCCCCGCGGTTTCACCCGTGTAGTTCCCGTTCCCGTGGGAATGCGGGGATAAAATGTAGCCTATGTTACTCAGGGTGAATGTAGCTTTCTGATGGTGAAGAATTTTTCAAATCGATCCAGTAATTTCCGACTTACGAATTGTAGGTAGATCACGGGTTCAAACCCAGCCAGTCGCATTACTTTGTGTAGTTTATTTCATCACCACTGCTCTCAAAACGGTGAAGGAAAACATCGTGAGGAAACCGGCATGTCCTAGAACTAAAATTTCGAAGACATGTGACATTCACCAACCCGCACTGGGCCCGCGTGCTGGATTACGGTCCATTCCCTCTCTTAGAGAGGAGGCCTGTGTCCCAGCAGTGGGAACGTTAAAAGGCTAGGTATGCTATTATGCGACAAAAATACAAATCTTTCTTCTTTATAATATTAGTATATTATAGATGTCGAAGCCCGACTCGCACTTGACCGATTGCTTTTTTGTCTTTTTTTTTAACAATAAAAAGTTTCAACTACCCACCCCGTTTGCCCATTATAAAGTGCTTAGTTCCATAGTTAATTGATCATTGTTTAACAGTGGACATCCGATACTTTGGTGTCAGTTATACCCCAGACCCCGAGGGGTAGTGAAAACGGGTGTCAATTGTACCCCACTTGGGGAGTCTTTGTTTTAACCCCTCGCGTTTTGAGACGAGAGACGTGTTGTTTTTTCGTGTGTCCTTAAAAAATACTGGATGTATTGTTTTTAGGGGATGTAGTTGATCTGTTTTTTTTTTGTTTTTGAGTGGGTGTCATATTAAATTGTAATTATTTTGTAGACGCTCATGCATTTAATTTAAAAAACAAATTAAGCGGCGGGCGTGGTGTTTTCAATACGTAATTATATTATGTTCTATCTATTAGGTTGGCAACATATAGACCCGCCATCTCAGATTAGAAGTCTTCTTTATTCTTTGTAGGTATTATTAAACAAAATTATTGTGAATCCTAAAGTATGAAGATAATTTTCTATTACAGTGTGAGCAGTGAAGCTGGTTTTCCAGGCAACGCGAACTTAATCTGGGATCTGCCGTTATAAGTTTTGTTATTACCTCTACGTTAGTAATTTTTTTTTTTTTTATCTCACACGGCTATCTGATCCCAAGCTAAGCAGAGCTTGTGTTATGGTAACCAGACAACTGATATACATACTTATATAATTTATTAATACATACATATTATAGATAAATCACACCCAGACACAGAACAAACAATCATGCTCATCACACAAAGTTTGTCCTGGGTGGGAATCGAACCCACGACCTCCGGCTTAGCAGTCAGGGCCACTAACCACTAGACCAACAGGCCCGTCAAAAATCGCTCTTAATAGCTCGGTTATCAAAAACTATTCCGCGACCATTGACAGACCAATGATCGAACACTATGACTTTAGCAGATTACGAATTTTTAGCAAAATTACTGCGGGATCGTGTTGGAATGGTAAATTTATAAAAAATAGCAGAATTGGGCCCCAGGCCTCATGCTCCGTAGTATCGCGACCAGTGAATAGAATAGAATACTCTTTATTATGTACACCATACAAGACCAACAGGCAGGCGAATTAGAGAACGTCCTTAAGAAACTCAACAATATTTGGCCCACGTGGCCGTCAGCAAAAAATCTCCGTAAGCAAATTCAAATATAAATAGGGTTGCCATCATCGAAATTGCCGACGCCGGACAAAATCTTTAAAACCCCGGACAATTGAGTGAAATTGATATTTCTCCCCGAACAGACCCGAAAAAAAAGCCTTATAAATATATAAAAAAGGATAAACTTTTATTTTTTTAATAATCTATTACAGCGTGTTTTCAATATAAACTATAGCGCCAGCAGTTTTGCTGATTTACAAGTAGATCGTATCCCGCTTACGATTACGAATGAATTATTACATACCTAACTAAGTATTGTTTTAATTTTGTTGCTTATCTTCCGAATTTTCAATCAATGGAGGATTCCTAGACTGAAAAAATGTCAGGGTAATACCAGGACACCTTTGAAAACCCGCCCGGACGCTCCCCGGACGCCCTTCAAACTAGGACAAATCCGGGGAAACCCGGACGGATGGCAACCCTAAATATAAACAGCCTTGCTATAGTAGTAAATATCGTCCCGTCCACAAAGCAAACTTCACATTTTTGCTGACCCTACGGAAGCGATCCAGCATTCGCACACTTTAGCACGTACTAAACACTAATTTATATTTGCTGTTAATCGCTGTATAAACAAAGCGAAAAAGGACCTTATTGTTTATGAAATAGGAGTTAAGGACGTTTTACGGAAGGCTATCGAAGTGCTTTGTACGTTCGATTTCTGTGTAGGTGATTGAATTTAGACTTTATTGTGTTGGATTAAGAGCTGTTTGTGTTATTGGGTTGTGATAGTACATTTTGATGAGGGTTTTCTCAAAGATTAATCTATCATAACATTACAGCTGTGTTCTTTGAATCGGTAGTTTGAGGTACTTATAGATAACATTTTTGAATTGGGGAAATCCTATTGCCATTCCTTGAACAAAATAGGGAAGATGCAATTACAGAATTCATGAACATTTTGTTATTGAAATGATAAAATAGCATAAAAGAAGGGCCACTGCAATGTTTTTATAGTAGTTAATATTGATTTTTAACAACTATTACGAATGAATATAACGTGAAACGGAACGTAAACAATCAGCGCCTAGTGACGTCACTGGTGTTGTGACAACGAAAAGACGAACTTAAATTTTAATACATGACAGTTCATGATCTCTGGCAGACAGGAGTGACTTTATCATTACTAAGAATATTAATCATAAACTAATATTTATAAACGGGTTTGTATTTTTTTTGTTTTAGAAAAACGTTGCCCGCACTAGGAATTTGTAATGTATAGTGGGTGCGTTTTCGTACAAACAAACTCACATACACAAACAGCCAGACCCGGAACAACTATCTGTAGTAGTCCATAACTCCATACAAATATTTGTTCCGTGCAGGAATCAAACACGCGACACGCATAGCAGCAGCCAATTTGCTCAACCACTGCGCCAACCGTGTCGTCGTGGCATCAGGTATGTTTTTATTTTTTATAGTTTATCCTGGGAAGTACCTACTACAGTGCCATTCGGAAAAATCTCACGGTGAAAATGTTGGTGAACTTAACACGAATTGAGCGAGATTGAGATAAGAATAGTATATAATATAAAACTCTTTGGTGTGCAAACCATCTAAGTTACAGAACTTATATTATAGAAAAGATAAATGATCTAGAGAAAACTGAAAGTGATAATAAAAACAATTTTGACGCAAGCGAAGCCGCGGGCGGACGCTAGTAAGTAGATAGAACACAAACGGAGGCATTTCTTTTTACTCCTGATTTTACTTTCTAAACAAAATGTTGACAAATCGGGAATGAATGTATGAAGACGAAAATCTTGACCAAACGCTACTTGTGTTCATTTGTTTTTTCTACTTATGACATATTGACGAATCGGGAATGTGACATAACGGGAAGTACCCGAATAAAACAACATAGGGTGACTCATCCATCATAGACAAAGAAACATTACCAAAAAAGGTAGCTCACAGATAAACTTCTAAGTCCATAGACTTAGCTAAGCTTAGCTATCTGTCCCAATACGTTATCTGTGGTGTCACGTTGCAACATCTGTGGCCCAGGTGGCGATGTTATGACATTTAATATCCTTATAGTTATGGTAGTCGGGTACCTGGAACTTTGGGGAATTGATTTTAGCTTGTAAATAGAATTAAAATCACGTCTGATGCTCAAATGAGTTTTGCTAAGTTGTATTATAGTAAAATCCACAATCCTGTGTACAATTAAAGACTCTTTTATGACAGAGACTCTGCATAGACAACAATATACATTATATGCAGGAGAATTTTGGGCCGGGCCTGCGGACGGCGAGCTATGGGTGGCTCGCCGTCCGATAGCAACCAGGCCCGAGTCGACGGCGCGTCGTGTTCCACGCGCGCCTCAAAGAGCCGTCAGCAACGTAGACGGGCCCCATAGGGTCAGTGCCTGCTAGGGTTGCGGAATTTGTTCGAAAGAGTCACCGCGGTCCTGAAACACGGCGGGCACTAGAAGGATCACGGGTGGGTTTAGTCATTAAGAGTCTGACACTCCCTTCCGCATCGCCCAGAGCGGGAGAAGTCATTGGATGATTTCCCATCCAGAAAAAAATGGATGAATTATTGGCAAATCCGAAACAATCTGGAAGAAATAGCGAAAAACTCTAATAACGTGTCCGGTTTTCATGAAAACTAAAACAGCACCATTCGATTTTTGAAAATTCGTCGCTCGGTTTCACAATTTTCATAAAACCAAAAGTCATTTATTCAAACTAGGCTGAGAGACAGCACTTTTTGAACGTCAAATTTTACATAAAGACAGTCCCTCAAAACGCCCACCCGTCACCCACTCCTAGTGTTTTAGCTGGGAAGAAGAAGTGTAGCAACTAACTCCCTAGCAACAATAGTATTAATAAGGCCAACGGGTTAGGATCAGCATCATCTTCTGCGTAGAGTTATCTCAACTTGATTGGGGTCGGCTGCCTACCAGACCTCAACCCTTCAACTGACTAACACGGTACTTGTTAGCAAGACTGGTGCCTGATTTGCGTGCAATTCAACGCAAAAAATCAGTATCTACGCTTGTTTAAATTATCGATAACCCAACTTTCCCAACTCTGTATTTTTCCTGTAAGTACCTATTCCCAGATGGGCATGGAAATAAGCAGGCAATAATTAATAGTTGAAAATAACCGCGAGCTAGCGACACGGGCACACGGGCATACGGCGGGCAATTCACGGGCTTCCCAGAAACGGCGCATAACTCTGTATTGGTTGAACAATGCAGGGCTTGTGCGTTCTCCAGTGGTGTCGACACGAAAATATGTTTTTCAGTTTTTATCGATGATAAATTATAAGTTAGTACGACTTAAGACACACTTATGTTTACAACCACTTACAATTAGACACTTATAGGGTTGATTTAGATAGCAGTTTCTGGCACCTACCGAGTAAGATTGAATAAATTTAATCGAAAGATCGGCGATTGTTCTGTATTTTTTATTTAACCGAGAAAACGGTATAAATGAATTGGAGAATACTCTAATTCACTGGAAGTTTAGACTGTTTAGAAAATGTCACGAACGTCTAGAGATATATTGACAGCAACATACTTAAATGCTGTGACAAACAGTGTAGAATTATTTTTCTGATAGCATTAATTTTTTGTAATGTTTATTTGGATGAGTGGGATAGCGTAGTTGTTCAATACATATTATATCTTTTTTAAATATCTATACTAATATTATAAAGCTGAAGAGTTTGTTTGTTTGTTTGTTTGTTTGAACGCGCTAATCTCGGGAACTACTGGTCCGATTTGAAAAAATCTTTCAGTGTTAGATAGCCCATTTATCGAGGAAGGCTATAGGCTATATATCATCACGCTAAGACCAATAGGAGCGGAGCAGCGATAAAGAATGTTTTAAAATCGGGGATTCCACGGGGACGAAGTCGCGGGCAGCAGCTAGTATTATTATAAAGTTCATGTTGTCACTGACTTAGTATTAAATTCGCGTGAATCGTAACGACCGGTACTGTGACTAAACGACTCATAATGACTGAATAGCTAACGAACAAGGCCAAGAGCCTTTGTAATTTCCATAAATATTTTGTTTCACCATCTTAAAAAAAAACATTATAAGTACCCGTATGATTTAAAATATCGTATAGCTTGTAAAAGTCACACACAGTGAAAATAAGAGCATCTTACAGACTGAAATAATAAATTATGTTACCAGAAGAACTGCCTTAAATCTATACTAATATTATAAAGCTGAAGAGTTTGTTTGTTTGTTTGAACGCGCTATATCATCACGCTAAGACCAATAGGAGCGGAGCGGTCATGAAAAATGTAACACAAACGAAGTTGTACGGACAGCTAGTGTCAAATAAATTGACTTATCGAAGAGAGCATCCCATGATTAATCAAAAAACAACTGATGACTGTCCTTGACCAAGTAGAATAAAAACATTATAGAAATTAATTGTCTAAATGAATGAGGAATTAGATTTAATTTAAGTCAATATCTCCAGCCATAAAACCATTTCTATTTTCACCAACTGGCGTGCGTTGATGGTGAAAGTAGAAAAAGCCAAACAAAATCGCCCAGTCCCATTCCCCGTGTCGGAACCATTGGACAAGCGCAGTGGCCGCAAGTTCACCATTTATTAGTTCACGCCAATCAGGGCCGCGTAAACCTTGCCCAACAATGCGCGTTAGTAGTTCGTGGAACTGCGCAGGACTCGGCCGAAGGACTTGACTGATCTGCTGGATTTACATGGGATACAGTTGTGAGCAGTAACAAGAGCTGAGATATTTATGAAGAACCTCTGGGGCCCTTTATAGTCAAGGGGCACAGTATCAAAGCGTAAAAAGGCGGTTTTCGACCCTGCATATCTACCTTAAGCATAAAATTCTCGAGTTACGGTGTTTGTGATTGAACTCCTCCGAAACGGCTCGACCGATTTTCGTGAATCTTAGCGTGCATAATGTGGGGTGGTCTACCCCTAAATTATTTTTTGTGGCAAAACCACGTTTGCCGTGTCTGCTAGTACTAATATATAGAGCTGAAGGGTTTGTTTATTTGCTTGAACGCGCTAATCTCAGGACCTGCTGGTCCGATTTGAAAAAATCTTTCAGCGTTAGATGGTCTATTTATCGAGGAAGGCTATATATCATCACGCTAAGACCAATAGGAGCGGAGCAGTCATGAAAAACGTGACACAAACGAAGTTGTGCGGTCAGCTAGTTCTGGATATTTGATGATAAGTAGTTACTATTGATAGAATGTGGAACAGGGTCCCGGTTTCCCGGAATCTCCATTGGAAATGGTGGATCTATCGATCAGACCAGAGATGTGCTTTATAAGAATGCCATTTTGGGTCCGGATATGGCTTGATAATTTGCAGATGAGAACGTGTCACACCCTACTCGATAAGCCAAAGTTTGATAAGTTTTCAGGCTTAAGTAGAGTTTGACATGATTCTTAACTCAGAAGGGTTTATACTGGGACCCCTGACTTAAAATATTACATGAAAATTGGGACACAACATAAGTGAATTTGAAAAGTACAAAAAATCTTTGGTTCGGCTCTAATTTGGAAATCTTTTGGCTCAAGTCTGTAGATAATAGGGTAGTTAACTAAAAAAATCTGATTAGTCCGTCTGACAGATTCCCAAAAAATATTGGACACGTATTTTTTCTTTTTTCACATAAACAAAAAATGAAGACGATACAGTGCGTTGAAAACTCGTTTGACGTCACTATACTCGCTACAATTTTTACCGGGCCGTGACGTCACACGCTCCCACTCCTGATCTTTGATGCATTTCGTCAGTTTTTATAGCTTTGATAAAGGAAAAACATATTTTTCTATAATCTAACTGACGGACTTAATATAATCATATATTTTTTACTCAGGCAACATCCCTATTATTTAACATTTAAAAAAATATCTGCGCATTGTCTGGAATTGTGCCTAGCAGGCTAATTCTTCATTGTAATAATGAGTGTTCACATCGATAAAATGAACTAGTGTAGTGCTAACATCGACAAAACATATCGATACTACCCACAGCGAGACGACTGTGAAATCGTTTGGCGTCGCACCGTTACGGCTGTTCGCTGATTTTATTAACTCGCATCAAATTGTTTATTGTAAGCTTGAATTGTGTTCTTTTTAGCCTTTTATTTGTTTGTGTAGTGGTTTTTACAGCACTAGGATTCATGAGAGGGATTGAAGGATTATTCCGTTCATAAAATGATACTTAAGAAATAATTTAACTTAACGACGATATTACGTTACGAGGTTTATTCTATCAAAAATCCACTTCAGGAGTCTCCAGTCGATTCTTAGTTTGATTTTTTATGGAAACTAAAACTGAGTCACTGACGTTTATTTCAAAAATCAATACACCACTTGAAAAGTTCAGCCAGTAGTAGATATAATGTAGAGAACATTATATCTACTGGCTGAACTTTTCAAGTCAGGATCGTTAATTATTTTAACCCGTAGTACACAATACCGTATCAACGGCATCCTAATCAATGCATTACAACAATATATCTATTTTCAGCTGAAATATCAACTAAAATACTTCTCCACATACCTGGCATCCAAGAATATCAGCCGCATATCCAGCGAAGCTCTAAACATAAACATATTGGAGTGTAGCTTCAGCTCAGTGACGGCTGACGGCGGCAGCGAGTGCCCGACCGCTATGAGGCCGAGCGGCGCCGAACCTTCCCCGAAGCGCCGCGCTCGGAGGTAACCCGAACAATGTATCACCTGTAGATATGGAACTGTAAGTTGATGTGATCGGTTTGATGAGGACGGCATTGAGACTGAATAAGATATTTTAAGCTGGAAGAGAGGATGCTTTTACTTATCAGTGGAACTGTAATATCAATCGATCTCCTAGCCTTTTCCCAACTATATTGGAGTCTGAATACAGTTTAACCAGATGTAGTTTTAAACCTATATTCATGGTAAAAACTAATCTAACTATACACACTAAATAAACTAAAATCCTCCTAACTACAATATGGCATCATAAAATTCGTCCGCATCGCTATCGACTGGGAGTGAACTCAATAGAATGGCGGCATTGCCACGTTGTATGGCAATGCTTATCCTCTGTCCGAAGTAAAAGCCAGCCAAATGCCATGCAAAGAGTTAACTAATCGTTTAACAAGTTCTTTAAATAACGCATGAGCACTCTGACCCCACTGCATGGTCTGTTTGACCTCCATAACTGTAAATTATAAGTTTTTTTCCATAAAGCAATTAGATAACATGGTAGTTGTTGGCAAGACTAGTGTCAGTTCAAAAAATTGGGAGCTGGGACTAACAGCATTTACGTGCTTTCCGTGACGCGGAATCTCGGTGTCCGCCTCAACCTTAGCAATCATCATCTGCCTAGCCTTTTCCCAACTACATTGGGGTCGGCTCCCAGTCAAGTCGAATTCAGCTGAATACCAGTATTTTACGTGAAGCGGCTGCCTACCACACCTCCACAACCCATTAACTGGGGAACACGGTACTTCTTGGCAAGACTGGTGTCAGATTTTCTGGCTTCTGACAATCCGTAACGACTGCCAAAGATCTCCAAATGACAGCCGGGACCAACGGCTTAACGTGCTTTCTGAGGCACGGAGAAGTCTCGTTATGTTAAGATGGTCACCCATCCACTGACCAACCTCGGCAAGCGTTGCTTAACCTATAAGATCGATCCGTGCGGCTGTTATATTTTAGCCACGAGCTCCTCCACCTCCTCAACCTTAGCAATCGTTGCTTAATAAATCGACCCGTGCTGTTATTATTTAGCCATGTGCCTCTCAATTTCCACTAGTCCCAAAACAATCTAGCGAAAATCCCTTAAAACAAGTCCCTAGTACGTTTATTCGCTCAATTTAAATCAAATTCTTAAAACAATACTGGCATGCGTCCTATTATTCATAGAGGAAGGGGAATTGTTCAACATACTCAATTATACTAACACACGGTATGGGGGAATTAGTAGGGACAATATGGGGACTTTGTTTAGGGTGCTAAGAACTACAAAGATGTTCTATTAGTATTGGCATTAATCGAAGGGGTTTTAGAGAACGATTTCCTGTAGGATTAATTAGATGTAGTGTTTTATTATAATGATCCGTTGTCAGTCACATGGTGGACATACGTCACCCATTCGCGCAAAACGTGTTACTAGGAATACTGTCATTGTGCGTACAGCTGACAAGTGCAATTTCCCGTCGGAATCTGTGTTGCTTGGGGCCGTATTATGACATCTTAAAACCATCATGTTTTCTGTGTGAGAAAAGGATAGTGCTATTCGTCCTGTATAACTCCGTCTCTTTTTCACACCGAAAACATGATGGTTTTAAGAGGTCATAATACGGCCCCTGGTAGCTACAACCAGTCAGTCTTTAAGTCAAGAGTGAAAAGGTTACTTATAGGCAAGCATTCTCCGGTGACCACATCATCACTGACCATCAAAACTCAAAACTCAAAGCATTTATTTCAATTAAACCCTTTACAGGCACTTTTGAATTGTCAAGGTCGAAAGAAGTGAAGCTATCTGCACGTTCCAAAGCGTAGATCTCTATGGAGGAGAACGTGCAAGAAACTCCACGGACACTCTTTTAAATCAATAAATTGTTACAAAGTTGTGGATACATTGTTATTCTTGATGTTATTCCTATATGTGAGAACGATGTAGAAAGATGTGTATGATACAGGTATCCAGAGTGAAAGGAACAATTTAAAGTACAAATAATTAAAATAAACTTTGGCAGCTAAGAGATGACCCGTCCCAGCTGGCGGAGCCAAATGATGAATGAAACACATACACCATCATCTGAGAGACTTTTCAGTGAGAATGATACTCCCAACCGCCAGGGTATCAGGAGAGAGATAGTGGTCAAACTGGAGTATATCAATAAGAAAAAAAAAGCCAAAGTTGCCCTTACCTTATATCCCGACGTAGTTAGGCCAGCGTTTCTTTTGGCAAGAACACATTTCATTTTGATGAAGAAGGCTCGTTCACATTCGATGTCCACTGTTGGGCCCCACGTACCGCCTACTGGGTACCTGATAAATATTTTTTCTATTAATTAACATTCTGGGACACTGGGGTACAGATGTCAGCAGGGAAATAGCGGTTTTTCTATAAAATAGGTTACAGGTGTCACCCAAGGCTAAAATTGATGTTCTACCATCTTGATATCTGCAATTAGAATACCAGCTAGCCCGGGATACTGGGGTACAGATATCACCCAGTAAAATTGCTGCCAACATTGGACATTACCTACCACTAAAATAACGTTATTGCCTACTGCTTTTGCCTAACGAGCCAGCCCGCGCCGCTGAGCCATTAGCGTTAAATCCCCTAAATAACAATAACTAGACCCAGCCTGTCCCTTGCTGCCTGTGTAGGATACACATTTGCGATTGCTGGGATTGGTGAGGAATAAAACCACTGGCTTGAGAATCTTGAAGTTTATTCTTCTAGTGTTCTTGCTTCCTTTTTTCTTCTAGTGTTCTTCCTTTTTCTTCCTTTTTCTTCTAGTACTGCTGCCCGCTGAACTGTGTCGACACCGAAAACCAGCCCGATATTTATACAAAATCCGCTAAGAAAATGTAGGCCCTCTGATTGGTTGTCCAATCAGAATTTGAGAATTTTATCCAATAAGAAAAAGGGGGCGGTCTCGGCACAGTTAGCTTAAGTACGACGTTACATTACCGTAACGAGAGCTATCGTACAATTTATTTAGCTTAAGTACAATGCAACTTTACCGTAACGAGAGCTATATTACAATTTGTTCGGTGCACTTAGCTTAGCTATAACGTAACTTTACCTTAACGAGAGCTATTTCGCATTTTTCGCGTTTTTCTTTATTATTTGTTATAAAACATATTACAAACTATATATTTTCGAGTTCTACTAACTAATATCTATCTAGGAAAAATATAATTAACATGAAATTCGAACATTATATACATCGATAATGTTGAACCAACGAACAATTATTTACACGATAAGTTATTGAAAACTATTTGAAAACTATCTGTATACTAAAGTAACAAATTCTAATAAGATTAAAACTTATTCTAATAAGAAATAGACGAAATTCCACTATATAAAAACTATAACTATCTTACTAGAATGTCTTATTTACATTGAATATCACTGTCCTTATCAGTTTATAGACACTTTTCACTTGTCCCGCACATCACTCCCGCCGTGCGACTGAGTCGCATCACGTTCCGGTGCGGGCACGTCGTCCGTAGGCAGGGGCAGGATCACCAGCTTCCTCACCGGCCGTCGCAGGACACCTCCCTTGGTCTGCACGTCCACTGTCCGCACGATGCTGTCGGGGCCAGGATACACCGCGATGACTCGTCCTCGTATCCACACGTTGCGGGGCAGGTTCGGGTCGACGATCTGCACGAGGTCATTCACTTTGACTTCTTGACCTCGTCCGTGGGGCTCCCGCCGGTGTTGGAGCTCAGGAAGGTACTCCTTCACCCAGCGGAGCCAGAAGATGTCGGCGAGTCTCTGTGCAGCTCGCCAGCTGGACCGGGAGATGGTGTCTTGCTCGGAGAATGTTCCCGGTTGTGGCACGCGCCCAGGACCTCCCAGCAGGAAGTGGTTGGGAGTCAGGGCCTCAGGATCCTCTGCGCTAACGGAGACATGCGTCAGCGGACGACTGTTTACTGTGTACTCTACCTCGGCGAGTAGGGTGGTGAGGACTTCTTCGGTGGGGTGGCGCTCATGCAGCGTTGCTGCAAGCGCAGTCTTCACGGAGCGTACCATTCGCTCCCAGGCGCCGCCCATGAACGGAGCTCCAGGCGGGATGTAACGCCAGGAGATGGTCCTCTTTGCTGCTTCTTCCGCCGTCGCCGCGTCGATTGCTTGTCGAAGTTCTTTGTCGGCAGCCTTCAGGTTGGTGCCGTTGTCAGACCAAATTTCAGCCGGGCAGCCACGTCGCGCGATCATGCGTCTGACCGCCATTACCGCCGAATCCGCGCTGAGTGAGCCGGCGACTTCGAGATGGATTGCTCGCGTTGTAAGACATGTGAAGATGGCCACGTATCTCTTCTGTCTGGTGCGTCCGACGGTCACGGAGAGAGGCCCGAAGTAGTCGACCCCGGTGAAGGTGAAGGGTCGCTTGTGATGAGCTAGGCGACACGCTGGCAGGTCCCCGGTTCTCGGGTGCGGCGGTGCTTGAGTCTTCATGCGGCAGAAGAAACATTGTCGTAGGACTGTGCGTGTGACGGGCCGCAATCTTAGTACCCAATACTGTTGGCGACATTCGTTGATCGTTGCCTCAACGCCGGCGTGATGGAGCTGCCGATGCACTGCTTGTATCCATAACTTCACCGTTGGATGATCCCCGTCGACGACTAGCGGACTCTTCACATTTTCTTGTACGTCTTTGGCCGCTTGGATACGGCTCCGCAGTCGGAGTGAGCCGTTGACTGATTCGACGCTGAGCTGGTGAAGGCGACTCTCCTTGGCGATCGGTTTCCCGTTGTTCAAATTTTCTATTTCTTCTGTGAAGGCTTCTTCTTGTGAAGACCGCATCAGTAGCTCTTCCGCTTTCTTAAGGAGCTCAGCTGTGACTGGAAGCAGGTTGAGTGTTGATTTCTTCCTCGGTGTAGGCGCCTGTTGTTTCGCTGCTGTCGGCTTATTCTTCCTCCATGTGGGGTCCGCTTCTTTATTCTTCTTGGTCCGTCGGTAGTTGACCTTCTGGTGGGTGGCTCTGCAGAGGTCAATAAACTGCAGAACACGTGCTGTTGCGTACCGAAGCCGGTCCCAATTGGAGAATTTTGATGGATCAGGCAACCCCTCTGCTAGCTTCAGTCTTCTTTTGTTGGTTATGTGATGCGTCTTCTCTTCGTCGGAGGGTTCTTCTACTGTTGTCTTCACAGGTTCTATTGGCCAGGAGTCTTCTGTCAGGTAGAGGAAATCCGGCCCTTTATACCATCGGTGATTCTTGTCGAAGGCGGTTGGTACATCTCGTGTTGCGTCGTCAGCAACATTCTGTTTCGTCGGAACCCAGCGCCAGTCGTTGACCTTGGAGCTCTCTTCTATTGCTGCGAGACGGTGAGCCACGTATGGTTTGTAAGAACGCGATCCTGTCCTTATCCAGGTGAGTACTGTTTTACTGTCGGTCCAGAAGAATTTTCTGTCGGGTTTTCTTTCATGTTCTTCAATGACTGTGTCGGCGAGCCTGGTCCCCATGACTGCTGCTTGTAGCTCTAGTCTCGGTATGCTTGTCAACTTCAGCGGAGCCACCTTTGCCTTGGCCATGATGAGAGATACGCCCACTTCGCCGTCCGGTGTTACCGCCCTCCAGAACAGGACCGTTGCGTAGGCCGATTCGCTGGCGTCGCTGAAGACGTGGAGTTCGAGGGAGGCGGCGTCACTGTACTTTAAATACCGCCGCGGGATCGCTACGTCGCGGAGACTTTTCAGATGTCCCATCCACGACTCCCACTGCTCCGCCAAGTCTTCGTCGATGCGGTCGTCCCACGCTGTTCCTCGGCGCCAAACTTCTTGGAGTAACTGCTTTGCTCTGATGGTGACGGGTGAGGCGAATCCCAATGGGTCGAAGAGTGACATGACGATGCGCAAGGCTTCTCTCTTCGTTGGCTGCTTTCCCTCGATTAATGTCGAAGGTATCCTTGCTAAGTTGAGGTTGAACGTCAGCTCGTCCGAGTTTATCTTCCAGATGACACCCAGTACTCTTTCAGTTTGTTCTTCCGTCTTGTATAGCTCTAGGTCTTCTGTGCGGTGTTCTTCTCCCAGGGCTTCTAGGAGCGATGCTGAGTTTGACTTCCATTGTTTCAGTTCGAAGCTGGCCTTCTTGTGTATTTCGCGCACACTCGTTGTCACGTTCACTGCGTCTTCTAGGCTTCTGAAGCTATCTAAATAATCGTCGACGTAGTGCTTGTTTATGATGGCAGCTGCGGCTTCCGGATGAGTGTCTTCATGTTGCTTGGCATTCAAGTTCTTGATGTAGATTGCTGTAGACGGTGAACTCGATGCCCCGAAGATTAGCGAAGTCATCCTGTATTCTTCCGGAGGCTGGTTGTCGCGGCGATTCCCGCGCCACAAGTACCGCAGTGCGTCTCGATCTTCGGTGCGTAGCTTAACTTGCATGAACATTTCCTTGATGTCTGCTGTGACCCCGATGAGATGCTGTCGGAAGCGCATGACGACACCCGGCAGTGACTGAAGCAAGTCCGGACCTTTGAGGAGCATGTCGTTGAGAGCCACTCCTCTGGTCTTGGCGGCGGCGTCATGTACAACACGCAGCTTATCCGGCTTCATGGGGTTGATGACCGCGAAGTGAGGCAGATACCACGTTTTCTCAGGAGTCTTCTGCGGTGGCGCGGGCTCGGCGTATCCTTTTTCTATAAGAGCTTCCATTTGTTCGACGTATTTCTTCTTGAGGGCTGGGTCGCGATCGATCTTCTTTTCAATGTTGAAGAGCCTCTTCAGTGAGTTTTCATAGTTGTCCGGGAACTTGATGTCTTCCTTCTTCCAGAGGAGGCCGGTCTGATATCTGGTTTCGTTGATCTTCTCTGTTGTTTGTTCGAGAATTCGAAGTGCCTTCTCTTCTGGATCGGTCTTCGGTCTCTTCGGGTTTATGCAGAGGGCGTCCATCTCAAAGTATCTCTTCACCAGGTCCTCGAGGTCATCTTCAGCTTCTTTCATGTGTGACACGAAGTCGATCTTCTGACCGAAGGATTTCGTTTGGCTTCCGTGGAGTACCCATCCGAGCGGCGTGAGAGATGCCACTGGGTGGTCCTTGTCCCCTTTCCTGGTTTCTTCGGTCAGTAGGAGATGCCAGTTGTCTTGCCCGATGAGGATGCGTGGCTTCGCATTGGAATAGGTGAGATGTCCTTTGATGTCCGATAGGTGTGGACATCCTTCCACTAGTTCTCGTGGAACCCGTTGAGAGGAGACTTGCAAGTTCTTCACAGTTCTAGCTTGAATTTCCTCTTCTCGCTTGTTGATCCCTTTAAGCCCGATGGTCACTCTTCTTGACGCCGATTCTGCCGTCTTCAACTCGTTGATGGTTTCTATCTTCAGTGGATCTACGGGTCCTGTGGCTCCGATGCTTGCAGCGACGTCGTCGTCGATGAGCGTGACCGTTGATCCGTCGTCCATCAGCGCGAATGTGTTGACTGTCCCTTTTGGCCCCTTCACCTGGACCGGCAGGATTTTCAGATAAGATTGCTTCTTCATAGTCCACGTCGAATTGATGACTTCTGTTGTTTCGTCGTTTTCTGTCTTCTCAGCCTTTTCTGTTTTCTTTTCATAATGCAGCAGTTTGTGATGTGTGTACTTGCACCCATTGACACCACATGGCTTCGTTCGGCAGTTGTGAGTCTTGCTCCTATATCGTAGGCATCTGAAGCAGAGGCGTTTGGACTTAGCCGCATCCCATCTTGAATTGGCTTCCATCTTTTTAAATGTGTCGCACTCCGTCGCGTTGGTGTGGCTTGTCTCGTCGCACACGAAGCATTTCGGCGTATGGCTCTTCTCTGTGACATTGGTGACCCGCTGAGTCTTCTTCTGCGGTGCGGCTGTCGATGGTGTTGCCACCTGTTCAGGTAGCGCGTAGGGTCCGCACAGTTCTGCTTCCCTCTTGAAGAATTTTTCCATTTTGATAAGGCAGGGATCTTCTTTGGGTTGCGTCGATGAGAAGTCGTAGTAGCGGTACCGAAGCGTCGGCGTCAGCTTGTCCACCAATGTCTTCGCTAGTTCTGGGTTGTACATATAGTTGTAGCAGCCCAATGTCTTCAGTGTTGCTACGACGTTGGAGATCTTCGTGGCGAATATGCAAATGTCCCTAGGCGACTCGGAGAGGCGTGGCAGACTTCGAAGTGTTTCCATCTCTATCATGGCGATTGACTCTGGTCTTCCGAATCTTGATTCTAAAGTCTTCATTATTTCTGAAGGGTGCGCGTTGGTGATGAGTAATCCTTCAACCGCTTCTCTGGCTTTCCCTTTTAAGTTTCTTCGTAGTCTATTAATATTTTCGACGGCGCTGAAGGTTGGTTCCGACTCGTAGTAGGCGGCGCGGAAGGGTAACCACTCTTGATGCGATCCACTGAAGAAGGGTAACTCGATAAACTTGGGTCGCTGGGCGGCGCTGACAGCCCTAGTGATGGCTTCAGCTAAGAGGGCGAGGTCCCCTTGACCTCCCGCCGGTGTTCGATGCACTTCTTCCTGTTTCGGCGGTTCTTCGTGGACGATCGTCGGCTCTGGCGGAGGGTGGTGAGGCTCGTTGGCGATGGCTAGGACGGGGCGAGTCACCTGGTTATCCAACCAGTTGTCCACACGGGCGTTGACTTCTGAATAAAGGGAGACTTCATCTGCTTCTCCTTCTTCTTCTTCTTCATATTCTTCATCGGTATCTTCAGTTTCTAGCGCGGCCAGGCGTGCAGCGGCTAGTTCCACTTGAAGGCGAAGCAAATCTTCCTTTGCTTTGGCGATCTTCTGCATCTTCATCTTACTATGCGTCGATCCCCCCCCTCCCCCCTTCTTGCTAGGGGGGCGGAGGAGCTGTGGGCCGGTTGGTTTCGACGTACCGGCGTTCTTGACAACTCGCTTCACAGTCGAGGTGTCAGTATCACGGCGATTTTCTCTTGAAGTGACAGCAGCGGCGGCGGGCGGCTTCATCAGCTGTTTCGATTTCGCACCCGCAGTGAGCGTTGTCGCGGCGGAGGGGGTAACGGAAGGTGCGACGACGTCGGCGGGGCGCGAGGCGGCGGGCGCGTTAGCGGCCGAGGGGGGCGCGGTGGCTGCCGGCGCGGCGGGGGCGCTGGCGGCTGAGGCGGAGGCGGCGGTCGAGGCGGCGGCGGCGGAAGTCACTGTGGTTGGATCAGTCGTCGCGGAGGTGTGGGTCTGGTCGGAACTCTCCGTGGCAGTCGTCCCTGTCTGTGTCGATTCGGATGTGGCTTCCGTGCTGGTACCGGTCGCAGAGGTTCCTGGAGTGTTCTCTGACGATGACGGCTTCTGTTCACTCGACGGCTTGCGGCCCTTTCCTACGGAGCGCGTAACGGGCATGATGTCAGCTGATCTTCGAGGTCGATGACACTATCTTCAAACACTGAGTACGATCTTCAAGGTTTCTTCACTATAACACTATCTTCAGGTAGTATTCCGCACGAAAATCCGGCTCGACAGGACCATTAAATGTGTAGGATACACATTTGCGATTGCTGGGATTGGTGAGGAATAAAACCACTGGCTTGAGAATCTTGAAGTTTATTCTTCTAGTGTTCTTGCTTCCTTTTTTCTTCTAGTGTTCTTCCTTTTTCTTCCTTTTTCTTCTAGTACTGCTGCCCGCTGAACTGTGTCGACACCGAAAACCAGCCCGATATTTATACAAAATCCGCTAAGAAAATGTAGGCCCTCTGATTGGTTGTCCAATCAGAATTTGAGAATTTTATCCAATAAGAAAAAGGGGGCGGTCTCGGCACAGTTAGCTTAAGTACGACGTTACATTACCGTAACGAGAGCTATCGTACAATTTATTTAGCTTAAGTACAATGCAACTTTACCGTAACGAGAGCTATATTACAATTTGTTCGGTGCACTTAGCTTAGCTATAACGTAACTTTACCTTAACGAGAGCTATTTCGCATTTTTCGCGTTTTTCTTTATTATTTGTTATAAAACATATTACAAACTATATATTTTCGAGTTCTACTAACTAATATCTATCTAGGAAAAATATAATTAACATGAAATTCGAACATTATATACATCGATAATGTTGAACCAACGAACAATTATTTACACGATAAGTTATTGAAAACTATTTGAAAACTATCTGTATACTAAAGTAACAAATTCTAATAAGATTAAAACTTATTCTAATAAGAAATAGACGAAATTCCACTATATAAAAACTATAACTATCTTACTAGAATGTCTTATTTACATTGAATATCACTGTCCTTATCAGTTTATAGACACTTTTCACTTGTCCCGCACACTGCCCCTCTCAATGACCCCGTTAAGCCGAGGCCCGTGTCCCACAGGGGATGCCCTTAGCGAGCGGTCATTTAGTTTTTATTAGTTTTTAGCCCTGGTTGGGGGCCTTAAATTCATTGGAGGCCACCACAGGATTGTCCGGTTAAGCAGTAACCAGCCTTGGTGTGCTGAACTGCGAGTGGTCATATAAAAAAATCTTCCTGTGCTGCACTGCGGCATGATAGTAAACACTTACCCGAGGCTAGGGTATTGGTGCGGCAAGTAGGAGTGAGGGTGTTGCAGACTGAGCACCGCCGTCATCTCCTCGTGATCTGATTGGTGGATGTACTCGTATATCGAGTTGCCTGTTAGTTCTACCTGTGGGATAGATTAGTATTAGTTAGTATTGACAGTAATGACGTGAGAACGTCTGCAGGTATTTTCTAAAAGAGTTTGTAGAATTATTACTACGTCCATCATCATCTGCCTAGCCTATTCCCAACTACATAGGGGTCGGCTCCCAGTCAAGCCGGATTCAGCTGAATACCAGTATTTTACGTGAAACGGCTGCCTACTACGTCATAATTTTTAATAAAATTGACACAGTGCTATGCAGTTAGTGGAATCAAAGCTGTGATTGATCTAAAACGAACTGCATCAGACTGCTTCAAAAGTGATTTGTTAAAAACTGTGTAGGTTATTTCGATACAATTATATTTATATTTTTTGTAATTATTTCCTACAGTGTATCAATCAAATACACTGTACATCACCTCCAAACACACTTCTGAAACGCACTTCTGAAACGCACTTCTGAAACGCACTTCTGAAACACACTTCTGAAACAGCCTGTGTAACACTGTACAACAAGCTTTCTAAATAACAGATGACCACATTAACACTACTGTAAAAGCAGATTACAACTGAAATAACTCGTAGGATATGTGGTATCTGTACTTACTTGACTCAACCCCAGATGAACGGACGCCGTCTCACTGATATACATAATCTTGCCGTCGGGAGCCACCACGAAGATGAACCCGTCCAGGGTCTGCAGCAGGTGGGAGCCCAGCTCTCGTATGGAGAGCTCTCTGGGCTGGGGTGGGGGTGGCGAAGCGCCCCATGCGTCACCGAGGCCTAGGAAAGGAAGGGATTTTTATAATAAACTTTTTTTTCTTGAAATGATCCGAACAAGGTGCTGTCCCTACTCTTCCAGCCAAATTCCATTTGTGTAAGTGAGTAGTAGTACCTACCTACCTATGTTATTTACTCAAATTACTTTTTTTTTTGTACCGATATCTATCTTTTCTGCTGTTCTAGTTTATAAGTATACGGAACAGAGTATAAAGTCCCACAAACCCCCATTTAAAAAGCAGGATCCTCTGACCAGACCGTTGTTGTGTCTGGTGTGAAAATGCCTCATGGTTGCAGTCGGGCAGTTGTATATGCTCAAATCGCGTTGAGAATGTTGATACCGCGATGTAGGATCTGTATAGATGCCGCTATAGTAGTACTCTCCTTCGGCTGTATACACTTGTAAGGACTTCAGTGACCTTTAACAGTTCGGAAAGGATTGGTCGCCTTTTAAACTCACTCAGGAAATTCCTCATATTCAAGTAACCAGTAGTCAGTCTGATGACGGGTAACTTATCTAGCTGTGTAAGTAATTGCAGACGACAGGAGGAGCAGCTTGGCTCCTACCCTGTAGGTAACTGACTTCAAGGCAAAGCAAAGGACATCCTATTCCACAAAATTGAACTCACCATCAGGAAACACCTGCCTCATCTTCAAGTAACTTGTAGTCAGTCTGATGACAGACGCCTTATCGAGCTGTGAAGTGATGGCGGACGGCAGGGGGAGCAGCTTGGCGAGCTCGAGGAACTCCGCGTTCTCCTTCTCTCTTCTGGAACGGGCCGCGTTCTTGCTCTTCTCTTTCATGATTGCAGCTGCGTCCAAGGGACGGGTGCTGTCTTTGCGACAGGCTGGAACAAGAGGGTTTAATTAGGAATGGTTTTTGAAGCTTTTAGACGGCATTTGCAAACGGTCCGAGTAGAATACTGGGATACGGCTACATTAGGTTGGATTGAAAGCCGAACCATTTGGTAAAACGGGTTATATGAGTTCATATATAATATTGTTTTTTTTTTATATTTTTGATGACTATGTAGGTCAATCTGTTTTTACTTTATTGACTCAATCTACTCTTTATAATGTTTTATAGTGAATTGATTTATGATTTCTATGTTGGATAATTATATTTTTTTTTCTACCTTTGTCATGTATCAATGACTTTGCATACTATTGTATAAATTCAAGTTCTTAAAACGCGATAGACAGATGTGTTGCTGGGGAGTTTGTTGCGCCACTTCTTCTTCCCAGCTAAAACACTAGGAAGTGGTGACGGGTGGGCGTTTTGGGGGACTGTCTTTATGTAAAATTTGACGTTCAAAAAGTGCTGTCTATCAGCCTAGTTTGAATAAATGACTTTTGAATTTTGAATTTTGAAAAATAAACATTTGGAATTCATTGGTTAACAAGTCGATGGCCCTTCAGATGGACGATTCGAATAAAAGACTAAATTTGAGAAGAAAAAAACTTAACTAATTTTCTGATGTTTTAGAATAGAATAGAATACTCTTTATTATGTACACCATACAAGTTACAGAAAATATAGACAAAGAAAACATTACATAGGGTGAATCTGCAATACCAGATGCATCGCAGTGACTTGAAGTTTGGAATAACCCTTCGTTGTCCACTAACAGAGTCACTATTAGAGACTAAGAGGAAGAGAATAAGAGTGTAAGTGCTTATGCTAAAGTCTAGACTGATTTCCGACAAAAGGAAATTAGTTTACTCGGAATTTCAACAGGCTAAAACCCAGGATACTATTAAAAACTTAATACCTTGGTATTGTCAAATTGTAGTTAAAAATCGCTGGTATTGTAATTTAACTTAGTTTAAATCCATGAAAAGAAAACTACTCATCAAATTAAAATAACATCCTTGACCTACGCTATGCCAAAATTAACGACGTCTTTATGCATTCAAAAAATTATCATCCGCGCTAACGATATCACATGCATATTCATAACAGTATGGAGGCTGAAAGCCCTCCACGCTTTTGCTTCGCAAAAAAAAAACAAACCATAGACTTTTGGCGGGAAAACAACATCACGATGAATTATTCAAGTGAATCGGAGTGCTAATGCTTACAAATGATGGTTGCAACGCGAAGATGGATACAAAGGTTTGTAGGTGATATTTGTTGGTATTTTGTTTGACTTTTCTTATTTGGTGGATTATTTTGGGGTGTAGGTAGAGTTATTAAGATGATTGTATTGTATTTTGTTGTAGATATAATCTACTTGGAGATTTTCGTGACCGTGAAAATCTGTATAAAATAAAAAATTAAAGCAAGTACAAACACATCGGTAATTCTAATACGTGTTAAATATGAAAGAATATTTATTCTTTAAATATTTTTTTGTGAAATTGTCTTCGTAATAGACATGCCTGTAACTTACAAAAAATATGCAAGTACATACATATCTTATGCCTGGAAAAGTTCTGATTAATATTATGCTATGATGGCATGAAAGTTTAGTCCTTAAATCAGATCAGAGACCTGTGACAGAGACTTTATTTCGCGAAGAATTTAAAGCATTTATAAGTACAATACATAGTTCTAAACCTATGAACCTATATATCTCTTAATATTCGTAACTTTAAAGTAACACAAGTACCTATAGTGTAACAACGTTTTACTGCATGAGAATTTCTGATTTCTTAGTAGTGTATTATTGGTAAGTGCCACGCATAGTAATGAGGTTCAACAGCAATATGGTGTAATAAACTCAATCACAGTTATTCGGAATAAACCACTCCCTTCAGTATTATTGGCTGGACCTAGCGTAGGGCTGCCTCTCAGACGTTGATCAAGAATACAATAATGTTAGAAACTACTATAGTTACGTTTATTTTTGTTAATTTACTACTAATTTTTCTTTCACTTAGCAACAATACTTATTATTTGTTCATCTACCATAGTCTTTTTAACGCGAACGTTGATTGGTAGAGAATGCTTGGTTCCATTTATTCCACCTATGAACCACTATTGTACCAAAAGTTTAAATAAAAATTACCCAACCATGTATACAGGGTTATTTTGAAAATATTGACTTTTTAACCGACTTCCAAAAAAGGAGGGGGTTCTCAATTCGACTGTTTTTTTTATTATTTTTGTGTGTTTGTACTGGGTGTACCAATTTTGATGATTCTTTTTATATTCGAATACTGGTGCTTGTCGTGTGGTCCCATTTAAATTGAGATCTGACGACTAGTTTTTAAGTTATCCCTAATAATGCGTGGCTTAGTCTACAATGATGATGTTCTTATTCCTTCTTGTCGATGTAAAATGAAATAAAATAAGTTTAAACAAAAAAATACAACCGACTTCCACACAAAAAAAAAACTTTAATTTCGGGACTCGGTGTTTTTAGTTGCTTTTTCGTTTTTTGAACACCGACTTCTGAAATTAAAGTTATTTTGTACTTTGTTTTCTTTTTTGTGTAGAAGTCGGTTGTATTTTTTTTGTGTAAAGTTTTTTAGATTTATAAGCTCAAAAACGAAGAAATAACACCGAAATTAAATTTGAAAAAAATATTTTAAACTATGTAGATTTTTCTTTTATAAAAAATAAGAAAAATAATTCAAGTAAAAGGAAAATTATCTTTAAAATTGATTGAGTCAGGCGTTACTTTGCGGAAATCCATTTTAACTTTGAAAATGAAAACAAAATATCTAGTTTAACTAGATATTTTGTTTTCATTTTCAAAGTTAAAATTATCTTTATTTTGTAAGTACTTAGGTTGTAAAAAACAATTTTACACGTCAATCTTTTTTGGCCGTTATAAACAAGATGGGGCCGGTATGCCGCCCCTATTGGCGACAAACGACATATGGCCGTCATTTATACAGTGCCATAAACTAGCGCCCGATCGGATTCCGTACGTTCCATTTACGAATTTTGCGAGCGAATATTTTTGTTTTACGGCTAGCCAATGTGCCACGCTTTATTTAAATAGAAGTACATATTTTTGACTATTTCCAGTAGAGACAACAATTTTGTTTATTTATCATTTTCTTAAAAAATATTTATACAAACTTAAAAGTTTAAAAATAAACTAGAACAGAAGACAATTTTTCAATATTTCAAAATACTTACATAAAGCCGTCTCATATTCCGATGCGCATCTAGTAAATAATTTCTTCCTCGGATACTTCATTTTTGTAATAAGAAAAAAAACTTAATCCCTAAATTATCTTTTCTAAAGGCCGCACTACTAAAACCATAAAACAAAACAAAAGAAAAAACACTCGTCTTGCAGCACGTAAAAGAAAGAAAATAAAATAATAAAACTGCACTTTACGCGAACAGGTTCAAATCGATACTGGCAGCATCCACCTTCTTTCCTATGTCCGTTTCCGAAATAAAAAAAAACAAATGACAGGTACTAACAATAGCGCGGGCAAATACATTGACAATAGAAGATACTGTTGTATTACGTCATCAAACGTCATTCTTGAGGGCAGGGCTTGGATAAGGGGCGGGCAATAAAAATAAAGATGAAAAACCATATTTTATAACAGTTTCTTTCTCATAATATTACATTGTATTGGACCAATTGAAATGAAGTAGCAGGTTTGCATAGTACTTAGGTAGGTATAATTTTTAATTTGTCTTTTAGTTTCAGGCAAGACAAAATAAGGAAAACACTAGGACGGCGCATAATTTTGCATTGTAAAACTTTTGTTTTATATTTTACGCTCTTGTATTGTTTTTCATTAACACTTGTGAGACGAAGGCTTGACAACGCATTACGCAACTTTCGGTATGTTTTTTTTATAGTATTCATTACAATCTTTAAGACACTAATCCATTTCAAAAGGTTAGTCAAAGCACCTATGGTACCCTTGATATTGCAGGTCAGATGGGCCTTCAGATAAATATGCAAACGGGCCATCTAAGTCCTTAACTGTAATCTCACCAATCACACCGCATTTTTTTAACACATGTCTATCAATTGTCTATTGATACAACGTCGTGTAACCTAAAGATACAAAAAATGTCAACAAGACACCGTTGCACCCGTATGATTTTGACAAGAACCGATTGATAAGTATTGTGCATTGATAGTGATGTTTTTGTTTTTTGTCAAAGATTATCTGGTTCTTATGCGTTTGAAGGTAGATGCAACCGAGTTGTTTTGGTGTGCGGGCTCCAGATTATCTCCATTCTTCAAGTTGACTGAGCCAAAAGTCACGTTTCTACTTAACCATCAATTTCCCTGCATTCTTAAGTTTCTAGAGTACACGATGTGATGTGACAATGTTAGAAAAGGTAGGCCGATATTTAATCTTTGGTTGAAACAGTACCTACTCTATAAGCGACGGTTACTGAAAGATTGTGCAATTCGCCCGCGTTGTTCTTGTTCCCGTGGGAATACAGGAATTAAATATATCTTATGATACTCACAAATAATGTGGGTTACTATTGGTACCTAAAAGAATTTTCAAAATCGGTCCAGTAGATTCAGAGATTACAACCTCACAAACTATCTTTAAAATATTTTTTGTTAGTATAGATTATTATCATTAAGCTCCATGCCATATATTATCCGTTTTGGCCTGTCTGATGAGATTATGAACGCCTTCAGAAGACTTGATCGATCAGTCTGCTAAAGGCTTTTATGATAGCCTCTGTGGTTAGTAGACCATAATAACCTATGGCTGTGACGTGCCATTACTACTGTAAGCGCTTTCTATTAGATTAAATACTTCACAATCTTAACTGAAGGTGAGCGATGATGTCGTAACTCAATTTGAAAATTTTATCGATCCCAATAATCATCATGTGCGAAACAACAAACCAAACTAACACATTATCTTTATTTATTCAAAACGATCGTAAAGACTTGTTTCATTTAACAAAACAACTCATTATGCGCGCTCACACTCCATATCGCCGTTGAAAAGGACGAAAATCAATAAAATTCTCGATGAATACGATCTGCATATCTCCCGCCATCTTCTTTCATTCAGCAAAAGGGCAATGTCGCAATTTGATGCTGGTGGCAAAAAATGACAGTTCGAAATTTGAATCTTCGAGTGTCCTCGAGATGGTCCGTTGCGGTTGGCAGAGATAAAATTGTTTTTTTTTTAAAGAATATGGGAAGTGTTGGTCCTGCTTGAGTTATTAACGGTTTTCAATTTGCACTTGTAAACTGCAGATAAATCGAAACATCAACTATGATCGGAGAACCAATATTAATTTTGGCAGTGGTACCTTTATTAAGAGGCATCTCTGAAGGACAACTTTTATCAACCCAATATACAGAGCATTATATGTTATAGAAATAGCTGAGGTAAATTGCCCTTTGATTAATCTGACTGGCTTTAACCCATTCAACTTTTAATCATAATTTTAACCCATATCAAATAAATATTTCCAAGTAGGTAGAGTTAATTTTCACTTTATCTTGAGTCAAATTCGGGAAAAATGCGTTTGTAATGTTAGAAATATACAAAGTTCGCCCGTTGCTATACTTATGCACTTATGTAGTTATGTATGTACTCATCGGGAAATACAGCCGAGATAGTCTTATGTTATGTGCAGAATAACAGTCATTACGTAACATAAAACAAAGTCCCCCGCCACATCTGTCTGTCTGTGTGCAATAAGCTCAAAAATTACCGACCAGATTTTCATATCTACGGTAATTACTTTTTACCCGGACAAAGTGATTCACGATGAATATTTAGGTGTATAATTCATAAAAGTCTCATGTAAATTGGCTGAAATATGACGATTTTTGTCAAAATACATACATATAAGATGAAAAAAATCATGCCCATTGATGACTTTACTGCTGGGTTGCAGACAGGGCGGGTTTCTAAACAATAATATTTAAAAAAAAAAACAAAGAAAAAATTAGACACGCAATTAAATAAAGGTAATTTATTTATTACGAGCAAGCTTCCCACGCTTGACCGTAAGAAAAAACCGGAGACAATTATGTTGTTTATGACTTATCACTTTTGTCACTTGTTTTGAATTTGGAACAGGTATGCCGTGCAAAACTGTCTTGTTATCACCATCTAAAAGTCTTTATTGCGTTTTATGTAACTAAGTTTAAAAAAGGCTACAAATTCCTTGCTAAATCTTCTTGTTCTGCATATGTATATTAACGTTGCTGTAAATATGATAGTCTGGAAATTTATTTTTGCAAAACAGGAAACACGTTTTCCCTCGGTTATTGTGCAGTAATGGCAACTCAAGATAGGAAGGTTATCCTTAAGAGGAATATTATTGTTTGCTTCTTATTTTTGAAAAGGAGAATCTCTGAAATAATATGACTTTATTAAAATTTAAAAGGGCCCTAGATGAATTTTTAATTATGAAAACTTATTACAAGATTGACGATTTTCTTAATGATGAGTCACTAACTGATTGACATACTGCTACTCTGGTTGACATAATTATTGTGATTCTATAATTTTTCATTTTATTTTATTTTTATTGCTGTGACCACGCTGACATTTCTTTTTAAATATATATTTGTATAATCTAATTCGAATGATCTGCCACCAATTTTTTGTGTTATATTTGAAATTGTAAACCTTTGCATGCCCATGTGATGGTAAAATATGGAGAACCATACTATTATAAAAACACCTGTGTACTATACCCATGTTTGCAAAGAAATAAATGATTTGATTTGATTTTGATTTGATTTGAAAGTTCATTCACGTTTGTGTTTGGAGTAAATTCATGTTAGAAAGATTTACCACAAAACTTAAAAAAAAACATCTACCAATCCAAAAACATATACATTACACTACCACAACAAACTTATACCATAATATAAACGCACTACAAAACGCCGATGTAACTCGACACGTCAGCTTCAGCTTCCCCAGTAGGCCGTATTACGCGCACGTGTGCCAAAGGATCCGGGCACCGCGGTGGTCTCGCGTCGCGTAACGTAAGTGTGTTATTATTTCTGTTAGAGATTTGTAGTTTGGTACCTACGCCTACGGAGTTACGGAGTGAGATATTGGTAGAGGGGACTCTTTGGAGATTAAGTTGGAAGAATTTATTGTTTTTGAGTGGTAGCAAAAATGAAGAAATCCCCGCAATTTCTGTATTTAGTACTAAGTAAATTAAAACTTTTTATTTAAGCATGCGTTAATTAATTAATTATATTGTAAGCCGCGGGTTCAAACCCAGCCAGGCGCATTACTTTGTGTAATTAATTACATCACCACTGCTCTCAAAACGGTGAAGGAAAACATCGTGAGGAAACCGGCATGTCCTAGAACCAAAAATTCGAAGACATGTGACATTCACCAACCCGCACTGGGCCCGCGTGGTGGATTACGGCCCATTCCCTCTCCTAGAGAGGAGGCCTGTGTCCCAGCAGTTGGAACATTAAAAGGCTGATTATGCTAATGTCCATTTGAAGTGTAGAATTATATGTATCGATTGACAATAAAGAGGCATAGGTTGGCTAAATGGGATTGCAGTTCACAAGAGTATTTCAAGGTGAAGTATAAAACAGTATTTTTGCCATAAACAGATTGAATAAGAAAACTCCTATGATTTTCATCCAAGAAAAGTAGTTTTCTGATTCTAAAGTAGGAAGATACTTAATTATCTTTCTACATTGGTATTAGGAACTTTGAATGAACTAATTATTATACAATATTAATTACTATATTGAAAAGAAAAAACAAGATTCCAACTTTACATCAATAGAAAGTTTTTTTTTTCACTAAAGCAAGTGTCCCAAAATTATGACGAAGATGAATGAGCATTTCCACTTTTATGGAACCCTAAAATCACGAAATTTTACTACAAACGCGTGGGAACGAGTAACAAGTCAATAAAAATACGCGCCAAAAGTCAATATCTATGGTTTTGTTTAATTTTTTTTCACCAGCAAAGGACAGAGCCGATAATGCCATTGTTTCTGGCCGCAAAGGACGCACGTGTCTATGACAGGTTTTACTGTGTTTTGTTTACTTGTTTAGTTTTTTTTTTAACGTAGTAGAGACACCTGCGGAGTCATTCACAAGTTCGTGTAGTAATCGTTCAGTAATTTGCGTTTTGTTACTTTTACGTGGGAACTCGTTGGTGTAAGGTGTCTCTGCTTTTGTTTGTCGAGTCGATTGTCTTTGGAAATGTAAAACTGTGCAATTTCGTGCGAAATTGCTGGATGTAAGCTCGCTTGGATGGTGTGCAGTTTTTTTTTTAATTTAATCGTGATTTGGGTCCATACAATACTCGTTATTCCTGCTTTGTAGACCACACTACGAGCGACAAAGTTTAAAATATCTAAAGGCACTGAAACTGTAAACCGAGCTCTGCGATGCAAATACTCCTTCATTCACAAACGTTTCCTTTCCCACGTTTATTCATAAACAGGCACAATTGAATTATGTAGGTATTAGACAGTAAAAACTCTTTTCGTATGATTTATTTCACACTTCACTTCAAAGGAGAAGTTCTTATGACAAGGACACAAGATTGCCTTTGCGATTCAAAAAGTTATTCTTGTCTATGGTGCATTTTTGACAGTACAGAACTGGCGGGAAGCCCGTTTCTTGTGTGGGAAAACTTTTGACAGTTGTAGTTTTTCTGAAATCGTTATTCGCACTTTTTGTAGCATTTAGTTTTTTTAGTTGGAAAGTACTTCAGGCATACATAATTAACATAAAAATGTCCAGATACTGGTTAATTTTAAAGTATCCATTGCAGACATGACACCTCAAGAATTTCAACGAGACAGAATATTATAAAGAGAATTAAATTTCCAACAAACCATCACAAAAAGTAACATCACACCCCTTTATTTCACTCAAGTTAAGCAGAGGTGCATCTATAGTTATTAAATCCTATTCCATGTAGGTAGGTATAGGCACGAGCCATCATCGTCCACAATTGTCACTTAATTTAATTTTTTATTTGTATCAAACCTGATGGACTACCTTTACTAGTTGTGACTATAAATGCAAAAGTGAAACAATCTGATTAGTCCGCCTGATAGATTTCCAAAAAATATTGGACACGTATTTTTTCTTTTCTCACATAAACCAAAAATGTAGGTGATACAGTGCGTAAAAAACTCGTGTGACGTCGCTACTAGCTACAATTTTTACCGGGCACTCCGGGCAGTGACGTCACACGCTCCCACTCCTGATCTTTGATGCTTTTTATCTTCGTCAGTTTTTATAGATTTGATAAAGGAAAAAATACGTGTCCAATATTTTTCTATAATCTAACTGACGGACTAAACATAATCATATATTTTTTACTCAGGCAACATCCTTATTGCTGAACCAATTTTGGTGAGTTTTGGTAGGTAGATACAGAGATAGATGAAATCCTGGAGACGGTTAAAGTATAGTCATCAAATACTTTAATATTTTATCTTTCTTTCACACATTCCACCTCAGAAATACTAATAATTCTTAGCCAGGGCCAAAAACATCTTTAAATCGAACTAAATCACTTCCCCATTATTTTTAAACGAAATTCCGCCGTCCAAAGGTGAGAAAACACAGCGTAAATCACAGGAAGAGGAAATAAATCAATATGGCTTCCATATTTTTTACTCCAAACTGTTCTGAAGATTATAGGATTAGTTATACTAGTTTGCGTGGGGCTGGTAATCCGTTGTGAACATCTGGAGCAATTCTGTTAATAGCTGGCGAGTTTTTAAGGGTAGATCGAAAATCGAAATTAGGTAAAAATATGTATCGATAGTTTGGTACTTTTTATGGAAGGGAAATCATGAGATGACTTTTCTCACTCTGCGCGGACCGGAAGGGAGTGTCAGAGTCTTACGGTCTTATTACAAAAAGCGGTTTAACTAAAAACCATGGTTTAAAGTTCTATAAACTACGGTTTAGGCAAAATTCATATTACAAAACGTGGTTTTGCGATAAACCATAGACCAAATCATGGTCTAACGCTAAACCTCGGCGACCCCTAGTTTAACGATAAGTCTAACCCGTATCTGTCAGTTTCTCATTTCAGGTTATAGCGTCTTTGTTATTGTATTTCGTTGTTTTTACCCAAAAATGGATGTGAACATGTTTATTTCGTTTTTTGTAATAAGACAGTTACTGACTAAAACCCACCCGCGTTCCTTCTAGTGCCCGCCGCGGTGACTCTTGCGAACAAATTCCGCAACCATAGTTTGGTATATATATATAATACTAATAAAATACATAGGTATATGCTAAAATAATAAATATGATGTTTTATAATAATTTTTATGTATAAGAGAACCAGGCTTAAACATTTCAGATGTTTTCGAAAAAATTGTTAATTACAACGCATTAAGTATACATCAAAAAAAAAACACCTGAAAACAACTGCTACACCTACAAAGTAGCGGCTACAACTTAGTAGCGGTTATTAGCAACAGCTAACCGGTTAACAGTTGCTCGTACGTGCTTTTTGGTCGCCGTACGCGTTATTTTCGTTAAAATCACGTACCGTTTACAATGTTGCGCATAGTTGAGCGATGATATGCTCGCTTAGGGCTAGTGGGTATGGCTACGTAATTTTGTATTAGGTGTTTCTCAGAAGGAAAACTGGTGTGGGTTAATTTGTTATTGCTTGGACCGAGCTGGTACACTAAAGCGGTTTGCACACTGAGAACATGTGTGTTTTTAACCGACTTCAAAAAAGGAGGTTATCAATTCGACCCGTATGTATGTAATATTTCCAGAACTACCCAGTTTTCGTATATGTGCCAAATTTCAAAAGTGTATGTATGTACTAGTGATGTAACGAATGTCATATTTTGGACATTCGCGAATGCGAATGCGAATGCGAATGCGAATGCGAATATCTGCTGCCAACATTCGCGAATGCGAATGCGAATGCGAATATTCAGTTTTTTATGTTGGCGGCAGTCCCATTCGTATGAAGTGTGTTTCGTTTCTTTTTTGATTCGAGACTAGCCGTGTTAATACGAACGCATCCAACTGTTTGTGACCGGTGTTTTCGTAAACAAAACAAGTGAATTTTGAGGTCACAGTGTGAAGCCGAGCTGATGACACGCGGGGTTGCGACAGTCATTGAGAAGATCAGGCAAGGTGGGTCTCGAGGAGGCCCTGCACAAGTCCGAGGCAATGTGCTTTCATGGCTCTCGGAATAGGTCATTATCGGAATCCCAGATAACGGTGATGGGAACTCCTCCTGGAGTTCCCATTGGCGTCGGGTCGACGATATAGTACTTGGGTCTCGTCCTCGACAGCCAGTGGAACTTTGCGGAATATTTCCGACTTTTGGCTCTCATACTGGGGCTGGCTGGGGCTGCTTTCAAGCGGATCTTGCCCAATCTAGAGGGACCAAACGCTTCCTGCCGGAGGCTGTATGATACGGGGATCGTGCGGTCCATGGCCCTTAATGGAACAGCGGACAGAGCTCCAGCAGGATCTCACGGAAGTATGGAGGCAGCGACTGTTGCAACACTTGCAACCCAGCGCTGGGGCAGCTAACATTGCGGCGATAAGTCCTCTCTACTCTATCTAATCTAATCTAATCTTTGAGGAGTGGTCGGAGAGACGTCATGCATGGCATCCTCAAGTTCCGCCTGACGCGGGTGCTCACTGGATACGGCTTTTTCGGGAGGTACCTGTTTCGGAACAGCGGGGGGACACGTCCGGGTGTCATCACTGTGTGGATCGCCCGGAGGACACGGTGGAGGTCTGCCCTGCTTGGGCAGAGCAACGCCGTGCCCTCGTCGAGGCGATCGGCGGCGGTAACCTCTCGCGTGTCCGTTCCTGGTTCAATCCATGGTCCGGAGCGAAGAGACATGGGAAGTGGTTACCTCCTTCTGCGAAGCAGTAATGCTAGCGAAGGAGTAGACTGACCTCGTGCGGGAGTGGGAAACTTTACGCTCCAGCAGCCGCAACAGAAGAAGATGCCCCGGGCGCCGGGAAACGCAGGGCGATTCCCGGTCACCGTTGGCGCCAGTCTGCGGATGGCTAGCTATGGATGGGATAGCAATCAGGCCGAGCTATGGGTCGACGGCGCGTCGTATTCTACGCGCGCCCCAAAGAGCTGTCAGCAAAGAAGACGGAGCCCCATAGGGTCAGTGCCTGCTAGGGTTATGGAATTTTTTCGAAAGAGTCACCGCGGCTCTGGAACGCAAAGGGCACGAGAAGGATCACGGGTGGGTTTTAGTCAGTAAGGGTCTGACACTCCCTTCTGCTCCGCAAAGAGCGGGACGAGTCATATTATGATTTAACATGAATAGTTATTATAAACATGAGTAAATTAAGTTCTAGTGAAATATAATTAATGGACTTTGTTTGATTAACCAAATATTTTTTTAATATTCGCAAAACATTCGCAGTAATTTCGCGAATGCGAATGCGAATGCGAATATTAAAAAATATGCGAATATCCGCGAATGCGAATGCGAATGCGAATATTCGTTACATCACTAGTATGTACATATGTATGTTTTTATGTTTGTGTTTCCATATCTCCGGAACTACAAGTCCGATTTAAGTTATTATTTTTTTGTTGTACTAGATATTGTTCAACTTAGGAAATACTACAAATTTCATCAAAATTGGTTCAGTAGTTTTTGAGATAGGGATTTTTTCTATGTATTTTATTAGCTTTTCTCAGCGAATAAGTACCTACGCTAGCATGAAAGAAATAATACCAAAGTATCATACACTCTGAATGGAAAGTATCACTTTCCGGGACAGATCGCCTCTTGGCGTGACAGTACGGCTAAGGGTGGTGAACTTTATTTAATGTGGGTACAAAGTCACTGATTAATCACGAAATCTCAGAAACTTTAACACCTACAAACATACAATTTGGCAGGTAGGTTCCTTATAGGGTGTAGACTTCCGCTAAGAACGGATTTACCGAAACTGTATCCCTAAAGGGCTAAAACGGGGGTGGAAATTTTTCGTACTAAATCTGCGCAGACGGAGTCGCGGGCGAATAGCTAGTCTATACTTATAATAAATCTGTAGAGAGGTCAATTCTGTACAAGGAATATATTTTCAAAATAACTATCAGGGGGTGATTAGTGATCGATACTGGTGCCAAAAATGCAATCAGTAAAATTTTTGTCTGTCTGTCTGTCTTTCTGTCTGTCTGTCTGTCTGTCTGTCTGTCTGTATGTTCTTTATAGAAACAAAAACTACTCGACCGATTTTAACGAAACTTGGTGCAATTATTCTTCATACTCCTGGGCAGGTTATAGTATACTTTTCATCACGCTACAATCAATAGGAGCAGAGCAGTGAAGGAAAATTTTGGGAAAACGGAAGAAGTCATCTACATAAAATTATCTAAAAAACATCCCGAAACAGCATGTCTATCTTTTGTCAATTTTAAACCGATCGGGCTGAGAGTTTCAAAATCGGGGGTAAAGTAACTATTCCACGCGGACGAAGTCGCTGGCAGAAGCTAGTTGATAATAATGCTCATAAAGCAAAAGTACGTTTACGCATAGTTAACGCACTTTTGCTGTATGAGCATTATTTGCTCGTACATAGTGGTTATATAATATCCTTGCGTGACAAGTAATTCCATTTAATGGTAGAGACATAAATTAGTGCACGCAAACCGTATCTGACTGTATAGAGCACAGAATCTTACAAAATATATCTCTTAAACTTACTACTAATCTTTAGGCTGATAATAATTAAAATAAAATATTGTATTAGAAAAGTAGCACACATAACTTCTGAGCAATATATTTTATCAGCTGCAATTTTAGTATTTTACCATATTTCACTACAATAAAAAAATATACGTAGGTGTATACAGCACGCACATGTATGCCAAAGCTAAACAGAATAAAAAAAAAACTAAGTATAAAGTACATAAACCGCACGCAACAGCTGTTTTTTTAACCCCACCAAACGTCAAATAAAAACATGAATGAAGGAGTTGACTTTAAAAAAAAAAACGCGTCTCGTAAACTCTCGTAAACATATCATAGACAAGAAAAAAAGTCTATCGCTCCAAAACTGTGTTACCTCACGCACGAAACCTATCTATAAAGATTTCGGCGACGTAGAACGTGCATACGATGAATTTAAACGTGGCGGCTTTTTCTCTATTTTTTTTTCTTTTATTTGTTGTGTTAGAAACTATATTTGTTTTTATTGCACCGGAATGCATTCTGGGAGTCACGAATTCGCCATTAGACTGATCCGAGGTGCGTTCATTTTACGGTGCAAACAAATTGGTGCGTACGTTTCTATTAGAACGTGAAAACATTCAGGGTATGCGTTTTAAATTAGGAGCAGACGAATGAATGGCTTACAAATGTTGTAAGTAAGATTGATGAAGTGCCCTAATCAGGAGTTTTGTTCTCTTCAATGTATTGGAACGTGCAACTAGCTTAATACTTTCTAACTTGCAGATTCCAGAAAAATCACAATGCCATGTCAATAGTTTAGTAGAAACACAGATGGAAATAAATGCTTTAAGTTTTCTCCTCTTTGAATTTTAAACGCACGATGAAAAGTTGTATATCTGAGGGCACGGCAATCCCGCCAAGCGGCATGGCCGTACCATCCTTTACTCGAAGTATTTCAAGCCATTTCGACCCCCTACAAATTCTTCGTGGATAAAGCAAGAATTCTTTTATGTATTAATAAATAAACATATAGACATGGCCATCGCATGAAAACACAATGTATCTCACTAAATTGGATTGTTTAGTGCGATTGCCAAGTCAATCTATGTAAGTATTTAAAATATAAAAGATTTTTAGTATTGGTCACTATAAAATGTTGTGAGGTTAGCTGATTGCGTAAAACTCAAGACAGAAGTTCCCTCAGTAGGGCCTGAATACATTAGGGTGAATTGCGCAAGCAAAAAAAATACACGGCAAACCTGAGAACGGTAGTGCAATGTGCTGGTTTTTTATTTTATATATTATTTCTCAACAACGTAAGTACTTTTCTACCTTGGCAAAAAAAATCATTGATTTCTACCCTCTAATATACCAAAAAAAATAATTACAAAGTGTTATTTTATCATCACGGTGGCCTGTCCTGAACCCAATTCCTCTCATAAAATACCTTCCCCTGCCAATACATTCATAATATGGATTTAAATCGATTCTCTTATCATTAAATTATAATATATTCGATCAAATAAAACTATTTTTGTTTGTTTATCTTCTTTCTCATGGATTTGACAGGCAGTCAACTTTTGTCTGGAAAAAAGTTATCATTTCAGAGGACAGTAAGTTTTAGTAGATTATCCATGTCAACATTGCGTTGTTACGCCCCTCTCACCTTTCCTCACTTCGGATCAGTCCGGCTCAAGCTCTCGGCGCGAACGCAGCGGTCCCAAAGCTTGCGGTTTTTCCGCCAAAAAAGTAAGTTTATCATTTCAGTAACATGGGGACAAAAATAGTTTCATTTCGGTGACTGTAATAACTCGTGCTAGATTCGTTTAATTTGTTTCAAAATTGTGTATTAAATTCGCCGTAAGTACTATTTTGTTTGAGTAGTGTTCATATTTTTTTAATAATTTTATTTCGGAGTTAAATGTAGAACTAACCTCTATTTTATCATCTCAGTGTTATCATTTCAGTGGATTCGGTGGACTGTTATACCAATTACAGTCCACCGGAATGAAATGTATCTCCGAAATGATAAAACCATAAAGTTTTAGAGATCCTTGTAACAAATACAAAATCATGGTTTTGTAATGTAAGTGTAGATTAGATTATTCGGGTGTATTTGCTGTGTAATATTTGTGTTTAAGATATATAATATACACATATTTCTATGTAGCTAGTACATGTATATATTGGGTTGGTAGGAAAGTAATGAGCGTTGCAAATAAACAAAACAATTTTAAATTACCTATATTTCTAATTTACAATTACTTGTCTTTATAGTAGGCACCGTTGTTATCTACAACCCATTTCCAGCGATTAGGTAAAGCATGGATACCCTCAGCGTAAAAACTTGGGAGCCGTGAGGCAGAAAAGCTTTCGAGGAAATCTGTTAACTGTGCTCTATCATCAAATTTTTTGTCCTGTATATGATTACTGAGAGAGCGAAACAAATGAAAATCGGTTGGCGCTAGGTTGGTTGGGAGAGTAAGGTGGATGTGGCAGTAGCTCCCATTCAAAATCCAATAGCTTCTGACGAACGACTTTGGCTATGTGCGGCCGAGCGTTGTCGTGAAGGAAGTATATCTTTGAGTATTCTCGGCGCTTTTTGTTGATTTCTGTACGGAGTCGGTCAAGCTGCTGTTCGGGGTTTTGAACATTATGGTTACTGCAGTTTATAGCAAACGTGTTATGGATAATGATTTTCGGACAAACAATTTTATGAGAAGAAATGGAGTACCATTAATGGCATAACTTACAAATGCAGCCATCATATTAATCAGAAACTTTAAGCTTTCTTATCGCGCTTCGTTCACTCTTTTGAAAATATATCAAGTAAATTAGTATTAGTTCAGAAACAAACAAAATATATTTAATTATATAATATTTATTTATGGTTACCAGCATTTACGATAAAGTTTTCCAACATTTTCACACAACAACAACCAGAAAAATTAATATTAATAAATATTACAATAATATCATTCTTTGAGGTTATTGTAACTTCAAAGAATGATACTTATATGTAATACTAACTGTAATATCTATATATTAATGATGATATTAAAATAACTGTCTACTGTCCTGTCTCAGTGTTTATCTAAAATTTGTGGAAATCAAACATAACAAAGTACGGAACCCTGGCTGCCCGGCACGGTTGTTCTTAGCTGTATCATTTCGGTGGATTTATTTCATTCCGGTGCACAGTTTATCATTTCGGTGGTCATTTTTATCATTTCGGTAGACACTTTTCATTTCAGTGGACTCTTAAAAATTCATCCTTAAATATTTATGTAAGTTTTGATGAAATTTGATGTCCACTCACGCACAATGTTATGAAATAGGCTAAAGTTTTATTTGTCACTAAAAATATGTAGATAGCATTGAAATAAAAAAATCCCACCGAAATGACAAATAAAAATCTCTTGTTGAAATTTACCCATTAACCGAATTGGTATTACATGGATCTCACAAGTTTTTACGGTAGAAGATCTGAGTTGCGAGTTTTTGATGGCATTCTATTTGCCCAGCTATTTTGGGGTCAGCTTCCAATTTAACCGGATTCACTCGGTGAGATCAGTGCTTATTACGTAGGTAGTGCGAATTCATAGCAAGCGATACAGCATCAGATATTCTGGCTTTTGAATATTCGTAACGACTGCAAGCGACAGCCGAGCCGGGACTAACGGCTCAACATGCTTTCCAAGATAAGGTGTGAATACGCGACTGAAAAAACAATCCAGTTCGCTTTCGGGTTGTGTGCGGTTATTCGAATGAAATTACAGCACTGTTTCCTAATTTATAACTCATGTTTGCTGATATAACTCTATTAATTCATTTAATTTTACTCTATGACAGTTGGCAATTGGAATTGTTTTCAACAATTCTGCCAATATCAAATGTAAAAGGAAAAGCAAACGTAGGTATTTCCAACCGCCGCGAAGACAAGGACAGGCTCTAATTTTGATTAAAAATAATGCGACCCAGTTTATTTGCTTCCGTAAAGTAGCTGCAGAACGCTTAATAGTTGTAATAGGGTAGTTAACTAAAAAAATCTAATAAGTCCGTCGGATAGATTTCCAAAAAATATTGGACACGTATTTTTTCTTTTTTCACGTAAACAAAAAATGAAGACGATACAGTGCGTTGAAAACTCGTGTGACGTCACTACTCGCTACAATTTTTACCGAGCCGTGACGTCCCAAGCCCCCACTCCTGATCTTTGATGCTTTGTATCTTCGTCAGTGTATAGATTTGATAAAGGAAAAAATATGTGTCCAATATTTTTATAATCTAACTGACGGACTAAACATAATCATATATTTTTTACTCAGGAAACATCCTAGCTATAGGGATGTTTCGCGCTATATTTTGTAGCCGATATTTGTGCGAAAGGACACATTTGCGCGAAAAGGCTAGCCAAAATCAGTTTTGTTGCGAACCAAGGTGTTTTGTAGTAGCTATATATCACAGATTAGATATGCTATAGTGATCACACTGCTAGGAAAGGCCTCCTCTCTATGACAGGGAGGGCGGCAGTAACTAGCACGCGGTCCCAGTGCGGATAAATGATGACACAGTCATGTCTACGACTGGTTAGTTCTAGGACATGTCGATATCCTCACGATGTACTCTTTCTTCGTTTTGAGAGCAGTGGTGAAGAAATAATTTTCAAAAGCGCCTGTCTGAGTTCAAGTCACGACCGGGGCGCAGACTTTGAAGTGGGTTTGCACTAAAAAAGTCTGGGCCCCGATCGTACCTTTGGGATGTAATTCAATTTCAGGAGATATTCAGACCTGTTGCGGAATTTGTTCGAAAGAGTTACAACGGCCCTGGAACGCAAAGGGCACAAGATGGATCACGGATGGGTTTTAGTCAGTAAGAGTCTGACACTCCCTTCCACTCCACCCAGAGCGGGAGAAATCATTTGATAATTTCCCACCCAGAATAAAAAAAAGGAGATATTCAGACCTTTATACCTACTCATCCCATACGCAGTTACCTCATTATACAAAGTTTACAAACATTAAACCATGCAAAGAGATCGTATACGTTCTATATTTATAAAAAAAAGGTAAAAAACCTCATCATTCCGAGAAAGGAGGCTCAGTCGGCCATTTTGTTTTGTTTACATACAAGATGGCTACCGCGCGTTCGATATTCAAACAAACGTTTATTGTGGACCGGTTTCGGTGGTAATGGACAGTTTTGAGGGTCCCGTAGGGCCGGAGACATGTGTATTAAGAGTTTACGAGATATGATAATAAATTATTTATTATACTAAGTGGTGTTTCTTGTAGCTGCATTTAAGAAAGCTTGTTAATTTGTGTCGTTTCTTTATCTAGCATTTGGGAAAAACATAATGTAGGCACTTCTAAGGAAGTACGGGTTTTAATTTCGTTTCTTTTTTATTATAATATGGTTTTACTGTTGATTATCAAACATATCTTTGTAGAAGCCGCTGAATGATGTTGTTCTGTAGATACGTTTTCATTACCTAATGGAACTTTTGAAGGTTTCAAAAAAGAAAATCTTTATCAATTTTCATGAATGCGAGATTTCATAATTTCTAAACGAGAGGGTGGTGGTATCTTGATGGAGTTAGGAAACCGATGTTTTAATTGAAAATATTCATAAAAATAGGATAGATAGATACCCACTTATGAAGTAGGTTAAACCAGAAATGAAACGACTTCAAAATCAGAGGAGCAATTCTGGTATTTTTAAACAACTGTGATTACTCTATTTTTACAAGTATTTGATGTTGATTGTCCCTGGGGTTATATCGCGACTTGAATTTGAACACTTTTATGAGCAGAAACATTCGAGAGCAAGTTTATTGGTAATGCCATATGGAAGCACTATGCAAGTAACTTCAATATTATTTCAGAAATCTTTTATTATAACTAACTCTTAGCTAATTAAAAATGAAAATAGTCAAAGATGGCAGCATTACCACGCTGTATGGCAATGCTTATCCGGCTTATCCCTTGTCCAAGGTAAAAGCCAGCCCTTGCGTCACGCGAAGTGTCAACTAAACGTCTTGACAAATCTTTAAATAAGCACTCGGAAATTGTTTTACGAATGCGATCATTTCTAGCAAAGTTTTTAAGGAGTTTTCCTCCATACGGCACCCAAAAACCGTCAGTCATTATTGTGATCTAAGTGCTAATTGAAAGAAATGGTTTGTAAACCTTGCCGTGCGTGGACCGTCGACCTATATGGTTAACGCGCACTCTCATCTTTATTTGAACTTTATCGCCCGAAGTTAAGGTTTAAAATATAATGTCACGGCGCGTGCACCGTCGCCCTATGTCATGGGCGCCTACGCATTTAATATCTGTAGCTTTAAGGTTTAAAATGCGATGTGTTGGTGGTTTATTATTGACAAATATTGAGAAGGACTGTACGTTTTTGCCCGTGAAAGCAAAAATTGTTGTTAAAACCTGGTTGGTTTTTGAGAGAAATAATTTTTCTTTTTACTTTTCAAGCTGTTATTACTTAGCGTTTGCAAAGTGTTTGATTTCGTCGTGAATCTTGTGCGGTCTGTTGACTGTGGTTCTAAGCATACTGTTCAGACTGCTTCAGTTTATTTTGTATGTGCTAGCTTTTCTCTGCGTCGTCGCTTTTAGGGCCTGTATCACAGAAACCGTGCATATTTTGGTATTTAAAAAAAAATACAGTCGAATTGAGAACCTTTTTTGGAAGTCGGTTGCAAATATGGCCACTGCAACGGCGATATTGTAAGTTCTACTAGTGAAAGAAATTTCAAAATGGGGTCAGAACTTCCATGGAATATCTATTACAGGCTAGTAAATCATCTTATCTGCCTAGCCTTTTCCCAACTATATTGGGGTCGGCTCCCAGTCAAGCTGGATTCAGCTGAATACCGAAGTAGTATTATTATATTAGTAGTATTTTACGTGAAGCAGCCGCCTACCAGACCTCCACAACCCATTAACTGGGGAAAACGGTAATTTTTGGCAAGACTGGTGTTAGATTTTTTCTGGCTTCTGACAATCCATAACGACTGCCAAAGATCTCCAAATGACGGCCGGGACCAACGGTTTAACATGCTTTCCGAGGCACGGAGAAGACTCGTTATGTTAAGGTGGTCACCCATCCACAGACCAACCTCGGCCAGCGTTGCTTAACCTCGAAGATCGACCCGTGCGGCTGTTATAATTTAGCCACGAGCTCCTCACAAGTAAATAATTTAACTTATTTATTGATAGTGCTAGCTTCATTCCGCAGACGTTTCTAGGACATAAACCATGGATATAGTTACCTACATCTAAAGTTGGATTGGATTTCTGAGAGTTAATAAATACTTTTTTATACCAGGGATCATACATAATTATCATCATCAGGTAAAACTAAATTATTCTGAGAAATTCCTATAGCAGCAACTTCGATACGAGATAAAGCATCTGGGACTAAATGTAAAGATCCTTTTTTATGAACTATATCAAAAGTAAATTGAGAAATTCTAGCAAAAACTATATTATCGTAGTGGAGGAAATTCGTGCATGTTAAAAAGTTGTGCGTGTGCGAATTTCCTCCACCACGAAGATCTTTATTTATACCATACCTATGTACCTACCTACATATTTCATGAATAATAAAACGTACACTCGGTTATAGTGAACTAATAGGTGTTATAATAATCTCGCACAATCTGCCTTTACCCGCGGGATTCAGATCCCAAATGATTTAATCGCTATTTATTAAACTTTAGTTTAAAATGACTGATTTATTATAGTGGCCTTCTAAGAAGCTGTGTTCTTAGCAAGGCCATTTGGAAGAGTTCAATGAAACTTAAGTTTAATCAATATTGAAAAATCTGCAATTTAAAAAAAATGGTTTATATGTTACGTAATAAAACAAAGTACATATTACTTAAATATTTGTTAGTTTCATTTATCCAGTAAATAAACGAATAATAACTGTATACTTGTTAGAGTGGCCTTCCATGGTACACCCTCCTTATATAAACATGGTAAATCCAATATGCCACACGTGTTACCAATAGAGAGACTGACTCAATATTACGATAACTACATTTTTATTAGGTAATCTTATCATTAGCCAATCAGAGGGCTCCGTCGATATGGCGCTGAAATCAAAAGCACTTACATAGATAAAAAAAAAGTTGGCTAACAAATAAGTTTTTGATAGGTGAGGCGACGTTTTTATTTTTGGCTAGCTTCTGCCCGCGACTTCGTCCGCGTGGAATAGTTACTAACCCCCCGATTCTTTGTGATATTGATTCGTTGGTGGGAGAAGTGGCGCGTCTTAATAGTGACCGCGCAGGTCTCGGTGTCCCAAGGTGTAAATGGATCTCAAAGACAAAGCAATATTTAAAAATAATTGTATGACTAATTCCTGACAATTAATGACCAATGTATATAATCGTATACCTACTGATTTATCGGACAAAGATCGATTTGAGTTCAAACAACAAGCTCTATAAACTCGCTCATCACAATATAAGGCTATCGTTTTTACTAATATCATAAATAGGAAAGATTTGATTGTTTGTTCAAGTATTGAATAGGAAACTACTGAACCGTTTTGAAAAAATCTTTCATTGTTAGGAAGCTGCACTATCTTCGGGTGACATAGGCTATATTTTATCCCCACATTCCCACGGGAACGAGAACTATGCGGGTGAAACCGCGGGGCGCAGCTAGTAGTAAATAAGGAGCTGTTGATCAGATGATTTGGCCCGAAAGGGTGTGACTGACAGTGCTCGGATGACGGCTGATAGAAATAAATGAAAGATGAAGATTTCCGAACTCACTTCTGATGTTAGACTCTAAACAATGGCGGCGTCTGCGAATGCACTTGTCAAAGTATAAAGAAGTAGCGGCCCGTCCCGGTTTGGCAGGGGTGAACATTTTAATATAGCCTATGTTACTCAGGAATAATGTAGCATTCTAATGGTGAAAGAATATTTAAAATCGGTCCAGTAGCTTTTGAGATCTACAAACTTAATTATCATGTGAAATTTTGACAGCATATGTCAATGTCATACATTTTGACAACCGCCATTCCCACGCTACTACAGACAGAATGTCAGTTGTTTGGTGCCTCTGCATTACACACACACACACTCGCAAGTCCTTATGAACTGATTTACATGATGAAACGCACATGCAAGATGAGGTATCTTGCATTGGGCCTGCGGATGGCGAGCTATGGGTGGCTCGCCTCCCGATGACAACCAGACCCGGGTCGATTGCGCGTCGTGTTCCACGCGCGCCTCAAAGAGCTATCAGCAAAGACGACGGGTCAGTGCCTGCTAGGGTTGCGGATTTTGTTCGAAAGAGTAACCGCGGCTCTGGAACGCAAAGGGCACTAGAAGGAACACGGGTGGGTTTTAGTCAGTAAGAGTCCGACACTCCCTTTCGCTCCACCACGAACCGGAGAAGTCATGATGATGATTTTCTATGCAGAAAAACGGGTATCTTGAATGTGCGTTCCATCGAGAAAACCTGTTCTAGGTTTATAAAATAACATAAGTACCTAGTGCTTTTTCGAAAAAGCGTTAACATAGAAAGACCGAATGGATTTTCACTTTCCATATAACATTTAAAGATGCTCTCTATTTCTCGCACTTTCGTTACTCCAAATGCTTAATTCAGAAACCGGCCTTTAATGATAAACTTGTGTTCATTTGTAACGTTTAGAAATAAATTGTAATAGTAACCTTGTTTAAATCCATATCAGCTTTTATAAAATATAGCAACGTCTACATTTTAACGCAATGCACATACTTATTTAATTACAACTTTAACTACTTATATGTAAATATATGTGTATTTATAAAGCTCACCTGACATTTTCATTTGTACTGTTTAATGAATTCTCTTTTATAACAACAAAAAGCATATAACACAAAAACACAACACTTTTCACTATTTTACGCGTATAAAACTGACAAAAACTGTTTTTTTTTTTTTTAATAAAAGAAAAAAGCGCGCGATCTCAACTCTCTCAACACAGTTCCATATTTGAATGAAGACATTTCTTGTACCAAAGACAATTGCATTTAACTTCCTTGTTTCAATTATTTGTTAAAAATCAATGTCAGAGTTTAGTCGAATCAGCATTTTGGTCGAAGATGGCCGTGTAGACTGCACATGTGTAATGCAGTGGCCTCATTTACGATTTATGTTTACGTTATGTATTATATTTTATAAAATAATATTTTCATAATGATGGTGTAACTTTTTAAGCGGCGAAGGTCATTTGATTAGTCATATTGGCCGGAAAAGATTAAAAAGAACATGTGAACCTTTATGCTGAATGGCAATTGGAGGTAGACGATAAATAGAAAAGAAAGTCGACATCTACAGACTATACCTATCTACTAAAGATTTTAAAACTTAACTTAAGATCTTAAAACACTTATAGCGTCGACAAAATTTCTGAATTGAGTTTTAATATTGGAGACACAAGAACGTGTTAAATCCTATTTTAATTAAGGTTTTAGGCTACAGCAGTTGTCAAATATTTTAAATTCAAATTTTAGTCCCAACTTCGGAAAAAAGTATTCAAAATATAGTGCTTCATCTTCACAAGGCCACACAAGCCTCCCACAAGATGAATGTGTGCCATCTCACTCTGGAATTTTTATCTTGAGGCCTTCCAAAGCTTCGTTTGAAACGCGAACGAACGCGTAACGGAGCTTTTGCCACTGCAGAACGACTCTAGACCTCGGTCACGACATTATAAGGCATTATCTACCTTGTTACCCTAGCATAAAAAAAAAAAAACAAGAATAGAAATACTCTTTGAATCGCCGGCACTATAGGCATTGTACACATACCAAGTTAGTTTCAATTAGGTAAAGTGATGACTTCATAATTCAACCATTAAAATAAAGATAAATCACGTTTGGAACGTTATCCGCTGTCGTCATGTATTAAGTAAATAAACGGTATAATGTAAGGTGTTTCTTATGTAAAATCATATTTATTAGGTACCGTATGCTCGTGGTTACGGAAACCGGGCATTTTAACCAACTTCCAGAAAGGAGGAGGTTCTCAAGTCGACTGTTTTTTTTTGTCTTACGTCACAACTTTTTACTGGGTGCACAGATTTTGATGATTCTTTTTATAGGTATTCGAAAGTTGGTGCTTGTCGTGTGGTCCCATTTAAATTTGATTGAGATGTGACGACAAGTATTTGAGTTCTCCCTAATAATGAGTGGCTTCGACTACATTTATGATGATCTCATTCCCTCTTGTCGATGTAAAATGAAAAATAAAATTGTATACGATGGTTTGGAAGAGCATCTTAGTATTTCAAGGTGGTCCCTTTCTAGTTTGGTGAAGATCTGTCGAAGAACAGAGATAGGGAACGGAAATGATAGCAAATCTGTTTTGATAGCTGAAATCGCATGTTTGTTTATTTTTTCCAATTTATTAAATACCAAAATTGGTGTAAACAATAAACAAACATGTACGCTGTGATGGGTGCGTTTAGCTGGGACTAGACTGACACTTATGTATGTGAAATCATCAAATGACTTCTCCCGCTCTGGGCGGAGCGGAAGGGAGTGTCAGATTCTTGCTGACTAAAACGCGCCCGTGATCCTTCTAGTGCCGTTTGCGTTCCAGGGCCGCGGCGACTTTTTCGAACGAAGCAGGCACTGACCCTATTGGGCCCCGTCGGTTTTGCTGACATCTCTTTACCACCGATAACTCGTCGGTCTTCTGTTGCACGCGTTCTGCCCTCTCAGTCGCTAGTATTACTGCTTCGCAGAAGGAGGTGACCGCTCCCCATGCCTCCTCACTCCGGATCATGGATTGAACCAGGGCCGGAAGCGAGAAGTCGCTGCCACCGAGTTTGGACTTTTGAAACTTGGTCAGAAACCAGAAAACAGAAAGAGCACATAGTCTTAATACTATACTATCACTACATAGTATAAAACAAAGTCACTTCCCGCTACCGCGTCCCGCATTAAAACTACGCAACGGATTTTGATGCGGTTTTTTTTAATAGATAGAGTGAGTCAAGAGGCCGGTTTATATGTAGGTATAAAACATGCATAATACAGTAGAGATTTCGTATCAGCATTGCATCCGTGCGAAGCCGGGGCGGATCGCTAGTTAGATATATGCGAAAGTTTGGATGCATGTTTGTAACACAGTCACGCCAGAACGGCTGAGCTGACCTGGATAAAACTTGGAAAAGAGATAGAATATAATAATTTTCGACATTCACTCATAATTATGTAGTAATAAGGTACTACACATGAGTGAAAAGCATTACCTACTAGTTTCTGAGCTAGTAGGTAATGCTAGTAACTATCAAAGTTTATTCCTTACCAAAACAACATCAAAAACCCCACCCGCCATTTACAATTTAAAAGTAAAATTTCTAAACCGACAAAAGAAATTAAGCTACAGCAATCAACTGGCACAAATAAATGTAATTTACTATTATAATAAAATAATAATCGTTTACTTACGCGACGGCCATTAAAGTTCGAACAAGCCACAAACGGACAAAAGAGGATCGAAGCTAACAGCCCTTACGTGAGGCTGAATAACTCAATGCCTTTGTCTGTTCGCCGATCGATGACGATAACCTGTCAAATTATGACCATAGATTTTTATTGGGCGCGAATGTCATTTGCGTCGGGTAAGTGAGAATTGTAATTTTATAATATTAACTGTAGGCTTGTACGTAAATGTAGAATATCTATAGAAGTGCAGGTTTGTTTCTCCTTGAGAGAATAGTAACGATTTTTACAAAACCCTCGCCTCAAACCATTTATTTCAATAAAACAATTCACAGGCAACCTCGAAATCTTTTTAATGTTAACTTAGAAGTTTGATATTTTCACAGCTTGACGGGACTGTAGACCTGAGCATGGTTTTACGTCCAACTGGATACTTCCACGCGTTCTCGAGATAAAGGGTCTTGAAAGACAGACGGGCAGACAGACACACGGACTACAAAGTGATCCTATAAGGGTTCCGTTGACTTGATGTGGAATTTGTTCGAAAGAGTCACTGCAGCCCTGGAACGCAAAGGGCACAAGAAGGATCACGGGTGGGTTTTAGTCAGTAACAGTCTGACACTCCCTCCCGCTCCGCCCAGAGCTCAAGTCAAAAATAAGACATAAATCTTACAGTTTCTAAATATTAAATCAAATCGGAAAACAACAAAAATACTTTATGATAGATTACCTAATATTTAGTTTAGACACAAAGAAAAAATTTTTTTTTAATTATATTTATTCACCTGGAAAGTGCATACCGTTACAATTCCAACAAACCCAAACACGGCTAGGATACATTGTCTTATTATGGAGTCCCGGTGCCTGTCTCTTGGCTTCATCATCAGATCTGATGAACAAAAAAATACAAACATCTAAATTGAGAACCTCCTCTGTTTCAGAAGTCGGTTAAAAAACGCACTGCTCCAATGCAGAGTAAACTAAAAGATCGTTAATGTAGACAATGTAGATATTTTTTTAGATTTTTGTTGATATTTCGAAAACCGCTAGTTTTATTTCGATAAAATTTTCATGGGACCATTTGGAAAGTATACCCTTTCCAACAAAAAAGAATTTTTCAAATCGGTTGGCAAACGACGGAGTTATGCGCGAACAAACATTAAAAAAAAAACATACTAACATCCGAATTGAGAACCTCCTCCTTTTTTAGAAGTCGGTTAAAAATACAACCGACTTCTACATAAAGGTACAAAATAACTTTAATTTCGGACTCGGTGTTTGTGGTTGCTTTTTCGTTTTTGAATACAGACTGATTGTATTTTTTTGTAAAAAGTTTTTTTTTTCACTTTTTAGTGGTACACCCCCACCTAAACGTACCAATCACTTCGGTGTAAACAATAAACAAACATGCGATTTCAGCAATCCTGAACGATTTGCTATCATGTATTGAAGAGTTCCGTTTCGTATCATCTCTGTTTTTCATCAGATATTCACCAAACTAGAATGAAATACTAAGAAGCTCTTCCAAACCATCGTACACAGATACACATACACAGTTTTATTTTTTCATTTTACATCGACAAGAGGGAATGAGAACGTCGTCAATGTAAACTAAGCCACACATTATTAGGGATAACTCAAATACTAGTCGTCAGATCTGAATCAAATTGAAATGGGACCACACGACAAGCACTAGCTTTCGGTACACCCAGTACAAACTTATGAGGTAACAAACATAAAAAAATACAGTCGAATTGAGAACCTCCTCCTGTTTTGGAAGTCGGTTGAAAAAAAAAAACAATAATGTTCTTAAGTATAATCGTCTAGACATACCTAAATAGCTTGCTCCATGATTTTTACTAATTCAGGCAGATTTCAGACAACACACACAAACATCGTGAGGAAACCGGCATGTCCTAGAACCAAAAATTCGAAGACATGTGACATTCACCAAGCCGCACTGGGCAAGCGTGCTGGATTACGGCCCATTCCCTCTCCTAGAGAGGAGGCCTGTGTCCCAGCAGTGGGAACGTTAAAAGGCTGATTATGCTTATGCTAGGCAGTTTTCAGTACCCTTAAATATCCTAATAATTAATGCATTTGATTTCATAATAACTTAAAATATGTGAAAATGATTTTTTCTCGAAGCTCGTCGCTCTCGACAGTGATGCTCCTTGTACCGTATATGGGTCAGCTAAAATAAGACTTAAACAAAGAAATATGATGTCCTAAAGAAATCATATTTCTTTGTTTCATTCTTCATCTATACTCTAAACTTCTTCTTCTTCTCTACAAATCTTTCCTCTTTATAATATTAGTATTATAAAGAGGAAAGATTTATATTTTTGTATGTAACGAATAAACTCAAAAACTACTGAACCGATTTCAAAAATTCTTTCACCATTAGAAAGCTACATTCACCCTGAGTAACATAGGCTATATTAATTTACCTCCATATTTCCACGGGAACGGGAACTACGCGGCTAAAACCGCGGGGCGCTGCTAGTATGTTTATAAGTTAGATTTTCTCTCGATTCCGCTCATTTACTGTACATGTCCTTTGAATTCAATTATTTCAGGTCTTAAAATCCAGTACCTGCTGTATTATACCTATAAGTATTTAATACCTACGTTAAACGTACAATTACTTTGTAATTGCAATTTCCATGGCAAATGAAATACAGTTGAAGCTATTCATAAAGCAGTCAGACTGGAAATGCGGAACTGAATTAGAAACACAATAGGCAATGTTACTTACAAACATACTTACATACATTGCCTGGAAGTGAAGGCATAAGTTTATTTTACCACCAAAATAGGGTACCTATTTTAGTGATAAAAATCTAAGATCTAGATGTCCAAAAAATATTGGACATGTATTTTTCTTTTATCATCATCTGACTAGCCTTTTCCCAACTATATTGGGGTCGGCTCCCAGTCAAGCCGGATTCAGCTGAATACCAGTATTTTACGTGAAGCGGCTGCCTACCAGACCTTCACAACCCATTAACTGGGGAACACATGGTACTCCTTAGCAACTCTGTTGTCAGATTTTCTGGCTTCTGACAACCGGTAACGACTGCCAACGATCTCTAAATGATAGCCGGGACCAACGGCTTAACGTGCTTTCAGAGGCACGGAGGAGTCTCGTTATGTTAAGATGCTCACCCATCCACAGACCAACCTCGGCAAAATATGAAGGCGATACGTAACATTTGAAACTCCCGTGCTATCACGGGATTTAATACTTTTACTAAACCGTGAAGTCACATATCCCCGCTGCCCGTGTTGATGCGCTTTCAATCTTCTTCAGAAATCTTTATATTTTTTTTATCAGTTACTCGATCTTGCATGTTACTACTATCAACAGTTCACCAATATAAAGTGATATATATGTTTTTCCTGTGCTTGTAATGAGGTCTAGGTACAATCAATATGTACTTACTAATATTATAAAGAGGAAAGATTTGATTGTTTGTATTGCATAACCTCCGAAACTGCTGAACAGATTTGAAAAATTCTTTCTCTGTTGGGAAGCTACACTATCCCCGGGTGACATAGGCTATATTTTATGTCCGTATTCCCACAGGAACGGGATCTATGCAGGTGAAACCGCGGGGCGCTGCTAGTATTACATGAAACTCTTTTTGCGTGACTGACTGACAGACAACGCACAGTCGAAGCGACTGATCGGTTGAACTTTAGCAAGTAGCTTACCTAGTTACCTACTCACCGTAGAGAGAGGATTTCCTACCGGAACGGGAACGACGGAATATGCGCGTACGAAGTCGCGGGCGAAAGCTAGTAAAGTACATACATATATAATAAATAAAAGGCCAAAGCATCGCAGTACTCAGCCAATCGATTACCATAATGCCCGTCCCTAACATCCGCTTAAATTAATTTTATTTAAATGTAACAACAGAGTATAATAAATAAAGATTGCCAGACAAAAGCTCGGACATGAGTATTGATTGTCAGAGTCGTGACATTGCATGCCTTTGCCGTATTACGCGATTCGATGACGATATAATATATTTCCCGCCTGTCAGTTTTCATTGGCGACTTGGGGACAGCTGATGGTTGTACCTACTTTACGTGTTAATGTTGTTATTTGTTGTTTATGACAAACTTGCGTTTTCCAGTGGATTTGGCCGCGTGTTTCATTATTCAATACTCATTCAATATTCCTTTCAATAATTGCAATAGTATTAGTACGCACTACGTAGGAAGCGATACATGGTGAGCGAAAAAATGCTCAAATTTAAAAAGCTTATTAAACATCCGAACGGGCCGGACGCCGTCAAATTTGGCCGGACACCAAAAAGCCTGACTATGTCCGGCTTTATCCGGACGCCTGGCAACGCTACGTTTATGGCATCAATTGATCTGTGACTCGCACTATAAGTATGGAATAGAATAGAATACTCTTTATTATGTACACCATATAAGTTACAGAAAATATAAATGAAGAAAACATTACATAGGGTGACACAATGGGCGGCCTTATCGCTAAAAAAGTAAGTTATGGTTGACATTGCCGGCTATATGGCTCCAAATATTTTTAATCCTTATTAATGTGTTCAGTTTGAGAGTAACGGATTTGCAAGTATGTCACGCATGGGTGATTTGGTATCGCTAATTCGTTAATTATTTATTTATTTATTAAAACTTTATGCACTAGTAAAAAAACTGTACAAAGGCGGACTTAATGCCATAGGCATTTTCTACCAGTCGACCGTAGGGTAGTGCAGAGACAACATGGCGGGTGCAACTTAAAAGAAAGAACAATCATACATACAAATAAAATTAAAAACGGCATTGAGAAAACCGAATCCAACGAATTAACGCTGTGATGATTCTACCAACTTCTTGCGAATGTGCTCACGTGCCTTCACCTTAAAGGACAACAGGCATTCAAGGGCGAACCTACTTTTCTCTGTAGTGGAAACCAAATCGGCCACGTGGACCTAGACTAGCAGGTATAGAGTACCTATGTGTACGTTCAAAGTAAATATATTAACACTACGAGTTCCATAAATCCTACACATTTTATAAGTGAGAAAATAAGTACCTAAGGTTTAGTCGCTTTCCGACGTTTGGGCCGGGGCTGCCTTCAAGCATTTCTTGCCCAATCTAGGGAGTCCAAACACCTCCTGCCGGAGACTGTACGCGGGGATCGTGCGCTCCATTGCCCTTTACGGGGCCTCGGTGTGGGCTCTGTCGCTAAAGCTGCCAGAGCGCCACCTGTAGCGGCCCAGGGGGTTATGGCCATTCGGCTAATTCAGAGATACCGCGCTTGCCGGATTGCTGCCGTGGGATCTCGAGGCGAGAGCCCGCGCGCCTCCAAGAGCTGTCAGCAAAGAAGACGGGGCCCCATATGGTCAGTGCCTGCTAGGGTTGCGGAATTTGTTCGAAAGTGTCACCGCGGCCCTGGAACGCAAAGGGCACAAGAAGGATCACGGGTGAGTTTTAGTCAGTAAGAGTCTGATACACTCTTCCGCTCCGCCTAGAGCGGGAGAAGTAATTTGATGATTTCCCACCCAAAAATAAAGAGAAGTTTCTGTCGATGACGTGTCATCATGACTTTCCAATAGTTAACCACTGACACTCCATTGAAAGAAAATATGGTATAGAATGGTAATCTCGTACTAATGACAAATGAATGACAGACGTATGCGGTAATCTGCAAACATTTTGACAGTTTCTTTGATCAGTGACCTACCATTAGAACGTCATTGTGCAGTCATTGTTTTTAGTAGCTCGGTTATCAAAAACTATTACGAGACCATTGACAGACCAATGATCGACCATTATGAATTTAGCAGATTACGAACTTTTATCAAAATGACAATGGGATCGTGTTGGAATGACAAAATAAAAATAGCACACTTGTGGCCCTGGCCTGGCATAGTACAGCGTTTTAATAAAACATAAGACCAGCTTTTACTGGTCAACCGTACGAACTTGCGACAAGTAAGGTTGAACCTTTCTTGCATCGGAGAAAGTGTTTTCTTTCAATAAATATTCATACACATAGCCTGGTCTAGAATAATGTGTCATTCATTAATATTTTCTCAGGCCCATTCATGATGGCCGCCCACTAGGCTTAACAAAACTGCACGAGAAAAATTACTCATTAGAATTCCCCAAATATCCGTCGTGCGTGGGAAAAAGATCATTACACAGGAAAGGAACTTTAACAGCAAGCAATTATGAATCTTTTTCTGACAGCAGTAAAGATCACATTGGTGCAAAACCAAAGGTAACTGTGGAGAGACCTACTGCCGCGTTTTCATTGTCCTGTCACGTACATACGAAAAGGACGAATTTCTGTCACCAAGTGATAAAAGACTCTATGGGATTTAAATATGGTTAACATTGGTTTACATGATGGAGTGTAGGTTTGAAGGGAGAGGTTTTGGAATGGAATAAAATGTAGGTGTGATTTAAAAGACTACTTTTTGTGGAGACAAAGTCCACAGATGTGAATAATCAGAGATATTACTGATTTTGCCTAGTTACTTCAATATCGAAATTTTATACAGCAGCAGTATCAAGAGATAATCTATAGGAAACTCTGATATAACTATTAAAGCCTCGACATGACCAAACTCGCGGTCACTACAAAGAAAAGAAAGAGCTTGCAACTTGTTTCAAACTATGAATAATTTTATATCGCACTGCTAACACAAGACTGTATCAACTCAAAAATAGACAAATTCGAGATAACTCATTCTTCTTATGTTAAATTTAATTTTCTACGCGTCAATAAAACCGTCAATGAAATAGCGCAAGAAATAATTACGAGATGGCGTTATAAGTCTCTCTTCATGATTTACCGACTGTTATAACCCCCCGCGCAACACTGCATCATCTTTAGTTACGGTTAAAATTTGAGTGGTGGGGACGTGTCCCTTTGCGTAATAGAGCGCATTATTTTGAATTGCTGCGTTATTGCTGAATCAGGTATGTAAAAATTGATGTATTTTTACGACTTAATACGTTATTGTTGATTTAAACCTAATTATCAAGTTGGTGTATTTCGAGTTGTCACATTATTGTTGGTTAACAAGGAATCGATTTCAAGTGATATTTTGAATAACGACATTCTTGTTGGTTTAGTTAGTAATTTTAGACTTAATGCAGTTTTGATGAATAATTTTTGTTTACCAAGTTTTTTGGGTAGATTATTCATATTTCAGTAATATAATTGCTATTACTAATAGTATTTAAAACCGCACGTTCAATCAGTTATGTTAAAGTCAAAATAAAACATTTCTCTACAATTCACAAAAGAATTTTGAGTTACAACATCCTAGGTGACGAAAAAATATTTTCGCTAAGTAAATAGGTAGGTACATTATTTTTTGTTTATTTGTAGCATGAACCGTGGGCGTCTTCTGGTAGATATGGCGACCAAAACGACCTCCATCGATGAAACGGTCAAGAAAAATAATACCTATAACAGTGGGGCAGTAATTTCAACGTAAACGATGATCGAAACCAAGTAAAATGGCATGATATTAAGGTGCTCCGTGTTGAAAAGGAAAATCCTATCACTTTTTTCTATAAGAATTCTTATGAAGATGAAAATTATCAAAGTTTATGTACACACACACACAGATATTATTTCAATTCGGTATTCTATGTTGCTTTGAAGCATATAAACTTGTGATTTAAGACTGCTAAATAAGTAATTAAAAGATTTTTGTTCTTGTTTTGTTGAAAAATGATTTTGTTTTTTGAATATAAGTCCAAAATGTTTGTATAACATTTTGAATTCACAAAGATTCATTGTGTGATTTTCGGATTGATAAGATTAGTGATGACTATTTGTAAAGTGACTGATAACTATTGCCTAAGAATACATTTTTTTGTTAGGTTTAAAAAGTGTATGTTTTCTGTCCAAAATGTTTTCATAACATAAGAATTTACAAAGATTAGTGATTATTTGTAAAATGACTGAACTAGAATTGCCTAAAAATAATAAATAAATAAGAAACTTTAATTAAACTAAAATACGTACTTCATAATGTTGTTTTTCACTGTTGTATGTGGCATAATTATGGTTCTTGTATTTTTTTAATGGTTTCTTTTGATAAATACAATATTTGACTTCTATCTTGCTTTATTTATGCCCTAACTATAGTATCTAAAATAACAGATCTAATGAAAAGTGTACTAACTCAAAATACCTTACCTAAAATCATTCAAATAAAATCAAAATGAATTGTAGGAAGTCAAAACTATATCACTTATAACTACGCAACAAAAAATAATTCTTTTTATATTTTTTATTTCTCACACAATACTGTATTAACTCGAAATTTGGAAATAACTTGATAACCCGCAATGTCAGAAATTACTCATAATTATAGAAACCCTTTAATTTTATCCCTAATTTTAAAACAGTGTTCACTTTTTTACAATCGTTTACAGGAAACGAGTAATCAGTTTTTCATCATTTCTGAAAAAAGCTTCATTTTAAGTTGATACAGTCTTGTGTTAGCAGTGCGATATGAGTGTAGCAACATTATAAGTACAGGAATTTTGAGTTAAGCCCCTTTCATTCTGACAGTGCGACATGGCTGATAGCTTTGTTACTGACTATAGATCTGCCAGCGGGTGCCGCATGAATGTCGGAAATTATCTCAAGGGCCAAAATACTCCCGATCAAAATCCACTAGCTTATGTACTATTCCAGACTACATTCTATATCTGTGCTAAATTTCATCCAGATCCGTTTAGCCGTTCTGGCGGGATATGAGTAACAAAAATCCATTCATCTAAACTTTCACATTTTACAGAGTGAGGTTTACGTAACGTCAAATTCAAGTATTTTACGTGTGTTTATTAGGTTTAAAAGATTGTCACCCATCCACGGCCCGACCTCGACAGGCGTTGCTTAACCGTGAAGGCCGACCCAACAGGCTGTCGTTATTTAACCACGAGTTCCAACATTCGTTAGCTTAGATTTAAAAATAGATCGCATTTTAAATATGGAACTGCTAATAAAAATAGAGGGGCGCCCGCAAATCCGTTGAAGAATAGAATAAACAACTCTTGGACTTGCTAAATCCATGCTCGAGTGTGCGCGTGCGACGTACAGAAAGACAAACATGTTGTGATAATGATAATAATGCTTATAATAACAGCGTGCGCTTCAAGTTTTTTTTTTAAATATGATTATGATTTGTTTGTCCCTTGTTTTTGCAAGGATATGTGGGTTAGAGATATCTCGTTGTTAAAAATAAATGGAGAGGATTGAACAGTGGAAATAATAGTATAGAAATAGCTAAAGGAGGCGAGAGGAGAAAATGTTTGTAGTGAAAATATATCTAGTAACCATTATATAATAAATATAATCAGCCTTTTAACGTTCCAACTGCTGGGACACAGACCTCTCTAGGAGAGGGAATGGGCCGCAATCCACCACGCGGGTCCATTGCGGGTTTGTGAATGTCACATGTCTTCGATTTTTTTATTCTAGGACATGCCGGTTTCCTTTTTTTTTTTTTTTTTTTGGATGGGAAATCATCAAATGACCCCTCCCGCCCTGGGTGGAGCGGTAGGGAGTGTCAGACTTTTACTGACTAAAACCCACCCGTGCTCCTCCATGTGCCCTTTGCGTTCCAGGGCCGCGGTAACTCTTTCGAACAAATTCCGCAACCCTAGCAGGCACCGACCCTATGGGGTCCCGTCCTTGGTGCTGACGGCTCCTTCGGCGCGCGTGGAACACAACGCGTCGTCGACTCAACCTGGTATCGGACGGCGAGCCACCCACGCTCACCGTCCCCAGGCATCAGCCACTGCGCAATAGCACAGCGGCCGACTTATCTCTGGAGGAGGCCGAGATGGGACCATTACTGGCACTCCATCTCAGCACCCTCCCGAGCGTTGGGAGTCGCAGCACCTGCAGCAGAAGCGGCAGAAGCGGCGACGGAAGCCGCGGCGGCGGCAGAGGCGGCGGCGGCGGCGGACCTCTTGCCCTTGGTCGGGGCGGATGGCGCGCAGGCCCTTCCCCCAGCCCAGTGCTCGGCCGGCTTGCCAGCAGCCGCACATGCACTGCAGTGCGGCGTGGCCTCGCACGAGCCGGCCCGATGACCGGGCTGACCACAGCGGAAACAAAGTCCGCTGCGGTCCACCTCCGAGGGGCACGTAGCTCCCGTGTGGTTGCCCACATGGCAGCGGTAGCACCTCAGAGGCCTGGGTTCCAGCAGTTTTACCCGCGCAGACACCCATCCCACCAAGAGCCTTCGGCCCTCCGACACAGTTCTGGCCGCCGTCACGGGGCAGCTCACCACAAGGGTTTGCATGCCCGTGTTGTCAGTCCGGAGGGTGCCCGCCTTGACGAGCTCGGCAGAGCACCCCCCAGTCCTGGCGACGGCGGCCACAACTTCCTCCTCCGTCACGGAGTCATCCAGGCCCACTATGCGCATGTCAATGCGCTTAGTCGGCCTGGACACCCGGACCTCGTCCGCGGGTAAGACCGCCCTTAGCCTTTCGGCCAGGGCGTCCGCGAACGGGCCACTCTCCGCTCCGGCGAGCTCGAGCTTCCGGGCACCGGTCAAGGTCCTCCTGACCCCGATGCCCCCGCTGATGCCCAGCTCTTGGAGGCTCACCGCCTCCTTCGCCCGCTTCAATACGGCGAGGTAAGTCACGCCCCTCTGTTCCGCTTCCGGCTGCAGTGTGAGCACTACAGCCGCGGATTTCGGGGCGCGAAGCCTCGCCGCAATGGCGTTGGCCTTCCGCCGCTGCTTCCTCGCCTTCTTCCTGGCCGCTTTTTTGGCCCTCCGCTTTTGGCCAGCAACCTGCCACTCGGCCCCGGCCGCAGGAGGGTCCGAGGGTGGGGGTGGGGGCGGCTGTGGCACTACTGGCGCCGCAGCCTTAGTCGCTCCTCCCCGAGCCTTCCTCCCACCCCTCTTCGCCGGGGCCGACTTGGTCGTCGCCGGCGTCGCAGCCACCGGCGCCACAGGCGCTGGCGCTGCTCCGCCCTTGGCCTTTGCCTTCGCCTTTCCGGACGTTCCCGGGCTGGCAGCCGCGGCGGCCGCGTACGAAGCCGCCTTTTGCTGCTGGCCCGGGGCCCTCTGAGTCGCCGCCGTTGGGGGCCGCCGGACCATGTCCTCCAAGGTGGAGAACTGCTGCCGGAAGGGAGCCAGCTCCTGCCGCACCAGGTTCCTCACCTGGCTCAGCACTAGGCTCCCCTCCAGCGCCGCCGGACTCAGCACCCCCTGCGGCTCCTCGGAGGCCGCTCTGGCCATCCCCGCCAGGTCCCTCCGGAGCGACTCATTCTCCCGAACGAGTCGCTCCGTAACGGCCGCGAGGCGGGCGACCTCCGCCCGAAGCTCTGTCGTCTCCCTTGAGGGAGACGCGCCAACGTTGGCCGCCGCTGCCGCCAGGATGGAGGCTTTGGCCGCGCTGATGGCCTCCCGCTTCGAGGACTGTTTCCTTTTAAAGGCCACAGCGCGGATCGCGGCCTCCACGACCTCCGAGAACTGGGCCCTCTGCTCCTCAACCGTGGGACGCACCTCTCCCGGGGGCTCCGAGTCGTCGGAGTCGAGAGTAGGCGGAAGAGTAGAGGTAGCCCTACGACCGCTCCCTCCAGGGCGACGCCCCTCCTCCACCAGCCTCCCGGCCCGACTCTCCACCTCCCGGGTAGAGGGAGCCAGCCCCCTCCCTGCCTCACAGCCCCTGCCCCGCCTAGCGGTGGGGATTTTGCGGGCGGAGGCAAATTCGCCCTCGGAGGACGACCCCCCCGTATCCTCCCGTCTGGGCCGCTTGCGGAAGAACTTGACGTTCTCCGCAGCAGCCCCCTCTCCTCCGTTTCCAGAGCCCGCCGGGCTGACCGTTACTAGGTCTGGCGCGGAGCCGGAATCCGACTCCGCACCACCCCGGCGCTCAGGCGAACCCTCTTCTACGCAACCGTACGCCATCAGCTCCTTAAAGGAAGCGGACTCAGATGACGACGATTGGGAGCCTCCTCGGCTCGTGTTGCCACTGGCAAGCGGAAGACGTTTGGTGCCCACCCCAGAGTACGGAGGGCAGCCCGCCGAAGCGGGGTGGGATTCCCCGACCGCTGAGCAGTCGGGATCCACCTGGGGACTCATTTTGCAAGCGTCTTTATTCATATTGTGTGCCTTTTAAGGGTGCGGTCCCTGTTCGCTCCGCCCCTTCTCAGGGCCCTCTCCTCACCTCACCTCTCCACCTGCTCGCTGCTCCCACAGTCACGTCTGATGATCAGACGCGTACCAGAGAGCAGCGAGCAAGCGTGTGTGTGTCTCTCTTGGTCTGATCCCTCACTTGCGACCTTTCGGCATGAGTGGCTCTACCGGGAAAGCTCGCAAGATCATTGAGACGCTCAAGCCCCACCACGACGACAACGTGGAGACACATTCGGTGGGGACATGCCGGTTTCCTCAAGATGTTTTCCTTCACCGTTTTGAGAGCAGTGGTAATGAAGTTAATTACACAAAGTACCTAATGCGCCTGGTTGGGTTTGACCGCGACCTGCCATTCTTAAGTCGGGGCCGTTACCACTAGGCCACCACTGCTCAGTAGCCATTAGACATGATCTATCGACTCCAAATAATGGAGAACTAACGGAGGGTTCGATTCCCGCACAGAACAAATATTTGTATGACCTGCATATAGCTGTTCCGGGTCTGGCTGTTTGTGTATGTGAGATTGTATGTTTGTAAACGCAACCACGACACAGGAGAAATTCCTAGTGTGGGGCAACGTTATTAAAAAAAAAAGAATAAAAGAACGAAAGAAAAAGAGTCAAACAGAAGACTAAAGAAAACATCAAAGGATTGCGTAATAGAGAGTTATTGTCCGGTTGAGTAGTAACCAGCCTTAATGTGCTGAACTGCGAGTGGTCCATTCCAAAAAAAAAAAAAAATTGCGTAGGAGAGACTTAGTGGCTAAATAGTTATGGTGCATCTTCTAAATTAAGTGACATTCGCTGAGGTCGTTCGGTTGCTTGGTGACCATCGTACATACTGAGATTCCTCCGTGCCTCGGAAAGCATGTTGGGCCGTTATTCCCGGCTGGATAGTCAGAAGAGAAGCCAGAAAAACAAACACAATTCTTGCAAAAAATTTACCGTGTTACCCAGTTAATGGGTTGTGGAGATCTGGTAGGCAGGTGCTCTATGTAAAATACAGGTAGGTACCTACTCAGCTGCATCTGGCAAAAAACTGACCACAACATCGTTGAGAAAAGGCTACTTTGCCTTAGTTATTTTTAAACAATTTAGCTTGATTCTCATTACACCAGCCACCTTATGAACGAACTAGCAGCGCCCCGCGGTTTCACACGCGTAGTTCCCGTTTCCGTGGTACTATGGGGATAAAATATAACTTAAATCACCCGGGTATAGTGTAGCTTCCCAACAGTGAAAGAATTCTTCAAATCGGTTCAGTAGTTTCGGAGCATACATAACATAAGCAGCCTTTTAACGTTTCCACTGTTGGGACACAGGCCTCCTCTCTAGGAGAGGGATGGGCCGTAATCCACCACGCGGGCCCAGTGCGGGTTGGTGAATGTCTTCGAATTTTTGGTTCTAGGACATGCCGGTTTCCTCACGATGTTATCCTTCACCGTTTTGAGAGCAGTGGTGATGAAATCAATTACTCAAAGTAATGCGCCTGGGTTTGAACCCGCGACCTACAATTCGTAAGTCGGAGCCGTTGCCACTTGGCCACCACTGCTCGTTTCGGAGCATATTCAATGCAAACAAACAATAAAATCTTTCCTCTTTATAATATTAGACCAAGAAGGTCGCATACATTTTATTTCAACGCGGCCGTCCAGTGGCATGCCTTTGCCTCGTCGCGACGGTTTTATAATATAAATAGATAGAGTCAGTATCTCCCCGACTTCGGGGCGTAGTGGGCGGTCTTCTGACGCTCCGCCCGCTTTAGTATAAATTATTACATCTGTCTACGCCAATACCGACCTGTATTGTGTGCCCATCGAGTTATGGACGACTTGTTCAAGTATTATTAGAAGCCTTTTGTTTCACAGTTATGGCTGTCAGTCTATGGAAAATTAATTACTTTGGATTGTGAAATTAATGTCGGAGGTCGAATGTTAAAGAGGCGGGAATGGTCAAAGGGCATGGGATGATTTGAGTTTGTGGTAGAAATCCATTCGTCGATTCCTTCGTTATTTTTCTTTATCATGCCATATTGTAGAATAGGGATGTTTCCTGAGTAAAAAAAATATGATTCTAGTTAGTCCGTCGATTAGATTATCGAAAAATATTGGACACGTATTTTTTGCTTTGTCAAGTCTATAAAAGTTAACGAAGATATAAAGCATCAAAGATCAGGAGTGGGGGCTTGTGACATCACGCCGTGGTAAAAATTGTAGCACGTAGTGACGTCACACAAGTTTTCAACGCACCATATCGTCTTCGTTTTTTTGTTTACGTGAAAAAAGAAAAAATATGTGTCCAATATTTTTTGAAAATCTATCTGACGGTCTAATTACATTGTTTTAGTCAACTACCCTATTATGACGAAGTTAGATTAGTTTAGGCTTGGAGGAACTTAGGACCTAACCTAACTTTTTTTTTAACTTTAGGGGTTATACAAAAAAGTTAGATTCGGCTGGGATGTCGGGAGTTATCACTGAGCGAAGAAAGGCATCGAACTCAACTCCCGTCATCCCATTCATGTTAGGTTCCTTTAAACTACATACAGATATAGGAGCACCTAAAATTCCAAGTCAATCCAAAGGTATCAAAGTTCAAAGTGACCCGTTTTAAAAATCAGCAATTTCATAAATGATATTCATTTTGTAAGAAGGTTAAACATAACACTTTTACACGTCCAATATTTTTGGTCATTTTATGCTAGATGACGTGTTACCTAGCCTACTACCCTGAGAAGAAACATCGAAACAAACTCGAAGGTCAAAGTCTCTTTTGACCTTCTCTCGTCGTTCCTTCGTCTCTTTTTGGCTTGGTGCGAATAAACAGTTTTTCTTTCTTTCTTTCTTTCTTTTAAATTCCATACAATCCGTACTGGTCAAATCATATGAGAACCATGCAGGTTAATGTCTGGGGTGGCCTTTTGAGGAAAGTGCCACACAGATTTGCAGACAGTGCAAGCATTTATCAGTTACCGTGTAGCTCAAATTTAGAACTTTAAGGAGCTCAACGATTTGACGACAAAAACATATGTTAAATTAAAGCTTTCTTAAATTCAGAGATCTAATAAATACAAAAATCGGGGTACCGCAATACTCATTGGAAAGACTGGTGTCAGATGTCCTTATTACCCGTAACGACTGACAAAAGAAATAATTAATCTATGCTATAATAGCCTAACTTAATATTACCTACAAATACAGATGCGCGATTTTTTTTTAATAGCCCTATCTTTCCCACTGCTGGGACAAGGCCTCCCCCATGTCCCTCCAAGAATAAGGATGTTTCTTGAGTAAAAAAAATATGATTTTATTTAGTCCGTCGGATAGATTATCGAAAAATATTGGACACGTATTTTTTGCTTTTTCAAATCTATAAAAGTTGACGAAGATATAAAGCATCAAAGATCAAAAAGCGTGGGGCTTGTGACGTAACGCCATGATAAAAATTGTAGCACTTAGTGTCGTCACGCGAGTTTTCAACGCGCTGTATCGTCTTTGTTTTTTGTTTATTGTGAAAAAAGAAAAAAATACGTGTCCAATATTTTTTGGAAATCTATCTAACGGACTAATTACATTTTTTTAGTCAGCTACCCTAATCCACCTCGTAACAGCCCTCACAGTACGTCGTCTAGTGACCTCTTCTGGGCCGGCCTGGGCGGCGGCGTCCATCTTCGAGCACCCATTGTGTGGACACTTTTTTTCACTGATTGAAAATTATTTTAGTGTTGGATAGGCCATTTTTTTAGCTGGCTTGTTACAAAGAGCTGAGGTTTTTACTGGTTTAATTGAAAATTATTTTGGTGGTGGATAGCCCATTTTTTTTGGCATCAATTAAAAAGAAAATGCAAAAGCTAAGAACCTCCGCTTATGCAATTTTTTGACGTAGACAAATAGAATAGAATATAATAGAAGACTTTGTCTGTATCGAATGTAGATAATACAGTTGAGGTCTTACGAAGTCTTGGAATCCTTGTACATTCTGCCATTCGGCATACAAAATTAATTGTTATGAAAACAATCACTTATGCTATGCAAATAAATTCGTGATGAATAAATATTTGGATTACATCCTCAAAGCTCCAAAATATCACAAATGATTATCGTTTAAAAAATCATTTACCGCATTATAACATTTTTGAACCAATAATTCAGTGAGCACGACGCACGGGTCGATCTTCTAGGTTAAGCAACGCTTGCCGAGGTTGGTCTGTGGATGGGTGACCATCTTAACGTAACGAGACTTCACCGTGCCTCGGAAAGCACGTTAAGCCGTTGGTCCCGGCTGTCATTTGGAGATCTTTGGCAGTCGTTACGGATTGTCAGAAGCCAGAAAATCTGACACCAGTCTTGCCAAGAAGTGCCGTGTTCCCCAGTTAATGGGTTGTGGAAGTCTGGTAGGTAGCCGCTTCACGTAAAATACTGGTATTCAGCTGAATCCGGCTTGACTGGGAGCCGACCCCAATGTAGTTGGGAAAAGGCTAGGCAGATGATGATGAATTCAGTGAGCCAAAGTGAGAAAAGTTACACGTATCAGATAGTACCCACATGCATAGGTATACCTACTGATCAAATCGTAACCTTCGCTTGCCTTGACTTTGCCGTAAAAGTTTTAAAAGACCGATTGACTCATAGCCTCGTGTAAATATTAAAAAAAATATATGAATGACTGACCTCGTTAAATAAGAAGCGACGCCGCTATCTATGGACGCCGCATTGCAAGTATTAGTAAGTAATCAGTCTTGTAATGAAAACCGATGACCTGAATATTGAGCAGAGTTGGCGAATACCGGTCTCGCTGTAGGAACTAAACGAGTTTTAGATTTTAGATGTTTTTTCTAAACTAATGAATTGAAACCCAAAATTCATACAGGTAAAGTCCGACCCGCGCACGAAGGGTTCCGTGCCATTGATTGCGGAATTTGTTCGAAAGAGTCACCGCGGCCCTAGAACGCAAAGGGCACTAGGAGGAACACGAGTGGGTTTTGGTCAGTAAGAGTCTGACACTCTTTTACGCTTTACCCAGAGCGGGAGAAGTCATTTGATGATTTCCATACCAGAAAAAGAAAGGTTCCGTATAATCTATACCTACAAATATTATAAAGAGGAAAGATTTGTATTTTTGTATGTAACTAATAAACTTAAAAACTCCTGGACCGATTTCAAAAATTCTTTCACCATTAGAAAGCTACATTCACCCCGAGTAATATAGGCTATATTTTATCCCCGAATTCCCACGGGAACGGGAACTACGCGGGTAAAACCGCGGGCGCTGCTAGTATCTAAATAAAACGACAAAAAAAAATGTCGTTTTATTTTTGCGTTTGCTGTTACGTTTGCTGTATGGGAGCCCCCTTAAATATTTATTTTATTATGTTTTTAGTATTTGTTGTTATAGCGGCAACAGGAATACATCATCTGTGCACATTTCAACTGTCTAACTATTACGGTTCGTGAGATACAGCCTGGTGACAGACGGACAGACAGACAGACGGACGGACAGCGGAGTATTAGTAATACGGAACCCTAAAAATGTTTAAATTCATGGTGCAATGTAAATATGTACCTAGTCAAAAACGTGTAGTACTTGGTAAATAAACTCGTGTACATCTACTCAAAACCCAATTATGACTCCAAAAAATGTTAAGGGAATGGATTAAAAACCTATCTTATTGCGATACTGAGACACTTCTTCAACACGTACATTAACACACACACATAAACTTGGTACTGTTCGCACGTAGGTATGTATACTGTTTTCAAACTTAGCAAAATTACTAACCAGTTTTTATGACAACATTAACACTATTAAATTACAAACCTATTCTAGATTAAATTAGATTAAGTTATATTTGCATTTATGGAATATTATTTTGTACGTCTTGTTGTGGAAGAGCGAAGTCTCCTAACACAGGCATATCTTGCTTAAAAGGAGGCTTCAATCACATTTTGTAACTACCATAACCTGTTTTGAAAAAAAACGATTTTTTTTTTTTTTTTTTTTTTTTTTTTTTTAAATATAACACTGGACAAGATTCGCACAGAAGCGTGAAACTTGCCTATAAAAAAAGAATTTGATGATTATACAACACTAGCAGCGGCCCGCGGTTTCACCCGCATAGTTCCCGTTCCCGGGGGAATGTGGGGATAAAATATAGCCTTTGTCACCCGGGGATAGCGTAGCTTCCAAACAGTGAAATAATTTTTCAAATCGGTTCAGTTGTTTCGGAGCCTATTCAATAAAAACAAACAAATCTTTCCTCTTTATAATAGTATATAGATAGATAAGTAAGTATAGATTTAGACTTATTTCACCTATAGACATGTTAGAAACCAATTAGGATTGCTTATTTGTTTATTTATAAATGTATACGCAATATACTTAAAAAAGACAATTTTATACAGAGTAAAGAACACAAAGGTACTGCTTATTTAACTAGAAATTTCTTCCAGTAGACCTGCGACAGAAGAGTGGGATATTAAGAAACGTAGCCACAGTGTGTAAAGAGACAGACAATACAACTTCAATTAAAATAGACTAAAATACTATAACTAAAACATATTGTTAGCTATTAATAAATATAAATCAAATTACAATACTTTTGTTTAATACAAGATAAACCTATAAAAATAAAAAAAAACGACTGAAAAGTTCCAAGCTCCAGATACTTTTGAAGAAATCTGGTGGACTTGGACTTTATCTTGTTTCGAATACAGGTTTGATGATTCCTACCTGTTACCAATGATACCTCCTTTATCAAAACCTATTCAGCCTTTTAGGCTACCGGGGCCGTACCACGAAATGCCAATGCTATCATGATATCTGTGTGAAAAAGAGATAGTGCTATTCGTCTTGTATAACTCCGTCTCTCTCTGACACAGAAAGCATGATGGATTTAAGACGTCATGGTAGGGCTACAGGGGTATCGAATAAATAGACATATAAATTAAGCTACTTAGGTCATCAGAAAATTGCAAACGCCGTATTATTGCAAAATAACGCGTAAATATGCCAACTATTTTTTTCTTAATAAACTCAAATTCAGAGCATTTATTTCAATTAAACTCTTTACAGGCAATTTTGAATTGTCAAGTCGAAAGAGGTAGAATATGGAGATCAGTAGAGACTTTTGAGTGAGCATAACATTCCCAACTGCCAGGGTATATTTCAGTCAGACATACACAAAAAAATATAGTTTTACTCACACATGTGCCGTTAATGCACGAAATTATTCAATGCTAAGTATTATGTAGATTTAATCTATACATGTAAATTCAATAAAACTGTCAACAGGACTGAAGATAATTTCTTATGCACATAAGACAGATTTATTGTATACACAACGATTTTCCATAATAAATCGACAATCATACGGACTCTCCAATTTTCTGTTGACACATAGTACATACACACCTACTCTCAAAAAACACAACCCTGCTTAAAAATGCACACGTTCTAATGTGTCCCACAAAACCAGCTAGAAAAAAAACAATAACAGCTAGGCAGAATCCGATAAATACTGACTTCAAAACATCACTGCAACATAACAATAAGTAAGTACACACGATACACCAAATACGGCAAAACTAAATATCTGGGTTTATAGTACCAATGTTACTAGGTTATGGGCACAAACTTTATTACGTAACTTTACATTATCAGCTGATTCAAATAGACGAAAAAATAGAAAACTAGACGCATATGTCTTTACTATGTTTAAAATAGTTTAAATGATAAATAAATGATAAATGATTTATTTTTGTAAGTAGGTTGTAAAAAACACTTTTACACGTCAATCTTTTTTTGGCCGTTATAAAAACTAGATGAGGCCGGTGTTTCCTAGCTGACTACCCGTGACTACCGCTGACTACCGTTTCGTATCGTTCACTCGTCAAACGTTGGATTAAAAGATTCAAAGCATTTATTTCAATTAAACCCTTTACAGGCACTTTTGAATTGTCAAGACGAAAGAGGTGAAGCTATCTGCACGTTCCAAAGCGTAGATCTCTATGGAGAAGAACGTGCAAGAAACTCCACGGACACTCTTTTAAATTTTTGAAAATTTTAAATAATTGGGTACGGTAAAACGGGGTGAATAGAAATGCACGGGTGAATAAAAACGAAACTTTGACTTGAATTTACTCTTTATTTAAATATCGCTTGCAGAAATTAAAAACTCCAATTTTTTCATCATCAATTATTTGTTTTTCTAGTGGATGGTTTATGAGAAACTGTTAATAAGGTAGTAAGGTAAGGTAGTAAATAAATTTTTATTTTTCACCCCGTTCTACGGTACTAAATATGTTAGTACGAGTACTAAATATGTTAGTAACCACAACTTGTGTGTCTGATAAGCAACTTCTCGACATCCTAAAAAAATTCAAAAATCGATTTCCGTACTTAAGAGCGTATACGCCGTACGGCATTTCATACAAATTTTCAAGTCCTTATTTTCCGATTAACCTATTTTAATGAAACTTTACACATATAAGCAGGATCTACCTCTGCGCCAAATTTAATCCAGATCCATGGTTGCGGGATTTATTTGAAAGAGTCACCACGGGCATGGAACGCAAAGGACATTAAGAGGAACACGGATGGGTTTTAGTCAGTAAGAGTCTGACACTCCCTTCCGCTCCGCCCAGAGTGGAAGAAGTCATTTGATGATTTTCGCCAGATCTGTTCAGCTATTGCCATCCATCCAAACATTCGCCTTTAGTAAGTAAGTAGTACATGATTTAGAAATTGTACACCATAATTGCGACACACGTAAGCTCCCGCCCCCGCCGCCCATTGTGTCACCCTCTGTAATGTTTTCTTCATGTATATTTTCTGTAACTTGTATGGTGTACCTACATAATAAAATGTCTTCTTTTGTATTCTATACAACTAAAGCCTAATCCAACTATGTTGGGGTCGCCTTCCAGTCAATGGATGCAGCTCAATACCAGTATTTTGCGTTTCAGTTTATTTGGTCACCTAAACACGTTGGTGTACTTACAATAGGGTAGTCGACTAAAAAAATCTAATTGGTCTGCATCGCTGGCCACTGGTAATGTACCCAAAAGGCTGGCAGCATTACCACGCTGTATGGCAATGCTTATCCTTTGTCCAAGGTAAAAGCCAGCCCTTGGGTCACGCGAAGTGTCAACTAAACGTCGTCGCCAACTTTTGACTATTTTTAGTTTTAGTTAGTTAAAAGTTTTTTTTTAATTTAAATTTTTATATAGTAGTGATTCTTCTATTAGATTTATATTTAATTAAATAAAAAACCATTGGTCCGTCAGACAGATTTAAAAAAATATTGGACACGTATTTTTTTGTTTTGTCACGTAAATAAAAAACGAAGACGATACAGTGCGTTGAATACTCGTGTGACGTTGCTACTCGCTATAATTTGTACCATGACGTGCGTGACGTCACAAGCCCCCACTCCTGATCTTTGATGCTTTTTATCTACGTCAGTTTTTATAGATTTGATAAAGCAAAAAATGCGTATCCAATATTTTTCTCTAATATAACTGACGGATGCTACTTGCGTCGATACTCTTGCGCCATCCCATCTTCCTAGCTCGTCATGCTGTGCTGGCGCTGCCGCTGCGGAGAACCTCAAGCGGCGGAAATATAATAACCTTGTTGGTAGTTATATTTCGAGCCGTTTGGGGTTGAAACTCTCGGGTCGTGGGGACCAAGTGCTAACAACTTATATAAAGATTTGTCAAAACGTTTAGTTGACACTTCGCGTGACCCAAGGGCTGGCCTTTACCTTGGACAAAGGATAAGCATTGCCATACAGCGTGGTAATGCTGCCAGCCTTTTGGGTACATTACCAGTGGCCAGCGATGCGGAGGAATTTTTCGACGCCATCTTTTAACTATTTTTAGTTTTAGTTAGTTTAGTGTTTTGTTTTTTAAATTTAAATGTATATATAGTAGTGATTATTCCTTTTAAATAAATTACTGACGGACTAAATGGTATAATTCTTTTTTATTCGGGAAACATCCCTATTCTACAAGTTGTTGGTAGATTGCTATATTTTTTTTTGTCGTCGCCTCTCTTAGTTCAACAAAAAAAAGGGTTGGTTACTACTTAACCAGACTATCTTGTCGTGACCTCAATTGAATTTAAGGCCCCCAGTCAGGGCAAAAAACTAGTTTACCCTATAGTTAATTTTTCCCACGAATAACATCAGGATATCCTCTACGATAACCTGAACACTGAGCCACGGCCATCAAAGCACCTATCTAAAAACGCCGCTATTTACAAATCATTTTTTTTTCCTTTCAAACACCGATGTACTTTCTCTGTCAAACGTTTTAAAACGACAAACATTTTTTTAATAGAACCCCACCACCTCATTGGTCGGGGGTGGCGGCGCGCGCACGCGATTGGTCGGCTCTAGGGTGGTGGCGCGGGCCGGCAGCCAATCAGAACGCTTCCCGCGAACGTGCCCTATCTCACTTCGGCGCCCTTCAGGATTTAAGGGCCGTAAGGTTGTGTTTGCGCTGCATTTTACGCTGTTTGTCAATTTAATTGATGTTCGTTTTTTAAAATGAGGGCTGGAAGTGGTTTATAGGCTTTTGAGTGATTCGGGTACCGTGTGCCAGTAATTGTAGTGTGGAAATACTACATACTGAGTATACATAGTACAGTAACGTACGAAAGGACATTGTTTCGAACTGGGCTGCCATCACCTAAATTGCCGACGCCAGAAAAAAACTGTAAAGACCCACCTGAGTGAATTCTTTTTGCTTGTTTGTACCGAAAAAGCTCCGAATCTACTGGAACCATTTTTTCACCAAATGAAAGCTACATTATCAGCGAGTAAGAGGCTATATTTTGTCCCCATATTCTGATAACTTGCTCCGTTCTGCGCTAAGCACAAGTCAGACTCTTTCTGACTAAAACCCACCCGTGTTTCTCCTAATGCGTTCCAGGGCCGCGGTGACTCTTATGGACAAGTTCCGCAACCCTAGCAGGCACTTCTAAAACAATCTGAAAAACGCTTATTGAACTTTCTCCAGCATGAGTGCGTACATAACATCGTGAGGATTCTATACACAAGCGCTAGTTTTAAGCTTGTGCCGAACTAAAGCGTTAAACAATAATCTTATAACTTCTTGGTTTATAAAACCTTTGCATTTGCACAAAACAAAACGACACCATTTTGTTTGCCAGGCCTATGACGTGTGAACGGAAGTGACCTTCCGTTTTGTGTCAAACTAAACACCATCTGTCAAGACTTTGGTTATGGAATCGTTGTTCAGGCCAAAGCACATAATTTGGCAATACGTGCTGTCAAACTACATTTTGTTGGTGATAACAACTATACAGTCAGACACAGACGTAACATTTCCGTAAATCTTCATGTCGCCATAGTTTTCATCCTTCAGACCGCACAATCCACAGTTCCGAGAGAAAGAAAGAAAAGAAAGAAAAAGAAAAAAAATCTCGTTTATTCCGCCATAGATGACGCACAAAAAAAATGAAATAAACAAACTTAAAAACAAACAGAAAATAAACGTTTCATTTAAATCTAAAAACAATGTCAGGACCGGGCACGACTACCACGAGCTTCTGGTCACACCACAGACAAAACAGAGATGGTTTTATAATGATGAAATGGGACAGACTTTTACTGATTAATTTGGATTTTTTTCCAGACTGAACAGCGGTTTGATGACCGAAGTATCCGACTAAAAGGACCAAGCACAACATCTATAGGTATTTACAAAAGTACTTCACACAAAGGTCATTTTGATCCTGACTGGCCGCTAATAATTCGACCCGTCACATATTATTAACGGTCGCGTCAACCGAACAAAGAACAAAAGCTATTCGAATATCGAACACTCACAAACGAACAAAGCTTTGTTTTTTTATTTCAGTTCGATATTCGAAACTGTTTTGACGTTCCAGTGTTCCATTTTTGAAAAATTATTATTATCGCTCTCTGGGTCTCATGAAGTTATGAGCGATCAATAAAAAGTAACTGGTGACTAGTATTCTTGTTTATGATTTTGAAATACCAAACAGAAACAGCTGCTTATCGTTAGTTGTGAGTTATGAATTATGATGGCTACTTGCTTGGCCACACACAAATCAATCTGCCTAGCCTTGACACAACTATGTTGGATCAGCGTCCAGTATAACCGAATGCAGGTGAATATCAGTAATTTACGTAGAGCAACTGCCTATCCGATCTTTCTTGTATGGAAAATCATCAGATGACTTCGCGGAAGGGACTCTTACTGACTAAAACCCGCCCGTGTTCCTCTGCCCGTGACTCTTTAGAACAAATTCCGCAACCACCTATCTGAGGTCTACGACCACTTCTTGGGAAGATTACGCGCACATTAAACAAAGAATGTAGTTTCGGGGCAGACTACCAAAGCGAAATGTGACCAGGGGAGGATATGTGCGTTTTTTTTTTAAATTATAATCCCAGTCAAGTGGCAGTCGGGCCACAGGGAGGGTTCTGTACCTTGATCCTAAAAAAAACGTAAGAAACGTTTTTGTAAGATTATTTTAGTATGGGAGCCCCCTTTAATTTTAAAATTAATTTATTTTTTCTTACTTTGCATTTTTTTTTTTTTTTTGTTATAGCGGAAAACGGAATACACACTCTGTCAAAATTTCAACTGTCTAGTGTCTACCTATCGGTTTTTTATATACAGCCCGCTGTCAGAATGACGTAAGGACAGACAGTGGACGCTCAGTAATAGTATTCCGTTGGTTTCCCTTTGAGTATGGAACTCTAATAAGTAGCATAATATATGTAAATCTCAACGACAGTGTAGTTTTTTTCAGATGAGTGTTTCGAAGATTACCTTCTACATCTTCGATCAATAATAGTACTATTAATCGAAGTTCTACATTCAAACTTATAATTTCACTTCGTACCTACTGATCAAAAACTTCTATAAGTCTTCTATAAGTACTAATATTTATTTATTTATTAAAACTTTATGCACTAGTAAAAAACTGTACAAAGGCGGACTTAATGCCATAGGCATTTTCTTCCATTCGACCTTAGGGTAGTGCAGAGACAAGATGGCAGGTGCAACTTAAATGAAAAACAAACGGAGAGGGAAAATATACAATCATTAATACATACATACAAATAAAATTAACAAAGGCGAATATTATAATAAGACTGAAGAGTTTCGTTAGTTTGAACGCGCTAATCTCTGGTACTATAATGGTTCTAATTGGAAAATTCTTTTAGTGTTGAATAGCCATGTATTTATTAACATCACGCCACTACCAATAGGACCAGAATGCAACCAGCATCAATCAAAAATGTTGCAATAACGGATTATTTTTCTCCCTTATTTGACGCAGACGAAGATGCGTGGGTCAGCTAGTATATCTATACTAGGGGAAAGTGGTCACCATTCGTACGCGGGGCACATTCGTACATTCAGTGTAACAGAAAAACTAAACGGCTCACAAATACGCTTTTCCATGTATGCATAGACATACCAGCCACCATGTTGCTAGCAGAGTTTCGCGCCAGCCGCACCACAATGTATCGACTGACAAGAAGGAACGTGTTTTCACGCGCGGTGAGTAATTTTTTCACCTATATTTAATTGGCCATTTTAAGTAGAATTGTTATACTTTTGACAAAATGGTGATGATTAATTAATGTTAACATTGTTTATTTTGAGCTTTAATTGTTATATTTCTCAGACTAAATTAGAATCTGTATAAAGTTATATTTTAATTTTGTTCAAGGCATGGGGTGCATTCGGACAGCCAAACATGGGGCACATTCGTACGCGTATGAATGCGAAGAAAACCGTGTATATCCCGTATATATACAGATACACCTGAAAAAAACTGAATTAGAAGAGATATAGACAGAAAGAATTGATAAAAAAAGAACAGGCAAGGAAAGCTAGAGCCAAAGTTCTCAGTCATTGTTCGGGTACAGAGCTGAAAATATCTTCGGATGAAACCAGGATCATGGTCATTCTTTTTCCCTGATATAAAAGCCATACTCTGTATATCAGCGATGTCGCCATGATCTTCCCTGATCCACAACCACGAGCGGGCTGTACAGTACAACAACTACCTATTGTACGAATGTACCCCGTACGTGGGGTACGTTCGTACAAATATCTTATCGTAGAAAAATTACTATAACTCTTGAACCTTTTGATATAATAGTGTCAGACTTTTTTGTAACAAACTACAATATATTTGTCACACATCGGTACATTAACTAGATAAATTCGACAATTAATCATAAATTAAAAAAATAATATCTAAAAAGTGTACGAAGGGTGACCACTTTCCCCTAATATATAAATGTGAATGTAAGTTTGTTTGTTACGCTTTCACGCGAACACTACTCAACCGATCATCATGAAACTTTGTACACATATTCTTGGAGGTATTAGAAGTAACATAGGACTTTTTATCCCGGGATTATGTTCCCTTGGGATCCGACATTCACGCGGGCGAAGCTGCAGGCAGCAGCTAGTTATACATATATTGGAATCTGCTTCTTGCCTAAAGTGATGAAGCTAAGTAGGTGCCAGTATTCTACATGGAGCGCCTGAACGTGAGAGTCCCACAACAAATGTTAACCATCAAGAAAAGCCGACGGCTTAGCATCAAAAGGTCAAATATGCTCAGGTCAGGTCACTCCATATCACACCAGTATTTACTGGTATTCAACTGAATCCGAGCTATTGAAGAAGAACCGAGAGTAAAATACTATTTTACCGACGGCAAGCTGCTGCAACAGAAATGCTTCCCTCGATACGGCATGACTACTGCATGCTAAAAAGTATTTATAAGATCAGAATTAAAAATGTGTCGATTGAAATAAGCCTGGGCGCCGGGAGGGGGTACTAGGGGGTGCCCTTGCACCTTCTTGGCTTCCAATAAACATATGAGAGCAAACAAAAAAAAAATGAATGTATCTAATACTAAGGATATCCGAGGCGAGATGCAAATTTTCGAGCTCTTATTTAGTTCTCAAGGCACTGAATCAGTAGCGCACCCAGTTAGGTCGCTGCAAACACAACCTGGCGAAATGGGGTTTCATAGACCCGTCGGATACTGAATGTGAGTGCGGCGCTCCTGCTCAGAACATGAGCCACACGTTGGAATATCCCAAGTGCTCATGCACCTGTACTTTGGGAGATTTAATTAATGCCACGGACGCTGCAATTAACAAAGCCATGACCTACTAGGCTGAACAAATCTAAGGAGTTAACCATCGTCTCGAATAGAAGAAGTTCTCAATAAACTCTGCACAAGTCGACAAAATTAGTTTCTATATCTCTGTGAATGGGACAGTAATGATAAATGATATTTATTTTGTAAGTAGGTTAAACATAAAACTTTTACACGTCAAATATTTCTGGTCATTTTAAGCTAGATAAAGCCGGTGTTTCCTAGCCGACTACCCTGAGAAGAAACACCGAAACAAACTCAGAGGTCAAAGTATCTTTTAAAGTCCATACAATCCGTACTGGTCAAGTCATATGAGAACCATGTAGGTTATTGTCTGAGGTAGCCTTTTGAGGAAAGTGCCACACAGATTTGGTTGGACCTGTCCAGACAGTGCAAGCATTTGTCAGATACCGTGTAGCTCAAACTTAGAACTTCAAGGAGCTCAATGATTTGACGAACAATACCAAAGTAAGGACATTTGGGTAGGCCGCAAGAATTACTCAAAAAATTAAACCTGTCTTCCCCTGAAAATAGTACTGCCAGCGCCCATGGACATAGGTAGTGCTTTTTCTATAAACTTTACTTGGAACCACACTCAATTGACCGCACAGAAAAAAGCAAACACATTTGTTTTTACAGAAGGTACTTCAATTATCACTGATGCACAATGAGACATCATTTTTGAATTTACTGAATTCATTCTTACTTCTTAAAATATAAAATAACCCTTTCCTTATAATTAAGACCCATATTTTTATATTCAAATTAATCTATTTTCCTCATAAAATTGTTCTAATTCACGCAAAATTAATAAACAAAAATGGTGTTCTTTAGGGTAGCATCCTAGGTTCGCTACTATTTCGGTTTTAAGTTATAATAGGGTATTTTACTGTAAAAATCTAATTAGTCCGTCTGATAGATTTACAAAAAATATTGGACACGTATTTTTTCTTTTTTCACGTAAACAAAAAATGAAGACGATACAGTGCGTTGAAAACTCACGTGACGTCACTACGTTGCTACAATTTTTACCAGCGACGTGACGTCACGTGAGTTTTCAACGCACTGTATCGTCTTCATTTTTTGTTTACGTGAAAAAAGAAAAAATACGTGTCCAATATTTTTTGTAAATCTATCAGACGGACTAATTAGATTTTTACAGTAAAATACCCTATTACTGGCGGAGATATACCTAGATAAAATTAATAACACTCCTTATTAATCGCGGAATTTTGTGAGGACGGATGGATGTTAATTGATATTTCATGCAAAAAAATACTGAAGAAACTTTACACTAATGCAACACTTATACATCAGAATAACATGTACCTAAGCTTTTGATTGGATATTATAAGTGGGTCCAGCATTAATAATTAACGGCGCGAGTGGAGCCGCGGGCGTTACTACACTTAGTTATTTCCGTTGTCACTTCTTAGGTTGATAGGAAAACATTAAACGAGAACTGATTTCAGCGTAAATTAATAAGCAAAAACAAAGAACGCTTAGAATGTTTAGGTCCAGCTGCAATGCTATTCTGCCGAGTCCTATTCTGAGTTTCTGACAACGTATCGCCGGGTAAACTTAGGTGGAATGAGCGTGAACTGTCATTCCATTTTGTATGTTTATTTTTGATGTATGGGAAATCATCAAATGACTACTCCCGCTCTGGGCGGAGCGGAAGGGTGTGTCAGATTCTTACTGTCTGAAACCCGTCCGTATTCCTCCTAGTGCGTTCCAGTGCCGCGGTGACTCTTTCGAACAAAATCCGCAACCCTGGCATATCTTCTATGTATGGATTGACACATATTCATACAGGACAGACTGTCAGCTTATCATCTTCACTCATGTCGTGTAGAGCCAAGTATTATCAGAATAGCACATGTCGTGATAAAGATTATCCAGTCAGCAGGGTTAAATTGCTGTGTTATCGAGGACTTGACCGCCCAAGGCGTGCCGCGCTTTGGACGAACTTACAAACGATAGCTCCTCTCTGGGCTTTTTGGACGATTGTAATTCCACAAGACTACTATTATATAGATTTTATTATTTCTTGAACATTTCTCAGGACCCTGCGGTTCTTTTGAAGGCGTAGAAGGGTCAAAGTTAACATGCAGGAGCCCCTAAATTAAATAAGACACTAATAGTTGGTTGTTGGTCCCTGTAAACACTATGAACCCCGGTTGGTGAAAGAAAGAAAGAAAATGTTTATTTTTTTTTGTTTTACTATTGCAAGATATGGAAACAAAGATATTGAGCTATAGGTAGCTGGTAGCAGACAAACAGTATGCTATGGGTAGCAACACAAAAAAAAAATGTTTGGTAACGAATTCCCCCGCCGCGTAAAAGATTGTGTTTTGTTCCAATTGCAAGTTTCAGTTAAGGAAACACGATAGTGACGCCTCTTGTAGGTTATTGTTTGAGATTCATGTTCAGTGACCGTTTTGAAATATTAATTAACTTTTTGGTAAGTACCTACCTAATCAAAACCTTAGGTACCGTGGGTTGATTTTTGTTAGAGAGAGAAATTATATAAAAACCGCAAGAAGCTCTTTGCACACCAAGAGCTTAACTGAGTTACTTTAGCCTAGCTCGCTTAGTAGAATTTTTAATACTTACACAGCCCATATAACAAAACATAGACAACTCCAACATGACCACGAAAACGTCGATGAAAGCTCTGACTGATCTCTCTCTATCACTCAAAGGTTTGCTGGGAAAAAACTCAACTTTGAGTTGAGAGTTTGAGTAGAGCTCGCCTTTGTACATGCCCTTTATTATGCCTTGTATAATATAAGTTGTTTTGGTGTACAATAGAGAATTAAGAAAGCTTGTCTAATTGACGTTACAAATGGAAGGTTTTGTGCTCGAGGAATGAGTTTTAGCTGAGCAAGGGCGTTTAAGCATTTACTAGCTCAGCTCATGATGCTCCGATGGAATAGCAGTTAGAGTTGAGTCGGAGTTCAGTTTTTGGAATATGGGCCTTCTTTAGCGTACCTATAGTTTGTGTTCTTCACACAAGCATAAATAGTTACCTTAGTTACGAGATCTTAGTTGAAGATAATTTAGCCTAGCTTTCAGTTTGCAAAATCCGCCTTTAAAATTAAGGAGCTAAAATAAAATGGTATAAAAAACCAGTCTACCTATCAGAGTTAGAATCATTGGATGTATAGTCACACTTACCTAATAAGATTTGAAAAAGAATGCCATTTACCTTACAGGAATCCAATAAGATCAGTAATACAGCAATAATCATTACTAAACATTATCACACACCACATTTAAACATAAACACTAAAACACCGCCATATTAATTTTTCGAAAATTCCAAAAAAAACGGTCTTTGAACACGTCACTACCTAAACGTTCCAGCACTTTTTCAAAAAAAAATGTTATAAATTGCAACTTCAATTTTAAAATGTCATTTTTGATTAATAATTATTTTTAGGGTTTTATAATTAATTCGGATAAGGTCTGTACGTTGTCGCGAGGCGATCGTCGCCGGTTGACTGACAGGCGATGCCGTGTCCCGCTCCCTCTCATCCAGAGGGATAGAGGCGAGGGGCGACGGGAGGGGGGTAATCCCGGCTGAGGTGAGCGATAACAGCTTTGAGTATTTTGACACGATTTTTTGTAAAATGTTATTATGAGTAGGCTGTATTGGAAAGATGGGAGATGCCTTTGGGAGGTACCTTAGCACAGACTTTTTTATGAAAATTGTAAGCCCATTTAACGTTTTATTTATGATGTTTTTAAATGCTAAAAAGAGATAATAATATTCAATTCAATGGAGGTAATATTCAGGCTATATTTACTAAGTTTTATTTACAACCTTAAATCTTTATAATATTAGTTATATATACACTTAACCTAAAAATAAACTAAAAATCTCCTAACTACAAAATGGCATCAAAAAACTCGTCCGCATCGCTATCGACTGGAAGTGAACCCAATAGACTGGCGGCATTGCCACGTTGTATGGCAATGCTTATCCTTTGACCGAAGTAAAATCCAGCCCTTGGTTCACGCGAAGTGTCAACCAAACGTTTAGCAAGTTCTTTAAATAACGCATGAGCACTCGGACCCCAGGCTTACTGGATTTATTATTCTAAAAAGATTTTTTAAGATCATCACAATTCTTACAGGTTTATCAGTTGAGTAAAGTTATTAAATCTGAAAGCTTTATGGAGGAAACCATGGAAATGTCACCGTCGCACGAGGTCGCACGCAGCCTTATACATCTGCCTACCTACTATACTTCCTACATATTACATAGGTAAAATACTGCAGTGCAGATAGGTTAAAAAGGAATAATATTAGCATAAATTAAGACCGTAAAGTCTAAAAACCTTTTTATGTGTTCTCAAAAGCCATTCCATTACAAAATCCAATCGATTTTCAATTTTCCATAAAAAGCTGCGTCTGTCATGTTCATAACGTAGACGAAACCATTATGCGACCACAGAGTAAACAAAACGAACGCGGGAAACAGGTTTTCTTTTTTATAACTCGTTTGCATTTGACGTTTGCCACTTCCCGCCTCCGTGCGTTGTGCGCGCTGATTGGTTGTCGGGTGCCCAACCAGCGTGAAGGAAGTCTGTTCTATTATATTTGAATGTCCGGTTTCTTTTTTTTTTAATTTCAATTGGCTTAATTTTTTTTTGGCTGTATGCTGTCTATTGTTGTCTGTTATTTATAGGCTGTGCATTGTGCAAGGACTAATTTTGTCGTCTTGACAAATGATTATATTCAGAAGGTCTTTTGCTGCATTTTTACGATACAGTGTCGACGAATATAATCCTGCAGTTTACGAAAGAATAAATTCGCAAAAAAAAAAGTATTTTGCAGCATGTGTGCACGTTCTGTAGATTGGTTGGAATTCGTGATAACAGACTATTGTTATCCCTGTGCTGTGAGCTTCTGCATTTCTTCTTCTAACAATTCCAGCCCGGAAATACTTCGACATGCTACTGCTATCCAAAGATACAAAAATACCTACTTGTGAATCTTTAGGACTCACAATGAATGTGAATCTTTTCCGCTCATAAAATCCAGCCCCGGAAGTACTTCGACATAAATCTAGACTCGACTTCTGAATCTTTACCGCTCACAGCCCCGGGAATACATACATACTTCGAAATGTTTTTGGTCTCCTATTACTTGATGATTCTGGTCTCCTGATCCTTGTGAATCTGTAAAGTTTAGCTGCATATAAAGTAGAAAACAGGCCATCTGGGGTGCAACATTTTGAACTAGCTTCGCTCGCTCTGGTATTCTACATTTTCTAAGTTCTTGGGCTTAGTCGAAAATAGTTTCATCAATTTCAGTATAAATAGTCAAAAGAAAATTAAAACTTCCCGAGGTGAGTGTAATACATACGCGAACACTGTTCGCTCTCTTTTTAATTCTAGTCCCACAGTGTATGACCTGTATACGTCAAGAAGTCACTACTTACATTTATAAATAGCTGAAAAAAAAATTGTCAAAAGGAAATAAAATATATTTGTGGTGCAAACATTTACAAGCTCATTTCGCTCGCTCTTGAATTCTACAGTCTTTCGTTCTGGATCTTTCCTGTATTAGTAAAAAAGTTACTTTTACAACGTGTAACAGAACAAACGCAATACCTAATAATGCTAGTGAAGGAGGAGGCAGAACGCGTGCGGGAGAGGGAAACCTCGCACCCCAGCCGCCGCAACAGAAGAAGATACCCCGGGCGCCGAGAAACGCGGAGCGATTCCCGGCCACCGTAGGTGCGGGTTTGTGGATGGCGAGCTATGGATGGCTCGCCATCCGATAGCAACCAAACCCGAGTCGACGGCGCGTTGTGTTCCACGCGCGCCTCAAGGAGCTGTCAGCAAAGACGGGGCCCCCGTAGGGTCAGTGCCTGCTAGGGTTGCGGAATTTGTTCGAAAGAGTCACCGCGGCCCTGGAACGCAAAGGGCACTAGAAGGAGGTTTTAGTTAGTAAGAGTCTGACACTCTCGCTCCACCCAGAGCGGGAGAAGTCATTTGATGATTTCCCATCCACAAAAAAAGGGTGTCTTTGAACTCTTTACTATGACTAACTTTTACTATGGGACCAACCCCGAAATCATGAAAGAAAATCGACTTCCCCATACATTGATGATACCTCAGCAAAAAGTACTGAACTGCTGGTATTTGTGTGTGAGACATCTGGACTCTTCCTTCCCAGTCAAACTTGGACACTTACCAAGTGCTGCCCAGGAGTGAATGCAACTTTATTGAGATAACATCAAGGAATACTCGATCCTAAAATTTTAAAAAATGGCTCCATTTTTTTTTCTAGGTGGGAAATCATCAAATGACTTCTCCCGCTCTGGGCGGAGCGGAAGGGAGTGTCAGACTCTGACTGACTAAAACCCACCCGTGATCCTTCTTGTGCCCTTTGCGTTCCAGGGCCGCGGTGACTCTTTCGAACAAATTCCGCAACCCTAGCAGGCACTGACCATATGGGGCCCCGTCTAAAAAAAAATGGCTCCATGGTGCCAATAAAAACATTTATGTTGTAAATTAATGTTTTTTTGTTGAATCATAATTTTATAAGTTTTATTTCGTGCTCACTGACAATACTTAAGTATATTGGGTGTCGCATCAAAGCTTTAGGGGCCAATCCTCCACTTGAAAAATAAAACCCTAAATAAGCCAGTGCCAATGACTCGCAAGACTCGCAAGGTGAGGCCAAATGCATGTTGTTATAAGCTGACTTTTTCACAGTAAATCGAGATTTCTGAAGTTATTACTTTGATACCTCAACATTCCACGTCCTCATTACTTTACCTACTCCTATCACTAAAGAGCATCCACAATTAAACTTAGTCATTATAACAACGAACAAGTTGTGCTGATAATTACGGCGCGTCGTTTGCCGGCGCCATTTTGTTACAAATTGAACTAATTTGACAGCTGGCCCCCTTCCCCTGCTCTGGGGGCCGCCCCCAAACTCCCAAGTTGATGGGGAGGAGATAAAAGTGAGTTTGTTTTAAAGTTTAACCATCTTAGGTAGGTTTATGATAGCATGACTGTTTAAAATCTTGGAAAAAACACACGAAGAGTTCCGTACCATTAGGCGACCTTGCTTCTTGCGAAATTTTATTATTTTTAAGGTCCATTTGTGCAAAGCAGTTGGAACCAGAGTTTTTAACTTGGGATCGTTACCTATGTTGTTATTTAACCTGGTGTTAGCAGTACCTTTATGAAAACCCTTATCACTCCTAATATATAAATGTGAATGTAAGTTTGTTTGTTACGCTTTCACGCGAAAACTACTCAGTCGATTTCAAAAATTCTTTCACCACTAGAAAGCTACATTCACCCTGAGTAACATAGGCTATATTTTATCTCCGTATTCCCACGGGAATGGGAACTACTCGGGTGAAACCGCGGGGCGCTGCTAGTTTATTATAACTACTAAATTGTTCAACGTGGTAATGCCGCCAGTCACTGTCTATTGGGTTCACTCCCAGTCGATAGCGATGCGAACGAGTTTTTTGATGCCATTTTGTAGTTAGGTGGATTTTAGTTTATTTTTAGTTTAAGTGTTTCATGAAAGAAAGAAAGAAAGTAAAATGTTTATTTAGGACTCGCACGAAACAAACAACAAACACGCACCTCTAAAATAATAAATAAGACGTGTGACAGCACAGATAACTTAGGTATAACACTTTTATTATGATAGACAGTGATCTCATAGTTTTTACAAATTTATAACACCCCTTTTTCCGTCGGGGGTTAAAAATATAAATAGGCATTCAATGCACTTATCTCAATTTTTCTAAGCCATCGAGTCCATTTCCAGTTTCCCGAAACTCTGCTCGGTAAGTAAAGATATTAGTTATTGTTTTAGAATAAATAATAATCCTGACTTATTTTTTGACTCATGCATAAAAACAGTATAACTCTGTATACACTACTTCAGAGTTAAGTACCAGCTATTTAACTAGCACAAAGCTTCGTAGCTTGAAAAACTAGCACCGTGTAATAGGGTAGTTAATTATAAAAATCTAATTAGTCCGTCAGATAGATTTCCAAAAAATATTGGACACGTATTTTTTCTTTTTTCACGTAAACAAAAAATGAAGACTCAAAAAAAAGAGAAACTCGTGTGACGTCACTACTCGCTACAATTTTTACCGAGCAGTGACGTCACAAGTCCCCACTCCTGATCTTTGATGCTTTGTATCTTCGTCAGTTTTTATAGATTTAATAAAGGAAAAATACGTGTCCAATATTTGTCTATAATCTAACTGACGGACTAAACATAATCATATATTTTTTACTCAGGAAACATCCCTGTTCGGGTTGTTGCTTTCGAATTTTTCGTAGCACTGCACTTAGTTTACTTATTTTGCGTAGCACTACGCCTACGAAATATTCGAAGCGCTACGCGTACTCTTCCTAGTACGATAAACTGCGCTGGATGAACGAATGTGCTACGAAAAATCCGTCCGTAGTCTAGGTCTACGCAATTTCGTAGCCCTCGCTACTCGCTACGTTTTTTAGAACGCGGCGCGGTTACCATTATGAAGGGTCCACTGCAATAACGATTAATGTCCTTGTTAACTCGCTTTGAGATTATTGCGTTTCAATTGTATTCATGGGAAAAGGAAAGTCGTGTTTAAAGGTATGAATATAATACATTATTGGTTACAGCACATTTTAATTATTGATATTATGTTGTTTCTTTACTCAAGCTTTATTTAAGAACTAAGTAATAAATATATCATTCAAAGTTTTTAAAAATCAGGACTTTATTGAGTACCGTCCTTTTATCTAGCACTAGCTGTCCGCACAACTTCGTTTGTGTCACATTTTTCGTGACTGCTCCGCTCCTATTGGTCTTAGCGTGATGATATATAGATAGATAGATATATCTATAGCCTATAGCCTTCCTCGATAAATGGGCTATCTAACACTGAAAGATTTTTTCAAATCGGACCAGTAGTTCCTGAGATTAGCCCGTTCAAACAAACAAACTCTTCAGCTTTATAATATTAGTATAGATAATTATATGTAGTACTAGCTGCTGCCCGCAGCTTCGCCCGCGCGAATGTCGGAAATTATCCCAAGGGAACATAATCCCGGGATAAAAAGTATCCTATGTTACTTCTAATACCTCCAAGAATATGTGTACAAAGTTTCATGATGATCGGTTGAGTAGTTTTCGCGTGAAAGCGTAACAAACAAACTTACATTCACATTTATATATAAGTATAGATAGAAGTATAGAAGAAGGCCATTTATTATAAACGTCATGTTTAACTGACTCACTGTAGGACGGAGGACTTAGGTCACTCCTATTGGGCATCATGAACTGTTATAGCATGCCGGTAGTACTTACAATATTTCATAAACACTCCTTTCTTCATAAATAATTCTACTAATACCTACCGATGACAAATCTAACCGCGTAATTCGTCAAAGACACCCCTCAAAAAACTAAACGCTAAACAATTTTTCTGAACCATTGACTTTGCAGTACTAATGATCAGTCAAACTAAAATATAAAACAAAGAACATAAAGGTCGGGCACACGGTCCTCGTTAGCGGCACGTGGCGCGCCGTGTGATGTCACCCATGTGAACGAAACGTCACGAGTGAAAGATGGCGTCACGACATGTTGTTGTTATGAAGTTGGTAGCATTGATTGAGAATGCTGAGATGTTTTTTTTTTTTGTTTAAACATTCGAAGGTATGGAGGAAGTTGGTAGACTGTCTCGTTGGTATAAGCTAGTCTTCATATGCAAAAACGCAAGTATGACAACTAATCTTGCTAATCTTGGAGTCCGGGTCCTCTCGCTTCCGACCCTAGTTTAATCCATGGTCCGGAGCGAGGGGGCATCGGAAACGATCACCTCCTTCTGTGAAGCAGTAGGTAGTGCTAGCGAAGGAGGAGGCAGACCGCGCGTGGGAGAACAATGGTTTACACTGGTTTGGTGTTATAAATATCATGCAAGAAATGATTATACCTTCAATTTAACCAGTGTTTCATAAGAAATTAGGAATAAAATATGGTAAATGTATAAAAGTCCTTGAGTTATTTGGAAAAAAAAATGTGTTTTACTAAGACTACAAAATTGAGGGTGTCCGGCCTTTTTACTCAAATTTCCGGCTAAACTGGCTGTTCTGTCCGGTTTTCCTTGTTCCGGCTGTTTTGTCTCCTTTCCCCCTCCGACGATAAATTATTATATTAGGACATTTTACAAACCTCTTAAGTTCCCTTAAAACCTAAGTGCCTTTTCTTAGGTCATTAATTTCATTATTAGGTAACTAGGTAGTTAAATAACATATTAGGTAAGTTTTTAAATAGGAACGGTACCTAACCGATTCTATTTAAAAAAGTTAGCTACTTACCCGAGAAGATAACCGAATGACCGAGCCCGATTGTAACTCCCGACGCCCCGATTTGTAACTGACTAATCATTTGATAACTGACATATTTATACGAATTTTGAGAACGATTATATTTATTGTATTGTAACTGCCAAATCTATGATTTTGCATGCCGAAAGGCAGAATGTAGCGGAATCACAAACTCTGTCCTATCTTAAAATTGTACCTACATTGCTTGCAAAAAAAAAAACTGATTCTGAAGGTGCCAAGGCCGCAGCTTCGTAGCGATGTTGTTCTTCATCAGTAAACAGTGATTATCCAATTTCTTTCTGGAAACACATTTGATAAAAATAGTAAACGCCTGCAGCTTCGCTCCCGTGGACTTTCCCACAGGAACCATGTCTTTTCCCTTTCTTTGATAAAAAACTGACTTAAAAATGCTTTAGCTTTCTCTCTTTCTCTTTCCAGTGAAAGAATATGAATGTACATGAGTGAATTTGTTCGAAAGAGTCACCGTGGCCCTGGAACGCAAAGGGGACAAGAAGGATCACGGGTGGGTTTTAGTCAGTAAGAGTCTGACACTCCCTCCCGCTCCAAAAAAAAAAGGTTCTCCCGGAAATTGCCTTCATTCAAACACGAACTTCGGACTGTCTTCCCAAATATTTTGGAGTCGGTTCCTAGTCTAAACGGATGCAGTTGTGTACGAGAATTTTACATGGTCAGTCTCCAGATAAGCATTCACTCGACTAGGCAAGGCTGGTCCCAGATTCCATGACTTCTGACTACACTTTAGTGATGTGAAAGTTCTACAACTGGTAAACGGGGCCAATAGGGGGCTTATTAAAAGCACTTAAAGGTTTATGGTGTAAGTACATCATAAAGAGTAGATATTTTATTCTATTCTTCCGAGACACGGAGGAAGAAGTCTCGGTAACAGTGTTGCCAGTCGGTCATGTCAGAAATCACCTGAAATATAAAAAAATGTAACCTTTTTGTATAAAAAATAACCTTTCATATTTTTTACTGGAAAGGTATTATAAGTTGATGAAATAGAATATTAGTTGTATTGATTTACAGAAACATCGGTGAGTATTTGAGCACTTGCCCGGATTTCTTGATTTATTCGTATTGATCCTTTATAATAAAATTGATGCATTAATTAAAGGTTTTTGTTCTACTACTGCTAGCGAAGCTTACCAACATGAAAAATTCTAAAACGAGCGTTCCGTTTCACGTTGCTTTTATGTAAAAAATTAAAAGTTAATTCTACAAATCCCGAAAAATCACCTAAAAGTAACCTTTACATTAGTGTAACCTAAAAGTAGGTAACCAATGCAGTTCAAAAATCACCTAAAAGGTTACAAAAGTAACCTTCTGGCAAGACTACTCGGTTAGTAACAGATGGTGCCCTCGAAGATCTACCCGTAAGACTGGTATTTAGTTACCAGCTCCTTTTAACTTACAATCTCTTCTTGTTTAAAATATATCAATATTTTTATCCCACATTTATTTTTAAATACGAGTGTGTCGAGCAAACTCCCATGATAATGATAGATCTCTTCACACGCCCTCTGGCGGTCGTCCCAGGCGGTAACTATCACAGCGGAGGGTCGCAGGCGCCATCACTGTTAACAATACGGAACCCACTCGCGCGCTATTATAAAATGCCCCGGGGTGACATACGGTCGAGATAATTGAAGCGTGCGATATGTGAATTACAGAAACAAGCCTGTGAATTTGATATTTTAATGAGTTTTGCGGGAGTGGTAACGAGGGTAGGATCATAAAAAAATTAAGTACGACGAGGTGGCCGGAAAAGTGTTGTCGAGATAATAATTATTATAAGTTGTAATTAACCTTTCCTCACGTGACAGGTGTAGGTACTAAATGAGTAAAAACTGGACCTATCTGCTGATTTCTCGAGTATACTGGCGTCATGTTGGAAATATTCGGTGTTTTGGCAATCCTAGCGTCATCTAGTATCGAATAGAAAAGTTGTTTGTATCGCCATCTTTTGGTGGATTATACCAACTAAAATCATCTGAGATTCCTTTATGTAATTATAGATGGCGTTGTTCACAAAATTGTATTTTGTAGTTCTGAACTCGGATTTCTAATCCAAAATACATAATTATGCATCATAAGCATCGGAATGACGGGTGTATGACTACAATTAATGACCATGCTATATGCGTGAGAGCGATGCACGAACAATTTACCAATTTTGCGTACATTTTGAAGCAATGTACTATTTTAAAACCACATTTTCAGAAAAAATATGTGATCCGCCAACTTGATGTTTTCTACAGAACGGCAGATGTTGTCTACATCTGGACAAATTAACTACTATATGAGTGTAAAATGTCTACCGCAGCAATGTACGTTATCATATTACATATAAGCATAAGCATTTTGCTATTAGCGGTAAATGAGTGATTTAATTAAAAAAGACTCCACGTTTCCAGCCTGTCCAATTTAATTAGCAACTAGTTGCATCCGGTCATATGTTGCTATGTCTAAATAACAGGGATTTCTTGTGTGAAATGACTACCTATTCCTATAGACGACTTTACGTAAAGTGGTTTTAATAGCAATATTACTAAAATGATTTTTAAATTGACATAATTTTAAACATAAGTTAACAGTTCGGTTAGTTTTTATTTAACAGAGGTACCATATTATATAATCAATTATATCGTATTATATAAATTATATCATATTGTTATCATCATTCAGGCGATAACCTGCCTTGGATTTACATTATATTTGTCCATAAACAAAGAAACCATATTTTTGTTCCTTATAGGAATTGTTATGCCACACAAGAAATCCCTATTGTTTAGTATGATCGGGTGCAACTAGTCCTTACTAATATTATAATCGCATAAGTTTTTATGTATGGATGTTTGTTACACTTTCACGCAAAAACTGCTGAATGGATCTTGATGAAATTTAGCACAGAAGTAGACTATTGTCTGGAATAACACAGGTTTCTTTTTATCCCGGGAGTATGTTCCCTAGTATAATTTTAAACAATCGCGCGATCGGCGGCTAGTTGCTTATGAAATTGAACAGGCTCTAAATGCTTTTTTTATTTTTTTTTGAAAATGAAAAATTGCGGTTTTGCAAAAGTGACAGTGTTGCACCGGAGGTGCGATATTTTGTAATAAATATCCTAAGACTGTGCATATTTTAATACCAATGTTGTTTTCGTCAATAAACAATTTTTATAGAATTTATTTACTTTTATTTATTAGGCTAGTTTTAAAATGGTACATTGTTTTATAATTGTATGTACAATCGGTGCAATGCTCCCACTCATATGACATGGCCATATATACTCGTACTCCCATCATTCTGATTCACACCAAAATATAATAAAACAGGTTAATCTTATAAAATATACAATTTATTCTTAGGAAATAGTCTTACAAAATAACTAATATAATTAACAGTTAGCCTAGAAAGCTAGTTTCTTCATTAGCAAGTACATGTGCTGGTCTACTTCGAACCCGTGCAAATTGTTTGCGTCTCCCTGTAAGCGCATTAGGAGCCCACCAAATGAGACATAGGCTGCTAACCGGGATGCTGGCTCCATGGCTGCTTCATCACCTTCTATCCTGAAAATATACAAAAGAATTTTACTAGGTAGTATTAGGTTTAAAGCTTCCATGTTGTTGTCTGGTTTGATGACTTCTCGTATACAGACTGAAATCTGGATTTGAGCATGATACAGTAGAGGCTAGATTATTCAGAACTCAGTCATACGAATTCCAACCACTGTTTGATTTGTCATTCCAACACAATCCCATTGTCATTTTGCTAAAAATTGTTCTGCTAAATTCATAATGGTTGATCATTGGTCGGTCAATGGACTCATAATACTTTTTGAAAATCGAGCTATTAAAAACAATGACTGCACAATAAAGTTCTAATGGTAGGTCACTGATCAAAGGAACAGTCAAAATTTTAGCAGATTACCGCATACGTCTGTCATTAATATTTCATTTGTCATTATGTACGAGATTACCATTCTATGCCATTTCTTTTAATGGAGTGTCAGTGATTGACCAAGAAAGTCATAATGACACTTTTATAATTATTGGTAGATTACCAAACTAGTCAAGATCAACCATTATGAAATCAATGAGAGACCATTCTGACACTATTGTAATAGCAGACTTGAGGCCCTGGTAGTAGCTCACAAATGGTTCGAAAAACAAAAAGAGTGTGATACTGTGAGTTTACTACAATTAAAACGAATTCAGACATAGACTTAACATTATGTCTTTATAATATAAATATGTACAAAAATCGCTTTCTTCATACACACAATTATCCAGATTACCGATTATGCAAATGCCTTACGACAGCAATTAGTTTGGTTAATAGTCTCTTCTGTAATAGGCATGGGACTTAAACATGGGATTTAAACAAGCCAAATAAGGATTTAATTTATTTCTGCATTAAAGTTTGGTGAATACAGCCGTGATTTTGTTTATTTGTTATGTTCCAACTATGTTGGCATCAGCTTCTAATATAATCAAAAATTCTAGTTCAACCAAACAAACTCTTCCACTTTATAATATTAGTACCTATAGATGGAGCACGCGAATATTCTATCTTTTACAAACCAGTTACAATGCCACAAGCATTAAAATTATTGTGAAAAACAAAGTTCTACAAAACTTTGTTGATACAACTAACCTGTAAACTTTTCCCGACATGACATACTCAAAACTGTCGGCGCGGTTTCCTTCTGTTTCTAGAGGGTTCCATTCACCACCATCTGGATAACCGTTCTCTCTGAGAGTCGTAGCAAGCACTAATCGGAACTTATCACCCAGTTCCATTGGATAAATCCATGAATTAATGTCTAAAATAAGGTCCATTTTAAACGATTCTGATTCACAATGTAAACGGCTACAACGATCGAATTTCTTCCCTTCTGGGTCTATATCTTTCACATTGAATATATCCTCGAATAATACGCCTGCCATTCTTTTAATTTGTTTGTTTAGCACATAAAAACTAGGAAATTAAATTAACAACACGCTGTGAGTCAAAGCTCTACTTGAACAGCAATTCATTGACAGATGTCTACATAGGTTGGTACAATCGTTTTAGGGTGATTAGAGATGAGACGTATATACTGGTAGAGGTATAAATATCAAGTATGTGCTTCCCAGTACATAGACCGGGTACGGACCGAAATACTGGGTAAATACCTTGAAGGTATGACGTCAGACGCATAGTACGATACGAACCGCTACCATAAGGTAGCGCCCAGTTTTATCGGTAGTTTGGTACGCCGAAGCAACCCGAAGCTACCCGACAGCTTACGAAGGGACCCGAAACGTCATTCGTGCTTTATGAACATTCGGTTGATTTAATTTAGTTAGACAAAATGGGTACTTATTTTTACGTGCATAAGGAACATAATAGCATAATTAAATTTTTCGTCCAACAAAAAAAAAAAACAAAATACCTGATAAAATTAAAAAAAATATTGCAAATTAAAATTACCATTGTAAATAAATTGATTTGAAATTTTTTAACTACGCCGGCTAGTTAGTCAGTTTAAATATAATTAATGTTATTTTGCATTAATTTATATAGAAATAACTAGAATTCATTAATAACCATCGTCATACTCTTAGCCGACAGTCCTAAGCCTGGTAAAGTAGGAAGGAAAGATTTCATATCTCATAATGCATAATTACGTATAGGTACTTGAAACATCGTACCTACATTATATTGGAGGCATACCATACTTATCGCATACGTTTACTTATCGAAATCCTACCACACCCAAATACTTAGAAGTATTTTGATACCTGGTATTTGTACCAGGTATTTAGTGATACCCATACCTTAAAGGCGAATGGAGAATGGCAGGTATATCTCATCTCTAAGGGTGATGTAATTTCGGATACGTAGTCACTTTGGCATAAGAAATATTAGAAAAAAAAAAGAAATGAATTGACTTGATATCGAAAACGCACAACGCGTTCTGTGAAGTTGTTAAAAGTAACACTACTTTAGTGTGGCACTTAAAATTTAAATAAAATGTGGCACACTTAAATAGTTGAGTCTTTTGAATTGAGCCCTTCAACTGTGGCAAGGTTGATCTGCTTATTATGTGTGTAAACACATTATACAGTGTATCATATACGAGCTATGATTTAAGTTTTTTTTTATTACAAAAATAACAAAACTAAATGGAATCTAAAATAAGTGTATCCAAATAACATTATTGTTTATCAGTTGGCAGCACCATATGGAATATTTTGCACTAAAGCGCCCTCTGCTCAATTCAATACCAAAATAAAAGTAAAACCATCCTCGCTCGAGCTTCCTTCGCTGAAGCTTAAAATCTAACCTTAAAAATTAAATTGCACGTGTTGGCTCTTTGTTTGTGCGTTTTACAACAAAATTTACAAACAATAGCAACGGTTGGTACCCGGGGCTGACCTAAATATCGTGTTGAACGAGTACAGTGCGTAATCACGAAACAAACAAGTCAATAATCGAAAATGACGGAGGTATTGCAACCCGGCGCAGAAGTGTTTTCGGAGAAGAAAAAGAAGAAGTCGAAGGATCAAGTATCCCTAGGCACATTCCAGAAGCTAGGTGACTTTAAAATCGAGTCATCAGAGGCGGTAACGAAGTTGGATACAGTATATTGGCCATTGTTATTGAAGAATTACGATCGACTCAATGTGCGCACAAACCACTACACGCCGCTTCCATTTGGTCACTCTCCTTTGAAGCGCCCGATCGCAGAATATGTGAAGGCTGGCTTCATCAACGTTGACAAACCTAGTAACCCAAGCTCGCACGAGGTAGTTTCGTGGATAAAACGCATACTAAAAGTTGAGAAAACTGGTCATTCGGGCACGTTGGATCCTAAAGTGACAGGTTGTTTAATCGTGTGTATCGATCGCGCGACGAGACTCGTCAAATCTCAACAAAATGCCGGTAAGGAGTACGTTGCAGTTTTCAGCTTACATTCAGCCGTCGAAAATGTCCAGAAAGTCACCCAAGGTCTTGAGAAACTGCGTGGGGCGCTGTTCCAACGTCCGCCTCTTATTTCTGCTGTTAAACGTCAACTGCGAGTGCGATCAGTGTACGACAGCAAACTTCTTGACTTCGATAAGGAACGCAACATTGGTGTCTTCTGGGTCAGCTGTGAAGCTGGTTCCTACATCCGTACCATGTGTGTACATCTAGGATTAATGCTTGGAGTTGGTGGACAGATGATTGAACTCCGAAGAGTCCGCTCCGGTATCCAGGGAGAACAAGAAGGCATGGTCACCATGCACGATATCTTGGATGCACAATGGGCATATGAAAACCACAAAGATGAGACCTACCTCCGACGAGTGATCAAACCTTTAGAAGGTTTATTAGTAGCCCACAAAAGGATATTTATCAAGGACAGTGCTGTCAATGCTGTATGCTACGGAGCTAAAGTCTTACTACCCGGTATCTTGAGGTATGAAGACGGCATTGAGATTGATCAAGAAATAGTCATAGTTACAACAAAAGGAGAAGCAGTTGCATTAGCCATTGCACTAATGACAACGTCCACAATGGCATCTTGTGATCACGGAGTAGCAGCTAAACTGAAAAGAGTGATTATGGAAAGAGACACATACCCAAGAAAATGGGGCTTAGGACCAAAAGCTTCGCACAAGAAACAGCTGATTTCACAAGGAAAACTGGACAAGTTTGGCAAACCAAATGAGAATACGCCATCAGAATGGCTGAACAGCTATGTAGATTTTAAGCCTAAGACCCAGAACGGAGATGCAGATACCGAGGAGGTTGGAAGGAAGAGGACGGCTAGCACAGCTAATGCGGACGATCCGAATAACTCTGTAGAGGCTAAGTCAGAGAAGAAAAAGAAGAAGAAGAAGAGGGACAGTGAAGCTCCTGAAGTGTAAGTATTCTTTTTTCTTTGAATTATGCTTTTCTAGCACTATTTTAGATATTACTAGCAGCGCCTCGCGGTTTCACCCGCGTAGTTCCCGTTCCCGTGGGAATATGGGGATAAAATATAGCCTATAGCCTTCCTCGATAAATGGGCTATCTAACACTGAAAGATTTTTTCAAATCGGACCAGTAGTTCCTGAGATTAGCGCGTTCAAACAAACAAACAAACTCTTCAGCTTTATAATATTAGTATAGATTAGAATAGGAGATGGAGTGAGTTGTAATCTGATTTGATGACCCAGTGCAGATTGGTGGATGTCACGTTTCTTTGAATTTTTTGGTCTGGAACATGCCAATATATTCACAATATTCATTGTTTCTTAATAATTCTTCCACTGAATGAAGGCTACAGTATTGCAAAGTGTCTGTTATTTGTCTTGTGAGATACTTCACAGTAACAAAAGCTAGATCTTGAATATGAGCCTGAATGTCTTAATATATTTGTAGACAAACTGTCTAGATTTAAATTTTAACACAACATCTGTCAGCCATTAATAGCAAGTGTTCATTTTAAAGTAGGTTAAGTTGTGTTTCCAATTGTTTGAACACCCACTTCTAGTGTACAAAATACATTATTGTTTTATTTATTCTTATCAGTCTATTATTATCATTAAATGTGTAGCAAGTGTAGGAGCTAGGAAGGTATACAAAATACCGTCTCGGCTATGTAATGCTTTGTGCTTTCTTTTTTTGTTTTGTATTGCTAGGCATGCATTTGACCACTATCTTTCTACCTAATGGTAAGAGATGATGCAACTTGGTATTGATGCTCAAGACTCTTCCTAGCGTTTTGTGTTTACATTGATAAATAAAATTAACTCGAAATTAAGCTGACTTCTTCATCTTTGTTTCACTATTTCTTCGCAATGTAGCCAAATCGGAAAGCATGCTTTTTTTAAAATTCTATGTTATTTGTAGTTTTTTTTTTGTTTTTAATATAGGTACATTATATTTAAATAAATAAGTAATTACATCAAATTATCATGTCATTCATCAAATTTTCATGTGTTATTCATGACAAGATACACCAGATATGGAATTTGTTTGTACAAAGACAAACATTGCTTTGAGTTTATTGCATCATAAATACATGCTAGTCTTCTTGGCATGCATTTGTATACAAAACAAACAAATAGCAAGTGTGATGGACTATGTATAACTAATAGTAGAGTTATATAACTTTACCATTACTAATAATAAAGTTATATTTAGTTAGTGCAGGGGTTGTCATGAAGCAGTTCTATGGTAACAGATTTTTTCTAACTTAATATTTATGTACTTACTAGCTTTTCCACATGGCTTTTCTTGAATCAACCGTTTTCCATGCTAAAAAACAGCGTTGGGTAATACAATCAGTTAAACATTTAATTTCTGCAATTCCTTCAGAGATTACTACAGACAGTGAAACAAAAACGACTTTCCTCAATTTTTTCTAGCATTCTGGTAGGAATTTCGGTAAATTTACATGCAATCCAAAACCAGAAACAGAACAATTTTATATGTTTTTATCTAGTTATGAACTCTGGAAGACTTACTTATATTGATTTTTATCTTTTTCAGAACGGAGGACGGCTCTGGTGACGCCACGATGGAAGCTGAAACAACGACAGATGCAGTTGACTCATCATTACGCAAAGAAAAGAAGAAGAAGAAAAAGAAGGTCCGAGAACAGGAGAGAGCAGATGAATAAGAAACATATGTACCATAATCTAGAATCTAAGTTGAGAATTTTAAATAAATAAGCCGAGTTAGATTGATGTAAAACAATTTATATTTTGTTGCGGATCAATGAGTTGAGAACGAGTTTCGCGCGCTTTTATTGTCTGTCATTGGTTTGTTGAGTGACGTTTCGTTTTTTGCGAAAAAAGAATTCTTTTTTACAGCAAAGATGCGAAATGTTTTTTATTTCAGATAAGAAGATTTTTAGCTTTATCTGAGTAGCTTAAATACATATTACTATGTTAATGCCAGTGACACATTTTTATATTAAAGTTTCTGTTATAGTCTCGATGTTCTAGCAATAGTTGATAAATACATTATACTTAGCTTAAAATTTCTGTTTCTGTTAGAATAATTTAAGATGGGTTCCACAGTATCCTTCATTATTATACCGTTAATATTTTAACTTTTAATATAAACTTTTATAATCTACTATAGAAACTTCATAATCAATTGGCTCCATCTATAATAACCAAATAGGTTACACTTTAGATTAATAATGTCTATGGTCTTGAATAAAAAGGAAAATTTGCGTATTTTTATATTTTTAATACGGGTTTTTTCATGTTTAGCCATTTAGATTATCTCCTGTCCTGAATTGCCTGAAATAACGTACAGGTTGCCAAATCGAGAAAATTACATAGCACTCTTGCAGCCAGGTGCTGTTCAAGCTATACTTATAAAACTTATTTACTTTGCCATTCTTACACTTGCCCTTGTGAGATAATATTGGCCATACAGTAATTTTACTTACCACAAGTAGGTACAGATTTGTTTGTCTAATCAATGATATTAGTCTGCATGCTCCATTTTTAGAGGGTTCCGTACCTACCTTATAAAAATATATGATAAAACAAGATCGTGTTTTGCAGGCTCAGTGAATATTTATATCGTCAAATGTAACGAATTCGAAACATCTTAGTGAATTCTTCTAGGGCATAGTGAACCATAAATGATGTATATATTTTTTTATATTTACTTGCGTGAGCTAGTTACGGAAGGTCATAAGACACGTGAAATTATAAATGAATATATTGCTTAACTGCCTGTGTCAACCTTGATGGTAGATTTTATTTTGTTTTTCGAAGCAATGCCCGTAGTTTATATGCCTATAAAACTATACAATGCAACTAAAAACCTTACTATAGCGCTGAGTTCACTACCTAAGTAGGTAGCTTTATTTTGCAAACTACTTGCATTATGATCAATTTTACAGCAAATTAACTTATTGCCTTGCGCCGTTAGCTTGTTAGCTTGCTGTAAATTTCCATTTTGCAAGTAGCCATGCTGCAACATCTACTAGCTTGTACCAGTAAAACTCGACGGATTCAGTGCTTGACTTTTTAAACATTTTTGAGTAGCCCTCAAAGTAGAACTTAAGTATCTTAGAATTAAGAGCTAAATGTGAATAATATAGGTAGCTGTTAAGTTAAACGTATGTTTTTTGTTTATCAACATTAAATGTATGTGGTAAATACTGATGTTCTTATTTCAAGGGAAATTATATTATACTAGCTGCTGTCCGCGACTTCGTCCCCGTGGAATCCCCGATTTTCAAACATTCTTTATCGCTGCTCCGCTCCTATTGGCTTAAGCGTGATGATATATAGCCTAAAGCCTTCCTCGATAAATGGTCTATTCAACCCAAAAAGAATTTTTCAATTCGGACCAGTAGTTCCTGAGATTAGCGCGTTCAAACAAACAAACCAACAAACAAACTCTTCAGCTTTATAATATTAGTGTAGATTATTATTTGCATGATCTAGCTATATAGAGCGTGTTCCCTACACGAAAGTTAGGCAGACGCAGTTTGACTTACAATGTCTTTATATTAGGGTGTTTTACGTTTGGGCACGCCACCATTGCGGCGATAAGTCCCCTCTTTGAGGAGTGGTTGGAGAGACGCCACGGCGTCCTCACCTTCCGCCGGACGCAGGTGCTCACCGGACACGGCTGTTTCAGGAGGTACCTGTGTCGGATCCAGCGGGAGGACACGTCCGGGTGTCAACACTGTGTAGATCGCCCGGGGGACACGGTGGAGCATACGGTGGAGGTCTGCCCTGCTTGGGCGGAGCACCGCAGAAGTCGCCGCCGCCGATCGCCGCAAAGAGAACACTCTTTGTGGCGATCGGCGGTGGCGTTTTCTCGCATCCGGCCCTGTTTCAAGCGGTTCCTGGTTCCGGAGCGAGGAGGCATGGGAAGCGGTCGCCTCCTCCTGCGAAGCAGTAATTCTAGCGAAGGAGGAGGCGGAACGCGTGCGAGAGAGGGAAACCTCACGCCCCAGCCGCCGCAACAGAAGAAGACGCCCCGGGCGTCGGGAAACGCAGGGCGATTCCCGGCCACCGTAGGCGCGGGCCTGCGGATGGCGAGCTATGGGTGGCTCGCCGTCCGATAGCAACCAGACCCGAGTCAACGACGCGTCGTGTTCCACGCGCGCCTCCATGAGCCGTCAGCAAAGAAGACGGGGCCCGTGCCTGCTAGGGTTGCGGAATTTGTTCGAAAGAGTCACCGCGGCCCTGGAACGCAAAGGGCACAAGAATGATCACGGGTAGGTTTTAGTCAGTATGAGTTTGACACTCCCTTCCGCTCCACCCAGAGCGGGAGAAGTCATTTGATGATTTCTCATCCAGAAAAAAAAACAACCCTAATAGACACTGACCCTTTGGGGCCCCGTCTTAGTCCCGACGAGATTGCTTACCTACGATTGACGAAAAACATCCTTCTAAAAAAACACATAAAATAACTTCGGAATTTTCGTGTTCAAAAAACACCGAGGGTGTTTTTTGTTTTGTAAAAAGTTTTTTCCTTATTAATAAAAATTAGACTGATTGATGAGATCAAATATAAAAAATTGTACATTTTCGGTTAGGTACCCTAATTTTCATTTATTAAACATGGACTTGCCGACGCGTTGGGTTTTTTTGCGATCCCGTCTAAAGACAAATTTCTCCCTGTAGGTCCCTAATTTATTATTTTTTATTTTTACGGAAGAACGAAAAATGCATGGTTGTAAGCAAGGCAATAACCTAGGTAGTTAGCTTTACTGTCTTGGAACTGTTGAAAAGTTTCGATTAGTTGCTAAAGACTTGCGAGGAATGGTTTTAGTTTTCACAAAGGGGACCACCTTTGTGAAAACTATGTGATGTTCATAAAATTCCAACATGTGAGTGAAATCATTAATGGCCAACGTTTTCCTACTGTTAGCAGTCAGAAACTCAGAACAGAAGGAATGAGTTTGAAACGGTTACAATGCCAACAAGGAATCAGACAATATTTTATTAGAGTAGATCTCTATAATATTGTTTGAAACAAAATATTGCCAAGAATAGGTGGTATTCAAGTTAGAAAAACAATCACTAAGTACCTACTAAATATAATCTATGGATAAGTCAACATGCCGCTCGATTACTATGGTGAGCGACTTTTGCCGTTGGTCGCTCGTTTGAGTTTAGAAAGTTTAATTATAATATTATGTTTTGTCTAGAAGCGGCTGATAATAGTCTCGTAAATAGTTATTTACGTAGAAACCTACGGTGGATTTTCAATGTAGGTAAAATGCTATTTATAGAAAAATACTTGTTAATTAGTCCCACTGTAAAAAAACAGATGGCGCACGATTCGTGTTTATCGGGGTTTGGCGCGACTCTCATGGAAAGCTTACCTAGGTACTGATAACTATCAAATTGCCAAATAGGTACATGCAATATTTACACATGTTCGAAAAATGATCTCTGAATATAGATCCCGATTGCTGAGCTAATGCAAAGAACAAGATCTTACATAAGAAAAAAAAACCTTTTTTTTCTTAGGCTATAAGACAAGTGGCAACCCAACAACTAACAGCGTCCACATTCAAACGTGACATTGGCTAACAGGAAAAAAAAAGGCGAAGCCAAAAAAAAAACAGCTTTCGTTCGTTTCGTTTCGTTAATAGTTTTTGGCGGGAGTTTTTCGAGTACAGTTCAGTGGCTGTTTTATGACTTTTATGTATTATCAAATCGATTCCTAGTGAATGTTGTGTTGTGAAATTGGTGTGTTTTTGTGTCGCAAGTATCCAAGCAATTGGACAATATATGGAGTATGTGGATTGTGGAATGCAAATATCAGACAGGCGCGATGACGGTAATGTGGCGCTGAAAATTTTATTGTAGTATTGACAGCGAAGTTTATTCGCTACCGTCATTATCTTTCTGCCCTTATCCCAAGGTACTGGGGCACAGCACACCACGTCTTTTTTCGTTCTATCCTATCACGCTATCACTAACTCCCTTTTCTTACATATCCATCCATCTTTCTCTTTGGTCTCCCTTAGATTAGTTATAAAAAAATACGAAAGTTAGGTTCAAAATTTATTTACAAATCAATAATAAAAAGATTTTAATTCAACTGGAGTATTATTTGTTCATTTTTCACAGAATAACATTCTGATCCATACAGTACGACAGGTTAATCACGAACTTATAGATTTTCACCTGAAGGATATCCGTGGGTCGCAAGATGTTCCACTGATCTGTCGCCATTTCATCTTTCCCGAGTTGATTCGCTGCGTTACGTCTCCGTCTATATCGCCATCGCCCTGGACAATTAGTGGCCCGAGGTACCGAAACTCGGAGTAGATTGGTATTGACATTTCGGTGAAAGCTATCATAAGTATAGGACTGGAGAAATTGCCGAAATCGCAGAACAGATATTCTGTTTTGTTTGGTCTCTCGTAAGTCGTAGCTCAATTTCCAGTCAACACTCTCCAGTCTTTGCCGTCTCCAATGTGCTCTGGACCTCTAGGCCGCTTTTGCCAACCAAACCAGCACAATAATGATTGAAGTTTAATGACTACCATATACTCCAAAAACCAATAGAATGTCAAACATCCGAATTGCAATTTAGAGAATTGATAAAAAAATAGAGACTCCATCTGAAAGAATCTGTATCCAAGATCCGGAAAAAAGGAATATAAAAATTGAATTTGACAGTGACTTTTGAGATTAGACTTTTGTTTGACAAGCCAAAATTATCAACACGACGAGTTGTTTTTGTGGTGTTTATTTGGTTTCAATATTGTGTATTATATTTAAATAAAAAATAAATTGTGTACCATGCACTGGTGCGAGATTTCGACTGATAGTGAACTATACAACTACGAATATTTCTCCCAAGAAGACGTTTGCAGATTATGTTGGTCCAGAAATGCAGATACCGAATTACTACTCAAACTTTCAGGAAATTTCACAGAAACTTGTATAGCTGATATAATAAAAGACTGTTTACATATAGAAGTGGACGATATCCATCTAAACAAGGTTTGCGTGAACTGTTACAACGAAGTTAAGCGATTTTATTTTTACAAAACTTTTTGTCAGGAAACTGATGGAAAGTTAAGAAGTATACTCCAGAAAGGCTTCGAAGAATCTGAACTTAAAGATCCGTCATCTGATGTGATAAAGAGCGAAGATATAGACAACGTATACGATGGAATTGACACATATTTCGATGATAATATAGAATTTGAAGAACCAGAGGAGAAAAAATTAAAAATTAATTCAAAAGTCAGGAAAAAGTATTTACACAAACGCTCACCTACTTACTGCAACATTTGTTGCTTGGATCTAGAAACTACAGACGGCTTATCCCACCATAATACAGAATTACATGGCATAGAAAACAATGGCACACTCTTCAAATGTTTTGGCTGTGAAAAACGGTTTAAAAGTCGAAAAACAAGGATAAGTCATGAAGTTAACTTCTGTAAAGGTTTAAAAGATGGATATAAGTGCATGATATGTGACCGGTACCTTCCAAAAAGGTGCATGTATGAGTATCATATGCGAGACCATAGACACAATACTTTGACTGAGCTGCCAGATAATATTTTTAAGTGTGGCAAGTGTATAAAATTATTTAAAACTAAGGAGTTGCTGAAATTGCATATGACTGAACATGGAAAGGAGAAGAATTTTGTTTGTGATGTTAGTATGGCCTGCATTATGTTAAATTTTTGCTAGCAATAAAAAAACTGCTACAAGAATCATTCTATCAGCGTGTAGCAGTTCTCAGCTCAGGGCATAGGACTCCTCAAAAGTCTCCTATACCTTTTACAGTATCCATTTTTATTATTTATTGCTCAAACATCAATTTCATGATAGCACAGTGTCCAGATAAGAAGTAGTCTTTAAGATTCGGAGATAACGGAATGTTATATAAGTAAAAAAAAAAAAATTGTATGCTCTCTTCTATCCGTGAAAACTTTTGATTGGCCTTATTTTGTTACTCATAAGTGTAAGAAATCGTTAGCTGTAAGTTTTCTTAAAACTGTAAAATAAAATAAATGTGTAATCCACTTCTTCCTCAGATATGCGGCCGTGTCTTCACTCGTCAGGACTACTTACACAAGCACAAGCTGACTCACACGGGCATCAAGAGCCATCAGTGTCCGCACTGTGAGTTCAGAGCCACACAGCGGTCTTCTTTGACAGTTCATATTAGGTAAATAATCACACATTACCTCATAATCAGCCAGTTTTTTTAAGGATGGGAAATCATGAAATGAATTCATTCGCTCTGTGCGGAGCAGAAGGGAGTGTAAGAGTCTTAGTCACTAAAACCCATCCATGTTCCTCCAAATGCCCACCGCATTCCAGGGCCATGGTAACTTTTTCGAAAAAAAATCCGCATCATTGATAATCTGCCTATGATGTTGCTACTACCGGGACTTGGAAATGGAAATAAAGCTGTCTTCAGTAGCAGTGCTTATTGTAAAATTAGACGTTATTAGTGTTTCATCAAAAATAAGGATAGTACAGTCTCCTGTTAGTGTCACTTTTCTATATATTAAAATGTACTCTGTGGTGTCACTCCTAAGGCAGTGTGAGCCAGTTAGCCACTTCATCTTCACACACCACACACTACTAAAGATGGATTGTTTTCATTATTGTCTTGTGACATGTATCCATGGGCGTACCCAGCCTAGAGGGGGGCAAGTCACGTTTTTTTTTTACACAAAACAAGTTATTTACATGAAAGATTAGGTATATGTAGTGTAGATTGTAGGGCAAACAGCCACAAATGATCCTGTTTTTTTAGTAGTTAGTATAGTTAGTAAAAAAAATTAATCTTCGTCCGCTATCTTCACCGCGGCGGCGCCGGCTGGCGACTGTAGCACTTGCTCACTGCGCGATTTTTTATGGCAATTGCACCGTGCATTTTGCCAGTGTCTATTGCGCGGTTTTTTATGGCAATTGCACCGTGTATTTTGCCATTTTCTACTGAGTGGTTCTTTATGGCAATTGCACCGTGCATTTTGCAAGTGTCTACTGCGCGCATTATTCAAAAGTTAGCAAATAAGGCCCCGATTACACTTTGATTAGTGATTAGGCGAGTTCATACATTTTCTGCGAGATTTCCAGGGCACCCCTGCCCCCTCCCCCCTGGGTACGCCCATGCATTTGTATCTATGGTTTTCTTATAGAAAGCACACTGGAGAGCGACCCTACAGCTGCGACATGTGCCCTCAGCGTTGTATTTCAAGCTCGAATCTACGCGCGCATCGCCGAAGACATTTGGGTGTTAAGAAATACGAGGTAAGTACACATCGTCAGTCTCCTGGATAAGTTTTTTTTTTATGGATTGCTTATATTCAAGTTGTGATCGGTTTTCCTTGCCTCCATGAATTGCGAAAAAAATTGTGGGAATTGTGGGATCTTTGACATTAAAATCGTAATATGTACCTATGCAAAGTGTTGGAAACGCTCGGTGTTTTATGGCAGTTATTTTTCATTGATGGGAATCATTAAATGACTTCGCCCGCTCTGGGCGGAGCGGAAAGTAGGGTCAGACTCTTACTGACTAAAACCCACCCGTGTTCCTCCTAATGTGCGCCTCCTTTGCGCTCCAGGGCAGCAGTAACTCTAAATTCCGCAACCCTCGCAGTTCCTGCCAAACTTGGGTTCAGTGCAACCCGTTTTTTCTTTCATTCTCCCCTGTATTGCGACTGGGAAATGGCGTGGGAGGTAGTGTAAGACTTACTGATTCTACCCGTGATTCTTCAATGCCCCTTGCGTTTCAGGGCTGCGGTAACTCTTTCGAACAATTCTGATACACTAGCAGGCAGTAATTACCCTGGCTTCTTCGATCATAAATAACAACCTGGCTTACAATAAAGTATCGATACAAAAAAAAAAATATAAAAGAAAATCCTCATATCAGAGAAACAGGCATATACGAATCGATGGGTACAAATTGTCGAGCTACTTCGATCGCTCTTGCAATCCTTTTTGTGTAGTTTCTTTTTTTGCATATTTTTAACTCTGTATAAAAGAGAAAAAGAAAGCTATTTGAGGCAAGCTGAAGCTAGTCATCTCTTTATTGATTTACTACACTACATCTACTCTACTTAAATTTTTATTGTCATTCTAACACGATCTCGCTGTCATTTTGCTAAAAGTTCGTAATCTGCTAAATTCATAATGGTCTATCACTGGTCGGTCAATGGTCTCGTAATCGTTTTTGATAACCGAACTATTAAAAGCAATGACTGCACAATGACGTTCTAATGGTAGGTCACTGATCAAAGGAACTGTCAAAATTTTAGCGGACATTTTTTTGCATACGTCTGTTATTCAATTGTCATTATGTACGAGATTATCATTCTATGCCATTTCTTTCAATGGAGTGTCAGTGGTTGACCATTGGAAAGTCATAGTCTTGACGCTTTTATATTAGTAGATTACCAAACTTGCCAAAATCAACCATTATAAAATCAATGATAGACCATTCTGACACTATAGTAATAGCAGAATTGAGGCCCTGGTACCTTTGGGTATCCAGTACTCGTGCTGAGAGATGAGACCAACTTAAGACCTAGTGGGTCACAAATCCGGTCTCTCCGAGGGACTATGTTTAGGCGCATAAACTGGTCCTGATGGCTGTCTCTTGAATGGAGCAACTCCAGTTTGGAGATGTTCAATGCTGAGAATATCCTGGCGTGTTTTTTTTCCGCGAAAAAGATCCAAATCCACTCAAAGAGGATATTAAAAAAAAGATCCTATATAGGTACAAAACTCTATAATAGAGATACACATTATATATGGATATGGACAAGCTTTATTTTTTTGACGTTTCATTAAAATTGACAATTTGATAATATGAATTGTAATTTTGACATCTGTTTAATATTTGACATAGCATAGAGGTGGCATTTAAATTGATAAATATTTTGACCTATATCTGAACCGTTGTTTTTTGATATGTGACACAATACATGCGCGCCGAATTACATATGTGGCAAACATGTCTGAACCTTCACTTTTTCATGTTATCATGCATGCAAGTTTTTTTATTATTGCATGTTTCCACATGTTTGACCAAATAATATAGTAAATAAATCGATACAAGTCATGTCTGTCGCCCGCGGCTCCGCCCGTTTAGATTTAGTGCTTCCCTTTAAATAAATTATAAGTGTTATATAGATGTAAGTATTTTACTACTATTATAAATGCAGATGAATTAATGTTTGTTACTTAATCATGCCAGAACGGCTGACCGGATTTGATGAAATTTAGCACAGAAATAGATTATAAACCTGTAATAGCTTTTTGATCACGCAGGCGTAACTGCTGTCAAAAGCTATATTACTATTATTAAGTTTCACCAAATCCTTTCAGTAGTTTTTGATTGTAGTAACATACATGCATCCATCCATCCTCCCTCACAAACTTTACCACTAGTCAAATGTTTTAGTACGATAGGGTAGAAAGGATTATTAAATTTTCATGTAGATAGTAAAAAATATAGTTATATTTCTTTGATATCGTTGTAAATAGAATGTAGATATATGTTTGGTGACAACCAAACTTCAATATAGAATGTTAAATAAAAACATATAGCTATCATTTTGTTTATTTTCAGTGCACAATATGCAGCAAGAAATTTGGGTACAAAATAAGCCTAGAAGAGCATATATCGTCAACACACGTCCGCTCTGAATCACACCCTTGTGAACACTGTGGCGCCACCTATACTAGGGTGAGAGGACTACGTCGCCATCTAGCGGCGAAACACGGCAAACAGGTCAAGAGCAAAATCCTCGAACAGAACTTGTTAGTTCAGGTAACAGAGACAGATGGCGGTAAAATCGATATTTTAAAAGAAGTCGAGTATGAGCTGAAGGACGGAGATAATGTTTTGTTGTTGAAACATCAAGATGGCGATGTTTATATGGTATGAATTTGTGTATTCAATGTTACTTCCTAACAATTTAATAAACATTACCTATCTAGTACTTAGTTTTATTTAGCGCCATCTACCGGCGAGTAGCGGCAGCGGATTTAATAATAAAAACGCCCACGACTAATTAATTTACAAGCGGTGTCGCTTACTTCCACAGCATAGATGGTAATAAATACCACAAGAAGTATGATCTTTAGTTCCCTAATTAAACTATTATTGTTCAAAGCTAGGAAATGGGTTGATTCAAAAACTATCGATCGCTAGATGGCGGTGCCGTTACCGTTTAACGGCCGAACCCAATAACCGATCTATCACATACTGGAGATAGAAAAACAAATGAAACAACAGAAAAATGATATAGGTTTTTTGTTGTTTCATTTGTTTTTCTATCTCCAGTATGCGATAGATCGGTTATTGGGTTCGGCCGTAAAGCAACAATGGTTTATAAACTGATGCGTACGATACTAAGGGGACTTAGTATGACGTTTTAGAATGTCAGTCATGCCAACGAGAAAGAGGGATGGAGCTATACCCCCTATATAGCTCCATCCCTTTTTCTAGTTAGAACGATTGACGTTTTAACACGTCATAATACGCCCTCAGGTTCCGCACGGATGAAGGTAATGCTAGCTCTCGACTGCATGGATCTTGGCGAAATGTTTGTGTTCTTTTAGTAGACGTCTGCCTAACCCCTTTATATATTATCGTCAGTGGCGGCCTTAGGGGGTGGCGAGCAGGGTAACCGCTCGGGACCTCGCTCTGCCAGGGGCCTCGCGCAATCCGATTTTAAAATACTAATACTAATAAAAAGTTTTAGATTTGATGTGAGTGCGAAGAGAGAAGTGACACAAGATGGGCTTTCTGCTTTGTAGATTTTTCGTTTGAAAACTATTTAGCCCATTGTGTTTTTTAAAACAAAAATATATTAATAATAATAATATATCTTTTATTTCAGGTAATAAAGACCCATAAAATATATGTATATATACCTTACAGATTATCATACATATTTATATAAAACAAAAACATTACACTATTTTACACGAAGTGTCGGCGTCGTGTTACGCTGCGTGGTGTCACGTAGCCTTCCGCGGAATCGCCGATACACGACACCCTTCGGCCAAAACTCTTCCTTGAGGAAGGTCTCAACATGATGAGTCGGAACTTGCACCACGAACGACTTGAGAAGTCCCTAAAATCTAGAAACACCTATTTATTCATTAAAGAAAGAACTAGGGCCTCATAAAGGTCTTTGGCCCAGGGCATCGGAAATATCTACCGTCCATAGCCTCGCAACGGTAAAGGCCGCCGCTGATTATCGTAGTGTTGTTATATATACTATGTAATGTTATATTTGTGTTCTTATGTACCTATCTATCTTGTTTCGATCTTTCAATCTGTTTCCACTGTGTCATGTGGTCATGTCGCAGGCAAATCAAACAAGAGCAAAACTTTTATTTGCAAGATATTTTTTATTTATATCCATCAGTTACAATTATCGGAACAAAAATAAAAGTTCTCTATAATATTAAAACGATTTCTCACATTGCTAACATGTACCTATTCGTAGTACATACATTATATATTTACATTATTACATACATTGGTAAAGTCCGGCTATTGTGAGGGATTGAAACAAAATTCTTTAGCACTTAATGTTCGATGAAAAACCTTATTTTCGCTATCACGGCGGAGCTAAGTGGCTCTCCCCACTTCCTTTCTACGGCCAAAATATCGAGATTCCTTTTCTACTAAGAAATTTGTCATTCCAACACGATCCCATTGTCATTTTGCTAAAAGTTCGTAATCTGCTAAAGTCATAATGGTCTCGTAATACTTTTTGATAACCGAGCTATTAATTAAAAGCAATGACTGCACAATGACGTTCTATTGGTAGGTCACTGATCAAAGGAAATGTCAAAATTTTAATACGTTTGTCATTAATTTGTCATTGTGCGCGAGATTACCATTCTATTTCATTTCCTTCAATGGATTGTTAGTGGTTGACCATTGGAAAGTCATAGTGACGCTTTTATATTAGTAGATTACCAAACTGGTATTCAGAAGCCGACCCCAATATAGTTGAGAAAAGGCTAGGTAAATGATTTCTAGAATTATAAACTGTTTAGACATTTTCTTTTGTGTTCATGCATATTCCCTATTGCATTCGCTATAAAAATGTAACCTAACCTAACCTAATAGCGCCGCTGGTGAGCATAGCATAATCAATCAGCCAATAATTTAATTACCACTGCTGGGACACAGGTCTCCTGCGTAAGAGGGAGTGTGCACAGTGCGGGTTGGTGGATGTCACTTGTCTTCTAAGTCATCCCGATTTCTTCGCGATACTTTCCTTCATAGTTTTGAGGGCATTAGTGATGAAATAAATTATACTAAGTAAAATGCCCTCCTCAGTTCGAACCTGCAACCTAGAATTTGTAAGTCGGGGTTGTAACCACTGGCCCACCAGTATTCATTCAGGCCGGGTTAGGTAAAACAGAAATGGTAACGGACGGTGTTGCAACTACATGTTTCAAATTACCCCGATTTTTTTTGACAACTTCCTAAGGTATAAATTTCTTCAGACACGTTTACTTAATGATTGTTTAGAAGTCTTTTGTTCAAAACCAACATATTATGGAGCCTATTTAACGAAACCGGTAGGCGACAGGTGACCTGTCAATTTATAATCTGTCGTGAAATGTGTATTAAGTCGTAGCCAAATTTCTGAATTGGCCATTTCGTGAAGTGGTCAGTCATTTCACATTATGGTTAACCACTTCATGAAATGTCATCTTAAACCCAACCTAACCTAATTTCGGTCACATTATATCTTTGTCACTTTTTTACTTATATGTTGCATTGTCAGTTATGGGTCCTGGAGAATTCCGGAGTTTAAATCCGTAAACAATACAACACTTTGCATTTATTCCTACAACATTGTATTAGTACTCATCTACTGGCTTTTTATTGTATCTTTACTGTTGTAATTATTGCTTGTTCTACTTATTTAATCTACATCTAACATTTAGTACGGCTATATGTGAGAATCACAAAATACTTATTTGACTAACATCAATATTGTCGAAAAGAGGAACTTCGCACGCCTTAGCTTACAACTACCCGCTAAAAACGTAAATATGAAAATATAACAATGGAGGAGGAAAATGGAAGAACTTGATTATGTTTGGCACAAAATTAGTCTTCGTTTAAAAAAAAAGTTCATATACACATACACATTGGTCTAGTTACCGTTCAGCAACTGATTATTTGTGAATGAATAATCGCGGTTTATAGAAAAAAAAATCGACCTGTCACAAATTTTCGTTCGAGAAACTGTATGTCTTACGATTTAGAAGGTATATTTTTTGACGTGAACTTCAGCGAAACTATTTTTGTATGACTGATCAGCCAGTTAGCGGTGACGTTACGTATATATATGTGTACATTTATAGCTATACAAAGATCTTTTTGCATGAAGCTAAAATCGGAAAAAAATCCCAATTTTTTTTTGTTGTAGTAGAATTCACGAATATTTCCTGGAATTTAAAGGTTAAAAGATCTTTGTTGCATTGCAGTTACAATTCAAACTACAGGAATTATACGGACAAAAGACGTTTTTAGTGCATGTCATGATATAGCGAACATATTAATTATGTTGTGACCATTCTGCCCTTTTGCTTTAAAATGATCACGATTTGAATATTTTGTTCTTAGTTTTGTGATAGATACTTTCATAAAAATAAAGTTTTTAGCGGTAAATAATTTAAATTCATTATATTACTTTTCACTTAATATTATTAAACTTTATACACTATTATTGAGATAAGACCGAGTTAGCTCATCTATTGGCTCAAGAACTAAAAACTGTCAAACTATACTGCGCTCATTTTGTGTTGATACATGATAATTTCGACATTAAACTAACTTGACAGATAGGTAGTTCTAAAGCCTCTTTGTTTTACAATATAAGTCTACTGCCGTGTTCGCCTGAGACATTACTATAATATCTACAAGTGCTACATCTAAGTAAGTTTTATTGCCAAACCATAAGATGACATAGTCAATTATTACCAGTTTTTTTTTTGTATTTTTTTTTTACTATCTTTGGCAAAAATTGCCTATATCACCCTTTAGTAATATTTTTATTAAATTCTACAAGTTAGAAATTCGGAAAGTTTTTTTGTAATAAGATTTTTTTTTTCATATTTTCCTAATTTTATGGTTAACTTTCGTAAACAAATAAATAGAGTCCATTTGTTTGTATAATACATATTTACAATTTAAACAAACCAATAGGCTAGTCTCAGTTTAAGCCAAGCGAAAATATACCTTTTGGTGGATTAAAATAAATGTTAGATGAAGAATACATTTTTATAGAGAATAATAAATGTTAGAGAGAAGTATGTTTGTGAATCAATCACGCACGCCTCAATTTGTATGACAGAATTTGTAGGTAATGTGGAAATCATGGCTGGTGGCTGGCAGTGGCGTGCAGTGGTTCGAGTTAGGGTAGGCCAGAGAAAATGTCCAAATAAATTTAAAAAAATAACCACATTATTCCGGGTTGATTTTTAATGAAATGAGTTTTTTTTATTTTTTTAACTGCCTATTTAAAAAAAAAACAAAAAAAAAGACACCAAATTTCAACCCTGAATAATGTGGTGTGTTTTTTTTTGGACATTATTTTCTGGCCTACCCTAACTCGAACCACTGCACGCCACTGCTGGTGGCACGCACCTCTCAACGGTTGAAAGAATTGGAAGGCATGGCCCAAGTTAGGACATTTATTTTGATACTTTTTATCTCGATGGTACGTTCCCTTGAAATTATTTTTGACTATCACGCAGACGAAACTGCGGGCAGATGCTATTAAAGAATATTTTCGCTTGGCATTCCTAGCAGACGGAATATATTAATGGCAGTAAATCAGAGATATGCAGAGTCCAGATTCAGTAATAAATATAAATACTGGTCTCTGAGATTCTTTAACGGATGCTTTATTGAGAAACGAAAAAAAAAGCATCCGCTGCGTCTATTTCAAGCAAAATTTTATATATTTCGGCGTTAAAAAACACATTTTATTCTTAGTTACCTATTTAAGAGACAATATCCTGGTGTGAATATCAACAAAACAATATAAAGACTCAAAGACCAGCAATACAGGCAAATATTTTATTTTAAAATTCGAAACCCGTATTCGACACATTTAATTTCTATGAGAAACGGAACCCCTCTAGTAACATTTAAAAATACATTAAGTTACTCATACGATCACAGAAATAAATATTATTAAGAACATTTTCATGTACTCAAGAATACAGCGTTGCCACATTTCTTAACATTTACCCACACTTTGGGAAATTACCCTATAATTAACTGGTAACACTGGCAACATTGAACTGTCATCGACAATATAAAATGTCAATGCATTTTTTTAGGCGAAGGTAATACCTTGTAAAGCCTAGTTTTAAATGGCAAAGGCCTCGAACAGGCTAGTAAGGTAGGTTATCCCTCAAGAAGGCTTGTTTGGTGTAACCTCTTCGGAGACATTTGCCCCACCAGGAGCGTTGCGTGCACATCTTCACAGGTTTGAGGATGAAGCATTTTGTTTGTACAACGTTGAAGAACAGCTTTCCAACCATGTTTGATACTGATGTGTCTGCTAGCTTGAGGCATGCGCGGAACCTGTAAACATAAGGGAGAAAAAATAAGAAACTTGGCAGTATGGAAAGTTTTTTTCATAAGTGGTAATAGGGATGTTTCCTGAGTAAAAAATATATGATTATGTTTAGTCCGTCAGTTAGATTATAGAAAAATATTGGACACGTATTTTTTCCTTTATCAAATCTATAAAAACTGACGAAGATACAAAGCATCAAAGATCAGGAGTGGGGGCTTGTGACGTCACGGCTCGGTAAAAATTGTAGCGAGTAGTGACGTCACACGTGTTTTCAACGCACTGTATTGTCTTTATTTTTTGTTTACGTGAAAAAAGAAAAAATACGTGTCCAATATTTTTTGGAAATCTACCTGACGGACTAATTAGATTTTTTTAGTCAACTACCCTATTGTTATAGTCTTTTTAACATACATAATGTTGCTCCTCCGTATGTCTTTTGGACTAATAGTTTAGTATACATAGCTGCGACTGCTAATCTATATGGCACGAAAAATGATCAAGGGCAAGTATACATGTGTATATATTTTGTCATGCTGTGCCTAAATAATCCCAAATAAAGAGCATGGCATACCAAACCGCACTGGGCCCGCGTGGTGGATTACGGCCCATTCCCTCTCCTAGAGAGGAGGCCTGTGTCCCAGCAGTGGGAACGTTAAAAGGCTGATTATGCTATGCTATGCTTAAAGAGCATGGAATGTCTTAAAAGTACCATGATTTCGCAGTGAGAGATAGACCAAGCTGTACAGAACAAATAGCACTTTTCTTTACTCATAATTAAGTCATGATGGTAATGGATGTCTCAGTACGGCTTTGGAGGTATGCGGAGCAGAGAGTAAAGTCCCGCAAACCTCCGTTGAAAAGGGAGGATCCTCCGGCCAGACGGGTTGTTATGTCTGGTGGGCAACTGCCCGATAGATGATTTCGGGCTGTCGTATATGTTCTAATCGCGCGGAGAACTTTGATTGCGCGATGCAGGATTAGTTCTTATGTGGCGCCATAGATGTCGCTACACGGCTACTGGTCTTTTGTACGTTGAACAGACTAGACTCAAACTCAAACCATTCGTTTCAATTAAACCAATTACTGGCATACTTGCACGTTACAAAGCGTAGATCTCTATGGAGAAGAGCGTGCAAGGAACTCTATGGACACTCTTTCAAATCCATAAATTGTTTCAAAGTTCTGGATACATTGTGCTAGAATGTGAATAGATTTGAGAGTCAATTTTAGAAGCTTTCACAACGACTTACTTCCCCTAGACTTTTTGGTTCGTAAGTTCATAGTACTAAGGTCTATGTCAAGCACGTTTTATACGGGTCTGGTATGGAGGAGGTAACGTAGGGGCAAAATGATGTTGGTTTCCGCTGAAGATAGGCCCTTTAAGAGTCTTTCAAAGACGAGATGACCTAAAATGCTAACAGGGTCTACCTGAAGAATACATCATGTATCGCTGTACGAACTTGTTTTGACGACACGGTTGGCGCAGTGGTTGAGCGATTGGCTGCTGCGCTCCGTGTCATGGGTTCGATTCCCGCACGGAACAAATATTTGTATGACCTACAGATAGTTGTTCCGGGTCTGGCTGTTTGTGTATGTGAGATTGTATGTTTGTGAACGCACCCACCACACAGGAGAAATTCATAGTGTGGGGCAAAGTTTAAAAAAAAAAACTTGAATCGAGCTGATCTCTATGCGATCAATAAAATGTCTTAAGCCCGGTATCTCGAAAGAAAATTATTGTGACAACGTGTCAAAAACGCGTTATTTATCTGTGATTGGTTGAATGAGTTATCAACGGCCACCGCGTAAATTAACATGCGTTTAATTTTCTAAAAACCTCCACTTAAAAGTTTCATAAAAAAACGAGTATCTTCTAACATCGATGATCGATTACAGTATTAAATTGCGTATCAAAACATAAAACCTCTATGATGAATTTCCTCAATACGATGACATTCGTAAAATCCAAGATGGCACATGCACTCCCGCCAATTTATGGCGGGACCGTCATAAACTGACAGTTTGACAGGCGCCATTATTAAAAGCTGTAAATCTTTATATTAAAGATGGGAGAGTTAAAAGTTAATACAGAGACCATTCTGAGACAGGGATTCGTTGACTGTTACGTTAATATTATGACCAGTAATAACCTATGATTTATAGTAAAGATTATGGTCAGTTTTTCATGACTGGCGAAGCAGAGAGTTGAATTTTGTAGTACATATACTCCGTTTACTATAGCATTAGACAGAAGTTAAAAAAGGTTCTTTTAGGGGCACACTTTGTTATAAAAGTATTACAAACATTAACTACAGTCAGGATTGATGTAGTGTTAAATATAATCAACTAGCGACCCGCCCCGGCTTCGCGCGGGTGCAATATAGATACTAATGTTTCCTCTACTATAATATGCATTTATTATACATATAAACCTTCCTTAAGAATCAGTCTATCTATTAAAAAAAACCGCATCAAAATCCGTTGCGTAGTTTTAAAGATCTAAGCATACATAGGGACAGACGGCGGATAGCGACTTTGTTTTATACTATGTAGTGATTTAAATAACAGCAGTCACACTAAATTGTAATTATTTAACCTATCTCTTTTCTGAAATTAAAAGGTTTTTTTATCTTCTTTCATTTAATTTTATTTAGTTTTCATAATTAATATTGTCGTGTCAATGTTTAAAATCTAAAAGAAGCGGAAGCGGACAGTATCGGGAAGGTTTACCATGTCACTATAACTCTACCAAATCTAAAATGTCACCAATTGCCTTCATAAGTTGCAGCACGTGTTTTTTAAATTTTGTCAGGTGTAAACTGATTATTACTAAAAATTGTTCAATTTCATGTAGGTACCTATCCAAGCATCGTGACGAGTAAATCGATGAAAAATGCTTTATTGTAAGTCATACATTGTTACTTATAATTTTATAAATAAAGCACGTATAATATTATCTATTAAAATTGTTTGAATTTAACTTGAAAACAAAAGGTTTCGTACTTCTGTTTCTACGAGTCTCTTTTTTCTAAAGTTATACTAAATGGAGTTTAGTTTATTTGAATAATTGTGGGATCTATGACATTAAATTCGTAACATGCAGTGTTGGAAACGGTAGGTGTGTTTTGGCAGTCATCATTTTTTTTTATGGATCTAATAAGCTGGAAGTCATGGTGACTTTCGCCTTGATATGTCTACTCTAAGACAAATAAGTTTACATCCTACACTTCCATAGAGTTCATTTTGTAACATTTTATCGTAACATTAACGTGCCCACATTAAAATGAAGACCACCATTTTTATCGTCCACTGCGAGTTTAGAACCTCTTAATAAACGCCATTTTATTGTATTACGTCAGCGAATTGCATTTTATTGCATTGTCGATTTTATCGGGATTTATAGACAGTGTGGGTTTTTATTCGTTTGACTATTAATTTTGATTTCTATTATGGCGATAGGTGTTTATGGAAAGGAGTAAGTAGGAACCTACGATTCTAATCTACAAGGACTCTTATAAGACTTTTGAGACTCTGTGTATTTGTATTAATGTCTTCCACTGGACTACACTTCGACTCGGGCTTAATCATCCACATTGACGGATAAATGGTGATAAATCTAAATATCTCGGACTCCAGTTATCGAAGAATAACATGTTATCATGACAATATATATTATTTTTAATTCATATAATATATAACAGTCAATTGAATTGAGGAAAACTCGAGTCGATTATTTTTGATATTTCCTTTACTGAACTTTTTTTTTTAAAGGAGGACTGTTCAAATTGTTACTTTAATTTTTTTGAGATAAATAGAAGTTGCCTATGTAAGTAGTAGTTTTGGATAAACTTCTACTTTCCCTACCTACTCAATAAAAATGTATGAATCTATGAAATTAAAACTATTCAACTCTCAATCAGCCTTACGAAGTCCCATCACTATTCTAAACAAACCGATCAGCAATTTTGACATAAGGACGTCAAAATTTACAATGCTGCCAACATCAAAACAAAAAAGGCGGTAACAAATGGCGCGAAACGCCATTACGTCCAGCTCCTAGCTGTCAAACGCACGCGTTCAGATACCACTAAGGGTACTTATCGGTGCATCCAGTAATATATTCCGATAAAGTGCCCGCCTATGCCAAGAACAAGGGATTCTTGCGAACGTCTTGCACTGGTATTTTAAAGATTTTTGAAAAGATTTGTTTTTTTTTCGGATTTCTTTGAAATGCGGCATAGGATCTTCGTCCAGGTTTCTCATAAAAGTTAAATGCGTGACTTATGCGTGAACGCCGTATGGCATTTCATACAAATTTTCAAGTCACTATTTTGCGAAATGACTGAACCGATTTTAATGAACCTTCACACATATCAGCAGGATACACAGGTCTAAAAAGTTAGTTAAAAACATTTTCGAAATGTCTTATTTAAAAAAGATAACTGGAAATTTATGTTTATATGGAAAATTTAAAATGGGTCTAATTTAACTGTAACATTATTTATCGAAAATTTATTTTAATCATTAAAATCTAAAATTTTCAAGTTTTTTCAAATTTGTATGAAATGACGTTTGGCGTATACGCTCTTAACTCGAAGATTGTCAAATGACTTTAATTAATAAAATGATTATACTGCAATAATACCCATATTCTACATAATTTCCTTAACCCACTTAACTCCACCTCTTTTCAGCCTCCCTCAATATGAAATTGCTGTTTATTTACAGACCTTTTGTCCTCAACCCAAAAGTTTTTTTTCAGTTGTCATGGCGACTGAGTCGAGTGGAGGCAAAAATTTCAAAAGAAGTAGATCACTTAAAAAGTAAGTACCTAACTACTATTTATTTTTCGATGTGTATTTGTAATCCTATTTAAAGATTTAGGTGAAAGCTCTTAGGTAGTATGTATTTTTATAGGGAAGTTTTCTTAGGTGTGGTGTAAAACGACATTTTATCTTGAACAGTGGACACTCCGGCTTACTGACAAAGCTATGGTCGTTACTTAACGAAGCCATATCTTAGGGGTCAAACCTTTTAAACATAGCTTTTTTAGCAAAAAAAAAAACTTTGCATAGTAAAGAATCGTACAGCAAATGTAAAGTTGTTTTCGTGACTCGATTCCGAACTAGAAAACAACGTCTTTTTTACACTATTAAGCTATCCGAAATAGTTGAAAATAGAATAACTATCAATTTAGAAGGCGAAAATGCCTGTAGCAGTGAAATTGGATAAAACATTTACTTACTAAATAACCAGGTGTTCGAAAAATATACAAAAATATAATACAAACGGTGAAAACAAAATCAATATTGATTGTAGACCAAATATCTGCGAAAAGAACGTTTTAATGGCAGGTGTATTAGACGGGTCGAAGTTGTCATACTTCTCTTTCTAATTATGGCCTTTAAAGCTTGATGACTTGGTCGCTGATGAAGATATTTTAAAAAGTATTTCAGATTCTCTCACAAGAGATGCATGCATATCTATGTATTATTCTCTATTGCCGAAAACCATGAAGCTACAGCTTATTTGGCTTATACTATGTCCATTATCAAGTAAAAGATAAAAAAATATCCAACATTTAAAGTTGTATAGTCATTACTCAGTTGGTAATGTTAAATTGTAATGTACAGATTACAGAGGGCTGACAAAGCTTCGACCATTCGCACTTAACGAGCCCTTACGTCTTATGCACTTATGTTGAGAACACAGAGTAAGTGTAGGTCAGAGAACACAACAGTTTAACAGGTTTCAGGGATATTAATAATACAAATTGAAGTTTACGCTGTCACGATTGAGAATGTTAAAAAACTTGCATTATGGCCACAGTGGTACAAAATGGACTTGCTTATTCTTTTCGTTGCTAGGCCAGATTAAACAAATGAACGCGTTACCGTAAGCAGGCCCGTGTCGACGGTGCGTCGTGTTCCACGCGCGCCTCAAAGAGCTGTCAGCAAAGAAGACGGTCCCCATAGGGTCAGTGCCTGCTAGGGTTGCGGAATTTGCTCGAAAGAGTCACCGCGGCCTTGGAGCGCACAGGGCACGAGAAGGATCACGTGTGGTTTTTAGTCAGTAAGAGTCTGACATTCCCTTCCGCTAAGCACAGAGCGGGAGAAGTCATTTGATGATTTCCCATCCAGAAAAAAAGGTCATATCTTCATGGTACAAATGTGTTGTTCATCTATTCAACTGAAATATCAACGTAAAAAATAAGGTGAAGTGAGCTGTCATTCCACACGATGCAGATTTGGTGGAATTCGCATAAAAAAATTAATTACTTAGTTAACATGCCATTCTTAGTATAAACAGAATATTATCTTTGCCCCTTTATTTCCTAATTGCAATCACAAGGTAAACGTTAGCCTCGGTGTTTCAAACGACGGATTAGTGGAAGCCGACACATTCGGCCGTTTCTTATTTAACGAGCGCCTTCCCCTTAGCTGGTGCGATCAGTAATCGTTTATGGGGAGAACACGGGAATCACCCTGAAGAAACGAGTAGTTTGTTTGGGTGTAGACGAATTTATTTATTTGTTTAAACTAGCTTCTGCCCGCGACTTCGTCCGCGTGGCATAGTTACTTTACCCCCGATTTTGAAACTCTCAGCCCGATCGGTTTAAAATTGACAAAGTTTCATACAAAGTTTCATCTCCTATTTTATCCCCTTGGGGGTAGAATTAATCAAAATCCTTTCTTAGCGGATGCCTACGTCATAACATCTATCTGCATGGCAAATTTCAGCCCGATCTGTTTTGTGGTTTGCGCTGTGCGTTGATAGATCACTATGTCAGTCAGTCACTTTTGAGTTACATTTAGATTGTATACACAAGGGAACATATATGTAATAACAACACATGTATATAATGCCTTAGGCATTCTCTATCACTCAACAAAAGCTGGTGCTGACTTTTCATTTAGTTTTAAAAAAGATGTTTTACTGTATCTATGTTTAGTATGGATTAAGTAGTGCCTCTTACATAATCCTAATGAGAAACTCATTGTTTTTTTTTGGTACAGTACGGTACAGTATTTGGTACGCGTTCATCCCTAAATCGCTGACCTGATTTTGTTGAATTTTGGTGCAGAGATAGATGGTACCCTGGATATGGGTAAACTTTAATGCGAATTTCCAATAGCGAAAATTAAAAAGAAAACAAGCAAATTGCGACAAAAACACAAACATATAAAAAAATACACAACTATTACAGATTAATACAATTATTTAATGAGTTTTCTGCAAAATATCACTCGAGATTCCAGTCAGAGGTTAAAAAAACACAGGTTAACTTAATGCCGCTGAGTCTCTGCACATTCATTACTCTGTGGTCATTCCTCGTGCGAGCTTGTCGCGCTTTCTCTCTCGCTTCATTTGCCAAAGTTCTGGTCAAGCTGCCGGCCACTGCCAGTGATGCGACCATGTCGATATTACTGTCGATAGTTTTACTATCGACTTTCATTAAATGTAATAAAAGAATTAAAACTATTTAATAGTATGGTAAATGAGAATTTATAAAATGAAATCATAAAAAAAATGTTAAAAATAAAACTCGTAAATCTTTTTTTGGTGGTCAGTGAAGGAACCAAATAACTACTACGGAGGCCTTGATGGGTGAAAGATTTTGAATATAAATCTCCAACAAGACCTACGTACAGTCAGTCGCAAAAGGCCAATGAAAGAAAATACATTAACACAAAAAACATTAAGAAAACGTAAAGCAATCTTTAGAATATCGACAGATTCCCATCCCTTACCCACCCGTAAGCCATAAGTGGCTTAGTTATACTACAAGCACTGCCAAATACCGAATCAATGCGGGCAACGTAAGAACAAAAGAAGGATTACGCCTTTCCTTGACCGCCCGAAAAGAATTAGTGAAAAAAAAAACATAGACTTGTTAGTCTTTGGTCGTTAGTGTTGCCAGTATTGGTTGGTCAGCGTAAATGATCGGTTTTTTCGCCCGCATAACTATAATACAATGCTTTGTGAATTGTGACTGCATTTTGTTTTTAACTTTGATCTTGAACGAACGTGTTTAGCGAATGTTATTTTAGGGTATTGGAATTTGTAAAAGGAATGCTCTTTGATGGCTGTCTCGATGTTTTGTTGGCGTTAATGTATTTACAAAAAAAGTTAGCTGACGTTTGTTTTGTTTTATAAAAACGAACGGTCTAGTCGGTTAGACTGCCCGATCAATCTGTGTAGCCTTTAACCGTCGGTTTTCAGTTTTACCGGATACATTTGAATACCAGTACTTATTTAACACGAACCGACTGCTCTGGCCTCACAACCCACTAACTGGGAAACTGGGTAAGACTGGCGTCAGATTTATTTGCTACGGTTTTTTAGGGTTCCGTACCAGAAGGGTAAAACGGGACCCTATAACTAAGACTCCGCTGTTCGTCCGTCCGTCTGCCACCAGGCTGTATCTCATGAACCGTGATAGTTAAGCAGTTGACATTTTCACAGATGATGAATTTCTGTTGCCGCTATGAAAACAAATACAAAAATAAACAGAATAAAATAAATATTTAAGTAGACTCCCATACAATACAACAAACGTGATTTGTTTGCTCGTTTATGCTCGGTATTGATAACGAGAACAGCAGTAGGCGCTTGAAATATTCATAGAATATTTGGTTAGGTATATATTCACTTTAAAAATAAATAGTGAAATTAAATAAAACAAATATTTAAGAGGGATCCCATACAATAGCCACGATATTTTTGCCGTTGTTATAGATAATGGTACGGAACCCTTCATGCGCTAGTCCGACTCGCACTTGACTGGTTTTCACCTGTGTTTTACATTACAATGTTTGAAAGCATTACAAAATTTAATTACCTTTTATATTTAAGTTCAAGCTTTTTCTCACAAGTACCATACGGGTTAAAGACAATCCAAGCTAGAACTCTTTCAAACCCCTATATGTACCTAAAGTTTTCAAACTTGCGGCTTTAAAGTTGTTTCATTGTTTCTTTTTATTATGGACTAGCTTCTGCACGCGACTTCGTCAGTGTGGGCTTCAAATCGGGATAAAGTGTATGTTTAGTCTAGGTGATTAACTATACATATGCTTGCGATTTTTTTTAATCCCTTCAGCCGTTTGGGTAATAAACATTCGTCCATTCTCGCAAACTGTCGCAATTATAATATTAGTTAGATATAACATAAACAAATAATTAGAAATACTAGTAGGGTTCCGTTAATGTGAATTTATTTGTTAACTCTGACGTTTTAAATTAATTGCATGATATCTTTTTGCGCATGATGAGTTCCACTTTCTTAACTTTTTAAAGACTGTTTAGTATTCCTATCATATGTTTTAAAAAGACGCGTTTTGATTACAATTTACTGTTATTTTATCTTTGTGACACATTCGGGTCTACAAAGTTTTACTACTACATTATACAGTCTATTTTGGCGGGCAAAATTTTGACAGCTGTCAATGTGGAATAGAGATTATTGTCTATGATCTCAGCTTGCGATCTAGTCCTATTCAGTATTCACTGCACGGCTAGACGCACGCCTACATAAGAATTACACATTTAGGGAAGTCAACACTAGATTTGGTTTGTTAAAAGTTTTTAAAGAGATACCTATGTAGTTCTTGTTGATGTTTGTATTTTGTCTAGACGAACAGAGAAAATTCATTTAAAAACTATTAAGGCTTTTGCTGCGTTTATCTGTGTGATGTTTTATTGATTTGTTAAAGCAAAAAATACTTTTCTAATTTGTTTTATAATCTAAATGACAAACTACATAAATGACATGAAATTAAACAATACAATTAAATAATAAAAATGAACTAAACAAAATCATATATTTTTTTTAACCCGGGATTTTCCAAATTACCGTAAATGGCTTGACGAATTAGAACTTTCACAAACAACACTTTTGAAATTCTGACACTGTGATGCCCACTTTTACAAACTAGACTAATTGTTTAACTCCGAGAATGTTTTATTTAACCCATAATTATATTATAGTATTATACACGGATTTGTTACTTAAATTCACGTGTTAACAACTAATTCTGAATTAAAAGGTAACATTGGTCAGAGCCTTACAGAATTGAAAATTATAAAAAAAAAACTTTTTACAAAAAATAAAACCGACTTCTAAACAAAAAAACCAAAAAGTACAAAATAACTTTAATTTCGGAACTCGGTGTTTTTGGTTGCTTTTTTGTTTTTGAACACACCGACTTCCGAAATTAAAGTTATTTTGTACTTTTTGTTTTTTTTTTTGTGTAGATCATCCGAATTGAGAATCTCCTCCTTTTTTAGAAATCGGTTAAAAATCTACTTTACCTACACAAGTCTCTCTCAGTGTTTTCGTTTCAAACCAAGGATGTACAAACAAAAATCGAAAAAAATATACTTTCTCGAAAATAACTTCGGTAAGTACTTACCAGCCCTGACAACGGTCAACAAAACGCGGTTACAAATAACAGCACTCTTGTACCGATTACTAAAATAATATGGCTGATCGCTGTTCACAATGCGACTCCATAATAGTAGAGGGAGAACAATTTATGTCAACCTCGCCACTTTGTATAGGGGTTTAGAAATCACTAGCTGTGGGCTAACTTGGAAACTTCGGGAAATTCGGAACGATTTTTGAATGACACGGTTCGTAGTTTTTCTTAAATACGGAAAGACGTCAAAGACGTCAGTCTTATTTTAATCAGGCATGAATGTAGACGAGGGATGTTACGGTTATATGGGAACAGAATTCGAAGTGGAGTTTTTAAATTTGGTTTTTCGGAACCAAAATCGGAATCAGAACCGGAATCGGAGGCGGAAGCCGAAGAGAGATGCCTTAAGGGTAGTTCTAATAAAATAGTATTAATATAAAAATATGTATTTAACACATTATTCATCGGTTATATTCGTATTATCAGTTAAAAAAATAATGCAAGTAGGTGTACACTTTGGGCATGCCACGATAGTGGCGACAAGTCCCCTTTTTGAGGAGTGGTTGCAGAGGCGCTACGTGGTCCTCACCTACCGCCTGACGCAGGTGCTCACCGAACACGGCTGTTTCGGGAGCTACCTGTTTCAGGTTCGGTGGGAAGACACTTTAAGGATCGCCCGGAGGACACGGTGGAGTATACGGCTGAAGTCTGCCCTGCTTGGTCTGAGCAACGTCCTGTCCTTGTCGAGGCGATCCTTGTATCATTCTTTTCTTTTCTTTCTTTCTTACTAGCTTCTGTCCGCGACTTCGTCCCCGTGGAATCCCCGATTTTAAAACATTCTTTATCGCTGCTCCGCTCCTATTGGCTTAAGCGTGATGATATATAGCCTAAAGCCTTCCTCGATAAATGGTCTATTCAACCCAAAAAAATTTTTTCAATTCGAACCAGTAGTTCCTGAGATTAGCGAGTTCAAACAAACAAACAAACTCTTCAGCTTTATAATATTAGTATAGACTAGCTGCTGCTCGCGACTTCGTCCCCGTGGAATCCCCGATTTTAAAACGTCTTCATCGCTGCTCCGCTCCTATTGGCTTAAGCGTGATGATATATAGCCTAAAGCCTTCCTCGATAAATGGTCTATTCAACCCAAAAATAATTTTTCAATTCGAACCAGTAGTTCCTGAGATTAGCGCGTTCAAACAAACAAACAAACAAACAAACAAACAAACAACCAAACAAACAAACTCTTAAGCTTTATAATATTAGTATAGATTAAAATAAACGTTGCCCCACACTAGGATGTACTCCTGTATCGTGGGTGCGTTCACAACCATGAATACTCACATATACAAGACACCCAGACCCGGAACAATTATCTGTAGGCCATACAAACAATTGTTCCGTGCGGGGATCGAACCCGCGACACGTAGCGCAGCAGCCGAACGCTCAACCACTGCGTCAACCTTTGTCATCATTTGCAAGCGAATGTCGATAACAAGTTCCAAATACAACAAAATGGAAGCAAAACGTGTGTCTATGTTCAGATCTAGACTCCACATGAATAGTGTAGAACAAATGACAAGCAGTTATCGTTTGATCGGTGTTACTTGTAAACTATTTAAAGCATCATCTCATGCAGTTAGTATTCCTGAGCCGTCTGTTTCGTACTAATATTTAGAAAGAAAGAAAGAAAGAAAAATGTTTATTTGGGTCTCGCACAAAACAAACAAAAAAATAAATAAAAAATAAAATAAAACTACTAAAAAAAAAAAGTAACAAATGCTATAGATAGAATTATAGAATTTTATATCAATTTGTAGGTACCTAAATGTAAGTATTTCAAGATCAAGTTATTATATACTAGCTGCTATTTACGATAGTGTGTTAGTAGTAGATTATCCAAAGGATACTCTCAAGATAGAAACGTATCCATGTCCTAATCCTGCATATGGCCTATCTGTGTGTCAAGTTGCATCCAAATTTGTTCAGCCCTGAAGACGTGACGCGGCAGCAAATAAACTCACTTTTACATTTACAATATTAGTTAGGATAAGTCAGGTGCGCAATGGGATTTCTCGACAAACTTACGCCAATCTGACTCCCTTATGGGAAGAACATTCAAAAATCCATTTTACTCTCCTGAAGTATACCTACTTATTTATATGGAACTCTTGTTGTTTTTTTTTTTAATAAGTAGCATTTCGAAATTCGAACGGTGTCTCGTCAAAATGAGATCATTACCGAACGAAAGCCAATGAATTCGCTTTCGAACCGTGCTCGGTCATAAACTTAGATATTAATAAGTGATGTGAATCAAATCATAAAACAATGTTCTTTATGTATGTTTTCTTTTGAGATCTCTCGCCCTATGCGACGATTCTGGCGGTCCGTTGTACCTCTTTTGAACTAAAGAACTCTCAAAACAAGATTAGCTCAACAACCTAGAAAAGGCCATAAAGAATCATCGGTCACATACCTAAAAAAAGGCCAGTATACATCTTTTATAAATACAACCAAATAAATGACATAACAAATAGAGGCCCATTGTTGTTGTCCCCGACTAAGAAACCTTTCCAGGCCGATAAACAAGAATATAGTTATCTCACCTAGCCGCCAGAGGACGCCCCTCTAATAATTTATGTATTGTCAGAAGGCATATTTAACCTCCACGCGTATTATTCACACATTATAAATCCTACGGAGCGTGGCGATAACGGAACGCGACCATAAACGCTAAGATGGCGCCGCTGACAGTTTTTTGACAGCGGTTTTGGCGGGAAAAAGTGATGATTCTTTTAGGGATTGTTGAATTATGTTTTTTTTTTGTTTAGAGGTTTTATAGACATTCAGTGTTGCTTTGCTGAGGTAATAAAGGTAATTTAAAAAATAAGATGAATCAATTGTTTTTCAGAAATCAAACACATAAAAAAGTATTTAATTAACTGCCTATTGTTACTAAATAGAAATCACTAACTACCATATCGCGAACAGCTAAATAATCTAGACTGCGGTGCACAAAACAATGTAAAAGTCACTCAAGTTCTATTCTTATCTTGCCAGTTACAAATAAATTAACAATGGTTTCCTTTATACAGTAAATAAGCACGTAGTTCGCAACATTTTCAATTTTAGAACAGACTGAAAATAAACTGGGAACAGGGGAAGCGGACACCTGTTTAGTCTATAGTCTATGCTTTCCGCGCCATTACCCGCCCATTGAGCCGCGCGCGATTTTCGAATTTCGAACGGAGAAAATGGCGCCATCGCGCGTCAAGTTGACGTAAACGGTTTGCGTGCAAAAACGTGGAAAAAATCGATAGTACGCTGATGAAACGTCTTTGTTGTGTTCTCGCTAATTTAGTATTCTTCATTAAACTTTTTCAATGATTATTTAACGGAGAGGAGGAATGTTGTTTTTCAAACAAGGGTAACGGAGTATTGAACACGATTTGGTACGCGGTAAAGAGGTAATCACGCTTATAGAGAGTAACTTTGGAGGCAATCTGCATTTTTCTTCAATGCAATCAGTATCTTATAGAACATACTTCATGCAAAACAAAGTGCATTTTTGTAAATTAATCTTCGACGAATAGGCGTCACTTATCTCGTTGTTAAATATCGAAAAGAGTAACTATGATTTCTTTAATATTGTTCAAAACATGGTAAAAACAAAGACAATAGTCTATATATGTATATTTTAATGTTCTTACCATACGTAAAGCGCAGGCAGGGCACATGGATATTGTATTTGGGAAAGAATAGTTTGAATTATACTGCAATTAGTAGCAAACAAGATCGTTCACTAGCCAACGTAATTCATATTCAAGTTCTTATTCTTGGTAATTAATGAAACAATTCTTAGTTTTCTTTTCTTTGCTCAAAGATTAGCATTTTAAATTATATTTATTTTGTAAGAAGGTTAAACATACACTTTTACACGTCCAATATTTTTGGTGATTTTAAGGTAGATGAGGCCGGTGTTTCCTAGCCGACTACCCTAAGAAGAAACACCGAAATAAACTCTAGAGTTCAGTCTCTTTTTAGACCATACAACCTGCACTGGTCAAGTCATATGAGAACCATGTAGGTTAATATAGAGTAATGTCATTTCCATTCAACATTTCATTTTTCATTCGTCTTCTGGGTACGTTTCCGGATGACATCGATGTGTAAAAATACTTCGTCGCTTAAGTGCATCTTGTTTTGTACACATTTAGGTACACTCGACGCACTAACGTATCATCGGTCGAGTGTGAACGCTCGAGTGTTTTTCTATACATTTGTCTGTTCTGGCGTTACGCGACCGATAATACGCGACGCATGTTCCGTCAGATATGAACCTTCCCTAATAGTTCAGTAATTTAAGCGTTGTTTTTTTTTAATATAGAAATATTTGTACGCCATATTATGGCAGGACATGCTGGAACCGATATTGTACCATATTCTAACCAATAAACATTTTTGATTTGATTTGTAGATATATAATTACAACGTGTAACAGAATAAATGCAATATTTCAAAGGAGATAATTGAACACATCATCAAGAACAAAGTATCTCGCGTATGCATATTAAGTTTGATTAAAATCAATAGGTCCATTCGTTTTCAAAATAAGTTCTCGCGAGTTTTAACGAAATTACGTGACTCACAATGAAATATAATTAATTGATACATATGTACTTATGTATGTAAATAAATTTATATTGTTATGTATGTAAATATATTGATCTATATTATTTGTACACTGGATCTTACTCTCTATGCTGATCTCTCTCTATCAATCAAAGGTTTACTGGCAGAAAACTCAACTTTGAGTTAAGCTCGCCTTTGTTCATGCCCTGTATTATGCCTTGTATAATATAAGTTGTTTTGGTGTACAATAAAGAATTAAGAAATTATTAAGACTCTTCAGATGTTTATATTTTCTCATACACAAACTGTAAACGGAATTCTAAAACATATAGTTTATGTAGCAGACAAAAGTAACACAAATGTTATCTATCCAACCGATCTTGGATTCGATCAATCGGATAAAAGGCTGTGAGGGATTTTTTCCTTTGCCCCTGTCTCGAACGTAAAAAGGGATCGTTTTTTGACAATTGGAGACCATAAACACCTAGTTAAAAATTGTTCTGATTGTCCATTTTTATTATTGTCGGGTTGAATAAATTATTTTTATTTAGTTTTAAAGGTTCTGTAGCTTTGAAATTTGAAGCGATGTTCCTGAACGTTTTATATTCAATTTGTGCAAGAATTTGCCTAGTTTTTTCTAGCTATATTGGGGTCCGTATCCAGTCAAACCGAATCCAGCTCAGTACCAGTATTTGAAATGGAGCGAATGTCTATTGCACCTCCAAAACCCAATAACTGAGTAACACGATACCCCTTTTTTTCTGGATGGGAGATCATCAGATGACTTCTCCCGCTCTGGGCGGAGTGGAAGGAAGTGCCAGACTCTTACTGACTAAAACCCACCCGTGTTCCTCCTAGTGCCCTTTGCGTTCCAGTGGCCGTATTACGAAGTGCCAATGCTATCATGTTTTGTGTGAGGGAAAGAGATAGTGCTATTCGTCTTGTGTAACTCCGTCTCTCTCTGACACAGAAATCATGATGGATTTAAGACGTCATAATAGGTCGCCAGGGCCGCGGTGACTCTTTAGAACCGAAAAAATTCCGCAACCCTAGCCTAGCTACTTAACGACAATATTAAGTTTTTAAAGCCCCTCCAAAAATCTAACAATATAGTTATAAACCTGCATTTTATCACTACACGTACAAACAGACAGACAGTCGGAAGATATTGAGCACTGATATTTATTTATGACCACCAATTAGAAGGTGTGAGATAAAATCTGAACCTCTTTTGTGGGATAGAGCAAGTTAGAGTGGATTGTCTGTGGTCATGTTTAACGGTTTGGATCATTCTCTTTACAAAGTTCATATTTTTCAAATAGCTACGTATTTTTCTGACTTTGCCGATCGTTTAGTGTTCGGTAACTATGCTGATTTAGTAATGTAAGTAAATACTTGTTAGGCCCTTTTTATTGCCTAAGTTTGAATGGTTTGGTTTGGTTAGGTAGTGTTGAGTTTGACAAATATTCAACTTCATATTGTTGACTGAGAAATTGGGTCCAAATTCAAAATATTATCCTATCTCGCTTTTATGTTGTACAAATATGACGACGGACTTCTAAAATACCTGGTAGATTCCCACAAAAGAACTTACAAAACATTCGAACTCGGTTAAAAATCAAAATAATAGTGAGAGGCGTCTCGACTCATTTCCCTATTCGGTTTCCTGCTCTATCTCACCACATTCAGTTAGTTTTTTTTATTATGTTTTTATTTCATTATAAGGCATCATTCTGTACGGTACTAGGATCTTGGGTCACGGAAATGGCTCTATTAATGTTTTCAACGATTTGGGGACAATTCTCTAAAAAAAAAACTTAAAAAAGGTTGCCAGCACGGTGGTTTGTCATTATGGCCGTAAATTAATTTTAATGTTTCGTTTTTAGTTATAATAATTACGTGATATTTTAGTTTAATGACCTTTTTAGTTTTTAGTTCACTTGATTGGTTAAGAAATATGATTACTTTTTTTGGTAAGTGAATTGTGTTTCGAAATCTAGCCGGTGTGGTTTTAAACATTGACATATGTATGGTCATTGTACTTTTATCGTGCACTTATTAAGATACGGTTTCGCAATAGAGATTTGCAGGCTAATTAATAAAGATAATCAAAAACCTGAAGCTATTTGCACATTCGAACGCGTAGATCACTATGGAGAAGAACGTGCAAGGAACTCCACGGACACTTAAAAATCATGTTATGCATTACAAAAATCTTAGTTACATTGTCCTTGTTGCTTCTATCTGTGAGGAAAATGCAAAGAAAAATAGAGATTTTGTAAAACAATTCAAAATATGAAGATTAAAATCAGCCAGTGGCATTTAAGAGATGATCAGTCTCAACTGACGGCGCCCGTTCACAAATATGCAACGCGAGCATGCTAGTATGTAGAGCTGATCAGCATTTAAAATAAGAATAAGGCTTGGTTGAGAAAAATAACTTCTCATCTCAAATGAGGGTAGTCCCGAAATATTGCTTCGTATTCTGTTGCTAAGTGTACTGTCAACTTATTTTGTGCGTAATCAAGAAGTAAATCAGGCTACAAAAGCCTGAAGCCAGAAATAAATCCAGGTAGCAAAATATGTTTCTACATCTGGGCTTTTAGGGGTCATTGTCCTCATCAATATGAACGACTTTTACTATGGGATCAATATAGAAATCCCTCGCAAATCGCATCAGCTCAGCAACATGAGATGATTATTACCAGGGACAAATATCTGAATTGCGTAAGAAAAAATATTTGTGTCTATACGATTTGAGGGTTGTCCTCGATTTCTCTGGGATCCCATCATCAGATTCTGACTTGGTGACAATGGAACCATCTCAGAAATGAAAGCAGTCGAATAAAAAAGTTTTGAATACCAGTCCTCAATAGGCGAAGAAATCAGTGAAAATACCTACACATAAAAAACTGTCACAAATCCTCCTCCCTTTTTTTAAATTCATTTAAAACAGTACCTACCTTCACCAGTGTAGTGGCATGCAAAATAGAACTTCGTGTAAAAAACAAGAATTAATAATTAAGTGATAGCTTTTATTTTACAAAATCAGACAGGACAACATCGATTTGTGCGACAAAACAAGCAAGCAAAAAACTGTACGTATAAATTAAGCTTATACTATTTTAAAGACTACTTTTAACTGACTATTGTCGAACGTAGATAGCTAGATGCATTAAAGTGAGATTTAAGCTTCACTTCAGCTTATTTTAACAGTAACGAATATATTAAAAAAAATACTTTGCACAAAAAACCCAAAAAAAATACAGCTTAAACCGCGCCAAAACTACCATAGACACCAATGACAGTTAAAAAAAAACAACAGCGCATTCAAGCAACGACATCGACTCATACAGCCTACCTTTCATCGCATCGGCAATGCATGAGCGTGTTCACTCGCCAATTGTATATTCCGTACTTCTTCTCCATGCCGCCGATCCAGAAGGGGCACCGAAGGTCGTGGACTCGACAGCATCGGTCAGTTCTCGTGTGGCCGCCGAGCTGAGAGTATCGTGTGGCTGAGAATCCTTTGCCGCACCATTTTGTGCCGGGAACCCGGAGTAACTCCATTGTGTCGCGTTTTGATCTGATGGGGGTCGGTATGTCGGTGGGATTGATTTTGATGGTTGATTGCATGGTTTTGGCTATTACGAATGGTTGATGTGATCGTTTCTTTTATTGTTGAAGTACTGTTGGTCTTTAAGTTTTTTTCTAGTTCTTGTAATGAATTGAGATGCCTGAGCATTGAGGCTCCCGCAGAAGGGCGCAACGAAATGGGACGTTGTCTCACAATCGTCTGAGACAATGTCCCATTTTCGTTTCCCGTCTGTCTGTAGGAGCCCATGATAAGCTAATGCTAATGCTTTTAACATTGCGTTTATACATAATAAGAAATATATGTTAAAGTTGTTAGACTCATTTAACACCAGTACCGTGCTTTCGAGATTGTAAACCAATAATAAGTTTTCTGTAGTCAATCTCTACTACTCAAGTTTCTTCGACCATCAGTAATTGCAAATGAAGAAACAATGAATCGATCATTCACTTGCGATACATGAAAAATTCTCTTTGTCATAAAACAAGTAATTTCAAAATTCTTCAAATACCGTTAAACCATTCGTTCAAAATAAATCGATTGTCTATGACAACGACGCCCATCTCTTTTACTTTTAAAATTAAGCACTGACAAGTTCACTGTCAAATGCCGGGACCATAATGACCTCGTACAACTTTTTAATTTTACAAACAGCCTACAACTTCAAATTTGGAATAGACCACCAACGTGTTTATGATATTAAAAATAACCGTAAATTCTTTGGGATAGTTGGTGTAAATCCTTTATAGATCCAGAAGAGTCATAAAGATCGATAGATCGTTGGTAACGCCTGAATGATCTATGGATCACCACATATTTTATTGGTTTATTGCCTCGTGTAGAGTTCGAGTTAAATTAATTGCTTGATATAAATGTTAAGTTACGAAATAGTTACCGAGATGTTGACTTGTTATGCATTTTAACAAGGCGATTTGAACTCAGGTTCAACTTACAGGTAAATCTGAACTAAACAATAGTGCGACGTCTGTGCCCTGTTTCTATAATTATCTGCCTAACCTTTTCCTAAATATTTTGTGGACGACTTTCAGCCTATAACTGCATGGAGCTGAATATTATTGTTTTACCTAAAGTTATCTAATTGGGCCCCAAGTCTGCTATTTTTATAATTTTGTCATTCCAACACGATCCCATTGTCATTTTGCTAAAAGTTCGTAATCTGCTAAATTCATAATGGTCGATCATTGGTCGGTCAATGGTCTCGTATTACTTTTTGATAACCGAGCTATTAAAAGAAAAGACTGTACAACGACGTCCTAAAGGTAGGCCACTGATCAAAGGAACTTTCAAAATTTTTGCAGAATACTCTATACCTACGTCTGTCATTTATTTGTCATTATGTACGAGATTCTATGCCATTTCTTTCAATAGAGTGTCAGTGGTTGACTATTGGAAAGTCATAGTGACGCTTTTATATTAGTAGATTACCAAATATGTAAAAATCAACCATTATGAAATCAATGATAGACCATTCTGACAATATTGTAATAGCAGACTTTAGGCCCTGACCTCTATAACGGAGGAATTGAGTACCCGTAATGACTGACAAAGATCTAGACATAACAGCCGGCACAAACAGCTGGACGTGTTTTGTGAGGCACGGATGAGTCTCCAGTATGTAATAGAAAGGATATACAGGCTACTCATTCATGGACCGTACTTGACAAGCGTTGCTTATCCTTGAAAATCGACCAGTGGGGCTGTTATAATTTAGCGACAGCTTCGGTTATGTCTTGCTGTGTTCTATAAATTAGAAATAATCTTAAGGCGTTTCCCTGACCAAATAACCTTGAGCATTCGTTCCCTTTGCCGCCCGCACCCTGCGCACGCTCTTTTATCATAGAATTCACACAATTTTTGGAATTATTTTGATTAGAAAAGATAAGCGATCTTTTGAAATGAAATAAAACGTGTATAATATAGATTTTTAAATTATCTATCCATTAGTGTAATCCTCTAATGATTAGCGCGTTGCATTTACCAACAGATGCATAAAATCAACAATTTTAGTCATTTTTTTAAAGTAGATTTTAAATGTATTTATAACACATTAAACAAATTAGAACGTGGAATGTGATGATAAGACATCGAACATTAATAATGTGCTTTTACATGTAGATTATTTCTCGTAACTAATGAGTTAATAGTCTCTGAATAGCGAAGAAAAACGCAGTATTGCAAGGTTTTGGTCGGGGTATCGCCTTAAGTTTTGGTGGCGCCAAACTATTCCTCCAAGCAGATCTAAGATGTAACCTGAAGCTATGAAAGGCTGTAAACGTGTACTGCTAATTTGAAGATCTACCCAACAATAAGGATCAATTTAGGTTCGACTTCCCCTTAACCTTACTTTGTTTGCTAAAAAGTTCTAGGGCAAGATAAAAAAAAAAAAACTTGGCGGGATCGAAACCATAGACGGCGGCCATCTTGTTCTCAGCGGGACACAAACGTCAAAAACTAGTTTGATAAGGCATTATCCCTAAACATAAAAATAAATAACGTAATAATCTCAATAATCCTCATCTAATCTTAATTAGGACGGTAATGGGTCAAAATCTTGAAGTTTTTACCGAAATGGGACATAAACTTTATGATATAGGGACTGTGTTACGATCCTTGGACATCAAAATCTTACTAGTCAAAAGTTGTAGATTGACACTATAAACGTTTCGAATTCCGTTGCGTTTTTGGAAAGTAAAGTTTGAATATTGTCTGAGAAAATGAAGCAATGTATTAGGTACCTATTTGTAGAAACGTTTAGTTTTATTTTCCTTGAGTTTTTTTATATGAAAGGATGCTACTAATTGATGTAATATGATAGATATTATTTTATTTCTTTTGTGGAACGAAGTTATTCCTCTTTTATGCGTTGATACTTATTATGTTATAATTATGCTCCTATTATTTCTTAGGAAAGTTATATGGGTGCCGAATTTTCACTAGGTAATTTAGTAAATTATTCGTACATGAGCACAGGCTACGAAACGAACTATTCATTGAAAAAAAAAATGCAAGTGAAGGCTAATTTCAACATTTTTAAACATATCATCTTCATGTCGGAGAGATTCTATCTAGATCAGACGATCTAAAATGTACGGATATCATCATAAGTTCTCCATACAAAAATAAGCATTTATTTACAATCTGTAACGTTGGCAATTTACACAAAGCACCATCACCAAACACCACTCATCACACAGAAAAAGAAAACACGATCACAACTTTACTGTCCCAACTGTGTTTTTTGTAAGGATAGCTTCAGTTAGATCTTAATCTCACCTGATGGTAAAAGGTTTGGGCACGATTGTCTTGACGAAACCTATTTCCCAAATGCAGATTCCTACGTTAAAACTTATGTATTTGAGGTCAAAACTTAAGAAAACGGCGGGGCATTAGCGTCTGCAATCCTGCATCCCCCCCTATCTACGCCACTAGCCTCACCCGTTATGATTATAAGCATCGGCAATGCCAGAGCCAAAGTTGGCCTGGCTGGGGGCCTTAAATTTATTTGAGGCCACCACAGGAATAATCGGTGAAGCAGTAACCAGCCTTAGTGTGCTGAACTGCGAGTGGTCCAAACAAAAAAAAAAGATACAAAGCATACTAGTTTAAATTGTGTGCCTATCATTATATGTTGTTACGTGTGTTGTATGCCTATCAAAGCTCCTCCATACTTGCTGGGATATCCCAGAAACTAATCAGAAATGTCTCATTTGCTTACAAGCCTTAACACAGCAACGCTGTTTGGCACAAGCAATTTGCTAGATAAGACTCTCCCGGACGAGCTCCATCACAACAAGCCCTACTATCCCAAAAACTTCATCCGTGAGTCGAAGGCTCATTCCACCCGAGGTCAGTTTGTCCGTCATGCATATATTTGCGTCCTATCATCTCAGGATACCTAAGGCTTCATTCACATTGCCCCGGAACGGAATGCAATCGCATCATCGCATCGCAGCGAAACTATCCATAATAAATATTCTATATTAATTGTGTAACGTAGAAATTAGATTCGGGTCAAAATAGAGGCCACGCGTCTTCCGTGGAATTCTCGCGCATTTTGGAAGAGTCCTGTAGCTCCGTTTATGAAAGGAGACTGGCGGCGGCGGGGGGAGTCGCAGTGTGACCCCAAGAGTGTTGTTAAGTAAAAGATCTACATTAAAAAACGGAACATGAAACGAACAATGCAAATTAGGGCTTTTTAAAAGCTTTTATTTAACTTGCAATGTATGTATTATTGTTTGGGTGGAATCTTGCTACTCTATTTTGAAGCACATATCTTCAACAGATTGAGCTGAAATTTTGTGCACGCTGTGTAACGTCATTCTAAATCCAATATGGCGGACCATCCAAGATGACGGAATAGTTAGGTATTATGTATTGGAAATCATAAAATTAATCAAATGACTCACCGCTCTGGGCGGAGCGGGAGGGAGTGTCAGACTCCTTCTGATTGAAAACCCACCCGTGTTCCAATGTTTCAAATTTCCTTTGCGTTCTAAAGCCAGAGCCTCAAAGTTCAAGAGAGGGGGCTGGTGACGTCGCGTCGCTGGTAAAAATTGTAGAGACGTAGTGACGTCACGCGAGTTTTCAACGCACTGTGTTGCAACAATCTTCATTTTTTGTTTACGTGAAAAAAGAAAACATTCGTATCCAATACTTTTTGGAAATCTAATTAGTTTTTTTTTTAATAAAATACCCTATTGCCCCTTTCAGGCATGTAAATTAAGCCTAAGGAGACCGTGAGAAAGTTATGCCATGCGCGACCTAATGCTTTGTGCGAATTTAAACCAAAGCCGTTTGCGTTCGATTCTCTGTGGTTTTATGACAATTCCGCTAGAGTTGTCATGTTTTATTGCAACGGGACTTTGAATATTTATAACCTGTCTTAAGGATCTTTGAGCTATTCGGAAACAAGTGTAATATTGTGTGAGATTCTTTTTAATGAAAAAACTAAATCTGAATGAAGTTTTGCCAATCAGGTGTTTCGTGTGCAATTCCCAACATATAAAACATATATATTTACAAAACCCATCCCATTAAAAAAACACACCGTCCCCTTCACACGAAACCCAAAAAAAAAAAAACCTTTTCCTTGAAAAAAAAAAAAAAACCAACTGACCTCCTATCGCATCTGCAGTGGGAAATCGTATACGGCCTATAGTTGAAATAACCGAATCTTCTTTTGAACATTCCGATGTTGATTCGGCAATGATCGTGTGAGCGGCAGCATCGGTCCTCCGCTGCGTCTGCACCTAGTTCCCCATACTTCGCAGCGATGTGGCCGGCCCCACACCATTTGGTCCCAGGTACTATGAAATTCTCTCTGAACGATCTTCGAGACCTGTTTTCGTTTTCATCTTATGTTAGTCTTTTGTAAGCGATACTGTGGTGATCTGTGTGGTCAAATATTTATGATACATTTGTTGGGGAATTGTTCAATGAGAACTTGATGTCGCAAAAATGAAACTAATAAAGTTGGACTCAGATTTCCTCTGTGAGAGGGGAGTGGATTCGTACTCGAGTTGATAGAACGACATCGCCAGGCTGCCGAAATCGTTCAACAACCCACTGTAAACGCCTCGACTCGACTCAGTTCGTTCCCAAAATCGGTCAAGTTTGGCATCGAGTCGAAAGACTTTTGCAAACTGAACGCAACACAGACACACACCTCTGCGCAACGTTTGTGAAGTTGTGAGCTACGCTTTGATCAAGCTACATAACATCGAAGTATGTATCTGTCTTGGGCAATCTTAGCCCATTCAATTAAATACGAGTCCAGCTTTTCTCGTCATCTTCAAGCTAAGGCTAGTTTTGCCCAGTTCTTGACAGACTAATATTTCTAGCCCGGCCATAAGTTATTCTCATATGTTCAAAGAGAATATTCATTGATGATGGAGATATTAAAGGACACATTATCAGAAGTCTACAATTGAGCGACATCAGGTTTTCATTGTAATGAAATATGTTTCTAAATCATACCATTAAGTTTATCTTTATATTCGCGTCTGACTGAACAAAATTACTTTTAAAATAAACCAAACTCGATAGTGTAAGATGAATATTTGACACTTTAAACTTTATTTTTAGGGAAGAAAAAAATAAAACAGAACTTAAAATTAATAGTGAAATAGTTTTGCAAATTGCCATTGTTGATACTGAATGAAATGAAGATAATTAATGAAGAGAATGACGGAGTGATTGATAGCTTAATGAAAATATAGGTTCTGTACAAAATGATTGATTACTTATGTAGTTATATATCCGATGATGCCCACTTTAAGTAAAAGTACAAAGTAGAAGAAATGTGTTTTTGGTTACAGATTTTTAAGCTGTGATTGTTTAGCGATTCATGTAGAAAATAAGTTTAAGTATAGCCATACCGGTATTTGATATATACAAGCGTAACATACTGAAGAATTTTGAGAGATTTGAAGACAACAGCGCCTCTTTTTTTCAGAAATATAATTATTCATATGTCATGAGAAGAGAATATAGTAGTACTTTCCATTGATGGAAGGCTTTACATATGAAGTTCAAATTATGTTTATGATCATTTTGAACAGAAACCATTTCTTATAAGTGAATGATATCGTAGGTGACGAGCAATCGATTAGATAATGAAAATGAGTTAAGTTAATGAATGTAGGAGTCCATAAGGATTTATCAGGCCAAAAAGCAGTAGTTCCCATACAAAGATATTGTAATTATATAGCGTAGTTCCGTCTACGTGTAAAATATAGTTGAGGTATATGTGCCAAAATGCTGGAGTCTAAATACCGGTGAAAAAAGTCAAGAGGTCATTCCATGGACTGGCTGGTTCGTCAGGTATACGAAATTTGAATATTGTAAAAAGTATGAAAATCGAAAGGAGATGAGCGTCGTGCGTGTACCTATGGCATTCCATATTTAAATGTCTTGAATCGTCATGGACAAGCTATCTTTTAAAAAGTTTTTGACGTACATAATGAAGAGTTCAATTCAAGACATTTTGTACAGATATCCCATTTGTAAAGCAAATAATGGTCCCAAAATATAATGAATTTAACAGAGTCTCTTGTTCATTGTTAAATAATGAACAACGAACGCAAAAATTGTCTGTTCAATTCATTTTATTTGAATAACAGTTTTGCTTGGTAAAAATATAACAACTACCTAGCCAGAGAGCTTTCTCCAACTTTGTTTTTATTCTCCATCATAAACTGTAGCTCTTCATGCCTTTTCAAGCATTCCATTTTCAATTTATCATAATCCAGCCAGTTTGATATATCTGGCGGCAATCGGTCGCCATCTTTTAGTATTCTAAAAGTGACATTTCCAAAATGGCGGTAGAACTTTTCGTCTTCAACATTTTTTGGTTGTTTGTTTTCTATTCTATATATTTCTTCATCTAAGGCTAATTTTAATTCTTTTCTTAATGTTTTAAGGAAATTTCTTGCTGATTTTCCTTGCGTTACGTATTCACAGTCTTGGATGTCGCCATTTTGTGTGTAAATCACTTGAACAAGATGTCTTCCGTCCGTCAGCTGACGAAGCTTTAGGCCGAGTCTGAAACAAAGAGAAATATTCACATTCATTTAAGGAAAACACATCATTTTTTAAGATCTTTCTAAAGGCTAGACAACCAAAACATTCATATGATTTATTAAGAATAAATAATCTTCCTTGACGAATTCCGATCGTGATGGTCAATTTCAAAGAAGATAAGACAAAAAATCAGGATAAATTACGGTGCACAAGTCTGTACCTGGGCCACAATAAATAAATCGGGCCAATTTATTGGTAAACATAATCTCTTCGGTCTTCATCTCCACATAGCCGCTACTTCCATATCAGAACTAGATCAATGTTTATTTGTATTACACTTTAACCACGGACACACCAATACCATGTTTAATTATCTGGAAGCCATAAAACGTTATTAAGAAATTGACACCTGCTTCCCTACGATTAAAAATGAACTTGCAGTGACTAGTAATTTTTATGACTCTATTTCTCTCACAGAAATTAAATATTTAACATCTTAAGACAAGGCCTTCTTCACCTGATTAGGCTTCAAGCATAATCAGGTGCGGATGCAGATGCTAGTACTTCCTTTAGGCGCGTATTAGTATCGGTATGTGAAGTATGCATGGTCACTCACACACAGACCAATCTCGGTAAGAGTTATTTCGACCAGTCCAGACGGTGCAATCATTTATCAGTTATCGTGTAGCTCGCGTCAGAACTCTAACGAGCTCAACCATCCGACGATCAATACGACAGGCCTGCAAAAGCCTTAAACTGTTAGACAATCATGTAATGTGCCCTTAATATTACCTACTTAGTCCTCACATTTACAATACATTAAATGAGAACCAAGAAGGTCTGTCTAAGATGGAATTATTTATTTAGCAAAAATCCGCGTGGGCCAGACAGTGGGCGCCTTTTACAGTAGTCGAGTAGCTCAACTAACTACTACGGAGCTCAACGACTCGACGACGATCGTATCCCATCAATGTGTACAACTAAATAAGAAACACATATATTACTTTCTGTATTACCAATCAAAGGTAAAGCAATAATTAAAGCTTTTTATTGGTTGTTTTAATGACTCAATATCATATGTATCGTATGTACGCGTAATTAAAATAGTTTAGTACATTTATCTCTGATTTTAAAACGGGTTTTCGATGGCTGCTGAGATAGTTTTACCATGTTTATTGTAAGGAGATCTTGTGATAGAAATATTGTGAGGTTGGTTGGTAATTTTAATGTTAATGTCAAAAGTTTATTAGAACCTCGCTCTATTTCTTATTATTATTTTTGATAACGGGCCGTCTCGGCTGCGCACGAGAGGTCTTTTACTTATTTTAATATAGCCTATGTTACTCAAGGATAATGTATCATTCTAATCCAGTATATAATATTAGTATAGATAAACTCAAATAAAGGTCCAGATCTTTTTGAGTTTATCTATACTAATATAATAAATAGGAAAGATTTGATTGTTTGTATAGAAAACTAGAAAGGGAACACCATACTAAGATGCTCTTCCAAACCATCGCACACATTTTTTTTTTTCATTTTAAATTACATTGACAGAATGAAAACATCATCAACGTAGTCGAAGCCACACATTATTAGGCATAACTCAAATACTGGTCGTCAGATCTAAATAAATTTAAATTTCGACTTGAGAACCTCCTCCTTTTTTGGTAGTCAGTTCAAAAGTAGTATTTTCGAGCCCTTACTACAAATTGTTTTCTTCCATACGTCTGTATTTTTGATTATTTTATGCCAGTATTTAGTAATTACTAACCCGATGGATGGATTATCCATATATCATGTCTTAGGTATAATATCTATTCCATTTATATCTGTACTCTAATCTTATAACCATAACATGTAAAGTCTGGTAAAGCTACGTAACTTTTAATTTATATTATTCGTTCCTATAAAAACTCTGCGCACGTCAAAAATGCATTGCATCCATAGACTAAAAACTGGATTATGACGAGTGTAGAGGGTTGCAGAGTGGCTATTAGTCTATGGTTCCTGGGGATGACAACACAGGGGACGAAGATATAAAATATTGAGACAGATTTAGACGGTATAATTTACAAACCACTGTTCTGGGGGAATAGTATTTTATACGTTGATCTGGATCAATATTATGAAGTAATAATACCTACTTGCTAAGAGTGAATAGGTTACTTCTTGGCAATCGCGCTCAATCGTCCATCACGCCATCGCTTTTATATTCGATTCTTTTTTAAAATTCTTCTTTATTGGATTATTTTTTGTTTAATGCACTGTGTTCAAAGCTAGCCTGCCAGCAATAAAAAAATACTGACGCACCTTGACAATTCAAAAGCCTGTGGTCTATTTGAAACAAATGCTTTGAATTTAAATGCTATGAATAATGAAATCCTATACAATCCTACTAATATTATAAACGCGAAAGTTTTTAAGTATGGATGGATGTTTGTTACTCTTTCACGCAAAAACTACTGAACGGATTTGAATGAAATTTGGCACACAGATGGTTTATAACTAGGAGGAATTTTTACCCCGATATTCCTACGGGATCGAAATTCATGCCGGTGAAACCGCGGGGCGCTGCTAGTGTGTAATTGAATAAAGGCAATACCTAAAAGTCATTGTATTCATCAATATGAACAACTTTTATTGTGGGACCATTCCCGAAATCTCGAAAAACAAAACAGCTGTTCAGTACATTGTCTAAGTTAGGTGGCAGTCATTTATTTTTCGCGATTTTGGTCCTATAGTAAAAGTTGTTCATAATGATAATTAAAATTACCCTTTTTCAGGTACTGCGCCTGTAATACGTTGTATACCATACCCCCCATGCATATCTGAGGTTACCCAATGGCACCCCATCAATACAGATATCACTTACCACTTAAAACTCCCCAGTGACATAAAATTAATGTCGATAGCTCACAAATTGACATTTATTGCAATTTGTGCATCACTGTACTCGGAGGGCGATTCCGAAACTAATCGTATTACGTACTTACGTAGTTTAGTTTAGATGTGTATTAGTTTGTGATTTGTGAATGAAGAGAGATTTTTAATGCTGGGTTTCGATTTCTGGGCGAGAAATATGTATGTTATTGGCGTTTTTGATCCCCGCTGTCTGGATTTAAACCCAATTAATTGCTCCATCACACCTCTCCAGTAATGTAGGTACAAAACTCCAACATTCTTCATTGTTTCACTTATAAGACTCAACATCAATCAATCTATTTTATCCCCGTATTCCTACGGGAACGGTAACAACGCGGGTGAAACCGCGGGGCGCTGCTAGTATTTAATACTTTTCTTTAGCAGATATCCTGGAAGAGATTAAGCTATAGAAATAAGTATTCACCTTTTAATAATTTTTCTGTTTCGTTCTTCTTATCTTTTTGCTAATTTTGTGCAGTGGCGGCCTTAGAGGGTGGCGAGCAGGGCAACCGCCCGGGACCTCGCTCTGTCAGGGGCCTCGCGCAATCTGATTTTAAAATACTATAACTAATAAAACGATTTAGATTTGATGTGAGTTAGAAAAGAGAGAAGTGACACAAGATGGGCTTTCTGCTTTGCAGTTTTTTCATTTGAAAACTTTGTAGCCCACTGTGTTTTTTTAAAACAAAAATATATTAAGAGAGGTCCCTGAAATTCAGAAATTACTATTTATTTATTTAAAAAGACCAATGGCCTCAAAAAGGTCTTTGGCCCCGGGCCTCGCAAATATCTACCGCCCGTAGTCTCGCGACCATCTCGCGACGGTAAAGACCGCCGCTGAATGTGTGTTCATACATTTTTAAATAAGAAATAAACCTGCAACAATTAATTTGACTAAGGTACGCTTGAGTTGAGTATGAGAACTAACGTGAGCAGATGCGTGAGCCTATAATCAGCCTTTTAAAAGTTCCCACTGCTGGGACACAGGCCTCCTCTCTAGGAGAGGGAATGGGCCGTAATCCACCACGCGGGTCAGTGCGGGTTGGTGAATGTCACATGTCTTCGAATTTTTGGTTCTAGGATATGCCGGTTTCCTCACGATGTTTTCCTTCACCGTTTTGAGAGCAGTGGTGATGAAATAATTTACACTAAGTAATGCGCCTGGCTGGGTTTGAACCCGCGACCTACAATTCGTAAGTCGGGACCGTTACCACTCGGCCACCACTGCTCTTCTCAACACTGCTCGTTAGCCTATAACTGCAATAAACTGGGCAGAAAATCCAGTTTCCACGCTAAGAAATTCCATATGCAAAGTTCCATACGACTTTGCTCAGCAGTTTTTAAACTTAACCTATTTCAATAAGTACATATAGAGTCAGTACTTTCTCCCCTTGTGGCTCTAATCTGTAATATAAACATCACTCTAGTAGAGACGAGGGACTTAAAGCCTAAATCTTTTAGCAAACACAGTGAGTGAGCTGGGCGGGGAAACTTGAGGCCTCTGGGTCCCTGTCTGCGGTTTTAAATGTTGCAGCCAAGAGTTTAGTGCTGACTGTACCTTGAGCGAGCTTGAATGTAATTTTGATGTACGAGTACCTACCTACTTAAATCTACTCAAAATTTATTTATTTTATTTATTAGGTCTACCAACAATTTTTTACACTAATTTACAAACAAAATATACACTTATAATAAACAATTTTGCTCAGTAGATATAACGTTTCTCAGCAAATCATTATTTAAAAAAGAAATCTATAATATCTTAAAACTCCAACTATAGTCAATAAGGATTTACATGTGGACTCTGTGAGTCGCATGGTACCTACAGGAGTCAGATTATAGCAGCAATATTATATTATATTATGTAACTGTATATCACACAAGAGTAAATTGATTCGATATTGTCTTTCAACAACTAGCTTATTTAGTATAGTAATTTGTGGATAACGTTGTTAGTAGTGTATATGCTATACCTATTGAATAAGTCTTGAGTTTATTGTAATTTATACTACCGTTTGTTGTCCCTAATAAATAAATAAATAATATAAAAAAAAAAAAACATGTTTTTATATTTTACACAGTGCAACAATTACTTAAAGGTAAACACCACATGGACAATAAAAAAACAATAATAAGTAATTATGCAGCTTACAATGCATATTTCACAAGTAAACTTAGTAAAATATATAGATCGAATATAATGTAAGTATATACCTATGCTAAATATAATAGAACAATATCCTCGAAAAATTTCGTACAAACTCTCCAAAATCATTTACAACAAATCTGTTATACAGTTCAAAAATTTAAATTTTTGCTTCCTTAGAGAATCAAAGTGAAAATCAACCATATCGCTACAACTATTCAAAACCCTACAAAACCTAGCACATGGAGAGTTAGGTCCCAACACCGTTCTTCTCATTGGAGGACAAAATGGAGTAATGGGAAATTATTTTATTTCGTATAGGGCTACATTAATTGGCACTTGTAAAATGTCAGATTGTCGAGCATGTTTCGGATTGATTATTTCCTATGGAGGAGAACCGGCAAGAAACTCCACGGTAACTCATGAAGGAAATATTAATTTTATATAACATTTTCAATGGGTATGAGACGTGATGACGTGACCAGTCAACAAAGTATCATGTTAGTACATAAATAACTCGATATTACGGATATGTTTTTCCAATTTTATTTACAAAACATATTTTAAATATTGAGCCAAACTAATCTTGGTACAACAAAAGCACACGTTCCCTATTTAGAGCTGCTGTATCGAGGGTCCAAATTGCCGTGATGGTCGCCAACCTTCGATAGAAGATGGCACTCAAAGAAGAATAATCTTAAAATAATTAATGCTGTAAAATAGAGAGAAGAGCTTGAAAGGCATCAAAACGTTAGTCCCCAACGCTGAAAAAATCGATGGATGCATAAAAATACGAAAACAAATTAAAAAATCAACGCTTTTATTAGTAGTGTAAGTTAAATCAATTTTATTGATAAATGCAAGATTTCAACTTATGTACAGTCAAGGAATGTAAACGGTAGGCACATTTTTTTTAATTCTCACGTTATTTATGTTTTGCGGGTTGTCAAATGTCTGGGATTCTGATGACCTGACTTACGAAGGGGTATTGTGTTAGTCGGAAAAATAGTCGCTCCTTGTAATGTTCTGGTATACAGCTGTATCCGGTAATAATGTGTAGTAGGTACCAAGATAGCTGAAAAAAGGCTAGGCAGTTGAAGAATTAATTAACTGTACAATTTGCAATGCAAAAATTCTATTTCATTTTGTCTCAATTGTCTGTAGAGAGCTTAGCTCAATTTGTATTATACAATAAATATAAATTTTCGATCGCTAGTACAGTGGCGTTGACATAAATACGCGTATTATGGGGAATACTGACTGACTGTTTTCAAGTGGTACAGTCGAGTAGAAAACGCCTTGTCAGGGATTTTTGTCATTAGTTTATCTTTTAATACGTTATAATAATTATTGTCTAGGTAAGTATACTGTAGTAGCTGGGCAGATTCGTCAGGAAAAAGGTCGAAGTGTGTCCAAAAGCTTTACAAGTTCACAGCATTCTGTTAGTATACGACAGATATGGAACAAACTCATTCAAAACTGTTACTTTTATAAAAATCTGTTCTTCATTTTTCATAATGTTACAACTAAAGTGTGCAATAAATCTTTCTTCCTTTCTTTCTTTTCTTCTTTCAAAAAGTAAGTTTGCAAGTATTTCCTATTTACTAGCTCTATCTGTAACACAGCAACAATAGCCACTTTTTTCTCCCGCTAATACTCATCCTTCAAATGCCCTTTGCGTCCCAGGGTCTTGTTCTTTTGAGTGAGTTTCTTGTCCGTTCTTCTGCATAAGAATCTACCTTTGCGAACGCACGCTAGAGTCACTTAGTTATGGTAAATTTTTAATGATGACGTTCAAAAGTGCCGTTTAATGGCCTAATTGAAATAAACCTTTTGACTTTGATAACTTTTACGAACAATTCCGCATACCTGGCACATGACAACGATCTTAAATTAGCTCCCTCGTTTATAAATCTCAACAAAAAATACCTGTCATCGAACTGTGCTCGTCTGTACGTCCAAAAGTCTTGGAATTAGCGCGGCTGCGACCACAAGCGAATCGAATGTGTTTAATGAAGCGCGACTGCCATCGACTGTACGTTTGAGGGTCACGGCGGAGGGGGATGGTGCAGTTTTGAAATGTCGTATTTATTTGTTATTTAATTTTGATATTTGGGGATGTTGGGCGAGCGATGTTTTTGTTGGTTTGATAAAGTTTTGGGTAAACTAAGAAAATAACAGGAAAAAAACTTTAAAATGTTTTTGTAGATATTAACGTGGATTAAACTACGGATGGGTTAGATATAGAGTTATCGTCGTGTCTCGGAAAAGTCACATTAAACCAAGCCGTTAGTCCCGCATTACTTCGGAAAATGTCTTACTCAAGAATCGAACCTCTTGCGATAACCACTACAACGATAAGGCATGAAAACATGATTTAAACTAACTAATTTATATCCGAAACGCTTAAAGAACTGAGTAACAAACTTAAAACAAACTCACTCTCACTCTCTAAATAAAAGAATGCACTAAAATCCTCTTACGTTTATATTGAGAATAGCGCCATCTATCGCGCGGGCGTCGAGTTAATCTTTATTGCTTGGTCCCACCGCGGCCGCAGACGGCTTGTGGCCGGCCGCTCCTAATGTTCTTAGTTCTAACACTTTGCAAGTATGCACTCCTGGTACTTTTTGGTTCAATGGATTATGTTCACGGTGAGTGCTTTGAAGCAACACCCTCCGCTTGGGATTATTGGGAAGACGATGCTTCATTCAATGGTAGGTACTGAATTAATTAATGTATAAATACATAAATTGATATGGTGTACTATATTATACATATTCGTTTAATTTATTAACAGTGAGAGCAGTGCAAGGCCTTCGTCTCTTCCCTGAAACACAGACAAAGCAAACGAAGACAGTAGATCGCTTGAACTTCATAATCAACTCTTCTGAAATATGCAAGCCTAGTACTTTTGTACGCTCGGAGTGCTCGATTATGCTTAATTAAATTAGAACATTACACCCTCTTTATAAAATCGTTAACAGATATTGGAAGTTGATTGAGTCAGGCGTTACTTTGCGGAAATCCATTTTAAATTTGAAGTCGCCTCTCCACGAGGCATCCTCAGGGGACGTGTTGCCTCGCTGACCGTTGAGATGAAAAAAAAAAAAAAAAACTATTTTCTCAGTCGCAACTCAACGGTCAGCGAGTCAACACGTCCCCTGAGGATGCCTCGTGGAGAGGCGAAACACGTGCCGGTAATGGTGTTGGGTTTTGCTTTGCCTTCCTGCTTGTGCATAAAATCCTTGCATTTGTCTTGTAATCTTGCATGTGCATAATATAGCGGGCGGGAGGGAGGTGCATACCTGCAACCCACTAATATTCGCGGAAATTAAAACTAGATATATTATTTTCAACTATAAGATATTGGAAGTGTCAGGCGAAAGAATAAGGAATACTCGTGAAATACGAATACAATAAAAATATGTTTAGTTTTTATAAGAGAGTCATGTAAAGGTAGTCTTTGAAGGCACATGCCGTAAATAAGTACTAATTATAAGTAGGTAACACTGTAGGCCAGAGCCCCTGGTGTTACAATATAAGGTAAGGTTTCTAACCAAAATGATGATGAGGAATCGATTTATTAAAACAAGTAAAAAAAAATGTAGTAAGTACGTTACGCAAAGCTCAAGAACTTATCTCTTCTCCTAAAAAGTTGCTGATATTGACATCTGCGGTATTAGATCTTAAACGAGAGATTGTTGATGTTCCGTATTCTTTCATTTAGAGAACTCGAGTTAAAGCCACGTCTATATCACTTAACATTAATCACGACACTGCTGTATTGCTGGTAATTGCCAAAGTCGCCGCCATGTGCCATTGGCTCGGCTTGCGCCAGTTAAGGCAACATTCCGCGGTTGCGTTCCACCGATCGACTGATAAAGACTGAGTCGTCGACACTTAGACTTTAAACTAGCAATGATTGCTTATTGAGACCTAGAATTTACTTTATTGATTTTCTCTTGTCTCGTATTCTATGGTAAGAACTAACCATCTGCAACTTTCAATTTTTGGTGCTTGCATGTGTCTCTTTCTTGTCACTTTTTTTAAGCCATAAAAAACTATCATCTTTCCCAAAATCAAAAAAGAAAAAAAAGTGTATAATAAATAAATAAATAAATAAAATCTGTCAATGGTTTCTATGTGTAAATTTTATCAGCATTTTCTTGTGTGGCAATCTTTTGTAGTTCCATGCACCGCCACAATCGGAGCAGTATAAAATGATGCCAACATATTGCAAGAATATAACACATTAATGAATTATGCACAAGAAACATAAAAAAAAAACAAAATGTAGTTTAGAGAAGGTTTCAATCCAAAAATTCCTCCGCATCGCTGTCAATGGGCAATGGGCTGTTAGTATTACCAAGTTGAATGGCGTTGCTGATTCTTCTGCTCTAAAAAAGCCAGTTATCTGGTTACTTGAACAGTTAATCGACTTCTGAATAGGGGGTTCTCGGAGACCACGGCAGTAGTGCTCAAACGCCTCGATAAAATAGCTTCCAATAATGAAAAAATAGAGCAGTGGTGGCCGAGCAGAGCAGTGGTGGCCGAGTGGTAACGGCCCCGACTTACGAATTGTAGGTCGCGGGTTCAAACTCAGCCAGGCGCATTACTTTGTGTAATTAATTTCATCACCACTGCTCTCAAAACGGTGAAGGAAAACATCGTGAGGAAACCGGCATGTCCTAGAACCAAAAATTCGAAGACATGTGACATTCACCAACCCGCACTGGGCCCGTGTGGTGGATTAAGGCCCATTCCCTCTCGTAGAGAGGAGGCCTGTGTCCCAGCAGTGGGAACATTAAAAGGCTGATTATGTTATGTTTATGTAATGAAAAATACATTTTTTTTATATTCAACTAAGCAATTTGGCTACGCCTATTCCTAATCATACTGGCGTCGGTTTTCAGTCTAACTGGAAACAGCTGTGTTCCAGTAGGTATTCCAAGGACTTCACTCCAACCTCCATGCACCAGGACTGGTACTGGTGGTAGTAACTGGGTAACACTGTATCCCTTGGCAAGACACCTTGACAAACTTCTAGATTCTGTCTATCCGAAACGACTGTCAAAGATCTACAAATGACAGCTGAGACAACGGCTTAGCGTTCTTACCGAACTTCTTCGTAAAACAATCTATCATCATCATCTGCCTAGCCTTTTCCCAACTACATTGAGTTCTGCTCCCAGTCAAGCCGGATTCAGCTGGATACCAGTATTTTACGTGAAGCGGCTGCCTACCAGACCTCCACAACCCATTAACTGGGGAACACGGTACTTCTTGGCAAGACCGGTGTCAGATTTTCTGGCTTCTGACAATCCGTAACGACTGCCAAAGATCGCCAAATGACAACCGGGACCAACGGCTTAAGTTAAAACAATCTATCGTGACTAATAATATAGTCTTTTGACTAAAGCGGTCTTGTGCTTAACATATTATACAACTACCAAGTAAAGTGCAGTTGTCCTACGGTCCAAGCAACCAATCGCCCGATTTAGAACATTTCGACAACTAACCGAATTGATTACAAGTAATTGTTGGCTTGCCGCCATATTTTAACATGGCAATGATTTGTATTCGGTTCGGTGATTATCAACACGACTATAAAACTATGCTGTTGATTAGTTTGTGGTGTTAAAACGATTGATAATTATTTATTAACTAGCTTCTACAGTGTAGATGTCGAAAATTATCTCATGGGAACATTTCTACTTCCTGGATCAAACTCAGTCCTATTAGAGGACATGATTTACCCATGTGGCAACTGACCTGCAAATCCCTTCAGCCGTTAAGAGGTAACAAACAAACAGACTTACTTTCGTACTTAAAGTATGAATATTATATATATTAACTGAGTGTCACATTGAACCGCCATGCCGTAATTACACCAACGGATCTTAAATAGCTACATCTGCTACTTTCCATCAACCTAACATTTGTGAAATGAAACTGCTATAGACAATCGAGTTCTAAGAGTGGAGATCGCGTCTCGGCAATCGGAGTGACGTTTTGCGCAGGACGGCTGGCAGAAACTGGATGCGAGAAGCCGAAAATAGATCTAAGTGGCGTGCAATTGGAGAGGCTATGTCCAGCAGTGGACTGCAACAGGATGAAGATGATACGAGGAAGGTTCCGGAAGGAACTTTCTTCTGCAATCAGGCAGTATGGGCAATCGGGGCTCATAGCTAAACAGAAACAGCTGCACGGGTCGATCTTCAAAGTTTAGCAACGCTTACCGACATTTGACTGTCGATAGTTGGATCCATCACCGACTGATCGACCAACATCATTACATATTGAGACACGACTGTGCCTGTTAAAATGTTCCTGTGTATCCTGGCTGTTAGTCATTATGGACAGAGAAGCTCGAAGTCTGACTATCAGTTTTTCCAGGGCTTTTCGTGGTATCAGCAGTTCTCTCCATGTGAAATATGTATACCTATTTCAGCTGCAATCTAGTTGGGAACACAAGGCAGATTGTGATTTGTATTTGCTAGTGAATTTGTCGTCTTAATCGAAGCCTAGAGTGCTTCTGGGATGTATTTTGAAATAATTTTTTTTTGGATGGGAAATCATCAAATGACTTCTCCCGCTCTGGGCGGAGCGGAAGAGAGTGTCAGACTCTTACTGACTAGAAACCATCCGTGTGTTCCAGGGCCGCGGTGAGTCTTTACGGTTTCATATTATAGCACCAACCAGGCAGGTCATCAGTAGTCATCACGAAAAACAAACGGAATTATTTAAAAAAAATGCTGGAGTCTGTAAATAGCGGTATAGCAAAAATAAAATTCAAGTGTCAGTTTGTGATAAAATTAAATATGAACATCAGTAAGTAAAAAAAAGAGTTCAGTTTTAATTGACAAGAAACCCGGAAGTGAAGAAGGGGGGAAGGATTTTTCTGGGGCTTCCTCTGGGTAAGCTCATTCTATCGTCGACTTGGTCTCTGTCACCTCTGACCTAGACTAGAGTCTAGAGCAAACTCATTTGAAATAAAAAAGAGAAGATGTTCTAAAGATACTTAGAATATGACACTTTTCTGAAGAAATTAAGAGAATAATTTAAGAGCGTATACGCCGAACGACATTTAATACAAATTTTCAAGTCGTTATTTTCAGAAATGACAATCGATTTTAATGAAACCTTACACACGTAAGCAGGATACATAGGTTTAAAAAGTTAGTTGAAAACAATTTCGATAAATAGTGTTCCAGTTAAATTAGAAACATTTTAAATTTTCCATACCAACATAAATTTCCAGTTATCTTTTTTTAAATAAGACATTTCGAAAATGTTTTTAACTAATTTTTTAAACCTATGTATCCTGCTTATATGTGTAAAGTTTCATTAAAATCGGTTCAGTAATTTCGCAAAATAGTGACTTGAAAATTTGTATGAAATGCCATACGGCGTACACGCTCTTAAACCGATACCCACCAGGAATTACAAGAGCATTTAAAACAAAAGAAACAAAATCAATCCATAAGCATCTCCGTCATAAGTCGAATCAATTACGAAGCCCATTCGTACAAGTTCTCATCTATTATTGAGGATACACAAAGTTACGTTTGCTGTTGAGAAAAAAATTCAAAGAAGGTTGTGTGAGCTGGTTGAAAACCATTTAATTATATTGACTAGTCTCTGCCATGACCTAATGGTTGCAAATCCTTCTGGTGAGCATGAGGTTTTGAGTTTGATGATTTTGATCTCCTGGTCCAGACACAATAACAGTGCTCGAACTTCTCAATTGAAGCCGGAGTCTAGATATTGTTTTACGTTTCATCATTTTAATGCTGAAGTTTATAAGGAGTGCAGTATAAAATCTAGTAAGACTAACGAATACTTGAATTTACATTCACGGAATTAAAGTATTCTATTTGGAAAATGTGTGTGCAGCTAGCATTTACGGTAACTAAGTAAGGAATCATTTATTCAGGAATTCTTTTTAAAAAAATCTTGGACCTTATTGGGTCAATATACTTTAGTACAAATACTCGGACACTGATTTTTATATGCCCCTAATATTAGACTTTCTTTGCTATTATTTTGAATAAAACCCAAGGCCAAGTGGTAACGGCCCCGACTTACGAATTGTAGGTCGCGGGTTCAAACCCTGCCAGGCGCATTACTTTGTGTAATTAACTTTATCACCACTGCTCTCAAAACGGTGAAGAAAACATCGTGAGGAAACCGGCATGTCCTAGAACCAAAAATTCGAAGACAAGACTGTGACATTCACCAACCCGCACTGGGCCCGCGTGCTGGTTACGGCCCATTCCCTCTCCAAGAGAGGAGGCCTGTGTCCCAGCAGTGGGAACATTAAAAGGCTGATTATGCTACAGGGTGAAAATGTGACATGCACCCGCCGCTATTTGAGAAAGGCGTGTGATACTTTGCTGATTTTTAGAATAGCACGGGCAACCCAGTATAGTGTTGCTCTGGTACTGGGTTCTAGAGGTTCAGATAGGCAGTTGCTTCGGGTAAAAAACTGATGCATCACGTACTCAGCTGCATCCGGTTTGCTGGAAGCTGACACCAATTTAGTTGGGAAAAGTTTAGGCAGATTGATACGCAGGGAATGAAAATTGAATTGCCAATATATAAAATTTGGTGCCAATTATTTTTGCCGCAGCAGAATTGGAAAGAAAACCTACAATGATGCTCCGTGATCAGTAGCCTCATCATCAATTCTAATTACAAACTGACAGATTCGATTCTAATCTCGATTCAAGTCCAGTTCAAAATCTAGATTAACTAACACCGTTCTAGAATACTCAAGACCTAATGATCTGTAATGTCATAGTAATAAATGGTGGAACGATTTCATCAAATGCTATGATAACAGCAAATTGTGAAAATAATTTATCCTGGACTATTGAATCTATTGAACTGTTCTAGTTTGCAAATGAACACAATCTCGCCTTGCGTAATAGTAAAATCAAGTATTTGGCAATGTTTTAATTATGACTAACGGACACGCACCGGTGGTAAGTAAAATACACATTACTAGCTTCAAAAATAATGGGGCCGGCTCCTCGTAGACTATCTATATAGATACCTTCAAATCCGCATATTAAAATAGTTAATTTTTGAGGATTACGTACCTATACGCTACAATGTTGTAACGTCACATAAGGTAGGTATGTTATTATGAATAAACTAAAAATCAATGCAAGATTTCTTTATTTTTTTATGAATTGTATAATTACAAGTAACGCATGTAATCGATTTCCAAAGTAAGTATCTGATTATCGGAGATAAGTTGCGTCGCTGATGAGCCCTGTCGGCGAAGAGTCCTGTCGGCGAAGTGTCCTGTCGGCGAAGAGTCCCGTCGGAGTAAAGTCTTGTCGGTATTCAGTCTGTCGGCGTAGTGTCTGTCGGCGTTTAGTCATACACTCGGCAAAGTCGGGCCGGGCCGCTAGTGACTCAAAAGTCCTATGTTCCGGAAAGCATAGTTCTTACTTTCTCAAATTACGTTTTCTGCTGAATAACTGAGGGCAAAGCGCGAAGTTTATAGGCTGTAAGCTATTTGAAACAATAGCCTTTGCTATTTAGTACCACATCAAAATCGATTCGTTGATTTCCAGGATTGTTGTTGAATGACAAACAAATGACACATTTAGCGATATTTTATTTATTTTTTTACTATTGGAAAGCTCTGATTTTTTTTTACTTATTATAAATCTTCATTTTAGGAAAGTGGCACAAGGGCTTGAAAACCCATAGCCATAAAAAGAGTCTGTTATTGCAGTTTAATCGAGATCTATACGAGCTGATCGGGCTTCGAAAGAAGCCTTCTTTCAACGAATTTGCGAAACTCAAGCGATAAAAATTAATATACAAAGTACGTTTTTTATTGTTTTTATATTCAAAATAAACGATGAAAATGTCACATGCACCCGCTATTTCGGAAGGGCGAGTGATACCTTGCTGATTTTTAGAACAGCATGGGCAAACCAGTGTCGTGTTACTCCGGTATAGGGTTTTGGAGGTGAGATAGGCTCGCTCCAGGTAAAATACTGGTGTATCACGTACTCAGCTGCATCCGGTTTGGCTGGAAGCTGACACCAATTTAGTGGGGAAAAGGCTAGGCAGATTGATACGCAGGGAGTGGAACTGTGGAAGTTAAATTGCCAATGTTGAAAATTTAGTGCCAATTACATATTTGTTACCGAAAGCCGAAAATAGATTTAAGTGGCGTGCAATTGGAGAGGCCTATGTCCAGCAGTGGACTGCAACAGGCTGTTGATGATGATAAATAATAACTTAAATGACTTGCGAACATCAAGCTATAAAAATTAATATACAAAATACGTTTTTTTTTTTTGAGAAATTGTCTTTTTGCTAGCGGATATTTTTCCTCGAGTTTTTTTTTTTTCAACGAAAGGCGAGCTGTTAGTCAGCTTAATATTGCACAAGTAAAACTGACGTGTATGATATTTATTGTACAGTAAACCTATAAGCAGTGCAATAAGAGGTGTCGGGTAAGTTTGTTCAGAATTTTTTATCCGAGTAGAGCCAATACTCGATTGTTACTCGATCCTCGATTCACGTTTTATCTCGCCAGCAAACTAACTTTGTCGGCGTCGATACATCATTAATTCATTTTATTTCAAATTTCGAACACTTGTTCGTTTTTGAGTGATAGCTTTCTTAACGGCCAGTCGTGTTTGAAATCATTTGGAATGTAACTTATCGTAAATGATCTTTTTTTTTTAAAGATGGCTGGTGAGAAAGGTTGTCTGTCAAAAAAGTTATCTTTTGGGTTTCAACTTGCGTGTGAAATAGAAAACACGGTATTGTATTTTAAGATTCAAGTTTATTATTTATTCAAGGTCGATCTTCAAGTATATAAGCATTGCTTGCCGCATTCGGTCAGCGGATGGGTATCTTATCTTAACGCTCCGGTATTGCTCTGTGCCTAGGAAAGCTCATGAAGCTGTTTCCCATCTGTCATTTGTAAATTTTTGACAGTCGTTACGGTAGTCAGATCCCAGATAATATGACACCAGTCTTGCCAAGGGGTAACGTATTACCCAGATACTAGTATTTGGTTAAGCTGGAAGCCTCCTATTTTTTCATCTGCAATGCTCATCAATTTCCCTACCATTAAAAAGTATTCTACTCATCCCGAACCATAGGCCCTTATCCCATTGTCACTTTCACCAAAATTCTATAAATCTTTTTTCAAAAGAGGTCTGTTACGAAATCTTCCGGTGGCTCTGATCTATAGTCTATGGTAATTGCGTCCGTCTCTGATACTATAAAGCGACAGTAGCTGCAGGCTATGAGTAACGTAAGTGGATAACGGTAGCTCGGTAGGCGTTTGTGAGGCAATGAGTCTATGGTTTAAAATAATTAGCATTCTTTGGGGTACTGTGGACTTTCTTCTTAGTAATGGGTGCAACGTTGGTATGCCTTGAGCCTGTATTTGCCTTATCCCGGGACAATATTTGTTCGAAAGAGTCACCGCGGCCCTGGGACACAGAGGGCACAAGAAGGATCACGGGTGGATTTTAGTCAGTAAGAGTCTGACACTCCCTTTCGCTCCGCCCAGAGCGGGAGAAGTCATTTGATGATTTAGCATAAAAAAATGTACCTACCCATAATGAAAGTATTCTCAAAACGTTATGTGCGTATGGGTGGGGATGTTCACCACGTGCCGTACTGTAACATTCTAGTTTAAAACATACACATACATTTTAGTAGTCCCTTTCAAATATTTCTCTGAACTCAACCACAGATTCTACTTCATCTCAAACATCATGTCCTACATTCTTCTTTTTTGTATACACCGGAAATAGTACGACCAGTCATCGGCAATTATTTCCCATCATAGTCCGTATCAAAACAATTAGTTTCTTAACTTATGTATCGAATGATTCACGAATACTCGTAAGCAAAAAGCGTGGAACGTACCGTTGCTTGCGCGGGGCGTAAAATGGCGCTGATGTAAAAAGTTTAATTTTGATGGTGCGTAAGTAACGTAAAAAAATTAAAAAGTATTTAGATATGAATGAGCTCTTTCCTTTACTTTAATATGTGTTTTTATTATTACTTCCCAGAATTTGATTCTTATTATTAGATACTCCTTCGGATGTAGTAATAATACTACAATTATTACCCCGACCGCGACGTGACGTCACATGCATCACTCCTGATTTTTGATGCATTTTACCTTCGTAATTTGTTTATAGACTTTATAAAGCGAAAAATATGTGTCGAATTTTTTCGATAATATTACTAACGAACTAAATAGCATCAAATTTTTATTCAGGAAACATCCCTTTGCTAATACAATATATATTTTTAAATCTTTTTTCAATAATTTACAACTTGTTTAAGTTATCAGTAATCCCAATAAATGACACAAAAACATTCGTGGCCTAAAAACATTATAAAAATTCAAAACAACATTTTAGGCGCCACCAAAAAGTTCAAAGCTCTCTTCAAAGCTTTTTGTGAAACTTTTTTTGCTAACAACCGAATGATCTTTGATTTTGTTTGTGGCCTGGTGCCATTGCTTTTCAATGAATATTTCTGTTAGTTAGAATTACAATGCTTGCTTTGTATTAGTTTGTGCACGGTAACAACTTCAAGATGGGCAGTGGATGGTGATATTTTTTACTCTTCTTTTTGTTTTAAAGAGGTGTGTTCCAGTTCCAGTTGACATTATGTAATGCTGTATTTTTAGGATTATTGGTCATTTAGATTTGTGATTCAATGAATTCGGTAGATTTTTATTCGAGGTAAGTTCTTTTTGTTTTATTTTTATTTAGAATCTCATCCTTACCTAGATAAGTATACTCTGTGGGGCCAACTTTTTATTGGAAGTTTGATAATAATTTACATAGGTGATTTTTATTGATTTCATAACAAGTCATACAGGTTTTAAGAGAAACATATAATAAGTAATTACTAAACTACGAGCCATCATCAACTCCACCAGGTGAGATTGTGGTCATGAGCCTACCAATATTAATCAAAAAGTAATTGTTTCTTTACTTTTAATTATAAGATTGTATATATATTTACGTATTGTATATGAAACCTGAGGAGCTCGTGGCTAAAGAATAAGAGCCGCACGGGTCGGCGAACGCTTGCCAAGGTCGATCTCTCGATGGGTGACCATTTTAACATACCGAGTTTCCTCCGTTCCTCGGAAAGCCAGTTAAGCCGTTGGCCCCGGCTGTCATTTGTAGATCTTTGGCAGTCGGTACGGATTGTCAGAAGTCAGTAAATCTGATTCCAGTCTTGACGAGAAGTACCTACCGTGTTACCCAGTTAATGGATTGTGGAGGTCTGGTAGGCAGCCGCTCCACATAAAATACTGGTATTCAGCTGAATCCGGTTTGACTGGGAGCCGACCCCAATATAGTTGGGAAAAGGCTAGGCAGATGATGATGATATATGGAACCTAGATTTAGACATAGATTACACCAGTTTTTTTTTAATTATAATTGATATTCTACGCGAGCCACGCTTGACCACAATCTCACCTGATAGAAAACAAATACGTGGTCAACGATAGAGCAACGCTTGCCTAGAAATAACTCATTCAAAAATAAACAAATCATAAAGTATCACTTACAATAATTACCCACAAACCAGAGACAACAATACAATCCCAGAGGAGCGCGGGAAAACGGGGAATCCATTTTGTAAGTTTGACGTTTCAACAACATGGCGCATGGCGCGCTCTAATCTTGTTGGCGTTGTTTCGAACTCAGCTTACGGTCGGGCTTTGCTTCGGTCAGTGTTCGCTGCCGATTTTATGAGATGGACGAATGCAGACGGTAGGTTGTTTACTCAGGAAAAAAAAAGTCTCATAGCAGTGGCAGTTTTTTTTTTGGGTATATCTGTCAATGTAACTGTATCCTCAATAATAACAGTTAGTAATAAACGCATAAACGGGTACTCAGCTATATATACCGATTAGATTGAAAGCCGACCCCAATATAGTTGGGAAAATGGCTAAACAGACCGATTATATCAATTTTATCCACAAGGAGAAAAAAGGTTTGCAGACTAGAAAGAAGAAAATGGGTTGTTTTTTTCCAACCGAACATTTTCTTTTTTTTCTTCCAAACTTCCCTGTACGTCACCACCTCAGCAGTTACCGCTTTTTTAGACAAATAGTACACTTAAAGTACTCCTAGACAGTCAAAACGTTTATTTCAATCAGGCCATTAAACGGCACTTTTGAACGTCATGATTAAAATTTATCATAATTAAGTGACTCTAGCTAGCGTCCATTCGCAAAGGTAGATTCTTATGGAGAAGAATGGACAAGAAACTCCATAGTTACTCTTTTCAAATTAATGTTTTACAATATTTGGTATAAAAAAAATACTTCATATATGTGACGTAAGGACCTAAAGTACTGTCTTTCCTTTCCTCTTTAAAATCCTTCCAAATTTAAATGATTGCTTTTAGCGATAAGGCCCGGCGACTGTGTCACCCTATGCAAAGTTTTCTTCAGTAGGTATTATATTTTACTCTATCATCCTTCATACAGTCCTCCCATCATATCTCCTCTTACTCTTTTAGCCATCCGCATTCATATTCTAAACTTTCCTCAGAACATTTTGGCCGACAAGGAACCGACTCTATTTCCTCGGAATATCGGAACCCTATTTCTAAGCCACCGGTATCTATTCGTCTGTCTATCTAACTGCGGCGGTGTAGGAAGATAGTTGGAAAATATACAGATTGTGTATTTCTATGGACGCTATTACAACATATAATAAAGAATTGCGTTCTTTTTTGCGCTCTGTGGTACGGGTCCTTTAGTGTGAGGGTCCAAGTCGCACTTGATCGATTTTTTCCTTTTGATAGCCTAAATTGCGTCTTACTGCTAGGCAAAAGTTGGCCAAAGATTGCTCAGGGTAGACAACTATGGAAAGGTATGGGGAAGGGACTTTTCTCTTTACATACATCTCAACCCTGAGAGATCTTAGGCAAATTTGATCCGCAAACGTCCATACCTACTACACCGCGTCTATTACGACCAGAAAACCATGAACTGCAAAATCAACGCCACATAAATTTTCATTGCCAACAATAAAAAGCCTACACAAAATCAGCAAACACTAGACAACGAGCTGCTCACTACAAATTGACATCCAATGAATCTTCCACAAATCTATCCCGGCCTTCTGCAAAGTTATTGAGCTACTTTAAAGCTCAGAGTTCAACTGCGGCGGCATCAGAATGAGTGATAATTGAAATGCGCACGCGATCGTGTGTGTGGGCGTGTCTGAGGACAACTCAGGAATAGATCAGAAGGTTTGTTACCTCTCTCGTCCCTCGGAAAATACGGACGCCTCTTTAATAGCCGTTATGATTAGTTAGAAGCATAATCTGACCAAGGATTCCCAAATATATGGGTTTTTGAAGTCAGATAGACAGTCTCAGTAAATAGACTGTTTACTTCTTGTATTAAAGAAAGTATTTTTGACCGACTTCTAAAAAAGGAGGAGGTTCTCAATTCGTATGTTTGTATTTTTTTATGTTTGTTCGCGCATAACTCCGTCGCGTGCCAACCGGTTCGAAAAATTCTTTTTTTGTTGGGAAGGGTATACTTCCCAAATGGTCCCATGAAAATTTTATCGAAATTGTGCAGGACGCCCATGTACCTAAGTGATAGACAGCATTCCTATGTACCTGATAGCTATTACTTGTGTATATAATAGACAGCATTCCTATGTATCTGATAGCTATTACTGGTGTATATAATAGACAGCATTCCTATGTATCTGATAGCTATTACTCGTGTATATAATAGACAGCATTTCTATGTGTCTCATAGCTATTAATCATATGTGTAACAACTAACTAAGTAAGAGTTTTTTGGATAGTATTGTAATTCATACCTTGATTAATAGCTAAGTTTGATTATTGTTAGGATCACGAACACGCTCCACTCGACAGGTCGAAACCTGTCGAAACCTGTATGAATCTGTCCTGAAGCAACATAAAGCTGATTGGTTGACCACGATTGGGGCGTGGTCATATATAAAACTAATTGGTGAAAATAAATTATTAATAGGATCAACACTAGCACTACTTGTACCCACGTGCAAGGATATATAGGTAGGGCATTTTCATAATTGAAAGTCAGTTCACATTTTTAATACGTTTAATATAGTCTTAAGATGGTACAGTCAAGTGTAAATAGTGCTCAAAAATAAATAGTGTTCAGTTTAAAGGAGTTTTATTGAACTAAGTGTCTCCTCCAATCCAGCGCACACGTTTTGGGGTGTCACGAACCCAAACAGAAATCGAACAAGCGGTTTTTTGTTAATTTCAATTAAATGATAGCAAATCTGTCGGGATAGCTGAAATCGCATGTTTGTTTATTGTTTACACCGATTTATACCACGTACGCTGTGATGGGTATGTTTAGCTGGGAGTGAACCACTAAAAAGTGAAAAATAAATAAACTTTTTACAAAAAATACAACCGACTTCAAAACAAATTATCATTGGCATAGGCTCGCGTTTGGCCATTTGACTTAAAGACTCCCCAAGTTGTAGCTATCGGGAAAAACAGACTCTGGTCAAGCTCTGATCATTTCTGTCAGGACTTTACCATCTTGATCTCCCCAATTAAGATGGTTAAGCCCTGACAATGTGTCAATGGTTGCTTGTCTTTAAAAGATCGCTTTAAGCGAGGCTTCCCATTTTGTCACCCTATGTGATGTTTTCTTCAGCTGACTTTTCTGCTGATAACTTATGTGTTGTTGTGCAGAGAAAAATCAACATGTCCTGTGGTCAATCCTTTAAATTTTGTCATTAAGTCAATTAGACATTAATAGATAGAATGTCAGTTTCTTTAGAATCCATGGTTGTAAGGACTCATTTGGCTGATATGGCACACCTTTTACTTTATGAAATCGCAAAGGTATAATCAGAAAAAAAACAGCATAGTAGTAATAGAAGTTCCATTTGATCACGCACTGGAAGTTACCATCCCTACCTTGTTGCTATTCCATCAATTCGCACGAAGCGTTTCCAATCGTCTTTTATAATGCGCACAGCAAAGGAGTGGAACTCTCTGCCTGCGTCTGTGTTTCCGAACGCATTCAACCCTGATCTCTTCAAAGTTAGAGTGAACAGGCTTCTTCTGGGTAAGCTCATTCCATCGTCGATTTTGTCTCTATCACCTGCGACCTCGACTAGAGTCAAGAGCATATCCATCTGACAATAAGAAAAAAAAAAAGATCAGGAGTCACAAAAGAGCCTACAATTTTTTAATCTATGATCTCATTCATTCTCGTTCTATGAAATCGGGTCAATGTGATGATCCTTAATGAGCACGCATTAGGGCATGCAAAACCGGTTTTCCGGTTTTGCGCAAAACCGGAAATCGGCCAAAATTTAACGATTTTTGAAAACCGGTTTTGAGAGCCAAAACCGGAGCTCAGCTCCGGTTTTCCCATTATTGAGTAACAATTAACATTTTGATATTTATCAACATTTTTTTCGAACGCTTCTAAAATATAAACCCGAGGACACAGACACCATCACCGCAGTTCTCACCGAGCAGTCCATACCTTCGCAATCGTCATCATCTGACGCTGAAAAGCTAACTCTTCAAGAGCAGCTAGAGAAGGAATTACACAAATGCAAGAGAAAGAGAACCCCCAAAAAACGGTCAGATTTCGACCTGGCTGGGTTCGTAAAAGTAGAGCAAGCCATGTATGAAAGCGGAGGGCATCGGGGTGTGTATCTCACCGAAGCATTATAATTATTTATTATGTGTTCTACCAACAAGTGTTGAGAGTGAAAGGGTGTTTTCGAGTGCTGGGTATTTCTGTAACAAAATAAGAAGTTCGCTGTCTGATCGAATGTTGGATGCACTTATATTCTTGAGATCACATTATCAAGAACAGCGATCTCTTGAAAACAAGTGATTTAGGCTTTATTTAAATTAGTATACATAGTTCATTATTGATCTCTTTTTTAGTGCAATATGAATCATATTATAATAATGTTATTTTGTAGTTCGTCTTCAAAGTTACAAAAATGTTGATTTTTTTGGTAATTGTGGGTGGCTGTGTTTAATATTTGAAGATGCTGATTGTGTTTTCTATGTTTAAAATATATTATTTTTGATAGCAGACTTAATAGGTACCAAAGATACCAAAAACTTACTTGTTGTTGATTTGATCTCAGTTAATTAATCTTTATACTATTATAAGTTCATTGTTATCTGTACAATTATTATGGTTTGGATTAAAAAGAAATGTATCATACAATTTGTTTTATTTGTAGACTTAGTGGGTATTTAAAAAAAAAATGGTGTTTCTTTTTAAATTATACTGCATTCGATTTTTTTTTGCTAAAACCGGACCTAGCTCCGGTTTTCGGTTTTGGTCCCAGAAAAACGATGTTCGAAACCGGTTTTGATGACTTTCCGGTTTTGCATGCCCTAGCACGCATCTGATTCTGCCTTTAAAGAAGCCGCTAATTATGTACGTATGTACCTATTTAAAAAATTACAAATTACGTGTGGCGCCCGATGGTTTCAAAGATTGATTCTAATTATGATTATCTGCGTGATTGAACATGATATTTATTTTTCGCTTTTATTTAGGCCACACTGTCGCATTGGATCGCTGATCTGTAATGGTAGTTGTAGGTAAGATTGCATAAATAAATAAATAATATTTGTTGCACATAATAGACAGAAGATCCGCGGCTCGTGATATTTTTTATTATTATTTTTTTAAAAAACGTTGCCTCACACTAGGATTTACTCCTGTACCGTGGGTACGTTCATAAACATGTAAACTCACATACACATACACCCAGACTCGGAACTATTATCTGTAGGCCATACAAACATTTGTTCCGTGCGGGGATCGAACCCACGACACGTATCGATACGACACTCAACCACTGCGCCAACCGTGTCGTCGGATATAACAGCTGTGCGGCTGTTATGATCTAACCATTTGAGGTGGAGCAACAAGGTTAAGCAATGCTTGCCGTGGTCAGTAACATGGATCAATCACATTCCTCTTTTCAACATTCATCTTTGGTCACATGTCACAAATCTGACACCACTCTTGCCAAGGAGTATCGTGTCACGCATTCCACTGGGTGCGAAGATCAGATAAGCAGTTTCTTCATATAAAATACTAGTATTCAGCAGCATCCAGTGAGACTGCAACTAGTACCATAGCTGGTCAAATACAGAAGATCTAAGAAGTTTATGTAGCGGGACCAATCGATGTGGTGGCTTGGGGGAGTCCTGTCTGCCTGTCTGCAAAGGATTAGTTCCTTTGCGCGTTCAAGCAAACAAACAAACTCTTCAGCTTTATATTATTACGAGCTGCTGCCCGCAGCTTCGCCCGCGTGAATGTCGGAAATTATCCCAAGAGAACATAATCCCGGAATAAAAAGTATCCTATGTTACTTATAGTACCTCCCAGAATATGTGTACAAAGTTTCATGATGATTCGTCAAGTAGTTTTTGCGTGAAAGCGTAACAAACATCCACGCTTTCACATTTATAATATTAGGAAGGATGAAAATGAAAACAAAATATCTAGTTTTAATTTCCGCGAATATTAGTGGGTTGCAGGTATGCACCTCCCTCCCGCCCGCTATATTATGCACATGAGGGTTGAGGTGCATACCTGCAACCCACTAATATTCGCGGAAATTAAAACTAGATATTTTGTTTTCATTTTCAAAGTTAAAATGGATTTCCGCAAAGTAACGCCTGACTCAATCAATTTTATTAGGAAGGATGTATTATGTATAGATTTGTTTGTTTTTTTTGAGTTAAAAATAACACTGTCTTGCGTAAGCTTGGTGTTATACTTTTACCGGAGACGAATAAGAACACAACCTGTGCTGTAGAGACATGACCTTCTGTAAATATCTACTCAGTGACACTGTCTGGATTCACTTGCGTGAGCGCATGTGTGAGTACATAGCGCAGATACTTTCATCTAATTGTTTGAAGAAAAGTGTGCGGTGTGATTTTTTTATGTATTTAATTACTGTCCGACATTTTATGCGTGGTTACTGTCTCTTCCAGGCGGCTGTATTTGTCAGTATAACTAGATTTCAGATAAATGTTGACTGTTCCAGATAAATGTTCCAGAAACGTGTTGACTCGCTGACCGTTGAGTTGCGACAACTCAACTCAACGGTCAGCGAGTCAACACGTCCCCTGAGGATGCCTCGTGGAGAGGCGAAACACGTGTCGGTAATGGTGTTGGGTTTTGCATTGCCTTCCTGCATGTGCTTAAAATCCTTGCATTTGCCCAGTAATCTTGCATGTGCATAATATAGCGGGCGGGAGGGAGGTGCATACCTGCAACCCACTAATATTCGCGGAAATTAAAACTAGATATATTGTTTTCATTTTCAAATTTAAAATGGATTTCCGCAAAGTAACGCCTGACTCAATCAATTTTTAGATTCCAGATGTTTTCCAATAGGGTGTGGTCTTGGCTTTTAGGCGGTCAGATGAAGTAGAATACTAGTATTTTACGTGGATTGACTAACTGACCTCCATAACCCACAAACTGAGAAATACGACATCTCTTGGCAAGCCTTTTTTTGGGAAGGGAGTGTCAGACTCTTACTGACTAAAACCCACCCGTGATCCTTCTAGTGCTATTTGCGTTCCAGGGCCGCGGTGACTCTTTCGAACAAATTCCGCAACCCTAACAGGCACTGTTCCTATGGCGCGTGGAACACGATCCGGGCCTGATTGCCATCGGACGGCGAGCCACCCATAGCTCGCCGTTCGCAGGCCCATCTTTTGGCAAGCCTGGTGTCAGATTTTCTGACTGCTGACTATCCGCAACTGAGGAGCTCGTGGCTAAACACTAACAGCCGCCCGGGTCGATCTCCGAGGTTAAGCAACGCTTGCCAAGATTGGTCTATGGATGGGTAACCATCTTTACATTCTGAGTTTCCTTAAAACCTCGGAAAGCGCGTTAAGCCGTTGGTTCGGCTGACACTTGTAGATCTTTAACATTCCTTACGGATTGTCAGAAGCCAGAAAATCTGACTCCAGTCTTGCCAAGAAGTACCGTGTTACAGAGTTAATGGTTTGTGGAGGTCTGGTAGGCACATAAAATACTTCTGGTATTCAGCTGAATCCGGTTTGACTGGAAGCCGACACCAATATAGTTGGGGAATGGCTAGGCAGATGATGATGATTATCCGTAACTACTGAGAGAAGATAGAGAAGATCTACAAATGACAGGCGGAATCAACGGCTTGATGTGCTTCCCGAAGCACGTGTAGGCGCGGGCCTGCGGACGGCGAGCTATGGGTGGCTCGCCGTCCGATAGCAACCAGGCCCAAGTCGACGGCGCGTCGTGTTCCACGCGCGCCTCAAAGAGCCGTCAGCAACGTAGACGGGGCCCCATAGGGTCAGTGCCCCAGTGGCGAAGCGTGGTCATAAGCCGATTCCCGCCGGCTTCTCAACAACGGCAACAAATTCCGCAACAAATTCCGCAACCCTAGCAGGCACCAGTGCCACTGGTGCCTGCTAGGGTTGCGGAATTTGTTCGAAAGAGTCACCTCAGCCCTGGAACGCAAAGGGCACAAGAAGGATCACGGGTGGGTTTTAGTCAGTAAAAGTCTGACACTCCCTTCCGCTCCGCCCAGAGCGGGAGAAGTCATTTGATGATTTCCCATCCAGAAAAAAAAAGGAGTCTCGGTATGTTATAGATGGTCTCCTATCCATAAACCAATCTCAAAATTCGACCCGTGAAGCTGTTATTATCCAGCCAGGGCCTCCGAAATGCAGTCTGTTTGCAAGATTAGTTAGTTACCACAAGTAAGCAAGTAGATTAGATAAACGGTTAAACAATAGATTCTTTCAATTAACACGATATCAGTTCCGTATGAGGTATCGTTTAGTTACTGTGTTTAAGTTCATGGCCAGATGATTAATCGAATGCTTGGGTTGAAATAGTGCAACCACCTTTACGCCGTCGCGGAGCAGTGGTGGCCGAGTGGTAATGGTCCCGACTTACGAATTGTAGGTCGCGGGTTCAAACCCAGCCAGGCGTATTACTTTGTGTAATTTAATTCAACACCACTGCTCTCAAAAAGCCGAAGGAAAACATCGTGAGGAAACCGGCATGTCCTAGAACCAAAAATTCGAAGACATGGGACATTCACCAACGTACTGGGCCCGCGTAGTAAATTACGGCCCATTCCCTCTCCTAGAGAGGAGGCCTGTGTCCCAGCAGTGGGAACGTTAAAGTGAACGTGATTATGCTATGCATTTACGTGCTGTCGCGGAAGGGTGAGCACATTGTGGATAATTTACTTGAATATTATCGACTAGCATTTTCCCGCGGCTTCGGTCACGTTACAGTAGTCTATTACCGTCTTCACGGTCCCGCCTACCTCCAAAACAAAATTTTATGTCATTTTGGAAAGGTGTAATGAACTCACTAACTGGAAAAGGCTTTCTTTTTTCTGATAGTTATACTCTTTGTGTCTTTAAATCAATAGGGAATAGGTTATTTCTAGCAAGCGTGCTTCCGACCATAATCATCGATTACCTATCCTATATTACCTATTCTATATATATATTTTTAAATCAATAATCATATATTTATTTTTTATAATTTGTATATTATATATATACTTTTTTTAATACCATTATATATGATGATTATTTTATGGTATAATCGATAAATTTAAGATGTACCTAATACTATGTCATTATGTGTCTCAATTGTATAGAAATGTCAAGTAAATGAAAACGAAAAGTTTGGCAATGTATTAAATTATTTAAATAATTCTGCATGCCGTAAGGCAAAATGTATTGGGATTCTCCATAAATTAACACCTTATCTGGGCCCCAAGTCTGCTATTTTAATAAATTTGTCATTCCAACACGATCACATTGTTATTGTGCTAAAAGTTCGTAATCTGCTAAAATCATAATGGTCGATCATTGGTCGGTCAATGGTCTCGTAATAATTTTGATAATTAAGAAATTACTGCACACGACGTTCTAATCACTCACTGATCAAAGGAACTGTCAAATTTTTTGCAGATTACCGCATACGTCTTTCATTTGTCATTATGTACGAGATTACCATTCTATGTCATTTCTTTCAATGGAGTGTCAGTGGTTGACCATTGGAAAGTCATAATGACGCTTCTATGTTAGTAGACTACCAAACTTGTCAAAATCGACCATTATGCATTATGAGATCAATGATAGACCATTCTGATACAATTGTAAGAGCAGACTTGGGGCCCTGTTACCTACATTACTGGCAAATAAATGATTTCTATTTCTATCCATTTAAACTAATATTTTTTGTTTGTACTGAATAAGCTCCGGGACCACTGGATCGATTTAACCAAAGCTACATTATCAGCGAGGAATATAGGCTTTATTTTATCCCCGTATTGCCACGATAACGGAAAGTACGCGAGTGAAACCGCGGGGCGCTGCTAGTCCAATATACATAGTTAAAAGATGTAACAAAAATTTGGCGACCGCAGCATACCCTTGTTGAGCCCGACGACCCCATCACCCAGATCCAAGAGAGTAGTAGGGAAACCAGCACTCTTAGGAAAAATAAACACAGACCGCGTTCCGTATACCGACCTCGCCGACGAGGTCCATCGCGACGCCCCCGTCAAAACCCTCCCCGACTTTTGCCTAACGAGCCAGCCCGCGCCGCTGAGCCATGAGCGTTAAACCCCCAAAATAATACCAACCTGACCCAGCCTGTCCCTTGCTGCCCTCACTCAATGACCCCGCTAAGCCGAGGCCCGTGTCCCACAGGGGATGCCCTTAGCGAGCGGTCATTTAGTTTTTAAGTAGTTTTAAGCCCTGGCTGGGGGCCTTAAATTCATCTGAGGCCACCACAGGATTGTCCGGTTGAGTAGTAACCAGCCTTAGTGTGTTGAACTGCGAGTGGTCATAATAATAATAAAAAAAAAAACAAAAATTTGTATAGAGGCAGTGCATTACTTGTACCTACATAATTATGTTGTTTCGTCGAGTGTACAACGTTCACAAACTTATCAGACAGTTACTTATCTATGTCACTATCAATCAGAAATATTCGAATTCAAACAAGCTTACTGATGTAGGTAGTAAAATATTTTGCATGTTTAAGGAGCGGGGTCACGAATTTAAGGCACGTTTATTTCTGTCCCAGAGAATGCAGTAGACATAAGACTATTTTGAATAATGATAAAAGGTTATTTATTGCGAGTCTCGTGTCCCTTTTCACTAAACCTATGTGGCACCTAAATATTAGCCTTAAAAAGCTTTCAGAGTTAATATGACGGTGAAATTATGGTCCTGAAATTATTATAATTACTATTAGGGAACATACTGCCAAGATGAAGAGTAGAGTCCTATGGACATGGTCTACTCGTAAGCCAAGTTTCATCTAAATCCGTCCGGCGGCTATGGCATTCAGTTGATTAAAGTTAGGATGATAAGCAAAACCTCACCTGATGGAAAGCGGTGTTGTTGTCTTAGTTAAAACTTTCATTAACAGCTTAAAATTGGGCAAACATATTTTGCGACTTCATAAATCAATTTATAAAAATGACACATTGAAAATCGTTGACATTTCGGCTCATTTCGGTCGCCCGCCCGCACGCCGCCTGTCAATCTTTTCGAATTTCGAACGCTATATGAAGTGACGTTTCCTGCGGCGGTTTTACTTTTTTAATTAGGCCTAGTATGGGCAACGGCACAATTGGAAACTGTCATATTGTCTATGGTTTGAGATATAACGGACCTTTCTGGATGTGGGCAGTGCGGGTTTTATTGTTGTGAAATAGATCGATGTAAAGATGCAATGTAGTAATAGGTACTTTCTTTCTAAGGTTGCGGAAATGTTCGAAAAAAATACCACGGCCCTGGAATGCAAAGTGCTTTTATGGAAAACGGCTGGGTTTTACTGAGTTAGAGTCTGATACTCTCACCTGTTTTGCCCATAACGGGAGGAGTCATTTGATGATTTCCCATCCACAGAAAAAAAAGTACTACCTAAATACTGTAATAGTTATGTTAAATACAATAAAGTTCCATAGAACAATAATGAAGTGAAAACAGCAGTGGTAACATTGACACAAAAATATTTAAAAATAAAACTTATGTCACACGTTACAATAATCTATCCCCAAAAGCTTAACCGACAAGGCTTTAATTTGTTTGCTGTTGATGTGCTCGCGTTTGACAAGCTTTTAACCTGGTGGTTAGCGATAATGTGGTCGATGATTCAGCACGCTTGCCTATTCACTCTTGACCTAAAAACCACCTGGATGTAGCTATCAGGACACACAGACTCCGGCAGGGAACTCCGACACCGTAGTACGCACAATGGTAAAACACGTATTCCCAAAAAGTTTTGTAAACTGTGAATAATCTTACTAATATTATAAACGCGAAAGTTTGTAAGTATGGATAGATGTTTCTTAGGTACTCTTTCACACAAAAACTACTGAATGGATCTTGATGAAATTTGGCACAATATATAGATCATAGTCTGGAATAACACATAGGATACTTTTTATCCCGGAATTACATATGTTCCCTTGGGATAATTTCCGACATTCACGCGAGCGAACCTGCGGGCAGTAGCTAGTAATTTATAATACCATTCTTGCTATCAATCCTAAATTAAAATAACAATAATTCGACATTGACCGTGGGTGCTTCCAAAGATCCACGATAGTGCAACATCATTACTTTCGCCAGTACTTTCTATAGAAGTGTGGGAGTTAAAAAAACGTTAGTAATTAGGCCGAGCGGTGTTGTCTCATTTGATAATCTAATTAGTCCGTCAGATGGATTTCTAAAAAAATATTGGACACGTATTTTTTCTTTTTTCACGTAAATAAAAAACGAAGACGAATACTCGTGTGACGTCACTACTCACTACAATAAAATTATAACCACGACGCGACGTGACGTTACCAGCCCCCACTCTTCTGACCATAGATATAATAAATTTCTATGCTTCTGACCTACCCGTGTTCTTCCTGCGTTCCAGGGCCGCGGTGACCCTTTTGAACAAATTCCGCAACCTTAGCAGATAGTACCTCTGCCTATCCCTTCGAGGAACATAGGCTTGATTTTATTATGCACCTAAATTCCAATGAAATTCTAAATGGGAGCATCAAAGTAGGCCGATGGACCAGTCTAAACTTTATGATGAGATTATTGCTCGTTCTCTGGGAGTAGGATGCCTGTGGCGGGGATAGTGGAGGTGGTATTAGTTTTTGACTCCTAGCCACAAATATAGCGTGGGTTACTTATCATCAGGGGTTAAAATCCTAATCTATACTAATAATAGCTGACCCAGAAACCGTTGTTTTGCCATATAAAATAAAAATAAAATTTATGGGTGGGGGTCCCCTTTATCATTTGAGGGTATGAAAAATAGATAGTAGCCGATTCTCAGACCTACTGAATATGCATATAAAAATTAATAAAAATCAATCAAGCCGTTTCGGAGGAGTATTGTAACTAACATTGTGACACGAGAATTTTATATAGAAGTTAAGAAGATAAAGAGGAAATATTTTTTTGTTTGTTTGTACCGACTAAGTTCCAAAACTACTGGACCGATTTTAACCACTTTTTCACCAATGGCAAGCTACGTAATCAGCGAGGAACATACATATATCTTATCCCCGTATTCCCACGGGAACGGGAACTACGCGGGTAAAACCACGGGGCGCTGCTAGATAATTTTATAAACAGGTGTAATTGTTTGCTTAAAAGTTTTAGGGTTCGGTACGTGTGAATGAAAAACTGAATCCTCATAAGACTCGTGTCTGTCTGAAACAAAAAATTTGCTCCGACACTACTCCACCATAAATATGCAAACTTTTTTGACCCAAACATGGACGCGCAACTAGCGGACAAATAAATACATTTTGAATATGGCGTCATTTATGAGGAATAAATTAGAAAAATAAAAGTTTGTGTAAGTATACCTACTGCCGTGTCAAATGAAAGGGCTTATTGTGAAGTTGTTACTCATATGTTTTTTTAATTGTATTATTAGTTCTACACAGTTGCACTTGCAAAGATCAAGCTTTCATTATTAAAGAGGTATTGCCTTTTATGGGTTTCATATCCATAACACGCCATGATACATTCCTTTTACTAAGATATTATAAGCGTCAGCTGTGTGTAACCCGCCTTATCCCATCTAAATTGACATGTATCCCGCTAATGGAAATAGGATTTTTTTTCTTTTAATTAATTACGTTGTTCTTTAATCTATGGTTTCGACGATAACGCCCAGCATCGTGTCGAAATGATCGGTATAATATTTAAATCGATACACGATTCGATTAAAATAATAGATAGCGTATTATTTATTTATGGATGCTCATTTGTTTTGTGGTGGAGAAATTTCTTTTCTCTGTAAAGGTATTATGAGATTTTGTTTTGTTAAATTTAAGAAGTTTTCATTAATTGTGACAATCAGTAAAATATACACAGAAAATCTTGACTCTAGTCTGGACAAAGGTAATCATATTAACAACTTATTGAATTTTAGAGGTCAGATATGCTTTGAGATTGTAAATACTGGTATTCAGCTGCGTCCGGCTAGACTGGTAGCTAACACTAAAGATGATTGGGAAAAGACTAGGCTGGGATTGGTGAATCATTAAGAATTGGATCTCAATAAGAAATAATGGAGTGTGTAAAACATTGGTTTGAAATATACCTACTTACTTGTCGAGCCTTCACATCTATTACTATTATACTGTTACGAGCTTCGGGTTCGTTACAATAAGATCAGCCGATTAAATAACCAAAAATTACTAGATACTAGATGGCGCTAGTAGTAACGTATGCAGCTGTATTCCTTACTTAATTCTGGCGCGCAACAATACTAATATTATGAAGTTGAAGAGTTTGTTTTTTTTTTTTGGTTGGTTGATCGCGCTAATCTCAATCTCTGGAACTACTGGTTCGAAATTAAAAAATACTTTAGTGTTGGATAGTCTATTTATTGAGGAAGGCAACATCACGTAATATCACGCTACTGTCAGTAGGAGCGGAGCATCAATGAAAAATCTACACTAATATTATAAAGAGGAAAGATTTGATTGTTTTTTTTTTTTTTGTTTGTTTGTTTGCACTGAATAGGCTCCGAACCTATTTAACTGATTTAAAAATTCTTTCACTGTTGGGAAGCTATACTATCCCCGGGTGACATAGGCTATATTTTATCCCCATATTCCCACGGGAACGGGAACTACGTGGGTGAAACCGCGAGGCGCTGCTAGTGTTGTATAAATGGGTTTTATTTTACTCTCTCTCATGTGGCATAGACGAAGGGTTGGCATTGTAAAATGGATTTACAATATACATACATATATCCACTTTTTTTAAGATTGCGCCGTCAAAATTCTTCCACCCATTCAATATTTCCAATACACTAACCCGAATAAAAAAACAAGCGCCATCTTGTCTCATTTTCCCGCCAACTGTCAACGTTCACAGATAATAAATTATTATGCGCGCAACTAAACGCGAGCGTTTCGTATCTCAAACGACGGCTCGCCGGTCACAGACAATACCTCTAGATTAGTGATGGCGAGCGAAGGAATCAGATGTCACCTGTCATAAAAAATGGTAATTAATTTTCGAATGAGCCTGTTTTCAAGGTGATTTTAATGGAGAGGATATTTTCTAAAATGGCATTTTGGGAAGTTAGATATAATTTGGTATTGATACGAGTCATATTTTTAATAGATTACTAGACTCAGACCTCGATTCCCGTGGACATTCACGCGGATACGAGATATACTCCATGTCTTAAACCAGGTTATAATCTATATGTGTGCCAAATTGCATCCAAATCTATTCAGTAGTGTTTGCGTAAAAGGCCAAAAACATCCATCCATTCTTATAAACTTTCTCATTCAACAGGACTGACTAGGTTGGACGCCACTTGTGCGTATTGGATGCTAAGTTTTTAGATTTTCTGCACATATAAATAACAATTATGGTTTCCAATATTCAGGACTTGAAAGTTTGTAAGAAACACTTTGAGTAATAACTCTTGTTATCGTATTTATCGTAGCGCTCGATAGTAATCTATACTAATATTATAAAGCTGAAGAGTTTGTTTGTTTGTTTGTTTGTTTGAACGCGCTAATCTCAGGAACTACTGGTTCGAATTGAAAAATTCTTTTTGGGTTGAATAGACCATTTATCGAGGAAGACTTTAGGCTATATATCATCACGCTTAAGCCAATAGGAGCGGAGCAGCGATAAATTATGTTTTAGAATCGGGTATTCCACGGGGACGAAGTCGCGGGCAGCAGCTAGTCTATACTAATATTCTAAAGCTGTAGAGTTTGTTTGTTTGTTTGAACGCGCTAATCTCAGGAACTACTGGTCCGATTTGAAAAAATCTTTCAGTGTTAGATAGCCCATTTATCGAGGAAGGCTATAGGCTATATATCATCACGCTAAGACCAATATACAATATACTCGGCAGGAAAATCACCCAAATGCTACCTACCCGTACATAGAACGACTGAAACGCCTTGACATACAGGGAGCTAGCGACAAATGGTGAGGAATGAAGAGCCTCCTGCTTAGGAGCCTCTTCGATACGACATGTAACAAATCTGCTTATATCCGAGGGCTGATCGTGGTTACGCACAAATATATATTTAAAAATTATATATATCTCAGCTCGGCATCATATCGATGTCCTAACCATCCAGCCTGCGCTGCTGAGCCATTAGCGTTAAATCCCCTAAACAATATCAATCTGACCCAGCCTGTCCCTTCCTGCCCTCCCTCAATGACCCCGCTAAGCCGAGGCCCGTGTCCCACAGGCGATGCCCTTAGCGAGCGGTCATTTAGTTTTTAAGTAGTTTTAAGCCCTGGCTGGGGGCCTTAAATTCATTTGAGGCCACCACAGGATTGTCCGGTTGAGCAGTAACCAGCCTTAGTGTGATCAACTGCGAGTGATCCATTAAAAAAAAATATCGATGTCCCCGTCTAGCGTGTAAAATGCAGAGACCTCTCTAGAGTCCCTTCCCTACGTCGTAACTGGCAAAGAGTCGCGAAGTTAGCAGGGAGCTCAGTGACCGCCTTGTGCAAGCCTATGCGCTAGACTAACGAGGATATGACCTCGGAGTAAGTATTAAGATTAAACAAATTAAATTATAAAATTGATTGAGTCAGGCGTTACTTTGCGGAAATCCATTTTTAATTCGAAAATGAAAATAATATATCTAGTTTTAATTTCCGCGAATATGTGTGGGTTGCAGGTATGCACCTCCCTCCCGCCCGCTCTATTATGCACATGCAAGATTACAAGGTAAAAGCACGGATAATATGCACATGCAGGAAGGCAAAGCAACACACACATATTCGCGGAAATTAAAACTAGATATATAATTTTCAAATTAAATTAAATTATGTTTTACTAGCATGGATCAGAAGGGGAATACTTAAAAACGACTTTGGTTGGACAACGTAATTAAATCCGTTAGATTCGTTTTTATCAATGCCTTGTTATTTTTATTTGTATGTATGTATTTATGATTGTATTTTCCCTCTATGTTTGTCTTTCTTTTAAGTTGCACTTGCCATGTTGTCTCTGTACTACCCTAAGGTCGACTGGCAGAAAATGCCTATGGCATTAAGTCCGCCTTTGTACAGTTTTTTACTAAAGTTTTAATAAATAAATACTAATGACTAAAAACTGGCAAGGGCGTGTTGAACTTGCGCGCTAAAGATTCCAGAACACGTTTAGTTTTTAAACCATAGACGTTTAGGTTTTCTGTTTAGTGTTACTCACCTTTTGTACTTAAAAACATTCGCAGATAAGAGAGAAAAAAGGTAAATTATCTTCAACATTCAATATCATAAAATAATTTGTGCAATACATAAGCCTTTCGTTTGAAATGTCATACGGTACAATTCTAAAATTTTTTAAAAATATTCAATATTCAAGACCAATTTGAGACGCCCCCAGGAGTATCCACACAAACCTAGCGTGCTCTAAACAGGTGTATCACACTCGCGAAACTGCGACTCCATTCATTCAGCTCTCGCACAATACCTAGGGCGCAACATTAAAAGCAGGAATCATACTCATCTCACTTACGAACTGTTGAGAAATAATCAAAATGATAGTTGGATACTGTTTTTTATAACACTAGATTTCTTGCTTCGTGACTTCTAACGATAAGTTAAAATTTGTATCAAAACTGACTTTATAAAGTAAGGAGTGGGCGCGCATTGCTCATTCGTTATCACTAGACTTCATATATGTATACATAGTGTATAAAAGCAGAGCTAGTAGAGCCTTCGAGAATTTTCTGTGCTAGAATGTTTTACAATAGAAAGTTCTGGAATTGACTGACGCTCTATATAAGGCCTGCATAGTTCTCCCACAGGGGATGCCCTTAGCGAAGCGGTCTTTTAACTTTTTAAGTAGTTTTTAGCCCTGGCTGGGGTTCCTTAAATTCATTTGAGGATTTTCTGGTTGAGCAGTAACCAGACTTAGTGTGCTGATCTGCGAGTGGACCAATACAAAAAAAAGCGACCAAGTTAGTATTGGATCAGCGATGCAACGGTTAATTTCGAGAGCGATCTTCAACTCGAATTAAAGTGATCATTAGTGCAATCGGGTTTTATTATTGTTGTATAGTGAGTTTAAAGTTGTAATTAGTATCTATTTTTTATTTAGGTTATTCAATCGGCAGTTTTTATTATAACGAACCTCAAGCTCGTAAAAGTATGTTAAGTGATGACCTGAAACACAGGTTTTATAAACCTAGCTGGTCTAGCCTTTCACGCGTCATAGCGATTCATTTTTATAATATTACATATATAGATCGATTACGTTGTTATAATCATGATTTTATTTTTTACCATCTCTTCGGTTCAAAAATGTGGCAACTCTGACCATCAAGATACAGGCAAATGTCTATTTTGGGGGTTACAGACCATTCTGATCTGTGTAATATTTACAACTAGCAGCGCCCCGCGGTTTCACCCGCGTTGTTACCGTTCCCGTGGTTATACGGGGATAAAATATCCTAGCCTATGACACTTCACCATAACGTAGCTTCCTATTGTTGAAATAATTTTGAAAATCGGTTCAGTAAATCCAGAGATTACCCCCTACAACGTCACAAACTTACAAACTCGCAAACGTTACCTCTTTATAATATTAGTAATTTAGTATACATTTTATTAATAAACTAGCTCCTGCCTGTGACTTCGTCCGCCTGGAATAGTTACTTTACCCCCGATTTAGAAACTCTCAGCCCGATCGGTTTAAAATTGACAAAGTTTCATACAAACTTTCATCCCCTATTTTATCCCCTTAATCCTTTCTTAGCGGATGCCTACGTCATAACATCTACCTGCATGCCAAATTTCAGCCCGATCCGTTCAGTGGTTTGGGCTGTGCGTTGATAGATCACTATGTCAGTCAGTCAGTCACTTTTGAGTTATATATATTTAGATTAGATTGACACCTCTCTTCAAGCATATGTCACCTGAGTTTACACGGGAGTTTTTTATAAACTTGCACCAGTCAGTGTTTACTTGGCTCTTAAGAAATGTAGCATGTTGTAAAATTTCCTATCAATTTCCTCAAAAATATCCTATCAATTGCGAAAAGATGTTTTTAAATCCGGCTGATAGTTACGATCCGGCAGATTTCATACAATTTCTTTTTCCCTGAATGGGAAAGAGAAAAATTTGTATGAAATCCTTGTTCTATGGAGCCGGCATACATGCGGACAAAATCACAGGCACCAGTTTCTTGTAGGTTATTTATACAAATCTATAATAGTTCTGCACGTGAAGTATGACGCTGAACTCCTCCTAAACGACTGGACCGAATCCGATGAATTTTACCGTGTGTTTTATTACCGGATTGACGGAAAGTTTAGATTCGCAATTCGACCTGGTAGCTGGCGTTGCAATCCATTTTTTTTCTTAAGAAAAGCAAACATTCGGTTATGACAACACCTGTCAAGAGCGCTAGTTAAGTTTAGATAAATTAAAAACATGAAAATCGGTTTTGACATGACGCACTTTGCCCGATTTATAACAGATATATTTTCATCTTTTCGATATTAAATGTGAACATCGATGTAAAGATAGGAAACCTATTTATCAATCTAGTTTTAAGAGGAATACATTAGCCTACTGTCTCTATTTATCTAAATGTAAACATATCATAAAATAATATATAATGTGTTTGTTTGAACAACAGCTTGAATTTAGATTTCTGAAAATGCAAATCTGTTCTCATAAATAAATTCAGAGTACTTAGCGTCATTTATCTGTCTAGCATTTTCCTAACTATGTTGGGGTCAGCTTTTAGTCTATACCTGGATCCCTGGATGCTCCTGAGTCCCAGTATTTTACATGAAGCGCCAGCATATTCGACCTTCAAAACCTAGATGCACATCTTGCACGATAGCACCCCTTGGCAAGACTTGTGTCTGAAAACTGTCAAAGTTCTGCCGATAATGACTTATGCGTGTGTAGCCTTCGCACACGCTAAGCCCCACCAGATCCATAGGTTGCAGGTTATCCAAAACCGGTTTCTCCGAAAGGCTACGGGAGCCCCGTGGTACATTAGGAATGAGCGACTCCATGTCGACCTCCGCGTCCCCACCATCAAACAGTTCATGATACGTTTTGCAAAGCGTTTCATAGAGTCCGCTGAAAAGCACCAGACCCCTTATCGTATCAGTTACCCGATACACGCCCTCCCAGATCAGCAAGATCCGCCAAACGCGGCATACCCTTGTTCAGCCCGATGACCCCATCAATCACCCAGACCCAAGAGAGTAGTAGGGAAACCAGCCCTTGCCCCTCCCTCAATGACACCGCTAGGCCGAGGCCCGTGTCCCACAGGGGATGCCCTTAGCGAGCGGTCATTTAGTTTTTAAGTAGTTTTAAGCCCTGGCTGGGGGCCTTATATTCATTTGAGGCCACCACAGGAATCATCGGTTAAGCAGTAACCAGCCTTAGTGTGCTGAACCGCGAGCGGTCCATTAAAAAAAAAAACTGTCTAAGTTCTATAAATGACAACCGGAACCAACAGCTTATCGTTGTTTCCAAGGGACGGAAAAATTTTGGTACGTTAAGATGGTCACACATCCAACCGACCTCAGCTCGGATGATCTCGATTCTTGTAGATCGACCAGGGCCTCAAGTCTGCTATTACAATAGTGTCAGAATGGTCTATCATTGATTTCATAATGGTTGATTTTTACAAGTTTGTTAATCTACTAATATAAAAGCGTCACTATGACTATCCAATGGTCAACCACTGACACTCCATTGAAAGAAATGGCATAGAATGGTAATCTCGTACATCATGACAAAGGAATGACAGACGTATGCAGTAATCTGCTAAAATTTTGACAGTTCTTTTGATCAGTGACCTACCGTTAGAACGTCATTGTGCAGGTGCAGTCATTGCTTTTAATAGCTCGGTTATCAAAAAGTATTACGAGACCATTGACCGACCAATGATCGACCATTGTGAATTTAGCAGATTACGAACTTTTAGCAAAATGACAATGGGATCGTGTTGGAATGACAAATTTATAAAAATAGAAGACTTGGGGCCTATTACGACTTATTTAGCCACAAGTTCCTTTATCGATTCTTTGCACCATGCTATAATCGTATTTATTTAAACACTCTGTTTTGTCTATGGTTAGCAAATGAGTAGAGAGCAATGAGGAGCTAGCAATCGAGGTTCAACATTTTGCGTTCTTATTTTCCTTACTTAACTGTACACCATATTTTAGGACGTTCAACATACACATAATATAAGAATCAACATATATCTCGAATGGCAAGTTTTAAGTGCCGAGTGTTTTCGGGTTTTACGCTTAAAAAATTAGGACTCTGCTTTCTTGCCGTTAAGGGGGGTATTCCACAGTTTTATCGTAGAAATTAGATAAAAACTCGGTGCGGTGAGAAGGAAGTAAGTTTTTGGATGCTCGAAAGTTAAGATTTTCTCCGGTCTTCTGCTTTGAGCCTGTATCTTGAGACATAAAGGATTGGTCCTCACCAATCTTATGCTATGACGTCCCTGCCAGTGTTGCGGATTCTGTTCGGAAGAGTCGCCGCAACCCTGGAACGCAGTTGCGGAATTTGTCCGAAAGAGTCACCGCGGCCCTGGAACGCAAAGGGCACAAGAAGGATCACGGATGGGTTTTAGTCAGTAAGAATCTGACACTCCCTTCCACTTCCGAGAAGTCATTCGATGATTTCCCATACAAAAAAAAGCCCTGGAACGCAAAGGGCATTAGGAGGAACACGGATGGGTTTTAGTTAGCAACAGTCTAACACTCGGAGGAGCTGGAGCGGAAGAAGTCATTTGATGATTTCCAATTCATAAAAAAAAAATGTATTATGACCGTCTCAACGGCAGATAACGAAAATTGACTCATTTTACTTGACCTTGATGAATCATCATCGAAAGAAAAAAACAAACAATTATTAAAAAAAAAGTCTTTAATAACATACATATTTTCAAAGTATAGAAAACAATTATTTATTTGTTCAGCCAGTATTCATTAAAGTGTTCTTTGAAAACAAATGATTCGTGTAAATGTTTACAGTAGCGAAATACATACGTATGACTCCTGACGTCACTCGCTATGTTTAGTGTTGTGTTTAATTAATAGATTCCGGATTTACTCAGCGTTACTAGAATTGTATTATGTTTCATGGTTTTACCACGAAATATAGTGGTACAAGGAAAATAATTGTTTTTGTAATTAATGGTTATTAATAAAGGACTTCAGAGTGCTAAGATCCGGGAAGATAGATAAGTATTTTTTGCTTGTCGATAGAGCTAATGGTAATTCTACAGTTTTTCCCGTATATTACTTGATCGTTTGGGAGATTTCAGACAGACGCACAAAATAAAAATGTTTTTTTATTATATCGTTATTATTTTAAAGCTGTAAGCTGTAAATAAAAAAAAGCTGAAGTAACCTATGAATGTTGACTTAACGATTTTTTTAACTATCACTGACTCGGATAAAAAATATCACTTTTAAGCTGTAAGTACAAGTAGCATAATAGCATAATCAGCCTTTTAACGTTCCCACTGCTGGGACACAGGCCGCCTCTCTAGGAGAGGTAATGGGCCGTAATCCAGCACGCGGGCCCAGTGCGGGTTGGTGAATGTCGCATGTCTTCGAATTTTTGGTTCTAGGACATGCCGGTTTCCTCACGATGTAATTCAGGGCCGTTATCACTCGGCCACCACTGCTCCAAGCAAGCACAAGTAACCAAGTAATCCAAGCACAAGTAGGAATTCGGTGAATTACAAAGAGGCGCCATTCGATAAGCGCTCCTGTACAAGTAAAACACATGCTTACTGCACAAGATACGACGTAAATATTTACGTTAAACTACGTGTTTTACGTAACACGTGTACATGGCTATTAAACACGTAATAACGTAATTATTACGACATTACATCTGTATCAAATCTTTTTAAAGATCAAAAGATAGGTAGTGTATTTTTTTTCTAGCCGTTTGCCTGTTTATTATAAATCGCCATATCGAATAAAATACCAACCCACAAAATCAGCTAAATGATTTTTTCATCTAAATAAAATGTTAGAGCGTACTAAACAATGGCTTTCGTTAAAATACCGAATAGATTTGAAAGATTCGAATTTAAATACTGTATACAAAATTTGGTTTAAAAATAAATTTATTACTGACTAGCAACGCCCCGCGGTTTCACCCGCGTAGTTTCCGTTCCCGTAAGAATACGGGGATAAAATATAGCCTATATTACTCAGGGTGAATGTAGCATTCGAATGTTGAAAGAATTTTTAAAATCGGTCCAGTAGTTTTTGAGTTTATTCGTTACATACAAAAATACAAATCTTTCCTCTTTATAATATTAGTATACGAGTAGATAGATAGGCACGCGTTTGACCACTATCTTACCGGATGGTAAGCGATGCTGTGGTCGAAGATGAAGCACGCTTGTCTAGAAGTAACCTGTTCACTCTTGTCTTAAAGACTCCCAGCTTGTAGCTATCAGGAAACACAGGCAATGAAAGTATTCTCAAGTTTACAATTTGATTGGTCGATAATTCCTCTACCGATTCACATTTGGGTTTCTGCTTATCAGATTCGAATTTATAAACTGCTCAACAGTATCTAAACTCATCATATGGGTAGTACTTTTTTATAAAGTACTACCCATATGATGTGGAGTTTCTTGCACGTTCTTCTCCATAGAGATCTACGCTGTGGAACGTGCAGATAGCTTCACCTCTTTCGACTTGACAATTCAAAAGTGCCTGTAAAGGGGCCTGTAATTGAAATAAATGCTTTGAATCTTTGAATCTTAAACTAGCAGCGCCCCGCAGTTTTACTCGCATAGTTCTCGTTCCCGTGGGAATATGGAGATAGATTAATATAGCCTATGTCAGCAGTGACAGAATTTTTCAAATCGGTTCTGTAGTTTCGGAGCCTATTCAATACAAACGAACAATCAAATCTTTCCTCTTTATAATATTAGTATAGATAAAGCTGTACCATGTTTAAAACGAAACTCTTTTAGCTCACACACCAGATTTAACCAACTTTTGCAGATCAACATTATTTACGAAACCTATTTCTTGATTTTCCTTTGATCATTTAACGTAGTTAAAGAACTACTGTTTACCATCCTCCTTTGTTTTTTTCTCAACTAGGCTTTAATTTTGTATTAGTGTGTCTGTGTTTCCTAATATTCAAAACGAAGAGATCTTTAAGACAAGGTAAGCGTGTTCTATCGTCGCTTACCATCAGGTGTATTCACACCTAAACGACTAAACTGATTTTAAAAGTTCTTTCGACAACCGATAGCTGTGGCAGGGATAATGGAGGTAGTTTTAGTTCTTGACTCCTAGCCACAAATATAGCCTGGATTAAGTAACTCAGGTACCCCTCAGGGGTAAAAAATGCTTATCTATACTTATAATAAATCTGTAGAGAGGTTAATTCTGTACAAGGAATATATTTTCAAAATAACTATCAGGGGGTGATTAGTGATCGATACTGGTGCCAAAAACGCAATCAGTAAAATTTTTGTCTGTCTGTCTGTCTGTCTGTCTGTATGTTCTTTATAGAAACAAAAACTACTCTACCGATTTTAACGAAACTTGGTGCAATTATTCTTCATACTCCTGGGCAGGTTATAGTATACTTTTTATCACGCTACAATCAATAGGAGCAGAGCTGTGAAGGAAAATGTTGGGAAAACGGGAGAAGTTACTCCATTTTTTAAGCTTCCGTCGCGTGTGTAGCCTTAATGGTTAAAGTTACATAGAAATCATGTATTACTGAAAGGTTTTACATAAAATTATCAAAAAAGGTCCCAAACAGCATATGTCTATATTTTATGGTTGACTCACAATAACACGTGTAACTCCCGATAGCTTTGCAGTTCGGCGCTTTCTGATTATTTGTATGAAACTTTGTCAATTTTAAACCGATCGGGCTGAGAGTTTCAAAATGGGGGTAAAGTAACTATTCCACGCGGACGAAGTCGCTGGCAGAAGCTAGTCTATACTAATATTATAAAGAGGAAAGATTCTTTTGTTTGTTTTTACCGAAAAAACTCCAAAACTACTGACCGATTTTAACCACTTTTTCATCAATGGCAAGCTACATTGTCAGTGAGTAACAGGCTATATTTTATTCAGGTATTCCCACGGGAATGGAAACTACGCGGGTGAAACCACGGGGCGCTGCTAGTTATTGTTATAAATGCAAAAATGGGTTAGTTTTGTTTGTTATGGAACCCTATAAACAGTTATAGGCTTTTTCGCTACTCGAAGTCTCAAGATACCCTTTGAAGAGTAGCTTTACTTAGCAATGGTTTTCTTCTTTGCGGCAGTAGTTGCTGTTTTCAACTGCCTATCAACTACTTAGTCATGAAAGCAGATCAGCTGACGATCTCTTTAAAAGAGGTGTGTCAGTTTTACTATTATCGTCTAGCGGACTGCAAATTGTTTGTCGCGTACTCGCAAGTATAAAAATAGCTGTTGATATGTCGTGCCAAGACTATGAGGTGGCGTGATGGTCTACAGTTAATTTTAAATGATCCACGACTATGAACGACAGATAGACTAATGTTTGGGAAGCGGAAAAGGTGTCACTGGGCAACATTTGTTAGGTTCTAAAAGACTGACCTAGTCCGTTTTGCACTCTGCGAGACGTGCCCTAGCTTTTTTATGGATCAAATGACTTCGTCCGTTGTCTGGGTGGAGCGGAAGGGAGTGTCAGACTCTTACTGACTAAAACCCATCCGTGTTCCTCCAAATGCCCTTTGCGTTCCACGGCCGCGGCGACTCGTTCGAACAAATTCCGCAAAAGGAAAGAACTATGCTTGGAGTCTCTCTGAAGGACCAATCCGGGACGAAATGATCCTGCAAAGGACGAAATCTGTTGACATCTATAGCTCACATGAATAAGCAAGTTGAAGTGGCAGTATTCCGGCCATATCAGCCGTACAACTGATGTTCGTTGGAGTAGACGTGTTCTTGAATGGAGACCACGAATTGGTACACGCACAGAAGGAAGGTATCAGGCTATTTGAAGCGACGATACTAGTTAATGTCATAGGAACTAATCGTCAATGTGAAGATCTGTATGTTTGGATATTTGTTGTATGTTGATTTGGGTATTCTGACCTGAATTAGGACTTAGGACTCTTCTTTATCCCGGCAGTATGTTCTCATGAGAAAATTATCGACGGCGTAACTGAAGCCGGGAGCAAAAGCTAGTCTATACTAATATTATAAAGAGGAAAAATTTGATTACATACATACATAATCAGCCTTTTAATGTTCCCACTGCTGAGACACAGGCCTCCTCTCTAGGAGAGGGAATGGGCCGTAATCCACCACGCGGGCCTAGTGCGGGTTGGTGAATGTCACATGTCTTCGAATTTTTTGGTTCTAGGACATGCCGGTTTCCTCACGATGTTTTCCTTCACAAGATTTGATTGTTTGTTTGTATTGAATAGACTCCGAAACTACTGAACTGATTTGAGAAATTCTTTCACTGTTGGGAAGCTACACTATTCCCGGGAGACATAAGCTATATTTTATCCCCATATTCCCACGGGAACGGGAGTAGGAACTACGGAACTAGTTCCTAATAATTTCGTCTTCTCTCGTCAAAACTTTAAATCAATTTATCTGCCAAGAACCACGCGAGGTAATAAAAGGAACTCGAATCAACTGTTTACGCTATAACGCCACACCTGCCAACGGATGAGTTCCGTATATCTGGCACTGACCGATTACTACCGTACCCTAATTATAGAAAGTACACGATGAACTTATTTGTAGTATTTGGTAAAGTACACTTCAAACTTTACGCAGCCAGGTATCCGCTCAGAATTAAAAACAAACCCAATAGTGATGTCACCGAAAAATTGCAAACCTCGTAAGATTGTAAAATATCGAGTGAAATTGTAAACTTTTTGTTCTTATTAAGACACGGATATGGAAACTATTAAATTTGGATGGAATTTATTCCATACAAAATGTTGTTCAAGAAATTATAATCTTCGATTCGAAAGATTTATTACAAATCTTACAGAATCTTTACGGTAGCAGTGACTATTATAAAACTGAAAATGAATGAGTAATTATTTCAAGGAACTCAAGTAACTAAAGAGAACGATTTGTGAAATAATAAATAAAAACGGCGGAACTTGTCACGCAGAACGTTTGTCTGGGATCGCGAAAATAAACTATGACAGTACTTGTGAGTGACGTCACACGCAGTTAAAACGCACAAAATCTCGTGAATTTTTGCGACGTCTTATCTTTTCATTTCTTTTTTATTACCAACTAATCCTTAGTCTATACTAATATTATAAAGAGATGAAGAGGTATAATTTGTGAGTTTGGGTTTGGGTTGGGTTGTAATCTCTGGATCTACTGAACCGATTTTGAAAATTCTTTTATCTGTATGTAGAAATAAGCGTCACCTTGATACCCAACTGTAAATAAAAATAAATAAATAGAGTGTCATAGGCTATATTTTATCCACATATTCCCACGGGAACAATACGGGTGAAACCGCAAGGCACTGCTAGTTGGAAATAAAAAAGTAGGATAAGGCAGGAAGTAAGATAGACAAATAAATTCCTAATAAACCTTCGGATTGTGAAAGTAATTATGTTTCGCAATTGGGATGCTAGATAATAATAGGAGTATATAAATGCGAAAGTTTAGATTGATGGATGGATGTATGGATATTTGTTACTCAATCACGCCATAACGGTTGAACAGATCTGCATGAAATTTGGCACAGAAATAGATATAGTCTGGAATAGCACACAGGCTATTCTTGTAGTACGTTCCCTTGGGATAATTTTCGATATTCCCGCGGGCGAAGCGCCCGTGTGAATGATTACTTAAACTGATTAGAATTTTGATGATGAGATCTAGGACATCATACAACCAATCATAATAAACTTCCACACAGAATAGACCTAACAATAACTAATAATATTTACCTGCCCCACTGATAGCAATATGATAGCGTAGTGCGACCACAAACCTCAGGTTACCTTGTGTTACCTTGCGTCACAGATTAGCCGATTACAATAATATCTTAACTGTGCAATATATTACTTAGCCGTAAATCAATATCTCGTGGTAGAGGAAAACATCGTGAGGAAACCGGCATGTCCTAGAACCAAAAATTCGAAGACGTGTGACATTCACCAACCCGCACTGGGTCCGCGTGGTGGATTACTGCCCATTCCCTCTCTTAGAGAGGAGGCCTGTGTCCCAGCAGTGGGGACATTGAAAGGCTGATTATGCTTAAATCAATATGGTTTCCATAAAATTGATGAGTGACGATAATGAGGGAAGTGTGGATAAATAATAACTACCGCACTGATTGATGATCTTCAAGATTAAGCAACGCTTGCTGAGGTCTGTCGTGTATGGGTCACCAACTCAACATACCGTGATTCCTCCATGCCGCAGAAACCACGTTAAACGTCCCGGCTGTCATTTGTAGATCTTTGGCAGTCGTTACGGATTGTCTGAAGCCAGTCTTGCCAAAAAAATACCGTGTTTCCCAGTTGATGGGTTGTAAAGGTCTGGTCGGCAGCTAAATCTGGTTTAACTGGAAGCTGACCCCAATAAAGTTGGAAAAAGGCACAAGAGTATATGTCGGAGTCAGAGTTTTTGTAATTCTGATATTATACAGGTATTAGATCTAGCAAAGCAACCATGTTACCAATTTGGATTGAGAATCAGCAAGCTGAAGTAGCAAATGGCAGGCCATGACATTAAAAAATCGATGGTAGCTTGAGCAAATGAGTGACTGAGTGGAGATCAAGAATTGATGACCATTATGGGAAATTGACCAGTGATAGGCTGCTTCCAGTAGGTCAGAATTTTATGCTATAAAGAGGCAAAAACAAGCAGGTGGCCCACTTGATGGTAAGTGGTCACAACCGCGTATTGACTTATGCAATAACAGAAGATTTAAACTGGAATCTCTTCAATCTTTGTTTGGAGCTATCCAGGTCGTCGCTCCAAGTAAAGAACTGAATGCTGATAACTGAGAAACGAGTGTTAAGGTGCAAATTAAGTGAAGCATACCTACGACCTAGTGGACTTCAAATTCTATAATCCTACTTGATCGATTGATCCAAATTTCAAAACAAACACAACAGCAGACCACACACAGCAAATCCAGATAATCATCAGTCATATTTTGGTCTAAATAGTTTTACTTGGCTTGAATTAGAGCTAGCAAATGCCAATGTATTAAACAACGGCGTTCCAGTCTAAACTCAAATAAATTGTTTTGCTGGAGAGCGAACTGGTTTAATTTTAGATGCAAATACAGCAAAAAACATTACTGCTGAGGCAAGTAATAGAATCGGCAGAAATAATAGAATTGAAGATTGATGTGTATAGAGAATTTTTATTCAAAGAATATACAGTATGTTAACTAACAGAGGGCGTTCCCGTTAACCCGCAATAGTATACCATCCATATATGAAAAAAAAAATATTACCATTCAAAAATAAAATGTTTTTTTTTTTTTAATATAAAAATATTCACTAAAAATGTCAAATTGATATGTTAAAGAAACACCCTGTACACGCGTACTTGCCGGTTTGGGCATTGCTACTACAAGTAGGTACTATTCCGCGCTACTATTTTGATTTAAAACAAGATGTTTCGAATTTAATGTCAATTTTTTTCTTTTTAATGCGGATTATTTTATGCTTATTTTTCTATTCTGATATTTTTATTTTGATCTATTAATGATAAAGATTAATGAATTTAAGGTATATATACATACTGTATATGTACATAGTCAGTGAGAGCATGGTGTTTGGTAGGACGAAATTGAAGAAAAAGCATATTGTTCCTAATAAGATGGCGCTGAATGATGATATTCGTTTTGAGGAGCGGCGTGTCGAAAACAAATGGGATATAAAAAGAATAAGACCTTTTTTCTCTGGATGGGAAATCATCAAATGACTTCTCCCGCTCTGGGCGGAACGCAAGGGAGTGTCAGACTCTTACTGACTAAAACCCACCCGTGATCCTTCTAGTGGACCTTTGTGTTCCAGGACCGCGCTTACTCTTTCGAACAAATTCCGCAACCCTAACAGGCACTGTCCCTATGGGGCCCCGTCTTCTTTGCTTACAGCTCTGTGAGGCGCGCATGGAATACGACGCGCCGTCGCAAAATAATCAGACCTGCAACGCTGACCCCAAATCAATTTGTATAAGGGTTGAAGCAAATACGCCAAAAAATCTGATCGTCATTCTTCGACGATCGTTACGCAGTCAACTGCGAAAGTCTAGTCAGTGGTTAAGGGGATATCGTGATATCCAGTAACTGGGTGGTGGAGTGGAAGTCAGATAAGTAAGATTATGATAGTATTTAAGTGTCGGAAGTGTTTTTCTTTATGAATCAGAAATCACGAATTTTAATGACTTCTTTAGCTCTGAGCGGAGCAGAAGGGAGTGTCAGACTCTTACTGACTAAAACCCATCAATATTCCTTCTTTGCGTTCCAGGGCTCCGGTGCCTCTTTCGAACAAATTCCGCAACCATGTCGTATGCTGGAATCAAAATCCTCCTATACAGGTCATAGAGAAAATAAATAATGATGATTTAAAATAAAACATACTAGTTTCTGCCAGCGTCTTTACCCGTGTGAATGCCGGAAGTAATCCCAAGGGAACGTACTTCTGGAATAAAACGTAGCCTCTGTGCTATTCCAGACTGCAATCAATCTGTAACGATGGTTTTCTATAGAGATGCCACAATTTTTTCTGAATACCAAATGTTCGGCTTGGCTTTCGGCCGAAGCAACGAATATTCGGCGACACTTCGCGGTACATTCCGCGGGTGACAGGTTCTAACCATCATAGAAGTTTGTGCAGTAACTCCGACGCCGCCGCCGTGGGCGTATCCATTTCATTTGCAAGTAGGTTGTATGTAATGTATCCAAAAAAAAAAACTTCATGACATAACTTACCAATGATAGATTAAATATTTGTATGCTGATTTTTTGTTAAAATAATAATTGTATGATCTTTTTTATATTCATCCGAATATTGCATACCATTTGGCCGAATATTGCAATATTAGGCCGAATACCGAATAATTGCCGAACCTTCGTGGCATCTCTAATTTGCTAGAAGCCCAATTCTAAAAAAACCATCGTTGTCACGATCCCAGTCATAATGAAAAAAATTCTTTAATCATGATGATTAAAATGAAGAAAACGTCATTTTTCTGAGAACACACATCCAAATTTAAACGCAGTGTAGAAAAAAGATTCCGCCCGAGTCTAAATCTAGGAATTAGCTGAAAAATTCGGCCTTCAGAGCGTAGTACAGAGATTGTTATCGGCGCGGTCTATTTAAATCCGTTCACTGGGTAATTGGAACTTTTTTGCTGTGCAAATTTTAAGATGTCGTAATGTCATAATCATATTTTTATTTTCGTCCATTTTCTTTGACACATTATACAGAGACTGGCGAGATCTAGGTCAGCATTTAGACATTAGATGTCCGTCTTCAGAACAAAGATATAATTATCATTAATTGTTACTGTTTGTCTACGCCACAACGAAGACTCATCCTTAATCAGCCGCCCACTAAATCTACAAAGCTTGTGAAGCTCTCAGGAAGCTTCTGTGTTTCTTAGCGGAGCTAGGCATGTTGTTACTCATGACCCTCACACACAACGGAACGAATGAGCTACGCGTGGAAAATAGCGTTATAATACATCACGACAGGCGCAGGCCTGCGGACGGCGAGCGATATGGCATGGGAAGCGGTCGCCTCCTTCTGCGAAGCAGTAATGCTAGCGAAGGAGGAGGCGGAACGCGTGCGAGAGAGGGAAACCTCACGCCCCAGCCGCCGCAACAGAAGAAGACGCCCCGGGCGTCGGGAAACGCAGGGCGATTCCCGGCCACCGCGACTGCGAGCTTCCGGACGGCAAGCGATGGGTGGCTTGCCGTCCGATAACAACCAGGCCCGGGTGGACGGCGCGTTGTTCCACGCGCGCCTCAAATATATATCAGCATAGGTTTTAATCAGTAAGCGTCCGACACTCCCTTGCGCTCCTACCAGAGCGGAAGAAGTCATTTGATTACTACTTGGCAAATCATGATATCAGAGTGACAAAACAAACAAACGGTCTTGATCTATCTCAAGGACATATACAACGTAATGTTTACAACTCTTTTCAATCTAATCAGTTTAGCAGCTCATTATTTACCGCTATCAGCATTTCTGAACGTCAACTTTCACCTATGCGATCTAATCTTCTAGAATACGGACGTAAAAGTAAATTGAATGTCATTGAATAACAATATTTCTAATCAGGAATTGTCGTATTCAGCAGTTTTGTTGCGTAATGTACTGGTAGTGACAATTAATGTTTTTGTTTATAATGCACTTTCAATTGCGCAACACATTCACAATTTATCTGGTTTAAATATATCATATAATCTATATTAATAATTATAAAGAGGAAAGATTTTTTGTTTGTTTGTTTGTACCTAATAAGCTCTGAAAATACTGGACGGGAACGGAAACCACGCGGGTGTAACCGCTGGGTGCTACCAGTACCTTTTATAATAGTAGCCCAGTGAAAATATGGTAGAGAGGGCGGTGATATCAGAAAAATTATGCCCATAGCTACTTCCGATAGTTTTCATTGAATATCTAACAAGCTTTAATTAATCCAATGTCATGAATAAATTAAAAGTCGCAATGAAATGCACATATTAATTTGATTGCGACATTTGTTCGAAAGAGTCACCGCGGCCCTGGAATGCAAAAGGCACTAGAAGGATCCCGGGTGGGTTTTAGTCAGTAAGAGTCTGACACTCCCTTCCGACACTCCCTTCCGCCCCGCCCAGAGCGGGAGAAGTTATTTGATGATTTCCCATCCAGAAAAATAACGTACATATTAATTTATACATTTGAAATCATTAGTACACAATAGATCTACCTACTGCAATCAGTGGTCATCAAACACATTAACAGTGAACTTGATCAGTTGCGAAATTATCAAGTCAATCATACACACGCTTTTCAAATCCAAGACGTTTCCTAGAGTTCTGCGATGTTTCAGTGTGGCCGTATGAACAGGGCCCCAAGTCTTCTATTTTTATAAATTTGTCATTCCAACACGATCCCATTGTCATTTTGCGAAAAGTTCGTATTCTGCTAAATTCATAATGGTCGATCATTGTTCAGTCATAGTCTCGTAATACTTTTTGATAACCGAGCTGTTAAAAGATAAGACTGCACAACGACGTTCTAATGATAGATTTACTGATCAAAGGAACTGTCAAAATTTTAGCAGATTACCGCGTACGTCTGTCATTCATTTGTCATTATGTACTTGATTACCATTGCTATCAATGGAGTGTTAGTGGTTGACCATTAGAAAGTCATAAAGACGCTTTTACGTTAGTAGATTACCAAACTTGTCAAATTCGACCATTATGAGATCAATGGCAGACCATTCTGACACTATTGTAATAGCAGACTTGGGGCCCTGCTTGTTTTATTCCTTAGCAACACAACAGGCATACTTAGTCTTATTACAACCGATGACGTATTACGAAACCTATAAACTTCAAGAATAGGTCGTTAAAATCACATGAGCGTAGCGTAGTAATATCTACTAGAAAACAATTTGACAGCTGACCATAGTAAATGCATAGCCTTACATAACAACGCCTCTACTGCCTCAGGAGACGTGTGAGTCTTACTGACCAAAACCTTCCCTTTTTTTTGGTTGGGAAATCTTCAAATGACTTCTCCCGCTGGGCGGAGTGGAAGGGAGTGTCAGACTCTTACTGACTAAAACCGTGTGATCCTCTCCAGCACAACCATCGTGATCCTTCTTACCCCTTCTGATCTCTGCGAAGATCGGCCTGTGTGGCGGTTTTTCCTTAGCTATTTAGACAAAATGTAAGCATAAGCATAATACCTAATCAGCTTTTTAATGTTCGCCACGACTGAGCCTGCCTCTCTAGGAGAGGGAATGGGCCGTAATTCATCACGTGGGCCTAGTACGGGTTAGTGAATGTCACATGTCTTCGAGTTTTTAGTTCTAGGACATGCCGGTTTCCTCACGATGTTTTCCCTGCTCCGTTTTGAGAGCAGTGATGATGATATAAATTACACAAAGTAATGCGCCTGGCCGGGTTTGAACCCGCCACCTACAATTCGTAAGTCGGGGCCGTTACCACTCGATCACATCGTCCACTCCGTACAATAATGTAAATACACATTGAATAAATACTGAAACCCACTGTTACATATCCGCATCGCAATTAAGTAAGAGTACAGATAACTAATCATTGCCAGTTATCTCTAAAGACACAATCCATAATATTTATAATAATTAATAAAACAATAACAGAACTTTTGACCTAGTCTTTCACAACTATGTTGGGGTCAGTAGTGTTTTTCAATTAATGTTTATCGAAATTGTACCTTAATTGTATTTTTATAGGGCTCAAAATCTATCAGTGACAACAATTAAACTGCCTACCATTTTCCCAATTATGTTGGTGTTGGCTATTAGTCCAAACGATGTATCTGAATACCAGTATTTTACGTGCTGCGACTACACGGTACAAGGTACACCTTGGCTAGACTGGGTTCAGATTTTCTGACTTCTGATTAAACGATTGTCAAAAAGTCCAAACAATGCCGCGTGCTTTCCGAGGCACGGGTTCTTGGTATGTTAAGATGGTCAACCATCCACAGACCAGTCTCAAGATCGATCTATGCGGCTGTTATTATGTGACACTAAAATTACGATCTGGCATGACATCTATATGTCATACAAGATCGTAATTTTGGGGTCAAAAGTCAGGATAACGCTGGCTTCTTCATAATCTCCCAAGTTGTATGGCATCATACAAATTGACATGGACACAAGAGCTTCCTTTTAACTGTCTGTTCATTGTATTTTAATCTTATCACTTTATATGGTGATTCATTTATAAAAATAATATTGGAATTAATGAAAATCAATTGGGGACTGTGAGTTGAAAATCAGTTTTTGAATCTATTATTACCTACTGCAGTTCAGCGATGATTGTCGAATACTTCGTGATTGACCGGGTGATATTTTTGTAGCGCATTTCAAACTATGTATATATCACATACTTAGAATCTGGACCTTTTATAATAATTATTGCTGACATAATGTACCTTTGTCTAAAGTCTTTTATGGAAACAATTGAAAAACAAAGGTTTTCCAAATGTAAGCACATTTGGAAAACCTTTGTTTTTCAATTGTTACTTTTAAAAAAATGGTTTTTCCGACCGATAACGGAAAGACCAATTTCTTGAAAAATAAAAGCGAATAATGTGCCAGTGTCGTCATAATATTTTTGTGGACTAATTTGTGAATACACAAGTACTACTACTTAATTCCTATAATTCCCAATGTTTTGTCTGGATAAAACCCAGTGCGTAATCAAATGAAAAACAAACACATTTTCTACAATTTCTGAGAAGAGTAGAGACTTCTTATTATTAAAATAAAAGTAAACAAAACAGGGCTTACCCATCAGCGGCAACATACGTTTCCTTAGCCGTAACACCATTAAAATGCACTCTGTTCTCCACCTCACCATCAATTAGAAAATCAGTCATAATAAAATTCACTATTTTTTTATTCAAATGCCTTCGCAAATATTTAATGTCACTCATTTTATTAGTTTCTGTTCCATTGTAATGTTTATGCCTAAGATGACGGCCGTCAAAACTTTGAATTTTGAAATTAGAATCCAGTTCTGTCACTTCACTTTCCCGCTCACAGTTTGTAGTGCCCAATAAAAAAAGAATGAGCAAAGGTGTTTTAAACATTCTGCCCCACGATATTAGTTTTGCTATGCTAGACTTTTTCTTCGCTTTTGGCGATTTTAACTCCATTTTTAACCTGGAACAAAACAAAACATAAATCATCATTCATCCACAGGTGTCCCAAAATACTAACTATACTAAAAACACAGTTTGTCTTTTATTTAAAATAGTTTTTTATTTTTATTTTAGCATAAGATACACCTTAGAACATACCCCTAGATTCCTAGAACATGACAAAAGTTTCTGGCCATATTCTAGAATTCGATTCAGAATCTCGATATACAATTGACAGCTGTCATACTAAAGTCGAGGTAAGTTTGCATTGCGAAAAAACCAACTGTAGAAAAAAATACCGGTCATGTGTATTTTAATGTTCTAGTTGATTTGCTTAGTTAGTTACCAAGTAAACACCACCTTTGCATCTACGTTTCAGACTTTGCACTAAAGGCTACCTAAACAATTTAGAAATGGCTGATTCGCAACAACAACAACAGCACATTGACACCGTTTACTATTACAAACTTGTTTTATGATTCTGTGAAAAATAACACTGCCTACTGAATATAGTATCTAGTATTATTGTGAAGAAATATGATAAGGTGTTTGTTGTATTCCGAGAACCCTTATCAGTTCGCATCAACATATTATAGTAAAATATTTTTTTTAGCGCTCTGGTTGCAAAAAATGCAGTGATGATTTTTTCATCAGTTATTAGCTGACCTAAGACTAAAAAGTTGACATTCTTACAGCGATAGAATTCCAAGATGAATGTTTCGGATTGAACAAGTAACTTTTTGGCATCGCATGTTTCGGGGTCAAGTAACTTTTTGGCAGCGCATGTTTTGGATTCAAACTACTTTTTGGAAGAGCATGTTTCTGGTTCAAACTACTTATTCAATAAATAAAAATAAAAATCAATTATTGGCAGCGCATGTTTCGGGGCCAAGTAACTTTTTGGCAGCGCATGTTTCGGGTTCAAGCTACTTTTTGGCATCGCATGTTTCGGGTTCAAGTAACTTTTTGGCAGCGCATGTTTCGGGTTCAAGCTACTTTTTAGCATGCATGTTTCGGGTTCAAGTAACTTTTTGGCAGCGCATGTTTCGGGTTCAAGTAACTTTTTGGCAGCGCATGTTTCGGGTTCAAGCTACTTTTTAGCATGCATGTTTCGGGTTCAAGTAACTTTTTGGCAGCGCATGTTCCAGGTTCAAGCTAATTTTTGGCATCGCATGTTTCGGGGTCAAAAAACTTTTTGGCAGCGCATGTTTCGACTTCAAGTAAATTTTTGGCAGCACTATTTCGATTTTTGCAGTTTAGCATAAGATTGAGATCCTTGATGCTGCTTAATTTATTTTAACTAGTTCAAATAAAATAAGAGAATATTATCAAAAGCTGAGGGAATTCATCGTCATTTTTAAGACTTCTGCTAAAACTTCTACGATCACCTTTATTATCATATCATCATCGTCATTATCAAGCTCGACTTCGCTCACAGCTGACCTTGGCCCTCTTTTCTTGTGCTAATCCCCATGTTCCTGTGCCAGCCTCATAAAGATTCTACCCGCGCTATCCACAATTTTGTCTATCCATCTTGCTGCCGGACCTCACATTATAGTTAACCTTAACGACTTAATTAACCTACCCAGATTTTATGACATAACCACAGAGTCACTAAACTTCTTCAGCGTCATAATCACCATAGACAAAATAACGAAAAAGTCTTGACTTGGAGAATTAGTCTGAGAAAAAGCTAGGTTTTTTCTCAACTAAGTTGAGATGGTGCTATGGATACAATACTAGTAAGGGGCGTCGCTCACACGAGCTGGAGGCGAAGCGGTGACAAGGCACAAGCGCGCGGCGCGCCGTTTCAAGGTTTTCCTTAGGAATAAATAGCAGTGCGCTGATATACTAGAGTCGCGATTCGGGCGAGGTGGAGGCGGAGATCGGGATAGTTTCATAAATCATGGAGGCGGAGATCAGGATAGTTTCTTAAATCACGTGTAGCTCTGAATGCTCCTCTTTTTCACATAGTCTCAAATATGGCTGTTCCCAAAATCTTCTATTTAAATCAATAACTTGTATGAGTCTTCATCTTTTGACGACATGTTGAATGAATTGGAATGTGTGAAGGCAGCATAGTCGCCCAAGCCTCGATGCTACATAAAGATCACGCCTCTACGCTGCCGCGACGCTGGTAAGTCGAGGGACTTACCAGTGAGTGAAGCCCCTTAGTATGTTATCGTTTATCTAGCCTCTCAAACTAAGTAACTGACTAAAAGAAAGTAAATTTCTGAATAATGTTCTCTTTTCACAAATAATATCGCGTGAGTTTTAACGTCATACGGCAGCATGCATAATGAGTAGTGTCTTTTAATAAAATATGTAAATGCAAAAGACCTTTTCAGGTCATATTTTTTATTGCACTGCCGTCAGTTTTCAATGAAATGTAGGTACCTAGGCTACTTCTAATTTAAATAGTATACTGTAAACATTGATTCTAGTGCCCAGTGCTATTCTGTTAAGCTCATAGCTCACTTTAGCGTCGCACAAAATTGGAATACGAACTTTTTTTAATTAACATCATCGGGAATTCACAACGAGATACCGATCGGATTTACTCCTGTATCGTGGGTGCGTTCACAAACATGTAAACTCACATACACAAGATACCCAGACCAGGAACAACTGTAGGCCTTACAAATATTTGTTCCGTGCGGGAATCGAACCCTCGACAGCCGAACGCTCAACCACTGCGCCAACCGTGTCGTCAAAATATTGAGCTAGTGTTTAATTAATAACAGCCGCACAGATCGATGTTTAAGGTTAAGCAACGCTTTCTGTGGTTGATGCGTGGATATTTAACCATTAATTTATTACATACCGAGATTCAACCGTGTTTCGGAATACACGTCAAGCCGTTGGTCATGGCTGATATTTGCAGATCTTTTTTTTTTAATATCCCAGCATATGCTTAGATAGGAACCTTTTTGACCTTGATTGATATCTACAGATTTTATTAATTTATTTTTCTAGTAGTTTTATTTTGTCTGTTTTGTGTGAGTTTCAAATAAACATTTTTCTTTCTTCTTTCTTTCTATTCGTAACGTGTCGTCTAAATCCAGTTAATCTGACCAGTTCTGTCCAGAGGTATCATGTTACCAAGTTACTTGTTTGGTTTGGTTTAACTGCATTCGGTAAGACTGAAAGCTGTCCCCAAAATCTAGGTACCTATATTAATACAATAAATCTGAAGAGTAAGAAAAAAACAAACTCTTCAGCTTCATTCGTTTCGTTCTCTGGCACTGCTAGTCGGATTTGATCAGATAGCCATATTCATGAGGAAGACTACGGGTATATCAAAATAACTGTATTAGCAAAAGCCTAGTAGCTGAGAAAGGAATAGGCAGATAGATTTGTTGATTCATGAATGTGCTGTCATTATTGATGCTCAATTGTTTTTTTACGCCAGGCACGCGTCGCCCTATTTTAAGTACTACACGTTAAGGTCAAAAGTCAAACACATGCATTATTTAAATCCGTTGAATATTCATCATTATGTCATTTTATCCTTGCAGAGTGCGTGTGTTGGTGCTTATGTCTTTTTTTAATTATTGATAGATCATCTCGCATTTGTGTCGATCTGAGCAGCCAATTCTCGTGCTTGAAAGGCTAATTCAATTCCTAATTTCATTTCAGCGACAATCATTAAAAATTTAAAAATGTACAAGCCTTTAGCGGTCGTATTAACAGATTGCGAATGAAATGCGCATGCGCACGCCACTGGAAAGAACGAGAACTGCCCCTTTGATAGTCAGCGCTGATTCGGTCGACGATGGAGCACGCTTGCTAGAAGTAACCCATTCTCTCTTGACTTTAAGACTCCCAGGTTAAAGCTATCAGGATACACAGACTACGGCAAGGAATTTCTCTGCTTAGCTAGTGCTAGTGTTGCCACTTTACTTAAACAATTCAATTTCGTGATTAGAATTCAGCGAATGTAATAAGGACGCCCTTTCACATTGAGATGTAATGCCGTCATCGCTTATACTAGGTTCATTTTGTAGTGGTACTTATGACATTGAAATAAAGAAGGCAGGCTGACAGCCCATAAATAAAAATACAGTCTGGATGTGGAAAGTGGAAGTCGGAAAACCAATTGTTTTCACGACCCGGTTGGCGCAGTGTACGACCGTTCGTCTGCCGCGCTATGTGTTGCGGGTTCGATCCTCGCACGGAACTAATATTTGTATGGATGGTATTTCCGGATCTGGGTGTCTTGACAATGTGAGTTAAAATGTTTGTGAACGCACCCTAGATACAGGAGTAAACCCTAGTGTAGGGCAACGTTCTTTTTTAATAAAAAATGTCGATGCGCAAATTGGGAAAGAACTATTTAGGATTGTCTAGCTGTATTGATAGACTGGGTTGATTTATTTATATCGATAGAAACGGTAAAGGTTAACTGTGCGATAGGCGATTAGCTAGAAACGGGATGATTACTGAGATAACGACTAATTGAGAACTACATACAGCGGAAGAAAACTTAAATTGAGTTAAGGGCAAGATAATGATGATTGACAGCTGTCAAATTCGCCACTACAAAGTGGAAATTGAGAACGTGCACGGCGTAGACTATGCCATCTAGTGTTGCAAATCTGAAACTTTTACGTTGAAAATATTTGACCTGTGCTGCCACCTATACTTCCTGCACCCTCCGTTTAGGGAAACGTGCACGAAGTAAACTGTGCCATATAGCGTTACAAATTTGAAACTTATTAGTAAAATATACTTGACATTGACATGTCTGTGCTGCCACCTATAGTTTCTGCACGTTCCCTATAGTACCTATAGCTTGCACTATTTATCAAAATGACACACCAAAAGAACATTTCTTTGCGTTTAATAAGTAAATCGGTCATCAAACCGGAACAGGGCCACCGACGCCGTATTGTTAGCTCGTTACAAAACGGTCAGTAGTGTTTTGAATTATATTGCCAAACCATTGAACTATTGTCTGGTAATATTGACATTTGGTATGAGTTTACTTTTTGATTAGAAGAAAAAAAAGTGAATACTTAATTCTGATAAAGGATTTTTGCGCGGCATTATTGAGCATCGTGTAACTAAAGGAATGGACAACATGAAAAAAACAAGACAAGTGTGAGTGTGAGTCTAATTCGTGCAACGAAGGTTCCGTCGACCTCGTATCGATGGATCGTTCGTTACTAGGATCCGAGTGTTCATAAGGTAATGTACCTAGCACAACCTATTGAAGTACATAAACTTAAAAAGCTCTGAGCGCTGACGAAAAAATAATAGGATTAAAAACCAAACTAAACTTTGTAGTTGAAAAAAATATTCACACAAACATCTGATATATGTAGGTCACAATCAGTTTTCAAACTGCAAGGTTTTTTTTTGTAAATAACGGATTTCGTACTTTTACCTTTGCTGGTGCTTCTTATCAAATTTCATGTTTCTAGGTCATCGGGAAATACCCTGGAGCATTTGAATTATAATTATAATCATCCTTTTAATGTTCCCACTGGTGGGACTCAGGCCTACTCTCTAGGAGAAGGAATGGGCCGTAATCTACCACGCGGGCCCAGTGCGGGTTGGTGAATATCACATGTCTTAGAAAGTTTTCAAATCATGCTTTTGAAATATTTGCCGCATAAGTGGCCGAGTTTTCTTATTGCGGTGATGGCCTTTTTATATTAATTACAACTGACTGATATACAGACAAAGTTTTGATCATTAAAAAAGAAAAAAACCAGACCTTATGGTTCGGTTATTTTTTTTAATAAGGAACCCTGAAAAAGGGGAAGTTCTCATTTCGGTTGTATTTCATTCACTGTAGAATGGCTACAGTCCCGCCTATAAAATAAAGATGGGATATTGTGTCAGAAATCTAGAACTTTCTCCGCCACATTAATCCTAAAATAACTACATAAATTCCCACACGATGGATGATTTTTGCCGGACCCACCGCCTCTCATCCAGCCAGTCGAGTGGATGTGCGGCACTGACAACCAGATAATACAAGCAAGGGCTCCATTGATGAGCATGATTAAATTAAAACAATATGCTCGACTGGACGTCCTGGCAGTAAATTAAAATATTGGAAAACGAATTGCGTTTGAGGTTTTTTTGTGTGGGAAAGGTCGATTACTGTTTCTCTCCGATATTTTCTACTTTTAAGAAGAATATATCTTATACAAAAGTGTTGAAAAATGAAAAGTTTCATACCTACTTTCCTGCTATTTAGGGTTCCGTATTCAAAGGGGTACGGAACCCTATAAAATTACTAAGACTCCGCTGTCCGTCTGTCACCAGGCTGTATCTCATGAACCATGATAGTTAGACTGTTGAAATTTTCACAGATGATATATTCCCTAGCTGCTATAACAACAAATACTATAAAACAGAATAGAATAAAAATTTACGGGGCTCCTATAAACTAGGGTTGCGGAATTTGTTCGAAAAAGTCACCGCGACCCTGGAATGTAAAGGACACTAGAAGGATCACGGGTGGGTTTCAGACAGTAAGAGTCTGACACTCCCTTACGCTCCGCCCAGAGCTGGAGAAGTCATTTGATGATTTCCCAACCAAAACAAAAGGGTCTCCCATAAAACAAACGTGATACTTTTGCCGTTTTTTATAGATAATGGTAGGGAACCCTTCGTGCGCGAATTCGGCTCACACTTGGCCGCTTTTTTCATTTATTTTTATTTAAATCGTCTTAAATTATTGCTATTATTCTATTTGGCCTTTTGGCCTTGAAAGGATACTAATGAACCGGTGTTCATTAAATTATTCAACTTTTTTTGACATAACTTTAATTCCGGCTTATCTCTTAATATTTTTCTGATTCAAGTGGATAATAAATTATCGTGTTTTTAAATTAATTCAAATTAATCATAATCACATGACAAGTATGTCACACCACAAAATAACGACTAACTTTTATTTCTTTTTAAAAATAACTGAAGTCGTTTTATCCGGTAGCTCATTGTAGGAAAACCTATGTAGTTTTTGCAATATGTTTCCTTGATGCTATCAAGGAAAGGAATTATAATTTATATCCTATAGTCTTCCTTGATAAATGGGCTATCCAATACTAGCAGTTTTTTTCAATTCGAAACAGTAGTTCCTTAGATTAGCGCATTTTAACAATAAAAACAAACTCTCCACCTTTAAAACATTGGTGTATGTACATATATTGTACACGTGTCATTTTGATAGCATTTGACAATTTAATATTTTTTACATTTTTGAAAGTCGTCGTCATGTGTGACTTCAGAAATGTAAAAACCGCTAACAGAATGTGACTCCTGCTTCCTCAGCTGTTTTTTTTTTTTGACGTGACCACTCGCAGTTCAGCACACTAAGGCTGGTTACTACTTAACCGGGCAATCCTGTGGTGGCCTCAAATGAATTTAAGACCCCCAGCCAGGGCTAAAAACTACTAAAAACTAAATGACCGCTCGCTAAGGGCATCCCCTGTGGGACACGGGCCTCGGCTCAACGGGGTCATTGAGAGGGGCAGCAAGGGACAGGCTGGGTCTAGTTATTATTATTTAGGGGATTTAACGCTAATTGCTCAGCGGCGCGGGCTGACTCGTTAGGCAAAAGTCGGGGACCTTCTTCAGCTGGAGTATTTCGCGTCTTTTTATACGAATCAAAGGATCGTGGACGCTTTTTGTATCCTTTTGCATAGGACTGTTTATACATAAATTAATAGGAACGCGTGGGTATATAATTACAGCCAGACAGTCAATCTTCAAGGTAAAGCAACGCTTGCCGCGGTCGGTCTATGGATGGGTGACCAATGACCATCTTAGCATACCAACGTGACCGATATATACTGAGACTCCGTCATGCCTTGGAAAGCACACTAAATAGTTGGGTCCCGGCTGTAAGTTTTTGATCTCTGGACCTTTGATCACTCGTTACGGATTGTCGGAAGCCAGAAATTCTGACACCAGTGGCTGGGTTGTGGAGGTCAGTTAGGCAACCGTTCCACGTAAAATACTAGTACTCCAGCTGAATCCGGTTTGACTGGAAGCCGACCCCAATAGAGTCGAGAAAGGCTAGCCAGAGAGAAGCATGTACCCGAATAAAATTACTTGTTTAAAAATAAAATTTTTTAGATGTCGGTTGTACTTTTTGTAAAAAGTTTTTTTTATTTTTCACTTTTTAGTGGTTCACTTCCAGCTAAACATACCCATCACAGCGTACGTGGTATAAATTGGTGTACACAATAAACAAACATGCGATTTCAGCTATCCCGACAGATTTGCTGTCATTTATTGAAATTAACAAAAAACCGCTTGTTCGATTTCGATAAAATTTTCATGGGACCATTTGGAAAGTATACCCTTTCCAACAAAAAAGAATTGTTCAAATCGGTTGGTAAACGACGGAGTTATGCGCGAACAAACATAAAAAAAAATACAAACATCCGAATTGAGAACCTCCTCCTTTTTTAGAAGTCGGTTAAAAAATAATAAAGTTTTATAAATAAGTCATGTCATTGCGCATGGGTGTCGCGAAAGGCGAAGGTGAGCGAGGCGCATGCACACAATATAATGCAGTTTTGTGACCTCTCGCAGAAGTTTAACATGTTTTTATCAATGGAAATACGAATTGTAGCCACGTTTATAATAACGGTTTACTAGCGTATTTAAACTGATACAGTCACTGTGTGTGTGTAAGGAGTGCTTTTTATGTTAGGATGCTAAATTATCAAATAACTCCTTCCGTTCTGGGCAGAGCGTTTTTTAATTCAACGTTGATGGTCTTAACTAACACTTTGCAGTTTTTCGCTATACCTAGTTCAATAAAATGCCATCTGACTAGGCGCCGCCGCTACGATTGATTATATCAGCTGAACATTCAATTCCTGAAAACGCAAGTTTTTTCATGGAAAAATTCTAAATCCTAACTAATATTATAATTGCGAAGGTGACTGTTTCACGGCTCTAACGATTGAATGAATTTGAATACAATTTTGGTAAACAGCTAGGTCTTATCCTGAAATAGGTCATAGGATACGTTGCTTCCGGGAATATGTTCCCTTGGGATAGTTTTCGACAAAAGCTAGTATTATTATAAATTCAGACATAAGTTTTTTTTTCGATCTAGTTTTATCACTACATAGTATAAACAAAGTCGCTTCCCGCTGTTGCACTAATGCTTAGATCTTTAAAACTACGCAACGGATTTTGATGTGTTTTTTTTAATAGATAGGTAGAGTTATTCAAGAGGAAAGTTTATGTGTATAATACATGCATAATATAGTAGAGATTTAGTATCGGCATTGCACCCGTGCGAAGCCGGAACGGGTCACTAGTTTTTTTTATAAATGTTATCCATACAGTGTAATAACAATAACATAAAATAAAAGTAAAAATAGCATAGGATAAAAAATCAATGGGGTTAGTTATAGATGCCTTATAAGAGCATCACTGAGCCCGGAAGTCAGACAAATCGTAGTTCCCAGTTACTGGGTTTTAGAGGCAGTTTCTCTACGTAAAGCTGCATGGTTAGACTGAAAGCCGGGCCTAAGATAGTTGAGATAAGGCTAATCAAACTCTGTTACACAGTTATGTCATTTGATTGTTTTTTTTTTTTGCTAACAAGTTAAGATATTCAGCCGCGGTCAAGGCTAGGAAATTTGATAAAGAATTATGTTTTATCAATGAGTTTTTTGGAGTAGCACAGAAAACGCACTATATATATTTTTTATTTATTTATCGTTGGGATATCGTGGAAGGAAATGTCAGACTCTTACTGACTAAAACCTATCCGTGTTCCTCCTAATGCCCTTTGCGTTCCAGGGCCGCGGTGACTCTTTCGAACTAATTCCGCAACAAGCAGTGATGTCTGGGTGCTAATACCTAAATCCAGTCCGTTCAATGAACGCACGCTATTTCCTGTAACATTTTACTTATTTCACAACGATTTGATATTCAGACGCATAATTATATGCCTAAAGTTAAGATGTTTGCTATTATAGAAAGTACTTCTTTAGCTAAACGATTCCGCAAGTCCGAGAAATACCCAATCCTGATGTAATAAACCAAGTTGCCTTGTTAAAACGTAATAATTATGGTTGCATTTCCCAAAAATGAACTTTAGGTAAACATACTTCGGGCCTGCGGATGGCGAGCTATGGGTGGCTCGCCGTCCGATAACAACCAGGCCCGAGTCGACGGCGCGTCGTGTTCCACGCGCGCCTCAAAGAGCCGTCAGTAACGAAGACGGGGCCCCATAGGGTCAGTGCCTGCTAGGGTTGCGGAATTTGTTCGAAAGAGACACCGCGGTCCTGGAACGCAAAGGGCACAAGAAGGATCACGGGTGGGATTTAGTCAGTAAGAGTCTAACACTCCCTTCTGCTCCGCCCAGAGCGGGAGAAGTCATTTGATGATTTCCCATCCAAAAAAAAGGTAAACATACTCGTACTTACATCCGCTTATCCGAACTCTTCTCACCATTAGATTTAGATACGAGAAAAGTGACACTATAGATTTTACCTAAGTTGAGAGAGCATCATCATCTGCCTAGCCCTTTCCCAACTATATAGGGGTCGGCTTCCAGTCATACTGGATTCAGCTGAATACCAGTGTTTTACGTGGAGCGGCTGCCTACCAGACCTCCACAACCCATTAACTGGGGAACACATTACTTCTTGGCAAGACTGGTGTCAGATTTTCTGGCTTCTGACAATCCGTAACGACTGCCAAAGATCTCCAAATGACAGCCGGGTCCAACGGCTTAACGTGCTTTCCGAGGCACGGAGAAATCTCGTTATGTTAAGATGGTCACCCATCCACAGACCAACCTCGGCAAGCGTTGCTTAACCTCGATCAACCCGTGCGGCTGTTATAATTTAGCCACGAGCTCCCTCTTAAGTTGAGAGAGCATTTCATTACATAATGAAATAAGTCGAAAGGTTGAGTAAAGATCGCTACATTTTCTAGACAGAACATTACCAATGACGAAAGACTAAATTAAACAAATGACAATATTCTCAATGAATGATTTGACTCCCCGATACAGCTGTGGCGCGGTTCTATTTTTATTATCTTTAACAAGACAGTATTTAGGTATAAAACTTACTTAGTATTGTATTTATCAATAAAAGTAAGCAATTTGTTTAAATACTGCTGTTGATAGTGAAAAACTAATTGAGCGTTTGCAGTTGTCTGCGGTTTTATGTTAGTTAAAACATTTCGTTTTGATTTTGGTCCAAAAAAAAACGTATGTGCTTGTTACTATGTAGTAACAAGAGTTTAATGACTGGAAGATAAGTGGCAGGTCAAAGAAAATAATTAATAATTAAGGTATTTTTTTAAGGATTGGAATTCATCAAATGACTTCTTCTGCTCGTGGCGCGGTGGAAGAAAATGTCGCTCTTACGGAGTGAAATCCACCCGTGTTCCTACAAATGAACTTTGCGTTCCAGGGCCGTTGTGACTGTTTCGAACAAATTCCCAATCCTGATCTATTAAGGCACCTATGGAATGTTTGTAAAATTACTAGGAAGGAGGGGAGTTTTGGGATACTGGCTGATGCATGCATAATAATGCTAGAGGACGAAAATCCAACGACGCTTATGCACTACGATGAATTCATATTTTTATTTCTAACTAGCAGCACCCCGAGGTTTTACCCGCGTAGTTCCCGTCCCCGTGGGAATATGGGGATAAAGTATAGCCTATGTTACTCAAGATGAATGTAGCTTTCTAATGGTGAAAGAATTTTTGAAATCGGTCCAGTAGTTTTTGAGTTTATTCGTTACATATCAAAGTAGAAATCTTTGCTGTTTATAATATTAGTATATAGACAAAAAAAATTGTCTGTTTTGGAAGAAATAAACAAATACAAGTTCATAATCTAGCTGGTGACCGAGTTAGGCATCAAAATGCATGTGTTTGTCTGTCAGTTTCTTAAGTTTTTACACCTAAACTGCTGAATACATTTTAATAAGTTGGAGGAAACACGCATAATTTTAATCCCGGGAGTTTCCCATAGAATAATATCCGACTGTAATGCGGTTAAATTGATTGCAAAAACAACAACTTTACAAATAGTTATTGTATTATTATCTCGTACCTACTGTCACTAGGTACCTTCGTGGGGTTTTCGCTATGATTATTGTAAAATTAGCTCAGTAAAAGGACATTCTTATCAAATGACTAACTTTAAAGAGTAAATTACTAACATGTCCTTCGGGAACACTCAAAGCCAAGTTCAGTTTGTGATAATTTGATGTTTTTAATAATTATGTTTTCGTTTTTATTTAATGACGCAAATTACATGCGCCATTTTTATTCAACTGCCAGAGGGATATATTTTTGGGGATATCGATGTTTTTTTTTCCAAAAAATATAAATTAATTAATGTTATATTGTACCAAATTTTTTATTAGTGCTATTTATAACTTTGGGTCAGTGGGTTTTATTTTTTACTTTGGAATTCGGCCTGGAGTTATTTTGCTTATTGTAGATATCTAAAAATTAATTAGTCTATAAGCTAGTAGTCTAAATGATATAAACAACATTACTGTTTTTAATTTATTGTTAAAACAAATTTACTAATTACCTGTGAGAATGTCTCTTACTTAACGACCTTAGTAGGAAGAATTATTTTTAATGTAAGGAAGCAAATTGCTGGACTTATTTCGATAAAAAGGCCAAGTTGAAAACTTAACTAAAATGTTAACGATGTACTATCGTTAGGTACTATTGTTGTGTTTTTTTACCTGTTATCAGAAAAAATGTTTTTGCATGAAATAAAAGTTAAATTTAAATTACCTACTCATTTTTGGTAGGAATGCCAAATGTTTTTTGTTTCAACTATTGTCAGTATTTTTTTCCTACGTATTGTTTTAAAATATTTGAAACTAGTTATAATATTTTTTTCTTTCATAATTTTCTCAAAATACTTCCGCATTTACAAAAAAAAAGTACCCTATATAAAACTTTAAAATAATTTTCCTCACAACAATTAAAATAAAAGCATCCATTGCATTACATCTTTCCTTACAAAATAACCGGTTGCAGCAACGTAAGTAACCTCCGCTAATAATGTCGCACTCAAAATTCCTGTTCCTGTGCTCGTATGCTTTTTTAATTAAAACAATAAGACTCACCTGTCAATGTTACATAACATCCATACACAACCACAATAAAAATTAAAAAAACAACGAAAATTCACAAAGATAAACCACTGCCACAAAAGGAACGTCTCAAAAACTCATTCGCGTCCGTTTTTAGTTTGAAAAAATGGAACTTTCATTCAGGAATTCGGTATTTAAGTTTCGAAAGTAGTTTAGCGTAATTTTGGCGGGAGTGCGTCGCCGTGTGGTATGTGGACTCGTGTTTACCGGCCGGCACTTCGTCCGATACTGGCTGGTGGCAGGCTGAATAGCTACGCGACCGGTGCCAATCTGCCAACGTGTTCGAACCGCGCGATCGTACGATATTGGAGTGTAATGAAAATGATACGTCATACTGCATTTAGTTAAAGGTGCTGTTTTTTTTTTTAATGAGACTTTATTGTTAAGCCCTTACGTGGCGTAACAGTTTCTGAATGATGAAATCTTGGGCATGTGTTGGGATTGATTCTTAAAGATGAATCTCGATTTTTCTCGTTGAGTAATAGAGATTAGAGTACCTACTATGAAAAGGTTTTAAACATTATCTTCGAAATTTGAAATAACATATCTTATGTATTTATGTACGTATATTCCACCGTAGCATCTAAACAATTGAACCGATTTTTATGAATGAGGTATCAATGAATTTGTTCGAAAGAGTCACCGCGGCCCTGGAACGCAAAGAGCACAGGAAGGATCACGAGTGGGTTTTAGTCAGTAAGAGTCTGACACTCCCTTCCGGCGGAAGGGAGTATCAGAGCGGAAGGCTTCCGCTCCGCACAGGCGGGAGAAGACATTTGATGATTTCCCATCCAGAAAAAAAAAGAGATGGTCTATTCGTGTGCGACTTTCATCTAAATCCGTTCAGCAGTTAAAACGTGAAGAGAGGATCTGGATGAATATTGGCACAGAGATTGATTATAGTCTGGATTAGTCGGAATGGCACTCATTTGCCTAGCCTTTTCCCCATTATATTCAGGTCGGCTCCCAGTCAAACCGGATTCAGTTTGAATACCAGTATTTTTCGTGGCACTATATAGCACTAAATTGAATTACCTAGTACCTAAGGTTTTGTGCATGTCAGCTTACAATCTTTTTGTTTACGGTGAAATTTAATATTAATGTCGAATGAAATATTTTTTTGTAAAGGACTTTGACCAGTGCTCTACCGTGCACCCAAATGTTGCGTAAATATTGTTTATTACTATTTTTATTGTTTTTCTTTAAATTTTATGTTGAAATCTTTCTATGCCTTTTGCTACATTATTATTAGTTCAATAATGACTTTTCATACTGATATTACGAATATTACTATGGTATAAAATTTTCAGTCACCGTGTAAACTTAGGTGGAAAGACCTTGCCCGAGTCGACGGCGCGTCGTGTTCCACGCGCGCCTCAATGAGCCGTCAGCATCGAAGACGGGGCCCCATAGAGTCAGTGCCTGCTAGGGTTGCGGAATTTGTTCGATAGAGTCACCGCGACCGTGGAACGCAAAGGGCACAAGAAGGAACACGGGTGGGTTTTAGTCAGTAAGAGTCTGACACTCACACACGCCCGGAGCGGGAGAAGTCATTTGATGATTTCCCATAAAAAAAAAAAAGCTGGAATGGCCATGAAGTGAACAGCTGTATTTCTTCTTGTTTGCATGGATTCACAGCTCACGTTCAGTTCACCTTAGCGTACACGGTGAGATGTTTACATAAATTTCACGGATGTGAAGTTCACAGCACACCTCACTCAAGTGAGTGCACACAATTCGACAGCGAACTCAATTGTTTTATAAAATAAATCATTGCTGATTCCCAATGATAGATCGTCCGTGTTTCAATTAAAGATGGTGTTATACATAGAAATAACACTAACAACTTTTACCACTACCATATTTTACTGAAACTTTATATAGGTATGGCCTTGTGATATTAAAATTTATATATCAATGAGGTATGGAGGTATGGCTTGTGGCTAAATTATAACAGCCGCATGGGTCGATATTAGAGGTTAAGCAAGGTTTGCCGAGGTGGATCTGTGGTTGGGTGACCATCTTAACATAACGATGTTAAGATGGTCACCCAACCACACACACACAGATCTACCAGACTTCTCCGTGCCTCGGAAAGCACGTTAAGCCGTTGGTCCCGGCTGTCATTTGGAGATCTTTGGCAGTCGTTATGTCATTGTCAGAAGCCAGAAAATCTGACACCAGTCTTGCCAAGAAGTACCGTGTTCCCCAGTTAATGGGTTGTGAAGGTCTGGTAGGCAGCCGCTCCACGTAAAATACTGGTATTCAGCTGAATCCGGTATGACTGGAAGCCGACCCCTATATAGTTGGGAAAGGGCTAAGCAGATGATGAATGAGGTATGGATTTAGATCACAGAGACCTTACATTCTCAGTAACAAAACTTTTGGGATAAATCATTTCCAATACCAATTTGTGCCAACGACGAACGAAATCTACGCTCATCCCATAATCGTCTTCTTCACTTCATTGTCACTGTCCTGACTTCATTCACCGTTCCTTTTTCATACAAGCTACTTCTGTGTGGAATGCTCTACCCCAGGAAATTAGGATGGCAACCAACCGATTAACCTTCAAAGTTAAGGTTCGCGAGCACATTCGTAAGAATTTGGCAGTAGTATCTTCACAGCGTTAATTTTTTTTTTTTTACTATTTTATCTGTTTGCATCAACTGCATTATTTTTGTGTGTAAGTTTATTAATGCTATGCTATAATATATACTCAAGTATATATTATAGCATTGTATTGTATGTATAGTTTATATATTATCTTTGTAGTAATTTAATATTAATCGCGTTTCTTTTTATTTTTATATTTTTTCTCATTTGTACTGCACCTACCACAATTATTCTCTGCATCACCCAAAGGTTGACTGGTTGAAAATGCCTAAGGCATTAAGTCCGCCTCTGTACATTTGTGTGCTTAAACGATTAAATAAATAAATAGATTAAAGATTTCACGGCAAGCTTGGGCCGACGGCCATTTGCTACCGCTTTAAATTTCACCAAATAAGTATCAACTCACAACTCGAATCACACTCACTTTAAGGCATGCAACGCAAAAAGTTCGGCGAGCGCGTCGCTTTGCATACCGAGACCGCTTCATGGTAATAATAGCGATGCAGCCGATTCGTACTCGATAAGGAGACAAAGCTATAAAATTTAACTCAATACTCAAAGCATTTATTTCAATCAAACCATTTACAGGAACTTCAGGCACTGATATTTATTTATTAACTAGCTTCTGCCAGCGACTTCGTCCGCGTGGAATAGTTACTTTACCCCCGATTTTGAAGCTCTCAGCCCGATCCGTTTAAAATTGACAAAGTTTCATACAAACTTTTATCCCCTATTTTATCTCCTTGGGGGTAGAATTAATCAAGATCCTTTCTTAGCGGATGCCTACGTCATAACATCTACCTGCATGCCAAATTTCAGCTCGATCCGTTCAGTGGTTTGGGCTGTGCGTTGATAGATCACTGTGTCAGTCAGTCAGTCTCTTTTGAGTTATATATATATTTAGATTATTTATTAAAACTTTATGCACTAGTAAAAAAAACTGTACAAAGGCGGACTTAATACCGTAGGCATTTACTACCAGTCGACCTAAGGGTAGTGCAGAGACAACATGGCAGGTGCAACTTAAAATAAAGACAAACAGAGAGGGAAAAATACAATCATAAATACATAGATACATACATGCAAATAAAATTAACAACGGCATTGAGAAAAACGAATTCAACGAATTAACGCTGTGATGATTCTACCAACTTCTTGCGAATGTGCTCACGTGGCTTCACCTTAAAGCGATACCCCGACGGTGGCCGAGTAGTAGGCCCCGAATTACGAATTGTAGGTCGCGGGTTCAAACCCAGCCAGGCGCATTACTTTGTGTAATTAATTTCATCACCACTGCTCTCAAAACGGTGAAGGAAAACATCGTGAGGAAATAATGTCGTTGAACCAAAAATTCGAAGACATGTGACATTCACCTGTACTGGGCCCGCGTGCTGGAATACGGCTCATTCCCTTTCCTAGAGAGGAGACCTGTGTCCCAGCAGTGGAAACATTAAAAGGCTGATTATGTTTCTGCTTTACACAAATATGTTGCGCCGCCCCAAGTAAGGCCAGAAAGATATTTTTTTCATTGATAGGCATGCGTTTGACCTCACCTGATGGTAAGCGACGATGTGGTCGAAGATGAAGCACGCTTATATAAAAGTAACCTGTTTACTAGACTCCCAAGTTGTAGTTATCAAGAAACACAGACTCTGGTAGGGAATTCCACTTCTTAAGATGTCAGCAATGCTCCTGAATCTGCGGGCTTATTATCATAACTTTAAAGGTGACACACGCTTACCTAAAAGTAACTTGTTTACTAGACTCCCACGTTGTAGTTATCAAGAAACACAGACTCTGGTAGGAAATTCCACTTCTTAAGATGTCAGCAATGCTCCTGAATCTGCGGGCTTATTATCATAACTTTAAAGGTGACACACGCTTACCTAAAAGTAACTTATTTACTAGACTCCCACGTTGTAGTTATCAAGAAACACAGACTCTGGTAGGGAATTCCACTCCTTAAGATGGCAGCAATGCTCCTGAATCTGCGGGCTTATTATCATAACTTTAAAGGTGACACACGCTTATCTAAAAGTAACCTGTTTACTAGACTCCCAGATTGTAGTTGTCAAGAAACACAGACTCTGGTAGGGAATTCCACTTCTTAAGATGTCAGCAATGCTCCTGAATCCGCGGGCTTATTATCATAAAAAAGGTGACAGGTGCGTGAAGGTTTTATTATGGTTTCAATGACCATATGGGTTCTTTTAAAGCACTGAACTGAGCGCAACAGAACAGGTGCGTTAAATACTTGCTTATCATTTTTGAAACTGAAGGAATGAGAAATTAATTGGTGCCTTATGATATTTTTATTTTGTAAATGCGTTGAGAATTACACATGCCAACATTTAATTGACAACTTGGAAAGTTTTGACGTCACGTTAATTTTAGGCGATTTCAACCTAAGTAGTATAGAATGGATGGGTCCACCAGGCACACCACTTGCATTTTCTTTAAATAAAAATGGTATTTTTGAGCAGAAACTGTTGGACTTTATTTCTCTTAATAATTTAGCTCAATACAACTGTGTGTATAATCATAAAAATAAAATACTCGATCTTGTGCTGACCGATATCAAGGTGAATAATTTAGGCATGTCCGTGAGCCCTCTAACTAATATAGACTCATACCACCCGCCCCTTGAATTCGAATTGATGTGTAACGTGGATGATGATAGTTTGCGCCCTAGCCAGGAGCCAACATTTAAGTTCTATAAAGCTGATTACAGAAAAATTATTGAAGAATTAAGTAAGATTGAATGGCACGACGTGTTTTCACAATGTTGCGATGCTGATGCAATGGTAGACTCATTTTACAAAGTTATCTATAATATTATTGAGATATATGTACCTAAAGCTAAGCCTAAAACTTGCAAATATCCGGTTTGGTATAGTAGGAATCTTATTCGCCTGATAAAAGAGAAATATAAGTACCATACACTGTATTCCAAATTCAAAAATCCCTTAGATGAAATTTCATATCGTTTGCTGAAAGACAGAGTTTCAAAATTAATACATAATAACTATAGAGAATATATAAAGACGGTTGAGTCTTCGATTACGTCGAACCCTAAGCTCTTCTGGTCATTTTTAAAGAATAAACGTAACGGTAACAGTACGTACCCTTCATCAATACATTACGGCGAAGTCAAAGGCACTAACGGAGCAGAAAATTGCAACATATTTGCCGCATGTTTTTCTTCAGCTTATAATTCTTGTGGTGGCAATACTGTCGACGATATGACTAAATATGAGCCCGGACTATGTCAGCATACTGATTCTTTGACCCAATTAACATTAAATTCGGATTCTGTCATTAAAGCCTTAAAGAGACTGGACCCTTATAAGGGGCCAGGGCCTGACGGACTGCCTGCCATTTTTGCTTTAAAATGTTGTGACGTTTTGGGGAAGCCCCTCTCTATGATTTATAATAAATCATTGAGCACAGGTTGTTTTCCGACGACTTGGGAAGAAGCACGGGTAATACCAATCTTTAAGTCTGGTGACAGGTCCGCAGCGAATAACTATAGACCAGTATCTATTTTGTCTATTTTTGGCAAGGTGTTTGAAGCTTTAGTATACCCTATACTTTCGTGGCATGTGAAACAAACATTGATGCCTGAACAACATGGCTTCATGAAAGGCCGTTCTACTGGAACAAATCTTGCGTGCTTTATATCGGATGTAGTCGATGCCGTAGACGGTGGATCACCTGTAGATGTAATCTACACAGATTTTAGCAAGGCATTTGACAAGGTGGATCATAAATTGTTACTTAGCAAATTACACTCCATCGGAATTGCAGGAAATCTATTGCAGTGGTGTAAGTCTTACCTTGTTAAACGCACTTCTAAAGTTGTGGTCAACGGTTATTCATCGAACCTGTTTTTGACACCCTCAGGCGTACCCCAAGGCTCACATTTGGGGCCCTTGTTTTTCAATATATTTATAAACGACGTGGCGTCTTGTTTTTTACACTCAAAGATATACTTGTATGCGGATGACCTAAAAATTATAAAACGAATAGAGTGTAATCAGGATCCATATAAGCTCCAAGATGATTTAGACCGTTTTTCCCAATGGTGTTTAGACAATAATATGCTTCTGAATGCTGACAAATGCAATCACGTACATTTTTCTAGGAAAAAAGGGCCGTATTTTCGAAATTACAAAATTAATGACCAAATTGTTTACGAGAAAGAAGTTATTCGTGATTTGGGCGTTCATATTGACAACAAGCTTCGATTTAATATTCATGTTGATAAAATTGCTACTAAGGGGTTTAAGATGTTAGGCCTCATTCTTCGTAACTGTAAAGACTTCAAACACGCTTCAACTAAAATTGCTATCTTTAACTCAATTGTCAGGTCAGGCTTAGAATATTGCAGCATAGTTTGGACTCCATTCTACGAAGTACATAAACGTCGCTTAGAATCAGTCCAGAAGAGATTCCTTTGGCACTTGTCATATCAATGCAATATGGTCAGGAAATTAACTAGCTATTGCTTACGACTGAAATATTTCAAACTCATGAGTCTGGAAAATCGTCGTATGATTCTAGATCATCTGTTCCTATACAAAATAATCAACACTCACATTGATTGTCCGCGTTTACTGAGTCAGATAAATGTAAATGTGCCTTACAAACTTGCCCGTAAATCTAGATATCGGTTGCTTAGCGCTAAGAGCTTTAAAACCAATCTGGGTCATTTTTCCACCATAAACAGAATGCAGGCTCAATTTAGCCGCTTGTCATGCTCACCTAATGTAGACATCGATATGTCTTACCCTTTACATAAAGTTAAGTCTATCTTACATAAATTATTTTCATAGAGTTAAGTCTATCTTATATAAGTTATTTTCATAAAGTTAAGTCTATCTTACATAAGTTAGTATCACAAAGTAGAATTAGAATTTTGTATTAGTTCAGAACATATTCGAATATTGTCGACTCTTTTTCTTTGCCTTTTCACTTGCATGAAGATTAAGATAATTTTTTGTAACATTTTTCTTTTCTTTTAATTCGGTTGGCGTTGGTACAACCTCAACCATATATATGGATTGTCACATAACCAGTAAGTTTTCCCTTGTATTTTTGTATCAATAGACTTTATGTAGTACTGTTTTTCCTACAGCCATAGTTACGTAATGCATGCCGTGGCAGCCTATAATTAAGGCTACACTATAACATGTTCAAAATTTGTTGATCCTTGATATTTACAGTTGTTTTTTGGTGTATGCTTTGTTGGTTGTCCTTAAATAAATAAATAAATAAATAAATAAATAAATAAATAAATAAATAAATAAATAAATAAATAAATAAATAAATAAACTTAAACTCGTTGATCCTAGCTAACTATATTAAGAAGAAACACCGAATCAAACTAAAAGGTCCTTAAGTCTCTTTTAAAGCTCGTAGATAGGAAGAATAAGATGATTATTCACTTCTAAGGCTCTTTTCTAAAAATACCTTGAACTAAATTTTTAGTCCTGGCAGGTATCATGCGTACGCCTATCAAGTTTTATTAAATCGGGTCATATACAAGAATAAGGACTTGACAGTTTGTTAGAAATACCGTAAGGAGTAGACGCTTTTTACACAATTGAATCTAATAAAAGTTATGACAAACAGTCTCTGTAAGATCTATGCCATTTGCCAGAGTTGTGATTTGTTTGAAAGTGTCACCGTGGCTCTGGAACGCAAAGAGCATTAGGAGAACACGGATGAGTTTTAGTTAGTAAGAGTCTGACGCTCCCTTCCGCTCCGCCCAAAGCGGAAAAAGTAACTTGATGATTACACATCCATAAAAAAAAATGTACATAGAATCGATCCTCTGATAGCGAACTACAATCCAAAGTTTATTTAGGAAATAAGTATCCTAAATTACCTAATTAGCAATTCCTTTCAGTCTAGATTACTACAATATACAAAGTCGTTAACTATGCGACAAAGCGGCCGGACTATACCTCCCATTAAATGCTTCGCCTTCAAAACAAGTGTCGACTTGTAAAGTGTAATATAAGGAATGCGTCGGCGCATAAGCAGAGGTGGCGTGGTTTCAGGGTTCCGCAGTTAACCAAAGTAATTTCAGCTACACGTGTCGACCAGGGTCCCAAGTCTACTATTTTTTATAAATTCGCTATTTAACTCAACTCAAAGCATTTATTTCAAATAAACCCTTTACAGGTCTTTTGAATTGTCAAGTCGAAAGAGGTGAAGCTATCTGCACACTCCAAAGCGTAGATCTTTATGGAGAAGAACGTGCAAGAAACTCCACGGACACTCTTTTAAATCATGTTCTGTATAAAATAACCTTGGTTACATCCTTGGTGCTTCTATATGTGAGGACAATGCAAAGAAAAAAAGGAAACTATAAAAACAATTCAAAGTGTAAAGATTAAAACAAGTCAGTGGCAGTGAAGAGGTGACCAGTCTCAACCGACGGCGATTCCCCACGACCCCATTGTCATTTTGCTAAAAGTTCGTAATCTGCTAAATTCATAATGGTCGATCATTGGTCGGTCAATGGTCTCGTAATAGAATTGTGGTAGAATGAGATTGTCGAATATAAAACCCGTTAGTAAAAATGATTTTCGAAAAACTACTACTAAATTTGAACATTGAGTCATGACAGATTTCTTTTATATATATGTATATTTACATATTATTTATTAGTGTTCAATGCAATCTAAAGTTACCGCATACGTCTGTCATTCATTAGTCATTATGTACGAGATTACCATTCTATGTCATTTCTTTCAATGGAGTGTCAGTGGTTGGCCATTGGAAAGTCATAGTGACGCTTTTATATTAGTAGATTACCAAACTTGTCAAAATCAACCATTATGAAATAAATAATAGACCATTCTGACACTATTGTAATAGCAGACTTAAGGCCCAGGGCTTGCCGAGGTTGCCCCGGGCGTCGGGAAAGCCCCGGGCGTCGGGAAACGCAGGGCGATTCCCGGCCACCTACTGCGCGGGCCTGCGGATGGCGAGCTATGGGTGGCTCGCCGTCCGATAGCAACCAGGCCCGAGTCGACGGCGCGTCGTGTTCCACGCGCGCCTCAAAGAGCCGTCAGCAAATTAGAAGGGGCCCCATAGGGTCAGTGCCTGCTAGGGTTGCGGAATTTGTTCGAAAGAGTCACCGCGGCCCTGGAACGCAAAGGGCACAAGAAGTATCACGGGTGGGTTTTAGTCAGTAAGAGTCTGACACTCCCTTCCGCTCCGCCCAGAGCGGGAGAAGTTATTTGATGATTTCCCATCCAGAAAAAAAAAAAAGGGCTTGCCGAGGTTGTTCCATGGATCGCTCGTTAAATCACAGTCACTTCATGAAAGATACCGGTATTCAACTTCATCTGGTTACACTGGTAGTCCACATAGTTAGAACAAAGCTAGGCAGACTAACATACGCGCACAACTGTGAAGTAAACTCTAATGTCTTGTCAAAAATAATGTCATTTGATTAGTGCACTTTCTTCAAAAGGCCCGCAGACATTAACCTACATGGTTCTCATATGATGTGACCAGTACGGATTATATGGACTTTAAAAGAGATTGACCACTGAGGTGTTTCTTCTCAGGGTTGTCGGCTAGGAAACACCAGCTCATCTAGCTGTTTTTTTTTTTTTTTTTTTGGAATGGACCACTCGCAGTTCAGCACACTAAGGCTGGTTACTGCTCAACCGGACAATCCTGTGGTGGCCTCAAATGAATTTAAGGCCCCCAGCCAGGGCTAAAAACTACTAAAAGCTAAATGACCGCTTCGCTAAGGGCATCCCCTGTGGGATACGGGCCTCGGCTTAACGGGGTCATTGAGAGGGGCAGCAAGGGACAGGCTGGGTCAATTATTATTATTTAGGGGATTTAACGCTAATGGCTCAGCGTCGCGGGCTGGCTCGTTAGGCAAAAGTCGGGGAGGGATGTTACTGGGGCGTCGCGATGGGCCTCGTCGGCGAGGCCGGAATACGGAACGCGGTCTGTTTTTGTTTTTTCTAATCGTACTGGTTTCCCTATTACTCTCTTGAAGTAAGGTGATGGGGTCGTCGGGTTCGACTAGGGAGTGCCGTGGACGGCGAATCCTACTAATCTTGGAGGGAGTGTACCGGGCGGCCGATACAATGAGAGGGTTCTGATGGGATTCGGCGGACTCAATGAAACGCTTGTTAAGGCGCTTCATGAATTGTTTGATAGTTGGAATGCGGAGGTCGACATGGAGTCGATCGTTTCTAACGAACCACGGGGCACCCGTGGCCTTCCGCAGAAATCGGTTTTGGATTACTTGCAACCTATGGATCCGGTACGACTTAGTGTGCGCAAAAGTAGCACACGCATAGGTCATAATCGGGCGTATACACGTTATATAAATGCGCAACTTGCATTTGAGGGAAAGCTTGCTGCGTGCATTCAGCATGGGGTGGAGCCTACCGAGAGCCCCCCTTTGGGTTAAAGAAAAGGGTTTAAATAGTTAGTAAGCAAGAACAGTTAAACTACGTGTTCATTCTTCAATTCTTTATTGTACACCAAAACAACTTATATTAAACAAGGCATAATACAGGGCATGTACAAAGGCGAGCTTAACTCAAAGTTGAGTTCAGTTGAGTTTTCTCCCAGCAAACCTTTGAGTGATAGAGAGAGATCAGCATAGAGGGTAGGATCCAGTGTACTAAATAATATAGATACATATCAAGTGCATGTTCATAAAGAAAACAGCAAATAAAATCCGTAACGTCACGGATGTGTGCGGTGAATTTACGATACAGAACCCTTAGTCCGTGAGTCCAGCTCGAACTTGACCAAATAGTTCTCTCTTTCTTAAAATCCGAAGTCCATATTGTAATGTGCAAAAAATATAAATCAGCAGATTGTAATATTATACGGGCGCCATCTTTGTCGTAGACTTTGGACCTTATGTTATTATGCGATATTTTTGTGGCATGAATCATTTTAACAAGGTGGCAGTTTTACAAGTAGGTAAAAATAGGTTTCTTGTGAAATTATATCTTTACCTAATCTTCTGTATTTTTAAATAGTACTAGCAGCGCGCCGTGGATTCACCCGCGTTGGTCCGAATCCCGTGGGAATACGGGGATAGAATATGGCCTATGACACTCACAAATAATGTGGCTTCCAATTGGTTTTTTTTCAAAATTTATTTCATTACATCCAGAGATTAGCTCCGAAAACCTCACAAACTTTAGCTATTTATTTTATAACTAGCAGCGCCCCGCGGTTTTACCCGCGTAGTTCCCGTTTCCGTGGGTAAGATAACCCTAAATGTTGTTAAATTACCACTGAAATACAAATGCGAACGTTCCTTAAAGTTAAAAAATATAGGAAACAATGTCAACCAAAAAGCTCCATAACTTAATTTCAAATTTCGAACAAACAAGACTGCCAACAGAATAATAACATTATACGAATTACGATACAATAAATAACGGCTCGCCGATGCAAAAAGATCTATATCTGTTTCAGAAAGGCATCAATGGCATTCCACTTGGGTGCCCGCGCCATATTGTTGCTTTTTTTCGCGCCAACGTCTTTAACTGGCCGTCTACTGTCTATGGTTTAGGGTTGCGTTGATTTTTTTTTTATTCTGGGTGTTCTATTTTTGAATGGTTTTTATATTTTATCTAGATAAATCTTTGTACACTAAAATTGTAATACGACTATTTACAGTATTTTTAAAGGTTCTTGTATAATCTATCCTAGGTGATGATGATAATTTAGTGTCTAACTATTCTGACCTATGACTATGGAAATTAAATTTTCCTAATGTGATTAATTAAATACAATTTTATCTACGCAATAGGCATCTATTAGTTCGGGGTGAAGTCCGATCTTAATCTATAATATCTTCTCTTGGGCACGTTACTAGGTGCCAGCGTTGAGGACCAAGATTTTGCTATATTTTAGTTTGTTGTTAGTTTATAATGTTTGCAATTTTTTAATATTTTTTCTCAATATTTACTTCTATCAACGCATAAACAAACAAACTAAAACCATCAAAGGTTTATATGAACACTAGCAGCGCCCCGCGGTTTCACCCGCGTAGTTCTCGTTCCCGTGGGAATACGGGGATAAAATATAGACTATGTTACTCAAAGTGAATGTAGCTTTCTAATGGTGAAAGAATTTTTGAAATCGGCCCAGTAGTTTTTGAGTTTATTTGTTACATACAAAAATACAAATCTGCCCTCTTTATGATATTAGTATAGGTAAGTTAAGTTATAGTATGTAAAATAAACAAACACCTGCACAATTATTTTCCCTAAACTTAAGCAATCAAATAAATAAATATAGTAGAAGCTTAGTAAGTAATTAAAAAGTGGGAGTCCCACCCACAGGATAAAAGGAGAGGTATAAGAGAAAGATAAAGTATGTAGCATAGAAGTACGAGAGGCATGTAAGCGAGAACTGGTATGGATGAGGTTAAGATAAAGAATAGGCGCCAATTACGTTTGCGGAACTAGTCCGGGAAAAAAAATAGTATAGAATAGATGTGGAAGAAGCAAGATAAATAAAATCTTTATTTATCTGTACAAATACAGGTTCACAATAGAGACAGTGCTCATTTTTCTTCCGTGCAATCAGCATCATTTATAGAACTAATTTTACGTTATAAAGAGTCCTCTTTATTATTTTTGAATAATTGGCATCACTTTTCTCGTTGTTTAGTATCGTAAAGAATGACAACAATTTCTATACTTTTGATATTGTGTTTCTAAAAATTTTATCTTTAAAGATCTTGCTATACGTTAAATTTGTATTTATGTCTCTACGGAACCCTCACCGAAAAAAATATTTTCGCACCCCATTCTCTCTCCTTGCAACACAGGTTTATTATTAGAGTATTGACACCTTTCCCACGTGCATGCCATTGTTTGCCGAATGCCGAAAGCCGAGGGATGATATGACCCTAATGTCGTTGAATTATTGCTTTAAAATTGGCTACCTGCTAGGAGTGTCTTGAACGAGTATTTAGCGATTGTTTTTTTTTTTTTAATTTTAATTGATTTTGTGATTTCTTTTCTTAGTGGCGGAATTTGAAAGTGGCCAGTGTCAGCAAAATAGTTCTTCCCGCTAGACTAATTCCAACAACTCCCGAGAGCGAAAATCAACAGCGGCGGTCACCAAGAAAACGCCTACTCGATGAAGCTTGAAGAATCTCGGAGAAACGATTCAATAGGGTATTTTACTGTAAAAATCTAATTAGTCCGTCTGATAGATTTACAAAAAATATTGGACACGTATTTTTTCTTTTTTCACGTAAACAAAAAATGAAGATGATACAGTGCATTGAAAACTCACGTGACGTCACTACGTTACGTTACGGTAATTAGATTTTTACAGTAAAATACCCTATTGTTTTGGACAGCGCAACAAAATTAATCAGAAAATAACAGCGAAGGCGTTTGAGATTAATACGAGTAAATTCTGGTAATATACTAGTCATATTTGAGACTAGCAGCGCCCCGCTGTTTCACCCGCGTTGTTCCCGTTCCCGTGGCAATACGGGGATAAAATATAGCCATCCCACAATAACGATTAAATAACTAAAACTTAAATAACTATTGGTGAAATAATTTTGAAAATCGGTTCAGTAGATCCGGAGATTACCACTTACAACGACACACACTCACAAACGTTACCTCTTTATAATACATATTAGTATAGATTTCGTCATTAGTTAGTGAGCAAGTGAATGAATGAATGACTGATCTATCACTTTTATATATAGATAGATCAGCTATTTTCTGCAGCTTCGCTCGCGTTAAAGTAGCTGATAACCGTGTCTTCAGATTACCTTATCTGTACCAAAATTCATCGAAAGCGGTACGGCAATTTAGCAGAACAAAAAAAGTGGAACAAACTAACTCAATTTATAATCCTACTAATATTATAAACGCGAAAGTTTGTCAGTATGGATGGATGGATGGATGGATGTTTGTTACTGTTTCAGGCAAAAACTACTGAACGGATTTGGATGAAATTTGGCACACAGATGGTTTATAACCAGGATTAACACATAGGATAATTTTTACCCCGATATTCCCACGGGATCGAAACTTATGTGGGTGAAACCGCGGGGCGCTGCTAGTACTAGAATATGATTATAATACATTGATAGAACACCAACAACTTCTGAAATGCCACATCTAATTAAAAACTTGTAATAGACAACGTAAATCGATTTATGAATGGTCAGCTTTCTGACTCAAAGCTATTCGTTTCAACAATACATCGGAGATTCTTTGTCAAAGCCGCTTTGGGTCAAGTTTAAATAAAAAATACGCTCCTTCACCAGCTATTGTCGTCAGTGGTACTTAGTTCATTTATAAACGAAGCAAATCATTGATACTTTTTTTTAGGGTTCCGCATCTCTGTATGGCAAAATGGAACCCTTATGACTCGGTTGTCAGTCTGTCACAGCCAATTTTCATTTGGATCCTTTGGAAAATTGGATGTTGAATTTTCGTATTCCTAAAGGATCGAAACTTGTGCGGGTGAAATGGCGGGGCGTTGCTAGTTTTTTTTTTATAATAGGTTAGTTGCCTAAAAAATCTAATTAGTCCGTAAGATAGACTTCCCAAAAATATTGGACACGTATTTTTTATTTTTTCACGTAAAGAAAAAACGAAGACGATTTATTGCGTTGAAAACTCGTGTGACATCACTCCGTGCGACGATTTTTACCACGCCGTGATGTCACAAGCCCCGACTCATGATCTTTGAAGCTTTTTATCTTCGTCAATTTTTAGAGATTTCATAAAGCAAAAAATACGGGTCCAATATTTTTCGATAATCTAACTGACGGACTAAATAGAATCATATTTTTATTCCTCAGGAAACAACCCTATTATCTATTGATCGACTCTTGAAAATGATCTCACCTGACGGTAAGCAATGACGTGGTCACGTGGTCACTGCATCTCTGTCAGAGGCCGCCCAGGTAGCCCCACTATTTGCTGAGACCATTCCTAAGTCAACAGTGCAAGTGGTCGCATTGTCACGAGACGGTGCTTCGAAAGTGTTTGATTAGTTATTAAGAATGTTCGGAGGCGCCTCTAGAGTATACAGGGAAGATGTGGAAGGTTTAACTCGCATATAACTTTAATCACCGTTTTGAGAGCAGTGGTGATGAAATGAATTACACAAAGTAATGCGCCTTGGCTGGGTTTGAAGTGAACCCGCGACCTACAATTCGTAAGTCGGGGCCGTTACCACTCGGCCGCCACTGCTCTCATAACGGTGAAGGAAAATATAGTGAGGAAACCGGCATGTCCTAGAACCAAAAATTCGAAGACATGTGACATTCACCAACTCGCAATGGGCCCGCGTGATGGATTACGGCCCATTCCCTCTCCCAGACGGGAGGCCTGTGTCCCAGCAGTGGGAACATTAAAAGGCTGATTATATAACTTTAATAACAAAACAGTATTTTCATGAAAAGTGTTGTACTTCTGAAGCCAACCTCGACATAGTACGTTGAGTAGAGTCTTTTCAAATGGGGATAACTACTTACATGTTTTCTTTCAGAAAATAGTAAAAACTAGCTGTAGGTAGAAATACTCCTTATTGCCGTATAGAGAGAATATCTTGTTGATAATAATAATTTCTACGAACACGTTTTTTCAAGTCATGTTTGCTTGGTAGAATATCCCTTTTGGATCTGTTCAAAGTTACAACGATGTATTTTAGTATTCACTTTCATTTTCCTGCCTTTGTCCCTAATCTTTTTTCTTCTATTTTGTTCTGTCAGCCGTCCTCAACTCTTTTGTTTAATATATGTATTTTCCCTATATTAATATATGTATTATCCCTATTTTCTTTGGGCTTCCTATCGATTTGTCATTTCATGACTGTCAAAAGAAAGTGTTCCTTATTATTTTATTGCAATTAAACGAATAGGTAAAAACCGGCCAAATGCGAATCAGAATTGCACACGAAGAGTTCCGTATTATAAACCGAAAAAAAAAAACACTGTTCTTGTATGGATAATAAAATAAAATTAAAAATATGGCCCCATTTATTTATTATTTGTTTCTATAGCAGCAATACATACAACCTATAAAAAATTGCACTACCTATTACGGTTCATGAGGTATAGCCCTTTGACAGATTGACTGATAGACCTGACGGGGTTCGATCGAACCCGAAAAAAAAAAACAAACGTATAGAAAAGAAAAATGGAATTTGTCATTGGAATTCTTCAACTAAATAGTGTTAGATAGTTATTCAATTATGCAGGGTTATTGGAAAAACACTAACAACCTCTTAAGAGGTCATCGTAATCATAATTATGAACAAATTTTAGGTACTATGGGACCAAACCTGAAATCGCAAAAAAAAACAGCTATTCCCCAAATTTTTATGAGTTATACGAACATAAATGTAAGAAACAGCTGATTGCTTTTTTCGCGATTTCAGATTTGTTTTTTTTTTTTTTCCGCCACGATGGACACATCTTTAATATGGCCATGCACTTCTGAAACATCCACATCGTATAATATAATTGTGAAGAAAACATTTTTTTTCGCCAGCTGACTTTTTTTTTTTGGACACGATCGTAACTCATTGAGCCTATCAGTGTTGCCAACTATAAAATCTTATTTTTAAGTGATTGGTTGCCACGCCCGCGCCGCCGTCGGCATACAACTAAATTATCAATCTATAACAATAACAGATGTCTTATTGGGCAATGATTCAAAATTGAAATAAGTAATTGGCTGGCTGACTATTTTATTGATGTTAGTTTCTCTTACGCAGGAATAGAAATTACTGGGCATATCACTATTGTGGCGATACGTTCCCTCCTTGAGGAGTGGTTGAAAATGGGCCACAGCGTCCTCACCTTCCGCCCAACGCAGGTACTCACCGGACACGGATGTTTCGGGAGGTACCTGTTTCGGATTCAGCGGGAGGACACGTCCGAGTGTCAACACTATGTGAATCGCCCGGAGGACACGGTGGAGCATACGGCAGAGATCTGCCCTGCTTGGGCGGAGCAACGCCGTGTCCTCGTCGAGGCCATCGGCGGCGGCGACCTCTCGCATCCGGTCCTGGTTCAATCCATGGTCCGGAGCGAGGAGGCTTGGGAGGCAGTCACCTCCTTCTGCGAAGCAGTAATGTTTGCGAAGGAGGAGGCAAAAAAGGGATAGACATTAAGAGTAAGTCTATATCATCAAAAACTAATGTCATCAATCTCATATGATTTCGTAGAATCTGGACTGGCCTACCGTAGCAGAAGTAGCGGCGCGGTTGTTGAGCAGATTGGCTGCTGCGCTTTGTGTTGCAGGTTCGATTCCCGTACGCAACAAATATTTGTATGGCCTACAGATAGTTGTTCCGGGTCTGGCTGTTTGTGTATGTAAGTTTATGTTTGTGAACGCACCCAGGCTGTAGGAGAAATTCCTAATGTGGGGTAACGTTTTACAAAAAATAGGCTTGTTTTCTATTATATGGAGTTCAAATTTAGTAGTAGTTTTTCAGAATGACAATGGGATCGTGTTGGAATGAAGAATGTATAAAAATTGCTATTTTTATACATTTACACATTTTTTGCGGGAATTCCTAATCGGAAAGCCACGGCCCCGTGTCTGCTGACTCGGGGCCGTGGTTTTCCGATTAGGAATTCAAATTCGGAATTTCCTGAGACTAACGAAGACGTTCGATTATCAGTTCTAACCCGAACGCACGGCTTGTTTTCGAAAGGAACGTCTGTTTTTTTTTCCATTCGGAAAATATACAAATGTGTGCGTACAGTTGAACATTTTATATGAAAGGCAAGTATTTAAGTCTCGGAATTCTTATCAGGCAACCTACGTAAGTATGGGGCCAGCCAAAATATCCAATAAACTTGACATTGATTACTCAAAACGTGACCATCTCGCTACACAAAGAGTCATAGTCTTAAATTAATTTGACATTGAAATCCGCCATCTTGCATTCAAATATCGTTTTGTGATTAAATAAATTAAGTATGTAGCATTACAGAGAGTCTTTCTGTCGCAAATTGTGGTGTTTATCCTTAAATACATATATTTTAGTGTACTAGCATTTCGACCGCGACTTCCTCTGCTTTCTGAAAATAATATTTTGTTTAAGGCTGGTGAAAGAATTTTTAAAATCTACGTTACTATTCATAACAAACAAATTTATAAATATACAAACTTATCTCTTTTTAATTTTAGGTACAAGTAGTGTAAAGTTACTTTTTCCTGAGAGGTACATATTTTTATTCCTGCTAAGGTCAGTGCCTGCTAGGATTGCGGAATTTGTTCGAAAGAGTCACCGCGGCCCTGGAACGCGGCGGGCACAAGAAGGATCACGGGTGGGTTTTAGTCAATAAGTGTCTGACACTCCCTCCGCTCTACCCAGAGCGAAGGAATTCATTTGAAGTCCATTAAAAAACGGTACCTACATTTTTTTCCCCGCATATATAGCTTTATATCAGTGAAATTATTATTATTTTAAGAATCTTTTTTTAATAATGGAAAATCTTCAAATGCGCTGGGCGGAACGGAAGGGACTGTCAGACTCTTACTGACTAAAACCCACCTGTGTTCTTTCAAATGCCCTTTGCGGCTCTTTCAAACACATTGTCCAACCCGGAAATGCAGCAGCAACTTTTGATGATGTGCCATAAGGAGGCAGTCTTACTTTCCTTGTATTTTAATAACTAATCAAACACAACATATTTAGTTCAAATATTTAGTTGAAAATATGGGTCTGAACTAATTAAAAAATTATGAAGCAAGTCCTCGTTGGTGGTTCATCCTGTTAAATTTTCTTGTGTGATAAGCACGAACTCTTCGAAATTCTTTATTTCCTGCTTCTCCCGCTTCTTCGGAAAGAATGCCAATTGGTAGGAGGCCAAAGTGATGACAAATGTCTGCACCGTGTATGAGTAGCTTGTGCACACTTGCGGGCATATAAAACCAGGGGTATAGATGAACAAAGATCTCTGTTTCGGTTCAAATTCCATTCATTTGTTCCATAATTCCGTCTCTATTTTTGGTTTACTAGCTGCTGCCTGCAGCTTCGCCCGCGTGAATGTCGGAAATTATCCCAAGGGAACATAATTCCGGGATAAAAAGTATCCTATGTTACTTCTAATACCTCCAAGAATATGTGTACAAAGTTGTATGATGATCGGTTGAGTAGTTTTCGCGTGAAAGCGTAACAAACAAACTTACATTCACATTTATATATTAGTACTAGCTGCTGCCCGCAGCTTCGCCCGCGTGAATGTCGGAAATTATCATAAAAAAGTATCCTATGTTACTTCTAGTACCTCCAAGAATATGTGTACAAAGTTTCATGATGATTCGTCAAGTGGTTTTTGCGTGAAAGCGTAACAAACATCCACGCTTTCACATTTATAATATTAGTAAGGATATAGATTACCCGGTGGAACCGTATCAGGTACTAATACTTTCCAACAATTCCCCATCCCTGGTAGATCAGGTACCTACTTTCAAAGATTACTTTTAAAATCATAAAAACAAACAAACAATTTTCAGTATGAGTTTAGATTACCTACAGTGAGTCTTCGAGATAGTAATTGTGGTGTTTATCCGTAAATGCACAAATTGTGCCTATAATTTAAGGCATGCTAGTCCAATCTGTGTATTTTTCCTACGTTTATGTAAATACTTCTACCATAGGACATCTAGACGCACTGTAGGTTATCATCCCTATCTTGTTACTATTCCATCAATTCACACCAAGCGTTTTCAATCGTCTTTTGTAATGCGCACAGCAAAGGAGTGGAACTCTCTGCCTGCGTCTGTGTTTCCGAACGCATTTAACCCTAATCTTTTCAAAGTTAGAGTGAAGAGGCTTCTTCTGGGTAAGCTTTAGTTATATTTCAGAAGTCGGTGTTCAAAAAACGAAAAAGCAACCACAAAAACCGAGAAGTCGGTTAAATTTTTTTGTAAAAAGTTTTTTTGCAACATTAATCATTGATGCTCCACTCAGCATGGAGGAGTCTCGGTTCCCATTCATAGGCCTCATTGGCAAGCGTTTCTCAACCTTGACAATCGTACGCTGCAGCTGTTACTATTTACCCAAAAAATCTGAAGCTCTTAGATCCTAGTCAGCTTTGCTTACTATACGGTGCGGTAACAACGCCGTGTCGTCATCGAGGCGATCGGCGGCTCGGCACTGTGTGGATCGTCCGGAGGACACGGTGGCGAATACGGTGGAGGTCTGCCCTGCTTGGGCGGAGCACCGCCGTGTCCTCGTCGAGGCGATCGGCGGCGGTGACCTCTCGCGTCCGGCCCTGGTTCAATCCATGGTCCGGAGCGAGGAGGCATGGGAAGCGGTCACCTCCTTCTGCGAAGCAGTAATGCTAGCGAAGGAGGAGGCAGACCGCGCGAGAGAGAGGGAAACTTCACGCCCCAGTCGCGGCAAGAGAAGAAGACGCCTCTGGCATCGGGAGTCACGCTTTTTTTGGCGAAAATAAAACAAGAGTAAAGCAAAAAAAAAAGGTCAAGCTCGCCCTTGTACATGCAATTTATTATGTATAATCTAAATAATCTAAATATATATAACTCAAAAGTGACTGACTGACTGACATAGTGATCTATCAACGCACAGCCCAAACCACTGAACGGATCGGGCTGAAATTTGGCATGCAGGTAGATGTTATGACGTAGGCATCCGCTAAGAAAGGGTTTTGATTAATTCTACCCCCAAGGGAATAAAATAGGGGATTAAACTTTGTCAGTTTTAAACCGACCGGGCTGAGAGTTTAAAAAACGGGGGTAAAGTAACTATTCCACGCGGACGAAATCGCGGGCAGAAGCTAGTATAAGTTTTTTTGGTGTACAATAAAGAATTAAAGAAGAGTTAATAATGCAATAATCATTAGGTCATCATATCTGTTTTGACATTTCTATAATTATTTGGTATTTACCTAATTGACATTGCAACCAGTTGATATAATTCTATATACTTTTATTGACATTCTATGTACTTCCTTAGATATTGTTGACATTGTAGAAATATTTTATTGATTTATTAACTGCTTTGACATTCCAAATTTTATAATTGAAATTATCTAAGTACAACATTCTTATCTTCTTACATTTATCATTTATATTATTTCTTAAATTTTATTATTGACACAGTGGGAATATTTATTGTAGGACTTGCTTTGACATTCTTGTTTTAATAATTTGAATTAATGTACCTATTGTTATAATTTTATATAATGTATTTGCTGCAAGTACCTATTTAACTGAATTTAATTTAAATTGATCATAATATTTGTACGCCTAATGGCAAAACATAGAGCACATATGAAATGTAACATCTAACAGACTCTGTAACTACCTATGTTGACAAATAAACAAAAATCGTAAGATATTCGTATTGTCCCAGTCACATTTGCTTACGATACGATAAGGTATCACCCAGAGCGTTTGCAAAGCATGGCGCTTGCCATATGCAGACGTCGGTGTTCCGTCGTGACTCACAATCGACTGCCGGTTATATTGCCTTCTTGGATTTTGAATGGGTTATTCTAAAACTTTGTTTGCTCCCTAACATTGTGGAATAACTTTTTTTTTTGAAAGAGTAACTGTGCAGTTTCATGCCAGTTCATTCTCTGAAAAGACCGATTTGAACCGTGCACTAGCTTTTGACGTTTTGTAAGTGCCAATGTAGGTCTACTATATATACTTACATATAAATAAAATTGGAATCGTCTGTTTGTAATATTGAAATAACCGCTTTTTACTCCATGTATATATATGAATATATACGGTACATAAGTACACCAAAATAAAATTTGTTACAATTTTTGTCTGTCCGTCTGTTTGTTCCGGATAATCTCTGAAATGGCTAGACCTATTTTGACGGGACTTTTATTGGCGGGTAGCGGATTTAATAAGGAGTAACTTAGGCTACTTTTATTTTAGAAAAATAAAGTAATGTTGCAATGTCCAAGTACTGTCTAGTAACGCGCGCAGCTCACGCGCAGCCACTACTTTGCCGTCACGTAGGGCGCCTCCCACCACTTCTCCCACCAACTAATCAATATCTCAAAGAATCAGGGAGTTAGTAACTACTCCACGCGGGCGAAATAAAATACTATCTATCCTAATATTATAAAGAGGAAAGACTTGATTGTTTGTTTGTATTGAATAGGCTCCGAAACTACTTGATCGATTTCAAAAATTCTTTCTCTATTGGAAAGCTACACTATCCCCGGGTAACATAGGCTATATTTTATCCCCATATTCCCATGGGAACGTGAACTACGCGGGTGAAACCGCGGAGCGTTGCTAGTTGTAAATAAAAATAATACTACAGCATTGCAGAATAATCCTCTAAGCTCGATCTAGTACCCGACGTAAGACAAGGGTTTCCCATCCATGTATGGCAGAGAGAAATATGGTATGCTGCACGCTCTAGCCTTAGTGGGCTAAGCAGCGCTGGTTTGATCGTATCTGATGGCGACGAAACCAGGTCGGGTAAAGGTGAGGTTCTGTTGGCGAAATTGATTTGAAATGATTATTAAAACGTTGATTAATAGGAGAGTAAGAAAGATTGAACAAAATATCATAGTTCAAGGACGCCGTATAAAATATTAATTATCTATACTAATATTATAAAAAGGAAAACTTTGTTTGTTTGTCTTTTTGCTTGTAATGAATAGGCTCAAAAACTACTGGACCGATTTAAAAAAATCTTTCACCATTCGAAAGCTACATTATCCACGAGTAACATAGGCTATATTTTATCCCCATATTCCCACGGGAACGGGAACTACACTATTAAAACCACGGGGCGCTGCTTGTAATAGATAAATTGGCACAAGAATAGAAAACAGCACACAAAAACACAATCACAGAAATCATAACCACAAATACTAAAATGAAAACATTGAAAAAGTCAGAATTTGAGTCATATTGTATCTAGAAGTGACAATCTACGATATAAAAATATTTGATATGTAAAAATCCAACGAGTGGTGTGTCTCTGAGTAACACCAAATGGGAGTCCAACTCAGCATGTGCCAGGCAAATATGGTATGCGCTAGTATTCTTTCGAGCAGATGCAGAACAGTTAAAATGTCAAAAAATAAACAGTAATATCATGTCAATGTGCCCCATAGGGTCAGTGCCTGCTAGGGTTGCGGAATAGTTTTAAAGAGTCACCGCGGGCCTGGAACGCAAACGGCACTAGGAGGAACACGGGTGGGTTTTAGTCAGTAAGAGTCTGACACTCCCTTTCGCCGCCCAGAACGGAAGAAGTCATTTAATCATTTCCCATCCATAAAAAAGCTCTTAACTGTTGATCTTAGTCAACACCAGAGTGTGTATGTGAAGAGAAATAATCTGTCGAATTTATGTCTCAAAATATCTACTATCCATCAGTCAATCGTCAAGAGCTGAGAGTTTAAATATAAGATGACCTAAATCGTCAGCTGCCATGGCGAGACAAACTGCCATGTTTTTATTTGTTTTAGTTTATAAAACTTATTTCTGGGCATGCCATGATGATAATATGTTTGCCCTGTGAGATTATCCATCAGAAAGAAACGGGTAAACTTTTCTTGTATTACATTGCTGAGATTTTACCAGCGGATTCGTCCACGTTTATATCGGAAATGATACGAAAGGAATGTTCCCTTGCACGTTGGCCACTTTTTACCAATCTGCTATGCCAGACTTAAAATTTATCTAAATGCCAAATTTCATCCAGATCTTTTCAGCCGTTCGGGAGTGATAGCTTAACAAACATCCGTCCATTTCCATCCATCCAAACTTTCGCATTATAATTGTCGTTAGATAGGCTCTGGTTTGATTCTTATGTCAGCACTTTGGACTTAAAGACCCCAGAATCCTGCTGAACTTCCTTACAAAAATTCAGCTCCGTTTTAAAGCGTTATGTTTATGGCATTGCCAGTAAATATTCTTTAGAGGAACACTACAACGATGTTTTAAATTAATACCTATGTGAAAGTTTGCATGAATGGATGGATGTTTGTTACTTGTTCTAATTTCCAATATTCACACGGGCAATGCCGCAAGATAATTTTTCACATAACTGACGAAACCAATTCTATAGCCAATATATACATATGTATCTCATCTCAGCCTCAACGTTCCAGGAACAAACATGCCGTCATCATATACAATCCGACACTGAAGAATTTCGTCCCCATAGCAACAGCCCAAGAATCTGATGCAAAATAATGAAAGTAAAAAAGCTAAAAACATAACAAGCACGGTTTGAATCATTGTTGCCATGCGCGCGCAAAATTTTTTAAACTTGACTTATGCGCAAACGCAGCTCGAATCATAATAACTGAAAAAAACACAGACCGTATAAAATAACTTTAATTTTAGATGACGGTGTTTGTGGTTGTTGCTTCGTTTTTTGAACACCGACTTCCGAAATTACTTAAAGTTATATAGGTACTTTTTGTGTCTTTTTGTTTAGAAGTCGGTTGTATTTATTTTTAAAAGTGAAGTTATTTATTTTTCATTTTTAGTGATGACACCCCAAAGCTGAACGTACCCATCACTACCATGTTATAAACTGGTGTAAACAATAAACAGACATGCAATTTCAGCAATCCCGGCCGATTTGCTATCATTTATTGAAGAGTTCCGTTTCCTATCTCCGTTTTTCATCAGATCTTTACCAAACTAGAAAGAAACCACCTCGAAATACTAAGATGCTCTTCCACACCATCGTATGCAGTTTTTTTAATTGATAAGAAAACATCATTAATGAAGTCGCAGCCACGCATTATTATGGTTATCCATATCTCACAGAGGGTACAGATACCCTCTGTGAGATATGGATAACCATAATAAAACCCAGAGGTTTTCGAAGTACTTAACCCTGTAATCCGCGATTGCCGAGCAGCTCAGAAGCAGATGTGCTGCTGTCTCATCCTCCTCCATGCAGGCTCTGCAGAGCGGGCTATCAGTGACTCCCTACTCCGCCAGGATATCCTACTCCTTAGCTGTACCCACAACGAGAGTATTCCTAAAACGTTGTCAATTTCTACAATGTACCGATGGGTCTTCTTCGTTTTTTTTTTTCTTAATAGGAATACAGCATATGACTTCTCCCGCTGTGGGCGGAGCGGAAGGGAGTGTCAGACTCTTACTGACTAAAACCCATCCGTGTTCCTCCAAATGCCCTTTGCGTTCCAGGAGCGCGGTGACTCTTTCGAACAAATTCCGCAACCCCAGGTCTTCCCCGTACGTCTTGCAGTCCAATGAAGGCACGGGCTTTACGATTCACGTTTTACTGATAAAAATATCGACGTTATTCTTCAATAGCTGTGAGTAAGCCATTGATTGTGCGTTTAATAAACTTTTTGTTCTTCAAATCTAATCAAGTACGTTTATCTGTGTACACAGGTAAAAATGGATGAAACAATTACCGGGTAATGGGATCTGTATACTGCCACAGTAGGTGGCATAAAAATATTAATTTAAATTACATTAGTACACTAGGGTAAAACTTGGTAATACGCCCCAAGTGACAAAACGCCCCACCACTCCAGCACTCACACTAACAAAGCCACGCCGCTCGTAACTAGACGCGCGGGGAGCCACTAGTAGCCGGGCAACATGGCCGACGTGTGCACGTAGTTTGTGATGTCTGTTTATAAAATATTTCAAATTCTGGTTTTATTGGCGTGAAACAATTTGTGGTGAGTTTCCAAGAAATTCATATTTATTGATACTTTTTTATTTTGTGTTAAAATGACCCACACTATCGTAAAATAGATAAAATCACCTTTCTCTTTTTATTTTGTCGACCGTTATAACCTTGAATTTTGTGTTTTGATCTCAGTGGGGCATATTGAAAATCGAATTTGACAATAAGCCCCGAAGCTAGTTGTTTAAAATGCCCCAATATTTGAACTGTGTTATAGTACCTTGCTGCGTGTTAATATTACAGATAATGTCTCGGAAGTATGAAAGAACGACACTACGAGCATCATGGAGTGCGGACGACTTGGAAAAAGCCATGCGTAGTGTCCTAAACAAAGTAATGGGTGTTAATGAGGCATCCAGAAACTTTGGCATACCGTCTCGAACTCTAAGAAGACACATTTTATCAGGAAAATCAAAGGGCCCTCTAGGACGCAAACCAGTTTTTTCTGTAGAATACGAAAAAAAACTGGTTGCCCATATAAAGAAATTGGAAAAAGTTGGATTTGCGCCTGACAGAAAAGATGTAAAAGAAATGGCATTTCAACTAGCTAAGAAACTTAATATTAAAAACCCATTTTCAGCAAGTTCAGAGTCGGCTGGAAATGTGTGGTTTTCGGGATTCATGGCTCGAAACTCTGAATTAAGTCAAAGAAAATCAGAAGGTTTGTCACTTGCTCGAGCTTATGGAGTTAATAGAAAAGATGTACAGGATTTTTTTGATTTATTATCCAAACTCTACAAAGAAAATGATTTTGCAAATCACCCCGAAGATGTTTTCAACATGGACGAATCCGGCATACAGGTGAACAACAAGCCAGGAAGAGTAATTGCCACAAAAGGAGCCAAAGATGTATACACGCTCACTAGCTCTGAAAAGGGTGAAAACGTAACGGTGATTGCTTGTTGTAATGCTCAAGGTAACTTCCTTCCCCCTGTTTTAATCTATAAGGGTACTTACAACAAACCACAATTTTCCGAAGGTCTCCCTCCAGGATCACAGGTTTTCATGAACAAAAAATCTTCTTATATAAATACAGATCTCTTTATGCAGTGGTTTGAAGAAGTGTTTCTGCGTCACAAGAGTCCTCGAAAAACATTATTAATATTAGATGGTCATAGCTCGCACAGTAACAATATTCGCCTACTGGAAGTGGCTAAAGAAAATGATGTTATTCTTTTGTGTCTACCAAGTCACACTACGCATGCTCTGCAGCCTCTTGATAGAGCCTTTTTTAGGCCATTGAAGGTATACTTTGCCCAGGAAGCGAAGACATGGATGGTCAGGAACAAAGAGAAGAAGTTGACACGCTATGACGTGTCTAAGTTAATCGGACGAGCTTGGGGAAAAGCTGCCACTGTTTCCAATGGTGTGTCAGCTTTAAAATCATGTGGAATTTATCCTTTTGATCCAAGTGCCATTCCTGATCACTATTTTTCACTATCTGATTCTCTTCGAGACCAAAATTTAGTTGTTGAAGATGAAGATGGGACTTCAAGAGAGTCTTTGTCATTACTTCATGACTATGACGATAGTGCCTTTGATATAATCCACTCCTCACCGCGGCAGGTCGAAAATCATTTAGAGCCCAGGACATTAGGATCACCACCTGTCGTTGTGACTGAGAGAGAACCTGAGCCAGGACCTTCAGGACTACATCTAACTAATCCAAACTACGAAGAATATAGTTTGATGGAAGTAGTAACTGAACATACATTGCCTGTGCAAGATCTACCTGTGGCAGAAGAGTTTGACCAAATGAATATCATTTTGTCAAAAACACCAGAAAAATATCCGATACAATCTCGTATCGAGAGTGAGGCGTGTCTGTCTATCGCGAAGTCTAAGCTTATTGATTTGAATGAACAAACTCCTGAAAAGCAAATAGGATCTACTGAGTCTGAAGCAACACCATCCAAAGTTTTGAGTGAAATCCATCCAGTGCCTAAACTTCCAAAAGTATTGTCTAAGAGAAAACAAAAAGCTGTTGTTTTAACTTCTGATGAAAATATAGAGAAACGGAAAGGAATTGCTGATAAAAAGAAACCAGCTTCTGGACAATTAAAGCAGAGTATTACCACAAAAAAAATTAAAACTGTGAAAGAAAAAGATGGTGTAAAAAAGAAACAAAATGGGGGTACAAAGAAGCCAAAGAAAGGTGTCGTCAGAAATAAGAATAAAAAAAAAGTAAGCTGGTCATCGTCTTCTGAAAGCAATGATGAAAACGAGGTAAGGGTAGATACTTCTGAAGAAGAAATCTCAGACGAACATGATGACGTTAACAGATGCGTTGAATGCACTGAAAATTATTATGACACACAATCCACTGAAGATTGGATTCAATGCCCGTCTTGTTTAGCATGGTTGCATGAGTTTTGCACTATGTATAACCCAATGTGTAATCGTTGTGGACGGAAAGCCAAAAAGGAATCTGTTAACAAAAATAGAGTGTAAGTTTTTATTGTTTAATTTTAAGATGATTGCCAAATGAAAACTTATAAGACTGATTGAATCTCAAACCGAAGTCGAATGTTATGTTATTTTATTGTGTTGATTACTGATGCTAGTTTACCTATTATTTGTTTTTCTTTATAATAATCTATTAAGTTGTTAAAGGTGCATATTCAGCTTTATTCAAATGTTTATTTAAAAAGGCCTGATTTGATAAAGAGACTGACAAAGTGCCTTATATTATTTTAATTTAGATTTAAGAGTTAATTTCTGTCATAACAACTGTTAAAATATTTCAAAAGTAAAAAAAAAATATGATTAATACACTGGGGCATTTTATAATAAGAGTGAGTCGTATTAGCCAACGACCACATTACAAAACGCCCCACCTTAAATTAAAATAAAATATTAATATTATTGTATTCTCAGTTCCTATTAAGATTACCACTCGTGTCAGTATTGTCAAAAGACTAAATATTGTTCCAAAATAAAAAGTTTTATTATATCTTGTAAGATTTCTTTTTTATAACAATTTTTTAAAAAGTAGGGCGTATTACATAGTCTTACCCTACCACAACCACATATAAAATACTAGCATCGCCCCGCGCCTACGCCGGTTCTAATGAACCGGCGTAGGCGCGGGGGCGTAGTTCCTGTTCCCATAGGAATATGGGGATATAATACTCGTATAGCCTATCTTCACCGTAGATAGTATAGCTTCCCAACAGTGAAAGAAATTTTCGGTCAAGTAGTTTCGAAGCGTATTCAATGCAAACAAACAAACAAACAAACAAAAAACAATCAAATCTTTCCTCTTTATAATATTACTGTAAATACATTTCAGTCAGTCTATTGTTGATAGAATAGAATAGAATAGAATAGAATACTCTTTATTATGTACACCATACAAGTTACAGAAAATATATACAAAGAAAACATACATGAAACACACATGAAACACACATGAAACACACATGAAACATACATGATATTTATACTGAAATCAATCTGTTGCTCTATTATTTCTTTCGTAAAACATTAAAACTATGTTTAGGCTACAAATAATATACGAGTGAGTACAAACTTTAAAAAATAAAATTCGGGCATTATTGGTTACGATTATTTTATTTTGTTTTTTATAAGACGAGTTACAAGAAATCATAATTTATCAGTCTTATAATCCGACAGAAATTCATTGACTGTATAATATGATGATTTATTATTTAAAAAATTAGTTATTTTTTTTAAATATTCGATTAATCGTATGGACCTCTTTGTGTGACAGTACTGACAGTCCTACTCGAATTTGGCTGATTCGATTTTAGTTTTGTTAATTTAGCTAATTAAATAAAGGTACGCTGCATAAAAGGGTGGTAGAACATATTTTACAAGACGCGCTATCTACAAAACTCTACTCTCTGCACTAGCCCACATTCAAACTGGAATAACCTAACAATAAACTATTAATCCATAGAAAATGTGCCACAAATCGAAATCGACAGTTACTGGTCATATCTTAAGTACAAAAGATCGCTTGGTGTCTTCGACAAAATATTGGGCGTATGGCATAAGCGATAGCGGTTTATCGCACCCTATTTGCGTAATACAAAAATGAATGCAATCAGGCGAACAGATGAAGCTATAGCTAGAAGCTTTTATTTTGCCATTGCAACCGTTTTCATTGCGTGATTAACGTTTTCGAGCAGATGATTTTTCAAACGTAATATGAAGCAATGGATCAGGAATTCCATTCTACGGTTAATGAATTTCAATTTTATGAGTTACGCAATTAGGGAGCTGGTCGCACAGGTCTTTATTATCTTCGCTGCAGGACAAAGTAATGATCTTAAATCATAACGGTTGCTCAAGTGATAGATTGCAATTTAGCTTTTTTTACAGTACCTAAATCCAAATTTATGAAAAAAACTAGCTTCTGCCAGCGACTTCGTCCGCGTGGAATAGTTACTTTACCCCCGATTTTGAAACTCGCAGCCCGATCGGTTTAAAATTGACAAAGTTTCATACAAACGTTCATCCCCTATTTTATCCCCTTGGGGGTAGAATTAATCAAAATCCTTTCTTAGCGGATGCCTACGTCATAACATCTACCTGCATGCCAAATTTCAGCCCGATCCGTTCAGTGGTTTGGGCTGTGCGTTGATAGATCACTATGTGTGTGTGAAATATGTACCTACAACTTACAACAAAAAAAGAAATGAAAGTAAAGCTGAAATGCCTGTGCAAAATTATATTATAATAACCTATACCTACTTCACTTAAAAATAAATACCTATAACTACGTATAACTAATTAATAAAATAACTACTAATTAATAAAAGTATCTACGCTTTTACCTACTTAATACTAAAAAAACAGAACATAAATTAGCCAAAACTAACCTATCGGTATCTAAAAATCTATGCTCCTACTTCTACTACTACTTCACCTAAAAAGAAATAAAATTGAAACTATTAATAATTTGTAATTTGAACGAATATTTAAACATTACCAAAATAACTAATAAGTACCTATTTTATAAAATAGCAACAAAAGTTACACAAAAATAATCACAATAACATCTTACAGCATGATTCAGTATTAAAGCGCGACGCCGACGGCGCGATGGCTTATTATTGTATTCATGTATAAGTTTGGTGTTTCTATACCGATTTCTATGATTCTATTTTTATTGAATAGGTAATAATGTTAATTTTTTTTTAATTAGGGATGAATGAGAGTATTATAAACGTAAGAGTAAACAAATATAATCAGAAAGCTCCGAACTGTTAAGCTATCGGGAGTTACACGTGTTATTGTGAGTCAACCATAAAAGATAGACATATGTTATGGGATATTTTTTAGATAAGTTTATGTAGAACATTTCCGACATACACGATTTCTATGTAACTTTAACCATTAACGGCCGAAACCAATAACCTATCTATCACATACTGGAGATAGAAAAACAAATGAAACAACAGAAAACCTACATAATTTTTCTGTTGTTTCATTTGTTTTTCTATCTCCAGTATGTGATAGATAGGTTATTGGTTTCGGCCGTAAGGCTACACACGCTACGGAAGCTTAAAAAATGGAGTAACTTCTCCCGTTTTCGCAACATTTCCCTTCACTGCTCTGCTCCTATTGATTGTAGCGTGATGAAAAGTATACTATAACCTGCCTAGGAGTATGAAGAATAATTGCACCAAGTTTCGTTAAAATCGGTCGTGTAGTTTTTGTTTCTATAAAGAACATACAGACAGACAGACAGACAGACAGACAAAAATTTTACTGATTGCATTTTTGGCACCAGTATCGATCACTAATCACCCCCTGATAGTTATTTTAAAAATATATTCCCTGTACAGAATTGACCTCTCTACAGATTTATTATAAGTATAGATAAGAGGGTTCAGCTGGAGTTAGTATTGATAATGTACACAAAAGCATTGAGCAAACATCATTATATCGTTAAAGAAAGACTGTAGTTTATCTTGGTGCTAATTATCGCGCGTCGCTTATAACTTGGACTGCGTGCATTCGGTGAGAGGTGCCAAAACGCAGAAAAAATGTCCGCAAACACGTCAAGGATGCCCCATTGTTGATTATTATTATTATAAAATTATATAGATTCCAATTAATATGTAGGTCACAAACATAGACTAAATGAGGCCTTTGTACTAAAAGCTTCTTTTTTATTACAGGGAAAGCCAGGATTAATAAAACTGGCTTCAAGCTGCTGACCTACTGAGTGACCAAGACCAAGGGTGAGTTTTTTCATCCGTAGTTAACCATCATCTGCCTAGACTTTTCCCAACTATATTGGGGTCAGCTTCCAGCCAAAACGGATTCAGCTGATTATCAATATTTTATCTGATCTGCACAACCCAGTAACTGGGCAATATGGTACCTTGACATAACTGATAACAGAGATTTCATTTGCTTTCTCACTATCTGAAAAATACTGTCAAAGATCTACAAATGACAGCCGGTTCCAGCAGTTCCACGCGCTTTCCGAGGCACGGAGGAATATCGATATGCTTACCTATTCACATACCGACATGGGCGAGCGTTGTTTCATTATAAAAATAACAGTTGAGATCAGAACGTGCGAGAGAAGAGAACGTGCTTTTTGAAGCACGGAGGAATATCGATTGGTCACCCATCCGCTGTGGAAAGCAGTGGTGGCCGAGTAGTAACGGCTCCGACTTACGAATTGTAGGTCGCGGGTTCAAACCCAGTCAGCCGCAATACTTTGTGTAATTAATTTCATCTCACTGCTCTCAAAACGGTGAAGGAAAACATCGTGAGGAAACCGGCATGTCCTAGAACCAAAAATTCGAAGACATGTGACATTCACCAACCCGCACTGGACCCGCATGGTGGATTACGGCCCATTCCCTCTCCTAGAGAGGAGGCCTGTGTCCCAGCAGTGGGAACATCAAAAGGCTGATTATGCACCCATCCGCTGACCTATGTTGGCAAGCATTTTTTTACCTTGAAGTTCGATCCTTGTGGTAGCTATTACTTATCCAAGTGCTCCTCCAATCAGAAGCATTTAGTAGGAACTATAGTCAAAGTCAAAACGTTTATTGCGATACTAAGTGTACAATGTTGATGTTATGTTATTTTAGTACTTATGAAATAGCAGCCTTTTTCAAGCATTGCAATTTTATTATCTTTTGCTTTCCTTTCATTAGCATGCATTACACATTATTATAGTTATTTAATCATTGAAATATGAGTAGATGCGTTTTTGTTTTGTTTGTTAATAGTATAAGTACTTAGTTTTATTCCGGTGCATCGTCCTCACATATAATTAACTAGCTTATGCCCGCGACTTCGTTCGCGTGGAGTTCCATACAAAATGTTAACCCCTTTTTCACCCCCTTAGGGAACGAATTTTCAAAAATCCTTTCTTAGCGTATGCCTTTTTTTTTTGGATGGGTATAATCATCAAATGACCCCTCCCGCCCTGGGTGGAGCGGTAGGGAGTGTCAGACTCTTACTGACTAAAACCCACCCGTGTTCCTCTTGTGCCCTTTGCGTTCCAGGGCCACGGTAACTCTTTCGAACAAATTCCGCAACAACAAATTCCGCAACTTCTTAGCGTATGCCTACGTCATAATATTTACCTGCATGCCAAATTTCAGCCCGATCCGTTCAGTGGTTTGGGCTGTGCGTTAATAGATCACTATGTCAGTCAGTCAGTCCCTTTTGAGTTATATATATATACTAGTATTTCGCTTGGGGGCGCGAGTTGCAAGCAACTCGCGGTGTCTTTTTAGTATTTTTTGACTAACAATTATTATTTCGATAGTCAAAAATGGCAGAATTTTTTATTCGTTATATACTCAGCCAAACACTACACAACCCCGAAACCATTTTTCTCTTCTTTGTCAGGTTTCTGAGATATGCAAAGGGGTTGAAAGAAGGGGGTTGAAAAGGGTTGAATATTTCATTCGTCATATACTCATCCAAACCCACTCATTGCAAAGGGGTTGAAAAGAGTTGTATTTTTTAATCGCCATATACTTGTCCAAATACCCTCCATACAAACCTGAAAACCGTTTTGCTCTACTATGTCAGGTTTCTGAGATACGCAAAGGGGTTGAAAGAAGGGAGTTGAAAAGGGTTGAATATTTCATTCGTCATATACTCATCCAAACACTCTATACAACCTCGAAAACTATTTTTCTCTACTATGTCAGGTTTCTGAGATACGCAAAGGGGTTGAAAAAAGTGGGTTGAAAAGGGTTGAATTTTATTGGGCATATATTCATCCAGAAGTCCTCTATACAACCCCGAAAACCATTTTTCTTTAGAATGTCAGGTTTCTGAGATACGCAAAGGGGTTGAAACAAGGGGGTTGAAAAGGGTTTAATAGGGTTGATTTTTTTATTGGCCATATACTCACCCAGATACCCTGCTGCCTGTTTCTGCTATAATGACGATATCATCTGCAAATCGCAAGTGAGAGATGTACTCGCCATTGATGTTAATGCCACGTTCTTTCCAGTTCAGCGTCTTGAACATATCCTCCATTGCATTAGTGAACAATTTCGGGGAAATAACATCCCCTTGTCTCACTCCTCGATGCAACGGTATGGTACTTGTTTGCTGATTCTGTACTTGAACGGACATGGTGGCGGCCTCGTAGAGACATCTCATCACTTGGATGTATCGCCAGTCTACTTGGCAGCGCTGCAGGGACTCCAGAACAGACCAGATTTCAACAGAGTCAAAGGCCTTTTTATAGTCCACAAATGCTAGACACAGGGGCTGATTGTACTCTTCGGTTTTCTGGATGTGGTCTATGGTGCCAAATCCGCTCCGAAACCCAGCCTGCTCCGGTGGTTGGAATTCGTCGAGTCTTCGCGCAAGACGGTTCATGATCACTCTTGAAAACAGCTTATAGACGTGGCTTAGAAGGGATATGGGTCGATAGTTCTTCAACAGGGTCTTGTTTCCCTTTTTGAAGAACAAAACGACCACACTTCTACTCCACGCCTCTGGAGTTCTCCCATCAAATAGGACAGCGTTAAAAAGCTTCTGGAGCTCCCTAAGTACGGGGTTACCTCCAGCTTTCAGCAGCTCTGTGGTAACGCCGTCTTCTCCAGGGGCTTTTCCATTTTTAAGCTGCCCAAGAGCGATCTCGATTTCGCCAATACTGACTTCTGGCAGGTCTTCGGTGAAATGGCGTGTCAATGTGGCTCTAAGACCCTCATTTTCGGGATCAGGACGAGATGCATGCGATGCGTATAACCGGCTATAGAAGTCCTCCACTTCCGAAAGGACTGCTGGCTTCGAAGAAACGACTTCTCCACTTGCTGTGGTCAACTTCGTCAGGTGGCTTCTTCCGAGAGATTGTACGAACACCTTTGACCCCCGATTCTGCTCGATTGCTCATTCAACCGAAAGAGCATTGAAGCGCCGGAGGTCGCGTCGTACGTGTTTGTTGATCTCTCGGTTTAGAAACCGCTTTGCCGACGAAGTGGTGGGTGGGTTTTCACGTCGTTCCTTCATTAGCCCTAAAGTCCCTTCTGAAAGCTTGGACTTCTTGCCCTTACGCTGCATATCACAGAATCTCATACCTTCTTCCCTGAGGATCCGAGTCACATTTTCGAGGTTCTGATTTACGTCTGTTGTGGTTTCTACGGCAGCGAATCGGTTTACCAGGTTTGCCTGGAACGTTTCAGATCCTGCCATGGTTTAGAGCAGAGTTGGTCGGAGTCTGTACTTCATCAGATAGACACGTTCGGCCTTGAAGTTAATATTCAGAGAGCCTCGTACAAGTCGGTGATCGCTACCGGTATTGAACCTATTGATCACGGAGACGTCTCTGAATATATGCCTCTTGTCCGTTATGATGAAGTCGATCTCATTTTTGTTTGCTTTCTGAGATACGCAAAGGGGTTGAAAAGGGTTGTATTTTTTAATCGCCATATACTTGTCCAAATACCCTCCATGCAAACCTGAAAACCGTTTTGCTCTACTATGTCAGGTTTCTGAGATACGCAAAGGGGTCGAAAGAAGGGGGTTGAAAAGGGTTGAATTTTTGATTCTTCATATACCCATCCATACATCCTCTATGTAATCCCGAAGACCATTTTTCTCTAAAATGTCAGATTTCTGAGATTCGCAAAGGGGTTGAAAGAAGGGGGTGGAAAAGGGTTGAATTTTTTATTCTTCATATACCCATATGTTCACAGAACTGTATTTGTTCATAAACTGTATCTCAAAGTGTGTGTATCCTAGAAACTAAGATGTATTTTGGCATGCAAAATAAAATAAACTTATTATTATTATTATCAGTTATCTTTTTTTTCTCAGCTCTTTTCTGGCTGGTTTTTACCACATTTACGGGCCAAGCCAAGTAAATGTAGCGTGTGGTGCGTTTAATGGATTGTGTGATGAGGTCCTACTTCGTTGTCATCTATCTGCATAAATTCTGACAATTCTGCATGTATTTAGAATCGCAGCCTTTTGCAATGTTATGTAGAGGGTTTCTGTAAGATCTAATAATTTTAAACTATGGAGGACATAATTTGGGATAACACCTGTGGTGGAAAGTACTATTGGAACTACATATACTTTTTCTTGACGCCAGATTCCCATAACTTCATCTTTGAGTTCTGCGTATTTACTTATTTTTTCAGTGATCATCTTCTGAATGTTATGTGTATTGGGGATTGCAATGTCTATCAAATAAGTTATTTTATTTATTTTATCCTGTAATGTTATATTCGGTCTATTATAATGTATGGTTCTGTCGGTGAGAATGGCACGGTCGTAGTAGAGCTTATGTGTAGTACTTTCTAAAATGGTTTGTGGTGTATAGTTGTAGTAAGGGGTTTTAGTGTTTTGAATGAGTGCGTGTTTGAGAGCTAGTTTTTGATGGATGACGTTTGCTACTTGGTCATGCCTATGAGTGTAATCGGTCTGCGTGAGTGTTGTGCAGGCGCCAGTAATATGCTGAATGGTTTCAGGTTGGGTGTGACACTTGCGACATTTATCGTTTGTTACTGTAGGGTCTTTAATTATATATTTCCTGTAATTTTTTTTTGTGTTAATGATCTGTTATTGTTATTATTATTTCCTTTATTCATTACATAAATACATATAAATTACATTTTTAAATATTAAAATACAATTCTGTGCCTCCGGTGAAAACTGATACAACTTCAAAATGACTACTTTTCAGTAGAGCGATTTAAAGTTTTATTTATTTTCTATTTTATTTAAAAAGATTATTATAAATATTTTTACAGAACACTTAATTTTAAATACAAGTTGCATCGTTTTTCTTTAAAATTACAGGATTTTGTAACATTTCATTAGAAAATTAGGAAAATATTGAGGAAAAACTGTCAACTATATCAATGTGCACCGACATTACGTCTGTGTAAACTAATGTATGTTAAGTAATATCAACTTACACCACACATGCAGTTCTCGTGAAGACTGATATCATAAAATATGTTTTAGTATAATATATAGTTTTAGTAATATTGATGCAAGAAAAATGTTGTTTAACCAATCTAATATAACTTTATGTTAGAAATCAGTCTAGAACTTTAAAGTTTACCTAATTTAATATTTATTGAGATATATCACATATCACGATGTTATTTTTTGTGTATGATGCTACAAGTAAACTTATATATTCAATATCTTCGTGTAAAGTGATATTTGTGATTAAAAAAAAAACAAACGTCAAACAAAACAACTCAACACTCAACTCTACTCAAAACTCTAAAGCTCTTGGTATTAAAAATAAAACATACATATTTAAGACAAGAGACGGAAATTGGTCTTTCTCATATTTAAAAACTTTCAACTCGGCCCAAACAAAGTTCTCGTTTTCTTCATTAATTTTTTTGATAGTAAAATACCGTCTGATTGATTTGATTGTCATCTCAACTACGGTAAATTTTCCAGGTTTTCCTAATATTCGAAAGTGCGCTCAATCTCTTGGATGATGGATGTTCATAGTCGTTAGTTTTTTAGTTCTTTCGATTGCAGAATGGTCACTATCTACTTCCATTCTTGTATGGCCCGGTATCAAGAATTTGTGCTCTATGGATGTAATATAAGGCAGGTCATGAACAGCAAGTAGCATCATTGTAGCCACCATGGAGTTTTTATTCTGCCTAGCGCAAGTGTCAGAGTGAAGGATAATTTTTATAATACCGGGATATTTAGTAGGAACTCCTCGTCCGGACACACTTTCGTCCCACATATAGCAAAAAGCATTATTACTTGTACAGTCATGGATGGTAAGATTGTATGTCCATAACTGTCTTTTATAAAAGACCAGACCCTTCTTCAGGTATGGTGTTGGTAGACATTATTGCAAGTCAAATGTAAGCGCTAAGATGGCGGGCGATTCTTTAGAATATATTTATTGTCACTTTCTTTATGGTCATACGCATAAGCGGCTGCAACTTGATGTTCCTCCAATTGATATTTAATGTGAAGTTTGTCATTGGTAATCGAATCGGTAGATGCCGTTTCTATTGCTTTACTTAACTTATCACATTTTAAACATGTATCTACTGTTGGTTAAACTATAGATTCAATGATTTGAAAACCTGACTGTAAACAGTTTTACTTACAGGTTCCATTGTTGTTACTGTTGTTTATATAGGCCATTTTGGTGAAGGTCAAATCGGAACTCAGAAGTTTTTTATTAGTTTTGCTGCATCCATAGTGGCTTTCATACGCAGGAAATCATAAAATATGCCCTTTTTCACTTGGAACTATACCGTATTTAATTTTCTTTTCACAAATTGTCTTGACAAATCTATTGCTTTCATCGAAAGTAACTAAAAAAATTTTTTTGCAAATGTCGTATCGATCATTAACATTAAAAATCATATACTTATTAGTGTGTTATCTTGTCTTTTTGGTTCGATTTTAGAAGTACGCTTTTTACCTATTATTAAGCAATTTATAATATATTGTACTCGTGCTCTCCGTCTAAAAACTTTATTGCCACTGACCCCGTACGGATCGCATATCCCCCGCGGTAGAAGAAGTGTCACTATACACATTTTTTATGCCCTATTTTGAGTAATAATTACTTGTATAATTTAATATAACTTCACATGTATCATTTGAAACAAACAACTTACTACTTTTGTCTTTGTGTTCACTGATATTTCTGAAGTTGTAAAGTAAATTACACACGATGTCTTCGTGTAAAAAAATATAACTGAGTTTATATCATTAATTACATTTGTTACAGATAAATTTTACAAATGTATTGGAATATAACTTAAGACATATTTTTTTACACGGAGCGCTATCTAATTATTCAATATATTTAACGATTTATGTGGAGTTAAATTATTTTACACGTCATTAACTATTAATACATAAATTTTTAGGCCTACTTGTATCATACTATCTCTGGAAATATAACTTGTATCAAAATGTCGATTAGACAGAAATGTACAGAATTTTTTTCTGATACAAATGCAATTTAAAACTCCAATTTGATACAACTTGAGTTATATCAGTTTTCACCGGAGGCACAGAATTATATAAAAATATTTAAAAATATAAAAAATAGTAGCCCACCGGTATCGGGAACAGGGTCCAAGCTACCGGCGGTCAGGGCCCCAGAGAGAGGAACTTCCTAACAATGCGAGCCGTGTCCAGAAGTACCGCTTTCTGGATCAAGCCCTTGATCCAGCTGCCTAAAGAGAGCCTCTTAAGGTGTTGGTCGAGGCTCTTGGCTATTAAGCCATTGACGGAAACGACTATCGGTACAATGATTGCTGAATCCACATCCCACATGTCGACAACCTCGCGAGCCAAGTCATGATATTTAATTTGCTTATCTTTCTCGGCTTTCACGAGGTTCTCGTCATGTGGAACAGTTATGTCTACAATCATTGCACGCCTCACGATTCGGTCCACCACCACTATATCAGGCTTATTGGCAACAATAGTCCTGTCAGTGATGATGGACCGATCCCAGTACAATGTGATATTGCCATTATCGAGAACTGGGTCGGGCACATACCTGTAGTACGGCACCTCCGATTCCGCAAGTGAGTATTTTAGAGCAAGTTGCTGGTGGATAATCCTGGCTACGAGGTTGTGCCTATGCAAATACTCTCAATACTTGTTATTGTTATTATGTAATCCCGAAGACCATTTTTCTCTACAATGTCAAGTTTCTGAGATACGCAAAGGGGTTGTAAGTAGGGGGTTGAAAAGGGTTGAATAGGGTTGAATTATTGGCCATATACTCATACAGACACCTTTTATACAACCAACCAACGAATACCATTTTTATCTAAAATGACAGATTTCTGAGATACTTGCGTATCTCAGAAATCTGTCATTTGAAAGGGGTTGAAAGAAGGGGGTTGAAAAGGGTTGATTTTTTTATAGGCCATATATTCACCCAGATACCCTCTATACAACCCCGAAAACCATTTTTCTCTACGATGTCAGCTTTCTGAGATACGCAAAAGGGTTTTTTTTTATTTACAGTTCATTACCGCGGACTTGGTGGTCCGCGCCTTTTTTTACAGCTTAAATTTGTTTACATTTTTTTTTACATTACATATATTATGTGCTTCCACATAGGACACTTTTCCTTAATCTACGCACAAGTTATTCCTGTGAGCATACAATAAAAGCATTTCGTAGCTTAAGGTCTATGTGAGTCCATCATTTTTTTTCTGTTTTTTTTTTAATGTTTCTCTTTGTTTTTTTTTTATATGTATAATCTTCAGACTTTTTGTTCTAAATTACTTTATATTAGTTAAAACACGGATGTTTTGACACACTTAATGTTTTAAGTGTGTCAATGGATATACATAAAGGGGTGATGCATGGCAGTTTGAGCCGGCCAACCTCGACCTTGCGGGAACGTGAGTATGACAGACTCACTCTGCCATGCAGCTTTACATAATGGTATTTTATTTAACATTATGGATAATATAGAGTTTGGGTGGAGTTTATTATTGGGGACAGTGATTAGTTTAGGTGGGCCTAATGACCAGGGACTTCGCTAGTTTCTTCTTTCTTCGCAGAGAAGGAGAAAAGCTGGGTATGAGCTTCTGCATAGGCTCAAGCCGACCTAGAGCCCGAATACCTACATATCTCACCTGGCCTTGCAGCTCTGATCAACGGAAGCACCAGCAAAACGACCATAAAAGGTAGCAAGTATGCTGCACTGCCCCAAATGGTAGTTGCCACTCACCGATGCCGTATAATGCGAACCAATGCTCCAGAATGAGTCCGACCACTCAAAGTGGATCCGAGAGGGCCCAGGAGAAGGCAGCCGCCGAAAAAGCTGCAAAGGAGCAGAGCAAAACTACCAGCCCAGAGGACCAAGCCCGGTCGAGGAGTCGCCTGAAAGCAATCGGCACTTTCCTCAGTTCTCTACTCCCTGGCACCAGCCGCAAATCACAAGCTGATAAGCAGGGGGAAGCAGTGGAGAGGTTCTTCAGAAAAACACCAAGAGAACCATCACCGAAGAAGCCCACACCAACAAGAGCCGACAAAGGGCATGTTATCCCACCGACCCTCGCAGCCAATTCAGGCACTACGGACCACGTGAAGAGCGCTTTCCTCGAGTACATAGCAATCGTGAGAGCGACCGGAGAGGTTAATCTCATGACATGCAAGAAGATCCTGCAGACCTTCGAGAGAAACACTGAAGGACTGCTAAGGGTTCTGCTCGAGGAGGCCGAGGCGGCCGTATACGACAACGTCAAATCTCAAGTCATCATAGGAGAAATGACGGGGTCGTATATGGCAGCTTTCAGCGCGGAGAGTGGCTTTGTGACCCTGTACGAGGAGGAAGCGGAGCGCTCAGGCAAAATAAAATTCAGAGCACCGAACACCGACCCGATACTGATTACCGCCAAGTGTACCAAAATCATGCTGGATGACAAGATCCTTGAAATGGCTCAGTCCATTCTGGGGACTTCAGACATCCAGGAGCATTGGGCGGTACCCAGTATCAGGTGGGTAAATGGAGTTCCGGGTTGCGGCAAGACAACCTGGGTGGTGAAACACTTCGACGAGGAAAAGGACGTTGTGGCCACCACGACAACTGAAGCTGCCAAAGATCTCAGGGAGAAGCTTGCGCACCGCTTAGGAGACCGAGTAAAGACAAAGGTGCGCACTATGGCCTCAATCTTAGTAAACGGGTTCAGGAAACAAGAGAAATGCTACCGCCTCACGGTAGACGAGGCTCTTATGAACCATTTTGGGGCCATAGTCATCGCAGTAAAGTTGTCTGTAGCAAGCGAGATTGTCCTTATCGGACCATTTTTGGACAGAGTGAACCTATTCGAGTTAAGGTATACCCGTCCATATATGGTGGCTGGCATCACCCAGGAACTCCTCTGCACACATCGCAACCCGATGGATGGGCAGTAACGCGCGTTCTCGCTGATGTTGCTCGCAAACGGTGCTGAATTCCGGGATTCGCTAGGGGCCAGATTTTAGGGCTCTTTATGCCCTTTCAAACGACACCAATCTCGGTCTTCTAGCACCAGGGGTTACGAAGATAACTTGCGGGGGGGTGAGGTAGTCCCGAGGGGGGAGGGGGGGAAGGAGGTTTCGTGGGGAGACGATAGGCGGTGGGGTCTTGGGTGGGGGTCTTGGGGGATCTCGTGGGGAGGTGAGTGGTGGTGGGGTCCTGGTGGGGGTCTTGGGGGGTCTCGTGGGGAGGTGATGGGTGGTGGGGTCTTGGGAGTGAGGGTCTTGGGCGGTCTCGTGGGGCGGTGAGGGTTGGTGGGGTCTTGGGTGTGGGGGTCTTGAGGGATCGTCACTCGTGTGGTGGTTCGGCGGTTTAAGTTGGAGGGGGTATTCCCAGGTTGGGAGGGGGTGGTTGTGAAAAGTAAGGGGGGGGGGGTAAAGCTCGCGAACGGTGCATAATTCCGGGATTCGCTAGGGGCCAGATTTTAGGGCTCTTTATGCCCTTTAAAACGACACCAATCTCGGTCTTCTAGCACCAGGGGTTATGAAGATAACTTGCGGGGGGTGAGGTAGTCCCGAGGGGGGAGGGGGGAGGGGGAGGTTTCGTGGGGAGACGATAGGCGGTGGGGTCTTGGGTGGGGATCTTGGGGGGTCTCGTGCGGAGGTAAGAGGGGGTGGGGTCTTGGTGGGGGTCTTGGGAGGTCTCGTGGGGCGGTGAGGGGTGGTGGGGTCTTGGGAGTGGGGGTCTTGAGGGATCGTCACTCGTGTGGTGGTTTGGAGGTTTAAGTTGGAGGGGGTATTCCCAGGTTGGGAGGGGGTGGTTGTGAAAAGTAAGGGGGGGTAAAGCTCGCGAACGGTGCTGAATTCCGGGATTCGCTAGGGGCTAGATTTTAGGGCTCTTTATGCCCTTTCAAACGACACCAATCTCGGTCTTCTAGCACCAGGGGTTACAAAGATAACTTGCGGGGGGTGAGGTTGTCCCGAGGGGGGAGGGGGGAGCGGGAGGTTTCGTGGGGAGACGATAGGCGGTGGGGTCTTGGGGGGTCTCGTGCGGAGGTAAGAGTGGGTGGGGTCTTGGTGGGGGGTCTTGGGGGTCTCGTGGGGTAGGGTGAAGGGTTCAGGAGTTCCCTCAGGACTTACGTATGCGCTGGTGCGGAGCTGGAGCGGATTCTTCACGTCGGTCCGCGTGATGGCTGGTGTGGTAGAATAATTCTTCGGCCGGCTTCGGAGTCTTCACACAAGGCTGATATATTAAAGAAGAGCACGTGGTGACAAAAAGTGTGGTTATACCACGCGGTTTGAGGTTGTTTTTTGGTAATAACCTCGTGCTTTTTGGCGATCTTGGTACCTTTATGTCTTTATTGGTTTCCCTCCGATTTCCAAGATTCTTACGCCGTTGAATTTGCCTTCGCCTCCTCTCTCTGGGTGAATGTGGGAGAGGTAATCCGACTACGCAAAGGGGTTGAAAGAAGGGGGTCGATAAGGGTTGAATAGGGTTGAATTTTTTATTGGTCGTATACTCATCCAGATACCCTCTATACAACCCCGAAGACCATTTTTCTCTAAAATGTCAGGTTTCTGAGATACGCAAAGGGGTTGAAAAGGGTTGAATAGGGTTGATTTTTTTGGCCATATACTCATCCAGATACCCTCTATACAACCCCGAAAACCATTTTTCTCTACAATGTCAGCTTTCTGAGATACGCAAAGGGGTTGAAACAAGGGGGTTGAAAAGGGTTGAATAGGGTTGATTTTTTTGGCCATATACTCATCCAGACACCTTCTATACAACCCCGAAGACCATTTTCCTCTAGAATGTCAGGTTTCTGAGATACGCAAAGGGGTTGAAAGAAGGGGGTTGAAAAGGGTTGAATTTTTTTTGGCCATATATTCATCCAGGTGCCCTCTATACAACCCCGAAAACCATTTATCTCTACAATATCAGGTTTCTGAAATATGCCAAGGGGTTGAAACAAGGGGGTTGAAAAGGGTTGAATAGGGTTGAATATTTTATTTGTCATATTATACTCATCCAGATACCCTCTATACAACCCCGAAGTCCATTTTTTTCTACAATGTCAAGTTTCTGAGATACGCAAAGGGGTTGAAAGTAGGGGGTTGAAAAGGATTGAATAGGGTTGAATTTTTGAGTGGCCATATACTCACCCAGACACCTTCTATACAACCCCGAAAACCATTTTTCTCTACAATGTCAGGTTCCGAGATATGCCAAGGGGTTGAAACAAGGGGGTTGAAAAGGGTTGAATAGGGTTGAATTTTTTACTGGCTATATACTCATCCAGACACCCTCTATACAACCCCGAAAACCATTTTTCTCTAGAATGTCAGGTTTCTGAGATACGCAAAGGGGTTGAAACAAGGGGGTTGAAAAGGGTTGAATAGGGTTGAATTTTTTATTGGCCATATACTCATCCAAATACCCTCTATACAACCCCGAAGACCATTTTTCTCTAAAATGTCAGGTTTCTGAGATACGCAAAGGGGTTGAAACAAGGGGGTTGAAAAGGATTGAAAAGGGGTAATTTTTTTTTCGTTTTCTACTCATCCAGACACCTTCTATACAACCCCGAAAACCATTTTTCTCTACAATGTCAGGTTTCCGAGATATGCCAAGGGGTTGAAACAAGAGGGTTGAAAAGGATGGAATAGGGTTGAATTTTTTGCTGGCTATATACTCATCCAGACCCCCTCTATACAACCCCGAAAACCATTTTTCTCTAGAATGTCAGGTTTCTGAGATACGCAAAGGGGTTGAAACAAGGGGGTTGAAAAGGGTTGAATAGGGTTGATTTTTTTATTGGCCATATACTCACCCAGATACCCTCTATACAACCCCGAAAACCATTTTTCTCTACAATGTCAGGTTTCTGAGATATGCCCAGGGGTTGAAACAAGGGGTAGATAAGGGTTGAATAGGGTTGAATTTTTTATTGGCCATATACTCATCCAGACACCCTCTATACAACCCCGAAGACCATTTTTCTCTACAATGTCAAGTTTCTGAGATACGCAAAGGGGTTGAAAGTAGGGGGTTGAAAAGGGTTGAATAGGGTTGAATTTTTTAGTGGCCATAAACTCACCCAAATACCCTCTATACAACCCCGAAAACCATTTTTCTCTAAAATGTCAGATTTCTGAGATACGCAAAGGGGTTGAAAGAAGGGGGTTGAAAAGGGGTAATTTTTTTTTCGTTTTCTACTCACCCAGACACCCTCTATACAACTCCGAAAACCATTTTTCTCTTCGACGTCAGGTTTCTGAGATAAGCAATGGGGTTGAAAGATGGGGGTGGAAAAGGGGTAGTTTCAGATTTTTCCCATACTCACCCCGACACCTTCTATACAACCCCATAAAAAGTTTTTCCCTCCTAGCACGGGAAGTGGGAGAACAATTATGTCAATCAGTCAATCAATCAATCAATCAGTCAGTCAATCAGTGAGTGGTTTTTTAATTGTATATAACTAGTATTTCGCTTGGGGGCGCGAGTTGCAAGCAACTCACGGTGTCTTCTAAGTATTTTTACTCACCCAGATACCCTCTATGCAACCCCGAAGACCATTTTTCTCTACTGTGTCAGGTTTCTGAGATACGCAAAGGGGTTGAAAGTAGGGGGTTGAAAAGGGTTGAATTTTTTATTGGCCATATACTCATCCAGACACCTTCTATACAACCCCGAAAACCATTTTTCTCTACAATGTCAGGTGTCCGAGATATGCCAAGGGGTTGAAACAAGGGGGTTGAAAAGGATTGAATAGGGTTGAATTTTTTAGTGGCCATATACTCATCCAGACACCTTCTATACAACCCCGAAAACCATTTTTCTCTACAATGTCAGGTGTCCGAGATATGCCAAGGGGTTGAAACAAGGGGGTTGAAAAGGGTTGAAATTTTTACTGGCTATATACTCATCCAGACACCTTCTATACAACCCCGAAAACCATTTTTCTCTAGAATGTCAGGTTTCTGAGATACGCAAAGGGGTTGAAACAAGGGGGTTGAAAAGGGTTGAATAGGGTTGATTTTTTTATTGGCCATATACTTATCCAGACACCCTCTATACAACCCCGAAGACCATTTTTCTCTAGAATGTCAGGTTCCTGAGATAAGCAAAGGGGTTGTAAAAAGGGGGTTGAAAAGGGGTCATTTTTTTTTCGTTTTATACTCATCCAGACACCCTCTATACAACCCCGTAAACCATTTTTCTCTAGAATGTCAGGTTTCTGAGATACGCAAAGGGGTTGAAACAAGGGGGTTGAAAGTAGGGGTTGAAAAGGGTTGAATTTTTTATTGGCCATATCCTCACCCAAATACCCCCTATACAACCCCGAAAACCATTTTTCTCTAAAATGTCAGATTTCTGAGATACGCAAAGGGGTTGTAAAAAGGGGGTTGAAAAGGGGTAGTTTTTTTTTTCGTTTTCTCTTCATCCAAACACCCTCTATACAACCCCGAAAACCATTTTTCTCTTCGCCGTCAGGTTTCTGAGATAAGCAATGGGGTTGAAAGAAGGGGGTTGAAAAGGGGTAGTTTCAGATTTTTCCCATACTCACCCCGACACCTTCTATACAACCCCACATAAAGTTTTCCCCTCCTAGTATGGGAAGTGGGAGAACAATCATGTCAATCAGTCAATCAGTGAGTGGTTTTTTAATTATATATAATATAACTAGTATTTCGCTTGGGGGCGCGAGTTGCAAGCAACCCGCGGTGTCTTTTTAGTACTTTTTGACTAACAACAAAGGGGTTGAAAGAAGGGGGTTGAAAAGGGTTGAATTTTTTATTCGCCATATATTCATTTAAACGCCCTCTATAAAGCACTGAAAACCATTTTTCTCTTCAATGTCAAGTTTCTGATATACGTAAAGGGGTTGAAAGTAGGGGGTTGAAAAGGGGTTATTTTTTTTTTCGTTTTATACTAACCCAGACACCCTCTTTACAACCCCGAAGACCATTTTTCTCTACAATGTCAAGTTTCTGAGATACGCAAAGGGGTTAAAAGTAGGGGGTTGAAAAGGGTTGAATAGGGTTGATTTTTTTATTGGCCATATACTCACCCAGATACCCTCTATACAACCCCGAAAACCATTTTTCTCTAAAATGTCAGATTTCTGAGATACGCAAAGGGGTTGTAAAAAGGGGGTTGAAAAGGGGTAATTTTTTTTTCGTTTTATACTCATCCAGACACCCTCTATACAACCCCGAAAACTATTTTTCTCTTCGACGTCAGATTTCTGAGATAAGCAATGGGGTTGAAAGAAGGGGGTTGAAAAGGGGTAGTTTCAGATTTTTCCCATACTCACACCGACACCTTCTATACAACCCCATAAAAAGATTTCCCCTCCTAGCACGGCAAGTGGGAGAACAATTATGTCAATCAGTCAGTGAGTGAGTGGTTATTTAATTATATATAATATAACTAGTATTTCGCTTGGGGGCGCGAGTTGCAAGCAACTCGCGGTGTCTTTTTAGTATTTTTTTACTAACAATTATTGTTTCGATAGTCAAAAATGGCAGAATTTTTTATTCGTTATATACTCAGCCAAACACTATACAACCCCGAAACCATTTTTCTCTTCTTTGTCAGGTTTCTGAGATACGCAAAAGGGTTGAAAGAAGGGGGTTGAAAAGGGTTGAATATTTCATTCGTCATATACTCATCCAAACACTCTATACAACCTCGAAAACTATTTTTCTCTACTATGTCAGGTTTCTCAGATACGCAAAGGGGTTGAAAGAAGTGTGTTGAAAAGGGTTGAATAGGGTTGATTTTTTTATTGGCCATATACTCACCCAGATACCCTCTATACAACCCCGAAGACCATTTTTCTCTACAATGTCAAGTTTCTGGGTTACGCAAAGGGGTTGAAACAAGGGGGTTGAAAAGGGTTTAATAGGGTTGATTTTTTTATTGGCCATATACTCACCCAGATACCCTGCTGCCTGTTTCTGCTATAATGACGATATCGTCTGCAAATCGCAAGTGAGAGATGTACTCGCCATTGATGTTAATGCCGCGTTCTTTCCAGTTCAGCGTCTTGAACATATCCTCCATTGCATTAGTGAACAATTTCGGGGAAATAACATCCCCTTGTCTCACTCCTCGATGCAACGGTATGGTACTTGTTTGCTGATTCTGTACTTGAACGGACATGGTGGCGGCCTCGTAGAGACATCTCGTCACTTGGATGTATCGCCAGTCTACTTGGCAGCGCTGCAGGGACTCCAGAACAGACCAGATTTCAACAGAGTCAAAGGCCTTTTCATAGTCCACAAATGCTAGACACAGGGGCTGATTGTACTCTTCGGTCTTCTGTATAATCTGCCACACTGTGTGGATGTGGTCTATGGTGTCATATCCGCTCCGAAACCCAGCCTGCTCCGGTGGTTGGAATTCGTCGAGTCTTCGCGCAAGACGGTTCATGATCACTCTTGAAAACAGCTTATAGACGTGGCTTAAAAGGGATATGGGTCGATAGTTCTTCAACAGGGTCTTGTTTCCCTTTTTGAAGAACAAAACGACCACACTTCTACTCCCCGCCTCTGGAGTTCTCCCTTCAAATAGGACAGCGTTAAAAAGCTTCTGGAGCTCCCTAAGTACGGGGTTACCTCCAGCTTTCAGCAGCTCTGTGGTAACGCCGTCTTCTCCAGGGGCTTTTCCATTTTTAAGCTGCCCAAGAGCGATCTCGATTTCGCCAATACTGACTTCTGGCAGGTCTTCGGTGAAATGGCGTGTCAATGTGGCTCTAAGACCCTCATTTTCGGGATCAGGACGAGATGCATGCGATGCGTATAACCGGCTATAGAAGTCCTCCACTTCCGAAAGGACTGCTGGCTTCGAAGAAACGACTTCTCCACTTGCTGTGGTCAACTTCGTCAGGTGGCTTCTTCCGAGAGATTGTACGAACACCTTTGACCCCCGATTCTGCTCGATTGCTCATTCAACCGAAAGAGCATTGAAGCGCCGGAGGTCGCGTCGTACGTGTTTGTTGTTCTCTCGGTTTAGAAACCGCTTTGCCGACGAAGTGGTGGGTGGGTTTTCACGTCGTTCCTTCATTAGCCCTAAAGTCCCTTCTGAAAGCTTGGACTTCTTGCCCTTACGCTGCATATCACAGAATCTCATACCTTCTTCCCTGAGGATCCGAGTCACATTTTCGAGGTTCTGATTTACGTCTGTTGTGGTTTCCACGGTAGCGAATCGGTTTACCAGGTTTGCCTGGAACGTTTCAGATCCTGCCATGGTTTAGAGCAGAGTTGGTCGGAGTCTGGACTTCATCAGATAGACACGTTCGGCCTTGAAGTTAATATTCAGAGAGCCTCGTACAAGTCGGTGATCGCTACCGGTATTGAACCTATTGATCACGGAGACGTCTCTGAATATATGCCTCTTGTCCGTTATGATGAAGTCGATCTCATTTTTGTTTGCTTTCTGAGATACGCAAAGGGGTTGAAAAGGGTTGTATTTTTTAATCGCCATATACTTGTCCAAATACCCTCCATGCAAACCTGAAAACCGTTTTGCTCTACTATGTCAGGTTTCTGAGATACGCAAAGGGGTCGAAAGAAGGGGGTTGAAAAGGGTTGAATTTTTGATTCTTCATATACCCATCCATACATCCTCTATGTAATCCCGAAGACCATTTTTCTCTAAAATGTCAGATTTCTGAGATTCGCAAAGGGGTTGAAAGAAGGGGGTGGAAAAGGGTTGAATTTTTTATTCTTCATATACCCATATGTTCACAGAACTGTATTTGTTCATAAACTGTATCTCAAAGTGTGTGTATCCTAGAAACTAAGATGTATTTTGGCATGCAAAATAAAATAAACTTATTATTATTATTATCAGTTATCTTTTTTTTCTCAGCTCTTTTCTGGCTGGTTTTTACCACATTTACGGGCCAAGCCAAGTAAATGTAGCGTGTGGTGCGTTTAATGGATTGTGTGATGAGGTCCTACTTCGTTGTCATCTATCTGCATAAATTCTGACAATTCTGCATGTATTTAGAATCGCAGCCTTTTGCAATGTTATGTAGAGGGTTTCTGTAAGATCTAATAATTTTAAACTATGGAGGAGATAATTTGGGATAACACCTGTGGTGGAAAGTACTATTGGCCCAGGTACCAGATTCCCATAACTTCATCTTTGAGTTCTGCGTATTTACTTATTTTTTCAGTGATCATCTTCTGAATGTTATACACATAACATTCAGAAGATGATCACTGAGATGATCATTGGGGATTGCAATGTCTATCAAATAAGTTATTTTATTTATTTTATCCTGTAATGTTATATTCGGTCTATTATAATGTATGGTTCTGTCGGTGAGAATGGCACGGTCGTAGTAGAGCTTATGTGTAGTACTTTCTAAAATGGTTTGTGGTGTATAGTTGTAGTAAGGGGTTTTAGTGTTTTGAATGAATGCGTGTTTGAGAGCTAGTTTTTGATGGATGACGTTTGCTACTTGGTCATGCCTATGAGTGTAATCGGTCTGCGTGAGTGTTGTGCAGGCGCCAGTAATATGCTGAATGGTTTCAGGTTGGGTGTGACACTTGCGACATTTATCGTTTGTTACTGTAGGGTCTTTAATTATATATTTCCTGTAATTTTTTTTTGTGTTAATGATCTGTTATTATTATTATTATTTCCTTTATTCATTACATAAATACATATAAATTACATTTTTAAATATTAAAATACAATTCTGTGCCTCCGGTGAAAACTGATACAACTTCAAAATGACTACTTTTCAGTAGAGCGATTTAAAGTTTTATTTATTTTCTATTTTATTTAAAAAGATTATTATAAATATTTTTACAGAACACTTAATTTTAAATACAAGTTGCATCGTTTTTGTTTAAAATTACAGGATTTTGTAACATTTCATTAGAAAATTAGGAAAATATTGAGGAAAAACTGTCAACTATATCAATGTGCACCGACATTACGTCTGTGTAAACTAATGTATGTTAAGTAATATCAACTTACACCACACATACAGTTCTCGTGAAGACTGATATCATAAAATTTATGTTTTAGTATATAGGTACACTGATAATATTGATGCAAGAAAAATGTTGTTGAACCAATCTAATATAACTTTATGTTAGAAATCAGTCTAGAACTTTAAAGTTTACCTAATTTAATATTTATTGAGATATATCACATATCACGATGTTAGTTTTTGTGTATGATGCTACAAGTAAACTTATATATTCAATATCTTCGTGTAAAGTGATATTTGTGATTAAAAAAAAACAAACGTCAAAACAAAACAACTCAACACTCAACTCTACTCAAAACTCTAAAGCTCTTGGTATTAAAAATAAAACATACATATTTAAGACAAGAGACGGAAATTGGTCTTTCTCATATTTAAAAACTTTCAACTCTGCCCAAACAAAGTTCTCGTTTTCATCATTAATTTTTTTGATAGTAAAATACCGTCTGATTGATTTGATTGTCATCTCAACTACGGTAAATTTTCCAGGTTTTCCTAATATTCGAAAGTGCGCTCAATCTCTTGGATGATGGATGTTCATAGTCGTTAGTTTTTTAGTTCTTTCGATTGCAGAATGGTCACTATCTACTTCCATTCTTGTATGGCCCGGCATCAAGAATTTGTGCTCTATGGATGTAATATAAGGCAGGTCATGAACAGCAAGTAGCATCATTGTAGCCACCATGGAGTTTTTATTCTGCCTAGCGCAAGTGTCAGAGTGAAGGATATTTTTTATAATACCGGGATATTTAGTAGGAACTCCTCGTCCGGACACACTTTCGTCCCACATATAGCAAAAATCATTATTACTTGTACAGTCATGGATGGTAAAGATTGTATGTCCATAACTATCTTTTATAAAAGACCAGACCCTTCTTCAGGTATGGTGTTGGTAGACATTATTGCAAGTCAAATGTAAGCGTTAAGATGGCGGGCGATTCTTTAGAATATATTTATTGTCACTTTCTTTCTGGTCATACGCATAAGCGGCTGCAACTTGATGTTCCTCCAATTGATATTTAATGTGAAGTTTGTCATTGGTAATCGAATCAGTAGATGCCGTTTCTATTGCTTTACTTAACTTATCACATTTTAAACATGTATCTACTGTTGGTTAAACTATAGATTCAATGATTTGAAAACCTGACTGTAAACAGTTTTACTTACAGGTTCCATTGTTGTTACTGTTGTTTATTTAAGCCATTTTGGTGAAGGTCAAATCGGAACTCAGAAGTTTTTTATTAGTTTTGCTGCATCCATAGTGGCTTTCATACGCAGGAAATCATAAAATATGCCCTTTTTCACTTGGAACTATACCGTATTTAATTTTCTTTTCACAAATTGTCTTGACAAATCTATTGCTTTCATCGAAAGTAACTAAAAAAATTTTTTTGCAAATGTCGTATCGATCATTAACATTAAAAATCATATACTTATTAGTGTGTTCTCTTGTCTTTTTTGGTTCGATTTTAGAAGTACGCTTTTTACCTATTATTATGCAATTTATAATATATTGTGCTCGTGCTCTCCGTCTAAAAACTTTATTGCCACTGACCCCGTACGGATCGCATATCCCCCGCGGTAGAAGAAGTGTCACTATACACATTTTTTATGCCCTATTTGGAGTAATAATTACGTGTATAATTTAATATAACTTCACATGTATCATTTGAAACAAACAACTTACTACTTTTGTCTTTGTGTTAACTGATATTTCTGAAGTTGTAAAGTAAATTACACACGATGTCTTCGTGTAAAAAAATATAACTGAGTTTATATCATTAATTACATTTGTTACAGATAAATTTTACAAATGTATTGGAATATAACTTAAGACATATTTTTTTACACGGAGCGCTATCTAATTTTTCAATATATTTAACGATTTATGTGGAGTTAAATTATTTTACACGTCATTAACTATTAATACATAATTTTTAGGCCTACTTGTATCATACTATCTCTGGAAATATAACTTGTATCAAAATGTCGATTAGACAGAAATGTACAGAATTTTTTTCTGATACAAATGCAATTTAAAACTCCAATTTGATACAACTTGAGTTATATCAGTTTTCACCGGAGGCACAGAATTATATAAAAATATTTAAAAATATAAAAAATAGTAGCCCACCGGTATCGGGAACAGGGTCCAAGCTACCGGCGGTCAGGGCCCCAGAGAGAGGAACTTCCTAACAATGCGAGCCGTGTCCAGAAGTACCGCTTTCTGGATCAAGCCCTTGATCCAGCTGCCTAAAGAGAGCCTCTTAAGGTGTTGGTCGAGGCTCTTGGCTATTAAGCCATTGACGGAAACGACTATCGGTACAATGATTGCTGAATCCACATCCCACATGTCGACAACCTCGCGAGCCAAGTCAAGATATTTAATTTGCTTATCTTTCTCGGCTTTCACGAGGTTCTCGTCATGTTATGTCTACAATCATTGCACGCCTCACGATTCGGTCCACCACCACTATATCAGGCTTATTGGCAACAATAGTCCTGTCAGTGATGATGGACCGATCCCAGTACAATGTGATATTGCCATTATCGAGAACTGGGTCGGGCACATACCTGTAGTACGGCACCTCCGATTCCACAAGTGAGTATTTTAGAGCAAGTTGCTGGTGGATAATCCTGGCTACGAGGTTGTGCCTATGCAAATACTCTCAATACTTATTATTGTTATTATGTAATCCCGAAGACCATTTTTCTCTACAATGTCAAGTTTCTGAGATACGCAAAGGGGTTGTAAGTAGGGGGTTGAAAAGGGTTGAATAGGGTTGAATTTTTTATTGGCCATATACTCATACAGACACCTTTTATACAACCCCGAATACCATTTTTATCTAAAATGACAGATTTCTGAGATACGCAAAGGGGTTGAAAGAAGGGGGTTGAAAAGGGTTGATTTTTTTATAGGCCATATATTCACCGAGATACCCTCTATACAACCCCGAAAACCATTTTTCTCTACGATGTCAGCTTTCTGAGATACGCAAAAGGGTTTTTTTTTAATTTACAGTTCATTACCGCGGACTTGGTGGTCCGCGCCTTTTTTTACAGGTTAAATTTGTTTAGATTTTTTTTTACATTACATATATTATGTGCTTCCACATAGGACACTTTTCCTTAATCTACGCACAAGTTATTCCTGTGAGCATACAATAAAAGCATTTCGTAGCTTAAGGTCTATGTGAGTCCATCATTTTTTTTTTGTTTTTTTTTTCTTTGTTTTATTTCTGTTTTTTTTTTAAATGTTTCTCTTTGTTTTTTTTTTTATATGTATAATCTTCAGACTTTTTGTTCTAAATTACTTATTACTATATTAGTTAAAACACGGATGTTTTGACACACTTAGGCCCTGTTTCTCAATCATCAAATAAGGTTTATCTGACAGATAAAATATAAACTGGCCAAATTAAATAACCAATTTAATATGGCATGCATTTTATAATAGCTACTATTCAATTTGTTTGGTTCATAGATTTATCTGTCAGATAAGGTTTACGTGGCAATTGTGAAACAGGGCCTTAATGTTTTAAGTGGTTTTTTTTCATTAGGTGGGCCTAATGACCAGGGACTTCGCTAGTTTCTTCTTTCTTCGCAGAGAAGGAGAAAAGCTGGGTATAAGCTTCTGCATAGGCTCAAGCCGACCTAGAGCCCGAATACCTACATATCTCACCTGGCCTTGCAGCTCTGATCAACGGAAGCACCAGCAAAACGACCATAAAAGGTAGCAAGTATGCTGCACTGCCCCAAATGGTAGTTGCCACTCACCGATGCCGTATAATGCGAACCAAAGGGAAGACGATCGCATTATTCGAGTGGAGAGAGGAGACTCCATTTGCCCAGGCGAGCTCACTGCTCCAACAAATCAGAGAGGCAGGAGAACACACGGTCACAGCCCGCACTATAAGTGTTGACGCGGTGGTGGTCGGAGGGGAAAGAGGAGACGTCGCAGACCGCTTCGGCTGTTTAAAAGCCTCAGAACAGCATGATTTAGTCGTCTATGAGGACAGAGGGGAAAGTTTGAGCTTTCTCAGAGTCCCAAGAGACCCAACAGCCAGCGCGACGAGCTCCAGAACGAGTCCGACCACTCAAAGTGGATCCGAGAGGGCCCAGGAGAAGGCAGCCGCCGAAAAAGCTGCAAAGGAGCAGAGCAAAACTACCAGCCCAGAGGACCAAGCCCGGTCGAGGAGTCGCCTGAAAGCAATCGGCACTTTCCTCAGTTCTGTACTCCCTAGCACCAGCCGCAAATCACAAGCTGATAAGCAGGGGGAAGCAGTGGAGAGGTTCTTCAGAAAAACACCAAGAGAACCATCACCGAAGAAGCCCACACCAACAAGAGCCGACAAAGGGCATGTTATCCCACCGACCCTCGCAGCCAATTCAGGCACTACGGACCACGTGAAGAGCGCTTTCCTCGAGTACATAGCAATCGTGAGAGCGACCAGAGAGGTTAATACATTACAATTTAGTCATGTAGAATTAGTAGTAGAATTACAATTAGGACATGTAAGAAGATCCTGCAGACCTTCCAGAGAAACACTGAAGGACTGTAAGGGTACTGCTCGAGGAGGCCGAGACGGCCGTATACGACAACGTCAAATCTCAAGTCATCATAGGAGAAATGACGGGGTCGTATATGGCAGCTTTCAGCGCGGAGAGTGGCTTTGTGACCCTGTACGAGGAGGAAGCGGAGCGCTCAGGCAAAATAAAATTCAGAGCACCGAACACCGACCCGATACTGATTACCGCCAAGTGTACCAAAATCATGCTGGATGACAAGATCCTTGAAATGGCTCAGTCCATTCTGGGGACTTCAGACATCCAGGAGCATTGGGCGGTACCCAGTATCAGGTGGGTAAATGGAGTTCCGGGTTGCGGCAAGACAACCTGGGTGGTGAAACACTTCGACGAGGAAAAGGACGTTGTGGCCACCACGACAACTGAAGCTGCCAAAGATCTCAGGGAGAAGCTTGCGCACCGCTTAGGAGACCGAGTAAAGACAAAGGTGCGCACTATGGCCTCAATCTTAGTAAACGGGTTCAGGAAACAAGAGAAATGCTACCGCCTCACGGTAGACGAGGCTCTTATGAACCATTTTGGGGCCATAGTCATCGCAGTAAAGTTGTCTGGAGCAAGCGAGATTGTCCTTATCGGACCATTTTTGGACAGAGTGAACCTGTTCGAGTTAAGGTATACCCGTCCATATATGGTGGCTGGCATCACCCAGGAACTCCTCTGCACACATCGCAACCCGATGGATGGGCAGTAACGCGCGTTCTCGCTGATGTTGCTCGCGAACGGTGCTGAATTCCGGGATTCGCAAGGGGCCAGATTTTAGGGCTCTTTATGCCCTTTCAAACGACACCAATCTCGGTCTTCTAGCACCAGGGGTTACGAAGATAACTTGCGGGGGGGGTGAGGTAGTCCCGAGGGGGAGGGGGGGAAGGGGGGTTTCGTGGGGAGACGATAGGCGGTGGGGTCTTGGGTGGGGGTCTTGGGTGGGGGTCTTGGGGGATCTCGTGGGGAGGTGAGGGGTGGTGGGGTCCTGGTGGGGGTCTTGGGGGATCTCGTGGGGAGGTGATGGGTGGTGGGGTCTTGGGAGTGAGGGTCTTGGGGGGTCTCGTGGGGCGGTGAGGGGTGGTGGGGTCTTGGGTGTGGGGGTCTTGAGGGATCGTCACTCGTGTGGTGGTTCGGCGGTTTAAGTTGGAGGGGGTATTCCCAGGTTGGGAGGGGGTGGTTGTGAAAAGTAAGGGGGGGGGTAAAGCTCGCGAACGGTGCATAATTCCGGGATTCGCTAGGGGCCAGATTTTAGGGCTCTTTATGCCCTTTCAAACGACACCAATCTCGGTCTTCTAGCACCAGGGGTTATGAAGATAACTTGCGGGGGGTGAGGTAGTCCCGAGGGGGGGGGGGGGGGGGGGGAGGTTTCGTGGGGAGACGATAGGCGGTGGGGTCTTGGGTGGGGATCTTGTGGGGTCTCGTGCGGAGGTAAGAGGGGGTGGGGTCTTGGTGGGGGTCTTGGGGGGTCTCGTGGGGCGGTGAGGGGTGGTGGGGTCTTGGGAGTGGGGGTCTTGAGGGATCGTCACTCGTGTGGTGGTTTGGAGGTTTAAGTTGGAGCGGGTATTCCCAGGTCGGGAGGGGGTGGTTGTGAAAAGTAAGGGGGGGGGGGGTTAAGCTCGCGAACGGTGCATAATTCCGGGATTCGCTAGGGACCAGATTTTAGGGCTCTTTATGCCCTTTCAAACGACACCAATCTCGGTCTTCTAGCACCAGGGGTTATGAAGATAACTTGCGGGGGGTGAGGTAGTCCCGAGGGGGGAGGGGGGAGGGGGAGGTTTCGTGGGGAGACGATAGGCGGTGGGGTCTTGGGTGGGGATCTTGTGGGGTCTCGTGCGGAGGTAAGAGGGGGTGGGGTCTTGGTGGGGGTCTCGTGGGGAGGTGATGGGCGGGGGGTCTTGGGAGTGGGGGTCTTGGGGGATCAACACTCGTGTGGTGGTTTGGAGGTTTAAGTTGGAGGGGGTATTCCCAGGTTGGGAGGGTGTGGTTGTGAAAAGTAAGGGGGGGTAGAGCTCGCGAACGGTGCTGAATTCCGGGATTCGCTAGGGGCCAGATTTTAGGGCTCTTTATGCCCTTTCAAACGACACCAATCTCGGTCTTCTAGCACCAGGGGTTACAAAGATAACTTGCGGGGGGTGAGGTAGTCCCGAGGGGGGAGGGGGGAGCGGGAGGTTTCGTGGGGAGACTATAGGCGGTGGGGTCTTGGGGGGTCTCGTGCGGAGGTAAGAGTGGGTGGGGTCTTGGTGGGGGGTCTTGGGGGTCTCGTGGGGTAGGGTGAAGGGTTCAGGAGTTCCCTCAGGACTTACGTATGCGCTGGAGCGGATTCTTCACGTCGGTCCGCGTGATGGCTGGTGTGGTAGAATAATTCTTCGGCCGGCTTCGGAGTCTTCACACAAGGCTGATATATTAACGGGGCACCGAGCTTTTTATACACAAAAACGCGCTTTTATAACGGTTGTTTGAAGTAGTAAACAATAAAATTAAAATCTAAGGAAATAAATTGGTATTATTGGCCATATATACTAGGCAGTATACACGATGAAAACACGATTTGATAAAGTTGGCTCGATAGAATAAATTCACAAAGTTACCTCTAAAAAACACAACAAACGCTTAGTACGGCGTGAATACTTCGCGAAAGGTCATCAGTTTTTTAATAATAACAAAACTACATGTTTTACACAACGTATACACTTTACATTTTCAAAATATGTATTTGTTTAACAATAAGAAGGAAATACCTAAATTCGCGCGAATTTTTCCCATTATAAGCAGAGCCGCCGCGCCGCCCTCCTGTCCGCTTTAGTCCGCCGTCGGCCATCGGACGGGGAGCTTGTGTCGCTTGCGCTCACGCGCGGATTTAATAACGTAACGAAGAAAATTGTATGAAAATGAATTGTAGCGTATTTGAAATGGGGTACAAAGTAAAGAAATCAAGACAGAGAAGGGGTTGGCGAAAAACCAATGCTAAATAAACGCTTGCATGAAGAAATGAATTAGGGTAAGGCCACCAAAATTGTCAAATATAATATCACAAAAGTAACACAACAGATTTTCTGTTACCGTTACACAAATGTAACCCAAAAGTAACACATCTTTTGCGTAAAGGTGGTTTCATAATGGTTAAATAAATAACCTTAAATAATACAAGATATTTTTTTTGCTGTAGTAGTAATGAAATACGATTTTTAAACGATATACTTACCTTAAATTGTAATAATGAACTCAAATAAAAACATGACACAAATCTGTCATACAGCATTTTTATTTATTTATTTTTTATGTAGGAACACACAATATACTAAAAATAAACTTTTTACAAATAATAAAACCGACTTCTAAACAAAAAAACCAAAAAGTATAAAATAACTTTAATTTCGGAACTCGGTGTTTTTGGTTGCTTTTTTGTTGTTGAACACACCGATTTCCGAAATTAAAGTTATTTTATACATTTTGGTTTTTTTGTTTAGAAGTCGGTTTTATTTTTTGTAAAAAGTTTATTTATTTTTCACTTTTTAGTGGTTCCCAGCTAAACATTCCCATCACAGCGTACGTGGTATAAATTGGTGTAAACAATAAACAAACATGCGATTTCAGCTATCCCGACAGATTTGCTATCATTTATTGAAATTAACAAAAAAACCGCTTGTTCGATTTCGATAAAAAATGTATGGGACCATTTGGGAAGTATACCCTTTCCAACAAAAAAAGAATTTTCCAAATCGGTTCGCAAGCGACGGAGTTATGCGCGAACAAACATTAAAAAAAAAAACAAACATCCGAATAGGGTAGTTGCCTAAAAAAATCTAATTAGTCCGTCAGATAGATTTCCAAAAAATATTGGACACGTATTTTTTCTTTTTTCACGTAAACAAAAAATGAAGACGATACAGAGCGTTAAAAACTCGTGTGACGTCACTACTCGCTACAAATTTTACCGAGCCGTAACGTCACAAGCCCCCACTCCTGATCTTTGATGCATTGTATCTTCGTCAGTTTTTATAGATTTGATAAAGGAAAAAATACGTGTCCAATATTTTTCTATAATCTAACTGACGGACTAAACATAATCATATATTTTTTACTCAGGAAACATCCCTATTGAGAACCTCCTCCTTTTTTAGAAGTCGGTTAAAAATAGAAAATTTTGTACAGAAACCAAGAGCACAAAGATACTGCTTATTTCAATAGAAATTTCTTCCAGCAGAAAAGCTATTGCTTTTGATCTTGATATTTTTCAGGATTCGTTATTTTTAACTTTTCAATTTTTCAATCTTTCAATTTTCAGGGTAAATTTCATGGAAGACCGATTACAAAATTTATCAAACTCTAGAATTGCAAGTTCAGAAACTAATTATTTTTATGAAATAAGTGTTACTTTCATCCCAAACCAGATTTGTTGATAATTATCTATACTTATAATAAATCTGTAGAGAGGTCAATTCTGTACAAGGAATATATTTTCAAAATAACTATCAGGGGGTGATTAGTGATCGATACTGGTGCCAAAAATGCAATCAGTAAAATTTTTGTCTGTCTGTCTGTCTTTCTGTCTGTCTGTCTGTCTGTCTGTATGTTCTTTATAGAAACAAAAACTACTCGACCGATTTTAACGAAACTTGGTGCAATTATTCTTCATACTCCTGGGCAGGTTATAGTATACTTTTCATCACGCTACAATCAATAGGAGCAGAGCAGTGAAGGAAAATGTTGGGAAAACGGAAGAAGTTACTCCATTTTTTAAGCTTCCGTCGCGTGTGTAGCCTTAATGGTTAAACTTACATAGAAATCATGTATTACGGAAATGTTCTACATAAAATTATCTAAAAAATATCCCGAAACAGCATGTCTATCTTTTGTCAATTTTAAACCGATCGGGCTGAGAGTTTCAAAATCGGGGGTAAAGTAACTATTCCACGCGGACGAAGTCGCTGGCAGAAGCTAGTAGAAATTATAATTACATCAAATGTTCTGTTTTATTATAGGATGCCAATTACACCGAAACAAAATTGTTGTCTTCCAGCAGAGATTCACTAAAAATAATTATATACTAACCGTTGGTATCGCACATAACAATTTTGCTGGCTTCTTTATTCCCGAAAAAGTCTTGCCATGACGAACAAAGTACTTACCGTGTAACTTCATTATCAGAAATTCAATAGAATCTGCCTGCAAAAACATACTTTGACTTTTAATTCTATTCTTGACACTTGACAGTTCAAAGAAAAATAATGTTACGTGTTTTGAAGACAAGTTATTAAAAGTCGCATGGTCCTCATATAACGTATTGTGTATGTCAGAGGTTCATTTAATGTTAGTCTGGCGGCTTTAGTTCTTTATGTGGCCTACCCAAATGTCTTACGATTTGCCGAACTTTGGCATTGTTCGGCAAATCGTTGTGCTCCATAAAGTTTTAAATTTGAGCTACATGATAACTGACAAATGCTTGCACTGTTTGGACAGGTCCACTCAAATCTCAAACGCCGGAGTACCCCAAGGCGGTGTCCTCTCCCCTCTAGTGTTCTCGCTATTTAGTACCGATATTCCCACTAGTACTAAGACACAGCTAGCTCTGTTTGCTAACGACACGGCGATCTATTGCTCCGGCAATAGCGAGAAGGCAATAGCCGACCACCTCCAGAGATCCGCAAACGCACTAGGCGCTTGGTTCCGGAAGTGGAGAGTGGAAGTCAACCCAGAGAAGAGTCAGGCGATCTTGTTTTACAAGCCCCAGACTCGTCTCTTCCCACCACGTCCCAGCCCAATCACGTTATTTGGCAAGCCGATCCCTTGGGTAGAGCAAGCCAAATATCTAGGTCTACTGAAAGCTTACTTTCGGAGAGCACATAAAGACGGTACGCAGTCGTGCCGTTTTCGCTCTCGGTAGGCTTCATTACATCCTGAATGCACGCAGCAAGCTATACCTGAAATGCAAACTACGCATTTTCACCACGTGCATAGATAATGACTTTTGCGTGTATAGCCTTCGCCCACGCTAAGCCTCACCAGATCCATAGGTTGCAGGTTATCCAAAATCGGTTTCTTCGAAAGGTTACGGAGCCCCGTGGTACGTTAGGAATGAGCGACTCCATGTCGACCTCCGCATCCCCACCATCAAACAGTTCATGATACGTTTTTCAAAGCGTTTCATAGAGTCCGCTGAAAAGCACCAGAACCCCCTTATCGTATCGGCTTCCAGATACACGCCCTCCCAGATCAGCAAGATCCGCCGACCGCGACATACCCTTGTTGAGCCCGATGACCCCATCACCCAGAACCAAGAGAGTAGTAGGGAAACCAGTACTCTTAGGAAAAACAAACACAGACCGCGTTCCGTATACCGGCCTCGCCGACGAGGTACATTGCGACGCCCCCGTCAAAACCCTCTTTTGCCTAACGAGCCAGCCTGCGCCGCTGAGCCATTACCGTTAAATCACCAAAATAATATCAACCTGACCCAGCCTGTCCCTTGCTGCCCTCCCTCAATGACCCTGCTAAGCCGAGGCCCGTGTCCCACAGGGGATGCCCTTAGCGAGCGGTCATTTAGGTTTTAAGTAGTTTTTAGCCCTGGCTGGGGGCCTTAAATTCATTTGAGACCACCACAGGATTTATCGGTTAGGCAGTAACCAGCCTTAGTGTGCTGAACTGCGAGTGATGATACCGAGAGCTTTTTTCAAAAAAAAAAATCTCTCGGGATCATCGGAACATTGGACATCGTACGAACAACATATGCATAGAAACTGTCGCGTTCCGTATCGTTGAGTTGTATAGGTGTGCCTACAGTGTGTGATTCGCTAGTGTGACTGACTTGTTCGTGAATTGCAATCTGATTTGAACTGCAAACCGTTTCAATATTGCGGTATAACCAACACTACCCTTATTACGCCCACAGTACTAATTAAAATAAGCCTGATGCTAACGAGAGACAGACATACCTTCTCCGACAAGTACATTTGTGAAGTTAATTGAATATAGTTTATTCTTACACCAACTCAAATGGCTGTTTTTTATTAAAATCTGTCAAATTAACCGTCAAGTTACTGAATGGAATTAAAAGTCGAACCTTACGTACTAACGAAAGTAGTTTTTACTGAATCTACTTTGATGAATAAATAATTTGAAATTGAAAATAAAAGGTCGACTACTGGGATTTTTACCCTACTTATATAGCCGATAAGTTATTATACGCGCGGCGCGCGGTCGGCGCTGCTCTCTTGCCGGTGTGCCTCACGCACACATACACGAAACGCATAGAATACCTAAAATCGATTAGCGCTAGAAACTCGGTGCGCCCTTAAAGAAGAGCACGTGGTGACAAAAAGTGTGGTTATACCACGCGGTTTGAGGTTGTTTTTTGGTAATAACCTCGTGCTTTTTGGCGATCTTGGTACCTTTATGTCTTTATTGGTTTCCCTCCGATTTCTAAGATTCTTACGCCGTTGAATTTGCCTTCGCCTCCTCTCTCTGGGAGAATGTGGGAGAGGTAATCCGACTACGCAAAGGGGTTGAAAGAAGGGGGTCGATAAGGGTTGAATAGGGTTGAATTTTTTATTGGTCGTATACTCATCCAGATACCCTCTATACAACCCCGAAGACCATTTTTCTCTAAAATGTCAGGTTTCTGAGATACGCAAAGGGGTTGAAACAAGGGGGTTGAAAAGGGTTGAATAGGGTTGATTTTTTTGGCCATATACTCATCCAGATACCCTCTATACAACCCCGAAAACCATTTTTCTCTACAATGTCAGCTTTCTGAGATACGCAAAGGGGTTGAAATAAGGGGGTTGAAAAGGGTTGAATAGGGTTGATTTTTTGGCCATATACTCATCCAGACACCTTCTATACAACACCGAAGACCATTTTCCTCTAGAATGTCAGGTTTCTGAGATACGCAAAGGGGTTGAAAGAAGGGGGTTGAAAAGGGTTGAATTTTTTTTGGCCATATATTCATCCAGGTGCCCTCTATACAACCCCGAAAACCATTTATCTCTACAATATCAGGTTTCTGAAATATGCCAAGGGGTTGAAACAAGGGGGATGAAAAGGGTTGAATAGGGTTGAATATTTTATTCGTCATATTATACTCATCCAGATACCCTCTATACAACCCCGAAGTCCATTTTTTTCTACAATGTCAAGTTTCTGAGATACGCAAAGGGGTTGAAAGTAGGGGGTTGAAAAGGATTGAATAGGGTTGAATTTTTGAGTGGCCATATACTCACCCAGACACCTTCTATACAACCCCGAAAACCATTTTTCTCTACAATGTCAGGTTTCCGAGATATGCCAAGGGGTTGAAACAAGGGGGTTGAAAAGGGTTGAATAGGGTTGAATTTTTTACTGGCTATATACTCATCCAGACACCCTCTATACAACCCCGAAAACCATTTTTCTCTAGAATGTCAGGTTTCTGAGATACGCAAAGGGGTTGAAACAAGGGGGTTGAAAAGGGTTGAATAGGGTTGATTTTTTTATTGGCCATATACTCACCCAGATACCCTCTCTACAAACCCGAAGACCATTTTTCTCTAAAATGTCAGATTTCTGAGATACGCAAAGGGGTTGTAAAAAGGGGGTTGAAAAGGGGTAATTTTTTTTTTCGTTTTATACTCGAACAGACACTCTCTATACAACCCCGAAAACCATTTTTCTCTTCGACGTCAGGTTTCCGAGATAAGCAATGGGGTTGAAAGAAGGGGGTTGAAAAGGGGTAGTTTCAGATTTTTCCCATACTCACCCCGACACCTTCTATACAACCCCATAAAAAGTTTTTCCCTCCTAGCACGGGAAGTGGGAGAACAATTGTGTCAATCAGTCAGTCAATCAATCAGTCAGTGGTTTTTTAATTGTATATAATATAAATATAATATAGATTGGTATACAAAATATTGTAAAACTTATAAATATTTGAAAAGAGTAACTATGGAGTTTCTTGTCCGTTCTTCTCCATAAGAATCTACTTTTTGCGAATGGACAACTAGAGTCACTATAATATTTTTATTTTTAAATGTTTTGACGTTCAAAAGTGCCGTTTATTGGTCTAGTTGAAATAAATGAATTGACTTTGACTTTTGACACCCCTTTTTTTTCTGGATGGGAAATCATCAAATGACTTCTCCCGCTCTGGGTGAAGCGGAAGGGAGTGTCAGACTCTTACTGACTAAAACCCACCCGTGATCCTTCTTGTGCCCTCTGCGTTCCAGGGCTGCGGTGACTCTTTCGAACAAATTCCGCAACCAATTTTGACACCCCTATTCCCAATGCAGCGATGTCATCAATTGTGCATCCTGCATTTGACACCCGAGTGCGAGGAGAGATGTGGTGTGTTCTGACCTAAATGGTTGTCTTACTGCCTAAATCTTTGTACGAAAACTGAATAACGGTGAATTATAAAATACTAGCGCCTGTCCCGGCTTCGCATGTGTGGACATTTATTCATTTTTAACCGACTTCTAAAAAAGGAGGAGGTTCTCAATTCGGATGTTTGTATGTTTTTTGTTTTTTTTTTTTATTGTTTGTTCGCGCATAACTCCGTTGCTTGTCAACCGATTTGAAAAATTCTTTTTTTGTTGGAAAGGGTATACTTCCCAAATGGTCCCATGAATTTTATCGAAATCAACCAAGCGGTTTTCGGAAAATCAACAAAAATCTAAAAAAAATATGTACATTTTCTACATTGATGACCTCTTAGTTTACTCTGCGAACGAGCAGTACGTTTTTTTTACATCAATGTGATTGGTTCGTTTAGGTGGGGGAGGGGAGGGGGTGTAGGTACCACTAAAAAGTGAAAAATAAAAAAACTTTTTACAAAAAATAAAACCGACTTCTAAACAAAAAAAACCAAAAAGTATAAAATAACTTTAATTTCGGAAGTCGGTGTGTTCAACAACAAAAAAGCAACCAAAAACACCGAGTTCCGAAATTAAAGTTATTTTATACTTTTTGTTTTTTTTTGGTTTAGAAGTCGGTTTTATTTTTTGTAAAAAGTTTTTTTTAATATACATAGCTTATGTTACTCAGGGATAATGTAGCATTCAAATGGCGAAAGAATTTTCAAAATCGATCCGAAGGGAATATACCTACTTCCCGGTTGAAAAGTTACTTAGGTGTTAGTTCAGAATATAGTCTATCTCTTTGCCAAATTTCAGCCAGATCCATTTCACCGTTCTGACGTTATTGATTACAAACATCCATCCATGCATTCATGCAAATTTCGCATTTATAAAAGCAATAATAATAGCTGTCCAATGGCGGACCTAATGAGCTCACGGGTGGTGGCGTAATTTGTTCGAAAGACTCTGGAACGCAAAGGAGAACGCATCAGGAGGAGCATTGGTTTTAGTCAGTAAGAGTCTGACACTTGCTTCAGCTACATAAAAAAAGGCTAGTGCAATGACAACGCGGAAGGTACAAAATAAAGAAAAGATCATTGTATTTTAATTGTTTTCTTTTTGAAACAATTAAAATACAATGATAAATTCATAGACATATAACAGTAGGTATACAGGTAATAACAATGTTTTGAAAAAAAAAAATCATCCATCTAATCAACTATACGACGATTCCTAGAATGATTTGGTGTTTTTGAAAATGCGCTTAGGTAATAGATAATTATGTTTTCCATTTAGGACTATCGAATAACGGTTTCTACTAAATCAAAAACAGTTTTAAACTTTCAGTTTTTGTTAAATTTAAGTACAAGTTCTACAAAGATTTACTTAAGCTGTTTTTTTGTTTTGTGTGGGAAATACCAAATGATTCCTTCTGCTCTGACCGGAGCAGGAGAGAATTTCATACTCAGACTGAATAAAATGTTCCCTTCAATTATGATTCCCGTGTTCCTTCAAATGTCCTTTGCTTTCCAGGGCCGCAGTACCTCTTTTGAAAAAATCCACAGCCTTTAACATTGACTTAACCTACACTATAAACTTTTATTTACGAATAGTTATGACAGCTGGCGCCATCTATTAGCGAACAGCAAAACGACTTTCTGCGTTTAAAAAATGCTTGAAACATACATCAATATAAAACTGAACTGTTTAATAGATTACCTTTGCTTATGTACTTAATTTTGTTATTTTCTTGGCATGCTTAAATTGTTTTGTCGGTTGAAAAAGCGCCATCTATGTTGGAGTAGCGAGTACCATCAAATAGTTAAGAGCATCGGAGAATGATAAAAAATAAATCACAAACATAACTCGATCTCATTTACTATTTACAAAAACTTAAACATAAGCTCATAATTAATTGCTCTTAATGCTTTTCTCGTCGTAATCCCTCTTCCCAGAAATCTTTTTGATCAAGAATTTCAAAAGAGAGAAGAGAGTTGTACTCGCTGTACTTACCCTTAGTACAGCGAGTACAACAGCCATGAAGTCGAGCATCGATATATTTGCATGCTCGAAAAATAAATTTAAATCTAATATTTTAAAAATCTTATCATATAATTATAATCATAAATCATTTATGTATTAGTAAATGTAATTGTATTTGCTTTTGATATAATTTGCTTTGTAGCTGTATTTACTTTTAAAGTATTTTTTTTTATCTATACTAATATTATAAAGCTGAAGAGTTTGTTTGTTTGTTTGTTTGTTTGAACGCGCTAATCTCAGGAACTACTGGTTCGAATTGAAAAATTCTTTTTGGGTTGAATAGACCATTTATCGAGGAAGGCTTTAGGTTATATATGATCACGCTTAAGCCAATAGGAGCGGAGCAGCGATAAAGAATGTTTTAAAATCGGGGATTCCACGGGGACGAAGTCGCGGGCAGCAGCTAGTGTGTTATATAAATGTTGTAGTTGTTTATTATCCCTTAATAAATAAAATAAAAATCAAACCATTGTGCCAGCTGTACTTCAGAGACAGAGAATGGAGGTGGAATGCCCCTGAAAAATAAGAAAAATGAATTAACAACTGTTACAGTTCGTTGTGGTCCCATGTTTTTTTTTAATTGTTAGTTTTTGTTTAAATAAAAATCAGCCTTGATTCGAATGCTACCGTTTTGTCACTGCGATTCTTTGTTGATTTATTTAAAAAGCGACTTCGCTTTCTAGTTGAGTGCGGTCACCACTAGGTGGCAGCAGCAGCTATATATATATACTCTGCATCAACGTGGTCGCCATGTTCCTCCCCGACTTTTGCCTAACGAGCCAGCCCGCGCTGCTGAGCCATTAGCGTTAAATCTCCTAAATAATAATAACTAGACCCAGCCTGTCCCTTGCTGCCCCTCTCAATGACCCCGTTAAGCCGAGGCCCGTATCCCACAGGGGATGCCCTTAGCGAAGCGGTCATTTAGTTTTTAGTAGTTTTTAGCCCTGGCTGGGGGCCTTAAATTCATTTGAGGCCACCACAGGATTGTCCGGTTAAGCAGTAACCAGCCTTAGTGTGCTGAACTGCGAGTGGTCACGTCAAAAGAAATAAAAATGGACGCCATGTTCATCGTCCGGTTGAGCAGTAACCAGAGTGTGCAAAACTGCGAGTGGTCCATTAAAAAAAAAAGTGATCGCCATGTTTTAGTACCCCGTTCCCATCTATTTACGTATGTTCTTCTGCTTCTCCGGTCCCTTTCTCTACAATAAACTGAATACCTACTAATCTTTAGATATGGGCACTCATTAAGTAAACTAAAATGTTCGATTTTCTTCTTACATGCTTCTAAATGTTTTTAGTTAAAACTACACCCACACATACAAGCGCACGACACTCACAGATCACTCACCCAACACTCTCACAAAATGCTAACTGTTGTAAATTATATTTTTCGTTTTTAAGTTGATAAATAATTTTAATGTAACACCCAACTACCTACTGTTATTATTTATTACTAGCTGCTGCCCGCAGCTTCGCCCGCGTGAAATTATCCCAAGGGAACATAATCCCGGGATAAAAAGTATCCTCTTTTACTTCAAGAATAATTGTGTACAAAGTTTCATGATGATCGGTTGAGTAGTTTTCGCGTGAAAGCGTAACAAACAAAACATTCACATTTTTGTATATTAGTATAGTATAGGTACCTATAGATAATCTCTGGAAAGTGAACTGCGTCCTGAAATACAGACTCGGTCTAACTCAGGCTCAGTTGCTCATTTTTATTATAGTACAAAAACCAACATTTCTATTAAATACTGTTCAATTTGTAGCAAATTATAAAAAAAGTAAATAAAACTGCGCACTTGATGTTCACTTCTCCTAAGCTTAGTCAACGAGATGTTTATAAAGTTGTGCCCGTTAAACATGTTTTCTTTCTTTCAACTATAATAATCCCTTTCCTCTTTCTAGTTCGAGGATGAATAAAAAACACGTACAATTTTAAACTTATAAAAATATATATTTACAAAAGCTTAAAAATAACATTACTAATTCCTCTTTTTAGTCCGTTTCTCTTTGTAAGTCTTGGTGCCGGAAACTTTTCTGATGATAGTCTTGATCAAGAACTTCAAGAGAGCGAAGATAAGGACCAGTACAGCGAGCACAACAGCCAGGAAGTCGAGCATCCAACGCTCGTACCAGCTGTATTTTAGGGAGAGGGAGCGAAGGTGATATGCTCCTGAAACATTAGAAAAATGATTTAGTAAGAGAACTTTAGAAGGGCAAATTGCGTGCAAGCTGAATTTAGGAAGATACATGACTTTAAACCGTTTCTTATGTAGATTTAATTTTCAAAGATCGAAAACGCTCACGAGCGAGCTATTTTGCTTGTATTTCGCTTATGATGTGGTTGCATCAGTTTGGTCCCAGTATGCGTCATGGTTTTTCATCATTAATACAACGTGACATGGTCTAATATTATGAAAGCCATAACACGAATCTAGCTATGTGAATTAGCCACAACGCGTCTTTGCTGTTTTTAATAGCCACGACACGACGCGAAAGTCGCTACGCGATGTGAGAAATTTTTTCGTTAATTGAGCGGTTTCGGTGTTTAAGCGTAACATAGAGAATACTCCTCACATCTCTTAGAAAAACGTTGTTTTCTTATTCACGTTAAATTTACTAAATACTACTAAACATTATATATTAAGACAAACACAAACAAACGCTTTTGCGCGTATACTATTTCTTTTTTCGTTCTTCAAACGGGACACCCAGAAAATATTCATACATGAATGAATTAACGTAAAGATCAATTGTGTGAGGCGTCGTTTATTTTAGTATATAAACCAAAGAGTAAAAGTTGCAGTTGCTTATTTAACCTTGGTTTATAGGACTTGGATAAAAGAAATGATGATGCCTTTTTTTTTGGATGGGAAATCATCAAATGACCCCTCCCGCCCTGGGTGGAGCGGTAGGGAGTGTCAGACTCTTACTGACTAAAACCCACCCGTGTTTCTCTTGTGCCCTTTGCGTTCCAGGGCCGCGGTAACTCTTTCGAACAAATTTCGCAACCCTAGCAGGCACCGACCCTATGGGGCCCCGTCCCTGGTGCTGACGGCTCCTTGAGACGCGCGTGGAACACAACGCGTCGTCGACTCAGCCTGGTATCGGACGGCGAGCCACCCACGCTCACCGTCCACAGGCATCAGCCACTGCGCAATAGCACAGCGGCCGACTTGTCTCTGGAGGAAAATGATGATACCTTTGGTCTCAATCGCCAAAGTGACGTAATGGTTGATCAAATCAGACGGCTTCGATGGACGAGATCGGAACAAGTAGGAGAGGGTTTTTGCTTGCTTTGTGTATCTGCAATATAATGAATTGGTTAATATATGCTAGATAATAGGAACTTAAGACAGTTGGGTAGATGACTAATTAACTCTATTTAGTCCGTCAGTTAGGTGACCAAATATATTGGAAGCGTGTTTTTTCTTCTGGCATCTAAACAAAATATTTAGACGATATGGTGCCGCAAAATTTCCTGACGTCAAGTTCACGTAAAGGCGGTTGCAAGTCAGTCTTTGCCTTAAAAATGTACCACCTTCTATCAAGAGTCGTAACAACTGCCCATTCCTGGACGTGGGTGCGTTTTATCGTTGTCAATTTTAGGTGATCTGTTAAAACAAAAAAAAATTAGCCCAAAATTTTTTGATAATTGAAAAAACTGAGATTTACCGTTAGACCAAAGATCCAGTTAAAAAACTACAATATTACTTACTTATCATTACTAAGCAGCTCCTTCAAAGCCATCTCAATTTCTGGCACCATGTTAGCCGAGAAATCCACTTTGAGCGCATACCCGTAACGCCTGGCGCGGTCAGCGTTTGATAGCTGGTCTCCGAATACTGGCACTGCTAGCAATGGGACCCCAGCTCTGACCGCTTCTAACGAACTCAGCTGACCACCATGGGTAATGAACAGCTTAATGTTCTTGTGAGCTGCAGATAAAACACACAGAATTAAATTTCTGCTTCACGACCAAAAATTGTAAATGGTGAGAAAATATCTACTCGATTCTAAGAAGACAACTGACACTTTTCGGAAAGATCAGTGAATGAAGTATTGCCTTAAATAATATATTTTATAAAAATATAACATGTTCTCAACTTCTTCCCAGCTAAAACACTGGGAAGTGGTGCCGGGTGGGCGTTTTGGGGGACTGTCTTTATGTAAAATTTGACGTTCAAAAAGAGCTGTCCCTCAGCCTAGTTTGGATAAATGTCTTTTGATTTTTTTGATTTTTCATGTCTTTGGAATTGAACTGTCGCATGTCGTAAGGACCAAGCTGTGGAAATTTCTGTAACATGTCTTGGTCCTTGAGGCAGTTTAAACGCAATAAATCCACGGTTCTTGACGTACAAACACCGAAAGACGGACCAGAACGAGGTCAGCCAAGGAAGTTCGAACACCTGTGCAATATTATGGGTGCTTACCAAGTATGCTAGGCTGCGGCAGCCAAGGTCGGACATGCACGTTGGGTGGTAAGCCAGTGAGGGGCTCTTCAAACTTCCACAGCACGGTGTAGGGAAGCGAGGCGAACAGCTTCAATAGTGCGGCGCGTGTGTGAGGCTTGATCGCTGCTGAGCGGATCACTGAGCCCATGCTGAAGTAGATGAAGCCCTGTGGTGAGCCGTCCAGGAGGTCTTGCAGGTCCTGTAATAGGAAGAAAAATACTAAAGACACCCTGTCCAAAAATTGGCAAGTTAGGCTCTTAGGAAATAAATACATTGAACTTCTTTACACATCAAGCAGGAGATAGCTCAAAGCTAGCCCAAGAGGCTGGAAGGGACTTTCACAACAGGATGAGCTCAGCTGCCAAAATCAATCTGCCTAGCCTACCAGGCTGCCTAGTCTATCAGGTTGCAACAGAGTATATTTTTACATGAAGCAACTGCTCATCTGACCTCCACATGAGTTGTGGAGTATCTGTGTAATCGGGTAACACAGTACCTCTTGGCAAGACTGCTGTCTGATTTTCTGGCTTCAGACGTACTGCAGTAACCAGCAACGAATGTCAAAAGTCTACAAATGACAGCCGGGACCAACGGCTTAACGTGCTTTCCGAGGCATGGGGCACCCCCATGCCTCGGAATCATCCATCCCAGTTTGTAATGGATGGACATCCACGGAATGAAGATTTTCTCCCTGCCACTGTAATTTTTTAGTCACGAGCTCATGCATCGAGATGAAAATTAACAATAGGTAATGAAACAGCGTTATTTTCATCTACATCGAGAAAAAGGTCAACCGTCAAATCCGACGTCGCACATACTACAGTGTCTCAAGACGAAAGTTAATAACCAGTGCGTATTGCCAGTGATCACTTACGGGCTGGAAACGTGGTCATGCCTTAGAATGTGCTTCATCAGAAAGTCAAACCAGACGCCCAAAGGATACTGCTCGGAGAGGGTAAGCTCGGAGTTTCCTTGCGTGATCGAATCAGGAATTACAATATCCGCAAGAAAACCAAGGTTACACAGCCCGAAGGATCGCCCGATCGAAGAAACTGAAGCGGCAATAGGCAAGGCGGGCACATTGCTCGTAGAAAAGATAGTCGATGGAGCCGAAAAGTTCTGAAGTGGTGACCGTGTACCGGAAGACACAGCGTTGGAAGGGGAGGCCTTCCAACGCTGTGTCTTCCGGTACACGGTTCCAGCTAGAAAGGAGGCCTGGTGAAGGTTACGGGTAACCAATGGATGCGAGACGCACAAGGCCGGTTGTTGTGGTGACACTTGGGAGACGCGTATGTCCAGCGGTGGAACGTCTTTCAGCTGGTATGATGATGATAATGATGATTATTTTCATCAATACATATACTGTATGTATGTATAGCGAATTAATGTTTCCCGATTCGGGACATTTGTGTCGAACTGTTTTTAACCGACTTCTAAAAAAGGAGGAGGTTCTCAATTCGGACGTTTGTATGTTTTTAAAACACACTAACCTTGGGCAGTGGTGCAATATTCTCCTCCATGTGGTACCCAGCAATGTTGATGACATTAGGAGGAGTGCTGAAGGTCGGACCTATGGACTCGTGCGAGTTGACGAACATGATAGATACGTTGTAGTAGGCATCTTCGAAGGGGGGCAGTGTGACGCCTCGCGCGGCTGCCAGAGGTCCGAACGTTTTCTCGTAGAGACTGATTGTATTTGGTCGGTCTAACCTGTAACAGTTTAAGATATCAAATCAAATCAAATCAATCTTTATTCGTGAACACAGGTACAAAAAATATAGGTCTTATTTAAAAATACAGTCGAGCTCTGCGTCCTACCAAAAAAAATTGGTGTACAAATGTATTAGGCTTTTATAATGATAATTAATTTAATAGGTATCATGTTAAATCACAATTTATACAAAAGCAAAATTTAATCAATTTATTATTTATTTTTATATGCATCTCGAAGTGATAAATTATATTATTAAGTTTTATAAAGGGCTGGCAATGTCATATTTTATCATTTATAAATTCTTCTATAGAGTAATACGTCTTATCTATTAAAAAAATAAATGCAATTTATTTTTGAATTTGCGGACATTATCTTCACTTCTTATACACTTTGGTAATTTATTGTAAACCTTTGGAGCCATTACAAAAATACTGTTTTTGTATAGTGCAGTACTAGATCCGACTGTTTGCAACCAATCACAGCGGCGCTGACTAGTTACTCGAGCAAATTTATTTGGATTATTTTTGACAAACATACACGTTCCAAAGATGTACATCGACGGCATAGTTAAAATTTTTGAGCTTTTAAAAAACGGTTTGCAGCTGTCTGTTGTCTGTAAGTTCTATATAGCTCTTAAACACCTCTTTTGGCATTTAAATACCATATCTTTACCCGTGGCATAGAAGATAGAACATACATAATTTATTTTTAATTGATTATCCAAAACTCAATATTATTAGTAAAACTTACGACTATGTCAGTAAGCACTGACAATACACAAAATAAAAAAACACACCGAAATGACAGTGAATCACCGTTTCGGCAACCTAGGAGAGATAAATACAGCGAATCAGGTTAGCACAACATCCAGGCACACACACGAAATCGTGCAAAGCATACTGTTACCGTAAACCCTTTTTTATGGAGTGGTAATTATCAAATGACTTCTTCCGCTCTGGGCGGAGCGAAAAGGAGCGTCAGACTCTTACTGACTGGGCCTGCGGCTCGCCGTCCAATAGCAACCAGGCCCGAGTCGACGGCGCCGAGTGTTACACGCGCGCCTCAAAGAGCCGTCAGCAAAGAAGACGGGGCCCCATAGGGTCAGTGCCTGCTAGGGTTGCGGAATTTGTTCGAAAGAGTCACCGCAGCCCTGGAACGCAAAGGGCACAAGAAGGATCACGGGTGGGTTTTAGTCAGTAAGAGTCTGACACTCCCTTCCGCTCCGCCCAGAGCGAGAGAAGTCATTTGATGATTACCCATCCAGAAAAAAAAAAAAAAAAAAGACTGACTAAAGCCCATCCGTGTTCCTCCTAATGCCTTTGCGTTTCAGGTCCATGGAAACTCTTTCGAACAAATGACAGGCAGGCAGGGTTGTGAAATTTGAAAACTGGCCCTACACCTGCACCCTTGGCACCAGGAAATGATGAGGATCAGTAGATAAATACATACGAAAATATCATCTAACTCAATCAATCTCAATATACAAAGTTTTGAAAGACTACACTCTGATTTGATTGATACAAATCTTTAAATCTAAAAGACTCAACCTATCTATACTTACTAATATTATAAAGCTGAAGAGTTTGTTTGTTTGTTTGTTTGAACGCGCTAATCTCAGGAACTACTGGTCCGATTTGAAAAAATCTTTCAGTGTTAGATAGCCCATTTATCGAGGAAGGCTATAGGCTATATATAATCACGCTAAGACCAATAGGAGCGGAGCAGTCATGAAAAATGTGACACAGACGAAGTTGTGCGGATCAGCTAGTATTATATATAACTTCTTTTGACGGAAACTTCCTCAAGAACCAATTAAAGTAGGTAAGTTAAATTTGCAAATGAAAGATTTAGCTTAGGTAGGGTTCAAAAGAACTGTTCTGAACTTACCATTCGGCAACAGCTATCCCCAAATATATCATGACGTTAACGGATCGCTTGACGAAACTCATGGGTGTTTCCGATGGGTTGAACAGCAGAGGAGTGGTGGCCACGGAACGGACCTCATCCATCTGACCTTCGAGTTGAGGGAACAGCTGCATGCCTGACAGGACGATCCAGGGCGCTCTCTGAATCGCAGCGACTCTGAAAATTTAGCAAGGTGTACAACATGTATCAGAAAAAACGCTAAATCTGAAATGGGTAATAATGCTCATTGATATGAACAACTTTTACTTAGGAACCAAACCAGAAATCGCGAAAAAAAATATCAGAATTCAGTGTTGGGTCAGCACATAGGGTTCTTTGATCCCGGGAGTATGCTCCCTTGGATAAATCGACATTGACGAGGACGAAGCCTCAGGCAGAAACTAGTGGATTCATTCATCACTTACCCGGCAAGAAAATCGCAGAAGAACGTCTCAGTGACCACCGCATCGAATTGCTGCTTGACCAGAGCGTCTTTAACAGAAGGAGTATTGATCATCTCAAGGGTAACATTATTGGAGAATTCCTTCACTGTAGCGATTCCACCGCTGTTTTGTTTGCTGTCTGTCATGTCTACTCCTGGAAATAGAATAGGGATGTTTCCTGATTAAAAAAATATGATTCTAATTAGTCCGTCAGTTCGATTCTAGAAAAGTATTGAACACGTATTTTTTCCTTTATCAAATCTATAAAAACTGACGGAGATACAAAGCATCAAAGATCAGGAGTAGGGGCTCGTGACGTCACGGCTCGGTAAAAATTGTAGCGAGTAGTGACGTCACACGAGTTTTCAACGCACTGTATCGTCTTCGTTTTTTGTTTATGTGAAAAAAGAAAAAATACGTGTCCAATATTTTTTGGAAATCTATCTGATGGACTAATCAGATTTTTAGTTAACTACCCTATTTGAGTCAGTTCAGACTAAAAGTATAACACGTAAGGTAATGCGCCACTGGTACGTAGTGGAGGCACAAAATGTTTTGGGAATACTCTCATTGGCAGGCCCGCCGTAAGCGGGCGTGCAAGGCGTGCACTGCACACGGGCGGCACGTCCAAGGGGGCGGCAAATCGAGCGACTCATTACGTAATATATTATTCAAAGTCATAGTCATAATATAATAGCAACCCCACCTACAGCATAAGAAATATAATCGCATTGAAAAAAAAAAACCGAAGGTGCTATCTTATCCGTACCGCAGGAACCGCCCGCCACCGTTTGGACTCAAATTCAATACAAGTATCCATAGTCGTGTTCTATGAAAACTCTGAGCTTATTTCTCAGTTGGTAGGTACTTGTTGAGCATGCCACCATTGTGGCGATAAGTCCCCCCTTTGAGGAGTAGTTGGAGAAGAGCCACGGCGTTCCTAGCACCGGTACTCACCGGACACGGGTTTTTCGGGAGGTAACTGGTTTGGAATCCACGGGAGGACACGTCCGGGTGTCAACACTACAGTGTTGACACCCGGACTCGGCCGCGTGATCGTGTGGAGGTCATGAGGGAACATACGGTGGAGGTCTGCCCTGCTTGGACGGAGCAACGCTGTGTCCTCGTCAAGGCGATCGACCTCTCGCTTCCGGCTCACTTTCAATACATGGTCCAAAGCGAGGAGGCATGGGAAGCGGTCACCTCTTTCTGCGAAGCAGTAATGCTAGCGAAGAAGGAGGCGGACCGCGTGAGGGAGAGGGAAACCTTACGCCGAAACAGAAGAAGACGCCCCGGGCGTCGGGAAACGCAGGGCGATTCCCAGCCACCGTAGGCGCGGGCCTGCGGATGGCGAGCTATGGGTGGCTCGCCGTCCGGTAGCAACCAGGCCCGAGTCGACGGCGCGTCGTGTTCCACGCGCGCCTCAAAGAGCCGTCAGCAACGCAGACGGGGCCCCATAGGGTCAGTGCTTGCTAGGGTTGCGGAATTTGTTTGAAAGAGTCACCGCGGCCCTGGAACGCAAAGGGCACAAGAAGGATCACGGGTGGGTTTTAGTCAGTAAGAGTCTGACACTCCCTTCCACTCATGATTTCCCATCCAAAAAAAAAAAGGGCGGTATAATCGGTATTGCACGCGGGCGATCAAACAGCTAGCAGCGGCCCTGCTCATTGGCAGTGAGTGAATTCCCTGCAACAGTCTGTGTTTCCTGATAGCTATACACTGGTCTTTAACGAAACAATGAATAGGTTACTTCTATAAAGCGTGTTCCACTGTCGACCACATCATCGCTTTCTGTGTGGTGAGATTGTAGTCGAACGCGTGCCTATCAATATTATAAAAGATTTTTCAGCAAGAATTTTCCATTCAAGTAGCACATAAAACAGTTGGGTCTTCGCATTGTTTATTTTCAACCGACTTCCAAAAAGGAGGAGGTTCTCAATTCGACTGTATTTTTTTTATGTTTGTTACTTCATAACTTTGTATTGGGTGTACCGATTTTGATGACTTTTTATATTCGAAAGCTGGTGTTTGTCTTTTGGTCCCATTACAATTTGATTTGATTGAGGTCTGTATTTAAGTTATCTCTAATAATGCGTGGCTTGACGACGTTCTCATTCCCTCTAGTCGTAAAATATTAAAAAAAATGTATACGATGGTTTGGAAGAGCATCTTAGTATTTCAAAGTGGTCCCTTTCAAGTTTGGTGAAGATCTGATGAAGAAAAGAGGCGATAGGAAACGGAACTCCTCAATAAATGATAGCAAATCGTTCAGGATTGCTGAAATCGCATGTTTGTTTATTGTTTACACCAAAGTGATTGGTACGTTTAGGTTGCTGTACCTCTAAAAAGTGAAAAATAAAAAAAATATTTAAAAAAATACAACCGACTTCTACACAAATAAAAACAAAAAGTACAAAATAACTTTAATTTCGGAAGTCGGTGTTCAAAAAACGAAAAAGCAACCACAAACCCCGAATTCCGAAATAAAAGTTATTTTGTACTTTTTGGTTTTATTTGTGTAGAAGTCGGTTGTATTTTTTTGTAAAAAGTTTTTTTTACATTTTAACTGACTAAGTAGTAAGGCTAGTACTGCAGGTACCCTGAGCAACATGAGGCTGTGTACTGACATAGGTAAAAGTAAACGGTCTCTATGTAATTTCTTATTCTAAGAATTATTTACATAACTTTTTGTTTTGGATGGGAAATCATCAAATGACTTCTCCCGCTCTGGGTGGAGCGGAAGGGAGTGTCAGACTCTTACTGACTAAAATTATTTACATACCTGCAACAAACTTAGTGACGCTGCTTATGTCAAGAACGTGTAACGTCTTTGGAGGATTCTTTACTTTCTCCGGATATGGCGTCGCCCATGTCACCTGGAAAGTTTTAATAATTTGCTTACAACATGCCAAATTGATTATATGGGCTCGGGGGCCAGTCCTTTAGTTCCTAAAGGTTTTTTTTTTTAAAGAAAACGTTGCCCCAGACTAGGAATTTCTCCTGTGTGTTGGGTGCGTTTACAAACATAAAATCTCACATACACAAACAGCCAGACCCGGAACATCTATCTGTAGGCCATACAAATATTTGTTCCGTGCGGGAATCGAACCCACGACACGTAGCGCAGCAGCCAATCGCTCAACCACTGCGCCAACCGTGTCGTCAATTATTCCTTTCTGTTATTTATGCTCCTGCTATCACTGACTTTAATGCCCTATTTTGTACACCACAAATCTGCTGGACGGGCTCATTTGAAAGGTCCAAATATGAACTTTTATGTCTCAAACACAAATGCGGAGAATAAATAATTAAATTAAAGCGAAGAAAATTCATCTAGCTTTCATCTAGCTTAAAATGACAAGAAATATTAGACTTGAATAAAAGTGTTATGTTTTACTTACAGAATAAATATCATATATCAGTTAAATTACCTCTGTTACCTCCCTAGAGACCTAATTGAAACTTATCAATTTCAAATTAAAAAAACAGACCTTACCTCATGGCCACCCTTGAGAAGAGCATCCACAATCCCCTTCCCCAGCGAGTTATGACTGTGGGAAGGTGCTGGAATGAGGACCAGGATCTTGTAGCCATAAGAGCTGGCCACAGTGGCTATCAGCAGTAGCAGGGCGATCTTCATACTGTCCTGAAGTAGAGATTTTTTATATATATTTAGCCGCACGGGTAGATCGTCTAGGTTAAGCAACGCTTGCCGAGGTTGGTCTGTGCATGGGTGACCATCTTAACATAACGAGACTTCTCCGTCCGTGCCTCGGAAAGCACGTTAAGCCGTTGGTCCCGGCTGTCATTTGGTGATCTTTGGCAGTCGTTACGGATTGTCAGAAGCCAGAAAATCTGACACCAGTCTTGCCAAGAAGTACCGTGTTCCCCAGTTAATGGGTTGTGGAGGTCTGGTAGGCAGCCGCTTCACGTAAAATACTGGTATTCAGCTGAATCCGCCATGACTGGGAGCCGACCCCAATATAGTTGGGAAAAGGCTAGGCAGATGATGATGATTTAGAAAGATTCATTACCACTAGCGGCATCTACTAGTCAGTAGCAGAACTAGTATAGGCAAGAACCTTCGAGACTTTTCTGTTCTAGAACATTCTAGAATCCTCGACATTTAGTTGCGACCGGTAATGACGCGGACATTTTACACAGAATTTATTCTAAACCTAACAAAGTATGTTTGTATTTACCTAAAAAATGTACAAAAACAAAATATTAGGTACGCTTAGGTATCGAATTTTGTATTTATATATATTGAAGAGTTGGTTTGTAAGAGCGCGCTAATCTCTGGAACTACCAGTCTAATGGAAAATTATTTCTATATATAGCCACATTCATGAGGAAGGCTATAATATATGCTATACTTAAAGGAGAAAAAACGGAATATGATTAAAAAAAAGCAAACATTAAAAAAATCGCGCCTGCCGTGTCAAAAAGTGAACAAAAAAAAGTTAAAAACAAGATATATAATAGGTAGGTACCTAATCTTTTCATTGCAGTCGAAGTATGGTTCCTTTGAATAGTTCTTTTCAGGTCGTGACTGCAATGATAAGATTATTATCTTATCTTGCTTTTAATATTTTTAGTTAACTTTTTTGACATGGAACGCGTATTTTTTTTAATGATTTTTTTTTATTATTTGTTTTATATTTCATACCTTTTTTGCTAGCTTTAGACGATGGCGATGACAGTATAATTATGTAGTGTAATTTTCATGAAAACAGAATATTTTGGTCTTTTTATTTATGTACCATGGCACACCCTTTTTATTTTTATTTTTTTAATTACCTAGTTTATGTTACGCTATGGATAACACAGTGCTTCTAACGAGACCACATACATTAATATCGGTTGAGCCGTTAAGAAGTTATGGTGTAATAAAGAAACCTACAAACATACCTACATACATGAACCCTGAAAACTTAACACTCCTTTTTTTGGGCAGTCGTGTAAAAAGAGCAATTTTTTACATTTCAATGATTTAAAAGTCAATTTCAAACGACACAAGGTCATAACAAAAACTTCGTACAAAGCCGTTCAACAGCAGACTAACTAATTATAGATTTTGTTATAATCTAATCATCACGTCGAAATTTGAACGATGTCTTGTTGTGAAATTATGATTAAAAAATGATTGCGATGTGTGATATAAACAGTTTTTTTGTATTAACTTTAAAATTTGTAACTAAAGAACTAAATTTACTTATTTCTTATACATCTCCATCTACACTAATATTATAAAGAGGAAAGATTTGATTGTATTTTTGTTTGTTTGTTTGTATTCAAACGGGAACGGGAACAACGCGGGTGAAACCGCGGGGCGATGCCATAATCTCATAACTTAGTGTCGGGTTAAAGTAAGAACTAAATGTTTTATTTAAATAAAAGCCTTTTAATTATACAAGATAGTTAAATTCAGTATATTTAAGTGTGACAGTAATAAATTGGCTAGCTTCAGACCGCAGTTTCGCTCGTATGAATGTTGGAAATAGTCCCAAAGGAACATACTCCCGGAATAAAAATTAAATCCCATGTGCTATACCAGAATATAATCTATATCTGTGCCAAATTTCATCCAGAACTATTCAGCCGTTCTGGCGTGATTAAGTACCAAAAATCCATCCATCTGAACTTTCGCATTTGTAACAGTAAGATGTTTGAATTTCAAAGAATAGCATTCGGCATCCCTAAAAATGATCATTGTTGTTTTAATCATTCACCCTGAGTAGCATAGGCTATATTTTATCCCCATATTCCCACGGGAACGGGAACTACGCGGGTCAAACCGCGGGGCGCTGCTAGTTTTATATAAAGACAGTCCCACAAAACGCCCACCCATCACCACTTCCTAGCTAGCACTATTTAAGCTGGGATGTAGAATAGGCGCGACAAACTCCCCAGCAAAAAAAAAAAAACAAACATCTATGTACGATAGCCGTCCGGAATGAAGATCGTTCATGTCAAATGAACCTATTAGCGATAGCGATGACGTAAGATGGCAACACTGCTCTAAAAATAAACCGTGTTTGTGTTTGTTAATCATACAGTCACAAGGACTTGCGTATTTGTTTGTCTCTTGAGACGTTACTTACATAAACAATAGAAACAAACCAAGATTCGCACAACATTCACCATGAATTTTTAAAATGATTATTTCCTTCTGCCTACAAATTAAAAAAAAAAAAAGAAACGAACATAAAAAGGAAAAACTCACTTAAATTTTGTCAAGTTCACATGTAGAACACGCAAACAAGTTTCTATCACACCAAATCGCCAATTTTTTTTTTTCCCGCTCAATGACTGCGTGTTACTGGCTATCTACGCGTCCACACGGTACGTTATATTAGCCTTGACTGTCAATAGTTATAATCCACTCTGCTGACTATATAGTTCCGTCGCATAAACTTTTTGTATTACATTAGTATTACATCAGATTTCCAATAATTGTAGGGCCGGCTTATATTATTAGGGGGAAGAAAAGAAGGCTTGGAAGCACCGAGTTCCGAAATTAAAGTTATTTTGTACTTTTTGGTTTTTTGTGTAGAAGTCGGTTGTATTTTTTTGTATTTTTTTTTAATTCTTTTCAATTTTTTTTTCTCATCGAGATACTGACAATAGATTTCGAGTCAAATTTCATGTCACTAGCTTGTTTTAGGGAAATGACCCCCACAGATTTGTTATTTTAACATAATTATGCTGTTGATCATATTCCTTCGGGGATTTGTTCAAATTCCCAACTTCACCATCTTCGTGAAACACATCCATTTAAAGACGAGCTAATTCCACTACTTAGATATATCGCGGGACAACTCAAGAACACTTTGCCCAACTCGAGACTCAAACCCAAAACCCCATGCTTAGAAGGTAGAGCTTGTGATCACTAGACCAACTCATTAAAACTTTTTGTGCAATATTAATGTATGCGGATGTTCTCATCTAACCCAGGGTCAGTGACCTTCTAATACCGGTTCTATTTAACTTACTGATCTACAGTTTTGCGTTCGTTGTTCTAAGTAATCGATAAGACTTTACAAAAAAACGAAGACTTTAATTAACAGTAGACAGCTTTTGTTAACAGTTGGTAAAAAAAATCAAATTAGTCCGTCAGATAGACTTCCAAAAAATATTGGACATTTATTTTTTCGTAGGTAAACGAAGACGATACAATGCGTTGAAAACTCATGTGACGTCACTATCTGCTACGGTTATTAACACGACGTGACGTCACAAGCCGCTACTCCTGATCTTTGAAGCTTTTTATCTTCGTCAATTTTTAGAGATTTCATAAAGCAAAAAATCTTCGATAATCTAACTGACCAACTAAATAGGATCATATTTTTATTCCTCAGGAAACATCCCTATTGCACTATAGATAAAGATAAATTATTTGTCCAAAGTCACCGGATGTGCGTCGATGTCTATTCCATATCTGTTTCTCCTGTGAGGGTCATTCGCAAGCTATTTAGATGAGACATAGGTTTCCCTTACACGTCATTGACAAATACAAGACTTACCTTGGGCAGCGGTGGAATATCTTCATCCATATGATACCTAGCGATGTTGACAACGTTGGGCGGTGTGCTGGATGGAGCGATGAACTCGTGCGAGTTAACGAACATTATAGACACGTTGTAAAAGGCATCGTTAAAAGGGGGCAGAGCAGAGTGAAGCCTTGGATGGCTGCCGAAGGACCGAATAGAATAGAATAGAATAGAATAGAATAGAATAGAATAGAATAGAATAGAATAGAATAGAATAGAATAGAATAGAATAGAATAGAATAGAATAGAATAGAATAGAATAGAAAAACTTTTATTCAGGACAGACACAGCACAACGGTTACAAACACAAATTAAAGGAGAAGAAAAGTACAGAATGCGCCGAGCGTGTCCGAACCGAAAGTGTTACCACCTCAGCATTTGCTGGGCGTCAGACACCCAGCGCTGGTTTTCAGTTGGCATCCGGAACGGAAGAACGGACATGAAACTCCATAATTGTTTATCTTGGCAACCAGTTTACATGAAATGTTTTTACCTAAATCCTGATAGCAGACAGAATTCCCCGGTACAGACGACGTCATTTGTCTGCCTGCCAAGGCTATATTATCTATGTTTTTATCGTAATAAATGGAATAACGTGCTACTATCTATGGCCCCAATCATGTTAGATATTAAAACATCTACACTATCTACACTAATTTGATTTGTTTAGTTAACTACCCTATTAATGTTAAAACTTATCGAAATAATAAGATTTTGAGTCACCAAAACATTTCTAAACTAAAAAAATAGTTAAACACATCCGCGTTAGGATTTGGGGTAGACCTTGACTGATAGCAGGTGTAATCTACCCGATTATTTAGTAAAAGAAGTGTTACTGTATATCGGTAGGTTTTATTACATCAAATTTTGAATCACTAAAGTGGACTTTGTACAAAATATTAACTGTTTCGTGTGATATTTTTATTTATAGTGGATAAATGGATGAATTCATGCGGTCAGATAAGGTTAGTTCAGAGTTTAGCTCGGTCCGAATTAGGTCATGTGAAAATTACTAATACTTAACTTTTATTTTATGTATGAGAAAACTGACTTCTTTGGAAACGGATGCACCAATTTTAATGATAAAAAATAGGAACAGCTAAAGTGAGCATGGAGTGCGATGTCTATTAAAAAAAATCAATTCACAAAAAAATTCAAATTACTTTTCCCGCTCTGCATGGAGCGGAAGGGAGTGTCAGACTCTTACTCCACAGCTACCTTCCGCTCCTCCAAGAGCAGGAGTCATTTATAGATTTCGCATCCCCAAAAAAAGGTGCCTACGTTTGGAGTTAGATATGCTTCCTGTTTTTAAGGAAATCACATCGTGCAGTTTTTTTTGCAACTTTCGTAAATTGCCTACCTATCCACCTTAGGGATCTGCATGAATTCCAGTTTTCATCATATCCCTGCCTTTTTTTTCTGGATGGGAAATAGTTTAGGTCACTCCGCAAATCATTTGAAGCGTTTAAATTCTTTCCAGGCAAGCCGCGATAAAAAGCTAGCTAAGATATTAAATAATGTTTTCCTCGTCCGCATTGAACTTTGTACTTCAACTTAGAATAGTTTATGCTGCAGTTTGTTCGGTCTAGTGGCCTTAACTGGTGGTGTTTGTAACTAACCGGTCCAAAGTGAACTAAAGAAAAACAATTAATAATGTAGGAAACAGCAATCAGTGTTTTTCATCTTTTCAAAATTGAACGTTATCTCTTTGTGAATTAGAGATGATTTAGCTTACTTTAAACAAATTAGTACGCTGTCAAAGTGTGTGCACTTACTTCAAAGAAAGAAGAGTGAGCTGTGATTTTTGTTTTTCTTAATTCCGATATCCACGCGAATGAAGTCGCGGGCTAGTGAATAAATATTTTAAATCAGCCGAGGCTTTTCCGAACTAACTTGAGGCTGGCTTCCAATCAAACCTGATGCAGCAATACTAGTGTTTCACAAGAAGCGACAGTCGATCTGACTTCCACAGCCACCACCACACCACCACACCACCACACACCACACCACACACCACACACCACACCACCACACCACCACACACCACACCACACACCACACACCACACCACACACCACACACCACACACCACACCACACACCACCACACCACAGCCACCGCCACAGTCACCTATTATGACGTCTTAAATCCATTATGATTTCTGTGTCAGAGAGAGACGGAGTTATACAAGACGAATAGCACTATCTCTTTCCCTCACACGAATCATGATAGCATTGGCACTTCGTAATACGGCCACAGGTACCACAGTGGGTACGTCTTGGCAAGACGTGCTGATATAAATTTTCTGGCTTCTGACACTCCGCAACAGCTGTCCAAGATGTAGGTATGAGAGCCGGGACCAACGGCTTAGCGTGCTTTCCGAGGAGTTTCTATACGTTGTGTGATGATTCACATACCGACCTCGTTAAGCGTTGCTTAACCTTGAAAATGTTGACCCGAGCGCCTGTTATCATTGAGCCACGCCACGACCAATATATAGGTGCGTCACCGGTAAATTGTAGACTCCGTGACCGTAACATTGTAATAAATCTATAGGTATTCGATTTAATTTCTCGATATATTTCTTTTATTCATTTAACTTAGTATACTAATTTTCATTTTTAAATATTTCTTTAAAAAAACACAACAAAAAATATTTTAAAATATAAAAAGTAGTATTCTGCCGGTGTCGGGAGCAGGGTCCAAGCTACCGGTGGTTAGGGCTCCAGAGAAAGGAACCTCCTCACAATACGAGCCGTATCGAGGGGTACTGCCTTCTGTATCAGGCCCTTTAACCAACGTGTAACGCCAGCTTCGACAGATGGTCCTAGAAGCTTTTGGTCATTAGGCCATTGGCCGTAACGACCTTCGGGTTCGTGACAACATAAACAACCGATATAACAAAAAATGACACTTTAATTACACAGCAATAATTACAAGTCAAGCGCACAACTAATCATTTAAGTTCGCAGTTGAAGATCGCTCTCGAAGTTATCACTTGTATCGCTAATCCAATACTGTCTCGGTCGGTACATGTGCCAGCCCTATATAGGGCGGCGCGCCGGTTAATTCCAGAACCTTTTATCGTAGAAAGATCTAGAAAGTTCGCGTACATATCGGTCGCGAGAATTCTAGCATGTTCTAGCATAGAAAAGTCTCGAAGGTTCTTGACTTTACTAGTTCTGCTACTCGATACTAGATGGCGCTAGTGGTACCGAATGCCGCTATCTTCCTTGCTTAATTGTGGCGCGCAACAATATGAAATAAAGGTTTTTTTTACAATTAATCCCATCCTAATTCAATAATTACCAATACGGGTATATTGGAAATTATTGAATTAGGATGTCTTATTAAGGTAAAATAATTTACAATTTCACGCGATATTTTACAATCTTACGGCGTTTGCAATTGTCCGGTGATCAATACAATGAAAAGCTTATCTGGTTACGTAGACCATGTGGTATCTTGAAAATAATCATTTAATCAGTAAAAATGTTAGTCGCGCGTCGCTTTGGCTAACAAAATGAGTGTTTATTAATTATATAACTGCATATTTAAGTCAAATAACAATTTTTCTTTTTTCTAAGTGGTAATAATATACATGTTTCGTCATTTGTTTTGTGCTGTGTTCAGTGTTTTCTTATGTATGATTTGATAGGAAAGAATTGCTCACAAACTCACAAACTTATAGCTCTTTATAATATTAGTATTGATGATATGTATTAACTAGCTTATGCCCGCGACTTCGTTCGCGTGCAGTTCCATACAAAATGTTAACCCCTTTTTCACCCCCTTAGGGGACGAATTTTCAAGAATCCTTTCTTAGCGTATGCCTACGTCATAATATCTACCTGCATGCCAAATTTCAGCCCGATCCGTTCAGTGGTTTGGGCTGTGCGTTGATAGATCACTATGTCAGTCAGTCAGTCCCTTTTGAGTTATATATATTTAGATAGATTGTGAGATACATTGTGTTTTCATGCGATGGCAAAGTAAAGCTATTTAAACGGCTTTTAATATTGATATGGTCCCTATAGGATGTTGTTAAAGCTAATCTCGCTAAGCTAATCACGTGAATAAATTAACCGACTTGGTATCACATGGATTTCACAAGATTTTTCGGTAGAAGATCTGAGTTGCGAGACTTGATTTTTTTTTTACAAGTTATGTTTTTGATAGCTTTAAATGACCGAAAAAAAACGGGGCAGTTCTTTTCGTTTCCAACTCCATCTTAAAGAGTTCTAACTAAGACAGTTTCGTACAATAAGACATTTTGTTGAAGAATTTTAGTTTATTTTTAGGTTAAGTGTACAATATATAGTTAGATTTAAAGCAAAATAAAGTAAATATTAATTCACTTAAGTATACATGGAATTTCCAATTCGACGTTCCAGAACTCCACTTAACGAATTCTTCGATGACGAATTTATACTTAAGCAATTGGTTCTTCTCAAATAAATATGTAAGTAATTAATTTTTTGTTACATGAACACAAACTTTATAGGTAGGTACACTTTTTTACATGTGCATTTGTGACTGAATCCGCGCCGATTTACATACTCTGAAACGAAACGAGTTCTATTTCGAATTGTGTGCACCCACTTGAGTGAGGTTCAGATATTAACAGAATAACACTCCATTTTTCTAGAGGTATAAAAGCTGAATGATAACTTGAAGATACCGGTACCATGAAGGTCCCATTAGCAGTTCTGTTCCTGTGCATATCCAGTGGATTGGCGCACAAGATACTGTGCATATTCCCTGCACCAACAAAGAGTCATGACCATCTGTCAAATGGAGTCGTGCAGGCTTTGTTGAAGGCTGGACATCAGGTATGTATTTTTTTCTAGACTGTTTCTAGCTTCCAGCATTATTTTCTATACTAATATTATTAAGAGGAAAGATTTGTATTTTTGTATGTAACGAATAAACTCAAAAACTACTGGACCGATTTCAAAAATTCTTTCACCATTAGAAAGCTACATTCACCCTGAGTAAAATAAGCTATATTTTATCCCCGTATTCCTACGGGAACGGGAACTACGCGGGTGAAACCGCGGGGCGCTGCTAGTTTTATTATAAGTAAGTATAGGTATCCTGAATTGTCCCTAACTGTCAAAACCAATTTTTAACCAACTTCCAAAAAGTGTGTCGACTGTACGTTTTTTTTTTGCGATTTTGGTAATTCTTTTTATATTCGAAACTTGGTGCTTGTCATGTGGTCCCATTTAAATTTGATTGAGATCTGACCACTACTATTTGAGTTATCCCTAATAATGCGTGGCTTCAAATACATTGATGATGTTTTAATTCTCTCTTGTCGATGTAAAAAGAAAAAAAACTGTATAGTATTGCGAGGTGGTTTGGTGAAGATCTGATCAAGAACGGAGATAGAACATGGAACTCTTCAGTAAATGATAGCAAATCTTCCGGAAATGCTGTAATCGCATGTCTGTTTATTGTTTACACCAGTTTATAACACGTACGATGTGATGGTTTCATACATAACATTTTTTACAAAAAAATACAGCCGACTTTCAAAAAGTATAAAACAACTTTAATTTCGGAAGTCGGTGTTAAAAAAACGAAGAAACAACCAAACCCACCGAGTCCCGAAATTTTCTATAAATATTTATTTTTATTTACTTATGTACAAATAAGATACTTAAAAAAAAACTACTACTAACTTCGTACTAGCTAGGGTCGACGGCGCCCTTTAGGTTCATAACGACAACTTCCCAAAACGTTCACCCTCCCAAAACGTCCACTTCCCAAAATGGTAATTCCCTAAATGCCTATTTCCCATTTTGGGACGGCCCTTTGCTTTGCGATCCAAGCGCGCCTCAAAGCAAAAATGGAGCAGTGGTGGCCGAGTGGTAACGGCCCCGACTTACGAATTGTAAGTCGCGGGTTCAAACCCAGCCAGGCGCATTACTTTGTGTAATTCATTTCATCACCACTGCTCTCAAAAATGTGAAGGAAAACATCGTGAGGAAACCGGCATGTCCTAGAACCAAAATATTCGAAGACATGTGACATTCACCGACCCGCACTGGGCCCGCGTGGTGGATTACGGCCCATTCCCTCTACTAGAGAGGAGGCCTGTGTCCCAGCAGTGGGAACATTAAAAGGCTGATTATGCTAATCTTGTACAAAATCAAGAGCACAAGACATATGTATTAGGTAAATATTAACTACTAACTTCTACTAGCTAGGGTCGACGGCGCTTTGTGATTCAAGCGCGCCTCAAAGAAAATAATGTCAGCAATAAAAGACGCGGCCCGCTTGGGGTAGTGCTTTCCAGGGTAGCGGAATTTGTTCGAAAGAGTCAAAGCAGCCATGGAACGCATAGGACATTTGGAGGAACACGGATGGGTTTTAGTAGTAGATCAGTAAGAGTCTGACACTCCCTTCCGCTCCGCTCACAGCGGGAAAAGTCATTTGATGATTTCCCATCCGTAAAAAAAAGCTTCCACTAGTGGCTTCGAACATAATCTATGGTTAAAAAGTAATCTATCTGCTATTCCAAAATATAATCTATCTCTGTGCCTTCATCTAAGGCCATTCCGTACCTACAGCCGTTCCGGCGTGATTAATTACAAACACAAAATCCATATACAAAGTGGAGCAGGACGATTGACATTCCTTTAAGCCACCTAAAGAGTATCATGTTCTTTACCCGTATACAAAAAATCAATCAAATCCAACGAATACTTTAGCTACAGGAAATTATTTTTCATTTTCTTATTTTTCAACATGCTGTAGATCTGAGTCCGTAATAATAGGTTAACATTGTAAGGTCAAGGACCTGTGCAAAACGGTAGATGCGGTAGGTACGATAGGTACGATTTGTTGCGAACGCGCAACTTGGTGACGCCGCGAAAGGTCAGTGACTTTTCGTAGATAAAGCGTGTTTACTTTTTAGTTGCTTGCAGTTGATTTTGATATTTATTTTGTTTGAAAATTGCGATTGTTAAATTTTCCATTAACTACTAATTTTCGTGTTTTAAAATGTTTCAATGGACTAGTACTGTGCTCGTTTTAATTTAATGTCGTAAGTCCAGAAGATCCACATTGTATACAAAGTATCCCGTTCATAATGATATTAATAGGAGGTACTAAGATAGTATGAAGGCATGCATTTGCTTTGTGTAGGTAACTTGGGCCACGCCATATAAGAAGAAGGATGTCCACACAAACTTGACTATTATAGACCTGATCGCGACTCGGGCCATCATCGATGGTACGTATGCAATGAATTTTTAAAATGTGCATGGTTGACCAAATACGAATGTATGAGGAACATCGAAAAACACTGAAAGTTCCCGAGCCTGATTTTGATGAAAACGAATTAAGAAGTAACTATTCCTATTTGAATATACAGGGTTATTTGTAAAACACCAACAACCTCTTAAGAGGTCATTGTACTCATCTCTATGAACAACTTTTACTATGGGACCAAATCTGAAATCGCGAAAAAAAAAACAGCTGCTCCTTACATTTATCATCATTTATGTTCGTATAAACCATCAAAATTTAGGGGAAAGCTGAATTTTTTTTTCGCGATTTCAGGTTTGGTCCCATAGTAAAACTTGTTCATAATGATGAGTACAATGACCTCTTAAGAGGTTGTTGGTGTTTTACAAATAACCCCGTATAATAAAATATCGACTTTAATTTTGGACATTTGAGGTTTATTTTGAAGTTGGTTATTGAAAGGCCCTAAAAGATGTCGGTTTTAATGGAATTTAAATTTTGTCTTGTTATAATTTCCGACATAAAGGCGGGCGAAGACTCTGGCAGGAGTCACTACATAATCATAGTGGGTTTACAATCAAGACGGTTGTCTCCACAGCCGTCGATATGATGAACTCGGCGAACGCTGGAATTAGCTTCATCAGGACCTTTGCCAGAAACGTGTCACGCACAGCAGCTGAGAGTCCGGACCTCAGGAAGGTGCTGGTAGAACAGCAGTTTGATGCTGTCATCTCTACCTGGTTCATCAATGAATTTGAAGCTGGGTAAGTGCGATAGAGAGAGATATGCGGAACAGGTTGTGAAGTCCCGACAATCTCCATAGAACGGGGAGGATCTTCCAACTAGGCCGGTTCCTTTTCTGGTGAACAAGTGCCCTATGGTTGGCATTTGGACTGAAGTAGGTACCTATACATATGTTTCACATCGCACGGGATATGTTGTTTTTTTATTTGGTTTGGACCACTCGCAGTTCACAGTTTGCAGAAGATCTGTGGTGGCCGAGTGGTAACGGCCGCGACTTACGAATTGTAGGTCAGGCGCATTACTTTGTGTAATTAATTATATCACCACTACTCTCAAAACGGTGAAAGAAAACGTGAGGAAACCGGCATGTCCTAGAACCAAAAATTCGAAGACATGTGACATTCACCAACCCGCACGGGGCCCGCGTGGTGGATTACGGCCCATCTCCTAGAGAGGAGGCCTGAGTTCCAGTTGTGGGAACATTAAAAGGCTGATTATGCTTATGCAGTTCAGCACACTAAGGCTAATAGTTACTGCTTAACCGGACTATAACGTAATGGCCGTTGACGGCGTCATTGGGGGAGGGCAGCAAGGGACAGGCTGGGTCAGATTGATATTATTTAGAGGATTTAACGCTAATGGCTCAGCGGCGCGGGCTGGCTCGTTAGGCAAAAGACGGGGTAGGTTTTACGGGGGCGTCGCGCTGGGCCTCGTCAGCGAGGTCGAAATACGGAACACGGTCTGTTTTTGCTTTTTCTAAGAGTGGTGGTTTCCCTACAGTCGGCTCATTCAGTCAGATGCCTGAGTAGGCTACTTCAGCCTACAAGCGGTCTACATAAACAATAACACAACACGGCCTACTCTTAACTCGGCGCGCGGCTTGTCACTGGGCGTCCTCACTGGGCCTCCCCCAGGTCACTGGGAGTCTCACCCGGCAGGCCCGACCGCTGAGGTGTCGTGAAGAAGTGGCACTGAGTTAACAGCGCCGCGTTGCGCCTGCAGTCTACATTCATTTATACATACAGGTGTGTATTGCTATCACTTTTTGGGCAGGCGCAAGCCCGACGAGGCTTTGTACCCATACTCAATGACGGGCCCGTTTTTACAGACCAAGGTCCACCCACGGGCAGGGGGACTAGCCTCGTGACGTAGCGACATCCAAGACGCTCAGTCAGTCGCAAGATAGCCGTCAAAGAGGCAAGAACAGGCGACCTATTATGACGTCTTAAATCCATCATGATTTCTGTGTCAGAGAGAGACGGAGTTATACAAGACAAATAGCACTATCTCTTTTCTTCACACGAATCATGATAGCATTGGCACTTCGTAATACTGCCACAGGTAGAGAAAAGAATCCGAATAGTAATCAAACTAATCAAACAAGAAGGGAGTTGAATAGTTAACAACTTTCAGCTGAGATTTTAATATGATCATGCCTTTTTCTCAAATAAAAAAGCTAGGCAGATGATGAAATGATACTATTCCTAGCAGTGCCGCGCGATTACACACACTTAGTTACTGTTCCCGTGGGAATACGAGTAAAATATGCTTGAGTCTTAGGTGGCCCTTCGTACTCCTGCCTCCTGCCCCGTACAACGCAGGATAGGTGCATAAAACATAAGCATAATCAGCCTTTTAATATTCCCACTGCTGGGACACAGGCCTCCTCTCTAGGAGAGGGAATGGGCCGTAATCCACCACGCGGGCCCAGTGCGGATTGGTGAATGTCACATGTCTTCGAATTTTTGGCTCTAGGACATGCCGGTTTTCTCACGATGATTTCCTTCACCTATTTTACTTGCTAATAATGTAGCTTTCCATTGGTGGAAAATGTTTAAAATTGGTCGAAACAAATCTATACTAATATTATAAAGCATAGAGAAGAAGAGTTTGTTTGTTTGTTTGTTTGAACGCGCTAATCTCAGGAACTACTGGTCCGATTTGAAAAAATCTTTCAGTGTTAGATAGCCCATTTATCGAGGAAGGCTATAGGCTATATATCATCACGCTAAGACCAATAGGAGCGGAGCAGTCATGAAAAATGTGACACAAACGAAGTTGTGCGGACAGCTAGTCTGATATACAACCCTTTTTCTAGTTACGCAGCTATCCAGCAGGCTCCCTGGATCCTCCTCAGCTCAATAGGCGTCCATCCGAACCTGGAGGCTCTGGTGGACGGCGTCAGGTCCGTGGCCACGGTACCTCTGCACTTCAATGACAGCCCGATACCTATGACTTGGGGCAGAAGGATGTTGAATGGGATGTTTTATTTACTGATGAGCGTGGACAGTTGGTACGTCTTCAGTTATTTATATCTTACTTACTATTTTTAAATGCGAAAGTTTGAATGTATGAATTGGTGGATGTCTGTTACTGAATCACGCCATCCGCTGAATACAGAAAATGATTTAAAACTCCGTCTGTGCAGTTTCTTGCACTTTCTTCTCCATAGTGATCTAAGAAAGAAAGAAAACTCGTTTATTCCGGCATAGATGACGCACAAAAAAATAAATAAAACAAACAAACTTCAAAACAAACAGAAAATAACGTTTCAATTAAAACTAAAAACAATGTCAGGACCGCACACGACCACCACGAGGCTCTGGTCACACCACAGACAAAACAGAACACATTTAAACTTCTGTCTATGGCGTGACATCCGGCACCGACATCGACAGCAGTGACAACATAATAACAAACAAATGAAAGTAGACTGTTTACTTACTGTCCACTTGATCTACGCTTTCGAACGTGCAAATAGCTTCATCTTAATCGTCAACTCATCATAATTGCTTTGAATCTTGAATCCTGAATGGATCTGGATGAAAATTGAAGCACAGAGATATGTTTTCTGATCTGTATCTTGATATGTCTGATAGTAAGCATGTTCCCTGGGGATAATTTCGGTCATTAATGCGAGCGAAGCTACCGTGACAATTAGCCAAACGTTCGATAGCTTTTCTGTATTATTCACTTCGATCAGTATTCGTATCAAGTTTGAAGAAAATAGGAAAGGGTTTTCTATATCCTCCTGTATCGTCTTTTGATTGATTTGATGATATTTAGGAAAATTTATAACTTTATAAAGTATTTGCACCAAGTTTCAAGTAAATTAACCCAAGTGATAATATTCTTCCATAAAAATTTTACCACCCCCAAATACTCTTTTGGGAGTCACTGTGAAAAGCTATTTATGATAACTTTATTTTTAGATTAGGCCAGTACTCGTACCAAGTTATTTTCGCTCATAGAATCAGATTCTTCATATAAACTTCCAATCCGTATTTTACCCCCTTGGGGGATTTCCAAAAGTCCTTCCTTATCGGATGCCTACATCAAATAAGGTGTATGTCCTCCAAATATGCGCTGATCCATCAGTCAGGACAAAAGTATTTGTATAAAATGATGATTAAAGTATTTACACTGCCAATTTAATTTCATAGTGGTTATGCCCATTTGTTAATATAAAATTCATTTTTCGCCGCTAAATAATTCACAAAAAAAAATCTTTTTTTTTCTCTTGACGCCTCGGACAGAAAATATTCTTGTGTTTTAAATACACTCTGTTCAATCTGGGCAGAACTTGGTCCAAGACTCCCTTTCTTAAAGTTTTGCCTTCAACCACTACTCTTACTCCTCCTCCTCAGGTTCGATGAGCTCCGACAAGCCGCCATCTATGAGGACATCTTCTCTCCTTTAGCTGCTGAACGTGGAGTCCCTCTCCCTCCATTCCATGAGGCCCAGCACAACGTATCCATCCTTCTGGTCAACTCGCACGAGTCTATAGCGCCGGCGCTCAGTCTACCTCCGAATGTCATCAATATTGCTGGCTATCATATTGAGGAAAAACCTCCTCCGCTGCCTAAGGTAAGGTGGAAGGAATGTCTGCCAGGGATATGGAATTATTTGAAAGTGTTACCGCGGCCCTGGAACGCTAAGGAAAAGTCAAAACGTTTATTTCAATTAGGCCATTAACGGCACTTTTGAACGTCATCAATAAAAATTATCATAATTAAGTGACTCTAGCGTCCATTCGCAAAGGTAGATTCTTATGGAGAAGAACGGACAAGGAACTCACAGAAAGGAGGAGGGAAGAACACGAGGGAGGGTTTTAGTCAGTAAAAGTCCCTTCTGCTTTATCCAGAGCGGAAGGAATCATTCGAAGATTTACCATCTAAAAGTTAGGTTGATAAGAGAATTTGTTATTTTTGTTGTTCTGGTATAAAAGCTGATATTTTTAATGATTTAGTCTAGAATGTTGCTGGCTGATAGTAAATCCTCTTTACCAGGTCACAAACAAACAAATCTTAGCCATCCAAAATTCTTTATATTTACTATTTGCGTTTTAGGCTGGAAATTTCAATAAATCCACTGTATTAAGATACAGACCTGTTTTTTTTTGGATGAGAAATCATCAAATCACTCCTCCAGCTCTGGGCGGAGCGTGTGGTAATGTCAGACTCTTACTGATTAAAACCCACCCGTGTTCCTTCAAAATGTCCTTCAAAATGTCCTTTGCGTTACAGGGCCGCGGTAATTCTTTCGAACAAATCTGCAACCAAGATATACAGATCTGGCTCATTGATCAACGATGAGAGTTGACTATGCTATTCTGCCTTGTTCTGATTGGGAAGATTAGCATAGATATACCTAGCTTAGTAACTAACTACCCAAATCTAGCTTTCTTCTCACAAAGAGCCAAGTACATTTCAGGATCTACAAGACCTCCTAGACCGCTCTCGCCAAGGAGTAATCTACTTCAGCATGGGCTCTGTCCTCAAGTCATCAGCCCTCAAGCCTCACACGCGCTACGCTCTGCTCAAGCTGTTCTCTACACTGCCCTACACCGTGCTGTGGAAATTTGAGGAGACTCTCACTGGCTTGCCGAGGAACGTGCATGTGCGACCCTGGCTGCCCCAGCCTAGTGTGCTTGGTAAGATAGATAAAATACTCTTTGTAATCATCCCGCACAGGTCGATCTTTAAGGTTAAGCAACGCTTGCCAAGGTTGGTCTGTGGATGGGTGACCATCTTAACATACCGAGTTTCCTCCGTGCCTCGGAAAGCACGTTAAGCCGTTGGTCCCGGCTGTCATTTGTAGATATTTGGCAGTCGTTACGGATTGTCAGAAGCCAGAAAATCTGACACCAGTCTTGCCAAGAAGTACCGTGTTCCCCAGTTATTGGGTTGTGCTGGTATTCAGCTGAATCCGGTATGACTGGAAGCCGACCCCAATATAGTTGGGAAAGGCTAGGCAGATGATGATGACTCTTTGTAATCATAGTTCATAGGAGGTCTGTGTCCTACTTCGCACATACGGATGGCGAGCTACGGGTAGCTCGCCGTCTGATAACAACCAGGCCCGGGTCGACGACGCGTCGTGTTCCACGCGCGCCTCAAAGAGCCGTCAGCAAAGAAGACGGGGCCCCTTAGGGTCAGTGCCTGCTAGGGTGCAAGAATTTGTTCGAAAGAGTCACCTTGCCCTGGACCGCAAAGGGCACGAGAAGGATCACGGGTGGGTTTTAGTCAGTAAGATTTTGACACTCTCTCCGCTCCGGCTAGAGCGGGGGAAGTCATTTGATGACTTCCCATCCTGAAAAAAAAAAACAAAAAAGGCCCGTGTCCTAGCCTAGCAATAGGAATATTTACTTCATAAGAGTATCACTTACAGAAAAGATAGATGAAGGAATAATACAGGATATACAAAGGATCCCTATCGCCTTAACGATAAAAGCGTCACCGTCTGCCTAGTCTTTCCCAACCATATTGGGTTCGGCTTCGAAATAAACCGGATGCAGCTGAATACCTATCTGGACTCCACAACTGGCAAGACTGATGTCAGAATTTCTATCTTCTGACAATCCGTAACGACTTCCAAAATCTACAAATTACGGCCGGGCCCAACGGCAGAACATTTTTAGGCCGATTATTAAAGAAAGAAAAATGTGTTTAATTGGCATTATATAAAAAAACACCTTATAATTAATCAAAATAAAATAATGCCAAAAGGGCCTCAGCTCATCATAATGCCAGATGGCGACACAAGGTGCACCACCAGACTCTGATTTTCAGCTGCAACCCACAAGTGCCATACGCTCGAAAACGAAAACACACATATTATATATTTTTACAAAAAACAACAACAACTAAAAATAAAAATGTTGCGACTTGCGACACCCAATTTTAAAGTAACAATAAACAATAAAAAGAGATTACAAAGTGCCCATAAATATAAAATAATATAGGATAACAAATATTGTAATACATCAAAGTTTTATCACTTAAGCTGACTCTAATATCCCCTCTTCCAGCCCACAAAAACGTGAAGCTCTTCATAACTCACGGAGGTCTGCTCAGCACACTGGAAGCCATCCACGCTGGAGTGCCTCTCCTAGCAGTTCCTGTCTTCGGTGACCAGCCAGCCAACGCTGAACGAGCCAGACGAGCGGGATATGCATTGAGGGTCGACTTCCACCCTAACGTTGCTGAAGAGTTGGGGGTGGCGCTGAGAGAGATGCTGAGCAATGATACGTGAGTATAGGGTTGCCATCCGTCCGAGTTTCCCCGGATTTGTCCTAGTTTTGAGGGCGTCCGGGGAGCGTCCGGGCGGGGTTTTCAAAGGTGTCTTGGAATTACTCGGACATTTTTTGTGTCTAGGAATCCTCCATTGATTGAAACTTGGGAAGATAAGCAACAAATTAAAACAATACTTAGTTATGTAATCATTCATTTGTAATCGTAAGAGGATCTACTCGAAAAACACCAAATAGCTGGCGCTATAGTTTATAACGCGCAAACACGCTGTAACAGATTATTAAAAAAATAAAAGTTTATCTTTTTTTTTTGTTATAAGGCTTTTTTTTCGGGTCTGTCCGGGGAAAAAAATCAATTTCACTCAAATGTCCGGGGTTTTAAAGATATTGCCCGGCGTCGGCAATTTCGATGATGGCAACCCTACGTGAGTACAACACCATAATCGTTTTTCTTATTAATATTGTTGCGCGCCACAAACAAGCAAGGAAGATAGCGGTATTCGGTACCACTAGCGCCATCTAGTATCGAGTAGCAGAACTAGTAAAGTCAAGAACCTTCGAGCCTTTTCTATGCTAGAACATACAATTCTGATTCGGTCACGCAGGGAAACTTCAACAAGATTCCACCAGCTTTTACGACAAATCATTTACGGTTCAAGCGGTGCGGCTATGGAATGCCTTGCCCGTGTCGATAAGGCGTGCTCAATCCATTTTTAAAACAATGGTCAAAAATCACTACCTCTCTCTTTAATCGTTTTTATTTGCGTTCTATGCTTTTTGTTTTATAATTATTATTGTATAGGTATATTTATCTACCATGTATTTATTGTATATATAATTAGTACACCTAAGACTACCTACAGTACTGTATTTCCTTTTCTCTTTCAAATCCAACCAAAGGTTGTCTTGAAAAGATCGCTTTTAGCGATAAGGCCGCCCATTGTGTCACCCTATGTAATGTTTTCTTTGTCTATATTTTCTGTAACTTTTATGGTGTACATAATAAAGAGTATTCTATTCTATTCTTCAAGCAAAACTTTTTCCACTGGCCTTCGGGCCTCTTCTGATGTGATTTCTGTTAGTATCAGTCATGAATCATTTCTGTTTACAGTTACTACAAGAAAGCCCAGTATCTGTCGAAGATATTCCGCACGCGACCAGCACCGCCGGCGGACCTGATCCCGTTTTACGTCAACCTCGCTATTGAAACCAAAGGTAAGTCTTTTATCTCATGTGCCTGTAAATGGTTTAAATTATTAGAAATAAATGCTTTGAGTTTCAGTTTGAGTTTGACTTTAAATTTGTTTTCAGCGGTTATTGTTGTCATATTTTTTAGGTTCCTGTGTGATGTAAAGTTTTGTGATTTCTTTTTGCTGGAATTAACTCGGTTTTTAATAAAGTTTTTTTTATCATTAGAATTAATTCAGAAATGCTTACAATTATTGAACTATGTGTGGGAACTTAAATACTTTGAGTATTACAGATAAATTATAATCCCGTCACGTCTTCTCAGAGGTATATCAGGTTCTGATGATTTAAATAATTTCGCTGGTACCGTGAACATATATCAGAACTAGCAGCGCCCCGCGGTTTTACCCGCGTAGTTCCTGTTTCTGTGGGAATATGAGGTTAAAATAGCCTATGTTACTCAGGGTGTCTCTATCTCTATTATCTCTTTATTTATTTAACTATACATACATTTTTATATTTATAAATATGTATATCTTGTAAAAAAAAAAAAAAACAAAAAAAAACATTTAAAAATACAAAACACAGTAGTTCGCCGGTTTCGGGAGCAGGGTCCAAGCTGCCGGTGGTTAGGGCTCCAGAGAAAGGAACCTCCTCACAATACGAGCCGTATCGAGGAGTACTGCCTTCTGTATCAGGTCCTTTAACCAACCGTGTAACGCCAGCTTTGACAGATGTTCGTCGTAGCTTTTGGCCATCAGAATATTGGCCGTAACGACAATCGGCACAATGACAGCCGAGTCCACATTCCACATATCGACAACCTCGCAGTCGCGTGCTAAGTCGAGATACTTGATTTGTTTCTCTTTCTCAGCTTTCACGAGGTTCTCGACTATTATTATTAAGCCTGTAAAACATGAACCATTTGAAACCTACTTTTTTTTCTATTTTTCAGGAGCATACCACCTCCGCTCTCTGTCCTTGAAGTACAGCTGGTACGAGCGCTGGATGCTCGACTTTGTGCTCGCTTTCCTCTGCGTGCTCGCCGGGGTCATCGCACTTTTGACGTTAGCTGTCAAAGCTTGCGTGAGAAAAGTTACGGGGAAGAAGGAAAATATGACGAAGAAGATGAATTAATTATGTTTTAGTGTCTTAAGTGTGTAGATTGTACAAAGTGTGGGGTTGGAAATTCTTTTGTAAGTACATATTCTTAGTAATAAGTCTACAATCGTTTTAAATGGATAAAAATTAAAAAACTTCTACCAAACTTTAACCATGTTTGTATGTAATAGGAAAATAAAATAGACCTGAGAACCCGAGTGCTCACCTCAAAACACAAAAATATCATCACAATCGGTCCAGCCGGTTAAGAAGACTTCACTGACATACACACGATCAGAAATAAGTATTATCATCATACTTAATGTGGAAGTTTCAATCTGTTTGTTTGTGTAACAATCACGCAAAAATTGCTGAACGGATTTATATGAAATTTTGCGCACAGATAGTTCGTAACCTGGATAAACAGATAGGGTACTTTTTATCCCAGTAAAGGGCATGACTTCACAAGTACCAGGATATCAGAACTCTCGTTAAGTATCAGGATTCTCGTGCGAGCAATTCTTACTTATTGTCATTTTAAATAACAATTAGTAGAGACAGTTCAGTAATAAAAAACACGTTTAAATCTTTCTAAATTATTTATTAAACTAAGAGATCATTGTGAGTCTTACATACAAAACGTTAAATTAAAAATTTATTTACAAGAGTGCGAGATATTTTTCGAATAGTAAAACATACTCCTTAGTCCGATGTTCATTGGTTAGTTTATGCACTTGGATCTCACCCTCTGGTGTGAGCAGGGCCTGGGAAATGAAATAAGGGTAAATTGGGGCTGATAGAAAAGCAGGGGTTAATAAAAACAAAACTTTTATTGGGATTTTCACTTAAATATCATATTAATGACACAAAGCAACCATTTAAAAATAATTAATTTATTAAAAACTTCATGAACAGCTTTCAACCAAAGTATACCCTAATATTAAATAGGGGTGGGGTGTTATAAGTTTGACATGTCTGTCTGTTTGTCTATCTGTCTGTGGCTCCGTAGCTCGCCAACGGATGAAGCGATTTCAATATAGTTTTTTTTTTTTGTATGAAAGGTGAGTTACGGGCGAGTGTTCTTAGACATGTTTGATGAAAATCGGTTGAGCCGTTTAAAAGTTGTGGGGGGTGAAAGCGGGGAAGAATAACTGAATGTCTGCAAATATACTCGAGTGGGGTCTCAAATGAAAGCGCACTGAAAGAGAATACTGATGATGACTTAATTAGGAGTTTTCTTATAAGTATGTACCTATAAAATAAAAATTAAATTAAAAATTTAAAAAACCCCCGATACAAATAAAATCGCGTTGCGTTGGGGGACCGCGCTGCTTAGTTAGGTAATAGACTATTTGTAATTAAATTGTTAGGTTTGGAAGTCCCCCAACGCGACGTATTTTGTTATTAGTTATTTTTTTATATACGTCGCCGGATAATAGCAATGACATGGCAGGTGTATTAATTAAAGAAAAGTAAAACAAATTAAGCTTACCAGCGTACTATCGCCAGCTGAACAAGCGCTGGCCGCGGCGTCGCCCGCCCATTTCGCGTAGATATCGCTAAATGAGAGCTCCCATTCGACCAGGCTGTCATCTTGTAGTGATGCGAACAGACAACAAGGGTTGATGCGCGACCACGCTAGTGATGTTACTGACAGCTGAAAATAGAAAAATAATCATAAGTATATGATACGGGTAAGATTTGTGAGTTTGTGACGTTGTAAGGGGTAATCTCTGGATCTACTGAACCGATTTTCAAAATTATTTCACCAATAGAAAGCTACGTGTTATTGCGGAGTGTCATATTTTATCCCCGTATTGCCACGGGAACGGGAACAACACGGGTAAAACCGTGGGGCGCTACTTGTGTACATATAAATTTAATTTGAGAATTTAGGGACTACGAACTCTATATACAAAGTCCAAATCCCATTGCAAAATATATCTACTTTTAGGCACTTTTAGTAGAAACGTTAATTTAAAAATCAATTTAAAATATACAAAGCTTAAGTCGATATTTGAGTTGATGGAGTGGAATTATCGCGAATTCAAATTCTAGTGAGACTCTCTCGTTGGTAGCAGTCAGGTTCCGTATAAAAAAAACTGAAAAAATGTGACCAGAAGTGAAGAAGTGGTGACGGGGGTTTTTGCGGACTGACTAGATTGCATAGAATAGGGATGTTTCCTGAGGAATAAAAATATGATCCTATTTAGTCCATCAGTTAGATTATCGAAAAATATTGGACACGAAATCTCTAAAAATTAACGAAGATAAAAAGCTTCAAAGATCATGAGTGGGGGCTTGTGACATCACGGCGTGGTAAAAATCTTCGCACGAAGTGACGTCACACGATTTTTCAACGCACTATATCGTCTTCGTTTTTTGTTTACGTGAAAAAATAAAAAATAGGTACGTGTCCAATATTTTTGGGAAGTCTATCTTACGGACTAATTAGATTTTTTTAGGCAACTACCCTATTGTCCTTCTAACTACATCTACGTATATTCATAGTCTATTTGACGTTCAAGAAAAAAATGAAGGAAATCATTACATTGACATTTTCGGTCGAGTTTCTTGTATCGTGAGTTCTTTGTCTTGAGCCTCCGAATCCAAAGCCTATTGCCATATTGAAACTTCCTCCGCAGCTCATGAAGCGCACCATTAGTTCCTTTTCAATAATATTAATTTCGTTTTAAAGGAAAATGTACATAAGTTACATTACTCACGAGAGCTAAAGTTTGACTGCCCATGTACTGACATGTGAATTAGTTAGCAGTGGTGGCCGAGTGGTAGCGGTCCCGACTTACGAATTGTAGGTCGTGGGTTCTAACGGTTCTAACACAGCCCGGCGCATTAGTTTATGTAATTAATTTCATCACCACTGCTCTCAAAACGGTGAAGGAAAACATCGTGAGGAAACCGGCATGTCCTAGAATCAAAAATTCAAAGACATGTGACATTCACCAACCCGCACTGGGCCCGCGTGGTGGATTACGGCGCATTCCCTCTCCTAGAGAGGAGGCCTGTGTCCCAGCAGTGGGGACATGAAATGGCTGATTAAATGTTTGGTTCTAGGACATGTCGGTTTCCTCACGATGTTTTCCTTCACCGTTATGAGAGCAGTGGTGATGAAGTTAATTACCTATACAAAGTAATGCGCCTGGCTGGGTTTGCACCCGCAACCTACAATCCGTAAGTCGAGGCCGTTACCACTGCTATCAGATTGAGGCCTTAGTACCGAGATTTTCCTTAACCTAAAGTATATTTCATGCAAGTATTCATAATCGGCAACATTACCTTGGAACCTTTCCTCTCGTGTTGATTGGAAACAGTGCCGACGTAGCGACCTTTGTGGTCTGACTGGATCTTTTCAATGTCCTTAGGTTGTATGTTCCTATAAAATGCACAAATGTAACAATCAATTTATTTCTTTAGTACTTTACTGACGCTAACAGATGTACAGGGGCGGTCTTAATTAATGTTTCAGGCATTTTCTGCCATATGCATATGCTAGGGTTGCGGAATTTGTTCAAAAGAGTCACCGCGGCCCTGGAACGTAAAGGGCACTAGGAGGAACACGGGTGGGTTTTAGTCAGTAAGAGTCTGACACTCCCTTTGACATGAGCTCGTGGCTAAAGAATAACAGCCGCACAGGTCATGCAACGCTTGCCAAGGTTGGTCTGTGGATGGGTTCTTCACCATCTTAACATACCGAGTTTCTTCCGTGCCTCGGAAAGCAAGTTAAGCCGTTGGTCCCGGCTGTCATTTGTAGATCTTTGGCAGTCGTTACGGATTATCAGAAGCCAGAAAATCTGACACCAGTCTTGCCAAGAAGTACCGTGTTCCCCAGTTAATGGGATGTGGAGGTCTGGTAGGCAGCCGCTCCACGTTAAATACTGGTATTTAGCTGAATCCGGTTTGACTGGAAGCCGACCCCAATTTAGTTGGGAAAAGGTTAGGCAGATGAGTCTGACACTCCCATCCGCTCCGCCCAGAGCGGGAGAAAGTCATACTTGTCTTGCCAATATCATGCAATCAGTAGGAAACTTAAGGCAGCCGGGCACAGATAGGTTAGGTTTGAATAGGATGACGGGAGCTAGGGTGTTGGCTCCCATCATCCCATTTCCCACAGTTACATACCTGCAATCCAAAGTAAGTAAAACCCTATTTTCAAGCAAGGAACACACACTGATGGTCCCAGTGTCGGTGGCCGCTAGGAAATATGGCAATCGGTGAGGAGAAACTTCTATGCAGGTAACTGATGAGGCGTCAGCTGTAAAAAGAGATAAAACATTCTTATTGGATCCCTCTCGCTCTTTCTTTCTTTAAATGCGGTTATGTTTTCCTCTGAAAGGCTTTCCATTGTAAGTAGTTTCAATAAAAAGGATATAGAATACAGGCATTTGTAGCAAACCAAGCGTATCGTATGCTTCGAGACTGCAACTTAGGCTCAAATAGTTGCTTGGACACTTTCGGAACAGCAGTTTTATTTCTTTGGAAGGCATTACTTCAATCTCTTTGTTGAAACTATTAGTTTTGTATTTTATAGTCATGAAGTAGGAGCATCAGAAGGCCTCCCCCAAGGTAGACCCTCGTTTCACAGGTCATCACAAAGCCGGTCTACCGGCCGAGGTAATCCGCTAGATGAGAGACGCTCAGCAGCCTTACCACGATGTCTTAAATCTATCATGATTCCTGTGTCAGAGAGAGACGGAGTTACACAAGACGAATAGCACTATCCCTTTCCTTCACACTGAATCATGATAGCATTGGCACTTCGTAGTACGGCCATAGGACTTGTCGATGGAAATAGTGGCAACACTGTGAGTGACCTAATTTGTCAAGCTGTGGACATCTTTTGGTTGAAATAATGATATTAGAAAGGGTCTTACCTGCAACGCAAAACTTATTCACTCGAACCACTCCAAGAATCCTCTTGCAGCACAAAACCTCTCCACAATTCTTTGCGATCAAATAATGATCTCGATCCTTCCAGTTCATAACTTTCAAGTCCCCACAAACAATACCACTCTCCCAATTTTTAGAAACGTCTTTTTCAACGGACAACACTCGTCTAATTTTCGCACTGGCAGCACTGGACGGCCTGTCACTGTCAAAGTCAAAACTAATGGCGGATTTAGGGCGGGAAATATCTTTTTTTAGTATTGTTTTTTCTTGCTTTCTGTTCATTAACCTTCTTTTTGCTGCGTTTAGATTAAAGTTCGATTTTATGTCGCTGTTTTGTGGGTCTTTTAAGGGGAGATCTATGTGGTCTAATAAAGTTATCGTTTGGTTCTTTTCTAGCTTCATTTTGGACCAAAATGCTTTGCCGATATCTGGTGGGATTGTCTTAGACTTTTGTTGTACTATTGACCATGTTGTAAGGACTCCTATACTTTGAAGAGACACGACCTGTTTAAGTGGAAAAGCCATGGCTATAGAGCTACTTTAACACACACTTTGTTGTATATGCGTCGGTATTAAGTTTCTTTGAAATCGGTTAATTAATTTCTAAGAAGCTGCTGGGAAAACCTAGCTACTTACCTGTCCAACAATCCTCCGTCCCCCCTCTTGACTTATGACCGCATGCGGGTCACCCGTTACCTCCAAACCGACTATGCGGTCAGTCACGTCACCACTGCTCATATTAAAAGCACTGTTGGTGAAAGCACACGACTGTAGCGCGCAATGTATTCTCGGCTGGAATGAAAACCGAATTTAATGGTGGTCTCTGATATATAGACACACACGTCTAGGAGTTAGTTAAGTGCTTTATGAATGTAAGTCTTATTCTTTTCAGCGAATTTGAACAAGCGTTTCAATTGAATGAGAGACGAGGACTAGTCGATGGACTTGCTTTACACAACAACATAAAATCAAAGTTCGATGTATAAACCCGCCAAGCAATCAAATAAGTAGGAACTTGAGTCAGTAAACATTTTTTCTTTCAGGAAACTTACCCCTTCTATACCAATATTACTGTTCATCTTATTCCACAACCGATCCTTCTCAACATCTGTGAGTTCTTTCTCATTTATTTCTACTAAATTAGTAGGTTCCTCGTCACTGGCAACATCGTCCCGCCATGTTGCTTCTTCTGACAAATCCCAAAGGTGTACTGAACTGAAATCAGTATTACAGATATTAGTTTCACCGTTTATTATGTTTAAGATTACATGTTGAAGTGACACTTACCCATCTTCTAAAGCAGCTACAAAATATCCATCTGTAGTTCCTCTTAATCTTCCTTTTGCTACATTGTCTACAGCGGTTAGAAGTTTTATAGGTTCCCGCGTGGCAACACTGATGTCCCATAGGCAAATCGTGCACTTTTTCAGAGCTACGTTCTCTGCTTTTTGGTGCACTGTCATTATAAGATTTGATTTTGTTTCCGAAAAATACATTTGTGAAATCTTTGTTCTATTTAGAAAAGAAAACTTTTCAGCCGTTATTAGATTTGGGGAAATAGATACGTAACCTTTGCTAAACGGATAATTGGTAATATTTAATTCTGATAGTTCTGTGTTACCCCTGTTTGTGTTCAAAACATTACAGATTCTACCTTCTATTCTCTTTAAAAACTTCCCAAGTCTTTGGGTGTTATAATCGTTATTTTTTAATTTCGCTTTGTACGTTTCGTATGGCAACATTTCACTGGGCCCGACGCCATCTTTTTGTTCAAAAAAGATTCTCAACGGATCCGTTTTATAATTTTCATCTAAGTTTATCGCGTTATTTGTTTCCACATCCAAAGTATGTGTGGTCAAAAATGTGAATTTAGTTAAATAATCTTCCATATTTTTACTATATTTTCGGCTTTCTACTTTTTGTTTGATACAAATATCATTTTTTGTGAATTCAACAGGATGTTGTGTCCATTTGTGCTCGCATTCTATTTCGTCTGTCTGTACTTCTTCGTTGATACCATCATCAAAAGTTTGTACAGCAATTTGGGTGTAATTCGATCTACCGAAGGTCGCCATATACAGGTCATATGAAATAGGTTTCATTTCAAAGAGACTGTAAGACATTTCATGCAAAGTTATAATGCTCAGTAAATCTTTAGCGCGCTGTCTTAACCTGTCTCCTATCCTTTTCTTTCGCCGATTTTCTCTTGACTTTGTGAAATCGATGAAAAGAGGTCTGAAAAAATTGTAGTTTACTTTAAATCTTGAATTCGGGTACTAGTGCGAAATTGACTTGGTGGCGCGCCTATGAACGGTGGGTTCGAAAACTGGCTTCCTATAGGAAAGTCCAAGTGTGTCGCAAAATATATGTAGGTACATGTGGGTAGTTGACTAAAAATCTAATTTGTCAAAAGTATTGGACACGTTTTTTTCTTTTTTCACATAAACAAAAAACGAAGACGATACAGTGCGTTGAAAACTTATGTATCGTCACTACGTGCCACAATTTTTACCACGACGTGACGTCACAAGCCCCCACTTTTTGTATAAATTTGATAATGCAAAAAATAAGTGTCCTATATTTTCTATAATGTAACTGACGGACTGAATTGAATCATATTTTCTCAAATCAGTAAATTTTCTATAAAATAGCTCCCAATAGAGAGCACACTAAGTATTAAAATTATTTTAGACTAATTGCAGAAACAAGTTAACAGAAGGAGCAGAAAAAACATCTTCTGCACAAACCTGTCAATAACTTCGGTATGCACAGTCCTTATGCTGGAAACGGCACTAGAACTGCTCATTTCCTGAAAACCCTCGTCTGTTAAAGAGCTGGGTTTCTCGCCACCCTCAGCTGCCTCCAGAATGAAGTCTAAAGCGACTGGTTTGAGCTTATTCGCTGAACGATCGCGGAGATCGAAACTGCCTAAAAATAGATAAATATCGATCTTCAATTTTAATGTCAAATTATGTTCATTTTGCATATAGGGAACGTGCAAACACTATATAGACGCGCCAATGTCAAGTATATTTTACTTACAAGTTTCAAATTTGTAACGCTAGATGGCACAGTCTACTTCGTGCATGTTCCCCTAAACGGAGGGTTCAGGAAGTATAGGTGGCAGCACAGGGCAAATATTTACAACGTAAAAGTTTCAGATTTGCAACACGCTCTAGGTTAAAATTAACACTATTTAACGCGTCGATCTTTCTACTAGATGAGGCCATAGTTTCCGATCCCTGACAAGAAACACCGAAACTAATTAAGAAGTCAGTCTCTAGTAAATTCTAAAAGCAAATGAGAACCCTGTAGGTTAATGTCTACGGGCGGCTTCTGAGGAAAGCACTACACAGATTTGAGTAGACCTGTCCAGACAGTGCAACCATTTGTCAGTTATCGTGTAGCTCAACTCAGAACTTTAAGGAGCTTGGAGTTCAACGATTAGATGATCAATACCAAAGTAAGGCAATTTGAGTAGATCGTATGAAGTACTCAAACTGGCAGACCGACACGAAATCAACTGATGTAGAAAATTTACTATGGCATGACTTGCGAGTTGCGACACACGCAATTAGTGCTGGCCCTGTTTATCATAGATTTTAAAATAACAACTGCTTTTTTTATTTTTTTTTTAACGGCGTCTTGTATTTGTCAAGCTTTTGAAAAAAAAGGATAATTTAAAAATCCAATCATATACGCTATTTCGAAGCCATATTAAATTAATAGATAGAGCTTGTCAAAGTTCACATAAGAATATAATTAAAAATATTTTCCTTAGCGACATTTATTGATTTATTGCTGTAGGTAGACAAAGTCAAGGGTTTCTAAATAATATCGAGGAGCTCGTGGCTAAATAGGTAATGACAGTAGCATGGATTGATAATTCTGAGGTTGTTTCATGGACGGGTGACCATTTACGGCCGAAAACAATAACCAATCTATCACATACTGGAGATAGATAAACAAATGAAACAACACAAAAATTATATAGGTTTTCTGTTGTTTCATTTGTTTTTCTATCTCCAGTATGTGATAGATCGGTTATTGGGTTCGGCCGTTAATGAATGGTCATCCATCCACGAAACTACTGGCTTGGTATCATACCAAGCCTACTCCGTGCCTCGGAAAGCACGTTAAGCCGTTGGTCCCAGCATTAATTTGTAGAATTGTGTCGTTGAGGGTAGTCAGATACTAGACAGACCAGAATCTGAAGTCAGTCTTGGCCAAGGGGTATCGCATACTGCTAGGGATGCGGTATTTATTCGAAAGAGTCACCGCGGCCCTAGAACGCAAACGGCACTAGAAGGATCACGGATGGGTGTTAGTCTGTATGAGTCTGACACTGCCTTCCGCTCCGCCCAGAGCGGGAGAAGTCAATTGATGATTTCCCATCCAAAAAAAGGGGGTGTCGTAAAGCCTAGTTATTGTGCTATGAAAGTCAGATATAAGGCTGATACTCTACTGAATCTGGTTAGTAATAATATAATTGGGGTCTTGGGGAAAGGGTGGGCAGTTTGATTCGAATTGTTTCTAAATATCATCAAGATTATTTTCCCCGGACGGACTTAGCTGTACTAAAAACGGACTTCCAGTTCACCAATTTATCTTACTGCAAAAAGCGAAGGATGAGAAAGATTGGTTGGATGATTGCTTCTGAACTTCCGTATCAAAAAATGGAACCCTATTTATTAATTATCCCTCTTACAATTTTACTGATGTCAGGAAAAAGATGGACTATGATAAAAAATCTGACGAAAGAATCAAAATACCAGGATTGTGGATTTTTTTCCAAAAATATCGCGACACTGGAACGCAAAAGGCATTTGAAGGAACATGCATGGGTTTTAGTCAAAAGTCTGACAGTCCCTCCTACGCCGCCCAGAGCGAAAAAGTAATTTCGACATTTCGCTATCAACAACCAAAAATCCATCTCAAACTTACCGGAGTCCAGCATATTCTCTTCATCCTTCACTTCCTTAAGCGTCTCTACAGCCTCGTTTTCATCGTCATCATCATCTCCATCACCTTCATCATCCTTACCAACAGCTCCATCACTGCCATTCTGTTCACTGGGTGATGAACTATGATAGGAATCGAAGTCTGACTCGTAACTTTCAAAATCATCTTCATAACTTACATCTTCGTCACTGGACACCTTGCTTGGCGGTGTCTAAAAAGGTTGGGTGTTATAGTAAGTACATATTATCAATACAAATAAATAAAACTGAAGAAGCTAAAAATATTCTTGTTCAGCTGCATCCGGCTTGATAGACTGGAAGCTGACCCAATATTTGAGAGACTTGGTAGATAAAGAAAAGAAAGAAAGAATAAAATTTATTTACCACATATGTACATGAAAAACGCACAATATAATTATTTCAAAAATGGCATGCAAAAAAACTTAGTGAGTGTCCCACGGCTGCACTAAAAAGGTCCATTTCAGCGATATGCCAGACGGACTGACGCTGATCAACGCTAACCAGTTGAACAGCGTTCTAATGAACCTTTATAGGAAACGTGGCGGTTGATTTGAATCAAAATAATATCGAATACAAATAAAAAACAAAAACAGTGAACAGGTATATATGTAAATTAGGATGGGTCAAATTATGTGTCAATCAACAATTACATAAATAGTAAGCCACTGATGGAAACAAACAAGTTTTTTTGCTAATGATGACTACATTGTATCAAAGGAATCTTACTTACTAATTTAAAAACGAAAGATTAGTTGAAGAAATAAATGTGTTTGTTACTCGATCATGCCAGAGAAACTCAAATGGATTTATATCCCATTCGCGATAAGGTTAGACATTGAAATACATCTTTTTTACAGTCCGTTCAACCGATTTTGACTTCTATTGCGTTGGCGGTATAACACATGGTAGCTGCAGTAAACAGTTGGTATTATAATCACGTTTTTGCTTTTAATGCCATCCTTATGTGTACAGAATAGAAGAACAAATCAGTTGAACGGACTATAAACAATTTTGTCCCAATGTCTAATCTTATTGTGAATGGAGTATAGATGAGTTTGGCATACAGATAGATTATAATTTGAAATAGCACATAGTACCTACTTTTACAAGTTTCCTTGAGACAATTTTCGTCATTTACGCGGGAGAAGCCACAGGCAGAAGCTGTGTAATTGAAATTAAAGTAGGTATACTCACCATTTTACTGTGACCTGGCTTCTCATCATCCAATTCAACATAGAACGCCTTTGGTTGCGCGCTAAGCTTTCGGGACAAGTTAAACATTTCTGCATTAATATCCACTACCTCCGAGTTTAGCATTTTTACTTCACTCTCATCCAAAGTCCTGGTTTTAGTCCGCTGCCTTTCAATGCCTTTTGAACTAGCTTTATCTTTCTCTTTTTTGTCTTTGGTCGCTTCTTTTATGAAACTCTTTTCTCTTTGTTCTTTTGTAGCATCGTTGATAAAACTCTTTTCTCTTCGTTCTTTTGTAGCTTCTTGAACAAAACTCTTTTCTCTCGTTGTCCGATCTTTTGTCGCATCTTTAATAAAACTCTTTTCTTTTTCTTTTCTATCTTTCGTCTTTTCTTGCGCAAAACTCTTTTCTCTTTCCCTCCGTTCTTTAGAGACATCTTTTACAAAACTGTCTTCTCTTTTAAAATCCATATTTAATTTCCTTTTCACGATTGGCGAGTTTATTGCAACGCTAAATTCTTTGCCTCTTGGCGTGGCTGAGTACCTTGTTGTCTTTGCATCAAACATTTTAGACGTCGCCATCTTGGATCTGTCACTTCTTGTTGACAGTTGACTGGTTGAAGACGGCGAAGATTTGAGTAAATCCTTCATTGGTGATACATTGCTTGCCGTGTTTGTAGTGCCCGGCGACTTCTTCGGTGCTTTCGCGCTTTGTACTGGAATTTTCTTCTTCTGCCCGTAAATATCGGCAGTCGTACTCTTTTGCATGAAACCTCTTGGTGTAGAGACTGTGTAAGGTGTCTTTTTGAGTTTATCTTCTTGAATCATTTTCGTGGCGTCATCTTTTGTTATCTTTTCCCTTTTCGCTTTGGTTTCGCTTGGCTTTTTTACTGTAGTCTGCATCTTAACTTAATTTTCGCTGGAATTTAAACAATAATTAATAGGGGTGTGAAAATAAGAACTTGGTACCTATAAGGTCATACTTTCTTGACAAAACAATAGTGCAAGACGATTAATTCATACAAACACAACATCAACTAATAATTTCAAAATTCGCGTGCACCGTCACGCGATTTGAGGGCACCTATTTTGTGTTTTTTAGGCCCACCGCTCGATGGACATACGGCAGACATGTCCAGCCCAGTTCCATTTAAGTTGGGCAGCCTTCTGAGCCACGTCAACGATCTGTGTTTTTGAGCGCAGTATCGTGTTTCGGATTCGATCCGTTAATTTAACTATTGTATGTATATCAATTGAGTTTGACAAAAAGTCCATGACAGCCTAGTTCATACCTGTAATTTTCTTCAAGCTCACTTTTTAAACAACATGCTTTCTGACTCAAAACTACGCATTATTGATGTTATTGATGGCAAGTAGGTACTTTGAAACACTCATTATATTTATGGTCACACCTTACCTATTTGTTTTTATTATCGTAATGTACTTAACACTTCATAACATAAATTAATATCTTAAGTAAGTGTAGTCTTAGGGCATTTTCCTATTGACAGCGATGTGGACGAATTTCTTATTGCTTTATTACAAGAATATCTTTAGAATAGCTTTATCACAACAAGCAGGGAAGGTGCCTTCCTTTTGTGTCTTGTAGGAGGATATTCTTACTATGTTTAATATTATATGTATTAACGAAATATTAAAAATATGCTTCACTTGTATTTCAGTTAAATTGAACATTAGGTACTGAGTAAGGAACATAGGTACATAGGTACGCAACTGTTTAATATTTTGCTTGACCTAAATAAGCCTCTGTAAAAAGTGTAACGGGCTCGCCTGTTTAGTAAAGAATCGATGTCATGCGAACTTTCACGTGCTTAAATGCAAAACATACATGAATAAATAATAAGCAAGAGACTCCAATTATAACTCACCTTGACATAATTTTCAATTTGACAAAAGAAAAACTTCACTGATATCAAATGTTTTCGTAAAAATCTTTCAAGTATTTCTATTTAAAACTTACAGCAAAAAGACTAGTATAAAACTGCGATACAAATTAATATATCGTGCGTATAAAACAACCGTCATTTAATGTACTCTGTGACAGAATCTATTTTTTGTACACAAATTGCGTTGCTATGGGAACTGTTATTTCAAACATTGTCAATCATTTGCATGGAAGTATTAAGTACATAAACAGTAGGTATCAACGTGAGTATGTTGTCGAGAATGTGAGTGAGAATATAGTTTAAAAATATTGATCATAAGTTTTTTTTTAAACGTTGCCCCATATTATGATGTACTCCGGTATCGTGGGTGCGTTTACAAACATTAATACTCACATACACAAGACACCCAGACCCGGAACAACTATCTGTAGGCCATACAAACATTTGTTCCGTGCGGGGATCAAACCCGCGACACGTAGCGCAGCAGCCGTATGCTCAAATAATAAGTGGGTAGGTACCTAATGCGTGTTTGATTACACTTAGATACCACTTAAATGTTCTTTTTTTATAGTTATTTGGAATATTTGTTCGAAAGAGTCACCGCAGAGCCCGGAACGCAAGGGCACAAGAAGGATCATGGGTGGGTTCTAGTCAGTAAGAGTCTGACACTCCCTTCCGCTCCGCCCAGAGCGGGAGAAATCATTTGATAATTTCCGACAAAAAAAGGCACGCAACATCACGCCTTCTATTTTAAATAGAGTGCTTAATACCTCTATGTTTTAAGCAACGTTCGCATTAGACCAGTCGAAATCTATCAAAATGTAGATCAACAGCCCTACCATGTCATCTTAAATCCATCATGATTCCGTCAGAGGGAGATGGAGTTACACAAGGCGAATAGCAGTATCCCTTTCCCTCACACTGAATCATGATAGCACTTCGTAGTTTTTCGCAACAGTACTGAGATCCAAATGCAAACGTTTTCAACGTTTTCAACTGTCGGTGCCGAGTGGGGCGTTGATACTGCAACAGTGCAATTTGGTTTACCTAGGCATCGCGTACCTACCAGCTAAATAGGTAATAACTACAGTAGAAAGTGGTAACACATTTCTTAAAACTGATCTGAACGAAAACAGCCCAAGAGCACATTACCAAAATTGGTAATTGACCTAACTGTTAATATAAGTCAATTACCAATTTTCATGCATGGTCAACAACGAAAGGATGGTAAAACTAAGTATCTTGGTACCTATCTAGGTATAACTACCTACTTACACAAATGATTACACTGGTCAACAAAAACACTCTTTTTGTGTGCAACAAGAAAACTTTTAACAAATATGAGAACATGTTTAAGTGCCATAGAACGCTCAGTTTTCCTGTAATATGATTTTGAAGTAGAACTTTGAATTTGTTTCGTTATCCCAAAACGGCAGCACATCGGGGATGATTGCTGAAACTCACGTGGACTGTTTATACACGGTGATGCAGAAACGGAGCGCATCCTTGGTCTGTAGGGTACGGGGCAGCGCCAACAGCATCCTAACTATGATCGTTTTTTATATGGATGATAATTCATCAAATGACTTCGTCCGCTCTGGGCGGAGCGGAAGGGAGCGTCAGACTCTTACTGACTAAAACCCATCCGTGTTCCTAGTAACGCCGTTTGCGCTCCAGGGCCACGGTGAATCGTCCGAACAATTTCCGCAACCCTGGCAGGCACTGGTCCTACAACTTCTATGCTAATATTTTTTTGTGGCACGCATGAAACACAACGCGCCGTCGATCCGGGCCTGGTTGTTATCGGACGGCGTGCCACCCATTGCTCGCCGTCCGCAGGCGCGCGCCTACGGTAGCCGAGAATCGTCCTGCCACACCCCACGGCCCGACTTTTCGTGGTGTTACCGTGTTATTGTTATCACTGGCACTGATGTGAGATTGCCGTACTCATTACTGAAGAGCATGTCAATCGAGCTTCATCGTCTTTTCATTTCACTTTAACTACCTATCGGCTTATAATACAGAAGGTTCTACCAGGGGTTTCGCTCGCGTGATTGTCAGAAATAATCCTGGAATAAAAAAAGCTATTCCAGACTATAATTTATCTGTGTGCCACATTTCATCCAGATCCGTTCAGTCGTCCTGGCGTGCGTGATTGAGTAACTAAAATCCATCCAGAATTTCGGACGTATTAATAGTGGTAAGATAGAAAAACTTAAATAATAAAATCAGACTTTCTCTGCTATCCATAGGTATTATATCTACGAGGCGTCCCGTCCCAATAGGCCACAAAAATAATTAAGTAGGTGAAGGTCACATTTTATAGTGCCAGATGACGATTCGCTGAATATTTAAAACGACCACATCTGTTCCGGCGACGCTTTACTAAAAATAATCTCAAATATTATTGGTTGAAAGTTATAGATTGATTAATTCGCTTTTCGCTAAGTAGTACTAGCAGACCGAGTACTAGTAGTTTTTTTTTAGTACTCCACCCCTCAACCCTTCTATCACTTGAATTAGCTACTGCGCAGCGAATACCTTGCCGCCATTTGGTTTGACTCTGTCACACACAGACAGAACATCATGATCAAACACTATCCAAATAGTCATGAATGCCACGATATTTTGAACTCTATTTTGGTCACTATTCAGTCCGTTGTAGGTACGTGAGGACCCATATTCCAAAACGTAAACTCCAACATGAGCACGAAAACGTCAATGAAAGCTTGTCTAATTGACGTTATAAATTGAAGTTTTTGTGCTCGAGGAACGAGTTTTAGCCGAGCAACCCACACTGGGCCCGCGTGGTCGATTACGGCCCATTCCCTCTCCTAGAGAGGAGGCCTGTGTCCCAGCAGTGGGAACGTTAATAGGCTGATTAGGTATGTATTATGTAAGTGCGTTTACGCATTTGCTTGCTTCTCTCGGGCCCAAAACCTTAAATTTCATGCGTAGTAGTAGTACCTACCTACAGTTTCATGCTCTGATGAAGTTGGGAGTTCGAGCAGTTAGCTGATGTTATACAAACGCTTCTTGTAAAGTTCTAAACAAGACATTCTCTCCTATCACTCTTTGGAGGGGTTAATATATTCCTTGAAATAAATCGTTTAGTCTTTGGCGTACCAACGCTGTAGCATAGTGGGACGCTTGCCCCACCCTGACCCAGACTTTATTGTTGCAAATAGGTATAATGGGATCTAGAGTAAACGAACGAAGCAAGCGGACTTAGCTCCCGTCATATCATTCATGTTAGGATCCTTTAAAAACTGCAGACCAACTCCCCGCTCAACGGGGAGATTGAAATTGATAGCAGATTGAATTTAGAATTCCCAAAATTAAATATTTCATATATTTTCACTACACGGTTGCCCTACTGCCCTATTCCATGAACGGCCTAAGCTTCCAGCTAGCTGGCAGTCCGTTCAATGAACAGGCTAGGCAGCCAACTAAACGACTGATTAAGCCAGTTGGTTGCGACATTCATTGTTCAGTTGATGGTGTGAATTGAAAAATAACGACTCTAGCACAATGTGTGATATGTGTGTGTAACTTATTATATGACTAAATAAATATTACTAATACCTACCTTCTATTTATTCTGTTATTTAGTGCGCTTGGTGCAGACACATTCAAATTGTGTCGGAATTGGCTACTCTAATATATCATGATAAATCTTAAATGGACTGAAACTAAATAGGTAGGTATTATTACGACTAGCAACTAACTTCTTTTATGTACGTTTCACAGATTTTAAGGAACATGCTATATTTTCATCTTGCTTTCATTTAAAAGAATTCCGTGTAAAATAGGGTTCTCTATTGTGTCACCTAAATTTTTTATCCATAATTTAAAGAGCCATAACTTTTTTTGTCCTAATCATCATTTCTCCGAATGATAACTTACCCGAACTTAATATCACCTAATATCTGATGCCATAAAATTGAAATCCCTAAATATAATATGTCCTAAATCCGTTTGTCATAAATATTACAATCAATAATATACATAATTTATAAAATCGTTTTCAATAAAAGTTATAATTCCTAAATTCAAGTTACTTAATGTTTATTTATAATAATAATATTCTTAGATCTTATAACAAAGCAATTGCTATGAGCTTCTCTCATTTTTTATAATTAAAAATATCTGATCATGCATTATAATCTTCATCTATATTTTCTGTAACTTATATGGTGTACATAATAAAGAGTATTCTATTCTATTCTATAATATTTTATTGTTCGTAAATAAATATATTATACATGTACTCAATAAAGCAGTTGATTGTGAACATGTGGTTTTTGTAAGCAAGCAAGCATGCAGCATGCAAGCAAGCAAGCATGCAGCATGCAAGCAAGCAAGCATGCAGCAGGCAAGCAAGCATACAGCATGCAAGCAAGCATACAGCATGCAAGCAAGCACGCAGCATGCAAACAAGCATGCAAGCAAGCATGCAGCATGCAAGCAAGCATGCAGCATGCCATCAAGCATGCAGCATGCAAGCAAGCATGCAGCATGCAAGCAAGCATGCAACATGCAGCAGGCATGGTTTCTGTCACGGCTCCGGCGCTGCGGGGCTCCGGCGGTCCCACGCGAGTTTATCGTCGCAGATGGGTTTAACGCTCTCCACCGCAGCTTCGGCCTGCTTCAGCCGCGGCGGCGAGTGTTACAACCACCTGCTCCTCAACTCGCGGGCCGCCTCGCCCCTCCGCGCCTACGCGATTTTAAATTACACTCTAGGGGTAGGGCAGACAAGACTACGTGGAGTCGGATTTACAGCGATTCGTTTCTGTCACTAAAACCTATTTTTAGCAAATGTTTTAGGACTAAAATATTTATTATAAATGAACATTCGGAATAATACACATTATTCAACACAATACTTAGGACATATGACTTTAGGGCATGTAAAATTAGGAGATTCAATTATTATGGTACTCGATATTATGACAGAATACTTTTAGAACTAAAGATAATTATGCTGAACAAAATTTCGGGGTTTTGAACATTATGGTTACTGCAGTTTATAGCAAACGTGTTATGGATAATGATTTTCGGACAAACAATTTTATGTGAAGAAAGGGAGTACCGTAAAATAGACCATACAAAAAATAAAAAAACTAATACGCTTTAATGTATTGCCAAAATTGCGATTATAAACTGACTGTTTTTCTTTTCCCGCGAAAACGAATGATGAAGTCACTCCTGTCTGCCAGAGATCATGAACCGTCATGTATTAAAATTTAAGTTCGTATTTTCGTTGTCATAACACCAGTGACGTCACTAGACGCAGATTGTTTACGTTCCGTTTCACGCTATATTAATTCGTAATTATAGTTGTTAAAAATCAATATTAACTACAATAAAAACCTTGCAGTGGCTCTTCTTTTATGCTATTTTATCATTTCAATAACAAAATGTTCATGAATTCTGTAATTGCATCTTCCCTTTGTGCTATTGTATACAGCAGTGAGATTCCGTACATATCTCACTGTGTAAACGTAGGCGAAGTAAGAAGCGAAGCAAGAACTGTCACAGTTCACTTCATGCTCACTCCACCTAAGCTTCCACGGTGAGATGGAGACAGAATAGACCACCAGGTTTACAGATACATTTTGGGCCAATTATTTTTAGTATATAAACAGCCTTTTAACGTTCCCACTGCTGGGACACAGGCCTCCTCTCTAGGAGAGGGAATGGGCCGTAATCCACCATGCGGGCCCAGTGCGGGTTGGTGAATGTCACATGTCTTCGAATTTTTATTTCTAGGACATGCCGGTTTCCTCACGATGTTTTCCTTCGCTGTTTTGAGAGCAGTGGTGATGAAATTAATTACAAAAAGTAATGCGCCTGGCTGGGTTTGAACCCGCGACCTACAATTCGTAAGTCGGGGCCGTTACCACTCGACCACCACTGCTCTCATTACTGAATTATTTGCAGTGGTTTCCCACGAAACAAGACAAATAAAATATAAGTGTGTTTCTTAAACTGTTAAAAGATATATTTTGATTGCTTTTTACACATTCAAAAGTCGAATACTGTAGATTTACTACCATTTAAAGAACGCCATTTTTTAAATTAAAACAAAAAGTAAATAAAACGAGGCTTTACTTATGTCGTCACAAATAGGTAACATTATGTACTTCTCGACAATAATTATCACTTAGATAAATAATACATATACAGAATACGAGGCGAACTTCAATAAATAACAAAAAAAAATACGGAGCTGACGAACGCACGTGCATACACTTCTGCATCTAACACCCTACTGATTGAAAAGTGTGAATAATTTACATGATTTCTTCTTTTTTTTCAACTAACCTCCGACCAGCGAAGATTTTGTTCAAGTATTCTTAATGGTAACTCGCTGGTTTCTTGGTCGGAGCTTTTGATTAAATTACAATCCAGCGATGATCGATGCTGGGTCTTCAACTCCTTGCTTGATCTTCCTCAGGAACATGACAGCTTCGCGGCCATCAATCAGCCTGTGGTCATATGTCAACGCGATGTACATCATGGGCCTGATGACGACTTGGCCGTTAATCGCGATAGGACGCTCGAAGATACCGTGCATACCCAAGATGGCAGACTGAGGAGGATTAATAATAGGAGTACCCAACAACGAACCGAATACGCCACCGTTGCTAATAGTGAAGGTGCCACCATCCATCTCCTCAATAGTTAACTTACCAGCTTTAGCCTTCTCCGCTAAACCAGCAATGGTCAACTCAATATCAGCATACGTCATATTTTGTACGTTCCTCACTACAGGCACAACCAGGCCTTTGGGAGTGGCCACAGCCACGGAAATATCTACATAATCACGGTAAATGATTTCGGTTTCCTCAATGACTGCGTTTACAACGGGCTGGTCCATTAAAGCGCTCGCTGCCGCCTTTACGAAGGGGGACATGAGTCCCAGTTTGACGCCATGTTTCTTGGTAAAAGCTTCAAGATTCTTCTTCCTGAATGCCATTATATGAGACATGTCGATCTCGTTAAAGGTGGTCAGCATGGCGTTTGTGTTCTGAGCCTCCTTCAAACGCTGGGCGATACGCTGACGCATCCTGTTCATCTTGACGCGCTGTTCGGTGCGAGTGCCAGCAATCTCCTTACTGTAGTCTGTGGGAGGGACCTTTACAGTCGCAGTTTCGATAGATTGGGCGTGGCGGATCGCTGCCACGGGGATAGAGGAGATGGGGGCAGCGGGTTTGGCTGCAGGGGGCGCCTGAGGTGGTGGCGGTGGGACAGGGATCGCGGCTGCTGGTGGAGGGGGTGGTGGGGGCGCTGCAGCCGCCGGCGGCGGTGGTGGGGGTGCCTCAGCCTTTGGCGGCTCAGGAGCAGGCGCAGCCTTCTTCGGTGGCGGGCCTCCCTCAGTCAATTCAATCTTGAATAGCTTTTGCCCAGCCTTGACCGTATCACCATCCTTCACGTAGAACTCCTTAATAATACCGTTACCAGGCGCCATGACGGGCAACGCGGTCTTATCTGTCTCGATCTCCATAACGACTTCGTCAACGGCAACCGCATCTCCGACTTTCTTGTCACCGATTTTCGCGTCTCCTTCGGATACGGAGTCAGGGAAGCTAGGGGTCATCACATCTTGTTCAGCGAACAGTGGGTTGGAAAAATGGATGGTGGCGACTTGATTGTGGGCTGCGCCTAACACCCGGGGCTGGGCCGTCCTCGAGGCAGCCTGGGTTAGGGCCCCGAAGACCTTAGGAGCCTCTGAGGACTTAAACCGAAGGGTCTGCCCCTGCCTTCGGTATAAGGTCTGTAAATGCTTGGAGCAGCGTCGTAACATCGTGAGTATTTTTTTTTGAGATTTTTTTTACCCTGTAAAGAAAAATGTTTCGTTAGGATTGTGTTTGAGAATACTGAACTATAGACTGAAATATAATTATGAACTGTGGTATCAAATTTAACACTGAGTAGAAAGTTGTTATCATTATTGAGATAGACAAAATTAAATTTTGAAAATTATCTGACTTCAAATAAGTATGGAATTCTAGTTTACACAAATAGTGTGATAAAGCGAGGTGACAACATGCGAGATAAGCGTTACTTAAGAGCAAGTTACACCTATATTTCTAGTTATACCGACCGGGAAACAAAATAAAATTATGAAATAGAATAAACAATTAATGAAAGCGGTGTGTCGAGCCAAAAATTTCGCAGTCAAGGTCAGAGCCGCGTCAATTCTACTCGAGTGTGATTATTACGTTGTATATTACGTCGACATTGACACCCATACAGTGAAAAAATATTGGCAAATATTTATCATGTATCTACGAGACTTCAAGCTTTTTTTTTTTTCATCAAATCACACCTCATAAACATCAAATGACTCATTCCTCTCTGGGCGGAGCGCAAGGGAGTGTCAGACGCTCACTGACTAAAACCCACCCGTGTTCCTTCAAATGCTTTGGCCTTGGTAACTGTTTCGTACAAATTTTGCAAGCTTGGCAGAGGATTAAGTTAGAGATGCGACTATACCACCAAGCAGAGGTGTACCGAACACCCTAATTCTGATACTCACATCATCATTCTCATATAAAATAGAGCGAGCGTGTTACTACTATTTATTATGTATTTATTGTATATATAATTAGTACACCTAAGACTACCTACAGTACTGTATTTCCTTTTCTCTTTAAAAACCATCCAAAGGTTGACTTGAAAAGATCGCTTTTAGCCATAAGGCCGCCCATTGTGTCACCCTATGTAATGTTTTCTTCATCTATATTTTCTGTAACTTATATGGTGTACATAATAAAGAGTATTCTATTCTACTGCGTGCCGCAAGGCCGTCGCACTATTCTCAAACAATATCAAAGGGAAATCAACAAAAAGGCTCAGTGTCAAATTCTGACTAGAACCCGCCCGCATTCCGTCAAATACCAGAACCTTGGGACTCATTACTACCTACGCTTTATTTTGAAATCACCAACACCTTGAGAAAACATGTGGATCAATGATCATTCCTTATCTGAATGCAAAGGCCTTTGCCCTTAGTTAATCTCGTTTAAGATTAATCTCTGTACAGATAATTAAACAGTCCAGTCTATACTATAATATTATAAAGTGGTAAAGTTTGTGAGTTAGTGAGGTTGTAGGGGGTAATCTTTGGATCTACTGAACCAATTTTGTTTTTTTTTTTACCGAAATAGACCCACATTATTTGTGATGTCATAGGCGAATTATATACCCGTATTCCCACGGGAACAGGAACTACGCGGGTGAAACCGTGGGGCGCTGTTAGTATATTATAAAGCTGAAGAGATTGTTTGTTTGTATTTTTGGTTGAACGCGCTAATCTCAGGAACTACTGGTTCGAAATGAACAATGCTTTTAGTGTTGGATATAGCATTACGCTATGACCAATAGGAGCGGAGCATACATGAAAAGTGTTGTAAAAATGTTTTTTTTTTTATTTCATATCTGACGCAAACGAAGTTGCCCTTGCCAGGGTTAGCAAGTATTATTATTATTAATATTAAGAGTCTAGACTCTTATATCTCTATAGATACATAATTATTTATGGACCAGGGAATTTCGCTCTCTGGATTTTCTTGCCTGTCGAGCTAGGGAAAACAATGTGACAAATCCTCAGTGTTCTGGAGTCGGCACTGACGCCTACAGCCCTACCATGACGTCTTAAATCCATCATGATTCCTGTGTCAGAGAGAGACGGAGTTACACAAGACGATTAGCACTATCCCTTTCCCACACACTGAGTCATGATATGATAGAATTGGCACTTCGTAGTACTGCCACAGAACTTAGAAGAGGGAAGGGACAGGGTTCCCGGAACTGTTTGGATTTCTAGAGTTTTATGATGAACAAGTTTGCCAGATTTGAACAGAAATGAGAGACGGCGCGCCGGTCTCATTTATTAGAAAATGAACCAGATGTAAGATGGAACTATCTCGCACTAGACCCGTTGGAGTACGGTTCTATGTCTCCTACAGAAAGCAGGTCTAAAGTCCAAGCAGAGGGTAAAAAAATAATTTAAAAAATATCCGTGTTTCCAAGAAGATTATGGAAAGAGAGTTCAGAAGAATAAGGGAGTAACTTGCTTATGGGAAGAATCGTAAAAGATGAATTATCTTGCTTCTAATTATTATAAATGCGAAAGCTTGGATGGATTGTTGTTGGTTACTCAATCTCACCAGAACAGCTGACACCAGCAACTTAACTCTTTTTATTTTATTTTTATTTTATTTCGGGATAAAAAACAGGAGTACAATTAAATGTTATACATAATATCTTACTAATTAAATACTTATCGTACTACTAGCAACATTATCCACTTATTACTAATTATATTGATTGTTGCTACGTGAGATAAAAATAAAACAATACATGAGTGAATGAAGTGAAAGATGAAGAACGATTGTTCACTGAATTCATACTTTCTAACAATGAGATTAATGGGAAAGATACAAATAAACCACTTAATAATTTATAACGCTAAAATGGAGTCGACTACAGATTTCCTGAATTGATGTGCTGTCAGATTAAAAATATCAATATTTTCGAATTTAGTGTTGTAGGAATCCACAAGTTGGCGCAGAGGAGCGCGGAAACCAGCATTGGAATTACAGACGTGCTTGATATTTAAAGATAGTAAGCGGTATGGACGCGCTTGTCTACGCACTACTGTCCTCGGAACAATGTAACAAAGTTTTTTTTTACTTAAATAATATCAGGTAACAGAATTGTAGTCTACAATGGGGTGGGTGAAACTCTGGCCGCCTAGCCAGTCTACAAAATAGCCTGTGTGGTGAGACACAGTTTTGATCCCTAGGTATCTACTATTTGGTATGTGTTCCATGTGCAGATTGGCGAAAATTATAATTAACTATTCGGCCGCCCGCAGTACTCTTGTTGTTCCTTATTGAGTTCCGCTTTCCATTTTACGTAAACGGAGCTAGGCGCCCGACGGGTAGGTTTTTTTTTTCATGTTTGTTAAAACATGGAAAATCTACAATTTGCTAATAATAAAAAAAACAACTGTAGCGTGCAATTATGTGTGTTTTATTATAGTACTGATTGCCGTAAGAAATTTTTTTATGGCACAGGTCACAGATTCAAAACGGGGGATTTAAAAAAATGTAATTTTATTATGTAACCAAAACTTCCTACCTATTTCATATTATGATTGTATTGTTGTACATAATTTTTTTTTTTTTTTTTTTTTTTTTTTTTCACCACCAGACATACAACTATTTTAAGAGTAAGATTAAGAGTATTCTAAAATTGATTGAGTCAGGCGTTACTTGATAAGAAAATCCAAAACAGAAAAATATGGCTATTTACCCAAGAGGGAAGTTGGTGCTACAACCTTGCAAGATAATACCTACATGCAAAAGCCAGGTCTAACTGATGACGATGCTTACCAGCGAAGTAAAAGGCGAAAAAAGATTCAAGGAATCCGACCCCGCGGACGGAAAGAGGCGAGGGCAAAGATGAACCTCGCAAAGTGCGCCTATATGGCAATGAGGCAAACCATGGCCCACCTCCGATCATCGACTGTCCTACAAAACATGGCTAATTGATCTCTGCGATGCTACCGAGGATGCTTAAGAAGAAGAGCAAAAGAAGAGCTTTCAGGCAAAAAAGTGGGTAAAACATTGCACCAATGAAACGAAGAATGTTTTTTACAGAATACATTTTCTTCTAGTATATTAATCTATAGATAAAAGCGCAAGGTCACTCATTCATATGTTGATTAATCATGGAATCTCAAAAACTGCTTTACCGTGAAAGATGAAATTTGCCGGGAAAGAATTATAATAAACTCCCTTTGTTCAAGCATAAAATGGAGGTGAAGGGTTGTTTCTATGTTATTTCTGGATTTTTAAGTATGTATGAAAATTTTAATGTAGGCTATTGATTACAATTAAAAAGAGCTGTAATTTTTGGAGAATAGCAGGTGTTCCAGGTAAGCAGGAGGGTAAAGCTTGTGTAATATTACAAGGCATGTTAATACCTGCTTTACCAAAACCACCCTTACTGACACAACACAGAGGTGCAGTTATATTAAATTATTACAAATAGACCTCATTTGCTATTCATTGTACAAAAACAATAAGTAATTATGCTCTAAGAGATGTCATTGTTTTAATTTGAATATTTTATGCCAAATGATCTCCACAGTGAAGTAACCATGCTTAAACTGGTATCTTTGTTTTGAAAAATATTTCATTTTAAAACCATTATTTCAGTAGGTTTTATCCAGGAGGGGGTGTGGCTAAATAATAACAGCCGCACAGTTCCAAGGTAAAGCAATCCTTGCTGAGTTCGGTTTGTAAATGGGTGACCATGTTAGCAAAACTCCCCCATGCCTCGGATAGGATGCTAAGCCATTTATCCTGGCTGTCATTTATAGATCTTTAGCAGTCATAATAGGGAGGCAGAAAATCTGACACCAGTCTTGGCAAAGAATATAATTTTCCTACATTACAATGAAAAATAAAGTTATAATAAAAGGTAAAAAAGAGGGTAATATTGGCTAAAAACTGCAGCTGAGAAGCAGGAAAAGGAAAAAAAATCCTTAAAATTAGTGGATTATTCATGATTAAACCATAAAAAAGCTGTCACTATCCACTCCTCCTGCATTATGCATATTAAGGCAACAGGAAAACAAATTACAGCAGAAAAATATGTTTTGCTGATTGGCAGCCAGTAAAAAAGATAATAAGCCAAACAGCCCAAGTGTTTACTAAAAAAATAAATTCACTTCATAGTTGTAATCTTATCAGAGAATAAGTAAACAATACGACTCAGTGGGGCGATTGATGTTGATATCACCAATTCCTAATCTGATCTAAATTATTGTGACATAACAATGGTTCTGCAGAGATTTGTTTGGGAAAGGAAATTGTCAGAAAAACAGTTTAAAATGTTTAAGAAACGTCAAGTATCTATATCTTGGTATGGCAAAACAAATTCAGAGTTTTAACAAATATGTATAAAACATAATTATGGAATTAAATAGTAATAACAAAATATGCACTTGCAGCTCATTCCATCAAAGTCCATTAAAAAATTAAAAAGTAAAGAACACACTATTACGTCCTATAACACCTCTTTTTACACAGAGTATTAAAAAATAACAAATATTTGAAGATGGAACTGCAGTCTCGTGACATTTCTAGGAGGTTTGACAGAAAGTAGTACAAGAGAATATTTCTGATAAAATATAACTAAAAATTACGAAAACGATTATCTAAATTAAGAAAAGCGTTAACAAGGAAGCATTACAGGTGAAGAGACTAATTTGTTAGTGTGTTACAGCTGGAGAGGGCCGGCATACACCTACACGATGCATTTCAAGGTTATCTACAGCAACACTGACTACTAGAAGCACAAATATTAGTAAAAACGTACCCCTTACCTTCTAGTGGAGGTAAACAACCGCTAACAGGTAATTATAACGTTATTTCACGGACATAAAATGTTACATAAGCTTAAATCTCATGACAGTTCTTAACCACGACCAATGTTAGATATTCGAGTGGTTTTATCTTAGTTACAAGCGTTATTCAATGCATAGCATGTTTGCACTGAAGTTACAACGTACTGAACTGATACTTCACTTATATTTTGACGCTGCTTTATGAGAATTCAGAGTTGAGATGTGGCCCGTAGACCTACATTTATTTCGGTTCGATTGGCCCTTTACAATCGAATTCTAGTTGGTGGCACCTGTCAAAACCTCATTCCACCTGTTCAAATCGCTAAATTCTTAACACTATGTCGAAAAGGCTGATCTACTTATGCCCAAGTGTAAGCAGCATTGCACTAATACTATATGATCATTATCGTTACATTGCTGATTTGGAACGCGGCCTAAAAAAGTTGGAACTACGTTCAGTAACTGCTCCGTGTGTAAATTTCAGATATTGATTGATGTCGAGTTGTATTCAAGATGGGCGCATTTATATTTACAGCTTTGACTAAAATACTATTATTTGTAAAACACTGGGTTGGCTTGAAAATGAAGGAATTAATCGGCTTACCTTTTATTAGTGTTCATAACGCAATCATAATTCCAGAAGAGGACAGCGAAACTTTGCTTGTGTAAAAACTACACAAGCATGAACTAAACGTATGTTCTCATGTGATGTTCTCATTCTGCCTATTCTAGGAAATCGATAGAATTTTTAATGAATTGTTATCCAATACTTAATTATTTAGTTATAATTTATCGTAATATTTCTTGTATTGTTAGTTTTATTTAAATAAATCGTATGTTACATGGAAAAAGAGCATTTTACTGTTAGAATGCTGACGTCACACTCACCATCACGGACCTTTTTCTCGAAAGGTATGTGCAGTAATAGTAGCTTACAATAGCTGTCTGAAAGCTCATCCAATTCTCGTTGTTTAATTTGCTTGTTTTAAACGTAGGTAATATTATCTAGTAGCACAATCAACAAATAGTTGGATGGAATAGTGGAAACGGGAATGTATTCTGGGCACACTGTTTGTTGATTTACGTATATTACTGTTTATATGCCTCCGCCGCAACGAGGTTTAGGCTAGTTAGCCTAAAGCCTCCCAGCTCCAGCTCCTAGAAGTTGTGCCAATATTAACCAATGCAATTGCATAAAACTCCGCTCCGCTTCAGTGGACAGGGACTTGCAAACTAGTTTAACTGTACTTGAAAGCTGAGCGGGGAATTTCAAGTATAGGTAGGTACTGAACTAATAAACTGGGCCCCAAGTCTGCTATTTTTATAAAGTCAGTCCAACACGATCCCATTTTCATTTTCCTAAAAGTGCGTAATCTGCTAAGTTCATAATGGTCGATCATTGGTCGGTCAAAGATCTCGTAATACTTTTTGATAACCGAGCTATTCAAAGCAATGATGTTCTAATGCTAGGTCACTGATCAAACAAACTATCATAGCAGACTACCGCATACGACTGCCATTCATTTGTCATTATGTACGAGATTACCATTCTATACCATTTCTTTCAATGGAGTGTCATTGGTTGAGCATTGGCAAGTCATAGTGACGCTTATATATTAGTAGATTACCAAACTTGTAAAAATTAACCATTATGAAATCAATGACAGACCATTCTGACACTATTGTAATAGCAGACTTGAGGCCCTGGTTTCCCGTTGCCGCCAACCGCTCAAATAACTCGTAGCGTGAACTCGTTCTAGCTCCGCACAGTCCGTTACTCTGCTCCGCAGTACTCCCTTGCACCGTTTCGCTGTCTCGCTGATAATCAATGGACAGGCAGCCTTATCGTTGTTAGCTTTAGAGCTATGTATCATATTATAAAGCTGAAGGGTTTGTTTGTTTGTTTGTTTGAACGCGCTAATCTCAGGAACTACTGGTTCGAATTGAAAAATTCTTTTTGGGTTGAATAGACCATTTATCGAGGAAGGCTTTAGGCTATATATCATCACGCTTAAGCCAATAGGAGCGGAGCAGCGATAAAGAATGTTTTAAAATCGGGGATTCCACGGGGACGAAGTCGCGGGCAGCAGCTAGTTTTAAATAACCATTCATTTTAAAAGTATGATTAGCAATAAAAAGACAAAAGCATATCCAAAAAGACATTTATTGAGATAAACAAGCTAAAACTCGAACAGCCATACACACAGACACCAACTTACAAGTACTTTGTACATTTACGGTAAGGTCCTCCGCTAGACAAGTGATACCAGAGTTTCAAAAAAATATTATACTACTTTTTGGTAGTGGCAACACCAATGGTAATACAAAAAAAAATACAAGGGATGCTAAAGTTATAAACCAAGAACCTGAAACTCTCAGACGTTACTTTTTTTCACAGTAACAACATTTGTGTTCGTAAATAAAAGTAGTTGGCGACACGGTTGGCGCAGTGGTCGAGTTATTGACTGCTACACTGCGTGTCGCAGGTTCGTTTAAGCACGGAACAATTATTTGTATGCTATACAGATAGTTGTTCCGGGTCTGGATAACGATACAAGATAAACTCTTAGCGTGGCGTGCCGTTTAAAGACAATGTAGTGTATTTACTTATAATGTAGATACGTAGGTATACCTTCTACCTTGGAATCTTGAGTTATTAAATTTACAAACTAAAAATACATAAAACCTCTTCAGATTTATGAGCCCCAGTGAATTTACTGACAAGCAAACTTATACTTAGATGAAAAATTTGGATTATGAGTTTGTTCACGGATGATAAACAATTTAGTTACCTACTCTTATAAATAATACATGTTTCGGTTGTGAGAAAAAGATGAAGATAGTGCCATCTTTTTCTAGCTTTGGCTTTGAAAATAGTGTAAACAGTGCTTAATATTTTTAGATAAAAAAACCTTTGTTTCCCAGAATATCACTACATAGTATTTTAGTTACTAATGTTACATTTTTAATTATGAATCAATGACAAGATTTTATACAACAATGTTTCTAACTACAAATCGAGATATGCATGAAACTATATACACAATTTAAAACTCTCGTAAATTGGTATAGTTTTGTGCTATCAATGTGATGTAGAAACGTGTTCTTTGACGTGTAACAAAATAAACGCAAAAAAGGGTTCATTGTACTTAACGTTATGAACAATTTTTGCAAAGATGGACTGCCCTATACACATTTATGAGTGTGAGACAATTCTGCGATATGTACTAAGATTTTTTGTCACGACTTCACGCATGGTCGCTTTTTAATGTTTTTTTTTAATAATGATGAGTACAATTAGGTTCTCCTTTCAAGGTTTATTGTTAATGGCGAGAGTGCGGACTCGTCAGGGTTGCGGAATTGTTCGAAGAGTTACCGCGGCCCTGGAACGCAAAGAGAATTTGGAGGGACACGGGTGAGCTTCAGTCTTAACTGACTGAAACTCGCCCATGTCCCTCCTTAGGCACTCCCTCTAACTGACTTCCACTTTAGACACTCCCTCTGGCTCCCTTTGTGATTTCCCATGGTCGAGGTTACTCTTTCGAACAATTGCACAACTCTTCTTGGGTAGGTCAAACATTGGCCATCATAATATAACATTACAGATCAAAAAGCGGAGGACCACAAAATACAACTAAAAACGACAAGATTTTGTGCAAATAACACTAAATAATATTATTTTTTTGGTAAAATAATACTCCACATCACATACACAAGCATATAATGTAAATACTTCTGCATCTACATAACACATTTATCTTTCATCAATAATATCAATTAAAAAAAGGTGCAGATGGAAAATATAAAACGCGCCAAGTGAATCCCATATCAATTAAAACGAATTAATTCGGGCGAGAAATGAATGTTTTCTGAAATAACGTACACCAGGTGGCAGCACCAGGTCCAAGCATCTGTCAAAACGCTTATATAGGGAACGTGCAGAAACTATAGGTGGCAGCACAGACGCGTCAATGTCATAGTATAAACAGGGGTAGTAGGTTATCTCCGGCCTAATTCGCGATATAATTGCCTACTGTCTTAGGGTTGTCACTTTAACACATCTCTGTATAACTAATTCAGTGATCATTAGTCAATAAAGTTCAACAATGGTTTGATTTTACAACTGTAAGTACTTACCTACTTAGTTACTATACCTACAATACTGAGAAATCGGCATAACTAAACATAAACAAAGCAATAGCAGCAAATCAATTGATAGATCAAAAGTACCTACCTAATATATTCTAGTAGGAAATTAGGCCTACCTACCTACTTTCTCTGTGTGATAGAAATCTAATAAAAATAAGTAAGTAGGTATCTCATCATCAAGTAAACATTATATGCTAGAATAAGTGACTAGCTTACCTTTCCTGTTCATTAGGTAATCTGAACAGAGATAATTCTGGAATCGATGAATTATTGAGACACCCAAACACACAGCAATACGTTCTCCTGCGACTGTCAGACATTTTTTATTTATTTAGCGGTGACGCGCGAACCTCGTGCAGTGTTAGCCCCGACTGGCGCACTGAGAAACGGGTCGAGACTTGTTAAAGTGTGCGTGCGTCGACGCATAGATACTATGGCGCACACATACAAGCCGCGCGCGGTGCGTTTGTATGAAGATAAACTACTACCCCTGTTTATACTATGTCAATGTCGAGTATATTTTACTTGTGGGTTTCAAATTTGCAACGCTAGATGGGACAGTCTACTTCGTGTAAGTTCCGTTAAACCGAGGCTGCAACAGAGTGGCAGCACAGGCCAAATAATTACAACGAAAAAGTTTCAGATTTGCAACACTAGATGGCATAGTCTACGCCGTGCACGTTCCCTATATTTTCTCCGACAGGGGATCCCTTCTTTTCGCATAATGTTTTTTGTCCTAATATACTTCGGCATAACGATTTTGGCACAATTTGTTTTGGCTTAATAATACTTTGGCATAATTTTTTTAGGCATACATTTTATGTTGGCATAATCATGTTAAAGACTAATTTGTTTTGGCATAAATTTGATTCGCATAACGTTAGTAGGCCTAAAGACTTTTAGCATAACGTTAGTAGGCCTAATGACTATTAGCATAATATTCTGAGCAAACCACTTAGCTATAGTACCTGTAACAATCAAATAAAATTGTTAGTTAAAAAATTAATATGCTGTGCAATAAAAGTTAGTCACAGAACCGAATTGCTGCAAAACCGACTTCACGTAGTCTTGTTTGTCCTACCCCTAGAGTGTTATTTAAAATCGCGTAGGCGCGTAGGGACGAGGCGGCCCGCGGGCTGAGGAGCAGGCGGCTGCGAGCGAGCCGCCGCGGCTGAGGCTGGCCGGCGAAGCCGGCCAACAAGCCGAAGCTGCGGTGGTGAGCGAAAGCCGTCTGCGACGATTAGCACGCGTGGGGCCGCCGGAGGGCCGCAGCGCCGGAGCCGTCACAGAAACCCTGCCTGCTGCATGCTGCTTGCTTGCTTGCTTGCATGCTTGCTTGCATGTTGCATGATTGCTTGCATGTTGCATGCTTGCTTGCATGCTGCATGCTTGTTTCCATGCTGCATGCTTGCTTGCATGCTGCATGCTTGCTTGCATGCTGCATGCTTGCTTGCATGCTGCATGCTTGCTTGCATGCTGTATGCTTGCAATGCTTGCTTCCTACAGCGAAAAAATACTCACAAAATTGTTCAATACGTTATAATATATTAACATTTTATTTAGGATATTATGCTTAAAAAAGTTATGCTTTAGAACTTTATGCTTTAGAACTTTATGCTTTAGAACTTTATGCTTAAAAAAGTTATGCTTTAGAACTTTATGCTTGATAAGGTTATGCTTTAAAATATTATGCCTAATCATTATTATGGTTACAGACATAATGCTTAAAAAAATTATGCATGAGCTGTTATGCGTAATTATATTATGCGAAAAAATGATTATGCTAAACAAAATTATGCTAAGTTATATTAGGTCTTAAAATTTTATGCTAATGGATAGGGAACCCTCCGACAGGTGTTAAATTGACATTCTATGTGGCGCCAACTTTTGGCACTACATTTTCCTGAAAACGTTCATTCTTGTCGTCGCATCTAATCACGCTGAGAGACATTAATAAATTTACGCGAATTAATTTGGCGCGATCTGCGAGAAATGCGACGGAAAAACTTTGTAGCTACTAGTAGCTCGAAAAATCAATAAGTTGCTTGAAATATAATTACAATACAGGCAATTTATTTTTAAAGCTTTTCAAACAGCAAGCTTTGGGTTGGTATATTTACCAACATAGTGCAAAAATCAATTCATATATAAAATAAGGTAATGCATAATTTGTTCAGGCGATTACTGTTTAAAAAAAAAACAAATAATACACCTTTGTCGTCTATATTCGTTGTTGCATTGTTTTTTTTTAGCCTCTTACTCTATGACAGCTTTCATAAGGTACACAAAACTCTTTGGAAAAGCCTATCATACCCAAAGAGTTTACCATGCAAAAAGGTTATTTTATTTTTAATTCCTTGTGATACTCGTACTTCTTGTCGACACATTCGAGTGAATTATTGCAAAACGACCCTCTAGCAAATTAAAAAAATATATTAGCATAACTAATACAGTCTTCTTTAGCATAAACTTTTGCATACCTAAATGCATCAATATATATAAGTAGCAGTTTTAAAATACAATTGTATTAATAAATAAATAATAAATTATTCCTCTTTTCAAGTAATAAACCTGGTACATTAAATTTTTATATAAAAATCTTAATTATAACTAAATCTGACATAAAATTTACGTATTCATCATCATTGGTAGTCAAAATAATAAAATTGTGGACGTATCGAAACTATAAAAACAAAACATAACAATTTTAAATTATATAAAAACGAATAATATAACTTTGGCCCTTTACTCATAAAGGGGAGATAATATGGCGACGTCCTTATAAAAAAAAACGGTCATCGCGTGCGTTTGTTTGGCAAAACTGAAAGGCGCCCTCTGTCGGCGCGACGACGGAATCGGGTTTGCCGTTGCCGATGCCTTAGAGTTGATGACCACGCGTCTTCATGAGGATTGGCTATACCAAATGTATTCTAGATTTCATTAAGTTATAGCGGCGCCCTACACACTTAAGCGGTTTAATCGGCAACTAAATCGAATATATCTTCATAAATTTTTGAGACTAGCAGCGCCCCACGGCTTCACCCGAATAGTTCCCGTACCCGTGGGAATAGGAAGTTTTTGAATTCCGAAACCATTGAACCGTCAATGGTTTCGGAGCCTATTCAATACAAACGAACAATCAAATCTATCCTCTTTATAATATAAGTATAGACAAAGGCTATATACCAGTTTTGGCAATCAATATTAGTTCAGTAGTGCTGAGAATTTGGGACGAAGAGAACGTGTTGTTATTTTAATGTATTATTCCTCTTATGTGTGTTGAGCTTTACCTACTTAGTATGCACGAAATATCGTATTGATACTTGCCCAGAATAAAACCCACAATCTAATTCATTAGAGGTATTGGGCCATATAACGAAAATTTAAATAATATACAAAATAAATAAAGTCGAATATTCATCGGAAACAAAGTTGAGCAACATTTTTTTAACGAAAACAATGTTGTACAACTTTTTTCTCTAAAAAACATGTTCGGCGAAAACAAAAACAAGCTTCGAAAACAATGTTGTACAACTTTCCCTAGATTATACAGTATGTTAAATAACAGAGGGCGTTCCCTTAAATTCGTTAATCTATTTCAAATAAAAATATCAGAATAGCATAAAATAATCCGAATTAAAAAAAAAATTGACAATAAATTCGAAAAATCCTGTTTAAAATCAAAATAGTAGCGCGGAATATTACCTACTCGTAGTAGCAATGCCCAAACCGGCAAGTACCTACGCGTGTACAGAGTGTTTCATTGATGTATCAATTTAACATTTTTTGTGAATATTTTAATATTAAAAAAAATAAAAACATTTTGTTTTCGAATGGTAATAATATTGTTTTATCATATAAGGATGCTATACTATTGCGGGTTAACGGGAACGCCCTCTGTTAGTTAACACACTGTATATTCGATGAAAAATAAAAACTTGTTGTACAATTTTGTTTCCAAAAAATACAGGTTATTACTAATACTGAAGAATACATATTTACAAAGTAAAATAAGATGTAACAAACCTCGAAGACGCCTCGAGAGCAGCGACGAGGCTAGGCGGCCTCGTACACAGCAAAACAGTTCAAATAAAAATAATTTGGAAATAAAAACTTAAGGGCCAGTTTTAAAACACTACATCAAAATTTGTGAATGACTAGAATTTATAAGAAAATTGGAATAGTGTAAAAATACGACTCATATTTCAAGTCTTTTCCTGCTATCGACTTTAACTCTCTTCATGAATTTTTTTTTCTTATAACGTCAACGTAATCGTTTCAAGTTTTTTTTTCTGATGTCAAGGCAAAAAATCGAGTGGAGTAAGTTTCCTTAAAAAGTCCTTTGAAAATAGGTGTAAGCAGCTTTGCCATCGTAAAAGTTACCGATGCCATAAAACAGGAATTTTCATTCCATATATATCCAAATTGATCTGGACTCAATTAATAAAAAATGTAAGTGGCAAAACAGGCCCTATCAATATGAAGTTAAGGGTTAAAGTCCGCTGCGCTCGAGGCAGTCTGACTCCGTCCGAGGCGCGTGGCCTCGCCGCTGCGCCGCTCTATTCAACTTCTTGTATTTTGTGAGGCGGTTCAATCGTTTCAACTCTATCCTTGATCTACGAACAAGAAAAGTCGTTTTTTTAACCGACTTTAATGTACCCAGATTTTATTAAAAAACTAGATTAATAACAAAATAAATTATGGTACTTTGGAGTAAACGCCTTTTCAAGAAAGACAATAAATTAAAAAAAAAATTGGCGCGATTAGGTTTCAAGCTAGAAAATAAATTAAAAAAACTAATTCATAAAATTTGGTTACGTTGTACATTTTAGACAGTATTCTGCGATTTCTAACGAATAAATTAATTTTCTAAGCTGTCGCTCAAAGTTTTCATCGCCAAATTGACACTTGCTGCCGTCGCCGTAAATTTATTGATATTTTATGATATAAATAAATGTGAGAGTGGTCCAAATTACCCGGGCGGTCCATATTACCATACTTTCCCTATCAGTAATGAAATGACCGTTTAATACAGTTGGATCCGCTTATAATGACATCGAAGGGAAGTGAAAAATACGTCATACTAAGCGGACGTCATAAAAAGCGTAATCTTAGGAACTAAGCTAATTCCCATCTTTGTTAAGTTTTTTTTTGTAATAAGGAGATAAACAAAAAAAAATGCATATTGATAGTCGTAGTTCAATCAAAACAAAGTGAGGAACAAATTCGGTATCACGTCCCCAATTATGTTTGGTTATAGTAATGACCAAACATAATTTCTGAAAAATAGGTCATAAATAAGCGATATGTCAATAAACGAAGTCATTATATCCGCACGTTTTTTAAAGAATTTAACATGAAAACCAAAATGAGCTCTGTTTTACTTCATATTAAGCGTTTGGTCAATATAAGCGGCGTCATAATAAACGGATTTCACTGTAAGTCATTTGAAAGAACAAAAACAACTTCTAAAGCAACATTAGAAATCGCAGACCTACAAATCGACACGGTCAATTTCGTTTAAATATTCGTTTCATAAAATTGTAGTTATTAATTTTGTCCGGACGACATCCTCCTTTCCGGTTCTAGAATCTTGTCGACAAGTGGTCCGGGCCGTTCCAGACAGCTGTAACTGTCTTTGTCGCTAGCTTTTTTCTCCATCTGTAATATTCGACTTCTTAAGAATAGGTAATTTTCCTAGAAAAAATCTTAATTAGTCCGTCAGTTAGACTACCAAAAAAAAATAGATTTGTACGTATTTTTGTTCTTTTTCACGTAAACAAATAATTAAGTCAAAGAGAAGAGAGCAGTGGTGTCAGAGTGGTAACGGCCCCGACTTACGTATTGTAGGTCGCGGGTTCAAACCCAGCCAGACGCATTACTTTGTGTAATTAATTTCATCACCACTGCTCTCAAAACGGTGAAGGAAAACATCGTGAGGAAACCGGCATGTCCTAGAACCAAAAATTCGAAGACATGTGACGTTCACCAACCCGCACTGGGCCCGCGTGGTTGATTACGGCCCATTCCCTCTCCTAGAGAGGAGGCCTGTGTCCCAGCAGTGGGGACGTTAAAACGGCTGATTAATGAATATAAAGAGATTTTGTAGGGAACTTGTGATAACTTTGAAGTATAGAGAGGTTCAAATTATCGCAGGTTTGAATTAACAAGAATCGACCGTGTTCCCATCGTGGACGAAATCTTATTTGAAGAAATGCACTCAACAGGGGCGTAGCCACCGCCGTATCAGCCGTATCAATTAGGTATATGGGGCCCCCAGGCTACAGGGGCCCCGAATGTATGTATGAAAAAAAATCCTAAAACATTATCCATAATATTTTATAGGTTATTAACATTTTTTAATATAACTGCTGTGTGCTGAGCAAAAATTTAGTTTAAAAATAAACAATACACCGAATTAATAAAATATAATTCAGATAAGTTAAAAAAAAATACTAAAGTTATTTGTTTTCAAATCCATATTGATATTTTTTTTAAATACAATTTGAACATTTTTCGTTTCTTTTATAAAAATATGTTGTTGGGGGCCCATCAACACATTTTGATACAGGGCCCGTCGAGGGCAAGCTACGCCACTGGGACTCAATGACACACTGTTCATGGCTACTTACATCAGGTTCCCCGAGCAGGGTGTTGGCTAGGTAGGGCGCCTTGAGCACCCCGCGCCAGTACAGCTTCTCCAGAGGCCTGTTGACGCACCAGCCGGCGCATCGGACGCCCAGCTGCCGCCAGTAATGCACCTCACTCCTTAAAGAAGTGGTGACGGGGTCAGGAAAAAGGGATGTCTGTTCGTAACAGACGTGTGCCCATTCGAGGACAACTCAATAGGGAACATGCTATATTTCCATCTTGCTTTCGTTTAAATTTTAGAACCAATAAAGAGCTCTACTTCTTTGGGATAATTTCCGACATAAACGCGGGCGGGGCCGCTGGCAGAAGCTAGCAAATAGTTACTGACGGGCTCACGATATCCTTGTGCAGCAGAACGGCGCTCACGGCGCACCAGCGCGCCGTCCAGCGCCAGAGTAGCGCGTGCACCAGGTCCACGAAGCGAAGCGCGGTCTGCAGCGGCAAGTTCTCAGCGAATCTAAAGAAAAAATGCCCAATGAGGGTTTCCTGAGTAGTTGACTAAAAAATCTGATTAGTCCGTCAGATAGATTTCCAAAAAATATTGGACACGTATTTTTTCTTTTTTCACATAAACAAAAAATGAAGACGATACAGTGCGTTGAAAACTCGTGTTACGTCACTACTCGCTACAATTTTTACCGGGCCGTGACGTCACACGCTCCCACTCCTGATCTTTGATGCTTTCTATCTCCGTCAGTTTTTATACATTTGATAAAGGAAAAAATACGTGTCCAATATTTTCCTATAATCTAACTGACGGACTAAACATAATCATATTTTTTACTCAGGCAACATCCCCATTAAAGAGCACCCAGTGGCAGCACTGAGGCGACAGACCTAGGCACCTGTCAAATTTTTGATAATGTTTTATGACATATTTTGTTAAAATATGTCAGAAAATATTGAAACAAGTCACTTTTTCAAAGAAATGAACCTCTCGCCTGTGTGACGTCAACTGGTGGCGTAAATTTTCCTTTAAACCCTCATTATTTTGATGCTTACCTGACAGAGTATATCAAAATAATGAGGGTTGCAGGCGAGGCAGAGTAGACGCCCGAGTCGAAGGCGACACTGCTATAGTATAGGGAACGTGCACGGCGGAGACTATGCCATCTAGTGTTACAAATCTGAAACTTTTACGTTGTAAATATTTGACCTGTGCTGCCACCTATACTTCCTGCACCCTCCGTTTAGGGGAACGTGCACGAAGTAGACTGTGCCATCTAGCGTAACAAATTTGAAACTTATAAGTAAAATATACTTTACATTGACGCGACCGTGCTACCACCTATAGTTTCTTCACGTTCCTTATAGAAGTATTAAAGTCAAATGTTTTTGGGGTAACAGTTTCGTATTCGCGCCCCTAGAGGGCACTGACCATTCACGGCGCGTTCCTAAAATGGGAACGTTTAGGAGAAAAAGCTGTGATATAGATATAGGAAATATCAGCGTGGAAGTGTCAACATCAAATATGTATGAGGTAAAAGTTTCGACCTTGCGCCACTAGATGGCACTGTCTACGCCGTGCACGTTTCCTATGGAGCCCATATGCCTGTGACTTGAGCAGTGTTATAGAGACTATACTAAACTAAACTCTCACCTTGGATTAATGGGACCTTTCTCAGCGTCATAATCCTGAGAACTGAAGCAGAATGGCCGGTAACTGAGGGCGCCCACGATTTGAGGATCGCTCCTACGAATCTGAGAATACAGAACATGATTAAAATCGACCAAGTGGGAGGCTGACTGACGAATATACTGCTGGACTTTTTTTTTTTTGAAAGGACCCCTCGCAGTTCAGCACACTAAGGCTGGTTACTGCTCAACCGGACAATCCTGTGGTGGCCTCAAATGAATTAAAGGCCCCCAGCCAGGGCTTAAAACTACTTAAAAACTAAATGACCGCTTGCTAAGGACATCCCCTGTGGGACACGGGCCTCGGCTTAGCGGGGTCATTGAGGGGAGCAGCAAGGGACAGGCTGGTTCAGGTTGATATTATTTAGGGGATTTAACGCTAATGGCTCAGCAGCGCGGGCTGGCTCGTTAGGCAAAAGTCGGGGGCCTGCTGGTCTACTGGACTGACGAATATATGTCATCGCGTAAACTTAAGCTGGCTGCATATATACTGTTACCAGATCGGATATTCTGGTCAAGAATTCAGATTCGGAATTCCGTGAAAGTAGCACATGTTGGATTTTTTAATTTAGAAATTTTAAAATCTAACCAAATCAAATACATTGACACGTTTCTGTTTGTCCTACCCTTCATGACATAAGGAGCCGAAACGTGGACACTGACGGCTCGTATGGTCCATAAGCTCAAAGTCGCTCAGCGGGCTATGGAAAGGGCTATGCTCGGTGTGTCTCTGAGGGATCGCATCAGAATTGAGGTGATCCTTCAGAGAAGCAAGGTCAGCGATATAGCCCACCGGATTAGTAAGCTGAAGTGGCAGTGGGCTGGCCATATTAGTCGTAGAACCGACAACCGTTGGGGTAAACGAGTTCTAGAGTGGAGACCGCGTCTCGGCAAACGTAGTGTAGGACGTCGTCAGGCACGGTGGAGTGGAGGACACGTGCGAGAGAGGGAAGCTCTTCGCTCCAGCCGCCGCAACAGGAGAAGACGCCCCGGGCGTCGGGAAACGCAGGGCGATTCCCGGCCACCTACTGCGCGGGCCTGCGGATGGCGAGCTATGGGTGGCTCGCCGTCCGATAGCAACCAGGCCCGAGTCGACGGCGCGTCGTGTTCCACGCGCGTCTCAAAGAGCCGTCAGCAAAGAAGACGGGGCCCCATAGGGTCAGTGCCTGCTAGGGTTGCGGAATTTGTTCGAAAGAGTCACAGCGGCCCTGGAACGCAAAGGGCACAAGCAGGAACACGGGTGGGTTTTAGTCAAAAAAAAAAAAAAAAAAAAAAAGGCACGGTGGAGTGACGATTTGCGCAGGACGGCTGGCAGAAACTGGATGCGAGAAGCCGAAAATAGATCTAAGTGGCGTGCAATTGGAGAGGTCTATGTCCAGTAGTGGACTGCAACAGGCTGTTGATGATGATGATGATAATGTTTCTGTTTGCTGAATGAACATACCTGGTAAAGCACGAATGGATTGAAACACGTGACGGCGGCCGACTTGTACAGCGCCGGTCTTTGTGAGAAGCAGTTCAGTATACCATTCACCACCTGACAATCATGAAATGAACATTTTAAAGAACCAAATTTATAACATCAATAAATAAATAAAACAGTGATACGATGCAGTAGTTGTACATCTATGAAACGTCTATGTTTGTTAAAAATAATTTACATTTTGTTGTGATCGGTTACAGTCGGATCTATATAAGATTAGACATTGAAATACATCTTTTTTACAGTCCATTCACCCGATTTTGACTTCTATTGCGTTGGTGGCATGACACATGGTAGCTGCAGTAAACAGTTGGTATTATAATCACGTTTTTGCTTTTAATGCCATCCTTATCCGTACGGAATAGAAGTAAAAATCGCTTGAACGGACTGTAAACAATTTTGTTCCAATGTCTAATCTTATTGTGAATGGAGTATAGAACTGTACTATACAGAAACAGTATTTTTGTAATGGCTCTAAGGATCTATAATAAATTATCAAAACGCGCAAATTCAAAAGTAGATTGTATTTATTTGTAATAGATAAGACATACTACTCTATAGAAGAATTTGTAAATGATAAAATATGACATTACCAGCCCTTTAATATTATATAATTTACCATTGACATGCATGTAAAAATAAATTGTAATTGATTAATTACTTATTAATAATAAATTTACCTAATTTGACATTATTTACTTGATTCATTACCAAAACATCTGATATATTTGTACCTACACCAAATTCACTGGTAGAACAGAGTGCTCGACAAAATGTATACATAAGACCTTTACTGTAATACCTGTGTTCACGAATAAAGTTTGATTGATCGATTGACAATAAATGTATTTACTACATTTTGTTACTAAAAAATAAAATCTATGGTCAGGGGACTCTTAGTTCATTTGATTTAAAAAAGTTTGCTATAAGGCTGAATACCTGTTTGTCTTCACCTTTGACATCTATGATAACTTTCATATTGTTTGCAAGGAGGTAATCCAGAGCATCTTCTAGCAGACATAGATGCACATCTTTGAACTGCTTTCTGAAAAGAAAATATCTAGTTTCAATATCCAGAAGTGCTACCATGACATCTTAAATCCATAATCATTCCTGTGTCAGAGAGAGACGGAGTTACACAAGACGAATAGCACTATCCCTTTCCCTCACACTGAATCATGATAGCATTGGCACTTCGTAGTACGGCCACAGTATATTATGGCAACAATCCTATCCTACTGCCACCATAATCTGCATAGCAGTTTCCCTACCCACCCTATACAGGGTGTTTTTTTTTTAATTTTTGTAAAATTTAATAATTCAGATTTAGGTTTCATCAAAATCTGTTGAGTATTTTCTGCTATTCCTCACAGTTTCGCATTTGGCCGTCCTCGCCCACCTAAAAAATTCACCCTGTATTGTAGTCGGCTTCCAGCCAAACCAGATTCATCTGAATACCAGTATTTTACGTGAAGCGACCGCCATCTGACCTCCACAACCCAGTTACTGGATAACATAGTACTTCTTAGCAAGAGTGGTGTCAGAAAGATGTACAAATGACAGTTGGGACTAGTGATGTGCCAGATATCTCTCTCAATCTTTGTCCTATATGTGATTAGGTAGCAATAAAAAACGATTAAATTCCATTCAGGTTAGTAATATTTATGTATAAGATATTATGTTTCACACAATCCAGGTGTTATACACCTCGTTAAGATGATATAACTATGATGTTCAAAATACACAAACCTATTTGGGTGTGTAGCACCCACATCAACATCCTTAATCTTCTCCCAGTCCACACCCCGAACATCTGAGATACTTGTACCGGCCAGCCGTTCCAAGCCCTGGTCGTGTAAAAGCAGCAGTTTCCCATCTTTGGTTGTCCGCACGTCCAACTCTATAATGTTGCATTCACGTTCTAGACACTGAAAAGGTTGTTTAATTCTAAGTCATTTCTTCTTCCTTCCACTATACATTGTTTATGGTACTTATACCATATACAAGTTAATGTATATTTATTTTACTATGCACTGGCATGGGTTAACTATCGTCTCATTGTTTCATAAGTGACTAAAAGAAGACCAATTTTTAAGCAATGTTATCATGGACTTTGCAAACAGTCAAAAATTTTAGGAAATAATTGACAGTCAAAAATTTTAGGAAATAATTGACAGTCAAAAATTTTAGGAAATAATTGACAGTCAAAAATTTGTGTTTTTGACCCATTGTAACTGAGATGCGAAAGTGAATGTTGCTTAAAAATTTGCAGAATTGGCACTCTGGTTGATGATGATGATGGACACACGTCTTTCTTTCTCAAACTTAACTCGTTATTATTTGTCACCATATCGGGCACCGTAAGTGTTAAATTTGCATGGGATTTACAGCTTCTACGTAAGAAGATGCAAATTACATGCAACTTTGCAAGTTTGTTTATTGCTCAGCATATCTCCCACAATATGGGCTTACCAAATTGAAAAAAAAAAAATAGATGTTATTTTATCTTTTACATGTTTTATTCAGAGTGAAAAAAATACTAGTGTGACCATAGAATCACTTTGTTATGTGTCTACAAATATATCGTAACATAAGCAAAGAGATTTGCTTCTTCAAAATGATTAATTGTTAGTTTGTTCTAAACACAAACAAAATGTTTTATTTTTTACATTTTTAGACAAGAGATCTTTCTGGTCTACGTTTCAACAAGAGGAGTAAAAACTCTTTGGTCACAAGTCCAATTTAAAAAGTTTACTTACATACTTAAAAGCTTCCATAGTGTTTTCGGGCGCATCCAAACCCGCTCCTCTGTGGGCTATACAACGAACAACTCTATCGGGTTTAATCTGGCTTTCCTTAGACCAAGGCTCAGGCCCGAATATACTGTTCACATTTTCCATCTCAGGTTTCTTCAACCTGGTCAAATAATACGAGCAGATACCCAGCAAACCAACATCCATACCAAATGGTAAAACTATGTGGGACAAGGACAATAAAAAGTATAATGTAGAGAAAACATAGTAAACTGTGTTTATGGCTAAGGACAGTATTGTCAAAAACATTTTTATCGTTCGTTCGTTGTTTTTAGAGTTAGAATTAGGTTATGTTTTTCGAAAATAAATACATTTGTAAAAGTGGGAGGGGCGTTGTGACAGCATTCTACGTTTCGTTATTGTTTGTAGCAATTAAGAAGATTGCGTTTAGTTACTTGCCAATCAATACGTACAGAAAATTTTCATGGTTACGTAGGTGCTCTCAGTGTCGTTACTCAAAATAAAATAACCAAGCTCGTTTAGTATATTGCTATGACCTTGAACGAAATGTCAAAATTTATTTTCAACTTTGATAGACATTTTTGCTGTCTTATCAACACTATTCCGAACGAATGTACAGTCAACAACACAGTTGTATATGTCTCCGGAAATTGCAGCATAGAGTAAAGTAATATACTATCGAGCATTGCAGACTCCTTATGATTGTAATAAATCTTTAGATATAATTTCTTGATAAAATACGAAAATATCGTTTTGTATAGAATAAATCCCATCTAGTTTCCAATATGTCCGTGTCTTAATAAGAAAAAAATGTTTACAATGTTACGCAATATTTTATAATCTCATGGCGTTTGCAATTTTCCCATGGCATACCTGTATAACTTTACGCAACTACGAATTTTCCTTTTTTGAAGATGGAAGGAGCAAGGAACGTTTTCAATTTTCCAGAACGGTCTAGTTTGGTTGAACAAGTTGAAGTTAGCTGTTTGGTTTTTTATTTGTTTAGCTGACTGTATTTTTAAAAAGTTACTTTTTTCGATTTTGAAGCTAATTCTTCAAAATGACTTCGCAATACAATAAATAAATAGTTCGTTTGAAATCCGTAGGATTTTACACATTACAAAAACTGCCACAACGCGTTTTTTATATCTCAGATAAAAGTTTAAGGATGAAAAATGGGCCCTTAAGGACATATATAATAAAACGACATCTAGGTTTTATGTTTATAATTTCTATAATACAAAATTAGTGCTCAAACAAATCATAAAGCTACTTTAAACAACGTACCTACTGACAAGCAACTTTTGAGCCATACCAAAAAGTTTAAGCGGGCAAAACCACGTGAGATACATTGAAAACTTTTACTAAAGCTGCCCCGAGTTCCTGACTCCTGAGAAGTTAAACATCCACGTAGTTCGGGCACCTCTGTTCATTGCCATTGAAAAATGCTCTATGGTTTAAAATCAACGATTCTGCCACGCCCCCTCCTGACGAACAGTCGCACCAGATGCCTCAAGATGAAGAGTACTGTCTCCACGACAGTTAGAACACTGGCTCCAACGAATAGTGCTGTGGTCCCGCCCAGAGACGCTGAAAGGAATCGAGAGTTTACCTACTTAACATTTTTTTTATTTTTTGTTAAAAGCATTTGAGTCGTTTTCAACTATTCTGCCAGAGTAATGCTATGGCGGCAGCACAGAGGCTGCCAAACTTTGAACTTCTTGGTAGACGCGAAAAATTCAAGATCTACTTCAGAGTTGCGAATAGGGTATTTTACTGTAAAAATCTAATTAGTCCGTCTGATAGATTTACAAAAAATATTGGACACGTATTTTTTCTTTTTTCACGTAAACAAAAAATGAAGACGATACAGTGCGTTGAAAACTCACGTGACGTCACGTCGCGGTCGCTGGTAAAAATTGTAGCAACGTAGTGACGTCACGTGAGTTTTCAATGCACTGTATCGTCTTCATTTTTTGTTTACGTGAAAAAAGAAAAAATACGTGTCCAATATTTTTTGTAAATCTATCAGACGGACTAATTAGATTTTTACAGTAAAATACCCTATTTTAAGTCAACGTTATTAAAAGACCCAATCAATGTTGCAATGGATTTGAAATTTGTGATGTATTGAATAGAATTGTTTTATTTTTTATTTCAAGTTCAAGTGGTGTTCAAATAGTAATAGTTTGTGGTCAAGTTTCATGTTTGTGTTCAAAGGGAGAGGCAGGCCAAAGAAAATATGGATGGATTTTGTGAGGAGTGATATGAAAGAAAAGGGAGTTAGTGATAGCGTGACGGCTGACAGGACAGAATGGAAGAAACAAACGTGTTGCGCCGACCCCAAGTAACATGGGATGAGGGAAGGAAGATGATAAATAGTTTGTGTTCAGAGTTTGTGGCAACTGTTCGGGGCGCAAAGCACAGAATCGCCGCGCTTTGGCGACTCAGCTCGCTACACTGATTACTGTAACGCGTTACAAAAACACGATACATTACAAACAAGCGTTGCAAGTCAATCTTCAGTCGTAGTCGTTCTGCGGGAGGAGACTTCCTGGGGCCTTCAATCTCTACTATAAATGATTATGGTTTTGTAAGGTTCGTTTGCGAGAATCATAAAAAATGGTAGTTTATTATAATTACGTACCTACATAGTTAAAATAGAAAACATGTTTTACTTCGAATAGACTTGATTTCGTCATGGGAGAAAGTAATTCTCCATAAACGAACCTTACAAAATCATTTTTATACGTTTCGTTATGAATTCGGTCATGAAGAGGAGTACGTACTAGTATGTACGTGCTTGGATACTTGGACGAAAAACTAAGCTTGCACGAAAAGCCTCGTTGGCAAATAGTTTTTCGTGGCATCGAGTTGTCCAAAGGCCATTTCGTGAAAGAGTCTTTTCGCGAAAGTGTATGCAAGTGTACATTCAAACAGTGTTTCGTCAATTCTACCATGCACATAAATGTGGAAAAAGCGGCTTACCTTGTTGCATGCAAGCAAATGGATGGACACAAAACGGCTGTAACACATAACAAGAATGCAAAAAAAAATGTCTCCAAAATCTGTTTTAAATGTATGCATTTAGGAGATAACAAAGAATGTTCAGACCAATCTTCTATGTCTGTGCTATTATATGACATTCCGAACTTTATGGCTGAAAAAGCGGGAACCCGCCATTTTGTTTTCAATATCTTCTTTTATTTAGTTTTAAACTCTTGCAAGTGAGTCACGCGGTTGTCTTAGGCTGATGTGTTTGAAAATATAAGTGCTTAACAAACTGCCTGGGTTGTAGATTTGATCGATTACCACAGCCATGGAACGCAAAGGGCATTTGGAAGAGCACTGGTTGTTTAGTCACTAAGAGTGTGTCACTCCCTTCCACTCTGCCGAGAGCGAGAGGGGAGGAGTTATTTGCTGAACTCACGTACAAAAAAATAGTGCCATAGGAAAGCAGTTCTATGATAGACGTCACAGACACAGTAAGCTTGCAAACTCCACTCAAACAAAAGAACCAACCGAACAGGTCTTCAAGAGTAAATATGATATCCCGGTTCAGCCTGATCTTGGGCGGCATCATGTTGACCCTGATGGCTGATCGAGGATCCTCCTCCGCGTCAGCAGACGTCCCGTTCATGTAGGTTTGAAAATAAGAGGGTTCTTAACGTATCTAGGTTTTATAAAGATGCCGTCAGCAAAGAAGATGGGGCCTGCTAGGGTTGCGGAATTTGTTCGAAAGAGTCACCGTGGCCCTGGAACGCAAAGGGCACAAGAAGGATCACGGGTGGGTTTTAGTCAGTAAGTCTGACACTACCTTCCGCTCCGCCCAGAGCCCCAAAAAAAAAGGTTTCATAAAGATTGAGGTACATACATTTTGGAGTAGTTATGGACTTTTAAGTTTACTTGATGCCAATTATGTTGGCCACGTGGCCTACCTTGGCCAACTGTAGGTACTATATTTGCGAAATACATTCGATTACAAATAATCAGAATTAGCCATTGGCCTGATCCATTGTTCCGTTTCTTTAATATTGGTATCTGCTCGTCAAAGCAGAACATGCAATGAATACTGGAACTTTTTGTTGCGTTGAAATGTCCAAAAAAGAATGTGGTTGCATCAGTTAGGGTTCAGGAACACGTCACAGCTTTTCTTCACTGCCAAAATGCTCTATGGTCGTTTTCTCCATTACCACTACGCGAAATTCGCGTTATTCTCGCCTTATGATCGAATTGACCTTACTACCTACCTAATGTACAACGCAGTTCGTCTGCTCTACAAAGTTAAATACGCAAGAAAATTGTACCTAAACATTAAAGGAACAAAATTGCACATATCAAGAGAATATTTATACAAATATTTGTTTTTGTAAAGTAGTTTAATTTTAGTACATATTTGATTAAGTCAACTGTCTTCTCCGGGCTCAAATAAAGAATAGAATGATTAAAAAAATAATTAAATCTCGTATTTTCATGGTCGATGGTTCAGTCACTAGCCATCCCCTGTCCATTTGCACATTTGATGACAATCTGGTAACTCCTGATTGACTGTGAAAGTGTTGCCGTTACAAGCCTCTTGAGGCACTGAAATCTATATTTATAAAAGAGAAACTGACTGACATTTCAACTCACAGCCGAAACTACCAAGACTAAAACCTGACCCTGACCTGAACCTGATTCTAAGACCAGTATACTGTACACATGTTTTACAAAATAAATGTTATTCTAGAAACGTGAAATGATGGAGCTTCAGTGGAGGGTGAAGTTCCAGTTGATTTGGAGTTTACGTAATTAAGTTGAAACTGCTCTTGCCACTCCCGAACCATAGCCATCTAGTTTACTTGACATTGACGTATTTGAGAGTCAAGAAGACTGGGAGTTAGGGCTTCACTATTTTGCTAAACAGCCTCCTTAAACAGCAAACCATAGGACTAACTACATAAGTTATTTTACGGCGGCAAAGGAAATGTGAAAAAGCCACTTACCGAATAAGGATCGTTTTTGTGTGTGAGTAATAATTGAGTTCGGCGCACTGGGGTAGACATGTGCATTTAGCAAGGTTCTTGGGTATATTGATGAGGATTTCAACGTTACGGCCGATGCACGCCATCCCGTGTGCATCACAGACGTCGCCATCTTGGTTTCCGCGCAAAGAAAAAAAAATGAATGACGGATTAGATTTAAATTTTAAAACAGTTATATTTTTAACGATTAAAATGCTTTAATTTATTTTATTTTACATTGGATGTTGCGAAAAAAAACCCTTGACAGTTTCTTGGCTGACAGTTGACTGTCTGTGTTTTTTTTTTCGTTGTCAGTTGCTAGAGTTTGAAGTTTTAGTCGTATGTAACCTTCATAGATTATTTCCGAGTGGAAAAATCAAAACACTGGATATTATAATGTTAATTTAAAGTTTGAATCAAGCGCGGTCAAGTCAGGGACGATCCGGTTAAAAATCGGATAGGATGATTAGGTACCTACATTTTGCAACATATCGTCAAATAAGTTTTATTCACATAAAAAACCCTACCCTTGTACCTACTTAATATCTAGTAGCAAGTAGCAACCTACAAAGATTACACAGTCCTGAGGCTCTAGATAAGCGATATTCTATCAGTATCTGACAAATGCTTGCACTGTCTGGACAGGTCCACTCATATCTGTGTAGCACTTTCCTCAAAAGGTTATCTCAGACATTAACCTACATGGTTCTCATACGATTTGACCAGTACGGATTGTATGGACTTTAAAAGAGACTTTAACCTTTAAGTTTGTTTCGGTGTTTCTTCTCAGGGTGCAAAATGACAAAAAATATTGGACGAGTAAAAGTGTTATGTTTAACCTGCTTACAAAATAAATATCATTTATCATTTATTAGTGTTACAATAGTGTGGCAAATCTGACTGTCAAAAAGTCCAAAATGTGATCAGCTGTCATTTTCACCTTTCGACAACTTCTTTTTTTTCGTCTTAACACTCATAAGTGCTGTTATCTATATAATCCAAAAACTTTTTGTTCTTTTGAACCTCGATTCACAACAAAAACTGTCTCAAATTCACTATCGTTAATGAGAACCGATCATTAGTTCCTCTCCAAACCTTGACATTGGCAAAATCATCGTTAGTTAAACGATGGAGCCACAAAACAAAAAGAAAAAACACTTTTTTTTCTGCCAACACTGACGCATAATAGAATGACGCTTTGTCTAGACTCTAGAACTATTCGTCTTATATTATTACTTACTCTTTGTGATCTGACCTTAGAGCATTAAACCAACCAGGTTTAATGCTCTAAGTATCGGACAGATCTTCAGACATGAGACCCAATTCTACAAATTAAGTAATGTTTGCATTCGCATCTCTGTTTAAATCTGTCAAAAATGTGTGGAAATTGAGGTGTTGCGAATGTTGCTTTGGTAATAAAAACACGGATGCTCACCTCCTTTGACATGGAAGTAAGGTCTACATCCACAGAACATGACAGCCATGCGGCTGCGACAGTGCATCTGGCATAGAGAAAAGCTGTAAGCCTGAAAAAAGTACGGAAAGGTTACATTGGAAGGGTATCAACGCTGGTGCCAAAAGGCCTCGTACCCCTTTCAAGGACGTAATCCTCATCTGAAGGTCGACTAACAGACCGGATGTCTGAATACCAGTATTCTACATGGGGTGGCTGATTATCTGACCTCCACAACCGATTGTCAGATTTTCTGACTTCTGACAACCCGTATTGATGACAGCTAGAACCAACAGCATAAATCGTGTTTATCTAGGCAAGGAGGAGTCACGGTAGTACAATGATAGGTCACCAATCTATGAACCATCCTCGGTAACGAATCAAGCCGGCTGTTATTATTTTTTTTTTTATAAAGTTGCCCCACACTAGGAATTTCTCCTGTGTCGTGGGTGCGTTTACAAACATACAATGTCACATACACAAACAGCCAGACCCGGAACAACTATCTGTAGGCCATACTAATATTTGTTCCGTGTGGGAATCGAACCCACGACACGTAGCGCAGCAGCCAATTGCTCAACCACTGCGCCAACCGAGTCGTCGTTTATTATTCAGCCAAGAAGTCTTTTACAATAAAGACTAACAGCCGCACAGGTCAATCTTCAAGGTTAAGCAACGCTTGCCAAGGTTGGTCCGTGGACGGGTGACCATCTTTACATACAGAGTTTCCTCCGTGCCTCGGAAAGCACGCTAAACCGTTGGTCCCGCGGCTGCCATTTGTAGATTTTGGCAGTCGTTACGGATTGTCAGAAGCCAGTAAATCTGACACCAGTCTTGCCAAGAAGTACCGTGTTACCCAGTTAATTGGTTGTGAATGTCTGGTAGGCAGCCGCTCCATGTATAAAATACTGGTATTCGGCTGAACCCGGTTTGACGGGGAGCCGACCCCAATACACTTGGGAAAAGGCTAGGCAGATGATGATGAAGCCTTTTACAGTAGAGGATGAAAGGATTTCAATCAAGGATCGTATTTTGAATTAGGAATTTGATGCTTATATGTAATAACTAATAGTACTAGATATACTAGGTTACAGGAGTAACATAGAAAAGTAACCTTATGCCTACCCGTATAGAGTCGCTGATCCATTCATCAGGATATTTGCAACGCCGCTGCTCCGACCTTAGACTCTTCACGCTTGGGGACGCTCGGATTTCCACTACCTGAAACATTTACTTATTTATTTAGTGAAGGTTCACCCACAGCACATACATAGGTACACATACGGTAATCTATATATAGAGCAGTATCATATCTAGAGCAGTGGTGGCCGAATAGTAATGGCTCCGACTTACGAATTGTAGGTCGCGGGTTCAAACCACCCCAAGCGCATTACTTTGTGTAATTAATTTCATCACCACTGCTCACCAAAACGGTGAAGGAAGCATCGTGAGGGAACCGGCATGTCATAAAACCAAAAATTCAAAGACGTGACATTCACCAACCCGCACTGGGCCCGCGTGCTGGATTACGGCCCATTCCCTCTCCTAGAGAGGAGGCCTGTGTCCCAGCAACCAACGTTCCCACAACGTTAAAAGGCTGATTATGCTATGCTTTATGCTAATCTATACGTCTATATATAAAAAAAGAAATTGGAGCGTCTGTGTGTAATATTGAAATAACCGCTTTTACTACTCGCATATATAAATATATAATATATGGTACATACACCATTTTTTACAATTTTTGTCTGTCTGTCTGTTTAAAATTGATTGAGTCAGGCGTTACTTTGCGGAAATCCATTTTAATTTGAAATTGAAAACAATATATCTAGTTTTAATTTCCGCGAATATTAGTGGGTTGCAGGTATGCACCTCCCTCCCGCCCGCTATATTATGCACATGCAAGATTACAAGGCAAATGCGAGGATTTTATGCACATGCAGGTGCATACCTGCAACCCACTAATATTCGCGGAAATTAAAACTAGATATATTGTTTTCAATTTCAAATTGTCTGTCTGTTTGTTCCAGCTAATCTCTGAAATGGCTGGACCGATTTTGACGGGACTATTATTGGCAGATAACTGATCTAATAAGGAGTACGAATGTAGTTAGGCTACTTTTATTTTAGAAAATATCTTTTATTAAAAAAAAAATAGTAATGTTGCAATGTCCGCGTACTGTCCCAGTACCGCGCGCAGCTCACGCGCATACCACCACTCACAGAAACCAAGATTTTTGTGCCACCACTGTGCCGCGGCCGTCACGTCGGGCGCCTCCCACCACTTCCCCCACCAACGAATCAATCAAAGAGTCGGGGGGTTAGTAACTATCCCACGCGGATGAAGTCGCGGGCAGAAGCTAGTATTCTAATATATATACCAATTACGGGTAAACACAGCATTGACAACAAATATAATCTCTTTTAAAGTTCCCACTGCTGGGACACAGGCTTCTCTAGGAGAGGGAACGGGCCGTAAACCAGCACGCGGGCCCAGTGCGGGTTGGTGAATGTCACATGTCTTCGAATTTTTGGTTCAAGGACATGCCGGTTTTCATCTATAATTATTTATCATTTAAAGAAATTATTTATTTGCAACTATAGTAAATCAGTTGTTTTTTTTTTTCAATAAGTCGTTAAAGTCGTTTTTTGCATGTGGCCATTTTTTACCGACTTCTAAAAAAGGAGGAGGTTCTCAATTCGGATGTTTGTATTTTTTTTTTTATGTTTGTTCGCGCATAACTCCGTCGCTTGTCAACCGATTTGAAAAATTCTTTTTTTTGTTGGAAAGGGTATACTTCCCAAATGGTCCCATGAAAATTTTATCGAAATCGACCAAGCGGTTTTCGAAAAATCTAAAAAAAATATCTACATTGCCTACATTGACGCCCTCTTAAAGTTAACTCTGCAAAGGAGCAGTGCGTTTTTTTACACCAATGTGATTGGTTCGTTTAGGTGGGGGGAGGGGAGGGGATGTAGGTACCACTAAAAAGTGAAAAATAAAAAACTTTTTACAAAAAAATAAAACCGACTTTTACACAAAAAATCAAAAAGTGCAAAATAACTTTAATTTCGGAAGTCGGTGTTCAAAAAACGAAAAAGCAACCACCAACACCGAGTTCCGAAATTAAAGTTATTTTGCACTTTTTGATTTTTTGTGTAAAAGTCGGTTTTATTTTTTTGTAAAAAGTTTTTTATTCATTACAGTGAACATTGCAATGTACTATATTTTCTTCGGCTCGGCTCACTTGAGAGCTTGCACATTATAAAACTTACCTTATAGTCAATGATGAGTTCTTCCCCGGGCAGCACTTCACCAGTTGGGTTGGATATGGCTGTTGATATCTCATACGGCGAATGTATGAAATACTGGAACATAAAGTATCAGCATAATCTTCTTAAAGTTTGATTCGATGAATGTTTTACTCATCACGGCGATCAGGCTGGAAGGGATCTTGATGATATTTGGTACAGATAAAGATTACTGTCTGGAATAGCACACAGGCTAGGCGTCGAGGCAATCGGCGGCGGCGACCTCTCACGTCCAGCCCTGGTTCAAACCATGGTCCGGAGAGAGGAGGCATAAGAAGCGGTCGCCTCCTTCTGCGAAGCAGTAATGCTAGCGAAGGAGGAGGCGGACCGCGTGCGAGAGAGGGAAACCTCACGCTTCAGCCGCCACAACAGAAGATGCCCAGGCGCCACCTCTTTTACACGTTCTGTGGCCCAAACAATTAATATTAGGTATAGTAGACTTATTTGAATGCTGGAGCTTATGAGAAAAGCACCGCACAGATTTGAGAGCAATTAGACCAAGCATTAGACAATTATCTAGCTCAAATCAGAACTCTAAAACGGCGATCGGACGAACAATACCAAGATATCTAAGTGCGTAGGTATGATAATCGACTCTCACCCTAACAGCGTTGTTCATAGAGTCTATCCTTACAGAGCACTGCCCGCTGTGGTAGTGGCACTGCAGCAGCTGAGACGGTGTCCATTCGACCTCCTGAAGCATATGCTGGAACTCAGCATACATCGAGTTGAAGGTCAGACACATACCGACCTCGGTCATCACCGGGTCCCAGTGTACCTGAAGGAATACCAGGAACAGTCCATTATAGGTCGCAGTCAAAACTCTTCTTCTATCTTAATCTCAATCAACGATGAAATGCGAGGGAGCGTCAGACTCTTACTGACTAAAACCCATCCGTGTTCCTTCAAATGCTTTTTGCTTTCCAAAGCCGCGGTGACTCTAATACTCTATCGAACAATTCTGCAACCCTGATGCAACATACCTTGGAGATACAGTCCCACTAGCTTGATCTTTGGTAAAAATATTTAGGTACTTGTATCGCCTTAACAGCCAGTAGTTTGGATGCTGACGATATGACTCCCCCATACCTCGGCAAGCAAGTTAGGCACTTGACCTTTCCCCGATCTTGTGAGATTACTTTCAGCATACCAACAACATGTGCATTATAATATCTCCGCTTTTACCGCCAAGGCCAAAAAACTGCCAGAAGGAACTCTTAAGTACTTTGCAGTTTAATGCATCAATTGTCCAGACTTAGAATACCTTTCTGCCAGAACTGTGGAAGTGTTTGAAAGAACGCAAAAGCCGTTTGAAGGAACACGGGTGGGTTTTAGTCAGTAAGAGTCTGACACTCCCTCCCACTCCGTCCAGGGTAGAAGAAATCATTTGATAGCTAAAAAATGTCCTAAAACACCTTACCTCGTGCTCATTATCAGACACGATGACCTGTAGCACCGACGAGGGATGGACAGTCAAAGCCAGGTCCAAGAGATCGATCCCCTTCACCGTTTCGTCAGCCTGGTACTTCCAAAAGTTCTGCAAGTTGTCGCGGAAGGACACGTCTGCTATCAGCTCTATGAACTCGTAGTAGTAATTGTACTTCACTGGGTCTGATTCTTCGGTTACGTTCCAGGTGCTAGTGGTGATAAGACTAGGTTGAATAAAAACTGAAGCATTGGAGGAATCCCGTCCAAAGAATTAGGGGTGCCAGAAAAGTAACCAAAAGAAGATCAACGTAGGTATATACGCGAGTAGGTAACGGCTGTAACTGTTATATGAAGTAGCAAAGTAGCAGAATCATAGAGCAGAATACAAAAATACGACGGTGATTTTGACAAAACATGTCATTTTGCCCACCTTGTCTGAGCTATGTAGGTAGTCTGTGCCCATGCCAGTAGAAGATTGTGGGCAGATGCCCAATGTTAGCAAACATTGGGCATCTGCCCACAATCTTCGGGCTGTTGAATATGTCTGAGTCGAGCGAAGAAAGTTAGTAATACTCAGTCGGGGTATGTTGTGGACTTGTGGTTAGGTACCTGTGCATCACACGAAAACATAAATGTGTATTAAGTTTGTACATGTTTTGTAGAAGTTTTTTTGTATTGTACTTACTGGTTGGTATTCTTTAAATAAATAAACAAACAGCGTAATTTCAAATTTGTGTGATATTAATGTCCTTTCCGCTACCCATGCCTCCTCGCTCCAGACCATGGGGTCCGGAGCGAGGAGGCATGGGAAGCGGTCCTCCTGCGATGCAGTAATGCTAGCGAAGGAGGAGGCGGAACGCGTGCGAGAGAGGGAAACCTCACGCCCCAGCCGCCGCAACAAAGTTGCCCAGTTATTGAGTTGTGGAGTTCTGATAGGCAGCCATTTCAAGTTAAATACTGGTATTCAGCTGAATCCGGTATGACTAGGCAGAAAATTGAAGGTACGATCAATGACATTCGAACTTACTCCTCAACGAACTCCCTAGCCTTATCAGGCTGCACTCTGTCGAGGAAGCAGGCGGTCACCGCTGGGAAGGTGGTCCACCAGCTTCTGTAGTCCCTCTGGAAGGATACCACCACTGGCTCCGAGTTATACCTAAAGGATGGGCATTACGAGGCAAAAAATTAAATCGAGTCCGTGCCGATTACTTGTCGCAAGCGGCAACTTTAGGAAAATGCGTTTTGTGTCTTAAATGGTAGGAGATTGAGAGTAAAATTGCGTTTTCTAAAACATGTCGCTTACTGTACGTCGGTATGTTAATGAATCTATACGTATGACTAATTGCTTTTGAGGTTTTGAAGAGGTCTATGTCAGCTAAACTTATGCTAATGAATTTCAGGCCTCTCCCGAGATGTTCTTTTCCATCTAAATAGTTTAGAGGTGGTCCAGCTAAATAGACCTTTTCTACCCTTTCAAGGTATTTGCTCTTCTAATTGGATGGCTTCTCAGACAAGTTAACTTCTAAGTTTTTAAGCGACTTGTTATTTTTTATAGGTACTCTATCTAATCTACACGAGGTTATTCTGTGGGATTGAGCCTTTAGTACGTGTAGCTTAAAAACTATGAAGCCAACTTGCGAATAGACGTACTGTGATATAAAAATGGGCCTTATAGTACCTACTATAATATTTGTAATTCCTTACACCATTTGAAACAGATTATTCAGAGCTCTCCTTAATACCTGAAATACTGGCTGAGCGCGCAGTAGACTGCGCCACCAAACGCGCTCACAGTCAAAAGTAGCCAGAGTAATCTGAAAAGAAAGAAAACTTGAAACTGCTTTGGAACAAGCACACCTTATAAGCGAGAATAAATAGTATCAACGATTAGGTTCAAACCGCCGAGACGAAGCTTGTCAAGTCCCGGAGACATGATTACGTTGCTTGGAATCAACGTGGAAAAAATAATTATTTTTCCAGTGTCTGCTGGCCTAGCCCTCGATTTGTTTTACTAATAAGTATTTGTACCTAAGCATTTGTCAAAGTCTACAAACTTTACTAGGATTTCATGCGTCTTTAAACTCCAATTTCTCAAATCAAAACCATGCTCTATGAGCGCAAAAACGCGGAATTTCGAAGATAATGGCGACAAAATGGCGTCATAACCTCTTTGGTACCAACCAACAAAAGATTCGTCGAAAAAAAGAAGAATTCATAAAAAGAACACGTCAATCACAATCCCAGCTGTCATTTTGGACTTTTAATAATGTAAAATTATTGGTTATACAAAAAAATTCAAGCGGTATTTTTTCAAATAAAGCAAATTTCTTTATTACCTTTCGAGCCAGTGCAGTTTCTTCTCAACAGTATGCTTCAGTCCATGTAGAGTGGTCTCTTGGCAGAACCCAACATAGATGCTATAACCAGAGGTCATGGAAACCCTGATTGATTCTATCATAGACTTTGTGCGCGTTAGGCAGCTCAACATAGCGGTAGGTCTCACCCTATCTCTTTTCTTTCTCTCGGATTTGCCCATTCTAGAAATAGCTATACCCTGCCTGGTTCAATCTCTGATTATACTGTTAGAATACTGTGCGTCTGTTGCTAATTACACCATATAACTGAAATAGTACTTTTAACGGGCCGAATCAGAGTCGGAAACACCGCCAGACGAAAAGTTCGGATAGCAAAAGACCTTCCTACAGCACGTTGGTGAAAACAATAAGTTAGTTTTCAATCTCCATATTAAAGTTCTAACAGCAGGGAGGCAAACACAAGGTGGGGTTGATTTAGTAGCTGTAGCAGTGTTAAAACTTAATAATTTGTGCCGATTTGGTAATTATTTATCATACGCCCTAATGGATTCTTTTGTATGATTGTAATCAAAACCATGTAGGTATAATTACAACGAAAACTGTTATTCATACGATGTCACTTAATTCCATTTTGGGCAGATCATAGATAAGAAAGCTTTTAAATTGTCCATAAAGGTCTTACTTTTTTTTTAATGTAACCCGCGTTTTTCGTGATCGCATATCGGAACACGCAGTACCATAAGATGGACCTATGACCTCGTGAAGGCCACAGAAATACGCAGGACGGGAGACGCACAGGATCAGTCGATGTGGCAACACTTGGAGGAGGTGTATGTCCAGCAGTAGATGTCTTTGGAAATGAAGATGATGATGACTTTCTTTGATTTTCAGCTAGCTGGTGTATTAACCCTGATCTACTTGGCGTACCAATACTGGGGCCTGCTGTTCAAGGGCCAAGATGATGATGATGACGAATGCCGTCACTCTGTGAGGGCCTCGAGGTCACGATCGAGGTAGGTACGAAGCTGCTCACTGCATAGACTAGGCATGCTTCCTTAGATCAATCAAAGTTCCTTCGGATTCAGCTGAATACCAGTATTTTCTAAGGAGCGACTTGTATCAGGTTTTGTGGCTTCTGTCACCCATAACGACTTGACAGCAGGGATTAGCGGCTGAACGTGATTCTCAAGGTATGTAGTAGCCACTGTATGTAATGATGGTCCCCACAGACTGACCTGGGCACAGATAATATAATAGTACCTGGGCAAGCTTTGCCTAACCTTAAAGATCGAACTATTCAGGTTGCTTCCTTAAATCTGAACTAGAGAGAAGATGTTGCACTCATGGGCGTCGGCAGGATTATTTACAGGAGGATGCATCTTGAAAACTACTAACTAAAGCCGACGACTGCAAGGCCGAGCGAAGGGGGCTCGAGACGCCTGTGGACGGTGAGCGTGGGTGGCTCGCCGTCCGATACCAGGCTGAGTCGACGACGCGTTGTGTTCCACGCGCGCCTCAAGGAGCCGTCAGCACCAGGGACGGGGCCCCATAGGGTCAGTGCCTGCTAGGGTTGCGGAATTTGTTCGAAAGAGTTACCGCGGCCCTGGAACGCAATGGGCACAAGAGGAACACGGGTGGGTTTTAGTCAGTAAGAGTCTGACACTCCCTACCGCTCCACCCAGGGCGGGAGGGGTCATTTGATGATATCCCATCCAAAAAAAAAAAAAGGGGGCTCGAGACTCGAAGTAAGTAGGTACCTACTTTATTACATTCGCCTTGACTAATATGTATCTTTTTATTTCTTCATGTGTGTATCAATGATAGCCAGGGAGAAGCAAGTGCACCCCTTTTCAAGCCCTCCCAACTTCTTAAGCATCAAATTAATTAGGGGTTCACACTGCTGTAGGTCCCCAGGTTACTGGAGTTGTCACCTGGCGAGTAGTGACTGAGTAAACAGTGCCGCGGCGCGCCTGCAGGCCACATGCATTTATACATACGGGCGTGCGTTGCTGTCATTATTTGGGTAGGCGCACTCCCGACAAAGCTCAGCTTATGAAGGAAAAACCCAATGACGGGCCCAACAAATAACTTCCCGGCATTCATTCTAAAGCTAGGCAAATATTACTTGTTTCAATATCGTTGACATGCCCAGTCAAGTAGCAGATCATAAAGCACAAGGAAAAAAAAGTTCTAATATATTATTGCAAAATTATGTTGTCAACGTTTTTTTTTTTATTTAATAGGCCTTGTTTTTGGGTCTGTCCGGGAAAACATACAACGGGAGAAATGGCCTCCGCTGATTAAACGGTGCTTTTCGTGAATAGGCTAAGCCGCCAATTGCATCATGCAACTTTGCGAACCAGCCAACTTGTATTGACGTTCGTCTTAAAGTTTGTTGTTTGTCTTCATGTCAAAGCCACAGTTTGTTAGTTTTTCACACAAATATTAATTATTCAGGTCGTGCTCAAGATCAAGACCGCGATCCAACTACCATGACTACAAAATGTCTGCGGAAAAGACTAGTCGCCGAGGCCGGAAAGCGCATCGAAGGTGCCCCGACTGTAGTCTCTGTAATTTTGACCAGTAGCCGCTAGGTAGCGCTATCCTCAATCCTGTTAATTACAAAATTTGCGCATAGATGGCGCTTTTAATGCTTTAAATTACTTGTGGCTGTGCGCGTTCATTTATTTATATTTATTTACTTTTCAATAAATAATTTGATATGATTAATGCGGATTCTCTGACGTTTTCTTTTATTGTGTTATTTGAACCACATTCCACACAAAACTCACTAGCCTACCTTTTCCATAGTCGGTTGGAAAAGCGACACACCCTATTCATATTTCGAATCCTTGATAATTTATAATTGGCGAGCCCATGCTTGACCTTAGAAAAAGTAGAAGAATGATAAAACGATGAATGAATCGCCTCATGAGTCCACCATTAGCCGCGAAGATATTCCACGAGACGATTTTCTTCATTCGAAACTGAAGAAGACTGTGCCATCTAGCGTTGCTATTTCGAAACTTATAAGTGAAATATACTTGACACTGACACTTCTATGCTGCCACTAGTAAAAAAAAATACAAAAAAATCTAAATATGATGAGGGGTTTGCAACTATTCGATGACATATCAGGGCGATAATATCGCCGTAAAACACTCGCTCGTGGAGGTGACACCTAAGAAAAAATTGTGATAAGTAGGTACACTCCGTAGAATATTTGATTCAGACAAATACAACGTCTCGCGGTTTTTTGTTAATTATTGCGTCTGGAACAATAGAACAATAAGCATTACTTTACTGGGGACAGTGACCATTTTTGTAAAGCGCATGCGCCAATCTCAAGTCTAAGAACCCTTCACGGCAGGGTCGCATATTCCAACATGGCGCGTGTTGTAGGTAAATAAATCATTTATTTACGCTTTTTTTCATTTATTCAACTCAATAATCATTATAATTTAAGTATGCGTAAAAAGTTTTATCAGTAAAATGAATACAGTGTTATATAATTTCACGCTGAACGTTTGTTTACGATACAGAAGTTACTTTTTGATACACGATACTTTTGTACCCCTAATACAATCAGCAGTGACTGTGAATCTAAAAATGTCTCACTATAACAAAATGCACAAACACAAGACTTTACAATTGCAACTAAAACACATGTGTGATGCAGTGATAATATAATAAGCAATTTTTCTAAATATTTAGTTTAGATACCAAAAAAAAATGCAATCTTGCAAAGTGAGTGTTTAGTTCTTGACTGTACTTAAAAATAGATAATGGTTTTTAAATATTTGTTTTTATTCATTTTCGTCGCTATCACTACTGTGAGAATTACTACTAGTATTCATGCTGCTGTCATGCTTGTCATCCTCGGCAGTACCAGTTTTATTCAGATTTGGCAATGGGATTGGTAGAATATAGTTTTGAGGACAGCAGACATCGCTACAGGGCCTGAAAAAAGAATTTATATATAGTTAAAGTATTGTTGTTCTAAAAAGACACAGTGCAAGAACGGAAAAAATGACATAAATTTGACAGCTTATTTTTTAACGAAATATTTTTGACGTTTCATCTTAGCTTTGAAACTTTGTTTGAAAGTTTTCCCGATTTGTTCGTTTCCCTATAATTTTGAGGCATTCTTATTGTTTAAAGGATTAATTATGGAAGACGAAACATCGAATGATGTTGAGGCTGTGGAGTACATTGATAGCCAGGACGAAGATGATCCTGATGGAGGAGAAAGTATGTATGGACATGCTTTAGTCGTGTCTTTATTTTCGTTTTAGTTGTTATACTATAAATAAACAATTTGGTTAAACAGAATCTTATAGTCATGTCACAGTGTAAAATTAATACATTTGTCGATTTTACTGCTGATAGTGTGAAGTGAAAAGTTTAAAGTAGGGAAGAGAATGATATTATTCATTCACACTTATTTACATCTTTTGCTTGCAATGCATATGCATGCACTAGAACTAAACACATCAAAAGTATCTAGGGATCAACATATATTTTTGCAATAACTTTTCTCCTGATTGATATTAATTAAAATTTTCTTTAAGGATTCATCAAATAAAGTGTTTTCGTTTGTCACAGTAACGATAAACCAAGTCACCTTTGCATTAATAAAGAAATTTGCCATTTTCCTAATAAAGGGATTTTTGACATTTGAACCACTAACATTAAAGTTCGAAAAAAAGACTGAAATAACAGTTTTCTTTAAAATTTTATTGGGTAACTTAAACAATTAATAATCCGTGTTTCTACCGCGAACACTAACAACACAAGAACATCGGTTTGGCATACTCAAAATGAGTTCATCCAAATCACGCTGTGGAATGGCCGCCCATGTTCGTTGCAACAACAAAAAAAGGTCTTCTTGCGACTGGATACCCTCCATATTCGGCAGAGCTCTTCGCTTACCTTGGCTGAGCGCCATGGAGGACGGTATCGCTGCACCACACGGAGACAAGACCGATACATTCAAATCTTAACTCGAAGAGCTCCAACAATAACCGCCATGATGTTAGCCGTGAGGCTTCATCACTCTTCAGGGAACTTAATTAGCGACCAAACAGTCAGAAACCGCTTGCATGAAGTGAACCTTCATTCCCGAAGACCGCTACGGGTACCACCTATAGCAATGCACAATCGTAGGATTCGATATCAATGGGCTCTTGAACACAGAAATTGGGCAGAAGAACAATGGCGTTTCGTGTGCTTTTCTGATGAGTCTCGTTTTGGTATGAGACCGGATACAAGACGTATACGACACTGGAGAACCCCTGGACGCCAACAGCGATTAAAATCCTGCCAGGAAGTCCATCCTTATAGTGGTGGAACCATCATAGTATGGGCGGGTATTTGGATCGGCGGAAGAACTGAGTTGATTTGGATCAGAGGCAACCTCAACGCTCAAATTTATGCTGAGACGATTGTATCAGACGTCATCGTTCCTCTACAAGTGCAAATCGGTCCCTTATTTCAGTTAATGCATGATAATGCACGACCGCACACCGCAAGAGTTGTAAGACAGACTCTCGCCGCAGCTAACATCAATGTCCTGCCCTGGCCTGCTCAGTCGCCAGACTTGAACCCGATTGAGCATGCATGGGATATGCTACAGAGAAGAGCTCTGCCGAATATGGAGGGTATCCAGTCGCAAGAAGACCTTTTTTTGTTGTTGCAACGAACATGGGCGGCCATTCCACAGCGTGATTTGGATGAACTCATTTTGAGTATGCCAAACCGATGTTCTTGTGTTGTTAGTGTTCGCGGTAGAAACACGGATTATTAATTGTTTAAGTTACCCAATAAAATTTTAAAGAAAACTGTTATTTCAGTCTTTTTTTCGAACTTTAATGTTAGTGGTTCAAATGTCAAAAATCCCTTTATTAGGAAAATGGCAAATTTCTTTATTAATGCAAAGGTGACTTGGTTTATCGTTACTGTGACAAACGAAAACACTTTATTTGATGAATCCTTAAAGAAAATTTTAATTAATATCAATCAGGAGAAAAGTTATTGCAAAAATATATGTTGATCCCTAGATACTTTTGATGTGTTTATTTAACACAGTTTTTCATAATACTTTTCTTAACAACCAATATTTCAGATCGACCAATAATGCTTCTTTTGCGCCGACTTATAAGAAATAAACAAAACACGGTAATGACCAACTCACAGATCATAGACATCCTACAGAGCGAATTTAACATCTGCGTGAAATCAAGCCACGACTTAGAAGTGGACATCTACATTAAAATCATCAAAAAGTATCTAAAAGACTGGCCGCAATGGGAAGAATTGGAACGCATATCAACAAAACTCAACAACATCAAAGATTATGAAGCCGTAGCAAAAGTTTTGAATCATAAATACAAAAACCTAAAGGAGTACTTAGGTGTCATGCTCGAAGCTGCCAAACCGCTAGCTAAGGAGGCCGTCAAAACCATGGTGCCTGAGAATGCTAAATTGGATGACAATATTGATTCAAGTGATGTTATTATGGAAATACAGTGCACCAAAGAACAACTCAATCAATTATTTTTCAGACGTCCTCGTTTAGATCTTAATAACACCGTATTCAATATGTCAAATGTTGCTCCATCTCGCATATCGCTCAAAAGCCTTTCGTTCAAGCAGATTCTGGATGGTTGGTGCGTGAAAGTATACATTAACCTACCACACTTTTCTCTTGTTCGAGAGGTATCATACAAACTGAAACATGTTCTAGTGAATAAAGTACGTAACGAGAGTGTACCAGATGCACCTCTACAGACAAATCTACAAATACTACAACGTGACAATTTGAACAAAAACACCAAACGCTACAGCCGAGACACGATTATCAAGGAATTTGGTGATATTTTAAAGAAATGTACAACAAACAGTTTTGATTTATATGATACCGTACGTGTAGTTTTTGATATTTTGACAACTGAACTGAACAATAATTTCGACAAGGATTCTTTATACAAAATACCTTCCAGCTACCGGAAATATGCTAACAAGTATAAATACGTCCGATATTTGTATGCAGAGAATGATCAAGCCCAGGACCTAAGGTATGACTTACAGCTGGAAGAGACCGTTGCACCTGCGTATTATTACTCGTTTGGAAGATTAGGTAAAATGGAAAAGATTCCACCGATCTCTGAATGGTTGAAATTTGAATGCATGTTCTGTAAAGCTAAGATTCCGTTGACGACTCCGTGTGAAAAGGTCACGTTGGAGGCACATTTTAACTATTGTCATCAAAAGGAACTAGACTGGCAATGCACGCATTGTAAAAAGATGTTCAGTATTGATTATCTGTGTGATAATAAATGGTATCATGAATGTTGAAACCAAAGAGCTCATAATATTGGTCTGTATGCATGTTTTGACAGTTCCAAAACTAGCAATAGCTGCTGTGGTGACTCGTAAGCCCATAACTCTATGGCTGAAATGAATAATAGGGTATTTTATTGTAAAAAAATAAAAGGGTATATTAGTCCGCAAGATAGATTCCCAAAATACTGGCAATTTTTTTTTTTTTTTTTTGACATAAAAATAAAATTAAGACGATTAGTTGAATTTTTACTAAATTGGGACTCATTATGCTATAACTTTATTCATTTTTATTGGTTTGAAAAGGCATAAAAATGTGTTTAATATTTTTTGCAAAATGTAGCTGACATACTAAAGAAAATGATTATATTCTATCTAGTGCCCTATTTTTTTTTTTCTGTTTTGTTGTTTTTTCATCATGCATGTTTGAAAACATAATAAAGTGAAATAATAAAGGTATTCTATTAAAATTTTAAATTAATATTATATTGTCTTATTTAAAATGCTATCCATAGTACCTACATATGAGCCATGCAACAGGAACAAACGTTTTGAAATGAATAAATCAACTAGTTTTGAAAATAATAAACCAACTAGTTTTGAAAATAATTAACCAACTAGTTTGTCTGTTTCGACGTCGACACAATCTTGCCAAGGTATTGTGTACCCAAATACTGAATTGGGAACATTTTTATAAAAGTAGTTAATAATTAATTTTCCTGTAATTTTTACTACTCCATCCGCGCAACTTCGTCTAATTCACATTAAATAATTTTCTCTCTCTCTTTTATGTGACGCACACGAAGTTGCACAAGTCAGCTAGTAAAAAATATATAGGTAAGGTAATGACTATTTAAAAAATTTATACAAAAATCGGAAAGCAGAGCAGAGAGGCAGCGGATCGAAGAAGAAGGCTGACTGTCCACTGCAGCGGAGAGGAGCGAAGCTTTTCCAATGTTACCAATAGAATTGCATTGTATCTCCGTTCCGCTTCAAGGGTAGAAATTGAAATTACTCGTCGCGTGAGCAGCGCATATCGCGCAACTCCGTTCAGCACTACCTTGCTCCGCATCAATGGACAGAGCCAAGCCGCAACACCGCTCCGCTCCGCTTAGCATTGCTCCGTCACTCCTTTGCCAAAGCCGCAGACAAAAACCGGCTACCCACTCAAAGTAAGTCGTCGCGTGAAATCGGCCTAGCGCCGCAACTCCGCTCCGCTCCAATGGACAGACAGTTCGTACCTACGCTCCGCATTAGGCCGCGTTTCCACTGACGCGGAGCTGGGCGGAGAGGAGCTTAGCGGTGCACAAATTGACCAATGACTATGCTTGAAGTCTCCGCTCCGCTTCAATGGAAACAGTAGGTACGAGCGGGGTGGAGCAGAGCTGAGCGGATATTCATACATCGAGGCGGTGCAGTGCGGAGGACAGCCAGCAATGGGGTGCAGAGCGGAGGACAGCGGGGCGGTGCGTGACTCGCGTGCAGTGTGTCAGTTGTCTTCGTTACGTCACTCGGTGCATACGTATCAAAATGGATGAGAAGTTCATTGAAACTGTTAGACAATTCCAGAATCTATGTTTTCTCTTCGAATCCAAAAAAGTCGCAACAGTCAATGCTACTTCATCTGATTCGTTATCTTCGTCTTCAAGTAGAGAAAGATATAAAATGATTGCTTTTTTCTTTTTAAGCGACAACATGACGTATGGTCTTTCCGAGAGATTGAGTGTAACTAAGTGCAAAAATGCGCGATTCCAAAAGTATGTTCCACTCCGCTCTGCTCCGCTCACTGACCACTCACCGCTCTTCATCGCTCCTCTCCGCCCAGCTCCGCTTCAGTGGAAACGCGGCCTTATTCTCTCACTCCGCTCCGCTCCGCTGCAGCCTTAGCTTTAGCGGAACGCTTGACCGTTCACACTCGACGCACTAACGTATCATCGGTCGAGTGTGAACGGTCAAGTGTTTTTCTATACATTTGTCTGTTCTGGCGTTACGCGAACGATAATACGCGACGCATGTTCCGTCAGATATGAACCTTCTCTTACAGTGGGTTTTACTTACATGCGGTATCCAGGCGGTCCATATAGGGTGAGGTCCGTATTGGAGGTATTGAAGTTACAGAAAAAGCGGGTAACACAGCAGCCGGCCATCTCTCTTCCGTTCACACACTTGAGAGTTCTTGTTATGTTGTGGACTGAAACAGAAATTAAATCTTGATCTCTATACTGAGACTGATGAGCGACTTTTCGTTATATATTGTTACGAGCTTCGGGTTCGTGACAAAAAAACAGCGCGTTTCTAGAGATTTCTAGAATGTTCTGCATAGAAAAGTCTCGAAGGTTCTTGACTTTACTAGTTCTGCTACTCGATACTAGATGGCGCTAGTGGTACGGAATACCGTGTATTTTTAAAAGCACAAGGTCACTCGTTCATTTATTCACAGAGTAGGTATCTCGATAATTACTTGACCTATGAGGATGAATTTTGGCACAGAGTTAGGTTGTGATTACCTACCTATTAGTATAGGGCTAGACCGGGAGGTGACAGATTGAATAGCTGGTATGGCTAATTATATCTATATATATAAAACAAAGTCGGGTTTGTTACAACACTTATAACTCGAGATCTGCTGGACCAATTTTCTTGGTTTTTGTTTCGTTGGATTTGTCTCTGCCCCGAATAGCAGAATACATCTTAAAAACAATGAAAACTCTATTAAAGTAAACGCAGTGGAAAATGGTTTTAGGTGAAATATATTTAGTGCGTTGTAGATAATTCAAAATTAACAAGAGTGTAACCTAGCAACCAAAACAAAAGATTAATAAAATCTAGAAAGGTCGCCTTGACAGAATAAGGCTGGAAGTGTTTTCTTAACAAACTCAACGAATACATAATTTTATTATGAAAGATGAATCATTTTCTGTTAGGTATAAGCCAATAGAGATGCGCGTCGCGCCAGCGCCGGCTACTGCGCACACGGCGACGCGCAGCTCCGGGACCCCGCGCCCCCGCCGCGGGTCCGCGCTCGCGTATTGGAAATAAAGCGTCAGTGCGTTTACAGCAGCCGTTGTTTTACTTATGTCCCGTATCCAACAGTGGCGACGAGAGCTACCCACGCTATATCAAAATGGCTCAGTTTAGTTTCGGTATATTGAGTAATTTCGACCACACAGTGCACGAATGGCAGGCGTACAAAAGTCGCCTGCGGCAGTGGTTCGTAGCAAACGATATTTCTGAAAAAAACGACGTAACGGGTTCAAGACGACGAGCAATCCTACTGAGCGCACTCACGGACGGCACCTACCAGCTCGCAGCCGACTTAGCTTTGCCGAAACAGTTGGAGGAGGTGCCAGTGGAAGACATTTACGAGCTCCTTGACACTCACTTTTCTCCGAAAAAATGTGGATTTGGGGAACGGTACGCATTTTACGCGGCAACGCAGCAAACGGGTGAGACGCATGCGCAGTGGGCGGCGAGACTGCGTGGCCTCACGAAACATTGCAAGTTCGCGAACGTTGAGGAGACATTGCGAGATCGGTTTGTGATGGGCATGTTGGCAGGTCCCGAGAGGGACAAACTGTTCACGAAAGACACAGATACCTTGACCCTGGCAAAGGCGGTGGAGTTGGCGCAGAGCGTCTGGTGCGCGCGGGCAGGCGCCGCCGGCGGCGTTTCCACGACGGCGTCGATCACACAGCAAGAACATCCAGTGTTCAAGGTGCAGGGCAAGAGTGCGGGTTCTGATAAAGAACCGGTTATGGAGAAGTGTTCCGTGTGCGGTCGAAAGAACCATGCATCGTCTCAGTGCCGATTCGCGAACTTTACTTGTAGGAAGTGTAATAAAAAGGGTCACTTACGTAGAATGTGCAAAGTTAAGTGTGTTGTGACCAGTGACGTGAGTGAGGACGACGACGATGGTGAGATTTTATGTTGTAATATCACTTCAGAGCGGGGAGAACCCATGACAGAAATCGTGTCCATAAATGGCTCACGCATAAAATTTGAGATAGATAGTGGATCTGCAGTAACTGTAATTTCCGAGGGTTTATACAACAAATGTTTTAGCAGGTTGCCCTTGTTACCTCCTAAGAAAAGGCTATTTACCTACACGGGTGGTAGTATTAGGTGCCTCGGTACAATTCGCCTGCCGGTCACATTTAGGCGGAGCACACACACGCTAGACGCTTACGTGGTACGCAGCGAAGGCCCGCCATTGCTCGGAAGAGATTTTTTATCCTTATTTAAGTTAAAATTAGCACCTTGCAATTTCATAAATAACGAAGCAAAAACAATCGATGACTTGCATAAAAGATTCAGCAACGTTTTTTCAGATAAATTAGGTAAATTTAATAAATTCGAGGTCAAATTACGGTTAAAAAATGACGCGAAGCCAATATTTTTCAAAGCACGTTCCATAGCTTTTGCATTGCGAGACAAGGTAGATAAAGAGATAGTTCGCCTTGTTAATTTAGGGATTCTTAAACAGGTTGATCACTCGGAGTATGCATCACCCGTAGTGCCAGTACTAAAACGCAATGGAAGTGTTAGGCTATGTGCAGACTATTCGGCAACCATTAATAAACAATTAGTTGTCGAACAATATCCGTTGCCTACAGTCCACGACCTGTTTTCAAAATTGCATGGGGGTCAACAGTTCTCAAAGTTAGATCTATCCATGGCCTATAATCAATTTGTTTTAGACGAAGAGTCACAAAAAATTACATGCATAAATACTCACCGCGGATTGTTTCAGTATACACGTATGGTTTTTGGTTTAACCAGCGCACCGTCTATTTTTCAGCGCGCTATGGAAAACGTGTTGTCTGGTATTGACGGTGTGTTATGCCTATTAGATGACGTTCTTATCACAGCTGATGGACCAGGTTTACATTTTCAACGACTAACGGAAGTGCTACAGAGGCTGCAAGATGCAGGACTAACTTTACAAAAAGAAAAGTGCGAATTTTTTAAGGATGAAATCAATTATTTAGGTTACGTAATTAACAAAGACGGCTTAAAAAAATCGGCGGATAAGGTAATAGCAATTGAGAAATCCCCAGTACCCACAGATGTAGGCAAACTTCAATCGTTTTTAGGATTAGTAAATTATTACCGCAATTTTGTACCTAACGCATCTGAAATTTTAAGTCCCTTATACGACCTCTTAAGAAAGGGTGTTAAATGGCATTGGGGCGACGAACATCAAAGTGCGTTCGTCAAAATAAAAAAACATTTAACGTCGGATCAGGTGTTAGCGCATTTTGACTCAAATGCAAAGTTAATCCTCACCGTAGACGCTTCACCTAATGGATTAGGTGCGATATTATCGCAAATTGATAAGGAAGGATGCGAGCGTCCTATTTCTTTTGCGTCCCGCACTCTAAACGCAGCTGAAAAACGTTATTCTCAGATACAGAAAGAGGCAACGGCTATTGTTTTTGGAGTTCGAAGATTCCATCAGTATCTATATGGTAAGTCAGACCCGTTCATTCTTCGCACCGATCACAAGCCTTTAATTTCAATTTTTGGGCCGCACAAAGGTATACCGGAGGTTTCGGCAAACCGATTACAGAGATACGCGTTGTTCCTTAGCGCGTATAATTATACAATTGAGTAGGTACGTTCGTAGCGAAAATAACAGCGCGGATTATTTGTCCCGCGCAAGTCTTCCCGACGAAGCGGATAATAAGCGGTCGCGGTCAATGGCCGCGGACAGTGCTCAGCACGCTGCCGCCGCCGCCTCCCCGATAGACCGCGCGTCCTATGTCCATTTCGTGATAGACGGACACATGCCAGTTACGCGGGACGAACTGCGCAAGCAAACTAGCCGCGATGCGAACTTGGTTAAGGTAATTGATTTTATTTTTAAGGGTTGGCCTAGAAGCGTGTGTGATTTGAATTTAAAACCGTTCCACGCATGCAGGAATCAATTATCATATGAAGACGGCTGTGTTATGAGAGGGCATAAATTGGTTTTACCAGAAACTCTAAAAACGAAAATATTAAATGAACTCCATACTTCCCACCTGGGTATTGTCAAAACAAAAGCCGAAGCTCGTTCCCGGTTCTGGTTTCCAGGTATTGATAAAGAAATAGAAAGAATGATTAACTCTTGCAGTGTTTGTATACATTTACGACCTACACCTCCGCGCGCCCCGCTTGCGCCCTGGCCATACCCCCCCCAACCATTCTACCGATTACATATAGATTTCTTGGGTCCGTTAGATAATAGACATTATCTAATTATAGTAGATGCACACACGAAATGGGTGGAAGTTTACGAAATGTGTGGTTCGACGACCTCATCAGCTACAGTAGAGAAACTGTACGAGTTTATTTCAAGGTTCGGGTTACCTAATACGATTGTAAGCGATAACGGGACAGCTTTCACGTCACAAGATTTTAAACGGTTCTGTAGAATTAACGGAATTGAGCACGTGACATCACCGCCCTACAATCCTGCGAGCAACGGCCAGGCCGAAAGCTATGTAAAGATCGCAAAAAAAGGTATAAAGTCGTGTATTTTATCTAGTAACAGCCAAAAAGACACTAGGATCAAACTGTTAAAATATTTATTTGACTACCGGAACTCGGTACATTCAGTTACAGGGTTCTCTCCTGCTCAATTAGTGTTCGGACATAAACTGAGATCAAGGTTAGATCTGTTGTCGCCAAAACCGCTGTCGTCACCCTCAAACGTGTCACTGGACAGCACAGTAAAATCAAAACAGTGTTTGCAGTGTAAATACAATGGCGGCAAAAATACACAAGTTTTTAAAAACGGAAACGAAATATTATACAAAAAGTTTTGTAATAAAGAGAAGTTCACGTGGTGCAGAGGAACAATAATAAACAAAATTGGCAGAGTTGTTTATTTAATTAACGATCATTTAACAGGGAGTGTAGTGAAAAAACATAAAAATCAGATTGTGTTATTTAAGGGCAACCCCAATGTACAACATAGTTGGGATACTAGCGAAGTAGACGATGATGGTGACGATGACATATCATCAGCGGCATCACCGTGCCCCCAACCCGCGTTTCAAGCTGACGCCGCTGCCGCGGGAGAGAGGGGGCAGGGTGCAAGTACGTCTCCTGCGGTGCCGGCCACGCCGGCCGCGTCTACTTTGCCGTCCGGCCCTGTCCGTTCCGATAGAGCGTTGCGCCAGCTTCCAAAAGTGGACTACAGAAGCCTTGCGCTAGGCAAGTGACCAGTTGATTGCATAATGTTGTATCTAATTGTTATTTACGGACTCATGGTGTTTACCTAATGTTAATAATTATGTATAGGTACTCTAGAGATATGTAGTTTTAAGTAGGTACTTCAGTATTATAATTTCCTGTTATTATTATTTCCTTTATTGATATTGTGTACATATTGTTTACATTTATTATTATTATTGTAACTTCAAAATGTGTTGGGGAGATGTTAGGTATAAGCCAATAGAGATGCGTGCTGAACTGCGAGTGGTCCATTCCAAAAAAAAAAAAAAAAAAAAAAAAAAAAAAAAAAAAAAAAAAAAAAAAAGCGTCGCGCCAGCGCCGGCTACTGCGCACACGGCGACGCGCAGCTCCGGGACCCCGCGCCCCCGCCGCGGGTCCGCGCTCGCGTATTGGAAATAAAGCGTCAGTGCGTTTACAGCAGCCGTTGTTTTACTTATGTCCCGTATCCAACATTTTCCCTAAATGTTCCTTTGTTTCATAGCTGTCAAAAATTGCATGCGCTAAAGATTCACAAGTACTAGAAGACCAGAAAGTAAAACATGTCGAAAACTTAAGAAGTAAGGCTTCACGCGTACCAGCAGACCATAAACATGTCGAAGCATTTCTGGGGCTGGAATTGTGAGTGAAGACTTACAAAGAACCATAATTATTTAACATCAAGCTATGATCCTTAGGAGACGAAAAAAAGAACACTGAGCCAGAAAGAATAAATGGTGCAGGCATAGGATATATTTAATAGGACATTTGATCCCGTTTCCGTGGGACGTGATCAGTCTAGCCGTTCATTTGTTAAAAATGGTATAGTTTCCGAGGTAAGGCTAAAATTGCATGAGCCAAAGAGTTACAAGTACCTACTAGAAGACCAGAAAGAAGAATGTCGAAGTAATATATTTCAGGGGCTGAAAATTTGAGAGGTAAGAATTCACGTGTACCAGCAGACCATAAACATGTCGAAGCATTTCTGGGGCTAGAATTGTGAGTAAAGTACCAGGATACCAGACCCATAATTATTTAACATCAAGCTATTATCCTTAGCAGACGAAAGAAAGATCACTGAGCCAGAAAGAATAAATGGCACAGGCAGGTGAAACCGTGGGATACAGCTAAGAAGTATTTTAGCTTTAAGTTTTCTGTTTGAAAAATTATTTCACCAATAGAAAGCTACATTTCACCTGCGACTTTCTTTTATATATATAGAACATCATTCATACCCCTAAATATTGTTTTTACTTTAAATGGCAAAACAACGTTTGCTGGGTCAGCTAGTTATTTATAAACAACACATCATTTTCCGAACCATACATTCAGGATTTTTGCGACGGGGCTAAGCGAGCACTCAAAAAATTCAGAGAAAAAAACCTACAGTCCGTATGAAAATGCGCAATTTACGGAAACACATTGATCCTGTTTCTAATAAAGTAACTTAAAGACAACAAAGTAATTGCTTTGGATCAACTGATGAACGCCCAGAGTTCCCAGACCTTACCTACTTAATTTTCTCAGTACCAAAATGTGTGGGATAGATTAGTGCTAGTACTTTTAACATAGCCGTACCTGTTAGATTGTGTCGAACCAAAACTTTCCCCCCACATTTAGAAGAAAGAAATACGTGTGTATTATTTTATTTCATTCGAATTAATGGGGCCGATATTATGAACCAGCGCCTGTAATTTTCTCCATTGCAATGTCACGCATTCTCAATAAAAATATTATTAATATTTAGTCAGTAGATATCATAATCAGCTTTTTGACTTTCCCACTGCTGGGACACAGGCCTCCTCTCTAGAAGAGGGAATGGGCCATAATCCACCACGCGGGCCCAGTGCGGGTTGGTGAATGACACATATGTCTTCGATTTTTTGGTGTTTTCCTTCACCGTTTTGAGAGCAGTGGTGATGAAATTAATTACACAAAGTAATGCGCCTGGCTGGGTTTGAACCCGCGACTTACAATTCGTAAGTGGGGTTACCACTTGGCCACCACTGCTCCCTGCTTTAGACAGTCGAGCTATCGAACCGAATCTAACTTGATACGTTCATTGACGATATAGTAATACAACAAAACTGCTCCGTTGGTCTCGCGTTACCAAGAGTGTTGCAAGCGTGGTCCTGCGTTGCACCCCCAGGACGGGCTTTACTGTTTTTGGATGTATCATTAGGTATTTCTCACTGGAAGCCCGGAGTTCGCAATTTATCTTGCCAGTACCTCAAAGCAAGTAAAATTATTAAGTTATCGTCCCATCAGACTCTGAGAATGAGGGAACGGAAAAATTAAAAAAAAAAAAAATATTTATTCAGCACATACATTAAACACGCACACGCAAAATAATAATATGACAGTGAATAAGTGTGTGTCCCACGGCTGCACTAAGTTGGTCCATTTCAGCCACAGAACAGAAAAAAACAGCTGCTTTTTTTTATTATTCTGTTCTGTGATTTCAACGATATGTCAGACAGACTGATGTTGTCTGACGCTAGTTTTCTAATGAACCTTTCAAAGGACGAGTGGCGGTTCATTTGACTCCTTATAAAAGAAAATATATATAAATAGGTATATATCATCGAAAAACAGTAAATAATGTAATAGAATAAACAGATATTATGTATAGTTGAACGTGCAAATTATAGTAAAAATAAAAACAAAGTTAGGACTTTAGGACATATTATTTTATATTTACTAATACTTATACCCCGCGCCGATGTGTGGCTTGAAATTCGATCTAGAGGAGTATTTATTGTAACATAATAATTCGACGGTTTCTTGTAAACCACAAACAAAAATGGGTTTGTATTTTTATTTTTTTGAGGATGCTCAACATTGCTATAAGGAAAAAGACAGGCGCTTTCGCAGACGATGGAATAGCGATCTAAATATATATAACTAAAAGGTGACTGACTGACTGACATAGTGATCTATCAACGCACAGCCCAAACCACTGAACGGATAGAGCTGAAATTTGGCATGCAGGTAGATGTTATGACGTAGGCATCCGCTAAGAAAGGATTTTGATTAATTCTACCCCCAAGGGGATAAAATAGGGGATGAAAGTTTGTATGAAACTTTGTCCGGGCTGAGAGTTTCAAAATCGGGGGTAAAGTAACTATTCCACGCGGCCGAAGTCGCGGGCAGAAGCTAGTGTTATAATAAAATGTTGAAATTGATTGTTGTGTGTGTTAAAAATAAATTAAATATTTGTCTCACGTTGACCCTATTCTAGAACGAACTTAAGCATCTGCCAAACCGTTCATTAGATTTGGTGAAGATCTGATGGAGAACAGAGATATGGAAACGGAACTCTTCAACAAATGATAGCAATTCTTTCGGGATTGCTGAAATAGCATGTTTGTTCTTTGTAAACACCAATTCATACCGTGTACGCTGTGATGGGTACTACGGTAAAAATGGAAAATAAAAAAAACTTTTTACAAAAAAAAAACAAGTCCGTATTCAAAAAACGAAGAAACAACCAAAAACACCGAGTTCCGAAATTAAAGTTATTTTGTACTTTTATGTTTAGAAGTCGGTTGTTTTTTTTTTGTATTTCCTTTTTTTTGTTCACGGTAGCTGTAATGGAAATGCTTAAAGAAAATCCAAAGGCACGTGTCGTTAGGGGGCACCACGTTTGCTACGACACTGAATTAGATAGCTAGATTAATAACTTAAATACAGTGAAATTCGTTTATTATGACGCCGCCTATATTGACCAACCGCTTAGTATGAAGTAAAACGGAGCTAATTTTGGTTTTCATATAAAATTCTTTAAAAAAGGTACGGATATAATGACTTCGTTTAGTGACATGTCGCTTATTATGACCTATAATACTCACTTAGTGTTCCATTTTTTATTTTTGGAAAGTCCATTAACGGGCAGACGAAGCCAGCCGGAGGAGAATCTGTCGGTTCCGACGCAATCTGATATGACAGCACCACGAGAGAAAGGGTCAGGAACGTCAGTCCTCTGCAAAGGAAATTTCATATAATTACTGTACTGTTGCTAATCATCACCCCACCATCTGAAACTTTTTTTTTAATAAATACTTTGCCTTAAACTAGGATTTACTCCTGTATGGTGGGTGCGTTCACAAACATGTAAACTCACATACTGAAAAAACCCAGACCCGGAACAACTATCTTAATGCTGTACAAAAAATTGTTCCGTACGGGACCGAAACCGCGATACGTAGCGCAGCAGCCGAACGCTCAACCACTGCGCCAACCGTGTCGTAAAATGAATAAAAAAGTTTTAGATAGTACCTACCTAGTGGTCAGGGGCCTTTTTCATATTTTCAAAATGACATACGAGTAAATGAGTAAATCAGACGAAAAAATTGCGTACTTAATCCGACTTTCAACCAAGAAGCAGAGAAAAGGAATTTTTATCTTTCAAATACGTTCGTAACATTTTAAAGAGCAATGCCATCGTTAGTTAAACCATGGAGCCACAACACAAAAAAGAGCAATGTGTTACGCTCATGACATTGATCCGTATTAAGTTTTAAGTAGATTCCTTGTGGCAATGTGCTAAGTAATGTTGAATTACCCTTATTGCAAATAGGTACATATTAGATATTATTTTTTTAAACAAAATAGAAATACTGCATCACCACTTTAAAAAACAAATTGAGCTTTATTTTTGCATTCTTAATATAAAAGGATAGTTGAGTATCCTGACGCGCCATCTGCTACACAAAAACCACATAATAACTTCAGTTTTCGCGTCAAAGTTCCACTTCAAAATCATATTACAGGAAAACTGTGCGTGTGTGATAATCCCACCAAAAACATTTTCATGTAAAAATGTTGCCAAGACGAGTCTACGTAGCTTACCCTGTGAAAAAGTTATCAGATCTCGTATAAAGCCAAGCTCTAAACACTGCACGCTCTAAACCTACCTACTTGCGTTCATTTAATTTCAGATGATGTCATCCTCTCGTCAATTCCCACTGAAGAACGCGTTTATTGATACGATCCGAAACATTTTTAAATTTAATAGATTCTGCATGCGCCCGCGTAAAAAAATAAATGTCATGAAAATACTGTTACAACCTTGGGGTTCTTGACAATCAAAACAGCCGATTAACTAACCATAATGTGCAACAAGACATTTTAATTGACACGTTAATTAAACAACACTAGTTACAACATTACAACTCACTATTATAAAACACAATCGCACTACTAATCACATTAGTTTGCAGTCGAAGATTGCTCTCGAAGTTATAAGTTACCTATCACTTGTATCGCTAATTCAATACTGATTCGGTCAGCTTTTTTTTTGGTTTTTTTTTTTGTCTTGGTCCACTCGCAGTTCAGCACACTCAGGCTGGTTACTGCCACAGAACATAATTATATACCCCAGGGTTACTGCTCAACCGGACAAAACTCGGTCGGCGTATGTGCTGGCCTTATATAGGGCGCCAGTTTATTCCAATAAAACCTTCCATTGTAGAAAGATCTAGAAAGTTTGCGTAGGTACGTATCGAACGGGAACTACGCTTGTTAAACCGCGGGGCGCTGCTTTTCATATTTATAGACAATCTTATTAAATCGAAGTACAATTACCTATAGGTATAAGGAGGTATATCATGAAATGCTTCAGCAGAGGTTTTCCTTCAATAGACCAACATTTTCTCCAATTATGTTTAAACTAGCTTCTGCCAGCGACTTCGTCCGCGTGGAATAGTTACTTTACCCCCGATTTTGAAACTCGCAGCCCGATCGGTTTAAAATTGACAAAGTTTCATACAAACGTTCATCCCCTATTTTATCCCCTTGGGGGTAGAATTAATCAAAATCCTTTCTTAGCTGATGCCTACGTCATAACATCTACTGGCATGCCAAATTTCAGCCCGATCCGTTCAGTGGTTGGGCTGTGCATTGATAGATCACTATGTGTGTGTGAAATATGTACAACTTACAACAAAAAAATAAATGAAAGTAAAGCTGAAATGCCTGTGCAAAATTATATTATAATAACCTATACCTACTTCACTTAAAAATAAATACCTACCTATACCTAACTACGTATAACTAATTAATAAAATAACTACTAATTAATAAAAGTATCTACGCTTTTACCTACTTAATACTAAAAAACAGAACATAAATTAGCCAAAACTAACCTATCGGTATCTAAAAACCTATGCTCCTACTTCTACTACTACTTCACCTAAAAAGAAATAAAATTGAAACTATTAATAATTTGTAATTTGAACGAATATTTAAACATTACCAAAATAACTAATAAGTACCTATTTTATAAAATAGCAACAAAAGTTACACAAAAATAATCACAATAACATCTTACAGCATGATTCAGTATTAAAGCGCGACGGCGCGATCGGCTTATTATTGTATTCATGTATAAGTTTGGTGTTTTTATACCGATTTCTATGATTCTTTTTTTATTGAATAGGTAATAATGTTAACTTTTTTTAATTACGGATGAGTGAGAGTATTATAAACGTAAGAGTAAACAAATATAATCAGAAAGCTCCGAACTGCTAAGCTATCGGGAGTTACACGTGTTATTGTGAGTCAACCATAAAAGATAGACATATGCTGTAGTGGGATATTTTTTAGATAATTTTATGTAAAACAATTCTGTAATACATGATTTCTATGTAACTTTAACCATTAAGGCTACACACGCGACGGAAGCTTAAAAAATGGAGTAACTTCTCCCGTTTTCCCAACATTTTCCTTCACTGCTCTGCTCCTATTGATTGTAGCGTGATGCCCGCATAACCTGCCCAGGAGTATGAAGAATAATTGCACCAAGTTTCGTTAAAATCGGTCCAGTAGTTTTTGTTTCTATAAAGAACATACAGACAGACAGACAGACAGACAGACAAAAATTTTACTGATTGCATTTTTGGCACCAGTATCGATCACTAATCACCCCCTGATAGTTATTTTGAAAATATATTCCTTGTACAGAATTGACCTCTCTACAGATTTATTATAAGTAATATAGATAGGATCGGGCCTGCGAGCATACAGTGCTTTTAATCGACTTTTTTTACTAAGTATTGTAAGGACACGTTCACGCTCCAGCCGCCGCAACAGAAGAAGACGCCCCGGGCGTCGAGAAACGCAGGGCGGTTCCCGGCGACCGTAGGCGCGGCCTGCCGATGGCGAGCTATGGGTGGCTCGAGCAGAGCTGAGCCGAGCTGTCAGCAAAGAAGACGGGGCCCCATGGGGCAGTAGGTACCTACTAGGGTTGCGGAATTTGTTCGAAAGAGTTACAGCGGCTTTGGAACACAAAGGGCACTAGAAGGATCAAGGGTGGGTTATCAGTAAGTTTCCTGTGGTAGTCGGCTAGGAAACACCGGCCTCATCTATAGTTTAAAATGACAAGAAATATTAAACGTGTAAAAGTGTTATGTTTAATTTAACTTACCTACTTACAAAATAAATATCATTCAATAATTGAGCTTCCTACATTTCAATACAAGTTTCAAGCTACTCTCCAAAATACGGAGCTAACTCTAGGATACAAAGAACATTAAAATTAGGTACGTTTATACAGTTTCCGATGATCATATGATGTCATAGCACAGAACCTCTTTTATCTGTTCTGTGTGTCATCTAGTCTCGGAGCTCGCGACAGAACGTGTTTAGCGATACGATAAGGGCCATATTATTTTATAGACTACTAGCTGCTGTCCGCAGCTTCGCCCGCGTAAATGTCGGAAATTATCCCAAGGGAACATAATCCCGGGATAAAAAGTATCCTATGTTACTTCTAGTACCTCCCAGAATATGTGTACAAAGTTTCATGATGATTCGTCAAGTAGTTTTTGCGTGAAAGCGTAACAAACATCCACGCTTTCACATCTATACTAATATTATAAAGCTGAAGAGTTTGTTTGTTTGTTTGTTTGAACGCGCTAATCTCAGGAACTACTGGTTCGAATTGAAAAATTCTTTTTGGGTTGAATAGACCATTTATCGAGGAAGGCTTTAGGCTATATATCATCACGCTTAAGCCAATAGGAGCGGAGCAGCGATAAAGAATGTTTTAAAATCGGGGATTCCACGGGGACGAAGTCGCGGGCAGCAGCTAGTTTATAATATTAGTAAGGATGACGTAGCTACTTAGTATTAAAATAATGATAAGTGAAGATTTTAAGATTATAAATACATTTTTCATTGTTCAATCTTCTAGATTCAAGATGCAGCATCACAGATTTGAGATTCAAGATGTTAATTCTTCAAGATTCGAGATAAATGAATAGAGATACAAATTGCAATCAAGATTCTTGATAAAAAATCAGAATTCATGACGAAGTTGTAGGCAGAAGATTAAAAATTAGAAAGAGTTCACATGGATAACAATATTCTGTTATCTCAGTCATAAAATACTACCTATCACGCGAACGTTACCGCGGGTGGAAGGTAGTTTTAAATACTTCAGTAAATTGTATGTATACGCATATTCTAGTAAAAAAAAATGTTCAATATTTATGTACCTACTCAAGGCACCGATGACATTAACTTTAACGCTCGCATACTAAGGAGCGCGCGGCTGCGACCCACGCGCCCCGCGCTGCAGGGCAATCGCGCTAATTTCAAACGTCTGCGAACGTTTACGATAACGTTACAGTCCAATTGCGACAACGGTTAGGTTTCGATTCAGCTGTTGCGATTTTGGTATTGCGTTAAAGTTGAAATTCTAATAGAAGTTGGAACGTTGCGCTACGTCAATCGTTAGTGATGTTCTTTTAGTTTGTGTATTTCCGAGCGTTTAGTAATAAATTTTGACGTGTGCACCTCTAGTTTCGACGAGTAACATTTGAAAACGTAAGCAAGTTTTAAACGTAAATAAACATTCAAGTTATATTATTCCCTTTGGACAGCCGCATTCAATATTTGTTATCATTTCATTAGGAGGCGTGATTATTTCATAAACCACTCACACTTCCTGGAAACACTTCACTTCTTATTTTTACTGTGGTGTACTGCTTGTTTTACTTGGTGTAAATGGATGAGTGTCGCAGATGCATGACGGTCCGATAAATGGAGCTAATGGTGCAATTCTTAGAGCCGCATCAAGATCTCGCTCTTGGACGAGTTAGGTCTAAAGAGGCTCGTCAAGTTGCGGCACGCTTATGGAATGTGTGCCACAAATAGTACTTTAATAAATAGATTTATATTTTAAATAAACTTTGTTTGTTTCTCCTTAATTTGAAATTAGGCACTAGCCCTTAACCCCCTTTTGCCTAGTGTAGGTTGATTTTGCCTTCCCACCATCATTTGCACCTTAATAAAACTACATTATGTGATAATCTACATTTTAACATACTTTGCTAGATTAATTAAAATAACAATGCGTTAAAAATACAAATAGCCTTTATTCATAAACAGTTTTATAGAAAGAAACTAAAACAAAATATTATACTATTTTTTCTGTTCAGGATGCATTCACTATTCTCGCAGCAGTTACTGGAGTGTAATGCAGCTTTCTATCAACCAATAAGCACCTGCAAAGACAAATCCTTTTATTATGTCACATTATTTATCATATCAACCAGTATAACAATGGTATGATATTCAAGGTATACCTAAAGCGAGCTTTTAAAACACCTATACAGCGTTCAACATTTCTGGTGGTCAAGTGCAGGCCTTGGTAATATTGCTCTGGAGTGCCTGGCCTTGATTCTGAGATGGGTGTCATCATTGTCGGTCTCAAAGGGTACCCTGAGTCTCCTGCAATAACCAAAAAAGTATTAAAACCACTTAAATTTAATTACACAATGTATTATAAGATTGGAACATAAATTATACTCAATTTCAACATACCCAAGAGATGCAAATCTTCTCCATGATTAATGTGGAGTCTCTCTATATAACCATTCAACGGATGGTTGGCCCAAACAACACTATCATGTGTGGACCCAGAGTAGCTTGCATTCACATACAATATATTTAAATTAGAAAAGCATATCTGAAAAAAAAAAATGTTATGAATTATTACAATAAAAATACTCACTATCATAACATTTAACGAATGGCATCCTTTTCTATTAAAAAAAACGTTCTTCATGTTTAGCAGGACATACAATTGCCACATGGCTCCCATCAATACAACCCAGAGCGGTATTTTGAACTTATGGTAGACACTAAAAATAGTTATAAATATTATATATACAATTATGTACTTAAAACTTGAACATGGGCTCATTTTTGAATATTTAAAAAGAAGACTATATGCTACTTACTCTCTTTTAACTTGTTCCCTCTCACATTGTTTGAATGGAAAAGCTATAGGTATATTCATTTATGACTGCCAGATTGTTCAAGGCTGTTGTCACTTGCTGGATAGCTTTTGAAACGCTGGCCTGGGTAATGAAATGGTTCCTGCTGTCTCCAACAATGGTCTGATAGGACCCAGAAGCATAAAAGGCCAATGCAACCAAAATCTAAAACAAATTCAGGTTATCTATTGATTGACCTATGCACACATAGTTTTAACATTATTAGTTGACTGGTTTGTGGTTTTATACAATGAAAAAGTAATAAAGGCGATAATGCTTTTGATCACTTTACAGAGGAATCATCACATCTTCTTACGGTTCTTACCTTGGTTTCAACATCCAAAGCATCTGAACGGAGAACGGGTGGCATGTGAGGAGTCAACTTGCAAATTAATTCACGGGTTAATTCTTTCGTGAGTCTATATCTCTTCACAAACTGACGATCACTGCAAGACTCCTTTTAAGTTTTCCTTTTGGTTTCGGCTCGAGCCACCGCTACATCGTATTCATGAGATATCTCTAATAAATCTATGTAACCGTACATGGTAATGTTGTATTTTTCAAGATTTTCACTCGGAAGCACTTTACAACTAAGACAAAACAATCTAACGATTCACCAACGATCCAAAAAAAGTAGGGTCCCATGAACTTTTCATTTGACAGCGGTAACGTTCCAGTTACGATCGCGTTGCGTCTTAACGCGCTGTCAAATTTTTAGCGCGATACGAAACGGTCAAAAAGTTGTGATATGGTAGCGGTTCAGTTGCGATTACGTTGAAAAAATAATAGCGCGATTGGGCTCCTGGTTGGCGTCACACCGCGTTATCACAATGTGACGTCTCCATAGTGAGTAGGAGTAACGTAAAAGCGTAACGTATTAACGACCCCCTAAAATGTGACTCTATTAACGATCTAATTCTTAAATCACTCATATTAGACATAATATAAAGTTCCAGAAAAATCATACCTTAAAAATTATTTAGGCATTTTTGTTGGGCAACAAAAAGAGTAAAGTTTGTGTGTTTAAATAGCCATTGAAAGAAATAATTTGATAATGAGTGGGACGCGCCCGAAACGGAGGCACGTTTCATAGTGTCGCGTCTCCAGCCACGTAAGTACACCTAAATATTACATAAGGAAAATAACACACTAAATATGGAATTGTCTTCTTGCTATCACATCACAACTGTGACGTATATATTCGTTTTCTAAACTAACTCTTAATATAATACTTTTTATTGGTTTTTGTGTCATAAAATCATGTTTTAATTTAAGGCGGTAATAGAATCCAAATTTCAAAACTTGATTCTAATAACGACCTATGGCGTTGTTAAATTTTGAGAACACTATTATAAACTACCTCATTTGATTTTATTTTTCTCTTGTTCAATTCTTAAAATTATTTTACTTCGTTAGGTCTATTAACGACAAAACTATTTCTTAAAGTTTTTGTGTAAAACTCGATTCAACGTTAGACAATATCCCAATTATTTTAATGATATTATACTGTAAATAACCTTTATTATCTTGATTAAAGACTAACTGACATTAAAAGCAATATTATAGCAATGAGATCGAATTTAACAGTATTCCATGAAGCGGATATTTTAACTGTTTATTATTTATTTTATTGGTCGCTAATAGAATATTGTAACCTTCATACTTGATTCTATTACCGAGTCACAGGCTCACAGCTGTGACGATATTTCATTACACAAAAACAAAATGTATATTTTTGAACAAATTGGCTTATTTCTTGCATACGTGACGTTTTGAGAGATTTTGTCACAATAAAAAAAAAATGTAAAATAATATTTGCTATCCAGTTTCATTCATGGTTACATGGCATTGGCTATATTTCATATGTTTTCAAATCAAATAAAAATGGCGGGACGGAATGGGGGCATTGTAACTTTTAAAAGTTTCTTTTGAAGAATTAAATTCTATATCTCTCTAAATATTGTGTTCTTTTATAGAATCATGGAGCCGCAGAAGCGCAAGCAGTACGCCTCTGCTCAACTAAAAGCTGCGCTTCTAGCTATAAATGAAAGGACCAGCATATACGAAGCTTCAAAAACCTATGGAAATACTGGTAGTCTGGATTTTCTATCTCGGGAAGTCAGGTTTTCCTGTAACTAAGGACCAATTGTTAGAAACAGTAGATATTGGTTAAAAATATTTTTATTACTGATTTATAATATCTAATTAGTACGTAGGTAATGAAAAAGTAAGCATTTAATTATTTGAAGACTATTTTTTGAGACTAATTATATTTTTTAGTAATTAAAATAACAAAAAATAAGTGCTCTAAGCGTTGCAATAAATAATTATGTTCATATTGTAATAATGTTGGTCTCATAACTATTGTTATTATATAATAAATACCTTAAAAACAATATTTTATTTTATTTAATCGTATAGGAGAAGTGACAACTTCGTTGCGGTCGGTAATAGAAGTAGAAAAATCGGTAATAGAATCTTGCAGCATTCAATGGGTCGGTAATAGAATCAACTACTCTTTTGGATTAAATAATTATTTAGTAGGTAACTATTGTGTTATTGAATATTGAATTTAAGTACTGAATTGCAAAGAATACTTCGTTGAGATTAATTATAAATTATAACATCTTTCCTAACATAACAGCTTATATCTATTTCTTAAAAGTGAATCCTAAGACAGCTAAAACTGGCGGTAATAGGAGCATTTACGTTACATAGTAAGTAACCCCGACAGTGGCGCAAAATATGTATTGGCGCGACCACTTTTGCGCATAAAGCTGCTAAAATGCGTGTAGGTGGGTATTCCGATACTCCTGTATCGACGAACACCGATGTCAATCATAGGCATATGTGAACTGCATACCGTCGCCTTTGATTATGGCTTTGCTTTGAAAATGAAATAATATACGGTCGAGGCTTGATTGGTCGGACACCGACGACGAACCAAACCGATCGAGCGTCCTCTCGTGCCTGTAAAAAAATCGATGCTAATGCGGAGGACATAAATCAACAATCTGCTATACGCCACATCTTTACTCCTAAGAACAACATGTTGAACATGATTTTCGTCTGTTTTCGCTGTCAGAACAGGGATCCCTACCTACCTAGTTCCACTACTGCGGATAGCACGGAGCGCGTCTTTGTCCTTCTAAGTCGCGGAAGAAAATCTCTCAGCTTTCCATTTGTTGTAACTTGTAAAACAAGCCCTATAGAATATTATCCTTAAACATGGCTTACAGTACTAAAGAGAGAAGAAACAAAAGAGCATACAGTCGCAAGAACTAAAATCCGTATATTGAATGCAAGCTAGAAACATAGTCTATAGTTGTTATTCATGTTATTGTAACAAGCCCTATAGAATATTATCATAAAAGTCAGCTACTAGTATTATAAGAACAAAACGCAGACCAAACCCTAAGCTAAGTCCAATTCTGCGATCAACCTGAAAAACTGAACGTAGACTGGTCGTTTGACCACGAGTATAATATAAGGGGCAAGTATAACAATGGATGCTACTCGCGACAACACCACGTCCACAGCCGAAACTAAGCAAAGCCTTGGTATACTCAGCCGTAAGCTAATGTATGTGGTTCACGCGCGTGCTGCTACAACTGTGTCAGCGCCCAATGCTGCTGCTCCACCACGGAGACTCTTGAGAGACTCCTCGTTGTTCGACGTTAATCTTTGTTCAGGTCGTAGGGGTTCGAACGGTAATGTACAAGGACATACCCACGATGCGTCAGGGTAGGGGATGAGTGCTCACAGTTGCCGCGTATAAGGCGCACGTTCGAGTGCGGAGTTAATAACGCCATACTAAAGAAGTGTTATAAAATCTTGGTTAATTTTTTTTATACTGTTACTTGCTTTCTGCACCCATTTCGACACTGCCGTCGACTCTGCTGACACCTATTTTCGACCGAAAATTACGCCTACCCGAATGATAATAGCAATAATTTATGTAAATGAAATTATACCAGAAACCTGCAGGCGCAACGTCTAACGGTGCGACAGTATATTCCTTAATCAAACTAAACCACAGTTAATATAATACTACAGACCAAGGAGACTCCTGAGAGACTCCTCGTTGTTCGACGTTAATCTATGTTCAGGTCGTAGTGGTTCGAACAGTAATGTACAAGGGCGTACCTACGATGCGTCAGGATATTGAACGCGATAGGATATTGGACGGCATTTTATAGATGACTAGCTTCTGTCCGCGACTTCGTCCCCGTGGAATCCCCGATTTTAAAACATTCTTTATCGCTGCTCCGCTCCTATTGGCTTAAGCGTGATGACATATAGCCTAAAGCCTTCCTCGATAAATGGTCTATTCAACCCAAAAAGAATTTTTCAATTCGAACCAGTAGTTCCTGAGATTAGCGCGTTCAAACAAACAAACAAACAAACTCTTCAGCTTTATAATATTAGTATAGATTCACAAATGATTCACGAATCCAATGAACGCTGTGACGCGAACCGTGTTATCTTCTGACAATCAACGTTTACACAGTACATCCATAAGTTAGGTACGTCACACGAATTTCATTCAGTGCAACAGTCAGATTTCCAAAAAGTATTGGATGCGTACCTATATTACCTACCATTTCAAATTTTCAAAAGTTCAAGAGTGGGGATGGTGACGTCACTTGTTGGTAAAAAGTGTAATCGCGTGAAATCACATTATAATTATGTACATAGGTACTTACTGTATCGTTTAATTTTTTTGTTTACGAAATAAAATGAAAAATACGTGTGAAATATAATTGGTAATATCGATAAAAAAAAAACAGGAAAAATTCCAAAATTTAAAATCATGCGGGAATAATATAAACGGCCGACGGGACTTACATAAATCTGGAAGCGTCCATGATGACAGCAGATGCAAAACAGACTGATATAGATAACAAATAATAATATGTATAAATAATTAAAACGTAATTAAATATTAATTAATAACATGACCACGTAACGGCAAGAGGCCTCAACTCCTCAATCATTAAAACATTATCATAAACTAGTTCCAGCCAGCGGGTTCACCCACATCAATCAAACAGTAGGTACCTATATCCTTTTCCCAAGTATGTTGCGAGTTACAAGAACCTGTTCGAGAGTCACCGCGGCCCTGGAACGTTAAGAGCTGGTTCACATTGGGTCGGACCGACAGTTTACTGTCGACCGACTGTCGGTTGTTGCTGTTCACACTAGACGCTGTCGACCCGACCTAATGTGAACACCACTGACGGTACGGTCGTTTTACTGCCCGGATCGTCACAAAAGTTGACTTTTGTATACGATGGACGACGAAAAGTTTCGTATTTATTTCGCCATCCATATTTAAACGTGTTTTCTCTGCATACACGTCGACGAAACTGCTTGCGCGAGTGCCGAAAGCGGGGAATGAGCGGGTGGAAGGGTGGCGGGCAAGCTGGCTCTGCGGCTCTGCCGCTTCGCGCCGACAAATGTGAACGGCGCTACACTTGCCAGTACGCCAATATTACGCCGACCCGACAGAAATCGTGACTGAACGTCCGGTAAAAGTGTCGGCTCCGATAGTTTGGTCGGGTCGCCCATATGTGAACGGCGCTTTTGAAATACATACGCCAATATGGATCCGACAAGTGTGTCGGCCCGGTAAAACTGTCGGTCCGACCTAATGTGAACCAGCTCTAAGGAACACACAAGAAGATCTAGGTCAGTAAAAGTGATATACAAAGTAGCATCCGCTGTTGTCGTGTGGCGGAAAAAGTATGGTAGAAACATCTTTCTGTTTGTGTCACTCGCTGCTGAAGGGTATCAGTAGGTATCTTTTTTTTTTATCAATGAACAATTTATGCACATATCAGCTAACTGCTTGCGCTTTCCGACACTAGAGGCGCTATTTTATCAATGAGCTATTGCAATATTATGAACTAGCTGCTGCCCGCAGCTTCGCCCGCGTGAATGTCGGAAATTATCCCAAGGAAACATAATCCCGGGATGAAAAGTATCCTATATTACTTCTAATACCTCCAAGAATATGTGTACAAAGTTTCATGATGATCGGTTGAGTAGTTTTCGCGTGAAAGCGTAACAAACAAACTTAAATTGACATTTATATATTAGTAAGTATAGATGAATATCGTAGTAGTAGCTTCTCGACACTAGAGGCAGCACTGTAGAAACGGTTCGAATATTTTAAAAATTTAGAGAACCGGAAGTTGATGGTTAATGCGAGTTTTTTCCACCCACGATTCATTGTAGCTTTCAGTTCGTTTCCAGAAATGAAAGAATGCATTAGTCTCGTAAGTTTTAACCGCGTTTAGATATAAAGATTGAACTGTAGCTATCCTTGCACGAAACCCGTGAATGTAATAGTTTTAAAACCTGTGGAATACTGACAATAAATCGTATGTTTTTCATTCATGCCATTGGGCCTTCGATTTGAGCAGGACCCTCTGCATTGCCACCAGATTACTCCTCTATCCTCAACAGTCAGAGCCTGACAATCCCTTCAGCTCGATGATTTCCCATCCAAAAATAAAAGTATATTGGTGTTGGCTTCTAGTGTAACTGGATGCAGCTGAGTACCGCCACAGATCCAATAACAAGCAAGAAACCCTCGACAAGACTGGTGTCCGACTTTCATGGATGATCAGTGATCATATATCCACAGACTGACCTTGGCATTTCCCGGGCGTCGGGAAATGCAGGGCGATTCCCGGCCACCGTAGGCGCGGGCCTGCGGATGGCGAGCTGTAGGTGGTTCGCCGTCCGATAGCAACCAGGCCTGGGTCGACGGTGCGTCGTGTTCCGCGCCTCAAAGAGCCGTCAGCAACGTGTTTTATTCGAAAGAGTCACCGCGGTCCTGGAACGCAAAGGGCACAGTAAGAAGGATCACGGGTGGGTTTTAGTCAGTAAGAGTCAGACACTCCCTTCCGCTGCGCCCAAAGCGGGAGAAGTCATTTGATGATTTACCATCCAAAAAAAAAGCCTGACCTCGGCAAGCGTTGCTTACCCTTGAAGTTCGATCCAACTCATAGGTACCCAAAGACTCAGATATCATATCACTACATAGTATAAAACAAAGTCGCTTCCCGCTGTCTGTCCTTATGTACATATGCTTAGATCTTTAAAACTACGCAACGGATTTTGATGCGGTTTTTTTAATACATAGAGTGATTCAAGAGGAAGGTTTATATGTATACTACATGCATAATATAGAAGAGATTTAATATCAACATTGCACCCGTGTGAAGCCGGGGCGGGTCGCTAGTAATATTATAATATTAATAATAGCTCGAGTCAAGCATTACAATGTTGTGTCTCTAGGGAATATGCCCGTGATCCTAACTATAATTCATTATCAAAGCAAAAGTGAGTTTGTTTATTTATTTGCCGATTATGATGAATTTTGGTACAGACAGACCAGAGGGACCAAATAGAGATAGTTATAATTTAAAGCAAGTGAAGTCGCGCGTAATGGCTAGCATCTCATAAGTAGGACAAACAGTCAGCTGTAGCTGCAATCAGTATTTTACAAGTCCTAAAAGCGATACGATATAATTGTCGCAGCCATACCAGCCATATCGTATAACTGCCGGATAACAAAAATGCGCGCCGGATTGAAAAACGCCGTTGTAATGTAATGTGGCTACCTCACGTTTAGTAAGATTTCAACCTTTTGGCTTCGGCATATCTACATCTATCTATTTTAGTAGGTATGTATTTTATTTACCCACGTCCACGTCATCTGTCACTGCAGGGTGCCAGCTGAAAACCAGCGTGTCTGGCTGTCTGAAGCTCAGCAAATGCCGAGATGATAACCCTTTTGGTATGAGCAAGATCAGCGCAATTTTTCTGTAATAATAATATATTCTTATAGTTTTTCTTTGTGTATGTTGCACTTTAGTTGGAAGCCAGTCGAATAAATGTTATTATTGTGTATCTAAAAGTAATGTAAAGCGCCTACCTAAAGACGCATAGCATTAGTTGTCAATTAGCGTATTGCTATTTTTTTCACCTAAGTCAAACTCTTGACCCAAATTGTATAGTACCTTCATATAATTGCTTATTTAATTAGTAAATCTATGAATAGGTATTGATTTTTAGATACTTAAACTGTGTGACAAACATATCATTTCGTTAGCAAGTTAGGACCAATAAGAACATAGAAATATGTAGATAGACTACCTACCTACTTCGTATAAAATTCGGATGAATGGCTGGATGAAGGTATGTTTATTCGTTACCCGATCACGCCGGATGGGCTAAACGGATTTGGATGAATCTTGGCACATGGGTAAACCATGTCCTGGAATAGGATACCTACTTTTCATCGAAGAGGTATGTTCTCTTGAGGTAATTTTCTACTTTCACGCGTGCGTAGATTCTGGCTAAAGCTTGTAGGTATAGTCGTTTTTTTAGCAAGCTATTATATAACTTGCTTTGTTATGTTTTATTATGTACTGTTCTCATCTTGCAACTGAATAAATAAAATAGCAATCCCCAACTGATTGAGTGGAATTTTGCATACATGTTTGGTTTGGATGACAATGCACGGCTCGCTCGGTGACATCATTATAAATTCAATATGGCTGACTTCCAAATATGGCGGGCTTATTTTTTATGCAACCTATGTTAAAGGTATCAAATGATAGGGCTTGCTGGAAGAAATAAGAAAAATAAAAAGATTGTTTTCAAATTTTGATGTGTGATATCTTTCGTCTAACTTTCCTGCAATCTGTGGGAGTGATTTCGTGAAATTGGATGAAAGTGTGTACCTAACAGGAACCCGGGAAAGCGCGGGCTTTTTGAATTGGCCAATGAGCGCGCGCGGTGTTAGAGTTGGCCGTCAAATGGCAAAGCAACCACTGGATCGAAATAAAAAAAAAACTGTTGAAAAAGAATTGCAGTAGGTACTCCAAGTGTAATTTAAAGCAAATACATTTTTCATTTCGAATTATTCTTAGTTACGAAAAATCCGTTCAAGTATGTAACTCAATTTTTTTTCCAGGATATAGCATAATCAGCCTTGTTCCTACTGCTGGGACACAGGCCTCCTCTCTAGGAGAGGGAATGGGCCGTAATCCAGCACGCGGGCCCAGTGCTGGTTAGTGAATGTCACATGTCTTCGAATTTTTGGTTCTAGGACGTGCCGATTTCCTCGCGATGTTTTCCTTCACCGTTTTGAAAGCAGTGGTGCTGGTGATGGAATTAATTACACAAAGTAATGCGCCTGGCTGCGTTAGAACCCGCGACCTACAATGTGTAAGTCGGGCCGTTACCACTCGGCCACCACTGCTCTACTACTTTCAGGATATAATCTAGTATAATTTTGTTTATTTTCAAGGTGAGATGTAAGATGTTACAAATCATTATGCGACTACTGTAAGGCTCGCTCGTATTTATTTTGTTGGTTCCAATGTCGTGTTTTTATTTTATTTATTTTTTATTTTATTTATTCAGGAAAACAAACAAGTGCGCACTATACATGTTTAACATAAGCTTATTATCTATATAAGTGCGCAACTAACTACGTTATCCACAGGTTATATATTCTAATTGAAAAAGATGCGCACGAGTACAACATTACTAAATAATAATACAAAATAGTAATTCTTACTCTTATCATATAATACTAAAATTGATGTTATATAAAAATAGGTCAATCTTCTGCTGTTTCGATAATTTTAAGTAACTCAGTGCAAATTTTATAAGCTGACAAAGAAAATAAATCTAGTTCCGAGAAAAGGGTGTTATAGATTTTTGCTAAACGTCGAAGAGGTGCTCGGACTCCCGCGTTGGTGCGACAAGAGGATACTGCAAATAGCGGGCGTCCCCGCACCTCACGCCGTGTTTTTAACCGACTTCTAAAAAAGGAGGAAATTCTCAATTCGGATGTTAGTATGTTTTTTTTTAATGTTTGTTCGCGCATAACTCCGTGGCTTGCCAACCGATTTGAGAAATTCTTTTTTTGTTGGAAAGGGTATACTTCCCAAATGGTCCCATGAAATTTTTTATCGAAATCGAACAAGCGGTTTTTTGTTAATTTCAATAAATGATAGCAAATCTATCGGGACAGCTGAAATCGCATGTTTGTTTATGTTTACACCAATTTTACCGAAATTAAAGTTATTTTGTACTTTTTGGTTTTTTTTTTGTTTAGAAGTCGGTTTTATTTTTTGTAAAAAGTTTTTTTATGCCAAAGACTGCTGGTAAGCGATGATGTGGTCGACGATGGAGCACGCTTGTCTAGAAGTACACACATTTGACTTAGGAACAAGAAAACACTGAATTAAAAGCAAATCATATTTTAATTATTACACATTATAATACAATATTGAAGTATTTTTTATTATTATTAACATAAAAAAAATCAATTGACTTTATAAATTTGATCACAGATCTAAATAAACATTATAATACCATATTGGCACTTGGCGTAGGTGTTTTAATAAAAAATCAACATTATCTCGAACAACATAAGATACATTTTGCATTACATAGGTACCATAAACGGGGTGAATAAAAACGAAACTTTGACATGAATTTTCTCGTTATTTAAACATCGCTTGCAAAAATGAAAACATCCAATTTTTGAATGAATTATTTGTTTTTCTAGTGGATGATTTGTGAGAAACTATTAATATGGTATTTAAGCGAAAATCCCAATACAAGTTTCGTTTTTATTCACCCCTGCATTTCTATTCACCCCGTTTTACTGTAAGTGACGTGAATATTTTGTCTTGTGTGATCTTTTTTTTTTTGAAATTATAATAATAACTTAAAATTAGTTTAACAAAGCATGTTACTCAAGCGTATTAATATTTAAATTCCTTGAGCCTTGGAGAGTGTAGGGGAACAATATAGGATAGGTATTGGTATTTCCCAAAATTCTTACGGGAACAGGAAAATACGAAACATTTAAGCGAAGTCGGGGGCAAAGGCTACTTTAGACACGGGCCTGTCGATGGCGAGCTATGGGTGGCTCGCCGTCCGATAGCAACCAGGCCCGAGTCGACGGCGCCGAGTGTTCCACGCGCACTTCAAAGAGTTGTCAGCAAAGAAGACGGGGCCCCATAGGGTCAGTGCCTGCTAGGGTTGCGGAATTTGTTCGAAAGAGTCACCGCGGCCCTGGAACGCGGCGGGCACTAGAAGGATCACGGGTGGGTTTTAGTCAGTAAGAGTCTGACGCTCCCTTCCGCTCCGACCAGAGCTGGAGAAGTCATTTGATGATTTCCCATCCAGAAAAAAAGGCTACTTGAGACAAGTAAAATTAGATTCTCCGCAGTTATAAAGCGAATTTTTGAACGAATCGTTAGATTTATTTACTCCTTACTAGCTTTTGTACGCATAGTACCTACTTAGAATTTAGTATTTTTATATAGTAAAATATAGTCTATATTTTAAGTTAGGCATCTAGCTATAGAACGGTGAAAACTGCGTTCAAATCCATGCAGTAGTTTTTGCGTAATGCGCGTACAAACATACATACAGAAAGACAAAATTTCGACAAAAAATCTAAAAAAACTGTTGTTTTTGTCTTCTGTTGCTCTAATAAAGACACACCATACACTTAATTTTTGGTTCTAGGACATGCCGGTTTCCTCACGATATTTTCCTTCACCGTTTTGAGAGCAGTGGTAATGAAATTAATTACCCAAAGTAACGCGCCTGGCTGGGTTTGAACCCGCGACCTGCAATTCGTAAGTCGGGGCCGTTACCACTCGGCTACCACTGCTCTAAATACCCTATTATTATAATCAAGCATCTTCATCGTTCCCGCTGTCCGTCGAGACCTCCCCATCTCCAATAAACACTTCTTCGTTCGCTACATAGTTAGGAACCTTCCTATTGACTTGAAGAACCGACGCCATAGCCATTCCAGTACCAAAACTATACTCTATGGGCTTCAAACTCTCGTCTACATTGTCTATTGCAGGAATTGGTCTATGGTTCGGATGATTTTTTCTTCTAACTGCTCTATGACGACGGACATCGTGTAATAAAGCCTTTTGTTTTTCTTTATAATACTCAAAATCGCTTTCAGATGACGAAGGCGTCAGTTCTAAGTCTTTTTTTGTGAATCGTATCTCGTTATTTACAGTTTCTTTAACTGTTTTGTTGACCGTACCTGCTTCTACGTCGCTGAGGCCTTCGGAAAGACCGCTGGAGTCTAAAGCGTTTTTTTCTGACCTTACATATTTACACCATTTAGTTATGAGATAATCGTTTAAAGTACTTATGGTTAAAAGTTTACTTTTTACATTTAATTTCGCATTAGCCTCATATATAACATCATTTATTTCCGTTTCTTTACTATATTTAGCTAATTTATACTTGTATTTCTTATTCCTAGTTTTTATTTTTTTCGGTTTCGTAGACAAAGGTCTCTTTTTAGGAGCATCTTTTCTTATTTTTAATTTATTTATGTAACCTTTTTTCTCCATGAATTCTTCTAGATTGATTTGTCGGGGGAATTCTGGTATGTCTTTTAATTCAGGCATCGTTTTAGCGAGTGCTTGCCTCTCTCTTTCTCTCATAACGTCTTCTCTTTTCCCCAGTTTCCTTTTTAACTCACATAACACTATTTTATTGGTCTCCTTTTCTTTTCGTCCAGGACCAGTTGTTAGGTCCCCTGCTGGCTGAACACCCGTATCATCATCATCTGTTTTCACGAAATAAAAAACTTCATCCTTACTCTCTGGTTCCCTGTCTTCTATTTTCAAAATATCCAAGTTCTCAACCATAACCTCTTTGTCTTCAAACTCGATTTCCTTAACGTTCTTATTTTGAATTTTCTTTAACCTCAACTGCGAACTCTGTACAGTCTTCAAACATTTAGTCAGACTATCGATAATATCATCCATATCACGATTCAAGACATCCAAATCGATTTCCTGTTTGTTCATAGCGCAAGAATCGAGAAAAACGTCTAAATTGTTGGATTTATTTAATATTAATTTTAATTCTAAGCAAGATTTTGCTACACCAGTATGAATATCAGAATAAAGCCACGTGTCGTTGAATGCCGTGCCTAATTTTTTATTTTCGTTTTCAATGTTGCCAGAATTTTTAAGGAGTCTATACATTCGTTCTAGAGATTCGAAGTTGTGTGTGAACTGTTCTGTGACGTGGGGTATAACGGCTGTGTGCAACCAGTGTATTCGTTCGTTATGGTTCTTGTAAACGCGTTGTGCTTGCAGGGGAGGTACAAAATGTACCATCGCGACGTGTTTTAGAAACGTTGACTGGACCACTAAGAACGCGTGGTGGATTTTCTGTAAAAAAAAGGGTAATAATTAGTGATGTGCCGAATATGACTTTGGCCGACTAGCCGATTAGTTGATTGTAAAGAGGCCGACTAGTCTGCCAAGCCGATCACGGTTTCGGGGATTTCCGTGACGCTTCGTTTACAGCTGATTCGTGCGCTAGACGCAACCGTTGCCTGCGAGTGTGTAGATTTCGAAAACTTGTTTATTACTTGTTTGTAATTAAGTTTCCTTTTATTTGTGTCTACATTGTGTGTATCCGTATGTGCCAAATAAATGTATTTTCTTTCTTTCTTATTGAAGAGAGGAAAATACTCGGAAAAAGATAGAATTGCTGAAGCCATTAGAAGAGATTACCAAGATTATAAGTTCAAGTTGCTTTTCGGTGTCTGAAGTAATACCTCATCTAAAAACTTAACAAAAATATCTAGAAATTTACAATTAAGTATGAAAAAAACGGAAAACATGGAAATGAAAGTCCTGCTGGAAAATTATTTGAAGAGTAGATTTTTATTTATTGTAATTTCCCTTACATACATTCTACTAAGAAATACATACAAAGTAAGAAGTTGGATAGTCGCCGACTGCAATAGTGGCCGGATAGTCGGCTTTATCGACTAGTCGGTACATCTCTAGTAATCATCGTTAGTTTATTTTCTTTTAAGGGTTCCGTACAACAAAAGGAAAAAACGGAACCCTTATAGAATGGAAAAAAAATCTTCTTTTCAAGCTTGATGGTTAACTCTTTAAATATTTGGCCCACGTAGGTCGTGTCTGAGTTAATTGCAGCATCGATGGCGTTCATTAAATCACCCAAAGAGTAATTGTATGGGGTATGGACACTCAAATATCATTATATGGCTCATCTTTTATTCCGCGGAAGGGAGTGTCAGACTCTTACTGACTAAAACCCACTGGTGTACCTTCAAATGCCCTTTGCATACCAGGGTCGCGGTAGCTCTTTCGAAAAATAGAGTATTTTACTAGATAAAATAATAATCACGTCAAATTTTAGTAAAAATTGACGTATCGTAGTGACGTCACCCGAGTTTTCAACGCAACGCACTGTATCGTCTTCATTTTTATATTATTAGAAAGTAGAAAAAATACGTGTCCAATATATTTAAGAAATATAAAGGACTAACTCATTGGATTAATTTTTCAGTAAAATGACGTAAACCTGGCAGGAGCTTGCTAAGAATAGAATACTCTTTATTATGTACACCACATATGTAAGTTACAGAATATATAGACGAAGAATACATTACATAGGGTGACACAATGGCCGGCCTTATCGCTAAAAGCGATCTTTTCAAGACAACCATCTTGCTTGTATGCTACGCACAAACTAGATTTATATATATTTCCAATGTACCTATACCCCATTCACGATAAGATTAGACCTTGAAATAAATCTTTTTTACAGTCCGTTCAACCGATTTTGACTTCTATTGCGTTGGTGGCATGACACATGGTAGCTGCAGTAAACAGTTGGTATTATAATCACGTTTTTGTTTTAATGCCACCCTTATGCCTACGGAATAGAAGTAAAAATCGGTTGAACGGACTGTAAACAATTTTGTTCTAATGTCTAATCTTACACTGAATGGAGTATAGTTGTAAACAGTCTACTTGTTTTTTTTTTCTGTTGCCGGATGTCACGCAAGACGAAAGCCAAACTGTGTTCAGATTGTGATTCATTTAAAAGTGAACATTAAAGACAGTACTGTAGGTATATAATTACTTACCATAAGGTTATCACTCGTCTGCGCCTGCACAGCCTCCCAGGCAACATCGGCTCGAAGCCACGGAGCGTTGCCCAAGATGGCGGAGGAAGCTCTAGATAGCAACACTGCTAGCTCACTCTGGTGGCGACAGAGCAGCGTGTGGGTCGATTCTATCACTGTCGTTAACGAACCACTGCCATAGACAAGAAAAAAAGATATATATAGAACCTCCTTTGCTTTATAAATCCGTTAAAAATAAGATACCACTGTCCTAAAAGAAACAAAAAAATACTAGTCCTATCCCATAATGTCGTGCAACAAAAAACCTACTAGCTTGGACACAAATGACCAGTATCCCAAAATTTGAATGCCGTTAAAATTAGAAGAAAAGAAATAAATATAGAATCTCCTTCTTTAAAGTCGGTTATAAAAGTAGTCAAATATAAATTCTCTTTTCGTAAAAGTTCTTGATTACGGGTGAAGCACTAGAATGTTGTACTTGTATGGTATTTTGAACTCTAGTGCAGTCGAGTTTAAGTTCATTTTTAAGGTAGCTGTCGTAGCGACAGACCGGCGTGTCAACTCAAGTTAGGGAGCCACTGCGAAAAAAAAGAAAACAAAGCGACTACCTCCTTCTCAGTTGCAATCGGTTAAAAATGTTAATTTAAATTAACTACAGCTTCTTTGAAGTTGGTAAAGATACTAAGTCAAGTACAGAATCAACTTTTTCTGATGTCTGTTAAAAATGATACCAAGATTTTTTTTAATGAATGGGATATCAACTCAAAATTCGGTAGTCGGTCTTCAAATAACGAAGAAACAACCAAAAACACCCGACTTCTGAAATTAAAGTTAGGTATTTCATACTTGTTTTTTTTTGTTCAGAAGTCGGTTGTTTAAAAAAAAAGTTTATTATGTTTTTTTTTAAATAAAATACGTTGCTTACACTACGTACGTTTGTACTTTTTGTCGAGTTACGCGACAGTCGATTCTTTTCGTGATTTAAGTGTTGGTCCCATAATAAAAGCTGTTCATAATGATGAGTACCTACCCTCTTTCAAGTATTGTGTTTATAAATTTGTAAATGAAAATAATATATCTAGTTTTAATTTCCGCGAATATGTGTGGGTTGCAGGTATGCACCTCCCTCCCGCCCGCTATATTATGCACATGCAAAATTACAAGGCAAATGCAAGGATTTTGTGCTGATTTTGTGTTTATTCTGTTGCATGTTGTAGAGAACTTACATGTTTGCATGTAGAGCGGCATACTCCTTGAGACAGGCGTGTGTCCTCCTCGCAAGAGCCAGGTACTCCCTCATAACAGACAGCAGAGGGGGCAGAGCACCCCGGCAGTGGAAACGGTGACACCAGCGGAGCACTAGGGGTAAAGAGGCGTAAACTGCCAGGTTGATGAGTGTTGATCGCTGGAGGCTGTAATAATAGTAAAGATTTTTTGCGAAATTTCCTTTAAGGTGGTGAAAAGGAGAACGATTGTTTGTATTTTATACTAATATCATAAAGAGGAAAACTTTGTTTTTTTGTTTGTATTGAATAGGCTCAAAAACTACTGGGCCGATTTCAAAAATTCTTTCACCATTAGTAAGCTACATTCACCCTGAGTAACAAAGGCTATATTTTATCACCGTATTCCCACGGGAACGGGAACTACGCGGGTGAAATCACTACATAGTATAAAACAAAGTCGCTTCCCGCTGTCTGTCCCTATGTATGCTTAGATCTTTAAAACTACGCAACGGATTTTGATACGTATTTTTTTAATACATAGAGTGATTCAAGAGGAAGGTTTATATGTATACTACATGCATAATATAGCAGAGATTTAATATCAACATTGCACCCGTGCGAAGCCGGGGCGGGTAGCTAGTATTACATCAATCTGTGTGGACAAAGCCACTGTCAGTCACTCTCCTCAGTTAGAAGTAAGAAAAAACACCTACTTTCTAGGAGGAAACAGAAGTAGACTTGCAGCAACCCCAGCCACAGCTGAAACTCGTTCTCCTCTGGTCATCCAGCCGTTCTTGCCGCCACCCACATACTGCCACACATCCTCAGCAGCTGGGGACTCTTGCTCTACGTCTATGCTGTCTTCTCGGAAGAGGAGACCACTCTCTAGTATCAGTATTATGTTCTCCCGAGTGTATAGGAGCTGTGGAAGATTTTTCCAATGTATGTTATGGAAAATAAACATAAGAACAGTTGGCTAAACTCAGGTTTATGTATGCTTGTTCACACGTGCTTTGAGGGCAGATTGTTGAATATTTTTAAGAATAAGAATAATTTATTAGGTATTGAATGAGTTCTACACCTGTAGACAAATTATGGGTATGTTACTGATATTGATTCTTTTCACATTAAACAGTTAGCAGTCATTGCAAAGTAGTATTTTTCTATTTAAGAATCTTCTTAAAAGAAGCCTTCATGGTTGCTTCAATCATTGACCTAAGTACCTGCTGAGTGCATTGATCAAATGATGACACTTGATGACGAGAATACTGGTATTTCTGAATCTGGTTTGACTGGAAACCATCCCCAATATTGTTAAGAAACGGCTAGGCAGATGGTGAAATAGAAGGGAGATTCTCAATAGGCAACAGTTTAGAAATTAAAAATGATTGCTTAATATTTATTGGGATTACATCTCAACTAATGCAGCATGTGTCCTTGGTCCATCAGTTTTAGTGTGAATAATAAAAGCCACTTTCTGTTATTTACATTTATGGTTACCTCGTAGGTAAATTTTGCAGCGAGTGAACATACGCATTCCGTTGGTAAACGTCCAGAGGCAACAAAAACTGAGAATTTAGAAATATAAACAGATACTTACCATGTTAGGCCTGAATTTGATTGCAAACCATCTTCTAGAGAGAAGAGGAGGCGTAAAATCTTGTTTCATGAACAATGCCATCTGAAATTTTATAACAATTTAGTTATAATTGACATTTTTATAACAAAATCACGAGAATAAAGCAAAACATTTAACCGGCGAAAGGTTACACATTATTCAACTTAAAAATGACAAAATATGACGAAATCTAATTACTTTTCGATTCCTTAAAAACATTTGTAGCACATTTGATGATTACCTTGTTTATTATTCTTATATAATCGTCGTTTTAATTGTATTTTTACATTTTCCAAGAATCATGAAATTCTTTGCTTATTATGACATTATGTGTCATGTTTGTGAAGATTAGTTATTTATTTTCCAGCTTCGTCTGAATATCTCGAAAATTCTAATACAAGATTAAAATGATGTAAATGAATATTATATTTATTTGTTCTTAATTGTTTTGGAATTAGTTACTTTATTTGAAGTGTTCTGTGAAACAACTTCAGATCGCTAACCGATTGTAGGTAAAACCGGTAAAACGAACTTTGCAAACACTATTTCTGACAGATCGCCCGACTTCGATGGAATAGAGTATGACTTATTTTGCAAATCACAAATAGGAAATATAAGATTATATCAATTATAAAAAAAATAAAAAAATAATGACATGTCTCATCTGGTGGGTCTCGAAACATACTAATAAACAAGATACATCAGTACTTTTGAAAATATCTTGATTGAATTGGGCCATGGATGATAATGATGAACCCATCCAAGAATGAACTTTGTACTTAGGAAGGTAAAAAAAAAAACAGTAAAATTTAAATCTTTATTGTATTATATAAAATGTAACAGAACCACAGTATTATAATAAAACATTTTTATTGCTTGCAATAAAAAGAGTCAAAACTTTGAATGGTGAAGGTTTTTTTTACAAAAACACAAACAATTCACCAGCGAAACTTCTCAGAAAGGATAGTTAATTAACATTGTGATGTAGTAGGTACATTTTAATCTAAGCGGGCAGAATTTGTTATTGCAGTAGATACCTATCTCGACTCCACACGGGCTCACCATCGGCTCGGGCGTCTATGACGAATGTCACGTGTATCAAACGGACATTTTTTCAACAAACTTACTCGAAAAAAAAAAATGAACATAATATTTAGTCGATTGCGTTTCGTGCGCAGTTCTCGATTTTCGTTGTGACTAGCCGGTGACCAGTGGGGATCACTCGGCGATTTTCCTGAATGCATGCTTGAAAGCGTAGATAGGAGCCAGTTTTAAGAGCATGTGTGTTGACTTGAAATATCATCTTATATCTCATAATTTCAAGTAGGCACACTACCAGCGTTTGTTGAACTTGTAATCAGTCCTCGCAACAACGAAATTTCGCTACTGAAATTATTTTAATACTTTTAAGTACCTATTTTAAATTTATTAATTATGTACAAAATGCATTGTTTTAGGAATGTATGACACAGTTTTATACAGCGTTTAATAGAATAAACGCACTCTTGAAAAGGGATAATTGTAATCATCATTAAGTTAAATTAATGCTATGTAATTTGTTCAACCATTTTTACTTGTGTACAAATAAATATATTTTATTCGGTAATTATGAGCAACTTTTACTATGTGACTAACAGAATCGCAAAAAATATCCGACAGCCCCATAATACATTTATGTGCGCCATAACTCGACAAAATGTATTGAACAGCTGTTTTGTTATTTTTCGTCAGAAATTGGCTCAGGACCGCTACAGAGAAAAACCAATAATAAATTGCCTGCCTTAGCATTTATTTAAAAAGGTACAATGGTAGATTCAATAGAAACCAGCCAATAATAAAGTTAATTTATACAATAGGATAGTTGACTAAAACCATCTAATTAGCCTGTCAGATAGATTTCCAACAAAAAATATTAGAAAAGTTGGTATTTTTTTTTCTTTTTTCACGTAAACAAAAAAAAAATGTATCGTACCTAATCATTTTTTTTGTGCGATGAAAACTCATGTGACGTCACATTGCAGTACACTTTTTACCACGACGTGACGTCACAAACCCTCACTCTTGTTCTTTGATGATGCTTTTTATCTTTGCCAATTTTAATTCATTTGATAATATTATTCAATATTTTTCGATAATCTAACTGACAGACTAATTGGAATCGTATTTGTTTTACTCAGTAATCATCCCTAATTTTATTAATTCTTAAATACTAACCATCTCCCAAAAAGTATACAAAAATTAAAACTACACAATTCCTTTCTTTATTAAATAATTAAGAATTTTTATAATTGACTTTTAATTGCACTGATAATAGAATTTGTACATTTGTCTGTTTGTTCGTTACATTGTGACTTCTAAACTGCCGAGCCGATTTTGATAAAACTCGACATAGAGGTGAATTACACATGGACGCCAGACTACACAGTATGGGTGCCTTTATGTTAACCATTTGAACGCCACAGCATAAACAAATCGATGTACAGTAAACCAGAAATTCAACGTATTTTTATCACAATTTTGTTACTCAGTTACTGGATTGTGGAGTTTAAATAGGCTTCACACTTCAAGTAAAATACTGAATTTCAGCTGAATTCGATTTGACTAGAAGCAGGCTGTTTATAACATACTAGCGACACGCCCCGGCTTCGCACGGTTTTATAGTTTCCTTTTTTTTTTCTTTCTTTGCATTGTCTTTACATATAGAAGCAACAAGGATGTAACCAAAGTTATGTAATACAGAATATGATTTAAAAGAGAGTCCTTGGACGTTCTTCTCTATAGAGATCTACCCTTTGAAACGTGCAGATAGCTTCACCACTTTTGACTTGAAAATTGAAAAGGATTTAATCGAAATAAATGCTTTGAGCGTAAGTTTCAGTCTGACCACTATCTCACCTGATGAAAAGTAATGATGTGGTCGACGATGCAGCACGCTTGTCTAGAAGTAAACTATTCACCCTTGACTTAAAGACCTCCAGGATGTAGCTTGGAAACACGCATGCACAAACAAAGTATATTGTATGCATGGCACTTGTAAGTCCGACCCACCGCTGCCATAGACAATTTCCGAATCATAACTTAGCCTTATTATCCAACCCTTCTATACCATAGACAAGGAACTGTCCCAAATATGCCGCTACTCTTTCCGGATGACTTATATGAACATCGTGCGTTCCATCTACAAGTCTAAACCTGAAATTCCTGCTTGGATATTCAGCCTCGTCTAGCAAAAAGTCTGTGTTCCTGAAAAGTTTGTTTTTCATAGATTTCTGACAAGCTATGGTCAGGATGGGTGTTCTGGTCGCGGTGAATAGCTTTTTAACGTGTTCTGGTGAGTAGGCGGGACCGTTGATACGTTTCATTCGGAGGTCATATGTGTACCTGTGAGAAAGATAATGCATTAAACATAATACTCTTTTACATTGAGAGCAGTGGTGGCCGAGTGGTAACGGCCATTTTTTTTTGGATGGTAAACCATCAAATGACTTCCTCCCGCTCTGGGCGGAGCGGAAGAGAGTGTCAGACTCTTACTGACTAAAACCCACCCGTGTTCCTTCTTGTGCCCTTTGCGTTCCAGGGCCGCGGTGACTCTTTCGAACAAATTCAGCGAAAAAAATATCTTCCGATACCGGGAATCGAACCCGAGCCTCCTGGGTGAGAGCCAGGTATCCTAGCCACTAGACCATATCGGATGCTGAGTGGTAACGACCCCGACTTATGAATTGTAAGTAGGGTTCAAACCCAACCAGGCGCATTACTTTCGAGTAATTTATTTCATCAGCACTGCTCTCAAAACGGTGAAGGAAAACATCGTGAGGAGGCATGTCACAGAACCAAAAATTCGAAGACATGTGACATTCAGCAACCCGCACTGGGCCCGCGTGGTGGATTACGGCCCATTCCCTCTCCTAGAGAGGAGGCCTGTGTCCCAGCAGTGGGAACGTTAAAAGGCTGATTATGCTTATGCTTAATCTACAGATAGTTGTTCCCGGTCTGGCTGTTTGTGCATGTGAGACGTACCCACGACACAGGATAAATTCTTTGTCTGAAACAAGGTGTTTTAAAAAAAGCTTTGTCTTTGGGTATTTTTCAAATAACTTGTGATGTTGGAGTGTACCTGACGTGGCCATCTCCAGCTGGCATGGATATTCTCTCTAAGACGGCCGCTGCTTGCTCCTCCGTCAAAGTGGGACGACTCTTCCTTATGTTTTGTAGTGCCTGTTGATCATACAATAGTGTATTTGACTAAAGAAACCTAATTCGTCCGTCAGATAGATTTCCAAAAAATATTGGAGACGTATTTTTCTCTTTTTTTACGACGACGATGATACAGTGCGTTGAATACTCGTGTGACGTCACTAATCGATACAGTTCTGACTACGACGTGACGTCAAAAGCCCCCACTTCTGATCTTGGATACTTTTTATCTTCGATATTTTAGATTTGATAAAGCAAAAAATACGTGTTCAATATTTTTTGTAAATCTAGCTGATGAACGAATTAAATTTTTTCAGTCAAATACCTATTACTTTTATCAATCTAAATATATAAAAGGTAAACTCACTGACTGACCTATCAACTAAAACTCAAACTGGAACCAGGAACGTATTTTTTTTTTTACAAAGCTTCTTTTTATGATGTAGGTGAGCACTTTTGAAATCATCAAATGACTTCTCCCGCTCTGGGCGGAGCAGAAGGGAGTGTCAGACTCTTACTGACTAAAACCCGCCCGTGATCCTTCTAGTGCCCACCACGTTCCAGGGTTGCGGTGACTCTTTAGAACAAATTACTCAAAACTGGGTAGGTGAGCACGAAGGAAGGAGTTTTGGACATTCAATCTTTAAATAAGGGGGCGAAAAAGAGCAGACGAAATCGAAAGAATCGAATCGCGGGCGAAGTGCCAAAAAGACTTGCAAGTTTGTACGTAAGTTTAACTCAAACTGATCCAATAAAACTGTTCCAAGTCTAAATGTTCTTTATTTTTTATAATAGGGTAGTTAACTAAAAAAATCTGATTAGTCCGTCAGATAGATTTCCAAAAAATATTGAACACGTATTTTTTCTTTTTCACATAAACAAAAAATGAAGACGATACAGTGCGTTGAAAACTCGTGTGACGTCACTACTCGCTACAATTTTTACCGGGCAGTGACGTCACACGCTCCCGCTCCTGATCTTTGATGCTTTTTATCTTCGTCATTTTTTATAGATTTGATAAAGGAAAAAATACGTGTCCAATATTTTTCTATAATCTAACTGACGGACTAAACATAATCATATATTTTTTACTCAGGCAACATCCCTATTCTCTGCGGGTTTAGGAAAGGAACATACCTCTGTCCATTTTATTCTCGGCGCATTTTCTGGCTGAGTATTGTACTTTTCATAATTCTTGTAATACTCCGTGAAGAATATATGGTACCTGCAAATCCAAGAATATATGAAAGTTTATCTGTATGCTTAATTTCTTCAGCCGTTCCGGCGTGATTGTGTCGTATATTTTGTATCATTTGAGATCCTATCTTGGTTAAGCCGAATGGTGCTAACTAGTTTCTTGTTAATTTTTATTGTTTAATGCACTGTTTATTTTAATAATTGTTGCTTTTTTATTCCGAATGCTTTTAAAGTGCACGACTTGGTAGATCTCACATCAATATTTAATTGTAACACGAATATCCACAACATTGTAACGATTTGTTTTAAAAAGAGTATCCGTGGAGTTTCTTGCACGTTCTTTTCCTTAGAGATCTGCACTTTGGAACGTGCAAATATCTTCATCTCCTTGACTGACCGACAGTGGCGTGCAGTGGTTCGAGTTGGGTAGGCCAGAAAATAATGTCAAAAAAAAAAAACACCACATTATTCAGGGTTGAAATGTGGTCTTTTTTTCTTTTTTTTTTAAATAGGGAATTTAAAAAAAACATCTCATTTCATTAAAAATCAACCCTGAATAATGTGGTTATTTTTTTAAATTTATTTGGACATTTTCTCTGGCCTACCCTAACTCGAACCACTGCACGCCACTGCTGACCGACCTTGATAGTTCAAAAGTGATTGCAAATGGTTTTATTGAAATAAATGCTTTGACTTTCGAGTTTCTTGGTAGCAATTACTGCATAGCTCTGAAAAGGCTTTAACGTACCATCGACGGAACTCCTCCGGAGGGACAGCGAAGAAGTTGATAGGGTCTAAGTTCACCAGTTTGTCCAGTCTGTCGGGATAGCACTGATTGTAAAACTGCCCTGAAAATAAGATAGGAAAAGGGTTAGTAACTTGCGACATTTGTGATGTTCCAGTTTGGTTTCTTCGTTTTTTGAGATCGATTTTCGAATTAAAAGTTTTTTTTTTAATTTGTATGTTCTTATTTTGAAGTTGTTGTATTATTTTTATTTATCAGTTTTTAGTGTTGGTATCCTACCCACATCTAAGTTCTGTAGTTTTTTTTTTTTTTTTTTTTTTTTTTTTTAAAAAAAAAACGTTGCCCCACACTAGGATTTACTCCTGTATCGTGGGTGCGTTCACAAACATGTAAACTCACATGCACAAGACACCCAGACCCGGAACAATTATCTGTAGGCCATACAAACATTTGTTCCGTGCGGGGATCGAACCCGCGACACGTAGCGCAGCAGCTGAACACTCAACCACTGCGCCAACCGTGTCGTCAAAAAGTAGTAGGTAAGGATTTTGATGAAAACTAAATTTAAAAAACCTTTATTATTAGATTTTTTTAAAACAAATTTTAAGTAAAGGGAGGGAGGGTATGCAAGATTTTTTTTGAGTATTCAGTTCAAAACGACTTTCCTTTAGTTTTATTACCCAGAATTTGATACTTATAAGTGACATTTTCGGATAGTGGAGTAATATGAGTTGTGTTATATTTTTCCTGTTTAGGAATATTGGTTTTTCTAAAATACAAATATGCAGTTTTAATTTTCATCAAAATACCAGACTCCTCTGAGTATTTTTCGCTATTCCTTAGCCATCCACACTTAAATTGAAAAATTTAACGAAAAATCACTTGAAAAATAATACATATACAGGTGTTTTGATTACCTAGATAAGCTCCAAACGAATGTCCCATCAGCGTGAAGGTCTTCCACCGAAAATGTTTGACAACTGCATGAATTGAGTACACCATATCATATGTGCTAATCATCAATCCGGGGAGGAAGCGGTCCGACTTGCCATTACCGGGGAGGTCCATGCCTGAACATAAAAAAATATGTGCAAATTAATTATGCTACTGAAATAATTAAAGAAAAAATATTTGATAAATGATAGGTATTTGTTTTGTAAGTTGTAAATAACACTTTTACACGTCAATCTTTTTGGTCGTTATAAACTAGATGAGGCCGGTGTTTCCAAGCTAACTACCCTGAGAAGAAACACCGAAACAAACTCAGAGGTCAATCAAACTTAGAACTTTAAGGAGCTCGTCCATTTGACGATCAATACTAAAGTAAGGACATTTGGGAGTTTTGTGACCATCATCATCTGCCTAGTCTTTTCCCAACTATATTGGGGTTGGTTGCCTCCCAGTCATACCGGATTCAGCTGAATACCAGTATTTTACGTGGAGCGGCTGCCTACCAGACCTCCACAACCCATTACTGGGTAACACTGTACTTCTTAGTAAGACTGGTGTGAGATTTACTGGTTTCTGACAATCCATAACGACTGCCTAAGATCTACAAATGACGGCCGGGACCAGCCTTAACGTGCTTTCCGAGGCACGGAGGAAACTCGGTATATTAAGATGGTCACCCATCCACAGACTAACCTTGGCAAGCGTTGCTTAACCTTGAAGATTGAACTATGCGACCGTTAGTCTTTAGCCACGAGCTTCTCCCATTGCATTATATTATTGACGCCAGTCTGAGAAAACTTAGTAAAAACAAACTAGATGCGTAATAAAATAGTACATACCAATATAATAAAAGTTCTTGGGCAGCTTGCTGACTAGTGGTCGGAAGCTGACCGCGGAGTCCATGCTGCCATGGACTAGCAATACCGGAGGGTCGTAGCAGTCGCCCCATGCTATTACTGGAACATAAGAACAAAATGTTTTAGTCTATGGTTGTAGTGATGGAGCCTGCTAGAGCTAGTGCCTGCTAGGGTTGTGGAAATGTTCGAAAATGTTACTGTGGCCCTGGAACGCAAAGGACATTTGAAGAAACACTAGTTTTAGTCTGGAAAAGTCTGATACTCTCTTCCGCTCTATACAGAGGCGTTCTCTGATGATTTCGAAACAAAAAATCAACAAATATCATGCTACAAGTAATTTTATGATTTCCAATCCAAAAGAGGAAAAACGTGATATAGATATATATTACTAGCATCGCCCCGCGGTTTCACCCGCGTAGTTCCCGTTCTCGTGGGAATATGGCGGTATAATATAGCCTATGTCACCCGGGGATAGTGTAGCTTCCCAACAGTGAAAGAATTTTTCAAATCTGTCAAGTGGGTTCGGAGCCTATTCAATGCAAACAAACAAAAATACAATCAAATCTTTCCTCTTTATAATATTAGTGTAGATTGTGGTGCTAGACAGCTCACGGTCGAATAATAAAAGCTGCTCGAGACAATCTTGAAGGCTATTTTCCAAAGGAAAAAAATTTCCTGTGGGTTTCTGACCATTATTTTGACATACTGTATATAGTGTACCTGCTTTTACTCAATAAGTTTCAGGCAAATAAAAGCCTATGCATGCATGCTAAGGCATATCTATACTAATATTATAAAGCTGAAGAGTTTGTTTGTTTGTTTGAACGCACTAATCTCAGGAACTACTGGTTTGAATTGAAAAATTATTTTTGGGTTGAATAGACCATTTATCGAGGAAGGCGGAGCAGCGATAAAGAATGTTTTAAAATCAGGGATTCCACGGGTACGAAGTCGCGGGCAGCAGCTAGTGTTATTATAAAAATGTTAAATTAACAAATAAAAAAAAGTTAAATTATTTCTAGACTAATTTTGAAGATCTTTCTAAAGACAAATCTCTGATTTTTATGATATATCTCTGATTTTTGGGTACAATACTTCAAAAACCCAGGTAACCTTTGTGAGATAGTAACACTAGACTATGCCAGCGAAAGGGAGTGTTAGACTCTTACTGACCTAAACCCACCCGTGTTCCTCCTAAAGCCAGCTCAGTGCCAGGGTTGTGGTGACTGTTTGGAACAAATTCCGCAAGTTCCTTGAAGAGCTGGAGTGAATCTTACTGACCAAGTTTCGATCACAGTGGTCAAACACAGCAGCAAACACAAAAGCTTGCATGCTAAAGCATAATTATATTATTACAGCAAAAGTTAAATTATTTCTGGACGCTGTCTAGTTCTGAAGCCTTATTATTATGTAATCAAACATTAAATTTTATTCAAATATTATTAATCAAGTTCATTTGATAACAAAGAGTATTCCAATAAGAATTAGGGTCAAAGTTCAGTGACACCTTTCATTCGATTTTCGTGCATTTAAAATGTAGTTTTCTTAATAGAATAAATCAATGTGGTCCACTTACTTGCTATTCTGCCCCATGGTGCTTGAATATACCATTCATTTTCGAATAAACCCATTATATGCGAAAGATTTGGTACACTTTTTTCTTAAAGTGATCTTGAATACGATTTATAATTGTTCAGCAGCTTTTGTGTGATAAGAAACAATGAAATATACGTTATAAATGAGTTTATTAATGTATTATCGCTCAATTATCTCCATTAGTAATTGATTATATTTTAAAATATTAGCAGTGAAATGAATGAACAACTCTGGCAAGCAAAACAAAACGATCTGTCAAATTGTTTGTGTCAATGTCAAGTGTGTTTAAAACAGATAAAAAATAGCAGAGGGTATAACTTTGTCCCAAGGTCCCAAGTAGAAAAATAGAATTAGGTTTCAGGCCGATAAAGAAAAACGATTACGACGGAGCGGAACGAAATGTCAGACTCTTACTGTCTAAAATCCATCCATTTTCCTCCTAATGCCTTTTGCGTTCCAGGGCCGCGATGACTTTTTAAAATTATTCCGCAACTCTGACAGGCACTATTGAATTTGGCGAAAACTCTTGATTTGCGTGTCAACCGGCAAGTCACCGCTCGCTGTCCGTAGGCCCAGGCCTCCGCGGTCGGGATCGACTTGCGACTCCCCCGAGGCGTCTCCTTCTGTTGCATCAGCTGGGGCTTGAGGTTTGCCTCTCTCCTGCGGTCCACCTCCCCCCAAGCAGAAGGAGAATGGACCTGGCTCATTGAAGCGTGTAGGTAGTATGAAAAAGTTGGAAAATGTGGACTCTGCAGGATTTGTCATTTATCATGTATATATCAATAATAGGTAGCTACTTATGTAATTAAAGATTATATCAATACATTTTGTTATAGTTTGTACCTATATCAAACAGAAAAACAATATAATCAATAAATGGATTGTTACAGAGATTACCTACTTTCATATTATCAAGATGACTTGTATTACATAGCATGACAAACGCTATCTCTTTTACATAGTTTCAAGAGTAAGTCACGTACATTGTATCTAGAGACAAAGGCATTTGGTACGATTAGCTACCTACACTAAATACTTTTTTTTACATACTGTGAAAAAAATCTATACTAATATTACAAAGAGGAAAGATTTGTATTTTTATGTAACGAATAAACTCAAAAACTACCGGACCGATTTAAAAAAATATTCCACGATTAGAAAGCTACATTCACCCTGAGTAACATAGGCTATATTTTATCCCCGTATTCCCACGGGAACGGGAACTACGCAGGCAAAACCGCGGGGCGCTGCTAGTTAGAGATAACTTGATTTTCCCATCCGTTATTGAAATTAACGCGTTCTTATTTTTTCAGATAGATAAAAAAAAACATTCTCCATAATTGGTTATGGGAAATGATTATTTCTTTATAGAAGACCTAAGATCAAAATAAACGATTCAAGAAAATTATACATGGTTTGGAACAGTGAACGCAAATAAAACATGGAAGCATTCCTAACTCAAAAAAATGACCCAAAGCACATTGCGCCGCGGTAGGCGGGGCTTACCGATTGTGCTGCTCACGTGTTTAGTTACACGGCCTATTACGTTACATGGTAATTTAAACCCAAATACTTGGGAAATAAGGTCAATTTTTAACTGTGCTTCGTATTAGCAATAATGTTGTTGGCGTGGTTCGGCGAATCAGCGACGAGGTTTCGATGTGTGAGTTTGTTTGGATTTTTGGGTCACGATTCGCGCTTAGATCTCTTGCAAGTAATGCTTCCATGTTTTATTTGCGTTCACTGGTTTGAAATTTGTGCAAGGGCTAATGTGGCTTAAGTGTAGTCGAAAACTTATTCAGAAAGTAGCTTCTGCCAGAAGCTTTGCCCGCGCTGTCGAATCATCCTAGAGGAATATACTTAGTCCCGAAATAAAAGCTATATGCAATTCCAGACTATAATCTATGTTTCCGCCAAATTGCATCCAGACCCATTCAGCCGTTCTGGCGTCATTGAGTACCAAACATCCGTCAATCCATACATTTATCTATGTATTTACAACACCATCAGCTTTTGGGCAGCGACGAACAGGGAGGTACTTACTCTAACTAGAACTACCTCTAAAAATTATTTTAATTAACACCTTTTCTGACATAATGTTGCATAAATCGTTTTTCGGGCTTGGCCTGCGATAGCAGCCAATGTTTTATTTATTTTATCTGCTTTATCAAATCCAAAGTACCAAATTTGCAATAAGTAATAACGTTTTTATAAAGATGTAGCTTGTACAGAATGTTTTATTTAAAAGTGCTAAAAAATATGTAAACATTGATGAGTTTTTGTTCATATTTCATCTACGATATATAGGTACGTACAATATAAAATTTTCATAAATGATAAATGATTTATTTTTTGTAAGTAGGTTGTAAAAAACACTTTTACACGTCAATTTTTTTGGCCGTTATAAAAACTAGATGAGGCCGGTGTTTCCTAGCTGACTACCTTGAGAAGAAACACCGAATATAAATATGAACAAAAAGTCATCAGTATTTAAATATTTTTCGATCTGTATGTTTGTTTCGGAGGAGCTCGTGGCTAAAGAATAACAGCCGCACAGGTCGATCGAAGGTTAAGCAACACCAAGTTGGTCTGTGGATGGGTGACCATCTTAACATACCGAGTTTCCTTCGTGCCTCGGAAAGCACGAAGCCGTTGGTCCCGACTGTTATTTGTAGATCTTTGGCAGTCGTTACGGATTGTCAGAAGCCAGAAAATCTGACACCAGTCTTGCTAAGAAGTATCGTGTTCCCCAGTTATTGGGTTATGGAGGTCTGGTAGGCAGCCGCTCCAAGTTAAATACTACCAGTATTTAACGTGGAGTGGCTGCGTTCGCAGTTCGCGTTTTCAGCTGAATCCGGTATGATTGGATGCCGACCCCAATATCTATAGTTGGGAAAAGGCGGATGATGATGTTTGTTCCGGACAATCTCCGAAACGGGTCGACCGATTTTGACGAGACTTTCTCTGGCAAATAGCTGATGCTATAAATTAGGCTACTTTTATTTTAGAAAAAGGATAGGTTTGATGTTATGTTCGTAAATATGCGTTTCGGAAACCATGTTTGATTTTTGTTAGATATAGTATATTATTTTTATCCATAAAGCTATGGAATTTCGAAAGGTACACATTTTTTAATTCGCAAGCCTTCCTGCCTTAAAATTAAACTAAAAAATATTTAATTTCTTTACCTACTACAAAATAATCCTCCTTCACATCGTATTAAATAGCGACATATTTAAATTTTAAATTCAAATGCGGTGATGAATGAAACGTCATTGTTATTTTATGTACCTATATTGCCTACTGTACAAGTACATAGTTATCAAACACACTGTATACCAGTCATTTCCAAGGTCGCAAATGTATTAGATAACTCGATAAGATTGTTACAACAATGAAACTGACGACAGTGTGGTCTGCTATGGGCGTGTAAGTTGTTTTTTTATTTATTTTTATTAATAATCTTTTTATTAATCGTGTTTTTAAGAAGATTTAGGAAGTTTTGTTGATTGAAGATTTATTCATTGATTTATTTCAATGTGTTATTATGACTTTCATCTTACGAAATGATATTTGGCCATAAAAAAAGTTGTTTTTGAAATGAATGCCATTCATGCATCGAGTTAAATAAGAGAAAGAACATATTTTTAATCATTATGGACATTTTTATTGTACTAGTTAAGCAGCATTCCCATATGTCAATCGCAATATATACTTATGTCAAAAAAGCCGCAATTTCCATACATATTTTGCCAGACTGTGACCGAGATGCGAATGTTGTTTAAAAATTAGTAGAATTGACACACGGATATTGTGAATGTAGCGCTAAGAGTTGACTGAATGTTAATAACTATTTATTTGTTTGTTTATTACTTTTGTGACTTACTAAACAAACTTATAGCGCCATCTAGATTCCAGCCCTGTAAATAATTATAGTGTGCTCAGTATATATTTAAATATTTTACTCTCTTCGTCAACATTCTAAGGCTTGACATTTTGCTCTCTTCGTTGATTTTAGGTGTCAAATGATTTTATAATAGCTTTTATAGGCCCACCTTTATTGATATAGTTTCTTAATTTCAAGGTTCAAAGTCCGTTTTGTACCTTTGTGCGCCTTTGTACATAATTGCTTGCCCTTATCCCATGTTACTTGAGGTCGGCGCAACACGTTTTTTTCTTCCATTCTGTCCTGTCAGCCGTCACATTAGCACTAACTCCCTTTCCTTCATATCACTGCTCACAGAAACCATCCATCTTTTCTTTGGCCTCTCTCTCCCTCTCCATCCAACCACATTTATATTCATAACCATTTTTACATGCGTTTCATCCCTCCTTTTCACATCACCATACTAAGGCAAAAGGCAAGGCAAAGACAAAGGGTAACGACCCTTTCAACTATTCCCTCACTGGTGCAACTTTTAAACTACCTTTGTTGAACTCATTTTAACCATCCTCGTTACTCCACACATATCTCAACTACATGCTATCAATATTTATCTTTTCACAGCCCAACATTCTGATCCATCTTATGTACCTTTTAGAGTTCCCACTGCTGGGAAACAGGTCTCCTCACTAGGAGGGAATGGGCCGTAATCCACCACGCGAGCCCAGTGCGGGTTGCTGAATGTCACATGTCTTCGAATTGTTGGTTCTAGGACATGCCGGTTTCCTCACGATGTTTTCCTTCACCGTTTCAAGAGCAGTGGTGAAGAAATTAATCACACAAAGTAACGCGCCTGGCTGGGTTTGAACCCGCGTCCTATAGTTCGTAAGTCGGGGCCGTTACCACTTGGCCACCACTGTTCTCTATGCATGTTAATAATTAGGTGAATAACCCGAAATAAATTCTGTCAACATGTCACCATCTAAGCTTAGGTGAAGTAAACATGAAGTCAGCAGTCAATCCATACAATCAAGATGGAATGACAGTTCCCTTCATGCTCAGTTCACCTAAGTTTATACGCTGACACGTTGACAGAATAGATAAGCTGTTCAAATCGCTTCTTTAACGGCCGAAACCAATAACCTATCTATCACATACTGGAGCTAGAAAAACAAATGAAACAACAGAAAACCTATATAATTTTTCTGTTGTTTCATTTGTTTTTCTATCTCCAGTAGGTGATAGATAGGTTATTGGGTTTGGCCGTAAAAGAATACCTACCTACTGTTTTCTAGTTACCGTTTTGTTTTTCAGGACTATGAAAAGGTTACAGCTACAGGAAAAGGAATTTAACGTAAAAGCTCCATGGGGTAACATAGCTGGTAACTATAGATAATTATTTCTCAATTTTAGTACGCATATTCGAAAACTGGCCACTTTCAGAATATGCTTTTTTGACCGCTTTTGAGCACGCAATGAAGTTTTCCGCACTCGTGTGGAAAATTACTATAGCCAGTTCTGTCTTACTTAATTTATTTACTGTAGTGTCACTATCAGAATGGATGGCACTGTACTTACTAGTCGCCGGGCAACCCCTACAAAATTCGAGACGTCTATTTTCGCCTGCTTATGACACAGATGTACTATTTCATCTTCTGAATCCAGCCAATCACCTGTGCTAATGTCCAAACCCAAAGATAATGCCTTGTTGCATTAAGTCCGCCGTGTACCACTATTGTACATAAAGTTTAAATAAATAAATACTTAAGTATTATAAACAAACTTTTTCACAGGTTTAGCCTGGGGAGACCCGTCCAACCCTCCAGTCATCCTCTGCCATGGCAAGATGGACGCCAGCTCAAGCTTCCGACCACTTGTCTCAAGACTACCACCAAACTTCTATTACCTTAGCATAGACCTGCCCGGCAATGGCAAGTCTGATCATCTTCCAAAAGGAGTACGGTATTCCGTTATGGACCTTGTGCCTACTATAGTGAAGGTTAAAAATCATTTTAAGTGGGATAAATTTATCTATATTGGACATTCGCTAGGAGTTCCTGTTGGTAAGTGTCTTTACAAAGATGAGAAAGAGACAGGTAGACACTATAGAAATACATATATATAGATTTTGTATTCCAAGCTTATTTTTCCATCTTCTAATTCCAGGCAAATTCTTCAACATAGCGTACCCGGGCCACATAACCCGCGTGGTGGAAATAGACCCGATACCAGCGCACCACAACTGGCCCTGCACCAGGGAAGGCATCCATGACTGGTTCCACTGCTACTACAGAATGTACGATGATGATAGGTTCCATAAGTTCAACAATGGGATCGAGACTGCTCCCAAGTATACTTACGAAAAGGTGAGGTTTTGGAGATCAACATACATATTTTACTAGCTGCTGCCCGCGACTTCGTCCCCGTGGAATCCCCGATTTTAAAACATTCTTTATCGCTGCTCCGCTCCTATTGGCTTAAACGTGATGATATATAGTCTAAAGCCTTCCTAGATAAATGGTCTATTCAACCCAAAAATAATTTTTTAATTCGAACCAGTAGTTCCTGAGATTAGCGCGTTCAAACAAACAAACAAACAAACTCTTCAGCTTTATAATATTAGTATTTTATTAACATTCCACTGTGTAAACATAGATGAAGTAAGCCGGTGTGTTCTGTCAATATAATTCACTGTGTGAACTTAGGTGGAGTGTAGATGAAATGAACTGTCAATCCATCCTGTTAGTATGGATTGACACATAACTTCATGTTCACTTGACCTAAATTAAAACGGTGAGATGTTTACAGCATCGCACTGCAGTGACGATGCACGGATTGACAGTTCAGCTGGTCTATTCTGTAGCGTCACACTGTGATTATGCACGGATTGACAGTTCAGCCGTCTGTTCTGTCAACGTCACACCGTGTGAACTTAATTATTTTGGAGTTAGCCTGAAGTGAAATGTAAAAAGGAGGGATGAAACACATGTAACTAAAAGGGTTATGAATATGAATGTGGATGGATGGAAAGGGAGAGGTAGGCCAAAGAAACGATGGATGGATTGTGTGAGGAGTGATATGAAAGAAAAAGGAGTTAGTGATAGCGTGACGGCTGACAGGACAGAATGGAAGGAAAAAACATGTTGCGCCGACCCCAAGTAACATGGGATAAGGGCAGGAAGATGATGAGCCTGAAGTGAACTGTCATTGCACGTTGTTTGCATGGCTTGATAAATTCACCAAAGTTTCAGGGTGAGACGAAATATTCACAGATAAGCAATGCAGCACGGGATGGAGTTGTCATTGTTCCAGTATGTGAAAGAGATGGAGCGCTATCCCTGTTCTGCCTAGAATAATGATGACTTTTACTGTAGCTCCAATTTTTTCATAATATATCGAGAAATTATAATCTACATTTAAAGATTTATTACAATTTTACCGAGTCTGAGATTATCCGGTGACAGATCCAACGAAGATGTAGTGCACTTTTTTTTTAGATATGGCCACTTGCAATTCAGCACACTAAGGCTGACTACTGCTTAACCGGACTAAGTTATAGATCCAATTTTTTTTTTCTCAGGCTGAACAATTGACGATCCAGACGAGAGGCATATCCAAAGAGGCGGCAGCACATGTTTTAGAAAGAAGTCTACTACCCGCCGGTGATGGGCTTTATAGGTAATTTCTAGAGCTTGCTTCCATTCGCTCCAAGTAAAAATAGGTATTTCTGGTTAGACTCTCGCTTCCAGTCCAACTTTTTGAGAATCTAAGATTAGTAGATTAGTATCTAAGATTCGGTAGAAATAAAAATAAATTTACTGAGCTTGAGAAAGCTCAGTAGATTTATTTTTATTTCTACCGAAAAATACTACTTCTAAATATATATAACTCAAAAGGGACTGACTGACTGACATAGTGATCTATCAACGCACAGCCCAAACCACTGAACGGATCGGGCTGAAATTTGGCATGCAGGTAGATATTATGACGTAGGCATACGCTAAAGGATTTTTGAAAATTCGTCCCCTAAGGAGGTGAAAAAGGCTTTAACATTTTGTATGGAACTCCACGCAACGAAGTCGCGGGCATAAACTAGTATTCTTATAAATGTGAAAGTTTTGTTGGCTTCCTTATCACGGCTGAACGGGTCTACATGAAATTTTGCAGAGATGAATACCCTATAATAGGTAGCCTTTTTTAAGGATGGTGAATAAATCATCAAATTTTTAATTACTTTTCCAGATTCTCATTCGACCAGCGTATGAAGGAAGTAACAGTGTTGCCATTTTCCGGCGAGATGCTAGGCAGAATATACGCAACTACTACGACGCCAACATTGTGTTTTTTGGCGAACAAAATCGTCGATGTTGGATATTATGATCCAGTACCATTTTTAATGGACGAAAAAGCGTGGCCCAATGGAAATTATCGATTTAAAATTGTAGAAGGAGGTCATGATATTCATCTTGATAACCCTGATTGTATGGCTGAGGATATTTCTAAGTTTATGCTAGAAGATGTTGAAGCTAAGTCAAAATTGTGATATTTTTACTGTTATAATGTTGATACTAAAATGTTATTTTTTTAAGTTCTTGTTTTATTTTGGAAAGAGAGAAGCAAACATTTACCGTATGTTAGAGTCCATCATTCACAGCCCAAATTCACCATCTACTGGTATAGCCTTCACGAGCCAATCCCCACGCTCCTTTTTTTGTATCGGGTTGGAAATCCTCATGGAAGTTTTCCGCCCTGGGACGGACGGAGGGGTCTTATCAGTCTCCTACTGACTAACACCACCTCGTGTTCTCTCACATACTTACACCGAGGGCTACAGGAGCACATAAGCAATCTTCAACGCAGCCCCCGTCTTGTCAAGCTGGAGGAGTGAGGCGCACCACCACCACATATGATGGGGGGCGGCGGACATCCCCTACAGTCTATCGTTCTTCGTGGGTCAAAAGGGCGTAGGGGGGCCTGAAGAGGGCAATCCTCACGCTCCTGTGCCAATCCCTAATAGGTTCTGCCCGCGATCGCGTCTACCACCAACACTTCTGCCAATCCTTGAACTCCCCTCCTGCATCCGTCATCAACGGACCTAAAATGTGTCCTGCTCAACTCCATTTGTGATCCTTGACCCGGTCGACATCGAAGTCTTCCTTATTGAAGGTCTTCTGATCTCCACGTTTGCAAGTCCTAAAAAAAATGTCAACCAAATGCCATAACAAAGTAGTAGGTTCACGCATCACATATGCGCGCGATTGGCTGCGGGGCATGCGCGGGGTATCGGGGTACCGAACCCGCGACAGGCCGGTCGCTGCGCGCGCGACACACCACTCAGCTCACAGACGCGCTCCGCTACGGGCATTTCTTTTATCTTGTCTCTCATGTAGTTACGGTATTAAACCTATTGAAATACAGTCCACTTCTTTTACTATAAAGTCCCAGTTGAGCCTAATCATTGGTCCTTCGATTGCGCAAAATAATTACCGGTTTTACCGTAATTAACGCCGTCAACATTGTCGTCGTGTTCACCTGTGCGGACTTTGACCGCTCGCGAGCACCACGCCGTACGGCCACACGAAGAAAGGAAGAAAGAAGTCGTTCCCGAGGCAGCCTGCATCGTCATCGTGGGAGCTGATGTCATTCTTTGGGAGTATAATACTGTATTTGAGTGAGTCCGTTCCAATTAGTTATTTTCCTGCTTTCATTTTCTTGCCGAAAATCGTTGATCATCTTCCTATCTTTCAGTTTTTCATACAGTGCTTATATATTAGTGCCTTAATAGGGTTTTCAACGCCACTGCTTAATAAAATACGCATATTTCTTATCGAAAACGCTTGGTCATTAGCTAATTCACATTTTGTTAACACGTGTTGAGTCGTTGACCTTGACACTAATTCTCGATCCTTTCACTACCGCACAGCTGTTTTGCAGTTTTTTATCTATTAAGTTCATTAGCATCAGTGCGTTCAGCTGTTATTTAATATTACAATGGCAGATAACTTAAAAACACTTATAAAAAAACGTAGTTCAATTAAATCGAAGCTTACTATTTACAGCAATTATTTAAATTTAGTTAAAAGTAGTTCCGCCATATCTGAGTTGCAACGTATAGATTTAGAGGAGCGTTTTAATAAGTTCGAAGCCTTACATAATGACTTTGATGCCTTACAGACACAGATCGAGGTGCTTTCCGACGACGACGAGTCTGCGTTGGCTGAGCGTGAGGACTTTGACCGCCAGTTCTTCAACCTGGTGGCTCTCACGCGCAGCCTGCTCGGTGTCGCGGCCAACAGTGCTGTGTCGGAGGCGGGCTTCAGAGATGCTGACTCAGGTGCACATGTTACTTTTAGGAATTCTTTTGTTCGTTTGCCTAAAATAGATTTGCCACATTTCGATGGGAACTACCAATGCTGGCTAGAGTTTAGGGATACCTTTGGGTCATTGATTCACGACAATTCTAGCATAAGTGATATTAATAAGTTCCACTACCTGCGAGCTTCGCTTCAGGGAAATGCAGCTGTAATTATAAAAAATATAGACTTTAAAGCTGATCATTACATTTTAGCGTGGGAACTATTGTGCGAACGTTACAATAACAACCGACTTCTAGTTAAAAACCATCTTCAAGCTTTATTTGATGTCGAACTCATTACCAGAGAGTCAAGTGTTTCCATCAGAAACCTTGTAGATGTTATCAATAAAAATATTAGGGCACTAACTACATTAAAAAGGCCCACTCAATATTGGGACGATATCATTATTTATATTATGGTTAAAAAATTGGATTTAAAAACAAGTCGTGACTGGGAAGAGCATAGAAACAATACATTTAAAGATGATCCTACTTTAACACAATTTTGTTCTTTTTTAAGCAAGAAAGCGGACTGGTTAGAATCAGTGGAGTCTAATGGTAACCATTCTACTTCTGAAATGAATGCTACAGTCGCCTTAAATAATAGTCATACAAACAAAACTGATTCTAATCATAATCAAACAAATAAAAAAGTTGAATATAAAAATAAAAACAGTAAATGTCCACTTTGCTCTCAAACACATACGTTATTTAAATGTGAATCTTTTAGAAACTTGTCTATAGAAAATCGTATACAAAAGGCAATTGACTTTAATGTTTGTATTAATTGCTTACGCTTTGGACATAATGCTAAAAAATGTAGATTTTCACATTGCAAATATTGCAAAACAAAACACAATACGCTTTTGCATTTGGAAAGCAACGAGCCCAAACTTGTTTCCAATCCATTGCCTTCTGCTTCACCTTCTTCAAATACTGTGCTTTCAGCCAATGCCATGCAGCTTGCTACTTCTGCGCATGTTTTACTGTCCACAGCTATGGTGAAAGTGACTGGCGTGACGGGTAAGAAGTACACTGCGCGCCTACTGCTGGACAATGGCAGTACGGCGAACTTTATTACGCAGAGCTTATCGGAGAAGCTGGGTTTGTTACGACGCGGTACGAGCACCAAGGTAACGGGTATTAATAATCACACATCCACCAGTACACAGTCTTGTCACCTCACAATAGAGTCTTTATGCTGTGCCTTTACTGTTGATGTCGAGTGTCATGTTTTGCCTGAAATCACAAAGGTTCTACCGTCTTCATTCGTGCATATTAATCACGTCCCTATTCCTACAGGTCTTAAGTTAGCAGACCCGAACTTTAACGTTCCGTCGGTCGTAGACATCCTGGTAGGGGCTGAAGTTTTTTGGAATGTCGTAGGTAGCAAAACGATAGACTTAGGGAAAAACCTACCTAAATTATGCGAGACCAAGTTTGGATGGTTAGTTTCAGGTAGTATTTCGCACCACTCATGTTTTTCCACTAATCATTTTTGCCATCATTCCAAAGTCACTCCCGACCTCACTCAATTTTGGGAGCTTGACAACGTCGCTACAAAACATTCACTCTCACTTGAGGAGAGAATGTGTGAGCAGTCTTTTGCTCAAACCACCGTTCGAAATGATAGTGGGGGATTTGTCGTCACTATGCCTTTGAAAGGGGATCCTAGTACATTAGGTAATTCTTTTACTAATGCTAAAAATCGTTTTCTTTCCCTCGAACGGCGATTCAAACGCGATCCATCATTTCATAAAAAATATAATGAGTTTATGAGAGAATATGAGCGCCTAGGTCATATGACGTTAGACTCAGACTGTACACCATCACCAGAAAGCTCCATGAAGAAGTATTACATTCCACATCATGGAGTCATTCGCAGTTCTAGCACCACTACACAACTACGCGTAGTATTCGACGCATCGGCTTCTACCAGTTCGGGGGTGTCGCTCAACGACATTCAGATGATCGGTCCCGTAGTTCAAGACGATCTGTTTTCCATTCTAACACGTTTTCGTCAGCATAGGTACGTGGTCTCAGGTGACGTGGAAAAAATGTACAGGGCCATCGAGTTAAATCCAGTCCAACGACCTCTTCAAAACATAATTTTCAGGTTTGAACCTTCAGAACCTCTTAGGACCTACACTTTAAACACGGTAACCTATGGTACTGCTTCTGCACCCTATTTAGCTACTAAGTGTCTTGTAAGTCTGGCTGATAACATTGAGGACAGTCGTGCTCAATGTGCCATACGACGTGACTTCTACGTTGATGACTTTCTTAGTGGAGGGGATACCATAGCTGAAACTGTGGAAATTTCTAAAAGGGTACATTCCGTTCTATCATCTGCAAAATTCAACTTACGTAAATGGCGGTCAAATAATCCTCAAATTCTTAAAGAAATAACAGATAATAATGAAATACATAATACTTTACAGTTTTCGGAGCAATGTCCAAGCTCATCCCAAACAAAGACTTTAGGTCTTAACTGGGTTTGTGACTCTGATTTACTAACTTATACAATTAACATCACCTCCACCACTAAAGTCACCAAACGTCATGTTCTTTCTGTTATCAGCCAAATCTTTGACCCACTAGGCCTTGTAGGTCCGTGCGTTGTCGAAGCAAAGATTATTATGCAGCGTCTGTGGCTAGATAAGTATGACTGGGATGACGAAGTCTCGCATGAAGTCAGAAACCTTTGGTCTACATTTGAAGGCACAATAACAGCATTAAATAACTTAAAAATTCCTCGTTGGGTTTTGCGTGAAGACTCTGTTACGCATGAAGTACACGTCTTTACCGATGCGTCCGAGAAGGCGTATGGCGCTTGTGTATACATTCGCTCTTGTAATGACACTGGATCCATAGGCGTACAGCTTCTAGTCACTAGAAATCGAGTAGCGCCCATCAAACCAACGACGATACCGAGGCTTGAACTTTGTGGAGCTTTGTTAGGTGCAAGGCTGTGTACTAAGGTTCTGGAATCGCTTACCATGCCCATTCATAAATGTAGATTCTGGTGCGACTCAACCATAGTCCTGGGTTGGCTCTCTGCTCCTTCAAATCAATTAAAACCTTTTGTCAGAAACAGAGTCAATGAGATTCAGGAAAGTACTTGTGGTCATACCTGGAGCTACGTACCGTCGAAGGACAACCCGGCGGATCTTGTTTCCCGTGGCCTCAGGGCCGACGTTATCGTGGACACACCTCTGTGGTGGTCTGGGCCTTCATTTTTACAGCATAGTGAAAATGAGTGGCCCAGCATGCCAAACAACGGGAAAGATAGTCTGCCGGAAGTAGTGACTCATTTCATTGGTAGTGATGGTAACAATAATTCACTAAGTAACATTCAGACGTAACCATTCATTCATCTATCATTCATAATTTATTAGTAAAGTATTCTAGCTTAACAAAAATACATAATATATTTACATATGTGAAACGCTTTATTTACAATGTAAAAAATAAAATTAAATTGCATGGTAATTTTTCAACAACAGAATTAGAAAATTCATTAAATTTAATTATACATCATTCACAACTTCAAATGTTTCCTGAAGAGTATAATTTGTTAAAAACTGGCCAGATATTACCACGCAAAAGTAGATTGCTTCCTCTGACACCGTTCATTGACAATCACAACCTCATTCGCGTGGGCGGGAGGCTCGATAACTCCCCCTACGATTTTAATGTGAAACATCCTATTGTTTTATGCAGTAAGCACATACTTACAAAACTCATATTTCAAATGCAACATTTAAAGCTTGTACATGCTGGTCCACAATTGTTATTGTCACATATTCGACAAACTTACTGGCCTCTAGGTGGCAGAAACTTGTCTAGATTTGTCGTGAATAAGTGTCTCAAATGTTTCAGGCATAAGGCTCAAAACATACAGCCTATAATGGGTCAACTACCTAGCTCAAGAACAAATCTTGAGTTTCCTTTTTTAAATAGTTACGTTGACTATGCTGGCCCAGTATTGGTGGCCAATCGTAAAGGCCGAGGATGCAAACTTACAAAATCCTATATGTGCATCTTTGTCTGCTCGGCAGTGAAAGCCGTACATTTGGAGCTCGTCACCGACCTCACCACTGAGGCCTACATGGCCGCTCTAAATCGTTTTGTGGCGCGTCGTGGAAAGCCTCGAAGTATCACGTCCGATAACGGGACTAACTTTGTGGGCGCATCAAACGATATGTACAGGTTCATGCAATCATCAAATGTTGCATCTGAAATGGCGCAGCAAGGTATCGAATTTGTTTTCACGCCTGCATACAGCCCTCATTTTAATTCATTGGCTGAAGCTGCTGTAAAATCTTGTAAGCATCATTTAAAACGGTTGCTGCATCATACTCATTTCACCTTCGAAGAGATGGCTACCTGTCTCACTCACATAGAGGCGGTTCTTAACTCACGCCCTCTTACTCCTCTTTCTTCAGACCCTAACGACTTTTCGGCACTTACTCCCTTCCACTTCCTAATTGGACGGCCATTCTTATCAGTCCTACATCCTCAGGTGACTGAAGCCAACATCACGAGGCTGGATCGCTGGAAGAGAATCCAGCACATCAGACAGCATTTCTGGCGACGCTTTCATAATGAGTACACTTCTCTGCTGCAGGCCAAATCAAAGTGGTTTCGTTCCAGAGGTGAAGTGAAGCCGGGGTCCTTAGTCCTGATAAAGGACAAAACAACGCCACCTCTAGTCTGGTCCCTTGGCCGGGTCACGAAGACCTATCCTGGCATAGACGGGGTCACGAGAGTGGCCGAACTGAAGACGAAGCGGGGCACCATTCGTCGCGCCTTCAACTGCATCTGCCCGCTTCCAGTAGAAGATTGAAGACTTCTCTTCAACCCGGGGAATATGTCGGCGCATCACATATGCGCGCGATTGGCTGCGGGGCATGCGCGGGGTATCGGGGTACCGAACCCGCGACAGGCCGGTCGCTGCGCGCGCGACACACCACTCAGCTCACAGACGCGCTCCGCTACGGGCATTTCTTTTATCTTGTCTCTCATGTAGTTACGGTATTAAACCTATTGAAATACAGTCCACTTCTTTTACTATAAAGTCCCAGTTGAGCCTAATCACTTGTAATCCAGGGTTGCGGATTTGTTCGAAGAGTCACCGCGGCCCTGGAGCGCCACGCGACTTTGAAGGGACGCGACTAAAACCCACCCTGTTTTAGTCAGTAAGAGCCTGACATTTCCCGTCCCGCTCCGCACAGAGCGTCATTTGATAATTTCCTTTTTTTTGCAATAAAAACAAACATTAAGTAACTACTTCCATTTAATACTTAAAACTAATTAATTGATAGAGAATAACATTAAACAGTCAGCAGTTTGACTGATCCGTAACAAAACAATTGTGCTGAGATTATAGTTGCTGTAACAAAAAATCTAAATTATATTCAAAACTTATCAACTAATCAATGTCTACTAAACTAATACAATAAAAACAAATTTAACAAATAATATGAAATATTCAAATAATTTAACAAACTGGCCGATAATATTCATTGCAGAATGTACCATCGTCAAGTTTATTTCTTTATATTAAAGAATTATTTATTTAATACTAATCGTACATGTACATACAACATTCATAATACTTGAGACATCAATAAATAGTTTATCCAAACCATGATGACTGCAAAGATTTTTTTTTTAAATTTTGAAACCAAATCAGCCGTTATTTTTTCAATTTTTTTTTCACAATACTATTCAACAGCTTTTCAAGCCAAATTGGCACCTTATTACTTTCAATTTTAAGGCCGATTTCAGTCATCTTCGATCATTAACCACATTCTTACTAATACCTAATATAATTATTTAAGAGCGATACGCCAGTGTAGCCCGCTAAGTATCTATACTCCATTCACAATAAGATAAGACATTTAAACAAAATTGTTTACAGTCCGTTCAACCGATTTTTACTTCTATTCCGTAGGCATAAGGATGGCATTAAAAGCAAAAACCTGATTATAATACCAACTGTTTACTGCAGCTACCATGTGTCATGCTGCCAACGCAATAGAAGTTAAAATTGGTTGAACGGACTGTAAAAAATATGTATTTCAATGTCTAATCTTATCGTGAATGGGGGTATAGGTAAGTAGGAGAGTTTTCCTGGCTCAATTAGCCGATGGAGGCGAAAGTGTAGAGTGAGGTCTTCGAAACGTTAAATGTCACTGTCTGTCTTTTAACGCATGTATATTTTGTAATAGATGTGTAATTTCGTTTTTTTATTTTTTTTGGAAAAACATGTCCCATCAACACAGGCATCAAATGACGGTGTAATTTTAAAAGCCCTATCATTAATGCCGTGTATGTATTAAATACGGCTTTAGAAATTATGTAAATTCAAACTTTGCTTGCGTGCGCGTATTTACTACCTACGTTTAGCAGCTATACTTAAATACGTTACACACCAGTGGCGCCATCTGCTGAGCACAAAAACGGAAGCTGTCATTGTCCTAAAGTCATCTGCAATTTCATGCAATATTCATACAATCCGGTAACATATTTTGATGACTAACGATTCTAATACTTTTAAATAAATATTTAAAGGACATATAACCTTTATGGCACAGCAAAATGGCGGCGGTGGCTATGCCAGCCCCCATACAAAAATGTTCAAACCCCTTTTAATATGATACTGTGTTTTGCTAATTGCAAAATCCGTTAGAATATTTCAACTGAGCAGGCTACCCTGACGCATTCGGCTGACGAGTAAAATACGAAGTTATACCTACACTTTTAAAAGTCAAAAGACGTAATTACATATAATAAATATTATTATCAAAACATCGAATCAGATTTTTTTATCACTAACTATAAGTACCTCAATAGTTTTAGCATGGCAATACCGGTCATCGATGAACCGTTGAAACACTTTTAGAGTTCCGTGCTCAATGGTAACCAAACCTCCGCTTTCCGACTGTGCGTTCGTATTCCGAGAGTATCTCTGTTAAAGGCCTGTATCTCACGAATCACTCACTACGTTTTAACGTTCATTCGAGCGAGATCGAACGTAGGGGAAAGTGGTCACCATTCGTACGCGGGGCACATTCGTACATTTAGTGTAACAGAAAAACTAAACGGCTCACAAATACGCTTTTCCATGTATGCATAGACATACCAGCCACCATGTTGCTAGCAGAGTTTCGCGCCAGCCGCACCACGATGTATCGACTGACAAGAAGGAACGTGTTTTCGCGCGCGGTGAGTAATTTTTTTACCTATATTTAATTGGCAATTTTAAGTAGAATTGTTATACTTTTGACAAAATGGTGATGATTAATTTAATGTTAACATTGTTTATTTTGAGCTTTAATTGTTATATTTCTCAGACTAAATTAGAATTTGTATAAAGTTATATTTTAATTTTGTTCAAGGCATGGGGTGCATTCGGACAGCCAAACATGGGGCACATTCGTACGCGTATGAATGCGAAGAAAACCGGGTATATCCCATATATATACAGATACACCTGAAAAAACTGAATTAGAAGAGATATAGACAGAAAGAATTGATAAAAATAGAACAGGCAAGGAAAGCTAGAGCCAAAGCTCTCAGTCATTGTTCGAGTACAGAGCTGAAAATATCTTCGGATGAAACCAGGATCATGGTCATTCTTTTTCCCTGATATAGAAGCCATACTCTGTATATCAGCGATGTCGCCATGATTTTCCTTGATCCACAACCACGAGCGGGCTGTACAGTACAACAACTACCTATTGTACGAATGTACCCCGTACGTGGGGTACGTTCGTACAAATATCTTATCGTAGAAAAATTACTATAACTCTTGAACCTTTTGATATAATAGTGTCGGACTTTTTTGTAACAAACTACAATATATTTGTCACACATCGGTACATAAACTAGATAAATTCGACAATTAATCATAAATTAAAAAAATAATATCTAAAAAGTGTACGAAGGGTGACCACTTTCCCCTACAGTCAGCAATATTATAACTTAGGATTCATTGCTCATGTTAGTAAAATAGTCAATGTTGATCTGTTTTCTCATGCCATAGACCGACTGAGGTACTGAGTTTTCTTTAAAAAAAATACTCGGCTGAATTAGTTACAATTTGTGACGGAATTTCGAAAAGGTACACTAAATTGTTATTTTATTTTCTTAAATTACTATTGCAACTTAAATTATATTTACTATTGTACTGTCTTACCATAAATTGTATGTATATTAAAATGAAATTCGTGAAACCTGATTAATGTGGCCGGTAACGCCATTCACCGCAATGCAGAAACATGCGCGTTCCAAAACTCCTAAGACAAAAATTAATGATTGAAACATTTAAATCGCGAAAAATATCGAATGCCCCATGCATGTCCGCAGAACTCGAAAAAATGTACGAACAGCTGATATTTTATCGCGATTTCGATGTTGGTCCTATAGCAAAAGTTATTTATCCTATAGATAAGTACAATGGCCACATAACAACTATGGTACGACCTCTGATAAATATAGAAAAATATTAGCATACAAAAATGCAAATTGCATCCATTTGGATGTTAAGTAAGCCGCAAAATATAATTTGAGTTATCAAATTATAAGTAGCATCTTTTAAATAACTTAATTAAAATTAATTGTTTTTAAAGAAAATTAAAAAACTCAGCTTGCAACACCGGTATGTGGGTTGCAAAGATTAAAAATAGTTATTTTGGTTGGTCCGAAGACACGTCCAATTATAAACGTCATTTGACATTCATACTTTTTGACAAATTGCTGATTTTCTTTTTTGACACATCTGATTACTTTTTTCAACGTTTTATCAATTTGTTACATGACTTTGACCGCTGAAATAATAATAAAAAATCGAGTTACTTGTTATTACTATATGTTAAGCTTACTGTGGACTATTTAATAAAACTGGCAGGTGACAAGCGATGATTTGACAATTTAACAGTTTATTTCTTATTAAAAAACAACTGTCGCAAAATTGTGACAATAATTATGATAATTATTGTCAAATTTGTCGCATGGTCAGTTAATTAAACAGGGCACTGGCAGTAAATGTGACCCAAGCCCCAAACGCCATTTTGTGAACACAGTGTTAACCTATTCTTTGGGATTTTGAAATGAGAATAGGTGTCGAGTTGCTTCCTTATTCCGTTTATTCGAATTTTAATTTACTTGGTGCATGGGTAGCTTCATTGAAAAAATCCATAGACTAGATTTAGTGTGTTCACAAATTCGCTATAATATTTTTTTTGCTATAATAAATTTATTACTGCATTAAGAAATATAATTATGGCAATACTAAATAATAATCAAATTTTATTTCTAAAAGCACTACAGCTTACTTTCTACGTCTGAACATGAGCGTGCAACGAAAAAATGTGGATTTCTTAGTGTTCATGATAAGCTAAGAATAAAGGCACGGAGAACAACATCAAGGTCAAATAAAAATAAACAGGTTGGTGTCATTTACCATTTTTTATTTTATTGATTTAAATGAGTTTTAATGAGTCCGAACACACAACAACAAAAAATAAATTAGGACAGCACATAACAAAATATTGACCATTTTCTAGAAGTACCCAATAAATTATTTATTTAAAACATCACAATAATTCAATTCATGTAAAAATAAATTAAGTAAGTACATACATATGTAAATGTATTATTAATTATAATGATTATTTTGTCGATGCAAAATAAATTACAACTTAGAAGAAACCCTATTGTCTTTTAAAAACGAATTTATAAAAGGAAGCACTCTTTCAGGATGCGTATAATGCACGTCATGGCTACCCTCTACATCTACTCTATGGAAATTATCCAGAGTCGCCATTTTGTCCAACAACTCTTTCGCGCCTTGCCGCCATTTTGGAATTAGCGGAACGTTTTTCGCGCCATCGCTGGCAGCGATGAGTAAAGTTGGTGGGATTGTCTTAAAAAGTTCGAAATAATAGTCGTTTCCGTAGTTTTGCGGAGCGAGGTTTTTTAGACGGTCGTCCCATGAAAGGTACCTGTAATATGGGTGAAGGAAAAGCTTAGAATTTGGTGTTTTTTTTGTATATTTCATTTTAATTCCTGATAATTCCGCTATTGCTTGCAATCTCGCCTGATAGCATGCAGGAAATGTAGGTAGCAGCACAGAAATATCAATGTCAAGTATTTAAAATGTAAAAGTTTCGATTTTGCGCCGCTAGATGGCACTGCCCACGACCGGCAAGTTCTAGTAATGGGAGCGTGTAGGAACTATAGGTGGCTGTACACGACCTAAGCTATGAATGAGGTCTATGATGGAACGAGTGAGCCCAGAGAATACAATTTGAAGAAGTGGCCAATCAGAAAGTGCCGAGACAAAGAAGCACGAAGAGTCTTTGATTTAAATTATTCAACGTTGTTGGAATTCAAATGAAAATGTATAATATTGGAGTAAACTTTTATTCAGAGCATGTTAGGAATATAAAGCTCAGATATAGAATTAATTCGATCCCAAAGCATGCCCGTAAATGCTTCTATACCACAAGGAACTGTGTTAGGGTGCCTGCTATTCCTTGTTTACATAAATGATCTCCCAAACCACATCAATGAGTCATGCGTATTGTTCGCTGATGATGTCTCTATCTTAACATCATGTGATAATAATGCAAATTTAAATCAAAGATTGAGTTCTATACTTGACACTGTAACATACTGGATGAATGAACACAATCTTGAAATTAACTATAATAAGACAAAAATAATAACTTTCCACCCTCGACAAAAAGTACCTATAAGTGTAAGTTTCGAATACAACGGCTCAAAATTAGAAGTAGTAAATCAATTCACCCTTTTAGGCCTGAACATAGATTCACACATAGATTGGAAAGCACATATTCAAAAAGTAAGAACTAAATTATCCAAATTTTCATACGCTCTCCGAGAAATCAAGAAAACAACAGATCTCAAAACAGCAGTAGTAACATATTACGCGTACGCATTTGCATGGCTTAAATATGGAGTAATCTTATGGGGAAATAGTACAGACGCGCCTACGTTATTCACTCTACAGAAAAAAATGATTAGAATTTTAATAAATATCAAAGGTACGGACTCCTGCAAAACTCACTTTAAAGAACTAAAAATATTAACTCTGCCCTGCCTCTACATACTTGAAATTTGTAAATTTGTACGAAAATATCCGCAATTCTACACTAAAAGAGAAGATATCCAAACAAAAATTGCACTAAGACATGGAGGCAGATTAAACATACCCACTTCGCGATTAAAAATGCACTCTTCCAGTACATTTGTTATGTCCATTAAAATATACAATAAGTTACCGGAATACATCAAAAATATAAATCAAAATAATATATTTATCAATAAATTGAAACAATTTCTAATACACAAAAGCTACTACACTGTTGACGAATATTTTAGCGATAAATTTCAACAACAATAAAAACAATTTTTACATAATATCTAAAATTCATAAATAATATTTAGTTAATTATAAATGATAACAATAAAATTCGTGCAATACATAAATATAACTTAAAACCAAATATACAAATATATAAATACCATAAAAGCAAATAATATTATTTTTAATGAAACAATTTTAATTTAAATTATTATCTTTTTTTTTTTATATTTTCTTAACAAAAAGCGCCTTCATCCTCCTGTAAAAAATAACTTTGCTGTGCCCGACAGGGTCCATAATTGATTCTATGTTTTTAATAACCAACTGTAATATGTACACATTATGGAATGCAATAAAGTATTGAGTATTGAGTATTGAGTATATATTTTTTTTAAGGAAATCAGTTTATTGAAATTGAAATAAACATTTTCTTTTAAGCTTTGCATGATTTATGTTTGGCAAAGAAATATAAAATAAGCTTGAGGTGCAAATAGGTAAGCAGGCTGGCAGGCAAAAAAAAAAGAATAAAGTAATAGGTCCTTGAAATTGCCATTTTACTAAACGGGCTACTTTGAACCACGATAGCTTCGGTAAAATTAAACTTTATATTTCGATGACGTTCCTTTTTTAAGTCTATAATGTTTTTGTTTCTCTAGGTTTTGGTTTTTCTCTAATATTGCCATTTTTGTAATCACGAACTCTAAGAAAATATGTTTTTTTTTATAGTTACGTTCATCCGTAAGAAACGGCACCCTTATACGATAAATGACAATAGAGATAAGTACTGAGCGTAATATGAAAAAAAAAAGAATTCTATCCTGAATACATGCATATCAAAAAGCACTGCTATAATTCCAAAGGGGAATGCCGATTTTAGGCCTTGCAATGCCCAAGAAATTTAATTTACTACAAAAAAATATGTAAATTTTACGTAATTAACTCTTCTATTTACGACGCGATACAAGTTAGCAACAATTTTTAATAAAAAATAAATATTGAAACGATACAACGAAATAAACACACATTTGCTAGGTTGCCAATTTAAAAACTACAAAATAAAGATTTGTTGCAAAACATTTAGGTACACATATTTGTACTTTATTTATTCGTTCTTTTGTTTATAGAAGTCCCAATGCATTTTATGTTAATATATTTAGATTTGTAATCAACTAACAAAATATAATGATTTTAAAATGATCTACATAATGCACCGATCGATACTTTGTGCAATGGCAACACTAAAACTTGTCAGTTGACAATATTAGAAATGTCATTGTCATTGTCAAATCAAATGTAATATTAGAATTGTCACTTTGTTTGCATTTGCATCATAGTGAGTGATTCGCTGCGTGTATTTTGCTATTAAAATCGACGTTTTTGACCATGAATACTGACTCTGGCGATTCTCCTATTCTGATAATGACAACCAACAACAATTTAGCTTTAATCTATACTAATATTATAAAGCTGAAGAGTTTGTTTGTTTGTTTGTTTGTTTGTTTGTTTGTTTGAACGCGCTAATCTCAGGAACTACTGGTCCGATTTGAAAAAATCTTTCAGTGTTAGATAGCCCATTTATCGAGGAAGGCTATAGGCTATATTTTATCCCCATATTCCCACGGGAACGGGAACTACGCGGGTGAAACCGCGAGGCGCTGCTAGTATGTTATGTAGGAAGAGTTTTCAATACTTGTGTAGGGCACATTAAAAAATCCTTATAATTTGGAAACTCCAAGTTTTTTTCAATAATTTTCTTTTATTAATATATTATTTGTGGGGCATACTAATATTAACATCCGATGTTACTTGTGGGCACTCAGGGCCTAAATCACTATGGCGGCTCGGCATACCCCTTTATTTTAGTTTTAAAACTTCAATTCCAACCGAAGATATCATAGTTCAAAATTGCCTGACAGAAGACAACCTCATTGGTTATTTTCAAGACTGAGGGATGTGACCGTTTGGAGTGGCCGGCTGTGAGATTTACTTAATTTCCTCCACTCCTCAAGTCCTCCATCATGAACAATTCACGAGCGGTGCTAAAGAACATGCCAGAGAACTCTCGTATTTGATCTGTCCAATCGGGGAACTGTTACTTTGTTATTCCTTGAACCTTGCACACCAGAAGCTCTAGACAAAGTGCCACTCTATCAGCGATGACATAGTCTTGGATGTCGCTACGTGGCGAGCAGTCACGAGGCTAGACCACCTGTCCGCGGGTGCACCCCTCAGCCCGCCATTCTTTAAATTTATATGCGGAGCTTTGTTGGGTGTGCGCCTGCACAAAAAGTGGTAGCAACGCATCTATGTGAACGATGGTTATGTTGAAATACCAACATTTAAGGGTTTGATCACATTTGTTTTTAACGTTTGTCTGTCGCCTTCGCCACACAAACGTTGACAAAATTTCACTCGTCTATATGTACATATAAGTCAGCAGAAAGTTGCAAAAGGCGTACAATTGTAATCAATTGAAATAAGATTACAATTACTCGACATATTATGAAAATATCGTTTTAAATCCCATCCAAATACAATGCATATCCGTGTCATATAAAAAAAAATAGTTTACAATTTTACGCGATATTTTACAATGTTACGGCAATTTTCCGCTGACATATGCGAACATAAAGCTTCATAAGGTCGACTCATCTGGATTACATGACCGTAATATACGAGAATTTCCTGTTAGCATATCTTAGAAAGCCTTATCAACTACAGTGAAATCCGTTTATTACAACGCCGCTTATATTGATGAAGTAAAACAGTGCTCATTTTGGTTTTCTCATTATATTCTTTAAAAAAATTGCGGATATAATGACTTCGTTTATTGACAAATCGCTTATTATGACCTATTTTTCAGAAATTATGTTTGGTGATCACTATAACCAAACATAATTGGGGACGTGATACCAAATTTGTTTCTTTGTTTTGATCGATCTACGACTATAAACACACAATTTCTTGTTTATCTCCTTATTGCACAAAATACCAAACAAAGATGGGAATTCGTTTAGTTCCTATGATTACGCTTTTATGACGTCCGCTTAGTATGATGTATTTTTCACTTCCCTTCGATGTCATTATAAACGGATCCAACTGTATTTATCTACTTCAAACATTACTTCTCACTTACCCTAGAGCACTGTCATTATCCTGTAGCCGTTCTATTAGTCCAACTTGAGCTTGCCCATCTCTCGATTCTGAATTCTCCCGTCCGTTTACATTCTGTGGTCTGTCGATATTATCAGGTTCGTCTTGTTCATCTGGTACTCCAATACTTCGTTCCTCTGGATTCCGTGTACCATTTTCATTTTCCTTTAGTGTGTTGTTAGCATTCTGTGCCTCGTTTGCTTTCGGTGGTTCGTTTGTACCTCTCTCATTTGAACTTCGTGCTTGGATGGCATTCGATTGCTCCGGATTTTCTGCCCTATAAATATCATGTGTTTTTTTTTATTATTTGTAAGTGCTAAAACAAGTTACGTCTTGTATTGTTTAACTAGATGCATTTTTGTTTACAAGCAATCTATACTAATATTACAAAGAGGTAACGTTTGTGAGTTTGTGTCGTTGTAAGGGGTAATCTCTGGAGCTACTGAACCGATTTTCAAAATTAATTCACCAATAGAAAGCTACGTTATTGTGGAGTGTCATAGGCTAGGATATTTTATCCCTGTATTGCCACGGGATCGGGAACAACGCGGGTGAAACCGCGGGGCACTGCTAGTGTAAAATATAGGATTGATATCAAACGAGTCGCGGTGGTGTGTCTTTTGTTATGCGCTGAGGGAAATTGAATCTACTGTGGAGTGGTTAGGTGACTTATTTGCATGAAACTGCACGCACGCTGTGGTAGCAAGTCGAGCACCATGCAAATATGACATCTAACTGCTTCATTGAAGCTTCAATATCCTTTGACACATTCGAAAACGAGCACCGGCGCAGCTCGCTCGAGGAAATCGCAGTAAATAAGGATAAACGCAGACAGCGACACGATCAACATAAAAAAAACAGTTGTCTGTACTATAAATAAATAAAATACACATAAACTTTGCCAAATAAAATGCCTAAGTGGTGATCTTTGGATCTCCAATTGGTTGTCCCATCACCAATTGGTAATTTCTCGAAAGTAGAAAAAACAAAAGAAAGACAGAAAAAAATATAAATGTTTATTTTTACTCGTACAGAACAAAAAACAAAATAAATTAAAAAACTAAAACTACATGCAAATACAATGTCATGTGTGGATCGAGCACGCAATTAAAATAAGACGAGAATTGTTGCCCTAAAGTAGGCGTTGCCGAGATATTTGCAGGGACAGACAGCTATACTCCATTCACAATAAGATTAGACATTGGAACAAAATTGTTTACAGTCCGTTCAACCGATTTTTACTTCTATTCCGTAGGCATAAGGATGGCATTAAAAGCAAAAACGTGATTATAATACCAACTGTTTACTGCAGCTACCATGTGTCATGCCACCAACGCAACAATAGAAGTCAAAATCGGTTGAACGGACTGTAAAAAAGATGTATTTCAATGTATAATCTTATCGTGAATGGGGTATATATGGAAACTTGTCGAGATAAATATAGATGTACCCAAATATCTCGGCAACGTTATTTATTCGTTTAAGTGTCCTCTGAACTACTACAACGTTAGTTAAAGAACAGTGGTGGCCGAGTGGTGACAGCCACAGCTACGAATTACAAGTCGCGGGTTCAAATCCAGCGAGGCGCATTACTTTGTGTAATTTCATTCTTCACCACTGCTCTCAAAACGGTGAAAGAAAACATCATGAGGAAACCGGTATGTCCTAGAACCAAAAATTCGAAGACATGTGACATTCACCAACCCGCACTGGGCCCGCGTGCTGGATTACGGCCCATTCCCTCTCCTAGAGAGGAGGCCTGTGTCCCAGCAGGGGGAACATTAAAAGGCTGGTTATACTATTATGCTAAGCGTCCTCTTTCCATTCACGACAATATCCAGCGTACATAGAAAAGTTCAAGCAAATCTTGGCGGAAATACAAACATGTGACAACAAGCGATTTTGTTTTATTATATTTAATACAGCTTCACAAATCCGATTCGGTTCAGTTTCGCTCACTATTCAGAAACAGCGCAAAATGAAACGCAGAAGTTTTCACTTTTCAAAAATAAACAATAAATTCAGCATACATCAAGAAATACAAACAAAACTAACTACCTGTAATGGGATATTAGGGTATTTTCTTGAATAGATAATCAATAATTCTAGTACAGAAAAACAAAAAAATATTGGACAGTTAATGTCAAATATAAAACGCATCAAAGAGCAGCAGTATGTGCTGATGACGTCACTCGTAGGTAAAAAGATTATAAACGCGTGACATCACGCGAACGCATGTATCGTATTCATTGTTTGTTTACGTGACAAATGAAAAAATACGTGTTCAATGTTTTTTTGTGGGCCAACTTACGGACGCTATAAATTTATTCAAGAAAATACCCTAATCAGAACTTACATACAGTTTGCTTTCGCAGTTAGAGAAAGATCTTCCGTCCCAGTGTCAGAAAGATCTTCCGTCCCAGTGTCAGAATGGTCTTGCGTCCCAGTGTCAGAAAGTTCTTCCGTCCCAGTGTCAGAAAGTTCTTCCGTCCCGGTTTCTTCTGGAATGTTTTGTTGTACTACCTGTATTGGGTCCATTACATTTCGTGCCACGTTCGAAGTTTGAGCCATGTTTAAGTTCAGTGACAAGTTAGAACGTAGACCATCGCCTGGACTTCGTGGCTCGTTAAAATCTTCAGGGGTTGTATTATCTGACTCAAAAGAAGTCCTCCAACTTGAGTTTGACTCATTTAAATTTTGATCATAATCTGTTATTGGACTTAGGGTTTCACACCTGATCGATACGGTACTTTCTGGGCACGAAATTGGGTTATTTATCATCTTTAATAATTGCTTCTCTAGATTTTCAAGAAGTTGTGCGTTTCTTATCTCGCGATGCCCGAAGACTCTACTGTATACAACACAGACGTCGCAATAATAATATCTCTTCTTATGTGATCTTGGCTCTTCAGTTAAATTTCCTTCATTGACACCACGATCTTCATTTGTACTCCCTTCTAATGTTTGCTCGTCATTTGATTTTCCCTCATCTGATCCTTGAGTATTATTTGGTATTTCTTCAAATGAACTCTGCGTTTCATTTGTTTCATCCTCAACTAAATCTTGAGCTTCATTTATGCTAACTGAACTTTCAGCTTCATTTGTTTTCCCCTCATCTGGTCTCTGAACTTCATCATAAATACTTGTGCCACTATGTGATTTTGTTCGTAGGAAGAAGATTTGCTCGGCCGGGCCCAAGTCTTTTGGTACACCGGAAGGTATATCATGATTATTATTTGAATCACCTCCAACTGAAATCTGTTCATCAATTGATTCATTATCATCTGAATTATCATCATAGTCATCTCGGGATACAAGGTCTGTTGTATCTACAGGTAATTCCGTCATTGTTTCAACATATGCATTTTTTGTAAGGTGGATAATCAATTTGACTTTTTCACCGTATGCATAAATGTTTAGTGGTTCAACGGGAAATTGCTTAAGGATCACATGGTCATCTAGTTTTATTAAATCATTTTCGTTTAGGTTCCAAAGTATCATTGTACGTGTACCATTCGGCAAAAGTTTCTCATTTTCATTTTGGTCATCATTGAATGCTACTAGAAATGTTTTGCGGGCTACTACCCTAATTTCATTAGGGTGCCATCCCTGTATCGGGTGCCAGCTGTTGAACAAATTCTTTTTTCAGTATCAATACCAAATTATGAACACAGGTTTTACTATAGCCCTATCATGACGTCTTAAATCCATCGTGCTACCTGTGTCAGAGAGATACGGAGTTATACAAGACGAATAGCACTATCCCTTTTTCACACAAATATCATGATAGCATTGGCACTTCGTGCTACGGCCCCTGATAATTATATTAATTGACCCACATAAACTTTAAAAAACCCTCATTTCGACACTTCTGCGTAATCGTGAAATTCACACCCACGTTCCGCAAAAACTCTCTTAAATTATTTGGCTCCGAAATAATACCTAATCTTTTTTCGATTCGAGCCCCTAACTTATTTACTTCTGAAAGAATTATTTGTATACTTAATTTAATCACTTTTTGATGAAAAACAGTCTTAATAAGTCAAAATTAACCCTAATTTCAAGATTCAAGATCCATTCAAGATCGTACAGTTAAAAAGACGAAACTAGTTGCACATTCCAAAGCTTAGATCTCTACATTGAAGAACGTGCAAGAAACTCCACGGACTCTCTTAAATCAGTAAATATTATCATTAAATATATTTTTTAAATATTAATTTGTTATTATATAATTGACTATACTAATATTATTAAGAGGGTTTTTTTGTTTGTTTTATTTGTACCCAATAAGCTCCGAAAGTACTGAACCGATTTTAACCATTTTCTCACCAATGGAAAGTTACATTATCAGCGAGTAACATATGCTATCTTTTATTCCCGTATTCCCACGGGAATGACACATACGCGGGTGAAACAGCAGGGCGCTGGTAGTATTTATTAAAGTAATTAGTATGGGGCCGTTCAAGTATTACGTAAGCAGAATTTTAAATATTTTTGACCGCCCCTCCTCCTCGTCAGCAAAAGTACGCAAAGCTTACCCCCCCCCCCCCCCTCCCATACTTACGTAAACATTTATATAAGTATTTTTGAATCTGATCTGGTTTCTTTATTGGTTCATAAAGCAGCAGTTACAAAGTCTAGAAATAAGGAGTTTTATAGTCTATAGAGAAATAGAGAAATTAACTTATTGTGGTTCGCTATTCGGGCGATGATAGACCAGTGGGCTGACCAATATTGCTGACGTAATCACCACTCGGATGGGGCATGGGGGGATGCCCCATGTCATCAAAAATAAGCAAATCTAAGACCCCCCCCCGCTCCACTTTAATGCTAACGTAATATTTGAATGGCCCGTATGTATAAGAAAGTTAATAAACGAAATAATAATAATACAAACAACACTAACGGTATCTCATGAAAGTTCCTTGTTAGTAAATGGTTGCACTGGGCTCGACTCAGATCTCGGATACGTTGCATTGACTCTGTCACTTTATATTTGTGGCGAATCTGAAATAAGAAAACCAAATCATCAAATGACTTCTCCCACTCTGGGCGGAGCGGAAGGGAGTGTCAGACTCTTACTGACTAAAACCCACCCGTGATCCTTCTAGTGCCCTTTGCGTTCCAGGGCCGCGGTGACTCTTTCGAACAAATTCCGCATTATTTAACGTTGATATACAACGTGTAACAGAATAAACGCTTTAGGGGTCCGGATTCAGCAGGAGGACAAGTCAGGCCCTGGTACAATCCCTGGTCCGGAGCGAGGAGGCATGGTAAGCGGTCACCTCCTTCTGCGAAGCAGTAATGCTAGCAAAGCAGGCGGACCGCGTGCGGGACTGGGTAACCTCACGCTCCAGCCGCCACAACAGAAGAATACGCTCCGGGTATCTGGAAACGCAGGGCGATTCCCGGCAACAGTAGGCGCGGGCCTGCGGACAGCGAGCTATGGGTGGCTCGCCGTCCGATAGCAACCAGGCCCGGGGCGACGGCGCGTCGTGTTCACGCGCTCCTCATAGAGCTGTCAGCAATGAACAACTTTTTCTATGACACCAACCCGCCCGAAAACGTCAAAAAAGCAGCTGTTCAGTACATTTTGGCTAGTTATGCGCACATCAGTGTTGGTCCCATAGTAAAAGTAGTTCATACTGATGAGTACAACGACCCTTTTTTATTGTCTTTTTTCCTGGATGGAAAATCATCAAATGACTTCTCCAGCTCTGAGCGGAGCGGAAGGGAGCGTCAGACTCTTACTGACTAAAACCCACCCGTGATCCTTCTAGTGCCCGCTGCGTTCCAGTGTGACTCTTTGGAACAAATTCCTTACTCACACATCCACAAACTGACCTCGGCAACCGTTACTTAACCTAGCTACTAACGATCCACCTACCTTCCTCCCAAGGTTCTCCTTCTTATAGTTTTCGTAGTACGGATCATAGTACAGGCTCTGGTACTCCGCATTATCTTCGATCTGCATTCTCATGAGTGTGGGCCCAGCATCCAGGAGAATCATCTTCGTTATTTGACCAGGGTAGAGGACATTGTAGAATAATCCTAGAAACAATAGCACACCATTTTTTTTAAGGAATAGTAGATTTTTTTTTGCCTGGGAAAAAAATGTTCTATAAATGAATGTATGTCTGAGAGTTTCCATTACTTCTAAACGCCTAAGCCAATTTCGATGTACCAGTAATCTATGTTAGCCCGGGTGACGTGGGCTAGCGAAGATTTTTAAAATAATACGCTAGGCGTGGTTCATTAATGAACTTAAGACATTTTTGTATGAATATTTAGATACGTATACTACACTCGCGAGCAATAAAATGGAAACAATTCATCACGCGTTGCTCGAAACAATTTTTTAAAATTTTTGTGGATTGTGGTATTTCATTGGAAAGGTATTTTTTTTTCTTATTTACCCCTCTTTTTTTGTGTTAGCATTCCCAAGAGGTTGAAAGCTAACAAAATTACCTTTCAAATGATATACCAAAATCCATAGAAAATGTTAGAAAAATTAAAACAAGAATTGATTTTTTAATACAGTCGAAGGCCCTGTAAACATTTTCCAAACAACTGCCACGACTGCGATAAAAAGTTGTTTTTTAGTTTTTGAATTCATTTTTAGTGCTGTTTTTAGGGATCCACAAACAAAGATTAACCAACGTAACACTTAGTAATAGTGTGTCTGTCCTTCGGTGTCCGCCTGTCTGTGTGCGGACTGGATCTCATAAACTGTAAAAGATAGTTGTTTTTTTGATTGCCATTGCATTGTTCCCACATAGCGATCTTTACCTCTAAATATCTCGATAATGTGACACTTTAGGGAACCATATTGCACCATGAAAATTTAAAATTAAAATACAGTAGGTATGTTAACTAACAGAGGGCGTTCCCGTTAACCCGCAATAGTATAGCATCCATATATGATAAAAAAAAAATTACCATTCGAAAACAAATGTTTTTTTTTTAAATATTAGAATATTTTCTAAAATTGTTGAATTGATACGTTAAAGAAACACTCTGTACACGCGTACTTGCCGGTTTGGGCATTGCTACTACGAGTACCATTCCGCGCTTCTATTTTGATTTTAAACAGGATGTTTCGAATTTATAGTCAATTAATTATTTTTCGAATTTATTGTCATTTAATTATATTTAGAATTAAGAATTCGGTTTATTTTATGCTTATTTTTCTATGCTGATATTTTTATTTTAATCTATTAATGATACGGATTAACGAGTTTAAGGGAGCGCCCTCTTTTATTTAACATACTGTATGTGATGCTATCTTTACCTACCTTGCTCACACCCCATGGAGTGCCCCATAAAGATAAACCTGTCCCATCCAAGATGTATGAGGGCGAGCTCCATCGCGTACAGGAAATGGAACCTCATCAGTTTCGGACCTGGTTCAAACACGACATATCAAAACATAAAAGAAAATATATATACATATCTTCTACGCTTATAAACGCTCAATGCATGAAAAAAATCACCAATTTTAACGTCGTGACACTAAAGAACGGGCCACAACATATACACGATTTGACGGGCCTGTTGGTCTAGTGGTTAGTGGCCTTGACTGCTAAGCTGGAGGTCGTGGGTTCGATTCCCACCCAAGACAAACTTTGTGTGATGAGCATGATTGTTTGTTCTGTGTCTGGGTGTGATTTATCTATAATATGTATGTATTTATAAATTATATAAGTGTGTATATCAGTTGTCTGGTTACCATAACACAAGCTCTGCTTAGCTTGGGATCAGATAGCCGTGTGTGAGTTGTCCCAAGAAAAAAAAAAAATACGATTATTGAGTGCTTTTCTTCAAGTACTATTGAGTTGTCGTGAAATAGAAAACTTAAAAAAAATACAAAAAAGTTACAATTACTCGAAAACAACTCAATTTGGCCGCCATGTTACCGAGATCAAGATCGTTGCATATAAGAAACACCTAGAACATACCATTTGAAGGAACGCACTCAATTACCAATCATCCTGTATATTATTCTCTGATCGGAGTAATCAACGTTAAGCTCTGTACGCTACGCTATGCTATGCTGTGCTCATTACTGCTAGCTTGTTAAGCTGGAGTCATAGAGCTATCTTTTGTTACCGTCTTCAAAACAAGGAATATGTTTTTTCACTGCTCCAAAGGGTAGCAGACCTATTTGATATTAATTTCAGCGTTCCTGAGAAAAAGGATCTTTACAGACGGACAACAAAGTGATCCTATAAGGGTTCCGTTTTGTCGACTGAAGCACGGAACCACCTTCACCTAGAAGCGAGCTAAATATTTAGAAGTACAGCACAACGCAGCGTAGCGGAGCTAAGCTTAATGCCGACCAATCACCCATGTACTAGTTTAAAAAAAAACCCTTTAGTGACACAGTTTAAAAAATCAAGACAATAAAGTATCAAATACCAATACATGTCGCATTAAGAAAAAATGAAAAAAAAATATCAAAATAGAAATACGACACCAAACTACAAAATAAAGCAGAAGCTTGCAAAGAGACTCCATTTTTTTTGTTTATTTTTTAAAAGACTTCTTCCGCTCTGGGCGGAGCGGCAGGGACTGTCAGACTCTTACTGACTAAAACCCACCCCGTGATCCTCCTAATGCACTGTGCGTTCCAGGACCTCGGTGACTCTTTCGAACAAATTTCGCAACCCTAGCAGGCACTGACCATATGGGGCCCCGTCTTCGTTGCTGACAGCTCGTTGAAATGCGCGTGGAAACGTCGCGCCGTCGACTCGAGCCTGGTTGCTATCGGACGACAAGCCACCTATTGCTTGCCTTCGCAGGCCGAGGAATTCCACTCCTTAGCAGCTTTAAGATACTTAATCTTCCTCAAGATTGCATGCCCACTTACGCTAGAGGACAATAGGGTAGTTGCCTAAAAAAATCTAATTAGTCCGTAAGATAGACTTCCCAAAAATAAGACGAAGACGATATAGTGCGTTGAAAACTACTGTGACGTCACTCCGTGCGACGATTTTTACCACGCCCTGATGTCACAAGCCCCCACTCATGATCTTTGAAGCTTTTTATCTTCGTCAATTTTTAGAGATTTCATAAAGCAAAAAATAGGGGTCCAATATTTTTCGATAATCTAACTGACGGACTAAATAGAATCATATTTTTATTCCTCAGGAAACAGCCCTATTATTATTAATCTAAAATATAATGTACCAAGCATTTTCCCAATTATATTGGGATCGGCTTTCAGTCTAATCAGATGGAGCTGGACACCAGCGTTTTATATGGAAGGACTATCTGTTTGAACGCCGAAACCAACTAATGAACAACACGATGCCTCTAGGTAGGTCTGGCTAATTGGTCTTGCAGGATTCATGCCCAGCCTTTTCCTTAGGGCTGTATTTACTCGGCGGTGCAAGGGATGCAAAAGACCCGGGCACAGGGTCCTAGAGTAGACCTAGGGTTTCAACAAGTATCTGCTACTTCAACCACCCTGACTAAACCTTTTATCGCGAGCAGAAAGTGACCACAGCTAGTGCAAAAGTAGATTACTTCTAGAAAAGTAAGAAAAGTCGGGAATCAAAGTGACTTTTGCACTCCGAAGTCGATGTGCTTAAAATACTCATGCTGTTCCCTAACTATTTAGGGATCTATCTCAAACAGACGGAACTCAAAATCAACATTTTACACGGAGCAAAAGAAAAAATAACAGATTCTTAGCAAAAAATAAACAGAGCAACCACGCAAAAAAAAAAAAAACATCTTCACATTCAAATTTCCTCTGACACTCACCGTGGTTCGTTTTATTTGTATACACTAAACGTTGAAAGAACTTATTGAAATCTATGAACGGTCTCGCGGGCTTGGGTGGCTTCTGGAATACCACGGCGTAGTTTGGTTCCCCATGAGGAAGAGGCTCGTTTGTTACTGAAAGAATTGTCACCATCAATCACCTTCGAGTTGACATTTGTCTTTAGACTTAGCATGCTTATCTTTGGCTGATAAATCATCAAATGACCTTCTCCCGCTCTGGGCGAAGCGGAAGGGAGTGTCAGACTCTTACTGACTTAACCGTATTCTTCCGAAAGGCCTTTGCGTTCCAGGGTTTGCTTTAGATCTAATTCCGCAACCTTCACAGAGACCTGGCAGAGACAGAGCATGCTCTAGCTTTCTAAGTTTCTTTGACCATGTTTGATCGAAATATCGATCTTGACAAAGGCGGAAAAACGACCTGTGAGCTTCATCTGCCATACCTATCCTTACAATTTGTCTAGGACCTATCTTGGATTTTGATTTCGGTCCCACATTCGTTATTGACGATCCTTAAGATATTAAACAAACACCTTGGTACCGAATACAAGAAGAACTCATACTCTAAAAAAACTCACCATGAGGGAAAGCATCAGATAGCCTGCAAAGCCAGACATCGATGACTACATAGTAGTACTGCTCCTACATCTGAGGTATCATCGGCTCAAATATTGATGGGTAAACTTTTCGTCATGGCAAAGATTGCAAATTTTCGTCGGCACCATCTTGGATATTGATTTCGACTCCACATCCGTTATTAGCGATCCTAAAAACCCTAAAGTACCACCTTTTTTTTTGGATGTGAAATCATCAAATGACTTCTCCCGCTCTGGGCGGAGCGGAAGGCAGTGTCAGACTCTTACTGACTAAAACCCACCCGTGTTCCTTCTTGTGCCCTTTGCGTTCCAGGGCCGCGGTGACTCTTTCGAACAATTCCGCAACTAAAGTACCACCTAGGAACCAAATAAAAGAAGAACTTATACACTATAACAAACTCACCATGTGGAAAAGCATCAGACAGTCCGTTACCAGGCATGTCGATGGCTACATAGTAGTACCGTTCCGACATATGCTTAATTAGCGGCTCGAAGATCGATAGGCTGTCCTGTCTTCCGTGGACGAGGAGAACTGGCTCCCCGTCTGGGTGACCTCGGCTTACCACTGGAACAAGTAACATGTTTTTGTCAGCGAATTCAGTGGTTCAATGGTCCACTTCGTTTTGATATACCAGTTTGCAATAGGCATACCCTTCGCATCCGTGATTATCACCTACCTAGCCTTTTTTTTTCTGGATGGGAAATCATCAAATGACTTCTCCCGCTCTGGGTGGAGAGGAAGGGAGTGTCAGACTCTTACTGACTAAAACCAACCCGTGATCCTTCTTGTGCCCTTTACGTTCCAGGGCCGCGGTGACTCTTTCGAACAAATCCGCAACCCTAGCAGGCACTGACCCTATGGGGCCCCGTCTTCGTTGCTGACAGCTCTTAGCCGCTCCGCGCCATCAACCCGGGTCTGGTTGCTATCGGACGACAAGCCACCTATATGACCCATAGCATCCGCAGGCCCGCGCCTACGGTGGTCGGGAATCGGCCTGCGTTTCCCGCCGCCCGGGGCGTCTTCTTCTGTTGCGGCGGTTGGAGCGTGAGGTTTCCCTCTCGCGCACGTGGTCCACCTCCTCCTTCGCCAGCATTATTGCTTCGCAGAAGGAGGCGACCGCGTCCCATGCCTCTTCGCTCCGGACCATGGATTGAATTAGGACCGGACACGGCGTTGCTCCGCCCAAGCAGGGCAGACCTCCACATCATTTACCTAGCCTTAGTACAGTCTTTATCGGACGGTGAGCCAGCCATCGCTCGCCGTCCGCAGACCAGCGCCTACTGTGGCCGGGATACGGGACCAATGGCTTAAGTTGCACTTCGAGGCACGGAGGAGTCTCGGTTAAAATGGTCACCCATCCAAAAACCGACCTCGGTGAGCGTTGCTTAACCTTTAGCTCGACCCGTACGGCTATTATTATTTAACCACGAGCTTCACTTTAAACATAATAGGTATGTAAATTATAAAGTAATTTCGTTCAGCTTCGCATTTGCATGTCAGTTGCAATTTGTCAAAAAAGCCTCTATCTCCATACATTTTTGACAGATTGCAACTGATATGCAAATAATGATGATTTTACTTAAAAAATAGTAGAATCAGATAAAATCATCAATAAAAAGCTGGACCCAAGTCGCATGGCATTGATTTTGTATTTTTATAATATACACAAAGAATTCGCTTAATTAAAATAAATTTAAATTCTCATCAAACATTTTAAATGCTTGGACAATTGTAGAGAGTGCTTAACTGCCCACATAACTCAGTGGTAATTTTCCACTATTTAATATCAATTACATGTAAATCACACATTACACACAAGACACATCATACACACATCCACACATCACAAATTAGATTCACACATTTATGTCAATTTAAACTAGGTGAGGCCGGTACTAATACAGCATTATTTAGCTTACAGACTTACAGTTAAAACAAACTGATCAAGGACAGTTAATTAGACTGTCAGCCAATTACAGGCCTTCACTTATAAATTACAGAAAAAGAAACAAGTTCTATGAATATATACACCAAGTTATTGAGTACTCAGACCAAAATTAAGATATCCAGTACTTCCAGTAGTCAGACAAAGGCTTATAACCATATAACTTTTTAACCATTACTTAGCTAAAAATACTGAGAAGCAGATTCTTTATTCAAAATTTTCTCGGGTGAGAGAGATTCTAAATTAAAATTCTCCATAATTCATTCCCACAATTCGTTCTTATACATAGCCACAACTTGGTTAACAAGTTATGGGCACACAAACAAAATTATTGTGTGAACCCATATCTGAGTTCTGGGCACCTAGTGTTAAACTGGTATTTAACTAAGTAATGCGTAAGATAGTTTTGTGAATAAATCTGTTAGGTATTTTTTATTATTGTCAAGCATCCATTTGACCACTATCTCAACCTGATGGTAAGTTTTGATGTGGTGGTGGTGGTGAGATGCAGAAGAGGGTTGATAACGGCTTCATCTAAATTAAAATGATTAAAAATTATTGGATGTATACAATCAGTCAGTCACAGCAAAGCTTAGGTACTGGAGTACCTCCATGAGGTGATTTTGTACCTACAGTAAGTCAACTAGCTTTTAGGTGTTCTACAGTTTTTTATGTAGGATATGGCACAGTAGTAGGCTCGCTGGAAATTCTAAATATAGTGAAAAATGGCTCATCTAAATAATTATGTAGGTACAAATATAGGTAAAATACTTACAGGCCAATTTTCCCCAGGGTACACGGAGAAACCATTCGCGATGCCACTTCATTTTCACTGAATAACTTTACACGACAGTATAATTCAAAAAATGGAAAATTAATTAAAACTGTTTTTTTTTTTCAGCATTGGTGAATCTACATTGCACGGACTTGAACTGATTTAAGCTTCACATATTAATGTTATTTAAATTACACAAGCTAGGTACCTTTAGATTTGCATTTATATTTTTGTTTGATATTTTAGCACGGCAATAAAATATTATTGATTTTTCATCTCGAACACAGGTGCTTAACAATATTATTTGCCATTGGTTGACCATGATATTTTTTCGAAAACATTCGATTTGCATAGGGTTAGTAGAGAAGTAGAACAAAATGGAACAAAATTAGAATGCTAAAACTATCAATTTTGTGGTACCTGAACCGATTTCGACATTTTCTTTAGAGAATAGTGTTGGGCGTAGTTAGTTTTCACAAGTGTTTGACAAATGTAAAAAGTGACAGGAAAATTAAAGATTCTTACATTTTATTTTATAATAATTTATTTTATAGTTTACATTTTACAAACAAACTATCTTTATAAGATTTTAAAAATCTTTTGACGTGAGGTGCGACACTTTCAGGGTGAGTTATATGCACATCATGCCCACCTGTGACTGTCACAGAGTAAAATTTGGGCACCATATGGAGACATTTTTCTATAATGTTGGCTGCAAACTGTTTTCCCGGTGGATTGGCGATATTTTCTGAAGATTCAATAATCAGTGTGGGGGGCGCGTGCTCTGTGATTACGGTAAACAGAGTTTCTTCTGATAGGGGGACCGTAGCTATCTTCTTCATTCTTGGCTCCCATGACAATCTGTAAAAGTAGATCATTTACTTCTACTATCTAAATATGCATTACTGTGTAACGGCCGAAACCAATAACCGATTTATCACTCAGTGGAGATAGAAAAACAAATGAAACAACAGAAAAATTATATAGGTTTTCTGTTGTTTCATTTTTTTTTCTATCTCCGCCGTAAGTCGATAGAGAAGTATAATAATGAATTACTGCTTAACAAAGCTACTATTTTCTAGTCTAATCTAATCTAGACCGTTATATCCCACTGCTGAACAAAGGCCTCCCACTCCCTTTTCTACACACGTCTACCTTCTGCCATTGCGGGTCAGTCCTTCCGTCACGAGTCAAGTTCGACTCTCCACTATCGTCTCGGTCTGCCGCGATGTCACTCAGCATCTATCGTATGTCAGATGAGCTGTGAGCTTAAAGAGCCACTCATTGGTCTCTTTTCTTGTAGTTGTCGTTTGCAATAAGAAATTAGAAAGTGAGTTTGACTATTGATAATACGCAGAATATTAAATTCATGCCTTTTTCCCATATAGGCCTATGGGGGTGTATTCCGTTAAAGACATTCTAAACTTACTTAAACTTTCCATCACCAGCGGGCACCAAAGATCTGGATAGAACCACTTCCGCTTGATCTTCTGATATACTTCTGTTCCGAACTAATAAGTGAACTGCTTCCTCGAGTGTTAGTCGCTTTGTACTTCCTGCATTCCAGCTTAACAAAAGAAAACCCATTAAAGTCACAGATGGCCCCCAAAATCATGGTTTTTTTTTTATTTTGAATATTATCTAGTACATCAATCTAACCTATTTATAGTAGTAATCCGAACCTTCTGTGAGACATTACATTGTTATAAAATCGGTTAAGCTGTCTCCCACACAAAAAAGATGTACTTAGTCATTTTTAGTCAATGATATAGTAGCAATCTATTAGTAAAAGAATTTGCGCTATCGGATTAGTACTTCCAGATATTCTGCTAAAATACCAGTTTAAACTAAGTAATCTAAACTTCTCGTGCTCCACACATAACAATTAACTGTGCAATTTTCAGTGTTGTAAATGTTCAATGTGGCATTTAATCAGCGATCAAGACCAGAGTAGCATATTACAAGTTAAAGAATTTACGTATGAATTCATCATCTGCCTAGCCTTTTCCTTACTTTTAGTATTGGAGTGGGTTTCAAATCAAACCGGATTCACCTGAATACCTGTATTTTACGTGGAACAACTGACTATCTGACCCCAACAACTCGGTAACACGGTACTTAGCAAGACCGCTGTCAGATTTTCTTGCTTCTGACAATCCGTGAAGACCACCAAAAACACAGTGACAGTATTTACGCATAAATTAAGAGCAAACTATTTTGAGTTGCTTACCTTTCATAACCACTATAGTACGTTTCATATAAATATTGGTACCAATATAAAGGGCTATGGTGAGTATAATAATATGCTGATAACGGTGGAGCGGGATCAATATGCACCATTTTAACTATTTTACCAGGAAACAAGTGGTTGTAGAGGATACCTGAAAATTAAAATTTATTTTTTTATGCTCTATTAAATAACATCAACACTGCAGTTTTCCGGAAGGGTAAAGCAGAGGTGGGCTATTAGTACTTACACTAGCATCTTGTACTATAGGGGAGTGAGCTCATGGCAAACGGGCTCAAATCCCGGCACCGAACTGGCACCTGAGTACGTATGGATGGATAAACGCTGTACCCGACTCGGGGATCAAACCCAGGTTCTCAAGCTCAGCAGTAACACTTGTAACTAATAGACCAACCAACGGAGTGACTATTCGTTTAATTATATAATTAATAAATGATTATGATTAAGCGCTAAGGACTGCTACCTAGTCTTTTGTCAACTACATATGTATATTGGGATAGGCTCTCAGTCAAACCGAATTTAGCTGAATACTAGTATTTTATGTGGATCGACTGAATTCCAGACTTCCACAACCCATTAACTGGGTAACACGTTACTTCTTGGCAAGACTGGTGTCACATTACCTGACTTCTGACAGTCCTTAACGACTGCTAAAGATCTACAAATGACCGCCGGGATCAGATTAATTAAGCGCTAAGGAGAATTAGTATAAATAATAATTAGCACCAAGCTGGGTAAAGGTATAAAATATTTCACTTACCTATACTAAAGCCCATGGAATGTGACAAATAAACAAACTTGTGCCAATTCATATGTTTCACTATAATACGGACAGTTTCTACAATGCTCAGCTGGGATACTATTGGCCCAGGAAGAAATGGTTCTGATTTGCCATGACCTATAATAAAATCGTATCATGAAGATCTTTTCTCTATTCTCGTGTTTTTTTTTTTATATCAGAAATCAATGGCTTACCAGGCATATCAAAAGCAACATAATAGTAATTGTCAGGCAGTTGTTCCACCAAAAGAATGAAGGTGGCAGCACTGTCCATATATCCATGTACCAAAAGTATTGGTGGGTTTGCTGGATCTCCCCAGGAAATCACTGAATAACAATTTAATTAAAAGAGTCAATATTAGAGCCTGTTACTAGAGGATGCACGTTTTAGTTTTGAATCATAGCAGAGGGTCTATTCAAAAAATAAAATTACTACGAATGCAATATAAATAAATAATTAGATAACTTTTGACAACGTTAACTTCTACATGTCCCAACACTGTTCAGCAAATGGGACGTTGGTAAGCTATTAGAATTTGTACTTTAACCGCTAAGAAATAAGCCACAAAATGGGATCTAAAGATTTTGAAGTTGTAATTGACGTCATCTGTCAAGAACGATGTCCCACTTCCGATACAAATGATGAGTACACTAATTTCAAACTTAAATCGGTGTGAAAGGGTTTACATTGCTTTTGCAGAATTTGTTTTGACAGCTACAAAAAGGTTAGATAGTTACGTACTTTACGATACGTACGATTACGATACGTTTTTTGTACATTTTATAAATTTAACTTTTGACCAAAATATAAATAATTATAATTTTCACTATAAACAAAGTTAACTTACTAGCAATTTTCCCCCAAGTAGCGTCCACAGTCCATTCCTTCACCACCTTATTCATTTTCACTAAATTAGATTATGAACTTAAAATCACAATCACCATCCAAAGTTTACGTTTTATCTTGTTATTCCTTATAAAATCGCAAGTGTTATCATCACATTGTACATACACGATGAAATAGATAAATTCACTGACTGACTGACGATGAAACAGCAAAAAGTTTAAATGACATAAGTAAATAAAAAAAAGTTTGCAGACAAGTAAGTATGACAAGTTATGTAAAACAAAAAAAAAAGTTATGTAAAAGATACCTAGCTGCAATAGAGAATGTGTGAAATCTAAAATCCGACAATGCTTGGTCGTTTGCTTCGTTACATGGCCTACCTATAACTTTGAAAGTTTGAAAGCAAGCTGTATTCATTGGTTAGAAGTGTGCGCTCACTTCATAAGATTTATTTGCTATGTGGTTTTGTAGATAGGTACGTACTGTTAGATAGGTATATTATATAATAAGTTGAACTTTGATATCTAGTAGATCCTACTCTATAAATAATTACTTAATTAGATATGTTTTTTGTCTTTTACCTGTGATATACGATAAATCGTTGCAAGTTTACAACGAGATTCTTGTTGTGACATTCAAACTTTTCGTTTTTAGTTACCCTTCGGGAATTGAACCCTGGGCTTGGGAATGATCATTTGTCATCGTCGGCATTTTTGCATATTAAAAAAAATATATATATTGTAGACGAAACAATTTCTAAACTGAATAATCTTTGATTAAATATGGTTATTTTTATTTTACACAAAAAAATGATAGTCATTACAAAGAAAAGATAATTTATAACAGCGCCATCTAGTAGCACTAAGCGTGAAGTTTCACAAATAATAATAATTATAATTCTAAATTATGACATTTTATTTTTAGGATAATAATTCTAAATGTAACATTTTATTTTTAGATAAAATTTACGTGCCGATTTCCAGGCAGAATGTATGTGTATGTCTTTCTTTCTCTGTTCACTACTTTCTACTCCACCTGTATGATAAAATGTAACCTACATTCATTTCAAATGAATGGTTTGACTGATTGATCCAATTTTTAACCGGATACTATTCCAACTTCATGTTTAGAGTAGGTACCTATTCTGCAACACGCAAGAACGGGAACAAACGGGAACAATCATAGACTTTAAGTAATAGCAGTTTATGCGGCCGAATTTTGCGGAAACACTACAACATAAAATCTTTAAAGGGGGACGAGCAGGGGTTCTTCGTAGATAATAAAACTCTGACTCCAATGATGACTGAATGTGTAATTTATTTTCCAAAACCTTTCTTTTATACATTTTCCGTAATGCTTATTACAAACGAGCGACCAATGGCGTCGCGCCGCAGGGCGAGAGGCGCGCGGGGCGCGGGGCGCTATCGCCGCGGCAATAATTCGACGCGAGGGGATAAATAGTAGTGGCGCGTAAATCGCGGTCCGATTCCGCTCCCGACGCCCGCCCGCGACGGACGTGCCGCTCCCCGCTGCCCTCCCGTATCGTGCTCAGTGTCGTGTGTGTTCGTTTCGTCACGCTCCAGTCGTGACGTCACCTGTGGTCGCCGACTACAACTTTGATCCGAAGCCGCCTTTTTCAAGGCAGTGGACGACTTCTTGTTTCTGTTTTGGAGGTCGTTGAAACGTAGTGCCCCTTCAGGGAAAATCCACAGTTTCGTGGTCCTTGGTGGGATACCTCACGGTGCCAACGAAGCCAAGGGGTGTTGACCCGATACACCGGCCCAAGCCCCTTCAGGGCTAAGTCAAATCGGAAGGGCTTTGGTACGCGGCCTTGGGGGCTTCCCTAGTCGCTGCCATCTGTCTAACCCCGTTCTCTTCCAGCAATCACCCGGTGTGGTTGGGTGTCTCAACCCCTTCACACCGGACCGGTCTTCTGACCCTAGGGCCCCACTGCACAATAAGATCGGCATTGGGTTTACAAGCTTAGGGCACACAAAAATAGGCACTCACCTCCCTGTCTACACCCGACAGGGAGGGTACACATCCCCGGGATATCCCACCCGGGGAGTTAGGAAGTAGGAAGCTCAGGGAGTTTCGGAAACGTTGCTCCCGGATGCTAGTTAGGAATTAAATCCCCCGATTCCCCCCCCCCCACCATGACGGACGCTGATTTATTAGCGTTCCTCAAGGACACCGTCCTCAAGGACACCGAATTTGTCACCAAATATAGCAAGCAACTTGCTGCTATAGTGAGCAGGGACCCTGAGTTGTCTGCCAAACTTGGCAAACATCTTGCCGCTAAGCGGCAAGAACAAAACTCCGCCCCAGCCCCCACGACTTCTGCGAAACCGGCTATTGTTTCCAAGACAATAGTCGGCGCCGCCGCTGAAACCGCTACCGAGAAACCGGTAGTAGACACCCCAACAATTGTCTCAGAGACAATTGAGTCCCGCTCTCCCTCCCCAGAGGTTGAGGAAATGGACCTGACAGGGCCTTGCTCCTCCCCAGACACCTCCTCCTCGGAAGACGACTTCCAGCTCGTCACCGGGGGGAAGAGGAAGAAAAAAGTCTCCTCCAAGGAGCAAGCCCCAAAAAAGGCTGCCCCCACTCACCCCTCCCTCCCATCTTCAGCCCCCCAATCCCGCCCCTCCTCGGCAGCTGGGTCCTCCCAGCAGGCAAGCCGATCCGCCAGCCCGATGGCAGTTGAGGCCTCAGTCCCAAAAACCTCAGCCCCAAAGGTCAAACCTCCGCCACCCGTGTTCATTCACGACAAGGCCAAATGGACTGAGGTGTCCACTGCCTGCAAGGCCAGGCAAATCAACTATACCAATGCCCGAGCTGTTCAGCTGGGCATCAAAGTCACTGTCCCGACCGCGAAGGACTACCGAGAGTTGCACAAACTCCTCTCGGGCCGGAAAATCCCCTTCCACTCCTTCACCCTCCCCGAGGACCGTCAGACACGCGTGGTTATCAAGAACGTCCCACGTGAAATCCCCACGGCTGAAATTCTCAGCGACCTTCAGTCGCAGAGTATCCCCGTAGCTGAGGTGCACCGAATGCACCGCCGAGGTGGGGAATCCTATAATATGATTCTGGTCGTCTGCGATCCGACAGACGGTCATCACCCTATTTTCAACATTTCCCACATCTGTGGCCTCTCGGGCCTATCCATCGAAAAGCCCCGCAGGAGTGGCATCATTGGCCAGTGTCATAACTGCCAACTGTACGGCCACTCTCAGCGGAATTGCTTCGCAAAGGCATGATGTGTGAAATGCCTGGGTGACCACGGCACTTCAGACTGCACCCGACCCAAAGACCCCTCCCAATGCGCTGAGCCGCCCAGCTGCGTCTTATGCGGCAAGTCTGGCCACACGGCCAACTACCGTGGCTGCTCAAAAGCGCCCAAACCCACCGCCCCCAAGCTAGCCAAGCGCGCAAGCGATCGCCAGCAAAGGGAATGTCCTCAACTGGTAGGAAAAACTACCGTAGCCCTTAGCCCACAACGCCCCAGCCCATGGAGCGCTCTCAATCACCAGGCCCACTTTCCGGCCTTGAGGACCAGCGCTCCTGCCCCCAAAACCACAGAGGCCCCTAAGGTCACCCCCACCACCCAGCCCACTAAGGCCATCCCGGCCCTCATGGACGTAGCGCTCCCACGCCCCCCCTTGACAGAGGCAACCCGGGCCACAGCCCCAGCCCCTGCCCCTGCCTCAGCGCAAGCCGCCACGATTCCAGCTGGTGATGTGTCCAAAAACATCATTTTGGTCACATACCAAGCTTTTTACTCCCCCCGCGCCCTAGCCATGGCCGAGGCGCTTCAAAACTGCAGAGGTGACCACTCAGCAGTTTTCCGTGAGTTCGGTGACGTAGTTCACCACGTCCAAATCTACACAACCCTTACCCACCCATAATGGATAAGTCCAGAGTAACGTGTAGGTTCAAACCGACAGCCCTCCGGATAGGGTTTTTCAATGCCAATGGCCTTAGAGCCCAACGTGATGAGATCGCCTTGTTCCTCCGCGACCATCACCTAGACATCTTATTAATACAAGAGACCTTCCTAAAGCCTACCCATCGGGACCCCAAAATTGCCAACTATCGCATGGTTCGCAATGATAGGACCCGCTGCCACTTAGGAGGTACCCTTATTTACTATAAATCGTCCCTATACTGCATTCCTATGGATCCTCCCTCCCTTGAAAAGTTTGAGGTCTCAGTCTGTCGGCTAGGTATGACAGGACACCAACCCGTTACGATCATCTCAGCCTATGTCCCACCCAACAACTCCGTGGACACTCCCGCTATGAAAGATGACCTGACTAAACTTCTTGGCCTGAGCGACTCCGTCATACTGGCGGGGGACCTCAACGCCAAACATCCTTCCTGGAACAGTCACACGACCAACCCGAGAGGCAAGGTAGTGTTCGAACTGTGCAGCGTCCTGAATTTCGATGTCATCGCTCCAATGCATCCCACCCACTACCCGCACTCACCTTCCCACTCCCCCGATGTACTCGACATCGCCCTCCTCAAAAATGTCAACCTTCGGTTACATTCTGTGGAGACGCATGACGAGTTAAACTCGGACCATAGACCCGTGATCCTGGAGCTTGCTCCTAGATCAGGGCCGATGGACCCTACCCAGCCTCCTCCCACCCGAATGACCACTGACTGGCGCCAAGTAAGCGAAAAGCTGAAGGCTACCACGTCACCCCATCTCGACCAGATCCCCGACCTAATCGAGTCTGTCGCAGACACGACAGCCGCGATCAATTCACTCACGGATCACGTGCAATCTGTCCTGAACGAATGTTCTAAGGAGTCTCCGGTGGTGAGTGATCACCACTGGAAACTCCCGGACGAGGTACGTGAGCTCGTGACTGAAAAGAACGCGGCTGTCCGTGCCTACAGCGCCTTTCCCTGCGAAGCCAACAAGGTTCACATGCGCTACTTACAGCGTAAAGTAAGTAACAGCATCGCTGAACTGCGTGAAAGTCGCTGGGATAAGTTGCTGGGCGACCTCGAACCTACCCATCAGGCATTCTGGGAACTTCAGAGGAAACTACGCGCCTCTGAGGTTGCCTCGATGCCTCCGCTCACGCGTCCCGACAACACAGTCGCCTTCGATGACGAGGACAAAGCCGAATGCCTGGCCGACAGTCTAGAGTCCCAATGCTCCCCCAGCTCCCAACCAGTAGACAAGGCTCACCTCGATATGGTGAATGCCGAAGTCGAACGTAGAGCCTCCCTCCCACCAGTAGAGGACCCCGATGATCCCCTCCCCCCCGTCACACCTGATGAGGTGAAGGAGATCATCGGCCGTCTCAAACCCAGAAAAGCCCCGGGCTCCGATGGAATCACCAACAAAGTGGTTCGTCTCTTCCCGGCTACTCTGATCATGTTAATGACCGCCATCTTCAATGGCGCTCTGTCCAACAACATGTTCCCACAGACGTGGAAAGAGGCTACCGTCATCGGTATCCCCAAACCTGGAAAACCCAAGTCCTCCCCGTCCAGCTATCGTCCCATCAGTCTGCTCAAAGTCCTAGGTAAGATCTACGAGAGGCTTATTCATAAGCGTCTCAAGGATTTTGTCGAAGCCAAGAGCCTCCTCCCCAATGAGCAGTTTGGTTTTAGATCAAACCACTCTTGCGTCCAACAGGTCTACCGTATCGTTGAACATATTAGCGCCAAATACCAGCGCGGACTCGTTACGGGAGCCCTGTTCTTCGATATAGCGAAAGCTTTCGACAAGGTCTGGCACAACGGGCTGATATACAAGCTATACCAGCTCGGTGTGCCGGATCGTCTCGTGCTCATCTTACGAGATTATCTGTCGAACCGCACCTTTCAGTACCGAATCGAAGGTGCACTTTCGTCCCCACATCCCATTCGCGCCGGAGTACCCCAAGGCGGTGTTCTCTCCCCCCTAGTGTTCTCGCTATTTACTAGCGATATTCCCACTAGCTCTAAGACACAGCTAGCTAGCTCTGTTCGCTGACGACACGGCGATATATTGCTCCGGCAATAGCGAGAAGGCAATAGCCGGCCACCTCCAGAGATCCGCAAACGCACTAGGCGCTTGGTTCCGGAAATGGAGAGTGGAAGTCAACCCAGAGAAGAGTCAGGCGATCTTGTTTTACAAGCCCAAGACTCGTCTCTTCCCCCCCCGTCCCAGTCCGATCACGTTATTTGGCAAGCCGATCCCCTGGGTTGAGAAAGCTAAATATCTAGGCGTGATCCTCGATCGAAAGCTTACCTTCAGAGAGCACATTAAGACGGTGCGCAATCGTGCCGCATTCGCTCTCAGTAGGCTTCATTACATGCTGAACGCACGCAGCAAGTTATCCCTGAAAGGCAAACTACGCATTTTCACCACGTGCATACGTCCAATAATGACTTACGCGTGTGTAGCCTTCGCACACGCTAAGCCCCGCCAAATCCATAGGTTGCAGGTCATCCAAAACCGTTTTCTCCGAAAGGCTACGGGAGCCCCGTGGTACGTTAGAAATGAGCGTCTCCATGTCGACCTCCGTATCCCCACCATCAAACAATTCATGAAACGTATTTCCAAGCGTTTCATAGAGTCCGCTGAAAAGCACCAAAACCCCCTTATCGCATCGGCCACCCGATACACCCCCTCCCAGATCAGCAAGATCCGCCGACCGCGACATACCCTTGTCGAGCCCGATGACCCCATCACCCTGACCCAAGAGAGTAGTAGGGAAACCAGCACTCTTAGGAAAAACAAACCCAGAACGCGTTCCGTATTCCGACCTCGCCGACGAGGTCCATCGCGACGCCCCCGTCAAAACCCTCCCCGACTTTTGCCTAACGAGCCAGCCCGCGCTGCTGAGCCTTTAGCGTTAAATCCCCTAAATAATATCAATCAGACCCAGCCTGTCCCTTGCTGCCCCTCCTCAATGACCCCGCTAAGCCGAGGCCCGTTTCCCACAGGGGATGCCCTTAGCGAGCGGCCATTTAGTTTTAAGTAGTTTTAAGCCCCGGCTGGGGGCCTTAGAATCTAAGGCAACCACGGGATTGTGATGATTGATTGATGTGCTGAACTGCGAGTAGTCCATTCAAAAAAAAAAAAAAAAAAAAAAAAAAAAAAAATAAAAAAAAAAAAAAAAAAATCGCGGTCCTTTCCCTCGGGCGCCGCCGTCGCGTGAAGATCGTCTGTTCTGCTGTTGCTCCACCGTGTCGCCGGCGCCGCGTGACCATCTGCGTACTCCCGAAGTGAAGATAGCGAGGGAACTTGCTTTGCTTGCTTGCCTCTGCTTACAAAACCGCTTCTTTCGAAGCGAAATGGCCGGCGCGCGCGGCGTTGTGATGACGTCGTGCTGTGCCCGTGCCTCCATCCTGTTTCTCTAAATACCAACGTCTTCTTCAAGACGATTGCTTCTCTGTTTCTTTGCGGAATGTCAAAAACGTGCTAAGGTAACTGGTTCGGTGTTGAGTGGTAATATATTGGTTTGAAGGTAATGGTAATGGTTAAAGGTATATGGTAATGGTTCAAAGGTATGTGGTAATGGTTCCAAGGTATGTGGTGATGGTTCGCAGGTACGGTAACTGGGTGACTGGTACAATGTCACTACATCACTCCCCCCTAAGCGAAGCGTACGTTAGGTTTCACTGCGCGGCCGGATCGAGTGACATAGGACTCGTGCGGTCCGTTTGGGGTCGACGACCGCGGTTCGACGCTCGGTGATGTACTTTCAGCGATTGGTACTTGCTGTGCCGCACCCGTTGAAGTAGAAGTAGATTCTTCGTTGAGTAGGTGTGCTGGCTTGAGTCTGTCTATTGAGACGCGTGTAGTTCGAAGTGGCATCTGTATGGTGAAATGCTTGCTGTCACGATGAATTATCTTGAACGGGCCGTCGTAAGGTGGGGTCAAAGGACTTCGCACGGTATCATTGCGCACAAACACATGGGTACACGTCGCTAGGTCCTTGTATACAAACGTGTTTCTATTATTGGCGTGAGATTTGCTGCTCGGGGATATCGTTGACATGGTTTCTGTTAATTTCCGGACGAATTCGGCGTCTTCATTTTTCGGCTGAGAAGGCACGAAGAAATCTGACGGTATTCTTAATGTTGCCCCGTAGGTAATGAGGGCCGGGCTCAATTGGGTATCTTCCCGTAGGGCAGTGCGAAGGCCAAGTAATACAGTCGGTAGTTCATCGCTCCAGTGCGCACCGGCGTTTCGCGCCATAAGCGCGGACTTCATTGTGCGATGCCAGCGTTCAACTTGACCATTTGCTTGAGGGTGGTAGGCAGTTGTACGTATTCTAGTTATGCCGAATTTCTTCATAAGTGAGTTGAATAACGACGATTCGAACTGTCGCCCCTGATCCGTTGTAATTCGTATTGGGCAGCCAAATCGCGATACCCATCCCTCGTAGATTGCTTGGGCGACGGTGTCGGCGGTGACGTCACGCACAGGAATTGCTTCCGGCCATTTAGTACATCGATCGATTATTGTTACTAGGTATCTGTAGTCGTTTGAGGGCGGCAGTGGTCCAACAATGTCGACGTGAATATGTTCGAAACGCGACGATTTTTGAAATTCTCCGAGTGGACTGATAACGTGTCGTTGCACTTTCCCGCGCTGGCAACCGATGCATGATTTTGCCCACAAACCAACTTCTTTGTTCATATTCGGCCAGAAAAACTTTGTTGTCATTAATCTCCTTGTTGTTCGCACACCAGGATGACTTAGTTCGTGTTGCGCTTTGAATGCTACTTTACGATAAGTCGCTGGTAGGTATGGACGAATGTTTTCGGTTGACGTTTCGCATATGATGGGTCGTTGACCTCCGGGCAATGTGATAGGAGTGAACTTGAGACTTGGATTCGACATGCAGATCTTCAATTCTTCATCCTTTTCTTGGTCCTGAGCCAGTTGGTTGTAGTTGATCGCGGAATTTGATAAGTCTATTTCTTCGATGCGTGATAAGGCGTCAGCTGCTTCGTTCTCGTCACCGTTAATGTATTTGATCTTCGAACAGAACTGACTTATGTAGTGTAGTTGTCGATCTCTCCGTGGTGTGTCGCTGCTACTAGGTGTTCTTGTCAGGGCGTAAGTTAGAGGTTTGTGATCGGTATAAATTATAAGGTCACTGCCCTCGATCAGTCGTCGTAGGTGTTGCACTGCGGTGTACATAGCTAATAGTTCGCGATCGTACACGCTGTAGCGTAGCTGCGTCTCGCTCATTGTTTTTGAGAAGAATGCCAGTGGTCTCCACGCGTTGTCGAGTTTTTGTTGAAGGACGGCGCCGATGCTAGTGTTCGATGCGTCGGTAAATAAACATAGCGGCGCGTTAGGTATGGGATGCGTCAGAGTTGTTGCCTCGAGTATGCTTTGTCGGCATTTTTCAAAGGCTTGTTGCATGCACCTATCTTGCTGGCAGCGACGGCAGCTTCAAATTGCGCAAACCACAGGCGAGGATTTTGGCGCCAAAATGGTGGTAGACGTGCAGGAAGTGAAATTGTTGCCACGTCGCTCTTCAATGTTGTGGCGCATTCAGCATCGGAAAAATCTTCGGGAGTCTTCGACATGACGGTGTTCTTCTATTTTTTTTTTCCAGGTCGTGTTCTCGTACTTTTTCTTCTCGTTCGCGGGTCACCAATTTAAAGGGGGACGAGCAGGGGTTCTTCGTAGATAATAAAACTCTGACTCCAATGATGACTGAATGTGTAATTTATTTTCCAAAACCTTTCTTTTATACATTTTCCGTAATGCTTATTACAAACGAGCGACCAATGGCGTCGCGCCGCAGGGCGAGAGGCGCGCGGGGCGCGGGGCGCTATCGCCGCGGCAATAATTCGACGCGAGGGGATAAATAGTAGTGGCGCGTAAATCGCGGTCCTTTCCCCCGATTATGACCTATGCGTGTGCTACCTTTGCGCACACTAAGTCGTACCGGATCCATAGGTTGCAAGTAATCCAAAACCGATTTCTGCGGAAGGCCACGGGTGCCCCGTGGTTCGTTAGAAACGATCGACTCCATGTCGACCTCCGCATTCCAACTATTAAACAATTCATGAAGCGCCTTAACAAGCGTTTCATTGAGTCCGCCGATTCGCACCAGAACCCTCTCATTGTATCGGCCGCCCGGTACACTCCCTCCAAGATTAGTAGGATTCGCCGTCCACGGCACTCCCTAGTCGAACCCGACGACCCCATCACCTTACTTCAAGAGAGTAATAGGGAAACCAGTACGATTAGAAAAAAAAAAACAGACCGCGTTCCGTATTCCGGCCTCGCCGACGAGGCCCATCGCGACGCCCCAGTAACATCCCTCCCCGACTTTTGCCTAACGAGCCAGCCCGCGCCGCTGAGCCATTAGCGTTAAATCCCCTAAATAATAATAATTGACCCAGCCTGTCCCTTGCTGCCCCTCTCAATGACCCCGTTAAGCCGAGGCCCGTATCCCACAGGGGATGCCCTTAGCGAAGCGGTCATTTAGCTTTTTAGTAGTTTTTAGCCCTGGCTGGGGGCCTTAAATTCATTTGAGGCCACCACAGGATTGTCCGGTTGAGCAGTAACCAGCCTTAGTGTGCTGAACTGCGAGTGGTCCATTCCAAAAAAAAAAAAAAAAGCGGTCCTTTCCCTCGGGCGCCGCCGTCGCGTGAAGATCGTCTGTTCTGCTGTTGCTCCACCGTGTCGCCGGCGCCGCGTGACCATCTGCGTACTCCCGAAGTGAAGATAGCGAGGGAACTTGCTTTGCTTGCTTGCCTCTGCTTACAAAACCGCTTCTTTCGAAGCGAAATGGCCGGCGCGCGCGGCGTTGTGATGACGTCGTGCTGTGCCCGTGCCTCCATCCTGTTTCTCTAAATACCAACGTCTTCTTCAAGACGATTGCTTCTCTGTTTCTTTGCGGAATGTCAAAAACGTGCTAAGGTAACTGGTTCGGTGTTGAGTGGTAATATATTGGTTTGAAGGTAATGGTAATGGTTAAAGGTATATGGTAATGGTTCAAAGGTATGTGGTAATGGTTCAAAGGTATGTGGTAATGGTTCCAAGGTATGTGGTGATGGTTCGCAGGTACGGTAACTGGGTGACTGGTACAATGTCACTACAAATCCAAAAAACGATTAGTAGGTATCCTCCTATACCGGATATCCTCACACTTGATTTTTCAATCATTAGATTTTTTTATTCGTGCAATAAATTTGACGTCTGTCAGTTTTTGTATGGAAACTGTCATAAATTAAATCCAATAAAATTTATCTGGCCTTGAAAAAACCAGCCCTTAGGTACACGTATTATATTATCTGTGCTTTGACTAACCGCGGAATCCAATCCTAACTCCGAGAGTCCACGTTAATACCACTGGATCATCTAGGCTTTTTATTCAAATAACATCCTTAATTTTTAAAGATTGGAAATCATCAAATGTCTTTTTTCAAACTGGGCGGTGCGGAAAGGAATGTCAGACTCTTTGATTATAGACATTATATAATCAAAGGTCAGACTATATAGGTACGGGTGTAAGTCAGTAAGATTCTGACTCCTTTCAGCTCCGCTCCGTGTTTCTCCAATGCCCTTTGCGTTCCACGGCCGCAGTGACTCTTTCGAACAAATTCTGCAACCAAATTATCTTTCCTACGTGCTAAAAATATGTAATTACGGAAAATAAAAGATAAGATTGTCATTTGTTTGTCACTGTATGTGAGCCCAATGACCCTAGCGGGGAGAGGGCATTGCCTAGTTATTGGGTTGTATAATACAGTCATATAATACTTACTCTGAGCGCTGGTCTCATTCGAAGTTTAAATAGTTAATGAAACTTTATGAATAAGTAAGAAGATATATGGGAAATCATCAAATTACTTCTTCCCAATGATGAAATCGCCATTTCAACACAATCGTCAAAGTGTCAAACTCTTACTGAATAAAACCCTTTTTTTTTGGATGGGTAACCATCAAATGATTTCTCCCGCTCTGGGCGGAGCGGAAGGGAGTGTCAGACTTACTGACTAAAACCCACCCGTGATCCTTCTTGTGCCCTACGCGTTCCAGGGCCGCGGTGACTCTTTCGAACAAATTCCGCAACCCTAGCAGGCACTGACCCTATGGGGCCCTTCTTCTTTGCTGACGGCTCTTTGAGGCGCGCGTGGAACACGACCGACGCGCCGTCGACTCGGGCCTGGTTGCTATCGGACGGCGAGCCACCCATAGCTCGCCATCCGCCCGCAGGCCCGCGCCAACGGTGGCCGGGAATCTCCCTGCGTTTCCCACTGACTATACTAGTACACAAAAAGGTACTTTAACAATAGTTTTAGATCTACTGATAAAATGCAACTATTCTTGAACCAAGCGTGAACGACGCACACTGACTGCAGTCAGTGTGCGTCGTTCACGCTTGATATTAAAAGATAAAGGTTCAAAAATCGTTGCATTCTACCAGTAGACAGTAAGTTGTTAAATACCAACAGTCGAAGGTAAACCTGTGTCCAAGCGATCCAAGTTTCTACGCAAATAAAACTATTGTTAAAGTACCTTTTTGTGTACTAGTATTTATATAGGAAGTCAAACCAACCAACCATTTCTTTGTATTCCTTATATCCGTGTTCAATTCCAATGAAGTTGAAAATCCACAACTACGTGGACCTCGGAATTTCGTTTGAGTCACATTTTTCATGACTGCTCCGCTCCTATTGGTCGTAGCGTTATGATAAATAGCCTTCCTCGATAAATGGGCTATCTAACACTGAAAGATTTTTTCAATAATCCCTTTAACCTGCAATACATAATATAACAAATCCATATTTATGACAACAAAAATATTACCATTCGAAAACAATTTTTTTTGTATTAAAATATTCACTAAAAATGTTTTTTTTTTTTAAACAGGTTTTTTCGAATTTATTGTCAATTAATTATTTTTTGGATTATTTTATGCTGATATTTTAATTTTATTCTATTAACCGTATAGTTCGGTAGTAGTACCAATTGGTACTAGACATGCAAACCTCCGCCGGCTCGGTTGTAGTACCAATTGGACCTCAGAGTTACGTCATACGACATCCTCATTAATAATTGCATTTTTGATAAAGCCACTTAAAAAATCTTATGTATGGACGTTAATTAAAACAATTAGATAAAATGCTCATATCTTAGCGCCATTAATTCTTCAATATTTAACCCACAAGTTTACTAATTTTCATAAATAAAATCGAAGTGCATAAATGTGATAATCGCCATCAACAATCATTCTTATTGTTTTTTTTTATTGTTAGGGTGTACCAAAACGATTATGCGAATCGATTTATTTTTTATTTCAACCTAATCGATTAATTTAAATTCGTTACTAAAATATTAGGAAAAAATACGTTTAAGACATAAAATACAATAAGCATTAATATTAATTATTATTTATGCTTTCATAAGTAATTCAAATAGGATTTTCTACAATAAAGAAAGAAATCTACTCAGCAGATTATCGGACCCAAGGTTAATTTGCGCAGAATTGTCTATGTTATTCAAAATAAGAATGAAAAATATTTTATTCCTATTAAATTACTAAGAGTTTTATGTTAGATAATTTCAGCTGGTTGCGTACGAAATACCAAGCTTATAGTTTATGTATGTTAAGTTGGTCCAGACAAATTTACACTGGTATTTAAAAAATATTTTTTATCTAGAGTGAGTAATGGTATCAGTTTTTTTTTATTTTTTATAATTTTATGAAAATTGAATATTGCTTTATAAAATACTTTTCGATTTTGTGATCCTGCCGCTGAAACCCAGTATCTAATATGACTATGCAGGGCACGGAAAAATGCATTTTGGGCGATTCAAATTACACATACTTACCTACAAAATAAATATTTCCAAATTAAGTTTCTAAAACTATCTTCTGAAAAAGGTTAGGCCAAATTCTACATGGTAAATAAACTATCTCAATAAATTTGAATAAGTATTATAAGTGAAAATGGCACCGACTAGATTTTTCTAGTTTTTGTTATGGGTGTTATTTTCATGGTTTATAGGATTGAAAATCTGACACCAGTCTTGCCAAGAAGTACCGTGTTCTCCAGTTATTGCGTTGTGGAGGTCTGGTAGGCAGCTGCTCCACATTAAACTGGTATTCAGCTGAATCCGGTATGACTGGAATCCGACCCCAATATAATTGGTAAAAGGCTAGGCAGATGATGATAGGGTTCATAATCACGAATCTGCGATCTTGTTTGGGTTGCGGGAATTCATAATTATTTCCCACTGAATTTCATCTGAATCGTTTCAAATGCATGAGTATGCGTGGGTCCTTTGCTTTATAAAGCTTTTTTATTGCACATATTTAATCAAATAAAAAGTTAAGCTACGCTTGCCGAGATCGGCTAGTGGATGGGTGACCATCTAATACAAATTGAGTTTCCACCATGGCTTGGAAAGCATGTCGTTGGTGCCGGCTGTCATTCGAACATCTTTGACAGTCGATAGGCCACAAAATGTAACCCCAACCTTTTTTATTTTTTCAAAATTTGAATACCCTATAACAGTTCGGCATTTAAGACTAATCGAATGATACCTGATTTGAAAAACCTATGCAGCCGTTTAGGCTACCGGACGTTCAAAAGAAATAGACGTAACTACAAAAATTCATATATACATACATATATATTATATATATGTATGTACCTACTTACATACATAGGCACAATCCTTTCAACAAATATTCTGTAATATAGTATATTTAGATAAGGATTCTCCTTTTGCGGATAAAAAACCTATCACATTATATAGCATATCGAATTCAAATAACATTATATCAAAGTTCAAACCGATCCACTACCTAACCATACCATAGTCTAATCTAAGTCAAAGTCTAATATGTGAAAATAATAAATATTTCTGAATCACGAGCGCATTCTGGTTCTGCATTTAAATTTTGAATAAAATAGACATTTCGGCGCGAAATCCCCACGGGTCCGATTAATTTGTTCAGTTGGTTTTATTCGTTGATTTCCAAAAAAAGAACTATTTAAATTAGTTAAAAGCGCAAATATGGTTTTTATAAATGCTTATTGGTTTTGATGATAAATGAAATATTTTGTGCTAATTTTTAATAATCGATTTATCAAAATTGCTCGTTTATATTTATCGAGTCGAACGAAATAAAAAAACAATCGATTATAATAATCGTTTTCCCACACCCTAGCATTAAAAAAATCAAAATGGTTGACGATTTTAAACAAAAATAAATTAGCGGTAATGAATATTACGTGTTATTGGTTCTGTGTTCGTTAATTGCATTTAGATCTGGGCTTTTTCTTGTTCTTCACGATATTTAGAATCATAAAATGTGTATTTGTAATAGTATTTACATGTGAGTGTGTGATTTTTGTGTGAAATAAAAACGTAAACAAACACATTTGGCGCGAAACTTTGACTTTGGATACCAAAAAACTTCATTACCGCTACATATTTCCATAGAAATATGGATGAATTCGTCAAATAATCAAATGATGAACAAACCACTACTCCTCAAGTGGAGTTTGGGTTTCTGGAATTCATAATTTTCATGTTTTTTAGCGTCGAACAGCACCGCCATCAAAGTTGAAAAGTAATATTTTTTTGTCAATATTTAACCCCTATTTTAAATTAACTTGATTATAGAAAATGACAAAGAAAGACCGCAAATATAATGAATATGTCTTGATTTTGCGGTTTTGCCTCATTCAAGCAAGCGAGAAGGTTGTTTACATAATTTTAGCAAATCTAAGACGACTATCTTTTGGAAGGGTGTAGTAATGCGTATTTTAGACGCATTTTTAAGTTGACTGACGTGATTTGAACGATATTAAGTTGTAATTTAAGATATTTCTCAATAACTTATCGTATAAAATTTCTGCAGAAACAAATTTATTATAGTTAATTAAGATGCTGAAAATTGAGATCATTTCTGAAATTTATGACGTAACACGCAACACCCCGTCGACTCAGCTAGTGTGTCAAATGTCAAAATCTTGTCGAGCAGAGTGGTTAATGACATAGATTAACGAGTTCTGTCAGTTAACATACCTACTGTATTATGACATTTCTACATTCAAATTCGCTAATACTCGTATGTAGAGTCAGACTTTGTGTAGAGCCTCAGATAGGCCGCAGCAAACATAATTTGGTGAATTTAGGGCTCCATTGCTCCAACACCCAATGTGAGTATGGCGTTCCTGATCAGACCTGATTTCAGTGTCTTAAATACCTGTCCACTTTTTTTTTTAAATTAAAACGTTGCCCCACACTAGGAATTTCTCCTGTGTCGTGGGTGCGTTTACAAACTTACAATGCCACATACACAAACAGCCAGACCCGGAACAACTATCTGTAGGCCATACAAATATTTGTTCCGTGCGGGAATCGAACCCACGACACGTAGCGCAGCAGCCAATCGCTCAACCACTGTGCCAAGCGTGTCGTCCACTTGCACACTTTGACGATCTGTAGAACGCCCTCGATTCCACGAAAAACGTGGGTTACCTATTGGTTCAATTTCTTTAGCATATCGACGGGTCGAAGAATTTGCTCTAACTGGGAATTCATTAATAAAAATACAATAGATCATATCAACTTACACTAAAAATATTTTATTTATCACCATCTTAACTTTATTTTAAGCTTACATATTTTAAAGATTATACACATTGATATCCCGTTCCCGTCTCACTTAAGTTAAAGGTCGATTCAAACTTAATGACGTCTGTTAAGGCTAAATGTTCCGAGCCGCCATTAGGTTTGATTGTACCTTGGTATAATATCTTTATTTACTGCCCATAGGACATAGGTACATTAATTAGGTACTACTTAAGTATTTATCACATTAATATTTTAAATCCCACACAACCGGGCAGGCTGCAATCATCACTTGACTTCACCCAAGTCAAGTTAAATGCAGAAGAACAAATCTCATATTTTAAGGAGCGTTCGCGAATGCTTCTTATTCGCAAACTATAAAGAACACCTGTAAGGGGCCGTTCAAATATTACGTAAGCAGAATTTTTGTCATTTTTGACCGCCCCCTCCCCCTCGTCAGCAAAAGTAAGCAAGGCTCTTACCCCCCCCCACATGCTTACGTAAACATATTTATATGTATCATTGAATCGGTTCTGGTTTCCTTATTGGTTCCTGAAGCAGCAGTTAATAAGTCTAGAAATAAGGATATAGTCGACTAAAATTAAATAAATCAATATTGCTGACCAAAAAAAAAAAAAGCAAATCAAGACCCCCCCCGCCCCCCTTTAATGCTTACGTAATACTTGAATGGCCCCTAATGTTCCTACATTTCAACGCTTGTTTATTTTTAATACGCTTTGTTATTGATTTTTATTATTTAGTCTAATACCACAATTTGTTTCAGATTCACGCACGATGGGTTCCGTACCATTATCTATAAAGCGGCAAAAAAATCATGTATGTTGTATAGGAGCCCCCTTAAATATTTGTGCTATTATGATTTAACTTATTTATTTTTGAAGTGAATATATAACTACATATTCTGTGAATATTCGCGTCTACTTGTTGCTGTTATCAATATCGACCAAAAAGAGTAAAAAAATCACGTTTGTTGTAAGGGAACCCCCTTAAATATTTCTCTAATTCTGTTTTTTAGGATTTGTTGTTATCTAAGCAATAGAAATATATCATCTGTGAAAAATTCAATTGTCTTACTATCACGGTTCATGAGATACAGCCTGGTGATAGACAGACAGACATACGGACGGACGGATTGTCGAAGGAACGCGAAGTCTTAGTAATAGGATCCCGTTTTACCCTTTGGGTACGGAACCCTAAAAAAGCGTATTTAAATATTAAAAAAGGCGTTCAAAAATCACAGTTAATTACACCTCAGCATCGTTCGAATTTAGAATTTACGCTGTTTCCCTCTGACTCTGATCACTATTTGCAGGATTAGACTTCTTTATTAAAATCTTCTTAATTATGTTTTGATCAAAGTTTAGATCGAATATATTGATAGACTAATCTCTTATCACCATTTTCGTTCATGAGCCTATAAAATACATGATCATAGAAAACAAAACCTTCGTTCTCTTTGTAAAAATTTGAAAATAGTGCCTTGGCCGAACGCTGCGAATGCCTGTGCCTCAATAGTAAGTCGCCGAAGAAGACGTCTTTTTCAATAATATCGTCGCCATTTTGTTTTCTGTCGTCTTTCGAACTTATTTCTTTTGAGAAATATGAAGACCTGGAAACAAAACAAAATCAACGGTAAGTGATTAAAATATATCTACTTTTCTATAGAAAATATTCTTGCATAACCAGCTAATTAATTACCTATCCTTTTGCAAAAAAAATACAATAGTTTCACAATTCTTCTTCTCGTGTTATCAATATGGGTTTGTAACGATCGGTAAGTTATGTATAATATGAATTCAAGTACCTAAGTTTCATTAACCGGCCGGATAAGTTGTTGGAGGATCATTTAAGTTATTGGAATCGGGGCAATGTTTAGAATGGTTGCTATTAAATTCGCTTCTGCTTTATTACCTTCTATAACATGAAGTAAATCTTGCTACCCATCCATCAAAATCTGTGTGTAGGCCTTCAAGACTGGTTACACCTTGGTCTGATGGTTCTGAAAAGATAAATATCATTTTGTTAGGATGAAACGCTAAAATTGTATAGATGTCCTGTGTCCTTTTTGTTAGACCTTATCTAGAGATTGGCTAAACCCAATGGTTTTTTATTAAGCACTAGCTTCTGCCAGCGACTTCGTCCGCGTGGAATAGTTACTTTACCGATTTTGAAACTCTTAGTCCGATCGGTTTAAAATTGACAAAAGATAGACATGCTGTTTCGGGATATTTTTTAGATAATTTTATGTAGAACATTTCCGTAATACATGATGTAACTTTAACCATTAAGGCTACACACGCGACGGAAGCTTAAAAAATGGAGTAACTTCTTCCGTTTTCCCAACATTTTCCTTCACTGCTCTGCTCCTATTGATTGTAGCGTGATGAAAAGTATACTATAACCTGCCCAGGAGTATGAAGAATAATTGCACCAAGTTTCGTTAAAATCGGTCGAGTAGTTTTTGTTTCTATAAAGAACATACAGACAGACAGACAGACAGACAGAAAGACAGACAGACAGACAAAAATTTTACTGATTGCATTTTTGGCACCAGTATCGATCACTAATCACCCCCTGATAGTTATTTTGAAAATATATTCCTTGTACAGAATTGACCTCTCTACAGATTTATTATAAGTATAGATATAGATGTGATATCATCAAATGACTTCTCACGCTCCGGGCGGAGCGGAAGGGAGTACAGCGGGCGTACCATGACGTCTTAAAACGTGAGTCTTCCGAGCGAGAAAAAGGGATGGATAATTCTATCCCTCTTTCTCGCTCGGAAGACTCACGTTTTAACAACTCATGGTACGCCGGCAGACCGTTACCACAGTAGAAATATGTAACAGTATGGAAACTAAGCCCATTTGTTGAAATAATTACCTACGCTCCAGTAGAGAGTTAGGGTTGTCACTTTTAATGTTTGTAATAAGTGTTTTATTGGAACGAAGTTCTTTAATACGGCTTGCGGTAGGAGTTGACTGGGAGAAATAATCACGCGAAAATGCGTTAGTGCATGTTATTCCATGCGACTTTCTTCTTTGGTCACAATGTAAATCCAAGATGGCTACTGTCAAATATTTCAAATTGTTTGGCATAGGTGTCGTTTTCATAGTTTTCTAGGGGTTAGCCCCTAGAAAACTATGAAAACGACACACAGCCGATGGTAATGTTAAAATGTAAATCCAAGATGGCGGCTGCGAAAATTTTAATTGTTTTCGTCATTGGTTTCGTTTTCATAGCTTTCGAGGGTGTTAAAGCCGATAGTGATGTCAAAATGTAAATCCAAGATGGCGGCTCCGAAAATTTTCAAATTTTTATCATGGATATCGTTTTTATGGTTGTCGAGGGTGTTAAAGTGTAGTCAAAACGCGCGGCGTTCGGCCGATAGCTAGATAACCCTGCGGCAGCGCACCATACCGCGTTTCAATCTGAAAATGCGTGTGAAGTAATTGAAAAACCCTTAACATTAAAATAAGTCTTTATTTTTCATAATTACAAATTAGTCACTGAAAAATACTTTCGTCTGCTACGACACATTCGGTATGCTTTATTGTTAAATTTTATAGTATAAAAAATTCTCATTCTAATAAATAGCTTTTTTAAATAAACTTTTGGGAAACAAGAACATGGTACTATAAAACTGATTTTGTCAAGTTCTTTGTAAATCAATACAGCTATTTCACAGTTTATATGCTCTCTCTTAAAACAACAACGAAATATTTCATCCATTTTCTCGACATATTGGACAAAGTCATCTGGTGGTACAACTAGTAAGCTTCGGTTAGTATCTTTGCTGTATTCTCTATATCTCATGTAGTGACTTTCTGAACTAAAGTTGTGGATCGCTTGATTTGGTTTGATATACGCTTTCAGAATTTGGCAATCGTTGTGGTATTCGCCGCATTTCTTGAGGAGATAGCCACAAACATAAAAAAGTGAGTTTTTTTCAGTAACATCCAGTTGATTATATTCTGAGCTCATGATGTGAACGTTGCTATCTGGGACTTCAATGCTTGTACTGGGAATTTCTTTTTCCTCATTAGGTGATGCTTCGTCATTCAGTTGACTTATCGCGCTGGTCTGAATAAGAAGTTTTCCCAAATCGTCTTCACAATTACCTGCTTTCGGAGGTTTTATAATATTGGCAAAAAATATTTTTTTGAAAAGCAGATATAAACTGTCTGCTGGTGGGTTCTGTGGCCAGACCATTTTTAGTTCGATTTTGTCCAAAAAAATTCTCAAGCACATCCTGATTGAGCCTCCTTGTAAGTAAAAACGTGCATCTTTCCGACTTAAAATCTTCAAAAAGCAGCAAAATGGAAGTAATTGTTACTTGAAAGCCGTATATAAATTTAACAGTTGAAGTAACATTTTTTCCATTTTTCGGATTGATTAATTTCAGATGTTGAAAAAAAAAACATTTCATTGAAGAAAGTTATCTGCGATTCTTTTCCACAAAACGCTCTTCTGTATTCGTAATTATCATTAAGATTTGACGAGTTTAATGCATCGAATAAATTGTTCATATTCTTTATAAGTTCAGCAGTGTCCTTCCCGGACTCTTCAATGCGATTAAAGTCCACGTAAGTTGATATACCAGCGGCAACAGAATTACTTAAAACTTGAGTAGCATAGCGAACTTTCATTTTTGCAAAATTTGTCGGATAGATGTGGCTGTTTGTTAATTTGTGTGCAAGTTTGAAGCTCTTTTGTTTATCATTCTCATAAAATTGAACGATGTGCTCATATTTAGCTACACGATCCTGGAAATGAAAGTCGTAAGACATCAAATTGTTGCGAACCAGCTTTATGAGATGGGGTGCATCAAAAATATAGTATATTTTTCTGTTATTGATAAAGAAATAAGGCCGTTCTATGGTAACAGATCTCTTTTTTGCTGCGTTAAATAGATCAGAACCCATGTCGGAGATAAATATTCTAATGTTAAGTCCTATCTCAAATAGTTTTTCCAGAAGTTTGTCAATCCATTTAGCTATCTCGTCATAGTTTCTACATTCGGAGAGCAATGCAAATCCAACGGGTTGCTTCCAGTTGATAAATATCCCACGAACCATCACAACCAAAGCATTTTTTGCAGGTTCTGGTGACTGTACTCCATCAACCTCATGAAAACCAATAATTTTATCTTGCTTTAAGTTATAAAACAAAGAAGTTTTTAAACTCATGGCATCAATGACAACTGAGCAGTTCTTTTCCATATCATTCATGGCATCAACTTTAGTTTTAAGAATTGACATAAGTCTATCATTTATTTTAGATGATACTGGTATTCCATGTTTATTTAATGTTCTTGGACTTGGGAGACATATAGCTCTTTGTAATAACCTGGTAAGCTTGCGGACTGTTGTAATATAAATTCAAGCAAAACATTTTGTAATTTTGATCATATCTATTTCCGGTGTAATTAAATTTTAAGTGAGTTTGTGCTTTTACCAGCACAGCTAGCTCTTTTGTCAGAAAAGTGTCACACAATTTATGGAAACTGTCTCTTTGATATTTTCCCGTTTTATTGTCAATTTGGTGTAACTTTAGTTTTTTTCTACATGCTAAGACATCGGAATTCAGTTTTCTTTTCCGCGGTGTGTTCAATGAAAGAGACCTGGAAGTTTGAGTACTGTCACTTGCTACAAATGTTATATTTTTTTCTGTCTGTGTACAGATTTCAACCAACTTCGGAGCTTCGGTTGACGTTTGTGCATCGTTTTTTTGTAAATGTGGTTGATGAAGAGATGGTAATGAATTGGTTTTAAGTTTCTTGCGATGCATTCCCGCTAGAATATCCATAGCGTTAAAATGTTCTTCACAAACTGTATAGTTTTGTGACGGTCTGTTCATTAAATCTTCTCGTGATATTAAGCGAAGCCATTGGGAACGTCTGAAAAGATAACAAAGTGTTTTATAAAAAATATCTTAAAGTCATAGTGATTTCAAGAGTAACACCACGCGGATCCCTAGATATCCATTTTGACAGTTCAATAACCAAAAAGTTCAAGATGGCGGCCACTTTTTAACACGCTTTTATTAGCTTCACTTGTAAGTACTCGTAACTAACTATGTATGTAAGAAAATCTTGGAATCTTAATTTGACCCATTTCCTGGTCTTCGATTATCTTAGATGGAGACAAAATGATATCAGAAACGAATTATACAAAATTTTTGGGACTAGAACTAGATAGAGATATGACTTGGAAAACTCACACTAACATGGTATGTAAACGTCTAAGTCAACATTCGTATGCTCTACGCAATCTTGCTAAGGAAGTAAACCTTAAAGCGCTGCTTACGGCTTATCATGCGCATGTTACAGCTACGTTACGCTACGGTATCATATATTGGGGTAATTCCACAAATATGGATACGGTATTTAGGGCTCAAAAAAGATGTGTTAGGTCAATATGTTAGCATCCGAAGCACGGAAACCTGTAAACCGTATTTTGCGAATCTTCGTATATTAACAGTACCCAGCCTTTATATATATGAAGTAGTTTTATTTGTTAAAAATAATATTCATTTGTTTGGAACTCTTAGCAGTCCGCGACTTCGACATAAAATAAGCGGTAGACCACACAAAAAAGCCATATTTCATAAAAGCTTATTAGGAATGGCCCCACGGATATACAATAAGCTGCCAAAATTGTTGATAGAATGCAACGATTTTAATTTATTTAAAAACAATTGTATAATGTCCTGGTTAATAAGACATACTATACAGTGGGTGAGTACCTGTCAGACAGGAATTTGTGTGTAATATGAATGATACTGGTTGCTTTTTTCTAAGTCCGACTTACTTTACTTTACTTAACTTAAATGAATTTATTTATTGTGTTACCATGTTTAATGATCGCTGTTGTTTACGTTAAGTTTGTTATTGTTTTGGATGATCATTATTATTTGACTGTAGTACTTTTGATTTGTTCTATGTTGACATTATCTTAATCTTTGACTATATTATAACTTACAAAATATTGAATTAATTACAATTTTGCATGCCTAATTTGGTAAAACACAATTAACTCAGCATTCACGTGACATCTAGATATGTATAATTTATTGTATTGTGTTTCTGCAATAAAGATTTGAGATTAAGATTATATGACTAGCTGAGAAAAGTCATTACAAATCCAATATGGCGGCTTCCTCAAGATGGCGGACTGGCTGTTTGAAATCCACCCCATGGGTATCAAATGAAAGGGTTTGCTACCAGGAAAACGAAAACAATTGTCACGTGGCTTAAATCCAATATGGCGGGCACCCAAGATGGCGGACAGGCTATTTTAAATGCTAAACTATTAAAATTATTATTTTACAACTCCTCCTGAGTTGTAAAAAGTCTCCTTCACGTATGTTTTAAAATGAAAACAAAATTTTCGCAACCGTCATCTTAGATTTACATGTTGGCTTCTCTACCGGCTTTAGCACCCTCGAAAAATACGAAAACGACACCCATGACGAAAACAACTAAAATTTTCGCAGCCGCCATCTTGAATTTACATTATGACACCACTATCAAATTTAGCGCCCTCGTAAACTATAAAACAACACCCGTGACGAAAAAATTGAAAATTTTCGCAGCCGCCATCTTGGATTTACATATTGACATTACTATCGGCCAATAACATTCCCAAAAAACTTTTTAACAAAATAAAGCGACTTCTTAAAAAAACACTTTAAAAAACAATTTATTAATTCTTTTTTTTTTATTAAAACTTGAAAAAGGCTGCTAAGTCATAAGTACTAACATAACATAACATCAACATTGTAAACTTAGTTCGCAATACACGTTTTGACTTTGACTTTATTTTTCACTTTGTAGTGTTTTTTTAAGAAGGCAGTTTTTTTTTTGTTAAAATATTTTTAAGTAACGCTTTTTAGTGGGTCTGTTTATAATTTGTCTAAGTTACAATAGCCTTATGTTAACTTGCTCATCGCCTTCTACAAAATATTGTTTTTCCCGATGCTGGGACGTTAATTGTTGAGAAGTTCCACCATCAGCTCCATTTCACCATCCGCATTGTGCCGAGCATTAATTGCTTAGCAACCATATTAAAGTAATCGAATCGCAACCCGTGAAATACTTATTATTGAGTAGTTCCGGTGGCCATCTAGGGTCTTCATCATCAGTTCCACTTCACCAAATGGTGCTTATCGAGAGCAAATGCACGAATTACTATAAAAAATACCGAAATCGCTATAGGTGTGCCTATAATATTTAAACAGTTCCTTCGATTTCTCCAGGATCACATTATCAGATTCTGACCTGCTGGAAATAGGACCAACTAGAAAGTATACCCTACCAAACAAAAAAAAAAATCAAATCGTTCTAGCCGTCTTTGAGTAATCGGGGAACATACATAAAAAAACAAACAAAAAAGATTCCGACGAATTGATGACATCCTCTTCCTTTTTCAAAAGTCGGTTATAAACAATGAAAACGCCACCAATGACAAAAATTTGAAAATTTTAGCAGCCGCCATCTTGGACTTACAAATACATTTTACGAAATTCATAAGATCGATCACACGGACCGTAATTCGATATCGATTTTATACAACAATAAAAATAATTCTTACCTTGCAACATCAGCAGGGAGTTTGAAAAACGAAAGGCCCGGGTTTGAAGAAGCCGAATTCATACAGTCTTACACTGCGCAATACGTTCGTGGCATTTCTAAACGGTCCATGGCTCAGGAGATAAACGTAACACAACCACTCGTCCCGACACGGCACCCGCCACTGAGAGCACCGCGAAAGTCCCTTAGGGGCCTCGTAGATGCGCGCGTCTGTGTGAGTGTGCCGTTTCGAGCGTTTGTTCGTAGTTTCCATACTGTTCCATATTTTTACTGTGCCGTTACTAACTAAAACCCACCCGTGATCCAATGCCCTTTGCGTTCCAGGGCCGCGGCACAGTATTACAATATTTGTTATACTGTGGCCGCGGTGACTCTTTCGCGAACAAATTGCCTGGCAGGAGGACCAACCCTGGCCAGTGCCAGGTTGTGTTATTGACAACAGGTTGTCGAAGAAGTCTTTTGATGATTTGCTGTCCTTGGGTTGGATCTTGAGGGCCCCGTCAACAATACTGATATTCAAGGTTATTTGTAAAACAACAAGAACCTCTTAAGTGGTCATTGTACTCATCATTATGAACAACTTTTACCATGGGACCAAACCTGAAATCGCGAAAACAAAGTCAGCTGTTCCCTACATTTTGATGAGTTAGCTAGACGAACATAAATGTAAGGAACAGCTGATTTTTTTTTTGCAATTTCAGGTTTGGTCCCATAGTGGTCAATGCCTGCCTCCAAGGGTTGTGGAATTTGTTCGAAAGAGTCACCGCGGCTCTGAAATGCAAAGGGCACTAGGAGGAACACGGGTGGGTGTTAGTCAGTAAGAGTCTGATATTCCCTTCCGCTCCGCCCAGAGCGAGAGAAGTCATTTGATGATTTACCATCCAGAAAAAAAAATGGGCGAAGAAGGTTATGTTGACCAATATCCAATAGGTATGAAATTTAAATCACTGACGTTTAAAACGTTATGTAATCTTTTGTTTATCTCGCTCAATGCTTTCGATAATAACAAAACGTATTATTATAAAATTAACGAAATGCATGTTATTGAACTTGTTTTGTAAATAGTATTCAGAACTATCTATACATACTTAATATTATAAGCGTGAAAGTGACTGTGTCTATCTGTCTTTTCTTTCTCTATAAGTAATAATGTCTGGAGTAGGTAAACATAATATATCTTTCTTTTGTTTTTATTTACTTGGTTATTTGTACACCATCGAAAAAGATTTGAAAAATATACAAAATATAATGCAGAAGCATTTTTTTTTCAAATGTTGTAAATGTGAGTACCATAGAGCCATTTACATATGTGATAAGTTATTGTTTACTTTTTTGAATTGAAAGAACATAGCAGTTGAGAGCATGTCATGCTCACTCAAATGTCTCGCTGATGATGGCGTGTGTTCGATCATTCAGTTCCCTTCAAAATGGTTGAGCTGAATGCTGCCGATACACGCGTCATGTTCGTGAACGGGCGCCGTCACTTGAGACTGGTCATCTCTTAACTGTCACTGACTTGTTTTAATCTTTATATTTTGAATTGTTTCATTTTTTTCTTTGCACTTATGGAAGCAACATGGACAATGTAACCAAGATTTTTACTTTAAGCCAGTTTTGAATTGTCAAGTCGAAATTAAGTGGTGAAGCTATCTGCACGTTCCTAAGCGTAGATCTCTATGGAGAAGAACGTGCAAGAAACTCCATGGACACCCGTTTAAATCATGTTCTGTATTACTTAACCTTGGTTTTGTTACTTACTATCCTACATTTCTTGGAATTACTTCGAGAGATAGATTAACAAATTTTGTTCAGTTGACAATTCATTCCTTCACGGAATTTACAATCTCTCAAGATATGTATTTTATAATCTTACGTATTTTGCAATTAGGTATCCGCTGATATGACGTATATGTGAACCGAAATAAATTGACGACATGTTGGAGAGCTATCAGTGTACGGTTCTGCAATTTAACGAATTTTCTGGCGTAGCCAAGTAGCGGAACATAGGGCACAGGGAACTTATGGCTCCCTGAAACTAGGGTTGCCATCATCGAAATTTCCATCGCCGGACAAAATCTTAAAAACCCCGGACATTTGGGAGAAATTGATTTTTTTTATTTTTTCCCCAAAAGGACCCCAAAATAAGGCCTTTTAAATAAAAAAAAGTTAACAGTTTCATTTTGTAATAATTTATATCAGCTTGGTTAGAATATAAACTAGTATAACGTAAGCTATTTTTCAGGGCCGGATTTACAATAGATCTATTGTATAGTATCCCGACGATTATGAATGAATTTTTAAATAAGTTTGGTTTTGATTTGTTGCTTATCTTTCAAATTTTCAATGAATGGAGGTTAACACAAAAAATGACCAGGTTTTACCAGGACACGTCTGAAAACCCCGCCCGGACGCATCCCGGACGCCCTCTAAACTAGGACAAATCCGGGGAAAACCGGACGGATGGCAACCCTACCTGAAACGGATAGGTTAGGTTCGAATGGTGTGAGTGTAACGAAAGCTAGAATGAGCGAGCGGTCTTAGCTCCCGTCATGCCATTCACGTTATTTTTGTTTAAAACCTTCTTTTTTCTTCTTTGGATGGGAAATCATCAAATGAATGACCCCTCCCGCTCTGGGCGGAACGGAAGGGAGTGTCAGACTCTTACTGACTAAAACCCACCCGTGATCCTTCTTGTGCCCTTTGCGTTCCAGGGCCGCGGTGACTCTTTCGAACAAATTCCGCAACCCTAGCAGGCACTGACGCTATGGGGCCCCGTCTTCTTTGCTGACGGCTCTTAGAGGCGCGCGTGGAACACGACGCGCCGTCAGCCCGGGCCTGGGTTGCTATCGGTCGGCGAGCCACCCATAGCTCGCCGTCCGCAGGCCCGCGCCTACGGTGGCCGGGTATCGCCTTGCGTTTCCCGACGCCCGAGGCGTCTTCTTCTGTTGCGGAGAAATAGGAGCCCCGCAGCAGGGCTCATTCGTCGGTTAGAATACTTATATTGTAATAATACGTTTCGTTACTTGCCTACTACAATTTCTCGGAATGATTTCGAAAGATTATAAACAAATTTTTATTCGTAAAAAAGGATTTCAAATGTTCAAATCTGACAAGGTATTTATCATCATACGTATTTTGCAATTAGCTGGTGACATGTGCTTATAAATCACTACATTATATATTATATATAGTATAAAACAAACTCGCTTCCCGCTGTCTGTCCTATGTATGCTTGATCTTTAAAACTACGCAGCGGAATTTGATGCGGTTTTTTTAATCGATAGCTAGGTTTATTGTATGTAGGTATTATACATGCATAATATAGTAGAGGTTTAATGTCAGCGTAGCACCCGTGCAAAACCAGTAGTATTAAATAAATAAACGCTAAAAGAAGACACTATTTTGTCCTTGGACTTGTAATGTTGACAGCATAATTGAACATAAAAAATGAGTTTTTCCACAGTAAGTATAATAAATTACTTGTCAAGTTGTCCATGTATACGTCTGGCAGTTTAAGTACTTTTGCGGCCTACCCGAATGTCCCTTCTTTAGCATTGTTCGTCGGGTTGTTGAGCTCCTTATTTGTTGTAAGTTGAGCTACTCGACTACTGACAAAGGCTTGCACTGAATGGACAGGCCCACTTAAATCTGTGTGGTTCTATCCTCAAAAGACCATTTCAGACAAAGATCTGCATGGTTCTCATATAAAATAATGTTTTATTTGAGGACTATGTAGATCGCCATACTAGGGTCTTATTTCAGTAAGTCTGGCAGTTTGAGTTATTTAAGCGGCCTACCGAAATGTCCTTACTTTGGTATTGTTCGTCAAACCGTTGAGCTCCTTAAAGTTCTAAGTTTGAGCTACACGTGCTTGCACTGTCTGGACAGGTCCACTCAAATCTGTGTGGCACTTTCCTCAAAAGGCCACCTCAGACATTAACTCAGGATTGTATGGACTTTAAAAGAGACTTTGACCTCTGAGTTCGTTTCGGTGTTTCTTCTCAGGGTAGTCGGCTAAGAAACACCGGCTTCATCTAGCTTAAAATGACCAGAAATATTTGACGTGTAAAAGTGTTATGTTTTTAACCTACTTATAAAATAAATATCATTTATAAAAAGTTCATAAAATACACATCTTAAATAGATTTAACGACAAAAAGTGACTTCAACGACGCACACAATCTTATTATTAAAAAAAAACTAATTATAATGTTAAACAACTTACCATTAATCCGTTTATTATCCATAATTAAAAACATAAACACAAATGCACACAATCTATACAACAGCTGAGCACTAAATGATAAAACAATAATGTTGTTGTTGATAGTCTGAGTGTAAACAAATAATGTTGACGTGCTCCCGCGTTGATAGCGAGAGTACAACGATTATCTTGTAGTGATGGGGCTGCTTGATATCGATAAAAATATAATGTTGTTTCATGCCCGTTGTCGGCATAATATATTATTTTTCTTCTTTTTTATGCACTTACCAAGTTATCTCTTGTTGGACTGGTACAGCATGCCTAAGGCATTACGTCCCCTTTGGACTTTTTAACCGACGTATAAAAAGGAGGAAGTCGTCAATTCGACTGTATTTTGTGTGTTAGCAAAATCTTCATAACTTTTTACTGGCTGTACTGATTTTGATGATTCATTTTAAATTTGAAACCCGCCTTGTCATGTATTTGTCCAAGTCGCTAATACTGCGTATTTCACAGTATTAAGGATAACTGAAATAAGTAAGTAGGCGTGGACTACTTTGATGATGTTCTCATTTTCACTTGTCGATGTAAAATTTAAAAAGAAACTGTATACGATGGTTTGGAAGAGCTTAGTAGTAGTATAGCGAGGCTGTCCCTTACTAGTTAGGTGAAGACCTGATGAAGAACTTTGGAGATAGGCAACGGAATTCTTCAATAAAATAAAGCAAATCTTCCGGGATTGCTGAAATCGCATGTCTGTTTGTTGAATACACCAGTTTATAACGCGTACGAAGTAATGGGGAATCACCGCTAGAAAGTGAAAAGTAAAAACCTGTTTTTAGAAAAATACAGACCTCTAGACGTAGCCACATCGATCGATTTTGTGCAACTCTTTGAATTGAGACAAGTCCGCACACTTTTATCAACCACTGCAGCTGAGAGCTAGGTATAAATCACCAGCAAATCGCAACGAGACCTCTTTCCGAGATTCAAGACAGTTGAATCCAGAAAAGGATTAAAAAGGAAAGGAAATTATACAGAAAAAAAACCGTGGAGAGAACTACGAAAAATATTTCCACATCACCCATTTTGTTTATCTGGTTTAATTTTATCCATACAGATCATAATATATGTGTGTTACAGCTTACAGGGTAATATTCTCTTTAACTTTAATACATCGACAAACAACAACCACGCACAGCCCTATCTCTATCAGCACGCGTCCGTATTCTGAAACCGGTCGCCATTTCCACCAGTCTCGGGTTAGCCAAGACTTGCTGAGACACACAAGTTTACGTCACGATCTAACGTTTTGTAACGTGTTTCGTCATGCCCTCTACAGTTAACTAATATCGTACGCGCGATATATAAGTAATCGAGTTTGGTAATATGACCGTTTTGGCTTGAAAGTTGGTAGTACAGAATAGGATTTTTAAAAGATGTGCCAATTTTTCGCAAACATGACATGCTGTGTCGGTCACCTAACGTATTAAAGACTATAAATAAACCTTATTCTAATTCTAAATGTTTAGTTGACACTTCGCGTGACCCAAAGGCTGGCTTTTACTTCGGAGAGAGGATAAGCATTGCCATACAACGTGGCAATGCCGCCCGTCTATTGGGTTATCTGATGCCATGACGAGTTTATTGATGCCATTTTGTAGTTAGGAGGATTTTAGTTTAACGGCCGAACCCAATAACCAATCTATCACATACTGGAGATAGAAAAACAAATGAAACAACAGAAAACCTACATAATTTTTCTGTTGTTCCATTTGTTTTTCTATCTCCAGTATCTGATAGATCGGTTATTGGTTTCGGCCGTAAGTGTATATTTATAACTAGTTAGATTTAATGTATATCAGTAATCAATAAAGCTATCTTATTATTCATCATCATCTGCCTAGCTTTTTCCCAACTACATTGGGGTCGGCTCCCAGTCAAGCTGGATGCAGCTGAATACCAGTATTTACGTGAAGCGGCTGCCTACCAGACCTCCACAACCCATTAACTGGGCAACACGGTACTTCTTGGCAAGACTGGTGTCAGATTTTCTGGCTTCTGACAATCCGTAACGACTGCCAAAGATCTCCAAATGACAGCCGGGACCAACGGCTTAACGTGCTTTCCGAGGCACGGAGAAGTCTCGTTATGTTAAGATGGTCACCCATCCACAGACCAACCTCGGCAAGCGTTGCTTAACCTAGACGATCGACCCGTGCGGCTGTTATAATTTAGCCACGAGCTCCTCAAAGCTATCTTATTATTATTCTAATTTAAATTAAACTCGAATTTTGGATATATGTATGTTTTTTCAAGATTAGGTCTATATTCCAAGTCTTTTTAAGGGAAATACACCTCCATTCTAATGGATTCAGGAAAAAACACACGAAGGTTGTGGAGGGCAAGTAGGCAGTCACCCCTCTACACTCCTGTAAGAACAATCTGATATTCAGCTACATTCAGTTACATTGGAAAGGAGCCGAACCTAACATACAAAGTTGGGAGAAGCCTGGTAGATTGAAAGGAGGTTTTTTACTATTTATAAAGGGTGGGTGGGAGGGCAATTTTTTGCAGTTCTATGCGAGCTAGACGCGCGTGCGAGGTGTCAGGAGACGCGTCTCGTCGCGGGCGAGCCCACAGGAACGTTTTCAGAATTACTATTGGAAGATTTTTTTTTTTTAAGTGGTAAAAAAAAACAGAGTTTTCAGGGACCAGGAAGGATTTCAATTCGCGCACAGCGCCGGAAAACCTAGGTTAGTATGGCGAAAACCCGATTCCGCAAACAGAACGGAAATCTAATGTAAGGTTTGGGAGTTATTCATTTTTAAAGGTGTGAAATTTTGGAAAATAGGGTTAAGTACTAAAAATAAAACCACCCTTTGACCACTATCTCACCGGATGGTAAGCGATGATGTGGTCGCTGATGGAGCACGCTTGTCTAGAAGTAACCCATTCACTCTTGACTTAAACACTCCCACATTGTAGCTATCAGGAAACATAGACTCTGGCAGGGAATTCCACTCCTTAACTGTACGCACTGTAGGTTATGTAATACAGAAGATGATTTAAAAGAGTGTCCGTGGAATTTCTTGCACGTTCTTCTCCATAGAGATCCACGCTTTGGAACGTACAGATAGCTTCATCTCTTTCGTCTTGACAATTCAAAAGTGCCTGTAAAGGGTTTAATTGAAATAAATGATTTGAATAGAATTGAATGGCACAATTAATGTGTTCCCAAAACGTTTTGTGCGTGTGTGTGGGATGTCCACCATGTAACGGTGGCGCATTGCCGCACGTCTTGTGGTCCGATGATGGAACGGGCTTGGCGGAGTTAAACTATGCAATTCCGTCTCTAAAAATGCAACCGATAGAAAAACGACAGGCTAGCAAGTCTAGACTTTAAAAAACTGTACAATCCTCAGAATACGCGGCCATAATCCGGAAGACATTGCATTCACGCAAACCGGATTGAATTAAAATTATACGTGTTGCATCTTACTAAAGGTTAACATGTCAAAGTCACTTTTATTCTTAAGAATAATCATTTACGATATAAATCTGTCAGCATTTTCTCAGCTAGGTATGTAGGGGACGGTTCCCGGTTGCGGAATTTGTTCGAAAGAGTCACCGCGGCCCTGGAACGCAAAGGGCACAAGAAGGATCACGGGTGGGTTTTAGTCAGTAAGTGTTCATTTCCTTTACGGGTGACGTTGGTTTATCAACCATTATATGGATAAAATCATACACCCATATCACTTTAATAAACACTCTCTTTATTTAGTACTGTGTGAACTGTGTCAATTATCATTACAATCATACAATGCCATGTCCTGCATGTTCTACACCATCTTGTAGGCGGGAAGAATGTTGCCATAGACAACTTGTCTTTTAACATAGATAATTAAATCTAATCATAGAGAAGCTATATCTGAACATCCCCCCTTTTCACAATACTGAACCAATTTTGTTGATCATCTTATTGACTATAATCCTGAAACTTAACAGGTGCTTTTACCCTTCGCCCACTTCTCGTAACATATTCAGATCTATGGTTATTTGCTAATTCCTCTGGTATATTACAATTAGACTCTGGCATACAAGACATATTTTTATTATTAGGAATGGGCACCTCATTTGCAATATTATTTTGTTCCTGACAGCATTTTCTCAGCTAGGTATGTAGGGGACGGTTCCCGGTTGCGGAATTTGTTCGAAAGAGTCACCGCGGCCCTGGAACGCAAAGGGCACAAGAAGGATCACGGGTGGGTTTTAGTCAGTAAGTGTTCATTTCCTTTACGGGTGACGTTGGTTTATCAACCATTATATGGATAAAATCATACACCCATATCACTTTAATAAACACTCTCTTTATTTAGTACTGTGTGAACTGTGTCAATTATCATTACAATCATACAATGCCATGTCCTGCATGTTCTACACCATCTTGTAGGCGGGAAGAATGTTGCCATAGACAACTTGTCTTTTAACATAGATAATTAAATCTAATCATAGAGAAGCTATATCTGAACATCCCCCCTTTTCACAATACTGAACCAATTTTGTTGATCATCTTATTGACTATAATCCTGAAACTTAACAGGTGCTTTTACCCTTCGCCCACTTCTCGTAACATATTCAGATCTATGGTTATTTGCTAATTCCTCTGGTATATTACAATTAGACTCTGGCATACAAGACATATTTTTATTATTAGGAATGGGCACCTCATTTGCAATATTATTTTGTTCCTGACTATCCATACTGACCTCTGAACCCTTACGGGTAATAGGGATATTATCCTTAACAATATTATTTTTTCCTATATAGTTATCTACATTATCAGGAGCCTGATCACATGGGTAATAATCACCATCACTATAATGTTCATTGGATCCAATAGCCATCATGATGTATTTCCTATTTCTTCTGTACACTTTGCCCTCTTCATCCCGTACCAAATAAGAACGAGGCTCATCACATATTTTTGAAATTGTTCCTCGTTGCCAATTAGAATCAAGAGACTTTTTAAAATAAACTTTTTGCCCAACATTCAAATCTGGAAGTTGTTTTGTACATTTATCATAATATTGCTTTACATCTCTTTTGTATGTATAATATTTTTTGCCGTATGATACTATTTGGGGCCTTAAGTTATTTTTTGAAACTGGTAGCAAAGTTTTTAAATTTCTAGAATATAGTACCTAGTTGTGCAGGCGATGGCATATATGGTTTAGGTGTATTGCGGTAGTTAAGCAAACCAAGGTATGGATCTGAGCCATCCTCCTTACATTTTTTAACAATATTTTTAAATATTTTTACACCACTCTCACTCTGGCCATTGGACTGTGAGTGTTTGGGACTACTTTTTACATGACAAAAGTTGTAAGTGTTGGCAAAACTTTGAAATTTTTCAGAGGTAAACTGTGTGCCACAATCAGTTACAACTACAGCTGGTATGCCATGTCTGGCAAAGATAGATTTACACTTCACTATTGTGCATTCACTTGACAAATTATCTAATTTACAGACTTCTATAAACTTAGAGTAATAATCCATTATTACAAGGAAATCTTTGTCATCCACTGTACATATGTCAATGCCAATCTTGTACCATGGAATATTTTCTATTGCATGGTAAATTAATGGTTCTTTTGGTAAGTTTGGTCTATATTTTGCACAAGGTTCGCATTTTTTAACAAAACTCTCTAAATCTTTGTTAATATCTGGCCAAAAAATACACGATCTGGCTCTTAACTTACAAGATGTTAACCCCGCATGACCTTGGTGAATGATTTTTAAAAATTCCAATTTCAAGCTCTCAGGTATAATTATTAAATTACTTTTAAACAAAATTCCATCCAAAAGTCCCAATTCGTCCCTGAATGTCCAAAATACTTTTGTATCATCATCCAGTTCAGTAATATTTTTTGGCCATCCATTTTTTACATAACTTAAAATTGTTTTCAGTTTAGGATCATCTTTAGTAGCATTTTTAATTTTCGTTAATTGTTTAGTAGAAATTGGCAGAAGATCTTTTTGTAATTGGACATGACAGACAATATCTTTATTGAGTTTATTCATTTTACATTCAACATTAGAAGCACAACTTCGAGACAATGTGTCAGCAATGTACAGCAGTTGACCTGGTTTGTATTTAACATCCAAATTATAACCTTGAACCGCTAACATCATTCTCTGAAGCCGAGCTGGGACTTTATATAATGGTTTCTTAAATAAAATTTCAAGTGGTTTGTGATCAGTTTCCACAAACACTTTACGTCCATAAATGTACTGATGCATTTTGTAGCAGCCGAAAACAATAGCAAGCATTTCTTTTTCTAATTGACAGTAATTTTGTTCTGTATTTGTGAGAGAACGAGATCCATAAGCTATTGGTCTGTTATCTTGCATTATAACAGCACCTAATGCAGTTGATGAACTATCCACTGACAATACAATGTCCTTGTTGGTGTTAAAATATGCCAAACATGGCTGACTACAAAGTGCTTGTTTTAGAAGATGAACTGAATGCTCTTGGTTGCTATCCCAGGTGAAAACTGCATCTTTTTTCAGTAATACCCTTAATGGTTCTATCAAATCTGAATAATTAGGAATAAATCGAGAGAGATAGTTACACATACCCAAAAATCTTTCTAAATCTTTTTTGCATTTTGGATGTTCCATTTCCATTACTGCCCGCACCTTATTAGGATCTGGAGAAACACAATCATGAGTGAAAACGTGACCCACAAATAGAATTTTAGACACAAAGAATTTACATTTACTTTCATTGAATTTAATGCCATTTTTAGAAGCAATTTCAAGTACTTTGGTTATTCTACAATGCAACTGTCCAATGGTTTCAGCAAAAATACATAAATCATCAATATATGGAATTACACCTTCTACATTTTCAAACATCTGATAAATGATAATGATAAATGATAAATGATATTTATTTTGTAAGTAGGTTAAACATAACACTTTTACACGTCCAATATTTCTTGTCATTTTAAGCTAGATGAAGCCGGTGTTTCCTAGCTGACTACCCTGAGAAGAAACACCGAAACAAACTCAGAGGTCAAAGTCTCTTTTAAAGTCCATACAATCCGTACTGGTCAAATCATATGAGAACCATGTAGGTTAATGTCTGAGGTAGCCTTTTGAGGAGAGTGCCACACAGATTTGAGTGGACCTGTCCAGACAGTGCAAGCATTTGTCAGATACCGTGTAGCTCAAACTTAAAACTTTAAGGAGCTCAACGGCTTGACGAACAATACCAAAGTAAGGACATTTGGGTAGGCCGCAAGAATTACTCAAACTGCCAGACAAACTGAAACAAGACCCTAATATGGCGATCTACATAGTTCCCATTCATAATATGTTATATGAGAACTATGCAGATCTGTGTCTGAAATGGTCTTTTGAGGAAAGAACCATACAGATTTAAGTGGGCCTGTCCATTCAGTGCAAGCCTTTGTCAGTAGTCGAGTAGCTCAACTTAGAAACAATAAGGAGCTCAACGACCCGACGAACAATACCAAAGAAGGGACATTTGGGTAGGCCGTAAAAGTACTTAAACTGCCAGACGTCGTCGTTATATATACTTTAAGGAAAGAAAAAAGAAAATAATACCCATATAGTCCTCATATTCACAAAATAAATTAAGTAAAAATATAATACTTTACAAAGTAAGTATACATGTCAAACATAATATAGGTAATAATAAAAAAATATATATATTACTTTAACAAGTAAATATTCATGTCACAATAATAAAATAATACTTTAAAAAGTAAACATTCATGTCAAAATTGCAAAATTGAATTTACATGCAGGAGAATATAAAATGTCAAAGTCTAAAATTGAGAAAAGTATCAATAGATAAACGTAATAGTAGGCCATGTACATCGTTGAAGCATCTCAATCCCAAGCCTTTTGGTCTTCAATATAGTCTCTAACTGTGTAAAAAGCTTTCTGGCATAGCTTACGTTTTACTATCAATTTGAATTTATTAATACTAAGGTCTTGGATGTAGGAAGGGAGTTTATTATAAAAACGTATACATTGACATCTAAATGAACCACCTATTTTCTTGAGCCTAGTTTTAGGAATGACAAAATTATGTTTGTTCCTGGTATTCACATTATGAATATCACTGTATCTTTTAAATAGATTAATATTTTTATGTGCATACAAAAGATTCTCGTAAATATACTGAGAAGGCACAGTCATTATATTAATCTCTTTAAATTTGTCTCTGAGGGACTGTCTAGGACTTAATTTGTAAATCGCACGGATAGCTCTTTTTTGCAACACAAATACTGTTTGAATATCAGCGGCATTTCCCCACAACAAAATGCCGTATGACATCACACTATGGGTAAGGACCAAATTTTCGACGTAATCGCACAACGGAAATCACAACGGAATGTGTCACAATGGAAAATAAATGTAGCACAATAAAATTATTAGGGTGTGTGTAAATAGTCGTAAAATTTTAGGTAGGTAAGTGGAATAAATAAAAAACATTATAAACACATCAAAAGTATCTAGGGATCAACATATATTTTTGCAATAACTTTTCTCCTGATTGATATTAATTAAAATTTTCTTTAAGGATTCATCAAATAAAGTGTTTTCGTTTGTCACAGTAACGATAAACCAAGTCACCTTTGCATTAATAAAGAAATTTGCCATTTTCCTAATAAAGGGATTTTTGACATTTGAACCACTAACATTAAAGTTCGAAAAAAAGACTGAAATAACAGTTTTCTTTAAAATTTTATTGGGTAACTTAAACAATTAATAATCCGTGTTTCTACCGCGAACACTAACAACACAAGAACATCGGTTTGGCATACTCAAAATGAGTTCATCCAAATCACGCTGTGGAATGGCCGCCCATGTTCGTTGCAACAACAAAAAAAGGTCTTCTTGCGACTGGATACCCTCCATATTCGGCAGAGCTCTTCGCTTACCTTGGCTGAGCGCCATGGAGGACGGTATCGCTGCACCACACGGAGACAAGACCGATACATTCAAATCTTAACTCGAAGAGCTCCAACAATAACCGCCATGATGTTAGCCGTGAGGCTTCATCACTCTTCAGGGAACTTAATTAGCGACCAAACAGTCAGAAACCGCTTGCATGAAGTGAACCTTCATTCCCGAAGACCGCTACGGGTACCACCTATAGCAATGCACAATCGTAGGATTCGATATCAATGGGCTCTTGAACACAGAAATTGGGCAGAAGAACAATGGCGTTTCGTGTGCTTTTCTGATGAGTCTCGTTTTGGTATGAGACCGGATACAAGACGTATACGACACTGGAGAACCCCTGGACGCCAACAGCGATTAAAATCCTGCCAGGAAGTCCATCCTTATAGTGGTGGAACCATCATAGTATGGGCGGGTATTTGGATCGGCGGAAGAACTGAGTTGATTTGGATCAGAGGCAACCTCAACGCTCAAATTTATGCTGAGACGATTGTATCAGACGTCATCGTTCCTCTACAAGTGCAAATCGGTCCCTTATTTCAGTTAATGCATGATAATGCACGACCGCACACCGCAAGAGTTGTAAGACAGACTCTCGCCGCAGCTAACATCAATGTCCTGCCCTGGCCTGCTCAGTCGCCAGACTTGAACCCGATTGAGCATGCATGGGATATGCTACAGAGAAGAGCTCTGCCGAATATGGAGGGTATCCAGTCGCAAGAAGACCTTTTTTTGTTGTTGCAACGAACATGGGCGGCCATTCCACAGCGTGATTTGGATGAACTCATTTTGAGTATGCCAAACCGATGTTCTTGTGTTGTTAGTGTTCGCGGTAGAAACACGGATTATTAATTGTTTAAGTTACCCAATAAAATTTTAAAGAAAACTGTTATTTCAGTCTTTTTTTCGAACTTTAATGTTAGTGGTTCAAATGTCAAAAATCCCTTTATTAGGAAAATGGCAAATTTCTTTATTAATGCAAAGGTGACTTGGTTTATCGTTACTGTGACAAACGAAAACACTTTATTTGATGAATCCTTAAAGAAAATTTTAATTAATATCAATCAGGAGGAAAGTTATTGCAAAAATATATGTTGATCCCTAGATACTTTTGATGTGTTTACTTCGGGAAATATTTAATAAGTACTTAGTACAATCCATAAAAATTAAATTACAAAACCAAAACTTTCAAATAGAATTCAAAACAGTTTGGTAAAACAATAACAACCTTGCAGGTCTGTATTACTTACTAACACCATAAGCAACATATTTTATTCTTTGACTTTTAAAAATTCAATAGATTAAATCGAATTTTAAAATTTAAATGATCTATGTAGCATCAAGAAGGTAAAATAGCAGCCGCGGTAGTTTTGCGGAGAGTGCTAACGCGTATCCGTGTTCTCGTTATAAACGGCACAGGATGACACGGTTTTTTAATGGGTTGGAGTCCCAAATATCTGCACTATCTCCTTGTGGTGGTGCAGTGCAACCATTTCTCCACACTAAAAAAAAAAGAAAAAAAGCAAGTAATATACAAGTGTTGTTTTGCATCCTCGTCATATTTCAGGAGGTTGTCATAAAAGACATAAATAATCAATTTTACTAGAATGCAAAACAACATCTTGTAGAGACAGGCATACCAAACAAACCTTCTAAAACACGCTCTAAGGCTTTGGCTTAAAAAGTTAAAACAATTTACAAATATTTAAACAATAATCTAAATATTTAAGAATCGTTTAATAACTAACTATTGAGATTAGAATGAATGTAAACACAGCTTTATAAATTTCTCTTGTGACACGTCGCACAATTTCGTGTCACAAATCGCACAACGGAATGAAAATTATTCACGACCTAACCATAAAGATGCAACAGTTCACAAATATAACCATTAATCGAACATTTCTGCATTCCTTTTAACAATAAAGTTATAGGGGATTCATAAACATATCATCATTTTCTGGAAAAATGTAAAAATATTACAATTTTACTCACCTAAAGTCAGGAAATCTTAACGACACGCGCTGACGACACAAACACAATCTCAAATGACAGTAAAAAAGCATGGCGGTTTGTATCCGAAATTTTGGTGCCAGCTTGAAGCCAATGTTGCCGTACTAAATAATCAAGAAACATCCACACACGATTATTGGTTTCGAAATTATAGTGTCGCACAACAGGAGTATTACAACGGAAAGAATTTTGGGATGTATGTAAAATAATTTGTAAAAATTAAAACAACAATGGTTATTGTGGTATTATTTATAAAAACGGTTACTGGTGTTTATAAGGCTTTAATAATATTAAACTATAAATGCTAGCTTACGTTGAAAAAAAAATAGCGGCAAAATATTCTTAGGTAGTCAAGCAAGGACATGCGTACTTTACATAGCGCAAAAGTCACCGAGCTTGGTAATATATATTATTTTGAAGAAATTAAGCTTCTAGTATAATTACTTAATGAATGAAACTGTTTATAACATATTACAATATTATTAGAAAATGTCCAAAATTACTTTAAGGCATGTATTGTACGCAATATTTTGTCACTTATGAGTCGGACACCACAGCGTGTCTGTATCCGTCAAAAATTTGGTCCTGACCCCTATGGAAATAACTAAAGTATACTAAACGTGCTGTTTCAACATCAGTTAAGCCACGAATTTTTCTAACGGCATATGCTGCAGAGCTAAGTTTTTTGGACAATTTGTCTATATGGGGGCCCCACTGTAGCTTCGCATCCAAAGTTATGCCTAAGAACAGTGTGATATCTTCGGGTTTTAACTCTTCCCCCTTTATTAACACACTAGTGTTCACCTGTCTAACATGAGGTAACGTGAACTTTACACATTTCGTTTTTTTCTCATTAAGTAGAAGATTATTAATATTGAACCAGTTAACTACAGTCGTAAGGGCACTATTTACAGCGTCTATATTATGCTGCTGACGTTTGAGTTTGAATAAAAGTGACGTGTCGTCTGCAAATAACACTATATCATGATTATCCTTTACGAGGTACGGCAAGTCATTAATATAAATGAGAAACAAAAATGGACCTAAAATCGAGCCCTGTGGGACCCCCATCCTCACTACAGATCCAGGAGATCTTTTGCCATTGACGTCAACTCTTTGAATCCTATCACTCAGGTAAGAAATAAGAAGATCCAGAGAGGCGTCCCGGACTCCGTAATAGTGCAGCTTCCTGATTAATGTCTCATGAAGAACACAATCGAATGCCTTGGACAAATCGCAAAAAATGCCCAAAGCATCGCATTTGTCCTCCCATGCATCATAAATATGTCCTAACAGTTCAATGCCGGCATCGGCTGTTGAACGACCCCGTGTAAAACCAAACTGTTTATTATGTAACAGTTTGTGTTATTATCCTACTGAATTCTTCTGGAGCTGAACTAATGCCAAATGGTAATCTTCGAAATCTATACCTGCCAAATGGAGTAATAAATGTACATAGATCAGAGCTATTTTCATTTAATTTTAACATCCAAAATCCATTAGATGCATCCAATAAGGCAAAAAACTTAGCATTTTGCATTTTACTTTTTATTTCATCTATAGTTGGTAATAAATATTTAGGCTGTATTATGTATTTGTTTAATGATCTAGGATCTATACATACTCGTAGATTTCCATTTGGCTTTCTTACGGCCGAAACCAATAACCTATCTATCACATACTGGAGATAGAAAAACAAATGAAACAATAGAAAAATCAAGAAAAATTATATAGGTTTTCTGTTGTTTCATTTGTTTTTCTATCTCTAGTATGTGATAGATCGGTTATTGGGTTCGGCCGTTACTAGAACAAGATTGTTTACCCATTTTGTAGGTTTGTTTACCGTTTCAATAACACCCATGGTCTCCATCCTTGATAATTCCTTTTGGAGCTCAGGCAGCAATGAGAATGGAACACGCCTTGCAGCTTGCACAACAGGTACTGCATTTTCATGTAATTGTATGTTTACTTCACCTGGTATACAGCCAAGACCTCCATCAAACAGCTCACTGAAATTATTTTTTAATTCCTTAGTTAATAAAACTGGATTTTCAGATGACACCATGTGCACATTAACTAATTTAGAATTTGCTGAAATAAAGTTGCACTCTAAACATGTTTTACAACCAAGTAATGTAGGAACTGGACTATCCATTACAATAAATTTTACCCTGTATTTCTTGTTATTGGGATGAGTAATTTCTAAGAAACATTTTCCATATACGGGCACAGTTTTCCCATCAAGTTGAATTACTTTCACATTACTATGCAGAAATTGAGATTTTTTAAGTTTAAGTTTTTTACATACTTCCATAGATATCACATTACATGCTGCACCAGTATCCATTTTCATAGGAACCTTTATGTTATTCACTGTAAATTCTTGTGAAATCTCACTTCCCACTGACAGAGATCCAATGAATAAGTTACTATCCTCCTCGTCATCATCCACATCTCCATCTTGATGCTCAACAGCATGCACTTGTTTACCTTTTCTGCACATTGACGAGAAATGGTTTGGTTTTTTACATTTGTGACAGCTTTTCCCATAAGCAGGGCATCTATTAATTCCATGCGAATTCCCGCAATTTCTGCAATTCTTAATTGTTTTCTTTTGCTTTGAAAAATAAATCTCTTTCTCTTCATTCTTATTACCTTCAGTCGCCATCTTGTCTTCAACGAAAGACCTTGAAGTCTCGGCGCATAGCAGGAATTGCATAACGTAATCCAGCGTTAGTTTTTTATCATCTTCGGTTATAAGTTTTATTTTCAGATTTTTGAATTTGTCGTCTAATCCAGAAATTATTTTACTTGCCGTCAAACTTTCTCTCAATTCGCCGAGTTCACATGCGAGTCCAAGATTAATTACTTTTTGGAAGTATTCTTCTAAAGTCAATCCACTTTGTTTGATACTAAAGAACTCATGCCTTTGTATAGATAAGCTCTTTTTTGGATTTATATATTTCTCGAACTTACTGATGATATCTTCGAATTTTTCGTCCCCAGTGGCATTGAAAGTGTTATAAATTTGAATGCCTTTGTCTCCAATGAAATTCAGAAATATATTAATGCGTCTCTTATCCGAGGCCGTGTCGAGACCATTAGAAATTAAATAAATATCAAACCTCTGTTTCCAGGCTGCGAAGTTATATTTCAAGTTGCCATCAAAGGACATTTGCGGCAGCGGCGGCAGATACCCCACACCTGACACCATGTTCATTTCCTTTACGGGTGACGTTGGTTTATCAACCATTATATGGATAAAATCATACACCCATATCACTTTAATAAACACTCTCTTTATTTAGTACTGTGTGAACTGTGTCAATTATCATTACAATCATACAATGCCATGTCCTGCATGTTCTACACCATCTTGTAGGCGGGAAGAATGTTGCCATAGACAACTTGTCTTTTAACATAGATAATTAAATCTAATCATAGAGAAGCTATATCTGAACAGTAAGAGTCTGACACTCCCTTCCGCTCCGCCCAGAGCGGGAGAAGTCATTTGATGATTTCCCATCCAAAAAAAAAAAGGGGGACGGTTCCCAGTCTTATCGGATGCAACTGAATACCATTTCTTGATCTTTCATTGATCACCATGACCCAGAAACAGGGTTATAAATATATCAAATAAAAGTGATTGTTGTTGTGCTAGGCTCCAATGTTTAAAAACCTGTATTATAGGTTTCTTTTTTCTTTCTACATACATATATTTTGTTATAATAAATATTGTAAAGAGGAAAGATTTGTATTTTCGTATGTAACGAATAAACTCAAAAACTACTGGACCGATTTCAAAAATTCTTTCATCATTAGAAAGCTACATTCACCCTGAGTGAATGTGTTCTGTTTTGTCTGTGGTGTGACCAGAGGCTCGTGGTAGTCGTGCCCGGTCCTGACATTGTTTTTAGATTTCAATGAAACGTTTATTTTCTGTTTGTTTTTAAGTTTGTTTATTTCATTATTTTTTTTGTGCGTCATCTATGGCGGAATAAACGAGTTTTCTTTCTTTCTTTTCTTTCATAGGCTATATTTTATCCCCGTATTCCCACGGGAAATACGAGGGTGAAACCGCGGGGCGCTGCTAGTATATTATATGGTTCGTTCGGAACACAGTGTAGGTACCTACGACCGAGAGGTGTAGGTATTAAATTGATTTAATCAAAGATTACCAAATTGATTGCTGTTTACGACTCTGAGTGTAAAAATATACATAAGTCCTCGTTCTTTTTTTGAGTATGTGAAGTATGGGCAGCGTGGAAGGGAGTGTCAGACTCTAACTGACTAAAAATCATCCGTGTTCCTCCTAGTGTCCGCCGCGTTCCAGGGCAGCGGTGACTCTTTCGAACAAATTCGGCAATCCTAGCAGGCACTGGCCTATGCTGGCCCCGTCTTCTATGCTGACATATCTTTGAGGCGCGCGTGGAATACGACGCGCCGTCGACCCGGGCCTGGTTGCTATCGGACGGCGAGCCACCCAACGCTTGCCGTCCGCAGGCCCGATAACATTCGTTTTGCGTTTCATTTATTAAGGAAATGATGAGGATCTTTTCGTCACAAAGTTCTGCAATGTACGTACCTACATATATTTACGTATCATCTGGATACTAGATACAATTATCATCAGCCTTTCCTCAAATAGGTAAGGTTGGGTTAGTCTAAACCGGATCCAACCTACTGACACGTGCCAATTCCATGTCATCTTCTGTTGTGAAAAAGGAATAGTGCTTTCTCGTCTAGTATAGCACCTTCTCCCTCCCACTCCGGAATGATACGTAATTCAAAATTCAAAAATTCAAAAGTCATTTATTCAAACTAGGCTGATAGACAGCACTTTTTGAACGTCAAATCTATACTTATAATAAATCTGTAGAGAGGTCAATTCTGTACAAGGAATATATTTTCAAAATAACTATCAGGGGGTGATTAGTGATCGATACTGGTGCCAAAAATGCAATCAGTAAAATTTTTGTCTGTCTGTCTGTCTGTCTTTCTGTCTGTCTGTCTGTCTGTCTGTATGTTCTTTATAGAAACAAAAACTACTCGACCGATTTTAACGAAACTTGGTGCAATTATTCTTCATACTCCTGGGCAGGTTATAGTATACTTTTCATCACGCTACAATCAATAGGAGCCGAGCAGTGAAGGAAAATGTTGGGAAAACGAAAGAAGTTACTCCATTTTTTAAGCTTCCGTCGCGTGTGTAGCCTTAATGGTTAAAGTTACATAGAAATCATGTATTACGGAAATGTTCTACATAAAATTATCTAAAAAATATCCCGAAACAGCATGTCTATCTTTTGTCAATTTTAAACCGATCGGGCTGAGAGTTTCAAAATCGGGGGTAAAGTAACTATTCCACGCGGACGAAGTCGCTGGCAGAAGCTAGTTTTACATAAAGACAGTCCCCCAAAACGCCCACCCGTCACCACTTCCTAGTGTTTTAGCTGGGAAGAAGAAGTGGCGTAACAAACTCCCCAGCAACACATATGTCTATTGCGTTTTAAGAACTTGAATTTATCCTTTTTATATAATCCTATTATTATCCTTTAATAATCCTTAAAAGGCGACCGTATTTAAATCTACATATCTCGATATTTTTTAACAAAGATAAATTCTTGTGTTCTCGAACTTGACTGATAAAATAGTGAAGGGCATGAAAATTTCTTAATGACAATAATAAAATTGTTATCTGTGTGTGTAGCAGTAATGCTGAGTAGATTTATGCTTTATGTTTTTATTATTTATTCATCAAGAACAAACAAGAAAGAAAGTCCCTCGGATCTTGTATGGAGTAAATTCATTCATACTCGTATATTTAATATCTTAGACACTTTTAATATTTCTTTCAGTTGGCCAAAGTACAGAGAATTCTTTCGCCCTTTTTCAGCCCTTAATTTTTCAGCGGAACTAATTTTGAGTATAAAGTTTTTATACAATAACTAAGGGTGTGTTGGAGGACAATGATACAAAAACTATATTTAAAACTGAGTTTATTTAGTGACTAGACAATGTACACTTAGAGATAAGTTTAAAATACACACTTATTTCCAATACGTCTATAGGGCCTCTACGAACCTAAGTACAGCTGAGCGAAAATACGGTCCCAATGTAAGCGAGAACCGAGATTATGAACGATGACCTAGTGCGACTTTTTACACTTACTCGATCGCTAAACTCATTCATGTATTATTACAACCACAACCACATATTGTCTGAAGTCCGTTCGCATAGTTTACACACATTATGTTAAACAGTAACATAACGAGTTTCCTCCGTGCCTTGGAAAGCACGTTAAGCCGTTGGTCCCGGCTGTCATTTGTAGATCTTTGGCAGTCGTTACAGATTGTCAGAAGCCAGTGAATCTGATTCCAGACATGCTAAGAGGTACCATGTTACCCAGTTAATGGGTTTTGGAGGTCTGTTAGGTTAGGTTAGGTTAGCCGCTCCGCGTTAAATTCTGCTGAATCCAGTATGACTGGAAGCCGACCCCAATATAGTTGGGAAAAGGCTAAGCAGATGATGATCCGTCCCAAAAAGTCTCGCCTACATTAGAGTCGCATCTTTCGATTTAAAATCATCAATGTAATTTTGAACAAAATATCGAGACCACAGCCTATATACATATATAATATCTATCTTGCCAAAGTAAAATCATTAAGGGTTTACATATTAATAAAAAAGTGTGATTAATCAATTTCAAACTATTTAGAACGTGCAATCAATTTGAATCAAGTGTTACAAAAGGAGAGACTGATAAGTTGTTTGCATCACCACAATTTTCAAGTCCAAATCATCACTATAAATTAGTAACAGTTTTTATCTTCGTCACAAATCACTTAACACTAAATCCACAGAGTTCCCAATAATTTAAATCAGTTTCGCTAATTAAAGTATCTGGAGATGCACTTTTATAAAACCCAGTCGCACTTTTCTAAAACCCAGTCGCACTTTTCTAAAACCCAGTCGCACTTTTCTAAAACCCAGTCGCACTTTCCCGAAACCCAGTTACATTTTTCCGAAACCCAGTTGTACTTTTCCGAAACCGAGTTACATTTTTCCGAAACCCAATTGTACTTTTCCGAAACCGAATTACATTTTTACAAAACTCAGTCGCACTTTCCCGAAACCAAATTACATTTTTCCGAAACCCAGTTGCACTTTTCCGAAACCACGTTACACTTTTCCGATACCTAGTGGCGCTTTTGCCAAAGCAAGTTAAACTTTTCTTTTACCCACTGGCGCCTTTTTCACAACCAAGTTGCACATTGCTGATAATTATCTCAACTTTCTGTATAACCAACACTTTTCCGATACCTAGTAAATTCTCTCCGTTACCAACAGTGGCAGTTTCTGGGTTTCCAGCTGTATTTTCCCAGTTTCTAGTTACATTTTCTGGGTTTCAAGTCGCAGTTTCTGGGCTTTTGATTGCACAGCCTCTGTAGGCCTATCTTGGGCCGTTAAATTAGATGTCATCATCGCGATCGTGGGGTTGATGTCTCTGGAGGACTGCTAGTCGTTGCTGCGTCACCTCCAGGTGATGTTTCCGCCATTTTATGCGTCGATTTTGGAACCATACTTTGACCTGAACAGAAACAATGACTTAGTTAATATATTACACAGAATACACAGTAGCAACATGAATGCCAGTAGGGACTTTTCCTGATTAAAAAAAATATGATTCTATTTAGACCGTCATCAGTTAGATTATCGAAAAATATTGGACACGTACCTATATATTTTTTGCTTTATCAAATCTATAAAAATTGACGAAGAATCAAAGATAAGGAGCGGGGGCTTATGACGTCACGTCGTGGTCAAAATAGTAGCGCGTAGTGACGTCACACTAGTTTTCGTAGTACGCGAAAAAACAAAAAAATACGTGTCTAATATTTTTTTGTAAATCCATCTGACGGACTAATTAGATTATTTTAGTCAACTAACCTATTCTACTAAATGTTATTCAGAAACGTTAGCTAAGTAGCATAATATCTCAATCGTAATCTGTCAAGAAAGCCTCGATTTCCATACGTTTTTGACAAATTGCGACTGACATGCGAATCGGACGTTGCTTAAAAATAAATAGAATTGACCTTCTAGTGTCTTGTTACGGCTGCAAAATTATAAAGGACGCCTTCGGAGACATTGCGCATATTTCATCCATACAATCAATATCGTTAATCTTACTACAATTATAAATACGAGAGTTTGGATCTTTGTTATTCATTCACGCCAAAAAGGCGGAGTGAAACTGGGTGAAATTTGGCCCAGAGATAAATTATAGCCGTTATTATGGATGGGTAATCATTAAAACATGGTCACCTGTGCTTCAGTGAGCTGCAGCGCATGCGCCAGGTACAGTCTCTCCGGCCCCACCATGTACTGCTGCCTCTCGAACTCCGCCTCCAGTCGCTCCAACTGCTCCGGGGTGAAAATTGTTCGTATTCTTTTACTTCTGCCGGAGCTAGAGAAACATAAATTGATATTAGGTTGTTTTTTTTTTCTTTTCTTTTTTTTAAATAAAAACTTTGCTCTTCAGAGGTATGCGGAACAGAGTGTAAAGTTCCTCATGCCTCCATAGAAAAGGGAGGATTTTCCAACCAGACGGTTGTTGTGTCCGGTGGGCAACTGAGCAGAAACTATAGGTGGCAGCACAGACGCGTTAATGTCAAGTATATTTTACTTATAAGTTTCAAATTCCGTGCGAAGCCAAAAAAAAAAAAAGTTTCAAATTTGTAAAATTGTAACGCTAGATGGCACAGTCTACTTCGTGCACGTTCCCTAAACGGAAGGTGCAGGAAGAATAGGTGGCAGCACAGGTCAAATATTTACAACGTAAAAGTTTCAGTTTTGCAACACTAGATGGCATAGTCTACGCCGTGTACGTTCCCTATTATGTTCAAATCGCACGGTAAAGGCTAATACCGCGATACAGAATTTTAGTTCTTTGCAGGCGGGATAGATGCATAATCAGCCTTTCAAAGTTCCCACTACTGGGACACAGGCCTCCTCTCTAAGAGAGGGAATGGGCCGTAAGCCACCACGCGGTCCCAGTGCGGGTTGGTGAATGTCACATGTCTTCGAATTTTTGGTTCTAGGACATGCCGGTTTCCTCACGATGTTTTCCTTCACCGTTTTGAGAGCAGTGGTGATGAAATTAATTAGGAATTTCTCCTGTATTACGGGTACATACATACATACAATTCATATATTATACACAAACAGTCAGACCCGGAACAACTATCTTTAGGCCATACAAATATTTGTTCCGTGCGGGAATCGACACGCAGCGCAACAGTCTATTGCTCACGCACGCACCACTGCGCCAACCAAGTCTTCAAGATACTTGATGATGAGCATAGATTTTAATGAATAAAGGAACTTACAGAATCTTTTCATTTGTCTACGGTAACGAACGAACTACGATGAACCACGTCCCGTATCTACCATTTTGAAACAGCGTCTTTGAAATTCAAAACATATTAGAAGCTTTACAATATCCAATCTGTTTGCCGTCGGCTTCTGCCGAATTCTCGTGAAGAAATCAGTTTTACAGCGTCGAAGCGAGCTCTGAAGGCCATGTGGAAAAAATGCATGTATTTTTTTAAGTTTTCAAATTTAATTACTTATTAGCTCTAGTTAACAATTATGAAATGACAAAGCTTCAAAGTTGACTTTTAGAAAGAGAAGTCTGATACGAACTGTGACGTCAAATGCCACCGTAATTTATCTCAATTTATTTGGGGTAAATTACCCCTCTATCACCGACATTTAGTTTGTCCACTCCTCTATAACTTCGTGGCAATACTCCTTTTTTTCTGCATGTAAAACTATCAAATGACTTCTCCCGCTCTGGGCGGAGCGGAAGGGAGTGTCAGACTCTTACTGACTAAAACCCACCCGTGTTCCTTCTAGTGCCCGTAGCGTTCCAAGGTCGCGGTGACTCTTTCGAACCAATTCCGCAATCCTAGCAGGTAGGCTGACCTTATGGGTAGTGTGCCCAAATGCAAGACCAAAACGAGTCTTGGTCTTGCAGCAAGAGTCTCGCAAGTCTTGCAATACCATCATCTTTGCTGATATCTCTTTGTGGTCGACCCGGGCCTGGTTGTTATCGGACGGCGAGCCACCCATAACTCTCCATCCACAGGCCCGCGCCTACCGTGGCCGGGTATCGAACGTCGTCAATACCCAAGTAGCACATGACAGCCGCATAGTGACTTGATTATAGAATTTTGTGACACTCAAGGCTGCTTTAGTTACCTGCTTAAGGGCTGTGTAGCTAACTACACAGCCCTTGTAATTCTAATTTGGGCCCCAAATTAAGCAGCCTTGAGCATTACAGTGACTGGTTAACGGTGGTATAATCATTGAAACAGCTGTACGAGGCCTGTACAATGGCTTATACTGCTATACAACAGCCATTGCAGCCTAAGATTCAGCTACTTTAATTCTCTTCAACAGCTTTTAGATGTTTTGAGGCTTGGCAATAGCTTTTATTAAAGTATAAATAACCAAACAAAAATACTTTTTTATTTAATTTTCTTTTGTGTATTTTGTGACAGATGACATTTATTGTTTGTTAAAGTGCGCGGGCGGACTATTATTTAAGGTAAGATATTTTTAATAGTTTTCACGTTGGTTTTAAGTGTCCTGTATGTAAATTGAGTTGCGAGTACCACTTTACTGTTAATGTGTATAGGTAATTACATCAAATATTTCACGCGCCATCAGAATAATATCGCTTTAACGAAAATATTTCACAAGATTAAATGGTGTACGAATACTTAATAGATTTATCACTCAAATTATTGCTTTCGAACTTAATGTATTCTATTAGGAAATAAGTGGAAAATATATTGTTTGAATTAAAAGCTATCAAATATCCTTAAAAACTATAAGAAATCATTTGGATATTTAATAACAAATCGTTTCTGTACTGCTAAAATGGCGTTAATTTGTTATCCAGTACAAATTCTCCAGAAATTCTTTTAAAAAGTTATTTGCTGTACAGTGGTGTTACCAAGTCAATGTACCAGCTTCTAGCATTATAATGGCTGGAGAAAGGATTTTAATTATCTTTCTTACTGTGTACTGGTATAAATATAGAGCATACAGTAGCTTTTCAGGGATAAAGAAATCTCGACAGAAAACCATTTCAATATGTACTATCGCGGTCTTCTACGCCTGACCACTTTCGCACAAAAATCGCTTGAACCCTGCGGATGCGCCGAGCCACGCCCCCTTAAAGTTTTGGCCTATTAGGACAGCAATAACGCAATTAGTCGCTATCTGCACTGCGCAGCGTAGTGACGTATCAAGTGTGTAGATAATCCTTTTGTGAATTTTATGGACGAAGTATTTTTATTTTACTAACCTGTGCTGGAAAATTTTGTGCATAATGTCTTTCAGAAATCTCATACGACAGGAACGAAATCATATTATAATTTTTCATGGACAAGGTTTTAACATTAGTCAAATAGCTGAACAGCTGCATATATGAGCGTAAATAGTAAATTAAAGTAAATTAGTCAATGATTTTAATCATTGTTATGGTTTTAGTTCTTTACCAAATTTATAAAAAAAATACCTAAAGAGTATGGCAGGATAAACATGGCTGGAAAAATATTTTTTAACACTGTTCTACGTTATCAACAATTTTGAGAAAAATAGGTATATGTTATAGAGCATAGTAAGGGTAATTTACTAAAAAAAATCGTTACCTATAAACATCACTGAGAAGACTTAAAAATATCTTGCACTAGCTTCTGCCAGCGACTTCGTCCGCGTGGAATAGTTACTTTACCCCCGATTTTGAAACTCTCAGCCCGATCGGTTTAAAATTGACACAGTTTCATACAAACGTTCATTATTTTATCCCCTTGGGGGTAGAATTAATCAAAATCCTTTCTAAGCGGATGCCTACGTCATAACATCTACCTGCATGCCAAATTTCAGCCCGATCCGACGATATACGTAAGATTACTGCTAAGCTATCGGGAGTTACACGTGTTATTGTGAGTCAACCATAAAAGATAGACATATGCTGTAGTGGGATATTTTTTAGATAATTTTATGTAAAACATTTCCGTAATACATGATTTCTATGTAACTTTAACCATTAAGGCTACACACGCGATGGAAGCTTAAACAATGGAGTAACTTCTCCCGTTTTCCCAACATTTTCCTTCACTGCTCTGCTCCTATTGATTGTAGCGTGATGATAAGTATACTATAACCTGCCCAGGAGTATGAAGAATAATTGTACCAAGTTTCGTTAAAATCGGTCGAGTAGTTTTTGTTTCTATAAAGAACATACAGACAGACAGACAGACAGACAGACAGACAGACAGACAGACAAAAATTTTACTGATTGCATTTTTGGCACCAGTATCGATCACTAATCACCCCCTGATAGTTATTTTGAAAATATATTCCTTGTACAGAATTGACCTCTCTACAGATTTATTATAAGTATAGATAATACTTCTTTAGCGTATCTGACGTTTTAAAAAGATTTAAAAAATTATTTTGTATGAGATTTTTTTATTAAAAAAAGAAATCTATTAATTATTTTATTTTAAAAACTAATGCACACAGAGTTTTGATAACTAACGAGAATTTTTCTCTTAAGAAGGTGATTTCATTGTAAAAAATCAACGTAACTTTTCCGAGGGGCTGACTGACTGATCTGACTCATGTTTATCCTGCCATACTTTATATAAATAAAATTTTACTAACGATGCAAAACTTTATCATGCAAATGTTATCTTGTGCAAGTAATTACATACTTTTTAGTTTGTTTTAAAACAGTAAAAGTATTCTATAATAGAAATATATAGATTTGTAAAGCGATTGTAATGATTATGCACGTGGTATGTATTACCTACTGCTTTGTTGTGAACTTGTGACGCATGAACTCGAATACTTTCTCACTCTCACACGCACTATCTGTTTCAATTTCGATGTAGGTTTTATAGAAACAATGCTTTCCACTGTGTATCGATATGAAAAGTATTTTATTTATTAATAGTAGAGAATCTTAAACAAGCAACAGCAACATTTTTATGAGATTATTTATTATTTATTTGACGTGATTTGGCGACGCATGGATTAGACGCCATGAAGAAGAGGGTGTCTTAGAAAATAGACCGCGGGCACCACGTCCATATCTCATTACAGAAGCAAACTTTCAACGTATGGTGGACACCTATCAACAAGAGAATTCATTCACGACGACGAGAGTATTCGCCGAGGAGTACGACGCGCGACGTGTCATTGCGCACCATTCGTCGTGCTTTACACAGAGCGGGGCTCCATCATCGAAAACCGGCAAAGAAAATAGTGCTCACCGAGCAACGAAAGCGGCTAGGATGAGATTTACAAGAGAATATATAATAGAATAGAGATATGGATTTCTCAAGCACTATATTTTCAGATGAGAAATGTTTTAGGTCGAGCCAAAATAGTCGTCGACACTTGTGGCGCGTGACGAATACACGCTACGAATCTATACACGTGGTTCCATATAATGATTCTGGAAGGGTTTGCTCTAATATATGAGGTTGGATGAGTGCTGATAGTCCCGGAGAGTTTGCCCAATAGTCAGGGCAAGCAAATGGCGCAACTTACCGCGAATGATTAGAATTCGTGATGGTTACTGTGCGAACGGTTTATTCGAGAGCAGAGCTCTCTGAATTTATATTTACTATATACAAGACAATAGTCCGACAATAGTCACTAGAAAACTTGGTTAAACGAGCAAACGGAAATAAAAACCGTACTCTGGTCATTCCGATCTCCTGACCTGAATCCCATCGAAAATTGGTGGGGTATAATGGTACCGAGATGGGATCACCGACGGGAAAAAACGCAAATGGAACTTCTTCCTCATTGTGACGAAGTTTGGGAATCTGTAAGGGGTTCCAACTTGTGTGAAGTTTTAGTACGATCAATAAAAACGAGATGCAATGCTGTTATTGATTTTCGCATTAGTCTATCCAGCTGATCCCACAATAGTTCTGTCGGGTTTAAGTCAAGGGACTGTGGACGCCATATCATGAGTTTTCACACCTGTTGTTGTTCTTTTCTTATATTAAACTCCTTGCATATTCTTGACGTGTGCTTTGGATCATTATCCTGTTGAAATATAAATCCCGGACCAATTAAATGGGCTCCAGAAGGCACTGCATTATCCTCCAATTCAATCTTGAAATCTCACGATTACTTTTACTGGATTTATGAAGGCCGATTAAATTATTATGCTCCTAGCCTCTTGCATAATTATATTCCTTAGATTTACCCATTTTCTTCAAAAAATGAAACTCAGAAGGGAAAAACAAAAAAATATTGCTAGACATTAAGTACTAAGCTATGCAGAGTGTGTTTTCTAGTTAAAATCAGAACTACCGTTAAAATATTTGTAGTAGTTATTCTATAGTTTACTTGTGTTTATATCTCAATAGCTAAATCCAAACAAAATTGCGACTTCAAAGATAAACTTCGAAGAAATTCCGACAATAACACTATCATGGTTTTATGACCAGGAGTAGGCAAATAACAATAGCTGTTAACGATTGTACTATAGATAAGTACTTTGCGGTGTTATACAAACAATTAAACCCAATAAATGATTTCTTTAAAATGTATTGCTTGTAACTTTAAAAAAATGCAGGTGACAAATACTTTTGAGCGGTTAAATGAAAAGCTTCAATTTCTGTTGTTGGTTTCAAATAAACAATACTTGGTAAAAATTAAAAAGTCATTTTATAAAAGAATGTCATAGGTATACAAAATATATATATTTTTTAACTTGATTTGTCTTTTTGACCTAGTCACCCTTTGCTTGGGTATAACTTTAACTTTATAACCTTGTTCTAACAGTAAACATAATTTTAGAATCATTTTTGTTTGAATCTATATTGTTTAATTACTGATTTTGTTTATTAATTCGCGTAATTGTTTATTTTCAGTTTTTATTTACTATGCCATTTCAAATATTTTGTTAAATAACTATACCACCGACATTATTATATAGTAATTTAGGTAAGAATGTCATCAATAGAATAGCTACTGTTTCTAAAAAAAACTGTTGCATAGAATAATAGGTCACACCCACAAGGGAGGGACATTTTTATTTGAGTTGATTTTACTTATTGCCAACTTCTTCTTGAATTGTGTGTTTTACATCTTTAAGTACTCTATCCAAATTCGATACCTAATATTTTATGAATGCCCTTTTAGATAAAGTGATGAGAGATTTTACTTGATTATTCTTTTCAAGAATAAAGTAAAATTGCAGCAAATATAATTTCATATATTTTGAATTTGTTGGAATTTTTAATTTACAATTACCAACCAAGGCGTATGCCTTCTAACTTCTGCCAACTAACAATTTAGTTGCTTAAGCCAATTTCAGTTAAGATTTTTTTCTAATAATACCAGTTTGCTAAATAACAATACAACACGTGCGGTGTGCGTCGCTCGCGCCGGTCTTGTCTTTCATTCGTCTATTCAAGATCAAGAGGGCGGGGCTAGTAAGCGCTTCTATTTTAAGTGCTAGCAAAAATGAGCTTAATGGTGGTCAGACGGAAGTGTCCGCGATAGTACATTGTTTGGGTTTCGAAATACCCTTGCAAGCCCAGTAGTTAGGTAATTTTGCGCATCCTTCTCTTTTTTTAATTTAGTTTAGAACAGCGCTATCCATGTCATTTCGTCAAAACAACCGAAAAATATTTTGCTTTTCCCTTTTCGTATTATATTATGATTGTTAATTAGTTAATTATTGTTTTCAGGAATAATAATGCCGTTTAAAATAATCAAAACCGTTGAAAAAGGAAACGAAAGATTATAGAGAAGGAGAAGAAAAGTGGTTGGGAGCATTTCATTTTTCATAATGGCATTCGTAATTATGTTGTATTTTCACAAATTATGTTTCATATTGATTAAAAAACAGTATTTACAAATTTATACAATGATTTTTTATTTTTCTTATCATCCTTAATAAGATTGTATCTTTGCTAAATTTTGAAAATAAATTTTGGGGAAACTTTTATTATCCTCGGTCATGAAAAGCACCTCCTTTCGATCAGTACCTAGCACAACATTCACTGAGTCTTTTTGCTACCTGCGAAAGTGGTGTGCTACCTCTTTGCAACATCATTTTAATCAAATGCAATTTATTTTCAAAAGGATAGGCAAACAAATCTATTTGTGCGGAACCCTATGCGTAAATGACACTGGCTTGTAAACATCAACTGCATCAGTACTGCTCCTTTGCAATTCGTCCATAGAAGCTTCAGCGTATTCTTTTAACAGTTTTCTTTTTACTCCACTTTTCATTTTTTATTTAAAGTGTATTATTAAAACATACGTAGTATAGCTCTTGAAATCGCTTCGCACATTATGCAAAAATAAATCAAATTTGACGTAATTTAAACACCAATAATCTAGATTTACTCTTAAATAACGCTGAAAGCTGTATAATAACTGTCAGCTACACTTTATGCATTGGCATTAGGATGGAGTACTCCTATTCCAATTTACAACTCAGGGTGTTTAATTATGCTCTTATAAATCTGACAGCATTTGTAGAAATTCCTTATACACTTTTAACCAGCCATTAACAAGCTCGTTGAAGTAGAATTACAATAGAATTAGTGTATACCAATTAAAAGCTAGTGGCATTATTCAATGTTTTAATGCAGCCCGCAGCATTACAAGAGAGGTGAATTTTACGTATTAACCAGCCGTTAACAAGCTTTGGGCTTCTAGACCAGCTAGTAGTATCTCAAACAGCCAAAAGCTGGACTAGAGCATTTTAAAATTCTACTTAAATGTTTTTAGTATACTTTTTCGCCACTATCAAGTCATTAGTCAGCTATGCTGTTTAATAGTGTATAATCTTTCCTTAATACAGTCTAAAGACTCACCCTATCCTTTAGTACAGCTGTATAAAAGCTGTAGACTGTAATGTAGCTTATTTATGACCTAATTCATCGCTAAAGTGCTACTTGGGATAACATCTGGGTAGGGTCTTCTAGCGCGTCCTCTTCGGGTATTTCCACTCAAACCTGCCTTTATACGGGACATGTAAATAGTCAGGGACTAAAGAGATACTGACCTGTTGGAACACGTCATCGAATGACTCCTGGAGCTCTTCATCTGACCCACTTGCGGCCTCATATCTGGTCGTGGACTGTCTGCAAGAAAATTGTCATGTTAAACTCGTTTCATCATTAACATCAGAGATTTGTGTAGAAATGTCAAACTGAGTTTCCTCTTTACCCGTGTTGATAAAACTGGTTCAATGTCTAGCTTTTTTCCAAGTCATCATCATCTGCCTAGCCTTTTCCCAACTACATTGGGGTCGGCTCCCAGTCAAGCTGGATTGAGCTCAATACCAGTATTTTACGTAAAGCGGCTACCTACCAGACCTCCACAACCCATTAACTGGGGAACACGGTACTTCTTGGCAAGACTGGTGTCAGATTTTCTGGCTTCTGACAATCCGTAACGACTGCCATAGATCTCCAAATGACAGCCGGGACCCACGGCTTAACGTGCTTTCCGAGGCACGGAGAAGTCTCGTTATGTTAAGATGGTCACCCATCCACAGACCAACCTCGGCAAGCGTTGCTTAACCTAGAAGATCGACCCGTGCGGCTGTTATAATTTAGCCACGAGCTCCTCCAAGCTTTTTTCCAAGTACTTATTTATTTTTATATAATACTTGATTGTACACCTCATTATAAGAACAGGACAAACATTTATAAAAACAAGAGTACAATGGGCGGTCTTATCGCACAAGGCAATCTCTCACAGACAACCTTTGGATGGACTGAGTGAAAGGAGATACATTTAGGGCTGTCAGTGTATAATCGTTACAAATAATACTATTTAGTCATATTAATATAAAATACATAAATAAAATATAATATACATACATATAAATATCTTTATTTATTGTGAGATGTATTTGCTCTTGACTCTAGTCTAGGTCAGAGGTGACAGAGACAAAGTCGACGACGGATTGAGCTTACCCAGAAGAAGCTTGTTCACTCTAACTTTGAAGAAATAAAGGTTGAATCAACGTTAAGATGGTCATCTATCAAATATAAAATTTGAGAAAGGAGCGAAAAAAATTGAGTGAAAAGTATTTATTTATTTATGTATACACAATACACTAAAAATAGAAAATTTTGTACAGAAACCAAGAGCACAAAGGTACTGCTTATTTCAATAGAAATTTCTTCCAGCAGACCTGCGACAGAAGAGTGGGATAAGAAATGTAGACAGTGTGTAAAGAGACAGAGAAGGAAACTTTAAATATACTATACTAACTAAAACTTATTATTATTATTCTCCTTCACCATTTTTTTAAACGCTGGTAGCGTTTGAGCACGCCTCACTTTTCTATGGGTAATGTATTATATAAACGAGCTGCTTGTTCACTAAAAGATACTTATGTATGTTGGTGGGAACTTCCTGTTTAACCTGATTCAAGATTCAAAGTATTTATTTCAAATACACCATTTACAGGCACTTTTGAATCAAGGTCGGTCAGTCAAAAACATGAAGCTATTAACTATTTGCACGTTCGAACGCGTAGATCGAACGCGTTCTACGTTTTTCAAACTTTGTTCTGTATTACATAACCTTGGTTACATTATCCTTGTTGCTTCTTTATGTTTTCTGACATGCAAAGAAAAACAAAGGAAATTATAAAACAATTCAAACTACAGTAGGGCCTCGTTAATCCGGACTCCCGCTTGTTCGGTGATCGCTGTAATCCGGCCGGGCAATGGGGTTCGCGTGTATTTTTATTTTTTATTTTACTTTATTCAGAAAACCAACAGCGATACTTATAAAACATTACAGAAAATATAAATCAATTTTGTATGGCTAATAATAGGTTTCCTTGTTTAACTTAATGTGTAGGTATAAACTATGCGAACGGACTTCAGACAATAGGTGGTTAGTAATTATAAAGACATATCAAAATCTGCTAATTACATACCAAAATCTGTAATTAACAATTCATCATATTGAATTCTTAAAGATGATGATGAACAGAGCGTAGTCGTAGTTTGTGCAGCTTGCTATTCCTCTTTCAGAATGATATTTTTAACCTCAGCTTTAAAACTGGGTTTTGTACAATTAAATAAGTCAACTTGAGAGAAATTACTGTGTATGTGCGGGCTTTTCAAATGAATGCCGAAAATTATAAACAGAAGAGAATTACAGACTTTTTCAAGAAGAATTAAGTAATGTTTTATTTTAACTTGTTGTTTTTCTAACATAGTTTTAATTTTGAACATGTAGGTACATTTTTGTCTTTAGGCTTTATTTTAAAAATTGACTAAAGAAACTAAGGTTAAACATTATGTTTTATTACCATTAAATATGGCATACTATAATCCGGACGTCTCGATAATCCGGAAAGGGTCTTGTTTTTGCCTCTCCGGATAATCGAGGCCCTACTGTATAAAGATTAAAACAAGTTAGTGGCAGTTAAGAGGCGACCAGTCTCAACCGACGGCGCCCGTCCACGAACATGACGCGTGTATCGGCACCATTTAGCTCAACCATTTGAATGGAACCGAATGATCTTAAACACGCGCCATCATCAGCGAAACATTTGAGCGAGCATGACATGCTCTCAACTGCCATTTTAGTTGAAGTCACAAAGTAAACTTTATCTTACCACATATATATATATAAATGGCTTCATGGTGCTCACATTTGCAACATTTGAAAATAAAATGCTTCTACATTATACAAAACTATGATTTACAATAACCAAGCAAATACTGATGGAGCTGAGTACCAGTATTTGACATGGAGCAACGTTCTATCTTCACCTCCAGTCCTCCAAATCTCAGGATAAAGGCTTTCCAAAACACGGGGATCTCGATATAATAAGGTGGTTACCGATCAATAACCCGACTTCAGCGAGCCCGAATCATCCTATAATTTTGGATAATATTGGCAGAAGCAATTTGGTTTTGTAATAAGTAGACATATTTATACGTATAGATGTTTAACTAATACCTACATAAATCTATACTAATATTATAAAGAGGTAACGTTTGTGAGTTTGTGAGGTTGTAAGTTTGTGACGTTGTAATCTCTGGATCTACCGATTACTAAACCGATTTTCAAAATTATTTCACCAATAGAAAGCTACGTTATTGTGGAGTGTCATAGGCTATATTTTATCCCCGTATTGCCACGGGAACGGGAACAACGCGGTTGAAACCGCGGGGCGCTGCTAGAAATATATAATAGTGCAATAGTGATTATAATTCAAGTTTCAACAATAGATACTGACCTAAGTGTGTTATATTATTGTTAGTGTACTAATGTAATTTAAATTAACAATTGTATGCCACCTACTGAGGCAGGACAGAGAGACCCATTACCAATTACTTTGTAATTGTTCTATCCATTTTTTATCTGTGTACACAAATAACCGTATTTGATTTGATCGGGGGATTACTATCGTACTGTATGGATCAGAATGTTGGGCTGTGAAAAAGATGGATGAAAATAGATTACATGTAGCGGAGATGAGAATGTTGAGATAGATGTGACTACCTATAACTACCTATACTATGTAGTTGAGACGCATCGTCGCGAACACTGCTAAATTCCTGATTGCAGCATGTGCAGATTACCGCATACGTCTGTCATTAATTTGTCAATAATGTACGAGATTACCATTCTATGCCATTTCTTTCAATGGAGTGTCAGTGATTGACCATTGGAAAGTCATAATTCAACTTAAAAAATCATTTATTTCAATCCCTTTAGGGTAAGATAATGACGCTTTTATATTAATAGATTACCAAACTTGTCAAAATCAACTATTATGAAATCCATGATAGACCGTTCTGACACTATTGTAATAGCAGACTTGACGCCCTGGAATGTAAATGAACACTAGAGAAACTGCGATAAAGAGCTAAGCGCCTTTGAATAAATAACAGGCAATAACGCATAATATTGCTGTATTGAAATAGTGCATAAGTATCGTGTTAGTCTATGAGTATCTAATTGTCATATTTATAAAATGTAGGTAAAACAAATTCTTCACAAACTTCGTAGTGTTTAGCTGGGATGAAATAGCCCAAGAAAATACCTGAAGAAAGTAGAATAATGGGGTTTAAAAGATTCGCAAATAAATTATTCTGGTAATCATCAATCACAGTCTGATTGAATACCAGAATTATTTTATTATTTATTAAATTATCAGACTACAGATAGGTCCAATTCTGCTCAAGTGAAATAACAACCTCGAATGGTTCATTTAAAGAATCCAGTATTTGTTAAGTTCAAGTTACTAAACTCATTAGTGTAAGTTTTATGTACCTACCCATACCTAGGATACTATACTATAAAGATTTTTATCCTAAACGCTCGTAGAAATACACATTGTCTCTTTTTTTCTGGATGGGAAATCATCAAATGACTTCTCCTGCTCTGGGCGGAGCGAAAGGGAGTGTCAGACTCTTACTACCCGCCCGCCGCCCTTACCCACCCGTGATCCTACTGAACTGTGATCTCAAGAGACCTATGTAGATCTTGAGCTATTTTTATTAATAAGTCTATTCTTTATTTGCCTTACCTTGTTTCCCAAAATGATAGGTAAACAAAGACACTCTCGCATTAGTGTTAAATAAAAAATATGCAGTATTAGAGATAACTTAGATACAAGTCGTCAGATCTCACTCAAATTGAAACTCACATTGACCACATAACAAGCACGAGCTTTCGAATATAAAAATAGTCATCAAAATTGGTACCTACACCCAGTAAAAAATTAAGAGGTAATAAACCCAAAAAAAATACAGTTGATTTGAGAATTTTCTCCTTTCTTTGAACTCGGTTAAAAATAGCCAGTGTATACACAGGAGCAATTTTTTTTAATACCGGGTATTGACGACCCTAATTATTCCAGCTAATTTATACATACAAACATATTCACGTTACAAATGCCAAAACACACCATATTAAATTTAGGGACACTAGCATTATGTCACTGGACCATCATAACGAATCTATCAATTGAATGACAAAAATCAGTTCAGCAGTTTTGACGCTACGGTGAAATACGCTTAAATACAAACATGCATACATACATAGACAGCTAAAATCATAGCCCTTACTTTTAGCTCAAACTTTTTAATAAACAAAATCCCTGTCTGTTATCTATTTTCTACATTTTAATCCCTCTAATACAGATTTTGTCCACCTGCATCCATTCGACGCAAAGAGGACATCATTTCATTAATCCGGCTCGAGGGGCTCTCGGCTTCTCTCTTTAGCTTTAATTAAACCCTACTTTTATTGTACCCCATTAAATGTCACAGGAATGGCAAGGGAATTATTTTATAGAAGTTTTGTTCTATTAAATATTTTGTAAACTTTAAGTAGTTTATCGCAGGGCTACGTAGCTCATCAATCAATATGTAATAAATTAAGGTGACTATTTAAACGATCGAATGTAAATTTAAATCAAGGGTGTCAAAAATACTGGCTATGGCGTAATGAAATACTAAGAGAGGCTGAAAGAAGACGAAGCAGACTGAGGGCGAAGAGTGGACAAAAGTATTGAAAACGGTGACTATTCATACGTGCTTTTTTTCTGGATGGGAAAGCATCAAATGACTTCTCCCGCTCTGGGCGGAGCGGAAGGGAGTGTCAGACTCTTACTGACTAAAACCCACCCGTGATCCTTTTAGTGCCCTTTGCGTTCCAGGGCCGCGGTGACTCTTGCGAACAAATTCCTGTACTCTAGCAGGTTCTGACCCTATGGGGCCCCGTCTTCTTTGCTGACAGCTCTTTGAGACCTCGGCACGGGCCTGGTTGCTATCGGATGGCGAGCCCCCCATAACTCGCTGTCCGCAGGTCCGCGCCTATTATGGCGGCCGGGAATCGACCTGCGTTTTTCGACGCCCAGAGCGTCTTCTTCTGTTGCGGCAGCTGGGGCGTGAGGTTTCCCTCTCCCGCACGGTCTGCCTCCTCCTTCGCTAGCATTACAGCTTCGCGCTTCGCAGAAGGAGGTAACCTAATAATACGTATCTGAGGTATGACTTAAATAGACTGAAAGTTTTGGAAATTCTAATTTCAACATTCTAACCTGAACGACCAAGCCCCGCTGCAAGGTTCTCCTATTTCTGTCTGCCGGGCTTGAAGAACCTAAAATGAATGGCATGACGGGAGTTAAGTTCGCTCGCTCACTCTAGCTCCCGTCATACCATTCGAACCTAACCTATCCGTGTCGGGGTGCCGTTAGGTTCCTGTGCCCTATGTTCCGTTACTTGGCTAGTATTACTGACACCTACTCAGTATTTTTTTTCGCTCTATTTTTTAAATAATTCAGACACGTGAAGTTTTAGTTTTATTATCTTATACATACATAAAGATTATTGTAAAACATCATATTTATTAGTTTATTATTTTAGCACATAACACAGTATTTTATTAGTATTATATATTATTTGTTATTGCTGTCTCCAAAAATTGTATTTTAAATTTTATTTATTTTTTGTACATACCACAGTTTTGCCTTTTTAACCCAAAGGTTGACTGGTAGAGAATGCCTTGTTGCATTAAGTCCGCCCATGCACCACACAAAATACAACACAACACAAGTTTAAATAAATAAACTTTTTACCACTGCTAGTTGCTCATTAAACGATTATTCATAATTATCCAGTTAAGTTAATTTTTCGAAAACATAATTCAACGCCGCTTGGTTTAGTACAAAAAATTAAATTTAAAGAACAATGGCGAAATTTTAGCTGACTTGAATTTAAGCGTCTAAAAGTGACTTATATACGACGGAATTTCTATTATTTTTCTATATTTTTTCAAAGTATTACATTTACTAGATCAGGCCGGAGAAAAAAGATATTTTAAACGAAAAGTTATTTGACTTTTTGATTACCGTGTAGTGTTGCCATTTTATATTTATCCTGCCAAGTGACAGTAAGTACAGAATTATTGAATTGTAATCAGTTTTATTGTTTTATTACGGAGTAAGTGAATAGTTAAACGGAGTAACAAAATAGTTTATTTCTAAGTGTAAGTGTTCCGTGCAGGGAGGTCAAAACACTGCGATGAAAAAAAAAATAGCTTTTAATGACTGGCAAAAAGACTAGTATCCTGAATCTAAAAAAAAGTAGTTTGATTATACTGACGATTGTTGTTGGTTGACACATGGTTGATACCATATTCAATCACTGCTCTCTTTTGCTTTTTCCCGTATTTTTTTAATCTTCATTTGTACGGACTGCATATTATGGACTGTGATATGCCCCTGTGTGATCCTGTGCGTGTTTAAGGACTCGCGAGACTTTCCCTGTGACATTGAGCTTTTTCTATACTGGACGTCGATCTTGCCTTATTGTTTTGGATTACTTATCAGTGAACTAGTTGTATGCTAGATACCGCCAGATGGAAGGTCGTAGAGCAAACCGACACGAATCCTGTGTATCAACTGAATGATATTCCTGGCCGGAGAGGAATCAGTAAACATTGCTGTTATTGTTTAGTTTGTCGTTCGCATAGTAGATCGTTACGCTCATGTAATGACGCTAGTCTGGTATTTAGGATGGGCCTGACACCGCAAAATATTACCACACCCACAGAATTTCTGGATGAAATAATTGTAAGAGGATGAAGAAGAATAAATATAGATTTAAAAATAAAACTTGTTTTATTGGTTCTTATGAAGTCGATATTTCCACACACATTCTAGGATTTTATAAATACTTGCTAAGCTTGCGAAACTTAGCAAGTAATTATTAAGTCCCAGAATGTTAGATAAATCTTATTGATTCAATACCTAAAACAATGCTCTCGGCGACTGGCTGCCTCAAACCAGTCTTACTATATATTATTTTTTAGACACCTATTGAATATAACGTGAAACGACGACTTGTCAAGTGCATTTGATCGTCTCGGGGGGCCTTTACCTACCAACTTACCATAGACATAACCTACAAAAGTTCATGACTGAATATCTATTTTTCTCGGCCTTCTTGAACCAAAATTCTTGCATATACTAATTCAGAAGGTGACGCTGAGTTAAACAAGATATTTTTCATTTAAAGACGTAAGAATTTAACCTCAGCTAAAACAATGTATGGGCGGCTGCCATTGTCCTTTTGAAAACTCCCACCACAAAAACCTAAGTTCCCCTAAAAAGTAAAAAATAATAAATCAACTCAATCTTCAAATTAAAATTTAATTATTGGTGTGTATTTTGGTACATTTTACATGAGATCTTAGTAATAAATAAAATAGTTCCTCAAAAATAAAAGAATAATATACTCTATTTAAATAAAATGTACCTAAGTATGTATTATTAATTCTAAAAAAAATACGTCGCGTTGGGGGACCGCTTTAAACCTATTACTAACTAAGCAGCGCGGTCCCCCAACGCGTCCTATTTTTTGTGGTGTTGTGTAGCTTTAGGAGTCTGTGTCTGGTTTGGTTTGCTAGTCTCAAATTTTCATATCGATCAATGTGTGGTGGGTTTAAACGTTTGAATGAAATGTTTGGAAGGAACTTAATCAAATGTATTTTTTTTTTTCAAAGAATTTCAAATCCATCACCTTTTGTAATACCTTAGTTTACTTTTTTTCGCGATTTGTCAGACAAATTAAAACAGAATAAGAATTCTAGTTTATTTTGTTTTAAACTCTGGGTTTACAAACAAAAGCAAGATATTGGTACATACAAACTCGTATTTCATAAGTCCATTGTCAAACCTCGGTGGAATATTGTAAAAGCGTATCCGTGGAGTTTTTTGCACGTATGTACATAGAGATCTACGCCTTGTTACGTGCAAATAGATTCATCATTTTGACAGACCGACTTTGACAATAACCTGTAAATGATTTATTTGATACTGGCTAACCCGCGCAACTTCGTCTGCCTTATATAAGAAAAAGAGAAAAATAATCCGTTTTTGCAAAGTTTTTCATTGATGCTTCGCTCCTGTACGGGGCGGACGTGATCGACTGGACTGTAGGGTGGCCAGGGTAGGTTATCCTATTCTTCAAAAGTGGACTGTATGGTGACAACCCACCTAGGTATAAATGATCCAGACGCGTTGACGCTCCGTCTATGAGCTACGGGCCATGAGGATGCAACCCTTAGCTGAATACTTGCTATACTTGCTGTTATTGACACAGTATATAGGGGTAGGTATAGAGGGCTTACCAATAAAGTCACAATAAAACACTATTTAACTTGTTCACTATGCACTTAGCGATTTGAAGGGTGAAATTCGCGACTATATGATTCTACATTTAGGTATAAATCCAAATTATCTTGACAATGACTACGAATTTAATAAACTTCCTATTTTACTATTGTACGGCGTAACTATACCGTATCGACACCCAAAAAATCACCGTGTGTGATGAAGTTTATTAACTTAAATTTTCACTATGTCTATCCTAGAATTTAGGCTATATCTAGGCTTAGGTCTATGTGAGTAGGGGTTGTCGTACCTTTATGGATAGCCCTCGGTAAGCTCCATACAGCGGAGACGAATTCACCCCTTCATCCCCCTCCATGTAGGGGTGGGATGCCAAAAACTATACAAAACTATAGTAGGCGCGAAGCTATTACCTACTTGGGGTGAATTTACCGTAAAGCTATGCTAGGAGGGCTATACAGCTATATGTATCTCTATAGATACGACAACCCTCTACAAAACTACATATGTTTCAACCCTGTCACTTAAGGGGTTGCAACTCTATAAGCGTATATGTTTCAGGGGGATAAAAATAAACAGTTTTATTCAAACCTAAATTACGGCTTTATGCCTGCATACACTATAAACATCTATATATCCCCTGAAAGGATTTTTCAAGGCGGTTCTATTTCAGACATTTAGAAGTCTAGAATCTAGACTTGTTTTTTCGGAAAAGGAAGAGGGTAGATGCAAAGTGTTTTATTTTGTGCATACCTTCACCAGGGCTATTTATCAAAAACTGTTGACCAATCACGTACCAGCACCCTCCTGCTCTGTGATTGGTCAGTGTCGCTTTTAGCTATGCGACTACCTTTGACCTAATATTTCAAGTCTCAAATTACCAAGCCCTTTCTATTTACCTATGTATGTCTGTCTGTGTGTGTATATACCTCGATTACCTTATATACCACCGATATACCTTTATATACCTTGATTACCTTTATATACCTTCGATTACCAGGGTTACCATGTGTTTACTGTTATGTGTAAGGGATAGGATACCCTACCTAACTATATTCTATCTATTTGGAAGAAATAAAGGCTCCAAGGGCTTATATACTGCCTCTTGAGAGCAAACAACTGTAACGAATGTGTTTTATTTCAATAACAAACTATGTATCAACTATAGCTACCTATAACTATCTATACTATGCAGCTTTATCTGTTACAGCATTCTATGTGCTAACTAACTACCTATAACTACCTATACTATGTAGTCGCGGTTTTATTTATTTGCAACATTCTATGTACTACTATAGCTACCTATAACTACCTATACTATGTAGCTAAGACGCATCGTCGCGAACATCTCTCCCGCCGTGCAGTGCAGCGATGACTCGGTGCGATGACGTCGCGGCGCTGCAGAAACCCGGTGAGCGACGCCTGTAGCCACGTCGCCCGCTGCGCGGCGCCGGTGCTCGATGCCGGTGCTCGACGCAGCTGTGCAGTCGCCGGTCTGCCGCTTCCCTGCTGTGGGTCGCCTGCAGTCGCAAGGCTGTTGCGTAGGCTCTCGCAAATGTGCGAGCTGTGGGCCTGATGGCCCGCTGTCTGTGCGAGCTGCGAGTGCGCGCAGCATCGCCTGCTGCGGTGGCAAGCTGTGTAGGCAGCATTGCCTGCTGTATCGCCTGCTCAAAGCAAGGCGGTGGCGGGCCGAATATGCCCGCAATGGGGGCTAGCTGCGCCCGTGGGCGGCATCGCCCGCTATGTTGGCGAGCTGCGTGAGCAGCATCGCCCGCTACTGCTCGCTTGATGCGAGCCGAATGCGGACCGAACATGTCCGCGGGGGTGAGCTGCGCCGGTGGGCAGCATCACTCGCTATGTTGGCGAGCTGTGGGAGCATCGCTGGCTACTGCTCGCTTGATGCGAGCCGAATGCGGACCGAATATGTCCGCGGTGGGGCGAGCTGCGCCTTGCGGGCAGCGTCGCCCATCTATGGTTGGCGAGCTGTGAGAGCAGCATCGCCCGCTACTGCTCGCTTGATGCGAGCCGAATGCGGACCGAATATGTCCGCGGTGGGGTGAGCTGCGCCTTGCGGGCAGCGTCACCCATCTATGGTTGGCGAGCTGTGAGAGCATCGCCGGCTACTGCTCGCTTGATGCGAGCCGAATGCGGACCGAATATGTCCGCGGTGGGGTGAGCTGCGCCTTGCGGGCAGCGTCACCCATCTATGGTTGGCGAGCTGTGAGAGCATCGCCGGCTACTGCTCGCTTGAAGCGAGCCGAATGCGGACCGAATATGTCCGCGGTGAGGTGAGCTGCGCCTTGCGGGCAGCATCACTCGTCTATGGTTGGCGAGCTGTGTGAGCAGCATCGCCCGCTACTACTGCTCGCTTGATGCGAGCCGAATGCGGACCGAATATGTCCGCGGTGAGGTGAGCTGCGCCTTGCGGGCAGCGTCACCCATCTATCGGTTGGCGAGCTGTGAGAGCAGCGTCGCCGGCTACTGCTCGCTTGATGCGAGCCGAATGCGGACCGAATATGTCCGCGGTGGGGCGAGCTGCGACTTGCGGGCAGCGTCGCCCATCTATGTTGGCGAGCTGTGAGAGCATCGCCGGCTATTGCTCGCTTGACGCGAGCCGAATGCGGACCGAATATGTCCGCGGTGGGGCGAGCTGTGAAGCATCACCCATCTATGTTGGCGAGCTGTGAGAGCATCGCCGGCTATTGCTCGCTTGACGCGAGCCGAATGCGGACCGAATATGTCCGCGGTGGGGCGAGCTGTGAAGCATCACCCATCTATGGTTGGCGAGCTGTGAGAGCATCGCCGGCTATTGCCCGCTAGGTGCGAGCCGATTGCGGACCGAATGTGTCCGCGGAGGGGCGAGCTGCGCCTGTGGGCAGCGTCACCCATCTATCTGGTTGGCGAGCTGTGATAGCAGCATCGCCGGCTATTGCTCGCTTGACGCGAGCCGAATGCGGACCGAACATGTCCGCGGGAGGTGAGCTGCGCCGGTGGGCAGCATCACTCTCTCTCTGTCCGCTGAAAGTAAGTTGGTAGCGGGCCGGATATGCCCGCACGGGGGGCGAGCTGCGCGTGTTGGCAGCATCACCCATCTATCTGTTGGTTGGCGAGCTGTGGGAGCAGCGTCGCCTGCTGTTGTCTTACTTTGGTAGTGGGACAAGTTTCTTCACTGGACGCTTTAAGGTGCCGCCAGATGTGCGCACCTCAGCTGTCCGGACCTCTCCATCAGCGCCCGGGAAAACTGCGATTATGCGGCCTCGCGGCCACGTGTTGCGAGGCAGCTGGCCGTCTGCGATGAGTACGGGATCACCCACCTGCAGATTAGGGCCACGGCTATGTGGCTCCCGCCGGTGTTGGAGCTCGGGTAGGTACTCACGTACCCAGCGGCGCCAGAACTGGTCGGCGAGTGCTTGTGAGCGCCGCCAGTGGCGCTTGCTGTCGATGTCGTGCTCTGTGAACACGCCAGGCGTCGGCAGCCGGGCTGAACCACCCAGGAGGAAGTGGTTCGGCGTGATGGACTCGTCATCGTCACTGTGAACTGAAACATGGGTTAGTGGTCGACTGTTGACCGTATATTCGGCCTCACACAACAGTGTGTGTAACACCTCTTCATGTGGGTGTTTTTCGTGAAGTATAGTCTGTAATGCTGTCTTCACACATCGGACTAGGCGCTCCCATGCGCCACCCATAAAAGGCGCTGACGGAGTGATGAAGCGCCATACTATGCCTCGGCGACTTGCCTCTTCTTTGAAGGCGTCTCGGAGCTCTTTGTCGGCACCGTGCATGTTGGTGCCGTTGTCTGAATGTATTTCTGTTGGACATCCTCTGCGTGCAGCGAAGCGGCGCAGTGCTAGTATCGCGGAGTCTGCGCTGAGGCTTGCGGCGATTTCCAGGTGTACCGCTCTGGTGGTCAGGCACGTAAATAGAGCCACGTACCTCTTCTGATGCTGGCGACCGACTGTAACGGATAGCGGACCGAAATAGTCGAGTCCAGTGAATGTGAACGGCCTCTGATGATGAGCTAGACGCGTTCTGGGGTGGTCGCCTGTAGCTGGTACTGGTGCGCACGCCTTCCTAATGCGACACGGTAAACAACGTGTCACTACCATCTTCGTTGTGGGTCTCATTCTGACGACCCAGTAATGCTGTCGGACTTCATTGATGGTCATCTCGGTTCCACTGTGTTGTAAGCTGCGGTGTGTCCAGTCTATGTAGAGCTGAGTTATACGATGGTCGCCATGTAATATGGGTGGGCGCTTGACGTCTTCTGTTATTTTGTCGATTCTATCTATACGACTTCTGAGGCGTATGACGTCATCCTTCAATTCTATTTGCAACGGTCGTAGGGCGCTGTCCTTGTCTATTTCTTCGTTTTCACGTAAACTTGTTAACTCGCGGGAAAACATCTGTTGCTGTACAGCTTGCACGAGTAACCTCTCCGCTTGTTGGAGGTATTCGGCTTCTATTATTTGACTATATTTTGACGTAACTGGGGACGTCACTGATGCTGTAGGAGGGGGCACTGCCGTCTTTGTACGTTTCCTCCAATCCGGATCCGCTTCTATATTTTTCCTCGTTCTTTTATAGAACGTATTTTCTTTGGGCGGCCGACATTTGGCGACGAAGCGTAGTACTGTCGCCGTCGCTCTTAACAGTCGTTCCCATTTTGAAAATCTTGCTGGATCGGGTATGACTTCTGTGAGTCTTCTATCTATATTTTCTATAGCGACTAAGGTTCGCTCCTCACCCGTCTGTTCCTCTAGTGGAGGCTTTTCTATTGGCCATGTTGTCGACTCTTCATACAGGAAGCTGGGGCCACAAAACCACTCGTGTCTCGAATCAAAGTGCTGTGGTACATCACGAGTGGCGGCGTCTGCTATATTTTTCTTAGTGGGCACCCATCGCCAGTCTTCGACTCTACTATGCTCTTCTATGGCAGCTATGCGGTGCGCGACGAACGGTTTGTAAACTCGAGCTCCTCTTCTGATCCAGGTCAGCACGGTTTTGCTGTCTGACCAGTACGTCACGGAGGCCGGCTTGACTCCGTGTTCTCGGATGACAGCTGCAGCGACGCGGGTCCCCATCACCGCGGCCTGCAGCTCGAGTCGGGGTATCGATTGGAGCTTGAGTGGCGCCACCTTTGCCTTGGCCATGACGAGGCTCACGTGAGTCTTGCCATCTTCTGTAGAGATACGCCAGTACACCGCTGCGGCGTACGAAGTTTCGCTCGCGTCCGTGAAAACGTGGACTTGCGTTTCTATGGCGTCGCTATATCCTGGGTAACATCTTGGTACTGTGACTTGTGCAAGATTCTGTAGATGTTGAACCCAACTTCTCCATGCTGTGGCCAAGTCTGTGTCGAACGGCTGGTCCCAGTCGACTCCTCTTCTCCATGCTTCTTGGAGTATCTGTTTGGCGCGAATCGTTACGGGTGAGGCTAGGCCGAGTGGGTCGTATAGTGACATCACTATTTTCAGCGCCTCTCTTTTCGTGGGCACTTCCTTCTGTAATACGCCACTCGGTAATCGGGCTAGGCTCAGATTGAAACCCAGCGTATCTGCTCTTGGTCTCCATATTAGGCCAAGAATCTTTTCTGTATGGTCGCCGATGTCGACGACTTCTGTCTCTATAAGCGACGGTTCTATATTCTGTATGACGTCGATGTCATTAGATACCCATTTCTTAATTTCGAAACGAGCCTGTTGGTGTATCTTCTTCACCGCTGTTGCTATATGTGTCGCTTCTTCAGCTGTTCTATAGCTATCCAGATAATCGTCCATATAATGGTTCTTCACTATTGCTTCTACTGCTTCTGGATGCTGTTCTATGTGCCGGTTCGCGTTCCAATTCTTCGCGAATATGGCCGTGCACGGTGAGCTTGCCGCGCCGAATATGATTGACGTCATTCGATACTCGTCGGGGGCTCCTTCTCTTCTATTGCCTCTCCACAAATATCGGAGGGCGTCTCTATCATCAGGTCGTACTTTGACCTGCATGAACATTTCGGTAATGTCACCTGAAATGGCTATCGGATATCTACGAAACCTCATCATGACGCCGGGCAGCGACTGTAACAGGTCCGGTCCTGTGAGTAGGAAGTCGTTCAGCGACATTCCATTCGATTTAGCTGCGGCGTCGTGTACTATTCGAAACTTCTCCGGCTTCATGGGATTGAAGACGTCGAAATGAGGCAGATACCAGGTTCTTCCTGGCGTGGTCTGTTTGGGCGCCTTTTCTGCGTACCCTTTCGAAAGGAGCGAGTCCATCTGTTCTATATATTTATTTCGAAGACTCGGATCTTTGTCGAGCTTCTTTTCTATAGAGATCAGCCGCTTGTGTGCTGTCCCATAACTATCGGGCATTTCAAAATTGTTATTTTTCCATAACATAGCTGTTTCTATATGCCCATCTGTCAACTGTTTGGTATGTCTTTTCAAGATGTCTTCAGCCTGCTTCTCTGGATCAGAATCTGGACGCCGAGGATTAACTATTAGGGACTCGAGTGCGAAAAATTCACGAAGTTGCTCGTTCAGTCTATCGTCTCTATTTTCTCTATCTTCTCTGCATGCGCTGACGTAATGCACCTGCTGACCGAGTATTCTAGTGTGCGCGCCATGTAGCGTCCATCCAAGCGTTGTAAGTGACGCTATTGGCTGGTGCCTGGGGCCTCTTCTGACTTCACTGGCAAGGAGAAGGTGCCAGTTGTCTTGGCCAATCAAAATCTTGGGCGCGCCAACATCATAGACTAGCTGCTCTTTCAAGTCGATGAGATGTTTGCAATGTGTGACATCTTCTTCACGGACTGTCTGTGACGCGAGATTAAGCTTCGGTATGGTGCGCGCTCTGAATGGCACCCTATTTCTATGCTGACTCGCGAGTGTCACTGTGACTCTTTTCGAACAAGGAGTGTCGATCATGGTGTCACCGATCGCACCAATCTTCAGTGGGTCGATCTTGCCCTCGGCTCCGACTTGGTCGGCGATGTCTTCATCGATCAACGATACGGTCGATCCATCGTCGAGTAGGGCGAACGTAGATGCCTCTCCCGCCGGTCCAATGACCCGGACCGGGATGATCTTTAAATAGGCGTGATTCGACGATGATCTTGAGCTGGCGACTGTCTCCTTGGGCTCCTTTTTGACTTCGGTCTGTCTGGGCTTTTCGGCTGCCACCGCAGCAGGCTTCTTGTCGTAATGAAGTAGCCGACTGTGCGTGGCTGTACACCCCTTGACGTCACACTTCTTCGCGTTGCATTTATGCCGCTCTCTTCTTGGCTTCAGGCAACGGAAGCACAGGTTTAGATTCTTCGCAATTTCCCATCTCTTGTTACTATTACTATTCTTGAACTTCGAGCAATCGCGTTCTATATGGCCATCCTTCTCACACAGTCGGCACTTGCTTGCTGACTTCTCTGTTGTTGTGTGAGTCCTCTGCTGCGGTGTGCGTCGGTTGGATGAGCCCTCTGTCTTGATGTTTTCAGCAGGAGCGAAAGCGCTGCAGTATCGAGCTTGTTCGGTAATGAATTCGCTAAACAGCGACAAGTCTGGCAAGGACTGGTACTTTTCTGTATATATACGGTACCACTGTACGCGTATCGAGTTCGGTAGCTTCTCTGTCAAGGTTCGCATGAGCTCGGCGTTGATCAGGTAATGATCCTTCTTCAATGCTCGCAGCGTTACTATAGCGCACCTCACGTGGCTTGCGAATGAGCAAATATCCTTTGGATTTTCACTGCATCGTGTCAGTCCTCGCAATCTATCTGTTTCGGCCTGTGCTATCGAATCTGGTCGGCCGAATTGCAGCTCGAGTTCCCTCATGATGTCATCTGGTCTTGCATGGCCGATAAGTTCTGAACTAACTGTTTCTAAAGCGCGTCCATGCAGGCTTCTTCTAAGTCTTGCTGTATTCTCGACATCGTTGAAATATTTTCGAGTTGTTTCATAAATGGCTCGAAATGACAACCATTCTGTATGCGCACCACTGAAGTTCGGTAAAGTCATAATGACTTTCGACGCCGAGGAGGAATTCTGTGACTGCTGTTCTGTTTTCTTGTCAACTAAAGATGCTATAGCAGCCGTAAGGTCCGTAACGAATGGACGTAAATTATCCTCGCTCCTATCGTCTTCTATTTTCTTCATAGGTGGTGGCTCTATCTGTTTAGCACTATCTGGATCTATGTGCGTTCGACGAGAGTCCACTATTGGTTCGAAGTCCACAGGGGGGGGCGGTTGCTGTCGACTATCACGGATGTCCCCCTCGGCGGCGTTGGTCTCTCTCTGATCAGGAACAGGTTCAGGCGCCTCTTCCAGCCAGGAACGCACGTACTCTTCATTTGAGTTTCTATCGTCCAAATATTCTTCGTCCGACTCTTGTTCGGCTCTCTGAAGTGCTAACTGGGCAAGCTCCAACTTAATCTTCAATAAGTCTTCGCGAGCCTTCTGTAGTTTTCTATATGACCGCGGTGACCTGTCAATGGTCGACGGCGGACGTCTATGTTCTATACGGGCGTCACCCCGGGTAGTCATTGGCAAGACTCGGCTATCTCTTCTATTTGACGGCTTCATTGTACTATCTGAAGTCGTCTCAAAGCGGGTTCCCTTCCTTGAGGTCGATGGCATCTGTTTCTGTACTGTTGTCGGCAATGGTGCAGGTACTCGTTCTATTGCTGAAGCTTCTATCTGTTCTATTCGTTCAGCGGCAGCAGGCGGAGACACGTCTTCACTGCGCTGCTGCATCGATCGCGCCGTCCCAGACGATGAAGGCGAACGCGGCGGCACCTGATGATGGATAGCAGGAACCCTCTCGGCTGGTTCCTGTATCGGAACTGTCCACGCCTCGGATGATTTGCCATGCGACCTCGTGATCGGCATTGTTGAAGTCTTCAATGAATCTTCAAAACTATTCGGTAGTCCACTGGTAAGCCTCAGGTGAAACTTCAATCCAAGTTTCCAAAAAAAAAAATTTTTCAAAAAATTTTCAAAATTCTTCAAAGTCCCCAATCTTCAAAAAATATTCTAAGTTCGGATTGACTGAAACTTTTCTAAGTCCCAGACTGTTCAAAATCTTCTATGTGTGAAGTCGATCGAAATTCTCTAAGTCCAAAATTCTTCAAAAATATTCCAAGTCCCGCTTGATCAAAACTTTTCTAAGTGTCAGGTTGTTGAAAATTTTCCAAGTTCAAAAATCTTCAAAAAATTTTCCAAGTCCCGGATTGTTGAAAATTTTCTAAGTTCAAAATTCTTCAAAAAATTTTCCAAGTTCAAAATCTTCAAAAATATTCTAAGTGTCGGAACCCCTCAAAATTTTCAAAGTGTGAAGTCGTTCGAAATTTTCTAAGTTCAGCTTGATTAAATTTCTTCTATGCTGTTGCTTCACTATTAATCTGCCTAGGGGTAGTTTTCTTGAAGGGATGATTTCTTCAAGGTCCGACTTCTATTTAGCTTCTAGGGACACCCTTCGTGTCTTGAAATGTTGAAGGGTAGTTTTTTCTTCAAGGGGGTGCGACTTCACAATAGGGGTTGCGCCTTCAGGGTAGCTGCGTGGTTCTATAAATCCAACTTCCAAATAGCTGGATCAGGCTATCTTCAAATTATCCGGCTCCGATGGACCAGAAAATGTACGGGGCGGACGTGATCGACTGGACTGTAGGGTGGCCAGGGTAGGTTATCCTATTCTTCAAAAGTGGACTGTATGGTGACAACCCACCTAGGTATAAATGATCCAGACGCGTTGACGCTCCGTCTATGAGCTACGGGCCATGAGGATGCAACCCTTAGCTGAATACTTGCTATACTTGCTGTTATTGACACAGTATATAGGGGTAGGTATAGAGGGCTTACCAATAAAGTCACAATAAAACACTATTTAACTTGTTCACTATGCACTTAGCGATTTGAAGGGTGAAATTCGCGACTATATGATTCTACATTTAGGTATAAATCCAAATTATCTTGACAATGACTACGAATTTAATAAACTTCCTATTTTACTATTGTACGGCGTAACTATACCGTATCGACACCCAAAAAATCACCGTGTGTGATGAAGTTTATTAACTTAAATTTTCACTATGTCTATCCTAGAATTTAGGCTATATCTAGGCTTAGGTCTATGTGAGTAGGGGTTGTCGTACCTTTATGGATAGCCCTCGGTAAGCTCCATACAGCGGAGACGAATTCACCCCTTCATCCCCCTCCATGTAGGGGTGGGATGCCAAAAACTATACAAAACTATAGTAGGCGCGAAGCTATTACCTACTTGGGGTGAATTTACCGTAAAGCTATGCTAGGAGGGCTATACAGCTATATGTATCTCTATAGATACGACAACCCTCTACAAAACTACATATGTTTCAACCCTGTCACTTAAGGGGTTGCAACTCTATAAGCGTATATGTTTCAGGGGGATAAAAATAAACAGTTTTATTCAAACCTAAATTACGGCTTTATGCCTGCATACACTATAAACATCTATATATCCCCTGAAAGGATTTTTCAAGGCGGTTCTATTTCAGACATTTAGAAGTCTAGAATCTAGACTTGTTTTTTCGGAAAAGGAAGAGGGTAGATGCAAAGTGTTTTATTTTGTGCATACCTTCACCAGGGCTATTTATCAAAAACTGTTGACCAATCACGTACCAGCACCCTCCTGCTCTGTGATTGGTCAGTGTCGCTTTTAGCTATGCGACTACCTTTGACCTAATATTTCAAGTCTCAAATTACCAAGCCCTTTCTATTTACCTATGTATGTCTGTCTGTGTGTGTATATACCTCGATTACCTTATATACCACCGATATACCTTTATATACCTTGATTACCTTTATATACCTTCGATTACCAGGGTTACCATGTGTTTACTGTTATGTGTAAGGGATAGGATACCCTACCTAACTATATTCTATCTATTTGGAAGAAATAAAGGCTCCAAGGGCTTATATACTGCCTCTTGAGAGCAAACAACTGTAACGAATGTGTTTTATTTCAATAACAAACTATGTATCAACTATAGCTACCTATAACTATCTATACTATGCAGCTTTATCTGTTACAGCATTCTATGTGCTAACTAACTACCTATAACTACCTATACTATGTAGTCGCGGTTTTATTTATTTGCAACATTCTATGTACTACTATAGCTACCTATAACTACCTATACTATGTAGCTAAGACGCATCGTCGCGAACAGCTCCTATTGGTCATAGTCGTCATAAATCTATCCACTACAATATTTTTTTCAATTCAAACCAGTTTTTCTTGAGATATTTAAATATCATTTTTAACTAGTTCTTTAATCACTGTTTTATTGCACATCTCACTGTAATTAGTCCGTCAGTTAATTTTATTGGGTTAATTTATTAGTTAAATAGTTAATTAGGAGTTTATTTGAGAATGATGCGACTATTCGGTTCGGCTTGCAAAGCGATATTGGCTTCTGGTTTTTGATTTAAAAAGGGGCACAATTTTAACAAGTTCAACCAAACAAACTCCTACCTTTATAATGGTACGGGAGCTAGCAACGTTTCAAAAGTAAGAATTTTAGGTCAGCTGATTTTGTGATATGTCGTCCTTCTTGCACTTCCGGTTAGAGTCTGGGCTATCTGGCTGGCGGTAGCGGTTGCGTTCATTAGTGCGCATCCTATCTGTCCAGGTAATAATCCTGGATTTTAAAAACATTTTAGAAGTCGTAATTTTTATTTTTTTGTTTTTAAATAAGTCTACCTGACATACTTTTTTTATTGCCAGACATTTTTGACAATGCTAACTATGTGCCATACGCGATAATTTTTTATTTTTTAATAAAAATTTCAAAGTATTTTATAATGTCTGTAATTTTAATATTATGTTATTTAAAGATAAGAAAAACTTAAAATAAATTTGCCAGACATTAATTCGATTGTTAAACCTTGAATTAAAATGAAAAAGTCATGAAAAGTATTGCAGTATTATGCTAGTAGTCCGAGAGAGACAGTTGCAGAATAAGTCGAGAATGAGACAGGGAATCATTACAAAAGTAAATTACATGTCACTGTACATATAATAATAATAAATGGACTCAAACCGAACTCGACGCCCTGGATAGGAGAGCCCGCATACGGCATACTGCTGACTGCAAACCGGATGCATCACCCACGATCGCGGTGGTGGTGATCCCGCGGAAGTGTGGAGGTCGAGGCTTTTTAAATGCTAAGACTCTCTACAACCGCGAGATGTGCAGTCTCAGAGAATATTTTCTCAAAGCCGGTGTGGGTATGCACCGAGATGTGGTCACAGTGGACAAGGGACTCACCCCGTTATCCATGGCTAAAGAGAACTGGCACAAACCTGTGATACCTACTACAGATGATCGTAAGGAGATATGGAGAGGCAACGAGCTTCACGGACACTTCTGTCGGGCTCTTTAATGGGTCCGATGTAGATTCCTCAGCGTCCGTGGCCTGGCTACGTTTCGGTGATCTTTTCGGAGAAACTGAAGGTTTTTTTTGTGTGCAATTATGGACGAAGTTATCTTAACGAACAACTGTCAGAGGCATATTATGAAGAATGGGACGTGTGTTGGGCATGCCACCGTCCGGGTGAGTCCATCAGACATATTATCTCTAGTTGTTCTCGCCTGGGTAACAGCAGCTGGATTAAGCCCTTGATCCAGCTGCCCAACGAGAGCATCTTAAGATCTTGGTCGAGGCGCTTGGCAATTATGCCCTGGTCGTCACGACTATTGGCACAATGACTGCTGTGTTCAAATCACACAAGTCGACAACCTCGCGAGCTAAGTCAAGATACTTCGTTTGTTATATCAACAATCATTGCGCGACGCTCTAGTCAGTCTATCACTACTATGTCAGGCTTATTGGCAACAAAAGTCCTGTCAGTGATGATAGACCGATCCCAATACAATGTGCAATTGCCATTTTCGTCGGCCACATACCCATAGTACGGCACTTCCGATTCGACAAGATTGTATTTAAGAGCAAGTTGCTGATGAATAATCCTGGCTACAAGGTTGTGCCTTTGCAAATAGTCTCCGTTAGCCAAACTAGAACAACCGGAAATAATGTGGTGGATGGATTCCTCGGCCGGTGACATGCCCGACACATGTCAGCGGTACCGTCCTTTACAATATATTTCCAGTAGTTGTTCGTCCTCATAATTTCGTCCATAATCGCACAGATAAAACCTTCGGTTTCCCCGAAGAGGTCACCAAAATGTAGCCAGGCTACAGACGCTAAAAAGTCTACTTCGGGCCCATGTAGGACCCGATAAAAGCACCCGTGAAGCTCCTTGCTCTGCCATACCTCCCTGCGATCATCTGTTGTAAGTACTACAGGTTTGCGCCAGTTCTTGTTAGCCAAGGAGAGTAGGGTGAAGCCCTTGTCCACTGCGACGACATCCCGGCGCATACCCACGTCGGCTTCTAGGAAGTATTCCCTAAGACTGCATACCTCGCGGTTAGCATTTAAGAAGCCTCGACCCCCACACTTCCGCGGAATATATAGCGTCACTACCGATGATTGTCGGTGACGCATCCGATTTGCAGTCAACAGTGAACGGACCCTTCTATCGAGGGCGTCTAGTTCTGTCTGAGTCCATTTGAGTATGCCGAAAAAGTACATCAATACCCGCCCGATAAAAGACTATTTAGTACTTTGTTCAGGCGGCCAAAGAAGCGCTCCTTCAACGATTGTATCACGTCAGTAGCATTGATGCCCAGCGCTTCCGACATACCCAAATACTTATTATTATTATTATATGTACAGTGACATGTAATTTACTTTTGTAATGATTCCCTGTCTCATTCTCGACTTATTCTGCAACTGTCTCTCTCGGACTACTAGCATAATACTGCAATACTTTTCATGACTTTTTCATTTTAATTCAAGGTTTAACAATCGAATTAATGTCTGGCAAATTTATTTTAAGTTTTTCTTATCTTTAAATAACATAATATTAAAATTACAGACATTATAAAATACTTTGAAATTTTTATAAAAAAATAAAAAATTATCGCGTATGGCACATAGTTAGCATTGTCAAAAATGTCTGGCAATAAAAAAAGTATGTCAGGTAGACTTATTTAAAAACAAAAAAATAAAAATTACGACTTCTAAAATGTTTTTAAAATCCAGGATTATTACCTGGACAGATAGGATGCGCACTAATGAACGCAACCGCTACCGCCAGCCAGATAGCCCAGGCTCTAACCGGAAGTGCAAGAAGGACGACATATCACAAAATCAGCTGACCTAAAATTCTTTCTCGAAAACGTTGCTACCTCCTATACTATAATATTAATATAGAAATTTTGCTACTTATTATAAGTTTTCACAAATAACTTAACAATGTGTTTTGGTTCATAGCCATGAATTTGGGTTTTGGTAAAAAACAAAGGTTCCTGCGGGGTAACAGTGCATGTCTTTTTACATCATTCTCACATACGTACCTATAGGTATGTATAATTTCAACATAAATGAAGTACATGGGTACTTTATTTATGTTGAAATTATACATCCTCTTCTAAAAATAAATATATTATTTTTGAAAGGGTGTCCGTGGAGTTTCTTGCACGTTCTTGTCCGCAGAGATCTACGCTTTATCCTTGACAATTCAAAAGTGCTTGTAAACGGTTTTGAAATTAACGCATTGAGTTTGAGTTTGAGATTGTACACTGGAGCAAAGATGAAAAAGAAACTAGTTAGAATTAATATAACTAGTGTAGTACCATCGGCACCTCTCATAAGTTACTTTTACTTTTCACACTCTTGTGTAAATTTAACTGGAATCCTCTCTGGGTTTTTTACACTTCTTTCCAGCTAAAACACTATACAGAGTGGTGACGGGCGGGCGTTTTGGAGGACTGACTTATGTAAAACTTTGACTATTGAAAACTGCTGGCTCTCAGACTAATTTGAATATATGACATTTGAACAACTTTTGATAAACTGTCTGAATTCAAGATGCTCCCCAGGTACCTTCGTAATATTTAAGGGCTGCCCTATTTTTTAAGGGCTGTCCACCTCTTCTCCAAACTTCTACCAATAGATATTTATTATTTAGCTTACTGTGGCCTTATCAAGTCCTAAATGTATTCAGTCCCTCATTAAAATGAAATTTGAACTTAACAGAGTTCAAATTTCATTTTAATGAGGGGACTTCATTCAAATGAGCGCACAAATTCGATAGCTCACTCATCTTGATTTAAGATGACACACTGACCGATATTTCAAGTAAACCATCGTAGATACACAACGAGACACCATTTAAATTTCGAAATTGATTAGATAAATTCCTACATAGAGGAAATCCAGAGGGAAATAATACCTAGTAATGTTTGTTAAGCACCTACCTTGTCGTAACCCCGTCGGCACTCCAGCCATACTCCGACAAAATCCTTCATTGATCCTCTGCACATCATGTCCAGCATACAAATAGTTCTGCAACTGCCTCTGATTCTGCTGCAGCCGCTCCTGAACGCTCAAGTTCATCACGTCTTCATCAGCATTCGTCAAACCCAAAATGGCCGCGATCGTGAAAGATTTTCCCGCTAAATTCGTGCCTTTGCCTGTCAAGTCGACACCGAAGGCCGACTGGCTGCTGTCACCGTCGTCCAAGGTCGACACTGGTGATGAAGACCTGTCGGCGTTTTCGGCGAAACGGTCGACTGTGTCGGTGAAGCCGTCTGCATTGTACTTGTCTTCACCGTCAGATATCGCCGACAGTCTATCCACATTCTGTTGGTACGCAGACACCGCCAAAAGGTCCGTCAAATTCGATGGATACAAATTCGAATTCTGCCTCTGTTCCATCATTGTTATCTTCAATTGACCTCGAAATATTTAAATATCATTTTTTAACTAGTTCTTTAATCACTGTTTTATTGCACATCTCACTGTAATTAGTCCGTCAGTTAATTTTATTGGGTTAATTTATTAGTTTAATAGTTAATTAGGGGTTTATTTGAGAATGATGCGACTGTTCGGTTCGGCTTGCAAAGCGATATTGGCTTGTGGTTTTTGATTTAAAAAGGGGCACAATTTTAAATTTGTTTGGGCGGGGTTACGAGCGATCGGTTTGGTGCGCAAAAAATGACATCGTAAGCGGTCAATTGGGGAGGGTACTTTCTACCCCTGTCGGGGGTGAGATTGGAGCGTTTTGATTGGCTGTTGCGGCGCATGCGTCGAGAGGGGCGGGACCAGATTGGAGGGGTGTGGTTTAGCAGTGATTTGCGGTCGGTAAAAGCCTTTGATTGAGACAGGTACGGGTTTGGAAGAAAATGTTTTCAGCTTTCAGTAAAAACAGATGAAGTTATAGAGGATTTTTAAGGCGAAATTGGTTTATCACTTTCTGGAAGAGAAAAAACAACAAGCAGATCGTCTGAAAATGAAAACAAAATGGATTTCCGCAAAGTAACGCCTGACTCAATCAATTTTTTTTTTTTAAGCAGATCGTCGTTCTAATGATTTTCTGTTACTAGCTAATTTCATTACATCCACCGTTAAGCAAATTTTTTTCTATTTTTTACTATACGACAGTATACTACTATAAAACTTTATTGACGTTCATATTAAAGGGACCTCCTTATGAGTTATTTTTATGCGTCCTACTCCTAGTAGCTACAAACTAAGACCATATTTCAAAATGTATTTAAACGTACCTACTTAGTTCGAGTTCAGTTAGAGTTAAGCATAAGCATAATCAGCCTTTTAACGTTCCCACTGCTGGGACACAGGCCTCCTCTCTAGGAGAGGGAATGGGCCGTAATCCAGCACGCGGGCCCAGTGCGGGTTGGTGAATGTCACATGTCTTCGAATTTTTGGTTCTAGGACATGCCGGTTTCCTCACGATGTTTTCCTTCACCGTTTTGGGCTGGAGTTTAGACTTCAAACTAACTCAAACTCCACCTCCATCGTTTTTGGAGCATCAAACTGTTAATAAAACTTGTCATAAATTGAGAGATGAGTTTTAGCTGAGCGAGCGCGTTTATGCATTTGCTTGCTTATCTCTCGAGCACGAAAACTTCAATTTGTAACGTCAATTAGATAAACACAGCAAAGGACTGGGACTCTCTGCCTGCGTCTGTGTTTCCGAACGTATTCAACCCAAAACTCTTCAAAGTTAGAGTGAACAGGCTTCTTCTGGGTAAGCTCATTCCATCGTCGACTTTGTCTCGGTCACCTGCGACCTAGACTAGAGTCAAGAGCAAATACATGACAAAAAAATAAATTAAATTGATATTTTCGTTATAGAGTTGGAGTTTCCGTTTTGGATTACTTTTCCCCAATATTTTGAGCCTTGATGTAAATACATTGAAAACCCAATTTTGATTGGTAGACATTTATGTTTCAGCTACTCAAACTTGAATTAAGAATCAGCTAATTTGATTGAGACTCGTGTTTTTTTTTGCACACCCGAATTATCTTTTAACGAGAATTCGAAGTTAAATAACAAATATTTAGTTGACACTTCGCGTGACCCAAGGGCTGGCTTTTACCTTGGACAAAGGATAATCATTGCCATACAGCATGGCAATGCTGCCAGCCTTTTGGGTACATTACCAGTGGCCAGCGATGTGGAGGAATTTTTCGACGCCATCTTTTGACTATTTTTAGTTTTAGTTAATTTAGTGATTTAAAAAAAAAAAAATATATATAGTAGGGATTTAATGGAATAACAAATATTTCATACATAAAGGCTCCCGGTCAGCAACTAAATCGGAGTTACAAGATTAGACACTCTGGTTTGCGTAACATGCAATAAGTGTGTTACAAAAATAATATATTCCACTTAATTAGATTTATATTAGCTAGTCTCGTCCCGAGTCCGTCCCCCATTGTGAAACCCCCCCATCCCGCCCACCCCGCGAGCCCGTCCCCGGCGCAGCGTCTCTCCTGAAACAATTTAATATCATAATCTGCGTCCGATACTTCTTCTGAAAACTACGAGCTTGTACTAAAATGGAGAAGGCACAAAGACAAACTGGCGTTTATGTTTTTTTTTTTCAAATCTTGTCTAAACACTGACTAGCAAACATGTATTGTGTAATTTATTTAAACGATACGACAATTAGACCAACTACTTGTAACACTGTGACTGATGTTATAACTGTCTATCGTTTGTTGGAAATTCAAATAAATAAATTACACAATACATGTTTGCTAGTCAGTGTTTAGACAAGATTTGAAAAAAAAAAACATCTTTGGCAGTCGTTACGGATTGTCAGAAGCCAGTAAATCTGACTCCAGTCGTTTAACCTTGAAGATCGACCTGTGCGGCTGTTATTATTTAGCCACAAGCTCCTCAGTTAATTAAAAATTGTGTTTACTACTACTACTACTACTACTACTACTACTACTAACTTAGTACAATGTTACTAAGTAGGTATCTTAAAAAAACCGGCCAAATGTGAATCATGCTGACCCGCGCGCAAAGAGGTTTCGGAATGAATCATAATTTACGAGCGTGGTATTACATAGGTTTAGTAGGTTTCCAAACACAATGAGTTGGAGCAAATAGGGTAGTTGACTAATAAAATCGAATTAGACCGTCAAATAGATTTCCACAAAATATTACACATACTTAGGTATGTATATTTTTTCTTTTTTCACGTAAACAAACACACGAAGACGATACAGTGCGTTGATAACTCGTGTGACGTCACTACGTGCTACGATTTTTACCACTACGTGACGTCCTAAACTTTGATGCTTTTTATCTTCGATATTTTTTATTGATTTGATAAAGCAAAACAATACGTGTCCAATATCTATACTAATATATAAATGTGAATGTAATTTGTTTGTTACGCTTTCATGCAAAAACTACTCAACCGATCATCATGAAACTTTGTACACATATTCTTGGAGGTACCTATTAGAAGTAAGACAGGATACTTTTTATCCCGGGATTATGTTCCCGTGGGATAATTTCCGACATTCACGCGGGCGAAGCTGCGGGCAGCAACTAGTTTTTCGATAATCTAACTCAGGAAACGTCCTCATTGCTGGCTGCATCAGACGGACAGACAGATACACGAGTGATCCCATAAAGATTCCGTGTTCTCATAGCTTCTTATTTTCTCAAGAATAACACCGACGGGAAGGAACGCTCTGAAGTTAAAAAAAACGTTTATTACTGCTACCAGTCTATATCCAACTTCACGCGAATTCGACGCCGACTGAATTTATTATCTAACTAGCTGCTGCCCGCGACTTCGTCCCCGTGGAATCCCCGATTTTAAAACATTCTTTATCGCTGCTCCGCTCCTATTGGCTTAAGCGTGATGAAATATAGCCTAAAGCCTTCCTCGATAAATCGTCTATTGAACCCAAAAATAATTTTTCAATTCGAACCAGTAGTTCCTGAGATTAGCGCGTTCAAACAAACAAACAAACAAACTCTTCAGCTTTATAATATTAGTATAGACTAGCTGCTGCCCGCGACTTCGTCCCCGTGGAATCCCCGATTTTAAAACATTATTTATCGCTGCTCCGCTCCTATTGGCTTAAGCGTGATGATATATAGCCTAAAGCCTTCCTCGATAAATGGTCTATTCAACCCAAAAATAATTTTTAATTCGAGCCAGTAGTTCCTGAGATTAGCGCGTTCAAACAAACAAACAAACAAACTCTTCAGCTTTATAATATTAAGTATAGATTTATAAGGCACTGCAAGGGAAATTCGAAGCGATGTTAAGAAAATAATCTACCTATGGTCGGGCTGACTTTTACTTCGGACAGAGGATAAGTGTTGCCATACAACGTGGCAATGCTGCCAGTCTATTGGGTTCACTCCCAGTCGATGGCGATGCGGACTAGTTTTTTTATGCCATTTTGTAGTTAGGAGGATTTTAGTTTATTTTTAGGGTAAGTGTATATATAGTCAGATTTAAAGTAAAATATTTTATTTAAATGTTAGTGAATAAGTCGTTGGAGAGCAATTTAAATAAATAAGTTAATAATCTAAGGTTTAATGCAGTTATTCCCAAAGCGTCAAACTGGACCCCCAGGGGTTTACACCAACCACGGTTGTGGATTTTTTTTTAAGTCTTTTTAAGAGTTTTTTTTAAAGGTGTTACCATAGAAACAAAGAAAGAAAAAATATTTCATAGCTACAAAACGACACACAAATTAATGGATTTTCCACTAAAACCTAATCGATAGTATTAGTAGTACTTATATTATGTTAGTAAAGACAAATTAAAATTTAATAACAATACAAATAACAAAAGTGATTATGTGAGTATACATATAAAACAAAATGCATGTCGTGGTTGTGGCAAAAAGGCTTGTACTCAGCATAATGACGTGCCGTAAGGGACCGTCGACACAGCGCTGATTTTTCATAGTTTATGGCAACTCACAACCAAACTAACGCCATGAATATCTATCAAAAAAATGTCCAATAACCGCACTGAGAATGGTCACGTCTAGATATAAATTCTAACCTCCGCAGGTTTTAATATCAACTGATTTATTCGTGGCCAGTGATTGCATTTGAAGATCACATTGCTATGTTTTGATCTTTATGGTTATGTAATCAGCCATGCAATGAGTTAGATGGGATGTCTCATCGGAAAACCTCTTTTGTTTTGTCCGAGAAATCATCAAATGACTTGTTCTGCTCTGAGCGGAGCGCAAGGGTGTGGCAGACTCTTACTGACTGAAACCCATCCGTTCCTCCAACTGCCCTTTACGTTCCAGCAGCCCTATTATGACGTCTTAAATCCATCGTGTTTTCTGTGTCAGAGAGAGACGGAGTTACACAAGACGAATAGCACTATCTCTTTCCCTCACACGAATCATGATGGCATTGGCACTTCGTAATACGGCCACAGGTCGGTGGTAACTCTTTCAGACAGTTGAACAAACATCGATAAACCTCTTTCATATAAATTTTCGGCTCTTATTTGACTTGTTTAGCTTCAGTTCGTGGCTAAAGAATAACAGCCGTTCATCTGTCGATCTGAAAGGTTAAGTTAACGCTTGCTGAGGTGACCATCTTAACCTACCGAGATTCCAAACACGTTCAGCTGTTGGTGTTTGCTGTCATTTGTGTCACAAATGACAGCCTACACCAACAAACCGACTGTCAAAGATCTCTTTGACAATCCCATCCATAACCTCTTGCCAAGAGGTAACATTTGTTATCCAATTTCTGGATTATGGAGGGCAGATGGGCAATCGATTCATTTAATTGTTGTACTCTCCGCTATTTCTTGTTGGAATAGAAGTCAATTCCAACATGGTTGGTGTAAAAGGCTAAGTAGATAGATATTTCAAAATTAATTTCACTGTGCACTCATTAATTAAATCAATTAATGTCTTGCAAAGGTGGAGGTGGAACTCGTAGCTAAAGAATAACAGCCACATGGGTCAATCTTCAAGGTTAAGCAGCGCTTGCCAAGTTTGGTCTGTGGATGGGTGACCATCTTAACATATTGAGTTTACTCCGTGCCTCGGAAAGCACGTTAAGCCGTTGGTCCCGGCTGTCATTTGTAGATCTTTGGCAGCCGTTACGGATTGTCTGAAGCCAGTAAATCTGACTCCAGTCTTGCCAAGAAGTACCGTTTTACCCACTCCACATAAAATATTGGTATTCAACTGAATCTGGTTTGACTGGGAGCCGACCCCAATATAGTTTGGAAAAGGCTAGGCCGATGAGACGAACTGTCTTGGAAAAATTTAACCTTTGAGTTAATTTAAATTCTGCTGATGACAACATCTTCTTAAATGTGATAAAACAGTATTAAACCTAAGATCGTATCAAATTCGAAGTCTGTAACTTGTAGCACGATTGTGTGTGCGCTTATTTTAAATTAAATTATTAGATCAGGAGTAATTTCATTTAAGGGGTTCAGCTCATTAAAATCATTAAAACTAGCTACAAAACAATTTATTCCTACTTTGTAAACATTGACCACTCATCCACCTGTCAAAAAGAGCAAACAACCACTCGAAAACAACCCTTCTTTAATAACAAAATCATACCAGGACAAGTGCGTAATAACACTAATAATACAAAAACATCAATTGTTAATCTACCCCCACGATTAAACGCTACAATAATTGTCAAAGTCAATGACGCGGCCCTTCGAGAAAACAATATTAAAATGGCCCCCTCTGCTTCCCGGCCTGGGCTGCAAATATAATGAATCTGTGACGGCAGGGGAGAGGCGCCGTCGACAAAAAGTAGTCCGCAATCGGATGATGCGCCTTTTGATTGTGGCACCCCTGATTGGGTAGGGTTGTCGTGCGCTGAATTTATAATTATTATTTTTTTTTTAAATCAATATAAAACAAAACATTTAGATTGAACAACTTTGATCTTCAATGGTGTTAGTTGTGTAGTTACTCAGGTCCAGTTTGTATGCATTGATAATTATCACTTTTCGTGGAGTCTTAGGTAACTAGTTGTTTTATTTGTTTACAGTAGCAATATGGCAAAATTTGCTATAAAACTCTGTGTCTGATAATAATAATACTTTTTCTGCTATGTGTACATCCGTACCTTTTTTTACCTGGGGTTCCAGGGCCAGAGTAAGTATCTGTGAAGTTATCAAAATCTAATTTTTAATATTTTTAGATTATTTTAGCTAAATAAATGTTTTACTGGTCCCCAACCAACAAAATTATATACAAAATACACCTTAGTTAGAATTAGAGAAAAAACATTTGCCGTCATGCCAGCCCTATCTAACAATTCTTGTCAACTCTCCACTCAGGGTTGTACCGCGCGGTGATTAAAATTCCACTCGCTAATATCAGTGATCATATATTAAGTGCCCTAATCGGCGTAACTGACAGCCCTAGCATATTGCTTTTTTATTCGTAGTAGTGAATATTTGATTTTATCTGCGTTATTTATTTTTATCTGTAAGTAATCTTTTCGCTTTTTAAGTTCTGAGAGAGTAAAGATGGTTTTATTAAATCGAGGTAGTTGTCGTTAGCCACTTTCATTCACATATTAAATTCACCCGTTTCAATTTGAATTTAAATAGGGGTGAATTTCAACAAGTGATTTTTATATGTCATTTCGGTGGGATTTTTTAATTTCAATGCTATCTACATATTTTTAGTGACAAATAAAACTTTAGCCTATTTTATAACATTGTGCGTGAGTGGACATCAAATTTCATCAAAACTTACATAAATATTTAAGGATGAATTTTTAAGAGTCCACTGAAATGAAAAGTGTCTACCGAAATGATAAAAATGACCACTGAAATGATAAACTGTGCACTGGAATGAAATAAATCCACCGATATGATACAGCTAAGAACAACCGTGCCGGGCAGCCAGGGTTCCGTACTTTGTTAGGTTTGATTTCCACAAATTTTAGATAAACACTGAGACAGGACAGTAGACAGTTATTTTAATATCATCATTAATATATAGATATTACAATTACTATTACATATATCATTCTTTGAGGTTACAATAACCTCAAAGAATGATATTATTGTAATATTTATTATGATATGAATGAATTGTTTCTTCACTTAAATAACCTTTGGTAATTTTTCTGGTTGTTGTTGTGTGAAAATGTTGGAAAACTTTATCGTAAATGCTGGTAACCATAAATAAATATTTTTGTTTGTTTATGAACTAATACTAATTTACTTGATATATTTTCAAAAGAGTGAACGAAGCGCGATAAGAAAGCTTAAAGTTTCTGATTAATATGATGGCTGCATTTGTAAGTTATGCCATTAATAGTAATACATAATGTGTACCCGTTGCACTAAGAGAAAAATGCTAGGTATAATTTAGTTAAATTGGTAACGAAACGAGAATAGTGTTTCTACAGGTATATAAGTAAAACTTCTAAAATTAAATCAACTCTTATATTTTATACTGGGAGCTACTACCCGATAATATCACCGTGGACTCGACAATATACTGTCATCAGCTTGACCGACTCCGTACAGAAATCAACAAAAAGCGCCGTGAACAAACAAAGATATACTTCCTTCACGACAACGCTCGGCCGCACATAGCCAAAGTCGTTCGTCAGAGCTATTGGATTTTGAATGGGAGCTACATACTGCCACATCCACCTTACTCTCCCGATCTAGCGCCAACGGATTTTCATTTGTTACGCTCTCTCAGTAATCATATACAGGACAAAAAATTTGATGATAGAGCACAGTTAACAGATTTCCTCGAAAGCTTTTTTGCCTCACGGCTCCCAAGTTTTTACGCTGAGGGTATCCATGCTTTACCTAATCGCTGGAAATGGGTTGTAGATAACAACGGTGCCTACTATAAAGACAAGTAATTGTAAATTAAAAATATAATTTAAAATTGTTTTGTTTATTTGCAACGCTCATTACTTTCCTACCAACCCAATATATACATATAGGTACTAGCTACATAGAAATATGTGTATATTATATATCTTTAATCTTAAACACAAATATTACACAACAAATACACCCGAATAATCTAATCTACACTTACTTACATTACAAAACTATGACTTTATATTTGATAAAGGATCTCTAAAACTTTATGGTTTTATATTTCGGAGATACATTTAATTCCGGTGGACTGTGACACCGAAATGAAACTATTTTTGTCCCCATGTTACTGAAATGATAAACTTACTTTTTTGGCGGAAAAACCGCAAGCTTTGGGACCGCTGCGTTCGCGCCGAGAGCTTGAGCCGGACTGATCCGAAGTGAGGAAAGGTGAGAGGGGCGTAACAACGCAATGTTGACATGGATAATCTACTAAAACTTACTGTCCTCTGAAATGATAACTTTTTTCCAGACAAAAGTTGACTGCCTGTCAAATCTATGAGAAAGAAGATAAACAAACAAAAATAGTTTTATTTGATCGAATATATTATAATTTAATGATAAGAGAATTGATTTAAATCCATATTATGAATCTATTGGCAGGGGAAGGTATTTTATGAGCGGAATTGGGTTCAGGACAGGCCACCGTGATGATAAAATAACACTTTGTAATTTTTTTTTTTGGTATATTAGAGGGTAGAAATCAATGATTTTTTTTGCCAAGGTAGAGAAGTACTTACGTTGTTGAGAAAAAATATATAAAATAAAAAACCAGCACATTGCACTACCGTTCTCAGGTTTGCCGTGTATTTTTTTTGCTTGCGCAATTCACCCATAGATGTTTTTATCTAAGGGGTAAGGTCTTTCAGAGTGTTGATATCTATACTTATAATAAATCTGTAGAGAGGTCAATTCTGTACAAGGAATATATTTTCAAAATAACTATCAGGGGGTGATTAGTGATCGATACTGGTGCCAAAAATGCAATCAGTAGAATTTTTGTCTGTCTGTCTGTCTGTCTGTCTGTCTGTCTGTCTGTATGTTCTTTATAGAAACAAAAACTACTCGACCGATTTTAACGAAACTGGCTGGCAGAAGCTAGTATACGAATAAATATGTCTTTAGTGCTCTCAGGTGCAAGCAATGAGAGAGAAAAAGTTAAGAAAAAGCATGACGCATACCAAAAAAAAAATACAATAGTGTATTCAAGTTCGGAAGATACACTACACTACTTGACAAACAAACTTTCTCGAATCGATCTTCTTTATACCTCCTTCTGTTAGCAAAACCGTTACGGGTACCGACATAGGTTAAGGAGGAAGAGGAGAGGAACAGAGAGAGCTTATGACAAAATTAAATGGAGTAACTTTCTTTGAAGAATTGGTTTTGTGGAGAAACGGTCTGGATAGAGTACATATTAGAGTTAGAGTAGACCGAAAATGCACTGAGGGGCGGGCTCTACAGGTACTTGAAAAATAGCTCTCAATACAAAAATCGATACTATGCAATCTACCACTGATTTAACGTTTTTTTAACCAGTTAACTGCTTTCTAACCAGCTATATGCTTACGTAAATCGTTCTTCAAGAAAGGATGGATCTACTTAGCCTTCAAAGTCAAAGTCAAAGATTTATTTGCAGATAAATATGGTTAGGTAAAAAAGTTCTTACAATGGTATTAGTAGTAGTAGCTTAACATATTCAATCATAACATAATGTCATGGAAATTTTTAGTATCTATAGGTAACAATTCGATTATTAATTGAACTATATCTATATATATCTATATAAGGGTCGTCTTCCAGTCGGACTAAATTCAGCTGAATACCAATATTTTACGCGGATCGACTGTCTGTATTACCTCAAAAACTCAAGAACTGGGTAACACGATAAGATTGGTGTTAGATTTTCTCGATTCTGCCTATCCGTGACAACTGCCAAAGATCTACAAATGACAGCCGGGACCAACGGCTTAACTTGCTTTCCGAGGTGAGACGGCGAAGTCTTACTATGTTTCTTTCGATAGACACCCCTTCTACAGCTCGACCTCAGCAAGCGTTGCTTAACCTTGAAGATCGACTCGTGCCTCTGTTATTATTTAACCACGATTTCCTGAACCTAGCCCATGTAAATCTTTCGCTGTACATATATTATTATCTCCGTTATTAAAGCAGGCAATAACCAGTCGACGCAGCTCACTATCTCATTATGTGGCGCGCGCCACCTACTGAATCATAGCGGGCACAGGGATACGCGTGGAGTCGACCACGATGCTAAAGTTTTTTTTGAACAAGATTAGTTCGCGAAGTGGATTCGCTTAGTCCATTAGTATAGCATATAATAATTAAATACATACAGTTCTGTGCAGCTTTTTACAATTTCTTCAAGGTAGACTTTTGAAGGACCGTCCAATCGTCCCACTCTAAGAACCTCTGAGATTATAAATATCTATCGTATTTTAATGAAAATATACACAATTATTTTAATTGGTTTTAATGTGTTTCCTAGTTTAGGAGTCAGGGTTTCGGCTTTTGTACGCCTTAATTAATGTGAAATTTGTGAAGTATTATTATAAGGTCGGACCCCCAGGGGTCTACGGGTCTAGGTTGGGAAACCTTGGTAGGTTGGTTGATTAGCCTCAGATATCATGGGAAAAGACATTTGTAACTTGGTGTCAATTGTCATACACTTTTTACGGATTTGGGGAAAACGTTTGACATAGCATTGCAGTATTTCAAGAATTTAGTATAAACTTATTATTTTTATTTATTTACTCATTGAATTAATAACACACAGAACTAACTTAACTCGAAATACTTTTACCACTAACACATCTCCTCCCCGCTCCTACTCCACAAATACGCTGGTACCCTCATAACGGAGCCCAATAAACCGTGGTGCTTTGTCGTCAGGCAATTTGTCATCCATTGTAGGCCTCCCCTCCCGCGCAGCCGACATTACCCCGATAATAGGCGAAAACATGTCGCTAGAGTGGCAGCACGTGTCGCGAAAACAATTACATTTTTGTCTATGGTAGAGTGTCATGGCGTATGGCGGGAAAAGGATAATGACAGATGAAGTATTTTTTTAGTTGCCGATATATTGTTAAAACTTCTAAGAGGGTACTTACCTACTTCATTTAAAATAGGTTTGTTTTTTTTTCTGCGTCACGGGAACCTATGAAACAACAGTTACTGTTCTTAGCAAGAAAATTGGTGGAGAGAATTCCAAACATTATCGGTCATTTTGTTTCACGCCATTCTTTATTTGAGTTTACTTAAATATTCTCTTGTAGTTGGTCTGGCACCAAACTTCATTCTCTCAAAACTACTTCCACTACTGTACATAAACTTTACATAATTTACATTTCTCTCCTAATAAAGCTACGCCAGTAGTCACCAAGGGTCGTCTAAAAAAATTATGACACTTGTATCTATTTATGATTCAATTTAAAAATCATCCCCGCTTGACGTGTAGGGGAGGTACCATAAAAATATTTTTTCAAGTTTTTATTCTACCATTTTGTCGGCATTATTAATATGTGCATTCATGCCAAATTACAGTTTTGTAGTCTCCATAGTCTCTTAGCAAAACCGCAGACAGACAGACAGGCGGACAGACCGAAACTATAAGGGTTCTTTGTTGACTACGGAACCTTAAAAAGAGAACTACCAACCTTTAAGTGAACTATGTTTTATAAAATAAATCTATAATTGTTATTAAAATACACCAACATAAACCTAAACAATTATTGTAAACCAAACCCGTGTTTCCAATACAATAATTAAATACCCTCGAAAATAATTGAAGCTGGCAATTTGCAACAATTTGTTATCTGGCTATTATCAAGGGGCGTTATTAATTCTGTAACAACATTATAATTAATGTCATGGCAGCATGAACCGCCCGAGAACACTGAATGAGGACCTGGAGCATAGGCAAATGGAGGAGGCACTTTTAAAAGATCATAAATACTTAGTTACATTTTGGCGTTATAATACAGAACATGATTTTAAAAAAGAGTGTCCGTGGAGTTTCTTGCACGTTCTTCTCCATAGAGATCTACGCTTTGGAACGTGCAGATAGCTTCACCTCTTTCGACTTGACAATTCAAAAGTGCCTGTAAACGCAATGGGTTTAATTGAAATAAATGCTTTGAGTATTTGAGTATTGAGGCGGTGTAAAAAGAACAAAATTCTACAGGAACATGAGTCATTCCGTCGTCGTCGTCATGAGTCGTTTCGTGTATTCTTCAAACCGAAACACTCTAAACGACAGTGCTGTTCTTTCAAAATCTGACCGTGATAACTGGGTGAACTGAACAAGAAGTGAGCTGTCAATCCATAGAAGCAATATGAGAAGAGAGCAGCGGGCGTACCATTACGTCTTAAAACGTGAGTCTTCCGAGCGAGTAAAAGGGATGGAGCTATATAACTCTATCCCTCTTTCTCACTCAAAAGACTCACGTTTTAACACCTCATGGTATGCCCGCAGTGCAGTGAATTGAACGTGAATTGAGCTGTCAATATGGATTGACAGCTCAATTCACGTTCAATTCACTGCACTGCGGGCATACCATGAGGTGTTAAAACGTGAGTCTTTTGAGTGAATGAAGCGAACTGTCATTCAATCTTGACTGCATGGGCAGTCAAGATTGAATGACAGTTCGCTTCATCCTCACTATAGTGAGGATGAAGCGAACTGTCATTACCGTGTATACTAAGGTATACCTTAGTATACACGGTGAGGGAACTGACCAGCTACTTGTTTTGCTAGACTAAAAAGCAGTGTAGTAATATTTAAATACTAGGTACCTACTTTCTACGTAAATATGCCTCAACTCGACAGTATCAAAATGGCGACTTGGCGATCGACATCGCACAAGCGTTATTGATTTTCGAAAACGAATCGAAACTGAGCGATCGCCACTAGTGTAGGTCCCATTGTCTACTGTCGCTATGACATGGAATGGGCTGAAAAAGTAAGGTTTTCTAATTATCCTTTTAAAGGACGAGTGGCGAGTTATCTCTGATTCGTCCACAACTGGGCATAGACCTTTCATTTCTTGTGCTAATCCCTACTCAGGAGAGTGCCGTCCTCATCAAACTCAAAATCAAAGCATTTGTTTCAATTAAACCATTTACAGGCACTTTAGAATCGGCAAGGCCGGTCAGTCAAAAGAGGTGCACTTCTTTTGGATCCGATCACGATCCAACGCGTAGATCTCTATGGAGAAGAACGTGCAAGAAACTCCACGGACACTCTTTTAAATCAATAAATTGTTACAAAGTTCTGGATACATTTGTTCTTGTGAAATTTATTAATATATATGAGAACGATGTATTTAGAAAGACGTGTACGATGAAGGCATCCGGAGTAAAATAACCAATTCAAAGTACAAATAATTAACCAACCACGCTACTCGGTCAGAGCAGTGGTGCCCAAGTGGTGACGGCCCCGACTTACGAATTGTAGGTCGCGGGTTCTAATCCAGCCAGGCGCATTACTTTGTGTAACAAATTTCATCACCACTGCTCTCAAAACGGTGAAAGAAAACAGCGTGAGGAAACCGGCATGTCCTAGAACCAAAAATTCGAAGACATGTGACATTCAGCAACCCGCACTGGGCCCGCGTGCTGGATTACGGCCCATTCCCTCTCCTGGAGAGGAGGCCTGTGTCCTAGCAGTGGGAACGTTAAAAGGCTGATTATGCTACTCGGTCACTGATTTATCTCAGGTCAGCTTAGCTACAAGTTGACATTATATGAGATAAAACAAGTCAATAATATGATAACAGAGCAGTAATTCGCATAGTACCTACCTCGACGGCGCTCGTTACAAATCATATCGCGAGTGAATGCAGCCCGAGACCGCGGAATGTAATAATTACCGAGCGGGGTTGCCACACACAATAATATTTAGTTATTCGGGGAGAATTGGGTTTTATGTGTTGTGCTGCGACTTTTTAATGTTTGTTAGCGCATAACTCCGTCGCTTGCTAACCGATTTGAAAAAATCTTTTTTTGTTGGAAAGGGTATCTATCTTCCCAAATGGTCCCATGGTTTTTTTTGTTAATTTCAATAAATGATAGCTAATCTGTCGGGATAGCTGAAATCGCATGTTTGTTTATTGTTTACACCAATTTATACCACGTACGCTGTGATGGGTATGTTTAGCTGGGAGTGAACCACTAAAAAGTGAAAAATAAAAAAACTTTTTACATAAAATAAAACCGACTTCGAAAAAAAAACCAAAAAGTGTAAAATAACTTTAATTTCCGATGTTTCTGCCCGCGACTTCGTCCGCGTGGAATAGTTACGAACCCCCCGATTTTGACACATTCTTCATTGATGCTCCGCTCCTATTGGTCTTAGCGTGATGATATATAACCTATAGCCGTCCTCGATAAATAGGCAATCTACTATGAAAAAATTTTTCAGAACAGTTCCTGATATTAGCGCGTTCAAGCAAAAAAACTTTCCAGCTTCATATGTATGTATACTAGCAGCGCCCCGCAGATTCACCTGCGTAGTTCCCGTTCCCGTGGAAATACAGGGATAAAATAAAGCCTATGTTACTCAGGGTGAATGTAGCTTTCTAGTGGTGAAAGAATTTTTGAAATCGGTTGCGTAGTTTTCGCGTGAAAGCGTAACAAACAAACTTACATTCACATTTATATATAATTGTATAGATAACAGCCGCCGCGGTTTTACCCGCGTTGTTGCCGTTCCCGTGGCAATACGGGGATAAAATATAGCCTATGACACTCCACAATAACATAGCTTTCTATTGGTGAAATAATTTTGAAAACCAGTTCAGGTGTTCCAGACTTCCAGATACCCCTTACAACGTCAAACACTCACAAACTCACAAACATTACCTCTTTATAAGATTAGTTTAGATTATGTAGCATAGATATTAGTTAGGATTTAATTTATTCCCGAACTTTTTCTCCTGGCTCCAAAATGGAATGTCATTTTAAAACAATAACCAAACAATACCTATTTAATGGCAGCCCTGCACACCGCGGTATGCTTTGCCGCGACGCGCCCTGTTATTGGATATTCCTAGGGTTCCGTACGCGATGATATGAAGCCGCTCCACGTAAAATACTAGTCTTCAGCTGAATCCGCGAATCCCAATATAGTTGGGAAAAGGTTAGGCAGATGAGTAGTTATAAAATTATCACGACATTACGATAAATATCCATACGTAGGGGTAATATTACTTTCGTAAATTTCACCTTCAGAAGCTCACTGCTGGTCCATACTTAATCCTCCCACATCACCCGATCCTGTGCTTTATACAGCACTCAAATTGCATTTGTAATTAATATGGAGATGCTAACCAATCAAATAGCACTTAGGGAGAAGGTAATATTCAATAACTGATTGAATGCATTGAACTGTTCATTGCTTGGTACGGTCAACAACGAAATTCGAATATCATAATTACTACATGTATTATTTTCAAATAATTTTGGTATAATTATACTTTGTAACAACATCTCTTTTTTTTAGTTACATTTACGCAGCAATCACGGTAATGTTGTATGGTAATGTAACCAAAAAAAAAAGTATTCCGTTATTCTCACCAGATGGCGCTCATTCAGTTACAATACCAATTTACGTCTACGTTAACTCAACGTAGAACGTATACAAATTTGCACTGAGGCCACTGATTACTTAGTGCCTTTAAAGGCTTGTTTTACAGGCTAGTAATGCCCGTTGTCATGCAACAGAAGATTCAAAGTCCGGTGAAAAAACTCACACATTCAAAAGTCTTCATCACAAGGAAAACATTAAGTCTATAAGAGCTAATTTTTCAATAGTTAGATAACTTTTACTTGAGGTATAAAAATGGCTTGCGGAATTTGTTTGAAAGATTCACCGCAGCGCACGCAAAGGGCACTAGGAGGAACACGGGTGGGTTTTAGTCTGTAGTAGTCTAACACTCCCTTCCGCTTCGCCCAGAGCAGGAGAAATCATTAGATGATTTCCAATCTGGCAATTTGACAGCTTTTTATAGAGAATATGTCAAAGAGTCAAGATATTTCGAACAAATTTCTCAATAATCTTTTATTTTTAATTAAACATTATTGAGAAATTTGTTCGAAATAGATCAGATATTGGTTGAATCGTTGATCTTCATTGAAAGATGTACATTCACTTAAAGACAATTTACTCTCACTACATCCACTCATACTGTGTGAAAAAAACCAGAAAAAAGAAAACAAAAATAAAAATTATATATAATGTGACCAACGAATGCTAATGCCAATTACATGGTGTTTGTTTTTATGTGAATTCAATGTCATTGGTACCTTCACGGAACCCCTACATACACTCCGCTCACGCTTCACCCCTCCCAGAGAGATCAAAGGGAATCAGTTTATGAAATAATTTAATATCGGGGCTTTGATGTGAACTCCGCAATAACTATGTTCAAATTGAACGAGCTTCTTGTTTCAACGTATTTGCAAACCATCTTTATTTTCGTCGAAGTATTTTTGAATTTTTTTGTTATTAAATTTACGGTACCTACCTATGGCTATAACAATAATGTTGAATGTCGGGCAAAACGATTATTGGAATGGTTGGCAAAATCAGGAGTCTCTTAGCATCCCGCAGGGGTTGTTCTTCAAGGTTAAGCAACGCTTGACGAAATTGGTCCATGGATGGGCAGTTCTAACGCTTACTCAAGCGTGTGATTTTTATTAATTCGCTGCGCGTCCATCGTCCATCTATACTAATATTATAAAGCTGAAGAGTTTGTTTGTTTGTTTGAACGCGCTAATCTCAGGAACTACTGGTTCGAATTGAAAAAATCTTTTTGAGTTGAATAGACCATTTATCGAGGAAGGCTTTAGGCTATATATCATCACGCTTAAGCCAATAGGAGCGAAGCGGCGATAAAGAATGTTTTAAAGTCGGGGATTTCACGGGGACGAAGTCGCGGGCAGCAGCTAGTGTTAGAATAAAAATGAAACAATTGATATGAACGGGTTTGCTCGTACCATAGGATTTTTTTTAATTAAAGAATTTGATAATCTGCAATCGTTAACGCTAGTCGAAAACGAATCAAATGTATGGGAAGAAAACATCTCAACGTTAAGTCACGTCGTTAGAACAAACGAATAGAAAATTCGTAGCCAAGTTCACATCGTTCGAAATTATAGAATGAGTAATTGTTATCGTTTCTACAATGTTCAACGCTACATGCTTTGTTAAATTGTTTAAATTTAATGGTTAAAGCATTTAAACCGAGTTTAAATTTTAACCTGTTTGACGTTTGTACAAAGAGGTGGCGAGATGACCTAGATGCCTACCGCAGCATCTGGTTTAAGATGGCTTGGGAAAAGATTACCTGGACGGATTCCGAGGTGGCCTTTGCCCCAGCAGTGTAACGTACAGGCTGAATAAAAAAAAAACTATAAAAGCTACTACTAAAATGGAGTGTACAATAAAAAAAAAATCCTTAAATTTTTTTACTTTTCTTTTTCTTTTGTTTACATGTTAAAATATTTTTCAATTTCAATAAAGCTTCAAGTTCAAGTTCAAGTTTCAAGTGTTTATTGCAATCCACAATGTGCATATACAGGTGGTAGGTAAATAAGAGCAGTATCAATTATGGACCCTGTCGGGCACAGCAAAATTTAATAGGTAGGAGAGAGGAAGAGCGCTTGTTTTGTTTTTTCAACTTTACAAAACATCTACCTACCGAAACATTCGAAAGAATCTTGTTACTTTCCACAGGATCTCTTATGTTATTTTTGTGTAATATGTAAAATGCAAAACAAAAAACGGGAAATAAATGTTTTTTTTTTTGTGAGGCATGAGCATTTTCAACGCTACGAGTGACATCTTTATTCTAACAATGTTACAAAATGCGCCTAAACGGGACATTACCATGAAATGTCAGTGTCAGTTTCAGTTCTGGCTAAGAAGTTTAACTTCAAAAATCTATATACTTATAATAAATCTGTAGAGAGGTCAATTCTGTACAAGGAATATATTTTCAAAATAACTATCAGGGGGTGATTAGTGATCGATACTGGTGCCAAAAATGCAATCAGTAAAATTTTTGTCTGTCTGTCTGTCTGTCTGTCTGTATGTTCTTTATAGAAACAAAAACTACTCGACCGATTTTAACGAAACTTGGTGCAATTATTCTTCATACTCCTGGGCAGGTTATAGTATACTTTTCATCACGCTACAATCAATAGGAGCAGAGCAGTGAAGGAAAATGTTGGGAAAACGGGAGAAGTTACCTACTCCATTTTTTAAGCTTCCGTCGCGTGTGTAGTCTTACCTAATGGTTAAAGTTACATAGAAATCATGTATTACGGAAATGTTTTACATAAAATTATCTAAAAAATGTCCCAAACAGCATATGTCTATATTTTATGGTTGACTCACAATAACACGTGTAACTCCCGATAGCTTAGCAGTTCGGCGCTTTCTGATTATTTGTATGAAACTTTGTCAATTTTAAACCGATCGGGCTGAGAGTTTCAAAATCGGGGGTAAACTAACTATTCCACGCGGACGAAGTCGCTGGCAGAAGCTAGTGAAACATAAATTCTACATAAACGAAACGCACATTACTTACCTTTCGACTTTAAAAACAAAATTATTCCTTTCACCTAATAACATTTTCCCTCTCAAAATAACAAGAACTTTTATAATCTGTGACAATAGGCCCCCGTGACACAAAAGTCAAAAGTTACGCAAACAAGGGACGATGGGGGCCACAATCCACCTGTCTGGCTCATGGGGGACTGTGCTTTTTTGAGAAAATGGTTTTATTGGACAAGTTATGAATTGGGGGAATAGCTATGTTTTTAAAGTAGGCATTTTGGGGTTGTAACGTGTGGATAATTGATTGTTGTTCATACCCATAAGTAGCAATTGAAATTAATGTCATATTTGTTCAAATGAATATAAAATGAAGTAGCGTTTATTCATGACGCCGCTCCCGCTACAGGAACCGTGGCCATTTCCACTTTACAGAACAGAGTAACCTCAATGTCAATATTTCATAGATTTTTATTTGAATTAGCATGAACTCATGAACATTTAAGACCCGCTGACCCGTCTAGCTGAGGATTTGCGTTTAAGGTTCTTCAATCAGTGAAAAACATTTTATCAATAACTAATCTAATTTTAACATAATTTAATACTAATATTATAAAGCTGAAGAGTTTGTTTGTTTGTTTGTTTGTTTGAACGCGCTAATCTCAGGAACTACTGGTTCGAATTGAAAAATTCTTTTTGGGTTGAATAGACCATTTATCGAGGAAGGCTTTAGGCTATATATCATCACGCTTAAGCCAATAGGAGCGGAGCAGCGATAAAGAATGTTTTAAAATCGGGGATTCCACGGGGACGAAGTCGCGGGCAGCAGCTAGTAATTTATAATTACTGTGTGAAAACCAATTGCTGTTTTGTATGCCTTTTGGCAGGACACAGCTTGGCGCTTATTTATTATAACATCTTCTGTATAAGTACCCTTTCTTTTTTAGATGCGAAATCATCAAATGACTTCTCCCGCTCTGGACGAAGCGGAAGGGGGTGTCAGACTCTTACTGACTAAAACCCACCCGTGATCCTTCTTGTGCCCAGTACTCTGTGTTGTGCCCATTGCGTTCCAGGGCCGCGGTGACTCTTTCGAACAAATTCCGCAACATCTTCTGTATACCTTGTGTTCACGAAATAAATGATACTAAAATCTGAATCTGAAAAAAAAAAACGTAATAAGTATACGCATAAGTTATAAAAAAATAATTTTACAAAACTGTCAGAAAATCAGATCACTTGAGTTTGGCGGGCGGTTTGTATATGTATATTTTTATAGAATTCAAAAACCAATGGACTAAGCTTGCAGGTAAGCGTATATTAAAGCAATATCTAAGGGCCTTTATTCGCAAGTGTTAAAGTATCAAAATAAATAAAACAAAATATAAAAGAAACCTTCAATTGACTAACGCACAATCACACAACTTCCTCATTCAAATCCATTCCTACATTCACTCATTTCCTTGCTTCTGCATTCATGTCATTCCTTTGACTCACTCTCAAGAACTCAACGAAAAAATGGCGCGTACGATCCTCTGCCGGCTATAAATTATAAATGAACAATGTTCTAACCAAAACCCACCTACGAAGACTTTCAACAATTCAGTGAAGTGTTAAGTGACAAACGAGGAACGTCCGCGGACTGTATTGGAGTGGCGCCATGAGAAAACCATCGTTTGTGAAGAAGACCCGTGAGTACCTCCCTTTCAATCCCAGTATTTTCCGGTTATTGTGCTCGACTTAAGATCGCCTATGGCCACAGTTCCATAGAAAGTTTTACTCAACATTTACCATAACAGCAAGAGTGCATTAGGAGGAGCGAGGGTAGGTTTTAGTCAGTAAGAGTCTCCCTTCCGCTCCGCCTACAACGGGAGAAGTCATTTGATGATTTCCCATCTAGAAGGCTTTGGAATCTTAGTTCACAAGTATCTACAGGTACTATTAATAGTATAATCAAGCTGAAGAGTTTGAATGTGTGTTTGTACGCGCTTATCTCTTGAACTACCAGTCAGATTTGGAAAATTCTTTTGTATATGTTAGCCACGTTCATATCGAAGACCATAGGCTGTACGGGAGCGAGTATTATAACCGGATATTCGCGTAGGAAATCGCAGTCAAAAGCTAATCTAGATAGAGTAGGTAGCTATATTAGAGAGATAACGTTTGTGAGTTTGTGTATAAAACAAAGTCGCGCAACGGATTTTGATGCGGTTTTTTTAACAGATAGACTGATTCTTAAGGAAGGTTTATATGTATAATACATGCATATTATAGTAGAGGAAACATTAGTATCTATATTGCACCCGTGCGAAGCCGGGGCGGGTCGCTAGTAGGCTATATTTTATCCTCGTATTGCCACGGGAACGGGAACAGAGCGGGAGAAACCGCGGGGCGCTACTAGTACAATATAAAATTGCTATTATTTAATTATCTGCTATCAGGCCACTTAACCATTATTAGTTAATAGTGATCTGCGACAAGATTGTCCATTTACCGGCAACTTTAGCTACAGATAGGCAGGGGGGCCTACATTACCGACATTATAAATTTCTGTCTCCTTTATGCCAGGGGCGGATTTGGTGAGCCCTGGTGGTTATTTAATTTTCATTTAGGTATTACCTAGGCCTCAAGTCTGCCATTACAATAGTGTCAGAATGATCTATCATAATGGTTGATTTTGACAAGTTTAGTAATCTACTAATATAAAAGCATCACTATGACTTTCCAATGGTCAACCACTGACTGAAAGAAATGCCATAGAATGGTAATCTCGTACATACAGACAAATGTAGGGCAGACGTATGCGGTAATCTGCTAAAATTTTGACAGCTCCTTTGTTTAGTGACTTACCATTAGAACGTCATTGCTTTTAATAGCTCGGTTATCAAAAAGTGTGACAAGCCTATTGACAGACCAATGTTGGAATGACAATTTTATAACAATAGCAGACTTGGGGCCCTGTACCGATTTTCGGGTCGGGCAAAAAATGTCATTGTGTTTTTCCATTAGGAATTTCTCTGTGAAAAAAATATCCAAAGTGACTAGTTTGGATGGTCTTTTCTGATTAATTATCTTGCGGGATCCAAGACAGACTGAATCTTTTCTACGAGACTGGTCGATCTTCATTTATTCGGCGTTTTTCTATACGTCGTCCCTGTTGATGCTGACTTGTTGGCTGTCAGTGCCTGCTAGGGTTGCGGAATTAGTTCGAAAGAGTCACGGCGGCCTTGAAACGCAAAGGGCACTAGGAGGAACACGGGTGGGTTTTTAAATCGCTTCGATAACTCCTTGGTGACCGCGGTGCGAGACTGGAATAACAGCCCGCTTAATCAAAGGTTGCAGTCCTACTATACCCCTATAACATGATATGCGGCGTCCATGTTTGCATCGGTCATATAATTTTATGTGGAAGTGTAATATCATATTATATATTCTTGTCTAAGTGTGTTTTATATACAGGGTTATTTGTAAAACACCAGCAACCTCTTAATAGGTCATTGTACTCATCATTATGAACAACTTTTACTATGGGACCAAAACTGAAATCGCGAAAAGAAATCAGCTGTTCCTTACATTTATGTTCGTATAACTCGTGAAAATGTAAGGAACAGCTGATTTTTGATTGATGAGTACGATGACCTCTTAAGAGGTTGCTGGTGTTTTACAAATAACCCTGTATATATAATTTAAATCACTATTTGGATGTTAAATCTGGCAATAATTGTTTCCATTTAATTTAATTTTAGTCAGTAGGTAAGAGTCTGACACTCCCTTCCGCTCTGCCTAGAGTAGGAGAAGTCCTTTGATGATTTTCCTAGGTAAGAGTCTGACACTCCCTTCCGCTCTGCCTAGAGTAGGAGAAGTCCTTTGATGATTTTCCTAGGTAAGAGTCTGACACTCCCTTCCGCTCTGCCTAGAGTAGGAGAAGTCCTTTGATGATTTTCCTAGGTAAGAGTCTGACACTCCCTTCCGCTCTGCCTAGAGTAGGAGAAGTCCTTTGATGATTTTCCTAGGTAAGAGTCTGACACTCCCTTCCGCTCTGCCTAGAGTAGGAGAAGTCCTTTGATGATTTTCCTAGGTAAGAGTCTGACACTCCCTTCCGCTCTGCCTAGAGTAGGAGAAGTCCTTTGATGATTTTCCTAGGTAAGAGTCTGACACTCCCTTCCGCTTTGCCTAGAGTAGGAGAAGTCCTTTGATGATTTTCCTAGGTAAGAGTCTGACACTCCCTTCCGCTCTGCCTAGAGTGGGAGAAGTCCTTTGATGATTTCCCATCCAGAAAAAAAGGGCAAGTTTATTTTGTGGACATACTCTCTTCTAGAATACTTCCATCGACGACACAACAAAACCTACTTGGTAAACTTTATAAATAGCAAAGTTAAATTCTTATCGCGGTCGATTGATAGTTGTCTTGTAGTACAATACAAGCCCCTGAATATAACTTCAACATTAACATTTATAATCGTAATTTACCGTTAAAATAATACAAAAACATAAATCCTTAATCCGTCCCCTTTTCCGTGGAATGCTCGGTATTTAAATTAATCGGAGAGCGAGGGGCGCGCGATGCGACTGTCTTTATACCTCGGTGCCGCCTGGCTACATAGACTACGGCATACTGCAGCTGCGATTAAAGAAGCCATTTTTATTCGGGTTCGTGCCCTCGCAATGCGCGCTGAGCACAATTTTGAGGCGTTACAAAATTTGTCTGAAAATCTATTTACTAAATTATGGACTGATCCTTACAGTCTGGTTCAGGTATCAGTTAAGACAATATTATGTGTGTCATTAATTTGGGTTTCATATATTCATGGTCCAAATGTGTAAATGCCGAGAAAAAAGAAGAACTACTTGATAAAAGTCGTTCTCCTTTCGTTGTTTATTAAGGCATGTTCTCTGCCGGGGTTACGGAATTAATTCAAAAGAGTCACCGCGGCCTAGGCACGCGGCGAACATTAGGAGGAACACGGATAGGTTTTAATTAGTAAGAGTCTGACACTCCCTTCTACTCCACCCAGAGCGGAAGAAGTCATTTGATGACGTCACATCAAAAGAAAACACAGTAGCCGAGGCGTCTCGTAGTTCTGTGCGCTACAAAACTCAGTGAACAACTTTTATTATGCTTTACGCTGTTTATTCCTTAATCTCTATTGAGAATCTGAAAATGTATAGGATAGGTTATTTTACTAAAAAGAAAAATGTAAATTCTATTTAATCCGTCCGTTTGATTTAAAATAAATATTGGCTTTGTACGATTTGTAATCGTAAAAATTGATAAAGACGTTACGTTCCAGTAAAAAGAGTAGTATCGTACTGACGTCACGCGAGTTTTCCACGCGCCGTCGTCTTCATCTATTGTACATGTGAAAGAGACAAAATACGTGTCCAATTTTCTTTGGAAATCTATCTGACGACTTGGCTGAAGAATGATTAAGATTAACGCCTCGTAGTGTTTGTAGCACGTCGTAGCGTTTGTAGCGCCTCGTAGTGTTTGTAGCACGTCGTAGCGCGTTGTAGATCTTTGTATGCGTCGTAGCATTTGTAGCGCCTCGTAGTGTTTGTAGCACGTGGTAGCGTTTGTAGCGCGTTGTAGATCTTTGTAGTGCGTCGTAGCGTTTGTAGCGCCTCGTAGTGTTTGTAGCACGTCGTAGCGCGTTGTAGATCTTTGTATGCGTCGTAGCATTTGTAGCGCCTCGTAGTGTTTGTAGCACGTGGTAGCGTTTGTAGCGCGTTGTAGATCTTTGTAGTGCATCGTAGCGTTTGTAGCGCCTCGTAGTGTTTGTAGCACGTGGTAGCGTTTGTAGTGCGTCGTAGCTTTTGTAGCGCCTCGTAGTGTTTGTAGTACGTGGTAGTGTTTGTAGTGCGTTGTAGTGTTTGTAGCACGTCGTAGCACGTTGTAGATCTTTGTAGTGCGTCGTAGCGTTTGTAGCGCCTCGTAGTGTTTGTAGCACATGGTAGCGCGTTGTAGATCTTTGTGGTGCGTCGTAGTGTTTGTAGCGCCTCGTAGTGTTTGTAGCGCGTCGTAGCGTTTGTAGCACTTCGTAGTGTTTGTAGCACGTGGTAGCGTTTGTAGTGCGTTGTAGTGTTTGTAGCACGTCGTAGCACGTTGTAGATCTTTGTAGTGCGTCGTAGCGTTTGTAGCGCCTCGTAGTGTTTGTGCACGCGGTAGCGTTTGTAGCGCCTCGTAGTATTTGTAGCATAACGTAGCGTTTGAAGCGCGTTGTAGATCTTTGTATGCGTCGTAGCGTTTGTAGCGCCTCGTAGTGTTTGTAGCACGTCGTAGCGTTTGTAGCGCCTCGTAGTGTTTGTAGCACGTGGTAGCGCTTGTAGCGCGTTGTAGGTCTTTGTAGTGCGTCGTAGCGTTTGTAGCGCCTCGTAGTGTTTGTGCACGCGGTAGCGTTTGTAGCGCCTCGTAGTATTTGTAGCATAACGTAGCGTTTGAAGCGCGTTGTAGATCTTTGTATGCGTCGTAGCGTTTGTAGCGCCTCGTAGTGTTTGTAGCACGTCGTAGCGTTTGTAGCGCCTCGTAGTGTTTGTAGCACGTGGTAGCGCTTGTAGCGCGTTGTAGGTCTTTGTACTGCGTCGTAGCTTTTGTAGCGCCTCGTAGTGTTTGTAGCACGTGGTAGCGTTTGCAGAACGTGGTAGCGTTTGCAGCGCGTCCGTAGCTAGCTATTATGTTAGTGTATTATCTATGCCCGTAGCGTTTGTACCGCCTCGTAGTGTTTGTAGCATAACGTAGCGTTTGTAGCGCCTCGTAGTGTTTGTAGCACGTGGTAGCGCTTGTAGCGCGTTGTAAATCTTTGTATTGCGTCGTAGCTTTTGTAGCGCCTCGTAGTGTTTGTAGCACGTCGTAGCGTTTGTAGCGCGTTGTAGATCTTTGTAGTGCGTCGTAGCTTTTGTAGCGCCTCGTAGTGTTTGTAGCACGTCGTAGCGTTTGTAGCGCCTCGTAGTGTTTGTAGCACGTGGTAGCGCTTGTAGCGGGGTTGTAGATCTTTGTATGCGTCGTAGCGTTTGTAGCGCCTCGTAGCGTTTGTAGCGCGTTGTAGTCTTTGTAGTGCGTCGTAGCTTTTGTAGCGCTTCGTAGTGTTTGTAGCACGACGTAGCGTTTGTAGCGCGTTGTAGATCTTTGTACTGCGTCGTAGCTTTTGTAGCGCCTCGTAGTGTTTGTAGCACGTGGTAGCGTTTGCAGAACGTGGTAGCGTTTGCAGCGCGTCGTAGTCATCGTAGCGTTAGTAGCACTTCGTAGCATTTGTAGCGCGGCGTAGCACGCAAGGCGTAGAATTTGTAGATCTTTATAGCGCATCATAGCGTTAAAGTTGCAAATTATACCAATAAAAATGTTTTATTTGTATAAAACATGGTTATTATAAATAGAATTATGTCTATGACATTTGTTTCATCGTTCACTGGCAAACAAATATTTGAACAATAGCTAATAGTTCATTTAAGCGAATGATATTAATATTAACCCAAATATTATTAGTACAAGTCTGCATATCAAAATCGAGATACAACCGAGGGCCGAGTTACTTCCGAGTTGAAAAGCGTGCTATGTCCTATTCCAGGACTAAGAATTAAGAGAATTAAGAATTATTACTTAGGATGATTCCGATGTAAAAATTCATGTAGGTACACGGCTATCATGTTTGTAGGTACTGTGTTCTGATTATAATAAAAAAAAATACTGGTGTCAAAAAACCCAAACACAAAAATGTCTAAAAAGTTCCAAATATTTATTTTATTTATATTTTCTTTTTTTTACTCCGCTAACATCCTTATTGTATCCTCTATTTTGCCATCAAGACGAATCTCATGACGTATCATTTATCCGATTATATACGATACGATAGACCGATTTTCGGTTGAGCCGTTGATTAGTTACGATGGAACGGATGCATAAAGTTCAAACATATAAGCCTCCTTTTGGGCTTCGCCACAGTCGTCTATATCTATACATAATAGAGATCAAGTTTATTTAATAAGAATAATCACTATATATATAAATTTTGGCCACTGGTAATCTACCCAAAAGGCTGGCAGCATTACCACGCTGTATGGCAATGCTTATCCTTTGTCCAAGGTAAAAGCCAGCCCTTGGGTCACGCGAAGTGTCAAATAACGTCTTGACAAATCTTTATATAAGTTGTGAGCACTTGGACCCCACGACCCGAGAGTTTCAACCCCAAACGGCTCCAAAATATAACTACCAACAAGGTTATTATATTACCGCCGCGTGAGGTTCTCCGCAGCCGCAGCGGCAGCGCCAGCACAGCACGATGAGCTAGGAAGATGGGGTGGCGCAAGAGTATCGACGCAAGTAGCATCCCACACTAAAGGCCTACCCAACTTCCATGGAAATAACGACATGCCGTCTGGTACCATAACATAATTATATTCTAAAGAGGAAAGATTTGTATTTTTGTATGTAACGAATAAACTCAAAAACTACTAGACCGATTTCATACATTCTTTCACCATTATAAAGCTACATTCACCCTGAGTAACATAGGCTATATTTTATCCCCATATTCTGACGGAAACTGAAACTACACAAAACTAAAATAAAAAACTAAAATAACTAAAATAACACAAAGCAACGGGCACATTATCAATACTAGATATCATCAAATCCCGAGGGGTTCTAAATCAAACGCAACACTGTGACATTAATCCCTTTTAAGCTTCGAATAACACTGGACATCGGTCATTATTTTAATTATGAGTAAGTCCGAGTTGACTGCGAGATAGTAACTATGCGAAGACTTAATCAGTTTGGTTGTGAACAACGCAAAATACGGGGTCTTCGTGCGTGATCATATCTAAGGATGGTATTTTGCATCTGTTATACAATATCGACAACAATATCAAATTGATATTTTTTTTAATTTTCACGAAAAATATATACAAATACTTAAAAAGTAAAAAACAAAACACCGCCCTTAAATATGACTGCGAACTGCTCAAACATCTGTGTAAGCAGTGATTAGACAACCTTTGAACATTTATGCAGCTTAGAAGATTGTGGCCGGATGTCATGCCATAGACAAAAGATAAACTGTGTTCTGATTTGTCTGTGGTGTGGCCAGAGACTCATTGTAGTTGATGTCCAGTTCTGACACAGCTTTTAATGCAAGTTTTTTTTTTTGTAATTTCTGGCGGAATAAACGAGTTTTCCTTTTCTTTTCTTAATATAAAACTCTATCACACCGACATAAATCAGCACAAACAAAATTCTATAGACGTTTAAGGAAGTTTGTATGAAACTCTGTATCGTGTGGACGGTCCCATAATGGATTTGAATGCGATCGAGATTGGAATATATTTCAAGAGTAAGCCTACACGTTGGAGTGTAAATAAGATACGAAATTCAATAAATAATAGTTTATTTATTTATTATTAGTAAGTACATTAATATAATCCTTATATACAGATAACAAGCGTGTACATTGATATTAGTGTAAACATACAATTTAAGCTACCAGCAAAAAAAAAACCATTTCATCGAACTGGAATCATGAAATTGACAAGTGAGCTATGCTTACTATAGGGAACGTGCACGGCGTAGACTATGCCATCTAGTGTTGCAAATCTGAAACTTTTACGTTGTAAATATTTGACATATACTTTCTGCACCCTCCGTTTAGGCGAATGCGCACGAAGTAGACTGTGCCATCTGTTGTTGCAAATTTGAAACTTATAAGTAAAACATACTTGGCATTGACGCGTCTGTGCTGCCACCTATAGTTTCTGCACGTTCCCTATAGGGAACTCGCAGGCGTAGACAATGCCATCTAGCGTTGCAAATTCGCAACTTTTACGTTGAAAATACTTGACATTAAGGGCGCTTATTCCGAACCGCATTTCATACAAATTTTCAAGTCGTTATTTTCCGAAATGACTTAACCGATTTTAATGAAACTTTACACACGTAAGCAGAATACATAGGTCTAAAAAGTTAATTGAAAACATTTTCGATAAATAGTGTTACAGTTAAATTAGACCCATTTTAAATGTTCCATACAAACATAAATTTCCAGTTATCTTTTTTAAAATAAGACATTTCGAAAATGTGTTTAATTAACTTTTTAGATCTATGTAACCTGCTTATATGTCTGAAGTTTCACTAAAATCGGTTCAGTCATTTCGGAAAATAACGACTTGAAAATTTGTATGAAATGCCGTTCGGAATATGCGCCCTTAACACTTTGTGCTGTCAACTATAGTTCTGTACTGCATGCTCGCTACAAAGTTATTGGAATGGAATTCTATTGTATAATACCGATCGAACACCTCACGCAAGTGCGGTGTTGGAACCCCAAGTGTATGACCACCGGACAGTTTATTCTGTGAACATCTCAACCTAGGTGGTGTGAGGGGTTTACAGATCCGCACTGCTGCACTTTAGAGGACTTAATGAATGCCAGCGATGCCAAATTAAGATAGAAAAAAAATGAGGGTCCAATAAATCATAGGTTATAAGTAGGTTTTTGACTAACCGCCCTAGACAATTTAATATAGGTGGTTAATTGGAAATGAATGCTTTAGAGTTTAATTCATAAACCAGTATTTCTATGTTTAATTTTTGAATCCATATTTTAGAGCTCAAACTTTTGCTGATAATTTAAACAATATCATACAATGTGCGAAAAAACTCAGCTGCCACAATTTCATGCTAGCAATAGTTGTTTATAATAATTATTACTTCTATAAACATTATAATTCGTACACATTATTAATATTTGATAGTATCGTCAAGTTTAATCTCTTGCGGGATTAGTCGAGATACTTTAACTGGAGTTTTTAGCAAACATTTAGATTTTTAATGTAAGTTATTGTAAGAATAACTACTATATACTATGTTTTTTGACTATCTCATTTGGGATGCACTTAGATCGGACTAAATTCCAGTTTTTATTACTACCATATTATAATATTTTGAAGGGCCAAAGAATAGGGTAGTTAACTAAAAAAATCAAATTAGTCCGTCTGATAGATTTCCAAAAACTATTGGACACGTATTTTTTCTTTTTTCACGTAAACAAAAAATGAAGACGATACAGTGTGTTGAAAACTCGTGACGTCACTACTCGCTACAATTTTTACCGGGCGGTGACGTCACACGCTCCCATTCCTGATCTTTGATGCTTTTTATCTTCGTCAGTTTTTATAGATTTGATAAAGGAAAAAATACGTGTCCAATAGTTTTCTTTAATCTAACTGACGGAATACACATAATCATATTTTTTTTTTTACTCAGGAAACATCCCTATTGGCCAAATCGTTCATTTTCTTCTTGTCGTATAAAAACTTTCTTTTTGCATTATATGAACATTATCGTCATTAGCTCCTGGTTCAACATAACATCGCGCCTGTACCTATTCCTCAAAGAGTTAGGCAGAGGGGTACCTATACTGCCGTCACAAGAAAAAAAGACGTAATTACAAAAAACGAAGTAACCGATTTTCGACCTTAAACAATTATATTAACGTCGAAAATCGGTTACTGCGTTTTACATCGTTACTTACTTTTTAGGGTTGCGTGCCCAAAAAGGGTTACCAACAAAGCCCTATTACTATACCTCTGCTGTCTTTCCGTCTGTCTTTTGAGTGATTTGTGAATGTGAGGACCATGTAGATCGCTATGTTAGGGGTTCATTCCATGTTAGTCAGGCGGTTTGATATTTTATGCGGCCTACCCAAATGTCCCTTCTTTAGTATTGTTCGTCAAATCGTTGAGCTCCTTAAAGTTCTAAGTTTGAGCTACACGATAACTGACAAATGCTTGCACTGTTTGGACAGGTCCACTGAAATCTGTGAGGTATTTTCCTCAAAAGACCACTTCAGACATCAACCTACATGGTTCTCATATGATTTGACCGGTACAATGACCTCTCGAGTTTGTTTCGGTGTTTCTTCTCAGGGTAGTCAGCTAGGAAACACCGGCCTCATCTACAGTTTAAAACGACCAAAAATGCAGCGGGCACTACAAGGATCACGGGTGGGTTTTGGTCACTAAGAGTCTGACACTCCCTTCCGCTGCGCCCAGAGCGAGAGAAGTCATTTGATGATTTCCCATCCAGAAAAAAAGCATTCTTTATAAACCAAACTCACAAAACTTCCGACCATTTCTGTCGAGATGGAATCGAATCGCTGGTGCCCCATCTAAGTTATTATAATAATATTGCAATGAATTAAATCTCAATTCTCTTCAAAAATCTGGGCTGTGCATTTGATTAAATAACAAAGCTATGTTTAGAAAAGAAGGTTATTAATACAGTTTTAGTTTAAGCTTAACTAAATTGCATTTGTTCATTATTATAAAAAAAGGTTGTATACCACAATTTATACAACTCGTAACAGAAAAAGGATGAAAAAAAATGGAAAAAAATGTATCTTTTAATATTATTTAGTATGTATTAGTATGATAACTATGGATTGTAAGTTATATTTAAACTGTATTGTTTTTATTTTTCCTACTTAATACTTTTACACACAATGTCTACATCTCTTTTTACTCGACTCTCCTATCGTCTCCTATAGTTATTGGGAATATTTTCATCTTTTAAATAAATCAAACTATCACAAATAGTTTTAAACATAGGAAAAAGAAAAATAATTGTATAATATAACAACGAATTTACTGCCCAGAACTTTTTTTTATACATTAAGTAACGCGCAAATGTTGGTTTGTCTTGTTTTAATTAACCAACCAATACACGCGACTTTCTTGCATAAAGAATAATCGTTACTATGGATAAACGCACGGTTCCATTCAACTCCATGCGAGTAAAACCAAGGGGCGCAACTAGTTTGCCTTTAATTTTGGCAAGCATGATACATTTGACCATTCAGCATTGCAGCAGATACTGTTACGTTCGTATAGACGAGGCAACATATTTAGCAACGTGCACAACATTGACGATCTTAGTATAAAAGTGTTCCTTGTTGCCGTTCAACATGATGCCATCATGTTGCGCGTCAAATGTTGCCTCAAAAATACGAGGCTTTACCATTACTGGTTACAATAGGGATGTTTTGCTGAATAAAAAAATATGATTCTATTTAGTCCGTCAGTTAGATTATGGAAAAATATTTAAACACGTATTTTTTTGCTTTATCAAATCTATAAAAAAATGACGAAGATACAAAGCAAAGGTCAGGAGTAGGGTCTTGTGACGTCACGTCGTGGTAAAAATCGTAGCGAGTCACTACTCGCTACGATTTTTAATACTGCGTTGAATACTCGTTTGACGTTACTACGTCACAACGCACTGTATCGTCTTCGTTTTTTTATTTACGTAAAAAAAATTTTTTGGAAATCTATCAGACGGACTACTTAGACTTTTTTAGTCAACTACCCTATTAGTGTTTGAACTTCTGGGCGTATGAAACGTCTACTTTAATTATATAGATGATATAACACAGTACAAGATCAATATGGACCCAGTCGGGCACAGCAAAATAAGGACAAATTTTTTAATCTTGTTTTAGCCACTAACTCTCGAGTTAAAAGATAATTCTAGTTTCCGCATCCGTGTTAGGCACGGCCATGGTGTGACTATATTCCTCAACGCTCCTTCTTTTCTAATGTTCTTTCTTTCTTACTAAATAACTCATATTATCTCAAGTTTCCTCTTAAGCGGCACACACGGTGTTGTCTAGAGGCATCAGTTCCAACTTGACGTCATCCGACTGTAGCTCCGTTACCAGCTCGCGTAACCTGTTGATAGAAACACAGTTATTAAATTATCAAAATATATACTACAGATTTAGTGTTGACACTATATTAAACTAGCTAAATACTAATTATCTCACATTTTCCACATATCTCACATTCTTCCACATAATTATCTCACATACATATCTGATTTTTTCCATATTTGTCACATTTTTCCGCATATATCATATTGTTTCAAATAATTATTTCACATTTTTCCACATACACATCTCAATGTTATCCATATTTCTCACATTTTCACATATCTGTTCCACATAAAATCTCACATTTTTCCACATTTCTCACATTATTCCATATTTCTCACATTTTTCCACATATCTCAAATTTTTTTCTTTCTATCCATATCATATTACATTTTATCCATCATATCATTTAAGGCAAGATTGGACGCAATGGACAAATCAATATTCATTTTTACAAAACACCGTAAAAGTTTCAGATTTGCAACACTAGATGGCACAGTCTACGCCGTGCACGTTCCCTATAGTAAAACAGTTTCACACTCACTTCGCTAGCTGTGCGGGGGTCACAAATATGGTGTCCTCAGTTTGTCCCGACGCGGGTGCGGGGTATCTGATCGTACCCACGTCTACCGCCTTCGATGATAAGACCTGCACGAGAAAATAATGTTACAATTTTCGTTTTACAATGTGTTTTGTATACATATTCTTTTTTCGAAATTAATTGTTCAGTTATTTATTCGCTAACAATTTATGTAACTACACACATCTATACTAATATTATAAAGCTGAAGAGTTTGTTTGTTTGTTTGAACGCGCTAATCTCAGGAACTACTGGTTCGAATTGAAAAATTCTTTTTGGGTTGAATAGACCATTTATCGAGGAAGGCTTTAGGCTATATATCATCACGCTTAAGCCAATAGGAGCGGCGCAGCGATAAAGAATGTTTTAAAATCGGGGACTCCACGTGGGACGACGTCGCGGACAGCAGCTAGTCTATACTAATATTATAAAGAGGAAAGATTTGTTCGTTTGTAATAGGCTCCGAAACTACTGAACCGATTTGAAAAATTCTTTCACTGTTTGGAAGCTACGCTATCCCCGGGTGACATAGGCTATATTTTATCCCCATATTCCCACGGGAACGGGAACTACGCGGGTGAAACTGCGAGGCGCTGCTACAATAAATAAACACAAAACTTACGGCTGCTAGTTCAGGCGCCGGGAATTCTGCAAAGTCTGCCTCAACGCAGCGCCACGGACGATGCATCAGCAACTGCTGACGGACCTCGGCTTGCAGGGATGCTAGACGGATCTGTGATTAAACATATTGGAGACGTTCATTTGTATGCCTAATAGGGTAGTTAACTAAAAAAATCTGATTAGTCCGTCAGATAGTTTTCCAAAAAATAATGGACACGTATTTTTTTCTTTTTTCACATATGTAAACAAAAAACGAATACGATACAGTACGTTGAAAACTCGTGTGACGTCACTACGTGCTACAATTTTTACCACGGCGTGACGTCACAAGCCCCCACTCCTGATCTTTGATGCTTTATATCTTCGTCAACTTTTATAGATTTGATAAAGCAAAAAATACGTGTCCAATATTTTTCTATAATCTAACTGACGGACTAAACATAATCATATATTTTTTACTCAGGCAACATCCCTATTGTAACTGTATCCGTTCGCACGAGGGAGAGTGAAACCTCACGCTCTAGCCGCCGCAACAGAAGAAGACGCCCCGGGCGTCGGGAAACGCAGGGCGATTCCCGACCACCTGCTGCGCGGGCCTGCGGATGGCGAGCTATGGGTGGCTCGCCTCCGATAGTAACCAGGCCCGAGTCGACGGCGCCGAGTGTTCCACGCGCGCCTCAAAGAGCCGTCAGTAAAGAAAACCACCCATAGGGTCAGTGCCTGCTAGGGTTGCGGCATTTGTTAGAAAGAGTCACCGCGGCCCTGGAACGCGGCGGGCACAAGACGGATCACGGGTGGGTTTTAGTCAGAGTCTGACACTCCCTTCCGCTCCGTTAGAGCGGGAGAAGTGATTTGATGAACTACCATCCAGAAAAGGGCCAAGTTTGATGAAAACTAAGAAGTTAACACTTATGTATTACTAGCTTCTGCCAGCGACTTCGTCCGCGTGGAATAATTACTTTACCCCCGATTTTGAAACTCTCAGCCCGATCGGTTTAAAATTGACAAAAGATAGACATATGCTGTTTCGGGATATTTTTTAGATAATTTTATGTAGAACATTTCCGTAATACATGATTTCTATATAACTTTAACCATTAAGACTACACACGCGACGGAAGCTTAAAAAATGGAGTAACTTCTCCCGTTTTCCCAACATTTTCCTTCACTGCTCTGCTCCTATGGATTGTAGCGTGATGAAAAGTATACTATAACCTGCCCAGGAGTATGAAGAATAATTGCACCAAGTTTCGTTAAAATCGGTCGAGTAGTTTTTGTTTCTATAAAGAACATACAGACAGACAGACAGACAGACAGACAGACAAAAATTTTACTGATTGCATTTTTGGCACCAGTATCGATCACTAATCACCCCCTGATAGTTATTTTGAAAATATATTCCTTGTACAGAATTGACCTCTCTACAGATTTATTATAAGTATATAGATTATATGCCAATCTTTTACTCGAGCGGCCTGTGAGTTCGGTATACGCAACGAGCCTACAACGTCCTACGTTTTCAGTATAATAATGCTTTCAGAATGCTCTTGGGTTGGGCACTGTAGCGCGTCGTAAATGCTAAAAAAAAAACGCCTGCCATGTCAAAAAGTAAACTAAAATATTAAAAACAATATAGATATATTTTTCATTGCAGTCGGAGCGGCTGTAAAGAACTATTCAATGGAACCGTGCCCCGTTCGTAAAAATATATTTTATTATGTTCTTTATAACGTAGATCCTAACACTTACAATGATTTCGTCTGAATAGGGATGTTTCCTGAGTAAAAAAAATATGATTCTAATTAGTCCGTCAATTAGTTTATCGAAAAATATTGGACACGTATTTTTTGATTTAGCAAATATATCAAAAATTACGAAGATAAAAAGCATCAAAGATCAGGAGTGGGGGCTTGTGACGTTACATCGTGGTTAAAAGAGTGTCCGTGGAGTTTCTTGCACGTTCTTCTCCATAGAGATCTACGCTTTGGAACGTGCAGATAGCTTCACCTCTTTCGACTTGACAATTCAAAAGTGCCTGTAAAGGGTTTAATTGAAATAAATGCTTTGAGTTGAGTTAAAATTCTAGCACGTAGTGCCGTCACACGAGTATTCAACGCATTGTATCGTCTTTGTTTTTTGTTCACGTGAAAAAAGAAAAAATACGTGTCAAATATTTTTTGGAAATCTATCTGACGGACTAATTAGATTTATATATATGATTATATGTATTATTGGATGTTAGAACCTTACCTCCAGCTGCCTCCTGAGTTCCCTCTGCTTGTCCTTGTGCAGTTGCAGCGCATGCGCATACTGACCCGGCTCTGACGGGAACTTGACTAGGCCGCTGCGAGCCACGAACATTGTCCATTCCTGGACAGGAAACAAGTAGGTGTTAATGTTTTGCACTATCTGTCAGTTAAGGTTCATTCCGCTAGTTTTAATATGTAGCCAAAGTAGACCTGTATGTTTAGCGGTTTTTTTTTTATTTATTTAAACTTTATGTTCAATAGTGGTACATGGGCGGACTTAATGCAACAAGGCATTCTCTACCAGTCAACCTTTCTCTAAAAGTACTTATGAAGATAAAAGTAAATAAAAATTACACATAAATAATCAGCCGTTTAATGTTCCCACTGCTGGGACACAGGCCTCCTCTCTAGGAATAGGAATGGGCCCAGCGCGGGTTGCTGAATGTCACATGTCTTCGAATTTTTGGTTCTAGAACATGCCGGTTTCCTCACGATGTTTTCCTTAACTGTCGTGAGTACAGTCGTGATGAAATTAATAACACAAAGTAATGCGCCTGGCTGAGTTTGGACCCGCGACCTACAATTCGTAAGTCGGGGCCGTTACCACTCGGCCACCACTGCTCACATATGAAAATTACACATAAAAATGTGAAAACTTTCCTAGTTCCTGGCTGTCACTGCTACAGTACAATCGATTGGGAGTATCATGCTCACTCAAAAGTCTAGCTGACGGTCACGCATGCGTTGGATCATTTGGCTCCCTTCAAAATGGTTGAGCCGAAACGCTAGACTTGTTTATCTCTCGACTGCTACGATTTATTTTAATGATTTCTTTGAATTGCAACTTTTTTTACTCTGTACACTTTTATAGTAAATTTATTTTTACGTAATTCTCACACATATGTACAATTTCAACATCAATTATGTATGTAACCATAACTTTTTAACAATTGATTATTTTGAAGTGTATGTGGACTTTCTCACACGTTAGATGTCTATGGAGAAGACCATAGACATCTACGCTTGGGAACGTGCAAACAGATCTTTTTGACTGACCGAGTTAAAAAGTGCCTGTAAGTGTGGTTTAATTTAAATAAATGCTTTGCTTTTGAACGGAAGTACTTCTTTCAAGAAAGCTACGAGAACATTCGAGAAACTTAAGTTAGAAAAAAAACTCACCGTCTGCAACTTAGCGAGGTCCCTCTCCAGCTGTGCGGCGGCCTGCCTCCTAGCCTGCGCGGCGGCAGAGCCCGGGTGCTCCAGAGGCCGCAGAGCTCGTAGGGCTGCGCGCTCGGCCTTGCGGCACGCCGACATGCGGGCGGAGCGCTCGCGTTCCACCGTCCTAGGATGAGGAAAGGGACCAATGAAATGGTCATTTGCGCTGTTTTACAAATGTGACTTGAACGAATGGCAACAGCAAGGGTCCCGAATAGTTAACATTTGAAGGGTGCACTGCAATAGTGATAAATGTCCTTGTTACCTCGTTTCGAGATATTTGCTTTTTTTCAAATGTTGGTAAAAGGAAAGTCGTGTTTAAAGGTATGAACATAATACATCTTTTGTTACAGCACATTTTTATTATTATTTAGGCTATTTCTTTATTCAAGCGTTATGTAAAGAAAAAATCGGTGTTATTTTAAGTAATTCTTAAAAGCCAAGATTTTATTGAGTACTGTCCTTTTCTATACTAATATTATAAAGAGGAAAGATTTGTATTTTTATATTTGTAACGAATAAACTCAAAAACTACCAGACCGATTTCAAAAATTCTTTCACCATTACAAAGCTACATTCACCCTGAGTAACATAGGGTATATTTTATCTCCGTATTCCCACGGGAACGGGAACCACGCAGGTGAAACTGCGGGGCGCTGCTAGTATCTAATAATAATAAAATATTGCATATTATTTTTTTAGAATCGTATATTTATATTAATAATGTATCAAATACAATGTAAATTGTTCCTAATAAATAAATAAAAATTATGCACGCGAGTTTCCTAGCTACAACTAGAGCTGGAGGTCTTTAAGTCAAGAGTGAACAGGTTACTTCTAGACAAGCGTGCTTCATCTTCGACCACATCATCGCTTACCATCAGGTGAGATTTAGCCTCTCGATAGTTAAAAACAAAAGTCCCACTCACCAGCTCAACACTTTGATCTGGTGCTGCAAAGCCTCATTGACCTCTCCCGCAGCGACGCCCGCCGTCACCTTGACCGGAGTTTCTTCTGTATCAGACAGTTAGTTACAGAACGTTCTAGAAGATTAGGTGGTGTAGCATGGATGCGGGGGCGTGGACGATCGACTTGTGTTCAATTAAATATTTATCTTCACATACTAATTTGATTTTTCCTAATGTCCGGAATTTATTTATTTTATTTTAAAGAAGGCTTACAGACTAATCAATCAAATACTGTAATATTAACAAATAGCTAATAACAAGCCTCCACATATAGGTAAGGAAAATAGTCGATAATATAATCAGTTAAGAGAGCAGTAGATAAATTAACTGTCCTTAAAAAATAACTGTGTCAAAGCCGTCTTAAGGTCGCCACACTGGTGCAAAACAAGTCGACATAAGGGACATACGGCGCCTTAATTATGAGGTATAGCAATAAATATTCAAACGAGCCTGATTTTGATGACAACTTGAAACTGTATCATTGGATTGTGCACAAAAAATGCGTAACATGAGGCTACTAGACTCAATTAATTTTTCCAAACCAATCGCAGCATCCGGTTAGGTTTCCAGTCTAAACGGTTGTGAAAATATTGTGTTTGAGAAACCCAATAATATGTAGCTCAAATTCAAATCTAGCCCAAGGATTACAAAGAAGACCTGACTGAATATTTTTCAATAGCTCAAAAATTATATTCTAAAATAAAGTTTACAAAAAGTCGATCGTCCAATCCCAAATGATTGCATTAATACAATGATCAGCATTCATGGTGTTTACATGGAAAAGCACGGGGTTTAATAAATTATATTGTTAAAATAAAAATTAAGCTATGGCTTATAAAGTTGACGTTTAGTTGCGCAACTGTTGATCAACATTTATTCATTAATTTACGCACAGAACTGTAGAGGCGGATTTCATGTCTTTGGCACCTTTGTGTGATGCCAATATTGAAAAATGCATATTTATTTATTTGTTTTGTATTGCAACAAAAGAAACACAACGCCATCTATCCGACAGCAGCGAACTAGTAACGAAATCCTGCATCGCGGTATCAGAGTTTACCGTGCGATTTGAACATATCGCTACAATCCGAGTATCAACTATGGGACAGATTTTAATATAGCCTTACCGTTTCCCAAATTTTTTGAGTTGTCTTCCTATCTAACCGGACGCAGCTGAAGCAAGTATTTTAATTGGAACGGCTGCTTGTCTGACCTCCATAACCCAGTTACTGTGCAACACGATAACCACTGGTAAGATTGATTAAAACCGTAGTAACAGTATAGTCGGATTATTTTAACCCTGGGGTTGAATTTCGACCCAGACTTTTAACCAATGGGAAGACAAAAACAGTGTAATGTGTGCCGAGTTAGGGCCAAAGTAACGCGACTTTACGTTAACTTGTTTTAAGCAACAGTTGCGCAACTTTCAAACGTGACCAGCCCAAAACGTAAGTACACAACATCCACGTACAATCATGCACATACAAATTATTGACTTAAAATAAATAAAATAATTAGTCACATTTAATCAAAGCTTTCCTTAGGACGCATTCCCTTTACTTATAAGTAACTCTTTCTTATATCTTTTTGCATCTGAATCACTGGTTACTTTTATTAGAATTTATTGAATTTTATGTTAAAAGAATTTGTGTGTGAGAAAAGATTACTTATGATTGTTTCTTGCATTTCATAGCAGCAGAAGAGTTACCAAAGCCAATGATTTTAGAGTAAAATTGATTCAGAATTTGATTGATGATTCAGACCCAAAAATATAACCTGGTTAGGTAACTACTAAATAAAAAAAACCATTTGAAATAAATAAAATTGTAAAAAAAATATCTAAAAGTGTCTTCGAATCTAGCGTCGGTATAGCGTAGAAGATCGTCGAACGAATGCGTAGCGTAAACGCTACTCAAACGCAACATAAACGCCGATACAGCGCAACGTATTTTCTATACAATTAAAGGATCGGTTCTTGAATTGAGAATTTGGAGTTTAGAGCTTATTAAGTCTACTTTAATGCCAAAGTTTCATAGATTTCTGCCAAAACTAGAATTTTAATAATATTTTACTTGAAATTATTCTTTCAGAAATCGAGGGTAAGGTAGAATCGTGTCTAAAACTACTTTAATGGTTTGACAGGTTTTCCGGCTAAAATCGAGTTTGAAAAATACTCATTTTCAAATTCAGACAATTCAGAAATTAGTGTTAAGTTTACGTATCGCTAACGCAGCGTCTACAGTCACGCTAAGTCTACGCAGCTTCGACGCGTCGTAACCTCGGCGTATACGCCAACGCTAGAAAAACGTTCAGTGCGAAGACACTCAAAAAACAAAAATAAAATTTAAAGCTCATGCGACACCGAATGATATAAGTTATATCGCAGCATATCTTACGCATAGCTTCTTTGGGAGCGGCCACGGGCGTCGGCACCGCTAAAATTTTGATTTTGATTTAAAAACCAGCCAATTCTTTTATGTTTTGTTTTAAAATATCTTCAGGTTTATTAGTTGTAATTAGTTGTGTGTGAGCAGAACTTTATATACGAGCAAAAAAATCGTCTAAGTAAATCGAGTTTTTCGACCTAACTGTCCTGACTTTATTTGAATGTAAAAACATTATCGATCATATACCTTAAAATTAATCGTTAAGAACAAAAATTATAACGACAACTTTAAAAATGTGGATAGAATTTCCCGTCCAAAAGAATAAAAAGCTCTTTATTTTGAAAACAACATATACCCCCACATTTGAATAAGTAAAAAACAACTGCGCCATAAATACATTTATCGACGACAACTTAACGATTTTTTTTTGTACCGAATAAGCCCCGAAACTACGAGACTGATTTTTACAATTCTTCACCAATGTAAAACTACATAATCAGCGAGTAAAATAGGCTATATTTTATCCACGTATTCCCACCGGAATGGTCACTACGCGGGTGAAACCGCGGGGCGCTACTAGTTTCTTCTATATTACATTTAGTTCTGCTCACATCAAATAAACCCAGAAGAAATTACTCTATTAAATTCACAAGGGTTGATCTTGAGCTAAATGATTGCATACTTTTACGTAGTTTTCTTTTATAAGTATCGATATGCGAGCAAAGGGAACGCATGCGGTTAGCAAGCGGCGACTCTTACTGTATTCCCGGACAGTCGGCGGCGACAGCGCGGCTGTGCATACAGACAAACTTCGTTGATTTATGTAGGTATTGAATTTAACATCGGTTTGGTATTGTCTAGGGGTGCTTTCAATTTCGATTGTCACGCAATACAAAGTTAAACATTGTGTCACGCAACAAAAATTTCAACACGGTGTCACGCAACACAAAGTTGAACACTGTCTCGCAACACAAAGTTGAACACTGTGTCACGCAACACAACGTTGAACACGGTGTCACGCAACACAAAGTTGAACACGGTGTCACGCAGCACAAAGTTGAACACGGTGTCACGCAACACAAAGTTGAACACGGTGTCACGCAACACAAAGTTGAACACGGTGTCACGCAACACAAAGTTGAACACGGTGTCACGCAACACAAAGTTGAACACTGTCTCGCAACACAAAGTTGAACACTGTCTCGCAACACAAAGTTGAACACTGTGTCACGCAACACAAAGTTGAACACGGTGTCACGCAACACAAAGTTGAACACTGTGTCGCGCGCTATTATGAGGTCGACTTCCAGTCGTAACCAGATTTAGCCGAGTGCCAGTATTTCAAGTGGAGCGACTCCTTGGCAACATTTTAATGACTAAGAGAGTCTACTACTAATGGTGTTTCATACAAATGTTTAAAGTACTTATTATTGGAAATGACGGAACTGATTCTAATGAAATTTGCTAGATTTGCAAGATATCTTGATCTAAAAAGTTAGAAAAGAACATTATCAAAAAAAAATCGGTTTCTTCGTTTCTAAGAAAAAGGAGTAGACATTTAGTATGAAACTCCACCAATAAACGTTCTTGAGTAGCAGTCAAATACATATTTTAAACAGAAGAACGAATTATAAAAAGCACAACACCTTAAGTTCAATTTTTTTACTAAAAATAAACGCTTCATTTTGAACCACTATCCACATAGAACTTTCAATATGCAAGATAAGTTTTTCTTAAAAATTGAAAGCACCCTCCCCCCTCCATAATTATGACACACTGTATTATAAAAATATAACATTATGGTTATGAAACATTCCGTTATGTATTTTAAATGACAACATTCTGAAAAAGAAGCATATTAATATTTGGTTAAAGTCACAAATGGAATTTAAACAGTCGTTTGAAATTTAGTTTCGAATTTAGACAAAGTGTTCGGAGCTGTTTTTAGTTGCTTTTTCTTCGGTCAAAGAATCAGAATTGCCATTCAACGTAGCATAGCTTAAATAGGGAACATGCAATATTTTCATCTTTAATTTAAAATAATTCCGTGTAAAATAGACCATACAAAATTAATACGCTTTACGTTTTGCCAAAATTGCAATAATAAACTGACTGCTTTACTTTTCATTCGAAAACGAATGATGAAGTCACTCCTGTCTGCCAGAGATCATGAACTGTCATGTATTAAAAGTTTATATTTTTTAAGTTCGTCTTTTATTGTCATAACAACAGTCACGTCACTAGACAATGATTGTTCAAGTTCCGTTTCACGTTATATTCATTCGTAATTGTTGTTAAAACCAATATTAACAATAAAAACATTTTAGTGACTCTTATACTATTTTATCAATTTAATAACAACATTTTCATGAATTCTGTAATTGCATCTTCCCTATTCTTCAGTAATTTCTTTAATACCCAATGATTATTAATCCCGCGCTCTTTTAATACGCGCTTATGTAAACTATGCTTAAGCACATTTAGAAAAAGAAATCGAATAATTTACGTTTCAAATTAATATTTAAATTCCATTTACAACGAGCCCGAAATCATTGAACCCTCATTCAAAACTTACTCAAAAACGCCAAGTCTATAAGAAAAAACAACACAATTTAGAGAACAAATATTGCATCATATTAGTTTTCTGAAACTTCAGAAAAGGTATATCTAAACTCCATAGTACTAAACCCAATTTACAAAGTACAGTCAGCAACAAAAGTAGAGTAGCAAGGCCTCAGAGAAACAAGTGTTTGTTAAAAAAAACACACATTTGTTCTAGAAACGAATCATGTTTTTTAAACATTTTGTTTTGAACCATAAATGAGATTTTCTCTTCTTGTAGATTTTCCAGTATCTATAAGTAAAGAACTATATAAGTTTTCAAAGACAAACTTTATCTTTTTTTTTAATAACTTAAAAATATTTATTTCTAAATTATGAAATAAATCTACCCCCTCACAATAAGCCCTTTCATTTGATTAATTTTTTCATATATACATATGTATATATATTGTTTTGAAAACTTCTTTTTTCTATTTTACTCCTAAATGTGACTTCATACGCAAAATTTAGTCATTTACTCGTCCGTATTTCAGAAAATTAGGCCTCATCGAAAATGTTAGTTACGCGGTATTAAAGTATCACCAACGGTAAGATGACACAATGGGCAGTCTTATCGTTAAAAGCCATAATTTAAAGACCTTTTTTTGGATGGGAAATCATCAAATGACTTCTCCCGCTCTGGGCGGAGCGGAAGGGAGTGCCCTCCTAGTGCCCTCCGCGTTCCAGGGCCGCGGTGACTCTTTCAAGCAAATCTCTATGGGCCCGTCTTCTTTGCTGAGATAGGGACCTTTTTTGGGCTCGCACAGTTTAAATCTAATATTAAGCTTTTAATTTTGTTTTTTTTTTTAATTTTTAATTTTATCTGTTTTGTGCGAGTCCTAAATAAACATTTTTCTTTATTTCTTTGCTGACAACTCTTTGAGGCGCGCGTGGAACACTCGGCGCCGTCGACTCGGGCCTGGTTGCTATCGGACGGCGAGCCACCCATAGCTCGCCGTCCGCAGGCCCGCGCAGCAGGTGGCCGGGAATCGCGCTGCGTTTCCCGATGCCCGGGGCGTCAATTTTAATGACAACCTTTGTATCACTTTTGTCACTGACTGCACCCATAATTAACCCTCAAAATCTTGGACACAGCTCTACGACCAACTAACCCCCTTCTACCCACACGAGGTCCAAGTAAACCCAGTACATACCGTGATGGCTGCCGCCCCTCTTAGCGTACAGTTTCAGTTTCTCGCGCAGAGCGCCGCGTTCCGTCTCCAGCGAGTCGATGTCTTGTTGCAGATGATCCATTGTCTCTTCGAATTCCTTCTCTTTCCTGTAATGGAAGGGAGACTTGTATTACATTTAATTTTCTATGATTTTAAGTATGTATGATAGTGTTTGTATAGGTGTTTCAGAAGTGCGCGGTTATCTATACTAATATTATAAAGGTGAAGAGTTTGTTTGTTTGTTTGAACGCGCTAATCTCAGGAACTACTGGTTCGAATTGAAAAATTCTTTTTGGGTTGAATAGACCATTTATCGAGGACGGCTTTAGGCTATATAACATCACGCTTAAGCCAATAGGAGCGGAGCAGCGATAAAGAATGTTTTAAAATCGGGGATTCCACGGGGACGAAGTCGCGGGCAGCAGCTAGTATGTAATAATGATGTTATGTATGTGATATTTATTTATATATATGTACTAGCGACTCGCCTCGACTTCTCACGTGTGCAATGCTGAAAAAATGTATTTATTGACCGTGTGACATTAGAAACCTCTAAAATTATGAGTGTTTATCCACTTTATTACGCATGTATTAAACATATAAACCTTCCTCTTGAATCACTCGTATCTATTAAAAAACCGCGTAGTTTTAAAGATCTAAGCACACATAGGGACAGACAGACATCGGGAATCGTCTTTCATCTTAACATACCGAGACTCCTCCGTGCCTCGAAAATAAAGTTAAGCCGTTGATCTTTAAGGCGAACTTTCTAGATCTTTCTACAATGGCAGGTTCTGGAATTAACTGACTTATATAAGGCGTGCACATACACCGACCGAGTTATTATTGGATTAGCGATACGAGCGATAACTTAGAAAACGATCTTCAACTATGAATTGAAAGTGATTTTAATTGCGATTGTGTTTTATAAATAGTAAATTTAAAGTTGTAATTAGCGTTGTGTAGTGTAACTAAAGTGTGATTATTGGCTGTTTTTATTGTCACGAACCTGAAACTCGTAACATTATTTTCTAAAGCTGATAAGCGTTACTAACCTCTTAAGCTGGTTGTGCGCGTCTTCCAGTCTCCGCGTCAGTTGCTCAGCTCTCAATTCAGCATCTCTTGCAGCCGTGGACAGTTTGCGTTCACCCAGCTCGCGACGAATCGTCATCTCTGACAGTTCTTCTTGTTTAGCCTACAATCGATAAAAGAATTATAAATATTCTACACTTATAAAATCACTAGCAGCACCCAGCGGTTGCACCCGCGTTGTTCCCGTTCCCGTGGCCATACGGGGATAAAATATAGCCCATGACACTCCACAATAACGTAGCTTTCTATTGGTGAAATAATTTTGAAAATCGGTTCAGTAGATCCAGAGATTACCCCTTACAACGTCACAAACTCACAAACGTTACCTCTTTATAATATTAGTATAGCTTTATCCTGACTATCATCGCGAAGCCAAAAGTACTAAATGTAGTAGCAGATTCAGTAGTTTCGAAGCTTATTGGGTATAAACACAGAATAAAATCTAATTTATAATATTAGTACAGAAAACGTAATAGAAAGTAGTAGAAATACAACATTTTGATACCCGTTTTTACATATCAAGTATTCTACTCAAAATTATTTAATTAACTTCCGGTAAAATTCTGATTTCCTTCAATTAATTATTTGATAATATGTTTTTTATGACATCTTCTTACCTTGAGCGCCTTCCTGAGTTCTCTGATATCGGCTTCCTTGTTCTCCAACTTGATGGTGAGACTCTTCGTCTCTTCGAGCTGCTTCTTTACGAGCTGGGCGCGGATCACCACCGGTGGGATCGGCTGCAAAAGTAACATAGTAAATTAAAATTGGGAACAATACATTAAATAATATATCCAGTCCAGTCCAATAAATAACAGAAGACAAAATATTGCAGAACAATCGTGAGTGCCAATGACACAAAGAAACAACACTGATTACAACTTTAGACCTAATAGACTAATAATTCCTACAAGAATAAAAACGGAACTTTATAGGCGAAGCTGTTATCCTATGTGTATTCGGGTTTATAACAAGATTCCTAACCAAATTAAAGAACTTCCAATGGTCCGCTTCAAAAGGGCTATACGTAGGTGGTTAATTGAGAATCCTTTCTATAGCATAAAAGAATTTCTTGACTTTAAATTCAATTAATATGTAATCCAATTGTTACTAACAGATATTAAAAATTTGCATGTCATTATATTATGATTGAATATGTTAAGCTACTACTACTAATACCATTGTAAGAACTTTTGTAACCATATTTATCTGCAAATAAATCTTTGACCTTTGACCGTTAAGCTCACTAATTATAAACACAATCGCACTAAATATCACTTTGATCCGTACTTTAAAAACGCTCTCGAAGTTATCGCTTGTATTGCTAATCCAATATTAACTCGGTCAGTCTATACGCAGGCCTTAATAGGGCGTCACTTAATTCCAGAACCTTCCATTGGTGAAAAGTTCGCGTATATATCGGTCGCGACTGACTAGGTCTCGAGTATTCTAGAATGTTTTAGCACAGAAAAGTGTCAAAGGTTCTTAACTATACTAGTTCTGCTACTCGATATTAGATGGCACTAGTGGTAAGGGGCCATTCAAACGGGGAGGGGTCGGCCTATTCTTATTTTTTATTATAATGGGGGAAGGGGGTCAAAAACTAGTGAAAATAGTCTTACGTAATAAATTAATGGCGCTTAACGAATGCCGCTATCTTCCTTACCTTAATAGGATAGTTGACTAAAAAAATCCGTCGGATAGATTTCCAAAAAATATTGGACACGTATTTTTTCTTTTTTCACATAAACAAAAAATAAAGACGATACAGTGCGTTAAAAACTCGTGTGACGTCACTACTCGCTACAATTTTTACCGGGCCGTGACGTCACAAGCCCCCACTCCTGATCTTTGCTGCTTTTTATCTTCGTCAGTTTTTATAGATTATCACGCACAATGGTCCAATATTAGGACTAAGTGCGAAAACCAAAACCCTAATAGAATAGAAAGGAAAAAATACTTGTCCAATATTTTTCTGTAATCTAACTGACGGACTAAACAATCATATATTTTTTACTCAGGCAACATCCCTATTGTGGCGCACAAAAATAGTATATTTTTGGCCTATTTTCTTTAGAAAAGCTGGGTTATTCTACGCGTATAGACATACCTTTTCGGACTGTACATTGGTGAGTGACATCATGTCGTATTCCTTGTCTTGCGCGAACGTAGCCAACTTGTTCACGTCTGCTGTTACACCGGCCAGCGAGTGCTTTATGGTGCGCACTGGGCCGTGGTCGTCCTGGCAACAATAATAATTAAGTCAGTCAGAGGTACAAATATAATAATAATATTAATAAATAATATATTAAAAATGTATAATTTATTTCGGGTATCAAAGACCCATAAATGATAAATGATATTTATTTTGTAAGTAGGTTAAACATAACACTTTTACACGTCCAATATTCCTTGTCATTTTAAGCTAGATGAAGCCGGTGTTTCCTAGCCAGTTCAGAGGTCAAAGTCTCTTAAAGTCCATACAATCCGTACTGGTCAAATCATATGAGAACCATGTAGGTTAATGTCTGAGGTAGCCTTTTGAGGAAAGTGCCACACAGATTTGAGTGGACCTGCCCAGACAATTCAAGCATTTGTCAGATACCGTGTAGCTCAAACTTAAAACTTTAAGGAGCTCAACGATTTGACGAACAATACCAAAGTAAGGACATTTGGGTAGGCCGCGAGATTTAATCAATACAACAAGAAGAACTCATAACATTTATACCTTACAGACTATCATACATATTTATATTAAACAAAAACATTAGACGATTTTACACGAAGTATCGGCGTCGTGTTACGCTGCGTGGTGTCACGTAGCCGACACCCTTCGGCCAAAATTCTTCCTTGAGGAAGGTCTCAACACGATGAGTCGGAACTCGCACCACGAACGACTTGAAATTCGTGTTATGGCGCGGCTCCAACTTCTCTACCCTTAAGGTCCAGCTGGTCTTCGCTCGAAGATAATCCACGATTTCCTCAACCTTCGTGGTGTGATGTAAACGATACACAAATACCACCCTGCGCTCCATAAGCCAAGTAGCGGATGTTGAAGAAAAATAGGCTGAAGTGAGAGTGGGCTGGCGTTGCAAGGATGCAACCGGAGAAATTGGCGTAGATCCTCACTCTCTTGACGCCACAAGGAGGGCGTCCTTCAATGGAGGTGACTGTTTCACAGAAGGGGGTCACTGCTTCCCATCTCGCTTCTGGCCATAGTTTGAACCAGGACCGGTTGCGTGTGCGAGAGGACTCGGCGGTGCTCTGCCCAAGTATGGCAGACCTCCTCATGTATGACCCACCTGCTGGTATATCTTGTCGACAGCCGCAGCCCACAGGGTGAGCAGGGTGCTGTGCGGCAGGGGCGCTCCGTCAGCCCTCTCGCCGGCGGTGGCGGCGCAGGCGCAGGCGGCGCACTACTAGCTGCTGTACGCCCCACCTGCTGGTATATCTTGTCGACAGCCGCAGCCCACAGGGTGAGCAGGGTGCTGTGCGGCAGGGGCGCTCCGTCAGCCCTCTCGCCGGCGGTGGCGGCGCAGGCGCAGGCGGCGCACTACTAGCTGCTGTATGCCCCACCTGCTGGTATATCTTGTCGACAGCCGCAGCCCACAGGGTGAGCAGGGTGCTGTGCGGCAGGGGCGCTCCGTCAGCCCTCTCGCCGGCGGTGGCGGCGCAGGCGCAGGCGGCGCACTACTAGCTGCTGTATGCCCCACCTGCTGGTATATCTTGTCGACAGCCGCAGCCCACAGGGTGAGCAGGGTGCTGTGCGGCAGGGGCGCTCCGTCAGCCCTCTCGCCGGCGGTGGCGGCGCAGGCGCAGGCGGCGCACTACTAGCTGCTGTATGCCCCACCTGCTGGTATATCTTGTCGACAGCCGCAGCCCACAGGGTGAGCAGGGTGCTGTGCGGCAGGGGCGCTCCGTCAGCCCTCTCGCCGGCGGTGGCGGCGCAGGCGCAGGCGGCGCACTACTAGCTGATGTATGCCCCACCTGCTGGTATATCTTGTCGACAGCCGCAGCCCACAGGGTGAGCAGGGTGCTGTGCGGCAGGGGCGCTCCGTCAGCCCTCTCGCCGGCGGTGGCGGCGCAGGCGCAGGCGGCGCACTACTAGCTGCTGTACGCCCCACCTGCTGGTATATCTTGTCGACAGCCGCAGCCCACAGGGTGAGCAGGGTGCTGTGCGGCAGGGGCGCTCCGTCAGCCCTCTCGCCGGCGGTGGCGGCGCAGGCGCAGGCGGCGCACTACTAGCTGCTGTATGCCCCACCTGCTGGTATATCTTGTCGACAGCCGCAGCCCACAGGGTGAGCAGGGTGCTGTGCGGCAGGGGCGCTCCGTCAGCCCTCTCGCCGGCGGTGGCGGCGCAGGCGCAGGCGGCGCACTACTAGCTGCTGTATGCCCCACCTGCTGGTATATCTTGTCGACAGCCGCAGCCCACAGGGTGAGCAGGGTGCTGTGCGGCAGGGGCGCTCCGTCAGCCCTCTCGCCGGCGGTGGCGGCGCAGGCGCAGGCGGCGCACTACTAGCTGCTGTATGCCCCACCTGCTGGTATATCTTGTCGACAGCCGCAGCCCACAGGGTGAGCAGGGTGCTGTGCGGCAGGGGCGCTCCGTCAGCCCTCTCGCCGGCGGTGGCGGCGCAGGCGCAGGCGGCGCACTACTAGCTGCTGTATGCCCCACCTGCTGGTATATCTTGTCGACAGCCGCAGCCCACAGGGTGAGCAGGGTGCTGTGCGGCAGGGGCGCTCCGTCAGCCCTCTCGCCGGCGGTGGCGGCGCAGGCGCAGGCGGCGCACTACTAGCTGCTGTATGCCCCACCTGCTGGTATATCTTGTCGACAGCCGCAGCCCACAGGGTGAGCAGGGTGCTGTGCGGCAGGGGCGCTCCGTCAGCCCTCTCGCCGGCGGTGGCGGCGCAGGCGCAGGCGGCGCACTACTAGCTGCTGTATGCCCCACCTGCTGGTATATCTTGTCGACAGCCGCAGCCCACAGGGTGAGCAGGGTGCTGTGCGGCAGGGGCGCTCCGTCAGCCCTCTCGCCGGCGGTGGCGGCGCAGGCGCAGGCGGCGCACTACTAGCTGCTGTATGCCCCACCTGCTGGTATATCTTGTCGACAGCCGCAGCCCACAGGGTGAGCAGGGTGCTGTGCGGCAGGGGCGCTCCGTCAGCCCTCTCGCCGGCGGTGGCGGCGCAGGCGCAGGCGGCGCACTACTAGCTGCTGTATGCCCCACCTGCTGGTATATCTTGTCGACAGCCGCAGCCCACAGGGTGAGCAGGGTGCTGTGCGGCAGGGGCGCTCCGTCAGCCCTCTCGCCGGCGGTGGCGGCGCAGGCGCAGGCGGCGCACTACTAGCTGCTGTATGCCCCACCTGCTGGTATATCTTGTCGACAGCCGCAGCCCACAGGGTGAGCAGGGTGCTGTGCGGCAGGGGCGCTCCGTCAGCCCTCTCGCCGGCGGTGGCGGCGCAGGCGCAGGCGGCGCACTACTAGCTGCTGTATGCCCCACCTGCTGGTATATCTTGTCGACAGCCGCAGCCCACAGGGTGAGCAGGGTGCTGTGCGGCAGGGGCGCTCCGTCAGCCCTCTCGCCGGCGGTGGCGGCGCAGGCGCAGGCGGCGCACTACTAGCTGCTGTATGCCCCACCTGCTGGTATATCTTGTCGACAGCCGCAGCCCACAGGGTGAGCAGGGTGCTGTGCGGCAGGGGCGCTCCGTCAGCCCTCTCGCCGGCGGTGGCGGCGCAGGCGCAGGCGGCGCACTACTAGCTGCTGTATGCCCCACCTGCTGGTATATCTTGTCGACAGCCGCAGCCCACAGGGTGAGCAGGGTGCTGTGCGGCAGGGGCGCTCCGTCAGCCCTCTCGCCGGCGGTGGCGGCGCAGGCGCAGGCGGCGCACTACTAGCTGCTGTATGCCCCACCTGCTGGTATATCTTGTCGACAGCCGCAGCCCACAGGGTGAGCAGGGTGCTGTGCGGCAGGGGCGCTCCGTCAGCCCTCTCGCCGGCGGTGGCGGCGCAGGCGCAGGCGGCGCACTACTAGCTGCTGTATGCCCCACCTGCTGGTATATCTTGTCGACAGCCGCAGCCCACAGGGTGAGCAGGGTGCTGTGCGGCAGGGGCGCTCCGTCAGCCCTCTCGCCGGCGGTGGCGGCGCAGGCGCAGGCGGCGCACTACTAGCTGCTGTATGCCCCACCTGCTGGTATATCTTGTCGACAGCCGCAGCCCACAGGGTGAGCAGGGTGCTGTGCGGCAGGGGCGCTCCGTCAGCCCTCTCGCCGGCGGTGGCGGCGCAGGCGCAGGCGGCGCACTACTAGCTGCTGTATGCCCCACCTGCTGGTATATCTTGTCGACAGCCGCAGCCCACAGGGTGAGCAGGGTGCTGTGCGGCAGGGGCGCTCCGTCAGCCCTCTCGCCGGCGGTGGCGGCGCAGGCGCAGGCGGCGCACTACTAGCTGCTGTATGCCCCACCTGCTGGTATATCTTGTCGACAGCCGCAGCCCACAGGGTGAGCAGGGTGCTGTGCGGCAGGGGCGCTCCGTCAGCCCTCTCGCCGGCGGTGGCGGCGCAGGCGCAGGCGGCGCACTACTAGCTGCTGTATGCCCCACCTGCTGGTATATCTTGTCGACAGCCGCAGCCCACAGGGTGAGCAGGGTGCTGTGCGGCAGGGGCGCTCCGTCAGCCCTCTCGCCGGCGGTGGCGGCGCAGGCGCAGGCGGCGCACTACTAGCTGCTGTATGCCCCACCTGCTGGTATATCTTGTCGACAGCCGCAGCCCACAGGGTGAGCAGGGTGCTGTGCGGCAGGGGCGCTCCGTCAGCCCTCTCGCCGGCGGTGGCGGCGCAGGCGCAGGCGGCGCACTACTAGCTGCTGTATGCCCCACCTGCTGGTATATCTTGTCGACAGCCGCAGCCCACAGGGTGAGCAGGGTGCTGTGCGGCAGGGGCGCTCCGTCAGCCCTCTCGCCGGCGGTGGCGGCGCAGGCGCAGGCGGCGCACTACTAGCTGCTGTATGCCCCACCTGCTGGTATATCTTGTCGACAGCCGCAGCCCACAGGGTGAGCAGGGTGCTGTGCGGCAGGGGCGCTCCGTCAGCCCTCTCGCCGGCGGTGGCGGCGCAGGCGCAGGCGGCGCACTACTAGCTGCTGTATGCCCCACCTGCTGGTATATCTTGTCGACAGCCGCAGCCCACAGGGTGAGCAGGGTGCTGTGCGGCAGGGGCGCTCCGTCAGCCCTCTCGCCGGCGGTGGCGGCGCAGGCGCAGGCGGCGCACTACTAGCTGCTGTATGCCCCACCTGCTGGTATATCTTGTCGACAGCCGCAGCCCACAGGGTGAGCAGGGTGCTGTGCGGCAGGGGCGCTCCGTCAGCCCTCTCGCCGGCGGTGGCGGCGCAGGCGCAGGCGGCGCACTACTAGCTGCTGTATGCCCCACCTGCTGGTATATCTTGTCGACAGCCGCAGCCCACAGGGTGAGCAGGGTGCTGTGCGGCAGGGGCGCTCCGTCAGCCCTCTCGCCGGCGGTGGCGGCGCAGGCGCAGGCGGCGCACTACTAGCTGCTGTATGCCCCACCTGCTGGTATATCTTGTCGACAGCCGCAGCCCACAGGGTGAGCAGGGTGCTGTGCGGCAGGGGCGCTCCGTCAGCCCTCTCGCCGGCGGTGGCGGCGCAGGCGCAGGCGGCGCACTACTAGCTGCTGTATGCCCCACCTGCTGGTATATCTTGTCGACAGCCGCAGCCCACAGGGTGAGCAGGGTGCTGTGCGGCAGGGGCGCTCCGTCAGCCCTCTCGCCGGCGGTGGCGGCGCAGGCGCAGGCGGCGCACTACTAGCTGCTGTACGCCCCACCTGCTGGTATATCTTGTCGACAGCCGCAGCCCACAGGGTGAGCAGGGTGCTGTGCGGCAGGGGCGCTCCGTCAGCCCTCTCGCCGGCGGTGGCGGCGCAGGCGCAGGCGGCGCACTACTAGCTGCTGTATGCCCCACCTGCTGGTATATCTTGTCGACAGCCGCAGCCCACAGGGTGAGCAGGGTGCTGTGCGGCAGGGGCGCTCCGTCAGCCCTCTCGCCGGCGGTGGCGGCGCAGGCGCAGGCGGCGCACTACTAGCTGCTGTATGCCCCACCTGCTGGTATATCTTGTCGACAGCCGCAGCCCACAGGGTGAGCAGGGTGCTGTGCGGCAGGGGCGCTCCGTCAGCCCTCTCGCCGGCGGTGGCGGCGCAGGCGCAGGCGGCGCACTACTAGCTGCTGTATGCCCCACCTGCTGGTATATCTTGTCGACAGCCGCAGCCCACAGGGTGAGCAGGGTGCTGTGCGGCAGGGGCGCTCCGTCAGCCCTCTCGCCGGCGGTGGCGGCGCAGGCGCAGGCGGCGCGCGCGGCCAGCCACGTGGCGCGCGAGCATCGCCACAGGGTGCTGGCACATTCCCCACGGAGACGGTCTACTAGCTGTGGAAAGAGAGAAATTGTATGAGGACTGTTTCACAATCCATAGGAATATTTTTTACATTATTCATAAGCAATAAAACATCGAAAGAGTGGTCCATCATTCAATTAAAAATCGGTCGTGGATCACTAGCTTTTGATCGCTAAAATAACAGCAGTCATGAAACAATCTTCTCAGCAACACAATTATGTCAGTGAAGTTTGAAATCTGTGAGCCAAAGCCAAATAATAAAAAACCTTTTTACAAAAAGTCCGTGTTTTTGGAAATAAAAAACAAACTATCGTAGACAGTTATCTTTTTATTTTCACTTTACATCGATACGCGAAAATTAATAGATCATCACTTTAGTCGAAGCCAACGCATTATTAGGAATAACTCAAATACTACTCTACTACATGACAAATACATGATATGCACCAGCTTTCGAGTATAAAAATAATCATCAAAATCGGTACACCCAATACAAAGTTATGAGGTAACAAACGCAAAAAAAAAATACAGTCGACTTGAGAACAAGTAAAAACTGAAAATGAATTGAAAAAATGGGCAGTCATTCTGGGCCCCAAATCTGCTATTTTTATAAATTTGTCATTCCAACACGATTCCATTGTCATTTTGCTAAAAGTTCGTAATCTACTTAATACATAATGATCGATCATTGGTCGATCAATGGTCTCGTAATACTTTTTGATGACCGAGCAATTAAAAGCAATGATTTCACAATGGAGTTCTAATGGTAAGTCACTGATCAAAGGAACTGTCAAACTTTTAGCAGATTACCGCATACGTCTGTAATTCATTTGTCATTATGTACGAGATTACCACTCTATGCCATTTCTTTCAATGAAGTGTCAGTAGTTGACCATTGGAAAGTCATAGTGACGCTTTTGTATTAGTAGATTACCAAACTTATAAAAAATCAACCATTATTAAAACAATGATAGACCATTCTGACACTATTGTAATAGCAGACTTGAGGCCCTGATGTCAGGATGACTGTCCAGAGTACGACTGACATCAGAATTACTGCCCAATTCTAAAATTCATTTTCCCAGTTGTTAAATAAAGGTACTAAATAGTAGCAAACATTTTAGTAATATTATAAAGCTGATCGGTCGTTTTGGCCAGTCATTCTGATGTTCACGTAATATTTAGTATAAGGATCGTTTTATACTAAATATTACGTGAACTCTATCGCCGAGAGATAAAGTAAATGTTTTCAATACAAAAAGTATAAAAACACAGGTGATTACTGGGGCATCGGCATTAATGTTTTTAGTAGCTCCATTACTTGTTATTACTTTTAATAAATGCCCACGCATTTATTAAGAGTAACAGCTATACTAAGGAACATTTCCTGATCTCATGAACAGTGGTAAAGTCATACTTTTGGTAATAAAAATTACATTGGCAACTTCCTGGAGTTTCTTGTTCATTCTTCTCCATAAGAATCTACCTTTGCGAATGGACACTACGACAACTTTTTTTTCTATACTAATATTATAAAGAGGAAAGATTTGTATTTTCGTATGTAACGAATAAACTCAAAAACTACTGGACCGATTCCAAAAATTCTTTCAAAATTAGGAAGCTACATTAACCCTAAGCAACATAGGCTATATTTTATCCCCGTATTCCTACGGGAACGGGAACTACGCGGGGGAAACCGCGGGGCGCCGCTAGTTTTTAATGTAAATGATGACGTTCAAAAGTGCCGTTTAATGGCCTGATTGAAATAAACGTTTTGACTTTGACTTTCCGGCCTATTTTCAACTAACTGCATTTGGCAAAGTAATGCAGTTACCACCTCAGCAAATGCTGAGGTGGTAACACTTTCGGTTCGGACACGCTCGGCGCATTCTGTACTTTTCTTTTCCTGTAATTTGTGTTTGTAACCGTTGTGCTGTGTCTGTCCTGAATAAAAGTTTTTCTATTCTATTCTAATTCATAAGTATGCGGTACAGAGAGTAAAGTCCCGTAAACCTCCATAGAAAAGGGAGGATCCTCCAACTGGACGGTTATGTCTGGTGGGCAACTGCCCCATATAGTTATATATATAGTTGATATTTGGAGTGTTGTATATTTTCAAATTGCATAGTAAACTCTGATACCGTGATTCAAGATTTTGTTAATATTTCGCTGTTCGCGGGAAAGATGCCGGCCGCCGCACAAATTTTCTTCGTTAGTTTTTTCTTGTGGCGGCATTGATGCCGCTACAATTTAATACTCAACCAGTTACTAAGACATTTGAAACTTATTCACAGCCTTCATAATGAAGAATTAAGACGCGGGTGTTGCTCTCTTAAAACACATATTGAACGCATGGGAGCGTTCGCTAGTAATATTGAAATTTGTGATCACTCCAAAGCCTTTGATTGCGTACACCATGACACGTTTTTGCGTAAACTACAACAGTACGGCCTCCAAAGCTGCTCTTAATGTAAATTATTCATATTTACATAATAGGTTCCAATATGTAGATATAAATGGTGTGAAGTCTTCAGGGCAACTAGTTCATTTCGGAGTGCCTCAAGGGTCTATACTGGGCCCATTATTATTTCTAGTTTATATATCACCAGAAAACGTCAAACTTCGTAAGATTATTAATATCTTGAGAGGTTGTAAACTCTCGATAAATTATCAACTGAACATTTGGAACACTTTTTTATCTATATTCTTCCTTGATATCGGCCGCCATCATCGAAGCGTTCAGGATTATTATTTTTACATACCTGGGCATCTAGCACAGCATGCAACATCACACCAGGAGGAAGACGTCTCCGCACAGACTTGAGCTGTTGCTGCAACGTGGAACAAGTGTTGCACACCGCCTCGTGTAACAGGCCTAGTTCTTGTTGACGGTCCGATTGCTGGGGACAAATTACTGTGAATTACTATCGAGGTCTTGCCAGCCACACTAACGGCCTAACCCAATAACCGATCTATCACATACTGGAGATAGAAAAACAAATGAAACAACAGAAAACTTGTATAATTTTATATTGTTTCATTTGCTTTGCTATCTAATATAATAACCAGTCAGAACCTGTTAGTCAGAAAGCCCAGTCTCCTATTAAACAAAAGAAAAAACACTTTCCACAAAAGTGCAGTTTTTTTTTTTGTTCAGATCATATCAAGTTCGTTTCCAGTATATCATTTCTTTTTGTTCATAAAAGCGTGTACGCCGTATGGCATTTCATACAAATTTTCAAGTCACTATTTTGCGAAATGACTGAACTGATTATATACCACAGACCATATATAGGGTATAAATGGTCACTTGAGTGTTACGTAACATTTAGATAGGGGGGGGGGGGGTACAGAAAAACATTACGGTGTGTTACAAGGGGAGGAGGGGGGGGTCAAAAATCTTCATAAAATGCGTTACGTAATACTTGAACGCTCCCTTACCTGCAGTATATGTGTCAGCGCAGACGCGTCGGCGTGTAACGCGCGCGCGAGTGCGTCAAGCGCGCTACAAGCGTGCAAGAGCGGCTCTCTGGCGACGGCGGCGCCCTCTAGTGAGCTCAGGTTGAGGGCCGACCACATCGCGCACAGGTACGTCCAGCAACGCTCAATACCTGTGGGATAAAATCAAATATTGGGAACAGGCATCGCCCCGTGGTTTCACCCGTAGTTCCCGTTCCCGTGGGAATATGGGTATATAATACAGCCTATGTTCACCGGAGATAGTGTAGCTTCTCAACAGTGAAAGATTTTTTCAAATCGGTCAAGTCGTTTCGGAGCCTATTCAATGCAAACAAACAAAAAAACAATCAAATCTTTCCTTTTTATAAAACTAGCGACCCGCCCCGGCTTCGCACGGGTGCAATGTTGATATTAAATCTCTGCTATATTATGCATGTAGTATACATATAAACCTTCCTCTTGAATCACTCTCTGTATTAAAAAAAACCGCATCAAAATCCGTTGCGTAGTTTTAAAGATCTAAGCATACATAGGGACAGACAGCGGGAAGCGACTTTGTTTTATACTATGTAGTGATTAGTGTGGACTAGCTTGTGCCCGCGACCTCGTGAGGGTGGAAACAAAGAAATCATGCCAAGATTACATCGGGATACCCTCACATCTGATTCGTCTATACTTATATTATAAAGAGGAAAAATTTGTATTTTGTATGTAACGAATAGACTCAAATACTACTGGACCGATTTCAAAAATTCTTTCACTGTTGGGAAGCTACACTATCTCCGGTGAACATAGGCTATATTTTACCTCCATATTCCCACGGGATCAGGAACTACGCGGGTGAAACTGCGGGGCGCTGGTAGTCGCTACATATAACGACGAGTTATGGGCACACGAACAAATAACACAGGCCCACAAAAAAAAGTACGCTGCGAGAAAGACCAGACCACCTGAACCTTATGTTTTCGGGGTCGCTGAGTCCGAATATGGTGCCAGAATAGCGAAGTTGGTTCGCGTTTTTTCAGAAATCAGCAATAATGCTTAAAATTTAAGTTTTTCGTATTTCATTCACATTTAGATTACTTTCCCCCTAAATCTTGGCGATATCAGTGAATAGCCTATAACACTCCACAATAACGTAGCTTTTTATTGGTGAAATAAATTTGAAAATCGGTTCAGTAGATCCAGAGATTACCCCTTACAATGACACAACTTCACAAACGTTACCTCTTTATAATATTAGTGTAGACTATGTAGTTATTAGAAGCCGATCAGAAAAAGTTCTACGGGCGTACCATGAGATGTTAAAACGTGAGTCTTCCGAGCGAGAAAGAGGGATAGAGTTATACACCCTATATAGCTCCATCCCTTTTTCTCGCTCGGAAGACTCACGTTTTAAGACGTCATGGTACGCCCGCAGGTAATAGTTAACTAGATTTATACAACACGAAAATGAGGAACATGGTGTGGTCTTACTACAGTGTGCGTAAATTTTAAAAAATAACCACATTATTCAGGGTTGATTTTTAATTAAATGAGTTTTTTTTTGTTATTTTTAAATAGCTTATTTAAAAAAAAAACAAAAAGAAATAACACTACATTTCAACCCTGAATAATGTGGTGCGTTTTTTTTTGGACATTTTCTCTGGCCTACCCTAAGGCCCGGCGCCCACTATCGGCATCGGCACGGCTGAGGATTTTAGGTGATAAAAGGCATTGTACTTTAACTTCATGGCAATAAAGTAGAAATTTCCATGATATATGATTGTAGTAACAAAAATATCGCTTCGGTATGCTTGAGGCTACTTCTACTTTATTGCCATGAAGTTAAAGTACAATGCTTTTTATCACCTAAAATCCTCAGCCGTGCCGATGCCGATAGTGGGCGCCGGGCCTAACTCGTACCACTGCACGCCACTGGGTCTTACAAACGTCCGGCAGGCACAGCACAAGTCGGCTACGTACCGTCCAGCGAGCAGTTCTCGTCGAGCTCGTTGGTCTTGAGCAGGTGCGTGAGCGCGTCCAGCGCGCGCTCCTGCTGCGCCGCGTCGGGCAGCGCGGACGCGGCGCGCAGCAGCAGCTCGGGCGCGCACGCGTCCAGCGCGAACGTCCACATGCACACTATGCACTGCGGGGGGAGCTCGACTGGTTATGCCTGCTTTGCTTTTCTTTACTCATTATTTGTTTGATTTAAATGATAAATGATTTTAGTTTTGTAAGTATGTTGTAAAAAACACTTTTACACGTCAATCTTTTTTTTTGGCCGTTATAAAACTAGATGAGGCCGGTGTTTCCTAGCTGACTACCCTGAGAAGAAACACCGAAACAAACTCAGAGGTCAAGGTCTCTTTTGAAGTCGATACAATTGTACTGGTCAAATCATATGAGAACCTTGTAGGTTGGTTTAGATTTAAGATCGTTTATTGCAATCCATAATGTACACATACAGATGCTAAAATATGAGAAATAGAAACAATTATGGACCCTGTCGGGCACAGCCAAACTTTAAATAAATTAGGAGAGAGGAAGAACGTTTTTTATTCTTATATTATCATTCGTTATTCTTAACTTACCTAACACACGAGTATGCTATTCTTACCTACGATATTTATCTTTTGTATTCAATTACATTTATTTTTATTTACCTTTATATTTGTTGTATTGCTTTTCCTCTTGCAAATGGTACATGAGCTGTTTAAGTATTTTCGTGTATTAGTTTATTAATTTGAGTATACTAGCAGTGACCCGCGGTTTCAGCATAAGTTTCGATCCCGTGGGAATATCGGGGTAAAAAATATACTATATGTTAATCCTAGTTATAAACCATCTGTGTGCCAAATTTCATCCAAAACCGTTTAATAGTTTTTGCGTGAAAGAGTAACTAAGATCCATCCATCCATACTTCCAAAGTTTCGAGTATATAATATTAGTAGGATTATTGTATGTATATATATAGTATATATACAGTCGACTCTCGTTAATTCGAAACTCGAGGGACTCTTGAAATATTACGAAATATCGAGTGTTTGAAATATCAAATGGTTCTAAATTGAGAGAAAATAAATAAAACTACTAATTATACGAAGCTCCTTCTCCGAGACAGATTTACGTGTAGTAGCGCGTCATCGTGCCAGCGCAATCACAATTATTTCAAAGCTAAAAAAAAATAAAAGATAAAACTGTTCTCTCGTCGGGCAACCCTGTGTGGATATGTCATTACGTGTTTTTGTGCTTAGCGCTTTCACTACGTTCTCTCAACAAAATACAATTTATATTAAACTATTTCAGTTAATTATGTAGATCATTTTAAAAGCGATTATTGAAAATAGATTCGTGATATATGATGTGGGTAGACCATTAATTATAGGAAAAACAACTGCAGTGAACTTATGTACCGGTAACAGTTATTTACATTTAGTTATGTTTACGAAGAAATCAGGTATGTTATTATGTAAAATCGAGGAATTAACAGTCTATAGAAGCATTAATAAGGTAAGACTTAAATTTTATTAAGGATTTTACGAAGAATTCATAATTGTAAGGGTTATAACCTACAAACATTCTATTTTATTTTTTTCTTCGCCTCTATAAACGTCAAAATGACCATTTCCGGTCATAAACTAACTGACTAACTCACTAAAAATTCGGTAAAACACTATTCGTTCCAATTTCCGTTTTTCCGTTAACGGTCTTTTCTACTTCGTGAAATCGTGACTTGTGATCAGTCAACTTAATTTCTCGTGAGAGATTTACTATAAGTACTTAATTAAATAAAACATGGGAAAAAGGAAGAATGAAGACCCAGCCTACATCAAGAAGAAGATCCGAAAATTGGAAAAGAAGTTGGTTCGGAAGATTTATCACCGCCATGTTCACCACGGACACGATCCCAATCCCCTTTTTCTTCTGCACCGCTGCCTCCGGTTGCCCAACCAAACGGAGCACCGTCGCCATCTGCTCAAAATGACTTTGTACCAGAGCTTAAAGGTCTGTAAAACATGAGATTCCCTATGTACTTATAAAGATATGCCTTAACAATGTACTTTTACGATATCAGTTTTTATAAAACCTGAGTGATCCCAATAGAGGATATATGTTAATTACTCAAAAGCGCCACCACGTGCGGGTGGACACTGGGTAAAATCGCACAAAATGCATGGCAAGCGCTATCACACTGCGGGTAGACAACGCCAAAAATTCACTTCCATACTGGAACTCTATTTATTGACTTAGCGCTATCACTAAGCGGATAGACGTGTCTATATCTTTTATATGAAAATTTTCAGGCGCTATCACTAAGCGGATAGACGTGTCTATATCTTTTATATGAAAATTTTCAGGCGCTATCACTAAGCGGATAGACGTGTCTATATCTTTTATATGAAAATTTCAGAAGAAAATCTGCCGGAAGACCTCTTACAAGCACTGGGAACTGAAGGGGAAGAAGAGACAGAAGTTGGAGAAGCCATCCGACCAGAATTGGTACTCCGCTGGACGAGGATAATGCAGGTGGGACTCGGAAAAGAATCTCGGGAGGCCATTATTAGGAAATATCCCTAGAGTAGTGGCTCCCATTATGAATACAGAAATATCTGCTTCACAGTCAGAAACAACCTTAAAAAGGGATAAAAGAATCTGACAAAGACAAAACTTAGTGGGAAAACTAATGACTTTTCTGGGAAAGTCCTTGAGCAAAGTACTGATAGGTAACTTAAACAGCAAAGTCCTTGTTGAAGAAATAAGCGAAGCAGCAAAATTAGCTGCTTAAATACAGAATTTTTTTTTGCTTTGGCTGGTGTTAATAAGGTGGTCTAAGATGCTATACGCACAGCAACACCAGATGAAACATTATTTGGGTCGGACTGTGCTTAAAAAATCAGGCCTGCACAAGCTATCCAAAAAGCAGGCTCCACAATTAAAACAGCAAACCAGGAAAAGAAGTCATCTAAACCTAGGGCTCAAAAGAAACAGGAAAACTGGAGAGGTCCGCCGCAGTATCAACAACAACAACGAGCTCGCGGAGGGCACCAGAATCAGCATCAGAGGCAATCTCGACCAGACCATGTGCACTGGAAAACTCGGAAGTCAGCCCCACCCAGTTCCAAGTCCAGATACCGCAGATAGACACTCAGGTACATGCAGGTAGACTTAAATATTTAAGAAACAACTGGTGTGAAATAACCAGCGATCCATTAATTTTAAAATGGATTGAAGGCTATGAAATTCCATTCAGGAAAACTCCACCTCCTTACCAAGCTGTAACACAACATTGGTCAGAGAAAGAAAAAAGAATTACTTAAGTTTGAAAGTGATAAACTGACTATTTTAGGTACAGTCTCAGAATGTTCTTTCTGTCCAAATCAATTTATATCTCCCATATTTTTGGTTCCAAAACCCAATGGCTCATATAGATTTATATTAAATTTAAAACTCAATAGTTTTATAGAAACAGAACATTTCAAATTGGAAGATATTAGAACAGCTTGCAAACTTATATCAAAAGATTGTTGTATGATCTCTATAGATTTAAAAGAAGCCTGCTTCTCAGTACCTATAGCAGATAATTTATAAGAAATATTTAAGGTTAACTTTTGATGGCCATTTATTTGAATTCAATGCTCTGCCTTATGGTTTATGTACAGCACCTTTTGTTTTCACAAAGTTACTAAAACCAGTTTGTTCTTACCTTAGAGTAAATAACATTATTATGACATGTTAATTAGATGACAGCCTATATTTCCATAAATCAAAAAGAAAATGTGAGAAAAATGTACAATTTGCAGTAAATCTTTTGCAAAAGTTAGAATTTGTCATCAATTTTGAAAAGAGACATCTTATACCTAGCCAATCATGTCAGTATTTGGGTTTTATTTTAGAATCATCAAACCTTACTTTATCAGTTCCCCAACAAAAACAAATTACAATATTGGACATAATAAAAAGTTATAAAGTTAAAAGCCAGTGTCGAATAAGGGAATCCTCTCAATTGTTAGGAACATTAACTTCAATTTGCCCAGCAATTCCTTATGGCTGGGTATATACCAAGATCTTAGAAAGAGAGAAATACTTAAGTCTGCTACAATCAAATGACAACTGTGATGCAATAATGCCCATTAAAAATTTAGTCCACCCAGATTTAGATTGATGGAGTAAAAATTTGTCCAAATGTAATCCAATAAAGCAACATAATTTTAAAACAGAAATACTAACAGATGCTTCAACTACTGGTTGGGGAGCTGTATGTGAACTGAATAAAGCTTCAGGTTCATAGTCAGATTTAGAAAAGAATTACCACATAAATTATTTAGAGTTAAAAGCAGCTTTTTTAGGGCTCCAATGTTTTGCAAAAGATTTACATAACTGTGAAGTGTTATTAAGAGTAGATAATACTACTGCTGTTGCATATATTAACAAAAAGGGGGGGTTCAGTTTCCACATTTAAATTACATTACTAGAGACATAATATGGCAATGGTGTGAGAAAAGAAATATTTGGATATATGCATCTTATATTAACACAAAAGATAACTATGAAGCTGACAGAGAATCTAGAAAAATCAATGTTGAATGTGAGCTCTCTCAAATGGCTTTCAGTAAAATACTGGAACAGTTGGGGTGCCGAATATAGATTGGTTCGCATCTAGAATTAACAGAAAATGCAGAAAGTTTGTATCCTGGAAATGTGATCCTGAAACCTTCCAGTCGATGCATTCACTCTTAACTGGTCAAAATACTATTTTTATGCATTTCCTCCGTTTTTACTAATATTAAAATGCCTTCAAAAAATCAAGACAGACAAGGCCACGGGTATCTTAGTTTTTCCATATTGGCCATCTCAACCCTGGTTTCCACTATTGGACTCATTATTAACTAAGGAATTATTAATCTTTAACCAAATCATGTTAAATTCACTCCCTAACAGTTCCACGAAACAGTATGACTGTTCCTTGAAATCTTGGTGGCTATTTTGCAAGAAATATAACATAGACACCTATGAAGCTTCCGTTCCCTACATTTTAAAATTTTTTAGTGAATGCTTTGATTCAGGAGTATCATATGGTACAATAAATACTACCAGATCAGCCCTTTCACTGTTAATTAGTTCTAAGATTGGATTTGACGAACGGATTAAACGATTTATGCGAGGCGTATATCGTACGAAACCGCCTACCCCAAAGTATAATATAATCTTACCTGGGACCCCGCGGTAGTATTAATCTATCTTGCAAATCTTTACCCCAATGAAGACATAACTTTAGAAAAACTCACAAAGAAGTTGGTAACTATCCTTGCCCTTACTACAGGTCATAGAGTACAAACTTTGTCTTTAATTAATATAAAAAATATTAAAACTATGACCGATGGAATTCAAATATACATTCCAGACATAAAAACCTCAAAAACAGGCAACCTCCAGCCACTATTACATCTCAAAATTTTTGATAATAGAATTGAAATTTGTACAGTCTACTGTAAAATGTTATATAAATAGATCTAAACCATTAAGAAATGATATTGAAAAGCTCATACTAACTTTTAAAAAACCACACCATAGTGCCTCATCCCAAACTATAAGCCGATGCATAAAAATGATCTTGCAGGATTCTGGAATTGATATAGATACTTCACAGCACACAGCACCAGACATGCTTCTACATCAGCTGCTAAAAGTTCTGATATAGCTAGTTCTGAGCTGTTCTTTGTATCAATCAAATACAAAGAACAGCTGGTTGGTCTCAGAACTCAGCCACCTTTGCTAGACATTATAACAGACCAGTTATTCAAGATCCAACTGCGTTCAGTGATGTGATATGTAACACATTAAATAATAATATGTGATTTTCTTAATCTCTAAGATTGTAAAAAAATTTAATTATTGTTATGTTTCTGTGATTTTAATAAATAACTGTAATTTTACTACCAAGTATTTATCTACTTATAAACAACCCTGACTAACTTTAAACATCTACACGTAAATCTGTATCGGAGAAGGAGTAAGTATAATTATATGATTAAACGAACTTACCTTAAGTGAAGTTCTATCATAATTATACGAAGCTCCTTCTCCGAGACAGAGTCTCCCAACCCGTCCCTACTGAAGTTCTCCCCTTAATAGGGTTGTTTAAGAAGAGCTTTAAACGAAATGATGTCATTTCGTTCCACACAGGGTTGCCCGACGAGAGAACAGTTTTATCTTTTATTTTTTTTTAGCTTTGAAATAATTGTGATTGCGCTGGCACGATGACGCGCTACTACACGTAAATCTGTCTCGGAGAAGGAGCTTCGTATAATTATGATAGAACTTCACTTAAGGTAAGTTCGTTTAATCATATAATTATTTAGTGTTGCTGTTGTGAATAATTTTATTAACTGCTATTATTTATCAATAACAAAAGTTTAAAGTTAGAATTAATTAATCCTTCGAAAGAACGAAAGAAGAAAATCTCATGTACGATGATACAAGTTTGAACTTGTCTCAAAATTTCATTAGCCTTTCTGTCTCTTTCTCTCTGCAACTTTGAATTATTGAGTGTTTGACGCCCCGATGATGATTTTTTCGTTCGTATTACCAAGTGCATAAAAATGTATTGATTTATTTCGAAATATAAACTTTAATTTTAATTTTAATTTTGTAGGTAACTCGTGATAACTTTGAATTATAGAGAGGTTCGAATTATCGTAGATTTGAAGTTCGCAATATCCAAATGAATGTGTATCACCCCTTAAATTCTAATAACGACTAAAGGGTATTGCTCATTATTGGCTTAACGTGGACAAGTTGCTATGCGAAAAGTATTTTTACGAAAAAATATAATTAAAACTAAAATGAATATTTTTTTGATTCTCGTTGCAGGATGTTAAATATAAAAACACGTCGTTTAATAAGTATTTAAGCCGATTGAGTTTAAAAAGTGTCGCCATTTTATGGATGGCGACCGATTCTGTGTGGCCACATTAATAATAATTGTGATTTCAATCGATTATTAAAGATAATAATCGATTGCTAAAATATGTATGTAAGTATGTATTTTCTTAAAAATCTGTAATCAAGTTTTTTTTCAAAAGGTTTTATACTTATGTTCCTTTAATTACATTAAAAACAAACAAAACACTCGTCGTTTTAGGCCATCAAATCATTTTACATCCGATTATAGTATTAGTTTGATCGTTGTCAAATCGATTTTTTTTATTACCTGGCAACATTACTAACTGTCAATAATGACAAATCTAGACAACGAAATGAAAATATTATTTATGAAGTGTATTCCGAATGTTGTTTCAGTTATTTTTGCGAAGTTTTTGGTTTTTGTTATAGTTATAATGGACTCTGATACCACTTCAATTGACGACCCGGCTTTACCCTTGGACAATGAATCTGCTCATGACGATGACCCTGGCGCTGTTTTGTTAAACGTGAAACCTTGAAGGTTTACCCTTATCTGGCAATTGCACTCTATTACGAGGAAAAATTCAAAGCAGGCACATAAGCCGAAAATTATACTTCGTATAGGTATATTATAATTAATATAATCTGTAAGGCAGAGAAGCAATTACTCAATATTGTTGCAATTGCTTTGTAGGGCGAAGAACGGTGGGTTGCTGTGCTCACGTTATGACCACAATATGGTACTTAAGCTGGGCAAGGCATGAAAATACTATTAGGCCGCCTGCCCATTTTTTAGATGATATTTTATTAATTTACCATTCGGATTAAAAATATTAGTTTTATTTTTTCCATTTAAATGACCTTAGCATAATGTTACTACCGGATTCAAAATAAGATAATATCATGATTAAAAAGGCAAATGATTTATTTTGGAAAATAAACACTCATAATTGTAACTTTTTCAGCGACAAGTTTTAGCAATAAATGACTTTTGATTTTGATTTTGATTTTGAATAGACATGCTAAATATGAACTATTTTTACACTCTCCTGCAACCTTATTACTATAATTCATTTCTTTTAGGTATAAACTATTAAAAACCCTAGCCATTAAATATTATACTTAATGTTCACGTTAAGCCAAATTGCCCTAACAAACTGAGCAAGCCCTTTTATGCTATAATTATTCTTTGTAATATAGTAACCAATATTTGAAATAATCGAATTACAATAAATGTTACTTACCTGTATCATATGCAGCTGGTACTCCAATTGGCAGCGGAAACTGTACTGTACGGCTGTATGCGTCTTAGTTACCACCTCTCTGTCCCACACGTTGACCGGCGGGAACCTAGAGAGAGATGGGAGATATAATTATGACATAGATCTCATATTAATCATTTTGCAAGCTTTTGTTTTTTTTTTTTTTGTCAAAAATTCGATTCATCATCTGCCTAGCCTTTTTCATCGGCTTCCAGTCAAACCGACATAAAGTCCCTTAGTAAACAACACCGCTCAAGTCATTTTGAAAAACTTTAATATTAGAACGAAAAAACCGTTAATTTAGTGGAACCAATGTACGGGGGCAATTCTGTGACAACTATTTAGGTTTCATCTAGGTTTGGTTGATCGCCAAGTATAGTTATATCAGTTCAATCTGTTTGTGCTAGGTATGGTCGGGTACAACCAATTGAGAGTACGACGGGACGTCACGATTGTTTCTTATCTGGTTAGGTTACTTCGTGGCATTGAGCATAACCCAGGAGTGCTGCAGCGTCTGAGTTTATGTGTACCAGACAGATACGTGTGGAGGCGGCGCCGCCCGCCGTTGTTGGCCGTGCCGGTTGCTAGGACCAACCTGCTCGCCAAAACACCATTGACCCGCGCAATCCAGCTTATTAACGATCTTCACATCAAGGTCGATGTATTTACATGCCCTTTGAGTGAATTCGTAAAAATTCTGTTATTTATTTTATGTTATTGTGTAGATTAGAGTAGGCTATAAATGTTTTTGTATTTTACTATTTTTTAGGTTAATTGCTTTATTATAAATAAGTTAATTTTAAGACCGCGCTATCGCATTAGGTATACACCTGTAATGATAGTTGAAAGGGAGATAATAATAAATAAATAAATAAATCGGTGAAAAAGAGTACTATTTCCACCACATTCAAATTTTGTGAAATAACTGGCAAAAACGACTTGAGCGGTGTTGTTTGCTAAGGGACGATAAGCATAACCAGCCTTTTAATGTTCCCACTGCTGGGACACAGGCCTCCTCTCTAGGAGAGGGAATGGGCCGTAATCCAGCACGCGGGCCCAGTGCGGGTTGCTGAATGTCACATGTCTTCGAATTTTTGGTTCTAGGACATGCCGGTTTCCTCACGATGTTTTCCTTCACCGTTTTGAGAGCAGTGGTGATGAAATTAATTACACAAAGTAATGCGCCTGACTGGGTTTGAACCCGCGACCTACAATTCGTAAGTCGGAGCCGTTACCACTTAGCCACCACTGCTCTCCCAGTCAAACCGGATTCAGCTGAATACCAGTACTTTACGCAGAGCGGCTGCCTACCAGACCTCCACAAAGGATTCTTCTTAGCAAGACTGGAGTCGTAACGTGGTAACGGCCCCGACTTCCGAAATGTAGGTCGCGGGTTCAAACCCAGCCAGGCGCATTACTTTGTGTTCATTAATTTCATCACCACTGCTCTCAAAACGGTGAAGGAAAACATCGTGAGGAAACTGGCATGTCCTAGAACCAAAAATTCGAAGACATGTGACATTCACCAACCCGCACTGGGCCCGCGTGCTGGATTACGGCCCAATCCCTCTCCTAGAGAGGAGGCCTGTGTCCCAGCAGTGGGAACGTTAAAAGGCTGATTATAAGATTGGAGTCAGATTTTCTGGCCTCTGACAATCCGTCACCACTACCAAAGATCTACAAACGACAGCCGAGCCACACTTTCCGAAGTACGGAGGAAACTCGGTATGTTAAGATGGTCACCCATCCACAGTCCTTTAGCCACAAGCTCCTCAATGGGGTAGTTGACTAAAAAAATCTGATTTCCAAAAAATATTGGACACGTATTTTTTCTTTTTTCACATAAACAAAAAAATGAAGACGATACAGTGCGTAAAAAACTCGTGTGACGTCACTACTCGCTACAATTTTTACCGGGCCGTGACGTCACACGCTCCCACTCCTGATGTTTGATGCTTTTTATCTTCGTCAGTTTTTATAGATTTGATAAAGCAAAAAATACGTGTCCTTATTTTTCCATAATCTAAGTGACGGACCAAATATAATCATATATTTTTTACTCAGGCAACATCCCTATTGCTCTGATACTTTACAATATTAAAGCATTTCTGTTCAGCTGATAACTTTTGTCTTTCAACTCACCTCTCCCTGATTTGTCCGAGAATTATGTCCGCTTTAGTATTTAATCTCTGCAGCAGCAATATAAGCAGGATCGCGTCATGATCGCCTGGTGGACATAGAACAACATTTTATAATGGTTTGCCTGAAATATATGGGCAACTACACAAACACAATAAGCTATTTTGTAGAATTGATATATTATTTGTAAGCAGATATACCTTTAGAACTGGTATAATCCAAATTTTGAAGGATCAACAGTAGTTTATAATGTTTTTTCATACCCTGGGTACAACTAATGTTGCTAATCAGTTTGTGTTAGTTTTAAGTAGTAATCTGTGGAAAATGTAGTGGGTAGCATATTTGTTAAGTCATTATGTTTAAGACGTTTTGTATATTTTTTAGTATGCTACTGTTCGTTTTCCCTATAAAAGTAAATAAATAAATAAACTGGTGCCCCTTTTGATGACTCACTAACGCCACCATTTTGAATGTCTCGAGTAGTGGTTTGCCTGAAATGTAGGGGCCACTGGTGACCTTTTTATGATGGCTCATTAACGCCACCATTTTGGATATGTAGGGTACTTCCATAGAATGGAATCCATACCAACTATATTTATTATGGGAGCTCAGCTCTAAAGGACATCCGTCTTGAGTTATACGCCTTTATAAGACATAGTTTACCTAATTAAATACACGTTATAGATTAGGGCGCATAGCTTACGACCGATGTACTCTAAAAGGCCTAAGCTCCCATACTAACTACTGAGTTTGTCAGCATTTTTGTGCAGTCAATTTATAATATAGTAGTATATGTAGGGGTATTATGGGCCGGTGGAAGTCAAATCTGCCCTGCTTGGGCGGAGCAACGCCTTGTCTTCGGCGAGGCGATCGGCAGCGGCGACCTGAGCGTCCAGCCCTGGTTCAATCCATGGTAATGGACGCGTGCAGCACAATGTAAGGAGCGACACTCACCAGCGGTCGCCATGAAGTGGTCGGGCAGACAGGCGGCCAGCATGTCCGCCCGCGCCCTCGCCTGCGTGAGCTCCAGCGCCCGCAGCTGCAGGTCTATGGACCTGGTGGACGCGTGCAGCACAATGTAAGGAGCGACACTCACCAGCGGTCGCCATGAAGTGGTCGGGCAGACAGGCGGCCAGCATGTCCGCCCGCGCCCTCGCCTGCGTGAGCTCCAGCGCCCGCAGCTGCAGGTCTATGGACCTGGTGGACGCGTGCAGCACAATGTAAGGAGCGACACTCACCAGCGGTCGCCATGAAGTGGTCGGGCAGACAGGCGGCCAGCATGTCCGCCCGCGCCCTCGCCTGCGTGAGCTCCAGCGCCCGCAGCTGCAGGTCTATGGACCTGGTGGACGCGTGCAGCACAATGTAAGGAGCGACACTCACCAGCGGTCGCCATGAAGTGGTCGGGCAGACAGGCGGCCAGCATGTCCGCCCGCGCCCTCGCCTGCGTGAGCTCCAGCGCCCGCAGCTGCAGGTCTATGGACCTGGTGGACGCGTGCAGCACAATGTAAGGAGCGACACTCACCAGCGGTCGCCATGAAGTGGTCGGGCAGACAGGCGGCCAGCATGTCCGCCCGCGCCCTCGCCTGCGTGAGCTCCAGCGCCCGCAGCTGCAGGTCTATGGACCTGGTGGACGCCCTGGACGCGTGCACCAGCGAGCCCAGGTCTACGGGCGGAGAGGTGCGCGCCACTGGCTCTGGAGTCGACTCTTGTTCTGATGGGGCTGGAGAACCTGGAAATAAGAATAATAGTTAATTATGAGGTAGGATTCTAGGATAAGGTGATAGAAGATAGTTTGATAAGGATTAGCGCTATTTCTTTTGTTTCTTCTTAGCAGTAATCACGAATTTGTTTGATTTAGCCTTATCAAATGCTTCTGTAAAAAAACAGTGTGATATCTTTGAAAAAGAGCATGTCTTTGTGGAAAGGCGATAAAGCCTCGTATATGAATTGCGTTTTTTTATTTATTTTTTTATTAAATCCACTTTGTTGGCAAGCAAAAACATGAAAGATCCACTGCTCTTTCCAACTCCTAGACTAAAGCCCCTCCACTTCTTTTACCTTTTACGAATTGAATGCATAACAAAACAATATGACCCATTTAGACCAGAAAGGGTACGCTTGACACTTACATAAACTACTTTTCACCAGTTTTACTAAAATTACTAAAGAAATATTTTTATATATATTTTTTTTTTATAGTAACTTGGTTATTACCAAGTTACTATAAATAGGGTAATTGCGTAAAAAAATTAGTCCGTCAAATAGATTTCCAAAAAAAATATTGTACACGTATTTTTTTATTTTTTCATGTAAACAATAAACAAAGACTACAGTACGTTGAAAACTCGAGTGAGGTCACTATTTGGAACAATTTCCGTCATATAAGTCCCACTCCAGATCTTTGATGCTTTTTATCTTCGTCAATTTTCATAAATTTGACAAAGCAATAAATACGTGTCCAATATTTTTCAATAATCTAACTGACGGACTACATAGAATCATTTATTTGTTTTACTCAGGAAACATCCCATCCATTCATAGAAACCATTTGTAGAAACTGTAAAAATATCGACTTGAAGAGCAGCGCTGCCAATCGCGGGGAAAATCCCCGATTTGCGGGGAATTGAGGGTTAGAGCGGGGAGAGCCCGGGGAATGACATAAATCGGGGAATCCAGAATCCAAACAATTTTGTCGGGTACCTAATACTTTACAACTAAAAAATGCTTGCTAACTGTCATTTGAACACGATTTTGTATTTCTGAACGCATCTATTTCTACAACATTAATTCATTGTTTATGGTTGTCGTTTTTTAAATTGGTGCGTACTGTTAAAATTTTCAATAAAATGGAAAGTGGTTAAAAAGTGCAGCTACTGTTAAAAAAGCGGCAAGTAGCATGTTCAGCATTAAAATATGATATTTATGTATACTTATGCTTATTTTAATCCAGTTCAGTATTTCAAAATTTGTTCAGTATTAAACAAATTTTGAATAAAACAGTGTTTTTATTCCAAAAATATAAATTCTGGGAATACGTGGGGAAACAATCAAAAACAAGCGGGGAATTTCGGGGAATTGAAAAACCTGACGCGGGAAATCGAGAAATTTTTATTGGCAGCACTGTTGAAGAGGCACAGTTGACGATTTTCTCCTGAAACAGTGGCATACCTTGTTTTGACTCAAGTTGAGCTCTGGTCTCATTGTACTGCTCCGTCATCTTCTGGACCAACTCTCTAAACTTGAGTATGGTCGAGTCTCGGTCCATTATCGTTTCTAATGCTGCTTCGCGTTCTCTTATAGCCTAGAAATTATTTATTTATTTAAACTTTATTTATTTAGAATAAGCACACCAACAGCACAATCACTTAAAAATTCAGCAGCAGGCACTTCAGTAACCATGCAAATAACAGGTATGCATGACATTGACAATATGAGTATTAGAGACTAAGAGAAAAAACAAAGTGTGTGTAAATTCTTAAATCAATATTATATACAATAGCAGTACATGGGCGGACTTAATGCAACAAGGCATTCTCTACCAGTCAACCTTTGGGTTAAAAAGACAAGACTGTGCTAGGTGTACAACAAATAAATACAATTTAAAATACTTTTTTTAGGAAATAAAATACAAATCTATATCTATACTAATCATATTTTATAGAGGAAAGATTTGTATTTTTGTTTGTAACGAATAATGTCAAAAACTACTGAACCGATTTCAAAAATTCTTTAACCATTAGAAAGCTACATTCACCCTGAGTAACATAGGCAATTTTATCCCCGTATTCCCACGGGAAAGAGAACTAAGCGGGTGAAACTGCGGGGCGCTGCTAGTGATATATTTAACAGTTATAAAATACATATTATATACTGAAATAATACGAATAAATATGAGGTTTTATAATAATCCTTCTGTATAAGCGAACAAATTAAATAATGCATAAGCTTGCAGTTTTATCAACAGGGAACCGATATTTGAAGAAGTGCGATTTACTTAGAATGTTAACAAAAAAAACATTAATTTTTTTTTTAATATTATATGTATTTATATATGTATGTAGGTATGTCTATGTATGTATGATAAAATATGTTGTATTGTAGAATTTGTGCACTGGATCCTACCCTCTATGCTGATCTCTCTCTATCACTCAAAGGTTTGCTGGGAGAAAACTCAACTTTGAGTTAAGCTCGCCTTTGTACATGCACTTTATTATGTCTAATATAATATAAGTTGTTTTAGTGTACAATAAAGAATTAAAGAATTAAAATAGCAAACAAGTAGAATAAACTAAGCCCGGCCGCAATAAGCGATAAAAAACTCCCAAACAAGTCACTTTTTGTTTATGTACTAGTAGCGCCCTATTGTTTCACCCGCGTACTTCCCGTTCCCGTGGGAATACGGGGATAAAATATAGCTTATGTTACTCGCTGAAGTCGCTGATAATTTAGCTTTCCATTGGCGAAAAAACGGTTAAAATCGGTCCAGTAGTTTCGAAGCTTATTCGGTACAAACAAACAAAAATATACTAGCACAGATAATATAATACTACAGTACAGATACCCAATCCCATACAAAGAAATGACACCTCCCTAAGTCTAGCTATTGAGCTGGCTATTTATTTTTCCTCCATATTTAAACAGATGGCAGCATCAGTGACTCACTAAGAGATCTCTAAACAAAAATGATTGACAGAATGCTACTTACAACAACTTATAAAATTCTTCTGGGTTTGAATTGAAGTCATAAAACCATAATCAGCCTCTTAACGTTCCCACTGCTGGGACACAGGCCTCCTCTCTAGGAGAGGAAATGGGCCGTAATCCAGCACGCGGGCCCAGTGCGGGTTGGTGAATGTCACATGTCTTCAAATTTTTGGTTCTAGGACATGCCGGTTTCCTCACGATGTTTTCCTTCACCGTTTTGAGAGCAGTGTTGATGAAATTAATTACACAAAGTAATGCGCCTGGCTGGGTTTGGACCCGCGACTTACAAGCCGTAAGTCGGGGCCGTTACCCCTCGGCCACCACTGCTCTCAATTCGAATTGAAGTAAAATGCCTAATTTTTGTTCAAAATCCGTAATTTATGAGTGTACATAGATAAACAAACATTATACAAAGAAGTTTTGATTTTTACTTACCTTACTTCAGCCAAAATCTACCGTATAACGCTTTTTAGTCATTGTTAATTTCATTATTGCTACCTGTGCTGCCATCTATGATTTTTTTTTTCAAGACTAACCATAATTTGTTCGAGTTGAGACCCCATGGTATTAATATATACCCCATTCACAATAAGATTAGACATTGAAATAATTCTGTTTTACATTCCGTTGCAAACGATTTTGATTTCTATTGCGTTAGTGGCATGACACATGGCAGCTGCAGTAAACAGTTGATATTATAATCAGTTTTTTTGCTTTAAACGCCATCCTTATGCTTACGGAATAGAAGTAAAAATCGGTTGAACGGACTGTAAACAGTTTTGTTAAAATGTGTAATCTTATTGTGAATGGAGTATAGTTGACGTACCTCTCTAGTGTTAGCGTGTGCCATCTCCAGTTCCTCGCGCAGATCCATCTCGAGCTCGCGGTTGGACTCGACCAGCTGTTCGTGTACTTCCTGCAGCGCCTCCAGTTCCGACACGTCCTGTTTCAGCTGCTCCACCTGCCCATACGTTTCAAAACGGATTAGTGACAGTTACCGACGCCGTCCGAGAATGGCTGGCTATCCATCACCATAAATCTGACACCAGTCTTAACGTGGAATTGTGTTTCGCGTTAAGCCGCTGCATCCGGCTAGACTTTATTTTTTGGATAAACGCAAGTGTGTCTCAGTTCACGGCAGCAAAAACGACATTCTGAGGATAATTTCTGCTAAATATCGCTGTCCTATGCACTCGCTCTGGGTAAGTTGTAATGGAAGGGACAGTAAAATAATTGTAAATATAATGTCGTGAACGTATTTTGTAAATATGTTTTGAGAGTGTATTTTTGTAACCCTACTAAGCTACTAACATAGATTATAAGTTCAAATTTTTAATTACCATTATGTTTCCATTATGTCATGTGACTCCTCCCGCTCTGGGCCTCAAGTCTGCTATTACAATAGTGTCAGAATGGTCTATCATTGACTTCATAATGGTTGATTTTTACAAGTTTGGTAATCTACTAATATAAAAGCGTCACTATGACTTTCCAGTGGTCAACCACTGATACTCCATTGGCAGAAATGGCATAGAATGGTAATCTCGTACATAATGACAAATGAATGAAAACGTATGCAGTAATGTGCTTCAATTTTGAAAGTTCCTTTGATCAGTGACCTACCATTAGAACGTCATTGTACAGTCATTGCTTTTAATAGCTCGGTTATCAAAAAGTATTACGAGATCATTGATCGCCCAATGATCGACCATTATGAATTTTGCAGATTACCAACTTTTAGCAAAATGACAATGGGATCGTGTTAGAATGACAAATTTATAAAAATAGCAGACTTGGGGCCCTGGAAGTCGGTAAAGGCTAGACAGATGATGATCCTACCTGGTCTTCCAGCGCCATCTTCTTCTCAGCCAGCTGTTCCACCATCTCCTCAGCACCCAGGGCAGCATCGACCTGTTCTCGAAGGTCCGCCACCTGGGCCTCCAGTTCATCTACTCTGAGTGATAGCTTCTCCTTCGTGCGACTAAGTTCGGCTATCTCGGACTTGTATTGTTCTAAGTCCTGGAAATAAGCTGATGTTAATTTTTTTGGGAAGATGAGATACTTATATGCCGTCGTCAAGCCAGAATAAACACAATACTTTAAAAGGCATCATTGTATTCATAATTATGAACAATTTTTACTATAGTACCACTATAATAAAATCGAGAAAAAAAACCGAGTGCTTTATATTACTATACACCCCTAGTTTTTAATTAGTACAAATACTTTAAGGGCTTATTAGAAAAGGTCTTGTTATTATTTAAGAAAAGTCTCAAAAAATTATATTCATAAACAGCAAAGTTATCAGCGTTTTTTATATCCTAAAATGCCACTCAACTTATAAAAATATTGTACAGGCTATTGATTTATGAATGAATAAATGACGATTAAAATGGAAAAACACTGTGCGTAGTATTTTCTAGTAGCAATTGTTATGAATGTTGATTCTATTATGAATTTACCAATTATTAAAAAAACTCCTTGGACAATTTTAGGTTTTTATTTTTTTACTTTTGACTACACAAATATGATCAGTAACTGATACGGACAGAGCCCTGTTTTTTTTTTGTACTAATTAAAAACTAGGGGTGTATAGTTACTAGCACTTCGCTCGCGACTTCGTCTGCGCAGATTTAGTACAAACTGGGGTGGAGTTTCGTAAAGTTCTTAGCGGATGTCTTTGTCTACACCCTATAAGGAACCTAACTGCTAAGTTTTAAGTTTATAGCTGCTAAAGTTTCTGAGATTTCGCGACTGATCAGTGAGTGATATTTCGCTTTTATATAAATACTAGCGACCCACCCCGGCTTCGCACGGGTGCAATGTAGATACGAATGTTTCTACTATAATATGCATGTATTATACATATACACCTTCCTCTTGAATCACTCTATCTATTAAAAAAACCGCATCAAAATCCGTTGCGTACTTTTAAAGATTTAAGTATACATAGGGACAGAGAAAGCGACTCGTTTTATACTATGTAGTGATATAGATAGAATCTAAGATAGATTCACTTAAATTATTTTATTGTAAAGTCTAAGTTTTCTTTGAAGCGCATTATTAAAAATAGTGATCACAACTCACACAACATAATTTTTTAAACATATTTCATTTTCAATATTTCACATTTTACAGGAATCGTTTGTATTGAATTTCAAAAAAAAAATGCGTTGGTAGAATCCGGTCCTCACATTTTGTGTTCGAAAATCTCAAAGGCGCCTCGTGTATTCAGATCGCGGTGGCACTATATCTAGGACTAGCTTCTGCCCGCGACTTCGCCCGCGTGGAATAGTTACTTTACCCCCGATTTTGAAACTCCCAGCCCGATCGGTTTAAAGTTGACAAAGTTTCATACAAACTTTCATCCCCTATTTTATCCCCTTGGGAGTAGAATTAATCAAAATCCTCTCTTAGCGGATACCTACGTCATAACATCTACCTGCATGCCAAATTACAGGCCGATCCGTTCAGTGGGTTGGGCTGTGCGTTGATAGATCACTATATCAGACAGTCAGTCACTTTTGAGTTATATACAATGTGGATCTGGACTTACGACATTAAATTAAAACGAGCACATTTTACTAGTCCATTGAAACATTTTAAAACACGAAAATGAGTAGTTAATGGAAAATTTAACAATTGCAATTTTCAAACAAAATAAATATCAAAATCAACTGCATAAAAAGTAAACACTCTTTATCTACGAAAAAAGTCACTGACCTATTACGCGGCGTGGTGCGGGGTGCAGCGGGCAGTTGCGGTGCGGGACGTAGGTAGGTACTTTAGTCGGAGAACAACAAATCACCGTTGCGCGTTCGCAACAAATCGTACCTACGTTTTTGCACAGGTCCTTGACCTTACAATGTTTACCTATTATTACGGACTCAGATCTACAGCATGTTGAAGAATAAGAAAATGAAAAATAATTTCCTGTACCTAAAGTATTCGTTGGATTTGATTGATTTTTTGTATACGGGTAAAGAACATGATACTCTTTAGGTGGCTTAAAGGAATGTCAATCGTCCTGCTCCACTTTGTATATTTAGAAGTGTGACGTGGAACGTTGAACCTACCTTATGCATCTTCTGCATCTCGTGCTTGTCGTGCGCCGACAGGTCCCGCAGACGGACGAGCGTGTCCCGCAGCCTCACGTTCTGCTGCTGCAGCTGCCGCATCTCGTAGCCCGTGGCGCCGCTCTCTGCGTACGGGTGCTCTGTCAGAGCGCCGCGCACACACTTACTCAACTACCGTAGCTACACGCGACACGCGCCTCTGTCTGTCTGTCACGCTAGCGTCTGTCTTAGCGACCCTAAGGAAACCTACACGATTCTGACATACTCTCACTGCCACTGGCCTACTCTTAGCTGTCCTGATGAGCTCTCAGGTACTCTAATCTGGTCTCTGTTACCCTGTTTAAATCTCAGTTACCTTGTTTAGCTTTCAGTTACCCTGATTAGCACTTACCTATCCTAATTAGCCCTCGGTTACCCTGATAAGCTCTTAGCTGTCCTGATTACCTCTCAGTTACCCTGATTAGCTCTCATTTACCCTGTTTAGATTTCAATTATACTGATTAGCTCTCAGTTACCCTGATTAGCTGTCAGTTACCCTAATTAGGTCTTATTTACTCTGATCAGCTCTCTGTTATCCTGATTAATTCACTAAAAGGGGGAATCATAACTGTCATCTGTCATAAACTCATAACTGTCAAATATATGTCATCGAGGCAAAAATAATGATACACAAAACAACAGCAAAAAAATAAAATAAAAACAAAATACACGCAACACTTCACATACAAAGACTTAACACATTCACATTTTGAATTGTATCTACAAGGGTGCACGGCAGTGTAGAGCCAAGTTCGAAGTTTTTTCAATTTTTTATGTAAGCAATACATATAAGTATGGAAGGCTGTGGACATAAAGAAGGATTGATAGATACATATAGCAAAAAGTCAGTTATTCTTTTATTTCGATTATCCCAACTGTCCTAGAGCGAGGTTAATATCGTTTCTTTCGCGACAGCTTTGTATAAAACCTTTTTAAATATATCATAAACGAGTTGTCAGAAGCTCTTTAGTCTGACAGCTAATCTTAACAATAGGTTAATCTTGTTACCCAGTAACTGGGTTATGAAGACCAGGTACGCAGTCGCTCCACGTAATATTCTAGTATTAAACTGCATAAGATCAAACTAGAAGCCGACCTCAACAAAGTTGAGAGAAAGCCATTGATGAATATTTTAAATCCCAACTTAGTTTTATTTTTACATAGTTTTATTATTCCTAAGAAAGCAGTGAATGTGCTAAGTGCATGCTTTAACACAAAGAAAACCATGAAACTAAAACTGACATTAAAATAAATATATACATATACAGTAAAATGTTGGCTAGAGCGAGTGAAAAAATAAATAAAATAAAATACGTACACGCATTAGTCGTGTATGTAACTCTACAAATATGGAAGAATATAAATAAATATAGCCGGAAAATAACATAGGAATACAAGGTCAAATTAAACTAACTGGCAAAACTTCACAGAATCTTTCGATATTTAAGAAAAAAACCCCGAATAAGATATTAAACCTTTAAGGGAGACCTTTAAGGGAGAATAATAATAAAATATGTTTAGTAGACATTATCTTCTATTTTGCTATATTTTAGTCTATAATTTAATTTGTCCTTGTATAATAAAAAATATAAATAAATATAATAGCAACAGAAAATACTGTTATAGTTGTTTCATTTCACGAACGCGCGCCAATCACTATTATCTCAATTTGTACCTTATTTGTTCAATATATCACCCATTTAACCCCTTTAGGGGCTGAATTATCAAAACGAAAATCCTTTGCTCTCACTTTTGTTGTAAAAAGAACTATTGTACAAAAGAAGAAGGAACATAACTGTCCCACATTATACAGCAAAGAAGTTTTATTTAAAATTACATAGCATAATCAGCCTTTTAACGTCCCCACTGCTGGGACACAGGCCTCCTCTCTAGGAGAGGGAATGGGCCGTAATCCAGCACGCGGGCCCAGTGCGGGTTGGTGAATGTCACATGTCATCTATACTCATATTATAAAGCGGTAACATTTGTGAGTTTGTGACGTTGTGACGTTGTAAGGGGTAATCTCTGGATCTTCTGAACCGATTTCCAAAATTATTTAACCAATAGAAAGCTACGTTATCGTGGAGTTTCATAGGCTATATTGTATCCCCGTATTGAATAACTTATGAATTGAAGCATTTTAATCGTTAAATAGCAGAGACATAAGACTCAGTCGTGCGCTCGTGAATTGCAAGAACTATAATACGTTTGGACGTGTGTGTGTGTGCCTTTGCTCTGTTTACTTAAAAAACGTTAAAATTGTTAGGTCTTTGTATATTTACCGGACATTACGCGCGACGACTGGGAGGAATGCATATCGACTAAAACGATACAAAACAGTTTAATTTCATATTGTTTAAAATATAATAATAAAAAGAAAATGTTATTTTTTGAAAATTTTCGTATTTAAATGTGTGGGTAATATCCAGTTATTGCGCGTAATAACCGCAAAACAGGATTTTATTTCGACTTAAAAGTTTTATTCAAAATCAATTTGAATATTACTTTTAAATCTGTTCAAACTTTAAAAAGCTAATTGCAAAACTTAGCAAAGTCTGAATCTTCATTTTTTTTTTAATAATTAAAAACTATAACAAAGCCAATAGTTCAGCCAGCAACAAATATTGGTTAACTTTTTCATCACATTTCTCGTAACAGTAAGTTAAAAGTTTGTGTCAAATTAATTTGACACAACCTACATAGTACTACTTTGATACTTTCCAATAAAGTCTCAACTGATGAGAAAAAACAAACTATTTTATTGTAATGTCACTCCCTTTTTACCGATTGACAAAACAAATATACCTACATAATTTATCTTCGACCTAACCATCGGGGGGTTTGCCTTTTTTCGGCGGTCTTATCGCTAACAGCGATAAGAGAGCCGAAAATATATCTACCAGACTACCTCAAGATGGACTGAAAGTAAACTTCAAACAAAATTGCGGGATATATTGTGCACAAGTGTGTCTTTAAACTCAGATGCTGTTCCTCTTCCACCACCCTCACAGTCCGATAAGACAGCTACCTGACACGACCGGGATTATATGTGAATTATGTGATGCAGGACCAACGGCTTGACCCTTAATTCTATACTTATTATAAAGTTATCATTTACGACTAACGATAATATTGATTCAACATCGGTCCCAATCCCAATATCCCTTCTCAAACTTTATATTGTTGCGCGCCACAATTAGGCAAGGAAGACAGCTGTATTTTTTTCAGTAGCGCCATCTAGTATCAAGTAGCAGAACTAATATAGTTAAGAACTTTTCTGTGCTAGAACATTCTAGAATTCTCTAAACCACAGTCAGTCGCGACCGATATGTACGCGAACTTTCTAAATCTTTCCAGACCAGAGGCCTGCACATATACCGACCTAGTCAGTATTGGATTAGCGATACAAGCGATAACTTCGAGAGCGATCTTGGACTGCAAATTAAAGTGATTTATAGTGCTGCTGTCTTTTATAATTAGCGAGTTTAAAGTTTTATTTAGTATTGTGTAATTAAAGTGTAATTTTTGGTTATTTAATCGGCTGTTTTTACTGTTACGAGCTTCGGGTTCGGTATTTAACGTTAACCAACTTTCCTAGCTGACAGTAGCTAAAACAAACTCCATATAATACCCAGTAACGATAACGAAACTCACGTATATTTCCGCCGGCCTCCATCTCCGCCTTCATCAGCTGCAAGTCCAAGGTAGCCTCCTCCAGCTTCTCGCGACACTGTTCTAACTCCATCTGTAATTAACACACACATCATCAGTAACTGCCGAGCCTGTTATTTACAAATTAATAAAATTATAGTGTCTAATTGTTGTGTGTTCTAGTGTCTGTAACTAAAAGGGTTATGAATATGAATGTGGATGGATGGAAAGGGACAGGTAGGCCAAAGAAAAGATGGATGGATTGTGTGAGGAGTGATATGAAAGAAAAGGGAGTTAGTGATAGCGTGACGGCTGACAGGACAGAATGGAAGAAAAAAACGTGTTGCGCTGACCCCAAGTAACATGGCATAAGGGCAGGAAGATGATGATAGTGTCTCTTTGTAACAACTAAATAATGTGGCGCGCCATAATTAAGCAAGGAAGATAGTTGCATTCGGTACCACTAGCGCCATCTAGTATTGAGTAGCAGAACTAATAAAGCCAGGAACCTTCGAGATTTTTCTATGCTAGAACATTCTAGAATTCTCGGACCCTAGTCAGTCGCGACCGATATGTACGCGAACTTTCTGGAACTTTCTACAATGGAATGTTCTGGAATTATCCGGCGCCCTATATAAGGTTGGCACATGTACCGACCGAGTCAGTATTGGATTTGCGATACAAGTGATAACTTCGAAAGCGATCTTCGACTGCGAACTCAAGTGATTAATAGTGCGATTGTGTTTTGTAATTAGTGAGTTTATAATTAGTGTTGTGTAATTAAAGTGTCATTTTTGGTTATTTAATCAGCTGATTTTATTGTAACGAACCCGAAGCATTTAACAATAACAAACAGCCTATTAAGCATAAGCATAACATAACCAGCCTTTTAATGTTCCCACTGCTGGGAATCAGGCCTACTCTCTAGGAGAGGGAATGGGCCGTAATCCAGCACGCGGGCCCAGTGCGGGTTGCTGAATGTCACATGTCTTCCAATTTTTGGTTCTAGGACATGCCGGTTTCTTCACGCTGTTTTCCTTTACCGTTTTGAGTGCAGTGGTGATGAAATTAATGAACACAAAGTAATGCGCCTGGCTGGGTTTGAACATTTCGGAAGTCGGGGCCGTTACCACTAGGCCACCACTGCTCTGCCAAACAACAGCCTTTAACTTAATTTTTATGAAAGTTAATACGTTACCTATAAGAATTTTTTGACGGTCAATAAATGCGGATTTTCAACTTTTTGACTGTCAGTAAATAATAAATAATAATAATAAATATCTTGGGACAACTCACACACGGCTATCTGATCCCAAGCTAAGCAGAGCTTGTGTTATGGTAACCAGACAACTGATATACATACTTATATAATTTATAAATACATACATATTATAGATAAATCACACCCAGAAGAACACCCAAATATCGTGTAGATACCTGTAATGCCTCAGCGCGTTCCTCCGCCATCTCTTTGTCTAGAGCAGCCATTTCAGCCGCCTCTTGTAGTTCGGCGGTCTCGTCGTTATGGGTCTCGAGAGCTTCTTGGGCTTCACGGACCTGGAATGAAGAACTATATTAGGAATATTGCTTACTAGCATTACGCCCGGGACTTCATCTGCGCAGATTTAGTACAATTTCCACCCCCGTTTTACCCTTCTAAAGATACCACATACATTGATATCAGTTAAGCCGTTTAGAAGTTATGGTGGAATAAACAAACTCACAAACATACATAGCATAAGCATACTAAGCCTTTTAACGTTCCCACTGCTGGGACACAGGCCTCCTCTCTAGGAGGAGAATGGGCCGTAATCCACCACGCGGGCCCAGTGCGGGTTGGTGAATGTTACATGTCTTCGAAGACATGCCGGTTTCCTCACGATGTTTTCCTTCACCGTTTTGAGAGCAGTGGTGATGAAATTAATTACACAAAATAATGCGCCTGGCTGGGTTTGAACCGGCACCTACAATTAGTAAATCGGGGCCGTTACCACTCGGCCACCACTGCTCACAAACATACATGACATAACACCCTGAAAACATAACTCCCCTTTTTTGGGCAGTCGTGTAAAAACAAGGATGCTAATAGAAAGACAACAAAAGCTACAGCATCTTTGGCTCATACAGCCCTATCATGATTTCTGTGTCGGAGAGAGACGGAGTTACACAAGACGAATAGCACTATCTCTTTCCCTCACACGAATCATGATAGCATTGGCACTTCGTAATACGGCCACAGGTCGTGTCGCGATCTCTCTCCGTGTAGTATTCATCTTACCTCTTGCTTAGCCCTCTGCAAGTCTCTCTGCAGCTGGGCCTGGGACTCCATGATCTTGGCCTTGAACTCATTGGCCTGGTCCAGTTGAAGGCGGAACCGCTCCAACTCTCGCAGTTTCTCCCGGTCCTCAGCTCGACGGACTTTCAACGTTTCCAGCTTTTCTTTCAAATCCTCTACTTCGGTTTTTAGGTTTGTTATCTAGAAATAAGGTTTTATTTATTTTATATATTTATATATCTAGTGTTTTCAGCTGTTTTTTAGAGAACTTTAGGTACCCCATAGAACGTAAATATTTTTAATTCCAATCTTTTGGGTTCATGACAGTAAATCTAATGATTTCTATATGTAATTTAAAATAGAAAAACAGTAAAATAATATACGTTTTAAAATTATAAAATGAAATAACAACATCGTTTTTGAGATATGAAGTGCTCAATACAAGTAGAAGGGAAAGTCCAGCGGATATGGTCCCATTTTTAAGATTCCGTACCCGTAGGGTAACCAACGGAACCCTACTAAGCCTCCGCCGTCATCTGTCTCTCTGTCAGAGGGTTGTACTCAAGAACTGTAATTTTCCGTAGTTTTTCACAGAGGGTGTATATCTTTCGCCGCTTTAACAGCGAAAAATAAAACATAAAGGCGTCTCTCAAGCAAGAAGCGTGTTTTTTTTTTCGGTTTATTGACCCGCATTTGACTGGATTTTTAAGATGTTTCTGAACTCTTATTACAAAACTCCAAGATACTTTAATGAGATTTCCTCTTATGGTAAAAACTTAGTGTTGAATTGTTCAAACGGAAGGGATGTCTGTCAATCCAAGTGAATTGCGAAAAAAGTTTCTTCTTGACGCAGTAATTAAGAATAGCGAAAAAAGTTTCTTCTTGACGCAGTAATTAAGAATAGCGAAAAAAGTTTCTTCTTGACGCAGTAATTAAGAATAGCGAAAAAAGTTTCTTCTTGACGCAGTAATTAAGAATAGTGAAAAAAGTTTCTTTTTGACGCAATAATTAAGAATTGCGAATAAAGTTTCTTTTTGACGCAGTAATTAAGTGATAGTCGGTTCCTCATCTAGACTAGTACTGACCTCCTGCTGCGCCTGAATGTTGGCTAACTTGTCCTCCACGCTGCTGGTCGCCGGCTGCGGTGAGGTGATACTCTGACCAGGAGTGTACTGAGGAGTCAGGGTTTCCACGAAGCCCGTCTAGAAGCAGGAGGCTCAAAGTTTAGTCATATCAGGGCTTTTAGATGATAAATCAATTGCTACAATACAAGCCTATTTCTTTTTACGGGGGGTAATCCTCATGGATGTCCTCCACCCAGGGCCTCAAGTCTGCTATTACAATATTGTCAGAATGGTCTATCATTGATTTCATAATGGTCGATTTTTACAAGTTTGGTAATCTACTAATATAAAAGCGACCCTATGACTTTCCAGTGGTCAACCACTGACATCCATTGAAAGAAATGGCATAGTATAGGGAACGTGCAGAAACTATAGGTGGCAGCACAGAAGCGTCAATGTCAAGTATATTTTACTTATAAGTTTCAAATTAGCAACGCTAGATGGCACAGTCTACTTCGTGCACGTTTCCCTAAACGGAGGGTGCAGGAAGTATAGGTGGCAGCACAGGTCAAATATTTACAACGTAAAAGTTTCAGATTTGCAACACTAGATGGCATAGTCTACGCCGTGCACGTTCCCTATGGTAATCTCGTACATAATGACAAATGAATGACAGACGTATGCAGTAATCTGTTAAAATTTTGACACTTCCTTTGATCAGTGACCTACCATTAGAACGTCATTGTGTAGTACATAATTGCTTTAATAGCTCGATTATCAAAAAGTATTACGAGACCACTGACAGACCAATGATCGACCATTATGAATTTAGCAGATTACGAACTTTTAGCAAAATGATAATGGGATCGTGCTGGAATGACACATTTATAAAAATAGCAGACTCGGGGCCCTGGGTCATGTCGCGAGGTCTGTCAGACGCTTACTGACTAAAACCACCACGCTGTTGCATGTCCCACCTAAGCCGGGGATCTCGGCAACGTATGCGACTTCCGTAAAAGCCCCGAGAGGACCTGCGTCGCATGAAACGACAGGGAGCCGTGCCTTCTCCCGAGCCAAAGGTCGAGAACTGGCCGGATGGCCTCGACAGTGACGAGGCCCGGCGGTAACGCGTGATAGCTTTTTTTTTTGGATGGTAAATCATCAAATGACTTCTCCCGCTCTGGGCGGAGCGGAAAACAGTGTCAGACTCTTACTGACAAAACCCCACCCGTGTTCGTTCTTATGCCCATTGCGTTCCAGGGCCGCGGTGACTCTTTCGAACAAATTCCGCAACAGCGCGTGATAGCCTGTCCTGCCATTCCGGCACCAGGACCTCGCGCAACTGCGACCACTTCAGCTCAATGTGTCGCTGCATCAGTCGCTCGCCGCGCGCCCACGCGTCCTCGTGCCACCGGTACAGTGACGCGAGAACAATACAAGCTTACAGCTACTACAACTATCCGCCCGTCTGCTGGTCAATGAAGGGGGCGACGTAACATTTCCGCAGTATTTTAGCAGCTTTTACACAGCAATAAAATGCATAAAACCTCGCTTGTGCAAACCTGAGTTATCTTTAACCCACAGTTGGTTGTTACGAGATTCACTAAGAAATCTTTTAATGCGAAAGTTTGATGTTTGGATAGCTGGATGGATGGAGAACGGTTGAAGGGATCTTGATGAAATTTGGCACAGAGGTAGATAATAATCTGGAATAACACATAGGATGCTTTTTATTATGGGAGTATGTTCTTTTGGGATAATTTTCGACATACACTCGGGTGGCAGCTAGTATTTATACATAATGGCCCCTCACCCGAACTCAGGTTTGTACAAGTGGGCCTCAAAGTGTACCCACCTCGACAAAAGACGACCTCTTCCCTTGATCCGGCGACACGGCCCTCTCGGTGGTGGGCGAGGCGTATGACGTCAGAGACTGTCGGCTGCTGGCCAGCGAGGTGCGCGAGCTGGAACCGTCCTCAAACCTTAAGGGCGCCAGTCTGCTGGACGCCGAGTTGAACCGACCTGACATCCTGACAGCCTTCGTACTGATTTTAGAAGATAAGAGACGATTTAAAACTCTTGTCGAGCAAAAATGTACCCTTAGATGGAGTTTTTGGGGTACGTCTTTGCAAAAGTCCGGTGTATTTACTTTTTTTTTAATTTACTTCGAATCTAAAACGTCAAGTAAAAACTTAGGCATACTCGGTCATGTAGTAACTTGACGCTTTAGCCTTTTATTATGGTCAGCTGCATTAATTCTTACTCCATACAACTTCATTTGTAAGCCGTATGGATCATCAGCACAAATCCCAACTTCGCTAAATGATAGATTGAAAGATATCAATAAGTACTCCTGTCATAAATTTCAGGTTCATTTCAACTCAGCAGTGCGTCATGCGATATACAAAGCAAAGTCTATACAAAATGGCTGCTGAAAATGTCACATTTTAACTTACTATGACGATCAAAAGTGCCGTTTAATTGCCTAATTGAAATAAACGTTTTGACTTGGATCGAAAGTTCTCAGCCAGTTTTGACTTTGACTTTTGACTTTTATCCAAATCTCAGTTCTCAGCCATTTTGTAAGAAACTCGGATCGTAAGCGAGACAGGTCGATAAGCGGACAGTTTATTTAGATTTACTCATATAATATTATCACGTACACAAAAAGCTGTATCTTCATAGACGAATCCTGAACGACCGAACAAAATGATAAGCAATCTAGCCTCGAATAAACAGATATGTTACGGATTTTTTCGAAACAGTCACCGCAACACTGGACCAAAAAAGGCATTAGGAGGAACCCGGTTAGATTTTAGTCAGTTAGAGTCTGACACTCCCTTCCGCTGTGTTCAGAATGGGAAGACTCAATTTGATGATTTCCACACAAAAAAAACCCAAAGAAAGAAAGAAAACTAATTTATTCCGCCAAAAATGACGCACAAAAAAGAAAAACATAAAATAACTTATCAACTAAAATTACACGCTGTGTCAGGACCGGACATCAATTAAATTATCACGCGTTTCTGGTCACACCACAGACAAAACAAAACACAGTTTGGCTTTTGTCTATGGCGTGACATCCGGCACCTACAGACGTGACTGTTTAATGAAGCAATTTGTGGAAAGAAAACAGATATCCATCATCACTATAAGAGTTAAAGCATGCTACCTTTTTCGTGGATAATCATCAATTGATTCCTCCCGCTTTGGGCGTAAAAAGGAGGCTGTGCGAGACTATTACTGATTCAAACCTACCCGTATTCCTCCAAATGCCATTTGCGTATAAGGGCCGAGGTAACTCTTTCTAAAGATCAGGCAAACCTTTTTTTTTGGATGGGAAATCATCAAATGACCCCTCCCGCTCTGGGCGGACCGGAAGGGAGTGTCAGACTCTTACTAAATCCCACCCGTGACCCTTCTTGTGCCCTTTGCGTTCCAGGGCCGCGGTGACACTTTTTTCCGCAACAAAATTAGGCAACCCTGGAACGCATACTGCCTACGATTTTATTCGCTCGTTCAAAACATAACATTTCACCAACTACACAAACACCATAACAGAACATAAATAGCTAACCGACCAAATATAAACATGAATTTATAACCCAGGAAATAATCGGCTGTCTTTCATCGATTTTCTATCAAGTAAGTCAGAAACCCGAAACGTGTTCATTTTATTTTATATCATGAGATAGCTTTGCTCTTGACTCTAGTCTAGGTCACAGGTGACAGAGACAAAGTCGGCGATGGAATGAGCTTACCCAGACGAAGCCTGTTCACCCTAACTTTGAAGAGATCAGGGTTGAATGCGTTCAGAAACACAGACGCAGGCAGAGAGTTCCACTCCTTTGCTGTGCGCATTATAAAAGACGATTGGAAACGCTTGGTGCGAATTGGTGGAATAGCAACAAGGTAGGTATGGTAACCTACATTGCGTCTAGATGTCCTATGGTTAAGGTGCTCGGTGGTATGAGGTCGTGGAGTTCATGGGCGCCGAAGTACAATCTGTAGAAGACTGACAAGCAGGCGACCTTGCGGCGATGACCCAGGCTGTGGAGCTTGGAATTCACCAGTTTTTGATTTGATTGTAGTTTCGGGTATCTGACTGGCCCGCTATGGTGTATCACCGAATGATATCGTTTTAACTGACTTTGTTTTGGAGATCATATAGGTAGTTGCTCCATGTAAAATACTGGTATATTCTTCCAGTTAGACTGGATTCATCCGGCATCAATATACAGGGTTATTTGTAAAACACCAACAACCTCTTAAGAGGTCATTGTACTTCGCGAATCGCGATTTTAGTTTTGGTCCCATAGTAATAGTTGTTCATTATGATGAGTCTTAAGAGATTGTTGGTGTTTTACAAATAACCCTGTATACGGCTAGACAGATTGATTAAAAAAAATTCAAGCTTATATTCGGTCGGCGAACAGAAAAACACAGAACGTCACATACATTTAGTCACAAAACAAAAATAATTATGCACTTACAAGTAAAAAGAACGGATAAACTAATATAAAATAACGTAAAAATAATATGTGCGGCATGAAACGAAGCTGTGAACTTAACATTTAAAATACAATTATTTAAATTAAAGAAATACAGACGGTGTTTTGTTATTTATGTCCAATGTAATAAATACAATATTTCAAATTGACATTGTAAGGTGGATAATGTTTTTATTAGCCTCCTTTATGGTACAATCGGCTAAAAAATAAAAAACAACCAACAACATTTTTCAAAGAATTATCGAATGTTAATTTTGGTCACAAATAAGAAAATACCCTGTATAACAATTTAATTGCAACACAAACTCTACCTGAATAAAACCATTCTTTAGTATTACAAAATAAATTAATTCTTAAATACTGCATGCTGTTATTCAACATTTTTATAAAACTTAAAAATATAAATTGTGCAACTTAAAATTAATAATATAATTGTAGAATTTGTGTGAGAACCATGTTGACAGATATTTTAGTTTGATAACTGAAAAAAATTAACTTACATTGTTTGATTAATCCAACACCATTTTGTTATGTTCAAAAATTCTAAAAACTTCAAAATATTTTACAGCTGATGGAACAAAATCTGCCATCATGATTCGTAAAAAATATTTTAGGCCTTAAATTAGAATGTACCTTATAACCAAGACATATGTAAATGTTGATATTTTATAGTCTTTTAAAGGAGGCTGTTTGGCAAATATGGTAAATAAATACATACTTGATAAATAAAGTGTAAGTGCAAGAATCCATAATTGTTACTATTTATTCATATTAATAAAAAGTAACAATTATATAACCTACATGTATACGTAACAAATTGCAATATTTAGATTTGATTTGAATTGCAATCAATAGTCTTGGTTTGAATTGCAATCAATAGATTTAATTTATATACTGAAAACATTGATTTGATTTGCAAAAATAAGGTATGATTTTGAATGATCGATATGTCATTTTCTATTAGGAAACTTTACAAGCAGATTATTAACGGTATAAATCTGAAGTTAATCAAATCATACAATTATTGTTTACTTCGATAATGACAAATTCTTACACCTTACGACTCGCTTAGAGTAAAACTAACGCTTCATTTCAAAGCACATCTTGAACTAAACTACCTCCTTCAAAAACAATTTCATCATTTATTTATTTACTAAAAAAAAGGCTCAAATAAATAAATAATCAATTCATTGCATACTATGTTACATTCAGAGCACCGAGAAGCCTCGACCACGGCTAGAGAGAGCATTATCAGAACTTTCCACACAAAACATGTGTGTCAGTGAGCATCACCATTTACTCATACAAATTACAAAATGTGGTTATCTTGGGACTTAATTACCAATAAATGATGGACGACAAACGATATGAGAGTCAAAAAATGCTTGTTTTTGCCCGTGCTTCACGCATAATTTTGAACTTCAATTTAATTTGACAGTGCTAGCAATTATATATTTTGGCTCGGCTTATACGTGCGACCAGTCCAATAATTTACAAGAGATTATGTTTTCGTTGTAAGGGGGGGGCGGGTTCGGACACCCTAAAAACCCCCTTATATGATACGCCAATATTGGCTACCCTCGGGGAAGGAAGATATGACAAGCGATGCTCAGGCTCTTTGACTTTACCTGTGGTCGAATAATTAGTAAGGGGCCTTCCATAAATTACATCACACCTTAAGGAGGAGGGAGGGGGTCGACGAAGTGTGACATTGTGTGACAAGGGGGCGGGAGAGGTCCTAAATTTCGTGACGTCACATTTCAAAATCTATTTTAATCTAAGTCTTAAGTAAAACACGAACAAATACACGAATTAAATTGTTAAATATGTGACGTCACAGTAGGGAGGGGGGAGTCTCACAAACGGGTCAAAATTCATTAAATTCGTGTGACGTAATTTATGGCGTAATTTTACGACTTCATCTAGCTTAAAATGACCAGAAATATTTGACGTGTAAAAGTGTTATGTTTAACCTACTTACAAAATAAATATCATTTATAATTTATGGATGGCCCCTAATGGCTCTAGCCGGCACCGACTAGCTACTCGGTGCTCCGTAACGTTATATCATATCTTTACCTCGACATAGACAGATTGCCCGCTTTGGTGGCCGCGGGCGACGCCTTCCGACGCACCCTTCACAACCACCACAGTTAGTTCGCACACTTGTTAAACATTTCATTATTATTTTTGGTAGGTAAAGTGATGGCGAGGTTGAAAAATAAAGGGATCTAAATAGGGCAGAGTTTAAACGTTATGCCATAAAAAGAGTAATCAATTTATATAAGACACACATAAGACGGCCCTTTGTTTTTGGATGGGAAATCTTCAAATGACTTCTCCCGCTCAGGGCGGAGCGGAAGGGAGTGTCAGACTCGTACTGACTAAAACCCATCCGTGATCCTCCTTGCGCCCTTTGCGTTCCAGTGCCGCGGTGACTCTTTCGAACAAATTCCGCAACCCTAGCAGACACTGACCCTATGGGGCCCTGTCGTCTTTGCTGACGGCTCTTTGAGGCGCGCGTGGAACACGACGCGGCGTCGACTCGGGCCTGGTTGCTATCGGACGGCGAACCACCCATAGCTCGCCATCCACATATGTATATTATATTTATTCTTTTTTCATTTTTTCACGTAAACAAAAAATGAAGACGATACAGTGCGTTGAAATCTCATGTGACGTCACATTGCAGTACACTTTTTACCACGATGTGACGTCACAAGCCCCCACTCCTGATCTTTGATGCTCGCCTTATCTTTGTCAATTTTTGTGATTTGATAAAGCAAAAAATACGTATCCAATATTTTTCGATAATCGAAAAAGCTTCTGGTGGATTCTCTATCTATAATAATGAATGTACATATAAAAGATATCTATTTTATCTTTCCAACAAAATTAATTACTCTCAATGGGGCATTTATTTTAAATTCTGTCTCGTTTTAGGACTGGGGATGAATTAATTTCAATCACAAATATGAAATTTGAACAACGCATCACTTTACCTAAAGACAATACAGTTAATATAACATTCAAGAAACAGTAATTTATACAAAAGTATATTTACAACATACTCCAGCCATTGAAAATTATATCATATAAAAGAAAATTACATACTTAATTTATAAAGTCCCATGCATCTACATCCCATAGAATATATACTCAAAGCGAACCTTACTTTTATTTTAGTATGCCTTGAATTATCAAGTACACAATAAATACAGAAAATAAATCGCGGATACGTTTTTATGCCTTCTGCAAGCGTTTCATTTTTTTTTTTCAATTTAATTTAGGCGAGTTGCTGTCGTATTTGTGCCAGAGTTTTTATTAAAACAATATTTCTACACTACGAATAAAACACAGGCATGATTCATTAGAATTAGATGAACAAAATATAAACTTTACAATTTTATTCTATACCATAGTTTTTAAAAGCCTTTTTAATATCTGTGGCCTTTGTGAGTTTTTATACGTACTCTAGCGCGTTAACGCAAATATCAATTTGAATTGATCTGGAAAAAGCGAGATCTAGGCAATCAGAAGATGTAATTGAAATTAGGACAGTTGAATCCGATTTAGTGCTATTGAAAGGTCAATTCCTAAATTGTTTACGATTTAGATGAGAGTAATCGCTTCCATACGAAACACAATAAAATTCTACTTCACGATTGTGAGTCGTCTATACGATTTAAATGATAATTTATAAATGATTTTTATTTTGTAAGTAGGTTGTTAAAAACACTTTTACACGTCAATCTTTTTTGGCCGTTATAAAAATTATATGAGGCCGGTGTTTCCTAGCTGACTAGGTTTTTTAACGGCCAAAAAAGATTGACGTGTAAGTGTTTTCATTTAGAATTCATTTTAGTGTAGTGTGATCGCTAGCTTCAGAATGCCTATTTAAAGTGTTCCTAAATAGACTGTCTTAAAAATTGTATACTGATTAAACCTCTTTTTCTTTTTCTGTTCGCTGTGGGCGAAGCGCAAGGGAGTGTCAGACTCTTACTGACTAAAACCCACCCGTGATCCTGCAGGGGCAAGGCTAGATGGTGCGTCTAGTTAATTCTTTTTACTTTCAACCGACTTCCAAAAAAGGCGGAGGTTCTCAATTCGACTGTTTTTTTTTTAATGTTAACATAACGTATTGGGTATACCGACTTTGATGATTCTTTTTATATTCGAAAGCTGGTGCTTGTCGTGTGGTCCCATTTCCCGACTAGTATTGGAGTTATCCCTAATAATGCGTGGCTTAGTTTACATTGACGACGTTCTCATTCCCTCTTGTCGATGTAAAATTAAAAAATAAAACTGTGTACGATGGTTTGGAAGAGCATCTTAGTATATCAACGTGGCCCCTTTCTAGTTTGGTGGAGATCTGATTAAGAAAAGAGATGATAATAAACGGAACTCCTCAATAAATGATAGCAAATCGTTCGGGATTGCTGAAATCGTATGTTTGTTTATTGTTTACACTAATGTGATTGGTACGTAGAAAGATTGTCTTGAAAATATCGCATTTAGCGATAAGGCACCCTATGTAATGTTTTCTTCATCTATATTTTCTGTAACTTATATGACACATAATAAAGAGTATTCTATTCTATAAAAAAAACTTTTTACAACCTTGCCTTTATAAGTGTGAGATAAATAGTTTTTTTTTTTTTTATAATAACCGTTTACGTTATCGTGATCGAGTACGTTTAAAACTCACATTAAGCCTCAATTGCCATTTTATTTCAATCTTTGTCAGTTGGCTATTACGGCAACTCACACGAGATTTGACACTAAATGTTTACGTAGCTTTCAAAAACTAAAGGTAGACTGATTTTGAATCAAACAAACGTAGTGTAAAGACTAATTTGTGGTTCATGTTACTTTGAAAGAAGCATTTGGATGTACACAAGACCATTAAATAGGACATAACAGATTCAAGCAGAGATATAACTGGCAGGATCGCAAAGGATGGATACTTTAGGTGCATCCGGAATTAAATAGCTAAACATCATAAGGTGTGCAATAAATAGAGGGTTGCTTCGTCCTAATACAAAGCGTTCATAGCGTTAATAAGCGATCGTCGCTATCATGTGTTCGACAAAACCGGGCAGCGCCCTCTGGCGGCGCGAAGGTGATCCAGATTCCGTAATAAAACGAACGCAACGATTAGTGAGCAGTGGTGGCCGAGTGTTAACGGCCCCGACTTCCGAAATGTAGGTCGCGGGTTCAAACCCAGCTAGGCGCATTACTTTATCTTCATTAATTTCATCCCCACTGCTCTCAAAACGGTGAAGGAAAACATTGTGAGGAAACCGGCATGTCCTAGAACCAAAAATTCGAAGACATGTGACATTCACCAACCCGCACTGGGCCCGCGTGGTGAATTACGGCCCATTCCCTCTCCTAGAGAGGAGGCTTGTGTCCCAGCAGTGGGAACGTCAAAAGGCTGATTATGTTATGTATGAACGCGACGATCGCGTATCCGTGTGATGACAGTTTTGTATTAGGATATCTGAGATATTTTGATTTAACAAATAGGGATCGCATTAGCTAGCTGTGTTTCAGATTAAAACATCGGATTAACTTTAAAGCTAATAGCAAAAATAAGCGGAGTACGAAAATTCCATAGTTCATATTCCGGCGTGGCCATGGGATCCTTCCCGGCCCCGTAACCTGAAGCATTACTGCAGGATTTAGATAGCAGATGGAGAAAGCATTCATTATAGGACCTGAGCAAAGCAGGTAAATACGAGAAAAGGCAGTTGCAATCTTATTCATAAAAATCTAACCATATGTTTAGTTTCAATACTAATTAGTAGATTCAAAATTCGAACTCTTTGTTTTAATCTATCCTAATATTATAAAGAAGTAACGTTTGTGAGTTTGTGACGTTGTAAAGGGTAATCTCTGGATCTACTGAACCGATTTACAAAATTATTTCACCAATAGAAAGCTACGTCATTGTGGAGTGTCATAGGCTATATTTTATCCCCGTTTTGCCACGGGAACGGGAACAACGCGGGTGAAACCGCGGGGCGCTGCTAGTCCTTACTAATATTAAACGCAAAAGATTTGTATGTATGGATGTTTGTTACTCTTTCACGCAAATTTACTGAACAGATCTTAATGAAATAAGGCACAGAGGTAGATTATAGTCTGGAATAACACAGGATATTCAGAGAAATTGTGAACCGACATAAACTGACGACATCATGTTGGCGACCTATCAGTGTACGGTTCTACAATTTATTGGATTGACACAGGGAGCTTAGGGCTCATCGTCACGTCTGGACATCAAAAAGGATTTGGATGGACATTGCTCACAGGACTATTATGATGGCTCTGTCCAGGAATAAGATATTTGGGATAATTTTCGACATCCACGCGGGCGGAGCAGCAGCTAGTCTTATATAAATAAAGAATCTGCTAATCAAGAGTTGAGGGAATAAGCTGCAGTGCTGCACTTCTTCTCAAAGTACTGGCCCAAAATCGCTGAAGACTGAGGAAAGTGGAAAGAGGGAATAGAGGCCCCCTGCAGTGGGACAGTACAGGCTGATAATGATCATCATCTTCCTGCCCTCATCCCACTTCACTCATACCATTACTTGGGGTAGGCGCAACACGTTTTTTTCTTCCATTCCTTCTTATAAGCCGTTACGCTATCACTAACTCCCTTTTCTTTCATATCTGTCCTCACACAATCCATCCATCTTTTCTTTGGCCTAACTCTCCCTTTCATCCACATTTATATTCATAACCCTTTTAGTTACATGCGTTTCATCCCTCCTCTTCACATGACCATACCAAGACAAGCGGTTCTCTTTCAACTTTTCAGTCACTGGCGCCACTTTTAAACCACCACAGGCTAATTATAATTGTAACTATCTTCTGCCCGCGACTTCGTCCGCGTGGAATAGTTACTAGCCTTCCTATTTTAAAACATTCTTCATTGGTGATCCGCTCTTTTTGGTCTTAGCGTGATGATATATAGCCTATAGCCTTCCTCAATAAATGGGCTATCTACACTGAAAGAATTTTTCAAATCGGGCCAGTAGTTCCTGAGATTAGCGCGTTCAAGCAAACAAACAAACTCTTCAGCTTTATATATTAGTACAGTGTTTAAATGTGTGTTGGCTTTCTTGAATAAGAATCTGTTTATCAAAAATAATTTTAAAACTCGCGTAACCATACATTCAATGGAGATCTCTGGACAAGCATAATCAGCCTTTTAACGTTCCCACTTCTGGAACACATGCCTCCAAAGAAAGCAGTGGTGATAAAATTCGCTGTGCTATTGCACAGTGGCTGATGCCTGGGGACGGTGAGCGTGGGTGGCTCGCCGTCCGACACCAGGTTGAGTCGACGACGTGTGTGTTCCACGCGCGCCGAAGGAGCCGTCAGCACCAAGGACGGGACCCCATAGGGTCGGTGCCTGCTAGGGTTGCGGAATTTGTTCGAAAGAGTTACCGCGGCCCTGGAACGCATAGGGCACAGGAAGGATCACGGGTGGGTTTTAGTCAGTAAAAGTCTGACACTCCCTACCGCCCCACCCAGGGCGGGAGGGGTCATTTGATGATTTCCCATCCAGAAAAAAAAAAAAAAGTGGTGATAAAATTAATTACACAAAGTAATGCGCCTGGACAAACATCATAAATAAAGAAGAACTGTAGAAACACAAAGAATAAGACTAAATAAAAAAGAAAACATTAGGCAAGCAAAATGTCAAGTAATGCAAAGAAGAAGAATTTTAACGACCTAGGATTATTCTGAATTAAAATTTACGTAATCAACATAAAGTTCATATTTCAATACCAGGAGACAAATCATCTTGCAAGCATTGAAATTGACACTTTATTTTCTACTGCGTAAGTATTAAAATACATTGAATTTAAAAAATCTTCAACCGTGCCTTCCGAGGCAGAGTAACATGAACCACATCACCGCTCTAACAAAAAAAAAAACACGTGCAAAAGCATATACAGGGTGCTCGATTACGCTAGTGTGCTAAATTTCGCTACAGTGCGCTAAACTTTGCTACAGTGCGCTAAGTTATGCTACCGTGCGCTACTTTGTGCTAAGTCTATACTCACGTGGTAGGCCTAGACCTCTGCGCCACTGTTATACTAGCGGAGAAAGAAACACACTATCAGTTAGGAACGCTCTTTCTGGGCGTGTTCAGTTTCTTAGATACCATTTAGAAGATCAATGTAAATATACAGCGTACATTTTAATAAATAGTTTTAATAAAACAGAAAAAAGAAATCAGCTGTTCTTTACATTTTCCCGAATTAAAATTTATTGAACAGCTGATTTTATTATTCTCATTTTGGGTTTGTATTTTTGCAAGAATCGTGGCTTTCTTTTTTATTGATACCTGACGAAAAATAACGACGTTTATGTCAAAAAAAAATACTGTTGATTTCTAAACCTCTCCCACCATTTAAGAGCTATTTTGCAGAATGTTAAAAAATTTTTAAACACACAATTACAAAAAGCTTACGTATCTATATAATAATTTGCAAAACTTATGCCACAATCCTGAACACGCCCCGGATATTTTTTATGTTTTAGAGAACTGATACAAAATGTTTTAAAATAACAATAACAGGAGCCCTATTTAAAAAATATAGGAAAGTAATGACATATGCTTTTATCAACAGCCTGTATATTTTACCATGTATTCAAAGAAATAAATTATTTAGTATGTACGTTCTACCTATCCTATATCAAATATAAAAGAAAAAAAATAGCAACATTCATCATTCAAGAGATATTCCCAAAAGTGGGAAACAATAATAATTTGCTAAATATATCAGTTCACTAAACATATGAAAAATAGCAAATGTGATGAACAGTATTAGTATGAACTAATAACTATAATTGATCACATTTACTCAAAAAGATAGATTGGTGTTACAAGACTAAAAAACACTTTCTACAATTTTCTACCTCTGATAAACACTAAATACCTTCATTTCTTATAAATATTTTTCATGCCCCTGTTTTAAAATAATACAATGTAATTACAAAAGTGCAAAGAACCTTTACCAGATACCTTCAAATAACCTAGCAACATTGTTTAAACCAATCTAAATCTTCTAGCTGTTTTCAACATATTTTAGTTAACATTTGATTTTGTTTACTGGCAACATTACAATAAAAAAATCTATCATTACATACTGTAGTTCAAATACCATTTATAGCCCTTTAATTTCTTGCAGGCACTGTCACGAATTGACAGTAATATTATGCTTAAAAAGGTTAGTCGAAAATATTTTATTAAACAAACACAATAGGGTATTTGAATAAAAAAATCTAATTAGTCCGTCAGATAGATTATCGAAAAATATTGGACACGTAGTTTTTCTTTTTTCACGTAAACAAAAACAAAGGCAATACAGTGAGTTGAAAACTCGTGAGACGTCACTTCGTGGTACGATTTTTACCACGCCGTGACGTCACAAGTCGTCAATTTTTATAGATTTGATAAAGCAAAAAATACGTGTCCAATATTTTTCGATAATCTAACTGACGGACTAAATAGAATCATATTTTTATTCCTCAGGAAACATCCCTATTCTTTGGAAACTTTAAACAACTTCGTTTTAATACTAAAATTACACACATCTAAACACCTATTTTTTTCTAAAATAATTATATTTTGCCTTCTGATATTAGTATTAAACTATTTCTAGTTTTCAATCTCATGCTTTTAACCCAGTTAATTCACACACCCTTACTATTTACTAAAAGAAATAGAAAACTATTGAGTACACTTTTGCTAGATGTGTCAACTAGGCCTAAGTACTAGACCTAAGTATTTAGGTAAATATATTATTAAAGCTTTTCTTTTTTTTTAATTAAATCATTGCCCCACACTAAGATTTACTCCTGTGTCGTGGGTGCGTTCACAAACATGTAAACTCACATACACAAGAGACCCGGAACAATTATCTGTAGGCCATACAAACATTTGTTCCGTGCGGGGATTAGACCTGCAACACATAGCGCAGCAGCCGAACGCTCAACCACTGCGCCAACCGTGTCGTCAAAAGATGATAAGTTATTATATCTTTACAAATGTAAGAAAATCATAATTTTTCGAGTATTCTATTCTTGCCACATTAAATAACTCCCAATTTCATGTATTCAGGGTTTGATGTTAGGTATTTGTCAAAGTCCACTTTAGCCCGACCTGTCAGACTGGAGCATTAAAATAGGACTCTCCAAATCCCTTACTTTAAATTCTTAATCCGGGAACAGCAACCCTACCATGACGTCTTAAATCCATCACGATTCCTGTGTCAGAGAGAGACGCAGTTACACAAGACAAATAGCACTATCTCTTTCCCTCACACTGAATCGTGATAGCATTGGCAATTCGTAGTACGGCCACTGGTCGTGTATGTAAATCAGGCTTGTAAGCAGGGTTTCCGCAACTCCACGACTAAGCGCATATTTTGCATGCAGAAACAGGCCATATATTGCAGATATAAAATACACATTTGTTGACACATCTTGCAAAACTTAAATCCCCTCAAAATGATCATTAATTTAAAACTATCTTTTTGATTGTCAGAACAAAATAAATCTTTGTTAAGTTAAGGTCATTATTGCAAGTTTATCACATGGCGCTCCAAACATTTATTATACTTTCATACCTGCTAAGCCGTCTATTAGTTGCAGTAGATTTCGGCTCCTCAGACGGTGTAGTAATAGAAGTCTCCATCGGGTTATCCTCATGGTCCAGCAACTGGATCTGAGTCTGACGTACAAACACACCGTAGTTCTCTTCGCACTGAAATTTTAAAATAGAACTTACCGTTTATTCTTTTTGCGAGAATACATCTTTCTGTCGGTATCTGTTGATTGTTCAAGAATCCTAATATTATTGAAAAAGTCAATATTTGGATTTGCATTGACCAATCACAACTAACACACAGGCTAGACTTAGCACAAGTGTCGACTACGATCTTGATTAGGAGATATAATCCTTTTATTCCCGGTAATACATGCTTGCATAGTTTAGTTTTAAACTTTCAAAACCAGTCATTTTCTTTGTGTACACATAAACAAATGTTGTACACATAAACCATGAATTCAAACAGTAAAATAAAGTGACATCAACAACATTTTTGCGAAACAAAAACATGAGAATCAACACTAACAATTCCGCTAGAAGTTTTGTACTGTATTAAAAAGAAATTATTACATTACAACAGTTTCAACATAGACCTTGTTAGTCAGGATGTAATAAATGTTCATCGGTTAATTAATTATTACTTATTAGGTAGTAGAACTTCAGTATGTGAAAGAAATCGAGTTGGTTTAGTTGTGTCAGTGGAAAGATGATTTTATTTGTGTAATATTGCATTCAATTCTAACAAGATGTCAAAATGTCTCTTGTGGCCTAGAAATTTAACACCAGTTTTGCCAAGGAGTATTGTGTTCCCCAGTACGTTGTGGACATCAGATCAGCAGTAGTAGAGAGTGATTGTGATAGGCAGATGCTTCATTTAAAATACTGGTACTCAGCTGCACTGCTGTACATAATTGAGAAAATGGTAGACAGATTGACCGACGGAATTACTTGACTGACATTCTGTACACTGGACCGCTGAATCCTGACCTGAAGCTATTTAGCAATGTTTGTTTGAAGAGTGTATACACTAAACGGCACTTCATACAAATTTTCAAGACCTTATTTTCCGAAATGACTACACCGATTTTAAATTCCCACACATAAGCAGGATACATAGGTCTAAAAAGATAGTTGAAAACATTTTCAATAAATAGTGTTACAATTAAACTAGACCCCTTTTAAAATTTTCAGTTATCTTTTTTTAAATAAGACATTTCGAAGACGTTTTAACTAACTTTGTAGACCTATGTACCCTGCTTATATGTGGGAATTTTCATTAAAATCGGTTCAGTCATTTCGCAAAATAGTGACTTGAAAATTTGTATGAAATGTCATACAGCGTACACACTCTTAAGTAGTCATGTAAAGGTAATTTCTTGAGGCTTAACACTTTCAGTGCCCAAAACTCTTTTTTGGGCAGTTCTAGTTTTGGCCACTGAAAGTGTTGATGGTGTGTCTAATAAAAAAACCAGCAAACAAATCTCTTGATTGCTATTTGTAGGTTCGAATAACATCATGAAATTAAAATTCAATTCAACAGGCTTTTAGAAAGTGAGGGTTGTCCTACCAGTACAAGGATATGTCTTTTACGATTTAGGATATCAATAAGCATAGTCAGCCTTTTTTAATGTTCCCACTACTGGGACACAGGCTTCCAGGGGCCGTATTATGACCTCTTAAAACCATCATGTTTTCGGTGTGAAAAAGAGACGGAGCTATACAGGACGAATAGCACTATCCTTTTCTCACACAGAAAACATGATAGTTTTAAGAGGTCATAATACGGCCCCTGTCTAGGAGAGGCGGCAATCCACCACGCGGGCCCAGCACAGGTCACCAACCTGCGCTGGGCCCGCATGTATGTCACATGTCTTCGAATATTTGATGCTGGTTTCCTCACTATGTTTACCTTAGCAGTGGTGATGAAATGCATTACACAAAGTAATGTGCCTGGCTGGGTATGAACTCGCGACCTACAATTCGTAAGTCGGGGCCTACCGGGGTTACCACTCGACCACCACTGCTCTGATATCAATCCTTACCGTAAAATAAGCATGTCCCCGCACAGTGCCATTGTTCTTCCCTTTCGGCTCGTCCAAGATCACACCAATCCATTTTCCAGTGGCAAAAGTCGGGTACCCCACGTATGCAACAGATCCTTTCACATCTTTGCCAACTACCATCACACGCTGGCCCAGCGTTAACAGCTTATCCGACATCCTTGCTTCTTATTGTCATATACTGCAAATTTACAGCAAAAATAATCAAAATAAAGTTTGTAGACACTGAATTTTTACAAGAGTTTTACTACCTTATTTGACTAAAGAATTGCAGTTGTCGATTGATGAATCGTTTTATAAATTATAGCATACTTTTAATTCACGATTTTCGGTGTATTTTGGTCAGATTTTAGTAGAAATCAACCCAAATAGTCCTGCAGATGCGATGCAGAATTTCCGATTTTTGTGTTGTCAAATAACTGTCAGTTTGGCAAATTGCTCATAGATATGTTATGTTACTGCTCTGTGGAGTCTGTGGTTTGCAAGTGATCCATGAAACAAAACGTTGATCAGAACTCACTCATGAAAAAAATAAAATTATAATAAAAATGTCTAAAAAGCAGGGCATTATAATATTAATGCTTACGCAGCACTATTATATTTCAGGAAAATCCTCCCTCCAACAATGTTTCAGGCTATGCCTAACTTATACCTACCATCCATATTCATATAAAACTAAGGCCATGACTATTGTGTGTCCGTCTTCCGTATCCACTAGTCACCACGTACACTATAGGTATTGATCGCTCTATACCTAAGTCTAACAGCCCAAGTACTTAGTTGTAAGTATATTTAGTTATCGCACGACATACATACCTACTTAATACCGTTGGAATTTTTAGGGAATCACAAAGCAGTAAGAATTTGGCAACTGTCCTTGTATTGTAAACAACAAACTAAACTATACATATATCAAACTTATTTATTTCACAAAGGCCATTTGTACATTTTTTTTTTGTTTATTAAAATCAATCTCATTTCAGCAACGACAGCAACTCAACTGCAGTAGGTAGGTATTGTATACTATGGATCATACTTACTATCAGTTACAGCTGCTCAGTATCATTAAATTCCTATCAATACCTTGGTCAACAGGAGAAAACTCAGAGGTCCCGGACCTAGGGACCGTAGTCAACTCACTTCAATGTTATATAGGGCACCAAGCGACGGTTATCCCGTCATGCACTATAAAATTATGCCCAAGCACAGTCAGTTTCCAGTCCGTGCAGAATGGTTGTAGGATAAGGAGTAAAAAAATTAGGCTATGGGTCATCATCTCACTATAATACTACTCATTACAACTTACCTAACTAGGAACCAACAAACATCTTGATACAATATTCTACAGGCATAACATAAAAAATCAAATACTTAAGTATGTATTGCATCAGTCATTAAAATACCGGGATGATTCACCATAAAGTAGCTAGTCCAAACGATGTCTAAATATGTATGTAAGTACCTATACATATTAGTATTGATGACGTTATACTTTTGAAGTTGTGTTTGGTTATGTTTGTCAAGTAAACAGGGTCAGATAACGATGCGTAAATAAAATGCTTGCGTATTTAAAATATTAAATCGATGCAATAGAGATACACGTTTGCCTTTGATGATTTTCTTGCTCTTATCTTATTTAGGCCGCCGGCGCAATGTTGCGTAATTTCAAATAGTAGCCCTGTCTAGTAAACCATAACATCTATCAAACAGTCCATCCACCCATTCTTTTGTCTTCTTCTATACTCAATAGATTCCCCACGACATTTTCGCGTTTACTGAATATTCTAGGTACTTAGTTTTGTCTCATCCTGTTTGCAGTATATTGGTACATAACCAACGTGCGTCATCATGTCTCCATCATCGCCATGATATGCAGCATAAGTTCTTCAGTAGGCCCTCAAGCTGGCATGGGTACTCTAGGGTTCTATACGCTGGAGGAGTCAGCTACAGGGATGCGATAGAACTGTCAGAGAAATTGATGGATTTGTCCCGTGGCATGCATTCCTTCTGTCACAGACTTGTAGCAGCAAGGGCCTAGGGGTATCGACCACAGACAAGTCCTTCTAATTTATTCCCCTCACCTACGTATCAGTTCGGCTGTGGCTTTAAATTAGCAATGATTGTTACCAACGGAATCCATATAGGTGCCTTTCTAATCCAATGTTAGTGATCTTTTAAAGTTTTAAATACTTCTCCTATATAATTTGTCTGTCTAGACCGGCTTGTTGACCATCAAAGATATTCCTTTGGCCTTGTCCCCTTTTATAATACCAAGATTACATCAACAGCGTATTCCAGAAGAGCGCGGTCATATTTAAGGTTGATGCTGGTTAGTTGACATAGAATAAGGCAAAAATAACAAAACGAAAGTGTTTTTTGGAATAAAACATCACATAAAACTACTCAAAAGTTTCAAACTAATAACTTTTCAAGCAGTTAGTTGAGGTTGGTGGCATTAATCTATATCAGCTACTTAATATCACTCTTAAATATGACCACGCCCTTCTGGAACACACTGTCTAAATAAAGTTAAGAAAACAATGAAATTATTGTAATCCAGAATCTTTGGATCGATTCCTAAAACCTTGTTGCCATGCTAGGTTTCGATATACCTACTTTATTTAAACCTCTTCTGAAGATGATAAAAACATACGTAAACGAAAAATCTTTTAATTTTATCGTTATTTAGTACAGTTAGCGTCGAGCCGGTGACCTCCCTCGCTTAAACGGGGACATGACTCATATCACGCATTATACAGTTTTTACCTGCTATTATTATAGACCTTACTGCTTTGTCATAAGAGCTACAATGACAATGAAACGTGAAAAACTCGAATCCTTTTTACTCAGGGGCGATATTCTCAACGGACGCATCGATATTGCTTTGGGTTATGACCAAAGAGTACTGTACTATAAGTGGTTATGACTACATTGATGCGTTGCTAACTAACTCGTTTGTCAACATTCTAGGACAGCAAGAAATGTAATTCGAAGTGACTTCCTCATAGATAGGCGGAAAGATAGACGCCGTGCGTCACCAGACTCGTAATAATTTGTAATAACAATATAAGACCTATTTACATTGATAAATTACTCAAACAGATCATTAGTTCTTTGTTTTTATCAAGTTTTTCTTTCCTCGATTCTCGAAAATACTTTACTGTTTTAAAACTAAATATTAGTCATCCTACTACAGGAAAATAGAGGATGAGTAATTTGGATGCAAAGTTAGGAAAGTATATTACTATTTCTGTACCAATGTCTGGAAAAAGAGATCAATGAAATGCAAGATAATTATAACGGTCTCACTGACTCAGGTATTCGCAAATTTCGCCTGCAACCGGTAGTTACCGCATGCTGAAAAGGCATCGACGTACAACTCTCGCCCGCCTACTTTCACTTACTGTACACAGGCATGTCCCGTTAGGTTACCTGAGCCACAACAGCACAATTTAAAAAAAAACACCACGCTTACAAAAACATGTGTAATCGTTTTATTATTAATTGAATCATTACAGCAATTTAAAAAATACAATGTCGTAAAAAACAAAAAGCGATTATTATTATTACTATTTCGTTCAGTTTAATTGCAACTAAGGACGTGAGACGGCGTCGATAATATATATAATATTAAACTTTTTACATGGGAATCGCAAGGCACAGGGCGCGGGAGGCCTATGCGGCCGTGTAATCTCTTCTCTGTAAACGTCTGTGCTTTCTAAATACATATTCGATAGGGTTTTACAAAAACGCGCACGCTCTCATAATATAAGAAAACTATGAACGGTGACCATGTTACGTGTGTGCGAGCGCAGGCTCAGAAGCCGTGCACCTTCAGCTGCTCGGGCTTCACAAGGCCCGACTTAGTCAGCCACTGGCAAATGTTCTCGCGCTGGTCGCCTTGCAGCTGCAGCACCTCGCCGTACTCCGGGTGCTCCACGACCGTTCCGTTGCACGCGAACTCCTTCTTGCATGCCCGCACTATCTTCTTCAGGTCATATTCCGACGAGAGGCCCTGCACCGTTGTCAGCGTCTTACGTCCGTTCCGCTGCTGGATTCGGACGTGGACTAGACCATCTTGAACGTCGTCTTCCGAGCTTTTGATAGCATCGGCGAATGGGTCGTATGTGTTCAGATTCTGGATGGACATACGATTGAACTTCGGTGCTCTTTGTTCCACGAAACACTGCGATACTACGCACGTACACGAATTAACTGTCACAGATAACGTTCGGTGATGTGTGCTCGCAGAGCTACGACCAATTTACGCAAACTCCAAAATGTAATGGCGGACAAGACCGAAAAATAGAAATGTCACGCGGAGGCGGAAATTATCGATCACTACCATAGACAAACGGATATTCGCATATAAAGCACCTTTTACACGTTATTTTTAGTAATAAATACTCTTGTATTTTAATTTTGTGTTTTCTTTTTATTGTTATTTTTATTAACTACCCCTTCAATTTTGCGTACAATTTTGGTACGTAGTCGTCATATTTGGCAACGTAGAAATTTCCAGCAACTGGGGTTCCAAGTTTGAATTGTTGGGCGAATTTTGCAATGGAAAACTTTCCTCTTTTTTCACCGGAATTATTCGGCAATTTATGGACTTTGGAGAAATCACATTTTTCTGGTTGTTTGTAAACTAAAAATAGATAGCGATGCAATCCCGTTCCTTTTGGTGGACCTGAGCCGATATAGTCAGATAGTACTTCGCCCTTGCCTAAGTTAGAACCGAGAATATTTCCAACTAGCCAGTGGTGCCACTCACGAAATTTGGGGTCTTCACGGCTCGGAGCGTCAGGATCCACCATAGCCAGTAAATAATATTCTTGTTCTTTAGCGGCCCATGTCACCGTAGGTTGATCTTTAACTTGTGTGGGTGTCAGTTCCTTACCGATCTCTACAGTAGCTCCACTTGGGTACTTTATAGTCAGCAACTCGGTTGGTGCTATATTGATCACATCGGGTATAATACATTGTTCTTTGAAAAGAGTTTGAAAGTTTGACATCCTATAAGCTCACAAAGTATAATAACTTTGAATCGGTTTTCTACGCAATGGCTTGTGTAAGACTTTTCAAATATCACTTCAACAATTTTGACAAAGAGCGTTGCTAAGTTACCGACATCAGCAAGCATCGATTACAAGTCTATGGTGTAAAGAGAATTAGCAAATTGTCTTTTTATTTCTAAAATTGATTAAATATTTTTAAAGTGTTTCTTTGTCATTTTATCTTTTATATTTGGCTTTAGTTTGTATAGTTTACCAGCAAAACTAAAATGTGTCTGTGTAGCTTTTTTGTACTTTAGTAAGCTTTGTCTATGCTATAACCGGAACACAGATATCAAAATTGAAATTTTCATGTTCGGATACACAATGCAAATATAAAAAAATGATTCTTGCATGCCGCTGATCAAACCGGGGAAAATAAAATATATCTCTTTTTGCAAGTATTGGCAAATGTAACTAAAGTGTGTGGTGCAACACATGGGCCTTTCTTTATCAAATGTTTCCAGCCACAGGTGGGCTACTCGAAAGGTACATCTGGGGTACATTAGTAATAATATTGTAATGCCCTATTTGAGAGGTACCTATAAAGATTTCATATCAAAAAAATTAAACATTTGAAAAGCCCCCAACACAAATACAATACCTGTCCCCTTTAAAAAGATAGTAGTAGGTACGTATTTAGGTACTACTAGCTGACCGCACAACTTCGTTTGTGTCACATTTTTCATGACTGCTCCGCTCCTATTGGTCTTAGCGTGATGATATGTAGCCTATAGCCTTCCTCGATAAATGGGCTATCTAACACTGAAAGATTTTTTCAAATCGGACCAGTAGTTTCTGAGATTAGCGCGTTCAAACAAACAAACAAACAAACGCACTCTTCAGCTTTATAATATTAAGTATAGATATGATTAGAGTTTTTTTTATTATTTTTTACTTTTTGAAGGGGACTTAGGTTTTTGTGTCGGGTTTTTCTTAGTTTTATACTTTTTATAGGTACACTCTCGATTAAGTCATCAATTTATTGTTATTCTTCCCCACTTTCACCCCCCACAACTATTAAATGGGTATATATGTTCTGTGATTAAATGAATCGACCGATTTTCACACTCGCCCGTAACTCACCTTTCATACAAAAAACTAAATTGAAATCGCTTCATCCGTTCGCGAGCTACGGAGCCACAGACAGACAGACAGACAGACACGTTAAACTTATAACACCCTTCTTTTTGCGTCGGGAGTTGAAAAACTGCCGTACCCATTTTAAATTTTTGGGCATATCCATTCTCGTCGTTTCTGGTCAAAAGGAAGATAAGATTCACAGTCCTATTTACTCATTCATGACAACGCATGATGAGACACTTGCCCAATACAGAAAAGCATATAAGTACCAATACCCACTGCAGTTGTTGTACTCGGAATCCATAAAATCTGTTAACAGACGCAATACCCCTTGGCAAGGCAGGTATTGTGTTACCCAGTTACTGAGTTGTGGATATCAGACAGACATTCGCTTCACGTTAAGTACTAGTACTCGGCTGCATTCAGTTATGACTAGAAGCAGACCCCAACATAGTCGAGTGTACATACAAGGCTAGGTAGGTATATAGAAAATACTGTTGACGTTATGCTAGCTACAGTGTTCCCAGGTTTACAGAAAAGGCCTGCGGATGGCGAGCTATGGGTGGCTCGCCGTCCGATAGTAACCAGGCCCGAGTCGACGGCGAGTCTTGTTCCACGCGCGCCTCAAAGAGCCGTCAGCAAAGAAGACGGGGCCCCATAGGGTTTAGCCTGCTAGGGTTGCGGAATTTGTTCGAAAGAGTCACCGCAGCCCTGGACCGCAAAGGGCACAAGAAGGATCACGGGTGGGTTTTAATCAGCAAGTCTGACACTCCGCCCAGAAGAGAAGTCATTTGATGATTTCCCATCCAAAAAAAAAAGGTTTACAAACAAACTGGCAACATCTAAAAATAGACAGGCCTGCTTGCTGAATTACTGCCCACTTCATCCACTTATTGCTGTGGACATCATGAGGTTGTTAAATTTGAAACCAGGACATATATATATACACATGTATTTATTTTAGAAATTATATTTAAATTTATATCATACAAAATTATTTTTAAATACACTTATAAAGTATCTATACTATTTCAGTCTATTATAATATATCATATTATATTTATAGCTCTGGCACCAGTGTTACCAGTGTTACCAGGATGTTGGGCAGTTGTTTTAAGTAAAACAGAGGTGCAGCTGGTCACATTGGAAGCAACAAATAGTAATATTGTGCCCTAACAAATACTTTATCTATATATACTTACTATGTACTTATATTTATATAACTAGCAACCTGCCCCAGCTTAGCATGCATGCAATAATGATACTACTATCCATTGCGCAGTTTTAAAGATCTAAGCATACATAGGGACAGACGGACAATGGGAAGCGACTTTGTTTTATATTATGTAGTGATTTTAAAAATACAAAAGGTTGGATGTATGGATGTTCATTACTCTTTGACATTACAACAGCTGAACGGATCTTACTTGATGAAATTTGGCAACGAGGTCTTACTTTTTTAGATTTTACTTTTTATATCAGGAGTATATTCCCTTGGGTTTTTTTTTTCGCTCACACAGGTATGGGCAACTATGGGCAGCAGATGGCTCAAACATAAAAAATAATGAAAAAACTGATTACTGTAACCAATGTGCTGGGTCACTGAGCCAACTATTATTTAATTAACTAATTTTGTTCTGTTTGATTTATCGCTAAGTATAAAATTGTCAGTTTGATAAGTAACAAAAAGAGCAGTGGTGGCCGAGTGGTAAGGGCCCCGACTTACGAATTGTAGGTTGGGGGTGTGTAAGTTATTTCATCACCACTGCTCTCTAAACAGTGAAGGAAAACATCGTGAGGAAACCGGCATGTCCTAGAACCCGCACTGGGCCCGCGTGATGGATTACGGTCCATTCCTTTACCTAGAGAGGAGGCCTGTGTCCCAGCAGTGGGAAAATTAAAAGGCTGATTATGTTATGCAGTAACAATGAGTCCAATGACATCAAAAAGTAAAAACTGCCAATTTTCAACTTTAGCAGTGTTGTTTGTTGAGGGATGATATTTTGCTAATAAGATACTAAGTATGTTGGTTGTAAAACTAGCCTCTTACCTATTGTGATTTGAACATGATTTCCTTTTTTTTAATCTTGTGGTGTTAAAATGTTGCTATATTGTATATGTACTTTGCTGCTGTTACAGGAACCAGTTCAAAATACAATAGGGTAGTTTTAATGAGGCTCCTTAATACATGTTTTACACATCTTATTGTACGTCAAAGAGGAGAAGCCTTTGTCCTAGTGGTGGAAATATTATAGGCAGCTTAGAGGTCATCCATAAATTACTTCACATGAATTTCATGATTTTTTTCCCCCCATCCTTGTCACAGCTGGTCACATTTGTGAGACCCTAGTGTGACATCACAAATTTTACAATAATATTTGTGTACCTACGTATTTGTTCGCGTTGTACTTAATACATAAATAAATAGTAATAGGTTTAATTTTTGAAATGTGACTTCATGAAATTTTGGACCCCTCCCACCCCGTTGTAACACAATGTCACACTTCGTTGACCCCCTCCCTCCCCCTTAACGAGACATAATTTATGGATGGGCCCTTATAGTACATACAAAAATGAGGCTAATTAGGTACAGCAGCAGTGCTATTCTGTAAGCACTCAAGTGCGAATTCGATTCATATCTCATTTTCGATTACACTTCGTAACTCACCTGAAGTGAAAAGTATTTGATATTCTGACTGTCAAGTTAATTCGCTTCACCTATGTTCTCACTTAGTGGCGCTAGTGTAGTTTTCATCAAGTTACAGAATACCAAATACAGTTTTCACCGCAGAATCAGAAGTGAGAACTGGAGTGAGTTCTTACAGAATAGCATTGCAGATCAAAGACAAGTGATTACGCCATTGCTTTAGGACTTAATTTTCTTGGCTTTAGCCTGAGCCAACATGGTATCAGCAGTGAGAGGAGCCCTCAACTTCCGGCCGATGACATCAGCATCCAACTGCATGATGACCTCATGAGTATTCTTCAATTTTCGTATCATATCCTCCATACGTTTTTGCTTTTTAGTTATTTCCACAAATAAGTCATCCAAATCTTTACAACTGTTCTCATCTATGATGGGAATCGTGTTTTTGGGTTTAAAACGATAGTTAGATACAGTTTCCACTTGTAAATTTAGTAACTTGTTCTCCATTAGTAACATTTTTTGGTCATAATCTATGCATGCTTTGCCGAACCTTTTTCGAGATTCGACGACGATGTTCATGAGGTTTTCGCATTTCGATTCTAATTCGAGTTCTTCGGTGTCTGTAATTACAAGATTTACAAGATTAAGAACATGAAATTATGCTAACGAACTGTATCTTAATGATTTTTTTCTGATAGCATTTCAACTTACCCATTTCTGTTGTTTACGCACTTTCAAGAGAACGACTACTGTTTGTTAACATAAATATTTTTATGTGCTTTTTCTTCCTTCGTCAAAAGGAAAATTGTTTTTTTATTTATGAATTTCAAAAATAACAGCAATCAAACAAAGAGCAATAATTGGTTTTGATACTGTCAATGTCAATTATTGTCAATTGAATTTGTCCATTGTCAAAGACAAACGGAAGCAGAGGAATTAATGTTCTGCTGCATCATAGAGCGTTCCAGGTATAAACAAAATTTTCTACCTATTTATATTTATCAAGTAATTAACACACTGTTAAAAAAAATTAGAATAATTTTATTTGAATTACAAGAACAGTCACAGCTTCAACAAAAAACGTGTTTTAAATTAATCTTCACATAGCAAATTGAAAGAAAACATGAAAATAAAATATTTTCCGACTCTTTCTAATATTTGTTACCATGTGATTAAAATATCTACCAAATGGAAGAAATATGTTATGGTGTTACAATATTAACAGAATTCTTTATCATTTTCATGAACTCTTCCGGGCTCACCTGAAAAAAACAAACAACAACTCTAGTTAATTTCTATAAATTTCAAGGATATAGGTACAGAGTACCTATCATTGATACAACTTTTTATATTACTCCTCCGAAAATCTTACCACGGTGTCAAAGTTTTTATCAGCATCGTCGATCATCTCATCTATTTGTTCATCTGTCAAACGAATTTCAAGTATCTGTGAAACTTTTTTAAGGTTTTCGAAACTTATGAAACCTGAAAGTAAAAAAAATCAAATAGTATTCGCCTCTGCCTCAATGAATGAATTCAAATTGTATAAAATTAAAATGCCTATGCTGAAAATGTTTTATTTGTTTAGGTTTTAAGCATTTACAAAAAGAAGTCGATAACTAAACTCATTTTTCAATTGACTGAACTATCGTTGAGTATCTATCATAAGTATATTTTTTATCCGTCATAGGGAAACCTAGAGTTGACGTAAGAAATTACCGCGGTCATCCATATCGAAAAGCCGAAAGCTCTTCATGATATCGCCGTCGGAATCCTGTGACATAATCTTCCTCATAATGGCGGTTTCAAAGTTCTCAAAACTAAGCCTTCCAGTGTTCCCCTTGTCTACAGCGTTTACCATTTTCTGCAGCTCTTCTTTGGTGGGTTCATACCCTAAGAAATGATTACAATTTGAGTGATATTCTAAATACGAAAAACCAAGAAATATGGAAATATGAAAGATGATGATGGAGTGTAATAAATACTAAGTTTTTTAGGCAGTAGGCTTTGCTGTAAAACGAAAAATGAGACTAAAAAGGATGAATTAGCATTTTGATGATTGGAGAGTGAGTGGAAGGCCAAAAACAATAATTAAATTGTTTGTTTGAGTGAGTGCATATATGAGGGTGTATACCTATGTATGTAATTAAGTATACCTAAAGCTTTGATGGCAACTCGAAAGTCTTCAGCGTCAATTTTTCCTTCGCCTGTGTAGTCAAGGAGGTTAAAAGCTTCGAGCAAGTCAGATTGCTGAAAAGAAATAGAGAATCAGTACACGTTGACATTCGGCAAGGAAACAAAAATGGCGATACATAGGTATAGGTAAGTATGACCGGCGAACGCCCTTAGCTATACGCTAGACTTTGCAAGATTTTGCCACCGCGATAAAAAGTAGGTCTAAATCATGACGCCAACCGTGTGCGAAGTTTCACTCAACACCGTTCAGCCATTTGATTGACTATCAAACGTTCAAACTTACAAACCCAGCTTTTATCGTCGAAATATTTTAGCCAATTATTTTCTCGAGGGTCCCATCTATCTTTGTACCAAAGTTCATCAAAATCAGTTCAGTTATTTAGGCATAAGCATAATAAACAAACAAACTCACTTTTGCCCTTCTAATATTAGTTTGGATTTAGTAGGAGAAGCACTATTTTTTAATCTAAGACATATGACTATTTAAGCTTTTGAGAATAGAGAGTGAATTTGAACAAAGAGAAGATACCATTTAAAATATTAAATGGTATCTTCTCTTTGTTCAAATTCACTCTCTATTCTCAAAAGCAATAGCTAAGCACTTGCAATAAGAAGAATAAAGGCGGATATCCTTAGCTACCTGGGCTTCAGTAAACGCGAACTTTGCCTGAACCTTTTTAATTGTGGGTGGATGCTGCAACTCTTCAACTAACTCTTCATCAGAAAATTCTGCTGTCCCTGATAAAGTCCTGAGATCCATTTTGAAGTGTAGAATATAAACTATGAGGCTATGCGCTTGATATTGATCTAACAATCCTTTAGCAACCAGTATTATGTCGATTAAAAAAGAGTTTGGTAATTCGTAATTTACCCTAAATGTACGGGGCGGACGTGATCGACTGGACTGTAGGGTGGCCAGGGTAGGTTATCCTATTCTTCAAAAGTGGACTGTATGGTGACAACCCACCTAGGTATAAATGATCCAGACGCGTTGACGCTCCGTCTATGAGCTACGGGCCATGAGGATGCAACCCTTAGCTGAATACTTGCTATACTTGCTGTTATTGACACAGTATATAGGGGTAGGTATAGAGGGCTTACCAATAAAGTCACAATAAAACACTATTAATTAACTTGTTCACTATGCACTTAGCGATTTGAAGGGTGAAATTCGCGACTATATGATTCTACATTTAGGTATAAATCCAAATTATCTTGACAATGACTACAAATTCTATAAATTTTCAAGTTTACTATTGTACGGCGTAACTATACCGTATCGACACCCAAAAAATCACCGTGTGTGATGAAGTTTATTAACTTAAATTTTCACTATGTCTATCCTAGAATTTAGGCTATATCTAGGCTTAGGTCTATGTGAGTAGGGGTTGTCGTACCTTTATGGATAGCCCTCGGTAAGCTCCATACAGCGGAGACGAATTCACCCCTTCATCCCCCTCCATGTAGGGGTGGGATGCCAAAAACTATACAAAACTATAGTAGGCGCGAAGCTATTACCTACTTGGGGTGAATTTACCGTAAAACTATGCTAGGAGGGCTATACAGCTATATGTATCTCTATAGATACGACAACCCTCTACAAAACTACATATGTTTCAACCCTGTCACTTAAGGGGTTGCAACTCTATAAGCGTATATGTTTCAGGGGGATAAAAATAAACAGTTTTATTCAAACCTAAATTACGGCTTTATGCCTGCATACACTATAAACATCTATATATCCCCTGAAAGGATTTTTCAAGGCGGTTCTATTTCAGACATTTAGAAGTCTAGAATCTAGACTTGTTTTTTCGGAAAAGGAAGAGGGTAGATGCAAAGTGTTTTATTTTGTGCATACCTTCACCAGGGCTATTTATCAAAAACTGTTGACCAATCACGTACCAGCACCCTCCTGCTCTGTGATTGGTCAGTGTCGCTTTTAGCTATGCGACTACCTTTGACCTAATATTTCAAGTCTCAAATTACCAAGCCCTTTCTATTTACCTATGTATGTCTGTCTGTGTGTGTATATACCTCGATTACCTTATATACCACCGATATACCTTTATATACCTTTATATACCTTGATTACCTTCATATACCTTCGATTACCAGGGTTACCATGTGTTTACTGTTATGTGTAAGGGATAGGATACCCTACCTAACTATATTCTATCTATTTGGAAAAAATAAAGGCTCCAAGGGCTTATATACTGCCTCTTGAGAGCAAACAACTGTAACGAATGTGTTTTATTTCAATAACAAACTATGTATCAACTATAGCTACCTATAACTATCTATACTATGCAGCTTTATCTGTCACAGCACTCTATGCGCTAACCAACTACCTATAACTACCTATACTATGTAGTCGCGGTTCTATTTATTTGCAACATTCTATGTACTACTATAGCTACCTATAACTACCTATACTATGTAGCTAAGACGCATCGTCGCGAACATCTCTCCCGCCGTGCAGTGCAGCGATGACTCGGTGCGATGACGTCGCGGCGCTGCAGAAACCCGGTGAGCGACGCCTGTAGCCACGTCGCCCGCTGCGCGGCGCCGGTGCTCGATGCCGGTGCTCGACGCAGCTGTGCAGTCGCCGGTCTGCCGCTTCCCTGCTGTGGGTCGCCTGCAGTCGCAAGGCTGTTGCGTAGGCTCTCGCAAATGTGCGAGCTGTGGGCCTGATGGCCCGCTGTCTGTGCGAGCTGCGAGTGCGCGCAGCATCGCCTGCTGCGGTGGCAAGCTGTGTAGGCAGCATTGCCTGCTGTATCGCCTGCTCAAAGCAAGGCGGTGGCGGGCCGAATATGCCCGCAATGGGGGCTGGCTGCGCCCGTGGGCGGCATCGCCCGCTATGTTGGCGAGCTGCGTGAGCAGCATCGCCCGCTACTACTGCTCGCTTGATGCGAGCCGAATGCGGACCGAATATGTCCGCGGTGGGGTGAGCTGCGCCTTGCGGGCAGCGTCACCCATCTATCGGTTGGCGAGCTGTGAGAGCAGCATCGCCTGCTGTGTCGCCTGCACAAAGCAAGGCGGCGGCGGGCCGGATACGCCCGCAGTGGGGCGAGCTGCGCCTTGCGGGCAGCGTCGCCCATCTATCGGTTGGCGAGCTGTGAGAGCATCGCCTGCTATTGCTCGCTTGATGCGAGCCGAATGCGGACCGAATATGTCCGCGGTGGGGCGAGCTGCACCTTGCGGGCAGCGTCACCCATCTATCGGTTGGCGAGCTGTGAGAGCAGCATCGCCTGCTGTGTCGCCTGCACAAAGCAAGGCGGCGGCGGGCCGGATACGCCCGCAGTGGGGCGAGCTGCGCCTTGCGGGCAGCGTCACCCATCTATCGGTTGGCGATCTGTGAGAGCATCGCCTGCTATTGCCCGCTGAATGCGAGCCGAATGCGGACCGAATATGTCCGCGGGGGGCGAGCTGTGAAGCATCACCCGTCTATTGGTTGGCGAGCTGTGAGAGCAGCATCGCCTGCTGTGTCGCTTGCACAAAGCAAGGCGGCGGCGGGCCGGATATGCCCGCAGTGGGGCGAGCTGCGCCTTGCGGGCAGCGTCGCCCAGCTATCGGTTGGCGAGCTGTGTGAGCAGCATCGCCTGCTACTGCTCGCTTGATGCGAGCCGAATGCGGACCGAATATGTCCGCGGGGGGGCGAGCTGCGCCGGTGGGCAGCATCGTCCGCCATGTTGGCGAGCTGTGTGAGCAGCGTCACCGTCTATTGCCCGCAAAATGCGAGCCGATTGCGGACCGAATATGTCCGCGGGGGGGGCGAGCTGCGCGTGTAGGCAGCGTCACCCATCTATCTGTTGGCGAGCTGTGTGAGCAGCATCGCCGTCTGTTGCTCGCTGGATGCGAGCCGATTGCGGACCGAATATGTCCGCGGGGGGCGAGCTGCGCGTGTGGGCAGCGTCGCCCGCTGTGGTGGCAAACTTTTTTACCGGACGCTTTAAGGTGCCGCCGAATGTGCGCACCTCAGCCGTCCGGACTTCGCCATCAGCGCCCGGGAAAACTGTAATGATGCGGCCTCGCGGCCACGTGTTGCGAGGAAGCTGGCCGCCTGCAATGAGTACGGGATCACCCACCTGCAGATTAGGGCCACGGCTATGGGGCTCCCGCCGGTGTTGGAGCTCGGGTAGGTACTTGACGTCTTCTATGACTATGTCGATTCTATCTATACGACTTCTGAGGCGTATGACGTCATCCTTCAATTCTTTCTGTAACGGTCGCAGGGCGCTATTTCTATCTATCTTTCCGTTTCCTCGTAAACTTGTCAGCTCACGGGAAAACATCTGTTGCTGTACAGCTTGCACGAGTATCCTCTCCGCTTGTCGGAGGTATTCGGCTTCTATTATGTGGTCGCCGGTGTCGACGACGTCTGTCTCTATAAGCGACGGTTCTATTTTCTGTATGACGTCGATGTCATTCGATACCCATTTCTTTATTTCGAAACGAGCCTGTTGGTGTATCTTCTTCACCGCTGTTGCTATACGTGTCGCTTCTTCTGCTGTTCTATAGCTATCCAGATAATCATCCATATAATGGTTCTTCACTATTGCTTCTACTGCTTCTGGATGCTGTTCTATGTGCCGGTTCGCGTTCCAATTCTTCGCGAATATGGCCGTGCACGGTGAGCTTGCCGCGCCGAATATGATTGACGTCATTCGATACTCGTCGGGGGCTCCTTCTCTTCTATTGCCTCTCCACAAATATCGGAGGGCGTCTCTATCTTCAGGTCGTACTTTGACCTGCATGAACATTTCGGTAATGTCACCTGAAATGGCTATCGGATATCTACGAAACCTCATCATGACGCCGGGCAGCGACTGTAACAGGTCCGGTCCTGTGAGTAGGAAGTCGTTCAGCGACATTCCATTCGATTTAGCTGCGGCGTCGTGTACTATTCGAAACTTCTCCGGCTTCATGGGATTGAAGACGTCGAAATGAGGCAGATACCAGGTTCTTCCTGGCGTGGTCTGTTTGGGCGCCTTTTCTGCGTACCCTTTCGAAAGGAGCGAGTCCATCTGTTCTATATATTTATTTCGAAGACTCGGATCTTTGTCGAGCTTCTTTTCTATAGAGATCAGCCGCTTGTGTGCTGTCCCATAACTATCGGGCATTTCAAAATTGTTATTTTTCCATAACATAGCTGTTTCTATATGCCCATCTGTCAACTGTTTGGTATGTCTTTTCAAGATGTCTTCAGCCTGCTTCTCTGGATCAGAATCTGGACGCCGAGGATTAACTATTAGGGACTCGAGTGCGAAAAATTCACGAAGTTGCTCGTTCAGTCTATCGTCTCTATTTTCTCTATCTTCTCTGCATGCGCTGACGTAATGCACCTGCTGACCGAGTATTCTAGTGTGCGCGCCATGTAGCGTCCATCCAAGCGTTGTAAGTGACGCTATTGGCTGGTGCCTGGGGCCTCTTCTGACTTCACTGGCAAGGAGAAGGTGCCAGTTGTCTTGGCCAATCAAAATCTTGGGCGCGCCAACATCATAGACTAGCTGCTCTTTCAAGTCGATGAGATGTTTGCAATGTGTGACATCTTCTTCACGGACTGTCTGTGACGCGAGATTAAGCTTCGGTATGGTGCGCGCTCTGAATGGCACCCTATTTCTATGCTGACTCGCGAGTGTCACTGTGACTCTTTTCGAACAAGGAGTGTCGATCATGGTGTCACCGATCGCACCAATCTTCAGTGGGTCGATCTTGCCCTCGGCTCCGACTTGGTCGGCGATGTCTTCATCGATCAACGATACGGTCGATCCATCGTCGAGTAGGGCGAACGTAGATGCCTCTCCCGCCGGTCCAATGACCCGGACCGGGATGATCTTTAAATAGGCGTGATTCGACGATGATCTTGAGCTGGCGACTGTCTCCTTGGGCTCCTTTTTGACTTCGGTCTGTCTGGGCTTTTCGGCTGCCACCGCAGCAGGCTTCTTGTCGTAATGAAGTAGCCGACTGTGCGTGGCTGTACACCCCTTGACGTCACACTTCTTCGCGTTGCATTTATGCCGCTCTCTTCTTGGCTTCAGGCAACGGAAGCACAGGTTTAGATTCTTCGCAATTTCCCATCTCTTGTTACTATTACTATTCTTGAACTTCGAGCAATCGCGTTCTATATGGCCATCCTTCTCACACAGTCGGCACTTGCTTGCTGACTTCTCTGTTGTTGTGTGAGTCCTCTGCTGCGGTGTGCGTCGGTTGGATGAGCCCTCTGTCTTGATGTTTTCAGCAGGAGCGAAAGCGCTGCAGTATCGAGCTTGTTCGGTAATGAATTCGCTAAACAGCGACAAGTCTGGCAAGGACTGGTACTTTTCTGTATATATACGGTACCACTGTACGCGTATCGAGTTCGGTAGCTTCTCTGTCAAGGTTCGCATGAGCTCGGCGTTGATCAGGTAATGATCCTTCTTCAATGCTCGCAGCGTTACTATAGCGCACCTCACGTGGCTTGCGAATGAGCAAATATCCTTTGGATTTTCACTGCATCGTGTCAGTCCTCGCAATCTATCTGTTTCGGCCTGTGCTATCGAATCTGGTCGGCCGAATTGCAGCTCGAGTTCCCTCATGATGTCATCTGGTCTTGCATGGCCGATGAGTTCTGAACTAACTGTTTCTAAAGCGCGTCCATGCAGGCTTCTTCTAAGTCTTGCTGTATTCTCGACATCGTTGAAATATTTTCGAGTTGTTTCATAAATGGCTCGAAATGACAACCATTCTGTATGCGCACCACTGAAGTTCGGTAAAGTCATAATGACTTTCGACGCCGAGGAGGAATTCTGTGACTGCTGTTCTGTTTTCTTGTCAACTAAAGATGCTATAGCAGCCGTAAGGTCCGTAACGAATGGACGTAAATTATCCTCGCTCCTATCGTCTTCTATTTTCTTCATAGGTGGTGGCTCTATCTGTTTAGCACTATCTGGATCTATGTGCGTTCGACGAGAGTCCACTATTGGTTCGAAGTCCACAGGGGGGGGCGGTTGTTGTCGACTATCACGGATGTCCCCCTCGGCGGCGTTGGTCTCTCTCTGATCAGGAACAGGTTCAGGCGCCTCTTCCAGCCAGGAACGCACGTACTCTTCATTTGAGTTTCTATCGTCCAAATATTCTTCGTCCGACTCTTGTTCGGCTCTCTGAAGTGCTAACTGGGCAAGCTCCAACTTAATCTTCAATAAGTCTTCGCGAGCCTTCTGTAATTTTCTATATGACCGCGGTGACCTGTCAATGGTCGACGGCGGACGTCTATGTTCTATACGGGCGTCACCCCGGGTAGTCATTGGCAAGACTCGGCTATCTCTTCTATTTGACGGCTTCATTGTACTATCTGAAGTCGTCTCAAAGCGGGTTCCCTTCCTTGAGGTCGATGGCATCTGTTTCTGTACTGTTGTCGGCAATGGTGCAGGTACTCGTTCTATTGCTGAAGCTTCTATCTGTTCTATTCGTTCAGCGGCAGCAGGCGGAGACACGTCTTCACTGCGCTGCTGCATCGATCGCGCCGTCCCAGACGATGAAGGCGAACGCGGCGGCACCTGATGATGGATAGCAGGAACCCTCTCGGCTGGATCCTGTATCGGAACTGTCCACGCCTCGGATGATTTGCCATGCGACCTCGTGATCGGCATTGTTGAAGTCTTCAATGAATCTTCAAAACTATTCGGTAGTCCACTGGTAAGCCTCAGGTGAAACTTCAATCCAAGTTTCCAAAAAAAAATTTTTCAAAAAATTTTCAAAATTCTTCAAAGTCCCCAATCTTCAAAAAATATTCTAAGTTCGGATTGACTGAAACTTTTCTAAGTCCCAGACTGTTCAAAATCTTCTATGTGTGAAGTCGATCGAAATTCTCTAAGTCCAAAATTCATCAAAAATATTCTATGTCCCGCTTGATCAAAACTTTTCTAAGTGTCAGGTTGTTGAAAATTTTCCAAGTTCAAAAATCTTCAAAAAATTTTCCAAGTCCCGGATTGTTGAAAATTTTCTAAGTTCAAAATTCTTCAAAAAATTTTCCAAGTTCAAAATCTTCAAAAATATTCTAAGTGTCGGGACCCCTCAAAATTTTCAAAGTGTGAAGTCGTTCGAAATTTTCTAAGTTCAGCTTGATTAAATTTCTTCTATGTTGTTGCTTCACTATCAATGTGCCTAGGGGTAGTTTTCTTGAAGGGATGATTTCTTCAAGGTCCGACTTCTATTCAGCTTCTATTCAGCTTCTAGGGACGCCCTTCGTGTCTTGAAATGTTGAAGGGTAGTTTTTTCTTCAAGGGGGTGCGACTTCACAATAGGGGTTGCGCCTTCAGGGTAGCTGCGTGGTTCTATAAATCCAACTTCCAAATAGCTAGATCAGGCTATCTTCAAAATATCCGGCTCCGATGGACCAGAAAATGTACGGGGCGGACGTGATCGACTGGACTGTAGGGTGGCCAGGGTAGGTTATCCTATTCTTCAAAAGTGGACTGTATGGTGACAACCCACCTAGGTATAAATGATCCAGACGCGTTGACGCTCCGTCTATGAGCTACGGGCCATGAGGATGCAACCCTTAGCTGAATACTTGCTATACTTGCTGTTATTGACACAGTATATAGGGGTAGGTATAGAGGGCTTACCAATAAAGTCACAATAAAACACTATTTAACTTGTTCACTATGCACTTAGCGATTTGAAGGGTGAAATTCGCGACTATATGATTCTACATTTAGGTATAAATCCAAATTATCTTGACAATGACTACAAATTCTATAAATTTTCAAGTTTACTATTGTACGGCGTAACTATACCGTATCGACACCCAAAAAATCACCGTGTGTGATGAAGTTTATTAACTTAAATTTTCACTATGTCTATCCTAGAATTTAGGCTATATCTAGGCTTAGGTCTATGTGAGTAGGGGTTGTCGTACCTTTATGGATAGCCCTCGGTAAGCTCCATACAGCGGAGACGAATTCACCCCTTCATCCCCCTCCATGTAGGGGTGGGATGCCAAAAACTATACAAAACTATAGTAGGCGCGAAGCTATTACCTACTTGGGGTGAATTTACCGTAAAACTATGCTAGGAGGGCTATACAGCTATATGTATCTCTATAGATACGACAACCCTCTACAAAACTACATATGTTTCAACCCTGTCACTTAAGGGGTTGCAACTCTATAAGCGTATATGTTTCAGGGGGATAAAAATAAACAGTTTTATTCAAACCTAAATTACGGCTTTATGCCTGCATACACTATAAACATCTATATATCCCCTGAAAGGATTTTTCAAGGCGGTTCTATTTCAGACATTTAGAAGTCTAGAATCTAGACTTGTTTTTTCGGAAAAGGAAGAGGGTAGATGCAAAGTGTTTTATTTTGTGCATACCTTCACCAGGGCTATTTATCAAAAACTGTTGACCAATCACGTACCAGCACCCTCCTGCTCTGTGATTGGTCAGTGTCGCTTTTAGCTATGCGACTACCTTTGACCTAATATTTCAAGTCTCAAATTACCAAGCCCTTTCTATTTACCTATGTATGTCTGTCTGTGTGTGTATATACCTCGATTACCTTATATACCACCGATATACCTTTATATACCTTTATATACCTTGATTACCTTCATATACCTTCGATTACCAGGGTTACCATGTGTTTACTGTTATGTGTAAGGGATAGGATACCCTACCTAACTATATTCTATCTATTTGGAAAAAATAAAGGCTCCAAGGGCTTATATACTGCCTCTTGAGAGCAAACAACTGTAACGAATGTGTTTTATTTCAATAACAAACTATGTATCAACTATAGCTACCTATAACTATCTATACTATGCAGCTTTATCTGTCACAGCACTCTATGCGCTAACCAACTACCTATAACTACCTATACTATGTAGTCGCGGTTCTATTTATTTGCAACATTCTATGTACTACTATAGCTACCTATAACTACCTATACTATGTAGCTAAGACGCATCGTCGCGAACACTAAATAAGCGACGAGGTTTCGATTTGGTGTAGCAATTTTTGTTACTAAAACGTGTTCCATTCTCATCATCATATTCCCTAAAAGAAACCCATTTAAAATTTTCGTGACGCCTATTCCCCCTCGTCCTTAAAGGCTGCAGATTTACGATGGTATGTTAGTTGAAGAAGTTTCGAAAACTGCAACCGGTGTAAAGAGGAGACACTTTAGTTATCCCTGTCGTCAGCAAAATGGGTGATCTAAATCCATGCCCCTTTGTTACCCCTAGGTCGTTATGTTAGCTTCAGCAAATAGGCAAGCAGTGCGAGCATAGATTACACACGGTGCTTAACTTGCGCAGGGGCGCGGGCGTCACCATATTATAGCACTGCGTAATGCACGAATGCAACTAGCGAGCCTTTTGAAGTGAAAACTTCTTTAGCATCGTTGTGATTTGATATGAAACAAAAAGCGACAGACTATTTCGGAATTCGGTGTTGGTGGTTGCTTTTTCGTTTTTTGAACACCGACTTCCGAAATTAAAGTTATTTTGCACTTTTTTGATTTTTTGTGTAAAAGTCGGTTGTATTTTTTTTGTAAAAAGTTTTTTATTTTTCACTTTTTAGTGGTACCTACATCCCCTCCCCTCCCCCCACCTAAACGAACCAATCACATTGGTGTAAAAAAAACGCACTGCTCCTTTGCAGAGTAAACTAAGAGGTCGTCAATGTAGGTAATATAGATATTTTTTTTAGATTTTTCGAAAACCGCTTGCTCGATTTCGATAAAATTTTCATGGGACCATTTGGGAAGTATACCCTTTCCAACAAAAAAAGAATTTTTCAAATCGGTTGACAAGCGACGGAGTTATGCGCGAACAAACATAAAAAAAAAAATACAAACATCCGAATTGAGAACCTCCTCCTTTTTTAGAAGTCGGTTAAAAAGAGACAGACACATAAATTCATATTTCTGTCTCTTTTTACTGTCGCTTTGTCTCAATATCTTGAAGCCAACATTTTTGAAGGTTTCACTACTGCACACATCTATTTTTTTTAAACAGGCGTGTTCGTCTTGTGGACGCTCACTTATGTAGTTTGTCACTCTAAACTAGGCTAAAATGACTGCCTACACTGTAAATGCTTGAAATCATTCATGTACGTGATAATAAATCTCATATTAGAAGTAACGACCGAGATATCTTTAATAGTACATAACGTAATGAAGTTATTGAGGAATTTACGAAAAATAATCCAGGGAGGCTTGTTATGTGCTAAGCAAAATAAAATGTTATCTCCTTTTTCAGTGTTTATTTTTGCTAAAGCTTTACTTCAGTGGGATCCCAAACCCCAATCCTGGATCCGCCACTGGGTGGGTGGTATAGGTACCCTTTGAAAGCCTGAGTGCAGCGAGCTAAAATACGTGACGCAAACTGCTGTAAAACCTATATTACCTGTTCTTTAGTTAGAACCAAGCGAGCGCAAACAGTCTTTTCCTTTTCTTCTTCTGTTTCCTCCTCTGCACTTGTACCTGCGGCATCCGCTTCAGAACGAATTTGACTGAAACTTTCCTCATGCAACATAATGGTAGTAAATAAATTATTTTACCTTCACAGCTGAATTGATTTCATGCTAGAAGTTCTGTCAAGATTTGACTTGAGAGTTGTGACACATTTTCTTTCTTTCGAACTTCTTTCAATGCAAAAGAAAAAAAAATGCAAAGAAACTTTTTATTTTAACTGTGGGAATACTGAGAAAACAAAACTGCAACAACTGAGATTTTCTTCTCCTTAGTTGTTACGCTTTCCTGTTTGCAAACGGTACAGTATTTTTTTTACAAATGAACTGGCAACACCTGTATGCGAAATTCTGTAAAGTAAAGCCGCCATAATTATTTTGGTTTGGTTAGAATTTGAGGTTATTTATTTGACCGACGCCGATTCTGTTTTTCCGTAAAGTAAGCTAATAAAACCACAAAAATGAAACTCGTAAGATTTTTAATGAAGCTGAGTCATGAAACAGTGACTATCGAATTGAAAAACGGCAGTGTTGTGCATGGAACGATAACCGGAGTTGATGTAGCGATGAACACACATTTGAAAGCCGTGAAGGTAACGCTAAAAAACAAAGAGGAATTGCAACTGGAAACCTTGAGCATTCGTGGGAACAATATTAGATATTACTTGCTCCCCGACAGCTTGCCTTTGGAGACGTTATTAATTGACGATACGCCCAAAGGCCGTGGAAAGAGGGAAGGTTTCCCAAGAGGTGGAGGTGGTGGAGCGAGAGGAGGCCGAGGAAGGGGCCGAGGAGGCCGCGGAGGACCTCGGGGAGGCCGCGGAGGCCGCGGCCGCGGGCGCCGTTAAGTGTTCTAGCTATAAGTCCAAAATTTGTGATTACATTTTCTATTTAAGGTCTGAAGTGTTTTATTTTCTTACAATGTTTGAATACAAGCATTCATGTTTTTACGTCCTGTAAGAAGGTTCAGGAACTCTTTTGTGAGCTTCTTATAACTAGTTACAAGTTTAAATTAGCAATCAAATGACCACAATCTTGTTAAATTGTGTTAACTTGTAAGCTTTTTTACCTTCGTATTAATAATTGGTAACTTGTACTCAAGATATATAGTCTTCTTGGTGTCTAATTCAGTATTTATATCAGTGGTACTGGTCTTATTGCTATACAGTCAAAAGACCCTTCTGATCTGCTGGTCCAAAGCATACATTCTTTGTTGTAAACTTTACAGGCAAGCAAATTTATGCCATTTCAACGTCTCAATATCAACTATGACTGATCGACGACAAGCAATTGTCCAACTGTTGTGTCTGCTTTGCTTTCTGTGATATTGTGAATATCAGATTTTTAGTATCATCTGTTAACACTTTTGGTGCCCTAAACTATAGGGGTTGAACAATAATTCTGTTTGACGTATATACTGAGTTCTGGGCACTGAAAGTTTTAATAATGGTACTGAGTAGCACTGCAGAACTTTGTGCCAATTTTTTCACTGACTGATTATCTATGCTTATAGAAAAAAAAACTGGTAAATACTGCTATTCAGCTGAATCCAGTATGACTGGAAGCCGAGCCCAGTGTAGTTTGGAAAAAGCAAGGCAGATCATGGCTCATATGAACCATTTCTCATTACTAAAAAATAAATGAAAGGGATCATGATTGATGATGACACAGGACAGCTTTATGTGTTTTTGAAATTAAGCATATTAATAACACTCTCAGTGCTCAGAACTTGGGACATGGGATTGTTCAACCCTTGTGCTGAATTCTGGGCACTGAAAGTATTAAAGATGATTCAATAACCGCTATAATTATATTAAAGTAGGTGGGTTAGTAACTGCTAATGCAATTTTATCTGGTGTCAAACCATAGAATAAAGCACATTTGCAATTTTTTCATCATTCCGTTAAAACTGAATTCAAATAATTTTGTTTATAGAATCCTAGATGTACATCTGTGATCAAATACGTCTATGATGTGTACAGTAAAATAAAGGCCTTGATGAAGACTCAATTTAGTGTTTCAGTCTGGTTTTTGATGTAGAATAATAGTAATCCAAAACTTGAACAAGTCTAGTTATAAGTCTGCAGTCTAAGCATAAAGAGAAAGATGTTTTTTTATAATGTAAACTTGTTTTATTTATTGTATAGACTTAACATACAACGTTATGTCTGTATTCTTCAAAGGACGTAGAGAAGCTGAAGAAGGTTTAACCTTTTGAACGCTAGTGCAAAACGCATCGGTAGGTTTAAATATCGAACAGAAAGTATCGATACTGTACTCATGAGTAATATCGAAAAAAAAGTATAGTACCTACTCGTAAAAGTATCGATACTTCAAAGTATCTAAGTATCTAGTACTTTTCTTAGGGTAATGCACACGCACACAAATTCCTACACGTCATGCCATCAATGTCAGTGACATCAGTTTTGCTTCAGTAGAAGAGACCTTAAAGTAGGTATAGAAATATAGGTCTTTGAGAAAAGACACATAAATAACGATAGCGGGCACAATGCCTGCCGAACAGATTGTCGGTGGGCTCGAAAGGTTCTGGAGTGGCAACTGTGTACCGACCGTAAGATGCAGCGTTGCATCTTAGGTCGCGGGAATCCGCTGGACGCGAGACTCACAGGTCTATGTCTGATATCTAAATAATTATGGTTTCGCCAGTTAATTCCTAAGTACCTAAGGTAGGGCAAGTTTATGTCCAACAACGAAACTAAGAAATTCCAGATGGAAAACCCAATAACACAAGCCTTTTTGCCGACGGATTTTATTGGTATTGATATGTCATAGTAGGGGGGAAGATTGAAGAAACCTTGAAAAACAGTTTGAAGACCAAAGAGGGCAATGAATTAGGTGGTCTTTTTCATCAAAATTATGCTATAGACGCATGTCTTTGCCTATGGTTGACAAAGTCATTGTTTTATGAGTCAAAATTCTAATGATTTAAATTACGCCTAAAAACCCGTAAAATAATAAAAACAAGAAACATATTCATGTGAAACAAACTTAAATTTGAGTGTACTTAAACATTTCGTTTTTTTTTTGTGAAAGGTAAATTGATTATTGTTACACCTTTGCTGTTTTATCATTTCAGTGTTGTCATCGTGTCATACAGGGTCTTGCCGATTCGAACACTAACAAACAGTATTACATTAAGCCTGAATTATCTAATTCTGGGTGTACATCGAATAGGACACAGGTCTTTTTTTGGTCTATCGTTGATTTAAGGACCTCGTGTTACGGAATGAAATAAGCTTTCCACATGGTCAATTACCAGTAGGGGCTATGAAGTTTGTAAACCATATGCAGTATTTATATGTAGACCTCGTAAGCCTACTTTGAATAGTAGATGCTTAAAGCATCTCGAATGGAATAAGTTTTTAGAAGTCTTATAATTTTGCTGCTGTTTACTAGCGCCTGACACTTTCATAGAGCAACGCACCATTACATATTTGCTCTACGAAAATTGGCAGGCGTTTGAACAGACACTACATCACACTTTTGGACAACAGAAGATAATACCGCTATACTTTAGTGGAGTCCTATAATAACTATGTATCTTCATAAACATGGTTATGACTATCCAACTCACATAACAGTCCTGAACATCTCTTTCAGTAGTAATGAGAAAATGCCAGCGTCTATCAATTTCGAACAGAAGGTTATCATCGGTAAGGACCGAGACTCTGCAGTTCAGACCGCGCTGACAGGCAACACAGTGTACTCATTACCGAAGTGGTCTGCCCGGAGGAATATGGTAGATCTGGTGCTGATGATTATGGATGAAGATGGACCGATTCCTATGTATAACATGAGGCCGGCTAAGGTAGGTGCCAGAGAGATAGATAGATGATCTTTCAAGACAACCTTTGAATGGATTTACGCTAGCAGATTTCTTTTAATCTAAAGGGAAACTGACTGACATTTATCAACGCACAGCCAAAACTACTAGGACGGGGAATATGACAAAGCTTCCTTTTACTAGTACTAAGCAGAACTTTTTGTAAATTCAACTTTTAAGGCAGTGAAACGGAGAGACCATCGTTTGTGTTAAATCTGCGCAGACAAAGTTGCGGGTGAAGTGTTGGTTTTACTACCCAGTTTTTATTGGCAAAAATGCTGAACATCCATAGTAACTTCCATCCCCAAAAAGCCGCCTTTAGTCGTATGCGGTATTCGCTAACGAGCGAGAAAAAGGGATGGAGCTATATAGGGTGTATAACTCTATCCCTCTTTCTCGCTCGGAAGACTCACGTTTTAACACCTCATGGAACGCCCGCAGAGTGGTTGCTCTAAATGCGTCTTATTACAAAGACTCGGCTTCTATATTTTTGAGTACATTAATATCTCTTTTGGACGTGTACCATGAGTTTATCAACGAGAGACAAATGTCTTTTTTTCATGTATGGGAAATCATAAAATAACTTCTTCCGCTCTGGGCGGAGCGGAGTGTCAGACTCTTACTGATTAAAACTCATTCATGTTTCTCCTAATGACGTCTGCGTTCCAAGGCCGCGGGTCTAGCGGGCTCCGTCTTCTATGCTGATATCTCATTGAATCAGTTTGGAACACAACGCGCCGTCGACCCGGTAGGCGAATGCCTGAAAAACCTTAATGAGGAGATTCCTTTGCCTAGCAGTGAGACAGCAACGTCTAAATAAAAAAGAAGTGGAGCTTTCTGCTTGCGTCTGTGTTTCCGAACGCATTCAACCCAAAACTCATCCAAGTTAGAGCGAACAGGCTTTGTCTGGGTAAGCTCATTCCATCGTCGACTTTACCTCTGTCACCTGTGACCTAGACTAGAGTAGACCTAGAGAGTAAATCCGTTACAAAAAAAAATAAAAAAAATCGTTGATTCTGAGGTACTTATAGTTACAGACTCTATCTACCAACAGCTTCACCCGTGTGATAGCAGTGGCGTGCAGTGGTTCGAGTTAGGGTACCTAGGCCAGAGAAAATATCCAAATAAATTTAAAAAAATAACCACATTATTCAGGGTTGATTTGGATTGAAATGAGTTTTTTTTTAAATAGCCTATTAAAAAAAAAACAAAAAAAAATAACCACATTTCAACCCTGAATAATGTGGTGCGTTTTTTTTGGAAATTTTCTCTGTCCTACCCTAACTCGAACCACTGCACGCCACTGTGCGATAGCCGGAAATGAACCCAACGGAACACGCTTTTGCGATAAACAGCAAGAAGATGAAAAGCCTATGTGCTATTCATACATACATAGGTACAGATCCGTTCAGCCGTTCGGGCGTGAGTTGAGAATAAACAAAGCAAGATACTCAAGAGTTATGCCCTAGTACCTAAACCTTTTAACTTTAAAGGTTATTATACAGAAAACGCGCACCGCAGCCGACCAGTTCAACGAGCAACAGCAAGGAGAGTACGAGGCCAGGGGTCAGTCACCCCGCGATCAGATCGAAACCGTCCACACACACAACAATGCCTACCCGAAGATGTATGATGAGCTGGATAAGCGCCGGTCTATAGCACAGGTCTTGTATCAATTAACTCACACTCTCTGTTTGAAGAACTACCTCCAGTCCTCTTAAAACACAGAGGCCGTTCAAGTATTACGTAGGTAAGCAGAATTTTTGACATTTTTGGACCGCCCCCTCCCCCTCGTCAGCAAAAGTAAGCAAGGGTCTTCCCCCCCATGCTTACGTAAACATATTTATAAGTATTATTGAATCTGTTCTGGTTTCCTTATTGGTTCACGAAGCAGCAGTTAATAAGTCTAGAAATAAGGAATTTTAAGTTCGCTATTAGGGCGTTGATAGCCCAGTGGGTAACACCTCGCCGGACGCCGGAGCCATGTGTTCAAACCATAATCCACTTAAACGACTAAAATCTGAAAAAATAAATAAATGAATATTGCTGACGTAATCCCGGATCCCCCATCCCCCGTGTCATCAAAAATAAGCAAATCAAAAACCCCCCGCCCCACTTTAGTGCTTACGTAATACTTGAATGGCCCCACACATATGTACATCACAGCAACAATTGCAACTTTTTCTTTTGACTTTGGCGTGGTAGGTTAAAAAACCATTTACTTTTGTATCATGAATCAAGAACATGAAGCTAGCTCTACAAGCTCAGGTACAAAAAAGAAAGGTTTTTTAGGTTTTAGGTTAGGTTTGGTTTAAGGTGGGTGCATACCTGCAACCCACTAATATTCGCGGAAATTAAAACTAGATATTTTGTTTTCATTTTCAAAGTTTGAAAGGTTTTTCATTATCATCATCATTATATCAGCGGAAAGACCTCCACTGCTGGACTTAAGCCTCCCTGAAGTGTCGCCACAACAATCGGTCCTGTGCGTCTCCATCCATCAGCTACCCTCGACCCTCACCAGGGCCCTGAGTCTGCATTACAATAGTGTCAGAATGGTCTATCATTGATCTCATAATGGGCCATTTTTACAAGTTTGGTAACCTACTAATAAAAAAGCGTCATTATGACTTTCCAGTGGTCAACCACTGACACTCCATTGAAAGAAATGGCATAGAATGGTAATCTCGTACACAATTACAAATGAATTACAGAAATATGCGGTAATCTGCTAAAATTTTGACAGCTCCTTTAATCAGTGACCTACCCTCAGAACGTCATTGTGCAGTCATTGCTTTTAATAGCTAGGCTATCAAAAAGTATTACGAGACCATTGACCGACCAATGATCGACCATTGTGAATTTAGCAGATTACTAACTTTTAGCAAAATGACAATGGAATCGTGTTGGAATGACAAAATAAAAATAGCAGACTTAGGCCCTAGGTCATTGGTCCACCTTGTGGGAGGCCATCCGGTACGCGGTCGCCACTCCGGAACTTTTGGCCCCATCGACCATCTGTTCTGCAAGCAATATGCCCTGCCCACTGCCACCTCAGTTTAGTGATCCTTCGGGCTATGTCCTTAACCTTGGTTCTCTTGCGGATAACATCACTCCTGATTCGATCACACAAGGAAACTCCGAACAAAAGGGAAGGCTTTTGACCTCTACTAATAACTATTGTCGATTAGAATTTGTTTTTTTCTTTCAACAGGTGGGGACGACTGGCTTGGACAACAGGCAAATAGCTTTGTTAGGGGTATGTATTCTTTTTTCAGCTGCTACTAAATACTTCTTCGACCATAAGAACCTTTACTCCCCTCGGCATTTCATAAAAATCCATTTTAACTTAGGGCAGAATACAAAAGCGAGTGAAACGAGCTTGAAATATTTTGCACTCCATCTCGGATCGGTTTCATTGCATCACCAGTTAAGGGGTGATGCCTGGTGACCGTAACAAAAACAGGCAAAGAACGGTCGGGCGTCATCCCTAAAATGTAGAAAAGCTCAAGAACTAAGTAATTTTTTGATAAACAGAAGTCATTTTGTTAATATATAACTAACAAAGTGTAATGAATGGAGCGAGCGAAGCGGGCTCGGAAATTTTAGCACCGCACCTCCGACAGATATAATTGCGTTAACCATTTAGGGGTTTCATTCCACTCAACTAATTCTCGTCTCTTAACACCTTTTCAGACAGCGACATATTCGTCCAATCAAAACGTAACAACAAAATTCGACCCCACTTGCCCGAAATGCATCAAACGTAAAAAGCGTCTCGAAGAAGAGCGAAAGAAAAAAGGCCGTAATTCTAAGAAATGCAGAGATAAAAGATATCGAAAGGAATCTAGGAACAAGTTAGATCGGGTCACAAAACAGAAGATTCCTAATCCAAAGAAACAGCAAAGCAGGTGTCGATCAACCACAAAATCGTGTAGACCGTGCGTTATATGTTCTAATAAATGTTTCCAGTGTTACCTTGCTACTGAAACAAAGAGTGTATCAACATTCAAATCTAACGAAAACTTATTACAAGCTGCGCCACAAGAAAATATAACCCCAGCAAACTTAACGCCGGGTATCAATATTCGAGAAAACAATGAAAAAAATGTTGTAAACAGTAAATCGTCTCTCAAAAAGAGAGTCGCCAAGAAACCGGGGTCTTTAAAATCAGATGAGAATCCAGACACTGAGACTGGGCCATCAATGAGTAGTTATAATAGTTTTATGTCAACGGAACACGAGCCAATGATTGAGTAGATCTTTTGTTTTTGGAAATCGTGAGACTTTTTGTCTGTGTGAAAAATTCAAGGTTAATCGTTTCGCGCCATTTCAAAAGGTGGCCCTACCATAGATAATGCTGGTTGTGTAACTTTTTTTGTAATAAATTGTCGATAGTCGTTTTATTTTTGTGTATTATTTTTTCCTTTTAGTTCTTAGTCCATTGTGGAGTCTAGGGTAGGTACTGCAGCGAATTTACTAGCTATTATAAAAACGCCGAGTCGCGATACATAAGACGCCTGACGAATATAACGGTCTTAATTCCCCATTGGGATATTTACACTTGTACTTTGGGGGACTTAATAATTGTCACCGATGCTACAATTAGGCGTAGCCCACAGTGCGTGGACACGTCCACCTACTGGGTCCAAATAATTTAATGAGTTAACCATGGACTAGAAAAGAAGACTATAATAAAATAGAGCAGTGGTGGCCAAGTGGTAACGGCCCCGATTTACGAATTCTAGGTCGCGAGTTCAAACCTAGCCAGGTGCATTACGTTGTGTAATTTCACCACCATTGCTCTCAAAACGGTGAAGGAAAACATCGTGAGGAAACCGGCATGTCCTAGAACCAAAAAGTTTGAAGACATGTGACATTCACCAACCCGCACTGGGCCCGCGTGGTGGATTACGGCCCATTCCCTCTCCTAGAGAGGAGGCCTGTGTCCCAGCAGTGGGAACGTAAAAGGCTGATTATGTAGAAAAGAAGACTCTGAAGAAACTCCATGATGTTACTTTCGTGAAATCTCAAACACTCGACTTCAGTAGTTTGAAACTTCATATATGTCTTTGCTCACCGTGCAGTTGTATATTTACCCCTAGGTATAGGTTAACCAAAAAGGCCACGGCTCAGGGTGGCACCCTTCTAGGAGCAGCTGGCAAAATGCGCACTAAGAATTTTCTTGAGACAAATAATAAAGTACCTACCTACTTCTCTAAGGCCCAGTTGAACAAACCAAAGTTACCTACCTTTTTAACTTAGAGTTAGCTGCTAAAACGAGGATAGCGAATATTATTTTGCATAATTGCCCTGGGTTAGCACTAAATCAGGGGTCAAAATTATGCCATGCAAATCTATACTTCTATACTAATGTATAAAGCTGAAGTTTGTTTGTTTGTTTGCTTGAACGCGCTAATCTCAGGAACTACTGGTCGGATTTGAAAAAATCTCTCAGTATTAGATAGGCCATTTATCGAGGGAGGCTATCTTACTAATATTATAAACGCGAAAGTTTGTAAGTGTTAAGTGTGGATGTTTGTTACTCTTTCACTCAAAAACTACTGAATGGATCTTGATGAAATTTGGCACAGATATAGATCATATATATAGATCTTTTTATCCCGGGATTATGTTCCTTTGGGATAATTTCCGACATTCACGCGGGCGAAGCCTCGGGCCGCAGCTAGTAGGCTATATAATTATCATCACGCTAAGATCAATAGGAGCGGAGCAGTCATGAAAAATGTGACACAAACGAAGTAGCGCGGGTTAGCTAGTAATTAAATAAAGATTTTCTTTGAATTCTGTCTGCCTTGGCCCTAATAAAGAAATGAGTAATATGACCTCTTTACACGCGGAAAAGGTATTCCACCTTTTCCTCAACACAATATTTAACTGATGGGGATTTCCTATTCAATACAGGACCAGTTTCAGTTAGAAATAATGACTGAATGTATCGTTTTATAATTAAGTACTGGTTTTCTACTTAAAAGAGTATTGGCAGTAAACGTGTTTTCTGGGTCAAATGAAACATATTTCATAGAATGCTATAGCGCAAATTGGAACATCACAATGACACCGTTGATGATTTCCTGTTCCCACCGTTGATGATGAAAACAAAACTAGTGTAAAATCCTGACGCCAGAAAATGAGGCAAAAAATCCAAACAAGTCAGTTTTCGAACAGTATGACGCAGTTGGTTGCATCAAATCTTTGGCTGAAGTAAAATAAATTTCACTAACATGCCTATAACACGTAAAAAAATGGCAGTTATAGGGACTTCCGATAGAAGTGAAAACTTAGAACTTTTATTATTCAAATTAGAAATTTCAGAATGTTTGAATTGTTGTTGTTTGTTGTTTTGTTGTTGTTGCTGTTTGTTTGTTGTTGTTGTTTGTTGTTTTATGTTTGTTGTTGTTTGTTTGTTTGGGTTGTTGTTGTTGTTGTTGTTTGTTTGTTGTTTGTTTGTTTGAATAATAATCAAACAAAAACACTATTTCAACAATGCACAGTATATCCACATTGAACTTTTCACTAAATCCATTCAATGTCACTTATTAAATACGCATGAGTCATGAGCATGTCGGTGACGCGAACACATAAGGTTGTTCTCTACCAAGAACTGCCCAACGCGGCTAAAGAAGATTTCACTTCAATAAATTATTTTATTGAAAACATTTATTTCAGCTCACACAAGAAAGCGCATTACATCTGCCGTTTTAAAGAATATTATGTATTAGTGACACTCGCGGCAAAATTACCTATCATTTATCAAAATCGGTTGAGTAATTACGGGTGGACATAGAAACGGACATACAGGTCGAACACATAACCCTCCTTTTCGGCTTCGCTGCAGTCGGGCTAAAATACCCATTCATCCATACCGATACTTGTTTCTTCTTGGGACAAGAGTGCGTTCATATATTTATCGATATTTTTTGCAAATAGATTAAAATAACACCGTCATTTTTTTCTTTTTAAACTGTTCGAGGACAGTGTTTCCTAGCTGGCTACTTTGCGAAGAAATTTCAAAACAAACTCAGAGGTCTCTTTTTAAATCAACAAAATGGTAACCATGTATTTTTGGTAAAATTATACGAGAATCATGTGGGTCTGAGGTGATATTTTGAGGAAAGGACGAAACAGATTTGAGTCGTTCCTGTCCAGACAGTGCATGCATTTGATCGTGTAACTCAATATAGAACTCAAAACAACGATTTGACGAACATCATCATCTGCCTAGCCTTTTCCCAAAATAAACATATTGGCGTCGGCATCCAGTCAAACCGGATTCAGCCGAATACCAGTAATCTACGTGGAGTGGCTGCTTGCGAGGCCTCCACAACCCATTAACTAGGTAATATGGTACTTCTTGTCACAACTGGTGTCAGATTTTCTAGCTTCTGACAACACTGGTCAACAAAGTTTGTTGAGGACTTGTATTTATAATGTGATTTTAATTTGTAATATTATTTTATTTCCATTGTTTAATTTTATTGTAAATTTAGTAAGTATTTAGTTAATAATTACAGTTAAATTTTTGCATGCCTTAGTAGGTAGATTGTACAAGGTGCACCTACATTATTGTAACATCTTATTTTATTATTTATTTTATGTACCTACCTAAAATCTATGCAAATAAAATTTTACTTACTTTTTACTTACTTTACAAAAAAATACGTTTTGTGTGTCACAAGAAAACTTTTTATAAATTATGTTTAGAACATGTTTAAGTATCACAGAACTGAAACTAGAATGATTCAGATACGCACTGCTTTCCTGTAATATGAGTATTAATTGGAGCTTTGAGGCTAAAACGGAAGCTTTCAAGTGCTTACAGTACGGATTAATCAAAATTAAATTGTTGGTTATGTATGGTACGGCAGGATACTCAACTATCTTTTTCTACTAAGAAATATTAAAAAGCTCACTTTTTTTTAAACTGATGATGCGGAATTAGTTTTTTTGTGCTTTAAAAATAAATTCACCATAAATAGTAGTAGTTAGTTATGTTAGAATCATTTGAATAGTTTTCCCACATTATATAAGAAGAAAAAAACTTAGTGAACTGAAAAAATAGCTAGTTTATTGAAAAATAAAAAAGTCTGAAATAACAAGGTAAAGGGAAAATGATGTTTGTGGTAGATAGTTATAACACAAAAACTAGACTAGTGATCAAAACAAAATAAATATTAATTAATATATATATATATGTATATATATATATTTTTATTATTATTTATTAATTTTATTATTATTAATTAATATTAATTATTAGGTTTTTTTTTATTTATTTATTAAATTAATTTTTTTTTTTTTTTTTTAAATAAATATGCTTTTGCCAGTTCAAAAATAGTAATCCCATTACTTGTTAGAAAAATTTTGTTGACCAGTGCAATCCGTAACGACTGCCAAAGATTTACCTACAAATGGCAGTCGGGACCAACGTGTTATCGTGCTTTCCGATTTCCAAGCGGCTGTTATTTAGTCACGTGCTCGTTAATGTAAGTACGAACAATTTAATGAGCAGTATCAAAGTGAGGACATTTGGGTAGGCCGTATATAGAACTCAAGTTATATCCACATTATGCATACCAGCCGAGCTGCTTTATTGCCAGAACAAGCTCTACAAGAATAACATCCATTTACTACAAAACAGCAAAACTATATTCATAACATACAGGAGGATCGAGTAGGCGTGACATCTAAGAATAATAAATCAATCACCTATAACTGGTTAATGAACGAGTTTACAAAACAAGTGAAGGATAAAACAACCAGTTTCCTCTTTGTATTTACAAGAATATTGTAGGCGTTGCCGTAAAATTGCATCGCACTGAGTTGCGGAATTTGTTCGAAAGGGTCACCGCGGAAGGAACACGGATGGGTTTTAGTAAGTAAGAGTCTACCGCTCCGCCAAGAGCGGAAGAAGTCATCTGATGATATCCCAATTATCCCATCCATAAAAAAATAATACAACCGACTTCTACACAAAAAAAGCGGACAAGATTATTACGGAATAGTACCCTAGAGATAGTAAAAAGAAGAGAGGAAGACAAGAGAAGGATGGAGCAGTGGTGGCCGAGTGGTAACGGCCCCGACTTACGAATCGTAGGTCGTGAGTTCAAACCCAGCCAGGCGCATTACTTTGTGTAATTAACTTCATCACCACTGCTCTCAAAACGGTGAAGGAAAACATCGTGAGGAAACTGGCATGTCCTAGAATCAAAATTTCGAAGAAATGTGACGTGACAGTCACCAACCCGCACTGGGCCCGCGTGGTGGATTACGGCCCATTCCCTCTCCTAGAGAGGAGGCCTGTGTCTCAATAGTGGGGACATTCAAAGGCTGATTATGCTATGCTTATGCTTAGGCAAGAGAAGAGATGGGAGGACGAGATAAAATTAACAGCCGTTCCCAACTGGAGAAATCATTGGAAAACGTTATAAGAGGCATACTGAAACGAGAGACATTCTGTGACCACTACAACAGGGTAGTTAACTAAAAAAATCTGATTAGTCCGTCTGATAGATTTCCAAAAAATATTGGACACGTATTTTTTTTCTTTTTTCACATAAACAAAAAATTAAGACGATATAGTGCGTAAAAAACTTGTGTGACGTCACTACTTGCTATAATTTTTACCGGGCAGTGACGTCACATGCTCCCAGTCTCCCACTGATCTTTGATGCTTTTTATCTTCGTCAGTTTTTATAGATTTGATAAAGGAAAAAATACGTGTCTAATATTTTTCTATACCTAATCTAACTGACGGACTAAACATGATCATATATTTTTTACTCAGGCAACATCCCTATTTTCTAATATAATAGGCCCATTTATTGCTTGATTAAAGGTTAACACTACCAGAAATATTTAGAAAATCTGAGGATATGTTTTGGTAATCCATTACGCGACCGGCCTAATGACCGATTGACAGTCATCAGCAGGGTCATTATCTAAATCATTGCTTAATGATAACCGGCCAATTAACATTTATGTGCGATCACGAACAATATAAAAGAGAAGCACTACCCTTCCAACCTGGTCGTGTTACCTATGTGACGTGTGTATTATACCTACATACACAAGCGTACTATTATGCTTGTGTATGTGTGTATATTATGTGACTAATAAAACCTTGAAGGCTCAGTTCGCGCGATATTCATATACATTTAAGACGTTTCCTTATAAAATCCAGTGCTGTGTGAAATCGATTTAATAAAACATGAATAAAAAATAACAAATTGAAAAATTTTGACAGCAATTTTGGCGCGAATTCGCTTTTTAGGTTATGTTTTATTAAACAAAACGTTTTGGTTTGGATAAAAAGTTTCCAAAATGAATGTGAAAGTGTTATTAGTTGTGTTTGTATTTATTAAAGTTGTGTTATTACAAGGAACTGGTTCAGGAAATGATGGAAACTGTAAGTATATTGTCTCTCTTTGTATACCTATTTTTTTTCTGAATCAAAGTGCTGAGCAAGCGTATAACCTTGTTATTCCTAAGATAGAATAAATATTTTTTATTTGTTGACTGTGTATGCACACATTTTTGTTCTTGAATCGTGCAACCGGCTTTTAGCTTATCGGCTACAAAAAATGTAATTGCTAAGTAAGCAGATGGCTTATCTTGGTAAAAAGACTTGCAAAACCACAATATAATGAACTTACATGATATAGCGTCATTGACTTTGACAGATTTTTTTTATTTCTTTTTTCTCTGTCAGTCAAAAAAAAAATAAAAACTTTCCAAGTTAGGAAATTCTCGATTCAGAAAGGCTCTTCTAAGTTAACAACTTCATTCATCGAAGTTCGACTAGACCAGCCAAAGGTAACATAACTCAGAAAAACAAAAAAAGGATAAAATAACTTTAATTTCAGTGTTTTTCACGGTAGAGTTTTCAAGAAATCGGTGATTTTGGTTGTTTCTTCGTTTTTTTGTATTTTTTTTGTTTTGTTTAGAAGTCGGTTGTATTTTATTTTGTAAACAAAATTCTTTTTATTTTTTCACATTTTAGTAGTAATACCCATGAGCTAAACGTACCCATCACAACGTACGTATTATAAACTGGTGTAAGCAATAAACAGACACGCGATTTCAGCAATTCCGGAAGATTTGCTATCATTTATTGAAGAGTTCCGTTTCCTATCTCCGAAGTTCTTCATCAGATCTTTACGAAACTTCAGGAGTGGAATTCCCTACCAGAGTCTGTGTTTCCTGATAACTGCAACCTACGTCTTTATTGTCTTTAAGTCAAGAGTGAATAGGTTACTTCTAGTCAAGCATGCTTCATCTTCGCTTAGCTACCATCAGATGAGATAATAGTCAAATGTGAGGCTATTCATAGTAAAACATAAATAAAAAAAACATCGTAAAAATACAATACTTTTTACAAAAAAATACAACCGACTTTTACACAAAAAATCAAAAAAGTGCAAAATAACTTTAATTTCGGAACTCGGTGTTTGTGGTTGCTTTTTCGTTTTTTGAACACCGACTTCCGAAATTAAAGTTATTTTGCACTTTTTTGATTTTTTGTGTAAAAGTCGGTTGTATTTTTTTGTAAAAAGTATTGTATTTTTACGATGTTTTTTATTTTTCACTTTTTAGTGGTACCTACATCCCCCTCCCCTCACCCCCCCCCCCACCTAAACGAACCAATCACATTGGCGTAAAAAAAACGTACTGCTCCTTTGCAGAGTAAACTAAGAGGTCGTCAATGTAGATAATGTAGTTATTTTTTTTAGATTTTTCGAAAACCGCTTGGTTGATTTCGATAAAATTTTCATGGGACCATTTGGGAAGTATACCCTTTCGAACAAAAAAAGAATTTTTCAAATCGGTTGAAAAGCGACGGAGTTATGCGCGAACAAACATAAATAAAAAAAAAATACAAACATCCGAATTGAGAACCTCCTCCTTTTTTAGAAGTCGGTTAAAAAAAACTAGCAAAGGACCACCTCGACATACTACGATGCTCTTCCAAACCGGTATACAGTTTTTTTTTTCATTTTACATCGACAAGTGAGAATGAAAACATTATCGTTAGTCGAAGCCACGCATAAATAGGGCTAATTCAAATACTAACTAATCGTTCTCACTCTTTATATGGGACCACATGACAAGCATCAGCTTTCGAATATATAATGAATCATCAAAATCGGTACACTATTAAAAACAAAAAGGCACAAAACAAAATACAGTCGACCTGAGAAACTCCTTTTTTGAAAGTCATTTAAAAAAAGAACGAAAAATGAGCATAAATTCTCTGTAGAGTAAATTAACCGGTATTATATGCGGTAAAACAGGCTCTTAGATGAGTAAAGATTGCTACCAAAATCCATGTAGGTTATACTTACTAGCCGCTCTGCCAGGGTTTGTGGAATTGTTCGAAATAGTTACCACGGCCCTACTGGAACGCAATGGGAAGAAGAACAAGGATGGATTTTCGTCAGTCAGAATCTGACACTCCCTCCTACTTCGCTTACCGTGAGACTACTTCTAAAACACAAAATTGGTACTGGCCACAGAAAGCGCAAAAATAAGACAAAAATACTTGATAAGTATTTATAAAATTAAACTCAATTGGTTCTATTATCGTTATCCAGTTTTGTGACTTAGCGTTCCTACTATTCTTAGAATTTGCAAAATCTGTTGTGATGTTCTATAAAAATCTCATCGTAGTGGTATCTCTTCAAAGTTAGAGTGAACAGGCTTCTTCTGGGTAAGCTCATTCCATCGTAGACTTTGTCTCTGTTACCTGTGATCTAGACTAGAGTCAAGAGCAAATCCATTTCACAATAAAAAAGAAACTAGGGTGAAGTGAGTTACGAATCCATCCATCACTCACTTCGAACTCACTTAACTTAAGAATGCACGCTGAGATGTTTACAGAGTACACCGTCTATATTATAGTGCTATAAAATCCCACCTTGAAACTTAGGTACACTCTTGATTTGATTAATTGAACTGTCATTCTATCTTGATTTAAATCGAGATAGAATGACAGTTAACTTCAATCTCTACCTGAGTTTTCGCAGTGAGATGTTTACAGAATATCGTAGTAATATTGGCTCAGGTAAACTTGAAAAGTTCAAAAAACTTCAAAGTTTTTATATACAAGCCGATTAAAAGTTAAATCCCCTATTTTATGATGCGAGTCTAATTCTTATAAAAACTTGTTTCCTTATAATAGGTCGTTAAAAAAAACCCAATCATCTTTAGTGCAATAATTAATTTTCGAGGTAACTTTGTGAGTGCGTAGATTTATTACTTAGCGAAAACTTCGTGGTCTCTCTGGTTTCTTGATCGACGGACGGATCTCGATGAAACTTGTCTGGAATAGCACATAGACTATTTATACCGGGAGTATGTTCCTTAGGAATATTTACCGACAGTCACGCAGGTGAAGGGGGGGGCGGGTGGGAACTCATCAAATTACTTCTTCCGTTCTGGGCGGAGGGGAAAGGAGTGTCAGAGTCTTACTGACTAAAACCCATCTGTGTTCCTCCTAGAGTCGTTTACGTTCCAGGGCCGCGGTGACTCTTGCGAATAAATTCCGCAACCAGAGGCTAGTTATAAATCTGTCTATATATACAGTGTGAAATCTAATGGTTGTTTTCCCGCGGCAGGACGATTACCCATCAGTAGTACTATCGAAACACAAAGTTAAACTAAAAAAATAAATGTTTTTTTTTTCTCAAATCATTAAAAAAGTGTTCATAAACTCGAAAGAGCGAGAATCAATAGTAGTGCACTAGACATAAAGTAGGTAGATACCTACATGAGACGCACGTACCGCCGCGTACCTACATATCGCGCGATGCACTACTGTTGGTTCAAGTCGCTTTCGAGTTTTGTTTATCACAATTGTTAATCTGCCATTTATGGAGTCTAATATTTTTTATATATATAAATCGATTGTATTACCGATACAAACTCATTTCGCTTCGGGAAAACAACCATTAAAATTTCACACTGTATATACATAATTATGTATTTATATAAAAGCGAAATACCACTCACTGATTAATCACGAAATCTCAGAAACTATAACACCTAAAAACTTGAAATTTGGCAGGTAGGTTCCTTCTAGGGTGTAGACATCCGCTAAGAACGGACTTTACGAAACTACACCCCTAAAGGGCTAAAACGGGGGTGGAAATAGTTTGTACTAATTCTGCGTAGACGAAGTCGCAGGCCAAGTGCTAGTCTAAATATATATAACTCAAAAGTGACTGACTGACTGACATAGTGATCTATCAACGCACAGCCCAAACCACTGAACGGATAGGGCTGAAATTTGGCATGCAGGTAGATGTTATGACGTAGGTATCCGCTAAGAAAGGATTTTGATTAATTCTACCCCCAAGGGGATAAAATAGGGGATGTAAGTTTGTATGAAACTTTGTCAATTTTAAACCGATCGGGCTGAGAGTTTCAAAATCGGGGCTAAAGTAACTATTCCACGCGGACGAAGTCGTGGGCAGAAGCTAGTATAAAATAAAACTACGAACATTGTAACCATCTAAAACGCTCAGACGTTCAAAAACGTGTAAATACTAAGTCGAGTGCTAGAGTTGAATATTTTGACATTATAACAAGTTTTTGAAGGTCCTCCGGTGCACTGGGCTGCGGTCAAACCGCTTCGCTTCAGAGGACACGGAATAAGACGCTTGTTAATAGTATATCACTGGGAAGTAAAGTAGGTAACTTTAACATTATGTTTATTACTAATTCCTGCATTTCCTGCCAGCGACTTAGTACCAGCACCGTAATAGTAGATAAGGAAACATAGTACCAGTATAAAATAATCAAAATAACAAATCAAAATCCTGCTCCCCGACTTTTGCCTAACGAGCCAGCCCGCGCCGCTGAGCCATTAGCTTTAAAACCCCCAACTGATAATAATCTGACCCAGCCTGTCCCTTGCTGCCTTCCTGAAATGTCGGAAAGGTAGCAAGGGACATCGTCATCTAAATATATATAACTTAAAAGTTACTGACTGACTGACTGACTGACATAGTGATCTATCAACGCACAGCCCAAACCACTGAACGGATCGGGCTGAAATTTGGCATGCAGGTAGATGTTATGACGTAGGCATCCGCTAAGAAAGGATTATGATTAATTCTACCCCCAAGGGGTAATAAAATAGAGGACAAAAGTTTGTATGAAACTTAGTCAATTTTAAACCGATCGGGCTGAGAGTTTCAAAATCGGGGGTAAAGTAACTATTCCACGCGGACGAAGTCGCGGGCAGAAGCTAGTGTAGTATATAGGCTTAGTTTTAGCCCTGGCTGGGGGCCTTAAATTCATTTGAGGCCACCACAGGATAGTCCAGTTAAGCAGTAATCAGCCTTAGTGTGCTGAAATGCGAGTGGTCACATACAAAAAAAAAACTAAGTCCTGTATTGCAAATACACCATTTACAGCTACAGTTCCAGCGCGGCAGTTGCACGTTCCAAATAGTAGATTCTATGGACAAGAACGTGCAAGAAACTCCATGGAATCTCTTTTAAATCAGTTTTTACAAAATTGTATCCTTGAAGAGCATCTGCCAAAAATAATGCTGGGTTAACTGGGAAAACCATAGTTACGGAATTTTTGGCTAAATCAATACCTAATTTGTATGCACGTCAGTTCTGCAACATTAAATACTTTAACTTTTCTTTAATGAACTCTTTATGATTTATTTTTGTTAAGATTATGCAATACGATTATTCTGGTTCATTAGAGGAAAATAAAATAATACCTTATTAAGGCAATCAATTTTCACTGCTTTACTGATGCTGTGGAGAACTGTGACGATTTTGTTGAAAGTATTTTTTTTATTTCATTGCGTATTTCCTAAAAAAATCAAATTGATCCACCAAATAGATTTCCTAAAAAAAAAACTCGTATTTTTTCTTTATTCACGTAAACAAAAAAATAAAACACGATACAGTGCGTTGAAAACCCGCGTGGCGTCACATTTTGTAAACTTTTTACTAAAATGTCTCTACTCTTGAACTTTGATGGGCTATATCTTTGTAATTTTTTGTCGTTTTAAAATAATAAAAAAAAAAATACGTATCCAATAGGTACTTTTAGAAAATCTAACAGACGGACTAAATTAGATTAGGTACTATTGTTTTTTCTAGGAATGTACCCAATTCACTGTGCTTAGTCCGTTTAATCCTTTGCTCGTTAGGTAAATGTGAACTTTATAATAAGGTTGTTTTTCAATAGAGATGTGAGAGGTACAGTGCCCCTTGGCAAGACTGATGGTAGATTTCTTGGCTTCTGACTTCCCGTAACGACTTTCAAAGTTCTCAGTGACAGCCGAGCCGAGACCACCGACCTAACGTGCATTCAGGGGTGTCTCAGATTCGGGAAATGCAGGGTGATTCTCGGTCACCGTAGGCGCGGGCCGGTTTCTTATCGGACGGCGAGCTATGGGTGGCTCGCCGTCCGATAGCAACCAGGCCCGGGTCGACGGCGCCGAGTGTTCCACGCGCGCCTCAAAGAGCTATCAGCAAAGAAGACGGGGCCCCATATGGTCAGTGCCTGCTAGGGTTGCGGAATTTGTTCAAAAGAGTCACCGCGGCCCTGGAACGCGGCGGGCACTAGAAGGATCACGGGTGTGTTTTAGTCAGTAAGAGTCTGACACTCCCTTCCGCTCCGCCCAGAGCGGGAGAAGTCATTTGACGATTTCCCACCCAGAATAAAAACGGGTGTCTCAAATATGTAATGAAATGAATTAACATTGAAAAAATGAAATACAAAAGAACTTTTGTTTCTTTTTTGCGTTCTTCACGCGTCAGTGCGTTTAGATTTATGTATTATTTATTAACACTTCTAAAGCCTTTTAAGTATACTTAAGGTTATAGCAGTGTGTTTGGGATTTCCCGGCACCTATCGTTAGATTATATCTGACAGGAAAGTCCGTTGAGGTCAGACGAAGATTTCAATTCTCCGAACGTATTAATTTATTCGGATTTATCAAGTCGTAAGTACGAGTATCTACAAGCTCGTGGCTACGCAAAAAAGCTGCGTCAAGCGGTTGGTCCCGGCTGTCATTTGTGGATCTTTGGCAGTCGTTACGGATTATCAGATGCCGTAAAACTTGACTCCAGTCTTGCTAAAAAGTACCGTGTTACCGATTGGTAGTTATTGGACCTTATCATACCGAGTCTCCTCGTCCCTTTGGAAAGCACGTTAAGCTTTCGGTCCCAGCTGTCACTTATAGAACTTTGACAGTTTTTACGATAGTCAGAACCCAGAATATGATATCAGTTTTGAGTCTTGATCTTTAAGGCTTTTGTCCCAGCTGCCTTTGAGTTGTGAAAATACACTTTTAATAGGGATGTTTCCTGAGTAAAAAATTTAGGATTATGTTTAATCCGTCAGTTAGATTATAGAAAAATATTGGACACGTATTTTTTCCTTTATAAAATCTATAAAAACTGACGAAGATACAAAGCATCAAAGATCAGGAGTGGGCTTGTGACGTCACGGCCCGGTAAAAATTGTAGCGAGTAGTAACGTCACACGAGTTTTCAACGCACTGTATCGTCTTCATTTTTTGTATACGTGAAAAAGGAAAAAATACGTGTCCAATATTTTTTGGAAATCTATCCGACGGACTAATTAGATTTTTTTAGTTAACTACCCTATTGTACATCGTTCAATTCATAAAATTCATTATAAACTTCATCAGTACATTCTCCATCTGTACATCCAATCGCAGTAATAATTGTTTTCGCGCACGTATGACTGGGTACAGCCAATATCATACGCGCTATGGATAACCGTCTTCACCAAAGCGACTCGTGACGAAAATTCGTGACGAAAAATTTTTACACTTTTTTCGCTTAGCGCCCATTCACCTAGCACGCACTGTTTGGTAAGGAACTTAGTTTGAAAAACTATAAAAATCAGCCGCATACACAGTGACCGCTCCCTCCCCGACTTTTGCCTAACGAGCCAGCCCGCGCTGCTGAGCCATTAGCGTTAAATCCCCTAAATAATAATAACTGACCCAGCCTGTCCCTTGCTGCCCCTCTCAATGACCCCGTTAAGCCGAGGCCCGTATCCCACAGGGGATGCCCTTAGCGAAGCGGTCATTTAGCTTTTAGAAGTTTTTAGCCCTGGCTGGGGGCCTTAAATTCATTTGAGGCCACCACAGGATTGTCCGGTTAAGCAGTAACCAGCCTTAGTGTGCTGAACTGCGAGTGGTCCATTCCAAAAAAAAAAAAAAAAACAGTGACCGCTGGGCCTTGGGTAGTTTCCACACAGTGGTTGCCTGAGGATGACGTGGCGAGACGACTCCTACTGCAAGGGTTGCTTCGAGTTGGCTCAGGAAAAAACCTCTGGAAGGGGCCTTTGCCCAGCAGTGGGTCTGGATCAAACTACAGCTCTGGAGCAACTACGATAACATTTTCTATAAAAACGGCAAAAACATCACGTTTGTTGTATGGAGGCCCCGCTATAATAATTATTTATTTTACTCTTTTTTAGTATTTGTTGTTATAGCGGCACGAGAAATACATCATCTGTGAAAATTTCAACCGTCTAACTATCACGGTACACCCTTTGCGTACGGAACCCTAAAAATCATCTCTTTTCGTTCATCTGTACTCTGTGGTTTTAGCAAAGACGAATCTTGAATACCTATCTATACTAATATTATAAAGCTGAAGAGTTTGTTTGTTTGGTTGTTTGTTTGTTTGTTTGTTTGAACGCGCTAATCTCAGGAACTACTGGTTCGAATTGAAAAATTCTTTTTGGGTTGAATAGACCATTTATCGAGGAAGGCTTTAGGCTATATATCATCACGCTTAAGTCAATAGGAGCGGAGCAGCGATAAAGAATGTTTTAAAATCGGGGATTCCACGGGGACGAAGTCGCGGGCAGCAGCTAGTAAGTAATAAATACACTTGCAAATAATTCTCGCCAAGGTCACGTACCGGACTTGGGCGTTTTTATTTACTTTTTAAATGGCTGTGTTAGTTTTGTTTTTTCTTTTTTGTCTGTGGTTGTAAGATTAATTTAAATTTAATGGCCAGGTGTTCCTAGACGGTTTGTTGAACCTGACCCGTTTTGTTCCCTTGAATGTGTTTGATTGGGACTTGAGGGACTGACGATCCGATCGAAAAACGCATTGTAACTGTAACGTTATAAAATTGTTGATATTGGTAGAGAGGTATTAACATATATTTTTTCTACCGTCATAAACTGAATAGATTTGGCTAAAAAATTGTTTGAAACAAGCCTATTTGGCTCTTGTCAGCGCCTTAACTATTGATAAAAAAATTGGCTCTAAGACTCGGTTTTGGAAACTCATTAATTCCTTAAGGCTCTTGAAAAGTTATGTAATTCCATCGAAAAAAAAGTTATGCCCACCATATACAGAGGCACGTTTTTAAATCCGCGTCCTTTTATTTCCCGCTGACCAGATGCATCTTATATCAGATAATACCTACATACAACGAGTCACCTTCGCTTTCATTTCAACCAGTATTCGCCAAAATCATAAAAGGAAATGTCAATATCGGACGCCATTTTGAATTCTTGGATGCAACTCTGACGTTTCGTAACGGGGAATTTCGCCGACGTCATAAATTGCAAGAACTTTTATGTTTTTTTTTATTAATGGCCGCCCCGGCTTCAAACGGATAGAATGCTATTACTATATATACCTACTACAGAATGTCTTTATATACAATGAAAGTATTAATAGATAAGATAAGATATAACTTAATTGTATAGGGCCTGCGGATGGCGAGCTATGGGTGGCTTGCCGTCCGATATCAACCAGGCCCGGAGCGACGCGCAAATAAGACGGAGTCAGTGCCTGCTAGGGTTGCGGAATTAATTAGAAAGAGTCCTGCGTCGTCGTCGCAGCCCTGGAACTCGGCGGGCACTAGAAGGATCACGGGTTTTAGTCAGTAAGAGTCTGACACTCCCTTCCGCTCCAGCCCAGAGCGGGAGAAGTCATTTGATGATTTCTCATCCAAAGGAAAAGGGCTATCGTGTGAGTTCAGATAGGAACTCCCTTGTAAAGTACTGCATGGTACCTATAAAGCTGCATTCGGTCCGACTGGAAGCGGACACCAAAACGTTGGTAAAGTCTAGGTAGATTGTTAACTAATCTATACTAATATTATAAAGCTGAAGAGTTTGTTTGTTTGAACGCGCTAATCTCAGGAACTACTGGTTCGAATTGAAAAATTCTTTTTGGGTTGAATAGACCATTTATCGAGGAAGGCTATAGGCTATATATCATCACGCTAAGACCAATAGGAGCGGAGCAGCGATAAAGAATGTTTTAAAATCGGGGATTCCACGGGGACGAAGTCGCGGGCAGCAGCTAGTTCATTATAATCTTACATTAATATGCATGCGTCTGTGTCACGTTTCTCAAAAACGGCTGAACCAGTTCCGTTGCGGTTTTGAGGTGTGTCCTCGCATCAAGGTAGCTTTGCACTTGATGTTGTCATTCCATTGTTTGTTACATCTTCAGTGATTTGTTTATGGTTTCCTAGTTTACTTAATAGTTAATTGTATGCTTAGCATAAAAGTGTGCTGATTAAGTACCTAGATTATGCGGCAATAGTCCTTGGGTTTGAAAATCTAGAACTAAGAAAAAACCCAAGTAGCCCATAACCTACCTTACCTTTACCTTTACCTTTTATAACCACCCAGAAATAAATACGTATTTTGTAAAAGTTTGAACAAATGAATGAACGCAAAGGGCACTAGGAGGAACACGGGTGGGTTTTAGTCAGTAAGAGTCTGACACTCCCTTCCGCTCCGCGCAGAGCGGGAGAAGTCATTTGATGACTTCCCATCATCACAGCCATCGTTAAAAAAAAAGTTGCAACCCAACCGATATTAAGTGAAGAACCACGCCCGGTAACTAAAACGAAAATGAAAAAAATATATACAATGTTGTGATGGCCGAGTGGTAACGGCCCCGACTTCAAACCCAGCCAGGCGCATTACTTATTGTAATTAATTTCATCACCACTCCTCCCAAAACGGTGAAGGAAAACATCGTAAGGAAATCGGCATGTCCTAGAACCAAAAATTCGAAGACATGTGACATTCACCAACCCGCACTGGGCCCGCGTGGTGGATTACGGCCCATTCCCTCTCCTAGAGAGGTGGCCTGTGTCCCAGCAGTGGGAAAATTAAAAGGCTGATTATTATATATGTTGTGACAAACTGTCAAACGAGCATCAGTGGTGGGACTAGTGGACTTCTGCCCAGTCCTCTGCCTACCTTTTAGGGAAACACAGAGAGTGATATTATGTTATAAGCAATATTAATAAGCAATAACTGAAGCAATTAAGTTTACTACGAAGCGATTTGTATGCAACTTTATTTAATAGGTTTTTAATTATATTAATCAACACACACACAAAAGACAACCATATAGGTTTTTATGTCATGTTCAACTTTATTTCTTTAAAATGAATAGCATTTAAGCATTTTTATCTTAGGATTAGGTAACCAGCGCCCCACCCGGGCTTAAAAATTATACATATACTTACATGTCACCATGGACGTACCCATGGTGGGGCAGGGTGGGGCGCTTGGACCTCTGTCGCCCCCATTCATACGGACCCGAGGTGGCGGCGCGTGGTGTTCCCGTGCGCCCCTCTTTGACTTCGCGGGGGGTGTCAAACATCTCACTCCCTCCGCTGACCCGAGCTGGCCCGCAGAGGGCGCTGGCTGGCACCAGTCGGGGATGGAACACCGGGTTGGTTTTAATCAGTAAGAGTCTGACAGACCCCTCCGCCCGCCCCAGGGTGGAGGAAATACATGAGGATTTCCCCGTAAAAAAAGGGTGGGGCGCTAGCCCCACGATTGACTTGTAAGGTACCTAACCAAAGCCCAAACGGCAGAAGTTAGAGACACATCATCAAAAAAAAACATGAAATTCGTGTGACGTAGGTAATTTATGGATGGCCCGTATATTATACAAGTTTACAATATTTTGGTGACATACACAAAAAATTCCTCGTGTTCGAAAGAATCACCGCGGACTTGGAACGCAAACGGAGTTAGGTCGTAGTAACTATTTAGTAATCTGTGGTTAGGTGGAACACGGATGGGTTTTAGTCAGTAAAAGCACAGATTAATAAATAGTTACTACGTAAGTAAAAGTCTGACACTAACTTCCGCTCAGCCCGGAGCGAGAAGTTATTTGATGATTTAATTCCCACCCATTAAAAAGGTACTAGACTAACAAGAGGCAATGACTGATGACGTTTTGAGTATAACTTGAAAAGGCTGAAAGTTAGGTAATTTCTAATACTCGATGACAAAACTGTACCTCAATACAGTATTATAATTATCTGTGCTCAATACCTATGAATAAGCAAATTGATTGAATAGAACAGCCGAGTGGACTCGTAAACTATGTAATTTTTCTATACTATACATATAATATTAAATTATTAATATAAAGAGGAAATCTTTTTGGTTTTTTTGCTTGCTTGCACCGAATAAGCTCCGAAACTACTGGATTTATCATTATCAGCGAGTAACATAGTCTATATTTTAGCCACGGGATCGGGAACTACGCGGGTGAAGTCGCGGGGCGCTGCTAGTCTATATCTTATACTAATATTATAAAGATGAAATATTAGTATTTTTGTATGTAACGAATAAACTCAAAAACTACTGGACGATTTCAAAAATTCTTTCACCATTAGGTAGCTACATTCACCCTGAAAAACATAAGCTATACTTTATCCCCGTATTCCCACGGGAACGGGAACTACGCTGGTGAAACCGTGGGGCGTTGCTAGTTTAAAATAAAGCATTCATAAATCTGACCTAAGCCATCAAGTTTTACGTACGTGTAACTACTGCCACATGCATACGTTCCTAGGCAATATAGGTATCTACCGTCGTCTATGAAGTAAAATCTAATACGTTTGTCCTTTCACATCAAACAGCGCTGATCTGTGAGCACTTTGTGCGATGGGCGTAAAACAGACTTATAATTACGTGTCCTTAACTTGTCAGAAACTGTAATTTTCCTTATGTAAATATTGCACTATAAAACCTAGGTTATGTTGTCATAATTTGCCTTTAAATAATTTTGCTAAGTACAGCTCCTAAACGAAGAATGGGTCTGTCTTCAAGGTTGCTGGTGTCGATTCGTTGATGGGTACCTGAGCTACGTGAGCATCCATTAGTAAAATACTGCATGATACACCTCTGTGCTAGGAAATAGTCTGTTTCACCGTTAAAAAATACAATGAGATCGTGGGTTGTGGGTTCGATTCCCGCACGGGACAAATATTTGTATGACCTACAGATAAAGATCTCCTGGCTTATTCGTATTTTACGGCATCTTGATTCAGATTAAACAGAATGTAGCAATTGCTCACTAATCTTATGATTAGTTTAGTGTTCAAAATATTAAATTTTCATAGCATAATAGCATAAGCATAACCAGCCTTTTAACGTTCCCACTGTTGGGACACAGGCTTCCTCTCTAGGAGAGGGAATGGGCCGTAATTCAGCACGCGGGCCCAGTGCGGGTTGGTGAATGTCACATGTCTTCGAAGTTTTGGTTCTAGGACATGCCGGTTTCCTCACGATGTTTTCCTTCACCGTTTTGAGAGCAGTGGTGATGATATTAACTACACAAAGTAATGCGCCTGGCTGGGTTTGAACCCGCGATCTACAATTCGTAAGTCGGGGCCGATACCACTCGGCCACCACTGCTCTCCAAAAAATCTAAATTTTCATACACATGAAGAAGCATCGTTGTAGTAATGGACATCGTTCAATAAAACCTAAGTACTTAAAATGCTCACTGTTCACTGTCTCTGCATGTAAACCGGTCCGATCAACGTGGCAACGCTTCAGGAAGATCCTTTTTATGAATGGGAAATCATCGGGAGCGGAAGGTAGTGTCAGACGGTAGAGTCTGACTAAATCCCATCTATGTTCCTCCTAATGCCCGCCGTGTTGCAGTGCGGCGGTGACTTTTTCGCAAAAAAAAAACTAAGAATCACCGGGCATTTTTATGTCCCGTAGTTGAAGTGTTTCTAAAATATCGCTGGACCGGTCATCGTGGTGAAGCGTTGGTGGGGACCCATGTACTTCTATCGGGGATGGCCTAGGTATGTCCAGCCCCCCTAGTCAAGTTGATAATCTGCAATCGTTAACGCTAGTCGAAAACGAATCAAATGGGAATGAAATCATCTCAACGTTAAGTCACGTGGTTAGAACAAACGAATTGAAAATTCGTAGCTAACTTCACATCGTTCAAAATGATAGAATGAATTGTTATCGTTACTACAATGTTCGACGTTACATCCTTTGTTAAAATGTTTAAACTTAATGTTTAAAGCATTTAAACAGAGTTAAAATTTTAACCTGTTTGACGTTTGTAGGATCAATCGCCAGAGACTAAAGAATAGGTCGTTTTTCTAAAGACAGTGTAGAACGAGCGGCCGACTCAGGCGCGTCAACATGGCTACCAACTTATCGTTTTCTACAGTTGCTGACACCGAAGCGTTACCGATTGGAGAACAGAATTCGACACGAAACGTTTGTAACTTGGCTAGGGGGGCTGCAGTTGAAATGTTGATAAAACCCATGTACCGTACATTTTTATTGGTTTATCTGGAAGGTAAAGTAATCATAGTCTCGCGGATATCATTAGATGATTATTGGCATATTTAATTGTGGAAATAATGACACGGTTCGAGCTGTGCAGATATTATATTTCCTTGTATCATTTCAAGGTACTCGTATGTCCATTATTTAGTCATCTATACTCCATTCACAATAAGATTAGGGGAGATGGGGGAATTGGGAGTCACTTAAGGAAAACTCGTTATTGTAATCACAAATGATCAGTCTCATATTTTTTTCATATTTACTCATCTTTAAAAACTAATCAGGTATCGAGACACATAAGTTTTCTTTGGCTATCATTTACATAAACATAATTATAATTGAGAAACAAAAAAGTAGTTTTGACTCTAATTACCCATATGTAAGGGAAATGAAAGTCAGCTCATGGGGGAATAAGAGTCAAAATTATAAAACAAATAGAACTCAACATAATTAAAAATTATAAATGATAACCAAATGGAATCACAACAAATAATATTATAAATCGATTTCATGCAAATATCACAGCGATAGCGACTTAGATCATCACATCCTGTACATGCGTCATAGGCCCATCCAGCACAGAGACGGCAATGGCACCAGATTGCTCATGGTTTTCCCTCGTCAAGGTATATTGCGCACACAGACTGTTCACGCTCTTTCTGGTAGTTTTGCTGGATGTTTAGTGGGATTTCAATATTTGCTAAGTCACTATCTCCACTCTTTGCGTATTCACACGCCTTCTCTTATGCGTACAGCAGCTTCTGCAAATCATCAGTAGTCGAACACGCTTTAGAGGTATTTCTGGTCCAGTTCCTTGGCATATAAAATGAAGAAAAAGGTTTTATCATAATAAAAAATGACGCGGGGAAAGTTGATTTTGGGTAATGAGAATCAATTGGGTTCAATTGATTCTCATTACCCCAATGATGGTTTATTTGCAAGATTTTAATTATTACACAAAAACATCACAAAATCTAATACCTTGCATTAATACACATAAATTTAGTTCTAGTACTATATTTTAAGATTATTCTGTACGCAAAATTAACAAATATAGATACTCACGTTTACTATAGAAATTTCGGAAATTTTACAACAGCCACTCCCCTGTGATACATGTGTCGCTCCAAGTGACGCGAGCGTGACTACCGGGTCGGCGTTTGGGGAGTGTGGGAGAGGTGCAAAGCTAAACCCCATGCGATATGACCGTATTTTGTAAAGCTTAAGGTTCATTTATTTTTAAACTGACCCTCATTACCCACTGACTCTCATTCCCCCCAGCTCCCCTAGACATTGGAACAAAATTGTTTACAGTCCGTTCAACCGATTTTTACTTCTATTCCGTACGCATAAGGATGGCATTAAAAGCAAAAATGTGATTATAATACCAACTGTTTACTGCAGCTAACATGTGTCATGCCACTAACGTAATAGAAGTCAAAATCGGTTGAACGGACTGTAAAAAAGATGTATTTCAATGTCTAATCTTATCGTGAATGGGGTATAGTTATATAGATCTTTTTGTGGCAATACGGTTTCGAAAAAAGAAACCGTATTGCCACAAAAAATTAATAAAGATTTGGTACTTTTTTTTAGTTTTTTATTATTGGTTAGCACAAACTCAAAGCATTTATTAACCGACTTATAAAAAAGGAGGAGGTTCTCAATTCGGATGTTTGTATGTTTTTTTTCAATTAAACCCACCATCCACACCATTACACCATACCACCACCACCACCACCACCATTTACACTATACTTTTGAACTGTCAAGGTCGGTCAGTCGAAAGAGGTGAAGCTATTTGCACGTTCCAAAGCGTAGATTCAAAGAGTATAATAATAATAATATGGGAGCGTAGATCTCTATGGAGAAGAACGTGCAAGAAACTCCACGGACACTCTCCTAAATCAATAAATTATTACAAAGTTGTGGATACATTGTTCTTCTTGAAATGATACCTATGTGTGAGAACGAGCACCACCTCCCCCGACTTTCCTAGCCTAACGAGCCAGCCCGCGCCACTGAGCCACTAGCGTTAAATCCCCTAAATAATAATAACTAGACCCAGCCTGTCCCTTGCTGCCCCTCTCAATGACCCCGTTAAGCCGAGGCCCGTATCCCACAGGGGATGCCCTTAGCGAAGCGGTCATTTAGCTTTTAGTAGTTTTTAGCCCTGGCTGGGGGCCTTAAATTCATTTGAGGCCACCACAGGATTGTCCGGTTAAGCAGTAACCAGCCTTAGTGTGCTGAACTGCGAGTGGTCACGTCAAAAAAAAAACGCCTTTGACCACTTTCTGACTTGGTGGACCACGCTTACCTAGAAGTAACCTATTCACTCTTGTAAAGCTCGTTTCAAAAGATATATGTATATATTATTCGCAAAGTCGGTAACTCAGACATCAGTCTTTGGAGCATCGTGTTTTCCAGCTACTGGGTTATGGACGGCGGTCAGGCGGTCACACCATTAAATGTGTATTTAATGGTGTGACCGCCTGAACCGGATGTACTGGATACTAGTGTTAGTATCCAGTACATCCGGTTACACTGGAGTTCGACCTCTATTTAGTTGGGAAAATCTTCTCTTGATTGAGTTCGATAAACCTCAAAGTTTGTGAAGTTGTGAACCCACAATGAAGACGTTACTCAATGAGGCAACATGCCATTAAAAAACAACCGGTTCAAGTTGACGTGACGTAAGGCTGTGTCAAAATTGATGTAACCCAATGCCGCCTTACTGAATCAAGGGCGTTTCCCAGACGTCGCCATGCCTGCTTATTCATCAAGTTAGCGTCTCATTTATTGGAGACTAGCAGCGCGCCGCGGTTTCACCCGTGTATTTCCCGTTCCCGTGGGAAAACGGGGATAAAATATAGCCTATGTTACTCAGGGTGAGTGTAGCTTTCTAATGGTTAAAGAATTTTTGAAATCGGTCCAGTCGTTTTTGAATTTATTCGTTACATACAAAAATACAAATCTTTCCTCTTTATAATATTAGTAAAGATGTAGATGTATGAGACTTTCTTGAATTGGTAGATCCGCTTTGTTTTGTTTATTTACCAATCTGTGAACAAAAAAGAGGTAGGTACAGATTTTTACTGCGATAAGAATGCGATATTTGCTTAATAAATAAAATAGGCCTTCTGATCTATTCTTATGTGTTTTTCTTTTATTGCCGCAAATTCAGAGATATCCTAAGATTATTCTAGAATGCGATCATCGGCTTAGCAAGTTTCGATTTTTTGTATCGAAAGACTCCATGTTTTAAACTCAAAACTCTACGTCTTACAAAACAAAACATCGAAACTATTAAACAGCCAGACACGTAATTTAAAATTCACACTGCATAACAAGAATGGTAGATTTTTTAATAAAATTATTAAAAAAAAATACAATAAACATTACTATAGTAAATAATACTTATAAGCCTTGGCATAATGTCTTGAGTAACAAGGCTTAATGATGTGACAGATGCAAATGGTTAAGTACAATCAAAAACAAAAGTTTTTTTTTTTAAATTGTCTTTTAAGTTCTTTTAAGTTCTCAGCCTTCTGTGAATTTTGTAACGCTCAATCGCGCATCTGAATTGGAACTTAAGCTCCCCTCTGGTGACGATAACGGAAAACCTTTTTTTCCATACAATTTGACATCTGCGAACGTTTACGTAAACGAGTGCGTTAAAAATTCGCACTAAGAATGCCTTTTTTTTTGTTTTGTTGTGTGGCACTAGTTTTATTTTTGTGCCAATTTCGAGTAAATAAGTATGCGTTGCATTCGCAAAGGGAGTTTCTTGTCTCTGTCCCATATTTCAAATCAGTTTGAAAGACGCTCCACTTGACCCAGTTGCCATGACAACGGAATAAAACTATAAACACACATGTGAAGTGGAGTTGGAGTGGAATATAGGGCTTAGTCTCGATCTGTTGAAAATAACAGTAATACTAACTCATTATGTCTTAACGGCTTAATGGATTTGGATGAAACTTTGCACACTACGCAAAGTTGTGAAATGGATAGTAAGGTAAAAGCACCTATTACGGAGGTATTTCGCAACACTTGAAAGTAAGAAACAAAAATAAGAATTTGTAAGTATTTTTAAAGGTGCCAAACAACTTTATCGTCAAAAGTGGAACTTACATTTTGTATTACTGTTGAGTCTATGTTTCTTTTCATGATATTTCTTATTTAAAAAAAATATTCAAATAGTCGGGTCGATTTTCCCTAATACGGAGGTATGATTTTGGTCAGAGCCTAATACTGCGCTAGACGGCTCCTAATACGGAGGGTCTGAAATTATATTCATTGAAGTTTCGTACAAATAATATTTATCTATACTAATATTATAAAGCTGAAGAGTTGGTTTGTTTGTTTGTTTGAACGCGCTAATCTCAGGAACTACTGGTTCTAATTGAAAAAATATTTTTGGGTTGAATAGACCATTTATCGAGGAAGGCTTTAGGCTATATATCATCACGCTTAAGCCAATAGGAGCGGAGCAGCGATAAAGAATGTTTTAAAATCGGGGATTCCACGGGGACGAAGTCGCAGACAGCAGCTAGTTAAATAATATAAATGTGTTAATAAATTGTAAGTTTTTCATTCATTGACCATTGATTTGATTGCATTGATTCATTTTTAATGAAATTACAAATATAGCATAACCGTGCATTCACACACACGTTTTGAAAAGAGTTTTGGGTTATTAAAATAAGGTTGATTTTTTTTTAATGTTTAGTAAAATGAAAGAAATGAGCGAGGCGAAATCGGTCTGTATAGAAAGATCTTTCTATACAGATAGACTTCGCTGCGCTCATTTTTTTTATTATTGTATTTTAACATGAGAATCCGCTAGGATTCTCTCATATTAAAATACGATGTTAATGTTGACGTTATGTTCTATGAATAGGGCCGTAATAGGAGATCATATAACCTAATACAGAGTTACCTGGAAATAACTACCACCGTAATAGGAAAACTACTCGTGTTTTTAATAATCCTTATTCTGACCTATTAAAATTTCGATAAAAAAAGAGTGTAAATGCTTAATCAAACGATAACAGTTTTTTGGCTCAGATGTGTAAAACTCAAGTCAACAGTTATACAAAATAAATGATTTGTGATAAATTAAAATACACCTTTCTATTTTTACCCCTTCTAAGAAACCAACATTTTGTACTCAACAGTTTTCATATTTAACAAGATTTCTAATTAAGAACACATACCGCAGAATATGGTTTCTAATTTATGACATTAATAATTATTTTAATTAAATTTGGAACTAATTCAATAAGTTAATAAATTGAAAGTTATAAACAATTAAACATGCCCAGTATTTTTCCTATTTCTGAGTTATACCACCGTATTAGGATTAATCTATAAAATTCGTATCGTATTACGGCGGTATTTTATTTCTTATTTTTTGGGTAAAAAATGAGTTACAAATATGAAACAAGCTATTTAAATAGTGGGTTTAATAGTAGGAAAATGCTATAAATAATACATAAACAAAATTGAACGGCTTATTAATACGAAAAACTTAGTTTATAAATATTAGTATAATTACTTTTGTTTTTCCGCGTTTGTATGGAAACGCCTCTCACTTTGATGCCGTTACACTTACTGATTGATTTTGTTGTGTTGTCTATGTGCTATACTTGCAAACGTCAGTTAAGTCAAAAAAGTAATAAATTTGGAATAAATAGTTTACGTTTTGGTGTACTTAAACTAAATAAAACAGGAATAAAACTCGAAAATAGAAATACCACCGTAATAGGAAGCGATTTTGACTACCGCCGTATTAGGAGCTTTTACCTTATACTTTTAATACCGTGTTCCTTGGGATAATTTTCAACTTTCATGCGAGTGGAGCCGAAAGCCGAAAAGCGAGTAAATAAATAACATGCTATAACCGTCCATTTGATAAATTGGAAGTGGAGTTTTTATACTTATATTATCTATACTCTATACTAATATTATAAAGCTGAAGAATTTGTTTGTTTGAACGCGCTAATCTCAGGAACTACTGGTCCGATTTGAAAAAATCTTTCAGTGTTAGATAGCCCATTTATCGAGGAAGGCTATAGGCTATATATCATCACGCTAAGACCAATAGGAGCGGAGCAGTCATGAAAAATGTGACACAAACGAAGTTGTGCGGACAGCTAGTAAAGAAAAAAAATTTTGACAGTTTGTTTGCATTGAATAGACTTCGAAACTATACGACTGATTTGAAAAGTCCTTTCACTGTTGGTAAGCTACACTATCCTCGGGTGACATAGGCTATAATTTATCCCCATATTCCCACGGGAACGGAACTACGCGAATGAAACTGCTGGGCGCTGCTTGTTACATATATAGTGCGTAATTTCAATCTATTAAATATTTCTTCGTTAGTTTAAAAATGCCTTTTAATAGTCTAGTTGAAATAATTGAATGGACTTGAGTTTCTCTTATTTGAGTACATTTTTGACAAAGTTCTTTATGGCTGGGATAAGAATATACGAATGTGAACGTTTCAAATAGGCACATAAATTGGACGTCTGTTGAAGTTTTAACTTAAAAGCTGTAAAATGGATGAGATGAGATCGGTTAAGGGCCTTAAGTAGATACTTTTGTAACTGACTGTACCTTGTTATTAATCTTCTTTCTTACCCGCCTGCAAAAGTGGAGGAGGTTATTAATTCGTTGGTTTTGTATTGTTTATTTTTGGGTCAAGAGCATGTCATATTTTAAAAGCTTTAACCTTTAACCATGACTGTACCTACTTAAAAAGTCTAATTAATTATTAAAACTACGCCAAGCAACTTTAGGTACGTACTACTATCTTTTTATGGATGGGAAATCATTAAATGACTTTGGGCTGAGTGCAGCGGAAGGGAGCGTAGACTGTTACTGACTAAAATCCGTATGTGTACAAGTTTCTGCAGTAAATTTTTCAAAACCCATCCGTGTTTCTCCTAATGCCCTTTGCGTTCCAGGGCTTTTTTTTTTGGATGGGAAATTATCAAATGAATTCTCCCGCTCTGGGTGGAGCGGAAGGGAGTGTCGGACTCTTACTGACTAAAACCCACCCGTGATTCTTCTTGTGCCCTTTGCGTTCCAGGGCCGCGGTGACTCTTTCGAACAAACTCCGCAACTCTAGCAGCTACCGTTGAAATTTTGCAAAACGCCTTCATTTATGAGTACAAGTATGTCTGACATATGGTTGAAATGGACCTTTTAAGTGCAGCCGTGAGACACTCACTAGTTTTACACATTACAATTTGTGTTATTTCTGTGTAGGAACCGTGCATGTTTCGTGTATTACTAAATACATTTTGTTCTTTCTTATAATCTGAGTGAGCACTTAGAAGAGAACTTTGGGAATTCAACTTGAAGTTGATTTTCACTTTGATTCTCTAAATAAGTAAAAATTCAGTAGCTACTAAATTTTTACTTATTTAGTATTTTTATAGGCAAATTTTCTTAGGTGTCGTGTAAAACGACATTTTATCTTGAACAGTGGACACACGAGGTCATTTTTTGATGTTTTTAACAGATTTTTTGTTAATGTTTTTGAACGTTTTGTGCGTAAATTTTGGAGGAAATTATACTGTTATATTTAGCATGGAACCGTGATAGTTAGTGTACGGGGCGGACGTGATCGACTGGACTGTAGGGTGGCCAGGGTAGGTTATCCTATTCTTCGAAAGTGGACTGTATGGTGACAACCCACCTAGGTATAAATGATCCAGACGCGTTGACGCTCCGTCTATAAGCTACGGGCCATGAGGATGCAACCCTTAGCTGAATACTTGCTATACTTGCTGTTATCAACACAATATATAGGGGTAGGTATTGAGGGCTTACCAATAAAGTCACAATAAAACACTATTTAACTTGTTCACTATGCACTTAGCGATTTGAAGGGTGAAATTCGCGACTATATGATTCTACATTTAGGTATAAATTCGAAATATCTTGCAAATGACTACAAATTTCTTTAAGTTTCTAAGTTACTATTGTAGGCTTCAGTTCAGGAAAAAGGGGGTTCGCAATCGAAAACCAAACTCATTGTTAAACACAAACATATTTAATTCCTTTTCCCACAATATTTGAAAACACACACTGGAATAATAAATCACGTCACTTAATATAGGTGTAGGTCCAGTACTTACATGCTAATTAAAATTAGACCACTGTAGTCGTGTTCACTGCTCGGCGGCTCGACCAAGAAGACCGACCGTCACTTGTATCTCATAGAGGATGACATCAAACGTCATGACTGATGAACAAACTAAAACCCGCTGTCATATTCGTTAGTCGATTATATAGTTTGGGTTGCCAGATAAAAGCTAACAGCTCGGCCATCCTGTTCAAAGTGCGTCCTCGCGCTTACAATTTAAATTAGAAAAATATCGAAAACAAACAGAAAAAAAAAAATATATATAAATTACAAAACACATTGATTGTAAATATCAAATCTAGTTCATTCACCATAATGAACATAAACCAGTATTAGTTCCGAATCAACTTACTTATTTCACTTGTTATCTTAATTTTTACTCATTGACATATTTCATTGTTATGTACTTTATTGTATACCAAAATTATACATAAGGAAACTATGGCAGATTAGATATGTTTATAGTTCTCCATAATACAAGTAATAAGCTTTTTAATAATACAGAAACAATAATTGTAATTATAAAATACAGACAATAATTCATCATATCTACTACTCTAATTCATTCCGTTCATTATCATTAATATCATCATCATCACTACTTTCTAAGTTTCTATTGAATGACAACCAAGGCTGCATTTTATCTACAGCTACTACGGCTTCGTATCGACGGCAGTGTTTGCGTGTCATAGGAGTATCCTCGATCATATATCTATCATTGGGAAGTACTTTCATTACTCGATAAGGACCTTGGAATTTAACCACTAATTTTTGGGACTGGCCATCGTGAGCAACTTGCCTCTCGACGCGAACCAAATCTCCTACCTTGTACTTTTTAGCCGATTTTCTGTGACTATTAAACCTTTCTACGTCTTTTAACTGCTGTGCCTTTATACTACAACCTGCTTTATCTCTCATGTTATTTAAATCTAACGAATCAGCCACAGTAGTGGTATCGGAAATGACGGGGTTCATAATACCTTCTGACTTACTAGTTATATTAAATCCAAACAATAATTCGGAAGGGCTTTTTTGGGTTGTCTTATGAACTGTTGTATTGATGCCTACTTGAATGTCATAGACATAGTCATCCCAAGATTTATCATCCTTGCCGTGGGAACAAGTCGATAGCGCGTCTAAAATAGTCCTATTAAACCGCTCAACTTGCCCGTTTGCCCTGGGTGTTGCTACCGCGTTAATAATATGTTTGATTCCATATAAAGCAGTAAATTCATGAAACGTCTTGCTCGTAAAGCTAGATCCTTTATCGGTTATTAGGCGTGTGGGAACTCCGAAATAGCTAACGTGTTCTTTTATCACGTGTATACTAGTGAGGGACTTAGTATTTTTGACAGCATTAATGTTTACAAATTTCGTGAAACTGTCAACCAGGACCAGTAAATAACAGTTGCCTCTCTTACTCCTTATAAATGGGCCTAAGTGGTCTGCGTGTACTGTATGGAATGGGACACTGACTTTTTCGATCGGGTGTAGTTCACCTTCTCGTTTGCCACCAGGATTTTTATGATGCGCACATTCTAAACAGGACTGTACGTATTTTTTTACGAAACGACGCATTTTCGGAAACCAATAATGGTTTTGTATGCGCTGTAAAGTTTTATCAAATCCGTAATGTCCGATGTCGTCATGATTACGTTTTAAGATTTGCCAACGTACGCCTTTTGGAACTAACCACTTTAATTCATCTCCTACGATACGATATACGCGACCGTTCTTCATTTTATAGTTTTTGTGAATATCCATGACTATATCCGCGGTTTTATCCTCTAGTATATTTTTAATCCTTTGAACTTCTTCATCAGCGTCTTGCACGGTGGCAATCCAACTATGATCGGAACTCTCAATACTTAATATGTCTAATACGTGTGTTTCCGATTCATAAGCCGCAATTGACCCTCGGCTCAGAGCATCGACATGTGCCATTCGAGAGCCGGCTCGGTATTCGATAGTGCAATCGAACTCCTGTATTTGGACCCACCAACGTGCAACTCGTGGAATCAGGTCACGTTTTACAAAAGTGGATCTTAGTGCGCTACAGTCGCTATAAATTGTAAATGGTATACCCAGCAAATATACCCTGAACCTATTCAAAGATGCTACCACTGCCAACGTTTCAAGCTCGTAAGAGTGCAACTTGCGCTCATCGGGTGAAGTTTTACGACTAAAATATGAAACCGGATGATATACACCTAAAGAATCGCACTGTAAAAGTATACCTGCAAGGCCGTCTTTGCACGCGTCAGTATGTAATTGCGTAGCTGCTTTAGGGTCGTATAGTGCTAATAATGGTCGTTCTGTTAGCAGTTTTTTAATCAAGATGAAAGATTCCTCTTGGTTTTTACCCCAAGACCAAGCAACATCTTTTTTCAATAAGTTAGTCAATGAGGAAGTTATTACAGCATAATTTTTAATAAATCGTCTAAAAAATCCAGATAACCCCAAGAATTGTCTTAACTCATGTATATTTTTAGGGGTTGGAAATTTTGAGATCGCCTCAGTCTTCCTACCACCTGGACGAATACCTGACGAGTTCACCTCAAACCCTAAAAAGTCTATAGTGTCTTGGAAGAAATTACATTTGCTGAGCTTAAGTGTTAATCCTCCTTGCTTCAGGAGTTGTAAAACTTCCTCTAACCTATTCAAACCTTCATGGACATCTCTACAAGGGATAAGAATATCATCCATGTAAACAATCGCGTATTTGATTTTAGCGTCATGAAGAATTTTATTTATCGTTCTCTGAAACACCGACGGTGCATTAACAAGGCCAAATGGCATACGGTTGTACTCAAATTGCCCATCCGGGGTAACGAAGGCAGTTTTATGACGCGACTCTTTACTAAGCGGGATTTGGTAATAACCTGAGGCTAAATCAAGGGACGTGAACAGCTGGTTACCTGCCAGTTGGTCTAGTTGATCCTCAACCCGTGGGAGGGGATAGTGGTCCTTTTTTGTCTTCCTATTTAGCGCTCGATAATCAATGCACAACCGTTTTTCTCCAGTCTTTTTTTGTACTAAGACGATGGGACTAGCATAAGGCGAAGATGACTCCCTCACAATGTCACTATCTATCATTTCTTGAATCATACCATTTACCAATGACCTTTCAGATTGGGACAACCGATATGGCCTATACACGATTGGTTCGGTGTCTTCCAGTTCAATAACCATTTCTGTCACTTTAGTAAATCCGAGATCTTTGAGGCCCTTGGAAAAACAGTCTTGATATTTGTTTAATAACCGTTGCAACTGTAAACGTTCGTCGTCATTAAGTTTTTCACCACATCTGATGAGTTCATCAACATTATCCGAGTCAAACGACATTTGACAGCAATTAAGAACATCTGAAGAATCGAAATATTCGCTTCTTATAGAACGAGTCAATAGAGAATTTTTGGCAATGGTTATTTCGCTGTCAGAGATATTATATGCAAGTAACCAACCGCCTCCATTCTTAATATCAAATTCCCCTGATAAAAGATAAAAGTGTTTCCCATCCAATTCTCTAAGAGAGGCACGAACGTAAACATTACCAGTAAAATATGGCTCAGATTTTACAGGTATAACACGTAATGAAAACTGTGGGATACACACGCTGTGATCACATAGTAGATGTACTTTTGTAGAATCTATTTTTTTAAATATTAACTTAGTCGGAGTCTTAGTAATTATAAGATCAGACAGTTCTGTAAAAGAGTGTCCCAGAAGGGCTGGGTGACTGAGTACGTGATCTTCAACTATATAAATATCTATAACTTTCTTAATGCCTTGAACTTCAACATCAGCAGTTACTACACCTAACGGATTGATCAGGCTTGCGCCTATACCTCTTAATACAGGAAGATTAGGGGGATACTTAATATCCATACCGAGTTCCTTAGCTTTGCTTTTTGTGACGAGTGTACATTGGCTTCCTAAATCGATGTGGCAATTTACGGCTTTTCCATTAATCTTAATGTCGAAAATATATTTATCGTTAGATCTATCAGAAGCATTCAACTCGGAAATCTGTTTTTCATTTTTATTTGTTTGTTCGGTTACATTTTGAGTAAAATTCGCTTTAGGTTTATTCTTATAACAACTAGAAGATTGATGACCTAATCTATCACATAATGAACATTTAATACGGGGTTTATCGCACCTAAAACTGGGGTGACCATGTTCGTTACAATTGAAACAACGTATATTAGAATTTACTGTATTAGTTTGCGAATTCTGGGTTCGTGACGGCACATTAGTAGAGGCTTTGCGATCATTCCTGTTTCTGACGTTAACTTCATACGCTTCTTTACTTTGCCCTATTTTCACCGTTCGAAAATATTTTAAAATTTGTTCTGGTTCACTAAATTGAGCTGCTTGAGCACCTACTCTAATGGCACGATCATCCAATCCATATAACACACAATCAACTGCTTGTTTACCATAAATTTTGCATCTATTTAATAAATTAAGTTTCGCGTAATAATACTGCTCTAATGATTCACCGTATTTAGCACGCTTGGCCAACATTTCCGTCAAGAGTTCGGCGTAGTCCTCGCGACAAGGGAATGACTCAATAAGTTTCCTTTTCCATTCGCCCCAAGTATAAAGAAGAGAGGGTAAGCCTTGGTACCAAGTTTTCGCTACCCCTGAAAGTTTAGGAAGAGCGTAGTGAATTATTTCCTTTTCAGACCAACCATATATTTCGGCACACTCCTCTACTTTAGTGATCCATACTAGCATAGTCTGCTCTTTACTTAATGGATCGAACTCGGGTAAGACATTACTGTTAAATGACAGCTTGGGCTTCTCCGAACTCTTGACGTTATTTAAAATCGACAAAAACTTATCTAATATCACATTTGTTTCAGATTCCCTATTCCTTTTCCGACTAGTTTTATAAACTCGGGTTGACTCACAGTTATCTGAACTCTCAATGCGGCGCGGCTCCCACCTGGAACTGCTCCTCGCTCGTGACCTCCTTCTGTACTTCTTTGTTCTGTCGCGGCTCCCACCACCACTCGACGAACTGTCCGAATCCGTGATGGTGCTCCGCCTTTTCCGGTCCTTATGCGAACGTTGCGCCCTGTCTTCAGTCCATGTCCTTGGTTCCTGGTCTCGATTGTTCATATTTCTTCCTTTGCCCTCTGACCTGGGCAGTCTGCGACCTTCCAATCTAGTAGCTGTTGATATGCCCTCGAACCTGGGCTCACCCCTGCCCTCGAACCTGGGCTCACCCCTGCCCTCGAACCTGGGCTCACCCCTGCCCTCGAACCTGGGCTCACCCCTGCCCTCGAACCTGGGCTCACTCCTGCCCTCGAACCTGGGCTCACCCCTGCCCTCGAACCTGGGCTCACTCCCGCCCTCGAACCTGGGCTCACTCCCGCCCTCTAACCTGGGCTCACTCCCGCCCTCTAACCTGGGCTCACTCCCGCCCTCTAACCTGGGCTCGCTCCCGCCCTCTAACCTGGGCTCACTCCCGCCCTCGAACCTGGGCGCTTCATCCTTATCCATATTGAATAACAACCCTTGTCCTCGGTTGTATCCAATATGAATGTGTATCTGAAACTTACAATTGGAAAGCTTAGTGCCTGATCATAATTACTTCCGTCTCAGTTTTACTTTGTGGAGACAAATAGATACTTTTTCAACCACTGTGGGTGAACAGAGCAGAAAGATAGATTTAAAAGGCCAGCTAAAGTATTAGGTGCATATAAATGTGCTTACATAGTTAACTAGCTTTGGTTTATCCATGCTTAGAATAAACTTAAAGCGCGATACTACTTTCAGATTAATCACTAGACAGCAGTAGGTTAACTCACTACATATTGTGCTAATGTGTATAAAATAAACATCACGATAACCACCTGTCATTAACACGATTACGTTTACTTGGTTGTTTTCACTTTTAAAATCCATTAAGTAAGATAAATCGTAGATATAAGGCAATATTTTTGCATTAACACGTTCATAAATTGACAAATTCACACGTAGCTTCCATATTTTAGCAATTTCCAGAACTAATATACTCTTATGTTAATGACGGTAGTTGGAAAACACAGTGAAAAAGGAAAAAAATATAACAAGCAGGAAAGAAAAAGTAATGTTCTTTTTCCAAATGCTTATAGCGTAGGTAGTCAGGAAAAGAAAATAAATAACGAACCTCATAAAAATTCCTTTGTTTAGCAGTCGGAATTAAATTCAATTGTAGTAGTCATAAAACCGTTGTGGACGTGAAAAATAAGAAAATTATTAGAATTCTCTTACGATCCCACTTATGAACTGTAGGCTTCAGTTCAGGAAAAAGGGGGTTCGCAATCGAAAACCAAACTCATTGTTAAACACAAACATATTTAATTCCTTTTCCCACAATATTTGAAAACACACACTGGAATAATAAATCACGTCACTTAATATAGGTGTAGGTCCAGTACTTACATGCTAATTAAAATTAGACCACTGTAGTCGTGTTCACTGCTCGGCGGCTCGACCAAGAAGACCGACCGTCACTTGTATCTCATAGAGGATGACATCAAACGTCATGACTGATGAACAAACTAAAACCCGCTGTCATATTCGTTAGTCGATTATATAGTTTGGGTTGCCAGATAAAAGCTAACACTATTGTACGGCGCAACTATACCGTATCGACACCCAAAAAATCACCGTGTGTGATGAAGTTTATTAACCAATATTTTCATTATGCTAATCCTAGAATTTAGACTATATCTAGGCTTAGGTCTATGTGAGTAGGGGTTGTCGTACCTCTATGGATAGCCCTCGGTATGCTCCATGCAGAGGAGACGAATTCACCCCTTCATCCCCCTCCATGTAGTGGTGGGATGCCGAAAACTATATAAAACTATTGTAGGCACGAAGCTATTACCTACTTGGGGTGAATTTACCGTAAAACTATGCTAGGAGGGCTATACAGCTATATGTATCTCTATAGATACGACAACCCTCTACAAAACTACATATGTTTCAACCCTGTCACTTAAGGGGTTGCAACTCTATAAGCGTATATGTTTCAGGGGGATAAAAATAAACAGTTTTATTTAAACCTTAATTACGGCTTTATGCCTGCATACACTATAGACATCTATATATCCCCTGAAAGGATTTTTCAAGGCGGTTCTATTTCAGACATTTAGAAGTCTAGAATCTAGACTTGTATTTTCGGGAAAGGAAGAGGGTAGATGCAAAGTGTTTTATTTTTGTGCATACCTTCACCAGGGCTGTTTATCAAAAACTGTTGGCCAATCACGTACCAGCACCCTCCTGCTCTGTGATTGGTCAGTGTCGCTTTTAGCTATGCGACTACCTTTGACCTAATATTTCAGGTCTCAAATTACCAAGCCCTTTCTATTTACCTATGTATGTCTGTCTGTGTGTGTATATACCTCGATTACCTTATATACCACCGATCACCTTTATATACCTTGATTACCTTTATATACCTTCGATTACCAGGGTTACCATGTGTTTACTGTTATGTGTAAGGGATAGGATACCCTACCTAACTATATTCTATTTACTTGGAAGAAATAAAGGCTCCAAGGGCTTATATACTGCCTCTTGAGAGCAAACGACTGTAACGAATGTGTTTTATTTCAATAACAAACTATGTATCAACTATAGCTACCTATAACTATCTATACTATGCAGCTTTATCTGTTACAGCATTCTATGTGCTAACTAACTACCTATAACTACCTATACTATGTAGTCGCGGTTTTATTTATTTGCAACATTCTATGTACTACTATAGCTACCTATAACTACCTATACTATGTAGCTAAGACGCATCGTCGCGAACAGTTAGACAATTGAAATTTTCACAGATGATCTATTTCTGTTGCCACTATAACAACAAATACTAAATAAAAGCTTAAAATAAATATTTAACGGCAACAGGTAGACGCTTGAAATGTTCACAGAACATTTAGTGATATTTTCACTTTAGAACAAAATAATATTTAAGGGGCGCTCCCATAAATACACGTTTATTAACGTGATTTTTTTGCTCGATATTAATAACAGCAACAGAACAAGTAGACGCTTGAAATATTGACAGAACAAATAGTTATATTCTCACTTTAGGAAAAATAATTAAAATTAGGAAAAATCTATATCTTCTATACTTATAATAAATCTGTAGAGAGGTCAATTCTGTACAAGGAATATACTTTCAAAATAACTATCAGGCGGTGATTAGTGATCGATACTGGTGCCAAAAATGCAATCAGTAAAATTTTTGTCTGTCTGTCTGTCTGTCTGTCTGTTTGTCTGTCTGTCTGTCTGTCTGTCTGTCTGTCTGTATGTTCTTTATAGAAACAAAAACTACTCGACCGATTTTAACGAAACTTGGTGCAATTATTCTTCATACTCCTGGGCAGGTTATAGTATACTTTTCATCACGCTACAATCAATAGGAGCAGTGAAGGAAAATGTTGGGAAAACGGGAGAAGTTACTCCATTTTTTAAGCTTCCGTTGCGTGTGTAGCCTTAATGGTTAAAGTTAAGTTTAAGTCATGTATTACGGAAATGTTTTACATAAAATTATCTAAAAAATATTCCACAACAGCATATGTCTATCTTTTATGGTTGACTCACAATAACACGTGTAACTCCCGATAGCTTAGCAGTTCGAAGCTTTCTGATTATATTTGTTTACTCTTACGTTTATAATACTCTCACTCATCCCTAATTAAAAAAGTTAACATTATTACCTATTCAATAAAAAAAGAATCATAGAAATCGGTATAAAAACACCAAACTTATACATGAATACAATAATAAGCCATCGCGCCGTCGCGCTTTAATACTGAATCATGCTGTAAGATGTTATTGTGATTATTTTTGTGTAACTTTTGTTGCTATTTTATAAAATAGGTACTTATTAGTTATTTTGGTAATGTTTAAATATTCGTTCAAATTACAAATTATTAATTGTTTCAATTTTATTTCTTTTTAGGTGAAGTAGTAGTAGAAGTAGGAGCATAGATTTTTAGATACCGATAGGTTAGTTTTGGCTAATTTATGTTCTGTTTTTTAGTATTAAGTAGGTAAAAGCGTAGATACTTTTATTAATTAGTTATACGTAGTTATAGGTATTTATTTTTAAGTGAAGTAGGTACCTATAGGTTATTATAATATAATTTTGCACAGGCATTTCAGCTTTACTTTCATGTCTTTTTTTGTTGTAAGTTGTAGGTACATATTTCACACACACATAGTGATCTATCAATGCACAGCCCAAACCACTGAACGGATCGGGCTGAAATTTGGCATGCAGGTAGATGTTATGACGTAGACATCCGCTAAGAAAGGATTTTGATTAATTCTACCCCCAAGGGGATAAAATAGAGGATGAACGTTTGTATGAAACTTTGTCAATTTTAAACCGATCGGGCTGAGAGTTTCACAATCGGGGGTAAAGTAACTATTCCACGCGAACGAAGTCGCTGGCAAAAGCTAGTAATTAAAATACAATTAATACTAAAGCTCCCCCCCCCTTAAATATAAATTTTATTTTAATTTTCCGAGACGATATACGATGAGTTATAATTGTAAGGAACCCTACAAGTTCTAGTTCTAGTAATTGTTCCACTGTGTAGAGTTTGAAAACAAGTTTTATTTTGTTAAACTAGTGTAAACAATTGTGATAGGTCTAATAAATAAACAAAGAAGTGTACTTAATGGGGCGAAAATCATCTGTATAAAATCTGCGCAGACGCAGTCGCGGGCGGAGTGCTAGTTGCGTTATATACTTAATTAATATTTCACAAGGAGAATAGCTTACTATAGAAATTCTTCGAAAACGGTCAAGGATTTGAATAAAGCTGCATAATATATGACCTATGACTAACATCTGTTTATGACGCGTTAATTTATATTGTCTATAGGTACACAGAATGTTGAAGGTACACCCACTTATTTATTTTATATTTAGGTCAATCTGTGGCGGCCTTTACCGTCGTGAGGCGAAGGGCGGGATAGATATTTGCGAGGCCCCGGGAAAAAGAACTTTGTGAGACCCTTGTTCTTTTTTAAATTAATAAGTATTTCTGATTTTTTGGAAATACCCTTGATGTTAAAATTTTAATTAAAATTAAATAGAGATAAGTGATTTTCAAATGAAAAATTGCAAATCAGAAAGCCCATCTTGTGTCATTTCTCTCTCACTTCAAATTTAATTTACTATGGAATAACTTCATTTTATTACAAACATCTAAAACGTGTTATAAAATGTAACGTAGGTACTTTACTATTTGGGTTGCGCGAGGCCCCTGACAGAGCGAGGCCCCGGGCGGTTGCCCTGATCGCCACCCCCTGAGCCCGCCACTGAGGTCAATAATACGTAGACCGTATATAAGTTAGTGGTATTCAGTGGCTGTATACCTCAATATCTAACCTACACGTATAAATATGTAGCGAATATAAGCGCAAATCCTGATGTCCATTGTTATGGTAAATGTTGAGTAAAAACCTTCGATGGAACTGTGGCCATAGGCGACCTTAAGTCGAGCACAATCACGGGAAAAACTGGGATTGAAAGGGAGGTACTCACGGGTCTTCTTCGCAAACGACGGTTTTCTCGTGGCGCCACCCCAATACAGTCCGCGGACGTTCCTCGTTTGTCACTTAACACTTCACTGAATAGGGTATTTTACTGTAAAAATCTAATTAGTCCGTCTGATAGATTTACAAAAAATATTGGACACGTATTTTTTCTTTTTTCACGTAAACAAAAAATGAAGACGATACAGTGCATTGAAAACTCACGTGACGTCACTACGTTGCTACAATTTTTACCAGCGACGTGACGTCACGTGAGTTTTCAACGCACTGTATCGTCTTCATTTTTTGTTTACGTGAAAAAAGAAAAAATACGTGTCCAATATTTTTTGTAAATCTATCAGACGGACTAATTAGATTTTTACAGTAAAATACCCTATTGTTGAAAGTCTTCGTAGGTGGGTTTTGGTTACAACATTATTCATTTATAATTTTAGCCGGCAGAGGATTGCACGCGCCATTTTTTCGTTGAGTTCTTGAGAGTTGTTAAAGGATTGACTGAATGTAGAAGGAAGGAAATGAATGAATGTAGGAATGGTTTTGAATGAGGAAGTTGTGTGATTGTGCGTTAGACAATTGAAGATTTCTTTTATATTTTGTTTTATTTATTTTGATACTTTAACATCCATCGTGTGATATTTTGAAATACAGACTGAACAATAATGATTGACGATTTTGCTTATCTCAAAACATGAAGTGTATCTCTTCAATTATAGTTCGAAGGGATGTGGATGGGTGACCATCTTAACATACCGAGTTTCATGCTGTCATTTTCGGCAATCGTTGCTGATTGTCAGACGCCAGTAAATGTGACTCAGTAACGTACTCAGTATTGCCAAAAACTACCGTGTCATCAAGTTAATGGGTGGTGGAGGTCTGGTAGGCAGCTTCATCTAAAATACTGTTATTCAGCTGAATCCAGTTTGACTGGAAGCTGACCCCAATATATTTTATAAAGGCTAGGCAGGAACCGAAATAATAAAAGCATAATCAGCCTTTTAACGTTCCCACTGCTGGGACACAGGCGTCCTCTCTACGAGAGGGAATGGGCCGTAATCCAGCACGCGGGCCCAGTGCGGGTTGGTGAATGTCACATGTCTTCTAATTTTTGGTTCTAGGACATGCCGGTTTCCTCACGATGTTTTCCTTCACCGTTTTGAGAGCAGTGGTGATGAAATTAATTACATAAAGTAATGCGCCTGGCTGGGTTAGAACCCGCGACCTACAATTCAAGTCGGGGCCGTTACCACTCTGCCACCACTGCTCTCATGGAACCGAAAGCCAGAAAGAAAATTAAAAATGTACAAAATTAAAAATAAATAAAGGGGTAAAAGTTCATGCTTTTCAGGTTCAGGGCTTTCAAAACAAAAAGGAGCAGTAGCCTGCAGACTTTTTTTTAGCGAGCATCGGACTCTTACTGACTAAAACCCATCCGTTTGTCCTCCCTTTGCGTTCCAGGGCCGCGGTGACCGCAACCTTGGCAGAACAGGCAACATCCTTTTTTTTTGGATGGGAAATCATCAAATGACCCCTCCCGCCCTGGGCGGAGCGGTAGGGAGTGTCAGACTTTTACTGACTAAAACCCACCCGTGATCCTTCTTGTGCCCTTTGCGTTCCAGGACCGCGGTGACTCTTTCGAACTAATTCCGCAACCCTAGTAGGCACCGACCCTATGGGGCCGCGTCCTCGATGCTGACGGCTCCTTGAGGCGTGCGTGGAACACAACGCGCGTCGACTCAGCCTGTTTGCTATAGGACGGCGAGCCACCCACTCTCACCGTCCACAGGCATCAGCCACTGCGCAATAGCACAGCGGCCGACTTGTCTCTGGAGGAGGCTGCAATGGGACCATTACTGGCACTCCATTTCAGCCCCCTCCCGACCAGGCAACATCCTTGAGTTGAAAAATGTGATACCCTTAATTATTTAACAACGGATATTTATCTTCATCCACAGTACGTCTCTGCATCGTAGAAGGCCGAGGGCTCTACAAGCGAGCGCCCACACATTGCCCAGTGCTGGACAAAGAAAAGGCTGGAGTAGAATGCGTTTTGGGAACTGACAGGTAACTATGATCTCTCGTCTTTCATCTTTCATTTGTGAAGGTAGGCCTGGTAAAGTTAGGGCGAATAGATCAAAAATCTTGGCTCTACATGAGATTCAGTGGCGTGAAGTGGTTCGAGTTGGGTAGGCCAGAAAATAATGTCAAAAAAAAACACCACGTTATTCAGGGTTGAAATGTGGTATTTTTTTTTTAAATAAGCTATTTAAAAAAAAACTCATTTCATTAAAAATCAACCCTGAATAATGTGGTTATTTTTTAAAATTTATTTGGACATTTTCTCTGGCATACCCTAACTCGAACCACTGCACGCGCCTGAGGAGATCTGACCACTTTTTCATATATTTTGAGTAAGGTGTAGTGTAGAGCTTGTAGGTTTAGAGCGTGCAGTCTTTAGAGCTTGGCTTTATACGAGATCTGATAACTTTTTCACAGGGTAAGCTACGTAGACTCGTCTTGATAACATTTTTACATGAAAATATTTTTGGTGGGTAGCTCTTCTTGCAAAGGCAAAATATGTCTCCTACTAATTTAAAATCCGTTGCTTCCAGGTTGGACTGTCTCCGCCGCATCAGTAAAGGAACGGTCGACTTCGGAGTCTTCAGCCCCGAGGACCTGGTGGCCGCACAGTGGGCCAACATCGACGTGCTGGTCACCAACGAACTTAGGTTTAGGAAGAGTGAGTATCCTTCTTCTTCTTTCTGGTTTTTGCACCAGTTTGTTCGGGGTCAGCCCTTCTAGTGCTTCCTCTCCATATGGTACAGTTGTTGGTTGAGAAGAGTAAGGAGCTCAATCTGAGAGAAGTCTTTCATCTATAATGAAAGTCTATAGAAGTATGCTGAACAGGGTGTTTGTAAAGTTCCGCAACTTTCAGTGGCGTAACTATAGGGCGGCAGGGCTGGCAAAATGCCACGGGCCCCCGACCCGAGAGGGCCCCGGCCGGAGATGAGCGTCTCCAAGATACGGTGGAATTTCTCGGAATGACTTCGAGAGATTATAGACTATCAAATTTTGATGCGTAAACAAGTGTTCCAAATGTTCAGCGGACAATTAATTGAGAGTTTTCAATCTCTTAAGATACTTTATAATCTTACCGAGTTTACCATTTTCCGGTGACATGTATACCTAAATAAACCTATGCTCTCAAATAAAATTGGGAAGTTCCCAACAAAAGAATTTGCCACGGGTCCCCGAAGTTATAATTACGCCACTGGCAACCTTCATTGTCAAGGGAGGAGCGTCCTACCAGCCGGGGGTTGTGTCTAGGGGGCAACTACCCGATGGTTCTCGTTGGAAGTTGCGAGCAGTCACAAGGCACGCCCGTTGCCCGCGGGTGCTGGATCTCAGTCCCTACATAAGGATCCATCATTCAGTAGCAAGTATAGCCTTTGAATTTGAACGTGCGCCTGCTCAAAAGTGAATAGCAACACACGCCTATGTGTACAATCTGATGGTTGTTGTCAGGCTGTGGTAAGCGTTCAAATCGCGCGGACATCTTTAATAGCGCGATCGTGAATGTGGGTAACGTCAGGTCTATGTTTATAGTTCATCATCAACATCAACATCCTGTTGCAGTCCACTGCTGGACATAGGCCTTCCTATTGGCACGCCACTTAGATTTATTTTCGGCTTCTCGCATCCAGTTTCTGCCAACCGTCCTGCGTAAATCGTCACTCCACCGTGCCTGAGGACGTTCTACACTACATTTGCCGAGACGCGGTTTCCACTCTAGAACTCGTTTACCCAAACGGTTGTCGGTTCTAATATGGCCAGCCCACTGCCACTTCAGCTTACTAATCCGGTGGGCTATATCGATGACCTTGCTTCTCTGACGGATTACCTCATTTCTGATGCGTTCCCTCAGAGACACACCGAGCATAGCCCTTTCCATAGCCCGCTGAGCGAATCTGAGCTTGTGGACCATACGAGCCATCAGTGTCCACGTTTCGGCTCTGTATGTCATATTTGTAGTTCAAATGTGGTGATATAGATGGCGCTAGAGTTTGAATAGTTAAGACTGGTCTTTGGTCTAAGCGTTGCTAACGCGACTACTGAGCTTAGACTCCTGGCTCCTCTCCAAATGTAGTCACATCGACGGTACTTCTCGGGAACTTTAGCTCACCTAGCAACTCTAAATCATACCTAATATTTTCAGGACCGTTTGCCCGTAACATCGTTGCTGTAGTGAACAGGCGCATCCTGCCTGACCAATCGTCCACATTACATGCTGTGCTCAAGAATAGTACCCTGTGTCATCCAGGAGAAACCATGGATGATTTGAGACCACTCAGTGAGACACTTTCTGGGGTAAGCATTCTAATTTTGACCAAACTGCCTCAAAAGGAGGGCAAGACCCCGACCGCAGAAATACGTCTTAAAAGTTTCAAACAAGCCACTTTTTAAGCAGTCTGATGCAGTTATTAATATGGCTAGCCTTTTCACAACTATATTGTGATCGAATACCAGCCAAACTGAATTCAGTTGAATACCAGTATTTTACGTGGAGCGGCTGCCTACCAGACCTCTACAACCCATTAACATTATTTTTAACTAAACTTTATTAATTAGATTGTATATTTTAAATAGAGACATGAAAATTACGTCGCGTTGGGGAGGCGACGTATTTTTTTTAGAATTATTAATACATAGTTAGGTACTTTGAGATTGATTTTTTTTTTATTATTTTTTACTTTTTAAAGGGAACTTAAGGTTTTGAGTCGGGGGTTTTTTATATTATTTTTTATTTTCAATTTTTTATACGTACATATAAGAACACTCTCGATCTGAAGTCATCATCAGTATTCTTTTTCAGTGCGCTTTCATTTGAGACCCCACTCGAGTATATTTGCAGACATTCAGTTATTCTTCCCCGCTTTCACCCCCCACAACTTTTAAACGGCTCAACCAATTTTTATCAAACATGTCATAGAACACTCGCCCGAAACTCACCTTTCATACAAAAAAACTAAATTGAAATCGCTTCATCCGTTCACGAGCTACGAGTCACAGACAGACAAACAGACAGACACGTCAAACTTATAACACCCCTCTTTTTACGTCGGGGGTTAAAAATTGATTATCCAAATGAAAGACAAATAGTTCGAGGACCATCTCTCCATCGTTCGACCATGATCAAGACCAGGGGGCGTACCATGAGGTGTTAAAACGTGAGTCTTCCGAGCGAGAAAGAGGGATAGAGTTATACACCCTATATAGCTCCATCTCTTTTTCTCGCTCGGAAGACTCACGTTTTAAGACGTCATGGTACGCCCGCAGCAGCCCTATTATGACGTCTTAAATCCATCATGTTTTCTGTGTCAGAGGGAGACGGAGTTACACAAGACCATAGAAATATAAAATACAGGAGAAGTGGCAAGGGGGCGTGTCGGCGTCCTCGCGACATGCTCAGGGCGAGCATGTCTTACGCAATTGTCGAATCCGCGAACTAGTGCGCTTACGACCGTGAGCGTGATAAGATATAAGAATGCCGTGTTGTTCAGTGTTTTCTTGTAAAAACCGAAGCATAAACCAAAACTTTGTTAATTATGGAATCACTTACCATATCAAAGTACAAGTATTTTACTATATTTATCTTTAAAATCATGAAAAACAACAAATCGTAAAATATTTCTTGCTTATACTATGTTATTTTTGATTTCAAATGTCACAGCGACAATAACATATTACAATGAATACACTGCTCCTTAACCACTACCTAAGTTTGTCGCTAAGTGACTGGATGAGCAATGTAAAAATCACAAAACGATACTTTAGCAAGCCGATGTATCGCATAGTACGGCCGCTGCTTCTTGCCGCGAGTTAGTGATGTAATTGTGCAGATACACTGTCGACAACAATGTCGATTGTTGAATGAAATATTACAAAAGTGTACCAAACTTTCTTAGATTTCATTAAATTTTTGGTAAATAATCGTTCAAGTGTTTTTGGCTTTGAATTATCGTGTTTATGCCTTATTCTCGTGCTACTTCCTTACTTTTTATGGTAATTGTATTTTACTTTCGATAAAGTTTCGAATGCATTATAGTAATCGGCATGTTTAAGATAATATATTAGTGACCTTTGCTTAAAATTAGTCAATAATTTCATGCTATTTATTTGTTATACATGGGCAGCATGGTGTGTGTAATAAATGCAGAATCGACAACTTTCCGATTTAGTCAATCACTAGCGTATATGTAAAATAAATTGCTTTTGCACAGCACAACGATACCCACCGTTGTTTTTGTGTGAGTAAGTTGTACGGTGTACGGTAAATACAAGCTGTGCTTAGTAGGATAAGGTTTATAATTGATTGTGTAGTACAGTCCGATTTCAGAAATGCGGGTGTGTGTGCGACTGCGTATCTATTGCTTTTACTGAACTGCATTCGTAGTAGTTGCCGGGTGGTAGGGCAAACCAGGAGACACAGGTTCCGATACATTTTCGGCTACAGGGCATATCTCCTTGTTTATTATATCTATGCACAAGACGAATAGCACTATCTCTTTCCCTCACACGAATCATGATAGCATCAATTGGCACTTCGTAATACGGCCACTTTTTTTTTCTTTTTTTTGAATGGACCACTCGCAGTTCAGCACACTAAGGCTGGTTACTGCTCAACCGGATATTATTAATACGGCCACAGCTCTCAACCACCTTTTATACTTCCAGTACCTAGAATCGTTGGTTCTCGAGCGTTCCTGCGACCCCACCAGGTCGAACACTGAGAACAAGTTGAAGGCACTGGCTGACTTCTACGGAAAGGCTTGCAAGGCTGGACCCTGGGTGCCCGACAAGCTTAGAGATGCTGAACTGAGTAAGTACAGTGTTTAGGCATCCTAACCTACAAGTTTTTATTTATTAGCTTCTGCCCGCGACTTCGTCCGCGTGGAATAGTTACTAACACCCCGATTCTCTGTGATATTGATTCGTTGGTGGGAGAAGTGGTGGGAGGCGCCCGACGTGACGGCACAGTGGTGGCATGCGCGTGAGCTGTGAGTACTGGACAGTACTTGGACATTGCAACATTAGTTTATTTTTTTAAAATAAAAGATTTTTTTCTAAAATAAAAGTAGCCTAAGTTACTCCTTATTACATCAGCTACCTGCCAATAAAATCGGTCCAGCCATTTCAGAGAACAGCCGGAACAAACAGACAGAAAGACAGACAAAAATGGCTCATCAATATTTGACAGTCTAGACGTAGACTTCAATGTTGTTTAAGTAGTAACACTTTTTTCTTTTTTATGTGACCACTCGCAGTTCAGCACACTAAGGCTGGTTACTGCTTAACCGGGCAATCCTGTGGTGGCCTCAAATGAATTTAAGGCCCCCAGCCAGGGCTAAAAACTAAATGACCGCTTCGCTAAGGGCATCCCATGTGGGATACGGGCCTCAGCTTAACGGGGTCATTGGGCAGCAAGGGACAGGCTGGGTCTAGTTATTATTATTTAGGGGATTTAACGCTAAAGGCTCAGCGGCGCGAGCTGGCTTGTTAGGCAAAAGTCGGGGAGGAAAGTAGTAACACCAAAGAGTAACACGAAGAAGGAGCATCGACGGTTCTATGTGAGCTCATGAGTTTTGTAGTCTAATCAATTCTCACCTTTTTTTTGACGTGGCCACTCGCAGTTTAAAAAAAAATCTCTAAGGTCGATCACTGCTTAATTAATTAATGAATATCCATTCTACATCGAATTTGCAGATTCTAGTAATCTAAACACATAAATCCTCCTTTTCTTCACAGAACGCATGTACCCTTCCCTCTGCGCCGCCTGCGCACGCACGTGCACGGCTGGTGACCGCTACTGGGGCAACGCGGGCTCCCTGACCTGCCTCACTGACGGCCAAGGCGACGTCACGTGGGGAGATGCTGATGACGTCGCTTCTTACTTCAAGGTAACGACCATTTGGGTTGCGGAATTTGTTCGAAAGAGTCACCGCGGCCCTGGAACGTAAAAGGCACTAGGAAGAACACGGGTGGGTTTTAGTCAGTAAGAGTCTGACACTCCCTTCCGCTCCGCCCAGAGAGGGAGAAGTCATTTGATGATTTGCAATCCAGAAAAAAAAGGGAACCGAAGATTTTTCGTGCTTGTTATAAATGATATTTATTTTAAAGTAGGTTAAACATAACACTTTTACACGTCCAATATTTCTTGTCATTTTAAGCTAGATGAAACCGGTGTTTCCTAACCGACTACCCTCAGAAGAAACACCGAAACAAACTCAGAGGTCAAAGTCTCTTTGAAAGTCCATACAATCCGTACTGGTCAAATCATATGAGAACCATGTAGGTTAATGTCTGAGGTGGCCTTTTGAGGAAAGTACCACACAAATTTGAGTGGACCTGTCCAAACAGTGCAAGCATTTGTCACATACCGTGTAGCCATCGTGTAGCTCAAACTTGTAACCGTGTAACTCACATAACGGTATGTTGATTGTGAATTTAAAATACTGAGCCCAGACTGTGGCAGAAGGGTATGAAAAAGTCGTTCCTCGATCACCAGAGATATTAGAAGTCTCAGATTACATTTGAAAGATGCTGATGAATGGGAGGGGGGGGGGGGGATATTCCTTCCTGACTGGGTTTCAGGAACAATAGTCGCACTCCCAAACTCCAACAGCTGCAGGACTGTTGATGGTTATATGGTATAGGCCATAAATTACGTCACACGTTATGGGAGAGGGAGGGGGTCGATGTAGTGTGACATTGTGTGACAAGGGGGTGGGAGGGGTCCTAAATTTCGTGACGTCACGTTTTAAAATCTATTTTAATCTAAGTGTTACGTAAAACACGAGCAAACACACGAATAGAATTGTAAAATATGTGACGTCACACTAGAGAGGGGTGTCACAAATGTGACCAGCTGTGACAAAGACGGGGGGAGGGGTCAAAAATCATCAAATTCATGTGATGTAATTTATGGATGGCTTGACCTTTACGCATGGGACAAAGGCAACTTTACACATCCACTGTTTATTTCCTTTAGTTCCCCAAAACCTTCAAATAATCACCAGCTCCTCCCAATCGTATCATTTTTTTTTTTTTTATAAAACGTTGCCCCACACTAGGAACCCAAGTAGCACTTTAGCGATGAATTAGGTCATAAATAAGCTACATTACAGTCTACAGCTTTTATACAGCTGTACTAAAGGATAGGGTGAGTCTTTAGACTGTATTAAGGAAAGATTATACACTATTAAACAGCATAGCTGACTAATGACTTGATAGTGGCGAAAAAGTATACTAAAAACATTTAAGTAGAATTTTAAAATGCTCTAGTCCAGCTTTTGGCTGTTTGAGATACTACTAGCTGGTCTAGAAGCCCAAAGCTTGTTAACGGCTGGTTAATACGTAAAATTCACCTCTCTTGTAATGCTGCGGGCTGCATTAAAACATTGAATAATGCCACTAGCTTTTAATTGGTATACACTAATTCTATTGTAATTCTACTTCAACGAGCTTGTTAATGGCTGGTTAAAAGTGTATAAGGAATTTCTACAAATGCTGTTAGATTTATAAGAGAATAATTAAACACCCTGAGTTGTAAATTGGAATAGGAGTACTCCATCCTAATGCCAATGCATAAAGTGTAGCTGACAGTTATTATACAGCTTTCAGCGTTATTTAATAGTAAATCTAGATTATTGGTGTTTAAATTACGTCAAATTTGATTTATTTTTGCATAATGTGCGAAGCGATTTCAAGAGCTATAGGTACTACGTATGTTTTAATAATACACTTTAAATAAAAAATGAAAAGTGGAGTAAAAAGAAAACTGTTAAAAGAATACGCTGAAGCTTCTATGGACGAATTGCAAAGGAGCAGTACTGATGCAGTTGATGTTTACAAGCCAGTGTCATTTACGCATAGGGTTCCGCACAAATAGATTTGTGTGCCTATCCTTTTGAAAATAAATTGCATTTGATTAAAATGATGTTGCGAAGAGGTAGCACACCACTTTCGCAGGTAGCAAAAAGACTCGGTGAATGTTGTGCTAGGTACTGATCGAAAGGAGGTGCTTTTCATGACCAAGGATAATAAAAGTTAAATTAATGTTGTTTGATGATAAGAAAAAATTGATGATAAGAAAAATAAAAAATCATTGTATAAATTTGTAAATACTGTTTTTTAATCAATATGAAACATAATTTGTGAAAATACAACATAATTACGAATGCCATTATGAAAAATGAAATGCTCCCAACCACTTTTCTTCTCCTTCTCTATAATCTTTCGTTTCCTTTTTCAACGGTTTTGATTATTTTAAACGGCATTATTATTCCTGAAAACAATAATTAACTAATTAACAATCATAATATAATACGAAAAGGGAAAAGCAAAATATTTTTCGGTTGTTTTGACGAAATGACATGGATAGCGCTGTTCTAAACTAAATTAAAAAAAGAGAAGGATGCGCAAAATTACCTAACTACTGGGCTTGCAAGGGTATTTCGAAAGCCAAACAATGTACATATTGAAATGGTTTTCTGTCGAGATTTCTTTATCCCTGAAAAGCTACTGTATGCTCTATATTTATACCAGTACACAGTAAGAAAGATAATTAAAATCCTTTCTCCAGCCATTATAATGCTAGAAGCTGGTACATTGACTTGGTAACACCACTGTACAGCAAATAACTTTTTAAAAGAATTTCTGGAGAATTTGTACTGGATAACAAATTAACCCCATTTTAGCAGTACAGAAACGATTTGTTATTAAATATCCAAATGATTTCTTATAGTTTTTAAGGATATTTGATAGCTTTTAATTCAAACAATATATTTTCCACTTATTTCCTAATAGAATACATTAAGTTCGAAAGCAATAATTTGAGTGATAAATCTATTAAGTATTCGTACACCATTTAATCTTGTGAAATATTTTCGTTAAAGCGATATTATTCTGATGGCGCGTGAAATATTTGATGTAATTACCTATACACATTAACAGTAAAGTGGTACTCGCAACTCAATTTACATACAGGACACTTAAAACTAACGTGAAAACTATTAAAAATATCTTACCTTAAATAATAGTCCGCCCGCGCACTTTAACAAACAATAAATGTCATCTGTCACAAAATACACAAAAGAAAATTAAATAAAAAAGTATTTTTGTTTGGTTATTTATACTTTAATAAAAGCTATTGCCAAGCCTCAAAACATCTAAAAGCTGTTGAAGAGAATTAAAGTAGCTGAATCTTAGGCTGCAATGGCTGTTGTATAGCAGTATAAGCCATTGTACAGGCCTCGTACAGCTGTTTCAATGATTATACCACCGTTAACCAGTCACTGTAATGCTCAAGGCTGCTTAATTTGGGGCCCAAATTAGAATTACAAGGGCTGTGTAGTTAGCTACACAGCCCTTAAGCAGGTAACTAAAGCAGCCTTGAGTGTCACAAAATTCTATAATCAAGTCACTATGCGGCTGTCATGTGCTACTTGGGAATTTCTCCTGTGTCGTGGGTGCGTCTACAAACATACAATCTCACATACACAAACAGCCAGACCCGGAACAACTATCTGTAGGCCTTACAAATATTTGTTCCATGCGGGAATCGAACCCACAACACGTAGCCCTTTAATTAGTCCTTTCCCGATTCAAGAATCCTTAAAAACGTCTCGTACTATTACAGATCAAAGAAGCAGAAAGTCTGACAGGTTCTGAGAACTTCGCGTACCTCTGCCGCGATGGTACCTGGCGGGATCTGACCCAGGAGCCCTGCGTCTGGCTAAGGAGACCCTGGAACGTCATCGTGGCTAAGAGGTATGAGGCTTCATTATTATTTCAGCCGGAAGACGTCCACAGCTGGACATAGACCTTCCCTAAGCTTGGAGGTTGGCTAAGTTTAGTGGTCATAGACGACGATCTTACAGTGTCTTTTCTTAATTAAGGTATGATCCGCGTGTTACAGGTATGTGACTCCATCATCTTCTGATGGTATCAGCTTCCAATTTAACTGTATGCAACTGAATACAAGTATTTTACATGGAGCTACTTTCAATTTAACTTCCAAAATCAGTAACTGAAGAAAACAGTAGTACTATTAGGAGCGTGTACGCCGTATGGCATTTCATAAAAAATTTCAAGTCACCATTTTGCAAAATGACTGAACCGATTTTAATGAAATTTCACACATATAGGCAGGATACATAGGTCTAAAAAATCAGTTAAAACATTTTCGTAATGTCTTATTTAAAAAAAGATAACTGGAAATTTATGTTTGTATGGAAAATTTAAAATGGGTCTAATTTAACTGTAACACTATTTATCGAAAATGTTTTCAACTAACTTTTTAGACCCATGTATCTTGCTTAAGTGTGTAAAGTTCCATTAAAATCGGTTTAGTCATTTCGGAAAATAACGACTTGAAAATTTGTATGAAATGCCGTTCGGCGTATGCGCTCCTAAGGCTACTGTCAAATATCTAAAAAATAATTGTAACCTGATAAGTGCAAGGATCTTATCAAATAATCATCAAGTTCAACTACCCAACCGACTACTCAGCGATCACAAGACCCGCGCTTTTTAGTGAATGACAGCTAGTGTCAAAACTCACTTTTTCGGGGTTGCCGTCACCGCCCGCTTACGCACATTTATTTTAAACCAGTACTAAACAGAATACCATATTTCTCCCTTTAAAAAAAAAATTAAATAAACATTAATTATGCTTAAAAGAAACTACAGAATCCAACTACAATCTAACCCCAATTCTCTTCCAGGAAAGCCTCAGAAGCCGTAAGCAAACTGGCTGAGTCCCTTACCAACAGTTCCGTGACCGTAGACAATCACTGGCGAGGGTCCCTGGCTGCCTTGCTGGAGAGTAGGCAGGCCTTGCCGGAGCCCCTGCATCCGCCTCGAGCTCCCATGGATTACTTGGCGAGGGCTGATGGGTTTAGGGAGGCGTATAGTCAAGCAGGGTGTGACCCACCAAGGTTGGTATCCATGGAGTTTCTTGTTTTTTTTTTCTAATGTACCATTTTTAGGACCAAGCATCTAAGTGCAAATCTTGAAGCAGTACATGGTAAATGTCCTGCTTAAACGCACAAAACGATTTGAAGAATACTTTTATTGTGCGTGCAGCTAAGAAGTGTAGTACCATCTAGATAAACGTGAATCATTCTTAATGGTATATAAATGTAACTATCATATTATGGCATCAAAAAATTCATCCGCGTCGCTATCGACTGGGAGTGAGCCAAAAGACTCGTAGCATAGGTTAGCGTGTATAGGTAACTTTTGACCACATCAAATGGAAAGCGATAATATCGGGTAGGTACTCAGTAATCTCAATTTATGAAAACAGAAATGTATTTGAGGCTTTCTTTATTTGGAGATTGTAGGTTTGGCCACGAAGTAACGAGTTAAACGAAACTTATTCTGTTTTTGCGTTTAGTTTTGACATGCTCTGTGTATTTTTTTCCTAGACAGAAAGACGAATTAAAAAATATATGTCTCAATTTCAGACACATCAACTTCTGCACAACCTCCCTCCTAGCCAAGAACAAGTGCGAGTGGCTCAGCGAAGCGGGCGCAGTGTACGGCATCGCCCCCCCTCTGCAATGCGCCATGAGGAGCAGCCTTCAGGAGTGTCTGAAGGCAGTTGAGATGGGAGAGTGTGATGCTACAGCTGGTGGTAGCGACTGGTTGGTGGCTGGGATCAGGTTAGTTTTACATCGAGTGTAGCTTTTCTAGCGCAGAAGGCAAGCCTTGATTGAAGATTAAGGCCCTGAAAGTTTGGGCACGCTTGCGGCGAGTCCCCTCTTTGTGAAGTGGTTGGAGAGACGTCACGGCGTCCTCACCTTCCGCCTGACGCAAGTACTCACCGGACACGGCTGTTTCGGATCCAGTGGGACGACACGTCCGGGTGTCAAGACTGTGTGGATCGCCTGGAGGACACGGTGGAGCATACGGTGGAGTACTCCGCCCTACTTGGGCGGAGCAACGCCGTGTCCTCGTCGAGGCGATCGGCGGCGGCGACCTCTCGCGTCCGGCCCTGGTTCAATCCATGGTCCGGAGCGAGGAGGCATGAGAAGCGGTCACTTCGTTCTGCGAAGCAGTACTGCTAGTGAAGGAGGAGGCAGAATGCGAGCCAAAAAGGGAAACCTCACATCCAGAAAAAAAAGGCTCTGAAAGATGGGACAACCCGACTCCAGATAATGGGATAGCGTTGCTTTTTCGCTTGATGGCGAGTCAGCAAGGTGCAGAAAACTGAGAAGCTCTGACCACTGATAAATGGCATAAACTGGTTGGACTTCTAGTAGGGGAGGTAAGCCTAAAACGGGTACGCTAAGGGACATGTGAAATAAAAAATACTTAGAAACGTAAAATGTACCAAATAGTTTTACTAAAGGAAATGTTTATTTAATATAGTATATAAAAAAATAACAAACATAACCATTCTTTTCAACAATCTTAGAAAAACAGAAATTAGGAGACCCTTCCAAATACCCGTTTTGCCCTTATAGGGGGCCTAAATCAGGTACCTCATCAGGGCATAACGGGTAAAGCCTATATAATGAGAACAATCAACTTATTTTTATAGTTTTACAATATTTATTAACATAAAATCACTTATATTTTCATTTAAGCGTCTTAAATTATTAATCAGACTCATATTCAATCTTATCTTGTTTAAACTATAAATCATCTTTGGCAACAAACAGCTACTAAGAAGAATTTAAAAATAAACTAGAGTACCTATTGTTATTTTTATAGTTTTACAAAATACTTTAACATGAGATCACTTATATTTGCTCATTAAAACTTCCTAAATGTTTAATTAGACCTGTATTCAATCTTTAATCTTGTTTAAATTATAAATCATCGGTGGAACAAAACAACTAAATAAAAACTAGTAAATAAGAATTAAATAAAAACTAAATTACTCTTGGCAGGCATCACAGTAATAATTGCCTCTGCCAGAATAAGAAGTGCACACTTCGTGAGACCACATGTCATAATCGTCACACCTGATCCAATCTTCTAGAGGTGGTTCAGTATATAGTTCAGCACAGACTAAGCAAGCGTATTCAGTTTTGTCATTCTGACTGTTTTTTGGACCACGTTTGGATCTTACCTGTCTCTTGTTGGTATTACTACAACAAGCTATTACTTCCTTCTTATTAGTGCTGGGTTCCTTTAAATTTTTCTTCACTGCCTTAAGTTTAGTGTTAGTAGGTTTCTTCTTTTTGTTTTCTTTTCCCTTAGTTCCTTCCATCCTTTTTTGATGTGCCGCTGCAACGTGGATAAGTTTATACCGTACTTCTTAGCCGCACCTTTCACTGAGGTTTTGCTAGCTTCTTCCATAGCAAGTTTCATAACTGCCTCGTCCCATGATGCATTAGAGGTTTTTCTTTTATATTTGTTAACCATCTAGAATAAAACAAACCAAAAATCTTAATTAAAACCTCATTTCAACCACCCAAACTACTTACATGACCATACTAGGGCAAATCGGGTACATACCCGTTTTACCCCTACCCGTTATGCCCAAACGCATGTTTTTATTTTTAACCGCCATAACCTCAAAACCAAATGCAGGAATGCCACAAGTTTTTTTTAATTTAGATGCATAATTCCTTACAAAATCACAACACAAAACTTAAGTAAACATAATCCATACAATATTTGAGTATTCACTGTTACCAAAAGTCATTTTTTTTTAGTAAAACCATCAAAAATATTGTTTTCAATCTTACCTTGCAAGCGCTTGCGTCACAGCGGAGAGCCGACTGCCTGTGATTGGCCGACTGTCACGCCACCTCGCTGCACTCGTACATTCTCACTAATAGACGTAAAACGCACACAAACAAGCATACCCGATTTAGGTGCGGTACCCGATTTAGGCTTATCTCCCCTATACTATTAGTTACAAGCTTTTGTAGCAAGAGCCTGTAGTAGAGTTCCGGTCCGATCTTGATCTTTCACATTTTCCAGTCTGTTTAAGCCTTTCTAAGGTCTACTATTAATAATTTTAAATTATTCTATACACACATGTGTAATATGCTAGACGAAAGAGAAAAGCAAAATAAATATTCCTGGGGTGCATTTTGACAGTATTTTTTCACTCTACCGCATGGCTGGTACAGGACTCATACTTCTTATCCGCTATTCAAGGCTTTCAATACCTTATTTTCATGTATTTAACCCTATCTGTTTTCGTAATTCCAGAGACTACTCCCTAACACCGCTTCTGCACGAAGTAACTCCAATTACAGAAAAAACGAACACAATCGTTGCATACGTCAACACTGACTCCGGTATAACCAAGATGGCGGATTTGCGCGGCAGACGTGCTGCTTTTCCGCGCTTCGATGGCGCTGCCTGGCATTCCGTCAAAAATTACATCACTCAACATGAAAAAATAACCTGTAAGGAGTTTATGGACAGTTATTTTGGAGAAGTATGTGCTCCTGGCTTGGATGGGAAGAAATGTTATGAGGAAGGCGAAATGGAGGCCTTGAAATCTCTTGTTGAAGGCAAAAGTGATGTTGCCTTCATTAGTATGACGACTTACAAAGCTTATCAAGGTGAGATTAATACCTATCCTATTTTTACAAATCAGGCCCGCCGTAAGCGGGCGTGCAATGCGTGCACCGCACGCGGGCGGCACGTCCAAGGGGGCGGCAAATCGAGCCACTCATACTCATAATATTCAAAGTTAAAGTCATAATATTTAGCCACCTCACCTACAGCATAAGAAATATCATAGTATCGAAAAAAAACCGAAGGCGCTATTTTATCCGTCAGCAGGTACCGCAGGACACGCCCGCCCCCGTTTGGACTCAAATTCAATACAAGTATCCATAGTCGTATTCTTCAAAAGCATTATTCGCGAAGTTTTGGGGATTGACTCCGAGCTTATTTCTCAGTTGGTAGGTTAGGTACGTACTTGTTGAGCACGCCACCATTGTGGCGATAAGTCCCCTCTTTGAGGAGTGGTTGGAGTGGAGCAACGGCGGTCTCAGCACCGGTACTCATCGGACACGGGTGTTTTTTAATCCACGGGTGGACACGTCCGGGTGTCACTACTGTAGATCGCCTGGAGGACATGAGGGAACATACGGTGGGGTCTGCCCTGCTTGGACGGGGCAACGCTGTGTCCTCGTCAAGGCGATCGGCGGATCTCACCTCCGGCTCAGTTTCAATACATGGTCCGGAGCGAGGAGGCATGGAAAGCGGTCACTTCTTTCTGCGATGCAGTAATGCTAGCGAAGAAGGAGGCAGAACGCGTGCGGGAGAGGGAAACCTCGCCAGCCGCTGCAACAGAAGAAGACGCCCCGGGCCTCGGGAAACGCAGGGCGATTCCCGGCCACCGTAGGCGCGGGCCTGCGGATGCCGAGCTATGGGTTGCTCGCCGTCCGATAGCAACCGGGCCCGTGTGGATGGCGCGTCGTGTTCCACGCGCGCCTCATAGATTCGTCAGCAAAGAAGACAGGGCCCCGTATGGTCAGTGCCTGCTAGGGTTGCGGAATTTGTTCGAAAGAGTCACCGCGGCCTTGGAACACAAAGGGCACAAGAAGGAATACGGGTGGGTTTTAGTCAGTAAGAGTCTGACACTCCCTTCCTCTCACTCCGCCCAGAGCGGGAGAAGTCATTTGATGATTTCCCATCCAAAAAAAGGGCGGTATTATAAGTATTGCACGCGGGCGATCAAACAGCTAGCAGCGGGCCTGTTACAAATACACAGGGTGGTTCTGGGGGCCTAGACAATGTCACATTTTCACTAACGATTTGACATGAGCTGTCGAAAAGTCACGTGATAAATCGTTTTCGATCGCCAAGTGTTAAACAATGCCAATGATATGAATTTGATCAAGTCGATACTTGCTATTTAACGTGAATACTTTCTTACCTTTTCATGAATTCCAAAAGGTACGAAAACTGTTCACCACCGTCACGTAGGTACTCTAGTTCCCATCCTATTTATTGTCCTGTTTGTTTTTATCCTTAAACATGAAAAAAATGTACAGTCAGTGCATGTTTATCGATTTAAGTAAATAAGAAATATTCACTTATTGAATTCTATATAAAACTTGTGTAATTGTAGAAATTATAATTATTTATCTATGCTCAAAAAATACCTAAGAATCTTTTAGTTATTTAGTTTATTTTAACACCAATTTTCATCGATAACACTTTCTTTCCGAGTAAACTTTATACAAATCAAATGTGGTTTATTTATATTTTACGCGGACAGTTTTGACGTTTTGAATTTGACGTTTCATTACGAAACCATAATAGCGAAGATGATTTTTATCGAATGAATGCTTCGACTTATCGTTTGGTTTCCTTATGTTACTTTGACTACCACTTGGCGATCGACAAGCAATATCGATTTTCGAAATCGAATCGACACGGAGCGATTGCCACTTGTCTAGGCCCCCTGGAGTGGCGGCTGATGTAGCGTTGGAAGGCCTTCCACAACGTGACACTTTGGTAAGGCAGCAGTGGACGTCTTTCCACTGAGATGACGATCATGATTGACATAAATACAACAACACAATTTCACGAGTGTGTTTTTTTAGAATTTAGTTGCACAAAGCATCCCATCGATAGACATTTCGCAAAATATGTACGGCTATAAGTAAATGCCTGTAGAGAGCAGCACTATCGCCTTGAAACATGCACATTAACTAAATCTCCAACCAAGTAAGAATATGTGCCCTTGATGTAGAAATCGTTTACGCTGGCAATAAAAAACAATTCTACAGTTCTGTAGAAATCGTTACAAATTATCGAGTCGTGTCGAATTTACTTTCCCTACCTATAATATTTTTATTAAACTTTCAGATAGCAAAAAAGCATCAGAAACCACAAAGAAGATTGTCCCTCTCTGCCCCGAAGGAAACGAAAAATACTGCTTCGTTAGTTGGTCCAACTTAGGTCACATATTTGCCGCCAACAATTTAACAAACATTCGAAAGCACGAAATAATAAACACCTTTACCAAGTTGGATCAACTGTTTGGCAAACACCCGCCTTTCCACAACGCCATGTTCTCAATGTATGGAGCCTTTAACCATGAAATGGAGGTTATTTTCCACAGTAATACTAAAAGTTTGGCCACCAGTGCTGTTTTGAAAACTCACCCGTACGATAAAATACCTTATAATTTTGAGCTGTCACTGTCAAATATGACAGATTTCACTTGTGGTTTTGGCGCCAAAACGATGCCATCTTTGTTCATGTTGTTGGTATCTCTAGTCTTATTTTTAATTATTTAATATTTTTAAGTAGATAAAGCGATTTGTGATATAAATGAATAAACAGTTTTTTATATGTTCCTTGTTGTTTCATTTTGTTCATTCACTTTGTGAGTTTTTGTTGCCCAATGCACAGACCACGTTGGACCAATGACTGCATTTGTCTAAGCACTCCGGCTGAGATCTATGGTTTCCCATGTCAGCGTTATTGAGTTTCTCCATCAAGTATTTCTTGACTTCTCGAGTAACAGAGGATTAGTTTCTTTGTTTACACATATTCGCCCTAAATTATGACGCATTCACATTTCATTTTATGTTTCGAATAAATACGGTGACCCTGGCAGGCACTGGCCCTAGTGGACCCCGACTATGCTGACATCGCTTTGAGGCAAGCGCGAACTACAACGCGCCGTCGACTTGGGGCCTGGTTCTTATCGGACGGCAAGACGCCCAACGCTCGTCTTTTCCAGGCCCTGGCCTACGGTCGCCGGGCATCGTCCTGCAGCTGGGGCGTCTTCTTCTGTTGCAGTGGCGGGAGCGTTAAGTTGGCCTTTCCCACTAGAGCGGCCTGGAGTCCAGATTTATATTTTAAATAAAGAAGTATGTTCTAAGTAAGCCTTTTGGGAAATTTTGTGTTATGTAATTATGTTATTTTACCTATTGCAGTAAGTGCTTACCAACTAACAGACGAGTTCCGCCCAATGTATAGTATAGTTTTAAAAACAATAAAGGTACTCACAGAAGGGGACAGTTGGAGTGCAAAAAAATATCGAACCGACATTTATTCATTCAGTTATTAGGTAAAGGTGATTAGTTAAATAGAGAAGATTCTATAAGCTATAAGTTTGAGTAAATTTCTAGCAACTCTAGTGTTTGGCAATAACGCTGAGATGTAACTAATCGAGCTGTAGACAGAATAGACGGAGAGACTATTTTACTTGCACACAAAATTACAAACACAAACCGTTCCAAATAAACAAGTAAGCGTTAGTCTACGGCCTACGCCATACTGGACCTAGTTGAAAAACTCAGACTTTATGTCGAGACTGACTGGTGTTGTGCAGGCGCCATTCCATTGCCGGCCAGTGGAAAAACTTCTTATAAAAAGCATTTTCTCGGTTCCTGCAACAGTACAAAAGGTTATCGAGAATCTCATCAAGAAAATTATTCCAATTTTAAAGAACTTGAACGTAGTCTTTTGTTCTGTCAGTAAGTAAGACGGAAATGTCATTATTTTTTGAATTGTCAAACCGGACGAGCGAGACACAATTTTCCCGCGACATCGAAACTTCACGAAATCTCAAAACAAATAAAGTTTTCTCAGACAATATGAGTGCTACTGACTTAAACAACTTTATAAAAGCTCTGGACACCGTGAAAAAGGATTACACATGTGGCGTTTGCAAAGAAATGTGTAAAGACCCTGTTGTTTTGATGAAATGTTTCCACATTATATGTTCTGCTCACACTGGTTTGAAACACTGCCCGACCTGCAAAGTACCTCTAGACGAGTGTACTACGTATGTAGACGAAAGAATTCAAGTTTGTATTGACTCAGCTACGGAGCTAGACAAGTTATTCGAGAAATTTCGGCCAAAGGAACCCAGTGTTGCGTCGAGTAAGAAAACTAAGAAGAATGAGGCTGTGCCAGCTACAACTAAGAGTGTTACTGCTACGTCCAGCTTTAAGAAGCCTCTATCTGACAAGACGAACTCCCGCCAAGACTTGAGCGAGACTATCAATTCGAATTTGAGCTTAAAAATCAATAAAACTAATGAAAAACGTAACAATAAAGGTGAAACGGCGCTCCATATCTGCTGCCGTCTCGGTAAGATTGATAGGATAAAGGAACTGCTCAGTGCTGGTGCCAATACTAACACTAAAGACAACGCAGGCTGGACACCATTGCACGAAGTTGTGCAAAACGGGCGCTTGGACCTGGTTACTCTACTTTTACAATACAATACATTAATCGATGTACCAGGACAAGGCAATGAGACACCTTTACACGAAGCTGTCAGATACAACTACGTAGAAATAGCCGAGGAATTGGTTAAGCATGGAGCAGACATGAACGCAAGGAACTGTAAAGGGGAGACTCCATATCAACTGGCTTCTGTTGATATGAAGAATAGGTTACGTGCGGCCGCTGAAGAGATTTTACATACCCAAAGTGTTAATGTCTCCCGTATAGCTGCGTTGTATGCTGAGTTAGAGTTTGATGATGTCCATCTGTACTGCATTTCGCAATACCGCACTGTGCATAACAAGTTGAAAGTCTTAGCAAAACATCACACAAATATTACAGTAGAAACGAAATTCACTAAAAAGGTCACCCATTTAGTAATAGACACTGAAGATGGAATATGTCAGTCCAGTTTGGATGTACTTCAAGGAATTGTCAGTAACATATGGATTTTATCATCCGATTGGGTTACAAAATCCACTGAAGAAAAATTAGAGCCATTTGAAACCTACGAAGTCAAAGGCGTAGGTACTACATCGTCCAACGGTCCAAGAAACTCTCGATACATCAAATACAAGCAGTTACCAGGTATTTTTAACGGCTGCCATTTCTATTTACACAATTTCAATACAAAATATGAGATTTCCAAATCAATTGTATTAACAAAAGCTATTTTGACAAAGTTAATTACTGATGCAGGCGGCATTGTGCTCAGGAGGGTTCCGAATCCAGAGTCGATTCCGGAGAGTGAGAAATTGGTACCGTATCATGCAAAGAAGGAAGGAAAGTTGATGAATTGTTCACATTATATTATTTTTAAGGATATCTACGAGCCAATGTATAATATGCAGCATTTAAAAGCGTTGCCTATCGGCTGGCTGATTGAATGTATTGAGAAATATGAATTGTGTGAGCCATGGTAGTTTTGTTCTTATTTTGGTTAAATTATATAAATTAATTGCAGTAAAGATATCATAAAAGGAAGTAAAGTCTCAAGTGTGAGTAATTGTAATCAAAAAGGTTAGTTCTGGATGCACTAATCCAATGAGGGTTTCCAAGAAAACGTACGCCACTCGTTGGCGCCACAAAAGCAAGATGTCCTCTTCCTAGAAAATGTGATTGAGTTCATGTCGGAAAACATAGAATGGAAACAGCGTTTTGACAGATACCTGGGGCCGTATTATGACCTCTTAAAACCATCATGTTTTCGGTGTGAAAAAGAGACGGAGCTATACAGGACGAATAGCACTATCCTTTTCTCACACAGAAAACATGATGGTTTTAAGATGTCATAATACGGCCCCTGGACCTGATAACTCAGGGCTGTCCTTGGGGTGCTGCACAAAGGTTTCCTGAAATGGTTCATACCAGGTGTGTGCGTCATTCCAGAAAACCCATTTTCTGTATGAGAAATCATCAAGGACTTCTCCCGCTCTGGGCGGGGCGGAATTGTACAAAGGAAAAGGAGGAAAGAAGGGAATGATACTACGACTCACCTCGTATTCCGAAACGCCATTAAGTTTGGATCGTAGTTTATCAGTATCTTACTATCTTATGTTTTTATACATGTTAAGGTATGGTTGTATCTTTGTTACTCGGTTACGCCAAAACGGCTGAACGAATCTTGATGAAATTTGGCACAGAGTTAAATTATAGTCTGAAATAGCACATGGGCTACTTTTTATTCCTGGGAGTATGTCCTCTTTGAACAATTTCCGCGACCACACGAGCGAAGTCGCAGGCAGAAGCTAGTAGGATATAGAAAGATGTTATATTAATAGATGATCATGAAATTCAGACAACACATCACAATGCTCAAAAGCCATAATTATTTAGAAGTAAGTTAATGTAATACACTATATTATAAAGATAAAATTAAGTAACCATTATGGTTAAAATGGGATTAGGAAGGTACCTTAATCTTAAATTGTGACTTTTTTCGTTTATTTAATTAAGAGAATTCATTGATAGCAGCAAGAAAAGTTATGTTTATCACAAGCCTTTAAATTTATTAGGTATTTAATGATAAAATTTTTCAATAATAATATTATGAACATTGATCTATATTTGTATATTATGAACTGAATGTTCCAATATTCCAAATGTATTATTGAGATTAAAATTTAATTATTTTATTAAGAGTTTTTTTTTAATTAGACCCTAAAGCCTCCTAACCATTAGGCAACATTTGACGCGCGACATGATGCACATAGGTTGCTCATTATGTTGAATCTCTCATGTCGAGGAACTTTTTTTTAGCTGACAGTGACTTCATGCCGCTGTCCGTTCCTAACATAGGCAGGCCTAATAGTTTGTAATATTTAATGTCATGTGCGTCTAAATGAGGGGAATAAACATTTTCTTTCTTTCTTTCTTTCTTTCTTTTCTTTCTTTTCTCTCTTTCCTTTCTTTTCTTTCTTTTTATTTACTTTGTCAATGTTGCACGCCTGCTGACAACGTCGCGCGTTGTTGTGTACGTTGCTGAACATGAACCACGATCTTAATAAAGTTATATAAGTAAGATGGAACACCGTCAGAATAATTGAAGCTATGAACAGTGTTGCATCTGGATGAGAGTTGCCAAGTATCGAGATAAATGGCGTGCGATTGGAGAGGGTTACGTCCAGCACTGGGCTACTGGACTTTGAACTCTAAAATAAGGCCTCTAAAGTCTAAACTCGTGTTTTTGTTGTTACTGTACTTTAGGTTCGGAGGAGCAGCGGCTGATAAAAATATAGAAAAAGTACGACATCAGCTATATTTAAACTGCGGCCCTAGCCTAGTCAATTGGTGTTACATATGGACTTCATTTACGTCCCTGTAGAACTGAACGGAATAGAAGCGTCAATTCCGCCTCATGACGCGAGAAGGCGCGCGAACTCGCGGCTTTCCTCGAGATATCTAGCACATTCCAGCGTAAACGCTTGGCGTACTTTTGTGACCGACCTGACCGACTCTCCGTTCGCGCGTTTCCACGGATTCCACAAACGGCATCGACAGTAGCTAGGGTAATTCTCGAGAATGCGCGAGGATGGTCCGGAAGACGCGTGATCTTTTTTTTGGCACGTATTACTTGTTATTTTATAAAACAGCATGTCGTTCTAGGTAACACACAACTTACTCAATCAATAATACTGCTCATCCCACTCGCACCTCGGCGCTCAACCTGTACCAAGTTAACATAGACAAGTCGTGTTCCGAACACATACATTCATCTCTCCACATGCGCTTAAACTCTAAGTCACGCACCGCATATGGGAGTGCGGGTTCGCTATTGATGCAGACGCACTGGAACGGTAGAACACACTTCACGACCTGCAGGCTTACTATGACGTCTTAAAACGTGAGTCTTCCGAGCGAGAAAAAGGGATGGAGCTATATAAGGTGTATAACTCTATCCCTCTTTCTCGCTCGTACGCCCGCTGCACACACACATTAGACGGCCCTGCTGTCTCGACCGTGCCCGGCTAGCTCTGCGCATAAGGCGGACGGGGTCAACAGACTGCTACAGGTTCGTCCAAGCCGGCACCTCCATCGCTGGGCCTCCTCCAGATCGCTGAGGGTCTCATCTGACAGGTAAAGTCGACCGTGCCCAGCTAGCTCTGCGCGTGCCTGGACGGGGACAACAGACTGCTACAGGTTCGTCCAAGCCCCTCAATCACTGGGCCTCCTCCAGATCACGAAGGGTCTCATCTGACAGGTAAAGTCGACCGTGCCCAGCTAGCTCTGCGCGTGCCTGGACGGGGTCAACAGACTGCTACAGGTTCGTCCAAGCCCCTCAATCACTGGGCCTCCTCCAAATCGCTGAGGGTCTCAAGACCAAGGTGTCGTGAAGGAGTGACACTGAGTATCAGTGTCGCTGTACGCCTACAGTACTTAACATACATTTATACACGGGTGTGCGTTGCAATGATATTTTTATCAGGCGCACATCATCATCGTCATCATCTGCCTACCCTTTTCCCAACTATATTGGGGTCGGCTTCCAGTCATACCGGGTTCAGCTGAATACCAGTATTTAACGTGGAGCGGCTGCCTACCAGACCTCCACAACCCATTAACTGGGGAACACGGTACTTCTTGGCAAGACTGGTGTCACATTTTCTGGCTTCTGACAATCCGTAACGACTGCCAAAGATCTACAAATGGCAGCCGGGACCAACGGCTTAAGTGCTTTCCGAGGCACGGAGGAAACTTGGTATGTTAAGATGGTCACCCATTCACAGACCAACCTTGGCACGCGTTGTTCACACACACAGACACACCACATAATCATTACCTTTTTATATGGCAACCCAAGGACGGGCCGCAGAGTGCCCCCGCGGGCAGGGGATGAAAGTCCTATGACCGGTCACTGCGCCCTCTGACGGGGACCTAGCGACTTCCATGACGACTGTGGCCTACGTGTGAGTTTCTTAACGTTTTCAATCGCGTTAGTGTAATTGTCAATTTGTATTGAAATCTAATAAGCGCCATCTGGTGACAATAAAAGAAAACGTTTTCAAAACAATTTACCTGTATACGTTAACGCGACCGAGTGCGTTAAAAATACGTACTAAGCTCTCTGTAGGTTATTGTGGAGTATCATGAAGAAGAAGCGCTATGTGGCCCAGAAGAAGAAAAAAGCTTATGTATGATGGATGGCTGAAACGAAGATATATACAGTGTGAATTTTTAATGGTTGTTTTCCCGAAGCGCAATGAGTTTGTATCGGTAATACAGTCGATTTATATATATAAAAAATATTAGACTCCATAAATGGCAGATTAACAATTGTGATAAACAAAACTCGAAAGCGACTTGAACCAACAGTAGTGCATCGCGCGATATGTAGGTACGCGGCGGTACGTGCGTCTCATGTAGGTATCTACCTACTTTATGTCTAGTGCACTACTATTGATTCTCGCTCTTTCGAGTTTATGAACACTTTTTTAATGATTTGAAAAAAAAAAACATTTATTTTCTTAGTTTAAACTTTGTGTTTCGATAGTACTACTGATGGGTAATCGTCCTGCCGCGGGAAAACAACCATTAAGATTTCACACTGTATATATACATATCTATACCCCATTCACGATACGATTAGACATTGAAAAACATCTTTTTTACAGTCCGTTCAACCGATTTTGACTTCTATTGCGTTGGTGGCATGACACATGGTAGCTGCAGTAAACAGTTGGTATTATAATCACATCACATCTTTTTGATTTTAATGCCATCCTTATGCCTACGGAATAGAAGTCTAAATCGGTTGAACAGACTGTAAACAATTTTGTTCCAATGTCTAATCTTATTGTGAATGGAGTATAGATAGTTTGAAAAATAAAACAAATAAACATATAACAGAATATATTTATTATTCAAAATAAACTTTACACTTTTTTGAGATATTTACAGAATGTAATCACATCACATTACTTAGTAATAATACTTTATCTAGCGACCTACAAACAAAATATATTTAATCTTTACAACGGAAAACGAAAAATTAAGTCCACTCGAAGCTGAAGTAGATCTGGTAAAAGGTAACGCAGCGTAGTCACTGCCAAATAAATATCAAACTTGTGCCTAATAAAATAAAGTTTAAAATAAATCAATTCTTGCTCGACAGTGTAGAGAAAGGTGCTCGGGTGAGGGTATTTTGAGCTTTATTTTTAGAACTGGAAGGTTGATATCTCGTTTGGTAGTGAAACATCACGGCGTTACCATTTGCCAAAAGTTTAAAGATTTACGATTCGATAAAAAGGAGTACCAGGATTGTGTTCAAGACTCCTAAACTATAAATATTAGAATTCTAAAAAGAAAACAAAATGAAATCATGGACCAAATAAATATCTGCTATTAGGGGCCATCCATAAATTACATCACACGAGTTTAATGATTTTTACCCCCCCCCCCTTCCCTGTCACAAGATGGTCACAAATGTGAGACCCTCTTCCTAGTGTGATATTACATATGTTAGAAATTCTAAAATATGTAACGCCACACTAGGGAGGGGGCACACTAGGTAGCGGGACTAATCGTGTATTTGTTCGTGTTTTACTTAACACTTAGGTTAAAATAGATTTTGAAATGTGACGCATAAAATTTAGGATCACCCCCACCCTCTTAACGTGAGACGTAATGTATGAATGGCCCCTTAACAATAGACACTTGGTGCCCAAATCTCAGCATATAAGTCGAAGAATAGTTAATAGGTACTCATTACTTTATTTCATTCCATATGTATTACATAGATGGTGTGTATAACAAGATAAAATATCAATATGGACTCGTCGAAAGGTATACATATGTAAAAACAACTGTGGCCGTATTACGAAGTGCCAATGCCATCATGATTCGTGTGAGGGAAAGAGATAGTGCTATTCGTCTTGTGTAACTCCGTCTCTCTCTGACACAGAAAACACGATGGATTTAAGACGTCATAATAGGGCTGCTGGACTGCGAGTTTTGGGCACCCATTTACGGCCGAAACCAATAACCGATCTATCACTTACTGGAGATAGAAAAACAAATGAAACAACAGAAAAATTGCATTAGGTTTTCTGTTGTTTCATTTGTTTTTCTATCTCCAGTAAATGATAGATCGGATATTGGGTTCGGCCGTTAAAGGTAGAATCAAACCAAATGGCGGTTCGGAACACTCACCGAACCACTGGCAGTAGAAAATTCATGTGTCAGTGCGCAGCGAAAAGCGAACTTTACAGTCGCCATTAAGTTTGGATCAACCTATAAGTGTCGAGTAGTGCCAGTGGAATAGACAATAGCTTATGAAGACTTTCAAGTATAATAATTAAATAGTAATTAAAAATTAATAGATATAAAAGTACATTACGTCTCTTGCACAACCATTTTTATATTAAAATACATTTTCTCTATAGTTAACTTCATTATTCATGAAAGAATTCAATACATCGCCGCCTCATCAAGAATCGACTTTATGGTCAAGTGATTTAAGTTGATTTTTAAGTGTCAATTTGTTTTTATAAAGACTCTAAAAAGTATGAATCGCTCCAATTACGAATCTATACTAATACTAGTACTTCGCCCGTGACTTCGTCTGCGCAGATTTAGTAGTACAAACAATTTCCACCCCTGTTTTACCCCTTTAGGGGTGTTTCGTAAAATTGTTCTTAGCGAATGTCTACATCCTATAAGGAACCTATCTGATAAATTTTAAGTTTGTAGGTTTTACAGCTTCTGAGATCTCATGATTAATCAGTGAGTGGTATTTCGGGTATTTCGCTCGTATAATATATCTATACTAATATTAGAAAGAGGAAATATTTGTATTTTTGTATGTAACGAATAAACTAAAAACTACTGGACCGATTTAAAAAACTCTTTCACCATTAGAAAGCTACATTCACCCTGAGTAGCATAGGCTATATTTTATCCCCATATTCCCACGGGAACGGGAACTACGCGGGTAAAACCGCGGGGCGTTGCTAGTAGATTATAAAGCTGAATATGTAGTTTGTCTGTTTAGTTGGTTGAACACGCTAATCTCAGGAACGTTTCTATCTGAAAAAATATTTTAGTGTTAGATAGCCCATTTATCGAGGAAGGCTATCCTTACTAATATTATAAATGTGAAAGCGTGGATATTTGTTACGCTTTCACGCAAAAACTACTCAATCGATCATCATGAAACTTTGTACACACATTCTTGGAGGTCTTAGAAGTACCATAGGATACTTTTTTTTTAGGATAATTTCCGACATTCACGCGGGCGAAGCTGCGGGCAGCAGCTAGTAGGCTATATAACATCACGCTACGACCAATAGGAGCGGAGCATAAATTAACAAATGTATCAAAAATGTTGTTTAACTACGTCTGCGTACGCGGGTCAAATAGTTTAAATATAAACACGGTTGATTATAGTATTGACAAAATTTCAGGCTTTGAGCACTCATATAAAAAAAAATACTAAAGGTTCAATTCTCATCTGCCTAGCCTTTTCCCAACTATATTGGGGTCGGCTCCCAGTCAAACCGGATTCAGCTGAATACCAGTATTTAACGTGGAGCGGCTGCCTACCAGACTTCCACAACCCATTACTGGGTAACACGGTACTTCTTGGCAAGACTGGTGTCAGATTTTCTGGCTTCTGACTATCCGTAACGACTGCCAAAGATCTACAAATGACAGCCGGAACCAGCACTTAACGTGCTTTCCGAGGAACGGAGGAATTTCGATATGTCAAACATCCTCAGCCTATATCGATCCGAACGGCTGTTATAATTTATCCACCCCATGTAATACCGCCTGAACTAAGTCGCATTAATTTGCCTAAAAAAGTTGATATTACAATTAATCAATTAACATAAATTTATATACACGGTATCATAATTTAATATATTTACATAAATGCATAGTAATTGAATATGACACAGATTTTTTTTATCAATAGTATAACCCATACATCAAAATATCGGCACAGAGATGAACTAACAAACGCAGCAACGCACACAGGATAAAATATTAAGGGCCACTTGCACCAACCAGTTTTCTTTTAACTCCGAATTAATTAAGCTTACCCTGGACATAATTATGTATATGAAATATTCTTTATTGTAAACCAAAACGATTTTTACATACATAAATACAAATATATATCAATATGCATATCTACTTATATTATTTTATTGTGAATGGAAATGCTCTTAAATTTATCTTTTTATTTAATAACTAACTTTGAGTCAAAAGATAACTCTCGCTAGTGCGACTGGACCTTAATTTTCAGAATAGAAAAATACAAGAAAATAAAATAGCATCTTGAGACTGAAAACTAAAAGAATACTGAGTTTAAGAATGTGCAGTATTTAAACTTATGATGGATTTTTTTTAACATATTAAGAATTAAAATTGACAATAAACACTGACGAGAAAAATTGATATTTTTAATCAACTTATAAAATAAATATCTTGTTAGTTTTATTTACATTTTTCTTTTATATTTGAAATATACAGTGTGAAATTTTAATGGTTGTTTTCCCGAAGCGAAATGAGTTTGTATCGGTAATACAATCGATTTATATATATAAAAAATATTCATAATCAGCCTTTTAACGTTTGTAACGAGTTTTTATTCTCGTTACATGCTTTATGGTTTTTATAGTCGATTTCGGAACGCGACACTATTTCTAGTTTTGACAGATGACGTTTTTGACAAGTCACTCTACGATCCTGCAGACGATGGCTGGTCGATAATTTGAAACTATTTTCAATATCTTTATAAATCCCCATTTATCTGGGATATTTTTGGTTTATATTATGATATAACATATTTAAAACGACCAAGGACGATGATACTATGAGGATTGACCTTAATTTTTGGTGAGTTAGAATTTTTCTGGACATAATGCTTTCGGATTGAAAATCGTATAGGAATTTTATCAGACGTATTGTTAATTTCAGATATCAATAATTTACTCTCACTACACACGCACTAAATGGAGTTGCGTGGAGCACATCTATTTATTTGAAAAGGAAAACGGTAAGTTTTTTTTCTTATGCACGCGTCCACGTGCTCAGACTCGGATGATTTTCGTGTATATTAAACTTCATACCTTTTGTTACAGCCCATTGGCGTTTTTCTTAACGGATTTTTTTCTTAATGGATATTTTTCTTAATGGATCTTTTTCTTAATGGATGTTTTTCTTAAAAGACATTTTTCTTATCGGATTTTTTTTCTTAAATTGGATTCTTTTTCTACATCCTTTTGGATCATTTTTTTTGCTGAGGGAATCTTTCGTCGGTCATCGCTTCCTTTGGTTATGTTCTACTATTTTTATAGCCAGTAAACTGGTAGGAATTTTCCATTTCTTTAAATTAACAGTGCACGATGCAATAATATCGCCTATCTCCTCTATACTTACATATAATAATATCGCCTCTTTAAATATTAGTAAAACGTTAAATATAATGTTAATTAAATTGAAGCTACGGGCCATTAAGTAAAGAAAGGACAGAATAATTCTTTTTGTTTTATTTCTTTATTTAGCCTCCCACCGGCAGATTAAAAGTCTGACTCTTCCGCTCTATTCTTTCCGGCAATCTTTATAATACTGTGTGCAACCTCCATGGCGCCCGAACTTATTATATAATTTCTTCTTTTTCTTTTATTTGGAGAACACACATTCTTTAAAATATATTGTGTTTGTCACTTAACCACAGGCAACCACAAAAAATATTACATTTGTCGCTCTGCGAACAGGGACATTGAAGTAGCTTCATGACTTTTTATGGGATATTATTGCATCTATTAATTTAATAGTATTGTTTACAGATTACTTTTTGTTTCTGAAATTTAATATTGTAATTTTTGTAAACAACTTAAATACTTTTGTTATTTTCTTGTAGACAATATTTTTCTACTAACAATATTGTGTTATTGTGTTCTGTTAACTTTTATTGTTACAGCCTTTATCCTTTTACCCTTACAAAATCAACATGTTTGTATGGTAAGACAGTTTTGTTTTGTTAATTGACTCAACAGTGTGAATTTAGTGCGGTGTAACTTTGTTTCTTAGTTAATTTAAGTGAACTTTAGTTTTACTTTATAATCATACTTTAAGAGATTTAAACTTATCTTGTGAAGTTATTATTGCATCTTTTCACTGCTAAATACTTTGATATTTTTATAAAAACAACTTGATACTTAAATATTTTAACATAACCTCAAATATTTTACAACTTTTTGAAGTTTTGCTTTTTGGTTTGCCTTGCTCATCAATCATAGTTTTGCTTATTCATCATGGATAAAGAAGTACAGTGTTCTCCGCCTCAAGCTGTTAATAAAAACTTAGAATCTGATGGTGCATGCACAGTTTCTAATGCTAATGCACATGTTGTTGATATGATTAATTTGACAGAAATACAACATCCTTTTGGTCATAATGACAGGGTTGCACAGTCTTCTCCAGCTTTTGCAACTCATGCTTTGCCTTCTTTTAATTCCTTGAATGCTTTGGTCAATGAACATATTAAAAAGAATTTGCCTTCTGCAACTAGGTTGCCAGATTTAAAAAAGAGTAGAATTAAATTTGATGGAAAAACTTGTGTTAGAGAATTTATTACTGAAGTTGAAGAATACTTTTTATTTAAAAATTTTGATGAGATTTTATTAGTTGGTTCATTTACAGACTTGCTTAGTGGTATTGCTGTTAAATGGTTTCGCACTGTTAGGATTCGTATTTCATCATGGCATGAGCTAAAACTTGCTTTGCTTAAACGTTTTGACAAGCCAGATTTTGATTACTTTTTGGAACATGACCTTCGTACGAAGAAACAGAAGAGTTCAGAATCTCTTCCAGACTTCATTACAGAAATTATGGACATGGCTAGTCGTCTTTCTTTCCCATTGTTTGATACAGTTTTGGTTAGTATAATAAAACATAACATGTTGCCTATTTACACTCCTTTTATATTTGGTAAACATATTGATTCTGTGGAACAATTCCTTGACTTAGCAAAGGAACTTGAAGTTTTCGTCAACAGAAAATCTTTCAAAGACTCTAAAACTGATAAACCTACAGTCAAGACTAATGCAGTTACTTCAAATTTAACTTGTTTAAAATGTAAAGAATCTGGACATCATTTTAAAAATTGTATATCCATACCTGGCGTTATTTGTTTTAAATGTCGAAAGGTAGGAGTCACATCTAAGAATTGTGATGTTTGTAATTCAAGTAATAAAAACTCTAGTGAGTCAAAAAACTGATTAGGTCGCATCGAGCCCCTGTTATTGATATAACCGCGAGTGTCTCGATGAAGAAAAAATTTGTTAAATGTCACAAACCTGATGATGTTACTCGTAACAAAGACTTTGCAGATTGGTTGGATTATTTAAAAACATTCTTCAAAATTTATAGATCAGCACCTGTTTTATTTATTAAGAATAATGATTCTAGACCATATTTACGATTTTCCATAGATAACCACACTTTTTCTGGTTTGTTAGATAGTGGTTCCAATAGTTGTGTTTTGGGCTCAAATAGTCATGAACAATTTTCACGTTTAGGTTATAAAATAAATACTGTTAGTAGTGCTGCATATACAGCTGATGGTTCTTCACAGAGAATTATTGGTACTATTGAATTGCCAGTTACTTGTGACAATTTAACTAAAAATATTAACTTCCTGATTATACCTTCTTTTCAGCCTGATTTCATTTTAGGTTTTGATTTTTGGTTAAAATTTGATTTGGCTAAAGATTTATGGAAAAATATTACTTATGTTCAAAGCAATAAAGTTCAAGTTTGTACTGTCACTTCTGCCAGTGAACTTTCTCCTTCTGAGAAACAAATATTAAATGATACTGTTTCACTTTTTGAAAATATTTCTTATGAAAAGAAAGGCTTAGGTCTTACTCATCTTGTTCAACATAAAATTAGTGTTACTAGTGAACCTATTAAACAAAGATATTGGCCTTTAAGTCCTGCAAAGCAGAAGGAACTTTTTGATGAAGTGGAAGTTTTATTAAAGGAAGGTATCATTCAACCTTCTAAATCACCTTGGTGTTCACCTGTCTTAGCTGTAGAAAAGAAGGATGGTAGCACTAGACTATGTTTAGATTCAAGACGTTTAAATTCAGTAACTATAAAGGATTCTTACCCTCTTCCTTACACCTCTAGAATATTAGATAATCTTGGTGGAGCTAAATATATTAGTACGATTGACCTTTCTAAAGCATTTTTGCAAATTGCTCTTGAAGAATCTTCTCGAGAAAAGACTGCGTTTGTAGTTCCGGGAAAAGGACTTTTCGAATTTGTTCGTATGCCATTCGGTCTCACTAACGCACCGGCTGAATTACAGAGACTTGTAGATAAACTTTTTGGTCCTGAATTCGATAATACGGTATTTTGTTATTTAGATGATTTAATTTGTGTGAATTCAGATTTTAACTTGCATATAGAGTATTTACACAAAATTTATAATATACTGAAAGATGCTGGATTGACAGTTAATTTGAAAAAGTGTAATTTTTGTAAAGATAGACTTCGTTATCTTGGTTATATAGTTGATAGTAATGGTTTACATACAGACCAATCTAAATTAGATACCATTAAAAGTTTTCCACGTCCTGAATCCGTTAAACAACTTCGTAGTTTTCTAGGTTTATGCTCATATTATCGTAGGTTCATTTGTAAATTTGCTGATATTGCTGCTCCTTTAACTAAATTAACAGCTGGAAGTAAAAACTCTAAAAGATCACTTTGTTGGAATGATGAAGCTGAGAATGCATTTGATGAGTTAAAACAAACTTTAATTACTGCTCCTGTTTTGCAATGTCCTAATTTTGATAAACCTTTCTTTTTACATTGTGATGCCAGTTCTGTTGGCATTGGTAGTGTTTTGAGTCAAGAGGATGATAATGGAGATCAACATCCTATTGCGTTCTATTCTAGATCACTCAATAAATGTGAACGTAATTATAGTACCACAGAACGTGAATTGCTAGCTATTTTAGCTTCAATAGAACATTTCAGACCTTACATTGAAGGAATGAAGTTTACTGTAATAACTGATCATGCTAGTTTAAAGTGGCTTTTAGGTCTTAGTAACCCTAGTGGACGTTTAGCACGTTGGGCGGCTAGAATATCTCAATTTACTTTTGATATAGTTCATAAAAAAGGATCTTTACATTTAGTCCCAGATGCTTTATCTCGTATTGAAGTTGCTGCTATAGGAATTTCTCAGAATAATTTAGTTTTACCTGATGATGATATTTATGATCCTTGGTATAAAAAAGTATTTATTAACTGTCAGAAATCCCCTTGCAGATATAAAAACTTTAGAGTAGAAAATAAAACTTTATATAAATTTTGTAAAAGTAAGTTTGATCCTAATAGTCGTCTTAATTGGAAAATAGTTATTCCTAAAGAACATATTTTAGATACAATTCGTTCTAACCATGATGATATTAATTCTGGTCATCTTGGTATTCATAAAACTTTAAACAAATTAAAACAACACTATTTTTGGAAAGGAATGTTTAATGATGTTCAAAAATATATTCTAGCTTGTGATACTTGTAAAGCTTATAAACATACTACTCATCCTCCTTTTGGAATTATGGTTAACCCTAAAAAAGTTGATCGACCTATGATGATGCTTTCAGTTGACATTATAGGTATATTACCTAAATCATATTCTGGACATAAATATATTCTCTCCATTGTTGATGTTTTCACTAAATACTGCTGGATTTTTCCTATGATAAATGCCACTACTAGAATAATAAATAAACTTTTTGAAAAAGAAATATTTCTTAAATTTGGCTGTCCCAAGATAATTGTTTGTGATAATGGTACACAATTTACTTCTAAACATTTTGTAGAATTTTTGAAAAGTTTTAATATTACTAAAATATTTTATAATACTTTATACACACCTCAAAACAATCCTGTTGAGAGATATAATAAAACTGTTGAAACTTGCATAGCTTGTTTTGTTAACGATGATCATAGAACTTGGTCTAAATATTTACCTCACATTCAATTAGCTTTGAATAATAGTGTTAATCTTGCTACTGATTTCACACCCAACTTTTTGATGTTTGGTAGGGAGCTTATTTTTGATGCTTCTTTACATTATTTAAGTAACTCTGTTGATAACTTGAATGAACTTGAAGTTTCTAATAGAAATCGCTATGCTGATTCTCTTAATTCACTTGGTGATATTTTTGTAAAAGTTCAAACTCATTTATTAAAAGCTTATCAGCGTAATGCTCGCTATTATAATAAGGGTCGTAGAGTCATTTCTTTTGATGTGGGTGATGTTGTGTGGAGAAGGAGTTTCGTTCAATCTCATGCACCTACTTATTTTTCGGCAAAACTTGCTCCTAAGTTCATTAAATGTAAAATTATTGAAAAGATTTCTGATAATGTTTATGTTCTGAAAGACCTTAATAAGGGTACTTCTGGACATTATCATATTAAAGATATTATTAAATTTTAATTTGGTTTCCAAGTGATAGTTTTGATTTTGATATTTTTGTTTGAAAGACCCGTTTGATAGTTGATGTATGCTGGGATGGATGATAGGTTTATCGGGTTTTGAATGAAGATGTATGTTAGGTAACTTCATATAAATTTATTGAATTTGATTCTTAACTTTCTAAAATATAACTTAGGTCATTTTAAGGTTTATATTAAAAACTTTTTCCACCCATACAAATACGTTTTTCATATCAAAAGATCTTATATATTTTTTTATACATTCTTGTATACAATGTCTGAAAGGTTATCTATTTATATATACACACTTCAGATATTGTATCACTTGCATGTCTAGGATTTGCTTCTATCTTTGCGTTAGAATGTAAAAATCTTAGTTTTTCTTTTAAGTTACGCGGATCATACTATTTCCCTTAGTAGAAATGGTATTGATTTTTGTGTTCCTGATGTTTTTTTTGAAGAACTGCCAGCTCTTGTTTTATAGTTGGTACTCTTTGTTATAGGGATTTCAATACTTGTGGTCTTATTCTCACTTGTAGACATTTTCCTATCCTTTTTTTACGGATCTCGGTATATATTTTTTTTCCTTGATTTCGTTAGTTTTTTTTGTTACTGTGCCCGGGAAGTTGGTGGTGTTGTGCCGATCACAGTATACAATCTTTTTTTGTTATTGTGCCCGGAAAGTCGGTGGTGTTGTTCCGATCACAATATACAATCTTTTTGTTATTGTGCCCGGAAAGTCGGTGGTGTTGTTCCGATCACAGTATACAATCTTTTTTGCTATTGTGCTCGCAAAGTTGGTGGTGTTGTGCCGATCACAATATGCATTTATTTTCGAAGTTGTTTGTGCTCGGGAAATTGGTGGTGTTATGCCGATCACAACAATCTTCTTTACCTTTTTACATCTTTGGTGATGTGATTATTTAAAACTGTGACAAACGGTTATAATTTGTTCTTGCTAGTCAGTGGCGAAGGTGCCTAACTGTACTCATATAGACATTTTTGGATTATCTTTATTAAACAGCGGCAATTGCGCCTAACTGTACACCATTAGTATTGTCTTTTTGCTTTATACTTGATAGTCGGTGGCGATGGTGCCTAACCGTACTCATATTGGTATTTTTTTTTGTGACTTTCTACGTGTTGGTCAGCAACATTTACGCTTAACTGCACTTGCAGTACTTCTAGGATTTTACTTGTTAGTCAGTGGCGTAGGTGCCTAACTGCACTCATGTTGGTTCTTTTTGTATTGTGAGTCGGTCGTGTGTGTGGCTTGACTGTACTTTTTTTTGTATTATCTTCAGGAATTTGCACTTGTTTCATTCCTTGTTGTTTTTTTTATATAGGTTTGTTGATAATAGACTTTTTGGTTTATTGTTTTTGGAATTATATTTCCTTCGTTCTTTTTTAAGTTTCTGCTTTTCTCTTTTGGTTTTTAGCATAAAAGAAATTGCTTTCTTTTATTTTTTCGGGGAGGGATGTAATGTAACGAGTTTTTATTCTCGTTACATGCTTTATGGTTTTTATAGTCGATTTCGGAACGCGACACTATTTCTAGTTTTGACAGATGACGTTTTTGACAAGTCACTCTACGATCCTGCAGACGATGGCTGGTCGATAATTTGAAACTATTTTCAATATCTTTATAAATCCCCATTTATCTGGGATATTTTTGGTTTATATTATGATATAACATATTTAAAACGACCAAGGACGATGATACTATGAGGATTGACCTTAATTTTTGGTGAGTTAGAATTTTTCTGGACATAATGCTTTCGGATTGAAAATCGTATAGGAATTTTATCAGACGTATTGTTAATTTCAGATATCAATAATTTACTCTCACTACACACGCACTAAATGGAGTTGCGTGGAGCACATCTATTTATTTGAAAAGGAAAACGGTAAGTTTTTTTTCTTATGCACGCGTCCACGTGCTCAGACTCGGATGATTTTCGTGTATATTAAACTTCATACCTTTTGTTACAGCCCATTGGCGTTTTTCTTAACGGATTTTTTTCTTAATGGATATTTTTCTTAATGGATCTTTTTCTTAATGGATGTTTTTCTTAAAAGACATTTTTCTTATCGGATTTTTTTTCTTAAATTGGATTCTTTTTCTACATCCTTTTGGATCATTTTTTTTGCTGAGGGAATCTTTCGTCGGTCATCGCTTCCTTTGGTTATGTTCTACTATTTTTATAGCCAGTAAACTGGTAGGAATTTTCCATTTCTTTAAATTAACAGTGCACGATGCAATAATATCGCCTATCTCCTCTATACTTACATATAATAATATCGCCTCTTTAAATATTAGTAAAACGTTAAATATAATGTTAATTAAATTGAAGCTACGGGCCATTAAGTAAAGAAAGGACAGAATAATTCTTTTTGTTTTATTTCTTTATTTAGCCTCCCACCGGCAGATTAAAAGTCTGACTCTTCCGCTCTATTCTTTCCGGCAATCTTTATAATACTGTGTGCAACCTCCATGGCGCCCGAACTTATTATATAATTTCTTCTTTTTCTTTTATTTGGAGAACACACATTCTTTAAAATATATTGTGTTTGTCACTTAACCACAGGCAACCACAAAAAATATTACACGTTCCCACTGCTGGGACACAGGCCTCCTCTCTAGGAGAGGGAATGGGCCGTAATCCACCACGCGGGCCCAGTGCGGGTTGGTGAATGTCACATGTCTTCGAATTTTTGGTTCTAGGACATGCCGGTTTCCTCACGATGTTTTCCTTCACCGTTTTGAGAGCAGTGGTGAAGAAATGAATTACACAAAGTAATGCGCCTGGCTGGGTTTGAACCCGCGACCTACGATTCTACTAGATTAAAAAATATTAGACTCCATAAATGGCAGATTAACAATTGTGATAAACAAAACTCGAAAGCGACTTGAACCAACAGTAGTGCATCGCGCGATATGTAGGTACGCGGCGGTACGTGCGTCTCATGTAGGTATCTACCTACTTTATGTCTAGTGCACTACTATCGATTCTCGCTCTTTCGAGTTTATGAACACTTTTTTAATGATTTGAAAAAAAAAATACATTTATTTTTTTAGTTTAACTTTGTGTTTCGATAGTACTACTGATGGGTAATCGTCCTGCCGCGGGAAAACAACCATTAAGATTTCACACTGTATAACATACTAAAACCTATCATAATAATTTTAGTTATTTAATATAGGTATTTACATTTTGTGACAAAAAAGCCAGATTTCTGAAAGACTGACAAACTTTTTAACTATTTCAATTGGCAAAAACTCAGGGTGAGTTTTAACCTAGAATAAAAATAGTTGTGGCAACCAGTTAAAAAGTTTTTTATCTAGTTAGTCAGATTTATATTCTATTTGATTATATTCGTCAGATAGATTTCCAAAAAATATTGGTCACGTTACGTAAACCAAAAATGAAGACGAAACAGTGCGTTGAAAACTCGCGTGACGTCACTTCGTGCTACAATTTTACCAGCGACGTGACGTCACCAGCCCCCAACTCTTGAACTTTGATGCGCTTTATCTTTATATATTTTTTAAAATTCGAAATGCCAAAAATACGTGTCGAATATTTTTTGAAAATTCATAGAATCATGATTTTTATAACTAGTAAAATAAAGCATTGAAATAAACTTTGAATGAATTTTCAACAGCCAATCGAAGCACTTGAATTACCTAATTAATTTCTGCCGATAATTTTATTCACAAAAAACTAGGGACGAAATGTCAACCTAATTTAAGCTGTTGTGATTGGTTGAAGAACAGCTGATTTTTTTTCGCGATTTTAGGTTTGGTCTCATAGTAAAAGTTGTTCATAATGATGAGTACAATGACCCCTCAAGAGGTTGTTGGTGTTTTACAAATAACCCTGTATAATCACTAAAAACCATATTCCAAAACGTTATCTCCAACTTATTTAAGTTTTCGTGCTCGAGAGATGACCTAGCAAATGCGTAAACACGCTTGCTCAGCTAAAACTCATCTTTCGAGCACGAAAACTTAAATTAGACAAGCTTTCATTGTCGTGTTCGTGCTCATGTTGAATTGTAGTTTACGTTTTGGAAAAATGGACCAAAGTATAAATAAAAACGACGACATAATGATCAATTAACGTAACGGACATTTTGCAGTGAAAAATGATCCTTGTTTCGATTGGCGTAAAGTACATTTTGGCATTTTGGGTAAAATGTCCCTTACGTTATTTGGCACCGGTATCGTAAAGTCAAAATTGTGGCATAAGTATTGCGGCCGGGCAGTGAAGTAAATAATGTCCAATATTTTATAGTTATATTATATTACGTCGGCCGGTATACAAACGTTATATTCATCTTATAACTTATATAAGCTGGAAATCCACTATTTTCGTACAGCTACCAAGTTATGAATTTCTGTGAGTAAATTCCCGTATTTTCAAATAAACGGTCGTAATCTAATCTCAGTTTTAGTCTGTCAAGAATATCTCAGGAATTACTGTGGCCGTACTACGAAGTGCCAATGCTATCATGATTCGTGTGAGGGAAAGGGATAGTGCTATTCGTCTTGTGTAACTCCGTCTCTCTCTGACACAGGAATCATGATGGATTTAAAACGTCATGGTAGAGCTGCTGGTTCGAATAAAAACTCTTTCAGTGTTGGATAGCCCATTTATCGAGGAAGGCTATAGGTTTATAATATCACGCTAGGACCAATAGGAGCGGAGCAACAATGAAAAATGTTGCAAAAAAACGGTTTCTTTCGTCATTCTTATGTGACGCAGACGATCGACGATGCGCGAATACGCACGAATTTCATGATTTCCCCCCCCCGTCCTTGTCACAGCTGGTCACATTTGTAAGACCCCTCCCTAGTTTGACGTCACATATTTAACAATTTAATTCGTGTATTTGTTCGTGTTTTACTTTGAAATGTGACGTCACGAAATTTTGAACTTGGATGGCCCCCTATTGGAATATAATGGAACACCCATACGGTAGGTATGTAGACAAAAGACCGCCAATATTGTACCCATCTAATGAGTGACCTCGGCAAGCGTTGCTTAACCTTGAAGATCGACCTTTAGCCACGAGCTCCTCCCGGAGGGATAATCCTAAACGTAATTTATATGGCGTAGGCAACTGTTCCCTTTATGGGATAGATGTCACAACATTAACAGGTCCACAAAAATCGGTAATATCAAAGATAATGTTTATTTACTTTCACAAATTTGAAGATAATAAATCGCAGTACCTGCCCGTTTTACGAATAAAATATTTTACTTTTTTTCTCATAGATATAAAGTAATTTCAAAAAGTTTCGCAACTACCCGACTTTTACCTTACGAGAGTTGGTATTTTTTATTATGGAACCGCGCAGTTCATCTCATAAGTCTGTGTAGATCGATATTTACAAGTTTTTGACATTGACAGTCGCTGAGAAAGAGATTACGACCAGAATTTCTTAGTTTTTTTACTACGGGAATTCACATTCTGGCCTGTTTTTGCCTAGAAACGGCCACCAGGACCAAGAACATAGTAGGTGCACGAACAAAGTGGAAAGCCAGCCTCATATTGATGGATTGTCAGTCTTGTTTGTGTGTGTGCGTTTCGAAGAAATTTGATGTCAAGTGTCAAAACTACGCGGCATGTATCTGAAAGGAAACAAGACAGATGTAGTCTATACTAATATTATAAAGAAAGATATGTTTGTTTGTTTGAACGCGCTAATCTCAGGAACTACTGGTTCGAATCGAAAAAAATATTTAAGTGTGGGCCAATAGGAGAGGAGCATCGATGAAAAACGTTGTAAAAATGAGACAGAAATATAGTATACTAATATTATAAAGAGGAAAGATTTTGTTTGTTTGTGCCGAATATGCTCCAAAACTACTGCACCGATTCTAAACATTTCGTCACCAAAGGGAAGCTTTACTATTACATACACATAATTTATTCATACTGACAAGATGGATGAAAAAAAATATTACATAGGGGTACACAATGGGCGGCCTTATCGCTAAAAGCGATCTTTTCAAGACAACCTTTGGATGGATTTTAAAGAGAACAGGAAATACAGTGCTGTACCTCTTATTTGCAAGTAGACAAATGGAAGAGGAGTTATGCCAAAGACAAGTACAACAATATGACTGACACAATTGATTGAGTCAGGCGTTACTTTGCGGAAATCCATTTTAAATTTGAAAATGAAAATTATATATCTAGTTTTAATTTCCGCGAATATTAGTGGGTTGCAGGTATGCACCTCCCTCCCGCCCGCATGCATGTGCATAAAATCCTTGCATTTGCCTTGTAATCTTGCATGTGCATAATATAGCGGGCGGGAGGGAGTTGCATACCTGCAACTCACTAATATTCGCGGAAATTAAAACTAGATATATTATTTTCATTTTCAAATTTAATATGACTGATCACAAATTCGAGAGGCCGCAATTTCCACTCGAGATAAGAACAGAACTGCATGCTCAAAATGAATATGAAATGAACCGGAGTCTTGTGACATTTGTACTACAAATTATTGTTAGACAGAGACAGAAATATTTCGATCTGACGCCACAGGATGGGAACGCCATTTTACGCGACAAGTATAGCAGAAAAACTCATAACGCCGTTAATATACTTCTTATTTTTTTTTTTCAACCAACGACAAACAAGAACGCTGTTAAAAATAATGATATATATTTATTACGCCAAAAATGCTAAATTAATGTTATAATTATCATAAAAATAGCAGACTTGGGGCCCTGGTGACGTGTTTTGGACCGCTTACGGGTCTCAACTCGGAACAGGGCTTCTGAAAGCAAGATCTTGGTTAAGCAGTCGACTTACCTCACGCTGTAGTCATGAATGTTGAACACGGCGTAGTGGTCGTTCCTGAACACTGGGTAGAAGTGGTCCACTGGCTGGGTGAGGAGCGTGTGGCACATGGATGGGCGACCGCTGAGCCAGGGCGCTTCTACGTCCCAGATGTCTTTGAAGGAGCACCCAGTACTGAAGTATTAAAAATTTGAAAGAAAGAAAGGAAAATGTTTATTTGGGTCTCGCACAAAACACAAAAATCTAAATATATACAGTGTGAAATCTTAATGGTTGTTTTCCCGCGGCAGGACGATTACCCATCAGTAGTACTATCGAAACACAAAGTTAAACTAAAAAAATAAATGTTTTTTTTTTTTCAAATCATTAAAAAAGTGTTCATAAACTCGAAAGAGCGAGAATCAATAGTAGTGCACTAGACATAAAGTAGGTAGATACCTACATGAGACGCACGTACCGCCGCGTACCTACATATCGCGCGATGCACTACTGTTGGTTCAAGTCGCTTTCGAGTTTTGTTTATCACAATTGTTAATCTGCCATTTATGGAGTCTAATATTTTTTTTATATATAAATCGATTGTATTACCGATACAAATTCATTTCGCTTCGGGAAAACAACCATTAAAATTTCACACTGTATAACTCAAAAGGGACTGACTGACTGACATAGTGATCTATCAAATGTTTATTTGAGTCTCGCACAAAACACAAAAATCTAAATATCTAAATATATATAACTCAAAAGGGACTGACTGACTGACATAGTGATCTATCAACGCACAGCCCAAACCACTGAACGGATCGGGCTGAAATTTGGCATGCAGGTAGATGTTATGACGTAGGCATCCGCTAAGAAAATATTTTGATTAATTCTACCCCCAAGGGGATAAAGTAGGGGATGAAACTTTGTATGAAACTTTGTCAATTTTAAACCGATCGGGCTGAGAGTTTCAAAATCGGGGGTAAAGTAACTATTCCACGCGGACGAAGTCGCGAGCAGAAGCAAGTTTAAAAAAAAAAAATGATTGAGTCAGGCGTTACTTTGCGGAAATCCATTTTAAATTTGAAAATGAAAATAATATATCTAGTTTTAATCAACGGTCAGCGAGTCAACACGTCCCCTGAGGATGCCTCGTGGAGAGGCGAAACACGTGTCGGTAATGGTGTTGGGTTTTGCTTTGCCTTCTTGCATGTGCATAAAATCCTTGCATTTGCCTTGTAATCTTGCATGTGCATAATATAGCGGGCGGGAGGGAGGTGCACACCTGCAACCCACTAATATTCGCGGAAATTAAAACTAGATATATTATTTTCATTTTCAAAGCTAGTTTAAATATAATATCGATGTTGACTTACCTACTCCTTCCATAACAGTACATAGTTTCTACAACAAGGTATGTGGCCTTTAATTTTGTTAGTTCCTGGTAAAGCTCATGTGGTGGAAACCTTCCGTACATCTTGTGGACGGCGTAAGCTCGCTCCCTGTAGAGAAAGAATGAAAGAAAATAACGTGGTTATCTGTAAGTCTGTGGCAATGTAGCTCCTAAACGGTTGAGCCAGTTTTGATTAAGCTTTTTACCACGCACTATGCACTTATTGAAATCGCTTCATCCGTTCGGGAGCTATGATGCCACAGACAGACAGACACGTATAACTTATAACACCCCTCTTTTTGCGTCGGGGGTCAGACACCAACATACATTATATTCATTTGCAACCGACTTCCAAAAAAGGAGGAGATTCTCAATTCGACTGTAGATTTTTTTTTTGTGTGTGTTACCTCATAACCTTGTACTGGATGTACCCATTTTGATGATTATTTTTATTTTCGAAAGCTGGTGCTTGTTGCGTGGTACCATTTAAATTTGATTGAGATCTGACGACTAGTATTTGAATTATCCCTTATAATACGTGGCTTAGTATATTCATTGACGACGTTCTCATTCCCTCTTGTCGATGTAAAATGAAAAATAACAAAATATTTAAAAAAAATACAACCGTCTTCTATTAAAAAAAAAAACCAATAAGTAGGTACAAACTTTAATTTCGCAACTCGGTGTTTGTGGTTGCTTTTTTGGTTTTGTAAACACCGATTTCCGAAATTAAAGTTAATTTGTAAAAAGTTTTTTTAACTGTTAAGATGCTTTGTTTGTACATACCTTGCCTCCAAATGCTCGTAGTGCGGGTGAGACACAATAGGCCGTCGGGTAACCAGCATGATAGTTGCTAGAACGGGCATCGAACCCGCGAACGCTGCCCCAACTGGCGTATCACTGCGGATCCATTCTAATAGCTGTTCCTGGTTTATATCGCTGAATTCGCCTGGAAACAAATAAGGTTTTAATTAAGTCTATGTATTATTGAGCAGTGGTGGCCGAGGGGTAACGGTGCACTGTCTGGACAGGTCCACTCAAATCAATGTGTGGCACTTTCCTCAAAAGGCAGTGGCGTGCCTAGGGTTTCAAAATAAGGCAAGCTCAATAAAATTTTAACCGATTTCAAAAAAAGAAAGTTCAATTTTCGACTATGTAGGTACCTACGTATGTTTATATATATATATATATTATTTATATTCTAATTGGAATCGTCTATCTTTCTTAAAAGATTTTTTTTAATTACATCAGAGTAAAATTTTGGTGATCGTTATAATTCTACCAACAATTGTTTTTCAATAGCTATCATTGATAATTCGGAAAGACGCTCTTGACCTTGTGTATTTCTCAGATAGGTATGGATACTTTTAAGAGACGAAAAAGCACGTTCCGCGGAAGAACTTGTAGCCGGAATAGTTACAACAAGATACGCTAACTTTAACAGCTCGGGAAAGGCATCTTCGAGGTTATTCTCATGAATGAAATCAATTAATTCGGAAACATTACGATCTTTCAGATCAGGACTAGAATACAAGGCTTTTTAATGTTTGTTTGTCGAAATAGTTTGCATGCCTTTTAATGGCGCCAGAGATGTTATTTAAATCATTATAACCAGGTGTATTCCAAACGGAATCTTCATTCGAAAAAAATATGCAGCACTAGCAATACAAGTTATTAGTGTGCGAACAGCCAACAATCCAACTAGTTTTATACACTGTTGGCGTAACATTTTTTTTTTTTTTTTTTTTTTTTTGATGGGAAATCATCAAATGACTTCTCCCGCTCTGGGCGGAGCGGAAGGGAGTGTCAGACTCTTACTGACTAAAACCCACCCGTGATCCTTCTTGTGCCCTTTGCGTTCCAGGGCTGCGGTGACTCTTTCGAACAAATTCCGCAACCCTAGCAGGCACTGACCCTATGGGGCCCCGTCTTCTTTGCTGACGGCTCTTTGAGGCGCGCGTGGAACACGACGCGCCGTCGACTCGGGCCTGGTTGCTATCGGACGGCGAGCCACCCATAGCTCGCCATCCGCAGGCCCGCGCCTACGGTGGCCGGGAATCGCCCTGCGTTTCCCGACGCCCGGGGCGTCTTCTTCTGTTGCGGCGGCTGGAGCGAGGGGCTTCCCTCTCTCGCACGCGCTCCGCCTCCTCCTTCGTTAGCATTACTGCTTCGCAGAAGGAGGCGACCGCTTCCCATGCCTCCTCGCTCCGGACCATGGCCCGAACCAGGGCCGGACGCGAGAGGTCGCCGCCGCCGATCGCCTCGACGAGAACACGGCGGTACTCCGCCCAAGCAGGGCAGACCTCCACCGTATGCTCCACCGTGTCCTCCGGACGATCCACACAGTGATGACACCCGGACGTGTCCTCCCGCTGGATCCGACACAGGTACCTCCCGAAACAGCCGTGTCCGGTGAGCACCTGCGTCAGGCGGAAGGTGAGAACGCCGTGACGTCTCTCCAGCCACGCCTCAAAGAGGGGACTTATCGCCACAATAGTGGCGTGCCCAGCACTGGGTTGCGATAGTCGCTGTCTCCAAACCTCCGTGAGATCCCGCCGGAGCTCCATCCGCTGCGCAGCAATTTGCCGCGGCAGCAGCGTTTCACCCCGGCTTAGGTGTTAAAACGTGAGTCTTCCGAGCGAGAAAGAGGGATAGAGTTATACACCCTATATAGCTCCATCCCTTTTTCTCGCTCGTAAGACACACGTTTTAAGACGTCATGGTACGCCCGTAGATCTATTAAATTTTCGTTTATGCGATTTACTAGTCTGAGAAATACACAGATTAGGCGTCGGTTTTAATGAAGAAATGAACTGTTTTTTCTGAGCAAAGTTTAAAGATTTTACCTTATCTTCGCCAATCAAAACTTGAACGCATTTTAAATCCTCAAAAGGTATAATTACCTCCATTGTTGTAGGTAAGTCACCAAAACAATTGTATCACTGAGAAAATCTAAGAAAACACACTAAAAACTTTAACAACAAAACAAAACTCAAGCAAATGAAACTGAAGTTAGTTACACTCGGGTGTCAGGAGCTACTTACGCAGAGTTGCAGTGTTGTCATTTAGGCAAAAAAAGTCGCCAGGTATATGAAAAATCTAGCTAGATGTCGCAATTTTTTTATTTTTAAGATATTGCTTGATAATTTAATTTCGTTATTTATCTTAAAAAAGTCTTCAAACTCGTTAAAAATCTCCAAGATCTCACAACGTCGCTAAAACAGCAACACTGCAGAATTGGCAAGGTGACAAGGTCACCCATATGCGTGCAACTTCATAGGCATGCACGGCTTAAATCTTCCATTCTGATCCATTTGTAGACGCACAAGGTTCTAACTCGTTATACGGCACATCGCTATAAGTGCGAAAGTGACAGAGAGTGTATTTGAAAGCCCGGCAAAAGCCGGTGCGTGTAAGCAAGATAGCTATATGTAGATGCTGCAAATACGAAACTCTGCGCGCGAACAATCGCGATGTGTAGTAGTGTGGCATAGGTGGATACTTTGTGTTATTTTGACAGGAATTAAGCGCGCGAACTTTTAAATAGTTCGGATTTGATATTGATTATCTATCGAGCATTTTAGTAAGGCTTTTGGGCTTATATGAAGGTACCGCCACTATCAAAAGGCTACCTCAGACATTACCTCCTACATGGTTCTCATATGATTTGACCAGTGCGGATTGTATGGACTTTAAAAGAGACTTAGACCTCTGAGTTTGTTTCGGTGTTTCTTCTCAGGGTAGTCGGCTAGGAAACACCGGCTTCATCTAGCTTAAAACGACAAGAAATATTGGACGTGTAAAAGTGTTATGTTTAACCTACTTACAAAATAAATATCATTTATCATTTAGATCTTCACCAAACTAGAATCTAGTTTGGTGAAGATCTAAATGATAAATGAAACCGACCACCTCGAAATACTAAGATGCTCTTCCAAACCATCGTATACAGTTTTTTTTTTCATTTTTATATCGACAAGAGAGAATGAAAACATCATCATTGTTTACCACGCATTATTAGGGATAAATAATCAAATTTAAATGGAACCACATGATAATCACAAGCTTTCAAATATAAAAAGAATCATCAAAATCGGTACACCCAATAAAAAGTTATGAGGTAACACACAACAAAGAAAAAAAAACAGTCTACTTGAGAACTGGAGGAGGTTCTCAAGTAGACTGTTTTTTTTTTTCTTTGGAAGTCGCTTGAAAATATAGAACCGCTGCCTAACTAACGTAGTGTAGGACGTCCTCAGGCACGGTGGATTGACGATTTGCGCAGGACGGCTGGCAGAAACTGGATGCGAGAAGCCGAAAATAGATCTAAGTGGCGTGCAATTGGAGAGGCCTATGTCCAGCAGTGGACTGCAACAGGCTGTTGATGCCTAACTGACATCCAAAACCCAGTAACTGTAAGGTAACACGATACCTCTTACCTCTTGGCAAGACTGTGGCCGTACTACGAAGTGCCAATGCTATCATGATTCAGTGTGAGGGAAAGGGATAGTAATATTCGTCTTGTGTAACTCCGTCTCTCTCTGGCACAGGAATCATGATGGTTTTAAGACGTCATGGTAGGGCTTTTGCGGGCGTACCATGACGTCTTAAAACGTGAGTCTTCCGAGCGAGAAAAAGGGATGGAGCTATATAGGGTGTATAACTCTGTCCCTCTTTCTCGCTCGGAAGACTCACGTTTTACCAGACTCATGTAAGCCTTCCTTTCAGACGTTAAAAATTATGACTTTTACATCTTTATATATTTATGAGGTAGCAATTTTTGTCAAAACGAACAAACATCTGTTTGCAAAACCGCAATCCGTTAGGAATGCTTTAAAGATTTCTTCCCTACCTCACAGACCTGCCCTTTTTGACAAGAGTTTTTTTAGTATGTCAACAAGAATATATAATAAACTACCTATAAAAATTTTGAAGACAATAGATTTACAAAATTTTAAGAAAAAATTACAAGTATTTTTATTAGATAAGGCTTACTATACAATGACAGAATATTTAAACGATAACATTAGATAATTTAGATCATAAAGTAGGATAGAGTTAAGTAATTATAATTTAAGATTAATGTTTTATGTAGATTAAACCTAATATTTGTCCGCTTTACTAGCAGGGTATAGTGATACATTTGTTATTAAGCACCGTCTTTGTTAACCTATGACCATAAATAAAAGACTTTAACTTTGTTTTAACACCTCATGGTAAGCCCGCTGGTGTCAGATTTTCTGGCTTTCAACTACCGTAACGATTGTCAAAAATGACAGCTGGGAAATAAATTTGAAAATGAAAACAATATATCTAGTTTTAATTTCCGCGAATATTAGTGGGTTGCAGGTATGCACCTCCCTCCCGCCCGCTATATTATGCACATGCAAGATTACTAGGCAAATGCAAGGATTTTAAGCACATGCAGTAAAGCAATGCAAAACCCAACACCACCAGTTGCGCAACTCAACGGTCAGCGAGTCAACACGTCCCCTGAGGATGCCTCGTGGAGAGGCGAAACACGTGTCGGTATTGGTGTTGGGTTTTACATTGCCTTCCTGCATGTGCTTAAAATCCTTGCATTTGCTTTGTAATCTTGCATGTGCATAATATAGCGGGCGGGAGGGAGGTGCATACCTGCAACCCACTAATATTCGCGGAAATTAAAACTAGATATATTGTTTTCATTTTCAAATTTAAAATGGATTTCCGCAAAGTAACGCCTGACTCAATCAATTTTTTTTTTTTTAGCCGGGAAATACTTTCTGAGGCAGTCGACTTGAGAACCTCCTTCTTCTTTGGAAGTCGGTTAAAAATACTCACCAATATGCGACATTTCATGGGTTATGCTCTGGAACAGCTCGTGTGCCAACGGAGACATACACACGGCCCAGAAGATCGGCAGATATCGTTTGTACGTTTTAGGTAGTCTGGAAACATACGGGGCGAGGTTATACAGTTTTTTTTTTAATTTAAACAATGGCGTTATTATAAAGAGCTTGTTTTCACTATGTACATTACTTTTAAATTATTTTAATATAATTTTAGGGGTCAGTGCCAAATGGTAAAACGGGATCCTAATTACTAAGATCATATGAACCGTGATAGTTAGACGGTTGGAATTTTACATAGATGATGTATTTCTGTTGCCGCTATAAATAAAAACAAATACTAAAAAAATGGAATAAAATAAATATTTAAGGGGACTCCCATACAACAAGCTTTTTTTGCTCGATGTTGAAGATGGCAACAGGTAGACACTTGAAATAATCACAGAATATTGAGTATTCACTTTTAAAATAAATAGTCAAATTTAACTTTTGTTTTAATCTAAAAAAAAACAAGTTCGTTACGTGTTTTTTTTTTGCTGTTTTTATAGATAATGGAACGGAAACGGAAGGGTAGGTGTTCAATATAAAAAACTTTAGTTATTCAATGTCAAAAAATTTAGTTATTCAATGTCAAAATTTTAGTTATTCAATGTCAAAAATGTAGGTGTTCAATGTCAAAAAATTGAGTTATTCAATGTCATAAAATGTGGTTATTCAATGTCAAAAAATTTAGTTATTCAATGTCAAAAAATGTATGTGTTCAATGTCAAAAAATTGAGTTATTCAATGTCATAAAATGTGGTTATTCAATGTCAAAAAATTTAGTTATTCAATGTCAAAAAAATGAGTTATTCAATGTCAAAAAATATAGGTGTTCAATGTCAAAATATTGAGTTATTCAATGTCATAAAATGTGGTTATTCAATGTCAAAAAATTAATTATGGTTCTATAAGAAAATCCTTTCCTTTTGTCAAGTAACTGTTTTACAAGCTCAGTTCAAAAATTTGAAACGCGTTTTCCAACTTTAAGAATATCACTACATAGTATAAAACAAAGTCGCTTCCCGCTGTCTGTCCCTATGTTTGCATAGATCTTTAAAACAACGCAATGGATTTTGATGCGGTTTTTTAATAGACAGAGTGATTCAAGCGGGTCGCTAGTATATCATAAAACCGATTATAATTTTTAAAAAAAGTTTCTGTCTAGGTAAATTATGTTACTGTTCGATCTCATGCATTTAGACATGTTAATTTTATTCTACTTAACATAAATAAAAATAAAAATAAATGAAATACTCACGCATAATAACTAGAATTCATCATTAACGAAGAAACGACGCACAATTGTGTCGTAAATAAAAATTTCAGTCTCATCACCAAGGCCGCCATGACACCAAACACGGCCATTTGCGAAATATTATAAAATATCGCCGGCTCAGCTTTCAAATGACGTAAGAACATAAGTAACACATCGGAATCTTCCCTTTCACATTCCAATTTGGACTTTATCTCCTTGTCCATAACGTCCAAATCCGTAATAGGTTTGCGCTGACGTAACTTGCTGTCAGAATTTTCGACGCCCGAGTCGGACTCGTCAGAAATATTGTCGTCCTTTTCTATCGTTGGTGTTCGTTCGTCTATCTCTTTCGTTAGGTCTTGAACGGCGTCTGTCACCCAGCGATTGCAAACGTTTAAGATGCTTAGAACAGCAAACGGTATCAAAAATGATTTGAAGAGTTTTTTAACTGAACTCCAAGGCAAAAAGTCGAAAACTACAGCGCAAGTATATATCAAAGTATGAAAAGTCTTAAAATTCGTAAATTTCGAGTGCAAAATATCCCAAACATGTGAATCTTCTTGCACTTCCAAAAAATTACTGATCAATTTCTTCAAATAGAACGCAGCCAAAACCACTATAGCTATCCTTAGGACAATCAGCCATAACTCGACGAACAGATCCACGCGATTATGAACCTTAACGCGTAGAGAACTGAAGAATAAACAGTAAGCTGAGACTATAACGAAGAAGGAAACGTATAAGGACGATTTTAGCATGTCATTGCCTTGTAATAAAAGCACGGCCATATGAAGTCCACAGAAGTGTGAATGAAGGAAGATACACAGAGCTTTAATGTCTATGATCCTGAATTGTTCCATGACGAAGAAAATGGCTGTTTGTGTGAGGAATATGAACTGGCTGAATTGCCAGAATAACAAACAGAGGCAATTGAGTATGAAGATTGACACCTGTAACAAAAAAGTGCATTTTAAGTCTATATTTAAATTTATCAAAATAATATAATCAGGGTTATCACGTTTTTTTTGCAAAAAATAAAAAATCATTGATTTTTTTCAAAAAATCCAAGATACCATGATTTTTTAGAGATTTTTTGCTTGAACCATTAAAATCCACTAAAATAGTGCGCAAAATGAACGCACGCGAAAGGGGTCAAGCTTACTGCCACTCATAATTAAATTGAAGTCCAAATCACATCCATTCAAATCAGTAATGTTTAGTGAGGAAATTTTACAAAATGTTACAGCTTTGGAGTGGTGGCTGTCACAAAAAAATGTTTTTGATGAACATACGCTACGCAAAATATTCCCAATCTTAAGACAGTTAGTTACTTGGGGCCACTTTTAGATTTGTCTATTCTAAAATCAGGAATAGATTAGGAACTGAAAAGCCGGAAAGTTGGTGTTTTTGTTTAAGTATTCGAATCTGTCTGTTATCGAAAATTGAGAATGTCAATTTGAGTTATAAATAAGTTAGAAATGTTGGATAACAACTGCATTAGTATAATACTGTGTCACAGTCATTAACGCCTCCAAAAGTTGAGACAAAAGCAAAAATAAAAGTAAAACTAAAAAGAAATTATAATTAAAACTAGGACTTAAAATTAGAACTGAACATTTTTTCACTGAGTAATAATATTACTCAGTGAAAAAATGTTCATCTTGCGTTATGTATTTTAAGTTAATTTTTGAGTGATATTCATAACACAAGTATTTATTGCACTGAAATTTCTACTTTTAACATAGTAAGTCTTTCCTATTGCCCTTGATTTCTATGATGCGCAAATGCACACCCCCCTCCACAACATACACGCACACACGCACAAACACACACACACACAAACTTAAAAGTAGAAATTTCACTGCAATAAATACTTGTGTTATGAATATCACTCAAAAATTAACTTAAAATACATAATGCTTAAGTTGATAGTTGAGTAAGCGGCACAGATTGAAAATGATCTAGAATTTTGAATTCTTGTTGAGATATATACATATGTATATATCTCAACAAGAATATGTATTTATTTTGTTCTATGATCAATTCATCATTCTGTAAACACATCACGTCTATGAATTTTTCTCAAGCATTTTCAACATTTATTTTTACAATATACATATGTATATACAGGGTTATTTGAAAAACACCAACAACCTCTTAAGAGGTCATTGTACTCATCATTATGAACAACTTTTACTATGGGACCAAACCTGTAATCGCGAAAAAAAAAAAACAGCTTTTCCCTACATTTTATGTTCGTATAACGCATCAAAATGTAGGGAACAGCTGATTTAGGAAACACCAACATCCTCTCAGAGGTTATTGGTGTTTTAAAAATGGGAACAACCCTGAAATCGCGAAAAAAATCAGCTGTTCCAAAAACCCATCCATTCAAAATTCAATCCCGTAAGTACTGAAATGAAATCCCGGGAAAAAGAATTACCCATATTATGATTTCTATGACAATTTGAATTTTAAGAACATAAAATCAATCTACTTATTCCGACCACTGGCAATTAAGTATATAACAAACTAGCAGCGCCCCGCGGTTTTACCAGCGTAGTTCCCGTTCCCGTGGGAATATGGGGATAAAATATAGCCTATATTACTCAGGGTGAATGTAGCTTTCTAATGGTGAAAGAATTTTTGAAATTGGTCCAGTAATTTTTGAGTTTATTCATTACATACAAAAGTACAAATCTTTCCTCTTTATAATAATACTAGCTGCTGCCTGCAGCTTCACCCGCGTGAATGTCGGAAATTATCCCAAGGGAACATAATCCCGGGATAAAAAGTATCCTATGTTACTTCTAGTACCTCCCAGAATATGTGTACAAAGTTTCATGAAGATTCGTCAAGTAGTTTTTGCGTGAAAGCGTAACAAACATCCACGCTTTCACATTTATAATATTAGTAAGGATTTATTAGTAACTAGCTGTCCGCACAACTTCGTTTGTGTCACATTTTTCATGACTGCTCCGCTCCTATTGGTCTTAGCGTGATGATATATAGCCTATAGCCTTCCTCGATAAATGAGCTATCTAACACTGAAAGATTTTTTCAAATCGGACCTCTAGTTCCTGAGATTAGCGCGTTCAAACAAACAGACAAACAAACTCTTCAGCTTTATAAGATTAGTATAGATAAATAAATAATATTCACCTGCAACTGGAAAGTGGTTCTCCTCTTTCGGTCCCTGAGCTGCATGGAGACCAACCAAGTCTGCAGCAGCAGGAGTGGAGCCGCAAAGTTCTCGCGTTCGTTAGGGGCCCACTGCACGCGGGTGCATTCACAGTGGTTCGCGAAGTATTGGGCCACTGCCAAGAGGCCGCCTAGGATGCTTTGACTGAAAAAATATGACCAATAAAATAGGGTAGTTGACTATAAAAAACAGAGGAGCTCGTGGCTAAATTATAACAGCCGCACGGGTCGATCGTCTAGGTTAAGCAACGCTTGCCGAGGCTGGTCTGTGGATGGGTGACCATCTTAACATAACGAGACTTCTCCGTGCCTCGGAAAGCACGTTAAGCAACGGTCCCGGCTGCCATTTGGAGATCTTTGGCAGTCGTTACAGATTGTCAGAAGCCAGAAAATCTGACTCCAGTCTTGCCAAGAAGTACCGTGTTCCCCAGTTAATGGGTTGTGGAGGTCTGGTAGGCAGCCGCTTCACGTAAAATACTAGTATTCAGCTGAATCCAGTATGACTGGGAGCCGACCCCAATATAGTTGGGAAAAGGCTAGGCAGATGATGACTATTGTATAAATTCAAGTTCTTAAAACGCAACAGACAGACGTGTTGGAGAGCAGTGGTGGCCGAGTGGTAACGGCCCCGACTTACAAATTGTAGGTCGCGGGTTCAAACTCAGCCAGGCGCATTACTTTGTGTAATTAATTTCATCATCACTGCTCTCAAAACGGTGAAGGAAAACATCGTGGAAACCGGCATATCCTAGAACCAAAAATTCGAAGACATGTGACATTCACCAACCCGCACTGGGCCCGCGTCGTGGGTTACGGCCCATTCCCTCTCCTAGAGAGGAGGCCTGTGTCCCAGCAGTGGGAATGTTAAAAGGCTGATTATGCTTATGCTACATGTGTTGCTGGGCAGTTTGTTGCGCCACTTCTTCTTCTCAGATAAAACACTAGGAAGTAATGACCGGTGGTCGTTTTGGGGGACTGTTTTTATGTAAAACTAGTAGCGCACCGCGGATTCACCCACGTAGTTTCCGTTCCCCAGGGAATATGAGGATAAAATATAGCCTATGTTCACCGGAGATAGTGTAGCTTCCCAACAGTGGAAGAATTTTCCAAATCGGTCAAGTAGTTTTGGAGCCTATTCAATGCAAACAAACAAAGTATCAAATCTGTTCTCTTTATAATATTGGTGTAGATTTGACGTTCAAAAAGTGCAGGTGCCTAAGTCTGCTATTTTTATAAATTTGTCATTCCAACACGATCCCATTGTTATTTTGCTAAAAGTTCGTAATCTGCTAAATTCATAATGGTCGATCACTGGTCGGTCATTGGTCTCGTAATACTTTTTGATAACCGAGCTATTAAAAGCAATGACTGCACAACGACGTTCTAATGGTAGGTCACTGATCAAAGGAACTGTCAAATTTTAGCAGACTACCGCATACGTCTGTAATTCATTTGTCATTATGTACGAGATTACCATTCTATGCCATTTCTTTCAATGGAGTGTCAGTGGTTGACCACTGGAAAGTCATAATGACGCTTTTATATTAGTAGATTACCACTTGTAAAAATGAACCATTATGAGATCAATGTTAGACCATTCTGACACTATTGTAATAGCAGACTCAGGCGACCTATTATGACGTCTTAAATCCATCATGATTCCTGAGTTAGAGAGAGACGGAGTTACACAAGACGAATAGCACTATCCCTTTCCCTCACACGAATCATGATAGTATTGGCACTTCGTAATACGGCCACAGGGCCCGGGTTTGAATAAATTACTTTTTATTTTATTACCTTAACGCAGCAGCATGTAAGAAGAGGGCAGCCACAGTCAGCCCTGCCAGCCACCAGACGGCCTCCAAATAAAAGAATATCGGCTGGCCCAGCCCTACGCAGCTCTCCACGGGCGCTAGGCCTTCGCCCCTGTCCACCATGTGGCACTTACGGTGCGCCGTCGTGTTTAGATAGGGCTCGAAGTACCGGTATACCGCTGCTATCATTACCTGGAATATGTTTTAGATTCTAAGTCCAACAATGGCCACATGTGATTAGACATGGGTAGCTTGCGAATCTATACTAATATTATAAAGCTGAAGAGTTTGTTTGTTTGTTTGTTTGAACGCGCTAATCTCAGGAACTACTGGTTCGAATTGAAAAATTCTTTCTGGGTTAAATAGACCATTTATCGAGGAAGGCTTTAGGCTATATATCATCACGCTTAAGCCAATAGGAGCGGAGCAGCGATAAAGAATGTTTTAAAATCGGGGACTCCACGGGGACGAAGTCGCGGGCAGCAACTAGTGAGAGATAAAATTGAACTAGCTCTTTAATTACAATCTAGCTCTCAGTCGCTCAGTCGTTCACGAAATAGCTCACTAGTTCATTTATCTAAATGGTTCATTTACTCTATAAGTGTTCAAGTATGAAGGAAAATCATTGGCTTTCATAATTTATTTGTAATAAGAACAAAACAACCCAATGAATCTAATTTTATCTATAGCTTGCAACTAAGTTAAATGAATTAAAGAACGTTAAAGATTTTAAAGAGCCATTGAGCTGTCTCGTTTGACATGCGAAAAGTTGAACTTAAATTTTAGTACATGACAGTTCATGATCTCTGGCAGACAGGTGTGACTTCATCATTCGTTTTCGCGGGAAAAGAAAAGCAGTCAGTTTATAATCGTAATTTTGGCAATGCATTAAAGAGTATATTTATTTTTCTTAATTATATCTTTTAATAACTCAAAACTCACCTCTGGATGAATATTAAATCGATTAAAAGCGTTCACATCCTTCGGATGCTCGACCAGCTTATCGTACATCAGCTTAGAGATTCCGGCTACAAACGGTCTCTCTTCTACCACGGTCTTGTAGTACGAGTAGTAGAACCCCATTTCTGTGCGTAGAGACATTTCCCTCTCCAGTTCAGAGAGGTACGAGAAGTTACGGTCATTCTCAAAGAGGTGGGATACGTAGCGATAGTGGATGTAACCCAGAGTGAACGCTGGAAAGAAATTGCAAGCAGTTAGAGGAGCCTTCAAGTGACCAGGGGGTTGGCACTTTTGGAACCAGTGATGCCATTTGACTGGCAATGCTGCCAGCCTTTTGGACATGTATTTTCTATCCCTTCTATCGTATCATATCTTGTTATAATATTAGAAGGACTCATTTTAACGAAAGAAATAAAAATTTATTTATTTGCCACAGTTGAGGCCCACAACAAAAAAGATATAAACAAAATGAGAAAATAAATAAGAGGTGTGCGCCCCACGGCTGTGCCAAATAGGTTTAGTTCAGCATATATGCCAGACAACTAGTGCCTGACGCTGATTTTCCACTGGACCTGAGGATGTGATATGTCACAGACATAAATCAGTTTTATGTGTAGTGTAGACTTGAGGGTAATATATATGTAAAACAAACAACTATATTTTTATTGATACCAGTGATTGGTAATGAATCCAAATTTATTTATGGGAATTCCCAACTAACTACAGTTGAATCCATATGACACACGAGGGGAAGTGTAGTAAATAGTACAGCTACTACTTTAATATAACAACAATCTTATGGTATGGCTACTACTTTAATATTTACGAAAATATGAAAATTATTTGTTTCCGTAGAAAGTTAATAAGCGTAGCCAATCGATTTAGTAACTTGGCAATTATTTTTTGACATCAATAAAGTACTATCAATGTTCCTTTGTAGAAAAACACATGATTTGAATTTTTGGCAAGATGCACAAAAAAATAATTACTACGATGTTTTTCAGGATTAATTCTATCATATTGGCACAATCAACAGTGCTATGGAATCCGTACCATTAGAATTTCCACTTAATTCAGCATTTAGAGTTATAAAAACAAGAAATAATCTTAAAAATTACCGATCACAGCGATGAGACAGAATCTCGCGATTTTTCTCGCAGAAAACTTGCGTACAGTCTCAACATTCGTTTCTATTTTATTTTCCTCCATATCTCTTTTATGGTTTTCACATTTCCAATCAAAAACAACAGTTTTCAAATGGAATTTAGCAAATTACAAATGCCTGTTGACACTATCTCACACTGATTGACATTGACAATTATTTGACAGCCATAATTGATAAAGTGATGTCTGTTTGTTACTAATTTCCTTTTTACTAAATGCACCTACACAAACTTACAAAGTGTATTTCCTTATGAATTAATCTATTAACAATATACAGGATGATTGGTGTACATTCCTTCAGATGGAGTGTTCTAGAGCTAGTTTGCAACGATTTTAATTCTCATATCTCCGGCCGTTTTCGAGTTTATTTATTTATTTAGTTCACTTACTCTTTGCACTAACGGTTATTATCAACACGTGCAGAAAGCCAATTATTACAATAATTATATATTATTATTATTAAATTACTTATATCAGAATATTAATAAAGTCCAATTGAATTAAAAAACCGAGTGAAATAACATAGATAAAAGAAGAATTAAACAAACAAAAGAGTTATCGAAGTTTCTAAGATTCTTATACATTATCTACCTCACGCCTAATAACTTTATTTGGTGAGAAATATCCCCACGATAGCTCATTAATGATGAATTTCTCAAATAATAATTCATAAAAGTTACACCACATTTATGGAAATAAAGAGTTGTAGTGTTATGAGGTAGTTTACTCGAAATAAAAGTACCTATAGTACTAGACGAACAAACTAGAGGAGAGCCTTCCTTGTCTAATAAGTTTTGTAGTTTCCAGTACGGTAATACTATGTTGGTTGTTGGTAGATAAATGAAGGTTGGTCGATGCACGCCTTGCTAATTTTTTATGTAGGTAAATGATGGGAAATGTATGAAATACTAATTTGTGATGAACTGATGAAAATGGTAGCTCTTAACTTCTCGAAATGAATTTTCTACACTTAGTCAAACTAAGAGAAAATTCGAATTCAAATAACTACAAATCAGTATTTAAAGTTTTAAATAAAGCGTTTGGTTAAAAAGTATCCATAAACAAGGTTGCTAATGTATCGCACAGTTATCCAGAAGTTGTTTGTCGATGAATTTATCGTATAGATCCACGATATTCCATTACTTGTATTGTGGTAACTATAGTAAGTTTTGGGACATCACTTAAGTCACGTTTCTATCAATCAGCTGTCAGCAAAAAATACTTGCCATACTTGCGGGCAAAACAAATGCTTTTTTTTTGGTTTCAGACTTTTTTCATAACAAAATAGAACTCAAACTGAAGAAAATACAAAATTATCAAAACATTTATTTGTTCATATAATTCATTACAAATCACAACCATTTCTTACTGTTATGTCACTTAAAACTTAGTTTTTAATCTAAAGATACTCTTTAACAAAATGTTCATGTTGGATTATTTGCGTGAACGAAGTCAGCGTGTGGCTGTTGCAGAGGTTTTCGTTGTTTGGGGCTGTGGAGACGACACCTCGTAGGTAGTAACGCTCTGTGCCGCGTTCACTCTCTGGGAACGCCAGCCCGCCGCCACTGTCGCCTTTGCATAGGGCCGTACCTGCGGAAAAGACGTCCCTATGCATCAGTGGGTTTGTCATTGAGTGGATCTCCTATGTACTTAGATAATCCCCGTTGTGATAGGGTTTACTAATGATACGCATAAAATATATTGACATCGATTGACAGAACTGAATTCAGCATAGCGATCATTACGCAAAATAATATCGGAAAATACAGCCGACATAATAATGATAAAGCATAATTTTATGAATGCGTAATGATATTAATAATAATACAACGTTTTTTTGAACAAAAATAATAAACCATAAAAAATAACTCCTAACGGTCGCGAATACTATTTCGCATGATTGATTATTGCTCCAATATAATGCATAGGCGCTTTACACGGCGGTGGTAGACTGATTATTTATTATTATGTTTTGTAGGTGAAAAATAGAATATAAATCAAAAATACACTTTGGTTTCATCTAAAAAAATCGGGAATATAATAACAAATATTATTGGGTATGTGAGTTACGTCGCAATGTGAATTAAAAATGTAACCTCATGTAATTACGAGCAAATAATGCCAAAACAAATTAGAACAGTTAATAACGCCAAAATATTATTATGCCACAGTATTATTATGCTTATTACTTTATTTATTTTATTTTTCTTTTTGTTCAATGTGTACTATTTGTTAAATTTTACTACAATTATTAATTAGACCTACTTTGAGAGTGATGTGCATGCCTGTAAGTGACTTGTTTACTCAGGATTCTCTTGTAAATGTTTTCATAAAATAATGTTCTGTAAACAAGTCGTTGGTGTGCCTATGTTAAATAAATAAATAAATAAATAAATTACACAAAGTAATGCGCCTGGCTGGGTTTGAACCAGCGACCTACAGTTCGTAAGTCGAGGCCGATACCACTCGACTGTAGATGATGGAGCAGTGGTGGCCGAGTGTTAACGGTCCCGACTGACGAATTGTAATTTCATCACCACTGCTCTTAAAACAGTGAAGGAAAACATCGTGAGGAAACCGGCATGTCCTAGAACCAAAAATTCGAAGACGTGTGACACTCACCAACCCGCACTGGACCCGCGTGGTGGATTACTGCCCATTCCCTCTCCTAAAGAGGAGGCCTGTGTCCCAGCAGTGGGAACGTTAAAAGGCTGATTATGCTTATGCTAATCCAATCTCTTGAGATACAAATCCCTTGAGTTTGAGATGGACTGTGATCTGTGTCAGTATGTTTGTCCCTGATACTTTTATAGAGTTGTTGTAACCGCCTAGTAGGGGGGCGTCCCAAGCTGAGCACCACTTGAATTTCGTCTGTGCCACCGACCATCAGTCGTTCGATTAACATGGCCGGCCCACTGCCTCTTAAGCTTGCTAACAATGAAAGCCGAGACGGTAAATCCGTTTCTTTTACCCCAAGCAGCAAAATTATCCTATAGTGCAGATGCTATAGGCCTCCAGCACTTATAATATTCTCTTAACGGTTCTAGTATTTACTACCACGCTTATAATAGCCAGCATGGAGTAAGTTGGGCCTTATAGTATTTCTGATCTTATACGTTAACTTATAATCACTTATAGGTAGAAATTAAGGGTGCAATATAAGTTTGGGTGACCTATAAAAGTATCGCGAGGGTGTAAATGCACTCAAGAGTAGATAAACTGGTAAGCTATACTTATAACTGCTAACAAGAAGCTTTATAGAACTACTATAAATAAAGTAGGTACGCCAATAAGAGTGACAAATAGAACTAAACAAACCGGAAACTATGTGCATTTATTACCCGGTTTTATAATGGTTTATAAATTCACTTTACGGAACAATTATAAGTAATATGGAGCGGTTTTATAGTGGTATAAACCAAAATTGTTATAATCTTAACACGATTATAAAGGTTTAATTTAATATACTTAGTATCCAAAACTATATCCGTGGTGTCCTGTACAATACATTGGTTTTTACTATTATTAAGGTTTTTAAAGCTCGGAAATCCCTTTTAGTCAAAAAGCGATCGACGTCCAAAACATTACCATTTTCATTGTTGACACATAAACAAAAGAACTAAAATAAGCCACGTATCTAATAGCAATATAAAAGAACCGTCCGGTTATAAAAATATTTGCGGAACTCTAATTCCAAACAATATGGCCAAGCAATGGTTCTGATATTTACCATTATTAAACAAAGTAAGCCTATAACGGTTTGTTTATGTATTTGGGAAAACCAAATTTGTCAAAATGGCGACTTTTCGTTGTATGTCTTACTGAAACTAACATTATTTTAAAATTCAACTTAATGAAAACGCAAATTTCAAGGGGCGCGTCAAAATTTTGACTAAAAACTTATTATACCTACTTCACAGAAAATATACGTGCGCCATGCTGTGCACATTCAAACACATTATACATCTTGATTTATTGTTAACTAACACTCTACTCATAATTTATATTCTAGATAATATTTATTAGAAATGGATATGTTTTAATCTTTACAAATGTGCGCAGTAACATTTACCAATTCACAAGACTTTGTATGAGCTTGTAACAGATTCACTGTGTACATTATTGTTGTATTTGGTTCCATTAAGCGCTGATAGTTAGCTTCGCGGGAGCAAATAGTTCTACGTAGTCCAACTATAAGGTCGTCACTGTCGTGTTTGGTTCCATTATGTGCTGATAGTTAGCTTCGCGGGCGCAAATAGTTTTACGTAGTCCAACTATGAGGTTGTTATTGGTAAAAGTGGTATTCACCAATTCTACTATAGACATTTAATTAGGTAAAATACGCCTATAAATTGGGCCCTTTTCCGTGGTTATAATTGCTTACTATTCCTTTATAGTCCTATGAAATGGTGGTTCCAGGACAATTACTAGACCACATTTTGCTGCTTGGGACGGATACTCCCGGTCCTCCATCTTTCGTATTCAGTCTGTACCAGCCCTTTTATTCAAGTTGACTGTCTATTCTGTCCAAAGGTATGGTGGTAGTAAGTACTTCCACCGTACCCGAACGAGCTCCCTAAACAAAGAGTTCTAAGTAACTACTTGACTCACCATTCCCATAGCCAGCGCAAACCTTATCGCTGGTGATGTACTCTCTGAAGCCTGGTGGGGATGATGTGATGCACTGCTCGATGTCTACGTATGGCAGTTCAACGACCTTGAGGATCTGGGAGGCCATGCCGTTTTCTGCTGTGAGGCCCCAACCAGCCACCTAGTAGGGAATTTTAAGTAGATGTTTAAATAACCATCGTTTTAATAAGTTGCTGGGTCAAAGTCAAAAGTAATTTATTCCACACCTGAGAATCAACACTTTTATAACGTCAAAATTTACATAAAGACCTGTCATCACTTTTTAGTGTGGATAGCAAGAAAGAAGAGTGAGAGAGGGAAGGAGTGGCGAACTATTACAAACAAACAGCGGAAGAACAGTTCAGAACATTTACCTCACTAAACAGGACACAAAACAGAGCTAGTTCAATATTTGTTCTGTGGAGATGTACAAAAAGACTATGACAACTCGTCCGGGTTTAAAAGTTAGAGGGGGACACATTTTTTACGAATTCGGAAGCACATATCTCAAAAACTATTGCCATAAATAAAAATATATTTTACAGAAACCTCTATTTCATTTTGAAAGAGCTATCCAATGATACCCCACATGATTATGTTTGTTGGAATTTATTTTTTCATCCCTCAGTTACATGTATGAAGTGCTATCCCTAAAATTATGTTTTTCATCCCTAAAATTATGACGGGCAGACAGACAGACATGACGAATCTATAAGGGTTCCGTTTTGCCATTTGGCTACAGAACCCTAAAAACAGTCTTCTGATGATGATAAAGTTAACGTTTGCAGTCAGAAACTGTCCAAAACCCACAGTTTGTCTTGTTGTTTTTACATTAATAGCCGCTAAGAATATCTCGTTGAATTTGAACGCTTTTAAGTATAATTGGCCATGGCAGTCCAAACTGTCACTCACTTTCCCCAACTTTCCTGGCTGCAGCTGTCTCCTGTCAAAATTAACGTCAAAATCCAAACAGACTGGTCTGACGAACGTTTGGTACACGAAGGCAGTCTGCAGGATCACAACTGCGATGTCATCTTGGAAGTTTGCTGCACTGCCTTGGAAGCGGACCGGGATCTTGATTTCTTTTACCTGTTGATCATAAACAGAAGTACAGTAGGGCCTCGTTAATCCGCTTGTTCGGTGATCGCTGTAATCCGGCCGGGCAATGGGGTTGGCGGTGAAGGCGGGTGTAGGTGCGGGCTTTTGTAATGAATGACGAAAATTATAAACAGAAAAGAATTACAGATTTTTTCAAGAAGAATTAAATAATGTTTTATTTTAACTTGCTGTTTTTCTTACATGGTTTTAATTTTGAACATGTACATATTTGTCTTTAGGCCTTAATTTAAAAATTGACTAAAGAAACTAAGGTTAAACATATGTTTTATTACCATTAAATATGGCATACTATAATCCGGACGCCTCGATAATCCGGAAAGGGTCTTGTTTTTGCCTCTCCGGATAAACGAGGCCCGACTGTATAATCAGACTATTCTGGTTCAAGTGCTGGGACACAAGCCTCTTCTTTGTGAAATTGAGTTTGGCAACCGCAGGAACACAAACACTGCAGATTGGTGTATTTAAAACAATGGACACATAACACAATTACACATGGTCTTCACATGGGCATAAAATATAGACACGCTGCCTATCTGACATCCAAAACCCAGTAACTGCAAGGTAACACGATAACTCTTCAGTGTTTCCATTTTAATGATATCCTTTCCCCACGGCTACATTGAGATTTCCCCTTCTTAGGACTTTTTTCCCCTCAATAATTATTCTGGTGTAGTACAAGTAATGCGTAGTGGGGAGGGCTGCTCGATTTCCCATTTTAATGTGTTTCCCCTTTTTCTTCCCCTCTGGACCCTAATTTCCCCTCAAAAGAAAAATCTCCTTGTGGAAACACCTCTTGGCAAGACTGGTGTCAGATTTTCTCGCTTTTGACTACCGTAACAAATGTCAAAAATGACAGCAGGGAAATACTTTCCGAAGCACGAAAGACCTCGTCAATGATCGACCATCTCGGACCGATATCGATCGCAGCAAAAGATACTTAACTTTGAATTTATTCGGCTGTAATTACACAATTAGATTGCATTTAAAGTCTGCAACCTAATCTCAGACCAGTTCACGCACATAATTATTCTTTAAAACGTTTTGGGAATACTTTTACTGTGCTTACAGCAAAAGAATTGAATGCCTTGCCTTGGCCTTGCCGTAAAAAAGTTTCTTAAAGTCAAGAGTGAATGTATTCAGGATAAGTAGGCTCCATTGTCAAACACATCATCGCCCTTTACCGGGTGAGGTGGTGGTTAAACCCGATTCTATCAATGATAGAAAATCGCCTGAAGACATAAAAAGTTCTTACATCAGATTTCTGCGCGTCCACGTCTCTCTCGTTGTTCCAGGGCCGGTAAATCTTCCCGATGGCCACCGCGTACATGGAAGCTGGCTGCTGTTTGCTCACGTCGTTCCAGAAGCAATGGGCCGCTGGAATCAAGCGTTTTGGATGCTCTGTTTAATTTTTGTGGGTTTTGGTAGATATACATATTATGTGGTGGTGAAAATGTATTGCTTACCCTGTGAAAAAGTTATCAGATCTCGTGTAAAGCCACGCTCTAAAGACTGCACGCTCTAAAACTACAAGCTAAGTTTAGTCAAAACTTGTGGCTTGTTAGATTGTACTGATGGCATTATATCTTGAAAAAAAAAATAACTATTTGGCATCATCCAAAGCAAAGTTATGAGAGTTTAAAAAAACGACGAAGCGTTTTGAGAAAAGGTAGGTAGTGCTCTTGCGCTTCGCTTGGCCCATCTTGGCGAGATGTACAATAAAATGTTTATCATCACAACTCGAAAAAATATGAATTTACAAAATTCCTGCCATTCAATTTCTTCAAAATACTACGAAAGGACCTTCGTTCCGACCAAGTGTCCACGACACTCACGGTTTTTTTTGCCATAACAGACTTACGGAACCCTGAAATCATCTTAGTTTCTTTCATGCTCACCTGAAATAACCACCTTATTAGTGACGAGTGATCCGCCACAGATCTGCATGTAAGGGTTGGTGGCCTTCCGGTAGATGCCGACGTGCCAGGGCAGCTCTCCTCGTTTAGCTGGTCTGCCGTCAATAATCAGGTCCACGCCCTCTGGAGTCACTCGGCCACACTCTAAAGGGAAAACTTGCGTTGGAAAGGCGCGTCAACAGGGTGTATGAAAAACCGGTCAAACGCGAGCCGGACTTGCAAACAAAGCCGTAACGTGAGGAAACCAGCATGTTGCGAGAGTTCATGACTTAAAGTCGACGATAAGGACCCTATAGGGAACGTGCAGAAACTATAGGTGGCAGCACAGACGCGTCACAGTCAAGTATATTTTACTTATAAGTTTCTAATTTGTAACGCTAGATGGCACAGTCTACTTCGTGCACGTTCTCCTATACGGAGGTTGCAGGAAGTATAGGTGGCAGCACAGGTCAAATATTTACAACGTAAAAGTTTCAGATTTGCAACACTAGATGGCACAGTCTACTTCGTGCACGTTCCCCTAAACGGAGGGTGCAAGAAGTATAGGTGGCAGCACAGGTCAAATATTTACAATGTAAAAGTTTCAGATTTGCAACACTAGATGGCACAGTCTACTTCGTGCACGTTCCCCTAAACGGAGGGTGCAAGAAGTATAGGTGGCAGCACAGGTCAAATATTTACAATGTAAAAGTTTCAGATTTGCAACACTAGATTGCATAGTCTACGCCGTGTACGTTCCCTGGTTTTGTGAGTATTGAAAAATGCGTACTTTTTGCTCGACGCAAGTCGCACTTGACCAATTTTTTATTGTTTATTGTTATGTACAGCTGCATTGTGATTCTGTAAATATAATTAACTAGCGACAGGCCCCGGCTTGCACGGGTGCAATTCATCAGAATTGCAAAAATAATATAGTAGAAATTTAGTATCAACTAAATTTCTACTATATTATTTTTGCGCGCCCCAATTAAGCAAGGAAGATAGCTGTATTCGGTACCACTAGCGCCATCTAGTATCGAGTAGCAGAACTAGTAAAGCCAAGAACCTTCGAGAATTTTCTATGCTAGAACATTCTAGAATTCTGGAACTCTAGTCAGTCGCGACCGGTATGTACGCGATCTTTCTAGATCTTTCTACGATGGAAGGTTCTGGAATCAACTGACGCCCTATTTAGGACCCGCATAGCCCATGACCGAGTGAGTATTGGATTGTGATTCAACGGTTATCTTCGAAACTGATCAGTGGTCAATAATAGAATTGTGTTTTATAGTTAGCGTTCATACCGTTTGCCCTGTTTCTGTAGCGCATCAGAGATATTTGCTCAGAATCGAACTGACGGCTTCCATGCAGTAATTCGCAAAAAAGTCGCATCACTTACGCGTGGAAGGCGCGGCAGTGACAATAGCATCTTGAAAACAGATAATATAGAGAATCCTTACTCTCCCTATTCTGAGGAACTACGTGGGGAGAATATCATTCTCTTCACATCCTGCCTCAGAAACCTACTTTGTTGTTGTTATCTTTGTTTGTTTACTACTGACACTAATTATAAGGTTTTTTAAATAAATTAAATTAAATTCAATTAAAGTTGTAATTAGTATTGATTAATTAAACTGTCTATTAATTTGATGACATCTGTGTTTATTGTTTCAATTGATTTCTTTCCTTTATTTACTCAATCCTATTTATTACAGGACACCACAATAATTATTATTGATCCTTGTGTATGTATCTATTTACCTGTGTATTTAACACCTTACAAAACTGGTATAAATCTCTACACTTCAACGTTAGGTTCAGATTAAAACCAGCGTCAGGCAGCTCCTATTTGTCTGGCATTTTGCTGAACTAAATGATGTTTCCTTTTATTTGTATCTATCTACATTGTGTGTATATGTGTGTGCCAATTATTTTCTTTCTTTTCTTTTATATTTTTGGTAATTTAATCGACGAGCGTGAAGTTCGTTACAGTAAGTAAAGAACTTCACGCTGGTAACAATAAATTAAGTTATCTAAACTGCTCATTGAATTTTGCTTCCGATTGACCATTTTCTTTCGATTTACCAAGGTATGCTAATAGGATGGAGGATCAGGTGAAAAAAAACAACAATTTAATTGAATAATAAATTAATTTATTGCCGAAATAAAAATTATAACAATAACATTAGGGTGATTTCCATCCTGTTAACATTTATTTATCAAAAACTTATAATGCTTTAGGCCTGTTCTACCAGTCGAACGGTAACAAATAATGATTACATTTTCCTATTAAAACATTTTTTTTTGTTTTAACAATAAACCTCTTTTTACAAATGGCTGTGTTGTGCATTTCATAAACTAATCGATTACAAACAATCGATTAATAACTTAAATGTCAATAAATCGATTTGCCTAGCGTTTTTCGAAAAAGTTTTGTTGGAGTCTACTTCCAGTGTAAACGGATGGTTGAACACCAGATTTTTACATAGATTAATTAATATGTCAATGGCATGAAGTAATTAAATCAATATGAATACTGAATGATTCTTTGGTTGTTTTATAATAATCTCTTTAGTAAAATGGCAACATCTATCGTGTTTATTGTTACTTCTATAACAGTACAGAATCGTCAAGAGATGTTATTTTTTATAGTGTTAATAAAAATAAAGGATATTATATCTATATATAGAGTTAGATAAGTGGGAAGATTAGGGTATTTTCCTAAAAAAATCTAAGTACGTCAGTTAGATTACGGATTTGATTTTTTGTTATTTTCACGTACCTAAACAAAGAATGAAGGACTGTATCGTTCATTTTTAGTGCGTTGAAAAGTTGCATGACGTCACAAATTGATACTGCTTTGCCAACAAGTGACGTCATCAGCCCCCACTCCTGATCTTTGATGCACCTTGCCTTTTTCTGTAGAATCATTATTTTTCTATCCAGGAAAATACCCCAGAAAAAGAAGTTGAGAAAATAAAAAGAATAGAAATATATATATCTAAGACAAAATGCTTATGACCAGCAATTAAATTATAGTGAACAATTTCAATGATCGAATACTTTCGATGGCATGAAATAACAAAGCTAAATGCGCACGAAGGAACTATATTTTCAGCAAATATTACTTATAAAATTGTATATATTTTAATTTTACTCTCGTAACCTGTTTCGTCTGAAGATAGAAGAGAACAATCTTCCTAAAACTGATTTAAGTCATCGGTATGTTTCCCAAATGAATTCCTAATAACTATTAGATTCTATATTTTAAAAACTAATCTCTTTTGGAGTTTGTCAACATGTATGAACATCTTAAATCCTATCTTTGAATTGAACTCTATCACTGTGAATTAAAAACTACGCTACTGTTATAAATATTAAAATTAATCCCTGTACTATTCTTGGTAGCTTTAGGCCTAGAACTTATCTTCTGTACTGGCCCCATTCTCCAATCGTCCTCACTAATTTCATAATCCAACGGATTTGCAGTAGTATCATCAAGCTTATTTATTCCCTCTACATTTTTCTGGGTGACAATATCTATACTTACATTAGCTGCTTGATACTTCTCACCACTGGCATACAAAAAGTTATTGACATAAACTTCAACAGTATCTCTGATCAATATAGTGATATTTGTTCCGTTTCTGGTCAAACCTGGGGTGCAGACCGCGACGTAGTCCCAGCTTCCGTCGATGCATCTCATGAAGGGAAGGGGGACGCTTGAGTAGTAGTTCGGGCTGTTACATTCCGGGCTCACTTTCTGTCCCGAAGGTTCGAAGGGGTTGCAGGCACGTCGGCCCTCGATGGAGCCCTCGACGAGGCAGTGGTAGTGGACCGATGGATGGTTGTCTAGCTTGCAGAAACCTGGAAGATAGGCTACGTTTTAGTAAGGTTTTGGGAACTGAGTTTGAATATTGCAGCCTGGCTAGAAGATACATTCGTTCTATCTAGGTGTGATTTATTCACTTTTCATCCTGTATTTTACAATTTCACTAATTAAGATAGGTCCCAATATAGCTCCTTGTAGAACACCTTACGAAGAACTTTAAGAAAACTTTGTTTTAAAAGTTTGAATAAAATACCATTGAAATATACATATGCTTAGCGTACGTGAAGCATAATTTTTGTTTTAATAATAAGTTGTTTTGTTAATAGGTATTACTACATAATATGCATCCAATCGAAGGCTTGATTCAAGTCAACTTCGTTTAAAAACGTTGTGATTCTAGGGAATATCGGTCTATACTTACGGACGCATTTCGGAATAGTAGGGAGAGACCATTTTCCATCTTGACAGAAGACGATATTGGGCCCCTGTACTCCATATCCTTGTCTGCACGTAACGTTTAGATATAGTGAGGGGAAGCCCTGCCCAGGTGTCGCGTAAGGCTGGTTTGTTACGTAAGCACCATGCTCTGGGTTCGGTGGCACTATACATTTTCCTGTTTGAGTTGGCCTGAAATTGTAGATCCGTTAGTACATTATTAATACACTATGTTATCTTTGTTTATTTTTTGGATCTTCTTAAATGTATCTACACTTGTATGTTGTATATATTATGTTTGTTACGTAAGCACCATGCTCTGGGTTCGGTGGCACTATACATTTTCCTGTTTGAGTTGGCCTGAAATTGTAGATTAAAGTACATTGATAATACACTATGTTATCTTTGTTTGTTTTTGGATCTTCTAAAATGTATCTACATCTGTGTGCGTTGTATATATTATGTTTTCGTATTCTTAGCTGTACACAAATTTATTTATGTAGTTTATTTTATTAAGTTCTGTTGTGTGAAAGAGCATACTCTCCTATTTTGCAAATCTCTTTATCGCACTGAGCTTTGCTGTAAAAAACATTTGTACATCAATTGTCCCATTATATTTTGTATATGGCTATCATTTATGTGAAATAAAGACTAAAAATAATGTACATATATGTTTGGTGTGGTCAGACATTGGGATATCTCTTATACTTATATAAAATTCTCGTGTCACGGTGTGTGGTTGAACTCCTGCGAAACGGCTCGACCGATTTTCGTGAATCTTAGCGAGCATATCGGCTAGGGTGGCGAATCGGACAAATGTTAAGGGTGGTCCACCCCTATATTTGGTGGTTGCTGTATATAAATTCCTGTCTGCCTGTGTTTGGATTATTGAAATAAATATAATATCCGTTGATGTCTATTCTGCTCACCTTGTAGTAACTGATGGATCCGAAGGTAGCTGACGGTTGCACAGTTCATCTGATTCGTCGGATCCATCAGCACACTCTTGTTTCTGTAGAAAAAATAACCTTTGTTTTTAATGATTTACTTAGAATTTTTTCGGGAATTCTTCCGTGAGCACTTCTTGGGAAGAAAATAAAGATGAGAAATGCACCTCTTTATTTTACTGCGTGAATATTTATCACGTTTATTTTCTTGGTATTTGGAATAGGCTAAATAATAACTGCCATACGGCCTGATCTTTAAAGATAAGCAAAACTTGCTGAAGTCAGTCCGTAGATTGGTGACCAAAAACATCCACTACATACGAGTAAATCGAGACTCCTCAGTGCCTCTGAAATCAGGAGATTCTTGGCTAACATTTGAACATCTTTGACTGTCGTTACGGGTAGCCAGAAACCAGTATTATCTGACTCCAGTCTTGCCAAGAATTACCGTGTTACACAAGTAACGGTTTGTGGAGGTCTGGTAGGCAGCCGCTCCACATAAAATATTATAGGTATTCAGCTGAATCCGGTTTGACTGCAAGCCGACCCCAATATAGTTCGGAAAAGGCTAGTTAGGCGATAGTGTGTCAGCTAAATATACCTTTAAAAGGTAGTACTGTCTGTTTGGCGTAGAAAACTGATCCTTTTCGTTCGAGGAATATTCATAATAATATCAGCACTTACAGAGCTTTTGTACAGCCATAAAATCAAGCAACCTATTTTACTTCTGGCTTAGGTATATGATTACTAACCCCATTACAATCAGAGCCCCGGTCCACGCAGGCGCCGTAAGCGCATTGGAACAGGTACGAGGGACATCTCTTAGCCGCGCATGCGCGAACAGTCTCGTCGGAGCCATCCGGGCAGTCAGGGTTGCCATCACAGTGATCGGACGCAGGGATGGTACTGCCGTCTTGGCAACGAAATTGGCCCCTGTAAAGAAATATAAGTAGTTCATTGTGCGTATCTACAGCTAAGTGGAATTCCTTGCTGGAGTCTGTGTTTCCTGATAGCAACAACATAAGGGGATCCGCGTGACCCAAGGGCTGGATTTTACTTCGGACAGAGGATAAGTATATGGCTATTGTAGTATTATATTATCTGTGGTATGGCTATACAACGTGGCAATGCCGCCAGTCTATTGGGTTCACTCCAAGTCGATAGCGATGCGGACGAGTTTTTTGATGCCATTTTGTAGTTAGGAGGATTTAAAATTATTTTTAGGTTATGTGTATATATAGTTAAATTTAAAGTAAAATAATTTTTTATATACAAAAAAAAGAAGAGTAAAACACTTTTGTAAGTAGGTTGTAAATAACACTTTTACACGTCAATCTTTTGGTCGTTATAAACTAGATGAGGCCGGTGTTTCCTAGCTGACTACCCTGAGAAGAAACACCGAAACAAACTCAGAGATCAGTCTCTTTTGAAGTCCATACAATTGTACTGGTCAAATCATATAAGAACCATGTAGGTTGATGTCTGAAGTGGTATTTTGAGGAAAGTACCACACAGATTTGAGTGGAGCTGTCCAGACAGTGCAAGCATTTGTCAGTTACCGAGTAACTCAAACTTAGAACTTTAAGGAGCTCGTCGATTTGACGATCAATACTAAAGTAAGGACATTTGGGTAGGCCACATAAAGAACTCAAACCGCCAGACTAACATGAAATGAACCCCTAACATAGCGATCTACATGGTCCTCACATTTACAATATGAGGACCATGCAAATAAGTGTCTGAAGTGGTCTTTTGAGGAAAGTGCCACACAGATTTGAGTGGACCTGTCAACACAGTGCAAGCATTTGTCAGTTACCGAGTAGCTCAAACTTAGAACTTTAAGGAGCTCGTCGATTTGACGATCAGTACTAAAGTAAGGACATTTGGGTAGGTATAACAAGTGAATAGGTTATTTTTAGGCAAGCGTGTTGCATCGTTGACTAAATCATCGTTTACCATTGCATGACATTACGGTCAAAGAAAAAAAAATTGTGGCGAATTTGAGGAGGAGCATAAAAAGGGAGGAATGACCAAAGATCTTGTCTTGGACAATGTGAAAAATGAGAGAGCTAGAACTTACGGTGGAACCAAAGAGACCAGAATAAGCCTGACTCCTTCTTTGAACGTTAACGGGGATAGGTGGAAGTGAACACAGACATTGGCACAGACCACATTTTGACTATAATACTAGACTAGCTGACCCGTGCAACTTTATCTGGGTCACACAAGAGAGAAAATAACCTCGTTTTTGCAACATTCTTCATTAGTGCTCCGCTCCTATTGATCTTAGAGTGATGATATAAAGAAAGAAAGAAAATAAATTTATTTGGCGCATACAGATACACACAATGTAATGTAATCTATACTAATATTATAAAGCTGAAGAGTTTGTTTGTTTGAACGCGCTAATCTCAGGAACTACTGGTCCGATTTGGAAAAATCTTTCAGTGTTAGATAGCCCATTTATCGAGGAAGGCTATAGGCTATATTTTATCCCCATATTCCCACGGGAACGGGAACTACGCGGGTGAAACCGCGAGGCGCTGCTAGTATACAAATAAAAGGACACTTAATTGAGCCTAGCTTTATAGCCTATAGGTTTACTCGATAAATGGGCTATCTAACACTCTGAATATTTCAAACCGGACCCGTAGTTCTTCAGATTAGCGCGTTCAAGCAAACAAACTCTTCAGCTTTATAGGGCCCTAGTGTTTCAACCCCAAACTGCTCAAAGGTTGTTTGAATAAAAGGGATGTTGCCTGAGTAAAAAATATATGATTATGTTTAGTCCGTCAGTTAGATTATAGAAAAATATTGAACACGTATTTTTTCCTTTTCCTATCCAAGATAAAAAGCATCAAAGATCAGGAGTGGGAGCGTGTGACGTCACGGCCCGGTAAAAATTGTAGCGAGTAGTGACGTCACACGAGTTTTCAACGCACTGTATCGTCTTCATTTTTTGTTTATGTGAAAAAAGAAAAAATACGTGTCTAATATTTTTTGGAAATCTATCAGACGGACTAATCAGATTTTTTAAATTAACTACCCTATTAGCTTATGTATTTTATATGTGTTGATAGTTCTCTGCAGAAGACAATGCTACAAGACTATTTGACTTACTGAAATTCATCAGTCTCATTCCGACACTTGGGCAGCAGTTCATCGGACTGGTCAGCACATTCTATGACGTTGTTGCAAGGAGCCGTGCCATCCACGCATGCGCCGTACGTACATCTAAACCAGTTCGGTTGACACCTGTCACAGAAGTAGTATGTTATGTCAGGGGTGGAAATTAACCAACACATTTACTATACTTTTCGTATATTCCCATATTTAACTATACAAATTTTTAATTTTCGCAGTTTAAAAATCAAAGAAAACTCTCATCACTAATATTTAATTTATGTTTTACATACAGGGCAGTTATAACTATATATACATTTAAATTAAAAAAAAAAACACTAAAGTAACTAAAACTAAAAATAGTTAAAAAATGGCGTCGAAAAATTCCTCCATCGCTGGCACTATACAAATTAACTAAATCAAATATAAAATACTACACAAAAACTCTTTAACTGTTTCGACATTTTTTTTTTCCTAAATTTTTCTAAACTGACAACTCTTACTTTTTTATAAACTCTCTGACATAAAATTGTTTCCAGCCAGCTGTCAACAATGATGATGAATTATATGAAACATGTTGTGTGTATTTTAACATGTTACTAGAGCGAACTAATATACCTACTGAGGAGGTCGTGGCTGACGCACACGGCGATTTGATGACTTGATCGGTCACTCCTCCTCCTCCTTATAAACTTTAACTATGTCAAATTTCATACTCCTTCGTCCGCTTACGTAATTTTCCAGGAGGAGTGACCGATCTCGTTAACACATCCTTGTTCACGAGATCGGTCAATCCTCCTCCTTATAAACTTTAACTATGTCAAATTTCATATTCCTTCGTCCGCTTACCTAATTTTCGTGGAAAGAGGTACAAAGTTCATCACGTAAGAGTCTAAGAAGATTGTTGGCTCATTGAATGTGGCAAAAGGCGGGTTAAAAATACTACCTTACAGACCGCGTACGCTTTTCAAACGATGTTTTATATAATTATGTCGCACGTTTTTCATAAAATTAGGTTTTTGGTCAAAAACAGGAACATGACACATTTTAAACTCAATTTCATCATAAACCTGTAACAATCCAGATTTTGATCAAAAACCTGAACTAGTTTGGGTTTATGATCAATCTGATACACATTTCCGTTGTTCCTGTCAACGGAAATGCAGTTCAGGTTTTTGATCAAAAATCTGGATTTTAAAAGGTTTATGATGAAATTGAGTTTAAAATGTGCCATGATCCGGTTTTTGATGAAAACCCTAATTTTATGGAAAACCTACGACATATACACAAGAAATGAATCAAACGTTATGTACCTCGTGTTCCTACACAGTGCATGGGTCTCGTCGCTCTTGTCAGGGCAGTCCACAACGCCATCACATTTCCCGTCGAACGAAATACATGTCCCGTCCCGGCACTGCCATTGATCTCTCCTAGAAATAGGTAAAAAAGCAGTTAAATAAAAAAATGTCCTTTTGTAGTTTGACGTAACAGACAGATGTGTTGCTGGGGAGTTTGTTGCGCCACTTCTTCTTCCCAGCTAAAACACTAGGAAGTGGTGATAAAAAAAATACTTTTGATATGTGCAAACTCGTGTTGAAAGTGCATTTCATTACGCCGACAGAACATCTACCTTCTGGACAGGTAATCTGGCCACTTGGTTAATCACTTTAGAACCAATTTGCTGAAATGGAGAGTCATAGATCCATCTCAACTACTGCTGGAACTGTGTGGATTGAATTTAAGATCATACAGACATACCAAGTGTCAATGGATTGGCGTTGACTCTGTAATTTGTATGGCGAAAATGAAACATTACTTGCTCGATCATATCAACTTTAAACGCGACTACAGGTAATGCAGTTCTGTATTGTCGACCGCTTGGTACATGCAGCTTTGCCGTTAACTTATAACCAGTGGTCGGAATAGGTAGATTGATTTTATGTACTTGTATCACGAATTGCCATCGAAATCATAATATGCATAAGCCTTTTTCTCGGGATTTCATTTCAGTGTTTACGGGATTTAATAAATATTTTTGACTGTATGCATTTTTAAATCGCTACATACTCGTATAAAATAAAATTCTTTTTTAAAAAGCTAATGAAACATTAATATGTATAACGGGAATAACTATAACTCTACTTTTTCGAAATACACGCAGGCGTAGCCACGTGAAATAGCGGATGTTGATACATCATCATCCTACATATTCTACATGTTCTTAACAATTTTGATATTCCGGAAAACTTTAAGATTCCAGAATCTCGGAGGCATGTCCATATTAACATCTTCGTTTCAGGTTATTGAACCCAAATCAATCTACCTATTCCGACCACTGCTTATAACAAGGAACTTACCGACATTGACTGGACTGTCTTCTACTCCTATGTAATACTGTGTCACCAGAAAGACCGCTCCTGAAAGCAGAGGAATCTTTAAGTAACGAAAATGTGCACCAGACTGCAGACGCATAAATCGTCTGCGCATCTTCCAACGGTGGAGGTCTGTACTGCTTGGGTGGAGCGCCGCCGTGTCATCGCTGAGGCGATCAGCGGCGGCGACCTCTAGCTTCCGGCCCTGGTTCAACCCATGTTCCATAGCTAGGCAGCATGGGAAACAATCATTTCCTTTTACCAAGCAGTATTGCTAGCGAAAGAAGAGAGGGAACGCGTGAGGGAGAGACAAACCTCAACAAAACCGTAACGGCTCTGACTTACGAATTGTAGGTCGCGGGTCCAAACCCAGCCAGGTGCATTACTTTGTGTAATTAACTTTTCATCACCACTGCTCACAAAACGGTGAAGGAAAACATCGTGAGGAAACCGGCTTGTTCTAGAACCAAAAATTCGAAGATATGCGACATTCACCAACCCGCACTAGGCCCGCGTGGTGGATTACGGCCCATTCACTCTCCTAGAGAGGAGGCCTGAGTCCCAGCAGTGGGGACGTTAAAAGGTTATAATTATGTTATGTTATGTTGTAAATCATCGAATGAGTTCACCCGCTCTGGGCGGACTGACTAAAACCCATCCTTGTTCCTCCTAATGCCCTTTGCGTTCCAGAGCCGCGGTGACACTTCCGAACAAATTCCTAGTCCTACTGCTTAGGAAACGACCAATTCGAACCGTAAACTAGCTTCTAACGGAATTCGGTCAAAATTATTCCAGGCAGGATGTCCACTGGGTAGTAAGGTTACGTGGTCATACATACGGAAATCAGCTACCTGTGCTGCGACACTTTCTTGACCGGTTTTCACTTTTCCAAAAGGGCCCCGGACTGAGGTGTGCCCAGGTGTACCTGCATGGGTTAAGACGGCCCTGTATGCCCCCTAGACATACTCATAGGATCTTAAGGCGCTTCCCTGACCAAATAACCTTGAACATTCGTTCCCTTTGCCGTCCGCATCCTGCGCACGCCCTTTTATCATAGAATTCACACAATTTTTGGAATTATTTTGATTAAAAAAAGATAGGCGATCTTTTGAAATGAAATAAAACGTGTTTAATTTAGATTTTTAAATTATCTATCCATTAGTGTAATCCTCCAATGATTAGAGCGTTGCATTTAGCAACAGATGCATAAAATCAACAATTTTAGTCATTTTTTAAAGGAGATTTTTAATTTATATATAACACATAAAAACAAATTACACATCGAGCATTAATAATGTGCTTTTACATGTAGATTATTTCTCATAACTAATGAGTTAATAGTCTCTGAATAGCGAAGAAAAACGCACTATCGCAAGGTTTTCGTCGGGGTATCGCTTTAAGCTAAGCAGTGTTGGGATATCGCAGGTGTACTTACAAGCTTCTTCCCAAGCAGGCTACTTCATCGCTGCCGTCTGAGCAGTCGAAGGTACCATCACAAAGGGAGCCGAGGCTAACGCATGCGCCGTCGCGACAGGAAAACTCATTTGTACTGGAAATTGACAGGTAAACAAAATAAATGAAATGTTTTCAACTAACTTTTTAGATCTATGTATCCTGCTCATATGTGTGAAGTTTCATTAAAATCGGTTCAGTCATTTCGGAAAATAACGACTTGAAAATTTGTATGTAATGCCGTTTGGCGTATACGCTCTTAAGGCCATTGGATATTTAATAGTGTCAATTTACCTGCATGAGTTGATTCTCAGCCTGGCCACTGAACTCACAGCTGGAGAAATGGCTGAAATAGACAAACAGGTACAATCATTATTTTGTCTTTGGCACGGGACACTAAATATCTCTAAACAAGATTTATTCCCACGCTTCCGATCCGTGTATATTTCCAGGATGAAAATATAATATAACACTCAGTGATAGTATATCTTTCATCAAAGAAAGATTTGGGTAAATTTCAACAATAGATTTTTATGTGTCATTTCGGTGGAATTTTTTTATTTCAATGATATCTACTTACATATTTTTGGTGACAAATAAAGCTTTAGCCTATTTTATAACATTGTGCGTGAGTGGACATCAAATTTCATCAAAACTTACATAAATATTTAACGATGAATTTTTAAGAGTCCACTGAAATGAAAAGTGTCTACCGAAATGATAAAAATGACCACCGAAATGATAAACTGTGCACCGGAATGAAATAAATCCACCGAAATGATACAGCTAAGAACAACCGTGCCGGGCAGCCAGGGTTCCGTACTTTGTTAGGTTTGATTTCCACAAATTTTAGATAAACACTGAAATCAAATCAAATCAAAGCCACGCATTGTTAGGGATAACTCAAATAAAAGTCGTCAGATCTCAATCAAATTGGACCAGACGACAAGCACCAGCTTTCGAATATAAAAATAATCATCAAAATCGTACACCCAGTACAAAGTTATGAGGTTAACACACACACACAAAAAAAATGAGAACCTCCTCCTTTTTTGGAAGTCGGTTGAAAATAAGTTTATAGATGAAGTCCAGGTCTTTTTATAAAGTACTTATTATGCAGTTTTCGTTGGCTTAGATGAAATAAAGCATATTTCGTTATATTTGGCGAAAGTCGTCCTCCCTAGCCGGGCCACATACTTTTAAGATTAATTAATCAAAATGAATAGTTTCTTGAGAGAAGAAAGTATCACCAAAGAGTAGAGAAAAGGTACTATTATGTAAATTGATTTATGGATAGTTAATATTAAATATTGCAAATTGACTTGCTGCAGAGTATACCTTCCAGCCGGACCACACCCTACGACCAATAACTCCTTAACTAAAGGGGATTATTGGACCATATTTGGCGTGTGCAAGGTACTCTTTAGGTAGTTTTTTTCGGGATATTGATTTATTAATAGTTCATTATACTCTATCTAATTTGAGGTGGCGCGGCCAGAGAGCACTGCCTGGCGGCCGGACCACATAAATTGTTAATTAAAAAGATATATCTTGAGGTACTAAATATATATATATATATATATATTCCGATGAAAGTAGACTTTAGGTAGGTATTATTTCGAAGTAAAGCATCTGAGTACTAAACTGTGGTCCGGCCACAGAGGAACACACGATTTCCTCGAAAGCTTTTTTGCCTCACGGCTCCCAAGTTTTTACGCTGGGGGTATCCATGCTTTACCTAATTGCTGGAAATGGGTTGTAGATAACAACGGTGCCTACTATAAAGACAAGTAATTGTAAATCTATACTAATATTATAAAGCCGAAGAGTTTGTTTGTTCGTTTGTTTGTTTGAACGCGCTAATCTCAGGAACTACTGGTTCAAATTGAAAAATTCTTTTTGGGTTGAATAGACAATTTATCGAGGAAGGCTTTAGGCTATATATCATCACGCTTAAGCCAATAGGAGCGGAGCAGCGATAAATAATGTTTTAAAATCGGGGATTCCACGGGGACGAAGTCGCGGACAGCAGCTAGTTAAAAATATAATTTAAAATTGTTTTGTTTATATGCAACGCTCATTACTTTCCTACCAACCCAATATATACATGTACTAGCTACATAGAAATATGTGTATATTATATATCTTAAACAAATACACCCGAATAATCTAATCTACACTTACATTACAAAACTATGACTTTGTATTTGATACAAGGATCTCTAAAAATTTATGGTTTTATCATTTCGGAGATACATTTCATTCCGGTGGACTGTAATTGGTATAACAGTTCACCGAATCCACTGAAATGATAACACTGAAATGATAAAATAGAGGTTAGTTCTACATTTAACTCCGAAATAAAATTATTAAAAAAATATGAACACTACTCCAACAAAACAGTACTTACAGCGAATTTAATACACAATTTTGAAACAAATTAAACGAATCTAGCACGAGTTATAACAGTCACCGAAATGAAACTATTTTTGTCCCCATGTTACTGAAATGATAAACTTACTTTTTTGGCGGAAATACCGCAAGCTTTGGGACCGGTGCGTTTGCGCCAAGAGCTTGAGCCCACAGGGTGGCAACTGCTATACATTTTAATTTTTGGATATTCAGCGCCATCTATCTACGAGGACATAAATTAAAAATGGACAGTGTTGCCAGCGTACATCCATAAAGAAATTGGTAGTATATGTTAGTAAAAGGGGAAGCGCATAATCTTTGATTTTGATCTATTGTGAGTTAGTTAATATACTTATTGTTTTTTTTTTTTGCATTTTTAAAAGTTCATTAATCGATGTATTTTATTAATACTTTGTTAATTTGATAAAAAAATATACTATTAGTAGAATTCATTACAGGCTACAGGGCAATGTTGAAACTACTTGTCATTACAAAAATTTCTGCGGTTGCGCATGTTTTTGTAATAATTTCCTTCGTTTCCCGATTTTGAGTGTAAATTACGTGAGTTTAGTTCGCTACTCCGTGTTTACTAAAAGTCTTGAAAGATTTCCGTAGTGTTGTTCTTTCTAAATCCCGTCGAGTTGAGCCCCCTGTGTTCCTCTTCCTCCGTGATTATCGAACCGCACTGCTTAGGCCCTTCGTAAATTGGAATTTGGACCATATTAGTTAAGTGTTTTGTGTTTAAAATAACAATGTCTCGAAACAAGTGTTGTGTGCCAAGGTACTGAAGTGAATGTTTAGTTTTTATAATGAATGTAATTTTTTGTTTTACGCAATAATTATGAACATCCAAAATTGGTATTTGTTTTACTATCCCCGAAACAACATGTTTATTATAATAATGAATTAGCTTTAACGAGTAGAATAATGTAGAATGGTTGAATATTCTGTTGTAGTAAAACTAAACCTAACAAATTCAAAATTTAGATTTGAATTTTTAGGTTGTTTTACTGCAACAGAAATTTCAACCATTTTACATTGTTCTACTTGGTTGAATTTATTAGCTATACATACATAGGTACTACTACGTAGGTATATTGACAGCTGAATAGTGTATGTCCTGGTAACTAGATGGCGCTGCCTAAGAAATAATTAAGTTGCCAGTCTATCTCTAGTATATAAATAGTAGTCTATGCTTGAGCCGGACTGATCCGAAGTGAGGAAAGGTGAGAGGGGCGTAACAACGCAATGTTGACATGGCTATTCTACTAAAAATTACTGTCCTCTGAAATGATAACTTTTTTCCAGACAAAAGTTGACTGCCTGTCAAATCCATGAGAAAGAAGATAAACAAACAAAAATGGTTTTATTTGATCGAATATATTATAATTTAATGATAAGAAAATCGATTGTAATCCATATTATGAATGTATTGGCAGGGGAAGGTATTTTATGAGCGGAATTGGGTTCGGGACAGGCCACCGTGATGATAAAATAACACTTTGTAATTATTTTTTTTGGTATATTAGAGGGTAGAAATCAATGATTTTTTTTGCCAAGGTAGAGAAGTACTTACGTTGTTGAAAAAAAATATATAAAATAAAAAACCAGCACATTGCACTACCGTTCTCAGGTTTGCCGTGTATTTTTTTTGCTTGCGCAATTCACCCATTTATTAATTGGACCAGTAGTTTCGGAGATTATCTTCTACATTCCACCCAACAAACTTTATCAAGCCATGTTTTTTTCAACACACTCGGAAACTGGCTCCTACCTCTCCCCTCCCCTCTATTTTAAGGTACGCAATGAAGACAGACTGTTCCGCACTAGTGCGAAACGTGTACCAGCCAGGCCTAGTTTATACAATTGATTTAATTTCTTATATTAAGCTGATCGAACCGAAATCGCATTAATCTGTTATGGAGCCGAGTAACTGCTATAAAAGTTTATCCAACGCTACTAATATTAACTTTTTTCTACACTACATTAAAATGGGTTTAAGCCAGTGTAACAAACACGAAAAGGTTTGATTAGCGTGCAGTCAAGACGTTGCAAATCCAAATATCTCAACGTTCCTTAATTACGGCTATTAAATATATACGCCATGAATACTACTTGTGTGTAGTTTCTTGGTTTTATTAATATCTACACAGATCATCAAAAGCAATTTAGCTAGATTTGTAACTATGTACCTATGTATAGACAATTATTAAGTTAACTGATAAAACGATTATTTACCAATCAAGTTAAATAACATATTATCTAGTTTGAGCGTAAAATTCGTTTGTTGATAATTATTTCCCAAAATAGCCTATTCCCAACTGTGGGCTTCCAGTCAAACCGGATTCGGCTGAGTTCCAGTATTTTCATCCACGGCGGAACGGAGACAGCATGCGTTTGGCGATGTTTGTGCAAACCAATGTTCCCATTTATCTGCAGTACTACTAGTCCTATTTTCATACAGTTTTCAGTGATGGGTTAAGGTTTGATTGGTGCATGTTCTTAGATATGTGTTACGGTCACAACCCACGAGGCGCTGCAGTAAATATGTTTTTGCAAAACAAAACAAAACTACTCCGATTTTGATGTAGTTTTCAGTGATGGGCATGGGCAATGTTCATAATAAAGTTCTCTCTAAAAAGTTTGAAATGATGCCACGGTTTATTATTTTTATTTAGGTACTTTAAATTGTTCCTTTCACTCTGGATACCTGTATCATACACGTCTTTCTACATCGTTCTCACATATAGGAATAACATCAAGAAGTACAATGTATCCACAACTTTGTAACAATTTATTTATTTAAAAGAGTGTCCGTGGAGTTTCTTGCACGTTCTTCTCCATAGAGATCTACGCTTTGGAACGTGCAGATAGCTTCACCTCTTTCGACCTTGACAAGTCAAAAGTGCCTGTAAGGGGCCATTCAAGTATTATGTAAGCACTAAAGGGGGGCGGGAGGGTCTTGATTTGCTTATTTTTTATGACATGGGGGATGGGGGGGGGGCTCAGGGAGGTCATTCAAGGGTTACGTCAGCAATATTTATTTATTTAATTTTTCAGATTTTAGTCCATTTAGTCGAATATGGTTTGAACATATGGTAATCCGGCAAGGTCTTACCCACTTGACTATCAACGAAGTTAATTTCAGACAATAAATTCCTTATTTCTAGATTTATTAACTGCAGCTTCATGAACCAATAAGGAAACCAAAACAGATTCAATAATACTTATAAATATGTTTACGTAAGCAATGGGGGGGAGGTAAGAGCTTTGCTTACTTTTGCTGACGAGGGGTAGGGGGAGGGGGAGGCCAAAAATTCTGCTTACGTAATACTTGAACGGTACCTAAAGGGTTTAATTGAAATAAATGCTTTGAGTTTGAGTTTGACCTTAAAATCCCGGTAACTTCACGTTCGCTTTACCAAAGTTCACACAATGAGTTATTTACAGAATCGCACTGCCGCCGTTCTCTTCAAGCTCTCCACCTAAGTGATGAGATTTTGCCAGAATAGACCAGCTGTCAATCCATTTTGTTGTTGATGAGAGAGACCTGCTGACCTCCTGGCTTGATAATTCAAGAAACTTGCATAAACAAAACGTTGTCTTATCGCCCAGCCTTTGTTTTAACCATAGTGTATAATATCTTCAATTTTAATCGTTGTTGTTTATATGTGTATAACATTATATGCAAGTTTATTACCGTTTATTACAGTCATAGGTATTTAATGAAGTTGCGGAATTTGTTCGAAAGAGTCACCGCGGCCCTGGAACGCAAAGGGCACTAGGAGGATCACGGGTGGGTTTTAGTCAGTAAGAGTCTGACACTCCCTTCCGCTCCGCTCAAACAGTGAATTAAGAGTGCCACCAGTCTTTTGGGAACATTTAACTTCCATTGGACAGCGATACGGTGGAATTTTTCAAATTTATCTGCCTAGTCTTTTTCCAACTAGGTATTACTACTATACATTGATATCAGAGTATCTATTAAGACTCAATTACACAGACACAGAGAAGCTATTGGAAGTTCTAGTATAATTGTAAGGTTTAATTCTTAAGTTGTTATTCTATAATTTTTGTATTCATGCACCATAAATGATTAGTCTTGTTAAATGATGACCTGAAACACAGGTTTTATAAACTTAGCTCAGGAAAGTCGCTAATTATATATAATTGTAGGTTTAATTTTTTTTACCATAATTCCTAAAATATTGATAATTTAGTTACACACGTAGTTATTTGTTGGATACTACCACAATTATTTTATTTAAGATATTATTAATCTGTAACTATATTGTATAAAAGATTTTTAATAAAGATTATTATTATCATTTCCAACTATATTTATTTAGAACCGGGGACTTTTTCTATTTACTTATCTAAGTATGTAATAATACTGAATTCATTGAAGAGTTCGAAAACACACGGGATCGTTGACGTGTCTATAATTCGAGTTAGCGGAAAAACCTCATGGTCAAAAATCCCCGAGTACCTACTCATTTTAAAAATGACTATAGTACTAAGAAATTCGAGTACGTTCATGAGTGCGTATTGTACGGTCAATACAGGTTTTCTCTCCTTGACAAAATCATGAATGGATTTTCTATCATTTTAGGGTTCCGAATATCCGTCAAAAAATGGAATCCTTATAGGTTCACTCATGTGTCTGGCTGTTTGTCTGTCAGGGCTAATTTTCTCCGAATCTACAGGACCGATTTTGTGGAAATTCAGTACACATCTGAAATTTTGTGATTGTGACATAAACACGAATGCATAAAGAAAATAAATTAAAATTTGTAAATAGAGTCACTTTTTGGGGGTGAAAGTTTGAATGGATGGATGGATGTTTGTTACTCAATCCCGCCAGAACAGCTGAACAGATCTGGATGAAATATGGCACAGGGATAGATCATAATCACGAATAGCACACAGGCTTTTTATCCTGGGAGATTCTCCTTTGGGATAATTTTTCGCATTTATTTAAGCGAGAAACCGCGAGCATTAGTCCTGTCCAGTTCTTACCCCTACAGGGGATATCCAGCAGTGAAACTTTAACATAGTGACAACTAATTTAACATTGAACTCATAACAAACGTAAGCAATACGTTTTCAATAGTTATTTTGTCTTTATCGTAGTATAGACAATAATTATAAACATCTATACTAATATTAAAAAGAGGAAAGATTTGTACTTTTGTATGCAACGAATAACTCAAAAACTACTGGACCGATTTCAAAAATTCTTTTACCATCAAAAAGCTACATTCACACTGAGTAACATAGGCTATATTTTAGCCCCGTATTCCCACGGGAACGGGAACTACGCGGGTAAAACCGCGGGGCGCTGCTAGTCTAAATATATATAACTCAAAAGGGACTGACTGACTGACATAGTGATCTATCAACGCACAGCCCAAACCACTGAACGAATCGGGCTGAAAGGCATGCAGGTAGATGTTATGACGTAGGCATACGCTAAGAAAGGATTTTGATTAATTCTACCCTCAAGGGGATAAAATAGGAGATGAAAGTTTGTATGAAACTTTATCAATTTTAAACCGTACGGACTGAGAGTTTCAAAATCGGGGGTAAAGTAACTATTCCACGCGGACGAAGTCGCGAGCAGAAGCTATAGTAATATATATTATTGAAGTTTTTTCCTGTTCGCAATCACAGCGCAGACTTGATTCACGACGCGGAACGCATTTTTTGTTGCATAAAAGTACCTATGGAGCTCTTGACTAAATAATAACAGCCGCACGGGTCTATCTTAAAGGTTAAGCAATGCTTGCCGAGGTCGGTACGTGGATGGGCGTAACGGAAAGCTAGTTAAGCTTTTGGTCCCGGCTGCTACTTGTGAGAATCGGTAATGTACTCGGAATTTTTTGCGGAATTTGTTCGAAAGGGTCACCGCGCCCCTGGAACGCGGCGGGCACAAGAAGGATCACGGGTGGGATTTAGTCAGTTGTCTGACACTCCCTTCCGCTCCGCCCAAAGCGGGAGAAGTAATTCGATGATTTCCCATCAAGAAAAATAAAAAGGTACTAAAAGTTTACAAAACTGACAACAGTCTTGCCAAGGAGTATCATGTTACCCAGTTACTGGGTTGTAAAATACTGGTACTCGGTTGCATCCGGTCCGGTCATAAATGTTCAAATCGGACCATTAGTTTCTCAAGCAAACAAACTGTTCAGCTTTATACATATGTATAGTATGGATAAGTGTGTGATATACCTAAGAGACGGTCGTTTTTTTTTTTTTTTACCAGCTGTCAATCAATTTGCCGTTAAGTAAGTTGTTGATCGATACGTCGAAGTCATTTAAGAGCATATTATGCCATACCTACCTACACAATCAATAAAAGTATCAACCGAGTAGGTACCTAATGGATGCAATTGGAAAAACAAAAAAATATCGCGGATTTTACAAGACTAAATCGGGTACAGGTTATAAGAGACTTGGAACTGAACCTTTTTTTTTATGGGAAATCATCGAATGACTTCTTCCGCTCTGGGCGGAGCGGAAGGGAGTGTCGACTCTTACTGACTAAAACCCACCCGTGATCCTTCTAGTGCCCGCCGTATTCCAGGGCCGCGGTGTCTCTTTCGAACAAATTCCGCAACCTGACACTGAACCTGAAGTTTATCTTTAGCCAGATAACCTGTTAAGCAACTACATACAATAGGCCATTGCCCTTTTATTATTGACTAGCTTTTAACTGCGGTTTTGCACGCGTTTATAGGGATAATCGTAAAAGGTCTAACCTGTAACCTTCTCCAGGATCCCATCTATCTCTGTACCAAAATTCATCAATATCGGTTCAGCGGTTTGGGAGTGAAAGCGTAACAAACAAACAAACTCACATTCGCGTCTTTCCCGTTCCCGCGGGAATACAGGGATAAAAATATAGCCGATTTTACTCGCTGATAATGTAGCCCGAAGATCTTATAACCAGTATCTGTGTGCTGTGTATAATCTGACAAACGACTATCGAGTTACCCAGTAACTGGGCTGTGATGGTCAGATAGCCATCTAAAATATTGGTATTCAGCAGAACCCGGATAGAATGGAAGCCGACCCCAATTTGAGAAAATACTAGGCAGATTATAATAATATCGACAAGAATATCTGTAGACCTCAAAAAACCCCCGAAAAACCGGAATTCAAACTTTTTGTACTGTTATTTTGCACTCAATTGCCACACAATACACTATTTTAATAACAAAAAGTAGAAACACCTTACCAACGCAAACTAAAACTAAATACACGAACATTTCATCAAACTCACAGTCAATATTGATTAAAATTAAGTTAGAAAACTGACTAGTTTTAATGGCAGATCTATAAAACACTATTTGCACGTCATTTCTTAAATATTATTTTAGTTACACTGGTTTATAATAAACACTACCGACCAGTCGCCGTCATATCGGGAAAACCATTCAACGTAGTGTTGCCAGTGTTGGAATTAAATTTCCCTATTGAGAATGCTAATGTTTTTTTTTGTAAACACATCACGTCTTTGTTCTCCGAAGCCAGTCATCTGGTATTGCTGTGTCTGTATATATGGTTAACTAAAATGGCGCGTTATAAATAAATTTAAAAAAAAAAAAAACATTTTAACAGTGAGATAGACTGATCCGGGTAGATGGAATAAAAGTCCATAAAATAAAAGAATTTAAAAAAATAGACTGTCAGAGTCTGGCTGTCGTCTGTAAAAACTTCTATACAGTAACAGATACCGTCAATCCGCCGTGCATGAAAGATAGAAAGAGAAACACGCGCTTTTCTACACTAATATTATAAAGAGGAAAGATATGATTGTTTTTTTGTTGTTTGCATTGAATAGGCTCCGAAACTACTGAACCGATTTAAAAATTCTTTCACTGTTGAAGCTACACTATCCCCGAGTGACATAGGCTATATTTCATCCTCATATTTCCACGGGAACGGGAACTATGCGGGTGAAACCGCGGGGCGCTGCTAGTCTACTAATAAATATGACCAAATATTCTTAGGGGGGCAACAAAGTAATATTTCCTGAAATGTCAACACCAACTATACATTTGCTCGTGATACTCACGCACTTTATTTATTATACATACATATAAGTTTAGCACACAAAAAATTCGGTAGTTACATCCTACTAATATTATAAACGCGAAAGTTTGTAAGTATGGATGTATGGATGTTTGTTACTCTTTCACGCAAAAACTACTGAATGGATCTTGATGAAATTTGGCACAGATATAGATCATAGTCTGGAATAACACATAGGATACTTTATATCCCGGGATTATGTTCCCTTGGGACAATTTCCGACATCTACGCGGACGAAGTCGCTGGCAGAAGCTAGTAAATATATAACTGGGCACTCTGCATGATTATCGTTAACTAGCTGCTGCCCGCGACTTCGTCCCCGTGGAATCCCCGATTTTAAAACATTCTTTATCGCTGCTCCGCTCCTATTGGCTTAAGCGTGATGATATATAGCCTAAAGCCTTCCTCGATAAATGGTCTATTCAATCCAAAAAGAATTTTTCAACTCGAACCAGTAGTTCCTGAGATTAGCGCGTTCAAACAAACAAACAAACTCTTCAGCTTTATAATATTAGTATAGATAAGTAACTGATTTTCCTTTTCAGGACACAAATTCAGGAGGATTTTCTACAAATTATTTGAAGAGGGATAAACTCGAGTGATTTTTTTTCGTAGAATCATATTGATCTTCAAGTCAGAAAGTATCATGGCAAAAAACTGCAACGGGGAAAATTAAAATGTGATTTAATAATAAATTTATTTGAAATTAAAACTTAAAATTTTCCACCCTGTATTTAGGTAAAATTTATAGCATGGCAACTCACAGCTAATGAACGAGAAACGAGTTTAGAGGTTACAACAATAAATAGATAACCGCGAGATGTGCAGGCGCTTGGAATCGATGATTTTTACACTGTATTTTTACTTATAAATTGTATTTTTTTCTGTCATCGAACACATAATTTGAAGGTCACGTCAACTGGAGCTCACTGCTAAACAATAACAGCTGTACGGGTCAATCTTCAAGGTTGATGTACGATTGGCGAGGTTGGGCCAAGTATGGTAAGTAAGCCCCCCACTCCCCCAAGCGGGAGGTATGCGTAACGCATTTTTTCCCAGCGCAAAAAAAAAAAAGTATGCTTGAACCATTTACCATTCATTGACGAAACTATAGCACGTTAAGCTCCTGTAACGACTGTTATGTCTGATTTATACATCTTTAAAATTCGTTCCGGATAGTGAGAAGTCAGAAATTCTGGCACTATGGGCGTACCCAGGGGGGGGGGGGTCAGATGCCTCGCAGAAAATGTATGAACTCGCCTAATCACTAATCAAAGTGTAAATGGGGCCTTAATGTGTGCTAGCTTTTGAATAAACAGCGCAGTAAACATTGGCAAAATGCATGGTGCAATTGCCATAAAAATACGAATAAAATAGAATAAATGCATATTCAAGTTTAGGTACTTTTATTTATTTAACAACCTATTATAAAGCAGGATCATTTGCGGCTGTTTGTACTACACAATCTACACACTACATATAAATACCTGGTCTAACTAATATTTCATGTAGGTGTCTTTGTGTATGACAAAACAACCCCGGACGATCTAACTTAAAAGTCTGATTTGCCTCCCCCTGGGCCAGTAGCTGGGTACGCCCATGTCTGATACCAGTCTTTCCAGCAGATACAGTCATACTTAGCTACACGGCTGCAAAGGTCAGATTGGCAGTCATCCATTAGATTGGAAGTGCTCGGAGACCGCAACAAATATATACGCGCAAAAGCTACGGTGAGTAATTGATTGCTCACACTTTTCTATAAGTCAAAAAATCTTTTTACAAAAAAATACAACCGACTTTTCCACAAAAAATCAAAAAATTACAAAATAACTTTAATTTCGGAACTCGGTGTTTGTGGTTCCTTTTTCATTTTTTGAACACCGACTTCCGAAATTAAAGTTATTTTGTAATTTTTTGATTTTTTGTGGAAAAGTCGGTTGTATTTTTTTGTAAAAAGTTTTATATTTTTCACTTTTTAGTGGTACCTTAACCCCCTCCCCTCCCCCCACCTAAACGAACCAATTACATTAGTGTAAAAAAACGCACTGCTCCAATGCAGAGTAAACTAAAAGGTCGTCAATGTAGACAATGTAGATATTTTTTTAGATTTTTGTTGATTTTTCAAAAACCGCTTGTCCGATTTCGATAAAATTTACATGGGACCATTTGGGAAGTATACCCTTTCCAACAAAAAAAGAATTTTTCAAATCGGTTGGCAAGCGACGGAGTTATGCGCGAACAAACAATAAAAAATAAATAAAAAAAAAACATACAAACATCCGAATTGAGAACCTCCTCCTTTTTTAGAAGTCGGTTTAAAATAAATAACACTGGTCAACTAAATTTTGTAACAAGGAATGTGATTACTATTTTCTAATTACCTACCTACCCTATTGCAAAAACATATTTATTTTGTCTTGATCACGTCTAGAGATTGTGTTACAATTACTACCAGGAACATCATTTTCGCTTTACCTTGTTATTTCTGACTTTTTTTATTTTTTCAATAAAGTAAGTAGCTGTTTTTTCAGTTCACTAAGTTTTTTCTTCTTATATAATGTGGAAAAACTATTCAAATTATTCTAACATAACTAACTACATTTATGGTAAATTTATTTTTAAAGCACAAAAGAACAAATTCTTCATCATCAGTTAAAAAACAAAGAACTTTTTTTAAGAAAAAGATAGTTGAGTATTCGCCGTGCCATTTCTTACATAACCAACTATTTAAATAGATGATTAACCCGTACTGGAAGCACTTGAAAACTTCAGTTTTAGCCTCAAAGCTCCAATTAATAATCATATTACAGGAAAGCAGTGCGTATCTGAATCATTCTAATTTCAGTTCTATGATACTTAAACATGTTCTAAACATAATTTGTAAAAAAAAAAATCTTGTGACACACAAAACGTGTTTTTTGTGACCAGTGATAATTCGACTTTAATTATGTTATTTTAGTCATCGCATTTTCTAGAAGTGTGTAACAATAAATGGATTTAACGTTTAACAGAATGGTTACCTACATTTACGAATAAAGTTGATTTGATTTGATTTGATTTGAGACTTGAAAAGGAAAAAGAGAGACCAATTAAAAGATGGAGGGACAATTATAACAGAGATTTGGCTGATATTGGATGGGATTGGCTCATGAAAGAGGCATATGGAAGGGTTTAGGAGAGGCCTACGCCGCAGAGGCGACTACTATAAATAAAGTCTAATATACAAATAAACTTTAATTTAAGTATGTATGCAAACACTAAAATATATACTTACTGTTAAAACATTTACATATATTGCAGATTTGTAGGTACTATAGTATAGGGAACGTGCACGGGCGTAGACTATGCCATCTAGTGTTGCAAATCTAAAACTTTTACGTTGTAAATATTTGACCTGTGCTGCCACCTATACTTCCTGCACCCTCCGTTTTGGGGAACGTGCACGAAGTAGATGGTGCCATCTAGCGTTCCAAATTTGAAACTTATAAGTAAAATAATATACTTGACACTGACGCGTCTGTGCTGCCACCTATAGTTTCTGCACGTTCCCTATATGTAGAAACAAAAATATCTGGACAATGTAGTATTTAGGGGTGTTTCCTGAGTAAAAAATATATGATTATATTTAGTCCGTCAGTTAGATTATAGAAAAATATTGGACACGCTATATTTTTTGGAAATCTATCTGACGGACTAATTAGATTTTTTTAGTCAACTACCCTATTATTCCGAAACATTATTGATTATTTATCAAGATAAGTATGTATATATTTTATTTACCCTCGTCCGTGCGTCACTGCGGGTGCCAACTGAATACAGCGTTGTGTGTCTGACGCCCAGCGAATGCTGAGATGGTAACCCTTTCGGTATGGGGACGCTCAGCTCAATTTTAATTAATCTTTACCTATTATTGTTATGTTTTTTTATTGTTATTTTTTTTACTTTGTATTTTGTTGCTGTTGTGTTGGGTGCGATCCCCGGCGTATGTAGGTGAGAGACGGAACACCGGGGTGGTTTTAGTCAGTAAAGGTCGCTGCATACGTAACGAAATAATTCCTCGAACGGGACGTGAATGGGACGGGGACGTGAGTGCTTCGTTCAAAACGGGAACGTAGTGTAAATGCATACGAGCCGTGTCAGTAACTTGGGTCTAACGTGCTAGTGTTGTGAAGTAGGAAAGATTGATTTTTCATTTCAAGAATTGGCTTTAATTGCTATTGCTCTAGATGATGAAGTTGCTACGGCCGTGAAGAGGAAAAGGAGATTTTCAGTACATCCTACGTGGCAGAATAGAGAACAAGAAGGAGAATACCATACTCTCTTTCGGACTTTGAATCGTTATGATATACCTAGCGGACGCATGCCTATTGTTGGCATAATTGCCAACTGCTGTTTCAACTAGAGGATTAATATCACGAAAGTAAATAAAATATTGCAAAGTTATGAATGCTACAAATGATTTGTAATAGGTAATACTTACCGTTTTCAGAAAGTGATAATTCGGCTGCAATTTTACGCCACAGATAATTCTTGTACTTAGTGTATAAATAATTTGAGTAACCTAAATTATACAATGCTGGATTCAATCGTACATATTCGATTAATTTTTCGTCGTCCATTTTCAACACTTGCATCATTACTTCTCTCTGAAACGAACGGAGCGACTGTGCATACGTAGCGGAAACACGGACGTGACGGGGTACGCGCGGGCCGGGACGTGCTAAACATCGTCCACGACGATAGTTTTCCCGCTCCGTGAGTGCCACGTTCCCGTCCCGTCGTTGTCTTCGTGACATATGTGACTTCGTATACATTTTGTATGAAACGATATTCCCAAAACTTCCCGTCCCGTCCCGTCCGTATAAAAACCCGTCACGTATGCAGCGACCTTAAGAGTCTGACAGACCCATTTTTTTTTTTGGATGGGAAGTCATCAAATGACCCCTCCCGCCCTGGGTGGAGCGGTAGGGAGTGTCAGACTCTTACTGACTAAAACCCACCCGTGTTCCTCTTGTGCCCTTTGCGTTCCAGGGCCGCGATGACTCTTTCGAACAAATTCCGCAACCCTAGCAGGCACCGACCCTATGGGGCCCCGTCCTCGATGCTGATGGCTCATTGAGGCGCGCGTGGAACACAACGCGCGTTGACTCAGCCTGTTTGCTATCGGACGGCGAGCCACCCACGCTCACCGTCCACAGGCATCAGCCAATGCGCAATTGCACAGCGGCCAACTTGTCTCTGGAGGAGACCGCAATGGGACCATTACTGGCACTCCATTTCAGCCCCCTCCTGAGTATCGGGAGTCGCAGCACTCACAGCAGCAGCGGCAGTGGCGGCGACGGAAGCCGCGGCGGCGGCAGAGGCGGCGGCGGCGGCGGACCTCTTGCCCTTGGTCGGGGCGGATGGCGCGCAGGCCCTTCCCCCAGCCCAGTGCTCGGCCAGCTTGCCAACAGCCGCACATGCAACGCAGTGCGGCGTGGCCTCGCACGAGCCGGCCCGATGACCGGGCTGACCACAGCGGAAACAAAGTCCGCTGCGGTCCACCTCCGAGGGCCACATAGCTCCCGTGTCTGACAGACCCCTCCGCCCGCCCCAGGGTGGAGGACATCCATGAGGATTTCCCCCCGTAAAAAAAAAGGTTAGAGAGAGTAACCCCAGAGAGAGTAACCTTATAACAACGCGAGCCGTGTTCAGAAGTACGTTTTCTGTACGTTTCAAAAATGACTTCTCCCGCTCTGGGCGGAGCGGAAGGGAGTGTCAGACTTTTACTGACTAAAACCCACCCGTGATCCTTCTTGTGCCTTCCAGGTCCACGAATACTCTTTCGAACAAATTCCGCTACATCCTACAAAATGTCAAACATGTACAAATGACTACGTGCTCTCTGAGGGACGGTCCTCCGTAAGTAATGAATGAACGATATCCACGGAATGACCTTGGCAATGCGGTCATTATCATTTAACCACACTACCCGACCTCCTCATGTGGGTTACGTGAGTTACATCACGAACCCCGCGGGTCAGCCTGTGTTGCTCTATGCCGCGGGAAAACTTAGTACCTATACTCCATTCAGAATAAGATTAGACATTGGAACAAAATTGTTTACAGTCCGTTCAACCGATTTTACTTCTAAATTCCGTAGGCATAAGGATGGCATTGAATGCAAAAACCTGATTATAATACCAACTGTTTACTGCAGCTACCATGTGTCATGCAGCCAATGCAATAGAAGTCAAATTCGGTTGAACGGACTGTAAAAAAGATGTATTTCAATGTCTAATCTTATCGTGAATAGGGTATGGTTACTGTCATTCTGTGTGCACAATCTTTGCATTGGTTGACTTGTCTGCACACAAACACAATATTATACACGTGAATCTACATTATGCACACTTGTATGTATTGAAACCCAAAAGGTTCGTTTCTTCTGTGGTGGACACAAATTAAGCAGAATGACAATCAATCTTATTGGTTAAAAATCGCGACTCGTCTCCCGTTCTCGTCTGTGATTGGCCGATCATTATGCGTTGCGTCCTGCTCAATGGAAACGCACTCTTATATTATTTGCATTACGTTCTTGGTATCGAGCCAAATGATAAAGCCGTTCGTCTGAGCTGAGTCATTCTAACATAAAACTTCGAACAAGAAACACACGGTTTACGCAAATAGCGTTTTTATATTTTAATATTGTGAATGGTATTACTTATTTAGTAAATAGTGTACAAAGTTAAAATTTCATAAATAAAAGTTAAAAAGTTTTGCAACTCGAAGCGTACAGCGTTAAAAGGTGCAAAAAGGTAAGAGGCTTTATACCTAACAATATAAGCTTATGAACTTAATGTTACCCACTTACTGGGTTGTGGAGATCCGCTCCACGTCAAATACTGGTATTCAGCTAAATCCGGTTTGACTGGAAGCCGACCCCAATATAATTGGGAAAAGGCTAGGCTTATGATAGACTTATGTACTTTGTCGGCATCCTCCAGTTCGTAATTCGGGATGATTCTTGAGTTAAAGAATGTGATTGTATGTAGGACGAAATAGTTTTTTCTTACATTATATTATACTAGTCAGTTAGATATTCGAAAAATATTGGACACGTATTTTTTTCTTTATCAAATCAATAAAAATCGACCAAGATAAAAAAGCATCAAAGATAATTATATTATGTACTATTTTTTTGTAATGTTACTATTTTTTGTAATGTTAAGAAGTTGTCTGGTCTACTAACTGGTCACTGTTAGCCTATTTCATCTCAACGCTGAGCTCAGGCCTCATACAAAACTATGTATGGGTATGGGCTTGTGACGTCACGCGAGTTTTCAACGCACTGTATCGTTTTCATTCTTTGTTTACGCGAAAAAAGAAAAAATACGTGTCCAATATTTTTTGGAAATCTATCAGACGGACTAATTACATTTTTTTTTGCTACCTATCCTTTTCTCTTTTCCGATTCAATTTCCATAATTTCGTCATACCAAGCCACGCCTTTTCTTGTCTCAGTCTTATGAGCGTGTAAGCCGTACGGCATTTCATACAAATCTTCAAGTCCTTATTTTCCGAAATGACTAAACCGATTTTAATGAAACTGTACACAAATAAACAGGATACATAGGTCTAAAAAGATAGATGAAAACTTTTTCGATAAATAGTGTTTCAGTTAATTAGACCCATTTTAAAGTTTCCATACAAACACAAATTTCCAGTTACCTAAGTATCTTTCTTAAATAAGACATTTCGAAAATGTTTTAACTAACTTTTTAGACCTATGTATGTATTCTGCTTATATGTGTGAAGTTTCATTAAAATCCGTTCAGTCATTTCGCAAAATAGTGATTTGAAAATTTGTATGAAATGTCATACGGCGTACACGCTCTTACACTATCTTTCTATGCATCCAAGATTGTCAGTTAACGGCCGAACCCAATAACCGATCTATCACATACTGGCGATAGATAGGTTATTGGGTTCCGCCGTAAGACGATACCCCGACCAAAACCTTGCGATAGTGCGTTTTTCTTCGCTATGGATAGATAATTTAAAAATCTATATTATACACGTTTTATTTCATTTCAAAAGATCGCTTATCTTTTTTAATCAAAATAATTCCAATAATAAAATTGTGTGAATTCTATGATAAAAGGGCGTGCGCAGGTTGCGGGCGGCAAAGAGGGAACGAATGCTCAAGGTTATTTGATCAGGGAAACGCCTTAAGTGCGATAAACCAGCCCATTGTGCACGAGTGATACTGATAATAGATAAGTGTTCGCCCTATTTATTACCTACACATATCGATTACCTACATTGAAGTATAGTCTAAACAAATTAATCAGACATACCTACATAATATGTAGGTACTATATTTTCTATACTAATATTATAAAGAGGTAACGTTTGTGAGTTTGTGACGTTGTAAGGGGTAATCTCTGGATCTACTGAATCGATTTTAAAAAATTATTTCACCAATAGAAAGCTACGTTATTGTGAAGTGTCTTAGGCTATAGGGAACGTGCACGGCGTAGACTATGCCATCTAGTGTTGCAACTCTGAAACTTTTAAGTTGTAAATATTTGACCTGTGCTGCCACCTATACTTCCTGCACCCTCAGTTTAGGGGAACGTGCACGGCATAGACTATGCCATCTACTGTTACAAATCTGAAACTTCTACGTTGTAAATATTTGACCTGTGCTGCCACCTATACTTCCTGCACCCTCCGTTTAGGGGAACGAGCACGAAGTAGACTGTGCCATCTAGTGTTGCAAATTTGAAACTTATAAGTAATATATACATGACATCAGTGGCGAAGCGTGGTCATAAGCTGATTCCCGCCGCGGCTTCATTCGAAAGCTGGTGCTTGTCGATCGTTCCCATTTAAATTTGATTGAGATTTGACGACTAGTATTTGAGTTATCCCTAATAATGCGTAGCTTCGACTGGATTTATGATGTTCTCATATGTGTATTGTGGTCAAGAAAAACCCATAAACAGCAACATTCGACCACAATTTAAATGACACAGTTTTCCTTATCATAAGTCACCATAACTATAATTGAGAAGCTTATGGCACAGTAATAGCAGCTGCAAGGATGGATCTCGCTTACCCTCGTCGGTCTGTGGATGGGTGACCATCGTAACATACCGAGACTCCTCCGTGCCTCGTGCCTCTTCGTTGACAAAAAAAAAAAAAAAACATGTGGCACTCGGGGCCTGCCGCGGTAAAGCTATTGCATAGCATTTTTTATCAACTTATGCAATTATATATTTAGTACTCTGCGTCATTGTGATATGGTCTCGATTCGTTCGCCTGGGTTACTGTGCTAATGTAAATCACATACGTTTCACTTAACTTTGTCCCACCGATTGTTTCCGAACGCAGACGTTCGGGTCGGCTCGGTGACGGCGAGCGACTATTTTAAAAAGGCGGGGCCTAATCGAATGACGTAGCGGTGTTAGGTTATTTTCGTTACGGAATTTCTGGATTCGGTTGCCACGCTCAAGGCCCGCGATAGAAGCTATGCAATAGCTTAAAAGAAAGGAAAAAATAATAATTCGCTTTACTTTTTTTTATAAAACGTTGCCCCACACTAGGAATTTCTCCTGTATCGTGGGTGCGTTTACAAACATACAATCTCACATACACAAACAGCCAGACCCGGAACAACTATCTGTAGGCCATACAAATATTTGTTCCGTGCGGGAATCGAACCCACGCCACGTAGCGCAGCAGCCAATCGCTCAACCACTGCGCCAACCGTTTCGTCAAATTACAGGGTTGTTGATAGGTGGTTGCTCCATGTTAAATACTGGTATTGAACTAAATCCGGTTTTAATGGAAGCCGACCCCAATATAGTTTGGAAAAGGCTAGGCAGATGACGAATTCAATAACTATAATTACTAATAAATATCTAATGTGCAAAACGTGCCGTTTTCTGTCCTGATAACCCTTTTTGACCTGTTTTTCCCACTCAATTAAATAATAATTAATATGTATAGTAATAAAATAATCACTGTTGGTTTTCCCGAGTGAGATAATAATTGTCAGCGGGTTTTTTATGTTTTGAAATGTGAAAGGAAAGTGCGTAAGTTTAAATTAAGTAAGGAAAAAAATGCGTGAATTGATGAATTTAAAGTTACATTATCACTCATCATCATCAACAGCCTGTTGCAGTCCACTGCTGGACATAGGCCTCTCCAATTGCACGCCACTTAGATCTATTTTCGGCTTCTCGCATCCAGTTTCTGCCAGCCGTCCTGCGCAAATCGTCACTCCACCGTGCCTGAGGACGTCCTACACTACGCTTGCCGAGACGCGGTCTCCACTCTAGAACTCGTTTACCCAAACGGTTGTCGGTTCTACGACTAATATGGCCAGCCTACTGCCACTTCAGCTTACTAATCCGGTGTGCTATATCGATGACCTTACTTCTCTGACGGATCACCACATTTCTGATGCGATCCCTCAGAGACACCGAGCATAGCCCTTTCCATAGCCCGCTGAGCGACTTTGAGCTTGTGGACCATACGAGCCGTCAGTGTCCACGTTTCGGCTCCGTATGTCATGACGGGTAGGACAAATAGAAACGTGTCAATGTTTGTTTCGATTAGTTTTTAAAATTTCTACTTTAAAAATCGAACATGTGCTACTTCCACAGAATTTCGAATCTGAATTCTTAATCGGAATATCCGATCTGGTAACAGTATGTATGCAGCCAGCTTAAGTTTACGCGATGACATATATTCGTCAGTCCAGTAGACCAGCAGTCCCCCGACTTTTGCCACCAGTGTAGACCATACGAGCCGTCAGTGTCCACGTCTCGGCTCCGTATGTCATGACGGGTAGGACGCACTGATTGAAGACTTTCGTCTTTAAGCACATTATCACTATCAGCGAGTAACATAGACTATATTTTATCCCCGTATTCCCATGGGAATCGGAACTACGCCGAAAGCGGGGCGCCTATTGCCGAAATGGCAATAGGCGCCCCGCGGAGTCACCCCCGCGGGGCGCCTATTGCCACTTCGGCTTGCCTTCTTGATTTTCTTCTTTCTTCTTGGGATCTGGTACCTATCTTAACCACGCTTTTTGCCACAGATGTCATCAACATTGATTCAAGTGAGCGAGCAGAACATACACAAATGGAACAGTCACTTGGTATGGTACTTCGGGGTGAGGGGCCCCGGCCTCCGCCCTCCCGGCGGCGCACGAGAGTACTAACTACACTGATTAGACAAAGTAAGTTAAGAATACCTTTATTTATTTAACAATCTAAATCTATACTAATATTATAAAGCTGAAGAGTTTGTTTGTTTGTTTGTTTGAACGCGCTAATCTCAGACTAGGAGGAACTACTGGTTCGAATTGAAAAATTCTTTTTGGGTTGAATAGACCATTTATCGAGGAAGGCTTTAGGCTATATATCATCACGCTTAAGCCAATAGAAGCGGAGCAGCGATAAAGAATGTTTTAAAATCGGGGATTCCACGGGGACGAAGTCGCGGACAGAAGCTAGTCTAAATATATATATAATAACTCAAAAGTGACTGACTGATATAATGATCTATCAACGCACAGCCCAAACCACTGAACGGATCGGGCTGAAATTTGGCATGCAGGTAGATATTATGACGTAGGCATACGCTAAGAAAGGATTTTTGAAAATTCGACCCCTAAGGGGGTGAAAAAGGGGTTAACATTTTGTATGGAACTCCACGCGAACGAAGTCGCGGGCATAAGCTAGTTTATCGAATAAAACTTAACTAACAAAAAAATAAAAGTAGTAAAAAAATGGCGTCGAAAAATTACTCCGCATCGCTGGCCACTGGTCATCATCATCATCATCTTCCTGCCCTTATCGCATGTTACTTGTGGTCGGCGCAACACGTCTATTCTTCCATTCTGTCCTGTCAGCCGTCACGCTATCACTAACTCCCTTTTATTTCATATCACTCCTCACACAATCCACCTTTCTTTTCTTTGGCCTACCTCTCCCTTTCCATCCATCCAGATTTTTCATCGCTGGCCACTGGTAATGTACCCAAAAGGCTGGCAGCATTACCACGCTGTATGGCAAAGCTTATCCTTAGTCCAAGATATATATGTCGCAGGTTTTTCATAAAATTAGGTTTTTGATCAAAAACCGGAAGATTTTAAACTGAATTTTAAACTTTTTAAACTGAATTTCATCATATAAATAATTACGTTAAATATAATTTAGTGAATAAATCTCATTTATTACGCTAGTGCTTACTTCAAATGACATTTACAGGAAACCAAGATTCTAAATTATATTAACGTAATTCTATTTGACATAACTATTATTATTTTCTTGAATTTTACATGCCAATACTTAATTTATTTAATTAAGCACGTTAAGCCGTTGGTCCCGGCTGTCATTTGGAGATCTTTGGCAGTCGTTACGGATTGTCAGAAGCCAGAAAAACTGACACCAGTCTTGCAAAGAAGTACAGTGGTCCCCAGTTAATGGGTTGTGGAGGTCTGGTAGGCAGCCGCTTCACGTAAAATACTGGTATTCAGCTGAATCCGGCTTGACTGGTAGCCGACCCCAATATAGTTGGGAAAAGGCTAGGCAGATGATGATGACTTAATTTATTTAATTTGAAAAATGTTATTTGCATGTGACGGTAGAATATGGAGGACTTATTATAAACTAGCTGCTGCCCGCGACTTCGTCCCCGTGGAATCCCCGATTTTAAAACATTCTTTATCGCTGCTCCGCTCCTATTGGCTTAAGCGTGATGATATATAGCCTAAAGCCTTCCTCGATAAATGGTCTATTCAACCCAAAATGAATTTTTCAATTCGAACCAGTAGTTCCTGAGATTAGCGCGTTCAAACAAACAAACAAACAAACTCTTCAGCTTTATAATATTAGTATAGATGAAACACCTGTAACAGTTACCCATGTTTGCAAATGAATAAAAATGATTATGATAATAAGCAATTTAAAATAACACAATAATTTTCTCACATTTCCAGTAGCTAATTTCACAGTCCAGATACTTCCATCTGGGCTGCTAAATTGGCTATTTCCACCCCTGCTACCGACTGCTGAGACAGCGCCCTTGACTGGCCAAAGGGCTACAAGGCAAAGACCTCCGAATTCCAACATCGCGTATTGGATCGTCACTGTTCTGGCTGCACTGGTATTACTGGCACTTGGTCTAGTGCTTATGTTCGTGCTGGTATACAAACGGGTGGCCAGCTTGATGGTAAGTCAGTTTCATGGTTAACATTTAAAAAATCAATTACAAAATTTAAAAAACCCCCGACACAAAAACCTAAGCTCTTATTAAAAAGTAAAAATTTAAAAAAAAAAACTCAATCTTAAAGTACTTACATAATTATTGAAATCGCTTCATCCGTTCGCGAGCTACGGAGCCACAGACAGACAGACCTGTCAAACTTATAACACCCCACTTTTTGCGTCGCGGGTTAAAAAAAATTACATCGCGTTGGGGGACCACTCCAAACCTAACAATTTAATTACAAATAGTCCATTACCTAACTAAGCAGTGCGGTACAAACAGACAGAAACGTCAAAATTATAATAATCCTCTTTTTGCGTCGGGGGTTAAAAAAATCGTGCTGGTTGTAAGCCTGCCGACCATTCGTCCTGCGATAAATTTGCTTTGTCCACTGCCTTATAATGTAGTCAACGTACTAAGCCAAATTATCTATTTTTTTTACTATTTATCGTCATGCATTTGACCACTGTCTCATCTGATTGGTCCTGTAATTAAACTGTTACCAAACACTGTTTCCGGTCCGTTTGTGAAAAACAGTACAGTGGCAGAGATATGTAGCAATTTGCCTTTTTTTAAATGGATAATCATCAAATTTGTTTGGAATGAGGGCGAGTGTCAGACTCATACAGACTGAAACCCACCCGTTTTCTTTAAAATCCCCTTTTTGTTCCGGGTACTCGGTACTCTTCGAACAATAAGGTACTTGACAAAACAATCTCACCGTCAGATAGATTTCCAAAAAATATTGGACACGTATTTTTTCTTTTTTCGCGTAAACAAAAAACGAAGACGATACAGTGCGTTGAAAACTCGAGTGACGTCACTTCGTGCTACGATTTTACCGCACCGTGACGTCACAAGCCCCACTCATGATCTTTTTTTTTTTTTTTTTTTCTTTTTGGCGTTGCACTATTCGTGCTTATTGCCACTGACAATGTTTTATTTTTGTTAACAAAACGTAAGAATCAAGTACTCGCGAAATGATTGAATATTATAACGGGGAATTTGGAAATGGAAAGGGGATTAGTTGTTATTAAATAAAGATAATAAATTATAACGAATTAACATTTGGGAAATATAATTTAACAGAAAACTAACGTTTTAACGTCACCAAGTGGCCCAGCAAAAAGGCCAACTCGATGCGTAAACTAAGAGCTACATGGTACATAAAAGAGGTTTATAAATGATGTCTAAATAGATATATCATTATTTACAAGGAAAAGAGCTATGGTTTTATAGATATCTACATTAAAATAAAATAGAATACATGCAATAGAAGTGGGAAAAGGGACTTGGAGGGAAACAAGACTTTGGAAAAGTGAGGAGTGGTCATAAAGGGGGCAGGAAAAAATAAGGTGGTTCAGATCTCCCACTTCAGCGCCACATTCACACGCAGGGTTCTGCACAATGCCAAGCCTGGCAAGATGAGCAGGAGTGCACACATGACCTAATCGCATACGTATGATTAATGTTGTAATCTTTTTGCTTAGTTTGTATTTGCTAAACCAAGGTTTAACAAAAATGGATGGCTGAATATTACGATAAAATTTCCCTTTCATTGATTGCCCGGACCAAAGCTGACCCCAGGATTCCTGTAGATAAACTCTGGGCAGAGCTGCCAGATCTTGGGTGTTATTTTTGTTCGGAAAAACGTCTCCACACAATACTGCATCATTAGCTATCTGGTCAGCTCTCTCATTACCTAAAATGCCACAATGCGAGGGTATCCACGCAAAATGCACTGAATACCCCTTAATAGAACACCTATAAAGGAGTTCACGTGTTTCAAATATAATATAAGAATTATGAGAATAGAAAGGGAATTTGGCCAAAGATTGTAAGGCACTCTTTGCATCAGTCAAAATGAGTGAATTCCGTAAGCCCATTATAAGTATATATTCGACAGCTTTGAATAGACCATAACATTCTCCCGTAAATACAGATGATTCGGGCGGGAGTTTTATTTTTTGGACGATATTATATTGGGAGTGGTATACACCTACTCCCACACATGAGTCTCTTCCATGCTTCGAAGCATCTGTGAACAAGAGCTGACAGCCCTTCCAGTCTCTATCCATAGTGAAGTTGAAGATATTGTTGTGACATACGTCATCTCGGTAAATGTTAAGGTTATAATGTATATTTGGAGACATAATTAATGAACTGTAATTACAGTGAAATATAGGAAGAAATTGAGATTGGTGACAGGGAGCTTCAATTAAATTGAATTTTCTAAAGCTTTTAACTAAACACGGAGTAGTTTTGTGCCTCCAGTAAGTGGATGAAATTACTTCTTCAGAGAGAATTAAAAGTTTAGTTCGCAAAGGATGATATGTAAATTGCAGACACCGAGCCATAAATCTATCAGCTAAAAATTGACGTCGTAAATGAAGTGGAGGGTCTCCACATTCCACCTGAAGACAATTAATAGGACTGCTTTTCATTGCACCTGAAACCACTCTAAGTGCCTTTGACTGAACACTGTCAAGTTTCTTAAGACCAGTAACATTAGCAGGTTCCAGCAAAAACGTCCCATAGTCCAATACGCTTCTAATCAAGGTGTTGTACAATAGTTTTAATGAAAAGGGATGTGCTCCCCACCAAACACCAGCAAGACATCTAATTATGTTGATATTTCGTTCACATTTAGCAGCTATATAATCACAGTGTGGTAAACCAGTAAGATGTGTATCCAAAATAAGGCCTAAAAATTTTACCTGGTTTTTAACGGGCATAGGGATATTGTTATACCTTACTATAACTGTAGGGGGCTTACGCATTCTAGTAAACAAGACAATATTGCTTTTATCAATTGACAGGTGTAGACCATTGGTTTCTAGCCAAGTCTTCAGTAAGCATAAAGAAGAGGTTAAGGAAGTACAAATATTCTCAACAGAATGACCAGATGAATAAAGAAGTAAATCATCTGCATATTGAAGAACTTGTACTGACTCATTTAGGGAGGATTCCAAATCATAAGTGTAAATATTGTAGAGAATTGGACTGATTACAGAACCTTGAGGAAGACCTTTCCATACTAAACGGGTAAATGTATACCCTTCAATATGAAGATTTATAGATCTCTCTGAAAGCATGTTAATTATGAACTTAGACAGCATTAATGGAACTTGTAATGAATTCAGCTTTTGTTCTAGGATTGATACCTGGACATTATCGTAAGCTGAGCTAATATCCAGGAAAGCAGCAATTACAGAGTTATTAGAAGAGAAGGCTAAGCGAATATCAGTTGTGAATACACTAAGGCTGTCCATCGTACTTTTACCCTTCCGAAAACCAAACTGTGATGGAGCTAGCAAGTTTTTGCTTTCCAAAAACCACTCCAAACGATTCTTAATGAGATGTTCAACAATTTTAGCAAGAACTGTAGAAAGTGCAATTGGTCGATAAGATGTAACATTAGAGGAAGGTTTGTTTGGTTTCAGAATGGGAATAATTGTTTGAGACTTCCAACTGGATGGTATGTTGCCAGATATCAAAGCTGTATTGATGAGATTTAAATATATTAAAAGAACAGAGTCAGATAAATTAGCTATAAATGAATATGGTATACCATCTTCACCAGGAGCTGAATCCTTAACATGTGAAAGGACTCCCTTCAACTCACTTAGTGTAAACAGGGAATTCAACTCAGAATTAGGAATAGGAACATAGGGATGGTGCATTAAAGATCTCTGTTCTGGGACTGAAGGAGGAGCTAAATGATCCATAAACTCGTTGGCTAATTCTAATGGCAGTTTTGACGCTGTTGTGTCACTGAATGCTGACCTGAATCGCCTAATATTTTGCCATACTAGAGATGCGTTAACTTCTGGCGAGATAGATGCACAGAATCTTTGCCAACCTTCAAATTTCTTTTTCCTAAGGAGCTTACGAGTTGTACGAGCAGCTTCTAGGTATATCTCAAAATTGTGACGAGTCATAGTATGGCCATAATTTTTTTCTGCCTCTTTTCTTTTTTTAATGGCCTGAGTGCACTCAGCATCCCACCAAGGTGGTGAAGGAATTTTGCCTGTAGCACCATTCTTAATAGGGAAAGTATTATCTGCCACCTCTATTAAAATTCTTGTTATTTGATTAGATAATAACTGAGGATCGTGTAGTTGTAAGGAATCAGATAAACCAAGAATTCTTTCTTGTACATCAGTTTTGTATGTATCCCAATCTGCATTTTGAAGTCTATACTTTAATCGTGGTGTTGGATTGCTAGCAACTGGTTTTTTATGAGGAAAAGAAATTATTAAAGGGTAATGATCACTCCCATAAGAAGACGGTAAAGGAGACCAGGATAAGGTTGATGCTAACTCAGGTGTGCAGATTGAGAGGTCAGGGGCACTTATTCCCTCATCTGGATTTGTTCGGCGTGTTGGGAGACATGTGTTTAAAATACACAAATTATTAAAGTCTAGAATTTCTAATAACTTTTCCCCATAGCAATTGGAACTAGAACTACCCCAGGACTGATGTTGTGCGTTAAAATCTCCCATTACCAAAAATGGTTTAGGTAAAACTGAAAGAAGATTACTTATTTCAGAAAGAATATCTATAGTGGGACGAGAATAATATATACATACTAAACAGATTTTATTTACAATAGCAGCGACAGCAGATATTTCGTCACTGAGACTTGGAAGAGGAAAAGATTGAAAAGACAAGTTATTTTTAATAAGTATGGCGACACCGCCATATCCATCGCTTCTGTCTGTTCTTAGACACGCATAGCCAGGAATTCTAAAAGAAAACCCTGGTTTAAGCCATGTCTCACAGAGTGCGACTGCAAAGGGATCGTATTTGTTCAATATGTAGGACAGATCAGATTTTTTATTCACAATGCTGCGACTGTTCCACTGGACAATCTTGGGTAGATTTGGATCCATTATGATTAAGGTTAAATAAGTTAGACAGAGTATCAATTAAAGTGGCAACGTTGGACGGTTCAATATTATTATTTTTAGATAAAGTGTTAATAAGCATAATTATTAAATTAAAAATTTGACTCTCATTATTATTTGTTGTTTTATTTTGGAATGCAACACCATTCCCTGACACAGAAACATCATTATTGATTAATGCTTGATGAGCTGCCCGGTCATACCCCTTAGTTGTTTTAGGGAGATCCCGAGGTTTAATAAATACGGTTTTTCTTTGTGAGGAGACAATTGGTGTGTTACGTGATTGGGGCGAAGGTTGTGAAAAGAAAGAATTTTTAGTGGTATGTGATGGGGCAGATGTTACCACATCTGCATACAATTTTGAGATTGGTGGATGTAGTTGTGACGCTTCCGCATATGACACGCAGCTATGGGCCATGTAATGCTTAATTGCTTTTTGCCTCTCAAATTCTGGGCATTTTTTATTAATGGCGTAATGAATGCCACCGCAATGACAGCATTTACTACTACTCTCATCTTCAATACTGCAAGTGTCAGCAGAATGCTTCTCCCCACACTTGAAGCACTGAGGGTTCGACCTGCATTGTACCTTTGTATGGCCAAAACGACAACAATTAAAACATTGAATTGTTGGGAATGTATACAATTCCACTGGCATAGAATTGTAACAACAAAACACACGTTTTGGTAAAATTTGTCCATCAAAGGTGAGCACAACTGTTTGCGATGGTTTCCACACAGGGGTCGGTTCGTGCACTTTATAATTGAGACGCCTTGCTTTGATAACTTTCCCGCAGCCAGCGGGGACAGATATATTTCCCAATATTTCCTCCGGAGACCATTCGGTAGGTACGCCTTTAACAATTCCAATGCGACACACGTTAATTGATGGAACAAATGCCTTCAATTTTTCTTTGGCCAAACTTGGGTCATTTATGAAAGAGTTAGCATCTACGTAACGAGAGAAACTTAATGATATTCTATTTCGACCAATGCGTTTTAATGAACCGTTAATGATGTTGTTGAACATGCGTTTTTTAAGAAAATGCCCTAAAGTTATTGGGTGTAATGTTTGAGCAGAGTTTTGAGTAAGTATCAAAAATTTTTTGAATGTGTACAACGTATGGCGACAGGTCTGTGGCCTCATACAAAGCCCTAGCAACCTGTGGCGCCTTCTGGGGAAGATCTAACTTTATGAGGTTTTCAGACTGGGGCTCTTTGGTCTGGGGGACATCCACAGAACGTGGAGAGGTTTCTTGGTGAACTAAAATTGAATGTACCGGTACGTCTGCATTGTCGCAATGACACTGACACTGTGCTTGTTTGTTTATCTCTGTTGTAGTGTGAGAGTGACTATTTCGCCTTTTTTTATTGCAATTTTTGCACACTTTACGTGGAGCTCTAGGCCTTTTCCGCTCCGATCTGGTTATGGATGAATCGGTATCCATACTGGATTCATAAATGGTTATGTTCTGCCCGACCGAGGGGACTGTGCCCCCCGGATCAGGCGGTTCGTTGTCCATTGTGGACAGAAAAAGATAAAATACAAAAAACTTACCCTAAATACGAAGTAAAATATACACAAACAATAAAATTAACTAATCTAATGAATATCTACATATATTTACACAACTTATCTCCAATCTTAAGTGTTTTTTAATTTAAAAAAAAAAGCACTCATGATCTTTGAAGCTGTTTATCTTCATATTTTTTTTATAGATTTGATAAAGCAAAAATACATGTCGAATATTTTTCGATAATCTCTTACTGACAGACTAAATAGAATCATATTTTTATTCCTCTGGAAACATCTCTATTCCGCAACCCTAGATTTTCCCTACCCCTGGCAATTCATTGGTTTATGTATTTAGATTATACTGCTTTATTACACAGAAAATGATGTGCTCCTGTGCTGATGAATCAGATGAACTTTACAACAGACAGGTGAAAACTAAGCCGGTACAGAAACTTAACAAGTAAGGAATATTTAAGTAATTAACTAAGTTCACGTTTAATTGGAAATCTCAAGCTTTAAACAAAGTGTCATTAACACTGGGAGCGATAACGATTTTCAAAACTCTGATAAAAGTAGATAGGATAACAGTGACACTCATTCATAATGTAGCTAAGAATGTAGCTCTCTATTAGTGTAAGATATTTTGGAATCAGTAATTCCAGATATTACCACATACTTACAAACAAATATACAAACACAACTTTTCCTCTTTATAATATTAGTTTATATTGAACTAATGACATTACAAAAATGTGTTTCTGTGTTTGTCAATCAAAAAGGTCTACAGTACTGTATTTTCCTTTTCTCTTTAAAACCCATCCAAAGGTCTCTCTGTCTTGAAAAGATCGCTTTTAGCGATAAGGCCGCCCATTGTGTCACCCAATGTAATGTCTTCTGCATCTTATATGGTGTACAAAGTCATATTAAAGACTATTCTATTCTACTCTAAAGGTCAATTCCATACATTTAGAACTTTTGAAAATTGTTATCACTGACAGAACATTACTAGACCCTCTGAGCTAGAACCATCGCAATTGGAAAGAAGCTTTCATCATGAAGATACAGACTAGATTTCTAATTCCAGCCGAAGACAATCAGGCAAGTGTGTCCTGCCTGCTTACCCCAAGAACGGTAGCTACGTCATAACAAATGCCCCAGACGCGACGCCTGGCGACAGCTTCGAGTCTGCAGTGCTGACTGTCATCTGTCTGCCTAACTTCAGAGTCTTGGGGAAGGAAGAAGTCTTGTGTGTCGATGGTAGATGGTCTAACCCTATGCCTAAATGCATTCGTAAGTATAGAGGGTTATTTTTTTATATACTCGTAATCTATACATATAATAAAATCGTAGGCTCACCGTGTCTGTACATTGAGTATTTGCATAAGACTAACTGAAAAACGTTAGAAAAAACACAAAACAAAAAAATGCATTTTTGTCCGTTTACGTGTTTGTCAGTCTGTTTGTGAGAGCATCACGCAAGAACAACTGATTTGATTCGAAATTTAGATACTTAAACATATTGAGTATTATCCGGAATTTTATCTAGCCTTTATTTCATAGGTATAATCGACTCTCAAAATCAAAAGCTATTGAGTTTAGGAAGAAACTTCATAGAGTGCTAATCGTCGCGCCGACAGAGTCCTGCACGCATCACGTAAAAAGTACAAAACCAATATAAATTTGTTTTATACATAAAAAATATAGTGTATAAGGCAATTATAACATGGCGCTACGACTAATGGGACTATGTAACGCAGGCAAAGTTGCGAGGGTCAGTTACTATTTTTTAAAATTGTTCGAATAGATCGTTTAGACTTAAGCCAAGCTTTTGATAGGGTATACTGTCAAAAATTTATTTAAAATAATATTTATAAGAAATGATCTGTCAAGTTTTTACGCTAATAGATGTATTATTAGATGGATATCTTTAATTCAGAGTAAGCTTCCAAAAATACAATTGTGTAACAAGTTCTTTGTAAGGTGTTCAACAAGGACCTGTATTCGGACCTATTTTAATCAGCACAATTATGAATCATATGGCAAATCATTATACATACTACCAATTTGAAAACTAAGAATGCATTCAACTCAGTTCCCAACTAATTTACTAAGAAAATCTGTATATTTTAGGTTACTGCAAGCTACCCAAACACGCGTCAGTCCGTTACAAGTGCCGCGCCACAGACAACAAGACAGGCAGCCGCAAATGCGAACTTTACGAACCGTCAGGCACAGTCGTGAGACCGAAATGTAACAGACCAAATTACTACTCAGCCACTCCCCTCAACTTCATGAGATGCATCGACGGAAGCTGGGACTACGTCGCAGTCTGCTACCCAGGTTTGACCAAAAACTACTTATTTTCAAATCTAAAATATATTCGTCGACACGGTTAGCACAGTGGTTGAACGATTGGCTGGGCCTCAAGTCTGCTATTACAATAGTGTCAGAATGGTCTATCATTGATTTCATAATGGTTGAGTTTGACAAGTTTGGTAATCTACTGATGTAAAAGCGTCACTATGACTTTCCAATGCTACTGACACTTCATTGAAAGAAATAGCATAAAATGGTAATCTCGTACATCATGACAAATGAATAACAGACGTATGCAGTAATCTGCTAAAATTTTGCCAGTCTCTTTTGATAGTTTACCTACCATTAGAACGTCGTTGTGCAGTCATTGTTTTTAATAGCTCGATTATCAAAAAGTAGGTATTACGAGACCATTGACAGACCAATGAACGACCATTACGACTAGCAGATTACGAATGTTTAGCAAAATGTCAATGGGATCGTGTTGGAATGACAAATTTATAAAAATAGCAGACGTGGAGCCCTGATGTGATACGTGTCCGCAATTTTGACACGCGCACGGAACAAATATATGTATGGCCTACAGATAATTGTTCCTGTTCTAGCTGTTTGTACATGGGAGTTTTTATGTTTGTAAACGCTCCTACGATACAGGCGAAATTCTTAGTTTTTAGCAAAGTTTTATAATTTTTTAAATACGCAAAATCTCAGCAATGTATGTCAACCAGACAAAACAAAAAAATTGGAGGTGCTTTGAAACCACGAGTCCTAAAACCAAGATCTCTCAGGAAAAATATTAGGTCTATATATTTCTGTTCAGAGAGAAGTTCTGTGTACCAGTAAGCAGTAAGTCAAATTTGGAGCATGAAAATGTACCCGACATTGTTATACTCCAAATTTGGCGGTTTTAGTCAGTAAGAGTCGGACACTCCCTTCTGCTCCGCCCAGATTGGACGATTTCCCATACAAAAGAAGAAAAAAAAGAAAAAGACAGTCTACACGGAGTAGTTCTCATTTTGGCGCATTATATTACTCCTATTATTGATGCAAAAGTTTGGATGGACGTTGACTGGTCAATCACGCCAGAAAGGCCTTAACGGATCTGGGTGAAATTTTGCACAGAGATAGATTATAATCTGGAATAGTACTTACATAAGCTTTTTATCCACTTTATAAGTTCATACCAACGGAGTCTGCTCACTTTAAGTTTGTCTATTCACAGAGTGTGGCCGGGTAACTCCAAATGGTGAAGAACTCATGATTGGCGGCAGATCAGCCAAGCACGGAGAGCTGCCTTGGCACGTCGGCATCTATAGCATGCAGACTAGGCCTTACAGGCAGATCTGTGGCGGATCGATTGTCAGCAATCGTCTTGTTATTTCTGGTAAGTGGTGGAAACAGACCCGTTTTGGAAGTTGGTGACGTGACACTGCTATGCTTCGGAAAGCACGTTACATCACGCTACGATACACAGGAGCGGAGCATCAATGAATAATATTACTAACACGGTGTTTTTCTCTCTCTTATGTGACGCAGACGAAGAGTTGCGCGGGTCAGCTAGTCTATACTAATATTATAAAGAGGAAATATTGTATTTTTGTATGTAACGAATAAACTCATAAACTACTGGACCTATTTCAAAAATTCTTTCACCATTAGAAAGCTACATTCACCCTGAGTAACATAGGCTATATTTTATCCCCATATTCCCACGAGAACGGGAACTACGCGGTTAAAACCGCGGGGCACTGCTAGTTACTTATATATGTACTATACAAACAATAAAAACTAGACTATGTAGATCGCGATATTAGTCTAATTTCAGTAAGTCTGGCAGTTTGAGCCATTTATACGGCCTACCCAAATGTCCTTACTTTGGTATTGTTCGTCAAATCGTTGAGCTCCTTAAAGTTCTAAGTTTGAGCTACACGGTAACTGACTAATGCTTGCACTGTACACTGGACAGGTCCACACAAATCTGTATGACACTTTCCTCAAAAAGCCACCTCAGACTTTAACCTGCATGGTTCTCATATGATTTGACCAGTACGGATTGTATGGACTTTAAATGAGACTTTGACCTCTGAGTTTGTTTCGGTATTTCTTCTCAGGATAGTCGGCTAGGAAACACCGGCTTCATCTAGCTTAAAATGACCAGAAATATTGGACGTGTAAAAGTGTTATGTTTGACCTAGTTACAAAATAAATATCACTTACTTCCAGCGGCCCACTGCTTCTGGGATGACGTAACTAAGCTGCAGCCTGCTTCTCAATACGCGGTGGCAGCCGGCAAGATCTACCGGCCCTGGAATAATAACAGAGATACACACGCACAGAAATCTTTTGTAAGTACTTCATCCCAGGTCACATAATTCCAGCTGGTCTATTGTGTCAACTTCTCACCGTGTAAACCTAGGTCATATCATATCCCATGGTGGAGTGAGCAAGAGGTGGTCATCATCTACACAGTATTTTTTTTTTATTTTTTTTTATTGTCAGATCGATTGCTCTTGACTCTAGTCTAGGTCGCAGGTGACAGAGACAAAGTCGACGATGGAATGAGCTTACCCAGAAGAAGCCTTTTCACTCTTAACTTTGAAGAGATCAGGGTTGAATGCGTTCGGAAACACAGACGCAGGCAGAGAGTTCCACTCCTTTGCTGTGCGCATTCCAGCACTGGAATGCACCCAGTGTAGTACAATGCAGTCCATTGATAGGATTGGCGGTTTTCTTTTTTATTATAATAGGGTATTTTACTGTAAAAATCTAATTAGTCCGTCTGATAGATTTACAAAAAATATTGGACACGTATTTTTTCTTTTTTCACGTAAACAAAAAATGAAGACGATACAGTGCGTTGAAAACTCACGTGACGTCACTACGTTGCTACAATTTTTACCAGCGACGTGACGTCACGTGAGTTTTCAACGCACTGTATCGTCCTCATTTTTTGTTTACGTGAAAAAAGAAAAAATACGTGTCCAATATTTTTTGTAAATCTATCAGACGGACTAATTAGATTTTTACAGTAAAATACCCTATTCTGATGCTGGAGTAGTTGTAGACAGCCAATCCAGTGCAGGGTTTTGGATACAAAACATTGTTTTTAATACACTATATTGTTACGGCCCATATTCCCTCTCACACAGAATCCCCCAACCAGTTTTTTTATTGGTAATCTTCAAATGACTTCTCCCGCTCTGGGCGGAGCGGAAGGGAGTGTCAGACTCTTACTGACTAAAACCCACCCGTGATCCTTCTAGTGCCCTTTACGTTCCAGGGCCACAGTCACTCTTTCGAACAAATTCCGCAGCCCTAGCAATCCCCCAATCCCTGCAATGGAAAAGAAAGAAAAAGAAAGAAAAAAATGTTTTTGGGACTCGCAAAAAACAAAACAAAAGAAAAATAAAAGCTTAATATTAATTTTAAACTGTGCGAGGCCAAAAAAGGTCCCTACCTCAGCATACTCGGCGATATTTAAAAAAAAATAGAAAATACCACAGCGCTGGTGTTCTGAAAAGAATATCATCATCATCAACAGCCTGTTGCAGTCCACTGCTGGACATAGGCCTCTCCAATTGCACGCCACATAGATCTATTTTCGGCTTCTCGCATCCAGTTTCTGCCAGCCGTCCTGCGCAAATCGTCACTCCACCGTTCCTGAGGACGTCCTATATTACGTTTGCGGAGAAAAGTGTAAAGAATAATCCTTATGCAATACCTATGTTTATGATCATCAGGTAGACGAAATCAAGATCCCCGCTCGCTTCCGAGGCAATGAGGCAAATTTCCAGAATGACATCGCACTGCTCCACTTGAAGACGCCGTTCGTATACAACCCCTTCGTCAGACCAGTCTGCTTGGATTTTAACGTTGATTTTGATATGAGGCAGTTGCAGCCAGGAAGGATGGGGAAAGTAAGTCAAAAGAATAATTATTTGTCTAAAAATCGTACAATAGGGATGTTTCCTGAGTAAAAAATAAAGATTCAAAGATTCAAAGCATTTATTTCAATTAAACCCTTTACAGGCACTTTTGAATTGTCAAGTCGAAAGAGGTGAAGCTATTAGTATAGCACGTTCCAAAGCGTAGATCTCTATGGAGAAGAACGTGCAAGAAACTCCACGGACACTCTTTTAAATCATGTTTTGTGTTACATAACCTTGGTTACATCCTTGGTCGCTTCTATGTGAGGACAATGCAAAGAAAAAAAAAAGGAAACTATAAACACAATTCAAAATAACTATATGATTATGTTTAGTCCGTCAGTTAGATTATAGAAAAATATTGGACACGTATTTTTTCCTTTATCAAATCTATAAAAACTGACGAAGATAGAAAGCATCAAAGATCAGGAGTGGGGGCTTGTGACGTCACTGCTCGGTAAAAATTAGATTGATTGAGTAGTGACGTCACACGAGTTTTCAACGCACTGTATCGTCTTCATTTTTTGTTCACGTGAAAAAAGAAAAAATACGTGTCCAATATTTTTTGGAAATCTGTCTGACGGACTAATTAGATTTTTTAAGTTAACTACCAATCAATCATCATCATCATGTGGGTGGGAGCGAGACAAAGCATGGAATGTGCCTGCGTTTTGCGGGTATTGCATTTATGCTTTTGTCAAGACACTCCTGCTTGGTTTTGGTGGTATGATCACATAAATATACACATAAACATAATTTTAAATAATGTATTTTTTATTTCTGTTTTTATTTTATTATTGTTTTAACATATGCACACAGCAGACTTGGTTTCCGTACTACGTCGTTTGTGTTTTTTTGTTTGTTTAGAAGTCGGTATTTTTTTTTTTTGTTATAAAAACCTTTTTGTAGCAATTAACTTTCTTTCTATCTGCCTAGTCTTTTCCTAACTTTGTTCTAGTCTAACCGGATGCAACTAACTAAATACCAAGTATTTTACATGAAACGAATTTCCAGAACCCATGTAACTGGGTAATACGGTACCCTCAGCAAGACCAGACTCAGAATGACTACCTGTGACGTCAAAGATGTTCAAATAGTTGAGAAAAGGCTAGGCAAATGATTACTAACTATACTTCACTACATAGTATAAAACAAAGTCGCTTCCCGCTGTCTGTATACATATGTATGCTTAGATCTTTAAAACTACGCAACGGATTTTGATGCGGTTTTTTTTAATAGATAGAGTGATTGAAGAGGAAGGTTTATATGTATAATACATGCATATTATAGTAGAGGAAACATTATTATCTACATTGAACCCGTGCGAAGCCGGGGCGGGTCGCTAGTACAGTTATAAATTCCTGCCTGGATCTTCAGAAGTCTGCTCTGTTAGCTCCACAGAACAGATTATCTGTTATGTGGTTAGCTCATTATTCTATTTCCTCCTAGGTGGCGGGCTGGGGCCTCACAGCAGAAGACGGCGACGCCTCCCAGATCCTCAAGGTCGTTGAGCTCCCCTATGTGGACATCATGGAGTGCTACGCATTATCACCGCCATTCTTCACAGAGTACATCACCAGCGATAAGATGTGCGCTGGGTTTGGGAACGGTGAGTCGTGCATTTACTCTTTTTTTTTTGTTTTTCTTTAAAAAAACGTTGCCCCACACTAGGAATTTCTCCTGTGTCGTGGGTGCGTTTACAAACATACAATGTCACATACACAAACAGCCTGGCTTTGGTAATGGTGAGTCGTGTATTTACTTATTAGTAGACCCTATATGTAGGAGCTTGACTGGATTAGTAGGGTATTTACTATGCTCCCTATTCGCTTACCCTTTGCGTTATGTTCCACGAGCGCCTCAAAGAGATATTCAGCTTGGAAGCGGGGCCCGCTAGGGTTAGTATTTGGATCAAGGACTTGATCCTGAAAGCGGTACTTCAGCCCTGACCGCCGGTAGCTTGGACCCTATTCCCGATACCGGAGGGCCACTATTTTTTATATTTCTTAATATTTATATTTTTATTGAATATTTAAACATGTAATCAATATGTATAATTATACATTTATACAGCCGAAAATCGGTTTTTTTAACTCTAGACAAAACATTTACATTTTTAGACTATTTTTAATTTTTGAGCGGTGGTGGCCGAGTGGTAACGGCCCCGACTTACAAATTGTCGCGGGTTCGCGCATAACTTTGCGTACCTAATTAAATTTCATCACCACTGCTCTCAAAACGGTGAAGGAAAACATCGTGAGAAAACCGGCATGTCCTAGAACCAAAAATACGAAGACATGTGACATTCACCAACCCGCATTGGGTCCGCGTGGTGGATTACGGCCCATTCCCTCTCCTAGAGAGGAGACCTGTGTCTCAGCAGTGGGAACATTAAAAGGCTGATTAGGCTATAATTTTAATATCTACATATAAACCTTCCGGAAGAAACTTTCCAAATGATAGTGAATGCGTAGTTTTAAAGATCTAATCGCACAGAGAGGCAGACGGCGGGTAGACGGGGGACCTAGTTTTATACTATGTACCTACAGATTATTTTCCGCAGGCACGGCGCTTTGCAAAGGTGACAGCGGCGGCGGGCTGGCGTTCCCCGATTTCGATCGCGGCACAGAGCGCTACTACCTGCGAGGCATCGTGTCCACAGCCCCCACCAACGAATACCTCTGCAACAGCCACACACTGACTACCTTCACGCAAATACTGACACATGAGCATTTTGTCACGGATTACCTCGCTTTGGAATCAAGCTAACAGAGCAGGGAAATGCTCGATTGATTATGAATTTACATAACAGAACAGCAGTGCGATTCTGTGTACCTCACATCGTGACTACCAGGGTTGCGGATTGTTCGAAAGAGTCACCACGGCCGTGGAACGCGGTGGGTATTAGGAATACGGATGGGTTTTAGTCAGTAAGAGTCTGACATTCCCTTTCCTAATGTATCCCAAACAAAACAAAAGAAAAATTCGTGAAGTGAACATTAAGTCAGCTGTCAAACTGACTCTACAATCGTAAATGAGAACCGATCATCGTTACCTCTCCGAACCTTGATATAGGCAAAATCATCGATAGTTAAACGATGGAGCCACAACACAAAAAAAAAGTCAGCTGTCAATCAATACAAAAAAAAAACACTTGACGAAGGGCGAAGGGAAAAAAAAACACTTGACGTTGACAGGATAGAACGGCAGAAGTAGAGTTCTCATCTCGAGAATGTCTTTGAGCTTATTCGCTGATATTGTCACTCCAAAGTTGATGGCCAAGTTCGAGCGTTTTGCTACTGTGTCACGCCGAGCTTTAAGGTACCCACAGACAGATGCGACGCGATCACTCGACAGTACGAAAAATTGAGAAGTGAAAAAGAAATTGTTTTATGAATACACAAGCAACACGATTCCATCGTTTGAGTTCTCGTCTCAGTTTGTTTGGATCCTTATGTTCAAACTAGTGTTTATAGCAGGGTTGGATAATTTACCTACACATATTTTATTATTTATATACTGTTATTAACTTTAATTTTTAGTGTCGTAGATAAAATGTAACTAACCAAAAAAAAAATGTGATCTAAATTAAATATTTTTAAATACTGTAGCATGGTGTTACTGACTCCATAAATATTTAATACGCTCCATTAAATATTTTCATTGTTTTACTGTTTATTCATTTTTTAAATGTGTTTCATCCATTCATTGTAGCTGCTAATGTTTTTATCTTTCTATTAAAGATGTTTATTAAATACATATGTTTTATTAAATACTTTAGCTACCAAATTCTTTTTTTTTTAGTTCATGCTATCCCACTGCTGGGTCAAGTCCTCCCTTCCTGCTTTCAGTCCTCAGATACTAAGTACCAATATTTGTTAGAGTCCAGTTTATATCGCCTTCTCTGTCTATTTCCTGCAGTAGCATCTATACCGCCACCACAAAAACTGACGTCGCCCCTGCATGGCGCGCCGTTACATGTGAGGGGCTCCGCGAGCAGTAAAACCTTGCGCTGCAGACTATAGTGGACACCTCTCACACTGTAAGGAACGACTTCATCCAGCAGGATCTCGGGATTGAGAGCCTGAATAATAAAATAAGTGGGTCTTTCTCGAGCGAGCGCCTGCCTAAAAACTGATAGCAACGCACGCCCGTATGTATAAATGCAAGTGAACTGCAGGCGCACTGCGGCACTGTTAAGTTATTTGCCGCGTCTTCACTACTTTTCAGCGGCCATTGCCCGCCGGGTGAGACCTCTGTGACCTGGGGGAGGCCTATCAAGAAGGACCAACGATGAGGGTGCCAGCTATGGACCAACCTGTAGGAGGTAATTATATCTCCCATCCTCCCCGCGCGCAGAGCTAGCTGGTCACGGTCCGGATTGTAGGGCCGTTTTTTCATGTGTGTTTGTGAAGAGTCTGTTCTACCTGCTCAGTGCATCTGCACCGAATAGCGCCAGCGCTGCCATATTCGGTGCGCGAGTTTAAGCGCCTGTTAAAAAACGAATAAGCGCAACTTGCTTACAGGTCATTTATTGAAAGTCGCGCGCCGATCCGACGTCTGTTTGAGTACAGTGCCGGATTAGCCATATAGCAGAAGTAGCAAATGCTATTGGGTTCACGTATTTGGAGGCCCGCGCTGAGAAAAGCATTTGGCTCTTCTCAGCTCCTTCTCTTCTCTTCTCCCTTACTCCTACCTTACTGAGCGATAGTGCATATGAGCACTAAATAATTATTTTTTAATCCGCCAACTCATCCAGGCCCTCAATTCCGCTGGATGACGTCGTTCCTCACAGTTGTAAGGGGCTTCTACAATAGTTCATAGGGCGTACGTCAACATCGGGTATATGAACAGCCATGAGCATACCCAGCTCCTGGCATAGGGGAGGCAAGTCAGACTTTTTAAGTTAGATATTCCGCGGCTGTTTCGCAGTGTTGCCAGTCGGTAATGTCAGAAATCACCTGAAATATAAAAAAATGTAACCTTTTTGTATAAAAAATAACCTTTCATATTTTTTTACTGGAAAGGTGTAATAAGTTGATAGAATAGAATATTAGTTGTATTGATTTACAGAAACATCGGTGAATATTTGAGCACTTGCCCGCATTTCTTGATTTATTCATATTGATCCTATATAATAAAATTGATGCATTCAAGGTTTTTGTTCTACTACTGCTAACGAAGCTTACCAACATGAAAAATTCTAAAGCGAGCGTTCCGTTTCACGTTGCTTTTATGTAAAAAATTAAAAGTTAATTCTACAAATCCCGAAAAATCACCTAAAAGTAACCTTTTCATTAGTGTAACCTAAAAGTAACCAATGCAGTTCAAAAATCACCTAAAAGGTTACAAAAGTAACCTTCTGGCAACACTGCTGTTTCGTCCACACTACACAAAGACACCTACATGAAACATTAGGTATCTATACGTAGTGTGTAGTACAAACAGCCACAAATGATCTTGCTTTATAGGTAGTTAAATCCTTGTACACACACACCCAACTTGACGCGCACCGAAGAGCGGGAGTGCTGCAGCGCGCCTACAGTCCACATGCATTTATACATACGGACGTGCGTTGCTATCACTTTTTAGGCAGGCGCACGCCAGACGAAGCTCCACATATCCAATGCTCGGCTCGTTTTTGCGGATCAAAGGGTGCTCCCGCCAGTAAGGGGCCTAGCTGCGTCACCTTGTCTCCTTACGGGGACATAGTGACATCCAAGACAAGCATCGGGCAGTCGCCCACTAGACGCAATGTCCGCCTGGTCGGAAGATCCACACTTTTCAATGAAGATGCAGGACTTTACCCCTACTTTATTAGGGTTTGACCCTTCCGCTTATCTATGCAGTCCTTCACAAGCAGGTGGATTTGCAAAAGGGCAATTCTCGAAATTTTAAGCTAGGTAACATACATATATGAGTACATACATTTGCACATAGCGTTATTTAATTTTAATTTATTTATTTATTTCGAGCAACATGACTCATAGGTGTTAGTTAGTTATAAACAAATTAATTATAATTCGCGTCACTTAGTCGGGTAAAAACGTTCAAAATTCAAGGCCATTGTGCTTTGAATTTTGTCATCGCAGCGACACACAATGTAAAAATGTTTGCCGCAGGTTTCATAACTCTTGTATATTTATAACTTGATAATAATAGATTTTAATATATAAGTAACTGTTTATTTCGTAAATAAAAATGTAAAATAATATTTTAAAAAAAACATGAGGTATTTTTGACAAACTGCGATGCAAATGCTTGTTTCTTAAAATACGGGAATTGCGAATCTTCTTTGTCTTGTCTTGTGTGTTGTTGATCTTGTTTTTTTTTCTATACTAATATTATAAAGTGGTAACGTTTGTGAGTTTGTGCCGTCGTAAGGGGTAATCTCTGGATCGACTGAACCGATTTTCAAAATTACTTCACCAATAGAAAGCTACATTACTGTAGTGTCATAGGCTATATTTTATCCCCGTATTGCTATGGGAAAGGGAACAACACGGGTGAAACCGCGGGGCGCTGCTAGTACTTATATAAAGAGGAAAGATTTTATTGGTTGTTCGTTTGTACCGAATCAGCTCCGAAACGCCTGGACCGATTTTAACCATTTCTTCACCAATGGAAAGCTACATTATTAGCGAGTAACATAAGCTATATTTAATCCCCGTATTCCCACTAGTTTTCAATTTAAAAAAAAAAAACAACGTTCCACACTTCAATTCGTTTTTATTTATAAAAATTATTAAATTTTATTACATTATTGAAAAAAAAAATTGGAAGAATTATTTAAACTAATTAGCTAGCTAAATTCTCGCGGAAGTGACAGCATGTTTCTTTATACTATCGGCAGACTTGTTTGAATTGTTTCGCTAGCTAATTTAGTTTAACACTGTTTAATCATCACACAACAAAATAATTACAATCGAACCATAATGACTAAATGACTTCGTTTATTTATTTATAATTACTTAAATACTAAGGAAGTGCAATGAATTGTAAACATCACGCTTTTTCCTCCGAGGGGAAAAGCAGAAATGTAGGTATTGATACTACAATATATCGCCAAAATAGGCTAATTACTCTTTTTAAAATATATTTTGAAATTGTTTGTCTCACTGCTATAATTCTGGCAAGCGGTCACCTGTCCGCCATAATATGACTGAACCTTAAAATACTTTTATAATTTACTAGCGGCGGGAACGGAAACGGGGACATAATATAGCCTAATTTGGCGATATAGCCTTCAAATCGGGCTAGTAGTTTCGAAGCCTATTCAATGCAAACAAACAAACAAACAAAAAACAATCAAATCTTTCCTCTTTATGATATTAGTGTAGATCTTCAACATAGATATAACATAGGGCTATATTTTATCCCCGTATCCCACGGGAACGGGAACTACGCGGGTGAAGCCGCGGGGCGCTGCTAGTTATTAATATAAAAAAAGTATATTTACTTCTTCATGATCCTGGTATCCTTATAATTTGCTCGGCTTATTTTTAAATTATATTGTTGTTTAAAATTCTATGATTTTCTTAGATTCTAATAGAACAATGATTATTATCAATTTCAGATCTAACTAAAGTGTCTACTATTTGGTAATATTCAGCCGTATATCAACTATATAACACAACCCTTAAATTTGACCACTCACTTTTGGAACAGCCTGTATCTCTTTATAGAGTTTACAACTTGGCACATCAAAGTTGACTTTTCCTAAATGCATTGAGACCAGTGAACGCAAATAAAACGTGGAAGCATTCCTAACTAAAAAAAATAACCCAAAACACATTGCGCCGCGGTAGGCGAGGCTTACCGATTGCGCCGCTCACGTGTTTAGTTACACGGCCTATTCATTACATGGTAATTTAAACCCAAATACTTGGGAAATAAGGTCAATTTTTAACTGTGCATCGTATTAGCAATAATGTTGTTGGTGTGGTTCGGCGAATCAGCGACGAGGTATCGATGTGTGAGTTTGTTTGGATTTTTGGGTCACGATTCGCGCTTAGATCCCATGAAGTAATGCTTCCATGTTTTATTTGCGTCACTGATTGAGACCAAAGTTCCATTCCAGTAAGTATTATATAATATATCAACACCGAGACTCGCTGATATATGAGACGCTTTGCACATGTTCAAAATGGCAATACAATATAGAACTTAATTCACTACACAAATATGAAAAAAATCCTGTGAGACGATTCGAAAAAGAAAAATAAATCTGCAGCGTCTATACGATTTATGCCGTTGAAATGTGTATGTTTTTGCGTAGTTAATAAAGTCACGTTTTGTGCATACTAGTTATCTTAAAATTACGCGTCTCGAAGTAGGCTGATCCTTAGTTTTTAAATAAGTCTCGTGTTAAAGCTACATCTCAAAATGTGCTGTGAAGAATTTGAAATAATAATTACAAAAAATTGAGCATTTTTAAAGGGAGCTAACATAATTTAATTACTACTTTGTGCGCCCTACTAATAATAATTCAGTGAGACAATTTTATAAAATAATAATATTAATACATTCCATTGTTCATTAATTTGAAAACATCCATTTCTATTACATAATTATAAATATATTATTGTAATTTTAAATTGCTGATAAATGTCATAATTTTAAACATAAAGCAAAGAATATCTATACTTTTTAAGAACCCAAATATTCCAGTTAAAGTGTGCATCGCAACTTTGAAGAAAACCACAGAACCAGAGTCCGGCTGAGTCTGTTTTAACTTAGCTAGCATTGCTGAGATTTTTTTCCATAGAATCGAATAGAATATTTTTTTTATTATGTACGCGATACAAGTTACAGAAAATATAGATGAAAAAAACATTACATAGTGTGACTCAATGGGCGGCCTTATCGCTTGAAGCGATCTTATAAAAATCAACCTTTGAATGGATTTTAAAGAGAGAAGGAAAGACAGTACTCTATATAGTCTTAGGAGTAAGATTAAACACAGACAAAAGATTTCATACAGAAATTAGGAGACCGTGGCTAAATAATCTGCCGTCGTAAATTACGTATCTACACAAATCAAAGTAACCGATTCCCGCCTTAAATTACTATCTTAATGTCGGAAATCGGTTACTTCGTTTTGTGTAGATACATCCTTTTTTATATAACTGCCGCACCAGTCCACCTTCGAGGTTAAGCAAGGCTAGCCGTTACGGTGCATGCATGACCATTCATTAGGAACATACTAGGCTCCTCTGCGCTTCATTACCCGGTTGTCCTTTGTCAGAAGCCAGAAAATCTGACACCAGTCTTGCCAAGGAGTATCTTGCGGTCGGGGTAGTCGCTACATGCAAAATACTGGTACTCAGCTGAGGTTAGACTGGACGTCAACCCCAACACAGCTGGGAAAAGGCTAGGCAGATCGTTTGACAACTTAGTAAGGTCTACCACTGTTCCTTTCTGATTAATTTCGTTGCGAGGATCTAAGTCATATGAATTGATTCTCTGGGCTTCGACGGCTTTTATCATGTCGGTGCTTTTCTGGTGATCGACAATAATGTATCTGATTTTCAGGAGTTGCAGTGTGGTGGGATTGTCCCATTAAATAAGTAGAAAAACACAGTATGAAAAAAGATTAAACTACTTTAACTTTCGATACAATTTACTTTGGTTTCTACCTAAATGCCTGGACAAGATTTGTTTAACAAACCCCAGGCAACATATTCCCAGTCGGCAGACTAGAAAATTCACATAAATTACAAAAATTATCATTTATAAATAAAAAAATCACCACATTATTCTCTGAACGTAATCAAAATCCTGCCACATGACTTGCTTATCAAAGAAAACGTAAAAAGCTGCAGTATTTATAGCAAGGTACCACAAAAATTCAGTGAAAACAACCAGAAATGATGGCCGAGCAAATCTTAACCTCAAAACTATGTACGGTATCAGGAAGTAACGTATTTCTATCAACCTTTGTAACGCTAGAGCCAGGAATAAGCTGACAGTGTATGGCAAAAGAAATGAGATGCAGTTCTGATCTTTTAAATTATCATAAATGCTGAATAATAAGAAAATATATGCAGGCACCATTGCATAGATAGCATAGTCATACTTTCCGTACCAGCGGTTCCATATGTAGAAGGTAAAATGTCTGTTGTCTGCCAGCAAATACGGATGAACTAATGTGTTGTGATGGACCATCAAGGTAAAGATGACACCGCAAAGAATTACCAGAATTTTCTCTCTGAACATTAGTTTTAAAGTTGACTTTAGCTTGTTGATTACGTATGGGAGACCGAATACTCCATAGAATACTAGGAAATATAGCAACTGTGGTAAGTGTATAGTAGCTTCATGAGCAGTTTTGTCCCCAACTACAATAGAACCATTGATATACACAAAAGCCACAAACCCACCTAGAATAATCAAATGAGTCAACATAACCGCAGCATCATGGAATGTTATGAACTTGAAAAATGTTGACAGATGTGTTGACAAATGGTATTTTGCTGCACAGTACACATCCCACATACCATAATACCGTTTCAACTTGGACTTATCCACATCTTTAGCTATCAGTGACCGCTTACTGAGTTTTACATCATTGATGTACTGATTACCGAATACTCTTGAGCTTTTGATCAGTAAATCTAACAACTTGTGGCCGAAAACCATAGCAATCCAGACTATATTTGTCTGCCTCATAATTATTGAGAAACTGCCGCATATCAAGATTAAAATCAAGTATCTATTTGTTAAGCACAGTCTTGAAAACATGAGGAGGAATGTTAGTGACAGCATATCTGTATAATAAACATGAGAAAAGAAATACAGAGGGGGCAGTAACGTTAAATTTACAGCCTGTAAAATAATCTTCATATGATTTCGGTCTCCATAATAAACATATCTTAGTATACTTGAGAACAAAATTAAGTTAACGCAGGATGCAACAAGATTCACAAAACGTAGATTGTATGTGTTGCATTCTGCGAATAAACCGATTACAGACGACACCAAATACAAGCCAGGAAGGGTTGTTATCTTCGGATCCCAGTGTGAGAAGTTACCGTTGCAGTATGATATCCCTTGCGGTATGTGAAAGTGTTCATCGATAACTGTCTGTGTGGCTTTGTTAACTTTGTTAAATATCAGTTTTGATGCTAAGAAGTATGCACACAATTGGAAAGAAAGTAGGGTGTAGTATCTCGCTGATTGCAGCATTTTTGCTGGCTGCTGAAACAAGGAAAAAATGTGTTAAAAATTATAGGACTATAATTGGACATGAGAACATAACATAGCTGGTTAACTATGGGATAATCAGTAAACTTCTGCCTTCCCAATAGATGATACAGTTGCAATACCTAATATGTTTATTATTTAACTTTATGTAGGGATAGTAGTGGTAGACAGACTAATACAATATTTATTTTTTACTTATTTTTCTAATCAAGTTAGAATAAGGTCAGTGTGTCATCTTAGGGGCGGATTTATTAACGTAACTTATAAATTGCTCTTACCTTCTTAGTTTTAATTTATTACTACGAAAAGTGGTTTCAACTTCAACTCTTCATTAATGGCTCGTAGGATCGTTGCTGGTCTTTGAACACCTGGATTTTTTTTTTTTTAATTAGCTTATAACTCCTTAATCGATTAGTATTGAGTGAGTACCTATTCATTTATCACATGCAGTGCAGGCCAACTATGCACACGCGTCCAGGAATAATAAAACTTAACAAACAAATCAATTGTTACTAAAGAATAACTAACCTTATATATCAATATATCTCGTCTATATCTTTTCTCAGCTTCCTGGAATAATATTCAATGATTGTACATTGTTTTTACATACTTATTAACGTTGATAAAAAACTCGCCGGAACGCGAGAATGATAACGAGATATGGCGGCTTTTTTGACAATTGATTGACAGAAGACAAAATGCAGTCGATTGATAACAAAACGTTTCAGTATTTCATCGAGCTTAAGTACATTATTTTTATTTTAATAAATGCTCATTACTTTATATATATGCTAACTACCTAAGCAGAAATAAATCTGAACTTCTAAAACTGAGTGTTTTCTTGTTCCTAAAACAAAACTTTTTTTTTTTTTTTTTTTTTTTTTGGAATGGACCACTCGCAGTTCAGCACACTAAGGCTGGTTACTGCTCAACCGGACAATACCTAAAACAAAACGTGCCTGTCCATATATATATTGTAGTCTTTCAACGTGCCATATTGCACCGTTTCAATACACGCACAACCGATGCATGCTATAATTTTGCCGAATGCCGACTATCATACTGAAATCATGCAGTGCTAAAAACACAACATATCTACAAATAAACAGCAATTATAGTAATTCTGTGAATCTATAACCGCCAATGGAGATTTTTTTATTTAATAGGGCTTCGGTTCTGACATTCCGAGATAATAATACAAAAACAAAAAGTACAAAATAACTTTTATTTCGGAACTCATTTTTGGTTGCTTTTTTTTGTTTTTGAACACACCGACTTCCGAAATTAAAGTTAAAAATAACTTTTTGTTTTTTTTTTGTTCAGAAGTCGGTTGTATTTTTTTGTAAACGTTTTTTATTTTACTTTATATGTCAACTAGATATCATCTGTGGTATCACAGTTGACGACTTGACGTTGACTTAACGATTAACGTTTGAAAATCAAAATATAACGGCCAGCTTTTGCTATACATCTAATTTCTCCTCTAAATATCGTTAACACTAGTTAAAAGTGTTGTTGTGTGATGTGTGATTAATTAACATGGAAGCAAACGATTTCCTAGTGAAAATCAAAGCGAATGGTAACGAAGATGACTGGAGTAACTTGGAAAAAGTTTACTATGATTATAAAACTATTGCGTCTAAGTTATCTTCGAAAGACAGAGGTTCTTTCTCGCTGAACGTGCTCTGTTTATTGTGCAGGTAAGTCTTAGTAACAAGTTTAACATTTCAATATTGAAATAATAGCTTTTAAAATGTAATCAATCCAAAGCCACTAAGGTTAAAAAACATAGCCAACTTCTGGGTTAATGTATAACTATATTATTAACTAATCTTGAATATCAACACGTACGACTGTTATGTAATTAATAACAGCCTTACGTGTTGATATTCAAGGTTAAGCAACGGATTCCGAAGTCGGTTTGAGGACGGATGAGCATCTTAACGTACCGAGACTCCTCCATGCTCCTGGTTGTTATTTCTAGATTATTGGCAGTTGTTATGGATTGTAAAAACTCAGGAAATCTGACACCAGTCTTGCCAAGAAGTACCGTGTTACCCAGTTGATGGGTTGTGGCCTAGTGGGGCCAGATCTAATAGCCAGTTTGCAGCCATAATAATACTGTAACTGGTGGTGAAAAAGACTAGGCAGATTATGAGATTATCATGGTAGCTTCTGCCAACGATTTTGCTTGCTTTATCTATATTCTATAATCTTCTATATATGTATGTATATAAAAGCGAAATACTACTCACTGATTAATCATGAAATCTCAGAAACTATAACACCTACAAAACCTAAAATATGGCAGGTCCTTATACATTAGGTTCATTAGACATCCGCTAAGAACAGACTTTATGAAACTCCACCCCTAAGTAAAACTCGGGTGGAAATTTTTTGTACTAAACCTCTAGTACAAACAAGTCATGGACAAAGTCTATATCACACAAGTTAGTATGGATTAATTGTTTTATTTTCAGGAACCTTGATAAGGCACCATCATGGAGGCACAGTGTAGATACCAAAGACTTGCTCACTTTGACCATAGACTGCATAAGAGAGACGAGGGGCCTCAACAAACCAGAAAAGGTCAAAACATTGGCCTGCATCTACCATATACATAAATATGTAGTCAGACAGGTACATATGTATATCTTTACGTAATATATAAGCTTTTTTTAAAGGCTTCACTCATGTAGCCTGTCCCACAAAAATTTTTCTTTTTTTAAAATTTTATTTTATTGTTAATTTTAATTAATAATAATAAATAAAATTTAATTCAGACTAGGTCCATATGTTTATAACAATATACTTAAATAAAAAATTACACTACACTATCATATGAAGCCGCCTTTGCAGCATGGGAGAATCCCACCTATCTGCAAAAACCCTTAGTATACTGTTGGTGCTTCCACGAACGCGACTGAGTAGGGAGGCACATCTTTTTCCAGTTATAGCAGCAAAACCATCAACCTGCTCCTCAGCAAACATTCCTGACGCACTGCATCGCCATGGCAGCTCCATCAGTACCTACCCTGAACACATTGTTGTATTGGACACGCAGGTCACTGTATGCCCGCTGTGAATAACCTACCCACAGGCTGCAGGAGTAGAAAGACTGACAAAATGCAAAGTATAGCAAAGTAGGTGTACGAATTCAGTAAAGCTGAATTTGTACGCCTACTTTGCTATAAATTACTATAATGGATCTAATATGCTAAACGATTATGCTTGTAAAGGCTAATACTTGGAGAAGTTACCTTTTTTTACCTTTACCTTTTACAAGCTAGTCGTTTTACCTTCCTTAAAAAATTGTTCTAATGAAGATTTTTATCTAATTCTGTGCTACATTTCATCCAGATCTGTTCAGCCACTCTGATGTGATACATCCGTCCAAACTTGTTACATGTATATCGAAAAAAATTTACTTAAATCATATCATTAATCTTAGATAATATTTGCTGTTTCAGAATGCACCAGTCCCACCTGAATTAATACTCAAACTATCTTTCATGGCATTTGAGGCGGAGCCAAAAAATCTTTTAAAAGAGTATTCCAAAACATACTGGAATATTGTTGCAGACAGACTGATTTTCATAGAAAAATTGAGAGGGAAAGCTATACACAAACTGTTGCCAAAGCTAACCGAAGATGTCCTCAAAACATTAGACATATACGATACAGCACAGTTCTGCATAAACATTTTAATATTTTTAGTTAAAAAGCTCCACTTCATATACAGTGAAGCTTATGCGGAACAACTAAACGGGTTGTACGTAGAAATATTTGAGAAATTATCAAGGAAAAGTGATCTGAGCGCAATCAAGAAGTTAAAAGAAAAGGATATGTTAGATTTGTATGTGAAGTTCAGTGATTGCTTATATGTTATTGCTGAGAACTCTTCGAAGAATCATTTCAAAGAATCTGCTTTGACTGTAGCTGTTCGGACAGCGATTACGTTACTTGGACACCGTTCAGACATATTCCACTGTCTTCAAACATTCTATTTGAATTCCTTCTGTGATATCTTTGATAAAAGAACCACATACTTAGATGCAGTATTTAAAAATCTCACTGTTTCTTGTGAAATAACTCAAAAACTGGGTTATAAAGAGGCTATGGTAGCTACATACCCATTCATAGGCCAATTTCTGAGACTGTTCATTGAATATTCAATTAACAATTCAACTAAAACCAATTTTACACAAGACATCCAAGAGAATTGCCTCACTTTCATGATCAAATTACTGAATGAGCTGTCTAAATGTCATCAACTGTTGAAATGTGAAAACTGCAAAGTAAATTCAGGTCTTCATGATGCTTTGAGACTCTCTTTTTTACTGAAACATTTTATAACAAACGCTGTACAGAATAACTCAGATTTAAACAAGTTATTACATTTATATAACACAGTCATAGACAAACAATATGCAATCATGGCTGAACTTAAAAAACTTGGATGCGTAAACCATGATAAATGCTATAGAAAATTACAAACTGATACTCATAATACAGCAATCTTACTGAATAAGAACCAAAAATATGACTTTTCAATTAATTTATTTGAAATTTACATTAAAAATGAGCTAAACATAAATAAAAAAGAATTCGAGTATAAAAACGTTGCGCGAGCATTATACAATAAAAGCATTTGCGAATTGGATTACAAGAAATATGAAAATGCTCTTTTAGATGCTTTCTTGAGCCTAATATTCTCAAAAGAACTGAATTCTGATAAGTATGTGAGCTTGGTGATGGATATCAAAGCTAAAGCGTTGAAATGTGATGAGAAAAGTGATAATGACGATGATGAGGGAAAAGATGATTTTCAACTATTATCGGTGGTAGGAGCTTGCAGAATGGTGATGGAACAGAAAACCTATGGAGATTTGACTCCATTTTTGAAAGATGTTAAATTCAGGTATGGTTCTTGTTACTGACTAAAGAATAACGTCTAATACCATAGATGAGCGACTAAGAAGAACTCGTGACAATAGGGATGTTTCCTGAGGAATAAAAATATGATTCTATTTACTTTTTAGTCCGTCAGTTAGATTATCGAAAAAAAATATTGGACACCTATTTTTTGCTTTATCAAATCTATAAAAATTGAAGAAGATAAAAAGCTTCAAAGATCATGAGTGGGGGCTTGTGACGTCACGGCGTGGTAAAAATCGTAGCACGAAGTGACGCCACACGAGTTTTAACCGCACTGTATCGTCTTCGTTTTTTGTTTACGTGAAAAAAGAAAAAATACGTGTCCAATATTTTTTGGAAATCTATCTGACGGACTAATTAGATTTTTTAGGTAACTACCCTATTATTACTTACCTTTTTCAGCTCACTTCTAAAACATGAATTCGAGATGTACTGCAAGCTTTGGCCGTCTATTGTGCCAGTGGCTGGAGTTTGGCAGTCCCTGAACTTGTTACTGAATGGGAAACAAGAAAAATGGATGACAGGTATGAGAGACATAATGTCATCATCAGCGGCGGCCGTTACCGTCGCGAGGCCTCGGGCGGTACCTAGATATTTGCGAGGCCCCGGGTGAAAGACGATTATGAGGCCCTTGTTCTTTTTTGGGACTTTTAATATATCTCTTTAAATAAAATCACAGCGAGGAAAGAAATTTTCAAATGAAAAATTGCAAAGCAGAAAGCCCATCTTGTCTCTCATCTCATTCACTTCAAATCTACGAAATAACTTCATTTTATTACAAATATTTGAAACGTTTTAGTAAATGTAAAGTACTTTAAAATCGGGTTGCGCGAGGCCCCCCTGACAGAGCGAGGCCCCGGGCGGTTGCCTTTTGGTTAATTTTGGCTTATTATGAATTATTTTTCAGAAATTATGCTTGGTTATAGTGAGGGACATAACTCCTAATTTATTTCTGACTCATTTTGTTTTGATTAATTTACGTCTATCAACATTTTTTTTTGTGTTTCTCCTTATTACACGATATAACTAACAAAGATGGGATTTTGTTTAATTCTTAAGATAACGCTTTTTATGACGTCCGCTTAGTATGACGTATTTTTCACTTCCCTTCGATGTGATTCAACTGTGGTTATGACATATTTTTGTTCTTAAATATTTTTCAGCTGAAGACCCAGAGTCACTTCTGTGGACGTTGCTCCATGTGATTTCTGTCACCCCTGCGGCGGTAAGAACGATACACACTGACTATTTCAAAGTTATAGTCAGTCAATTAATGGAGAGGATTGATCAAATGCCAGTAAGTAATAGGCATAAGCATAATCAGCCTTTTAACGTTCCCACTGCTAGGACACAAGCCTCCTCTCTAAGAGAGGGAAGGAGCCGTAATTCAGCACGCGGGCCCAGTGCGGGTTGGTGAATGTCACATGTCTTCGAATTTTTGGTTCTAGGACATGGCGGTTTCCTCACGATGTTTTCCTTCACCAATTTGAGCGTTGGTGATGAAATTAATTACACAAAGTAATGCGCCTGACTGGGTTTGAACCCGCGATCTACAATTTGTAAATCGGGGCCGTTACCACTGGCCTACCACTGCTCTTTAAGTTGTAATCTTGAGTTGGATGCTCACCATTTTTGTACTGCCTCCTGGCATAACATAGCATTCTCTTTGTTAAATATAAGATCTGTATTACCAGTGTTAACAAATAAAAGTGATTTCTTTTGATTTGTATCTGCCCGTTATGATGGTTGGCCTCAAGTCTAGCTGACTGCAGCTGAACAAAATATTTTTTATATGCAACAACTTGCTGTTCTATCCAATCTTTACTAATACTAGAAGCGCCCAGCGGTTTCACCCGCGTCGTTCACGTTCCCGTGGGAATAAACGTACACATCAGCAGGGCGCGTACACATCAGCGTGTAACATAGTCTACATTTTATCCCCGTAATGTAGCTTTCTTTAATTGCTGACAAAATGGTTAAAATAAAATCGGTTCAGTAGTTTCGGAGCTTATTCGGTACAAACATCCAACAAAAAAAAATCTTTCCTCTTTATAATCTACTATACTACAAATTATCAAGAAGAAAGATTTATTGCTTGTTTGCACCGAATAAGCTCCGAAATTACTGGACCGATTACATTTCTTTTTTCACAATTTAATGAAAGCTGGTGCCAGCCCGCCTCTGTGGGTCACCTCGGTTCAGCGGGGATGTTTGACTCCCCTTGCGTTGTCAAAGAGGACGCACGGGAACATCCACAGGTCCGCCGCCCCTGGACCCAGTTAGGGGGGCCGGTAGAGGGCAGGCTCCAGTGGCGTGCAGTGGTTCGAGTTAGGGTAGGCCAGAGAAAATGTCCAAAAAAAGAAACACACCACATTATTCAGGGTTGAAATGTGGTGTTTTTTTTTAAATAGGATATTAAAAAAAAATCATTTCATTAAAAATCAACCCTGAATAATGTGTCAAAGTCAAAACGTTTATTTCAATTAGTCCATTAACGGCACTTTTGAACGTCATCAATAAAAATTATCATAATTAAGTGACTCTAGCGTCCATTCGCAAAGGTAGATTCTTATGGAGAAGAACGGACAAGAAACTCCATAGTTACTCTGTGGTAATTTTTTAAAATTTATTTGGACATTTTCTCTGGCCTACCCTAACTCGAACCACTGCACGCCACCTCCTCCGACGCCCGGTACGCCTACTGCAGGTCGAGATCTCCCTTTCCTTCTCCGCAGGCTCCTTCTCCGCGATTACCACTTCGTTGAAGGAGACCACCGCGTCCCAGGACTCCTCACCACCGACCATAGATCGCACTACAGTCGTCAGTGAGAGGTCACTGCCTACCACAGAGATGAGGGTAGGCAGTGGGGTGGGGGGTGAGAGTGGGGTGGCTGGTAGTGGTTCGAGTTAGGGTAGGCCAGAGAAAAAGTCCAAATAAATTTTAAAAAATAACCACATTATTCAGGGTTGATTTTTAATGAAATGCCACACTACACCACATTTCAAGCCTGAATAATGTGGTGGGGTTTTTTGGACATTATTTTCTGGCCTACCCAACTCGAACCACTGCACGCCACTGGCTACGGAGCGGCTCCTCCCAAGCGGCACACTCTGCCAACGTATGCCGCGCCGTGTCCCCCTAGACTAAAAGCTAATGTGTCCTCTAACTAAGCTTTTAAAAATGTCCTGTAATAACCCTGTGTGTGCCCGACAATTATGTAATACGAAGGCGACAGCCACGTCTATTGGCTGTGCCCAGGAGTAGGGCCAATCTACTGAGTAAAGCCCCTATAACGCGCGCCTTGCGTGTACTTTATGACGTAGCAGACACTATAGATATTTTTACTTGTTCTCTAACGGCCGAACCCAATAACCGATCTATCACATACTGAAGATAGAAAAACAAATGAAACAACAGAAAAATCATATAGGTTTTCTGTTGTTTCATTTGTTTTTTTATCTCCAGTATGTGATAGATCGGTTATTGGGTTCGGCCGTTAGTGAGTTCACAAAAACTACGATGTACATAATATGTTATGGTAAATAATAAAACTGTAATAGGGATGTTGCCTGAGTAAAAGATATATGATTATGTTTAGTTCGCCAGTTAGATTATAGAAAAATATTGGACACGTATTTTTTCCTTTATCAAATCTATAAAAACTGCCGAAGATAAAAAGCATCAAAGATCAGGAGTGGGAGCGAGTGACGTCACGGCCCGGTAAAAATTGTAGCGAGTAGTGACGTCACACTAGTTTTTTACGCACTGTATCGTCTTCATTTTTTTTTATGTGAAAAAAGAAAAAATACGTGTCCAATATTTTTTGGAAATCTATCTGACGGACTAAACAGATTTTTTTAGTCAACTACCCTATTATGGCCACACTATTGAATTAGGAAATTCCTGTAATGATAGTGATGTCAGTTGAGTTAATGATTTTTTTTTTCAGGATCCAATTTCTTCAGACTTTAGGGTGGCGCAGACAATATTATTGTTCCTGAAAGCTGAATACGATATTGCTGAAGCTAGCTCCAAGTATGAATGGAAATCTAATGAGGCTGTGAGTGTCCTTACTTAATATTATAAACGCGAAATTTTGTATGTATGGATGTTTGTTACTCATTCACGTCAGAACAGCTGAACGGATCTGGATGAAATTTGGCATAGAGGTAGATCTTTATCTAGGACGTATGTTCTCTTGGGATAATTTCCGCCAATCACGCTGGCGGCAGCTGGTTGCACAAATGAAGTTGAATGATATTGAGTATTGTATATAAATATGTAATAATGTGTAATAATAATATAGTATATGATTCGGCGGGCATTAGGAGGATCACGGGTATCTGTTTACACCCGCCAATGATGCGTATATGTATAGCATAAGCATAATCAGCCTTTTAACGTTCCCTCTGCTGAGACACAGGCCTCCTCTCTAGGAGAGGGAATGGGCCGTAATCCAGCACGCGGGCCCAGTGCGGGTTGGTGAATGTCACATGTCTTAAAATTTTTGGTTCTAGGACATGCCGGTTTCCTCACGATGTTTTCCTTCACCGTTTTGAGAGCAGTGGTGATGAAATTATTTACACAAAGTAATGCGCCTGGCTGGATTTGTACCCGCGACCTACTATTCGAAAGTCGGGACCGTTACCACTCGGAAACCACTGCTCTTCTTCTCAATGAAGCGTGATGACGTTAAACCAAACGACACCAAAGCTTTCAAAAATTTATTTATAGGTCGTAGGTGCTAAACCCGACATAATAATGTTATTCTATGGAGGTAGGCGCGAAAAGTACTGCTCTGGCTTAATGCGAAGCTGGTGATGTCGCAGCAGCCATGTTGTAGACGCCGGTGATTTAGTTCAGTGGTTGACCATTGGAAAGTCATAGTGACGCTTTTATACTAGTAGATTACCAAACTTGTAAAAATCAACCATTATGAAATCAATGATAGACCATTCTGACACTATTGTAATAGCAGACTTGAGGCCCTGGTCCTATGATGCAGACCTCCAGATTTCCTCCGTGCCTCGGAAAGCACGTTAATCCGTTGTTCCTGACTGTCATTTGAACGTCTTTCGACAGTCGTTATGTGTACAGGGAACGTGCAGAAACTGTAGGTAGCTATAGGTAGTAGCACAGAAGCGTCAATTTCAAGTATATTTTACTTATAAGTTTCAAATTTGCAACGCTAGATGGCACAGTCTACTTCATGTACGTTCCCCTAATAGGAGGGTGCAGCAAGTATAGGTGGCAGCACAGGCCAAATTTACAACGTAAAAGTTTCAGTTTTGCAACACTAGATGGCAGTCTACGGACGGTTGTTGTGTCCGGTGGTCAACTGCACGATAGTTGATGATATATGAGATAGAGGATGGTCATCTAGAAAAAAAAAATCAGATAGATAATGATATTTATGGATATGAAATCATCAAATGACTTCTCCCGCTCTGGGTGGAGCGGAAGGGAGTGTCAGACTCTTACTGACTAAAACACACCCGTTTTCCGCCTAGTGCCCCGCGGCTAGGGTTGCCATCCGTCCGGGTTTCCCCGGATTTGTCCTAGTTTGGAGGGCGTCCGGGGAGCGTCCGGGCGGGGTTTTCAAAGGTGTCCTGGTATTACCCGGACATTTTTTCTGTTTAGGAATCCTCCATTGATTGAAAATTTGGAAGATAAGCAACAAATTAAAACAATACTTAGTTAGGTATGAAATAATTCATTCGTAATCGTAAGCGGGATAAGATCTAGGTACTTGTAAATCAGCAAAATTGCTGGCGCTATAGTTTATATTGAAAACACACTGTAATAGATTATTAAAAAAATAAAAGTTTATATTTTTTATATATTTATAAGGCTATTATATATTTTCGGGTCTGTTCGGGGAAAAAAGTCAATTTCACTCAATTGTCGGGGGTTGTAAAGATTTTGTCCGGCGTCGGCAATTTCGATGATGGCAACCCTTCCGCGGCCCTTCGGATAATAAAACATGATGTTTATTTTCAGAGCACAGACCCAGATCTAGTGCAAATGACGCGTACGGTTGCGCACGAGCACGACGCCTTGCAATGCTCTTTGCAAGCGGTGGAAATATGGACGGAGTTGGCGGTGCTTATAGATACAGGTAAAATTTGATGATGCAAACTTTGTCTTTGCATGTTTACGGTTTAGGCAAATAGGGATGTTGCCTGAGTAAAAAATATATGATTATGTTTAGTCCGTCAGTTAGAAATATTGGACCGGCGGTCTCAGCGTTGCTACTCTTGATTTTAAATTTCTTCCAATAGTATAGCAAATTAATGTGAATTATAAATCATTTGATAATAATGTGTTTTCGTCTTTATTAAGGAAACATTTATGTAATCCAAATATCAAAAGACCCTATTTGTTATTACTTACAAAAAAAAGCAGTTAGGTACTAACTTTGTAGGGATAATTATATTATGCACTAGTGTGTTATAGTTCGGTTTATGGCCCAAAGAACGATGTAATAAGGCTCAGTTTACGAGCAAGTGTGTTGAAAATAATTCAATTTCAGTGACCAACAAACAACTCGTGAAACCAGCGCTGCAGTTGGCTCAGATATTCGTTCAACAACTGCTACACTTCAGCAGAGCGGCGCACGCGCTGCAGCTAGCACACATTTGCTGCACAGTCGCGGTATATCTTGATGACAAGTACGTATTCATTCAAAATCAAAACCAGGTGCCGTTTATTTTAAACTAAGCTGAGAACAAGCACTTAACCGACTTACAAAAATCCCGAGGAGGTTCTCAGGTCGTCTGTATTTTTTTTTTGTTTGTGTTTTACCTCGTATATTTTTACTAGCTGTCCGCACATCTTTGTTTGTGTCACATTTTTCATGACTGCTCCGCTCCTATTGGTCTTAGCGTGATGATATATAGCCTATAGCCTTCCTTGATAAATGGGCTATCTAACAATGAAAGATTTTTTCAAATCGGACCAGTAGTTCCTGAGATTAGCGCGTTCAAACAAACAAACAAACAAACAAACTCTTCAGCTTTATAATATTAGTATAGATTGGGTGTACCTATCGATTTTGATGATTCTTTTTATATTCGAAAGGTGGTGCTTGTCGCGTTCAATAGGGTAGTTGACTAAAAAAATCTAATTAGTCCGTTAGATAGATTTCCAAAAAATATTGGACACGTATTTTTTCTTTTTTCACGTAGACAAAAAATGAAGACGATACAGAGCGTTGAAAACTAGTGTGACGTCACTACTCACTACAATTTTTACCGAGCCGTGACGTCACACGCTCCCACTCCTGATCTTTGATGCTTTTTATCTTCGTCAATTTTCATAGATTTGATAAAGGAAAAAATACGTGTCCATTATTTTTCTATAATCTAACTGACGGACTAAACATAATCATATATTTTTTACTCAGACAACATCCCTATTATCCAAATCGGTGGATAATTAGCAAAAATATCACTGAACAACACACACTGACAGACACATAAATTCATGTGTGTGTCTCTTTTTACTGTCGCTTCGTCTCATTATCTTAAAGCCAACATTTTTGAAGCTTTCACTTCTACCACGTGTGAATTGCACACATGTATTTTTTTTTTAGGGTGTTTTACCTCGTACTCGTATATTTTTACTGGGTTTACCTACCGATTTTGATGATTATTTTTATATTCGAAAGCTTGTGACGTCCAATTACACCCAGGACAAAGTTATGAGGTAACAAACACAAAAAAAGTTTAATTGAGAACTTTCTTCATTTTTGGAAGTCGATTAAAAAGGATGAGAGGTTCTCTTGTTAAAAAAAAATCCCATGAAAATACTATTCATGCTAGACTGAAATACAGTTGAATCCTCTTATAATGACATCGAAGGGAAGTGAAAAACACGTCATACTGAGCGGACGTCATAAAAAAGCGTAATCTTAGGAATTAAAGAAATTCCCATCTATATTAGTTATTTCGTGTAATAAGGAAAAACACAAAAAAAAAATATGTTGATAGTCGTAGATCAATCAAAACAAAGTCAGAAACATGGAATCAGGAATCATTACCAAACATAATTTCTGAAAAATAGGTAATAATAAGCGACATGTCAATAAACGAAGTAATTATATCTGTACTTTTTTTAAAGAAGTTAATATGAAAACCAAATGTATCTCTGTTTTCGTGGCTAAAGAATAACATCCGCACAGATCGATCTTCCAGGTTAAGCAACGCTTGCCAAGGTTAGTCTGTGGATGGGTGACCATCTTAACATAACGAGTTTCCTCCGTGCCTCGCAAAGCACGTTAAGCCGTTGGTCCCGGCTATCGTTTGTAGATCATTGGCAGTCGTTACGGATTGTCAGAAGTCAGAAAATCTGACTCCAGTCTTGCCAAGAAGTACCGTGTTCCCCAGTTATTGGGTTGTGGAGGTCTGGTAGGCAGCCGCTCTACGTTAAATACTGGTATTCAGCTGAATCCGGTATGTTTGGAAGCCGACCCCAATATATGTAGTTGGGAAAAGGCTAGGCAGATGAAGCGGTTGGTCAATATAGGCGGCGTCATAATAAACGGATTTCACTGTATGTTTCTTTACAGAGACGCCTATCTACGGAACGCAGGCGTACTTCTCTGCCACGTCAACAAACCCAGCCCTGCACTGCAAGCGATATTATGTCAAGCTGCAGAGTACTGGCCGGAGGTCGTACAAGCTGCTGACGGCTTGGAAAATGCTGTTGTGTTCTTGTGTGATGCTGCTGTAAGTGTAAACTGAATCTATACTAATAACTAGCTTCTGCCCGCGACTTCGTCGGTTAGTTGAAACTCTCAGCCCGATTGGTTTAAAATTGACAAAGTTTCATACAAACTTTCATCCCCTATTTTATCCCCTTGGGGGTAGAATTAATCAAAATCCTCTCTTAGCGGATACCTTCGTCATAACATCTACCTGCATGCCAAATTTCATCCCGATCCGTTCAGTGGTTTGGGCTGTGTGTTGATAGATCACTATATCAGTCAGTCACTTTTGAGTTATATATATTTAGATAGCTGACCCGGCAAATGTCGTTTTAGTAATTGTAATAATAATATTCTATATGTTCGGATAACAAAGATCCAGCGCGTTAGTAAACAGTAATAAAACTTAATACTAGTGTTAGTATTTTACATACAATAAAGAAAAACAAATCAATAGTATTACAAAAAGGACCAAATTAAAATTTAGCGATTGTCCTTCTCATAAAACTTTTAATAATCGGGGAGTCGAGACTCCGCCAAAGTTTTGCCACATAAAATAAAAATTCAGGGGGATGACAAATAGATATTGTCCGATTCGACGCGCTAGCCGATATGCACGCTAAGATTCACGAAAATCGATCGAGCCGTTTCGGAGGAGTTCAACCATAAACACCGTGACACGAGAATTTTATATACAGGGTTATTTGTAAAACACCAACAACCTCTTAAGAGGTCATTGTACTGATCATTATGAACAACTTACTATGGGATCAAACCTGAAATCGCGAAAAAAAAAATCTTTCCTTACATTTTGATTAGTTATACCTAAATGTAAGGCAGCTGATTTTTTTTCGCGATTTCAGAAACCGCGGGGCGCACCTAGTAATAAATAATTATGAAAACACGTTTGCATTTCAGATGTATTACAATAATATCGGACAAATAGGTGTATCGGCAAAATTGGTGCAGTTGGCTCAAACTAGAATTTTGAAATGTTACGAGAAATCTCCTGATGTCAACTGTAAGTATAATTTATCGGCTACAATGGGGTAGTTGACGAAAATAATTAAAAACACGCCGCAAGTGAACTAAAAAATTAAAAACAAGATAGATAATCTTTTCATTGCAGTCGGGGGACGGTTCCTTTTAATAGTTACTAGCTGCTGCCCGCGACTTCGTCCCCGTGGAATCCCCGATTTTAAAACATTCTTTATCGCTGCTCCGCTCCTATTGGCTTAAGCGTGATGATATATAGCCTAAAGCCTTCCTCGATAAATGGTCTATTCAACCCAAAAAGAATTTTTCAATTCGAACCAGTAGTTCCTGAGATTAGCGCGTTCAAACAAACTCTTCAGCTTTATAATATTAGTATAGGGTCCCCCAAGCCCGACTGCAATGAAAAGATTATTATCTATCTTGTCTTTAATTTTTTAGTTCACTTTTTGACATGGAAGGCGTGTTTTTATATTTTTTTTTAATTATTTGTTTTTTTTTTAGTTCATAGCTTTTTTTGCAAGCTTTAGATAATGACAGAATATGTAATCTAATGTTAACATTTTTATAAGGATTTTTGGCATGGCCAGTACGTGGAACCGAAACCGTAAATGTGTTTACAATACATTTATTTATTACATACTTTATTGTACACCTTGTAATAATAACAGGAAAAACATTTTATAAAAACAAGTGTACAATGGGCGGTCTTATCGCACAAGGCAATCTCTTACAGACAACCTTTGGATGGACTGAACGAAAGGAGAATAGGGTAGTTGCCTAAAAAAATCTAATTAGACTAGACTATTTATTCACGTAAACAAAAAACGAAGACGATATAGTGCGTTGAAAACTCGTGTGACGTCACTTCGTGCGACAATTTTTACTACGCCGTGATCAGTGATGTCACAAGCCCCCACTCATGATCTTTGAAGGTTTTTATCTTCGTCAATTTTTTGAGATTTCATAAAGCAAAAAATACGTGTCTAATATTTTTCGATAATCTAAGTGACGGACTAAATAGGATCATATTTTTACTCCTCAAGAAACATCCCTATTCAACCATCACGTAATAAAAATCACATTATCCTCTTGTGTGTTTCCAGTGGACCTAGCAGTGGGCAGACTGATGGAGTTACAGACTCTTCTCTGTCGTGACTCAGGACTCAGCACCATGAGCGCTGCCAACGGCACACAACGGCATTATCTGTCTATTTCTAACACTGGTAAGTATTGGTGACAGGCGGGTGTTTTAGGGGACTGTTTCATGCAAAACTAGCCTCTGCCCGCTACTTCGTTCGCGAGGAACAGTTATGTACGGTGCAACCGTACATAACGGGTTTGACGGGCCTGTTGGTCTAGTGGTTAGTGGCCCTGACTGCTAAGCCGGAGGTCGTGGGTTCGATTCCCACCCAGGACTAACTTTGTGTGATGAGCATGATTGTTTGTTCTGTGTCTGGGTGTGATTTATCTATAATATGTATGTATTTATAAATTATATAAGTATGTATATCAGTTGTCTGGTTACCATAACACAAGCTCTGCTTAGCTTGGGATCAGATAGCCGTGTGTGAGTTGTCCCAAGATATTTATATTTATTATATTTTATATTTAACCGCACACTCTGCAATTCAGCAGTTTTCGCCACACATTCATTTTAACTCATAATAATCAGTCAGTTCGCGTCGTGCTATCAAGTCAGCCAGGCGTTCTCGTTACCGCCAGCAAGGGCCGCGTCACTCACGTCATTTCCACACTATCAGTTCATTAAGCTCATTTTACGTTAAGTACCTTTGGGACAATACATTAGTTTTGAAAATGAAAATAATATATCTAGTTTTAATTTCCGCGAATATTTGTGGGTTGCAGGTATGCACCTCCCTCCCGCCCGCTATACCTGCAACCCACTAATATTCGCGGAAATTAAAACTGATATATTATTTTCATTTTCAAAATTAAAATGGATTTCCGCAAAGTAACGCCTGACTCAATCAATTTTTTTTTTCAATACGTTAGTGTTATGAACTTTATCTTCTTTTATTCCTTTCCTTCCTCATCTATAAGTAATGTATGGTCTAGCAAAGGATCGTACAAGTCACAAACCCCCTGATTTTGAAACATTTTTCATCAGTGCTCTACTCTTGTTGGTCTTAGCGTGATGATATACAGGGTTATTTGTAAAACACCAACAACCTCTTAAGGGGTCATTGTACTCATCATTATGAACAACTTTTACCATGGGACCAAACCTGAAATCGCGACCTGTACCTTACATTTATGTTCGTATAAGTAATCAAAATGTAGGGAACAGCTGATTTCTTTTTCTGTACAAATTTACTTCGTTAGTTTTGGCCAAGGCCACCACTCTATATATCACCAGAAAATGCCAATTCCGTAACATAATAAAATATCTTGAGATATTGTAAACTCGCGATAAATTGTCAACTTGTTGAATTTGATAGTGTGATAGTACATAATACTACAATTTATCGTATTTTCTGGCCTAGCCAAGTACATGAATAGGGAACTTAGGGCTCCCCGACACGGACAGTTTAGGTTCGATGTATGATCGGAGCAGTGGCGTGCAGTGGTTCGAGTTAGGGTAGGCCAGAGAAAATGTCCAAATAAATTTTAAAAATAACCACATTATTCAGGGTTGATTTTTAATTAAATGAGTTTTTTTTAAATAGCCTATTTAAAAAAAAAATACCACATTTCAACCCTAAATAATGTGGTTTTTTTTGGACATTATTTTCTGGCCTACCCAACTTGAACCACAGCACTGTACTGGATCGGAGCTAGAGTGAGCGAGCGAACTTAGTTTTGACTTTGGGATGACTTAAAAGTGATTACTGACTATCAAATCCAAGAAGTTCACAATTTGTCGAGAGTTTTCAATCTATAAAGATATTTTATAATCTTACGCATTTTACAAATATCCGGTGACAAGATAGTACACAAGCCTGTGCGCAAATGTAGATGCCCACTCTCTTACTACATTTTTACAAACAGGTCGATGGGCAATCCTACACCGTGAAACTGTGAAAGGTAGAACAAGCTACATAATACAGCGGCGATGATATCCTATAGACACTATATTAGTGGCGCCCCGGAACAAAGTGACGTTAAAATGAATATGTAGCATCGCATAAGCGAGCGATACGACAAACTTACCGTGCGCGTACGCCGCCGGTACAAAGTTAAGCGTCTCCCTTCCCCGCGAGACATGTTTCCGCGCCGCACGTAATATCGTACTTACCTATTGTTAAAGAACTGATTGTGTAATTGTTCCTATTTTTTTTTTGACGTGACCACTCGCAGTTCAGCACACTAAGGCTGGTTACTGCTTAACCGAACAATCCTGTGGTAGCCTCAAATGAATTTAAGGCCCCCAGCCAGGGCTAAAAACTAAATGACCGCTTCGCTAAGGGCATCCCCTGTGGGATACGGGCCTCGGCTTAACGGGGTAATTGAGAGGGGCAGCAAAGGGACAGGCTGGGTCTAGTTATTAATATTTAGGGGATTTAACGCTAATGGCTCAGTGGCGCGGGTTGGCTCGTTAGGCAAAAGTCGGGGAGGGAAATAATTAATTGTACCTAAGTATTGTTCCCAAATTATATTGTGTGTCACCATGTTCGATGTGTTTCACTAAGCCATCACATCGAACATGCACAAAGCCATCGCCATTAGAAATATATTTAACTTTATTTACAGCCTCAAAATGGTACGGGCGCCGGCTGGTGGCGCTGACGCTGAAGTACCGCATCTACCGCAGCAGCGCGCGCGCGGTGCGCTCGGGGCGCGCGCTGCGGCTGTGGCGGCGCGCGCGCAGTGCGGCGGCCGTGGCGCTGCCGGCGCTGGCGGCGCTGCAGCTGGCCCGCCTGCACGCCGACATCGTCAACGTCTACAGGATGGACGACGCGCAGGTAGCTCACGATGTCCAACGGAATCAACGTATAAAAAAACCCCCGACTTACAGAATTAACGTAACCCAAGAATATCAACATTGGTTTGCCAAATATCCTTGACTGCAGCGCCCCCTGATGAGTTGTCACCGTAACACCTAGCTAAGAACATGCACCAATCAAACCCGAACCCATCACTGAAAACCACATGAAAATCGGACTAGTAGTACTGGAGATAAATGGGAACATTGGTTTGCACAAACAAACATACTCTCACCCCAAACGCATACCCTGTCTCCGTTCCGTCGTGGGTAAATTATAGGGCTCATTGTACTCATCACTATGAACAACTTTTCGAGGCCAGCACTGTTATCGCGAAAAAAAGATTACTGCCCCATACATTTATGTGCACATAACTCTTATGAGCGTATACACCAAGCGGCATTTCATACAATGTTCAAGTCGTTATTTTCCGAAATGACTGAACCGATTTTCATGAAACTTCACTCATATAAGCCGGATACATAGGTCAAAAACTTAGTTGAAAACATTTTCGATAAATAGTGTTACAGTTAAATTAGACCCATTTTAATTTTTACATACCAACATAAATTTCCAATTATCTTTTTTTAAATAAGACATTTCGGAAATGTTTCAACTAACTTTTTAGACCTGTGTATCCTGCTTATATGTGTGAAGTTTCATTAAAATCGGTTCACCCATTTCGCAAAAGAGTGACTTGAAAATTTGTATGAAATGCCATACGGCGTACACGCTCTTAATAATGTACTGAATTTTCATTTTATTAACCTCATAAATACCGATTTTTCTTCTAATTCAGGTAAAAATAGAAAATCGCCTAAAATACATCATAGGCTTACGACCATCGAACAACGGGCCATCCACAGAACTAGAGCCAAAAGTAGAAATGTTCGCGCCAAAACAAGACTTGGAAATGATGCTGGACAGCCAATGTTTCATGTCGCAAGTTAGTCCTACGAGGAAGTACATCACTATTCCGGGTTTCCGGATGCCCGAGTTCTTCCGTCACGATTCCTGCGATTGCTATGCATGTGCTAATCCTCTTTGCTCCATTATTGCTTATATAACTGGCGGGCTAGAAGCATCAGTGTATTTTAGAGCAAATGAGATCGAAATTGCCGGTAATTACTTCAAAGGAGTTATTAATAGTTTTGGCTATTTTGAAGCTAAGTTGAAAAGTGTTTTGAAGACGTATTCAGAATTGGATTTCGAGAAATATGTTATAGACCATGTTAAAAGGATGTTTGAAGAGCAGTTCAGGAAAGTTAAGTTGGAAGTTTTGATAGAGGCGTCGTTCTACGAGCTGAGAAACGCAAATTTTGATGCGGCTGACGATTATATAGTCACAATACACGAAATTCTTCAAGACTTAGAAGAGAAAGACGGCTATTTGAGTAATGAAGTCATGAATTTAATGATAGCGTCAGCCAAAGTCAGAAATGTGACCAAAAAGAAAGAGTTTGATTTAGAAGCCGAGTTTGAAAACTTGAAATTGAGCCCAAAAGCGAACACGGAGGGTGACAAAACACCCGAATCGAAGGTAAAACCACCTCTGCTATCAGAGATATCAGCGAAAAAAGTAAAAGACGAAGAATTACCGAAGAAAAGAAAAGTCATCATACTGAACTTTGATGACGACAGTTCAGACGAAAAGGAGATTGTAAAACCGAAACCCAGAAAAAAGGTTTCCGAATTCAAAATACCGGTTCCTGTAACTTCAAAGCCTGTTATTGAAAATCTCACACCAAGACCGACACCAAAACCGGTGATAACCGTAACAGACACTACAAAAACTCCAAAAATCGACAAAAAGGAGCAATCAAACGATTTTTTTACACCACATTCGACTCCAGACCAATTTTTCACACCTCTAAACACTATAAAGACATATTCAAAGTTGTCTTTAAGAAAAGGGATAGTTAAGAATCTTGAACAGGAGTTTTCTACGCCCAAAACTGGGTCGGAGAGGGAACATGTAAAAGGATTGGAGCTACCCTCGAGGTCCGGTAGGAAGGAGGAAAAAGATAGGGCTCTAAAGAGGGCGACCAGCCCCGGGAAGTTGACAGATAGCAGGACCCGCCCGCGGAGGGTTAGGCAACCTAAGTTGACCGATGAGTAACAAAATGTAACATATTGGGAATTATAAACGTATTGGGAACTTAAGGCTGTTTCATTTTTCTACAAAACGTCACAAATCTCTTATACCGAGTTCATACTGTACATACCTGCGGGCGTACCATGAGGTGTTAAAACAAACAACCAAAAATTAAGATTTAGAGGAGTTTATTAAATAAAAAATATGTATAAGAATCTTCTATTACTATAATGATAAAATATTCGAAGAGATAGAACTATTCTACCGAAAAGTCGCGCACTTTGACTGTATTCGACGAGATTGCGTCGGATACTGTAGTTTGAACCTTAAATCAATGACTGTTAGTCACAAAGACGCTCACCCGCTTACATTTTATTCAAGAATATAATTCACAGTGCGAGATAAATTCAATCCACTACCACTCAGGTAATCGACTTTAAAGTGAATAGTCTGTTTTAGGGAACGAGCAAAAACTATAGGTGGCAGCAGACGCGTCAATGTCAAGTATATTTTACGTATGTTTCAAATTTGCAACGCTAGATGGCAGTCTACTTCGTGCACGTTCCCCTAATAGTAGGGTGGGTGCAGCAGCAAATATTTACAACGTAAAAGTTTCAGTTTTGCAACACTAGATGGCAACGCAACGCTGTGCACGTTCCCTATTCGCAAATTTGATAAATACCTCGCATTATGAATTCAAATGTAGCGTGATACAATTGGCTTGTTCTTGACCATTTTACATGATTCTTCGTAGACAGATTTTGATTTGTTGAAGTGCGAGACAATCATTAAAGGAGCGCTATACGAACAGTAAATATCGATTTCCTATGTTTACCTCTTTTCTCTAGGTTCCCAAAACGAGAAGGTTATCAATTTGACTGAATAGGTAGACTTTATAATCCAGAAGATGTTTTCAGCTAGAGGTTAGTTATGTCTTTCTAGAACTACCCTCAATTTAAATTATCGTCCAAGCATACAACTTTTTAAGCCAGCTTAAACCACTTAGGAATTCGAAAACCTAGTTGATATGATAAAACTGATCAACAGTTAATCCTTTAGTGGACAGATGTCACAGGTCCCGGGACAATGATCAAAAAGGCACGAATGATAAATGGACATTGCTAGAACTCCTCTACTGGAACCATCTAAATCGAGTTTTCCCGCCAGGAGCCTGATAGATACTGTTCGCATAACTTACGACTTAAATTTAGTTGCATGATAGTTTTCAATGTTAATCTAACACAAATATACTACACACATGTATCTATCAAACATACAAGTTAAATATTGATTTTAAATGTAGAAAACTGTAGTTTTTGGTCGCACCTGCGCAATGATCACGCGCCATGTTGTTTTAGCTGTCAAACTTGACAGGTCGCGTCATGTAGGTTATCCGTTCTGAGACTAGGCTTTCCATTGCTATCAGCATGGTATGCAGCTGATTTAGTATGCGAGTTACTACTGCATAGTAATTTGTGGCCTGCCTTATACCGAACGCCAGATAAATGTGCAGTAAAGGTCATTGCCCTTTCCTTGATATCTCTTCGTAGGTACATGGACAAAAAAAAATGAATCGTTTTCCATTACTAGTAAATATAAAGGATCACGATGGATGTCGATTCAATATAGCATTAATTAATTATTTCTGTTTTAAGAATTAAGGTTGTCAATAAATGTAGGTGGGTCAATGACCGTTATTAAACATTTATCTGGCGTTCGGTATAGTACGGCAAACTGTTGCATAGAACTGTTGTATGCAGCCGATTTAGTACATGAGAGTTATTTTATTACTTCATAGTCATTTGTAGCCTGCTTTAGACCAACAAACTGTTGTATAAACTTGGGTCGCGTTAAGTGAATATAATATGCAGGGCGATTGGTAATTGGGTATTTTACTAGTTATAAAAATCATTATTCTATTTTGTCCGTCCGTTGGATTTTCAAAAAATATTGGTCAGGTATTTTTTGTAATTTCAAAAAGATAAAAGCCCATCAACGTTCAAGAGTGTGTAAAAATTCACGTCGCTGGTAATTATTGTAGCACATATAGTAACGTCACGCGAGTATTCAACGCGCTGTATCGACTTAAAATCGTGTCCAATATTTTTTTAAATCTATCAGACGGATTAATTAGATTTTTTTTCAGTAAAATACCCTATTGAGTATCCCTTCATATGAGATGCTCTAGAGCCGATTTTGAACCCAGTATTTTGCGACCTTAATTGTATAGTCTGTAATACAACACTCCTGCCTGAGCCTTTAGGAGGAAACAGAGGTGATATTAATTTTCTAACCCAACCCAAGTTTCTTACATTAGATGCGACCAACATCTACAGTTTTAGTTATAATTTGACACATAATATAGTAAACGGTTTTGATAATAATATAGAATTAACTCTATTGCTCTGAATTGGGACCACCATCGAAGTTTTGATGTTACAACTCTTATCTTTTATAGCGTGGTGGTTGTAAACTATCATTGATGTTTTCTAGTTTAAGCAGCCATTTTAATCCAGAAATAGTCGATCGTTAAATGATATTCCGGTTTAAATTTGACTATGGCTAATAATAATATCATCCATATTACTATGTAATTCAAACCTAATATGTTGCATGCCGTAAGGTAAAATGTATCGGGACACTTAATAAATATTCCAACTTATATGTATACCTACATTATCAGCAAATAAATGATTTCTGATTTCGACTATTCGTAACGACTGTCACAAGATCTAGAAATGGCAGTTGGTACCAATGGCTTAACGTGCTTTCCGAAGCACGGAGGAGTCTCGATATGTTTTGGCCGGTCGCCCTACCACGGGCCGTTGTGCGGTTGTTATTCACGAGTTCCTCTATCGCCATACAAGGAGATATTTAAACGCGGATAGATGCAAAAATAAATGGCTACTCTAAACTAGATGAAAAAAGAAAAGTGTATTAGTAGACATACATTCACATACAACACTTACATTTTTAATAACTATTAATAGTAATTCTAGTGTTAAATAAATATGATTAAGATATTGTACTTGTTTAAAAATAATATAGAGATGATACAACACTAGAAAAAAAAAAAACATTATTTTTTTGCCAAAGTTTACAGTTACCAGAGGCGTTATCTATGCCCCGGTGTCTATGCCCATCTAGAGTTATTAAAGGATCTTTAACTTCAGATTCATATCTCTGTAATAGACTGATCCTTACATCGGCAAAATAGATTACTCATAGTACAATAAAATAACTTAATTTTTCGATATTAATTTTTCTAAATAAAATAAAAATGTGTATGTCACAAACATACTAACTCATAGTTTCTTATTTTATTTACAATATTAGCCAAGATACTCCAAAGTAATAATGTACAGACTAAAATGACCCCATAAACAAATAGTTGTGGAGTCAGTTTTTTAATTTTAGATTTCAATAAAATTATCAACTTAAAATAGTTTTTTTTTCATGTTATTATTTGATCGTTAGTACAGCTTTAAACACTGTTTTTTTTTATTAATGTCTGGTCTTTTCCCAATTATGTAGGACGGCTTTCAGTCTTAAACTGTGTGCATCAGAATATTTGAATTTACATGAAGTGTCACCTGACCTCCAAAACCCAAATACTGGAGATTATTCATGATTTTCTGACTGCCAATAGACTGTTATACAGTTCTATGACAACTTGCTGGTTATGACCTTGTCGCAGCTATAAACTAGCCGACTCAAGAGTAGCTAGAGTTCCTACCCCGATCGATACACACACTCTTGGGAAATGGCTAGACATATTTATTAAGATAATAATATAACTTAATGTTTATACATGTTACAGCATAAACGTAATACCTATTACCCCCGGGGTCATTGTACTCATCATTATGAATCAGCTGTTCAGTAGATTTGAGTTATACAACCATTTCAGTTTTAGTTTGGTAAATGATGAGTACATGACCCTTTAAGAGATATTGCGTTAACTCTGTTAGAAGTTCCTATAAAATCTTAGTATAAATATACTTTTATAATGATTAAAGATGTAGAGTTAAAATATAATAGATTTTACTGTCCACTACTGTGATTGGTATAAGATATGGCTGTGTGCCATTATGTGAATAAAACGCGTTCTAAATCTTAGAACATGCTCTACGTATCTTTGTTATTCTATTCGTATATCAATCACACAGTACGGAGACTATATTACTTGTTATTAAAATTAAAACATACGTTTTTTTTTAAAGTCACCATCCTTCCCATAGATTTACAAATACCCTCTCTCTGTAATTTTTCATCATTCATTCATAAATATTTTCATATGTAACTTATATTAGAAATAAGAACTTAAAATGAGAATATAGAATTACATAAAGACAAACCGCATTCCGTTTTAGCTGTCGTATATGTATCAAATAGACGGAAACACCCTTTTTCTAAATACAGCCTATCAATAAAACTCTCAATTCGAGGAAATACAATCAAACCGATCTTGCTAGTCTTTCTGAGAGCAAAAGATTTACTTTATTACGCTGAACCGTATGTTTTCATTACTTTCGCTGTAAATCTCATTCAAAAGAGGGTATTTGAATGAGATTTTCTTTGATTCGTAACACCAAATATTTACATTTTCGAGCAAATCCTTACAAACTGATCTTGCTAGTCTTTCCGACAGCAAAAGATTTTCTTTGTTAATCTGATCAGCATGTTTCCATTACTTTGGCTGTAAATCTCATTCAAATACCCTCTTTTTTGATTCGTAACACAAATTTATTTACATTTTAGATCCAATCCTTACAAACTGATCTTGCTATCTTTTCGACAGCAAAAGATTTTGTTTGTTAATCTGATCAGCATGTGGTCTTTACTTTAGCTGTAAATCTCATTCAAATACCTTCTTCTTTGATTCGTAACACTAATTTATTTACATTTTAGATCCGATCCTGACAAACTGATCTTGCTCAGCAAAAGATTTTCTTTGTTAATCTGATCAGTATGTTTTCATTACTTTGGCTGTAAATCTCATTCAAATACCCTCTTTTTTGATTCGTAACACAAATTTATTTACATTTTAGATCCAATCCTTACAAACTGATCTTGCTAATCTTTTGACAGCAAAAGATTTTCTTTGTTAATCTGATCAGTATGTTTTCATTACTTTGGCTGTAAATCTCATTCAAATACTCTCTTCTTTGATTCGTAACACTAATTTATTTACATTTTAGATCCGATCCTTACAAACTGATCTTGCTAGTCTTTACAACAGCAAAAGATTTTCTTTGTTAATCTGATCAGTATGTGTTCATTACTTTGGCTGTAAATCTCATTCAAATACCATCTCTTCGTTATTCTAACACCAAATATTTACATTTTCGAGCAAATCCTTACAAACTGATCGGCTAGTCTTTTGGACAGCAAAAGATTTTCTTTATTAATCTGACCAGCTGTTCCTTCGAACCTCAAGCAAATACCAATTTCATTACAACAATTATATTTAAAAAATCGACCATACACGCGTGTACCTTACCTGCCAGTCGTATTTCAAACTTCTTGATTACATTTTTTATACATTGATATAATAACATGGTACAACTATGCTATTACATTCATTCACAGTTATGGTTGGTGATACTACATACAATAAATAATATGCTGATTTTTTTTCTGTATTTTACGTTTTTCACAATTAGATTTGATTATCGTAAGTTTTTTATTTACATTTATGAGCCACACAGCATCGTTGGCAGTGGAATTTGCGATATGAGTTAGCGTTTATTCTTAAATATCATTCAATATTCACACCCACGATGCTGTCTGGCTAAGAGCAATATTGCAACGTAACTTCAGTGATTCGATCGCGTTCTAAATATTAGAATATAGCGAACTCCATCAATCGCTACGCGCTATTTTTCACACTGTTGATGTGTCCATTTTGAGTCGATGAAACACAATGCACCCGGAGCAAACGGTTGCAAACTTACAACTAAGGTTTGCGCATAACTTTAATGGGAGGCGCGATCTAAAGATTAGAATATAGCGAACTCTTCAAAGTCGTTATGCGCTTACAATTAGGTTCACACTGAAAGTGTCCGAGTCGAGTCGATGAGTAACTACGGCAACACAATTCATAGTTACGTGTTTAAAACTACATTCACACTGAAAGTGTCCATTTTTGAGTAGCGTAGCTATTTCGTGAACAGTGTTTGCACAGCACTACTTAAAATTACGTTTTGCGCATAACTTCAATGGGAGTCACGTTCTAAAGATTAGAATATAGCGAAACTCTTCAAAGCCGTGATGCGCTTACAACTAGGCTCACACTGAAAGTGTCCATTTTTGAGTATCGTAGCTATTTCGCGAGCAGTCGTTGCACACTTACCTACAATACGTTTTGCGCCAACTTCAATGGGAGTCGCGTTCTAAAGATTAGAATATAGCGAAACTCTTCAAAGCCGTGATGCGCTTACAACTAGGCTCACACTGAAAGTGTCCATTTTTGAGTATCGTAGCTATTTCGTGAACAGTGTTTGCACAGCACTACTTAAAATTACGGTTTGCGCATAACTTCAATGGGAGTCGCGTTCTAAAGATTAGAATATAGCGAACTCTTCAAAGTCGTGATGCGCTTACAACTAGGCTCACACTGAAAGTGTCCATTTTTGAGTATCGTAGCTATTTCGCGAACAGTCGTTGCACACTTAAAATTACGTTTTGCGCCTAACTTCAATGGGAATCGCGTTCTAAAGATTAGAATATAGCGAACTCTTCGAAGCCGTGATGCGCTTACAACTAGGCTCACACTGAAAGTGTCCATTTTTGAGTATCGTAGCTATTTCGCGAACAGTCGTTGCACACTTAAAATTACGTTTTGCGCCTAACTTCAATGGGAATCGCGTTCTAAAGATTAGAATATAGCGAACTCTTTGAAGCCGTGATGCGCTTACAACTAGGCTCACACTGAAAGTGTCCATTTTTGAGTATCGTAGCTATTTCGCGAGCAGTCGTTGCACACTTAAAATTACGTTTTGCGCCAACTTCAATGGGAGTCGCGTTCTAAAGATTAGAATATAGCGAAACTCTTCAAAGTCGTTACACGCTTACAACTAGGTTCACACTGAAAGTGTCAATTTTTGAGTACCGTAGCTATTTCGCGAGCAGTCGCCGAAGAGTCACTGTTACGTTTTGCGCATAACTTCAATGGGAGTCGCGTTCTAAAGATTAGAATATAGCGAACTCTTCAAAGTCGTGATGCGCTTACAATTAGGTTCACACTGAAAGTGTCAGAGTCGAGTCTATAGTGATACGATTCATAGTGACACACTTAAAACTACATTCACACTGAAAGTGTCCAAGATTTGGCGGCAGCCGACAGACGAAAAAAAAAATACTTTAGCAGGATTATCTCACTTTTTATTCACCTTTAGATCACTAAGTGTTTTTCTTGTTTTAGAGTTGCACTGTAAACACGGCACTATAGTGTCACAGAATCAGTCGGATTCAACACTGTCCAATTTTTTAAATATATTCGTTTTAAAAGTTACAAAAAAACAAAACAAAAACAAACAAAAAAATAACACAAAATATTGGTGTGTTTATATGCCTATAACAGGCATTTTTTTCTATAAAAGTATAAAAGTACAAACTTTTTTTTTTTCAATTACGTTTCAAATCCTAACTACATATCAGTGTCTTGTGTGACGTTTCGAACATGTCATGGGCACTGAAATTGGATATATTAGTTTCCGGTACAGCGTCCAGAGCATCCAAACCACACATCACTTTTTGTCCTGATTACCTGTTGGTCATCACAAAATCAATACGAAGCTGAAGCGTCGTATTAATTTCCATCAATTGTTTTTGTTGTCACTCCCAAAAAGTTAAGTTTCCAGAGCGTCTGAGTTTCTAGTTCACACATAGTTTGGCACTGCTATACGATCCGATAAAACCATTTTAGGTAGCGGTACAGCGTCCTGTGTGTCACCCCGAATAACGTAGATGTTACGGAGCGTCCGAAGATTTAGAAATAGATTTATTAACGTGATTAGGCACTTAGACACAGCAGCGTCCTAACACGGTCTAGCTAGGTTTAGAACAGCCTACACATGATACACTAAGCTATATCCCCCCGCTCACAGGTCGGAGAGCGCCCCCGCCGCCAGGTCCACGCACAGCACGGCGGCGGGGGCGGCGCGCCCTCAGCTGCGCCGGTGCCGCCCGCCGCGCCGCCGGCGCTCGCGCCGCACCTGCACCCCACGTCCGGTTATATCACATGCCATAAACCATTGCAGCCAGCTAGCTGATTGTACACAGTTGCTAAAGATAGTGAATGAGAAATCAACTTCCAAAAGTATTTTTTGTAAAATGTTTTTTATTTTTCACTTTTTAGTGGTTCACTCCCAGCTAAACATACCCATCACAGCGTACGTGGTATAAATTGGTGTAAACAATAAACAAACATGCGATTTCAGCTATCCCGACCGATTTGCTATCATTTATTGAACTATCATTTATTAATTTTAGCTATTTTAACCGCCTACGCAAAAGAGGGATGCTTTTGCGTAGGCGGTTAAAATAGCTAAAATACGGATATTAATCGTGCGTCAACCCTTTGCAACAAAAAAATATTTTTTCAAATCGGAGTTAGGAGTTATGCGCGAACAAACATTAAAAAAATATACAAACATCCGAATTGAGAACCTCCTCCTTTTTTAGAAGTCGGTTAAAAATCAATTAGAAGTAAAAATGACAGCTGCAAAACGAAAAAGCGACATCTTATTTAGCGAATATTTTTATAAAGGATGGGCGGTCCCTTTAGTTCTATTTTAGAGACCGTGCATATTATAAAGCGTCTTAGGTCACCCGATATAAGGGGGGAAAGGAGGGTTGGTTGCTATCCGCTACTGCATTTGACCTGATAGTAGCCAGAACATTTTGGTTCCAGAAAAGAGACAAACTGACGGATGGAGGACTTTGGGAAACAGTTATCGTATGGCGTTTCAGAAGCAATTGAAAGCTCACAGAATCAATTCAATTTCATGCTTGGTCGAGGTACAAGGCATGCAATTTTTATTATCCGCCAGCTGTGCGAGAAATACTTGCATAAAACAACATAAAAACCATTCAAAAGCACCGTTTAATGGTCTAATTGAAATAAACGCTTTGAGTTTGACTCTGCGATCTCTCCAGTCCTATGCCTTCTTACGCTGGAACACCCATATCAAGCTACTCTGACTTTCGATACCTCAGGACCCCAAGTCTGCTATTTTTATAAATTTGTCATTTCAACACGATCCCATTGTCATTTTGTTAAAAATTCGTAATCTGCTAAATTCATAATGGTCGATCAATGGTCTCATAATACTTTTTGATAACCGAGCTATTAAAAGCAATAACTGCACAACGACGTTCTAAAGATAGATCACTGATCAAAGGAACTATCAAAATTTTAGAAGATTACCGCATACGTCTGTGATTCATTTGTCATTATGTACGAGATTACCATTCTATGCCATTCCTTTCAATGGAGTGTCAGAGGTTTACCACTGGAAAGTCATAGTGACGCTTTTATATTAGTAGACTAGCTGCTGCCCGCGACTTCGTCCCCGTGGAATCCCCGATTTCAAAACATTCTTTATCGCTGCTCCGCTCCTATTGGCTTAAGCGTGATGATATATAGCCTAAAGCCTTCCTCGATAAATGGTCTATTCAACCCAAAAAGAATTTTTCAATTCGAACCAGTAGTTCCTGAGATTAGCGCGTTCAAACAAACAAACAAACTCTTCAGCTTTATAATATTAGTATAGATATAGATTACCAAACTTGTAAAAATCAACCATTATGAAATCAGTGACAGACCATTCTGACACTATTGTAACAGCAGACTTGAGGCCCTGGTCGCTTGTCCAAGAGGATGGCGATGTATACATTATGTCTCGGTATCAAGTCAGAATGGATGAAATGGCGGCTGGTCACTAGAACAACTTGCGACCCACGGATGCCCTGCAAGCCTTATAGCCATAACGAAAACTTCCCAAAACGTTCACCCTCCCAAAACGTCCACTTCCCAAAATAGTAATTCCCTAAATGTCCTTTTCGTGTGTTCGGATTTTGCATTTTGTTCGGCAATGCATGAATTCCTCGAAAAGAACGCGTAATCAAAATTTAGAATTTAAATAAATAACGACATGTCAACCTCGTCTTCAGCCCAGCGCTCATGTTTCAGCCACTCCTGGTATTTGTACCACCATTCCTCCCACTTGAAGTAGTCGCCATACATGACTTATTGTGCTCAGCCCCTCAGCGTACATCACGGAAACTTCCCCTTACCGTGCCGACCTCGCTTTTAGCCCAGCGCTCGTGTTTCAGCCACTCCTGGTACTAGTACCACCAGTCCTCCCACTTGACCTAGTCGCCATACAAGACTTATTCAGCTCAGCCACACAGCGTACACCATAGAAACTTCGCCTTACCGTGCCGACCTCGCCTTAAGCCCAGCGCTCGTGTTTCAGCCACTCCTGGTACTAGTACCACCATTCCTCCCACTTGACGTAGTAGCCATACAAGACGTATTCAGCTCAGCCCCCCAGCGTACACCATAGAAACTTCGCCTTACCGTGCCGACCTCGCCTTCAGCCCTGCGCTCGTGTTTCAGCCACTCCTGGTACTGGTACCACCATTCCTCCCACTTGACGTGGTAGCCATACAAGACTTATTGTGTTCAGCCCCTCAGCGTACAACATGGAAACTTCCGCCTCACCGTGCCAACCTCGCCTTACCCCAGCTCTCGGGTTTCAGCCATTCCTGGTACTGGTATCATAATTCCTCCCACTTGACGTAGTAGCCATACACGACTTATTCAGCTCAGCCCCCCAGCGTACAACATAGAAACTTCGCCTTACCGTGCCGACCTCGCCTTCAGCCCAGCGCTCGTACGCGCGCTCGTGTTTCAGCCACTCCTGGTACTTGTACCACCATTCCTCCCACTTGAAGTAGTAGCCATACATGAAGTATTATGCTCAGCCCCTCAGCGTACACTATAGAAACTTCGCCTTCAGCCCAGCGCTCGTACGCGCGCTCGTGTTTCAGCCACTCCTGGTACTTGTACCACCATTCCTCCCACTTGAAGTAGTAGCCATACATGGCTTATTCAGCTCAGCCCCCCAGCGTACACTATAGAAACTTCGCCTTACCGTGCCGACCTCGCCTTCAGCCCAGCACTCGTACGCGCGCTCGTGTTTCAGCCACTCCTGGTACTTGTACCACCATTCCTCCCACTTGAAGTAGTAGCCATACATGAAGTATTATGCTCAGCCCCTCAGCGTACACTATAGAAACTTCGCCTTCAGCCCAGCGCTCGTACGCGCGCTCGTGTTTCAGCCACTCCTGGTACTTGTACCACCATTCCTCCCACTTGAAGTAGTAGCCATACATGGCTTATTCAGCTCAGCCCCCCAGCGTACACTATAGAAACTTCGCCTTACCGTGCTGACCTCGCCTTCAGCCCAGCGCTCGTACGCGCGCTCGTGTTTCAGCCACTCCTGGTACTTGTACCACCATTCCTCCCACTTGAAGTAGTAGCCATACATGAAGTATTATGCTCAGCCCCTCAGCATACACTATAGAAACTTCGCCTTCAGCCCAGCGCTCGTGTTTCAGCCACTCCTGGTACTTGTACCACCATTCCTCCCACTTGAAGTAGTAGCCATACATGGCTTATTCAGCTCAGCCCCCCAGCGTACACTATAGAAACTTCGCCTTACCGTGCCGACCTCGCCTTCAGCCCAGCGCTCGTACGCGCGCTCGTGTTTCAGCCACTCCTGGTACTTGTACCACCATTCTTCCCACTTGAAGTACTAGCCATACATGAAGTATTATGCTCAGCCCCTCAGCGTACACTATAGAAACTTCGCCTTACCGTGCCGACCTCGCCTTCAGCCCAGCGCTCGTACGCGCGCTCGTGTTTCAGCCACTCCTGGTATTTGTACCACCATTCCTCCCACTTGACATAATCGCCCAGTGTTAACCCTGCAAACAAAAACCTTCTTAGTTTTCTCATTCCTTAGTTAAACTCTACTAGAGGAACCGTGCTGCTCTTGTTAATCTAACGCATATTGAAAGTCAAGTTGACTGTCCACAACTCTCTTCCTGCCAATTCAACAAATTTAGGTACACAGCTCAAACAAATGAGCTTGTTCCAGCTTTCAGCCTTCATCATCAATCTTATTAGATAAAAAATCGAGTTTGAGTAACGGTAAAATGGGGTGAATAGAAATGCAGGGGTGAATAAATACGAAACTTTGACTTGAATTTTCTCGTTATTTAAATATTGCTTGCAGAAATTAAAAACTCCTGGATGGTTTATGAGAAACTGTTAATATGGTATTTAAGCGAAAATCCCAATTAAAGTTTTGTTTTTATTCACTCCTGCATTTCTATCCACCTCGTTCTACGGTATACCCCACACAATACCGTATTGGTAGATACATAGATTGGTAGAATGAAGATGAAAAGCATCAAAGATCGGAGGACTTGTAAAGAACTATTCAAGAGAACCATCCTCAACAGCAATGGAAAGATTATTATTTATTTATGTACAGCTTACAGCTAACAAAACAGACAAAAATGGAAACACAGTCACCAAAAAGCCAATTACAAGTCCTCACGTGTAGACACACATTAATTATATGTCGTGTATCTACCTTGTTTTTAATTTTTTAGTTCTCTTTTTGACATGGCAGGCGTGTTATTATTTTTTTTTTTTTTGGAACGCTATCTGATGGACTAATTAGACTCCTTCAGTCAAGTATCGTATCGGTCTCACCTCGCAGATATCCCCGCTTCTTGTAGTAATCGTATCGGACGCGCACGTCGTCCCACGACGGCAGCCCGGCCGGCGCCGCCAGCAGGAGCTCCTCGGGGTAGCTGCCCGCTGCTGCTCCTTCCAAGGCCCTGGGGAAGAACATATGTGTTAGAACAACATATTCAGCTACTTACTCTTTGTTAATAACGAGTATTTTGTACTACTTGTTTACGTTACACTTGCAATTCGGCACCGACTTCTATTTCTCATTACTATACGACTGAAAATTAATCATCGAATGAGAATCTTACCTTGCCGTAACACAGTTTTAACTAGCGCGGAAGGTAATGAACTTTATTTATGTATACCGTCAATGGACATTTATCATTCGTTTATGTTTTAGTAAGCAAGTTAATTTACGTAGTTTTATTGTCACTTTGTTATACTTAAAAATCGTTATCTAAGTTATGATTTTACTGTGTATTTGTGCAAGTGCCTTATAAACTTCGGGAGTGTACCTACATTAAAAACTTAGAAACTATGTAAGTACTTTAGTTATAACAGCGTTGTAATGTTTACTACTGGTGTACTGTGTCTAAGTTGGATAAATAAATTCTATTCTATTCTATTTTAATACGAAACCGTCAGTCTTCGTTAAAAGGTTTATTCCTGAAAAGTCAACTAATTAAATTTCTATTTCGTTGGCTAGCAGAGTGCAGTGAGTACATACGGGTAGGGCGTGGGCGCAGGCGGCGCTGCGGCGGCAGCGGCTAGCTCATCACGCTCGATGTGCACGTGCGGCGCGCTCGGCTAGCGGAGTGCAGTGAGTACATACGGGTAGGGCGTGGGCGCAGGCGGCGCTGCGGCGGCAGCGGCTAGCTCATCACGCTCGATGTGCACGTGCGGCGCGCTCGGCTAGCGGAGTGCAGTGAGTACATACGGGTAGGGCGTGGGCGCAGGCGGCGCTGCGGCGGCAGCGGCTAGCTCATCACGCTCGATGTGCACGTGCGGCGCGCTCGGCTAGCGGAGTGCAGTGAGTACATACGGGTAGGGCGTGGGCGCAGGCGGCGCTGCGGCGGCAGCGGCTAGCTCATCACGCTCGATGTGCACGTGCGGCGCGCTCGGCTAGCGGAGTGCAGTGAGTACATACGGGTAGGGCGTGGGCGCAGGCGGCGCTGCGGCGGCAGCGGCTAGCTCATCACGCTCGATGTGCACGTGCGGCGCGCTCGGCTAGCGGAGTGCAGTGAGTACATACGGGTAGGGCGTGGGCGCAGGCGGCGCTGCGGCGGCAGCGGCTAGCTCATCACGCTCGATGTGCACGTGCGGCGCGCTCGGCTAGCGGAGTGCAGTGAGTACATACGGGTAGGGCGTGGGCGCAGGCGGCGCTGCGGCGGCAGCGGCTAGCTCATCACGCTCGATGTGCACGTGCGGCGCGCTCGGCTAGCGGAGTGCAGTGAGTACATACGGGTAGGGCGTGGGCGCAGGCGGCGCTGCGGCGGCAGCGGCTAGCTCATCACGCTCGATGTGCACGTGCGGCGCGCTCGGCTAGCGGAGTGCAGTGAGTACATACGGGTAGGGCGTGGGCGCAGGCGGCGCTGCGGCGGCAGCGGCTAGCTCATCACGCTCGATGTGCACGTGCGGCGCGCTCGGCTAGCGGAGTGCAGTGAGTACATACGGGTAGGGCGTGGGCGCAGGCGGCGCTGCGGCGGCAGCGGCTAGCTCATCACGCTCGATGTGCACGTGCGGCGCGCTCGGCTAGCGGAGTGCAGTGAGTACATACGGGTAGGGCGTGGGCGCAGGCGGCGCTGCGGCGGCAGCGGCTAGCTCATCACGCTCGATGTGCACGTGCGGCGCGCTCGGCTAGCGGAGTGCAGTGAGTACATACGGGTAGGGCGTGGGCGCAGGCGGCGCTGCGGCGGCAGCGGCTAGCTCATCACGCTCGATGTGCACGTGCGGCGCGCTCGGCTAGCGGAGTGCAGTGAGTACATACGGGTAGGGCGTGGGCGCAGGCGGCGCTGCGGCGGCAGCGGCTAGCTCATCACGCTCGATGTGCACGTGCGGCGCGCTCGGCTAGCGGAGTGCAGTGAGTACATACGGGTAGGGCGTGGGCGCAGGCGGCGCTGCGGCGGCAGCGGCTAGCTCATCACGCTCGATGTGCACGTGCGGCGCGCTCGGCTAGCGGAGTGCAGTGAGTACATACGGGTAGGGCGTGGGCGCAGGCGGCGCTGCGGCGGCAGCGGCTAGCTCATCACGCTCGATGTGCACGTGCGGCGCGCTCGGCTAGCGGAGTGCAGTGAGTACATACGGGTAGGGCGTGGGCGCAGGCGGCGCTGCGGCGGCAGCGGCCAGCTCATCACGCTCGATGTGCACGTGCAGGGTGCTCTCGCGCCGAGTGATTCGCATGTTCTCCAGCCGCGCCGACCGGTCTGCCGACCACTGCGCCATCTTGCCGAAGCGCTCCGATAGGGTCAACCTAACGAACAAACACAGCTTTTAGTACTCATGAAGACTGGTCTACTCGTCTAGAAATATTCCAATTCGAATACGTTACGTTAAGAGCGTATACGCCAAACGGCATTTCATACAAATTTTCAAAACGTTATTTTCCGAAATGACTGAACCGATTTTAATGAAACTTCACACATATAAGCAGGATACATAGCTCTAAATAGTTAGTTACAAAAATTTTCGAAATGTCTCATTTAAAAAAAGATAACTGGAAATTTATGTTTGTATGGAAAATTTAAAATGGGTCTAATTTAACCGTCGAAACTATTTATCGAAAATGTTTTCAACTAACTTTTTAGACCTACGTATCCTGCTTATATGTGTGATGTTTCATTAAAATCGGTTCAGTCATTTCGGAAAATAACTACTTGAAAATTTGTATGAAATGCCATACAGCTTAAGCGCTCTTAATGGTCAAAGACTATGTAATGTGTACCTCTGCGGCTGCGGGTCAGAGCTAGCGTCGGACTCGGAGTCGGAGTCGCTGTCGTTGAGCGCGGCGGCGATGGCGGCGGGCGACACGGCGCGGGGGTCGCGGGGGTCGCGGCGCGCGGGCCGGGCGGCGGGCGGCGCGGGCGGCGGCCGGCGCTCGCCCTCGCGCTTGATGTGCGCCGCGGGCACGCCCGGCCGCACCGCCAACTGCGAGCGCTGCCATTCTAGCACCTGCAGGGGGGGGGGGACTCACATAACATCATCTGCCTAGCTTTTTCCCAACTATATTGGGGTCGGCATCGGGCGTCGGGAAACGCAGGGCGATTCCCGGCCACCTACTGCGCGGGCCTGCGGATGGCGAGCTATGGGTGGCTCGCCGTCCGATAGCAACCAGGCCCGAGTCGACGGCGCCGAGTGTTCCACGCGCGCCTTAAAGAGCCGTCAGCACATTAGACAGGGCCCCATAGGGTCAGTGCCTGCTAGGGTTGCGGAATTTGTTCGAAAGAGTCACCGCGGCCCTGGAACGCAAAGGGCACAAGAAGGATCACGGGTGGGTTTTAGTCAGTAAAAGTCTGACACGCCCTTCCGCTCCGCCCAGAGCGGGAGAAGTCATTTGATGATTTCCCATCCAGAAAAAAAAAAAGGAAAGGGGTCCGACTCTCATAATATCATCTGCCTAGCCTTTTCCCAACTACATTGGGATCGGCTCCCAGTCAAACCGGATTCAGCTGAATACCAGTATTTTACGTGAAGCGGCTGCCTACCAGACCTCCACAACCCATTAACTAGGGAACACGGTACTTCGTGAGGACTTGTAATTGGCTTTTTGATGACTATGTTTCCATTTTTGTCGGTTTTTGTTAGCTGTAAGTCCTCCATGTACATAAATAAATAAAAAATAAACTTAACTAGTGTGCCACAAGAGAACATGTTTAAGTATCATAGTACTGAAATTAGAATTATAAATGTCAAAGGACACAGCCAGCATCACCCCGCCCCGGGATATCGCTTCCCCCGCCAGGACTCATCGTCATCATCATCATCTACCTTGCCTTTTCCCAACTACATTGGGGTCGGCTCCCAGTCATACCGGATTCAGCTGAATACCAGTATTTTACGCGAAGCGGCTGCCTACCAGACTTCCACAACCCATTAACTGGGGAACACGGTACTTCTTGGCAAGACTGGTGTCAGATTTCTGGCTTCTGACAATCCGTAACGACTGCAAAAGATCTCCAAATGACAGCCGGGACCAACGGCTTAGCGTGCTTTCCGAGGCACGGAGAAGTCTCGTTATGTTAAGATGGTCACCCATCCACAGACCAACCTCGGCAAGCGTTGCTTAACTTAGAAGATCAACCCGTGCAGCTGTTATAATATAGCCACGAGCTCCTCTCATAATAATATATATTATAGTGAATTGATTTATGATTTCCATGTTGGATAATTTTTTTTTTTTTTTGCCTTTGTCATGTATAATTTGACTTTGCATACTATTGCATAAATTCAAGTTCTTAAAACGCAACAGACAGATGTGTTGCTGGGGAGTTTGTTGCGCCACTTCTTCTTCCCAGCTAAAACACTAGCAAGTGGTGACGGGTGGGCGTTTTGAGGGGCTGTCTTTATGTAAAATTTGACGTTCAAAAAGTGCTGTCTATCAGCCTAGTTTGAATAAATGACTTTTGAATTTTGAAAGGTGTTAAAAATGAATGCTTTCCTTTAGTTCAACATGTTTTATTATTTTTTTTTTTAATGGACTACTCGCAGTTCAGCACATTGAGGCTGGTTACTGCTTAACCAGGCAATCCTGTGGTTGCCTTAGATTCTAAGGCCGAGCCAGGGCTTAAAACTACTTAAAACTAAATGACCGCTCGCTAAGGGCATCCCCTGTGGGACACGGGCCTCGGCTTAGCGGGGTCATTGAGGGGGGGCAGCAAGGGACGGGCTGGGTCAGATTGATATTATTTAGGGGATTTAACGCTAATGGCTCAGCAGCGCGGGCTGGCTCGTTAGGCAAAAGTCGGGGAGGGGACATGTTTTATTACTTTACAAAATGTAATTTATACTAGTGTGACGTACCTTCTCCTCGCGCGTGCGCTTGCTGGCCTCGCGCGCCTTCAGCAGCTCGCGCGTGGGCTGCACGGCGCGCGCCGCCGGCCGGCCCGCGCGGCTGGGCGACGCGGTGCTGCTGTATAACAAATATACAATTCAACTTTATTGAAATACGTACATAGTGTGTGTGACGATACGTTTGGCACAGTGGTAGAACGATCCACATCGTTTACGGCTGTGTGTTAAGGGAACGTGCAGAAACTATAGGTGGCAGCACAGACGCGTCAATCTCAAGCATATTTTACCTATAAGTTTCAAATTCGCGACGCTAGAAGGCACAGTCTACTTCAAGCTCCTTCTCCTAAACGGAGGATGCAGGAAGTATAGGTGGCAGCACAGGTCAAATCATTACAACGTAAAAGTTTCAGATTTGCAACACTAGATGGCGTAGTCTACGCCACGCACGTACCCTATAGTGTTTGTATGTGAGATTGTATGTTTATAAACGCCCCAATATAGTTGGGAAAAGTTAGGCTGGTGATGGGGCTCAATTTTAAAAGTGGAAGCCAGTTGGTTGCAACACCAATCTTGTTTTCCAAGTGAGATGAGATTCCGATTGGTCGATAAAACTCGATTTATTTTTTGTTGAAAAAGTGGATTTCTGACCACGGTCAAAACTTTTTTTCGAAATTCTGAAAACGCTCTACCTAACGACTCTTACTGTTATTAGAGCTGACACAAAAAAAAAATATACCCACGAGAAAGGCTAAGTTTATCCAGAAGCCAGGGAATTGCGAAATTTGTTCGAAGAAGTGACCGCGGCCCTGGAACGCGGCGGGCGCTAAAATTCCTCCTAGCGCCCGCCGCGTTCCAGGGCCGCGGGTGTGTTTTAGTCAGTAAGAGTCTGACAATCATCTGATGATTTCCCATTCTTAAAAAAAGGGTTACGCGAAACATATCAAACAGGTCTTACGTCTAGATACTGAGGATATAAAATGTTATGTAGTTCCTTACATTGGTTTAACACCTTTGGGCGGCGGCGGTCCCGTCTTCTTGTTCTTCGCCGAGCAGACGGAACAGGACTCGTCGGAACAGCTGCTCACGGACGAACCGGAACCGGACGACTGGAAAATAAATTTGATAAGTAATCAGTGAAGAAAGTAGCAAGAAATACACGTCGATGAGTGTATTTACTTGGGCCAATTAGTTTTCTTTTGAAATGGGGTGGTCGAAGCCCTCTTTTTCCTGCTAAAAAGCTCGTGCCGCCGCAGATGGCTTTGCCCACAGCAGGCGCGTGCTGTGGTTCGAGTTAGGGTAGGTAGAGAAAATGTCCAAATAAATTTTAAAAAATAACCACATTATTCAGGGTTGATTTTGAATGAAGTGAGTTTTTTTTTAAAGTAGCCTATTTACCACATTTCAACCCTGAATAATTATGAGGTTTTTTTTTGGACGTTTTCTGGCCTACCCAACTAGAACCACTGCACGCCACTGGCCCACAGCCACAGAGTCGGAGGATAAGGAGGTCCCCGCAGTGACACAGACAGAGATGAGGACGGTCGTGATATGGCTCCGGACCAAAGCCTCGGGACCCGATGAAGTTACCAGCCGTGTGCTAGTCCTCGCTCTGAAGGAGCTAAAGCCCGAATTGAGAGGATTCTTCTCAGCTTGCCTTAGGCAGGGCCGCTTCCCCGCTCAGTGGAAGACAGGTCGTTTGGTCCTGATCAAGAAGGCATGGTGCCCAGCGGACTCATACCGGCCCATAGGGCGACACTGCGTTGCGGCGTCGTATCGCAAAAACGACGTCGCACAGCAATACAATGCGATGACGCAACACAAAAATTTCATCGCATACGACATCGTACGACAAGACGCTAACCGTCAGTTCAGTTTCTAGTGAGACATGGACCGCACTAAACGGGTCCTACTTTTGCTAGCGTTAAGTTAAGACGCATCAAGAAAAAGAAAACATGAAACGTGCGCACCTCATTCAATGTGGACACTAACTGTTTACGGTATTGAGCGGAACCGTAGCGCGATCTAATAAACCAATGATAGAAAGTTGAACCCTTGCTTCCCTAGATGGCGTTGGGATCGAAATAGATCGCGCTATGGTTTCGTTACATCGGAAACTATAAGTAATTTTTTTTTTTTTCGTGTTTTGAGTGAATAAAGATTGTTAGCACGATAGCTTATATTGTCCAATTCTAATGTGATGAGATCAGTCAATACAGTTATTTGGGTGCGCGAAACAGTCTTTTATTTCTCCATAGACCACCGTCGTACGCCGTTGTACACTAACTAAGAGGTAGTGCGTCGTCGCATTGCAGATTTGTACGCTGCGTCAGCGCATCATAAATGTCTACGATGCGTTGTGCGGCGTCGTAGATTTTTACGATGCGACGCCGCAACGCAGTGTTGCTACTAGACGAGGTGACTAAGCTTTTTAGCGAATAATTACGCGTCGGTCATTTCTACAGAGAAGGGCCGGATCTGGACGACAGTCAGTTCGGCTTTCGGCATGGGCGCTCCACCATCGACGCCATAATGTAGGTAAGAGTCCTTGCCAAGAAGTACCGTGTTCCCCAGTTAATGGGTTGTGCAGGTCTGGTAGGCAGCCGCTTCACGTAAAATACTGGTATTCAGCTGAATCCGGCTTAACTGGGAGCCGAGCCCAATGTAGTTGGGAAAAGGCTAGGCAGATGATGATGATGACGATGAGTCCTGGCGAGGGAAGCGATGTCCCGGGGCGGGGTGATGCTGGCTGTATTCTTGGACATTTATAATTCTAATTTCAGTTCTATGATACTTAAACATGATTTCTTGTGGCACACTAAGTTAGTGAATGCGTAATCAGGCGGTAGATCAGTGGCGTGGTTCGAGTTGGGTAGGCCAGAAAATAATGTCAAAAAAAAAACACCACATTATTCAGGGTTGAAATGTGGTCATTTTTTTAATAGGCAATTAAAAAAAAACTCATTTCATTAAAAATCAACCCTGAATGTGGTTATTTTTTAAAATTTATTTGGACTTTTTCTCTGGCCTACCCTAACTCGAACCACTGCACGCCACTACGGTAGATCTATCATGAAGGCGTTAGAACATTAGTGATGGTGTACCGTACCTTCCGCGGGTCGGGTGGAGACGGAGGGCGGGCAGGGCGCGCGGGGGGCACGCGGCGCGGGGAGCGGCGCGGGGGCGGCGCGGCGCGCGGGGAGCGGCGCCGGGGGCTGCGCGCGGGGCTGCGTCTGCAACAATGCTCTCAATTAACACCTATTCATTAGGAACTTTATACATAGTAGTAATACACAGCCAAAATTATGCATCAAAGCGATCTCCATCAGTCTGGAAGTCTTTCATATCTTGGTTCTTCGCAAATCATTTCTTGCTTCTTCGATAATGTTTCAGTTCAGTTTTTTGCAGGAGTACAAGTGGATTCGTACTGAATGGCGAACAGTCATCGACTGGACGAGGGGTGGTTGATGATTCGCCTTTAAGTTCGAATAAACCCGTACCTATCTTGTTCTTAAATCTGTATTTTGAGGATCTAATGAATCATCTTTCTCATTGTTTTAGCAATTCCAAAACAATAAAAAGAGCGGAAAATACTCAAGGAATCTGAAACTAAATCTGCATCATCGGATACTACTATCAATTTGAAAAGCAAAAGATTTTCGTCAAGCAGAAATGATGATTTGAGAGTAAAAGTTCAGCAATATCTGTTCACATCTTCAAGCCAAGGCCACTAGTGTAACATAATCGTCGCGTTTCCACCACAGAACAGATAAAAGAGATCAATTTTACAAGAAAAAGATAGTTTATTAAATGATGATTTGATAGTAAAAAATTAACAATGTTTGTTCACATCTTCAAGCCAAGGCCACCAGTGTAACATAATCGTCGCGTTTCCACCACAAAACAGATAAAAGAGATCAATTTGACAAGAAAAAGATAGTTTATTAAATGATTATTTGATAATAAAAAATTAACAATGTTTGTCCACATCTTCAAGCCAAGGCCACTAGTGTGTAACGTCGCGTTTCCACCTACAAACAACTTGTACACACTTTAACATCTATTCCATCACATACCTGACGACAGGGCTCCTCCTAGGGCTCCGATGGGGGCTGCGCCGGAGTGAACGCGAGCGCGACTTGCGTGGCGAGCGGCGCCCTAAAGGCGACCGGGAGCGGCGCCCCAAAGGCGACCGGGAGCGGCGCCCCAAAGGCGACCGGGAGCGGCGCCCCAAAGGCGACCGGGAGCGGCGCACTATCGGAGATCTAGAGCGACGCGCCGGGAGCGGCGTCCTGCAGGAGAATGAGAGGATGTGGTGATGAACTGCTGGAACCTCTTTCTCAAAACCCTCGACTTAAGACTTCCAAGTAAAGCTTCGGTATCTTGACTGGATCGCACAACGGTGCAAAGGGGGCATTCAAGTATTACGTAGGCACTTGGGGGGGGGGGGGGTCAAGACCTTTTATCTTAGTAATGCGAGAAGGTATCAAGTCAAGGCACACACGGTTGGTGCAGTGGTTGAGCGTTCAGCTGCTGCACTACATGTCGCGGGTTCGATCCCCGCACGGAACAAATGTTTGTATGGCCTACAGATAATTGTTCCGAGTCTGGGTGTCTTGTGTATGTGAGTTTACATGTTTGTGAACGCACCCACGATACAGGAGTAAATCCTTGAGTGGGGCAACGTTTTTATTTAAAAATAAAAGTAGTAGAGGAACCTTCTCAAGACCCCCGACTTAAGACTTCCAAGTAAAGCTTCGGTATCTTGACTGGAACGCACAACGCTGCAAAGGGGTCATTCAAGTATTACGTAGGCACTATGATTTGCTTATTTTTGATGACATTGGGGATGGGGGGATCCGAGAGGTGATTACGTCGGTAATATTTCATTTGGCATATGGGATCATCATATGGCCCGGCGCGGTCTTTCCCACTGGGCTTTCATCGTCCCAATAGCGAACCACAATAACTTAATTTTTTTATAGACTACATTAAATTCATTATTGTTCTGGACTTATTAACTGCTGCTTCACGAACCAATAAGGAAACCAGAACAGATTCAAAAATACTTATATAAATGTTTACGTAAGCATGGGAGGGGGGAGGCGGCGGTCAAAAAAAATCTGCTTACGTAATACTTGAACGTCCCCAAAATAGTGCATAGGGTTCCAGACGAATCGTTTTTTTAAATGTTACCTTGAAACCACAGACTTCATAATCGATGATTTAATAATAAAAGTCTGTATATTTTCTATGAAATACTTTTAGGCCTTCACGATGAGCACTTTCATTGTATATGTTATACGACGCAATAACCCTATTGCGTCGTATTTTTAGTTGCCTAAAAAAATCCGTAAGATAGACTTTCCAAAATTATTGGACACGTATTTTTTATTTTTTTCACGTAGACAAAAAACGAAGACTATATAGTGCGTTGAAAACTCGTGTGACGTCACTTCGTGCGATGATTTTTACCACGCCATGATGTCACAAGCCCCCACTCATGATCTTTGAAGCTTTTCATATTCGTCAATTTTTACGTGTCTAATATTTTTCGATAATTTAGCTGACTAACGGCCGAAACCAATAACCTATCTATCACATACTAGAGATAGAAAAACAAATGAAACAACAGAAAAATGATGTAGGTTTTCTGTTGTTTCATTTGTTTTTCTATCTCCAGTATGTGATAGATCGGTTATTGGGTTTGGCCGTAACTAAATAGGATCATATTTTTATTCCTCAGGAAACATCCCTATTCTAAAATCTGTCAGACACAGACGAACGAATAGACCGCCAGCCAGCCAGACAGAAATCCGAATGATCTTCAAGGGTTCCGTTTGTTCATACTGAGGTACCTAACCCTAAACACGGAACGAGTTTAGGATCCCTTCAAGACCTTTTATCTTAGTAATGCGAGAAGGTATCAAGTCAAGGCACACACGGTTGGTGCAGTGGTTGAGCGTTCAGCTGCTGCACTACATGTCGCGGGTTCGATCCCCGCACGGAACAAATGTTTGTATGGCCTACAGATAATTGTTCCGAGTCTGGGTGTCTTGTGTATGTGAGTTTACATGTTTGTGAACGCACCCACGATACAGGAGTAAGGGAGGGTTGAAGGAAGGTTGAAGGACTCAACCGATGATACGTTAGTGCGTCGAGTGTGAACGGTCAAGTGTTTTTCTATACATTTGTCTGTACTGGCGTTACGCGACCGATAATACGCGACGCATGTTCCGTCAGATATGAACCTTCCCTAAATTCTAGTGTGGGGCAACGTTTTTTTTTAAATAATTATAAGTCAGCTAGGAAACACCGGACTCATCGTTTATAACGACCATTGACACGAATTGATGTGTAAGTGTTATTTACAACCTAATTACAACATAAAAAAGTCTATTTATGTATGATAAAATATGTTGTATTGTAAAATTTGTACACTGGATCCTACCCTCTATGCTGATCTCTCTCTATCACTCAAAGTTTTGCTGGAAGAAAACTTAACTTTGAGTTAAGCTCGCCTTTGTACATTCACTTTATTAAGTTCAATAAAATTTTAGTTGTTTTTGGTGTACAATAAGGAATTAAGAAAATAAATATCATCTATGTGAGTAAGTCTAATGTATGTAGGTCACTAAATAGGGTAGTTAACTAAAAAAATCTAACGTCCGTCGGATACATTTCCAAAAAATATTGGACACGCATTTTTTTTCTTTTTTCACGTAAACAAAAAATGAAGACGATACAGTGCGTTGAAAACTCGTGTGACGTCACTACTAGCTACAATTTTTACCGGGCCGTGACGTCACACGCTCCCACTCCTGATCTTTGATGCTTTGTATCTTTGTCAGTTTTTATAAATTTGATAAAGGAAAAATAGGTGTCCAATATTTTTCTATAATCTAACTGACGGACTAAACATAATCATATATTTTTTACTCGGGAAACATCCCTATTCTTGAGTACATGACCCGAACCCAATATAGTTGAAAAAGGAGTGGTAGATAAGACCCAATGCGGAGATGAACTCTGCTGTTACAGAGGCCTTTCCATTTCCTAGAATCAGACTGCAAACTGCGTGCCCCTCAACTGCGCGCGCTGCATCTGTTATTGATTGATACAACGTCCTACTAACTACGCTCAAGGTGCGTCTAAACGGGCATTTTTTTGAGTAATTATTGCTCGGAAACGCGTTTGGATAAATCTGGAGGAATTAGCGGGGTAATGTGCAGCAACTTAAATGAAATTCCCATTTCATTTAATAAAATCTTTTCACCCGTTTCATTTTGCCCCATATTTCAAATTTACATTTTTGCTATCACTGGTTTTTTTTTTCAAGTAAATTACTAGTGTATGAAATTATTACCTAGCTGCTTGGGAGTTTCTTCATATCGCTCAATATTGCCATTGCCAAACATATCGCTAAATTGATGCTTGCTGCAAATAGCTTGATATTTGTGATGACGACTTTCAGTGCCCTTGTAAACGCTCCTTTAGATAGAACGTGTAGGAACTATATGTATATAGGTCTGCCACTTATAGTTCCTAGACATTCCCACATAGAAGTGTCATTCATCGACATCTTCAATAATCATCGTCATATTTCAGTCGATTTACTTAAAAATGTATTTAAAATACACCTGAACACTTCCGGTGCCCAGAACTTGGCCATATTGGTTGAACAAAACTTTTTTCGTGTGCTGCTGCAGCTGCGAATCCCCGGCTAATTTACAGTAACACAATTATTTTAATTGACCGTAGCTAGCAGCACCAAAACCTACTCCTGTTTCCACTAACTCCAGTTAGACCCCAAAATAGCAGAGAAAAGACTGCGCAGATTCGACCCAGTTCGAATATGAACTAAAATACAACGCCCTACAATTCGTAGAGCTCACGTTGCAAACTGCCCCACCCCTGCGCGCGCTGCATCGTTATTGATTTATGTCGGAAGAGCCATCCTGTTTGTAGATATAAACGACCTAGATTCTAGATGCTACGCTGCTAACTTTGCTAATATTGAATTTCAGAGATTTTTTGCTTGTTTGTTTGTACCGAATAAGCTCCTAAACTACTGGACCTATATTAACCATTTATTCACCAATTGAAAGCTATATTATCAGCGAGAAAATAGTTCATTGTCCTCAGATAACAGGAAAACCTATAAGAATTATGCTCATGTAGGCCATACAAATATTTATTCCGCGCGGGAATCGAACGCACGACACGCAGAGCAGCAGTCAATCACTCAACCACTGACCCAACCGAGCCGTCAAAAAATGTGACGTTTCACTATTTTTTACGCGAAAGGAGAAAAAATACGGGGCCAATATTTTTTGGAAATCTATTTGACGACTAATTACATTTTATCACCAAAATACTCAATAAGCAGCAGGAGGAGGTCAACTCAATATGTAATAATGGGGAACACGGTACTTCTTGGCAAGACTGGTGTCAGATTTTTCTGGCTTCTGACAATCCGTAACGACTGCCAAAGATCTCCAAATAACAGCCGGGACCAACGGCTTAACGTGCTTTCCGAGGCACGGAGTCTCGTTATGTTGGTGGACACACATCCACAGACCAACCTCGGCAAGCGTTGCTTAACCTCGAAGATATACCCGTGCGGCTGTCATAATTTAGCCACGAGCTCCTCCTCGTGTAAGTTTATATGATGAGATGTTGACACAATAAACCGGCAGAATATAAAGACAAGTGTTCACCTGGAGCGCCTTAGAGCCGGGGATCTGGATCTCCGCGGCGACGGGGACCTCGAGCCGTCAAGATACAGCTGTTTGTATCCAGTGTGCCGCCATCTGTTCAAACGGTGTGACACATTTTAGTAAGGGTCCCACCGTACTTATCAATGCGGAATCGAGTGAAAATAACCTTTATGTCTGGGTTAAATAAAACCCTTATTTAAGAAAAATCTCAAGTATCAAAACATAGCTGTTTGGGTTCGACGAGATTGTGCGATCATTATAGTTTTAGCTAAATCTCCTTTTAGCGGAACAATAAAGTTTTTAAAATATCATAATACGAATTCGGATATTTTTTACGCTCACCCCCCCATTTCTTCACATCGACGGGGGCTGCGCTTACTATGACGTGTCAATGTCATCATTACGCGTTGTAATAAAGAGACAGAGCTATATACGACGAATAGCACTATCCCTTTTTCACACACGTCTCTGTGTGAAAATTTGGGGGTAAATGAAAATGCCCGCATAAGAATATAGCAAAGTTGAGTTTAAAGCCATCGTATTGGTAAGTTTTTTTTTTGTAGTTTTTTCTAACTAATGGAAAGCTAGCCGATATTGTATGCAAACAATGTCGTTTTCACACTAGTTTAAGCTAAGACATAAAGGTTTTAATATTCGATATAGGCTGATTCCGCATTGATCAGTATGGAGAGACCCTAACAGAGTTATTGACTACTTCGTTTTCTAAGAGATTTAAAAGCCACTGACATAAGTGGGACTCGAATGCTTGTGCCTTGATCTGAACACTGACCTATTGGGTCCCATTTCCATCAGTTGATTTATATATCTCTTAAAATAATCTATTTACAAAATAAATCACAAAAATTACAACAAAACAAACTTGGGAGGGCTCAAAATGTTTGTTTTTTATTTAAACTCGCCTTATTAAAGAAAAACACAATAATTCTAGTTTAATATCGCGCTTTCAAAATAAAGTGCTAAACAATTGTAAAGAAACAGCTGTAGTCTTTCCTAAAAAACCAAAATATTGGAAAAAATATTAAACTAAATTGGTGTACCTAGCTCAAAAAGCAAGGTGCCAGTGACTTATAAATGGCAATATAGTGCACACATATATTGATCTAATTTCAAAAAGCTATGATTACAAATTATTTGGGCATAATACACAATTTTATATTATATCTTCAGCCTGTTATGTGACACTGCAGGGCACAGACCCACCTTTCAAAGTTATCTAAATTACAGTTTAATATTATACAAAATAAAAATATTTATAAACCTATAATATTACACAAAATAGATATTCACAAAAGTGTATTTTATGCGACTACCCTCTTCTTTACACAAAATAAAACAATAATAAAAGTAGTCAACGACCCCATCTATAATGTACACATCATCGAACAAAATAGGTCACCCGAATGCATAGGGTCGTAATTGACAAAGACTAGCTTCTGCCCGTGACTTATCCCACAAAAACCGTGTATTTTTCAGGGATACAAGTACTCCACTCCGCGAAGGGAACGTGTTCCAGTAAAAGAATTTTCGTAATCCGATACTTCCAGAGACTCATTGAGATAAACAAACAAACATACCATTTTACCCCTTCATATTTTTGTTTAGATGACACAGAGTAATGAGGAAATGGAGTACTAACTTGGATGCTGACAAATACGAATTATGTTCAAATAATGAACGATCGCGTGACAGTTATCAAGTCTTGCTTTTTTTCTATCATTGAATCAATATGCTATTTCTTAGAGCCAGTAGTCATTCACTCTATATCTGTTTGCTGGCTGATATATATGAATGACTCTACTGGCTCTGCTGAATGAATCTGCTGTCGAAATAAAAGTGTGTTTGGACCTGAGAAGAATAATACAAGAATGAAAACACTCGATATGTGAAACAAAAGATAAATTGGTCCAAAGTTGGAAACGTATGCATTACCAATATATTTGTATTGTCAATTTCTAACGAGAGTGATGTGACTATGGATTATATTTGATGTAAGCACTCCATTTCCTTATGACTCTGTGACATAAACTGACCGAATTTATGATTGAATTTTGAAAGGGGTTTTTGATTTGTGTTTGTTTATGGTTAAACTATGATCCTACACATGGGCGGCGCCGGCAGAGCTATTTTCAGTGTTTGCGGAATTTGTTCAAAAGAGTCACCGCGGCCATGGAACGCAAAAGGCACAAGAAGGATCACGTGTGGGTTTTAGTCAGTAAGAGTCTGACACTCCCTTCCACTCCGCCCAGAGCGGGAGAAGTCATATGATGATTTCCCATCCAAAAAAGGGCTATTATCAGTAGGTATAGTAGTTTTGAATAGTACAGGTTTTCTTTTGTTCATTCACACAGATGGCACTAACTTTATCGACTTATGCAGAGAAGCCCTAGAACTAAAGATGTAGGGTGCAAAGAAGCGCAAGTGAGTTCGAAGTATCTCGCCTCGGATTTGCTAGGACCGCTTTCAATACATTCCGCTTGCTTACTATATTTTTAAATTATCTTTGCTTTTCGTATGTTTTATTGAAAGCCAGAGAAGAGAAAAAATGTTTATTTGGGTCTCGCACAAAACAATCAAAAAATAAAATGAAACTACTAGAAAAATAAATTAACAAATGCTGTAGATAGAATTATACAATTTTCTATCAATTTGTACCTAAATGTAAGTGTGCGAGGCCAAAAAGGTTCCTATCTCAGCATATGCTGCAATAAGTAAGAGCAAGTGCACGCCCATAATCCTACAATCGATATTAAAGCACTTTGCCCACAAAAGCGCAACATTTGTTGAAGTCTTCAGTGAATTGAAAGGGACAGCGCACAGTGTTTTATGAAGACCATTTTTCGGACATCGCTTTTTTATGTAAAATACTGATAGTTTAAGTTATTTAAATGCAATATATCGTATCCCCATTTCACTAGCATGTGTAGTTTTTGAGATAGCATTTTTTGAAAGTCGTCTTTTTTTCAACCGGGTATTTAGAAAAAAATAATAACTCTGAAACTAAATATGATACGCAATTGTGACCTTAGAATCATCGAAGGCGTGTTTTATGCTGCATATTTTAGAGTACAAATAAACCTCGTAACCTCATTAGATCCAGACTTATACGAGTTTTTTAGTTTTTATTTTTTTTCTCGTTAATTCCGTCGTATTTGGAAAAGTTATTTATACTGAAATTATGCCCTTCATTTTCCCTACATGCCACAAAAATAACACATCCTAATTGCGTGGAATCTAGAAACCACAACATTTTTAAGTTTGATCCGTATCCTACGACGTTAGGGTTGTCACGCGATCATATTATATTAGTTCATATCCGGATCTGATTTTATCTCTATATATAAAAGGAGAATTTGCTGACTAACAAAAGAACATTCAATTTTGCACTCGGTTTAGTTTTTAACCGACTTCAAAAAGAAGGAGGTTATATGTTCAGCTAAATGTATTTTTTTATTTTTTATGTCTGTTCACCGATTTCTCGGTCAATTGTGGTCCGAATTAGAAAATTATTTTTGAAAGGTTATGCTTCCGAATTGGTCCCATAGAAATATAGTTATGATCTGATCATGAACTTCAAAGATATGATCGGAAATCCTTATGGGATCACAGCTCAACAGACTGTCGTAACAAGTAAAATTGCTTTGTTTATACGTGTAGTCGATAACTGACTGAAGGAAGAAGGGGATATATTGAACTAATCCTATGATGAAGCCGGAAGGTAGGTATTGGAACTCTGTAATAAATCAATGTGACCTAACCGTGTTTGAGATAATTATAATTGTCATGAGATGCACTCTGGCTATAAGGTACCATCGGGGCAGTTGCAAAAAAAAAAAGGTCCCATCGAGCTAATCTGATGATGGAAGGTAGGCCTAGGCACGAAAACTCAGTAATAAAACAATGTATCCTAGCCGTCACTTATTGGACTTGTCGTGCAATGTTTTAATTATTAAATTATATAGGTACCTTACAGTAAAAATTGCACACTATTTGAGTTAGGCTTAGGGGTAATTTTTAGTTATGGAACCACTACTAAAAGTTGTATTAAAAAGAACTTTTTATTAAAAAAATACAGCCGACTTCAATGTATAAAAGTACTACAACTATCCAATTTGTAATCTAACTACTGGACGATTTACAAGTCATTTTAACTGTTATGTCTACAAATCTATAGTAATATATTATTTTATTATAGTACAAATATGTAGACAGTTATGCCTGGCATCCAATGTCAGTCACATTACATAAAATATTAATTCATGGTGCCGCAATAGTTGAATCAACATCGCTTCCTATAGGAATGCTATCTGAGCAGGCATCAGAATCCAGAAATAAATTTTGAAGAAGCGATCGCGAACATTACTTCTACATTTCTTACATAACGAAAAATGGATAGGGTGAAAACAGTGCCCGATTTATTCCGTAGGACCTTAGACTTAGAGTCATCTGATCCGGTAATCTCAAGAGTACACATGCTTCAAAGACAAAAAAAAAACAAATTAAGATTGCTTTGCCCGCAGCCGCGCTCGCATTGTTAAAACCTGTGGTTCAGCCAGACTCGTTGGAAGAGCTTACCAGCACTAATGACGTTGGATGTTATGATGCAGAAGAATGTGTAGTGTTTTCCACCGTAGAAGAAATTTAAAACTTTCGTCTTCTGTTTTGTGACTAAGGCAATATAAAATAGTCAAAGCATTATGTTTCTCTAATTATTCTATTCTATCTAACTCGATTAAGCAGCATTTGGGAAGCTGTGCGATGTTTTCTAGACCGACTTACCAAAGAAGAAGTAAGACGAAAGTCTACGACCAGTGCGAGTTGCCAGCAAAGTGGTGACATATGGCTCTGAAACATAATCGCTCAAACGGCAATGCAAAAGGCTATATGCTAGAAGTTTCCTAGCATGATCGAATTAAGAATCCGAGATATCCGTAGGTGAACCAAAGTTATCCACACAGTCAGAAGAATCGCCAAACTTAAGGGGCAGTGGGCAGAGCATTTACATTTTGATGTCATTATTATTATTTGTATATCCATTTTTATTTTCAGAACTATCTCCAATAGAACAATTTAGGGGGTTTTAAAGATCGTGTGGAGGAATCTTATTTATAAGTTAATAAACTTAAAACTTAGTACAAATTCTTATAAAAATAAAGATTGTCATTCTCGTTTTCAAAACTACCCTCCAAATATAGTTAAAAGGGTGTTTAAGTTTTTTTGAAAACATTCGCGAACAAAATTGATGGCAAAGTGCTAGATTCAGTATAAATAACTTATCCCAATAATAGGGAATTATCGGGTACAAAATAAATAAAAACAAAATACCCTGTATAAATCTGGATTTAACAAAAGTTTAACAGTCGAAATTTTAATAACCAATACGTCCACTTAAATAAAAATTGAGTTATCAAAATTCAGATTCGAAAGTGACAACCCTAACAAAATCAGTTAATTTGGAATAACTTCTAGATTCCACTCAATTAGGATGTGTAATTTTTGTGGTGTATAGGGAAGATGAAAGCCATAATTTCAGTATAAATAACTTTTCCAAATACGACGGAATTACCGAGAAAAAAAAATAAAAACTAAAAACTAAAAAACTCGTATAAGTCTGAATCTAATGAGGTTACGAGGTTTATTTGTACTGTAAAATATGCAGCATAAAACACGCCTTTGATGTTTCTAAGGTCACAATTGCGTATCATATTTAGTTTCAGAGTTATTATTTTTTTTCTAAATACCCGGTTGAAAAAAAGACGATTTTCAAAAAATTCTATCTCAATAACTACAAATGCTAGTGAAATGGGGATTCGATATTTTGCATTTAAATAACTTAAACTATCAGTTTTTGACATAAAAAAGCGATGTCCGAAAAATGGTCTTCATAAAACACTGTGCAGCGTGAATCTTGCCATCTCACTTACTCGCTGTACTGTGCGTGTGCGTGTGAAAGGCATATTTTGTTTGGTCGCCATTTTTAACTGTGCGGATTATATTGAGTGGCATTAAAATGACTTACTGCAATTTTGTTGCTACGGGCCTATGCTGGACCCCAGTTTCTAAATTAAGAATTTGAAGTTAAGTATTTGTGACTATATGAATATTAGTAGTCAGTGCAGTCAATAAGGAAGTTCACAAAAAAATCTAATTAGTCCATCAGATAGATTTCCAAAAAAATTTGGACAAATATTTTTTCTTTTTTCACGTAAATAAATAAAGATAAGTGCGTTGAATACTCGTGTGACGTCACTACGTGCTACAATTTTTACCACGTCGTGACGGCACAAGCCCTCTGATCTTTGATGCTTTTTATCTTCACAATTTTTTATAGATTTGATGAAGCAAAAAAATACGTGTCGAATATTTTTTATAAGGGGCGATCCATAAATTACGTCACACGAATTTCATGATTTTTGACCCCTCCCCCCGTCCTTGTCACATCTGGCTACATTTGTGACACCCCCATTTTATTCGTGTTTTACTTAAAACTTAGATTAAAATAGGTTTCAAAATGTGACGTCACGAAATTTAAGATCCCTCCTACCCACTTGTCATACAATGTCACACTTCGTCCACCCCTCCCTCCCCCTTAACATGTGACGTTATTAATGGATGGCCCCTAATCTAACTGACGGACTAAACGACTAAACGTCTAACGACGGAATTATATTATTTTTTTATTCAAGAAACATCCCTATTGATGCAAAAATGCGATGTTTTTTTTTTTAGCTAGAGTGAAACTGTGCAGACAGATCGTGTGGGTTATTCGTTTCTCAATGATCGTATCGAGTCGCTTTTGTTTCGAACATTTTAACTCTTGACCACTGCAGGGCGCCAAGGCGACTTATGCGAAACGACTCACTTCTTTAGCATGAAAACCTGTAAACATTTCGCATCAAAGCAGATTCACAGGAGCTTCAAATTCTCAATTCAGAAACCAAGGCGAGGCGCAGCTAGTTCGAGGTCCACTAGCTGCCAGATTGACTGCATTTTTTTTATATACTTAACTCAATTGCAAAGCCACATAATATTATGTTTATACTAAAAATTTACAAAACAAATAATTCTAACTATGAGCAGCTTTTTCGCCTAAATTGCTGAACCGATTTTGTGTACTTTGATAGGAAGACCGATGGTACATCTGTAACGGTTGTAGGCTACATTAACGCCAGCGAAGCCGCGCGCCAAAGCTAGTCTTACTTATTAATATTTACTAACATATTATAAAGCTGAAGAGTTTGTTTGCTTGAACGCGCTAATATCAGGAACTACCAATTTGATTTGAAAAATTATTTCAGTGTTAGATAGCACATTTATCGAGGAGGGCTATAGGCTATATATCATCAAGCTAAGACCACTAGGAGCGGAGCAGTCATGAACAATGCGAAAATGCGAAAGTTTGGATGTACGGATGGATGTTAGCTACCCAATTACCCCAGAACGGCTAAACAGATCTTGATGAAATTTCACAGAGATAAAGTCTGGAATAGCACATAAGCTACACACTTTTTATCCCAGGAGTATGCGAAATTCATGCGGGTGAATCTGCTTGCAGAAGCTAGTATTATAAACGCGAAAGTGAGTTTGTATGTTAAGCTTTCACGCCTAAATAGCTGAACCAATTCTGATGAATTTTGGTAAATATGGGTCTTGAACGCCAGCGAAGCCACGGACAGAACCTGGTGATACATACAGTTGGATCCGCTTATAATGACATCGAAGGGAAGTAAAAAATACGTCATACTAAGCGGACATCATAAAAAAGCGTAATCTTAGAAACCTAGCTAATTCCCATCTTTGTTAGGTATTTTTTGTAATAAGGAGATAAACAAAAAAATGTATATTGATAGTCGTAGATCAATCAAAACAAAGTGAGGAACAAATTCGGTATCACGTCCCCAATTATGTTTCGTTATAGTAATGACCAAACATAATTTCTGAAAAATAGGTCATAATAAATGTCAATAAACGGAGTCATTATATCCGCACTTTTTTAAAGAATTTAATATGAAAACCAAAATGAGCTGTTTTACTTCATATTAAGCGGTTGGTCATTATAAGCGGCGTCATAATAAACGGATTTCACTGTACATTGCAATGGCCCCTGTAGTCGCTACCGATGCTCGATCTCGAACAAGGCACTTACGGCCGAAACCAATAACCGATCTATCGCATACTGGAGATAGAAAAACAAATGAAACAACAGAAAACCTATATAATTTTTCTGTTGTTTCATTTGTTTTTCTATCTCCAGTATGCGATAGATCGGTTATTGGGTTCGGCCGTTAATGAACTATGTTACTATGTGTTCCTAGAAGCTAATGCTCACCGGTTTGGGTCTTTCTCCTCGACCTCCAACAGCTTCCGATCCCAGCTGCCTGGCGAAGCCTGGCGAGCTCGTTTCATCACGTTGTCGATCTCCTTCCGGCGGCCGGCCGGATTTGATGGATCTGTCGGAAAACATAATACATTAGTCCATATGATATGTGGCACCCGTGTTTCCTAATCACTGGGTTATTTATCTCCATGATAACCCAGAGATTGAGTGAGCGAAAAAGGCCTTACGACCAGGGCCACGGACCTCCGTCCATGGCCCTGGTCGTAGGGCCTTTTTGACATGCTCCGGATGCGAGCCTATTTTTTTAAGAATGGCATAAACATAATCAGCCTTTGAACGTTCCCACTGCTGGGACAGAGGCCTCCTCTCTAGGAGGGAATGGGCCGTAATCCACCACGCGGGCCCAGTGCGGGTTGGTACTTTAAGTACCAACACGTAGTAGCGGTAGCCTAAGTTGGTGTTTTAAGAATGGGATGTCATCAAATGACTTCTTCAGCTCTGGGCGGAGCGGAAGGGAGTGTCAGACTCTTACTGACTACGAACAATCATGCCACCGATGCTGCAATTAACATAGGCAACCTACTGTGGCCAAACAAAAAGAGGTGGACTCTTTTTGACCAATCAAACAAAAACTAACCTTCGAGTCGAAAAGATGACCCTTTTTACCAGTTTCCCACTTCTTGGGTTATGGTAGTCAGTAAATTTATTCGGAAAATAATCTAACCATATGATTTACCAAACTTCTTTTTTTGTATTTTCCTTTATTTGTTGTACACCTACCACAGTGTTGTCTTTTAACACAAAGGTTGACTGGTAGCGAATGCCTTGTTGCATTAAGTCCGCCTGTGTACCACTATTGTACATGCAAGTTTAAATCAATAAATACATAAAATACATGTAGTTTAAATACTGAAATCTGTTAATAAGTAGGTACATATTTGAACTAATTTAAGTTAATACGCAGATAGATCGGAAAACTTGTTGCATCGACCCTTAGTAATATGGAACAAAGGCAGGAACATGTTTCTAGTGATAAATTATATTTATTTTGTATGTAGTTTAAACTATAACACGTCCAATATTTATAGTCATTTTAAGCTAGATGAGACTGGTGTTTCCTAGCCGACTTCCCTGAGAAGAAACAAACACCACAAAGACTCTTTTAAAGTCCATACAATCCGTGCTGGTCAAATCATATGAGAATTGACCAGCACGAATTAAATTCTAAGATGGCCTTTTGAGGAAAGTGCCACACAGATTTGAGTAGACCTGTCCAGACAGTGCAAGCATTTGTCAGTTAGCGAACGTCAAGCAGACAATGGGTCCATAAAAAATACTGGTAATGAGATGCAGTTAATTGAGAAAAGGCAAGGCACCGTTGGCGCAGTGGTTGAAGAGACTGACTGGAGTGTCGCGGGTTCGATTTCCACACAGAACGAACATTAATATGGCCTATAAATGGTTGTTCCGGGTCTGGCTATTCGTGTATGTGAGACATTAAGTTTTTAAGCCCACAGACTATACAGAATTCATGGTTTGAGCCTTTTCTTTTTTTTTTTTTGTTGACGGCCTTGCATTTGACAAACCAGCTCTTGATGGGAAGTGATATTTGGCCGACCATGGAGCACGCTTGTCTAGAAGTAACCTATTCACTGTTGACTTAAAGACTCCCAGGTTGTAGCTATCAGGAGACACAAACTCCAGCAGGGAATTCCATTCCTTAGCTGTACGCACAATGAAAGTATGTATCCCCAAAACGCTTTGTATGGGTGATTTGTTTTAAGCCAATGTTTAAACTCCCCCTTTCCCCTTATGACATTTCGTGATACTTTTGAACCTTACGTGATTAATGGACGACCCCTAAGATCATCAATAAAAGATGGACGTCCCGCCCGAAAAGGCGTACGGTTATGGACCTCCCGTCCACCAACTTTTTGGAACGGTCTAGCTCAATTGATATGTTCAACGGTGGAGCCCGCTTACCTAGAAGCCTATTCACCTTTGTACATTTTTAATAGATTTACGTTTTATTGTGATTTGATATATATTCTAAATTAAATTTATTGCGCGACTGTGACTTGAGGGAGATTGTATTTTGTTATTAATAATATGACTATCTGATACTTGTAATAAAATTATTTAATTTAATTTATTTTGGGCGGGTCGTCAATCTTTTACTGATGATCTTAGGGGTCGTCCATTAATCACTTCAGGTTCGAAAGTATCACGAAATATCACAAGGGGGAAAGGGGGAGTAGTAACATATCACGAGTATTTTTTCACTTAAGAATATTTTTAAATAAACCTCACCATGTATCACGAGGGGGAAGGGGGGGGGGGGTTTAAACATTGGCTTAATACAAATCACGTGATATATGGACGACACCTAACGTCAAACGAGCTTGCACAAAAAAAACTCACCGTTTAGGCTCCATTGGAATTGTTCACAAACGCTGACACACAAAAGACTTACACCACCGTTCATGCAATAATTTACGAGCGATAAACACGACCGTCAGCCGCGATGGCCAGTGCGAAAGTGAACCCTGCAAGTCTGTTGAATGTGGCTGTGATGCATCCCGCCCCTGCGCGCGCCGCATACCCCCACTCTCGTTGCATAACGAGTTATTGATCAGTCACGTAGGATGCCTAGATTCAGGTAGCAATTTATCACCTTGTTTGCGAATGAAATATTTTGAAGCTGTGTTATGATTTTGGGGGTAGAATGAAACGGCGGTGAATGAAAATGCGTGCGATTCTAATGCTTAGGAGTGATTTGAAACTAAATTAACTTTACAAAATTACAATCCTTCTTCTTATCTTTTTATTAAATATGTGTACATAAATTGTTAAATAAATAATAAACTCGCGCTTTTTCTGTTGAGGGTAGGCTGAACCTAGAGAACGCAGGTGGCGTTCTATGGGTTGCTAAATTTGTTCGAAAGAGTCACCGTAGTCCTGTAACGCGACGGGCATTAGGAGGAACAAAGGGAGTGTCAGTCTCTTACTGATTAAACCCCCCCGGGGTTTTAGTCAGTAAGAGTCTGAAACTCCCTTCCGCTCCGCCCAGAGCGGAAGAAGTCATTTGATGATTCCCCATCAAAAACAAGATGGCGTTCTGTAGTTTTGATCCTTACATACTTCTTTTGCTTTGTTTACGTTCATATTTAATCATACAGGTAGTGAATACTACGCACCTAACTTTTCCGAAGGTCATTTATTTTCCTCTGAATCACGGGTGCGTTTACAAACATCTCACATACACACAAACAGCCAAACACGAGACAACTATCTGCAGGCCGTAAAAATATTTGTTCCGTGCGGGAATCGAATTCGCGACACGCAGCGCAAGTAGCTCATCACTCAACCACTGCGCCAACCGTGTCAAACAAATTCAGTCTTCTTCTTTGTTTACATCATAAACGATCCATCACGTGGGTCTGGCACGGGTCGGCGGGTGTCATAAATATCTTCGAATTTCTGGTTCAAGGACATCAAGTCGGTTTTCTTTCGTTTCCTCACGATATTTTCCATTAACGTTTTCAGAACAGTGGCTATGTTATAAATATTGCAAAGGTATTTGTTTTTGCAGCTCTCAAAGCGGTGAAGGAAAACATCGTGAGGAAACCGGCATGTCCTAGAACCAAACATTCGAAGACATGTGACATTCACCAACCCGCACTGGGCCCGCGTGCTGGATTACGGCCCACTCCTAGAGAGAAGGCCTGTGTCCCAGCAGTGGGAACATTAATAGGCTGATTATGCTATTATGCTCGAAGTTCAGCTGGACTGGTTTTGGCAGCATTGAACCGGTATTAAATTCAACATTTTTTAGCCTGTCTTTACGTCTATTTATTCCCATATTGTTTTTTATTTATTGATTTTGAAAAAAAAAAAAAACATTGTCATTTGTGCTGTATTAGAGTTTGACGTGGACGTGTGGTAGTCGCTTGATAAATTTGCAATAAAGTACACAGCCGTTCCTCTAATAGGGTAGTTAACTAAAAGAATATGATTAGTCCGTCTGATAGATTTCCAAAAAATATTGGACACGTATTTTTTCTTTTTTCACATAAACAAGAAATGAAGACGATACAGTGCGTAAAAAACTCGTGGGACGTCACTACTCGCTACAATTTTTACCGGGCCGTGACGTCACACGCTACCACTCCTGATCTTTTGATGCTTTTTATCTTCGTCAGTTTTTATAGATTTGATAAAGGAAAAAATACGTGTCCAATATTTTTCTATAATCTAACTGAAGGACTAAACATAATAAAACATAAAAAAGTGGAAAACACTCGGAAAAAGCATTAAATTGCTGAAGCAATTTGAAGATATTACCAAGATTCAAGCTACTCTTCGGTGTCTGAAAACCTTACAAAAATATCTAGAAATTTACAATGATGAAAACAAAGAATTATGGAAATTAAAATCCTGCTTCTCCTGACAATACATAACGACCGCCAAAGATATATACTAATAACAGCCGGGACCAATGGCTTAACATGCTTTCTAAGACACGGGTGAGTCTCGGTATGTTAATGATAAATGATAAATTATATTTATTTTGTAAGTAGGTTGAACATAACACTTTTACACGTCAAATATTTCTGGTCATTTTAAGCTAGATGAAGCCGGTGTTTCCTAGCCGACTACCCTGAGAAGAAACACCGAAACAAACTCAGAGGTCAAAGTCTCTTTAAGTCCATACAATCCGTACTGGTCAAGTCATATCAGAACCATGTAGGTTAATGTCTGAGGTTGCCTTTTGAGGAAAGTGCCACACAGATTTAAGTAGACCTGTCCATTCAGTGTAAGCCTTTGTCAGTAGTCGAGTAGCTCAACTTAGAAAACAATAAGGAGCTCAACGACCCGACGAACAATACCAAAGAAGGGACACTTGGGTAGGCCACAAAAGTACTTAAACTGCCAGACGTCGTGTTAAGATGGTCACCCATCCATAGATGGACCACGGGGCGCTTTGCTTAACTTAAAAGATCGACCCGTACGGTAATTATAAACCGTTCTTTTTTTACGGGGGAAAATCCTCATGGATGTCCTCCACGTTGGGGCGGGTAGAGGGGTCTGTCAGACTCTTACTGACTAAAACCAAACCATCCCGGTGTTCCATCTCACAACTACGCTGGGGATCGCGGGGACGTATGCGACTTCCGTCACGACCGCAGGGTTGTCATGATTGGGCACGCCACTATTGTGGCGATAAGTCCCCTCTTTGAGGCGTGGCTGGAGAGACGTCACGGCGTCCTCACCTTCCGCCAGACGCAGGTGCTCACCGGACACGGCTGTTTCGGGAGGTACCTGTGTCGGATCCAGCGGGAGGACACGTCCGGGTGTCATCACTGTGTGGATCGTCCGGAGGACACGGTGGAGCATACGGTGGAGGTCTGCCCTGCTTGGGCGGAGCACCGCCGTGTCCTCGTCGAGGCGATCGGCGGCGGCGACCTCTCGCGTCCGGCCCTGGTTCGGGCCATGGTCCGGAGCGAGGAGGCATGGGAAGCGGTCGCCTCCTTCTGCGAAGCAGTAATGCTAGCGAAGGAGGAGGCGGAGCGCGTGCGAGAGAGGGAAGCCCCTCGCTCCAGCCGCCGCAACAGAAGAAGACGCCCCGGGCGTCGGGAAACGCAGGGCGATTCCCGGCCACCGTAGGCGCGGGCCTGCGGATGGCGAGCTATGGGTGGCTCGCCGTCCGATAGCAACCAGGCCCGAGTCGACGGCGCGTCGTGTTCCACGCGCGCCTCAAAGAGCCGTCAGCAAAGAAGACGGGGCCCCATAGGGTCAGTGCCTGCTAGGGTTGCGGAATTTGTTCGAAAGAGTCACCGCAGCCCTGGAACGCAAAGGGCACAAGAAGGATCACGGGTGGGTTTTAGTCAGTAAGAGTCTGACACTCCCTTCCGCTCCGCCCAGATAGAGCGGGAGAAGTTATTTGATGATCCAAAAAAAAATTGTCATGATTGAATCACTTTAATTAAATCATGATTTAAACAATCACAATCAAGTGAATTTCGATAAAAATCATTGATTAAATCAAATTGTTTTAAGTATTTCTTTCTTATTTGTAATACAAATTGACATGCTTAATTTTAGATAACAGACAGATTCGTACAAGTGATGTATGTTAAAAATTACTTTGTGTTAGAACCGACAGACAGCCACCACTCCAAGGCTGTGACATTGTACTGTTTACATTACTGATAATAACAGCCGCACAGGTCGATCTTCAAGGTTAAGCAACGCTTGCCAAGGTTGGTCTGTGGATGGGTGACCATCTTAGCCTAACGAGTTTCCTCCGTGCCTCGGAAAGCACGTTAAGCCGTTGGTCCCGGCTGTCATTAGTAGATCTTTGGCAGTCGTTACGGTTTGTCAGAAGCCAGTAAATCTGACACCAGTCTTGCCAAGAAGTGCCATGTTACCCAGTTAATGGTTCGTGGAGGTCTGGTAGGCACGTCCGCTCCACGTTAAATACTGGTATTCAGCTGAATCCGGTATAGTTAATATACGGTATAGGCAATATAGTTGGGAAAAGGGTAGGCAGATGATGCCATTGCTGATTTGAATGGATGTGGATGCGCATTTGGACTTTAATTTAATTACTAGCTGCTGCCCGCGACTTCGTCCCCGTGGAATCCCCGATTTTAAAACATTCTTTATCGCTGCTCCGCTCCTATTGGCTTAAGCGTGATGATATATAGCCTAAAGCCTATTAGCCTTCCTCGATAAATGGTCTATTCAACCCAAAAAGAATTTTTCAATTCGAACCAGTAGTTCCTGAGATTAGCGCGTTCAAACAAACAAACAAACAAACAAACAACCAAACAAACAAACAACCAAACAAACAAACTCTTCAGCTTTATAATATTAGTATAGATGAGTGGCAGTAAACTTGACCCCTTTCGCACGCGTTTTATTTTACGCACTATTTTAAGCATTATTTTACGCATTATTTTTAAGTAATAAATGAAAATGAATACCAAAAATAACCAAAATCGAAGTGAGTTGTAGAAAAACATTAACATTTTACTGGTTTTAAATAATAATAAGCCCTCTTCCTCTGTTCTATCTTGCTGTGCCCGGCAGGGTCCATAATGATCTAAAATTATGTGTATTTTATATGTACCTATCACCTAAGTTCACATATTGTGGAATGCAAATAAATGTATTGAGTATATAAGTGGATTTTAAAGGCACAAGCAAATAATATCGAAAAACTCATGAACAATTTACAAAACATAATTTAATAAAAATCCTGCAAAGAATTTCATAATAATTACCTACACTATTCTTAAGCAATAAAACATGAAATAAAAATAATAAATAAACTATACCTATTTACACAGACCTAACAATAAATGTATTTATGTACATACAATTTAACATTTCTAATAATTTTAAGTAGGAAATAGTTAGTTAGAATTTCTTAAATTGCTACTTAGTCCTCTTCCTCTCTCCTTATGTTGCTGTGCCCGATAGGGTCCATATTGATACTTTACCTTATTGTACCATCTATTTAACCACTCTGCTCGACAAGATTTTGACATTTGACACACTAGCTGAGTCGACGGGGTGTTGCATATTACGTCATGAATTTCAGAAATTATCTCAACTTTCGGCATCTTAATTAACTATGATAAATTTGTTTCTACAGCAATTTTATACGATAAGTTATTGAGAAATATCTTAAATTACAACTTACGATCGTTCAAATCACGTCATTCAACTTAAAAATGCGTCTAAAATACGCATTACTACACCCTTCCAAAAGATAGTCGTCTTAGATTTGCTATAAACAACTTTCTCCCTTGCTGAAAAGAGGCAAAACCGCAAAATCAAGACATATTCATTATATTTGCGGTCTTTCTTTGTCATTTTCTATACGAAAGTTAATTTAAAATAGGGGTTCAATATTGTCAAAAAAATATTACTTTTCAACTTTGATGGCAGTGGTGTTCGACGCTAAAAAACATGAAAATTATGAATTCCAGAAACCCAAACTACACTTGAGGAGTAGTGGTTTGTTCATCATTTGATTATTTGACGAACTCATCCATACTTCTAGGGAAATATGTAGCGGTAATGAAGTTTTTTGGTATCCAAACTCAAAGTTTCGCGCCAACTGTGTTTGTTTACGTTTTTATTTCACACAAAAATCACACACTCACATGTAAATACTATTACAAATACACATATTATGATTCTAAATATCGTGAAGAACAAGAAAAAGCCCAGATCTAAATGCAGTTAACGAACACAGATCCAATAACACGTAATATTCATTACCGCTAAAATATTTTTGTTTAAAATCGGCAGCCATATTGATTTTTTTATTGCTAGGGTGTGGGAAAACGATTATTATAATCGATGGTTTTTTATTTCGTTCGACTCGATAAATATAAATGAGCAATTATGATAAATCGATTATTAAAAATTAGTGCAAAATATTTTATTTATCATAAAATACAATAAGCATTTTATAAAAACCATATTTGCGCTTTGTTAAGTAATTTAAATAGTTCTTTTTTTGGAAATCAACAAATAAAAATAAAATCAACTGAACAAATTAATCGGACCCGTGCGGATTTCGCGCCGAATTGTCTATTTTATTCAAAATTTAAATGCAGAACCAGAATGCACTCGTGAATCAGAAATAGTTATTATTTTCACATATTTTTTTATCTCTATATTGACTATGGTATCGTTAGGTAGTGGATCGGTTTGAACTTTGATATAATGTTATTTGAATTCGATATGTTATATAATGTGATAAGTGTTTTTATCCGCAAAAGGAGAGTTGTTGAAAGTAGAAAGTATGTACCTATGTATGTAAAATATATATAATATATATATGTATGTATTTTTGTAGTTACGTCTATTTCTTTGGAACGTCGGGTAGCCTAAACGGCTGCATAGGTTTTTCAAATCAGGTATCATTCGATTAGTCATAAATGCCGTACTGTCATAGGCTATTCGAATTTTGAAAAAAAAAAAAAATAGTTATTTGTTTTTGAGACACACTCACGTCATTCTGCCTAGCCTTTTCCTTTTCTATGTTGGGTTCGGCATCTAGCCTAACCGGATTTAGATGAATACGATTTTTTTACACAGAGCTATTGCTTATAAAACCTCCACAATCTAGTAGCTAAGTAGAACATACCTCTTGGCAATGTTGGGGTTACAGTTTGTGGCCTTTCGACTGTCAAAGATGTTCGAATGACAGCCGCGACCAACGACATGCTTTCCAAGCCATGGTGGAAACTCAATTTGTATTAGATGGTCACCCATCCACTAGCCGATCTCGGCAAGCGTAGCTTAACCTCGAAGTTCGATTTGTGCGGACATTATTATTTATTTATTAAACATGTGCATTAAAAAAGATTTATAAAGCAAAGGGCCACTCATGTCACGTACACTGCCGGCCAAAAGTTTAAGACCGCACTTAAGCAGTATAATTATCTATCAATTGTAATAAAATCCCTTAAGATATATAAAAGAAATGCACACCTGCATATTCTATTGTTAATATAGAATATTTAAAGAATTCATTCTTTTGTTTACTTTACAGTTATTGGACAATAAACATCTATTGTTTTCATTCACCGACAAACGCTGCGCTAGGGTCAGGTGGTAGAGTCGTAATAATGTGTTTATTGTGTGCTCATTACTTATTACTTTGCTTTTGTTTCGCATTGGTCAATATTAAGGATTATTTAGCTTCTGAAAACACGTAGTTTCAATTTATTTTTACCTGAGTTTACTTGGGTTTGTTCACAAACAATCTCAGTTAGTCTAAACTTGTGGTTTCTACAGTAAAGACGTCTTAAAATGGGAAAAGCACGCGAAATTAGTAGTGAAGTGCGTTCCGCCATCGTTGTTTTACATAATGAAGGCAAATCCGAACGTGAGATTGCTTCACAACTGAAGTTATCGAAGACAGGTGTTCATAGCACAATAACTCGATACAGGGAGACAGGCAGTTTTCAAGATCGTCCACGCTCGGGAAGGCCGAGAGCTACCACGTCTAGTGAAGATAATTTCATTGTTGGTACTAGTAAGCGAAATAGACGCTTAACAGCACCAGAAATCCGCGTTGAAGTAAACAAAACCCGAGTTAAACCTTTATCATTGACTACAGTGAAACGGCGACTAAGAGATGCAAAGTTTTATGGTCGCGTCGCCGTTCGAAAACCTCTGCTAAGGCCACAAAATAAGAAAAAGCGGATGCAGTGGGCTCTTGCCCATCGAGATTGGACTGAAAAAGATTTTAAAAAAGTTCTTTGGACCGATGAATCCAAGTTTGAACTATTCAGTTCAAAACGAAGAATTTACGTGAGACGAAATGCTCAAGAAAAGATGATGCCAGACTGTGTAGTCCCAACAGTCAAGCATGGCGGTGGCTCAATTATGGTCTGGGGTTGCTTCTCTAGCCAAGGAACTGGCGATTTGATCAAAATTGAAGGAATTATGAAAAAGGAACAGTACAAAAACATTTTAGAACAAAACGCCGTTCCTTCCGGGTTGCGATTAATTGGACACGGATTCATTTTCCAACAAGATAATGATCCAAAGCATAGCTCCTAATTATGCAGAGGATATTTAGAAGAGAAAGAGGCCCAAGGGGTGTTAAAAAACATGGTTTGGCCACCTCAGAGCCCGGATCTCAATCCTATTGAACTTTTGTGGGAAGAGCTTGACAGGAACGTCCGTAATCGTGGCCCATCCTCGCAAGAAGAAATGTGGAATGCTTTATGCGAAAGTTGGAGCAATATATCACAAGACACCATCAACAAATTGATAGCTCGTATGCCGAGACTTGTGAAAAAAGTCATACAAAATAAAGGAGGATTTTTTGATGAAACATCAGTTTAGCTAACTATAGCCTTTTTTAGCATGTATTGTGAATATTTCTTTATGCTTTACATTACAATTTGTCCATAAACACTAACTGATTAGATAATTAAACTGGTTAATTAAACATTTAATATTTTATTGGTGTTTTACTTTATTTTCCTACTTAAATTAAGGTGGTCTTAAACTTTTGGCCTGTAGTGTATACTCACGCATTTGAAATGATTCAGATGAAATTCGGTGAGTAATAATTATGAATTCCCTCAACTCAAACAAGATTCCGGCTCGCACTTTACCCGATTTTTTTCATGGATGTTGATCGCAGATTCGTGATTAGGAACCCTATAAACACCCACCCATAACACGCCCATAACGCAAAACTAGAAAAATCTAGTCGGTGCCATTTTCACTTATAATATTTATATAAAATTTATTGAGATAGGTTATTTAGCATGTAGAATTTGGCCTAAACTTTTTTTTAGAAGATAGTTTTAGAACCTTAATTTGAAAATATATTTTGTAGGTAAGTATGTGTAATTTGAATCGCCAAATTGAATTGAATTGACAAAATCGAAGAGTATTTTATAAAGCAATATTCAATTTTCAGACATTACCTATAAAAAAAAAAACTCGCTCTAGATAAAAAATATTTTTTAAATACCAGTTTCAATTTGTCTACTCCTACTTAACATACATAAACTATAAGCTTGGTATTTCGTACGCAACCAGCTGAAAGTATCTAACATAAAACTCTCAGTAATCTAAAAGGAATACAATATTTTTCATTCTTATTTTGAATAACATAGACAATTCTGCGCAAATTAACCTTGGGTCCGATAATCTAGTAAATTTCTTTCTTTACTGTAGACAAAAAAATACAACCGACTTTTACACAAAAAATCAAAAAAAGTACAAAATAACTTTAATTTCGGAACTCGGTGTTTGTGGTTCCTTTTTCGTTTTTGAACACCGACTTCCGAAATTAAAGTTATTTTGTACTTTTTTTGATTTTTTGTGTAAAAGTCGGTTGTATGTTTTTGTAAAAAGTTTTTTATTTTTCACTTTTTAGTGGTACCTACATCCCCCTCCCCCCTCCCCCCACCTAAACGAACCAATGACATTGGTGTAAAAAAACACACACTGCTCCAATGCAGAGTAAACTAAAAGGTCGTCAATGTAGATATTTTTTGATTTTTTGAAAACCGCTAGTTCGATTTCGATACAATTTTCATGGGACTATTTGGGAAGTATACCCTTTCTAACAAAAAAAGAATTTTTCAAATCGGTTGGCAAACGACGGAGTTATGCGTGAACAAACATAAAAAAAAAATACAAACATCCGAATTGAGAACCTCCTCCTTTTTTAGAAGTCGGTTAAAAATCCTATTTGAATCACATAAGAAAGCAGAAATAATAATTATGATTAATGCTTATTGTATTTTATGTATTAAACGTATTTTTTCCTAATATTTTAATAACGAATTTAAATTAATCGATTAGGTTGAAATAAAAAATTAATCGATTCGCATAATCGTTTTGGTACACCCTAACAATAAAAAAAAACAATAAGAATGATGGTTGATGGCGATTATCACATTTATGCACTTCGATTTTATTTATGAAAATGAATAAACTTGTAGATTAAATATTAAAGAATTAATGGCGCTAAGATATGAGCAATTTATCTATTTGTTTTAATTAACGCTCACACATAAGATTTTTTAAGTGGTTTTATCAAAAATGCAATTATAAATTAGGATGTCGTATGACGTAACTCTGAGGTCCAATTGGTACTACAACCGAGCCGGCGGAGGTTTGCATGTCTAGTACCAATTGGTACTACTACCGAACTATACGGTTAATACATATGGAATGCAATAAAGTATTGAGTATTGATATTTTAGATTTTTTCCAACCCTACGACCGGAAGTTATTATTTAGCCGAACCCAACACATTTGGCCAAAACGGTGGGTGGGTAACGCCCAATGCGTATATGATGTACAATCCTAGAATATACACGTTTCAGTTTCCGAGAAATCACATCTGCAAACTGTGTGCCCCACCCCTGCGCGCGCTGCATCGTTATTGATTGATACAACGTCCTCCCATCCTGTTGGTAATTATAAACGACCTAGATTCAAATACAGTGCACAATATGAGAATCTACCAATCTAGCCGGACAGAAGTTGATGGAAACGACTACTGTGGTCTATACTAATATTATAAAAAGGAACTAATATATTTTTTAAACGTGGTTAAATGTAGCATAAATATTTTATGTTATACTCATCTAGCAAATGAGTGGTGAAAACTGTCTTCAAATCCACGCAGTAGTATTTGTGTGAAGCGCGTACAAACAAACCGACAGAAAGACACAACAAACTGTTTTTTTGGCTTCCATTGCTCGTATTTATATTTTTTCTATATCTTCAATGTACAGACATCGACTTGTTACAATTTTATTATAAGTAAAGATATTGTTATTAGATCATTTTATTTGTTTTTTGAGGAGTTGTGTTGTGGCTTAATAATAACAGGCGTCCGGGTCAATCTTACGCAACGCTTGCAAAGGTCGGTTTTTGGATGGGTGGTCTACCCATCTCCATCTTAACATACAAAGAATCCTCCGTGCCTCAGAAAGTAAATTAAGCCGTTGGTCCCGGCTATTTTCCTACGAAGATCTTTGACAGTCAAAAGCCAGAAAAATCCGAAACCAATATTGCCAAGGGGTAGAGGATCAGTTAGGCAGTCGGTCCACGTAAAGTATTGGTCTTCAGTTCATTACGGTTTTCCACGATGAGAACGTGACTCCTTTATTTTCTGGATGGGAAATCATCAAATGACTTCTCCCGCTCTGGGCGGAGCGGAAGGGAGTCAGACTTTTACTGATTAAAACCCACCCGTGATCCTTCTAGTGCCCTTTGTTCCAGGGCTGCGGTGACTCTTTCGAACAAATTCCGCAACTCTAGTACCTTTAGTACCGTACCATTTTTATTTAGCCTCGAACCCTTAAAAATTAAAGTAGAACTGATTTGAACACGCCAAGGACGAGTCGAATTCGCGTGCAGAGTTCTGATGAGAGCGCTGATGGGTACGATAAAGTGATATAATTCTATCTGTTTAACATTCGTGAACATTTACCGTAATAAATCTTATGTACAGTGATAGGCATGTCTGATTACAGGGGGCGCCGGATTACCGGGGTCCACTGTATAGCCTGTCACTTCGGCTCTTCTTGAAACTAAATATACTTGTTAAAATCTATCCAGGTCTTTAAGCTACAAGGCGTGCTAAAGAAATATACATAATGGGGATGTTTCCTGAGTAAAAAAAAATTATATTAGACACGTATTTTTTGCTTTTTCAAATCTGTAAAAGTTGACGAAGATATAAAGCATCAAAGTGCAGGAGTGGGAGCGTGTGACGTCACACCGTGGTAAAAATTGCAGCACATAGTGTCGTCACACGAGTTTTCAACGCACTGTATCGTCTTCGTATTTTGTTTGTGTGAAAAAAGAAAAAATACGTGTCCAATATTTTTTCGATATCATATTTTTTTTTTTATATATGGCAAAACAACGTTTGCTGGGACAGCTAGTAATTATGTATATCCCTCAGAGGCAGTCACGTAAAAAATATAATATACATTTCCACTAACCGTTGATCCGTGAATGTTGTGGGTTCCTATCCATATGCAGACGGTTCTTGGATGCAGCCTCCGCGGCGCGGGACACCGACCCGTTCCGCCGGGAAGACATCCTGCAAAATGGTGATACATTGATAAGATAACTGCTTGAAAACTTAGTTATCATGGCCCCCTGCTGTAAAGACAAAACACGTGCGAGATCCAGACGTGACTTTGGAAACCATAGCTGACCTAGGAGAGCATTTAATCCTCTCGGTGTTTAAGGCCCGGCGCCCACTATCGGCATCGGCACGGCTGAGGATTTTAGGTGATAAAAAGCATTGTACTTTAACTTCATGGCAATAAAGTAGAAGTAGCCTCAAGCATACCGAAGCGGTATTTTTGTTACTACGATCATATATCATGGAAATTTCTACTTTATTGCCATGAAGTTAAAGTACAATGCTTTTTATCACCTAAAATCCTCAGCCGTGCAGATGCGCATAGTGGGCGCCGGGCCTAAGAGAAACATTCAAAGCTTCTTACTCTTTAATTCTTATCGGAAATGAATGAACAGATTCTAGTTGAAACTAGGTACGCATACGCAAGATTCCTAGGTCCAAAAAGTTACTTAAAAACATTTCCAAAAAGAATTAAGAGCGTGTACGCCGTATGGCATTTCTTACAAATTTTCAAGTCACTATTTTGCGAAATTACTGAACCGATTTTAATGAAACTTCACACATATAAGAAGTATACATAGGTCTAAAAAGTTAGTTAAAAACATTTTCGAAATGTCTTATTTAAAAAAAGATAACTGGAAATTTATGTTTGTATGGAAAATTTAAAATGGGTCTAATTTAACTGTAACACTATTTATCGGAAATGTTTTCAACTAACTTTTTAGGTCTGTGTATCCTGCTTATGTGTGTAAAGTTTCATTAAAATCGGTTTAGTCATTTGGGAATATTCGGAAAATAAGGACTTGAAAATTTGAATGAAATGCCGCACGGCGTATACGCTCTTAAGGCCTTGAAACTTTAGACGAAACACCATGAGGAGTCAACGCTTTTAATAAATGCCAACGAACACCCACGGAGACATTCCCACAAGCTCTGTGGTAATTCATCAAGAAAGAAGCCTTTGAAAGCAATTCCTGTCTAACCAAGTTGTAAAACCAAGGAACAAGCTCCCACCTCGCTTTTAGAACCGATTGGACAGATCAGAGATCATCAATGATGCTATACTCCATTCACAATAAGATTAGACATTTAAACAAAACTTTTTACAGTCCGTTCAACCGATTTTTACTTCTATTCCAAAGGCATAAGGATGGAATTAAAAGCAAAAACGTGATTATAATACCAACTGTTTACTGCAGCTGCCATTTGTCATGCCACCAACGCAATAGAAGTCAAAATCGGTTGAACGGACTGTAAAAAAGATTTATTTCTATGTCTAATCTTATCGTGAATGGGGTATGTGTTCTACCAAAATCAGGGATTTTGGGTACCAAATAAAACTCGATCTCGTATCGGCTAGCGTAGCACGGGACGAAAGCTAAGTGGACCGACGACCTTAAAAAGACAGCTGAGACATATTGTCTGCGAGACGTAGACACAAGGGCAACGCGGTGCAGCTTGGTCCAGCAATGGACATCGATAGATTGATAACATTTTGATTGTTTCAACCGATTGGCGAAGTTTAGATGCACGTGCTATAGTCGGTCAAGGAAATCTATACTAATATTATAAAGTTGAAGAGTTTGTTTGTTTGTTTGTTTGTTTGAACGCGCTAATCTCAGGAACTACTGGTCCGATTTAAAAAAATCTTTCAGTGTTAGATAGCCCATTTATCGAGGAAGGCTATAGGCTATATATCATCACGCTAAGACCAATAGGAGCGGAGCAGGGATAAATAATGTTTTTAAATCGGGGTTTCCACGGGGACGAAGTCGCGGGCAGCAGCTAGTAATTAATATACTTATTTGCATGCAGGTTCAGTTGAAAACCATTGCAGGCACTATTTCTTTGACATTTATGCTGAACTGGACCTTTTTGACGTAGTCTTTAGGCGCACTTTCTTTCGTTTTATATTATTTTATCTATTTTTTCTACGAGTTGTTTTTTTTTTGTTTCATTCCTTTATCCTGAAAACGTGCTGTTTTTTTATTTATTTTTTACTGTCAGATGGATATGCTCTTGACTCTAGTCTAGTTCGCTGGTGACAGAGACAAAGTCGACGATGGAATGAGCTTACCCAGAAGAAGCTTGTTCACTCTAACTTTGAAGTGTTCCTTAATGTTTGTACAAAATATATGCAATCTTGTTTTCCTTTTGCGCAGTGAAACCGGGCGCTGCTAGTATTTTAATATAGCTATGTTGCTAAGGGATAATTTAGCAGCGTAGCGTTTTTTTTTAATGGTCCAGTATGTTTGAGTTTAATTCCTTACAAAAATAAACATCTTTCCTATTTAATAATATTAGTATGGACAGGAATTTTGTGTATGGTCAATTTCATGCACCATGTAGTGACTTTGGTAGAGAAGCTTAGATAAACAAAATTATGTAACAGGCTATCAAACTCATGATCCCATTGATAACCACATCATCGCTTACCATCAGGTGAGATAGTGATCAAATGAGTGCCTATCAACAGCACAAAAAAAAAAATTATGGCAAGCAAGTTAGTAAGCCATAGTGTGGAATTGTGTATTAGTGTTATCAGTTGGAGTTAGTGTTTGGGTTGGAAGAGGGAAAGTACCTTAAATACTGTAGAACGAAAAATTTACTGAATGTAAGACTTAATTTTTATTTTAAAAACAATAGAAACTGCAACAAGCACATATTTGAAATTCAAGAAATTTAAATAAATGCTTGTCTGAATCCAGAATCAAACCCAATAAATGTGTGATAAATGTGAACCCAATGAATTCTAAATGACATAGCATCTAAAATAATAGGAATACCATGAAATTTAACATTACAGAGAGAGAGAGAGAGAGAGAGAGATACAGAATAGTCAACGAACTAATATGTTACTGACTTAACTTGATTGATATATATATATATAAGGCCCGGCCTCTGATTTGAGATACAGGCTCAGTCATTAACTTACATAATATCTACTAATTTACATTAAAAATTGGAGTCTAGTCAGGCAAAAATATCATAGGACATAGTCATTTTGTTTACATAATAATGACAAGGTTCCTTTGCCAAATTGAAAGTCAAGGTCATGTTCAAGTGCAAATCTTACATAGGTTGATGACCTCTTTAGCCATACTATTAACACTATTGATGCCTAGAACACGGATCTGAGTTAAACAATAATTTGTGGGCCCACAACCTGTTGTTATAGGTAGCAATGACTCGGATGCAAGATCTGGGCACAGAAATTATTTTTCAAATCATATACAAGTTCCGTCTCCCAAATTGTTAGTACACCGAAATTTTCATAAATTTCTAATTTATACATCTTAATGACAGGATGAATAATAACGAAGGAATGTTTTGTGATTATCAAGAGAAAGACATTTCCTTGGATTGTGTGTCACATGATTTAAGTTATTCAAATGTCATTCATTGTTGCTTGTTATAATTTGTCATTAATATTAGACATGAATCTTTCTTGTCAATTTTAACTAGATGAGGCTGATGTTTCCTATTTGACTGAAATAAAAAAAAAACAAAGAAAAATACTCTATTTACACCAAGAATGATGCATACCAAAAAATAAAATTGAATATGTTAGTATGATGATGATTTAGATTGTTATCTGAATGCTAATACAAGTTTATGTATACATACAAAAGTATTATGTATTATTTTGTCTCTATGGCAATGACAAAGTGTTAGTTATGTATGGTGCATGTTACTGCAAGGTTCTATATATAGCATGGAATATGAATATTTCCAAATAAATATCACCAATTTTATTATAGTTGTTCATCAGATGACAGAATGTAATATTATAATCACTGAATGAATTATGATTTAAATATATACATGTATCACTTTTTGTCAATCCATAAAAGGTTTTCAGATATCAATGCAATGTAGGAAAATAATTCTAGCAATATAGATCATTAGTTAATGACAGAAATAATATAAATTCAGTGTGCAAAGTACAACAATGCTTTCTTTAACTACACATTACGTCTTATAAATGTTATTTGTTTTTCTTTGTTATGGTTGAATTTTAATCATCATCTGCTGACATCCTGTTTTAATAGATGCATCTGATACCAATTACTCAAGATTATTGTATGTTTTCAGGTTTCATTGAGATTTTGACATCAAAGGGCAAAATTATTACGATTCGAAAATAATTAAACTAAGTACCTACCTACAAAGCATTGGCTGCATAGCATTACTTGTAATGTCATGATATCAGAATATCTAGTGAGATAATTCCATTGTTATGATTTATAATTTTGCAGTGCTATTTGTTGTCTTTTGACACCTACTTTCTCAAATACAAAACTACAAAGGAGAGGTTGCCAGATTCATTCCTCGATGAGAGCGGGTTTGACTTTCACATTTTCGGGACGACGACGAAAGTATTATCCCAAAGATGCCCTTTGCTTACTGAAAATGTTTGATGACGTCATTGTTCGGTGTTTTAACGCGTAAATCCGTTATTATTTATGGTGTATCTCGTTGCAGAACTGATTTACGAGTAATTATAATAGTTTTATTGACCGGAATAACTGTTCGCCTCATTCTATTTATACTCAAGACAAAATGGCTGCCCAATCGATTTTCTTCACCTGCATGAAAACCATGAAAAACTTACCTGAGCGTCTCCGTTCAAGGATCGGATGGAGCGAGGGCTCCGAACGCGCGCGACGGGACGCGGGGGGCGAAGCCCCGTTGCCTGGCGGCGGGCAGACGCGAAGCCCGGCAGCGCCGCTGTAAAAACCGACATACTTAGAATACGCAAGCGGCGCGCGGGCGAACGAGAGCTTCGCGAGGGGCGAAGCGACCGCGATCGACACAGGCCCACGCGAGGCGAACATGCAGCCTCCGGGCACACGCGGCGAGGCCTCACGGTACAGGCCGAACGCGGCAGCAAAACATCCTCCATGGTGCAGGCGATGGGGCGACGCTCCTCGAAGACAGGCTGAACATCCAACATCAAATACTATATTCACCTTATATTAATCACAAAACAAAGTTACGAACCAGTATAAAACACGAAAACTTTTCACTGAAGTTCAATGGTATCCGAGAAGGCGAAAATCGCTAGGAGTATCCGCGACACGCCTTTCTACGTTCAGCGGCCATTTTGTTTAGTATTTCATTGACCTTTCTCTTTCTATTCGATTTCTTGCGTTTCATCCTACATAAGAATAAGTAAAAGGATGAATATATAACTGCAAAGTAAAATTTACTCTCGTAAAGTAAACAGTCTAATATTTTTGTTTTGGTATTTATTAGTCAATATTTACTCCGTGTACCATGTAAAAAATTATTAAATTGAAATAAAAAAACAAAGTAAAAAAAAAACTGTAATTAAACTAATCGGACAAAATGTTGAAACTGCAATAACAAAACGCAACTTCAATGTTACCAGAATAATAACTTTCTACCATTTGGTAGCATTACGTAACTTTTGATGCTTTGTTTTGATTTATAAATTAAACAATAACTGTATCAAAACATTCTGAACTTGCCTTGCAAATAAAAACCATATACAAATCTTATAAATTAATAAACAAAGTCTTCAAGTAGGTAATACATTCTATTAGCAACAAATCAGCTTTCTACTTCCCATGAAAACTACAAACATGGCATTCAGCAACACCGATGCATTCCAGTTTCTACTAAAAAAATACCTATGTAGTGCAGTAATAACGTCCATCGGGGAGGGATGTATTACTTTGCACTTTAATTTTAAGTTTTAAATTTTATCGTTAGCTATAGAACATTAAGATTATACTATAATATTCATGTTCACGGTTTTCTAACATAAAAATAGTCGTATAAGTTCATATAACTTGGTTAAACTTAGTTTTATCGAAATAAACTCAATAAATGCTAGTTACCTGAAAGAGTAAATAAAAAAGTGAAAACGATAAACCTTTCTAGAGATAAGAACCGGTTCGAGAAAGAAAAAAGAACGACTTGCCCAAGGAATTCAAGGTATGCATGTTCCTTATATAAACTAAGAAGTAACTTTAACAATGAGTTTAAATCAACAAACACAATTATTGCGTGTATGACGGTAGTTGTCGTATTATATTTGAACTGTTATCATTTAAATAAACAGTCATAATTAAATTGATTGGTTGCTGATGATTACTTAGAATATTACTAACAAAATTCTAGTCGTAATATCTGTGGCTGAAATGTCAACAGACAACGTAATCAGAAGTCACTAGAGGTGTTACTAGTGAAAAACATAACCCTTTGCTGCCGCGCAGTTGGGTAAATTGGGCTACGTGACTTTCGGCACAGATTCAAATCCACATCCCACACACTGTGGTGAATGATTAATTGAAAGTCTTATTAAACTATGATTGAATTTAATTTAATAGCTTTGCAATATCTACTTCCTCTCTCTACCCCTACACGTACACATATTATTATAATGTCCATAAATAAATAAATCATCATCTGCCTAGCCTTTTCCCAACTATATTGGGGTCGGCTTCCAGTCATACCGATTCAGCTGAATACCAGTATTTAACGTGGAGCGGCTGCCTACCAGGCCTCCACAACCCATTAACTGGGTAACACGGTACTTCTTAGCATGACCAGAGTCAGATTTACTGGCTGCTGACATCCGTATCGACTGTCAAAGATCTACAAATGACAGCCGGGACCAACGCTTAACGTGCTTTCTGAGACATGGAGGAAACTCGGTAAGTAGGTACGTTAAGATGCTCACCTATCCACAGACCAACCTTAGCAAGCGTTGCTTAACCTTGAAGATCGACCCGTGCGGCTGTTATTCTTTAGCCACGAGCTCTGAATCTGAATTTTATAGTGTCACTTTGCTCTTGTATCCATTTTAAATTCACCCCTGGCGACCTATTATGACGTCTTAAATCCATCATGATTTCTGTGTCAGAGAGAGACGGAGTTACACAAGACGAATAGCACTATCTCTTTCCCTCACACGAATCATGATAGCATTAGCACTTCGTAATATGGCCACTGCATTTCTATCCACTCTGTTTTATCCGGTACAGACTTTTGTCTGCGCAGAATTCGAACTCTGAATAAAAAAAATCTAGGTTACCGGCATTTATCTGTGCAACAAGTCTGTGCAGACTAATGTCAGTTAAATGTATTTTTTTTACCCACTATTAGGGGGAGAGGGGGAGTTAAAGAGTCACCGCGGCCCTGAAACGCAAAGGGCATTTGGAGGAACACGGATGGGTTGTAAGTAAAATTGCGACAAGCCCTTCCGCTCCTTCCATCCTTCGAGCTGTTTTGACTAGTTTTTCTTATTACCCAAGTAATATTGCTGAAAAAGCAATAGTTTCAAAATAAATAACACTAAAAAATGCCATAGACAACGCGCCGTTTTGCAACCTCTACGCTCGGTTTCCTTACGCGTTGCCTAACGAAAAATAAAAACAAACACGCAGGACGGCACACGATAGATTTAGCATCGACGATAAATTACTTTAGCTGCTTTTATAAAGTTCGGTACAGTGACTGAACTCGGAGGCAGTGGCGGCCTTAGGGGGTGGCGAACAGGGCAACCGCCCGGGGCCTCGCTCTTTTAGGGGCCTCAGGCTACCCAGTTTCAAAATACTAATAAAAAGATTTAGATTTGATGTGAGTAAGAAGAGAGAGAAGTGACATAAGATGGGCTTTCGGTTTTTTCAGCAGTTGCAGTTGTTTCATTTGTAAATTTCTTAGCCAAATGTGATTTTTAAAACAAAAATATATCAAGAGAAGTCCCTAAAATTCAGAAATACCTATTTAACAAGGGCCTCTCACAAAGCTCTTTCGCCAGCGGCCTCGCGAAGGTAAAGGCCGCCGCTGCTGCTCGGAAGTATGAAGCGGGAAGGCGTTCAGATGGTCGCTGTTTGACTCTTGAGACGGTAGCCGGTCAATACTGTCAACATTTTACCGTGTAAACTTGGGTGGAGTGAGCATGAAGTGGACTACTTATCATTCCATCTTATTCGTATGAATTATTAGCTCACTACATATTGACTTCACCCAAGTTAGAGTACTTTAAGTAGAGTTTTATCAGGGGCGTAGCTACGCCGTATCAATGATCGGGGCCCCCAGGCTACAGGGGCCTCGAAAATGTGTATGCAAAAATTCTTAAAATAGTATCCACAATATATTATAGATTCAGAATAGAATAGAACACTCTTTATTATGTACCTACACCATACGAATTACAGAAAATATAGACAAAGAAAACATTACATAGGGTAACACAATGGGCGGCCTTATCGCTAAAAGAGATTTCTTAGTTATTTAAAAAAAAATTAAAGTTACTCTTTAATTTTTAATAATTTTTATTTTCAAAAAATTTTTTCAAATCAATATTACGATTATTTAATTAAATTAGATCATTGATTGTTTCTTTTAAAAAAAAACTACCCTGCCTTTGGGCCTCCAACACAGTTTGATACAGGGCCCGTCTAAGGCAAGTTACGCCACTGAGTTTTATAGAAACGCACTGCTAGTAAGTTCTGGTACAAAAGAGAAAAAGCCGTAAAATAATCGGTTTCAAAAGAAATAGCAATAAAAATACCATTCATAACCGCGTCGTTTCGGAACCGCTTCACACCGGTTTCTCTACACATTGCCTAACGATAACTAACAAAAACAAATGAGTACTGACATAGGTACATAGTAGACACGATAGATTCAGCATCGATAGATACTTTTTGCTTTTCTAAAGCTTGGTACAACGACTTTAAGCGCTAAATTTGGATGCAACAATTTGGATGGCCGTCTCGGCGAAGTATTCCCTTTGAGCGCCGATTTTAAAAGCACCAATGCTAATAGCTCCAAGTATAATAGGAATACCTTGGGTGCAAGCATTGATTCTCTTAAAACCCCAAGTCTGCTATTACAATAGTGTCAGAATGGTATATCATTGATTTCATAATGGTTGGTAATCTACTAATATAAAATCGTCACTTTGACTTTCCAATGGTCAACCACTGACACTCCATTGAAAGAAATGGCATAGAATGGTAATCTCGTACATAATAACAAATGAATGACAGACGTATGCAGTAATCTGCTAAAATTTTGACACTTCCTTTGATCAGTTGCCTTCCATTAAAACGTCATTGTGCAGTCATTGCTTTTAAGAGCTCCGTTTTCAAAAAGTATTACGAGACCATTGACCGACCAATGATTGACCGACCATTATGAATTTAGTAGATTAAGAACTTTTAACAAAATGACAATGGGATCGTGTTGGAATGACAAATTTATAAAAATAGCAGACTTGGGGCCCTGTGCTCAAACGGGAATACATCGATCGACCAAGTTATTTGAGCTTTGACATCTGTAGACAAAAAAATATCGTTAAGTCCCTCACAATAAAAAAAAAGCCAACGGCCAAGTGCGTGTCGGACCACGCATAGTGAAGGGTTCCGTAGTTCACTGTTAAAATCTCATATCTCTACAAGTATGTATATAAGGTGTAATGTTCAATTGGTTTTTCGTTGGATGTGTCTGTGAAGTTCTGTTTGCTCAATTTATTTTAGAATTTTCAACTTCATAGTGTAAAAGTTAGAGGGCACATTTTTTATGAATTCGGAAGCACATATCTCAAAAACAAATGCTGACTAGGCAAGTCTGGATATTGGTCAGCCATTCTACTAACATTAGCAAGGTATAACAGTTCGGAGACAGAAAAAAGATGTTCTTAGTTCAAATTTAGCATAGTAACCCTAGGTGGTTACTATGCTAATTTTATAATCATAATTTGTTTAAATAATTCGTGATATATTGGTGTTTAATCATAAAATTACGAAAGTGACATGACATAATCTTATCGCTCCGCATTGGTCTGATAAAATATTGCTTATCATAGAAATATTATATCTATGTTGCTTATAGAACGATGACAACGGATTTAACTTTGCTATGTGCACGTAGAGATGAAATTGGATAAAATAGCCGGGTTTCCCGATAGATTTGAAAAGTACATCCTCAAAACATGGATGGATTATGTGAGAAACCAGCTTCTGCCCGCGACTTCGTCCGGGTGGAATAGTTACTAAGCTAAGCCCTCGATTTTGCAACATTCTTCATTGGTGCTCCGCTCCTATTGGTCTTAGCGTGATGATATATGTATAGCTTTCCTCGATAAATGGGCTATCTAACACGATTACTGCGTTCATGCAAACAAACAAACTCTTCAGCTTTATTATTAACTAGCTTCTGCCCGCGACTTCGTCCGCGTGGAATAGTTACTTTACCCCCGATTTTGAAACTCTCAGCCCGATCGGTTTAAAATTGACAAAGTTTCATACAAACTTTCATCCCCTATTTTATCCCCTTGGGGGTAGAATTAATCAAAATCCTTTCTTAGCGGATGCCTACGTCATAAAATCTACCTGCATGCCAAATTTCAGCCCGATCCGTTCAGTGGTTTGGGCTGTGCGTTGATAGATCACTATATCAGTTAGTCAGTCACTTTTGAGTTATATATATTTAGATAGATAGATAGATAGATGATGTGAATGAAACGGGATTCAGGGCTAGCCGTGACGGCTGATAGGCGAGAACAGAGGAAAGGACGGGAAACAATACTGCACCGTCCCCAAATGTCATCATCATCTGCCTAGCCTTTTCCCACCTAAAGTGGGGTCGGCTTCCAGACAAGCCGGATTCAGCTGAATATTACGTGTAGTGTAGTATTTTACGCGGAGCGGCTGCCTACCAGACCTCCACAACCCATTAACTGGGGAACACGGTACTTCTTGGCAAGACTGGTGTCAAATTTTCTGGCTTCTGACAATCTGTAACGACTGCCAACGATCTCCAAATGACAGTCGGGACCAACGGCTTAACGTACTTTCCGGGGCACGGAGAAGTCTCCTTACGTTAAGATGGTCACCCATCCACATAGCAACCTCGGCAAGAGTTGCTTAACCTTGAACGTCAACCCGTGCGGCTGTTATAATTTAGCCACGAGCACACCAATTCTATACAATTAGATGTGTCAGTGATGTTTGTACAAAAGGTTCGTAAGCATGTGTTATTAATACTAGGTACAACAATATTTTTGTTTAATTTCAGATTACCTTCGAACTAGAACAGTAGTGATATGAGGCCTTAAATACAAGGTAAGTGATCTTTACATAAAAGACATGTTTTTTTAACACATTGCGTATCTTTTAATATCTACACTTATATTATAAAGAGGAAAGATTTGATAATTTTTTTGGTTGTTTGTTTGTTTGTTTGCAATGAAAAGGCTCCGAAACTACTTGACCTATTTGAAAAATTCCTTCACTGTTGGGAAGCTACACTATCACCGGTGAACATAGGCTATATTATATCCCCATATTCCCACGGGAACGGGAACTACGTGGGTGAAACCGCGGGGCGATGCTAGTAATTAATAAAATCAAAACCTACTGTGCCGATTTCAAATATTCTTTCACCATTAAAAAGCTACATTCACTCTGAGTAACATAGAGTATATTTTATGCCCATATTCCCACGGGAACGGGAACTACGCGGGTAAACCCGCGGGGCGCTGCTAGTATAATATATACATATATCTATTACTAAGACTCCGCTGTCGGTCCGTCTGTCACCAGGCTGTATATCACGAAGCGTGATAGTTAGATAGTTGAAACTTTTCACAGATGATTTATTTCTGTTAACGCTACAAATACTAAAAAACAGAATAAAACAATATTTAAGGGGGCTGCCATAAAACAAACGTGTTTTTTTTTCTCGGTTTTGCTCGAGATTGATAACGGCAACAGGTAAACGTTTGTTTACAGAATATTATTATGACTATTTTTTGCTTTATCAAATCTCTAAAAATTGACTAAGATAAAAATCGTAGCACGAAGTGACGTCACACGAGTTTTCAACGCACTGTATCGTCTTCGTTTTTTGTTTATGTACGTGAAAAAAGATAAAAATACGTGTCCTGTCCGTGTGTTTTTTGGAAATGTATCTGACGGACTAATTGGTTTTTTTTTTCAAGGAGATAAAACATGTTTTTTAGGCAATAATGTCAAATATTTATGTACATTTTTCGTTCATATAATCTTCAGTCGAATTCACATTTGCTTAAAAGAAAGTTTTAAACAATTTACATTTACATGTTCTGAGGTTGAGAATTTTGAAACCATCATGTTATTTGTTATAATTATACAGTATATATATATATATAGTGGACATGCAGTATGTCGTTATAAGAAAACAATTTTAGACGTAAGTAGGTACCTACATGAATGTGCACTGGGCCTCAAGTCTGCTATTACAATAGTGTCAGAATGATCTATCATTGTTTTCATGATGGTTGATTTTTACAAGTTTGGTAATCTACTGATATAAAAGCGTCATTATGACTTTCCAATTGTCAACCACTGACACTCCATTAATCTCGTAAATAATGACAAATGAATGACATACGTATGCGGTAATCTGCTAAAATTTTGATAGTTCCTTTGATCAGTGACCTACCATTAGAACGTCATTGTACGGTAATTTCTTTTAATTCAATAGCTCGGATATCAAAAAGTATTACGAGACCATTGACCGACCAATGATCGAACATTATGAATTTAGCAGATTACGAACTTTTAACAAAATGACAATGGGATTGTGTTGGAATGACAAACTTATAGAAATAGCAGACTTGGGGCCCTGTACTTGCGAAATCGGTACCTCTTTATGAGCCCTTATCTTAGTAGTTTATGATAGAGGACATACAATGTTAAACGTTTTATCAGTTATGAAAGGTGACGCCATCCTTCTCTCGATTGGCTGCCAAAGGATTGATTATAGCTCCAGTTGATACTACTGTGTAGCTGCTTCTAGGTAGAACTAAGCGCATATTATCAATCAAGTTGGTGTTATTATATGCCAAACGGATAAATAAAATAGGCTTTATCAATCTGCCTTGATTGATGAAAACTACTGGCTAAATTATAAGCGCCATACGGGTAGATGTTCAAGGAGTCGCAGGATGATTCCCGGCGACACTAGGGGCGGGTCTGAGGATGGCGAGCTATGGGTGGCTCGCTTGGCCTGGGTCGATGGCGCATCATGTTCCACGCGCGCCTCAAAGAGATGTCAGCAAGGAAGAAGGGGTTCCATTATGGTCAGTGCTCGCTAGGGTTGCGGAATTTGTTCGAAAGGGTTCACCGCGGCTCTGGTACGCAAAGGGCACTAGGAGGAACACGGGTGTGTTTTAGTCAGTAAGAGTCTGACACTCCCTTCCGCTCCATCCAGAACGGGAGAAATCATTTGATGATTCCCATCCAGAAAAAAAAACGAGTTTCCAAGATCGGTGTGCGGATGGAACCATCTTAACAAACCGACACTCCTCCTCCTCCACGTTAAGCCGTTGGTCCCGGCTGTCCTTTGAAGATCTTTGACAGTCGTTACGGATTGACAGAAGCAAGAAAATCTGACACCAGTCTTGCCAAGAAGTACCGTGTTACCCAGTTAATTGGTTGTAGAGGTCCGGTAGGCCTGTTGTCCACGTATCATACTGGTATTCAGCTGAATCCGGTTTGACTGGAAGCCGACCCCAATGTAGTTGGGAAAAGGCTAGGCAAATGATGAATATGCCTATCCTTTCCCAACTACGGTGGGGTCGGTGTTCAGTCTAACCGCATGCAGCTGGATTTTACATGGAGCGACTGCCTATATGACCTCCACATCCCGATAATTAGGTAATATGATTCCTCTTGGCAAGACCGATGTCAGATACTTTGGCTTTTGGCTGTAACAACTGTCAAAGATCCGCAAATGCCAGCTGTACTAACAGCCATACATGCTTTTCGAGATACGGAGGAATCTCGGTATGTTAAGATGGTCAGCCATCCACGCACAAACACAACTTCAAAACAGGTCAACCTATTTACTCTTTTTTTTTTCGGGATGGGAAATCATCAAATGACTTCTCCCGCTCTGGGCGGAGCGGAAGGGAGTGTCAGACTCTTACTGACTAAAACCCACCCGTGATCCTCCTAGTGCCCGCCGCGTTCCAGGGCCGCGGTGACTTTTCGAGCAAATTCAGCAACCCTATCAGGCACTGACCCTATGAACCTATTTACCCTTCGACCTTATCATAACACTAGGTAATCTTACTCCCAAACAAAGCAAGTCAACGCCCTCTCGAAGATTTAATTAAAATGTCGTGACCTTACGTATCATAAGTTCTCAACTTTCAATTGAATACATTAAATAATTGAATTAAGATAAATTTTTGTTGTGATGCTGTACTGGTGCGTTGACATTGAGATAACTGGGTACAGTGCGGTCTTTCATTTAATGAGTGGGCTTTGTCTTAATATTATAATTAGTACTTACCTAAACTTTAAGTAAATACTAGCTTTTGTCCGGGAGGTCGTTCTTTTGGCAACTTTAAGACTGATGGATCAACAGACTAGATCTTCAAAATTTTTGGGTGGATGAATACTGAAAATGAGAAGATAGAGAAAATGAAAACCGGGGTAGAAATACACAATCTGTAAAAATGACAACTGTCTATCTTCTACGTTTCATGAGATATAACAACGCAGACAGGCTGACTGAAAGGAAGGACATACGGTATAGGCTTAGTTTAAAAAGTTTTATAACGGAACGCTAAAAAGGATAGCATTAAACTCTGCAATAATTTTCGTTCTGATGTTTTTGTCTGCTACTTAGTATTGAAGTTACTGTGATACAACACATTTATTATTAATTCTGAAAGAAGATTCTGTAAGACTCTGTTAATTCTGAAACCAGTATTTCAATTTCGTAAATTGACTTTTCAATAAAATTATGAATGTTTTCATAAACATTGCTATCACGCTCAGAATGCGTGATGATAACTATTGTTGACTTAAAAATAAAAAATCCTTTAACGGTGAAGTGATGACCTGGTGAAGGTCACAGGTTGTCAACGTATGAGAATGGGGCCTAGAATAGTTCCCTGAGGAAATTTATGAAGAGTCGTTATCCAGCTGAGAATGTTATAGGGCTTATCGTATCAAAGGTCTAACTAAGGTCTTGTTGATTGTGGTAAAGAGCAAGCTTATTCGATTTGCAGAGTTTTTGGCCATGATTAATGGCGTAAAAAGTAAGAGGCTTTGCAATGAGGTTGGAATGGATTGTGGATGCAGAATAATATTATTTTCTCTAGTGTCGACATGATTCACGAAAAACTGTTTCGTTTGTAAAAATATTACCGGGTCTTAAAGTCAAAGTGATGTGCGTGAGAATGGTCACATCTAGGTAAGCGTGCCCCTGTTGTCGATATTATATTGAGGTAGTGGAAAAACGCGAAAATAATAATTTTTTACTTGTCTACCGAGGGTCAATCAAAGGGCCCATACTTACATAAATATAAACCCAACTTTTTGGTTAGAGTTACTCTTTTATGTCAATATAATCGGTGGTACAAAGTTGCCCCAATTTGCTCCCTGACTTTACCCAACATTATGAAAATTTAACAGCATTATGAAAATTTATAACATTTATTCAAAATGTTACATACTTTTTTACCGAGTTGTGTAGGGGGTTGAAGAGTTAGTCTTCTAGAGTTACGAAGCTTGGCTGACTCTGAAAACTGTTTTACAGTGAAAGCGTCATGAGCTTGAGTCTTGGCATCCAATCGACATGAATTGTTTGATGGGATTATCTTGATTCTTATTCTATTACCCGTAATCTTCAATAATCAAATTCAAGCAATTCGTATTTCGCGAAGACTATTTTATAGAAGATCGTGTGCCGTTTTGCCGTCACCCTCCGTCGATAACGACGTATTTACTGATAAGCCGTCTATTTTAATTACGTCGTCTTCCATTGTTTCGTAGTAAATTGACGATATAGCCTTGATATTGTTATAGGCTTTGGTATTTGTATAGCCAATGGGCTGTGCATGTGATCAGTTTAGCACATGCGTGACGGGTCTCGCGATTACGTGTGTTTTGTAAATAGTAACAAAGCCGTGGTGTTTGGCAATAGGGCTTATCCCGTTTGTAAACGACACTTTGTGTCCTGCCTTTTGGCAAGCTCTGTCTCTTGCGACCTCTTATGTTGCTCCTTGCAGAATCTAAGGCAGTGGAATTGATATTCCATGCTTCATTGACTGCATTTTTCTGGTGGTCAGCATTGTTGATTGTAGCTTTTAGCAGTTGGATTAGTTAGGAATATTGAGGCGGATTTGTCTAAAAAAACTAGCTAGTACATACGACTGTTGAAGCGGTGAATACCCTTGGTTTTCATGTCGCATAGTACTACAATATTTGGATTTTCACGGGGCCAAAACTTTCTTCGCCGTTCTGCTTCTTCGAGGGCAGCGCAGAGGCATTTTGGCTGCATGTATTGAGGATCAGAAGGCTGGTAGGTGGAGCATAGTTTGCGACTCAGCCTGTGGCCAAGTCTGCTATTTTTATAAACTCGTAATTCCAACACGATCCCATTGTCATTTTGCTAGAAGTACGTAATCTGTTAAATTCATAATGGTCGATCATTGGTTGGTCAATGGTCTCGTAATACTTTTTGATAACCGAGCTATTAAAAGCAATGACTGCACAATGACGTTCTAATGGTAGGTCACTGATCAAAGGAAGCGTCAAAATGTTAGCAGATTACCGCATATGTTTATCATTAATTTGTCATTATGTACGAGATTACCATTCTATGCCATTTCTTTCAATGGAGTGTCAGTGGTTGAACATTGGAAAGTCATAGTGACGCTTTTATATTAGTAGATTACCAAACTTGTTAAAATCAACCATTATGAAATCAATGATAGACCATTCTGACACTATTGTAAAAGCAGACTTGACTGTTTAAGCGGTGAATACCCTTGGTATTCATGTCGCATATCCACAACCTTCTACTGTTCCAACGAGGTTGCTTATCATTGTAAGGTTCGGAGGCGATTGGTTACATTTTAGACCTGTGTCTTTTATCATATCTCACCGTCACTGGCTAATAGATTTCAGCTCACTCCTTATCAACGAGACTAAGGCCTATTTCTTAGTCTCAGAATGGAAGAAGGTGTATTGCAGTCTGATCTTGCGTTTGCATTTTTAAAACTATTTTAATCAAAATTGGCTCTTAGCCAAACTTTTCACATAAAATGGTGAAATGTTTATTCTGTTCTTTCATATAAGTTTAAACAGCTGTTTACGAGTAGATTTGATATTCATAGTTCAGACATTTTGACAGCAATATGCGTGGGAGAGTCTGGTCGCGTGTTGTTACATGCGTTTAGATGTTATTCGAATTCATTATACAATTCATACTTTCTTCGCAAAGGAATTCTATAGTTTCCATTTCACCAATTGTTCTATTAGTCTAATCAACGAAGGTAGATTAAACGCGTAAGGTCGCAATAAATTGAATAGGGATCCGGAGTCCACCAGTTAGATTATAGAAAAATATTGGACACGTATTTTTTCCTTCATCAAATATATAAAAACAGACGAAGATAAAAAGCATCAAAGATCAGGAGTGGGAGCGTGTGACGTCACGGCCCGGTAAAAATTGTAGCGAGTAGTCGTCACACGAGTTTTTTACGCACTGAATCGTCTTCATTTTTTTAACCGACTTCTAAAAAAGGAGGAGGTTCTCAATTCGGATGTTTGAATTTTTTTTTTTTTATGTTTGTTCGCGCATAACTCCGTCGCTTGTCAACCGATTTGAAAAATTCTTTTTTTGTTGGAAAGGGTATGCTTCCCAAATGGTCCCATGAAAATTTTATCGAAATCAACCAAGCGGTTTTCGAAAAATCTAAAAAAAATATGTACTTTGCCTACTTTGACGACCTCTTAGTTTACTCTGCAAAGGAGCTGTACGTTTTTTTTACACCAATGTGATTGGTTCGTTTAGGTGGGGAAGGGGAGGGGGTGTAGGTACCACTAAAAAGTGAAAAATAAAAAACTTTTTACAAAAAAATACAACCGACTTTTACACAAAAAAAAAACTTTTTACAAAAAATAAAACCGACTTCTAAACAAAAAAACCAAAAAGTATAAAATAACTTTAATTTCGGAACTCGGTGTTTTTGGTTGCTTTTTTGTTGTTGAACACACCGACTTCCGAAATTAAAGTTATTTTATACTTTTTGGTTTTTTTGTTTAGAAGTCGGTTTTATTTTTTGTAAAAAGTTTTTTTATTTTTCACTTTTTAGTGGTACCTACACCCCCTCCCCTCCCCCACCTAAACGAACCAATCACATTGGTGTAAAAAAAATCGTACTGCTCCTTTGCGGAGTAAGCTAAGAGGTCGTCAATGTAGGCAATGTAGATATTTTTTTTAGATTTTTCGAAAACCGCTTGGTTGATTTCGATAAAATTTTCATGGGACCATTTGGGAAGTATACCCTTTCCAACAAAAAAAGAATTTTTCAAATCGGTTGACAAGCGACGGAGATATGCGCGAACAAACAATAAAAAAAAATAAAAAAAAAAAAAAAAAAAAAAACATACAAACATCCGAATTGAGAACCTCCTCCTTTTTTAGAAGTCGGTTAAAAATCAAAAAAGTGCAAAATAACTTTAATTTCGGAAGTCGGTGTTCAAAAAACGAAAAAGCAACCACAAACACCGAGTTCCGAAATTAAAGTTATTTTGCACTTTTTTGATTTTTTGTGTAAAAGTCGGTTGTATTTTTTTGTAAAAAGTTTTTTATGTTTATGTAAGAAAAGAAAAAATACGTGTCCAGTATTTTTTGGAAATCTATCAGACGGACTAATCAGATTTTTTTACCCTATTGTCCTTGTATATTGGGATACGAGTATCTGTACTAATACTCATATATAAAGCTGAAGAATTTGGTTGCTTGAACGCGCTAATATCAGGAACTACTGTGGCCGTATTACGAAGTGCTAATGCCATCATGATTCGTGTGAGGGAAAGAGATAGTGCTATTCGTCTTGTGTAACTCCGTCTCTCTCTGACACAAATCACGATGGATTTAAGACGTCATAATAGGGCTGCAGGTCCGATTTGAAAAATTATATTTCAGTTAGATAGCCTACTTATCGAGGAAGGCTATAGGCTATATATCATCACGCTAAGACCAATAGGAGCGGAGCAGTCATGAAAATTGTGGCCCAAACGAAGTCCTGACTTCTAAACTTCAAAATACCTAGCAAGAAACTATCATTATCTTGTTGCAATCGACTTTCATTTACCGCAATCGGTTGTTAAATGTTACCCCGTTACTGGGTTTTAGAATTCATAGGTCACTCGTCTGAAATATACTTGCATCTGATTGGACTGGAAGCAGACTGGAACATAGGAAGATGAATTGGTGATGATAGCAAAATAGTTAATATTTATTCGCTCTGAACTCTACTTTGACGAAAAGCAGTGGTGGCCGAGTGTTAACGCCCCCGACTTGCGAATTATAGGTCGCGGGTTCAAACCCAGCCAGGCACATTACTTTGTGTAATTAATATCATCACCACTGCTCTCAAAACGATGAAGGAAAACATCATGAGGAAATCGGCATGTCCTAGAACCAAAAATTCAAAGACATGTGACATTCACCAACCCGCACTGGGCCCGCGTGGTGGATTACGGCCCATTCCCTCTCCTAGAGAGGAGGCCTGAGTCCCAGCAGTGGGAGCATTCAAAGGCTGTTTATGCTTTTTGTGCTTAACTTAAAAGAACTTTCTCGTTATGAGAAGATGGTGGAACAGGTAGTGTTGTGTAATTGTCGAACGAACTAAGTAGTTAGAGTACACCCACGGTCGACGCAAACTGTGTAAGTCCCAGATTTTTCACTCCTGAGTTCATTCGATAGCGAGAGTGAGAAAGAACCCATTGCCACCCGATCTAGTTGCGTCATTCCTTTTTTTATGGATTTGCAATCATCAAACGACTTGACTCCCACTCTGGTTGAAGCACAAGGGAGTGTCAGACTTGCCATTTTTTGAGTGCGTTCCAGGACCGCGGTATCTCTTTTGAACAAACTCTGCAACCCTCGCAGGCAGTCACACTATGGGATCCAGTCGCGTCACTCCTGAAGCTCGTTTGCACACTGCACATGCGCTTCTCATCCTTCGATAGTTAAATTGTCTGATCGTGGAGCTTATCGCGTACCCAGGTTGGCTGTTGTACGAATAATCTGGCCATATGGGGCATTCATCATCCATCTCAAAATGCAGTACCAGTGTGGAGCCCCTTCGCAGGACATGCATCACCTTCTTAATTACTCCTCATGCACATCCATTTGCACCATCCAAGATATGTACGAAGCCAATGACAAAGCTGTACTGATCGCTCAATACTGGTTGGACAAAATATAGTAAGAGTTAATTGACACGAAAAGAAAGAAAGAGTGGAGTGTATTATCTACTTTGGACCTAGTTCGCTAAGGAGTCGCGAACTAAAGTGGTTGTTCGCGTTTTTAGGGGGGGAAATCCTCATTGATGACCTCCACCCTGGCGCGGGTGGAGGGGTCTGTTAGACTCTTACTGACTAAAACCACCCCGTACGTATGCGACTTCCGTAATCCCTGGTGCCAGCCCGCCTCTGCGTGCCACCTCGGATCAGCGGAGGGAGTGAGGTGTTTGACTCGACGTCAAAGAGGGACGCACTGGAACACCACGCGCCGCCACCTCGCGTCCGGATGAATGGGGGGCGACGGACATCGATGTCATCAGCGTAACACGTCAGGTCCACTCCCGTCTGAGCTCACCCCTCAGCACCCAGTCGTACCCGACCTAAGTAAACCAAAGTGTCTGCGCAAACGCAGTAGTATTGATTGAGTCAATAGTTCGATTATTTCGATACCATTGTCGAGCAATTCAATCAATTGACCTTAATCACCGATCTGAACATTCGTGAAACGCACATGTTTTCATGTCTCGTTGCAAGTAACTGAATAATAACAGCCGCACGAGTCGATATCTAAGGTTAAGCTACGCTCGCCGATCGGTCGGTCGGTCTGTGGATCGGTTACCAATTAAATTAAATGATGAAATATTTATTTTGTTAGTAAGTTAAACATAACACATCCAATATTTCTGGCAATTTTAAGCTAAAAAAAAAAAAAATTGATTGAGTCAGGCGCAGGCGTTACTTTGCGGAAATCCATTTTAAATTTGAAAATGAAAACAATATATCTAGCTTTAATTTCCGCGAATATTAGTGGGTTGCAGGTATGCACCTCCCTCCCGCCCGCTATATTATGCACATGCAAGATTATAGGGCAAATGCAAGGATTTTATGCACATGCAGGAAGGCAAAGCAAAACCTCGCTGTCCGTTCCGTTCAGTCGCAACTGAACGGAACGGACAGCGAGTCAACACGTCCCCTGAGGATGCCTCGTGGAGAGGCGAAACACGTGTCGGTAATGGTGTTGGGTTTTGCTTTTTCCTGCATGTGCATAAAATCCTTGCATTTGCCCTATAATCTTGCATGTGCATAATATAGCGGGCGGGAGGGAGGTGCATACCTGCAACCCACTAATATTCGCGGAAATTAAAACTAGATATATTGTTTTCATTTTCAAATTTTTAATTTTAAGCTAGATAAGGTCGGTGTTTCCTAGCTCGAGAGGTCAAAGTCACTTTTAAAGTCCATACAATCCGTACTGGTCAAGTCATATGATGATGACAACGTAGGTTAATGTTGCACAAACTTTTGTATTGTGATTCCCCAGAGCGTCGCTGTTGGTCCCGGCTGTCATTTGTAGATTTTTGACAGTTTTCAGAAGCCAGAAATTTAGAAAACAGTCTTGTCAAAGGGTGTTACCCCGTTACTGTGTTGAGGAGCTAAAATAAGATAGTCGCTTCACGTAAAATACTGGTATTCAGTTACATCCATTTAGGCCGGGAGCCGACCCTTACATACAGATTAGGAAACGACATTAATATTTCGGTATTGGTTTCGAGTTTTTCTGAGACGATTGCGTAAGGTGAACCTCATTTATAAAACTAGCTGGCCGATGAGAACTTCAATGAAACAAAAGAATAGTTAATTTAAAAATCGAACAGAATGTCGACACGTGTATAGGCAGACGACTCGCGCGCACGCGTTTAGCCCGTGACGATTCTATTTTCAAATTCAAATTTATCTGTGTAGAACCGAGCTGCCATTCTTTTGGAAAAAGTCGTTGAACTGTTACGTTTCGTTTTACCTTTCTTTTCCTTTTTTTAGACAAATTTTTGTTTTACAATATATTGAAATTCTTTGCTCACCTAATTATCGGATGAGAACCGAATGAATAAGGTAGGCGCTGCCCTTGAAAATGATTCACTATTATACCTTTTGTCCTTTGTAAACAGACAAGAGACAACATACCTAAAGTTTAAATCATCGAAGTAGGTTGAAAGATTTTTCTTAGCTCATAAAAAACGGCTTAATAAATAATAACCGTCGCACGGCTTCCAGATCGTCTAGATGGCATCAGTCGGGGGTTGCGTTGAAGATTGCTGATTAAAGTGTGCGAGGGAACACGAGGCGGTCTTAGTCACTAGGAGTGACAGACCTCTCCGTCCGCCATCCATGAACGATATACAGCCAAAGGAGTTGCATAGTTTGATTCCGCCAAGTCCGTTCCATCATTGGACCACAAGAGGTACGGCAATGCGCCACCGTTTCATGGTAGACATCCAACACCCACACGCACAAAATGTTTTGGAACACATGCATTGTGCACACAGCTAAGGAGTGGAATTCAAATTGGCGTCGAAATTCGAGGTTAAGCTACGCTTGCTGAGGACGTTCCGTTGATAGGTGGCCATCACAAACTGAGACTCCTCGAACCTCTGAAAGTACTCTAATCCGTTGGGCTGTCAATTTTAGAACTTTGACTGACGTATTGGGTGGCTAGAAGCCAGAGCATCAGATACCAGTCCTGCCAAGGGGTACTACCCAGTATCTACTGGGTTTTGAAGGTCAAATAATGGTGTGTTCTGTGATCTTGATAACTCATCTATACTTAATATTATAAAGAGGTAACGTTTGTGTTCTCCGACGGCCAATCTCGTCACAAGGGGTAATCTCTGGATCTACTGAACCGATTTTCAAAATTATTTCACCAATAGAAAGTTACCTTATTGTGGAATATCATAGGCTATAATAATTTCCAAAATTAATTATGCATCTTTACTTAAACTTGAATAATGTAATCAAAGTTGTAAAAAAAATTGCTTTCATCGCGTGCGCTGCGGAAACTATTGAGGATAGAACAAAACAATGTACTACAATATTAAAGTACGTATCGAAATCTGTGAAAAAGTCTGCGATATCATATGCCTATCTCCTACGGATAACTCACAATAACTGCTTTTAACCTGATGTATTACGCGGGACAAACGGGCCGGGACAAAAATATTTCTAACTAGCAGCGCCTCGCAGTTTCACCCACGTAGTTCCAGTTCCCGTGGGAATACGGGAATAAAATATAGCCTATGTTACTCGTGGATAATGTAGCTTTCGAATGGTGAAAGAATTTTTAAAACCGGTCTATTAGTTTTTGAGCCTATTCATTACAACCAAACAAACAAACAAAGTTTTCCTCTTTATAATATTAGTGTAGCGGAATGGAGTCCGCGGGCACTGCTAGTACAACATAACATTTTGAAGTAAGCTTTCTGGTTGTAACCGGTTCTCTAAATTGATATAAAACCTCGAGTACTTGGCGAAAGTCCAAGAAAATCGTAGCATGTTGAAAATTTTGTGGGTTTTTCCTTAATGACTCAAACAGCTGTTTTTCCGAGTGAGCATTCAACATTCTCTTGTTGTCTTGTAATTGCTGCAGCCCGGGGCTCCGCCCGATTGAAAGTCTAATCATCTCATAAGTACATACTCTCGGGATAAAAACGCCTTGGCCTATTCCTGGACGTGGTCTAACTGCGTGCCAAGTTTCTTCCGAATTCGTTCAGCCGTTACGTAAATGTGAAGAGGTACTTTCGGTTTTTTTTTGTGATGGGTTTATTTCTTTACTCTAGTCTAGGTCAGAGGAGACAGAGGCAAAGCTTTTTATTTAAAAATAGTAAGGATGTCTATGTACTATGTTTAGCATAGTAAATACATGCATAGAGTTCCCCACATTTTGTACAAGAAAAGGAGTATGTTAAGTCGTTTTTTTTTGGGTTAAAACCTTGCCCCCCACTAGGAATTTGTCCTGTATCGTGGGTGCGTTTACAAACATAAACTCACACACACAAACAGCCAGACTCGGAACAATTATCTGTAGGCCATACAAATATTTGTTCCGTGCGGGAATCGAACCACGACACGCAGCATTATTCATGAAATATGAATGTCTTTCCACAATTAAGTTATTATTAATATAATATAATAAATAATAGGCTCATATTATATTAAATCAATAGAAACGATAGTAGTTTATGGAGCGTGCATTAATTAAAATAATGGCTCGTGGATACCAGCGGTAATGAAAACAGTGTTTTTTTTTTCTCTTGTTTATTTTTTCGAGCGAATAAATTTACTTGTAATTCTGTTTTTAACAATATGGATGGGAACCCTATATGCTATGGCTTAAACAATGGCAGTCAAGACTGCCATTGTTTAAGCCATAGTCTCATTCGTTCTCGTTAAGCCATAGTATCATGTCTGATTGGTGTCGGGGTTGAACATGTTTGGCTTTCATGAATGGGTCTGACATATAATGTCTAACTTTTTTTTTAATTTTTTACCAATTATTTTTTATTTTTGTTTGTTTATTTGTACCTCTGTGTGTGTATGAGGGGAATAAATTATTTTTCTTTCTTTTCTTTCAGTCAGAAGTTCAGTACGATGAAATGGGACTGATTGGCCAAGATGCTAGAGGAACTATAGATAGACAATATATTGTTTTCTTTTTTTTCTGTGAGTGGACTTGCCTGTGGCGGCCTTAATATAAATATTAAAGCCTTCAGCCTGAGCTTCACTACATATAATAAAACAAAGTCACTTCCCGCTGTCTGTCAGTCCCTATGTGTGCTTAGATCTTTAAAACTTCGCAACTTTTTTTTCGCAACAAGATTTGACTTGGCCAGTTTTCATTACATCAGTCATTTTATAGAGTTATTCAACATTTTAATTCTGATAAAAACTAGCCAAGTCAAATCTCACCTACTTTAAGATCTCACATTTTTAAATAACAGCAATAGGCATGTTTCCTGAGTAAAAATATATGATTTTGTTTAGTCCGTCAGTTAGATTATAGAAAAATATTGGACACGTATTTTTCCTTTATCAAATCTATAAAAACTAACGAAGATACAAAGCATCAAAGATCAGGAGTGGGAGCTTGTGACGTCACGGCTCGCTAAAAATTGTAGCGAGTAGTGACGTCACACGAGTTTTCAACGCACTGTATCGTCTTCATTTTTTGTTGACGTGAAAAAAGAAAAAATACGTGTCCAATATATTTTGGAAATCTATCCGACGGACTAATTAGATTTTTTTAGTCAACTACCCTATTGTTATAGGCATCCAATAAAGCAAAGAAATAGAGTTTAGTACTTGTTCATAATATTATTTTGTTCCTATAAATACATATTTCGATTTTGCATAGAACTTGGCACTCATTTAGATCTCCATTCTTTTTGCGGCGAAGCCCACAGCCAAGCATTATTTTTGTATTGAACTTGGCTCTCCTTTTTTACATTTATGTTTTTGGTAGGATAAAGTTTTTACAGCTTGAAGTTCTGAACTGTCACTGATTCCCTTTCTATTACTCATACGATACATTCAGGTCTATATGTACCTATAATAACTCTTTTGTTCACATGCGTATTTTTACGCTCATTGGTCAAGAAAGAAATGGTGTTTTGTTGTTGCGAAATACATAAAAAACAAACAAGAAAACGTGTCAAGTATATAGCAACGACAATGTTTGACCAAATGCAATACAAACAAGATTACAAGTTATATTGATTGTAGAAACGACACTTTCTCTTTTGTTAAGTATTATAATACTTAACAAAAGAGAACGTTAAGTAAGTACACTGGTACATGTAGGTATACCTACATGTACCAGTGTACCTACTTAACGTTTAGTTGTCACTTCGCGTGACCCAAGGGCTGGCTTTTACCTTGGACAAAGGATAAGCATTGCCATAAGCATAAGCATAATCAGCCTTTTAACGTTCCCACTGCTGGGACACAGGCCTCCTCTCTACGAGAGGGAATGGGCCGTAATCCACCACGCGGGCCTAGTGCGGGTTGGTGAATGTCGCATGTCTTCGAGTTTTTGGTTCTAGGACATGCCGGTTTCCTTGCGATGTTTTCCTTCACCGTTTTGAGAGCAGTGGTGATGAAATTAATTGCACAAAGTAATGCGCCTGACTAAGTTTGAAACTGCGACCTACAATTCGTAAGTCGGGGCCGTTACCACTTGGCCACCACTGCTCGCAAGCAACATGCATTACCATACAGTGTGGTAATGCTGCCAGCCTTTTGGATACATTACCAGTGGCCAGCGATGCGGAGGAATTTTTCGACGCCATCTTTTGACTATTTTTAGTTTTAGTTAGTTTAGTGTTTATTTTTTTTTAATTTAAATGTGCATATAGTAGAGATTATTCTTATTAAATAAAAAGTATGTCCCACTTAAAAAGCTGTCGTATTGTGTGTGTGTTTTGATAGCAACAACGTGGGAGATCAATAAGTCAGGAGTGAATAAGGTCTTTAAGTCAAGAGCGAACAGATGAATTCTAGGAAAATTCCCTAGAGATCTACATTCAAGAGTGAATAGTTTTCTTCTAGGAACGTTACCTGCCAGTGTCTGTATCTCCTGACAGGTGGTAACATCTGGGGATCTTTAAAGAGTGAATAAGTTTCTTCAAGGAAAATATCCTGCTGGAGTGTGTTTGCTGATAGCAAAATCCTAGGGATCTTAAGTCAGGAGTAAATAGTTATTTCGAGAAAAGTTCCCTGTCTGTTTCCTGATAGCTACAAACTTTTTTTTCTGGATGTGAAATCATCAAATGACTTCTCCCGCTCTGGTCGGAGCGGAAGGGAGTGTCAGACTCTTACTGACTAAAACTCACCCGTGATCCTCTTATAGTACAAGATCCCACTGTTCGATTCTGGAGCTATCTGTTTTTTTTTATACAACCTATTTTAATTGCAGCAGTGGGATCTTAGAATACTAGTGCCCTTTGCGTTCCAGGGCGGCAGTGACTCGTTCGAACAAATTCCTCAACCCCAGTAGCCAGTAATCCTATGGGGCCCCGTCGTCTTTGCTGACGGCTCTTTGAGGCGCGCGTGGGACACGACGCGCCGACCCAGGTCTGGTTGTTATAGACGACGACCCAATCATAACTCGCCATTCGCAGGCTCGTGCTCGTGATAGCTACAACCTGGGAGTCGTTTAGTCAAGAGTGAACAGGTTCAGGTTCAGGGGTGATTAATTCTAGGCAAATTCCTTAATAGGAAAGATGCAATTAAAGAATTCATGAACATTTTGTAATTGAAATGATAAAATAGTATAAAAGAAGGTCACTGCAATGTTTTTACTATAGTTAATATTGACTTTTAACAATTATTACGAATGAATATAACGTGAAACGGAACGTAAACAATCAGCGTCTAGTGACGTCACTGCTGTTATGACAACGAAAAGACGAACTGAAATTTTAATACATGACAGTTCATGATCTCTGGCAGACAGGAGTGACTTCATCGTCCGTTTTCGCGGGAAAAGAAAAACAGTCAGTTCATAATCGCAATTTTTGCAATACATTAAAGCGTATTCATTTTTTAATTTTTGTATGGTATATTTTACACGGAATTCTTTTATATGAAAGCAAGATGAAAATATTGCATGTTCCCTATTGTTTATGGTTTGTGCTAGTGGCGCCCCCTACGTAGAGTTTTGTGTAATATTCTTAATCAAGGGAAGATATTTGTAAAAGTTTGCCCTTGTTGGCCCCTATTTGCATAAGACAACAAACATGCTTATAAAAGTACCAATCAATGAGACGAAATAAATTCCATGACCCACTTAATCGTTTTAAATCAATTCCGTAAGTCCAGAGGTCTCAAATAAATTCAGTACTTACTTATCTCAACCTTAATTTTGTCAGTTTAAAGCTCAATTTCGATTGTGTATTGGTACTGTCGACTGTGCGCTCATCTTTAGGATGCAATTGATTTGAAGTCTTAAGCTACGCAACGAATGGTTCATTTTTGGCTGTCGAATAATATGACCTCATGGTCGAATGATTTTGTAACTTAAACACATGTAGTAGGGTGTAATTTCGGTTGTGAAGGGCTTGGTTTGATTTGATCAATTCGTGCTCATAGCCCTCTTGTGAAGGGCGAATAAATCATATTTTGGTGTCTATAAGGGCATGGTGCGACTGTAAGCGGATCAAATGCTCGTTCGAACAAATCATATTTTTTATGAATATCTAAAACTAGCTGTGCTTCGCTCATGCACATGCTGTTGATTTTAAAAACTCATTATCTGTCTAGCCTTTTCCCAACTAAATATATTGGGGTCGACTTCCAATTAATCGTATTCAGCTAAATACCAGTATTTACGTGGAGCGGCCTACCAGATCTCCACAACCCATTAACTGGGTAACACGGTACTTCTTGGCAAGACTGGTTTCTGGAGTCACTGGCTTCTCTCTGGATCTACAAATGACAGTCGAGACCAACGGCTTAGCATGCTTACCGAGGCACGAAGGAAATTCGGTATGTTAAGATGGTCATATCCATCCAGCGACCAACCTTGGCAAGCGTTGCTTAACCTTGAAGATCTACTATGCGGCTGTTTTTCTTTAGCCACGAGCTCCTCCCAATTTTATAAACTATTACTTGAAAATAATCAGTTTTACATTTAAACCTGCGAAACAATACTGACGCGTTTTGTTACCTGAAATCTCATTACACTACTGTAAACTCTACACTGTGGCAAGGTATCATATTAACAAGATAAATGGTTTGAATGATACACAGTGATTCCCTGTAAGAAAAAAATAAATTTAAAATTTAAAATACCTCCGACACAAAACCTAAGTTCCCTTTATTTTTCACATTTTAGTGGTACCTACACCCCCTCCCCTCCCCCACCTAAACGAACCAATTACATTGGTGTAAAAAAAAACGCACTGCTCCAATGCAGAGTAAACTAAAAGGTCGTCAATGTAGACAATGTAGATATTTTTTTTAGATTTTTGTTGACTTTTCAAAAACCGCTTGTTCGATTTCGATAAAATTTTCATGGGACCATTTGGGAAGTATACCCTTACCAACAAAAAAAGAATTTTTCAAATCGGTTGGCAAGCTACGGAGTTATGCGCGAACAAACATTAAAAAAAAAGAACATACAAACATCCGAATTGAGAACCTCCTCCTTTTTTAGAAGTCGGTTAAAAAGTAAAAATAATTTAAAAAACTTAAAGTACCTTTAATAATTCTAAAAAAATACGTCAGGTTGGGGGAAAAGTCTATTACCTAACTAACCCAAACGGGATGTTTGCTTAGTTAGGTCTTATCATTGGGGGTTAAAAATTGAGACAGTAAATGCAAAAACACGCTCAAAAGTAAAAAAATAATCACGTTACGTTTTATACGCCCACCATCTAAACCCGCTTGCAACAGGACCTCGTCTTTATAGACCGGTCGCGAAGCTCCAGCATCCGGAGTATTTAACTGAGGCAATACATTACAATATGAATTTATGATAAATAGTTTTATGTACTTGAAATATCTGGTATGTAGCGATGGTTTATAGTTTGTGGTACCGGTACAACGGTATGAGAAATATTACGTTAGTGGAGTTAATGTTAGAACTTGGAAATAATAGGGTAGTTGACTAAAAAATCTAATTAGTCCGTCAGATAGATTTCCTAAAAATATTTGACACGGACTAACAGTGCGTTGAAAACTCGTGTGACGTCACTACGCACTACGATTTTTACTACGTCCAGACGTTACAAGCCCCCCTCATAATCTTTGAAGCTTTTTATTCTGGATGGGAAATCATCAAATGACTTCTCCCGCTCTGGGTGGAGCGGAAGGGAGTGTCAGACTTTTACTGACTAAAACCCATTCCTGATCCTTCTAATGCCCTTTGCGTTCCAGGGCCGTGGTGACACTTTCGAACAAATTCTGCAGTGTTATATTGCATGCAGTGGTCTTAAGAGACAGTTATCAAGGGCGTGTCAGACTCTTACTGACTAAAACCCACCCGTATTCCTCCTAGTGCCCGCCGCGTTCCAGGGCCGCGGTGACTCTTTCGAAAAAAATCCGCCATGTTACACGTACATGCAGTGGTCTAAGGACACGTAATAGAATAGAATAGAATACCCTTTATTATGTACACCATATAAGTTACAGAAAATATAGATGAAGAAAACATTACATAGGGTGACACAATGGGCGGCCTTATCGCTAAAAACGATCTTTTCAAGACAACCTTTGGATGGATTTTAAAGAGAAAAGGAAATACAGTACTGTAGGTAGTCTTAGGTGTACTAATTATATATACAATAAATAAATACATACAATAATTAAATAAAATTAAATTATGAAACAAAAAGCGTAGAATCTAAATAAAATCGACCAAAGAGAGAGGTAATATGTAACTGAAGGAACTCACTCAAAAGTGAACCATTTGTATAACCGTGATTTATATGATCTATGAACCCTTTGTTGGAGACCAATATAAATAAATACCGCTTTTCAAAGTTTTATCTATCGCATTATCACCCAGTACATTTCCTCAGCTTATCAAAACGGATGTCTAGCTCAAATAGACACTGCACTGTATTGATCAGTGATTATCAACAATGACATCTTTGATCAACATAAATACAGTGATATTGTTTACTATCGAAGTTATATGACTTCATATAATATTGTTTTTAATTTTGATGACTATGTAGGTCAATCTGTTTTTACTTTGTTGACTCAATCTACTATTTACAATGTTTTATAGTGAATTGATTTATGATTTCCATTTTGGATAATTTTTTTTTCTACCTTTGTCATGTTTTAATGACTTTGCATACTATTGTATAAATTCAAGCTCTTAAAACGCAATAGACAGATGTGTTGCTGGAGAGTTTGTTGCGCCACTTCTTCTTCCCAACTAAAACACTAGGAAGTGGTGACGGGTGGGCGTATTGGGGGACTGTCTTTATGTAAAATTTGACGTTTAAAAAGTGCTGTCTCTCAGCCTAGTTTGAATAAATGACTTTTGATTTTGATTTTGAAGAAGAAAGGTTGATCTGATTTTAGCATTAAAACGTTGAATATTAAACAGCCTTATGATCTAAGTTGTTAACATGTAAAACTAAAATGATCCCATTAAACAGCGGCAACGCAACCATAGCGCGATTTCTTTCGACTCTAACGCCATCTATCGAGCGCTGTGGTACTAAAATTGTTTAACATCTAAAGAAGTTTAGTAAATACAATTTCCCGATAAGCATAATCAGCCTCTTGATGTTCCCACTGCTGGGACACAGGCCTCCTCTCTAGGAGAGGGAATGGGCCGTAATCTAACACGCGGGCCCAGTGCGGGTTGCTGAATGTATGTGACATTCGTATAGATGTTGTCAGTGATGTCATTGTTGATCATCAGTCTTTGTCAGTCTTCGTTATTTTTTTTTTGTTCTAAGACATGCCGATGTTTTCCTTCACCGTTTTGAGAGCAGTGGTGATGAAATTAATTTAACAAAGTAATGCGCTTGGCTGGGTTCGAACCCGCGACCTACAGTTCGTAAGTCGGGGCCGTTACCACTATATACCTATAACCTTCCTCGACAAATAGGCTATCCAACACAGAAAAAAAAATTGAAATTCGAACCAGAAGTTCCTGAGAATAGCGCGTTCAACAAACCAGATAAACTCTTTAGCTTTATAATTGTTCACTGCCCCAGAATTTGAATACTATCAATTAAAAATACTAATACACACAAGTTACAGACTGATCCCACGACCTCAGGTTGTTTTCCAAAAGTAGAAACCCTCTTCGCTCACGATTCACGCTAAACTCTTATCAATTCTTTAATTAGTGATCATTAAAATCTTTTTTTGGGACTATCGAACACGGTTTACGCACAGAGCTAAATCATGACAGATCGCGTGACACATATCATGTATGAGTTGGTTGTTCAGCGATAACCCTGTCCCTGTTTCCTGGGGTTGTCGACAACCCAATATAGAGTATTATCTGTGGTGCTAGATAAGAAACGTCTGTGGCGCGTCTGGGTGGTTTTGTTCCTAAATTTATGTTAAAATTTATTAAGCTATTGTATAGCTTCTATCGCGGGCCTTGAGCGTGGCAACCGAATCCAGAAATTCCGTAACGAAAATAACCTAACACCGCTACGTCATTCGATTAGGCCCCCGCCTTTTTAAAATGGTCGCTCGCCGTCACCGAGCCGACCCGAACGTCTGCGTTCGGAAACAATCGGTGGGACAAAGTTAAGTGAAACGTATGTGATTTACATTAGTACAGTAACCCAGGTGAACGAATCGAGACTAGGGCATGCAAAACCGGAAAGTCATCAAAACCGGTTTTGAACATCGTTTTTTTGGGACCAAAACCGAAAACCGGAGCTAGGTCCGGTTTTAGCAAAAAAAATCGAATGTAGTATAATTTAAAAAGAAACACCATTTTTTTTTTAAATATGCACTAAGTCTACAAATAAAACAAATTGTATGATACATTTCTTTTTAATCCAAACCATAATAATTGTACAGATAACAATGAACTTATAATAGTATAAAGATTAATTAACTGAGATCAAATCAACAACAAGTAAGTTTTTGGTATCTTTGGTACCTATTAAGTCTGCTATCAAAAATAATATTTAAACATAGAAAACACAATCAGCATCTTCAAATATTAAACACAGCCACCCACAATTACCAAAAAAAAACAACATTTTTGTAACTTTGAAGACGAACTACAAAATAACATTATTATAATATGATTCATATTGCACTAAAAAAGAGATCAATAATCAACTATGTATACTAATTTAAATAAAGCTTAGATCACTTGTTTTCAAGAGATCGCTGTTCTTGATAATGTGATCTCAAGAATATAAGTGCATCCAACATTCGATCAGACAGCGAACTTCTTATTTTGTTACAGAAATACCCAGCACTCGAAAACAGGGTGTTTTCAACTCAACACTTGTTGGTAGAACACATAATAAATAATTATATGCTTCGGTGAGATACACACCCCGATGCCCTCCGCTTTCATACATGGCTTGCTCTACTTTTACGAACCCAGCCAGGTCGAAATCTGACGGATTTTTGGGGGTTCTCTTTCTCTTGCATTTGTGTAATTCCTTCTCTAGCTGCTCTTGAACAGTTAGCTCTTCAGCGTCAGATGATAAAAATTAATTATTTTTTGAGAGTGTTCGAAAAAAATGATGATAAAAATTAAAATGTTAATTGTTACTCAATAATGGGAAAACCGGAGCCGAGCTCCGGTTTTCGCTCTCAAAACCGGTTTTCAAAAGTCGTTAAATTTTGGCCGATTTCCGGTTTTGCGAAAAACCGGAAAACCGGTTTTGCATGCCCTAATCGAGACCATATCACAATGACGCAGAGTACTAAATATATAATTGCATAAGTTGATAAAAAATGCTATGCAATAGCTTTACCGCGGCAGTCCTCGAGTGCCACATGTATTTTTATTATTAATCGCTCACAACGTATCTAAATATATGTATGTATCTATTTACCTGGATATTTAACATCATACATAACTGATTTACATCCGTACACTTCAACGTTAGGTTCAGTTGAAAACCAGCGTCAGGCAGCTCCTAGTTGTCTGGCATTGTGCTGAACTGGACCTGTTTGGCGCAGTCGCGGGTCACACAGTGTTACTGTACTAAAATTAAGTGTCCTTTTTTGTGTATATTATATTGTATGTGCCAAATAAATTTATCTTTCTTTCTTTTCATTCTAAATTAAATCAGATGAATGTTTAAATATTTATTGCAGTTTATGGAAAATTATCAGGGTTGCTCTGGGTTGTGGAGGACAGATCGTACCAGAGGAGAGGGAGCACGCTGGTCTAGAAGTAACTAAGGTCTAGCAGTAACAAGTAACTGGTCTAGAGCAGTGGTGGCCGAGTGGTAACAGCCCCCACTTACGAATAGTAGGTCGTGGGTTCAAAGCCAGCGAGGCGAATTACTTTGTGTAATTTATTTCATCACCATTGCTCTCAAAACAGTGAAGGAAAACATCGTGAGGAAGCCGGCATGTCCCAGAACCAAAAGTTCGAAGACACATCACCAACCCGCACTGGGCACGCGTGGTGGATTACGGCCCATTCTCCTCCTAAAGAGGAGGCCTGTGCCCCAGCAGTGGGAACATTAAAAGGCTGATTATACCCAATAAAAATAAAATACTATTCGGACGGGCCTTTAAGGCAATGGATTTTATATTTGCCGTAAGCGTTTTATCTCATGAAGCATGATTAGATCGCCTTACTCCGTGTTGAATGGTCCACGATAAATTCTAGGTTTGACTGATCTTGGGCCGTTCTGGTATTACGTAACCAGAACTTTTGTAATTTTGTATCATTCCCTCTCCCTCGTCATCTAAGTAAGCATTGCACTTACCGCCCATGCTTACGGATACATTTATATAAGTATTTTTGAATCTGTTTTGGTTTCCTTATTGGTTCATGAAGCAGCAGTTATAGTCTATAGTGAAATACTATAGACTATATAAGCTATAAGGATGATAGCCCAGTGGACAAGAACTCAAAAGGGCAAAAGAGTCAACACTTCTGTTATAAATAACAGCATGTCTGTGATTTTCCTCTATTTGTTCAGATGCCTATCGATAGGGCTTCGCGTAATGCTTCTAATCGAATTACATGTAACTCGTTTTGTTCTCCAGTTTATCTGTGATGTGATAACAGGACTTTTTATTTGCGTCTTAAGCAAAAATCCTGGATTTTTTGTGCTATATACTTAGCGCCCAGCAGCGCCCCGCAATTTCACACGCATAGTTCCCGATTCCATGGGAATACAGAGATAAAATATAGCCTATGTTACCCGCTGATAATTTAGCTTCCCATTGATGAAAAAATGGTTAAAATCAGTCCGTTAGTTTCGGAGCTTATTCGGTTCAAACAAACAAAAAAAAAATTGTGTAGATAAGCCGGCAAGCTTGAGGCTAATTCCATCTGATGGTAAGCGATGATGTGATGGAATGATGAAGCACGCTTGTCTAGAAGTAACCTATTCACGCTTGCTTAACTTAAAGGGTCAGATTCGGGAGGGGAATTCCACTCCTCAGCTCTACGCACAATAACTAAAAAAATCTAATTAGTCCGTCGGATAGATTTCCAAGAAATATTGGACACGTATTTTTTCTTTTTTCACGTAAACAATAAATGAAGACAATACAGTGCGTTAAAAACTCGTGTGACGTCACTACACGCTACAGTTTTTAGCGAGCCGTGACGTCACAAGCCCCCACTCCTGATCTTTGATGCTTTGTATCTTCGTCAGTTTTTATAGATTTCATAAAGGAAAAAATACGGAACTCGGTGTTTTTGGTTGTTTCTTCGTTTTTTGAACACCGACTGATAATTCTGTTGTTTTTTATTTTGTGAAAGGTTTTTTATTTTTCACTTTTTAGTGGTACAACCCCCACCCCCCACCTAAACGAACCCATCACAGCGTGCACGATATAAATTGGTGTAAACAATAAAAAAAACTGTCGACTTGAGAACGTCCTCCTCGAAGATACTCTTCATTAGCTGTTTTAACTTCATTTGGTAAATCAGAGACTGTCTTTTGCTAAGAATTTTTAAAATTTTGTAAATACTAGAGCTCGGTTTAATTTAAAATCAATAAAACTTTAATTTTCCATTCCCACGCCAAGAATAAAACCTATCTCCCACCGCCATCTATCGTCCATTTCCCGAACTAAATTCATTGTCAAGTGTAAATATAGATGGCGCCACTAGTCTGCGGTCGTCTGTCCCTGAGCGTATGTTTTGTATGAAATATCATTACTTTGCAGGAAGACTATCGGATGGCTTGCGGTTTCTGTGTTTGTGTGTCAGATCACCTGACTACTGTTTTGTTGCTAGAGTAAAGGTGTATTCCTGTATTTTCAGTAATTAGGTCAACCTGTGAATTGGGCTGTTTCCTGAGGAATAAAAATATGATCCTATTTAGTCCGTCAGTTAGATTATCGAAAAATATTGGATACGTATTTTTTGCTTTATGAAATCTCTAAAAATTGACGAAGATAAAAAGCTTCAAAGATCATGAGTGGGGGCTTGTGACATCACTTGCTTGGCTTGGTAAAAATCGTCACACGAAGTGACGTCACACGAGTTTTCAACGCACTATATCGTCTTCGTTTTTTGTATACGTGAAAAAATAAAAAATACGTGTCCAGTATTTTTGGGAAGTGTATCTTACGGACTAATTAGATTTTTTTAGGCAACTACCCTATTGGGCTGACATTGAATAGCTGTTATCCACGATTGTAAATGAAATCACTACAAAGTTTAAAACAAAGTCGCTTCCCGCTGTCTGTCTGTCCCTAGGTATGCTTAGATCTTTAGAACTGCGCAACTGATTTTGATGCGGTTTTTTTACTAGATAAAGTGATTCAAGAGGAAGTTTAATATGTGTAATACATGCATAATACCTATAGTAGAGAAACAAATCCACACTTTTTTTTGCAGGTATACAGATTGGTTCAGAAGTATGTGGTCATATTTCAGGGTTGCGTTCTGTATCTAATACTAGCTGTGCCCCGAGGTTTCACCCACCTTTTTCAGTATTTATTTTTAGGGTTCGGTTCCTAAAGGTCGTAACGTTGTCTTTCTTTCATGCAAATCTAGTTCTTATAATAACGAACACAGCATTCGGAAGCAGCTGTATTAACAGGGTACGGAACTTTAGATTTTCGCGCTCGCGGATTTTAAAGAAGCCGGTTCAAAAATCTGTAATAATCTGTTACTCAGGCCAAAAGTGCGTTGGTTTGACGTTTTCATTGGAGTCCTGGAATATGGTTGAGGATCTCACACAGTTGTGAAGTATGATTGAAGAATGGCGAGGCCAGTTCCTAGCTGTGGGCGATACTGTTTTGAAACGATGATGATATTTCTATTTTCTCAGTGGAAAAGGTCATCAGTCTACATTCAGACTTAGATGAAGCCATTCATTCCAACTCCCACGAAACGACAGATTTAACCTATATTTATCCCCAAACAATACACATAATATCAATAATAGACACAGTTGAGAATCTTAATGTAATGACGTACGCACTTAATGGCGGCCGGCGACCATCTTGATGACGTTATTTTGGCGGGAACCCACATTACAAGCGTCATTTTATTTCTGTCCCAACTATAAATAAAATAAATGAGTCGTTTAAAGAAAATGTTGGGGAAAATCGTGATTAATCATAATACGGTGCTGAAAACCCGAGTCGTATTAAAATATACTTCTGGAGAGGAAATTTTCTTAAAGTATCATTCAAGCCAAATGTTGAGCAAAATGGGCTACCCAAATATCCTTACTTTGGTATTGTTCGTCAAATCGTTGAGCTCCTTAATGTTCTAAGTTTGAGCTACACGGTAACTGACAAATGCTTGCGTTGTCTGGACAGGTCCACTCAAATCTGTGTGGCAATTTCCTCAAAAGGCTACCTCAGACATTAACCTACATGGTTCTCATATGATTTGATCAGTACGGATTGTATGGAATTTAAAGAGACTTTGACCTCTGAGTTTGTTTCGGTGTTTCTTCTCAGGTTAGTCGGCTAGGAAACATGGCTTCATCTAGCAATATTGGACGTGTAAAAGTGTTATGTTTAACCCACTTACAAAATAAATATAATTTATCAGTAGCCAACTCCAGTTGTAACTGTTACTTAGTATCTTTGGGCCTAGCTCTGTTCTGTATCCTGCTTAATAAGGAGGGAAGTGGAAATGATGTTTTCCTCATTCCTCTGCTGTGCTCTACTGAATTTTTCTATTTTAGTTTGTTTGTTTAGGGCAAACGCCCCAAAATACAACCGTATTTTGGGGCGTTTGCGACGGAACTGCATAGTTTTATAGAGATGTTTCCTGATTTAAAAAATATGATTCTAATTAGTCCGTCAGATGACAGAAAAATATTGGACGCGTATTTATCAAATCTATAAAAACTGACGAAGATAAAAAGCATCAAAGATCAGTAGTGGGAGCGTGTGACGACACTGCCCGGTAAAAATTGTAGCGGGTAGTGACGTCACACGAGTTTTCAACGCACTGTATCTTCTTCAATTTTTGTTTATGTGAAAAAAGAAAAAATACGTGTCCAATATTTTTTGGAAATCTATCTGATGGACTAATCAGATTTTTTTAGTTAACTATCCTATTCTGCCAAAGTTGTTCCATCATCAGACCACAAGACGTAGGTACGGCAATGCGCTACCGTTACATGGTGGACATATCACCCACACGTACAAAGCGTTTTGGGAACACATTCATTGTGCGTACAGCTAAGAAGTGGAAATCCCTGCCAGAGTCTGTGTTTCCTGATAGCTATAACTTGGGAGTCTTTAAGTCAACAGTGAATAGGTTACTTCTAGACAAGCGTGCTTCATCTTCGACCACATCATCGCTTACCGTCAGGTGGGCTTATATCTAGTTTTGTTTTTGTTTGTTTGAACCGAATAAGCTCCGAAACTACCGGACCGATTTTAACCATTTTTTCACCAATGGGAAGCTAAATTATTAACAAGTAACATAGGCTATATTTTATCTCTGTATTCCCAATCGTCGTCGTGTTCCACGCGCGCCTCAAAGAGCTGTCAGCAAAGAACACGCCCCATAGGGTCAGTGCCTGCTAGGGTTGCGGAATTTGCTCGAAAGAGTCACCGCGGCCCTGGAACGTAAAGGGCACCAGGAGGAACACAGATGGGTTTTAGTCAAGAGTCCTGATACTACCTTCCGCTCCGCCCAGAGCGGGAGAAGTCATTTGATGATTTTCCATCCAAAAAAGAAAAATGTCATATTTATTCCCTCTTCGATGCTCTGCTAGCCCATCCTTATCCCCACCTCACTGTAACCACCCACCTTTGTCATTTATCAGGGTCGTCCTCCATAGCCTTATCAAAAGAGCAAAAACAATATTTATTTAAATATATTAGGTTATCATTAATCGGGGTTAAAGAAAGTTATCAATTGACTGTATTGTGTTTATTACAAGCTGTTAGTTATATTTAACTTGTTCGTTTAAGTAAGAATGGGTAATTACAGCCGCACGGGTCGAACGTCAAGGTTAAGTAACGCTTGCCAAGGTCGGTCTGTGGATGGGTGACGCATCTTAATGTAACGAGTATGTTAAAGTTATTGGTACCGGCTGTCATTTGTAAAATCTGATTCCAATGATTATGCCAAGAAGGACCGTGTTACCCAGTTAATGGGTTGTGGTGGTCTGGTAGGCAGCTGCTCCACGTTAAATACTGGTATTCAGCTGATACGGTTTGACTGGAAGCTAACCCAAATATAGTTCGAGAAAAGGCTAGGCAGATGATGATTTGTACGCTAGAAACGGCAGAATATTTTGATCGTAACCTACGCGCGCCTCAAAGAGCTTTCAGCAAAGAAGACGAGGCCCCATAGGGTCAGTGCCTACTAGGGTGCAGGAATTAGTTCAAGAGTCACCGCGGCCCTAGAACATAAAGGGCACTAGAAGGATCGCGGGTGGGTTTTAGTCAGTAAGAGTCTGACACTCCCTTCCGTTCCGACCAGAGCGGGAGAAGTCATGTCATATGATGATTTACCATCAAAAAGGTGTTGTTCGAGGCTCTTGGATGCCTTTTCATATTATTTACTATCGAATTTTGACTCGTAATATTATAGTAGAAATGTTGGTAAAATTCTGGTATTCAACTGATCCCAGTTTGAATGAAAGCTTATTAAAAGCTTGTAAAAATCTAAGACCCTTTTAGCAAACATAACATACATAAACATAGAAACTCATAAAACATTTATTCGACACAACACAACAGCAACAAAACAAACAAAGTAAAAAAATAGCAATAATTAAACAAACAAATTTCGCTGAGCGTGCCCATACCGAAAGGGTTACCACCTCAGCATTTGCTGGGCGTCAGACACCAAGCGCCGGTTTTCAGTTGGCACCCGGCAGTGACGCACGGACTAGGGTAAATAAAATTTGTATATAAACACATACATACATACTTACTTGATAAATATTCAAAATTATTGTTGTAAAATGCCAAACATGCTGTACCATAGAAATATAAAATACAGGAGAAGTGGCAAGGGGGCGTGTCGGCGTCCACGCTACATGGTCTGGGCGACCATGTCTTACGCAATGGTCGAATCCGCAAACTAGAGCGCTTCCGACCGTGAGCGTGACAAGATATAAGAATGCCGTGTTGTTGTTATGTGCTGTGCCTATCAAGCTATGATTGGTTGAAAGAGCTGTCTACAGCCAATCACAAAACGTGACTTGCATTTAAACTGTGACGGGTCGATGTTTTCTTCCAGAAACCGGAGTTAAGGCGCTAGTGACAAACTTCAGATTTATACGCAAAGCATTCCACTGATTCCACAATTCACATTCGTCCCAGTCTGGCAATGACCCAAATTGACAGTGACATTATTTCGTTTATTTTGATAACAGATAAAATTACAAAAGAGGATTCTAACCCTGACATACTTTTTGAAATTTTACTCATGTTTTATAGAAATGACGACGCTTAGAGAAGATGTGTAGCACTGAACTTTTTTCTCTCTTCTCGTTTTGGTTTCTGCAAACTGCAAAAAATAGATTGGGCTCGGCTTAGTCGGCTTCAGCTGAATACCGGCTGAATAATTTAACCAAAATGTGTACTGTAAAATTACTAATCATCATCAGCAGTGGTAGCCGAGTGGTAACGGCCCCGACTTACGAATTTGTAGGTCGCGGGTTCAAACCAGCCAGGCGCATTACTTTGTGTAATTAATTTCATGACCACTGCTCTCAAAACGGTGAAGGAAAAGATCGTGAGGATACCGCGAGGCATGTCCTAGATCCAAAAACGCGAAGACGAGACATTCACCAACCCGCACTGGTCCCGCGTGGTGGATTACAGCCCATTCCCTCTCCTAGAGAGGAGGCCTGTGTCCCAGCAGTGGGAACATTAAAAGTTTGATTATGATTATGTTATACTAATCACTATTCGCTATTTAATCATTTCTCAGTACTACACTTAGATATTGTGAACTCAGAACCGACATTAACTGGAGACATAATTGGGTTTACTCCCAGTCGATAGCGATGCGGACGAGTATATTGATGCCATTTTGTAGTTAGGAGGATTTTAGTTTATTTTTAGGTTAAGTGTATATATAGTTAGATTTAAAGTAAAATAAATTGTTATCTAATTTTAGATAATAACCTATATCAAATTAAAAAAATTGGCAACTAAACAGTGCAGAGATCTACAATTTATCCGCTTTTTGTGTATCAATAAAACAAGGAGGAACTCCTGGCTAAACAATAACAGCCGCACGTGTCGATCACCAAGGTTAAGCAACGCTTGCCAAGGTTGGTCTGTGGATGAGTGACCATCTTAACATACCGAGTTTCCTCCGTGCCTCGGAAAGCACGTTAAGCCGTTGGTGCCGGCTGTCATTTGTAGATCTTTGGCAGTCGTTACGTATTGTCAGACGCCAGTAAATCTGACCCCAGTCATGCCAGGACCTACTTTGTTACTCAGTTAATGGGATGTGGAGGTCTGGTAGGCAGCCGCTCCACGTTAAATACTGGTACTCAGCTGAATCCGGTTTGACTGGAAGCCGACCCCAATATAGTTGGGAAAAGGCTAGGCAGATGATGGTTTGATAGTAGTCGCTGTTGGCGGCAGTTTATAAATGATAAATTATATTTATTTTGTAAGTAGGTTAAACATAACACTTTTACACGTCCAATATTTCTTGTCATTTTAAGCTAGATGAAGCCGGTGTTTCCTAGCCGACTACCCTGAGAAGAAACACCGAAACAAACACCAGAGGTCAAAGTCTCTTTTAAAGTCCATACAATCCGTACTGTGATTTGACATCACATATATAATCGGTCAAGATATTTTATAATATTAAGGAGTTTATAATTATGTACTATTTGTTACTGGAGTTCTAGGTAATACTCTAGGTTTATAGCTGATAAAGATTTTAATCGGTAATTTCTCTTGTTCTAGATTTTCGAGTGAGACATAATAGGAGCAGAGGATTTGTGCAAGGGACTACATAATAGAGGTAAATACAACAAAATAATTACTTTTGATTCATAATATCTACATATTATATTTTTAATAATAATAAATAATATAATAATAATATGTCATTTATTCTCTCTTCACAAAGCTGAATTAAAGTTAATGTGTACAAAAATGTCTCAACTGTATTCCACCTTTGTGAGAGACTGGTGCCTGATATAGGTTTTGGGAAAAAACCTGTGTTACAGGTCACCAGGCCCCTTTCACGGCTAGAAATAGCTTTAACAGAGATGCCTTGTAAGAGTCGACGTTGAACAATACGAATACCAGAAAACAAAACTAAGTAAGAGAGTTCAACAATACGGTTAACCCAAACAATGGAAGTAGTAACAACAATAATAAATAAAAAAGAAAAATAACCTATAAATCTGCAGAAGTTATTGAGTCATGTCGTGTGAGTGAATGTTTGTCTTGTTGTGTGTTTGTGTTAATAATTAACAGTTGGGGTTTTTTGGGTGTGTTCACAAATGACAAACACGAATTCAACAAACATTTACAAATAAGTAATCTATACTTTTATTTATTTAAACTGTATGTATGTACAATAGTGGTACATGGGCGGACTTAATACAACAAGGCATTATCTACCAGTCAACCTTTGGGTTAAAAGGCAAGGATAAGGCATTGCCATTCAGCGTGGCAATGCTGCCAGCCTTTTGGGTACATTACCAGTGGCCAGCGATGCGGAGGAATTTTTCGACGCCATCTTTAATCTATTTTTAGTTTTAGTTAGTTTAGTGTTTTTTTTTTAATTTAAATGTATATATAGTAGTTATTATTCTTATTAAATGATTTTGCATAAATATTATACGAATATTAAAGGCAACAAATAAATAAAATACATTTTTTTTGACTAATCAGTCAAAAGTTGTTAGAATCAATTAATGAGCCATATCCAACGTAATTTTCTTTAAATCTACACTAATATTATAAAGAGGAAAACTTTGTTTGTTTGGTTGTAATGAACAGGCTCAAAAACTACTGGAACGATTTTAAAATTTCTTTCACCATTCGAAAGCTAAATTATCCACGAGTAACATAGGCTATATTTCATCCCCATATTACCACGGGAACGGGAACTACGCGGGTAAAACCGCAGGGTGCTGCTAGTTTTCTATAAAAATCTCCCTTTGTACATTAAGGTTATGAAAGCTGCCAATCCAGACAAGCTGATTCCATCTACAACAAATTATATAAACTACTAACTGACCCTCGCAACTTCTTTTGTGACACATTTTTCATGACTGCTCCGCTCCTATTGGTTGTAGCGTGATGATATAGCCTTCCTCGATAAATAGGCTATCTAACTCTGAAAGAATTTTTCAAATCGGACCGGTAGTTCCTGATTTAACCAAAATGTGTGAGATTAGCGCGTTCAAGCAAACAAACTTGTCAGCTTTATACATACATATATTAAAGTATAGATTAAATTTATGTATCCTATGACCTTCGAGTCATGTAATAACACCTTAATAAATGGGCTAAAATGCAAGATATTGTTTCGAAAATTTATCTGCAGAAGAGCGGAAAATACTCAGAAAAGCATTGAATTGCTGAAGCCATTTGAAGATATTACCGAGATTGAAACTTCAATTTGATCTTCGGTGTTTGAAGTAATAAATACCTCATCTGAAATCCTGCAAACAACAAACAAACGAAAAAATCATGGTTTATTCATAGGAAATTTCTTTTAGAAAATGATTTGAAGAAAAGGTTTCATACATTTTATTGTTAAATACGTACATAAAAAGTAAGAAGCCGGATATCCGGCGCTCTTAGCCAAATAATCGCCGAATAGTCGCCGACTATGATAGTAGCCGGATATTCGGCTTTACCGACTAGTTGGTACAACAGTAAATAGTTTTATCAAAGTCCCAACTACGATAAATCAAATAGACGCACCAACTAGACCAGTCTAGACCGTTTTCTAGTAAATACACATCTATTTTGAGCATGCACCACAGTCTTATCAGACCTTACTACAGTGCCAAGCCATTATCATCCTAAAGCAGATAGTAATAGCACCCGTAATTTGTAAACAAAAGTCACGTGTTACATCACGCGACTTTCTGGATGTTCTAAGATTGTTTATGAATGTATGATAAGGGACTTTAGTGAGGGAGAGTTGATTAGGCATCGAGAATGTTCGAAAGCTTCCTCCTTCTTCAAAGCTCGTGACGGTTGCTAGTCTCCAGGACTGAAGATATATAGAAGTCGGGTCCAGCATATGAAGATGGTTGCCGAATTTGTAACCGCGGTCCTGGAACGCAAAGGGCATTAGGAGGAACACGGGTGGGGTTTAGTCAGTAAGAGGCTGACACTCCCTTCCGCTCCGCCCAGAGCGGAAGGGGTCATTTGACGATTTCCCATCCTTAAAGCATTCTTAGCTGGTTTTTCTACCACAGTGTCTCTAGGATCCCATCTATCTCTGTACCAATAATAATCAAAATCAGTTCAGCAATTTAGGCGTGAAAGTGTAATAATCAAAAGCCAGATTGTCAGAAGCCAGAAAATCTGACCCCAGTCTTGCCAAGAACGACCTTGTTACCCAGTTAACGGGTAGTGCACTGTGCGGGTCTGGTAAGCAGCCGCTCCACGTAAAATACTGGTTTTCAGCAAAGATGTTTAAAATTTTGGGTAATAAAACCTTGTTATCTAAATATATAAAACTCAAAAGGGACTGACTGACTGACATAGTGATCTATCAACGCACAGCCCAAACCACTGAACGGATCGGGCTGAAATTTGGCATGCAGGTAGATGTTATGACGTAGGCATCCGCTAAGAAAGGATTTTGATTAATTCTACCCCCAAGGGGATAAAATAGGGGATGAAAGTTTGAATGAAACTTTGTCAATTTTAAACCGATCGGGCTGAGAGTTTCAAAATCGGGGGTAAAGTAACTATTCCACGCGGGCGAAGTCGCGAGCAGAAGCTAGTTGAGTTATAATCTTTATAGTTGCGGTCGGGTTTTTTTATTTCAATCAAATACTTATAGTCACATTATGTGTCAACGAGTGACATCGCGTGTCGTGTGGATGACACGAGAAGCGAGACATTTAATCGCCTTGTAAAATGAGGTTAATTAAAACAAAGAAAAAAAAAAACAACATTAAAACATTTGCCAAGATTGCATTTCGCAGATAATGTTTAAAAAAAGAAACTAATGTTGACTCCTCTTAAATTGTGTAACCTCTATGTGTCAACAGATACCTAGTGTTTGTATCTGAAAGTCAAGTTTTTTGTATGGAATACCTACGGCTGGTATATAATAATAAGAGGAAAATAAATATTTGACTGTATGTTTCGAGAGTAGTGGTGGCCGAGTGGTAACGGCCCCGACTTACAAATTGTAGGTCACGGGTTCAAACCCATCCAGGCGCATATTTGCTTTATGTAATTTATTTCATCACCGCTGCTCTCTAAACGGCGAAGGAAAACATCGTGTGGATACCGGCATGTCATACATGTGACATTCACCAACCCGCACTGGGCCCGCGTGCTGGATTACGGTCCATTCCCTCTCCTAGAGAGGAGGCCTGTGTCCCTGCAGTGTGAACATTAAAAGTTTTCTTACGGTGGCAAGTCCAGTATCGATAAAAGAGCCGGCCAAATTGTAAATCGAACTGACACACGGTTTGTACTTTTTTGCACTTTTTGCTAACTCGCTATCACATTTTTTCAAAGATGAATCGATTTCATCAAGACGAAAAATGTTATCTATGGTCCGGTCGTTGGCGCGCTTTCTCGACATCTGTCAACTCTGTCGAATGTCATAAAGATTTCGAAATTTGTTCGAAAGAATCACCGCAGCTCTGCAACGCAAAGGGCATTTGGAGAAACACGTATGGATAAAGTCAGTAAATTTCTGACACCCCCTTCAGCTCTCTCCCGCGCTTACACAAAGGGCACAAGAAGGATCACGGGTGGGTTCCAGGCCCTTTGCGTTCGAGGGTCGCGGTGACTCTTTCGAACAAATTCCGCAACTATAGCAGGCACTGACCTTATGGGTTGTTGAAAGAATATAGGCAATACCCTAGCCAGGGATTTACCAGTAAAAAAAAAATGTTTCTCCAGTGCTCCGCTTGGTGGCGCCGTGTGTGCTGCGCTCTCGTAGGTTTTTCTGTCAAGCCATGTTAACTAGCTTTTATATTTTACTATTAATAAAACCGTGTTGCGATAGCCTAAATAGTTATAATTTGTACAGGTTATGGGCCGCGCGGTTTGTTTTTTTCCGTCTTCTTTGCTGACAGCTCTATTGTGGCGCGCGTGGAACACGACGCGCTGTTGACTAGGCCTGATGAATTCTCATCCAGAAAAAAAAAGTGACATTGTATTAATTGACAGCGCAATTCATGCTGACTTTAGCTGTTCACGGTCATATGTTTACATTACAGATAGCACAACCTTTTTTCATTAAAATCGGTGCATCTGTTTCCAAAAAATTACTTGCGTGATCACCTCTCGCAAGAACTCTCTAGTAATGTTTTTTTTTATTCAAAATTAATTGCGAGTCCCTTTTTTTTTTGACGTGACCACTCGCAGTTCAGCACACTAAGGCTGGTTACTGCTTAACCGAACAATCCTGTGGTGGCCTCAAATGAATTTAAGGCCCCCAGCCAGGGCTAAAACTACTAAAAACTAAATGACCGCTTCGCTAAGGGCATCCCCTGTGGGATACAGGCCTCGGCTTAACGGGGTCATTGAGAGGGGCAGCAAGGGACAGGCTGGGTCTAGTTATTATTATTTAGGGGATTTAACGCTAATGGCTCCGCGGCGCGGGCTGGCTCGTTAGGCAAAAGTCGGGGAGGATTGCGTGTCCCGTTCACCCATCCACCTTTAAACCCACAAATGACCCCAACCTTGCGCATTTGTAGCATGCGCACAAACAAACGCCACGGCGTGCCCACGCGATCATTTCGCAATATCAATCTAGTTCATCGAGGAAACAGTTCAGGAGGTCAAGAGTTATTAATAACATTGTGGTCGAACAAACAGGTGATAAACGTTACGACTGTCGGTAATTACATTATATAATTTGTAAAATATCGAGACACATATTACAAGCTGGCATGTTATTTGTACCTATATACTGAAAGCCGGATGCCAAAAAAAAAGTGTCACTCTAGTCTTGTCAAGAGATTTTGAACTTACTGGCTAGTGGAGATCAGATAGACTGTCGCTTCAAGTCTTTTTTTTTCTGGATGGGAAATCATCAAATCACTTCTCGCGCTCTGGGCGGAGCGGAAGGGAGTGTCAGACTTTTACTGACTAAAACCCACCCGTGATCCTTCTTGTGCCCTATGCGTTCCAGGGCTGCGGTGACTCTTTCGAACAAATTCCGCAACCCTAGCAGGCACTGACCCTATGGGGCCCCGTCTTCTTTGCTGACGGCTCTTTGAGGCGCGCGTGGAACACGACGCGCCGTCGACTCGGGCCTGGTTGCTAACGGACGGCGAGCCACCCATAGCTCGCCATCCGCAGGCCCGCGCCAAGTCACTTCAAATCTGATATTCAGTTTTACTACAGTAGGTATCCAGTTTTACTGAAAGCCGAACTCTAAGGTTCGGAAAAGGTCAATTTGGGTTTGCCTTTAGAACACGTGACAGGATAATTGCGGTTTCTTTTACAACAGACTAGCTGCCTATCCCGGCTTCACACTGCTGAATATATTTTATTTTAATATAGCCTATGTTACTCAAAGATAACGTATCATTCTAATGGTGAAAGAATTTTTGAAATCGGTCCAGTAGTTTTTGAGTTAATTCGTTACAAACATAAAAATCTTTTCTCGCCCCGCAGTTTCACCCGCTTAGTTCCCTTTCCCGTGGGAATATGGAGATAAAATATAGCCTATGTCATTCGGGGATAGTATAGCTTCCCAACAGTGAAAGAATTTTTGAAATCGGTTCAGTAGTTTCGGAGCCTATTCAATACAAACAAACAATCAAATCTTTCCTCTTTATAATATTAGCATAGAAGATAGTCGAACGTTACTTCCTATATCTATAAGTAGCTCCTAAGATCACGTTCGATAGCCTTTCTCTTGTAAATACTTCCGTGTTTTGATAACCAGTTGACTTGATAACACTCTGTTTTTCTTATGTTTTATGATTAGACTAACCGCGCAACTTCGTCAGTGACGCGTACGAGAGAGTAAAAAACTCCCTGTTTTTGCAATATTTTTCATTGATGCTCCGCTCTTGTTAGCCATAGCGTGATGGTATATAGCCTATATAACCGTCCTCGATAAAAGGGACAAACCAACACTTCAATGCTGTCCAGCTCCCCTAGCCTAGATGATTATATTCAAGATAAGAATGCTTGGAAACATGCTGGTCCTGCTCCACAGGAAAATATTGGGTGTAGTAGGCAAAGCCAAACTTGTTGGTCAGTATGTATTGATTTATTCACTATGTATACAGGTTTAGCCACTGATCTTTTATACTTAATTTAACACACACTGATCCATTGTTGTTAATTTAATATCTGAGCACTGTGTCCCTTGATAGCAAATTTATTAATTTTACCCCTGCTGTTATTACTTTTTGTACCTATTAGTACTTAGCGTTGTTTGGGTGCATCGTCTTCACGTATAATTATAATTATTTAGTTGACCAATAGCTGCTGTAGCGCTATTACCGCGGATTAAGTGGTCCTTCGAACCGGATAAAGCAGGTGCGTATTATCTCTATTAACGTTAGCGAATCAGTGTAGCTGGTGTACGAATCCCGTTAGTGGGGGCCAACGCACTTAATATCCAAAACTTGCGGAAACTTCGCAACTTTGGTAAACAAGCACCTTTTTTTTCTGGATGGGAAATCATCAAATGACTTCTCCCGCTCTGGGCGGAGCGGAAGGGAGTGTCAGACTCTTACTGACTAAAACCCACCCGTGATCCTTCTTGTGCCCTTTGCGTTCCAGGGCCGCGGTGACTCTTTCGAACAAATTCCACAGCCCTAGCAGGCACTGACCCTATGGGGCCCCGTCTACGTTGCTGCCAAGAAACTATATTCAGAGACTTGAAAGTTATTTGCACCAACCACAAGAAGGGCAGCTATCCATCCGTCCGTCTATCAGCGGACTGTATCTCATGAACCATAATGAATATAAAATTGGCCTATTATCACAGAGTGTTTATTACTAACGTATGCAGCAACACACGTAAGTGTTTCGTTTCATTGTACGGAACTACTCTAAAACCCACAACCTATCACACACAGCGGGTCATCTCTTATCATCAACAGTTCTAAGTGTAGCTGCCTACAGTTGACTGCACGTATTACTCTTTGACTTCCATGCTAATCTTGGCGACAAACAAACAACAAGTCTTTATCTTGATGTCAGAGAGGTCTACAATTTTAATGTTGTCAGATTAACTAATTGCTAATTAATGCATTTCTCAATCAGCTTGGGATGTAATGAAGAACTACCGTCTTAGCGTGTTGGCTGAAACTCATCCCGAGGAAACATACTTACGGAGATCATAAGCATAATAAATTTGGGCCAAGTTTCATCCAAATCCGTGATCCGTTAATACTTCAAGAGGTAACAAACAGAAAGTGAGTCAAATGAATAGATAGGCATAGTTACTTTCACATTAATTACTATATTAGTCTGGATATGGATAAGCCGATCATTAATGTGGTAGGGTGATAGACTGCCCTTGATATGGCTTAAAGTAAGTTTTGGGGTCCTCTTTTGTGATCTTAGAGTGCAAGAGATACTGTTTCTATTACTCATCGAGAAGTGCTGGCCCTAAAATGCTACCTTGTGGTATACCAAACCAATGTTGCTCAAAACCTCCGTAGAATCAAAGACAAGTCTGTAATCAGCAATTCTTTTCGGTCTCATCACGCGGTATCTTCACGTCCCACCTCGTCCCAGAAATGATCGGAATGATAATGAGATGAGAGAGATCTTGTCCTTGAGTGATTAAACGTTTCGTAAGCTTTGAACGTATCATAAATGATATTATAAGCTGCTCGCTCTGGTTTCTTTACTTATGAGGGTTTTTTTCGCGTTTTATGGTATACATTATTTTCTTTTTTCTAGGTGGTACTAGCGTGACAAATACAATCAAAAGGGCGGGTTAGATGATGACATATAAAACTCTTCCGTTACTGAGTTACTGGCAGATAACGTACAGCAGAAACTGCTTTCGTAGGAGAGGTTCCTTGGAGAGTGTAGGGTAGTACAAAAAAGGGATATGCGAGCAAAAGCTACTTAAATATAGAGCTCAAATTCAACACTCACATCCGTTCTACTCTTCGCTATAGTATTTTTCTTGAAAAGGTTTAACTTATCCAGACGTGCCGTCGATAGGTCTCACGTGGCATCTCATGTGTTCAGAGACAAATAAAGTAGTAGGTAATATGTACAAGTACGTTATCACTAATTCGTACACATGTACCTATACTTTATGCAGATATTTAATCCAGTGTCATTGCTATTAACTTATTAATGAATTATCGACACGCCTTTTAGCTCTAAGCCTCGACTATAGGGATGTTCCTTAGTAAAAAAAACTAGATTGTATTTAGTCGGTCAGTTAGATGATCCAAAAATATTGGACTTTGCTTTATCATTAGATAAAGCAAAGTCCAATATTTACAAGCAAAGTACTTTAAAAATTGACGAAGATGAAAAGCATCAAAGATCAGGAGTGGGGGCTTGTGACATCACATCGTGGTAAAAATTGTAGCGAGTATTGACGCCACTCGAATACTCAACGCAATCCTCTTTGGTATTTGTTCACGTGAAAAAAGAAAAAAATACGTGACCAATAGTAGGGGAGCCCAAGCGGGGATTTCGGGATTTTCTAAAGCGCGGCAGATTAATATACAGGGGGATACCTTGTGCCCGGTTAAGTACCTCCACCAAACATGAGGCCCATATATAAGGCCGCCCGTGAAAGATACAGGATCAGATTAGTAAAAAAAAATTGACCATCAGAAATTCTCGAGCGCGTCAGATTAAGGTAGGTTGAGTTAATTACATCCTAAAAAGTGTATATTCCACTAATCTGACAATTTGAGAGTGACGTAAAGAAAGGGGAGGGCAGCAAAGTTGTAAAAAAAAAACGTCATCTCGACATTCTCGAGCGTAGCTAAAATTTTTTTTATTTTGAAGGAAATAATTCAAGAATAATGAAAAATATATAATCTGACGATTTCCGCAAGCCGAAATAACAAAAAATCGTCGATAAAGTTAAATGCGTGCCGCTGCGAGATGCCTACATTTCCTTCTCCACGTTTCTATTCCTCTCTCACTCTTTCTCTTCTTGAGCTTTTCAATTAATTAGGATCAAAAATTAAAAAAAAAAATTAACTTCCCGCTAAGAAAATCGAAGATTTTAAAAAATCGGGAAGTTATTGTTTTCACCCCGTTTTGCAAAAATCTAGTTTGCATCAGATCTCGACGTTTTAAGGTCATAGAAAGCTTCCCTGACTACCCCCGCGATGTTGTCACTATGTCTGTATGTATGTGTGTGACTATGTGACTCGCTTATAACTTTTGAACAAATAAACCGATCGGAATCTACTAAACGGCGTTCTAAAGAGTTCCCTTAAAATTAGATTTCTTGTGAATTTGAACCGATTTGGACTGATAGATTTTAAGAAATATTGAAAAATCTCAAAGAAAATAAGTTTTGTTTTTTTGTGTTTTTTTTTTAATAACTTTTGGTTTTTTTTTAATAACTTTTAAACGGCTTTATCGATCAACTACAAAACCCGCTCTTGAGCTTGAAAAACCACGTCGATCGCCACCATGCTGGTCCAAATCGGTCGATTCGTTCGAGAGATATCGTGAACGAAAGAAACCCGAAAAAGTGTTTTTTCGGGATTACTCCAAAATTTTTGGTTCGATCAATTAAAACTAGAAAATGACTTATGAGGATGATAAAACTGCCTCGAATGTCGCCAACGGGTGAAAATTGCTTGATCCATTCAAAAGTTATTGCGGTTTGAAAATTCCAAAAATACTTAGTGTTCTATGAAACTTCTATCAGACTTTCGAGCTGGGAGAGCTCAAATGCATTGAAATATTATTTCTTTGAACTCAGCGAGCTCAAAATATCACATAAATTATATTTTGAGCTCAAAAATGTCATAAGTACAATTTTAAGCAATGGAATTAGCGAGAAGTGGCAGGGATGGCCTTTAGGGTGAACCGTTTTTCTAAATTTTTTTGTCAGATCAGGCGAATCCCTCTAGATAATCGTCAGATTATGAGATAGTACGTTTAGAACATAAAGATGAACCATATATATCTTAATCTGACGCGCTTGAGTATTTCAAAATGGCGATTTTTTTTTGCACATTATGAAAATGGCCGCGAGTTTGCGTCCCGTCGAAATCGTCAGATTAGTGAATGAGAGCTTTTTTTTAGTGCACTTAACACTCCCTTAGAAAATCTGACGCGCTCGATTATTTTTTATTTTTTTTCATTTTCAACCCTTACATACAACCACCCTCATCATGCAAACGATCAGATTAACATACGTACATTATTAAAAATACGTAGGGCATTGATGCTATCAATATCTGACGCGCTCGAGGATGTCCATGCAACAGTTTTTTTTTACATATTTAAAAATCTATAGCCGCTTCCCCCACCGATGAAAAGGTATTATCATATAACATTTTTTTCTTCTTATCATCTAAGCTTTGCTGCCCAATAGGTCTCTACGACGCTCGAGTAAATCCCCATTTAGCATCGTGGGCTCCCCTACTACAATATTTTTTGGAAATCTTTCTGTCAGACTGACTAAAAAATCAAATTTGAAGTAATTATTTTTTAGGCAACTATAGCCTATTTAGCCTTTAAACATGTTGGATATCCACCTACAAGGCTGATGCCTTGAGAGGAGGGTAGTTGTTCTTTTCTCTTTCTCCTGACTACTTTCCCAATTTAGTTGGGCTTGGGGTTAGCAAACTTAATTTCTTGCGCTATACCGTACAGTTTTGTGGTTGTCTCTTGATTCACTTTTCCAGAGCTCAGCGGGCGTACCATGAGGTGTTAAAACGTGAGTCTTCCGAGCGAGAAAGCCCTCTTTCTCGCTCGGAAGACTCACGTTTCACATGGAGCTATATAGGGTGTATAACTCTATCCCTATAGAGTTATACACCCTATATAGCTCCATCCCTTTTTCTCGCTCGGAAGACCCACGTTTTAAGATGTCATGGTACGCCTGCTAGTCTTTTGTCAGGTCAGTTAGCAGTGTTAGTTGCCTTACACACAAATTGACGCAATCAGTAACTGCATTTGCGTTCATTTTATTCAATGAAATAGTATTTACTGCGTGTTTTATGAGGAGACGGATTTTAAATCAGAAGAAACATACAATCAGGAATTGAATTTAATTGCAATTGTCGGTTTGGTTGCAATAATCAGTATGAAAATGACACTGATGGCTTTGGACTGCGGCTGGCATGGTGCTGTATGTGCAGCAGTTCTATTCTGACAACGTCTCACCGTGTAAACTGGTTGAAGTGAAGTGAACTGTCATTACATGTTATTTGTATGGATTGACAGATCAGTTCGTGTTCATTTAACCTAACGGCCGTTCCCAATAACCTATCCTCAGTAAGCGATATTTTGTTATCGACGATAAATACTAGACTTCTATCTATCCTTATTTTACGTCCCACAAGTGACGGTAACGTTTATCTATGCGTCGAATTCGGTAGGTAAGCTTAGCTATCCAGTCCTCCCATACGTTTTGTTAATACCAAAGCTATAAAAAATAACAACGTTTAAACAAATATTTTTTCACAAAACTTTTTCCTAAAACAATACATATTGATCAAATTAAAACGGCGGTGATATTTTAATGGTAAAATAAGATTTATAATCTTAGTTATCTGTTTCATTGACATCGGTTTGGCGAACAAAAATACTGGCTGCGAAAAAAGAAAGAAGAAAACGTAGTAAAGTCAAGTAAAGTGTCATTTGTCATGTCAATAAAACTCGTAGTATTATTGTGGTGTTATAAAGTTTTTTTAGTGAATTGTGCTTATTTTCTACATATTATTAGCGCTGTAAGTATTACCAGCATGTTATATACGTTCCTTTTCAAGTTGACAGAGGCTTTAGGTATATACCTATAACATTTTGTAAATTCCAGTGAGAACTAAACCTCGAAACAATTAATATTTTTTTCGTCTTTGTCTACATATAGGTAATAATACATATAGGTAATTAGGATCAAGCCTGTATAGAATATTTGTTTTGTTTTCAGACAAAAGGTGTACCTTTAGCCAAGGATGAGGTGGCCTTGCTTATTGATCTTGTTGAAGCTAACAAACAAGCAAAGCTACAAATCGGCTTAAAAAGCTGCCTGGACTAAAATCACACATGTTTTCCATGCATCGGTTTCAAGTTGCCCTCGAAGAACCGATCAATTAAAATTGAAATGGGAGAATTTAAAAAAACTGCTCGAAAAAGATCCAACAAAATTAGGATGAACCAAATTAAGGTAATCTTTTCGCGCTTACTCTTGTGTGTAGTGTTTATGAACAGAGTGGCATCCATATTAGGTGCAACATGTTGTGTTGTGCTGTGCAGTGGTAATGGTGATTCTGAAGAAATGAGTGTTGATAATGAGAGTGGACCATCGGGGAATAACCAACTACTGGTTGTGGCAACACCTAAACCAAAGACATTATTTTTTAACACTCCCAGTGGCAGCAATATTAGTATGTATCTGCTGTCAGCAAAATGTACTAATTTTACCAACAAAATTGTCTATTTGCAATTATACAGTTTACCATTCAAGTGTTAACAAAGTAACAAGCATTAGGGTAATTTACACATATTTGTAATCTAAAAAGTTTTAAGAAAATCTGGGGTGGTGTACTTAATTGCAATAAAACCAGTTGTTTTCAAGAATACTTATATTTCCTTTCAGATAAACAAAAACGTAGGCTACTGGTTGAAGACATAAGGACTCGAGCTGCACGGAATCAAGCTAATGCTGATTATTACATAATTAAAAGGAAGAAATAAGAATTAGAGATAGAAAATATGTAATTAACAAATAGGAAGTTAAAATTAGACTTGGAGCAAAATAAAAAAGTACTAAAATAAAATTTTCTTTCTCTTTATTGAATTATACCCACTAACACTTCATTCTAAGTTATTCACTGAAAGGGGGGGGCACGGTGTGGGAAATTCACTTCGGGACGAGACTGCGTGTGGTAGTAGTTTCCCATAAGGGTATGCAAACCCTAAAGGATTATTTCAGAATGGCCAGTAGTTTCGAAGAAATAAGCCTTTGAAACTCTATGTGTAACTCATATACTTGTTTATTTTCGTCAATAACACAAACGGTCAAATAGCCTAGTTAGTAGTGCCTCCGACTCCTACGCGGTCGCTCAGGGTTCGATTCCCGCATTAGACTATCCTTTTTGTTTTTTAATTACTTATTTATTTCTTTTTAAATTAAATATTTCAATAATTAAATGAATTCAATCGAGAAAAACATTGTTAAGTAATAAATTAATTTTAATTTACATTAACTATTATACTCTCTAAATTATAAAGCAACTAATAAATTATGGTATTCATAAATAATAACAACATTTACATCTATCATTAATTATTATTTAACAAAGTTTTCAATTATATATTATATAAATAATTATATAATAATAGAATAACATATTATTTGTGAATACCATAATTATTAGCTGCTTTATAATTTAGAAAGTATAATAGTGAATGTAAATTAAAATTAATTTAATACTTAACAATGTTTTTCTATATTTTATTCATTTAATTATTGAAATAGTTAATTTAAAAATAAATAAATAAGCAATAAAAAACAAAAAAAAGATGGTCCAATGCGGGAATCGAACCCTGAGCGTCCGCGTAGGAGTCAGAGACACTACTGACTGGGCTATTTCATCATTCATGTTGGAGATGAAAATAAACAAGTATATGAGTTACAGTTACACGTAGAGTTTCAAAGGCTTATTTCTTCGAAACTACTGGCCATTCTGAAATAATCCTTTAGGGTTTGCATACCCTTATGGGAAACTACTACCACACACAGTCTCGTCCCGAAGTGAATTTCCCACACCATGCCCTCCCCTTGTGATATCAAATCTGAAACAAATAAAATATAACATTAATAATTTGTGTAACAGATTATAGATAAGTCTAACAATGTGATGTCTCATTAGAAAGGAATAAAGTGACTCAAAGAATGTGCACTACAATAATATTTTAAAAGGTACCTTTCAATAGTATTTTGTGTGGGCTTCATATGCTTCATATGGGCTTCATTGTACATTTGCTGTCTGCGTGAAATTGAGTTCAATAAAGGAGTTAATAAATAAGGTTTGCAAGGATAAGCACTGTCTCTAATCAACTAGTGATTTCCACATAAACCACTTCCACATTCCGCTGAAAAATCAATAAAAAGTGTTTGTAAAAGCTCTTCCAAGTGTAGAGTTGTAGAGTAGTTTTAAAAAAATATTGTTTTATTGCTCAAAATAGGTAGTATGAAGCAACTAATCACTTTGTTAGGTACCTCTTAGTATTGAATTGTTTAAGATTGTTACATCATGAGTTGATCCAGGCTAACAGGCACAAAAATTCATAAATCTTAAAGTGCATCCCACACAGCTCGCACATTCATAGAGAAATATCCTTTCCTATTTCTTAATTCATCTCCAATATTAGAATCTACGAATCAAAACAATCACTTTAGAAAATAAAATGTTAAAAGCTAATTTAAGCTTTTTTCTTAAACAATACAATGTATACTTACTTGGTGATTGTATTAGATTATGTATACCATCAATTGCACCCAGACAGAACTCTTGGTATTTGGTTAATATTGTAAAAATCTTCCTGGATAGTGCTATGTATGTATATGTATTTAATTTCTATATAGCCTTGCTATTGCACATGAGACATTGGCTATAATTCTCCCTGTTGATGATTTTGGGACTCTTTAAAGTTTGCAACAGACACTTAACATTGTGCCTTATGCATAAAATCTTAGGGTTAAAAGTAGCTGATGCAAAGAAGATATACCAGGATTTCTGAAAAAAGTAAAATTTTTAAAAAACGATGATACATTAGGTACCTAGTCATTACTGTTAAGTAATTAATATTAAATGAATGTATTCTCATTCAAGTTGGTACTTACCTTTCTATGTTACTTTTAACGAAGGATATATTTCTGTTAGTAAATTACTAACAGTAGTTTTGTTTAAACGAAATCTATATGTGAATTTGCTACTATTTAATTCGTTCATATGGTTTAAAACAAACTACAACACCCGCGGTGTTGTAGTTTTTCTGGGATTCATCTTCAAAATCACTGTCTCAGTCAGATAATTCCATTAACATAGATAAATCACTTTCACTAGACTCAGACATTATTAGGAATGATAAAAACACTGCACTTCTACAAAATTATTCGCATTTCTATAAAAATAAACAACGCTTATCCCTGCAATTCGACGGTTTGACAAATTTGATTATCTTTAGTATTGACATTACTGACAGATAGCTATCAAAAGGATATTGGGACGCATAATGTTGCAATTTCATAGAAATATTTATCTGTAGTAAGAAATAGCCCCTCCCAACGATAGATAGTTTAGTGCGGTTAGTTGCCATAATCATCAGTATGTTATTGGGACACCAAAACCGATGACAGATAGATTTTTCTATCTTTAGTAGAGCGAAATTGGCGATAGATAGGTTATTGGGAACGGCCGTAAGTCTACACGGTGATATGTTCATAGAATTGCACGGTTGATCGCGTTCAGCCGGTCTACTCTGTAACCACTTCACTGTGAAATCTTAGGTTGAGTGAGGTTGAATTGAACGAGTCATTCCACTGTTTTTTAATAGATTGACAGCTAATTTAAAGTTCACTTCACCGAGCGGTGTTTCCATAACAGAAATACAGTTTCGTAGTTGATAATAGCCCTTTTTTCTGGATGGAAAATCATCAAATGACTTCTCACGCTCTTGGTGAAGTGGAAGAGAGTGTCAGACTCTTCCCAAGCAGCAAAATGTGGTCTAGTAATTGTCCTGGAACCACCATTTCATAGGACTATAAAGGAATAGTAACCAATTATAACCACGGAAAAGGGCCCAATTTATAGGCGTATTTTACCTAATTAAATGTCTATAGTAGAATTGGTGAATACCACTTTTACCAATAACAACCTCATAGTTGGACTACGTAAAACTATTTGCGCCCGCGAAGCTAACTATCAGCACATAATGGAACCAAACACGACAGTAACGACCTTATAGTTGGACTACGTAGACCAAATACAACAATAATGTACACAGTGAATCTGTTACAAGCTCATACAAAGTGTTGTGAATTGGTAAATGTTACTGCGCACATTTGTAAAGATTAAAACATACACATTTCTAATAAATATTATCTAGAATATAAATTATGAGTAGAGTTAACAATAAATCAAGATGTATAATGTGTTTGAATGTGCACAGCATGGCGCACGTATATTTTCTGTGAAGTATAATAAGTTTTTAGTCAAAATTTTGACGCGCCCCTTGAAATTTGCGTTTTCATTAAGTTGAATTTTAAAATAATGTTAGTTTCAGTAAGACATACAACGAAAAGTCGCCATTTTGACAAAATTGGTTTTCCCAAATACATTAACAAACCGTTATAGGCTTACTTTGTTTAATAATGGTAAATATCAGAACCATTGCTTGGCCATATTGTTTGGAATTAGAGTTCCGCAAATATTTTTATAACCGGACGGTTCTTTTATATTGCTATTAGATACGTGGCTTATTTTAGTTCTTTTAGTTTAGGTGTCAACATTGAAAATGGTAATGTTTTGGACGTCGATCGCTTTTTGATTAAAAGGGATTTCCGAGCTTTAAAAAACTTAATAATAGTAAAAACCGATGTATTCTTGTACAGGATACCACGGATATAGTTTTGGATACTAAGTATATTAAATTAAACCTTTATAATCGTGTTAAGGTTATAACAATTTTGGTTTATACCACTATAAAACCGCTCCATATTACTTATAATTGTTCCGTAAAGTGAATTTATAAACCATTATAAAACCGGGTAATAAATGCACATAGTTTCCGGTTTGTTTAGTTCTATTTGTCACTCTTATTGGCGTACTTTATTTATAGTAGTTCTATAAAGCTTCTTGTTAGCAGTTATAAGTATAGCTTACCAGTTTATCTACTCTTGAGTGCATTTACACCCTCGCGATACTTTTATAGGTCACCCAAACTTATATTGCACCCTTAATTTCTACCTATAAGTGATTATAAGTTAATGTATAAGATCAGAAATACTATAAGGCCCAACTTACTCCATGCTGGCTATTATAAGCGTGGTAGTAAATACTAGAACCGTTAAGAGAATATTATAAGTGCTGGAGGCCTATAGCATCTGCACTATAGGATAATTTTGCTGCTTGGGTTACTGACTAAAACCCACCCGTGATCCTTTCTGTGCCCTTTGCGTTCCAGGGCCGCGGTGACTCTTTCGAACAAATTCCGCAACCCTAACAGGCACTGACCCTATGGGCACCCGTCTTCGTTGCTGACAGCACTTTGAGGCGCGCGTGGAACACGACGCGCCGTCGACCCGGGCCTGGTTATTGCTGGTGATAATTGGCCTTAGTCTTCATTTGATCGAATTCTTGCGCTACCACATTTTATAATACAAACAATACCAATAAAATACCGTATCGATGACTGCACCATTTCACTGAAACTTCATGCGCCTTTAACGTTACAGATAATCTGTGGTTATGTCATGTTTTATCGCTTCACTGGAATCGTTTCTTACTGTAATTACTGGTTATTATTTTTTATAATTGCTAACGGTGTTAAATTTAGAAAGCGTATGTAACGCATGCCTTTGTAATAATTCAATCATTGAAAAAGTATTGACGTATTGTGTAGTTCCTTGTGTAAGTGTTCACGATGCCCGGTGTATTGTTGAGCGATGGCTGTTTGTATAGGTTATGCTTTTTGTTTTTATTCCTTGTCTATGGTATGTGTCATGCTTGGTACAAATACATTCTTTTTTTTTTCTTTTTTTGTTATATTTAGTGTGAAACAAAAACCTGCCTAACCTTTTCCCTGCCTATCTAGAGTTACCATATATAGATAGAGGGATGCCTGTCTATGGTACATAAAACGCCTGAATTTTCAGGAAAATGCCTGTCTAAAGCACAACGCTGTAGGTAATAAATAAAAGCTAAAGATAATAATGAAGAAGGATATTTATTACTGATATTTGTCAGAGGATATTATTTTTTTAATAGTTCTTTCTTTTCTAATACGTAAACGTAAAAATCTTCGCGCCCGCTTATATGTATGCAAGGGCGAAGCGCGCACGGGCGCGACATTTAAAAAATTCCTGTCTCAGACAAATGCCGGCCGCACGCCTATCCAAACCTTAAAATGCCTGTCATATGGTAACCCTATGCCTATATGAACTCCATAACGTTGTAACCTTGGGCCCTTGGCAGGGTATGATTGTTAGCAGATTTTCTGTTTACTGGTGCTGACTACGTTAAAACCTGTCGTTCCTACCGTGACCCTATCTTTGGCATCGCAACAATCGGGTAAAATTTGGGCCACAGCTTTCACATGACCATAGATAAATAATAAAAACTCTTACCATAAAATAGATAGTTTTAAATAACAATTCATAACAAAAAGGCCTTGACATTCGAATTTTAAATATGGAATCCCGATAACGAGTTCGTTCACACCGCTTATCGTGTCACGTTCTTATTTTGAATTTTTAAATGTTGATAATGTCATATTCATATGTTTTATATGAAGATAAAATAGATTAATTTTATTTGTGGATAATAAATAAAAACATAATACGTCAAAGGTTTATCAGTCGTTAGGTCGGGTAGTCAGCCAGATAGTTTGACACTAGTATCGGCAAAACTCGGCAGTGGTAACGGGCACCCCGGCTGGATCGTTTTGGGAACTGTCTTTTTGTAAACGTGCCAGCACTCAGCTTATACGAATAAATGACGTTTGATTTTGTCAAATAGGTGGTCATTCCATCTATCTATACATATAAATAAAATTGGAGCGTGGGAGCGGAAGGGAGTGTCAGACTCTTACTAACTAAAACCCACCCGTGTTCCTCCTAGTGGCCTTTGCGTTCCAGGGCCGCGGTGACTCTTTCGAAAAAAATCCGCAACATAGTTCATCAGTCTTTGTGCCTTTTGACGTAGTCGATCGCGTTAACGTTAACTGAATTTGTAATAATACTAGCGGTCTATTTTATCAACATCTAACCGTGTAACCCACAAGTGTTCTTCCTAATGCCCTTTGAAAAAAGATCCGCAACCTTAAATGCAAAAGCAAGTTCAATAAATGAACGTACATCACTACATGCGTGGGGCGCACACCTCTTATTTATTTTTTTGTTTATATCTTTTTTGTTGTGTGCCTCAACTGTGGCAAATAAATACATTTTCTTTCTTTCTTTCAAATTTTCTTTCTTACATAATATAAAACAAAGTCGCTTCCCGCTGTCTGTCTGTTCTTACGTGTGCTTAGATCTTTAAAACTACGCAACGGATTTTGATGCGGTTTGTTTTTAATAGATAGTGTGATTCAAGCAGAAGGTTTTTATATATAAATAGCAGCATCCAGCGGTTTCACCCGCGTAGTTCCCGTTCCCGTGAGAATACGGGGATAAAATATAGCCTACGTTACTCAGAGTGAATGTAGCTTTCTAATGGTCAACGAATTTTTTTTAATCGGTCCAGTAGTTTTTGAGTTTTTTCGTTACATACAAAAATACAAATATTTCCTCTTTCTAATATAAGTATAGATAGCAGCGCGCCGCGGTTTCACCCGCGTATTTCCCGTTCCCGTGGGAATAGGGGGATAAAATAGCCTATGTTACGCAGGGTGAATGTAGCTTTCTAGAGGTGAAAGAATTTTTGAAATCGGTCCAGTATTTTTTGAGTTTATTCGTTACATATAAAAATACTAATCTTTTCTCTTTATAATATTAGCATAGATATAGATACATGCATAATATAGCAGGGAAACACTGATAATTTTAGAGGTTTTCTAATGTGATATCGTAAATAAACACATTGTTTTCAGCATTGCACCAGCGCGAAGCCGGGACGGGTCGCTAGTCTATACTTCTATACTATACTAATATTATAAAGAGGAAAGATTTGTATTTTTGTATGTAACGAATAAACTCAAAAACTACTGAACCGATTTCAAAAATTCTTTCACCATTAGAAAGCCATTCACCCTGAGTAACATAGGCTATATTTTATCCCCGTATTCCCACGGGATCGGGAACTACGCGGGTGAAACCGCGGGGCGCTGCTAGTAATGTTATAAATAAATACAGCTGTCGCATGTCGTGCAAATATCAGGGATTCAGGGGCATTCGGAAGTCCGGAAGTATGACTGTGACGGTAACCTTAGAAAACCGGTGTGGTGACTTGATTTAGTTGTAACAAATGATAATTATGTCATCTTTATGTATAGGAAATGTTGTTTATATTACAATCAGTGTCTGGTGATCTTGTGCTTGTGGCATGAGTATTAAGGCAGACTGGTTTATAAAATGAAGTTTTCAAAAGGGTTTGGATGAACATTTCCAAAACTATGAGGAGTAGCGATTTAAAGCTCGATTTTGGTGAAAACTATAACTGCATGATTAGAATAGAATACTCTTTATTATGTACACAATATAAGTTACAGAAAATATAGATGGAGAAAACATTACATAGGGTGACACAATGGGCGGCCTTATCGCTAAAGGCGATCTTTTCAAGACAACCTCTGGTTGGATTTTAAAGAGAAAAGGGAATACGGTACTGTAGGTAGTCTTAGGTGTACTAATTATATTATACAATAAATATATAATAGATAAACACATACATACAGTATGTTAACTAACAGAGGGCGTGCCCGTTAACCCGCAATAGTATAGCATCCATACATATACATGATAAAAAATATAACCATTCGAAAACAAAATGTTTTTTTTTTATATAAAAACATTCACTAATTTTTTTAAATTGATACGTTAAAGAAACACTCTGACCACGCGTACTTGCCGGTTTGGGCATTGCTACTACGAGTACTATTCCGCGCTACTATTTTGATTTTAAACAGATGTTTCGAATTTATTGTCAATTAATTATTATTTATTGCTTATTTTTCTATGCAATTTTTAATTTTTATTTTAATCTATTAATGATATACATTAACGAGTTTAAGGGAACTTCCTCTGTTATTTAACATACTGTATACAATAATAATTATACCCAATCTTTTAAAAGTTACATTCTGTCGTGAAATCGAACCAATAGAACTTGGAAAAAGGCTAGGCAGTGGGCAGATAATTATGTTACTGTCAATTTCATGATTCGAGGTGTCTTCAAACGGTTGCGGAATTTGTTCGTTAGATTCACCGCGGCTCTGGAACGTAAAGGGCACAAGAAGGATCACGGGTGGGTTTTAGTCAGTAAAAGTCTGACACTCCCTCCCGCTCCGCCCAGAGCGGGAGAAGTCATTTGATGTTTTCCCATCCAAAAAAAAGGTGGATTCAAATTGGAGGGCATGACTTGGAAATTTGTGATGGGTCATAATCCAACTTGTAATTGCCATTCAACGTGGCAATGCCGCCAGTCTCTTGGGCACATTGCCCAAGAGACTGGCGGCAGAGCTGACAGCATCGAGGATGATATTAGTTTGTTGTACATTTAGTTTATTTGTTAGTTTTACTTTTAATGTATCGTATTCCTACTTATCATATAAACATGAAAGTTTGTCAGTATGGATGAATGGATGTTTGTTACTCTTTCACGCAAAAACTACTGAACGGATTTGGATGAAATTTGGCACACAGATGGTTTATAACCAGGATTATCATATAGTATAATTATTACCCCTCTATTCCCACGGGATCGAAACTTATGCGGGTGAAACCGCGAGGCGCTGCTAGTCCTAAATATAAATATATATAACTCAAAAGTGACTGACTGACTGACATAGTGATCTATCAACGCACAGCCTAAACCACTGAACGGATCGGGCTGAAATTTGGCATGCAGGTAGATGTTATGACGTAGGCACCCGCTAAGAAAGGATTTTGATTAATTCTACCCCCAAGGGGATAAAATAGGGGATGAAAGTTTGTATGAAACTTTGTCAATTTTGAACCGATTGGGCTGAGAGTTTCAAAATCGGGGGTAAAGTAACTATTCCACGCGGGTGAAGTCGCGGGCAGAAGCTAGTCCTAAATATGTATGTCGTTGCCCAAAAAAAAGCTATCACGGAATCACCTGATTCCGAAGTTATGATAAGGGGCTTTAATGTATCTAAAAACATTCGTTAAGCACGTCTCGACTTGCGCTTATCATCACGTGAACAGTCCGTGGTATTATTATGCCAGACGCTGTTATCTTATCAGGACGGGAAACATACGATTCAGTTCGGCAGACAGTTTTTGTCTCATTATCTGTATTTTGTTTCATTTTTCTATGGTCCCGATTAAAGGACGTTTCGTTGATGCTTAGATTGGCCCCCCCTAGCCAAGTTACAAACGTTTCGTGTAATTCCGTTTTCCAATCGTTAACGCCTCGGTGTCAGCAACTGTAGAAAACGATAAGTTGGTAGCCATGTTTTGTCTGCGATGATATTTTTTACAGAGTCCAAGATAATCAGTTGACTGATATGGAATCTTTTGATCTTTGTAAAGAGCTGACTAGTATGTTGCCATCGCGGGTAAAACATTCAGAGGGCGTGAGTATTCAGAGCTCAGCGGGCGTACCATGACGTCTTAAAACGTGAGTCTCCCGAGCGAGAAAAAGGGATGGAGCTATATAGGGTGTATAACTCTATCCCTCTTTCTCGCTCGGAAGACTCACGTTTTAACACCTCATGGTACGCCTGCAGGAATAAAGAGGCCCCTTCGCTTCTTTGGGCTGTGAATGATGACGACCTCATAATGGAGCACCACTGCCCCAATATAAGCGTCTACTAATACAGCTGAACCCAAAAACGGTGCCCTGCAAACTCTGCAGGCAAAGTTTATTCAATAAACTCTGTCATACTGAAATCAGCTACAGATAATCGAAATCCCTTAGTTTGACGCTTGAACATGTTCAAAGATAAACTTCCATTCAAGCACTATGCCCAGAATTAAATAGCAAAGAAGACGGGGCCCCATAGGGTCAGGGCCTGCTAGGGTTGCGGAATTTGTTCGAAAGAGTCACCGCGGCCCTGGAACGCAAAGGGCACTAGAAGGATCACGGGTGGGTTTTAGTCAGTAAGAGTCTGACACTCCCTTCCGCTCCGCCCACTTGACAACTGTCAAGTAGGTCTTAGTTTTATTCGTGTATTTTTGTATGTTTGTAACATACAAAAATACAAATCTTTTCTCATCTATCTATATACTTATAATAAATCTGTAGAGAGGTCAATTCTGTACAAGGAATATATTTTCAAAATAACTATCAGGGGGTGATTAGTGATCGATACTGGTGCCAAACTTGCAATCAGTAAAATTTTTGTCTGTCTGTCTGTCTTTCTGTCTGTCTGTCTGTCTGTCTGTCTGTCTGTCTGTCTGTCTGTCTGTATGTTCTTTATAGAAACAAAAACTACTCGACCGATTTTAACGAAACTTGGTGCCATTATTCTTCATACTCCTGGGCAGGTTATAGTATACTTTTCATCACGCTACAATCAATAGGAGCAGAGCAGTGAAGGAAAATTTTGGGAAAACGGAAGAAGTCATCTACATAAAATTATCTAAAAAACATCCCGAAACAGCATGTCTATCTTTTGTCAATTTTAAACCGATCGGGCTGAGAGTTTCAAAATTGGGGGTAAAGTAACTATTCCACGCGGACGAAGTCGCTGGCAGAAGCTAGTTTATAATATTAATTGTTATGTATAAAATTCACACAATATCTAAATCGCACAAAAAGAAATCCAACATGGCGTTGATATACTAGCAACTGAATGAAGCGGAAAAAAATGCGTAACTAAATTTCTCAGACAGATTACGTTCTATATAGAATCGATAAGTTTAATGTTATTATATACATGTGCGGTAATGTATGTTTGTATGTACGATACGTCAGAATGACGTGTCTTGTAAATAATGACGCAGAACTGACCGCGACCAAACTGACTGACGTGTGTGATGTGTTGCTTATTGATTATTTTTAACTTTTTCAACGCTTTACCATACGCTAAAAAAGTTAAAAATAATCTCTATTATCTGCTGTAAAATGGTGCGTGCTGTAAAATGTGTTATGAGTATTGCTTTTTTTAGAAATACAGATTATGAATTTGTGAATCATCATGCATCATAATAAATATTATCAACTAATCCGTGGTGAGGGCCAACACTACCAACCCGCACTGGGCCCGCGTGGTGGATTACGGCCCATTCCCTCTCCTAGAGAGGAGGCCTGTGTCCCAGCAGTGGGGACGTTAAAAGGCTGGTTAAGCTTATGCGTGTTGAGGGCTCCCCCACAACACGGAAAAGGAGCTTTCATGCAGTAAAACTGAAATATATAAGGAAACTAGCTTCTGCCCGCGACTTCGTCCGCGTGGAATACTTACTTTACCCCTGATTTTGAAACTCTCAGCCCGATCGGTTTAAAATTGACAAAGTTTCATACAAACTTTCATCCCCTATTGTATCCCCTCGGGGGTAGAATTAATCAAAATCCTTTTTTAGCTGATGCCTACGTCATAATATCTACCTGTATACCAAATTTCAGCCCGATCCGTTCAGTGGTTTGGGCTGTGCGTTGATAGATCACTATGTCAGTCAGTCAGTCACTTTTGAGTTATATATATTTAGATGCAGAGAAAGATTAGAAAGAAAAAATAATGATATAATTTGAGCCTCACTCAGGAAATACAAACAAAGTCGACCTTATTAAAATTAATCTATCTTCATCTTGATAAACAAGAATGAATCGCCATAATGTATGTACTACGCATAACTTCAGAGCGACTGCACTAAATGAGGGTTATCTGAAGAAAACCTTCATTTAGTGCAGTCGCATAACGAGCTGCAGGTGGCAGCACTGAGGCGCCAGGTCCAGACACCTGTCAAAACGGTAAAATTTTCTGACATTTGTTAAATTGACATGTTTAACACAAAGTCACTTTTTCAAGGAAGAAGACCTCTTTCTCACATAGGTATAGAAGCGACTAAGGATGTAACCAAGGTTATGTAATACAGAACATGATTTAAAAGGGTGTCCGTGGAGTTTCTTGCACGTTCTTCTCCATAGAGATCTACGCTTTGGAACGTGCAGATAGCTTCACCTCTTTCGACTTGACAATTCAAAAGTGCCTGTAAAGGGTTTAATTGAAATAAATGCTTTGAATCTTGAATCTTGCTTATGTGGCGCCAACTGGTTGCATAAATTTCCCTGAAAATCCTCATTGGATGTTATTTTTTTTTGTTGTGTTCGTTATTGCCAGAGCAACGTTTTTATGAAAGAAAAATGACATTATTAATTTTCTTTTCCTCCGGCTCCCTAAGGGTGCCGAGTAAAAAAAACAGCGGGAAATCGCGGTGCGAGGCCAAAACGGCGCCTAACAGCATACGGTTTAAGAATCTTATTTATTTACTAGCTTCTGCCAGCGACTTCGTCCGCGTGGAATAGTTACTTTACCCCCGATTTTGAAACTCTCAGCCCGATCGGTTTAAAATTGACAAAAGATAGACATGCTGTTTCGGGATGTTTTTTAGATAATTTTATGTAGATGACTTCTTCCGTTTTCCCAAAATTTTCCTTCACTGCTCTGCTCCTATTGATTGTAGCGTGATGAAAAGTATACTATAACCTGCCCAGGAGTATGAAGAATAATTGCACCAAGTTTCGTTAAAATCGGTCGAGTAGTTTTTGTTTCTATAAAGAACATACAGACAGACAGACAGACAGACAGACAGACAGACAGACAAAAATTTTACTGATTGCATTTTTGGCACCAGTATCGATCACTAATCACCCCCTGATAGTTATTTTGAAAATATATTCCTTGTACAGAATTGACCTCTCTACAGATTTATTATAAGTATAGATTTAAACTTTATGTACATTAGTGCTACATGGGCGGACTTAATGCAACAAGGCATTCTCTACCAGTCAACCTTTGGGTTAAAAGACAACACTGTGGTAGGTGTACGACAAATAAATAAAATACAAAAAAAAAGTAGGGAGAGAAATTACAAATAATAAATCATAGTACTATAAAATCATATTTTTATTGCTAAATTATGCAGCGCTCTCGTCGTCTTTTCGCTGATAGTTACAGTAGGATCAGCGATAGGACTGGTATTGCTGTTCTTATTATTTTGCATTTGATAAATGATTTTATTTTTGTAAGTAAGTTGTAAAAAACACTTTTACACGTCAATCTTTTTTTTTTGGCCGTTATAAAACTAGATGAGGCCGGTGTTTCCTAGCTGACTACCCTGAGAAGAAACACCGAAACAAACTCAGAGGTCAAGGTCTCTTTTGAAGTCCATACAATTGTACTGGTCAAATCATATGAGAACCATGTAGGTTGGTGTCTGAAGTGGTCTTTTGAGGAAAGTACCACACAGATTTGAGTGGACCTGTCCAAACAGTGCAAGCATTTGTCAGTTATCGTGTAGCTCAAACTTAGAACTTTAAGGAGCTCAACGATTTGACGAACAATACCAAAGTAAGGACATTTGGGTAGGCCACCTAAAGAACTCAAACCGCTAGACTAACATGAATGAACCCCTGACGTAGCGATCTAAATGGTCCCCATATTCACAATACGTTATATGATAGGCTCGCGCTTTCGAAGCAATAATGCTAGCGATTCCCGGCCACCGTAGGCACGAGCTTGCGGATGGCGAGCGATGGGTGGCTCGCCGTCCGATAACAACCAGGTTGTTTTGTTCCACGCGTGCCTCAAAGAGATGTTCATATAGTAGTCGGGGCCCGATAGGGTCAGTGCCTGCCAGGGTTTTGGAATTAGTTCGAAAGAATCACCGTGGCCTTGGAACGCAAAGGGCATTAGGAGGAACACGGATGAGTTTTAGTCAGTAAGAGTCTGACACTCCCTTCCGCTCCGTCCAGAGTGGAAGGTTGTCAAAACTGATATGTTGGGGGTTCAAGGGTCATTGGAATCAGACAACCAACTTGATAGAATGTACTTTAATGAATCTAGGGAATTTATGTTACAATGCACATTGTTGTAAACTGCTTATTATTCTAAAGGAGTGTACTCACCACGTTATGCACTATTAGAGAGCATACATGCACTTCAAAACTTTCCACCCGCCTATATCTAAACGCTTGTTGGTTCATTTTATTTTAAAAAAGTGACTACCTTCCGGTTGTATCCGGATTTTTCGATAGCGACACGATAAGACTGACTATTCGGAATCAAGTTGTCATCAGCTTTCCTGATAATTCTGCGAATACTCACCTGTTATCGTTTTAAACATCGTTTTGAGGTGACTACGTTATCTTCTTGGTGACATCAATCTTATGACAATACTATCTTCTGCCCGCGACTTCGTCCGCGTGGAATAGTTACTTTACCCCCGATTTTGAAACTCTCAGCCCGATCGGTTTAAAATTTACAAAGTTTCATACAAACATTCAACCCCTATTTTATCCCCTTGGGGGTAGAATTAATCAAAATCCTTTCTTAGCGGTTGCCTACGTCATAACATCTACCTGCATGCCAAATTTCAGCCCGATCCGTTCAGTGGTTTGGGCTGTGCGTTGATAGATCACTATGTCAGTCAGTCAGTCACTTTTGAGTTATATATATTTATAATATATTATTATATAGATATAGATACTAGACTAGCTGATCCGCGCAACTTCGTCTGCGTCACGTAAAAGAGAGAGAGAAAACATAACCCCGTTTTTGAAACATTCTTCGTTGGTGCTCCGCTTCTATTGGTATTAGCGTGATGATATATAGCATATAGTGTTCCTCGATAAATGGGCTATCTAACACTGAAATCAAATTGACACAAGGACAAGGCAATGATGATCATGATGACAAAACTTTAAAAAGTGTGACAAAAAAAAACAAAAGAAACATTTCAATTGGCACTGAAACCCTTCGTTTGTGCCAGTAATGCCAAAAAAACGGCCATTTTCAAACATATTTGGCAACCAGCAAAATCTGGTAATAATACGTAACATTATTTGTATTACTTAACACGTTTGCTCAGTGAGCAAGTTGCCAAAAACATTGCTCACGATAACAATTCTGAAGTACTCGAAAAGGGTGTGTCGCATTTTTCAATCTGAAAGAAATGTTTTATGTTTTCCACAACTCTACAGAAATCTAAAGGTGAGTATAGACTAGAGAAATATAATTATAGTATATATAGTAGCGTTCTTACGAACGGTACACCGTACAATACATGTGAAAGCTCAGCAATGCTATTCTGTAAGAACTCACTCCAGTTCTCACATCTGATTCTGCGGTGAAAACTGTATTTGGTATTCTGTAACTTGATGAAACTACACTAGCGCCACTAAGTGAGAACATAGGTGAAGCGAACTTAACTTGACAGTCAGAATATCAAATACTTTTCACTTCAGGTGAGTTACGAAGTCTAATCGATAATGGGATATGAATCGAATTCGCAAGTGAGTTCTTACAGAATAGCACTGCAGTTTCCAAAGCATTTCCATGTAATGTAACGTTCCTGCGAATGCTCGGCGTAATGCTCACAGCGAATTTGCATTTACCCGTAACATTTAGTCGTACCTTGCGTTCATTCTTCCTTGAAATGTTGGACTCTGCAAAGGCTCGACGAAATGTTACACCAATAGCCTTGTTGGTTTGTACAATATTATTGTTGTAACAAAACGGCGAGCGTGCTCGTGTTCAACGTCTGGTTCGGAAGGGTGATACACTAGAACATATTGTTGCGCGCCACAATTAAGTAAGGAAGATAGCGGCATTCGGTACCACTAGCGCCATCTAGTATCGAGTAGCAGAACTAGTAAAGTCAAGAGCCTTCGAGACTTTTCGATGCTAGAACATTCTAGAATTCTCGGACCCTAGTCAGTCGCGACCGATATGTACTCGAACTTTCTGGAATGGAAGGTTCTGGAACTACCCGGCGCCCTATATAAGGCTGGCACATGTACTGACCGAGTCAGTATTGGATTTGCGATACAAGTGATAACTTCGAGAGCGATCTTCGACTGCGAACTCAAGTGATTAATAGTGCGATTGTGTTTTGTGATTAGTGAGTTGTAATTAGTGTTGAGTAATTAAAGTGTTATTTTTTGGTTATTTAATCGGCAGTTTTTAATTGTAACGAACCCGAAGCTCGTAACAATATCATAGAGCGGCTTGTTGTTCTGTCACAAGTAAATCCTTTAGTCTATACTCACCTTAAGAGAACGGTACAACGTTCTCTGGGCTTTATAGATGGGAAATCATCAAATTACTTCTTCAGCTCTGGGTGGAGCGGAAGGGAGTGTCAGACTCTTACTGACTAAAACCCATCCGTGCTCCTCCTAATGCGTTCCAAGGCCACGGTGATTCTTTCGAACTAATTCCAAAACCCTGGCAGGCACTGACCCTATCGGGCCCCGACTACTACATGAACATCTCTTTGAGGCACGCGTGGAACAAAACAACCTGGTTGTTATCGGACGGCGAGCCACCCATCGCTCGCCATCAGCAAGCTCGTGTCTACGGTGGCCGGGAATCGCTAGGATTAATGCTTTGAAAACGCGAGCCTATTAAAAGCAAAATAATAAGAACAGCAATACCAGTGCTATCGCCCACCCGTGATCCTTCTAGTGCCCTTTGCGTTCCCGGGCTGCGGTGACTCTTTCGAACAAATTCCATGTCACGATCATGACATGACCAGATGTCATGATCATGACATCTTCTAGTAATGCTAATACCGTTGTGTATTTTTCTTTGGGTGAGAGATGGCATTGCGCATCATAAATAAAGGACTCTTATACTTTGTTTAAGTATTCGTGAGCCACTCAAATGAGTTTGAAGTATCACTTTTTTTTCTTGTAAAAGCCCTCCACATTAATGCCAACCTCCGCGAATCTTGAGAGCCAGAAGAAACAGTGTTGTGTCACTTATAAAGCCACGTTTTGGAAAAAAACTTTACAAAAAAATACAATCGACTTCTACACAAAAACACCAAAAAGTACAAAATAACTTTAATTTCGAACTCGGTGGTTGCTTTTTCGTTTTTTGAATACCGTATTTTTTGTAAAATGTTTTTTTTTTACTTTTCACACCATCAAAGATTTTCCAAACCATCGTATAAAATTTTATTTTTTCATTTTACATCAACAAGAGTGAATGAGAACATCATCAATGTAGTCGAAGCCACGCATTATTAGCGATAACATAAATGGTACCACACGACTACCACCAGCTTTCGAATATTAAACAACAAAAATTAAAATGCAGTCGAATTGAGAACCTCCTCCTTTTTTGGAAGTCAGTTAAAAATATGATTAATTGTATAGAATGATGTGTGTTTTGGGAATCATTTAAATTTGATTGAGATCTGACGACTATTACATATTTGAGTTATCCCTAATAATGCGTGGCTTAGTTTACATTGACGACGTTCTCATTCCCTCTAGTCGATGTAAAATTAAAAAAAAAACTTTTTACAAAAAATACCACCGAGTTCCACACAAAAAAAAAAACAAAAAGTACAAAATAACTTTAATTTCGGAACTCGGTGTTTGTGGTTGCTTTTTTGTTTTTTGAACACCGACTTCCGAAATTAAAGTTATTTTGTACTTTTTGGTTTTTCTGTGTAGAAGTCGGTGGCATTTTTTGTAAAAAAAAACTGTTTTAGTAAACTATGTATTTATGAGTCTCATAAGTCCATAATTAAATACTGTTAAGTCGTGCCACGCGTAACAGTTATTTATTTACGTGATCATCCCCTTTGGAAAGCCATTCAATTTAGAACAGATTAAATAGATAAATTCAAACGTGTGATAAAATGTCTACCACGTTCTGTTCGCGTGATCGACGCGTGATTCTCGGGTGTATTTGTTTGGGCAGGTATGTGAAACGCAAAGTTAGCTCTAAAATTGTGGTACGAGGAACAAGTTTTAAGAAATCTCAAACATTGACTCTGTTTGTATTAAATTTATTTGAAAAGTCTAGGTTTAAATCGAGATGACGAGTCAGCAAAGCTGACTCGTTTTGACCTGTATTTGCAGATCTAAATATTTTTTTAGAAGAAGATAATGTTTACATTCCGTACATGCTAACTGAATTCCATTCCGCTGAAGTTTTCAAGGAGCTTTTAAGGATAGCCAAATTACGGATGATCAAAATCTTGCTGATGAAAGTTATTCTAAGATACTTTTAGGCTTTCGAAAAGGAAGCACGTTTGTGAAGCAAAATATGTGGATTTATTTGCTTTTTGCTAAGTGTTACAGCTGCCTGTAAACCCCAAGCCTTTTTGTCCTTAAGATAGAATATTACTGTGTAAAAAGCTTTCTGGCATATAGCTTAAATTTTATAAATAATTTGAATTTATTTATGCTTAGTTCTTGAATGTGGCTAGGAAGTTTATTATAAAAATTTATACATTGGCATCAAAACGAACCACCCAATTTCTTGATTAGTATTAGGAACGTCAAAGTTGTATTTGATCCTAGTTTTTTATGCAGATAAATATTTTTATGTGCATATAAGAGATTCTCATAAATATTCTGAGAATAGAATAGAATACTCTTTATTATTTACACCATATAAGATACAGAAAATATAGATGAAGAAAACATTACATAGCACAGTAACAAAAGCAGTAAACCGGTAGCGCACATAATCTTATATTAAAAAGATTGAGCGTTACTATCATGTAAGTAGTTATAAATGCATGTTGAAATAAAAAGTTTCAATTTTTTTTTTTTTTAGTAGTAACATTACATTACGCACACATGACACAGTCATTATATAACCACTTTAAATTTGTTTCAGAGTGTCTGGGGTTTAATTTATAAATCGGACGAATACTTAGCCCTTTTTTGCAAAACAAATATTGTCTGAATATCGGCGGAATTTCCCCACAGCAAAAGGAAGCAAGTTTGTGAAGCAAAATTTGTTTTAGTTTTACTGCTTTTTTACTTCTATATTATCAGTGATTCAAGTTTCCCGTTCAGTCAGGAGCTTTATGAAATTGCATACCTTTATGTACCAGTGGTTCAAGCTTCTCGTTAGCTAGCCACGTAACAGTTGTAGGTATTTATCAAAATTTATAGGAAGTTTCGTATCGATTTCTCAAAGTAACTACCAGTGATATCTAACTCCGTCATTCCGGTCCCAGAATAGCTCACAGCAGTTTTAGACGCCGTTTCTTACAACTGCTGCTAAGGCCGGCCGCATACATGCCTATAATTTCCAAATCAAACCGTTTAGTCCACGAGAGTGCGCATATTTTAACCGACTTCCAAAAAAGGAGGAGGTTCTCAATTCGACTGTATTTTTTTATTGTTTGTTTATTGTGTACACCAATGTGATTGGTGCGTTTAGGTGGGAGGGGGATGTAAGTACCACTAAAAATTAAAAAATAAAAAACTTTTTACAAAAAAATACAAACGACTTCTACACAAAAAAAAAAAAAAACTAAAAGTACAAAATAACGTTAATTTCGGAAGTCGGTGTTCAAAAAAACGAAAAAGCAACTAAAAACACCGAGTTCCATTTTTTATTTTTTATTAAAGTTATTTTATACTTTTTGGTTTTTTCGTGTAGAAGAATTTGTGTTTTGTGAGTCGGTTGTATTTTTTTTTTCTTAGGTACAAATTCTACATTGTTTTGTGTAACGGATCGACTTTTTAGTCGAGCGTATGTGCGCTTCATTACATTGAGGTCGCTGTCGATAGTTGGTAGACTGATTAAAAAAAAAAACGCTATTGATGTGTTTTTAGGGTTACATACCAAAAAGCCAACGGGACCCTATTACTATGCCTCTGCTGTCAGTTCGTCGTCCGTTTATCTGTCCGTCAGCGGGCTGTATCTCATGAACCGTGACAGGTAGACAGTTGAAATTTTCACAGTGTCTATTTGTGTTGTCGCGCGCACAAATAATAAATTAATATAAAGTACAAATCGTATTAAATCTTGTACAATGGTACGGAACCCTTCATTCGCGCAGAACTATCTTGGTACCTAGTTGATACTATTGGTCTGCATATATTTTGGTCACTCAATATGTAGTGGTTCGATTAAATTAATTTATTTGTATGCGGCTGGCCTAATAGCGGTTACTGTAAGCCACTTTTAAGATTACATCAGACAGAACCGAACAGTTCATTACATCATGTGAACGCGTGCGCAGATTCAATAGTTTGCTTTGCTCGTAAAACGCGCCATTTTGTGATTTTTTTATTGCGATTAAAATAGTTACGGATTTTCCGGTTAAAAATTTATTTCGTACTAACGAATTGATTTAGTGCTTATGAAACACATTAATGATACCTAAAATTATAAGCTGATCTGATGCCAGTCTTGTCAAGGAGTTTGAACATCTGGTATTACCCTATTATTGGGCTGTATGCTTTTGAGGGCAGGGTGGAAATCACTTCATAAAAAATAGTGGTTCTCACCTGCAACCGGTTACAGTGGAATGCTTTTTTTTTGTTTAACGGGGGGAAATCCTCATGGATGTCCTCCACCCTGGGGCGGGCGGAGGGGTCTGTCAGACAAATGATAAATGATTTATTTTTTGTAAGTAGGTTGTAAAAAACACTTTTACACGTCAATCTTTTTTGGCCGTTATAAAACTAGATGAGGCCGGTGTTTCCTAACTGACTACCCTGAGAAGAAACACCGAAACAAACTCAGAGGTCAAGGTCTCTTTTAAAGTCCATACAATTGTACTGGTCAAGTCATATGAGAACCATGTAGGTTGGTGTCTGAAGTGGTCTTTTGAGGAAAGTACCACACAGATTTGAGTGGACCTGTCCAAACAGTGCAAGCATTTGTCAGTTATCGTGTAGCTCAAACTTAGAACTTAAGGAGCTCAACGATTTGACGAACAATACCAAAGTAAGGACATTTGGGTAGGCCACCTAAAGAACTCAAATCGCCAGACTAACATGAATGAACCCCTGACGTAGCGATCTACATGGTCCTCATATTCACAATACGTTATATGAGGACCATGCAGATCAGTGTCTGAAATGGTCTTTTTAAGAAGGAACCACACCGTTTTGAGTGGACCTGTCCAGTCAGTGCAAGCCTTGGTCAGAGGCAAGTAGCTCAACTTAGAATCAACAAGGAGCTCAACAACTCGACGAACAATGCCAATGAAAGGACATTTGGGTAGGCCACAAAAATACTCAAACAGCCAGAAAACGTTAAAAAAAATACTTTGAAGGGGAAAAAGCTAATAATAACCCATATGGTCCTCATATTCACAATAGGGAATAAAATTAAAATAATAAAAAAATAAAAAAAATATATGATACTTTACAAAGACTCTTACTGACTAAAACCACCCCGGCGGCGTTCCATCTCTCACCTACGCCGGGGATCGCGGGATCGTATGCGACATACGTAATCCCCGGCTGGTGCCAGCTCACCTCTGCGGGCCACCACGAAAAGTGGAATGCTACTCCAATATATTTGGCAAAAGGCTAGGCAGACGTCAGGGATCTATCTGACTCTAACTGATTAAAACCACAAGGACTCTTGCCAAAGCACGTAAGCACGGAACAAATGTTTGTATGGCCTACAGATAATTGTTCCATGTCTGGGTGTCTCGTGTATGTGAGTTTACATGTTTGTGAACGCACCCACGATACAGGAGTAAGTCCTAGTAAGTTTGCCAGGTGCTGGAGTGCTTGCACATTTCGTTACGCTCCTCCGGCTAGCTGGCCCTCATATATCTTGCGTTACCGTCTTGTTTTATAGATGGGCTGCAATCATCAAATGACTTCTTCCGTTCTGGCCTGAGTGGAAAGGAGTGTCAGATTCTGACTGATTAAAACCCACCCATGTTTTTCCTAATGCCCATCGCGTTCCAGGGCCGTAGTGACTCTTTTGAACAAATTCTGCAACCCTAGCGGATCCCGTCTTGCTCTGCCCAAGCAGGACAGACCTCCACCGTATGCTCCCTCGTGTCCTCCGGACGATCTACACAGTTTTGTGTGCCCTCCCGCCGAATCCTTGTCCTTGTAAAGTGAAGAGGCCGTGGCGTCTCTCCAACCACTCCTCAAAGACGGGACTTATCGCCACAATGGTGGCGTGCCCAGAGTTACCCTTTTCGACTGCAATATGGACCTTCAACTATCCAGATTCTCCCCGAGTCAGCCTACAGGCTCATTGACAGGATTCTTGTCAGGATACTCCTTACAGGATCATTGTCTCTAAGTTTCCCAGTAAAAGTTTCGTTTTTATTCAACCCTGCATTTCTAAACACCCCGTTTTACTGTACCTACTTATCGTTTCTGGACCTTCAAAGCAGTGGCGTGCAGTGGTTCGAGTCGGGTAAGCCAGAACATAATGTCCAAAAAAAACACACACCACATTATTCAGGGTTGAAATGTGGTGTCTTTTTTTTTTAAAATAGGCAATATAAAAAAACTCATTTAATTAAAAATCAACCTTGAATAATGTGGTTATTTTTTAAAATTTATTTGGACATGTTCTCTGGCCTCCCCTAACTCGAACCACTGCACGCGCCTGCTTCAAAGGATACAGTCTTGTTGTTATGTAACAAAAGAGTAAGATACGGATGGCACCTGCCATTTCCATACAATAATTAAAAAGTAGGTACCTTCAACAATACACATGATAGAGATTAAGATAATATTGTCTGTTCTTAAAATAAATGCGCTCGCGCATCGCTTTGTGTGTCAAACTGACGTCATTGCTAGTTGATTTTGTAAATAATGAGTGTCATTCATTTTGTATTCTTATGTATATTTGAGTTTGTGTCAGTCTAGTTAAAATTATAACTTATGCATGTATTGTCAACAGCGGGCGTACCATGACGTGAGTCTTCCGAGCGAGAAAGAGGGATAGAGTTATACACCCTATATAGCTGTATCCCTTTTTCTCGCTCGGAAGACTCACGTGTTAAGACGTCATGGTAGGCCCGCAATTCTTGTAGAAGCGGAAATAATATTCTTATTAAGTTTTTTTTGAGGAGTTTGTGGCTGAATTATAATAGTCGTAGTCGTATTATAACGGGTCGATCTTCAAGGTTAAGCAACGCTTGCCGAGGTTTGTCTGTAGATGGGAGAACATCTTAACATATCGAGACTCCGTTAGTCTCGGCTGTTAGAAGCCAGAAAATCTGATACCAGTCTTGCCATGTAGGTACCACGAGTTACCCAGATAATGGGTTGTGGAGTTCTGGTAGGCAGCTTCACAAAATATACTGGTATTCAGCTGAATCCGGTTTGACTGGGAGCCGACTCCATGGCTTCTGCCTAGCCTTTTCCCGACCACATTGGATTAGAACTATGTTGGATGATAAACTTTTTTGTTAGTACCATGAAAATATTTCTAGCATTGCCTACGTAGACTGCTTTTATTTTTTTAAACGGAATTTATTCAAAAGATTCACCGCGGCCCTGGAACGTGAAGGGCATTAGGAGGAGACGGATGGATTTTAGTCAGTAAGAGTCTGATACTCCTTTTCCGCTCAGCCCAGAGCGGAAGAAGTCATTTGATGATTTCCCATCCAGAAAAAAGAAAAAAAAGGACTAAAATCCATCCGTTTCATTTCATGATTTCCCATATAAAAACACCCACTATTTTATGGAACTTACAACTTGCGTTGGAACTGGGTAAATATAAGGAAATAACTTTATGTAACCTTAAGAATCTTCAGAGAGTTTACATAAAACCAACTATATGCTTGACCTTTCACAAGTGCTTATCCAAACCAACGGCAATGACACGGATTGATTCGTTTCAGTGTTGCAAGCACAATTAAACGATAACAATGAATTATTGAGTACAAAATAATTTAAATAAAACCTTTTTTTTTGGATGGGAAACCATCAAATGACTTCTCCCGCTCTGGGCGGAGCGGAAGGGAGTGTCAGATTCTTACTGACTAAAACTCACCTTGGATCCTTCTTGTGCCCTTTGCGTTCCAGGGCCGCTGTGACTCTTTCGAACAAATTCCGGAACCCTAGCCGGTAATGAGCCCATGGGGACCCGTCTTCGTTGTTGACAGATGTTTGAGGCGCGCGTGGAACACGACGCGCCGTCGACTCGGGCCTGGTTGCTATCGGACGGCGAGCCACCCATAGCTCGCCATCCACAAGCCCGCGCCGACGATGGCCGGGAATCGCCCTACGTTTCCCGACGACCGGGGCGTCTTCTTCTATTGACAGATCAATACCTAACACGTATGTCGCATAATATTGTTTTTGCACTTTCCATACCGATGTTCGCTTCATTGCCAGCAAATACCCAAACAGTCATTGTACATGTTTTTCCTCTTAGCTACAATACTGTTTACTCTTTTATAATTACGTAATGTTATTTAAGTGTCAACGGAGTGAGATTTGTATTGGCAAGCTTTCTGATTGGCCAGCCGTATTGGTCGGGTCCGGCCATCTTGGTTTATGTCTGAATTAGGTTATGTTCGGTTTTAGTTATATCTTTTAAACTGGTGATCGTAAGAATTGTAATTACAAAAACGAACAAATCGGCTCTAAATTAAAACAGCCGTATGAGTCCATCTGCCAGGCTAGCCTTGGTCGGATCGCCGAAAGCACTGTTGCGCGCAACAATTAAGCAAGGAAGATAACGGCATTCGGTACCACTAGCGCCATCTAGTATCGAGTAGCAAAACTATTAAAGTCAAGATCCTTCGAGACTTTTCGATGCTAGAACATTCTAGAATTCTCGAACCCTAGTCAGTAGCGACCTCGCGACCGATATGTACGCGAACTTTCTGGAACTTTCTACAATCGAAGGTTCTGGAATTATCCGGCGCCCTATATAAGGGTGGCACATGTACCGACCGGGTCAGTATTCGATTAGCGATACAAGTGATTTCCTTGGAGGGCGATCTTCAACTGCGAACTCAAGTGATTAGAAGTGCGATTGTGTTTTATAATTAGTGAGTTTATAGCGTAATTAGTGTTGTGTAATTAAAGTGTCATTTTTGGTTATTCAATCGGCTGTTTTTATTGTCACGAACCCGAAGCTCGTAACAGCACGTTAAGTCGTTGGTCCCAGCTGTCATTTGGACACCTTTCACTTTCTTTCTCTTTCCTTTCTAAGCTAGAATCCTGTCACCAGTCTTGCCAAGGATATCATGTTACCCAGTTACTGAGATGCAGAGGTGGGATAGGCAATCGCTCTAAAGATACAAATTACTGGTACCTACTAAGTTGCATCCAGTTATTCTGGAAATATTAAATTAAAAAAATATATATTTCAGATGTTCTTTACTTTTACACTCATAGGTGTATGTTTTTTACATTTAAATTATACCCAAAACAATATTACAATATTATTTTCGGTTTATATGTACATATATATCTAATAAAAGATATAAACCCAAAATAATATTGCGATTAATTAAATTTAAATATTTAAAAACTCATTTAAAACTGTCAAAATGACAGAATCGTACAAAATAAAAAGTCACAAATGATATTGTAAAGTTTTATTAAAATTTCAAAAAATAAGACGCTACTAATTGATTGAATGGAGATCTTGACTGACCACGCTTGTTTTGTATAGCATCCTCTACGCCTAACTAGAAGAACGAGTATATACGTATAATCTATACTAATGTTATAAAAAGGAAATTATTTTTTGTTTGTTTGTACCGTACCGTGTAAAATCCGAAACTACTGGACCGATTTCAACCATTTTTCCACCAATGAAAAGCTATATAATAAACGAGTACCACAGACTATATTTTAGTGAGGCGCTGCTAGTCAATATTAAATATCCTGCAATAATCTATAGAAATACTCGTACAAGTGCGCGGACATGGTAAATAATAAATGTCATTGCGAGGTTACCCGCGCCGGCGCATCTTAATAGGTTAATTTATAGTTTACAATACACGAGTCTAGTGAAGTATTGCATATCTATACATATAAATAAAATTGGAGCGTATGTTTGTAATATTGAAATAACCGCTTTTTACTACATGCATATATGAATATATACGGTACCTACATACACCAAAATAACATTTTTTACAATTTTTGTCTGTCTGTTTGTTCCGGCTAATCTCTGAAATGGTTGGACCGATTTTGACGGGACTTTTAATGGCAGGTAGCTGATGTAATAAGGAGTAACTTAGAAAAACTATTTTATTTTAGAAAAATAAAGTAATGTTGCAATGTCGAGCCACCCATATCTCGCCATCCGCAGGCCCGCGCCTACTATGGCCGGGAATCGCCCTGCCCTTTTCCGAAGCCCGGGGCGTCTTCTTCGGTTGCGGCGGCTGAAACGTGAGGTTTCCCTCTCTTGCAGCGTTCCGCCTCCTCCTTCGCTAGCATTACTGCTTCGCAGAAGGAGGCGACCGCGTCCCATGCCTCTTCACTCCGAACCTTGGATTGGACCAGGGCGAGAGGTCGCCGCTTCCGATCGCCTCCACGAGGACACGGCGTTGCTCCTCCCAAGCAGGGCAAATCTCCACCGTATGCTCCATCGTGTCTTCCGGGCGATCCACACAGTGTTGGCACCCGGACGTGTCCTCCCGCTGGATCCGACACAGGTACCTCCCGAAACAGCCGTGTCCGGTGAGCACCTGCGTCAGGCGGAAGGTGAGGATGCCGTGGCGTCTCTCCAACCACTCCTCAAAGAGGGGCGTGCCCAAAAGGTTAATAACCCCTAAGTTACAAAAATGTTCAGCTTTAGTTTTAGGTAGCCCCACGAATTTAAAGTCTCTTTTGTCCTGTTGTACATTCTAGAAACACGTCAAAGCAAAAATCGCCTGATTCCCTTCCTAACCTAAACATGAATGAAACAACGCCACATATTTTCCCCATTACGCGTTTGTGACGTCATTACATAGTAAAATAGGACTTCCATGCCCATGGATGGAGTTTATATGCGTAATGTAGGTATCTAGGTATTTCATAATGTTTATTAAGTTTGTTTTTTACCTTGTTGTGGTTAAATGATACACACGGTTTTGGTTGCTAAATGGTTTTCCTTCACAAATTGGGATAATGCATGAAAAAACATACCTACATATCTAAATAGTTTATCTAGAAATATCCAAAATTATAATGCTAACAGTGAAAGAAAACAGAATCAAAATTGTCTGAAAAACAAACGACATATTATTTCAAATAAACAAATCTGTCCGTCTCGCGCTGTTGTCTATGGCAGCTGACGCAGCTGTATAGGCGTCTGGAATTTTGATGTTATGAGTTCGTATCGGATTTCTCTTTCTTATTGTCTTTTAAAAATAATTACTAGATTATTTACTTCAGCTAATAAGTGTTTTATTTTGCAAATAAAAAATTACATGTATATTCCCTATTATGTCGAAATTGCAACGTCGGATAGTCGAAATTCCATAGCCGACATCATTGTATAACATTATAAATAGTAAACTATACTCGGCCCTTGGCATAACACTCGCATACCTTTGCCAAGCACGTGGCCGTAGTAAAATCATCAGTTCCGCGGTCCGCCATTTTGGCAGCCATCTTTGATGCGAAGTTGACAATCAGCTGATGTTGTTGTTGATTTAGCAAAAGATAATTTGCGGACCGTATTTGTAAGAATGTTTGTTTCTTTGGCATAGTGGTGCTCAGCTCGTCATGGGCATGATTTTTTTTCCGAAATCCCCAACAAAAAACGTTATTATGTCATTCTTAGTTTGGTATTCGTCATAATTATTATAAGTTCTCTTATAAATAAAAAATATTATAAAACATCATATTTATTAGTTAATAATTTTAGCATTTATACACCTACCACAGTGTTGTCTTTTTAGCCCAAAGGTTGACTGGTAGATAATGCCTTGTTGCATTAAGTCGGCCCGTGTAACACTATTGTACATAAAGTTTAAATAAATTATATTTCAGCCAATTTAGACAAAACTAATAAATTATACTTCTACGTCATGAATCACTCCGTTCATTGTTGAGGACCGTAAGAAATACATTCGGTAGTTTTTCAATTTATCACGTACCTACTGACAGACAGACAAAGTCGGCGACGGGATGACTTATTATTATCTCATCAGCCTAGCCTTTTCCCAACTATATTAGGGTCGGCTTCCAGTCAAACGAATTCAGCTGAGTACTAGTATTTTACTTAGAGCGGCTGCCTACCAGTCCTCCACAACTCACTCCACGACTGGGTAACACGTTACTTCTTTACATTAAATAGATGAATGATGCTGTCATGTTGATATCACTATCATAGTGTGATGTTATCAGGTGATCTTCACGAGCATTGCATACGTAGTGCGTTTTGATGAATTACAATTTGTAAACAAGCCAACGGAATTACAGTTCGATACCTACAAACTCTGTGGCGGCTACGAACACGAGGATTTCATTTCCGTATTTTTTTAATTTTCAAAACAAGTACTGCCACATCTTTGTGATGTGGCAGTACTTTTTACATTTCATCATCATCTTCCTGCCCTTATCCCATGTTACTTGGGGTCGGCGCAACATGTTTTTTTCTTCCATTCTGTCCTGTCAGCCGTCACGCTATCACTAACTCCTTTTTCTTTCATATCACTCCTCACACAATCCATCCATCGTTTCTTTGGCCTACCTCTCCCTTTCCATCCATCCACATTCATATTCATAACTCTTTTAGTCACATGTGTTTCATCCCTCCTTTTTACATGACCATACCAAGACAAGCGGTTCCCTTTCAACATCTCCGTCACTGGTGCAACTTTTAAACTGCCTCTAATGTACTCATTTCTCACTTTTTTACATTTAACATTGAATATTACTACTATTTAATTTATGGCTTGATGCATGTGATAATAACTTATATGGTGTAACATAATAAAGAGTATTCTATTCTATAATAATGGCGTACATAACTTTGGTAATTCATCGGCTCGAAGATGAAATACAACAATTAATTAAAAGAAAAAAAGAATACCTAATGAAAACATACTTTGAAAAACGTATTTTTCAACGAGTTCTATGGAACTGTAGACATTACGTATTTGATATTAATTTAAATGCCATATATCCACGTGTTCCTGAGTAAAAAGGTCTTGACAGACAGACAGTTAGAGAGAATACGAAATGATCCTTATCGATCGTTTTTAGAGCTGTCAGCAAAGAAGACGGGGCCCCATAGGGTCAGTGCCTGTTAGGGTTGCGGAATTTGTTTGAAAGAGTCACCGCAGCTGGCACGTAAAGGGCACTAGGAGGAACACGGGTGGGTTTTAGTCAGTAAGAGTCTGACACTCCCGCTGCGCCCAGAGCGGAAGAAGTCATAATTGATGATTTCCCATCCAGAATAAAAGGGTACCGTTTTTCCGTTTTGATGAAGTTAACTGCCATGAGATATCTTCACTACCTTTGGTTGACTAGTAGAGTAATAATGCGTCCACACGATACAATCTTGTCTGTATAGACTGCTGTAAGTCTGTATGGGTTGGCCATTTTCTTTGGTAAAAGAATCAGCATTGCCATTCAACGTGGCAATGCGGCCAGTGTTCTGGGCACTTTTCCCGTTGACAGCGATGTGGACGAATTTTTCAATGCCCTATGAGTTCTTCCCCTTCCCCCCTTTTTACTACGCTTGTACATTTATATAAGTATATTTTCTTAATAAGTTTTAATGTAGATTTGCAAATTGTCAAACTTCGTTAACAAGACTACTCAGTCTGTATCGTGTGGACGCACTTTAGGGCATTAAGTCCACCATTCTACCTTTTGTTCATGAAGAGTAAATAAATAAAAATGTCTCGCTGATGGTGGCGCGTGTGTTGGATCATTAATTTCCCTTCAAAATGGTTGAGCTGAATGGTGCCGATACACGCGTCATGTTCGTGAACGGGTGCCGTCAGTTGAGACTGGTCATCTCTTAACTGCCACTGACTTGTTTTAATCTTTATATTTCGAATTGTTTTATACAGTTTCTTTTTTTCTTAGCATTGTCCTCACATAAATAAGCAACAAGGATAATGTAACCAAGATTTTTAAAATACATAACATGATTTAAAAGTGTCTCCGAGGATTTTCCTGCAAGTTCTCCATCGTGATCTACGCTTTCGAACATGCAAATAGCTTCATGTTTTTGACTGACTCACCTTGGCAATTCAAAAGTGCCTGTAAATAAACACATCAAAAGTATCTAGGGATCAACATATATTTTTGCAATAACTTTTCTCCTGATTGATATTAATTAAAATTTTCTTTAAGGATTCATCAAATAAAGTGTTTTCGTTTGTCACAGTAACGATAAACCAAGTCACCTTTGCATTAATAAAGAAATTTGCCATTTTCCTAATAAAGGGATTTTTGACATTTGAACCACTAACATTAAAGTTCGAAAAAAAGACTGAAATAACAGTTTTCTTTAAAATTTTATTGGGTAACTTAAACAATTAATAATCCGTGTTTCTACCGCGAACACTAACAACACAAGAACATCGGTTTGGCATACTCAAAATGAGTTCATCCAAATCACGCTGTGGAATGGCCGCCCATGTTCGTTGCAACAACAAAAAAAGGTCTTCTTGCGACTGGATACCCTCCATATTCGGCAGAGCTCTTCGCTTACCTTGGCTGAGCGCCATGGAGGACGGTATCGCTGCACCACACGGAGACAAGACCGATACATTCAAATCTTAACTCGAAGAGCTCCAACAATAACCGCCATGATGTTAGCCGTGAGGCTTCATCACTCTTCAGGGAACTTAATTAGCGACCAAACAGTCAGAAACCGCTTGCATGAAGTGAACCTTCATTCCCGAAGACCGCTACGGGTACCACCTATAGCAATGCACAATCGTAGGATTCGATATCAATGGGCTCTTGAACACAGAAATTGGGCAGAAGAACAATGGCGTTTCGTGTGCTTTTCTGATGAGTCTCGTTTTGGTATGAGACCGGATACAAGACGTATACGACACTGGAGAACCCCTGGACGCCAACAGCGATTAAAATCCTGCCAGGAAGTCCATCCTTATAGTGGTGGAACCATCATAGTATGGGCGGGTATTTGGATCGGCGGAAGAACTGAGTTGATTTGGATCAGAGGCAACCTCAACGCTCAAATTTATGCTGAGACGATTGTATCAGACGTCATCGTTCCTCTACAAGTGCAAATCGGTCCCTTATTTCAGTTAATGCATGATAATGCACGACCGCACACCGCAAGAGTTGTAAGACAGACTCTCGCCGCAGCTAACATCAATGTCCTGCCCTGGCCTGCTCAGTCGCCAGACTTGAACCCGATTGAGCATGCATGGGATATGCTACAGAGAAGAGCTCTGCCGAATATGGAGGGTATCCAGTCGCAAGAAGACCTTTTTTTGTTGTTGCAACGAACATGGGCGGCCATTCCACAGCGTGATTTGGATGAACTCATTTTGAGTATGCCAAACCGATGTTCTTGTGTTGTTAGTGTTCGCGGTAGAAACACGGATTATTAATTGTTTAAGTTACCCAATAAAATTTTAAAGAAAACTGTTATTTCAGTCTTTTTTTCGAACTTTAATGTTAGTGGTTCAAATGTCAAAAATCCCTTTATTAGGAAAATGGCAAATTTCTTTATTAATGCAAAGGTGACTTGGTTTATCGTTACTGTGACAAACGAAAACACTTTATTTGATGAATCCTTAAAGAAAATTTTAATTAATATCAATCAGGAGAAAAGTTATTGCAAAAATATATGTTGATCCCTAGATACTTTTGATGTGTTTAGTTTATTGTAAATAAATGCTTTGAAGCTTGAATAAATTTAATAAACGTGATGTTCTCTAGTAAAATTGCTGTCAAGTAAAATAGCAGTAGCACCAAAATTAACAAAAAATCGTTTACAATTTCACGCGATATTTTACAATACCGGAAAATAAACAATACAACAAACTTAACAATATAATAAAATTGAAGAGTTAGGGAAAAAACGGAATCGGCGCGTACAAAGTCGCGGGCAAGATCTAGTCTATACTTAATATTATAAAGAGGAAAGATTTGTATTTTTGTATGTAACGAATAAACTCAAAAACTACTGGATCGATTTCAAAAATTCCTTCACCACTAGAAAGCTAAATTCACCTGGAGTAACATAGGCTATATTTTATCCCCGTATTCCCACGGGAACGGGAATTACGCGGGTGAAACCGCGGTGTGCTTTTAGTATATTATAAAGCTGTAGAGTTTGTTTCAACCAAACAAACAAACTCTGTAGCTTAACGCTCTAATCTTAGGAACTGCTGCTAAGAATTTAAAAAAAAATATATTACAGTGTTGGATAGCCCATTTATCGAGGAAGGCCTATTTATATGCTTATAGGAGAGCGGAGCATCAATGAAAAATGTTGCAAGTTATCCCTTATGTGACGCAGACAAAGTTGCGCGGTCCAGCTAGTCGTTTATAAAAAAAAAACAATACGTTTCATACGTGTTTGCCTTACAAACATACCTAATTAAGTACCTCACTCTGTTAGGTCATAATGTAACCAGTTGTTAAGCGTGCAAGTGGCCTCATTAGCATAAATGTTTCGCTTTAATTTATTAGACAGTTCATACAGCAGCTGAATTATTAACGTTTAAATACAATTTTAATTTTAGGAACATTGAAAAGAAAGTTAGTCATACAAGGTAGTGTGAATGAAGTTTTTCTGTTGTTTTTAGTTAGTTCAGGAAGGGGCTCTGACCTCTTGAAAATAGTTTAACAGGAACCTATACCCCATTCACGATAAGATTAGACATTTTTACAGTCCGTTCAACCGATTTCGACTTCTATTGCGTTGGCGGCATGACACATGGTAGCTGCAGTAAACAGTTGGTATTATAATCAGGTTTTTGCTTTTAATGCCATCCTTATGTCTACGGAATAGAAGTAGAATGAGTTGAACGAACTGTAAATAGTTTTGTTCCAATGTCTAATCTTATTGTGAATGGAGTACAGAAGGTCTCAAATTGCCTATTTAAACTGGAAATAAAATACGAGTATTCTTTACTTTCGACAAAAGTTCAACCCTAAAATCCGACTGCATAAAGTTCAAAATATATCAATTGTTAAGCAGCTGGTGTTATTAAACCTGTGGTTGAATTGATCGAAGTATTTTTTTGTTACATATTTGTAGGAAAATGGTCGAATTATTTTTAATGCTTATATCAGTTGAAGAATGTCACTCATAAATATGATCACGCACTTCTGAATCACACAGGATGTGTTTCAGAAGTGCGTTTATCTTTATAGGATGAGCAATGAGAAGGTACTCAATGTAATAGCCATGTAAAAAGGAGGGATGAAACACATGTAACTAAAAGGGTTATGAATACGAATGTGGATGGATGGAAAGGGAGAGGTAGGCCAAAGAAAAGATGGATGGATTGTGTGAGGAGTGATATGAAAGAAAAAGGAGTTAGTGATAGCGTGACGGCTGACAGGACAGAATGGAAGAGAAAAACGTGTTGCGCCGACTCCAAGTAACATGGGATAAGGGCAGGAAGATGAATGAGAAGGTACTCAAGCTCATTTGTTCTCGGCCTATTCCGTGCTACTCCTGCTAGTAAATTCCTTTCATTTTCTCCAATTCCGTGCTTTGCCTTCAATTCAGTAATGGTATAAACCGGTACAGTTACTGAACATTATTTGCTGTTTTTTAGATTATTATTTTTTTACTATTGATGGGCACGCATTTAACCGCTATCTCACCTGATGGTAAGTGATGATGTGGTTGAAGATGAATGCTTTGAAGTAACCTACTCACTCTTGACTTAAAGACTCCCAGGTTGTAGTTATCAGGAAACACAGACTCTGGCAGGGAATTCCACTCCTTAGCTGTACGCACAGTGAATGTGTTCCCAAAACGTTTTGTGCGTGTGAGTGGGATGTCCACCATGTAACGATGGCGCATTGCTGTAAGTCTTGTGGTCTGATGATGAAACGGGCTTGGCGAAATCAAACTTTCTGAACTATTTAGCAACTGATCAGCTTATTTTTAATTCTTTATTGTACACCATAACAGCTTATATTATATAAGGCATAATAAAGGGCATGTACAAAAGCGACCTTAACTCAGAATTGAGTTGTCTCCCAGCAAACCTTTGAGTCATAAAGAGAGATCAGCATAGAGGGTAGGATCCAGTGTACAAATAATATAGATCAATATATTTACATACATAACAATACAGATATATGTATATATACATAACAAAAGCGCCCCAAATAAACATTTTTCTTTGTTTCTTTCTTTAATACAAATATATTTATTTACATAAGTACATATGTATCTACTAGCTGCTGCCCGCGACTTCGTCCCCGTGGAATACCCGATTTTAAAACATTCTTTATCGCTGCTCCGCTCCTATTGGGTTAAGCGTGATGATATATAGCCTAAAGCCTTCCTCGATAAATGGTCTATTAAACCCAAAAAGAATTTTTCAATTCGAACCAGTAGTTCCTGAGATTAGCGCGTTCAAACAAACAAACTCTTCAGCTTTATAATATTAGTATAGATTAATTATATTTCATTGTGAATATTATTGTTATTTTTCTTGAATAAGAGAATTTAGAGAGGATATAAAAGTACTAAAAAAATCTGATATATTTATAACTAGTTGCTGCCCGCGACTTCGTCCCCGTGGAATCCCCGATTTTAAAACATTCTTTATCGCTGCTCCGCTCCTATTGGCTTAAGCGTGATGATATATAGCCTAAAGCCTTCCTCGATAAATGGTCTATTCAAACCAAAAAGAATTTTTCAATTCGAACCAGTAGTTCCTGAGATTAGCGCGTTCAAACAAACAAACTCTTCAGCTTTATAATATTAGTATAGATATCGAACGCTTAGCAGTGAAGAACCACTTCCTTTGATCATTGTTGCCTAGACACTGAAGTAATATAGTTCAGCAATGTCATTTACTGAATTAATAAATATAAAATAAGAATATTATTAACTTGACAAATGTCAGGGACTGCTTGACTCATCGTAACCTCAGCCATTCAGTGTTGTGGACGTTGTGGTTTGTGTCATGTCATTTTTGTGACAGGCATATAAAGAACTAGGATCGTCCTGCGGTTTCACCCACGTAGTTCCCGTTCCCGTGGGAATACGGAGATAAAATATAACCTATGTTACTCAAGGTGAATGTAGCTTTCTAATGGTGAAAGAATTTTTGAAATCGGCACAGTAGTTTTTGAGTTTATTCGTTGCAAACATATACAAAAAAATACAAATCTTTTCTCTTTATAATATTACAAGCAGCGCCCCGTGGTTTCACCCGCGTAGTTCCCGTTCCCATAGGAATACGGGGATAAAATATAGCCTATGTTACTCAGGGTGAATGTAGCTTTCTAATGGTGAAAGAATTTTTGAAATCGGCACAGTAGTTTTTTAGTTTATTCAGTACAAACATACACACAAAAATACAAATCTTTTCTCTTTATAATATTACAAGCAGCGCCCCGTGGTTTCACCCGCGTAGTTCCCGTTCCCATAGGAATACGGGGATAAAATATAGCCTATGTTACTCAGGGTGAATGTAGCTTTCTAATGGTGAAAGAATTTTTGAAATCGGCACACTAGTTTTTTAGTTTATTCAGTACAAACATACACACAAAAATACAAATCTTTTCTCTTTATAATATTACAAGCAGCGCCCCGTGGTTTCACCCGCGTAGTTCCCGTTCCCATAGGAATACGGGGATAAAATATAGCCTATGTTACTCAGGGTGAATGTAGCTTTCTAATGGTGAAAGAATTTTTGAAATCGGCACTCTAGTTTTTTAGTTTATTCAGTACAAACATACACACAAAAATACAAATCTTTTCTCTTTATAATATTACAAGCAGCGCCCCGTGGTTTCACCCGCGTAGTTCCCGTTCCCATAGGAATACGGGGATAAAATATAGCCTATGTTACTCAGGGTGAATGTAGCTTTCTAATGGTGAAAGAATTTTTGAAATCGGCACACTAGTTTTTTAGTTTATTCGTCACATACAAAAATATAAAAATAAAAATCTTTCCTCTTTATAATATTAGTGTAGATATAATAGCATAGGAACATTTGTGCGATGTGGATATGTCATCAAGTTATTGCCAACATCGTAAGTTTATGATAAATATCGTGAAATTATAAGTCTAAAGTTTTAAATCGGAATTCGAGATATGATCTAATTTTTTACAGCCAACTCCATGTCATATGAGACAAAGATTCAATTACATTGCAATCCGTATCTTTTTTTAAGTCTCTTATAATAAACAAGGTCACTTATATACTGTGTTACCCATTTAATGGGTTGTTGAGGCTGCATCATCATCTTCTGCCTAGCCTTTTCTCAACTATATTGGGGTTGGCTCGGTGGAGGAGCTCGTGCCTAAATTATAATAGCCGCCAGGTCGATCTTCGAGGTTAAGCAACGCTTGCCGCGGTTGGTCTGTGGATGGGTGACCATCTTAACATACCGAGTTTTCTCCGTGCCTCGGAAAGCTCGCCATTGGTCCCAGCTGTCATTTTTAGATCTTTGACAGTCGTTACGGATTGTCAGAAGCCAGTAAATCTGACTCCAGTCTTGCCAAGAAGTACCGTGTTACCCAGGTAATGGGTTGTGGAGGTCTAGTAGGCAGCCGCTCCACGTAAAATACTGGTGTTCAGCTGAATCCGGTTTGACTGGGAGCCGACTCCAATATAGTTGGGAAAAGGCTAGGCAGATCACTTTTATAGACTACAACGCCATCGCACTGGGAGTGGCTTTGTATTTTATTATTTTATGCTTTATATTTTTATAGTTTTATCAGTTAATAAACAAAATTAATCGGTATATGTGAGTACGCTTGAGGGTGGGGGTAATCGGGTAATGTCGATTAGTTGCGTCTTTTGACGATAAAATAAGAAATTAAAATATTAACAGCGATATAAAAAAACTATGTAAATATCATAAAGAACCCATTTTTGAAACAAGTAACTCTATGGTTTATTTCAGTGTGCAATTGTGTGTGTAAAATAAACACTTTTTTGCACAATCAGCTGTGCCTATGACATACATAAAATAAAGAAAATAAAGCAACGTAAAGCGAGCATTAGCACTCGATATTATTATAAACGTAAAAAAATACACACGAATGGGTCCTCCAAAACGCCCGCCCGTCACCACTTCCTTGTGTTTTAGCTGGGAAGAAGTTGCGTAACAAACTCACCCTCTGTATCTTTTCCTCTGTGTGTCTGTTATCTGTCTTTGAAAAACTTAAAAATACCTATACAATAATTTAGTTGCTATTACATCAACGCAAAGCTCTTTATAACCTTAAACGTTAAAATTCGCGCCTTCCTACTAATTCTATCACCTTTACAAAGCTTTCTAACGCAAACACACTTTACAAGTCAAAATTCAGGGGAGAACCCGTTTGATTTTACCGTCGATCACCCATCCGACACCTGACCGCAGGATTGCTTAACCTCGCATGCGCCCGCGCCGTTGTCAAGTCGTATTTAATAATAATATTGATCACGCAGAAGCGCCGGTGTCGTGTGTGAGCGAGACGTGTTATGTGGGGCGGCCATGTTTTGTGTTGATTTGAGGATAGTCCTGAACTGAGAGTAATATTTCTTGGCAAATATTTTTGTTCCATTTTTTCTCTATTATTTTCTACATATAAACAGGTTTTTTGAATAGATATTTTTCTTATTTACATCGTCCTTTTGCGGTTTTTATATGGTGTTAAACGAGGATGCGATCGACCATGGTTTATGTTTCATAGCAATGATTAAATTGAATCATGCAATTTTATTCATACATGATTCGATACTGCATTTTTAATTTGCTGCCAGGTAAAGGTGTTCCCCAATTTCATCAACCACGGTTTTAATGTTATATAATGACGGTAAATCGAATTATGAAGGTACATTATTTTATTTACTTTAAAATATCCAGCGTATTTTTCATAAACATCTTCTCAATAATTATCCGTGTAATAATTTCATCACAAAAACAGCTACTCAACTAAATGGCTTACAACATTATTTGTGCTAAAAACAAACAAATAAACCTAATTACATTTACGAGCGCTCATAACTCGAGTTCATGAAGATCACTTAACGTTTTCAACTGAGTCACGCAAGATCATAAAATTGCAAACATAATGACCGGGTCATATTTATTTTATTCGAGCAAATTTTTGGCAGTCGGCTGCATTTTTTTACCATCTGCCTACTTGAATTCTTAAGCCATCCGTCCTCGGTCCCGGCTGTCAAATGTACATCTTTGACAGTCGTTACAGGTAATGAGAAGCCAGAAAACGCTCCACGTAAAATTCAGCTGAATCCGGTTTGAGTGGAAGCTGACCTCAATATAGTTGGGAAAAGGTTAAGCAGATGTTGACTCAGTCATACGCACATAATTTGCCATCTAAATATATTTGAGACAGAAAAGGTCAGGGGTGGCAGTCAAGCTATTGCTTTTATTGCTGGAATGGAAATAAAATAACGGTCGAACGTTAGCTGTTAAGTTAAAATCCCACATTACGCTTTTGAAAAACAGGCAAATGAGATGCACATTTAACTGTGTCACTAGGTCGAGCATAACCAATTAAAATTTATTGTTTACACTTTTACCATACTCGTATGTATTTTGTAAATCCCTAAATAAAGAACGCTTGTGGGCCTCGGCATAATTCTGCAGGCAGTCCGGGGAAACTATGCCATTCCTGGGCAGGAAACTAACCAGACGCCAACTGGCCACTGCTAACTGGACAAACATTTTTTCATGATAGGTATAACGCATAGTCCTTTAAGCATGGAGCATGCATGCAGGAGGAGGAAACGGTATCACACGTGCTTCTTGAGAGCACAGGCGTCGGCGAAATACGGAGGAAAACAATAGGGAGACCGAATTCGCTTACAGATATCCTGAATACACGATTGGAGTGACGGCCGCCATGGCTCACGCACAATGGCCCAACATCAGGAAACTAAGTGCGGCAACCAAACTCCAGAATAGAATAGACTACCAATATAAACGTTATTTGATTAGTTTTATATAACCTACTTTAAGTTGCAACTAAATCTATTTATTCCTTTTTGTGGTATTTCAGATAACCTATCTGATTACGTGTATTCATCGATTTTTCTTCCAAAATGTTTCCGTTGCATGTAACACTTGCACAAAGTCAAAATTTTCATTTGTCTTGAAAATTCTTGTAACCACTATGAGGAGTAATATTACTATTTTGTTTTATATGAAAATATAAACCAAGAAATGGCACAGATGTCTTAGAAAACTTGCAACTCTGGCAAATTATAGCTGATATTATTTTAGTATTTTTATTACTAAAATAATAACAGCTACAATTTATCACAAACCAAATTCACTGTCGCTTTTATTGTTACCAAAAATAATATAAACAACGAAAATATCCTACACACCCACGAACACTCACACCCTGACCCAATAACAGAATTAAGTCTCCCAAAATATTCCACGACAAACATTGTCACCCTAACCTGTTGGTATCGTTCGCGTGGCCGGGGCATGTTGAAAACCGGCTGAGCGCGATAAATGCCTTTCAGTTTGCGACGAACGCTCGCTCAATACAGACGTGTGTTGTTACAGAAATGTGCGCGGCAATCGACATGTTGGCATCGGAGTCGTTCTACGGGCACAGTCCGCCCGCCGGCTTCTTATCAGACTACAGCATACAAGCCCCAAGAAGACCAACAAAGCTGACGACCAGAGGATTCTCAGCGCCCTGTCTGACACCATTGAAACCAGTGCAGCTAACTTTGAAATCTGCACCCAGATCGTGCATAAAGATACCAAATGAGAAGAAAAATAAAAGAGTTGTGTTTGCGGATGACCGAGGTTTCCAATTAGAACAGATCAAGTTTATGACAGAACCTTCGCATCTGCCACCTCATTGGACGCTGAAGTTTGAAACTAGTCCACCACCACAGAGAAAACAACCACCAAAGCCAACAGTAGACCTATGGGAGACGAGATTCGTGCAACCAGCTTCAAACTACCTGGAGTTCCGGCGAAGAGTGACCCAAGATTGTGTGTCGTTAGAAAATGTTATCGTAAAGCAGAATGAGTGCGCGGTCGACGGAACTGTGAAAGTGAAAAACCTAGACTTTACCAAGGAAGTTTTCGTTAGGACATCGTCAGATGGTTGGTTAACGAGCGAGGATACTTTCTGCGCGTTCGTAGAACCAGGACCTTTGAACCAGAATGGAGTATCGACGTATGATACTTTTGGATTCAGACTGCAGCTACCAATCCATTCAAGGAAGCTTGAATTCTGTGTCTGCTTCAAATGCAAAGGAGATGAATTCTGGGATAACAACGGAGGCCTAAACTACTGCATAGAAAAAGCTTCCGTCAGGAGCACCCCAGCAATTTCTTGTGCCAGAATAAAATACGGAAACTCGTGGACTACAAGGTCAAAGGGGGATGGAAATGTGCCTTACTGGTGATATGTTAAAGGACCATAAATGAATTAGTGTCGATAGCCTGAGGGCTCGTGATTTGTGCCATATTTGGTTCCTCTAGTGATTTTGAAGGTCTGTATATTTTTTTTTTGTTATCGCCGTATATGGCAGGTGAAGCTATTAATACTTAATTCCGCCCTTATGGCCATAGGAAGGGTGTATAAGGAAATGTTGCTTTTCCTGTATGCAAAAGCCAATTTTAGAATACTGGCGTTAAAGCCACTAGCTTATATTTCCGCCCTTAGGTAAGATATGCTGATTTTTCAAGCATTTCTGTAATCAAATGCCAATGTTAGTCTATGGGCCAAGATAATACCTCCCTTAAGTTAAGAGATCATGGTGATATTTCAGCTATTAGCCAATTTGTATGCGTGGTTGAATGCATCATGTAAATGATTTAGACATTGATTTACTTCATAAATACTTGATATGACAGTCTCCATGAAATTTAGTCTCAATGGTAATGTCTTTCTCTTTTTAAATGATATAGTAAGAAAGAGAGAAATACAGAGTTTTGCTATAAAACTCTTGAAGACCAGTTTTTAGTCTCGAATTAAGATTCTATGTGACCCTCTACCTTTATATAATCCCTTTGGGTGAGACTAAAAGTAGAAAAGAGAGAAATACATGAGTTTTGCTATAAAATTCTTGAAGAACAGTTTTAGTCTCGAATTAAGATTCTATGCGAACCTCTACCTTTATATAATCCCTTTGGGTGAGACCAAAAAGGAGGTTCTGGGGTCGAAAGCCCAAAACATAAAGTGCTATTGTTAATGTAGGTACAAAAATATGAAAAATTGTTTAAGAGACCAACACAAACATGAGTTTCTAAAACAATTTAGCAAAGGAACAACTGTAATTGAAATTCGTAACCATGGAAAAAGTGTTTTTTTATCTATGGTTTGCTTTAACCTTTTTTTTTGCTTTTCTGTAACCTTTGTAGTCACTAAAATCTATAATTATAAGTTATACAAAATATTCCACTGCCAAATTAATTTGAATAGGGTCGAGAGCCATTAGCATTACTAATTAAAGAAACAGCTGGTTTGTCACTATGCAATTTCGTGATTTCTGAGTCGTTTTTCCGGCTCAGAGTTTACGTAGATCATTGGCACCGATTTGGCGAATTCTAGCTTGAATTTAAATGAGTATTGATGTGTATAGTTTTCATAAAAGGTTTTAGTAGAAAGTTGTGAAAAACAGGCTTTGATCCAATTTTCTTCTTTTTCTATTTGAAAGTGAATTAGGACGAAGCATTGCTAGGTTTTTTAATGTTGAATGAATTGAGTTTTTCGCCAATAATGAGTTCTGTTTTTATAGTAATTTAGCTAGCTATGTTCAGAATATTTAATGGTAAAAATCTTTAATTACTTTCAAGATTTATCCCGACTCACCCCTTTTCTACGGATGGGAAATCATCAAATGACTTTTTTGGCGCTGGGCTGAGCGGAAAAGGAGTTTCAGACTCTTACTGACTTAAAGCCATCCGTGTTCTTCCTAATGCCATTTGCGTACCAGGGCTGAGGCCAATCTTTTGAACGAATTCTTCAGAAAAAAGGATATACAAGTATGCAGTCGTACTAAACTTGTTTATCCTATTTTTTCAGTACCTACCTAAAATTATCCGAAACATTGTTAGTGTTAGTTCATGTATATTTTATGTTATAGATTTTAGTGACTTATGTTCCTATTAAGAATGTCCACATTTTTTCATCATAAAGTGTGGTCAAAAATGAAAGTGCCAAAATTTTGACATCTGTCAAAATATACTCGGAGTCGACTTTTAGGAGTTTGATTGCAAATATATTATTGTTATTAAAATAAATCGATACCTATAATTATTATTCCAAACAAAACAAAATGTAATTAATAAAAATAATTTAATAACAGTCTAAGTTTACAAACACACTCTGCAATCTTGTTTTGTCTACATTTTTCCGCCATTTTGAATTCCATTTTGATAAATACAGTCAAACACTGTTTATGAACAAAAACCCTATCTAATCTGTTTATTATTTTATTTAGCGCAATCAAACTTTCTTATAAAACTTTTTCGAAAGGTCATTTTGATTAAGTCAGAATGACATCTGTCATTAATGTCATTATTGACAGATAAACTGGCAGCCTTGTCTTGACGATAGAGTCATTTTACAAATATTTTAATGGTCTAGTAATATTTTAGTTAGCAGTACTTACTTATGACGCTGTTCTGTAGGGGGTATGCCAGGGGTGTGTTAAAAACACCCCTGGATGCTTTTAGTGGTACTTTTTTGTACTGAGCAAAGTAAGTCAAGCGGTGAATAACGTCAGATGGCAATAGTACCTACTTACTCAATAAAATGTGGCATAATGCAGTTTTTTGAAATTTGTTTTGATGTCCAAAATATAATAAATATATAGAAATATAGTATTTTCAAATGGCTTTGTCTATTAACACAAAAGAAACATACTCCAATTGATTTTCGACAAAATATTAATTATATCGAGCTTTTAGTTTTTTTTTAAACTTGAGGTTCAATATTCTACCTCTGCTTTCTCCGTAAGGGACTGAAGCGTGATGGTCAATTGATTCTTTTTTAAATAAATTTATTAATTATACAGCAACTGGTATACTGATATTTTTTAATTCTGAGTTTGGCAGAAGACTGAATTTCATTGCCATCTTTGAATGATAAAAAGACTAGAATATCAGTTGCTTTTTTAACCGGCGCCAGAAAATCAATTGTGGGACTTTTCTTCAGTGTTTTAGGACCGCGAAAATTTAAATGGCTACATTGTATTTTGAGTCTTTTTTTTTGTTTCGAATAAAAATGCTAATCAGAGTGGCGTTTTTAGTAAGAATTAATTTAAATTGTCAAATTGTAATGTAGTTTTTATAGAATTGTATGATTGACCTTTCTTTTCAATTAATGTTGTTACTGTATTGAGTCTGAAAAGCTGATTTCTGCAGAGTCAGCTTCAAAGGCGTCTAAAATCTATGGTCTGTATACAATTCTTCATGCCACAAACGTTTGGATCTACCTTTTCCATCAAACAAAAACCATTTTTAATCTGTGAAAAACAATGAAGTTGCTGCCTTGTTTATTAGATTTTTAATTAACTCGTGAAATCATTGTTTTGTTTTATTACTATTCTGATAAACTATTATATTTTGTAAAATGACTTTTCGTCCAATGTTTTGAGATTATTCGCTCATTAAATGTCTCGAATGGTTTTGTATGGAGTATAAAAGCTCTGGTTTTCTGGACTAAGGGTAGTTATAAAAGTAATCGGCTATTATATGCGGTTTTTACCGTGAATAACGATTGGTTTTAGTTGTAAAAAGATACCAGGTTTTTAAACTAATGCGAAATTAATGAAACTCGATTTTAGAATAATAAAAAAAAATATCTGAAACGAAAATGGTGTCCAAAGGGTAGCTAGAAGAGAAGAGGTAAATAAACTAGATGATTAAAAGTTTATTTCGATAAAAAGTACATTAATATAATTTATAACAAAGTAAGTACATAACTGCATATACTGCGATTTTTGAATTTATTTTGTTTAAACAAAAATCGTACGTTTGTATTTAGTTATAGTCTCGACAGCCGTGCTAGATAATTATGCTGGTGACAGAAAAATAATGAAAGAAAAAATGGAAAATGTTTTTATTTTTTTGTATTTTTTCTTTGTTGTTTTTTTTTAATTCGTAGTGCTGTTATAAATGGGCTGGTGTTATTTTGTAAATAGATTATTTTTACTATAAATATTATACCTGATTATATTTTATTTTTAAGAAATGATTTAGATCTTTCCGCACTAGAATTTTGTTATAGTCACCAGCATATGTGTTAACTACATCACACGGCATTTTTATTTGTAATTATTCAGAATGATTATTATTTTTTAAGTTAGAAATGATGAATGTAAGTAATTTATTTTGAATGATAAATAAATAAATGTATGATAAAATAATATTTTTCTATTTTATAAAATCAAATCGTTACTAAATAGGGTTGTACGAATTTTTAATGAAAGAACTGATTATGATGTAATAAATGTTTAAAATTAAAGAGTTTAACAAATTTTATTGTTTTTGTATAAAATTGTATAAAACTCAGAATGAAGCATGGATGACAGAATATATTTTTTCATAATATAATAATAATTATTAAATTTTTGTTTTATTTAATTTTTCCTTTTTATAGAAATAAATTACTGGTATTGCTGAGCATGATGTCTTGGGTAAATTCCCAGATCGGGTGAAGTAGGACTGCTTCCTAACCTTTTGTTATTCAAATCCTTGAAAAGTCACCAAACATTTCCATACATTTCTACTCACCCCACTTAACTACGCGATGAAGAACGATAAGATAAGGTGTAGAGACGAATCGTATGGTCCACAAGCTCAAAGTCGCTCAGCGGGCTATGGAAAGGGCTATGCTCGGTGTATCTCTGAGGGATCGCATCAGAAATGAGGTGATCCGTCAGAGAAGCAAGGTCATAGATAGAGAAGCCCACTGCCACTTCAGCGTAGGTACTAATCCAGTGGGCTATCACTGGATTAGTACGCTGAAGTGGCAGTGGGCTGGCCATATTAGTCGTAGAACCAACAACCGTTGGTGTAAACGAATTCTAGAGTGAGACCGCGTCTCGGCAAACGTAGTGTAGGACGTCCTCAGGCACGGTGGAGTGACGATTTACGCAGGACGGCTGGCAAAAACTGGTTGCGAGAAGTCGAAAATAGATCTAAGTGGCGTGCAATTGGAGAGGCCTATGTCCAGCAGTGGACTGCAGCAGGCTGTTGATGTAGAGACGAATGCTAATACTAATAGGAGTGGGTCAACAGCGCCATCTATGTTAACAATTCAATATTATTTAGTTCAGTAGCTCAATAAGAGATGGCACTGATTTAAATTTCTGAAATTTAAAATACCTATATCTTCATGTTTTTGGTGACAGCTCGGTACCGGTAGTTAATCGCCCATATTTTTCTGACTCCGGAACTACTTCGACATGTTAATGTTGTTTAGTTCAGTCATGTAATGATGATAGGGAGTTTATCGCTCATAATTCCGGCCTGCGACTACTTCCTCCTTACTTGTACCTATTTTTTTTGTAAATACTTTGTGTTAATATTATTTAGTTCAGTTACTCATTGATAGATGGCGCTAATTTAAATGAAATAAGTATAATAGCACATAATGTCACGCTCTCATCATCAAAAAACTTCTTCGAGAACTTGGTTTTTGTTTTAAAGGAAAAAGAAGGATTTGGTGCAAAGGTACGATAATGAAGATAAACTTAATTAAGCAAACCGAATCCTATCCAATTCAATTTTATCAAATGTATTCAGACTCTTTTTTTTAACATTGTTTAGTTCGGTTACTCATTGATAGATGGCGCTAACAAAAATAAAACAAAAGTTACGCATAAATAAACCTGTATTTGTTTTAGTAAAATATAAACATTGCTTAAAAACATTCTGTTCAACTAAATCTAAAATATACATCGTTTCATGATAGTATTATAATTATATTGTGAGTCTCAAAACATCAATAACATATACTATGAACATTTTAAATCATTTAAAATTCAACATGTAGGTTGGTAAATTTTCATCCAACGTTCCAAAGATAATAAATAAATCATCATTTCAACTGTTAAACTTTTGATTTCATTTCGCAAAATCTACAAATAAGTTAAGGATTTCTCTATTGTTATTGCTCGATACTTAAATAAGTATCTGTTTAGTAAACAACCATTGGTTATGAAAGAAGTAGGTAGGCTCTGTAAATAAAAAGTGACCCCTTTTTCATGTATGAAATCTTCAAATGACTTCTCCCACTCTGGGCGGAGCGGAAGGGAGTGTCAGATTTACTTACTAAAACCCATCCGTGTTCCTCCTAATGCCCGCCGCGTTCCATGGCCGCGGTGACTCTTTCGAACAAACTCCGCAATCGAATTAGTAACTTCCATAATATTACACCACAAAATAAGAATTCAAGCCAGAAGCACTGGATGATGGTGTATAGCTTACGAATAATAAAAATATAGATAGTGAATCGATTACTGGATTCGTAAAATCAAAGTTTATAACAAATCGCGTAACATTATAAACTCGTTCGTTTCGATTACACACGTATATATTGTAAACTGTAGTATTTTGAAGGGAAATTATACAAAATCAAGATTTCTTACAAACCTTTGATGTCACCAGATGTCAACAGATTATTGTAAACACACATCTCTATTTCCTAAATCGGCATATTACAGCGCTATTTTGTTATTGCGGCTTTTGTTTGCCATTTGTTTCCTCATTAGCATTCCACACAGTACAACATTACTGACATTAAATTTTATACGAACATACAATAGGGTAGTTGACTAAAAGAATCTAATTAGTCCGTTAGATAGATTTCCAAAAAATATTGGACACGTATTTTTTCTTTTTTCACGTAGACAAAAAATGAAGACGATACAGAGCGTTGAAAACTCGTGTGACGTCACTACTCGCTACAATTTTTACCGAGCCGTAACGCCACAAGCCCCCACTCCTGATCTTTGATGCTTTGTATCTTCGTCAGTTTTTATAGATTTGATAAAGGAAAAAATACGTGTCCAATATTTTTCTATAATCTAACTGACGGACTAAACATAATCATATATTTTTTACTCAGGAAACATCCCTATTGTCACAAGCCATCATAGAATGCCGCCATTTTGATTATTTTCCTTCTCAGCTCCCACTGTTTGTTTACTAAAACATATACTTATTTTTGCACCAACCGTAATTAACAGAGTTACGTTAAAAAATAACTAGGTACCCGAGTAAAACAATATATTACTAAGCAGGGTTTCGTAGAGTTCTTTACTATCTACTTAAATCTATTGAAAGTATGTTTTAAATAAAACTTATTTACTTTTCAAGTTCAACAGTTACTGGGATTATAGAGCTAGAATCTGAAACAGTGTTGCAACGAGGTATAGCCAACATTCAAAAATTGATCATCTACGACAAAGAGATCGATCTTCTAGGTTAAGCAACGCTTGCCGAGGTTGGTCTGTGGATGGGTGACCATCTTAACATAACGAGACTTCTCCGTGCCTTGGAAAGCACGTTAAGCCGTTGGTCCCGGCTGTCATTTGGAGATCTTTGGCAGTCGTTACGGATTGTCAGAAGCCAGAAATCTGACACCAGTCTTGCCAAGAAGTACCGTGTTCCCCCGTTAATGGGTTGTGGAGGTCTGGTAGGCAGCCGCTTCACGTAAAATACTGGTATTCAGCTGAATCCGGCTTGACTGGGAGCCGACCCTAATGTAACCTATGTGACCCTAATGTAGTTGGGAAAAGCCTAGGCAGATGATGATCTACGACCAAGAGAAATAGATAATGACATACAGCTAGCAGGCAGAAGAGAAGCAAGAAACATACCTGTATTTAAAGATTGGCAAAGACTAGTAGAAAATACTGAAGTGTATTAGAAAGTCTTGGAACAGATGGGTATACTGGCATTCAGCTGGATAGACTGACATCCGATTTCAATATATTTGGGAAGCGTTAGGCAGATGATGAAGATGCCATAAAAGAGGATATTGTAGTGCTAAACAAAAATGATAACCTTTCCCCACTTGCAACACTTCCTCAAGACTGTAGCCTCACAAGTATTTAAATAACTAATGCTTATGTTATTCGTATTAAAAATAAGTTAGATCATACTTTTATACATCAAGGGTTTAAATCTCTTTTGTGCTCGTAAGTTTGACTATCTATAAAACAATTTATTGACAGCGACGACGAATAAAAAGTCAGGTAAACTCAGTCTGTTCTGACTGAGCCAGTTATATCGTCTAAATATGACTAGAGTCGGCCGTTTGCTGATGACTTTATCCAGTTCTTTTTGTAGTAGTTGATGCAAACTGAATCTGAAGATGATTATTGACAGAACTCTATGATAGAAATATTTATGAACTTGTGAAAAAATTTACCTGATAAGAATGTATATGTCGCAGGTTTTTCATAAAATTAGGTATTTGATGAAAAACCTAGGTTTTTTATCAAAACCCAGAAGATACCAAACACTTTTTAAACTCAATTTCATTATAAACCTGTAACAATCCAGATTTTTTATCAAAAACCTGAACTAGTTTGGGTTTATGATCAATCTGATATACATTTCCGTTGACAGGGACTTCCCCCGCTTTTGTTTCGCCTGCGCTCGCGCGCGTCCCGCCTGTTCTCCCCTTCTTCAGTCACAAAACACAACTCAGACGGGCAAACCGCGTTCATATTTGCGACAAATAATTACGTTAATATAATTAATGTTATATAATTATCACTAATTTTATGAAAAACCTGCGACATAATAGACCTGCACTGATGTTAGCCCCCATACTATGATGTAGGTATCATTACTATCATGAATCCGTTAATTATATACTGTACACAACGATAAACTTAATTTTTATATTGTTTTCATTTATTTATCGTAAAAATCTACTGAACTGAAGATGTTCTTATTTTCATTTATAGATGGAAAATGAAAAGACGCTGTTGGCGATGGTTCGGAAGAGCATCGTAGTATTATAAGGTAGTCCCTTTCTAGTTTGGTGAAGATCTGATGAACAATGGAGATAGGTATCGGAACTCTTCAATAAATGATAGCAAATCTTCAGGGATTGCTGAAATCGAATGTCTGTTTAATGTTTACACCACTTTGAAATACGCCAGTACGCTGTGATGAGTAAAAAGGGATCGTGTTATTCGAAAGTATAACACCGTCTCTCTTTCTCTCACAAAGGAATCATAATGGCATTAAGCACGTCATAGTTGGAGGGGCAGGCTTGCAGGAAATCATAATTAATTATGCAAGTACAAATTTGGATGATAAGTTAAATGATAGTCGAACTTATGACACAAAACAGTAAGTACAGTGGTATAAAACTCTATAATATTTATTTTTATAATATAAATTCAACTTTTGATATACACAGTAATTTTAATGTAACACTTTATAGTTATTAGAGCTGTTTTAGAAATACTATAGACGTTCCAATTTTATATTCAATCTGAATTGGTGAAGAAAATTAATAAGTCGAGGATGCTGATAAATCTTGCAAAAAATGATATCCTTATATCTTTCGCCTTTAACATTCATGTTCACATAATGTAGTAAAACAAAAGTTAGTAGTTTATGCCGCAATAGAAATATTATTTAGGTACATAAGCAACAAATTGTTTAGTTATTCTGCTTCCATCAGGTATACTCACGTGGAAGTTTGTCTTTATTCTTGTATAACCTTCGACTTTCAGATGGTATATAACATTGACACGTCTGTAGAAACATTATTTTAGAGAAAATGGTAAAAAGTAAACTAGAAATATCTAAACGACTAGTGGTATTATTATAGTTGTGTTTTATAAGTAAGTAACAGGTTGTTTTAATGCTGTTTTTTTATTGAGAGAAACGGTCGTTCGAATACTGTACCGAAACATCAAAGAGTTTTAAAGAAACACACGTGAGTCGACTGTTTAATGCTTTGGCTTTTGAAACTATGCTGCATTAAAATTGCAACAATTATTGATCTGCTTTTAAGTATTTTTTATTTACTTATTAGTGGAGAATTGTTATTATTTTAGGAGAATTTATTACAATTGCGAGCTTTCGTTACAATAAGTTACTAAATTCATTCATGTCAAAGTCATGTAAAGTGGGGTACCCCAAGGTAGTGTTTTAGGGCCGTAACTACTGCAAAAACTCTACTATTCTACCATTTTCTCCAAAATATGAACCTTGGCAATGTATTCTTCTGTTCATTTATATTTTGACTGGACTTAGATCTCGTATAATTTATGATATTTTTGTGGATATGTAAGAAGTTTTATATGGTATAGTAGATGAGCTTAAAAACAGTAAATGATAATAATTGGCTCAGCTAGATAATACTCTAAATTAAGCAAGAATAGTTCGCAATAATACTATTACTTAAATCATTGAACTCTTGGAAATTTAGGCACACAAACATCATCAAATAACTTGGGGAATGTACACAATTTATACATACATATATGTACTTAACAAGATAACTAACTAACTATAACTAACAACATAAATAACTAACTATACTTTTAATGATTTTTGGTGACTCCTTTGTATATGAAAAAGTCCAGTTAAATTATAAATAAACAGAATACAATGATTACAACTATTAAAACCTATTAATATTATAATATTTTATAATAAAATTTATTATTTTTTTATAAAATCTCACTATTTGGTTGCGCATCACTAAAAAGTGACAGATAATCTAAAGATTAATATTGTGTTGTGCTTTAAATAACACGTTTAAGTACTAATGTGTCAGATAAAGTGACATTTTCGAATGATGTTTTTTTTTTCATTTCCGACTTTTTTGAGCCAGAAGTCTGATGTTTTTCTTTTGATGATATTGGTATTCATATAGAGAAAAAACATTTGTCAACGTTCAAATCTTCTTAGTTTTAGAAGATACCTTTCTGCTTCAATTTCTTATAGCCCCACGGCAGAAATGGGTATACATTGCGGTGTCTTGCTTATTATATGTTGTAGATTTTGTTCGATTTATACTGAATCTCCATGTTTTTCTTCAAAGTCAATCGTAGTTTAATTTTCCCGATCATTGCTCTTGAAATTGTTGTTATTTTGATTTATTCGTTTAGTTTTTGTCTCTTATCACAAACTTCAGACAATTCTCAAATCCTCCTAAAGAGATAATCCTCATTAGTCATTTGTACTTTTAAATCGCTTTTAATGTTTCCTTTTAAACCGAAGTGTGCCTTACTTTCCCTTTTGTGTCTACTACTGCCTCTTCAGCCGTTTCATCAACTTCAGACAAAACAACGGGTAATTGATTCCCTTGAACTTCTACAACTGAATTATCAATTTTAGTTACAATGTCTTCAGATTCTGTTTGATTCTTACTTGCTTCAGCACTTACAGTTAGTCTGTATTGTTCTCTGATCTCATCAATTTCTTCAGGCGACGGGCTCCATTTCCTCATATCCCGATCGCTGTCAATAACTTGACTATCGTCATCGTCACTGATATCCTGAATCTCATCAAGACTTTTACTCATTTTGTTATCGACTTCTTTGATACTTCCAGATCTTTCTTCATCAGTTTTGGGTAAATGAACATCTTTCCCTGTTGACTTGTCAATAGTTCCCTCACCACAGCCGACATTGGCTCGTTCGTCGTCCTGTATGTCTTCAACATCGTCTAAGCTTGCTTGGCCAGCCTTATAGTCTTGTCCGTTGCTATCACTTTCAGAAGTCTTTTGTTTTTTATTTCTATTACCTTTATCAGCTTGCTCTTCACTTTCATCAATGATTTCTAAACGGGATCTAGAAAAGAATTTATGTAAAGATTCTAACTTATCCAAAGCTCTTGCACTTTTTTCTGAACTAGACGTTAGTGTTGTATCTTCTGTCATGCAAGCAGAATCAATTCTCTTTGACATATCGGATATAGAATCTGATATCTCTGTTGTAGAAGTCGATTTATCGACTCTCACGACTTTCGGTTTTATGATCATGCTTGGTGGTAAATCAGGAATGTTTCTCAAATCGATCAAACTAATCGATGATCGTTTCAAACTCGAACTGATATCAAATTCATCATCAGAATCTTCATCGAAATGTTTAGCTATTTTATCTTCTATGTAACAAACCAAATCTTCTGCGGCTGCTCTTATTTGAGAATTGCGATCATCTGAATACTTCCTATCTAGATCTCGAGATGACGGTTCGTCTTCTTCAAGAATATCTGATAGTTCGACACTATATGGTAGATATTGTATATAGGGTAGCATAGGAGGTTTCGTATACGATTCGTAGTTTTCTGAATCCTCTGCTTCGGTCATAGTATCATCTTCCAGCTTTATAATCTCACAAACTCTTTCTACAGCTTCATCAAATATCATTTCTAGATCATTCTTGATGTTACTCAAATCGATTACAGTTTCTGATATTCTTCTATCAGTTGAACAGTCTTCTCCTCTATCTATGACAGTATCTTGAGTATGTGTAAGCGTCGAATCGGATTTTGTCTTACTTATATCACTAAACGTTTCAAGTTTACTTATAGTTATATCTGACTTGGATTTCTCAGACAACGATGGTGTCAATGACTTAGAATGGAATTTCTCTTTTGTCGTATAGTTCTCCATGTATTTAATTAGCATTTCGACTAAAGTTTCTGCCTCTTCTTCAGGCGTATCGTCAATGTAAGATAAGTCTGTAACATTAATATTGGCCTCACTAAGGCCTGTATCCGTTTCTATAATTTCTATACTAGGTTTCGGGTCTTCCGGACCGAATAGGAACTCCATCAGAGTAATTTTATTGTCACCGACTTCATTTTCCTTCTCCATACACCCTGTAGTAGCTAAGAAGTCCATCAAAGTCTCCATTTTGGCTTCAAGCTCAGTATTCATCCTGCTTGGAACGAACTGCTTTGTACTTTCCTCAGGAGTAACTTCACTTTTGAAACAGCTACCCGTACTATTTTTCCTCTCACCTCGTTGACTTTTAACTATCGTAAAGAAGAAATCAATAAGATTAGCAATTCTCCTTTCGGTACCTTCTTCTCCATCCGAACTCAAATCAGATTCTTCCTTAACCAAAGGACATCTTCTGGGAGATTCTTCGTACTTTTTGGAGAAGACAGTTTCCTGGATGACTTGGAGTAAGTCTCTTGCTAGTCGTACTGGTGATCGGGTGTCGGTGTGTATAGCTTCGTAGGTGGAGGCCGAAGGGGCGGAGCGCCGGCGATCTCGGTCGATTCTGATGAAGTCCCACAAGGAGCCCAGCTCTGAAGAGAGTGAGGCTCGGTGGTTGGCTAAGCGGTTGCCTAGTCTCCGGAAGACCTGAAACGGAGATAGAGGCTGATGGAAATATTGTTGCACTTGTAAAGGATAACGTGCAGGAAAGTTTATACAATTATATTTTGTAGTGTTTGAAAGTTGGTACAATACGGCCGACGTAACTTGGCGAGTCCGAACTTCGCGCAGAAGGTTGCGCAATAACTTGGAACCAAATGGTGGCACGAGGCGACGTTCGGGAGGCGGTGGTCTAGGCTAGAGATTGACCTTATGTTAATACAATCGACCCTTTATCGATCAAATATCGTAATACATAAGTTTCATTTAGAATTTATGGATTTTTGTTTATATAATTTAAGAAACGAAACAAGATTTACAAATATAATGAATTTTGTCGTTAATGAACGAGATTTCGAATTTAGTAAAAAAATATGTAAACTAAAAAAATATAATTTCTGAGTTGAAAGTCATGATTCACTTATATATCACTTATCTATTAACGACTACTTGAGTAACAACTGTTTGAGAAAATTCAAAACCTCCATATATAATTGAAAATAAATATATTATTGAGTCTTAATTTCAATCGATTTGAAGAAAATCGATTAAACAACACCCTCAGACACGCGTATTGGACATCCCTTTTTGGTTACTTCGTAAAGCTTCGTGCGTATTCGGCAATGCTCGGTAAACGATATTATTGTCTCAGTCACACGTTAGCGTCGGTGTCGTGTTCGTGTCGCTATCTCTGTCTTGAGCGCAGTCGGTTACAAAAGTTTTCGTTTTTACTGTTGTTAAGTTTTATTGGTATTTTTAAATTTTTTGTTAAGTGTTTAAGGTTGTTGTTACTGTTGTTAGGTTTTATTAGTATTGTTAAGTTTTTGTTTAGTGTATAAGATTGTTTTGTGTGTTATTTGCAAGTTTCAGTTGGCACTTATATTATTCGTTAAAATGCCACCAATAAAAGTTTTCTTCACGACTGTACATGCGCTAAAGTTCGCAAAGCCTATGTTCAGACTCGCCAAGATACGTCGGCCGTATTGTAGCTGGGCTGATTGCCTTATGTGTATGTTACGACCCTATTATTATATTAAGCAGTACCGACCCGCCCTGGCTTAACGTGGGTGCAATTTAAATATACAACCCTTACTAGTTCATCTTTCTTTCTTTTAGTGAAAACCGCACGAGAACAAAATACATTGTGTGGTCTATAAAGATTATTTTACCAACTTTTGATTTTTATACCTTTTATGCCTGCAGTTCGACAGCTTTTGTACAGTCAATGTATTATACAAAAGCTAAAAAGTGTTTAATTTTCGGCTGTCACACGTTCATTAAGGTCAGAATGCTCTCTGTAATATTGTAGCTTTAGTATTAGTTTTTTAACGCCATTGATCGCATTAGCGTAAAAGTTAATTTTGCATTGAAACTGAATAAGCGCCGTCTCGTGGCAGTAGCGGAAACACTTTCTTCCCATACAATTTGACATAAGCTAAAACTCGCACTAAGCCCTTTGAATTGTAATTAGAGCTCTTAGTGTTGTGTAAGACCTGAAGATCTACAGTTGAATAGTATGAATTGACTTTAAAACATTAAGAGCGTGTACGCCGTATGGCATTTCATACAAATTTTCAAGTCACTATTTTGCAAAATTACTGAACCAATCTCAATGAAACTTTACACATATAAGCGGCATACATAGGTCTAAAAAGTTAGTTAAAAACTTTTTCGATATGTCTTATTTAAAAAAAAGATAACTGGAAATTTATGTTTGTATGGAAAATTTGAAATGGGTCTAATTTAACTGTAACACTGTTTATCGAAAATGTTTTCAACTAACTTTTTAGACCTATGTTTCCTGCTTATGTGTATAAAGTTTCATTAAAATCGGTTTAGTAATTTCGGAAAAGAATGACTTGAAAATTTGTATGAAATGCCGTTCGGGGTACCGTATACGCTCTTAATATTTTGAAATCGGAAGGATTCCCAAATCTTCGGTTACTGAACTTTATCATTGTAAATATATGAGTACTATGTCCCTTACTAGCAAACTTATTAATTTTACCTCTGCTGTTATTATTTTGTTGTACCTTTGTTGTGCTTAAGTGTTCTTTGGGTGCATCGTCCTCACATGTAATCAATTGGTTGATGTATTCAAAACAATGTAAAACTTATATTTGAAAAGAGAGACTATGGAGTTTCTTGTCCGTTCTCCAAAATAATCTACTTTTTGCGGATGGACAACTAGAGTCACTATAATATTTTTATTTTCAAACTGTTTGGTAGACATGCGAAATGTAGCTCACTGAAAAGAAAAGAGAGGTACAGGTCTTTTGATCAAAAGCTTTATAACTCTTTTAGCTCTTTAGCTCACCGAATAACTCTTTTAACCCTTGAGCTCAATTGATTTACTTGCGAGCTACAGATCAAAATTGAGCCGCGCTACTTTACGCAAGTCAAACGAGACAAATAGCTCAATAGCTCTTTAAAATCTTTGAAGTTCTCTAGTTCATTTAACTTAGTTGCGAGCTATAGATAAAATTAGGTTCATTGGGTTGTTTTGTTCTCATTACAAATAAATAAAATTATGAAAGTCAATGATTTTCCTTCATACTTGAATAGGCCTCGTCTTCGAATTTTTGGCCAAATTCGAGGACATGTGACAATGAAGCTTCATATCAGTACTTCAAGCTAGTGCTGATATAAAACTTCTTTGTACAGTTCGAGAGGGTGTTAGGGGGTTCCAGGTTTTAGTAAATATTCACCTGCCACACTCAGGAGCGCCATGCCCTGAGCTTCCGTAACGAGAGTCTCTTGAACCTGGCTACCTGCGCCGCCAGGGCCTCTGCCCCGGCTGACATGCCTGCGCCTCCTGTCTCGCCTTCTGAATGGACCTGATGGAAGATAAAGGAAGGTATTAATAAAGGATTTCTTCGTGATGCTATTGAGGCTTCCAGTCTGATGGGATACAGCTGAATACCAGTATTTTACGTGGAGCGACTGCTGATCTGCCCTTCACCATCCCTATTTTTATTTCTGGATAGAAAATCATCAACTGATTTCTCCCGCTCTGGGCGGAGCGGAAGCGAATAGGACTCTTACTGATTAAAACCCACCCGTGATCCTTCTAGTGCCCTTTGCGTTCCAGGGCCCCGGTGACTCCTTCGAACAAATTCCTAAACCCTAGCAGGCACTGACCCTATGTGGCCCGTCTTCTTTGCTGACATCTCTTTGGGGCGCGCGTGGAATACGACGTCACCGTCCCTAACTGGATAATATGGTACCCCTTTGCAAGTCTAGTATTTTCTGGCTTTTGACCTTCTGGAATGACTGTAAGAAATTTAACAACTAACTGAGCCGAGTCTTGCGCCTTTAAGCCCCGCTAACTTCGAAGATCGAATTCTATGGTTCTTTTTATTTAGCCACAAGCGATCCTCTGCAATAGTCGTTTCCAAATTGCTTTGCGATTTGCTTATAATGACGATGAGACAATTATCTAGTCGCAGTCTTGAATATGGACCATTATTAGTCTTTTGATAGATGTCAAATGCAATCGTCCGCGGTTTGATTCTAACTAAAAAGGAACTATGAAGTGTCCAGGCAATCAAGTGATTATTTTTATTTGGGCATTTAATTGATTATTTTACTTTAAATCTAACTTTACCTTAACCTAAAAATAAACTAAAATCCTCCTAACTACAAAATGGAATCAAAAAACTCGTCCGCATCGCTATTGACTGGGAGTGAACCCAATAGACTGGTGGCATAGCCACGTTGTATAGCCATACTTATCCTCTGTCCGAAGTAAAAGCCAGCCCTTTGGTCACGCGAAGTGTCAACTAAACGTTTAGCAAGTTCTTTAAATAACAGTTAAAGTACTTCGGTAGATTCAAGAATTTTCCTATTATATTGTGTTTTAAATAAATACTTACTTCTCTCGTGCTCGTTCTATTCTGCATGTAGCTTCTCATGTCTTTGTCTGAGTGTCCTTTAGCTCTTCCTATGCCCTTGCCGAGAGGCGCTCCTGATGATACTCTTCTGAAAACATCAAGATAATCACGTCAGGCCTTGATAGCCATATTCATTATTTTTACATTAATCAGCCTTTTTAACGTTCCTACTGCTGGGACACAGGCCTCCTCTCTAGGAGAGGGAATGGGCCGTAATCCAGCACGCGGGCCCAGTGCGGGTTGCTGAATGTCACATGTCTTCGAATTTTTGGTTATAGGACATGCCGGTTTCCTCACGATGTGTTCCTTCACCGTTTTGAGAGCAGTGGTGAAGAAATTAATTACACAAAGTAATGCGCCTGGCTGGGTTTGAACCCGCGTCCTATGATTCGTAAGTCGGGGCCTTTACCACTCGGCCACCACTGCTCCTCCATATTCATTACCAGCGTGAATTTTGTTCCCCTATATACATGAACACAATAGGGATGTTGCCTGAGTAAAAAATATATGATTATGTTTAGTCCGTCAGTTAGATTATAGAAAAATATTGGACACGTATTTTTTTCTTTATCAAATCTATAAAAACTGACGAAGATAAAAAGCATCAAAGATCGGGAGTGGGAGCGTGTGACGTCACTACCCGGTAAAAATTGTAGCGAGTAGTGACTTCACACGAGTTTTTTACGCACTGTATCGTCTTCATTTTTTGTTTATGTGAAAAAAGAAAAAATACTTGTCCAATATTTTTTGGAAATCTATCAGACGGACTAATCAGATTTTTTTAGTTAACTACCTTATTGCAAAATCTCAGTAGAAAAATGGTAAAAGCATTAATTATTTCAGCCGAAAGACGTCCACTAGAAGAGACAAGTGTCCCAAAAGTATTGCCACAACGACCGGTCCTGAGCAGTTCGCATCCAGCGGATTCCCGCGGCCTTATCTAGGATATTTCTAATTTTGTGTTCCTCACAAATTGAATATCTACATACTTAATGAGGGTACCTTGGTATCATATTGGCCAGCTGTACTAACTTGTTTTAAATGTAACTACCGACATTTTTGCTTTGTTTTGTTGTTATTTGATGTAATTTACTTACATATTCTAAATCTGCATTCTTCGTCATTAGACGACAATAAATTTATGTTAAAATTTAAATCTCATATAAGTGAACTGTATCATGTTCTTAAGAGAATAAAGAATCTTTAAACCTATATTGGTCCAACTTGTGGGAGACTTTCCAACGCCTAATCTTCCGGTACGCGGTCGCTACTCCACAACCTTTTCAGGTAAAACCACGGTAAAACTATAAGCTTTAGAATAGGGATGTTTCCTGAGTAAAAAATATATGATTATGTTTAGTCCGTCAGTTAGACTATAGAAAAATATTGGACACGTATTTTTTCCTTTATCAAATCTATAAAAACTGACGAAGATACAAAGCATCAAAGATCAGGAGTGGGGGCTTGTGACGTTACGGCTCGCTAAAAATTGTAGCGAGTAGTGACGTCACACGAGTTTTCAACGCTCTGTATCGGCTTCATTTTTTGTTTACGTGAAAAAAGAAAAAATACGTGTCCAATATTTTTTGGAAATCTATCTGACGGACTAATTAGATTTTTTTAGTCAACTGGTAATAGGGTATTACCTGCAATGCGTAGGATCGCTGTTAACCGTTTGTACTGGCGCCTTCCCTTCTGATATGGTGTCGGATGCACCAAAACCTCCAAGTGGAAAGCCTGTGGTACCTGTAAAAGGCGAAAGTTGCTTGAAAAATGGTAATAGGGAACATGCAATATTTTCATCTTGCTTTCATTTAAAAGAATTCCGTGTAAAATAGACCATACAAAAATTAAAAACTGACTGTTTTTCTTTTCCCGCGAAAACGAATGATGAAGTCACTCCTGTCTGCCAGAGATCATCATCAATAAGTTCGTCTTTTCGTTGTCATAACACTAGTGACGGCACTAGACGCTGATTGTTTACGTTTCGTTTCACGTTATATTAATTCATAATAGTTGTTAAAAATCAATATTAACTACAATAAAAACATTGCAGTGGCCCTTCTTTTATGCTATTTTATCATTTCAATAATAAAATGTTCATGAATTCTGTAATTGCACCTTCCCTATTGCTTAGGAGCGTATACGCCGTACCTTCGGTATTTCATACATATTTTCAAGTCCTTATTTTCCGAAATGACTTAACCGATTTTAATGAAACTTTACACACGTAAGCAGGTGACATAGGTCTAAATAGTTAGTTGAAAACATTTTCGATAAATAGTGTTACAGTTAAATTAGACCCATTTTAAATTTTCCATACAAACATAAATATCCAGTTATCTTTTTTTAAATAAGACATTTCGAAAATCGTCGGCCAGCTTAGTCCATTTCTGCATAATTTACAGGAGCAAGAAAAAACGGAATTATATCACTTCATTTTAGCAATCATAATTCTGAAAATCCCAACGGTTCCTATAGGATTTAGCAGTATTTCGACGTGAAGATTTCCTATTATTCGGGAAGCAGGTTTTCGAGCATGGCATTTCTAACGTTTTAAGATTAATGTAATAAAATTGTTATAATTTTTTCACAAGGTAGGTAATCGTAAGAACTTTTTGCCAGACTTAAAAAGTAAAAATACCTAAAAAATGGACTTAGCAGGTTAACGAGTTAGGCTGACGAAATGATTTTATCTAACTTTTTAGACCTATACCGAACGCCAGATAAATGTGCAATAAAGGTCATTGCCCTTTCCTTGATATCTCTTCGTAAGTATATGGACAAAACAAATGAATCGTTGAATTTCCCATTACTAGTAAATATAAAGGACCACGATGGATGTCGATTCAATATAGCATTATTTCATTATTTCTGTTTTAAGAGTTAAGGTTGTCAATAAATGTAAGTGGGTCAATGACCGTTATTGCACATTTATCTGGCGTTCGGTATATGTATCCTGCTTATATGTGTGATCTTTCATTAAAATCTGTTCAGTCATATCGCAAAATAGTGACTTGAAGACGTGTATGAAATGCCTTACGGCGTACATGCTCTTAAGTATTATGGCGTGGGTTATTATGGGTGTGGAATGTACCTGCGATAGCCCCTCTTGTCATGCTGAGACCTCGCTGTATCCTGGCGATAGCTGCTCTGTGGCGAGGCAGGGGAGCCGTACTGCCTTTCTCTTGCAGCACAAACCGGCCTAAGGTCTTCCAGCCAGCCTGGAAATGATTGTGTAGTTGGAGTTAATAGAATAAGGTGCCAGTGCATGTGTACTTATTTATGCTTTGTGTTCCACGTGCGCCTTAAAGAGATGTTAATATTGAAGACGGGGCCCGCTAGGTCCAGTGCCTGCTAGGGTTGCGGAATTTGTTCGAAAGAGTCACCGCGGCCCTGGAACGCAAAGGGCACAAGGAGGAACACGGGTGGGTTTTAGTCAGTAAGAGTCTGACACTCCCTTCCGCTCCGTTCAGAGCGGGAGAAGTCATTTGATGATTTCTCATAGATAAAAAAGTATGCTGGTTTTGCTACCACTAATTATATGCGGCCAAGTGCATCTAAAGAATTGCAGTGCTATCTAAAGAAAGTAAAAAAGAAAGAAAGAAAGAAAAAAAAAGAAAGAAAGAAAGAAAATACATTTATTTGGCACATACAGATACACACAATGTAGACACAAATAAAAGGAAAATTAAAAATAAGGAATCTAATAAAGGCGGTTATGAAACGCCTTGGGTTCCTTGAAGTTTTACGAAAGAAAAGGGTAGATGTCTAAAGAAATCTGTATATTCCGTCAGTTAGATTACCAAAAATAATGAACATGTATTTTTTATTTGTTACGTAAACAAAAAATGAAGACGATACGGCTTTGAAATTTGGCAAGACGTTACGCCAAATAAAGGTTTTTACGTAGACGTGACGTCACAAGCCCCACTCCTGAACTTTGAAGAGATCTACAATTTTGTTTTTTTTTTTATTTGAGAAAGCTACAAAGTATGTACTTGTCCATTATTTTTTGAGAATTATATTTTTGGGGCCGCGGTAGCCGGGTGGTGACGGCCCCGACTTACGAATTGTAGGTCGCGGGTTCAAACCCAGCCAGGCACATTACTTTGTGTAATGAATTTCATCACCACTGCTCTCAAAACGGTGAAGAAAAACATCGTAATGAAACCGGCATGTCCTTTTACCAAAAAATTCGAAGACATGTGACATTCACCAACCCGCACTGGGCCCGCGTGGTGGATTACGGCCCATTCCTCTCCTAGAGAGGAGGCCTGTGTCCTAGCAGTGAGAACATTAAACGGCTGAATATGCTTATTATGCTATGCTATATTTTTTTTTTACTTAAGAATCATCCCTATTTGATGTGCTCCGTAACGAGAGCTGAGTAAACGATAAATAAGAAGGATACATTTAAATGCGGGCATACTCGCCTTATAAAAATAAAATAAACAATGGCTAAACATTAAGACCGAGTAAATTAGGGTTTCACTGAAGATAGAGTGAGCGCTTCCTGAATTCCCTTAGAATCACTACATAGTATAAAACAAAGTCGCTTCCCGCTGTCTGTCCCTATGTATGCTTAGATCTTTAAAACTACGCAACGGATTTTGATGCGGTTTATTTTAATACATAGAGTAATTCAAGAGGAAGGTTTATATGTAAACTACATGCATAATATAGCAGAGATTTCATATCAACATTGCACCCGTGCGAAGCCGGGGCGGGTCGCCAGTTTTATATAGGTAATATTGAGACAGTTGCAACGAAGTTTCTCACCTGAGCAGCATAAACCACTTCATCATCAGCTAACGCCCTCTGCTGCGGCCCAGTGCCAGCTCGGCCGCCCCACTCCAACTCTTCAACCAGCACGAACCTCTTGGGGTCGTCGTGACACCGCGCTTTGGTGAGTGCCTGGTAGACCACGTAGGATGCTGAAGCGCTAAGGGGGACCTGAAAAAATATTAAGTAAAAACTTTTTTAAATAAAACCGCTAAAGAAGAATTTCGATAAAAGAAAGAAGGACTTAGGACCTCGTGGCTAAATAGGGATGTTGCCTGAATAAAAAATATATGATTATGTTTAGTCCGTCAGTTAGATTATAGAAAAATATTGGCCACGTATTTTTTTCTTTATCAAACCTATAAAAACTGACGAAGATAAAAAGCATCAAAGATCAGGAGTGGGAGCGTGTGACGTCACCGCCCGATAAAAATTGTAGCGAGTAGTGACGTCACACGAGTTTTTTACGCACTGTATCGTCTTCATTTTTTGTTCATGTGAAAAAAGAAAAAATACGTGTCCAATATTTTTTAGAAATCTATCTAACGGACTAATCAGATTTTTTTAGTTAACTACCCTATTATAACAACGTTAAGCAACGTTAAGCAACGGTTGCTAAGGTTGATCGGTGACTACCAACAGGGAACATGCAATATTTTCATCTTTCTTTCATTTAAAAGAATTCCATGTAAAATAGACCATAACAAAATTAATACGCTTTAATGTATGCCAAATAAACTGAACTTTTTTTTTTTTTTCTGGCGAAAACGGACGATGAGTCACTTTATTCATTTAAAGTACCTATAGATTAACTATGGTAAATTCGTGTATGCTGTCGAATACTTGCATGATGATAGACTCACCTTCAGTATAGCATAAGGAATCTCATGAGAAACATTATGGACGCACACGAGGAAGCTGTCAGGAGGCTTTCGAGGTTCCTCATCCTGCGTGCTGGACTCCTCGTCCGAGGGAACAGACCTGTCTCTGTGACGGTCTGATGTTGATGCTGATCTGAAAGTAAATAAATTTAAAGAAATTAGTTTGAGAAGATTTAGCTCATGGCTAAATTATAACAGCCGCACGGGTCGAATTTCTAGGTTAAGCAACGCTTGCCGAGGTTGGTCTGTGGATGGGTGATCATCTTAACATAACGAGACTTCTCCGTGCCTCGGAAAGCACGTTAAGCCGTTGGTCCCGGCTGTCATTTGGAGATCTTTGGCAGTCGTTACGGATTGTCAGAAGCCAGAAAATCTGACACCAGTCTTGCCAAGAAGTACCGTGTTCCCCAGTTAATGGGTTGTGGAGGTTTGGTAGGCAGCCGCTTCACGTAAAATACTGGTATTCAGCTGAATCCGGCTTGACTGGGAGCCGACCCCAATGTAGTTGGGAAAAGGCTGGGCAGATGATGTGTTTGAGAAGAATTCTACAGAGTTGGTCAATGGGAAAAGTGTCCCGAACACTGGCATCATACATAATATCTGCCATTGGGACCTTTACCTAGTCTTTCGGACCACGCAGTTTTCTTTATCTGTTAACCTAACAAAGAACTAGGTGTAGTTTAAAGGTAAAGGTTACTCTTTACTTTTCTTTATCGCGCAAACGCAGTGATTTGCTACAAAACATCTTCTGAAACTTACCTGATGCTAGTCAGCCACGCTCTACTGCTAGGGTCATCGCCAACCCTCTTGAGCAGCAGCCTGGCGCCGGGCCTCGCGGACGCCGCGCGGAGCACCCGCTCGTGAGGAGCCAGCACCCTCTGCGTGGGCGCTCGGGAGGGCACCTCCTCCACCATCACGTATGAGCCGCGGGCGGAGCGGCACACGCCGGCTTTTGTCAGACATTGGGCTATGGCCTGTTGAGAAAAATGATGATCAAAATATTGCTATTGATATGCTTTTTTTGTGTGTTATATCATGTTTTTTTACTGGGTGTACCCATTTTTAAGATTATTTTTATATTCGAAAGCTAGTGCTTGTCATGTTGTCTCATTTGAGTGAGCTCTGATAACTAGTATTTATCCCTAATAATGCGGAGCTTCGACTACGTTGATGATGTTCTCATTCTCACTTGACGACGGAAAAAAAATAAACTATATACGATGGTTTGGAAGAGCATCGTAGTATTCGAGGTATTCCCTTTCTAGTTTGGTGAAGATCTGATGAAGAACGTAGAAAGGAAACGGAACTCTTCAATAAATGATAGCAAATCTTCCGGGATTGCTGAAATCGCATGTTTGTTTATTGTTTACACCAGTTTATAACACGTACGCTGTGATGGGTAGGTACGTTTAGCTGTGGGTTGTCACCATAAAAAAGTGAAAATTAAAAAAATTAAAAGAAAATACAACAGACTTGTAAACAAAAAAAAAAACAAAGTACTCAGAGTCTGTCGTCAGTCTGAATTTTTTTTTTTGAAGTTGGTTTTATTTATCCGTAAAAAAAGTTTTTCTTTGACTTATTAAGTAAGTAGATCATATTATATATAGGCATTGGGTGATAGACCCTCGCAAACCATATATTTTATCACCTCACTGGCTGTAGTATTCTATGTCACTTTCAGAACAGAATACGCCTCGTGCTTTGCGACCGCATAAACGACTAGGAAGTGTATCTTCCTCCTTTCTTGAGGAGAAGATATGTATGTGTAACTTGAGATTAGAGATGCCGATACATTCCACCAGCTTTTACGACAAATCATTTACGGTTCAAGCTGTGCGGTTATAGAATGCCTTGCCCGTATCGGTAAGGCGTGTTCAATCTTTGCCCATTTTTAAAACAATGGTAAAAAATCACTACCTCTCTCTCTTTAATCGATTTTATTTGGATTATAGAATCCAAATAAAATCGATTAAAGAGAGATAATAATTATGAAACAAAAAGCATAGGCTTTTTGTTTCATAATTATTATTGTATATATTTATCTATTATGTATTTATTGTATATATAATTAGTACACCTAAGACTACCTACAGAACTGTATTTCCTTTTCTCTTTAAAATCCATCCAAAAGTTGTCTTGAAAAGATCGCTTTTAGCGAAAAGGCTCCGTCCATTGTGTCACCCTATGTAAAGTTTTCTTCATCTATATTTCCTATACGGTGTACATTAGAAAGAATATTCTATTATATTTTCCTAGTAACTCTAAATTCTCACCTCATTGCTTGTGGTATCCTGTAACACATTCAGGATCAAATACACCTCGTGCCTTGAGACCGCATATATACGAATAGGAAGTGTAACTTCCTCCTTTCATGAGGAGACTTCTGATATCTCCTCTAACTCACAATATTCTCACCTCATTGGCTGTAGTATCCTGCGTTACTTTCAGTATGGAGTAAGCTTCGTGCCGTGCGACCGCGTATACGACGAGGAAATGTATCTTCCTCCTTTCGTGAGGAGATGAAGGCTCCAGGTCTCCTCGGCAACTCTCTCCAGCTAGCTCCTCACAACAGCGGGAGAAGATTAGCAGAGAGGCCATGTTTAGAGGCTGGTTTGTTGGTGACCTGTGAAATTACGTAGATGAGAGGTGAGGACAATTCTGAGCCGAAAAAGTTTTCCTCAACAAAGTTCCGAAGTCATATGGATTACCAAAAAAAGGGCTTGAGGAGACGGTTCTAAATATGTTACATACTATCTAATGAAAAAAATACTTGTACCTATTCAAACTTCTCTCTCGAATTATGTCTAATGTAGTTGGTGGAAAAAAATCTATGAGTGGACTAAAATAATTGCCACAAACTGCATCAGGCAAGTTAGTCTGAAACTGTTCAGAACCAAATGCTAGAGCTGTAAAAAAAAATTATTCGTATTAAAAGCATTTGGTTCTGGGGTAGTGATGCCAAATGTAATAATTCACTCGTAAATTCCAACTTAAACAGCTAGTATCAAGCGGTAAAAGATATTATTTGTAGTTTTCCCCTGCAAAATCTTATCTATACTTATAATAAATCTGTAGAGAGGTCAATTCTGTACAGTGAATATATTTTCAAAATAACTATCAGGGGGTGATTAGTGATCGATACTGGTGCCAAAAATGCAATCAGTAAAATTTTTGTCTGTCTGTCTGTCTGTCTGTCTGTCTGTATGTTCTTTATAGAAACAAAAACTACTCGACCGATTTTAACGAAACTTGGTGCAATTATTCTTCATACTCCTGGGCAGGTTATAGTATACTTTTCATCACGCTTCAATCAATAGGAGCAGAGCAGTGAAGGGAAATGTTGGGAAAACGGGAGAAGTTACTCCATTTTTTAAGCTTCCGTCGCGTGTGTAGCCTTAATGGTTAAAGTTACATAGAAATCATGTATTACGGAAATGTTTTACATAAAATTATCTAAAAAATATCCCGAAACAGCATGTCTATCTTTTGTCAATTTTAAACCGATCGGGCTGAGAGTTTCAAAATCGGGGGTAAAGTAACTATTCCACGCGGACGAAGTCGCTGGCAGAAGCTAGTAAGTATATAAAATTCTCGTGTCACAATGTTAGTTACCATACTCCTCCGAAACAGCTTGACCGATTTTCATAATATTTTATATGCATATTCAGTAGGTCTGAGAATCGGCCAACATCTATTTTCCATCCCCTAAAATGTTAAGGGTAGTCCACCACCACTACTTTTTTTTGATTTTTTTTTTATGATGCAAAAATACATACTTACAACCCTACATTTTCACTCTTCTACGATAACCCTAATTTTTTTATTTTCTATGGCAAAACACCAATTGCTGGGTCAGCTAGTATTTTAGGTAAGTAGGTATGTTGATGACGGACGCGTCTTATATTTTGTAAGTAAGTATTACGAAGTTTACTATGAATAATACCGAATTATTGGGAATATTTCGGGAGATTTGCAACTGTAGTCTGGGTTAAGTGCACCGCTGTTTGCGCGTGAAATCAAAATTACGAAAGCTGCCTAATCAGTTTTGAAGGAAAGCTATATTGTTGAGGTCGTGTGAAGGTTCTCACCTAAGTCTGACGTGCCTATATCCAGGTCGAAGACACTGCAGCGGTATGACACGTTGAGACAGCATGTAATTTGTGTCTGCGTCAAATATATCGAACCTTAGAAACGCCAGCTCGGGGAAGTTGATCTGGAATTAATAAAAAGTAATGATAATTATAAATGATTTCTATTTTAAGTAGGTTGTAAAAAACACTTTTACACGTCAATCTTTTTTGGCCGTTATAAAAACTAGATGAGGCCGGTGTTTCCTAGCTGACTACCCTCAGATGAAACACCGAAACAAACTCAGAGGTCAAAGTCTCTTTTGAAGTCCATACAATCCGTACTGGTCAAATCATATGAAAACCATGTAGGTTAATGTCTGAGGTGGTCTTTTGAGGAAAGTACCCCACAGATTTGAGTGGACCTGTCCAGACAGTGCAAGCATTTGTCAGTTATCGTGTAGCTCAAACTTAGTACTTTTAGGAGCTCAACGATTTGACGAGCAATATGAAATTATTTACCGATGGGACGGGGAATGATGTAATTTGTATACTTATTTATGAGGCCCATGGAACGCAAGCCGCACGACGCTGAATTCTTAGTAGGTAGGTATTTCAGAAAAGGCAATGGTATTTCGCTTATATATGCAGGGAAAAATCCAAGTTGCACCAGTGACGGAAAAGTTGAAAAGGAACCGCTTGTCTTGGTATGGTCATGTGAAGAGGAGGGATGAAACACATGTAACTAAAAGGGTTATGAATATAAATGTGGATGGATGGAAAGGGAGAGGCGGGCCAAAGAAAAGATGGCTGTATTGTGTGAGGAGTGATATGAAAGAAAAGGGAGTTAGTGATAGCGTGACGGCTGACAGGACAGAATGGAAGAAAAAACGTGTCGCGCCGACCACAAGTAACATGGGATAAGGGCAGGAAGATGATGCTGATGCACGGATCAGTCCCAAGAACCCAAATAACTGGGAATCGAATCACGACATACTCTAACGGCCGAACCCAATAAGCGATCTATCACATACTGGAGATAGAAAACAAATGAAACAACAGAAAAATCAAGAAAAATTATATAGGTTTTCTGTTGTTTCATTTGTTTTTCTATCTCCAGTATGTGATAGATCGGTTATTGGGTTCGGCCGTTAGTGACTAAAACCGACCCGCGTTCCTCCTAATGCCCGCTGCGTTCCAGGGCCGCCACTGCCCGAGTCAGGCAGGCACTACCCGACTAATATACTGACATCTCTAAAGCGAACTACGCGAACGATGCAATCATTAGTTAGGCAGAACCGGAAAGCGCCCTCTATCGGCACCACAACGCGTTCTGTTTTGTCGACACCGTACTTATAGCTGATTTTGCGAAATTCGTCCGAAAGAATCACCGCGGCCTTCGGAGGAATACGGATGGGTTTTAGCCAGTAGGAGTCTGGCACTTTCTTCCGCTACGGCCAGATCTAAAGAAGACATTTGATGATTTCCCGTCCTTTAAAAAAAACTATAACCTTGATTCATATTTTCCTTTTTTTTTCTTTGCATTGTCCTCACATATAGAAGCGACCAAGGATGTAACCAAGGTTATGTAATACAGAACATGATTTAAAAGAGTGTCCGTGGAGTTTCTTGCACGTTCTTCTGAGATCTACGCTTTTGAACGTGCAGATAGCTTCACCTCTTTCGACTTGACAATTCAAAGGTGTCTGTAAAGGTATAATTGAAATAAATGCTTTGAATCTTGAATCTTGAATCATGCCCAGCCCAACAGCTGAGCTGATTACGGTCGCTGAGCCTCACCTTAAAATTAAAAGTCTCATTCCAAATCGGATTCAAGGCGTTCTTCCTCGCGACTTTAGTCCTGATCTTCTTGCAGTCAGCTGGAACTCCTAAGATCTCAACTTCGACGAACGCGTTGTAGAAAGAGTACACGTTTTCAGCGACATATTGTCCCGATATCACGGCTAAAGTCAGGTGGGCGGCGTGGATGCCGTCGAATTCCTTGTCCATTGGGTTGAATCTGAAATTGAAGCAGGATTTTTGAGTTAGCTGGTTTTTTCGAAGGTATGTTTTGCCTGCCTTGTTAAATATTTCAAAATTCAAAAGTCATTTATTCAAACTAGGCTGATAGACAGCACTTTTTGAACGTCAAATTTTACATAAAGACAGTCCCCCAAAACGCCCACCCGTCACCACTTCCTAGTGTTTTAGCTGGGAAGAACTGGCGCAACAAACTCCCCAGCAACACATCTGTCTATTGCGTTTTAAGAACTTGAATTTATACAATAGTACTGTAGTATTATATTATCTGTGACAATAGTATGCAAAGTCATTAATACATGACAAAGGTAGAAAAAATAATTATCCAACATGGAAATCATAAATCAATTCACTATAAAACATTGTAAAGAGTAGATTGAGTCAATAAAGTAAAAACAGATTGACCTACTCGTAACTAGTCAACAAAAAAAAAACAATATTATATGAACTCATATAACCCGTAATATAGTATTAAAAATATAACTTATATTGCTTTGAATTAGCATCGACATCTTCAACACCCTCCTGGCTCAGATCCAAAAAGATCTAGGTACTACACCACGCTGATTGATAAAATTAAGTTTTGTTCTATAATATTTTTTACACTAATTTTATAAAGAGGAAAGATTTGATTGTTTTTTTAGTTTGTTTGCATTGAATAGGCACCGAAACTACTTGACTGATTTGAAAAATTCTTTCACTGTTGGGAAGCTACACTATCTCCGGTGAACATAGGCTATATTATATCCCCATATTCCCAAACGGAACGGGAACTATGCGAGTGAAACCGCGGGGCGATGTTTCTTATATTTACTAGGTAAATACTCACTCATATTTTTAGAAAAATGTTTAGTCGAACGATAGACAAACTAGTAATATGATAAAATTTTATCGTTTCACTCGAAAAAGAACACAATTTTACCTACGAAAAACCACCAAGGTACTTTAGCAGCGCCCCGCGGTCTTACCCAAGTAATTCCCGTTCCCGCGCGAATACGGAAATAAAGTATAGCTTATGTTACACGCTGATAATGTAACTGCTCATTGGTGAAGAAATGGTTAAAATCGGTTCCGTAGTTTCGGAGCTTATTCGGTACAAACAAATAAAAAAATATTGTCTCTACAAAATTAGTACAGACTAGCAGCGGCCCGCAGTTTCATCCGCATAGTTCCCGTTCCCGTGGCAATACGGGGATAAAATATAGCCTATGTTATGTTACTCAAAGTGAATGTAGCTTTCTAATGGTGAAAGAATTTTTGAAATCGGTCCAGTAGTTTTTGAGTTTATTCGTTACATACAAAAATACAAATCTTTCCTCTTTATAATATTACCAGCTGCTGCCCGCAGCTTCGCCCGCGTGAATGTCGTAAATTAACCCAAGGGAACATAATCCCGGGATAAAAAGTATCCTATGTTACTTCTAGTACCTCCCAGAATATGTGTACAAAGTTTCATGATGATTCGTTAAGCAGTTTTTGCGTGAAAGCGTAACAAACATCCACGCTTTCACATTTATATAGTAACATTAGTAAGGATAGTATAGATAAATGTCTAGTTTGTACTACTCTTTTTAACCGACTTCTAAAAAAGGAGGAGGTTCTCAATTCGGATGTTTGTATGTTTTTTTTTATTGTTTGTTCGCGCATAACTCCGTCGCTTGTGAACCGATTTGAAAAATTCTTTTTTTGTTGGAAAGGGTATACTTCCCAAATAGTCCCATGAAAATTTTATCGAAATCAACCAAGCGGTTTTCGAAAAATCTAAAAAAAATATCTACATTGTCTACATTGACGACCTCTTAGTGTACTCTGCAAAGGAGCAGTGCTTTTTTTTACACCAATGTGATTGGTTCGTTTAGGTGGGGGAGGGGAGGGGGTGTAAGTACCTACCACTAAAAAGTGAAAAATAAAAAAAAAATTAACAAAAAAATACAACCGACTTTTACACAAAAAATCAAAAAAGTGCAAAATAACTTTAATTTCGGAAGTCGGTGTTCAAAAAACGAAAAAGCAACCACAAACACCGAGTTCCGAAATTAAAGTTATTTTGCACTTTTTTGATTTTTTGTGTAAAAGTCGGTTGTATTTTTTTGTTAAATTTTTTTTTATCTAATCTCACCTTCTATAAGCAATATGCCCTGGATCCCACATAACGCTAGGTTTCCTGACGTAGCCAGCGGAGCCGTTGCTCTCGTACATGGCCGCGTTGACAGCCATCGCCGCGTCTTCTGTCTGATAGTTCAGCGCCACTAACTGGACGCCGCACGACCAGAAGGTCACGGGGTCGAAGTTTGACGAGTCTATTCTTAGGCTGTAAAAGACAAAGACAATAGGGTTGTTTCAAAAATATGATTCTATTTAGTCCGTCAGTTAGATTATCGAAAAATATTGGATCCGTATTTTTTGCTATAAGAAATATCTAAAAATTTACGAAGATAAAAAAGCTTCAAAGATCATGAGTGGGGGCTTGTGACATCAGGGCGTGGTAAAAATCGTCGCACGTAGTGACGTCACGCGAGTTTTCAACGCACTATAATATCGTCTTCGTTTTTGTTTACGTGAAAAAATAAAAAATACGTGTCCAATATTTTTGGGAAGTCTATCTTACGGAATAATTAGTTTTTTTAGGCAACTACCCTATTATTAGGATTATGGAAGCTCAACAGAGGATACAACGATCCTATGCACGTGGCTGATCTCCTGAAAGTATAAGGAGGATTGACCTCCGTGATTTTGCAGCCATGCAAAATTCGGCTCAAGAGGGCAGAAATTTTATTCTCGTTGAAATCAAGGCTACAGTACATGATAAAAATGGCATTTATTGAGAACTAGCTTCTGCCAGCGACTTCGTCCGCGTGGAATAGTTACTTTACCCCCGATTTTGAAACTATCAGCCCGATCGGTTTAAAATTGACAAAGTTTGATACAAACGTTCATCCCCTATTTTATCCCCTTGGGGGTAGAATTAATCAAAATCCTTTCTTAGCGGATGCCTACGTCATAACATCTACCTGCATGCCAAATTTCAGCCCGATCCGTTCAGTGGTTTGGGCTGTGCATTGATAGATCACTATGTGTGTGTGAAACATGTACAACTTACAACAAAAAAAGAAATGAAAGTAAAAAAACACCTACTTCACTTAAAAATAAATACCTATAACTACGTATAACTAATTAATAAAATAACTACTAATTAATAAAAGTATCTACGCTTTTACCTACTTAATACTAAAAAAACAGAACATAAATTAGCCAAAACTAACCTATCGGTATCTAAAAATCTATGCTCCTACTTCTACTACTACGTGGAGTAACTTTTCCCGTTTTCCCAACATTTCCCTTCACTGCTCTGCTCCTATTGATTGTAGCGTGATGAAAAGTATACTATAACCTGCCCAGGAGTATGAAGAATAATTGCACCAAGTTTCGTTAAAATCGGTCGAGTAGTTTTTGTTTCTATAAAGAACATACAGACAGACAGACAGACAAAAATTTTACTGATTGCATTTTTGGCACCAGTATCGATCACTAATCACCCCCTTATAGTTATTTTGAAAATATATTCACTGTACAGAATTGACCTCTCTACAGATTTATTATAAGTATAGAAGAAGATAGATGGAGATTCTCAATAAACGCCATTTTCATCATGCCAACAAAAAAATAGCTAAAATATCAAAAAATAAAGGATCAAAATCTCCCCTGAAATGGGTACTGTTGGGAACGCAGATGGAAGGTATATATCGCATCCCGGATCCCCCCCATCCCCCATGTCATCAAAAATAAGCAAATCAAGAAGCCCTCCCCCCCCTTTTAGTGCTTACGTAGGTAATATTAGAATGGCTTCTATTCAGCTGCATCCAGTAGAATTTTTAATATAGATTGGAAAATGAGCAATGGTTCTGTGCCTTCTTATATGCATCATATCAGACGCTTGAGAAAGAATTTTGCTAGTGCATAGTTATGTATAAATATTATATATAAATAATAATACCAAAATTAAAACTGTATTAGTGTGTAATAAACACATCAAAAGTATCTAGGGATCAACATATATTTTTGCAATAACTTTCCTCCTGATTGATATTAATTAAAATTTTCTTTAAGGATTCATCAAATAAAGTGTTTTCGTTTGTCACAGTAACGATAAACCAAGTCACCTTTGCATTAATAAAGAAATTTGCCATTTTCCTAATAAAGGGATTTTTGACATTTGAACCACTAACATTAAAGTTCGAAAAAAAGACTGAAATAACAGTTTTCTTTAAAATTTTATTGGGTAACTTAAACAATTAATAATCCGTGTTTCTACCGCGAACACTAACAACACAAGAACATCGGTTTGGCATACTCAAAATGAGTTCATCCAAATCACGCTGTGGAATGGCCGCCCATGTTCGTTGCAACAACAAAAAAAGGTCTTCTTGCGACTGGATACCCTCCATATTCGGCAGAGCTCTTCGCTTACCTTGGCTGAGCGCCATGGAGGACGGTATCGCTGCACCACACGGAGACAAGACCGATACATTCAAATCTTAACTCGAAGAGCTCCAACAATAACCGCCATGATGTTAGCCGTGAGGCTTCATCACTCTTCAGGGAACTTAATTAGCGACCAAACAGTCAGAAACCGCTTGCATGAAGTGAACCTTCATTCCCGAAGACCGCTACGGGTACCACCTATAGCAATGCACAATCGTAGGATTCGATATCAATGGGCTCTTGAACACAGAAATTGGGCAGAAGAACAATGGCGTTTCGTGTGCTTTTCTGATGAGTCTCGTTTTGGTATGAGACCGGATACAAGACGTATACGACACTGGAGAACCCCTGGACGCCAACAGCGATTAAAATCCTGCCAGGAAGTCCATCCTTATAGTGGTGGAACCATCATAGTATGGGCGGGTATTTGGATCGGCGGAAGAACTGAGTTGATTTGGATCAGAGGCAACCTCAACGCTCAAATTTATGCTGAGACGATTGTATCAGACGTCATCGTTCCTCTACAAGTGCAAATCGGTCCCTTATTTCAGTTAATGCATGATAATGCACGACCGCACACCGCAAGAGTTGTAAGACAGACTCTCGCCGCAGCTAACATCAATGTCCTGCCCTGGCCTGCTCAGTCGCCAGACTTGAACCCGATTGAGCATGCATGGGATATGCTACAGAGAAGAGCTCTGCCGAATATGGAGGGTATCCAGTCGCAAGAAGACCTTTTTTTGTTGTTGCAACGAACATGGGCGGCCATTCCACAGCGTGATTTGGATGAACTCATTTTGAGTATGCCAAACCGATGTTCTTGTGTTGTTAGTGTTCGCGGTAGAAACACGGATTATTAATTGTTTAAGTTACCCAATAAAATTTTAAAGAAAACTGTTATTTCAGTCTTTTTTTCGAACTTTAATGTTAGTGGTTCAAATGTCAAAAATCCCTTTATTAGGAAAATGGCAAATTTCTTTATTAATGCAAAGGTGACTTGGTTTATCGTTACTGTGACAAACGAAAACACTTTATTTGATGAATCCTTAAAGAAAATTTTAATTAATATCAATCAGGAGAAAAGTTATTGCAAAAATATATGTTGATCCCTAGATACTTTTGATGTGTTTATTTAAAATTGTAGGTATATAGTTAAGATATGTAATAAGTTGATATTTTAAATCTTTTGCGTGCCTACTTGGTAAAATATGGCTGTACAATTTTTTTGCCATCTTTTTGCTACCCATATTTGCAAAGTAAAATTACCTTTATCTTTATCAAAAAGAAAATGGGTTTGTTAGATTTAACGTTTGGGATTGTTTTGCGTTTGTTTGTTTTTTATTTTATGGGTTTGTTGGTAGATTGTTGGTTGGTATGTGGTTTATTAACCAAAAAAAAGAAGTTTTTACAAAAGGTATCAGTGTCGCGACAAAAATATGGCGGTAAAGCGCGAGCGCGTTCCAAGCACGAGTCTAATTTCGTTGTGTCAAGTTGTCGCCGTTGATTCGCGAATGTTGCCATCTTTTGGACGCGTTCATGATAGCTGCGTTCTGCGTTCTGCGTATTTATCTTTATCCAACAAACCCATTATCTTTCTGGACTTACCCGGCGGGATAAGTCCGAACGAGCTGCGTCTCGGTGTGGGCTATGAGCGCCATGGGGTGCTTCCTACAGATCTTCTTGCCGATGGCCTCGTTGACTGAGGAGCAGCGGTAGCAAGGGTGGTGCACCGCGGGCGCGTTGAGGCAGCGGGGGCGGGGCTGTTGGGCTATCTGATGGGGATAAAGGACCTCGTTAGAGTTACAGGTACAGTGAAATTCGTTTATTATGACGCCTCTTATATTGACCAACGGCTTAGTATGAAGTAAAACGGAGCTAATTTTGGTTTTCATATTAAATTCTTTGAGAAAAGTACGGATATAATGACTTCGTTTATTGACATGTCGCTTATTATGACCTATTTCTCAGAAATTATGTTTGGTTATAGTGAGGGACATGACTTCTACCTAATTTGTTTTGATTTATCTATGTCTATCAACATTTTCTTTTTATGTTTCTCATTATTACACGATATAACTAACAAAGATGGAATTTTGTTTAGATCCTAAGATGACGCTTTTTATGACGTCCGCTTAATATGGCATATTTTTCACTTCCCTTAGATGTCATTATAAGACTAGAAGGATTCAACTGTATCTGTAGCCATGCTTTTGTGAAGTGAAAACTTCTTTTTTGAGCAATTATTGGTAGGGGAAAATCATATACGAACAATTCAATTCAATTCAAATCATTTATTTCAATTAAACCCTTTACAGGCACTTTTGAATTGTCAAGACGAAAGAGGTGAAGCTATCTGCACGTTCCAAAGCGTAGATCTCTATGGAGAAGAACGTGCAAGAAACTCCACGGACACTCTTTTAAATCATGTTCTGTATTACATAACCTTGGTTACATCCTTGGTCGCTTCTATATGTGAGGACAATGCAAAGAACTATACGAATATCTTATTAGCGTGATGTTATAAAGCGGAAGACTATACTATATGGTTGACACCAGATAAATGTGCAATAAAGGTCATTGCCCTTTCTTTGATATCTCTTCGTAGGTACATGGACAAAAAAAAATGAATCGATTTCCATTACTAGTAAATATAAAGGATCATGATGGATTTCGATTCAATATAGCATTAATTCGTTATTTCTGTTTTAAGAATTATGGTTGTCAATAAATGTAGGTGGGTCAATGACCGTTATTGCACATTTATTTGGTGTCGACTATAGGCCTTTCTCGATAAATGAGCTATCGAACACTAAAATATTTTTTTTAGTATAAACAGGTTTACGCAGAGGTGACCCACAGCTATTTGTTTTGTTGTTTATTGAAGTGAAAGACTTCTTTAGCCGCGTTGGGCACTTGTGGGTAGGGGATAATCTTATGTGTTCGCGTCACCGACATGCTCGTGACTCATGCGTATTAGTGAAATTGAATGGATTTAGTGAAAAGTTCAATGTGTATATCGTCTCTTGGCAATCAACACCGCTCAAGTCGTTTTTCCCAGTTATTTCACAAAATTTTAACGTTGTGGAAATAGAACTCTTTGTCACCGATCGAACTGATATAAACTATACTCGGTGATCAACCAAACCTAGACAAAACATAAAAAAGTTGTCACAGCAGCACCCAGTATATTGGTTACACTACATTCATTGATTTTTTCGTTCTAATGTAAAGTTGTTCAAAATGACTTGAGTGATGTTGTTTGCTAAGGGACGATATATATACTGAGCATTGTTGAAATAGTGTTTTTGTTTGAACATTATGAAATTTCAAATTTTAATATTCCCTATAACTGCCAGTTTTTTATGTGACAAAAGGTATTCTGTGTTAAGATGACCTGTAGCCCTACCGTGAGGTCTGAAATCCATCATGCTTCCTGTATCAGAGAGAGACGGAGTTATACAAGACGAATAACACTATAGGGAACGTGCAGAAACTACAGGTGGCAGCACAGACGCGTCAATGCCCAGCATATTTTACTTATAAGTTTCAAATTTGCAACGCCAGATGGCACAGTCTACTTCGTGCACGTTCCCCTAAACGACCCTCCGTCAGGAAGTATAGGTGGCAGCACAGGTCAAATATTTACAACGTAAAAGTTTCAGATTTGCAACACTAGATGCCATAGTCTTCGCCGGGCTCGTTCCCTATCCCTTTTTCACACTGAATAATGATAGCATTGGCACTTCGTGGTATGGCTTCTGTCAGAGAGCACTACTGACTAGTGGTGGTAACAGCAGGGTTGAAAATTTTGGCACCGCTTATTCGAACTTGCAAAATAAGAGGTTGCACTTCTGCACTATGTTTTTTACTAGCTTATGCCCACGACTTCGTTCGCGTGGAGTTCCATACAAAATGTTAACCCCTTTTTCACCCCCTTAGGGGACGAATTTTCAAAAATCCTTTCTTAGCGTATGCCTACGTCATAATATCTACCTGCATGCCAAATTTCAGCCCGAACCGTTCAGTGGTTTGGGCTGTGTGTTGATAGATCACTATGTCAGTCAGACAGTCCCTTTTGAGTTACATATATATGTATATTTAGACTAGGAATAAAAGGCTCTAAAACTTTTGAATCAATTTTAATATTTTTTCGGCAGTAGGCAAGTTTACTATTTTAGTTTTAGAAAGCGGACGAAAGTTGCGAAATGCACACCTTCATTTGAAGTTTGCAGATACCAATACTCAAAAAACAAAAGTTCAAAACACAATATTGCTTCACACCGGGACATTGACCTCTTCTGGTGCAGAGAAGAAAGAGAATTAAAAACTGTATGTGACTTTTAAAAGATCTTGAGGTTGAACGTCTGGAAACTCATTCTTTCTTAATTCCAATTTTTCGCTATTTCTCTTCTTTTTGTTGACACATTACACACACACAAGCACATAGTATTTTAAGGATAATTTGCTCCATGCTGATTTATATATCTGTTTACTGTTATTGTTTTTTTTTTTATTTTAATCGATGATATTCTTAATTTATATTGATTAAAATCAACCGCCACACGTCCTTTAAAAGGTTCATTAGAAAACCAGCTTTAGTCTGTCTGGCATATCGCTGAAATGGACCTTTTTAGTGCAGCCGTGAAACACTCACCAAGTTTTTTTCATACCATTTTTGTAAATGATAAATGATTTTTATTCTGTAAGTAGGTTGTAAAAAACACTTTTACACGTCATCTTTTTTTTTTGCCGTTATAAAACTAGATGAGGCCGGTGTTTCCTAGCTGACTACCCTGAGAAGAAACACCGAAACAAACCCAGAGGTCAAGGTCTCTTTTGAAGTCCATACAATTGTTCTGGTCAAATGAATGTAAAATGTAATAAATGTACCGTGCGTGTTTCATGTAGTATGTGCTAAATAAATTGTATTATTTCTTCTTTGTTTCTTTCCCTTACCGTGCTAGTGCTGTCGCTGCTCTCTGAAGACTCGAAGCTGCTTCCCGGGGCAGTCTCTTTGGGAGCGTTGCTGGTCTGTTTCATTGAACTGCGCGGAGACAGGGGATTGAGGCCGCGGAATTTGATCGCCTGTGGACAGAATTTGAGATTTGAAAATGAAAATAATATATCTAGTTTTAATTTCCGCGAATATTAATGGGTTGCAGGTATGCACCTCCCTCCCGCCCGCTATATTATGCACATGCAAGATTACACGATGACTCGCTGACCGTTGAGTCGCAACTCAACGGTCAGCGAGTCAACACGTTCCCTGAGGATGCCTCGTGGAGAGGCGAAACACGTGTCGGTATTGGTGTTGGGTTTTGCTTTGCCTTCCTGCATGTGCATAAAATCCTTGCATTTGCCTTGTAATCTTGCATGTGCATAATATAGCGGGCGGGAGGGAGGTGCATACCTGCAACCCACTAATATTCGCGGAAATTAAAACTAGATATATTATTTTCATTTTCAAATTTAAAATGGATTTCCGCAAAGTAACGCCTGACTCAATCAATTTGACAGAATTTGAGATTTTATACTATGTCATTATAGAATATCTGCAATTCTGGGTGTAAAAGAGGGAGGAGAATTTGTTCGAGAGAGTATCTGTCGCGACTGACTAGGGTTCGAGAACTCCAGAATGTTCTAGCATAGAAAAGTCTCAAAGGTTCTTGACTCTACTAGTTCTGCTACTCGATACTAGATGGCGCTAGTGGTACCGAATGCAGCCATCTTCCTTGCTTAATTGTGGCGGGCAACAATATTTAAGTTAAACATATTAAGAATGTTTTTTCCGTTGGTCCCGGCTGTCATTTTTCGATCTTTCGCAGTCATTACGAATTGTCAGAAGCCAGAAAATTTGATTCCAGTCTTACCAAGAAGTAAGTCCTATATTACCCAGTTAATGGGTTGTCTATCTATCTGCCTAGCCTTACCTTTTCATTCATATCTGATTCAGCTGAATACCAGTATTTAACGTGGAGCGGCTGCCTACCAGACCTCCACAACCCATTAACTGGCTAACACGGTACTTCTTGGCATGACTGGAGTCAGATTTACTGGCTTCTGACAATCCGTAACGACTGCCAAAGATCTACAAATGGCAGCCGGGACCAACGGCTTAACGTGCTTTCCGAGGCACAGAGGAAACTCGTTATGTTAAGATGGTCACCCATCCACAGACCAACCTTGGCAAGCGTTGCTTAACCTTGAAGATCGACCTGGGGCCTAAGTCTGCTATTTTTATAAATTCGTCATTCCAACACGATCCCATTGTCATTTTGCTAAAAGTTCGTAATTTACTAAATTCATAATGGTCGATCATTGGTCGGTCAATGGTCATGTAATACTTTTTCATAACCGAGCTATTAAAAGCAATGACTGCACAATGACGTTCTAATGGTAGGTCACTGATCAAAGGAACTGTCAAAATTTTAGCAGACTACCGCATACGTCTGTCATTCATTTGTCATTATGTACGAGATTACCATTCTATGCCATTTCTTTCAATGGAGTGTCAGTGGTTGACCACTGGAAAGTCATAGTGACGCTATTTTATTAGTAGATTACCAAACTTGTAAAAATGAACTATTATGAGATCAATGATAGACCATTCTGAGACTATTGTAACAGCAGACTTGAGGCTCTGTGCGGCTGTTATTCTGTAGCCACGATCTCTTGGGTTGTCGCGTTAGTAAATTACGTGAACCCACCTGAACATAAGTAACCATGTCACTGAGCTCCCTCGCTATCTGGTTGCTCCTCTTCCTGGTTGGAGCATGCTTGACGCTTCCAGAAGTAGTCTCTGCGTCTCCCTCACTCCTCCTAAAGCTCTGGTAGAGAGACAGAGAGGTCCGACCGCATTTATCTTCCATCGAGTTTAGGATTTTGTGGAGCTCTTTCTCTGGAAGATGAAAGATTATTCTTTACAACTAAAATTGGTAAATAGGATATTTTTTAGGGTTTTCAAACTCCAAATTCAAACTCAAAGTATTTAATTAAATAAAACCTTTACAGGCACTTTTGAATTGTCAAGGTCGATCAGTCCAAAGAGGTGAAACCATAGAAATACAAAGTACACGTTCCAAAGTTTAGATATCTGCGAGAAGAACGTGCAAGAAACTCCATGGACACTTTTTTAAATCAATAAATTGTTACAAAGTTTTGGTTATACAATGCTTGTTGAAATTATTCATATGTAGGGTAGAAGTACCGTTTGTGGCCACTGTACCGTTTATGGCCATTTATTGTTCAAATAAACGATAGAAATGAATTTATATTTTTTATAAATCATTAGAAACTCAATTTGTTTTAATATATTTTTTTTAAAACTCAACGAAAATATGGTTATAATATTATAATTTTTTATAAATTAATTCAAATGTTCACTGGCCAAAAACGGTGCTAAGGTGGCCAAAAACGGTACTTCTACTATACATCTATGCGAGAACGATGTAGAAAGACATATATTATAAAAGCGTCCGGAGTAAAACAATTCAAAGAACAAATAATTAAAATAAACCGTGGCAGCTGAGAGATGACCCGTCCCAGCTGACGGAGCCAAATGATGAATGAAACACATACGCCACCTTCAGAGAGACTTTTGAGTGAGCATTCTGGATTGTGAGCGTTCTGGATCATCCTTCTGTTTGGAGATCGGAACCCTTATAAGATCACTGATGTGTCGGTCTGTCAGTCTACAGTTGATTTTCATCTCCAAATATAATATAAATTAACTTCTGTGACTCATACACGGACGCGTAACGAAAACATTTCAGTTTTACGTACCATACGTACCGCTATATAGGGTGTATAACTCTATTCCTCTTTCTCGCTCGGAAGACTCACGTTTTAAGACGTCATGGTAAGCCCGCAGGTTTTTAGTTGACAATAAAACCAAATGTATCGTGTGACTTATCAAATATAGCATTGCCCCGCGGTTTCACCCGCGTAGTTCCCGTTCCCGTGGGAATATGGGGATATAATATAGCCTGTGTTCACCGGAGATAGTGTAGCTTCCTAACAGTGAAAGAATTTTTCAAATCGGTTAAGTAGTTTCGGAGCCTATTCAATGCAAACAAACAAATAAACAAAAAAACAATTAACTTTATAATATTAGTGTAGGATGTATGTAGATCATACGAAACTGATTTACATCCGTACACTTCAACGTTAGGTTCAGTTGAAAACCAGCGTCAGGCAGCTCCTAGTTGTCTGGCATTTTGCTGAACTGGACCTATTTAGCGCAGCCGCGGGTCACACAATGTTACTGTACTAAAATTAAGTTTAGCTTTTATTTGTACCGACATTGTGTGTGTCAATTCTTTCATTCTTCCGCGTAACATATCAAATAAAATATCACATAGCTTTATACCATAAACCTAAGGGTGAAGGTTTACACCTTCGCATCATTAAACTTGTGGCCTGACAAAGAGCAGTGGTGGCCAAGTGGTAACGGCCCCGACTTACGAATTGTAGGTCGCGGGTTCTAACCCAGCCAGGCGCATTACTTTGTGTTATTAACTTCATCACCACTGCCCTTCACACGAAAACATCGTGAGGAAACCGGCATGTCCTAGAACCAAAAATTCGAAGACATATATGTGACATTCACCAACCCGCACCGGGCTTCTGTGGTGGATTACAGCCCATTCCCTCTCCTAGAGAGGAGGCCTGTGTCCCAGCAGTGGGGACGTTAAAAGGCTGATTATGCTTTATGCTGACGAAGACCTTTCAAACCCCTTACCATCCAACTCGTCATCATCTTCGTCGTAGTCCTCGTCAGAGAAGTACTCGGTGAGAGAACTGCCCGCTGACTGGTTGGACATGATGGAGCTGGTCCGGTTACTCTGCTCCGGCAGGGAGGTGCTCGTATGGCGGATGCCGTTAGACCTGAAATGTGGCAGAACGAAGTTCAAGATGATTCCTATGATGAAACATGTGTTTACATTATCTATGAGTATAGAGCATAACTCCCTCTATACAAAGACAATCCTATTAAACCTTCTCTTGTCAAAAAGTCATCAAGGTGAGAACACGTTTTCCTTTATCGTTTTATCTTAATTGTAATTTATGAGTGCCTATTTAGTAATTTTATGTTATGATGACTCGGTATTCCTGGACGGCTTGATAATCAAGAAATACATGAATAGTTACCAGAATATTTTGTCTTTTAATTACACCGCATGTCGTACCATCTTGCCAGTAGCTGGTTTGCACGGCCACGCCTGCTTCTATACTTCATAGTCACAGTGCATACAACCGCTCTGCTCAATAGCTCTTAATAACATCCTGGAGCTACAGCAGTGCGATTCTGTGAGGCTCTCCCTGTGTATGCTTTGTGAGCATGTAGTGAGCAGTCAATCCGTCAATCCATACGAACAAGAACTAAAGATAGTCCACTTCACGCTCACTCCAGCTAAGTTTACACGGCGAGATTTTGATGCAGCGGCGGCCTTTACCATCTCGAGGCCCCAGGCGGTAGATATTTGCGAGGCCCCGGGCGAAAGACCTTTATGAGGCCCTTATTGTTCTCTTTAAAATGAATAAATAAGTATTTCTGAATTTTTGTGACTTTTAATATATTTTTTAAAATAAAATCACAGTGAGCTAAGAAATTTTCAAATGAAAAAATTGCAAAGCAGAAAGCCCATCTTGTCTCTCATCTCACTCACATGAAATTTAATATGAAATAACTTCATTTTATATTGAAATAATAAAAACATAAATAATATTTGAAACGTTTTATTGAATGCTCGAGGCCCCTGACAGAGCGAGGCCCCGGGCGGTTGCCCTGCTCGCCACCCCTAGTTCCACTGGCCGCCACTGGTTGACGAAATATACCCGGTGATCCTATGCTGAGCTGATTGTCAAAGACAACTGTTATCTCGTAAAGCTCAGTTCGTATTGGGTAAGCCATATAAGGTAGGCCATGGATAAGTTTCTGATGGAGTGATTTACTTGGTACTAGCGCACCTTTGTCTGCGCCACATAAGTGAGAGAAAATATTACCCCGTTATTGGAACATTTTTCATTGATGCTTTGCTCCTGTTGGTCTAGCGTGATGTTATAACCTATAGCCTTCCTCGATAAATGGGCTATCTAACACTGAATTTCGTACCAGTAGTTCCTGAAATTAGAGCGTTCAAGCAAACAAACAAACAATAATAATAATAGTACTCGTTGACCCGCGCAAATTCGTCTACGTCACATAAGAGAGAGAACAACATTTTTCATTGGTGCTCCTCTCATATTGGTCTTAGCGTGATGATAAATAGCCTATAGCCTCCCTCGATAAATGGGTTAACCAACACTAAAAATTTTATTCAATTCGAACCATCAGTTCCTGAGATTAGCGTGTTCAAGCAAACAACCAAACTCTTCAGCTTTATATGTATATTGCTATATAGATTGAAGCTGATGAAATTACTGGCACCTTAGACATTTGAATTGGGTTTCGTATCTACAAATCTCGCAGGTATTTTAGCATTTTAGGTAATCTATAGGGAACTACTCTCCTTACGGCCAGTTTTTGCTGATAGCTGGCCATATTATTGTGAAACTGACAAGAAAACTAGCTAAGTAGTTAAATGAGAAATACGTTGTCTTAAAATAGGAATAGGACTATGGCTGAGATAGACCAAACGGCTTATTTGTTTCTGGCTACTATTTTTAAGGTATTTAGGAGGCAGACATATTTTTTAAATTTTTTTTAAACATCTTTTATTGTGGATACCACTGCTGGGCAAAGGAGCACTGGAGGAGCTCGTGGCTAAATTATAACAGCCGCACGGGTCAATCTTCTAGGTTAAGCAACGCTTGCCGAGGTTGGTCTGTGGATGGGTGACCATCTTAACATAACGAGATTTCTCCGTGCCTCGGAAAGCACGTTAAGCCGTTGGTCCCGGCTGTCATTTGGAGATCTTTGGCAGTCATTACGGACTGTCAGAAGCCAGAAAATTTGACACCAGTCTTGCCAAGAAGTACCGTGTTCCCCAGTTAATGGTTTGTGGAGGTCTGGTAGGCAGCCGCTTTTCGTAAAATACTGGTATTCAGCTGAATCCGGCTTGACTGGGAGCCGACCCCAATGTAGTTGGGAAAAGGCTAGGCAGATGATGACCACTGCTGGGCAAAGGTCTCCCCCATAGCCTTCCACTGTTCCAGGTGTGTTGTCCTCTCTGACCAATCCGTCATGAACGGCTCCAAGTCGTCACGCCAGCGTTTCTTTGGTCTTCCTCGGCGACGACGCCCGTCCTCCGGCTCCCACTTTGTGACTACTCTGGCCAAACTATCCTGATACATCATACATATGTGACCCACCCAATCCCACTTCAATTGGGCTGATTCTACTCTATTCTGGCTTATGTCTTTATTGTTCTGAGATCATCATCTGCCTAGCCTTTTCCCAACCGTATTGGTGTCAGCTCCCAGTCAAACCGGATTCAGCTGAATATCAGTTCCGTTGTTCTGAGGTAATCGTTGTAAATTATATTGATGTGTTTCGGCCATCTTGGGATAAGCTGGAAGACTGGAATCCAGAAAAAATGGAACTGCTATGGAAAGACCAAACAGAAGATTACCTGAATGCAGTTGATAGGACTCCACTGTACCCTTGCGCTGAGCTGGCTCCTGTTATGCCCATCGTTGGACTTGTCTCCATCGGAAGCAGCTTTTTATTCTTCACTAGCACCTAGAAGAAAGTAAGAAGTCAATTTAGTTTCAACTCGACCATTACACAGTTTTACTTATGATACTGTTTTTATTTAAATAATTATCTATCTTCTGAAATATTTCTGTTTTTGTTTAAATGCTCTCTTCTATCTGTGAAAATTTTTAATTGGCATGTTACGCTTAATCGTGCGAAAATGTTCAGTTGTAAGTTTTCCTAAACATACATAACATAATCGCCTTTTAACGTTCCCACTCCTGGGACACAGGCCTCCTCTCTAGGAGAGGGAATGGGCCGTAATCCACCACGCGGGCCCAGTGCGGGTTGGTGAATGTCACATGTCTTCGAATTTATATTCTAGGACATGCCGGTTTCCTCACGATGTTTTCCTTCGAAGTTTTCCTAAAACTGTAAAATAGATTAAATAACAAGCACTTTTTTAACGTCAAAGGCAAAGGAGCTATGTATGACAGATACATAGCTCCTTTGCCTTTGGGCCCCTGTAGCCCGGGGGCCCCGTATCATTGATACGGGCGGTAGCTACGCCCCTGAACTTACTGCATATAAATAAAACAAATTTAAATTAATTATTACCTTATATTTCAGCTGCTCAGGGCTGGGAAGCCGCGGCTCGTCAGTGTAGTCGACTTCGAAAAGGAACGACGTCACCAATTTGTCTCCGAACACTGCCTGGATGAATACAACATCAATAGAGGACCAGCTTTATTTTCTGAACGATTATTATTAATATTATATCTAGCCTGAACTGTCCCACTGCTGGGAAAACCTCACCTTCCATTCTTTTAACGGTTCTGTGCCACTTCTTGCTAATTCCTCAAGAATAGGTACATCCAAGTTGCCCCGCCATTTCCCTCATTCTGTAGGTTTCCAGTTTTGGACTTCCTAATTAAAATTTCCAAATAGAAATCGTTCGCTTTTTTGAGGTGATGCCACAGAGCAAGTCAAGGACATGCTGTGAAGTTGGTCGGTAAAACAGGGCAAACGTCTCCTACTTTTTTATCTGGATGGGAAATCATCAAATGACTTCTCCCGCTCTGAGCGGAGCGGAAGGGAGTGTCAGACTCTTACTGACTAAAACCCACCCGTGATCCTTCTCGTGCCCTTTGCGTTCCAGGGCCGCAGTGACTCTTGAGATTACTCTCCCTTTTTGATCTTCTTCGTATTCTAGATTCCGTAATAATGTCTGTGAACAACTGACCTCAAACGTGCTGGCCATGACCTGCTGCTGTGGAAGGCTGCAGTGGTTCTCGATGCTCAGAATCAACGGGTACGGAGACGCCACGAATGCACTCCTGAAGCATAAGCATAGCATAATCAGCCTTTTAACATTCCCACTGCTGCGACACAGGCCTCCTCTCTAGGAGAGGGAATGGGCCGTAATCCACCACGCGGGCCCAGTGCGGGTTGGTGAATGTCACATGTCTTCGAATTTTTGGTTCTAGGACATGCCGGTTTGCTCACGATGTTTTCCTTCACCGTTTTGAGAGCAGTGGTGATGAAGTTAATAACACAAAGTAATGCGCCTGACTGGACCTACAATTCGCAAGTCGGGGCCGATAGCACTTGGCCACCACTGCTCCTCGCGCTCCTGTGCCGAAGATAAATACAAATCAGTTACATTTGTTGACAGTTTAAAGCTAGTTTGGACGCCTGCGCAAAGTTTAATAGCAATAGTGCATGACGTGCATATTTGCCGTTACAAGATTATCGGCGCTTTCTTGTCTACGTAAAATATGCACTGGCATTTTCGTTGTCCGTTTACTTTAGTTAAAATAAATAGTTCTATAGTTTTAATTGCCTTTGCTTGTATTTCATAAATTTAGCATATTTTCCTAAACAGAAAAATAATAATAGGGTTACGAGGGGCACGTTACATATTATACCTAATTATGTACATTGCCAAAAAATGTTTTAACCTTTTCAAAACAATAAAAATGGATAAACATAAAGCGCGTCAAAGTTCAGGAGTGGGGGTTGGTGACGTCAGTTGTTGATAAAAATAATACCAACGAGTGACGTCATGCGACGGGTCCCGCCATCGTCATTAACTTTACGTCTTGTGCGTGACAAAAGAAAAAAAAAATACATGTTCAATGTTTTTTTTTTGGTTATTCAAGAAACTACCCTATTTGATTGTTGGTGCATATCAGGCCATAAAATAAGTAGAAAGGGTCCCAGTTTTATAAAATATAAAATAAACGTTTATGTAGATACCGTGGAGAGCGAAAATAACTAAGTTTCATATTTGAAACTTAGTTATTTTCGCTCTACTAGGACTTTTTCAAAATGTTTGCACGGCTACATAATTAGAGACATAATAGTCAAAACATTTATTTTGTAAATGATTAAAAGCACTTTTGAACGGGCGAACTTTAATAAAATTGTGATTCTAGCAGCCCTTTCGCAAAAAGAATCTGACGGACGAGAAACTCCAGACAACTTATTTTTTCCGGTATAAAACAAATTGAAAATTATCTCTTAATTCATAAAAAGCATGATTTTCAAAGTAAGATTCCTTCACCTCTTCAAAGGCCAGTTCAAAACCATCGCGGTATTTTAATAGTGTAGCATGGCGTTATTAAATCCGTACTCGGGCGTGCCTTATGCGCGGCGATGGCGAGAATATACTCCCGTCTGCGATTCCCGCCAAAAACTTAAGTAGACTTGTGACCGCGAAAAGTGAAGGACTTTCCGCGAGACGCTCCGTTTAATTTTTCTATTGTTTTACTGTTTGTGCCTTTTTACCGTTTTTACTCATTCGTTATATTTTATTTTACCACCTGATAACGTGCCGAACTCATTCCATAGCCCATAAAGTCAACCCCTAAGAAACTTTCTCACAATAGCAATTAGGCATGTAGGTAGAAAAAGTCGTAATTACCAACCTAGCAATAGTCTCCACCACTCTTCTGAAGGGTATCTTGGTCGTGAAGGTGTGTCCGTGGTAGATGACAGGACTGCCATCGTCTCCGTCCCAACAGTCCAGCTCCACACAACGGCAGCCTGTGAGCAGGACCTGTAGACAATAATAAATGATATTTTGTGACGTGTTGACTCGCCGACCGTTGAGTTGCGACGTCGGCGGCGGAACTTGCGAACTCAACGGTCGGCGAGTCAACACGTCCCCTAAGGATGCCTCGTGGAGAGGCGAAACACGTGTCGGTATTGGTGTTGGGTTTGCTTTGCCTTCCTGCATGTGCAATGTGTGCATATAATCCTTGCATTTGCCTTGTAATCTTGCATGTGCATAATATAGCGGGCGGGAGGGAGGTGCATACCTGCAACCCACAAATATTCGCGGAAATTAAAACTAGATATATTATTTTCATTTTCAAATTTTAAAATGGATTTCCGCAGAGTAACGCCTGACTCAATCAATTTGATATTTATTTTGTAAGGAGGTTAATTGGTATGGTCATGAGAAAAGGAGGGATGAAACACATGTAACTAAAAAGGTTATGAATATGAATGTGGATGGATGGAAAGGGAGAGGTAGGCCAAAGAAACGATGGATGGATTGTGTGAGGAGTGATATGTAAGAAAAGGGAGTTAGTGATAGCGTGACGGCTGACAGGACAGAATGGAAGAAAAAACCGTGTTGCGCCGACCTTAGTCTTAGATAGCCCACATTTATCGAAGAAGACCTATAGTCTTCCGCTATATAAAACAGTAGAATCCATTGCGACGACGATGCTTGACATCAAAAGTGATGGTTTGAACAAAAGCATAGGTGTATTTTGACTTCAGAAGCTCTTTGCCAAGCAAAAGCCTGGGCATGGGTCGATTGTTCAAGGTTAAGCAACGCTTGCCATGGTTGGTTTGTGTATGGGTGACCATCTTAACATATCGAGTTTCCTCCGTGCTTCGGAAAGCACGTTAAGCCGTTGGTCCCGGCTGCCATTTGTAGATCTTTGGCAGTCGTTACGGATTGCCAGAAGCCAGAAAATCTGACACCAGTCTTGCCAAGAAGTAACGTGTTCCTCAGTTAATGGGTTGTGAAGGTTTGGTAGGCAGCCGCTCCACGTTTAATACTGGTATTCAGCTGAAACCGGTATGACTGGAAGCCGACCCCAATATAGTTGGGAAAAGTCTAGGCAGATGATGATGATGTGACGCAGACGAAGTTGCGCGGTTCAGCTAGTATTCAATAATTTTATTAGGTATATGCAAAAAAATCAGATAAATGATGATTAGGTATGATTTATATGAATTTTTCATCATGATATCCGCGATGACCTACGTACTTCTGTCTACCATACCTAAAAGTAGGTAGGTACCTAACGTGCCGTAGTTTGAAGTATAATACTGATTAAGTTATGTTTATGTACTGTCAGCCTGGGGAATCCTGCTGGGTAAAACTTCAGTCGAATTATCAATTAATCAGTCGGTCAAAATCATAAATATCGATAAGAAAAAGAAATGTTACATGTATACGAAACTCCTCAAAATAGATGTCTGAATTTAAATAAATCACCCTCATGTCTGTATATGCAATGTTTTAGTAAGTACTTAAATAAAACATTTCAGCATGCCGTTTTGTTACATTTCAATGCCTCCCGTGCTCACCCCGCAAGTGTTCCGTCATGTAGATAATGTTCAAGTCTTTGAAGTTCATTCAATCGAAGGTATAAGCTTCCGCGCATGCGTGTCATTATTGATTAGTGCTCCTCTTCCCTTGGAGACTTTAGCACATTCACCCCGCGAGCTTACTGAGCTTAGTCTTTCAACAGTCTTGCTTCAATTAAGTCGATTTTGCGTCATAAAAAAATATTCTTCCATAAAACCGCTTAGCTGAGCCGCACGTTTCAACCATAGACAAAAGAGAACTGTCAAGTTGTTGTCAAACATAACCTAACTAAGCGTTTGTTGTTTTGCCGGTTTTATCGAATTTTACGCTAAAATCTTCCAAAATTGCCGAAATGAAGGAAACCGCTGGCGAAATCGATACCAGGAATGTTGTTAAAAACCGGGAGTTGCTTTATCGCATGATTATAAGGTATGTTGTGCTTATTTTCTATCGTGCAGCTTTATCTTTGTTTATTGTTACAATTCTTCGTAATTTCAGTAAATAACCTCGACTTCTGTATCAATTTACAATAAACAACGTCTATTCTTCCTAATAAAATCACGATTTACTCGATATTTTTCGGTTAAAGACTATATATTAGTAATAGGTCATCGGATACAATATCATGCTAACATCGTGTTGTTTTTCAGTCAATTGTACTACGATGGCTTTCAACCCATAGCTGCTACGCTAGCATCGGCTGTGCATGCCGACCCTCCTTGTCCACCGAGCGACAGGTCAGTAAAATATCATTACAATGTACAAAACATTGCTAAAGAAATTTGTGACTATAAACAAGAATGTTTGTAGCTATAACACAGTTTCACACTCAGTAGAAATATCACTATTTTTCCTATTATGTTGTCAGAAGCCAGAAAATGTGACACTAATCTTGCCAAGAAGTACCATGTTCCCCAGTTATTGGGTTGTGGAGATCTGGTAGGCAGCCGTTCTACGTTAAAAACTGGTATTCAGCTGAATTCGGAATGACTGAAAGCTGACCTCAATATAGTTGGGAAAAGGCTAGGCAGATGAGTTATGTACAATTGCCTAGTAAGGGCAACTTAGTCTACTCTTTTCCATAGTTTTACTTGGATACATAATATAAGTCCAAAGTTTCTAGCAAAAACACTTTAATTACCTGCTTCAGCGCTTTATGGTATAAAATAGAGTCATAGTCTGCCTGTCTATCTCTCCGCTTACTTCTAAACTATGCAACAGATTTTGTATTGGTTTTAAGAAATTGATTGATGAATAAAAAAAGTGATTCAAGTGGAAGGTTTGTGTAAATAACTTGCACCTTAACTATTGTTACTGTTTAATTATATAAAAATACTGGCAGCGCCCCACGGTTCTACCCGCGTAATTCCCGTTCCCGTGGGAATATGGGGATAAAATATAGCCTATGTTACTCAGGGTGAATATAGCTTTCTAATGGTGAAAGAATTTTTGAAATCGGTCCAGTAGTTTTTGAGTTTATTTTTTACATACAAAAATACAAACCTTTCCTCTTTATAATATTAGTATAGATTCCATTTGTTCCCTACTATTACCTGTTTGTTACCTATGGTCACCATCATTTGGGTAGTTGTTGCAACATGTATGTAAGTTTTAAGTATATTGTGAGTACATAAATAAATAAATACATACATTTAAATTCAGCCAGTGTGTACTTTGTACATAAAATATATGCATCATAGACAAGACATAGACTATTGTTCTTAGGACAAATTGTTCTTCTCAGGCTCCTAAACCTAATGATGGTGGGTTTGCAACACGAGCCGGACCGCAAGGACCGTCTGGCCGCATCCAGCGGTGCTGAGCATTTGCTCGGAACAACTGGGTTTGGTAAGTTCATTAGTAATATTATGAATTTTGGCATTAAATCTGCTTTAACTACCAAGTAAGTTATATATGTCAAGTTTTCATCGCATGTAAAACATCTGCACTCAATGTTTTCAAAATGAGTCTAAGCCCAGAGGCGTCGGTTGTTACAATACAATTTTCCGTTTATTTGTCTAGTTGTTGCACCCCGCGCTTTCACCGGCTAGTTCCTATTCCCGCGGGAATGCAGGGATAAAATATAGCTATAGATAAAATATACCATATTAGTCGTAGAACCGACACCCGTTGGGGTAAACGAGTTCTAGAGTGGAGACCGCGTCTCGGCAAACGTAGTGTAGGACGTCCTCAGGCACGGTGGAGTGACGATTTGCGCAGGACGGCTGGCAGAAACTGGATGCGAGAAGCCGAAAATAGATCTAAGTGGCGTGCAATTGGAGAGGCCTATGTCCAGCAGTGGACTGTAACAAGCTGTTGATGATGATGATGATAGATAAAATATATATATGTTACTCGCTCATAATGTAGCTTTCCATTAGTGAAAAAAGGAAACAAACAAACAAAAAATTCCTCTTTATAATATTAGTACAGGATTATTTCTTTGTAAATATAATAGTTGCATGTCGCGGGTTTGACTCCCACACGGAACAAATTTTTGTATGGCCTACAGATAGTTGTTCCGGGTCTGGCTGTTTGTGTATGTGAGATTGTATGTTTGTTAACGCACCCACGACACAGAGCATATTCCTAGTGTGGGGTAACCCTTAAAAAGAATAGGGTAGTTGACTAAAGAAATCTGATTAGTCCGTCTGATAGATTACCAAAAAAAGAAGACGATACAGTGCGTTGAAAACTCGTGTGACGTCACTACTCGCTACAATTTTTAGCGAGCCGTGACGATCACACGATCCCACTCCTGATCTTTGATGCTTTTTATCTTCGTCAGTTTTTATAGATTTGATAAAGGAAAAAATACGTGTCCAATATTTTTCTATAATCTAACTGACGGACTAAACATAATCATATAATTTTTACTCAGGAAACATCCCTATTGTTTATACAGAGCACACAGTAGTAGTTACAGTAAATTAATTAGTTATACCTAAAATAATAAGTATACAGTTGAAAATTTTTAGTTATAACAATGACATGACATTTTCTTCCCCCAAAAGACTTAGAATACGAGATGGACGCCTCATCCCTAGCTCCCGAACCAGCGACCTATGAGACTGCTTATGTGACCTCGCACAAGATGGCGTGCCGGGCTGGCGCGTTCAGTGCGTGTGGACAGCTGGTCGCTACTGGATCCGTTGATGCTTCCATTAAGGTACGAGATTATACTCCTGCCCTAGGATGTTGCTTTGATGCTGGAATGCGAGGTCGTGGCTTGAACTTGAACAAATTGTCAAGGTCGCCCTTTTGTTTTTTGGATGGGAAATCATCAAATGACCCCTCCCGCCCTGGGTGGAGCGGTAGGGAGTGTCAGACTTCTACTGACTAAAACCCACCCGTGCTCCTCCATGTGCCCTTTGCGTTCCAGGGCCGCGGTAACTCTTTCGAACAAATTCCGCAACCCTAGCAGGCACCGACCCTATGGGGCCCCGTCTCTCAAGGTCGCCCTGTGATGAACTTTACGTTCCAAAGAACTATATCCGTGGTAGAAAACACCGTCTACTAGCCGTGCCCACAGCTCGAACAGTGGCCCGCGCCTCAGCCCCTGTTCCTCGCGCCCTGACTGCGCTTAATAACGTCATGGAAGCCAGCCCGAACTGTGACCTATTTGCAGATGATCTCAAAACTGTTTTGTGCGCTTGTCTTCACTTTTGTGAGAGCACAGTAAATTTATAACTTGCGTTTTGTTTATAATAATATTTTTGTTCTATCTTTTTGCTGTCTTTTTTATGATTATGATATGTTTACTGTATGTGTTAATGTAATTGGTCCACAAACCGTATTAACATAAATAAATAAATAAATAAATAAATAAATGAAGCACATTGCACTCTCAGAATTAAAGAGGCTTAACTCAAAATTCCTGTTACTTATAATTTAGTTATACAGGGTTATTTGTAAAACACCAACTACCTCTAAGAGGTCATTGTACTCATCATTATGAACAACTTTTACTATGGGACCAAACCTGAAATCGCGAAAATAAAAAACAGCTGTTCCTTACATTATGTTGGTATCAAAATGTAGGGGCCAGCTGACTTTTATCGCGATTTCAGGTTTAAATTTTGTATTATATATATATATTAATTTTGTATTGTATTTGAAAGTAGGTTAAACATAACACTTTTACACGTCCAATATTTTTGGGCTTAGGATAGTCCCTAAGAAGACACACCGAAACAAACTCAGAGGTCAAAGTCTCTTTTAAAGTCCATACAATCCGTACTGGTCAAATCATATGAGAACCGTGTAGGTTAATGTCTGAGGTAGGCTTTTGAGGAAAGTGCCACACAGATTTGAGTGGACCTGTCCAGACAGTGCAAGCATTTATCAGTTACCGTGTAGGTCAAACTTAGAACTTTAAGGAGCTCAACGATTTGACGAACAATACCAAAGTGGGCCGCAAGAATTACTCAATCTGTCAGACAAACTGCAATAAGACCCTAATATGGCGATCTACATAGTCCTCACATCACAATATGTTATATGAGAACCATGCAGATCTATGTCTGAAATGGAAATGGTCTTTTGCAGTGGCGAATGGTGATATGTTGAGAGAGGTAAGCCGTAGCAAAAAACAATTAAAACAACATTAATAAATGCTTACCTCAAATGTAATGTCAATCAAGTTTATTGAACGATGTCCGAAAGAACGAATGTACGAAATACAATAACGAGATTTCTCCATCTCGCTCACGCGCACGCATTTTGTATTACTGTCTCTATCATAACTCGGCGTATAGCGGCTTACCTCGCGGCCTAGAATCTCGGTGATCGCGGGCTGGTCATTGTGACGTCATGACGACTATTTTGCCTTATGAATTGAACAGTCAATAAGCTGATAGTGCCTGCGAGTTAAATAATGTTGTTGAATAGCAAAGTTTGTTGGAATTGAATATCCAGCGTTTTGTGATGTCGCTCTACTTTTAACAGTACTGATTTTGCGATTTTTCAATTACGATAGAGTAGTTGTGTTCCAAACTTCTGAAGGGAAGCCGGCGGGAATCGGCTTATGACCACGCTTCGCCACTGGTCTTTTGAGGAAAGAACCACACAGATTTAAGTGGGCCTGTCCCAATGGTTTATTAGGTGCCTTGTGTAAATGTTACAATAAATCTTTGTCAGCCCAGCACATCTTTGTAAATACAGCTTTAGAAATCTATCACTCAGAGAAGATTCCTACATGAAAGTGAATACGATAATTTTTTTTAATAGATTCTGGATGTCGAGCGTATGTTGGCTAAATCAGCTCCTGAAGAAGTGGATCCTGGCAGAGAACAACAGGGCCATCCCGTCATCAGGACTTTGTGAGTTAAACTTCATTTTTAAACTAGATATGGAACCCTCTCAAAGGCTGGCTTTTACTTCGGACAGAGGATAAGCATTGCCATACAACGTGGTAATGCCGCCAGTCTATTGGGTTCACTCCCAGTCGATAGCGATGCGGACGAGTTTTTTGATGCCATTTTGTAGTTAGGAGAATGATTGTGGAGGTCTGGTAGGCAGACGCTCCACGTAAAATACTGGTACTCAGCTGAATCCGGTATGACTGGGAGCCGACCCCAATATAGTTGGGAAAAGGCTAGGCAGATGATGATTGTAGTTAGGAGGATTTTAGTTTATTTTTATTTAAATTTGCAATAAAGTTATGATGATTTTTTCCAAGTTTTACTAGACATTTACTGGGTAAAAATAAAGTTTAAAATGTAGGTAGTGCATATGTAGGGCTGCGAAATTTGTTTGAAATAGTCACCGCGTCCCTGGAACGCAAAGGGCACTAGAAGGATCACGGGTGGGTTTTAGTCAGTAAGAGTCTAACGCTCCCTTAAAATGTGCCCAGAGCGAAAGAAATCATTTGAGGACTTGGCGGATCTAGGCGAAAATAAGTGTAAGAAATTTTCGTCACAACTCGAAAAAATATATTAATTACGAAATATCCTACCACGCCACCAACTCATTAGTGTTATACTTTTTACACGTTCTAGAATTTTCATATGAAGATAAAGTTACCTATACACTACCTTTTTCTCTGATTGGGATATCATCAAATGACTTCTCCCGCTCTGGGCGGAGCGGAAGAGTTCAGACTCTTACTGACTAAAACCCATCCGTGTTCCTCCTAGTGCCCTTTGCGTTTCAGGGCCGCGGTGACTCTTTCAAACAAATTCCTCAACCCTAGCAGGCACTGACCCTATGGGGCCCAGTCTTCTTTGCTGACATCTCTTTGACCCTCAGAGTCATAGTCTACAAACTAAAAAGTATCTGTTACATAGATACGACCACACAGACGAGATTACAGCGCTGGACTTCCACCCTCGTGAACAGATCCTCGTTTCCGCATCCCGGGACTGCTGCATCAAACTCTTCGATATCACTAAAGCCTCGGCTAAGAAGGCCTATAAGTCTATCACGGTAAGCAATATTGCAGCTACTAATAGGATATTTTACTGAAAAAACTTTTAGCAAAAAAAAAGCAACCGACTTCTAAACAAAAAAAAGTATAAAATAACTTAAGGCATTTTTTGGAATGAATTTCCTTATCGGACAGTAAGTACTTGGCGGACGGGCGCTAGTCGAAAAAAAGTGTAAGTGTAATAAACCTATTTAAAACATTGATTTCAAATCTCCTTCAGCGTCTGTGTTTATTACATTGCATTGAAAAATGTTAGTCCAATAATAGATTTTTGTTTGCAGGACGCCGAACAAGTGCTATGCGTAGCCTTCCACCCTCTTGGCGACCACATAATAGCGTCCAGCACTCAGCCGGTTATCCGGCTCTATGACGTCACGACCAGCGCTTGCTTCGTCTGTCCGATACCCTCTCACCACCACACCAAACAAGTCAACTCGATACAGTAAGTGGTTTTATTGATTTTGGGGTAATTCGAGCAAATAGGTACAGTTAGAGCAATTAGGGACCATGAGAGTAATTACGACACATAAGAGCATTTAGAGACGAATGAGCACTTAGGGATCATAAAAGTAATAAAGGAGCGTAAAAGTAATTAGGGAATATAAGAGTAATAACGTATCATTGTATGATTTAGGGTTCCTAAAACTTATTACGGGTTGCAATATTACTTTGGGGTCATAAGACACTGATCTATGTACGCAAGTAAATGGTAGTGGCGACCACATATTGCGTCAAGCACTCGGCCTGTGAACTGACTCTATAACGTCACGATCAGCGCGCGAATCGTATGTCCCATACCCTCTTACCACCATACCAAACAAGTCGACTCAAAACATTTAGTCGATTTTATTGATCTTGGGGTACTACGTGCAAATAGGGACGGTTAAAGCAATTAGGGTGTATGAGAGTAATTAGAGGTCAGGACCATAAAAGCAAATATGGGTCATTAGAGCAGTTTGGAGTAGAACGAGCTATTAGGGGTCGTTCCAGCAATTAGGGACCATACGAACAATTAGGGACCATATGAACAATTAGGGACCAGAACAGCAATTAGGGGCTAGAATCATTGAAACATGTTCGGACCGTAAGCACGTAGAGATAAAAAGACCACAACCTGAGAATATGAAGTAATAGGGATGTTTCCTGATTAAAAAAATATGATTTTAATTAGTCCGTCAGTTAGATTATAGGAAAATATTGGACACGTATTTTTTCCTTTATCAAATCTATATAAACTGACGAAGATAAAAAGCATCAAAGATCAGGAGTGGGAGCGTGTGACGTCACGGCCCGGTAAACATTGTAGCGGGTAGTGACGTCACACGAGTTTTCAACGCACTGTATCGTCTTCATTTTTTGTTTATGTGAAAAAAGAAAAAATACGTCTCGAATATTTTTTAGAAATCTATCTGACGGACTAATCAGATTTTTTTAGTTAACTACCTTATGGTCATACGTATCGTGTTGAATATGTATTTGGCCGGTTTTTCAATAATTCTTAGATACGTCGTATATACCAATTGTAGAATTAATGTGTATTATTTTTTCTAGATTCTCCCCCAACGGGAAATACTTTGCTAGTGGCAGTGCAGACGGCTCAGTCAAGTTATGGGATACGGTCTCGAACCGATGCTTCAACACATTTATCAACGCTCACGATGGTTCTGAAGTTTGCTCTGTCGCGTTCACGAGGAATAGCAAGGTATGCTGAATTATCAAGAACTTGGTTGATTAAGCTTAGGGAGTCTCAAAGTTGTGGAATTTGTTCAAAAGAGTCACTTTGCCCCATCATTTAAAAAAGTGGTCAAAATAAGTTGGTTTTTGGGTCTTGTCTGTTAAACAGATAAGGCCCATACTCTGAGGTTCATACATAAGATTTATGGGATTTGGATTGGATTGATTTATTGGCGACAGATAAATGCTTAAAATATTCATAGAATATTTAGTTATACATAATATTCACTTAAATAAATAATTAAACTAAATACATAATTATATATAATAAAAAAAACTAAAATAAATAATTAAATTGAAATAAATATTTAAAAGTTTTTTCCAAGATCTTCGAGGTCACGTTGTTTACAATTTCACGCGATATTTTACAATACTTATTACGGTGTTTTGCAATTTTCCGCTGACATGCATTCCTTACATTTATGTTCGTATAACTAATCAAAATGAGGGACAGCTGATTTTTTCCGCGATTTCAGGTTTGGTCCCATAGTAAAAGTTGTTCATAATGATGAGTACAATGACCTCTTAAGAGGTTGTTGTTGTTTTACAAATCTACTATATAAAAATAAGTCGGGTTTTCCTTCCTGACGCTATAACTCCAGAACGCACGAACCGATTTCCACGGTTTTGCATTCGTTGGAAAGGTCTCGGGCTCGGTGAGGTTTATAGCAAAGAAAATTCAGGAAAAATGTCAACAGAAAAGCGGGAAAATATTTTTTCCTTTTTTTATATATGGCTAAACAACGTTTGCTGGGTCAGCTAGTAACCCTATAGTATTGAGGTCTGCTATGGAAATCTATACTAATATTATAAAGCTGAAGAGTTTGTTTGTTTGTTTGTTTGTTTGTTTGTTTGTTTGTTTGTTTGTTTGTTTGTTTGAACGCGCTAATCTCAGGAACTACTGGTTCGAATTGAAAAATTCTTTTTGGGTTGAATAGACCATTTATCGAGGAAGGCTTTAGGCTATATATCATCACGCTTAAGCCAATAGGAGCGGAGCAGTGATAAAGAATGTTTTAAAATCGGGGATTCCACGGGGACGAAGTCGCGGGCAGCAGCTAGTAACTAATATAATTAATTGTTTTACAGTATTTATTGACTTCTGGATTGGATTCGTCTATCAAACTCTGGGAGCTGGCCAGCAGCAGATGTCTCATTCAATACACTGGAGCTGGAACCACAGGTACCTCATCAGAACTCAGGCATAATCAGCCTTTTAACGTCCCCACTGCTGGGACACAGGCCTCCTCTCTAGGAGAGGGAATGGGCCGTAATCCAGCACGCGGGCCCAGTGCGGGTTGGTGAATGTCACATGTCTTCGGATTTTTGGTTCTAGGACATGCCGGTTTCCTCACGATGTTTTCTTTCATCGTTTTGAGAGCAGTGGTGATGAAATAAATTACACAAAGTAATATGCCTGGCTGGGTTTGAATCCGCGACCTACAATTCGTAAGTCGGGGCAGTTACCACTCGGCCACCACTGCTCCCTGCAGAACTCAGGATATGAGACAACTTCTTTGAAACAGGGCTTCAAGTCTGCTATTACAATAGTGTCAGAATGGTCTATCATTGATTTCATAATGGTTGATTTTGACAAGTTTGGTAATCTACTAATATAAAAGCGTCATTATGGCTTTCCAATTGGGTCAACCACTGACACTCCATCGAAAGATATGGCATAGAATGGTAATCACTTACATAATCTGTTAGCATAAGCTGTTCCTTACATTTATGTTCGTATAACTAATCAAAATTTATGGAACAGCTGATTTTCTTTTCGCGATTTCAGGTTTGGTCCCATAGTAAAAGTTGTTCATAATGATGAGTACAACGACCTCTTAAGAGGTTGTTGTTGTTTTACAAATAACCCTGTATATATGGATTATTTTTCTTTCTAGGCAAACAAGAACACCACGCTCAAGCCATATTCAACCACACTGAAGACTACGTGATGTTTCCTGACGAGGCGACCACGTCCCTCTGTACCTGGCACTCCAGGAGCGCCAGCCGGTGCCAGCTCATGTCTCTGGGACACAACGGCGCCGTCAGGTAAGGAAGACATAGCCCAGGGTCGCAGTACACGCCCCGGGCGTCGGGAAACGCAGGGCGATTCCCGGCCACCTACTGCGCGGGCCTGCGGATGGCGAGCTATGGGTGGCTCGCCGTCCGATAGCAACCAGGCCCGAGGCGACGGCGCCGAGTGTTCCAGGCGCGCAAAGAAAACGGGGCCCCATAGGGTCAGTGCCTGCTAGGGTTGCGGAATTCGTTCGAAAGAGTCACCGCGGCCCTGGAACGCAAAGGGCACAAGAAGGATCACGAGTGGGTTTTAGTCAGTAAGAGTCTGACACTCTCTTCCGCTCCGCCCAGGGCGGGAGGGGATTGTATTGGATGGGAAATCATCATTTGAATGATTTCCCGTCCAAAAAAAGGGGCCCAGTCGACCTATTATGACGTCTTAGATCCATCATGATTTCTGTGTCAGAGAGAGACGGAGTTACACAAGACGAATAGCACTATCTCTTTCCCTCACACGAATCATGATAGCATTGGCACTTTGTAATACGGCCACAGGACTATTATAAATATTGATCTCTATTTCCAGATTCATCGTCCACTCCGGTACAGCGCCGGCATTTCTAACCTGCAGTGATGATTACCGAGCACGATTCTGGTACAGACGCAACACGCATTAGCGGGCGCCAGTAGAATCCATTGAAGACGAGAATGAATAGATATTCTGACTACCAGCCAGTGATGGTACATCGGTTAAAGGTGTATTGACTAAAACTCTCTGCCTGCATCGGGGTTTCCTAACGCATTCAAGTCTAATCTCTTCAGAATTAGAGTGAACTGGCTTCTTCTGGGTAAGCTCATTCCATCGTCGACTTCACCTCTGACCTTTTTTTCCGGATGGTGAATCATCAAATGACTTCTCCCGCTCTGGGCGGAGCGGAAGGGAGTGTCAGGCTCTTACTGACTAAAACCCACCCGTGTTTCTCCTAGTGCCCGGGGCGTTCCAGGGCAAGGTGACTCTTTAGAACAAATTCCTGCACCCTAGCAGGCACTGACCCTATGGGGCCCCGTCTACTTTGCTGACGGCTCTTTGAGGCGCGCGTGGAACACTCGGCGCCGTCGACTCGCGCCTGGTTGCTATCGGACGGCGAGCCCCCCATAGCTCGCCATCCGCAGGCCCGCGCAGTAGGTGGCCGGGAATCGCCCTGCGTTTCCCGACGCCCGGGGCGTCTTCTTCTGTTGCGGCGGCTGGAGCGTGAGGTTTCCCTCTCCCGTACGCGGTCTGCCTCATCATCATCTGCCTAGCCTTTTCCCAACTATATTGAGGTCGGCTCCCAGTCAAGCCCGATTCCGCCGAATACCAGTATTTAACGTGGAGCGGCTGCCTACCAGACCTCCACAACCCATTAACTGGGTAACACGGTACTTCTTGGCAAGACTGGAGTCAGATTTACTGGCTTCTGACAACCTGTAACGGCTGCCAAAGATCCACAAATGACAGCCGGGACCAACGGCTTCACCTGCTTTTCGAGGCACGGAGGAAACTCGGTATGTTAAGATGTTCACCCATCCACAGACCAACCTTGGCAAGCGTTGCTTAACCTTGAACAATCGACCCATGCCCAGACTTTTGCTTGGTAAAGAGCTTCTGAAGACAAAATACATCTATGCTCTTGTCTAAACCATCACTTTTGGTGTCAAGCATCGCCGTCGCAATGGATTCTACTGTTTTTCTGTCTTGTCATTTCTCATGAAATGCTGGACTCTTATTGATAAGATTTTGGTAAAATTTATAGATTAATAAACTGTTATTTTACAGTGAATACATAAACTTTGAAGATGTTTCTAAAATTATATTGATGTTTTTCAAATATTTGGTGTCTGCATAATCAGTAATGTGAAAACGCGAAACTAAAAACTGTTATTCTCATATCCATGTGTTGTGACTCTCTTAAGAAGAAATACTATCTAATATGTAAAATATGTTTGCCTATCAATGTTAGTTAAAATACGTAACCAATTAATAAATTCATGTTGTATTATGAAAATGTTTATTCGACAAATTAATTTAAGCAAATAGGATATAATATTCAATAGAAAAAAAAACATTATATCAGTGACATGTTATAAAAAATCGGCGTTATTCCATAGTCAAATAAAATAAAGGTCTTCAATAATAAAATTGTGTGTTTTATTGCATAAGATCACATTCTAGACCAAATTATTATTTATTACACCCTTCTTTTTTATACACCATAATCTGTTAGAAAGTGTAATTTTCACTCTTGAAAACTAAATTTAATCATCAAATGCAATCAAAGCTTTTATTCAGCTAGCTAGATTATTCAGGAGCTTGCTCGCTTCGCTCTCTCAGCTCGTGTGAAAGAGTCTCAGTGTTCTGATCACTGGTAGTATAGCTAGGCTCGCTTCGCCCGCTCGTTTTAAGAGTGGGTTGGCTCCACTGATTTTCTTGTGGGCTCGCTTCGCTTTCTATATTCGATGGGTATAATGTCTGGTCATATTGTATGATCTCGGTTGCATTTCTCATCATTAAAATATAACAATCTAAGTAGACTGACACTACACGTAAGATTTCGTTACATTTGTGTTTTTAATGAAAACAATTAGCATAGTTTCTCGGACTTTTAAAATATATCCTTTTAATTGTTAGTTTCTAAAAGACCCAAATCTAAAAGCTTCAAAAGACTACTACAACCCTGTTGAAGTGACTAATACACATACTGTAAATGTAATGACTAAAACACTTACTGCTACGACTAAATGCCTACTAAAGTGACTAAAATACCCACTTACCTGACTATGAAGTTCCACTGAAGGGTCCCTTTTATTTTATGGCCGACTAACGGCCGAACCCAATAACCGATCTATCACATACTGGAGATAGAAAAACAAATGAAACAACAGAAAACCTATATAATTTTTCTTGAGTTTTCTGTTGTTTCATTTGTTTTTCTATCTCCAGTATGTGATAGATCGGTTATTGGGTTCGGCCGTTTCGGCCGTTTCGGCCGTAAGGGGACCTGTCATGTCCTTGGAGATTGATTTAAGTACTTACTGAAGTGAAACTGTTATGACTTAATTACCAACTGGAGAGGCTTAAATGGCTACTGTAACGACTCCAATACCTACTAAAGTGACTAAGAAACTGACTGTAGTGACTAAATACCCACAGTCATGACTAAAATACCCATAGTTACGAATATTACAAAAAAAAAACCCACAGTAATAAATAAAATACCCACAGTAATGAATAAAATACCCACAGTAATGAATAAAATACCGACAGTAATGAATAAAATACCCACAGTAATGACTTAAATAACCACAGTAATGACTAAAATCCCTACTAAAGTGACTAACCTGACTATAAAGTTCCACTGAAGACTCTCCCTTCAGCTGATGCCCGGTGAGGTAGGTGTTGTGACTGCTCGCGATGTAGTACTGACTGAGGGGACCCGTCATGTCCTTGGAGATTGATTTGTGGACTTCTTCCTCTTCGGATGTTGAGGATTTGCTGTGGATGAAGGGATATAGTTAGATTTTATTATGTAACTAGCTGACCCAGCAAACGTTGTTTTGCCATATATAAAAAAAAAATGAAAAAAGATTTTCCCGCTTTTCTGTTGAATTTTTTCCTGAATTTTCTTTGCTATAAACCTCACGGAGCCCGAGACCTTTCCAACGAATGCAAAACCGTGGAAATCGGTTCGTGCGTTCTGGAGTTATAGCGTCAGGAAGGAAAACCCGACTTATTTTTATATAGTAGATAGGGTAGTTAACTAAAAAATCTGATTAGTCCGTCACATAGATTTCCAAAAAATATTGGAATTTTTTTTTTTTTTTTTTTTTGTATATTTTCTTTTTTCGCATAAATAAAAAATGAAGACGATACAGTGCGTTGAAAACTCGTGTGACGTCACTACTCGCTACAATTTTTGCCGGGCAGTGACGTCACACGCTCCCACTCCTGATCTTTGATGCTTTTTATCTTCGTCAGTTTTTATAGATTTGATAAAGAAAAAAATACGTGTCCAATATTTTTCTATAATCTAACTGACGGACTAATTAGAATCATATTTTTTTATCAGGAAACATCCCTATTACAGATCTGGGGCGCCAGATCTACAAGCGAGTGTCTCGTGGCAGTCTGATTGTCCTGCCACTTTATTAATTAACAATACAGTATGAACGTGTCTATACGACTTTTTATGAGAGCAGTGGTGGCCGAGTGGTAACGGCCCCAACTTACGAATAGTAGGTCGCGGGTTCAAACCCAGCCATGTGCATTTCTTTGTGTGATTTCTTTCATCACCACTACTCTCAAAATGGTGAAGGAGAACATCGTGAGGAAACCGGCATGTCCTAGAACCAAAAATTCGAAGACATGTGACATTCACCAACCCACACTGGGCCCGCGTGCTGGATTACGGCCCATTCTCTCTCCTAGAGAGGAGGCCTGTGTCCCAGCAGTGGGAACGTTAAAAGGCTGATTATGCTTATGCTTATGTGTACTACACGCGGCGATTTGAAATGTGTTGTAATGGAAATGTCAGTGGGTCGAGTAGAATGCTGAACACAATGTCGTGATAACTGTTAATGGTTGTTCCTTTAGGAACTTCTAAGTAGTAGCCTAGAAGTGTTTGGGTTTGTGCCCGGTTAATAGATTCGTCTCTTATGATTACACGGAACTAAGTTACCTAGACCAAATTGATGAAGAGGAAATTCGGGTGTTACCTATTATTTTTGAAAGGATACACCACGTATAAAATTACATTCCTCTTCGTCTATAGTTGTGTGCTGGGACTGATATTGGTTTTAAAGACGGAATATAAGTCCTTTTTGATATTTTTATATTCAGCCGTTTCTCCTTCCGATAGTTGATACAAAGCTGAGTTGATCAGCCGTTCTAATAGGGTAGTTAACTAAAAAAATCTGATTTGTCCATCAGTTAGATTATAGAAAAATATTGGAGACGTATTTTTTCTTTTTTCACATAAACAAAAAATGAAGACGATACAGTTCGTGGAAAACTCGTGTGACGTCACTACTCGCTACAATTTTTACCGGGCAGTGACGTCACACGCTCCCACTCTTGATCTTTGATGCTTTTTATCTTCGTCAGTTTTTATAGATTTGCTAAAGGAAAAAATACGTGTCCAATATTTTTCTATAATCTAAGTGACGGACTAAACAATCATATATTTTTTACTCAGGCAACATCCCTATTCTGTCAATGTCTCACCGTGATAACTTAGGTTGAGTAAGCATGAAGTGAACTGTAATTTCTTATTAATTTTTTATTTTTCTGGATGGGTAATCATCAATTGACTTCTCCGCTCCGTCCAGAGCGGGAGCGTCAGATTCTTACTGACTAAAACCCATCCGTGTTCCTCTTAGTGCCCTTTGCGTTCCAGGGCCGCAGTGACTCTTTCGAACAAATTCCACAACCCTAGCAGGCACTGGCCCTATGCGGCCGCGTCTTCTTTGCTGACAGCTCTTTAAGGCGCGCGTAGAACATGACGCGCCGTAAACGCTTGGTTGTTATCGGATGGCGAGCACCGATATATCGCCATCCGCAGACCCGCGCCTACTGTGGCCGGGAAATCAACAGCTCCCTTCGTGATCAGTTCAAGTAAAGCGCGGTGAGATTGTTACAGAATCGAACGCAGAACTTTACAGGCTTTAGATGTGAATTGGCTCGTCTATTTTAAACTCAATCGAACAACTTTAGATGTGCTTTTTACAGGTGTTATTTTAAAACAGTTTATTTACTTATTTATTTAGTTGTTCACAAATACGACGACAATGATGTATCACAAAATGGAAAAAAGCCTGTGTGAACTAGCCACTTACAGGCATGCACATCATTTGCAGGCTAAAAAGATATCGAATATAAAAAAAAGACTTAAACAATCATTCAAATAATAAGAAAGTTATAAAATAAAAAAGACGAAATTAATAAATATTGATTAAACATTATTATTATTAAATTGAATTAAATCATAGGTATCCTTAGTAACTAAAACTTTAAATATTATTAATTATTCAATTCCATTGTATACAAAATGACAAATAATAGTAGCAAATGGTATACAATAAAATAGAAATAGTAAAAAAAAATAATGAAATAATACAAAAGGTAATGCAAATAACAAAAAAAATATTGAAGCAAAATTGAAAGAAATAAAAATATGGGAGCTGAGTTAAGCAGGCGGTTCTTTAGGATCTTCTAGGTTAAGCAACGCTTGCCGAGGTTGGTCTGTGGAGAAGTCTCGTTATGTTAAGATGGTCACCCATCTTAACATAACGAGACTTGCCTCGGAAAGCACGTTAAGCCGTTGGTCGCGGCTGTCATTTGGAGATCTTTGGCAGTCGTTACGGATTGTCAGAAGCCAGAAAATCTGACATCAATCTTGCCAAGAAGTACCGTGTTCCCCAGTTAATGGGTTGTGGAGGTCTGGTAGGCAGCCGCTTCACGTGAAATACTGGTATTCAGCTGAATCCGGCTTGACTGGGAGCCGACCCCAATGTAGTTGGGAAAAGGCTAGGTAGATGATGATGATGAGTAAAGCAGGCGGTTGATCACAGGTCAATTTCAGTAATTTTGTCTTTAAATTTTTGAAGACTGTTCTAATACACTTACGTTATAAAGTTGGCTCTCATCTGTTCAGGCACGAAGGCATAATTGTCTTTATCTGTGAGGAACCTGACGAAACCTTCGAATGAGAGGCAGTTGTCAGCTCGAAGAGTTGGGTCCGGTTCGTGTCTCTAGAGGAAAAGAAGAAATATAAGTTGTTTTTTTATTATTTTTGAAGTTAGAAGTCAAAAGTGCGATCATTATCATTAACTAGCTGCTGCCCGCGACTTCGTCCCCGTGGAATCCCCGATTTTAAAACATTCTTTATCGCTGCTCCGCTCCTATTGGCTTAAGCGTGATGATATATAGCCTAAAGCCTTCCTCGATAAATGGTCTATTCAACCCAAAAAGAATTTTTCAATTCGAACCAGTAGTTCCTGAGATTAGCGCGTTCAAACAAACAAACAAACAAACAAATAAACAACAAACAAACAAACTCTTCAGCTTTATAATATTAGTAATTATAGATTATCATTCCAGCTGAAGTGTCTCTAGAGGAAAAGAAGAAATATAAGTTGTTTTTTTATTATTTTTGAAGTTAAAAGCGAAGTTAGAAGTCAAAAGTGCGATCATTATCATTATTTATCATTCCAGTTGAAAGACATCCACTGTTGGACATTAGACATGGGTAGCTCGCGAATAAGAGATAAAATTGAACTAGCTCTTTGAATACAATCTAGCTGTCAGTCGCTCAGTCGTTCACGGAATAGCTCACTAGTTCATTTAGTTCATTGGCTCATTGACTCTATACTCTGTGGCTTTGCGAGTTACGCCTAAGCCTGTTCAAGTATGAAGGAAAATCATTGGCTTTCTTATATTTATTTATTTGTAATAAGTACAAACAACCCAATGAATTCTAATTTTATCTATAGCTCGCAACTAAGTTAAATGAACTAAATAACTTAAAGATTTTAAAGAGCCATTGAGCTATTTGTCTCGTTTGACTTGCGTAAAGTAGCGCGGCTCAATTTGATCTGTAGCTCGCAAGTAAATCAAATGAGCTCAAGAGTTATTCGGTGAGCTAAAGAGCTAAAAGAGTGCTCTTTTGACCAAAAGAGCTGTATCTCTCTTTTCTTTTCAGTGAGCTACATTTCGCATGTGTATTGGACATAGGCCTCTCCCAAGTGGGTTCCCGCACCCATCGTCAGGTCATTAGTCCATCTTGTGAAAGACCTTCCAACTCTGCATCTTTCAGTAGGTATTCACTAATCAAGAACCAGAACAGGTGCGATGGGTACTGTAATTGTTATGTGCGACATTTCCAAGTACAGATAGGGTTCCAAGTTTGTTTCTCAAGCCACAATGCTTTTGGATTATTGTGACAGGAATTTCAGTAGGTAGCAGTCGAAGTCTGGGGTTTGGGATTACTCCAGAGGGCTAATTGTTGTTAATTATTTAAAACGCTCATCACAGTGACATTCAATGTTAAAAACTTGTTTTTTATAATTCTGTATTTAGTAACAACAAACTAAAATATAGCATAAAAAAATTCGTCCTCAACGCTGTCAGCTACCAACCCGCACTGGGCCCGCGTGGTGGATTACGGCCCATTCCCTCTCCTAGAGAGGAGGCCTGTGTCCCAGCAGTGGGAACGTTAAAAGGCTGATTATGCTCATGCTGTCAGCTAGTAATGTGCCCACGAGACTGGCGTCATTGCCACAATGGCAATGCTTAGCCTGTATTAAAAGCTAGCTCTTGGGTCACGGGAAGTGATAAAAATTTGGAATATTGGTGATGTTTTTGACTACCTATCTGTTTGCGCTTGCGATTAGGATGCAAAGGCTCCTTTAAATACGAATATTACCCTTATGTTAAACATCAATAGTTTAGTTTTCTATATATAGGTAACATTTGCAGCAAGTCGATGACACTTCTGCTAATCTCTTGAAAGGATAAGCAGGCTGTGATATTTAGGTACCTGTTTTACAAATGTTCTAACTCTCTAGCTATTCTGACTTCTAACGCTTTAAAATTTTGTTATATTGCTTAATCAATGCATTATATTCACCTGTATAATATCTTTGAGTTGCAGCTCAGTCTTTGGTTCATTCTGCCTTGTTTCACAGAATTTTCCAAGTGTTGGCAAGGAAAGTACTCTGCCGCTGACGTCTGGACAAGCTCCTGTTAACAGTTAAAAAAAAAACAACTAAGTATAAATACCTACTCTGTCTGTTGCCTGACGGAATAGGGATGTTTCCTGAGTAAAAATTATATGATTATGTTTAGTCCGTCAGTTAGATTATAGAAAAATATTGGACACGTGTTTTTTTCCTTTATCAAATCTATAAAAACTGACGAAGATAAAAAGCATCAAAGATCAGGAGTGGGAGCGTGTGACGTCACGGCTCGCTAAAAATTGTAGCGAGTAGTGACGTCACACGAGTTTTCAACGCACTGTATCGGCTTCATTTTTTGTTTATGTGAAAAAAGAAAAAATACGTGTCCAATATTTTTTGGAAATCTATCAGATGGACTAATTAGATTTTTTTAGTCAACTACCCTATTCTGGAAAGTGCGGATTGTACATTAGTGGTAAGAAAGAAGTATTTCCCATACATATCATCAAATGACTTCTTCCGCTCTGGCCGGAGTGGAAGGGAGTGTCAGACTTTTACTGCCTCCAAATGCGGTTGGCGTTCCAGAGCTGCGGTGACTCTTTCGAACTAATTCCGCAACCCTGTCACTGACCCTATGGGGACTCGTCTTCTTTGCTGACAGCTCTTTGAGGCGCGCGTGGAACACGACGCGCCGTCGACGCGGGCCTGGTTGTGATTGGACGGCGAGTCATTTTTGTTGAGTTGCTCGCCAACCGCAGACCCGTGCCTGCAACTCCCGGCACCTGGGAATCGAAGATTCCCTCTCCCTCACGCGGTCTGCCTCCTCCTTCGCTAGCATTGCTGCTTCGCAAAAGGAGGTGACTGCTTCCCATGCCTTCTCACTCCAGACCATGAATTGAACCAGGGCCGGGAAAAGGTACCTACCTAGTAATCGTTTCAGTGTGATATCTTACCTGGTAATGCTGCAGCTGCCAGAAGGTCGAATGCTTTCTTCCTTCCCACCTTGTCGCTAGGAGGCTCAAGGTCCAAAGACCCATTCCTTGTTAGTAGACCTGAATAAACAAAGCAGCATCATCAACTTTACGACCTGAAGGCGAGAGTTTATACTTCTAATCGTTCAAAAATTAGTTAGGTAAATTTAATGAAATGAACAAATAATTTATTTAAAGTTTCCTACAATGAACAATGTGTAATTGCTATTGACTTGCATTAAAGAGACGATACGTAATGAGTTCACTACCACAGCAAATTTGTACTTTTTAACCGACTTCTAAAAAAGGAGGAGGTTCTCAATTCGGATGTTTGTATTTTTTTTTTTTTTTTTTTTATGTTTGTTCGCGCATAACTCCGTCGCTTTTCAACCGATTTGAAAAATTCTTTTTTCGTTCGAAAGGGTATACTTCCCAAATGGTCCCATGAAAATTTTATCGAAATCGACCAAGCGGTTTTCGAAAAATCTAAAAAGAAATATCTAATTTACCTACATTGACGACCTCTTAGTTTACTCTGCAAAGGAGCAGTACGTTTTTTTTACACCAATGTGATTGGTTCGTTTAGGTGGGGGAGGGGAGGGGGTTTAGGTACCACTAAAAAGTGAAAAATAAAAAACTTTTTACAAAAAAATACAACCGACTTCCACAAAAAATCAAAAAAGTACAAAATAACGTTGATTTCGGAAGTCGGTGTTCAAAAAATGAAAAAGGAACCACAAACACCGAGTTCCGAAATCAACGTTATTTTGTACTTTTTTGATTTTTTGTGGAAGTCGGTTGTATTTTTTTGTAAAAAGTTTTTTTCTTGATACCCACGACATTGTAAAACTTATTGTGCATCTACTACTTACTAGTTTATTTAAGTACCTATCTACATTTATTTTGTCAGTGTATTTAGTATTTAAGAATTACTTGTATTTCTCATAATAAGTGAATTGTAGATATTCTTTTGAGAAATAAATGTCTTAAACCAGAAATACAAGTTGCAATGTCGTATGAGCGACCATCAATGTCGAAAATTTGACAAAATGTATGGAAATAGTTCCTTGAAAACACGAGTAAGTATTGTGTACCCTCCGGTTGTTTTTTAAAACATGGTAACATTAAATAACGTTTAACACAAGATACCTTGGATGTTGCTACGGCCCTGTAAGTGGACGTTGGTCTGTAAAACGAGTCCGTCATTTTGTTGCAATCTATCTATGCTAATTTTATAAAGAGGAAAGATTTGTATTTTTGTATGTAACGAATAAACTCAAAAACTACTGGACCGATTTCAAAAATTATTTCACCACTTGAAAGCTACATTCACCCTGTGTAACATAGGCTATATTTTATCCCCATATTCTCACGGGAACGGGAACTATGCGGGTGAAACCGCGGGGCGCTGCTAATTTGTAATAATGTAGTTTCGTATGGGCGTGCGCCTGCCCGAAAAGTGATAGCAACGCACGCCCGTGTGTATAAATGCATGTGGACTGCAGGCGGGTCGCGGCACTGTCAGTCAATGCTGCTTCTTCACGACACCTCAGCGGTCATTCTCACCGGGTAAAACCCCCAGTGACCTGATGGAGGCCTGTACCAGTGGCGGGAACATTAAAACCTGGTGGACTGACCTGTTCTAAAGATAGCTCTGCTTCGAAACAGTTCGGGAGAACTTCGGCTCTTTTCGGCTCCAAGGAGAGGTGATCGGTTTCTTGGCACTGCTAACTGCTCGAATATATCTCGGAGTTCTGATCGCATTACTAGGCTGCGAACAAAACATAATTTTATTATTATTATTAGGTAGGCACATAATCTGTTGGACCAGAGAGGATTTCCCAGTAGTAGAATAAAAAGTAGACGCTCGCTATAGGGCGCGCTTGTTAAAGTTTTTCAAGTTGGTTTGAATCAAACCAACTTGAAAAACTTTTAGAAGCGGTTAGAAGGTAAAATCAAACCGTTTGATTTTACCTTCTAACCGTTGATTTGAAATTGTAGAAAAAAATATTATGTTACGAGGGGAAGTTTTGCGACAGATTTATGTAATAAATCTTGATTTAAAACACCAGTTGCAGTGAGTACTCGTACCTAAGCTTTTATGTAAAAAATTGTTTTTTTTTTCGTGAGGAAGAGGAATCGTCAGCGTCTGTGCAGTTCAATTCCTAAACTCTAATTGCAGCCCAAAAATATGGCAGACTTATTAATTTTTGAAACTTTGCAATCCAAACTAATAATATAAAGAGGAAAGATTTGTATTCTTGTAGGCCAAAAGTAGTTCTACTGATAATAATTTAAAACGTTAAAACGCTTTTGGACCTCCTGTCCTGCACTGATTCGGACTGTACCTTTAAAGTGGATATTATGTGCAAAGAGATATTTATTTACCAAGGTCAGTAACTATAGGGAACGTGCAGAAACTATAGGTGGCAGCACAGACGCGTCAGTATCAAGTTAATTTTACTTATAAGTTTCAAATTTGCAACGCTAGATGGCACAGTCTACTTCGTGCACGTTCCCCTAAACGGTGGGCGCAGGAAGCATAGGTGGCAGCACAGGACAAATATTTACAACGTAAAAGATTCAGATTTGCAACACTAGATGGCATAGTCTACGCCGTTGCCTTGTACTTTTTTTTTCTGTTAATTATTTCAATATTTGTAAATATGTGAGTACCATGAGCATGAGATATTTAGAAGTTTACCTCTGCTGGTAATACTTTGTTCTATAACTAGTATACTTGGTGCATCGTCCTCACATATATGAAGTATTTTTTGTATACCAAATATTGTAAAACGTTTATTTGAAAAGAGTAACTATGGAGTTTCTTGTCCGTTTTTCTCCATAAGAATCTACCTTTGCGAATGGACGCTAGGGTCACTTAATTATGATACATTTTATTGATGACGTTCAAAAGTGCCGTTAATGGCCTAAGTAATTGAAATAAACGTTTTGACTTTTGACCGTGCTCGTTCCCTATACAGAAATAATTCTTTCAGCAAAAATCTAACTTCAATTTTGAGTAGTTACCTGAAACTCAAATGGTCACGACAAATGGAGCAAAAGAGTGACACGGTGGTACCCCAGAGAAGGCAAAAGGAAGAGAGGCAGACCTCAAAAAAGATGGGATGACGATATCAGACGAGTGGCAGGAGTAATGTGGAACAGAGTGGCTCAAGAAAGATTAGAATGGAAAAGGTTGGAGGAGGCCTTTGCCGACTGGCAAACTGATCTATCGATGATAACAAAAGAACAGATATTAGTTTAAGTACTTAGTTTATTTAGTTTAAGAGTATGTGTAGTTTTAGATATAAATTTATTGTAAACATTTAAGATCTGAATAAAAGGCTATATTATTATTATCTCCTTTATTCATTTTTCTTACCTACTCATTTACATTTTTAAATATTTCTTTAAAAAAACATTTAAAAATATAAAAAATAGTCGTCCGCCGGTATCGGGAGCAGGGTCCAAGCTACCGGTGGTTAGGGCTCCAGAGAAAGGAACCTCCTCACAATACGAGCCGTATCAAGGAGTACTGCCTTCTGTATCAGACCCTTCACCCAACTGCGTAACGCCAGCTTCGACAGGTGGTCGTCGAAGCTTTTGGCCATCAGACCATTGGCCGTAACGACAATCGGCACAATGACAGCCGAGTCCACATTCCACATGTCGACAACCTCGTGTGCCAAGTCGAGATACTTGATTTGCTTCTCTTTCTCAGCCTTCACGAGGTTCTCGTCATGTGGGATGGTAACATCGATAATCATTGTGCGGCGCGCTAATCGGTCTATCACCACTATATCCGGCTTATTGGCAACAATAGTCCTATCAGTGATGATAGACCGATCCCAGTACAACGTAACATGGCCATTCTCGAGAACTGGGTCGGGCACATACTTGTAATACGGTACCTCAGAATCCACAAGTTTGTATTTCAAAGCAAGTTGCTGATGGATAATCCTGGCTATTATTATTATTATTATTATTATTACCTGAAACTCCTGAACAGCGTTACGAAGTCCATGAAGTCCAGTTGAGTATCGTACCCCACGGAACCCGTTCTCAAATGTTTCAGGTTCTCCCAAAATCGCTCACTGGTCTCCAGTCTTCTTAAACTGAGGACAAATTATACATAAATAACAATTACTTAAGTTAGTTCATATTTTGTAAGTAATAAAGTTTGATATAGGTATTTATTTGTTTAGGCAAACCAACTTAATACAAACAAAAGACATAATACATTTAATTTTAAAATATAATAGCATTACATGCATCTAAATTATAGGTAAACACAGCATTGAATGAGATCTCACTATGCAATAATAATTAAAAAAATCATTTTAATTTATAGAAAAATGTATTGGTAGGTAATGGAAAAATGTATAACAATTTCATTATGAACTGTGTTAATACCATTTAATACTACAAAAAAATCTTTGTTACATTAATTTAAATTAAATAGGTTTGAGTTACGTTAAAGAAGATATTTATTCCATTATTGTGCACTGGAAAAGCTAAATACAGAGTTGATATGACAGAGGGGCGTTAAATTACACTACGTATATGTACTATACGTGTTTAGTATTAATTCGATACGGTATAAAAATAGAAAGTACCAAAAATGAGTTTTTTTTTCGAACAAACTAGCAAGCTTTGATTTGTAAATCAGAGTAAAACACAACGACCCTTTGTAAATAAATTTAACAGACCTTAGATACCAAATCGGCACCGTCGTTTGGTTGTACTTGTGGCTTGCGTCAGAGTGGTAACAACGCATCGTAGGTTATACTCAGATTTATCGTTTTAAGGGGCATAAACCTATGCGTATAGACATAATTAGCTGTTAAGAAATATACATCATGTTCAAACGGGGCCAAAACTTAAAAAATCATTTGCGACTAAACTACTGCTCCTATTTATAATTGATTTTTGGTACAGAGCTTGTAAATGGTGCCTAGTATAATAGGGTAGTTGACTAAAAAAATCTAATTAGTCCGTCAGATAGATTTCCAAAAAATATTGGACACGTATTTTTTCTTTTTTCACATAAACAAAAAATGAAGCCGATACAGAGCGTTGAAAACTCGTGTGACGTCACTACTCGCTACAATTTTTACCGAGCCGTAACGTCACAAGCACCCACTCCTGATCTTTGATGCTTTGTATCTTCGTCAGTTTTTATAGATTTGATAAAGGAAAAAATACGTGTCCAATATTTTTCTATAATCTAACTGACGGACTAAACATAATCATATATTTTTCTATAATCTAACTGACGGACTAAACATAATCATATATTTTTTACTCAGGAAACATCCCTATTATGCAGTTTAAAGGAAAGCCCCTCTGTCGTATCAACTTTGTTCATAAATGTACAAGCGGAGTAAAAGGGGGGGGGGGGGGAAGGGGCAAGAACTCATAGGGCATCGAAAAATTCGTCCACATCGCTGTCAACGGGAAAAGTGCCCAGAACACTAATGTTGAGTTGTTGATCAAAGAAAAAGTCAGTCACCTTTATTCAATTAGAAAATCTTAAAATAATGATGTATTGTAGAGATTTGCTTCATTATAAGCAGCCAAATACGAGTATATAATAAATTTGCAAGCAAGGGTGGAATGTGTAAATGCGCTAAAATAATTGATCATTATTTGCATCGGATTTCATAAAAATAAATGACTGACTTTAAATAACTAAGAAAATAAGATACAAGTACCAGTCACCAAAAGTTGTAAAATACTAATGAAGTTGAAATAAGAAAATTTTCATCGTATAATTTTCCGACTCGTGTTTTTATGACCTGTATTTAAATACAGATTGTCCGATTGTCTTTATGACATTTTAAAAATAAACAACACCAGACCAAAACAAAAACAATGCATTGTGGTGGTCAACACACATCAACATATTTACGCATAGTGTTACAGGTCAAGGTCACCTATAAAACTAGGTCACCACCGGATCTAAGGTCAGAAAATCAAAAGTCAAGGTCATTTTGAATAAGCTTAAATGCGTTACGTCAAGAATCAAGGTCAATTGTTTTCTAAAAACACCGAATCTAAAAATTAATATATACAGTGTGAAATTTTAATGGTTGTTTTCCCGCGGCAGGCCGATTACCCATCAGTAGTACTATCGAAACACAAAGTTAAACTAAAAAAAAAGAATGTTTTTTTTTTTCAAATCATTAAAAAAGTGTTCATAAACTCGAAAAAGCGAGAATCAATAGTATTGCACTAGACATAACGTAGGTAGATACCTACACGCGCTGTCGGCAAATTACAAAGGAAGAGTGAATAATAAATGTTCGCGCGATGCACTACTTTTGGTTCAAGTAGCTTTCGAGTTTTGTTTATCACAATTGTTAATCTGCCATTTATGGAGTCTAATATTTTTTATATAAATATAAATCGATTGTATTACCGATACAAACTCATTTCGCTTCGGGAAAACAACCATTAAAATTTCACACTGTATAAGGAATACATACAGAAATTAAAATGAGTTTTAGCGCTGAATGTATAGCAAATAAATAATATACATATGTATCTGTTGTTTTACTTTTTCTTTCTTTGGTTTTCAGTAAAAGTTGATTTGAATATTTATTTTAATTTACATAGATTTTATAAATATACTACTACCATTTAGGAATTTTAGTTGAATGCATAACTTACATGCAATTCTGTGTCAATAAAAACATTCTCAGGTTTTCTTTCTTGATTTTAAAAAAATGCCTAATATGGTATGATATCATCACTTTTACATTCAAAAGTCTTCATCGCCATCTTGCAATATCAAGTTCATCATGAAATTAATGTGAAGGTCATCACTTACCTACTCCTGTTGGGTGACCCTGCCATAATGCTGGTGGCTGCAGCAGTCAGACTGCTGTGCCGGGGCCCGTACTGGTGGTGGTGACTCATCATCGATGATGAATAGGAACTGAGAGGAAGACATGTATATGTATTAATTTAGAACTTTGTTTGTATTGTCATCATAGAAAACAACTGTAAGTAGTAACCATATAATACATTCAGGACCCGACCTAAGCGGGGGCAAGTCGTGCAAATGCCCAAAATGGCAAAAATATGAATTTTGCACGGGAGGTCAGATTTTTTTTAAATTTATCAACCCAATTTCCTTGAAGAAATTTGTGCAATTTCGCCGGTACTATCATTCTGAAAAATTTTGTCGATTACTGAAAAGTCAGCCTATAATACATACAAACATACTGTCATGAATTCTTGTATACTTGTTCAGAAGTTGTAGTTGACTAATGTCATTTGCACAAATATTATTATCCCATCTTTGATATGTCAAGCTCATGACTTATAGTGTTAGTATAAAGGGCGGCGAATATAATTTTTGCTCAGAGTGGCTAAATAGCTACATCGGGCCCTGAATAAATTAGTATTTTGTCTAGTGTATTTCTTCTAATATTACTTTCTGATGCAAATTGACAAACTTTGTCATTACAGCCGAGGAGGAATAGACGCCCGAGCAGAAGTAGATGCCGCCGACAAAGCCAAAGTAGGTGCCGAGATACGGCAATGAGTAATCGTGTCATCAAAACTGTGATTGGCATACAATAAATTCCACCAACTGTATCAGACTTTTTATAAAGTGATTTGTCTCGGTTATTTTACCCTCAAGGTCAAAGTCAAGGTCATAGTCAAAAAAATTATTGCAACAAAGTGAAAAAAAAATGGTGCTTTTGACGTTCAGAAGGCACGGAATCTCGAGAATTGCTCTAAATTTATTTATTTATTTATGCAATCTTACCTACAACTACCATTACAGATCAGCGATCCAATGCGACAGTGTGGCCTTACATACTAATCCTTAATATATATCCTAAGAAGTTACATAATATTCTAAATCTTAACCCTATATCTAAATAACATATTACATGTAATGTTACTTTTGCGAATTCACTCAAGCCACAACACAATACATCAGACCTCTCGTGAACCTCGTTCACCACACGCAAGGCCCTAATAAGAGGAGCTCTCGCCAGTAGATTGGTTCTGGCCGCAGACACAGCAAGTAGGGCAATTGAACGATTCTTACCTATGTCGAGGTGAGCCCTGCATGACCTCGTCTTCGCTTCTTGTACCGGACGTGTGAGTTGATACGAAACTCTTCGGAGAGCTTGTTTTTAATTCTGAAGTTGATTTGTTTTTCTGGAAGAAGAAAAAAGATCATGTTTGCACCGAAAAAGACTACTGGAATATTTTTCTATCTACAAAACTGGGGTTTATCTAATTTTTGGCTTAATTTTGTACTGTGTACAGATATCGCGGTTTTTTTAAAACGTTGCCCCAAACTAGGAATTTCTCCTCTACTGTGGGCGCGTTTACAAACACACAAATAGCCAGACCCGGAACAACTATCAGTAGGCCATACAAATATTTGTTCTATGCGGGAATCGAACCCACGACAGGCAGCGCAGAAGCCAAGAATCGCTCAACCACTGCGACAACTTTACCGTCAGGTAACAATCAAATTCAAATTCAAATATTTTATTTCAGATAAACATCCATATGTGTTAGTAGTAGTACAACTTAACCTAATGTTAGTATTAAATTAAATTATCATAATAAACAACCATTGTACGAAAAGTTCAATGGTTGTATGGTTTGGTGGTTGGTTGATGGTTCAATATTAAATATTAAAAAAAAAACAGTTTGTAAATTAAGGAAGGTTTTAGAAAATGTCGCAAGATCAGATAAAAAAACTAAACTCTATAGATAATAAATCCACAGTTAAATCGTATCAGCTATCTTAAATTGACCACACCGAGTTATCCTACAGAGGAGAAAGAGAAATGTTACCTTGAATTTGATCCCTGAACTTCTTAGCGAGTCACAGTGTGAATCAGTGTAACCCTTAACTGGAGTAGAATGTGAGGAACTGCCGCAGGTAGACTCCCTGCCACCGAAGACCTGGAGGTAAAAGGAATTTGTCTTTACTAACATAATTTAAGTACTACTAATACTATCATCATCATCTAATGATTTATAGTGAATTGATTTATGATTTCCATGTTGGATAATTATATATTATTTTTCTACCTTTGTCATGTATCAATGACTTGGCATACTATTGTATAAATTCAAGTTCTTAAAATGCAACAGACAGATGTGTTGCTGGGGAGTTTGTTGCGCTACTTCTTCCCAGCTAAAACACTAGGAAGTGGTGACGGGTGGGCGTTTTGGGGGACTGTCTTTATGTAAAATTTGACGTTCAAAAAGTGCTGTCTATAGAATAGAATAGAATAGAATACTCTTTATTATGTACACCATATATCAGCATAGTTTGAATAAATGACTTTTGAATTTTGAATTTTTGAATCGTTTAGGTCTTACTGGAAAACCCATGAATGTTTGTCGTTTTGTAGCAATTAAATCCATTTTCTTTCTTACTTTCTTTCATATAGTTCACATAATTTTATGCTACAACCAGCCTAGGGGATTTCAATTCAATTCAATTATCAATTATTTATTGCGTACCATACTGCGCGTACGCGCTATCATCAAATAACTTCTCCCGCTCTGGGCGGAGCGGAAGGGAGTGTCAGACTCTTACTGACTAAATCCCACTCGTGTTCCTTCTAATGCCCTTTGCGTTCCAGGGCCGCGATGACTGTTTAGAACAAATTCCGCAACTGCACATTTTGCCTGAGCATCATATTTATCATCTATAAAAGATATTAAACAAACACCATTTTTTTTTTAGTAAATAATGGCATTAATTTCTTATTAATGGATGGAGAAAATGATTGACTTCACACAGTAGTGGTTAGTGAAAAGATTAGTTAAGGTTATTGTTACCATTGGTAGCCAAAGCGTAGTAGAATAGAATATAATAGAATAGAAAAACTTTTATTCAGAACAGACACAGCACAACGGTTACAAACACAAATTACAGGAGAAGAAAAGTACAGAATGCGCCGAGCGTGCCCGAACCGAAAGGGTTACCACCTCAGCATTTGCTGGGCGTCAGACACCCAGCGCTGGTTTTCAGTTGGCACCCCGCAGTGACTCACGGACGAGGGAGGAGGGGGAGGGGGAGTAGTTATATAGGAAACTGGTTCAAATCTGAATTTCATTCAAACATTACTCACTCGAATAGCATCAGAAACAAGAGGCTCGCAGCAGCATCCATCTTCATAATATAGTGCTGTGTACTTATTCTTGAGCCAGGCTAAACTCCGGTCTGCAAGCTTGGCCTGACTCATCAGTGCTCTGATGACGGAGTGAAGGCCTACTGCCCATACCCTGGAATAGGAAATCAATTAATAAAGAAAAATGGCGACAATATTGTAAGGACGATTAAATGTACTAGAATAGGGTAGTTTTCAAAAAAAAATCTAATAAGTCCGTCAATAGAGTTCCAAAAAATATTGGACACAGTGAATGCAAAAAACATGGAAGCATTCCTAACTCAAAAAAATGACCCAAAGCACATTGCGCCGCGGTAGGCGGGGCTTACCGATTGCGCCGCTCACGTGTTTAGTTACACGGCCTATTCGTTACATGGTAATTTAAACCCAAATTCTTGGGAAATAAGGTCAATTTTTAACTGTGCATCGTATTAGCAATAATGTTGTTGGTGTGGTTCGGCTAATCAGTGACGAGGTTTCGATGTGTGAGTTTGTTTGGATTTTTGGGTCACGATTCGCGCTTAGATCCCTTGAAGTAATGCTTCCATGTTTTATTTGCGTTCACTGATTGGACACGTATTTTTTCTTTTTCACGTAAACAAAAAATGAAGACGATACAGTGCGTTGAAAATTCGTGTGACGTCACTTCGTGCTACGATTTTTGGTTGGCGCTCTTTGGAAGCTTCCGTTCAGCAGTGGACGGCAATTGGTTGATGATGACTCAGATGACGAGTAATGAGACAAGGCCAGAAGGATAGAACTAGGAAGTATGGTAGAAGAAAGAATAGGCCTATAACCAGAAAGGCAGAAGTATCCTGATGAAGATGTTGATAAATAATAAATGATATTTTTTTTTGTAAGTAGGTTAAACATAACACTTTTACACGTCCAATATTTCTTGTCATTTTAAGCTATATGAAGCCGGTGTTTCTAGCTCAAACTTAGAACTTTAAGAAGCTCAACGATTTGACGAACAATACCAAAGTAAGAACATTTGGGTATGCCGGAAGAATCACTCAAACTGCCAGACAAACTGAAATAAGACCCTAATATGGCGATCAACATAGTCCTCACATTCACAATATGTTATATGAGAACCATGCTGATCAGTGTCTGAAATGGTCTTTTGAGGAAAGAACCACACAGATTTAAGTGGGCCTGTCCATTCAGTGCAAGCCTTTGTCAGTAGTCGAGTAGCTCAACTTAGAAGCAATAAGGAGCTCAACGTTGAAGAAGTCTTACCTATAAGAATAAGCCGGTAGCACAAAATGGACGGTCCTGTTATCGCTCAGCGTCCGTCCATACACAAGGGATATGATGTGGGGTCCATGGGCACAGGTCTCCAAACCGTGTCTTTTAGCGCAGGCCGTGAGCTCTGCTATGTCGCGAGATTCGAGGAGCTTGCCTCCGAGACGCATGTCTTTCACGCATTGTAGATCGATGAAGCTGAAAATGCAGAGTTTGGTATTATTTATTTAAACATTATGTACAATAGTGGTGCACAGGCGGACTTAATGCAACAAGGCATTCTCTACCAGTCAACCTTTGGGTTAAAAACACAACACTGTGGTAGGTGTACAAAAAATAAATAAAATACAAAATATATTTTTTGAGAAAGAAATTACAAACAATATACATATATAATAAACGAATAAATATGATTTTTTATAATAATTTTGATGTATAAGAGAACTTATAATAATTATGACGAAGACCAAACTAAGAATGACAGGCTTTTAAGTAGTGTTTACGGATTTTACGCTTTAACTTCTAGAGCCCCGAGAACTCGCCAAAAATGCTTATAAAAAAAAACATAATAAGCATTTTCGGCGAGTTCTCACATATCAATAGTGACTGTTTATATTTAGAGCTCTTATGAGAATCTTGTTTACATTGTATTTCATAGCCACATTATTCAAGAACCCGAAACCGTTTCAAGTGTGTAAATAGACGCTATATATCCGGAGGTATAATGTTTTTTGTGCGCGTCGGCACGATGTCTCCGATGAGTCATCGTGCCGGCGCGCACAATAAACGTTTAATCAGCCTTTTAATGTTCCCACTGCTGGGACATAAGTCTCCTCTCTAGGAGAGGGAATGGGCCGTAATCCACCACGCGGGCCCAGTGCGGGTAGGTGAATGTCACATGTCTTCGAATTTTTGATTCTAGGACATGCCGGTTTCCTCACGATGTTTTCGTTCACCGTTTTGAGAGTAGTGGTTATGAAATTAATTACTCAAAGTAATGCGCCTGGCTAGGTTTGAACCCGCGACTTACAATTCGTAAGTCGGGGACGTCACCACTCGGCCACCACTGCTCCTCATATAAAATACTGATAAATGATATTTATTTTGTAAGTAGGTTAAACATAACACTTTTACACGTCAAATATTTCTGGTCATTTTAAGCTAGATGAAGCCGGTGTTTCCTAGCCGACTACCCTGAGAAGAAACACTGAATCAAACTCAGAGGTCAAAGTCTCTTTTAAAGTCCATACAATCCGTACTGGTCAAATAATATGAGAACCATGTAGGTTTGCCTGGTGGTGTTGGTTGGGCCTTTTGAGGAAACTGCCACACAGATTTGAGTGGACCTGTCCAGACAGTGCAAGTAATTGACAGGTAACGTGTAGCTAGTGGTATTTATCTATACTAATATTATAAAGCTGAAGAGTTTGTTTGTTTGTTTGAACGCGCTAATCTCAGGAACTACTGGTCCGATTTGAAAAAATCTTTCAGTGTTAGATAGCCCATTTATCGAGGAAGGCTATAGGCTTATATTTTATCCCCATATTCCCACGGGAACGGGAACTACGCGGGTGAAACCGCGAGGCGCTGCTAGTTTTAAAATGTACCTATAGAGTACTCGACATACCCTTCTTCTCCCACGATTCCCGCCTCGTTCTCATGTGCTAAGTTTGCGGTGTACTTCAAAGGAATAACTTCTTCAGGGTTGTATGATAGGCTCACTTCAGGTTGAGCCACGTTTTCTGATGGGGTTTCTCCTGGAAATAAAGAAAGGTTTTTTCATAGTTTTCCTCTACAGTACAAGTAAGCAGAAAGAAAGAAAGAAAGAAAACGAGTTTATTTGGCACAATCGAGACGCACAAAATACACACCATAAAAACTTAATTCTAAAACAAGAAAAGAAATGCGTGTCCTGCGGCTGCGCCAAATAGGTTCAGTTCAGCATAATGCCAGACAACTTATTGCCTGACGCTGGTTTTCAACTGAACCTTCCTGAAGTGCACGGATGTAAATCAGCCCGCGAGGTAGTAGATATTAAGATAAATATATAAGTGTTCTGTGTTATGTAGATATATAAGAGTATGTGGTAAATGATAAGTTGTTATGAATAAATAATAAATAAATACACTGCTATCAAACCAAACCTCCTATCAAAGGACTGGGCTTAGATTGCCTAAGACAGGTTAGAAGTGGGACACTACGGGCTCATATTAATAAAAGTAATACTTTAATTATTAAAGGTGCAATTCCATTGCTACCCTCAAATGTGTCACAAATCAAGTTGAGCGAGCGCGCCCCCCACTCCAATTCTGTCACTGTCAGCACACAGGCGGTGCACTTACCATGTTGAGCATGCGGCTGATGCGCCGTTCTACACCACGCTAGCAAGGCGCACGCTCGCTCTAGTCTTAATTGAGCGAGCGTGCCACCGCACTCTGCTTCTGTCACTGTCAGCACACAGACGGTGCACTTACCATGTTGAGCATGCGGTTGGTGCGCCGTTCTACACCACGCTAGCAAGGCGCACGATCTCTCTGGCGTTAGTTGAGCGAGCGTGCCACCGCACTCCGCTTCTGGCACTGTCAGCACACAGACGGTGCACTTACCATGTTGAGCATGTGGCTGGTGCGCCGTTCTACACCACGCTAGCAAGGCGCACGCTCGCTCTAGTCTTAGTTGAGCGAGCGTGCTACCGCACTCCGCTTCTGGCACTGTCAGCACACAGACGGTGCACTTACCATGTTGAGCATGCGGCTGGTGCGCCGTTCTACACCACGCTAGCAAGGCGCACGCTCGCTCTAGTCTTAGTTGAGCGAGCGTGCCACCGCACTCCGCTTCTGGCACTGTCAGCACACAGACGGTGCACTTACCATGTTGAGCATGCGGCTGGTGCGCCGTTCTACACCACGCTAGCAAGGCGCACGCTCGCTCTAGTCTTAGTTGAGCGAGCGTGCCACCCCATTTAGCTTCTGTCACTGTCAGCACACAAGCGGTGCACTTACCATGTTGAGCATGCGGCTGGTGCGCCGTTCTACACCACGCTAGCAAGGCGCACGCTCGCTCTAGTCTTAGTTGGGCGAGCGTGCCACCGCACTCCGCTGCTGTCACTGTCAGCACACAGGCGGTGCACTTACCATGTTGCGCATGTGGCTGATGCGCCGTTCTACACCACGCTAGCAAGGCGTACGCTCTCTCTAGTCTTAGTTGAGCGAGCGTGCCCCCCATTCCAATTATGTTACTGTCAGCACACAGGCGGTGCACTTACCATGTTGATCATGTGGCTGGTGCGCCGTTCTACACCACGCTAGCAAGGCGCACGCTCGCTCTAGTCTTAGTTGAGCGAGCGTGCCCCCCATACCGCTTCTGCCACTGTCAGCACACAGGCGGTGCACTTACCATGTTGAGCATGTGGCTGGTGCGCCGTTCTACACCACGCTAGCAAGGCGCACGCTCGCTCTAGTCTTAGTTGAGCAAGCGTGCCACCGCACTCCGCTGCTGTTACTGTCAGCACACAGGCGGTGCACTTACCATGTTGAGCATGTGGCTGGTGCGCCGTTCTACACCACGCTAGCAAGGCGCATGCTCTCTCTAGTCTAAGTTGAGCGAGCGCTCCGCCCCACTCCGCTTCTGTCACGACACAGGCAGTGCCGTGGTGCATTATCTGAAGAAAAACATATTTTATGAAATTATTAAAGGGATTGGACTTATTGCTTGAAACACTTAATGAGACTTTGTCTGTACCGAACCGAATCAACTCCGAAACTACTGAGCTGATTTTAACATTATTTTCACCAATGGAAAGCTACATTATCATCGAATAACATTGGCTATATTTTATCCCCGTATTCTTACGGGGCCAGGACCTATGCGGGTAAAACCGCGGTGCGTTGCTAGTTACCTATATATATTTGCGATCACTAAACAAAGGAAACAGTAAAGGACAAGAAATATATAATAGTAGATCAATTTATTATTTGATTATAGGAATTAGATAAAAAGACTTTTTTTCTGATGAATAACTTTTCTGAAACCAAGGGCAAAACATCTTAAAACTAATCTCACCTGCAAAATATGCCTATCCATTCTCTCCCCGTTTTGCGGGGCCAGTGGGAACATGGTCACGCCATGGTCGTGGGGTAGAGGCTGCACGGGACAGTACCCTGTACCCTCGAGCTCGTACAGGGCTTCGTTCTCGAACTCCCCGTTGACCTTCGAGGTGGAGTGTGAGAAGACAGGCTCCTCGCACGTTAACATTGCTGCTCTGATGGAGAAACCAGTGATTAGGTATTGAATATGCCAAACATATAAAGCTGTTTACTTTATTCATGGAAAAAAGTTGGCTACATTGAAATAGGGTAGTTGACTAAAAGAAATATAAAATTGATTGCGTCAGGCGTTACTTTGCGGAAATCCATTTTAAATTTGAAAATGAAAATAATATATCTAGTTTTAATTTCCGCGAATATGTGTGGGTTGCAGGTATGCACCTCCCTCCCGTCCGCTTTATTATGCACATGCAGGAAGGCAAAGCAAAACCCAACACCAATACCGACACGTGTTTCGCCTCTCCACGAGGCATCCTCAGGGGACGTAAAATTAAAACTAGATATATTATTTTCATTTTCAAATTTAAAAGAAATATAATTAGTCCGTCAGATAGATTTCCAAAAAAATATTGGACACGTATTTTTTGCTTTACCAAATCTATACAAATTGACGAAGATAAAAAGTGTCAAAGTGAGAAAGTGGGGGCTTGAAACGTCACGTCGTGGTAAAAATTGTAGCGAATAGTGACGTCACGCGAGTGTTCAACGCACTGTGTCGTCTTCGTTTTTTTTTATTTACGTGAAAAAATATGTGTCCAGTATTTTTTGGAAATCTATCTGACTGACTAATTAGTTTTTTTTTAATCAAATACCGTATTAAGTAGATTATATCTAAATTATAAAAAGCCAATTAATAAATGAAGACGATACAGTGCGTTGAAAACTCACGTGACGTCCCGTCGCTTGTAAAAATTGTAGCAACGTAGTGACGTCACGTGAGTTTTCAACGCACTGTATCCTCTTCATTTTTTGTTTACGTGAAAAAAGAAAAAAATACGTGTCCAATATTTTTTGTAAATCTATCAGACGGACTTATTAGATTTTTTACAGTAAAATACCCTATTAGTGTTAAAATGTTTTTATTTCATAACTTTTTATCAACCAAAAATATCACCTCAAAAAATCCCCAAAGATAGGTGCGTTGCTCCTCGCCAGCGCGTAATGATGCTGGTGGAAGCTAGCTATGTGGTCCATGACGGCCTGGGTGCGGTACACTTTCTCCAGGTTGATCAGACCCTCGGGCCCCACCCGCCGCCAGCCGGGTGCTTGCTCACCTTCCTCGTCGAATGATGCTATGTACTGAAATGGGAGGGTTTTGTTATTAAAAGTAGTGGGGAATTGGCTGTAGAGGGACATTGTACATTTAGATGCAAGTGGGCAAACTTCGTTGCGGAATTTGTTCGAAAGAGTCACCGCGGCCTTAGGACGCAAAGGGCACAAGAAGGATCACGTGTGGGTTTTAGTCAGTAAAAGTCTGACTCTCCCTTCCGCTCCGCCCAGGGCGGGAGGGGTCATTTGATGATTTCCCATCCAAAAACAAAGGTGGGCAAACTTTGCCGATGTAGCTGAAATTGGATAGACATCCGAGTTGAAGGTAAGATTATGGGGCCGCGTGATTGTAATGCCCGATTTCAATTAAACTTGTCACTGACACTAAAAAGTTGTTTGGGATCTTTTAAAAAAAGAGTCAAACTTCCAGTTTTCTATAGAAAGTGAAAAACCTCTTAAGAGCAAATACGCCGAACGGCATTAAATTTCAAGTCATTATTTTCCGAAATGGCTAAATCGATTTTAATAATGAAACTTTACACACATAAGCAAGATACATAGGTCGAAAAAGTTAGTTGAAAACATTTTCGATAAATAGTGCTACAGTTAAATTAGACCCATTTTAACATTTCCATACAAACATAAATTTTCAGTTATCTTTTTTTAAATAAGACATTTCGAAAATGTTTTTAAATAACTTTTTAGACCTACTTATATATATATATCCTGCTTATATGGGGGAAGTTATTTTGACATTAATCTCCATTTTGAGTCAAGATAACACTAATCACCACTCAGAACAACAAGGCTAATTATCACCACTTTTAGAAACCATAGTAAAATTACCATTACTAGTAAACAGACAAATAATCTCTTTTTGGAGCATTAAAATTGCATTTTCGGATAGCTGATATTGCTGGAACATAATGGAGTTGTCAGGTAAGACATTACCGTTTTAAAATAGGATCACTCCAAGCGAAATTCCAGGATTGAAAAGTTTGTATAAAATATAATATAATCTACTATATAAAAATAAGTCGGGTTTTCCTTCCTGACGCTATAACTCTAGTACGCACGAACCGATTTCCACGGTTTTGCATTCGTTGGAAAGGTCTCGGGCTCCGTGAGGTTTATAGCAAAGAAAATTCAGGAAAAATTTCAACAGAAAAGCGGGAAAATCTTTTTAATTTTTTTATATATGGCAAAACAACGTTTGCTGGGTCAGCTAGTATTTTATATAATACCGTGAGGAGTCCGCTCTTGATTGAAATATATTCAATACTCAATATAATCAATACATTTATTTGCATTCCACAATGTGAGCTTAGGTGGTAGGTACATATAAAATATACATAATTTTAGAACATTGTGGACCCTGTCGGGCACAGCAAGATAGAACAGAGGAAGAGGGCTTATTATTATATTTATAAAACAAGTAAAATGTTAATGTTTTTCTACAAATCACTACGATTTTGGTTATTTTTGGTATTCATTTTGATTTATTAATTTTATTCCGTTTATTCAATTTACAGCATATAAATTATATTTTTAGACATTTCTATAAAAAATAAAAAAAACATTTAAAAATATAAAAATTAGTAGCCCACCGGTATCGGGATCAGGGTCCAAGCTACCGGTGGTCAGGGTTCCCGAGAGAGGAACCTCCTAACGATACGCGCCGTGTCCAGGAGTACTGCTTTCTGGATCAAGCCCTTGATCCTATAATGATGGCAATTATGCCATTGGCCGTCACGATTATCGGCTCAATGACTGCTGTGTTCACATCCCACATGTCGACAACCTCGCGAGCCAAATCAAGATACTTCGATTGTTTATCTTTTTCAGCCTTCACGAGGTTCTCGTCATGCGGGACTGCTATATCAACAATCATTGCGCGACGCTCTAGTCGGTCTATCACCACTATGTCAGGCTTATTGGCAACAATAGTCCTGTCAGTGATGATAGACCGATCCCAAAACAATGTGCAATTGCCATTTTCGAGAACTGGGTCTGATTCCACAAGATTGTATTTAAAGGCAAGTTGCTGATGGATAATCCTGGCTACAAGGTTGTGCCTGTGCAAATAGTTATTTTATTTGTCATTATTATTCATTAATACTGTAATAGCATTTATGGATTTGGAATTGTTTAAGTTTAGCTATAAATATATTAAATTTTTGTTCGTTTTTAATATTGTTTCTGGTAATTTATTGTATAATTTTACTGACATTACTAAAGTGCTTGTTGAGTGAATTTTCAGCTTAGAGCCACCAGGTTATATGCTTTAAGTCTGAGATTGCCTTGATTCATAACAGTTTGAAAACGTACCACTTGCTTACTGGAGTCTGTTAGTCTAGAGTCCCGCTTGCCACTGTCTCTTAGAGGGCTGGTGGTCGTACTCTGGTCCATCCGCTTGCCGCTCTCTCTTCTTGTGTCCCGTTTCAATGATCCTCTGGGAAAAGAGATGGAAGATATGAAAATTGGTGATAACATTATGGGATACGTTCTGATGTGTTGTGTTCAGGGTTAGTTTGCAATAAAATCCGTGGAGTTGTTGAACTTATGAAAACGAAAGAAGTCGAAGATGCAATTGGAGAGGCCTATGTCCAGCAGTGGACTGCAATAGGGTGTTGATGAGAATAGCTTGTTATTTTTTGTAAAAAGTTTTTTTTTTGTAGTTCGTATGTAGCGGTATAAATGCCACTATGTTTAGGAAAATAATTGTTTGCTTAACTTTTCACAAAGATAGTTGCTTAGCCAGTAATCGAGCCTATATTTCGGTTAGTAGACTTGTCAAAAGCAATAGTTTTGGGAGTAGATATCTATCTAAATATACATATATAACTCAAAAGTGACTGACTGACATAGTGATCTATCAACGCACAGCCCAAACCACAGAACGGATCGGGCTGAAATTTGGCATGCAGCTAGATGTTATGACGTAGGCATCCGCTAAGAGAGGATTTTGATTAATTCTACCCCAAAGGGGATAAAATAGGGGATGACAGATTGTATGAAACTTTGTCAATTTTAAACCGATCGGGCTGAGAGTTTCAAAATCGGGGTTAAAGTAACTATTCCACGCGGACGAATTTGCGGGCAGCAGCTAGTAGGTACATATACTCGTTCTCACCTGTCTTCTTTGAGGGAGTCTTTTTTGAACTCTCTCCTGTGTGTCGGCGTGGCTCCTACGGAGTGACTGCCAGTCAGAGACGGAGAGGCCGCTAGGATTTCTCTGAAGTAAAAAATATAACATTTAAACATTGTATTATGATACTAGCAGCGTGCCGCGGTTTCACGGCTAAAATATAGGCACGGCCACACAATAATAACAGGAATAACAATTAAAAATGACCATGCATTTTACGAAACTTACAATTCATAACCTAACTAGCAGCGCCCCGCGGTTTCACCTGCGTAGTTCGCGTTCCCGTGGGAATATGGGGATAAAATATAGCCTATGTTACTCAAGGTGAATGTGGCTTCCTAATGGTGAAAGATTTTTTGAAATCGGTCCAGTCGTTTTTGAGTTTATTCGTTACATACAAAAGTATAAAAATACAAAATACAAATATTTCGTCTTTATAATATTAGTAAAGATATAGATAGGTACATGAATATATATTTTTTTCTTCTCTTTCCTTATAAGTTATATTCAAGATCCTCACAATAACTATCTTTACTTGTTGTGTAGCACAGCACAGGCTGAAAATATTTTTAACCGACTCCCAAAAAAGGAGGAGGTTCTTAAGTCGACTTTAGTTGACTGACAACATCATCAATGTAATTGAAGCCACGCATTATTAGGGATAACTCAAATACTAGTCGTCAGATCTCAATCAAATTTAAATGGGACCACACGACAAGCACCAGCTTTCGAAAGTAAAAAGAATCTTCAAATCGGTACACCCAGTACAAAGTTCTAAAGTAACACACACAAAAAAAATACAGTCGAATTGAGAACTTCCTCCTTTTTTGGTAGTCGGTTAGAAATGAGAACAGTATGATTCGTCTGTCTGCGTTTTCTTAACTATGTTGGGATCAGCTTCCGTTCTCACCGGGTGCAGTTGAATACCAGTATTTTACGTGGAGCGAGTACCTATCTGACCTCCAGGACCCAGTAACCGGGTATAACCGGGTAATACTCTACCCCTTGGCAAGACTGGTGACAGATATGTAAAAACAAAGTTTATGTCAGACGTTTTGACGGTCGCTTCGGAATGAAAACCTAAAGGGTAATTTTGTGGTTTTGATTTCCTAGCGAGCGTCAAAACATTTGAAGGGTACTTTGTACGAAGACGGGGCCTCATAAATGGTCAGTGCCTGCTTGGGTTGCGGAATTTGTTCGAAAGAGTCACCGCGGCCCTGGAACGCAAAGGGCACAAGAAGGATCATGGGTGGGTTTTAGTCAGTAAAAGTCTGACACTCGCTTCCGCTCTGCCCAGAGCGGGAGAAGTCATTTGATGATTTCCCATCCAAAAAAAATAAAGGCCTATTAAAAAAAAAATTGATTGAGTCAGGCGTTACTTTGCGGAAATCCATTTTTAATTTGATAATGAAAACAGTCAACAACAGGTCAGTCAGGTCAGTCAGGTCAGTCGCAACTCAACGGTCGGAGAGTCAACACGTCCCCTGAGGATGCCTCGTGGAGAGGCGAAACACGTGTCGGTATTGGTGTTGGGTTTTGCTTTGCCTTCCTGGATGTGCATATTAGCCGTGCTTTTGCCCTGTAATCTTGCATGTGCATAATATATCGGGCGGGAGGGAGGTGCATACCTGCAACCCACACATATTCGCGGGAATTAAAACTAGATATATAATTTTCATTATCAAAGGCCTATTATCTGTATCACACTGTAGGAGCAAGAGAGAGCAGTGCGCGCGCATATACATGTATATATTAAACATATACATATACTTACATAGAGATGGAGCTATAGAAGTTTTACCTCAGTCGTGTGGTCTAAAGCACACTCGTTTTTTTTGTAATGTCTTGTGCGATTCCCAAATAAACATTTTTTTCTTTCTTTCCAAACTCAAAGTCACAGCATTTATTTCAATTGAACCCTTTACAGGCACTTTTGAATTGTCAAGTCGAAAGAGGTGAAGCTATCTGCACGTTCCAAAGCGTAGATCTCTATGGAGAAGAACGTGCAAGAAACTCCACGGACACTCTTTTAAATCCTTGGTGCTTCTATATGTGAGGACAATGCAAAGGAAACTATAAAAACAATTCAAACTATAAAGATTAAAACAAGTCAGTGGCAGTTAAGAGGTGACCAGTCTCAACCGACGGCGCCCGTTCACGAACATGACGCTTCCATATTACGTTGTAACAAGGCAACTGTCAATTGTGACGACACGGTTGGCGCAGTGGTTGAGCGATTGGCTGCTACGCTTCGTGTCGTGGGTTCGATTCCCGCACGGAACAAACATTTGTATGGCCTACAGATAGTTGTTCCGGTTCTGGCTGTTTGTGTATGTGAGATTGTATGTTTGTAAACGTACCCACGACACAGGAGAAATTCTTAGTGTGGGGCAACGTTTCTTTTTTTAAAGAAAGAAAAAAAAAAGAAAATTGCGTCCAGTCTGGATTAAAACAACTCACGAAGTATAAGTATACTTCGTGAGTTGTTATAACATTTAATTTAATTTTGTTGAGTTGCTATTTACTAATATACATATTCATATCTCAATCAACGTCTTTGACTTAAACCACAATCTGCGGTAAATTATACAAACACATGAATACAGAGCATGAGGCCACATGTATTGCGGTTTTGTGGCTTAAGTGGTCTTAATAAGGTGGCAAGTCCTTTGTGACTAAGCTTTTGAAGCGGTTTCTGTACCACCCAGAGTCGTACACAAGTAAACGATGTAAGTATCTATTCGAACATATACAGTTAAAGCTAATGAAAGTACAGAAATGTAATTTGAACAGATTCTAATGTTTGCATCTGTTACGTTCATAAATAATGTTAAACATCATGGCTATGTCACCCTACACACACAAACGTCGTAAGATTGTAAAATATCGCGTGAAATTGTGAACATGCTTTATAAGACATAGTTAATCAGCCTTTTAACGTTCCCTCTGCTGGGACACAGGCCTCCTCTCTAGGAGAGGGAATGGGCCGTAATCCAGCACGCGGGCCCAGTGCGGGTTGGTGAATGTCACATGTCTTCGAATTTTTGGTTCTAGGACATGCCGGTTTCCTCACGATGTTTTCCTTCATAGTTTTGAGAGCAGTGGTGATCAAGTTAATTACATAAATAAGACACAGATATATTGGAAACTATTTAATTTCGATGGGATTTATCCTATCCTACTAATATTAGAAACGCGAAAGTTTGTAAGTATGAATGGATGGATGGATGTTTGTTACTCTTTCACGCAAAAACTACTGAATGGATCTTGATGAAATTTGGTACAGAAGTAGATTATAATCTGGAATAACATTTTATCCCGGGAGCATGTTCTCATGGGATATTTTCCACCGGCGGAGCCGCGGGCGGGTGCTAGTGTAAAATACTGGTATAAGTACTGTTGCATCTCATGGAGTTGGGAGCGCCAATAATATGAATAGTTGAGAAAAAGCAAGGCAGATCTTTCTTATTTTACTCTCGTGTATCTTTGTCTGACCTAGAGAACAAATCCAATAGTATAACGACAAGACAACCTAAGCAGTCATAGAAATTAACAGCAAAAACAACAGCATTAAACCAAAGCTCATATAATTAAGTAGGACCACTTAAAATCAACGTCCACTTCAAAACAAATAAGTGGAGTCCTCAGCTAAACAATAAAAGTACTCGCAGTCAACTATTTTCAAGTAAATATATATAGATATACGGAGAGGTCGTTTCGGGTACTCGCGTAATTAAAAAACAACATGTAGCGCCAGCCAATGAAGCGAGAATGTAGAGATGATTGATATATACATAGAGTTGTTGATACCACCCGCAAAAACTCTGTTCTTACACTGTATCATTCGTACTCGAGCGAAGCCTGGACGAGTCGCTATTTTATACTAATATTATAAAGAGGAAAGAATTGATTGTTTGTTTGTATTTAATAGGCTCCGGAACTACTGAACTGATTTGAAAAATCTTTCATTGTTGGGAAGCTCCGCTATCCCCGGGTGACATAGGCTATATTTTATCCCCATATTCTCACGGGAACGGGAATACAGGTGAAACCGCGGGGCGCTACCAGTATACTATAAAAACGAACGTCAATAATTCCTTTAATTATAAATTGTTACATGGTGGGCATTTCACACTTCGCAAAAAACGTTATGGGAATATAATCAATCAATCAATCAATTTATTTGTCAAACATAGGTGTTTTCGTAAATAGCGGGTGCGCTACGTTTTGTCATAATTATGACATGCAAATTTTAAATTCGATACATGAACAGGAACAAACATAAAATAAAAAAGAAACGTCAGATACATCAAAGTTAATAAATAGTTACAGTGCTTATTATTTAAAATTATATCATTATAATAAAATTGGTCGTACAAATATTCATTTACGGTACAATAACATTTGTCAATTAATAATTTAGTATAGTCACTGTGCTGTATTTTTCGCGGAGCTGCTGTGTATCTTGACCTCCACAACAAAATTACTTGATAAAACGAGATCAGTTGGTAAGACTGAATTAGATTACGAGTTTCTGTAATACCCAAAACAGCTGTCAGAGATCCAAAAATGACAGTCAGGAACAACAGCTTAATAAATAATAATAAATTCTTTATTTGTCCGACAACAAGATCCACTATGTTAGTAAATGTCTTGTATCTAATGTTAGTAGCACAAAGTATTTTTTTTTTTCAATTTATTATTTTAGTTCGCTTCGTGTGGATGACGCAAAAGCGAACAAAACTCACTCGTGCACCACCCCCACAAACCGTCTCAGAATAGGCGAGTAGATGTTGTCCGCCACTGTCTTCAGAATACTGTTGTCACTGTCCCGCAGTCGTGTTAAGGACGACATCTTTTTCCTGAAGACCGCATAAAACTCGTCAGTTCGATTCAAAGCAAACATTTCAGATGCGCTACAATAACGGGACTGTCCCAACAGCATTCTGAAAACATTGTTATATTGGATGCGCATGACCTCCAGCGATCTTTGATATAATGTGCTTTCCGAGGCGCGCTATAAAAGGGATCATCAGTAGCCCCTAAATAATAATCCCTGCTCGATCCAGCCCATCCCTAGCTGCTCCCACCCAGTAGCGCCCTAAGCCGAGATCCGTACCCCACAGGGGGTGCCATTAGCGTGTATTCGCTTAATTTGTAAATTATTTATACGGCCTGGCTGGAGGCTTTAATATTTAAATTAAGGCTGCCACAGGTGAGTCCGGTTAAGTGGACAACCTCCTAGGTTTAACTGCGAGAGTTATAAAAAAGAGTTAAAGTAGCTTAAATTTAACGTACAACAGTTACTTTAGTCTATTGATCAGGCCTAACAAAAAATAAAAATAAAATCCTTTCGATTAAATTTTGGTTACTTCGAAACGACCGGAGAAAGGTCATACGCAGAACCAACGATAGCTTCGGATGAATATCACACTGAAAATTTGAAAACTCAGGGATGTTACCGGCAGAAGAAGACGCAGACAGGCGTTGGGAAACGCAGGGCGATTTCCGGCCATCGTAGGCGCGGGCCTGCGGATGGCGTAGCTATGGGTGGCTCGCCGTCCGATAGCAACCAAGCCCGGGTTGACTGCGCGTCGTGATCCACGCGCGCCTCAACGAGCTGCCAGAAAAGAAGACGGGGCCCCATAGGATCAGTGCCTGCTAGGGTTGCGGAATTTGTTCGAAAGAGTTACTACGGCCCTGGAACGCAAAGGGCACTAGAAGGATTACGGGTGGGTTTTAGTCAGTAAGAGTCTGACACTCTCTTCGGCTTCCAGAGCGGGAGAAGTCATTTGATGATTTCCCATCAAGAAAACAAAAAAGTTACCGGGAAATTCTCCACAAACTAAAATATCAACTGGTATTATCATCTCTATAAAGATATTTAATCTGTAATTCATAAATACTTTCAGTTTTTCAGCTTATAAAGGTACTTCAGTGAATGGATGAAGCCAAGCAAAATTTTGTTAATCATCCATTTCTGATGATATTGGTGAGACCGCAAAAATAACTTATGTTTTTCATGATAACAATTTGTTTGTGGCGGGATTATTGGCTTTTGTTTTCATTATTTACTATCGACCCACTCCGACTTGGCGCGAAGTGTGTGTTCTGACCCCTTTTTTGTTGATGGGAAATCTTCAAATGACTTCTCCCGGTCTGGGCGAAGAGGAAGGGAGTAGGAGGAACACGGATGGATTTTAGCCAGTAAGAGTCTGATACTCTCTTCTGCTCCGCCCAGAGTGAAAGATGTAATTTGACGATTTCCCATCCATAATAAAAAGAAACTGTAGCCTTTAATTAAAATGTCTTAACTTATCTTAACTTTAACTTTGGTTAAATACCAACAATTTTTATAGGCTATACTAATATTATAAAGAGGTAACGTAGTTTGTGAGATTGTGACGTTGTAAGTAAGGGGTAATCTCTGGATCTACTGAACCGATTTTCAAAATTATTTCACCAATAGAAAGCTACGTTATTGTGGAGTGTCATAGGCATATTTTATCCCCGTATTGCCACGGGAACGGGAAAAACGCGGGTGAAACCGCGGGGAATTACTAGTATAAAATAACTAATTGACTGGAAGTATTTTTAATCATATTGCATGCTATGATATAAGCAAAACATGTATCTCTATAATGACGACACGGTTGGCGCAGTGGTTGAGCGATTGGCTCCTGCGCTACGTGTTGTGGGTTCGATTCCCGCACAGAACAAATATTTGTATGGAATACAGATAGTTGTTCCGGGTCTGGCTGCTTGTGTATATGAGATTGTATGTTTGTTAACGCATCCACGACACAGGAGAAAACGTTTTATTAAAAAAAAAAATATTTTTTAACAACAGCCTTACCATGACGTCTTAAATCCATCATGATTCCTGTGTTAGAGAGAGATAGAGTTACACAAGACGTATAGCACTATCCCTGTCCCTCACACTGAATCACGATAGCTTTGGCACTTCGTAGTACGGCCACAGCTTTGTACACCATGTTTTATGCAAATTAATACTATTTCTATTTCTAAAATTACAACATTATTATTATATCAGAGGAGCGCGTGGCTAAATTATAATAGCCGCACGGGTCGATCGTCTAGGTTAAGCAACGCTTGCCGAGGTTGGTCTGTGGATGGGTGACCATTTTAACATAACGAGACTTCTCCGTGCCTCGGAAATCTCGTTAAGCCGTTGGTCCCGGCTGTCATTTGGAGATCTTTGGCAGTCGTTACGGATTGTGAAAAGCCAGAAAATCTGACACCAGTCTTGCCAAGAAGTACCGTGTTCCCCAGTTAATGGGTTGTGGAGGTCTGGTAGGCAGCCGCTTCACGTAAAATACTGGTATTCAGCTGAATCCGGCTTGACTGGGAGCCGACCTCAATATAGTTGGGAAAAGGCTAGGCAGATGATTTATTTATTTATTTATTAGGGAAAACAAACAGGTAAACAAAAGTTTCTTAATTATTAAACCTTAATATAAAATATGAATAATGTAAGTGTAACTCACAACGTTATCCACATGTTACCTTATACATATAAATATGATACAAGAACTAGGCATGCGAGTCTATTTACATTAGTTGCATGTTTAAACAGTTAAGACTTGGATTCACTTGCTTAATTGTTGGATTACATTGTTTCGAAATGTATTATAAGATAGTTTAAAAAGATCTATGTCCCTACCGTCCCTACTGTCTATGTACCCTTTCTTCTTCTTAACGTTTCCCACTGCTATACAAATGACAGACGGAATTCGTTCTTTATAAGAAGCGCAAAATCTTACAATAGCTTGGTTGACTTTTCTGAACTTGACTTATTCACTACTAAGCCGCGTGTATTCAATCGAATTCTTACTAAACATTGGTTCGATAACTGTTTTATTTTGCACGACAAAACGCAATAACATGATTGTTTGTGTAATATTGTTAATATTTATAATTAGTATTTTTCTTTTTCTTCTTATCTCTCAAGCATGCTCTTCATAGATAATTAAATGCGAAAACATGTAATTGGTTAATAGTTGTATAAGTTGCTGTACTTGATGCTGTTATAACTGTTTGTTTTGCAATTGTAATAAAATAAAATAAAATAAATGTCTGAAAAAATTGATGAGTATTATATCAGAGAAAACTTACCTTAACTCTCTAAGAAACGCTCCAAAGAAAGGTATGAGCCGGCACTCAGGCATGGCGAGCGCCCGGCCCAGCGCCCTCTCATACTCCGCTGAAAGTAAGGCTGCGGAGAGGAAGTCCAGCGCCGGGAGGGACTCATCCGATATGCTGAACCAGAATGACTTCAGTTTGTTAGATCTGGAAAGATAGAAAACGTATTTATGAGTAAACTGGCCCTGCACCCATTATTATCTATACTAATATTATAAAGCTGAAGAGTTTGTTTGTTTGTTTGTTTGAACGCGCTAATCTCAGGAACTACTAGTTCGAATTGAAAAATTCTTTTTGGGTTGAATATACCATTTATCGAGGAAGGCTTTAGGCTATATATCATCACGCTTAAGCCAATAGGAGCGGAGCAGCGATAAAGAATGTTTTAAAATCGGGGATTCCACGGGGACGAAGTCGCGGGCAGCAGCTAGTAAATGATATTTATTTTGTAAGTAGGTTAAACATAACACTTTTACACGTCCAATATTTCTTTTCATTTTAAGCTAGATGAAGCCGGTGTTTCCTAGCCGACTACCCTGAGAAGAAACACCGAAACAAACTCAGAGGTCAAAGTCTCTTTTAAAGTCCATACAATCTGCACTGGTCAAATCATATGAGAACCATGTAGGTTAATGTCTGAGGTAGCCTTTTTAGGAAAGTGCCACACAGTATCATCATCCACTGCTGGACATAGGCCTCTCCAATTGCACGCCACTTAGATCTATTTTCGGCTTCTCGCATCCAGTTTCTGCCAGCCGTCCTGTGCAAATCGTCACTCCACCGTGCCTGAAGACGTCCTACACTACGTTTGCCGATTATTATAGCTAGCTTGAAATGTCCCACTGCTCCTTCCATAGTTCCTGGTTTTATGCCACATCTTGTCAATTCCTAAGGAAGATATCTAAGTCGTCGTATGCTGGCATCTCTTCGAGGTGCGCTTGGAACACAACGCGCCGTCGACCCGGATCTGGTCCTTATTGGACGGCAATTCAAAACTGCATTTTGACGGACGGGAAATCATCAAATGACTTCACCCGCTCTGGGCGGAGCGGAAGGGAGTGTCAGGCTCTTACTGACTAAAACCCACTCGTGATCCTTCTAGTGCCTGCCGCGTTCTAAAGCTGCGGTGACTCTTTCGAACAAATGCCGCAACAATTCATAACTGTTTGGCCTTTACAAATAGGCAATATCAATTGATTGGGTCATCTATGACGTATAAGCGCTTTTTACGAGCATATGGAGTGAGTGGTCATCTGATCTCCTTTAATGATAAATGATATTTATTTTGTAAGTAGGTTAAACATAACACTTTTACACGTCCAATATTTCTTGTCATTTTAAGCTAGATGAAGCCGTAAACCAGTAACTGGGAAATACGATACTCTTCAGCAAGTTTCTGATTTAGTCTCTGATTTATAACTTCTCAGTATTCTTACGGAGACCACTGCCAAAACGACCAACCAACCAACGTTTGAATCTGTAGCGTAGTTATTTGCTACGGCGTAGCAACCGTAGCCCGTAGCAGCGTTGTACGAAGCAAATTATACTGCTACGCCGTAGCCATTATTAGATTCTTTTTCCGCAATTTTATTTTGTTCAATGTTTTTTTTAGTTGAATGTTGAATTAATAATAAACTTTGTTTTATTTAATATAATAATTGAAGCCTAAAGTTAGATGAAATAATTAATCATTTATTTGCGAACACGTAACATGTACTAGCCGCTGGCTACGACTCGTAGCAAAATCTACACAAAACGCCTACGGCGTAGTATTGCGCCTACGCCGAAGTAAAGCGCCTACGCCGTAGTAACGCGCCTACGCCGTAGTAACGCGCCTACGCCGTAGTAACGCGCCTACGACGTAGACAGCTCCTACGCCGTAGACAGGCACCTACGCAGTAGTACAACTACGCTTAGAATAATTTTGTTGTTCAATTGATTTCTTAGAACTATCAAAGAAGTTTACAGTGAAAAATGTTTTACAGGGTCCCATAGAGCTTCATCTAGCTAAAGATGACAAAAAACGTTTAGTTTTGGGTGTAACACTAAAAAGTAAAAATAAAATTTGTACAAAAAAAAGAACCAAATTCTAAACAAAAAAAGTAGTAGTTCAAAATACGAAAACACCGAGTTCCGAAATTAAAGTTATTTTATCATTTTTTTGCTTAAAACTCGGTTGTTTTTTTTTTTGTTAAAAGTTTTGTTTTTAGATATATTTTCGAAATTAGTCTAATACTCTGTGAATCTGTGAGTTTGTGACGTTGTAAGGGGTAATCTCTGGATCTACTGAACCGATTTTCAAAATTATTTCACCAATTGAAAGCTACGTTATTGTGGAGTGTCATAGGCTATACTTTATCCCCGTATTGCCACGGGAACGGGAACAACGCGGGTGAAACTGCGAGGCGCTGCTTTTCGTAATTTAATAATTAATTCATAAATAAAACAAAACATGTTTTGTTTCACTGGAATATCATATCAACATTATGTTATTATTCTATTGTTTTATATTCGACCGACCGACAAATATTTTGATGGATTGATAACCGCCACTCGTGACCGTATTATGTGAAAATCATCTTTATTTTTGTTAACATACATTTTTATTGATTTTCATAACCTACATTTTGTACAGTTATAACTTAATTAACTACTAAATACTATTATAATCAACTAAATATTATTATCAACGTCAAGAAGGCATTCTAAATTCTCCTTTAAGCCTAAAATTTGATAACATTACTTAAAAGCCTGTCATTCTTAGTTTTGTCTTCGTCAAAATTATTATGAGTTCTCTTATACAGAAAACATTATATTTATTAGTTTATTATTGTTGTTGTTTATTGTTTTTGTTTGTTGTTGTTATTTGTGTTTGTTGTGTTGTGTTTATTTGTCGTCTTGAAAAGATCGCTTTTAGCGATAAGGCCGCCCATTGTGTCACCCTGTGTAATGTTTACTTCATCTATATTTTCTGTAACTTATATGGTGTACATAATAAAGAGTATTCTATTCTATTCTATATTTTCGTATTTCATTTTTTGTAAACTCTTTCCGAAACAAAATTCTATTTTAATTTTAATTTTATTTGCTTGTTGTACACCTACCACAGTGTTGTCCTTTTAACCAACTTCCAAAAAAGGAGGAGGTTCTCAATGCGACTGTTTTTTTTTTGGATGCGTTACCTCATAGCTTTGTACTGTGTGTCCCGATTTTGATGATTTTTTTTGTATTCGAAAGCTGGTGTTTGTTATGTACTCCCATTTTTTTCCGAATTAAAATTTGATTGAGATCTGACGACTAGCATTTGAGTTATCCCTAATAATGCGCGGCTTACGGCCGAAACCAATAACCGATCTATCGCATACTGGAGATAGAAAAACAAATGAAACAACAGAAAAATCATATAGTTTTTCTGTTGTTTCATTTGTTTTTCTATCTACATTGATGATGTTCTCATTCACTCTTGTCGAATAAAATGAAATTTAAAATGATATTTAACCCAAAGGTTGACTGGTAGAGAATGTTTTGTTGCTTAAAGTCCGCCCATGTACCACTATTGTACATACAGTAAAAAAAAAACAAATAATAAATTCACGGAATTATGTATAAAAGTTGCTATTATGACGTCTTAAATCCATCGTGATTTCTGTGTCAGTGAGAGACGGAGTTACACAAGACGAATAGCACTATCTTTTTCCCTCACACGAATCATGATGGCATTGGCACATCGTAATACGGACACAGGTCACCAAAAGTTTATCCATATCGATCTCAATGGGAAAAGTTCCCAGAACACATCGCATTGCCTAGGGATCATCAGGGCCAGCGCCTGGCGGGGTCGCGGTTATTTTTGGAAAGAGTCACGGTAGCCCTGGAACGTAAAGAGCATTAGGAGGATCACGGATGGATTTTAGTCAGTAAGAGTCTGATACTCCCTTCCGCTCCACCCAGAACACAAAATAGTAATTTAAACAAACGTAGCGTAAAAGAGAATAAAGAAATGGTACATATGTACGTACAATAAATAAATTTAAAATAGCCCAAAGCTCGAAGATCAAACCAAGTGGTTGTTATAATTTAGCGAAATTCTCCTCTCTACAGAAGAGCAGTGGTGGCCGAGTGGTAACGGCCCCCAGTTACGAGTTGTAGGTCGCGGGATCAAACCCAGCAGGGAGGCATTACTTTGTGTAAATAATTTCATCACCACTGTTCTCAAAACGGTGAAGGAAAACATCTTGAGGAAACCGGCATGTCCTAGAACCAAAAATTTGAAGACATGTGACATTCACCAACCCGTACTGGGCCCGCGTGGTGGATTACGGCCCATTCCCTCTCCTAGAGAGGAGGCCTCTTGTCCCAGCAGTGGGAACGTTAAAAGGCTGATTATGCTATGATTATGCTCCTCTTTACTACGAAGTGATATACACCATGATAGGTTCTTAATTAGATACTTAAGGCTTATTTATGGGGTTCAAAGTGTTAGATAACATGATAAGATCCCCCTAACTTCCGTAATAAGAAGGGGACGATCGTATTTTACGTCTATGTCTGTATACTTTTGCCCAACCACTCCAGAAAGATGGTAATGTTTTTCGAGAGTATGTATGTTTGTATCTTAAACGACTGGATAGATTTTAATAAATAAGGTTTCATCAGATTCATCTTAAGTGCGTAAGGGCACAAAATTCACATATATGTAGACTATAAAAAAGTGGCTATCATAATAATGGGCTCGGGGAGACGATTCCGGAACTGTAATTAACTAAAATTTGAGAAACAAAAGATTATAAAAAATTCCCAATGACAAAGAAGTTTTTAAGCAAATCTTTGATCGAACTATAATCTGGCGTATTCAGGGGCTATTCTGTAAAATTCGCTTGTATTTTCATTCACAAAGTGATACTGGATAAAATCTCGAGAAAACCCTTTCAAAAGGCATGTATGTGACTTCTACCTCGGGCCTCTGGATGGCGAGCTATGGGTGGTTCGCCGTCCGATAAAAACCAGGCTCAGTTCGCCAGCGCGTCGTGTTCCACGCGCACCTCAATGAACTATCGGAAAATAAGACGGCGATGGGGCCCCGCCATAGGGTCAAGCCTGCTAGGGTTGTGGAATTCATTCGAAAGAGACAACGCGGCCCTGCAACGCAAAGGGCATTAGTAGGAACACGGATGGGTTTTAGTCAGTAAGACTCTGATACTCCCTTTCGTTACGACCAGATCGTAAGAAGTCATTTGAAGACTTCCAATCCAGAACAAAAAAGTGACTTCTACCTACCCTTCCAAGACAACCAAACACAATGTTACATTCGATACAAAATCGTTTTTCCTTCGCAACACGAGCCTTTTTCCTCGTCCTCGAACCATTAAGTGTAACATTTCATCTTGATAAATCGAGGACAGGGTACGAAAAACATTAATACAGGGCGAACGGGTCGAAATCACAAGTTGATTGAATTTATTTAGCAGTTTAGGCCCCTCGCCCACGGCGACTTTTTGTCGCGATGCAGTCGCTGAGATGCTGTCGCGCGTTTGCTAAACGCGCGACAGCATCTCTTCTAACGCGTGTTAGTCGCATTTGCAACGCGCTACTAACGCGCTACTGCATCGCGATTGTATCGATACACATTTGCAACGCGCTACTAACGTGCTACTGCATCACGATTGTATCGATACAAACGCGCGACCGCGTTGGACGTGACAAATGTTGCCTCAGCGGAGTCCATCTTGCAACTGTACTGATTCAAGGTATTTTTGTGTCGTAACTGCATCCCGACCGAATCGCGTTTGTATCCCGACCGAATCGCGTTTGCATCGCGACTGAATCTGGTCCCGTGGGCGAGGGCACACAGCTAGCGACAGCTTCGCGTCTGTATCGATGCCTACGCGCGACAGCATCGCGACTGCATCGCTACAAAAAGTCGCCGTGGGCGAGGGGCCTTTTAGCGAAGGAAAGATTCAGTGCTTTATTAGAGATCGATGGTGTTTTGTTTTTGTAGTAAAGAGATTCTTCTTCGTCTTTGTTGAAACTTTTTAGATACAGCGAAAGCCATTTGCTATTCAAATATCGTACGTTTTGATAATAGGGTAGTTGACTAAAAAAATCTAATTAGTCCGTCAGATAGATTTCCAAAAAATATTGGACACGTATTTTTTATTTTTTCACGTAAACAAAAAATGAAGCCGATACAGAGCGTTGAAAACTCGTGTGACGTCACTACTCGCTACAATTTTTAGCGAGCCGTAACGTCACAAGCCCCCACTCCTGATCTTTGATGCTTTGTATCTTCGTCAGTTTTTATAGATTTGATAAAGGAAAAAATACGTGTCCAATATTTTTTTAATAATCTAACTGACGGACTAAACATAATCATATATTTTTTACTCAGGAAACATCCCTATTGACGTGTGTGGTTTGTTTATGTTACACAGTAAAAAAATTCTCTGAGCAAACAACGTTTTTATTTTCCGATTCCATATCTACATAGTCATCTAGTTATTTCATCAAAAGTCTTCATATCACTGGCAGGACGGTTTTAAACATTTGGACAGCCCATAACATTGCTACTTTTACGGCATTGTCGGTGGCAGCGCATAGGTCACTTTGGCTGCATGTTTTGGGGCACGGAGGGCAAGATAGGAGGTGGAGCGTGGTCTGTGACTCCACATCCACAACCTACAGTTGATCCGTCACGGTTCCAGGGTTTTTTTGAAGCTGTCACCGTGACCCTGGAACGTAAAGGGCATAAAGAAGAACACGGATGGGCTTTGGTCAGTAAGAGTCTGACACTCCCTTCAGCTCCACCCAGATCAGATAAGACAAGGAAGAAGTCATTTTTATGATTTCTAAACCAAAATTAAGACTCTGCCTTCTTGATCTAGGGAGGAATCAAACCCAGCACTAAACGATGAATCAGATTGGCTAAATCGAACGCGAAGCAAACACTGCTGTACCATTCTTTACTGGAACCATTTCGCCGCATTTTATTTATTTTATTTGGGAAAACCAACAGTTACACACTTTTCTTAACTAAGCGTAATAACACTTAAAACGTATAATAATAGGGTAGTTGACTAAAAAAATCTAAACAGTCCGTCTGATAGATTTCCAAAAAATATTGGACACGTATTTTTTCTTTTTTCACATAAACAAAAAATGAAGACGATACAGTGCGTTGAAAACTCGTGTGACGTCACTACTCGCTACAATTTTTAGCGAGCCGTGACGTCACACGCTCCCACTCCTGATATTTGATGCTTTTTATCTTCGTCAGTTTTTATAGATTTGATAAAGGAAAAAATACGTGTCAAATATTTTTCTATAATCTAACTGACGGACTAATTAGAATCATATTTTTTTAATCAGGAAACATGCCTATTACTTCATATTCTCAGGATGTGGTCTTGTTATCTCTACGTGCTTACGGTCCCAATATGTTTCAATGATTCTAGCCCCTAATTGCTATTATTCATTATTCTGGTCCCTATATGTTCATATGGTCCCCAATTGCTGGAACGACCCCTAATAGCTCGTTCTACTCCAAACTGCTCTAATAACCCATATTTGTTCTTGTGGTCCTGATCTCTAATTACTCTCATACACCCTAATTGCTTTAACCGTCCCTATTTGTACGTAGTACCCCAATATTTTTTTATAATCTAACTGACGGACTAAACATAATCACATATTTTTTACTCAGGAAACATCCCTATTATTTTCAGGCCCCTATTTGAGAAGCTCTGGATAAGACCAGAACGCAGAAATTTTCGTTATCCAGTAAGCTATAATCACATACTTAAAATCCAAAATTTCAAGTCGTAGGTCATTCAGTTCCAAAGTTAAGCGAAAGCAAAGTTTCGCATTTATGACACTCACTCAGTCATGATCATCAGAATAGAACTAGTTCTTCCCATTAACTCAGAGAGCTGAAATTTGGTACAGGGTTTAATGGCCACATAACGGGAAAACTATAAAAACTAGGATAATTGAAGATCTGGAGTTCCTGGTGACCCTGATTAGAAAACACAAGAGCCCAACCCAACTTTTGGACTCTTTTCGGACCCTTGTGTACCCTTCAACGGCCAAGTCACACAACATTAACTATAATAATAAAGAAATCGCAGTAAGGAACCTTAGACTTGGCGCGACTTTGTCTAGATTTCATTACTTTTTGGAGATAAACAAGCAGCTCCATCGAGACTTGGCTAGTTTTTTTACAGAATGTTTTTGTTAGGTAATCTTTAAACTACAGGACTATAGGTACCATCTCTAATTAAAAATGTCAACATTGAGACGCAACTTAATTTAGTTTAGTGACATACTATTTTATTTGTTTCTTAAATCTAAAGGCTTTGACCGCTTTATAGAAAATTCAGAAGTTATACAACGTGGATCTTAAAGTTTAAAAGAAGTAAGTGTTGTCATTATCATGTACAACTAGCTGCTGCCCGCGGCTTCGCCCGTGTGAATGTCGGAAATTATCCCAAGGGAACATAATCCCGGGATAAAAAGTATTTTATGTGTTATTCCAGACTACTACATGATACTTATACACGCCCGAAGGACTAAACGGATCTGGATGAAAATTGACACAGAGATAGATTATAGTTTGGAATAGCATATAATCAATCAGGGATTATATTCGGCATGAATTTTTGTTATTGTTATTAAAATCAAAAATATAGAAAACTGATTCTTATAGAGAAGAACAAACAAGAAACTTTTTTGTTACTCTTTTCAAATAAATGTTTTTCAATATTTAGTATACAAAAAAAAAAAAATCATATACGTATGTGAGGACTATGCAACGAGTATAATAGTTATAGAAACTAGTATTACCAGCAGAGGTAAACTTATTCATTTTTTAATTAAGCACATGGTTCATCATGGTTCAAGTAAACAGAAAAAAGTAAAATACAATAAAAAGTACATTTATAGTTAATCCATACATAAATTAACCAGTTTGATTTTATCTACATCCTTGATTGCCCTATAGAGCAAGACCAGCATGTTTCCAAGCATTCTTATCCTGAATGTAATCTTCTACTAATTTGCAATATACTTCTTTACAAATGACGGGTCCACTGCAATTATGATGATAGTCCATTTTTATAAAAATTCTAAGTAAGCACGTCATTCCGCCATTGGATATCTGTAGTTGGTATTCTCGTTAGCAAACTTAGCAATATGACTTAAAATCCTGATATTTTAGACAGTGCACGCTTATATTAGACAAAAGGTACTCAATAAAGCCCTGGTTTTAAAAATAACTCTAATTAATATATTTTTTACTAAGTTCTTAAATAAAGCTTGAGGAAAATAACAATATAATATCAGTAATAAAAATGTGCTGTAATAAATAATGCAGTACGTTCATACCTTTAAACACAACTTTTCTGATCCCATTAATACAATTGAAACGCAATTATCGCAAAACGAGGTAACGAGGACATTTATCGTTATTGCAGTGGACCCTTCAAATTCTTCTTTCTTATTAAAACTGAACCGCGCGACTTTTTTTGATTAGGTTCTTCATTCCAATAATGGATTCCAACGAGGAAACATGATGTTGCTCCTGCTTTTTTGTTTCTCCTTTGGCGCAATCTACATCGCGTTCATAATTTTAAAAAAAGACAATACTGGATTGACTAGCGCGCTCTGCTTCTGAGCATCGCGACTATCGCGATTGTCGCGCGATAGTTGCGGCAGTAGTACCGCGACTATCGCGAGACAATCGCGGTACTACTGCGACGCAATGTCAGTAAAAATATACAATAAATTTCCAGAAGCAATTTGAAAACGAACAAAAATTTAATATATTTATAAATAAACTTAAACAATTCCTAATCCATAAATGCTATTATAATATAAATGAATATTTTAATGATAAATAAAATTAATAAATGAAAATGTGTAATGTATGTAAAAAGTGAGTAGTAGAAAAACATTAACATTTTACTTGTTTTAAATAATAATAAGCCCTCTTCCTCTGTTCTATCTTGCTGTGCCCGACAGGGTCCATAATGATCCAAAATTATGTATATTTTATATGTACCTACCACCTAAGTTCACATTGTGGAATGCAAATAAATGTATTGAGTATTGACGTTGCTTGCGACTTAGTGCGAAGGAACTCTTAGAGTCTGAACTAACTGAACTTTTTTAAGATTCCTGTATCGTGACATTTCCCCGCGTGAAACTCCGAGATAAGAAGGCTTTATTAATCCCATTCATTAATTACATTTGTATCTTCTCAGTCCAGCGTTTTTGAGCCTATTATAAGTCGTTTTGTTTGTAGAAGCTCGCCATTCACTTTGCTGGGCCGTTGAGTTTACAAGATTTGTGTAAACTGTGTAATTGAATTATAAATTACCAGCAATTTGCTAGCGAGTTTGTCTGTCACTTTATTCTGCTGGGATTTCCAAGAAGCTTTGTTCAGGTATATTAGAAGAAAGAAAGAAAATGTATTTAATTGCTACAAAATAACAGACGTAAATTAATGGATTTTCCATTAAAAACTAAACGATTAGTATTCGTAGTACTTAAATTATGTTAGTAATTACAAATTAATGTGATTAAATAAATATATATCACTACATAGTATAAAACAAAGTCACTTCCCGCTGTCTGTCCCTATGTATGCTTAGATCTTTAAAACTACGCAAAGGATTTTGATGCGGTTTTTTTAATACATAGAGTGAGTTCAAGAGGAAGGTTTATATGTATACTACATGCATAATATAGCAGAGATTTAATATCAACATTGCACCCGTGCGAAGCCGGGGCGGGTCGCTAGTATACCTATAAAGGAAATGTAGGCCGTGGTTGTGACAAAACGGTTTCCACTCAGCATAATGCCGTGCCGTATGGGATCCTCAGCTCGGCGCTGATGATTTTCAGTGGTCGCCTAGGACATGACGTACGAAACCAAGTCTGCTGTGTATAAGTATATGCTAAATTATAACAGCCGTACGGGTCGATCTTCTAGGTTAAGCAACGCTTGCCGAGGTTGGTCTGTGGATGGGTGACCATCTTAACGTACTTACCGAGACTTGTCCGTGCCTCGGAAAGCACGTTAAGCCGTTGGTCCCGGCTGTCATTTGGATATCTTTGGCAGTCGTTACGGATTGTCAGAAGCCAGAAAATCTGACACCAGTCTGGCCAAGAAGTACCGTGTTCCCCAGTTAATGGGTTGTGGAGGTCTGGTAGGCAGCCGCTCCACGTTAAGTACTGGCATTCAGCTGAATCCGGCTTGATTGGGAGCCGACCCCAATGTAGTTGGGAAAAGGCTAGGCGGATGATGATGATATATTGACTACCTTTTACCCGCTACTCCATACGTACATACATATTCCGTTTCTGTATAGCCTATAACCTTCCACATGAATTTGGCTTTCACATAAAAGAAGAACTTTTCAAATCAGATGGTAATTCCAGAGATTAACGCGTTCAAACAAATAAACTAACTATTCAACTTTATCAAATTAGTATAGACTAGCAGGGTCTCGCGGTTTCACCCAGATAGTTCCCGTTTTCGTGGGAATATGGGGATAAAATATAGCATTATGCCACCCGGGGATAGTGTGGCTTCCCAACAACGAAATACTTTTTCAAATCAGTTCAGTAGTTTCGGAGCCTATTCAATACAAACAAACAATGAAATCTTTCCTCTTTATAATACGAATATGTATAGACTGGCGCACAATTGACCATAATCTCACCTGATGGAAATAAAGATGTAAACGACGAAAAAACACGGTTGCTAAGAAGTAACCTATTAATTATTGACTTTAAGTACATCGAGGCTGGATAATGGTATTACATAGGAAATACCCGCTGCCCACATCATGAAATGATACGGGCAGATTAATGTTAAATGTATTGAGCACTTGATTGAGGAGCTCGTGGCTAATTAACAAGGATGGATCGATCTCCAGGGATAAGCAATGCTTGCCAAGGTTGGTCTGCGGATGGGTGACCATCTTAACACACCGAGTTTCTTCTGTGCCTCGGAGAGCACGTTAAGCCGTTGGTCCCGGCTGTCATTTGGAGATCTTTGGCAGTCGTTACAGATTGTCAGAAACCAGAAAATCTGACACCAGTCTTGCCAAGAAGTACCGTGTTCCCCAATTAATGGGTTGTGGAGGTCTGGTAGGCAGCCGCTCCACGTAAAATACTGGTATTCAGCAGGATTCGGTTTGAATGGAAGCTTACCCCAGTATAGTTGGGAAAAGGCTAGGCAGATGATGTGTGGAACTTGTTTTTGTGATCAAAAAAGATTTTCGTGATCAAGATAGGTCTAACAGCCTTTTTTATGGATGGGAAAACTTCAAATGACTTCGTTCCTTTCTAGGCGGACCGCACGAGAGTGTCAGACTCTTACAGACTAAAACCCACCCATGTTCTTCCTATTGCCCTTTGAATTTCAGGGCCGTGGTGATGGGTGCGAGAGAGGGAAACCTCACGCCCCAGCCGCCGCAACAGAAGAAGACGCCCCGGACGTCGGGAAACGCAGGGCGATTCCCGGCCACCGTAGGCGCGGGCTTGCGGATGGCAAACTATGGTTGGCTCGCCAACCGATTGCAACCAGGCCCGAGTGGAAGGCGCGTCGTGTTCCACGCGCGCCTCAAACAGCCGTCAGCAAAGAAGACGGGGCCCCATTGGGTCAGTGCCTCCTATGGTTGCGGAATTTGTTCGAAAGAGTCACCGCGGCCCTGGAACGCAAAGGGCACAAGGAGCGGGTGGGTTTTAGTCAGTAAGAGTCTGACACTCCCTTCCGCTCCGCCCGGAGCGGGAGAAGTCATTTGATGATTTCCCATCCAGAAAAAAAAAGGTGATGACTCTTTCGAACAACTTTCGCAAACCAAGACTTTCTAGTCTAATGGAATTCGGCTGTATACCAGTATTTTTACAAGGATATGCTTTCTAGTTGCTTGCGTATTCAGTAACCTCTTCAGGGAATTTTATCATATACGCTAAAATCACTCTGACACTTTTTGAGACACTTGTCTCGTATAAAAAGAAAACTGATATACCTTAGTAAATTTAGGGCCGTTATGTCACGTATTTTTGTGTTGAGTTGAGGGATATCTATTATTGTTTGTGGCAGTGAAGTGTTTTGCAAAATACTTGAAATTATATTGTACTAGCTTCTGCCCGCGACTTCGTCCGCGTGGAATAAACACATCAAAAGTATCTAGGGATCAACATATATTTTTGCAATAACTTTTCTCCTGATTGATATTAATTAAAATTTTCTTTAAGGATTCATCAAATAAAGTGTTTTCGTTTGTCACAGTAACGATAAACCAAGTCACCTTTGCATTAATAAAGAAATTTGCCATTTTCCTAATAAAGGGATTTTTGACATTTGAACCACTAACATTAAAGTTCGAAAAAAAGACTGAAATAACAGTTTTCTTTAAAATTTTATTGGGTAACTTAAACAATTAATAATCCGTGTTTCTACCGCGAACACTAACAACACAAGAACATCGGTTTGGCATACTCAAAATGAGTTCATCCAAATCACGCTGTGGAATGGCCGCCCATGTTCGTTGCAACAACAAAAAAAGGTCTTCTTGCGACTGGATACCCTCCATATTCGGCAGAGCTCTTCTCTGTAGCATATCCCATGCATGCTCAATCGGGTTCAAGTCTGGCGACTGAGCAGGCCAGGGCAGGACATTGATGTTAGCTGCGGCGAGAGTCTGTCTTACAACTCTTGCGGTGTGCGGTCGTGCATTATCATGCATTAACTGAAATAAGGGACCGATTTGCACTTGTAGAGGAACGATGACGTCTGATACAATCGTCTCAGCATAAATTTGAGCGTTGAGGTTGCCTCTGATCCAAATCAACTCAGTTCTTCCGCCGATCCAAATACCCGCCCATACTATGATGGTTCCACCACTATAAGGATGGACTTCCTGGCAGGATTTTAATCGCTGTTGGCATCCAGGGGTTCTCCAGTGTCGTATACGTCTTGTATCCGGTCTCATACCAAAACGAGACTCATCAGAAAAGCACACGAAACGCCATTGTTCTTCTGCCCAATTTCTGTGTTCAAGAGCCCATTGATATCGAATCCTACGATTGTGCATTGCTATAGGTGGTACCCGTAGCGGTCTTCGGGAATGAAGGTTCACTTCATGCAAGCGGTTTCTGACTGTTTGGTCGCTAATTAAGTTCCCTGAAGAGTGATGAAGCCTCACGGCTAACATCATGGCGGTTATTGTTGGAGCTCTTCGAGTTAAGATTTGAATGTATCGGTCTTGTCTCCGTGTGGTGCAGCGATACCGTCCTCCATGGCGCTCAGCCAAGGTAAGCGAAGAGCTCTGCCGAATATGGAGGGTATCCAGTCGCAAGAAGACCTTTTTTTGTTGTTGCAACGAACATGGGCGGCCATTCCACAGCGTGATTTGGATGAACTCATTTTGAGTATGCCAAACCGATGTTCTTGTGTTGTTAGTGTTCGCGGTAGAAACACGGATTATTAATTGTTTAAGTTACCCAATAAAATTTTAAAGAAAACTGTTATTTCAGTCTTTTTTTCGAACTTTAATGTTAGTGGTTCAAATGTCAAAAATCCCTTTATTAGGAAAATGGCAAATTTCTTTATTAATGCAAAGGTGACTTGGTTTATCGTTACTGTGACAAACGAAAACACTTTATTTGATGAATCCTTAAAGAAAATTTTAATTAATATCAATCAGGAGGAAAGTTATTGCAAAAATATATGTTGATCCCTAGATACTTTTGATGTGTTTAGTTACTTTACCCCCGATTTTGAAACTCTCAGCCCGATCGGTTTAAAATTGACAAAGTTTCATACAAACTTTCATCCCCTGTTTTATCCCCTTGGGGGTAGAATTAATCAAAATCCTTTCTTAGCGGATGCCTACGTCATAACATCTACCTGCATGCCAAATTGCAGCCCGATCTGTTCAGTGGTTTGGGCTGTGCGTTGATAGATCACTATGTCAGTCAGTCACTCTCGTATATATTATATTGTATTTATTTATTTCTCAACTTTTAGGCAAGACTAGTGTCAGATTTTCTGACTGACAGCCGGGACCTCCAAATGTCGGCCAAAGGCTTAACGTGCTTTCTGAGGCACGGAGAAGTCTCGTTATGTTAAGATGGTCACCCATCTACAGACCAACCTCGGCAAGCGTTGCTTAACCTCGAAGATCGACCATTGCGGCTGTTATAATTTAGCCACGAGCTCCAGAGGAACCAGCAGAACAACAACAGTTATTCAACAGAAAACCGGGGCAGGTCGCTATTAAAAATCTAAATAAAACGATAATCTTGTGACGACATATTCTCTCTTTATTTTCACATTAAAAAAAAAACGTTGCCTCGTACTAGGATTTATTTTAGTTTGAAAACATGTAAACTCACATATACAAGACACCCAGACCTGGAACAATTATCTGTAGGCCATACAAACAATTGTTCCGATATCGGAATAAACTCCTTTCGAATAAAAAAATAATTTTGCAAAACCGTCTATATTTGACGGAGTTATGCTCGAACATACATATTAAATACAAACGGTTAAAAAAAGAAAAAATATAAAATACCCATTCTAGCATCGTTACATCTATGTGTGTACCCAGAGCGTATTTCTTTATTAAGCGCAATACATTTTGACAGCCGGAGTCTCTCGGATTTCCTTTTCTTTGTCACGAATCGTTTTGCTATACCCTACGAAAGTATGGGCTTTTATGAATGTCAGACTTTATTTCAAACAATCCTCTTTGAAGTGACGTTTAAGGAAGACGATATCTTTTCTTAAGCTACAAGCAAAATAGGGAAAGAATTGTGACGGGTTTTTGGGTCAGGAAAAGTGTTGTTAGGTTTATTCCGTTTGGGATTTCTCAAGGGCAGTCTGGATTTGAGGTCGGTTGATTACAATAGTCCTACTAAATATACTTAAATATGAATGGGGAAATGTGGTTGTACTATAGGTACATCAGTGCCCAAACCTTTGGGTGATGCAGGCGTAATGTTAGCAATAATTCAGGGCCTTAAGTCTGCTATTACAATAGTGTCAGAATGGTCTATTATTGATTTCATAATGGTTGATTTTGTCAAGTATAATAATCTACTAATATAAAAGCGCCATTATGACTGGCCAATAATCAACCACTGACATTCCATTGGAAGAAATGGCATAGAATGATAATCTCCTACATAATGACGAATGAATGACAGACATATGCGGTTATCTGCTAAAATTTTGACAGTTTCTTTGATCAGTGGCCTACCATTAGAGCGTCATTGTGCAGTCATTGAAGCCGGGGCGGGCCGCTAGTACATATTTTTTAGTGCATGCCCCGCAAAAAGGGTTTAGCTATTCAGTAGTTTGTGTCAGCCCCACAATATTTTGTTTTACATATATAATTTTTTTATAATGTACACCATATAAGTTATAGAAAATAAAACATTACATAGGGTAACATAACGGGCGGCCTTATCGTTAAAAGCGATCTTTTCAAGACAACCTTTGGATGTATTTTAAAGAGAAAAGGAAATACAGTACTATAAGTAGTCTTAGGTGTACTAATTACTTATACAATAAATACATAATAGATAAATATATACAATAATAATTATGAAACAAAATGCATAGAACCTAAAAAATGAGAAACTTATGCACGCTTACAATTGTTCGTTTTCTATGAAGAATAACAGGCAAGAAACTCCAAGGTTGCTCTTCTAAAAATCAGTTGATTTTTACAAGGTCATAATAGTGCCAGACAAGTATAAACAAAAAAATAAACTTTTATATAAAAACAAAAATAGTAAAAAAAGTTACTTTTTCAGGGCAATTTATACTCAGTATTCGTTGTGTGATACATTAACAAAGAACGACCAAACGAGACGTTCAAATAAAAGAACTTCGTATAGATCTAATTACAACCTAACATGATATATAATTCAAGAGTCCAATCAGTCGACGGAGGAAAACTTTCCCCGAAACACATGTAAACGTAAGCGTCCAACGATTTTGTCCCCATTAAGTTTCTCAGGGGCTTGTGGGGTCATTTAGTACCCCCCGGGGTCCGATTAACGTTAACTTTGAACACCGCTGGTCGTTTCATTTTATTGCCAAACTTTTACAGGGTAAACACTTATTGACTTTTTTTTTTGGAACTTGTGATTGGAATTTTGTGTAAACAAGATGAAAAAGTTCGACGTTCTGAAGTTTACGGTTTGTACATTTTTGATGAAATGATAAAATACGTTTTGATTGACCGAACGAAATTGTTCCAAATTGTATGTTTGCTATCATATTTCTTAGCTAGCTCAATCTTTGTCTAAGGGAGCCGGTGGCCAAATAATAACAGTCATACGGGTCGATCTTCAAGGTTAAGCCACGCTAGCCGAGGTCGATTTGTGGATGGGTGACCATCTTAACATAGCAAGACTCCTCCGTGTTACGAAAAGCATGTTAAGCCGTTGCTCTAGGTGGTCTTTGATACATCTTTGACAGTCGGTATGGATTTTCAGAAGCCAGAAAATCTGACTTCAGTCTTGCCAAGAAGTACCGTGTTACCCAGTTTGTGGAGCAGGGCCGCTCCACGCAGAATACTGGTATTCAGCTGAAACCGATTTGAGTTCAACAACCGTCCTGTCGGAGGATACTCCCTTTTAAAGAAAAATGTTACAAACAATTATCTTAGTCTTCATGCAAGTGAAAACGGCAAAAGGAAAAGAAACTACAATATTCTAAATTAATACAATATTCTAATTCGATTTTGTGATAATACCTTATGTGAGATGGACTTCGTTTTTTGTAAAAGGTAAGACGTATCGATATCTATACTAGATGATCATGACAAGAGCTATGGGTGGCTTGTCGTCCGATATCAACCAGACCCGGGTCGACGGCGCGTCGTGTTCCACGCGCGCCTCAATGAACTGTCAGCAAGGAAGACGGGACCCCATAGGGTCAGTGCCTGCTAGGGTTGCGGTATTTTTTCAAAAGAGTCACCGCGGCCCTGGAACGTAAAGGGCACAGGAAGGATCACGGCTGGGTTTTAGTCAGTAAGAGTCTGACACTCCCTTCCGTTCCGCCCAGAGCGGGAGAAGTCATTTGATGATTTCCCATCCACAAAAAAAGGTGATCATGACAAGCGGCTAAATTGATCCTGCATTCTGTTTATATTATATTAGTTAAGATACCGAGAGAAATAAATGTTCCTAAATATTTTATGACAAAAAGGTTTTACCTCAAGGTAGCTATGATAAATGATTGGATAACAGTATTATCCCTTATGGTGTACGAAAACCCCGTGGGAAACACCCTATTCATAATAATGTGTTTTTAAAGAGGGGAGATTTGTTTTGAAAGAACAAAAACAATGCATGCTCCAGTTTCTGGGTTACGATAAACATAACATTTACAAACAAAATTAAGAACAACCTTGCCTTAGGTTGTTCTTCATTTTGTTTGTAAATGTTATGTTTATATTATATTTAAATCTTATGTTTTTCTTATTAAATCTTGGATAGGAAGGATTTAGGAAAGTAAACGAATTCCTAACTGAATCACAACTGTACAAAGTGTATGGAATACAAAGACTATATTATTCTAGTACTTCGCCCGCGACTTTGTCTGAGCAGATTTAGTACAAACAATTTCCAACCCAGTTTTAACCCCCTAGGGTTGGAGTTAAAATCCGTTCTTAACGGATGTCTACACTCTATAAGGAACCTACCTGCCAAATTTTAAATTTGTAGGTGTTATAGTTTCTGAGATTTCGTGATTAATCAGTGACTGGTATTTCGCTTTTATATATACACTAGCGACCCGCCCCGGATTCGCACGGATGCAATGTAGATACTAATTTTTTCTCTACTATAATATGCATATATAATACATACAAACCTTCCTCTTCAATCACTCTATCTGTTAAAAAAACCGCATCAAAACCCGTTGCGTAGTTTTAAAGATTTAACATACATAGGGAGAGATAAAGCGACTTTGTTTTATACTATGTAGTGATATAGATTCCATTGGTAAAACATAATAACACTTTACTTCAAAGTGGTAACAGTGCGTAAATATGTAAGTGGGATAACTACAAAGTTCCGACATCAATGACCTTAATACACAAAGTTCGCTCTGCATAATTTAGAGCAAGAAATTCCACTTGAAACCAGTTATTTCCTGTTGACACCCTCCTCTGTCTCCCTCTCTGTTGTTCCTTTTGACTATCACTTGTCATCAGAAATGTCTGACTTGTCGGGGCTTTAATATTTAATTTTTAGGCTGAGGCCACAGTGAGGAGCGGACGAAGTATTAACACATCTCTGGTTGAATCTATCATCCGGAGCGAGGAGGCGTGGGAGACGGACACCTCCCATGTACTAACACTATAGTTTAAGGTTTAGTTTAGAACAATAACTGTCGTTGTTTGTGGTAAATAAACGCTTTTTCTTTCTTTTTCTTTCTTTCTTCTGCGAAGGAGGAGGCGGACCGCGTGCGGGAGAGGGAAACTTCACGCTCCAGCCGCTGAAACAGAAAAAGACGCCCCGGGCGTCGGGAAATGCAGGGCGATACCCGGCCACCGTAGGCGCGGGCCTGCTTACGGCGAGCTATGGTTGGCTTGTCGTCCGATAGTAACCAGACCTGGGTCGACGGCGTGTCGTGTTCCACGCGCACCTCAAAGAGCTGTCAGTAACGAAGATGGGGCCCCATGGGGTCAGTGCCTGCTAGGGTTGCGGAAGGCACAAGAAGGATCACGGGTGGGTTTTGGTCAGTAAGAGTCTGATACTCTATTCCGCTCCGCCCAGTGCGGGAGAAGATATTTGATGATTTACCATGCAAAAAAAATTAACACTTAGCAGCGTACGGTGATCGACCAATGTTTAAAGAAAAGATAAATAGAAAATAAATCTATTTGTCACATACAGATCTGTCACACACACCGCAGACTAACTTTATTTTAAAACAGTAACATTTGGTGACCAACGGCTGCGCCAAATAGGTCCAGTTCAGCAAAATGCCAGACAACTAGGAGCTGCCTGCAGCTAGTTTTCAACTGAGTCTGACGTTGAAGCTAATACTTTCATTGCACGTGCAGTTAAAAGTGAGCAGGTTACTACTAGGCAAGCGTGCTTCATCGTCGATGACATCCGTCGCTTACCATCAGGTGAGATAGTGGTCAGTGTCACATGTGAGAATAGCAACAAAAAAAAAACGATCATCTATTGTTTTAGACTGAAGACGAAATGTATTTTAGTCGAATTCCCTTTTTGTGGATGTGTTTGAGTTGTGTCATGTCTTAGTCTGAGTGGAGCAGGAAAAAGTGCCAGACGCTGACTGACGAAAACCCATCTGCATTAATACCCTTTGCATTCCAGAGCCGCAGTAACTCTTTCAAACGATACGAATCAACTCACGATGTATTTTAGCCATCTACCACGTCCGCTTCCGCCTTGCGCCACACTCTGGTCAAGACCTCAAGTTTACGGCTGATTTCACTGACTTTAGTTGACTTTGAGTTGGGACACAGTGAGGGAGGTAAATAATTATGTCTACCAAAGAGTCATTGTTTGTTAAAGAATTTGCTGTAGGCTATGAGTACTTGGAGTATTGTAAAACTAGCAGCGCCTCGCGGTTTCACCCGCGTAGTTCCCGTTCCCGTAGGCATATGGGAATAAAATATAGCCTATGTTACCCGGGGATAGTATAGCTTCCTAACGGTAAAAGAATTTTTCAAATCGGTCTAGTAGTTTCGGAGCCTATTCAATGCAAACAAAGACACAAAAAAACAATCAAATCTTTCCTCTTTATAATATTAGTGTAGATAATGGCGGAAGCCTGCGACTTTGTTCACGTAGGTGTTGGCTTCAGCGAAAACAGGCTTTCGTGCAGATATCTTCCTGCCATTCCCTTTGAAATATCCTCAGCGATGATATAGCATACTATCAGTGAATGATTTTTGTTGTTGGATCTGTAGATACTACCAGAGATTACCAGCGTTAAATGTAGTAATGCCGTGCGTGTTTATACTTAGACGGATCGTCTAGTTAAACGGAAGACGGCGTTCGGACGTGTGTTTTCATACTTGCACCCAGACTCCGATCGTTTGCGTTCGTATACGATGGGCGACGACAACAACCCAGTTTTGTGGTGGTATTTAAGAAGAAGAAGTAAAAGAAAACATAGGGTGCATCCTATGAAACAAAGTTTTTACTACTTTCGGATGTCTATTTCCTGTTCTGATGACTTCTTTCGACGAATTTCAATGGATATTGGTGCCGTTTCATCAGAAAATTCGTTCACATTATATCCGATTAGAGACACTAGGTATATCCGAGCAGTGGTGGCCGAGTGGTAACGGCTCTGACTTACGAATTGTAGGTCGCGGGTACAAACCCAGCCAGGCGCATTACTTTGTGTAATTTCTTTCATCACCACTGCTCTCAAAACGGTGAAGAAAAACATCGTGAGGAAACCGGCATGTCCTAGAACCAAAAATTCGAAGACATGTGACATTCACCAACCCGCACTGGGCCCGCGTGCTGGATTACGGCCCATTCCCTCTCCTAAAAAGGAGGTCTGTGTTCCAGCAGTGGGAACATTAAAAGGCTGGGCTGGGTGTTGCAAAGAAAGAGCCGTCTCTCTTTGCAGTGGCAAAACGTCCATCTAAAAACCGATCCGTTCAATGTGAACATTTGCATATTAATTGTACTACCATTGGCATATCCGTCTCTTTAGACGGACCGAGAAGACAGACGGTTCGTCTAAGTGCAAACGGGCCCTTATTCACACTACATCTGATCCGGGCGTATAGATAGCTTTTCGACTGCGAAAAGCCATCTAAACGCCCGGATCCGGACCAACGAACCGGAGACGGACTTGGGCTGCCTCCTCTTTAAACTAACGGTCCATCTAAGTAGGAACAGTCCCTTATAGCACTTGGCTCAAGGCGCCAAGCACAAGTACTTGAAACTAGTTTGAACTAGTCAAATGGCTTTCAATGAAGTTTGAGTATTGCTTGAATGTGTTGAATGAGGTTATGTTATTGGTATCTATGAATTAAAACAAAAATGCATTATAGTAAAACGCCGATTATTCGAACGCCGATTAACCGAATCGCCAACTATCCGAATCGGCCCTAAGCGTAACATAAAAAATTAAAACCAATTATTTTTTTAAAAGTAATTTATTTAGTAAATAATTTATGACAGTAATTTATTTGTTAAGTAATTTATAAAAAAAAATGTAGAACTGTGTTTGTCAAACTTAATAAAGTTTATTTATGTGTGACAGTTCGTTTTTCTATATTACCAGTCTATTACCGATTATCCGAATTTTCGATTATCCGAAAATAATTGGGATAATCGGCGTTCTACTGTAGTTGGAAAACTGGGCACACTTTCAGTTGCCAACAGATTTTTTATGGCATATATTTTTAAAGTTTCAATTTCCGACTTATAGTTATTTTATATGTACTTTTTGTTCTTTTTTTTGTTTAGTTTTTTTTTTCACTTATTAGCGGTGACACTCCACAGCTAAACGGACTCATCACAGCGTGCGTATTATAAACTGGTGTAAAGAATAAACAGACATGCGATTTCAGCAATCCCGGAAGATTTGTTATCACTTATTGAAGAGTTTCGTTTACTATCTGCATTCTTCATCAGATCTTCACCAAATTATAAAGGGGTCACCTCAAAATACTACTATGCTCTTCCAAACCATCATATACTACTTTTTTCATTTTACATCGACAAGAGTGTGTGAAAACATCATCAATGTAGTCGAAGCCACGCTTATTAGGGATCAGATTTCGCTCTGGGACCACATGATAAGCATCAGCTTTCAAGTAAAAAAGAAACATCATTTTTTTGTCTATGGATGGGAAATCATCTAGTTACTCCTTCCACTCTGGGCGTGCGAGGGAGTATCAGACTCCTGCTAACTAAAATCCACTCATTTCCGTTCAATTATCCTTTCCGTTTCAAGGCGGCCGTAACTCTATTACTAAATCTATCGAGCAATTTCGCGGCCTCGGAGAGCAATATAATTAAAAGCACAACTAAACTTTCAAGTGGTGACAAATTAAAACCCTGACTTAAATTAACTAAATAATAACTAACGTTTTTTTTATAAGAATAAACATTTCAATGCTAATCGTAACAATATTCATTTAAAATTAAAATAAACTCAAATCTACCTAACTAGAATATGATATAAAAAAAACTCATCGCTATCGACTGGAAGTGAACACAAAAGACTGGCGGCATTGCCACGTTGTATGGCAATACTTACCCTCTGTCCGAGGTAAAAGCCAGCCGTGACCCAAGTCACGCGAAGTGTCAACTAAAACTTTTAGCAAGTTGCTGACTAGGTAATTATATTTCCGCCGTTTGAGGTTCTCAATAGCCGCAGCGGTAGCACCAGCACAGCACGACGAGTTACGGAGATGGGATGGCGCAAAAGTATCGATACAAGTAGCGTCCCACACTAAACGTCTACCCATCTTCTATGGAAAAAAGACATAACTAACATTGATGTATTGTCAAAATGACAGGCATTGATTGTAAAAAATCAAGCTTCATATACGTACTTGCGAACACAATGAGCCATTAATTTAATTTAATACCCCCATTTTAACTAAGTTTGAGCACCACTGGCACCCCTTCTAATATGTTGAGTCTGGAAATTTATTATGAGCGGAGTTACGTCTTTCTTTCCTTTTATATTGTGACCGTAAATAAAGCCGTGACGTATATGAGATACTACATCTATCGTTATAGGTGTGTGAGTAACCATGGTTATTTATACGTGGTACGAGTATATACCAATACTAATCCATAGGTATTAGGTTTTTACTTATGATATTTCGGTGTTTTTAACGTCACTTTGAATTGTGAGAACCTCGATTGATTTGGACTTATATATTCAAATAAACCTTATATTATACTAGCTGACCCGCGCAACTTCGTCTGCGTCACATAAGAGAGAGAGAGAGAGAGAGAGATAGAGAGGGAGAGAAAACATTTTTCATTGATACTCCGCTCCTGTTACTAGCATCGGGCAGTTCTTAGTGGTCCAGCATTTTGCTGAATTGGACCTATTTGGCACAGTTGCGGGTCACACTATGTTACTGTTTTAAAATTAAGTTTTCTTTTATTTGTATCTACATTATATGTATTTGTATGTGCTAAATAAATTTATTTTATTTCTTTCTTACTTTATTCAAAGAAGCATCAAACTTTACGAAAACTTATTGAAACAGGATCTTCGAGATCTTAAGTCATCGGACCTTTCATTCCAATTTAAAATTGCTGATTAAATTCAATTTCAGTTATATTTAAAACCCGAATCCTTTTTAAAGTTCAGAAACACATTGCAATCTTCCATCAATATTTTACAGACTTACAAAATCAAAAGTAATACATTATTCAAGCTATGATGAATGTCGCCGATTTTTTTTAAAATTATGGCAATATTACTGGAAAAATAAAACCCACAGAAAAGAGGCAATTATAGAATTTTTCAGAAGCGTTTAGATTCTCATGGCAATCATCATCTGCCTAGCCTTTTCCCAACTAAATTGGGGTCGGCATTCATTTAAGCGTGATTCAGCTGAATACCAGTATTTTACGTGGAGCGGCTGCCTACCATACCTCCACAAGCTATTAACACGGTACTTCTTGGTAAGACTGGAGTCAGATTTTCTGGCTTCTGGTAATTCGGAACGACTGCCAAAAATCTACAATTGGCAGCCAGGAACAACGGTTTAGTGTGCTTTCCGAGGCACGGAGGATTCTCAGTAGGTATAGATGGTCACCTCATTCACAGACCAGTCTTGGCAAGCGATGCTTAAACTTGAAGGTCAACCCGTGCTGCTGGTATTCTTTAGCCACGAGCTCCTTTTGGATGGGAAATCATCAAATGACTTCTCCCGATCTGGGCGGAGCGGAAGGGAGTGTCAGACTCTTACTGACTAAAACCCACCCGTGATCCTTCTTGTGCCCTCTGCGTTCCAGGGCCGCGGTGACTCTTTCGAACAAAATCCGCAACCCGAGCAGGCACTGACCCTATGGGACCCCGTCTTCTTTGCTGACGGCTCTTTGAGGCGCACGTGGAACACGACGCGCCGTCGACTAGGGCCTGGTTGCTATCGGACGGCGAGCCACACATAGTTCGTCATCCGCAGGCTCGCGCCTACGGTGACCGGAAATCGCCATGCGTTTCCCGTCGCCCGGGGCGTCTTCTTCTGTTGCGCGGCTGGGGCGTGAGGTTTCCCTCTCTCGCATGCGTTCCGCCTCCTCTTTCGCTAGCATTACTGCTTCGCAGAAGGAGGCGACCGCTTCCCACGCCTCCTCACTCCAGACCATGGCTTGAACCAGGGCCGGACGCGAGAGGTCGCCGCCGTGCCACGAGCTCCTACGAGTAGTATTTTACTAAAGCGAATAAAAAGTACACTTATACACTTGTGTATAAGTCATAAATCCTTTATTCAACAATAAAATCCACTTGTTTCACGACATGACACGCTGCCCCAATTTAGGGGACAACTGGGCCAATTCATAACGATATTATTAGTACCCCTAAAACTCGGAGAATCCCTACCGAACCCTTTCTCCCCGATCCTGCAAATTGAGTTTAGATTTTGTCCCGTATATGTTGGGGGTGGTGTACTAAGGAATATTTTATCCTCTAAATAGAAGCGTCTGTTGCATAATTTCAGGTTTTGTGATGCCTATATTGCCTATTCTCCCCCAACTGCAGGTTGGCTCCCAGTCTAACTGTAAACAGCTTAATACTTTTTTTTAACGGGGCGAAATTCTCATGGATGTCCTCCACCCTGGGGCGGGCGGAGGGGTCTGTCAGAGTCTTACTGACTAAAACCGCCCCGGTGTTCCATCTCTCACCTACGCCGGGGATCGCGGGAACGTATGCGACATGCGTAATCCCCGGCTGGTGTCAGCCCGCCTCTGCGGGCCACCTCGTGTCTGCGGAGGGAGTTAGGTGTTTGACTCCCCCCACGACGTCAAACAGCTTAACACTAGCTTAGCTTACATGGACCGATTGCCTATCTCCCTTCCACCAGTGGGTACCGGTTGCTATAACGACATTTGCTGGAGGTCTTTTTTATTGTGAAATGGATTTGCTCTTGACTCTAGTCTAGGTCACAGGTGACAGAGACCAACAGTGTTCTTCTTTCAGCTGATATGATGACGGGTAGTTTGTAGCCAGAAAATCTGACACCAGTCTGACCGACCAACCCGAGGTGACCGCTTCGCATGCCTCCTCGCTTCTAACCATTGATTGAACCAGGGCCGGAAGCAAGAGCTCGCCGCCGCAATTTGCCTACCACACCAGAGGGACATTCTACTAACGTTTAAATTACGTTGGAGTTCGCGAAATTAGCAGAATTTGCGCTCGCGTTTATACTTGTTTTATGAACTGTAATGTCAACGGCCACATCAGTGGTAACAGTTATTTGACACTAACATCCGTTTTGCGTACCACCACTGAAGCTCGGTTGGCAGTACATATATATGTACATGGTACATACCTACTTCATTTGGGTCAAACAAATTGCATATATATGTACAAGTACATATATATGTACATGGTACATACCTACTTCATTTGGGTCAAACAAATTGCCGGCAATAATTTCCGTGTATTTTGGACGTAACGGCTCGCGTTTCAAAAACAAATGTTAAGCCGCAAATGATAATTATAATTAACGACCATTTTTGTTGCTAACCAACAGGATTTAGAATTACCTATACACATAATAAAATCGTGGACTCGTCGTATCTGTACATTGAAGATTTTAACATTACAATCGTGAAACGTTAGAACAAAGACTAAGAATATAAAAAATACATTTTTGTCTGTATGTTTCTTGAAGCATCACGCAAGAACCAATGATTAGATTGGAAATCTAAATACTTAGAAATATTAAGTGTTATTCGGAGTTTTATCTTGCCTTTATTTCATCTAAATCGACTCACAAAATCAAAAGATATTGAGGTTTTAAGTTTAGTAAGAAATGACCAACCCGCACTGCGCCCGCGTGGTGGATTACGGCCCATTCCTTCTCCTAGAGAGGAGGCCTGTGTCCCAGCAGTGGGAACATTAAAAGGCTGATTATGCTATCATTTCATATTGTCTTGTGTTGTTTCTAAATAAAATTTCAAGCAAACGAACACCGAGCCATCTTTACTAGTGAGATCCCTCGACTTACCCTCTCGAGTATCGCAGATAAGATATGTATGACATGATAACATGACGTTTAACTGAGGGATAACTTGAAATGGGTCCAAGTTCTATACAAAGTCATAAGGGTGGATGGATTTCAAAAGTTGTAGGAAATTTTTTTTTATTTATTTCAAACTACTGACCAGTCCTGGCTTCGCACAGGGCCTCAAGTCTACTATTACAGTAGTATCACATTAATAAATCAAAAAAGTTAAGTAATCATTGATTTCATAATGGTTGATTTTGACGAGTTTGGTTATCTACTAATATAAAAGCGTCACTGTGTCTTTGCAATGGTGACCACTGATACTCCATTGAAATAAATGGCCTAGAATGGTAATCTCGTGCATAATGACAAATAACTGCGGTAATCTGCTAAAATATTGACAGTTCCTTTGATCAGTGACCTACCATTAGAACGTCATTGTGCAGTCATTACTTTTAATAGCTCGGTTATCAAAAAGTATTACGAGACCATTGATCGACCATTATTTTTTAGCAGATTACGAACTTTTAACAAAATAACAATGGGAAGGTGTTAGAATGACAAATTTATAAAAATAGCAGACTTGGGGCCCTGGTGCAATGCTGATACGTAAGTAAAGGATAAAAAATGGTTATTGTGGGTTATCCCTAAAAGATAGACATACACCATCGTGGACTTTTTTGTAGACTTTTTTAAGGTGTACAATACTGTAGTACATTATTTTAATCTATCTCGTAGGGTTCAGCCAGCGTTTGCAATGTAAGAGCAAAAACATGTATTTATTTACGACATCACATTAGTAACCTCTAAAATTATCTGTGTGCTTTACTATATTGTGCATTTATTATACATATAAACCTTCCTCTTGAATCACTATATCTATTAAAAAAATCGCATCAAATTCCGTTGCGTAGTTTTAAAGATCTAAGCATACATAGGGACAGACAGACAGCGGGAAGCGACTTTGTTTTATACTATGTAGTGATAAAACATTTACAGGCAATTTTGAATTGTCAAGGTTTGTCACTCCAATAGATGCTAGTTCTGCCGCGCTATCGATACTAACAGCAAGAATGCTCCTCAGCAAAACACACTCACGGGCATCTCGAGCGCGGCAGTTGCACGTTCCAAAGAGTTCCTATTGGGAACGTGCAAAAAACTCCATGGACATTATTAAATCAGTGTTAATTTACGATTACAGTTCCGATTGAATTGTAGTATGAATTATGATACTAATTGTTATGCATTAATTTTAAAAGAGTATCTGTGGAGTTTCTTTCACGTTCTTCTATAAAGAGATCCCTGTACGTTTTGGAACGTGTAACAATTTTTATCTTTTGGACTCCAGTTTCGTCTTAATCAGTTCTGTCATTTAGGCGCGTAACAAACAAACAGACAAATAAACAATTTGTTTGGACATATGATTAGGATTTGAAAGTCGTATAACACAAAAAAAAACAGTTTTAAAACTATACCTTCCTGATAGTTGCCTTTTCTTCTCTGCTTGATCTTCTGTTCTTGATTGTTGTATATAAGTACAGTCAGCAAGTAGTTTCCGCCGGCCTACAGTCTCTAAACAGCTGAAGGCCGAAAGAAACCCCTGTTGACTGTACCGAGGTCTTCTTTCTTCTGTCTTGCTTCTTGAAAATACACTTGATACCTACCTCTTCTTGCGGTAGTTTTCTTCTAAATACAGTAGTTAATCAGCGCATCTTTTAAATCACATAAGGGTGAGAGGGATAACAATTTATAGCAGTTATAGGGACTGCCGATAGAAGTGAAAACTTAGAACTTTTTATTAATTAATTAATTAATTTATTAATAGGTTAGCCTACAATTATTTACACATTACATCATCTACCTAGCCTTTTCCCAACTATATTGGGGTCGGCTTCCAGTCATACCGGATTCAGCTGAATACCAGTATTTAACGTGGAGCGGCTGCCTACCAGACCACCACAACCCAATAACTGGGGAACACGGTACTTCTTGGCAAGACTGGTGTCAGATTTTCTGGCTTCTGAAAATCAGTAACGACTGCCAAAGATCTACAAATGACAGCCGGGACCAACGGCTTAACGTGATTTCCGTGGTACGGAGAAAACTCGGTATGTTAAGGTGGTCACCCATCCACAGACCAACCATGGCAAACATTGCTTAACCTTGAAGATTGATCTGCGCGGCTGCTATTCTAATTATTTATACATTACAATTAATTTAAAAGTACATGTACCTAATATACAAAGTGCAATAATTACTTATAGGCTAAAACCGCATGCACTATATTTAGATTATTTTATGACTTCAATTACTGTACGTAATAGAGAAAAATGTGAATGGTAACAATAATATAACAACAGGAGATACCACTAGGAATTTAAAATATAAACAAGTAGAAAAAAAAGGAATAAGTAAAATTAGATATTTGGGTATTAAAATTTGAAATTTCAAAATTATTATTATTTATTTATTTTTTATCAATTTCTTACTATACTAACAGTTTTCACCAAAGCGTATAGTAAGCCAAGAACATAGTGTTATTCTTAAGAACTAAAAATTTATACAATTTTTATAATGTTTGAATTAAAATAATAATCATATAAATTTATATTTCAACAATGCAGAGTTTAGACACATTGAACTTTTCAGGTGTTCCCTACCAAGAAGTTTCATATCAAAAAACCGTTTTATAAAAAAATAATCAACTCTGATAAAGCAATGTTTTTTCTCTTTCTCTCTTATGTGACGCAAGCGAAGTTGCGCGGGCCAGCTAGTCAGCATAAATTACCCACATAAGTATGCCAGCACGAATTAATTAAAAATCGATGACCGCAAACCGATACCATCGCGATGTGTCGTCGAAAATCCACAGGCGAGTGCTTCCACTATTAACTGATTAGAATCGCCAGTGCGAATTTATATACTACTATTCTATCTAAATATATATAACTCAAAAGTGACTGACTGACATAGTGATCTATCAACGCACAGCCCAAACCACTGAACGGATCGGGCTGAAATTTGGCATGCAGGTAGATATTATGACGTAGAAAGAATTTTTGTATTCGTCCCCTAAGGGGGTGAAAAAGGGGTTAAAATTTTGTATGGAACTCCACGCGAACGAAGTCGCGGGCATAAGCTAGTTCTATTTATATACTACTACTTATCGTGTAAACGTATGTAGGTAAAGTGGACTGTTAGTCCATACAAACAACGGAAGGATAGTTCATTAAGTGCGTGTACGCCGTATGGCATTTCATACAAATTTTCAAGTCACTATTTTGCGAAATGACAGAACCGATTTTAATGAAACTTCACACATAAGCAGGATACATAGGTCTAAAAATTTAGTTTTTAAAACATTTTCGAAATGTCTTATTTAAGAAAAGAGAATAATTTAACTGTAAAACTATTTATCGAAAATGTTGTCAACTAAGTTTTTAGACCTATGTATCTTGCTTATGTGTGTAAAGTTTAATTAAAATCTGTTTAATCATTACGGAAAATAACGACTTGAAAATTAGTATGAAATGTCGTCCGGTGTATGCGCTCTTAACTGATCTATTGAAAGATACTTGATTAATTGATTTTGAATTGATTGAGTAAGCAGAATTTATCAGTTGATCTATTGAATGATAATTATGATGATATTTTACCTGTGACGAGCTATTAACGAATCTGAATCTGAATGACAATTTATTAATTGAAAATCAATAAACTGCCACTGAAAAGTTAGGATCTGGTGTCTGGTGGGCAACTGCCTGATAATTGTTGGTCACATCCTTACTAATACCTATTATAAATGTGAAAGCGTGGATGTTTGTTACGCTTTCACGCAAAAACTACTTGACGAATCATCATGAAACTTTGTACACATATTCTGGGAGGTACTAGAAGTAACATAGGATACTTTTTATCCCGGGACTATGTTCCCTTGGGATAATTTCCGACATTCACGCGGGCGAAGCTGCGGGCAGCAGCTAGTAATAAAATAAAGTACAAAAAATCCCACTTACTTCAACCCAGCAACGATCTCCATAGCACCGTTGAAGTTTCCAATGTTCCAACAAGTGAGAGCTACCCGCAGAACGCAAGCCAGTGCTGCCTTCCGGTCTTCAAGCGAGGGGTGCGAGAGGACCAGCTCCGTCACCCACGCGGATACCTGTGGCCAAAGGAGACAGTAATAATAATAATAATATTTTTTATTTATAAAATAGGGCACATAAGTATACAATAAAAAAACTTTTTACAAAAAAATACAACCGACTTATACACAAAAAATCAAAAAAGTGCAAAATAACTTTAATTTCGGAACTCGGTGTTTGTGGTTGCTTTTTCGTTTTTTGAACACCGACTTCCGAAATTAAAGTTATTTTGCACTTTTTTGATTTTTTGTGTAAAAGTCGGTTGTATTTTTTTGTAAAAAGTTTTTTATTTTTCACTTTTTAGTGGTACCTACATCCTCTCCCCTCACCCCACCTAAACGAACCAATCACATTGGTGTAAAAAAACGTACTGCTCCTTTGCAGAGTAAACTAAGAGGTCGTCAATGTAGATAATGTAGATATTTTTTTTAGATTTTTCGAAAACCGCTTGGTCGATTTCGATAACATTTTCATGGGACCATTTGGGAAGTATACCCTTTCCAACAAAAAAAGAATTTTTCAAATCGGTTGACAAACGACGGAGTTATGCGCGAACAAACATAAAAAAAAAATACAAACATCCGAATTGAGAACCTCCTCCTTTTTTAGAAGTCGGTTAAAAATATCTTACATTTCTTAAAGAACACGGTTACTTATTTGCCTGAACTAGGTTGAACCTGTGTTTCAGGCTATATAGTGCTTATACTAAGTAAAATAATAAATTAACAACGAATCAATAACCATATAAAAAAACTTAAATTAAAGAACACATGATATTTTATTTACATAATATACAAAAAAGATCTTCTGTCTCTTTGTAAGAGATGCTTTTTAAATGTTGCACAATTGTCCTTTTACAGCTATAATAGTTTAATTGATAGATATTCAGTTTTCTATTTAATCTATTGTACAAAAATGGACCTAACACCGTAAAAAATCTTTTAACAAAAACATATTTTGAAAACGCCTTAGAATCACATTGTGTTAGTTGACTGATGCTAGATGGTAGTGTAGCAGAGCTCGCCATTCGATAAGGACCAGTAGCTTTTTTTTTTTTTTTTTTTTTTGAATGGACCACTCGCAGTTCAGCACACTAAGGCTGGTTACTGCTCAACCGGACAATCCTGTGGTGGCCTCAAATGAATTTAAGGCCCCCAGCCAGGGCTTAAAACTACTTACAAACTAAATGACCGCTCGCTAAGGGCATCCCCTGTGGGACACGGGCCTCGGCTTAGCGGGGTCATTGAGGGAGGGCAGCAAGGGACAGGCTGGGTCAGATTGATATTATTTAGGGGATTTAACGCTAATGGCTCAGCAGCGCGGGCTGGCTCGTTAGGCAAAAGTCGGGGAGGGTTTTGACGGGGGCGTCGCGATGGACCTCGTCGGCGAGGTCGGTATACGGAACGCGGTCTGTGTTTGTTTTTCTTAAGAGTGCTGGTTTCCCTACTACTCTCTTGGGTCAGGGTGATGGCGTCATCGGGCTCAACAAGGGTATGCCGCGGTCGGCGGATCTTGCTGATCTGGGAGGGCGTGTATCGGGTGGCCGATACGATAAGGGGGTTCTGGTGCTTTTCAGCGGACTCTATGAAACGCTTTGAAAAACGCTTCATGAACTGTTTGATGGTGGGGATACGGAGGTCGACATGGAGACGCTCATTTCTAACGTACCACGGGGCTCCCGTAGCCTTTCGGAGAAACCGGTTTTGGATAACCTGCAACCTATGGATCTGGCGGGGCTTAGCGTGTGCGAAGGCTACACACGCATAAGTCATTATCGGGCGTATGCACGTGGTGAAAATGCGTAGTTTGCATTTCAGGGATAGCTTGCTGCGAGCGTTCAGCATGTAATGAAGCCTACCGAGAGCGAAAGCGGCACGATTGCGCACCGTCTTTATGTGCTCTCTGAAAGTAAGCTTTTGATCGAGGATCACACCTAGATATTTAGCTTGCTCTACCCAGGGGATCGGCTTGCCAAATAACGTGATCGGACTGGGACGGGGGGGGAAGAGACGGGTTTGGGGCTTGTAAAACAAGATCGCCTGACTCTTCTCTGGGTTGACTTCCACTCTCCATTTCCGGAACCAAGCGCCTAGTGCGTTTGCGGATCTCTGGAGGTGGCCGGCTATTGCCTTCTCGCTATTGCCGGAGCAATATATCGCCGTGTCGTCAGCGAACAGAGCTAGCTGTGTCTTAGTGCTAGTGGGAATATCGCTAGTAAATAGCGAGAACACTAGGGGGGAGAGGACACCGCCTTGGGGTACTCCGGCGCGAATGGGATGAGGGGACGAAAGTGCACCTTCGATTTGGTACTGAAAGGTACGGTTCGACAAATAGTCTCGTAAGATGAGCACGAGACGATCCGGCACACCGAGCTGGTATAGCTTGTATATCAGCCCGTTGTGCCAGACCTTGTCGAAAGCTTTCGCTATATCGAAGAACAGGGCTCCCGTAACGAGACCGCGCTGGTATTTGGCGCTGATATGTTCAACGATACGGTAGACCTGTTGTACGCAAGAGTGGTTTGATCTAAAACCAAACTGCTCATTGGGGAGGAGGCTCTTAGCTTCGACGAAGTCCTTGAGACGCTTATGAATAAGCCTCTCGTAGACCTTACCTAGGACTTTGAGCAGACTGATGGGACGATAGCTGGACGGGGAGGACTTGGGTTTTCCAGGTTTTGGGATACCGATGACGGTAGCCTCTTTCCACGTCTGTGGGAACATGTTGTTGGACAGAGCGCCATTGAAGATGGCGGTCATCAACATGATCAGAGTAGCCGGGAAGAGACGAACCACTTTATTGGTGATACCATCGGAGCCCGGGGCTTTCCTGAGTTTGAGACGCCCGATGATCTCCTTCACCTCATCGGGAGTGACGGGGGGGAGGGGATCATCAGGGTCCTCTACTGGTGGGAGGGAGGCTCTACGTTCGACTTCGGCATTCACCATATCGAGATGAGCCTTGTCTACTGGTTGGGAGCTGGGAGAGCATTGGGACTCTAGACTGTCGGCCAGGCATTCGGCTTTGTCCTCGTTGTCGAAGGCGACGGTGTTGTCGGGACGCGTGAGCGGAGGCATCGAGGCAACCTCAGAGGCGCGTAGTTTCCTCTGAAGTTCCCAGAATGCCTGATGGGTAGGTTCGAGGTCGCCCAACATCTTATCCCAGCGACTTTCACGCAGTTCAGCGATGCTGTTACTTACTTTACGCTGTAAGTAGCGCATGTGAACCTTGTTGGCTTCGCAAGGAAAGGCGCTGTAGGCACGGACTGCCGCGTTCTTTTCAGTCACGAGCTCACGCACCTCGTCCGGGAGTTTCCAGTGGTGATCGCTCACCACCGGAGACTCCTTAGAACATTCGTTCAGGACGGATTGCACGTGATCCGTGAGTGAATTGATCGCGGCTGTCGTGTCTGCGACAGACTCGATTAGGTCGGGGATTTGGTCTAGATGAGGCGACGTGGTGACTTTCAGCTTTTCGCTTACTTGACGCCAGTCAGTGGTCATTCTGGTGGGAGGGGATTGGGTGGGGTCCATCGACCCTGATCTAGGAGCGAGCTCTAGGATCACGGGTCTATGGTCCGAGTTTAACTCGTCATGCGTCTCCACAGAATGTAACCGAAGGTTGACATTTTTGAGGAGGGCGATGTCGAGTACATCGGGGGAGTGGGAGGATGCGTGCGGGTAGTGGGTGGGATGCATCGGAGCGATGACATCGAAGTTCAGGACGCTGCACAGCTCGTACACGACCTTGCCTCTCGGGTTGGTCGTGTGACTGTTCCAGGAAGGATGTTTGGCGTTGAGGTCCCCCGCCAGAATGACGGAGTCGCTCAAGTCAAGAAGTTTGGTCAGATCATCTTTTAGAGCGGGAGTGTCCACGGAGGCGTTGGGTGGGACATAGGCTGAGATGATCGTGATGGGTTGATGGCCTGTCATGCCTAGCCGACAGACTGAGACCTCAAACTTATCGAGGGAGGGAGGATCCATGGGGATGCAGTATAGGGACGCTTTATAGTAGATAAGAGTACCTCCTAAGTGGCAACGGGTCCTATCATTGCGAACCAAACGATAGTTTGCAATTTTAGGGTCCCGATGCTGTGGCTTCAGGAAAGTCTCTTGCACCAGAAGTATGTCTAGGTGATGGTCGCGGAGGAATAAGGCGATCTCATCACGTTGGCTTCTAAGCCCGTTGGCATTGAATAGCCCTATCCGGAGGGCTTTCGGTTTGAACCTACACGTTACCCTGGACTTATCCATTATGGGTGAGATTAGTGTAAGTTTGGACGTGGTGAACTACGTCACCGTACTCGCGGAAAACTGCAGAGTGGTCGCCTCTGCAGTTTTGAAGCGCCGCGGCCATAGCCAGGGCGCGTGGAGAATAAAAGGCTTGGTACGTGACCAGAATAATGTTCTGGGACACGTCACCAGCTGGAGTAGGGAGAGGGGAGGGTGTGGGAGCTTGCACTGGGGCAGGAGCAGGGGCGGAGGCCCGGGTTGCCTCTGACAAGGGGAAGCGTGGGAGCGCTACGTCCAAGAGGGCCGGGATGGCCTTGGTGGGCTGAGCGGTAAGGGCGGCCTTGGGGGCCGCTGTGGTTGAGGGGGCATGAGCGCTGGGCCTCAAGGCCGGAAAGTGGGCCTGGTGATTGAGAGCGTTCCAGGGGCTGGGACGCTGTGGGCTTAGGGCCACGGTAGACTTTTCTACCAACTGGGGGCATTCCCTCTGCTGGCGATCGCTTGCGCGCTTGGCTAGCTTGGGGGCGGTCGACTTGGGCGCTTTCGAGCAGCCACGGTAGTTAGCCGGGTGGCCAGACTTGCCGCATAGGACGCAGCTGGGCGGCTCGGCGCATTGGGACGGGTCTTTGGGGCGGGGGCAGTCAATGGTGCCATGGTCACCCAGGCACTTGACACAACGGGGTTTGCCGAAGCAGTTCCGTTGTGAGTGGTCATAGAGTTGGCAATTGTGGCATTGGCCAATGATGCCACTCCTGCGGGGCTTCTCTATTGCTAGGCCGGAGAGGCCGCAGATCTTTGAGACCTGGAAGATGGGATGGTGCCCGTCTGTTGGATCACAGACGACCAGAATCATATTGTATGATTCCCCACCTCGGCGGTGCATGCGGTGCACCTCCGCTACAGGGATACCTTGCGACTGAAGGTCGCTCAGTATCTCTTCTGTGGGGATCTCCCGCGGGACGTTTTTCACGACCACGCGTGTCTGACGCGCCTCGGGAAGGGAGAAGGAATGGAACGGGATGTTCCGGCCTGAGAGGAGCTTGTGCAACTCCCTGTAGTCCTTTGCGGTCGGGACTGAGACTTTAATGCCCAGCTGGACAGCTCGGGCATTGGTGTAGTTTATATGCCTCTCCTTGCAGGCAGAGGACACCTCCGTCCATTTTGCCTTGTCGTGGATGAACACGGGTGGCGGAGGGCGGGGTTTGGGGGCAGCAGCCACGACGACCATCGGGCTGGCGGATCGGCTGGCCTGCTGGGAGCTACCAGCTGGCGAAGTGGGGCGGGATTGGGGGGCTGAAGACGGGGGGGAGGGATGAGCGGGGGCGGCCTTTTTGGGGGCCTGCTCAGCGGGTGAGCTCTTCTTCTTCCTCTTTCCTCCAGTGACGACTTGAAAGTCGTCTTCGGAGGAGGAGGTCTCAGCGGAGGAGTCAGAGGGCTCCGATGGGGTGGCGGAGCATGGCACTGTAGTGTCCATGTCCTCTGGGGTGTCACTGGCGGCATGGGGCTTTGTTGTGTCTATTGTCTGTGAGACAATAGATTTTCGGGCGGCAGTTGTTACCGAATTCCCGGTAACGCTTTTGGTGGCGGCGTTGCTGTCTTTTGTCTTAGAGACAAAAGCCAGTTTTGCGGCGGTGGCGGCGTCTATTGTCTTTGTATTGACAATAGCGGCCGACGGGGTTTTGATCGTGGGTACCTGCTTTGGTACCCAGTTTTTAGTGGCTTGCTTATCAACAAGCGGCGGGGACAAAGGGCTTTCGAGGGCATCACTGAAGTCAGCGATTGCCTCTACGGCCGTGGGAGTCTGTTGCTGCAAAGCAGCGAGCTTGCTGCCATATTTGGCAGCAAAGTCGGGGTCATTTTGCGCAATGTCCCAGAAGAACGCTAGATAAACAGCGTCCGACATGGTGGGGGGGGGGGGGGGGGGGGGATCTAGTTCCTAACTAGCATCCGGGAGCAACGTTTCCGAAACTCCCTGAGCTTCCTACTTCCTAACTCCCCGGGTGGGATATCCCGGGGATGTGTACCCTCCCTGTCGGGTGTAGACAGGGAGGTGAGTGCCTATTTTTGTGTGCCCTAAGCTTGTAAACCCACTGCCGATCTTATTGTGCAGTGGGGCCCTAGGGTCAGAAGACCGGTCCGGTGTGAAGGGGTTGAGACACCCAACCACACCGGGTGAATGCTGGAAGAGAGCGGGGTTAGACAGATGGCAGCGACTAGGGAAGCCCCCAAGGCCGCGTACCAAAGCCCTTCCGATTTGACTTAGCCCTGAAGGGGCTTGGGCCGGTGTATCGGGTCAACACCCCTTGGCTTCGTTGGCACCGTGAGGTATCCCACCAAGGACCACGAAACTGTGGATTTTCCCTGAAGGGGCACTACGTTTAACGACGCTCCAAAACAGAAACAAGAAGTCGTCCACTGCCTTGAAAAAGGCGGCTTCGGATCAAAGTTGTGGTCGGCGACCACAGGTGACGTCACGACTGGAGCGTGACGAAACGAACACACACGACACTGAGCACGATAACGGGAGAGCAGCGGGGAGCGGCACGTCCGTCGCGGGCGGGCGTCAGGAGCGGAATGTCGGACCAGTAGCCCTATCATGACGTCTTATATCCATCATGATTCCTGTGTCAGAGAGAGACGGAGTTACACAGACGAATAGCACTATCCCTTTCCCTCACACTGAATCATGATAGCATTGGCACTTCGTAGTACGGCCACAGGCCGGGGTCGGCGACGGCTATCTTTCTTTCTTTCTTTCTTTCCTTGTGTTCCATGCACGCCTCGAAGTAATGTCAGAACAATGGACGGGGGCTTTTAGTCCTTGACAGTCGGGTACTCCCTCCCATTCCGCCCAGAGCGGGAGCACCCTAATACCTAACGGTTTTTAAGTAAATACATTGTTAATCAGACTAAATCTATACATATAAATAAAATTGAAGCGTCTGTTTATAATATTGAAATATCTGCTTTTTACTACATGCATATATGAATATATACGTTACATATTTGTACACTAAAATATATTTTTTAGTATTTTTGTGTCCGTTTGTCCCGGCTAAACTCTGAAATGGGTAGACCGATTTTGACGGGACTTTATTGGCAGGTAGCTGATGTAATAAGGAGTAACATAGAATACTCTTTATTATGTACACCATGTAAGTTACAGAAAATATAGTATAAGTGACACAATGGGCGGCCTTATCGCTTGAAGCGATCTTTTTAAGACAACCTTAGTCTACTTTTATTTTAGAAAAATAAAGTAATGTTGCAATGTCCAAGTAAAGTGCGTTTCATGAAAGAATTCCCTTCGCCGTAATGTTGGCATTACGGAAAATCAGTGTTGCTATATTTTTAGCAATAAAACTACTTAATATTAGGGAGATTAACTAATATTCCGTTACTTTTACCAATTACTTTATAATTTTGTTTTTTCTTTTGGAATCTGTAAAACTATTTTTTAATAAAATATACAACTTACTGCACAGGAATTCAGAAAAATTCATAGCTTTATTGGAGGCACTCACAGAATGAAACCACAGATTGTCCTTTTATCGAGTGCTGGAGCAGTCGAGTCTTAATACGTTTGTTGACTAGCTAATGTTTACACCACGGCATAAATATACCCTTTACAACAGTGACGCGGGGAATCGAGAAATTTTTATTGGCAGCACTGATAGCCATCTCCATGCTTTGATGTTAAGACAGACAGGGCAGCCAACAATACGACGAAGGGAATTCTTTCGTGAAACGCACTATACTGTCCAGAACCGCGCGCATGCCACTGTGCCGTCACGTCGGGCGCCTCCAACCACTTCTCCTACCAACGAATCAATATCACAAAGGATCGGGGAGTTAGTAACTATTCCACGCGGACGAAGTCACGGGCAGAAGCCAGTTTAGACTAAATACCTGCGCTTCCTAAACTGTAAAAAAAATTACTGCTTTTTTGGCCATATAGTAAAAGTTGTTCATAATTATGAGTACGATGACCTCTTTATAAGTACTGCGATTGTTGTATATTTTAATATTTCGTTCTTATAAAAAAATGGGGGGCCTTAAATTTATTTGAGGCCACCACAGGATTGCCCGGTTAAGTAGTAACCAGCCTTAGTGTGCTGAAATGCGAGTGGTAACATAAAAAAAATACAGCAACATTAACATAAAATTAAAGCTATTATTTGACACTTAAACTTGCCACAAGAACCTCCACTTAAACGTGCTTGGGTACGTTTAAATAATGTACAGAGGGGATGATAATCAGTATTGAAACACCGGGACCGGAATAAGCCTACCCACACTGTGGGGTGACTGTGTAAATAGAGAAGATGGGACAGTCCTTAAAAAAATCGTATTATTTTCTGTGTCGAGGACGTCGATATTTTTACTGGGTACTGGTGTTGGGTTTTGCTTTGCCTTCCTGCATGTGCATAAAATCCTTGCATTTGCCTTGTAATCTTGCATGTGCATAATATAGCGGGCGGGAGGGAGGTGCATACCTGCAACCCACAAATATTCGCGGAAATTAAAACTAGATATATTATTTTTATTTTCAAATTTGAAATGGATTTCCGCAAAGTAACGCCTGACTCAATCAATTTTATATATTGATCTACGAGGTCGTGGCTACATAATAATAGCCAGGGGTCGGTCGTCAAGGTTCTCTGGGCGGAGTAGAAGGGACAGACTCTTACTGACTAAAACCCACCCGTGATCCTTCTAGTGCCCTGTGCGTTCCAGGGCCGCGGTGACTCTTTCAAACAAATTCCACAACCCTAGCAGGAATTGACTGGGGCCCCGTCTTCTTTGCTGACAGCTCTTTGAGGCGCGCGTGGAACACGACGCGCCGTCAACTCGGGCCTGGTTGCTATCGGACGGCGAGCCACCCATAACTCACCAACCGCAGGCCCGCGCCTACGGTGGCCAGGAATTCGAACTGCGTTTCCCGGAGATAGATGGGACTTTGGTCACGGCTATAGGCTACTTTGACGCAGCACAGCCGCGAGCTGATAAGGAAGATTGTAAAAATATAAAAGATGACTTGTCCCACACTTTTAAAAATCTATAGCCACCCTACATTCAATTCCAGTCCAGTCTTATTTTATAATATCTATGACACTATGAGCGTAGTAAATATAAAGGAATTTACATCTTTTGTAATAAAAACAAGATGGAAGGTTCTTTTAAAGTTTTTCATAATAAGATGTATGTGGGAACTAGCGTTGTTTTATTCATGGGGACTTTGTTCGTGCCTTGGATAGAGTATTAAAGCTTTTATGTTTGTTGTAATGAAAACATTGTGTAAGAAAATGTACCTAATTATTGACTTAATATTTAATATGGAACTCTCTCTCGTGACGAATTTGATTTTATATATTTATTTGCTTCGCTTTCACGAATAAATCGCAAAACCGATGTCCTATTCCGGGTTGGTTGTCCCGAGTGTTAGGTTTCATCCAAATCCATTCAGTCGTTTCTAAGTGAAGCAGAACAAACAAACGAACTAACTTTCGCATTTTTATATTGTTAGTTATATAGGTTTATTTGATATTTTTTATAAGATTTGATGTATTTATTTTGTTTTACTTATAGTGTTTTTTCATTGTGTGTGTACTCGACTCTGAACAAGGCTTGCAATGACTGGACAGGTCCACTCAAAACTGTGTGGTTCCTTCTAAAAAATACCATTTCAGACACTGATCTGCATGGTCCTTTCGAGCGATTTGTTTCTGAAAATTTTTTCTGTAACCCTGTACTTTTTCAGTCAATTTGATATCACAAAGTTACTGTGAATGCAATCGTTACAAAAGCAGTTAATTACCCTAGGAAAATTCCTAGCGAATTTCTAAATACCATACAAAATTGTATACATCTAAAAATGATCCTTTATTATAAGAACAAAGCCTTTAAGTTCTACCTCATATTAAAACAAAGCCAAAGTCTCTATTGAATTTAACTTGAAAAGTTTAAGTAAAATCTGATGGAATTATTAACGTAGTCTCTTTTTAAATTTTAAGTTATTCTCTGGTATTATGTATTAATGTTATCGATCTTAGTTAAATAATAACAGCCGCACGGGTCAATATCACACAAAAGAGTCACCGCGGCCTTGGAACGCAAAGGGCACAAGGAGGATCACGGGTGGGTTTTAGTCAGTAAGAATCTGACACTCCCTTCCGCTCCGCCCAGAGCGGGAGAAGTCATTTGACGATTTCCCATCCAAAAAAAAGGGTCGATATCCAAGGTTAAGCAACACTTGCCAAGGTCGGTTTGAGGATGGGTGACCATCTTAACATACCAAGACTCGGAAAGCACGTTAGGCCATTGGTCCTGGCTGGCATTTGTAGACCTTTGGCAGTCGTTACGTGTTTTCAGAAGTAATTAGTACAATTTATTTATTTATTAAAGTCGCACTGGGGGACCGCGCTGCTTAGTAATAGACTATTTGTAATTAAATTGTTAGGTTTGGAGCGGTCCCCCAACACGACGTATTTTTGTTGGAATTTATGGAATAACAACAAGGAGGGTCAACAGCAAGACAATAAATACCAGTCTTGGCAGAGAGTATTGTATGAAAAATAATATTTATTTTGTAAGTAAGTTAAACATAAAACTTTTACGCGTCCAATGTTTTTAGTCTTTTTAAGCTAGATCAGGCTGGTGTTTGGAACTACGCGGGTGAAACCGCGGCGCGCTGCTAGTTTTAAATAAACTAATAAGGTTCCGTTGGTGAACTTTCGGGAAAGGACCCTAAAATAAGTATATAGTGTACAGTTTCATCAAATAGGTCAATCTATTACGTGGGACTGAACAAAAAAAGACTGATTTACCAATGATAAATGATAAAAGATTTTTATTTTGAAAGTAGGTTGTAAAAAACACTTATACATCAATATTTTTTTGCCATTATAAACTAGATGACGCCGGTGTTTCTTAGCTGACTACCCTGTGAAGAAACACCGAAACAAACTCGGAGGCCAAAGTCTCTTTTAAAGTCCATACAATCCGTACTGGTCAAATCATATGAGAACCATGTAGGTTAATGTCTGAGGTAGCCTTGTGAGGAAAGTCCCACACAGATTTGAGTGGACCTGTCCAAACAGTGCAAGCATTTGTCAGTTATCGTGTAGCTCAAACTTAGAACTTTAAGGAGCTCAACGATTTGACGAACAATACCAAAGTAATGACATTTGGGTAGGCCGCATAAATGACTCAAATTCCCATACATGAAGAACATACAACTATAGAAGAACATAGATGATAAACAGAAATAGATGAGGAATATTAAGAGCGAATATGCCTTTTATTGATTCCGAATAGGGTACCAACTACGCATTTTATCACAGCAAATCGTTAAATAGTTGGGAAAGTTTAGTTCCAAAGAAAACTGTCAGCGTAACTAAATGTAAAACAATTCTCCCAACAAGCAGTTTTATATAGAAACAAATAAAAAACTAATAATAATGATGAAAATAAATCAGATATCATACAAAGTTATTGTATTAAATAATTATACACTCAATGTTACAGATCTGTATAAAACGGTTATATTGTATTGGCCATTAATTCTTAGGCTTGGGTCAAACTTGTTGCGGAATTTGTTCAAAAGAGTCACCGCGGCCCTGGAACGCAAAAGGCACAAGAAGGATCACGGGTGGGTTTTAGTCGGTAAGAGTCTGACACTCCCTTCCGCTCCACCTAGAGCGGGAGAAGTCATTTGATGATTTCCCATCCAGAAAAAAAAAAACATGTGGCACTCGGGGACTGCCGCGGTAAAGCTATTGCATAGCATTTTTTATCAACTTATGCAATTATATATTTAGTACTCTGCGTCATTGTGATATGGTCTCGATTCGTTCACCTGGGTTACTGTACTAATGTAAATCACATACGTTTCACTTAACTTTGTCCCACCGATTGTTTCCGAACGCAGACGTTCGGGTCGGCTCGGTGACGGCGACATAATAGCTCAGTAACGAAGCGACCATTTTAAAAAGGCGGGGCCTAATCGAATGACGTAGCGGTGTTAGGTTATTTACGTTACGGAATTTCTGGATTCGGTTGCCACGCTCAAGGCCCGCGATAGAAGCTATGCAATAGCTTAAAAAGCTATGTGATATTCGATGTTGCACGTTGTATAGAAACGGCGCTCTACAATTCGTGGGTCGAACAAATTTGGGTCTCGATTCGTCCAGGTTCGGACCCTGCACGGTCTAATACAAATCATCCTTAAATGTGTTCTCTAGGCCACGAAGGAGGCTTGATGTGTAAATAATGGTCCCTCATTTGCGGGCAGGATGCAGAAAACCACGAAACATGTAGGAAAACACAAGCGTTTTCAATCATCTTTTATAATGCGCACAGCAAAGGAGTGGAACTCTCTGTCTGCGTCTGTGTTTCCGAACGCATTCAACCCTGATCTCTTCAAAGTTAGAGTGAACAGGCTTCTTCTGGGTAAGCTCATTCCATCGTAGACTTTGACTCTGTCACCTGTGACCAGATTAGAATCAAGAGCATATCCATTTCATAATAAAAAAAATAAATTAAAAAAAAAAACAAATTATTTGCAGTGGGCGAGAAACTCATGGTAAAATCGATCAATGGAAAAGACTTTCAAAGGCCATTATAAAAGAAGTTCATGCATTAATGCGAAAGCTTGAATATATTAACGTTTTGTTGGCCGTTTCCGCTGCTGCGGCTATCGAATTTAAATGATATTTGAATATAACTTTGCACATCTTGATAACTAAATCGGATGCTGTTTATCTTGATAGAACCATCTTAGCGTTGATTTTTTGAATTCGTTATTTCTCAATAATACTGTTAGTGTTAGTTTTTAACCGTATTCCAAAAATGGAGGAGGTTCTCAATATGACAGTATTATTTTTTGTTTGTTTACCTCATAGCTTTGTACTGGGTGTCCCGATTTTGATGATTCTTTTTGTATTCGAAAGCTGGTCGTGTGGTCCCATTTTTGATTGAGAGAGATCTGACGACTAGTATTTGAGTTATCCCTAAGAATGCGTGGCTTTGACTACATTGATGATGTCCTCATTCACTCTTTTCGATGCAAAATGAAACAATAACATTACATTCGATGGCATGAAATAGCATCTTAGTATTTCAAGGTGGTCCCTTTCTAGTTTGGTGAAGATCTGATGAAGAACAGAGATAGGAAACGGAACTCTTCAATAAATTATAGCAAATCTTTCGGGATTGCTGAAATCGCTAATTACTGTGTACGCTGTGATGGATACGTTTAGGTGGGGGGGCGCGGGGGGGGTACCACTAAAAAGAAGTTGTTGTTTTGTAAAAAAGTTTTTTGCATTTGGATGTTTCTAAATATTATGTAAATGTCGCAGCCAACAGGCTTAACCAGCTGTTTAATTGGCTGCCCATTTCATTGAACAGCGCTGTTTAATAAGCGCCCTAAAATCTCTCACTGGTTCTTATTCCACTTTTCTGTCGCAGGTCTGCTGGAAGAAATTTCTATTGAAATATATAATCAGTATCTTTGTCCTCTTGATAAATGATATTTATTTTGTAAGTAGGTTAAACATAACACTTTTACACGTCCAATATTTCTGGTCATTTTAAGCTAGATGAAGCCGGTTACTGGACATTGTCTATTTTAGGTATATTGTGTGTACATATATACTCCTACATAAGGAGAAGCTCGTGGCTACATTATAACAGCTGCACGGGTCGATCTTCGAGGTTAAGCAACGCTTGCAGAGGTTGGTCTGTGGATGGGACCATCTTAACATAACGAGACTTCTCCGTGCCTCGGAAAGCACGTTAAGCCGTTGGCTTGGCTGTCATTTGAAAATCTTTGGCAGTCGTTACGGATTGTCAGAAGCCAGAAAATCTGACACCAGTCTTGGCAAGAAGTACCGTGTTACTCTTGAGTTGTTGGAGGTCTGGTAGGCAGCCGCTCCACGTAAAATACTGGTATTCGGCTGAATCCGGCTTGTCTGGGAGCCAACCCCAATATAGTTGGGAAAAGGCTAGGCAGATGATGATACTCCTACATAAATGGCTAAGGGGAATTAAATCTGTCTTTGTACAGTGTTTTAGTACTGTTCATTATTTCAATGAACTGATTCTCATTAAAGCTATACACTAGATACCCAGGTCATTGCAAGGGTTGCGGAATTTGTCCGAAAGAGTCACCGCGGCTCTGGAACGCGGCGGGCACTAGGAGGAACACGGGTGGGTTTTAGTCAGTAAGAGTCTGACACTCCCTTCCGCTCCATCCAGAGCAGGAGAAGTAATTTGATGGTTTATCATCCTTAAACAAAAATTCATGTATAAGTCAGGCGAAGCATCTAGCAGAAGTGACTTTATATATAAGGGACAAGTCATTGCCATAATTTGCAAGCCCGGGGCGTTCCACAGAAGTTTGATATTCATTAAGTTGCTGGTTGGTTGCGAGTTATAACTGTGTGCAAATTACTTGCATAATTAAAACGTTCCACGAATAACGTTGTAGTCGTTATTAAGTTGAAATACTAGCTTTTGACCGTTGGATAAGTTATAGTGTACTTTTTGACTTCAACGAAAATGGCAGTTGAGAGCATGTCATGCTCACTCTAATGTCTCGCTGATGGTGGCGTGTGTGTTGGATCATTCGGTTCCCTTCAAAATGGTTGAGCTGAATGGTGGCGATACACGCGTCATGTTCGTGAACGGGCGCCGCCAGTTTAGACTGGTTATCTGTTAACTGCCACTGACTTGTTTTAATCTTTATATTTTACTAGCTGTCCGCACAACTTCGTTTGTGTCACATTTTTCATGACTGCTCCGCTTCTATAGGTCTTAGCGTGATGATATATATCCTTCCTCGATAAATGGGCTATCTAACACTGAAAGATTTTTTCAAATCGGACCAGTAGTTCCTGAGATTAGCGCGTTCAAACAAACAAACCAACAAACTCTTCAGCTTTATAATATTAGTATAGATATATTTATAGTTTCCTTTTTTTCTTTGCATTGTCCTCACATAATTATAGAAGCAACAAGAATAATAAAACCAAGGTTTTTGTAATAAAGATCATGATTTAAAAGAGTGTCCGTGGAGTTTCTTGCACGTTCTTCTCCATAGAGATCTACGCTTTCGAACTTGCAAACAGCTCCACATTTTTGACTGACCGACCTTGACAATTCAAAAGTCGAAATAAATGTTTGAATCTTTTATACATTTCTGCTCTTGGAGTAAAAAAGTAACAAATTAACGATATAATATTATAAAGCTGAAGAGTTTGTTTGTTTGAACGCGAACTCAGAAACTACTGGTCTGATTTGAAAAAATCTTTCAGTGTTAGATAGCCCATTTATCGAGGAAGGCTATAGGCTATATATCATCACGCTAAGACCAATAGGAGCGGAGCAGTCATGAAAAATGTGACACAAACGAAGTTGTGCGGACAGCTAGTTAACGATGTGCATGGATACACTGGGATCCAGTAGAGTACTAGCATCAAGGAGAAATATTCCCATCAGCATAGTATTCGGGGTTCGATAGGTCCTGTGCCTGCTAGGGTTGTCAAATTTGTTCGAAAGAATTACCACGGCCCTGGAACGTCAAGGGCCTTAGAGGGAACACGGGTGGGTTTTAGTCAGTAAAAGTCTGACATCTGATGATTTAACAACCATAAAATAAGAAACACTCCCAGTATAAAAATTATATGTCTTACTCCAGGAAATGGTCTACCAGTGTGCCGTTTTATATAAATAGAAAAGAAACGGATGACAGATCAAAGTCAAAAGTCAAAGTATTTATTACTGTGTTTTTTGGTGATACAATAGTAAGTAACATAATTTTAACAAAATATATCGATAGTATATTTGCACGGCACATCCCTAGTAGCTACACTGTCGTGCCTATTAATTGTCACGAGAGCACGTGGCCTTACACTTGGGGACATGATAATTGACCCAGTAATTAGTGTTTTTTTTTTCCGTCTCTCCCCACTTAGGACGATTTGTTCCGTATATAGCTGTGTAATTTAGCGAATTTGTTGTTTACAAAGATTTCGGTGGATATAACAATGTTGGTTTATGTATTTAATTACACTAAAAGCCCCGAAATAGCAAAAATTAACATTAATTTGGTTACAAATCGATACATTGAACCATGAGGCATAGTACCCATTATCACGATTTACACAAGTCGTTCTTTCGGTTAAGCAACGCTTTCCGTGGCGTATTGTATATCACATACTGAAAACTCCTCAGTGCCTCGGCAAGCACGCTAAGTCGTCGGTCACGGCTGTCATTTGTAAATCTTTGACAGTCGAGATTTAAGATTCAAAGATTCAAAGCATTTATTTCAATTAAACCTTTTACAGGCACTTTTGAATTGTCAAGTCGAAAGAGGTGAAGCTATCTGCACGTTCCATAGCGTAGATCTCTATGGAGAAGAACGTGCAAGAAACTCCACGGACACTCTTTTAAATCATGTTCTGTATTACATAATCTTGGTTACATCCTTGGCCGCTTCTATATGTGAGGACAATGCAAAGAAACAAAAAGGAAACTATAAAAACAATTCAAAGTATAAAGATTAAAACAAGTCAGTGGCAGTTAAGAGGTGACCACTCTCAACCGACGGCGCCCGTTCACGAACATGACGCGTGTATCGGCACCATTTAGCTCAACCATTTTGAAGGGAACCGAATGATCCAACACACACGCCACCATCAGCGAGACATTTGAGCGAGCATGACATGCTCTCAACTGCCATTTTAGTTCAAGTCACAAAGTAAACTATAACTTATCACATGTAAATGGCTCCATGGTACTCACATTTACAATATTTGAAAATAAAATGCTTCTACATTATACAAAACTATGGTTTACAAAAACCAAGCAACTACAAGTAAAAAAAAGAGAAATTATTTATTATCAAATTAATATTAAGTATATAAAAAAAGAATAAATAAATGAGACAAAAAAAAGGGCGAGCATCTCCTCCAAATATAAAATCCTAACTTGTTTATCCAAGTGGTTGAGGCTGTGGAGCAGGACCGGTCGTTACGAGTAAGTAGGAAGATAGAAAATCTGACACCAGGTTGTCAATGGTGGCCGTGGTTATAGAAACTCATCACAGCGCTTCGTACTTGTTCTAAAGATATAGAACTTGCTTTGTACTAGTTTTAGTTCCTTCTTCGTACTAGTTCCGGCTTCATCTAGCTTAAAATGACTTGTAATATTGGACGTGTAAAAGTGTTATGTTTAACCTACTTACAAAATAAATATCATTTAATATTTAAAAATTTTGGAACCTTCTTCGTACTAATTCTAAAGAACTCTTAGTAGTAAAACCAGTCTAAAATAAAATATGTTTGAAAGAAATTTTAAGATTACTTTGCAAAATAAAACAATAAAATCTCACTTGATTTTGACCGACTTCTGTTGATCAAAGGTCCATTGTATTCGCGAGAAATGCTGGTCTAAAATTAGAATATTTTCTAAGTTTTCATTTAAATTCGGAGGTACTCTGGACCGCTTTCTATTTGTACAAGTTTGGGTGGTGAAATAGAAGGGAGATTTTATTTGTATTTTCCTTACGTTATCATGTTTTCTACAACACGAGTTATGGCTCCAGTTTACTTTTTCCTTTTCTTAAACTCAAATTACCACTTAGTGGCTCCCGTTTTAATTTGGTAGAAGACATACACACCCAGACCAGTGAACTCAAGTCTTGAAAAACTTTAAAAAAATATTTTGTTGATTGGATTATTATTTGGCGTAAGTGTATTGTTTCTGAAGTAGCATACTTTGAAGGTAATAAATTGGATGCACTATTTATTTATTTAAACTTTATGTACAATAGTGATATATGGGCGGACTTAATGCGACAAAGCATTCTCTACCAGTCAACCTTTGGGTTAAAAAGACAACACTATGGTGAACAACAAATAAATTATTTAATACAAAATATATTTTTTGGGAATGAAATTAATAATATATATGATTATAATACTAATAAAATACATACATGCTAAAATAATAAACCAATAAATATGATGTTTTATCAACTCGTATTACTAACATTTTCCCGGTACTTTCTTGACAGACTAGTACACTTTTTTATCATCACGAAAACAATTACTGACATTTCAAAATAATGTCCATACCTACTATTCTTCTATTTGACGCAACTAAAGTAACGTTAAGCAGTTTACAAACATGTCTTATCGTAATCGTTATTTTATTACGTACGCCAACACTGACATTTTGTGAAACAACTTATAATTTGACTAGCTTCTGCCCGCGACTTCGTATAGTTACTTTAACCCCCGATTTTGAATCTCTCAGCCCGATCGGTTTAAAATTGACAAAGTTTCATACAAACTTTCATCCCCTATTTTATCCCCTTGGGGGTAGAATTAATCAAAATCCTTTCTTAGCGGATGCCTACGTCATCATAACATCTACCTGCATGCCAAATTTCAGCCTGATCCGTTCAGTGGTTTGGGCTGTGCGTTGATAGATCTCTATGTCAGTCAGTCACTTTTGAGTTATATATACAGTGTGAAATTTTAATGGTTGTTTTCCCGAAGCGAAATGAGTTTGTATCGGTAATACAATCGATTTATATATATAAAAAATATTAGACTCCATAAATGGCAGATTAACAATTGTGATAAACAAAGCTCGAAAGCGACTTGAACCAACAGTAGTGCATCGCGCGATATGTAGGTACGCGGCGGTACGTGCGTCTTATGTAGGTATATCTACCTACTTTATGTCTAGTGCACTACTATTGATTCTCGCTCTTTCGAGTTTATGAACACTTTTTTAATGAATTGAAAAAAAAAAACATTTATTTTTTTAGTTTAACTTTGTGTTTCGATAGTACTTCTGATGGGTAATCGTCCTGCCGCGGGAAAACAACCATTAAGATTTCACACTGTATTTAGAAGAAGAAGATTTGACGACAGTTAGCGCAATTTTTTACGTTAACGCGTGCGTTATTACAGGCAGTTTAAAAGTGGCGCCAGTGACGAAAAAGTTGAAAGGCAACCGCTTGTCTTGGTATGGTCATGTAAAAAGGAGGGATGAAACGCATGTAACTAAAAGGGTTATGAATATGAATGTGGATGGATGGAAAGGGAGAGGTAGGCCAAAGAAACGATGGATGGATTGTGTGAGGAGTGATATGAAAGAAAAAGGAGTTAGTGATAGCGTGACGGCTGACAGGACAGAATGGAAGAAAAAAACATGGGATAAGGGCAGGAAGATTATGATAATGATGCGTGCGTTATGTGTCGGTAAAACAACCCGCCCTTAGTCCCTACACTAGATTTAGCCAAATCCTAACTAATATTATAAATGTGAAAGCGTGGATGTTTGTTACGCTTTCACGCAAAAACTCCTTGACGAATCATTATGAAACTTTGTACACATATTCTGGGAGGTACTAGAAGTAACATAGGATACTTTTTATCCCGGGATTATGTTCCCTTGGGATAATTTCCGACATTCACGCGGGCGAAGCTGCGGGCAGCAACTAGTATACCATACATTCGTACTACGGTGTTTAGTTACATTACAATGTGGCGAGAGCCAACGCCTCGAGGCAAACATAACCCACTTCGTGCAGTATTTAGATTTCAATTCGACTACAGCTTTACTTGGATGGATATTGTTATGTGGGTGTGCTGAAAATGGGACCATTAGCGTTACTGACTGGAACTTTATGTTTTTTTTTTCAATTGGTTTTTAATGAGTTGTACATGAGACAGTATAAGCTAAGTTTATGTTTGAATTATATTAAAAATAATGGTATTAATTAAGAACGAATTTATGAAAAATAATCTTGACTGTATTATGACAAAAAAGACGGTCTAAACCCTATAATTTTTTTTGTATGGACCACTCGCAGTTCAGCACACTCAAGGCTGGTTACTGCTCAACCGGTCAATCCTGTGGTGGCCTCAAATGAATTTAAGGCCCCCAGCCAGGTTTTAAAACTACTTACAAACTAAATGACCGCTCGCTAAGGGCATCCCCTGTGGGACACGGGCCTCAGCTTAGCAGGGTCATTGAGGGGCAGCAAGGGACAGGCTGGGTCTGGTTATTATTATTTAGGGGATTTAACGCTAATGGCTCAACGACGCGGGCTGGCTCGTTAGGCAAAAGTTGGGGAGGGAGTAATGGAATCTGAAAAATACGATGTTTAAACTTACCGCGTTAAATCTCCTGATGAGTGCTCTAACAGAACTCCTCGAGGCAGTATGTGTGGGCGGCGTCCTTCTGATCATGTGGCGCTCGTTCACAGCGCCCAGGACACCTTCTCCGCCAAGATCCAGCGTCACTTGGCGTAAGTAGTCGATTGGAGGAACCTGGGGACAAAACTGAGGGTTAGAGAGGACAAAAAAGAACATACTTAATAATCTATACTAATATTATAAAGCTGAAGAGTTTGTTTGTTTGTTTGAACGCACTAATCTCAGGAACTACTGGTTCGAATTGAAAAATTCTTTTTGGGTTGAATAGACCATTTATCGAGGAAGGCTTTAGGCTATATATCATCACGCTTAAGCCAATGGCAGCGGAGCAGCGATAAAGAATGTTTTAAAATCGGGGATTCCACGGGGACGAAGTCGCGGGCAGCAGCTAGTGTGAAATAAGGTTTGATGCTTTGATCCTGAACTTTGTACTAGGAGAGGAGTCACTGAAGAATATTTTAGATGCTGGTCAGTCCGTGGATGGGAGTTGCTGAGTACCAGTATTTTGTTTGAAGCAATTGCCTATAATAGCAGTGGTGGCCGAGTTGTAGGTCGCAGTTTCAAACCCGGCCAGTCGCATTACTTTGTGTAATTCATTTCATCACCACTGCTCTCAAAACGGTGAAGGAAAACATCGTGAGGAAACCGGCATGTCCTAGAACCAAAAATTCGAAGACATGTGACATTCACCAACCCACACTGGGCCCGCGTGGTGGATTACGGCCCATTGCCTCTCCTAGAGAGGAGGCCTGTGTCCCAGCAGTGGGATCATTAAAAGGATGATTATGCTATGCTTATGCTAAATCCGTTTGTAAATGGTTTAGTGGCGAATTATATGTTCAACAAGTCAACAGTGCAATCTTGAATAGTTAGGTACCGATAAGGAGATCCTGGCCACCGCGGCCCTGGAACGCAAACGGTTAGGAGGAACACGGATGGGTTTTAGTCAGAAAGAGTCTGACACTCCCTTCCGCTCCGCCCAGGAGGATTTCACATTAGATAATTTCCTATCTTTCAAAAAAAACGTAGAACCTGGGTCAGGCTGGCACAGGACAGGATTAGCACAAGAAAAGGCTACGTACATACATTAATTCTGTAAGTCGGGGGTTTTTGTAATTATTTAATTCATTCTGAGACCTTCTGAAAGGAGCTGCACGGATCCATCTTCGAGGTTAAGCAACGTTCGCCGAGGTTGGTCTGTGGGTGGGTGACCATCTTAATAAATCGAGATTCCTCCGTGCCTCGAGAAGCACGCTAAGCTTGTTGGTCCTGGCTGTTATTTGCAAATCTTTGGCTGTTGTTACGGATTGTCAGATGCCAGAAAATGTGACATCAGTCTTGCCAAGAAGTACCGTTTTTCCCGGTTGATGGGTTGTGGAGGTCTGGTAGGTAGCCGCTCCAAGTAATAAATTACTTAGTATTCAGCTGAATCTGGTTTGACTGGGAGCCGACCCCAATATAATTGGGAAAAGGCTAGGCAGATGATGATAATCTTCTGAGACCGGAGCGGTCCGTTTGAGACAGTCTCAGAAGTTCATCATTATCTTGTAACATAAAATAAAAATTTGGGGAAAAAATAAGAAATAAAAACAATGTTTTTCCAATCTATTGAAAAGGCTTATCTCAATAGGATGTATATTATACTAATATTATAAATAGGAAAGATTTGTATTTCTGTATGTAACAAATAAACTCATTGCCGAATTAAAAAATTCTTTCACCATTAGAAAGCTACATTCACCCTGAGTAACATAGACTACATTATATCCCCGTGTTCCCACGGGAACGGGAACTACGCGGGTAAAACTGCGGGGCGCTGCTAGTATTAAAATAAAAAGAAAATTTAAGTTATTTAAGAAAATCTAGATGATAAATAATTGACTTGAATATCCTAGAAATTCAAGTAAACAGAAAATTAAGTACAACATATACGAAGTATTTATAAAGGCCTTATTTTTCATACAAATCGTAACACGGTAAAAAATAAGAAAAGCCGCATGGCGGGAAAAACCTTTAATAATATTGAAGACAGAAAATTTTCCTCGAAGGGGACTTTATTTCTTTTTTAACTACCTTTTTTTCGCGTTCACCTTTATAAGATATCCTTAGGGGAACTTTTATAGAATTAAATAGATTCTGGGGTAGTATTTCAGAGAAAAATATTGACTACACGCTGATGGAATTGAACTTCAGAGCCTCTGGACTGCTAGGGTTGCGGAATTTGTTCGAAAGAGTCACCGCGGCGCTGGAACGTAAAGGCACAAGAAGGATCACGGGTGGGTTTTAGTCAGTAAAAGTCTGACACTCCCTTCCGCTCCGCCCAGGGCGGGAGGGGTCATTTGATGATTTCCCATAAAAAAAAAAGTCTTAAAAAATACAGTCGACTTAATAACCTCCTCCTTTTATGGAAGTCGATTAAAAAGGAAGATGTTCTTTTTTGTTCTGTGTCTCTGTACCTATTGATCTAATAACATAAAATATTTATCTCAAAGAAAGTTACACTACAGCTGTAAAATTAACTTAAATATGACACTTAAAAGCTACTTTTTATTCGCGATAGAACACATAACATAATCAGCCTTTTAACGTTCCCACTGCTGGGACACAGGCCTCCTCTCTAGGAGAGGGAATGGGCCGTAATCCAGCACGCGGGCCCAGTGTGGGTTGGTGAATGTCACATGTCTTCGAATTTTTTGGTTCTAGGACATGCCGGTTTCCTCACGATGTTTTCCTTCACCGTTTTGAGAGCAGTAGTGATGAAATTAATTACACAAAGTAATGCGCCTGGCTGGGTTTGAACCCGCGACTTGCAATTCGTAAGTCGGGGCTGTTACCACTCGGCCACTACTGCTCACAAGCAAGAAAAAAACACAGTTCTCGTAAAATGACCACGTGACAAAGCCGCGGGAAATCTATGTCACTGATAAGTGGATTTTGAACTAAAACTCAACAAAAATAGTGTTGAAAACAGCTTGCATGAGATAATTCCCCGTAGAGTTAGTTCGTGTATGCTATTTTCAACTCAATTTCAGTGCATGCCAAAGTATTATCGCGTAGGTTGTTTTAAACCAGAGAGCACCGATTTTCTGGCTTCTTACAATCCGTAACGACTACCAAAGATCTACAAATGACAGCCGGGACCAACGGCTTAACGTGCTTTCCGAGGCATGGAGGAGTCTCGGTAGGTTAAGATGGTCACCCATCCACAGCCCAATCTCAGCAAGCGTTGCTTTACCTTGAAGATTAGCTCATACGGCTGTTATCTACACTAATATTATAAAGAGGAAAGATTTTTTTTTGTGTGTGTGTATGTTTGTAATGAATAAACGTAATAACTAAAGAGCCGATTTCAACAATTCTTTCACCATTAGAAAGCTACATTCAACCTGAGTAACATAGGCTATATTTTATCCCCGTATTCCCACAAGACCGGGAACTACGAGGGTGAAACCGCGGGGCGCTGCTAGTCTATACTAATATTATAAAGAGGAAAGATTTGTATGTAACGAATAAACTCAAAAACTACTGGACCGATTTCAAAAATTCCTTCACCATTAGAAAGCTACATTCACCCTGAGTAACATAGGCTATATTTTATCCCCATATTCCCACGGGAACGGGAACTACGAGGGTGAAACCGCGGGGCGCTGCTAGTCTATACTAATATTATAAAGAGGAAAGATTTGTATGTAACGAATAAACTCAAAAACTACTGGACCGATTTCAAAAATTCCTTCACCATTAGAAAGCTACATTCACCCTGAGTAACATAGGCTATATTTTATCCCCATATTCCCACGGGAACGGGAACTACGAGGGTGAAACCGCGGGGCGCTGCTAGTAATTTATATAAAAATAGCGCAATCATAATTATTTACAGCAATGTTCTCGGAATGAATTCCAGAGATATTATAGACTTTCAAATTTTGATGTGTAAAAAAGTGTTTCAAATGTTCAGTTGACAATTTATCGAGAGTTTATAATCCTTCAAGAAATTTTAAAAACTTAGCAAAATTTCGGTTACTATATATTCTCTGGTTTAATCGCTGTTACTCTCACCTAGAGCTTTGTGTCTTACCCTTGGTTTTCAAGAACCTTGAAAACAAACAACAAACTCCATACAGTTAAGAACTCGCTGCAAAAAAAAGTAAAACGAAATTGGCTTTCTTTGAAAATGGTAGCAGACTAAAAACACAGTATGCCAACATTTCTTTTCGGGGTTACGTACCAAAATGGTAAAACAGGAATACTACAATACGGCCGACGTATCTTGGCGAGTCTGAACATAGGCTTTGCGAACTTTAGCGCATGTACAATCGTGAAGAAAACTGTTATTGGTGGCATTTTTACGAATAATATAAGTGCCAACTGATACTTGTAAATAACACACAAAACAATCTTAAACACTAAACAAAAACTTAACAATACTAATAAAACTTAACAACAGTAACAACAATCTTAGACACTAAACAAAAAATTAAAAAATACCAATAAAAATTAACAACAGTAACAACGAAAACATTTGTAACCGACTGCGCTCAAGACAGAGATAGCGACACGAACACGACACCGACGCTAACGTGTGACTGAGACAATATTATCGTGTACCGAGCATTGCCGAATTCGCACGAAGCTTTACGAAGTAACCAAAAAGGGATGTCCAATACGCGTGTCTGAGGGTGTTGTTTAATCGATTTTCTTCAAATCGATCGAAATTAAGACAATAATATATTTATTTTCAATTATATAAGGAGGTTTTAAATTTTCTCAAACAGTCGTTATTCAAGTAGTCGTTAATAGATAAGTGATAAATAAGTGACTTTCAACTGAGAAATTATATTTTGTTAGTTTATTTTTTTACTAAATTCAAAATCTCGTTCATTAACGACAAAATTCACTATATTTTTAAATCTTGTTTCGTTTCATATTATATAAACAAAAATCAATAAATTCTAAATGAAACTTTTTTCGATTCGATTCGATTACGATATTTAATCGATAAAGGGTCGATTGTATTAACATAAGGTCAATCTCTAGCCTAGACCACCGCCCCGCGCACGTCGCCTAGTGCCACCATTTGGTTCCTAAATAAAGTTATTGCGCAACCTTCTGCGCGAAGTTCGGACTCGCCAAGTTACGTCGGCCGTATTATATCATGATATCTGTGTGAAAAAGGGATAGTGTTATTCGTCTTGTATAACTCCATCTCTCTCTGACGCAAGAAGCATGATGGATTTAAGACGTCATGGTAGGGCTACAGGTGCCGTATTATGACATCTTAAAACCATCATGTTTTCTGTGTGAGAAAAGGATAGTGCTATTCGTCCTGTATAGCTCCGTCTCTTTTTCACACCGAAAACATGATGGTTTTAAGAGGTCATAATACGGCCCCAGGACGTTTTGTCGACGGAGCCATCGAGTCGCCGCCTTAGAATTTTCACATCAAAAACTTTGAAAAGGAAACTATATTTTACCTAACGTGTTACGGAACCCTTCAACGTACGCTATGCGACAAGCACCTGAGCGGGTTTTCCTTAAAGATAAGCGAATAAATTGAGCCTTATTTATCGCTAAAGCGTTGAATCGGTTGTGAATTGTCGACCTTTTGAACGAGGGAAATAGGATTACGGTCGTACCGACCACAGCGCAGGAAATTCAGCGGTATAACGTTAATAACGCTTTCGAAGTTCAGCCGTAAATTATTATTTATAGGTATATGTTGTCCGATGGTAATTTCGTCGTGGAAAATGTGCGGCTGTATAGCACGTGTTACAACATAAACGCTGTACCTGAAACGCGGTCATTGTAATTACTATTACGGACAACTTTTACTGACGGGCCTGTTGGTCTAGTGGTTAGCGGCCCTGACTGCTAATCCGGAGGTCGTGGGTTCGATTCCCTTTGTGTCATCACAAACTTTGTGTGATGATCATGATTGTTTGTTCTGTGTCTGGGTGTGATTTATCTATAATAATGTATGCATTTATAGATTATATAAGTATGTATATCAGTTGTCTGGTTACCATAACACAAGCTCTGCTTAGCTTGGGATCAGATAGCTGCGTGTGAGTTGCCCAAGATATTTTTATTTTTTTACTATGGAATTAAACCGAAATCGCGAAAAAAAGTCTTGAGCATCGACGCAGAGTTGCTAGCCTGTCGGTTTCCTATCGGTTGTATTTTGGGCAGTGTGCAACGGAACTGTATAGTTTAATTCCGCCAAGCCCGTTCTATCATCGGACCACAAGACGTCCGGCAATGCGCCACCTTTTCATGGTGGCCATCCCACCCACACGCACAATATATATCTTAAGCTCACCACAATGAAAATTCGCCACATTTAAAAATACTGATTAACTTGTCACAGTGACAAAATAATTCACAACAGGTATAGTAAACTCATCACAGGTACATACGTGAAATTTTGTATGGTAGGAAATAAATAAATAAATTTTAGGTGCAGCATGATGTAGCGAAAATATATTCCATGTAACTATCAGGATTTTGCGATGTTGACATATTTGTAGAACTTATTCAAACAGACAGGACTGTATGTACACACGATTATATGTGGGTACTGAGTTTGGCTAGTTGTAAGTTTCATGTATTGAAACATACATGCATACTTAAACGCACGCTTTGTCCAAAAGGGATGGGCAACATTTACGGAACGCGATTTGCTATTATTCATCTATCAGATAATCATTAGCTGCCTAGTCTTTTCACAACTATATTGGGGTCAGCTTGCAAAAACACCGTATTCAATTGAATACCAGTATTTTAGGTAGAGCGACTATCTGACGTCCACAACTCAGTAACTGGGTAAAACGGTACTTCTTGGCAAGACTGGTGTCAGATTTTCTGGCCTTTAACAATCCGGCTGTCATTTGTTGTTCCTTGGCAGTCGTAACACTGCCAAAGATCCGCAAATGACAGCTGTGACCAATGGCTTAACGTGCTTTCCGAGGTACCGAAGATTCTTGGTATGTTTAGATAGTCACCCATCTACATACCGACCTCGACAAGCGTTGCTTAACCTAGTAGATCGATCACGAGCCCTTTGTACCAACACGATGAAAAAAATAATGTCCCCACTGCACCATCCTCTACTCTTTGACGTCCACCGTTCTCTATTGACTAAAAGCTTCCATTTTGAACACACTGATTTATTCCGTTCTGTGACAATGTAACAGATGGCTTAAATAATATAAATGGCGCCGTTTTTCGTTCATACGGTGTCGAATGCGAGTGTTGTTTGCAGTTGCACTGGATCAGTCAGCCGTTTGCTAAATAATAACTGTCGCTCGGGTTGAACTTCAACGTTAAGCAACACTTGTCGCGGTCGGTATGTGGATGGGTGACCATTTTATTTATTTATTTAATTCAATTACTCTTTGTACTAATAGTTATTACCAATACGTGCAGAAAGTCAACAATGACAATTAATAATTATCATCATCACTAAGTATAAAACAAAGTCGCTTTGCGCTGTCTGTCTGTCCATATGAATAACATACTTCCGGGATAACAGAAGCGCTAATCCAGACTATTATCTATCTCTGTGCCAAGTTTCATCTAGATCCGTTCAGCCGTTCAGGCGTAATTGATTTACAAACAGCTATTCCTCCAAACTTTCACATCTACCGATACCGAACGCCAGATAAATGTGCAATAACGGTCATTGACCCACCTACATTTATTGACAACCTTAATTCTTAAAACAGAAATAATGAATAAATGCTATATTGAATCGACATCCATCGTGATCCTTTATATTTACTAGTAATGGAAAACGATTCATTTTTTTTGTCCATGTAATTACGAAGAGATATCAAGGAAAGGTCAATGACCTTTATTGCACATGTATCTGGCGTTCGGTATATACTAATATTATAAAGGCTGAAGAGTTTGTTTGTTTGGTTGAACGCGCTAATCTAGGTATATATAATTGTATATATTTTAGTAATGAATAGTCCACTTATCGAGGAAGGCTATAGGCTATATAACATCACGCTACGGCCAATAGGAGCGGAGCATCAATGAAAAAACTAAGTATTTATTTCTCTATTTTATGTGATGCAGACCAAGTTGCGTAGGTCAGCTATATAGTAACAGACTAGCCTTTTCGAAAAATTAATGAGATTTTTTTTTTTGATAATACATGTTCATATAATAGGTATGTTTCCTGAGTTAAAAAATATGATTGTAATTAGTCCGTCAGTTAGATTATCGAAAAATATTGGACACGTAGTTTTTGTTTCAGCAAATATATAAAAAATGACAAAGATAAAAAGCATCAAAGATCAGGAGTGGGGGCATGTGACGTCACGCCGTGGTTAAAATTGTAGCACGTAGTGACGTCACAAGAGTATTCAACGCACTGTATCGTCTTTGTTTTTTGTTTACTTAAAAAAAGAAAAAATACGTGTCCATTATTTTTTGGAAATCTATCTGACGGACCAAAAACGTACGAAACCTTGTTTTTCCTAAACAACGAAAACGAATTTTTCAACAACTTGATGTTATCTAAATACATTGTGGCAATGCCGCCAGTCTATTGGGTTCACTCCCAGTCGATAGCGATGCGGACGAGTTTTTTTTTATGTAATTTTGTAGTTACGAGGATTTTAGTTTATTTTTAGGTTAAGTGTATATACAGTATGTTAAATAACAGAGGGCGTTCCCTTAAATTCGTTAATCTATATCATTAATAGATTCAAATAAAAATATCAGAATAGAAAATAAGCATAAAATAATCCGAATTACAAAAAAAAAGGACAATAAATTCAAAATCCTGTTTAAAATCAAAATAGTAGCGCGGAATAGTACCTACTCGTAGTAGCAATGCCCAAACCGGCAAGTACGCGTGTACAGAGTGTTTCTTTAACGTATCAATTTAACATTTTTAGTGAATACTTTAATATTAAAAAAAAAATTAAAAACATTTTGTTTTCGAATGGTAATTTTTTTCATCATATATGAATGCTATACTATTATGGGTTAACGGGAACGCCCTCTGTTAGTTAACATACTGTATAGTTATATTTAAAGTAAAATAAATTGTTAATTAACACCTTACAAAAAAAAAAACATGTAAATAATTATAGTATTAAAATTCAAAATACTTTAAGAATCGTTTTCTCTACTTCTTCGTAAAGATCATGTCAAGTGAATAAACATAATACATTGTCCACAAAAATGTCTATAATTTTCTCTCTAATAGAAAACTAGAGTAATTCGCAAGCCTGTCACGCCACTGTGCGAACAGAATATATTTAAAACACATTGTTACCGACTTTACAAGCCGACTAGACTAAGGTACCTCGCTCACTAGCAGGCTTATTCATAACTAGCAGCGCCCCGCGGTTACACCCGCGTTGTTCCCATGGCAATACGGGGATAAAATATATACATAGCCCATGACACTCACACAATTATTTGGTCGTATTCGGTCCAATTCGTATATTTCTCAGTATTATTATTCCTCTCTCTCCGTAAGTTATAAATTGAAAACTAGTAAAAAAAATGGAAAATGCCTGCATAGGAAGTCGGTCTATAACATTATAGTAGCATAAAGCATAATCGTATCAGCAAAAAAAAAAAAACTTTTTACAAAAAATAAAACCGACTTCTAAACAAAAAAACCAAAAAGTATAAAATAAGTTTAATTTCGGAACTCGGTGTTTTTGGTTGCTTTTTTGTTGTTGAACACACCGACTTCCGAAATTAAAGTTATTTTATACTTTTTGGTTTTTTTGTTTAGAAGTCGGTTTTATTTTTTGTAAAAAGTTTTTTTTTTTTTTCACTTTTTAGTGGTACCTACACCCCCTCCCCTCCCCCGCCTAAACGAACCAATCACATTGGTGTAAAAAAAAACGTACTGCTCCTTTGCAGAGTAAACTAAAAGGTCGTCAATGTAGACAATGTAGATATTTTTTCAGATTTTTGTTGATTTTTCGAAAACCGCTTGGTTGATTTCGATAAAATTTTCATGGGAACATTTGGGAAGTATACCCTTTCCAACAAAATAAGAATTTTTCAAATCGGTTGACAAGCGACGGAGTTATGCGCGAACAAACAATAAAAAAAAAAAAAAACATACAAACATCCGAATTGAGAACCTCCTCTTTTTTTAGAAGTCGGTTAAAAAAAATACTTGAAAGTTCAAAGTATTTTTATTGCAAATTCGATTGTGCTCCTTATTCATAAGAGAACAAGACTTGATTTCCTATGCAAGTAAAGCAGCTTTGCTTGTGCCTGATAGCATAACAAATACTTTCACACTTGTAAGTTTTTCTTGCCCGTACCAGGGCGGCGTACTTCCAAGCAAAGCCCTGGTTTACAAACCTCGTATAATAATAATAATATATCTTTTATTTCGGGTAACAAAGACCCATAACATTTATACCTTACAGACTATCATACATATTTATATAAAACAAAAACATTACACTATTTTACACGAAGTGTCGTGTATTTTACACGTTTGGTAAATACGTCCCATCTCTAGTCACTACCCCAGTGAGCTAGAACCCTAACATATCGACCCGGTCTAAATTTATACATAGCATAGCCATAGTTATTATAAGTTTGGGATTGTTTTGAAACGTAATATCTGCTGGAAAATAGAGGCCTATTTGATGATTATGTTTACTAGACATACATAATGAGAGGTTACCTCAATTTCATAGAGAGTTCATTAATATTTTTAAACAGATATAAATCGATGCTTCATTCGTTGTGTAAGGTTCTTCATTTTGAGGAAAATTAAATTCCTACTGTACCTATATTAATTTTTGTCCTATAATTTTTAATGTATTTTTTTTTTGTCTGCGGAATGCCTGCCGTTTTTAACCCCCGACGCAAAAACAGCGGTGTTATAAGTTTGACGTTTGTCTGTGGCTCCGTAGCTGCGAACGGATGAAGCGATTTCAATTTAGTTTTTTCTTTGTATGAAAGGTGAGTAACGGCCGAGTGTTCTTAAACACGTTTGATGAAAATCGGTTAAGTACTTTAAGATTGATTTTTTTTTACTTATTGAAGGGAACTTAGGTCTTTGTGTTGGGTTTTTTAATTTTTAATTTAATTTTGTATCATCCTGATTGACACTGTCAATTTTACACTACGACCTGTCGAAAGCATCAATCTTGTCTCCTATGATGTGCTATGGGACAAGTTGAGGGGTGCGTTTATACAGCCCACCTCTGATACTGAAATGCTCACCAGAAAATCCGGGTGAGGTAGGTCGGTACTCTGTCTCGGATAAGTACAGAATGGAATGTTGTGTAAGGCAGGGAAGTTTACTCTTACCTGTGTTATTTAATCTGTTTGTCAACTAGCTTATAGAGCGGCTGATAAGCACACATGTCGGCTGTCACATTGACTATATATGCGTCAATAACTTAAGTTATGCATAGGATATGGTGTTGCTCACTCCACCAACATATAGAGCGGCTGATAAGCACACATGTCGGGTGTCGCATTGACAATATATGCGTCAATAACTCGGATATGGTGTTGCTCAGTCCACCAGCTCATAGAGCGGCTGATATGCACACATGTCGGCTGTCATATTGACAATATATGCGTCAGTAACTTGAGATATGCGGAGGATATGGTGTTGCTCAGTTCACCAGCTTATAGAGCGGCTGATAAGCACACATGTCGGCTGTCATATTGACAATATATTCGTCAATAACTTGAGTTATGCGGAGGATATGGTGTTGCTCAGTCCACCAACTTATAGAGCGGCTGATAAGCACACATGTCGGCTGTCATATTGACAATATATGCGTCAGTAACTTGTGATGTGCGGAGGATATGGTGTTGCTCAGTCCACCAGCTTATAGAGCGGCTGATAAGCACACATGTCGGGTGTCACATATCGCAAGTATATGTGTCAATAACTTGAGTAAACTCGGGTACAGAAATCTAAAAATACTGTTCCACTAAAATTACAATCCGTGATATAAATATTCAAAATTCTATTTTCAGCTAGCAAGATTCGAAAAATAATTCTATCATTGGATTAAAATAAATACAGAACTAAAACTTTTCAACAACCTGTACATTTTCTCAGCGAAAATAATGTTAACAAATTCACTGTAATAAAATTTATTGCAGCAGACGAAACAAGAAAGCAAAATGAGATTTTTGCATTACATTGCTGTATAATGTAAAGGAAAATTGAGAAAAGCGCCATTTTAACGCTCTCAGCTGTCAAAAGAATTATTGAGTCAATTTCAGATGCCCATTCTTTGTGACTCGTAAACCATGTTCATTAGTGGATTCGTTATTTCGTTTTGTAAAAAAAAACACCTACATTATACCTAAAAACTGTAATATTTGGGAATAATTTCCAATCGTGGTGACTACCAGAAATACGTAAAGGTGGTGAGTTTCGGAAAACGATTCAATTGGCTTGGATCCGCCAACGAAATTAATTAGAAAAGGACAGCGGAGGAGTACAAAAGAAAATCTAGATGATTTCAATCGGTCTCAGCTATCATTTGTAGATCTTTGAAATTCGTAATGGGTCGTAGCCAAAAAATCTGACTGACTGAACTTCATAATGGGTTGTAGTAAAAAAACTGACTTGTCTTGCCAAAAGGTATCGTGACACTCAGTAAACGGCATGTGGAGATCAGGGCCCCAAGTCAGCTATTTTTATAAATTTGCCATTCCAACACGATGCTTTTGTCATTTTGCTAAAAGATCGTAATTTGTTTGAATTCATAATGGTCGAAATATTTTTTAAAGCAATGACTGCACAATGACGTTCTAATGGTAGGTCACTGATCAAAGGAACTGTCAAAATTTTAGCAGATCACCGCATACGTCTGTCATTTATTTGTCATTATGCACGAGATTACCATTCTATGCCATTTCTTTCAATGGAGTGTCAGTGGTTGACTAATGGAAAGTCATAGTGACGCTTTTTTATTAGTAGACTACCAAACTTGTCAAAATCAACCATTATGAAATCAATGATAGACCATTCTGACACTATTGTGATAGCAGACTTGAGGCCCTGATAGGCACTCGCCCTGTTAAATACTAGTACTCAGCTACTTCCACTAAGACAAGAAGCCGACCCCAATATGTTTGGGAAAAAGCCAAGCGGATGATGTCGAAAATAACGGAACATGAATCGCGAGACTGCAAAAGAAAATTAAAAAGAGCGCCATTATAGCGCTCCTAGCCGTCAAAAGATTATTGAGTCAATTTGAAACGCCAATTTGCTGTAGCCCGCGCCTGGTGCACAGCATTGTCTCATCAATTTTATTTTATACTGTGAATATTCAGTGTTTAAACTGTGGCGCAGTGTCATTTTTTTAATGAACTGACACGTATACAAATTATATGATTATAAAAACTGAACTCTTTAGCGATAGTAGGTATATTATTGATAGTTCTTACATTATATTAGTTAGTAAATAATTTAATTTAAAAGGCTAAGCGGATGATGATGTAAAACGGCAATAACGAAACAAGATTCGCGAGAATATAAAAGAAAATTAAAGAGAGCGCCATTTTACCCGTCGCCAATTTGCTGTACGTTTGGTGCAAGATATTATCTCAACTAATTTATATGTATTATACTGTGAATAGTAGAAATCAGTCTTCTGTGCCGCATCTCTTTGAGGCGCGCGTACATTATGGGTCGTCCACGTCGACCCGGGCCTGGTTGCTATCAGACGGCGAGCCACCCAACGCTCGCCGGCTAGGTTCCGCGTCTATGGTGACTCCTTTTTAAAAAGACCGTTTCAGACACTGATCTGCATGGTCCTCATATAACGTATTGTGAATATGAGGACCATGTAGATCGCTTTGTTAGGGGTTCATTTCATATTAGTCGGGCGGTTTGAGTTCTTTATGTGGCCTACCCAAATGTCCTTATTTTGGTATTGTTCGTCAAATCGTTGAGCTCCTTAAGTTCTAAGTTTGAGCTACACGATAACTGAAAAATGCTTGGACAGGTCCACTCAAATCTGTGTGGTATTTTTTTCAAAAGACCACTTCAGACACCAACCTACAAGATTCTCATATGATTTGACGAGTACAATTGTATGGACTTCAAAAGAGACCTTGACCTCTGAGTTTGTTTCGGTGTTTCTTCTCAGGGTAGTCAGCTAGGAAACACCGGACTCATCTAGTTTATAATAGCCAAAAAAGATTGACGTGTAAAAGTGTTTTTACAACCTACTTACAAAATAAAAATCATTTATCATTTACCGGGAATAGACCTGTGACTTCCGACGCCCGGTGCGTCTTCTTAGAGAGACTTCTGAGTCTTCTGAGACGTGTTTGGTAGATAAGACCCGGGAGACAGTTCAACGCTACTTTAACGCGTTGCGGATTTCGAAAGAGTCACCGCGACCCTGGAACGCGGCGGGCATTAGGAGGAACACGGGTGGGTTTTAGTCAGTAAGAGTCTGACACTCCCTTCCGCTACGCCCAGAGCGGGAGAAGTCATTTGATGATTTCTCGTGCAAAAAAAAAAGGCTACTTTTACGCCACAAATCATTCAAATCGATTCAACAATTTGAGCGTTAAAGCGTAACAAAATCTCTTGTGTTAAGTAAATGTGAATATTAGACTAAGCAAGAATGCAAATACTTGATAACTCCAAACGAAAGTATATATTGAACACTTCAAACAGAATATAGTGATAAATCAAATGTAATCTATTAATAGAATTCAATCTTGCTATCCACTTTTCTTTTTAACGGAATACTTAAGAAATAACACGAGCGCGCGCTACGGGGTTCGCACTGCACCCCGGTCTGACACGCCACTCGACTCTCGCGCCGCCTTGGCCCCCTCCACGTCACAGCCGTTTTTCGTGTTGCCAACACGGCCCTCCTGCATCGTGCATGCCCTCATACACGTTCCTTTGAAATCACTCCTTCATAGTGAACCTATTATCTGAAAATCATATTCTGAATTAGAAGGTGGTACCTATTTAACTTGATTGTGCTGCTGCTGTCTCAATAACTTCAACGAATGCATCTGATTCAAAGTCCTTTTAAACTTAAGCAACTTTGAGAGATCCATCGTTTATGTATGTATGTACTGAGCTGCCCGACTCAGAGTTTTTTGTCTTTAGGCTTAGACAATCTCTGCAACCCAACTTTTCACTCCTTTAGTCCGGAGTGGTGCCTGTTCCAGTCTACTCCTTTAGTCTTAGGAAGTAAATGTTTCAGCTCACCACTCCTACCCTGGATAGTGAAATCCTTTGAGTAGGTATCTTTGTGGCAGATCGGTACAATCTAAAATAACTCATTTCCACGTCTGTATAATTAAGATGTGATATTTTTAAGTCACATTAAATAATAATTGGGTATTACCGGCTATTAATTATTTATATCTAAATAACATAATTATGGCTGGTTGTAAGTACATATGCCATAACAAAATTTATCACGTGTGGGGATTGAACCCACGTTTTAATTAGACGAAAAATGTAATGAACTGATACAATTTTACCTTGCCAACACGTGTTTTCTTGATTTTGAGCCCTTTTATTCAATACACCAATCATCGATTTTGATCCAAGGTTTGATATTTTCCGCAGCGGCCACTCCTTTATTATTTTTGTTTATAAATACGACTATGTAAGAATCCCGCTAAACTGTCACACGATTTAAAATTACTAGCTTCGACAGAAGCCGTTATATTACTATCACCTATATTGCCTAAAATAATAGAGATAATATCGTGTTCAGAAAAATTTAAGCTTATATTATCGATTTTAGCCTTTTGTTCAAAAAAGAAATCATATAAGGACTGATTTTCAACAGGTTTCCTATCAATAATTTCTCGCAGTAATTCGAACATATTTCTTTTGACTTTGAAAGTTTTGGAAATTCTTTCTTTCCAATCTGTCCATAACCAAGCTGTCCACATGTGATCGTTACGTAATATAGACTCATACCAAGTTTTAGCAGAACCTTTAAGCTTATTTAGGGCTTGGTAACGAATTATACTATCGGACCATTTAAAAGTTGATGCATAAGATTCGATCACATTTAGCCATGACGTAACATTATCGTTTAATGGGTCGAATTCGGGTATCATATTATGAAGTGTATTTAAATTACTCACAGTTCCAGCATCGTGTAACTTTACCCTTTTTCGAGGTCGAGGAGGCGTCAATGGGGTGTTTTAGAGCCACTGTTGCTACTAATACTTGAACTGCTGCTACTAGACGTATATCTCGTACGTTTTGCCTTACGTTTGCGTTTACCCTTACCTGTTTTACCCATTATGTAGGTACCAAAATGTATTTAATTAGTTTTTAAAGGGGCGTAGGAAAAATAATATTTGTCACTCCTGATGTTAAGAAAATGTGAATATTAGACTAAGCAAGAATGCAAATACTTGATAACTCCAAACGAAAGTATATATTGAACACTTCAAACAGAATATAGTGATAAATCAAATGTAATCTATTAATAGAATTCAATCTTGCTATCCACTTTTCTTTTTAACGGAATACTTAAGAAATAACACGAGCGCGCGCTACGGGGTTCGCACTGCACCCCGGTCTGACACGCCACTCGACTCTCGCGCCGCCTTGGCCCCCTCCACGTCACAGCCGTTTTTCGTGTTGCCAACACTTGCGCATTTATTATATTAGTTACTAGCAGTGCCCCGCGGTTTCGCCCGCATAGTTGCCGTTACCGTGGGAATATGGGGATAAAATATAGCCTATGTCACACGGGGATAGTGTAGCTTCCCAACAGTGAAAGAATTTTTCAAATCGGTTCAGTGGTTTCGGAGCCTATTCAATACAAAAAAACAATAAAATCTTTCCTCTTTACAATATAAGTATAGACAATCATATTAGTTACTATCCTGGATTGAACAATAAAACATTATTAACTAGCAGCGCACCACGGTTTCACCCGCGTAGTTCCCGTTCCCGTGGGAATATGGTGAAAAACGTAGCCTGTGTTACTCAGGGTGAATGTAGGTCCTGCTCCACAGCCTCAACCACTTGGATAAACAAGTTAGGATTTTATTATTTGGAAGAGATGCTCGCCCTTTTTTTAACCGACTTCTAAAAAAGGAGGAGGTTCTCAATTCGGATGTTTGTATTTTTTTATTTTTTTTTTATGTTTGTCGCGCATAACTCCGTCGCTTGTCAACCGATTTGAAAAATTCTTTTTTTGTTGGAAAGGGTATACTTCCCAAATGGTCCCATGAAAATTTTATCGAAATCGACCAAGCGGTTTTCGAAAAATCTAAAAAAAATATCTACATTGTCTACATTGACGACCTCTTAGTTTACTCTGCAAAGGAGCAGTGCGTTTTTTTTACACCAATGTGATTGGTTCGTTTAGGTGGGGGGAGGGGAGGGGATGTAGGTACCACTAAAAAGTGAAAAATAAAAAACTTTTTACAAAAAAAATACAACCGACTTTACACAAAAAATCAAAAAAGTGCAAAATAACTTTAATTTCGGAAGTCGGTGTTCAAAAAACGAAAAAGCAACCACCAACACCGAGTTCCGAAATTAAAGTTATTTTGCACTTTTTTGATTTTTTGTGTAAAGTCGGTTGTATTTTTTTTGTAAAAAGTTTTTTTCTCTGTCTCATTTATTTATTCTTTTTTTTATATAATACCTATTAGTTTGATAATAAATAATTTCTCTTTTTTTTACTTGTAGTTGCTTGGTTTTTGTAAACCTAAAAAGTTTTGTATAATGTAGAAGCATTTTATTTTCAAATATTGTACATGTGAGTACCATGGAGCCATTTACATGTGATAAGTTATAGTTTACTTTGTGACTTGAACTAAAATGGCAGTTGAGAGCATGTCATGCTTGCTCAAATGTTTCGCTGATGGTGGCGTGTGTGTTGGATCATTCGGTTCCCTTCAAAATGGTTGAGCTAAATGGTGCCAATACACGCGTCATGTTCGTGAACGGGCGCCGTCGGTTGAGACTGGTCACCTCTTAACTGCCACTTGTTTTAATCTTTATACTTTGAATTGTTTTTATAGTTTCCTTTTTTTTTCTTTGCATTGTCCTCACATATAGAAGCGACCAAGGATGTAACCAAGGTTATGTAATACAGAACATGATTTAAAAGAGTGTCCGTGGAGTTTCTTGCACGTTCTTCTCCATAGAGATCTACGCTTTGGAAAGTGCAGATAGCTTCACCTCTTTCGACTTGACAATTCAAAAGTGCCTGTAAAAGGTTTAATTGAAATAAATGCTTTGAATCTTGAATCTTGTAGCTTTCTAATGGTGAAAGAATTTTTGAAATCGGTCCGGTAGTTTTTGAGTTTATTCGTTACATACAAAAATACAAATCTATCCTCTTTATCATATTAGTATAGATAAAATATTGAAGAACGTTCGAGCCTCCAAGTCACCCTATTTCAAACCACGGATAATAGGGATGTTTCCTGAGTAAAAAATATATGATTATGTTTAGTCCGTCAGTTAGATTATAGAAAAGTATTGGACACGTATTTTTTCCTTTATCAAATCTATAAAAACTGACGAAGATACAAAGCAACAAAGATCAGGAGTGGGGGCTTGTGACGTTACGGCTCGCTAAAAATTGTAGTGAGTAGTGACGTCACACGAGTTTTCAAAGCTCTGTATCGTCTTCATTTTTTGTCTACGTGAAAAAAGAAAAAATACGTGTCCAATATTTTTTGGAAATCTATCTAACGGACTAATTAGATTTTTTAGTCAACTACCCTATTCTGAAAGTCAGACTCAGCGGTAGCGATTACCAGAGTACTAAAGCACGAACGTTCCTTTGTGAATTTATCCGTTGCCATTCTTAAATGTAGGTACCTGGTACGATATCTTCATGTCCTACTTCGCTTTAGATTCCGGAAACACGACACGTCGCATCTGTCTGTACGTACCTTTACAAAATGGACGTGAGCAACTGACAAAAGGATAGATTTAAATGAAGTAAAAGACATTACTTATTGCTTTAGTGGGTTATTATGACTTTCCAATGGTCAACCACTGACACACTGATAGAATGTTTATCTCGTACATTATGACAAATGAATGACAGACGTATACAGTAATCTGCTAAAATTTTGACAGTTCCTTTGATCAGTGACTTACCATTAGAACGTCATCGTGCAGTCATTGCTTTTAATAGCTCGGATATCAAAAAGTATATGAGACCATTGACCGACCAATGATCGACCATTATGAATTTAGCAGATTACGAACTTTAAGCAAAATGACAATGAGATCGTTTTGGAAAGACAAATTTATAAAAATAGTAGACTTGGGGCTCTGTCCTAGTGCAGGCCGTATTATTTTGGTTTGAAGAAGCACATCATTGTACTCCAAACGGCAAACGCACTCTTAATCAAGTCTCAGAATAAATTGAACCAATATAACCCTCTTTCTCACTAAACCGTCCATCTTTTTCTTAGTTTGCCACTTTTCGTAAATATCAATGAGTCTAATAAAATATTCAAACTCGAACTGGAGTGAGCCGTCAGGTTACATAATGATGCCCGCAAATCTTTTTCGATCGAGACGAATTGGCATTTGAGAATTATTCTCGTGGAAAGATGTCAGAAATGAAAAATGGTGTTCCATCCATCTAGTATTAGACCTAAGGCCTGGGTTTTGGGTGACAAATTTGTAACACTAGGTTTCGATACTGGCATCGTCCGCGACTACATCGAAAATTTATTGTAATGGGATAAAAAGTATTTTGTCACACTCCACATTTTGGTCTGGCTTTATTGTAATAATGAACTTACTTCAATATAGTAACAAAACTTTGTTAACTTAACATTTTTTTGAAATGACTTCTTCCGCTAAGGCGGAGCGGAAAGGAGTGTCAGACTCTTATTGAACAAAACCCACCCGTGATCCTTCTAGTGCCCTTTGCGTTCTAGGGCCGCGGTGACTCTTTCGAACAAATTCCGCAACCCTAGCAAGCACTGACCCTATGCGGCCCCATCTTCTTTGCTGAAAGCTCTTTGAGGCGCGCGTGGAATACGACGCGCCGTCGATCCGGGCCTGGTTGCTATCGATCGGCGAGCCACCCATAGCTCGAAATCCGCAGGCCCGCGCCTACGGTGACCGGGAATCGCCCTGCGTTTCCCGACGCCCGGGGCGTCTTCTTCTGTTGCGGCGGCTTGAGCGTGAGGTTTCCCTCTCTCGCACGCTATACCTATCAGGCCTAAGTCCCGGATTTTGGGAATTGGGAATATCATAGTTTCAAGTAAATAAATAAGTACCCTTTCTTCTAAGTAAATAAAATAAAACTTAGTAAAATTCGCGGTCACCTGACGCAACGACACTTGTATCAAAAAATGACTTCTATAGCGGATGTATCCGAACGTCTCCCTGGTCGCAAAGGTAGAGGTAAGCCGCCTGAGCGATACTCGCCGTAATTGCGTGTGCGTATCCGAACGCACCTTCACGCATTCGCCTCGCGCCAGCCAATAGTAGCCAAGGCCGCGATAATATCAGCCACTGATTGGCTGTCAGGTTGGTAAAACTGTTCTAGTTGTAAGGTCGCCATATTAATTATGATAAGTGTGGCGACATTGGGAATTCTGCTCTGGTAATGTTCAGACATGATTGTGATTCAAAGTTTTTGATTAAAGTTTAAGTTTATGTCAATCATAAAACCCTCTCACTTAAACTGACTCACCCCGACTACACTACTCAATTCAACTTTTAACATATAATAAATTAAAAAACAAAATGTTATTTAAATTCTGGGGGTCTTTAAGTCAAGAGTGTACAGGTTACTTCTAGACTAGTGTGCTCTATGGTCGACCATACCAGCGATAAAAAACCGGTCAAGTGAGCGTCTGGCTTGAGTGCAAAGGGTTCTGAATGAATAATATATTTATAACATGTTACTTTAAAATCATAGAATATTTAAAGGGCCTTTTATCTGTATTTTTTTTCCAAATGTTAGGCTCGGTAGTTTCTGAGATAAGGGGGGGATGGGTTAATATTCATCTTTTATCCGCAATCACATATGAATTTAATATTTTAAAATTATTTTAGAAATGTTTTTGAGATCCTAAAATAAGCCTTTTAAAACTCTTTTTTTCATTTTCTACAAAAAGACTGTGTAATTAACTTCACCACCACTGCTCTCAAAACGGTGAAGGAAAACATCGTGAGGAAACCGGCATGTCCTAGAGCCAAAAATTCGAAGACATGTATGTGACATTCACCAACCCGCACTGGGCCCGCGTGGTGGATTACGGCCCATCCACTCCTAGAGAGGAGGCCTGTGTCCCAACAGTGGGAACATTGAAAGGCTGATTATGCTTATGCTATGTATTTCCGTAACGCGTTCATGTTCGGTTCACAAAACTTTATATGTCCCCAATTTCAATTGAATCGGTTCAGTAGGTTCGGAAGAAATCGAATGTGACGGACAGACAGACAACTGAGTGAACTCCGTTTCTTCATACAGCGGTCTAAAACTGTCTGAATCTGCTAAAGCTAGTTATTATCTTTAAGTGAATATTTAATTATCTTTAAGTGAATATATGATATTGAATATCTTGCCAGAGCTATTGTAATTGTTTTTTATTCTTTCTTAGCTTTAAGTTGGCTTGTAAAAATGATAATGTTTTAACTAGCTTACAATAAGTTTAATTTTACTTGGCTCATGTGGTGTTTACCTTTAAGTAGTTGTTACACTTAGCTAAGTTTGTTGTGATTATTATTCCATTTATTTATTTACTATACATACTTCTTAAATTTTTAAATATTTCTATTAAAAAAAAAAACATTTAAAAATATAAAAAATAGTAGCCCACCGGTATCGGGAACAGGGTCCAAGCTACCGGTGGTCAGGGCTCCCGAGAGAGGAACCTCCTCACTATACGCGCCGTGTCCAGGAGTACTGCTTTCTGGATCAAGCCCTTGATCCAGCTGCCCAACGAGAGCCTCTTGAGATGTTGGTCGAGGCTCTTGGCAATTATGCCATTGGCCGTCACGATTATCGGCACAATGACTGCTGTGTTCACATTCCACATGTCGACAACCTCGCGAGCCAAGTCAAGATACTTCGATTGTTTATCTTTCTCAGCCTTCACGAGGTTCTCGTCATGCGGGACTGCTATATCAACAATCATTGCGCGACGCTCTAGTCGGTCTATCACCACTATGTCAGGCTTATTGGCAACAATAGTCCTGTCAGTGATGATAGACCGATCCCAATACAATGTGCAATTGCCATTTTCGAGAACTGGGTCGGGCACATACCTATAGTACGGTACTTCCGATTCCACAAGATTGTATTTAAGGGCAAGTTGCTGATGGATAATCCTGGCTACGAGGTTGTGCCTGTGCAAATAGTCTCCGTTAGCCAGACTAGAACAACCGGAAATAATGTGGCGGATGGATTCCCCCGGCCGGTGACATGCCCGACATATGTCAACCGTACCGTCCTTCACAATGTATTTCCGGTAGTTGTTCGTCATCATAACTTCGTCTGTAATCGCACAGATAAAACCTTCGGTTTCCCCAAAGAGGTCACCAAAACGCAGCCAGGCCACGGACGCTAGAAAGTCTACATCGGGCCCATGTAGGACCCGATAAAAGATGATTATTATTATTTTTAAGCTCCAAAGTGTAAACAACTGTTGGTGAACCTAATAAATAAATAAATAAATAAGTGCTGTGTTAATGACTTACCTGATAGAACAGCTGGTATTCAGTGTCGGTCAACCTGAGGGCCACTTCCTCAGGAAACCGGAGAATATTCTTCAAAGACGCCAATTCCTCGTCATTTGTCTCCTCTGGTATTGAAGAACCTGTGAAGAGAAGATGGATTTCAATGCTGATTGGTTAAAATTAGCTCGGGTTTCCGTATATTTTACGACACGTTTGGCGCAGTGATTGCGCACGGAACAAATATTTGTATGGCCTGCAGATAGTTGTTCCGGGTCTGGCTGTTTGTGTTGTGAGTTTAGCATAAGCATAATCAGCCTTTTAACGTTCCCACTGCTGGGACACAGGCCTCCTCTCTAGGAGAGGGAATGGGCCGTAATCCAGCACGCGGGCCCAGTGCGGGTTGGTGAATGTCACATGTCTTCGAATTTTTGGTTCTAGGACATGCCGGTTTCCTCACGATGTTTTCCTGCGCCGTTTTGAGAGCAGTGGTGATGTAATTAATTACACAAAGTAATGCGCCTTGCTGGGTTTGAACCCGCGACCTGCAATTCGTAAGTCGGGGCCGTAACCACTCGGCCACCACTGCTCCTGTTGTGTGTTTAAAAGTTGGTAAATGCACAATATGTTCAAGACGCTGAACTGGAAAGAACGCGGCATTAACATCAATGGCGAGTACATCTCTCACTTGCGATTTGCAGACGATATCGTCATAATGGCAGAAACGCTGTAGGACCTACAACAGATGCTGAATGACCTGGCTGACTCTTCAGTACGCATCGATGCGAGAAGCCGAAAATAGATCTAAGTGGCGTGCAATTGGAGAGGTCTATGTCCAGCAGTGGACTGCAACAGGCTGTTGATGATGATGATGATGAAACGCACCCAAAACACAGGAGAAATTCCTAGTGTGGGGTAATATTTTTTAAAACGGTCGTATCTCAGCCGATTTCCCAAAAATATTCCTACATTATTTACACGTATTTTTATTATTAAGTAAGAAAGTAGCCTTCCGATTGGCTGATGTTGTTTTAGATATTTTTTGTTATATTGTATAAGACTGCACTAACCTTCATAATTTGACCGAAATCGCCTTTTTTTTTTTGGATGGGAAATCATCAAATGACTTCTCCCTCTCTGGGTGGAGCAGAAGGGGCGTATGTATTATTATTTATCTTTTAATATTATTTAGTATGTATTAGTATGACTAGCGACCCGCCCCGGCTTCACACGGGTGCAATGTTGATATAAAATCTCTGCTATTTTATTTATTTTATTTTATTTTAGTAAGTACAGTGACAGACTACAGACTAAGACAATTTAAGCACAACTATGACAATAAATATACAGTACATAAATCTGAAGTCCAATTATTACTGTACACAGCGTTCATTGTCTAATATGCTTCATTAGTTACAGTTAAGGATAAATAATATAGAGAAGATTACAGTTTATACAAAGAATTTCTAAATTGGTTAAAACTGCTTAAAAACAAGTCTACCTTAGAGCATATTGCATTATATTGACTGCACATTCTGGACAACGGATTGTTTTCAGAAACATTATTGTTACTACTGGGAATACTAAATAGTTTTGGAGTGCGCACAGATCGAGTTGGTATTTTAAAGTTTATCTGGCCAAGTAATTGGATATCATAGGAGCCATTAGCAATTTTATGTAATGTACTTAAATCACTGACCCATCTCCTTGTCTCAAGACTCTTCATTTGAAATTGTGCGAGTCGCTGATTGTAATTGGGTAGTTTACGTCTGAGGCCATATTTCGCGCTTAAAACTCTGACAAACCTTCTCTGTATAGATTCTATGCGATCTATGTGAGTTTTATATATTGGAGACCACACAGACGAACAGTACTCCAGTGTAGATCTTACTAGGGAAAAGTACAGGACTAAGAAAGTTTGCGGATGTTTAAATGGTTTGGCATTTCGTAGTATAAAAGACAGTAAACGATTAGCTTTATTGCAAATGTGATCATAGTGTGGCCTAAATGACAAAACCGAATCAAACATTACACCCAGGTCACGTACCACTTTTACCCTATCTAATACTACTCCCCTGATATTGTAGTCATAATTAATAACGTTTTTACTATTTTTCGAAAATGTTATAACTTGACATTTTTTGGTGTTGAGTGACATCGAATTCACATCACACCATTCTACAATTGTTTTGATATCCGACTGAAGAGCCTCGGAGTCATAACTATTTGAGATACGCCTCAAAATTTTTATATCATCTGCATAAGCAAGACATTCGCTTTTATTTTTAATTAGCAAATCATTTACGAATATCAAAAACAATAATGGGCCCAGATTCGATCCTTGGGGTACTCCAGATGCTACTACAAATGGTATAGAGTCGTACCCGCTCAGTGCAACCAGTTGTGTACGATTTAAGAGATAGGACGAGAGCCATCTGTAGAGACTCCCGTGAATCCCCACATGATGCATCTTTGCAAGTAATATAAAATGATCAACCCGATCAAAGGCTTTCGAAAAATCCGTGTATATAGAGTCTACCTGAAGCTTACAATTAAATGAATCACATAAATATGTTGCATAGCACAATAAATTAGAGTTCGTTGATCTTCCACTGATAAATCCGTGCTGTCGTGTATCTAATATGTGCCTAAGGTGAGTGTACATGTGTTCATAAACGAAACCCTCAAATATTTTGGCAAACAAGTTCAATATACAAATTGGCCTGTAGTTGGTAACGTCACTCCTATCTCCAGATTTATAGATTGGTGTGACTTTTGCTATCTTCCACAAACTTGGAAATGTACCTTCATGTAGAGATTTATCAAATATAATGAACAAGGGAGTCACCAGGGCAGTAGCGCATAATCGTATAAAGATGGGTGGTATAGCGTCAAAACCTCCATTCTTTGAGAGATCAATATTTTGTAACTTTTTCAGAAGGTCATTTTTTGATATACATAGATTGCCAATAGTATAGTTGGAAGGCTGGAAATTGGGTGTATAGTTACCAGTTTTACTAGAGCAATACACTGATGAGAAGTAACTTGCAAACAAATCAACTATGTCTTTACCTGTATTGCCCACCTTATCGTGAAAATGCATACAGCCAGGGATGTTATTTGTTACACGTTTATTCTTAGTATAACGCCAAAAGGCTTTTATATTAACCTTGAGGTCGTCTTCTATTCGCTTAATATATTCTTTAAAGCATTGATTTGTGACTATTTTGGCCCTTGCTCTCAGCAGGGAGAAGGTGTCGTAGTCTCTAGGATTCCCATAACGTTTATACTTAGAGTGAGCCTTGGATTTAGATGAAAGCAATGTGATTAACCTTTTTGAGAACCATACCGGATATTTATGACTTCCGACTCGAAATTTAGGAGTATGCTTTTCTATAATCAAATATATGTTATTGTAAAAGAACTGCGTAAAGTCTTCACAATTCATAGTCAAGGCATGTTCCATCCAATTTATTTGAGATATATCTTTTCTACAACTGTCATAGTCAGTTTTACGGAAACATAGTTTTTCAAGATAGCAATGTAATGTGGAAGATGCATCTTTGCCATTAAGTATGAGTTCAAATGGGGGATGATGCATGTCAAGGCGACTTATAGGTATAGAAGGTGTTAAAGTGAACAAATCTGGGCAATCAGTAATAACCAAATATAATATTCTTCCATTTTTGTTTACTATGTGATTTAGTTGACTAACAGTGGTTGACTGGAACAAGTTAAAAAGTGATTTAGATTTTTCACAGTTGTGATTCAGAGGACAACCCGTCTCTGTTGACCACTTGATGTCGCCTAAATTGATATCTCCCAGAATACATGTCACGTGATTTGATGAATTAGTTATTTTGTCATTGCATTTGTTAAAGAATTCACAAACAACATTAGCTGGAAGATATTCTGGAAGGTAGACAACACAGAAATTTATGGTAAGAGACCGGTTCACTACAATTTCAATCCACAAATCTTCCAATAACTCAGATTTCCAGTCTTCTTTAACTAAGATTTGAAGTTTCTTTGAGTAGGCAATAAGTACACCCCCACCGTGGCACTTCCCATACCGGGACCGGAATACAGAATCTCGATCTCTGCGCACCACACAGTATCTATCATCAAACAATTCAGAAGACAATATATTATCATCAAGCCAGGTCTCACTTAAACAAATTATATCATAATTATTGCATAGTACAGTGTTATAAATATCAACAGTTTTACTTTTCATACCTCTTATGTTTTGATAATACATTGAGAGATACATTTTGTTGTTAATTTTTCAGAACAAATACCACGACAAAAGAAAAAAAAAAAACAAAAATAAAAAAAGTTAACATATAAGATCAAGACTAGAGTTATTTTTAATTAGAATAAATTTAGAGTCTACTGTTTTTCTTACATATACATGCCCATTTTTAACCCAGACAAATTTATATCCCAACTCTTTAGCTTTCTTACGTGCGGCAGCATGTAACGACTTGTTGCCTGGTGACAAATGCTCCGATACAAATACCGGCTTCTTTTCCCCTGCAATGCCTAGCAATGAGGTATTCAGCTTCTCATTGGGGTTAGACTTATTGTATCTGTATACAGCAGAGTAAAATTCATCACGAATCCTTACATTTTTAAATTTGACAACTATGGCACGAGGAAGCTTACTTTCCTTATTTTGTTTAGCAACTCTGGTACACTTAATAACATCATCCTCTTGAAGTTTATGACTAACCACTTTAGAACATTGCTGTAACAGGATAGGTAAGTTTTCGTTATGAAACTCAGGAACACCCTGTATTTCTAAGTTATTTTCCCTCAAATGTTGCTCCAGATTGTTGAGGCGTTCAGATAACTCTGTTACAGTATTATTGATAGTAATAAACTTTTTTGATAGTGAGGCATTTTCTTTAATTAGTGTTTCCACCATTTTCTTCATTTCATCATGCATTGTACTCATAGTGTCAACAGAATGACGAAAATCCAGCATATCCTTCTTAATAGACGACAACTCAGTTTTTAAAATACTTGTGATCATCCCTGGTAATTCAGCCTGAATCACTTTGAGTACTTGTACACTTATCGCCGATATAAAATCATCATCATTGCTATGTAAGGAATGAGTATAAACTGGTATCTGCGGAGATAACTGTTGACAGTCCGAAGGCTTTTTTCTTATAGTGATATTCTCACGGCTCTTTGTTTCGTCGCAGCTTGCCTCATCCTCCTTAATATTGCGCACGGGCGTGTTCGTGTTCCCAACTTTTGGCAGTTTACTTATACACTCATAACATTTCCACTTGGTTTTCATCTCCTTGCTCATAGAAGTGAATTTTTTTTTATCAAGTATATTCGCGCAATCGAGATCATAGAATTTATTGCACTTCGTACATTTCAAATAGTCGTTGTTACCTATGATATTTTTACAACCACCACAAACAGTACCCTTGGACGCCATCTGTGACCCTGTACGTGAACTACACTGGACGCTCAGGTATGCACAATAGAGAATCAATAGCTTGCCTTAGTGATTTCTTAACAAAATGATAGATGTCGCTGTTTCACCTTGAATTATATCATCAATTTCGGAGCGCAGTGTCACTGTCTCGATGGCGCGTTAGCTGAAGGCTCCACTTGTAATTGTGGAGTCACGGGTTCAAACCCTGTTGTCCACAAAGCACTTTTTCCAATAAGTAATGAGATTATGTGCAAAATTTACTTCTCACCAATGAAGTCTTCAAGTTGCGATGATCGAAGTCCTAAGGGAGTGTCTTGAGATTGGTATCTCACTCACACCGCCCACTAGGTGGAGTCATTCGTAACAATTCCACAAGAAGAAACGAGAGGCACCGACCCCAGTCCACCGACCAATCACCAATTTAGAATAGTAAAATTTAATAATTTCCAAAACACGCAACAACACACGTCCGTTGACGACGAAGCCAAAACGTTATTATGCATGTAGTATACTTATAAACCTTCCTCTTGAATCACTCTATGTATTAAAAAAAAAACCGCATCAAAATCCGTTGCGTAGTTTTAAAAATCTAAGCATACATTAGGGGCAGACAGCGGGAAGCGACTTTGTTTTATACTATGTAGTGATAATAAAATTATGGATTGTATGTTACCTATATTTAAACTATATTTTTTTCATTTTTCCTATTCAATACTTTTACACACAATGTCTACATCTCTTTTTACTCGACTCTCCTATCGCAGGTATGCTGGAAGAGATTGAACTATAGAAATAAGCATCACCTTTGTACCTATTTTTCTGATTCCTTCTTCTTATCGTTTTAATAAATGTGTGTACATAAATTGTTAAATAAAGAAATAACTATAGTGTAATAGATCTTTGGAAGTCGTTACGGATTGTCAGAAGCTTGGAAATCTGACAGCAGTCTTGTCAAGAAGTACCGTGTTACCCAGCTACTGGATTGTGGAAGTCTGGTATGCAGTCGCTCCACGTTGAATACTAGTATTCAGCTGATTCCAGTTTGGCTGTGCAGCCGCCAATAATACCTCTACAGTGTGAAATCTTAATGGTTGTTTTCCCGCGGCAGGACGATTACCCATCAGTAGTACTATCGAAACACAAAGTTAAACTAAAAAAATAAATGTTTTTTTTTCAAATCTTTAAAAAAGTGTTCAAAAACTCGAAAGAGCGAGAATCAATAGTAGTGCACTAGACATAAAGTAGGTAGATACCTACATGAGACGCACGTACCGTCGGTCGCGTACCTACATGTATATCGCGCGATGCACTACTGTTGGTTCAAGTCGCTTTCGAGTTTTGTTTATCACAATTGTTAATCTGCCATTTATGAAGTCTAATATTTTTTATATATATAAATCGATTGTATTACCGATACAAACTCATTTCGCTTCGGGAAAACAACCATTAAAATTTCACACTGTATAGTTCAGAAAAGCCAGACCGGGTGACATTATTATTAACTACTATTGTAAATATTGTCATTGAAATGAACTGCTTCAAAATAAAACATCCACTCAAAAACTTTTCTTCTCTCAAAATAGATGTCTTACACAACACTTTCCATATCTATACTAATATTATAAAGAGGAAAGATTTGTATTGTTGTAAGTAACGAATAAACTCAAAAACTATTAGTCCGATTTCTAAAACTCTTTCACCATTACAAAGCTACATTCACCCTGAGTAACATAGGCTATATTTTATCCCCATATTCCCACGGGAACGGGAACTACGCGGGTGAAACCGCTGGGCGCTGCTAGTCTATACTAATATTATAAAGAGGAAAGATTTGTATTTTTGTATGTAACGAATAAACTCAAAAACTACTAGACCGATTTCAAAAATTCTTTCACCATTAAAAAGCTACATTCACCCTGAGTAACAAAGGCTATATTTTATCCTCGTATTCCCACGGGAACGGGAACTACGCGGAAGTAACCGCGGGGCGCTGCTAGTGTTACATAAAGCTACAATTTTATCCCGCCCTTTTGTTAGACACAAAGATCTGAAAAGTGTTTCAAACCATCAGGTTACAGGATACTGTTTCAAGGTATAAAGTTTTAAAGAAACAAGAGTCTCGGTTCTGCCTTTGCTTTGAATCCCGATCGATGTTAGAAAGTATTTCGGGGTCAAACCGGCCCCTGTTGCGTAACTGGTTTCCCTAATATGTTACTTACAGAAGCACAGAAGCGTCATTGTTGTTAATTACAGCTGAATCCGCTTATAATGACATCGAAAGGAAGTGGAGAATACGTCATACTTAGCGGATGTCATAATAAGCATAATCTTAGAAATTACTTAAACAAATTCTCATCTATGTGAGGTATTTCGTGTAATAAGTAAAAACATAAAAAAAATATGTTGATAGTCGTAGTATCAAACTACAACCAGTCTGAAACTAATTAGGAATAACGTTCCTCTCTTAATTGGCTGACTTAAATGACAAAACATAATTTCTGAAAAATAGGTCACACTACGCGAAATGTCAACAAACGAAGTCATTATATTCATACTTTTTGTAAAGATTTTACTTAATATGTAAAACAAAATTAAATCTATTTTACTTCATATTAAGCGGTTGGTCAATATAGGCCGCGTCATTATAAACGGATTTCACTGTATATAAATCAATAGTTGCAAAATATATAAATATGTGAGGACTATGTCCCTTTTTTTTCTGGATGGGAAATCATCAAATGATTTCTCCCGCTCTGGGCGGAGCGGAAGGGAGTGGCGGATTTATCGGTGTTACGACGTACAGAAAAAGGTTTACCTTATCGTACTTAGGCTTTTTGTTAGCTTACATGTGTGTCCCAGTTTTGAGCAGAGACCTTCCCTTTCTCGACTCAAACTATAGTTTGCCAAAAGGAGAGTACTGGGGAAACCAATTACGCGGCCCGGTTTGAAGGGTCCGAGGAAGGAATTTCGATTTTGTGTTGAGCTGTAACGGTCAAACACTTGTTTTGTTTTCGAGAGATAAATATAGATTACATAAACATAAATAAAATTCTGTTTGAAAATCACAATACAACTTGAGAACGATTGATCTGATTTGGGACTTTATCAATGTCCGTATCAGCGTGAATAAGAATATAAGGTTATTTTTTCAGATAATGAAAATGTTTTGTTCAATAGGATTTTCGTATGAACTCAGAACGTCTGACTGGTAAGATATTATTGTTGTTTTTTTTTTTTAATTTTTAGCATGTAAGATGAGAGAATAAAAATTATGAGTAATTGCTTCTTTATAGAACTTTTCGCTTTTATTGATCCCAGATTTAGAACTACTATCTACTAAAACTACAATTAGTTATAATATAAAAAACTAGCCGCGCCTCGCGGTTTTACCCGCGTATTTCCCGTTCCTGTGAGACTACGGGGATAAATATGTTACTCAGGCTGAATGTAGCTTTCTAATGGTCCAGTAGTTCTTGAGTTTATTCGTTACATACAAAAATATAAAAATACAAATATTTCCTCTTTATAATATTAGTATAGAAGTATAGATATAGATTGAAGCTATTTTCAGTATCAATGTTCGTTTCAAAATTATCGTATTTGTTGAAGTCCAATTTTCAAACAGTCGCCACACTCACAGACCCGAAAGAAAAGTGGCCTCAGAATACCGACACGGTTTTTTAATAAATATTCAAGATTCAAGATTCAAGATTCAAGATTCAAAGCATTTATTTCAATTAAACCCTTTACAGGCACTTTTGAATTGTCAAGTCGAAAGAGGTGAAGCTATCTGCACGTTCCAAAGCGTAGATCTCTATGGAGAAGAACGTGCAAGAAACTCCACGGACACTCTTTTAAATTATGTTCTGTATTACATAACCTTGGTTACATCCTTGGTCGCTTCTATATGTGAGGACAATGCAAAAAAAAAAAAAAAAAGGAAACTATAAAAACAATTCAAAGTATAAAGATTAAAACAAGTCAGTGGCAGTTAAGAGGTGACCAGTCTCAACCGACGGCGCCCGTTCACGAACATGACGCGTGTATTGACACCATTTAGCTCAACCATTTTGAAGGGAACCGAATGATCCAACACACACGCCACCATCAGCGAAACATTTGAGCAAGCATGACATGCTCTCAACTGCCATTTTAGTTCAAGTCACAAAGTAAACTATAACTTATCACATGTAAATGGCTCCATGGTACTCACATTTACAATATTTGAAAATAAAATGCTTCTACATTATACAAAACTATGGTTTACAAAAACCAAGCAACTACAAGTAAAAAAAAAAAAAGAGAAATTATTAATTATCAAATTAATATTATATATAAAAAAAGAATAAATAAATGAGACAAAAAAATAAAAAAAGGGCGAGCATCTCTTCCAATATAAAATCCTAAACTTGTTTATCCAAGTGGTTGAGGCTGTGGAGCAGGACCGGCATTTAGCCAAGCATTATTATCTTCAATGTAATCCCCCAACTTATAATATGCTTGCCTGCATAATGTGCGTTTAATACAAGTTTTAAATTTCGTTTCATTCAGTCCTAATATATGGGGAGGAATTTTATTGTAACATTTTAAACAATACCCCATGAAAGATGTGGCTACTTTAGCTAGTCTGAAACCTGGTTGAACTAATTGATCCCTATTTCTAGTAGCATAATTATGTCTGTCGCCTCGCTTACTAAAGAGATGTAGATTTTTTCTAACGTACATAATGTTTTCATATATATATTGACAAGGTACCGTCATGATGTTAATTTCCTTAAACAGTTCCCTTAGAGAATCACGCCGGCGTAGATTGTAAATGGCTTTGATGGCTCTTTTCTGCAGAATAAAAATTGACTCGATGTCTGCAGCCCGGCCCCATAACAAGATACCGTAAGACATTATACTATGAAAGTAACTGAAATAGACTAGTCTCGCGGTATCAACATCAGTAAATTGGCGGATTTTCCTAACAGCATATGCTGCTGAGCTTAGACGTCCTGCAAGAGATGCTAAATGAGGACCCCATTGTAGCCTTGAGTCAAGCGTAATCCCCAGGAAAACCGTTCTATCGACGAATTCTAGTTTTTCCCTGTTCAATACTATATCACAATTACTACTTTTGACATTTGGTAAAGCAAATCTTATGCACTTCGTTTTCTTCCCATTTAAAACCAAATTATTAGCAGTGAACCAATTTTGGACCTGCAAAAGGGCATTATTTACGATGTCAAGATTATTACTACGTCTATTTATTTTAAAAATCAAAGAAGTGTCGTCAGCAAACAAGACCATGTTTAGCTTGTTTTGCAATAAATGGGGTAAATCATTTATATAAACTAAAAATAAAAAAGGACCCAAAATTGAGCCCTGTGGAACGCCCATTTTCACGTTTAAGCCCGATGAATTAACACCGTTTATTTGCACTACTTGCTGTCTATCATTCAAATAAGATTTAACAAGGCTTAAAGCTGTTTTGCCCAGTCCGTAGTGCCCAAGTTTCAGGAGTAATGTTTCGTGATCCACACAATCAAACGCCTTAGATAGGTCGCAGAAGATGCCTATGGCATCTTGTGCCTCTTCCCACGCATTAAATATATGCTTCAGTAAGGTGACACCAGCGTCAGTAGTACAACGTCCTCTGGTGAAACCATACTGTTTATCATGCAAGATGTTATTCGTGTTAAAATGATAAAGCATTTGATTTAGCATCACTTTTTCAAATACCTTACTGAAGACTGGCAACACGGATACTGGTCTATAATTATTTGTGTCTTTACTGTCCCCGTTTTTAAAAAGTGGTATTACTTTACTGAATTTCATTAGGTCCGGAAAGACTCCTTGATCCACACACAAATTAAATATTAAAGCTAAGAAAGGGGCTACAGTCTCAATAATTGAGGTACAAACTTTGATAGACAATCCCCATAAATCTTCCGTAAGTTTAATTTTGATTTGTTTGAAAGCTTTCATTACTACTAAGGGGTTTATATGCTTAAAATTAAATTCAGTCGGGCAGGCTGACACATTCGACTGCAATAAATCAAAAGCAAGCGAAGGCGAAGAATTTAAAGCTTCAGTAGTTTTAATAGGGATACTGGTAAAGAAATTTACAAATTCTTGAGCAACTTTTAGGTTATCACTAATAAGACCCTGAGTAGTCTCCAATGTGAAATCCGTATTATGTCTTTTATTCCTGTTTGTTTCGTTATTTATAATTTTCCAAACCGTCTTCACTTTGTTGTCTGCTGTTTTTACCTTTTTGCTTATGTATAAAGCTTTAGCTACCTTACAAGTATTTTTATAAATTTTTGAGTAAGTAGCTACATACTTATTAAAGGCTTCAGTATTAATATAAGGCTTAAGGCCGTATAGCTCATAAAGTCTTTCCCTACTTTTTCTGAGTCCTTTAGTCGCCCAGTCACTAAATAAAAACTTAGGGCAGATAGTTTTAGTTGTCTTTTTAAAAGTATTATTGAACTCAGTTTGGACAACAGAAAAAAATTCTTTATATAGAATATTGCCATTATTCATTGTGAAATCCCGACCACTTAACTTGTTGCTTAAAGTGCTGTTAAATTTATTTAATTTACCTGATGTTATCGGTCTTGATTGTATCTGCACTTGTTGTATAGGTGAGGTGGACTCAAAAGTTACCGTTAGCCCACTGTGATCAGAAGGGAGACAATTTACAATGGCTTTTTCTAAGTAGTTGCAGCAACAAAAAACATTATCAATGCAAGTAGCAGTCGTTGACGTAGTTCGGGTTGGTTCAATGAACACATTTGATAAATTGAATGACCTAAAGAGACTTAAAAAGCGATTGCTATCTGAATTATCTTCAACAATATTAATATTGAAATCTCCACAGATAATTAAAAGTTTATTACCACTTGCAAGTTTTGCCATAACATCTTCCATGACCGACTCAAAAGTAGAATAGTTTTGATAATTAGGGGGTCTGTAAACGCACACTATGACATGCTTATCTAGCTCAACACAGGACAGTTCAATGTTATGTTCAACTGACAGTTCAACTATATCTTTTCTAGTTTTATATTTAATGGAGTGCTTAATTAAGATAAGTGAACCCCCGCGCAGCATTGATTTACGATTAAAACAACTGCCCAAACTATAATTATTATAATTAATTATCATTTCAGAATCCTTTAGCCAATGCTCTGTTACACAAACAATGTCATACATTGTTTTTTCTAAAAATAATTCAATTTCCAATTGCTTCGAAGAAAAACCTTGAATGTTTTGAAGGTATAGAGTAAAGGATTTCTGATTGGCTCCCTTTTTGTTACTGCTAGAAGATACCGTGTTGTTTACAAGCTCAGCCAATTTGTTTATGGTACCCTCTGTTGACTTATTACCTAGTTTAAATCATTTGAGCCAGCAACCAAGACATTAGTACTATTACTAATTGTGGTGCTAATACCAGAGTACTTCGACATACTAATTATGTCTGAGTTAATATTAAAAACTAATAGCCTCGCTATTTGACGTCTAAAACTAACAGGCAGATACACAGTATCCCTAGTCGATTTAAGCTTATCAACAAAATTGTTGATGTCAAAAAATAAAAGCTTGTCACTATGGTGACTTACTAAAAATTGCAAGGAACTGGCGGACCGGAAACTCAAGGATTCTTTGCCCAACTCCAAGTTCAGATCTTATAAGTAGGTACCATCCAGGGGCGTAGCTACCGCCGTATCAGCCGTATCAATGATAAGGGGCCCCCAGGCCACAGTGGCTCCGAAAGCGTGTAAGCAAAAATTCCTAAAATATTATTTATTTTTATTTATTTAATGACTTTGGAAGACTTTCAGCTAAATACAATGTTGATATATAAAAGGTTGATAACCTGACAACCAATTATAGGACTTCACGTCTAGAACTAGTCTGGTATAAATGTACTGTGGAACACAATAACATACTGCTTAATAATGCCAAAGAATGAAAAGAAAAAAATCTACAATATTTTATTGATTATAAACATTTTTGAGGTTAACCGCTGTGTCAAACATTTAATTTAGAAATCACAATACACTAAATTCATATATCATTCAGGTAAGTTTGTAAAAAAAGTTACTCTTTCATTTTTAAACATTTTTATTTCCAAAATGTATTTTTAAATCAATATTATAATTCAATTGGAGTATTTTTTGTTGCTTTTATTAAAAAAACTTTAAGTTTTCTTTGGGCCCCCAACAAATTTTGATACAGGGCCCTTCAGGCCCGTTTAAGGCAAGCTACGCCACTGGTTCTTACTAATAATTGCGATTTTTTTTTCATTCAAGGGTAGGGGCCTTTTTGCATACTGAGTAGGGACGAACTTTGATGCCGTGGTTGTTCACTGCGATTTGGAATGTTACAAGTATCTATAAGTCGTTTTCTTTCGTCGCAATTCAGTAAAAATACGACCTTCTTATGAAAACTTTTTTTAAATTAATAAGGGTCGGATGGTACTCCAATTGATTAGACTCCTTTTAATCATCTATACTAATATTATTAAGAGGTAACGTTTGTGAGTTTGTGACGTTGTAAAGGGTAGGTAATCTTTGGATCTACCGAACCGATTTTCAAAATTATTTCACCAATAGAAAGCTACATTATTGTGGAGTGTCATAGGGTATTTTATCCTCGTGTTGCCACGGGAACGGGGGCCTACTAGTTTTAAATATATTCAAACTGCCTAGTATTTTAACCGACTTCCAAAAAAATAGAAGGAGGTTCTTAATTCGACTGTATTTTTTTTTGTGTGTTACTTCATAAGTTTGCACTGGGTGTACCGATTTTGATGATTCGCGTGTCGCGTGGCCATTTAAATTTGATTGAGATCAGGGGCCGTATTATGACCTCTTAAAACCATCATGTTTTCGGTGTGAAAAAGAGACGGAGCTATACAGGACGAATAGCACTATCCTTTTCTCACACAGAAAACATGATGGTTATACGGCCCCTGATTACTAGTATTTGAGTTATCCCTAATAATGCGTGGCTTATTGATGATGTTCTCATTCCCTCTTGGCGATGTAAAATGATTATTGTGTACGATGGTTTGGAAGAGCCCCTATGATGACACACTGATCGAGCATTTTAGCATTTCAACTTGGTGGTCCCTTACTAGTTTGGTGAAGATCTAATGAAGAACAGAGATGATAAAAAACGGAACTGATAGCAAATCTTTCGGGATTGCTGAAATCACATGTTTGTTTATTGTTTACACCAATGTGATTGATATGTTTAGGAGGGGGAAGAGAAGAGGGGGTGTGCCACTAAAGTGAAAATTTAAAAAAAAATACAATAAAAACAACCGACTTCTGAACACAAAAAAAAAACTTTAATTTCGGAAGTCGGTGTTCAAATAACGAAGAAACAACCAAAAATATATCATCTAGGTATATAGTATAGGAGCTAGCAACGTTTTCGAGAAAGAATTTTAGGTCAGCTGATTTTGTGACATGTCGTCCTTCTTGCACTCTCGGTTAGAGTCTGGGCCACGTCTGGGCTATCTGGCTGGCGGTAGCGGTTGCGTTCATTAGTGCGCATCCTACCTGTCCAGGTAATAATCCTGGATTTTAAAAACATTTTAGAAGTCGTAATTTTTATTTTTTTGTTTTTAAATAAGTCTACCTGACATACTTTTTTTATTGCCAGACATTTTTGACAATGCTAACTATGTGCCATACGCGATTTTTTATATTTTTTTTAATAAAAATTTAAAGTATTTTATAATGTCTGTAATTTTAATATCATGTTATTTAAAGATAAGAAAAACTTAAAATAAATTTGCCAGACATTAATTCGATTGTTAAGCCTTAAATTAAAATTAAAAAGTCATGAAAAGTATTGCAGTATGATGCTAGGTAGTAGTCCGAGAGAGACAGCTTAAAAGTGTGCAATTTAAAGAAGCTTTGGTTAACTTTTTCTTTGATCCCTGGGATAGTGAAGACATGTTGCCATTCATTGGTAATAAAAACATTTACGTAAGTTTCAATAAATGTTATTCATACAAAGTAATTAAAACTATTGAAGGATCATTATCGTGTGAAGAACACGAAGAAGCTGATTCTAGGATTATTTTTCATATTTGCCAAATCGATTTTGACGCAGACGTTGTTATACGCTGTTCTGATTCTGATATTTTAATTATACTTCTGGGAAATACGGATCACCTGAAAGCATCTTTGAAAATTTGGATAAATATGGGTGTTGGAAATCATCAGCGTTACATAAACATCAATGAATTACACCGAATTCTTGGTGACTCTTTATGCAAAGCTTTACCATGCTTCCACGCAATAACCGGATGTGATTACACGCCAGCTTTTTTTAGAAAAGGCAAAGTTAAGCCTTTTAAAATATTAGAAAATTCTAAAGAATACCAGTTAGCTTTTGATAATATAATTACGGATGACGAAGAAGTAGGTACTTGAAACTACGTTTGTAACCCTGGAGAAATTTATTTGTCAAATGTATGGAGTTGAGCAGCATCAATGTTGTAATACCAATCGATACAAACATGTACTGTATTTTAGAAATAAGTTTTATTGCATTATGTGTGGAGAAAAATAAACGATATTATTATTAGTTAAAAATTGTTCCAATGTTAATGACGTTCGATTTCATTTATTTTCAAGTACGTTTAAGTCTAAAAATCAGATGAGAACTTCGACAAAAACTTTGACTCATCCAGTTTGCCACCCTGTAAAGCGGAATTGCAACAGCATTTATTGAGGGTTCGTTACGTGACAAAAATTTGGAGAAATGCTCACTCAAAACATCCAACATCTTTATCTCCAATGGCTTTCGGTTGGACCATTAACGGTGACAAATATGATTTTGTCTGGTTTTTAGGAGATCAATTACCATCCTCAGTTGCAGATATTATTGTTCAAAGTAAGTGTGAAATGGAATGTTTATCAATAATAACCAAAATGTTTTATAACGAACAAGAAGAATTACACTGTTTATTTTTTTTGTGTTGCAGATGATAGAGTTTTAGAAGATAACGAAAGTTCCCAAGAAGATGATATGAATGACACTGACAAAGACAGCGACGATGATGATGATGATGATTATGAAGACGCCTCTTTTTTTTGTGACGTCACTATAGGCTGAAACAACTTGAAAAACTTAATATTAATTATTTATAATTTACATTTAGTAATTAGAACAATTTAAATAAAAAGTGTTGTTTTTTAAATTTTAATCTAATTTTTTATGCTTAAATTTTTTTTAAACTTACTCCGACTAGAATGATTACTATTATTATTATTTTTTTTTATTATATGTACAGTGACAAGTAATTTACTTTTGTAATGGTTCTCTGTATCATTCTCGACTTATTCTGCAACTGTCTCTCTCGGACTACTAGCATTATACTGCAATACTTTTCATGACTTTTTCATTTTAATTCAAGACTTAACAATCGAATTAATGTCTGACAAATTTATTTTAAGTTTTTCTTATCTTTAAATAACATAATATTAAAATTACAGACATTATAAAATACTTTGAAATTTTTATTAAAAAAATATAAAAAATCACGTATGGCACATAGTTATCATTGTCAAAAATGTCTGGCAATAAAAAAAGTATGTCAGGTAGACTTATTTAAAAACAAAAAAATAAAAATTACGACTTCTAAAATGTTTTTAAAATCCAGGATTATTACCTGGACAGATAGGATGCGCACTAATGAACGCAACCGCTACCGCCAGCCAGACAGCCCAGACTCTAACCGAGAGTGCAAGAAGGACGACATGTCACAAAATCAGCTGACCTAAAATTCTTACTTTTCAAACGTTGCTAGCTCCCGTACCATATACTTATAATAAATCTGTAGAGAGGTCAATTCTGTACAGGGAATACCTATATTTTCAAAATAACTATCAGGGGAGATTAGTGATCGATACTGGTGCCAAAAATGCAATCAGTAATATTTTTGTCTGTCTGTCTGTCTGTATGTTCTTTACAGAAACAAAAACTACTCGACGGATTTTAACGAAACTTGGTGCAATTATTTTAGTGTTTAAATATTCGTTCAAATTACAAATTATTAAGTAATAGTTTCAATTTTATTTCTTTTTAGGTGAAGTAGTAGTAGAAGTAGGAGCATAGATTTTTAGATACCGATAGGTTAGTTTTGGCTTATTTATGTTCTGTTTTTTAGTATTAAGTAGGTAAAAGCGTAGATACTTTTATTAATTAGTAGTTATTTAAACGAAGACACTCACCTTCATCATCAAAACCCTGGCTAGTCGCTGAGCCACTAGGCTTGGGTTTAGATCCGTCTCGCATCTCACTCGCACTAATCACAAAATAATATTTATATCCCACTCTAACACTTCACATAACAATGTTTGTAGCGACATCTAGCGTAGTTTCATGATGGTTGTAGCAGCGCCATCTTTTGGTTGGGTTGCAACAACTCGCGGTCCGGAGCCATTTTTATAGGTTTTTTTTCTTGTCTGTAACAATAGAAAGGAAATTTATTAGAAAAATGGTACGAACCTAATAAGTATAAACCATTAGCCGGAAGAATAGGGTAGTTAACTAAAAAAATCTGATTAGTCCGTCTGATAGATTTCCAAAAAATATTGGACACGTTTTTTTTCTTTTTTCACATAAACAAAAAATTAAGACGATACAGTGCGTAAAAAACTCGTGTGACGTCACTACTCGCTACAATTTTTACTGGGCAGTGACGTCACACGCTCCCACTCCTGATCTTTGATGCTTTTTATCTTCGTCAGTTTTTATAGATTTGATAAAGGAAAAAATACGTGTCCAATATTTTTCTATAATCTAACTGACGGACTAAACATAATCTTAATATTTTTTACTCAGGCATCATCCCTATTTTCCCCGTCGCATCCAAGATTGTCTACCTAATGCGAAAACAAAGCTATGGGAAGAATACCATCCACCAGCACCTGACTACTTGCAACCCCAAGAACATGCACCACCTGGACGTGATCTGAAGTGGCCTATAAGCATAAGCATAATCAGCCTTTTAACGTTCCCACTGCTGGGACACAGGCCTCCTCTCTAGGAGAGGGAATGGGCCGTTATCCAGCACGCGGGCCCAGTGCGGGTTGGTGAATGTCACATGTCTTCGAATTTTTGGTTCTAGGACATGCCGGTTTCCTCACGATGTTTTCCTTCACCGTTTAGAGAGCAGTGGTGAGGAAATTAATTACACAAAGTAATGCGCCTGGCTGGGTTTGAACACGCGACCTACATTTCGTAAGTCGGGGCCATTACCACTCGGCCACCACTGCTATGCATGCATGCATAGCCTATATGGAAGGCACTGAATCGGTAGCGCACCCAGGTAGGCCGCTGCAAACACAACCTGGCGAAATGGGGTATCATAGACCCGTCGGGTAGTCAATGTGAGTGCGGCGCTCCTGATTAGAACATGAGCCAGACGCTGGAGTGCCCCAGAGCCCATGCACCTGTACTTTGGGAGATTTAATGAATGGCATGGACCTAGTACCGCCCCGCGGTTTCACCCGAGTAGTTCTCGTAATAAAATATAGCCAATATTACTCGCCGATAAAGAGTAACTTTCCATTGGTGAAAAAATGGTTAAAATCGGTCCAGCCATTTCAGAGATTAGCCGGGACAACCAGACAGACAGACAGAAAAAAATAATTGTTAAAAATGTTACTTTGGTGTATGTAACGTATACTATATTCATGTAGTATATATACGTTACATATATATTCATATATGCATGTAATAAAAAGCGGTTATTTCAATATTACAAACAGACGCTCCAATTTGCTACTTGACAAATTTAAGTTCTAAATACGTATTTATTATATTTCCCATAATTTCCCTTAATTAATTTTCCATCTACACACACATCTGACATCTGGATGCACCCCTCACCCCCACCCTATGGTACATACACAAGGCGTTAATCAGTCGTGTCACGCTTCGATTTCCAAAAGTTTCGAACTTAGTTCGACCTCTTGGTTGAGTTCTTATGAATTTATTAATGGCTCATTTACACATGGAGCAATTCTTATATCCAGTACAGTAAGTATATTAAAACTCACTCTACGACGCCTTTTTCTGTCAATTTTGGGTCGGCTTCGAGTGTAACCATATGTAACTTGGTTTAAGGAGCAAGTGGCTAAAAAGTAACAACTACTCAGGTTGAGATTCTAGGTTAAGCAACGCTTGCCGACGTTAGTCTGTAAATGGGTGACCATCTTAACATACCGAGTTTCCTCCGTGCCTCGGAAAGCACGTTAAGCCATTGGTCCTGGCTGTCATTTGTAGATCTTTGGCAGTCGTTACGGACTGTCAGAAGCTAGAATATTTGACACCAATCTTTCCAAGAAATACCGTGCTACCCAGTTAATGGGTCCTGGAGGTCTAGTAGGCAACCGCTGTACATAAAATACCGGTACTCTGCTGAATCCGGTTTGACTTGAAGCCGATCCAAATATAATTGGGATTTAATCTTCGGTTCCAGTATTCATCATCTGCCTAGGAAGATGATGAATACTGGAACCGAAGATTAAATTTACTCTACTTAAGCTCTTTTTTATGAGTGGTCTCTTGCACTCCAGCCTAGGAGGTTGTCGACTGCTTAACCCGACTTGCCTGTGACAGCCTTATTATAAATATTAAGGCCACCAACTATATTAGTGTCGGCTTTCGGATTCAGCCAAGTACTCGTTTTTACGTAGGCTGCCCACCAGACCTCCACAATCTCAAAACTCTATCTGACCTCTCAATTCACTAGATAATACGATCCCCTTTAGCAAGATTTTTATCAGATTTCCTAGGTTCTGTAACTGCTGTTAAAGATTTGTTTCCTCAAAAGATCACTTCAAACATCAACCTACATAGGTCTCATATGATTTCACCAGTACAATTTACTTCTTATTATATATTTATTTCTTCTCAAATATTGTGTCATAATAAACTGAGGTAGCCCTAGTTAAAGCCGGCAAACTTAGTGTAGAACGTCCTCAGGCACGGTGGAGTGACGATTTGCGCAGGACGGCTGGCAGAAACTGGATACGAGAAGCCGAAAATAGATCTAAGTAGCGTGCAGTTGGAGAGGCCTATGTCCAGCAGTGGACTGCAACAGGCTGTTGATGATGATGAAGAATTCATTTTTAAGAATTAGGATTTTTGAGTTGGTTTAAATATCGAATAGTTGGTATACACGCTCTTAAGCAATCGCTCGTGTAACATAACAGTACCGAACCGACCGAGTGTTGCCTACAAAGTCTTGCCTTTATTCGTCCAAGATACGGTCACTTATGTAAAAGGGTCTCAAAAGCGAACTGCTATGAGAGTAATTATGTATACACGTGTTGCGTGTGAAGCCTTAACAATGATTTGTCATTGTTTTCAAAGTTAGGGGCGGTTAGGGCCTGTCAGATCGTGATTGAGGGCAGTTTGTAGACAAGATGTTAGTCGTCCTTATTACATGGGCCTTTAACGGATAATCTACTGTTTTTGGTTAAGATATTGTGTTTTTTGACGTGGACCACTCCTCTAGTTACTGCTTAACTGGACTTTCCTGTGGCGGCCTCAAATGAATTTAAGCCAAGGCTAAAAACTATGCTTACCAGCTAAATGACCGCTCGCTAAAGGCATCCCCTGTGGGACACGGGCCTCGGCTTAACGGTGCCATTGGGGAGAGTAGCAAGGGACAGGCTAGGTCGGGTTGGAAGTAATTGTGTCTTAAGCAAGACGTCTATGCAAGTACTATTTTGCGCGAACAATAGACTTGGCTGTTCAAAGTACATTTTCCGTGCCTACTCGAGTACCAAACTTTGGTTACGCTCGTGTTAAATGGCGTATAAGCTTTTGGGGTCCCATCTATCTCTGTACCAAAATCATCACAACCGGTTCGGCGATATAGACGTGAGAGCTTACCATAGAAACTCACTGTCACTTTTGTTATATTGAGTGAGGATTGCCAGAAACCCTAAAAGCTTTTGCTGCTGTAATATAGCTGCTTATTTTTTATATTTAGACATATTTCGACCAATGAGGCAATTCGCACTATTGATAATTCCCAGTAACAAGCAGAGGTCAAACGGCACATACTCGAAGAACTCCCTTCATGATTGATTATCCCAACTCAAGTTATGAAAACTATCAAAAGAAAAACGTATTAATCTTCCTTAGCCCCCCCTTAATGACTGACCTTACATCGTGCAGGTGAAGTTACTAAATTGAATCAGTTATTAGTAAGTTGTTTGCTGATTGAAAATGTTGGAGAAGTTGATTAAAGGGCAGAGAATGAGGCGACATATATCATTCATCATCTGCCTAGCCTTTTCCCAACTATATCCCTGACTAGCAAATTTATTAATTTTACCTCTGCTGTCGTTACTTTGTTGTACCTGTTAGTAGTATAGTAGGTACTTAGTTTTATTCGGGTGCATCGTCCTCACATATAACCTATTGGCTAATGTATACAAAATATTGTAAAACTTATACATATTTGAAAAGAGTAACTATGGAGTTTCTTGTCCGTTCTTCTCCATAAGAATCTCCTTTTTGCGAATGGACAACTAGTCACTATAATATTTTTATTTTCAAATGTTTTGACGTTCAAAAGTGCCGTTTAATGGTCTAGTTGAAATAAATGAATTGACTTTGACTTTGATTGTGGTCGGCTCCCATTAAAACCATATTCAGCTGAACACCAGTATTTTACGTGAAGCGGCTGCCTACCGGACTTCCAAAACCCATTAACTGGGGAACACGGTACTTCTTAGCAAGCACAGAACAGATAAATTATCTGTTCTGTGTTGGCAAGACTGGTGTCAAATTTTCTGGCTTCTGACAATCCGTAACGACTGCCAAAGATCTCAAAATGACAGCCGGAACCAACGGCTTAACGTGCTTTCCGAGGCACTGAGCAGTCTCGTTATGTTAAGATGGTCATCCATCCACAGACCCAACCTCGGCAAGCGTTGCTTAACCCTGAAGATCGACCCGTGCGGCTGTTATAATTTAGCCACGAGCTATTAGAATATTATGCTTCTAAAAATAGGGATCAATTATTTCAACCAGGTTTCAGACTGGTTAAAGTAGTCGCATCTTTTATGGGGTACTGTTGAAATCTGTACTAATATACAAAGCTAATATATGAAGAGTTTGTTTGTTAACTTGAACGCGCTGATCTCAGGAACTACTGGTCCGATTTGAAGAATTCTTTTAGTATTAGATAGCCCATATTTTATTTGAATCCCTTCATTCTTTTAAAAAAATAAGGACTTAAACCTTTAGTCCTAGTTATCATTGATAGATCTTAACAGTCGTTACAGGAAAACAGAAACCCGAAAATTTGACATCAGTCCTGCCTCGGAGTATCAATCTGTTCCTGCTATGGTTGCAGAATTTGTTTGAAAGAGTCACCGCGGCCCTGGAACGCAAAGGGCATTTAGAGGAACACGGATGGGCTTTAGTCAGTAAGAGTCTGACACTCCTTTCCGCTCCGCCCAGAGCGGGAGAATTCGTTTGATGATTTCCCATCCTTAAAATATGACCCTAGAAGATATGTGTAAAATTCATCAGCCTGCATTGTTTCCTCGTGGTGGATTACAATTCCCTTTTGTCGTGAGAATAACATTACAAAGCCCCAAGTCTGCTATTTTTATAATTTGTCATTCCAACACGATCCCATTGTCATTTTCCTAAAAGTTCGTAATCAGCTAAATTTATAATGGTCGATCATTGGTCGATCAATGGTCTCGTAATACTTTTTGATAACCGAGCTATTAAAAGCAATGACTGCACAATGACGTTTTAATGGTAGGTCACTGATCAACGGAACTGTCAAAATGTCAGCTGATTACCGCGTGTGTCATTATGTACGAGATTACAATCAATCACTATGATATCAATGATTATAGCAGACTTGAGGCCCTGATTAATTGTTGAGCTATCCTCATCGATTATAGTTGGTTGGCGTTCCAAGAAAACAAGAAAAATCCAACGTTCAATTAACTTGAGAATTTATAATCGTCCTCTTATTCACCGCCGTTGGGATTTAATTGTAAAAGACAATTTATAATGTTTAAAACCAGCTTAAAATTTAATTAAAAAGTGTTTTTAGCGAATTGGGGTCTTGAAACCTCATTAAAAGGGTGCTTTGTTATTAGGGTAGTTTGTTTAACGAGCTTGCTTAGTACTGCTAAACACACCCCCTTGATTTTCAAAAACTAGACACCAAATTCTGTAATGTGATTCTCTTAAGATCACAGCTTACCTTACTCAATTCGTAAACTAATTCATTTGCTTTTCACAACGAGCTCGTGGCTAAAGAATAATAGCCACACGGATCGATCTCCGAGGTTAAGCAACGCTTGCCGAGGTTGGTCTGTGGATGGGTGACCATCACAATAAACAAAAAAAAAATACAGTTGACTTCAGAACCTCCTCTTTTTCGGAAGTCGATTAAAAAACTAATTTTAACATTAATAGTATCAGTAAGTATGTCGCTTAAAGTCGAAAAATGGCGGATTATTCTTTTTAATGTGATCGGATAAATCTCTTTGACGTGGATTCCACTGACTGTATTACATTTCAACCAAACCTTGATTAATATTTAAATAGATATCACAACGCCTGTCGATAAACTGAATTATTTATTTAACCAATACATTGGGCATTGGATAAACTAAATAATTCCGTTGTTTCGCTCAACTTTAAAGTAAGGAAAATTATTAGGGCTGTATTATTTGTTAAGCGTTGTTTACTGTTGTAAATCTCATCATTCTCATCATTACAATCCATCATCATCTGCCTAGCCTTTTCCCAACTTCATTGGGGTCGGCTCCCAGTCAAGCTGGATTCAGTTGAATACCAGTATTTTACGTGAAGCGGCTGCCTACCAGACCTCCACAACCCATTAACTGGGCAACACGGTACTTCTTGGCAAAACTGGTGTCAGATTTTCTGGCTTCTGATAATCCGTAACGACTGCCAAAGATCTCCAAATGACAGCCGGGACCAACGGCTTAACGTGCTATCCGAGGCACGGAGAAGTCTCGTTATGTTAAGATGGTCACCCATCTACAGACCAACCTCGGCAAGCGTTGCTTAACCTAGAAGATCGACCCGTGCGGCTATAAGTTAATTTACAAATCGCATTTGTTTACACTTTGTACACAACAGCTGTTAATTTCTAAACCAATCCACCAAAACATCGCACTAAAATAATAAATATTAATCATATAACAAGAAAAGGCCCTTACAATTGAGGCTCTTCAATTACCAAGTGCTAATTGGGCTCTTCGACGGAAGGGCTCTTGAAGTATGTAAACAAAGATGTAAGTACGCTCTTTACCCTTGGAACGAGGGCTCAATTTCCCCCTTAGGCTCTTATAACCCGAACTTATTAAGGCTATATAGCTGCCTGCCCCATGAAGAAAGACGTACCTATTTAAATAGGTCACCACATTAATGATATGTTTTATATGTAATCTTATTATTAGATTTTCATATATCATATCATAATCAGCCTTTTAACGTTCTCACTGCTGGGACACAGGCCGCCTCTCTAGGAGAGGGAATGGGCCGTAATCCACCACGCGGGCCCAGTGCAGGTTGGTGAATGTCACATGTCTTCGATTTTTTGGTTCTAGGACATGCCGGTTTCCTCATGATGTTTTCTTTTATCGTTTTGAGAGCAGTGGTGATGAAATGAACTACACAAAGTAATGCGCCTGGCTGGGTTTCAACCCGCGACCTACTACTCGTAAGTCGGGGCCGTTGCCACTCGGCCACCACTGCTCATATCTTATTAGATTTTAATTACACTAAACTAAAATTTACCATTAAATATATGTATTTTCACCCGGCTAACCCCGGCTTCATCTAGCTTTAACCTACTTACAAAATAAATATCATTTACCCGTGCAAAGCCTGGGCATCAAGTCTGCTTTTTTATAAATTTGTCATTTCAACACGATCCCTTTTTCATTTCAATCTGCTAGATTCATAATTGTCGATCATTGGTCGGTCAATGGTCTCATAATACTTTTATTATAACCGAGCTATTAAAAGCAATGACTGCACAATGACGTTTTAATGGTAGGTCTCTGATCAAAGGAATTGTCAACATTTTAGCAGATTACCGCATACATCTGTCATTATGTACGAGATTACCATTCAATGGAGTGTCAGTGGTTGACCATTGGAAAGTCATAGTGACGCTTTTATATTAGCAGATTACCAAACTTGTAAAAATCAACAATTATGAAATCAATGATAGACCATTCTGACACTATTGTAATAGCAGACTTGAGTATTGGACGGGCGGTTAGTGATATATATAATAATAATATGATATATCTACGTACAAAATCGTTATAACGCTACATAGAAGGAAAACTATACGTTTTCATTTGATTGGGGATACAAGTTTTATTGGATAGATTTGATCCTTGATATTTGTCGTGTCATAAATACACGACATTTTTTTTTGGGTTCCGTTCTCGAACTGTAAATAACGCTACTGCTATACGTCATTATGTTTGTCAGTGGGCTGTATCTCATGATCTATCATAAGTAGAAGGTTATTTTTACAGAGTGTTTATTTTTATTACTGCTATGGCAACAAATAATATGAATAATTTTATTTTATAAACATGTTTTTTTTCGATTTATTATCGTGAAATCGGTCAGCGGGGAATTCGGATCGGGATGAAAATTATTATTAGATATGAATGCAAAATTTATCGTAATCCGCTCAGTAGGTAGTTTTAGTGTGAAAAATATCAAAGACAAAGTCACAGTCAAAACGTTTGTTTCAATTAGGCCATTAAAAGGCACTTTTGAACGTCATCATTTACAGTTAAAATAATAAAGTGACTCTAGCGTCCATTCGCAAAGATAGATTCTTATGGAGAAGAACGTATAAGTAACACCATAGTTACAATTTTCAAATAAATGTTTTATAATATTTGGTGAACAAAAAATATATACTTATCTGAGGACAACGACCTACAGTATATTCGTAACGGAACCACGTATTACCAGCAGAGGTAAACTTATTCATTTTCTAAATAAGTACAATGTACTTCCATCCATCCAGATATCCTTGCAAACTTTGATATTTAAAATATTAGAAATGTAAAAATAGGATTTTCATTCAAAAGCAATCGCTTAACATTCCAACTTAAAAAAAAAACTTTTGCAGAATTAGCTATCATCATAAATATACTTTTATTCAACCGCGATGATATATACATATAAAAAGAGCCCACTGTTTCTGTCGTTTGGTCGGTGAACAATAAATAAACGTGCCTATTGTCTAAATATTCTTTTCTTGCTATTTTCTTTCTTAAGATTCTTTTTTCCACAGAGCATAAAACACTTCTCAGCTGCCACTGCTGGAGACGGTAATGTCAAAAATGCAGGTCATTTTGTAGATCTGTACTAATATTGTAGAGTTTGTTTGTTTGGTTGGAAGCGCTTATCTCAAGAATTACTGGTTCGAATAGAAAATTTATTTTAGTGTTGGATAGCCGATTTATCGAGCAAGGCTGTATAAATAAAATCATATATAATCATATTACGATCAATAGGAGCGGAGCAACAATGAAAATTTTTGCAAAAAACGAATAAACGGGTTATTTTTAGTCTCGGTTAAGAGACGCAGCCAGAGTAGTGCGGGTCAGTTAGTTGTTAAATAAAATGGTTATTAGCTCCAATAATTTATACTAATATTATAAAGAGGTAACGTTTGTGAGTTTGTGACGTTGTAAGGGGTAATCTCTGAATGTACTGAACCGATTTTCAAAATTATTTCACCAATAGAAAGCTACGTTATTGTGGAGTGTCATAGGCTATATTTTTTTACTACAATGCGGGTGAAACCGTGGGGCTACTACTCGATTATATAAAATCATTTCTTGTTACATTTTTTTAAAATTATGATTTAACTTTAAAAATATCTTCATCAGCGATGAAGTTATAAAACTTTAATTGTTTTTTTTTTGTATTTCATTACTTACTTTTCAGAAAAATATTTCCGAGGAAAGTGGATAGTGATTTTACACTCTCTATAGAAAACTTAAAATTTTCTTTCCCACTTAACTGTTTTTCGCAAAATTCTTAGCTAACATTTTTAATATAATAGTGGGTATGCTTACCAAGTATAAATCGGTTCATTAATTTCCAAGAATAATGGCTTTGAAAGTTTGTATGAATTCCGAGTAACCACTTTTTGTATACAATGGTCGTGTGGTGTAACCACTTTTGTATACAATTGCCGTGTGGTGTAACCACTTTTTGGTTACAATACTAGTAGAACGCGGAATTGCTTCTTGTTGTACATTTGTTGTTCTGTGTATTTCCCTCGCAATATTTCACAGACGTTATAACCGTTAGCCGTTTTATTATTGAACGATATTTTTCGAGATAGATCGCTGTCATTTCGGTTAGCAGGAGAATAACATATATCTTGTATTACAAACTGTCAGTTTTATGATCTTCTTCTACCTTTGCCATTTTAAGTACACTCAAGAGTCTGTAGTAAAATTTTTAAATGGTTTAGAGATTTGTGTCATTTCATAAGTATAAGCAGGGTATAAACAGGGAGTAGTGGTGGCCGAGTGGTTAAGGCCCCGACGTACGAATTGCAGGTCGCGGGTTCAAACCCAGCAAGGCGCATTACTTTGTGTAATTAATTTCATCACCACTGCTCTCAAAACGGTGAAGGAAAACATCGTGACGAAACCGGCATGTCCTAGAACCAAAAATTCGAAGACATGTGACATTCCCCAACCCACACTGGGCCTGCGTGGTGGATTATGGCCCATTCCCTCTCCTAGAGAGGAGGCCTGTGTCCCAGCAGTGGGAACGTTAAAAGGCTGATTATGCTTATGTATATTATTATTACTTGCTTAAAGGGAGGCTCCAATCACCAACTAATTTGAAACTTCTTGGTCATTAATAAAGATTTGTTTGTTTGTTTGTTGTTTTGTATATGCTATAAGTATAAGCATGATTCGATTATAATTTTCTTGCTGCATGTTTTATTAAATTAGAAAGTCAGCAAGCGACTTTTTCCGCTCTGGTAGAGTGGAATTGAGTATCAGACTTATTGACCAAAACCCACCCGTGATCCTCCTAATGCCCTTTGCGTTCCAGGGCCGCGGTGACTCTTTCGAACAAATTACACAACTCTGGCAAATAAGTTTAACATTGTACTCTTGTACGAAAGTGACTTTGTGTCTTTAAAACTAGATTGTAAAACGAATTACACAACTCAAATAGAGTTAGATAGGAGACATCTGGAAAGGCGTGGTTGGGACAGGTGGAGTGAGGCTGTGAGAGAGAGATGGGCAGAACTAGGCACCAGTTTAAACCTTACACGGATTCTTCATTATTAACCGAAATCCAAAAAAAGAGGAGGTTCTCAATCCGACTGTATTTATACTGTGGAGTGTGTGGACGGGGTGACCCGATTATGATTATTATTTTTGTATTCGAAAGCTGGTGCTTGTCGTATGGTCCCATTTAAATTTGATTGAGATCTGATGACTAGTATTTGAGTTATCCCTAATAATGGGTGGCTTAGTCTACATTGACGATAATTCTCATTCTATTTTGTTGATGTAAAATGAAAAATAAAAAAATTGTATAAGTACCATGATTTGGAAGAGCATCTTAGTATTTAAAGGTGCCTTACTAGCTTGGTGAAGATCTGATGACGAACAGAGCTGATAGGAAATGAAACTCTTCAATAAATGATAGCATATCTTTCGGGATTGCTGAAATCGCATGATTGTTTACACTAATTTATACCGTGTACGCTGTTTTGTGTACGTTTTAGGTTCTACTTTTTAGTGAATAACCCCTCCCCCCACCCAAGGAGGTGAAGTAAAAAACTTTTTGTTCAGAAGTCGGTTGTTTTTATTTATTGTAAAAAGTTTTTTTGTGTGTGTTTTTAGTTTGTTATTTCATTTAATTTTCATATGAATACATACAATAAATAATTTAAAATAGTTCGTAATATTTGATATTAACATTATTTCTTTACTGTATATCAGAAACAGAACAACAACGGCCTTTAAATATGACCACGCACTTTTGAAACATCCTGTAAACTGGTGATGACCCGAGAATTGAACCCTCTAACGATTTGAGTGGATGAGCAGTCAGGCACAAGTTCAAACTAATTGCTTAATACAATCAGGTTTAAGCTCTAACACTCAAGTAATAAAGCTTAAACTTATAATAAGTGATTAGTTACTTAGAGGAACCCCGAATCAATCTGAGGAGAAAGTTTTAGTTTCTGGTTAAGTTTATTAAATTGTTGTTATTAAAGTTTTAGATGTTATGGACAAGATGTAGCTGTGCTGTGTATTTGGGATGAAATATGACTTAGAGCCGACTTCGAATTCGAAGATTTGGCCATCCAAATCTTCGAATGCGAAGTCGACGGAATTTCTTTACAATGATATCATTGTAAGGAAATTTAAAAAAATCTGTAATAATTAATTTTTGAAGTCGGTGTTATATAGTCGGTTTTCTTGTTAAACAAACGAGCGAGTCTTACAGTAGTCGCATATAAACAACATTTAACACTAAACTATATCCTGAAATAAATATATTGATCTATTAATTGAACTGATTTATCGTAACGAAGAATAATAAAAAATGTATTTGATTAAAATTACACTTGGAGTTTTGCAATTCTTTTTATACCGTTTTTTCCCCCTTCCCCCTTTTTACTCCGCCTGTATATTTATATATTTTTTTCTATATTTTAGCTTGCTTTGTTTTATTTTGTAAATAATTTAGATAGTTAATTACGATTCGTTAATCTATACTAATATTATAAAGAGGAAAGATTTGATTGTTTGTTTGCATTGAATAAGCTCCGAAACCACTGACCGATTTAAAAAAATCTTTCACTGTTGGGAAGCTACACTATCCCCGGATGACATATGCTATATTTTATCCCCATATTTCCACAGGAACGGGAACTATGTGGCTGAAACCACGGGGCGCTGCTTGTAATAAATAAACTTTCAAATAAAAACAAAATCTAAAATGTAATAGTAACGCATCGTAATCCTATCGGTATGTTTAAAGAACCCAGTAATTGTTCAGTAAGTTACGTTAGGTAACTTATTGGGTCTTAGTATTTGTCTAAGGTTTTATCTAGGTTTCAAGATATAATGCCATGCACACTGAGACGTCGTAAAGGGAGTTCTTTGACTTTTAAATTATGTACAAGCCGCGGGGAGCGATAAAGTCTACAATTTTATAGTTTAAAATGTAGAAAATTTGTAGTAGACAAGTGTGTGAGGGCTTTCATTCTGCGATCCTAGAAAAGCAAGTTAATTTCGCTGCATATTTGCTAATCCCTGATCGCAAAAATATTAATGAGGTCCCAACAATATTTGACGCCCCGCACTGGGCCCGCGTGGTGGATTACGGCCCATTCTCTCTCTTAAAGAGGAGGCCTGTGTCCCAGCAGTGGGAACGTTAAAAGGCTGATTATATTATGTTATGTACTCCACTAAAAATAAATAGTACTGTCCACTATCAACCTTTCTGGCAACATAATCTCATAGCAGGAGTTATTCTTGTCAGACAAAAGAACTGCAATGCTATTCTGTAAGAATTCACTCCAGTGCTTACTTCTGATTCTGCGGTGAAAACTGTATTTGGTATTCTGTAACTTGATGAAAAGTACACTAGCGCCACTAAGTGAGAACATACGTGAAGCGAACTTAACTTGACAGTCAGAATATCAAATACTTTTCACTTCTGTACTTAAAGTACAATCTGTCGGGTCGGAACAACAGCTTCGTAGTGTTACGTTAATTTTGGGGCCAGACTCCGGCAGAATACTAATGGTGGGAGGGCCAGGAAGACACATATGTCGACGTGGGTGGCGTATTATGCATGCTAATAGTGGCGTATTAAAAAGAGGTGGGCAGTGAATCTGTAAGCTTGCGTGTTGTGGATTTGTTACCTTGCCGATCGTGTTTACAAGAATACTAGGTAACCCGTGCAATTTTGTCAGCGTCACATAATAGAGAGTGAGAAAAGCTTTTTACAAAAAAATACAACCGATTTGTACACAAAAAAAAAAAACAAAAATACAAAATATGTAACTTTAATTTCGGAAGTCGGTATTCAAAAAACGAAAAAACAACCACAAATACCGAGTTCCGAAATTAAAGTTCTTTTGTACTTTTTTTTTATGAATTCGGTTGTATTTTTTTGTAAAAAGTTTTTTTATTTTCTATTCTTTAGTGGTATACAAAAACTTCTTCATATATGTGAGGACGATGCACCAAGTATACTAGTTAAAGAACGAAGTATTACCAGCAGAGGTAAACTTCTGCATGGGAAGCGGTCGCCTCCTTCTGCGAAGCAGTAATGCTAGCGAAGGAGGAGGCGGAACGCGTGCGTGAGAGGGAAACCTCACGCCCTAGCCGCCGCAACAGAAGAAGACGCCTCGGGCGTCGGGAAACGCAGGGCTATTCCCGGCCAACGTAGGCGCGGGCCTGCGGATGGCGAGCTATGGGTGGTTCGCCGTCCGATAGCAACCAGGCCCGAGTCGACGGCGCGTCGTGTTCCACGCGCGCCTCAAAGAGCCGTCAGCAACGTAGACGGGGCCCCATAGGGTCAGTGCCTGCTAGGGTTGCGGAATTTGTTCGAAAGAGTCACCGCGGCCCTGGAACGCAAAGGGCACAAGAAGGATCACGGGTGGGTTTTAGTCAGTAAGAGTCTGACACTCCCTTCCGCTCCGCCCAGAGCGGGGGAAGTCATTTGATGATTTCCCATCCAGAAAAAAAAGAGGTAAACTTCTAAATAGCACAACTATTCCAGACTGTAATTTATTTCTGTGCCAAATTACATCCATCCCCCGTCCATCCAAACTTTTGCATTTATAAAATTGTAGTAAGATATCCTACCTTCATTATAAAGGTTCTAAAATGATTCGATCGTGTTTCACGCCTTCCCGACTTACAGTCAAACCTTCTGATCGATTCTTCATCTCATTTCCTTAATCCGATTTGAAAGAAATTTTGCCTTCCCGTGTAGTTTTGATGACATCAAATTTTACATATTATTAGAACGCCTGTATTTCCCAATTTAATACGCGTTATTCAGGGTTTTTCAGAAGTGCGTGCTAATATAAAGGGTTATTTGTAAACCACCAACAACCTCTTAAGAGGTCATCATTATGAACAGCTTTTACTATGGGACCAAACCTTTTTTTTTTTTATTTTTTTATTTTGGATGGGAAATCATCAAATGACTTCTCCCGCTCTGAGCGGAGCGGAAGGGAGTGTCAGACACTTACTGACTGAAACCCACCCGTGTTCCTGCTTGTGCCCTTTGCGTTCCAAGGCCGCGGTGACTCTTTCGAACAAATTCTGCAACCCTCTGAAAACGCGAAAAAAAATCAGCAGCCCCACCTACATTTTGATGAGTTATACGAACAAATGTCAGGAACAGCTGTTATTTTTTCTCGATTTCAGGTTTGGAAGAAGAGAAGTTCGGAAGAAGCTAGTAATAAATAAATTAGTTTATGAAAAACCTACTTTAAAGGTTACTTTCACGAAATTATTATTAAAAAAAAAAACATCATATTTAAATACAATAAATAACAAAACACAACATAAGACAGAAAAAAACAAACAAAAGGTTAACTATTGAGTATAAAAATTGTAATTGTAGTAAATAATAAGTCGCAACAAAGGTAATAAAACATTGTCAAAATTAAATAAATTATATAAAAAAAATTATAAAAAATAACTCAAAATTTATGAAGTATTCAATTAAAATTTATCACCAATTTATTCATGAATCGTATAATAACAGTTTTCTAATAATAGATGTCTTAGTTTGTTTTAAATTTAAAAAAATAAATGAAGTCCACGTGGTAATTTATCAAATATGGCAGTGCCCCACGGTTTCACCCGTGTAGTTCCCGTTCCCGTGGGAATACGGGTATAAAATATAACCTATGTTACTGAGGGTGAATGAAGCTTTTTAATGGTGAAAGGATTTTTGAATTCGGCACAGATTTTTGAGTTTATTCACAACAAACATACACACACACAAAAGTACAAATCTATCCTCTTTATAATATTAGGTACCACTAGCGCCATCTAGTATCGAGAAGCAGATCTAGTAAAGTCAAGAACCTTCGAGACTTTTCTATGCTAGAACATTCTAGAATAGGGATGTTTCCTGAGTAAAAAAATTATGATTATGTTTAGTCCTTCAGTTAGATTATAGAAAAATATTGGACATGTATTTTTTCTTTATCAAGATATTTCCAGAACCTTCCATCGTAGAAAGATCTAGAAAGTTCGTTAAGACTAGGTTTCGAGAATAGGGTAGTTGACTAAAAAATCTAATTAGTCCGTCGGATAGATTTCCAAAAATATTGGACACGTATTTATTCTTTTTTCACGTAAACAAAAAACGAAGACGATATAGTGCGTTGAAAACTCGTGTGACGTCACTACTCGTTACAATTTTTACCGAGCCGTGACGTCACAAGCCCCCACTCTCGATCTTTGATGCTTTGTATTTTCGTCAGTTTTTATAGATTTGATAAAGGAAAAAATACGTGTCCAATATTTTTCTATAATCTAACTGACGGACTAAACATAATCATATATTTTTTACTCAGGAAACATCCCTATTCTTTTTATAACTTCGACACATGTTCCCGTTCCAACATCAGACCATCAGTATTCCGACCATGCGTGACCTGACGGCAAGATTGTGAGTATAATGAAGTCAAAATCGATACTCGTTTTGTTGTTTGACAATTCTGTAGTACAAGTTCTTGGTAAATAATCCGTTTTGGACAGTACTTGTAAGGTTTGTTGTGAATTGGAACTGTTTTAGGGCGCCATTTTGTGTTCCAGCTTATGGAATGGCGCTGATTTTGACATGCTTATGCATGTGTACTGTGAGAACGTGACTATGTAGTGGTGCACAGATTGGTTTTTCTTTTGGATGGAAAAAATCAAATATTCAATAATCAAAGCATTTATTTCAATTAAACCCTTTACCGAAACCGAAACCGGCATGTCCTAGAACCAAAAATTCGAAGACATGTGACATTCACCAACCCGCATTGGGCCCGCGTGGTGGATTACGGCCCATTCCCTCTCCTAGAGAGGAGGCCTGTGTCCCAGCAGTGGGAATGTTAAAAGGCTGATTATGCTTTATGCTAAACCCCTTACAGGCACTTTTGAATTGTCAAGTCGAAAGACGTGAAGCTATCTGCACGTTCCAAAGCGTAGATCTCTATGGAGAAGAACGTGCAAGAAACTCCACGGACACTCTTTTAAATCATGTTCTGTATTACATAACCTTGGTTACATCCTTGGTCGCTTCTATATGTGAGGACAATGCAAAGAAAAAAAAGGAAACTATAAAAACAATTACCACAATTACAACTATAAAAAGACTCATCCGTGTTCCTCCTGATGCCGCGGAGATTCTTTGAACAAATTCTGAAATCCTTCTAGATCTTCTATTTTTACTCAGGCTTCTGTCAAATGATATTCAAAGTAAACAAATCGTAGCTAAAGGATAATTTCTCACAATACCCCAAGGAGGTTCCCCGTATAATTTAATTTGCGGTCTCGTTTTTTTTTTTCAAGTAAAATAAAATCGGAAAGGCCAGATATTCCCTTGGAGACAAAAGAAAAAAAACTGAGTAAAACGGAGTTTTTGTTGAATCGAGCCCTCTTCTTCATTACGGCTTCCCGATGTTAATTTTTGCGGTTCTGATTTGAATTTTTAGGTTCAAAATGAGCGATGGTTACCAAGTTTTTTAAGCGGAATTTAATTGATGTATATTTTTTTTTGCAATTGATCTTAATTTAGACTGAATTGGCTACCAGCCTTTTTGATACATTACCAGTGGCCAGCGTTACGGAGGAATTTCTCGACGCTAACTTTTGATTATTATTATTTTTAGTTAGTCAAGAGTTTTTTTTTTATTTGAGTGTATATATTACTATATATTAGTATGGACTTACTAATCTATACTAATATTATAAAGAGGAACGATTTGATTGTTTGTTTGCATTGAATAGGCTCCGAAACTACTGAACCGATTTGAAAAATTCTTTCACTGTTGGGAAGCTACACTATTCCTGGGTAATATAGGCTATATTTTATCCCCGTGTGCCCATAGGAACGGGAAAAACGCGGGTGAAACCGCGGGGATGGTCCTAGATATATATAATTTTAGTTTTCGTACCATCATCTGCATAGCCTTTTCTTAAGTTTATTGGGACCGGCTTCCAGTTAAACAGTATTCAGCTGAATAGGGTTTTTGAATGACTAAATTGACTAAAAAAATCTAATAAGTCCGTCAAATAGATTTCCAAAAGATATTGGACATGTATTATTTCTTTTTTTACGTAAAAAAAAAAAAAACGAAGACGATACAGTGCTTTGAAAACACGTGTGACGTCACTTCGTGCTACGATTTTTACCACGCCGTGACGTCACAAGGCTCCACTCATGATCTTGGAAGCTTTTTATCTTCGTCATTTTTCATAGATTTGATAAAGCAAAAGATACGTGTCCAATATTCTTCGATAATCTAACTGACGGACTAAATAGAATCATATTATTATTCCTCAGGAAACAACCCTATTACACTATTTATCTATTAATCCTTCAGCCTTCTGGATTAATCTGTCGAATATATTCTTGCGCGCAAAATAAGGCATTAGTGCCTTTTCTCCCGCTCTGGGCGGAGCGGAAGGGAGTGTCAGACTCTTACTGACTAAAACCCACCCGTGATCCTTCTAGTGCCCTTTGCGTTCCAGGGCCGCGGTGTCTCTTTCGAACAAATTCCGCAACCCTAGCAGGCACTGACCCTATGGGGCTCCGTCTTCATTATTGCCTCCCTTGAGATAATAATAATTTAAAATAAGGGTGGGAATCAAGTAAATTCGTATTTACTGTAGAAATAAGGATCGTAAATCAATTATGTAGAGATAATTGTTTGTAATTTGGGAGAATGAAATTATATGTATTCTGTTTCACCTTGTAATTACTTTTTAGGGATCTTCTGAGGATTTTCGTAATGGAATCACTTTGATAGTAATAAATAAAAATGAAATTAGGTAAATTGTTTTCATGATAATTAGACTACGTATACTGTCATCGTCTAAAGCTTCCTTAGTAAATAACCCTTTTAACGTTCCCACTGCTGGGACACAGGCCTCCTCTCTAGGAGAGGGAATGGGCCGTAATCTACCACGCGGGCCCAGTGCGGGTTGGTGAATGTCACATGTCTTCGAATTTTTTGTTCTGCAACATGGCGGTTTCCTCACGATGTTTTCCTTCACAATTTTGAGAGCAGTGGTTATATAATTATTTACACAAAGTAATGCGCCTGTCATGCGTAAGTCGGGGCCGTTACCCCTTGGCCACCACTGTTCTTTCCTTAGTGCATAGCAAAAAATATATGAAATAATAAAAAAAACATGGCAGGCGAGTTTTTTTTTTCATTTAACTTTAACCGTCCCATTGTTTTCATTCCAACACGATCCTATTGTCATTTTGCTAAAAGTTCGTAATCTGCTAAATACATAATGGTCGATCATTGGTCGGTCAATGGTCTCGTAATACTTTTTGAAAACCGAGCTATTAAAAGCAATGACTGCATAATGGCATTCTAATGGTAGGTCACTGATCAAAGGAACTGTCAAAATTTTAGCAGATTACCACATACGTCTGTCATTCATTTGTCAATATGTACGAGATTACCATTCTATGCCATTTCTTTTAATGAAGTGTCAGTGGTTGACCATTGAAAAGTCATAGTGACGCTTATATAATATTAGTAGATTACCAAACTTGTCAAAATCAACCATTATGAAATCAATGATAGACCATTCTGACCATTCTGACACTATTGTAATAGCAGACTTGAGGCCTTGATTTCTTTTTAAATGATACCACACACATTCGAAAATAAAAGATGTTAACAAAAATAAAAGAGATACGATTTTAGGCATTTTTCCGCGCGATTTTTCAATTAATTTCTTTCCTTTGAGAAAAGGAATGTTGAAGTGCAAAGTTATGTCCGCCATTTTGTTCTTTGTGTTATAAATAAAAGCATTTTACTTATTTGGTTTTGAAGGCAGCGACTTGCTTACTTCTTGCGGAGTCCTTAATTTTATGTAAATTTATTAAATTGAAATACGTTGTATCGTTTTCCGGTGTAATGTAATTTATCCGTCTGTTCGTCTGTCAGTCAAATGTTTTTGAAAATACATGTTTGCTAAGTGAAATAAAGATGGCAGCTTTAATAAAATAAAGAGCGGGTTTCTGAAGAATTTCGTATTTTAACTTAGAACGTGTGGAACCTTACTTTGCCTAATATAGACATGTTGTTTTTTTTTAATGACTTTGTATTAATTAAGTTTTTTTTTTTAGAATTTGGGAACTATGCTTAAATTAGAGGTTAGTCTATTACTTACTAAACCTCCAAACAAATCTTCAATATTATAGTTTTCATCGAATGTAATAAGAATCATCATCATCTGCCTAGCCTTTTCCCAACTATATTGGGGTCGGCTCCCAATCAAGCCGGATTCAGCTGAATACCAGTATTTTACGTGAAGCGGCTGCCTACCAGACCTCCACAACCCATTAACTGGGAAACACGATACTTCTTGGCAAGACTGGTGTCAGATATTCTGGCTTCTGACAATCTGTAACGATTGCCAAAGATCTTCAAATGGCAGCCGGGACCAACGGTTTAACGTGCTTTCCAAGACAGGGAGAAGTCTCGTTATGTTAAGATGTTCATCCATCCACAGACCAACCTCGGCAAGCGTTGCTTAACCTCGATGATCAACCCGTGCGGCTGTTATAATTTAGCCACGAGTTCCTCAAACATACATAGATACATGAACCGGAAAATATAACGCTCCTTTTTTGGGCAGTCGTGTAAAATCAGCTTTCCGCACTTAACACCATAATAATGAAACCAATTTTAATATTAAAGCCACAACAATATTTTTAATAAAACATGGGTCAAGTGCAAACCATTTGTAAGGGTTACCGTTATATAACTGGACGCGTTGAGGGTTATCCTTATACCGGTTGTCGCGAGTATATTGTGCTCGAGGGTCGAAAGGACCGCGTTTTAAGTAGGTTGTGTAAAAAGGTCTGGTTTTTAGGGTTCCGTAGCTAAATGGCAAAAAACGGAACCCTTATGGATTCGTCATGTCTGTCTGTATGTCACAGCCGTTTTACTCGGAGATTATTAAAGCTACATAAATGAAAATTGGAAGGTAGGTACAAACTGTTAACCACTATTTTAATAATGCTGTAATATTATGGAAAAAAGAAATCAATTCCAACCAACAATCGTGCAGGTATCATTGGATAGTTCTTTCAAAATGAAATAGAGGTTTCTAAAAAAGTTTTTATTAAGGCAACAGTTTTTGAGATATGTGCTTACGAATTCATAAAAATTGTGTCCCCCTCTAACATTTAATCTATGAAATTGATTGAGTCAGGCGTTACTTTGCGGAAATCCATTTTAAATTTGAAAATGAAAACAATATATCTAGTACGGACCAGAATATACGCCGTATTTGTAACGGAAAAGATATTTTAGAAAATAGTAAAAAGTCTGGGGTGTATAGGCTGGTCTGTGATGAATGCAACGGGGTGTATGTGGGTCAGACGGGCCGAAACTTTGACATAAGGTATGGGGAACATGTTGCCGCGTATAGAAATGGCCATTCGGACAAATCGAATTTCGCGAAACATCTAATTGATACCGGCCATTCTTTGCGCGACAACAATAGTTTTAATATACTACATATTTGTGATAAGGGTTTCCGGCTGTGTGTTTTAGAACAATTAGAGATTTTTAAACATAATAATAATAATAATTTTGCACTGTTGAATGACCAGACGAATTTGGTTTCTTCCCCTTTACTGCGAATGTTTGTGGGTAGTTGTACACAAATAACCAACGGTGGCAGTGTATAAAAGGGGGGTGCCTTGTACTAAATGCTCAGTCGCAACTCAACGGTCAGCGAGTCAACACGTCCCCTGAGGATGCCTCGTGGAGAGGCGAAACACGTGTCGGTAATGGTGTTGGGTTTTGCATTGCCTTCCTGCATGTGCTTAAAATCCTTGCATTTGCCCAGTAATCTCGCATGTGCATAATATAGCGGGCGGGAGGGAGGTGCATACCTGCAACCCACTAATATTCGCGGAAATTAAAACTAGATATATTGTTTTCATTTTCAAATTTAATCTATGAAGTTGATAATTCTAAAAAAAATTGAGCAAATAGAACTTCACAGACACTTCCAACGAAAATTGGTTTGAGCATCACAGCTTATATACTTTTAGAGATATGAGATTTTAACAGTGAACTACGGAACCCTTCACTATGCGTGGTCCGACACGCACTTGGCCGGTATTTTCTGGCCTCATTCGTGGTGGGTAATTTGAAAAGAGTCTTGTACTTTCAAGTGTTTTATTTTAGGTTTTTTGCCTTTTTAAATGTTTTTGAAGACCTCGACTACATAATAACAGTTGTAAGATTCGATCTTCGAGGATAAGTAATAGTAAATATTTCAATAGTAAGCTCTTTAAGCTACAAAATGACAAGGTACATTATTCAGTCAAAGAGTATCTGAATGACAAATTTTGATCAATATTTGTAATTTTTTTTTGACATTGTATATTTTTTATTAATTTTTTCCTATTTTTATGACATTTTACCAATTTTAACTGACATAATTTTATAATTTGACATGCATATATACTCGTTATCTTTGACATTTATACACCTGTAATCACCTATGTTCACAAAATGAATAAATAATTTTTAATTTGAATTTGAATAAGCAAAGCTTGCCGAGTTCACTTCATGGATGGGTGAGCCTTTATTACATACAATTAAGGCAAGGGATATAGCGGCATTAATTACCGATAGCGCCATCTGGTATCGAATAGCAGAACTAGTAGAATCAAGAATATTCGAGACTTTTCTGTGCTAGAACTTTCTAGAATTTTCAAAACCTAGTCAGTTGCGACCGATATGTACGCAAAATTTCTAGATATTTCTACAAAGGAAGGTTCTGGGACTAACTGACTTACAGAAGGCGTACACATTTACCGACCTAGTTAGTATTGGATTAGTGATACAAGCGATAACTTCGATAGCGATCTTTAACTGCGAATTAAATTTATTAGTAGTGCGGTTGTGTTTTAGGATTAGTGAGTTTAAAGTTGTAATTAGTGTTGTGTAATTAAAGAGTAATTTTTGGTTATTTAATAGGTCGTTTTTAACTGCCGCGAACCCGATGCTGTCGCACTGGCCACTTTGATCTAAAATAACTCCTCATTAGTTACGAATTCCAAATTCAAGTTTATACAGCTATTTACTCATGCATTTTTGTTCAACATTCATCAAAAACCATCATTAATTTGTTTTTTTTCCTCTTTTCATTTTTTGTGCTTTGTAAATGTATTATATTAAAAAAAAAAACGAATTTATGTTCCTTCCATACAAAACGCTAATTAAGGACCTAATGATATGAAAATGTATGTCAAACTTACACATTTTATGTTAATGGGCATTTTTGGATGCAGAACATTTTTTTGGTGGGATTAAAAGTTCGCAAATTCAAAGTTCTTTCACACGTCAAGAATATCACAATACTTTTTCGCATAAGTTTATTCGCGAAAAATTTTGAAGCTTCCTCACAACAGGCTCCCTAAGAAATATGGGACCAAGAAATAAACACACAACGAGAGGAAATCATTTTATCACACAAGTAATACAATTTCAGGCAGTTTTACAAAATTATAGCCTGTAAAAGCCAGAGCGAGCGGCCGTAAGTGAATTTTCAGACGTCGGGAACATAATTTATGATATTCTCACAAGTGTTTATTCAATATGTTTCGTGAAATGCTTACAATCAGAGGTTTTTTTTTAATATAAAAAAATTGTGGGCAACGTCATTGGCTGTCCCTGATTTTTATTTATTAATAACTTGCAACTGCATTTTCGCTGATAATGTGGCTTTCCATTGGTGAGAAAATGGTTAAATTTGGTCCAGTAGTTTCGGAGATTATTTGGTACAAACAAACAAAAAAAAAAAACGCTATTTATAATATTAGTAAAGACTATAGCTGACCCGCGCAACTTTGTGAGCGTGACATTTTTCATTAATGCACCGCCCCTATTGGTCATAGTGATTTTATATACGTTTATATTTTATATAAACGTATGTAAGCAGCCTTTTAATGTTTCCCACTGCTGGGACTCAAACCTCTCTAGGAGAGGGAATGGGCCACAATCTACGACGCGGGCCCAGTGCGGGTTGTTCTAGAATATGCCGGTTTCCTCGCGATGTTTTCCTTTACCGTTTTGAGAGCAGTGGTGATGAAATTAATTACACAAAGTAATGCGCCTAGCTAGATTTGAACCCGCGACCTACAATTCGTAAGTCGGGGCCGTTACCACTGGGCCACCACTTCTTCTGTAATGTATGTAAAGTTATGTAAAATTCATGTAACTTCTCTCCAACACGCAGTAAGCAACCGCGCTAATCAACCCTCGTTCATACAGGGTGGATGAATTCGTTTGATTTTTTAACCAACTTTTAAAATAGGAGGAGGTTCTCAAGTCGACTGTATGTTTTCTTTCTGTGTTGCCTCATAACTTTGTATTGGATGTACCGATTTTGATGATACTTTTTATATTCGAAAGCAACTGGTGCTTATCGTGTGGTCCCATTTAAATTTGCTTGAGGTCTTACTACTAGTATTTGAGTTATCCCTAATAATGCGTGGCTTAGTTTACATTGACGACGTTCTCATTCCCTGTTGTCGATGTAGAATGAAAAATTAAAATTGTGTACGATGGTTTGGAAAAGCATCTTAGTATTTCAACGTGATCCCTTTCTAGTTTGGCGTAGATCTGATGAAGAACAGAGATGATAGGAAATGGAACTCTTCAATAAATGATAGCAATTCGTTCGGGATTGCTGAAATCGCATGTTGTGTCCCATGCGATTTACGTTTAAACATGTTTTTTATTACGTTACGTAGGTTTTACAAAAAAAAAAAAAATACAACAGAAGAAGAAAAATACACAAAAAGAAGCACAAAATAACTTTAATTTCGGAAGTCAGTGTTCAAAAAATGAAAAAGCAACCACAAACACCAAGTTCTGTGTTACCTCATGGCTTTGTACTAGGTGTCCCTGTTTTGATGATTCTTTTTATATTTGAAGAAGGCTATAAGCTATCATTACGCTAAGACCAATAGGAGCGGAGCATCAATGAGAAAGTCCATAATTGTGACTACATTTACTTCCCTACCAACTCTATGTGACTTATGGTATGCAATAAAGAATATTGAACTGAGAATTGAAATGTATGAATGGAATTTTTTTTTCTGTTTTGTGATGCCGACGAAGTCTCGCGGATCAGCTAGTTTGATATATTTTTTTTTTCATAAAAAAACAGGGAATAAATCTTCAGTTGTCCTAAATTCACAATAAAGAACTTCCTCAACAATTAAGTTATAAATAAAAGCCAGTCATTAATAAAACAACTACTAATGCACGCAAGCTTGATTTATTTTTAAACTCGTAAAATGTTTTCTATATTATTCTTGTTTGTAACCACGCTACGTTCGATAAGCCACGCTGTGGGATGTTACAGTTTAAAATGTTTCATAAGCGGTTGGCTTTGGTAAAATAAGCTGTATGAAATTGAAACGGGTTTTGCTGAAATGTTGAAATTAGTTTTTACACTATTAGTAATTTATTTGCAGTTGTATATGTACGAATTAGTTCTGTGATAGGGTTTTGTTACAGTTACCAAGTTCAATCTGTAGATGGGTGCCAATCTATAATCATTATCATCATCTGTATATGGAAGGGTAATCTTTGTATTGTATTTATAGTATACTAGCAGCGCGCCGCGGTTTCACCCACGTAGTTCCCGCTCCCGTGGGAATACGGGAATAAAATATAGCCTTTGTTACTCAAGGTGAATGTAGCTTTCTAATGGTGAAAGAATTTTTGAAATCGGTCCAGTAGTTTTTGAGTTTATTCGTTGCGTACAAAAATATAAAAATACAAATCTTTCCTCTTTATAGTATTAGTATTTTAGATCTAGGGTTGCGGAATTTGTTCGAAAGAATCACCGCGGCCCTGGAACGCAAAGGGCACAAGAAGGATCACGGGTGGGTTTTAGTCAGTAGAAGTCTGACACTCCCTTCCGTTCCGCCCAGAGCGGGAGAAGTCATTTGATGATTTCCCATTTCCCATCCAAAAAAAGTATAGATATAGATATATTTTTATTCATTTTATATTACACAGTCACAGTCGTTCACTCTGCCTCATAATGCATAGCGTTGTACTTTATACATTGTCATTTTTTATTTTTATGTTTGTTTGTGATGGACGAATTTGTATTTGGCTTTTGAATTAAGTTCTTTTTTTATTTTATTTTTTCATATTGCATCTACCAGTATTATTCTCTGCTTCACCGAAAGGTTGATTGGTAGAGATATGGGTGACTCACCGTCCGATAGCAACCAGGCACGGATCGACGGCCCGTCGTGTTACACGCGCACCTCAAAGAGCCCCATAGGGTCAGTGCCTGCTAGGGTCGCGGGATTTATTACCGAGACCCTTAAACGCAAAAGGCACTAGGAGGAACACGTGTAGGTTTTAGTCAGTAAGAGTCTGACACTCCCTTCCGCCCCGTCCAGAGCGGGAGAAGTCATTTGATGATTTCCCACGTAGAAAAAAAAGCATGGACAGATTGACCATCTGCAAATTTCATCTTAACCTATCCCATTAAACTAAGCTCTTAAATAGTGAAGACAACTGTAATCCAATCTAAGTTGCCAAGTTTTAGATTCCACAGTTAACAGGCTGACGGATCTCAAGGGTTTTAGCGCGGCTGGCTCGTCTATATTTCATAGGTGGGTCGTCTAAACGGGTCAACTTTAAACCAGGTCCCAAAGTCTGCTATTTTTATAAACTTGTCATTCCAACACATTCCATTGTAATTTTACTAAAAGTTCGTAATCTGCTAAATTCATAATGGTCGATCATTGGTCGGTCAATGGTCTCGTAATACTTTTTGATAACCGAGCTATTAAAAGCAATGACTGCACAATGACGTTCTAATCGTAGGTCACTGATCAAAGGGACTGTCAAAATTTTATCAGATTTCCGCATACGTCTGTCATTCATTTGTAATTGTGTACGAGATTACCATTCTATGCCTTTTCTTTCAATCGAGTGTCAGTGGTTGACCATTGGAAAGTCATAGTGACGCTTTTATATTAGTAGATTACCAAACTTGTAAAAATCAACCATTATGAAATCAATGACAGACCATTCTGACACTATTGTAATAGCAGACTTGGGGCCCAGGGGCCGTACCACGAAGTGCCAATGCTATCATGATATTTGTGTGAAAAAGAGATAGTGCTATTCGTCTTGTATAACTCCGTCTCTCTCTGGCACAGGAAGCGTGATGGATTTAAGACGTCTAGGGCTATTCATGACAAATTTTTTGAGTAGATACCTAATAAATTCGGTGCATATTTGGAAAGACGTAGACTGTAATTGGAACTTGCGATAAATAAATGTTAGGAGTGTTCTTTTTTTATCTCGAGGTTATTTTTGTCCACTGTATTACAGTTCAAATCTACACTAATATTATAAAGAGGAAAGATTTTATTGTTTGTTTGTTTGCATTTAATAGGCTCCAAAACTACTTGACAGATTTGAAAAATTCTTTCAGTGTTGGGATGCTACACTATTGGCGGTAAACATAGGCTATATTATATCCCCATATTCCCACGGGAACGGGAACTACGCGGGTGAAACTGCGGGGCGATGCTAGTATCTAATAATAAAATAAAATTCTGTTTCTAGGATTCTGTATGTACCCCACGGGTAACCAATATAACTGTCACCGGATAATTTATTGAGAAACGCGTAGGATTGTAAACTATCTTGTGAGATTGTAAACTCTCGATAAAAAATGTCAACTGAACATTTGGAATACTTTGTTACGATTCGTAATACCGAGAGGTATGTACAAACATAATTTAATAAAAATGAAAATACCTGATAAGAATTTCATAATAGTTTACTACCTACACTATTCTTATGCAATACATGAAATAAAAATAACAAATATACTGTACCTATATACACAGACCTAAGAATGAATATATTTATATACATACATAATTATACATCTAATTAAACATCTATACTAATATTATAAAGAGGAAAGATTTGTATTTTTGTATGTAACGAATAAACTCAAAAACTACAGGACCGATTTCAAAAATTCTTTCACCAGTATTTAAGATACATTCAACCTGAGTAACATAGGCTATATTTTATCCCCGTATTCCCACGGGGACGGGAACTACGCGGGTGAAACCGCGGGGCGCTGCTATATCTAATAATTTGAAGCAGAAATATTGAATTCCTTGAATTGCTACTTAGCCCTCTTCCTCATTTTGGCTGTGCCCGGTCCGTATTGATAGTCCGTCCGGGGTCCATATTGATCTTTTACCTTATTATACAATCTATGTAACACATATGGAATGCAATAAAGTATTGAGCTTGTTAAGATGGTCACCCATCCACAAATGATAAATGATTTTTATTTTGTAAGTAGGTTGTAAAAACACTTTTACACGTCAATCTTTTTTGGCCGTTATAAAAAACTAGATGAGGCCGGTTTTTCCTAGCTGACTGAGAAGAAACACCGAAACAAACTCAGAGGTCAAGGACTCTTTTGAAGTCCATACAATCCGTACTGGTCAAATCATATGAGTACCATGTAGGTTGGTATCTGAAGTGGTCTTTTGATGAAAGTACCACACAGATTTGAGTGGACCTGTCCAAACAGTGCAAGCATTTGTCAGTTATCGTGCAGCTCAAACTTAGAACTTTAAGGAGCTCAACGATTTGACGAACAATACCAAAGTAAGGACATTTGGGTAGGCCGATAAAGAACTCAAACCGCCCGACTAACACAGGCAAGCGTTGCTTAACCTTGAAGGTCAACCTATTTCTATTATAAACAATATTACAGAAGCCCTTGGCACACCACTATGCCGTGCGTCCGTTCTTGTTAGCCACAAAGCCTGCGGGCATTTCGTGTCCGTTTGTTTTAGTTCAAACTTGATCCTTCATAGTTACAAGTCAATTTATATAACATTTTAAACGTTGTTCTAATATAAAGGCTTAGTTATGCTCGGGGCAAGATTCTGTGTTAATTTGTTAGTTTTACTTTTGTGAAGTTTAGGTCGGTTTTCTGTTGATGCAGATGACGGTTGAATATTAATATTTTAACGTGGGGAGCGATTATCATCTGCCTAGCTTTTTCCTAACTATAATTGGGTCGGCTTCCAGTCACCAAGATGGTCACCCAGCCACAGACCAACCAGCCCAGATCCTTTTCCTTCAAGCCCTAGTAGTAGTCTACTACGGCTTGAAGATCGATCCGTGCAGCGAATGTTGAAATTGCAATACTTAACGTTTCGTTACTTGCAATTCTGTTCTACGATTTCACGAAATTACTTCAAGAAATTATAGTCTATCAAATTCTGATGCGTAAAAAAATATTCCAAATATTCAGTTGTTAATTTATCGAGAGTTTTGCTAACGCTTTTCACAATTATTTATTTATTTATTAAAACTTTATGCTCCAGTAAAAAAACTGTACAAAGGCGGACTTAATGCCATAGGCATTTTCTACCAGCCGACCTTAGGGTAGTACAGAGACAACATGGTAGGTGCAACTTAAAATAATGACAAACAGAGAGGGAAAAATATATATATAATCTATACTTATAATAAATCTGTAGAGAGGTCAATTCTGTACAAGGAATATATTTTCAAAATAACTATCAGGGGGTGATTAGTGATCGATACTGGTGCCAAAAACGCAATCAGTAAAATTTTTGTCTGTCTGTCTGTCTGTCTGTATGTTCTTTATAGAAACAAAACTATTCGACCGATTTTAACGAAACTTGGTGCAATTATTCTTCATACTCCTGGGCAGGTTATAGTATACTTTTCATCACGCTACAATCAATAGGAGCAGAGCAGTGAAGGAAAATGTTGGGAAAACGGGAGAAGTTACTCCATTTTTTAAGCTTCTGTCGCGTGTGTAGCCTTAATGGTTAAAGTTACATAGAAATCATGTATTACGGAAATGTTTTACATAAAATTATCTAAAAAATGTCCTAAACATCATACGTCTATATTTTATGGTTGACTCACAATAACACGTGTAACTCCCGATAGCTTAGCAGTTCGGCGCTTTCTGATTATTTGTATGAAACTTTGTCAATTTTAAACCGATCGGGCTGAGAGTTTCAAAATCGGGGGTAAAGTAACTATTCCACGCGGACGAAGTCGCTGGCAGAAGCTAGTAAATAATAATCATATATACATACATACACGACAACACGATATATACGATACAACGAATTAACGCTGTGATTGAAAACAATCCAACAATTAACGTTGTGTGTGAATTATCCAGTGTCACATTTAATAAAAAGCTAAATCAACCAGTCGGTACATAAAAAGAAAAAACTGAACCACCCACCACTTTTAAATCATACAACATTAATCAGAACGTAACAAGATACCCTCGGCCCGGAACCGTCTATCCGGCAGCCGGATCACCGGACGTCCGGTCGACGGTACCGGAGACGGCTGATTGGAGCGACAGCGCCAGACAGCGTATAGAGTTAATAGCTTTATGTACGAACTTAAAGCACGGGCTTATGCGTAAGCTGTAACCGCGGATCTGCCTGTGGTTTAAGTTCTGTTTTTAAAACATTGGTAAAATTTTAATTATATGCCACAAATAATCGACAACATGGCGTCTAAAAATTCCCCGCATCCCTGGCTAGATGATGAGGCAGCAATGAAATTGAAAGCTAAGTAATTATTTAAAGTTTATGTGGAATTTTCTTCTTTCTCATCAGGCTCTCATTGGCTACGGAGACGCCCCTGACTATGCTGGCTGGCCTTGCAGCGGTTCCATCATCAGTGACCAGTTCATCCTCAATGCAGCTTACTGCACGTCAAGTCTTGCTCTGTAAGTGGCCTTTCGCGGAATTCGTTCGAAAGCGTCACAGCGGCCCTGGGCCCCAAGTCTGCAATTTTTTTTTATAAATTCGTCATTCCAAAACGATCCCATTGTCATTTTGCTAAAAGTTCGTAATCTGTTAAATTCATAATGGTCGATCATTGGTCGGTCAATGGTCTCGTAATACTTTTTGATAACCGAGCAATTAAAAGCAATGACTACACAATGACTTTCTAATGGTAGGTCATTGATCAAAGGAACTGTCAAAATTTTAGCAGATTACCGCATACGTCTGTCATTCATTTGCCATTATGTATGTACGAGATTACCATTTTGTGCCATTTCTTTCAATGAAATGTCAGTGGTTGACGATTTTTAATTACTATATTTATATTATACTAGCTGCTGCCCGCGACTTCGTCCCCGTGGAATCCCTGATTTTAAAACATTCTTTATCGCTGCTCCGCTCCTATTGGCTTAAGCGTGATGATATATAGCCTAAAACCTTCCTCGATAAATGGTCTATTCAAACCAAAAAGAATTTTTCAATTCGAACCAGTAGTTCCTGAGATTAGCGCGTTCAAACAAACAAACAAACAAACAAACAAACAAACAAACAAACAAATAAACAAACAAACTCTTCAGCTTTATAATATTAGTATAGATTGATTTAATTATTTTTCAATTATGTTTATACCGTCGTGGGCTTTTTCAAAATATTCAATTTTGTTTTTTCATGTTGCCGTCTTTGCGTCCAGTCCAGAGTGTGGGTAGCATTTAGATCTCAGAATCTATCCTATCAAAAGCCAGTTGTAGATAATAAGTTAATCTAGTATTCCTATTAACTCCTCAAACTACTTCAATTACGCTGGTCCACTTGAATAATGCAAGTCACGCACTCGCTCGCAAGTCAGACGTCGACTCATCAGAAGAGATGAGAGTGAGATCATCATTACTATCGGAATTCCTTTATTGAGAGCCCTGTGATGTACGTAATCACCCTGTATCGTGTGTATAGGGTGGTTTTGTTCGAATGAAAAGGCGGAACAGTCGTAGGATCTGTCTGTCATAGCAAAATTGCCTCAGATCTACTGAAGATCTTTAACGCAAAGGCGGTCAATTTGAGTATGGATGTCAAATTGAAAATTCAAAAAAAGAATGCTGCCTTTTGACATAATATGATAAGAAAGAAGAGATATTGGGAAGATAACAAATATAGCTTTTCCATAATTTTAAAATTAAGTGTTTTAAGAGAATATAATGTATGAAAATTAACCATTTTTAATAACTTTGCTTCCGAAACTCCTTACTGCACTGCTGACTGATTTGCTTAGGCTCTTATCAGAAATATTGTTGATTCGCGTAGTTCCCGTTCCCGTGGGAATATGGGGATAAAATATAGCGTAGGAATATGTACACCGGAGATAGTATAGCTTCCCAAAACTGAAAGAATTTTTCAAATCGGTCTAGTAGTTTCAGAGTCTATTCAATGCAAACAAAACAAATCTTTCCTCTTTATAATAATTATTATAGTAGATGGAAACATTTTACAAAAGGCTTAGGTTTTTAGCTCAACTAGAATAATTTTTGTCATCTTTTCCTAAACAACTTCTCAATATCAATAATTATCTCAGTTTATGGAGAATCATCCCATTTAAAAAAAACTCAGCCTGTATACGGCTCGAGTTGCTGATTCACTCAGGCACTCGTATACTGCTCGTGGTTGGAACTCGAGCATAAAATCCCCAGATAAGAATGTACATTTTGGCGTGTGGCCAATATTTTGCTCATTGGAAATGGCTCCAGGGTACTTTTCAACTTTTTGCAGAAATGCAATAGGCAAGTGTACAAATAGAGTAGTAATGGATTTTCTAGTAGTTTCGCTTCTGGAGTATTTATGCCTAGATGGCTTCTACTATTTTGTGGTATGAGTGACCTCGTGGCTAGATAATAAAAGCTTTTATTATTCAGTCCACGCATGGGTTATCATCCATTCAATACATCAGTAATCTTGCTTCGTATTAAATGAACCACCGTTCATTTAATACGAAGTAAGATTCCTGATGAGGGAGAGATTACTAATTGGGGGTGCCCGACCAGTAATCTTGCTTCGTATTAAATAAATCACCCCCAACCAGTAATCTTGCTTCGTATTAAATGAATCACCCCAACCAGTAATCTTGCTTCGTATTAAATGAATCACCCCCAGCCAGTAATCTTGCTTCGTATTAAATGAATCACTTCAACCAGTAATCTTGCTTCGTATTAAATGAACCACAGTTCATATAATACCAAACAAGATTACTGATGAGGGAGAGATTACTGGTTGGGGGTGCCCAACCAGTAATCTTGCTTCGTATTAAATGAATCACCCTAACCAGTAATCTTGCTTAGTATTAAATGAACCACCGCCGAACAGTAGGTAATCATGCATCGTATTAACCTTCAAGCGGTGGCGCGCCGTCGATTCGACCGCGCTCGATACATTTTCGTTAATTACATCGAGATTTCTAGTCACAAGTATTTTTCATTTCCAGTAGCGTGTCATTAGTTCACTATGCACGAAAAATACAGCATTCCCTTCTTCTCCAATCTTCCAGAGAGGAACAGAATGCATTTGTTTAAGTCACGGCGCAAGCGTCTAAAGGACTAAACGCGCCTCTCTCTTACATTTACCTTGATGTTTATAATAACTTTTACACAACAATTTTAATTCTTGGACAAGTTTTCTCCCTTCACTGTTTGGTTGGCAGCGGAAAGTTCTATTAGGAACTTATTGTTTATTGAAAAGTATTATGTAGTATTATGTATGCGTAAAATGTATACTGAAATATAAAATATTGCAAAATGAAAAGATCGCTTCTAGCGATAAGGCCGCGCATTGTGTCACCCTATGTAATGTTTTCTTTATCTATATTTTCTGTAACTTGTATGGTGTACATAATCTATACTTATAATAAATCTGTAGAGAGGTCAATTCTGTACAAGGAATATATTTTCAAAATAACTATCAGGGGGTGATTAGTGATCGATACTGGTGCCAAAAATGCAATCAGTAAATTTTTTGTCTGTCTGTCTGTCTGTCTGTCTGTCTGTCTGTCTGTCTGTCTGTCTGTCTGTCTGTCTGTATGTTCTTTATAGAAACAAAAACTACTCGACCGATTTTAACGAAACTTGGTGCAATTATTCTTCATACTCCTGGGCAGGTTATAGTATACTTTTCATCACGCTACAATCAATAGGAGCAGAGCAGTGAAGGAAAATGTTGGGAAAACGGGAGAAGTTACTCCATTTTTTAAGCTTCCGTCGCGTGTGTAGCCTTAATGGTTAAAGTTACATAGAAATCATGTATTACGGAAATGTTCTACATAAAATTATCTAAAAAATATTCCGAAACAGCATATGTCTACCTTTTGTCAATTTTAAACCGATCGGGCTCAGAGTTTCAAAATCGGGGGTAAAGTAACTATTCCACGCGGACGAAGTCGCTGGCAGAAGCTAGTAAAGAATATTCTATTTTTAACCGACTTCTAAAAAAGGAGGAGGTTCTCAATTCGGATATTTGTATTTTTTTTTTTAATGTTTGTTCGCGCATAAATCCGTCGCTTGCCAACCGATTTGAAAAAATCTTTTTTTGTTGGAAAGGGTATACTTCAAATGGTCCCATGAAAATTTTTAATTTTTTTTATCGAAATCGAAGAAGCGGTTTTTTTGTTAATTTCAATAAATGATAGCAAATCTGTCGGGATAGCTGAAATCACATGTTTGTCTATTGTTTACACCAATTTATACCACGCTATGATGGGTATGTTTAGCTGGGAGTGAACCACTAAAAAGTGAAAAATAAAAAAAACTTTTTACAAAAAATAAAACCGACTTCTAAACAAAAAAAAACAAAAAGTATAAAATAACTTTAATTTCGGAAGTCGGTGTGTTCAACAACAAAAAAGCAACCAAAAACACCGAGTTCCGAAATTAAAGTTATTTTATACTTTTTGTTTTTTTTTGTTTAGAAGTCGGTTTTATTTTTTGTAAAAAGTTTTTTTTTTATTCTATCACCTAAGTTTGGGTTACACAGTGGAGTTTAAATAACCGTCGCTTCAAGTAAACTGCGATCCATGCAATTCTCTCTTAGGTAAAAAACGAACAGTTATGTGAAAACAATACCCGATCAGAGCTAGCTAGTACAGATACTTTTAGATTAAACCTATTGTTCATATGATAGCTTCGTCTATTGGATTTCTTTTGATTATGTTTTTAATTAGTTTCTAAGCAATAGGGTTGTTATTATAGGTAAATTTGTAGTTTAATGAGGGTAGATGGTTATACAATGAACTTGAAAGCTGTCTCAACTCAAAAATGATTTTTATTTAGACTAAAGTATACTTGTTATTCTAAGAAAATCTGAGTAAAATGGAGCTTTAGTTTAGACTAAAAACAGCGCGATCTATCTGATTCGAAGACATGTGACATTCAGCAACCCGCACTGGGCCCGCGTGGTGGATTACGGCCCATTCCCTCTCCTAGAGAGGAGGCCTGTGTCCCAGCAGTGGGAACGTCAAAAGGCTGATTATGCTATCGAAAGATAAGTAAATCAAGCTTTTGATATTAATAAAAACAGCTGCACGGGTTAATCTTCAAGGTTAAGCAACGCCTGCCAAGGTTGGTCTGAGAATGGGTGATGTGAGTTTCCTCCGTGCCTCGGAAAGCACGTTAAGCCGTTGGTCCCGGCTGTAATTTGTAGATCTTTAGCAGTCGTTACGGATTGTCAGAAGCCAGTAAATCTGACTCCAGTCTTGTCAAGAAGTACCGTGTTACCCAGTTAATGGGTTGTGAAGGTCTGGTAGGCAGCCGTTCCACGTAAAATACTGGTATTCAGCTGAATCTGATTTGACTGGGAGTCGACCCCAATATATTTGGGAAAAGGCTAGGCAGATGATGATGAACTGAGTAGTGTATGTCCAAAAGCAGAGGTCTACTTTAAGTGGTAGGTTATGATTCCCTGACTTTCGTTTTAAGGCTATAATATATTCTCATATTCCGACGGGAACGGGAACTACGCGGGGGAAACCGCGGTGCGATGATAGTTATTCATATTTTAACAACGGGTCAAATTGTAATGTAACAAATGTCTGTTACATTACAATTTAACCCGTTGTTTATCCAAGTCGAGAATGGAACTCACGATTAGCTTTGACGACACGGTTGGCGCAGTGGTTGAGCGTTCGGCTGCTGCGCAACATGTTGCGGGTTCGATCCCCGCACGGAACAAATGTTTGTATGGCCTACAGATAATTGTTCCGGGTCTGGGTGTCTTGTGTATGTGAGTTTTCATGTTTGTGAACGCACCCACGATACAGGAGTAAATCCTAGTGTGGGGCAAAGTTTTTTAAAAAAAGAAAGAAAAAGGAAAATAATCACTTTTACATTGATGCACTATTTTTTCTCAGTCCCAAACTCAGTAATAACATCTTTTCACTCCTCATTTACCTCGAAAAGGGGAAAAAATATCATTAATCATAGCTCTAAAGATGATTTCCGATTGCCCTCCCTGACAACGATGGGTTCCGACGGCCGGATGCTCAGAAAAGAGGTTTAGAGCGAACTTTATATTGATTTCAAAGAAAATGGTAATAAGGTATCAAGTTTTGATAATCTTTGAGGTTATTTTAAAGAGTAGGCTGTAATAATGCTGATTCATTTGATTTATAACATCTACTAGCAGCGCCCCGCGTTTTCACCCGCATAAGTTTCGATCCCGTACGAATATAGGGGTAAAAATTATCCTTATATGTTAATCCTGGTTATAAAACATCTGTGCGCTAACTTTAATCCAGATCTGTTCAGTAGTTTTTGCATGAAAGAGTAACAAACATCCATCCATACTTACAAACTTTCGCGTTTATAATAATTAGTAGGATATTTTGTAATGCAATTTTTAATATAATTCCCATCTATACTAATATTATAAAGCTGAAGAGTTTGTTTGTTTGTTTGTTTGAACGCGCTAATCTCAGGAACTACTTGTTCGAATTGAAAAATTCTTTTTGGGTTGAATAGACCATTTATCGAGGAAGGCTTTAGGCTATATATCATCACGCTTAAGCCAATAGGAGCGGAGCAGCGATAAAGAATGTTTTAAAATCGGGGATTCCACGGGGACGAAGTCGCGGGCAACAGCTAGTGTATTATATAAGTTTTGGAATAACATATACACGTATATTCTGGCTCGATTTTTTTAAAACACTAGCAAACTGGCGACGATGAACTATTTGTATATATATCTTACTATGGTATTAATTTTACCATAGTAAGATATAGACTGGTAGTCGACCCCAATATAGTTGTAAAAGGTTAGGCAGAGTGAATGACCTCCAAATACAAGTACTTAGAGCTTTTTTTTGTCATTCAGGTAGAACCATATTATCAATGATGTCCAAACCACGAGTTTTCCCCAAAAGCGTTACTTTATCGACAAACGTCGTACCTTTATCATCCATTATTACATAATACGTCGTAAGTTTGACAGATTTTCGCACGCATGTAAGTGGGCGACGAAGAATTTTCCTCCGTACTAGATATGATTTATACTATACCCGTTTCTCTAGTGTATAGTGTTTTTTTTAATAAGACGATATACGAATACACGCAGCTTACATCAATACACATAGCATAATCAGCCTTTTAACGTTCCCACTGCTGGGACACAGGCCTCCTCTCTAGGAGAGGGAATGGGCCGTAATCCAGCACGCGGGCCCAGTGCGGGTTGGTGAATGTCACATGTCTTCGAATTTTTGGTTCTAGGACATACCGGTTTCCTCACGATGATTTCCTTCACCGTTTTAAGAGCAGTGGTGATGAAATAAATTACACAAAGTAATGCGCCTGGCTGGGTTAGAACCCGCGACCTGCAATTCGTAAGTTGGGGCCGGCCGTTACCACTCGGCCACCGCTGCTCTATAATAATGCATACTTGCAGCCTTTTTTTTTCTGGATATAAAAACATCAAATGACTTCTTCCACTCCAAGGGAGTGTCAGACTCTTACTGACTAAAACCCACACAAACGTTCCAGAGCCGCTGTGACTCTTTAGAACAAATTCCACAACGCTAGACATATTTGTATCCTAAAATGAGCGTTTCTAATGAACGCTCACTAAATAACAATTAACATATTAGCAACCATTTGAGATACAAATCACTAGCGCCAGAGCTGGTTAAAGAATGATGCCCAGATATGGCCCACCTCAGACACGTTTAGAAAGATAACACATAAATATAATTATTTTAAATAGGAATTATCCATTAAAGCTTTATCTCAAACTAAGACGCCGTAATCATAACAAATAAATAAGTCATTTTATCAATTATTACGCAACTTTTATTTTCACGTGAAGTTTGGGGTTGCCATTTTATGGTCAATTTCATTTAAATTCATATATTATTTAATACATCTAATCGATTACGGAAAAACTAAACGTTAGTCAGGTTTCATTTTTTAATCTGAGAAAGCTGGCGGCCATTTTAGTTTTTTTTAATGACTTTTAGACCAATTATGTTCATAAATACCTCAGACCAGAGATACTATACTTTTTAATGATAAAATCACTGTTTGTCTTTGCCGTAGTTAGATATAAATTAAATTGATAAAGACCAAAATCCGATGCAACTAATCGATATTTCTTTTTAAATATGGCCATATTAGCCTTTGACAGATGATAGATTTGACATTAAACTGTAAAATCTACCTACTCAAGCTTGCTCCCAGCCTGTCAAAGTGTCAAACAAGTATAAAGGGAGCTATAGCAGTTTACACTTAAAGAAGATTCCTATTATTCATAAGGTTAAAATGAATAAATAACTTTGAAATTAATAATTATTGTGTTCAAATCATATAATTTCCATTCAAAAGTGGTTGAAAGTGTGTAGAATGAGTTTGTGACTGTGAAAAAATGAATGTTTTGGAAAAATAAAAACTGTTTTATATCCAAATGGCGACTTATTTTCTAAACTGGTATGTACTAGAAGGTGTTCATAACAACTTAAACTATAATTCCATAAACTATTTATCAGTGTTCACTGTAGGCCAAGGTTGTTCTCATATGTGGGCATTGTTCTTTTAAAAGTATCATAAAGTTTTAATGAGGGTGTAAAATTATGAAGTATTGTGAACGCAGACACATTTCATAATTCACAAAAAAAAAAACAGAAATATTCCCTGCCTGAGTCTGTTTCTTTATAACTACAACCTGGGAGTCTTTAAGTCAAGAGTGAACAGGTTACTTCTAGACAGGCGTGCTTCATCGTCGACCACATCGTCGCTTACCATCAGGTGAGACAGTGGTCATTTGACCACTACTGCGTGCCTATCAATATTAAATATATACATATGTTTATAATTATACAGTGTGAAATTTTAATGGTTGTTTTCCCGAAGCGAAATGAGTTTGTATCGGTAATACAATCGATTTATATATATAAAAAATATTAGACTCCATAAATGGCAGATTAACAATTGTGATAAACAAAACTCGAAAGCGACTTGAACCAACAGTAGTGCATCGCGCGATATGTAGTTACGCGGCGGTACGTGCGTCTCATGTAGGTATCTACCTACGTTATGTCTAGTGCACTACTATTGATTCTCGCTCTTTCGAGTTTATGAACACTTTTTTAATGATTTGAAAAAAAAAAAACATTTATTTTTTTCAGTACAACTTTGTGTTTCGATAGTACTACTGATGGGTAATCGTCCTGCCGCGGGAAAACAACCATTAAGATTTCACACTGTATAATATTCCTATCAGAATACCAGCGCTGTGATATCTATTTATTTTTTTAAAATATCGCAGCATATGCTGAGATAGGAACCTTTTTGGCCTCGCATAACTAAATTAATATTGTTAGCTTTTCTTTTTTTAATTTATTTTACCATCAGTTATATTAATTTGTTTTTTTTTTTTTGTTTACTATTGTTTGACTTGTGGGAGGCCCAAAGAAACATTTTATTTTTCTTTCTTTATATTGTTACCCTTGCATATTGATAGAAATCCACTTAATGATGGATTTTAATAGAGACACATCTATGTGAAACGACAGTATGTTCCGTTGACCCCAAATAAATTAGGATATGGGAAAGGATATAAGGAATACGCATGAAAATAATAATTATCTAGACAGTGTATTTTGAAATATCCTAAAATCTAATGCTAAAAGTGAAAATAGCATCAAAATTGACCGAAACAACAAACGAGATATAACAAGTATTTAAAAAAAATATATCTGTCCCTCTCGCGAAAATGCTGTTGTCTATGACAGATGTATAGGCGTCATGTAATTTGACGTCACAGTTCGTATCGGAATTCTCTTTCTAATTGTCAACTTTGAAGCTTTATAACGTCACCACTGAAAATACCCTCCTATTTTATAAAAATCATTTCATAATTTATTCACCATAACACATACCTAAGTATTTTATTTTGCAAATAAAAAACTTGCATGCATTTTCCCTATAATGATGATTTTGAGGTACTCACCGATATCAGGAGTTATCCATTAAGTCTGAAACAAAAACAAAAAAAAACAATTATTTTCAATACAAAGGTCTCTTCAATCTCAAAAGACTTTATCTAAAAATCAAGCACTGCACACAAAATATGCGCAAAAGTGTATTCTGTATGGCGCCTATTCTTTATAATAAGTTGCCAAAACATTGGAGAGAATTAACAATTGAAAAATTTAGAAATAGAATAAAAAGCCATCTATTATAAAAAGTCTATTACAGCACTGACGAATTTCTAACTGATAAATTAATTTGACTTTTATATTGACATGCTAATTTTAATAACAATAGGGATGTTGCCTGAGTAAAAAATATATGATTATGTTTAGTACGACAGTTAGATTATAGAAAAATATTGGACACGTATTTTTTCCTTTATCAAATCTATAAAAACTGACGAAGATAAAAAGCCTCAAAGATCAGGCGTGTGACGTCACGGCCCGGTAAAAATTGTAGCGAGTAGTGACGTCACACGAGTTTTCAACGCACTGTATCGTCTTCATTTTTTGTTTATTTGAAAAAAGAAAAAATACTTACATCTTCTATCAAAATAAATCTATCTGACGGACTAATAAGTTTTTTAGTTAACTACCCTATTAATTTGACATTTCTATTTGTATTTTTTACTTGTATTATTTGCTATGATGAATCTATGACACTATTAGATTTTATTTATTGTACCATTAGATTGTTAATTGCTATATTAATTGCTGTATGTAACGGACGAATTGAGAATCAATTCACGCTGTGTAGCGTCCGAAATCTTATGTTTGCCGTTCAGGCAGAACATATCTGTCATAATTAAAATTTGATGTAACATCTTGCATGGTATGTGTGTGTAGGTATACACATGTTTTGGACAAATAAAAGAATATCGTAGGTATCTTATTATCTTATCTTAAGCTGTACCCCTATTCGAAATAGTATTCTACTAAAGTTTCGTAACTCAATTTCAATCGTACAGATTTCATACAAAATCCCTTTTCAAATGTAGTTTTAAAACAAGATTCGTTTCTGAGCACCTTTCAAGTATACCAGTCTGAAACCTCGGCATTTTTCTTATATACAAAACTAGCTAAGCCCACGCCTTCGTACCGCGTATATCTAGTTTTTTCTCATTCCCGTAGGAAATTCGGGAAATCCTCTTTTCGAATCGGCTACCGATAGTTTTTCAGCAATTATGAGAAAAAAGCGGCGGAAAATCCTCAATTTTGTTGTTAGAATGTAACCCAGGAACTCACGCTCAACAACCACGCTTGCAACCACTACATCGATAAAAAACTTTACCTAATACTAAACAACTATTTGAGTAAATATATTACAAATATTTTGCCGTTAAATTAAAACTCTTTAAACAGTAGTCAAGTAAAAGAAATTCTTCACAGAAATAACTTCGTCTTGTTCACAACAAGCCGCTTTCCTTGCTTCAATAAGTTTTGGGAATTTAGCAAAACTGTTTGGAATGGGTTTGCGTAAAATTTGGACAGTTCTGCGGTGACCTAATTGACTGATAGACATTTTTTTAAATTGTCTGATGGATATGCCCTTGACTCTAGTCTAGGTCGCAGGTGACAAAGACAAAGTCGACGATGGAATGAGCTTACACAGAAGAAGCCTGTTCACTCTCTTTGAAGAGATTAGGGTTGAATGCGTTCGGAAACACAGTGGGCATTACAGAAGACGATATTTATTCTTATCATCATCAGTTTTGCTGAAAGATGTTCACTGCTGGACAGAGGCTTCCCCCAACTGTCTTTCCACGCCCTTCAAGGGGTCATTGGTCCATCATGTAGGAAGCCTTAAAAAGATGCATCTTCTGGAATGCTGTCATCACTCCAGAATCTTTCAGCCCCATCGAACATCTGGTTCTGGAAAACATCGTGAGGAAACCGGCGTGTCCCAGAAACAAAAATTCGAAGACATGTGACATTCACCAACCCGCACTGGGCCCGCGTGCTGGATTACGGTCCATTTCCTCTCCTAGAGAGGAGGCCTGAGTCCCAGCAGATGCTTATGCTTATGAACATTTGTTTTGCGAGCAATGAACCTATCCCCCCAACTGCTACGATTGTTCAGGCTTTGTCGGTAATCTTGATTATCCCGTGGGATCTCAATTTCTGCTTTCATTTTACTTCAGATTCAGAAATAGCCTGGACCGATCAATACTCGTAGAACTACGAGTTCAAAACAAATGCAAGAATAAAAGCTATTTTAACGTTCATGCAGGTGCACACTGAGCAACTTTTAGTTGGCAACTGCTTGGACGGCTTGCTACGGTCTATGAAAGGTTGCCGCCGAAATAATGTGTCGTACGTTTTCTAAAAACTTGGACACAAGTGGCTTCCATATCTAGGGTTGCGGAATTTGTTCGAAAGAGTCACCGCGGCCCTGGAACGCAAAGGGCATAAGAAGGATCACGGGTGGGTTTTAGTCAGTAAGAGTCTGACACTCCCTTCCGCTCCGCATAGAGCGGGAGAAGTAATTTGATGATTTCCCATCCAAAAAAGGTGGCTTCCATATTCGAAAACAGTCTTAAGCAGCTCTTAGGCGATTATTTGCGATGAATTTAAGTTTTAGCTGATGTATCCTAATTATAACTAATATTGTACGAGTTAATGCGAAAATGATTTTTTTTGTTTCATTTTCACATCTACATTACTGAACTGATTTTGATGAATTTTAGTACATATATAGTGACTTTTTGGAAAGGACCTCCGGGTAAAAGGAGCAGAGGAAGACCAGTGACACGCTGGGACGACGAGATCAAAAGAACAGCAGGGCCAAACTGGAAACAGATGGCACAAGATAGAGACAACTGGGCATCTTTGGAGGAGGCCTTCCTTCACCCAATGATGGGGTTCCTGCAAGTTGTAGTTTAAATTACATATAAAATTTTAGTAAATAAACTTAAGATAATGTAAAATAACAAGTAGGAAACAAAAGGGCTTTTTTATTTTATTTTATTTTATTTATTTTATAGACGAATAGTTGAAATTTCATACAGCAGTTGAGCCAAGAGCCAAAAAATAACACTATACGTTAACCTTTCTAATCTCTTAAAGTAGATGAAGCCGGTGTTCTCTAACTGAATTCTCTGAGAAGAAAACATTAAAACAAACTCATTGAATTAGAATCACACAATTTCACAAGAATGAAAGTCTCCTAATGGTGAGTAAAACAGTTTCTATGGAATTTCTTCTCCATAGACATTTACGCTTTGGAACGTGTAAATAGCTTGTTGTTGTCGTCTGACTTTGACAATTCAAAAGTAGCTGTAAATGGTTCATTTGTAATAGCAGCGCCCCGCAGTCTTACCCACGCATTTCCCGTTCCCGTAGGAATATGGGGATAAAATATAGCCTATGTTACTCAAGGTGAATGTAGCTTTCTAATGGTGAAAGATTTTTTTAAATCGGTCAAGAAGTTTCGGAGCCTATTAAAAATGCAAACAAACAAAAAAAAAACGGTCAAATCTTTCCTCTTTATACTATTAGTTTAGTAGTCTAGATAAATGCTTTGAATCTTGAAATACAGAATGCCAACTAACATTTGACCCGTTTTTGTGTGCCTCATGAACGTTCGCCAAATAAATAAAAACTTTTCTTTCTTGTTCCCTTAGTGGCCTAGTCTGCGCTGGCTCTTATCCTGAATCAATAGCACAACATAAAAGCTATTTAAACACGAGTAGAATCACGGGCCTCTGTGAACTTTTGTAATAGAATTTCATTGTGTTCGAGAACTATGCTGGGCAGGAATGCGAGCGCGGAATGAGCTGCGCTGTGTGAGGAATGAGATGAACTAAGTCTTTGATTTTATTGTATTGGAGTTTATTGGTTGCAGGCCTTTTTAAACTTAGCTGGTTACTTTTAAGTATAAATGAATGTAGCTGATTTTTAAGTGTTGGCACGAAATGTAATATTTATTACTTAGATTGTTTTTTTGCTTGCCTATTTATTAAATTTTGCTGCAGCTTCTACAGAAACTTTGACAGATCGTAGATGCTGAAGTGACCTTGACTTTTACCGAAAGGACTGGCCCGACATAGGAAAAAAAGAAGAAAGAATTAGCCCAGTAGTGGGACTAAATAGGCTAGCTTCTTCCATATAGTCAATAAGGTTAATCTATAATATGTTGCAGTCAAAACTCTTAACCAGTCAAAAGTACTATTGACTAGCAAAATCAGACAAAAGTACTTTTGACTGATTTTGCTAGGCAATCATATTACAACACTGAAGAGTTTGCTTAAACGCGCTAATCTCAGGAACTACTAGTTCGATTTGAAAATTCGTACAGTTTTAGATAGCCTTTATCGAGGAAGGCTATAGGCTATATATCATCCCGCTAAGACCAATAGGAGCGGAGCACCAATGAAGAATATTTCAAAATCGCGGGGTATAGTAACTATTCCATGCGGACGAAGTCGAGGACAGAAGCTAGTATAAATATAATATTATAACTTTGAAGAGTTTGTTTGGTTGAGCGCGCTAATCTCGATTTGAATAATTATTCGATTGTTGGTTAGCCCATATAGAATAGCACATATTATGTAAATCTAAAGAGACTCTATAAACTATAATATAATTAAAAAGAAGTTATAAGTGCGCTTTGTTTCCGAAGTCCTATTATGTTAAAGAACGTTTTAAGTTCCTTTATGAAACACATCGAAGATATCTGAGGTCATCGGAAAACTTGAGACTGGAGATGCCGATATATTCCACCAGCTTTTACGACAAATCTTTTACGGTTCCAGCGGTGCGGTTATGGAATGCCTTGCCCGTATCGGTAAGGCGTGCTCAATCTTTGTCCAATTTGAAAACAATGGTCAAAAATCACTACCTCTCTCCTTAATAATTTTTATTAGGGTTCTATGCATTTAGTTTCATAATTATTATTGTATATATAATTAGTACACCTAAGACTACCTACATTACTGTATTTCCTTTTCTCTTTAAAATCCATCCAAAGGTTGTTTTGAAAAGATCGCTTTTAGCGATAAGGCCGCCCATTGTGTCACCCTATGTAATGTTTTCATCATCTATATTTTCTATAACTTATGTGGTGTACAAAATAAAGAGTATTCTATTCTTTAAACAGACAAAAATATTGAAAAACTCAACACAAACTATTTGTCCAAACAAGAAACAATTTACCAAAAAACTCTCTGCCTGTGTCTGTTTCCGAACGCATTCAACCCTAATCTCTTCAAGTTAGAGTGAACAGGCTTCTTCTGGGTAAGCTCATTCCATCGTTGACTTTGTCTCTGTCACCTGTGACCTAAACTAGAGTCTAGAGCAAATCCATTTCACAATAAAAAAAAAACAAACTCTAAATCACTCCAAAGACTGAACTCCCCCAAAACACAGTCGCACCAATACCTTATACCACGAACAAGAGATAAACATCCTTTCCTCTACCTATATTCACTAGCCCTGCCATCTATAATGCAATTACAGACCCCATACGAGCAATATAGACCATTTACTAGTTCCATGCTCCTCGTACAGGTAGCTAACTAGATTTCCTCTCTATAGTGGGGGATGGATGGATGCATCGGAAACTGTATTAGAACGGAATTATGGGCGTAATGTATTGTTTCTTGTGTGCTTTGAGAAGGTTTTAAGTCGTTGTTATGGTTCCGTGGCTTGAAAAGAAGGCTAGACAATAGGGATGTTTCCTGAGTAAAAAATATATGATTATGTTTAGTCCGTCAGTTAGATTATAGAAAAATATTGGACACGTATTTTTTCCTTTATCAAATCTATAAAAACTGACGAAGATACAAAGCATCAAAATCAGGAGTGGGGGCTTGTGACGTCACGGCTCGGTAAAAATTGTAGTGAGTAGTGACGTCACACGAGTTTCCAACGCACTGTATAAACTTCATTTTTTGTTTACGTGAAAAAATATAAAATACGTCTCCAATGTTTTTTGGAAATCTATCAGACGGACGAATTAGATTTTTTTAGTCAACTACCCTATTGAATGAGTTACCGTGGCAATGGAATGTAAAGGGTATTTGGAGGAACACGGATGGGTTTTAGTCAGTAAGAGTCTGACACTCCCTTTCGCTCCGTCCAGAGCGTGAGGAGTAATTTTTAATGATTTGTCACCCAAGAACTTATTGGCTCACTTCTACAGCGGGGAGACAATCGAAAGAGTTATCGTAGCTCTGGAACGCGGCAGGCATTAAGAGGAACACGGGTGTGTTTTAGTCAGTAAGAATCTGACACTTCGAGAGCGGGAGGAGTCATTTGATGATTTCTAATCCAAAAAATTATTGGATCACTTCAACAATTTCTATGCTAGATAAGTGACTAAAACCCAGCCGTGGTCCTTCTAGTGCCCTTTGCGTTCCAGGGCCGCGGTGACTCTTTCGAACAAATTCCGCAACCCTAGCAGGCACTGACCCTATGGGGCCCCGTCTTTTTTGCTGACAGCTCTTTGAGACGCGCGTGGAACATTTACCAAAAATTACATTTTTTTTATTAAGTCCCTTTAATTCTAAACGAAATTCTTTCAGTTTTAGAAAGCTGCATTCACCCTGAGTAACATAGGCTATATTTTATCCCCATATTTCCACGGGAACGGGAACAACGCGGGTGAAACCGCGGGGCGTTGCTCGTAAAATATAAGACTGTAACGAAGCAAATTCTAACCAATTTTTAACAGAAAAAAAAACTACGGAATTTTATTAAATACTCAAACTGTTCAGTATACCCCATAAAGATTTCAATTTCCGGAAGTACGCGGTATTGATTGACATTTTTGTCAAGTAGGCCAATGGTTTCATTAAGTACGGTTGTTTCATTATTCAAGTAAGGCTATTTGTAGAATCGTTCATTTTTGTTCCATACTAATCCATAATCCAACATGAGCACGAGAACGACATTGAAAGCTTGTGTATATGTAATCTATACTAATATTATAAAGAGGAAAGATTTGTATTTTTGTATGTAACGAGTAAACTCCAAAACTGGACCGATTTCAAAAATATATATATTTTATCCCCATATTCCCACGGGAACGGGAATTACACGGGTAAAACTGCGGGCGCTTCTTTTTGAAATTGATTATGAATCAAAAGTTGGTATTATTAATCGTTTGCGTTTTTTCCTGAGATTTGATATATATTGTTAGTAGTAAAGTTTGTATAAAAATATTTTTACTGTTCGTTAATTCCGTAAAACTCATAAACGGCATGACCGGTTTTGTTTGTTATTTACGTTGTCAGGACGAGGTTTACATGAATGAATATAATGAAAAAAAAAACCTGTTTGAAGCCTGATGGGTAGCTAGTTTTAAATAAAACCAAGATGAACTACGAAATTTCCAATTTGAAAAATTATAAAGCTGAAACAATCTAGTGTTACCGAATTTCTCGAATTCAAAAAATTGAAATTTGATTTGAAATAACTGTATTTTATTACTAAAAATATAATTCGATTCAAATTTAAGGCTGAACTTTAGACGCGCGAGGCCCCTGCCAGTGCGAGGCCCCTGCCAGCGCGAGGTCCCTGCCAGTGCGAGGCCCCTGCCAGCGTGAGGCCCCGGGCGGTTGCCCTGCTCGCCACCACCTAAACCACCAAGCCACTGTACATAGTGCAACTGAATACCATTATTTTACATAACACGACTGCCTATCTGAATATAGGACAGGTCCTAAGTAATTACGTGGGTAGTAAAACGCTCATAAAATATTTATAGTTCATTCGATCGTAGTTAATTTGTGTAAAGTTCTATCGAGTCAACTAGTGCTGGGTTCCTATAAAATCCGGGGCGTTTTAATTACTGGTTGTTACTTGTTGGTTGGTATATATTCTTTCCTCTTTGCTTATTTAAATCTTTACTTATAATAAAACTAGCGACCCGCCCCGGTTTCGCACGGGTGCAATGCTGAAAAAATGTGTTTACTTACGACATCACAAATTATCAGTGTTTCTCTACTACGTTATGCATTTAGATATACATATAAACCTTTCTATTGAATCACTCTATTTATTAAAAAAAAAAAGCGCATCAAAATCCGTTGCGCAGTTTTAAAGATCTAAGCACACATAGGGACAGACAACATCGGGAAACGACTTTGTTGTATGCTATTTAGTGATAAACGTGAAAGTTTTTATATCTGTTACTCTTTCACGCAAAAACTACTGAATGGATCTTGATGTAATTTGGTACAGAGGTAGATTATATTCTGGAATAACACATAAGATACTGTATATCTCGGGAGTATGTTCCCTTGGGATAATTTTCGACATTCAAACGGACGTAGCCGCGTGCGACAACTAGTGGTTTAATAATAATTTAACCTCCTTTTTAAAATGTTAGATCATCCTCATCATCTCAGTTGACAGACGTCCACTGTTGGACTGTATACATCTCCCTCAAGACTGTTCCTACAGAAAATAACACAATAAATACTTCTTCAAAGTACAGACCTATTTCGTTTGGAATGTAAAGGTCACGGCACAGCTGTGATATATGAATAACCTATTATGGAGATCAGTCCAATCAAATGTATATTTAGGTGCCATATTGCGAAGAAATAGGTCATCTTCACCCGTTAGGGATTTCTGAATTTAAAAAAGGAATTCTGAATACCTTTTGATTTCTTTTGCTAATTATGGCAGTTGGAAATGGATGTCGTTAAAACACGATTTTTAAAAAGCTATGATCACGAATATTGTTTGAAAATAGGTTTTCTATGTTTTTCCATTAGGATTTTGTCATTACAAGCAAGCCTACTGCTTGCCCGCTTCTATTTCAATGTATATGAACTGAATCATTCCAGCAGTTTTGGAACAAATTGCCAGAGATAGACGGAAAATTCATCATTTTCCGTCTATCTCTGGCAATTTGTTCCAAAACTCCATCCAATTATTTTTTTACTGAATGGGAAATCATCAAATGACTTCTACCGCTCTGGGCGGAGTGAAAGGTGATATCCTCCCCTTAATAAACATAATTAAACTTTGTCAATTTTAGTTGGTAAAGTTGTCTTCAACATTAGGGCCTGAGCCGCACGAATCGTTCATTCAGTTATCATACATTCATTGTTGCTCAATCGTTCACTGTCATTCATTCTTGACAGACATTCGCTTCTTCAGTTTCTGTTTGAAGAGTTTTGAAGGATCGAAGTGTTTATCTGTGATATGTATAGGGAACGTGCACGGTGTGGACTATGCCATCTAGTGTTGTAAATCTGAAACTTTTACGTTGTAAATATTTGACCCGTGCTGCCTATAAATATTTGACTTGCCCCCTCCGTTTAGGGGAACGTGCACGAAGTAGACTGTGCCATCTAGCGTTACAAATTTGAAACTTTTAAGTAAAATATACTTGACATTGACGCGTCTGTGCTGCCACCTACAGTTTCTGCACGTTCCCTATACAGGTTTTGTAAATCATCAAATGAATTCTGCCACTCTGGGAAGGGACTATTTGAGAGATTTTTGAGTGGGTACGACACTCCTAACCGCCAGGGTACATTCATGTCAATGATATAAATACCGTAGAAATAAGAATAACCTATTTTACTGAAACATAACAAATGAACTTTACAAAAAATGAAGACGATACAGTGCGTTGATAAAATCACTACGTGCTACAAATTTAACCAGCGACGTGACGTCACCAGCACCCTTTTTTTCTGGATTGGAAATCATCAAATGACATCTCCCACTTTGGGCGGAGCGGAAGGTGAGGAGTGTCAGACTCTTACTGACTAAAACCCACATGTGTTCCTCCTAGTGCCCTTTTGCGGTCCAGGGCCGCGGTGACTCTTTCGAACAAATTCCGCAACCACGTCAACAGCCCCTACTCTTGAACTTTGGTGCGCTTTATTTTTATTATTTTTTTACGGTTTGTATTAACAAAAAATACGAGTCCAATATTTTTTGAAAATCTAACTTTGAAAATGAAAACAAAATATCTAGTTTTAATTTCCGCGAATATTAGTGGGTTGCAGGTATGCACCTCCCTCCCGCCCGCTATATTATGCACATGCAAGATTACTAGGCAAATGCAAGGATATTAAGCACATGCAGGAAGGCAATGCAAAACCCAACACCATTACCGACACGTGTTTCGCCTCTCCACGAGGCATCCTCAGGGGACGTGTTGACTCGCTGACCGTTGAGTTGCGACTGAGCATTTAGTTTTTTTTTTTTTTTTTTTTTTTTTTTTTTTTTTTTTTTTTTTTTGAGTGGACTACTCGCAGTTCAGCACATTAAGGCTGGTTACTGCTCAACCGGGCAATCCCGTGGTTGCCTTAGATTCTAAGGCCCCCAGCCGGGGCTTAAAACTACTTAAAACTAAATGGCCGCTCGCTAAGGGCATCCCCTGTGGGACACGGGCCTCGGCTTAGCGGGGTCATTGAGGAGGGGCAGCAAGGGACAGGCTGGGTCTGATTGATATTATTTAGGGGATTTAACGCTAATGGCTCAGCAGCGCGGGCTGGCTCGTTAGGCAAAAGTCGGGGAGGGTTTTGACGGGGGCGTCGCGATGGACCTCGTCGGCGAGGTCGGAATACGGAACGCGTTCTGGGTTTGTTTTTTCTAAGAGTGCTGGTTTCCCTACTACTCTCTTGGGTCAGGGTGATGGGGTCATCGGGCTCTACAAGGGTGTGCCGCGGTCGGCGGATCTTGCTGATCTGGGAGGGGGTGTATCGGGTGGCCGACGCGATAAGGGGGTTTTGGTGCTTTTCAGCGGACTCTATGAAACGCTTGGAAATGCGTTTCATGAATTGTTTGATGGTGGGGATACGGAGGTCGACATGGAGACGCTCATTTCTAACGTACCACGGGGCTCCCGTAGCCTTTCGGAGAAAACGGTTTTGGATGACCTGCAACCTATGGATTTGGCGGGGCTTAGCGTGTGCGAAGGCTACACACGCGTAAGTCATTATTGGACGTATGCACGTGGTGAAAATGCGTAGTTTGCCTTTCAGGGATAACTTGCTGCGCGCGTTCAGCATGTAATGAAGCCTACTGAGAGCGAATGCGGCACGATTGCGCACCGTCTTAATGTGCTCTCTGAAGGTAAGCTTTCGATCGAGGATCACGCCTAGATATTTGGCTTTCTCAACCCAGGGGATCGGCTTGCCAAATAACGTGATCGGACTGGGACGGGGGGGGAAGAGACGAGTCTTGGGCTTGTAAAACAAGATCGCCTGACTCTTCTCTGGGTTGACTTCCACTCTCCATTTCCGGAACCAAGCGCCTAGTGCGTTTGCGGATCTCTGGAGGTGGCCGGCTATTGCCTTCTCGCTATTGCCGGAGCAATATATCGCCGTGTCGTCAGCGAACAGAGCTAGCTGAGTCTTAGAGCTAGTGGGAATATCGCTAGTAAATAGCGAGAACACTAGGGGGGAGAGAACACCGCCTTGGGGTACTCCGGCGCGAATGGGATGTGGGGACGAAAGTGCACCTTCGATTCGGTACTGAAAGGTGCGGTTCGACAGATAATCTCGTAAGATGAGCACGAGACGATCCGGCACACCGAGCTGGTATAGCTTGTATATCAGCCCGTTGTGCCAGACCTTGTCGAAAGCTTTCGCTATATCGAAGAACAGGGCTCCCGTAACGAGACCGCGCTGGTATTTGGCGGTGATATGTTCAACGATACGGTAGACCTGTTGGACGCAAGAGTGGTTTGATCTAAAACCAAACTGCTCATTGGGGAGGAGGCTCTTGGCTTCGACAAAGTCCTTGAGACGCTTATGAATAAGCCTCTCGTAGATCTTACCTAGGACTTTGAGCAGACTGATGGGACGATAGCTGGACGGGGAGGACTTGGGTTTTCCAGGTTTGGGGATACCGATGACGGTAGCCTCTTTCCAGGTCTGTGGGAACATGTTGTTGGACAGAGCGCCATTGAAGATGGCGGTCATTAACATGATCAGAGTAGCCGGGAAGAGACGAACCACTTTGTTGGTGATTCCATCGGAGCCCGGGGCTTTTCTGGGTTTGAGACGGCCGATGATCTCCTTCACCTCATCAGGTGTGACGGGGGGGAGGGGATCATCGGGGTCCTCTACTGGTGGGAGGGAGGCTCTACGTTCGACTTCGGCATTCACCATATCGAGATGAGCCTTGTCTACTAGTTGGGAGCTGGGGGAGCATTGGGACTCTAGACTGTCGGCCAGGCATTCGGCTTTGTCCTCGTCATCGAAGGCGACGGTGTTGTCGGGACGCGTGAGCGGAGGCATCGAGGCAACCTCAGAGGCGCGTAGTTTCCTCTGAAGTTCCCAGAATGCCTGATGGGTGGGTTCGAGGTCGCCCAGCAACTTATCCCAGCGACTTTCACGCAGTTCAGCGATGCTGTTACTTACTTTACGCTGTAAGTAGCGCATGTGAACCTTGTTAGCTTCGCAGGGAAAGGCGCTGTAGGCACGGACAGCCGCGTTCTTTTCAGTCACGAGCTCACGTACCTCGTCCGGGAGTTTCCAGTGGTGATCACTCACCACCGGAGACTCCTTAGAACATTCGTTCAGGACAGATTGTACGTGATCCGTGAGTGAATTGATCGCGGCTGTCGTGTCTGCGACAGACTCGATTAGGTCGGGGATCTGGTCGAGATGGGGTGACGTGGTAGCCTTCAGCTTTTCGCTTACTTGGCGCCAGTCAGTGGTCATTCGGGTGGGAGGAGTCTGGGTAGGGTCCATCGGCCCTGATCTAGGAGCAAGCTCCAGGATCACGGGTCTATGGTCCGAGTTTAACTCGTCATGCGTCTCCACAGAATGTAACCGAAGGTTGACATTTTTGAGGAGGGCGATGTCAAGTACATCGGGGGAGTGGGAAGGAGAGTGCGGGTAGTGGGTGGGATGCATTGGAGCGATGACATCGAAATTCAGGACGTTGCACAGTTCGAACACTACCTTGCCTCTCGGGTTGGTCGTGTGACTGTTCCAGGAAGGATGTTTGGCGTTGAGGTCCCCCGCCAGTATGACGGAGTCGCTCAGGCCAAGAAGTTTAGTCAGGTCATCTCTCATAGCGGGAGTGTCCACGGAGTTGTTAGGTGGGACATAGGCTGAGATGATCGTGACGGGTTGGTGTCCTGTCATACCTAGCCGACAGACTGAGACCTCAAACTTTTCGAGGGAGGGAGGGTCCATAGGAATGCAGTATAGGGACGATTTATAGTAAATTAGGGTACCTCCTAAGTGGCAGCGGGTCCTATCATTGCGAACCATGCGATAGTTGGCAATTTTGGGGTCCCGATGGGTAGGCTTTAGGAAGGTTTCTTGTATTAATAAGATGTCTAGGTGATGGTCGCGGAGGAATAAGGCGATCTCATCACGTTGGGCTCTAAGGCCATTGGCATTGAAAAACCCTATCCGGAGGGCTGTCGGTTTGAACCTACACGTTACTCGGGACTTATCCATTATGGGTGGGTAAGGGTTGTGTAGATTTGGACGTGGTGAACGACGTCACCGAACTCGCGGAAAACTGCTGAGTGGTCACCTCTGCAGTTTTGAAGCGCCTCGGCCATGGCTAGGGCGCGGGGGGAGTAAAAAGCTTGGTATGTGACCAAAATGATGTTTTTGGACACATCACCAGCTGGGATAGTGGCGGCTTGCGCTGAGGCAGGGGCAGGGGCTGGGGCTGTGGCCCGGGTTGCCTCTGTCAAGGGGGGGCGTGGGAGCGCTACGTCCATGAGGGCCGGGATGGTTTTGGTGGGCTGGGTGGTAGGGGTGGCCTTAGGGGCCTCTGTGGTTTTGGGGGCAGGAGCGCTGGTCCTCAAGGCCGGAAAGTGGGCCTGGTGATTGAGAGCGCTCCATGGGCTGGGGCGTTGTGGACTGAGGGCTGTGGTAGTTTTTCCTACCAGTTGAGGACATTCCCTCTGCTGGCGATCGCTTGCGCGCTTGGCTAGCTTGGGGGCGGTGGGTTTGGGCGCTTTTGGGCAGCCACGGTAGTTGGCCGTGTGGCCAGACTTGCCGCATAAGACGCAGCTGGGCGGCTCAGCGCACTGGGACGGGTCTTTGGGGCGAGTGCAGTCTGAGGTGCCGTGGTCACCCAGGCATTTCACACATCGTGCCTTCGCAAAGCAATTCCGCTGGGAGTGGCCGTACAATTGGCAGTTGTGACACTGGCCAATGATGCCACTCCTGCGGGGCTTTTCGATGGATAGGCCTGAGAGGCCACAGATGTGGGAGATGTTGAATATGGGGTGATGACCGTCTGTCGGATCGCAGACGACCAGAATCATATTGTATGATTCTCCACCTCGGCGGTGCATTCGGTGCACCTCTGCTACGGGGATACTCTGCGACTGAAGGTCGCTGAGAATTTCAGCCGTGGGGATTTCACGGGGGACGTTTTTGACCACCACGCGTGTCTGACGGTCCTCGGGGAGAGTAAAAGAGTGGAAAGGGATTTTCCTGCCCGAGAGGAGTTTGTGCAACTCTCGGTAGTCTTTTGCGGTCGGGACAGTGACTTTGATGCCCAGCTGAACAGCTCGGGCATTGGTATAATTAATTTGCCTGGCCTTGCAGGCAGTGGACACCTCAGTCCATTTGGCCTTGTCGTGAATGAACACGGGTGGCGGAGGTTGGACCTTTGGGGCTGAGGTTTTGGGGACTGAGGCCTCAACCGCCATCGGGCTGGCGGATCGGCTTGCCTGCTGGGAGGACCCAGCTGCCGAGGAGGGGCGGGATTGGGGGGCTGAAGACGGGGGGGAGGGGTGGGTGGGGGCGGCCTTTTTGAGGGCCTGCTCAGAGGGTGGGGACTTCTTCTTCTTCCTCTTCCCTCCGGCTACGACCTGGAAGTCGTCTTCGGAGGAAGAGGAATCAGATGGCTCAGAGGGCGCGGCAATGTCCATTTCCTCTGGGGAGGATGAACGGGAATCGGTGGGGCTCTGGTTCCCGGTAGCGGGTTGGGTGGTGGCGGCGCCGACTGTTGTATTAAGGACAACAGCCGGTTTCGCGGAAGTCGTGGGGGCTGGGGCAGGGTTTTTGGTGATGGGTACCTGTTTGGGTACCCAGTTCTTGGATGCCTGCTTTTCAGTAGGCGGCGGGGAGAGAGGGCTCTCAGGGACCTGACCTTCTTGCTGCACGCGGGCAAGTTCGCTGCCAAATTTGGCAACCAGGTCCTGATCCCTGCAGAGCGCCTCTACTATCAGATCGCCATATTTGGCAGTGATTCCGGTGTCCTTGAGGACGGTGTCCTTGACGAACTCTAATAAATTAGCGTCCGTCATGGTGGGGGGGGGGGGATTTAATTCCTATCTAGCATCCGGGAGCAACGTTTCCGCGACTCCCAGCGCTTCCTACTTCCTAACTCCCCGGGTGGGATATCCCGGGGATGTGTACCCTCCCTGTCGGGTGTAGACAGGGAGGTGAGTGCCTAGTTTTGTGTGCCCTAAGCTTGTAAACCCACTGCCGATCTTATTGTGCAGTGGGGCCCTAGGGTCAGAAGACCGGTCCGGTGTGAAGGGGTTGAGACACCCAACCACACCGGGTGAATGCTGAAAGAGAGCGGGGTTAGACAGATGGCAGCGACTAGGGAAGCCCCCAAGGCCGCGTACCAAAGCCCTTCCGATTTGACTTAGCCCTGAAGGGGCTTGGGCCGGTGTATCGGGTCAACACCCCTTGGCTTCGTTGGCACCGTGAGGTATCCCACCAAGGACCACGAAACTGTGGATTTTCCCAGAAGGGGCACTATTCGTTTTATTGACCCTCCGAAATAGAAACGGAGTCGTCCACTGCCTTGAAAAAGGCGGCTTCGGATAAGGGTTGTAGTCGGCGACCACAGGTGACGTCACGACTGGAGCGTGACGAAACGAACACACACGACACTGAGCACGATAACGGGAGAGCAGCGGAGAGCGGCACGTCCGTCGCGGGCGGGCGTCGGGAGCGGAATGAGCATTTAGTTTTTTTTTTTTTTTTTTTTTTTTTTGAATGGGACCACTCGCAGTTCAGCACACTAAGGCTGGTTACTGCTCAACCGGACAATAGAGCATTTAGTACAAGGCACCCCCCTTTTATACACTGCCACCGTTGGTTATTTGTGTACAACTACCCACAAACATTCGCAGTAAAGGGGAAGAAACCAAATTCGTCTGGTCATTCAACAGTGCAAAATTATTATTATTACTATGTTTAAAAATCTCTAATTGTTCCAAAACACACAGCCGGAAACCCTTATCACAAATATGTAGTATATTAAAACTATTGTTGTCGCGCAAAGAATGGCCGGTATCAATTAAATGTTTCGCGAAATTCGATTTGTCCGAATGGCCATTTCTATACGCGGCAACATGTTCCCCATACCTTATGTCAAAGTTTCGGCCCGTCTGACCCACATACACCCCGTTGCATTCATCACAGACCAGCCTATACACCCCAGACTTTTTACCATTTTCCAAAATATCTTTTCCGTTACAAATACGGCGTATATTCTGGTCCGTTCTGAACGCCACATAAACGTTGTTTTTTCTAAGTAAATTACTAATTCTATCTGAAATGGGGCCCATATAGGTCAGACTGGTCACATATCTATTAATATTAGTACGCGGACATGCATATAATAGTGAACGAACCCTTTCTTTCTGCTTTTTACTAATTAAACTGTCTACCATTGACTTTGAGTAACCGTTAGAAATTGCGATCTGGTAAATAATATTAAGTTCTTTTACATAATTTTCTGCTGATAAAGGATGCCATTAAAAACACGTCATACATATCAAAAGACCAATTAAAAAACCTTGTTCCTATGAATCCGAGGGCTCCTTTGTTGTATGGTCTACCCAAGACCCATAAAGATAACATGCCTGTACGTCCAGTTGTTTCTTACATTGGTGCCCCAGCGTACAATTTAGCTAAACGTCTCAACACTTTGTTGAGAAGTAGAACTTCTTTTAATCCCAAATATAGTTTGAAGAACGGTTTAGATTTAATTGAAAAAGTAAAAAATATCCAAATTCCTTCCAATGCAAAGTTGTTATCCTTAGACGTTGACAGCTTATTCACGAATGTTCCAATCGATGATTGTCTACGTATTCTGGGTATCCAATTTGAGAAGCAACGGTTACATCCTGGGGAAATTGCGGATTTACTTAACCTTACTAGTATTTGCATGAAACAAAATTATTTTAGATTTAATAACCAATATTATATTCAAAAGGAAGGGTTGGCTATGGGGTCGCCTTTAAGTCCACTAATGGCGGAGGTTTTTATGGATAACTTTGAATGTAAACATATAGTGAACGAACCTAATATTCTGTTTTATTATAGATACGTAGATGACATAATTATCTGCTGGAATGGTACCGTTCGACAAATAGACCTTTTTGTTAAAAAACTAAATAAAACTCACCCAAAAATTAAATTTAAATTAGAATTAGAGTCCCAAAACTCCCTTAACTTTTTGGATTTGACTATCACAAAACACAATAGTGACTTAGAATTCCAAATTTATCGAAAGCCGACACACACTGACACGACAATACCAGCCTCTTCTTGTCACCCTCTTCAACATAAATTAGCCGCCTTCCGCAGCTATATTCATAGATTATTTGCCCTCCCCCTTTCAGCAGAAAATTATGTAAAAGAACTTAATATTATTTACCAGATCGCAATTTCTAACGGTTACTCAAAGTCAATGGTAGACAGTTTAATTAGTAAAAAGCAGAAAGAAAGGGTTCGTTCACTATTATATGCATGTCCGCGTACTAATATTAATAGATATGTGACCAGTCTGACCTATATGGGCCCCATTTCAGATAGAATTAGTAATTTACTTAGAAAAAACAACGTTTATGTGGCGTTCAGAACGGACCAGAATATACGCCGTATTTGTAACGGAAAAGATATTTTGGAAAATGGTAAAAAGTCTGGGGTGTATAGGCTGGTCTGTGATGAATGCAACGGGGTGTATGTGGGTCAGACGGGCCGAAACTTTGACATAAGGTATGGGGAACATGTTGCCGCGTATAGAAATGGCCATTCGGACAAATCGAATTTCGCGAAACATTTAATTGATACCGGCCATTCTTTGCGCGACAACAATAGTTTTAATATACTACATATTTGTGATAAGGGTTTCCGGCTGTGTGTTTTGGAACAATTAGAGATTTTTAAACATAGTAATAATAATAATTTTGCACTGTTGAATGACCAGACGAATTTGGTTTCTTCCCCTTTACTGCGAATGTTTGTGGGTAGTTGTACACAAATAACCAACGGTGGCAGTGTATAAAAGGGGGGTGCCTTGTACTAAATGCTCAGTCTCCATGTCGACCTCCGTATCCCCACCATCAAACAATTCATGAAACGTATTTCCAAGCGTTTCATAGAGTCCGCTGAAAAGCACCAAAACCCCCTTATCGCATCGGCCACCCGATACACCCCCTCCCAGATCAGCAAGATCCGCCGACCGCGGCATACCCTTGTCGAGCCCGATGACCCCATCACCCTGACCCAAGAGAGTAGTAGGGAAACCAGCACTCTTAGAAAAAACAAACCCAGAACGCGTTCCGTATTCCGACCTCGCCGACGAGGTCCATCGCGACGCCCCCGTCAAAACCCTCCCCGACTTTTGCCTAACGAGCCAGCCCGCGCTGCTGAGCCATTAGCGTTAAATCCCCTAAATAATATCAATCAGACCCAGCCTGTCCCTTGCTGCCCCTCCTCAATGACCCCGCTAAGCCGAGGCCCGTGTCCCACAGGGGATGCCCTTAGCGAGCGGCCATTTAGTTTTAAGTAGTTTAAGCCCCGGCTGGGGGCCTTAGAATCTAAGGCAACCACGGGATTGCCCGGTTGAGCAGTAACCAGCCTTAATGTGCTGAACTGCGAGTAGTCCATTCAAAAAAAAAAAAAAAAAAAAAAAACTAAATGCTCAGTCGCAACTCAACGGTCAGCGAGTCAACACGTCCCCTGAGGATGCCTCGTGGAGAGGCGAAACACGTGTCGGTAATGGTGTTGGGTTTTGCATTGCCTTCCTGCATGTGCTTAATATCCTTGCATTTGCCTAGTAATCTTGCATGTGCATAATATAGCGGGCGGGAGGGAGGTGCATACCTGCAACCCACTAATATTCGCGGAAATTAAAACTAGATATTTTGTTTTCATTTTCAAAGTTAAAATGGATTTCCGCAAAGTAACGCCTGACTCAATCAATTTTAGAAAATCTAACTGACGGACTAAATGGAATTATGATTTTTATTTGTAGTAAAATACCCAATCCTCCTGTATGATACTGTGCCAAACTGAATATCAAAGAATAATATGTTTTCTGATCATAACAATACACTATTTTGTAAAACACAAAATTAATTAACGCAAAACTTTACCCTTATTACGTAATTTTCATTATTTAATGAGACCTAAGGGAGTAGTCTCGTGACCTCATTTTTTTAATGGCAACTCTTTGAAATTACACAAATAATATAATAATCCCAAAGGATTAGGGAAACATAGAATAGGTATTGTGAAATGACAAAGTGACAACGTGATCTTCAAAAGTTAAGTCCGCGTGTCTAATCGATCCCTTACGTTTTATTATTTCATAATATCATAATCAGCCTTTTAACGTTCCCACTGCTGGGACACAGGCCTCCTCTCTAGGAGAGGGAATGGGCCGTAATCCACCAAGCGGGCTCAATGCGGGTTGGTGAATGTCACATGTCTTCGAATCTCTGGTTCTAGGACATGCCGGTTTCCTCACGATGTTTTCCTTCACCGTTTTGAGAGCAGTGGTGAAGAAATGAATTACACAAAATAATGCGACTGGCTAGGTTTGAACCCGCGACCTACGATTCGTAAGTCGGGGCCGTTACCACTCGGCCACCACTGCTCGCGCTTTGTTATTTATTTAAACTTTATGTACAATAGTGGTACATGGGCGAACTTAATGCAACAAGGCATTCTCTACCAGTCAACCTTTGGGTTAAACAGACAACACTGTTGTAAGTGTACAACAAATAAATAAAATACAAAATATATGTACGTATGTATGTATGTTTTGTACTTTTAGTGTATACTTAGTTTTCGCTGATATCATGTATGATACGTCTTTTCCCAAATATGTACGACCGTTGCGGAATTTCTTCGAAAGAGATGCTGCGGTCTTGGAATGCAAAGGTTATTAAACAATTAATCAATCCTTCGCAAGAAAGAAACTCAGTAGTTTCCTTTGACCGAAATACAGTTTATCTGTCTGCCAAAACTTTTAAATTCGTTCTAAAGAGTCACCGCGGCCCTGGAATGCAAAGGGTTAGCGTTAGAAGGAACGCGGATTGGTTTTAGTCAGTAAGAGTCTGATACAAGGAGTGTCAGGTAGAGGACGATGAAATTTTGCTTCCAGTATTTAGGTACATAATATAGAACTACACATATCGTCTCAACCGTAGAATGAACTCTGATCTGAGGGGGATTGCTAGTTTTCTCGTCGAGGCGATCGGTGGCGGCGACCTCTCGCGCTCGGCCCTGGGTCGAGCCATGGTCCGGAGCGAGGAGGCATGGGAAGCGGTCACCTCCTGCGAAGCAGTAATGCTAGCGAAGGAGGAGGCGGAACGCGTGCGAGAGGGAAACCTTACGCCCCAGCTGCCGCAACAGAAGAAGACGCTTCGGGCGTCGGGAAACGCAGGGTGATTCCCGGCTACAGTAGGCGCGGGCCTGCGGATGGCGAGCTATGGGGGGCTCGCCATCCGATAGCAACCAGGCCCGAGTCGACGGCGCGTCGTGTTCCACGCGCTCAAAGAGCCGTCAGCATCGAAGACGGGGCTCCATAGGGTCAGTGCCTGCTAGGGTTGCGGAATTTGTTCGAAAGGGTCACCGCGGCCCTGGAATGCAAAGGGCGTTAGAAGGAACGCAGATTGGGTTTATGCAGTAAGAGTCTGATACTCTCTTCCACTCCGCTCAGAGAGGAAGAAGTCATTTGATGATTTCTCATCCTTAAAAAAATATTTCAAGTACGTTGGGGTCGACTTCAAATGTAACTGAATACTCTTTTCATGAAGAATACTGAATACTTACCAGTATTATTCATGAAGATTCTAAGTAAAAAAAAAAAGTATAAAATAACTTTAATTTCGGAAGTCGGTGTTCAAATGGGATCACACGACAAGCACCAGCTTTCGAATACAAAAAGAATCATCAAAATCGGGACACCCAGTACAAAGTTATGAGGTAACACACAAAAAAAAAATCAAATTGAGAACCTCCTCATTTTTGGAAGTCGGTTAAAATTGTCAATGTCAATGTGTTGAGTTTCATGAACCGAGACAAATCGATATTTTATGCAGTGATAAGATTATGCTTATCATAATTTCGTTAACTAATAAAAATAAAACTGAATGTGTGTGGTATCATTTTATCGGGCAACTATTGACCCAAGCTACTCTGGTTTCAGCTGGAATAAATTTATACCACTCCGAGCAGTGGTAGCCGAGTGGTAATGGCCCCGACTTACGTATTGTAGGTCGCGGGATCAAACCCAGCCAGGCGTATTACTTTGTGTAATTAACTTCATCACCACTGCTCTCAAAACGGTGAAGGAAAACATCGGGTGGAAACCGACATGTCCTAGAACCAAAAACTCGAAGACATGTGACATTCACCAACCAGCACTGGGCCCGCGTGGTGGATTACGGCCCATTCCCACTCCTAGAGAGGCCTGTGTCCCAGCAGTGGGGACGTTAAAATGCTGATTATAAAAAACTTATGCATTTGCAAGTATTGCCTTTCATGGATGCTAAAATACCGACAAATGATATCACTAACTGACCCACGCAACTTTATCTGCGTCACATAAGAGAGAAAGAGAAAAAGGAACCCCGTTTTTGCAACATTCTTCATTGGTGCTCCGCTCTTTTTGATCTTAGCGTGATGATATATAGCCTATAGCCTTCCTCGATAAATGGGCTATCTAACACTGAAATAATTTTCAAATCGGACCAGTAGTTCCTGAGATAAGGGCGTTCAAGCAAACAATCTCTTCAGCGGTAATATATAACGTAACTTAATCCAGATGACTCCATAAACCAACGTACAATGTTCACTGCGGACCCCCGCTCTTCCGCCATAAAATGTCCTATGTTGATACATATGGAACCCACTATCTCGTGAAATAAAACGATAAGAAATATACACTACACAGCATTTAACTACGCTGGGGCGTTGTTACAAAATACCAAAAAATCAAAATGTTAAGTCTTACCGTTTCAAAGTTACACAAGTCAACAACTTCTCTAAGCTCTACTGAAAACTATCTATCCTTTTTTTTGGATAGGAAATCATCAAATGACTTCTCCCGCTCTGGGCGGAGCGGAAGGGAGTGTCAGATTCTTACTGACTAAAACCCACCCGTGATCTTTCTTGTGCCCTTTGCGTTCCAGGGCCGCGGTGATTCTTTCGAACAAATTCTGCAACCCTAGCAATCCTGCAGATCAGACTTTATTCTACGGATGAGTCGATATATTAAGTAGTTCTGTGTTGTATATATCTAAATACTGGAAGCAAAAGTTCATCGTCCTCTCCCAGCGAGGGAGGTGCGCCATTGAGTAAATACTCACTTAACCGTGAATTGATCGCCGTAAACACTGCGTAGTGCTCTGCCGAACGCTTTTAGCCTGTGACCAATTCGATCTTAAAACGACAGTAAGAGTTAAATTGTTATTAGTACGTAAGAGCTGGATATTGAATTGAGATTTAGAAGTTAAGAACGTGTCTGAACCCTTTGATGTTGAACTGTTAGAGACTCCAGAGTGAATTCGATGAGTTTTTTTTTTAATGGACCACTCGCAGTTCAGCACACTAAGGCTGGTTACTGCTTAACCGATTGTTCCTGTGGTGGCCTCAAATTAATTTAAGGCCCCCAGCCAGGGCTTAAAACTACTTAACAACTAAATGACTGCTCGCTAAGGGCATCCCCTGTGGGACCCGGGCCTCGGCTTAGCGGGGTCATTGAGGGAGGGCAGCAAGGGACAGGCTGGGTCAGGTTGATATTATTCTTGGAGATTTAAAGCTAATTGCTCAGCGGCGCAGGCTGGCTCGTTAGGCAAAAGTTGGGGGTGGGGGGGGGGGGGTATTGACGGGGCGTCGCGATGGACCTCGTCGGCGAGGCCGGTATACGGAACGCGGTCTGTGTTTGTTTTTCCTAAGAGTGCTGGTTTCCCTACTATTCTCTTGGGTCTGGGTGATGGGGATCCATGGGCGTACCCAGCTTTTGGCCTATAGGGGGAGGCAAGTCAGACTTTTAAAGTTAGAACAAAGACACCTACATGAAACATTAGGTATCTATATGTAGTGTGTAGTACAAACAGCCGCAAATGATCCTGCTTTATAGGTTGTTAAATAAATATGAACATGCATTTTTATTTTTAACCGACTTCTAAAAAAGGAGGAGGTTCTCAATTCGGATGTTTGTATTTTTTTTTTTTTTTTTTATGTTTGTTCGCGCATAACTCCGTCGCTTTTCAACCGATTTGAAAAATTCTTTTTTTGTTCGAAAGGGTATACTTCCCAAATGGTCCCATGAAAATTTTATCGAAATCGACCAAGCGGTTTTCGAAAAATCTAAAAAAAATATCTAATTTACCTACATTGACGACCTCTTAGTTTACTCTGCAAAGGAGCAGTACGTTTTTTTTTACACCAATGTGATTGTTTACACCAATGTGATTGGTTCGTTTAGGTGGGGGAGGGGAGGGGGTTTAGGTACCACTAAAAAGTGAAAAATAAAAAACTTTTTACAAAAAAAATACAACCGACTTTTCCACAAAAAATCAAAAAAGTACAAAATAACTTTGATTTCGGAAGTCGGTGTTCAAAAAATGAAAAAGGAACCACAAACACCGAGTTCCGAAATCAAAGTTATTTTGTACTTTTTTGATTTTTTGTGGAAAAGTCGGTTGTATTTTTTTTGTAAAAAGTTTTTTTTGACTCATTTTTTATGGCAATTACACCGTGCAATGTTTGCCAATGTTTTGCGCGGTTTGTTCAAAAGTTTGCACACATTAAGGCCCCATTTACACTTTGATTAGTGATTAGGCGAGTTCATACATTTTCTGCGAGGTTTCCAGGGGGGGAGGGGGGGCAGCTGCCCTCCCCTGCCCTTCCCTGGGTACGCTTTGTGCGAAATGAAGGATCAGAATGTATTTTGCTTAACATTATCAGATAGTTTTTATGTATCGTCTTTGATACTTAATTCTCACAAATACAACGATGGATAAAAATTTAACTTTCTACCTCTTGCTACCTAATACTTTGGTAAGACATAATTACATATAAATTCAGTCTATCTAAGTCAAAATTTCCTCCAAAGCCAAAACGTTCGAATACTCAACATTCTCAGAATATTTAAATATTCAAGATTCAGTTGTTTGAATAAGACAGCCACGGCCTTTGTAGGCAAGGAGAGAGGAAACTTCAAAATAATGTTATCGTGAATATATAATAAGTTAGTGTGCGTTGAGAGACCTAATTAACTGGCTCTTGCCCACGGCTTTAGCTGCTTTTTTTTGGATGGGAAATCATCAAATAACTTCTCCCGCTCTGGGCGGAGCGGAAGGGAGTGTCAGACTCTTACTCTAGCAGGCACTGACCCTATGGGGCCCCGTCTCCTTTGCTGACGGCTCTTTGAGGCGCGCGTGGAACACGACGCGCCTTCGACTTGGGCCTGGGTGCTATCGGACGGCGAGCCACCCATAGCTCGCCATCCGCAGGACGGCTTTAGCTGCTTGGAAATAGGATATTCTTTCGAGCGTCGCTGGTAACATTTTGCTTATTCTTGTGCTTGTACCTTGCGCCGGTCTAGCGTTGTATGGATAGACTATTATGCCCAATAATATTGGTTCTGTTACGACTGACTTGTAACCTACTGTACTCAAACAACCTCTGAGTTTGTTTCGGTGTTTCTTCTCAGGGTAGTCGGCTAGGAAACACCGGCTTCATCTAGCTTAAATTGACCAAAAATATTGGACGTGTAAAAGTGTTATGTTCAAGCTACAAAAATAGTATTTGGTTATTCCAAATATGTTGAGATCATCTTCTGTGTAATTAAATTCGAATAAATATTTGTATTTAACATAGAGGGACTGCCTATACGACACCCACAGCTCTTTTTTCGTCAATCATCAAATCGTTGAGCTCCTTAAAGTTCTAAGTTTGAGCTACACGATAACTGACAAATGCTTGCACTGTTTGGACAGGTCCACTCAAATCTGTGTGGTACTTTCCTCAAAAGACCACTTCAGACACCAACCTACATGGTTCTCATATGATTTGACCAGTACAATTGTATGGACTTCAAAAGAGACCTTGACCTCTGAGTTTGTTTCGGTGTTTCTTCTCAGGGTAGTCAGCTAGGAAGCACCGGTCTCATCTAGTTTATAACGACCAAAAAGATTGATGTGTAAAAGTATTTCGACGGCTCCTAAGTATACTGAGTCAACTGTACTTCTAATAACTTTACAGGAGGGCGATAAGAAGAGCGAATGGTTATATTTAAATTGTTAATACAACCAAGAAAAAATAACTAATCATAGTGAGTTAAATATAATAAACCCTATCATCTGTACATAACAAATTTCATATTATTTTATTAATTTATGAGATAATGTAGATAAACTAGTATACGGCGATTATTTCTTTATTAAAAATGGATCAACTACCACTTATATTTTTATACGTCGCATTATTTAATCTACGTTTTGGGGAGAAATTACTTAATAAGTGTGGCAAAAACTGTTTTTATTTACTTATTGGATTTTTTACGTATTATAATTCCTTTCATGAACTCATATTTTGTTAAAATATAATAAGTTGACTCATTATACGTGGATATCATTTTAAAAGTGAACCATCCGTAAATTGAGTCAAGTGTGGTACAAGATAGTTAAAATAATCAAAACCGCTTTTAACGTTCAATATTTAATTAAAGAGATCTCGAAATTCTATTGGTAACATTAACACAACTTTAGGATATCTATAAAATTAACAAAAATCAACAATACCAGACATAAACACAAAGGCTTAGGTAGGTCTAGTCTTAGATAACAAAAATACAAAATATTGATTGTATCAATTGCGTATTTCTGTAAAATATGAGGATTATTTGTTAATTAATTAACCTTAGGTACGAGTATGAGGTCAGTACTTAATAGTTACGAAAAAACAATATCTAGAAAAAGAAAAAAAAGACAAATTATATTTTTAGTTATTCAAAAACAAGTGATATTCCTTAGGTATCACGAATTTGTTGCTCATGTCCATTAAATCTATGTGTTAATTTTTATATATTAGGATTGGCCTATAGTAAGCTGAGCGAAGATCACCTACATATATTAGGGACAGTTTGATTACGTGTTACATAAATAATTTTATACAATCATTTGTAAGGATTTTCTCAATTTCTATTTCAGTGACTAATTCCATTGCATCTTAGATGCATCACAGGCAAAACTCCAGTTGTTGAACTTTTTAAGCACTGTTTTGAGATCCATTACAATATCTTGAGAGACTTTGATGACCTTATAAGGTTTATGGTCGGTTTTTCCACGACTGCCCAAAAAAGGAGTGTAATGTTTTCAGGGTTTTTGTATGTATGTTTGTGATTGTTTTTATTACACGATATCAATGTATGTGGTTTCGTTAGATGTGTTGATTTATCCCGGGTTAGTGAAAATAAAAAAAATATATAATATGTGTCGCATAAAAGCGACACAAGCGGTCAAAAGGTTAACAGGACTACCAAAATAAAAAGTTTGTTAATAAAAACGACAATATTTAGTTTTCATGAAAATAGACTACGTATACTGTCATAGTCCAAAGCTTGCTTAGTACATAGCAAAAAAGGTACGAAATGAAAAAAAAAATTGTTAAAATTTAAAAAAAAAACACGTCTGCCATGTCAAAAATTAACTAAAAAATTAAAAACAATATAGATAATAATCTTTTAATTACAGTCGGGGGACGGTTCCTTTGAATAGTTCCTACAGGTCCCCCGAATGCAACAAAAATATTATTATATACTTTTTGACATGGCAGGTGTGTTTTTAATTTTTTTAATTGTTTGTTTTTTTAGCAAATTGAAACGCCATGTACAATAATTGAGCAGGTGTATGTAGTATTTTTTCTTTCTATTACTGTCTGTCTGTCTTTCTGTTTGCCTTTCTATTACTGCATACATACTACCTCCCTCGTTTTTGTGTGACCAACAATCAGAAAACGATGACTAATTTATATATTGTATTTATAACTTTCTATATACATTAAAAAAAACTATTCTGTTCCGATCTGACTGCAGTTATCTGATCAGAATCATCTAAACACTTTAGGGAATGATGGAAATCCGGCAAAATACTTTTTATTGGAATCTTTACGAGTATGAAGCGATTCCACAGGCGAAAAACCTGCAACATAATCAAGTACACTACGTTTTGTGTCATCAGTCTTTGATCTAGTCTCCTCGGACATTTTTTCATAACATTTCTTTCAACACGTTGTAGGACAGAAAACATAATAATACAAGAAAATCTACTATTTCTTGATTACAAAAACCTCATAATTACGTCCGCACACCACGCTGTTTCGACGTATACTGAGTCAGTTTCAACTTTCGCGAATTCGCGTCCCGCGTATACTGGTAGCATGCACTTGACTCAGTGTACTGCGTGCAAAATAAATAAATTAGTATACTTGATCCAATATACGTTATTTTTTCTTAGTTATTTATAGAGATATGAATTTTATTTTTTTACGGGTAGATAGGAAATGATTTAATTATTGTTAATATACTAAAAAGTGCATTTCTCAAAATTTGTTAGTTGACTCAGTATACTTAGGAGCCATCGATTTAAAAGTATTTTTTACAACCTACTTACAAAATGAATATAATTTATCATTTAGCTTTTATGACGGTTCCGAAATAAATCTAATTTTAACCAACCACACATAGATTACTTCCTTGGTACCTAGATAATTTATTTAATTTTCTAACTTATCCAAATCATTGTTTTAATTTTATTTCTATTGTAAATTGTAGATACTTTTATGGATCATGTAAAAGATTTTAATTTCAGAGTCGTGTCATAGCCCTAAGTATGCATGCCAAATCGTTTTATCTATTACAACGAGTTTGTGAACTCATAAGTCTACCTACCACTTTAAAGAAACACAATTGTGATGTAATCTTATCAGTAACCTCAGAGCGAAGAGTGATATAACTCGACTAACATCGCTTTTATGCTCCGTTTACGACCTCGATGACCATAATAAAGGTTCCGACGATGAAAATGTATACATATAACAACAGTAACTTTTATTTTGGATGGGAAATCATCAAATGTCTTTTGTCGCTCTGGGCGGAGTTCCCTTCCACTCCGCCCAGAGCGACAAAAGACATTTGATGTGTCAGACTCTTACTGACTAAAACCCACCCGTGTTCTTTCTTGTGCCCTTTGCGTTCCAGGGCCGCGGTGACTTCTTCGAACAGTGGCCATAGCGGAATCTTCTATGCTGACATCTCATTGAGGCGAGCGTGGAATACAACGCGCCATCGACTCGGCCCTGGGCCCCAAGTCTGCTATTACAATAGTGTCAGAATGGTCTATCATTGATCTCATAATGGTCAATTTTGACAAGTTTGGTAATCTACTAATATATAAGCGTCACTATGACTTTCCAATGGTCAACCACTGACACTTCATTGAAAGAAATGGCATAGAATGGTAATCTCGTACATAATGACAAATGAATGACAGACGTATGCGGTAATCTGCTAAATTTTTATTTTGACTGTTCCTTTTATCGGTGACCTACCATTAGAACGTCATTGTGCAGTCATTTCTTTTAATAGCTCGGTTATCAAAAAGTGTTACGAGATCATTGACCGACCAATGATCGACCATTATGAATTTAGCAGATTACGAACGTTTGGCAAAATGACAATGGGGTCGTGTTGGAATGACAAATTTATAAAAATAGCAGACTTGGGGCCCTGGTTGTTATCAGACGGCGAGCCACCCATCGCTCGCCGTCCGCAGGCCCGCGCCTATGGTGGCCGGGAATCGCCCTACGGCACCCAACGCTTGGGGCGTTTTCTTCTGCTGCGGCGTCTGGGGCGTGAGGTTTGCTATTACGAGAAACACGGACCGGTTTTAGTCAGCAAGAGTCTAACACTCCCTTTCGGCAGAAGCGGAAGAAATAATTTGATGATTTCCCCTCCATAAAAAAGGGCGGTACCTAATCATCAAGTTTAAACATCACTATTTGTCAAACGCTACTTTTTATCTTGGAACAACGCAGTTTCCAGCGAGTAAGGCCTCTGGGCCACAAGAAAAAGCTTATGTTAAAATATTGTCATTTGCACGCCACTCTCGAAGTTTTGCCAATCCTTATGGCCAATATAAAAGTATGTTTTATTGGAGACCGTCTCTTTTCGGACGCTCACCGATATTCTATAAGTTTATGATCAGTGTCCGACTAGACGATATGATTCAAAGGGTTCAAGATACTTTGTGGGTAAATATTATAGCTGATACGTTTTAGATATAACTTAGTGAGATAGAAGATCTTTATTAGGTGCCAATTGGAGTCCACAATCATAAAAGGAGATGTGAAAGGTTTATTTGTATACGACCTCTGCATAATTGGGAAAGTTTCGCTATAGATTTCCGAAAATATTGGACACATTTTTTTTTGATGGCGTGGACGTTAATTGCAGCGTCCGTGGCATTCATTATATCCCTCAAAGCACAGATGCATGAGCACTTGGGGCACTCCAGCGTGTGGCTCATGTTCTGATCAGGAGCGCCGCACTCACATTGAGTACCCGACGGGTCTATCAAACCCCATTTCGCCAGGACCCCAAGTCTGATATTTTTATAAATTTATCATTCCAATACGATCCCATTGTCAATTTGCTAAGAGTTCGTAATCTGCTAAATTCATAATGGTCGATCATTGGTCGGTCAATGGTCTCGTAATAGTTTTTGATAACCAAGCTATTAAAAGCAATGACTGCACAATGACGTTCTAATGGTAGGCCACTGATCAAAGGAACTGTCAAAATTTTAGCAGATTACCGCATACGTCTGTCATTCATTTGTCATTATGTATGAGATTACGTTTCTATGCCATTTCTTTCAATGGAGTGTCAGTGGTTGACCATTGGAAAGTCATAATGACGCTTTTATATTAGTAGATTATGAAACTTGTCAAAATCAACCATTATGAAATCAATGATAGACCATTCTGACACTATTGTATGTAATAGCAGATTTGAGGCCCTGGTTCCTGGAAATCCATTTTAATTTGTAATTGAAAACAATATATCTAGTTTTAATTTCCGCGAATATTAGTGGGTTGCAGGTATGCACCTCCCTCCCGCCCGCTATGTTATGCACATGCAAGATTACGAGCGACTGAAACAACTCGCAACGCAACGCAGTCGCAACTCAACGGTCAGCGAGTCAACACGTCCCCTGAGGATGCCTCGTGGAGAGGCGAAACACGTGTCGGTAATGGTGTTGGGTATTGCTTTGCCTTCCTGCATGTGCATAAAATCCTTGCATTTGCCTTGTAATCTTGCATGTGCATAATATAGCGGGCGGGAGGGAGGTGCATACCTGCAACCCACTAATATTCGCGGAAATTAAAACTAGATATATTGTTTTCAATTTCAAATTACATAGAATTATATTATTTATTCAGGAAATATCCCTATTGGGACCATAAACTGAACGTGTTTATTATTTCAGATGAAAGATCGACTCAACTTTCACTCAAAGCTTCCCCAAAAACTTCAACAAAAACGCGCCTCTAGAAAGCGAACTATGTAGATTAAAACCACTAGAAAACCTCCCGCAACAAGTTCAAAAAGCAGTACGTAAAATAGAAAACATTTCTAGTACCTAACCACAAAAAGAGGAATAAAAAAAGCCCTTAGTTTTCAATTGAAATACCTCAGCGGACTTCGTTTGATAGATTTCGTGTGAGGCTAACAAAAGCGGTTTGAAAAAAGTTCAACTAAAAAAAGAATTCAGTTAGAATTTCAACTCTATGGAAAGCGTTTGTTTGGTGTAGAAGAATTGTAGTTTTTTTTTATTGTGTTGTGTGTGGAAATGCGGGATTTGTATGGTAAACCATACTTGAGTCTCTTCATGGCCAGTTATAATGTTAGTCGTGTAAAAGCAGATAATGATCTGCCTATAAAGGCAGATCATTATCTGCTTTTACACGACTACCGGAAAAACGGATACCGGATTCGGATATAAATCCGAATCCGGTATCCGTTTTTACAATAAACTTCCACTTTCTTTTCTTGACCTGCCTTTTAACTCATTTAAAGCTAAAGTTAAATCTAACTCTTGTTCGAAGGCATATTATTCTATTAATGGCTATAAGGATAGTTGGTCGCTGTATTGAACGCCAGACAATATCATATTTATCATGACTTGTTCTTTCTCCATAAGTTAGCATATGACAGGTTATATGAGTTCATAAATTGTTTTATTTTTTGTGTAAATTTTGTTGACTATTTAGGTCAATCTGTTTTTACTTAATTGATTGAATCTACTCTTTACAATCTTTTATAGTGAATTGATTTTTTTTCCTACCTTTGGCATGTAATGACTTTGCATACTATTGTATAAATTCAAGTTCTTAAAACGCAACAGACAGATGTGTTGCTGGGGAGTTTGTTGCGCCACTTCTTCCCAGCTGAAACACTTGGAAGTGGTGACGGGTGGGCGTTTTGGGGGACGGTCTTTATGTAAAATTTGACGTTCAAAAAGTGCTGTCGCTCAGCCTAGTTTGAATAAATGACTTTTTTTTTTACTTAACTATGTTGGGGTTGGCTTCAAGTGGAACTCGATGCGGCTGACTACCAGTATTTTGCATGGATCAACCATGCATGACATTCAAACAAATTCGGTTAACAGTTAACACGATACGTAAGGACAACTGGCTGTCAATTTTTCGCTGGACTGGTTGTCACTGAACAAGCACGCAAAGGGTTCCGCACATTATTTTTTGTATTTTTTTCCTATATAAGTAAAGAACTAGTTTCTTTATCATTCACACACGACTGATCCTATAAGGGTTCCGTCTTTTCATTCAAATGTACAGAACCCTTTTTTTCTGGATGGGAAATCATCAAATGATTTCTCCCGCTCTGGGCGGAGCGGAAGGGAGTGTCAGACTCTTACTGACTAAAACACAACCGTGATCCTTCTTGTGCCGTTTACGTTTCAGGGCCGTGGTGACTCTTTCGAACAAATTCGATTAAATCTACAGAACCCTTAAAATCAATTAACAACCTGAACTAACAGATCTTGGAATGTTTTGTTTCTGAAGTACTACCACCATATTATATTATATACAATTAAAAAACCACTCACTGATTGACTGATTGACTGATTGATTGATTGATTGACATAATTGTTCTCCCACTTCCCGTGCTAGGAGGGGAAAACTTTTTATGGGGTTGTATAGAAGGTGTCGGGGTGAGTATGGGAAAAATCTGAAACTACCCCTTTTCAACCCCCTTCTTTCAACCCCATTGCTTATCTCGGAAACCTGACGTCGAAGAGAAAAATGGTTTTCGGGGTTGTATAGAGGGTGTCTGGGTGAGAATAAAACGAAAAAAAAATTACCCCTTTCCAACCCCCTTTTTACAACCCCTTTGCGTATCTCGGAAATCTGACATTTTAGAGAAAAATGGTTTTCGGGGTTGAATAGAGGGTATCTGGGTGAGTATATGGCCAATAAAAAAATCAACCCTTTTCAACCCTTTTCAACCCCCTTGTTTCAACCCCTTTGCGTATCTCAGAAACCTGACATTCTAGAGAAAAATGGTTTTCGGGGTTGTATAGAGGGTGTCTGGATGAGTATGTAGCCAGTAAAAAATTCAACCCTATTCAACCCTTTTCAACCCCCTTGTTTCAACCCCTTGGCATATCTCGGAAACCTGACATTGTGGAGAAAAATGCTTTTAGGGGTTGTATAGAAGGTGTCTGGATGAGTATATGGCCACTAAAAAATTCAACCCTATTCAATCCTTTTCAACCCCCTACTTTCAACCCCTTTGCGTATCTCAGAAATCTGACATTTTAGAGAAAAATGGTTTTCGGGGTTGTATAGAGGGTATTTGGGTGAGTATATGGCCAATAAAAAATTCAACCCTTTTCAACCCCCTTGTTTCAACCCCTTGGTATATCTCAGAAATCTGACATTGTAGAGAAAAATGGTTTTCGGGGTTGTATAGAGGGTGTTTCGATGAGTATATGACGAATAAAAAATTCAACCCTTTTTAACCCCCTACTTTCAACCCCTTTGCGTTTCTCAGAAACCTGACACAAATTATTATTTTCACAGGGAAATAATAATTGTTAGTCAAAAAATACTAAAAAGACACCGCGGGTTGCTTGCAACTCGCGCCCCCAAGCGAAATACTAGTTATTATATTATATATAATTAAAAAACCACTCACTGATTGACTGATTGACATAATTGTTCTCCCACTTGCCGTGCTATGAGGGGAAAACGTTTTATGGGGTTGTATAGAAGGTGTCGGGGTGAGTATGGGAAAAATCTGAAACTACCCCTTTTCAACCCCCTTCTTTCAACCCCATTGCTTATCTCAGAAACCTGACGTCGAAGAGAAAAATGGTTTTCAGGTTTGTATAGAGGGTGTTTGGATGAGTAGAAAACGAAAAAAAAAACTACCCCTTTTCAACCCCCTTTTTACAACCCCTTTGCGTATCTCAGAAATCTGACATTTAAGAGAAAAATGGTTTTCGGGGTTGTATAGAGGGTATTTGAGTGAGTAAATGGCCAATAAAAAATTCAACCCTTTTCAACCCCCTTGTTTCAACCCCTTTGCGTATCTCAGAAACTTGACATTGTAGAGAAAAATGGTCTTCGGGGCTGTATAGAGGGTGTCTGGATGAAAATATGTCCAAAAAAAAATCAACCCTTTTCAACCCCCTTCTTTCAACCCCTTTGCGTAACTCAGAAACCTGACATTGTAGAGAAAAACGGTTTTCGTGGTTGTATAGAAGGCATCTGGATGAAAATATGACTAAAAAAAATTCAACCCTTTTCAACCCCCTTCTTTCAACCCCTTTGCGTAACTCAGAAACCTGATATTGTAGAGAAAAATGGTCTTCGGGGTTGTATAGAGGCCATCTGGATGAATATATGGCCAAAAAAAATTCAACCCTTTTCAACCCCCTTCTTTCAACCCCTTTGCGTAACTCAGAAATCTGACATTGTAGAGATAATAATTGTTAGTCAAAAATACTAAAAAGACACCGCGGGTTGCTTGCAACTCGCGCCCCCAAGCGAAATACTAGTCTATTTATACAACCAAATTATAAAGCTGAAGAGTTTGTTTGTTTGTTTGTTTGTTTGAACGCGCTAATCTCAGGAACTACTGGTTCGAATTGAAAAATTCTTTTTGGGTTGAATAGACCATTTATCGAGGAAGGCTTTAGGCTATATACCATCACGCTTAAGCCAATAGGAGCGGAGTAGCGATAAAGAATGTTTTAAAATCGGGGATTCCACGGGGACGAAGTCGCGGGCAGCAGCTAGTCTATTTATACAACCAAATAACGTTTCTATGTTTTCGCTCTGACAGACTTTCTGCCTACTAAAACGGAATACTCAATCAACGGAATGACAACAAAGCTTGCCTATTGTAAATACATTAACTAGTGAATAATTTAATTTCTGTGTAATGTTTCGAATGTAATGTTTGGACAATCTGTCTTTGGAATACGCGAGGATTCGTCTTTTGTTTTAGTACGAACTATGTACATATGCTTTGAATGAATACTGTTGCAAATTAGGTCGGGTTTATTTTTGAGCAGAGCTAAAAAAATTTGCATTACCTACACTTTTCTTGTTGAAAATTAAATAAAAACAAGATTAAAACGCTTCAGAAGTAATGACAAAAAAAAAATGGCAGTCAAAATCCACCAATGGCATAAAGCCTCTTTGTTGTGGCACAAAAACATTATGAATTATTCGTAGTATAAGCATAAGCATAGCTTAATCAGCCTTTTAAAGTTCCCACTTCTTGGACACAGGCCTCCTCTCTAGGAGAGGGAATGGGCCGTAATCCACCACGCGGGCCCAGTGCGGGTTGCTGAATGTCACATGTCTTCGTATTTTTCATTCTAGGACATGCCGGTTTCCTTACAATGTTTTCCTCTAACGTTTTGAGAGCAGTGGTGATGAAATTAATTACACAAAGTAATGCACCTGGCTGTGTTTGAACCCGCGACTTACAATTCGAAAGTCGGGGCTGTTACCACTGCTCGTATCATTCTTAGCATGATGTAACAAAATTTTAATGTTTTGTAATAACATCTAAACTCACATTCGAACGGTTTTATTTTTTGCATTTTTAATCTACGGAACCCTAAAACCGTTTAATTTCACGTCCATCGGAATGACAGAAGAGATCCATTGGCTGCCAAAATTTACGACTAGTTCCAAAACTTTAATCGGGAACATAATGAGAAAAAGTTTTGTAATAAATTCTGACTTCTGCAATATTTGCTGGTTTTCTATACTAACATTATAAAGAGGAAAGATTTGTATTTTTGTATGTAACGAATAAACTCAAAAACTACTGGACCGATTTCAAAAATTCTTTCACCGTTAGTTAGTAACATAGGCTATATTTTATCCCCGTATTCCCACGGGAACGGGAACTACGCGGGTGAAACCGCGGCGCGCTGTTAGTCTGTAATACAGCGAGCATACTGAGTACCTCGTAGCTAACACACTAACAAGTAACAGTGAGACGGGTCGATCTTCAAGGTTAAGCAACTCTTGCCGAGGTCGTGCTATGGATGGGTGACACTCCTCCGCTTTTCGATTGTTGGTCCCAGCTGTACAAATCTTTGATGGTTGTCAAAGAAGATCGTACAGCCTGTGGGTCAGGCATACGCAGAGGGTATACAGCGTTCTTCGTGTACAGTATAATAACGCTTTTAGGATGCTGTTGGGGCTTCCGCGTTTCTGTAGCGCATCGAGCATGTTCGCGGAAGCAGATACAGATACTTTTCAAGCTATCATGTGAAAAAGAACAGCATCTTTGATGCAAAGAATTCGGGGGAGCTCCAACAGCATTCTACAAGTAATCTATACTTATAATAAATCTGTAGAGAGGTCAATTCTGTACAAGGAATATATTTTCAAAATAACTATCAGGGGGTGATTAGTGATCGATACTGGTGCCAAAAATGCAATCAGTAAAATTTTTGTCTGTCTGTCTGTCTTTCTGTCTGTCTGTCTGTCTGTCTGTCTGTATGTTCTTTATAGAAACAAAAACTACTCGACCGATTTTAACGAAACTTGGTGCAATTATTCTTCATACTCCTGGGCAGGTTATAGTATACTTTTCATCACGCTACAATCAATAGGAGCAGAGCAGTGAAGGAAAATTTTTGGGAAAACGGAAGAAGTCATCTACATAAAATTATCTAAAAAACATCCCGAAACAGCATGTCTATCTTTTGTCAATTTTAAACCGATCGGGCTGAGAGTTTCAAAATCGGGGGTAAAGTAACTATTCCACGCGGACGAAGTCGCTGGCAGAAGCTAGTAGTAAATAAGTCTGATGTCTGATAGCCCGTTCCTCGGGCACTGGACCAGTATGCACTGCTGCAGGTCTGGTGCGGCGAGGAGTTTTATGAATTAGCCTATTTTAATTTAGGCTCATAAACTAGTGCGCCTTACCATCAGAGATTGCATCGCTGCTTACCATCAGGTGGGATCGCAGTCAAGCACTAGTTTATATCAAGTAAAAAAAAAAAAAAAATTTTACATTAAGTAAAAATGTTACTAACACAGTTTTATAAGTGTTACTAACCACAATATGAATCATTGTGTTCGAATTAAATAAATAAAAAAAGCCAGAAAATGGGACCCGAACATACTTGTGAGGAATTTGTGATTTGAATTGGTTCGTAAAAGTCAGATAGGGAGTCGAGCTCTCCGTGTAAAATACTGGTATTCAGCTACGTCCAGTTTCTCTAGAAGTCGACACCAAGATCTGGGAATAGCTCGCGGCGATTCTGACAAGTATAATTTAACTAGCTGCTGCCCGCGACTTCGTCCCCGTGGAATCCCCGATTTTAAAACATTCTTTATCGCTGCTCCGCTCCTATTGGCTTAAGCGTGATGATATATAGCCTAAAGCCTTCCTCGATAAATGGACTATTCAAGAAAGAATTTTTCAATTCGAACCAGTAGTTCCTGAGATTAGCGCGTTCAAACAAACAAACAAACAAACTTTTCAGCTTTATAATATTAGTATTAGTATAGATGACCGAGCCCGCTGCTTCACTCGCGTAAATTCTTTCGAGACATAAAAAATAAGGGCAATCCTTCAATTATTCAGTAAAAAATGTCGATGCTGTCCTATAATAAAGAATTAAAATATAATTCAAATTTAGAATATAAGCACAAAATCTAATTTCTTTACGATAATGATACTGAGATCAGGGGCGAATTCAGATCGCTCAAGGCCTCGCGTTCCCTTGGCGACGCAACTGCCAGTAGGGTTGCCACGCGTCCTAAATATAAGCCGTAAATTATTTAGGTGACCGTTTCATTCTTTTTGTACAATGAACGAAACGACAACGCCATTATTGAGGCGGTGAGTCCCTAAATAAAAACAGATTAAAAAAAAAAAAAAAAATTACATGGTATAAAAAAAATTACATCACTTGAATCATTCATGAATTAATTTACACCACAAAATAAATACAACACAAATAATTAATTTCAACATATTTATGTAGGAATTACGTTATAGATCTTCAACAGTACGAAGGTACTTTGGTATTCAACATGAAATTGTTAAGTTTATTTTGTCGCTACATCTACATAATGTAATATCATAGGGTTATTGCAAATGTCGTAAGTTCATTTAAAATTCGAAGACATGTGAAATTCACCAACCCGCACTGGCGGGCCCAGTGCGTGGTGGATTACAGCCCATTCCCTCTCCTAGAGAGGTCTGGGTCCCAGCAGTGGGAACGTTAAAAGGCTGATTATGCTTATGCGTAAGTTCATAATGTAACACGTGAAATTGTAACCTCATTTCTTTTTTCAATAATACACGGATTTACACAATTGGATACTATTGAATTTAGATGAAAACAATGCACACTTGTCATGCAGGTTTTAATAGTTAAGAAAAATCAAAGCATTTTTAATTAAATTAAATTCATACGAGAAAATCATCTATATTTTGAAAACATATGTAAGTTATTGGTTTATTTATATAGAGTAAATAAACCGATGTGAAGTTTTCATATCATCATCTGCCTAGCCTTTTCCCAACTATATTGGGGTCGGCTCCCAATCATACCGGATTCAGCTGAGTACTAGTATTTTACATAGAGCAGCTGCCTACCACATCTCCACAACCCATTAACTGGGGAACACGGTACTTCTTGGCAAGCCTGAAGTCAGATTTTCTAGCTTCTGACAATCCGTAACGACTGCCAAAGATCTACAAATGACAGCCGGGACCAACGGCTTAACGTGCTTTACGAGGCAAGGAGGTGTCTCGGTAAGTTAAAACCCATCCACAGATCGACCTCGGCAAGTCGAGTAAAGTTGAGCTTTCCATACTGCTGCGTAGTCTATGCAAAGTTTTCATATATATAATGTCTGAAATTTTGTACGGAATTCTATTTTACGCGTGGCAACCCTACCTCTGAGTCAATGACGTCACGCGTCTAATTGTGTTAGCCCAGCAAACAAACCAACAAAAGGTTCCGAGCCACAAAGTGATGTGGGAACGACTTCAAAAGCATGGGAAATGGGAAGAAAAATTTGGAATTCTTTACTAAGATTTTGATTGAAAGATTTTAAATGGCCATCTATAATTTAATAGGGTAGTTGACTTAAAAAAATCTAATTAGTCCATCAGATAGATTTCCAAAAAATATTAGACACGTATTTTTCTTTTATCACGTAAACAAAAAAACTACACGCGCGCGCTACAGTGCGTTGAAAACTCGTGTGACGTCACTTCGTGCTGCGATTTTTACCACGTCGTGATGTCACAAGCCCCCACTCACGATCTTTGAAGCTTTTTATCTTCGTCATTTTTTATAGATTTGATAAAGTAAAAGATACGTGTCCAATATTTTTTGATAATCTAATTGACGGACTAAATAGAACCATATTTTTATTCCATAGGAAACTTCCCTTCTCGTACATACCCAAGTACCCAGTACCAGGTTCCCGGTACCCAGGATTGCGGAATTTGTTCGAAAGGGTCACCGCAGCTAAGGGCATTAGGTGGAACAAGGATGGGTTTAGTCAGTGAGAGTCTGATACTCCCTCCCGCTCCGCCCACTCCCGATAATTTCCCATGCAAAAAATCAGGGCCGCGGAGACTAACTTCAAAAGAAGCTTCTTATTTTTCATTTTTATTGTTCATTTCATCTCTTTACAAGAAGAGCCCTGCACTTGAACAAAACACAAACTGTTACAGTAATGGACGTTTCAAAAGATGGTAAAATCGATAGCATTAATGATTCGCGCGCTTGTAGCTTCGTCTTGTTTAAGAGTCTTCAGTTGAAAGTCTTCACACTGCGTTTTGAGTTCTGCTGTAGATAATTTAAAAACTTTACCAATAACAATTTAAAAGTTTTATTTGTTTTAAATTTATGAAGCAAGAGAAGATGTTACTTCTTCTTCTATGCCAATATTATAAAGAGGTTACGTTTGTGAGTTTGTGACGTTGTAAGGGAAAATCTCTGGATCTACTGAACCGATTTTCAAAATTATTTCACCAATAAAAAGCTACGTTATTGTGGAGTGTCATAGGCTATAAATTTTATACCCGTATTGCCACGGGAACGGGAACAACGTGGGAGAAACCGCGGGGCGCTGCTAGTTCAGTGATAAAAACTTGGCGGAATTAGCAAATAATCAGTCAATTTCTCGAAAACGAATGCTTGTTGATTCATATTGTGGTGTGTTTTAGTTTTTATTTTGAATCTACATAATAATATACTAATACACAAAGCTGAAGAGTTTGTTTGTTTGTTTGAACGCGCTAATCTCAGGAACTACTGGTCCGATTTGAAAATTCTTTCAATGTTAGACAGCCAATTTATCGAAGAAGGCTATAGGCTTTATATCGTCACGTTTAGATGAAAAGGAGCGGAGCATCAATGAAGGATATTCCACGCGGACGAAGTCGCGGGCAGAAGCTAGTTTATGATACTTTTATTTTCGAACATCCATTTTGAGGCGGGTTGGTGATTTATCTTTCCCACAAAAACCTAACACGACGCACTTATTTCGTTAGTGCGTTGAAAAAAGTCATTTAATGCTCGTGACCATTTTTCATTGTCATTCTCAGCACCATAGCATCCTCACCTTCCTACCTCTACTGCAATAACAAACATCACCTCTTGGTATTTATTTACAATTCCCACCATAGTAAAGACGGTCTTCATATTTCAAGGATTACTGCTGTCATCTGGTCGACAAGCAAGCTTGAATGTAACCTATAATAAGCTTCTAAGTGATAAGGCAACGTAGCAGATAGAAATGCCATAGCCAGTATTGTCGTTTTTTCATTGATCGTTCAGATTTTGACCATAACCACACTTAGGCCCCAAGTCTACCATTTTTATAAATTTGTCATTCCAACACGAAACCATTGTCATTTTGCTAAAAGTTCATAATCTGTTAAAATCATAATGGTCGATCATTGGTCTGTCAGTGGTCTCGTAATACTTTTTGATAACCGAGCTATTAAAAGGAATAATTGCAAAATGACGTTCTAATGGTAAGTCACTGATCAAAGAAACTGTCAAAATTTTAGCAGATTACCGCATTCGTCTGTAATTCATTTGTCATTATGTACGAGATTACAATTCTATGCCATTTCTTTCAATGGAGTGGTAGTGGTTGACCTTTGTTAAGTCATAACTCATACTCCTTGAAGTTCTAGGTTTGAGCTACACGGTATGTGACAAATGCTTGCACTGTCTGGACAGGTCCACTCAAATCTGTGTGGCACTTTCCTCAAAAGGCTACCTCAGACATTAACCTACATGGTTCTCATATGACTTGACCAGTATGGATTGTATGGACTTTAAAAAAAGAGACTTTGACCTCTGAGTTTGTTTCGGTGTTTCTTCTCAGGGTAGTCGGCTAGGAAACACCGGCTTCATCTAGCTTAAAATGACCAGAAATATCATTTCTTTATCAATTATCATTCATTTATCATTTATCATAGTGGGTATGGGTTGTGGAGGTCTGGTAGGCAGCCGCTTCACGTAAAATACTGGTATTCAGCTGAATCCGGCTTGACTGGGAGCCGACCCCAATGTAGTTGGGAAAAGGCTAGGTAGATGATGATGATTTATCATAGTGACGCTTTTATATTAGTAGATTACCAAACTTGTAAAATTCAACCATTATGAAGTCAATGATAGACCATTCTGACACTATTGTAATAGCAGACTTGAGGCCCTGATGGCAAGCCATGATGTGGTCGAAGATGAAGCAAACTTGCATAAAAGTAACCTATTAACTCTTGACTTAAAAACTCCCAGGTTATAGCTATCAGGAATCACAGATTCCGACAGGAAATTCTATTTTATTAGTTGTTGACAGTCATGCTAAAAACTTGGTTCCTTTTTTTTTAGATTAGTAAGCATTTGTTTTTTGTTTTTACAGCGTCTTGTCCGCAAGTTTTGACAAATGTAATAAAAATTCAGCCAGATACTTTTCCAGACAACTCAGAATAATAATCTCCTCGAACAGACGTTTTCATTTTCAAACTTGAAATTGGAGAGCTGTGTCAACGTGAAAAAAGTTAGAAACTCGACTGCTCCAAGTTACAGAGAATTCATTTGGTGGGGTCGTAGGGGTCAAAACACGTCAGCACAAGTAGAAAAGAGGCTAATATCTGGTGCAAACATTTTCTTTAGTGAGTAAGACTAATATATGATGATTGATTTATGATTTACATGTTGGATAATTGTTTTTTTTTCCTATCTTTGGCATGTAATGACTTTGCATACTATTGTATAAATTCAAGTTCTTAAAACGCAACAGACAGATGTGTTGCTGGGGAGTTAGTTGCGCCACTTCTTCCCAGCTAAAACACTAGGAAGTGGTGACGGGTGGGCGTTTTGGACTGTCTTTATGTAAAATTTGACGTTCAAAAAGTGCTGTCGCTCAGCCTAGTTTGAATAAATGACTTTAGATTATGATTTTGATAGTTAAAAAAAATACGACGAAGCGCTTCGAATAAAGGTAGGTAGTGCACTTGCGTTGCGCTTCGCTTGGCCCGTCTTGGCGGGTACACTACTGTACCCCCAGATCAGAGTGCCAATCCTGCGTTTTATTTTTTTAATATCACAGCACTTGTTCAGATACGAGTCTTTATGGACTTGCACAGGTATTTTTATGATATTGATTTTTGATTGATAGATGTATCCCTTGTTTTTATTTTATTGTTACCATCCACATTTTTCTGTACAGTAATTGCAGTCATAAAATGATTTAAATATAGTGCATGATTGCGGTGTTAGCCTGTAAGTAATTATTGCACTTATAAATGTATATCGTGTACTTTTAAATGAATTGTATTGTGTAAATGTGTAAATAATTGTATGCTAACCTATTAATAAATTATTAAATAAATATTAGCTTTAAATACTTAGTTATTAATTTTAGTCGTAAATTTATTCTATTTTGCTATTTATCCTATACGAATCCCGAATTAACTATATACTTTAGAAAACCAACGAGTCAATTAAACTTTAGACACATAATCCTAACTGGGGCACACTGTCGCCTGTTTCAGAAATAAAACGGAGCTGCCAATCTTTTAGAGAAAGAAAGAATTCTGAAAGAAAATACTCATGTTTCAGCGTTTTCTTAGAAAACGAAGCTTCACTGGTACTATCGTAATAGTACCAGCGAAGCTTCGTTTTCTACCACGAACCAGACCCAACCAGCCTGCAACCAGAGCCTTGATAATCTCACGTATGAGATTATCAAGGCTCTGGTTATAAATAAATGAAGTTAATGACATACTGATTGAACACAATCTGAACCGCTGAAGATTGAACGCAACAGACAGATGCCATAACAAATTACAATAAGGATTTGAAAAATAATAGGGTATTTAAAGATAGCCGCAGTAAGCTCGCCCTCTTTTTGTCTGGGTTTGGTCCCGGCTGTCATTTGTAGATCTTTGGCAGTCATTACCGATTATCAGAAGCCAGAAAATCTGACACCAGTCTTGCCAAGAAGTACCGTGTTCCCCAGTTAACGGGTTGTGGAGGTCTGGTAGGCAGCCGCTCCACGTAAAATACGGGTATTCAGCTGAATCCGGTATGACTGGAAGCCGACTCCAATATAGTTGGGAAAAGGCTAGGCAGATGATGATGATTATGATGACGATGATGGTCACGTGAAGAGGAGGGATGGAAAATATGTCACTCAAAGAGTTATGAATATAAATGTGGATGGATCGGGAGGGAGAGGTAGGCCAAAGAAAATATGGATACATTGTGTGAGGAGTGATATGAAAGAAAAGGCAGTTAGTGGTTTTGGGAAATCATCACTAGACTCCTTCCAATCTAATAAAGGCTACCTCAGACATTAACCTACATGGTTCTCATATGATTTGACCAGTACGGATTGTATGGACTTTAAAAGAGACTTTGACCTCTGAGTTTGTTTCGGTGTTTCTTCTCAGGGTAGTCAGCTAGGAAACACCGGCTTCATCTAGCTTAAAATGACAAGAAATATTGGACGTGTAAAAGTGTTATGTTTAACCTACTTACAAAATAAATATCATTTATCATTTAATCTGAGCGGAGAGGAAGTCTCAGACTCTTACTGATAAAAACTCAATCGTATTCCTCGTAATGCCCTTTGCGTTCCAAGGCCGCGGTGACTCTTCCTAAAAAAATAGTAACAGGGAGTTAGTGACCGCGTGACATCTGACAGGATAATATTGAAGAAACAAAGGTGTTAGGCCACCGTAGGCGCGGGCCTGCGGATGGCGAGCTATGGGTGGCTCGCCGTCCAATAGCAACCAGGCCCGAGTCGACGGCGCGTCGTGTTCCATGCGCGCCTCAAAGAGCCGTCAGCAAAGAAGACGGGGCCCAATAGGGTCAGAACAAATTCCGCAACCCTAGCAGGCACGTGCCTGCTAGGGTTGCGGAATTTGTTCGAAAGAGTCACCGCAGCCCTGGAACGCAAAGGGCATAAGAAGGATCACGGGTGGGTTTTAGTCAGTAAGAGTCTGACACTCCCTTCCGCTCCGCCCAGAGCGGGAGAAGTAATTCGATGATTTCCCATCCAGAAAAAAAAGGCGTCACCAAGTAACATGGAATGAGGCAGGGATGATTTTACATGTGACTTAAATCTCATGGTGAAATGTGGCTGTACTGTAGGTACACTTCTGCCTCACCCGTAGAGGAAAACAAGCGTCATAGTGTGCTATTAAGGAGCGACGATGAGTAACGAATTGGATTACATGTTGCATATATTAGTGGGTGCTTCTGTGTGTGCATCTTTGGCGGAATGATCACTACTGTATAGTGTATTTCCATCATTAAAGCCGAAAGATACTGTTATGCTTCATGGACCAGCCCTGATTCTCGCGTGTCTATTTACAAGGGCCCGGAGTCTGGTATTTTTATAAATTTGTCATTCCAATACGATACCATTGTCATCTAAATTATTCTAAAAACATTTTTGTTTATTTTTTTTTTTGTTTGTGTCAATCAGTATGCAGTCGTTACTCCAGACCCTTCCAGCCCCAACGACCACCTCTCCAGCGAACACCGTGTCCTGCCTACAGCTTTGGAAATTTTTTTTTTTTTTGTTTGTGTCAATCAGTATGCAGTCGTTACTCCAGACCCTTCCAGCCCCAACGACCACCTCTCCAGCGAACACCGTGTCCTGCCTACAGCTTTGGAAATTTTTCAGGCTTTGGGCTCTATCGTGTTGGTATTTTCCATTTAAGATTCGAAGCATTTATTTCAAATAAATCATTAATCAAAATCAAATAATTGTCAAAGTTGTGTAAAGTTGTGCGACAAAAAATGCAGAACCGCTTTAATGAAAAAGTGTTTTTTTTGGTATGGCTCCGAAAATATATAACAAAATACCTGATAACATTAAAATTTTGCCCTTAATTAAATTCAAAAAGATTCTCTACTCACTATTAATGGAAAAATGTTATTATACTGTTGTAGATTTTATGAATGATAATCATTTTTAATATTTCTTAAGCGGTAAATACCTATATGATATGTATTAAATGTAATTTTAATTAAAGAAAAATTAAAGAAAATTTTGATATTTATAATAAATATATCTTTGTTCAATTCTTTTTAATTCTAATTTTTATAAGGTTATATATAGTTCCTGTTCTTATGTAAGATTTTAATTTTGTTTTCTTCATTATGTTAGTTGTTTAATTGTTATTTTTTATGATTGTTCTTTTGTTTTCAATATTTGTGCGCATTCACGGCAAAACATTTATAATACCTAATCTAAGATCTTTTAAATGTAATAACCTATGTTTCACAAATAAACATTGATTCTGATTCTGAAAGTTAGTCAGTCTAAAACATGAAGCTATTTGCACGTTCGAAAGCGTAGATCAGTATGGAAAGAAACCCCAAGGACACTCTATATATTCTGATTTGATAAAATAATCAATTTTCTACGAGTTCCCCTACTTACGTGCGAGTTGTTTGTTCTCAGACAGGATTAATTTTGTAGGCTAAGAAAGAAAATACGTGTCTACAATATTTTAATAGTCGAACTGATAGACTTAATATACAACAATACATAAAAACAAAAACAACACAATAAAATCACAACAAAACAATAAGGTATTTAATGCGTATAAAAAAAACGAAAGTCATGGTTTTTCATAAAGCATCATCTGCCTAACCTTTTCCGGTTTCAGCTGAATACCAGTTTTTTAAGTGGGTTTTCTGCCTACCAGACCAGCCACAACCCATTAACTGGGTAACACAGTACTTCTTTCAATACTGTTCTTCTGACAATACGTAACGACTGCCAAAGATCTACAAATGACAATCGGGACCAACGACTTAACGTGCTTTCCGAGCCGTGGAAGAGTCTCGGTATGTTAAGATGGTCACCCATCCAAAGACCGACCTTGGCAAGTGTTGCTTAACCTTAGAGATCGACCCGTGCAGTTGTAATTATTTAAGCCACAAGCCAATCATCACTCATGAATAAAATGCCCCTACAAAATGCTTTATAAAACTACCCATTCAAACTTTACAAAGCATAACCCCCACGAACTTCGCAACAAGTAAATAACTCAATCCTACAGTACAAAATAAATAGAGCGATGAAACTCACATAATGTTGCCCTAATTAGACCCAAGGTCACCTCGGTACAAGGTCAAATATTTGCTATCCCACTAGATTAGGAGCGACTGAGGAAATTAAGGACGTGTGTAAACTTATTATCGAAGAGGGTCATAGCCTTTATTCTATTATGAAGAAGCGAAACTTTCTGAAGGTTGGCAGTTGTCTTACAGAGTTGCCAACTGAATAATAAGTTTTGCTGGAACGCCTCATAGTATTGCATAATCACTGATTATGCAATTTTGTAAATAGAAAACCGCGTGGGCTTTGATAAAATTTCATGGTCTAAGGATCAAGCTAATGTGGAGGAATTCGTTCGAAAGAGTCACCGTGACCCTGGAACACAAAGGGCATTAGAAGTAACACAGACAGGTTTGAATCAGTAAGAGTCTGACACTCCCTTCCGCTCCACCCAGAGCGGAAGAAGGCATTTCATGACTCCGTAAAAAATCTCATCTCTTTTGTTTTTGACGGGAAATCATCAAATGACTTCTCCGGCTCTGGGCGAAGTGGAAGGGAGTGTCAGACTCTTACTGATTAAAACCCACCCGTGATCTTTCTTGTGCCCTTTACGTTCCAGGGCCGCGGTGACTCTTTCGAACAAATTCCGCAACAAATCTCATATCTCTAAAAGTCGTATATAAGCTGTGATGTTCAAACCAATTTTCTTTGAAAGTGTCTGTGAAGAGGAATTTTCAACTTCATAGTTTAAAAGTTAGAGGGAGACAGATTTTTTACGAATTTGGAAGCACATATCTAAAAACTTTTCTAGAAAACTCTAAATTTCATTTTGAAAGAGCTATCCAATGATATCCCACACGATTATGTTTCTTGGAATTAATTTAATTTATTTTTTCATCCCTCAGTTACATGTATGGAGTTTTAGATTATATTATTAATATTATTTTGACATTTTAATTGTGTAATTATGTAGTGCTAGTGTGTAAGTAATTGAATTGCCTATTTTATTTTTTTGTGTCTGTTGTTTTCGACACCACCGATATTATTATTATTTGTAAGCTCTCGAGTAAAATGTAGCGAACTGACCAGTTTAAAATGACATCCTATTAATTGTAGTGAAACCTACATTTACGAATAAGGTTGATTTGATTTGATTTGAGTGCCACCCCTAAAAATATTTTTTTCCTTAATATCACAGCACTATTGAATAGCGGTTTACAAGTTACACCTACCTACCAATTTGCATATAAGTAGCTTTAATAGTTTCCGAGGAAAACGGCTGTGACATACAGACAGACGGACATGACGAAATTATATGACGTCTCGTTTTTGCCATTTGGCTACGGAACCCTAAAAAAGAACATGCCAGTTACCTCATGATAATTTCGTACATCAAACTCAATGCATTTATTTCAATTAACCCCTTTACAGGCACTTTTGAATTGTCAAGTCGAAAGAAAAGAAGCTATCTGCACGTTCCAAAGCGTAGATCTCTATGGAGAAGAACGTGCAGGAAACTCCACGGACACTCTTTTAAATCATGTTCTGTATTACATAACCTTGGTTACATCCTTGGTGCTTCTATATGTGAGGACATTGCAAAGAAAAAAAAAGAATTATATTTTTAAACATCATTTTAGCTTTTCAGTTCACCCAACCCTTTTTAATACTGATGACTCACACGAAGAATAATTACATCCACCTCGCAATTTTAGTGTCCATATACATTTTGCAGTCTCGCGTAATAGCGCTGCATCGCTTTTGTCAGCGTTCAAACATGCTGACATCGCTTTAAAGCGATACCGGGTCGATAGCTGAATGACAATGTATTATATTCGTACTCGCTTTTATTATGTTAGGGCTTTATAAAAGTGGCAACCAAAAACATCGAGTTCCGAAATTAAAGTTTTTTATACAGTCGTTTGTTTTTTTTTGTATTAGGTTTAAATAAGTTTTGTAAGACGGAAATTGTCAAACGTGAACCGTAAATTCTGTGCACTGTGTACGTTGCTTAAATTTTTTTAGAAATGACAACAGGATTTGTATCCTTGTTATTTACGTACATTCGCCCAGTAACCACATGTAATTTCGCTGCCTTTAATAAAACAGTTTATTGAAGGTTTACGGTACCCACTATCTCCGTATCTTTATTGGCACATAATTTTGTTTGTGCCACGAAAATTACTTTTTGTATCTATTTATTAGTTTACTAGCAGCGCCCCGCGGTTTTACCCGCGTAGTTCCCGTTCTCGTAGGAATATGGGGATAAAATATAGCTTATGTTACTCAGGGTAAATGAAGCTTTCTAATGGTGAAAGAATTTTTGAAATCGGTCCAGTAGTTTTTGAGTTTATTCGTTACATACAAAAACACAAATCTTTCCTCTTTATAATATTAACTTAAGATTATCGTAAGTATACAGTATAGATATAGTAATATACTAGTCGTAGATATCGGGATCAGCTTCCAGTCTGTAAGCACCTGAGTACCAGTGTTTTGCGTGGAAACACTGCCTATCTGTCTTATAGAACCCAGAAACTGGGTAATATGGTATCTATTTTTTTTCTAGATGGGAAATCATCAAATGAATTTTCCTGGTCTGGGCGGAGCGGAAGGGAGTGTCAGACTCTTACTGACTAAAACCTACCGTGTTCCTCCTAGTGCACCTTGCGTTCAAGCGCGGTGACTCTATCGAACATATTCCGTAACACTAACAAGCACTGACCCTATGGGGCCCCGTCTTCATTGCTGACGGCTCTTTGAGCCTCGCGTGGAACACGACACACCGTCGACCCGGGCCTGGTTGCTATAGAACGACAAGCCACCCATAGCTCGCCGTCCACAGGCCCGCGCCTTCGGTGGCCGGCTATCGACCTACCGCCTACCGGTAGCCTACCGGACACAACAACTTTCCGGTTGGAGGATCCTCCATTTTCTATGGAATTTTGCGAGACTGTACTCCGTGTACCGCATTACCTTCTATAGGTACTGGTGATCTGCGACATTGAGCGTCGCAGTCTTCGTGCAACCTCACGACCTCATCTCGCTCGGCCCCTCGGGAGATATAGTCGTGATGATATGCTACCTCAAATTGTAGCTACTTTGTGTCTAAAAGTAATCTTTCACCTCTAAAAGGTTTTACCGGTTTGACCATAAACTTTATTGCCGACAAGGGATTTCAAGACTTTCAACGTTTTCAAAGATAAACGCTGTTTGAGGTATGGTTGGGGGGAGATTGTCTGTGGTTTGAGATTATTGTTTTTGGTACGTACAACGGCCGCTATATCAAAAGATCGGCGAATGTGTTTAATAAAAATAATAAATCTATAGCTGAAGAGTTTGTTTGTTTGCTTGAACGCGCTTATCACAGGAACTACTGGTCCGAATTGAAAAATTCTTTCAATGTTAGTTAGCACATTTATCGAAGAAGGCTATAGGGATATATATCATCACGCTAAGACCTAAACGAAGATACACGGGTCAGATAGTAATCTCATAAAAAGTGGTACAGTCTGTTAACCTTGTTCAACGCCAACCTTTAAAAGCAAGTTCAAATAACAACAAAAACATCTGTTCTCTATGCTTTTATTTTATTTACTATCATATACTAAGTACATAAGCTGCCAAAGTCAATGAACTTATAGCACACAAGCAAAAACCTCCACTAAACCTGTTGAATAAAGTTGAAATTCAAACGCACAGTTTTCAAGTGGATGGCTAAATGAATATGCAATTTCAAGTGTTTGCGATAAGGTTTAAATTCGTTTGGATTTATTATTGCTTTGTTGAGTTTGCAAAATGGTTGTCAGTTGTCACGCGATTTTGAGACAGTGGTGTTTAGTAAGTATTATCACGAACGATTCCTCTTTATAGGAAAAGTTCATAATAATATCTATTATCGGTCGATCTTCGAAAACCGTATCGAAATCGGTCGAGTTGTTTAGATTAAAAACGCTCACAAAGAGGCAGACAGAAAAACACAGGGACTTTGTTTTATATGAACCGTTTAGCGATTATAAAACGCTTTATTTCAAGTATCAAAAACTCATATCGATAACAATAAAATATACATATAATCATATTAAAGTCACTTACGAAATAAAACTACAAAACGGTTTGATAGAAATAAAAACAATATAATACTTATTTAAAATGTATTTATAATAGTTAGATTAGTATTGCTGTATATATACCATATTATTATTTGATAGAAAGTTCATTTGCGGCCTCGTATTTTTTTTTGCAGTGTGATTATCACCGGAAAATTGCAAACACCGTAAGTAACATTGTAAAATATCACGTGAAATTGTAAAACCATTTTTCTTAATAAGAAACGCATACCTACATTGCAGACCACTGAACTTGGATGAGATTTTATTTTACAAAACGATTTTTTTGAAAGAAAATTTATTTATTTATTTTTTTACAAAAAATATATAAACAAAATGAAAAAATAAATAAGAGGTGTGCGCCCCACGGCTGTGCCAAATAAATTTCTTAATAAATAATCTCACGAAGTCTGTAATTTTTCGGTAATTAATTGCAAAAGCAGGTGAGCTTCCTCTTTTTTTTTACTATAGATAGGCACGCGTTTGACCACTATCTCACCTGATGGTTAGCGATGATGTGGTCGACGATGCAGCACGTTTGTCTAGAAGTAACCTGTTCACTGTTGACTTAAAGACTCCCAGGTTGTAGCTATCAGGAAACACAGACTGGCAGGGAATTCCACTCCTTAGCTGTACGCACAACGAATGTGTTCCCAAAACGTGTTGTACTTTTGGTATTCTGTACTAAATTCCCTGTACATAAATCTCAGAGAAACTTATTCTCGAGATAAAATGATCTTAGGTTCTACAAGTTCTAATTTCTGCGTATACTTAAATTCACCATCATGCTTCAGTGGTGTGAAGTCAGAAAATCTAATACCAGTCTTGTCCCCCTTTTTAACAACTTCTACCATTCTGAAATCAGCTTGTCGAAATTTCTATGCAATTACGTTATGACGTATATTTTTATATCGAAGTCTCCAATACCTGTTTTCGTAAAATTAATGAAAAAATATATTCATTTGCATAATTAATAAATGCGAGCAAAGCTGTGGGCAAAATTTTAATTTGTTGGAAAAAAAATCGTATAAACGATGACCGTTATTTATTAAATTCTTTTTGAAGCTCTCTTTTGTTGAATTTATGAGTGAGAAGCCATTGGTATCATAAATGCATAATTTATTTTACTAACAAAGACGTAGCCCATCACTGGGAATTCCTCCTGTATTGTGGATCCGGAACAAATATCCATAGGCCATACAAATATTTGTTTCGTACAGGAATCTAACCCGCGACACCCAGCGAAGCAGCCAATCGCTCAACCACTGCGCCAACCATGTCGACAGCTTTATTTACTACACTACAACCGTGAACTATCCTAACTAGGTACCGAATTAATTTTCATGAGCTTCATGTAAACACACATACCTACTCGTATTTTATTTTTCAGGAAAAAAAATAGGAACTTAAAAAACTCATCCAACTAATATGCAAGAAGAAAATCAATATATAAGTAGCGAAACAACAGAAGAATCATACAGCAGAGAATATATTCAGAAGAATATATTTTTATTTTTAACAGGCGTATATGCATTATATCTTTGTTTGACCTCAGCCATATGGGGGACTACGGTTTTTAGTAAGTATTTACAATTTGGCATAAAGAACTATAGATTTCAACAGCCGCCCTAGCCAAGTTGATAATCTGCAATCGTTAACGCTAGTCGAAAACGAATCAAATGTATGGGAATGAAATCATCTCAACGTTAAGTCACGTGGTTAGAACAAACGAAGAGAAAATTCGTAGCCAACTTCACATCGTTCAAAATCTTTAACAGAGTTAAAATTTTAACCTGTTTGACGTTTGTAGGAAAGCTCGCCATAGACTAAAGAATAGGTCGATTTTCTAAAGACATTGTAGAACGAGCGGCCGATATTTGCAACTTTTTATCTTCGTCAATTTTTATCTATATATATAATCTATATATATATAACTCAAAAGGGACTGACTGACTGACATAGTGATCTATCAACGCACAGCCCAAACCACTGAACGGATCGGGCTGAAATTTAATAAAGGATTTTTAAAAATTCGTCCCCTAAGGGGGTGAAAAAGGGGTTACCATTTTGTTTGGAACTCCACGCAAACGAAGTCGCGGGCATAAGCTAGTTGATTCGATAAAGCAAAAACACGTGTCCAATATTTTTCGATAATCTAAGTGACGGACTAAATAGAATATTTTTTTGCTACTCAGGAAAATTCCCTATTCTATTAATTTTCAAGACTCAAAAAAAAGGGTCATAATTTTTTACCAGATAGCGACTGAGATAGGAATGCGGATGTTGATTAGAAATGAGTAGAATTAGCCCTCTGGGTCTCAAATCTGCTATTACAATAGTGTCAGAATGGTCTATCATTGATTTCTTATTTGTTGATTTTGACAAGTTTGGTAATCTACTAATATAAAAGCGTCACTAATATATGACATTCCACTGGTCAACCACTGATTGAAAGAAATGGCATAGAATGGTAATCTCGTACACAATTTATTTATTTATTTATTATTATAACCAACTTGCCTTTACAGTTCAATACCACACAAACAAGTTACTGGTCTGTACAAAAATAAAAAGTTAGAAGAAAAAAAACTGAATTAAATAATAGAAAAGAAATTAAAATTATCAAAAATAAAATAGAAATTAACAATGTCAAAAAAATTATCAACTTACAATTTTAAATAATATAATAATATTAAATCCAAAATAAAACCGAAAATAAACAATTATTTAAAAAACAAACATAATAATAAATTATCATTAAATTAGACACACGAGATTGTACTAGAGGCAGCAATGGACTCTAGGTAACGACTCGCAGTGCTCAGGAATCTCAGCTCAGTTGACGCAAATATATCCAACGTGTCGTCAAATAATAAAATGTTGTTCGTAAGTGTGAGAGCTACATATAATGGACTGGTTCTAAGGGATTTGGAACCGATTTGAGGCACTGAAAATAGAGGACGTTGCCGAGGACGAAGTGTATGACAGATAGGAAGAGGTATATTAAAAGAAATGCGCTGTAAAAGCGTCGAGTTAAAGCAGGAACCACGAATAAGACGGAAGAAATATTTAACTGTAGCAAGATTTCTTCTGACTTCCAAACTTTTGTAGGCTACCATGCCCAGCACAAATGGTGTAGGATACGCGGTCGGGTGGCGTAAAAAAGACTTTTGGACTTTTTCAATGACCAAGGTATAAGTTTTCTCGTGTGGGTTCCAAATTACACTATTGGTTTCAAGTATACTGCGAATGTATGAATTGTATAAAAGGGTTATGGCTTGTCTATTATTAAATATTTTTGCCTGACGCAAGACGAAACCTAAGTTTTTCTGGGATTTGTTACAGATCTGAATTATGTGCTGGTTAAAGCTTAAGCGTGGATCAAAGTTTGTGCCTAGATCGCGCACAGTTGTAACACGTTCCAAGGGCTCGTTGTTCAGAGTGTAGGTATTGAGTACGGGCCGTGTAGCTTTTGAGAATGTCATGATAGCGCATTTACTGACATTGAGGTTGAGGTTATTTTCCATGCTCCAAGTATGAATATTGTTAATGTCGTGCTGTAGTATGGCTGTATCACTGGAGCTGACTATTGGGAACGCTATTTTGACATCATCAGCATACATTAAGACCGTTGAATGTTTTATATATGTGGGTAGATCGTTAACTACTATTAAAAAGAATAAAGGCCCAAGGTTAGTACCCTGCCCTATGCCAGAGGTTACCGGATAGCGCTCCGAATCAGCATTCAAATACGTGACATATTGTTGGCGTCCATGCAAGTAATTTGCAAAGAACTTAAGCAATGTCGCGGAGAAACCAGCCAGCGCTAATTTATCTAACAGAACGACGTTGTCAACCCGGTCAAAAGCCTTCTGAAAATCAAAGTAAGCTACATCAACCTGCTTTTTGTAATTTATGCTTTCCGTTAATATGGTTGTGATATTGAGCAAGTTAGAAGTGGTTGAGCGATTTGGCAGGAAACCATGTTGCTCATCCACAAACCATCGTCGCAGTTGTTTATAAATTTTCTCATAGAGCACCGATTCAAATATTTTACCGAATATGCTTAATACCGCAATTGGCCTATAATTTTTTATTTCACCTTTGGGACCGCTTTTGTGCACAGGAAGTACTCTAGATGTTTTCCACTCAGTTGGATATATATTTGAGGCAATAGATAGGTTGAAAATGTATGTCAAGGGCAGTTTAAAGATTTCGCAACCGTCTTTAACCATATACTGAGGTATTCCGTCTGGACCCTGAGTTGATTTAGGAGGAAGCCGTGCCATAGCCCCCCGTACTTCAGATTCGTGGATGCGATCTATATTTACGACCTGAGATGCACTGTTAAGAGACGTATTCTGCGTCGCTAAAGCGCGATCAGGGTCCAATGACGGTAAATTAGGTAAGAAAACGCTACGAAAATATTTGGAAAATGCATCAGCTACTTGCGTTGGTGACAAGTCACCAAATGTAGCCTGCTCATTGTTCTGCCTGTTATTTTTTACAAAGGTCCAAAAAGTTTTTGGATCACGTTTGATATTGGACTGGATGTGATCAGTATACGCAGCAAAATCAGCCTCCGTACTCTTCTTTAACAAGCGCCTGTAGTAAGAAAAAAATGCGTAATTTAGTTGGTTTTTATTATTCTGTTTATATAGTTTGTGGTAATTATTTTTTAGCTTGTTAAGTTTAATAGAAGTCGGAGTAAACCATTTGGGGTAATGCATACGTATAGCTTTAGCCTGTTTCAGAGGGACAGTTTGAGAAATAATATTATTAATTAACCCGTAAAAGGTGCCAACAGCAACGTTAACATCATCACAAGAGTACACCGGCTCCCAGTCTATAGCAGCTAGTTCAGAGTATAAAACTAGAAAATCTGCCTTACGGAAGTTTCGCATAAAACTTGAACCAGTGGCCGAGTTACTTGAACAGTAGGTGTTGTCATTGTTTGAATTAGTATAGGTCGTGTTAATATTAATGGTAATATCTAATGGCTTGTGATGCACTTCAGATGACACAATGCCGGCGCATACTGAAACCGAGATCCCCGCCACACATGAGCTAACCAATATAAGGACAATGACATATGAATAACAGACGTATGCGGTAATCTGCTAAAATTTTGACAGTTCCTTTGAAGATCAGTGTCCTACCATTAGAACGTCATTGTGCAGTCATTCCTTTTCCTTTCGGTTATCAAAAAGTATTACGAGACCATTGACAGACCAATGATCGACCATTTAGAATTTAGTAGATTACGAACTTTTAGCAAAATGACAATGGAATCGTGTTGGAATGACAAATTTATAAAAATAGCAGACTTGGGGCCCTGTTCATTTTCCAATGGTAGCCAGCACACAACTTGTAGACTATAAAATCCTCCATACTTGGCGAATCTCTATTGAGATAAGCCACCGTAGCTGGAGTTCGATCGGTAAGATTTTTCTCTAATTGCAGCCAAAAATAAAGCTTCATTTCAAAAGTTGAAGGAAATGAATATTACGAAAACTATTGAAGAAAAAGATGAATACATTAATAAAAAACCAACTAAAGCAGAGCCTTATAAAAGAGAGTATGTTTTAAAGAATATAATCTTTTTTATATACACTTATATTGGAGGCGTGTATGGGATATACATTTGTTTTACTTCGGCGACATGGGGAACTATAATTTGCAGTAAGTATTTTTAATCTGTGCACATTTAAAATATTATAAATGTTTTTCCTGTTATTATTACAAGGTGTACAATAAAGTATAGGTATAATAAATTTTATAGGGTTCCGTATCCAAAGGGTAAAACGGGACCCTATTACTAAGACACCGTTGTCCGTCCGTCTGTCACCAGGCTGTATCACATGAACCTTGATAGTTAGACAGTTGAAATTTTCATAGATTATATATTTCTGTTGCCACTATAATAACAACAAATACTAAAAAGCAGAATAAAATACATGCATATTTAAGGGGTCTTCCATACAACAAACGCGATTATTTTTGTACGTTTTTGCTCGGCAACAGGTAGACGATTGAAATATACACAAAATGTTGAGTTATATTACTTTAAAAAAAATGTTCAAATAAAATTAATATTTAAAGGGGGCTCTTATACAAAAGACTTGATTTTTTTGCCATTTACATAGATAATGGTACGGAACCGTGCGAGTTCGACTCGCATTTGGCGGTTTTTTTTTTTTTGGGTATTTCATATTAACTTTGTACTGGGTGTACCGATTTTGATGATTCTTTTTACATTCGAAAGCTGGTGCTTGTCGTGTGGTCCCATTTAAGAATTTTGACAATGAGATCTGACTACTAGTATTTGAGTTATCCCTAATAATGCGTGGCTTATTCTACATTGACTACACTGATGACTACATGATGTTCTCATTCCCTCTTGTCGATGTGAAATGAAAAAATAAAAATATTTTCTATTTTTTTTTTTTTTTTGTAGAAGTCGGTTGTATTTTTTCGTAAAAAGTTTTTTAATCTTGTTAATTTGGGTTACCGTAAACTCACCACAACAAAAATTCGCCACATTTAAAATATTGGTTAATTTGCCACAGTGACAAAATAATTCACAACCGGTATAGTAAACTCGTCACAGGTACGTCAAAATTGTTTTGTATGTACCGACAATTATTAAACACTACTACTTCGTTTGCTATCGGTACTTTTAAAGCTGTGGCAAGTTTTCGTGAGACAGATAAGACTGTGGCGTGTTTACTATAATTTTACTTGTGGCAAATTTTCATTATGGCGAGTTTACAATACCCGTTAATTTGTTTATTTATTCAATAAATTAGAATAAGAAAAAACTTCTGTGAAGGTATTAAGAGACGTTTCCTATTGTTATTATATCATTAACTTGAGATGAGAGAGTGTAACTCACTACCGTGAATCTCTTTCGTAGAAGAGACCTTTATTCCCTCAGTAGGCATGATATACGCTGGTTACGCATGGTTAACTTGTCTATTTTTTTTTATTTGACCATTCGCAGTTCAGCACACTGAGGCTGGTTACTGCTTAACCGATGATTCCAGTGGTGGCCTCAAATAAATTTAAGGCCCTCAGCCAGGGCTTAAAACTACTTAAAAACTAAATGGCCGCTCGCTAAGGGCATCCCCTGTGGGACACGGGCCTCGGCTTAGCGGGGTCATTGAGGGAGGGCAGCAAGGGACAGGCTGAGTCAAATTGATATTATTTAGGGAATTTAACGCTAATGGCTCAGCAGCGCGGGCTGGCTCGTTAGGCAAAAGTCGGGGGGATGTCTATTCTTGATGGATAAAATATTTTGCGCAAATGTGACGCATACCTTCCCAACTTTTAACTATTATTTTTGTTTTAGTATTAAGCTTTATTTTTAAATTCTTTGGTGTGCGTCATGCTTGGCGCAAATAAACAGTTTTTCTTTCTTTCTTTCTTTATCAAGTGCTCTTTATTACAGCGATCATCTCATACTTCCTAACAATCCTCGGCCTGACGGCAGGTGCCCATAGACTCTTCGCCCACAAATCCTTCAAAGCGACCAGACCCCTCCAGACCTTCCTCATGCTATGCCACAGCCTGGCTTACCAAAGAACCCTGGTCACTTGGGTCAGGGACCACAGGCTCCACCATAAGTACAGTGACACGGATGCTGATCCCCATAATATAAGTAGGGGGTTCTTCTTCTCACATTTAGGGTGGTTGCTGGTTAAGAACCACCCTGAGATGGTGAAAAGGAGGGGACTGGTTGATATGAGTGACGTTTTCGGGAATGACATAGTAATGTATCAGAAGAGGTGAGTTTTTTAATGGTTTTATATAATTATACTAGCTGACCCGGCAAACATCGTTTTGCCACAAAAAATAAAAATATAAAATTAGGATGAAAAATTTTCCCACTGCTGGGACACAAGCCTCCTCTCTAGGAGAGGGAATGGGCCGTAATTCACCACGCAGGCCCAGTGCGGGTTGGTGAATGTCACATGTCTTCGAATTTTTGCTTCTAGGACATGGCGGTTACGTTAAAACCAGCTCTTTTAATAAACAACCTGTGCTGAACATAGATTCAGTAATGCTTTCGTTTCGAGAGATACACATAGTCAGAACAAACTTGAGGTCGGAAACAAATAACAAAAGTGCATAATAAATACTTGCTTAAACTTAGTCGACAGTCGAAGAGTAAGCGGTGGGGAACGGTTTACTTTTAAACTTATGTAGCAAAGGCACACGTGTGTGCGAGGCTTTTAAAAGTTCCTTTGTATGAGTTTTGGCTTATTTGAGCATGGATCTGTGAATGTTAACAGTTTATAATATTTCTTGCCTGTTTTCCAGAGGTGTTTTGCAACCAGTCTTACTAACGGGAATTTGTATAATACAGTACAATTACTGGGTTAAAAAAAAAAAGAAATAATTTAAAAAAAAAACGCCTCCCATGCCAAAAAGTGGGACGGGGGACGGTTCCTTTGAATAGTTCTTTACAGGCTTCCCGACTGCAATGAATAGATTATTATCTATCTTGTCTTTATTTGCACAGGCCTCCTCTTTAGGAGAGGGAATGGGCCGTAATCCAGCACGCGGGCCCAATGCGGGATGGTGAATGTCACATGTCTTCGAATTTTTGTATCTAAGACATGCCGGTTTCCCTACGATGTTTTCCTTCACCGTTTTGAGAGCAGTGGTGATGAAATTAATTACACAAAGTAATGCGCCTACAATTCGTAAGTCGGGACCGTTACCACTCGGCCACCGCTGCTCTAAAGATATTTTAATTTATGGGTTACTAAAATTGTTGGTACAATTATGTTTGTGATAACTTGCTATTGTTAATTAAACATCCAATTCTCTTTTCAGAAATGCTCAATGGCTGCTACCTCTATTCGGCATAGTTCTCCCGACAGCTATACCATGGCTCCTAGGAGACACTTTCTTCAACGCCTGGCACTTGAACATCCTTCGGTACATGCTGACCAGCAACTTGACATTCCTGACCAACAGTCTACTCCATTCCTGGGGTTATAAACCCTATGATAAGACCATGTCAGCTTCGCAAAACCTACCCTTGATCATCATGACTATGGGAGAAGGATTCCATAATTTCCACCATGCATTTCCATGGGATTATAGGACTGGCGAATTAGGAAGTAACAGTTTGAACTTTGTAACTAAAGTTATAGATGGTTTTGAAAAGTTTGGGATGGCGTATGATCTGAAGACTGCTTCTGATGAGATAGTTAAGGACAGGAAACGGAGGACGGGAGATGGAAGGGATTTATGGGGAAGAGAGATTCGGGAAGACGATGAAATGAGGAAATTATAGATTGTTTTATGTAGTATGGGCTGTAATGTGTACTTTTTAGAGGTTATCGCGAAAGTTGCTAATCTTAAAAAAATTATAAAATTATTTTCTGTAATTATCTCGAATGGGATTTTATAAGAATTTGGTATTAATAAAATTGATGATACTGATATAAAATATGATTTACAGTATTTATTTTTGGTATTATTTTATTTACGAATAGCGGTTCAATTCGGCTGTACCTACCTGGATTAATAATAGTTATATACTCTGTGTTCACCAGGAATAATGTACCTTAACTTCCTTAACTTTATAAATGTTGAAAGATTTTTTTAAATAAGTCATTCCGTAAAAAAAGCCTCACACATGTATGTATGTACATAAGCTACGCACAGTTAAATATATTAAAATTTTAATTAAAAACATGTTAAATGAATCCTTCACGATCAGTGATGTTTAATCTAGGAAATAACTTTTTATGTTTTTTTTTACTGGATGGGAATTCATGCAAATGACTTCTCCCGCTCTGCAGACATTGGTAAGGAGTATCAGACTCTTACTGACTAAAACCCGTGTTCCTCCTAGTGCCCTTTGCTTTCCAGGGCCGCGATGGCTCTTTCGAACAAATTCCGCAACAAGATTTAACTGCCTAAGTACTAAGTTAAGTAAACACACGTTCTTTATAAATACATTCGAAACAAAATCTCATTTTAGGAACCCAAATTTGAACCCACCGCCAAATTTACGAGAGGTGAGACCTTAACAATTACAGAGCACTCGTTATTTTTCCTTACAAATATTATGACGCAAAAAGTATGTATGGATGTTTGTCACTCTTTCACGCAAAAAATACTGAATGAATCTTGTTGAAATTTGACACAGAGTTAGATTACAGTCTAGAATAATACATAGGATACTTTTTATCTCGAGATTATGTTCCCAAGGGATAATTTTCGGGCCGAGCCACGGGCGGGAGCAAGTACGTAAATAATTATACTCACGACAAAGCAAGGATGCGTATAAATATTTACCCTTTTCGAGAATAGAACCCACACACGCGTGCTCAATGCGCTTAGTACGGCACTGATCAAAGAGAGGTTCTGCTCAATGAATATGATCTGTAGGGATTACACGATGATAGAATACCTTTGAATGTAATGTAACATCTTCAAATGTAATGTTACATCTCGGTTGTTTAACCTAAGAGGGTTGGTAGAGATTTATGTCAACCTGAATTTATTTATTTATAGGATACACCAACAACTGATTTACAAATTTAATATTATACATTGTGGTATTTAGGGTCTTGTGACAATGAGACACATAAAGGTATGTCACAAAACGAGTTTGATAATGCTATTATTAATGACATATGTATGTATATATACTAGATTAAAAGTGTTACAATAATAGTAAAAAAAATAACATTACAAAAAGTAATTGAAACGGAATTATTTTAATCCATAATTAATTATAAATTCAATGTAGAATTAAATTAACAGGATATAACCAAATTTTAATCGTATATTTTTTTCGTACCAGTACTTTCTGAGAATAGCGCGTTCAAGCAAACAAATAAACTCTTCAGCTTTATATATCAGTTTAGACATATTAATAACGCTCAAATAATGCTTTTATCATAGTAGTTTGCTTCTTGAATACTTTACAATATACGAAAAACAACAGCAAATATAACAGTATAATTAAAACAAACTAAATTTTATTCATTACGTAAATGCAGTCGCTAATTGCTTTGAAATATTTATCGTCAAAATTCAGTGCTATTTGTGCTTATAAAGCCCAACTTCCTCAACGTCCCGGCTATTATAATTTTAAAATGAAACGGATATCGTTGAATCAAGTTAAATAACGCGGTCCTGTTCTGAAAGGGAACGTGCACGGCGTTAACTATGCCATCTAGTGTTGCAAATCTGAAACTTTTACGTTGTAAATATTTCACCTGTGCTGCCACCTATAATTCCTGCACCGTCCATTTAGGGATACGTGCACGAAGTATATTGTGCCATCTAGCGTTGCAAATTTGAAACTTATAAGTTAAATATACTTGACATTGACGCGTCTGTGCTGCCACCTATAGTTTCTGCACGTTCCCTTGCGGAACACAGAAAAGTTATTCAACTTTTTCTATCTTTAATTTAAGTTGTGAAACAACTATGGAGCATACTTCTAAGGGTTTCGTTACCAAAGAATTTTTGTGGAATCATATTAATTAAATTACATCGTTTATATCTTGTTAACTAAAATGCAACGAGGAATGTGATTAATAATTTTTAATTACCTACCGACCTTTATTACAAAATCATATATATTTTGTTTTTATCACTTCTACTTTTTGTGTTACAACTACTACCAGGAACATCATTTTCCCTTTGCCTTGTTAGTTTAGATTTTTTTTTATTTTTGTTGCCTTATTTTAGTTTAATACGTTTTTTCTTCTTATATTATGTGGGAAAAAATATCAAATGATTCTGACAATTTTCTTTACATTTATGATGAAGGTATTTTTTAAACATGAAAAAAAAAGCACTGTAACATTTGTTTACAAAAAAAATGTGAGTTTTATTTTGGCATGTTTTTATATAAAAGAATAGTTGAGTATGCTGGCGTGCCATCTGCTACACAACAAATCCTTTAAGTTAATAATGCGCCTGAACTAAAACCTCCTGAAAACTTCAGTTTTTGCCTCAAAGCTCCACTTCAAAATCATATTACAGGAAAGTTATGCGTGTCTAAATAATTCTAATTTCAGTTCTTTCACACTTAAACATGTTTTTAACATAAATTTGTTAAACGTTTTCTTGATGCACACAAAAAGTATTTTCTGTTGAACAGTGATTATCATCTGTCTAGTCTTTTCCCAACTATATTTGGGTCGGCTTCCAGTCAAACCGGATTCAGCTGAATACCAGTATTTTACGTGGAGCGGCTGCCTACTAGACCTCCACAACCCATTGACTGGGTAGTACGGTACTTCTTGGCAAGACTGTAGTCAGATTTCACTGGCTTCTGACAATCCGTAACGACTGCTCTAAAGATCTACAAATAACAGCCGGGGCCAACAGCTTTAAATTCTTTCCGAGGCATTGAAGAGCCTCGTTATGTTAAGATGGTCACCCATTCATAGACCGACCTCAACAAGCGTTGCTTAACCTTGAAGATCGACCCGTGTGGCTATTATAATTTAGCCACGAGCTCCTCTAAACAAAAATCTATACCTACTAACTTTAGCAAACTTTTTCTCAACTCAGTAACAGAACTCGACCGTATCAAATATCCTTTAGCAAAAGCGATCTTTGCGCACTTTTTACTAGTGTTGTACCTTACCTTCGCTTGTTTGGAACTTCCGCTCAAAATGTTATCTTAACTAATATTTTGAATAGGAAAGTGAGTTTTCTACGTAGTCTTTACGTACCCTCTTCAAGTATTGTAGCATAGCCTCCGTAGTCTTTACGTATCCTCAACTAGTATTAGACGGGTGGGCGTTTTGGGGGACTGTCTTTATGTAAAATTTGACGTTCAAAAAGTGCTGTCTCTCAGCCTAGTTTGAATAAATGACTTTTGATTTTGATTGTAACATGAACTCACCATCGCTTGAGTGGAACTTTTGCAAAAATGGCTATCCAGAATAATATATTACTAATATATAAAAAATATTTTAGGTATCTGCGTAGTCTTTAAGTATCCTCTACTAGTATTGAATACCCTCACTGCCACCTACGCATTTTTTTTTAAGTTTTCACAACTAAAACGCTAAATCAATTTTAATGGAAGTTTGCATAAAACGATGTACGATTTCCCATTTCTATCCAGAAAATAATAAAAATGATAATATAATTATGATAATTTTATCCCGGTTTTGTGATGTATTGGAATAATTTTTAAATAGGGTATTTGATTTAAAAAAAAATCTAGTTACACCTTCTGATAGACTTTCAAAAAATATTGGACACGTATTTTTCGCTTTATTAAATCTATAAAAATTGTCGAAAATAAAAAGAATCAAAGATCAGGAGCGGGGTCTTGTAACGTCACGTCGTGTTAAAAACTGTACCGTATAGTGACGTCACAAGAGTATTCAACGCACTGTATCGTCTTCATTTTTTATTTACGTGAAAAATGAAAATTACTAGTCCAATATTTTTTGGAAATCTTTCACACGAACTAATTTGATTTTTTCAGTAAAATAGCCTATTGTTATTTCTACGGTATTTATGTCATTGACTTGAATGTGCTCTGGCGGTTAGAAGTGTCATACCCATTCAAAAGTCATTTGATGATTTTCCATCCTTAAAAAATCCCTGTATGACATATCATAGATAAGCACTTCCATCTTTCAAAACTAATTCGATTTTTTTTAGTCAAGTACCCTTTTCAGTGCAGGAGAAGCCACTGCAAATACCTAGTCAATAACAAACAAACATGGGTCGATTTTCACTACTTTCTAAACTTATCTTTCTTTATTTTTCCCCCACTGCATTTAAGATACCTTTAGTAGAGTCGCGTCTACAAAATACGAGTGTACGTGACGTCATTACTGAAGGTTTTAAATAAAAACCTTATGTACGGTTTTCTTAACGAAATTGCTTTTTGCACGTAGTGCTGTGATGTGGGTCGAACGATATTCTTTGTTTTTTGTATTTTTTTTAGAGAAGTTTTTCTGAATTTGTTTTGTTATCGAGTTGCTGGCTGGTGTAGGTCAGATAGGGAGACGTTTGATCTGAAATTTGCATTTGTTAGACTGGAAGACCTTGATAATAGTTATATAGTTGTGGTAAGGTGAGGTGATAGGCATGTTGCGGGATCAAACCAGCGTGGTGCATTACTTTGTGTAATTAATTTCATCACCAATGCTCTCAAAACGGTGAAGGAAAACATCGTGAGGAAACCGGCATGTCCTAGAACCAAAAATTTGAAGACATGTGACATTCACCAACCCGCACTGGTCCCGCGTGTTGGATTACGGCCCATTCCCTCTCCTAGAGAGGAGGCCTGTGTCCCAGCAGTGGGAACATTAAAAGGCTGATTATGCTTATGCTTATGCTTATGCTGTGATGTGGGTTGAACGATCTTCTTTGTTTTTTGTATTTTTTAGGGATTTTTTCTGAATTTGTTTTGTTATCGAGTTGTTGGGTGGTGGGGGGTCAGATAGGAAGATGTTTGATCTGAAATCTGCATTTGTTAGATTGGAAGACCTTGTTATAGTTGTGGAGGCGAGGTAATAGGCATGTTTCCCGAGTAAAAAAAATATGATTACATTGTGTCCGTCAGTTAGATTATCGAAAAATACGTGTCCAATATTTTTCAAGCGTCAAAGATCAGGAGTGAATTGTGACGTCACGTCGTGGAAAACATTGTAACACGTGGTGACGTTACACGAGTTTTCAAGAGAAAAAAGAAAAAATACGTGTCAAATATTTTTTGAAAATCTATCTGATTGGCTAAATATTATAATTATTTTTTTAGTTAACGACCCATTGAGTGTGTTGTTTTGAAAATATATGTATGTTTTTTTTTTTGTAACAGTCTCACAGCTTAAATGAACCAATTTGGATGAATCCCAACAAACTATTTTATAGGCGAAAATGAGTTAATTTGTTATGCTTTTATGACGAAATCAATGAACCGATTTTGACGAACGATATGTAACCGAGACGAATTGGACTCTGGAGGCAATTTTTTGCGAAAATGCACGAGCAAAGCCGTGTGCTAAATCTAGTATTGGTATAAAAAAGGTTTAACCCTAAGAAATAACAACGCAGTACCTACATAAGATAAAATAATCCCTGAAGAAGCGAGGTGAGATTTTAATGTTCATTTGGAAAATTGTATATAATACCGTGCAGAAAAAGTCAAAGCAAAATCTCTGATACAAAAAAGGCCTTTTTAAGGTCTAAAATAAGACCATAAAAACTTCAATGTAAACGACCAGCAAATTCTCTAATGAAAAACTATAAATATTATCCAAGAAAACTTAGTATTCAAAACAACTGCTACGGCGTAGCGCTACGCCGTAGACACGCTACGAAGACTGCTACGAAATTATTAAACGTAGTAGATGAATGTTTAATTTAAATGCATGCTTGGTTATATGTTTAACTAGCAGCGCCTCGCGGTTTCACCCGCGTAGTTCCCGTTCCCGTGGGAATAGGGGGATAAAATATAGCCTATAACCTTCCTCGATAATTGGGCTATCTATAACTGAAAGTTTTTTCAAATCGGACCAGTAGTTCCTGAGATTAGCGCGTTCAAACAAACAAACAAACAAACAAACAAACTCTTCAGCTTTATAATATTAGTATAGATTAATGGGACTGAATGATGTGTTTTTGGTTCTGTTGGTGAGGTTTGGAATTGGATGGGTTACCACTATATTCGTTTCAATACTTTTTTTTTTCTTAAAAGGTATTAAAATAGCTTTTTTTTGGTATCAGCTATCAGTGAAATACTGATCGAATTATAGTCCATCAGAGAAATTCTTTCAGTGTTAGATAGACCATTTATAGAGGTAAAAGAAAATATTATAACAATAATGAATTGTATTCTAAATGTTTATTATAAAACAATAATTGTATTCTAAATATTGTCATTGTTGTTCATTTGTTTGAAATAACACCTTAATTCTTGTATTTTTAGAAGTATCAATATGGATAGTTTTTTAAGTTCCCATAACCTAACAGTTTGACATATAATACCAGAAATCACACTAATAAATACTTTGACAAAGAGTTCGACGTGTAAAAGAGTTATTTATAACTTGCTAGCGACCCGCCCCGGCTTTGCACTAATATTTTCTCTACTATATTATAAATGTATTATACATATAAACCTTCCTCTTGAATCACTATATCTATTTTAAAAAAAACCACAACAATATCCACTGCGTAGTTATAAAGATCTAAGCATATATAGGGACAGACAGACAGCGGTAAACGACTTTATTTTATACTGGCACCGCCCCGTGGTTTCACCCGCGTTGTTCCCGTTCCCGTGGCAATACGGGGATAAAATATAACCTATGAAATTTCACAATAACGTAGCTTTCTATTGGTGAAATAATTTTGAAAATCACTCCAGTAGATCCAGAGATTACAACGTCACAAACTCACAAACGTTACCTCTTTATAATATTAGTACCTAGACTATGTAGTGATTTGCAAATAAATATTATTTAGTCTAAATACCTGGCATTTCGCACTAAACTATTACAGTAGAGTTTAAGAAATACCCAACTCCAAGTCCTTAATTCAGAAACCAGGGGTGACTCAACAGTCCAAACAAAAATTCACTAACGAAAATATTTTTCCATTTTCTTGTAAATTAAATTCTAGCTCAACAAGTGTTGCTTGAATTTAGATAAGGCTAGCGTTTCCTATTTAAATCTTGATAAGTCTGGCACTTTCTATTAACCTAAAACAAAGAAAAAAAAAACGAAACAAAAAATTAAGAGTCTTCCATTTATGTGGATTAAATGAAAGAGTTTTATTTTTTGTTTAGCTTTATTTCTTTGTTTTTATTTTATATACTTTTTTAAATTTTCAGGATTTTATTTGCAAGTCGATGGAAAAAATATTTTAATTGTTTTATTTTTATTGATGGTTATTTAATTTTAAAAAATGTATTAAAGTATTGTCTGGAAGAGATTGCTGAATGCGATTATTGGACCGCCGATTATTGGAGTTTCTTTTGTATTTTATTTCAATGTTCTCTTAAGTATACAATAAATAAATATTTCAAAACAAGGAATGCAGTGGGTGTCCAAATAGTTGCGGCATATGTTCGAAAGAGTCACCTTGCCCTGGAACGCGGCGGGCACTAGGAGGAACACGGGTGGGTTTTAGTCAGTAAGAGTCTGACACTCCCTTCCGCTCCGCCCAGACCGGGAGAAATCATTTGATGATTTGAAAAAAAAATATTGGGTGTCCAATTACTGTGTTATACTATTATAATAGCTGATGCGACAGAATTTGTTCGAAAGAATCACCGCGGCCCTGGAACGCGGAAGAGAAATACGGATAGGTTTTAGACAGTAACAGTCTGACACTCCCTTCCATTTAAACCAGAAGAATCAAATTACTTCATCCTCAACGTAAGAAGTCATGTGATGTTTTCCCAAACTAAAAACAAATGGTATTCCAATGAAATATTAACAAGTTTTTATTCTAATAGGCCTGGTTTCTATGTACAAAATCAACTCATAGCATAGTTTTTAGACGATTTGAACATCTAAGCTTATCAAAGTGTCGACTAAGATAATATTTACGTCTGTAACACTCGTCCCCTTTGTGTAATCCTTTTATGTCACGATCAAAAAGATAACCCTTTTAGCTGGAACCTCTATCCAACAATGTCGACCTCGGTATCTGTTCTAACCAACCACATTTTTGAAACTGATGAAAATTAATTTGACATTAAATTTTCCTTGGGAAACAGCACGCCTGTTTTGCTAAACATATAGATGTAAATAATATCATATCATATCAAAATCTTCATCAGAACTAGTAAACATGTTACTTGAAAAAAAAAGACAAAATTATAATATAAATTTAATTTCGGAAAAGAAGCAACCAAGAACACCGATTTACAAAATTTTAATTAAATTTATATCATAATTGTTGTGTATTTTTTTTTGTTTTAAAGTCAGTTGTTAATTTTTTGTAAAAAAGGATTTTTATTTTTAGTGGTTTCAGTAAATGATAGCAAAACTTCCGGAATTGGTGAAATCGCGTGTCTGTTTATTGTTTACATCAATTTATAACACCACTAAAAAGTGAAAAATAATAAAACATATTTTGACAAAAAAAAAATACAACAGATTTGTTTTTGAATTAAGACTGTATGTGAGAATTATGTTCATTGTTATCTATACTTATAATAAATCTGTAGAGAGGTCAATTCTGTACAAGGAATATATTTTCAAAATAACTATCAGGGGGTGATTAGTGATCGATACTGGTGCCAAAAATGCAATCAGTAAAATTTTTGTCTGTCTGTCTGTCTTTCTGTCTGTCTGTCTGTCTGTCTGTCAGTCTGTCTGTATGTTCTTTATAGAAACAAAAACTACTCGACCGATTTTAACGAAACTTGGTGCAATTATTCTTCATACTCCTGGGCAAGTTATAGTATACTTTTCATCACGCTACAATCAATAGGAGCAGAGCAGTGAAGGAAAATGTTGTGAAAACGGAAGAAGTTACTCCATTTTTTAAGCTTCCGTCGCGTGTGTAGCCTTAATGGTTAAAGTTACATAGAAATCATGTATTACGGAAATGTTCTACATAAAATTATCTAAAAAATATCCCGAAACAGCATGTCTATCTTTTGTCAATTTTAAACCGATCGGGCTGAGAGTTTCAAAATCGGGGGTAAAGTAACTATTCCACGCGGACGAAGTCGCTGGCAGAAGCTAGTATAATACTATAGTTTTTTAATGGATGGTAAATAAAAAAAATACTTCTTCAGCTCTGAGAACCAATCTTAAACACATGGGAAATCATATGAGAATATGATAATGCAATATTATTCATAAATGCTCCACTCCTATTGGTCGAAGCGTAATATTATATAGTCTATAACCTTCCTAAATGGACTAACCAAAACTAAAATATTCTTTCAATTCGAACCAATTGATGTCACAAATAATTGGTTCGAATTGAAAGATACAATATAATAAAATCTCAAGATTTTTGACATCAATTGGTTCAAATTGAAAAAATATTTCGGCGCGTTCAAGCAAACAAACAAACAAACTCTACAGCTTTGTAATGTTAGTAGAAAACTTGATAGTCCTATATGGAGGCAATGGATAATACATTCATGTCAAGTAATGTCTTGTTTGATAATAAATATAAAGAATGTAATGTACTACTAACTAGCAGCGCCCTGCGGTTTCACCCGCGTAGTTACCATTCCCGAAGGAATATGGGGATAAAATATAGCCTATGTTACTCAGGGTAAATGAAGCTTTCTAACGGTGAAAGAATTTTTGAAATCGGTCTAGTAGTTTTTGAGTTTATTCATTATATACAAAAGTACAAATCTTTCCTGTTTATAATATTAGTATTGACATAGTTTTTTTTAAGTTTTATACTCATGTATTTTCCTAATACTCTATGGTCAAAAATAGTTTGAAATAAAAATAAATTGAATTGAATAGTACAGATTCAAATCCTTTTAAGGCACTTGTGGATCTGATGCTTCAAGATGTCTTTCATTAAGAAAGTTGGAACAAGTATATTAGGGAGACAAAAACATTCGTTCTGCAAAGAATAACTTACCAGACGTTTTATTAGACAATATTCTGCAAAACTCTACTCGAGTGACTGTTAAACAAACTTAATATGCTTGCGGCTTTTACCACAAGTAATGATTTTTATATATCACTACATATTATACTAGTAGCGCCCCGCAGTTTTACCCGAGTAGTTCCCGTTACCGTGGGAATATGGGGATAAAATATAGCCTATGTTACCCAGGGTGAATGTAGCTTTCTAATGGTGAAAGAATTTTTGAAATCGGTCCAGTGTTTTTTGAGTTTATTCGTTACATTCAAAAATATAAAAATACAAATCTTTCCTCTTTATAATATTAGTATAGAATTAGATATAGAAAACAAAGTCTGTCAGAGCCCCAAGTCTGCTATTTTTATAAATTCGTCATTCCAACACGATCCTATTGTCATTTTGCTAAAAGTTCGTAATCTGCTAAATTCATAATGGTCGATCATTGGTCGGTAAATGGTCTCGTAATACTTTTTGATAACCGAGCTATTAAAAGCAATAACTGCACAATGACGTTCTAATTGTAGGTCACTGATCAAAGAAACTCAATATGTTAGCAGATTACCGCATACGTCTGTCATTCATTTGACATTATGCACGAGATTACCATTCTATGCCATTTTTTTCAATGGAGTGTCAGTGGTTGCTCATTGGAAAATCATAGTGACGCTTTTAAATTAATAGATTACCAAACTTGTCAAAATCAACAATTATGAAATCAATAATAGACCATTCTGACACTATTGTAATAGCAGACTTGGGGACCTGGGCCTCAGAATTATGATGATCACCTTCCAATGGTCAACCAGTTTTGTTTTGATTGTTTGTTTGTAATAAATAGGCTCCGAAACTGCTGAACCGATTTGAAAAAATCTTTCACTGTGGGAAGCTACTCTATCCCAGGGTGACACAGACTGTATTTTCTCCCGTATTCCCACGGGAACGGGAACTATGCGGGTGAAACCGTGGAACGCTGCTAGTGTACAATAATTCCCATACAAATTCAATAGTTAGTAATATATCCGTTAAAAATAGTTTACAATTACACCCGATATTTTAATATTACGTCGTTAACAAACTTCCGACACGTGCGAAGCAGGGGCGGGTTGCTAGGTCTTATATAAAAAGGAACCTTGTTCTTTTTCATGTAAAGTCAACATAAAAGAAAAGCCTCCAGGCTGTTGATGTAAGGCTGGAGATGCTAAGACGCCATTTTGTTCGGGAAAAAACAATAACTATTTTTTTAGGATTTCGTAAGTTCGAATGGAACATGAATCCATTAATTATAGGGCCACTCGTGTGTCTGTCTGTCCGTTTGACAAACAGTCAAATTTGACTTGAATTTAGTGAACCAATTCAGTTGGTTACACATAGGAATTACTGTGACCCGGACGTGTAAACTAAAGAAATATTTTTTAATGACGTTTCAAATACGTAAAAACGATTTGCATTTTTTTTTCTTTAAATAATTTCCTTCTTCTTTTCGTGTCAAATTAGATTTTGTCGCTTTCATTTAAATTTTGTATGGTTCCAGGTTTATAATATTTTTTTGTTAAATCTAAACTGTTTTTTGTTTAGTGATTAAGAGTTTTTTATTTATGTTTATACAAAGTAATAGTTAGTTATAATAAAATACTTAACTATTTCATTATAAAACAAATAATGTTTCCCACCCCCTAGAACAGCCCAACAGACTTACAAGGTCGGTGCTAAATGTCATTTTCTAAACATCATTCCGAAATTTGAATGGTGTCTCGTTTTGAATCCGCAATGATTAACTTTCATCATTTTTCAGCCTTTTCCCAACTGTATTGTTATCGGCTCCCAGTCAAACCGGATTCAGCTGAATACCAGTATTTTACGTGGAGCGGCTGCCTACCAGATCTCCACAACCCATTAACTGGGTAGCACGGTACTTCTTGGCCAGACTTTTGTCAGATTTACTGGCGTCTGTAAATCGGTAATGACTGCCAAAGATCTACAAATGACAGCCGGGACCAACGGCTTATCGTGCTGATAAAATTTAAAAACAAATAAATACAGTCAAATTGTATGCGCTCAGTTTTGTGAGGTGAGCTGTGAACTTTACTGAATTGAAACAAAACTGTTGTTTTTGTATATTTTGAATACAAATTTCCCCGAAAATGTTTTCTAAAGCCAGAGGTTAGAGGTTGTTACTCTATTAACTTTGAGCCTAAAATAATAATAGTTTGTTGGTCTTAGTAATAATTTAGTCGAACAAGGACTGTAAAAATAACTTTTATTTTAATAATACATTACTGTACAAGTATTTTTGTTGTCAATTAAGATAATATTTAGTTAAAAATCGGAAAATTTAATAAGCATTCACAAAAGAAATTTTCACATTCCTAAGTAAAATGATTCCCGAAATTATCTCTGTTATAATAATAATGTAGATTTATTAGATCAAAAAGTTCTTACTTCGCGATTTTCCGTAGAATAATTATGTATGAAAACATTATTTGTAAATCATTCCTGTTACTTTTACATATTTTCCTCAATACAAATTATCCTAAAAATGTCCATAAATTTTACCTCTACCTACTATCGAAAAACAACATAAAAAAATATGAAATTCCTCCCAAAGTTAACTTAAAAACCAATTCCCCGAACGTAAAACGAAAAACGGATCAAAACGGATCACATACACCTTTTATCTAAAAAAAAAAAACAAAAACAGAAAAATATCCATAGAAGACACGAAGCTCAATGACCTTGAAATTGCTTACCTTTGCGTGGAAACTTTAGAAAAAAAAATACACTTGTCACTCACTCGCGAAAGAGGTATAAGTCTATAACGTTTTTTCGTTAGTTATTGTCCGTTTTTATTTTGTTTTTCTTCTTTTATTTGTTTGTCTTCGGACAGAGACGCGTCCGTTCGCGCCGCGCTCTCCGAATCGACTGAGCGGGTAAGGGCTTGTTCAGTTTATGTATACTCTGGGAGTGTAGGTATGTTTTGAACAGCGGCTGGAAAAATGGTGTAAGCGGAAAAATTCGGTTTTCAGTTTTGAAAGGGAGCTTTTTCTACGAGAGAGTTTAATTAGATATTAGGGTGGATGATAACCGTTTTTATGTTGCTTACTGGAGTTTGTAACGTTTTACCGTTGCATTTATTGTATGCCATCATCATTTACATGATTTAATTACAAATACACACACAACCTCAACCATATAATTATATGGATTGTAACATAACGTAAGTAAGTTTTCCCTTGTATTTTTGTATCAATAGACTGTATTTAGTACTGTTTTTCCTACAGCCATAGTTATGTAATGCATGCCGTGGCAGCCTTTAATTAAGGCTACACTATAACATGTTCAAAATTTGTTGATCCTTGATATTATTATTTACACTTGTTTTTTGGTGTATGCTTTGTTGGTTGTCCTTAAATAAATAAATAAATAATTAAATAAATAAATAAATAATAAAAAAAAAATGTATTTTTTTCAGATGTTTTCCTGTACTTGTAGTGTAAGACGATTTTACAGTACAAATTTTATAGTTCTAGGCAAATGGAAAGCACCATAATTATGAATTTTGATTTCATCCAAAGGTTGTCTTGAAAAGATCGCTTCAAGCGATAAGGCCGCCCATTGTGTCATCCTGTGTAATGTTTTCTTCATCTATATTTTCTGTAACTTATATGGTGTACGTAATAAAGAGTATTCTATTATATTGTATTCCTTTGAGAGTGTCGAAATATCATTTTTTGTTACATAAACGGCAATATCTTCTTTTTGACGTTAATTTAGAAGTTAGAATTTTCACAGCTTCAAGGGAATGTAGACCTGAGTAATTATGGTTCTAATTTCAAATCGATTGCTCAACGTGATCTCGAGAAGAAGGGTCTTGATAAACAGAAGGACGACCCACAAAGTGATCCTATAAGGGTTTCGTTTTTCTTTTTGAGACAGGAAACCCTGAAAGTTGTGTCAGTTTACATTTTTCCTTCTATTTCCTAACGGACAACAAACCAAAATGACAAAAAGCTTTCTTTTTAACCGACTTCTAAAAAAGGAGGAGGTTCTCAATTCGGATGTTTGTATGTTTTTTTTTTTTTTTTTTTTTTTTATTGTTTGTTCGCGCATAACTTCGTCGCCTGTCAACCGATTTGAAAAATTCTTTTTTTGTTGGAAAGGGTATACTTCCCAAATGGTCCCATGAAAATTTTATCGAAATCAACCAAGCGGTTTTCGAAAAATCAACAAAAATCTAAAAAAAATATGTACATTTTCTACATTGATGACCTCTTAGTTTACTCTGCGAACGAGCAGTACGTTTTTTTACACCAATGTGATTGGTTCGTTTAGGTGGGGGAGGGGATGGGGTGTAGGTACCACTAAAAAGTGAAAAATAAAAAAAAAACTTTTTACAAAAAATAAAACCGACTTCTAAACAAAAAAAAAACAAAAAGTATAAAATAACTTTAATTTCGGAAGTCGGTGTGTTCAACAACAAAAAAGCAACCAAAAACACCGAGTTCCGAAATTAAAGTTATTTTATACTTTTTGTTTTTTTTTTGTTTAGAAGTCGGTTTTATTTTTTTAACTATGTTTAAGGTTTAATTATGTTTTTTTTTAATCTGTTTTGTGTGAGTCCTAAATAAACATTTTTCTTTCTTTCTTTCTTTTCTTTCTTTCATAACTGTCCCGTGGTCGAAAGGGCAACTTTAGAGTATGTGATATTGGTTTTTTTTCTTTTGGAAGTTGGTCCTGCTTCTGATCTTATCCCCATCTGAAAAACAACATCGTGTAGACGGAGGCCCGATGGAGGCTGGACAGAAAATAAGGGAGCATTTTAAATTATTTGTTGTATGTATGTATCACATTTTAATTTATTAATTTTACAATATTTTTTTTTCTATTTCATTTTAGTATATATTCCGTGAGTGTATCCGTGGCACCACAGAACCTATCAGAATATTAGCGCGGTGTGATTTATTTTTTAAATATCCCAGCAAATGTCGACCCGGATTCTTAGTTTATTTCATGCGTAATAGATATGACTTTTAAATTAAGTGAACAAACGTCTTTTACAATGTGAACAGCAAAGAACAGCAGCTGCTGTGAGCAGCCATCTATTTAATACATATGGAATGCAATAAAGTATTGAGTATTGAGTATTAAGAAGTGGAATCTACTTGTTTTTTTTTTAATGGGAAATCGTTAAATTACTGGTAAAGGTACATATTACTCACAAATGTGTCTACATAATTTTATTATAAGGCAGAGAAAATAACTTTAAGACTTACAATCCTACTAATTCAACTCAAATAAACTCATAACCTCCCACTTTCCCATCACAGTCGGGTAACCAGAAAATCTAAAAATCAGTCTTACACCACTTTGCCACCCGCAGCTAACGCGTTCCACAACTATAGGTACGTATATTTAACCGTCTGTTTTAAGTTACGCTTGGTTATAACAATCCGTTGGCAGACTTCGCTTATTTAGCTTTCAAACTGTAGCTTTCGAGAGCTAGCGGCTAAATAATAATAGGCACACGGGTTAAGCAACACTTACTGAGGTATGTCCTTGGATGGGTGACCATCGCTACATCGAAACTCCTCCATGCACGAAAACACGTTAAAACGTTATTTCTGGCTGTCATTTTCAGCCGTTACGGCAGTCAGGAGCCAGAAAATCTGTCATCAGACTTTTCAAGAAGTATCGTGTTATCCAGATACTGTATTAAGGAGGTCAGATCAGTAGTTTTTCTATGTAAAATACTGGTAGCCGATGCATCTGGTTGGACCAGAAACCGATTCCAATAAAGTTGGGAACAATCTAGACAGTTTATTTGCGTAGCGTATGTGCGAGAGTTCCCGAGAGGATCTCGTGGCGAAACTATAACAGCCGCACGGGTCGATCTTCTAGGTTAAGCAACGCTTGCCGAGGTTGGTCTGTGGATGGGTGACCATCTTAACATAACGAGACTTCTCCGTGCCTCGGAAAGCACGTTAAGCCGTTGGTCCCGGCTGTCATTTGGTGATCTTTGGCAGTCGTTACGGATTGTCAGAAGCCAGAAAATCTGACACCAGTCTTGCCAAGAAGTACCGTGTTCCCCAGTTAATGGGCTGTGGAGGTCTGGTAGGCAGCCGCTTCACGTAAAATACTGGTATTCAGCTGAATCCGGCTTGACTGGTAGCTGACCCCAATGTAGTTTGGAAAAGGCTAGGCAGATGATGTGTGTGCGAGAGTGCCCGTTTCTGTGTTAAGAATTTCAAGTTTCGTATTTGTCAAACTCTCTCTCTCTCTCTCTCTCTTTTAATATCTCTGTCTAGGTAATATGCCAGGAACGTGCCTACAGCCTTTTTGGGCATATTATGCGTTCATCCAAGCATAATCTGGAAAGGCTCATGATATTGGGCCGGGTCGAAGGTAAGCGCGCTCAGGGTAGAACACAGGCAAGATGGTCCGATGCCATAAAGAGGGCAGTTGGTAGCAGCATGTACAGAGCCACGCTTCAGAGGACCGCATGGCTTGGAAACGCGTCGTATGTGGTCGCGATCCTCAGCAGTGAGGGAACGACGAAGAAGAAGAAGGTAAAAGTTTGTTCGAAAGAGTCACGCAAAGGGCATTAGGAGGAACACGGATGGGTTTTAGTCATTAAGAGACTGATATACCCTTCCACTCCGCCCAGAGTGGGAGAAGTAATTCGATGGTTTCCCATCAATAAAAATGAGTTTGATACGTTTTTAACTAGGAATTCTCAATTCTGAAACTGGCTCCACCTAGAATTGACGTTTTTAGCCTTCAGTCCTGAAGTTTGATTCGTTCTATCTTTGCCAACATATATGTACTAGTATGTATATTTGACCGAACAAAAAATACGTGTGTTGATATACTAATGGACTGATTAGATCATATTTATTTTTATTGAAGTGTTTATCCCTTTACTGGCATTTTTACATTATTGTTTTGCTTTACAATGAGTTAACTTTTTAGAAATAAATTGACTTTGTTTTGTTTTACAGCTAGCGAAATATTGCTTTCATCTGGGCACAAATTCAGACTTCAGTCTGCTACTGACTTAATAAACCTTCTCGACTTGAGAATATAAAGAATAAGAATAAGATGTACGAGCTTGTATGAAATACCGTAGCTGACAGAAATCAACAAAACCCAAAAAACACTTTTCCGACCTAAGCATTGAACCTTGACCCGACTCTTAAACAGTCGCGATTAGCCACTCCACTAGCGGGATTTTTATAGCCATTTTACGCCATCATATAGCCATCAAGATTTTATCCATTATTTTTACACCCGCGATTCAAAAGTCGAGCAGAGCGGTGTTCGAGTCAGTTCTTAAATGGAAAATGTGTAATTTCATCGCTATTCAGGATAAGAATTGCATTTTTCTCTCAAAACGGTGAAGGAAAACATCGTGAGGAAACCGGCATGTCCTTTTTTTTTGGATGGGAAATGACTTCTCCCGCTCTGGGCGGAGCGGAAGGGAGTGTCAGACTCTTACTGACTAAAACCCACCCGTGATCCTTCTTGTGCCCGCCGCGTTCCAGGGCCGCGGTGACTCTTTCGAACAAATTCTCAACAGCCCTAGCAGGCACTGACCCCCCGTCCCCAGCCCCGTCTTCGTTGCTGAAACACGACGCGTCGTCGACTCGGGCCTGGTTGCTATCGGATGGCGAGCCACTCATAGCTCGCCATCCGCAGGCCCGCGCCTACGGTGGCCGGGAATTGCCCTGCGCTTCCCGATGCCCGGGGCGTCTTCTTCTGTTGCGGCGGCTGGGACGTGAAGTTTCCTTCTCTAGCACGCGTCCGCCTCCTCCTTCGCTAGCATTACTGCTTCGCAGAAGGAGGCGAAACCGGCATGTCCTAGAACCAAAACCAACCCACACTGGGCCCGCGTGGTGGATTACGGCCCATTCCCTCTCCTAGAGAGGAGGCCTGTGTCCCAGCATGACCACATTAAAAGGCTGATTATGATTATGCTATTATGCTTATTGCATTTTTACAAGCTTTTATTTAAAATTAGCTTTTGCACGCAGGTTCTTAATATAGATTTTTGCAAAAACTTTCAAAGTGTGAACTGAACTGTCGCACGTAGGGTTAAACATGTTTATTGTACGGCAGCACCCATCAATTTAACCATTTATTATTTGATGTTATAGCGGCTATAGATAAAAAAAAAACAACAGTCTACCATTACGGGTTCTTCAGATACAGCCCGCTGACACACAGATAGACGGGTGGACAGCGGAGGCTTAGTAATAGGATTTCGTAGGTTGCCCTAGTTTTGATATGGAACCCCAAAAAAGCCATTAATAAGATACGGATATATTAGAAACTATTGACTTTGGATAGGATTTTTATAGACGAAACGATTTATCTATACTAATATTATAAAGAGGAAAGATTTGTATTTTTGTATGTAACGAATAAACTCAAAAACTACTGGACCAATTTCGAAAATTCTTTCACCATTAGAAAGCCACATTTATCATGAGTAACATAGACTGTATGTTATCCCCATATTCCCAGGGGAACGGGAGCTATGCGGGTAAAACCACGGGGCGCTGCTATAACTAATAAAAGGAAAGATTTGATTGTTTCTTTGTTTTTTTGCATTGAATAGGATCCGAAACTACTGAACCGATTTCAAAAATTCTTTCATTTGTGGGAAGCTACACTATCCCCAAATGAACTAGACTATATTTTATCTCCATACTCCCACGGGAACGGGAACTAAGCAGGCAGGCATTATTATCTAACGGAGCCTGCAACTTTCCAATGACACAAATATTGATGGTAAATACTTGACTAAGCTCATGCTAAATACCACACAGCCAAGTCTTCCATCTTAATTATAATCCAAAACAATCATTAATCGACCGAAGATTAAAGCCGTTACTGAAAAACAAAGCTTAAACGTAACAAACAGGATTATGCTAATACTTTATGTCAGTACCATAGAGTACGGAATCACTAGAGGTGCTATTACTTAACGAAATTAATTAACACGCAGCTCCAAGCTCGTTCTTGGTGCGCAAATTACTCATCATCATCAGCATTTGTCCTTTTTTTTTCTTTGTTATGGACCACTCGCAGTTCAGCACACTAAGACTGGTTACTGCTTAACCGATTGTTCCTGTGGTGGCCTCAAATGAATTTAAGGCCCCCAGTCAGGGCTTAAAACTACTTAAAAACTAAATGACCGCTCGCTAAGGGCATCCCCTGTGTGATACGGGCCTCGACTTAGCGGGGTCATTGAGGGAGGGCAGCAAGGGACAGGCTGGGTCAGGTTGATTGGGGATTTAACGCTAATGGCTCAGCGGCGCGGGCTGGCTTGTTAGGCAAAAGTCGGGGGTGCATCTGTCCTAGCCTTTTCCCAACTATATTGGGGTCGGCTTCCAGTCATACCAGATTCAGCTGAATACCAGTAGGAGCGGCTGCCTACCAGACTTCCACAACTCATTAACTGGGTAACACGGTAGACATTGGCAGAATATTCGACATCGGGTTTGCTTGCCATTCAAAAATATAGAATGAAAATGGTCATGTTTCATTTGTATTTGCGTCATGTTCGTAAACGGGCGCCGTCGGTTGAAACTGGTCACCTCTTAACTGCCACTGACTTGTTTTAATCTATTTACTTTGAATTGTTTTTATAGTTTCCTTTTTTTTCTTTGCGTTGTCCTCACATATAGAAGCGACCAAGGACTTAACCAAGGTTATGTAATACAGAACATGATTTAAAACTTTTCTTGCACGTTCTTCTCCATAGATATCTACGCTTTGGAAGGTGCAGATAGCTTCACCTCTTTCGACTTGACAATTCAAAAGTGCCTGTAAAGGGTTTAATTGAAATAAATGCTTTGAATTGAATTTGACAACGCCGTCTTATCTATTGGCCGCTTTGACGTCTTTGTACTCTGTGGCCGGGACGGATATTGCATGATAATTAAATTGCGATCCCGGCTTGTACGTATATTGGACGTTACATACAAGATTTTGAATATTTTTTGTGTGTTTAATACAGAAGGTTAATTATTGATCTTTCTAGTCGTGCACCGCTTCTAGGGTGGCGGAACTTGTTCGAAAGATTCACCGCGGCCTTGGAACGCAAAGGGCATTAGGAGGAACAAAAATGGGTATTAGTCAGTAAGAGTCTGACACACCCTTCTGCTCCGCCCAGAGCGGAAGAAGTCATTTGATGATTTCCCATCAAGAAAAAAAAAAAGTCGCATTGATAGCATAGTAAATAAATCAGCACGGCTACTTGGATTTCCTAAGAGAAGCAATAAGGGTTTTAAGCTTGTAAGAACCAAAATTGTTTTGTACAATGCATTAGTTCGCTGTTCGCAGCCATTTAGAATTTGCTAGCGTGGTGTGGAGCGCGCACTATGCAGTACACTCGCAAAGAATTGAAAGTATCCAGAGGGCTTTCACGAAACACCTAGCATATACCTCTAGTAAAATTTATCCCAGGTGTCCGTATGAACAACGTGTTCGATGTTTCAATGTGAATTCTCTGCGCAATCGTCGACTATTCCAAGGTCTTCTATTTCTACACAAATTAGTTAATAATAGACTAGACTGCAGTAAGCTAGTCGTACTGCACTTAAAGTTCCTTACAATATACGCAGATTTCCTATCTTCTCTAAATATATATAACTCAAAAGTGACTGACTGACATAGTGATCTATCAACGCACAGCCCGACCCACTGAATGGATCGGTCTGAAATTTGGCATGCAGGTAGATGTTATGACGTAGGCATCCGCTAAGAAAGGATTTTGATTAATTCTACCCGCAAGGGGATAAAATACCTAGGGGATGAAAGTTTGTATGAAACTTTGTCAATTTTAAACCGATCGGGCTGAGAGTTTCAAAATCGGGGGTAACGTAACTATTCCATGCGGACAAAGTCGCGGGCAGAAGCTAGTAATAAAATAACGATTTAAAAACTCCTTGTAATTGAGATCCCAATATAAAAAAGTACGAGTACGTCGCCCAATTACAAAAAAAACCTGAAAATGGTCTAACAGAGGATCGGAATCTAATTATCGTGAGATATACCGCGTCGGACCGGTGAAAATTACCTACAAAATACCGTTGTTACCGCCTGTCAGTGGGGTGGTTCGTTTGAACGGGCGAGTTTACTTGCCTGACATCTCTGTCCAGAGCTTTCATAGATCAAAAGATGACTACTATAAAATCCCGCTTTAAAAAATATGAAACCAGAAATATTCAAAGGGATTTTTAGAGGATAGCCGTGTTCGTATGCTCATAAATTTTGCTTTGCCATAGTCTGGTAAAAAGTAGAGCATTTTATAGAGAATGGAGATTTATGTCAAAAATTTTGGGTTTCCGCATTGAGCTTCCTAACGTTTATTACAACAGTTTTTGGGGTTTCAAAATTCAGATCTGACTGGTAAAAGGGAACAAAACATGTTTGTTGGTCCTTCTGTTTGTCAATTTGCCCCGAATATACTAGACCGTTCCAGTTAAAATTTGGCACACATATGAAGTTATTTGACCCAAACACAGACGCGCTACTTAAATAAATGAATTCTGAGTATACCTTTGGGGAAACATTTTTATTTTTTTTTATTTTTTATTGTTGATGGATATACTCTTGACTCAAGTCTAGGTCGCAGGTGACAGAGACAACCCCACCGACTGTGTCCCCACGTTGTCGTCGTGGTGGGGCTTGTGCGTCTCAATGATCTTGCGAGCTTTCCCGGTGGAGCTACTCATGCCGGAAGGTCGCAAGTGAGGGATCAGACCAAGAGGGACACGGGAAGGGCACACCGTTCGGAGACCTGAGCAGTGTTCGGGTTTGCGGACGGTGTGCGATTCATTTGGAGGAAACTTGCTCGCTGCTCTCTGGTACGCGTCTGATCATCAGACGTGACTGTGAGGGCAGCGAGTAAGTAAGTAGAGAGGCGAGGAGAGGGGCCCTGAGAAGGGGCGGAGAAACAGGGACCGCACCCTTTAAAAGGAACAAAAAAAAAATGGATCCAGGCTTTTGCAAAATAAGTCCCCAGGTGGGTCCCGACTGCTCAGCGGTCGGGGAATCCCACCCCGCTTCGGCGGGCTGCCCTCCGTACTCTGGGGTGGGCAACAAACGCCTTCCGATTGCCAGTGGCAACCTGAGCCGAGGAGGCTCCAGCGGGTCAGCGTCCTTCGAGGACCTGATCCGCTACGATTACAAAGCGCCCGACAAAGTGTCGGGTGACAGTTGCGTGGATGCTCGAGCGAAGGCTCCTTCCAAACTCTGGAGGAGGCCATCACTCGAACGTCAAAAGGGTCCGGGGTCGGATTCCGACTCCGGTTCCAGCGCCATGAGCGCGGAGCACGCCGAAGAGGAGATTGTTGGGGCCGCGGGGAATGCTAAGTTCCTCCGCAAACGCCCCCGACCGGAGGATGACCAGGGGTCGCCCTCCGAGGGAGAACTGGCCCGGAAGGTCCCCACGAGCAAGCGGGGTAAGGGGATGCGGACGATGCCCGAGTGTCCAGGCCCATCAAGTGCGTCGACATGCGCATTTTGGGCTTGGACGACTCCGTCACGGAAGAGGAGGTTGTGGCCGCCGTGGTCAGGACGGGAGGGTGCTCTGCCGAGCAAGTCAAGGCAGGCACCGTACGTCCTGACTTCACGGGCATGCGAACCGTAGTGGTGAGCTGCCCAGTGACGGCGGCCAAAAAGATTTCGGAGGGCCGAAGGCTCCTGGTGGGCTGGGTGTCGGCGCAGGTCAAGCTGCTGGAGCCCAGGCCTCTGAGGTGCTACCGCTGCCAAGTGGGAAACCACACGGGAGCATGCTGCACCTCGGAGGTTGACCGCAGCGAGCTTTGCTTCCGCTGTGGTCAGCCCGGTCACAAGGCTGGCTCCTGCAACGCCGCGCCGCACTGCGTTGCATGTGAAATTGTACCTACATTGCTTGCAAATAAATGATTCTGATTCTGATTCTGATTCTGATTCTGTGCGGCAGCTGGCAAGCCAGCCGAGCACTGGGCTGGGGGCAAAGCCTGCCCTCCACCCACAAAAGCCGGGGGTAAGAAGCCCTCCTCCGCCGTCTCCGTGCCAGCCGCCGCCTCTGTCACCGCCGCTGCCACTAGCGCAGCTGTCGCCGCCGATGCTGCGACTACAGCGCCAGAGCCCACACAAGGGGCCCGGGAGCAGGCCGAAATGGAATGCCAATAACGGCTCCATTACGCCTCCTCCAGGCGAACATCAACCACTGCGCCGCCGCTCAGGACCTGTTGCTCCAGAGCATGGCGCAGTGGTTGATTAATGTCGCCGTGGTCGCTGAGCCGTACTACGTCCCGCCCAGGGATGACTGGGTGAAGGACCTGGACGGCTCAGTGGCCCTAATTTCGTCGGCCGCCGCCGGTACCCCGTCCCTCGAGAGTGTTAGGAGAGGACAGGGGTGCGTAGCAGCACGGTTCGGGGAGATTGTAGTGGTGGGAGTCTACTTCTCCCCGAATCGAACTCTCGCCGAGTTCCACAACTCCCTTGGAGAGTTGCGTAATGTCGTCGTCGGGTACCGTCCCCTCCCCGTGTTTGTTCTCGGGGACTTCAATGCCAAGAATTTGGCTTGGGGTTCCCGTTATACGAACGTACGGGGTAGGATGGTGGAGGACTGGGCCCTGGAGACAGGCCTGGTCGTCCTTAATCGGGGTTCTGTCCCCACGTGTGTGCGGATGCGGGGTGACTCCGTGGTGGACATCTCGTTCGCCAGCCCCGCTCTGTCGCCGCGTGTCGTCGACTGGCGTGTTGTGGAGGAGGTGGAGACCTATTCCGACCACCGGTATATCCGGTTCGACGTCTCCGCCCAGACCTCAAGCGCGCCAGTCCGACAGACCCCGAGTGGTCCGCGGTGGGCGCTGAAGCAGCTGGACCGGGAGCTTCTCCTGGAAGCCTCGATTGTGCAGGCCTGGGTGTCACCACCGGACAGGCCTGCTGACATCAACGATGAGGCGGAGTGGTTCCGGGAGACCATGTCGGATATATGCGACGTGGCAATGCCCCGGGTCCGGCCAGGACGCGCCCGCCGTCAGGTGTACTGGTGGTCGCGCGAGCTGACGACGCTGAGAGAAGCGTGCGTTGCTGCGCGTTGCCCGTACACCAGGCATCGCCGGCTCCGCATTCGCCCTCCGAATGCGCAGGCCAGGGAGGCGGAGCTGTACGAGGAGTACAGAGCGGCGAAGACCGCCCTCCAAGCGGGGATCTTGCGGGCCAGGGATCTGGCTCGCAGAGATTTGCTGGAGTCTCTGGACGGGGACCCGTGGGGAAGGCCCTACAAAATGGTGCGGAACAAACTCCGCACCTGGGCCCCCCCGTTGACGCAGAGTCTCCGGCCCCAGCTAGTGGAGGACGTGGTGAGCGCTCTGTTCCCGTTGCGAGGGGACCATGCTCCCCCGCCCATGGCTCCGCCACCCGCGGTAGCCGATTCGGACCACACCGACGACGACGATACTCCGGAGGTGACCGAGGTAGACCTGAGAGCGGCGGTTAATAGGCTCAAGGCCAGAAACACCGCCCCAGGACCCGATGGCTTACCTGGGAAAGCATGGGTCCTGGCCTCGGAGGCTCTCGGGCCTCGACTACGTGGGCTCCTAAGCGCGTGAATGGAGAGGGGCCAGTTCCCACGTCGCTGGAAGACGGGGAAACTGGTCCTCATTGGGAAGCCAGGGCGCCCTGCGGACTCTCCGTCCGCATACCGGCCCATCGTGCTGCTTGACGAGGTGGGCAAGCTCTTTGAAAGAGTAATTGCAAACCGCCTCGTCAAGCATTTGGTGAGAGTTGGGCCGGATCTGGCGGAGAACCAGTTTGGTTTCCGCACAGGGCGCTCGACGGTGGACGCCATCATGCGCGTAAGAGCCCTCACGACGGGGGAGGCGATTTCCCGGGGTGGGGTGGTCGTGGCGGTGTCCCTTGACATCGCCAACGCCTTTAATTCCCTGCCCTGGAGTTGCATCAGGGAGGCACTCCGGTATCACCGGGTGCCAACCTACCTCCGTCGCGTGGTTGAGGACTACCTGACGGACAGAGCCGTCATCTACCCCGGTCACCGGGGAGAGTGGAACCGGCGAGAGATGTCGTGCGGTGTTCCACAGGGTTCGGTTCTGGGGCCGCCCCTGTGGAACATCGGCTACGACTGGGTGCTGCGCGCTGACCTCCCTCGCGGCGTCAGCGTAGTCTGCTACGCTGACGACACTCTGGTTCTGGCGCAAGGGGGGTCGCACCAGGCGGCGGCTGAGTTGATGACACGCGGGGTTGCGGTAGTCGTTGACAGAATCCGGCAACTGGGTCTCGAGGTGGCCCTGCACAAGTCCGAGGCCATGTGCTTTCATGGCTCTCGGAACCGGCCACCACCGGGACCCCAGGTAACGGTAGGAGGGGTTCACATGCCCCGGGTCCACATACAACCCAGAAGGCGCCAGGTGTACTGGTGGTCCACCGAGATCACGCTGTTGCGCATCTCGTGCGTGGAGGTGAGACGCCAGTACACCCGATACCGAAGAAGACGTCGTCGGGTCCCTGACGAAGAAGCCGCGCTGTATGAGGTGTACCGCGCGGCTAAGGAGGCTCTGTGGCTGGCCATTGGCGAGGCGAAGACGCGAGCTAGGGAGGAGATGTTGGAGACTCTGAACCGGGATACGTGGGGGCGTCCTTATCGCTCGGTCCGGGGGAAACTCGGACCATGGGCACCCCCGCTTACGGAGAGTCTCCAACCAGAGCTGCTGGAGGACGTGGTCGCAGCCCTCTTCCCGGCACGAGCGGAGCACAGTCCGCCGCCGATGGCACTGCCCACAGCCGCAGAGCCTGAAGAGAACGCCAGCGTCCCAGAGGTGACACAAGCAGAGCTGAGGGCGGCCGTGATGCGGCTCCGGGCAAAGAACACTGCCCCGGGGCCGGATGGGATTCACGGCTGCGTGTTGGCCCTCGCTCTGAAGGAGCTTGAGCCCCAACTGAGAGGACTCTACACAGCGTGCCTAGAGCAGGGCCAGTTTCCCACTCAGTGGAAATCTGGTCGTCTGGTCCTGCTCAGGAAGGCGGGGCGCCCTGCGGACTCACCGTCCGCGTACCGGCCCATAGTGCTGCTGGACGAGGTGGGAAAGCTGTTCGAGCGGATAGTCGCAGCCCGCCTCGTCAGCCACTTGTGCGGAGAGAGGCCGGACCTGGCGGAATGCCAGTTCGGGTTTCGGCATGGGCGCTCCACTATCACGGCGATATCGCGTGTGAGAGTCCTGGCGGAGGAAGCGGTGTCCCGGGGTGGGGTGATGTTGGCGGTGTCTTTGGACATATCTAACGCCTTCAACACCCTGCCCTGGAGTTGTATTCGGGAGGCACTGCGCTACCATCGAGTGCCTCCCTACCTCCGCCGCGTAGTTGGGGCTTATTTAGCGGAGAGGTGTGTCACCTATCTGGGACGTGATGGCAGACACCAGCGCCCCATGTCGTGCGGCGTTCCACAGGGTTCGGTCTTGGGCGCCCCTGTGGAACATCGGGTACGACTGGGTGCTGAGGGGCGAGCTCCAGCCGGGAGTGGACCTGACGTGTTACGCTGACGACACGCTGGTCACTGCCCGGGGGAGCTCGTACAGGGAGGCAGCGTTGCTGGCGACGGCTGCGGTCTCACAGGTGGTGAGCCGCATACGTCGCCTCGGCTTGGAGGTGGCCCTCAACAAGTCGGAGGCCATAGCTTTTCATGGCCCCCGGCGGGCACCGCCGCCGGGATCACATATCGTGGTCGGGGGGGTCCGTATCGCTGTCGAGTCGACCATGAAGTATCTGGGATTGGTGCTCGACAGCCGGTGGGATTTCGGCCCCCACTTCCGGCGGCTGGCGCCCAAGTTGTTGGGTGCGGCTGGGGCGTTGTCAACGCTGCTTCCCAATCTGGGGGACCCGGGCACCGCCTGCAGGCGGTTGTACGTGGGGATCGTGCGATCGATGGCCCTTTACGGGGCCCCGATCTGGGCGGCTGACCTGACGGCCAGCACCATCACAGTTCTGCGGAAGCCGCAGAGGGTGATGGCCGTCAGAGTCATCAGGGGTTATCGCACGATCTCCTACGAGGCGGCTTGCGCACTGGCCGGATCTCCGCCGTGGGACCTGGAGGCGAAGGTTCTCGCGTCACTGTATCGGTGGCGCGAGGACGCGCGGGCGCGCGGCGAGCGACTGATGCAGCGACACATTGAGCTGCGTCGGTCGCAGCTGCGCGAGGTCCTGGTGGCGGAATGGCGGGACAGGCTTTCAAAGTCAATTCAAAGTCAAAGTCAATTCATTTATTTCAACTAGACCATTAACGGCACTTTTGAACGTCAAAACATTTGAAAATAAAAATATTATAGTGACTCTAGTTGTCCATTCGCAAAAAGTAGATTCTTATGGAGAAGAACGGACAAGAAACTCCATAGTTACTCTTTTCAAATATGTATAAGTTTTACAATATTTTGTATACATTAGCCAATTGGTTATATGTGAGGACGATGCACCCGAATAAAACTAAGTACTATACTATTAACAGGTACAACAAAGAAACAACAGCAGAGGTATAATTAATAAATTTGCTAGTCAGGGACATAGTACTCACATATTTACAATTTTTTAATCCTTGTTTTATATAATTACCAACAATGAATCAGTGTGTGTTAAATTAACTATAAAAGATCAGTAACACCGTACAGACAGACAAGTTTGGCTTTGTCTACTACACCCAATATTGTCCTATGGAGCAGGACCAGCATGTTTCCAAGCATTCTTATCTTGAATATAATCATCTAGCTTGTAGTATGCTTGTTTACAAAGAGTGCTTTTAACATAGGTTTTAAATTTCCTTTCATTTAATTCTAATATGTCACAAGGTATTTTGTTGTAACATTTAACACTGTACCCCATGAAAGATGTACGTACTTTAGCTAATCTATATAATGGTTGATCTAATTTATTTCTATTTCTAGTATTAAAATTATGTCGATCACTAATTTTGCTAAAGAGATGTCGATTTTTCCTCACATACATAATATTTTCATATATGAATTGACAAGGGACTGTCATAATATTAATCTTTTTAAAAAGTTCCCTAAGAGAATCACGGCGACAAAGTTTATAAATGGCTCTGATAGCACGCTTTTGCAAAATAAATATGGATTCCATATCAGCAGCCCGACCCCACAGCAGAATACCGTACGACATAATGCTATGAAAATAACTAAAATAGACCAAACGCGCGGTTTCTACATCTGTTAACTCTCTTATCTTTCTAATAGCATAAGCAGCTGAGCTAAGCCGCCCCGCAAGAGATATTATGTGAGGTCCCCATTGCAATTTCTCGTCTAAAGTGATTCCTAGGAAAACCGTCTGATCAGTATATTCCAGTTTTTGTCCATTCAATACAATGTCACATTCGTTGCTTCTAACATTAGGTAAAGTAAATTTAATACATTTAGTCTTTTTTCCATTTAGTACCAAATTATTTGCCGTAAACCAATGTTGGACCTGATGAATAGAATTATTCACGTCATCAAGATTCAGTGATCGTCGGTCTATCTTAAATATTAATGATGTGTCATCAGCAAATAACACCATCTTTGGTTGATTTGGAAGCAATTGGGGCAAATCGTTTATATAGACTAAGAAAAGGAATGGACCCAATATTGAACCTTGCGGAACGCCCATTGTCATTTTAGACCCTAATGAGTTTACACCGTTTACTTGGACTTTAACCTGCCTGTCTTTCAAGTATGATCTAAGCAAATCAAGGGAAGTATTCCTAATCCCATAATGCTCGAGTTTCAACAAAAGCGTCTCATGGTTCACACAATCGAACGCCTTCGAGAGATCGCAAAAAATTCCAATCGCATCTTGTGAATCTTCCCAGGCATTAAAGATGTTCTTTATTAGGGTGACACCGGCGTCAGTTGTACAGCGCCCTTTGGTGAAACCGTACTGTTGGTCATGGAAGATGGAATTTTTATTAAAGTGTTGTAGCATCTGATTAAGCATTAACTTTTCAAATACCTTACTAAGAACGGGCAGGATTGCCACTGGCCTGTAATTATTGGGTTCTTGACTGTCACCCGATTTAAAAAGTGGAACGACTTTACTGTGTTTCATGAGATCAGGAAACACTCCCTGGTCTACACTAGAGTTAAATATGAGAGCTAAGTACGGGGCAATAGTTTCAATAATAGATCTACAGACTTTTACAGACATTCCCCAAAGATCTTCTGTTGATTTAATTTTAAGTTCTTTAAAAGCTTTTATAATAGCCAGGGGGTCTGTATGTTGAAACTTGAAATCTGATGGGCACACCTTGACATTCTTTCTAAGTAAGGCAGCAGAGAGTGCGGGTGACGAGTTAAGGGCGTCTGTAGTTTTACGAGGAATATCAGCAAAGAAGTTTTCAAATTCCTGAGCTACCTCTGCATTTGAGTTTATGGGGCCATGTACAGTATTTAAATTAAATTCTATATCACGCTTTTTCTTCCTACCTGTTTCATTATTTATTATTTTCCAGGTAGTTTTTATTTTGTCATCCGCTGATTTTATTTTATTGCTAATAAATAAAGCTTTAGCAGTTTTGCATACACTTTTAAATGTTTTAGAATATTTCGCAACGTAATTATGAAAGCTTGTATTATTCACATGTTGCTTTAGGCCATATAGTTCGTATAACTTTTCTCTACTTATACGAATGCCTGGTGTCGCCCAATCACTAAATATAAACTTAGTGTAAATACTTTTAGACTTTATTGGAAAGGTGTTTTCAAATTGTGTGTTAATTATTGAGAAAAACTCGGCGTAAAACTCATTTACATCATTTAGGTTATTAAAGCTTTGAACGCATAATTGACTGGCCAAAGTATTATTATATTTCTCTAATTTTATATCTGTTATTGGTCTAAAATTAATTTGAATTTTTTGTAATGGTATATAGGTGCAGAATGTTATTGTTTGACCGCTGTGATCAGAAGGCAACTTGTTTATAATATCTAGTTATGTAAGTAATCACAATTACAAAATATGTTGTCTATGCAAGTTGCAGAAGAATCTGTTACTCGGGTAGGTTCAATAAAAACATTTGACAAATTGAATGATTTAAATAGGCTCAATAATCTGATGCTATTCGAGTTAGTTTCTAATAAGTTAATATTAAAGTCCCCACATATAATTATTGATTTATTACTAGTACTGACTTTTTTTAACACATCTTCCATTACAGAATCAAACACAGATAGATTCTGGTAACTTGGAGGTCTGTAAACACATACTACAACATGCCTATCTAGCTCAACACAGGACAATTCAATGGTGTGTTCAACTGACAGTTTCACAATATCTTTTCTTTCTTTAGATTTGATATGACTTTTAATTAAAATTAATGATCCTCCATGTATCATACATTGTCGGCTGTAATAGCTAACTACACAATAATTTTCAAAATTAATGGATCCTATTTGGTGATCTTTTAACCAATGTTCAGTTAAGCAAACTACATCATACTTGGTTTTTTCTAAAAACAATTCTATTTCAAGTAATTTGGAAGAACAACCTTGAATATTCTGATTAAATAACTTTAAAGTATGTTGCCCTCCTTTAGGATTCTTACAATTAACTAAATTGCCAGAAGATACCTTGTTATTATTCACTAATAATAATTGGCTATTTGAAGGGGTAACTTCTGTTGTCTTGCAGTTCAGTTTAAAGTATTATCAGGAGTGATCTCTACAGCTACACTCGAGGAGTCTAAACCTGTACAGGATCTATCAGGAAGAGAAAACTCAATCTGATTGGAGACTTCCAAGAATGATGATATTATTGATGGGTCCTCCTTCGTACTACACAAGGAATCAAAATAATTAGTCCCTAGGTTGTTAGTGCAACTAGACAACACAGGCTCGTCACTTAACCTAATATTTGTTATATTAGCTATAACCTCGTTAATATTATATGCTATCAACATAGCAATCATATGTCTACATTTTCCAGACAGAGATAAAGCTCCCTGAGTTAATTTAAAACCACTAACAAACTTATTAGTGTCAAAAAATAATAATTTGTCACTATGACAACATGTCAGCAAGTGAATAGTATTATTCAGCTTTGAAATATCATTGTTTTGGTCAACTGATAAACTATCAGAATAAGGAAAAGCACAAAGCATAAGCTTTCCTATGTTTAATTTTAATAAGGAGGTAACACCATCCACTATGTCCTTTCTGGTAATACCAGTACTATTACCTAATAAAAGAACCATTGATGAATATTCATTAAGATTTGAGTCTATAATTCTTTTAACCATTTGCTTAAAGCTGATATTGTGATAACTATGATTGGTAAAACTATGGCTTAAGTAGTTATGTAGTATTTTTCCAAAGCCAGACCCTAATTCGTCACAAAAAAATATAGTTTTATTTTCCTGTGTTTTGACACAGGTTTCTAAAGGAAGAGACGACACCAGTGGAGACATGTCAAGTTGGGGCTGGGGGAGTGATGGCTGGTTGACACAGCTACCTGAGAGATTATTAGTCAGAGACTCGTATCTTTCTGCATTGTACTTCACCAAGTCCAGTAGTTCCCCAGCCTCAAACAAGCGCTCACTTAGCTGTTGTTGTGAAGTCTCATATTTTTCATAAATATTCTTCAGCAAATACTCCTTATACAATAAGTCATTTTGGAGGCACTGAGTATCTATATTATATTGCTCCTTACATCTGTCTAGCTCTTCTGTACATGTATTCAATCTACTTGTTAGGCTGACTCGGTCCTTTCTCAAAGTAAGATTTAATTTATGGAGATTTTGTTTTTTCATTGCTCTCCGAGACCGTTTGATTATTTTCTTCAATTTAATATATTTTTTTAATTTATTGTGACTCAGAACAATGGGACATAATGGAATGGTATCATCACCTGTCAAATCAATAGTTACAGCTGGCTCACACACTGATTTATACTGGAGGCTGCCTACCAACTCATTATACAAACTATTTGTGTTACTTAACTGTTCACTATCCTTCAAAGACTTTGCCACAGATAGTGCCTTATGGGCTTCACACAATTCTTGTTCAAGATCTGAGACACGGGTCAAAGTCAGTTCATAAGTGTCACTGCACTTTTGAAATGTTGACACATGATATTTAAGTTCCCGGTGTTGGTCGGCTAAGTCCATGTGCTGAGTGTGTAGCTCAGCCAACTCGTTCTTCAGGCAGGTGTTTTTCAGTACCACATTTTTCACTTCAACCTCGCCTTCAGCAATTTCCTGAAGCAACTTTTCGTTCAGTGCTTTGGATTCTTTGAGCTCCTTCAAAGAAGCTCTTAACTTTGCTTCCAGCTCCTTGATTGTGGCACTTCGGGTCATCATTTTTTGCTGATTACCTGGAATGTGTACAGTCATACAGTTAAAAATAACAGTGGATGAGTTTTTTTTTTTTTTTAATTAGTTGGAGGTAGTAGGGGTGGAGAAATGAAAGTTTAACAAAAGAATTATAGTTAAAAAGGTAATTAATTTCAAGGGATAGCTATCACAGTTAGATTTAGTTATTAGAATTAAACGGAAAAGTTAAATTAGGAAAACACTGTTTAAGAAATTTTTACAAAGTTTTTGACTGCATTGATCTCAGATTTACATTTAAGATTTTAAACACATTGCAGGTTACATTAATAGTTTAAGTACTATAGATAGTGGAGTGTATTATGTGCAGTAAATTATGTAGTGTTTTTTGTCTGGGCGAATGTTTTCGTCGTCGATTTTGCTTCCACCAGTTGTCAAGCAAAAGGAGACATAAACCGTGCCAATGTGTGATGGACGTTGCTCAGAGGCCTGAGCAGTATTTCGTGATGTTTTGTAGCCTGTAAAAAGTATTGTGTACATTAGCAAAATAAAACGAAATACTCCCCGGGTTTGATGAAATTTTCAAATCCGTCACCGTTGCGTCGAGTTGACAGCTGGTCTAAGTTTGCTTGTTTTTCGAAGTTATCGGGGCACGAAACACTGTACAATTTATAGTTGATCCACTCCTTACTTTATTTTTACTATTTAACACTTATTAAACATAAATTAAAACACTTTTATGAATATTTTTCACGCCCTACCGCCGGCCTCGCCACTGTCGAGGCCATCCGGCCAGTGCTCGACCTTTGGCTCGGGAGAAGGCACGGCTCCCTGACGTTTCGTGCGACACAGGTCCTTTCGGGACATGGCTGCTTCGGGAAGTTCCTGTGTCGCATAGGCAGGGAGCCGGACGCTCGGTGTCACCACTGCGTCGACTGTCGGGAGGACACGGCGCGGCATACGCTGGCAGAGTGTGCCGCTTGGGAGGAGCCGCGCCGTGACCTCATCTCTGTGGTGGGCAGTGACCTCTCGCTACCGGCCGTAGTCCAATCTATGGTCGGCGGCGAGGAGTCCTGGGACGCGGTGGTCTCCTTCTGCGAAACAGTTATCTCGCAGAAGGAGGCTGCGGAAAGGGAAAGAGAGATCTCGACCTCTGACCCCGCCCGCAGCAGGCGCACCGGGCGTCGGAGGAGGGCGTATGCTGCCCTCTTCCGGCCCCCCTAACTGGGTCCAGGGGCGGTGGACTTGGGGACGTCTGTCGCCCCCATTCATCCGGACCCGAGGTGGCGGCGCGAGGTGTTCCCGTGCGCCCCTCTCTGAAGTCACGGAGGGTGTTTAACACCTCACTCCCTCCGTAGACGCGAGGTGGCCCGCAGAGGCGGGCCGGCACCAGCCGGGGATTACGGATGTGGTATACGTTCCCGCGATCCCCGGCGTAGGTGAGAGATGGACCACCGGGGTGGTTTTAGTCAGTAAGAGTCTGACAGACCCCTCCGCCCGCCCCAGGGTGGAGGACATCCATGAGGATTTCCCCCCGTAAAAAAAAAAAAAAAAAAGGAGGGGTTCACATCGGCGTCGGGTCAACGATGAGGTACCTGGGCCTCGTCCTCGATAGCCGGTGGAACTTCACGGAACATTTCCGACGTTTGGCCCCCAAACTGGGGCGGGCCGGGGCTGCCTTCAAGCGGCTCTTGCCCAATCTAGGGGGTCCAAACGCCTCCTGCCGGAGGCTGTACGCGGGGATCGTGCGGTCCATGGCCCTTTACGGGGCCCCAGTGTGGGCGCTGTCGCTAAGGCGACTGCCAGCGCGCCACCTGGTCTCGGCCCAGAGGGTCATGGCCATTCGGCTAGTCCGTGGATACCGCACGGTCTCTGGCGAGGCGGCGAATCTCCTTGCCGGATTGCTGCCGTGGGATCTGGAGGCGAGAGCCCTCGCGCACGTCTACGCGTTGCGCGTGGAGGCGCTAAGCCGGGGTGAAACTCTGCTGCCGCGGCAAATTGCTGCGCAGCGGACGGAACTCCGGCGAGATCTCACGGAGGTTTGGAGACAGCGACTATCGCAACCCAGTGCTGGGCACGCCACTATTGCGGCGATAAGTCCCCTCTTTGAGGCGTGGCTGGAGAGACGTCACGGCGTCCTCACCTTCCGCCTGACGCAGGTGCTTACCGGACACGGCTGTTTCGGGAGGTACCTGTGTCGGATCCAGCGGGAGGACACGTCCGGGTGTCATCACTGTGTGGATCGCCCGGAGGACACGGTGGAGCATACAGTGGAGGTCTGCCCTGCTTGGGCGGAGCACCGCCGTGTCCTCGTCGAGGCGATCGGCGGCGGCAACCTCTCGCGTCCGGCCCTGGTTCAAGCCATGGTCCGGAGCGAGGAGGCATGGGAAGCGGTCGCCTCCTTCTGCGAAGCAGTAATGCTAGCAAAGGAGGAGGCGGAACGCGTGCGTGAGAGGGAAACCTCACGCCCCAGCCGCCGCAACAGAAGAAGACGCCACGGGCGTCGGGAAACGCAGGGCGATTCCCGGCCACCGGAGGCGCGGGCCTGCGGATGGCGAGCTATGGGTGGCTCGCCGTCCGATAGCAACCAGGCCCGAGTCGACGGTGCGTCGTGTTCCACGCGCGCCTCAAAGAGCCGTCAGCAACGTAGACGGGGCCCCATAGGGTCAGTGCCTGCTAGGGTTGCGGATTTTGTTCGAAAGAGTCACCGCAGCCCTGGAACGCAAAGGGCACAAGAAGGATCACGGGTGGGTTTTAGTCAGTAAGAGTCTGACACTCCCTTCCGCTCCGCCCAGAGCGGGAGAAGTCATTTGATGATTTCCCATCCAGAAAAAAAAAAAAAAAAAGGTGACAGAGACAAAGTCGACGATGGAATGAGCTTACCCAGAAGAAGCCTGTTCACTCTAACTTTGAAGAGATCAGGGTTGAATGCGTTCGGAAACACAGACGCAGGCAGAGAGTTCCAAATTTGCAAATATTAAAAGTTTTTCAGTTGTGACGTGTGATACTTCAAATAAAAAAATGTCCCTCCTCTTCATTATTGCATTATCTAGTTTGATGTATGTATAATTTTGCTGTATAAAATCCGTATTTGTGTGAAAGAACAACAAACATCCATCCATACAACTATCCATCAACACAAACTATAAGGATAGAATAGGTAGCAACATAGAAAAGACAGAACAGGATAAGAGGAAGTCGTGATGTTCTATTCTCGTTCTTAAAAGCGTTAAAATTCAAATCTCAATTTCATCTCAGCGATAATGAATGTCTAAAGGGGAAGGAGGAGCTCGTGGCTAAAGAATAACAGCCGCACAGGTCGATCTTCAAGGTTGGTCTGTGAATGGGTGACCATCTTAACATACCGAGTTTCCTCTGCACCTCGGAAAGTATGTTAAGCCGTTGGTCCCGGCTGTCATTTGTAGATCTTTGGCAGTCGTTACGGATTGTCGGAAGCCAGAAAATCTGACACCAGTCTTGCCAAGAAGTACCGTGTTCCCCAGTTATTGGGTTGTGGAGGTCTGGTAGGCAGCTGCTCCACGTTAAATACTGGTATTCAGCTGAATTCAGTATGACTGGAAGCCGACCCCAATATAGTTGGGAAAAGGCTAGGCAGATGATGATAATGAATGTCAAAAACTTTTATGACTACTATGTTTTTTTATATGACCACTCGCAGTTCAGCACACTAAGGCTGGTTACTGCTTAACCAGACTGTCTTGTGGTGGCCTCAAATGAATTTAAAGCCCCCAGTCAGGGCTAAAAATTAGGGACTACAATACAAATCCACTTCTATTATACCAGCTTGACTTAGTTTAGGAGTTGGAGTGTTCCATAATTCTATGTGTGTGTGTGTGTCAGTATATGACCTCTAAACGAAGACTAAATTGTTATTATATTAAGTAATTGTTGTACTTACGTTGATGGAAATAAGATATATTTAAAGAAAGGAAAGTGTTGACTCGCATAAAACAAATAATAAAAAAAGCTTAATATCAATTTTAAACTGTGCGAAGCCAAAAAAGGTCTCTATCTCAGCATATGCTGCGATATTTAAAAAATAAATAAATAATATTATATATAATTTATTTATTAAATGCAAATGCTCCTTGAAAATACGAGAATTGCCCCATAAGTATTTACTTATTAGCCAGAATTCAGCCACGACTTCAAGCCTGAGGAGGAGGGCATTCCGATATCACGACTTTAGTTTACGCTTTATAATATTTATATTTACGTCATTATTTATAAAAAAAGTTTTAACAAATTGCACCAAATCTTGTAACATACTATCTCCAGCAGACTAAGTTCTTCAAAGTTTCCTATAACACAAGCCACTAGAACCGTTTAAATGGGAAAGTTAACTTGCCTTGTAAAAGATAGCAGGTGTACTAGAATGTGCGGTGAAAATTACCTTTAAAATACCACCTTTACAGCAAGCCAGCGGGAAGGAGCGTTTGAATGGGCGAGTCAACTCTCTTACGACGAATCGCTTGTAAACGTGGCTACAATTATGTAGGTAGCAGTTCGTAACCTTGTTAATGACTGTTTTATTTTGATTGAGTACAGTAAAAGAAATGAATAATATTCTGTTCCTTTATGAGAGCGTGGATTAATTATTTATGAATAGTTATTGCTGAGAGCTATCCCTCAGGGATAGAGCGTATTTAATAGAAATACAGTGAAAAGTATGTTCAGAAAACTAAACAATAGTGGAGTTTTTTATTACAGAAAGAACTTTCGTACTGAAAGTAGTAGGTGTTTTTAGAGATTGCCAATCATTTTTTTTACCTAAATTTGTGTCCCACTGCTGGGAAAAGGCCTCCCCTTTCTCTTTTTTCATTTAATTCTATATAATAGCAGTAGTAGTAGTTTATAACTAATTAAAGTAACATCACTCTCAAAAATAGTGACAATGCACTTCGCAACCCTTTAATAATAAAAACGTCATTACGTCTGCAATAAATTCATATTAAGTTTGATCAACAACTTTATTCCAATATTCACTACCGAATCTAAGCAATGAAACCAATTTTCAACTAAACAAACTCTCCTAAACAAACAAATCAACTCACTCGTCCTTGGCAGTACATCTCTAGTTACTAAACCAACTCACTATCCCATCTAAACGGGCCTTCACTCCGAAGTTTTTGGGTCAACACTGAGTCGCTAAGATCTCGTTAAAAATGTTTGTAGGGAACCAGGAAAACTAATCAGTTCGGGCGTGGAGATATATTAGCTGAAAACCACTTTAAGTTTAGTAATAGCATATATATAACATTCACGAATTCTGTAAAATATAGTTTTTAGGTAAGCATGTGCATAGAAAAACTGGTTAAATGCAAGTCGGACTAAAATACTAACGACTCAGTACCATACACTTGTACAATTTACCAGTGGCGTGCAGTGGTTCGAGTTGGGTAGGCCAGAAAATAATGTCCAAAAAAAAACACACCACATTATTCAGGGTTGAAATTTGGTGTCTTTTTTTTTTGTTTTTTTTTTTTTTTTTAAATTGGCAATTAAAAAAAAAATTAAAAAAAACTCATTTCATTAAAAATCAACCCTGAATAATGTGGTTATTTTTTTAAATTTATTTGGACATTTTCTCTGGCCTACCCTGACTCGAACCACTGCACGCCACTGCAATTTACAAGCAACACGAGTTTTTCCCTTTATTTCTTGTCATAGCGCGAATAGAATTAACACGATTTCCGTGACAATTTCATTGTACCTGTAACGGTCCAAAAACGGCGGAAACAGGGATGTTTCCTGAGGAATAAAAATATGATCGTATTTAGTCCGTCAGTTAGATTATCGAAAAATATTTGACATGTATTTTTTGCTTTATCAAATCTATAAAAATTAACAAAGATAAAAAGCTTCAAAGATCATGAGTGGGGGCTTGTGACATCACGGCGTGGTAAAAATCGTCGCACGAAGTGACGTCGCACGGATTTTCAACGCACTATATCATCTTCGTGAGAAAATAAAAAATACGTGTCCAATATTTTTGGGAAGTCTATCTTACGGACTAATTAGATTTTATTAGGCAACTACCTTATTATAGCTAAGGAGTGGTATTCCCTAACGGTCTGTGCAGTAGCTAGAACTTGGGCATCTTTTATTCAAGAGTGGACCAGCTTACTTCAAGACAAGCGTGCTTCATTGTCGACCAGATCATCACTTAGCATCAGCTCTGGGCCCCAAGTCTGCTATTTTTATAAACTTATCATTCCAACACGATTCCATTGTCATTTTGCTAAAAGTTCATAATCTGCTAAATTCATAATGGTCGATCATTGGTCGGTCAATGGTCTCGTAATACTTTTTGATAACCAAGCTATTAAAAGCAATGACTGCACAATGACGTTCTAATGGTAGGTCACAGATAAAGGAACTGTCAAAATTTTATCAGATTACCGCATTCTGTCATTCATTTGCAATTGTATACGAGATTACCATTCTATGCCATTTCTTTCAATGGAGTGTCAGTGGCTGACCATTGGAAAGTCATAGTGACGCTTTTATATTAGTAGATTACCAAACTTGTAAAAATCAACCATTATGAAATCAATGATAGACCATTCTGACACTATTGTAATAGCAGACTTGGGGCCCAGGTTGACAATCGCACTAAGCGTTTCAGAACGTTTCTATCTGCGTCTGTGTTTCCGAACGCATTCAACCCTGATCTCTTCAAAGTCAGAGTGAACAGGCTTCTTCTGGGTAAGCTCATTCCATCGTAGACTTTGTCTCTGTCACCTCTGACCTAGAGTCAAGAGCAAACCCATCTAAAAGAACAACATCTTGAGCTTGTCTATCATCATCTGCCTAGCCTTTTCCCAACTATATTGGGGTTGGCTGCAAGTTAAACCTGATAGCTGAGTACCAGTATTTAACACGAGCTTATCAATAGTATAGTATTTAGTTTAGTATTTATTACCAATTTTACAAGACAAATAGGGATGTTTCCTGATTAAAAAAATATGATTCTAATTAGTCCTCCAGTTAGATTATAGAAAAATATTGGACACATATTTTTTCCTTTATCAAATCTATAAAAACTGACGAAGATAAAAAGCATCAAAGATCAAAAAAAAACCGGATCCGGTAAAAATTGTAACGGGTAGTGACGTCACACGAGTTTTCAACACACTGTATCGTCTTCATTTTTTGTTTATGTGAAAAAAGAAAAAATACGTCTCCAATATTTTTTGGAAATCTATCTGACGGACGAATCAGATTTTTTTAATTAACTACTCACACACAGTGTGGTATGTCTGGGTGACATACAGTCTTAAATATAGAATAGAATAGAACTAGGAAATCCTGTGTTTCAGGCGAGAAGATCTAAAATAATTTAAAATTAACAAATAAACAAACGGATTCTATAGCACAATACAAATGTGTAAAAAATCTGTGATATAGACAATTAAAAACCTAACTTCTAGATTCCTAACTAAACTAGGTCAAAAATTGTATAAATTGTACAGTTTCTTAAATAATAAGGTGCTTAAACTAGGTCAATAATTGTACGAAAACAAAATCACTTTAGCACAATCAGTAAATTCTCTGTATCATCATAGGACATTTTTTGAAGAGTTTCCTTAAGAATTCTCTTTCTTACAGTTAACTTTATTCAGGCTATAAATGTTTGCTTTCGCATTCAATCTATTGTAAAGGGAAGGACCAAGAAACATAAAATTTTGATGTGAAAGCATATTTGGTATGGTTTTGAGGACAGACTAAATCTTTACGTCTTTTGTTAGTAAAGTCCGTGCTATATGTTAGATCTGCGTGCTGTTTTAATACAATACCCATTATAAATAACTGCCGGACTGTTAATACTCCACATTCCTTGTATAGGAGGTTAGTAGGGAAAAGGAAAGGGCGGAAAGTAGACACTTTGAGAATAGGGATGTTGCCCGAGTAAAAAAATTATGATTATGTTTAGTCAGTCAGTTATATTATAGAAAAATATTTGACACGTATTTTTTCCTTTATCAAACCTATAAAAAACTGAAGAAGATAAAAAGCATCAAAGATCAGGAGTGGGAGCGTGTGACGTCACTGCCCGGTAAAAATTGTAGCGAGTAGTGACGTCACACGAGTTTTCAACGCACTGTATCGTCTTCATTTTTTGTTTATGTGAAAAAAGAAAAAATACGTGTCCAATATTTTTTTGGAAATCTATCTGACGGACTAATCAGATTTTTTTAGCTAACTACCCTATTGCCGTCTCAGCTCTCAATGTCCCATCAATGATACAACAATCCCTGCTTACACAATTTCTTAAACGCAATCTCAATAACATTAACGTGTGCTTTCTCCACGTCCCACGTGTGGCATCGCCCAGGGACATAGCAGTACGTTTATAAAAAATTAATTAAATAACTCTGGGAAAACATTCCTTTATTATATTTTTTATCCGGGAACAAATATTTGAAAGACTTTGTGAATTGGAGCCACCAGGACTGCGTTCTAGAATACTTTGTTGACAATTGAGAAGGTACGTGGGTTGATAAGGTACCTTTTCATCATCAAATGACTTCTCTCGCTCTAGGCGGAGCAGAATGGAGTGTCAGACTCGTACTGACTAAAACCCACCAGTGTTCCTCCTAGTGCCCTTTGCATTCCAGGGCCGCGATGACTTATTAATTTCATCACCACTGCTCACAAAACGGTGATGGAAAACATCGTGAGGAAACCGGCATGTCCTAGAGCCAAACATTCGAAGACATGTGACATTCACCAACCCGCACTGGGCCCGCGTGCTGGATTACGGCCCATTCCCTCTCCAGAGAGGAGGCCTGTGTACCAGCAGGGAACATTAAAAAGGCTGATTATGCTTATACCGCCGTGACTCTATCGAACAAATATTGCAACCCTAGCAGGCATTGACACTATGGGGCCCCGTCTTCTTTTAAAAAGGTACCTCACTTGCAAGACCTCCAATTTCAGAAAAGACTACGTATTATTTACCTAGCGCGGTAACTATAAATTACGCGCAGTATTCCGCCGGGTATTTTGTATGGGGTTCCGTGACTAAAGGGGGTCAGACACCTCTTGGGAAACCAGTAATCGCCAAGCTGTTTTAAATTGGCAAACATACAAATTTACCTAACCCGAAAGGGCGGTAAGTTGGTATTGATTTACCATGAAATATTGCACAAATATACAAAATCGATCAAACCAAGTGAGCCTATGGGGCATAATGATATATGTACTATTAGTGATAGTGATTGTCGAAATAATAAAGTTTATGGGGATTGACACGATATTTCAGCAGTGCATGTCAGTCATAGAATGTCACTTTGTCTGGAGCTAATTAAAAAAGGGCAACCTTTTGGCAAAGCACAATATCGTGTTAGTATTGTGAAAATTGAGGAGTTGTTTCGTTTGGAGTCAACCTTTTTAGGAGAATCAGAAAATGAATTTAAAAAAAAACAAAATGCTAATTAAAGAGAGATGCATAAAAAAGTAGTACTAATTCCGCTTGCATGATTTGATTGTGAAAACCTCACAAACATTGCAAGTAGAATCACAGCTGGTATAAATAAAAGAAGCTTATAGTTCCCGCTAATTCTATGGCCGCACTTCAGCGCCTCCCACGCTCTAAATTAGGCCATTGTCTATAGCTAGTACGGCGTATTATTTTACTAAGAATTACAAAAACAAAGATTTTGGTTAACATTGTTTTATTTGGGTTAGCTAAAGAAAAATGGGGTGAGGTGACATTGGCAAGATAAATAGAAATGGGGTAAAAAGTTGACTGAAATAATAATCCGTCCGACCGAATACCGGTGGCAAATCTCAAAAGAGATTAGCCAAGAACACAGGAGATATTGTAGTCCCCACCGAATGTGTCTCCACGTTGTCGTCGTGGTGGGGCTTGAGCGTCCCAATGATCTTGCGAGCTTTCCCGGTAGAGCCACTCATGCCGGAAGGTCGCAAGTGAGGGATCAGACCAAGAGAGACACACGTTTGCTCGCTGCTCTCTGGTACGCGTCTGATCATCAGACGTGACTGTGAGAGCAGCGAGCAGGTGGAGAGGTGAGGTTGGGAGAGAGGGCCCTGAGAAGGGGTGGAGCGAAAAGGGACCGCACCCTTAAAAGGAACAAAAAAATGAAAAAAGACGATTGCAAAATGAGTCCCCAGGTGGGTCCCGACTGCTCAGCGGTCGGGGAATCCCACCCCGCTTCGGCGGGCTGCCCTCCGTACTCTGGGGTGGGCACCAACCGTCTTCCGCTTGCCAGTGGCAACAAGAGCCGAGGAGGCTCAGAATCGACGTCATCCGGATCCGCCTCCTTCAAGGAGCTGATGGCGTTCGGTTGTGATGCGGGGAGTTCGCCTGAGCGCCGGGGAGGTGCAGGGTCAGATTCTGGCTCTGGACTTGACCTAGTAACGGTCAGCTCGGCGGGCTCTGGAGACAGAGGAGGGGGGGCCGCTGCGGAGAAGTTCTTCCGCAAGCGACTCAGACGGGAGGATGACAAGGAGTCGTCCTCCGAGGGCGAGTTTGCCTCCGCCCGAAAAATCCCCACCGCAAGGCGGGGCAGGGGCAGTGAGGCAGGGAGGGGGCTGGCTCCCTCTACCCGGGAGGCGGGCCGTCGGGCCGAGAGGTCGGTGGAGGAGGGGCGTCGCCCTGGAGGGAGCGGTCGTGGGGCTCCCTCTACTCTTCCGCCCCCTCTCGACTCTGACGACGAAGAGTCCCCGAGAGAGGAACCGCCCGCTGCCGAGGAGCAGAGGGCCCGGTTCGAAGAGGTAGTGGAGGCCGCGATCCGCGCTGTGGCCTTCAAGAGGAAGCAGTCCTCTAAGAGGGAAGCCATCAGCGCGGCCAAGGCCTCCATTTTGGCGGCAGCGGCGGCCAACGTCGTCGGCGGGACAAAAGAGGTCAAAGAGGTGTCTGAGTTGCGGGCAGAGGTCGCCCGCCTCGCGGTTCTTACGGAGCGACTCGTTCGGGAGAATGAGTCGCTCCGGAGGGACCTTGCGGGGATGGCCAGAGCGGCCTCTGTGGAGCCGCGAGGGGGACTGAGTCCGGCAGCGCCGGAGGGGGGCCAAGTGCTGAGCCAGGTGCGGGACCTGGTGCGGCAGGAGCTGGCTCCCTTCCGGAGGCAGTTCTCCGTACTGGAGAACATGGTCCGGCGTCCCCCAACAGTGGCGACTCAGAGGGCCCCGGGCCAGCAGCAGAAGGCGGCTTCGTACGCGGCCGCCGTGGCTGCCGGCCCGGGAACGTCCGGCCAAGCGAAGGCCAAGGCGGGAGCCGCGCCAGCGCCTGTGACGCCGGCGCCTGCGACGCCGGCGACGACCAAGTCGGCCCCGGCGAAGAGGGGTAGGAGGAAGGCTGGGGGGGGAGCGGCTAAGGCTGCTGCGCCAGTGGCGCCGCGGCCGCCCCCACCCCCACCCTCGGACCCTCCTGCGGCCGAGGCCGAGTGGCAGGTTGCTGGACAAAAGAAGGCGGCCAAAAACAAGGCCAAAAAGCAGCGGCGGAAGGCCAACGCCATCGCGGCGAGGCTTCGCGCCCCGAAGTCCGCGGCTGTGGTTTTAACACTGCAGCCGGAAGCGGAACAGAGGGGTGTGACGTACCTCGCCCCGATGAAGCGGGCGAAGGAGGCGGTGAACCTCCGGGAGCTGGGCATCACCGGGGGCATCGGGATCAGGAGAACCCTGACCGGTGCCCGGAAGCTCGAGCTCGCCGGAGCGGAGAGCGGCCCGTTCGCGGACGCCCTGGCCGAAAGGCTTAAGGAGGTCCTCCCCGCGGACGAGGTTCGAGTGTCCAGGCCGACTAAGTGCATTGACATGCGCATAGTGGGCCTGGATGACTCCGTGACGGAGGAGGAGGTTGTGGCCGCCGTCGCCAGGACTGGGGGGTGCTCTGCCGAGCTCGTCAAGGCGGGCACCCTCCGGCCTGACAACACGGGCATGCAAACCCTTGTGGTGAGCTGCCCCGTGACGGCGGCCAGAACAGTATCGGAGGGTCGAAGGCTCTTGGTGGGGTGGGTTTCTGCGCGGGTAAAACTGCTGGAACCCAGACCTCTGAGGTGCTACCGCTGCCATGTGGGCAACCACACGGGAGCTATGTGCCCCTCGGAGGTGGACCGCAGTGGACTTTGTTTCCGCTGTGGTCAGCCCGGTCATCGGGCCGGCTCGTGCGAGGCCACGCCGCACTGCAGTGCATGTGCGGCTGTTGGCAAGCCGGCCGAGCACTGGGCTGGGGGAAGGGCCTGCGCGCCATCCGCCCCGACCAAGGGCAAGAGGTCCGCCGCCGCCACCGCCTCTGCCGCCGCCGCGGCTTCCGTCGCCGCTTCTGCCGCTTCTGCTGTGGGTGCTGCGACTCCCGGTACTCGGGAGGGGGCTGAAATGGAGTGCCAGTAATGGTCCCATTTCGGCCTCCTCCAGAGACAAGTCGGCCGCTGTGCTATTGCGCAGTGGCTGATGCCTGTGGACGGTGAGCGTGGGTGGCTCGCCGTCCGATACCAGGCTGAGTCGACGACGCGTTGTGCTTCACGCGCGCCTCAAGGAGCCGTCAGCACCAGAGACGGGGCCCCATAGGGTCGGTGCCTGCTAGGGTTGCGGAATTTGTTCGAGAGAGTTGCCGCGGCCCTGGAACGCAAAGGGCACATGGAGGAGCACGGGTGGGTTTTAGTCAGTAAAAGTCTGACACTCCCTACCGCTCCACCCAGGGCGGGAGGGGTCATGTGATGATTTCCCATCCAAAAAAAAAAAAAAAAAAAAAAGGAGATATTGTAGTGTACAAGTAGGTATGTATGTGCGCACACACAGGAGCAATCTCTGTTTGCATTGACGAATTTTGTAAGGACAAAATCTAAAAAATAGTACTTCAAGTAAGTATATAAGTATTTGTTAGGGTTGCGGAATTTGTTCAAACGGGTCACCACGGCCCTGGAACGCAAAGGGCACTAGGAGGATCACGGGTGGATTTTAGTCAGTAAGAGTTTGACACTCGCTTCCGCTCCGCCCAGAGCAGGAGAAGTCACATTTGAAGATTTTGAATAAAAAATTATACGACTGTTCCCATAAACTTCAACGATTATAACCATTGTTGTTTGTCTTATCATAAATATAGCATTTTTATACTTAACATTAAATGTATTTTTATAACCTTTTGCTGGGAACTTTTGTTATGTATCAAGATGACTATTTATTCAAATCATAGTAATACGGTAAAGTTAGCTTTTTAATTTGGATAAACGTTCAAACTTTATTTATAGGTAGGGAACGTTCTGTTTATGTTGCTTCTTTTTGTGTACCTTTTTTTTGGATGGGAAATCATCAGACTTCTTCCGCTCTGGGCGGAGCGGAAGGGAGTGTCAGACTCGTACTAACTAAAACCCACCCGTGATGCTTCTTGTGTCCTTTACGTTCCAGGGCCGCGGTGACTCTTTCGTACAAACTCCGCAACTCTTTTTGTGTACCTGTTGAAAAATGTATTTTTGCTATTAAAAAAACTTGAACCGGTTCCATTACTCAAATAATCCAATGAGGCGGCAATCCGACACGTCGGGGAGAGATCAGTCTCCGGACCAACAGCTTTACGAGCTTTCCAAAGCACAGCAGTGTCACACAAACATCCAATTTCCAGGCTGCTACTGCAAAATTCCAAGTGGGAAAATTCATAAACTTTTTGCCGTAATTAAAAAACACTAAGATCTAAGTTGTTGAATGATCTTTTTTTTTAAACACTTTGCCCCACACTAGAATGTACTCCTGTATCGCGGGTGCGTTCATAAACATGAATACTCACATATACAAGACACCCAGACCCGGAACAACTACCTGTACATACAAACATTTGTTCCATGTGGGAATCAAACCCGCGGCACGTAGCGCAACAGCCGAACGCTCAACCACTGCGCCAAGCGTGTCATCACGTTAATTAAAAAACACTTCCTTTTAACTTGTTGAATGTTTCTGTAATGGGGGGTCAAAATAAGTGACAGTGACACTTATTGATAAAGCTGCTTAAAATAAATAAAGCTTAAAAAATAAAAATACTTTGTACCATATTACCCCGTTATTCGGATGAGAACATACCGAGACTCCTCGAAAACCACGTTAAGCCGTTGTCCATGACTGGCATTTTGTAGATCTTTGGCAGTTATTATGGATTGAGAACTGTAACCTTCTTTGTAGCTGTAAATTTCCCAAACAAAACAAAATAATATAGATATTATAGCTAGCTAGCTAAAACGAATTACGTCACCTGCCAGCCCTCTTGACACAAAGTAAATATACCCAGAGTTCATTTACATAAATATTTTATCATACAATTCATCCGGATTGATAGGGAGGTATAAATTAAATCATCATATTTGTATCATATTACCAAACACGTTGGGATTAGTGTTTAAATATAAAGTAAAGGTTGTCTTCCATTGGGGCGTTACGACTACTTGCCGCACTTGACTCGGTGGAATGCAGAACTAGGGTCATTGGTGACGAAAAACTGGTAAATGCTAAGCTTCACAGACTGGGCCATGTCCGCAAGGTCGCCTTCTTGTCAGTCTTCTACAGATTGTACTTCAGCGAGTGTGCCCATGAACTCCACGTCCTCATCCCACCGGCCCCCTTCTACCATAGGACATCTAGACACACTGTAAGTTACCATCCCTACCTTGTAGCTATTCCACCAATTAGCACCAAGCGTTTTCAATCATCTTTTATAATGCGCACAGCAAAGGAGTGGAACTCTCTGCCTTTTTTTTTTCTGGAAGGGAAATCATCAAATGACTTCTCCCGCTCTGGGCGGAGCGGAAGGGAGTGTCAGACTCTTACTGACTAAAACCCACCCGTGATCCTTTTTGTGCCCTTTGCGTTCCAGGGCCGCGGTGGCTCTTTCGAACAAATTCCGCAACCCTAGCAGGCACTGACCCTATGGGGCCCCGTCTTCTTTGCTGACGGCTCTTTGAGGCGCGCGTGGAACACGACGCGCCGTTGACTCGGGCCTGGTTGCTATCAGATGGCGAGCCAACCATAGCTCGCCATCCGCAGGCCCGCGCCTACGGTGGCCGGGAATCGCCCTGCGTTTCCCGCCGCCCGGGGCGTCTTCTTCTGTTGCGGCGGCTGGGGCGTGAGGTTTCCTTCTCACGCACGCGTTCCGCCTCCTCCTTCGCTAGCATTACTGCTTCGCAGAAGGAGGCGACCGCTTCCCATGCCTCCTCGCTCCGGACCATGGCTTGGACCAAGGCCGGACGCGAGAGGTCGCCGCCGCCGATCGCCTCGACGAGGACACGGCGTTGCTCCGCCCTAGCAGGGCAGACCTCCACTGTATGCTCCACCGTGTCCTCCGGGCGATCCACACAGTGATGACACCCGGACGGGAACTCTCTGCCTGCGACTGTGTTTCCGAACGCATTCAACCATAATCTCTTCAAAGTTAGAGTGAACAGGCTTCTTCTGGGTAAGCTCATTACATCGTCGATTTTGTTTCTGTCTCCTGTGACCTAGACTAGAGTTAAGAGCAAATCCACCTCACAATAAAAATAAAAAAGAGCATGAATTTTGGCAGGTAAAATTTGTGCAGTGGCAGTGCAATATTCCATGATTACCTTCCTACTTTACCACCGGAGCTGGGTTAAATTTTGACCGTGTCCTTGGTTATATGATTATACAGTAGGGCCTCGTTAATCCGGACTCCCGCTTGTTCGGTGATCGCTGTAATCCGGCCGGGCAATGGGGTTCGCGGGGAAGGCGGGTGTAGGTGCTGGCTTTTGATATGAATGGCGAAAAAGGAGAGAATTACACACCGTTTCAAGAAGAATTAAGACATCCAAAGTTTCCCATTAATAGTGGAATTGAATAGAATAGAATATTCTTTATTATGTACACCATACAAGTTACAGAAAATATAGATGAAGGAAACATTACATAGGGTGACACAATGGGTTACCTTATCGCTAAAAGCGATCAAAGACGAAGACAACCTTTGGATGGATTTGAAAGAGAAAAAGGAAATACAGTACTGTAGGTAGTCTTAGGTGTACTAATTAAAGGTATATACAATTAATACATAATAGATTAATACATGACAATAATTATTATGAAACAAAAAGCATAGAACCCAAATAAAAACGGTTAAAGAGAAGTAGTGATTTTTGACCATTGTTTTAAAAATGGACAAAGATTGAGCACGCCTTACCGATACGGGCAAGGCATTCCATAACCGCACCGCTTGAATCGTAAATGATTTGTCGTAAAAGCTGGTGGAATGTATCAGCATCTCTATTCTCAAAATAAGACCATAATATCAAGCCAAAAGAGAGCTTTACTGAAACACAAAAATAGCCATCCACAACCCACAACGGCCAACCTAAAAATACCGTCATTATCGTACCATTTTACTCACTATCTTTACCGCCCCCGTCAACCTAGAAACGTAACAACCGTTCAACGATTACGCCGCAGTGTGTGCAAGGCTTAACTCTCATCCGCTGCCGTGCCCAAAGTGGTCAGAAGACCGTGAAATCTCTACAGATCATGTTCAATGAATATGTCTTTCGAAACCTTTGATCAGTGGGGATGCTGTGCAGTGAGCATTCGAGGGTTATGTTCCATAGAGGGCGTGGTGTGCTGTTGCGTGGCTATTCATGCGAAATTGTGTGTGGGAAACGAAAAGCATTGATTGGTAGTTTGCAGGTGTGGAAAGGAGTATGGGAATTTGCGATTTGCAAAAGTGTTCATTCAGTAAGGGCCATTTTCATAGTCAAATAACATTTTTCTGAGGAAATACATATGACAACTTTTGATCTTCAAGGATAAGCAATGCTTGCCGAGGTTGATCTGTGGATGGGTGATGAATCTTAAGATACCGAGAGTCTTCCGTACCTCGGAAAGTACGTAAAGCCGTTGGTCCCGGCTGTCATTTGTAGGACTCTAGCAGTCGTTATGTATTGTCAGAAGCCAGAATATCTGACTCCAGTCTTGCTAAGAAGTACCGTGTTACCCAGTTAATGGATTGTGGAGGTCTGGTAGACAGCCGCTCCACGTAAAATACTGGTATTCAGCTGAATCTGGTTTGACTGGAAGCCGACTCCAATATAGTTGGGAAAAGGCTAGGCAGATGATGATGACAAATGACAATTTTTGTATATTTAAATCTGACGACATCAAATATTCAGCCACAAGGTATGTGTATTTTAATTCTTTGAGATAGTGTAGTGGTTTGATTACTGAATTGGGCAAAGAGTAACTAATCAATGAAAGTATTTAAATCCATAATGAATGGATGGCTTGCAGCCACGCTCAGCCATCCAAAGCCACATTTAAGATAGATGTTACCTGTATTATTTTAATTAATTCACCAGTACAATGCTTTCCTTTCACTGAAAAACATAAGCAATATTTTAGTTTCAGAAAGCGGACGAAGTCGTGTACGACGTTCTATTTATTTATATGTAAGTAATATGAGAAACGGTATCGATGTATGTGTCGATGTTTTTAATTTTTACTGTTTTCTGGTATATTTATTTTTTTGGGAATTATGTTTATCTTGTGAAAATCATGATTTTGATTTCCATTTAGTAAAATATGAAACTAGAAGTTGTAACGATAATAAATTGGAGCCTGCTTGGGCAAGGCATTTATGAACATCACGAATAAATGGGGACCTAGCGGTAAGCCCTGGCGCACGCCTGCAGGTTCTCGGTTTAGATGCAATATCGTCAATATGCTCACAGAATGACCTATCATTTTTATATGCCTGGAGAATTTAACAAGTCCTATCGGTACATAACAAATTAAAAGCTTGTGTAAATCTGGCCTACGTGTCAGAACTAATCAAAAGCTTTTTATAAGTCAGATAACACCAGGCCCATAGATTCGTCAAAGTTTAAGTGGTACATGACACGCTCTGTAATCCTGGCTAGTTGCTGAGCATTAATATGAGCCCTTCTAATGGAATGAACTGTTCAGGTAATATCGGGTAGTTTGTAGCCTTTGCTAAGCGGTAAGAAATAATTTCTTTCCGAATGATTTTCCCAAGAACGAAAGGAGACGATAGATCGATAGCTGTCTGATATTTTGTAGTTACCTGCATACCTACCTGGTTTCTTAAATGTTATTATTTTGACTCTGTCCTAACAAACATTAAAAATGTTGTTTTAGAAATTTATTAGTAAATTTCTTAGCAAGTAAGCTGTCTGTAAGATCGACAGTCGGCGTCCTCTGATTTGATAGTTTTCTAATTGATTTGGGTACCTCACTTGGATGCAGAAGTTTGAGTGGAGTAAAATCTGTAAAGTTATTTCGTTTATTTAATGGCTCATACATTTAGGCTCAATGGACTGCCATAAAGTTGGGAATCCTGGCACTACTTTACGCTGGAATGACAATTAATGACAAATCGTGCCCACTCCTATCAAAATATTTTATTTTTATTTTTCTAAGCTGCGTTTGAGGATTTGAACAGACGCCCTTACTCTCATACACATTTCCGTAAACAAACAAATAACATCAAAGTAACGCATCATCGCCCGTCACTAAACGAACTGTAAATCAATTTGTTATGATGGATAGTTACATTACTTTCATCGCGAGTATTATTTCATCAAATAGTTTTTCTGTGGTTATTGTATGATGTGACTATAATGTAAGACGGTTTATTGTTTCAAATTAATGTTAGAATCAACACCTGAGTGGTTCTCTTTGGGTGATTAGATAAAGGGCTTCATCAACAGCCAACTCAAGTCAAATCAAAAGTCATTTACATATTCAAACTAGGCTGAGAGACAGCACATTGTGGACGTCAAATTTGACATAAAGTCCCCCAAAAATTGTCATAATGAAACTCTAGGCCCTTGCTGATATATTGCTCGCACAGAACGTTTTTGTAAGACAAGTATATTTTGTATATCAGCAGCTTTTCCTCACGATAGAATACCGTAGGACATAACGCTATGGAAATAACTAAAATAGACTAACCGAGCTGTCTCAACGTCAGTATACTGTCTCACTTTCCTGACAGAGCTGAGCCTTCGCGATAAACTTGATATATGTGGACCCCATTGTAGTTTGGAGTCAACAGTTATTCCCAAAAAAACTGCCGAGTCCACAGTTTCAAGTATTTCGCCACTTAATTAAGGTGACATTGGGTCCTAGATTTCTAACATCTGGTAAAGCAAACTTTATAAATTTCGTTTTCCTGGCATTTAAAATTAGATTATTGGTCGTAAACCAATTCGTAAACCTTGTCGTAACCATTGAAAGAGCGCTGTTTACGTCACTGAAGTCTTGTATATTCCTATCTACTTTAAAGATAAGGGCGGTATCATCCGCAAACAATATTACGTCACAAATACGATTTAAGAAAAATGGCAAGTCATTTATGTACATTAGAAACAAGAATGGACCCAGTATTGAGCCATGATGCGTACTGTCAAAAGTCTCAGTAGAGAGAGCAAATTCTTCCTACCTACCTAACCACGGATTGCTGGAACCTTGATCCGGTTACTGGTGGACTCATAGCGAAATAGTTTCGCAAAATGGCAGACACATAAAGACACTCCATTAGCCGGTGAACCAAGACATGAACTGAACATTACTCGGTTCAACGAAGTTAGCTCAAACTAAATACTATTCACCCTATCTCGAAACTAAATTAACCAAGTGAGTACTTACCTATAAACACTAGCAAACTTGGAAGCCCTCCTTTGTAAAATTAAAAACTTATTCAACCGTAAACACGATCAAAGAGTCCCTTGTCTGTGCTCGATTGAAAGTATAAGCCGATTAGTCTATGGCCGGCCGGCTGACCAATCATTAGTCGAGCTTGCTTGTTCCTTATTTAAAATTACCGTCCGATGTTAGCCAGTCGACGCTTGCATGTCATTGAGTGCACACGCCTCTGATCAAAGACTTGGAAAATTTCTCGCTCTATTAAAAAATATGTGATGGGGTTGTTTTAATAAAAATAATTAGCTTTGTTTATTCATGTTGAATTTCCGACCTAGTTGCCTTGTTGTGGTGACTTTTTTATGGCTCAGATAAAAAGGAGTCCTCTTTTTTGTAGACCAGTAGGTTATTTTTTGAAGTTGTTTTAATTTTTATTAAACTTGCTTCTATTGGTAGTTTGCTGGCGTGAAATTCAGGAATTATCCCAAACGAACATACTCCCGCGATTAAAAGCCAGCAATGGTCAGTAAAATTAGGTACTCGTCCAGACTATAATCTACCTCTGTGCGGAATTTAATCTAGATCCGTTGAGCCGTTCCGGCGTGAATAAGTAACAAACATCCATCCATCCAAACTTTCGCGCTTGTGAAAATTTTCCCGTAAGACATTGGAATGAAAAGGTCTGTTGTTCTGACTCGTTTTTGCGCGGGTAGCTAAAATCTATGGTTTATTGGTAACCCGTATTTGATACAGACATGTTGTCTATTAGACGCAGCCATTAGTAGGATAATGCACCATGTGTTACTCTTTTGTTTTGTGGCTGGGAAATCATCAAATTACTTCTTCCGCTCTGGGCGGAGCGGATGGGAGTGTCAAGACTCTTATTGACTAAAACCCATCCTTGTTCCTTTAAATGCCTTTTGTTTTTCAGGGCCGCGATGACTCCTTCGAACAAAATCCGCAACCCTGGAATAAACATAGGACATTTATGAAGTCCAGTGCCTTTCACATTACAAAAATAAAACCGACTTATAAACAAAAAAAAACAAAAATTACAAAATAACTTTAATTTCGGAACTCGGTGTTTTTGGTTGCTTCATGTTTTTGAACACAACGACTTCCGAAAATTTTTGTTTTTTTTTTTGATTAGAAGTCGGTTTTATTTTTTGTAAAAAGTTTTTTTATTTTTCCCTTTTTAGTGGTTCACTCCCAGCTAAACATACCCATCACAGCGTACGTGGTATAAATTGGTGTAAACAATAAACAAACATGCGATTTCAGCTATCCCGACAGATTTGCTATCATTTATTGAAATTAACAAAAAACCGCTTGTTCGATTCCGATAAAATTTTCATGGGACCATTTGGGAAGTATAGGGTATACTTCCCAAATGGTCCCATGAAAATTTTATCACCACCAACAAAAAAAGAATTTTTCAAATCGGTTGGCAAGCGACCGAGTTATGCGCGAACAAACATTAAAAAAAAACATACAAACATCCGAATTGAGATCCTCCTCCTTTTTTAGAAGTCGGTTAAAAATATCGCATTGGAGCAGTATCATATTTGGTCGCGATTCTCAGCAGTGAGGGCACGACGAGGAAGAAGATCTACAGAATATAAATATCTGAAATAAGGATCTATTTTATCTACCGTTGTCCGTTTGTCAGTTCTTTTTTTTTTCGAGTCGATAGTTAATTCTTTAGATTTTTTGGGCCCAGTAGATGGCAACGTTAATTGCAGCGTCCGTAGCATTCAATCCCCCAAAGAACAGGTGCATGAGCACTTGAGGAACTCCGACGTGGCTATGTCATGTCACTACGGAGTCCCAGCCGACAACCAGCGCTGGGTGTCTGACGCCCAGGTGAAGTTGAGATGTCAATACGGTTTTTAAATAAAGATAATTTGATGGGAATGACTGATCGCAGAAAGGTTCATCTAGCAACCCTTCTCTTTGGTCCAATACTATATTTTACTAGATAGAAAAATTAAGATTTCCAAAAAATATTGAACACATGTTTTGCCATTTCAAATCGATTAAAGTTTTAAATGAGAGCGGTGATGTCAAACCCAGCCAGGCGCATTACTTTCTATAATTAACTTCATCACCACTGCTCTCAAAACGGTGAAGGAAAACATCGTGAGGAAACCGGCATGTCCTGGAACCAAAAATTCGAAGACATGTGACATTCACCAACCCGCACTGGGCCCGCGTGCTGGATTACGGCACATTCCCTCTCCTAGAGGGGAGGCCTGTGTCCCCGCAGTTGGAACATTGAAAGGCTGATTTTATGTTATGTATGTGAGTTTAAAGTTTTATAAAGATAAAGCGCATGCAAGTCAAGAGTGGGGGTTGGTGACGTCATATTTTTAAGTAATAAGTATCCTATCGCGTGACGTCGACGGCGAGTTTTCGACAAAATCATCTTGATTTTTTGTTTACGTCGAAAAAAATACGTATCTAATTGGTTTTTTTTTTTGGAAATCTTTCTATCGTTGATAGAATGTCATTGTGTTTGTCATTAAATAAAAGTAAATTATTATTTCAAAAATATAATTTATTTTTTAAATTGTTGTGAAATTACATCATAATTCTATACTATACACGTTACATTTCATTTTTAAATGCTACTTACTGAATTAGTTCATTATTTTCTATGAAAAATGAAATACCTTGCAATCAGCACCATTTTATATTTGAGACAAAACAAAAGTAACTATTATAAATATAAAATAATAATTAATCTTAACTCTAAAAGCGAGCAGTAAATAATACCGAAAAATAAATGCTGTCATTAAAATCGATCAAGTCATGTTAAAATCGAATCGGAAAAACAAATCCCGTATTAAAAAAAAAATGTTAAAAGAGATGTTAGTTTAAAGCATTTATTCATTACATTAATTCTTATAAAGCTATCCCGATTCCTATAATTATTTACTCATTAAAAATTCGCATCATTTGTCTGTTTTAGTACAACAAACGATGCAATCTACACTGATATAACTGTGCAGGACGCCCCTGTACCTAAGTGATAGACAGCATTCCTATGTATCTGATAGCTATTACTTATGTGTATAATAGACAGCATTCCTATGTATCTGATAGCTATTACTCGTGTATATAATAGATAGCAATCCTATGTGTCTCATAGCTATTACTCACATGTATAACAACTAACTAAGTAAGAGTTTTTGAATAGTATTGTAATTCATACCTTGATTAATAGCTAAGTTTGATTACTGTTAGGATCACGAACACGCTCCACTCGACAGGTCGAAACCTGTCGAAACCTGTATGAATCTGTCCTGAAGCAACATAAAGCTGATTGGTTGACCACGATTGGGGCGTGGTCATGTATAAAACTAATTGGTGAAAATAAATAATTAATAGGATCAACCCTAGCACTACTTGTACCCACGTGCAAGGATATATAGGTAGGGCATTTTCATAATTGAAAGTCAGTTCACATTTTTAATACGTTTAATATAGTCTTAAGATGGTACAGTCAAGTGTAAATAGTGCTCAAAAATAAATAGTGTTCAGTTTAAAGGAGTTTTATTGAACTAAGTGTCTCCTCCAATCCAGCGCACACGTTTGGGGTGTCACGAACCCAAACATTGGTCCTTCGAGAGCCGGATCTGAGGAAAATCACTATCGAAAAATACTCCAGTGAATTTATTGAAGAATTAATTACGAAACAATGCCAGTTACGAGGTCTACGGGGAAAAGAGACGGACGAGCATCAACTACAGTGACAGAACAAACTGAAACTACCACAGAAACGACCACAGAGACCTGCACTACAGAAACTACAGGTACGACAACCAACACGTCAGAGGCACCCGCCGCGACCGCGTCTACAGTCAAACATGCCGCGCCACAACAGAACGCCGCGACGGAAAATAAGAAAAGTGGACATCGCAGCAGCCCTCCGTCACAGAAAAGTAAGACGCCTAAATCACGCCGCCTAGCCAAAGCCAAGGCAGAACTAGCTCAAAAGTTAGCAGATTTAGCCGCGGCACGCCTCGCCGAGATCGAAGCCGAATCAACAGATGAAGACTTATCCTCCGTCGCCTCAGAAACTGGAAATAATCACCGAGTGAATACATGGTTGCAATCAAGTCAGCTACTCGCCATCTCGAACAGACCTTTTCAAGCCGATGTGAAGTCAATTGAACCTGCAGTCCCAGTGACCACTGCCGAGTCCTGGAGCATCTCAGCAACCCTACCGGCGGGAGTCGACACCATGCACCAGCCAGTTGAACTTGAACAGAACCCCGCGCCCGCGCAGCCGCACCTGAACCCGCCTCCAGTGAACTCCGCCGCGACCTGGCAACAGAACCCCGCGCCCGCGCAGCCGCACCTGAACCCGCCGCCGGTAATCGCCGCCGCGACCTGGCAACAGAACCCCGCGCCCGCGCAGCCGCACCTGAACCCGCCTCCAGTGAACTCCGCCGCGACCTGGCAACAGAACCCCGCGCCCGCGCAGCCGCACCTGAACCCGCCGCCGGTAATCGCCGCCGCGACCTGGCAACAGAACCCCGCGCCCGCGCAACCGCACCTGAACCCGCCTCCAGTGAACTCCGCCGCGACCTGGCAACAGAACCCCGCGCCCGCGCAGCCGCACCTGAACCCGCCTCCAGTGAACTCCGCCGCGACATGGCATCAGAACCCCGCGCCCGCGCAGCCGCACCTGAACCCGCCTCCAGTGAACTCCGACGCGACCTGGCAACAGAACCCCGCGCCTGCGCAGCCGCACCTGAATCCGCCTCCAGTGAACTCCGCCGCGACCTGGCATCAGAACCCCGCGCCCGCGCAGCCGCACCTGAACCCGCCTCCAGTGAACTCCGACGCGACCTGGCAACAGAACCCCGCGCCCGCCCAGCCGCACCTGAACCCGCCTCCAGTGAACACCACCGCATCATGGCAACCGAACCAGGTACCCACGACGTCACGATTGACATCAGTACCAGCAGATCCTGTCTCCACACCCTGGATATTACCGTGTCGACCATCAACCAGTATCGTACAACAGCCTACAACAACAGACGTCCAGGAGTCAAGAACAGATATGAAGGAACTTGCCGCTGCAATCACACAAGCCGTGCACGCTGCACAGTACCAACAGCCAATGAAGCACACCGAACTACCCAGTTTTAACGGAGCCCATCAAGATTGGCTCACGTTCCGTGCTGCCTACTGTGAAACAGCGCATCGTCTTACAGCAATGGAGAACATGTCCAGACTAAGAAGAAGCCTTCGGGGAATAGCAAAAGAAGCAGTGCAAGGTTTACTGATCGTGAACGCGGATCCTGACGAAGTCATGAAGACACTCGAGTTACGTTTCGGACGCCCAGACTCAATCGCAATGGCAGAAATGGAACGCCTACGAAGCCTACCACGACTCACTGAATCTCCGCGTGAAGTTTGCACCTTCGCTACCAAAGTGGAAAACATAGTTGGAACTCTACAAGCACTCAATTGCAGACATTACCTCTTCAGCCCAGAAGTAACGAAGACTATGGTGGAGAAACTCACACCAACTCTGAAGAGACAGTGGTTCCAGTTTTCTGCAGCACAACCCAGAACGGAACCTGACCTTTTGAAATTCACCCGATTCATCAAAATGGAAGCAGAGATATGCAGTCCGTATGCATTACCTGAGAACATTGTTACGACTACACAACCTGCACAGAACACGCAGCGACGCCAGCAACGGGTACATGCAACACAGGAAACGACCAAACCAAAGTGCAACTTATGTGAACATCAAGGGCATAACATCCTGGAATGCGAACGATTCAAGAAAGCCAACGTTAGCGAAAGATGGGATATCGCCAAGAAGCATCGCCTGTGTTTTCGCTGCCTCAAATTCAGATCAAAACAACACAGCTGTAAACCAAGAAAGTGCGATATAAATGAATGTATACATCTACATCATAGACTGCTACACGCCACTAGTACTGATACAAAGAAGAAAGAGATCGAACATTCCGAAGAAGAACAAGAGAAGGTTCATTCAGCATGGACACCAAAGGAATCGTTTCTCAAAATAATCCCAGTATACCTTTCCGGACCGGCGGGAGCAGTGGAGACCTTCGCACTCCTCGATGATGGCTCTACAGTGACGTTAATCGACGAGGACCTAGCCAACCAGATCGGCGCAAAGGGATCCTGTGAACCACTGCGAATAGCGTCATTCGACGGCGAACCTACAGTCGACGTAACATCTCGACGAGTGAGCTTCTTCATCAAAGGACTACACACAATCGAACGAAAACTGCGAGCAAGAACAGTCAGTCAGCTAGAATTGGCAGCACAAAGGATTCCTATAGAAGCAGTTCAGGATTGTGATCATCTCCGAGGCATCATCAAAGAAATTACGACTAAGGAAGCAAGACCACGACTATTGATTGGCCAAGATAACTGGGATCTTCTCATCTCAACGGAAGTCAGAACAGGAAAGAAAAATCAACCAGTGGCTTCACTAACGCCACTGGGTTGGGTCTTACACGGCAGTCACACTCGAACGCTCGGACACAGAGTAAACTTCATCAGACACGCTGACGCAGATGATAATCTACATGAGTTGGTGAAAGAATACATCACAATGGACAATATACAGATCAACCCAAAGAAACCTTTCAACGATCCAGAAGAAAAGGCGCTTCGAACCCTTCAGCAGTACACGAAGAGAACACCAGAAGGAAGATATCAAACCGCCTTATTATGGCGAAGCGAAAATATCAAGATGCCGAACAATTATGACAGTGCTTTGAACAGACTCATCAACATAGAGAAAAAGATAGACAAAGATCCCGAACTGAAAAGAAGGTACTCTGAACAAATGGAAGCCTTAGTATCAAAAGGATACGCCGAACCAGCTCCAGCCACAACATCAAAACAACGAACATGGTACCTACCTCACTTCGCAGTGCTGAACCCAATGAAACCAGACAAAGTAAGAATCGTCTGCGACGCTGCAGCCAAGACCAGAGGAGTCTCATTAAATGACCAGCTGCTCACTGGTCCAGATCTACTGCAGTCACTTCCAGGAGTAATCATGCGCTTCCGCCAACACTCGATCGCCGTGACCGCCGATATCACCGAAATGTTCCTGCAAATAGAGCTGCGACCCGAAGACCGAGATGCTCTTCGATATTTGTGGCGAGGAAACCGAAGAGACGGCCAACCACCGGAGCAATACCGCATGAAATCCTTGATCTTCGGAGCCTCCTGCTCCCCAGCAACAGCTATATACGTAAAAAACACGAACGCCGAGAGGTTCCAGCATGAACATCCAGAAGCAGTGGAAGCTATCAAGAGGAAACATTACATGGATGACTATTTGAACAGTTTTGACACTTTAGAAGAAGCTGTGAGGGTCTCACAAGCAGTGCGGGATATTCATCGAGAGGCACATTTCGAACTCAAAAAATGGTCATCAAACTCTACCGCTCTGCTCAAAGCGCTAGGGGAAGTTCCCAAGAACAAAGAAACAATCAAACTAGAAGAACGTATCGAGACAGAACGAGTCCTCGGTTTAATATGGAAGCCGACAGAAGACTCTCTCGCCTTTAACCTAAACCTAGCACGCATCCCGCCGAACATACTGCAAAATGACACGCCTACTAAGAGAGAAGCCCTCCGAATAGTAATGTCCCTATTCGACCCTTTGGGACTTGTATCACCGGTGACTATTAGAGCTAAACAGATACTTCAAGAGGTTTGGCGTCGTGGAACAGCATGGGATGAAACCTTAGACAGTGACCTGGCTGACAGCTGGAAGAAATGGGTCAGCCAACTCAAGAAATTGGAACACCTCTCAATTCCACGAACATATCCAGGTTTCAGCGCTGCGGTATCACTACAGCTGCACGTGTTCACAGACGCGAGCGAATCTGCATACGCGACAACGATGTACTGGCGAACGGTCACCAGAGATGGAAGGGTATACATCTCCCTGATAACAGCTAAAGCTAAGGTAGCACCACTGAAACTTATTTCTATCCCACGATTGGAGCTGCAAGCCGCAGTACTTGGCGCACGCATGGCATCAGCTGTCAAAGAAGAACACGAACGAAAGCCAGAGTCCACTACATTCTGGACCGACAGCAGAACCACACTGTCGTGGATCCGAACCGGCTCTAGATCTTACAAGTCATACGTCGCTCATCGCATCGCAGCCATCGAAGAACATAGCTCCATCAATGAATGGCGATGGCTACCGACCAAGCTGAATCCAGCAGACGACGCAACAAGAGATGTACCAGAGGACTACAGTCAAGACCATCGCTGGTTCAATGGCCCAGAATTCCTTTTGGGCCCTCCGGAAACGTGGCCAGCCGACGAAAAGGCTCCTGTCATAATCACAGGAGAAGAGAAGACCTGCAGCCTGCAGAACGTCAGAGAGAAAAATATAACCATCAGCGAAGCTGTGCCGGATGCAAGCAGATTCTCGCGCTGGGACAGATATATGAGAGCCACAGCACGAGTTTTACAGTTCCTGCAAATATGTCAACCAGCAAACCAGAGAATCAACTACAAGAGAACCAAAAGAAATAACCATGCCGATCCGGATTGGAGAAAGAACAGACAAACGTTACCAGTCAAAATAAGGGAGAGGCGAGACCCAGCTGTTTCGAAGAAATACATACCTCTTACCACTGATCTTTTACATAAGGCCGAGAGCTTAATACTGCGGGCTTCACAAGAACAATCGTTTCAACAAGAAATAGAAGCTCTGAAAAACAAAAGGAATTTACCACGAAGCAGTCGTTTGAACACATTATGTATAGAACTCACAGAAGAAGGGGAAATTCGACTTAAGAGCAGAATAGCTGCCATGACAGACGTCACGGAACATGTCAAGAAACCCATGGTACTAGACGGTGACCACCCAACAACACGATTATGGATCGAACATATACACCGCCAACTTCATCACGCAGGCGTTGAGACAACACTGAATGAATGCAGGCAACAGCATTGGGTGCTGCGTCTACGACCGACCATCAAGAAGATCATAGGAAGATGCCTACGGTGTCGTATAAAAACAGCGTCACCACCAGAACCAAGGACAGGGAACCTACCTTCATGTCGACTGGCACATCATCAAAGACCATTTTCTTATGTCGGCCTGGACTACTTCGGACCGCTGATAATCACAACAGGACGAAGCCATCAAAAGAGATATGTCGCCTTGTTCACATGCCTCACGACGAGAGCCATTCATCTTGAACTAGTAACGTCACTTAACACAGATTCAGCAATCATGGCACTACGACGCATGGTAGCACGCCGCGAATGTCCTACGCAGCTGTGGTCCGACAACGGGACTAATTTCCACGGAGCCGAAAAAGAGCTACGAGCCTCCATCTTCGCGGCTACAGCCGAAGAAGCATCAAAGAAAATGATCGATTGGCGGTTTATACCCCCTGGTGCACCTTTCATGGGAGGTGCCTGGGAACGGATGGTGAGATCAGTAAAGATAGCTCTAGCCGCCACCTTGAATGAACGATTTCCGAGCGAGGAAGTACTTCATACGTTACTCATCGAGGCAGAACACACCGTGAACAGCAGACCACTCACTCATGTATCAGTGAACCCCGAAGACCCTGAAGCCTTGACACCAAACCATTTCATTCTAGGCAGTTCAGGTCGCATTCCGGCTCCAGGAGAATTTAATGATAGCGATCTGCACCTCCGAGCCAGTTGGCGGGCGACCCAGAGGCTCGCAGATATATTCTGGGCAAGATGGCTCAAAGAATACCTCCCAGAACTACGGAATCGCAGAGAACCAAATACTAAAGGTACAATTCCTAAAGTCGGGGACTTAGTCCTCATCGTTGATGGGAACCTCCCACGGAACACATGGATGAAAGGACGCATCTGCGCCACATTCCCCGGACCCGACGGAATCGTGCGCACAGTAGACATAACCACGAAGGGAGGGATTCTACGACGTCCAGTGAAGAAAGTTATAGTGCTGCCCATCGAGAACAGCGACCCTGCACCATCTCAATCAACTGCGACGTCAGCGGCGGACGACGCACGGCGGGAGGAATGTGCAGGACGCCCCTGTACCTAAGTGATAGACAGCATTCCTATGTATCTGATAGCTATTACTTATGTGTATAATAGACAGCATTCCTATGTATCTGATAGCTATTACTCGTGTATATAATAGATAGCAATCCTATGTGTCTCATAGCTATTACTCACATGTATAACAACTAACTAAGTAAGAGTTTTTGAATAGTATTGTAATTCATACCTTGATTAATAGCTAAGTTTGATTACTGTTAGGATCACGAACACGCTCCACTCGACAGGTCGAAACCTGTCGAAACCTGTATGAATCTGTCCTGAAGCAACATAAAGCTGATTGGTTGACCACGATTGGGGCGTGGTCATGTATAAAACTAATTGGTGAAAATAAATAATTAATAGGATCAACCCTAGCACTACTTGTACCCACGTGCAAGGATATATAGGTAGGGCATTTTCATAATTGAAAGTCAGTTCACATTTTTAATACGTTTAATATAGTCTTAAGATGGTACAGTCAAGTGTAAATAGTGCTCAAAAATAAATAGTGTTCAGTTTAAAGGAGTTTTATTGAACTAAGTGGACGTAGTTATGCGAAAACGTTTCATTCCACAATGACTACAATTTGAGAAAAACCCAATTTAGTGTTTCAGTGGTACACTTTTTTGCCGTAATTAGTACAGGCGAACACTGTAGGTTTTACTGTAGTAAAATATAATCATTACATAATCTTGTACTATTTTTTTTAATATTTACGTTAAAACGGTAGGTTATTAGGAAAAATGGTATTGGAACATTTTTGCAAAATTCTTTTTTGTATGAACGCTCATTCCAAATCATTTTGCAAAAACATTCCAAAAAGTATTTTGAACTATAATATGTCATATTTTATAGATCTGTGAAAAATAAATACGAAACAAATCTAAATATTAATAACATAATAAGAAATAAATTGTTTATTTAAAAAGGTAAATCAATATCTCTGGGTTCATACAAAATCGTCATCGGGTAAATTATCAACTTGCATGTCGAAGTCTGGATCTCCGCAAAACCCGTCGATATCATCAATCATGTCCTCCGACGTTGTTAATGTTTTAAAAACATTGGAGAAAATCCTCGAGATGTATTGATACATAGTCTGCAAATCAGCTAATTTCGCTGGAGCAATTGGTTTACCTTCAGGCAACAACAGACAGAAATCAGTTTGTTTATTTATGTCGTATGTACATATCTAACCAATTATCTTTACTTTTATAATTTTTTCTATTCAATACGTTTTTTTTGCAATTTTTCTGTGCTATAAAAGTCAGTTTTCTGCATTTTATAGACTTGAAAATGTGATTTTTCTTTTACTGTTTTTAATGCTACCAGTATCTATATATTCTTCGGCTGTATACACACGTTGAAGTTTAACAGCCATTTCGATTTTTGAAAAATCTGTGCCGTTAAAACGACACAGATTTTTCAAAAACTGAAGAAATCGAAATTTTGAGTTTGATGAGAGTTTAAGATTGCTTTCATCATGAGAATGATTTCTATGTTGCGGTTCTGCCTACCGCAGCTATCGCTCCATAGAATAAGATTTACAACAGCCGTCAATGAAGCCGAGTCCCACGGCTTCATTTCTATATATTTCTTAAGGCACGAACTTAGTTCCTGCACCCCTCGTCCTACTTCTCCCTCTACCCATACATAACAATGCCCATATCACTGTCATCAGATGCACTGAGGATGCCACTGTTATAGAGCCACAATATTACCTTTTATAGAATGCGACGTTTGTTGGTATGCGGGGTAAAGGTAACATCTTTTCCAAATCAAACTTTAAGCATTCAACAGTTGGTAAGGTTTGTAGCAATTCATCTGGTCCCTCAGATTTTCCGCCTTTTCTAAATATCGTGTCTTCTCTGATTTAGTTTCCTCTTTTTATTCTAGGCTTCTGGCATTTTGGATTTTAACAGCGCATATGTCGTACTTATTGCAAGTATCTCTCTTTAAATTCTTACAATTACAATTTTTTTTTTCTCAGTATCCAAGGAAGCGCTCTTCGCCATACTTTTCCGAGTAGTCTCGCCGATATAAATCATAAATTTTGCCTAACGTCATCCTCAGTTGTAAATATAACGTATCGTTGTTCGTTTAATAGAATATCAAACTCCATGGAACCTAAAAATCTTGTAAATTTGATTACTTTGGACTAAATCGAAAGGTTTTGGATCGCTTATGCCGCGCTATTCTAATTTTGCAAAAACGTTCCAAATATAAATGGAACATTTGTTACAACATAAAATGGTTTTGCTAAAACGCTACATGATTGTTGTGGCGTTTTAGCAAAATAAATATATTGTTTCGTAAAACATTAAATGTTCCTGTCCTCATAGTATGTTCTAGTTAATTTACACAAGTTATTATTTGATAAAGGTTGTGGGTTGGAACGTAAGTGAAAAAAATATTTTCTGATTGTAAGGCTTAAAACTTGAAACCTTTTTGCTAATCTGACCCTAAATGTCATAAAAGGTAGTTTGATCACAATAACTCGATTTCGCGTGACTTGTGGGTTGGAACGTTTCTGCATAACTACGTCCGTGTCTCCTCCAATCCAGCGCACACGTTTGGGGTGTCACGAACCCAAACAATAACATAAAAATAGACACTTAATATTATAAAGAGGAAAGATTTGTATTTTTGTATGTAACGAATAAACTCAAAAACTACTAGACCGATTTCAAAAATTCTTTCACCATTAGAAAGCTACATTCACTCTGAGTAACATAGGCTATATTTTATCCCCATATTCTCACGGAAACGGGAACTACGCGGGTAAAACCGCGGGGCGCTGCTAGTAATATTATAAAGAGGAAAGATTTGTATTTTTTTTTAATGTTATTATGCAATAACTACTGATTTCAAAAATTCTTAGACCATTATAATGTTACATTATCTCTGAGTAACATAGGTTATATTAAAACAAATAAATATCCAACCGTGCGAAGGAAAGACGTGATCGACTTTTAGCAAAAAGATTGACGGAACTTGTCATATTTCTATGGAACTTGTATATTGAAAAAGGCTGTGGGACCATGGACGTACCCAGCTTCTGGTCTAGGCAAGTAAGACTTTTTAAGTTAGATCTTCCGCGGCTGTTTTGTCCACACTACACAAAGACACTTACATGAATAATTTGGTATCTACAGTGTGAAATTTTAATGGTTGTTTTCCCGAAGCGAAATGAGTTTGTAATACAATTGATTTATATATATAAAAAATATTAGACTCCATAAATGGCAGATTAACAATTGTGATAAACAAAACTAGAAAGCGACTTGAACCAACAGTAGTGCATCGCGCGATATGTAGGTACGCGGCGGTACGTGCGTCTCATGTAGGTATCTACCTACTTTCTGTCTAGTGCACTACTATTGATTCTCGCTCTTTCGAGTTTATGAACACTTTTTTAATGATTTGAAAAAAAAAAACATTTATTTTTTTAGTTTAACTTTGTGTTTCGATAGTACTACTGATGGGTAATCGTCCTGCCGCGGGAAAACAACCATTAAGATTTCACACTGTATAAGTAGTGTGTAGTACAAACAGCCACAAATGATCCTGCTTTATAGGAAGTTAAATACATAAAAGCATTTTTGTTTTATTGCATGCATTTTTACTTATTTAAACATATAATTCGTTTTTTTTTTTATGACAATTGCACCATACATTTTGCCAATGTTTTGCGCGGCTAATTCAAAAGTTAGATTAACGGGGGGGGGGGCTCCTCTGCTTCTCCCACCAATGAATCAATATCACAAAGAATCGGGGGGTTAGTAACTATTCCACGCGGACGAAGTCGCGGGCAGAAGCTAGTTTGAAATAAATGCTTCGAATTATGAATCTAGAAAATTTTTTTTTCACAAAACAACGTCGAAATAGGTTAAATAAAACAGTAATTTACATTTCAAATATCGGCATGGAAAAGAGTAGGGCGTGGTGAAAACAACTCGCTATCTTTTTTGTACATGTATAATATAATAATGGTACGGTGACGTCACACGACAGTGCCTGCGTCATTTTTCTGTTACTTGACAGTTTCTCCTTCTACCAGTTTTGAAAGATGTGACTTACTTATTAAGATTGAATACATTTTTTTCTCATTAAGATTTAACTAAAAATTTCTGTTTGAAATAAAAACGCTATTCTCAGCTATTTCAATAAAACTGTTGTCTTTATTACATACTTGCATCGCCTTGCGGTTTCACCCGCGTAGTTCCCGTTCCCGTGGGAATATGGGAATATAATATAGCCTACGTTCACCGGAGACAGTGCAGCTTCCCAACAGTGGAAGAATTTTTCAAATCGGTCAAGTAGTTTCGGAGCCTATTAAATGCAAACAAACAAAAAACATTCAAATCTTTCCTCTTTATAATATTAGTATATATGTCCTTTTTCTTTCCTATACTTTTACTGATCAGCAGATGTACTGGCTTTGAAGGCTCAAATCAGTCCCTTAAACCTGGACTATAAACTTCACCAAACATCAACAATTCAACAGGTTAGATTAGGTTATTTATTTTCATTATACAAAAACGATTCTTCCAAAAAATATACTCTGACGATTCGTTAAAAAAAATATAGAAACCGGGAAATATAGGGTAAAACCGGGATAGATGCCACACTTTTTGAAATCATTTTATATGTATCTCCTAGTACAAAAATCAAAATATTTTAATTGTAAAACTGATAAGTACTTTGGTTTTTTATTTACAAATTTATGAAAAGTAAAAAACATTCTCTTTGATATTACCAGAGTATTAGCAATTTTCGCGTACCTCTACGTTTCGGGACATCTAACACACATACAGGACAGTTGCATAGTCCATAGTATTAGTACTAGTAATCGGGCCGGTATCCGCAACTCCACGACTAAGCGCGTATTTTGCGTGCAGGTGGGACAAATGTACCTAGGGGGACCAAACGCCTCCTGCCGGAGGCTGTACGCGGGGATCGTGCGGTCCATGGCCCTTTACGGGGCCCCGGTGTGGGCGCTGTCGCTGAGGCGACTGCCAGCGCGCCACCTGGTCTCGGCCCAGAGGGTCATGGCCATCCGGTTGATCCGGGGATACCGCACGGTCTCCGGCGAGGCGGCGAACCTCCTTGCCGGATTGCTGCCGTGGGATCTAGAGGCGAGAGCCCTCGCGCACGTCTACGCGTTGCGCGTGGAGGCGCTACGCCGGGGCGAAACTCTGCTGCCGCGGCAGATTGCTGCGCAGCGGACGGAGCTCCGGCGGGATCTCACGGAGGTATGGAGACAGCGACTGCTGCAACCCAGCGCTGGGCACGCCGCCATTGCGGCGATAAGTCCCCTCTTTGAGGAGTGGTTAGAGAGACGCCACGGCGTCCTCACCTTCCGCCTGACACAGGTGCTCACCGGACACGGCTGTTTCGGGAGGTACCTGTGTCGGATCCAGCGGGAGGACACGTCCGGGTGTCATCACTGTGTGGATCGCCCGGAGGACACGGTGGAGCACACGGTGGAGGTCTGCCCTGCCTGGGCGGAGCACCGCCGTGTCCTCATCGAGGCGATCGGCGGCGGCGACCTCTCGTGTCCGGCCCTGGTTCAAGCCATGGTCGGGAGCGAGGAGGCATGGGAGGCGGCCGCCTCCTTCTGCGAAGCAGTAATGCTAGCGAAGGAGGAGGCGGAGCGCATGCGAGAGAGGGAAGCCCCTCTATCCAGCCGCCGCAACAGGAGAAGACGCCCCGGGCGTCGGGAAACGCAGGGCGATTCCCGGTCACCGTAGGCGCGGGCCTGCGGATGGCGAGCTATGGGTGGCTCGCCGTCCGATAGCAACCAGGCCCGAGTCAACGGCGCGTCGTGTTCCACGCGCGCCTCAAAGAGCCGTCAGCAAAGAAGACGGGGCCCCATAGGGTCAGTGCCTGCTAGGGTTGCGGAATTTGTTCGAAAGAGTCACCGCGGCCCTGGAACGCAAAGGGCACAAGCAGGAACACGGGTGGGTTTTAGTCAGTAAGAGTCTGACACTCCCTTCCGCTCCGCCCAGAGCGGGAGAAGTCATTTGATGATTTCCCATCCAAAAAAAAAAAAAAAGGTGGGACAAATGTGTCATTCGATCCACCCCAGCTCCCCAAGGAAGGCCAGCAACGCCTTCGTGTTACTAACTATCTTACAGAGGGTACCTGGGTTTCCGAAGTACTTAGCCCTGTAATCTGCGACTACGGGGCAGCTTAGAAGCAGATTTGCTGCTGTCTCATCCTCCTCCATGCAGGCTCTGCAGAGCGGGCTGTCAGTGACTCCTATGACATAGAGGTGTTTACTAAAAGACCCGTGGCCAGTCGTGACGGCCATAACTGTTGTTTGGACAGTCTTAGGGCTTGTTTTGTGAAACGGCCATCAATAGAGAGAAGTGCCTCTTTGGCTACACTCACCATGGTTAGCCCATAGATTGTGATGTTTGTCTCTGGTGCGTTTCCTTACCAAAGAGCGTAGGTAACCAAATGGGAGTGCCACGATGGGTTTGGGACCCATCGCTGCCATACTCGAACCCCTAGTCCATATAAATTACGTTTATAATAGACGACCCGTTGATAAACAGAGCATTTATCTCGAAAAAAACTTTGCCGTCCCATGCAATTGCATAGAGACATGAGACACGATCAAAACTTATTGATAGTTGAAAGGTTTACAGATAGTTAAATAAAATAGATACTACAATCGGGGTACCTATACTACTGGAGCATTTATCCCGATTTTACCCTAAAATTGGGTATTGTCCTGTATAGACAATCATATATTTAGTCCGTCCGTTAATTTAAAAAAATATATAGGACACGTATTTTTTGCCATTTCAAATCGGTCAAAGATAAAACGCATCAAAAGGGCTGGTGACGCTGATAAGGTTGCGGAATTTGTTCGAAAGAGTCACCGCGGCCCTGGAACGCAAATGGCACTAGAAGGATCACGGGTGGGTTTTAGGCAGTAAGAGTCTGACATTCCCTTCCGCTCCGCCCAGAGCGGGAGAAGTCATTTGATGATTTCCCATACAGAAAAAAAAATGGGCTGGTGACGTCAGTTTTAGAAAAAATGTACGGACGTGAACCAAATCGTCTTCATTTTTTGTTTGCACGAAAAAAGAAAAAAAAACGTGTCCAATTTTTTTTTATCTATAGACAATATATATGTTTTTTTTGTCATATCTCCTGATTTTATACCTCGTAAGACTTTTTCAAGAAAATAATATATTACTTTTTAACAATAAAAGTATGTATATATACTAGCATTCATTGTAAATATGTTTGTTTGTACACATCCCACAAACTGTATCTAGATAAACATGGGGAACTAATGTTACTAATTCATCTTTGTTATAATAAACTTGAAGATCTGTAAAACGGGAGACGATTTTTACTGTATTCCTGATGTTTGTTATCCTGTAAAGAAAAAAAGAAAATTAATATCATGAATCAAAACCAAGTTTCTTTGATAGTTAAGAGCGTGTACGCCGAATGACATTTCATACAAATTTTCAGGTCACTATTTTGCAAAATGACAGAACCGATTTTAATTAAACTTCGCACATATAAGCAGGATACATAGGTCTAAAAAGTTGGTATTGGTAAAATACCGATTCACCAACGGAAGCTTCTGGAAAAATTCACTTGGTGCTCGATTTTTTTTTTGTTTGTTTGCAATAATTAACATCTGCATAAATATTGCAATCATCATCATCTGCCTAGCCTTTTCCCAACTATATTGGGGTTAGCTTCCAGTCATACCGGATTCAGCTGAATACCAGTATTTAACGTGGATATTAATGTCATAATTATGCGTCTGTAAGAGTGAAATAAACAATTTTTCTTTCTTTTCTTTTCTTTATATAAGTTGAATATGTAGCAATGTCCCGTTATTTCAACTAAGTTGTGGCACTTTTAAAAACATAATCTAATTATTTACAAAATACAACTAAACAAGATCATCAATCAACAGCCTATTGCAGTCCACTGCTGGACATAGGCCTCTCCAATTGCACGCCACTTAGATCTATTTTCGGCTTCTCGCATCCAGTTTCTGCCAGCCGTCCTGCGCAAATCGTCACTCCACCGTGCCTGAGGACGTCCTACACTACGTTTGCCGAGATGCGATCTCCACTCTAGAACTCGTTTACCCCAACGGTACACAAGATATAATATAGAAATTATACGTATGCACAAGCGGAGTAATAAGGAGAAAAGACTCATAGGGCATCGAAAAATTCGTCCACATCGCTGTCAACGGGAAAAGTGCCCAGAACACTGGCCGCATTGCCACGTTGAATGGCAATGCTGATTCGTTGACCAAAGAAAAGTTGAATATTATTTAATACTCACCAGAAGTGGTTACCAGCGTGGCTAGTATCTACCACTGGTTTTGGGTCATCCCCTGACTTCACCAGCACGTAGAACCCACCAGTGTATACTTTGACACCATCTTTAACCTTTATAACTGCAAACCTTAAAAATAAAGTGATATGTTTAAGAATTTAACTAAAACTGAAAAATTTTGAACACAGCAAGGTAGCAAATAATATTTAGAAACTTTTTTTACTAGGTCCAGAGATGGTAAATAAGTAGGTACTTTAATTTATTTAAATTTAGCAATTCAATAATTACTTGTACCGCTAACATGTACAAATAACATGCAATTTTTAAATACCTACAATGAAAAAAAACTTTAAAATATACTGTACTTTTCAGATACCGTGTACTTTTCAAATGTTATGTAGCTTTCTGAAATGTAATTAGTGCGTCAGATAGATTTCCCAAAAATATTGGACACGTTATGTTTTCATTTTTCACGAGAACAAAAAACGAAGGTGATACGATCTGTTGGAAACTCGTGTGACGTCACTACGTGCTACAATTTTTATCACGACGTGACGTTACAAGCCCGCACTCCTGTTCTTTCTTATCTTTGATGCTTTTCATAGATTTGATATCATGATAAAATATATGATTTGTTGCGGTGGCCAGAGAGCAGTGGTGGCCGAGTGGTATCGACCCCGACTTACGAATTGTAGGTCGCGGGTTCAAACCCAGCCAGGTGCATTACTTTGTGTAATTAACTTCATCACCACTGCTCTCAAAACGGTGAAGGAAAACATCGTGAGGAAACCGGCATGTCCTAGAACCAAAAATTCGAAGACATGTGACATTCACCAACCCGCACTGTGCCCGCGTGGTGGATTACGGCCCATTCCCTCTCCTAGAGAGGAGGCCTGTGCCCCAGCAGTGGGAACGTTAAAAGAATTTAGATTTGATAAAGCAAAAAATAAGAGTCCAATATTTTTCGACAATCCAACTGAAGGACTAAATAGAATAATATTTTTTTACTAAGGATGCATCCTCATTCCAAGCATGATGATTATAATACGATAGTTCGTTCTCTCTAACTAAAAAAGGCTTATGTCCCACAACAACAATATCATTATTTTCAACTGACTGTATTTAACTATAGAGTATATTATTGTAATTTTTAATCCGATAAAATATCTGACTTACTGTATTAAACTGAATTGTATTGGACTGTATTTTACCAGGCACACCGAATTTTTAAGACATTAAATTTAAATGATTATTGTTATTCTATATCTAAACAAAATTCACATGCCTAAGCAGGCTAAATAGAAAATAAGAATCAATAATGTAACATAAAAACCATCTAATGTAATTACTCTATTTAAATGTGAATAAATGAATTTTAATTTGAACACGAGAACTACAGGCAATAAAAAAATTGTTACAAACTTAGGTTTTTCAGTGCAATCAGCTAGAACCACATTCTCATTGCAGTCTGAAGTCATTATGTGCTCAGCGCCTCCAAACAGCATCTGTACCAAGTTCTCTTGTACACGACATTCACCTAGAAATTTAAAGAAAATATATTTAGATGGATGTGTGGAGTAACGAGGATGGACAAAGTGAGAAATGACTACATTAGAGGCAGTTTAAAAGTGGCGCCAGTGACGGAAAAGTTGAAAGGGAACCGCTTGTCTCGGTATGGTCATGTAAAAAGGAGGGATGAAACGCATGTAACTAAAAGGGTTATGAATATGAATGTGGATGGATGGAAAGGGAGAGGTAGGCCAAAGAAACGATGGATGGATTGTGTGAGGAGTGATATGAAAGAAAAGGGAGTAAGTGATAGCGTGACGGCTGACAGGACAGAATGGAAGACAAAACGTGTTGCGCCGACCCCAAGTGACATGGGATAAGGGCAGGAAGATGATGATATTTAGCTAGCAGCACCCCGCGGTTTCACCCGCGTAGTTCCTGTTCCCGTCAGAGCACGGGGATAAAATGTAGCCTATGTCTCGGGGATAGTGTAGCTTTGTAACAGTGAAAAAATTTTTCAAATCGATTCAGTAGTTTCGGAGCCTATTCAATGCAAACAAACAAAAAAAAAACAATCAATCTCTTTATAATATTAGTGTAAATAAAAAAACCTCTTGAATAATCGTGATCGCAAATAGGAGAGCCACCTGCAGGTTTTTTGGTTCCCCTCAGGTTGATTTCTTTTTCTAATTACGATTTTATAACTTCGTTCAAGATCTAGATATTGTAAAAATTCTCATTGTTAATAAGTGTTTTCTTTGTAAGAATTATAACAACTAGATATTTATTAATAAAACATATATTTAAAGTGAATTAGTAATCTGTGGAAAATGTAGTGTGTAGTATATTTGTTAAGTCATATGTTTAAGACGCTTTGTACATATTTTTTTAGTACTAGTGTTTGTTTTCCCTATAAAAGTAAATAAATAAATTAAAGAAAAAAATGAGCCATCCCTTTTACTTTTTGGGTGGAAATAGTCAAATGACTTCTCCCGCTCTGGGCGGAGCGGAAGAGAGTGTCAGACTCTTACTGACTAAAGCCCACCCGTGTTCCTAATAGTGTCTGCCGCGTTCCAGGGCCGCGGTGACTCTTCGAAAAAAATCCCCAACGTAACCATCATCTCTCAAGTTTTCCTAATGCCAGCTAATTACATATAAACAACAAAGTTTGAGCTACACGTTAACTGACAAATGCTTGCACTGTTTGGACAGGTCCACTCAAATCTGTGTGGTACTTTCCTCAAAAGACCACCTCAGACACCAACCTACATGGTTCTCATATGATTTGACCAATACAATTGTATGGACTTCAAAAGAGACCTTGACCTCTGAGTTTGTTTCGGTGTTTCTTCTCAGGGTAGTCAGCTAGGAAACACCGGCCTCGTCTAGTTTTTATAACGGCCAAAAAAGATTGACGTGTAAATGTGTTTTTTTACAACCTACTTACAAAAAATAAATCATTTATATCATTTAACATTTAACGTACGATACAATCCCAAAGTCTTCATAATCTGCATGTCGGTCCAGCTATCCAGCAGCCACGCGAAATTGTCTGACTTGAACTGCATGTCAGCGCCCTTGTTGACGCTCACGGAGGCTAGGCCGTTTCTTTCCTAAAAAAAATTTAGGAAAAACACAAATAAGTATGATTAAATTGGATGAGAAACTGTGATAGAACGTGGAGCTATGCTAAAGTTCACACACATATAGTAAAAAAAAAACTTTTTACAAAAATATTAACGCAGAGTGGTATACCACAGTTTGTTTACCACAAGTCATCGCCGAACTTCGAAAATCTAACTCAAAGCGACGCATTATCCTGCACCATGACAACGCAAACTCACAAAACGCTATTCAAACGATTGAGTATTTGAAGCAGGAAAAAGTAGAAATTCTTGACCATCCTCCATACAGTCCTGAACTAAGCCGTAAAGTTTTCTTTACATTTCCAAAAATTAAGAAAAGTCTTCGTGGTCAAAAGTCCAGTCCGGTGAAGAACAATTGACGCTTTCAAGTCAGCCATTTTGAACACCCCCACTTTAGAATGGAATAAATGTTATAATAACTGTGGCCGTATTACGAAGTTCCAATGCCATCATGATACGTGTGAGGGAAAGAGATAGTGCTATTCGTCTTGTGTAACTCCGTCTCTCTCTGACACAGAAAACATGATGGATTTAAGACGTCATAATAGGGCTGCTGGTCTGAGCGAATGGAAAAGTGTATTACGCTACGTGGTGATTTTTTTGCCATCAACTTGACCTGGAAGGAAGTGGAAATTATGATTTCTCTTACTCCTCCGCTGCTGTTTTCTGATTCACTTCAGAGCGGGATCCAGTTAAATCGTCGGGGCAAGATGAGCTCCCAAATTTAGAAAGGAAGCGTTCAAAGTTCTCACCTGGGGCAACATGGGTTTCCAATCGCACTCACAAAATCTCACTGTCACAAGGAGCAAAGTCCATTTTTTTGTAATCCCCTTTCCCGAGCTTCACTGCCTCGGAGCTTTCCCAGGGGTTGAAGTAGTTCATTCTGGCTTTCAGGAGTAAAACTGTAATTTGAAAAAATGTGGCGGGCTTGTCTTTCATCTTACCTTTATAACTGCAGTCATGTTCAATGGTTCCTTGCTGTAACTCCTCACTAATTGCCCCAGTGCCGTCTGTGTCACGATGTCAGATTCTAAGATGCCCATTTCTGATAGCTACGATAAAATGAACATACATTATTGCATACCATTTGACACAGATGAAAATGGTAACGGTAGGACAAATTTAACTGGTCTTGGTGCCTAAGAGCAAAAGACAAGAGAGATCACAAAGGAACTGATGTGATCCCGACTGTATCTGGTTATTTTACGTGACATATCAGACCCCAATTTTTGTATGGATGTGAAATTATAAAATGAGTTCTTCTGCTCTGGGCGGAGCGGAAGGTAGTGTCAGACTCTTACTGACTAAAACCCATTCGTATTCCTCTTAATGCTCTTTGCATTCCAGGGCGGCGGTGACTCTTTCGAACTAATTCGACAACCCTGGCGGTTTTGACCTCTACTGTACAGTATCTAGGTAACACGGTACTTATTGGCAAGTCCCTAGTGATCCGTAACGACTGCCAGAAATCGACAAATAACAGCCGAGAGCAACAGTTTAAAGTGCTTTCTGAGCTATGGAGGAATCTCAGATATGTAAAGTTGGTAACCTATCAATGGACCAATCAAAGCATATCAAGACTCCTCCATGCCTTGAAAAGCACGTTAAACAGTTACGTGTAGTCAACATTCAGAAAATATGGCACCAGTTTTGCCAAGGAGTATCATGTTACCCCGTTACTGACTTGTTGTCAAATAGGCATTTGTACCAAGTAAAATAATGATCTCGGTTGAATCCAGTTCATCTAGAAATTACCCCAACGTTGTTAAGTAAAGGCTAGGCAGATTTAATAGAAAGAGGGGAAATAAAATAATGGATAAGACACTCATACTCACATTACTCCCAAAGATCTTAACCTCAAAATATCTCTCCAGCTTCCCGTACAAGTTCTGAGGCACCCCTTTGTACTTCAGCGTCAGTTCCGACACAGGTCCTGACTCGAAGCAATCAGTCTTGTTGCCGGAGTATGTCAGGGTCAGGTGACCTTCGTATGATGCTGGGTGGATGGAGATGTCTTGATCGGATGCTGCGTGGCTGATGTCTTGCTCACGGAGACAGATCTGGGAAAAAATCATCTGGTTAAAAAAAATATCTAAAAAGAGGCTTGGTCTGATCGATCAGAACTCATCGCAGTAAGTCAGACAACTTGCATTAGATACCAGTATTGAGAAATTCCGTAACAAGCAAGACGTGCGTCGATAAATGTGAACAAAAACCTTGTTGGTTTTCGACCAGCAGACAACAGATTTTTTTTTTTTCAATAAATAGCGGAACCTTGTATATTTTTGTCAAAGCCTATTAAAAAAAAAGAATTATTTTCTGAAATTTTTACGTCAAGATCACATTTATTTAGCGTAAAACAAAGACTTAAATATTACGATGCTAAGGCCCTGTTTCTCATTTGACAGATAAAATATAAACTGGCCAAATTAAATAACCAATTTAATTAATATGGCATGCATTTTAAAATAGCTAGGTACTATTCAATTTGTTTGGTTCATAGGTTTATCTGTCAGATAAGGTTTAATTGGCAATTGTGAAACAGGGCCTAAGTTTCCTAAGTAACGGTTATCTTTGATACATGGTTATTATTAGTTCATGATAAATCTAACAAATTATAATTCAAAGTGCTGTAGTTTATTCACATATAGCAGTTTTGACCATGAGGTAAAGAAATACCGGCCTTTCCTCGACAGTGCCCGTCTAAACAAAATCATTTCCCACATCCACAAAACTTCGACATGGATACCGTTACTCTGTGAATCGTCAAGTAAAAGGTAAACGATGTAGAAAAGGTATATCATAATACAGGCGACTGGTACATGAACTTCCTTTTACCCCTCCACTCACGCCTTGTCCCATGGGGGTATGAAGAAACGCTCATACGCCACGTGGTGTACGCACTGCTTTTATTTTGCAATTTGTTTTATACGGCACCTGAAGGCCAATTCTTGTGTTCAGAAAAATTCTAGCGCAAGAAACAACAACAAAGTTCCATAAAATGTTTTTGAAGTGAAAAATCTGTGATTTTATTAAAATAAATGCATCAAGGCATTAAATAAATACTGCTTGAATAGTGGCTCGTTTGAAAATTTTGTCGTTCTTTGCGATCGGGTTTTTTGATACTTAAAAGTTATTACCTTTACATCTTTTTAACCCCTTTTTTTTGGATTGGAAATCATCAAATGACTTCTCCCGCTCTGGGCGGAGCGGGAAAGAGTGTCAGACTCTTACTGACTAAAACCCACCCATGTTCCTTCTTGTGCCCTTTGCGTTCCAGGGCCGCGGTGACTCTTTCGAACAAATTCCGCAACCCTAGCAGACACTGACCCTATGGGGCCCGTCTTCTTTGCTGACGGCTCTTTGAGGCGCGCGTGGACCACGACGCGCCGTCGACTCGGGCCTGGTTGCTATCGGAGGCGAGCCACCCATAGCTCGCCATCCGCAGGCCCGCGCAGTAGGTGGCCGGGAATCGCCCTGCGTTTCCCGACGCTCAGGGCGTCTTCTTCTGTTGCGGCGGCTGGGGCGTGAGGTTTCCCTCTCTCGCACGCGTTCCGCCTCCTCCTTCGCTAGCATTACTGCTTCGCAGAAGGAGGCGACCGCATCCCATGCCTCCTCGCTCCGGACCATGGCTTGAACCAGGGCCGGGCGCGAGAGGTCGCCGCCGCCGATCGCCTCGACGAGGACATGGCGTTGCTCCGCCCAAGCAAGGCAGACCTCCATCGTATGCTCCACCGTGTCTTCCAGGCGATCTACACAGTGTTGACACCCGGACGTGTCCTCCCGCTGGATCCGACACAGGTACCTCCCAAAACAGCCGTGTCCGATGAGGACCTGCGTCAGGTGGAAGGTGAGGACGCCGTGGACTCTCCAACCAATCCTCAAAGAGGGGACTTACCGCCGCAATGGTGGCGTGCCCAACATTTTTTTAACTCCTGAGCCCTGCATTTTAATACTCCCACATGACTATGTAATAGCGGCCGCCATCTTGTTTGTTCTTGTTTGTGCAACACATTCACTTCTGTAATATTTTACGCAAAAAAAAAAAATTGATTGAGTCAGGCGTTACTTTGCGGAAATCCATTTTAAATTTGAAAATGAAAATAATCTTACAAGGCAAAAATAAGATTACAAGGCAAATGCAAGGATTTTACGCATATGCAGGAAGCCAAAGCAAAACCCAACACCAATACCGACACGTGTTTCGCGTCCACTGAGGATGCCTCGTGGAGAGGCGAAACACGTGTCGGTATTGGTGTTGGGTTTTGCTTTGCCTTCCTGCATGTGCGTAAAATCCTTGCATTTGCCTTGTAATCTTGCATGTGCATAATATAGCGGGCGGGAGGGAGGTGCATACCTGCAAGCCACTAATATTCGCGGAAATTAAAACTAGATATATTATTTTCATTTTAAAATTTAATATTTTTCTGCAAAAAGTACAAAATAACTTTAATTTCGGAATTCGGTGTTCAAAAGTACGAAAAAGCAACCACAAACTCCGAGTTCTAAAATCAAAGTTATTTTGTACGTTTTGTTTTTTTTTTGTGTAGAAGTCGGTCGTATTTTTTTGTAAAAAGTTTTTTGTTTTACTTAAGTTGGTTTTAAATAGGAAACTACTTACCGTCCATTCCCTCCTAGTGACGTTCTCATAGCTGGGTTGTAACCCATGTACCGTCAGCTGTAAGTTAGCGTTGCCTCCTGTTGTCTCCACCTTGGTAATCGCTTCCATTTCGAAGAACACTTTCTTTGGGTCTTCTTGACTGAAAGAAGATGGATAATTAGTGTTTACTGAAGTTGTAAATCCTAAATTGATATATTGTGGGGCTCGGTATCCGTTTTTACAATAAACTTCCGCTTTCTTTTCTTGACCTGCCTTTTAACTCATTTAAAGCTAAAGTTAAATCTAACCTTTGTTCGAAGGCATACTATTCTATTAATGACTAAAGGATAGTTGGTTGCTGTGTTGAACGCAAGACAATGTCATATTTATCATGATCTTTCTCTATAAGTTAGCTTATGACAGGTTATATGAGTTTATTTTTTTTTGTGTAATTTTTTCATGGCTATGTACATAGGTCAATCTATTTTTGCTTAATTGACTCAATCTACTCTTTAGAATGTTTATAGTGAGTTGATTTATGATTTCCATGTTGGATAATTGATTTTTCTTTCCTACCTTTGGCATGTAATGACTTTGCATACTATTGTATAAATTCAAGTTCTTAAAACGCAATAGACAGATGTGTTGCTGGGGAATTTGTTGCCCACTTTTTCTTCCCAGCTAAAACACTAGGAAGTGGTGACGGGTGGGCGTTTTGGGGGACTGTCTTTATGTAAAATTTGACGTTCAAAAAGTGCTGTCACTCAGCCTAGTTTTAATAAATGACTTTTGATTTTGATTTTGATTTTCAAAGAAAAGTTTCTTTGATTTAGCCGTATATACATTAACGGACTGCAGGCTTTTTGAAGTGAAGACTTCTTTAGCCGCGTTGGGCACATGTTGGTAGGGGACAAACTTATGGGTTCGCGTCACCGACATGCTCATGACTCATGTATATAAGTCACATTGAATGGATTCGAAGACATGTGACATTCACCAACCCGCACTGGGCCCGCGTGGTGGATTACGGCCTATTCCCTCTCCTAGAGAGGAGGCCTGTGTCCCAGCAGTGGGAACATTAAAAGGCTGATTATGAATGGATTCAGTGAACAGTTATTCATTTATTTATTTATTCCACTAATACACACTTTTTACAGGTTGACCCCAATACAATAGTGGTTTCAAATACTTAATAATAATCTTAACTTTAAAAATAATCTAAAGACGGAATCTAAATCTATATCTAATAATTTTAAAATTAAAAGTCAGGCTTTACATATTTAACTGTAACTAACAAAATTCAATAAAACTCTTGCGAATTCACTCAGGTTACACGAAAATATGTCAATCTTCTCATGCACTTCATTAAATACACATACTGTGTTTGAGTTCAATGTGTATATAGTGTACATTCTTGAAATAGTGTTTTGTTGTTACCACTAGCGCCATCTAGTATCGAGTAGCAGAACTAGTAAACTCAAGAACCTTCGAGACTTTTCTATGATAGAACATTCTAGAATTCTCGAACCCTAGTCAGTCGCGACCGAAATGTACGCGAACTTTCTAGATCTTTCTACGATGGAAGGTTCTGGAATTATCCGGCGCCCTATCTGGCTGGCACATGTACCGACCGAGTCAGTATTGGATTTGATACAAGTGATAACTTCGAGAGCGATCTTCAACTGCGAACTTAAGTGATTAGTAGTGCGATTGTGTTTCATAGATTAATTAGTGAATTTAAAGTGTATATTAGTGTTCTGTAATTAAAATGTCATTTTTGGTTATTTAATCGGCTGATTTTATTGTAACGAACCCGAAGCTCGTAACAATACTAAAAGTTCTAAGTTTTCGCTTTGTTTTAAAGATAGGAAATCATCAGCTGACTTCTCCCGCTCTGGGCGTAGTGGAAGGGAGTATCAGACTCTTACTGACTAAAACCCATACGAGTTCTTCTTAATGCCCTTTTTTATTCCAGGACCGCGGTGACTCTTTCGAGGAAATGCCGTAACCCTGACAGGAACTGAAGGCCTGCATGTACTTTAGCTTGTTCTACACGATGTAGAAATGTTCATAAAAGTCATGCCCGTAAAAGTGTTAGTAAAGGTCCCGTAGGCAATTCAATAACATCACCTTTTACTAAATAGGGAAGATGCAACTACAGAGTTCATGAAAATATTGTTATTGAAATGATAAAATAGTATAGACAGTAGTATGAGTAATTCTTGCGGCCAACCCAAATGTCCTTACTTAGTATTGTTGGTCAAATCGTTGAGCTACTTAAAGTTCTAAGTTTGAGCTTCACGGTAACTGACAAATGCTTGCTCTGTCTGGACAGGATTTGTGTGGCACTTTCCTCAAAGGCTACCTCAGACATTATCCTACATGGTTCTCATATGACCAGTACCAAAGACAATATAACATTCTCTATGACCAGTACGGATTGTATGGACTTTAAAAGAGACTTTGACCTCTGAGTTTGTGTCCGTGTTTCTTCTCAGGGTAGTCGACTAGGAAACACCGGCCTCATCTAGCTTAAAATGACCAGAAATATTTGACGTGTAAAAGTGTTATGTTTAACCTACTTACATAATAAATATCATTTAGCATTTATAAAAGAAGGGCCACTGCAATGTTTTTATTGTAGTTAATATTGATTTTTACAATTATTATGAATTAATACATAATACATAATATAACATAAAACGGAACGTATAACATTAGCGTCTAGTGACGTCACTTGTGTTATGTCAACAAAAATACGAACTTAAATCTTTGATAGATGACAGTTCAAGACCTCTGACAGATAGGAGCTACTACTCGTCCGTTTTCGCCAGAAAAAAAGTTAGTTTATAATCGCAATTTTGGCATTACATTAAAGCGTATAATTTTTTTGTGCTATTTTACATGGAATCCTTTTAAATGAAAGCAAGATGAAAATATTGAATGTTCCCTATTATTTCAAAAACAGGTTAGCATAATCTCTTTGTGTCAAATTGTGACTACTTTTGTTAGCTTGGGTGACTGTAAAAACCGGCCAAGTGCGTGTCGGACCACGCAAAGTGAAGGGTTCCGTACGGTAGTTCACTGCTAAAATCTCATATCTCTAAAAGTATATAGGCTGTGATGTTTAAACCAATTTTCGTTGGTAGTGTCTGTGAAGTTCTATTTGCTCAATTTTTTTTTAGAATTTTCAACTTCATAGTTTAAAAGTTAAAGGAACCCTTCACTTTAGGAAAAAAAAAAGTTAAAAGATGGGTGACATTTTTTTACGAATTCGGAAACACACAATTATCTCTAAAACTATTGCCTGTAATGTAATACTTTTTTAGAAACCTGTATTTCATTTTGAAAGAGCTATCCAATGAATACCCACACGATTATGTTTGTTAAAATTTATTTTTTAATCCATCAGTTAGGTACATGTATGGAGTGGAGTGCCACTCCTTTAAATAATTATTTAATATTATTATAATGGTTCCGTGTTTTGCCATTTGGCTACGGAACCCAAAAAAAAAAATATGTAATTAAAAAAAAACATACCTAAAATAATTGACTACCATAGACAAGTCCAACTTAGTCGTATCCTCATTGACGCTCATTTTATTCAGCTCAATCTTCAGTCTCAGCACATCGTTGGCAGTCTTCATCAGATGCTGTGGGGGAAGGATCAGGCCACAGGACCCTGAGGGGGGGGACGTGAACAGGAGTATGCTGTTCAGGATGATTAGGGATGGCTGGATGGAGGTTAGGAAGCTGTAATAAAAAGATAAAGAAGTTTGAGTTTGATTATGGGAATTTGCTGGCTGTTTGAAAATTAGGTTTAGTGTTTGTCACAATGTGAATCTACACTAATAATTATTATAAAGGGGAATGATTTGATTGTTTTTTTCTTTGTTTGTTTGCATTGAATAGGTTCAGAAACTACTTGACCGATTTGAAAAATTCTTTCACTGTTGTTAAGCTACACTATCCCCGGGTGACATGGGCTATATTTTATCCCCATATTCCCACGGAAACGGGAACTATGCGGGTGAAACCGCGGGGCGATGCTAGTCTATACTAATATTATAAAGCTGAAGAGTTTGTTTGTTTGTTTGAACGCGCTAATCTCAGGAACTACTGGTCCGATTTAAAAAAATCTTTCAGTGTTAGATAGCCCATTTATCGAGGAAGGCTATAGGCTATATATCATCACGCTAAGACCAATAGGAGCGGAGCAGTCATGAAAAATGTGACACAAACGAAGTTGTGCGGACAGCTAGTTTTAAATAAAACCATTGTGTTCCTATTGTTATTATTTGAAACTAACTGCTGCCCGCGACTTCATCCCCGTGGAATCCCCGATTTTAAAACATTCTTTATCGCTGCTCCGCTCCTATTGGCTTAAGCGTGATGATATATAGCCTAAAGCCTTCCTCAATAAATGGTCTATTCAACCGAAAAAGAATTTTTCAATTCGAACCAGTAGTTCCTGAGACTAGCGCGTTCAAACAAACAAACAAACTCTTCAGCTTTATAAATTAGTATAGATTATATTCCTGCTCTACAGTATTCCGTTCAATCCTACAACCCCTTCTTATCTTAAAGAACGTTTCAAGTTAATATATATCTGAAATCATCAGAAAACTTGAGACTAGAGATGCCGATACATTCCACCAGCTTTTACGACAAATCTCGAAGAGACAAGATTTCGGAAGTCGGTGTTCAAAAAAACGAAGAAACAACCAAAAACAACGACTTCCTATAATATAAATATAAAGAAATGGACCACTCGCAGTTCAGCACACGAAGGCTGGTTACTGTTCAACCGGACAATCCTGTGGTGGCCTCAAATGAATTTAAGGCCCCCAGCCAGGGCTTAAAACTACTTAAAAACTAAATGACCGTTCGCTAAGGGCGTCCCCTGTGGGACACGGGCCTCGGCTTAGCGGGGTCATTGAGGGAGGGCGGCTAGGGACAGGCTGGGTCAGGTTGATATTATTTAGGGGATTTAACGCTAATGGCTCAGCGGCGCGGGCTGGCTCGTTAGGCAAAAGTCGGGGGGAAAACGACTTCCGAAATTAAAGTTATTTTATACTTTTGTGTGTTTTTTGTTTAGAAGTCGGCTTTTATTAATCAGTTATGCCTTAGTGCCCGCACTTGCGGCTCCCTGGACGAGGCTTTAGTGCATAAAATTACTAAGACTTGAGATCAGGTTAAATTAGTTTTCAGAAACTTTTACAGTCTTCAACAGACTGACTGGATTTAATGGATTTTTTTGCTTAATAATAATGATTGATGGGACTCTTTTTATTAAGAAACTAGACAGTGTTTTAAAATCTAAAGTTTAAACCTAAGTCAAAGAAGAGGTTGGTATAAGTTTAAAGCTTTTATTCATGTATCTGTCTGTATCAGCGTTATCAAAACTCGTTACGGTATTTGAATACTATTAAAAGAGGAGCTTGTGGCTAAAAAATATTATCCGCACAGGTCAATCTCCAAGGTTAAGCAATGCTTGCCAAGGTTGGTATTTGGATGGGTGACCTTAACAAACCGATTAGATAATGAGAAATGTGATAAGGTCGATTTAAAAATTATTACCTATTGGTCGTAGCGTGATGTTGTATAGCCTATAGCCTTCCTCGATAAATGGGCTATCAAACACAAGATTGTTTCAATTCGAACCAGTATTTCTTGAGATTACCCAAACAAACTTTTCAGTTTTATAATGTTAGTATAGATAACTAGCAGCGCCCGCGGTTTCACTCGCATAGGGGATAAAATATAGCCTGTGTCACCCTTGGATAGTGTAGCTTCCCAAAACAGTGAAAGAATTTTTCAAATCGGTTCAGTAGTTTCTGAGCCTATTCAATACAAACAAACAATCAAATCTTTCCTCTGAATACCCAATTTGATATTTCTACTGTGTTCAAAATCTGTATAGATTGTCAATGTGTTGTGTCCAATTAAACAAACTATTGTACACTTACTCATAGTGATTATTTTTGGACGTGAACAGCTTATCCCAGACTTCAGCGCCAGTCATTGGTTTCTCACAGTCGAAGAAAACACTTTTAGTGTCCAGGTTCTGTTAGAAAAACAGTATTTAGTGGTTTTATAGTTACATAGAAGTATAACACACCATGCACTACACACACGCCCCCAAAATCACACAAACCACTTTACGAACAATAAACAACCACCTATAAATTAAAAAAAACAGTATTACAAAGAAATACAACGGACTTCTAAACAAAAAAGCACAAAAAGGATCCATCCATAAATTATGTCACACGAATCTGATGATTTTGGACCCCTCCACCTGTACTTGTCACAGCTGGTCAAATTTGTGACACGCCCCTCCCTAGTGTGACGTCACACATTTTACAATTTTATTCGTGTAGGTACTAGCTGCTGCCCGCGACTTCGTTCCCGTGGAATCCCCGATTTTAAAACATTCTTTATGTCTGCTCCGCTCCTATTGGCTTAAGCGTGATGATATATAGCCTAAAGCCTTCCTCGATAAATGGTCTATTCAACCCAAAAATATTTTTTCAATTCGAACCAGTAGTTCCTGAGATTAGCGCTTTCAAACAAACAAACAAACTCTTCAGCTTTATAATATTAGTATAGATTTGTTAGTGTTTTACTTAACACTTAGAATAAAATAGATTTTTAAATGTGACATCACGAAATTTAGGACCCCTCCCACCCCCTTGTCATACAATGTGACACTTTGTCCACCCCCTCCCACCCCTTTAACGTGTGACGTATTTATGGATGACCCCAAAGTATAAAATAACTTTAACTTCGGAAGCCGATGTTTTTGGTCGTTTCTTCGTTTTTTGAAAGAAGTTCCGTTGCAGTAACAGAAAAGGAGTCACCATAGCGGCTGGAAGTGTGATGCGGAGTACGAAGAAGCAGAGAACTGAAGGTATTGAGGAGAATGAGATTGTGATGATCAATCAGGTGAGATTGTGGTCGAGAAGTGGCATGCGACAGGGTTTATTCCTCGAGACGAGATAGGTACTCAAAGCGTTCAGGAAGGTCATCATCTGCCTTTTTTTTTGGATGGGAAATCATCAAATGACCCCTCCCGCCCTGGGTGGAGCGGTAGGGAGTGTCAGACTCTTACTGACTAAAACCCACCCGTGTTCCTCTTGTGCCCTTTGCGTTCCAGGGCCGCGGTAACTCTTTCGAACAAATTCCGCAACCCTAGCAGGCACCGACCCTATGGGGCCCCGTCCCTGGTGCTCAACGCTCCTTGAGACGCGCGTGGAACACAACGCGTCGTCGACTCAGCCTGGTATCGGACGGCGAGCCACCCACGCTCACCGTCCACAGGCATCAGCCACTGCGCAATTGCACAGCGGCTGACTTGTCTCTGGAGAAGGCCGCAATGGTACCATTACTGGCACTCCATTTCAGCCCCCTCCCAAGTATCTGGAGTCGCAGCACCGTCATCATCTGCCTAGACTTTTCCCAACTATATTGGGGTCGGCTCCCAGTCATGCCGGATTCAGCTGAATACCAGTATTTTAGAGCGGCTGCCAACCAGACCTCCACAACCCATTTACTGGGGAACACGGTACTTCTTGGCAAGACTGGTGTCAGATTTTCTGGCTTCTGACAATCCCTAACTTCTGAGAGAGATCTCCAAATGACAGCCGGGGCCAACGGTTTAACGTGCTTTCCGAGGCACGGAGAAGCCTCTCTACTCAAAGCGTTAACGAAGGTATTGAGGAGAATTGTGTTTGTGATGTTCCATCAGGTGAGATTGTGGTCGAGAAGTGGCAGTTCGACAGGGTTTAACCCTCAAGACGAGGTACTCAAAGCTTTCACGAAGGTATTGAGGAGAATTGGGATTGTGAATTTGTGATGTTCCATCAGGTGAGATTGTGGTCGAGAAGTGGCAGTGTGACAGGGTTTTTACTTCGAGACGAGGTACTCAAAGCGTTCACGAAGGTATTGAAGAACCAAATGTCCGAAACTGCGGTTCCTCTCGTACTGAGCAGTATTACTATCGCAACGACAAGCCATCAGTAGGGTAAAACTAACCTGTCTCACGACGGTCTAAACCCAGCTCACGTTCCCTTTTGATGGGTGAACAATCCAACGCTTGGCGAATTTTGCTTCGCAATGATAGGAAGAGCCGACATCGAAGGATCAAAAAGCAACGTCGCTATGAACGCTTGGCTTCCACAAGCCAGTTATCCCTGTGGTAACTTTTCTGGCACCTCTTGCTAAAAACTCTTTATACTAAAGGATCGATAGGCCGTGCTTTCGCAGTCCCTATGCGTACTGAACATCTGGATCAAGCCAGCTTTTGCCCTTTTGCTCCACGCGAGGTTTCTGTCCTCGCTGAGCTGGCCTTAGGACACCTGCGTTATTCTTTGACAGATGTACCGCCCCAGTCAAACTACCCGCCTGGCAGTGTCCTCGAACCGGATCACGCGGGAGTTGTACGGCGACGAGCGTTGCCGCCACGTCGCCACTCTTCACGCTTGGAACGAAACACCGTGCGCCCGCCGATATTATCGACCGCGCACCGCTTCCGCCCAACCGAGTAAGTAATGAAACAATGAAAGTAGTGGTTTTTCAGCGACGATCGCGCGAACGATCTCCCACTTATGCTACACCTCTCATGTCTCCTTACAATGCCAGACTAGAGTCAAGCTCAACAGGGTCTTCTTTCCCCGCTGATTCTCCCAAGCCCGTTCCCTTGGCTGTGGTTCGCGCGTGCGAATCTGCTATAAAACAAAAACAGAGCTCGCCCGTATGCGTCTGCGCGCATTTATGATCGCTAACGCTCGGGTACCGAAGGGTATCTTCGCGATATGCGCGCTCCTGCGCCTAGGGGCTGTGGGGGCGCGCGTGTCCGTCGGTCTCTCGTGAACGAAGAAGCTCCCTGGTTGATCCTGCCAGTAGTTATATGCTTGTCTCAAAGATTAAGCCATGCATGTCTCAGTGCAAGCCGTATTAAGGCGATACCGCGAATGGCTCAATATATCAGTTTTGGTTCCTTAGATCTTACTCAGTTACTTGGATAACTGACTTGTACTTATTACCTCTATACACATACACAAGCACATCAAACGAATTTTATAATGTTATAACTTTGTTTTTTTATGTTTACTATAATTGCACGTTCAAGTATATCTGTTTATTCTATTACATAATTTACTGTATTTCGATGATAAATACCTGTTTATATATATTTTCTTTTATAAGGATTCAAATGAACCACCACTCGTCCTTTGAAAGGTTCATTAGAAAACCAGCGTCAGACAGCATCAGTCTGTCTGACATATCGCTGAAATGGACCTATTTAGTGCAGCCGTGAGACACACACTTAGTTCTTGTCATTTATATCTTTTGTTTTACCATGTACCGTGCGTGTTTCATGTATGTGCTGAATAAATATTATTCTTTCTTTTCTTTTCTTTCTAACTGTGGTAATTCAAGAGCTAATACATGCAATCAGAACTCTGACCAGTGATGGGATGAGTGCTTTTATTAGATCAAAACCAATCGACGGAGGGCCTCGCGTCCGAAGTCGTTAATTTTGATGAATCTGGATAACTTTTGCCGATCGCATGGTCCAGTACCGGCGACGCATCTTTCAAATGTCTGCCTTATCAACTTTCGATGGTAGTTTCTGCGACTACCATGGTTGTCACGGGTAACGGGGAATCAGGGTTCGATTCCGGAGAGGGAGCCTGAGAAACGGCTACCACATCCAAGGAAGGCAGCAGGCGCGCAAATTACCCACTCCCGGCACGGGGAGGTAGTGACGAAAAATAACGATACGGGACTCTTACGAGGCCTCGTAATCGGAATGAGTACACTTTAAATATTAGGTATAAAAAAAACTTACCGACAAACTATTGTCACCAGCAGTAACCGTGGTTGTAGTCTTCAAATTGGACGTTTCTACTGCGATTTGAGCGCGAGAGTGCATCGCCACTCCACCTTGCTGGGCACCAGGATTTGGCCATGTTAATCTGAAAGATAAAGATAATGAAAATTTTTGACAAACTTCCAACAAAAGAGGAGGTTCCCATGTTGACTGTATTTTTTTTTGGGTGTTACCTCATAACTTTGTACTGGGTGTTATGCCCATTGTTATTTGATAATTCTTTTATATTCGAAAGCTGGTGCTTGTCGTGTGGTCCCATTTAAAGAACAATGCCCACATATTAGAACAACCTTGGCCTACAGTGAACACTGATAAATAGTTTATGGAATTATAGTTTAAGTTATTATGAACACCTTCTAGTACATACCAGTTAAGAAAATAAGTCGCCATTAGGAAATAAAACAGTTTTAATTTTTTCAAAACATTAATTTTTTCACAGTCACAAACTCGTTCTACACACATTCAACCACTTTCGAATGAAAAGTATATCATTTGAACACAATAATTATTAATTTCAACGTTATTAACTCATTTTAACCTTATGAATAATAGGAATCTTCTTTAAGTGTAAACTGCTATAGCTCCTTTTATACTTGTTTGACACTTTGACAAGCTGGGAGCAAGCTTGAGTAGGTAGTTTAATGTCAAATCTATCATTTGTCAAAGGCTAATATGGCCATATTTAAAAAGAAATATCGATTAGTTGCATCGGATTTTGGTCTTTATCAATTTAATTCATATCTAACTACGGTAAAGCCAAACAGTGGTTTTATCATTATAAAGTATAGTATCTCTGGTCTGAGGTATTTATGAACATAATTGGTCTAAAAGTCGAGTGGGTTTCATTAAAACAAACTAAAATGGCTGCCAGTTTCTCAGATTAAAAAACTGAAACCTGACTAACGTTTAGTTTTTCCGTAATCGATTAGATTTATTAAATAAAATATGAATTTAAATTAAATTGACCATAATATGGCAACCCCAAACTTAACGTGAAAATAAAAGTTGCGTAATAATAAGTAAAATGACTTATTTATTTGTTATGATCACGGCGTCTTAGTTTGAGATAAAGCTTTGATGGATAATTCCTATTTAAAATACTTATATTTTTGTGTTATCTTTCTAAACGTGTCTGAGGTGGGCCATATCTGGGCATCCTTCTTTGAGTGAGATCTGACGACTATTATTTGAGTTATTCCTAGTAAAGTGTGGCTTCAGCTATGTGGAAGATTTTCTCATGCTGTCATTGTCAATGTAAATTAATAAAAATAAAAACTGTATACGGAATTCGGAAATCGGTTCAGTAGTTTCGGAGCCTATTCAATACAAACAAATAATCAAATCTTTCCTCTTTATAATCCTCTTATATATAAAATTCTCGTGTCACGGTGTTTGTGGTTGAACTCCTCCGAAACGGCTCGACCGATTTTTCGTGAATCTTAGCGTACATATCGGCTAGGGTGATGAATCGGACAACATCTATTTTTCATCAATTGTATGTGGCAAAACGACATTTGCCGGGTTAGCTAGTATTAGTATAGATAACTACTTATAATTCAGCACACACTACAACAGATACTCACTCTAAAGACTGGTCAGTATTCGAGAAAGTAATATTAAACTTCATTGGGAGATGAGCAACCAACGATTGCTGGATTCTAGCGGAGTGTAGGGACTGTACTAGCGGCCCGTCCGTTGATAGAGTTGTCACTGATGTGCCTTGGTATCTGGTAAAAAGAAAATGAAACGAACATTATAATTATATCCCCAATAATTTATAATAATATCCCCAATAATTTATAATAATATCCTCAATAATTTATAATAATATCCCCAATAATTTATAATAATATCCCCAATAATTTATAATAATATCCCCAATAATATTTATAATAATATCCCCAATAAAATTTATAATAATATCCCCAATAATTTATAATAATATCCCCAGAGGAGGGAGGAGTGGGGGGGCTTGTGACGTCACGTCGTGGTGAAAATTGTAGCACGTAGTGACGTCACACGAGTTTTCAACGCACCGTATTGTCTTCGTTTTTGTTTACGTGAAAAAATACGTGTCTAATGTTTTGTGGAAATCTATCTAACGGATTAATTCGATTTTTTTTTAGAAAATAAAAACTATTTCAGACAGAAGTTTACCTAATATGAAGATCATTCTTCCACGTCTTATCCTGGGAAGATGGCGCCGTCAGGTTGCCTCTGATTGAAGTGAAAGATAATATTGTAGACTGCAGACGAATTGGGGTTCCTGGCAATAAAATTTCACAATCATAATATCATAATCAGCCTTTTAATGTTCCCACTGCTGGGACACAGGCCTCCTCTCTATGAGAGGGAATGGGCCGTAACCACCACGCGGGCCAAGTGCGGGTTGGTGAATGTCACATGTCTTCGAGTTTTTGGTTCTAGGACATGCCGGTTTCCTCACGATGTGGGAAAACGGTGAAGGAAACTTCACCGTTTTGAGAGCAGTGGTGATGAATTAATTACACAAAGTAATGCGCCTGGCTGGGTTAGAACCCGCGACCTACAATTTGTAAGTCGGGGCCGTTACCACTCGGCCACCACTGCTATACATGATTAAATTATCAATTTTCAATTTTGAAAATAATAGGTACGATGCAGCTATATGATGTTTATAAAGAGGCTTACAATGAGAGAAATATATAAATATCACCGGAAAATAGAAAAGTTCGTAAAATTATAAAATACTAGCAGCGTCCCGCGGTTTCACCCGCGTTGTTCCCGTTCCCGTGACAATACGGGGATAACGTATAGCCTATGACACTCCACAAGAACGTAGCTTTTTATTGGTGAAATAATGTTGAAAATCGGTTCTGTAGATCCAGTGATTACCCTTTACAACGTCACAAACTCATAACCTCAAAAAACTCACAAACGTTAGGTACCTCTTTATAATAATAATATTAGTATAGATCTCGAGAGATTGTAAACTTTCGATAAATTGTTAACAGAACATTTCGAACGATTACGCATCAAAATTTGATAGCCAATAATATTTCGAAGTCATTCCGAGAAATTGTAGAATAGAAAGTAACGAAACGACTTATTTTTAATCTGTGAACTATTTTTTTTTTATTTAGTCACAGATTGAAAATAGTAGTGGGAACTTACCCATCTCGCTTGGTATGTTGACATCGGTTTGGAAGGGATAGTAAACTATTTGTTGGTTGATATGGCTTCCGAAGCGGAGGAAGTCTTCTATGTAAGCCCCTGAAAATGTTCATCACATTTAAGATAGGTAAGCAATCAGCATGGCTGAAAAATTAGAATTGAAGTGCAATGTGTGCAGTGCTGTGTGAGTGTGTGTGTGTGCGTGTGTGTGTGTGTAGTGTGTATATTTGTATGACCTACAGATAGTTGTTCCGGGTCTGGCTGTTTGTGTATGTGAGATTCAGTTTGTAACGCACACACGACATAGGAAAAAATCCTAGTGCGGGGCAACGTTTTTTTTTTAATAATAAGAAAGGTAACAAAGTCGTTAATTTATTTATTGTATAGTTTATTGTACACCAAAAGTAACACAAAAAGGATACTTAAAACTAAGACACATACAATGGCCGGCCTTATCGCATTTTGCGATCTCTTCTAAACAACCTAAGATGGACAGTATATGTTTGGACATAAAATGGGGCTGACATTGGTATTACCAAAACCAATTTAACAATATCATAACAAAATAGGTTACAAAAATAAGCTACATCATCATCATCATCAACAGCCTGTTGCAGTCCACAGCTGGACATAGGCCTCTCCAATTGCACGCCACTTAGGTCTATTTTCGGCTTTTCGCATCCAGTTTCTGCCAGCCGTCCTGCGCAAATCGTCACTCCACCGTGCCTGAGGACGTCCTACACTACGTTTGCCGAGACGCGGTCTCCACTCTAGAACTCGTTTACCCCAACGGTTGTCGGTTTTAAGACTAATATGGCCAGCCCACTGCCACTTCAGCTTACTAATCCGGTGGGTAAGCTACATACGCATGCCATATAACAGATATTTTTTTCTTTAATATTTGAAATGAGTTTGCTATAGAACTGGTCAGAGGTGGCAGTGACAAAGTCGACGATGGTATGAGCTTACCCAGAAGAAGCCTGTTCACTGTCAACTTTAAAGAAATTAGGGTTGAATACGTTCGGAAACACAGACGCAGGCAGAGAGTTCCACTACTGACTACCAAATACATAACACACAAAGTACACCTAAGACTACCTACAGTACTGAATTTCCTTTTCTCTATAAAATCCATCCAAAGGTTGTCTTGAAAAGATCGCTTTCAGCGATAAGGCCGCCCATTGTGTCACCCTATGTAATGTTTTCTTCATCTTTATTTTCTGTAACTTATATGGTTTACATAATGAAGAGTATTATATTCTATTCTATTCTACATACCAAGTATACAGTCAGTAAAGTTAGGAAGATTATAGATAATCACAGCAACTGGTAATTTTCTTTTACAAGACTGAATGCGACGACTGAGCGCGTCTTACTGGGACCGGCAATGCATTCCACAGACAAGACAAACCTTTACAGTGAAGGATCTATCCAAGAATTTTTTGGAATGGATTGACATTTTTTATCGTAAGTTATTTAGCTATTTATTAGAAACTAGAAGCGCCCCGCGGTTTTACCCGCGTAGTTCCCGTTCCCGTGGGAATATGGGGATAAAATATAACCTATGTTACTCATGGTGAATGTAGATTTCTAATGGTGAAAGAATTTTTGAAATCGATCCAGTAGTTTTTAAGTTTATTCGTTACATACAAAAATAAAAATCTTTCCTCTTTATAATATTAGTAAAGATAGATATACTATTAAGGACTTTTTTGCAGATCTTTTGAAGACCATCATCTTTGTAATACATACTTTTGGTGTATGATCAAGGTATGTGAGGATAAGAGCTCGAAAGCGCATTTTCATCCGACTTGCTTCAAATTTATCGTCACTGCTCAGCTCCTGTGTGTCTTAGCGTTATGTTATATAACCTATAACCTGCCCAAGAATATGGACTACAATCGTACCAAGTTTGATTAAAATCCCTTCAGTAGTTTTTGACCTATGCGTGCACATACAAACAGACCGACAGACAAAAAAATTACTGATTGCATTTTTGGCATCAGTATCGATCACCAATCATCCTCCAATATTAATTTTGAATATATTGTTACGAGCTTCGGGTTCGTGACAATAATAACTGCCGATTAAATAAACAAAAAATAACACTTAAATAACAGAACACTAATATACACTTTAAACTCATACTAATTACAAAACACAATCGCACTATTAATCACTTGAGTCCGCAGTCGAAGATCGCTCTCGAAGTTATCACTTGTATCGCAAATCCAATACTGACTCGGTCGGTTTTTTTTTTTTTTTTTGGAATGGACCACTCGCAGTTCAGCACACTAAGGCTGGTTACTGCTTAACCGGACAATCTTGTGGTGGCCTCAAATGAATTTAAGGCCCCCAGCCAGGGCTACTGACTCGGTCGGCACATGTGCCGGCCTTATATAGGGCGCCGAGTGGTTCCAGAAAGTTCGCGTACATATCGGTCGCGACCGACTAAGGTCCGAGAATTCTAGAAAAAATCTCGAAGGTTCCTGGCTTTTTTAGTTCTGCTACTCGATACTAGATGGCGCTAGTGGTACCGAATGCCGCTATCTTTCTTACTTATTTGTGGCGCGCAACAATATATTCAATGTACAGAATTGACCTCTCTACAGTTTTATTATAAGTATATAGAAAATATACTACTTACAATCTTCTCCACTACCGGTCTCGAATCGCGATTGGTTCATATGCGTCGCGAACACAGTCTTGTCATGGATCTTTATCACCACATCAATGTGAACCTGATTGGAAATAAAGCATCATTATGATCAGGATTAATCTTCATTTATTTCTTTTTCAGATCTTCCTATTTCGGAGTTTGGGCCGTTTGGGGTTGAAACTCTTGGACCGTGGGGTCCGAGTGCTGGGTTGCGGAATTTATTCGAAAGAGTCACCGCGGCCCTGGAACGCAAAGGGCACAAGCAGGAACACGGGTGGGTTTTAGTCAGTAAGAGTCTGACACTCCCTTCCGATCCGCCCAGAGCGGGAGAAGTCATTTGATGATTTCCCATGCAAAAAAAAAGGGTCCGAGTGCTCATGCGTTATTTAAAGAACTTGCTAAACGTTTGATAAATGATAATATATATTTATTTTGTAAGTTGGTTAAACATTTTTACACGTCAAATATTTCTGGTCATTTTAAGCTAGATGAAGCCGGTGTTTCCTAGCCGACTACCCTGAGAAGAAATACCGAAACAAACTCAGAGTTCAAAAAAGGTTTAGTTGACACTTCGCGTGACCCAAGGGCTGGCTTTTACTTCGGAGGATAAGCATTGCCATACAACGTTGAAATGTCGCCAGTCTATTGGGCTCACTTCCAGTCGAAAGCGATGCGGACATACTTTTTGATGCCATATTGTAGTTTGGAGGATATTTACATATAATGTTTATTTATTGCACTAATAAAGATTATCGTAAAATATTGGATACGTAATTACGTTTGTTTTGCTTTATCAAATCAATAAAAATTGTCGAAGATTAAAAGCACCAAGATCAGGAGTAAAAATTGTAGCACGTAGTGACGTCACACGAGCTTTCAACGCACTGTCTCGTCTTCGTTTCTTGTTTTCGCGAAAAAGAAAAAATACGTGTCCGAAGAGAATCCGGGAGAATGTTTTTGGGATATCTATCTAACGGACTAAATAGATTTTTTTAGTCAACTACCTTAATGAATCGTTGAGCACTTTGAGCATAGTATAGTTTATACTTTTACCTGACTTCACAGGAAAAAGTTTCTACATCTATAATTTCATAGTAATTCAAGTCTATAATTTCACGGCTATAATACCTTTTCCGGCACTTTCACCGCCCATGCTTTCATCTTCTTCAGTACTGCTATCAGATCCTCCACGTTCAGGTTCTTCTCATTGAAGTTATTGAACTTCTTGAAAACGCTGGTGGCCACTCCTTGCATTACTATGTATATCTAAAACAAGAAGAATCTGTTAGTGAAAGCCAGTTTTTACAGCTAGTTAAAAGAATGATCACAGGTCTATTGGGCACTCACCGCGGCCCTGGAACGCAAAGGGCACAAGAAGGATCACGGGTGAGTTTTAGTCAGTAAGAGTCTGACACTCCCGTCCGCTGTGCCCAGAGCGGGAGAAGTCATTTGATGATTTCCCATCCAAAAAAAAAATGGTTAATGTTATAATGGGCACGCCATTTCGGCGATAAGTCCCCTCTTTGAGGAGTAGTTGGAGAAACGGGAAGGAGTCACCTCCTTTTGCGAAGCAGTAATGCTAGCGAAGGAGGAGGCAGAATGCTTGCGGGAGAAGGAAACCTCACGACCCAGCTACCGCAACAGAAGAAAATGCCCTGGGGGCGACGGGAAACGATTCCCGGCCACCGTAGGCGCGGGCCTGCGGATGGCGAGCTATGGGTGGCTCGCCGTCCAATAGCAACCCAATTTGACGGCGTGTCATGTTCCACGCGCACCTCATAGTACTGTCAGCAAAGAAGACGAGGCCCCATAGGGTCAGTGCTTGCTAGGGTTGCGGAATTTGTTCGAAAGAGTCACCGCGGCCCTTCCGCTCTGCCCAAAGCGGGAGAAGTCATTTGAAAACAAACAAGAAGGTGACAGAGAAAAAGTCAACGATGGAATGAGCCTACCCAGAAGAAGATACCATTAAATTAACAATAGTCTTGCCAAGGGCTCGTGCTAAATTATAACAGCCACACGGGTCGATCGTCTAGGTTAAGCAACGCTTGCCGAGGTTGGTCTGTGGATGGGTGAGGTGGCGCTGTACCGCCAAGTAAACATCAAGCTCCGTATTTTTTGCTGTTTAAAAATATTATTAATGTAAATAGTGATGATATTACGTCATAAAAGTGAGAAGCGTAGTGCAAATCACCAGTGACAACGTTATCCAGACTTTAAATTAGTGCTATGTGGAGTTATAAACAATTTAATATGGACAACAGTTTGTGAGAGAAAAACAGTTAAAACTGTGTTATAATACCCTAAGTAAGTGAAGAAAACATCGAAAACTGTTAACTTATGCAAGTGTTTCGTGTCTAGTTTACTATAAACAATCAATAACAAACTTGTGAAAAAAAGTGAACATAATTTTTAAAATTCAAAAATTTAAATAACTGCTTAAAACTACCTCAAAATAACGAAAACTCATACGCTCATCAAGAACCACAATTTCACACGTCTTTGTAACCGACTGCGTAGCCTCATACGGAGAGTACCGGACTGCGATATATTGGTCTTGAGTTCGGATCCGACATTGTGATAACACTTTTTGTGCACATATAAAATTCTTTAAATATTAGTACAACATCAAAATGAACTTCCTTAACAATATAACACTTCGTAAAAAAGTGAATAGACGCGATCCAAATACCAGCAATGTTAGTCAAGAATCTACCGATACCTTCGAAGATAGTGTCACTGACCTCACGAATGATACTTCGTTAAATGAGGAAGACAAATACAAACAGAAAATTTGCCAGCTGGAACTGCAACTAAAGAATGCCTTACAACAAATTGAAGCACTTACTTTGGAGAACTCAACTTTGAAACAGGTGAACAATGAACTAAATAAGAAAAATGCTACAAGTGAAGCAAAACTAAAGACTACTCCGGATAAAACTACACTGACTAAAGTGACACAAACTTTGCCAAACATTGGAGGTCTACATTATCAAGAAAGTAGTATTGAGCATCCACCTATATTGCATACCAATGCCCAATGCACGAATAGAAAGATACAGCCTACCTATAAACGGAAAATTAATATACTAAGCACCAATACAAATAATAAAATACTGTCTATATCTGAGAAAATTCTCTCTGAAAACTATAAAATATGTCATTACTTGATGCCACATTGTGATACTGCGCAACTTCTCTCCAACATAGAAACAAAAATACAAGACCTTACATTGCGTGACTTTTGCGTTATTATGATTGGTGAAGAGGATTTTAGAAATACGAGTGACTACTTAACTATAGTATTAAATCTAAGAGAAACTTTGAAGACTGTCAAACACACTAATATAATTATCTGTTCTCCAACTTTTAAATATGGATACAATTCAAATTTATATAACTCGAGAGTAGAGTACTTCAACAATTTACTGTATCTAGACATTTTAGACAATGAATATGCATTCTTCCTTGACTCTAATAGGAATCTAGAATGCAGTTACGCTATGTTTAACAGTAAAAAAAGCATTGTGAATAATTATGGCATGAGTGTTATTTTCAAGGATATTAAACAATATATGATAGAAATCTTGCAATACGAAGCACAAATACCGGACGATGTAATGAGCTACCATTGTCAGCTTTCGCCGGATGAAAGTAATCGATGCCAGACTACAGAAACTACAGAAACTGTAGAAAATACTCTTTTTCGTCTATAATCGTATTAACATAATTCACCAAAATATCAGTGGACTTATTTCTAAGTCAGATCTATTTACCGTTTCCTTATGTAACCTGATTGATTTAGGCACTAAAATTGATGTTTTATGTTTCTCTGAACATAATATGATAGAAGATGATGTGGATTTTCTTAATATTCCTAACTATAAATTAGCTTCTTATTTTTGTCGTGATAATCGTAGAGGTGGAACTTGTATTCTCGTTAGACGCAATCTTAAGTTTACAGTAATTAAGACAATTGAAAAGTATAACATCCCAAACGTAATTGAAAGTTGTGCTATTGAACTATTAGACCATAACATAATTATCCTATGTGTGTATAGAGTACCGAAGAGTCAGAACTGTAATAAATATCTTGAAATATTTTTTAATAACTTAAATGATATTCTTACTATCTTAACAAAAAACATAAATAAAAAAGTAGTAGTCTGTGGTGACTTTAATATTGACATGTTGAAAAAGAACAAAAATACGTCTGAATTTGAGCAGTTGATCTATGGTTTCAACTTAAAACAAGCAATTAAAGTACCTACGCGGCCTAGTAGTGGCTCTTGCATCGATAACATTTTTCACAATATACGTGGCGCTCAATCGGATCTCTTTGAATTTTGTTTATCTGATCACAAAGCTCAATATTTATCGTGTCCAGTAAAAAAGACATGTTCATCTGACTATTGGTATACATTCAAACGTGACTATTCAAGCGATAATTTACAAAAATTTAAAGAATGTATGAAAGTAATCAAATTTACAGAAGTATTCGAAACAAAGAATGCGGAACAAGCGTTTGCTTTATTCCATAACGAATTTAAATTATTCTATGACCTGTGCTTTCCATTAATAAGAATAAAATGTAAGACTAAAACGCGACCAAAATGGCTTTCTAATGGTATTAAAAGATGTAGTAAGTATAAACGCTCCCTATTATGGAAATATCGACTATCCAAGAACCCGACAGACAAACATAACTTTAAAACATACTCTTCAAAGTATAAAAAAATTATTAATTTAACCCAAAAATCGCAGAATAATTATTTTATTCTTAGTTCTGCTAATAAATCTAAAGCGACTTGGTCAGTAATTAATAGTAATAAACCTAAATTCCCAACTGAAGACATTAAAGAACTGATAATAGACAATCTTAAAGTCACTCAACCTACTAAAATTGCAGAATCATTTAATAACTATTATGCTGACTTAGTTCAACTAGAGACTACTAATTGTACCCCGAAAAAACAAACTTGCACATACAATTCCCCATTTTCTTTTTTTCTTAGCCCAGTCGACCCAACCGAAATTTTATCAATAATAAATAACCTAAAGAATACAAAAAGTACTGGTTATGATGATATTTGTGTATCAATCTTAAAACAAGTTAGTCATATAATTTCACCTACACTGAGTTACATTATAAATCTCTGCTTTGAACAAGGTTCCTTTCCGTCATCCCTAAAAACTACTATAATTAAGCCAATTCATAAAAAAGATACAAAATCGGATATGAAAAATTATAGGCCGATTGCCCTTATCCCTATATTTTCTAAAATATTTGAAAAGGCTATTTATAGCACCCTCTATAACTATTTCGATAAAAACTGCATCTTTTCCGACAAACAAAAAGGCTTTAGGAAGAATATGTCCATAAATTTAGCTATATATGATTTTTTGAGTATGATTTATCCTAGAGTAGATGCTAGACAGCCGTCATTTGCTTTGTTTATGGATATGTCAAAGGCCTTTGATTATGTAGACCACTCAATTTTATTAAATAAACTGGAGATATATGGCATTAGAGGCAATGCTCTTAATTTAATCAAATCGTATCTCACTAACCGTACTCAAATCACAAGCATAAACAAAATTTGTCCTAAGACTAAAAATGAAACTGAATATAGATCAAGCCCTAGAATAGTTAGATTCGGAGTTCCTCAGGGCAGTGTTTTGGGTCCATTGCTCTTCCTCATATACATAAATGACCTCCCCAAATCAACCAATGATAGGATGGTGCTATTTGCAGATGATTGCACAGTTGTTTATAATAATGAAATAGACATCAATAGAAGCTTATGTTCAATAATAGAATGGTTAGAAAATAACAACTTATTAATAAATCTAGATAAAACTAAATTAATGCATTTCAAACAAAAAACAAATTACAAATTAGATACAAAAGTAGAATATTTAGGAAAAGAAGTCAAATTAACCACAACAACTAAATTTCTCGGAGTTCACATAGATGATAACCTGAAGTGGCAAACACACATCGAATTATTATGCAAAAAAATATCCCAATCATCTTACAGCCTTTACCTCCTCTCCAAAAAAGTAAGCCTCCCCTCACTACTTGTTGCATACCATGGTTATGTAGTTTCCAGGTTAAGATACGCAATAATCTTTTGGGGCAACGGTACTAATTGGGACAGGGTTTTCAAATGTCAAAAGAAATGCATCCGTGCTATGTGTGGTCTGAAAAAAACTGACAGTTGCAAAGAATATTTCAAAAAACTTGGATTACTTACAGTTCCATCAATTTATATACTGGAATCGGCTCTATTTATAAAACAAAATACAACATTATTCACATTAGAATCTGGATCTCGCAACAGAAGTAGATTGTATAATAATGTCAGCCGGAGATTTAAAACCACACTTTACGAAAAAAGTGTATTCAATATGGCCACTAAAATTTATAATAAAATTCCAAAAAGTATAAAGGATATAAAGAATGTTAATATTTTTAAACATAAACTGTCTAATTTTTTGATAGAAAATTGTTATTACTGTCTCAATGATTTTCTGACAAACTAAATAATAAGTAATTATATTATATGCTCGTTTCTTTTTTTCTTTTGTATTATTGTTATAAGTTGTGCAAAATTTCATTGTATTCGTTACTTAATAGGCTAGCAGTATTTGTATTTTATTTTTTTCCTATTTGTATGCCCTGCGTGGCGGATCACGGCATGAACATATTTAATTTTAAGACCTTTAACACCTGTGAATCACAAATAAAGAATTTGATTTGATTGATTGATTTGTGACCATCTTAACATAACGAGACTTCTCCGTGCCTCGGACAGCACGTTAAGCCGTTGGTCCCGGCTGTCATTTGAAGATCTTTAGCAGTCGTTACGTATTGTCAGAAGCCAGAAAATCTGGCACCAGTCTTGCCAAGAAGTACCGTGTTCCCCAGTTAATGGGTTGTGGAGGTCTGGTAGGCAGCCGCTTCACGTAAAATACTGGTATTCAGCTGAATCCGGAATGACTGGGAGCCGACCCCAGTATAGTTGGGAAAAGGCTAGGCAGATGAGTCTTAATAAAATTGAGATGAGTCTTGCCAAGAGGTCTTAAGTTAGCTAGGTACCGACCAGACCAGACTTTTGGTCAGGGTATACTCACATCAGCCTTAAAAGGTCTCCTTCCACCAGTACACAGCCTGGCCCCCACAAAGTTAGGCAGGACCCCCTCAGAGTCTCCCACACTGAAGACCTGGAGCGACGCTGCACTGTCCTCCTCTTGAGCGCTGATGATATAATTGTTGGTTGCCCAGTATAGGGGGTCGGGGTTCGACACCTGGTTCACGACAAACGGGACGTAGAAGGATCTGGAAAAATAATATTTTATTAATTTTTAAAGAAATAAGAAAGAAAAATGTTTATTTGGGTCTCACACAAAAAAAAAAAACTACTACAAAAATAAATTAACAAAAGCTGCAGTTATCAATTTGTATACCTAAATGTAAATGTGCGAAGACAAAAAGGTTCCTATCTCTTTTAAACATTTTAGTTGAAAATGTTTTTGAGTGTCGTTTATAGAAATAGAGGATTTTTTTAATAGATTTTTTGTGCCGAAAGAAAGTGATCGTGATGGAAAAATATGTTTTTTTTTTGCATCTTTTGTTTATCGTTTAATTTTGGTTCCGTTTACAATTTATCATATTGCTTGCATAATTTAGATAAACTGGTATATTATCAATTACAAACGATGCATTCATCGTTTGTAATTGATGATATACCAGTAAAAAATAATCAATATATAAGCGTAACTATTTATTTATAACAAACATTACATATCTACATTTTATTAAACACGCGGGTTTCGCTAAGTTCTTCTGCGTCACTTAAGAGAGAGGAAAAAGAACAGCTTTCACAACATTTTTCATTGATGCTTCGCTCCTATTGGTCGTAGCGTGATGTTATACAGCCTATAGCCTTCCTCGATAAATGGGATATCGAATACTATAATGTTACTAGCCCTTCGCTCGCAACTTCGTTTGCGCCAATTTAGTACAAACAATTTCCACCCTCATTTTAGCCCCTTATTTTACCGAACTCCACCCGAGTTCCTTAAAATAGCGGATATCTACACCCTATAAGGAACCTACCTACCTGACAAATTTTAAGTTTATAGGTGTTATAGTTTCTGAGATTTTTTTTTGGACGTGACTTCTCGCAGTTCAGCACACTGGCTGAATTGGCTGGTTACTGCTTAACCGGACAAGGATTAATCAGTGAGTTGTATTTCGCTTTTATATATATAGATATATAGTATATATAAAAATCCTTGTTGCAAGATTGTTTTTACAAATAAATCACGAGCATTGCAGAAAATTAACTTAAATAAATACCTAACTGAATAAAATGTTTCGCTAACATTTTCAATCTTATTCGACGAACTTTTCATGCGTTCTCAGCATAAAATAAAAGTTGCCAATATGGAGTCGGGATGAGCAACAAATTAGTTTTCTCAGAAGTCATGGAACGCCGAGGTGTAAGTCCGTTTTATGTGTTTATAAAACCACTATCAACGCAATTTCGTGTTCTTCGTGTACTGCTTACTATATGAAATATTAAATCTTATTCAGTTAAGTATGTTTTTCGGGTTTAACAACGAAAATACATAGGTACTTATAGAAGGCAAATCGTACTAATATTATAAACGCGAAAGTTTGTAAGTATGTATGAATGTCTGTTACTCTTTCACGCAAAAACTACTGAACTGATTTGGATGAAATTTGGCACGCAAATGGTTTATAACCAGGATTAATATATAGAATTATTTTTACCCCGATATTTTCTCGGGATCGAAACTTATGCGGGTGAAACTGCGGGGCGCTGCTAGTATTTAATGTTTGTGTCGATCTTACGCAAGATTTTGAAAGATATCTTGAGAGTCATTTACGATTTCGTTGTATTTCTTCCGCTACTATGTTTTATTCGACAGAATACGTGTTCAAATCTCTATCTTGGCAAAAAGCGATAATAAGGCAGTTGTTCTACGGAACCATTAGTGGATGAATCTGACTCACACCTGTCTAGTTTTGCTATTTTTAACCGACTTCTAAAAAAGGAGGAGGTTCTCAATTCGGATGTTTGTATGTTTTTTTTTTTATTGTTTGTTCGCGCATAACTCCGTCGCTTGTCAACCGATTTGAAAAATTCTTTTTTTGTTTGAAAGGGTATACTTCCCAAATGGTCCCATGAAATCAACCAAGCGGTTTTCGAAAAATCAACAAAAATCTAAAAAAAATATCTACATTGTCTACATTGACGACCTCTTAGTTTACTCTGCAAAGGAGCAGTACGTTTTTTTAGACCAATGTGATTGGTTCGTTTTGGTGGGGGCAGGGGAGGGGTTGAAGGTACCACTAAAAAGTGAAAAATAAAAATTTTTTTACAAAAAAATACAACCGACTTTTACACAAAAAACCAAAAAAGTGCAAAATAACTTTAATTTCGGAAGTCGGTGTTCAAAAAACGAAAAAGCAACCACAAACCCCGGGTTCCGAAATTAAAGTTATTTTGTACTTTTTTGGTTTTTTGTGTTGTATTTTTTTGTAAAAAGTTTTTTTATTTCACAAAATTGGCAAGACATTGCATCAACAGATTGGACAGCTACTCTTGAATAAACAATTAGTTTGTCTTTGGCATCAATTATTTACTGGGCCTTCTGGGGAAATCATCAAATGACTTCTTCCACTCTGGGCGGAGCGGTAGGGTGTGTCAGACTCTTACTGACTAAAACCCATCCGTGATCCTTCTTGTGCAAGAAGTCCACCCAGAGCGGGAGATGTCATTTGATGATTTCCCATCCAGAAAAAAAATAACTAACTCTAAATAACTTTTATTAAACAAAATACTTACGTTATTCTATACCCAGAAAAATACTTATTGGCTTCCAAGTTCTTCACAGTCGCAAACCAGAACCGCTTCAGCTGTCTGTTGTCACAGCTTCTGATATAGTTGTGAATGAACATAAAATCAGATTCTCGAACATTCGACGAACCCAAGAAAGTGTGGAGCGCTATTATTCTCAGCTGTATGCTCTCTGTGTCGTTTGTTATGATTGGTAGTGTCGTTTCTAATATCTGAAAAGAATTGAGATTATTGAATAGGGATGTTTCCTAAGTAAAAAATATTTATATGATTATGTTTAGTCCGTCAGTTAGGTTATAGAAAAATATTTGACACGTATTTTTTCCTTTAACAAATCTATAAAAACTGACGAAGATACAAAGCATCGGCTCGGTAAAAATTGTAGCGATTAGTGACGTCACACGAGTTTTCAACGCACTGTATCGTCTTCATTTTTTGTTTATGTGAAAAAAGAAAAAATACGTGTCTAATATTTTTTGGAAATCTATCAGACGGACTAATCAGATTTTTTTAGTCAACTACCCTATTCTGTGTGCATAGACAGGTGATTTAATCGTGTTTACAGATAGTTAGTTAATAACAGAAACAAAACAGAATAACAGCCGAACAGGTCGATCTTCAAGGTTAAGCAACGCTTGCCAAGGTTAGTCTCTGGATGGGTGACCATCTTAACATACCGAGTTTCCTCTTTGCCTCGGAAAGCACGTTAAGCCATTGGTCCCGGCTGTCATTTGTAGATCTTTAGCAGTCGTTACGGATTGTCAAAAGCCAGAAAATCTGACACCAGTCTTGCCAAGAAGTACCGTGTTCCCCAGTTATTGGGTTGTGGAGGTCTGGTAGGCAGCAGCTCCATATTAAATACTGGTTTTTAGCTAAATCCGGTATGACTGGAAGCCGACCCCAATATAGTTGGGAAAAGGCTAGGCAGATGATGACAGATAGTTAGTTAATGCTGTTCTATTTTATCGTTCTGCTAGGAAAAACAGCGCTTTCCGCGGATTTTCTGTAGATGGATGTCATTCTAGGTATTGATATTCGTAAATATTAGAAAAGAAAGAAAGAAAGAAAGAAAAAGCGTTTATTCATGCTTTAGAAAAATAACGTTTCCTTGGATACTTATGGATTCTTTTTTTCTATATTAAAATACCGGATAAGCTCCGAAACTGCTGGACCGATTTTAACAGTTTTACACCAATAGAAAGCTACATTTTCAATGACTAACATGAGCTATATGTTATCCCCGTATTCCCACGGGAACGGGAACTACGCGGGTAAAACCGCGCGGCGTTGATAGATTAGATAAAGAATCAGCAAGAAATCTTGATGGATTATTCTCTGTTTATAGCGGCTTATGGCCTGTTGTAAAGTAGCAAACTCTTGGTGCGTGATGATACGTATATCTTCATATTTATAAGTGCATCGACAAGACTGTGAATATTTCCGTACAAACACAAAATCCGTTCCTATTGCTTTCGATTAAATAAGTTGTAGTAGCATCAATACCGCCACAAGAAAAACTGCCGAAACAAATTTTATATTTTCTTTTTTCACGTAAACAAAAAATGAAGACGATACAGTGCGTTGAAAACTCGTGTGACGTCACTACTCGTTACGATTTTTACCGGACAGTGACGTCACACGCTCCCACTCCTGATCTTTGATGCTTTTTATCTTCGTCAGTTTTTTATAGATTTGATAAAGGAAAAAATACATGTCCAATATTTTTCTATAATCTAACTGACGGACTAAACATAATCATATATGTTTTACTCAGGCACCATCCCTATTATAAATACAATAAATACATAACATGTAGATAAATATATACAATAATAATTATGAAACAAAATGGAACCCAAATGGAAAAAAGGACGAAGAAACACTCATGAAATGCTAAATCTAAAAGACCAAACCGTATAAGGATCCTCAGTCTTGGGACTCCCAGCTAATGCAGCCCACAGCCTCTCGTGTTTGTCTCTGGTCGTGTCAGTGTGTATAATCCTGGTGTACGACTCTGCTGAGTACCCTATATTGCAGAGACCTTGCAGCCAGATCATTCTGTCCAGGTATTGGGGGCAATCTGAAAGAGATAGCTTTGTTTTAGTTCCAGAGGGAAGAAGTCAGTAGTCAATCTAAAATTGATTGAGTCAGGCGTTACTTTGCGCCTCGTGGAGAGGCGAAACACGTGTCGGTATTGGTGTTGGGTTTTGCTTTGCCTTCTTGCATGTGCATAAAATCCTTGCATTTGCTTTGTAATCTTGCATGTGCATAATATAGCGGGCGGGAGGGAAGTGCATACCTGCAACCCACTAATATTCGCAGAAATTAAAACTAGATATATTATTTTCATTTTCAAATTTAAGAAGTCAATCTGATTGCGAACGAAACGGACCTATTTTGCTGTACTCTGGGTGAATTCACAAGGAATGCATTATTTATAATTAGTTATAGATCTGAGTATAACGTAGGATAAGCGCATTTATCGGATTGGGGAAACCCGTAATGTTAAATGTAAGATGAAAAATAAATAAATAAAGTCGTTGACCGCTGCTGTATGCGGTGAAATAGCGATAAATTTTTCGTGGTTCAAAGACATTTTAAATTCTTGGAGGTGTTAAACTTGAAAAGAACGAAATGTATCCAAAAAAGGAACTATTTGAAACTCAAGCTTAAAACATTTATTTCAATTAAACCCTTTACAGGCACTTTTGCATTGTCAAGTCGAAAGAGGTGAAGCTATCTGCACGTTCCAAAGCGTTGATCTCTATGGAGAAGAACGTGCAAGAAACTCCACGGACACTCTTTTAAATCAATAAAATGTTACATAGTTGTTGATACATTGTTCTTGTTGAATTTATTAATATATGTGAGAACGTTCCCACTGCTGGGACACAGGCTTCCTCTCTAGGAGAGAGAATGGGCCGTAATCCAGCACGCGGGCCCAGTGCGCGTTGGTGAATGTCACATGTCTTCGAATTCTTGGTTCTAGGACATGGCCGGTTTCCTCACGATTATTTTCTTCGCCGTTTTGAGAGCCGTGGTGATGAAATTAATTACACAAAGTAATGCGCCTGGCTGGGTTTGAACCCGCGACCTACAATTCGTAAGTCGGGGCCGTTACCACTGGGCTACCACTGCACGAGTCACTTCTTTATATAACATTTATTATTTTAACTGTAAAAGATGAAGACCAAGTGCCGTTTAGTGGCCTAATTGAAATAAACATTTTAATTTTGACTTTCGCGCAGGCCGAGCCATTATAGAAAGAAGCTCTTGCAAAATAATGTCACGAAATTAACATTTAAAAACTTCAAAACTCACCGCTATACATCCTAAAGTATTTCACAACGATATTATCAAAATAATCCTGCTTGACTTGCGAAATCTCCATGGTCTTATGCAGCAGAGTCGCGAAGCTCAGAATACCAGCATGTCTGATATCGTGAGGGAAGTCCAGCCCCAACTTGCTAAGGACCTCCAACTCCTCGAGGAGAGCCTGGTTGGGAGCTGCCACGTTGAATGGCAGCTTTCTGATCAGGGAAAGGAGGGCTGCGTCTTCAACTTTTTCCTGGAAAAGGAGGCATCGTTGTTAAAAACAATTAAATACGAAAAAAAAATTGATTGAGTGGGGCGTTACTTTGCGGAAATCCCTTTTAAATTTTAAAATGATAAAAATATTATATCTAGTTTTAATTTCCGCGAATAATAATTATTATGTCGGTAATGGTGTTGGGTTTTGCTTTGCCTTCCTGCATGTGCATATTATCCTTGCATTTGCCTTGTATTCTTGCATGTGCATAATATAGCGGGCGGGAGGGAGGTGCATACCTGCAACCCACAAATATTCGTGGAAATTAAAACTAGATAATTATATTATTTTCATTTTCAAAATTAAATACGAGTAGGAGGGGCGTACTAAGGGGGGCATATTAAGGAGGACCTCGTGGCTAAAGAATAACAGCCGCACGGGTCGATCTTCAAGGTTAAGCAAAGCTTGCCGAGGTTGGTCTGTGGATGGGTGACCATCTTAACATACCGAGTTTCTTCCGTGCCTCGGAAAGCACGTTAAGCCGTTGGTCCGGCTGTCATTTTAGATCTTTAGCAGTCGTTACGGATTGTCAGAAGCCAGTAAATCTGACTCCAATCTTGCCAAGAACTATCGTATTACCCAGGTAATGGGTTGTGGAGGTCTGGTAGGCAGCCGCTCCGCGTAAAATACTGGTATGCCACTGAATCCGATTTGACTGGAAGCCGACCCTAATATAGTTGTGTTGGGAAAAAGGCTAGGCAGATGATGAATGCAATTTTAAATTTGTATTGTTTACTATTGTATGCCCTACGTCTCACAAGTAGCAAAGACGGGGCACCATAGGGTCAGTGCCTGCTAGGGTTGCGAAAAGAAGTCATTTGATGATTTCCCATCCAGAAAAAAAAGGCGAGACGTAGCGTACACAATTGAATTATTAAAGATCTGTATTATGATCTACAATAAAGATATTGATTGATTGATTGATTGATACATAATACTGAAGACCGTATTTTGAAAGCCTATTAAAATTTAATTGTCGAACAATATTTCGATTAAATTCAAAATTAAATATCCTCTACGGGAGTTCGGCCTCTAATCAAAGGTCGATTACAAATTTAATTATTCCAAATTAATTGTAGAAACTATTGATAGATAGAAGTTTACATTTTAAATAAACGATTCAATGATTCGATTTTTATGTAATATTTTTATATCTACTAGTTAATATTATAAAAAGGTAACGTTTGTGAGGTTTTGAGTTTGTGAAGTTGTAAGGGGTAATCTCTGGATCTACTGAACCGATTCTCAAAATTATTTCACCAATAGAAAGCTACGTTATTTTGGAGTGTCATAGGCTATATTTCATCCCCGTATTGCCACAGGAACGGGAAGAACACGGGTGAAACCGCTTGGCGCTGCTTGTAATAGAATAAAAGTAATGCAAACTATTACTATTTAAACATTTAAAAAAAAAACTCTTAACTAACTAAATAAAAATAGTCAAAAGATGGCATCGACAAATTCCTCCGCATCGCTGGCCACTGGTAATGTACCCAAAAGGCTGGCAGCATTGCCACGCTGTATGGCAATGCTTATCCTTTGTCTGTTTAGAATTCAATGAAACAATTAAACTAATAGATGTTATTGTTGGTCAATGAAGTGATCGTATTAAATATTTAGAAGAAGGATATTCCATTCTAGACTAAGTCTTGAGAGACCAGCGGGCGTACCGTGACGTCTTAAAACGTGAGTCTTCCGAGCGAGAAAAAGGGATGGAGCTATATAGGGTGTATAACTCTGTCCCTCTTTCTCGCTCGGAAGACTCACGTTTTAACACCTCATGGTACGCCCGTAGGTTACTTCTACTACCTACCAATAATATAGAAAAAAACCCGACCCGCGCAACTACGTCTGCGTCACATAAGAGAGAAAAAAAAACCGTTTTTGTAACATTTTCCATTGATGCTCCGCTAGCTGCTATATATCGTAGCGTGATGTTATATAGCCTATCCCAGCCTTGCTGAATAAAAGGGCTATCCAACACTAAAATAATTTCAATATTCGACCCAGTAATTCCTAAGATTAGCGCGCAACTAAACAAACTCTTGAGCTTTATAACATTAGTAAAGAGGTCTACGTTCGCGTGGTTGTCTGAAAAAATGTTGGTGCGTACAGTATTTTTTTTTTCATAACTTGATCCTTCTCAGAATTAAAAACATAAAAAAGGTGCAGGGCACTGACTGTATAACCTGCTACGTTTCAAATAATAAAAAAACAGCTCAAGTATCTCCTGTTACCTCGAATCAACATTGATCAACAAAACAGACTATTTCGAATGAAATTTTGAGATAAAATTCAGGTAATAATTCCTTACCAAAGAGAACTTTACTACTATCAGCATTTTCTTTTTCAAATTTTACGTGAAAAAAAGAAAAAATACGTGTCCAATATTTTTTGGAAATCTATCTGACAGACTAATTAGATATTTTTAACCGACTTCTAAAAAAGGAGGAGGTTCTTTGTTTTTTATGTTTGTTCGCGCATAAATCCGTCGCTTGCCAACCAATTTGAAAATTCTTTTTTTGTTGGAAAGGGTAGAAGTAACAAAAGGAAAGTACCTATAGTACTTCCCAAATGGTTCCGTGAACCGTGGTCGACATCGGACAAGCGGTTTTTTGTTAATTTCAATAAATGATAGCAAATCTGTCGAGATAGCTGAAATCGCATGTTTTTTTATTGTTTACACCAATTTTAAATACCACGTACGCTATGATGGGTATGTTTATCTGGGAGTGAACCACTAAAAAGTGAAAAATAAAAAAACTTTTTACAAAAAAATACAACCGACTTCTAAACCAAAAAGTACAAAATAACTTTAATTTTGGAAGTCGGTGTGTTCAAAAACAAAAAAGCAACCAAAAACACAGAGTTCCGAAATTAAAGTTATTTTGTACTATTTGGTTTTTTTGTTTGTTTAGAAGTCGGTTGTATTTTTTGTAAAAAGTTTTTAGTTTCCCTATTGGACCAACCTTCTCTTCTAACACCAGGTACTTGATGAACCTCACGCAGGCGTCACTCCTGGCATGAGGCAGCACCTCAATGAAGATATTCCTCGCGGTCTCCAACTCATAGCTGGTGCCCAGGACTAGGTCATCGAAGAGATGTATCAGGGTTTCGTAGTTAAGTCTTGATATGGTGCTGAAAGAAAAAAAAAATTGCAGTAATAGGGTATTTTACTGTAAAAATCTAATTAGTCCGTCTGATAGATTTACTCACGTGACGTCACTACGTTGCTACAATTTTTACCAGCGACGTGACGTCACGTGAGTTTTCAACGCACTGTATCGTCTTCATTTTTTGTTTACGTGAAAAAAGAAAAAATACGTGTCCAATATTTTTTGTAAATCTATCAGACAGACTAATTAGATTTTTACAGTAAAATACCCTATTTTTTTTCACTATGAAGTCACTGTTTATTTTTCGGGCCTTTTTGACCTGCAATATTTTCGGATGGACTTGGTATTACATAAAATCAAGTAAGAGATTAAATCTTTTCAATTTCCCATCTTTATTATTATAACTGTTACTATAGATACACTTAAATAAAAAAAACACTTAACTAACAAAAATTAAAGCAGTCAAAAAATGGCGTCGAAAAATTCCTCCGCATCGCTGGCCACTGGTAATGTACCCAAAAGGCTGGCAGCATTACCACGCTGTATAGCAATGCTTATCCTTTGTCCACGGTAAAAGCCAGCCGATGGCGATTCTTTCCGAAAAGGATCAATTTTTTAGAAATGGATCTTTTACACCTCGATTTTTATGTGAATCGATAAATCAGCTTTCGATTTGGATCGATTTGAAAATCGATTCTTTTCGGAAAGAATCGCCATCCCTACTCTTAGGTATCTTCTTTACAAAAACAATCGTGATTTTGAATACTTACTTCAAAAGGTCGATGAAGTCCAGACTATGTATGAGAGCAGCATTTCTCACTATGTTGTCAGCGTCGATTCCTTTTCTTGCAATTTTGAGGAGCAGCTGAAAGAACAGAGGTATTTATTAGAAGCATCTACAGATTTACTCAACTGCCTAGCCTTGCAGCCGAGCCTTGAGCAGTGGCCGACTTACAAATTTTAGGTCGCGGGTTCAAACCCAGCCAGGCGCATTACTTTGTGTTGTTAATTTCATCACCACTGCTCTCAAAACGGTAAAAGAAAACATCGTGAGGAAACCGGCATGTCTTAGAACCAAAAATTCAAAGACGTGTGACATTCACCAACCCGCACTGTGCCCACGTGGTCGATTACGGCCCATTCCCCCTCCAAGAGAGAAGGCCTGTGGCCCAGCAGTGGGAACGTTAAAAGGCTGATTATGCGTAAGCTTTATGCTAGCCTTTTCTAACTATATTGGGGTCGGCTCCCAGTCAAACCGGATTCATCTGAGTACCAGTATTCAACGTGGAGCGGCTGCCTACCAGACCTTCACACCGCATTAACTGGGTAACACGTTACTTGGTGAGATTAGAGTCAGATTTTCTGGCTTCTGACAATCCGTAACGACTGCCACAGATCTACAAATGACAGCCGGGACCAACGCCTTTATGTACGTGCTTTCCGAGACACGGAGGAAACTCGTTATGTTAAGATGGTCATCCATCCACAGACCAACCTTGGCAAGCATTGCTTAACCTTGGAGATAGACCCGCGCAGCTGGCCTTGTTTTGCCATAAGCTCTTTCATCTGCAGATCATCTAATAAGTCAAATTAAACGAGCGGGTAGATTTCACGAACTTAATTGGGAATAGAATAGACTAGAATACTTTTTTTATGTACACCATATAAGTTACAGAAAATATAGACGAAGAAAACATTACATAGGGTGACACAGTGGGCGGCCTTATCGCTAAAAGCGATCTTTTCAAGATAACCTTTAGATGGATTTTAAATGAAAAGGACATACAGTACTGCAGGGTCTTAGGTGTATTTATTACTTATATATACAATAAATACACAATAGATAAATTTATACAATAATAATTATGAAACAAAAAGTATAGAATCCAAATAAAAACGAAAAAAAATACTTAAAACACATTACTGGGTACATTCATGCACCTATTGTATTTAAAGCCTTAACACCTTCCGTAAGGTATATTAATTTCCGTTATGTATGCAAGTTTTAAGATTGCCCTTCAAAAAAGGATAACTCTTAACCATGACCTGATTAAAATACTAGGTCACGAGCCGAACCGCGTGGGTAACTTACTTATATATTTTAATGTCCATAGTATTTTATAATCCTTTGATTTGGAAAAAGAAGACGTGTTGTTCCGATCTATACATAATATTATAAAGTGGAAAGATTTGATTGTTTGTTTGTGTTGAAGAGGTTCCGAAACTACTGAACCGATTTAAATTATATTTTTCACTGTTGGGAAGCTACAGTATCCCCGGGTGACATAAGCTATGTGGAACTCTCTGCCTGTATCTGTGTTTTCGAACGCATTCAACCATCTCTTCAAAGTTAGAGTGAACAGGCTTCTTCTGGGTAAGCTCATTCCATCGTCGACTTTGTCTCTGTCACCTGCGACCTGGACTAGAGTCAAGAGCATATCCATCTGACAATAAAAAAAGCTATATTTTTATCCCTATATTCCCACGGGAACGGGAACTATGCGGGTGAAATCACGGAGCGCTGCAAGTCCCTAATAAAATTAGATCGAATTCAAAAGAATTATAAACTATTTATAAAACCCTAGTCTCTGCTTGCGGCTATGTTCGCATAATAGTCCAAATTATCCCAAGGCAACATACTCCCGAGATCACCAGTAGCTTGTGTACTATTCGAGACTATAATCTATCTCTGTGTCAAATTTCATCAAGATCTGTTCATCAGTTCTGGCATGACTGAGTTACAAACATCCATCCACCCATCTATCCAAACTTTCACATTTATAATAGTAGTAAGAAATGCACACAAAACACCAAAAACATTTCTTCCAGCATAGGTACCTCTTTTTTTAAGGATTGAGAATCATCAAATGACTTCTCCCGCTCTGAGCTGAGCGGAAGGGAGTGTCAGACTCTTACTGACTAAACCCCACCCGTGTTCCTCCTAGTGCCCGCCGCGTTCCAGAGCCGCGGTGACTCTTTCGAACAAATTCAGGGTATTAAATGGTAGCCAAGTTAACTTATCGTATTCCACAGTTGCTGACACCGATGCGTTACCGATTGGAGAACGGAATTCGACACGAAACGATTGTAACTTGGCTAGGGGGGCGGTAAAATTTCATATCGTCTTTCAAAAATGGTAGCATAAGCATAATAATCAGCCTTTTAACGTTCCCACTGCTGGGACACAGGCCTCCTCTCTAGGAGAGGGAATGGGTCGTAATCCACCGCGCGGGTCCAGTGCGGGTTGGTGAATGTCACATGTCTTCGTTTTCCTTCACCGTTTTGACTAAAATGGTAGTCCATTGTACAAACCTCATAAGTAGTATTCTTCAGAAGAGCTTGAGTAAGATTCCTGATACCATTGGAAGGGTCTTTGAAGTCACTGGCCACATACTGTATGGTGGTCTGAAGAAGGTTTATCTTCTCAACGCCCCTGGCTGCCTCGTCATGGTCGTAGGACAGAGATAGGCTGGAAATAAGACAAGAATTAATAAGCATAGCATAATCAGCCTTTTAACGTTCCCGCTGCTGGGACACAGGCCTCCTCTCTAGGAGAGGGAATGGGCCGTAATCCACCACGCGGGCCCAGTGCGGGTAGGTGAATGTCACATGTCTTCGGATTTTTGATTCTAGGACATGTCGGTTTCCTCACGATGTTTTCCGTCACCGTTTTGAGAGCAGTGGTGATGAAATAAATTACACAAAGTAATGCGACTGGCTGAGTTTGAACCCGCGACCTGCAATTCGTAAGTCGGGACCGCTGCCACTCGATCGATTTTCGAAAAACAATGGTTGCAAATCTAGCAAACTTATTAATTTTACATTTTTACTTCTACTGGTATTACTTTGTTGTACCTATTAGTAGTACAGTAGTGTTAATTTGGGTGCAACTCAAGGCATTTATTGAAATAAATTCTTTGAGTATTTTTTTTATATTAACGTTGCCCATATACTTGGATTTACTCCTGTATCATGGGTGCGTTTACAAACATGTAAACTCACATACACAAGATACCCAGACCCGGAATAATCATCTGTAGGCCATACAAACATTTGTTCCGTGCGGGGATCGAACCCGCGACACGTAGCGCAGCAGCTGAACGCTCAATCACTGCGCCAACCGTGTCGTCGAGTTTTAGTTTGAGTTTTTCTTTGTCTTACTTACTCTGTATTAACAGCTAAGATGTGATCGTGTGTTTTGTACTGATAACTGCCTCTTAGTTCTATGGAGCTCAGTCCTCTGTAGTCATCTACTTCGTATGTCCTCTCTGCTGAAGACACTGAATCTATCTGAAAAAAAAAACAATAAATTGAGTCATATAAAAGCAAAAGCAGCAACATCCCATCGCAAATTTGAATTTAGTATGATGTTACATCAACTTTTCTTACCCGAATCTTAAAATTGAATCAAAACTAGCATTATCCTATACTTAATAAACATTTTAAATTTGGGTGGGTGGCAAAAACAGCAATAATACTATTTTTATGCTACCGTCATTCAACGTCAAATAAAAAGTCGCCTAGCGCCTTTTCAGTAAACAAGGATGTTGCTGCTTTTGCTTTTATATGACTCAAATATTAAAATAAAAAACGAGTGTGCTTTAGACCACACGACTGAAGTGAAACTTCTTTAGCTCCATCTATATGTATTTATATATACGTACTAGCTAACCCGACAAACGTCGTTTTGCCACATAAAAATAGATGAAACATAGATGTTATCCGATTCGCCACCCTAGCCGATATGCATGCTAAGATTCACGAAAATCGGTCGAGCCGTTTCGGAGGAGTTCAACCACAAATACCGTGACACGAGAATTTTATATATAAGAATATATATACACGCGCACTGCTCTCTCTTGCTCATACAGTGCGATACAGACAATAGGCCTGCAGCCCTACCATGACGTCTTAAATCCATCATGATTCCTGTTTCAGAGAGAGACGGAGTTACACAAGACGAATAGCGCTGTCCCTTTCCCTCACACTGAATCATGATAGCATTGGCACTTCGTAATACGGCCACACGACCCCAAAATGGTAGGGGAAACACTAGGCTGGTCATATTCAGGGCAGCGGAATTCATTCGAAAGAGTCACCGCGGCCCTGGGATGGAAAGGGCATTACGAGGAACACGGATGGGTTTTAATCAGTAAGAGTCTGACATTCCCTTGGCAGAAAATATTTGATAAATTTCTTATTCTTTAAAAATAGGGGAAAATAGTGGACATGGTACTCACCACAGCTCTTCCAGAATAAGCTTGAGACCAAGGCACAGACGCCCAGCTGTTTCTACTTCTAGCAGTTGGCACCTTGAGACTGGTGTATTTCTTGATTATGTTGCCTTTTGAGAGATAGATCATCGCGCAGATGTCGTCTAGGCATGGCTGGAAAATTGGAATGTGAATGTCAATATTAATTCATCAACATAACACAGTTAAGACACATTGATTAGAAAGAAAAAGCGTTTATTTACCAGAAAAAAATGGCAGTTATTGTTCTAAACTAAATCTAAAACTATACAACTTAATTTATGTTAGTCAAGATAACTTATAAACTAATGCAAAAAAACAATGCATGTCGTGGTTGTGGCAAAGAGGCTTCCACTCAGCATAATGCTGTGCCGTGGGATACCCACCGCACGGCGCTGGTTTTCAGTGGTCGCCTTACGGCCGAAACCAATAACCGATCTATCACATACTGGAGATAGAAAAACAAATGAAACAACAGAAAAATTATATAGGTTTTCTGTTGTTTCATTTGTTTTTCTATCTCCAGTATGTGATAGATCGGTTATTGGGTTCGGCCGTTAGAGGACATGACGTACGGAAATCAATAGGATAGATATATGTGATATCCTCCATCGATATACACAGGAAAAGTAAACACACAATAAAAAATACATACATCTATACTTATAATAAATCTGTAGAGAGGTCAATTCTGTACAAGGAATATATTTTCAAAATAACTATCAGGGGGTGATTAGTGATCGATACTGGTGCCAAAAACGCAATCAGTAAAATTTTTGTCTGTCTGTCTGTCTGTCTGTCTGTCTGTCTGTATGTTCTTTATAGAAACAAAAACTACTCGACCGATTTTAACGAAACTTGGTGCAATTATTCTTCATACTCCTGGGCAGGTTATAGTATACTTTTCATCACGCTACAATCAATAGGAGCAGAGCAGTGAAGGAAAATGTTGGGAAAACGGGAGAAGTTACTCCATTTTTTAAGCTTTCGTCGCGTGTGTAGCTTTAATGGTTAAAGTTACATAGAAATCATATATGACGGAAATATACTACATAAAATTATCTAAAAAATATCCCTCAACAGCATACGTCTATCTTTTATGCTTGACTCACAATAGCACGTGTAACTCCCGATAGCTTAGCAGTTCGGAGCTTGCTGATTATATTTGTTTACTCTTACGTTTATAATACTCTGGGCTGAGAATTTCAAAATCGGGGGTAAAGTAACTATTCCACGCGGACGAAGTCGCTGGCAGAAGCTAGTAATATAATATAAATAAACGTATTGTATTACATCAGACTCATAGAACTTCATATTATTTTATCAAACACAAGTGCAAGCATATTTATTGATTGATTAAGAAGTTTATGTAAATTATATGATCTGCCCGACGTTGTGTGAACTGACCACGAAACTTTTGTATCCACAAAGATTGCGTGAGTGTATTGAAGAATGTCCTTTAGCTAGAGGAGCTCATGGCTAAATAATAGCAGCCGCACGAGTTGACCACCAAGGTTAAGCAATGGTAGCCGGTCTGTGGATGGGTGACCATCTTGATATACCAAGACTCCTCCGTGCATCGGAAAGCACGCTAAGCCGTTGGTCCCGGCTTTCATTTGTAAATTTTTGGCTGAAAATTGAATATCTGACTCGTCTTGCCAAGAAGTACCGTGTTACCTAGTTAATAGTTTGTGGTCGGGTAGGCATCCGCTCCACATAAAATACTGGTATTCAGCTAAATCCGATTTGACTGGACGGTGACCCCAATATAGTTGGGAAAAGGCTAGGCAGATAATTAAAAAATGCCCCATTATCTGAGTCACGTTGATGTACAGGAAACTTCCATGAATGATTTATTTGTATCAAAGGCATTCTGGGTAGTCATGTCTGCGTGGTAACACTATAACTGCTTAAATGGTTCTGCCCGTCTGTTTACCTTTTACGTCTAAACGGCTGAACCGATTTACATTACACTTGGCACACATTTAAATAGACATAATCTTCCCCGTGCCAAGTTTCCCCCGAACTCGATCAACTGTTAAGATTTGAAGAGGAACGGACGAAATTTTCCATTTATAATATTAGTAAGGATTCTATGGATGTCCCGAGGATAGGCCAGCACAAAGTTGATCGCTTACCTCATTTACAGAATAAGTTCCAGTGTTCTTTGTCAGTTGAAAGTTGATGGATATCGCTCGCTTCAGATTCACAGACCAAGCTGGCTCCTGATGCCCCACGTAAATTGATTTTATGTAGCCGTTTTCCTGTAAAAACCAAACATTTCTTTGGTTAGCTAAATTCATATTCCTAGTAAAATATCGATGAAGTCAAAATAGGTCACTGTACATTTTTAAAGGTGGTGACGCGTTTGACAACACTAGTTCTTGAGTGGAGTTACTGATTTGTGAAACGTAAGGACGCCTTCTGCCCTGGATATGCGACAATTTTCGAAGAATGGGGCGTAAAAGCATCTTATCCATCGAATATCGGACAATTGATGAAGTGTTTGACTCCTTTTTATGGATGGGAAATCATCAGATGACTTCTTCCGTTCTGGGTGGAGCGGAAAGGAGTGTCAGATTCTTACTGACTAAAACCCACCTGTGTTCCCCCTAGTGCCCTTTGCGTTCCAGGGCCGCAGTGACTCCTTCGAGCAAATTCCGCAAACCCTAGCCACTGACACTATGGAAACCCGTCTTCATTGCTGACATATTTTTGAGGCGCGCGTGGAACACGACGCGCCGTCGACTCGGGCCTGGTTTTTACCGGACGACGAGTCAAGATTCAAGATTCAAAGCATTTATTTCAAATAAACCCTTTACAGGCACTTTTGAATTGTCAAGTCGAAAGAGGTGAAGCTATCTGCAGGTTCCAAAGCGTAGATCTCTATGGAGAAGAACGTGCAAGAAACTCCACGGACACTCTTTTAAATCATGTTCTGTATTACATAACTTTGGTTACATCCTTGGTGCTGCTATGTGTGAGGACAATGCAAAGAAAAAAATGGAAACTATAAAACAATTCAAAGTATGAAGATTAAAACAAGTCAGTGGCAGTTAAGAGGTGACCAGTCTCAACCGACGGCGCCCGTTCACGAACACGACGCGTGTATCGAGTCACCCATCGCTCGCCATCCGCAGGCCCGTGAATACGGTGGCCGGGAACGCCCTGCGACTCCCAACGCCGGGGGCATCTGCTTCTGTTCCTGCGGCTGGGGCGTGAGGTTTCCCTCTCCCTCGCGCAGTCTGCTTTCTCCTTCACTAGCATTAATGCTTTGCAGAAGAATATGACAACTTCCCATGCCTCCTCGCTACGGACCATGGATTAAACTAGGGTGGGAACCGAGAGGTCACCGCCGCCGAAGTGTTTGACTCTTGGATTGCTATAAACGGCCTTATGATCTCAAGGGATTATTTGTAGAGGTAGGGAAATACCTGGTACTCCAATTCCCATGGTTCTTGCAAGACTTTATCATCAGAGGTCTCCAGATCACGTACCGAGCCGTAGTTGCTACAGCATACCGTTTTCTGAAAGCAAACAAGCAACAATATAATCAATACCGCCCAAAAATCATGTAAAAACATGCTTAAACGCGGATGTGATCAGTATTTTGAACTTTGGTTTAAAACTTTAACGGCACGTTTTTTATTTTAAATGTCACAATTAAATCTTAATATTAAGTATGTATATAAAAGGGAAATACGACTCACTGATTAATCACGAAATCTCAAAAACTATAACACATACAAACATAAAATTTGGCAATTAGATCCTTATTATAAGGTGTAGACATCCGCTTAGAACGGATTTTACGAAACTCCCCCCTAAGTAGGTAAAACGGAGATGGAAATTGTTTGTACTAAATCTGCGCAGACGAAGTCGCGGACCATTTCGTCCACTAGTTGAATATAGATTAGAATAGAAAAAAAAAAACATATTAAAACAATCAATAACAAATTACACATGCCAAATAATACATTATAACTCATTGGAAAATTCTTTAACATAACTGATCCTGTAGATAAAATGACACTCAATCGGCGAAAACGGTTTTCGAAAAGGCCAAAATATCTCTGAAATATCACGTAATCACACCCAAACGTTTTGGCACTCCAATAACTGCTATCTCCAGTATTAACAGGTACAACCAGCTTAGCAGTGAAACAAAAAAAATTGCTCCTCACCTCAAGTTCATCCAAAGACAGCCTCGCCTTTGTGAAGTTATCATACACCTGTATATGCAGGTTCCCCTCTAGCTGCCAGTACGTGGTGCTCTTCCGAGGGTTCCAGGTCCCCGTGGACACGTTACTCTTGAGGACAAACACATACTCCCTGTGTTCTTGAGGGAAAAGCAGCTTGAGGCCCGTGTTCAGCGTGGCTACTGCTGTTATAGATGCTGAAATGATTGAAAAAAGATTGGTTTAAACTGCCTCTTCGACTGCGTACCCCAGTGGGCCGCTGCAAAGTTAAAATGGGGGTTTATTGATCTATCAAACAGTCGGTGTAAGTGGATTGCGGTTTAAACTATTTCCCATTTGCTGGAGTGCCCCAAATTTCCAAGATACCTGCAACCTAGATGACTGAAGCAACGCTTCCATGAAAGCAATAAACGTAACCACCTACTGGGCCCAAACAATATGATCTGATAAATCGTCGACAAGAAGAGCATCATCATTATACATAGTGTGCGCCTGTCACAGCCAATATGCCTACGCACAATAGGCACAGTAAATAGTTACTAAAGCTATGAATGTCGAGAAATATTTGTACTACTTACCAGTGAAGATTAAGAAGATTTTAAAATACATTTTGGCAATGTTCTGAAAAAAGAAAATTGTCATTGAGTTGTCTATCCATCATGATACCTATCGGCCGAAAGACGTCCACTGCTGGACATAGGCCTACCACAAGTGACGCCACAACAACCAGTCGTGTGCGTCTCGCATCCATCAGCTACCCGTGACCCTCAACAGGTCTTCGTTCCACCTTGTGGGAGGCTATCCAACGCTGCATCTTTGGGTACGCGGTCGCCACTCCAGAGCTTTACAGCTCCGTCGACCAGTTCTGCGAGCAATGCGCCCAACCTACTGCCACTTCAGTGCAGTCCATTAACAAGTTGTCATACTCCTATTTTTAATCTTTATGTGTTAAATATACCTACATAACATCTCTGTATTTACAAAATACAACTAAAGAAGATATAATATAGTAAAAATATATATGTACAAGTGGAGTAAAAAGGAGAAAAGATTCATAGGGCATCGAAAAATTCGTCCATATCGCTGTCAACGGGAAAAGTGCCCAGAACACTGGCCGCATTCCCACGTTGAATGGCAATGCTGATTCATTGACCAAAGAAAAGGCCAGCCCTCTGGTCACGTGAAGAGTCGACTAACTGCTTACTGATGAGCACTCGGACCCCACGGCTCTAGTGTTTCAACCCCAAACGGCTCAAATACATCATTCCCAATAAGGTTGTTGTATTTGCGCCGTTTGAGATTTTCTCCACATGCCGCAGCCGCCCCAGCACAACCCGCCGTGCTAAGAAGATGGAATAGCGCAAAGGTATCGACACACGTTGCATGTAAATGAGCACAAAAATAATAATACTATACCTAATTTTATAAACCTATCGCTTGCCGGTGAGTTTACAAGACTACCCAAGGCACTGGTCATGCTATGGGTGATTTTAGAAAAGGACCAGTATGGAAAGATGCAAAACAGGGTGTAATATCCCGCAAGTCTCCGTAGAAAAGAGAGGATGGTTCGACCGAACGGTTTTATCTGCCCCATAGTTGATATTTGGACTATTGTATACATTCAAACCGCGTGGAAAACCCTGATACCGCGATGCAGGATTTCGTTAGTTCGACTCGCTCTTCTCCGGTTTTGTTTTTACTATTGATAGGCACGCATTTTTCCACTATCTCATCATCATCATCATCAACAGCCTGTTGCAGTCCACTGCTGGACATAGGCCTCTCCAATTGCACGCCACTTAGATCTATTTTCGGCTTCTCGCATCCAGTTTCTGCCAGCCGTCCTGCGCAAATCGTCACTCCACCGTGCCTGAGGACGTCCTACACTACGTTTGCCGAGATGCGGTCTCCACTCTAGAACTCGTTTACCCCAACGGTTGTCCACTATCTCACCTCATGGTAAACGTGATCGAAGATGAAGTTCCCTTGACTAGAAATAACCTGTTCGCTCTTAGTTTAAAAGCGACCAAGTTATAGCTATCAGGAAACACAGACTCTGGCAGGGAATTCCAGTCCTTAACTGTACGCACAATGAATGTGTTCCCAAAACGTTTTGTGCGTGTGGACGGGATGTCCACCATGTAGCGATGGCGCATTGCCGCACGTCTTGTGGTCCGATGATGGAACGGGCTTGGCGGAATTAAACGATGCAGTTCTGTCGCACACTCCCCAAAATGCAATCAATAGAAAACTTTGGTAGAGAGTTCCACTCTTTAGATATGCCATGCCATCGAGCACAAGATTGATTCTCTTATTAATCATAACAGGAGGAGCTCGTGGCTAAAGAATTATAGCCACACGGGTTGATCTTCAAGATTAAGCAACGCTTGCCAAGGTTGGTCTGTGGATAAGTGACCATCTTAACATACCGAGTTTCCTCCGTGCCTCGGAAAGCACTTTAAGCCGTTGGTCCCGGCTGTCATTTGTAGATCTTTTGGCAGTCGTTACGGATTGTCAGAAGCCAGTAAATCTGACTCCAGTCTTGCCAAGAAGTACAGTTACCTAGTTAATGGGTTGTGGAGGTCTGGTAGGCAACCGCTCCACGTTAAGTACTGGTATTCAGCTGAATCCGGTTTGACTGGGAGCCGACCCCAATATAGTTGGGAAAAGGCTAGGCAGATGATGACTCATAACAGACCCGCCCCGGCTTCTGTCGGGTGCAATAATACGTCTTGGTAACATTATTGAAAACACTGTAACGTTTATGTAAATCTTGATTGTATTATAAACTCTATATGTAATGTGAACAAAGTGCAATTCCCACTAATTTTAAAGCAACGTTCTCAGTCGCAATGTGTTAATAAAACGATAGATTGCATCTGAAATTCGTATCGCAACATTGCTTGAAAGTTTGTAGAATGCACTTAGATCATTTTGGATACAATAAATTCGATAGTTTACAATATAAACGTGCCTTATCGAGTAAAAAGAATTTACAATCTTACGCGATTAATTATAAACTTACGTTGTTTGCAGTAATCCGGTAAAATATACACAATCCTTACTCGTATATTCTTTTTATCAAAAATCGTTGCGTTGTTTTGAAAACGAAAGCTGAGGAACAGACAAAGGGAGGCAGTGATTTGGTTTGAATTATGGAGAAGAGATACTGACACAAGAAGAAGATGTAGTGGAGTTTCAAAGCCGATATAACCACGGTCAGCGACCCCTAATGACAGCGTCATATCCTATTTTGGGCGACAACTAAATCCAGCACTTGACTCCAAAAATAACCCTTTATAACAAAATTCACTTACTTCAGATTGCACTTTAACAATGAGTTTAACACTTTCACTGCTGGAACGGCTATTATTATTATTAATAATAATAATAAATATTATTAATAATAATTGTTATTATTATATCACAGTCCGCGTTGTAATGTGTTCGGACATCGCCGCTTAAATGACTCTGACTTCGTTGTGTTGGGAAAATGGTGTAAGTGTGAATTTTGGATTTTATATTTTAGATTATTTTTTTATTGCGTGTTGTGTGTTTTTTTAATTCTATCCCAGATCTTGGAAAAGGCGTCTTGCATCCTTTCCTTCAAGGACCCCATTAATCCTCATACCATTTTCGAAGAAATTCTTCCATTCTGTGCATGGCGATGCTGATACCGCAGCCCGCGCGCCCCCTCCGCTACCGCGCGCGTCTAATCAGTCGTAAGCATGCCATGCATAGTCAATCACTGGGCCCCAAAACTGCTATTTTTATAAATTTGTCATTCCAACACGATCCCATTGTCATTTTGCTAAAAGTTCGTAATCTGATAAATTCATAATGGTCGATCATTGGTCGGTCAATGGTCTCGTAAAACTTTTTGATAATCGAGCTATTAAAAGAAATGACTGCACAACTACGTTCTAATGATAGGTCACTGATCACAGGAACCGTCAAAATTTTAGCAATCTACCGCATACGTCTGTCATTCATTTATTATTATGTACGAGATTACCGTTTTTTCAATGGAGTGTCAGTGGTTGACCATTGGAAAGTCATGATGACGCTTTTATATTAGTAGATTACCAAACTTGTCAAAATCAACCATTATGAAATCAATGATAGACCATTCTGACACTATTGTAATAGCAGGCTTGGGGAGCTCTCTTCCAGTGAGAGGATTTCTGTACTGGGGATCAGTACTTTTAGAGACAATCTCCTAAAACAATCAATTCCACACTATTCAACCTTATTGGGAATTATGTATTTGAGCCGTTTGGGGTTGAAACACTAGGGCCGTGGGGTCCGAGTGCTCATCGACTTTTTTGTGAAATCAGCAAACAGTTAGTCGACTCTTCACGTGATCAGAAGGCTGGCCTTTTCTTTGGTACGTGGTCAACGTGGCAATGCGGCCAGTGTTCTGGGCACTTTTCCCGTTGACAGCGATGTTGAACGAATTTTTCGATACCCTATGAGTCTTTTCTCCTTTTTATTCCACTTGTACATATGTATATATATTTTCTATATTTTATCTTGTTTAGTTGTATTTTGTAAATAATTAAGATAATGTTTATAAAAGTGCCATAACTTAGTTGTACAACAAATAAATAGTTTATTCAACACTTAAGAACAACACTATTAACTAGAACCAAACCTGAAACAAATGAGTAACATCGTGTAACAGATCAAACCAAAACCGAACTGTGTGTCTTTTACTCAAGACCGTGATCTTAAAGTTTTTAATTTTTATAAAAAAAAAAATGTGTTGCACGCCGCACACCTACGATACGCTTATGCCATATTCTTCGAGAAAATAGTCATGGATTAAGAAAAATAAAATAAAGAAAAAGAGTTTATTTGCGCCAAGCATGATGCATACCAAAAAAATTTCAAAAGTTTTTTTCAAGTTGGGAAGATATTCGCACAAAGCGGCCATCGCTCAGCGTAATCCATCGGGGTTGTATAAAAAGTCATTAATACGAAAAAATAATTATACAGGATTATTTGAATCGCGAAAAATAAAAAACAGCTGTTCCCTACATTTTGATGAGTTACCGAACTTAAATGTAAGGAACAGCTGATTATTTTTTCGCGATTTCAGGTTTGGTCCCATAGTAAAAGTTGTTCATAATGATCAATACAATGACCCCTTAAGAGGTTGTTGGTGTTTTTCAAATAACCCTGTATATGAGTGGACCAATATTATAAAGAGGAAAGATTTGATTATTTGTTTGTATTGAATAGGGTCCGAAACTATTGAATTGATTTGAAAAATTATTTCACTGTTGGGAACCTACACTATCCCCGGGTGACATAGGCTATATTATCCCAATTCCCACGGGAACGGGAACTACGCGGGTGAAACCGCGGGGCGCTGCTAGTTCTAAATAAATTGTTTATAAAATGGCTTAAAAACTGTAGCCTACCTTAGAAGTCACGTTATGCTAATTTTAAACTAAACTCTCATACGAAAACAAAATCTATCCTTCTTTTTCTCAATTCCATACTTACACCACTTCGCTACCAACTATCTTATCAAACAGCGTTGATAAGTCTCTTGACCTATAACCCTCATAATGAAAGACTCATTTAGACCCACCCATCATACGCTGGCCCCTCACATCTCATAGTCCTACCTCAATCTCAAGTCAATCTCTATATCCCAAGGAGGGGACACAGCTCAAGCTATTTTGGCATAGCTGTAGTACAATTTCTTAGAGTTTTATGCAAGGCCACTTAAATGAAAAAAAAGAAACGTTGAGGTGTGTGTTAGGTGCTTTTAATCTTCAACTCTTGTATTGGCACGAACTAGTAATGAATAATATTCATTCCCAGTTCGTGCCATTAATACGTAAGTATAATAATCTGTCTTCAAAATTAATGTATTTATGCACCACCGGTGTACATGGATAATTATATATTCTCACTGTGCGCACAGCAAAAACTCAAAACTCAAAGCATTTATTTCAATTAAACCCTTTACATGCACTTATGAATTGTCAAGGTCGAAAGAAAGAAATGAAGCTATCTGCACGTTCCAAAGCGTAGATCTCTATGGAGAAGAACGTGCAAGAAACTCCACGGACACTGTTTTAAATCAATAAATTGTTACAAAGTTGTGGATACATTCTTCTTGATGTTATTCCTAATGAGAGAACGATGTAGAAAGTGTATGATACAGGTACCCGGAGTGAAAGGAACAATTTACAGTACAAATAATTAAAATAAACCGTGGCAGCTGAGAGATGACCCGTCCCAGCTGACGGAGCCAAATGATAAATGTAGGTAACACATACGCCACCATCAGAGAGACTTTTGAGAGAGCATGACACTCCCAACCGCCAGGGCCCGTTCTAGTCAGACATAGATAAAATATAATTTATGGTACAAAGTACTCACACATGTAAAGAATAACAGCCGCACAGGTCGATCTTCAAGGTTAAGCAACGCTTGCCAAGTTTGGTCTGTGGATGGGTGACCTTAACATACCGAGTTTCCTCCGTGCCTCGGAAAGCACGTTAAGCCGTTGGTCCCGGCTGTCATTTGTAGATCTTTAGCATGATCAGCCTTTTAACGTTCCCACTGCTGGGACACAGGCTTCCTCTCTACGAGAGGGAATGGGCCGTAATCCACCACGTGGGACCAGTGCGGGTTGGTGAATGTCACATGTCTTAGAATTTTTGGTTCTAGGACATGCCGGTTTCCTCACGATGTTTTCCTTCACCGTTTTGAGAGCAGTGGTGATGAAATTAATTACACAAAGTAATGCGCCTGGCTGGGTTTATTCCCGCGACCTACAACTCGTAAATCGAGGCCGTTACCACTCGGCCACCACTGCACTGATCTTTAGCAGTCGTTACGAATTGTCAGAAGCCAGAAAATCTGACGTCTGTCTTGCCATGAAGAACCGTGTTCCCCAATTATTGGGTTGTGGAGGTCTGGTAGGCAGCCGCTCCACGTTAAATACTGGTATTCAGCTAAATCCGGTATGACTGGAAGCCGACCCCTATATAGTTGGGAAAAGGCTAGGCAGATTATGAGTACTCACACATGTGCAAAGGAGTGGAATTTCCTGCCAGAGTCTGTGTTTCCTGATAGCTACAACCTGGGAGTCTTTAAGTCAAGAGTGAACAGGTTACTTCTAGACAAGCGTGCTCCATCATCAACCACATAATCGATATCCTATAGGTGAGATTGTGCTCAAACTCGAGCCTATTTTTTCTTGTTTGTTTTTACCAAATAAGCTCCGAAACTACTGGACCATTTTTAACAATATTTTCACTAACTGAAAGCTACATTATCAGCGTGTAAGATAGGTCATATTTTATCGCCGTATTCCTACGGGAACGGGAACTACACGGTTGAAACCACGGGGTGCTGCTAGAAAATAAACAGTAGGCATACCATCGCGTCTAGGGTTGCGGAATTCAAAGAGCGCGCCTCAAAGAGCCGTCAGCAATGAAGACTGGGCCCCATAGAGTCAGTGCCTGCTAGGGTGCAGGAATTTGTTCGAAAGAGTCACCGCGGCCCTGGAACGCAAAGGGCACAAGAAGGAACACGGGTGGGTTTTAGTCAGTAAGAGTCTGACACTCCCTTCCGCTCCGCCCAGAGCGGGAGAAGTCATTTGATGATTTCCCATCCAAAAAAAGGGTTGCGGAATTTGTTCGAAAGTGTCACCGCGGCTTTGGAACGTAAGAGGCACTAGGAGGAGCAGGGGTGGGTTTTAGTCCCTAATTCTCCCAAGCGGGAAAAGTCATTTGATGATTTTCCATCCAGAAAAACAAAAGAAACGTTTTTAGACCTGCTTCGGCTGCGGCGTCGATGTCCAGGCGCCAACTACGTGGTGATCCTGGTCCATCTGTTCTCGAGCATCCTATAATGGCCCGGCCAATCCCATTTTAGTCAAAGTCCAATATTATATTGTACTAAGTTTAGTACAATATAATATTGGACTTTGACTTTTTTATAAAAGTTTGTCCTGTTCTTATCATGTGGTCTATATCTATATTATCTATACTTCTATACTAATATTATAAAGAAGAAAGATTTGTATTTTTATATTTTTGTATGTAACGAATAAACTCAAAAACTACTGGACCGATATCAAAAATTCTTTCACCATTAGAAAGCTATATTCACCCTGAGTAACATAGGCTATATTTTATTTCCCTATTCCTACTTTAACTCACATACATACCTTTTTTTTTTTTTTTGGATGGGTGGAGCGGTAGGGAGTGTCAGACTTTTACTGACTAAAACCCACCCGTGATCCTTCTTGTGCCCTATGCGTTCCAGGGCCGCGGTAACTCTTTCGAACAAATTCCGCAACCCTAGCAACTCACATACATACCTACAGTGTCGAATTGACAAAATATTGTCTTCTTAAAAAGTTATCCGAGTTATTGTGTGGCTTAAAATCGATGGCTAAGACTCGACCACACCATTGCTAAAAATAAACATGCAAGTAATAATTAGTGGTAATAATTTAAAAGCATAATAATAATGCTTTTAAATTACTTGCAAGTAATTTATTTTAAGATAAAATAACCCCGCTGTCGTCACACATTTATCCCCTCTACCGAAGCGAATAATCACAGTGGGGTGTAAAAACCTTAAAAATAGGTCACCAAGGGTTGAAATCTCCACTTTAAAAGCATTTCACCCCCGACCGATTAAATTATTTAAGGGCTTACAACCCCTTTTTGAGTAAATGGAACTAAAGGGGAGTTTTGTGCGGTTAAGCAAGTGGACGAAGGTTAGTAGACGGATGGGTAGATATTTGGAACAGTGTGTTAATGTGGATGATTTTTACGCTCGTGTGCGTGTTTATTTTTAGTTAGTAGCAGTAAGCTTTTTTAGAAAGGTATTAATAATATGTGTTTGTTGTTTTTAACAAGCTTTGAGTTTATTTAGTTTGGTTATTGGTTTGGAAACATGGGATATTCATTGCTTACTTGTTTTTATTTTTCATTTAAAAACATTGAATTTGCGATATTATTTGGTCTTCAACACTTTGGTATAGCTACTCTTAGTAAATTAACTTTAATATTTTTTCACATAAAAAAGGAAGACGATACAGTGCGTAAAAAACTCGTGTGACGTCACTACCCGCTACAATTTTTACCGGGCCGTGACGTCAAATGCTCCCACTCCTGATCTTTGATGCTTTTTATCTTCGTCAGTTTTTATAGATTTGATAAAGGAAAAAATACGTGTCCAATATTTTTCTATAATCTAACTGACAGTTTAAACATAATAATATATTTTTACTCAGGCAACATCCCTATTGGACAAAAAGTCGGTTTCTGTCAATGGTTTGAATAATTTCATGATTAAATTTCGTTTTCAGATAGTACCCCAGAGTTTCTGAAATACAAGCAGGCACCAAGCAAAGCTATGTTTCGACGCTTGCAGACGAAGATACTGACTGCTGAGAAATAATTTTTATATGTGATACATGCGAACTTAGACTTATCGAAGAACTGAAGAAATAGTAATAACGATACTAAATACCAATAGCCATTACCTTGTAATTGTTCCACCCATTTTTTACCTGTGTACACAAATAAACGTATTTGATTTGGATAATAAGCTGGGCCCCAAGTCTGCTATTTTTATAAATTTGTAATTTCAACACGATCCCATTGTCATTTTGCTAAAGGTTTGTAATCTGCTAAATTCATAATGGTCGATCAATGGTCTGTCAATGGTCTCGTAATACTTTTCGATAACCGAGCTATTAAAAGCAATGACGTTCTCATGGTAGGTCACTGATCAAAGGAACTGTAAATTTTTTTAGCAGATTACCGCATACGTCTGTCATTCATTAGTCATTGTGTACGAGATTACCATTCTTTGCCATTTCATTCATGGAGTGTCAGTGGTTGACCATTGGAAAGTCATAGTGACGCTTTTATATTAGTAGATTACCAAACTTGCCAAAATACAAATACAATACAAAAAAGTTTATTTTCTCTCTCACATAGCATTATACAAAATCAAAAAACAACCATTCTGAAATCAATGATAGACCATTCTGACACTATTATAATAGCAGACTTGATGCCCAGTTGGGTTTTCAAATAAATAAATAAATCATGAAATTACAGGATCATTACATCACTATTATACTTCTCTTTTCAAGTAGTACGTTTGTGAAACTCACTCCCACCTAAAATAAGAGACTGTAAAAATATTTCTCTCTTTAAATAATAAGTGAAAGAGCATTTTCTGTCCACGATACTGTGATACTGTGTATTTTAATAGGTATGTATTAATCAATTTTGATTTGTATATATAAATAGTTAATAATATGTTTTAGTTAAGTTAGTATAGTATATTTTAAGTTTCCCTCTCTGTCTTTTTACACACAATGTCTACATTTATTATCCCACTCTTCTGCCGCAGGTCTGCTGGAAGAAATTTCTATTGAAATAAGCAGTACCTTTGTGCTCTTGATTTTGTACAACATTTTCTTTTTTTTTAAGTTTAATGTGTGTACATAAATAAATAAATAAATATTACTATTTCTTTGCTCAAGTTCATTAATAAATTGTTAGTTTGCTACCAACTAATATCTTATACTTATTTAGAATTTCTGATTATTTAAGCAAATTCTGTTCACGGTACGCAATAAAAAGTATACCTATTTATGTGTTTGTGTAGTTCACTCCCACAAAAAAATGCGAGATGTCTTCAAGGAAGGTATTTTTTCAGTATTCTGTCGAAATATACCTGCTGTAAAATAAAACCATAGCTACATCGTTATACATTTTATTAATAATTTATAATAAAATCAGAATGCAATACTAAACATTTCATTATTATTTACAATCACATCTCAATTGTGTCCACACAACTCAACTGTGTCCATTAAATCTAGCATTTGCTTTTCGTTACATTCAAATATACATATACATATATGAAATTAAAATCAAACGAGGCTCCGTACATTTTGCTTTTGTCCATTATTATTTTTTTCATTAAACTGTAAAATAAAACCCAACAGAGGCTGGTATTAATTCAGCTAACTCTTCTATGTTTTGTTATAAAAGAAAGATAGAAAATTTATTAATTTGGCACACACAATGTGGAACAAAAGAAACGCAAAACTTGAAAATGAGTATTTTAAATCATTTTATTCATAATTATTAACCACTACACCAAAATAAACACACCAACATTGTACACTTAGGTCGCAATGTACGTTGTGACTTTGACTTTGAACTTTTGCTATTCGATCGACTCAGAAATGGCGAAAAAAAATCAGATGTTCAGTCCATTTGGTCGAGTTTTGCCAACATAAATGTATGATGGTGTTTTTGGATTGGTTTGATGCTAAAAATTGTTCCTATAATGAGTACTTACAATTACTCATTTTCAGATTTTGCGTTATTTCTTCACTTTGTATAAAAATACTGAAAAGTGCCTACCTAGTTTTCCAATTATACATTTTTAACAAAAAATAGAATAAACGGGCAACTCAGAAAAATTGAAAGGAATAGAAATACTCTTTATTGTTAACATATAACAAGAGGAGCTTAAAAACTAAGTTACTTTATTGAAGGATAAGAACCTCTTCCCTGAATATGTATGGTTTTATCATTGAAACCGGAACCATGTTAAAGTTGACTAAGTCCTATAAATACATACAGAAACCTAATCGTTCCTAAAAAAAAACATAATCCTTCTATACATTAAATGTACATAAAACCCTTTTATCTCACAAAATGTATGCAAAACTCCAACGTACAGACATTCCAATACTTTTACGTTTTACATAAATACTTAAAAATTACGTATAAAATATTTCAAATGTACCTACAGTATATTTATCTAGCGATCTGTAACAGTTTTTAAAATATATTTCTTAATATTAATTTTCAATCTAGACCGTATCTTGAATGTATAGAATGATCTAAATGTACAATAACACCAACAATCTTGGGTAATAGGGAAGATGCAATTACAGAATTCATAAACATGTTGTTATTGAAATGATAAAATAGCATAAAAGAAGGGCCACTGCAATGTTTTTATCAAAGAATATTGATTTTTAACAACTATTACGAATTAATATAACGTGAAACGGAACGTAAACAATCAGCGTCTAATGACGTCACGAACTTAAATTGTAATACGTGACAGTTCATGATCTCTGGCAGACAGGAGTGACATCATCATTCATTTTCGCGGGAAAAGAAAAACAGTCAGTTTATAATCGCAATTTTGGAAATACATTAAAGCGTATTAGTTTTTTAATTTTTGTATAGTCTATTTTACACGGAATTCTTTTAAATGAAAGCAAGATGCAAATATTGCATGTTCCCTATTCAGCAACGATTTTCGCAACATTCTGGTTTTAACAGCACAATTGTTAAAGCCAGAGAGTCTGACAACCAATCTTGCCAATAGACATCGTAATCAGTAACTGAGCATTGGAAGTCAGATAGACAACTCCATGTAAAATACTGGTATTCAGAGTTGAACTGGAAGTTGACCCCAAAATAACGTGACTAGTCAGATGATGATAATTTGAAAGACCAGAAAATCATTTTATTTCGTTTAGAGATTCACAAAATATGTAAAAAAATAATTTCAGTGTTGATAGACATTTTGTACATTCATAAGTCATGCTATACATTCAATTTCAGTGAAATATTTGGCAGTATTAAATAAAATTTCACAGTTCTATTATGCATGTTATCATATTAATACCTTCCCTTTGAGGTCTTAACAGCGTACTCCTCGCGGTACTTCATACAAACTCGCATATCCTTATTCTTGGAAATGTACGAACCGATTTTAAATAACCTTAGTACAAATACACAATATACCTAGATCTGACGCTGCTACGCTATTGGGACCCAAATTTTAGTAAAGTAAACCATCTGCTCCTTGTGATTAGATCTGTTGTTGATTATGCTAAAATTATATTTGACAGCTAGTTTTGTATAATACATATCAAATCTATACTAATATTTAAAAAAAAGATTTTTGTTGGTTGAACGCGCTAATCTCATGAACGAATTGAAAATTATTTTAGTGTTACATGGCCCATTTATCTAGGAGAGCGCGGGGAAAATAGTTTTAAATATGTAACATGGCGTATTGACGCCCATTTAAGAGCTTCTGAAATACAGAAGAATCAATATAAAGCAATCTCCAGTATGGAAGCTACCATTAAGAGAGAATACTTAAAGCATTTTTTGATAACATGCATTTAGGATTATCCATTTCATTTCTTGCTGCAAACGACACATAATTATGGGGTATTTTGACACACAGTCTAACTAGCCATTAATGTGGGACGCTACTTGTATCGATATTCTTGCGCCATCCTATCTTCCTTGCTCGTCATGCTGTGCTGATGCTGCCATTGTGGCTGCAGAGAACCTCTAGTGGCGGAAATATTATAACCTTGATGGTAGTTATATTTTCGAGCCATTTGGGGTTGAAACTCTCGGATCGTGAGGTCTACTCATAACTTATTTGATGATTTATCATGACGTTTTGTGAATACTTCGCGTGACCCAAGGGCTGGCTTTTACTAGTAGAGCCTTTAATAGTACAGATACTAAGATGTCCGTAGAACGAAACTTGAGGTTCTTTGCGAAGTGATTTTCACATCAAAAGAGGAGTAGTGGCTTGGCATCCCGAGTAATATAAATAGTACATCACTGTTAAGTGCAGGTAGCGAGCAATCTTTATGCCAGTGTTTAGTCAAGTCACATTATTGACTAATCTAGTAGGCTATAATGAAATCCAATATTATAAAATTACCCGTCAGAATCAGAGAATCACCCAACCCAGCGCTAGATAACTGGGGCCATTCAAGTATTACGTAAGCACTAAAGGGGGGCGGGGGGGGGGGGTTTCTTGATTTGCTTATTTCTGATGACATGGGGGATGGGGGGATCCGGGATGTGATTACGTCAGCAATATTGATTTATTTATTTTTTCAGATTTTCCAACCCAGCGAGGTCTTACCCACTGGGCTAACAACGCCCTAATAGTGAACTTAATTTCAGACTATATATTCCTTATTTCTAGACTTATTAACTGGTGCTACAAGAACCAATAAGGAAACCAGAACAGATTCAATAATACTTTTAAATATGTTTACGTACCTAAGCATGGGGTAAGGCCATGCTTACTTTTGCTAACGAGGGTCAAAAATGTCGAAAATTTTGCTTACCTAATACTTGAATGAACCCACTCACTCTGGGTCAGGTTTGTATGATATAATTTGACGTTTTAAAGCAGGTGGTGTCAAAAATGTATTATAATATGTCATTTGCAGCTGCCAATTTACTGCACAGCACAGCTTCTATACCAAAATTACAACAAATACGTAAACTATATACATTAAATAAGAACACAGTTTTATTTGTATTTACTTTGTCTTAAAAATATAACTAATTTAACTACTGTCGTATCATTTTTCTTATAAATTCGTTGCCGGTTTAAATACAGGTTTAATCGCTATTTCTTAAAATTGTAGACTGACATTTGGAATAAATGTACAGGATTAGAGATTATGTCATTTTGTCCAAAATGTACAGATTGACTTAAATAATCTGTCTATACATGTTTTGGGTAGGCCTTTGATTCACTATAAAATGTACGTATTCACCAATATATGTATGTATCTTTGGCACATGTTTTGGCCTTTATAAAAGTTTTTACACAGTAAATGATTTCTATATCTAACTCGAGTATTGTTCTTGACAGTTTACTCGCATAGTGCATCGCAAAGTATTCCGAGTTTTTAGCCTGCAGGGTGGTTTAATTTCAGAAGTACTGATAAGTATCGCTAACATTACGAAGCATTAGAGCGGGTTCACATTAGGTCTGACCGACAGTTTTATCGGGCCGACAAACGTGTCGGATCCATATTGGCATATGTATTTCAATAGCGCCGTTCACATACATAAAAGTGTCGGCTCCGTTAGTCTTGTCGGGTCGCCCCCGACAAAACTAACGGAGCCAACACTTTTACAAACTAAATACAGAACTTTTCGTCGTCCATCATATACAAAAGTCAACTCACGACTGACTGCTTTGTGACAATCCGGGCAGAAAAACGACCGTGCCGTCAGTGGTGTTCACATTAGGTCGGGTCGGCAGCGTCTTGTTTGAACAGCAACAACCGACAGTCGGTCAACGGTAAACTGTCGGTCCGACCTAATGTGAACCAGCTCTTACTTTTTTATTTTATGATGGACCTCAAGAACAATCACCAAGAGAAATTAATTGAGAACAGTCTTGGCCTCTATCTCGCCTGATGGAAGACGATGGATGAAATCTACAATGTCTACGATGAGCCAAGATATTGTACCATAGTGATGGTAAACTCGGTTTACTAACTCGAGTTGGGCTTAGATCGAGTCAACTCGAGTTGAATTCTATTTAACTCGAGTTGAATTCTATTTAACTCGATTTGAATACTCCCTTCGGCTGACGCTGGTATTTCTCCTTGTTAAGGTTATTGATACAAATAACCACACCACAGCCTAAAAACTGACATTTCACAACAAAAAAACCGGTCTTACAAACAACACCACACACCGATTTTTTAATAAACACTCCATCAATAACATCTTATTACACATATTTTAAACATGAAAAGTCACACTCCACTCACTGAGTTTCCACCATTTTACTTCTCGACTGTTATAAGTCACTTTTCTAGGCCGTTTTTCATTTAAAACCAAGTGCTTTTCAGTAAAGGCTACGCAACTATCTGCACGTGTTTCTTCTCCCGAGGTTCCTTTAAAACGTAGGAAGTCGTTCTTCTGAGAGAACCGACAGAATCTGAAAAAGTAAAAGGAGATATTATTAGAATTAAATAGAGATATGAAACAGGGATCTCTCTGCTAAAAGGAATTTGGTTTGACTATCACACTGTCTGGATTTTTAAAATTTATTTAATTTATAATGTGGAAAATGCTAAAAAAAAATTGCAGAATTCAGTGTGACCGCGAAACAGAAGAGGTCTCAGTATAGGTCCCTGATGCACACTCACTGTGTAGTGCATGAGGGCGCTGCGCGCGCGGGGCGCGTGCGGGGGACGCGGGCGCGGAGGCGGGGCCGCGCCCGCCGCGCCGCTACGACCAGCGCAGCTCCTTCAGCTCCACACTGCTGCTGCGAGAGTGCTGGAACAACGCGATGCATGAAGTCAAACGCTTAAGATAAGTCCAATTAACCTATAAAGTTCATGTCATCTATGAGAGTGTATCAGTTGTATCCACCACACGGACGCAAAGTGGTCATGACATTGGACACAGGATTTCAAATATTGGTTCAAGATCAAGATTCCAAGATAATTTTACGACATAAATAACTCCCTACAGCAGGTCCATAATTGATAACTGCTCAGAATTTAATTTTAAATGAAAAAAAAATCAAATGATTAAGATTAGCTTTACTAAGTGTCAAAATAAGTGGTGAAATAGTATTTAATAAAGAAAAACTAGAATTCGCCGAAAACTCCGTTTTCTGAAGATCACGCGCAATGGCTATAATTTGGTCCTCATTTAAAAAATGGCTAAGTTTCTTGCACGTTTTTCTACATACATGTTTACACTTTGGAACGTGTAAATAGCTTCATGTTTTTATCTGACCAACTTTGACGATTCAAAAAAGCCTTTGAATGGTCAATTTTCAAAAATAAATAACGGCATTACAAATAATTACAATTGAAGTGTATGTACATAAAATACATATAGCAAAAATATCAATTAGTAAATGAGCCGAAGGAAGAAGTTAGTTTGAAATAAAAGCTTTAAAAAAAAAATCTTTAATTTACGATAGTTATTTAAAAGAGATGGGTCAATTCTATTATCGTTGATATCTCTTCCTTCTCACCTGGTATCTAGAAGATGCTGGAGGCACGTGTGTGGCTGGAGAGCACCTGGAACAGCCAGGTCTTAGCACAGTCCTGCTGGAGGAACCGCCTCGCATTGCTGTTCTTAACTCCTGAGAAAATATTATCACAAATCATGGCGAGTAGGGGACTCGCTTTTTATGGATGGAAGATCAACTTCTTCTGGGCAGAGTGGAAGGGAGTGTCAGACTCTTACTGATTAAAATCCACCCGTGTTCTTTCTAATTCCTTTTGTGTTCCAAGGCCACAGACTCTTTCAAACAAATTCCGCTACCATAGTAAGTCCCTTAACAAATCAGTTTTAAATGAAATGGCAAATAGGATACAGTTGATCAACGGCCATAAGGTGAAGGGTATTGTAGTTTAGGGAAATCAAGTCGTGACGTACATGAAATCACGTATTCCGAATTAGATTTGATCGGTTCCGCAAACGATGGTGTCTACAGTATCAACGTTCACAATTTTTATATTAATTGATTGCTACTAATATCTAATGTAATATTTGATATTTATATTTACGCACACAAATGTACAGAGGCAGACTTAATGCCTTAGGCATTTTCTACCAGTCAGCATTTGGGTGTTGCAGAGAATAACTGTGGTACCGTGTTATAATAATAATAATAATAGCAACACTCTCGTTAGCAACACCAATATTTTTTTGTCAATCACGAAGATTTTCCTAAAATAATAGTTTTTTACCTGATTTCTCTACGATTTCGCACCACAAAACTTCCAGAAATAAATTTATCAGTTAATACAGACTCCACATAACTAACACAGCGAAAAAATGCATGAAAAAAAGGAAAACAGTGGATCCCGGACAGATGACATATGTCATTAATTAAATGACGACGATGAACATGAAAACGCTGAAATGAAATAAAAGTATGTTAACGAGAGCAGCGAAACGACGCGCACGCCCACCATCCCCGGACCCGTCGCTCAGCTTCGCCTCGCCGCCGCCGGACAACGGATCTCCAGTGTCACCGGCGGCTGCAGTCGCGTCGAGCTCGAGCGACGAGTATTTCTCCCCGCCGACGTCGCCAACACCTGTACGTCGGCAGGGGAGAGGCCGGCCACCGAGAAGCTTGGGACCTAGGGGCCAACCGGCCCCGAGCCGGGTCCCCGCTGCCGGTGGTTGTGTGCAGCGCATGAGATGGACTCAGTCTATAAATGAGAACGTCATGCGCGCATATTACGGGTCTACAGAGGGGGGAACTAACCTCACTGCGTACCGTCTTAGGATGCTGTCTCTGTTTCAGGACCTAGAACCGACTGTTAACGTCTCCGCCCAACGATTGTCGGATCAGGTGCGAGTCATCCAACGTAGCCACAGGTTGGACGACGCCGCACTTGATAGGCTGCGCTCAGAGGTACTTAACAACCTTATCATCCCGACCCCGACACAAACCATGGAACAGGTGCCAGCTAGTAGCACATTAACACCGCGGTCCATTAATGTTTGTGACGAGGTAGATGATAGGGTTGATATGGTAAGTAGTCAGTGCAACGATCGACTGAGGAGCGCGCTGGAGGATGCGCTTCGCGAGTACAGATCTACTCCGACCGAACTTAGGCCCCGATTACCACGGTTGCCTATGCACAAAAAGAATAGGGCGCTGGTGTGTGCCTTGGACTCGCTGCTTAAGAATATCTTTGAAAGCAGCGAGAACCTTATTGATACGCACTCAATCCTGTATTGCGGGGCTGTTGCCGCATGTCGTATAGCAAATGTGAAGTTTATAAATAGTGACGGAGCTATACGACCAAAGTCTGTTGCACCAGCTTGGCAATGCAGGATCGAGCGGCGTATTGATGAGGCCAGGGTACTCATCGGCAAACTATACTGCTTCAGGGAGGGCAATACAAGACCACGCGTGATGCGCTTTGTGAGGCGGGCATTTTTGGGGACTCAAATTAGCCCTCAAGAATACATGTCCCGTGTCACAGAGCGCATCGACTTCCTGAAGCAGAAAGTTTGTGCATGGGCGAACCGTATTCGGCGGTATAAGAGGCGGGTTGACCGGTACTCGCAAAACCGCATGTTCCAGAGCGATGAGAGGTGGGTATACAGAGCTTGGGAGCGACCTGAGCAAAGTGTGACGGACGCGTGCCGGCCGGATGACGTTGCCACGAATACATTCTGGCGAAGTATCTGGTCGGTACCCGTCTGTCATGCCGAGGGTGGCTGGATGCGCGACGTCGAGCGCGTGTGTGAAGCTATACCACAAATGGAAAAAATTAACATCACATCATTAGATGTAGCTAAAGCAGTCCGTCCGTTACCGAATTGGAAATCCCCTGGACCGGACGGACTGCACAACTTTTGGCTTAAGTGGTATAGCAGCTCACACGCACTCCTGGCATCTCAATTCCAGTCATCCTTAGAGTCTGGGTCGCTACCACAGTTTCTAACAACTGGCGTTACCCACTTGCTCCATAAAACTGGTAGTCCCGCGGAACCCAAGAATTATAGACCGATTACTTGTTTGTCGACGGTCTATAAACTTCTTACATCCATCCTGAGAGTGAAAATTAATGAACACATTGAGACTAACTCCATTATGTCCTACTCTCAGAATGGATGTAGGAAGGGGTCCCGTGGAACTAAGGAGCTACTCCTCATAGACATGGCCATTAGCCAACAGGTTCGTCGCTCCCGCAAGGATCTGTCGACATGTTGGATAGATTACAAGAAGGCCTATGATTCTGTGCCACATACATGGCTCTTGAAGGTGTTGGAGTTGTACAAAATAGATGCAACTCTGCGCACCTTCCTTGAGTCATGTATGAGGCAATGGAAAACGGTCCTTCGCTATCCAGGATGTCGACCAATTCAAGGGAGTGACGAGCCTGTATGGATTAAACGGGGAATATTTCAGGGCGACAGTTTGAGTCCACTTTGGTTTTGCTTAGCTCTGAATCCTCTAAGCACACTGCTGGAGGATTCAGACCTGGGCTACCGGTTGAGAAGAGGTGGTCAGGCCATATCTCACCTTCTTTATATGGACGATCTGAAACTCTTTGCCCCCAACAAGCTACGACTGATGGAGCTACTGAAGGTAACTGAAACCTTCAGTAGTGACATCAGGATGGAGTTTGGTGTGGACAAATGTGCAGTCATGCATGTAAAGAAAGGGAAGATTATGGAATCTGAGGGAATTCAACTCTCAGATTCCATACAGGTTAGATCCCTCAGCTCGACCGAAACCTACAAGTATTTGGGTATGTCGGAAGCGTTAGGCATTAATGTTGCTGACATGAAACAATCGTTGAAGGAGCGCTTCTTTGGACGCCTGAAAAAGGTTTTAAACAGCCTTTTGTCGGGCGGAAATAAGGTGCGCGCCTTCAACGGTTGGGTCATGCCAGTACTAATGTACTCTTTCGGCATACTCAAATGGACTCAAACCGAACTCGACGCCCTGGATAGGAGAGTCCGTACACTGCTGACCGCAAATCGGATGCATCACCCACGATCGTCGGTGATGAGACTGTACATCCCGCGGAAGTGTGGAGGTCGAGGCTTTTTAAATGCTAAGACTCTCCACAACCGCGAGATGTGCAGTCTCAGAGAATATTTTCTCAAAGTTGATGTGGGTATGCACCGAGATGTGGTCGCAGTTGACAAAGGACTCACCCCGATGTCCATGGCTAACGAGAACTGGCGCAAACCTGTGATACAAACTACAGATGACCGTAAGGAGGTATGGAAAGGCAAGGAGCTCCACGGGCGCTTCTATCGGGCTCTCTATGGGTCCGATGTAGATTTCTCAGCGTCCGTGGCCTGGCTACGTTTCGGTGATCTTTTCGGAGAAACTGAAGGTTTTGTATGTGCAATTATGGACGAAGTTATCCTAACGAACAACTACCGGAGGCATATTATGAAGGACGGGACGGTTGACGTGTGTCGGGCATGCCACCGTCCGGGTGAGTCCATCAGACATATTATCTCTGGTTGTTCTCGTCTGGCTAACGGCGAGTACTTGCACAGGCACAACCAAGTAGCCAGGATTATCCATCAGCAACTTGCTTTGAAATACAAACTTGTGGATTCTGAGGTACCGTATTACAAGTATGTGCCCGACCCAGTTCTTGAGAATGGCCATGTCACGTTGTACTGGGATCGGTCTATCATCACTGACAGGACTATTGTCGCCAATAAGCCTGATATAGTGGTGATAGACCGATTAGCGCGCCGCACAATGATAATCGATGTTACCATCCCACATGACGAGAACCTCGTGAAAGCTGAGAAAGAGAAACAAATAAAGTATCTCGACTTAGCACACGAGGTTGTCGAAATGTGGAATGTGGACTCGGCTGTCATTGTGCCGATTGTCATTACGGCCAATGGCCTAATGGCCAAAAGCTTCGACGACCATCTGTCGAAGCTGGCGTTACACGGTTGGTTAAAGGGCCTGATACAGAAGGCAGTACTCCTCGATACGGCTCGTATTGTGAGGAGGTTCCTTTCTCTGGAGCCCTAACCACCGGTAGCTTGGACCCTGCTCCCGACACCGGCGGATCACTACTTTTTATATTTTTAAATGTTTTTTTTTTTAATGTGTTTGTTTTTAAGAAATATTTAAAAATATAAATTAGTATGTAAGTTAAATAAATAAAGGAAATAATAATAATATTTTATTTGCATAAAACATGGTATACAAGATGGTAACATGAATACACTGGTAGGTCCTACATGTTTTGCTTTATGAACATAAGCGTGCAAATTTACATACATGACAACAACATACAACCACTGTCATCATCCGATTTTATGCTCTAGAAACTCCTTGACAATATAAAAACTATTAACAGATAGCCATTTGTATAATTTATTTTTGAACAATCTTATATTTAATATTTTAAATTCCTCTGGTATCTTATTGTATATCCGGACACACATAAACATGCAGTTTTTGTTATATTTTGCAAGCCTAGGTAAAACATCTAACGCGAGCCTGTGGGGGTCCCGACGGCTTCGAGGATTAAGATCGATTGCTTTAGTGAACAACTCTCTGTGCCTACTCACAAACATACAGATTTCAAATATATAAAGTGATGGCAATGGTAACAAATCAAGTTTTTTAAATATTGGCCTGCAGGATTCATCCGGTTGAAGCCCATATATAGCCCTAATGCATTTTTTTTGTGCAACAAACGCTCTACTTTGATCGGTGCTATTACCCCACATAATTAAACCATAGCGCAGCACTGATTCAACATACGCATGATATGTTGTTATTGCTGTCTTAATGTTTGTTATGTTTCTGATCCGTTTCAGTGCATATACGAACTTGTTAATTCGTTTGGAAACTGTGTCAACATGTGCTTTCCAATTAATATCTTGATCCAAAGTTACGCCTAGAAATTTAGTTTGAGACACTTCATGAATTCTATGTATATTCAATTTAATATTATATTTGGCATTTGATTTATTGAATTGTATATAAACGGACTTTTTAAGATTTATAGCTAAGTTATTTTGATTTAGCCATTCAATCAGTCTCTCAATTACATTATTTATTTCAGTCTCATGATCATTAATTGTATTGGTTTTTTTATCAGATGTCACAATAATAGAAATGTCATCAGCGAATAAAATAAATTTATGATTCGTTATATTAGTAATAGAATTGATGTATAATAAGAATAGAATAGGTCCTAATACGCTCCCTTGTGGGACGCCATATTTGATATATTTGATGTCAGAATAATGCGATGTCATATCATTATTTTTATCCACTCTCGTAATAGCAACACGTTGTTGTCTATTACTTAAGTAAGAAGATATCCATAGAAGTGCAATGCCTCTAATTCCAATTGCCTCCAATTTTTGTAATAATAAGTCATGAGAGACTAGATCAAAGGCCTTTGAAAGGTCAAAGAACAGCCCAGTAGTATAATGGTTGTTGTTAATATTCGTTAATACTATCTTAATAAGATTGTAGATAGCTAACGTTGTTGATTTATTTTTCTGAAAACCAAACTGTTCCCTCCGTATGATATTAAATTTATTACAGAATTCAATTAGTCTTTTATTCATGCACTTTTCAAATAATTTTGATATAATAGGTATTAAGGTAATTGGGCGGTAGTTATTAACGTCTGTCTTTTCACCAGTTTTATGAAGGGGCTTAATTATTGACATCTTTAGTGCTTCGGGAAAAGTGCCAGTTGAGAATGATAAGTTAATTAAATACGTTAATATTTCAATTAGTTCATTAGTGCATGCTTTAAAGATTTTTGTATTAATCTCGTCATAACCCTCGGAACTTGTGTTGTTCAATGACATAATCTCTGCTCTAACTTCATTTTCGGACACTGGATTAAGGAACATCGAATGGGCCATTGAACACTCATTACGTGGTTTTTCATATTTACTCAAAGATTGTCCCATATTTATATAATGGTTATTGAATGCTGTTGCTATAGCTACAGGATCTGAGAGTAAGGTATTGTCAATTTGAATATTTTCAATGCTGGGAATATCGGTACTGTCTATGATTTCATTTTTTATAACTCTCCATACCGCTTTGCATTTATTTTCACTGTTATTTATAAATTTTATGTTTGAGTTCTTTTTTGATGTGTAGACACATTTTTGTAAAATCTTTGAGTATTTAATGTATTCTGTTTTATTTTTTATATTTTTAGTTTTATAATATTGATAACGCAAAGATCGTTTGGTTTTGCAGCTTTGTTTTAAACCCTTGGTTCTTAGTTCTGTTTCTTTTTATTGTTGACATTCACTTTTATTTTTATTTTTGCGAAACATAAATTATGGAACAAACATAATGTTTCGTGAAAACAATTGAATGCTTTATTTAAGTCATTTTCTGCGTAAGCCTCTGACCATGACAGATTACCTATACATTCCTTAAATTTTTGGATATTATTCAAGCTGTAATCTCTTTTGTAGAAATGGTATGCCGTCTGATTTTGTATTTTATGTTTCAAGGGAAAACTCAACATTTGCGCTGTGTCGTGGTCGGATAGGTGAAGTGGCAATATGTTATAATGTTGCAGGTGCAATAAGGAAAAAAATGGAGGAGGAGGCCAGCTGCCCCCCCCCCCCCCCTGAAAATCTCACTTCTGAATAAACCGCATAGTAGACATTGGCAAAATGCGCGGTGCAATTTGGTATGTTAAGTATTTTTCAGGTGTTTTTTTTATATTTTTATTTCGTAAAACATTTAATTTTAAGCCACTAATTTTAAGCTTTTTTTTTTCCAAGTAACAGTTTTTTTTTTAAATTATTTTTTAAAGTATTGGTCGTGATGACGTCATTTCATAGACTGAATAGCTTTAACTCTTTGCTGGTTACAAGTATTATTGTGAAAATAAACACAATCTTGTGTTATAGAGAGCTAAAAATAGAAAAATAAGGCATAAGACCCTAAAATCTCCAAATGGTTTTGGAATCAGCGTAGGTTAATTTTTACTTTACATATCGAATTGCCATAAAAAAAACCCAATTAAATAACTACCTATAAAGCAGAATCGTTTGCGGCTGTTTGCTGTTTTGTTCTTACCTGTCCCATTTCACTACACAGTGACTGCCTTCCCTGAGTGGCATTCTTCTTAGTGTTCCAACAAAACTCTAATATCGCCACTACTATCGCTAGAGCTAGCCCGCACAGCAGAGTAACGAAAACACCACCTAAAAAGAGAAATTATTCAATTATAATTGATGGGAAATCATCAAATGACTTCTCTCGCTCTGGGCGGAGCGGAAGGGAGTGTCAGACTCTTACTGACTAAAACCCACCCGTGATCCTTCTTGTGCCCTTTGCGTTCCAGGGCCGCGGTTACTCTTTCGAACAAATTCCGCAACCCTAGCACGCACTGACCCTGTGGGGCGCCGTCGTCGTCGAGAATTGGCCCCCTAGATCATATGATTTATAACCACTGAATTTGTTTTATGGAGTTATTTGAAATCAAAGGTCTATACCAACCAATCCACAACCACCAGTGCATTGGAGGACAGACGGACAGACAGATAGACGGACGGACAGCTGAGTCTTAGTAATAGGGGTTTACCTTTTGGATACAGAACTCTAAAAACGGACTCCGAATGAAAGTAATCGGTGACCCCTGCTATATTGGATTTAAATACTAGATCAGCTTAACCTTTACGGCACAACTAGCCCAAAAATATAAACAATCTAAGTCTAGCGACACATCTACAGAAATAATAGAAATTCAACAAAAGATATTTAGGCCCTGTAAGGGCCTGTGCACACTACGTTTTAAACGCGCCGTTGACGCGCGTTTTTAGCGATACGCGCGCGAGTCACGCGTCAGACGCAGCCTGTACGCCTTTGCACAAATGTATTAATTCAAACACGCGTTTGAATCGATACATTCGCGTGTGTAGCGACACAGACGCGATGCAAACGCGCGTGTGTATTGATACAAACGCGCTGGCATATTGCGTTTTTAAGCAGAACCTCGTCTATAGTGACAAGATGGCGTCGGTCGAGACAGCATTGATTGCATACGCTTTATCATTATTTTATTTTTTTAAAGGAAGAAGTAAAATTACCGACGTTTGACGCCCATTTACAAGCGAGAGAAGACTGTGTTTAAATTGATAATCGATAACGCGCGTTTGAATCGATACAAACGCGATACTAACGCGCGTGTTTATCGATACAAACAACAACACAAAACTGCTCTGTAGGCGCATAAAAGCTTGCCGTCGACGCACGTCACTAAAACGCGCGTCAACAGCGCGTTTAAAAAACGTTGTGTGCACAGGCCCTAAAAGCTTTTTAAATGACCAGCTACAAATCAGATCGATAGGATCGGTCCAGCAGAAAGACTAATACGGAAATAGCAACAGAATAACGAAGAAGTAATTTCGGCAGGTGTGTCGCTACACTAAATCTGGTGAATACATAGGAAGAAGTGACTTCTCGGCAGTTTACAGAATAGTAGACCGCATCAGCACTTACCATCCGGTGAGACAGTGGTCAATCTTGAGCCTGAATGATAGAAAAGGATGTTGCATATTAGCATAATCAGCCTTTTAACGTTCCCACTGCTGGGACACAGGCCTCCTCTCTAGGAGAGGGAATGGGCCGTAATCCAGCACGCGGGCCCAGTGCGGGTTGGTGTATGTCACATGTCTTCGAGTTTTTGGTTCTAGGATATGCCGGTTTCCTCACGATGTTTTCCTTTACCGTTTTGAGAGCAGTGGTGATGAAATTAATTACATAAAGTAATGCGCCTGCCTGGGTTTGAACCCGCGACCTACAATTCGTAAGTCGAGGCCGTTACCACTCGGCCACCACTGCTCTCCTTGAATCCAATTCAGCACTTAATGATATCTTAGTTCAAATCTATCCAACCACTTCGTCTACTGGGCGTACAAACATTCATACACCCACTCGAAAATCATTTCTGTTCTTATGGGGCACTAGCATCGCCCCGCAGTTTCACCCGCGTAGTTCCCGTCCCCGTGGGAATATGGGGCTATAATATAGCCTATGTTCACCGTAGATAGTGTAGCTCCCCAACAGTGAAAGAATTTTTCGATCAGTCAAGTAGTTTCGGAGCCTATTCCATACAAACAAACAAAGAATCAAATTTTTCCTCTTTTAATCTTTCTTATATATAAAATTCTCGTGTCACAATGTTAGTTACCATACTCCTCCGAAACGGCTTGACCGATTTTTATAATTTTTTTATGCATATTCAGTAGGTCCGAGAATCGGCTACTAGCTATTTTTTATACCCCTAAATGATAAGGGTTGTCCACCCATAAATTTATTTTAATATTTTTTGACAGAATTGTTTGTTTTTATTTTTTTATGATACTGAATACAGAAAATACATACAATCCTAAATTTTCACCCCTCTACGATAACCCTATTTTTTTTTTATTTTATATGGCAAAACAACGTTTGCTGGGTCAGCTAGTATTAGTATAAATTAAAAAACATAAAGATACAACTCTCAAAAGTCTTGTACTTAAGGAACTCTCATGAATGTTTATTTTCTTTCTATCTATTTATTAAACTTTGATTTATTATTTATTTTATATTGTTATTAACGCTTAAACACGATTGTTAAATATATTTTATTAAGTGTCACGTATCTGTCACCCTAGTGATTTTTCTCTATGTATCCTACTGCCTATCTGTGAAAAGCGTTGTGGGCTACAATATTGTGATATGTTTTCTGTATTGTCTTTGTCTTCTGTGTTTTATATTGTAGCTGATTGTTGTTCCTTTTAAAAAAAAAAATTAAATAAAAACTCACCAATATTCTGAACTCCAAGCGGATTCGCCTTGCTGTCTTTCCCATCTCTATTACAGACGTCTCCGGTATTTTTCCACCATTTATCGTAAAGGATCTGAATGACCCCTTTCTCTTGCAGTTCTAGTATAGCTAGGGATATCTTGTCCCGCCAGGGACTGCCTTTCCAAGTCGCTATGCCATAGCCCTGATAAAAAATAGATGATAATTACACAAAGTTATCCTTACTTTTATTATAAACTAGCTTCTGCCAGCGACTTCGTCCGCGTGGTAATAGTTACTTTACCCCCGATTTTGAAACTCTCAGCCCGATCGGTTTAAAATTGACAAAGTTTCATACAAACGTTCATCCCCTATTTTATCCCCTTGGGGGTAGAATTAATCAAAATCCTTTCTTAGCGGATGCCTACGTCATAACATCTACCTGCATGCCAAATTTCAGCCCGATCCGTTCAGTGGTTTGGGCTGTGCGTTGATAGATCACTATGTCAGTCAGTCAGTCACTTTTGAGTTATATATATTTAGATTACACAAAGTAATGCTGGGTTTGTAGCCGCGACCTACAATTCGTAAGTCGGGCCGTTATCATTCGGCCACCACTGCTCTAAAAGTTCCAAGTATTTTATTGTTACTAGCAGCGTACACGTATTTTTTCTTTTTTCACGTAAAATTGATTGAGTCAGGCGTTACTTTGCGGAAATCCATTTTAAATTTGAAAATGAAAACAATATATCTAGTTTTAATTTCCGCGAATATTAGTGGGTTGCAGGTATGCACCTCCCTCCCGCCCGCTATATTATGCACATGCAAGTTTACTGGGCAAATGCAAGGATTTTAAGCACATGCAGGAAGGCAATGCAAAACCCAACACCATTACCGACACGTGTTTCGCCTCTCCACGAGGCATCCTCAGGGGACGTGTTGACTCGCTGACCGTTGAGTTGCGTTGGGTCGCAACTCAACAAACGGAAATTAAAACTAGATATATTGTTTTCATTTTCAAATTTTTTCACGTAAACAAAAAATGAAGACGATACAGTGCGTTGAAAACTCGCGTGACGTCACGTCGCGGGTAAAAATTGTAGCAACGTAGTGACGTCACGTGAGTTTTCAACGCACTGTATCGTCTTCATTTTTTGTTTACGTGAAAAAAGAAAAAATACGTGTCCAATATTTTTTGTAAATCTATCAGACGGACGAATTAGATTTTTAAAGTAAAATACCCTATTGCTTACTATACCTTTGAATCCAACAGCCCTCCAATCTGCGTGAGGTTGCAATCCCTCTGCACTCTGTGGTCCAGCATGGTGGACTCCATGAGGAAGGCGTAGTTCCCCGCGAGGACTCTCCTCACTCCCTCCTCGTAGGAGGACACGAGTGCGGGAGGGGACGCCCCTGACATGTGCACCCACATCTTCTGGTATATGTCTATATTGGAATCCTGAAATGGGGATAGGAAGCAATTGAGCTAGTTAACTTGCTTAACTCTCATTGGTCAATTAGTGTCATATGCTATGGAAGCAGGCATTACTGGCTGCTGTACATCTTGAAGGGTTGTGGACAGCCATCTTAACCCACTGTAGTAGTACTGGTCACCATGAACCACTGTGGTAGGCCATCATTAGGCCCGAGTCGACGGCGCGTCGTGTTCCACGCGCGCCTCAAAGAGCTGTCAGCAAAGAAGAAATGTGTCCCATAGGGTCAGTGCCTGCTAGGGTTGCGGAATTTGTACGAAAGAGTCACCTTGCCCTGGAACGTAAAGGGCACAAGAAGGATCACGGGTGGGTTTTAGTCAGTAAGAGTCTGACACTCCCTTCCGCTCCGCCCAGAGCGGGAGAATTTATTTGATGATTTCCCATCCAGAAAAATGCCATCATTAACTTCGTTGACAGGCCATTTTGAGCCACGATGATATGTCACCATGGGAAACTGAGGTAAGCTGTAATATGAGCTAATGTGGTAGGCCATCATGGACCTCGTTGCCATGCCATCTTGGGTCACTGTGGCAAGCCATGAGTTCAATTCATTCAATTCATTTATTTATTCGATAACGATTTTTACATCATGTCTGAATTCCTACAGCTATACAATACATATTTAATAATCACTACTCATGCAATCCATATTAAACAATTACAAATCCAAGTAAAATTAAAATCAAAATAATAATAAGAATAATACAATAATAATAATTTAAAAAAAACATATAAAAATGAGTGGCCTTCACGGGCCACTGTTTTTATTGAATACTATGGCTGGCTACGGCAATTGTTTGCATTAAGAGCGTGTACGCCGTATGGCATTTCATACATATTTTCAAGTCGCTATTTTGTGAAATGACAGAACCGATTTTAATGAAACTTCACACATATGTATAAGCAGGATACATAGGTCTTAAAAGTTAGTTAAAACAATTTCGAAATGTCTTATTTAAAAAAAGATAGCTGGAAATTTAAGTTTGTATGAAAAATTTAACATGTAACTAAAAGGGTTATGAATACGAATGTGGATGGATGGAAAGGGAGAGGTAGGCCAAAGAAACGATGGATGGATTGCGTGAGGAGTGATATGAAAGAAAAGGCAGTTAGTGATAGCGTAACGGCTGACAGGAAAGAATGGAAGAAAAAACGTGTTACGCCGACCCCAACTGACATGGGGTAAGGGCAGGAAGATGATACTGATGGAAAATTTAAAATTTTTACATTGTTTAAAAATCTAACACTGTTTATCGAAAATGTTTTCTTTTTACTAACTTTTTAGACCTATGTATCCTGCTTATGTCTAAAGTTTCAGTCAGTCATTAAAATCGGTTAAGGCATTTCGGAAAATAAGGAATTTAAAGTTTGTATGAAATGCCGCACGGCGTATACGCTCTTAAAATTTACTCACCCTAAAAAAAGACATAGTAGACCCCCCATTGAGGGTCCCATACTGTATACTGTTCTGTGCCGCTAAGTCAGCCGCGCTCTGAATCGGCAACACCGTCCGTTCTACCGTCAAGAATGCCGCTAAGTTGGCTGTGTATGATGAGAGGATGATCAGCGTGAAGAACCACCAGATTCCTCCCACTATGCGGGTTGAAGTGGCCTGGAAAGATAAATGATAAATCTTAAATATATATAACTCAAAAGTGACTGACTGACTGACATAGTGATCTATCAACGCACAGCCCAAACCACTGAACGGATCGGGCTGAAATTTGGCATGCAGGTAGATGTTATGACGTAGGCATCCGCTAAGAAAGGAGGAAAGGTTTTGATTAATTCTACCCCCAAGGGGATAAAATAGGGGATGAAACTTCGTATGAAACTTTGTCAATTTTAAACCGATCGGTCTGAGAGTTTCAAAATCGGGGGTAAAGTAACTATTCCACGCGGACGAAGTCGCGGGCAGAAGCTAGTGATATTTATTTTGTAAGTAGGTTAAACATAACACTTTTACACGTCCAATTTCTTGTCATTTTAAGCTAGATGAAGCCGGTGTTTCCTAGCTGACTACCCTGAGAAGAAACACCGAAACTAACTCAGAGATCAAAGTCTCTTTTAAGGTCCATACAATCCGTACTGGTCAAGTCATATGAGAACCATGTAGGTTAATGTCTGAGGTAGCCTTTTGAGGAAAGTGCCATACAGATTTGAGTGGACCTGTTCAGACAGTGCAAGCATTTGTCAGTTATCGTATAGCTCAAACTTAGAACTTTAAGGAGCTCAACGATTTGACGAACAATACCAAAGTAAGGACATTTGGGTAGGCCGCAAGGATTACTAAAGATAAAAGAAATAGTATAGCATGTAGGGTATAGAAATATTCAGTTACTATTCAATTTATGTAGGACGTCCTCAGGCACGGTGGAGTGACCATTTGCGCAGGACGGCTGGCAGAAACTGGATGCGAGAAGCCGAAAATAGATCTAAGTGGCGTGCAATTGGAGAGGCCTATGTCCAGCAGTGGACTGCAACAGGCTGTTGATGATTCAATTTAACTTAGGATTGAATCCAGACGCTCGCCTCATGAAGGTGCCCAGAAAGAGTTACACATACTGAACTGGTTCGTCAGGATTTTGGCTTCGTGAAAAATTTTAAGGAAAATATTGTGTTCTTATATCGTACACTAGCTGCTCCCCGCGACTTCGTCCCCGTAGAATCCCCGATTTTAAAACATTCTTTATCGCTGCTCCGCTCCTATTGGCTTAAGCGTGATGATATATAGCCTAAAGCCTTCCTCGATAAATGGTCTATATTAAAAAGAATTTTTCAATTCGAACCAGTAGTTCCTGAGATTAGCGCGTTCAAACAAACAAACTCTTCAGCTTTATAATATTAGTATAGATTAGAATCTAGTCCAGGCGTTGCGGAATTTGTTCGAAAGATTCACCGCGGCCCTGGAACGCAAAGGGCACAAGAAGGATCACGGGTGGGTTTTAGTCAGTAAGTCTGACACTCCCTACCGCCCCGCCCAGGACGGGAGGGGTCATTTGATGATTTCCCATCCAAAAAAAAGGATCTAGTCCAAGCCCTTGCCTCAAAAAGGTGCCAGTAATGAACCAGAAAGAGTTACACACACAGAATTTGTCCGCCAGGAGTTTGGTCTCGTGGAGAACTCGAGGAAAATGTCATATTTGTCTATCGTACTTTAGAATTAAGTCCAAACTCTTTTCTCAGGAAGGTGCCCGTGATAATCCCTGGTTCGTCAGGAGTTTGGTCTCATGAAGATCTTCAAGAAACATGTCATGATCGTATATCTTTTTTTCCATGGAAAATCATCAAATGACTTCTCCCGCTGCGGGCGGAGCAGAAGGGAGTGTCAGACTACTTACTAAATCCTATCCACCCTTGTTCTTCCAAATGCCCTTTGCGTTCCAGTGCCGCAGTAAATCTGTCGAACAATTCCGCAACAAATACCTCTTCTCGTGATCCAAGAGCTGACTTTTACTTCGGACAGAGAATAAGCATTGCCATACAATGCTTTTGGTTTCACTTCCTTTGATGCCATATTATAGTTAGGAGGATTTTAGTTCATTTTTATTTTAAGTTTATATACTCCTATGTAGTTAGATTTAAAGTTTATTTACAGTAGCAATAATGAATACCTCTTACCTTTGGATTAAGTCCAGACCCTTGCCTCAAGAAGGTGCCCGTGATAAACCAGAAGGAGTTGCACACGCTGAACTGGTTCGTCAGGAGTTTGGTCTCGTGGCCACACACGTGGGTGCTTGAAGACCTGCAAAACGATTCAATAACTTTTGAATGGATATTTGCGGAAAATAATACACTAGTAACATTGCCGGGTGTTTTTAGTGTACTCGTGTGTCTACATAGCATAATCAGCCTTTTAACGTTCCCACTGCTGGGACACAGGCCTCCTCTCTAGGAGAGGGAATGAGCCGTAATCCAGCACGCGGACCCAGTGCGGGTTGGTGAATGTCACATGTCTTCGAATTTTTGGTTCAAGGACATGCCGGTTGCCTCACGATGTTTTCCTTCAACCTGAGGCCTACAATTCGTAAGTCGGGGCCGTTACCACTGCTCTCAGTGTCTACATCGGTTTCACATATTTTGTAGTTTCAACTCAAATGACGTCACCACAAACTTGTATTCATTTATCGATTTAAAAAAAACTGTTCGTGAAGTTAAATCAAATTTTCAAATACGATACGAAGTTCACACAACAATAACAGCCGCACAGGTCGATCTCCAAAGTTAAGCAATGTCGGCTAAGGTCGGTCTGTGGATAGGTGACTATTTACCATCCTAACATACCGAGTCACCTCTATGCCTCGGAAAGCACATTAAGCCGTTGGTCCTAGCAGTCATGTGTAGATCTTTTATAGAATTGACAGAAGCCAGTAAATCTGACTCGTCTTGTTTTTGTTCCACCCCATACGAACGGTGACGGGTGGGCGTTTTGGGAACTATATTTATGTAAAATATTACGTTCATTAAGTGCTGTCTCTCAGCCTAGTTTGAATAAATGACTTCATTGATTTTGATTGATTGAAATCGTGTGGAGAACTTTAATACCGCGATGCAGGATTTATGAGACGTCAGGTCAATGTTTGTAGTTCGTTTGTAGCGGCATAGATGTCGCTATAATCTGATCATGAGATCTACTCACCATTCGTAAGGTGAAAACCGCGCCATCACGAAGAGAGTAAAAGACACAAGAATGTAAGCAGCTAACACGTACAACCAGATCTCTATAGCAAGCGGATTGAGGAAGCTGAAGAGACGAGTCGGTTGGGATGTTGGCACCTGAAAAAAAACAGAAGCAGTGTTACCCAATAAAACAGAATGAGTTATTTTTTTGCTTTTCCCCACACTAGGAATAGCGGGTGTACTTAGTTTAGAATTTATATAATTCCCCGTTAGATTATTATAAGGCATTTTATACTGGTACTAACAAATTATAGAACTTGATTCTGAAATAAATGTTTTATTTTTTATTATTATAGGGATATTTGGCATCGCATAGTTTACACACATTATGTCAAACCGGGAAATCTATTATTAGACTAACGAAACTGATTAATTTTATAAGTATCGCTGTTGGTTTTCTGAAATAAAAATAAAAAATTTTCGTTAATAAAAATAAAAAATTTCGTTAATGTAAATAATAAGGTTTCAATTTAATCCGTCAGTTAGTTTATCGAAAAATATTGGACTCTTTCTTTATCAAACCAACCAACTACTCATATTTTACACAATGAAAGGCAAAAAATAGAAAAAAATATGTATTTTTACCCAAAGGTTGACTGGTAGATAATGGCTTGTTTCATCAAGTCCGCCCTTGTACCACTATTAACCAAGTTTAAATAAATAAGTAGTAATGTTTTGTATGATATCACATACCTTAAATAGTATACCAATGCCGAGGTTCATGAAAGGCTTGGTAAAGTCTATGACAGCTTCCCTTGCATAGTTTATCGTCATGGAGGCGACTGCTATGTCTGCTTTCTGTAACAATTCATCATCATTATATCAGTCTGCAGACGTCCACTGCTGGACATAGGCCTCCCCGCTCGTGTCGCCACAATCATTTTTTTTTTGACGTGACCACTCGCAGTTCAGCACACTAAGGCTGGCTGCTGCTTAACCGGACAATCCTGTGGTGGTCTCAAATGAATTTAAGGCCCCCAGCCAGGGCTAAAAACTAAATGACCGCTTCGCTAAGGGCATCCCCTGTGGGACACGGGCCTCGGCTTAACGGGGTCATTGAGAGGCAGGGACAGGCTGGGTCTAGTTATTATTATTTAGGGGATTTAACGCTAATGGCTCAGCAGCGCGGGCTGGCTCGTTAGGCAAAAGTCGGGGAGGGATGGTCGCCACAACTACTGGTTCTATGCATTATGCATCCATCGGCTATCTGTGACCCTCATCAGGTCATCGTTCCACCTTGTGGGAGGCCTTTCTACGTTGTGTCTTTACGCGTCAGTACGCGGTCGCCACTCCAGAACGTTTCAGCCCCATCAACCACCAGCGGGCGTACCATGAGGTGTTAAAACGTGAGTCTTCCGAGCGAGAAAGAGGGATAGAGTTATACACGCTATATAGCTCCATCCCTTTTTCTCGCTCGGAAGACTCACGTTTTAAGACGTCATGGTACGCCCGCTGTTCTGTGTTCAGTGTGCCCTGCCCACTGCTATTTCAGTTTGGCGATCCTTCACGGCCCCAAATCTGCTATTACAATAGTGTCAGAATGGTCTATCATTGATATCATAATGGTTGATTTTTACATTTACAAGTTTGGTAAGCTACTAATATAAAAGCGTCACTATGACTTTCCAATGGCCAACCACTGACACTTCATTGAAGGAAATGGCATATAACGGTAATCACGTACATAATGACAAATTAATGACAGACGTATGCGGTAGTCTGCTAAAATTTTGACAAATCCTTTGATTAGTGACGCATCATTAGAACGTCATTGTGCAGTCATTTCTTTTAATAGCTCGGTTATCAAATAGTATTACGAGACCAATGATCGACCATTATGAATTTAGCAGATTACAAACTCGAGTTAGCAGGGCCCCAAGTCTGCTATTTTTGTACATTTGTCAGTCAAACACGATCCCATTGTCATTTTGCTAAAAGTTCGTAATCTGCTAAAGTCATAATGGTCGATCATTGGTCTGTCAATGGTCTCGTAATACTTTTTGATAACCGAGCTATTAAAAGCAATTAATGCACAATTACGGTCTAATGGTAGATCACTGATCAAAGGAACTGTCAAAATGTTAGCAGATTACCACATACATACGTCTGTCATTCATTTGACATTATGTACGAGATTACCATTCTATGCCATTTCTTTCAATGGAGTGTCAGTGGTTGACCATTGGAAAGTCATAATGACGCTTTCTTATTAGTAGTTTACCAAACTTTTAAAAATGAACCATTATGAGGTCATTGATAGACCATTCTGAGACTATTGTAATAGCAGACTTGAGGCCCTGGTCTATGCAGAACATATAAACACTTTAAAAAAAAAATTGATTGAGTCAGGCGTTACTTGCCTGACTCAATCCGTCCTCTACCCCTCATCACACCACCATCATTCATCCTTCTTATTCATCCTCCTGGTATTACTTGTTTGTTATTTTCGGATATAAACACTTACTCTATCCATCAGCTCCCTCACGATCCCGTTCCAGTGTCCAGTGTCAGGATCCCTGGCTCCGTACATGTTGTCTGGCACCAGTCGGAGGCGATAGTGGAAGCCGGCCCTAGCAGCCACTCGCGCCAACAGGTCTATGCAGAACCCTTCAAAGCGGGCATTGCCTTGGAGGTTCCAGCCTTCTTTTACCATAACGTAGGGTTTTTCCTGGGGAGGAAAAAATCATTTTTTGTATTGAGTCTTGTAAAGGATATAGTTCATCATCTGCCTAGCCTTTTCCCAACTATATTGGGGTCCCGAAGCTCGTAACAATATTGTATTAGCAGCACCCCGCGATTTCACCCGCGTTGTTCCCGTTGGGTTACAGGGATAAAATTATTTCAGCATTCAGCAAAAGAAGTTTTGGTTACTTACTTCAACAGTAACCACAGTGAGCGTGACATTAGGTGGAGGATCCCTGGTGTACGCCGCAGGGTCTGTGATGGCCAGACCTTCGCTCGGGGTCCAGTGGCCTGAGACCACCATGCCGCCTTTCTCCCCGCCTGTATGGAGAAGACCACTTTTTATTTATTGCTGATAACCAGTGGTCGGAATAGGTAGATTGATTTCAAATCGGAATCATAATATGGATAAGCCTTTTTCTCGGGATTTCATTTCAGTGTTTCCGGGATTTAATAAATATTTTTGACTGTATGGATTTTTAAACCATTACATATTCGTGTGAAATAAATTTATTTTTTAAAAAGCTAATAAAACATTTTTTAAATATGGTGGGAATAACTATAACCCTACTTTTTCGAAACGCACGCGGGCGTAGCCACGTGAAATAGCGAGTGTTAATATGTCATCATCCCACATATTCTACATGTCCTTAACAATTTTGATATTCCGGAAAACATGTCCATATACGTTTCAGGTTATTGACCCCAAATCAATCTACCTATTCCGACCACTGCTGATCACAAACAGACTATCATCTATACTTATAATAAATCTGTAGAGAGGTCAATTCTGTACAAGGAATATATTTTCAAAATAACTATCAGGGGGTGATTAGTGATCAATACTGGTGCCAAAAATGCAATCAGTAAAATTTTTGTCTGTCTGTCTGTCTTTCTGTCTGTCTGTCTGTCTGTCTGTATGTTCTTTATAGAAACAAAAACTACTCGACCGATTTTAACGAAACTTGGTGCAATTATTCTTCATACTCCTGGGCAGGTTATAGTATACTTTTCATCACGCTACAATCAATAGGAGCAGAGCAGTGAAGGAAAATGTTGGGAAAACGGAAGAAGTTACTCCATCTTTTAAGCATCGCGTGTGTAGCCTTAATGGTTAAAGTTACATAGAAATCATGTATTACGGAAATGTTCTACATAAAATTATCTAAAAAATATCCCAAAACAGCATGTCTATCTTTTGTCAATTTTAAACCGATCGGGCTGAGAGTTTCAAAATCGGAGGTAAAGTAACTATTCCACGCGGACGAAGTCGCTGGCAGAAGCTAGTGAAAAAATAATAGTTGTGCAGGTATGTCCAGGGTTGTGAAATTTGGTCAAAAGAGTCACCTTGCCCTGGAACGCGGCGGGCACAAGAAGGAACACGGGTAGGTTTTAGTCAGTAAGAGTCTGACACTCCCTTTTGCTCCGCCCAGAGCGGGAGAAGTCATTTGATGACATCCCATCCAGAAAAAAGGTATGACCGCTAGTTTAATTATATATTTAGTAATATCATAGGTAGTAAGTACATTAACATAGATACCTGTTAGCCTCATCAATTGCAGATGGAAGTTTGTTCTGACTCCATTCTTGAACTCTATTGGTCCAGTTAGGCCATGGGCTTGGATCTGTTGACAACAGGGTGTTGATGAAAATTAATGCTAGGTGTTCAAGATGTCCAAGTTAAAGAAGCTGATAAAGAAAGAAAGAAAGAAAAATATTTATTTAGGACTCGCACAACACAAATCAAAGAAAAATAAAATATAAGTATTATTAATTTTAAACTGTGCGAGGCCAAAAAAGGTCCCTAGGTATCTCAGCATACGCTGCGATATTTAAAAAAAAAAAAATAGTAAATACCACAGCGCTGGTGTTTTGATAGGGCCTGTGATGCCACGGATACACTCACGGAACACATACCTACTAACATGAAATGTACCTAAACCTAAATGTACAAATACAAATGAAATGAATGGTTATAAAATTATGTATATATGAAATAAATAAAAAGTAATGATGAAAGACACACATACAACAAATTAATAAATTATGAAATATGTTATAAATGTAATATATGTAATAAATTATGAAAATAAATTATGATACTTCTTTTATCTTGGACATCTTGGACACCTTCCAAATCACAAAGTACAAAAAGAACTTAGACGCAGCAAAATGACGAAATGTGTACTTTTTCTTCTCTTTTCTGTTTCATAGTTGTTTATTGTAAATGTTTAATTAAAATATGACATAACTTAATAATGTAATTTTTATTTAGTCATCTGCCTAGCCTTTTCCCAACTATATTGGTGTCGGCTTCCAGTCATACTGGATTCAGCTGAATACCAGTATTTTACGTAGAGCGGCTGCCTACCAGACCTCCACAATCCAATAACTGGGGAACACGGTACTTCTTGGCAAGACTGGTGTCAGATTTTCTGGCTTCTGACAATCCGTAACGACTGCCAAAGATCTACAATGAGCCAATCGGAGGAAACTCGATATGTTAAGATGGTCACCCATCCACAGACCAACCTTGGCAAGCGTTGCTTAACCTTGAAGATCGACCTGTGAGGCTGTTAGTCTTTAGCCATGAGCTGATAGTTCTCTTACAGGAACCGTCTCCAGAATGAATGTCTTTAGTGATGCAGACCTTAGCAGAACATAGCACAAATTATACGCAGTTCTACATATTGATATGACGTCTTATTAACGTTCCCACTGCTGGGACACAGGCCTCCTCTCTAGGAGAGGGAATGGGCCGTAATCCAGCACGCGGGCCCAGTGCGGGTTGCTGAATGTCACATGTCTTCGAATTTCTGGTTCTAGGACATGCTGGTTTCCTCACGATGTTTTCCTTCACCGTTTTGAGAGCAGTGGTGATGAAATTAATTACACAAAGTAATGCGCCTGGCTAGGTTTGAACCGGTCGGTAAGTCGGGGCCATTACCAATCGGCCATCAGGTTCCATGTCTTACCGTGTTAATATTATCGATGATAGTCTTCCCATGGTTCCATGGCACATCCTTGTCACAGGAAACGTTCCCAGGGTGGAAGTCTTCGGTGATGGCCAGCGCTTGGCAGAGGATTTGTACTGCGTCATACAGGAGAGCGGGTTCAGTCTGAAATTGAGATTTTGAAATACATTTAGGTAATCGGGTAGTTAACTAAAAAAATCTGATTAGTCCGTCAGATAGATTTCCAAAAAATATTGGACACATATTTTTTCTTTTTTCACATAAACAAAAAATGAAGACGATACAGTGCGTTGAAAACGCGTGTGACGTCACTACTCGCTACAATTACCGGGCAGTGACGTCACACGCCCCCACTCCTGATCTTTGATGCTTTTTATCTTCGTCAGTTTTTATAGATTTGATAAAGGAAAAAATACGTGTCCAATATTTTTCTATAATCTAACTGACGGACTAATTAGAATCATATTTTTTAAATCAGGAAACATCCCTATTAAACTTCCTATACAGAAGTTGTATGTAGTCACTCCAGCAGCGGAACTCCTCCACGGCCTTTTCTTTCTTCTACGAGGGAAATCCTCATGGATGTCCTCTACCCTGGGGCGGGTGGAAGGTTCTGTCACACTCTTGACTGACTGACTAAAACTAAAAATATTACATTTGGCACAACCGGGGTGCGGTTGTGCCAAATGTAATATTTTTATGTGATTGCCTTACATGGTGCAACTCTTAAATTACTGGTGTTTTATTAAAGAGGCGATATTATTGCATCCTGCACTGTTGATTATTGTTCGCGCCGAGCATCGCTTCGCCACTCGCAAGCTGGAGCAAAAGGACTCGGTACCAAAACAAGCACCATTAAAACTATATCAACTTTGTCATTGTTTCGACGTGTTTCCGCAAAACTTTTTCTTTTGAGATGGACGCTAATAAAAGTGGTTGGAGTTTTTCAACAACGTGCATAATGTAACTACTCTCCACCTGTTAACTTGTAAACCTAGTAAATGCATTATACAACTTCACATTAAACTAGTTCAAGAAGTCATCAAGTTTTTAATTTTAACAAACATCTCTTATGTCAGGCTTGGACAGTTATTATAGTAATGGAAAATTCCTACCAGTTTGCTGGCTTTAAAAATAGTAGAATATAACCAAAGGGAGCGATGATCGATCAAAGATTCCCTCAGCAAAATTGTTCAAAATGATGTAGGATAAAAATCCAAAGTAATAAAATCTTGAGTAAAAAGAAAAATCCAAGTAAAAGAAAAAAAAAACTTGTAGTAACCACCCCGGTGTTCCTTCAAACTCAAACTCTCAAACTCAATGCATTTATTTCAATTAAACCCTTTACAGGCACTTTTGAACTGTCAAGATCGAAGCAGCTGAAACTATCTGCACGTTCCAAAGCGTAGATCTCTATGGAGAAGAACGTGCAAGAAACTCCACGGACACTCTTTTAAATCATGTTCTGTATCACATTAACTTGGTTACATCCATATGTGAGGACAATGCAAAGAAAAAACATTAAAACAATTCAAAGTATAAAGATTAAAACAAGTCCGTGGCAGTTAAGAGGTGACCAGTCTCAACCGACGGCGCCCGTTCACGAACATGACGCATCTCCCACTTACGCCGGTGATCGCAACCAGGGGCCGTATTATGACATCTTAAAACCATCATGTTTTCTGTGTGAGAAAAGGATAGTGCTATTCGTCCTGTATAGCTCCGTCTCTTTTTCACACCGAAAGCATGATGGTTTTAAGAGGTCATAATACGGCCCCTGGAGTCACTCCTTCACTGCGTTGTCACTCAAGTCATTCTTGCTGTACCTTGATATGTCCCCCGCTGATGATGGAGGCTCCTATGGGATGGAACTTCTCCATGACCTGAAGTGACTCCTTCACTTTGTCTGAGTCCCGGTCTACGAGGCGCCAGCCGCTCATGTTCACGCGGTTGTAGTAGAAATCTTCCATATCGAAGAGTTCGAAGTCCTGGAAATTAAAACGATTGCGTAAAAGTGGTGGCCGAGTGGTGACGGCCCCGACTTACGAATTGTAGGTCGCGGGTTCAAACCCAGCCAGGCGCATTACTTTGTGTAATTAATTTCATCATCACTGCTCTCAAAACGGTGAAGGAAAACATCGTGAGGAAACCGGCATGCCCTAGAACCAAAAATTCGAAGACGTGACATTCACCAACCCGCACTGGGCCCGCGTGCTGGATTACGGCCCATTCCCTCTCCTAGAGAGGAGGCCTGTGTCCCAGCAGTGGGAATGTTAAAAGGCTGATTATGCTTATGCTTTATACATTGTTATGTTGACATTTCCGAGTACGGGCAAAGCATTCATACTACATATATCATTGGCCTAAACAATGTGTCTCAAGACCACTTTACAATGTAAACCTGGTCACTTTAACATTTAGCTAGTCGAATGATATTTAATTTATAATTATATATTATAATAAATTTGAAGGCTACTTACAAAAGATGTAAACACATAGTGGTAGTTCTCATTATTCATCTGCAGCTGAAGAATCTGTAAAACAAAGACAATGTTCATATCTGTGAACCATCTCAAAGCTCTATACCAAAAATGTTCATCAAAATCGGCGATTTAATAATAATAATAATAATTAAAAATGTAACAAGTATGTACAAAAATAAATAAATGAAATAATAATAATAATATATCTTTATTTCAGACATACGTCCATACATTTTAACAAATGAATCGTTAGTAAGGTAGAACACATAAAAAAAAAAACAAATAAGATAATCACATAACACTCATAATCTTCTCACACAACCAGCTGATCGAGTGATATTTTTTTACAGTTAAACGTTGCTAGGTATGTCTTCTTAGTTTTCGTACCCATTATTCCGAGATGCATTTCCATTCAAAATCCTAACGTCTGTCCTATATTTAAGCATGGAAGCGTTACAAAAAAACTGAATGTCGCATTTATACTTTATCGTTTGCAATAGACCTTGGACAAGAACATAACTTTATCCCGAGTGTACGTCAAATTAGTTTTTAATAATCTAATATTCACGTGAATGAAGTCGTTAACAAACTTTTCACGGGCCATCTTATGGCTACATCTACCAATAACGCCCTGACCAACTGTGCGCCCTCTTGGGTTCAGTATCTACGAAGATGTGTTCTATCTGTAGTGCCTCCAAGAGTGCGAGCCAGCTTTTGGCTATATCTTCTAATAACAGCCAATACTCACCACCTATGCCAATTGGCGTACCCGCTTGGGATCATTGTTGAGCACGATTTGTCATATTTTTTGTGACTTGTAACAGCGCTAGCCAAGTTTTGGCTATATCTACAAATAACAGCCAACACTCACCGCCGTGGCTAGCTGGTGTACCCTTTTGGGATTGGTGTCCACGATCATGTATTCTATCTATTGTGCTTTCAAAAACGCAAGCCAGATTTTGGCTATACGTACAAATAACAGCCAAAACTCACCGCTCTGGCCAACTGGCGCACCCGTTTGGGGTCAGTGTCGACCACGATGTGTTCTATCTGTTGTGCCTTCAATAGCGCGAGTCCTCGTCTATACTCTTTGACATCTCGACATCGGACAGCGTACATGTCACGCCCGTCTTTGGCTATGTCGAGGATGTTTAGTTCACCTGAAAGACGTCAGAATATAAATTAATACCATGCTTGTATTTTCTAAAGGGCTAAGGATTTTTCAAAGAATATTACATTCCGCCAGATAGACGTGTCATGAGGCACAAATGTTGCTAGGTCAAGCCAGTGGTTATCGACCTGGTACAGATCCAGACGTTTTGGAAATAGATCCTACAAATATCCATATAAGTAAGTCCATATATTGATAGCATAGACTGGCTGTAGTGTACACCACACTACAGCCAGTATATGCTGTCAACATCTCACCGTGTGAACTTAGGTGAAGTAAGCGTGAAGTGAATAGTCATTCCATCTCGTTTGTATTGATGGACAGCTCTCTCTATGTTCACTTCACCTTAGTTTAAACGAAGAGATGTATACAGAATCGCACTGTCGTTAACTGCAAGAGCAGTGGTGGCCGAGTGGTAACGGCTCCGACTTACGAATCGTAGGTCGCGGGTTCAAACCCAGCCAGGCGCATTACTTTGTGTAATTCATTTCTTCACCACTGCTCTCAAAACGGTGAAGGAAAACATCGTGAGGAAACCGGCATGTCCTAGAACCAAAAATTCGAAGACATGTGACATTCACCAACCCGCACTAGGCCAGCGTGGTGGATTACGGCCCATTCCCTCTCCTAGAGAGGAGGCCTGTGTCCCAGCAGTGGGAACGTTAAAAGGCTGATTATGTTAACTGCAAGATGGACAGCCTACTTTCTGCAGCCATGCATCTATATGTATGAAGTATGCATGTTTGTTAGGAAGTGACTTTAAAACTTCAGACCATAGATTGTTAAAAAAAACCTTGCATGAATGGTTAAATACCAACGATTTTTATAGTATAAAGGAATGTATTGACAGAAACATTTTTATTCATATTTGCATGCTATGATATAAGCAAAACATGTATGCTCTATAATGTCTTTTTTTAACAACTTTGTACACCATGTTTCATGCAAATAAATCATCATCATCATCAACAGCCTGTTGCAGTCCACTGCTGGACATAGGCCTCTCCAATTGCACGCCACCGTGCCTGAGCACGTCCTACACTACGTTTGCCGAGACGCGGTCTCCACTCTAGAACTCGTTTACCCCAACGGTTGTCAGTTCTACGACTAATATGGCCAGCCCACTGCCACTTCAGCTTACTAATCCGGTGGGCTATATCGATGACCTTGCTTCTCTAACGGATCACCTTATTTCTGATGCGATCCCATCCAAATAAATACTATTTCTATTTCCATGGCACAGAAAAAAAATTCTAAGTTAAGGCAGTAATGGTAAAACGTACCGTATCCATAATCCTCGTAGATGACTCCCATCCTGGTCCAGTTCAGGTAGGAGAGGAACTCGGTGAAGGCCTTCGTGAGCAGTTCCTTTGGTGGATATAGGTTTATGGTGAACGTGTGGTTTGCTGGAACGTTGACAACAAATTGATGAATTAATTATCTTTAGTACTGTTAAGTCGCGTTTTTTGGCCCTGGAGGGTAACTTTGGCCCGACCTTTTAACCAATAGGGATACAGAAAAAAACAGTGTGCTGTGTTCGTATTGGTTAATGAGCTACGGCTAAAGTTGCCCTCCAGGACCAAAGTAACGCAACTTTACTGTAGTAGTAGCAGATACATGTTTATTTCTTGTGTACGTTTGTATGTCAATGAACTCCCCCTAAACAGCTAAAGATTTTATTTTTAGATGTGTTTTTTTTGTATCGAAACTACCGGACCGATTTTAACCATGTTTTCACAAATGAAAAGCTACAGCAAAAAACATAGACATTTTTATCCCCGTATTCTCACGAGAACGCTGGTGAAACTACGTACAGCTGCTAATATTAAATAATTTTGAAGTTATTTTAATTAAACTTGAGATATTTTTCTTGTAATTTCGTGAACAAATAAACATATCTGATTATTTGAGTGACGCATACATGTCCAAGTTTAATTAAAATCAGTTCATTCTTTTCCGAGAGTAATACAGGGGAGTTTTTTTATTGTTTTATGAAATACTGTTAGGAGTGAACGCTCTCAATGTTATACAGTGGCAATTGGGTAATTTATTAGTTGTAAAAATCATAATTCTAATTTGTCCGTTCGTTGGATTTTCAAAAAATATTGGTCACGTGTTGTTTATCTTTTCAAATGGTAAAAAAATATTAAGATAAAGCGCATCAAAGTTCAAGAGTGAGGGCTAGTGACGTCACACGAGTTTTCAACGCACTGTTTTGTCCTCATAATTAATTTATGTGAAAAAAGAAAACAATTATGTTCAATATTTTTTTGGAAATCTATCTGACGGACTTACTAGATAGTTTCAATAAAATACCCTATTAGTTCACCATAGACTGAAATGAAAATAACTTACAATTCTCCGGAGCAAATGGTCCAACAGTCAAATGTGGGGCATGCAGACTTGTGCTCATGTGGTCTAAAGTGTTGACCAGCAGTGGGCCCACGCCGCTGAACAACGCCACAGCCCCTGACTGGATTTGGGTACACGCTGTAACAGAAACAAGAATGAAGCATATACCATATCGCTTGAATTCCCTGCAGTGATAGTCTACACTAATATTACAAAGAGGAAAGATTTGATTGTTTTCTTGTTTGTTTGTTTGCATTGAATAGGCTCCGAAACTACTTGACCGATTTGAAAAATTCTTTCACTGTTGGGAAGCTACACTATCTCCGGTGAACATAGCCTATATTTTATCCCCGTATTCCAACGGGAACGGGATCTACGCGGTTGAAACCGCGGGGCGATGCTAGTCAGAGATAAAAACACACAAATACATTATTATCATCATCTGCCTAGCCTTTTATAATGGGGACGGCTCCCAGTTTCAGGAGGATTCAGCTGAATATCAGCATTTTACGTGAAGCGGCTGCCTACCAGACCTCCACAACCCATTAGCTAGGGAACACGGTACTTCTTGGCTAGACTGGCGTCAGATTTTCTAGCTTCTGACAATCCGTAACGACTGCCAAAGATCTCCAAATGACAGTCGGGACCAACGGCTTAACGTGCTTTCCGAGGCACGGAGGAGTATAGGTATGTTAAGATGATCACCCATCCACAGATCGGCTTTGGCAAGCGTTGCTTAACCTTGGAACCTTTGAAGGACACGGCGTTCAAAGCACAAAAACGTTGTATACGGTCTATGTTTGGGTTGCAAATCACTGACAGTTGCAAACCAATGTTTGTAAAGCACAGGATTTTAACACTTCCGTCACTTTACATATTAGAAATATCAGTATTTGTAAAATCTAATCCGCATTTGTTTCCTCTCTTAAATAACAATACAGGCAGACATAGGCGTGAGAAGTACAAATTTTGGGTGCAAACAATCCCCGCAAAAACGAAAAAGTGTAATATGCATGGCTCCTACAATTTATAATAAAATTCCTAATTCCATAAAGATAATGAATATTAATTCTTTTAAGACTGAACTAAAAAAAATGCTACTTAGTAAGTGTTATTATAATGTTGCGGAGTTTTTAAACGAACAATTTTGAATCTTGATTATTTAAATATTTCATTCAATTTTATTATTTCTATTTATTTTTCTATTGTATATTGACTGTAATTGAATTGTGACTTGATTGAATTTTGACTGCCTATTATTGATTTGACTGAATTTTTAATGTTTTCAAATTTGTTTTTTTAAATAATTTTGACATTGTAATTTTGAATGGAATTTAAATTTTGACAATGTATTTAAAATTTCATCCAGATTTTGACATTGTAATTAATTTAATTTTACCATTTTTATTTAACTATTATCTGTCTAGTAAGACTAATTTTGTACGCCATAAATGGCAAAACATGTAGCGACCTCACTTTAATTTTAAGACCTCTATACTGTACTCATGTTTTACAAAATAAATATCTTATCTTATCTTATCTTATCTTGGAGATCGACCCATGCGGCTGTTTTATTCTATTTTAATACTTAAAATTATCTACATACATAAACCCCTTAAGTTGATACGCAAACGTTTTAAATTTAAATTGTTGTGAACGTGAAAACAATTATAAGGCTTCTAGCATTATAATTGTTTTCACGTTCACAACAATTTTAACAAACTTCATTAATGTTGCTTTTCAGAAAATCGGTTATATCTTTTCCATGAATTAGGACGTACTTTGTATATCTTAAATATCTAGGGGAAACGTTCTTTTAAGGCTAACATAACGGTTCAATTACCTACCACAAAACAAAGTTATTCACAAAAACTTAATCGAGAACCATCTCTCAACACTGCCCCGAGCTCTTGACATTTCAAATTGTAACGGTTACACGAATGCAATATGGCGACCAACCACCATGGCTTCAAATGACAGTTGAAGTATCCTTCACGCAAAAACAAAATGGAAACCCGCAAAAAGTGCCCGCGTAAATAGTGAATTCAAATAAAAAACTTTTTTAGCGGAAATATAACGCAAAATTGTGGTCGGCGGCGTTTAAAAAAAATGCTGTGTACAATTGTTTTGTTGAAATGTAATTGCACGAGTTGAATGGTGCCGTGAAAAGTGGCGTTTTGTTATTGCAATTGTGGTATGACTTTTGCAAGTTTACTGAGTGTTGAAAAGGCTTCAGTGTGCCAATTATTTTAAACGTTTTGGTGTTAGAATAACAGGATTTTTAAACATTTTGAACTTTACTGATGTCAAATTATTTTCAGTGGCTTGTAAACGTTCAAAAGGAAAATCGTAAAAATATGTTTTTTTTTTCTTGTATTCGCACTAACAATAATTTACATCCTAAATAATATAATTATTTTCTAAATAATATACCTATGTCACACAAAATTAAAAATTACATAAAATGCATGATTTATCTTTTTATTATAAGTTTGCTGTTTATGACTATGAGGAGAAAAGAATAGCTTTATTGATGATTCAAAATTACCAAAATCAAAAGTCATTTACTCAAACTAGACTGAGAGACAGCACGTTTTGAACGTCAAATCTAAATATATATACTTAACTCAAAAGGGACTGACTGACTGACATAGTGATCTATCAACGCACAGCCCAAACCACTGAACGGATCGGGCTGAAATTTGGCATGCAGGTTGATATTATGACGTAGGCATACGCTAAGAAAGGATTTTTGAAAATTCGTCCCCTAAGGGGGTGAAAAAGAGGTTAACATTTTGTATTGAACTCCACGCGAACGAAGTCGCGGGCATAAGCTAGTTTTACATAAAGACAGTCGCCCAAAACGCCCACCCTCTACGGTCACCACTTCCTACTGTTTTAGCTGGGAAGAAGAAGTGGCGCAACAAACTCCCCAGCAACACATCTGTCTATTGCGTTTTAAGAACTTGAATTTATACAGTAGTATGCAAAATCATTAATACATGACAAAGGTAGAAAAAAATAATAACTATCCAACTTGGAAATCAAATCAATAGGGTAGTTAACTAAAAAAATCTAATTAGTCCGTCGGACAGATTTCCAAATAATACTGGACACGTATTTTTTCACGTAAACAAAAAATGAAGACGATACAGTGCGTTGAAAACTCGTGTGACGTCACTACTCGCTACAATTTTTACCGAGCCGTGACGTCACAAGTCACTCCTGATCTTTGATGCTTTGTATCTTCGTCAGTTTTTATAGATTTTATAAAGGAAAAAATACGTGTCCAACATTTTTCTATAATCTAACTGACGGACTAAACATAATCATATATGTTTTACTCAGGAAACATCCCTATCTAAATATATATAACTGAAAAGTGACTAACTGACATAGTGATCTATCAACGCACAGCCCAAACCACTGAACGGATCGGGCTGAAATTTGGCATGCAGGTAGATGTTATGACGTAGGCATCCGCTAAGAGAGGATTTTGATTAATTCTACCCCCAATGGGGATAAAATAGGGGATGAAAGTTTGTATGAAACTTTGCCAATTTTAAACCGATCGGGCTGAGAGTTTCAAAATCGGGGGTAAAGTAACTATGCCACGCGGACGAAGTTGCGCGAAGCTAGTTCACTATAAAACCTTTTTATAAGCCCTTCTTACCTTTCTTATAAGTCTTGAAGGTATCCCTGGCTGGCGTATACTGTATATCATAGACCAGGGTACTGTTGGGCAGCAGACTCCGCTCCTTGTTGATCCTATATACCGCGTACTTGAAGGCCAGCTCTGTGCTTCCTCCACGAGCGTCTTCAGTGAAGACTGCGCCTGTAAAGGACAAGGTTACGTCATTCCAACAAACATAATCGTGTGGGGTAGGGAACGTGCACGGCGTAGACTATGCCGTCTAGTGTTGCGAATCGGAAACTTTTACGTTGTAAATATTAGACCTGTGCTGCCACCTATACTTCCTGCACCCTCCGTTTAGGGGAACGTGCACGAAGTAGACTGTGCCATCTAGCGTTGCAAATTTGAAACTGATAAGTGAAATATACTTGACATTGACGCGCCTGTGCTGCCACCTATAGTTTCTGCACGTTCCCTATAGCTCTTTCAAAATGAATATCGGGTCGTATTATTATGTTGTCACTGTTTGTCATTGCAGAATATCACGCCATAGACTAAAATCGACTGTGTTTTTTTTTGTCTGTGGTGCGATCAGAAGCTCGTGATCGTTGGTGTCCGGTACTGACACAGTTTTATTAGTTTTAGTCGATAAGTTGTTTTCTTTTAACCTGTAAGGCACCGTTATTTTTTTTGTGCGTCTTTTTTGGCGGAATAAACGAGTTTCTTCTTCTTCTTTTTATTATTCTGGAAAATTTGGTTTTGCCATGCCAGGGATATACTGAACGAAAGTTCGAACGAACTGTAACGAATATAAAAAACCGGCCAAGTGCGTGTCGGACCACGCGTAACGAAGGGCTCCGTAGTTCATTGTTAAAATCTCATATCTCTAAAAGTATATAAACTGTTATGTTCAAACCGATTTTCGTTGGAAGTGTCTGTGAAGTTCTATTTGCTCAATTTTTTTTAGAATATTCAACTTCGTAGTTTGAAAGTTAGAAGGGGGACACATTTTTTTGAATTCGAAAGCACATATCTCGAAAACTATTGCCTTAAATAAAAATGTTTTTTTAGAAACCTCTATTTAATTTTGAAAGAGCTATCTAATGATACCCTACACTATTGTTTGTTGCCCCACACAATTATTTTAACCAATAAAAGTCTAACACTCCCTTCCGCTCCGCCCACAGCGGAAGAAATCATTTGATGATTTCCCATCCATAAAAAAAACTTTTTACAAAAAAATACAACCGACTTTTCCACAAAAAATCAAAAAAGTACAAAATAACTTTAATTTCGGAACTCGGTGTTTGTGGTTCCTTTTTCATTTTTTGAACACCGACTTCCGAAATTAAAGTTATTTTGTACTTTTTTGATTTTTTGTGGAAAAGTCGGTTGTATTTTTTTGTAAAAAGTTTTTTATTTTTCACTTTTTAGTGGTACCTAAACCCCCTCCCCTCCCCCCACCTAAACGAACCAATCACATTAGTGTAAAAAAAACGCACTGCTCCAATGCAGAGGAAACTAAAAGGTCGTCAATGTAGACAATGTAGATATTTTTTAAGATTTTTGTTGATTTTTCGAAAACCGTTTATTCGATTTCGATAAAATTTTCATGGGACCATTTGGGAAGTATACCCATTCCAACAAAAAAAGAATTTTTCAAATCGGTTGGCAAGCGACGGAGTTATGCGCGAACAAACAATAAAATAAAATAAAAAAAACATACAAACATCCGAATTGAGAACCTCCTCCTTTTTTAGAAGTCGGTTAAAAAAGGGGCATTCAGTTACATAATCATTTAAGCAGCTCAATTTCAACATTTGCCGAAGTAGCACAAAAACGGCCTCATCTAAGTAGACACGTTTCTATCGGCAAACTCCGATAAAATCTGAGAAATGGTTCGTCTGTCGCGATTGACGAGCTAAGTAATTACTTGAATTGTATTAAAATAAGACAGTGACTAATTACGCCTGAAGCCCGAACACAAGGTCACATTATGTAGGAGATAATGAAATTGAAGTGTAACTATACCGAAATGTTTGCGGAGACAATAATACCTCATTAGTAATACTCAAAAACAGTATGTTAACTAACAGAGGGCGTTCCCGTTAACCCGCAATAGTATAGCATCCATATGTGATAAAAAAAATATTACCATTCGAAAACACAACGTTTTTTTTAATGTTAAAATATTCACTAAGAATGTTAAATTGATACGTTCAAGAAACACTTTGTACTCGCGTACTTGCTGGTTTGGGCATTGCTACTACGAGTACTATTCCGCGCTACTGTTTTGATTTTAAACAGGATGTTTCGAATTTATTGTCAATTAATATTTTTTTTAATTCGGATTATTTTATGCTTATTTTTCTATGCTGATAAAATTATTTTAAAGAGTTTAATGGAACGCCCTCTGTTATTTAACATACTGTATAAAAACCGGACTATTTCGTGTAGTAAAACCCAAAAAAACGTTTATTGTCTGGGAGACCCTTTTAATTTATTGTTATAGCGGCACGAGAAATTAGATTATCACTCTGTGAAAATTTCATCTGTCTACCTATTATGGTTCTTGAGCTACAGCCCGCTAACAGACGGACAGACGCCCAACGGAAGCTTAGTAATTTTGATTTCAAAAGTTAGAAGTTTTAAGACATCTTAATTTTCATGAAAGCAATTAATTCCAACTTCAAATAAACCACATTAAAGAAAAAAAAGTTTTCATGCACAAAAGAGAATTGGCGACAACCTAATAACCACTTTTTTACAACTCACCAATTTTAACCACCGGAGACAGCGCAGCGACCGCATACACCATGCACACGAAAGAATTACCGACACCTAATGACCACTTTTTTACAACTCACCAATTTTAACCACCGAAGACAGCGCAGCGACCGCATACACCATGCACACGAAAGAATTACCGACACCTAATAACCACTTTTTTACAACTCACCAATTTTAACCACCGGAGACAGCGCAGCGACAGCGTACACCATGCAAACGAAAGAATTGCCGACAGCTAATAACCACTCGTTTACAACTCACCAATTTTAACCACCGGAGACAGCGCAACGACAGCATACACCATGCACATGGAAGAATTGCCGATAGCTAATAACCACTTTTTTACAACTCACCAATTTTAACCACCGGAGACAGCGCAACGACAGCATACACCATGCACGCGGAAGAATTGCCGATAGCTAATAACCACTTTTTTACAACTCACCAATTTTAACCACCGGAGACAGCGCAACGACAGCATTGACCATGCACACGGATGAATTGGCGACAACTAATAACCACTTTTTTACAACTCACCAATTTTAACCACCGGAGACAGCGCAGCGACAGCATTCACCATGAGCACGATCCAGCGCCAGCCTCGCCACATTGTGCCTCATCATCAGCCCTGGATGATGTCCTCACCACCTGGTGACAAGATACAGACGCGTTACACCAGCTCCACAGCGTTCTATATGGTCTTGGGAGACGCAAAAGGTGATTGGAATTAATTTGTAGGGAAACTGAAATCTTTCATCATCTGCCTGGACTTTTCAAGATTCAAGATTCAAAGCTTTTATTTCAATTCAACCCTTTACAGGCACTTTTGAATTGTCAAGTCGAAAGAGGTGAAGCTATCTGCACGTTCCAAAGCGTAGATCTCTATGGAGAAGAACGTGCAAGAAACTCCACGGACACTCTTTTAAATCATGTTCTGTATTACATAACCTTGGTTACATCCTAGGTCGCTTCTATATGTGAGGACAATGCAAAGAAAAAATAAAAGGAAACTATAAAAACAATTTCCCAACCATATTGAGGTCGGCTTTCAGTCAAACCGGATCCAGCTGAATACTAGTATTCTACATGGAGCGGCTGCTTACCAGACCTCCACAACCCATCAACTGGGCAAGAATAGAGTCAGATTTTTTTACTTCTGACAATCTGTAAACGACTGCCAAAGATCTACAAATGACAGCCGGGACCAACGACTTAGCGTGCTTTCCGAGGCACGGAGGAGTCTCGATATGTTAAAATGATCACCCATCTATAGACCGACTTTGTCAAGCGTTGCTTAACCTTGGTTATTGACCCTTGCGGCTGTTCTATTCTATTTTTAACCGACTTCTAAAAAAGGAGGAGGTTCTCCATTCGGATGTTTGTATGTTTTTTTTTTTTAATGTTTGTTCGCGCATAACTCCGTCGCTTGCCAACCGATTTGAAAAATTCTTTTTTTGTTGGAATACTTCCCAAATGGTCCCATAAAAATTTTATCGAAATCGAACAAGCGGTTTTTTGTTAATTTCAATAAATGATAGTAAATCTGTCGGGATAGCTGAAATCGCATGTTTGTTTATTGTTTACACCAATTTATACCACGTACGCTGTGATGGGTATGTTTAGCTGGGAGTGAACCACTAAAAAGGGAAAAATAAAAAATACTTTTTACAAAAAATAAAACCGACTTCTTAACAAAAAAAAACTAAAAAGTACAAAATAACTTTAATTTCGGAAGTCGGTGTGTTCAAAAACATGAAGCAACCAAAAACACCGAGTTCCGAAATTAAAGTTATTTTGTACTTTTTAGTTTTTTTATTGTTTAGAAGTCGGTTTTATTTTTTTAATACTTATCTACATACTTAGATCCCTTAGTAAATTAAACCCTTAAATATACAAAATATACACGCATAAGTAGCACAAAACGTAAACTTGGTTTTTTTTGTCCTACTGTCAGGACAAAAAAAAAACAAGTTAACGTTACGATTAATCGTTGCGGTTATTACATAGAAGCGAAGTCCTTGTTGTAGATTAAGTATTTCAGAGAATAATAGAACCGGACGTATATTTAAATATGTTTACCCAACCGAGGTTATTTTAATGCACCCTTTTTAATGGTTGTGGAATCTAAAAGGAACAATAAGGCATTACCAATTTCCTGCAGTCGCAAAAAAGGGTCAGCAATGAATTATAGTACCTTAAACAGTTTAACATTGACCTTAACTCTTAGCAATAAAGCTGGTTTTCGGAGTTCAAATGTAACCAAAGAAAAAATCATCAATTCAATTATATTTCACTGAGAAATTTCTTCCGGAAAAATTCTTATCCGACCTTCTGGATGGAAAATCATCAAATCATTTCTCCCGCTCTGGGCGGATCGGAAGGGAGTGTCAGACTCTTACTGACTAAAACCCACCCGTGATCCTTCTAGTGCCCGCCGCGTTCCAGGGTAAGGTGACTCTTTTGAATAAATTCTGCTACTGTCTGGAGATATTATACCCAGCATCTGCTGTGGAATATGAATTCAATTATGGGACCAATCTATACTCATATTATAAAGAGGAAAGATTTGTATTTTTGTATGTAATTATTCGTTACATACAAAAATACAAATCTTTCCTCTCTCTCACTCAAAAGCTTTTGAGTGAGCGAGAGGAAAGATTTGTATTTTCTGTACCGATTTCAAAAATTCTTTCACCAGTAGAAAGCTACATTCACCCTGAGTAACATAGGCTATATTTTATCCCCGTATTACCACGGGGACGGGAACTACGCGGGTGAAACCGCGGAGCACTGCTAGTGACAATAAAACAAACTTTTGATCCGGAAAATATACCATTTACAACTCATATCATAATAATCGATCTGGCCCCGACAATATCTGAACTTCAAAAGAGGCCTTTCAAGTATATTTCGGTGCTTCTTCTCTGTGACTGGTTACTCTGGGACAGATATTTTTTTTATAAATGGGATATCATCAAATATATTGTCTGCTCTGGACGGAGCGGAAGGGAGTGTCAGACTCTTACTGACTAAAACCCACCCGTGTTCCTCCTAATGCCCTTTTCCTTCCGGGGCCACGGTAACTCTTGGTCTTAGAAGTCGCTACGCCCCTATGCTATGCTCTCTGCCCGCGAAGGCACACCTCAATCCGTAAAAACTAGCTCGTCATTTTGTTCTTTATTTGTATAAACAATGGCTTCTTCTACCAACCTGCAACCCGCACTGGGCCCGCGTGGTAGATTACTCCTCTCCTAGAGAGGAGGCCTGTTTCCTAGCAGTGGGAACATTAAAAGGCTGATTATGCTATGGCTTCTTCGGGTGTGCGCCTGATGAAAAAGTGATAGCAACGCACACCCGTATGTATAGATGCAATGTGGACTGCAGGCGCGTCGCGGTACTGTGCTCAGCGACGCTTCTTCACGACACCTCGACGGTCATCACCCGCCAGATAAGACCCCCAGTTACCTGGGGGAGGCCTAGCGATGAAGGTCTTTTGGGACGAGTCTGCAGTATGCGACCCCCGTCGCGGTGACACTTTCAAATAAATTCCGCAACCGTAGCAGGCACTGACTCTATAGGGCCCCGACTTCTTTGCTGCCATTTGTTTGAGGCACGCGTGGGACGCCACGCGCCGTCGACCCGGGCCTGGTTGCTATCGGACGGTGAGCCACCAACCAAACCATAGCTCGCCACGCCTTCGACTTCCAACGCCTGAGGTGACGTCTTCTATTCTCTTTGCTAGCAGTACTGCTTCCCAGAAGGATGTGACCGCTTCCCATGAACAATTTCCTTGCTCCGGACAATAAACCAGGCCCGGAAGCGAGCGGTCGCCGCCGCTGAAGCTCATAACAAAGCCTACCAAACATATTATTATTAGTATGAGCACATCACCGCGCCGGCAATACATTCAGTTCCCTACAGAATACCAAGTAAATTCGTGAAATAACCCCAGTCGTATGTCACGCGTTGGCACCTTATACCCCCATGATCTGGTATTATGTGCGTATGTAGAGCTGTATGGACACACGGGCGACTAGTTCGACCAACAAAATGTTACAAAAATAAACTTAATGCACTCAAAATCAAAACAAAAATCAAGAGTCATTTATTTAAACTAGGCTGAGAGACAGCACTTTTTGAACATCAAATTTTACATAAAGGCAGTCCCCCAAAACGCCCACCCGTCACCACTTCCTAGTGTTTTAGCTGGGAAGAAGAAGTGGCGCAAGAAACTCCCCAGTAACACATCTGTCTGTCGAACTTCTCTCGAACCTCTCGAATATCTCTCGTCTCTCTATCTATAGCAAAGTATTTCAGAGACAACTCTTTTTTTTTCTGAAAAGCTATTTTTTATTTTTACTTCTATTAAATTAATGTTACTTCGCCGTATCGGATTTTCTAGCTAGGAAATTTTAGTTGTCTATCAATGTTTGATGATAAACTGCATCAATGTTTGCATGCCAAAATGGTAGAATTTACCAGCATAATCAGCCTTTTAATGTTCCCACTGCTGGGGCACAGGCCTCCTCTCTAGGAGAGGGAATGGACCGTAATCCACCACGCAAGCCCAGTGCGGGTTGGTGAATGTCCCATGTCTTCGATTTTTGGTTCTAGGACATGCTGGTTTCCTCACGATATATTCCTTCACCGTTTTGAGAGCAGTGGTGATGAAATTAATTACACAAAGTATTGCGCCTGGCTGGGTTTAAACCCGCGATCAGTTCGTAAGTCGGGGCCGTTACCACTCGGCCACCACTACTCCTACAGCCATAAACGTAGGCCAGAACGAAAAAAGTCATTTAATGATTTCCCATCCATTAAAAAACTACCTGCACAAATTTTTATCAACAAACTAAATCAAACACAAAGTCACAGCTGGTATGTTAAATCTAAACTTCTAATAAACTCATGTTATAAAGAGGTATTTTTTTTATTCCTGTAGATAATTTCCTATTGAGATAAAAAAATAACTGTGATGGAAAACAATATCGAGTGCCTCAGACTACTTTTTATCCCCATGATAAATGATATTTATTTTGTAAGTAGGTTGTAAGAAACTGTTATACACGTCAATCTTTTTGGTCGTTATAAACTAGATGAGGCCGGTGTTTCCTAGCTGACTACCCTGAGAAGAAACACCGAAATAAACTCATTACATCAAGGTTCGTCTGGAATAGAACATCGGAGCAAGGCCACGAAAACACTCGCTCACTTACCAATCTAATCGAATTTTCCTTCTACTAAACTTTTTTAGCCGCCCATAAAGAGCACAAGAATTCACAAAAACCAGGAATCTTATAAAAAAATATCGCAAAACATTTTCACTCCCAAATTTTTTTAAAAATCAGCCCCAACAGTCATGAAACAAAAGAACCTTGCCACAAAATACCGGACAAGGACACTTACAAAATCTCCAAAAAGTGCCCAGTTCCATTTTCCCGTTTCAACAAGACAATGTGCACAAAAAGTCCTCAAGGTTACTTTCAAGCTCAACGTTCTCAATAAGGAAAGAGCCCTCAGCATCTCTATTACTAAACATCCTTCAATTTATAAGAAGCGGTCGGGAAGCGAGTAAAAATTAAATTAATTATTTCGACGCCCGCTGCCGTCGTCCGCTCCTTCCATAGAGCATGGAACGCTGCGTCGGGCAAAGAGAAAAAAATATGTACATAAAAATTTCAGAAAAAAATACATTTCTTTTTTTATTTAGGATTTGGCTTCACTTATCTCGTTATTATGTATCGATTCTGAAATTTACTGTAAGTTTGTTTTAAAATTGTATGTAAGGTTATCTCTGTTCTTACTAATATTATAAACGCGAAAGTTTGTAAGTATGGATGTTTGTTACGCTTTCACGTAAAAACTACTGAATGGATCTTGATAAAATTTGGCACAGATATAGATCATAGTCTGGAATAATACATAGGATACTTTTTATCCCGGTATTATGTTCCGTTGGGATAATTTCCGACATTCACGCGGGCGAAGCCGCGGTCAGCAGCTAGTATAATAATACTTGTATCCATAACTTCTAGGTTCGTCCTCACATATATTTTTTTTTTTTTTTTGTGTTTAACAAATATTATAAATCATTTGTTTGAAATATGGAGTTTCTTGTCCGTTCTTCTCCAAAAAAATCTACCTTTGCGAATGGAAATGTGAATGAAAATAATATAGTGACTGTAGTGCAGTCACTATATTATTTTAACATAAATGATGAAGTTCAAAAGTGCCGCTTAAAGGCCTAAATTGGAAGAAACGTTTTGACTTTTGGCAAAAGAACTTTGTATGCAACCATGCAATTGCTGTTAATTGTAGTTAGCAGTAAGTCATAATAAGAGAAAAAAATCGCACCTCAGTCGCAATCTCTCAAAAAGAAAAGCCTCATTTTTCATACATTTTTGACATATAGTGACTGAGATATGATTGCAAATATTGGTTGACAATTTTGTAGAATTGGCACTCTGACTACAATTTGGTTTGGGGACGAAAGGCAATTCCGCGGAAGGCTACGTGACACCACGCAGCGTAACACGACGCCGACACTTCGTGTAAAATAGTGTAATGTTTTTGTGGTTTATATAAATATCTATGACCGCCTGTACGATAAAAATAAATGATAAATAATAAATTATATTTGTTTTGTAAGTAGGTTAAACATAACACTTTTACACGTCAAATATTTCTGGTCATTTTAAGCTAGATGAAGCCGGTGTTTCCTAGCCGACTACCCTGAGAAAAAACACCGAAACTAACTCAGAGGTTAAAGTCTCTTTTAACACGTTCAGACCGGCACCTCATGAGTAGGTACTTGGTATCCTACGGCGCAAATCTTCATATGGCCACCGGTGGTACATACCGCCCCATGAACCAAAAGTCTTGCCGGGCGGGGTGCGCCACCGGTGGACACGGACAGGATTAGACAGGAATTATGCTTTCTCTAATTAAACTAAGTATATTAGAATTTCGGGAACAAATAATAAAAGATATGATTAGCAACCCCAGCACTGATAATCAACCCGATGACGCTGCAGAGGAGGGTAGGCCCCATGCACAAAGAAAGCCAAAACACAAGTTAGAGAAAACGGAAGGAAAGCTCAGAGATACCCGAAAGAGATGCAGACCTTGTTACGACCATTTTACAACAACCGAATCTGCGAGTATGGGTAGAAAAAAATCGAAACGCGTAAATAAATTTTGCTCTGCGTGTGAAAAACCAATGTGTTTGGATTGTTTCAATACTATTCATGCAAAATAATTTTCATTTTATATTCATTGAAAGTATAGTGTGACGTGGCCACCGGTGGTACACCTCGCCATGGCAGCAAATACTCCGTGCTCCACCGGTGGTACACGCCGGTCTGAACGTGTTAAAGTCCATACAATCCGTCAAGTCATATGAGAATCATGTAGGTTAATGTCTGAAGTAGCCTTTTGAGGAAATTGCCACACAAATTTGAGTGGACCTATCCAGACAGTGCAAGCATTTGTCATTTACCGTGTAGCTCAAACTTATAACTATAAGGAGCTCAACGATTTCACAATACGAGCCGTATCAGGCCCTTTAACCAACCATGTAACGCCAGCTTCGACAGATGGTCGTCGAAGCTTTTGGCCATTAGGCCATTGGCCGTAACGACAATCGGCACAATGACAGCCGAGTCCACATTCCACATGTCGACAACCTCGTGTGCTAAGTCGAGATACTTGATTTGTTTCTCTTTCTCAGCTTTCACGAGGTTCTCGTCATGTGGAATGGTAACATCGATTATCATTGTGCGGCGCGCTAATCGGTCTATCACCACTATAAAATGATATATTATTATTATTTTATTTAAGTCAAGAATAAATAGGTTACTTCTAAGCAAACGTGCTTCATCGTTGACCACATTTTCGCTATGCCGACTCTAGCAGTTCCCACCTAGTCGTTTCGTTACTCTGTGGCCTTCGCGGCAGATGGTACAAAATGAGGAAGAAAACTTCGAAACGGGGTTACTACCTACGGATCGGTCTTTGTTTTTTATTAATTTCTTTTGTATTATGTGTATGTATTTTAGAAACAATATTAGATGATATAGGAAGCTTTATTGGTATGGAGTAAATTTGTTGCATTTTAAAGGGTTGTGGAGGTCAGGCGGCCACTCTACGTAAAATACTGGTATTCAGCTGAATCCAGTTTGAATCTAGAAGAAAAAGTTGGGAAAAAGCTAAGCATATGAGAATATAAATGTGTTGCTTGAAGTTAAAAAAACTTTTTACAAAAAAATACAACCGACTTTTCCACAAAAAATCAAAAAAGTACAAAATAACTTTAATTTCGGAACTCGGTGTTTGTGGTTCCTTTTTCATTTTTTAACCGACTTCAAAAAAGCGAGAAAAAAGGAGGAGGTTCTCAATTCGGATGTTTGTATGTTTTTTTATTTTTTATTGTTTGTTCGCGCATAACTCCGTCGCTTGTCAACCGATTTGAAAAATTCTTTTTTTGTTGGAAAGGGTATACTTCCCAAATGGTCCCATGAACTTTAATTTCGGAAGTCGGTGTTCAAAAAACGAAAAAGCAACCACAAACACCGAGTTCCGAAATTAAAGTTATTTTGCACTTTTTCGATTTTTTGTGTAAAAGTCGGTTGTTTTTTTTTGTAAAAAGTTTTTTATTTTTCACTTTTCAGTGGTACCTAAACCCCCTCCCCTCCCCCCACCTAAACGAACCAATTTACATTAGTGTAAAAAAACGAAAACGCACTGCTCCAATGCAGAGTAAACTAAAAGGTCGTCAATGTAGACAATGTAGATATTTTTTTAGATTTTTGTTGATTTTTCAAAAACTGCTTGTTCGATTTCGATAAAATTTTCATGGGACCATTTGGGAAGTATACCCTTTCCAACAAAAAAAGAAGTTTTCAAATCGGTTGGCAAGCGACGGAGTTATGCGCGAACAAACAATAAATAAAAAATAAAAAAAACATACAAACATCCGAATTGAGAACCTCCTCCTTTTTTAGAAGTCGGTTAAAAATAGGTTGTTATTTATTTAAACGACTTCCTTCTAGTCTTGCTAAGGGATATCGTATTACTCAGTTACTGGATTGTGGAGGTCACATGCTGAGTACCAGTATTTTACTCTTTATAATATAAGTACAGATAAGACTAAAGGTCGCGTGCTAAAGAATATTATCGTCTGCTTGCAAACTTTCCCGCCAGTGTGTCCCACAAAATAATCGAGGGTCGCTTGCATATTTTCACGCGACAACGACGGAGTTTCCACAATGGCGGATTAATATTTATATCCCCTCAATGGTAATAGTAGTAAACTCCAGTTGATGGTGTATGAATGTCTTGGTGATGGTGTTAAATTGTTGTGGGTTTATTGTTTGGTGATTCAGTTCTTATGGAACTGAGGCTCTAGACAAAGCGCCATTCTGTTAGCGAAATGCCGATAACTACAAGTTGGATTTGGAAAATTCTTTTTGTATACAGTATGTTAACTAACAGAGGGCGTTCCCGTTAACCCGCAATAGTATAGCATCCATATATGATAAAAAAAATATTACCATTCGAAAACAAAATGTTTTAATTTTTTTTTAGTATTAAAATATTCACTAAAAATTTGAAATTGATACGTTAAAGAAACACTCTGTAAACGCGTACTTCCTGGTTTGGGCATTGCTACTACGAGTATTTACCATTCCGCGCTACTATTTTGATTTTAAACAAGATTTTTCGAACTTATTGTCAATTTTTTTTTTTTTATTTGGATTATTTTATGCTTATTTTTCTATGCTGATATTTTTATTTTAATCTATTAATGATATAGATTAACGAGTTTAAGGGAACGCCCTCTGTTATTTAACATACTGTATAATAGCCACATTCATGAGGAAGGTTAGCTATACGGGAATGGGATATACGCTATAAGACACGGGCAAAAGTTAGTCCCTTATACAGAGTGTTCCAGAAGTACGTGGTCAGTTGATTTAGAAAATCTAATTAGTACGTCAGATAGATTTTATTTCAATAATTTTGAATTACTATATATACCTATGCTTAAATAATAAAAAAAAGAACACTTATCGATATTACGATCTTATTAAATTAGTTTAGATTTACAATATCTATGCATATAAATACAAATATTCCGCTCGTACCTTCAGACTTAGTTTCATTTAAATTCGTTATCCTAAAAACAGTCTCAAATTCCATTTCGAAAAAATATTCAAAAATCAAATTCCTTTATTAAATACGTGGAAAAGGGTCGAATGGAAAACCACGGCAATTAAATTATGAAACAATATTCGTGGAATATTTTGAACGAAATCCGATTAAAATCTTAGTCAAAGTAAATAGACATCACATGACCCACAACCTTTGATGTTTGTCAAGTAAAAACAGTTTGGTTCTCATCTATTTAATTCACTTACTTTCCTATCTCTTGTTTTTTGGAAGCCTGGGCCTCAACTCTGCTATTACAATAGTGTCAGAATGGTCTATCATTGTTTTCATAATGGTTGATTTTTACAAGTTTGGTAATCTACTAATATAAAAGCGTCAAGCGTCTATGACTTTCCAGTGGTCAACCACTGACTCTCCATTGAAAGAAATGGCATAGAATGGTGATCTCGTCCATAATGACAAATGAATGATAGACGTATGCGGTAGCGGTAGTCCGCTTAAATTTTGACAGTTCCTTTGATCAGTGACCTATCATTAGAACGTCATTGTGCAATCATTTATTTTAATAGCTCGGTTATCAAAGAGTATTACGAGACCACTGTCAGACCAATGATCGACCATTATGAATTTAGCAGATTACGAACTTTTAGCAAAATGACAATGAGATCGTGTTGGAATGACAAATTTATAAAAATAGCAGACTTGGGGCCCAGATGAAACGCTCCTCATTTGGGCACACCACCATTGTGGCGATAAGAGTCCCCACGGCGTTCTCACCTTACGCCTGCCGCCGGTACTCACCGGACACGGCTGTTTCGGGAGGTACCTGTTTCGAAAACAGCAGGAGGACACGTCCGGGTGTCAACACTCTGTGGATCACCCAGAGGACACGGCGGAGCATAAGATAGAGGTCTGCTCTGCTTGGGCGGAGCAACGCTGTGTCCTCGCCAGCCAGCCCTGGTTCAATCCATGGTCCGGAGGATGATGCATGGGACGCGGTCACCTCCTTCTGCGAAGCAGTAACGCTAGCGAAGGAGGAGGCAGAACACGCGTGGGAGTGGAAAACCCACGCCCCAGCCGCCGCCGCGAGAAAAGAAGACGGCCCGGGCGTCGGGAAACGCAGGGTCATTCCCGGTCACCATAGGCGCGGTTTTACGCCGGGAGGCTCGCCGTCCGATAACAACCAAAGCCCGGGTTGACGGCACGTCGTGTTCCACGCGCACCTCAAAGAGATATCAGCAGAAAAGACGGGTCTATAAGGTCAGTGCCTGCACTGCCTGCTAAGGTTGCGGAATTTGTTCGAAAGAGTGACTGCGGCCTTGGAACGCAAAGGGCATTAGAAGGGACACGGGTGGGTTCTAGTCAGTAAGAGTGACACTCCCTCCCGCTGAGCCCAAAGCGGAAGAAGTCATTTAATGATTTGCCATCCATAAAAGAGGATACCTACGAGTTAGTAGATCGTTAATATATGTAGAGGTAGAAAATATTACCATTTTCTTCCCCGTAGTAAAGCGGAAACTTGAACAGAGATAAAGCTAATGACTTTCAACTCGACTATTAAAAATAGTTCTACTGGAAAGTGGCTTCCTTCATAAACGCGTTTTACTGAGAATCTTTCTAATCGGTTGGAGCTATACGAGAATAGTTTTTTGCACCTTTCTGGAGCTAAAAGCTAAGTAATAAAAGTCGCACGGCTTGTTTATTGAGGTTAAGCAACACTTGCCGAGGTCGAGTCTTGGATGAGTGTCCATCCGTGCCTCGGAAAACACGTTAAGCCATTAGTCCTGACCACAATTAAGTTCCTTACGAGTAATTAGACCCTGCCAGAGTTGTGAAATTTGGTCGAGAGAACGCAAAGGGCATTAGGAGGAGCACGGATGGGTTTTAGACAAACTCAAACTCAAAGCATTTATTTCAATTAAACCATTTACAGGCACTTTTGAATTGTCAAGGTCGAAAGAAGTGAAGCTATGTGCACGTTCCAAAGCGTAGATCTCTATGGAGAAGCACGTGCAAGAAACTCCACGGACACTCTTTTAAATCAATAAATTGTTACAAAGTTGTGGATACATTGTTCTTCTTGTATTTATTCCTATATGTGAGAACGATCTAGAAATACGTGTATGATACAGGCATTCGGATTAAAAGCAACCATTCAAAGTACAAATATGTGATGTGAGATGACCCGTCCCAGCTAGCGGAGCCAAATGATGAATGAAACACATACGCCACCATCAGAGAGACTTTGAGTGAGCATGACACTCCCAGTCAGTCAGTAAGAGAACGTTACTTCCACTCCGCCCAGAGCGGAAGAAGTCATATGATGATTTCCCATATTTAAAAAAATATAATTGGTAAAAAGTATGATCAGATACGTAGTCAGTTTGTCGCTCCAAACAAAATAACTACTGTTATTCTGAAGTGTAATAACGCGGCTATGTAATAATACCAGCACGGGATGTTTATAGAGGTTAAGCAACGCTTGTTGAGGTTAATCCATGGATTGGTGACCTTAGTATCAATGCCTTACTATACGGGCCGTTTACACCAAAGCATTTAGCAAGTCAACAACATGGAATTAATCTTACTAACTAAAAAAAAACGATTTTGAGCCTGGTATCTGATATATTGACCTCTGGTTTTAATCTTTATACTTTGAATTGTTTTTATAGTTTCCTTTTTTCTCTTTGCATTGTCCTCACATATAGAAGCGACCAAGGATGTAACCAAGGTTATGTAATACAGAACATAATTTAAAAGAGTGTCCGTGGAGTTTCTTGCACGTTCTTCTCCATAGAGATCTACGCTTTGGAACGTGCAGATAGCTTCACCTCTTTCGACTTGACAATTCAAAAGTGCCTGTAAAGGGTTTAATTGAAATAAATGCTTTGAATCTTGAATCCTGAGCAACCAGGGCAGCATATTGAGCCGTAAGGGTACGTGATGATGGAACAGCGAACAGGCACCGCGAGGCACCCGGCGCTCGATACTCGCTGTAGGGCCTGAGCGAACACCACGCTAACATAGTCGCGCCGTCGAGCCAGGGCCTCAAATCTGCTATTACAATAGTGTCAGAATGGTCTATTATTGACTTCATAATGGTTGATTTTTACTAGTTTGGTAATCTACTAATATAAAAGCGTCACTATGACTTTCCAATAGTCAAACACTGACACTCCATTAAAAGAAATGGCATAGAATAGTAATCTCGTACATAATGACAAATGAATGGCAGAATTATACAGTACTATGCTAAAATTTTGACACTTCCTTTGATCAGTGACCTACCATTAGAACGTCATTGTGCAGTCATTGCTTATAATAGCTCGTTTATCAAAAAGTATTACGAGACCAATGATCGACCATTATGAGTTTAGCCAATTACAAACTTTTAGCAAAATGATAATGGGATGGTGGTGGAATGACAAAATGTACAAAAATAGTAGACTTGGGACCCTGCTAACTCGAGTGGCCGCTAGGGTCGAATACGAAAGTTATAAAAATAGCATACTTGGAGCCCTGTTGTTCAGTTCAACGCAGTTCTAATGTATTGATGATTTCCTGCCGGTTCTTGTCCATAGGAAACGACAAATTAGAATCTTATTTTATTGCTTATGGCGTTTTAAAAGTGAAATTCAATATTTTGATTCATCTATGTATATCTACTTCACTACATAGTATAAAACAAAGTCGCTTCTCGATATATACCTTACCATCTTAAAAACTACGCAACGGATTTTGATGCGGTTTTTTTAACAGATAGAGTAATTCAAGAGGAAGGTTTATAATTATGTATAATATATGCATAATATTGTATCTACCTAGAGATTTAGTATCAGCATTGCATCCGTAATATTATAAAGAGGAAAGATTTTTTTGTTCGTACCGAAAAAACTCCTGCCAGCCTCCAGCGATTTTAACCATATTTTCACCAATGGAAAGCTACATTAGCAGAAAGTAACATAGTCAAAGCATATTTTATCCCCATATTCCCACGGGAACGAAAACCACGCAGGTAAAACCGTGGGACTTTGTTAGGTAGGTACATACAAAAACACTGCCTCCTGATTGCCGTTAAAACTGCCATTTACGAATAACAGCCGGGGCTAACAGCTTAACGTACTTTCCGAAGCACGGGATCACTCTCATTATGTTAAGATGGTCACCCATCCGCAGACTGACCTCGGCAAGCTAACCTTGAAGATAGAAGTAATAGTAAAAGTAATATAAGTTAAACAAACAGTGTCTTCAGCCTCTCTCCTACTTAATCTTTGCTGTGCCCGACAGGTTCCATAATTGTGACTACTATTTACTTCCCTACCAACTATTGTAACTTATAGTACGCAATAAATAATTGAGAATTGAATAGAACAATGCGTGCTTTCATTACTAAGCCACAGACCTTTGTAGCACTCTCCCATTCATTATTGTAACTTGAAAACCAAACACGATTTAAATTGACCGACCAGAGGAAGTCTTTCTAAATTAGTTTCGTTAAATTATAACAAAATTCAAACTTTTCCATTACAATATTGAATGTTGATTCTGGCCTGATTTGAATAAACAAACTTTAATAACTTTGCTATGGCGGGGAATATTCCTAGATCGGATGTCTTTTTGGGGTGCGTTATTACAGGGAACCTTGAAACAAATTCTCTAACTGTTAACTTTTTTCAAGGAAGTTTGAAGTTTGATGCTTTGTTTGAAGTTGTCTGTCTAACGAAAATATTTGATTTAAATTAAATCCTTAATTCACTTAGTTACCTTTGTTTTTGGATGGGAAATCATCAAATGGCTTCTTCCGTTCTGGGCGGAGCGGAAGGGAGTGTCAGACTCTTACTGACTAAAACCCACCCGTGATCCTTCTCTTCCCAGGGCCGCGGTGACTCTTTCCAACAAATTCCGCAACCCTAGCAAAAACGTAACCACTGGAAGTAATGATCAGAGCGCCAATTCTACAATTTTTTAAGTAATGATTGCATTCATATCTCAATCACTGTTCGGGCGTCTTCGACCACCTTCGGCTGGTGTCGGGCAGCGGAAGGAGGCGGCAAGAGGAGAGAGCGCGCACGACGCGGGACCTTGGGTCACGCCACTTCGCAACCGGTCTCGAACATGTCAATGTTCCCACTGCTGGGACTAAGGCCTCCTCTCTAGGAGAGGGAATGGGCCGTAATCCAGCAAGCGGGCCCAGTGCGGGTTGGGGAATGTCACATGTCTTCGAATTTTTGGTTCTAGGACATGCCGGTTTCCTCACGATGTTTTCCTTCACCGTTTTGAGAGCAGAGGTGACGAAATTAATTTCACAATGTCATGCGCTTGGCTGGGTTGAACCCGCGACCTACAATTCGTTAGTCGAGGCCGTTACCACTCGGCCACCACTTCTCTCACGATAATAACAAAACCACACGGTCACCGCCTTACTCAACCTCTCATGCAAACGCCTAGACAGGTGTCCTGCCTAGTACTATTTTCCTAGCTACCATTTGCAATTTATTTCAAACTAGCTTCTGCCAGCGACTTCGTCCGCGTGGAATAGTTACTTTACCCCCGATTTTGAAACTCTCAGCCCGATCGGTTTAAAATTGACAAAAGATAGACATGTTGTTTCGGGATATTTTTTAGATAATTTTATGTAGAACATTTCCGTAATACATGATTTCTATGTAACTTTAACCATTAAGGCTACACACGCGACGGAAGCTTAAAAAATGGAGTAACTTCTTCCGTTTTCCCAACATTTCCCTTCACTGCTCTGCTCCTATTGATTGTAGCGTGATGAAAAGTATACTATAACCTGCCCAGGAGTATGAAGAATAATTGCACCAAGTTTCGTTAAAATCGGTCGAGTAGTTTTTGTTTCTATAAAGAACATACAGACAGACAGACAGACAGAAAGACAGACAGACACAAAAATTTTACTGATTGCATTTTTGGCACCAGTATCGATCACTAATCACCCCCTGATAGTTATTTTGAAAATATATTCCTTGTACAGAATTGACCTCTCTACAGATTTATTATAAGTATAGATAGACAAAGAGATGCATCACGGCCTCATTACGAAGAATCGAAGATTACAGCAAGTCGTGCTTTGTGCCTTATTTGCAAGACAAAGCAATGCTCTGGAAACCAGTCGCATGTAAAATTGAATATTAAGAACCTTTGCAAATCTCATTTGTGTGTCGTGCACTTGTGATGAAATCTGCCTGCAAATAAGAAGCATAAATAGCGCATCTTGTGGTAAAAGGATTACATTTACTTACTACTACTTACTACTTACATTTTTGGGTGACGGATAAAAATCCGTCACCCAAAAAAGGAGAAGGTTTTCAAGTCGACTGTATTTTTTTTTGTGTGTTAGCTCGTAAATTTTAACTGGGTGTACCTCATAATCTGCCTAGCCTTTATCAACTACATTGGGGTCGGCTCCCAGTCAAGCCGGATTCAGCTGAATAGCAGTATTTTACGTGAAGCGGCTGCCTACCAGACCTCCACAACCCATTAACTGGGGAACACGGTACTCCTTGGCAAGACTGGTGTCAGATTTTCTGGCTTCTGACAATCCTTAACGACAGCCAAAGATCTCCAAATGACAGCAGGGACCAACGTGCTTTCCGAGGCACGGAGAAGTCTCGTTATGTTAAGATGGTCACCCATCCACAGACCGACCTTGGCAAGCGTTGCTTAACCTGGACTGTGCGGCTGTTATAATTACCTATTTAAATGATTCTTTTTATATTCGATAGCTGGCGCTTGTCCTGTGGTCTAAAAAAATAATACCTAATGAAAACATACTTTGAAATTTAAATTTAACAAATAAAACAGTAATAATTGTTGAAATATTTATATGAATGTCTAGTAAATGTCATGTCATATCAAAAAAAGAAGATATGTCTTTTTTCGTCCCTTGGGGAAGGCCCATGTGTGATGGACGTCTTTTGACCGAAACAGTGAAGACTTTTTAAGTTGAATCCATGCAATGTGCGCTCAGCAAGAATATCGGCGTCAGTACCAGGCGTGCAAGACAAATAGGCAGTCGCTTAACGTATAATACTGGAATAGGGTAGTTGCCTAAAAAATCTAATTAGTCCGTAAGATAGACTTCCCAAAAATATTGGACACGTATTTTTTATTTTTTTCACGTAAACAAAAAACGAAGACGATATAGTGCGTTGAAAACTCGTGTGACGTCACTTCGTGTGATGATTTTTACCACGCCGTGATGTCACAAGCCCCCACTCATGATCTTTGAAGCTTTTTATCTCCGTCAATTTTTAGAGATTTCATAAAGCAAAAAATACGTGTGTAATGTTTATCGACAATCTAACTGACGGACTAAATAGGATCATATTTTTATTCCTCAGGAAACATCCCTATTAGTTGATTCTTCGGTTAAGCAGTAACCAGCCTTAGTGTGCTGAACTAAAACATGTATAGTGCGCAATTGTTTGTTTTCCTGAATAAATAAAATAAAAATAAAATAAAATGAATTGCGAGTGGTCCTTTAAAAAAAAACCTGGAATTAGTATTATAGATTTATTGACGCTTGTCTAGAAGTACTCGTAAATTATTCACACTTGACTACAACCCCCAGATTGTAGCTAGTTGGAAACACAGACTCCGGCAGGGAATTCCACTTCACCACGACCAACACCCAACACTCTACACGCACAACGCACGATTACTAGTCGTACTTTATTTATTTACTAGCGACCCGCCCCGGCTTCGCACGGGTGCAATGTTGATATTAAATCTCTGCGATATTATGCATGTAGTATACATATAAGCCTTACTCTTGAATCACTCTATGTATTAAAAAAACCGCATCAAAATCCGTTGCGTAGTTTTAAAGATCTAAGCATACATAGGGACAGACAGCGGGAAGCGACTTTGTTTTATACTATGTAGTGATTTATTTAACAATTTATGTACACATATTTAATAAAAATATAAGAAGAAGGAAACAGAAAAATAGGTACAAAGGTGATGCTTATTTCTGTAGAAATCTCTTCCAGCATACCTGCGATAGGAGAGAGAGTAAAAAGAGATGTAGACATTGTGTGTCAAAGTATTAAGTAGGAAAAATGAAAACAATACAGTTTAAACATAACTTACAATCCATAATTATCACACTAATACATACTAAATAATATTAAAAGATAAATAATGATACTTATAAGCAACTAAGATGGGAATGAAAGATTCTTTCACTCTTCTTTTGAAAACTGCAAGGGTTTGGCAGTCCCTAATGTCAGGTGGTAGCGAATTCCACAACCGAACGACATGTACAGTAAACGGGTAGGAATAAAAATCGGTAGAGTGGGGAGGGGATTTAAGGAGATTTCTAAAATCAGACCTACAAAGCGCATCAGAAGGACGGGAATAGGAAAAACGTTCCCGCACGTACTCAGGTTCAGGTTTATTACAAGTAAAACCAAGGGTATTCGTTAGTTTATAAAATAAATGTAATGTAATACAATACGCTCGGTTTTACGGCTTCTCCACCAAATTGTTAAATAAGCAAGTTAAGTAACAAGCCAGAATTCAATGGGTAATGAAAACCATGGCTTGACTATGGTTTGTTGGAAAAAAACCTGCTGTACAAAATTGGACTGCGGGTTCCTTCTGTTTTTAATGATATTTATTTTGTAAGTAGGTTAAACATAACACTTTTACACGTCCAATATTCCTTGTCATTTTAAGCTAAATGAAGCCACACCGGCTTCATCTAGCTTAAAATGACAATCTTCCTAGCCGACTACCCTAAGAAGAAACACCGAAACAAACTCAGAGGTCAAAGTCTCTTTTAAAGTCCATACAATCCGCACTGGTCAAATCATATGAGAACCATGTAGGTTAATGTGTGAGATAGCCTTTTGAGGAAAGTGCCACACAGATTTGAGTGGACCTGTCCAGACAGCGCAAGCATTTGTCAGATACCGTGTAGCTCAAACTTAGAACTTTAAGGAGCTCAACGATTTGACGAACTCTACCAAAGTAAGGACATTTGGGTAGGCCGCAAGAATTACTCAAACTGCCAGACAAACTAAAATAAGACCCTAACATGGCGATCTACATAGTCCTCACACTCACAATATGTTATATGACAACTATGCAGATCAGTGTCTGAAATGGTCTTTTGAGGAAAGAACCACACAGATTTAAGTGGGCCTGTCCTTTCAGTGCCAGCCTTTGTCAGTAGTCGAGTAGCTCAACTTAGAAACAATAAGGAGCTCAACGACCCGACGAACAATACCAAAGAAGGGACATTTGGGTAGGCTGCAAAACTACTTAAACTGCCAGACGTCGAAACAATCTGTGTGTGAATTTTTTTCTGTGCTATCCGTCTTCGGGTCATCGTATAGTGCAGTCTGCCACACGTGATCATTCTAGTGCCCTTTGCGTTCCAGGGCCGCGACAACTCTTTCGAACAAATTCCACAACCCTATCTGGTATATAACCCTATAGGTACTAAAAACATCGTATCGTAGGAAAACATCATGAGGAAACCGGCATGTCCTAGAACCAAAAATTGACAGACATGTGACATTCACCAACCCGCACTGGGCCCGCGTGCTGGATTACGGTCCATTCCCTCTCCTAGAGAGGAGGCCTGTGTCCCAGCAGTGGGAACATTAAAAGGCTGATTACGAGCAGGTACTGACCCCATGGGGCCCTCTCTTCTTTGCTGACAGCTCTCTGAGGTGCCCGTGGAACACGACGCGCCGTCGATTCTGACATGGTTTCTATTGGACGGCGAGCCACCCATAGCTCGCCATCCACAAGCCCGCGATATAGATGGAACCTTTTTTTTGGATGGGAAATCATCAAATGGCTCCTTTCGTTCTGGGCGGAGCGGAAGGGAGTGTCAAACTCTTACAGGCTAAAAACCCACCCGTGGTCGTCCTAATGCCCTTGCGTTCCAGGGCCGCGGTGACCCTTTCAAAAATTCAGCAATCCGGGCAGGAAACAGACCGTACCCTGGCGACGGTAATAATCTTACTTCTTACTAATATTATAAACGCGAAAGTTTGTAAGTATAGATGTTTGTTACTCTTTCACACAAAAACTACTGAATGGATCTTGATGAAGTTTGGCACAGATATAGATCATAGTCTGGAATAATACATAGGATACTTTTTATCCCAGGATTATGTTACCTTGGGATAATTTCCGACAATCACGCGGGCGAAGCCGCGGGCAGCAGCTAGTCTTCTATAAAACTGTGAAAACCAATATTAACTCTAATTATTACTTACTAGCTGCTGCCCGCGACTTCGTCCCCGTGGAATCCCCGATTTTAAAACATTCTTGATCGCTGCTCCGCTCCTATTGGCTTAAGCGTGATGATATATAGCCTAAAGCCTTCCTCGATAAATGGTCTATTCAACCCAAAAAGAATTTTTCAATTCGAACCAGTAGTTCCTGAGATTAGCGCGTTCAAACAAACAAACAAACAAACAAACTCTTCAGCTTTATAATATTAGTATAGATTGATAGAATGTTTATTTTGTCGAAAAAGTTACCTTGACACTTTATGGGCCTGAATTTGGCTAGTCAGTCAAAAATATCAAGCCAGCCGTCCTAAATAAATGTCTCTCCAGAAATTAATATCCTTACAAAATCTTTGTTCTAGCCCAAACTATTTTAACCCCCGACGCAAAAAGAGGGGTGTTATAATAAGTTTGACTTGTCCGTCTGTCTGTATGTGGCACCGTAGCTCGCGAACGGATGAAGCGATTTGAATTTAGTTTTTTTTTTTGTATAAAAGATGAGTTACGGGTGACTGTTCTTAAATATGTTTAATGAAAATCGGTTGAGTCGTTTAAAACTTGAGGGGGGTGAAAGCGGGGAAAAATAACTGACTGTCTGCAAATATACTCGAGTCAGTGTTCTTATAAAATGGGGACCGCGCTGCTTAGTTAGGTAATAGAATATTTGTTATTAAATAGTTAGGCTTGGAGCGGTCCCCCAACGCGACGTATTTTTTTTTTCATACTTAGGTAGCTTAAGATTGAGTATTTTTTAGTGTTAGATAGCACATTTATCGAGGAAGGTTATAAGCTATATATCATCACGCTAAGATCAAAAGCAGCGAAGCATAATAAAAAATGTTTCGAAATCGGGGGGTTAGTATCTAACTATTCCACGCGTACGAAGTCGCGGGCAAAAGCTAGTAAGATTATAAAGAGGAAAGATTTGTATTTTTATATGTAACGAATTACCTCAAAAAAGACTGGATTGATTTCAAAAATTCTTTCACCATTAGAAAGCTACATTCACCCTGAGTAACATAGGCTATATTTTGTCCCATTGTATTCCCACGGGAACTGGAACTACGCGGGTGAAACCGCAGGGCGCTGCTAGTGTATACTAATTTTATAAAGAGGAAAGATTTGTATTTCTGTATGTAACGAATAAACTCAAAAACTACTGGACCGATTTCAAATTTCAAAAATTCTTTCACCATTAGAAAACCTGAGTAACATAGGCTATATTTTATCCCCATATTCCCACGGGAGCGGGAACTATGCGGGTAAAACGGTAAGGCGCTGCTAGTATAATATATAAATATCATCGAATACAAAAAAAAACCCACATCAATCACAGAGCCAATTACGAAGTAAAACCCATAACTGTTCTATTATAAATCTTAATCCGCAAGTGAATTATAGGAATTGGTACGAGAAAGTTCGCGAATAAATTTAAATTTCAATACAGCGGAGTGTGGTCGGTACTGCGTGGATATATTTCGTGGGCCGTTTGATTTCTTGCCGTGAAGTATTTGCTGTGCTAAACATTAACATTTTAGGATTCCTTATAGATAAACGGAACCCTTCTTTTTCTTTTTTTTCTGGGTGGGAAGTTATCAGATGACTTCTCCCGCTCTGGGCGGAGCGGAAGGGAGTGTCAGACTCTTACTGACTAAAACCCACCCGTGATCCTCCTAGTGCCCATTGCGTCCCAGGGCTGTTTTTTTTTCATTGTTTATAAATCCTGAAGGATGTACTCTGTCCTGCGTAGGGGTCTGTCAAACTAACAGACCGAAACCATGCCAGACTTGAGTAATTCACTCTGCATACTCTTAGAACTAGTGATGGCGATCTGAGATCGATTAATCGAAGAATCGATTTTTCAGGCCCAAATAATCGATTTTTTAAATCGATATGCAGTACTGAATCGATCCAGTGAATCGATGTTTCACCCTTGAAAATCGACTTTTTTTGTATTGGTAAAAACCATAAAATTATTTACAATTAGTTGAATGTGTCTGTAACATTACGGTGTTGCCGATTAAAGGGTTAATTACTCCTTATGGATAAACGGAACCCTTCTTTTTCTGGGTGGGAAGTTATCAGATGACTTCTCCCGCTCTGGGTGGAGCGGAAGGGAGTGCTTTGAGAGTCTGCTTTATATGTTAGTATAGATGTGAGTTCAAAAGTAATATTGTTTAATTATTTTTAGGATTCATGTGATTAAATTGTTATTTTATTAGCCTATAAAACTTTTTATTATACAGGCTGCAAACTTTCAGTAGAGCAGTTAGAGGAAATACCTTATCCGTTGCAGAGACACGAAAATGGTCTTAGGAGATAAACCATAATATTTTTTATGACATTTTGATCCCCATTCACGGATTTTCAAAAAAGTATGTAATGGTTATCAAAAAAATAGCCATTTTACACTTTTTTTTTCGATGCCAATCGATCCTTTTTTTAATACTGATCAAAAACTTCTATGGGACAAACCATCGCTGGAGTACTCAATAAGTCAGTATTTCAGTTTTGTAAAGAATTTGTGTAACTGAAATACAAAAAATAAAATATAAGACAAATGATCACATAGGTGGTATTCAGCTGAATCCGGCTTGACTGGGAGCCGACCCCAATATAGTTGGGAAAAGGCTAGGCAGATTATGATCACGTAGGTGGTAAGTAATTTTACACATATCAAAAAAGAAGGAGTATTAATTTTCTTAACCTAACTTGATGATGTTATACTTATTGTATTGCAAGAGTCTATGGAGTTTCTTGTCCGTTCTTCTCCATAAGAATCTACCTTTGCGAATGGACGCTAGAGTCACTTAATTATGACGTTCAAAAGTGTCGTTTAATGACCTAATTGAAATAAACGTTTTGACTTTGACTTGCTGATAATGCCTAATGGCAAAAAGCTTCGACGACCATCTGTCGAAGCTGGCGTTACACGGTTGGTTAAAGGGCCTGATACAGAAGGCACTCTCCTCGATACGGCTCGTATTGTGAGGAGGTCCCTTTCTCTGGAGCCCTAACCACCGGTAGCTTGGACCCTGCTCCCGACACCGTACACCTGTAGACCTGAGTATATGGTTTTAACTTCAACCTCTAGGCGTTCCCGAGATAAACGATCCTATAAGAATTCCGTTTTTTTTTTCTTTTAAAGTACGGGTCCTTAAAAATGGTTAAAATCGGACCAGTAGTTTCGGAGCTTATTCGTTACAAACAAACGAACAAAAAATATTTCCTCTCTAAAATATTTGTATAGATGATTATTCCTGAACCTAATTCAGGAAAAGGTGACTAAATACAGCATTATCAAAATATCTATCAGAATAAGGAAATAATCATCTGGTTCGTAAACGAATCTTCTAAAAATATTGACGGCTAGCAGCGCCCATAGGTTTCACCCGCATAGTTCCCGTTCCCATGGGAATATGGAGATAAAATATAGCCTATGTCATCCGGGAATAGTATAGCATCCCAACAGTGAAAGAATTTTTCAAATCGGTTCAGTGGCTTCGGAGCCTATTCAATGCAAACAAACAATCAAATCTTTCCTCTTTATAATATTAGTATAGCTGCACGGATCAAACTTCATGGTTAAGCAATACTTGTTGAGGTCAATCCGTGGATGGGTGCCCAGCTGTTTATGTATATCGTTATTCTTCCGTGCCTCGGAAGGCACGTTTAGCCGTTGATCCCGGCTGTCATTACTAGATCTTTGACAGTCGTTACGGATTCTCAGAAGCCAGACAACCTGACACCTTGTTTTCTTGCCGATGGGTACCGTGTGACCCAGTTACTGGGTTGCGAAGGTCGGATAGGCAAACCTACTCAGCTGCATCTGGCTTGAAGGGAAGCCGACCCCATCATAGTTGGAAAATGGCTAGGCAGATTGAATGGAGTCTAGCGTTTTCAATCATCTTTTATAATGCGCACAGCAAAGGAATGGAACTCTCTGCCTGCGTCTGTGTTTCCGAACGCTTTCAACCCTAATCTCTTGAAAGTTAGAGTGAACAGGCTTCTTCTGGGTAAGCTCATTCCATCGTAGACTTTGTCTCTATCACCTGTGACCTAGACTAGAGTCAAGAGCAAATCCATATCACAATAAAAAAGAAATTAAAAAAATTGCACTCTAAGCGCTGGAAAAAATAATCACCGTCGAACTTTCTCGACTGAAAAAAAATACTTGATGTGAAATGTCTCAAATGAGAGTAATGCCACATCAAAAAAAGAACAACATCTATACAAAAATCGTTTAAAAAAAAATACCGTGCCCCGCGATTCAAATAACGAACATATTTTTTTTTTTTTTGTATTATGGCTCCATCGTTTAACTATCGATGATTATGCCAATGTCAAGGTTCGGACAGGAACGAACATAATTAATTTCTTCTCTGTTTCAAATCAAGAGAACTCGAGAAACAAAATACAACATTCAACTAAGTAATTTATTGTCCCGTAACGTCACTAATCACGCATTTTCTACAGTATCTTGTCAAACGATGTGATTACATACATACTTCTGTCTCTTTCTTCCGAGCTAAAAAAGAACTCATTTTCAGTAAAAAATTAACCTTATTGACATCAAGAAATTACTACAATGTCATATTCGCCTGGTACACAAAATTAGAAGACATTCATTTTAACAGCTATTTACACTGATATTAGTGAAGTAACTTCTAATAATTTTCTTTAGTATTTTCTACCACTTTACTAAAAAAAAAATGTGTGAGACGCATTCTATTGTACATAAATACACAATGGCTTCTCCAATCATTTTCGAGATTAACTTTTAAGCCCGACATATTTTCGCTCCTTATTTTCGTTAAAACCATCGTGAAATACAATTCTAAGTAAAATACATACCATTAAAACGTCTATCCGGATCTAAAATGTCATAAAACCATAAGGATTAGGGATTTGCAATCACAGTTAAATTTCACGAAGAGTTTCACTAAATTTTGAATTGTAATCACCAAACATCACTGCCATTGTTAGTCTTTAAAAAAAGTCAGTTTATTTTCGCGCGTATACCGTACGAATGCATCTTGGTTTTTTTTTTTGCAAAAGCATGAACTCATTCAGCCTATTTTTTACGCGGCCGATGTCAACCGATATAAGGAACTTACTGATTATTTCATGGCCTAGAACCTATACATAGTTATGTAAAACAACTTAATTTTATGAATACAGACAATTGTGAACCTTTAGTTAGTTTGTGAAGGGTAATTTTGGCTTGGAAGCAATAATGGGGTTGCGACATCTTCACCCACCCCTCTTTTATAACACTAAGGATGTGCCATCGATTTTGGTTTGAGTTACCGTTTCGTTTTGCGTTGTTTTTCGTTATAACAGTTACCGTCGCTAACTTATCGTGTACCTATTTTATGGGTATCATTTAAGCTATCACCAATTTAATTAGTTTTGTGTTTCTTAAATAATAGGGTTTGTCCTCCAAATTGTAGATCTGTCACCAAAATGTAGTCACCAAACAATGCAAAATCAGTTCCACAATAAATCACCTAAAATCCTGAGATATAAGGTCTAGTACCAAATAAATGTTTTTGTATGTATTATAATAGGTGTGTCCTAATAAGTATTTAAGCAAACTAATTTAAAGAGATCACCAATAAATCATATTATGTTACTAGAAAATTGCATTAAGTTCAAATAAAAAATTAGGGTTGTCATCATCGTTTCAACCAAAAGATTCTGCGGTTCCCTATCCATTAGCATAAAATTTTAAGACCTAATATAACTTAGCATAATGTTGTTTGGCATAATTATTTTTTCGTATAATATAATTACGCATAACAGCTCATGCATAATTTTTTTAAGCATTATGTCTGTAACCATAATAATGATTAGGCATAATATTTTAAAGCATAAACTTATTAAGCATAAAGTTCTAAAGCATAACTTTTTTAAGCATAAAGTTCTAAAGCATAACTTTTTTAATTTGTGAGTATTTTTTCGCTGTAGGAAGCAAGCATTGCAAGCAAGCATTGCAAGCATACAGCATGCAAGCAAGCATGCAGCATGCAAGCAAGCATGCAGCATGCAAGCAAGCATGCAGCATGCAAGCAAGCATGCAGCATGCAAGCAAGCATGCAGCATGCAAGCAAGCATGCAAGCATGCAAGCATGCAAGCATGCAAGCAAGCAAGCAAGCAGCATGCAGCAGGCAGGGTTTCTGTGACGGCTCCGGCGCTGCGGCCCTCTGGCGGCCCCACGCGTGCTAATCGTCGCAGACGGCTTTCGCTCACCACCGCAGCTTCGGCTTGTTGGCCGGCTTCGCCGGCCAGCCTCAGCCGCGGCGGTTCGCTCGCAGCCGCCTGCTCCTCAGCCCGCGGGCCGCCTCGCCCCTGCGCGCCTACGCGATTTTAAATAACACTCTAGGGGTAGGACAAACAAGACTACGTGAAGTCGGTTTTGCAGCAATTCGGTTCTGTGACTAACTTTTGTTGCACAGAACGTTATGCTAAAAGTCTTCAGGCCTACTAACGTTATGCTAATAGTCATTAGGCCTACTAACGTTATGCGAATCAAATTTATGCCAAAACAAATTAGTCTTTAACATGATTATGCCAACATAAAACGTATGCCTAAAAAAATTATGCCAAAGTATTATTATGCCAAAACAAATTGTGCCAAAATCGTTATGCCGAAGTATATTAGGACAAAAAACATTATGCGAAAAGAAGGGATCCCAGATTCTGCTACTTAACTAGACTCCCAAGGTTTTAAATTTCTACTGGTAGTATAAATTATATTTAAATAAAATTTTTAGCAGAGTAGTAAATAAAACAATTAAAGTCAAAATAATCAATATTTATTGTTTAAAATAATTACCACTGAACAATCAGCGCTGGTTTAAAATAGCTGGCTTATGGCTAGCAGAATAATAGATAAAACACTTAATTAAAGTTAAAATAATCAATATTTATTCTTAAAAAACAATAATCACTGAATCTATCGAACCTAGTTACCTACAACCCATCGTTGAGGCCGGATTGGTCAATTTTTAAAGCGCGCCAATTTGTCTCCGCCCCTTTGATCATTTTTTCATTAAAATTATAAATTGATGTATTAAATTGGTAACGAATACTATTAATTTAATATCTGAACGAAATAAAATGTTACTACTGTATTGGTGACAAAATATCAAATAAAAAGGAGTCGCAGTCAGGGATCGATAATCGATTTATTTGGTGACAGATCTACCATTCTGAGCACAGAGCTATTATTTAAGTAACAAAACTGTTATTATAAGAACGAAGTTTATATTCATGTAATGCAATATAATTTTATTGGTTATCGATCTCTTATTTTACACATATATTAACATTAATTTGATAATTCATACCTGGGAACAATTTTTGTTTATCTGAGAACGAAAATATTTCGTGGCGATAGATCTATTTATTAGGTGATACAACTTGATGACAAATATAAATTTTGGTGATAGAAAATATAGTTCCCCTATTTTATTCAACAATGTTAAAACCTTGTGTTGAAAAGCACACATATCTATTTTATTTTATTTGATTTAAGGGCTTTTGTAGAGAAACTAGTGAGGGGCAACGTTTTTTTTTTTTTTAAAAACAAAAATAAAACAAACAAAAATAGTAAGAGATTTGACCACAGAAAAACATCGATCACACGCAGAACCTTGATAGCAATTGTAGCTGCCTTTTATTATGGTTGGGAAATCATCAAATGACTTCATCCGCTCTGGGCACATAGGAAGGGAGTGTCAGACTCTTTCTAGTTAACTAAAACGCACCTGTGTTCCTCCTAATGCTCTTTGCGTTCTAGGGCTTCGGTGACTCTTTCGAAAAAAATCCGCAACCCTGGACTTGTAGCTAGCTAAGGGTGAGTTTTTTTATTCGCAGTTAGCTAATGGTTAAAAGTACGGACGTGAGCAATTTCGTTTATGCGCGTTATTACGGATCGACAAAACTCGCATTACAGCAATTGACACTGAAAGAAGATTTCGGCGCCAAGATTGGAGCAGTGGTTGAGCAATCGGCTGTTGCGCTGCGTGTCGCGGTTTCGATTCCCACACGGAATTTTTATGGCCTACGAATAGTGTTTGTTTGTAATTGTATGTTTGTAAACACACCCACGACACAAGCGAAATTCTAGTATCGAGCAAAGTTTTTATGGAGCAAATTATTGCTTATCCATTACGAGCTTACTGCTTCACCAAGACTTAGTAGCTTCGACAGTAACGTTACTCAAGAAAAATAACGTTCACTAGATAACGTAGCCGTTATTTGATAACCGATATTTTTGCGCACATCACTAAACCACCTCTCGCGAATGTTGCCAGATTACAAAAACTATATTCTACTAATTGTTATACTGTAATACAGAAATATACCATAACAATCTGTTTATTCAATAAAATTATTTCGTATCTGTTTTTTCTTGAGAACAAATAATAATTTTGAGCAATTTTTTAGAAGTTTCTGTTTAATTTTTACCAAGGATTACTATGATTGCCACCAAAGTATACATCAAAGATTAGAAAAGAACTCGCGCCATATAACGAGGACGCGGATCGATAAAAGTGAGGTTGCGCTGAACTTATCACGGTCAGTATTTAGATGGGTGACCATTTTGCACAAAGTTTTAGAACGAATTAGGGAACACCTTTTCATATTTGGACGTGTTATTTTACACTTTACTATAAGTTTGTTAATTTTTTTAACAGTATAATAAGATAGAAATATATATTATTACTAGCTGACCCGGCAAACGTCGTTTTGCCACATAAAAAAAAATAGAAATGGACCACCGTTATTTAGGGGGATGAAGAATAGATGTTGTCCGATTGACCACCCTAGCCGATATGCACGCTAAGATTCACGAAAATCAGTCGAGTCGTTTCGGAGGAATTCAACCACAAACACCGTGACACGAGAATTTTGTATATAATTGATTTTTTTTATAAGATTCATGACATTCGAGTCATTATTTGTTTTCTTAAAAAGAGTTTATTTAACTGAGCAGATGTTTGCGGTTTTTCCTAATTTGTACCAAAAAAATAAATAAAAGAAAAATACTTACAAAAGAAAACAAAATTACCATGAAAAGGGAAAGATAAAATATTGTTGGTCTCGAACACGGCTCTAATGAGGCGGTCCGTTAAGACGTTATAATTACACAGATTGCTAATTAACACCGAAGTTTTGTTAATTTTCTGAAGGAATATTTGTTGAAAACATTATTTTGGGGAAAATAAAGTGGTTTTACAAAGTCGTTTGGGTAACGCTTGAATTTTCTGCTATTGTAAAGGGGTGATTTTAGAAGAGTGTCGCACGTAAAGATCTGTGAGGTTAAGCTGCTCTTGCCGAGGTCAGTTTTTGGATGGGTGACCATTATTTAGTCAAGCCATTGGCATAAAAGGAGGATGCTCACTAGTTATGGTATGATAAATGAGAGACAGACTTTTAAATGCAGTCACTATTAAATGATTAACTTAATATTTTATATTAATAACTAGCAGTGCCTCGCGGTTTTACCCGCGTAGTTCCCGTTCCCGTAGGAATATGGCGATAAAATATAGCCTATGTTACTCAGGGTGAATGTAGCTTTTTAATGGTGAAAGAATTTTTGAAATCGGTCCAGTAGTTTTTGAGCCTATTCAATACAAACAAACAAACAAATCTTTCCTCTTTATAATAGTAGTATAGATATTCAAAGTCGCTTGCACAAACAGGAGCATGATGACTACGACGTAGCAGTTGATCGTAGAAGACTACGTGACATATGGACTACGGCGTAGCAGATATACGTAGAACTCAAAATAATGATGGCATGTTGGCTTGCCTGCTAGGGTTGCGGAATTTGTTCGAAAGAGTCACCGCGGCCCTGGAACGCAAAGGGCACATGGAGGAGCACGGGTGGGTTTTAGTCAGTAAAAGTCTGACACTCCCTACCGCTCCACCCTGGGCGGGAGGGGTCATTTGATGATTTCCCATCCAAAAAAAAAAAACAAAAAAAAAATGTTGGCTACGACGTAGCAATCGGTCGTAGGCTCGTAGCAGACTAGGAGACATGTTGACTTCGACGTAGCAATTGGTCGTAGGCACATAGCAGACTAGGTGACATGTTAGCTATGACGTAGCAGATAATCTATACTTATAATAAATCTGTAGAGAGGTCAATTCTGTACAAGGAATATATTTTCAAAATAACTATCAGGGGGTGATTAGTGATCGATACTGGTGCCAAAAACGCAATCAGTAAAATTTTTGTCTGTCTGTCTGTCTGTCTGTCTGTCTGTCTGTCTGTATGTTCTTTATAGAAACAAAAACTACTCTACCGATTTTAACGAAACTTGGTGCAATTATTCTTCATACTCCTGGGCAGGTTATAGTATACTTTTCATCACGCTACAATCAATAGGAGCAGAGCAGTGAAGGAAAATGTTGGGAAAACGGGAGAAGTTACTCCATTTTTTAAGCTTCCGTCGCGTGTGTAGCCTTAATGGTTAAAGTTACATAGAAATCATGTATTACGGAAATGTTTTACATAAAATTATCTAAAAAATGTCCCAAACAGCATGTCTATATTTTATGGTTGACTCACAATAACACGTGTAACTCCCGATAGCTTAGCAGTTCGGCGCTTTCTGATTATTTGTATGAAACTTTGTCAATTTTAAACCGATCGGGCTGAGAGTTTCAAAATCGGGGGTAAAGTAACTATTCCACGCGGACGAAGTCGCTGGCAGAAGCTAGTTGTAACATATAATTAATGATGACATCTTGGCTACGACGCGCGACGTAGCAATTGGGTGTACGTTACCCCAAGAAGAAAGTATCTCCTAGAGTTATATGAGTAGAACGTATAATTGGTGCCTTATCTGCTGTAAATGTGCCCCCACATAAAAAATGTGTGCCCCCTGTCATTTTGAAAAAAAAAAACGGAAAAACGATTCTTGCTGGGGTAACGTTTTTCTAGCAGGAAAATTCTAAACGAATGATCGGAGAGAGAAAAATTGTGCATGGCCAGAGAGCACATATGTGTGCCAAAATGTGCCCCTAAAATAAAATCTGTGCCCCTTCAGATTTTCGAGATATTGCATTTCCTGCTGGAGTAACGTTTTGATGAATCGTATAATGTTTAAACCATTGCATGTGCCCCTGTAGAATAAACATACACGAGTAGCTCTTTGGTCGTAGTCTCGTAACAGACTAGGCGACATGTTGACTTCGATGCAGATGATCGAGCAGATAATGATGATGATTATGAGCAGATGATCGTAACACACAAATAATGACATGTTGGCTACGACGTAGCAATCAGTCGTAGGCTTGTAGCAGACATGAAGACACTGGCTACGACGTAGCAATCGGTCGTAGGCTCGTAGCAGACTTGACAACATGTTGACTACGATGTAGCAGATGATCGTAGCACTCATGATGGCATCAGTGAGGCCCTAGAGGACTAACGTGAAGAAAGGTTTCACGCGAACAGTCGATCCTAAGCTCAAGAAGCATGGTGTCATGGTGGCTACGGCGTAGGCGAAAATCGTAGCAACATGGTGTCATGGTGGCTACAGCGTAGCTTCGATGCTACTATATGACGAAGAAATGTCGCTATACTGACATTTTTCTTTTCTTTTGTAATTATATTTCCTGAAAATATAAGCAAGTGGTTAAGTTACATATATTTTTCAATATTTCTAGTAGTAATGGTCCCACTGAACTACCAATTTCAAAATGTTTAAAACTGCTATAAAATGAGAAATAATCTTCTTATCTAAACGGGACACGCTCATACTTGTAGTTAAACCGAGCACTATAAAATAACGAGGAGGAGTTTTAGTGACGAATTATAATTAACGGATGGTTGTTAGTGTCATGTGTGAACTTTGACTTTTACCTAATCTATACTAATATTGTAAAGATGAAAGATTTGTATTTATATATGTAACGGATAAACTCAAACTACTGTGCCGATTTCAAAAATTCTTTCACCATTAGAAAGCTACATTCACTCTGAGTAACATAGGCTATATTTTATCCCCGTATTCTCACGGGAACGGGAACTACGCGGGTGGAATCGCGGGGCTCTGCTAATTAAAAATAATGCTCACTATCATGAGCCTTTTCGGGATATGCTGAAGAGAGAAACACATGTGAAAAGAGAAATATATTGACGTTGAAAGAACTGTCCTTCTGGAGAAGATTATGTTGCGGAATTTGTTCGAAACAGTAACCCTGGAACGCAAAGGGCACAAGAAGGATCACGGGTGGGTTTTAGTCAGTAAGAGTCTGACACTCCCTTCCGCTCCGCCCAGAGCTGGAGAAGTCATTTGATGATTTCCCATCCAGAGAAAGGAAGAGAACTAAAAAAAAGTAAACGAATTGTATAAATAACTAGCTGACCCGCGCAACTTCGTCTGCGTCACATAAGAGAGAGAATGAAAAAGTTACCCCGTTTTCGCAGCATTCTTCATTGGCGCTCCGCTCCTAATAGTCTTAGCGTGATGATATACAGCCTATAGCCGTCCTCGATAAATGGGCTATCTAACACTGAAAGAATTTTTCAAATCGGATCACAAGTTCCTGAGATTTGCGCGTTCAAGCAAGGAAACAAACTCTTCAGCCGTACTGAATTTTTTTGTATATAAATTTGTAAAAAAAAAAAATTGTAAAGAGTGACTATTGAGTTTCTTCTCCATAAGAATTTATCTTTACGAATAGACTAGTCACTGCGTTCAAGCAAACAAACAAACAAACTCTTCAGCTTTATAATTATGTATAAGTATAAAGAAACTGCACGGCGTATACTATGCCATCTAGTGTTGCAAATCTGAAACTTTTACGTTGTAAATAGTTGACCTGTGCTGCCACCTATACTTCCTGCACCCTCCGTTTACGGGAACGTGCACAAAGTAGACTGTGCCATCTAGCGTAACAAATTTGAAAATTATAAGTAAAATATACTTGACAGTGACGCTCTCTCTTACTGTATATATAACTTATATTGGTAACTCACTTATTTTCACATTCAGGTGTCACTCCTTGACGAAATGAAGCTTTTCCGACGGACGGAAATCGAAATTTTCTAAGATATATAAGCCAGTCCTTCATTCAACCAGGTCACGCAGTCAAGTATTACATAAGCATAATTTTTAACATGTTGATCCCCCCCTCCTCCGTCAGCAAAAATAAGCAAGGCTCCCTTATTAGTTCCCAACGCAGCAGTTAATAAGTCTAGAAATAAGGAATATGTAGTCTGAAATCCGGATTGGAAAATCTGAAAAATTAAATAAATCAATATTGCTTGCTGACGTAATCACATCCCAGATCCCCCGTCTTCAAAAATAAGCAAATCAAGAACCCCCCGCCCCCTTTAGTGCTTACGTAATACTTGAATGGCCCCTCAGCGTCTTAACAGATCTTTTAAACGAGTTATGAATACTCGGACCCAACGAAATTATATTTCCCCAGCTTGAGGATCTCCGCAGCCGCAGCAGCCACGCCTGCACAGCTTGAAAAGCTAGGAAAATTAGGTGAAGCAAAAGTATCGTCACAAGAAGCGTCCAACCTGAATGGCCTACCCATCTTCCATGAAAATAACTAAACATGCCATAAGGTCTTTTGCCTTCGTCGCGCGTCAGGCCATTGGATTCTAAAACAGCCGGAACGCTGACGGTGATAACTTTTCCACAGTGGCAGCGATGACGATAACTACAAGGAGCGCAAAGACGCAGGGAAGCAGCCAAGCGGAAAGTAATATCACCGAAAAAGGTGTCTATGTTTGACGACGGTTGTTCGTGAAGAAAGAGTCCCGACTCCCACTGACCCACAACCAGCAGGCGCGCAAGCTCAGCATCAGTAGCAAATGTGGCCTTAAGGTTATTCTAAATTACACTGCAGTAGTAGGTAATCGATCGGATATAGATTAGGGCAAGCGTGTCTCCAGGTAGTTTTCTTCAAGGTACGTGAAACGAAACGCTACTGTCACTGTCAGTGTGCTGTCACTTGGGACGCAATATTTGTGTCAAATCAAAATAACCTCAAAAGTTAATGATATTATTTTCGTAAAGTTACGAAACGATTTTGCATTTAAATTAAATAAAACTATTACCGGATCTTTAACTTTTAAACTAGTTATCGTATAAATTTGCGGCAAGATGAATATAGCACGTAAACTCTGCACAATCAATCATAGTTATGTCAGCAGAAACTTATACCGTAAATTCAGATTCTCAGCAATAAACTACGACAATGCAACAGCAACACAGCCTCAAGTCAAAGAAGAAAAGTTCGATTTCGAAGACTTAAACGTTGTCGAACGAACCGAGCGCCGCAAAGCAAAAATCGAGCCATTTATGAAAGATGTCTTCACATCGATCTTCAACAGCGAAATGCTTGCGTATCCTGAGATTTTAAACAAAGAAGAGACTGAGTCCATGGAAAGAAGAATCAACGTTATTTCTAACGTGTTTTCCAACCCGAAAAAAACAGAAGAAGATCGGAAAAACACACTTAAAACCACGAAAATGTATGCAGCACCAGTAAGTCTAACTCGAAATGGCCTCGCGATGAACATAACAGAAAGTTTAAGGTATTTAGAGGTCATAGCTGGTGACTTTCAGCTTGGACAAGAGATTAGTGACCACTGGGTGGGATTGTTAGCATTACAAAGTGGTTTAGCTCAAGAACAATATGCAATGATCATTGATGATTTGACTACAGGTGATAAGCCCGTTTCTTTGGCTATTAAGGAAAGAGTTGCTGAAAGGATCTCGCAGGCGGATTTTAGGACGGCCGCTGATATGGATGGGCAAGGTTTGTATTCATGATTACATTATGAGCAATAATAATATAATTAGTCCACTAGCTATAATTTGAAGAGTATATAAAACAACTTTGATCAAATTTTGCTTGCCATTGAAATACTACTAAGTATGTAGTGTTTAGGAAACGGTCTTTGAAGACTTTCGCTGCCCAGAACTCGGCATATGAATAGAACACTTATTTGTTTTTGTGCCCACAACTCATATCGGAGTCATCACTACATATAATCTAACTAAATCTATATCATTTTTTTAACTAAAGAAGAAATGAACCTATGGACCGGTTTCTGATTTTCAATATTGTATTACTTATGCATTTTATTTTACAAAATTTTAGGTTATTTACTTAAAAGCTTCCTATGATTGCTCATAGCTCTACCATTGGTCCATTTACTCATAATGAAAATGTATAGCAGATACATACTAAGAAAAGCAGAAAAACACAAAGATTTTGATGCACCGTAGCTAGTTTTAAACCAAAATAAAACATTTACCATATAACATATAAAGCAAGTTGCCCATAAGACGGGTGCTATTGTTATCCGCTTCCTTCGATTCGTCGATATAGTGATATAGTGTTTTTCTTCTAATTTCTTTTTTCTCTCATTTAACATGCGTTCGTTATCATTTGTATACTCCGATGTCATTTCGTGGACAATAGTGGTGGGTTATACGTTTTTTCGACTGTACTGAAACTACCTTTTGTCAATGCTGTATAGCTGTATAACTGTTTTTTGTCCCAAACAAATAAAATAAAATAAAATTTAACAAAACAAACAAACATCAATTTCCAGGAGTCTGGCGCATAAATGGTGAGAAAGTCTGCCACTACTCAAACGGTTACATCCTCGTGCTGGCCTCCGTTGAAGCTTCCAGGTTAAAGGCTTTCCTCGTGCATCCTGATGCTGCCGGAGTCAAAGCTGATGGTACCTTCACTACGTTCATGAAGACTCCTGGTAAGTAGTATTGTTATTTGTATTTTGACGGGCCTGTTGGTCTAGTGGTTAGCGGCCCTGACTGCTAAGCCGGAGGTCGTGGGTTCGATTCCCACCCAGGACAAACTTTGTGTGATGAGCATGATTGTTTGTTCTGTGTCTGGGTGTGATTTATCTATAACTAGCTGACCCAGCAAACGTTGTTTTGCCATATAAAGTAAAAACAATATTTAGGGCTATGAATGATGTTCTATAAATATAAAAGAAATTCGCAAGTGAAATGTAGCTTTCTATTGGTGAAATAATTTTTAAAATAGAAAACTTAAAGCTAAAATACTTCTTAGCTGTATCCCACGGTTTCACCTGCCTGCGCCATTTATTCTTTCTGGCTCAGTAATCTTTCTTTCGTCTGCTAAGGATAATAGCTTGATGTTAAATAATTATGGTTCTGGTATCTTGGTACTTTGTAAGTCTTCACTCACAATTCCAGCCCCAGAAATGCTTCGACATGTTTATGGTCTGCTGGTACGCGTGAATCCTTACTTCTTAAGTTTTCGACATGTTTCTTTCTGGTCTTCTAGTACTTGTGAATCTTTAGCGCATGCAATTTTTGACAGCTACGAAACAGGAACATTTATGGAAAATGATTCATCTTTCATAATTATGTATTCGTTGAGTTTGTTAAGAAAGCACTTCCAGCCTTATTCTACGAAGGCGACCTTTCTAGATTTTATTAATCTTTTGTTTTGGTTGCTAGGTTACACTCTTGTTAGTTTTGAATTATCTACAACGCACTAAATATATTTCACCTAAAACCATTTTCCACTGCGTTTACTTTAATAGAGTTTTCATTGTTTTTAAGATGTATTCTGCTATTCGGGGCAGAGACAAATCCAACGAATCAAAAACCAAGAAAATTGGTACAGCAGATCTCGAGTTATAAGTGTTGTAACAAACACGACTTTGTTTTATATATATAGATACTAGCAGCGCCTCGCGGTTTCACCCGCGTAGTTCCCGTTCCCGTGGGAATATGGGGATAAAATATAGCCTATAGCCTTCCTCGATAAATGAGCTATCTAACACTGAAAGATTTTTTCAAATCGGACCAGTAGTTCCTGAGATTAGCGCGTTCAAACAAACAAACAAACAAACTCTTCAGCTTTATAATATTAGTATAGATGTATATATTTATAAATTATATAAGTATGTATATCAGTTGTCTGGTTACCATAACACAAACTCTGCTTAGCTTGGGATCAGATAGCCGTGTGTGAGTTGTCCCAAGATATTTATTTATTTATTATTATTTATTTTAATTTCACTTTGCTTCATGAATGCTGCTGTGTTCAGTTAAAACTTTTAGTGCCCAGAACTTTTCAAAATGGGTCCTTTCTTTGTTTTCTGGATGGGAAGTCATCAAATGACTTCTCCCGCTCTGGGCGGAGCGGAAGGGAGTGTCAGACTCTTACTGACTAAAACCCACCCATGTTCCTCCTAGTGCCCATTGCGTCCCAGGGCTACGTTTTTTGTATTGTTTATAAATCATGAACGCGCTAATCTCAGGAACTACTGTTTCGAATTGAAAAATTATTTTTGGGTTGAATAGACCATTTATCGAGGAAGGCTTTAGGCTATATTTATCATCACGCTTAAGCCAATAGGAGCGGAGCAGCGAAAAAGAATGTTTTAAAATCGGGGATTCCACGGGGACGAAGTCGCGGGCAGCAGCTAGTATTACAATATAATTGCAATTTTTTTACAGCCACACCACTGGATATGATCTCGGAAGAAAAACTTGCCCGTATTTTGGGTCTAACACGGCTTTATGCAGCAGTCTTGTCCCGCTGTCGACTGACTAGTGCTGTCCGTAGCATCGTGGAGTACACGAGGCCTAGGGCTTTTGCTGGTAAGTTAGCGGAACCACCTATTCTTTAATTCAATTAATCACTACATAGTATAAAACAAAGTCACTTCCCACTGTCTGTCCCTATGCTTAGATCTCTAAAACTACGCAACGAATTTTTTTATGTGGTTTTTTTTAATAGATAGAGTAATCGAAGAGGATCGTTTATATGTATAATACATGCATATTATAGTAGAGGAAACATTAGTATCTACATTGCACCCGTGCGAACCCGTGGCGGGTCGCTAGTTTGTTTATAATTTTCTTTATAATCCTCTTCGTAGGCAGACCCCTAGCAGAGTTGTCAACAATACAGTCGACGGTGGGCAAAGCCCTCATTGATATATACGCGTGTGAGAGCGCCGAGTACTTCACCGCGGGCCTGCTGGACGGGTACGTGGACCCTGATGCTGAGCTCGAAGTCGCCATGTGCAGGTGAGAGCTGGTGACAATGATATGGTTGACTTTTGATGACGGGAGCTGATGATCACTCATCCCCGATGAACGTATTCGCAACCGGCTTTCGACTAGGTTCTCTCAAAGATTCTTCTGCCACCTCGGTCATTATCTGTATAACAAAATTAACAGAATTCTATGCATTTATGATCTTAACAAGATTAAATGCAAAATGAAATTAACCAGTTGGATTCAGGAATTAAACTACCTGGAAACTGAAAAAATTCTAGCTGTCTCAGTATAGTTTATATTTTTTTTTTTTGGGTAAAATCTATTCATTACTGAAGTAATGATCTTAACAAGATTAAATGCAAAAATAAATTAACCAGTTGGATTCAGGAATTAAACTACCTGGAAACTGAAAAAATTCTAGCTGTCTCAGTATAGTTTTTTTTTTTTTTTTGGGTAAAATCTATTCATTACTGAAGTAATAATTTTATTATATTCACCATTTTTATATTTTTAGCAAACAGTAAATTCTCCATCCTCACTCACTACACAAATACACACTCAATACCTCACATTCTTTCATCTCCACACAATACTAACACTATATAGACTTAGATTTTTAATTAATTTTCAAACGACTCGCGAACACTGTATACGAAAGCATTTGAATGTTATATAACCTAAAGGGTGGAGACCTGGTGTCCTGAAATACAGGCCTCAAGCCTAGTTTAGGCACCAGTCTCCCACAATATAATTACTGTATCCATTTGCTGTATCCATCGCTCCCAGGATCCTGGCATTTTCGTGTAATTAAGCCTTAAGAATCTCCAGAATGACTTGAGCTGATGATCACTCATCACTTCCAGTATCCGGGCAGTCTCCTGTAATTAAACCTTAAAAATCTCCCAAGCTACCAGAAGGACTTTGAAAAAACTAAGATTCTTCAGTTGCAACAGTTCAATCACAGTGATTCAGTTAAATATCTTGTAAACAAAATTGACGTTGTAAAAAAGCAACCGACTTCTAAATTCCCCCCCCCCCCCCCCCCCCACCTAAACGTACCAACAAACATGCGATTTCAACAATCCCGAAAGATTTGCTATCATTTATTGAAGAGTTCCCAGACCACCTTGAAATATTAAGGTGTTCTTCCAAACCATCATATACAATTTTTTTTTTTTCATTTTACATAGACAAGAGTGAACGAGAACATCATCAATGTAGTCGAAGCCACGCATTATTAGGGATTTTTTCAAATGGGACCAGTAGTTCCTGAGATTAGCACGTTCAAGCAAACCAACAAACAAAACTTCAGCTTTATATATTAAGTATAGATTACATATTTGTATGCCTTTTGACATGACAAAGTGCCCGGTTTTTTGTGTATCTCAACTTCCGCAAAACCTATTTCCAACTACATTGAGATCGGCTCCCAGTCAAACTGGATTCAGCTGAATACCAGTACTTTACGTGGAGCGGCTGCCTACCAGACCTCCACAACCCATTAACTGGGGAACACGGTACTTCTTGGCAAGACTGGTGTCAGATATGTGTCGAATTATGACAATCTACAAATAACAGCCGGGACCAACGGCTTCACGTGCGGCACGGAGGAATCTCGATGTGTTAAGACGGTCACCCATCCACAGACCAACCTCGGCAAGCGTTGCTTAATCTTGAAAATCAATCCGAGTGACTGTTAAATGATAAATGATATTTATTTTGTAAGTAGGTTAAACATAACACTTTTACACGTTAAATATTTCTGGTCATTTTAAGCTAGATGATATAAGCTAGATGTTTCCTAGCTGACTACCCTGAGAAGAAACACCGAAACAAACTCAGAGGTCAAAGTCTCTTTTAAAGTCCATACAATCCGTACTGGTCAAGTCATATGAGAACCGTGTAGGTTAATGTCTGAGGTAGGCTTACTATTTTTGTGTACGTTAGTTAACAAATAAATAAATTGATTGATTACAGAAACTTCATATCCACCCATGGGCTCACTTCGATGCTGCAACTGCTATCAATCCCAGCGCTGGACAAAGAAGAGGAATGTAAGCAGCTGCTGAACGACATGCGGCATCTAGCCACCAGGGGAGAGAGCTTGGACAGTGTAAATATGTTCATCGGTAAGTTTTTCTTAAGAGCGTATACGCCAAACGGCATTTCATACAAATTTTCAAGTCACTATTTTCCGAAATTAATGAACCGATTTTAATGAAACTTCACACATATAAGCAAAATACATAAGTAGGTTAGCTCTTAAGTAGGTAAGTTATTCAGAACATAAATAAGTTTACCTCTGCTGGTAATACTTGGTTCTATAACTAGTATACTCTTGGTGCATCGTCCTCACATATATTAAATATATTTTTTATATATTATCATCATCTTCCTGCCCTTATCCCATGTTACTTGTGGTCGGCGCAACACGTTTTATTCTTCCATTCTGTCCTGTCAGCCGTCACGCTATCACTAACTCCCTTTTCTTTCATATCACTCCTCACACAATCCATCCATCTTTTCTTTGGTCTACCTCTCCCTTTCCATCCATCCACATTTATATTCATAACCCTTTTAGTTACATGTGTTTCTTCCCTCCTTTTCACATGACGATACCAAGACAAGCGGTTCCCTTTCAACTTTTCCGTCACTGGCGCCACTTTTAAACTGCCTCTAATGTACTCATTTCTCACTTTATCCATCCTCGTTACTCCACACATCCATCTCAACATTCTCATCTCCGCTACATGTAATCTATTTTCATCAATCTTTTTCACAGCCCAACATTCTGATCCTCTCATATTTTTTGTACATCAAATACTGTATAACAATAAACATTTCAAAGGAGTAACTATGGAGTTTCTTGTCCGTTCTTCTCCATAAGAATCTACCTTTGCGAATGGACGCTAGAGTCACTTTGACTGTAAATGATGACGTTCAAAAGAGCACTTTAATGGCCTAATTGAAATAAACGTTTTGACTCTGACTTGGCAGCACTCAATATTTTTCACATTTTCAGCTCTAAATGGCATCCACCACGCTGGCAAGTTGATGGCAGACGAAGTGAAACAGATCAGGAACCCGCTGATGCATCCCACATTTATCTTCAAGAAGGTCTTAGCCAACAGGCATCAGGTAAGAGTTCTATCACTGGGCTGGAGGAAAGGCCTGCGCGCCAACCGCCCCGACCGGGCGCAAGAGGTCCGCCGCCGCCGCCGCCTCTGCCGCCGCCGCGGCTTCCGTCGCCGCCACTGCCGCTGCTGCTGTGGGTGCTGCGACTCCTGATACTCGGGAGAGAGTCGGCCGCTGTGCTATTGCGCAGTGGCTGATGCCTGTGGACGGTGAGCGTGGGTGGCTCGCCTTCCGATAGCAACCAGGCCGAGTCGACGACGCGTTGTGTTCCACGCGCGCCTCATGGAGCCGTCAGCACCGAGGACGGGGCCCCATAGGGTCAGTGCCTGCTAGGGTTGCGCAATTTGTTCGAAAGAGTCACCGCGGCCCTGGAAAGCAAAGGGCACAAGAAGGATCACGGGTGGGTTTTAGTCAGTAAGAGTCTGACACTCCCTTCCGCTCCGCCCAGAGCGGGAGAACTCATTTGATGATTTCCCATCCAAAAAAAGAAGGTAAGAGTTCTATATCTACACTAATATTATAAAGAGGAAAGATTTGATTGTTTTTAACCGACTTCAAAAAACGAGGTTATCAATTCGACCCGTATATATGTAATATTTCCAGAACTGCCCAGTTTACGTATATTTTAATCTATATCAGCGTCTGAACAAATGTGTCAAATTTCAAAAGTGTATGTATGCATGTTTTTTATGTTTGTGTTCGCATATCTCCGGAACTACAAGTCCGATTTAATTCTTTTTTTGTTGTACTGGATATTGTTCAACTTAGAGAATACTGCAAGTTTCATCAAAATCGGTTCAGTAGTTTTTGAGATAGGGATTTTTTATTTTATTTATGTAAAGCGATTACGCCGAGATTTCTGATCCGATTTACGTGGCTGTTTTTTTTTTTTATTCGATGAAGAATAGTTGCCATTTGGTCCCATAAGAATTTAGTTCAGTTTCGTCGAGTAGTTTTTATTTTATGAGCATTTTTTTTTTGTTTTATTTGCATTGAATAGGCCCCGAAACTATTTGACCTATTTGAAAAATTCTTTCACTGTTGGGAAGCTACACTATCTCCGGTGAACATAGGCTATATTATATCCCCATATTCCCACGGGATCGGGAACAACTCGGGTGAAACCGCAGGGCGCGGTAAGTCGAGCCGTTACCGCTCGGCCACCACTGATACCTATACGCATTGCCGAAATAAAGGATCTTATCAGACGCACGGACAAGAATGTGATAATATAAATAACATGAGGTTTTTGATAGAAGACTTTTTTTTTTTCAGGAAAAGGATGACCCAAAACTGACACTCCACTTATCTGAGCACCTCCACCCATCGTTGAAGCAGCCTTCAGAACAGCTGGAGTACTGCGTGCTCCGCATGAGGTTCGCGTGCGAGACCCTCATGGGGAGGCACGGCGTCAAAGTGGCCACAGCTTACACGTAAGTTTTGGTTTAAGTGGTTATCTATAAATCAGCGGCGGCTATCTGTCGTGTATAGCCCTGGTTCAAGCCATGGTCCGGGGCGTGGAGGCATGGGAAGCGGTCACCTCCTGCAAAGGAGGAGGCGGAACGCGTGCGAGAGAGGGAAACCTCACGCTCCAGCCGCCGCAACAGAAGAAGACGTCCCGGGCGTCGGGAAACGCAGGGCGATTGTCGGCCACCTGCTGCGCGGGCCTGCGGATGGCGAGCTATGGGTGGCTCGTCGTCCGATAGCAACCAGGCCCGAGTCGATGCCGCAAAGAGCCAGCAAAGAAGACGGGATCCCATAGGGTCAGTGCCTGCTAGGGTTGCGGAATTTGTTCGAAAGAGTCACCGCAGCCCTGGAACGCAAAGTGCACAAGAAGGATCAGTGATCCTGGATCACGGGTGGGTTTTAGTCAGTAAGAGTCTGACACTCCCTTCCGCTCCGTCCAGAGCGGGTGAAGTCGTTTGATGAATTCCCATTCAGAAAAATCTACAAGAAAATTTGGCCACTTTAAAGCCGTGCCCGTTCACCACAAGAACCTCATACGCAGCACGCAGAACTCGAACTGTTCTGAAGGCTGGGTGGCTTAAGAGCGCATGCGCCGAACGGCATTTCATACAAATTTTCAAGTCCTTATTTTCCGAAATTACTGAACCGATTTTAATTAAACTTTACACATATAAGCAGGATACATAGGTCTAAAAAGTTAGATAAATAGTGTTACAGTTAAATTAGACCCATTTTAAATTTCCATACAAACATAAATTTTCAGTTATTTTTTTTTTAAATAAGACATTCCGAAAATGTTTTTAACTAACTTTTAAGACCTATGTATCCTGCTTATATGTGTGAAGTTTCATTGAAATCGGTTCAGTTATTTCGCAAAATAGTGACTTGAAAATTGGTATGAAATGCTATACGGCGTTCACGCTCTTAATAAAGCCAAATGATATGAGCAAGTTTCAGTATCATCGACAAACAATCACGATCTTGCCAAGATTAATTCTAAATATCCGTAACGCTGGTAGGTCTTGTACTTTTTCTTTCAGGAAGGGAAATCATCAAATGACTTCTCCCGCTCTGGGCGGAGCGGAAGGGAGTGTCAGACTCTTACTGACTAAAATCCACCCGTGTTCCTTCTTGTGCCCTTTGCGTTCCAGGGCCGCGGTGATTTTTCGAACAAATTCCTGCACCCTAGCAGGCACTGACCCTATGGGGCCCCGTCTTCTTTGCTGACATCTCTTAGAGGCGCGCGTGTAACACTCGGCGCCGTCGACTCGGGCCTGGTTGCTATCGGACGGCGAGCCACCCATAGCTCGCCATCCGCAGGCCCTAGGTCTTGTACTTGAAACTAGTTTTTCGTCAGTTGGTGCTGAACTCACTAAAGCTCTTATTCTTTCGCAGGGAACTGAGCAGATTGGCTGAGGCTGCAACAGAGATACTGATGATGACCGCCGTTTTAGCAAGAGCCTCAAGGTAAGCACACAATTTATCTATACTAATATTATAAAGGGGAAAGATTTGTTTGTTTGTTTGTATTGAATAGGCTCCGAAACTACTGAACCGATTTGAAAAATTCTTTCACTCACAAACAAACATGCGATTTCAGCTATCCCGACAGATTTGCTATCATTTATTGAAATTAACAAAAAACCGCTTGTTCGATTTCGATAAAATTTTCATGTAACCATTTGGGAAGTATACCCTTTCCAATAAAAGAAAGAATTTTTCAAATCGGTTGGCAAGCGACGGAGTTATGCGCGAACAAACATAAAAAAATGCAAACATCCGAATAGGGTAGTTGACTAAAAAAATCTAATTAGTCCGTCGGATAGATTTCCAAAAAATATTGGACACGTATTTTTTCTTTTTTCACGTAAACAAAAAATGAAGACGATACAGTGCGTTGAAAACTCGTATGACGTCACTACTCGCTACAATTTTCTCGCCACTCCTGATCTTTGATGCTTTGTATCTTCGTTAGTTTTTATAGATTTTGCCTATTGAGAACCTCCTCCTTTTTTAGAAGTCAGTTAAAAATAAAAAAATGTACTCAAAATTACCCCCAGATCCTACTGCATTGGCCTTCGCAATTCAGAAACGGAGATGAAACTTGCAGCCTGCTTCGTGGAAAAGACACGAGATCGTGTCAAGAGGCTGATTAAGGAGATCGATGACGGGGAATATCTGAATCTGGACCATTTCACCGTTCAGTTCGGTAGAAAGATGCTGGATACTAACGCTAGCTTAGTTGAGAAGCCCACCGCTAGAACATTCTGGTAGGCTCTCGTAATGGGCGCCGCGGATTTAATATTTGTAATGTACTGTCGGGGATATAAATTGTTTATCACTTTTTGGTTGAATTTTATGTTTATCTTTGCGAGGAAGAAATATTTTTATTTATGTATGTATAACTAACTCATTATCTACCTAGCCTTTTCCCAACTATATTGGGGTCGGCTTCCAGTCATACCGGATTCAGCTGAATACCAGTATTTAACGTTGCGCGGCTGCCTACCAGACCTCCACAACCCAATAAATGGGGAACACGGTACTTCTTGGCAAGACTTATGTATAACTAACTATAACTGTATAAACACATAAATGAAAAATACTGATTAAAATAGTCTAAAATATGGCGTCGAAAAATTCCTCCCGGAATGACATCGAGAGATTATAAGACTGTCAATTTTGATGCGTAAAAAATTGTTCCAAATGTTCAGTTGACATTTTATCGAGAGTTTACAATCTCTCAAGATATTTTATAATCTTACGAAGTTTGCGATTTTACGGTAATATGTATATGTATAAGTATATTTAAAGAGTCATTCTACTTGACAAACAAATGTCACATCATCTATCTGCCTGTTCTGAATTTGACTTTATCAATATTATAAAATAATAAAAGTTAAGTTTTAAAAATTTATAAAAACCTTTTTATTTTTTCAAGTGATGATACAATTTATTTCCCTCCTTTTATGTATGGTTTGAACCCGAGAAAACTAGCGATATAGTAGGTTATTTTACTGAAAAAATCTAACTAGTCCGTCAGATAGATTTTCAAAAAATATTGGACACGTATTTTTTCTTTTTTCACGTAAACAAAAAATGAAAACGTGCGTTGAAAACTCGCGTGACGTCACTACGTGATATAATTTTTAACAGCGTCGTGACGTCACCAACCCCGGCTCTTGATGCGCTTTCTTATACTTTCACGATTTTTAATGACAAAAATTACTTGTCCAATATTTATTGAAAATCCAACGGATGGACAAAATAGATTTATGATTTTTATAACTAGTAAAATACCCAATTATAATGCAAGGGAACCATTTTGTACCAAAAATGGTTATTATAAGAATGATTAGTTTGGTATGTGAGTTATCACTGTTATATTGTAAATAAAACTAGTTGTAACTGTTTTTTATTTGTTTTAATTCAATTCTAATTCTAATACACACTGATCAACTATAATCTTCTACAATACTGGTTAAGTATTTCATTATAACTAAGTTATGTATGATAATCTATTGCTTACTTATTATAAATGCTTTTTTATTTTGACTCGCAGTTCAGCACAGTAAGGCTGGTTACTGCTCAACCGGACAATCCTGTGGTGGCCTCAAATGAATGGAAGGCCCCCAGCCAGGGCTAAAAACTACTTAAAAGCTAAATGACCGCTCGCTAAGGGCATCCCCTGTGGGACACGGGCCTCGGCTTAGCGGGGTCATTGAGGGAGGGCAGCAAGGGACAGGCTGGGTCAGGTTGATATTATAAATGTGATTGTCCTATTCTAAATAAGGGGCCATCCATAAATTACTTCACACGCTATGGGGGAGGGAGGGGGTCGACGAAGTGTGACATTGTATGACAAGGGGATGGGAGGGTTTCTAAATTTCGTGACGTCATATTTCAAAATCTATTGTAAACCAAGTGTTCAGTAATACACGAATAATATTGGATAAACAAACTAGGGAGGGGGGTCTCACAAATGTGACCAGCTGTGATAAGGACGAGGGGGAGGGGGGCAAAAATCATGAAATTCGTGTGACGTAATTTATGAATGGATTAAAGCGAATAATAATTTTATATATATTTATATATAACTTTATGTACGCATGGGAAGGGGTAGGGTAAGTAAGAGCTTTGCTTACTCTTGCTGACGACGGGAAAGGGGCGGTCAAAAATTACAAATTTTATATGTGCTTACGTAAATAATATTTGAACGACCCCTGTGGGTTCATTCTGTTGGGATATATAATAATTCACGACTTTCATGCGGCAAAGCCTGGTGCAGAAACTAGTACCTATTCCTATAATAATGAAATCAAATAGCTTAAGCCCTAAGGCCTATAATCTTTAGGAAAAACACTAATATAAGAAACGCCTTTCTCAGCCACCGGCCTAAAACTATCTCCAAAGGTGATATTCTTGCCGACCTTGCCCTTTTTTCCAACCTTACCGCGCCTCTTCAACTTAGCCACGGATTCAGCGACTTTCGTCTCTAAAGTCGATTTGGACTCGAAAGCGACTTTCTCTGGCTTGGCGTCGAAGGCTTGGACTTTGTTTTTCTCCTTGCGCTTGTAATAGAATACTTCCCAGGCAAGAGTTAGCATTGCAAGACCCAAGCCGAACAGAGTAGCTATGAAAACACCCCCTGAAAACATATTAGATATCATTAGGAATTATTCTCCAATGGGTTATTTCAATATTTGTAAATATGTGAGTACCATGGGCATGAGATATTTAGAAGTTTACCTCTGCTGGTAATACTTTGTTCTATAACTAGTATACTTAGTGCATCGTCCTCACATATATGAAGTATTTTTTGTATTACCAAATATAGTAAAACATTGATTTGAAAAGAGTAACTATGGAGTTTCTTGTCCGTTCTTCTCCATAAGAATCAACCTTTGCGAATGGACGCTAGAGTCACTTAATTTATGATAATTTTTATTGATGACGTTCAGAAGTGCCGTTAATGGCCTAATTGAAATAAACGTTTTGACTTTGACTTTGACTTTGGGTACACAAAGATGTATCAAAATCAAAAGTCATTTATTCAAACTAGGCTGGGAGACAGTACTTTTTGAACGTCAAATTTTACATAGAGACAGTCCCCCAAAACGCCCACCCGTCACCACTTCCTAGTGTTTTAGCTGGGAAGAAGAAGTGGCGCAACAAAATCCCCAGCAACACATCTGTCTGTTGCGTTTTTAGAACTTGAATTTATACAATAGTATGCAAAGTCATTACTAAAAAAATCTAATTAGTCCGTCTGATAGATTTCCAAAAAATATTGGACACGTATTTTTTCTTTTTTCACATAAACAAAAAATGAAGACGATACAGTGCGTAAAACAACTCGTGTGACGTCACTACTCGCTACAATTTTTACCGAGCCGTGACCTCACAAGCCCCCACTCCTGATCTTTGATGCTTTATATCTTCGTCAGTTTTTATAGATTTGATAAAGGAAAAAATACTTGTCCAATATTTTTCTATAATCTAACTGACGGACTAAACATAATCATATATTTTTTACTCAGGCAACATCCCTATTATATGAAATCATATAACCTGACTGTGTATAGAAGGTAGATCCACAAAAAGGTATAATGATGATGGGAAAAATAACATTTTGCGCCGACGTCAAGTGATAGTTTACTACTGTAATATTTTGTGATTATAATTGTTATTTTAGAAGTCTATGAAACTGACGAATTAGTTTCTATAAGCACTGTTGTGTGTAAATATTTTAGAATGTTACTAAAACACTCTTCACTACATAGGTAGTATAAAACAAAGTCGCTTCTCGCTGTCTGTCCCTTTGTATGCTTAAATCTTTAAAACCACGCAACGGATTTTGATGCGGTTTTTTTAATAGATAGAGTGATTCAAGAGGAATGTTTATATGTATAACACATGGATATTATAGTAGAGGAAACATAAGTATCTACATTGCATCCGTGCGAAGCCGGGGCGGGTCGCTAGTACTAAATATTTTTGCATGTCATCACTGTAATAGTATGGCGGAATGTGTAAATGCACTAAATTTACTTTTAACATCTGTACCTACCACATTTTATGCAAATAAATGATTATGTTTATAGGACATCCATAAGAAGACATGGATAAATATTGGGATATTACCTAAACTCTCCAGCGTGATGCCTTCTGATTCATCAGCGTCAGGGCAAGCCTGTCTAGCGGATTCATTCCAGTATCTGTAAGAATAACTCAAAACTTATTACAGGTAATAATCGAACTACGGTTGTAGCTGTGTACTAAATTATACATTGATGTATATTATGTAGGTACTTAGTATAATACACTGGATCCTACCCTCTATGTACGATGTCCCTAACTAGCAAATTTATTAATTTTACCTCTGCTGTCATTACTTTGTTGTACCTGTCGGTCCCCCAAAGCGACGTATTTTTTTTAAATTATTAATTTCAGAAATTTAGGTCTTTGTGTCGGGGGTTTTTTTATTTTAAACTTTTTATAGTTACATACTTTTAAGAACACTCCCGATTAAGTCAACATCAATATTCTCTTTCAGTGCGCTTTCATTTTGAGACCCCACTGGAGTATATTTGCAATTATTTTGTTATTCTTCCCCGGTTGAGTCGTTTTTATTTTTTTTAGGTTTTCATCAAACATGTCAAATAACACTCCCCCGTAACTCACCTTTCATACAAAAAAACTAACTTAAAATCGCTTCATCCGTTCGCGAGCTACGGAGCCACAGACAGACAGACACGTCAAACTTATAACACCCTTCTTTTTGCGTCGGGGGTTAAAAATAAAGGTTGGCTATGCCCTACCTGGCACCTTTACGGTTAATCCACACATATGCGAGACACAGGCGGAGCGCGGTCCTTCAGAAGCACAAATAATATAGGTGTGTACATACTAGTGATGTAACGAATGTCATATTTTGGACATTCGCGAATGCGAATGCGAATGCGAATATCTGCTGCAAACATTCGCGAATGCGAATGCGAATATTCAGTTTTTTATGTTGGCGGCAGTCCCATTCGTGTGAAGTGCGTTTCGTTTTTTTTTTTTGTTTCGAGAATAGCCGAGTTAATACGAACGCATCTGACTGTTTGTGACCGGTGTTTTCGTAAACAAAACAAGTGAATTTTGAGGTTATAGTGTGAAGCCGAGTCATTGAGAGGATCAGGCAAGGTGGGTCTCGAGGTGGCCCTGCACAAGTCCGAGGCAATGTGCTTTCATGGCTCTCGGAACAGGTCATTATCGGAATCCCAGATAACGGTGATGGGAACTCCTCCTGGAGTTCCCATTGGCGTCGGGTCGACGATGTAGTACTTGGGTCTCGTCCTAGACAGCCAGTGGAACTTTGCGGAACATTTCCGACTCTTGGCTCCCATACTGGGGCTGGCCGGGACTGTTTTCAAGCGGGTCTTGCCCAATCTAGAGGGACCAAACGCTTCCTGCCGGAGGCTGTATGATGCGGGGATTGTGCGGACCATGGCCCTTTATGGAACAGCGGACAGAGCTCCAGCAGGATCTCACGGAGGCAGCGACTGTTGCAACCCAGCGCTGGGGCGGCCACCATTGCGGCAATAAGTCCCCTCTTTGAGGAGTGGTCGGAGAGACGTCACGGCATCCTCACGTTCCGCCTGACGCGGGTGCTCACTGGATACGGCTTTTTCGGGAGGTACCTGTTTCGGATTCAGCGGGAGGACACGTCCGGGTGTCAACATTGTGTGGATCGCCCTGAGGACACGGTGGAGGTCAGCTCTGCTTGGGCAGAGCAACGCCGTGCCCTCGTCGAGGTGATCGGCGGCGGTCACCTCTCGCGTGTCCGTTCCTGGTTCAATCCATGGTCCGGAACGAAGAGGCATGGGAAGTGGTCACCTCCTTCTGCGAAGCAGTAATGCTAGCGAAGGAGGAGGCGGACCGCGTGCGGGAGTGGGAAACTTCACGCTCCAGCAGCCGCAACAGAAAAAGACGCCCCGGGCACCGGAAAACGCAGGGCGATTCCCGGTAACCGAAGGCGCGGGTCTGCGGATGGCTAGCTATGGCCGTCCGATAGCAATCAGGCCGAGCTATGGGTCGACGGCGCATCGTATTCCACGCGCGCCTCAAAGACTTGTCAACAAAGAAGACGGAGCCCCATCGGATCAGTGCCTGCTAGGGTTGTGGAATTTTTTCGAAAGTGTCACCGCGGCTCTGGAACGCGGCGGGCACAAGAAGGATCACGGGTGGGTTTTAGTCAGTAAGAGTCTGACACTCCCTTCCGCTCCGCAAAGAGCGGGAGGAGTCATTTTATGATTTCACATGAATAGTCATTATAAACATGAGTAAATTAAATTCTAGTAAAATACAGTATGTTAACTAACAGAGGGCGTTCCCGTTAACCCGCAATAGTATAGCATCTATATATGATAAAAAAAACATTACCATTCAAAAACAAAATGTTTTTATTTTTTTTTAATATTAAAATATTCCCTAAAAATGTTAAATTGATACATTAAAGAAACACTCTGTATACGCGTACTTGCCGGTTTGGGCATTGCTACTACGAGTAGGTACTATTCCGCGCTACTATTTTGATTTTAAACAGGATTTTTCGAATTTATTGCCATTTTTTTTTAATTCGAATTATTTTGTGCTTATTTTTCTATTCTGATATTTTTATTTTAATCTATTAATGATACAGATTAACGAATTTAAGGGAACGCCCTCTATTATTTAACATACTGTATAATTAATGGACTTTGTTTTATTAACCAACTATTTTTTTAATATTCGCAAAACATTCGCAGTAATTTCGCGAATGCGAATGCGAATATTCAAAAATATGTGAATATCCGCGAATGCGAATGCGAATATTCGTTACATCACTAGTACATACTACAAGAACTCATCCACACACGACCGTGTCTGGGCGGTATCGTGGTCTCTGTCCGTCCAAAAACCTTAAGATCAAAGTCAAAAGTCATTTATTCAAACTAGACTGAGAGACAGCACTTTTTGAACGTCAAATTTTACAAAAATACAGTCCCCCAAAACGCCCACCCGTCACCACTTCCTAGTGTTTTAGCTGGGAAGAAGAAGTAGCGCAACAAACGCCCCAGCAACACAAAATGTCTGTTGCGTTTTAAGAACTTGAATTTATACAATAGTATGCAAAGTCATTGATACATGACAAAGGTAGAAGAAAACATGATCCAACATGGAAATCATAAATCAATTCACTATAAAACATTGTAAAGAGTAGATTGAGTCAATAAAGTAAAAACAGATTGATAGTCATAAATAAAAAAAACAATATTATATGAACTCATATAACCTGTCATAAGCTAATTTATAGAGAAAGACCATAATACAATTAAATTAGACATTGTCTTGCGTTCAACACAGCGACCGACTATTCTTATCGTCTATCTATCTGCCTAGCCTTTTCCCAACTATATTGGGGTCGGCTTCCAGTCATACTGGATTCAGCTGTATACCAGTATTTAACGTAGAGTGACTGCCTACCAGACCTCCACAACCCATTAACTGGGGTACACTGTACTTCTTGGCAAGACTGGTATCAGATTTTCTGGCTTCTGACAATTCGTAACGCCTGCAAAAGATCTACAAATGACAGGTGGGACCAACGGCTTAACGTGCTTTCCGAGGCACGTAGGAAACTCGGTATGTTAAGATGGTCACCCATCCACAGACCAACCTTGGCAAGCGTTATAAGTTATGCTTTGAAGATCGACCTGGGCCCCAAGTCTGCTATTTTTATAAATTTATCATTCCAACACGATCCCATTGTCATTTTGCTAAAAGTTCGAAATCTGCTAAATTCATAATGGTCGATCACTGGCTGGTTAATTTCTCGTAAGTTAAGGTCTCGTAATACTTTTTGATAACCGAGCTATTATAAGCAATGACTGCACAATGACGTTGTAACTGATCAAAGGAAGTGTCAAAATATTAGCAGATTACCGCATACGTCTATGCCATTTCTTTCAATGGAGTGTCAGCGGTTGACCATTGGAAAGCCATAGTGACGCTGTTATATTAGTAGATTACGAACCTTGTAAAAATCAACCATTATGACATCAATGATAGACCATTCTGACACTATTGTAATAGCAGACTTGAAGCCCTGTGCGGCTGTTATTATTTAGCCACGAGCTCCTCCGATAACTATTCTTATCGTCTTGACGGGTCGGAGGTTCAATGAAACGAAACACACCGACTCGTTCTTCATACAGTTTATTGTATCACTTATTGCATACTTAGATTACAATGCAGGTACGACTCACAACACGGGAGAAACTTTAGTCGCTTAATATTTCTTCAATTCACATAATCAACTTAGCGGGAAAAACGGCTGTCAGTTAGTTAGCAGTGTTGCCAACAGAAACCAAATGTGGAGTGTTGCGTTCGCCACAGTCTAAATAGTAATTAATGGAATTCGATATTCGATGTTCTTTATACTCACTTCGAAGCTAGTTGCTCAAGGAACCGTTCCTTCTGCAGCTCTAGCAGGGCTCTGGACAAGTCTTCTTGTAATCTGGAGCCCTGTTGCACAGCTATAGCGTATGGCTGTTCTGCGAAGACTTCGCCAACTTCTGTCAGGTTACAGTTTCTTGTGACCTCGTACCTGAAAGAAATACATCTGACTTCAGCACAGCAACTGTCATTGAACAGAAGAATGAACATCTTTCATGTGGTACTGTGTTAAATTTGTTTTGGGAGTGTCATGCTCACTCAAAGTCTCTCTGATGGTGGCGTATGTGTCTTTAATCATTTGGCTCCGTCAGCTGGGACGGGTCATCTCTCAGCTGCCACGGTTTATTTTAAATATTTGTACTTTAAATTGTTCCTTTCACTCTGGATACCTGTATCATACACGTCTTTCTACATCGTTCTCACATACAGGAATAACATCAAGAAGAACAATGTATCCACAGCTTTGTAACAATTTATTGATTTAAAAGAGTGTCCGTGGAGTTTCTTGCACGTTCTTCTCTATAGAGATCTACGCTTTGGAACGTGCAGATACCTTCACTTCTTTCTTTCGACTTGACAATTCAAAAGTGTCTGTAAAGGGTTTAATAAATGCTTTGAGTATTTTTTTTTTAAATGTTGCAACAAAATACCTTGTGACATATTAGAATTAAATGAAAGGCATTTTAAAACCTATGTTAAAAGCCCACTTTGTAAACAAGCATACTACAAAGTAGATGTTTATATCTATACTATAATATTATAATGCTGAAGAGTTTGTTTGTTTGTTTGTTTGAACGCGCTAATCTCAGGAACTACTGGTTCAAATTGAAAAATTCTTTTTGGGTTGAATAGACCATTTATCGAGGAAGGCTTTAGGCTATATATCATCACGCTTAAGCCAATAGGAGCGGAGCAGCGATAAAGAATGTTTTAAAATCGGGGATTCCACGGGGACGAAGTCGCGGGAAGCAGCTAGTTCTAAATAAGAATGCTTGGAAACATGCTGGTCCTGCTCCATAGGACAATATTGGGTGGTGCCCTGACATCGCGAGAGGGGCCGCGGCAGACCACGAAGGAGATGGCGGGGCGACTTGGATGTCTTCCTTGGGAACTGGCAGGATGTGGCACAGGATCGGGAACAGTAGAGGGATTGGAGGGAGGCCTTTGCCCAACAGTGGGACATTTCAGGCTAGCCATAATAATAACTGATATCGAGAAATTATTAGATATCAAATAAAAAAATCTGAATAAAGATTCTATCTTGTAAAAAATTGACTATTTAGCATCATCCAAAGCAAATTTATGAGAGTTCAAAAAAACGACGAAGCGTTTCGAGAAAAGGTAGGTAGTGCCCTTGCGCTTCGCTGGGCTCGACTTGGCGGGAGCACTACCGTGCCCCCAGATTAAAATGTTACAGAATTGAATTTCCCGGTCACATAATCATATTGTTACGAGCTTCGGGTTCGTGACAATAAAAACAGCTGATTAAATAACCAAAAATGACAATTTAATTAAAACTTTAAACTCACTAATTATAAAACACAATAGCAATAGTAATCAGTTTAATTCGCAATTGAAGATCGCTTTCGAAGTTATCGCTTGTATCGCTAATCCAATACGGAATTATATAAGGAGCCGGTTAATTCCAGAACCTTCCATCCATCGTAGAAAGTACGCGTACATATCGGTCGCAAGTGACAAGGGTTCAAGAATCCTAGAATGTTCTAGCATCGAAAAGTCTCGAAGGTTCTTGAGTATACTAGTTCTGCTTCTCGATACTAGATGGCGCTAATAGGAACGAATGCCGCTATCTTCCATGCTTTATTTGTGATGCGCAGCAATATGCACGATATTCTCTTGGACCAACCTCGACAAGCGTAACTTGATCTCGAAAATCGCCCTGTGGGTAAAAGTTGTTCGAAAGCAGTGGTGGCAGAGTGGTAACGGCTCCGACTTACGAATTGCAGGTTGCGGGTTCAAACCCAGTCAGGCGCATTACTTTGTGTAACTAATTTCATCACCACTGCTCTCAAAACGGTGAAGGAAAACATCGTGACGAAACAAAAAAAAAACAAAAATTCGAAGACATGTGACATTCACCAACCCGCACTGGGCCCGCGTGCTGGATTACGGCCCATTCCCTCTCTTAGAGAGGAGGCCTGTGTCCCATCAGTGGGAACGTTAATAGGCTGATTACGCTAAGTTGCTCGAAATTATGAAGCTAAATTTCGCTTCATTTTTTTGTATTATCGAATCCGATTCCTGTTTCATTTCGCCAACAAAACTAATTGAAAGTTGTTTAAATAAGTCGGAGAATGTGCTTAGTGAACGTATGTACCCACTACCCAGGTATACTACGACAAAACGACTTACTTAATTTCAGCAGAATCGTGTATAAAGGCGAAGTCAGCATCGGTGTGTTCGTTCACTTGTTGAAAACCAGTTTTAGCATCAGGCACAGGCTCTAGAAATAAAAGAAATTTGCTTTAGCTTGTTGTCACGAACGAAAGAGAATACACCAGGGGCGCAGCTAACTGCGGGGATAAGTCCCTTCTTTGAGGAGTGGTTGGAGAGACGCCACGGCGTCTTCACCTTCCGCCTGACGCAGGTGCTCACCGGACACGGCTGTTTTGTGAGGTACGTGTGTTGGATCCAGCGGGAGGACACGTCCGGGTGTCAACACTGTGTGGATCGTCCGGGGGACACGGTGGAGCATACGGTGGAGGTCTGCCCTGCTTGGGCGGAGCAACGCCGTGTCCTTGTCGAGGCGATCGGCGGCGGCGACATTTCGCGTCCGGCCCTGGTTCAAACCATGGTCCGGAGCTAGGAGGCATGGGAAGCAGTCACTTCCTTCTGCGAAGCAGTAATGCTAGCGAAGGAGGAGGCGGAACGCGTGCGAGAGAGGGAAACCTCACGCTCCAGCCGCCGCAACAGAAGAAGACGCCCCGGGCGGCGGGACACGCAGGGCGATTCCCGGCCACCGTAGGCGCGGGCCTGCGGATGGTGAGTTATGGGTGGCTCGCCGTCCGATAGCAACCAGGCCCAAATCGACGGCGCGTCGTGATCCACGCGCGCCTCAAAGAGCCGTCAGCAACGAAGACGGGGCCTTTTAAACTATGAAGTTGAAAATTCAAAGCAAATATGTAGTTATAGAACTTCACAGACACTTCCAATGGAAATTGGTTTGAACATCACAGCTTATTAATTTTAAAATTGTCTCACCTGACGCATTGATAGCCAAGAGGATATGTCCGTACTGTTCCCTGATTGGATAATCCCACACCCTGTACTGAGCTTGGTCTGAAGTGGCGTTCAGTGTTATTTCTTTCCATACCCTGCAAAAAAGACCAAAATAATGGACACACTTAAGGCGTTTCCCTGACCAAATAACATTGAGCATTCGTTCCCTCTTTGTCGCCCGTATCCTGCGCACGCCCTTTTAACATAGAATTCGCACAATTTTTGGAATTATTTTGATAAGCGATCTTTTGAAATAAAATAAAACGTGTATAATATAGATTTTTAAATTATCTATCCATTATTTTAATCCTCAAATGATTAGAGCGTTGCATTTAGCTACAGATGCATAAAATCAACAATTTAAGTCATTTTTTAAAAGTAGATCTTTAATTTATTTATAACACATAAAAGCAAATCAGAACGTGGAATATGATGATAAAATATCGAACATTAATAATGTGCTTTTACACGTAGATTATTTCTCATAACTAATAATATATAATATATACAGTGTGAAATTTTAATGGTTGTTTTCCCGAAGCGAAATGAGTTTGTATCGGTAATACAATCGATTTATATATATAGAAAATATTAGACTCCATAAATGGCAGATTAACAATTGTGATAAACAAAACTCGAAAGCGACTTGAACCAACAGTAGTGCATCGCGCGATATATAGGTACGCGGCGGTACGTGCGTCTAATGTAGGTATCTACCTACTTTATGTCTAGTGCACTACTATTGATTCTCGCTCTTTCGAGTTTATGAACATTTTTTAATGACTTGAAAAAAAAAAACATTTTTTTTTTTAGTTTAACTTTGTGTTTCGATAGTACTACTGATGGGTAATCGTCCTGCCGCGGGAAAACAACCATTAAGATTTCACACTGTATAATAAGTTAATAGTCTCTGAATAGCGAAGAAAAACGCACTATCGCAAGGTTTAGGTCGGGGTATCGCCTTAAGAGCGTGTACAGTGCCGTATATGGCATTTCATACAAATATTCAAGTCACTATTTTGCTAAATGATTGAACCGATTTTAATAAAATTTCACACTTAAAAGCAGGATACATAGGTCTAAAAAGTTAGTTAAAAACATTTTCGAAATGTCTTATTTAACAAAAGATAACTGGAAATTTATGTTTGTATGGAACATTTTATAATGGGTCTAATTTAACTGTAACACTATTTATCGAAAATGTTTTATACTAACTTTTTAGACCATCCTGCTTATCATAATCAGCCTTTTAACGTTCCCACTGCTGGGACACAGGCCTCCTCTCTTGAAGAGGGAATGGGCCGTAATCCAGCACGCGGGCCCAGTGCGGGTTGGTGAATGTCACATGTCTTCGAGTGTTTGGTTCTAGGACATGCCGGTTTCCTCTCGATGTTTTCCTTCACCGTTTTGAGAGCAGTGGTGATGAAATTAATAACACAAAGTAATGCGCCTGGCTGTGTTTGAACCCGCGACCTACAATTCGTATGTCGGGGCCGTTACCTCTCGGCAACCACTGCTCATATGTGTGCTGTACCCTGCTTACGTGTGTACAGTTTCATTAAAATCGGTTTAGTAATTTCGGAAAATAAGGACTTGAAAATTTGTATGAAATGCCGTAAGGCGTACACGCTCTTAACTCAGAAAGCATTGTGATTAAATCTGGGCTTTTATCAAGGCATCGCGCCAGTACAGGGCCCGATCTATGTTGAGCAAGCCGGGCAAAGGGCCCAGCCCCCCTAGCCAAGTTGATAATCTGCAATCGTTAACGCTAGTCGAAAACGAATCAAATGTATGAGAATGAAATCGTCTCAACGTTAAGTCACGTGGTTAGAGCAAACGAATAGAAATTTCGTAGCCAAGTTCACATCGTTCAAAATGATAGAATGAATTGTTATCGTTTCTACAATGTTCAACGCTACATCCTTTGTTAAAATGTTTAAACTGAATGTTTAAAGCCATTTAAACAGAGTTTAAATTTTAACCTGTTTGATGTTTGTAGAATCAATCGCCAGAGTCTAAAGAATAGGTCGTTTTTCTAAATACATACATTGTAGAATGAGCGGCCGACTCTGGCGCGTCAACATGGCTACCAACTTATCGTTTTCTACAGTTGCTGACACCGAGGCGTTAACGATTGGAGAAAAGAATTCGACACGAAACGTTTGTAACTTGGCTAGGGGGGCAGAGCGGCAAGAAATTTAGCTGTAGGAGTGAAAAATCTCTTCTAACCTACTAATGTCTTCATACCTGTAAAGCGTATCTTCAGCAAACTTCATATTAATGAAGTACTGATGCACTGAAGAACCTTCCACCACCGTGTAGTTGATCCTCGACTGCCGAGCGAGCTGTTCTAGGGATGATACCGGCGTCTGTATGTCAGAAAAATTGAATATGATAGATAGATAGATAGATAGATCGATAGATAGATAGATAGATAGATAGATAGATAGATAGATAGATAGATAAAACATTTATTCAGCGCAAGAACAGAGGACACACAAAAGCACAATCACATGAATCATACAACACTCGAAATTATTAATATTAAGGTAACAGTAAATACATTTAAAAGATTGTCTGATTTTTTTTTTGGCAGTAGGTACATTAAAGTACACAGACTACGTGAGTACCTAAGTCCACATTGTTTTTTTTTTAAATTTAATTTTTGACTAAGTATTTTGATCTATAGGTGTGTGTGTGTGTGTAGTAATTATATTAATAGACTTATGTACATAATAGTAGGAATATTTATGGTATTATTATTGTGTGTTGAAATTACTTAGATTAGAAGCGATAACTGAATATAATAAATTGTAAAAAATTACTGTAATGACTGTGTTCAAATATCAACCAAACACACATGCCTATTCCAGACACAGTGGTCATATCTGTGTCTTTTTTTTTTTTCAATTTTAAACTTTATGAAATACTAGCAGCGTTCCGCGGTTACGCCCGCGTAGTTCCCGTTTCCATGGGAATACGGGGATAAAATATAGCCTGTGTTACTCAGGGTGAATGGAGCTTTCTAGTGGTGAAAGAATTTTTGAAATCGGTCCAGTAGTTTTTGAGTTTATTCGTTACATACAAAAATACAAATCTTTCCTCTTTATAATATTACTAGCTGCTGCCCGCAGCTTCGCCCGCGTGAATATCGGAAATTATCCCAAGGGAACATAATCCCGGGATAAAAAGTATCCTATGTTACTTCTAATACCTCGAAGAATATGTGTACAAAGTTTCATGATGGTCGGTTGAGTAGTTTTCGCGTGAAAGCGTAAAAAACAAACTTACATTCTCATTTATATATTACTAGCTGCTGCCCGCAGCTTCGCCCGCCTGAATGTCGGAAATTATCATTAAAAAAGAAAGTATCCTGTGTTACTTCTAGTACCTCCCAGAATATGTGTACAAAGTTTCATGATGATTCGTCAAGTAGTTTTTGCGTGAAAGCGTAACAAACATCCACGCTTTCACATTTATAATATTAGTAAGCATAGTATAGATCTATGTAGTTTCGCCGTTCCCCCTGAACGGTGAAACAAATGACGATAAAAATAAGTCTCAAACCTGCATCCTTTCCACAGTAAGGAAGGCAGCCAGATTAGCAGTGAAGGTAGCTAGCATGAGCACCACAAACAGCCAGTAGGCAGCCACTAATGTCCTCCCCGATAACGCCTTTGGGGCCTCGCCCCCACCTTGTGGGGTGAACGACGTAAGGGCAAACCAGAAGCTTTCTTTCAGTGTAAATTCCCTGTAACATGGTTGTTTGTGAGTTAGGTATTGTTGTTTGTGAGTTAGGTATCTGACAAATGCTTGCACTGTCTGGACAGGTCTGTCTGGACACCTCAGACATTAACCTACATGGTTCTCATATAACTTGATCAGTACGGATTGTATGGACTTCCCGTGGGAATACGGGGATAAAATATAGCCTAATGTTTTTCGCTAATATAACATATTATGAATGTGGGAACTATGTAGATCGCCATATTAGGGTCTTATTTCAGTTTGTCTGGCAGTTTGAGTCATTTTTGCAGCCTACCCAAATGTCCTTACTTTGGTATTGTTCATCAAATCATTGAGCTTCTTAAAGTTCTAAGTTTGAGCTACATGGTACGTGACAAATGCTTGCACTGTCTGAACAGGTCCACTCAAATCTGTGTGGCACTTTCCTCAAAAGGCCACCTCAGACATTAACCTACATGGTTCTCATATGACTTGACCAGTACGGATTGTATGGACTTTAAAAGAGACTTTGACCTCTGAGTTTGTTTCGGTGTTTCTTCTCAGGGTAGTCGGCTAGGAAACATTGTTTCATCTAGCTTAAAATGACAAGAAATATTGGACGTGTAAAAGTTTATGGTTAACCTACTTACAAAATATATATCATTTATATATTTTTTTAATTCCGAACTAAATAAAAATCATTTAAGTATTTGACGGCAGTCTAGGTACACATATCAACATCTGCCTGGAATAGAATACCTACTCTTTAATATGTAGGTACAGCATACCTATGTAGCATAATCAGCCTTTTAACGTTCCCACTGCTGGGACACAGGCCTCCTCTCTAGGAGAGGGAATGGGCCGTAACCACCACGCGGGCCCGGTGCGGGTTGGAATGTCACATCTTCGAATGTGGGGGAAAAATGGGGCGCAAATCATAGAAATTGCCTCTTACTTGTAATGTTTTCTTCATCTATATTTTCTGTAACTTATATGGTGTACATAATAAAGAGTATTCTATTCTATTCTATTCCATTCCATTCCATTCCATTCCATTCCATTCCATTCCATTCCATTCTATTCTATTCTATTCTATTCTATTCTTACCTGCACGGATACGGGTAAGCATCAGGATTATTCCGGGCCGAATATGGAGAGTACTTATCAAGCAACCAGATCATAAATCCAGTGAGGACCAGCGCAGCCACGATACTGAGCCAAACCTCTGTACGAAGTACCGTCATGAACTTGAAGAGGGAGGTCTTTCTAATGGGTTTCCTGATCACTGCAAAAGAATATTGGCTTTCAAGTCATCATTATCAGGCTACATCAGTTCACACCTGAACATTATCATTATCAGCGGCGTAACTATACCATCGGGGGCCCGTGGCAAATTCTTTTGATAGGGACTTCCCAGTTTTATTTTCAAGAGCATAGGTTTATTTATACACTAGCTGTCCGCACAACTTCGTTTGTGTCACTTTTTTCATGACTGCTCCGCTCCTATTGGTCTTAGCGTGATGATATATAGCCTATAGCCTTCCTCGATAAATGGGCTATCTAACACTGAAAGATTTTTTCAAATCGGACCAGTAGTTCCTGAGATTAGCGCGTTCAAACAAACAAACAAACTCTTCAGCTTTATAATATTAGTATAGATGTCACCGGAAAATGGCAAACTCGGTAAGATTATAAAATATCTTAAGAAAGTGTAAACTCTCGAATTCGATAAATTGCCCGCTGTACATTTGGAACACTTTTTTACTCATCAAAATTTGATAGTCTATAATCTCTCGAAGTCATTCCGAGAAATTCCGCCGGATCTTGGAGATGCTAGTCTCCGGAGGGGGCCCTCTCGGGTTGGGAGCCCCTGGCATTTTGCCAGCCCTGCCGCCCTATAGTTACGCCACTGATCATTATCCTATCACCCGAAAGACGTCTGTTGAGTCAAACATCGCCATCTATCCTTCATTATTTATTGCTTCAACTTAAATAACTTATTCTAGTCACACTGTGGAGTATCCTTTTAAGCAAATAGTTTGCTTGTGTTAGGATGATTATTCGAACTACAATCGTTCTTTGACGCGAGAAGACCGGTATGTCTGGAAGCCGACCCCAATATAGTTGGGAAAAGGCTGGCTAGGCAAATGAATGATACTTAAATGATGTCTCGAAAAACGGAACAAAAAAAAAATGAAAAACGGAAAAAGGAAGTCTCCACTTTTTTGTCTTTGTTCTATGAAGTTTAGGTATATTCACCTATTCCGATCACTGTTCATTAATTTGAAATTGAAAACAATATATCTATCGGACGTGTTGACTCGCTGACCGTTGAGTTGCAACTCAACTGTCAGCGAGTCAACACGTCCCCTGAGGATGCCTCGTGGAGAGGCGAAACACGTGTCGGTAATGGTGTTGGGTATTGCTTTGCCTTCCTGCATGTGCATAAAATCCTTGCATTTGCCTTGTAATCTTGCATGTGCATAATATAGCGGGCGGGAGGGAGGTGCATACCTGCAACCCACTAATATTCGCGGAAATTAAAACTAGATATATTGTTTTCAATTTCAAATTAAAATGGATTTCCGCAAAGTAACGCCTGACTCAATCAATTTCACTGTTCATTACTTACCAATAAGTATCCCAGTTTGTTCGAAGTACGGAGCGACAAAGTCAATGACCTCTTCTCTTTCAGCTGTCATTGTTAACGCTGATATCGCGATGTCAGTCTCCTGTAATCCGTAATCAGTTATTAGAAGTCTAGCTTTTACAGTCACTTCGGCCCATTACACATAAACCGAGCAGTTTTCCACAGACATAGCGTTAAGTTTACTTTCAGCAAAAGCAAAAATCTTTTTCGATCACCTTTTAAAACCCAACGTAACATGTGCAAGATCACTTGGGGCACTCCAGCGTGTGGCTCATGCTCTGATCAGGAGCGCCGCACTCACATTGAGTACCCGGCGGGTCTATGAAACCACATTTCGCCAGGACCCCAAGTCTGCTATTACAATAGTGTCAGAATGGTCTATCATTGATTTCATAATGGTTGATTTTGACAAGTTTGGTAATCTACTAATATAAAAGCGTCACTATGACTTTCCAAAGGTCAACTACTGACACTCCATTGAAACAAATGGCATATAATGGTAATCTCGTATATATAATGACAAATAAATGACAATAGTTTGACAGTTCCATTGATCAGTGATCTATCTTTAGAACGTCGTTGTGCAGTAATTTCTTTTAATAGCTCGTTTATCAAAAACTATTGCGAGACCATTGACCAACCAATGATCGCCCATTATGAATTTAGTAGATTACGAACTTTCAGCAAAATAGCAGACTTTTGGGGCCCAGGTTGTGTTTGCAGCGGCCTATCTGGGTGCGCAACAGATTCAGTGCCTTCCATATAGGCACTTTAATGTTCGAATTTAGAAGTAGTTTTTCGAAAACCATTTATACTTACAGGTTTTAAAGTAATGGCAATACGACAATGTCATTCTACCACGATTCTATTACGAGATCATTGACCGACCAATGACCGACCATTATGACTTTACCAGATTACGAACTTTTAGCAAAATGACAATGGGATCGTGTTGGAATCACGAATTTATAAAAAATAGTAGACTTGGGGCCCTGGTGTTCCGATAGGGCCTGTGATGCAATCACGGAACAAATACCTACTATAATCAGCCTTCTAATGTTCCCACTGCTGGGACACAGGCCTCCTCTCTAGGAGTTGGAATGGGCCGTAATCCAGCACGCGGGCCCAGTGCGGGTTGGTGAATGTCACATGTCTTCGAATTTTTGGTTCTAGGACATGCCGGTTTCCTCACGATGTTTTCCTTCACCGTTTTGAGAGCAGTGGTGATGTAATTAATTACTCAAAGTAATGCACCTGGCTGAGTTTGAACCCGCGACCTACAATTCGTAAGTCGGGGCTGTTACCACTCGGAATACCTACTAAAATGAATAAAAATGCAAATATATGATAAAAATGTATTTATATGTAATAAATAAAAAGTAATCATAGGTGCATGATCATTAGATACTTGCCCCTCTCATGAGATCACCGACAACTCCGTCCCACGTCCCGTTCGGTAGCTTCCTTCCAAAATCACCAGACTTTGGAGACACGATCTCATAATCAAACGACATGGTCTAGAAATACAAGTATTTTTTAAATTAATTTTTACTATCCCTCTTATGGCCTTTTTGTTCAGGAAGGGAAATCATCAAATGACTTCTCAAGGGAGTGTCAGACTCTTACTGACTAAAACCCACCCGTGATCCTTCTTGTGCCCGCCGCGTTCCAGGGCAAGGTGACTCTTTCGAACAAATTCCGCAACTTCCTGTTCTAGCCTTAAGAGCATTTCATTTTTACAGTGTCACATACAAGCTTTCAAGTCCATATTTCTAGTGAAACTTGGTACGCATATACAAGATTCTTTATTCATTTTTTTTTTTAATGGGAAATCATTAAATGACTCTTCCGGAGCGGAAGGGACCGTCAGAATCTTCCAAATGCCCTCTGAATTCCAGGGGGCGGCCGTGGTGACTCTTTCGAACAAATTCCACAACCCTGGAAGATTCTTCGGTCTAAACAGTTTGTTTAGAACATTTTTGTAAAAAATAGTTCTCAGGGAAAGAACGAACATATCAGACTGCTGAACTCTGAATATTTATAAGTACCATCAGTTCCTCAAGCTGAAAAATGCACGTCTGTGTTTCTGAACGCATTCAACCCTAATCTCTTCAAAGTTACAATCAGTTACCGCCAGCAATTAAGCAATTAAATGGGAATAATGTTTAAATATAAATTGAAAAAAATGTTAATTGAAAATTTATATTATAATCTGTATGAGTTTATTGATAAAAAATAATATTTTCACGTCCAAATTGCTAAAAATACTATTGCATATCCGACTTGGGTAGACTGTTGAAACTAAAAATGTTATGTTTATTAATAAGACCTTAATGTACACAGTTAAGCAATAAATATATCTTTATCTTTATCTGGGTAAGCTCATTCCATCGTCGACTTTGTCTCTATCACCTGTGACCTAGACTAGAGTCAAGAGCAAAACCATCTCAAAATAAAAAAATAATAAAAAAAAAATACATGTGGCACTCGGGGACTGCAGCGGTAAAGCATAGCATTTTTTATCAACTTATGCAATTATATATTTAGTACCTACTCTGCGTCATTGTGATATGGTCTCGATTCGTTCACCTGGGTTACTGTACTAATGTAAACCACATACGTTTCACTTAACTTTGTCCCACCGATTGTTTCCGAACGCAGACGTTCGGGTCGGCTCGGTGACGGCGACATAATAGCTCAGTAACGAAGCGACCATTTTAAAAAGGCGGGGCCTAATCGAATGACGTAGCGGTGTTAGGTTATTTTCGTTACGGAATTTCTGGATTCGGTTGCCACGCTCAAGGCCCGCGATCGAAGCTATGCAATAGCTTAAAAATTCATTAGAAGTCCTTACCTCAGACAATCTAGCAATTAGATCAATGCAGTACCCCTCGAACATTGGTTGGCCTTCTTCATCATACATCTGTTCACCAGTTTTAGGATCTAATTTCATCAGGGTCCAGGGAACTGCCTGTGAATTAACGAAATGTCGATGCTTGATCAAAATAAATTTAGAAATATCGACGCCTTTGTAACAGGAAGCGTTCATCATCTATACTAATATTATAAAGCTGAAGAGTTTGTTTGTTTGTTTGAACGCGCTAATCTCAGGAACTACTGGTTCGAATTGAAAAATTCTTTTTGGGTTGAATAGACCATTTATCGAGGAAGGCTTTAGGCTATATATCATCACGCTTAAGCCAACAGGAGCGGAGCAGCGATAAAGAATGTTTTAAATTCGGGGATTCCACGGGGACGAAGTCGCGGACAGCAGCTAGTTCCAGGATAAAAAGTATCTAATGGCTGTTCCAAAAGTGCGTGGTCATATTTAAAGGTTATTATGGGTAGCTAATATACATCAAGGAAAAAAATATCAGGACCTAAAACTGTGGCTTTTCTTTTAAAAAAAACGACCACAAAAAGCACTAAAAGTTTAGAAGAAATGACTTTTACTGAAGCACGCTGGTGCATTTGGTGTATTCTTCCATTTTTTTAAAACGATTCAATTAAATCCGGCCTCATATCTCACGTTAGTTGTTGTAGTCAGGCCAAAAATTGTAAGATGAATCTCGTATGAACTTTTTTTTAATATGTGTAAGGATGATTCTTTTGTTTGTAAGGATGTAAATTCATTAAATGACTTCTTCCGATTAATTAAAAAGAATCACAAAAGCTAGCTAAAACGACAAAGCTAAATCGACACGAGAATAGGGAAGTTGCAATTGCAGAATTCATGAACATTTTGTTATTGAAATGATAAAATAGTATAAAAGAAGTGCCACTGCAATTTTTTTATTGTAGTTAATATTTTTAACAACTATTACGAATTAATATAACGTGAAACGGAACGTAAACAATCAGCGTCTAGTGACGTCACTGGTGTTATGACAATGAAAAGTTGAACTTAAATTCTTAAATTTTAATACATGACTGTTCATGATCTCTGACAGACAGGAGTGACGTCATCGTCCGTTTTCGCGGGAAAAGAAAAACAGTCGGTTTATAATCGCAATGTTGGCAATACATATTAAAGCGTTTTGCAATTGTTTATTGTTGTATGGTCTATTTTACACGGAATTCTTTTAAATGAAAGCAAGATGAAAATATTGCATGTTTCCTATTGATAGGAGATTTTCAGGACCTTGATCAAGCTCTTAAAAACCTAAGGTGGCTCCTGAAAAGCTCTGACCACTGGTAACTTACCGGTGCTGTCCCAATCCTGAAGAACATTTTCAAAGGTTCCAGTTCAACTCCTGGTAGTAGCTTGTACTCGTTGTCAGCCGACCAGGTGGCTATTGTCTGCTGGCCTGCTTCAGGGTTGTAGGTTGAAAGGATGAAGCGGGAACGGAGGAAGAGACCAGACCTGACAGAATAAAGAGATTTATGCATGAGGTGGTTACAATAGGGTAGTTGACTAAAAAAATCTGATTAGTCCGTCAGATAGATTTCCAAAAAATATCGGAGACGTATTTTTTCTTTTTTCACATAAACTAAAAATGAAGACGATACAGTGCGTAAAAAACTCGTGTGACGTCACTACTCGCTACAATTTTTACCGAGCCGTGACGTCACAAGCCCCCACTCCTGATCTTTGATGCATTATATCTTCGTCAGTTTTTATAGATTTGATAAAGGAAAAAATACGTGTCCAATATTTTTCTATAATCTAACTGACGGACTAAACATAATCATATATTTTTTACTCAGGCAACATCCCTATTGATATGTGAGAACTCGCCGAAAATATATGAGTTTTGGCAAAATAAAAAAGGAAATTGGCTATTAGGTTAACAAAAGAATATACTTAGTCCACTTTTGTTGGGTCCCGGCCTCTTTCTTATTTGATCGAATCCTAACTTATATTTTAAACGCTACAGTGATATGTTTGACGCTTTCAAGCCTAAATTGCCTTACCGATTTCAATGAATTTTGGCACAGAGATAAATGGGACCCTGAACAGAGTTATACTTTAACGCGAGCAATGCTACGGGCACAAGCTAGTATAGTTATGTATCAGAACTACCTCCTGTTAGAGAGTTCGCTCGCGTGAATGTCGGAAAATACCTTTGGTGAATGGTTTTTTTTTTTTAAATTTGGAATACTGTGTATCCAGGGTATATACCCTGGATACACAGTATTCCAAATTTCATCATCATGATTAAGTAACAAACATCCATCCATACAAACCTTTGCATTTATAATAGTATTGACCAGCCCTGCCTTTTACCAACTACCTACATTCGGTCGGCTTCCATTCAAACCGGTGGAGAGGCTGTCTACCAGACCTCCACAACCCATTAACTTCAAAATTTATTGAAATTGGTAAGGCAATTTAGGCTTGAAAGCGTCAAACATATCACTGTAGCTGTTCGCGACGATGCGTCTTAGCTACATAGTATAGATAGTTATAGGTAGCTATCCCAAGTAGCAAAAAGTTGCTCTATAAATGCCATTAAAGCCAAAAATATATATTTTATAAAGGCCATATTAATACTAATAAGACTGTGTTTGGGCACAAATTATAAGAAGTCAAACCTTGTAGCTATTTTATAGTTACCTTATAATAAGCTAATCCCCCTTAAACTCGTCATGTAAAGGCATATTGTATGGCTGATTAACTATAAATAGGCAAGACATTTGCTTTTATGCAACAAATTACCCTTATAACCGCTAACAAAATACGACTATGAGGGCGATTTCTCGTATTGCAGCAAACGCAACACGAAAATGAGAAGTAAATGATATATTTACGCGATTTGCCTCAATACGTGGTTTATAAAAGACATTAATTGTTTGCATGACAGCTAGACTTGACTACATCGCTCTATTTTCGTATATAGTACTGGAAATTGATGTGGAAAAGCAGATTTGTGAGAAATGTGGATAAGTTTTATGGCAAATTTTTAATGCGCCTCGTTAATTTTATCTTTTTTTAATTTTAAAAGCTATTTTATTTTTCTGAGTTCCTGTTAATTACTACTATAAGAAGGATTAGCAAATCAAATGTTTTTATAAATCCTTTAAAAGTCATGTACCCTTATTGTAGCAGGCTAGTACAAATATATTAAACCATATTGAAAGATTTTAGGGTTCAGTCTCCACTTATTTTTTACTAGCAGCGCCTCGCGGTTTCACCCGCGTAGTTCCCGTTCCCGTGGGAATATGGCCTATAGCCTTCCTCGATAAATGGGCTATCTAACACTGAAAGATTTTTTCAAATCGGACCAGTAGTTCCTGAGATTAGCGCGTTCAAACAAACAAACAAACAAACTCTTCAGCTTTATAATATTAGTATAGATTTTTTATAATAACATTTTGTGAATGCCTATTACTCTGCACTCTTTTTTATTCTACAGAACCCAGACAGTATCTAATATGGATGTGGACCGTTTCTTGACAAAAGTCGATTTCCACGAATTGTTTACTGAACTGATATGGCCTTGGCAAATCACATATTTTATAATAAGAGAAGAATGCTTTGGATGTCACAATCAGACTATTTCGAATCTTCCGTCCTACTTCATTATCACAAAAGAAAAAAGAAAATATTTATTCTATGACTAGCTTCTGCCAGCGACTTCGTCCGCGTGGAATAGTTACTTTACCCCTGATTTTGAAACTCTCAGCCCGATCGGTTTAAAATTGACAAAGTTTCATACAAACGTTCATCCCCTATTTTATCTCCTTGGGGGTAAAATTAATCAAAATCCTTTCTTAGCGGATGCCTACGTCATAACATCTACCTGCATGCCAAATTTCAGCCCGATCCGTTCAGTGGTTAAAAATGGAGTAACTTCTCCCGTTTTCCCAACATTTTCCTTCACTGCTCTGCTCCTATTGATTGTAGCGTGATGAAAAGTATACTATAACCTGCCCAGGAGTATGAAGAATAATTGCACCAAGTTTCGTTAAAATCGGTCGAGTAGTTTTTGTTTCTATAAAGAACATACAGACAGACAGACAGACAGACAGACAGACAGACAGACAAAAATTCTACTGATTGCATTTTTGGCACCAGTATCGATCACTAATCATCCCCTGATAGTTATTTTGAAAATATATTCCTTGTACAGAATTGACCTCTCTACAGATTTATTATAAGTATAGATAACATTTATGGTGTCATTATTTAAGTGAGTCATTATTGGTGCGTTGTGGTGTCATTATTCGAGTGCGAAATTTGCTACTTACCAACTACCCTAAGCCTTATTTATTTATTTTTTCTGACACAATTACGTTTTTTTATATTAATAACGTAAAATTATGGATATACAGGCTCTAAAGACTGCACGCTCTAAACCTACAAGCTCTACACTACACCTTACTCAAAATATATGAAAAAGTGGTCAGATCTCATGTAGAGCCAAGATTTTTGATCTATGCGCCCTAACTTTACCAGGCCTACCTTCACAAATTCTATATTTTAGTCAAAACGTGTGGCTTGTTCGTTTTGCTACCGTCACGAAGATTTCATAGGCAGTTGTTCATTGGGTGTGAAATAAAACAGCATCTGTTGGTAATGAATAGGGTACTATCAGATGATTCATTATCGCTTTGAGTAAGGTAACCTTTTAAGAAATCTTCATCGAAAGTGTCATTGACAAAATTTTGTGCTAAATAATTCTACGGAACCCATAACATTTTCTTTCATCTCTACCCTGGACGGAGTCGCTACTAACGAATTTGATGACATCATAGCTTCGTAGCTTTTCTTCACCTTTCTTCTAGAACCACTTCGCTTTAGTTTTTTCCAGTCATTTAAATCCATTTTCACAATACCGAGTCTCTATTATAGTTACCGATTCTAAAATATCATGGCTGATGACAAACTTATGTAAAGGCAAAATCAAACATACATATAAGAATAAAGTTCTTATACCTGTTACATACAGGTGCAGTCAATACTTTATTTACTTATAGAAGCTATGTAACTTGCATTTTTGCATTAGCTCTTAAGCTGCATTCAAATAAACATTATAAAGGAATAGGTTTTATAATAGCTCTATTAATTTTACAAATAGTATGAGGCCAATGCGACTACAAGACTAAATTATTATATGTCTGAAAAACCATATTATATGCTTCTATATGTCCAATGTTTTATAAAGGACATTTAAATTAGTTATATAAACGTATCTAAGTCGAAGTGATAAAACCGATATACCATATTAGCAAAAAACACTTAAAACATGCTTTTATAAAGAGAGTTGTAAGACTAATGCCGTTATAAAACATGTACAAGAGTTATTATCTTATAAATCATGCGTTATAAAGCGATTTTGCTAGTTGGGATGTACATAGAATGTTGCAAATAAATAAAACCGCGACTACATAGCATAGGTAGTTATAGGTAGTTAGTTAGTACATAGAATGCTGTAACAAATAAAGCTGCATAGTATAGATAGTTGTAGGTAGCTATAGTTGATATATAGTTTGTTATTGAAATAAAACACATTCGTTACAGTCGTTTGCTCTCAAGAGGCAGTATATAAGCCCTTGGAGCCTTTATTTCTTCCAAGTAAATAGAATATAGTTAGGTAGGGTATCCTATCCCTTACACATAACAGTAAACACATGGTAACCCTGGTAATCAAAGGTATATAAAGGTAATCAAGGTATATAAAGGTATATAAAGGTGATCGGTGGTATATAAGGCAATGGAGGTATATACACACACAGACAGACATACATAGGTAAATAGAAAGGGCTTGGTAATTTGAGACCTGAAATATTTAGGTCAAAGGTAGTCGCATAGCTAAAAGCGACACTGACCAATCACAGAGCAGGAGGGTGCTGGTACGTGATTGGTCAATGGTTTTTAATAAATAGCCCTGGTGAAGGTATGCACAAAAATAAAACACTTTGCATCTACCCTCTTCCTTTCCCGAAAATACAAGTCTAGATTCTAGACTTCTAAATGTCTGAAACAGAACCGCCTTGAAAAATCCTTTCAGGGGATATATAGATGTTTATAGTGTATGCAGGCATAAAGCCGTAATTAAGGTTTAAATAAAACTGTTTATTTTTATCCCCCTGAAACATATACGCTTATAGAGTTGCAACCCCTTGAGTGACAGGGTTGAAACATATGTAGTTTTGTAGAGGGTTGTCGTATCTATAGAGATACATATAGCTGTATAGCCCTCCTAGCATAGTTTTACGGTAAATTCACCCCAAGTAGGTAATAGCTTCGTGCCTACAATAGTTTTGTATAGTTTTCGGCATCCCACCCCTACATGGAGGGGGATGAAGGGGTGAATTCGTCTCCGCTGTATGGAGCTTACCGAGGGCTATCCATAAAGGTACGACAACCCCTACTCACATAGACCTAAGCCTAGATATAGCCTAAAATCTAGAATTAGCATAATGAAAATTAACGTTAATAAACTTAATCACACACGGTGATTTTTTGGGTGTCGATACGGTATAGTTGCGCCGTACAATAGTAATATAGAAACTTAAAGAAATTTGTAGTCATTTGCAAGATATTTCAAATTTATACCTAAATGTAGAATCATATAGTCGCGAATTTCACCCTTCAAATCGCTAAGTACATAGTGAACAAGTTAAATAGTGTTTTATTGTGACTTTATTGGTAAGCCCTCAATACCTACCCCTATATATTGTGTTGATAACAGCAAGTATAGCAAGTATTCAGCTAAGGGTTGCATCCTCATGGCCCGTAGCTTATAGACGGAGCGTCAACGCGTCTGGATCATTTATACCTAGGTGGGTTGTCACCATACAGTCCACTTTTGAAGAATAGGATAACCTACCCTGGCCACCCTACAGTCCAGTCGATCACGTCCGCCCCGTACAGTAGCGTTTACAATACTAGTTAAGATTCGATCAAATAAGAAAGAGGCCGGAACCTGACAAAAGTGGACTAAGTATATTCTATTATTAACCTAACAGCCGATTTCCTTTTTTAATATGCAAAACTCATATATTTTCGGCAAGTTCTCACATATCAATAGTAAATGTTTATATTTCGAGCTCTTATAAGAATCTTGTTTAAATTGTATTTCATAGCCACATCATTCAAGAACCCGAAACCGTTTCAAGTGTGTAAATAGACGCTAAACATCCGGAGCAATAACGTTTTTTGTGCGCGTCGGCACGATGACTCATCGATAATTTGATACGTCGGGGTTCAACCGGTTAAGCAAAACTCATATGCGTCTTATAGCACTCCGGCTCCCTCCACACACAGGCAGAGCGATGGTGGTCCTCTGCACCAGGCTGCAAACAGTCCAAGCAGTTGATGCCAACCCTGGACAGGAAACTGACCAGGCGCTTATTGCGCTTGGATAGAGGCAGCCTACGAATGGTGGCGGGGAACATCACCGGGCACTGCTCTTTGAACAAACACTTACACACGATAGTATTTCGGACAGCCCCCTATGCAGAGCATGCATGGAGGAGGAAGAAACGGTATCGCATGTGCTCCTTGAGTGCACAGGTGTCGCCGAAATACGGAGGCAAACAGTAGGGACACCGAATGCACTTTCAGAAGTCCTGAACACACTGAGTGGACTGATCTGTTTCTGGATCTGGTTGGCTGGTTGGAGTGATAAGCCGGCATGGCTCACGCACAATGATCCAATACTAGGGCTAAGTGCGGAAACCAAAAACCCAGATAGATAAATAGATAGACATCATAGTAGAACATTGTTCATCGAACTTCAGCAAAACCCTGCTTACCTCTGCACATCCCAAAAGAACAGCGTCTCGTTACTGATCTCCGACTCCTCAGCGAGCTGCCTATATAGTCTTTCCCTGGTGCCGTTCAGGACAGACTGTGGATCCTCGCAGTTTACCGTGCTGGTAGTTAGAGGGAGATCTCTCTCTAGCTTCGAATAGGTCTCGGATATATACTGGATTAAGGCGTTGAGGATGTGCTGTGTGCGCTGGAAGATAAGAGTATTTAATTCGCATAATCATAATCAGCGTTTTAACGATCCCACTGCTGGGACACAGGCCTCCTCTCTAGGAGAGGGAATGGGCCGTAATCTATCACGCGGGCCCAGTGCGGGTTGGTGAATGTCACATGTCTTCGAATTTTTGGTTCTAGGACATGCCGGTTTCCTCACGATGTTTTCCTTCACCGTTTTGAGAGCAGTGGTGATGAAATAAACTACACAAAGTAATGCGCCTGGCTAGGTTTGAACCCGCGACCTACAATTCGTAAGTCGGGGCCGCCGCGCCGTTACCACCTGGCCACCACTGCTGGTATTACATTGTTCATCCCTATCGTCCATACCAAATATTAATATATTTATTTATGTACACACAAGATACTGAAAAAAAGAAGAAGATATTATTGGTTAAACATACAATTATTTGTATGTTTAACCAATTTCACAAACATACACCCACTTATACTTACACACTCACGTGTGTAAGTATAAGTGGGTGTATGTTTGTGAGTGTGTGAGCAGGTTTGTGTGTGTATAATAAGTGTGCCAACATCATTAACAGTTGCCTATTTGCTTCGCTAGTTTTTCTCGTGGCGTTCATACCTGAAAATCCGAAGGACAAGTGCACTCCTCTCTCTTCAGAAGCTTACAGCATTCTACCTGTTCCGCCTGGAGTATTACTGTCGGTAACACCAGCTGACTAACTTCCGGGGTTGAGTAGTCAGTCAGGATCAAGTTCCAGCGGTAGTTGCGACGAACTAGTTTCTCTTTAACAGCCTATGGAAGAGAACATTTTTGATCAAATATACCTAAAAAAGTCCAGGGATCCAACAAAATTAGCGATACCTAGGTGTGGAACAGCATTTTGCACCAAAAACACGAGTCGTATGGCAATCAAAATATTCAATAAGTTGCCTAAACAAATTAGAGAATTGCCAGCGAATTTTTTTCAAAAAGAGCTCAAAACATGGCTTATTGAAAATTGTTTTTACACCGTAAAGGAATTTTTTAATTATAATATGAATAAGAAACTTTGCCGGACTTAATAATTAATTATCAAATGAATTATTTAATTTTTAGTCTTTTTTTTGCATTTTTAATTTAACTTATTGACATATTATTTTAATTTTTTGCTTGACATTTGTAATTTAGTTTATTGACTTTTTTTTTGTTTTACGTTTATAATTTAATTTATTGACATTTTATTTTAAATTTTCTTGTTTGACTTTTTTAATTTAATTTATTGTAATTTTTATTGGGTCTGAAATGTTTAATTTATTTCATTGTATTTTTTTTTAATTTGACATTTGTGACTTATTTTATTGACATTTTATTTTAATTTAATAATTTGTTATTTAATTTAAATTATTAGCATTTATCTAATTGGCAGTATAAGTTAAATGATTGTTTTTATTTTTTGAAAGGAAACAAAATTTACTTAAATTAAAATTTGCATGCTGAATATAAGGCGGAGCATGAAGAACCTTGTACCTGTTGTATTTTAAGATCTGTACCACCATGTTTCAGGCAAATAAATGAATTATTATTATTATTAAAATAATAGTAGGTACCTAAATAGTGCGTATTAAACCCACAACTCCCACTGTGAAGGCATTAAAATCATAAAATGATTGAGCTAAATGGTGCCAATACACGCGTCATGTTCGTGAACGGGCGCCGTCGGTTGAGACTGGTCACCTCTTAACTGCCACTGACTTGTTTTAATCTTTATAAGTACTTTGAATTGTTTTTATAGTTTCCTTTTTTTTTTCTTTGCATTGTCCTCACATATAGAAGCGACCAAGGATGTTACCAAGGTTATGTAATACGGAACATGATTTAAAAGAGTGTCCGTGGAGTTTCTTGCACGTTCTTCTCCATAGAGATCTACGCTTTGGAACGTGCAGATAGCTTCACCTCTTTCGACTTGACAATTCAAAAGTGCCTGTAAAGGGTTTAATTGAAATAAATGCTTTGAATCTTTGAATTAAAAATCAAGATAAATCCTATTAAAGTTAGGGCCATATGATACTTACACCCATTTTTTTTTTATTGTGAAATGTATTTGCTCTTGACTCTAGTCTAGGTCACAGGTGACAGAGACAAAGTCTACGATGGAATGAGCTTACCCAGAAGAAGCCTGTTCACTCTAACTTTGAAGAGATCAGGGTTATTTGCTGTGCGTGTTATTCAAGAGTCATTTTATTATTTTAATGTTAATCTGATGTGCTGTTAAAAGGCCTAATTGAAAATAACATTTTGACTTTGACTTTTGACTTGTGTTTCTTAAAACAAAGTCTAGACGTTTGAAACACTTCTTGGCAAAGGATTGTATGTGTTTGTGAAGGTTAGTTTCTGGTCGAATATAACTCCGTAGTCTTTCCTGGCATCAGCTCTTGCAATTGGATGTTCATTCTACTAGACATCAAATCGTAATTCTATTTAGTCCGTCCGTAGGATTTTCAAAAAATATAAGGCACGTATTTAACTTTGAAAATGAAAACAAAATATCTAGTTTTAATTTCCGCGAATATTAGTGGGTTGCAGGTATGCACCTCCCTCCCGCCCGCTATATTATGCACATGCAAGATTACTAGGCAAATGCAAGGATATTAAGCACATGCAGGAAGGCAATGCAAAACCCAACACCATTACCGACACGTGTTTCGCCTCTCCACGAGGCATCCTCAGGGGACGTGTTGACTCGCTGACCGTTGAGTTGCGACTACTGGAGTCGCAACTCAACGGTCAGCGGACGTGTTGACTCGCTGACCGTTGAGTTGCGACTACTGGAGTCGCAACTCAACGGTCAGCGAGTCAACACGTCCCCTGAGGATGCCTCGTGGAGAGGCGAAACACGTGTCGGTAATGGTGTTGGGTTTTGCATTGCCTTCCTGCATGTGCTTAATATCCTTGCATTTGCCTAGTAATCTTGCATGTGCATAATATAGCGGGCGGGAGGGAGGTGCATACCTGCAACCCACTAATATTCGCGGAAATTAAAACTAGATATTTTGTTTTCATTTTCAAAGTTAAAATGGATTTCCGCAAAGTAACGCCTGACTCAATCAATTTTTTTTTTTTTTTAAGGCACGTATTTTTTGTCATTTCAAATCGTAGAAAGAAAGATAAAGCGCATCAAAGTTTAAGAGGTGGTGACGTCACATCGCTATAGTAAACATTGTAACACGTAGTGACGTCACGCGAGTTTTCATCGCACTGTATCGTCTTCATTTTTTGTTTACGTGAAAAAGAAAAAATACTTGTTGAATATCTTTTGGAAATCTATCTGACGGACGAATTAGGTTTTTTTTACATTTCCCCACACTAAGATCCTGTATCGTTCACAAACATGAAAACTCACATACACAAGACATCCAGACCCGGAACTATTATCTGTAGGCCATACAAACATTTGTTCCGTGCGGGGATTGAACCCGCGACAAGCAGCGCAACAGCCGAACGCTCAACCACTGCGCCAAGCGTGCCGTCAAAATAATTAGTTCTGTAAAATACCCTATTGGATTGTTTTGTAAAGTGTGTACCTACCCTTTTATAAGTGTCCATAACAAAACCGTTCTCCCCCACAATGATGTAGAAGCTAGGTTCAGGTCGCATCGTCTTCAGGGCTTTTGCCGAGTCCCTGGTCAGGCCAGCGTGCACCCATACCCTGATGTTGGACACTCCCAGTAACTCGTACAGGGTCCTGTCAACATCTGTGAAGGAACGGGCAATGTAAAGCTATAGGGAACGTGCAGAAACTATAGGTGGCAGCACAGACGTGTCAATAACAAGTATATTTTACTTATAAGTTTCATATTTTTAACGCTAGATGGCACAGACATAACCAGATATAATTTCTGAAAAATAGATCATAATAAGCGACATGTCAATAAACGAAGTCGAATCCGTACTTTTTTTTAAGAATTTAATAATAAAACCATATTTATGTCTGTTTTGCTTCATATTAAGCGGTTAGTCAATATAGGCGGCGTCATAATAAACGGATTTCACTTTACATCATTAAATAACGGACCAGCGGGCGTACCATGAGGTGTTAAAACGTGAGTCTTCCGAGCGAGAAAAAGGGATGGAGCTATATAGGGTGTATAACTCTATCCCTCTTTCTCGCTCGGAAGACTCACGTTTTAAAACCTCATGGTACGCCCGCTGGGGTCCGTTATTTAATAACGTACAACGGATGGCTATGTGTACACGCCCTTACATAGATTTATCCTTACCACTCTCACTCTCCAAGATAATAGCAGCATCAGTAGCATTTCTCGACTCCAGATAATCATCCAGTGCCTTCACAAGCTGCTGTGACCCTAGTAACGTCCTGATGAGAGGTAGACCAGTCTCTGAAGCCAGGTCTTCAGCCATCGTCCATGGAGACCAGGAGAGGTCGATGACCATGGAGACGCCTTTGGATACCGCTGAGCATACTGGAAAAGAATTGCGCATCTCAGCAATCAGCATAAGTATAATAATCAGCCTTTTAATGCTCCCACTGCTGGGACACAGGTCTCCTCTCTAGGAGAGGGAATGGGCCGTAATCCACCACGCGAGCCCAGTGCGGGTTGGTAAATGTCACATGTCTTCGAATTTTTGGTTCTAGGACATGCCGGTATCGTCAGCAATCAGATTAAAATAGAAATAGAGTAGTTGATTTAAAAAAAACTAATTAGTCCGTCAGATTGATTTCCAAAAAATATTGTAGACGTATTTTTTATTTTTTCACGTAAATAAAAAACGAAAACGATACAGTCAGTGCCTTGAATACTCGCGTGACGTCACTACTAGCTACAATTTTTACCACAATATGACGTCACAAGCCCCCCACTCCTGAGCTTTGATGCTTTTGACCTTCGTCAATTATTACAGTTTTGATAAACCATGATCTAATAAGCGTCATTAAATTTGATGATTTCCCAACCAAAAAAAAAAAAAAAAATTATCTAATAAGCGTGATATCGTTTGATTTTCTGCGTCGATTTTGATGAAATAAACGCTAAATAAAACTCAAGATAACACTTAATATTTTTAAGTACCTAAATTTCAAATCCGATTAATGGTTTTTGCGTGATGCTTCCACAAACATACACACAAACCGATAAACATCTTTTTCTTAAGTCTTTGAATTTTATTATATGTATTTTTTTTTATTTTTTATTAGGGAAAACAAACAATTGTACATTTTGTCTTAAATCTAGGTATACAATAAAGTAGGTTAATGTACAATCAACAACGTTTCCACATATTACTAAAAATATTATTCACTTACATACAGTATGGATGAAAGGTAGGGCTAAGTTTATTATTATATTAAATTATTATTAGGTTTTAAGTGTTTTAACTAATTCTTTTTTAAACACATTATGAGCTAACGCAAATATGTCTATTTTAACAAAATATTGGTTGTATATTTTGACTAATCTGTGGAGAGGCGCCCGCTCACCCGCATTTGTACGACTAGTGGTCGTAGCAAAGAGTGGGTAAGCGCGTGCCTCTCGTCTTATTACGGCTCTGGGCACTATATAAAATATATTATTCACAAGTTCAGGGCAATCAAACTTATTGTGTATCAGTCCACGGAGCATCATGGCTTGGAGTAACAAACGCCTTGAATGTAGTGTTATTAAATTGAATTTTTGCAACGACTCCTCACACGACATACGCTCCAAGCGACATTTAAACTGCATTGTTTTCAAAAAGTAGTACCTAGTATGTAGGTAGATATAGATAGGAAAATACTCACATATCCTATAGCTCTCTTCTTCTCTTTCCCTATCCAAAGGAACAATGGCATCATCTACTTTCACATCAGGCCGAACGGTTTCAGAGAACTTCAGAGCCTTTCCGATGTTGAGGGTCAGGTCTTGATCTTGGGTCTCTACTATGAACACTAAAAAAGAACACAACATTTCAAATCAATTTTTTTTTTTAATCGGATATTTTACTGAAAAAATCTAATAAATCCGTTTGATAGATTTCCAAAAGATATTGCTCACTTATTTTTTCTTTTTTCACGTAAACAAAAAATGAAGCCAATAAAGTGCGATGAAAACTCGTGTGACGTCACTACTCGCTACAATTTTTACCGAGCCGTGACATCACAAACCCCCACTCCTGATCTTTGATGCTTTTTATCTTCGTCAGTTTTTATAGATTTGATAAAGGAAAAAATACGTGTGCAATATTTTTCTATAATCTAACTGACGGACTAAACATAATCATATATTTTTTACTCAGGAAACATCCCTATTATGTTTACCGTCTTTACTGACTCTCATTTAATTTTATAATACAAAAAAATAAATAAAAATTACTTACCGAACCGCAAACTCAGCTCAGAGATAACACAGCCCAAATTAATAAGTAAAATTAACAAAAATATATAATAAGTCGCCATATTGATTGTTTAATTCTCCATTTTTACGTTTTGGGAAACGATACTTTTTAATAAGCGCAGGATTTGCAGTTGCAATTTCTTATTTTATTGATTAAAATTGCTGAAATGTATTCTTGTAGTAAATATGGTATCAGAAGAGTTAGCAAGACGTAGAATATAATTCTTAATTTTTCCAACATCACTACTAAAGCGCCATCTTGGATTTCGAAAATGAAAATATTATCTGTAACTTCTTAAACAAAATTATCGAAAAGATTCTCAATAATATTTCAATATATATTTCTTATTTCTGTGCGTGATCTTGTCCTTCAATATTTCTTAGTCAACTACTAACTTGTATTTGAACTTCAACTATTTATTAAGTATCTCTTTAAAATTGCACCAAATATCTAGAACATTTGAAGTTATAACTAAAGAGTTGAAATCAGGGGCGTATTTAATGCAATATGATTGATATATAATTTGGGTAGGAAGACAAATGATGGGTAAACAACGGGCATAACATGTTGTTAGACGGTATTGTAGGTCTTCAGTACGGGCGAGCACAAAAGGCTTTATGAAAACACTTAAAAGAGTTTTTGTGGGACAATCCCAAGCTTTCTTCATTCATCTATTCCCCTTTAACTCTGAAAATTCCGAGACTACTATCCCACCATACGCACAAAATGTTTCGGGAATTCAATGTTTAAGTATATTTAGCACTAGCAGCGCCCCGCGGTTTTACCCTTTAGTTCCCATTCCTGTGGGAATATGGGGATAAAATATAGCCTATGATGCTCTGGATGAATGTAGCTTTCTAAAGGTGAAAGAATTTTTTATATCGGCACAGCAGTTTTTGAGTTTATTCATTACAAACATACAAAAATACAAATATTGTTCCCATGTCCCAAACTTCCGAAATTAAAGTTATTTTGTACTCTTTGGTTTTTTGTGTAGAAGTCGGCTGGATTTTTTTGTAAAAAGTTTTTATTTTTCACTTTTTAGTGGTACATCCCCCACCTAAACGTACCAATCACATTGGTGTAAACAATAAACAAATATGCGATTTCATCAATCCCGAAAGATTTGCTATCGTTTATTGAAATTAACAAAAATGCTCATAAAATAAAAACTACTCGACGAAACTGAACTAAATTCTTATGGGACCAAATGGCAACTATTCTTCATCGAATAAAAATACAACCACGTAAATTGGATCAGAAATCTCGGCGTAATCGCTGTACATACATAGAAAAAAACATACCTGCCGAATTGAGAACCTCCTTTTCGAAGTCAGTTAAAAAGGAAAGAATTTAAATCGTAAATCTATACTTATATCTATACTAATATTATAAAGCTGAAGAGTTTGTTTGTTTGTTTGTTTGAACGCGCTAATCTCAGGAACTACTGGTTCGAATTGAAAAATTCTTTTTGGATTGAATAGACCATTTATCGAGGAAGGCTTTAGGCTATATATCATTACGCTTAAGCCAATAGGAGCGGAGCAGCGATAAAGAATGTTTTAAAATCGGGGATTCCACGGGGACGAAGTCGCGGACAGAAGCTAGTAATATTATAAAGCTGAAGAGTTTGTTTGTTTGAACGCGCTAATCTCAGGAACTACTGGTCCGATTTGAAAAAATCTTTCAGTGTTAGATAGCCCATTTATCGAGGAAGGCTATAGGCTATATATCATCACGCTAAGTCCAATAGGAGCGGAGCAGTCATGAAAAATGTGACACAAACGAAGTTGTGCGGACAGCTATATTCTATAACACTTCTGTGCCCACCGGTACACACAATCAATTATTCACTGGTTCTGCTTCGCGTAATTCGTCGTGATTTCACGAAGGTGGGAACATGGACACATGGTGTCTCGAACACGCTACCCTTAGAACTATGGTTCTGTGGTTATAGTATGGTATGGTAATGTTATGGGTTCGATACAACGACGCTCATGTACATACCTATATGTTGTAACGATGGTAGCCTCCTTGGCTGCAGGTTACTGGCAGACATGGGCGTACCCAGGGGGGAGCAGGGGGGAGCTGCCCCCTGGAAATCTTGCAGAAAATGTACGAACTCGCCTAATCACAAATCGAAGTGTAGGTAAATGGGGCCTTAATGTGTGCTAAGTTGCTAACTTTTGAATAAACCACGCAATAAACATTAGCAAAATGCACGGTGCAATTGTGATAACAAAAAACTAATTAAAATAAAATAAAAATGCATATTCTAATTTACTTTTATGTATTTAACTACCTATAAAGCAGGATCATTTGTGGCTGTTCGTACTACACACTACATATAGATACCTAAGCTATCTGTTTCATGTAGGCGTCTTTGTGTAGTGTGGACGAAACAGTCGCGGAAGATCTAACTTAAAAAGTCTGACTTGCCTCCCCCTAGGCCAGAAGCTGGGCACGCTCATGCTGGCTGACAAGTTTGGCGATAGAACTTTGAAAGCAGGGTCCGTCAACTTTGTTCTACGAACAAGATGTAGGTGGGCTAGAAAACACGAAAGAGACAGCAACATCAGAGTAAAAGAGATAAGACGTTGACATTTGACGTCACAAGAAAAATGTCTGCCTGCCATCGATTGCGCACCATTTTATCTTGTTCTTGTGTTTATTTGTAATAAATAAACGAGTTGCATTTAATTCTACATACATTGTTAACGTGAGTCGAGCTTGCTCCTCCGTGTCTGTGTTTTGGTGAAATTAAGTGCGTATTTGTGAGATATAAACTCGGTGTTGAGACAATGACTCTTGTATGATTTTGTGTCTAATTTCGCGATGAGTTCGCAGAAAGAAAACACTAGAATCTGTGCTATGTGTGGATCTTCACCTTCTAAAGATCCCAGCATCACTTTACATCGGTTTCCGAAGCCTGGCTCAAAAAATGCTCTGCGGTATGTTCATAATTAAATTATTATTATATACTCCTAATATTCGTTTGTATTGGTCTGACCATCTGGATTAGTCATTTTAATATTTTTTTCATTTTCAGTTGTGAATTATGGGCAAAGTATTGCTTCCCAAATGAAGCCTGGTCTTCACCGAAATTCCAAGATGAACTCCATGCAAAGCATAAGATGCTTTGCAGTAAACATTTTGAAAGCGCTTGCTTTTGAGCATAGTTGCTGGGTGTCCAATAATGTTCCAATATTACTTGCTTATGTTGGATGTAGGCGGGATGTGCATTTGGTGGGCGACGGATCCCTGCATGTCTATTATTATTGATCCGATCGAACCCCGATCCAGTGGGCCTCTAAAATTATATTGGAACTTTTGTAAAACTCGTGCCATACTATTCGCACGCGTATGTATAGATTTTTCCAATGGTTGTTATGGAATTCGCCGGTAAGACGTGTTTTTGCAGTCTGACGAGGTTGTTTGCCAAGCGAATATTATGCAAATGGCCGCCGCCCCATACTATGGTGCAGAGAATGGTATATTGACTACCATAAATGCAAAATGTTTTCTGCAAAGATTTAAAAGTTGTGATAATAATAAAAATTATTATTATTATTGGATAGGTACTCATTGGTTAGTTTAATAAGTGTGTCTATTTTTGTATGTGATATCTTTTAATGTTTAGTTTTGTTTGAATGTTGGTATTTTGTAAGTTGTTGAATATTATAATTTTATGATTTCTTGTGCAAAATTGTTAGTTAATACTGTAAATTGTTTAGAAATATTATTGCTCTAGGTATTTATTTTTTTAGTAGTGTGATTTATATAATTTGAACTCACCTGACTTATTTATGTACTACAAGTTGTTTATATAGACTACATGTTTGATCACTTGGGGAGACGTCAAAATGTCACACGAACGGTGGTTGCTGAAAATCAGCGTCGTTGATTGTTGGACTTGTCCAGAATCGCGGCATATGCTGAGCAACAACCGATTCCTGCTTAGATGCGACGCACAAACCAGATTCATATACATATATTTTCAGGTGGACAGTAAGTAAACAGTCTACTTTCATTTGTTTGTTATTATGTTGTCACTGCTGTCAATGTCGGTGCCGGGTGTCACGCCATAGACAGAATTTTAAATGTGTTCTGTTTTGTCTGTGGTGTGACCAGAGACTCGTGGTAGTCGTGCCCGGTCCTGACATTGTTTTTAGTTTTATTAAGATGTTATTTTCGGTTTGTTTTTGAGTTTGTCTATTTTATTTTTTTGTGCGTCATCTATGGCGGAATAAACGAGTTTTCTTTCTTCTTTCTTTCTTTCTTTAATGAGAAGAAGTTGTTCAGAACAGCGATACCTGGTGTTCAATCCTATAAGGTAAGTACATACAATAATTAACATCTGAAAGATAATAAAAAAATTGCCTTACATTGGAGAGCGATATTGATTTCTTTCATTTTTTTCTGTGTGAAGATCTGGCCACCGTCTGGCATGACATGGCTTTAGGTCAAGGTTATGCCTTGAACTCACTTTTGCTCTGTATCACATGTTATTAATCATATCAACAAGTCCTTTTTTACTATAATACAATACCAGAGCAGTACTTCTGCAAATGAATTTTGATAAAAATTATCCCATTTGTTAATCCAGGTTATGAACTATTTGTGTACATACAAAATTCCAATTCCAGTGCTTTTTGCATGAAAGAGTAACAAACATCCATACATCCAAACAAACTCAATGTTTGTAATATGTATTAGTAGGAAGTAGGATCAGAAGGATTTGAATTTAAAATAAGTTTAACTTTTATTTTCAGGATACAACAATTTCTAAGCTGCCCGATCAACCTGCCATATTTGAACCTGTTGCTGGTCCATCCTTCCTTAATCCTTTACAAGAGTGTGATGAATGCGTGTGAATTTCCAAAAATCTTAGTGGATTTCTACGTCATAAAAGGAACCATTATGCATTTATTTATTCGTCAGGTGGTAAGTCAAGACAATAAGTGATTATAATATGAATTGGTTATGTTCACTTTTTAGTGCAGATTTACCGGCAATGGGCCCGCTTGTTGGTTTACAGACCATCTCTAACTGAGAGGGGAGGCGTGGATCACGCTCACTCATGCCTCCTCTCAGCAGTAGGAAGATAATAGGCTGATAAGGATTTATTTTTTATTTTACACCTTGTTTTACTATCGGACGATAGTGAAGCTAAATTGTTAGATCTGTATCCCTTCAACTAATGAAATAAGTACCTATCTATCTTCCTAACCGTTTCTTTTATTACATTATTATTTCATATAACTGAAGATATGTGTATAAAATAATATGATACATTTATACAGTGTAAAATTTCTTGATTTTGTATAGTTTTTGATGTGAAATAGACCTGTCCAATCCATACTCCATATTATAGTGAAAGATGCTTTCTGTATTTTCATTTTATGTGTTTTAGAATATTATGTTATATTTGTGTTTTAGAGAAGCGAGTGCCAATGATCTCCATCTGTCAATTATCACTTATGTTTATCAATAAAATACTTTGTGCATTTTTTAAATAGTGTATATTAACTTTATGATCTTCCTATAGTTATTTTCATATGGTAATAGTTTTTTTTAAAGCTTGCTAGTGTTAATAAGAGGTGTATGATGTCAGCAACTCTCGTTCTTAGTTGAACTATTAGTACCTAAACATAATTGTGATTTGTGAACTTGTTTTGTCCCAAATGACACATATGTTCATGTAAAATGAGTCATATTAGCATAAAATAATAAATAATTTAAATAAAAACGTTTGTTTTACTAAACTGCTCCTTAGATATTATTTTTTAACATTTTATGCACAAGTACATTGTGTTTCTCGATAGTAGTTTTGTTCAGATGTCAATTACTGCTGAGCAATAATTCTCATCTTGAAAGAAACTATCGAGAAGCGCACTGTACTTGTGCATAAAATGCAATAGGTACAAAGAATCTGTATAGTACAGTGGTGCTTTGAAATTCCCGCCCTGGATTCTACTGCAATGTTTTGGTGGGCAAAACATAGATGGCGCTGGTTGGTAAGGAAAATTTTCCTCATAAAATTTGTATGGAGTCGTTATTCTTCCCCTGGGGTATATATGTTCTGTGTTTGAAAGTGTCTGGCAAAAGAGTAAAGAGTATTTTTAACCGACTACTTCTAAAAAAGGAGGATCTCAATTCGGATGTTTGTATTTTTTTATGTTTGTTCGCGCATAACTCCGTCGCTTGCCAACCGATTTGAAAAATTGTTTTTTTGTTGGAAAGGGTATAAGTACCTACTTCCCAAATGGTCCCATGAAAATTTTATCGAAATCGAACACGCTTTTTTTTGTTAATTTCAATAAATGATAGCAAATCTGTCGGGATAGCTGAAATCGCATGTTTGTTTATTGTTTACACCAATTTATACCACGTACGCTGTGATGGAATTTTAATTTCGGAAGTCGGTGTGTTCAAAAACAAAAAAGGAACCAAAAACACCGAGTTCCGAAATAAAAGTTATTTTATACTTTTTGTTTTTTTTTTTTTTGTTTAGAAGTCGGTTGTATTTTTTGTAAAAAGTTTTTTTAGGAATTATGAATACGGAAAATATGCTTTGTTTTATATGACAGTGATGTAGTAGCGCTCTTATAAGGCAGATGCCGTAAATAATTACAAAGTTATATCTCAAACCGTACCTATTTTATTCATTAGAGGAGCACTTGAGGCGAGGTTCCCCGGTGTTACTTAATTATATTAGTCTACTAGCTGCTGCCCGCGACTTCGTCCCCGTGGAATCCCCGATTTTAAAACATTCTTTATCGCTGCTCCGCTCCTATTGGCTTAAGCGTGATGATATATAGCCTAAAGCCTTCCTCGTTAAATGGTCTATTCAACCCAAAAAGAATTTTTCAATTCGAACCAGTAGTTCCTGAGATTAGCGCGTTCAAACAAACCAACAAACAAACTCTTCAGCTTTATAATATTAGTATAGATTACTTAACGGCAAAAAATATTTTTTCAACACACACACTAGTAAACTAGTTCCTATTGGCCCTCTCGTTAGGGTCAGAGACCCGTTAATTTCTTATACTTCTTCGATTCCTAGAATCAACGGAGAGCGTTTTTTATTTAATCTCACCAAAGAGCGCAACCTATTTCGAGGCATTACCTACCTAGTTTCTGTAAATATTTGAAATCAGCTAAAGGTCGAGTGAAATAAATATTATAAGGAATAATCATCACATTATGTATTCAATTTATTAAAAAAAAAAACTGGGTAAGTAGGTACTTATGTTCATTCGTGTTCTTAAAAATGAATCTATTTTTAATTAAAGCTGGTTTGTGGCTTCGTCTTTTGTGTGCATCAGAATGATTGGTGTAATACTACAACTTGACATGCGATACCTATGCGTATAATGTTAGTGTATTATCTATGGTGAGAGCAACGAACCGAATGTACCTACGTACAATTTGAAGCACTGAACTATATTCAAACCAGTTTTTAGAAATAGTACATATGTGAGTCGCCAACCTGATGTCAATGGCGGGTGTATTCTAAATCTTTGAACAAAAATAACTACCTACTATCAGAGTGTGAAATGCCTACCATAGCAATGTACGATATCATATTAAAAGCATAATGCTACATTTAAAGAGTACCTAGGTAATATAAAAACAATAAACACACAAGAAATTTAGACATAGCAACGTATGTCACAAAACTAGTTGCTAATAAAATTGAACAGGCTCCAAATGTTGAGACTAGATAAGTTTTATATTAGTTAGGTACTTTCGAACCATTAATACCATTATATTTTCACCTTAAAAGAAGGTCTAGGTGACAGTATTCGGCAGCAAAGGTCATTCATTGAAAAAAGATTATATCTATTTCCCTATGTCCGTAGGCTTAAATACCATACCGAAGTTAACTATTTTGATAAACGGTGCCCAGCTATGGTAATGCAGTGAAATCTTTACCGTGAGCAACGAACTGCTACGTCATGGAAATCCTGCATCGCGTTATCAGTTTTCTGTGCAATTTGAGCAACAGACCAATAATTATCAACCACTAGCTGCTGCCCGCGACTTCGTCCCCGTGGAATCCCCGATTTTAAAACATTCTTTATCGCTGCTCCGCTCCTTTTGGCTTAAGCGTGATGTTATATAGCCTAAAGCCTTCCTCGATAAATGGTCTTTTCAACCCAAAAAGAATTTTTCAATTCGAACCAGTAGTTCCTGAGATTAGCGCGTTCAAACAAACAAACTCTTCAGCTTTATAATATTAGTATAGATTGGTCTGTCACGCGAGCGTGTTGCTAATTTATTTTGGCAGGCGCTTGCAATCATCTAGGCACGCCTACCCAGACGGGCCCGTAGTTACGCGCCGCAGTGCCCTCGCGGGCAGGGGGTGAAAGTCCCGTGACCGCTCGCCATGCCCCCTGACTAGCGTTGCCAAGCGTCCGGATAAAGCCGGACAGTCAGGCTTTTTAGTTGAGCGTCCGGCCAAATTAGACGGCGCGGCGTACGGTCTGTTCGGATATATGATAGGCTTTTTAAATTAGGCAATTTTTCGCTCACCTTACATCGTGCGTACTGATACCTACTATTAAAATTATTGAATGATCAAAAATATGTAATAAAGGCTGGCTCACTCTATTACTTCATTATAATTTAAGATTTTATGGTAAATGATAAAAAGACCTTTGTTAGGTCAACTAACAATAAGACTATAAAATTAATTGTCCGGCCTTTTTGCTCAAAAGTCCGACCAAACTGGCTCGTTTGTCCGGCTTTTCGGTTTTAAGACCTGGCAACCCTACCTCTGACGAGGACCTAGAGGCTTCCAACCGACCATTAGGCAGTTGCTCACCAGACGACTGTAAGATCAATGTCTTTTTCAATGGATGTTTCCAAGACTTTACACCCTATTCTGTTCTGTATACCTCGTATAACCTTCCAAATTCTTCTTCCAAGTAGTTAGTAAGGTCACAAAGAAAACCACAAACATTTTTATAACTTTTTTTAATAATTATCCTTAATTTATTCGTTCTCCTGGCTACGAAGGCGGGCTGCCGAGTTGGTCACCCTAATGCTGAGTTGCTGGGCGCGCTCAACAATGGTCTTGCGTTTCTTCGAGGAGACACCGTGGGCGATCTCTGCGCAGTACTTCCTGTTCTGCATCATGAGGATCTCGAGCTCACGCACGTTGTGGACCAGCACCTGGGGAAATGGCGGGCTTATTACTTGAAAACTGGCTTTCAAATGAAAAAAACCACATCGAAATCGGTCCATCCGTTTGAGAGCTACGATGCCACAGACAGATAGACAGACGTCAAACTTATACCACCACTCTTTTTGCGTCGGGAGTTAAAAATGGTTGGTGGTAAGATGCTACAAGTTACATGCACAGCAAAGACTGCCGCCATCTATTTTTCAGTTTAAATACTTGACTCGAGGCTTTTGTGATGTTCTGTGCTAGCTAAAGCTACTTCAGACTCCCTTTAGTGGAACATGCACATCGTGGCTGTGCCATCTAGTGTTGTATTGCAATAAATAGGGATGTTGCCCGAGTAAAAAATATATGATTATGTAAGTCCGTCAGTTTGATTATGGAAAAATATTGGACACGTATTTTTTCCTTTATCAAATCTATAAAAACTGACGAAAATAAAAAGCATCAAAGATCAGGAGTGGGAGCGTGTGACGTCACTGACCGGTAAAAATTGTAGCGAGTAGTGACGTCACACGAGTTTTCAACGCACTGTATCGTCTTCATCTTTTGTTTATGTGAAAAAAGAAAAATACGTGTCCAATATTTTTTGGAAATCTATCAGATGGACTAATCAGATTTTTTGTTATCTACCCTATTATGAACGTTTTCTGATTGACAATTCTGTGCCGCCTTATAGTTCCTGCACACACCCTGTCTAATTATTACTGTCTTGTCTAGGTAGGATAGGAACACAGCAAGAATGTATTTTAAGTGCCTTTTGAATATTTCGAGGTAAACTGTATCTACCACTATGACCATGTAACCACATGCAAGCTACATGGAATAGGATTTAGTAGAATTTATTCTAGCAAGGTAACAAATTGTAATTATCATATAAGAATGTATAACACAGAGTGCCCTTGCCATAACTTAAATAATTATCCAATATTGTTTTGAAGGCACGGTTGGTGCGGCCACCACTGCTCTAGTGGTGGCCGAGTGGTAACGGCCCCGACTTACGAATTGTAGGTCGCGGGTTCAAACCCAGCCAGGCGCATTACTTTGTGTAATTAAATTCAACACCACTGCTCTTAAAACGGTGAAGGAAAACATCGTGAGGAAACCGGCATGTCTTAGAACCAAAAATTCGAAGACTTGTGAAATTCACCAACACGCACTGGGCCTGGGGCTTGGTGGATTACGGCCCATTCCCCCTCCTACAGAGGAGGCCTGTATCCCAGCTGTGGGAACATTAAAAGGCTGATTATGCTTATGCTTTACGGTTGGTGCAGTGGTTGAGGAATTGACTGCTGAGCTGTTCCTCCATATCATGAAGTCCATAAATTTATAAAAATGCAATCATTACATGCCAACATATATTTATATAAGTACATGTGCCAACATCCGATACACAACACAATTCCAACTGTAATGCTGAGGCTGATTTTAGTCTTACGCCGACGGCACGCGTACCGTCAGCGCTGATGTCCGAGATATATGAGCTTCTAGGAAGCGTTTTTAAATAACGCGTAGCTATCAGCGCGCACGGTGGTCAGCGCTGATAGCTACGCGGCCGTACGCGTCGCGCGTCGGCCTCGCGTAGCTGTCGGCGCTGACGATCGCACGAGCACCTTGAAATGTTACAAGACGCCCAGCAAATGCTGAGGTGGTAACCCTTTCGGTTCGGGCACGCTCAGCGCATTCTGTACCTTTCTTCTCCTTTAATGTGTGTTTGTAACTGTTGTGCTGTCTGTCCTGAATAAAAGTTTTCTATGCTATTCTACGTACCTTGCGGAAACCATTGGGTAGCATGTGACGGGTCTTCTTGTTTGATCCATAACCAATGTTAGGCATCAGGTATTGACCCTTGAAACGCCTGCGCACCCTGTTGTCAATACCTGTAAGTAAGGAATGTTGGGTCAGTAGAGTTAGAAATTTCTGTGCCCAGAACTCGGTCATACAATACTTTGTGTGCCCATAACTCCCTCCAGAGTCATCACTACATATAACAACATGTTCTGCATTCCAGGCACCAAACATGTTACATAGCCGTGACAGGACTGAATGACAACTAATTAAAATTTTACTGCCCAAAAATTTAAATTTTTTCTCATAAGCAAATTCTACCAAAACAAAATGTCAATATGAAGTGTATTTTTTCAATTTAATTGAGGGTTTTATATCAGTATGTTACTACCTAGGTAACAGCTTTTTTAACACTCAACTATTTCCTGGTCTTTTTTTTTGTTCTTCCCATTTTGACTGGGTAAGGCAAAGGCAAAGCCATGCAGCCATAGTCTTATTTGGGTTTCTGGTCTTTTACTGTTTCATTGACAGTTTAGAATTATTTTTTTTAAGTAAATGTATCCACCACTATGACCATGTAGCCACATACAAGCTACATGGAATAGGATTTAGTAGAATTTAATCTAGCAAGGTAACAAATTGTAATTATCATATAAGAATGTATAACACAGAGTGCCCTTGCATAATAATTTTATTATGATGCACCATAGGGCCAATTTTTTTTTCTGGCTTGACTGACACTGGTGAACGAAAACATAAGGAAATCTGGACTATCAGCCAATGCAAGCATGGTGATCTTTGATATCTCTGAATAAGAGAGGCTTAGAGAGGTAATAGGAAGGTCAACTTTGTTACCCGCCTTCATAATAATCAAGGATATAATAATCAAATTAGGATCTGAATCTGGCAATTCTCATTAATTGAAACTATGTTTACAAACTGATAAAGCAATGCGGTTTTTCAATAGTTGGTGATTTAGCGGGATTTTACCTTCTGAATTTGTTTGAAAATGCAGTAAAATGTAATCTTAGAAGATAGTCAAGGTTATGAGGGGTGTGTTCAAAAATATGGCAATGTTGACAAAGTTTCAATAGATAATGAACAGTTTTGAGGTTTATTTCATAATTTTCGTAGACTTGAGCAATAACCTCTTCTGTATGTTCTTTGATCATTTCTTGTACCAAGTAGTATTATGAAAAAGGTTTCATCCAAAATTATCCCTCGCTATGGTCTAATCATAACCTCACCGAGGAACTTGCAATTTTTCTACTATTTTACATTTTAATCACTCGAATGGTCTGAAATTTCACCTGTTTATACGACAAATCAAAATAGTTGAGGCAATAAGTGAAAATAGGGTTATCAAAAGCGACAATGCCGACATAGAACACGCGTACTTACCTCTGGGTTTACGCCAGTTACGCTTGAGTTTGTCATAGCGATCCGATTGGTGGCGGATAAATCTTTTTGTCCTCTTTTTGACGATTGTCGGCCTGTATACAGGGCGGATTGCCATTTTGTATGTTTCTCAATGAAACGCGGCTGTGAACCACGCGGTGACACGGCCGCACGAAAAGGAAGAAGGAATAGACAAGACAAGACATTGCTAGATTTTTAGTATGTTTTCGTCTGGCAAACAAAAGTGTTGTTCGAAAAAAGTGACAAATTAAATTAATGTCTATGGTTACTGTAATTCGTAAATGCGCAGTTTCGACCACTGCGAAACAAACGCTATGCTATATGTTGAAGTATAACGACAAAGTTCTTAAAGAGACAAGAAGGGAATCATAAAGATACTTCAAAAGTAGTGTACCTAGATCTATTATCTGTTTTTACTCTTATCGCAATATGTTTAATTGATACGTGGCCCTGAAAATATTTTAGTGAAGAGTTGTTTGTGTAATCGATAATGTCGTTGTTTCAAACATTTTTTTCTTCAAGCTCTAAAAGGACTTTGCTTAAATCAGTGCTTACTATTCGTTTCATTTTTGACGTTCCTAAATATGATCACACTCCTTGCCTTCAGATCCCTCTGTACGGTCTTCAGTATTATGAACGATCCTCGGGTTCCTGAATCCTGATTATACAAAAGTATTTTATGTGTTGGGTTCTCATAGTGTTAACCTTCGAGCGTCCAAAAACTTATGTAGCTGTACCTATGCAAGTGAAGCGGGCTGTGGATGATGATGATACTATAGGTATTAGTAGAGTTATGAAAATCGGCCTGTTCCGTTACCTATATAGGATGATGGGAACAAGTTGGAAAACTAGTTGGTTTAGTAATAAAATAAAATCTATTTTTGAGACTCAACGCCCTTTTAAAAAAAAATGTTACCTAATAACTACAGATATATAAACAACTACAGATGTATAATACAAAAAAAAATAGTATTACAAATGGCAGTAGTGGTTGTCGCATATTGATACTTTGCTTTCTAACTATAAATGTTCTGAGATCTTGGAATAGTTAGTACTGGAACTTGATCTGTCTACCTATTATTATTATAGGGAAGTATATTTACATATTTCATGTTGTCAATTTCATCAATTCTACATAATATTCATTCGTACTGCGTAGTAGAGTTTGATTTTATCTATAGACAAAAATTTACAATCTGTACTAACCTATTAACAATTATTTTATGACAGCTACCTGCACGCCGAGAACAAACCAATTTCTCTATGCCACAGACGCCAAATGTCGCCATCGATCAATGACATTTTGTGTAGTTGAATTTATTGATATAAAGCGTTAATGTAAATAATAAACAATATCATCATAAAAGTCGGCTTCCAGTCGATATGTATGCCAAGGGCAAGGGCTCTACGGTGCCTTCGGACGCTCAGGCTCGCGAGAAATTGGCGCTCTATGTGTACGAATACTTGCTTCACGTCGGTGCGACCAAAGCGGCGCAAACATTTCTTTCCGAAATACGATGGGAGAAGAATATAACATTGGGCGAGCCGCCCGGGTTCCTCCACTCGTGGTGGTGCGTGTTCTGGGATCTGTACTGTGCCGCGCCAGAGCGACGGGACACTTGTGAACACTCCTCTGAAGCGAAGGCTTTCCACGACTATGGTTTTGTCAATTCTGGATATGGAGTCAACGGTATCGGCCACAACGCTGGCCCGGCGCCGCCTAACGACGGTACGTGTGCTTAATACGCGAATAATCACGCGTACAACTGTAAAATGTGTTTTTTTACTACGTGTTTTTAGGCCAACGTTAGTCTTATCTTTTACGTTAATAAAACATAGATTTCCTGATTCTTGAGTCTATATTGAGCTAACTGTAATAGTTTTGATATCTTTTCGTATGATTTTTTCACGTTTTGATGCAATTTTAAGGTGCTTTTTTTTTTGTGAGTTGGTATCTAACCCACAAATTAGATGTGAGGCCTGTCCTTGTCAGAGCAACTCCATAAACAAACACAAGCCACTGATAACAGAGATATCACAGTTTTGTGGCAATTGTAACATGTTTTTCACATGAAGCGATGCCTTGAAGTCAAGATCTGATCTTGTATCATCAAATTTTAACTCCCTGTATCTGTCTGACCTGTTTTCCCTAATAAAACAGTATATTTATGCAGTAATGTCACCAAATTCAACATGTTGCTGCAGCATGTATGCTAATAAAAAAAATCCTACACATATTGTACTTCAAGCAGAAAAAAGAAAGTACACTTTCTAAATTGGTAGTTCCTGCGGTGAAATAACTCAACTTTACTTATTCATTGTTTGAGTTCAACAAGCAAAAAATAAACAGAAAACAAGAGCCTTGTGCCCAACATTGAATGATTCCGGTTTATAATTATGAAGATGAAGCAAAAACATTGAAAAATATTATAAAACATCACTATCGAGACATTCGCCATTTAAAATAACATGGGGTTTATATTACCTGAAAATATGTCTTACTCGAAAACCAATAATATTATTCTGCAAGTGGTATTTCAATATGTAAACAGTTAATAGAGCCGGTCTTAGTTTCCAGTTCCTATACCTTCTGTTGGCCACATGCTTGATTAGCACTCAATACAAGAATCAAAGTGGCTGTGACAAACTGACAAACAGACAAAGATATTCTTTAACGGTTCCATCATTGATTCAGACATATTGAATCTGAACTTAAACTGTATTTTAAGTACTGTCACACACAAAACCTGGAATAACACATTGTTTTTAAATATGTTGATTGCTGAGGTGCAAATTGCTTCAACTGGAGCGAGCACGAGATGGCTAATCAAGTTAGCTTAAAAATATATTATCATTAGAACTGAACTAACATTAAATTTCAACTCTGAAGGATTAGAGAAAACTAAACTAATGTATTGCCCCTACGCTCAAATAGTGTCATAAGTCAGAAATGCAAACTAACAAGTAATAAGCGTTTTAATTCATATATGTTTATTATACGATACAAACAATATAATGTCACTGGCGCCATCTAGACATAAACAGCTAAACTATTTACATAACATTATTTGAGATAAGACTTTTAAGTTTTCCGGCACCAATAGTACAATAAAAGAGATTTTCAAATTTTTTTACTTATGTACATTGCTAATTGAATGAAAACTTGTACAAATGTTAAGCCAACGTGCTGCATCAATAAAAAAAATATCAAATACATGTTTCAGGCATGGGCGGAGGTGGAATGCCACCAGGATTCTTCCCCAACTCTCCACTACGACCGTCACCGCCGGCTCCCCACCCAGGATCTCAACCGTCTCCTCATGGACCACAACCACAGCTAATGGGCACTGGACAACCGTTTATAGGACCCTGGTACTCCGGAGGTGGACCTCGTGGAGCTGTCAGGATGGGAATGGGCAATGATTTTAATGGGCCTCCAGGTAAGCTAAATAATTTTATTCTAAAGAAAGAATGAAAGGAAAAAAAAACAACACGGCCAATTGCAAGTTGGACTCATGAAGGGTTCTGTACAATAGGGTAGTTGACTAAAAAAATCTAATTAGTCCGTCAGACAGATTTCTAAACAATATTGGAGACGTATTTTTTCTTTTTTCACGTAAACAAAAAATGACGATACAGTGCATTGAAAACTTGTGTGACGTCACTACGTGATCCAATTTGAAGCACGCAGTGACGTCACAAGCCCTGCTCCTGATATTTGATGCTATCTATCTTCGTTATTTTTTATAGATTTGAAAAAGCAAAAAATACGTGTCCAATATTTTTCGATAATCTAACCGACGGACTAAATAGAATCATATTTTTTTCCTCAGGAAACATCCCTATTATCTAAAAAATTATCATTTTTCGTATGACAGCGCCCATTAAATAATAATCGCACACTTGGAATAAAAGGAACTAACTCGAAAGTTGAAGTTTTTGGCAAATGACCATGAATTAATTTCTTTTAAAAGTGTTGAGGACGATGCACCAATAGTATAATAGTTATAGACCCAAGTATTACCAGCAGAGGTAAACTTATTCATTTTCTAAATAAGCACATGGTACTCACATATATACAAATATTGAAACAGCTTGTAAGTTAACAGAAAAAGTAAAACACAAAAAAAGCAGTAAGTACATTAATTTCATTTTCACACAAAAAATTTTTCATTCACACACAAAAAAACAGCAGTACATTCAAGTTAATCCATTCAAATCAACCAGTTTGATTATAAATAGCTTGTCTAGCAAAGGAACTATTTATAAAATTATGAATGCTGAAATAAGGCTGAAGCGCAATAAGTAATTTTTGAACATATAGGGAACGTGCAGAAACTATAAGTGGCAGCACAGACGCGTCAATCTCAAGTATATTTTACTTATAAGTTTCAAATTTGCAACGCTAGATGGCACAGTTTACTTCGTGCACGTTCCCCTAAACGGAGGGTGCAGGAAGTATATGTGGCAGCACAGGTCAAATATTTACAACGTAAAAGTTTCAAATTCGCGACACTAGATGGCATAGTCTACTTCGTGCAGATTTCCCTAAACGGAGGGTGCAGGAAGTATAGGTGGCAGCACAGGTCAAATATTTACAACGTAAAAGTTTCAGATTTGCAACACTAGATGGCATAGTCTATGTCGTGCACGTTCCCTATAAACTACACAAGGCAATCCTCTAAAGCACCCAGCCCTCCACAACTTTTTAGTGCTTCAGCTGACAAGAAACAAACTCCCCAGAATTCCTCAATTCGGTTAGAAAACCATATTGTTTTTGTTGAATGTTTTTCTGACTCGAAATAAGAAAGTTTGAACTTATCGCTCGTATCGTTTATCCAATACCAACTCGGTCCGTGTAAATGCAGGCCTTATATAGGGCGCCGGTTAATTGTAGAAAGATCTAGAAAGTGCGCGTACCTACATATTGGTCGCGACTGACTAGGTTTCGAAAATTCTAGAATGTTCAATAGAAAAGTTTAAGTAGTAGTTTCTTGACTCTACTAATTCTGCTACTCGATACTAGATGGCGCTAGTGGTAACGAATGCTGCTATCTCCCTTGCCTTAATTGTGACAAGCAACAGTATGATATGACTTTATTCATATTATCAACTAGCGACCCGCCCCGGCTTCGCACGGGTTCAATGTAGATACTAATGTTTCCTCTACTATAATATGCATGTAGTATACATATAAACCTTCCTCTTCAATCACTATCTATTAAAAAAACCGCATCAAAATCCGTTGCGTAGTTTTAAAGATTTAAGCATACATAGGGTCAGACAGCGGGAAGCGACTTTGTTTTATACTATGTAGTGATAATTTACACCACGCCAATGGATACTTTCTGTATTTATGTACATCTAGAGGGCTTTATTTTTATGCAATCTCTACACATACAAGAGGATTATTATTTAAAATGGTTATTTCTGTAAACTATGTCTCCATTCTCTCAGGTCAGGGAATGATGGGCAACTCTCTGGAGCGCGGCGGCGGCGGGGTGCTGGGCGGGCCGCGCATGACGCCCCCGCGGCCCGGAATGGGCCCCATGAGTCCCGGGGCCTACGCCGCTGGCATGCGCGGCCCTCCGCCTCAGGGACCAGGTATGTGACGGACTTAGGGAGCCCTACATAGGCCCCCAAACTTTTATAACTATTACAAGTCTGGACCAAGTATGTGTAATTAGTGGGCCCCACAAAATCTTCCTTCAGGTTAAATCTAAGTAACTTTTTTACCAAGTACAAGACTGGACCAGGTATGTCACTTACATAGTGTCTCTAGTCTTTGAGAGATCGCATCAGAAATGAGGTGATCCGTCAGAGAAGCAAGGTCATCGATATAGCCCACTGGATTAGTAAGCTGAAGTGGCAGTGGGCTGGCCATATTAGTCGTAGAACCGACAACCGTTGGGGTAAACGAGTTCTAGAGTGGAGACCGCGTCTCGGCAAACGTAGTGTAGGACGTCCTCAGGCACGGTGGAGTGACGATTTGCGCAGGACGGCTGGCAGAAACTGGATGCGAGAAGCCGAAAATAGATCTAAGTGGCGTGCAATTGGAGATGCCTATGTCCAGCTGTGGACTGCAACAGGCCATTTAGGACTAAGCTCCCCAAACTTTTATACCAAATCCGGATCAGTGGAGTGGCATTCGTACTTGCATCTTAGTCGCTACCTATCAAAAACACTTCTAATTTTCCTACATCTTGACAAGTTTTCCACATACGAGGTGCATTCAATAAGTACCTAGCCTCATCGCCAGAGGGCGCTGTAGTTTCAAAAGAGTTTTACCACAGTGTAGCACATTCTTTTTTAATTCTTTTTTCAAATTTTCATTCCAATCCCTTCATTTGTTTTAATTTGACAACTTATGGAAGCGAACGTGTCGATCGGTTTTACAAAAATGGAAAAAGTGCAATATCGTTCGGTGATTCGATTCCTATTTTTGGAAGGGAAAACGCGCATCGAAATCAAAGAGCGTTTGGATGCTGTGTACGGTGATTCTTCTCCATCGATGGCCACCGTCAAGAATTGGTTCAACGAGTTTGCACGTGGCCGTACGTCGGTTTTTGATGAACCACGTCCAGGTGCACCGAAAACAGCTGCTACGGAGGAAAACATTAAAAAAATCCATGATCTCGTATTGGCAGATCGCCGATTGAAGGTTCGGGAGCTAGCTGAGACTGTAGGCATTTCAGAAGGAACAGTGCATCATATTCTTCACGAGGAACTCGGCATGAGAAAGCTGTCGGCGCGATGGGTGCCGCGTTTACTCACACCGGAAAACAAACGCAACCGTGAGACAACATCGGAGACATGTTTGGCGCTGTTTAAGCGGAATCCAGCGGAGTTTTTGCGTCGTTTTGTGACCGTTGATGAAACCTGGATCCACTGGTACACACCAGAGACCAAGGAGCAATCAAAACAATGGATCCAGACCGGGGAACGTGCTCCAAAGAAGGCGAAAACTGTAAAATCGGCCGGAAAAGTTATGGCCACCGTTTTCTGGGATTCACAAGGTGTGATCTACATCGATTACCTTGAGAAGGGTAAAACAATTACAGGGCTTTACTATGCCGATTTATTGGGCCGATTCGACGCCGAATTAAAGAAAAAACGACCCCATCTGGCGAAGAAAAAAGTGCTGTTTCACCACGACAACGCACCGGTTCACAAGTCTGCCGTTGCCATGGCCAAATTGGTCGAATTACGCTACGAATTGCTGCCCCATCCACCGTATTCTCCAGATTTGGCCCCTTGTGACTTCTTTCTGTTTCCTAATCTGAAAAATCACTCGCCGGGAATAGATATGGATCAAATGAGGAGGTCATCACCGTCACGGAGGCCTATTTTGCAGAGTTTGACAAAAACTATTTTTCGGACGGGTTAAAAAAGTTGGAGCATCGCTGGGTTAAGTGTATCGAACTAAAAGGAGACTATGTTGAAAAATAAATTGCCACTTTTCCAAAATTTTCGTTTACTTTTTGTAGGCTAAGTATTTATTGAATGACCCTCGTACACTGTAGCCGAGACGATATTGCGACTGAGCTATTGGCTGACACGACTATCGGTACAATGATTGCTGCGTCCATTATTATTATTATATCATACAATTAATGTAATGGTGAAAACAAACTTAAAAGAAGCTTACAGTATTCCCAAATTAATAATGCGCATGCAGATCTTCGCTAATTGTGCGTATTCCCGGAAACAGCCGAATCAAAACACATAATTCTACTAAATTATGCATGAAGAAAATGCACTTAACCACTCTATATACATATCGTCTTCGGACGCTCGGGGAATACGACCGTTGCCGAACACTGACGAAGATTTCTATGCGCATTATCACTTTGGGAGACCTGTAAACCTCTGAAGTTTTCTCGGCTGAGAAAAACCGGCCTCATATAGTATTTGACGATAAAGATTACCTTGAAAAAGAATTATTTGTAACCTATTTGCAAAATAAATATCATTATATAGGTTTAAAAGTTTGATCGAATTCTTTGTAAGTAAGATAACTAAAAATGCAAGGACAGTTTTTTCACCCGACTGCAACAAACGTAGTGTAATGTTTTTTTCCAAACTTTGGCATTCCTCGGATGGACTTAGGTATTTCCCGTTGTTTGTACGTATTGTATCACTAGTAAGTTTATTCATCATCTGCCTAGCCTTTTCCCAACTATATTGGGGTCGGCTCCCAGTCGTGAAGCAGCTGCCTACCAGACCCCCACAACCCATTAATTGGGTAACACGGTACGTCTTGGCAAGACTGGAGTCAGATTAACTGGCTTCTGACAATCCGTAACGTCTAGCAAAGATCTACAAATGGCAGCCGGGACCAACGACTTAACGTGCTTTCCGAGGCACGGAGGAAACTCGGTATGTTAAGATGGTCACCCATCCACAGACCAACCTTGGCAAGCGTTGCCAAGCATTTAGCCACGATCTAAAGAGCGAGCGAGTAAGTTTAATAAATGATGGAATTCACATGCATTATGGTAATCTGGAGAGCAATTATAAAATAGTTGGGAAATACTAGACGGGTCACCAGTTAGGAGCAAATACAATTAATTTTTGTCAGAATTCATGACTGATGTAATGAAAACTGGCCAAGTCAAATCTAACCTACTTTAAGTTCTCACATTTTTAAATAACAACAATTGTTATAGGTATCCAATAAAGCAAAGAAATAGAGTTTAATACTTGTTCATAGTGTTATTTTGTTCCTATAAATACATATTTCGATTTTGCATAGAACTTGGCACTCATTTAGATCTCCATTCTTTTTGCGACGAAGCCCACAGCCAAGCATAATTTTTGTATTGAACTTGGCTCTCCTTTTTATATTTATGTTTTTGGTGGGTTAAAATCACATACTTAAATAAAATTCAAAAACTAGAAAGAAAGAAAAATCTAATTATATGATCTCTCGGAGTTTCATAATGCTTGCCTGAGAAGCCATCACCTAAAAAAACATCCCTACCCCCCCCCCCCCCTCCCCCTATTTTTCCCTCTTAGCATCAACACTAGTTTAAAACACTTATCTTATCCAGGTATGCCACCAATGGGTATGGGCCCGCGCGGCGCTTGGGCTGGCGGCAGCGGTGGCGGCGGCGGTGGAGGAGCCGCCCCGCTCAACTACTCTGGCGGGTCGCCGGGCGCTTACGGGGCCCCGCCGGGCAGCAACGGGCCCCCGGGGCCCCCGACACCGATCATGCCCAGCCCGCAAGACTCGTCAAATTCCGGTGAGTTCCACGACTGGGCGAAGGTGGCGGGGTGAGGGTTTTGGTGTCAAGTTTTTTTAGTAGGTAGGTCATTTATTAGGTGAAATCAATGAGATTATGTAATTTTTAAGGGTGTTGGATTCAATTCTGGTTAAAGCCATTTTAGTTAGATTATTATTTTTTACAACAAAAGATAAAAAAGATTGAGAAAAATTAATTTATCTATTAAAGTTTTTTTTTTTAATCTATTGTTTTTTTAACTAGGCTTTTTAACAGTATTGTAGTTAAAAAAAAACTTGATACCCGCATTAAACGCTTCATGTGTTAACCTTCATCGCAAGAAAATTGATTGACACTTTTATCTTTTTTCACAAAAAAAGATGTCAACCGATTTTCGCCGACAGTCCCAGCTACCGCCTAAAACATTATTTTTCAGTAAAAGGTCGAAGGAAACTCACGCACATCTTAAACAGTATAGTTTTAGTTTATCTTTTTTAACAAACAATTTTAGAAGTTTACTGGTTAATGGTAAGGTATTTCAATGTCGCACTTTTAAATGTAACTGTCAGAAGATGAGACTACATTCATAAAACACTCGTCTGTATCTTTCGTTCTTTTTTCACGAAAAAAAGATATAGTTTTAAAGGTATTTTTTTTTCTAAAGATTTAATTCATAGATTGAAAGCAAGTTTATAAAGGGTAGTTGATTCATCCAGTTTTAGCGTTAAACTTCGACTTCGTTCAGCTGACAACAAAGGTAAAATTAGCTTTTTTATGTATAATTAAAAGTTAATGTATGCTCATCTTCACCCGATGCGATCTATAAAACTGACCAGAAGATCCATCTCACTCACAAATATATTTTTTAAATAAAAACCATGTATCTTTTATCTTTCTTTCCGTTTCGCTTGCTTCATTCTCGCATAACCTTGGTTCATTCACGCTTGGTTCACCTCTGTACAACGCTTTATTATCTTTTTTTGTAAAAAAACTTTTTTCCTGTTGTGTCTGTATAGAATATTTCTTTAGTATAATATGTTTCTCATATAAAAATAGAAATATTTTTTGATTGAGAAAAAATTGAAACTGTTATTAGAAGCCGTACGTACAGTTTCGTAATATTTTTAATAATAATAAAAATGTTCAACTATTTATTATTTGCAGAAAACACAACAATGTTTGGCTTCTAATTTGAGTTTCAAAATAACAAAAACAATGTGTACCGTAGTTTTAACTTCTCATAGACAAAATTGTTTACTTAGTTTATTATTTTAATTTTTTTTTGTTTCGCATAAATAAAAATGTAAATAAAGTTATCATTGCATTTTTTATTATTTACGCTTGCCATATTAAAAAAAGAAAAAAAAAACTAAACCAACAAACATACAAACCCGAACCAACAAAAAAATAAATGATTTTGTCTATGACACGAAAAATAAGATCGATACCACGAATCGATACCACAAAAAATTGGTATCGATCTATAAAGAGTCACGCATAATGTATGCGCTGGCAGGGGGAGACAACATGTACACCTTGATGAAGCCGGTGGGCGCTGGAGCCCTGGGGCCGGAGTTCCCACTGGCCGGGGACCACGGGCCGGCGCAGCACCACCCGCAGCCTCCACCCAGTGAAGGTGGGCCACTGGAGCCCTATTATCACGTTTTAATACCATCTTGGGCCTTTGTGCAATTTTTTAAACTTATTTAATCGTGTTGACGCAAACTTCAATTTGTAGGTACTGATACTGAAAAAACGACATCAGGACCCTATTTTTTTGTTATTATTTTCAATAAAGTATACAATAAATAATAATTCACACAATTATCGCGATTTCGCGACATATGTTATTTATTATTACAGAAAAAAGGATCAGAGAAAAATAAACGGCAAAGTATCATTCCATAAAAAGCAAAGTGACGTAAATGAATGTTTCCGTTAACGCGATTGATTAAATATAAAAACTTGCACTAGGCCCTTAGGATTCCACTGCGAGAGAGGGACGGAGCTATACGTGAATATAGCATCATCCCTTTTTAGCAAAGGAATCATGATAGTATTATTACTTCATAATATTGCTCCCGGACTCAAAAAGGACTGTTTTATGGCCTGTGTCGATTTGATGGCTCCTGTACACATTATGGCCTATGTGGGCTCTTGTTGTACCCAATTCGTCTGTCTGCGGGAAAGTGTTGCACATACATCAAATAAAAATAATAATGAATTAGGGGAAACCCGTAGGCGTGCTAAGGATCGATATCTAATAACTACATATTCTAAAACAATGTCGTTGTCTGCCTGTCTGCTTCTCGCCTTACTTCTTCTAAAGCACGCAACGGATTTCGATATGGTGTTCTCTAATCGAATAAGCGATAAGAAGAATAGGGATGTTGCCTGAGTAAAAAATATATGATTATGTTTAGTCCGTCAGTTAGATCATAGAAAAATACTGGACACGTATTTTTTTCTTTATCAAATCTATAAAAACTGACGAAGATACAAAGCATCAAACATCAGGGGTGGGGGCTTGTGACGTCACGGCTAAAAATTGTAGCGAGTAGTGACGTCACACGTTTTCAACGCACTGTATCGTCTTCATTTTTTGTTTATGTGAAAAAAGAAAAAATACGTGTCCAATATTTTTTGGGAATCTATTCGGCGGACTAATTAGATTTTGAACTACCCTATTGTGTACGTAATTTGTACCCTTGCGAAACCGAGTCGCTGGTAACATTAGATCAAACAAACAAACTTAAACAAAAGTTTCGATTGTATGTTTTACCCAGTAATTGGGTTTAGAGGCTGGACTGGTAATCGCTCTGGAATGGAAGTCGATCCAAATATAGAAAAATGCTAGGCAGGTTGATGTATTAGTTATCGATCCCAATCACCTTTGCGGAGTCTCCAGCTAATTTACTTTGAACATAAAGAAAAAAGGCAATGTATACACAAATAAAATGTTCCTATGCCTGTTGTGTACAGAAGCCAAAAGGGCTCTGACACTTGCGTGAAAGAAAAACAAAAAAAAGTCTATGGAAAATGAGTTTGGTTGCGGTGGGTGTGCGGCGCCGTTTCGTGTCGCTTCATTGGTCTAAATTGCTCAAACTGATTTGCTTTAATTATGTTTTTAAAGCGCTTAAAAAGCGGCGTGTCAGAGCCCTGCTTTTATTTTATTTTTTTGTCAAATATTTTTTTGGTATCGAAACTATCGATACTTGGATACCGGTTTTGGGTGGGTGCCCCATGTGTCTTGTTTTGCTTTAAATGTCAGTGCGAGTTTATGATGTTGCTAGAAATTAAAACAAACAGATTTTTATTAATATGATTTTTTCATGGCTAATTGGCTATAAATATGCCAATTTAATTAAGGAAAGCATGGCAGTGCCACTGCCAAGTCAAACAAGTATGCGTACTTTTCTTTGGCAAAAAATCCAAAATAGATAGTTGAGTATTTTTTGCCCTCGCTGCAAAAATAATCCGAATATGTATTATTTGATAATTATTTTTTTAATCTATTCAATCTTAGGTTCATTTCTTCCACAACGAAATTATAATATCATGCTTTTCATTGTTAATTGGCTAAAGAACACTAATTGCAGTAACAAAGTAACGAGTGCTTTTTGTTGTTGGTCGAATTAAGAGTAATGTTGGCTGCTTTTTCTTTAATACTAGCTGCTGCCTGCGACTTCGTCCCCGTGGAATCCCTGATTTTAAAACATTCTTTATCGCTGCTCCGCTCCTATTGGCTTAAGCGTGATGATATATAGCCTAAAGCCTTCCTCGATAAATGGTCTATTCAACTTTTTGTTTTCTCATTTTTCAAAATTCAGAATTTTTCAATTCGAACCAGTAGTTCCTGAGATTAGCGCGTTCAAACAAACAAACTGTTCAGCTTTATAATATTAGTATAGATTATGCGCAGAACTTTGTGCTTGATTAATTCAGTTTTATACTTGAAAAAAATCTTCTATTTAAAATGATTTGATTTGAGTAAACGTTCTCTGATTTTCTTCTGCAACACAATTTACTCCTTTGACAGAACTTTGTGTGTTTTATCTTTACTCGGAAACCCATAAGTTGAGTTTCCAGACTTCATTATCATTATAAAAATAAATCCATAAAAGGATCTCGCACTCACATTTAAATTACCAGCTATGCTATTCTGTAAGAACTCACTCCAGTTCTCACTTCTGATTCTGCGGTGAAAACTGTATTTGGTATTCTGTAACTTGATGAAAACTACACTAGCGCCACTAAGTGAGAACATAGGTGACGTGAACTTAACTTGACAGTCAGAATATCAAATACTTTTCACTTCAGGTGAGTTACGAATTGTAATCGAAAATGAGATATGAATCGAATTCGCACGTGAGTTCTTACAAAATAGCACTGCTGCTCAGAAGGAGTTCTATATACTAAAACTCCGTAGGGATCAAAGGCATCAGCCCAATTCTCGCAACCTTTACAAAGCAGATAGCCCCAAATCTTTTTATCATTATTATTTTTGTCATGCGTTATGCATGAGAATGAAGCAAGCTAGAAACTAGAGATAATAATAATGTTTAACCGTCAATTATTTAGGTCAATAAAGGCTGTCTGTGCATGTAATAAAATGAATTATCATTTGAAAACGATACACTTACTCATCATTTTCGCTTGTCCTGCGTTTCCATTTTGTAAGTAATTTTCACTCTGGTATCACAAAAAAAGTATCTTTTATTTCATTAGCAATCTTTCAGGAGATGAGGGTTTCCAGAAAATTTAATAAATTTTACTAAGAGACTAATACTAAACACAGGCCTTCTTGCAACTCGATCGCGATAGCGTACACGTTCAATTAAAATGTAATTATGTACAAAAACAAAGTAGTTTTTCGTTATTGACCACCAGATGGCGCTTACCTAGTTTCAATACGAATTTGCGTTCAGTACGTTTAAAAACTCGCACTAAGGCACTGAACTTGTGTCAAGTTTTACGAAGATAAATAAACATACTCGTACTACATAGTGAACGAATGATTTTTTAATACTTGAATACCGTAATAAAAATTGTTTAATATACACGCGTGCTTCCGGCCCCTGAAAGATTGATTTTGAATTAATGTTATAAGGTGACTTGCATATTGGTGAAAAATACTTGCATACTGTTAAGGGCGAGGAAGATTTGCCTAGAATACAAGCTAAATGATTTAGTAACTGCTTTTAGCTTATTCAGAATCAAAACGTTCCAAGTACGTTAGTATTACTTGTTAACTGGCATATGCCTAGTTTCAGAGGTACTGGCGCCGAACCCCTTGCTCATCTTTACTTTAGTAGTAGTTCCCGTTCCCGTGGGAATACGGGGATAAAATATAGCCTATGTTACTCAGGGTGAATGTAGCTTTCTAATGGTGAAAGAATTTTGAAATCGGTCCAGTAGTTTTTGAGTTTATTCGTTACATACAAAAATACAAATCATTCCTCTTTAAGTAGATATAAAAAAAGGGACGGACATTAATTATCTGTTAATCTTAGTATATATGTAGGTGTCACCTGGATCCGGCAAACTCCGTAAGATTAATTTAGAATATCTTGAAAGATTGTAAACTCTCTATAAATGGTCATCTGAACAATTGGAACACTTTTCCGCATCAAAATTTGATAGTCTTATAATCTCTCGAAGTCATTCCAATAAATTGTAGAATAGCAATTAACGAAAAGTTAAATATTTAAATGTCAACAATCTAATTAGCGACGAGCTACATATTTTGTCTGCAGGGCTTAAAAATAAATATCATGAACGGTAAGACCTATTCGTGGTAGGGAGCCCTAAGTTCCCTGTGCCCCATGTTCCGCTGAAAACGGTGAAGGAAAACATCGTGAGGAAACCGGCATGTCCTAGAACCTAAAATTCGAAGACATGTGACATTCACCAACGCGCACTGGGCCCGCGTGCTGGATTACGGCCCATTCCCTCTCCTAGAGAGGAGGCCTGTGTCCCAGCAGTGGGAACGTTAAAAGGCTGATTATGCAACTTGGGTTAGTCCGAAAAATCGAAAAACTGATAGGTCGCCAAAATGTCCTCAGTTTATGTCGGTTCACAATTTCTCGACTTCGAGAGATTATCGACTGTCAAATTCTGATGCGTAAAAAAGTATTCCAAATGTTCAGTTCGAGAGTTTAAAATCTCTCAAGATATTTTATAATCTTAGGGAGCATTCAAGTATTACGTAACGCAATTTTTGAAGGTTTTTGACCCCTCCTCTTCCCCTTGTAACGCACCGTAACGTATTTCTGTACCCCCCGTCCCCTCTCTACACGTTACGTAACACTCAAGTGACCTTTTTTACCCTAAAGTCGCAAAAAGTTGTTTTATGTTATAGTTAGTATCTTTGGTATAGTTTTAATTGACTTAAAAGAGAACAAATTAAAAATCACGACCTGACTAATAAATCGAGGTATTCCCCGTAAAACGTAAATGAAAAGGGTTGCCAATTTGGGAGTTTGATTCTCTATATTTTATTTTAAAAAAAAAAACAATGTTACGTAACGTGTTGTAAGAAAGACCCCCTCCCGCCCCTGTAACGCATCGTCACGTTTTACGAGACACCCCCTCTCCCCCAAATTGCGTTACGTAATACTTGAACGCCCCCTTAGGCATTTTACAAGTATCCGGTGACAAAGGCAAGGCATGAACTAATTGGGCATTTCTGACTTCGATTTAAGACATACTTGGAACTACGATAACTTTGTTTGTACTTGGGATTTTGAATTATCGAGCTCAAACTATCTGTTAACTTCTGTTTCTGTTTAGTTTTGAACAAGGGGAATCGGTGCCAGACTTAATATTGTTTTGATAACTTGAACCAGTTAAGGAAAAACTTACTATCACTGTTTTGATTCGTCTGGTCGTACCTTTAGCTTTTAAGAGTATATCGATGTTCCTCAGTACCCTGGTGTGATGATAAAGGTAAACTCCAGGTCTCTTGTCTCAGGGCTGGGAGGAGTCGACGGCATGAAGTCCTCGCCAGGAGGGGTGGGAGGGGGAGGGCCCGGCACTCCCCGGGAAGACTCGGGATCAGGCATGGGAGACTACAACTTAAGTAAGTATTAAATTTTGATTGAGCACCTCGGTTTTTGTAGCACCCCTAATAACTACCCGCCCGCTTCGCTGGGCCGCCCGCTAGTCAAATAAATAATTTTGTTTGTAGATTAATAAACCTTCCCCGTTTTATTCCCCTAAGGAATGTTATCATTTTTGATAATAAATTGTAATCAATGAAATAAAACTCTCGACCCAAATTTCGGCGGGGGATTCTTGAATTTCTTCTTTAGCAAAGGTTTCGTAATTAAGCAATGAATGGATGAATGAATGAGTGACTTTTGAAATTGCTAAACGAGATCTTGGCCGGGATTTGTATAATGTAACTTTGTTCTTGTGGCTATAATTTAATCTTTTGACGAGTGAACAAACCGGAACTAACATAGCCAATTATTTTTATTGTAAAACAATTTGATAAATCAATGTATATAAACCTTCTCTACTCTTCTACAAGTCTTTATCTTTTATCATTATTGATAGGCTAGCTTTAAATGTGCAACATTAATCACCTGATAGATTGCGATTATGTGGTCGACGATAAAGCACGTGCATAGTAGTGATCTATTCAGTCTTGACTTAGTTTTAACTGCCAGAGTTCGCAGACTCTTAGAAAGAATTTCAATACTTAGCTGTTTGCACAATAAACGTATCCCCAAAGCTTTTTTGGTGTTCAAGAGCTAAAATATACTTGTAGCACTTTTTTATCGGATTCCAAAACTGTTATATTATCTGTCAGTTACTCGATCTCAAAGGCAGGTTGCACATTATTGTACAAAACGAACAATTGTAACGATAATAACTACAGAAGTATAACACTGTTGCTTTTAATAACGACTCTGAACCGAACATGTTATAGGTTGTCAACACAAAACAAACACATACATTGTGTCTTTGTACGTAACTCGTGACAGATCTTATTTAATTTACTGTTGAGCGAAATACCAACACCTATTTTCATGTGAGATTTGACTACAGACTAAATCTGTGTATTGTGCTTGGAACAGCACTAAATAAAAACTTTTATAAATATTCAAAAACTTTCCTGTAAATACACTTCCTTGTAGACCCTTTAAACTTTACAATCGCACAAAAATGTACAGTAACAACAATCGACAATCATAAATAGTTTATTTTTAAAAACCAGGTTTCGGTGGCCCAGGCGGCGACCAAAACGACCAAACGGAATCGGCAGCGATATTGAAGATTAAAGAAAGCATGCAGGAGGAGGCAAAGAGATTTGAAAAAGACCCCGAACACCCAGACTACTTTATGCAGTGAACGGTTTATTTATTTTTTCACAAAATTTTCGAACGCGCCGCCGACTTGCCGAGGAACGCCTTAGTGCGAGTTTTTAAACGTACCCGGTCCCGTTTTAAATGTATAGGGAACGTGCAGAAACTATAGGTGGCAGCACAGACGCGTCAATGTCAAGTATATTTTACTTATAAGTTCCAAATTTGCAACGCTAGATGGCACAGTCTACTTCGTGCACGTTCCTCTTAACGGAGGGAGCAGGAAGTATAGGTGGCAGCACAAATCAAATATTTACAACGTAAAAGTTTCCGATATGCAACACTAGATGGCATAGTCTACGCCGTGCACGTTCCCTATAGTGCGTTTCATGAAAGAATTCCCTTCGTCGTATTGTTGGCTGCCCTGTCTGTCTTAACGTCAAAGAATGGAGATGGCTATCAGTGCTGCCAATAAAAATTCTCGATTTCCCGCGTCACTGTTGTCACGGCATAAACATACCCTTTGTAGCGTCTACAAAGGGTATGTTTATGCCGTGGTGTAAACATTAGCTAGTCAACAAACGTATTAAGACTTGACTGCTCCAGCACTCGATAAAAGGACAATCTGTGGTTTCATTCTGTGAGTGCCTACTACAATACAGCTATGAATTGTTCTGAATTCCTGTGCAGTAAGTTGTATATTTTATTAAAAAATGGTTTTACAGTTTCCAAAAGAAAAAACAAAATTATAAGGTAATTGGTGAAAGTAACGGAATATTAGTTAATCTCCCTAATATTAAGTAGTTTTATTGCTAAAAATATAGCAACACAGATTTTCCGTAATGCCAACATTACGGCGAAGGGAATTCTTTCATGAAACGCACTTTAAACGTTTGCTTATGTCAATTTGTGTAAAAAAGGTTTTCAGTTTTCGTCACTAGATGGAGCTTATCCAGTATCAATACAAATTGACGTTTATTTATACGCGATCGGTTTAAAAATTCACGCTAAGTTGTCGAAAATTCACACTGCTTTTGTCATTTTTCTAGAGTGTATCCGAAAATGTTGGTACCGATTTTATTGGTATCGGTAATTTTGTGGTACCGAAATTTGGTATCATCGTGCGATATTTCTTGGTCTCGGAATTTAGATACCAATTTTAGTGTTGCGAACTTTCGGTATCATTTTTCTTTTGGTATCGGTATTTTGGATACCAAGTTTTTTGGGTGTCGGATTTTGTTAATGCCAATTTGGTATTGAGTTCCAAAGCCAAGGAATTCCGTGTTGGATTTTTATACAAAATTTTAATATGCCTTTAGGACTAGTGAATATTTAAATCAAATTCGATAAAATTACGTTACTATTTAATATGAAAAGGTTTTATGATCTCAAAATTATAACGTTTTGGTGAGTTGGCACGCGTTCATAATTTGCGTTCCAATGCTCTGATGGTTAAAATGTATTTTTAAATACCCTTTCCTTTGGCGTTTTCCTTTGCACAATTATTTATTATTTTTAATTTAGCCCGACGTAGTATATCCTTTTTTCGATTTATTTCTTATCTTTATGACAGTTTCATACCGTGTGCAGTCGTGCGATTGCTGTTTAAAAGTACTTAAGTACTTAAAAACGATAAATTATAATAATATATTTTTAATCAACGTTTTCATATTCCTCCCCGACAATTTGACCTTGGTCTTCTGGGACACAAGTCCATGAAGTCTTGGTTAGCAGCTACATTAAAACCTAGATAGTTTCCTACTGTAATTTAATGAAACTGTCAGTAAGATCACCTAAATGCACTTGGTAATGACGAAAGTCTTAAACTTGGCGAGGCGCCGTCAGTCAATAACAATTTTGCCAGCCAAATTTGTCGTCAGTAAACATAGATGTCTATTTTGTAGAAATAATGTAGATTGACGCCATTTTGTTTTACTGATACGTCATTGTTATTGTCTGACGGTTTGACAAAGTAAATAGTAGTCTTTAACACTTTAGTTGCCCAGAACTACGAAACGGGTCGAACTATATAGTTTGTTCGTGTGTCCGCAACTTCTCGTTATAAGTAGCGACGCCTCGGATTCGAGTTGTGTGACCTATATCCGAGTTCTGGGCATCGAATGTGTGTGAGAGGATGCTTTCACATACTATGCCTTATAATCGCTACGGTACGGTTCTTTTCAGTCGGATTCTTACGTAGACTTTTACTTCTCTTCTTTTTCTTTCTGTCAGCGGCTGTATTATTGAAATGCCACTTTTGTATACAGTGTTAAATCAACAATTGAGCTATTAGGTACTTAAAATCTCTTGTTCTATTTAATTTTGTCATTTAAAAAAATCCCTGCATTATTTACTTTGTCGTGCCTACCTTCTGTACGAGTGATGTATTATGTATTAACAATATTAAGTTATATAAAGATGTTTTTTTATTATTATTTCGAATAAAATTATTATGTATGTACTAGTAATATAAAGGTCTTTATTTTTTAAACTAATTTTTGACTATGAATTTTGATGTAAACGATGGCTTCGGTTGGATATCTGAATTTGTGGGCTGAGCTTTGAAATTTCTTGGTAGATTTCTTCGAAAGGTATTTAAAACAGCAAAATTTACAGAGGTTTTAGTGACTTATAACTTGATTGAACTTAGACATGTACCGGCAAGGCCTGATGTAGATTTCTATAGGTGGCCTTAACTATTTATCATCGTCATCATTTTGTGGGTCAACGGCCATTTATCATCAAAAGAACGACGTTTAAAGCCCAGTTTCAGGAACGGAAACCATCGCAAAACTACTGTGATGGGTGACAACTGACATTTCACGAGCCATTCGTATCATTTGTATTGCTATTTTATTTCAAGAAACTGGGGTTTAGACTAGCTTCTCGCTCGTTTTGAACCAAAAGATCGTTTAGCCCCGTTTTTTAACACAAATGAAGCTTCTTTGTTTTATTATTTAAGAAAACGACAATACGCACCGATTTTTATATGTCCAAGTGCGTTGATATATATTAAAAATTGAGATATTTGGTTAGGAAAGTGGTGTAAGTCCGAGTTGTTTGTTGAAAGACTTGATTTTTTAATAAAAATGGGTGTTGCCTGAAAATGTGGAAGAATTAAAAAAAAATAACTAATACTCCATAAAAAATATAAAACTATTTAACTGACTTTGATTAAATCATTTTTATCTGTGGGAAAAGCTATGATTGTTTTTGATTAGAGGATTTAAAAAACCGGGCTGAATTGTGTACGTATCTTGATAAAAATCTTTCTAAATATTAATAAATCACGGGGTTACACCATTTCTCTGCTGAAAACTTCAATTTATTTTCCACGTTTTAAAGAAAAAGAAATGGTAAATTAATTATTTAGCATTATTTTGTTTTAAGCTCTTAATGTTCCTAGATTTGTATTTTTTTTTTTATTTATAAGAGGACGCGTTTAATTAAAAGTTTATCTGGATATCGGTGCGTCAGGTGGTATCGTGTTTGGGATAGTAGTTGAAATAGAAATAGCGACGTCTCTTTCTAGCAAATAAAAATAGAAAGAGAGAAAAATCCGAATCTGTCAATGTCAAGTCTCGGCGAACGTATAAACTTTTCAAGTTAAGTTCGACCAACTTAACTTGAAAAGTTTATACGTTCGCCGAGCTCTTATTGTTTTGCTTAGAATCGCCGCCGTTTTGGAAAATCAGTCCATTGCAGCAGAAGACTGAGAGTTTCCAATATAAAAAAGTAAGTAATTAAAATGTACTAGCTGATGAGATGTCGATGTTTGTCTTATACATTTATTGAAATAAGACAGGTATTTGGCATGAAGTTCTGAAAGTCGAAATCGGTCTCCGAAACAGGCTAGTATCCCAAACGCGTTATCGCGTCAGTTTTTTTTTTAATGTTCCGAAATGCGATTGAATTTTTGCAACGGAACAGTGGTATCGACAAATTCCTCTCACTCCGGAACAAGCATTTATTCATGTTTAGTAAATTATATCGATTTACAGATATTTGTCGCGCGGTAACCACTATGTTTAGTAATAGCGGGCTAGGGCCGCGCAAAACTATCGATAGCGACCGATACCAGAACCGATACCACGTTTTTATTTTTCGAAAGTATCGATATTTTGCACGTCCCTAGGCAAGGTGGAGATTTTTATGCAGAAAAATTTTATACCGTGAAATAGTGATGTGTTGTAGTTTTTTTTTTTCATTCTGGTATTTTTCATGTAGCATAGGTATTTTTTTTTTCTTTTGGGGTGTGTGGAAATCTGTATAAATTAGATTTTACTAGAGATTTTTCGGAGAGGTAGTTATTAAGTTATATGGGGCGCCGCCCTGTCCATAACTCTGCGCAAAGTTGGGTTCTTTTAGTGACCACAAAAAAATGACGCCTCTAAAATCGGTAAAAAGAATCTCGATATAAAAAAAATCGGACGAAAATGCTTTTCTTTTATTAAAAAAAAATGTGTAAATAAAATCAACCTTTTAGATAAAGATTTTTGTTTTCAAAATTTTCTTTGTTTAGTTATTTTGTTTTTTATTTAAAAATAACACTAAACGGACCCAAACATTGTATATTATGCAGCGTTGAATTAATTAGGGATTAAGAATTTAGTGTTAACACAAAATAGATTTCAACAATGCAAAAAAAAAAGTTTTTTAAAAATTATTATGATGATTATAATTTTTTTTTTTCGTTTAATAATATTAATTGATTAATACATGTAGTGTGAGGTTGTATCTTGTTTACAGTTAAGGTATAATTCTTATTATTTCCTTTAATTTGTGACTTAGATAAATGAATATTTTTTTCTTATCATATTGATGTCATGTTTATATACATACATAAATAGTTATTATATATTAAAGACATTGCTCGTTTTATTTCTGTACGGGGCGGACGTGATCGACTGGACTGTAGGGTGGCCAGGGTAGGTTATCCTATTCTTCAAAAGTGGACTGTATGGTGACAACCCACCTAGGTATAAATGATCCAGACGCGTTGACGCTCCGTCTATAAGCTACGGGCCATGAGGATGCAACCCTTAGCTGAATACTTGCTATACTTGCTGTTATTGACACAGTATATAGGGGTAGGTATAGAGGGCTTACCAATAAAGTCACAATAAAACACTATTTAACTTGTTCACTATGCACTTAGCGATTTGAAGGGTGAAATTCGCGACTATATGATTCTACATTTAGGTATAAATCCAAATTATCTTGACAATGACTACAAATTCTATAAATTTTCAATGTTACTATTGTACGGCGCAACTATACCGTATCGACACCCAAAAAATCACCGTGTGTGATGAAGTTTATTAACTTAAATTTTCACTATGTCTATCCTAGAATTTAGGCTATATCTAGGCTTAGGTCTATGTGAGTAGGGGTTGTCGTACCTTTATGGATAGCCCTCGGTAAGCTCCATACAGCGGAGACGAATTCACCCCTTCATCCCCTTCCATGTAGGGGTGGGATGCCAAAAACTATACAAAACTATAGTAGGCGCGAAGCTATTACCTACTTGGGGTGAATTTACCGTAAAACTATGCTAGGAGGGCTATACAGCTATATGTATCTCTATAGATACGACAACCCTCTACAAAACTACATATGTTTCAACCCTGTCACTTAAGGGGTTGCAACTCTATAAGCGTATATGTTTCAGGGGGATAAAAATAAACAGTTTTATTTAAACCTAAATTACGGCTTTATGCCTGCATACACTATAGACATCTATATATCCCCTGAAAGGATTTTTCAAGGCGGTTCTATTTCAGACATTTAGAAGTCTAGAATCTAGACTTGTATTTTCGGGAAAGGAAGAGGGTAGATGCAAAGTGTTTTATTTTGTGCATACCTTCACTAGGGCTATTTATCAAAAACTGTTGACCAATCACGTACCAGCACCCTCCTGCTCTGTGATTGGTCAGTGTCGCTTTTAGCTATGCGACTACCTTTGACCTAATATTTCAAGTCTCAAATTACCAAACCCTTTCTATTTACCTATGTATGTCTGTCTGTGTGTGTATATACCTCGATTACCTTATATACCACCGATATACCTTTATATACCTTTATATACCTTGATTACCTTCATATACCTTCGATTACCAGGGTTACCATGTGTTTACTGTTATGTGTAAGGGATAGGATACCCTACCTAACCATACTCTATCTATTTGGAAGAAATAAAGGCTCCAAGGGCTTATATACTGCCTCTTGAGAGCAAACAACTGTAACGAATGTGTTTTATTTCAATAACAAACTATGTATCAACTATAGCTACCTATAACTATCTATACTATGCAGCTTTATTTGTTACAGCATTCTATGTACTAACTAACTACCTATAACTACCTATACTATGTAGTCGCGGTTTTATTTGTTGCAACATTCTATGTACTACTATAGCTACCTACAACTATCTATACTATGTAGCTAAGACGCATCGTCGCGAACATCTCTCCCGCCGTGCAGTGCAGCGATGACTCGGTGCGATGACGTCGCGGCGCTGCAGAAACCCGGTGAGCGACGCCTGTAGCCACGTCGCCCGCTGCGCGGCGCCGGTGCTCGATGCCGGTGCTCGATGCAGCTGTGCAGTCGCCGGTCTGCCGCTTCCCTGCTGTGGGTCGCCTGCAGTCGCAAGGCTGTTGCGTAGGCTCTCGCAAATGTGCGAGCTGTGGGCCGGATGGCCCGCTGTCTGTGCGAGCTGCGAATGCGCGCAGCGTCGCTTGCTGCGGTGGCAAGCTGTGTAGGCAGCATTGCCTGCTGTATCGCCTGCTCAAAGTAAGGCGGTGGCGGGCCGAATATGCCCGCACTGGGGGCTGGCTGCGCCCGTGGGCAGCATCGCCCGCTATGTTGGCGAGCTGCGTGTGCAGCATCGCCCGCTACTGCTCGCTTGATGCGAGCCGAATGCGGACCGAATATGTCCGCGGGGGTGAGCTGCGCCAGTGGGCAGCATCACTCGCTATGTTGGCGAGCTGTGGGAGCATCGCCGGCTACTGCTCGCTTGATGCGAGCCGAATGCGGACCGAATATGTCCGCGGTGGGGTGAGCTGCGCCTTGCGGGCAGCGTCGCCCATCTATGGTTGGCGAGCTGTGGGAGCATCGCCGGCTACTGCTCGCTTGATGCGAGCCGAATGCGGACCGAATATGTCCGCGGTGGGGCGAGCTGCGCCTTGCGGGCAGCGTCGCCCAGCTATCGGTTGGCGAGCTGTGTGAGCAGCATCGCCGGCTATTGCTCGCTTGATGCGAGCCGAATGCGGACCGAACATGTCCGCAGGAGGTGAGCTGCGCCGGTGGGCAGCATCACACTCTCACTGTCCGCTGAAAGTAAGTTGGTAGCGGGCCGGATATGCCCGCACGGGGGGCGAGCTGCGCGTGTTGGCAGCATCACCCATCTATCTGTTGGTTGGCGAGCTGTGGGAGCAGCATCGCCTGCTGTTGTCTTACTTTGGTAGTGGGACAAGTTTCTTCACTGGACGCTTTAAGGTGCCGCCAGATGTGCGCACCTCAGCTGTCCGGACCTCTCCATCAGCGCCCGGGAAAACTGCGATTATGCGGCCTCGCGGCCACGTGTTGCGAGGCAGCTGGCCGTCTGCGATGAGTACGGGATCACCCACCTGCAGATTAGGGCCACGGCTATGTGGCTCCCGCCGGTGTTGGAGCTCGGGTAGGTACTCACGTACCCAGCGGCGCCAGAACTGGTCGGCGAGTGCTTGTGAGCGCCGCCAGTGGCGCTTGCTGTCGATGTCGTGCTCTGTGAACACGCCAGGCGTCGGCAGCCGGGCTGAACCACCCAGGAGGAAGTGGTTCGGCGTGATGGACTCGTCATCGTCACTGTGAACTGAAACATGGGTTAGTGGTCGACTGTTGACCGTATATTCGGCCTCACACAACAGTGTGTGTAACACCTCTTCATGTGGGTGTTTTTCGTGAAGTATAGTCTGTAATGCTGTCTTCACACATCGGACTAGGCGCTCCCATGCGCCACCCATAAAAGGCGCTGACGGAGTGATGAAGCGCCATACTATGCCTCGGCGACTTGCCTCTTCTTTGAAGGCGTCTCGGAGCTCTTTGTCGGCACCGTGCATGTTGGTGCCGTTGTCTGAATGTATTTCTGTTGGACATCCTCTGCGTGCAGCGAAGCGGCGCAGTGCTAGTATCGCGGAGTCTGCGCTGAGGCTTGCGGCGATTTCCAGGTGTACCGCTCTGGTGGTCAGGCACGTAAATAGAGCCACGTACCTCTTCTGATGCTGGCGACCGACTGTAACGGATAGCGGACCGAAATAGTCGAGTCCAGTGAATGTGAACGGCCTCTGATGATGAGCTAGACGCGTTCTGGGGTGGTCGCCTGTAGCTGGTACTGGTGCGCACGCCTTCCTAATGCGACACGGTAAACAACGTGTCACTACCATCTTCGTTGTGGGTCTCATTCTGACGACCCAGTAATGCTGTCGGACTTCATTGATGGTCATCTCGGTTCCACTGTGTTGTAAGCTGCGGTGTGTCCAGTCTATGTAGAGCTGAGTTATACGATGGTCGCCATGTAATATGGGTGGGCGCTTGACGTCTTCTGTTATTTTGTCGATTCTATCTATACGACTTCTGAGGCGTATGACGTCATCCTTCAATTCTATTTGCAACGGTCGTAGGGCGCTGTCCTTATCTATTTCTTCGTTTTCACGTAAACTTGTTAACTCGCGGGAAAACGTCTGTTGCTGTACAGCTTGCACGAGTAACCTCTCCGCTTGTTGGAGGTATTCGGCTTCTATTAATTGACTATATTTTGACGTAACTGGGGACGTCACTGATGCTGTAGGAGGGGGCACTGCCGTCTTTGTACGTTTCCTCCAATCCGGATCCGCTTCTATATTTTTCCTCGTTCTTTTATAGAACGTGTTTTCTTTGGGCGGCCGACATTTGGCGACGAAGCGTAGTACTGTCGCCGTCGCTCTCAACAGTCGTTCCCATTTCGAAAATCTTGCTGGATCGGGTATGACTTCTGAGAGTCTTCTATCTATATTTTCTATAGCGACTAAGGTTCGCTCCTCACCCGTCTGTTCCTCTAGTGGAGGCTTTTCTATTGGCCATGTTGTCGACTCTTCATACAGGAAGCTGGGGCCACAAAACCACTCGTGTCTCGAATCAAAGTGCTGTGGTACATCACGAGTGGCGGCGTCTGCTATATTTTTCTTAGTGGGCACCCATCGCCAGTCTTCGACTCTACTATGCTCTTCTATGGCAGCTATGCGGTGCGCGACGAACGGTTTGTAAACTCGAGCTCCTCTTCTGATCCAGGTCAGCACGGTTTTGCTGTCTGACCAGTACGTCACGGAGGCCGGCTTGACTCCGTGTTCTCGGATGACAGCTGCAGCGACGCGGGTCCCCATCACCGCGGCCTGCAGCTCGAGTCGGGGTATCGATTGGAGCTTGAGTGGCGCCACCTTTGCCTTGGCCATGACGAGGCTCACATGAGTCTTGCCATCTTCTGTAGAGATACGCCAGTACACCGCTGCGGCGTACGAAGTTTCGCTCGCGTCCGTGAAAACGTGGACTTGCGTTTCTATGGCGTCGCTATATCCTGGGTAACATCTTGGTACTGTGACTTGTGCAAGATTCTGTAGATGTTGAACCCAACTTCTCCATGCTGTGGCCAAGTCTGTGTCGAACGGCTGGTCCCAGTCGACTCCTCTTCTCCATGCTTCTTGGAGTATCTGTTTGGCGCGAATCGTTACGGGTGAGGCTAGGCCGAGTGGGTCGTATAGTGACATCACTATTTTTAGCGCCTCTCTTTTCGTGGGCACTTCCTTCTGTAATACGCCACTCGGTAATCGGGCTAGGCTCAGATTGAAACCCAGCGTATCTGCTCTTGGTCTCCATATTAGGCCAAGAATTTTTTCTGTATGGTCGCCGATGTCGACGACGTCTGTTTCTATAAGCGACGGTTCTATATTCTGTATGACGTCGATGTCATTCGATACCCATTTCTTTATTTCGAAACGAGCCTGTTGGTGTATCTTCTTCACCGCTGTTGCTATATGTGTCGCTTCTTCAACTGTTCTATAGCTATCCAGATAATCGTCCATATAATGATTCTTCACTATTGCTTCTACTGCTTCTGGATGCTGTTCTATGTGCCGGTTCGCGTTCCAATTCTTCGCGAATATGGCCGTGCACGGTGAGCTTGCCGCGCCGAATATGATTGACGTCATTCGATACTCGTCGGGGGCTCCTTCTCTTCTATTGCCTCTCCACAAATATCGGAGGGCGTCTCTATCTTCAGGTCGTACTTTGACCTGCATGAACATTTCGGTAATGTCACCTGAAATGGCTATCGGATATCTACGAAACCTCATCATGACGCCGGGCAGCGACTGTAACAGGTCCGGTCCTGTAAGTAGGAAGTCGTTCAGCGACATTCCATTCGATTTAGCTGCGGCGTCGTGTACTATTCGAAACTTCTCCGGCTTCATGGGATTGAAGACGTCGAAATGAGGCAGATACCAGGTTCTTCCTGGCGTGGTCTGTTTGGGCGCTTTTTCCGCGTACCCTTTCGAAAGGAGCGAGTCCATCTGTTCTATATATTTATTTCGAAGACTCGGATCTTTGTCGAGCTTCTTTTCTATAGAGATCAGCCGCTTGTGTGCTGTCCCATAACTATCGGGCATTTCAAAGTTGTTATTTTTCCATAACATAGCTGTTTCTATATGCCCATCTGTCAACTGTTTGGTATGTCTCTTCAAGATGTCTTCAGCCTGCTTCTCTGGATCAGAATCTGGACGCCGAGGATTAACTATTAGGGACTCGAGTGCGAAAAATTCACGAAGTTGCTCGTTCAGTCTGTCGTCTCTATTTTCTCTATCTTCTCTGCATGCGCTGACGTAATGCACCTGCTGACCGAGTATTCTAGTGTGCGCGCCATGTAGCGTCCATCCAAGCGTTGTAAGTGACGCTATTGGCTGGTGCCTGGGGCCTCTTCTGACTTCACTGGCAAGGAGAAGGTGCCAGTTGTCTTGGCCAATCAAAATCTTGGGCGCGCCAACATCATAGACTAGCTGCTCTTTCAAGTCGATGAGATGTTTGCAATGTGTGACATCTTCTTCACGGACTGTCTGTGACGCGAGATTAAGCTTCGGTATGGTGCGCGCTCTGAATGGCACCCTATTTCTATGCTGACTCGCGAGTGTCACTGTGACTCTTTTCGAACAAGGAGTGTCGATCATGGTGTCACCGATCGCACCAATCTTCAGTGGGTCGATCTTGCCCTCGGCTCCGACTTGGTCGGCGATGTCTTCATCGATCAACGATACGGTCGATCCATCGTCGAGTAGGGCGAACGTAGATGCCTCTCCCGCCGGTCCAATGACCCGGACCGGGATGATCTTTAAATAGGCGTGATTCGACGATGATCTTGAGCTGGCGACTGTCTCCTTGGGCTCCTTTTTGACTTCGGTCTGTCTGGGCTTTTCGGCTGCCACCGCAGCAGGCTTCTTGTCGTAATGAAGTAGCCGACTGTGCGTGGCTGTACACCCCTTGACGTCACACTTCTTCGCGTTGCATTTATGCCGCTCTCTTCTTGGCTTCAGGCAACGGAAGCACAGGTTTAGATTCTTCGCAATTTCCCATCTCTTGTTACTATTGCTATTCTTGAACTTCGAGCAATCGCGTTCTATATGGCCATCCTTCTCACACAGTCGGCACTTGCTTGCTGACTTCTCTGTTGTTGTGTGAGTCCTCTGCTGCGGTGTGCGTCGGTTGGATGAGCCCTCTGTCTTGATGTTTTCAGCAGGAGCGAAAGCGCTGCAGTATCGAGCTTGTTCGGTAATGAATTCGCTAAACAGCGACAAGTCTGGCAAGGACTGGTACTTTTCTGTATATATACGGTACCACTGTACACGTATCGAGTTCGGTAGCTTCTCTGTCAAGGTTCGCATGAGCTCGGCGTTGATCAGGTAATGATCCTTCTTCAATGCTCGCAGCGTTACTATAGCGCACCTCACGTGGCTTGCGAATGAGCAAATATCCTTTGGATTTTCACTGCATCGTGTCAGTCCTCGCAATCTATCTGTTTCGGCCTGTGCTATCGAATCTGGTCGGCCGAATTGCAGCTCGAGTTCCTTCATGATGTCATCTGGTCTTGCATGGCCGATGAGTTCTGAACTAACTGTTTCTAAAGCGCGTCCATGCAGGCTTCTTCTAAGTCTTGCTGTATTCTCGACATCGTTGAAATATTTTCGAGTTGTTTCATAAATGGCTCGAAATGACAACCATTCTGTATGCGCACCACTGAAGTTCGGTAAAGTCATAATGACCTTCGACGCCGAGGAGGAATTCTGTGACTGCTGTTCTGTTTTCTTGTCAACTAAAGATGCTATAGCAGCCGTAAGGTCCGTAACGAATGGACGTAAATTATCCTCGCTCCTATCGTCTTCTATTTTCTTCATAGGTGGTGGCTCTATCTGTTTAGCACTATCTGGATCTATGTGCGTTCGACGAGAGTCCACTATTGGTTCGAAGTCCACAGGGGGGGGCGGTTGCTGTCGACTATCACGGATGTCCCCCTCGGCGGCGTTGGTCTCTCTCTGATCAGGAACAGGTTCAGGCGCCTCTTCCAGCCAGGAACGCACGTACTCTTCATTTGAGTTTCTATCGTCCAAATATTCTTCGTCCGACTCTTGTTCGGCTCTCTGAAGTGCTAACTGGGCAAGCTCCAACTTAATCTTCAATAAGTCTTCGCGAGCCTTCTGTAATTTTCTATATGACCGCGGTGACCTGTCAATGGTCGACGGCGGACGTCTATGTTCTATACGGGCGTCACCCCGGGTAGTCATTGGCAAGACTCGGCTATCTTTTCTATTTGACGGCTTCATTGTACTATCTGAAGTCGTCTCAAAGCGGGTTCCCTTCCTTGAGGTCGATGGCATCTGTTTCTGTACTGTTGTCGGCAATGGTGCAGGTACTCGTTCTATTGCTGAAGCTTCTATCTGTTCTATTCGTTCAGCGGCAGCAGGCGGAGACACGTCTTCACTGCGCTGCTGCATCGATCGCGCCGTCCCAGACGATGAAGGCGAACGCGGCGGCACCTGATGATGGATAGCAGGAACCCTCTCGGTTGGTTCCTGTATCGGAACTGTCCACGCCTCGGATGATTTGCCATGCGACCTCGTGATCGGCATTGTTGAAGTCTTCAATGAATCTTCAAAACTATTCGGTAGTCCACTGGTAAGCCTCAGGTGAAACTTCAATCCAAGTTTCCAAAAAAAAAAATTTCAAAAAATTTTCAAAATTCTTCAAAGTCCCCAATCTTCAAAAAATATTCTAAGTTCGGATTGACTGAAACTTTTCTAAGTCCCAGACTGTTCAAAATCTTCTATGTGTGAAGTCGATCGAAATTCTCTAAGTCCAAAATTCTTCAAAAATATTCTATGTCCCGCTTGATCAAAACTTTTCTAAGTGTCAGGTTGTTGAAAATTTTCCAAGTTCAAAAATCTTCAAAAAATTTTCCAAGTCCCGGATTGTTGAAAATTTTCTAAGTTCAAAATTCTTCAAAAAATTTTCCAAGTTCAAAATCTTCAAAAATATTCTAAGTGTCGGGACCCCTCAAAATTTTCAAAGTGTGAAGTCGTTCGAAATTTTCTAAGTTCAGCTTGATTAAATTTCTTCTATGTTGTTGCTTCACTATCAATGTGCCTAGGGGTAGTTTTCTTGAAGGGATGATTTCTTCAAGGTCCGACTTCTATTCAGCTTCTATTCAGCTTCTAGGGACGCCCTTCGTGTCTTGAAATGTTGAAGGGTAGTTTTTTCTTCAAGGGGGTGCGACTTCACAATAGGGGTTGCGCCTTCAGGGTAGCTGCGTGGTTCTATAAATCCAACTTCCAAATAGCTAGATCAGGCTATCTTCAAAATATCCGGCTCCGATGGACCAGAAAATGTACGGGGCGGACGTGATCGACTGGACTGTAGGGTGGCCAGGGTAGGTTATCCTATTCTTCAAAAGTGGACTGTATGGTGACAACCCACCTAGGTATAAATGATCCAGACGCGTTGACGCTCCGTCTATAAGCTACGGGCCATGAGGATGCAACCCTTAGCTGAATACTTGCTATACTTGCTGTTATTGACACAGTATATAGGGGTAGGTATAGAGGGCTTACCAATAAAGTCACAATAAAACACTATTTAACTTGTTCACTATGCACTTAGCGATTTGAAGGGTGAAATTCGCGACTATATGATTCTACATTTAGGTATAAATCCAAATTATCTTGACAATGACTACAAATTCTATAAATTTTCAATGTTACTATTGTACGGCGCAACTATACCGTATCGACACCCAAAAAATCACCGTGTGTGATGAAGTTTATTAACTTAAATTTTCACTATGTCTATCCTAGAATTTAGGCTATATCTAGGCTTAGGTCTATGTGAGTAGGGGTTGTCGTACCTTTATGGATAGCCCTCGGTAAGCTCCATACAGCGGAGACGAATTCACCCCTTCATCCCCTTCCATGTAGGGGTGGGATGCCAAAAACTATACAAAACTATAGTAGGCGCGAAGCTATTACCTACTTGGGGTGAATTTACCGTAAAACTATGCTAGGAGGGCTATACAGCTATATGTATCTCTATAGATACGACAACCCTCTACAAAACTACATATGTTTCAACCCTGTCACTTAAGGGGTTGCAACTCTATAAGCGTATATGTTTCAGGGGGATAAAAATAAACAGTTTTATTTAAACCTAAATTACGGCTTTATGCCTGCATACACTATAGACATCTATATATCCCCTGAAAGGATTTTTCAAGGCGGTTCTATTTCAGACATTTAGAAGTCTAGAATCTAGACTTGTATTTTCGGGAAAGGAAGAGGGTAGATGCAAAGTGTTTTATTTTGTGCATACCTTCACTAGGGCTATTTATCAAAAACTGTTGACCAATCACGTACCAGCACCCTCCTGCTCTGTGATTGGTCAGTGTCGCTTTTAGCTATGCGACTACCTTTGACCTAATATTTCAAGTCTCAAATTACCAAACCCTTTCTATTTACCTATGTATGTCTGTCTGTGTGTGTATATACCTCGATTACCTTATATACCACCGATATACCTTTATATACCTTTATATACCTTGATTACCTTCATATACCTTCGATTACCAGGGTTACCATGTGTTTACTGTTATGTGTAAGGGATAGGATACCCTACCTAACCATACTCTATCTATTTGGAAGAAATAAAGGCTCCAAGGGCTTATATACTGCCTCTTGAGAGCAAACAACTGTAACGAATGTGTTTTATTTCAATAACAAACTATGTATCAACTATAGCTACCTATAACTATCTATACTATGCAGCTTTATTTGTTACAGCATTCTATGTACTAACTAACTACCTATAACTACCTATACTATGTAGTCGCGGTTTTATTTGTTGCAACATTCTATGTACTACTATAGCTACCTACAACTATCTATACTATGTAGCTAAGACGCATCGTCGCGAACAATTTCTAAAATAGATACCTGACCTTTAAAATAAATTCAATATCTCTGTACAGAAATCAGAAAGCACTTATTTGCTAATACCTAATGTAGGTATACAGATTTTTTTTCTGGATGGGAAATCATCAAATGACTTCTCCCGCCTTGGGCGGAGCGGAAGGGAGTGTCAGACTCTTACCTAAAGCCATCCGTGATCCCTCTAGTGCCCTATGCGTTCCAGGGCCGCTAGTCCCATTAAATTGTGTACGGTGGTTTGGAAGAGCATCTTAGTATTTCATCGTGGTCCCTTTCTAGTATGGTGAAGATCTGATGAAGAACAGAGATGATAGGAAACGGAACTCTTCAATAAATTATAGCAAATCTTTCGGGATTGCTGAAATCGCATGTTTGTTTATTGTATACACCAATGTGATTAGCACGTTTAGGTGGGAGAAAAGGGTGGACACATTATTAGGGATAACTCAAATAGACGAGTATTTGAGTTATCAGATCTCACTCAAATGTTAATGGGACCACAGGACAAACACTAGCTTTCAAATACAAAAAGAATCGTCAAAATCGGTACACCCAGTACAAAGTTATGAGGTAGCAACAAACAAAAAAAAACAGTCGACTTGAGAACCTCCTCCTGTTTTAGAAGTCGGTTTAAAAGTAGGTGCCTCGTGCAATCTCATACCATGTTGACAGGTAAAGTATCGCAGTTTTTCTTTTAAAAAGACGTTGCTACACACTAGGAATTTCCTCTGAATCCTGGGTGCGTTCACAAACATACAAACAACCAGACCCGGAACAACTATCTGTTGGTCATACATTGTTCCGTGCGGGAATCGAACCCGCGACACGCAGCGGAGCAGTCAATCGCTCATCCACTGCGTCAACCATAGCGCTAATCGTATAGAATAGAATAGAAAAACTTTTATTCAGAACAGACAAAGCACAACGATTACAAACACAAATTACAGGAGAAGAAAAGTACAAAATGCGCCGAGCGTGTCCGAACCGAAAGGGTTACCACCTCAGCATTTGCTGGGCGTCAGACACCCAGCGCTGCTTTTCAGTTGGCACCCCGCAGTGACGCACGGACGAGGGTAAATAAAATATATACTTGAACTAAATTAAGATGTTTATGTACTGAATTACACAAACAAACACACTGCAGCTGAAGTCGACCAAGTTCGGAATGCAGCGGACCAGAGCGGATAGGGTATGCGATGTGTGAAAAGAGGCCTTAATGACGATTGCTCCTACAAGCGTGAAAGTAGAACGAGCTTTTTCCTCTACTGGTATAGGGAACGAGCACAGCGTAGAGTCTACGCTGTGCACGTTTTTGCACGTAGTTTCAGATTTGCAACACTAGATGGCATAGTCTACGCCGTAGACTATGCCATCTAGTGTTGCAAATCCGAAACTTGAGCCAGAAAAATCAATTGTACTGCAACAGAAAAAATGGTTTTCCATGAGAGTCCTGTATCACAGGCGGCAAGGGCTCAAACAATGTACATATTAAGAATCGTCTAAGAGTTTTTTACAATATTTACTTTATATTCGAATAGTAACCGAGTTAAAATATTTATAAGTTTCACATAGCGAGACACTCCTCAGTATTTAGCCCCTAAGTACCTACCTAGTGGCAAAGGGCACGGCTACACGGTACGGTCGAGTGACTGTCCTAGACGCCGAAGTTATCCTAGACTGAATCACCCATAGGGCGAACAAATCGACGCTTCAAGCGCCAAACAAGGCTAGCTCCGCTTCAAAGGTAAATCGTCATACCTACCATTTTTTTGGACAGTAAATTATCAGTTCACATCTTCCGCTCTGGGAGGAGCGGAAGGGAGACTCAGACTCTTACTGACTAAAACCCATCCACGTTCCTCCTAGTGCCCTTTACCATTTACGTTCCAGGCCCACGGTGATTTCTCTTCTTCTTTCGAAAAAAATCCGCAACAAATTGGCATACCTACAAAAAGTTATTTCGTGCATCTAAATAAGTAGGTATTTAAGGCAATGTCTTAAAATTCTCGATTATTATTTCTACTGTCCTGCTAATATTCCAGTAAGGGAACCTGTAAGCTGTAAGTACATTGTTTTTTAGAATTACGTAATAAGTAGCAACAATATACCTAGCGATATGCGTGTTTGTCTGTTGCGTGTCTTGTGCTAATATTTTGTGCTTCGGCCCTGTCGCTGATGGGACGACGGTGTGTCGCAGTGAAGCAAGATGCGTTGTTTAATAAATAAACATAAAATAATCAAAAAAGAAAAATAACAAATCAAAATCATCATAATCAGCCTTTTAATGTTCCCACTGCTGGGACACAGGTCTCCTCTCTAGGAGAGGGAATGGGCCGTAATCCACCACTCGAGCCCAGTGCGGGTTAGTGAATGTCACATGTCTCGAATTTTTGGTTCTAGGACATGCCGGTTTCCTCACGATGTTTTCCTTCACCGTTTTGAGAGCAGTGGTGATGAAGTTAATTACACAAAGTAATGCGCCTGGCTGGGTTTGAAGCTGCGACCTACCTACATTTCGTAAGTCGGGGCCGTTATCACTCGGCCACCACTGCTCCTTCAATCGATCGAAATCATACAGGCAATTAATCATCTATCTTCTATCTATACTTATAATAAATCTGTAGAGAGGTCAATTCTGTACAAGGAATATATTTTCAAAATAACTATCAGGGGGTGATTAGTGATCGATACTGGTGCCAAAAATGCAATCAGTAAAATTTTTGTCTGTCTGTCTGTCTGTATGTTCTTTATAGAAACAAAAACTACTCGACCGATTTTAACGAAACTTGGTACAATTATTCTTCATACTCCTGGGCAGGTTATAGTATACTTTTCATCACGCTACAACCAATAGGAGCAGAGCAGTGAAGGAAAATGTTGGGAAATCGGGAGAAGTTACTCCATTTTTTAAGCTTCCGTCGCGTGTGTAGCCTTAATGGTTAAAGTTCATAGAAATCATGTATTACGGAAATGTTTTACATAAAATTATCTAAAAAATATCCCGGAACAGCATATGTCTATCTTTTATGGTTGACTCACAATAACACGTGTAACTCCCGATAGCTTAGCAGTTCGGAGCTTTCTGATTATATTTGTTTACTCTTACGTTTATAATACTCTCACTCATCCCTAATTAAAAAAAGTTAATTCATTATTACCTATTCAATAAAAAAGAATCATAGAAATCGGTATAGAAACACCAAACTTATACATGAATACATTAATAAGCCATCGCGCCGTCGCGCTTTAATACTGAATCATGCTGTAAGATGTTATTGTGATTATTTTTGTGTAACTTTTGTTGCTATTTTATAAAATAGGTAGGTACTTATTAGTTATTTTGGTAATGTTTAAATATTCGTTCAAATTACAAATTATTAATAGTTTCAATTTTATTTCTTTTTAGGTGAAGTAGTAGTAGAAGTAGGAGCATAGATTTTTAGATACCGATAGGTTAGTTTTGGCTAATTTATGTTCTGTTTTTTTAGTATTAAGTAGGTAAAAGCGTAGATACTTTTATTAATTAATAGTTATTTTATTAATTAGTTATACGTTGTTATAGGTATTTATTTTTAAACGAAGTAGGTATAGGTTATTATAATATAATTTTGCACAGGCATTTCAGCTTTACTTTCATTTCTTTTTTTGTTGTAAGTTGTACATATGTCACACACACATAGTGATCTATCAATGCTCAGCCCAAACCACTGAATGGATCGGGCTGAAATTTGGCATGCAGGTATATGTTATGACGTAGGCATCCGTTAAGAAAGGATTTTGGTTAATTCTACCCCCAAGGGGATAAAATAGGGGATAAACGTTTGTATGAAACTTTGTCAATTTTAAACCGATCGGGCTGAGAGTTTCAAAATCGGGGGTAAAGTAACTATTCCACGCGGACGAAGTCGCTGGCAGAAGCTAGTAAAAAAATAAAATAAACAAATAAAACGCTATTTGTGAATGTGTGAAAAAGTGATAGATATCTAGTGATGTGATGTTTGTTAACTGTTGTTTATATATTTATATCGAGGAATTTTAATGTAATAAAAATTTATTGCAATTTTGCCGGTTACACATCCATTACTGGGCGAAAATAGAAATTCCACCCTTCTGGAAATTGGCACACATCATCTGATACAGCCTTGCATTCAATTTTTTTGTGCGGTACCTAGTCGTACATGGCCAGACTTAATTCAACTTAGCATTAGCACCTGTCACGCATTTTTCGTTTTCACATTGAATTTAAGATTTTTTCCGTCCATACAAATGCGCGAAGTTTTTCGTCCTTGCTCTATTTCTAATAAACAGTCCCATAACCTTAATCACCTATAATATCCTGGTTAATATGACATTATGTCGTCCATAATGGCAGATCATTGGCAAAGCTTAGGTTTTCATAATATTTTTTATGATACACGCCTCTTCGTACCAAGTACGGCTTGTTAGAAGGTACAGGGTGTTCAAACCTACTATTATTATTATTTCCATTCATTTGAATAACATAAAATTTATATTTTTAAATATTTCTGTAATAAAAAAAAATATATATTCAATCAATCTGTCGTCTTATCCCCTGTTGGGGTCGGCTCCCAGTCTCGGATGTCGCTACGTAAGGGGACGTGGCGAGAGGTCACGGCCACGGCGGCTATGCCCCCTGGCCACAAGTACTCCCCTCAGCCCGTAAATACAAGCTCGTCTTCGAAAGCTTCGTCGGGTGTGCGCCTGCCGAAAAAGTGATAGCAACGCACACCCGTAGGTATGTATAGATGCAATGTGGACTGCAGGAGCGCCGCGGTACTGTACTCAGCGCCGGTTCTTCACGACACCTCCGCAGTCAGCGTCCACCAGGTGAGACTCCCAGTCCTACCGGATGCAACTGAGTAATGAGTATTCTATGTGATGCCTATCTCACCTCTACGACCCAGTAACGGGGAAACACGCAAAACATTGATTTAAACAGTGTCCGATTTCATGGCTTCTTAGTTTCTAATTACCCGCAACGAAAGTCAAATATCTTCATGTAATAGACGGGTCCAACAGCTGGCACGAAAGAATCTCGGTATGTTAAAATGGTCATCCATCTACGGACCGTCCTTAGGAAGCGTTATTAACGTATACGTTATTATTTAGCCACGAGCTCCTCTCCTCCGTTCACGACTCAAATCTATACTATACAATATTTTCAAGAAGCATTCTTTGGGTTTTGTCTATTTAGGTATACCTAAACTAGCAGCGCCCCGCGGTTTCACCCGCGTTGTTCCCGTTCCCGTGGCAATACGGGGATAAAATATAGCCTATGACACTCCACAATAACGTAACTTTCTATTGGTGAAATAATTTTGAAAATCGCTTCAGTAGATCCAGAGATTACCCCTTACAACGTCACAAACTCACAAACTTTACCTCTTTACAATATTAGTATTGAAAAGCTCCGAAACTACAGGACCGATTACTGAATTCAGCGAGTAACACAGGCTATATTTTATCTCCGTAATCGCCCCTCCGGTGGGGCGCTGCTAGTAAAACATACAAAATTTAAAATTTTGTCGAAAATGGAGCCCCCTGTAGTTCCATATTCGACGACGTTGCTCTTTGGCCAGCATGCAAATAATTCTGCAGAATTCGGTCAAATCGACGCGAAAACAGTGAGGATTGCACGTGCACGGACGTGGCGTGGCAGTGACAAGTTCAGTGTTTCTGTTCAAAATGGCGGCGGGAGGCAATTAGGTGAAGGCGCGCGAGGTTTTTTGAGGTAGGTACCTATTTATTAAATTAATATTCATTAGCGAACTCCTGGTTTTTGAAGTCAAATAAAATCTGTTATTATTTATATTGGCAAATTACTAGCTGTCTCTATCTATATCTGTACTATCTATACTAATATTATAAAGAGGAAAGATTTGTATTTTTATATTTTATATGTAAAGAATAAACTCAAAAACTACTGGATCGATTTCAAAAATTCTTTCACCATTAGAAAGCTACATTCACCCTGAGTAACATAGGTTATATTTTATCTCCATATTCCCACGGGATCGGGAGCTACGCGGGTAAAACCACGGGGCGCTGCTAGTGCTCTTATATATTAAACGTCGCACGGAGGCCATCCAAGACAGTCCATTAATGCAAAAACCAAGCTGTGGGAAGAACACCATCCACCACCATCCGAGTACTTGTAAACCCAGGAACATCTGGCACCAGCAATGCTATTCTGTAAGAACTCACTCCAGTTCTCACTTTCTGCGGTGAAAACTGTATTTGGTATTCTGTAACTTGATGAAAACTACACTAGCGCCACTAAGTGAGAACATAGGTGAAGCGAACTTAACAATGATAGTCAGAATATCAAATACTTTTCACTTCAGGTGAGTTACGAAGTCGTCGGAAATGAGATATGAATCGAATTCGCACGTGAGTTCTTACAGAATAGCACTGCTGGACGTGATCTGCAGTGGCCTATATGGAAGGCACTGAATTGGTAGCGCACCCAGGTAGGCCGCTGCAAACACAACCTGGCGAAATGGGGTTTCATAGACCCGTTGGGTACTCAATGTGAGTGCGGCGCCCCTGTTCAGAACATGAGCCACACGCTGGAGTGTCCCAAGTGCCCATGCACATGTGCTTTGAGGGATTTAATTAATGCCACGGACGCTGCAACTAACGTAGCCACCTATTGGACCGAAAAAGTCTAAGGAGTTAATCATCGACTCGAAAAGAAGAAGCATAAGCATAATCAGCCTTTTAACGTCCCCCACATCTGGGTTTCAGGCCTCCTCTCTAGGAGAGGGAATGGGCCGTAATCCACCACGCGGGCCCAGTGCGGGTTGGTGAATATCACATGTCTTCGAATTTTTGGTTCTAGGACATGCCGGTTTCCTCACGATGTTTAACATCACCGTTTTGAGAGCAGTGGTGATGAAATTAATTACACAAAGTAATGCGGTTGAACTGGGTTTGAACGTGCGAAAAGAAGAAGACGAAGATGTATTAGACGAACCACTAACTTGAGATTGCTTGATAGAATAGAATAGAATATAAAAACATTTATTAGGCACAGACACAAACAGACAAAGTAACAGAAATAATAGTAGGTACAGAATCGCACTGAGCGTGCCCATACCGAAAGGGTTACCATCTCAGCATTTGCTGGGCGGCAGACACCCAGCGCTGGTTTTCAGATATCACAATAAAGTGACAGAGATATCAGGCATTCAGATACTGGAAGTCATTAGTGATTAGTAATCGGGCTGGTTTCCGCAACTCCACGACTAAGCGCGTATTTTGCGTGCAGGTGGGACAAATGTGTCATTCGATCCACCCCAGCTCCCCAAGGAAGGCCAGCAACGCCTTCGTGTTACTAACAATCTCACAGAGGGTACCTGGGTTTCCGAAGTACTGCAGCGTGCAGCCCTGTAATCGGCGACTACGGGGCAGCTTAGAAGCAGATGTGCTGCTGTCTCATCCTCCTCCATGCAGGCTCTACAGAGCAGGCTGTCGGTAACTTCTATGACATAGAGGTGTTTATTAAAAGACCCGTGGCCAGTCGTGACAGCTGTGGTTGTACGTAACTGCTGTTTGGGCAGTCTTAGGGCTTGTTTTGTGAAACGGCCATCAATAGAGGGAAGTGCCTATTTGGAAATCATGCAATAATGCTGGGTTTCTCGTACTAGTCTACACATTTAAATTAAGTTATAAACCGTTGTAAAAAAATTATGATTTGTGATCTGGGATACGTGGAGTGATTTCTAGATCTAATTTCAAGCAGACGTATCATTCTCGAGTTCTGGATTGTCTTAGATTCCCTATGGAGCTAGTTGCTGCCTGCTGGATATAAAAATCTGGCTCCTTATTCTAAACTTAAAAAGCTGCGAACTGACAGCTTGGGAAATGCCTCCTCCCGCTGTTAGCACATTGGAAGGGAGTGTCAGACTCTTACTGACTAAAATTTAGATTAAGATAATTGTTTGTAACATTTTTCTTTTCTTTTTAATTCGGTTGGTTTTGGCACAACCACAACCATATATATGGATTGTAACAAAACCAGTAAGTTTTCCCTTGTATTTTTGTATCAATAGACTGTATTTAGTACTGTTTTTCCTACAGCCATAGTTACGTAATGCATGCCGTGGCAGCCTTTAATTAAGGCTACACTATAACATGTTCAAAATTTGGTGATCCTTAATATGTACATTTTTTTTGGTGTCATGCTTTGTTGGTTGTCCTTAAATAAATAAATAAAACTCACCCGTGTTCCTCCTAATGCCCGCCATGTTCCAGGGCCGCGGTCCTTTCTGCCTTGCCATGTAAATCGGGACAGCTACAGACTGAAAAATTATCTATTGCAGTTCCCAGATGGAGTGACCGTGCAAGTCAGCGAAGATGGTGCATCCAGGAAAGCAGCGGAGTACCCATCACACGGTTCGGTTCACCGGGGATGATCACATGCCCAAGTATAAGCCTATTGTCAGTGTAAGTACCTGATTCCTGATTAAGCTAGATACCACCATTATCTTTCACAGGTAGAACTTAAAAAATCGTAATCACACACGAATGGTTTCGTAGGTAACATAAAGTTGAAAGGGGGGGCATCAGGAAACGCAGGGTGTTTCCCGGACACCGTAGGCGCCGGCCTGCAGAAGGCGAGTTATGGGTAGGTCGCCGTCCGATAGCAACCAGGCCCGGGTCGTGTTCCCCACGCGCCTTAGAGAGCTGTCGGCAAAAGAGACGGGCCCCATAGGGTCAGTGTCTGCTAGGGTTGTCGATATAGTCAGCGCGGCCCGTGACTCTATGGGGCCCGTCTTTCGTCTTCGATTACGAAACCCAACAAATAACACTTTTTCAATAATTTCAAAGTTCCACACGACGTTACATATAGGTCGTCCGAGTGACCAAATCAAAGTAGCACAGGTTTAATTCTGATGTGTGTTACGTCATCAGTCATACATAATGCAACTTTACACCGTGGTCAATCTCATTAAGGTCTCTATAACCTAGTCTGTTAAAACTATCGTTCTGCTAAACCTTTTTTTCCCTTGTGGAAATGTTGAAGGATGTCCCCCGTTCCGGGGTCTGTCAGAATCTTACTCACAAACACCACACGGTATTCTATAGATATTAATATTGTTCTTAAAACGCAATAGACAGATGTGTTGCTGGGGAGTTTGTTGCGCCACTTATTCTTCCCAGCTAAAACACTAGGAAGTGGTGACGGGTGGGCGTTTTGGGGGACTGTCTTTATGTAAAACTAGCTGCTGCCCGCGACTTCGTCCCCGTGGAATCCCCGATTTTAAAACATTCTTTATCGCTGCTCCGCTCTTATTGGTCTTAGCGTGATGATATATAGCCTATAGCCTTCCTCGATAAATGGGCTATCTAACACTGAAAGATTTTTTCAAATCGGACCAGTAGTTCCTGAGATTAGCGCGTTCAAACAAACAAACTCTTCAGCTTTATAATATTAGTATAGTATAGATATGTCGTTCAAAAAGTGCTGTCTCTCAGCCTAGTTTGAATTAATAACTTTTGATTATGATTTTGATATCTTTGGCCAAAACACTCCTCTGGCCAGATATGCGCATGATTTTGCGCAAAACCCACGTGCAGGTACCGCAAACATGGTCATAAAACCGCTTTCACCAGAGTCTTGTTGGTTGCGTGAGCCAGATCCAGCATTAGATATATTCAAGCTTTAAATTATGCAAAAGGGAGGTCTTTAACCTACTTCCCACAGACCTGTGCTCTAGTTTCAAAAGACAGTACCATTCCTTGACAAAGACATAACGACTTCCTTGCATGTCTGCACGGAAAGTTGACAAAAACTATCGAGAAACTTCTTTTAATGTATTGCAGTGCCTTTTGTCATCTTTATAGGACTTTTGTAAAGGTATTGCATCGATCTAATGCCAGTTTTAAAGATGAAGTTTTGTTTTAAACGGTAAATTCGTGATATGTGTGAATCCTTAAGTGTGAGTGTTTATTGCACGCGGTTCAGTAAAGGAAAGGATAAATAGTTTATAATGTGTTCGCAAGCTTTGAGATTTGTAATGCCGGGGTGTGATGATTCAATTTCAGTAAGTAGGTAACTACTTGGTCTATCCATTTATGAATGTTAAAACAAAACGTACAGCAGTTACCTAAGAAAATTCTGTAGGTCTACGAAAGTCTCTGTCAGGTTTATTTTTCGAAACGCAAAAAGCATTAGGAGGAACACCGATGGGGTTTGGTTTGACGCTCAATTCCGCTCCGCACACAGAAGAACAAGTCATTTGATGATTCCCATCCTCAGAAAAAGGTCTACGAAGGTCTGTTTTGTTATGTATTGGATTGCTTTTGATAGCTAAGTACTTCGCCATGTATTCACAATCGACCAATCGATTGCATTACGTACTACTTATTGGGGTTTTAGTCAGTAAGAGTCAGAAATTCCCTTCCGCTTTGCCCAGATCGATAGAAGTTATTTGATAGTTTCCCAACAAACATTTTAGAGCTAACGGCAGCCTTTTTTTATAGCTCTTAGTATTATATATGGTATATAAGAACTCCGATAGCAACATTCGCCTCTACAGTAGGGTTAGTTATAAATAATTAAACCTTCTAGAGGAATAACAGTAATAAATACAAAAAATATAAATTAAGACGGTAGTATGGAGTTTATCGAAACCATTGTATAACTTATTATTATAGCTTTAAGATGCACAAACCTATTAAAGCAATTGTGAGGTGTCTACTAACACTTACTAACGGCTGATATTCGACTACTGAGGTAGTAAAAGGTCTTATAACTCCTTAAGGCTTACTCTAATAGCTTCAAGAAGTATTAAATGCTGTGGGTGATGCTCAGGTGTGTACTAACACTTACTATCAACTGGTATTCTTAAAAAGAGTTAGACAAATACTTTGTACCACTTAACAAGTTTTGTTGAGCCTTAAGAGTTAGTAAGAAAGCTATAAGGATTTAAGAAGTGTTGATTATAAGTCCTATAGAGCCAGATTCTGCAAGAGTTAGAATCCACCTTTAAATCATTGCAGGCTACATAATTACTCATATTTACTCTTCATTATCACTTTAAGTTGAATAAAATAGGATTTAATTCACTTAACCTAACCTAACCTCAAAAACTATAGTTACATTTTGCAATGCAGCGTTTATTTGGAAATATTTAATTGTTTCAAAATGAAACCATGACTAATTAAAAACAAATGGGTAGAGTTAAAAGTCGCAAATCCAATGTGACGAGCCTAAATCAGTTGAGGAAAAAAAATTACTTTGACTAGAGAAGCATTGCATATATTAGAAAAACAGTGTTTCCTGAATCAAAATCCAGAAAATGATTTTGATGTTATCCCAGGCAATAGTTCTAATATCAATAGAAGTACAAAATACAAATCCAGTGAACTCAACAATGATTCATATAAAGAGCGATTAGCTAAAATACAACAGGGTTCCGTGCAACAGCAAATTATCTCCGATGTTGAATATCTTCTAATTTGTGACGATCTGACCTCTCAGTAGTTCAAACAACTTGGATGACGAACAAAAAGGTCTTCTGCAAGAACCGACGAAAACTTTAGAAGAAAGAACTACCTATCGACATTGTAGAACAATTTCCCATTTCAGATTCGTTGCACTTGATTCATTTGGGAATTATGAAAAGGTTACTAATAGGTTGGAGCGACGTAAATTTTGGGAGACTTAAGACTAAGTGGTGTGCACAAAATATCTAAAATGTAAATGCAAACTTCCATCTGCAATTCACAGATCAGTAAGAGGTCTAGATTGTGTTGCTCACTGGAAAGCAAGTGAATTTGAAAGTTTCTTAAATTACTTCTGTTCTTGTTTCTTCTTCTTTCTGTTTCTTCTTGAACCGAAAGCTTGTAGTCATTTAAATTAGTTTGTATTAAAAAAGTAGTTTTCTCTACTTCTTACCTCTTTTACACACAGTTTTAAAATAAAAGATTTTTATTTCAAGGAATCGTGTTTTATTTAAGATATGTTTTAGTCATTTGACATATCTACTAGTAATATATTAGTCAAAGAGTCATTTAATCAGTCGGTGGAAGCTTTCCAACACTTTCACACCAGGGCGAATGACTCTGTACAATAGCGCAAGACAGTCATGAACAAAATCAACATGTGTATCATTCAACACACATTAAATTTTTATATTAGTATAGCCATAAAGGAACCATCGTAAAAGTGACTATACATAGCAAAATGTTTTCAATCAAACACTGCTCGAAATTGGGTCGAACAAAACTTTGGTAATTGAAGCAATAGGCTAGTTGACTAAAAAAATCTGATTAGTCCGTCTGATAGATTTCCAAAAACTATTAGACACGTATTTTTTCTTTTTTCACATAAACAAAAAATGAAGATGATACAGTGCGTTGAAAACTCGTGTGACGTCACTACTCGCTACAATTTTTAGCGAGCCGTGACGTCACACGATCCCACTCCTGATCTTTGATGCTTTTTATCTTCGTCAGTTTTTATAGATTTGATAAAGGAAAAAATACGTGTCCAATATTTTTCTATAATTTAACTGACGGACTAAACATAATCATATAATTTTTACTCAGGAAACATCCCTATTCCGACTTTAAATTAAATAATAAAAATAAAGACATAACACTTAAACGTAATAACAAAAAAACACTTTAGAAAAGCTAGGTTTAGTTTTCGAAAATTATTTACGACACGATAAACATGATCCCAACTGACAATTCAGCGTATATAAAAAGAAAACCACCTCAAATAAAATAAATGAATGAACAAGGGAGAGATTTCGCTTTAAAATGACAAATTTACGTCATGTAGATGATGTTGATGTTGATCGTGCCTGATGATTGTGTTACTTCATGATTATCACACATTACGGTATTTTTTTCTCTTAATTTGAACTTCAACCAAAGATGACTAGAAATATACGCAGTGGGTAATGCACACATATTAAAATGATGAAGTCCATTATGAACATCATTGAGATAGATTAACAATTAGACGGTTTGTCCATGAGTATCATACAAACAAAAGATAAAATAATACAAATAAAGAAGAGGAGAGAGCACCTATCTACAGGATGAACTTGAAATCATAAGCAAAATTTTAAGGGGTTGGTCAGACCATGAACATGTAGGTACAACTTTAATTATGGGACCAACTAAATCACCCCAAAATATAAACCAGCTGTTCCATAAAAAAGTACTTACCTGCTCGGCCAAAATTTATGGAAAACATGTTTTTTTTTGTACGATTTATTTAGTTAGTCCTATAATGAAAGTTGTTCAGGCCTGAGTCATCCCTTTAAACATTGCTCATAATTTTAAATTCACCTGTGTTTGTTTTATATTTTCAAAGGGCAACTCTTACTCAGCAACACAAAACTAAAAACTTACAGTCAGAGCCTTTTCAAAAATTCATACTATGGCTGACCCTTTAGCCAGCCACTAACATTGTTATGTGAAATTTAAAAATAAATTAAAATTAAATAAAATATATTAAAAAGACCGATGCGGCGCCATTATCAAAGCTCCTCTCTGTCATGACTGACCGAGCTCCTACGCGTGACTGACGCAAGTGCCTCGCAGAATCTAGGTACCCCCGGGCGGGCCGTAGAGCGCAGGCTTTTTTATGCGACTTATTTACTGAAATAACAGAGGAAGTTTTGTTAATAATTAAAGAAATCGTAAAATTAATTAACAATACATACTATTATTCGTATATTAAAAAGAAACTACTTTCTTATGTCATTCTTTGTATGTGCAATTTGATTTTCAACTTTTATGTATTTAGAAAATATATTGACAGCTAATATTATTATTACAAAATAACATCATAATTCTTGGACTTTATTGTGATGCAGTCAGGCGTGTGATATATAAAGGGTTTTCTTCAAACGATAACAGAACCCCAAAAAATATCAGCTTACAGCTCCGCGGAGAACTATTAAACAAGTTAAACCTATAAACTCTATGTTTTTTCACTTTTATAAACATGTTTTAGACCTTCTAGTGCCATGCAAGTGCTTAGTTTCAGTATTTAATCACTACGGGAGGAATAACAGAGTTATCAGGATCTTTAAGTAATTAGAACTAAGACGCCATTTAAGTAAAGATATTCTATAAAAAAATGTGAAAGAAAAAACTTATTGAAATGTTCCTAGTCCAATTATTTACTTACATTGTTCATAATTTTCAATTATAATGTCATTAGGAGGTACTAGGAATTGATAAATAAAGGAAAAAAAAAATCAGGCAGTATTTTTTACATCATTTTATCATCAAAAGTAGTTTATTTTTAAGGCGCTTCAAAAATGAGATTAAAACTAGTATATATTGTTACGGTAAACTTACCTCCGCATGTGATTTAATTCCTTTAACACCCAGTAATCTTAAACACTTCACTTACCTTAATTATATTATTAAACACCAATACATGAATGCGTACTAGAAAATATTATCACTATTGACTTTAACAAGAACGTAAAACTGTATGAAAACAGTTCAAATATTTAGCGCTTTCGGTTATATGTATTGCTACTAAATAAGTCCGGTATATTCTTAAGATATAAATTGGTTACAAGAAGTAACCATGTGTAACCAAAAAAGTCATTAAAGTGGTTTCCATAGCTTGTTTACTACTTTGGCTTGCAGTTATACCCTGTGTATAGCTTATAAAACACTTGAAATGGTAATCACTGCTACAATAGCACTGTTCTAACTCTTAATAATCACTCATTTATCACTCTCTATAACCATTAATAATCACTCATATAACACTCTCTATAACCATTAAGTCGCTCTAAGCTCTAACATGAACAGGCCCAAACCAGGGTTATAAGAGAGATACAGAACGCTTTATCACCCAATTGTTAGTGCCTTTACAGAACCTTGGGTTCTTAAAATTCTCTTAAGCAGCTCATATAGCACTTATTCTTATAACCAAAATGTTAGTTGGGTTTTTATCCATAAGAAAGCACTAATGTCTACTAAATGTATAGGTAAATTATCCAACTTTTACGGCAAATTGACTTTTTAACCGACTTCCAAAACAGGAGGAGGTTCTCAAGTCGACTGTATTTTTTTTGTGTGTTACCTCATAACTTTGTATTAGGTGTACCGATTTGGATGATTCTTTTTTATTTTAAATTCGAAAGCTGGTGCTTGTCGTGTGGTCCCATTTTGAGAGAGATCTGACGACTAGTATTTGAGTTATCCCTAATAAAGCGTGGCTTCGACTACATTGATGATGTTTTCATTTACCCTTGGCCATGTAAAATGAACAAAAAAAGACTGTACATACGATGGTTTGGTAGAACATCTTAGTATTTCGGCGTGGTCCCTTTCTAGTTTGGTGAAGATCTGATGAAGAACAGATATAGGTAACGGAATTCTTTAATTAATAACAAATATTTGATAGCAAATCTTCCGAGATTGATGTAATCGCATGTTTGTTTATTATATGGGGCCCCATCTTCGTTGCTGACAGCTCTTTGAGGCGCGCGTGGAACATGACGCGCCGTCGACCCGGGTCTGGTTGCTATCGGACGGCGAGCCACCCATAGCTCGTCGTCCGCAGGCCCGCGCCTACGGTGGCCGGGAATCGCCTTGCGTTTCCCGACGCCCGGGGCGTCTCTTCTGTTGCGGCGGCTGGAGCGTGAGGTTTCCCTCTCGCACGCGTTCCGCATCCTCCTTCACTAGCATTACTGCTTCGCAAAAGGAGGTGACTGCTTCCCATACCCCCTCGTTCCGGACCATGGTTTGAACCAGGGCCGGACGCGAGAGGTCGCCGCCGCCGATCACCTCGACGAGGACACGGCGTTGCTCCGCCCAAGCAGGGCAGACCTCCACCGACCATCTGCTACCTTACATAATCATCCCAGTCTTTCCTCCACAGGACTCCACGGACTCCCCGAACTATGTCAGCTCGCAGTCGTATCCTGGCCACGACTCGGGGGCTCCCAGTCCTGACGCCTGCAGCTTCCAGCCGGCGGCGCAGAGGTACCGGCTGAATGAGCAACGTAAGTCTTGCGAAGATCTTCAATAGGGTAGTTAACTGATTCTGAATCTGATTAGTCCGTCAGATAGATTTCCAAAAAATATTGGACATGTATTTTTTATTTTTTCACATACCTAAACAAACAATGAAGATGATAACTGTATCGTCTTCATTGTTTGGTCATTCTTCATGGTACTCTTGCCAAGAAGTACCATGGTCCCCAGTTAATGGGTTGTTGAGGTGTGGTAGGCAGCCGCTTCACGTAAAATACTGGTATTCAGCTGAATCCGGCTTAACTGGGAGCCGACCCCAATATAGTTGGGAAAAAGGCTAGGCAAATGATGATTTTAAGTTGAACTACATCTTAAACAAACATTTTACTCAACTTCAAGTAGACACTCAACTGTTCACTGTTCAGGGCTGGCCTTTTCTTTGGTCAACGAATCAGCATTGCCATTCAACGTGGCAATGCGGCCAGTGTTCTGAGCACTTTTCCCGTTGACAGCGATGTAGACGAATTTGTCGATGCCCTATGAGTTCTACCCCTCCCTTTTTTAACCCACTTGTACATTAATACATATTTTTTTAACTTGATAATGTAAGAACCACTGTTCAAGAGTGACTGTAACTAGAGGCCAAGGCCCCAAGTCTACTGTTTTTTTATAAATTCGTCATTCCAACACGATCTCATTGTCATTTTGCTAAAAGTTCGTAATCTACTAAATTCATAATGGTCGATCATTGGTCGGTCAATGGTCTCGTAATACTTTTTGATAACTGCCTATTACAAGAAATGACTGCATCGACGTTAATACTCCCTCCCCCCCTTCCTTAATCCTCTTCCCTTTCTCTTTCTTAATACTCCATATCACAAAAAAAGTTCCTAACCTAACCACTACGCTTGTATAAAATAGCGGTCGCCATTTTGTTTTTTTGATTATCTTCTTTGCCTATGTCACTCAGGAGGTAAAGAAAAATCTACCGATCAGTGAGGCAATCATTCACAGTTAGGACGTGGAAACTATATGGTCTTATTTTCTGCCATTGTTCCCAGGTATCAAACTCCTGACTTCAATAAACCAGATAGTCCAGCAGCGAGCTGACCTCGAGGCCAACCGGGTCACTCTCTCCAACCTTCTTGATGAGCTCAGAAGGAAGCTCAAGAGAAGAATAGATGAGTGCCATATGGAGAAGAAGGAGAGAATGAAAGTAAGTGATCATAAACCTAGCTTTCTAATCATCCAAAGGGTCTGCTGCCAGCTGAAAATCAGTGTTTCTGTGGAATGACTGTTTGCCTGAATCACAACCCAGCTGCAAAAGACACCCTGGTTCAATCCATGGTCCGGAGCGAAGAGGTATGGAAAGCAGTCGCCTCCTTCTGCGAAGCAATAATGCTGGCAAAGGAGGAGGCAGAACGTGTGCGGGAGAGGAAAATCGCCCGCTCCAGCCGCCGCAACAGAAGAAGACGCCTCGGGCGACGGGAAGCGCAGGGCGATTCTCGGCCACCATAGGCGCGGGCCTGCGGATGGCAAGCTATGGGTGGCTTGTCGTCCGATAGCAACCAGGCCCGGGTCGACGGCGTGTCATGTTCCACGCGCGCCTCAAAGAGCCGTCAGCAACAAAGAAGGGGCCCCAAGGGCCTGCTAGGGTTGCCGAATTTGTTCGAAAGAGTCATCGCAGCCCTAGAACGCAAAGGCCACAAGAAGGATCACGGGTGGGTTTTAGTCAGTAAGAGTCTGACACTCCCTTCCGCTCCGCCCAGAGCGGGAGAAGTCATTTGATGGTTTCCAATAAAAAAAAAAGCTGCAAATGACAAAGTTTTATAAATACTAACAGCGCTCCGCGGTTTCAACCGCATAGTTCTCGTTCCCGTGGGAATACGGGAATGACATATAGCTTATGTCATTCGCTGATAATTGAGCTTTCTACTGGCGATAAAATAGTTAAATTCGGTCCAGTAGTTTCGGAGCTTATGCGGTACAAACAAAAAAAAATCTTTCCTTTCTGTGTTATTTTGGTGTAGATCGCCGGGACCAACTTCTCGATTATTTCTGTTGCACGCCACTATTAAGTATGGAAGATAGCAGCATTCGTTACCACTAGCGCCATCTAGTATCGAATAGCAGAACTAGTAAACTCAAGAACCTTCCAGACTTTTCTATGCTAGAACATTCTAGAATTCTCGAACCCAAGTCAGTCGCGACCGATATGTACGCGAACTTTCTGGAACGTTCTACAATGAAAGGTTTTGGAATTGACTGACGCCTTATGTAAGGCTCTTGCCATGAGATCTCCCGTTGCGACCTGCGACCACCAAGTCGTACCCTTCCAATCGCTGTGCGCAGTAGTAGTCGCATACCATATCAGTTGCGACTGACTAGGTTTCGAGAATTCTAGAGTATTCTGCACGGACAAGTCTCGAAGGTTCTTTACTATACTGGTTCTGCTACTCGCTACTAGATGGCGGTTGTGGTAACGAATGCAGCTAATGTAAAAAAAATAAGCTTTAACTGAGGCGCATGGAGGCGCGCAACAATATCAAGAGCTCACACCTCTTTGATAACAGTTACCTTCTTGCAAAAACTTCAGGAAATAATATCTAGATAACGTCTTATTATTTTCGTTTATTCATTTAGTCACATACAATATTTCAAATTACAAAAAAGAACATAAAAAAATAGTAGCTCACCGGTATCGGGAACAGGGTCCAAGCTTCCGGCGGTCAGGTCTCCAGAGAGAGGAACCTCCTAACAATACGAGCCGTATCCAGAAGTACCGCTTCCTGAATCAAGCCCCCGATCCAACCGCATATAACGTCTTATTATTATTACAGAATCTAAAACAAGCGAACCAAAGACTAGAGAAAGAGAAGTTCCACATTGTATCAGAGATCGAGCACCTGAAGAGGCATTTGGAGAAGGAGGAAGCTCATCACTTGCAGCACGCCAGGAGTGCGGTCGCTCAGGTGAGTATTACTTGGGAAAAGCAAGCATTAGGGAAGGTTCATATAGACTGACGGAACATGCGCCGCGTATTATCGGTCGCGTAACGCCAGAACAGACAAATGTATAGAAAAACACTCGAGCGTTCACACTCGACGCACTAACGTATCATCGGTTGATTTTTTTAAAATTTTATTTTTAATTTAAGTGCTTTTTTAATTAAATTTTTTTTTCTGCTAACAGCCAACTATTCTGTATATAGTAATCTGTGGATAACGTCTTGAGTAGTGTATTTGTTACTTTTATTATAAGTTTCCATATTGTGTGACTCTGACTACTATGTAATATACTGCTGTTTGTTATTCCTATCAAATAAAATTAAAATTAAAATAAAATAAAAATAAAACGAACTACGTACTTACATTTTCTTCCTCACAATATTTTGACAGGCGATTCAAGGAGTGGTGACTAAGTGCCCAGTTCCCGACAGCTTCTTCAGTCAGTGCTCTGTAGCGGATCTGCCGAACGTGGTCAGTAGGAATGTCGCTAAGAACGCACCCTCTAGGAACGTAAGTTTTTATCTTTAAGACCTGGCAGGACTATATGGAGTAGGTAGGTAGGAAACCGCGACTCCACAAGTCGTCAGTTACCAATTATTATTTTACTAGCTGCTGCCCGCGACTTCGTCCCCGTGGAATCCCCGATTTTAAAACATTCTATATCGCTGCTCCACTCCTATTGGTTTAAGCGTGATGTTATATAGCCTAAAGCCTTCCTCGATAAATGGTCTATTCAACCCAAAAAGAATTTTTCAATTCGAACCAGTAGTTCCTGAGATTAGCGCGTTCAAACAAACAAACAAACAAACAAACTCTTCAGCTTTATAATATTAGTATAGATTTGAAATGTTTCTGTTAAGGAGGCAGTCTTTATGGGATGTTACGTCAACTTAGATGTTGGACGTGTTTTCTTGTTTATTAAATGTGGTTTTGGTTTCAAAACCTGCCCCCCTAGCCAAGTTGATAATCTGCAATCGTTAACGCTAGTCGAAAACGAATCAAATGTACGGGAATGAAATCATCTCAACGTTTAAGTCACGTGGTTATAACAAACGAATTGACAATTCGTTTGTTCGTCTTTAAAAAGATTGCGAAAAAAAATCAGCTGTTCCTTACATTTATGTTCGTATAACTCATCAAAATGTAGGGGACAGCTGATTTTTTTTTCGCGATTTTAGGTTTGGTCCCATAGTAAAAGTTGTTCATAATGATGAGTACAATGATCCCTTAAGAGGTTGTTGGTGTTTTACAAATAACTTCTCAAGATATAATATCTTGAGAACCCGCGATGTAATGTAACTTGCATGCGAGATGATTGCAGGATTAATTTATTTTGTAGGTAGGTTTATATTCTGCTGCCTGTTTTTGCATGAAAGCTTGTGTGTTTGCACCCAATAAACGACATATATATGTGAAATTCCTATTGTGTGACAAATTTTCTTTTTTAAGTCTCTAAAATGCACACATCAAGGTGCATTTAAACAGTATGCCAGTTGAAAAATTGCAGTTTGGGTGTAGATTTTGTGTGTTGAAAACTGCACAGGCCTCTGGTAGAAATTTCGCAATTTGCGTTGCAGATCTAAAATGAAATACTCAAGGCAGTTCTTTGATTGTATCAGCAGTTTATACATGCAAACTTTTTTTTTTGTGAGTGCAAATTATCTTGAAGTCAGTGGCGTAGCTTGCCTTGGATGGGTCATGGGTCATGCAAATGTGTTGGAGGGTCCATATGAATGGTAAAGCTACATATAAAAGAAACAATAATTGCTCCGATTGAATAAAAAAAAAATTGATTTGAAAATAAAAATGATTAAAAATTAAGGAGTAACTTTCGAGTAACTTCGTTTCTTTTTTGTAACTAATCTGAATTGTACATTAATTCGATGTATTGTGCTCTTTAAATAAAATAGTTGGCCCAGCATTCTCAAAAATATCGTGGATAATATTGCTTACAAACACACTTTCGGGGCCCCTGTAGCCTGGGGGCCCCGCACCATTGATACGACAGTAGCTACGCCCCTGCTTGAAGTCCACATTTTAAAATGAAGATATTCAGTAGACGGGCTAGAACCAGTATTCAGGTCAAGTTCAAGTAGGTATGTTTTTCCAATTGAGTCAACAATCCAAACTACAATTTTTCAGGTACGGCGTGCAGTTCAAATGCAGCCGTCTGCTAAGAGTAATTTGAAGAATAATTGAAAGGATATTAGTGCCTAATACCTGTAATCTTTGTCATTTAGGCTGACAACAAGCTGGCTGCCGCGCGTCTGATGCGCGACATTGCCGAGCTAAGGCAGCGAGTGGCACAGGTCGAGCAGAGATTAGCTAATGAGCTGAGAGTACGTATAAAGTACAGTTGGTACGCTTATAATGACATCGAATGGAAGTGAAAAATACGTCATACTGAGCGGACGTCATAAAAAGCGTCATCTTAGGAACTAAACTATTTTAATTCCCATCTTTGTTAGGTAGGTACTTTGTGTAATAAGGCGATAAACAAAAAATTGTATATTGATAGTCGTAGATCAATCAAAACAAAGTCAGTCATTTGGTATCATGTCCCCAATTATGTTTTGTTATAGTGATTAACAAACATAATTTCTGAAAAATAGGTCATAATAAGCGATATGCCAATAAACGAAGTCATTATATCCGCACTTTTTTAAAAGAATTGAATATGAAAACCAAAATGAGCTCTGTTTTACTTCATATTAAGCGGTTGGTCAATAAAAGCGGCGTCATAATAAACGGATTCCACTGTATTGATTCATTTTCAGAAAGACTTTGTAATCAGGATTTGGCCAAGGACAAGTTTAGAACGTAAGAATTATCATTCTGCAGCCTGGCCCTTTATCCTGTTATGGATGAGGCACCATGTGCTATTTTTATCTGACTTCCAAAAAAGGAGAAGGTTCTCAATTCGACTGTATTTTTTTTTTCTTTGTACTTGGTGTACCGATTTTGATGATTCCTTTTACATTCGAAAGCCGGTGCTTGTCATGTGGTCACATTAATCTGAACACCGGTATTTGAGTTATTCCTAATAATGCGTGGCTTGGACTACATTGATGATGTTCTCATTATCACTTGTCGATGTAAAATGAAAAAAAAAAACTGTATGCAATGGTTTGGAAGAGCACCTCAGTATTTCGAGGTGGTCCTTTTCTAGTTTGGTGAAGACCTGATGAAGAGTGGAGATAGGAAACGGAACTCTTCAATAAATGATAGCAAATCTGTTGGGATAGCTGAAATCGCATGTTTGTTTATTGTTTACACCAATTTATACCACGTACGCTGTGATGGGTATGTTTAGCTGGGAGTGAACCACTAAAAAGTGAAAAATAAAAAAACTTTTTACATAAAAATACAACCGACATCTAAACAAAAACAAAAGTACAAAATAACTTTAAATTTGGAAGTCGGTGTTCAAAAAACAAAAAAGCAACCAAAAAACGCGAGTTCCTAAATTAAAATTATTTTGTACTTTATGTTTTTTTTTTGTTTAAAAGTCAGTTTTTTTTTTTTGTAAAAAGTTTTTTCGGCTAATGTGATGCACATTTTCCTTACTGGTCTGAAAAAATTCTATAATTTTTATGGTCTGCCCATACTTGGTTCCTTCTTTCTTGACTAAGTCGCTCATGTCTATGTACATATGTGTAAACGATACTATAATCAGATTTGTATGAAATATGGCGAATCAAATGGGTTTTGAGGCTTTAATTTGATTAATTTCGGTAAAGTGGAATCTCCGATTTGCGCACTGTTATTTCTGTGACGTAATATTGTTCCAATTACTTACACTCAAAACTAAATAAAACTGAAAATGTTGACTTCAGCGCCATCTAACGGGAAAATGGCCACGAACAACCCGTAGCATTCACCTTAACACGTCCTGCTTACAGCGCAAGAGACAAGCGGAACAGGATATCATCCGCTTGAGGAAGGAACTCTCCAGCACCAAGAGTTACGTGGCTTCCCTGAGGCTGCCTCCGCCGCCGCTGAGGAAACAGTGCTCCAAGTTTGCGTAGTGGGAATAAAGGCACTGGTCATGTCAACAGTCTTTGGGAGTTTTATTTTCATCAAAATTCAAAGCATTTATTTCAATTAAACCCTTTACATGCACTTTTGAATTGTCAAGTTGAAAGAGGTGAAGCTATCTGCACGTTCCAAAGCGTAGATCTCTATGGTGAAGAACGTGCAAGAAACGCCACGGACACTCTTTTAAATCATGTTCTGTATTACATAACCTTGGTTACATCCTTGGTCGCTTCTATATGTGAGGACAATACAAAGAAAAAAAAGGAAACTATAAAAAAAATCAAAGTAAGTATAAAGATTAAAATAAGTCAGTGGCAGAGGTGACCAGTCTCAACCGACGGCGCCCGTTCACGAACATGACGCGTGTATCGGCACCATTTAGCTCAACCATTTTGAAGGGAACCGAATGATCCAACACACGCCACCATCAGCGAAACATTTGAGCGAGCATGACATGCTCTCAACTGCCAAGTTCAAGTCGTAATATATCTTCTTTAATTCTCGTTATTTACTTATTCCACTCTGGGCGGAGCGGATGGGAGTCTCCACTCATTAATGCATTAGACCAGGGTTTCTCAAACTTCTGGTTTCACGAACCCCTGAAAGTTTCCAAGTGGCAGCGAACCCCTTAAATAACTAATGAAATCCCCATCCCCCGGGGGGAAATAATAAGATTGTCTGTTGAAGAAAATACGGTTTTTATTTCGATAAAAGGTAACAAAGTGCCACAAGAAATATCTTTTTTAACCGATTTCAAAAAAAGGAGGTTTTTAACATTAATGTGATAGGTTTGCTTGTTTCTTTTCGCAAATGGAGTCAATTTTGGACAATTTTAACCTCAATTCTGACTCAGTATCAAGTCGATTTCTGTATTTAGTTTTTATCATGACCAGCGGGCGTACCATGAGGTGTTAAAACGTGAGTCTTCCGAGCGAGAAAAAGGGATGGAGTTATATAGGGATTATAAATCTATCCCTCTTTCTCGCTCGGAAGAATCACGTTTTAACACCTCATGGTACGCCCGCAGGTGTGAAAACCCACTCTAACATAAGTCTGTTGTAGCAAAAGGAAAAAGGAAATTTACAGCTTTGCGTGAGAGTTCGGGATACTGTTCCTGTCTCGCTGCCCAAAAATCTACCAAAGACACCCTTTTTAAATCAGCTGAAAGAGTTTTATCTATGGACATTTCTAGTAATGACTCCTGTTGCTTAATACTCAAACTAAAACGTATGCTCTCGTTCGTGACCGCAAATGGGTTACGAATGCAGCCATCTTTAGCATTATAAATATCCGGAAAATACCTTTTCAGTTTGTCGGCCGCACGTGCGTGCTAGGCATCAAGCCACCATTACGCAAATCTTGTCGCGAATCCCGTCATCGAATGGCGACCCCCTAGGGGTTCGCGATGTGCATCTGGATTGAGGGCCCATTTTTGAACCCTTGCGAAACGAAATAAGACTTACAGGGAAATTAGTTAAAAATAGTAAAAACTTAAAGCAAAGGGCCATGTATTTCTCAAACGTGCATTAAAACTGTTATGATTAAATAACTAGGGCCCTCAATCCAGACGTGTGCATAAAGTGGCATAGCCTAAATCTCAGCAAGTACTATCTCTGGATTAATAATTTTTATTTGAGAATTTAGTTAGGAATTTCTTAAATATTTTAAGATATTCCCACATCTGTAGAATATGACGTTACAGATTTATTGCGGTATATCTAGGGCCCTCACTTTATTATTGTCTGTACTGAGAAATCTGCAAAACATGGGTTTACACCTCTTTGAGAAACCCTGCATTAGAAGATCTAGCTAAAAATAAACAAAGAATTTAAAGTTTCCATTTTATTTCCACCATGTCACTCAACCGCCTACTCTTGAGATTATCAGTCAGCTGGTGGTAGACTCAGTGAGATGCTTGACGCTGTGCGCCGCCAGCGTCTTCCTGTTCTTGAAGATGAGGAGGCACTCATCACACTGGTGGAGACCAGAGTGCTCTAGAAGATGTTCCTTCAGCCTCTCGTGAGTTTCCATGTCTTGGTTGCAGACTGGGGACGATAAGGTTTTCATTACTACATAAATCAATTTATTTCAATAATAGTATTTAAATAAATTTAATAAAAACCACTTAAATGTACCAACCAAACAAATTAAATCAATTTATTTAAATACTACCTACTACTACTATTTATTTTATATATGACGAACCCATAAATTCATAATTTATAAACGACTAGCGACCCGCCCCGGCATCGCACGGGTGCAATGTAGATACTAATGTTTTGTCTACTATAATATGCATGTATTATACATTTAAACCTTCCTCTTCAATCACTCTATCTATTAAAAAACCGCATCAAAATCCGTTGCGTAGTTCTAAAGATTTAAGCATACCTACATAGGGATATAGGGACAGAGAAAGCGACTTTGTTTTATACTATGTAGTGATACTACTTACTAGTGATGTAACGAATATTCGCATTCGCGGCTATCCGCATATTTTTGCATATTCGCATTCGCATTCGCGAAATTACTGCGAATGTTTTGCGAATATTAAAAAAAATAATTTTGAAACATACCTAATTATCCGTTAATTATATTTCACTAGAATTTGATTTACCTTTATTTATAATCACTATTTATACTGAAACCTTATTTTTTCTGTATGGGAAATCATTAAATGACTTCTCCCGCTCTAGACGGAGCGGAAGGGAGTGTCAGACTCTTACTGACTAAAACTCGACTGTGATCCTTCTCACGCCCTTTGCGTTCCAGAGCCGCGATGCCTCTTTCGAACAAATTCTGTAACACTAGCAGGCACTGACCCTATGAAGCCCCGTCTTCTTTGCTGGCAGCTCTTTGAAGCGCGTGTGGAATACAACGCGCCGTTGACCCAGGCCTGATTGCTATCGGATGGCGAGCCACCCATAGTTCGCCATCCGCAGGCCCACGCCTACGGTGGCCGGGAATCGCCCTGCGTTTCCTGACGCCCGGGGCGTCTTCTGTTGCGGCGGCTGGAGTGTGAGGTTTCCCTCTCCCGCCTCCTCGTACGTTAACATGACTGCTTCGTAGAACGATAGAAGGAGGTGACCGCTTTCCGTGCCTCTTCGCTCCGGACCACGGATTGCACCAAGACCGGACGCGAGAGGTCACCGTCGCCAATTACCTCGACGAGGGCAAGGCGTTGCTCTGCCCAAGCAGGGCGGACCTCCACCGTATGATCCACCGTGTCCTTCGCGCGATCCACACAGTGTTGACACCCGGACGTGTCCTCCCGCTGAACCTAAAACAGGTACATCCCGAAACAGCCGTGTCCGTGTCATAAAGGGCCATGGACTGTACAATCCCAACATCATACAGCCTCCGGCGCTCTTGCCCAAACGCAGGAAGCGTTTTGAAAGCAGCCCCGGCCCGCCCCGATGTGGGAGCCAAATGTTGGAAATGTTCCGCAAAGTTCCACCGCCTGTCGAGGACGAGACCCAAGTACTTTATCGTTGACCCGACGCCGATCGGAACTCCTCCTACCGTTATCTGGGATCCCGATAATGGCCTGTTCCGAGAGTCATGAAAGCACATGGCCTCGGACTTGTGCAGACCACCTCGAGAACCAGTTGCTGGATCCTCTCAATGACTGTCGCAACCCCGCGTGTCATCAACTCGGCTTCACACTGTAACCTCAAAATTCACTTGATTTATTTACGAAAACATCGGCGCGAGCGGGATGACACTTCAGTCGGATGCTTTTCGAAACAAAAACAAACGAAACGTCCACTTCGTACGAATGCGACTGCCGCCAACGTCAGCAAGCCATAATTTAAACAAAAACTGAATATTCGCATTCGCATTCGTATTCGCGAATGTTGGCAGCAGATATTCCCATTCGCATTCGCGAATGTCCAAAATATGACATTCGTTACATCACTACTACTTACTACTGCTACTACACACAAGTGGCGATGATGCACATAATCTATCAACGAACTTACTAGAACAGAAGTTTTCAAGACTATCGCCGTGAGCGTTCCTGACGTGCAGGTAGAGGTGCCTCGCCAAGGAGTACTTCTTCGGGCACTGGTTACACTGGAACTTGTGGGGCCTTGACTTCGTCGCGCCTTCGGTAGCTACCAGCTTCCTCGGCTGATATGGATAAGGAACCCTTCAAAGAAGATGAGATTAGTAGGGCCATTTGATTGAAGAATAAACGCCTACGCATACCTAATGCCATAGTAACCACTTGCATCGTTGTACATCTATACTATTGGTATATAATAACTATACTAACGTTATAAAGAGGAAAGATTTGTATGTAACGAATAAACTCACGACTCACTCACTCTCATCTGAGATCGCGGAATGCGATAAGGCCGCCCATTGTACATGTGTTTTAGTTTAGTTTGTAGTTTTCTTTTTTTTGTTAACTACGGTATACAATTAAGTATATAAATAAACTCAAAAACTACTGGACCGATTTCAAAAATTTTTTCACCATTAGAAGCTCTACCAGCACCCTGAGTAACATAAGCTATATTTTATGCCCATATTCCCACGGGAACGGGAACTACGCGGGTTAAACCGCGGGGCGCTGCTAGTGAAATATAATCAGAAAAACCCTACCGCAGTGTTAACATCTAGGCAATAATTTACAGCAATAAAATTCCAATGCTTTATAGATCAAAGCAATTTTGTAAAAGTGATACAGCCGGAAGACGCATATATATGGACTACTTAATCTATTTTATGTATCTACGACTAACAGCGCCGATACAATGAAAACAAAAAAAAAAAACAATCAAATCTTTCCTCTTTATAATATTACGTTACGGTGTGGCATAAATGCTTTAAATCGCTAAGAACTCACTTTTTCCTCTCTTCCTCCTTATTCCGTCTCGAATCAGCTTTAGCGTGCAATTCCAGATGCTCAGCCATCAGATTGAACGGCATAACTATGTTGCACTTTCTGCAGACAGATCCTTTGATATCTCCGTTCTTCTTGCAGCGGGAACAGATGAATGTCTTGTAGCTGTCTGCTGCAGTCACCAGCATTGGATATCTGAGAAAGAAGAATACTTATCATCACATCTGTTTTCATTAAAAGAATCGGCATAGTGTACAACGTGTCTCTTTTAAACCCCATAACTTTTAGGTTACATTCTACAAATAAAAAAAAAATAACTCAGAAATATGGGTTTCAACAATATGCTGAGGTGGTAACCCTTTCGGTATGGGCACGCTCAGCGCAATTCTGTACCTACTATTAATTCTGTTACTTTGTTTAGGTCTATTCTACTCTGTTGTATTCTACTCTGTTCTGTTCTGTTCTATTCTATTCTATTCTATTCTATTCTATTCTATTCTATTCTATTCTATTCTATTCTATTCTATTCTATTCTATTCTATTCTATTCTATTCTATTCTATTCTATTCTATTCTATTCTATTCTATTCTATTCTATTCTATTCCATTCTATTCCATTCTATTCCATTCTATTCCATTCTATTCCATTCTATTCTATTCTATTCTATTCTATTCTATTAATAATCACCATAGAATGTAAAAGGACCATACCTTTGCTTACAAATATCACATGGAATATTAGTTCTTTTAGCTTTAGCTTCACTACCCAGCAACCTTTTTCTATCTTCTCGCCTTTTCGCCAGGTCAGCAGACTTTTTGGGCAGTTCGTCCTTTTCAGATTTATTATCTGCCAGTTCTAAGTCTTTTTTAACACATTTGCTCGATTTTAGTGTGCCACTTGAAGAAACTGGGAACAATAAGGAATAATTGTAAAACGTCGACTATTATTCGCATTTGATTTTTCTTATTTGGCATAACTATACAGGGTTATTTGTAAAACACCAACAACCTCTTAAGAGGTCATTGTACTCATCATTATGAAAAACTTTTACTATAGGACCAAACTTGAAATCGCGAAAAAAACAAACAGCTGTTCCCCACATTTTGATGAGTTATACGAATATAAATGTAAGGAACAGCTGACTTTTATACAGGGTTATTTGAAAAACACCAAAAACCTCTTAAGATGTCATTGTACTCATATATTTACTATGGGAACAAACCTGAAATCGCGTAAAACAGTCAGATGTTTCCTACATTTTGATGAGCTAGACGAATATAAATGCGCGCGCGAGGTGTGGTGAAGAAGCTGTACTGAGTAACAATGCCGCGACGCGCCTGCAGTCCACATGCATTTATACACACGAGCGTGCGTTGCTATTACTTTTTGGGCAGGCGCATGCCCGACAATGCTCCGTTTTTATATTCAACACAATATAGGGCCATTCGCGAAGGCATTCATCGCCGTGCGCGTGTCAACCACTTGGACTACGTTGTTGCAGTTAGAGTTACCAGGCGTCCGGATAAAGCCGGACATAGTCAAGCTTTTTGGTTGCGTGTGCGGTCAAATTAGACGGCGTCCGACCTATCCGGCTTTTGTTAGGATTTTTATATTTGAGCATTTTGTTCCCTCACCTTGCATCGCTTACTACGTAGTACGTACTACTACTATTGCAATTACTGAGATGAATATTTAATTATTAAATAATAATGAAGACCGATTCATTCAATTATCTTGTTGTTTCTTTAGAATATAAGATTTTATGTTAAATTATAAAAAGCCGTCTTTGGGTTACACGAAGACCATAAAATAAGTGTCCGGTCTTTTTACCCAAATGTCCGGCTAAACTGGCTGGCGTGTCCGGCTTTTCTTTTTAAGACATGGTAACACTAGTTGCAGCACTCTCTTTCTATTATTTGAAATTTTGAAGCAGAGAGGCATTACGATACCGTATTCCGATTAACGCTTTATATTAGGACGACTCCAGAGCATTGCTTTTAAGTTGTGTCAAGACTTATTTTCAATCGAAGAAAGATAAAATAATTAATTTATGATACTCACGGTCACTACTAGGATGATCGAAGGCCGCATGGACGAGCGTACGGAACCGCCCTGTGGTCCTCAACGCGCGGACACACCATTCACAGATCATACAGTCTGTTGGAGTCACCTGGCGATATGAAAAGCAATGTAGGTAGGTCTGAATCAGTTGGACGTGAAAGTTTATTGTGATATAAATCACAATAAACTTTCACGTCCAACTTATTTTAGTGACAAAATTAATGTTAAACTAGGCCATCAGCTGAGTAATTTTAAAATGTCAATCATTAAAATTATCTTATACTAGCTTCTGCCCGCGACTTCGTCCGCCCCTGATTTTGAAACTCTCAGCCCGAAGTTTCATAAAAATTTTCATCCCCTATTTTATCCCCTTGGGGTAAAATTAGTCAAAATCCTTTCTTAGCGGATACCTACGTCATAACATCTACCTGCATGCCAAAGAAGCATGACCACTTTCCATACATTTCAAAACCTGACAATAAAAGTTTATGTATAGTTATGAAGTATAGTACAAAAACTAACTGTATGTTTAGAAAATAATGTCTCATAGTCACTTTTACGATTTAAACGCTGCGAAATCTAAAAATATTGATTTTACTTTTTAGGTTAGGATTTGCCGTCATGGTTAATCTTTTTGTTCTAACACACTAACTGTTGCAGATTAACTCTCGAATTGTAATCTAAAATAGGAATACTTACTTAGCTGTGGTCTAACAGTCTTTTTTATTTTGTGTATTCCTTCAACTTACGTCGCTGCGTACGCAGTAGACTCGCTAAACTCTCGATGATTTGCTCTAATATAATAAACAGAGTGTCGAGCATAATGATAATTTCTCCAACACAAATCACTTGTATTTACTAACTAGTAAATAGGTACCTATTTACTAGTTAGTAAATAAGTATTATAGTATTTTGGTAAAGAAATAAACAAAAAAGGAAAAACAAATTATACGCTATATGGGTAAGGACCAAATTTTTGACGTAATCGCACAACGGAAATCACAACGGAATGTGTCACAATGGAAAATAAATGTAGCACAATAAAATTATTAGGGTGTGTGTAAATAGTCGTAAAATTTTAGGTAGGTAAGTGGAATAAATAAAAAACATACTTCGAGAAAAATTTAATTACAAAACCAAAACTTTCAAATAGAATCCAAAACAGTTTGGTAAAACAATAACAACCTTGCAGGTCTTTATTACTTACTAACAAAATAAGCAACATATTTTATTCTTTGACTTTTAAAAATTCAATAGATTATGTCGAATTTTAAAATTTAAATGATCTATGTAGCATCAAGAAGGTAAAATAGTAGCCGCGGTGGTTTTGCGGAGAGTGCTAACGCGTATCCGTATTCTCGTTATAAACGGCACAGGTTGACACGGTTTTTTAATGGGTTGGAGTCCCAAATATCTGCACTATCTCCTTGTGGTGGTGCAGTATGCATAACCATTTCTCCACACTAAAAAAAAAGGAAAAAAAGCAAGTAATATACAAGTGTTGTTTTGCATCCTCGTCAAATTTCAGGAGGTTGTCATAAAAGACATAAATAATCAATTTTACTAGAATGCAAAACAACATCTTGTAGAGACAGGCATACCAAACAAACCTACTAAAACACGCTCTAAGGCTTTGGCTTAAAAAGTTAAAACAATTTACAAATATTTAAACAATAATCTAAATATTTAAGAATCGTTTAATAAGTAGGTAACTATTGAGATTAGAATGAATGTAAACACAGCTTTATAAATTTCTCTTGTGACACGTCGCACAATTTCGTGTCACAAATCGCACAACGGAATGAAAATTATTCACGACCTAACCATAAAGATGCAACAGTTCACAAATATAACCATTAATCGAACATTTCTGCATTCCTTTTAACAATAAAGTTATAGGGGATTCATAAACATATCATCATTTTCTGGAAAAATGTAAAAATATTACAATTTTACTCACCTAAAGTCAGGAAATCTTAACGACACGCGCTGACGACACAAACACAATCTCAAATGACAGTAAAAAAGCATGGCGGTTTGTATCCGAAATTTTGGTGCCAGCTTGAAGCCAATGTTGCCGTACTAAATAATCAAGAAACATCCACACACGTTTATTGGTTTCGAAATTATAGTGTCGCACAACAGGAGTATTACAACGGAAACAATTTTGGGATGTATGTAAAATAATTTGTAAAAATTAAAACAACAATGGTTATTGTGGTATTATTTATAAAAACGGTTACTGGTGTTTCTAAGGCTTTAATAATATTAAACTATAAATGCCAGCTTACGTTGAAAAAAAAATAGCGGCAAAATTATCTTAGGTAGTCAAGCAAGGACATGCGTATTTTACATAGCGTAAAAGTCACCGAGCTTGGTAATATATATTATTTTGAAGAAATTAAGCTTCTAGTATAATTACTTAATGAATGAAACTGTTTATAACATACTAAAATATTATTAGAAAATGTCCAAAATTACTTTAAGGTATGTATTGTACGCAATATTTTGTCACTTATGAGTCGGACACCACAGCGTGTCTGTATCCGTCAAAAATTTGGTCCTGACCCATATGTGAAATGGTTTATTAATTATCTCCATAATCATCTAAATCTCTTATAACTACCTCGTCCAGAAATTCTGCTGGAGCAGATATTTTCTTGATACCTAGCCCATCCGAGATACCACAGCAATGTCATAACGTGAGCGCAACATCCAATGGCTCGTCGACCGACCAAACAATTACAACAATATTCGACTTTACCAGCCAGACACATTATTTTCTACTAAAATGTAGACATAATAAATTGTTTCCTTGAAATATGCCTGGACTTAATTTTTCCTCTTATTAATGTCAAGTTCCTCTCAGGTTGTAGTGAGAAAAATATGTGTGTCCCTACATATTTTTATTCTATATGATCCATGAAACCGAATATGTTCACCATAATATGATCCTTGCCTTATCTGTCTGGTAAGTACCTAGAACAAACAGCACTATAACCTAATCCTAGAACCATAAATAAATTATCTCTGTCAGCTGCTATACTCTGAAAAACAGTAGACCTTCTATTCATATTTAGTTTCTCAACCAATTGGGCTAAATTATTTATGTAATATTGCCCGTCAGATGAGCAAGATATCGAGGTCCAGGGGGTAGCAAATAGGGTCGTAAAAAGGAGTCACACAAAATGGTATAGTACACAACACAACGAGACGGAAACGCATTAACGCACCAACGAAGAACTGCGCTATTTTAAAACGAAGAATTGTCAAATGTCAAAAAAGAATCCGTTTCTGCCATCCGAACTTAATTTCATACTGAATGATCAATTTATTAAATCAATATTTTATTTTCAATGTATCGGTATTATACAAAAACTAATAAAGAAATACATATTGATTGAATAAAACCCAAAATATTGTATAAAACTCAAAAACAGAGATGAATAAAGTCATGTAATAGTGCGTAAAATAGAACGTCGTAGAAAAAAGTGATTGAGATGCGTTCAAAACCTGGTATTCGGTATACCTGGTATTCGGTATGTACCTGGTATTAGGTAAAATAAACTTATCGAAAAATTGAAAAATATTTTTTTCCTGCGTTTCTTTTAAAATTTTGAAGAGCGTAATTGGTACATAATACAATTAGCTAAATTTTAACATTTATTTCATTACTATACACAGTCAGGTGAAAAATGGCCATTGTTCTTTCAGCCCGATCCGTTCAGTGGTTTGGGCTGTGCGTTGATAGATCACTATGTCAGTCAGTCAGTCACCTTTGAGTTATATATATTTAGAATAGACTAGTGTGACCCGCCCCGGCTTTGCACGGGAGCAATGCTGAAACTAAATCTTTACTATATTATGGTTGTATTATACATATAAACCTACCACTTGAATCACTCTGTGTTTAAAAAAAAACGCATCAAAATCCGTTGGGTAATTTTAAAGATCTAAGCATACATAGGGACAGACAGTTGGAAGTGACTTTGTTTTATACTATGTAGTGACTATCAGGTCGAAACGGCTACTCTTATTTTAGTAACAAAAATAATGTTAAACTAGGCCATCAGCTGAGTAATTTATGTCAATATTTTAAATTATCTTATACTAGAAGCGCCGCGCGGTTTCACCCGTGTAGTTCCCGTTCCCGTGGGAATACGGGGTAATATAGCCTATGTTACTCAGGATGAATGTAGCTTTCTAATCGAGTCCAGGTCAGATTCAATCCAATTAGGTCCAGTAGTTTTTGAGTTTATTCGTTACATATAAAAATACAAATCTTTCCTCTTTATAATATTAGTATACATAGATATAAAATTCTCGTGTCACGGTGTTTGTGGTTGAACTCCTCCGAAATGACTCGACCGATTTTCGTGAATCTTAGCGTGCATATCGGCTAGGGTGACGAATCGGATAACATCTATTTTTCATCCCCCTAAATGTTAAGAGTGTTCCTCCCCTATTTTTTTTTTTATTTCATGTAGCAAAACGACGTTTGGCTGATCAGCTAGTATCCATATAATATAGTACGATTAATATATCAAGTCATATGTAACGCGAACTTTAAAACGACAATCACGCCTAAACCATCGGGCGTATTTTAAAATTTCACCGTTATTTGGTAATCTAATTTCCAATGTTACCTACGGTTTTTATTTTTAACCGACTTCTAAAAAAGGAGGAGGTTCTCAATTCGGATGTTTGTATTTTTTTTTTTTTTTATGTTTGTTCGCGCATAACTCCGTCGCTTGTCAACCGATTTGAAAAAATCTTTTTTTTTGGATAGGGTATGCTTCCCAAATGGTCCCATGAAAATTTTATCGAAATCAACCAAGCGGTTTTCGAAAAATCTAAAAAAAATATGTACTTTGCCTACTTTGACGACCTCTTAGTTTACTCTGCAAAGAAGCTGTACGTTTTTTTTACACCAATGTGATTGGTTCGTTTAGGTGGGGAAGGGGAGGGGGTGTAGGTACCACTAAAAAGTGAAAAATAAAAAACTTTTTACAAAAAAATACAACCGACTTTTACACAAAAAATCAAAAAAGTGCAAAATAACTTTAATTTCGGAAGTCGGTGTTCAAAAAACGAAAAAGCAACCACAAACACCGAGTTCCGAAATTAAAGTTATTTTGCACTTTTTTGATTTTTTGTGTAAAAGTCGGTTGTATTTTTTTGTAAAAAGTTTTAAAGTAATAGAATGTGTGCGGTTGTCTTTTCGTAATTTATTTTAGTGTCGTGTGCAGGTGAAGCACGTTCATATTTCACTCCATCAAGGTCGCTGGAGCTTGATGTCGTCTTAAAATCAGCGCTATAGACAGCCCACCGTAAAATGGCTGCTTTGACATCGAGGAATCAGCTGCCCTTGTCGTAACATACTGGACTGCGACGGCGAAGCTACTTACCGTGCGCTAAGGATCCACGGATTTGAAACAGTGAGACCACTCCCCGAAGCGTCTTTAGACCCTAGAAAGCTGTGTGTGCTGTGCTTCTGGGTTTCTGCTAGGCAGAATACGCTAGCCAGGACCCCCCACGCAGAACGGACCGAATGCGAGCCTATAGCGGATAACGGATTCCCTACCCTCGCTGTAAATCGGGTCCAAATCATCATTGAAACAGCCGAAAAGTGTCCACGGCTGTCAAATTTAAAATAGAAGCCTGGGATAATAATTGCTGCAATAGGATTTTACTGTAAAAATCTAATTAGTCCGTCTGATAGATTTACAAAAAATATTGGGCACGTATTTTTTATTTTTTCACGTAAACAAAAAATGTCAACGTCACGTCGCTGGTAAAAATTGTAGCAACGTAGTGACGTCACGTGAGTTATCAACGCACTGTATCATCTTCATTTTTTGTTTTTTTGTTTGTACTGTCGTTTTTTTGTGGTAAATAAACGCTTATTCTTTCTTTTTTCCTCCTTCAATATTTTTTGTAAATCTATCTGACGTATTATTACAGTAAAATACCCTATTATTGCTCTTCCGGTGCATACGTCTAGTCGATTCTTTTATCTTTGTGAAACTTTAGCAAGCAAGAAATCTAAACCGACCAAATCAGACCTACAAATATTATATCAGCGATTATCGCCAATCTGGTTCGAGCTTTATCAGTGCAGCTGAAGTGTTTACGTTGGGGTTACATGAGGGACAGGGGAAATTCGATTCGTAATTCTACTTTAAAAACAGCTAGACTCAAGTAGGATTTTTCGCAGCTCGTTACTCACTGGGTGACTGAGGGATTACGTCGCCCTCGAGGAGGACCTCGGCGAAAATGGTATAACGATCTGGTCACGTTTGCGGTTCAAATTTTGGCAGAGACAGCACAAGATAGAGAGGTTTGGAAAGAATCGGATGAGGCCTTTGCCCAGGAGTAGATCCCGCGCTAGATTTCTCCCAAGAAACTCATTATCTACGTCATTTCAGCCAAAAGCTATTTGTATACTATATTCCACAGTTAATCTGTGAACAGCGTTGTGGGCTGCAATATTGTTCAAATGTTTTGTGTATCTCTTTTCTTTATACTATACTAGCTGCTACCCGCAGTTTCGCCCGCGTGAATGTCGGAAATTATCCCAAGGGAACATAATCCCGGGATAAAAAAAGTTACCTATGTTACTTCTAATACCTCCAAGAATATGTGTACAAAGTTTCATGATGATTCGTCAAGTAGTTTTTGCGTGAAAGCGTAATAAACATCCACGCTTTCACATTTATAATATTAGTAAGGATATTGTAGCTGTTTACTGTTCCTTTTGAATAAAATAAAAAGACGTCCACTACTGCAAATACGCTTCCTGACAACCGTATCCACATCGGACGGTCCTATACGTCGTAGATCCAGCGGAAATCGACGAAAATTTTCCACTGGCAAATAGCAGCCCTCACCTTGACTCCAAAACAGTCGTTAAGAAGGTGGTCATATCGTTCCTCGACGCCCTCCCAAATGTAGGTGTCTCCGAAGTACCGCAGGTTGTTGTCTCCACCGCACAGTCGGCAGCAGCGTCCTGGGATTCCATCACCATCGCCGGAAGCATTCGCATGGGATTGGTGAGGATCCTAGATTAAATTATTGATTAGATGGATGGGAAGAGTTCCCTCGGAGAAGCTCGTCGATTACCTGTCCCTTGAATGACGTGACGTGGTCAAAATGTCAACGGAAACCTTATCGAGAACGGGTACCTACAACAGCCGCACGGGTCGATCTTCAAGATTAAGCAATGGCAGCCGAGGTCACTCGTGATTGAATGAGATAAAGCTGTTGCGTGAGCTTTATCTTTTAATCCTGAACTCTCGGCTGTCATTTATAGATCTCTGACAGTCTTTACGGGTGTCAGAAACCAGAAAATCTGACGCCAGTCTTGCAAAGGGGTATCGTGTTAATAGTTACTGAGTTTTGGAGGCCAGATAAGTTGCTCCATGTGCAGCTACATCGGTTCGAGTGTAAGTCAATTTCAACATTTTGGATAAACGAGGTCAGGCAGTGTAGTTACATTTATAGTAGGTTAGGTTAGATTTATCATATTAGGTAGACAGCGGCTATCAGCACTTACATCGGAAAATAATTCATGTAGCTTCTGAGACGTGTACAAGACATTCATTTTAGGCTTACGTCTAGGGAAACGTGCTCGGAAAAAACTGGTGATACAGTATTTGAAACAAACACATAATTTTGCTAACTTTTTTACTAAAATTTAAGCACTACTTTATAAAAGAAATCACATAAAATAATTCGTCAACCATCGTTCAACGATTTATTTCATAAAATGACTCCATTTTTAAAAAGTTATTGCTAAATTAAAAAGTTGCAAAATTCAAAATAAAGGCTCGGCTACATATACGTACGTACATAGATTCTAAAAAGGAAGTGCTCGCGCTCGATATGGGTAGTCGGTCATTCCCATCATGGGCACCGTGTTACTGAAGCAGTAGCAGTGGATGGAGTTTAGATAAGTAGCAGCCATTGTATGGACCTCAAGTGTAAAGTTTAGCTAATATTATGTAAAATGTTGTGCAGATGTGTAACGACGTCTGTGGTAACGACGATGTAACAGATGTGAATGATACTTGCTTGTGCATATGAGAACTTATGTAACATTGAGCAGGAGAACCTGACTGATTTTTAACACTTTCTTATACAATGTAAGCTCAACCAGCAGCATGGTGCAACTGTAAAAACTAAAGACTTAAAGGCCTCAGTACTCGTCATTAAATAACCGAAAAAATAGTTAGCTTATCCCGAAACTGCATAGTCTGGAACGTTCGTTTTTGTAACATTCTATTTAGGTGTCAGTGTCAGAACTGTCAGATTTTCTGTCAGTTCGTCAATTTCTAATCGATGCTGTCTGTGCTTATGAAAATATTGTGTTTATTAAAGTTTAATTTTACTAGAACTTTGAAATAGTGACAGTAAAGACCCCCAGCTAATACATATCTTACAGCAAACCGTATTATGACCAATCACCGTCATAAAATTAGCTAATACGCAATATAAGATATCACCAGTACAACCTCTGAAAACCCAATGAGATTAATATCATTGTGAAAAACCATCAAAAATGGGTGGAAAAGCAGAAAAAGGTACTCCAAAGTACATTGCGAATAAGATAAAAGCTAAAGGCTTGCAGAAACTGCGATGGTACTGTCAGATGTGTGAAAAACAATGTCGGGATGAGAACGGTTTTAAATGTCATACTATGTCGGAGTCCCACCAGAGACAACTCTTACTTTTCGCTGATAATGCCAGTAAGTACTTGGACCAATTCTCCAAGGACTTCGCTGACGGGTATTTGGAACTCCTTTCTCGTCAATTTGGTACTAAAAGAGTCAACGCCAATAAGGTCTATCAAGAATATATTTCTCATAGGTAAGTTCCCTTTCTGTTCTTATTTTATTGTCTCAACTGAGTTCGTCCACATCGCTGTCGAAGGGAAAAGTACTAAACAAACTGGTAGCATCACCATGTTGAATCCCTCCCCGACTTTTGCCTAATGAGCCAGCCCGCGCTGCTGAGCCATTAGCGTTAAATCCCCTAAATAATAATAACTAGACCCAGCCTGTCCCTTGCTGCCCCTCTCAATGACCCCGTTAAGCTGAGGCCCATATCCCACAAGGGATGCCCTTAGTGAAGCGGTCATTTAGTTTTTAGTAGTTTTTAGCCCTGGCTGGGGGCCTTAAATTCATTTGGGGCCACCACAGGATTGTTCGGTTAAGCAGTAACCAGTCTGAGTGTGATGAACTGTGAGGGTTCACATAAAAAAAAAATACCATGTTGAATGGTAATGCAGATCCTTTGACCGATGAAAACGCCAGCCCTCTGGGCACTTAAAGTGGCTTTTAACTGTTTACTGATGTCCCTTAAACTACCCCACGCCAGTACTTGGACTCCATAGGCTATAACAGAATTAATATTGCTTCTGAAGGACAGGCAAGGAAATAATATGAAATTAATCTAAACTAATATATGTATAAAGCTGAAGAGTTTGTTTGTTTGAATGCACTAATCTCAGAAACTCCTGTTCCAATGAAAAAATTATTTCAGTGTTAGATGACCCATTTATCGAAGAAGGCTGTAGGCTATATATCATCACGCTAAGACTAATAGGAGCGGAACACCAATGACGAATGTGTAATAACTATTCCACGCATACGAAGTCACGGCAGAAGCAAGTTTTCAATATTTTCAATCCAAAATGCACGCAAAATACGCATTTAGTCATGGGTTTGCGGAAACCGGCTCCATTTACATTCTAATACAAAACAACTTCTCTTTCAGAGATCATGTCCACATGAACTCCACTCAATGGGAGACACTCACTGAATTCGTCAAATGGCTGGGACGTGAAGGCAAGTGTGTGGTCGATGAGACAGAAAAAGGATGGTTTGTCGCGTACATCGATAGAAACCCTGAAGCCATAGCCGCACTTGAAGCTAAATCTAAGAAAGAGAAGATGGATAAAGATGACCAGGTAACGTATTTCACACATACAATACGTAAGCACTTAAAAGGCAAACATATCACATGAGACATGACAATGCAACTGTAATTTTTCATAGAAAGAAAGAAAGAAAACTCGTTTATTCCGCCATAGATGACGCACAAAAAAAAAAAATAAACAAACGGAAAATAATGTTTAAATTAAAACTATAAACAATGTCAGGAGCGGGCACGACTACCACATAGAAATTACCCGATCCAATAATGTCTCTTTTTTAATATGGAAGGTCTTCAGATAACTCCTCCCACTCTGGGCACATTAGGAGTTGGGAGTGTCAGACTCTTACTGATTAAAAATCATCCATGTACCTCCAGATGCCCGCTGTGTCCCAGGGCAGCAGTGACTCTTTACCAGCGCTGTGATATTTTATTTTTTTAAATATTGCAGCATATTTATATATTTTTTTGTACATTTATTTTTCTAGTTTTTTTTTTGTTTACTATTTTGTTTATTTTGTGCGTATCCCAAATAAATGTTTTTCTTTCTTTCTTTCCAACAAATTCTCGCAATATCCAATGATATGATAGGGCACTATTCCTATCGGTCTCACTTCTTATGTACTCATAAAGTAAATTGAGAAAGTTTGAGAGGATAATTTAACTGATGAATGTTTTTTAACTCACACAGAAAACTATTGAACGGTTTTGAAGGAAATTTGACATAAGCATAGTTTAGAACCTGGATTTACGCATAGAATACTTTTCAACATCATCCTGATCTCTTAAGTCCACATAGTTGAAGTCGCGGGTAAAAGGTTGTGAAAATCTATAGCCATTTCTTGCTGCATCATTGCATTGCACTTCACCCTCTGAAAGCCCTCAGCTTTCATTCTGTAGACCAATTATTCACTTATTGTTCAGAATCAAGTTGCGATATCATCAGGGAAATTAGAAGTGGTTGACAGATTACGACTTGGCTGTAACAGGAGAGCAGTGGTGGCCGAGTGGTGACGGCCCCGACTTACTAGTTGTAGGTCGCGGGTTCAAACCCAGCCAGGCGCATTACTTTGTGTAATCAATTTCATCACCACTGCTCTCAAAACGGTGAAGGAAAACATCGTGAGGAAACCGGCATGTCCTAGAACCAAAAATTTGAAGACATGTAACATTCACCAACCCGCACTGAGCCCGCGTGGTGGATTACGGCCCCTTCCCTCTCCTAGAGAGGAGGCCTGTGTCCCAGCAGTGGGAACGTTAAAAGGCTGATTATGTAACAGGCAAAATGCATGATTTTTTTTAAATTTCAAAATAATATAACTTATTAGGTCTAGTAAACAATTTTGAAATAATATTCAAAATACCTTCCTCAGCAGTTTAGATTGTTTAAAATAGTTACATCGTTATTTTTTGGTCAATTTTGATTCTATTTTCACTGCATTATATTTTTGGATATTTTTAGATAAGCTGTTTCGATATTATAAGCATAATCATAATCAGCCTTTTAACGTTCCCGCTGCTGGGACACAGGCCTCCTCTCTAGGAGAGGGAATGGGCTGTAATCCACCACGCGGGCCCAGTGCGGGTTGCATATTATAATTCATGCATATTCCGTATTACGAAATTTCCTAAAAATACGAGAGTAGCCCTCAGTTTACAGTCTATTTAGTTTTATCCTCTCATGATAATCAGCCAATTCATTTAATCTGAATTCTGTATAGATACGGGTCACGCCATGCTTGTTGCCATAGCTACAATGTGCGCTAAGAGCAAATTCTGTGACTCGTTTACAGATCACAACAATTTCTGTGTTCCACAGGAAAGAATGCTAGAGTTCATCCAGAAGCAAGTGGAACGCGGCAAGAAGCAGACCTCAGAGGAGGGACCTTCGTATTCCGAGTTCAAACGCGAGAGTAGCCAGGAGAGAGTTGTTCTGAGCTTGAAGAGGAAAGCGGAAGGTAAGATCACATGCAGTGGCGTAACTTGCCTTGGAGGGGCCCTTTATCAAATACTAGCGACCCGCCCCGGCTTCGCACGGGTGCAATGATGATATTAAATCTCGGCTATATTATGCATGTAGTATACATATAAACTTTCCTCTTGAATCACTCTATGTATTAAAAAATACCGCATCAAAATCCGTTGCGTAGTTTTAAAGATCTAAGCATACATAGGGATATAGGGACAGAGAAAGCGACTTTGTTTTATACTATGTAGTAAAGTTTTCTTGTTGCACACGAAAAGCTTCTTTTAGTTGACCAGTGTAATTGGCGATAAAATATCAATTTGCTTTTAACCCTTTTTTATTGACTTTGTGCGGAAAACTTCATATGCAAACCTATTCATCCTTTTTTTTACGGGGGGATGTCCTCCACCCTGGGGCGAGCGGAGAGGTCTGTCAGACTCTTACTGTCTAAAACCACCCCGGCGTTCCATCTCCTATCTACCTCATATGCAAAGTTATTCATCCTTTTTTTTGACGGGGGGAAATCGCGAAGCGACTGTTTTATACTATGTAGTGATTAGCAGCGACCCGCGGTTTTACCCTCGTAGTTTCCGTTCCCGTGGGAATATGGGGATAAAATATAGCCTATGTTACTCAGGGTGAATGTAGCTTTCTAATGGTGAAAGAATTTTTGAATTCGATCCAGTAGTTTTTGAGTTTATTCGTTACATACAAAAATACAAATCTTTCCTCTTTATAATATTAGTATAGATATTGATGTTGGAGGCCCAGAGGAAGGGTAAAGTTTTTTTATAAAAGACAAACAAAACAAGTACAAAAAATGCCCCAATTGTATTAAATTAAATGATTTGATAATATAAATGATTAAAAATTAAAGAATAACTTTCGTATCTCTTTATAAATAACTAATCTGAATGGCATATGTACATATATATTAACTCGGCGTATTGTGATTTAAACACAGCAGCTATTCTCAAACATGTTATAAATCTATAAAATATTATTGATATTATTTTAGAAACTTGCTTACACACTTTCGTGGCCCCTGTAGCCAGGGCCTCAAGTCTGCTATTACAATAGTGTCAGAATGGTCATTGATTTCATAATAGTTGATTTTGACAAGTTTGATAATCTACTAATATAAAAGCGTCATTATGACTTTCCAATGGTCAATCACTGACACTCCGCTGAAAGAAATGCCATATAATGGTAATCTCGTACATAATGACAAATGAATGACAGACGTATGCGGTAATCTGCTAAAATTATGACAGTTCCTTTGATCAGTGACCTACCATTAGAATGTCGTTGTGTAGTCAATTCTTTTAACAGCTCGGTTATCAAAAACGAGACCATTGACCAATCAATGATCGACCATTATGGATTTAGCAGATTACGAACTTTTAACAAAATGACCATGGGATCGTGTTGGAATGAAAAAAATAAAATAGCAGACTTGAGGCCCTGGAGGCCCCGTATCATTGATACGTTGATACGGCGATAGCTACGCCCCTGAGCACATGTTTTTTACAAAAAAAAAAAACACTGACTTGTGTTTTTTTTTTGAGTTTTTCATTTTTCACTTATTAGTGGTATCCCCCCAACCTAACCGTACATGGTATAAATTGGTGTAAACGAAAGTAAGCATTTCGGCTTCATCAGAGCAACTTCAGACTTTCATTAAATAGTTTTAAAATAGTAATAAACCCATTAGTCGCCACTACGACTTTCGAATGCTCCCATCGACTTCTCTGGGATGCCATCATCAGATACTAGTTTCCTTATCATGGTATCACCCTCAGAATAACTCATTTACAACAACAAAAAAAGAATCATCAAAATCGGTTCATAAACGACGAAGTTATCCGCGAACACATAAAAAAAATATCATCAACAGCCTGTTGCAGTCCACTGCTGGACATAGGCCTCTCCAATTGCACGCCACTTAGATCTATTTTCGGCTTCTCGCATCCAGTTTCTGCCAGCCGTCCTGCGCAAATCGTCACTCCACCGTGCCTGAGGACGTCCTACACTACGTTTGCCGAGACGCGGTCTCCACTCTAAAACTCGTTTACCCCAACGGTTGTCGGTTCTACGACTAATATGGCCAGCCCACTGCCACTTCAGCTTACTAATCCGGTGGGCTATATCGATGACCTTGCTTCTCTGACGGATCACCTCATTTCTGATGCGATCCCTCAGAGACACACCGAGCATAGCCCTTTCCATAGCCCGCTGAGCGACTTTGAGCTTGTAGACCATACGAGCCGTCAGTATCCATGTTTCGGCTCCGTATGCCATGGCGGGTAGGACGCACTGATTGAAGACTTTCCTAAAAAAACCTCCTTTTTTTTAAGTCGGTTAAAAAATAGATCTTTTTTTTACAGAAAAGAGGCCAGACACATTGCCAGCGTCTGCTCTCAAACTGAAGCTCAAAGAAGAGTCTTCAAAAAAGCAGAAGATCACAGAAGAGAGTAAGAGCAAGCAGTCAGCGCTCGATGAAATTATAAAGATGCAAGAGAGAGCCAAAGAAAAAGCTAACAGGTCAGAATTTTATCTTCTGACTTGCTGATGGTTACAGTTCCGACCCCGTTCAATAGGGTAATTGATTAAAAAAGTTTTTACAAAAAAATACAACCGACTTCTACACAAAAAAAGTACAAAATAACTTTAATTTCGGAACTCGGTGTTTGTGGTTGCATTTTCGTTTTTTGAACACCGACTTCCGAAATTAAAGTTATTTTGTACTTTTTGGTTTTTTGTGTAGAAGTCGCTTGTATTTTTTTGTTAAAGGTTTTTGTATGTTTCACTTCTTAGTGGTACACCCCTGAACCCCACCTGAACGTACCAATCACTTTGGCGTAAACAATAAAAAAACATGTGATTTCAGCAATCTTGAAAGATTTGCTATCACTTATTGAAGAGTTCCGTCTTCTATCATCTCTGTTCTACATCAGATCTTCACCAAACTAGAAATGGACCACGTTGAAATACTAAGATGCTCTTCCAAACCATCGTACACAATTTTATTTTTTCATTTTACATCGACAAGAGGGAATGAGAACGTCGTCTATGTAGACTAAGCCACATAACTCAAAAACTTGTCGTCATATCTCAATCAAATTTAAACCCAGTACAAAGTTATGAGGTAACACGCACAAAAAAAAATACAGTCGATTTGAGAACCTCCTCCTTTTTTGGAAGTCGGTTGAAAATCATATTTTTCCCTCGGATAGATTTCCAAAAAATATTGGACACGTATTTTTTCTTTTTTCACGTAAACAAAAAATGAAGACGATACAGTGCGTTGAAAACTCGTGTGACGTCACTATTCGTTACAATTTTTATCGGGCCGTGACGTCAAACGCTCCCACTCCTGATCTTTGATGATTTTTATCTTCGACAGTTCTTATAGATTTGATAAAGAAAAAAAATGCGTGTCCAATATTTTTCTATAATCTAACCGACGGACTGAACATAATCATATATTTACTCAGGAAACATCTCATCATCATTTCTGTTGCCGTTATAACAACAAATACTAAAAATCAGAATAAAATAAATATTTAAGGGCTCCCGTATATAAAACGTGATTTTGTTTTGCCGTTTAGATAATGGTACGGAACCCTTTTTTTTCTGAATGGGAAATCATCAAATGACTTCTGCCGCTGTGGGCGGAGCGGGAGTGTCAGACTCTTACTGACTAAAACCCACCCGTGTTCCTTCTTGTGCCCTTTGCGTTCCAGGGCCGCGGTCTTTCCAACAAATTCCTGCACCCTAGCAGGCACTGACCCTATGGGGCCCCGTCTTCTTTGCTGACATCTCTGTGTTGTCTTGAAAAGATCGCTTCTAGCGATAAGGCCGCCCATTGTGTCACCCTATGTAATGTTTTCTTCATCTATATTTTCTGTAACTCATATGGTGTACATAATAAAGAGTATTCTATTGTTACGAGCTTCGGGTTAGTTACAATAAAAACTGCCGATTAAATAACCAAAAATGACACTTTAATTACTCAACACTAATTACACTAGAAACTCACTAATTACAAAACACAATCGCACTATTAATCACTTGAGTTCGCAGTCGAAGATCGCTCTCGAAGTTATCACTTGTATCGCTAATCCAATACTGACCCGGTCGGTACATGTGCCAGCCTTATATAGGGCGCCGGGTGGTTCCAGAACCTTCCATTGTAACAAGTTCCAGAAAGTTCGCGTACATATCGGTCGCTACTGACTAGGGCCCGATAATTCTAGAATGTTCTATGATAGAAAAATCTCGAAGGTTCTTGACTTTACTAGTTCTGCTACTCGATACTAGATGGCGCTAGTGATAACGAATCGTGGCGCGCAACACTATTCTATTCTCTGTCCATCAATATTTCTTAAAAATTTCAGAAAAGACTACTGGATCTGCGAAGACATAATAGTCAAGATAACGACGAAATCTCTTGGAGACAAGTACTACAAGAAAAAGGCCGTCGTTGAGAAGGTGGTGGATAAGTACTGCGCGCACGTCAAGCTGACTGAAGATAATACTAGGCTTAAATTAGACCAGGTGAGATCTGCACTTATCTCTTTCTACAAGTAGGTTAAATTCGCTCGTTAATACTGTTTACTGTTCCATAATATGTATGTATATATATAAAGTATGTTAAATAACAGAGGGCGTTCCCTTAAACTACCTAATCTTTATCATTAATAGATCAAAATAAAAATATCAGAATAGAAAAATAATCCAAATAAAAAAAATTGACAATTTCGAAATATCAAACCGGCAAGTACGCGTTTACATAGTGTTTCTTTAACGTATCAATTTAAAAATTTTAGTGAATATTTTAATATTTAAAAAAATAAAAGCATTTTGTTTTTTAATGGTAATATTTTTTATCATATATGGATTCTATTCTATTGCGGATTAACGGGAACGCCCTTTGTTAGTTAACATACTGTATAACTAGCTTCTGCCCGCGACTTTGTCTGCGTTGAATAGTTACTTTACCCCCGATTTTGAAACTCTCAGCCCGATCGGTTTAAAATTGACAAAGTTTCATACAAACTTTCATCCCCTATTTTATCCCCTTGGGGGTAGAATTAACCAAAATCCTTTTTTAGCGGATGCCTACGTCATAACATCTACCTGCATGCCAAATTTCAGCCCGATCCGTTCAGTGGTTTGGGCTGTGTGTTGATAGATCACTATGTCAGTCAGTCAGTCACTTTTGAGTTATATATATTTAGATTTATTCCGAGAAATTGTGAACCGACATAGACTGACGACATGTTGGTGAACTATCAATGTACGGCTCTACAATAGGGATGTTTCCTGAGGAATAAAAATATGATCGTATTTAGTCCGTCAGATAGATTATCGAAAAATATTGGACACGTATTTTTTGCTTTAACAAATTTATAAAAATTGACGAAGATAAAAAGCATCAAAGATCATGAGTGAGTGACATCAGAGCGTGGTAAAAATCGTCGCACGAAGTGGCGTCACACGAGTTTTCAACGCACTATATCGTCTACATTTTTTGTATACGTCAAAAAATAAGTGTCCAATATTTTTGGGAAGTCTATCTTACGGACTAATTAGATTTTTTTTAGGCAACTACCCTATTGGACGTGTAAAAGTGTTATTTACAACGTACTTACAAAATAAATATCATTTATTTATTTATTTACTAGCAGCGCCCCGCGGTTTCACCCGCGTAGTTCCCGTTCCCGTAGGAATACGGGGATAAAATATAGCCTATGTTACTCAGGGTGAATGTAGCTTTCTAATGGTGAAAGAATTTTTGAAATCGGTCCAGTAGTTTTTGAGTTTATTCGTTACATACAAAAATACGAATCTTTCTTCTTTATAATATTAGTACTGACTACAAGTCGGTTAAATTCGCTCGTTAAGAGCGTTTACGCCGTACAGCATTTCATACAAATTTTCAAGTCCTTATTTTCCGAAATGACTAAACCGATTTTAATGAAATTTCACACAAATAAGCAGGATACACAGGTCTTAAAAAATTTTTGAAAACATTTTCTATAAATAGTGTTACAGTTAAATTAGACCCATTTTAATTTTTCTATAGAAACATAAATTTCTAGTTATCTTTTTTAAATAAGACATTTCGGAAATGTTTTAACTATCTTTTTAGACCTATGTATCCTGCGTATATGTGTGAAGTTTCATTAAAATCGGTTCAGTCGTTTCGTAAAATAGTGACTCGAAAATTTATATGAAATGCCATACGGCGTATACGCTCTTTATACTGTTTACTGTTCCATAATACGTATATATATATGTCAAGAGAGACGAGCGGTACGTTGTCAGGGCTTGGAGTAGGTACCCATTTTATTGGGATAAACAAGACAATACAATGTATCCACAACTTTGTAACAATTTATAGATTCAAAAGAGTGTCCGTGGAGTTTTTTGCACGTTCTTCTCCATAGAGATCTACGCTTTGGAACGTGCAGATAGCTTCACCTCTTTCGATCTTGACAATTCAAAAGTGCCTGTAAAGGGTTTAATTGAAATAAATGCTTTGAGTTTGAATAATAAATTACAAGAATTTATTAAACAATAGTGAAAAATACACGCACACAAAATAGAAAATAAAATAACAGTAGTAAAATAGCAAAGCTATTACTATAAAGTAGAACAGACCCTTAAGGTCAATGTTCTAGTAGCATAAGCCACCCAAGTACAAAGCGTATACAATACAACAATGTCGAAATACAGCAGCGATGTACAAATAAATCGACAGTCAATATTATCTGTGCTATCTAAATATATATAACTCAAAAGTGACTGACTGACTGACATAGTGATCTATCAACGCACAGCCCAAACCACTGAACGGATCGGACTGAAATTTGGCATGCAGGTAGATGTTATGACGTAGGTATCCGCTAAGAAAGGATTTTGATTAATTCTACCCCCAAAGGGATAAAATAGGGGGTGAAAGTTTGTATGAAACTTTGTCAATTTCAAACTGATCGGACTGAGAGTTTCAAAATCGGGGGTAATCGGGGGGGTCGTGGACGAAGTCGCGGGCAGAAGCTAGTAAACAATATTATTATTATTATTCCATGTATGTTTGTTCCAGAATCACCTGGAGACAGTGATACCGGCGGCGGGCCGCGCCGTGCGCTTCGTGAACGGCGCCTACCGCGGCGCCACCGGCACGCTGCGGAGCATAGACATCGAGCGCTACTGCGCAGACGTCGAGGTCAGTAACCAACACGTTTGGGTACAAACATATACGAAATGGAACTTTGACGTCTGGGATTTTTTCGGTGTTTCTTCTCAGGATAGTCAGCTGCTAGCCTTTTTTTTTTCATCAAATGACTTCTCCCGCTCTGGACGGAGCGGAAGAGAGTGTCGGACTCTTACCGACTAAAACCCACCCGTGATCCTTCTTGTGCCCTTTACGTTCCAGGGCCGCGGTAACTCTTTCGAACAAATTCCGCAACCCTAGCAGGCACTGACCCTATGGGGCACCGTCTACGTTGCCGACTGCTCTTTGAAGCAGTCAGCTGCTAGCCTGAGTCACTTTGCCTTGTTTGTGTAGTAAAAGTTTTTTTTTTATCTGCCTATGAACCTATTTAAAAAATAAATATCAGTTACATAACAAAAATAGACAGCTCCATACATTTTTGTCCGCACTGCTCGACAAAATGTGCTGAACAGCTGATATTTTTCCGTGATTTTAGTGTTGGTCCCATAATTAAAGTTTTTCATTATGATAAGTACAATGACACCATTTCAGTGACTGCGTTCAGTCCACACTTTCTAGTTGTAATAAATTATAACAAAAAGAGTTTGTAACATCAGAGAAAGCGGAAATCCAAAGAAGTCTGTTACATATTGTTACGAGCTTCGGGTTCGTGACAATAAAAATCAGCCGACTAAATAACCAAAAATGACACTTTAATTACACAACACTAATTACACTATAAACTCACTAATTACAAAACACAATCGCACTATTAATCACTTGAGTTCGCAGTCGAAGATCGCTCTCGAAGTTATCACTTGTATCGCAAATCCAATACTGACTCGGTCGGCACATGTGCCAGCCTTGTATAGGGCGCCGGGTAGTTCCAGAACCTTCCATTGCAGAAAGTTCCAGAAAGTTCGCGTACATATCGGTCGCGACTGACTAGGGCCCGATAATTCTAGAATGTTCTATCATAGAAAAATCTCGAAGGTTCCTACCTTTTTTAGTTCTGCTACTCGATACTAGATGGCGCTAGTAGTACCGAATGCGAATGTCTTCGTTGTATAATTGTGGCGCGCAACAATATTATATCAAAACTAGCTGTTCGCATAACTTCGTTTGTGTCACATTTTTCATGACTGCTCCGCTCCTATTGGTCTTAGCGTGATTCCATATAGCCTATAGCCTTCCTCGATAAATGGGCTATCTAACACTGAAAGATTTTTTCAAATCGGACTAGTAGTTCCTGAGATTAGCGCGTTCAAAAAAAAAATCATTCTCCAGCTTTATAATATTAGTAAGTATAGATTGGTTAAGTTACTATTTTTGTTTCCAGATATCCGAAGGCCCGCTCACCGGTCGCCTAGTCAAAGGAGTTCAATACGAAGATATCAGCAAACTGGCGTCGTGACACTCGCTCTGATAGTAATAAATCATTCCACAACCGAATCCTGTTTTCAACTATGTTGGACCCCAATATAGTTGGAACTAAGCTTGGGTTGTTCCAGTAGCTTCCAGTGTGACCGTCAAAGCGACAGCCAAGCGCGGATCCACAGTTGTGGGCACGATGGGCATGCCCACAACCAGTGGCGTGCAGTGGTTTGAGTTAGGGTAGGCCAGAGAAAATGTCCAAAAAAAAAAAACGCACCACATTATTCAGGGTTGAAATGTGGTGTTATTTTCTTTGTTCTTTTTTTTAATAGGCTATTTAAAAAAACAAAACAAACACTCATTTCATTAAAAATCAACCCTGAATAATGTGGTTATTTTTTAAAATTTATTTGGACATTTTCTCTGGCCTACCCTAACTCGAACCACTGCACGCCACAAATAGACGTTTTACAGGTTTATTCATTTACGGCTCGGCCCACGGTTTTGCGCACAGGAAACTTATAAACTGTACAAAATCGTAGTCACTGCGTCATATATTTTGTAACTCCTTTGTATATAAAGTTGATACGACAGAGAGGCTTTCCTTTAAACTGCATATACTATGTACCATTTACAAGCTCTGTACCAAAAATCAATTAAATACGAGCAGTAGTTTAGTCGCAAATGATTTTTTAAGTTTTTGTCCCGTTTGAACACGATGTATATTTCCTAACAGCTGATTATGTCTATACGCATAGGTCATGCCCCTTAAAACGATAAATCTGAGTATAACCTACGATGCGTTGTTGCCGCTCTGACGCAAGTCACAAGTACAACCAAACGACGGTGCCGCTTTGTCACCTAGGTATCTACTAAGGTCAGTTTAATTTATTTACAAAGGGTGGTTGCGTTTTACTATGATTTGTAAGATATTTAGTTTGTTAAAAAAAAAAACTAATTTTTGGTGCTTTTTATTTTTATACCGTATCGAATTAATACTAAACACGTATTCAATATTCAAGATTCAAAGCATTTATTTCAATTAAACCCTTTACAGGCACTTTTGAATTGTCAAGTCGAAAGAGGTGAAGCTATCTGCACGTTCCAAAGCGTAGATCTCTATGGAGAAGAACGTGCAAGAAACTCCACGGACACTCTTTTAAATCATGTTCTGTATTACATAACCTTGGTTACATCCTTGGTCGCTTCTATTTGTGAGGACAATGCAAACAAAGTAAACTATAAAAACAATATAGTATACGTAGTGTAATTTAACGCAGCCCTCTGTCATATCAACTCTATATAGGTATTTTGGAATGCACACATGGGCAATTCTCGGGTGGCTGTGACCACAACCTTTTCTGAGGGCCGGATCCGCGCCTGGCGACAGTGACAGGATACAGCGACTGCCTATAGAGCCTCCAAATCTTAGCAACTGGGTAACGGAACATCTTCGGCAGACCAGCCCCCCTAGCCAAGTTGATAATCTGCAATCGTTAACGCTAGTCGAAAACGAATCAAATGTATGGGAACGAAATCATCTCAACGTTAAGTCACGTGGTTAGAACAAATGAATTGACAATTCGTAGCTAACTTCACATCGTTCAAAATGACAGAATTAATTGTTATCCTTTCTAAAATGTTCAACGCTACATCTTTTGTTAAAATGTTTGTTAATGGTTAAAGCATTTAAACAGTTTTAATTTTAACTTGTTTGACGTTTGTAGGAACGGTCGCCAGAGACTAAAGAATAGGTCGTTTTTCTAAAGACATTGTAGAACGAGCGGCCGACTCAGGCGCGTCAACATGGCTACCAACTTATCGTTTTCTACAGTTGCGTTACCGATTGGAGAACGGAATTCGACTCGAAACGGTTATAACTTGGCTAGGGGGGCTGTTGTCAAACTTTGAAGCTTCTGATAATTTATAGGTTACTATTAATGAATTGTATTTTTAATAAAAATGTTTAGTTTTTTAAGGAGTTGTGTGTGTTTTATTGACTGAGTACCGACACTCCCTTCCGCTCCGCCCAAAGCGGAAAAGTCAAATGTTGATTACCCAACTTTAAAAAAAAATAGATTTAGGAATACAGTTTGAAGGATTCTTGGGACTTATTTGCGCTAACCTGTTGTGCTGACAATTAGTGTCTGCGCCATTTGCATTATTTATCTATAACTACTTATTATTATTAATTTAGCTAATTATCTATTGAAATCTACACTAAACTACAATAAACTATATTACACTTCACTCATTATTCACTCAAGAAGGATCTTCCATTCGAATCGATCCATTCATTCGAACAACTCCCGCCCTCATCCCAGTCAAAAATCCGCTGTCTTACTGGCGACACGTATTCCCGTGCGCTCGCGCTCCCGCCAAAAACTATAAGTGAAAAAATATTGGTGCTGTGTGGTGAATCCCAAAAATCTTCTCTCGTGAAACTTGGTGGAAATATCGCCTGAACCGGCGCGCTGGAGGCTGCTATCGAAGGGACGCATCATTTACATCCTCCTGTAAGTTCCTTTTCCTTCCAATTAGTGTTGTAAGTAACTTGAGTTTGGAGTCTTATTTAATAAAACTTGAACTATTTTTGAAGACTCGAGTCTTGAACTCCAGAATTTGGAGTCTATTGTAAAAAGTCCTGCCAAAAAGAACTCAACGACTTAGTCTTTTTAAAAGAAGTTATGACCGAGTCCGTTAAATCCAGATTCATGAAATCGTCTTCGGGTGGATACTTTTGATTAAGTTATTTTCGTTTAATGCAATTTAATCGCTTTGATTATTCGTTACAAATGTTTATCGTGCGATTTATTGTCAATCAATACGAGCCGTATCAAGGAGTACTTGCCTTCTGTATCAGGCCCTTTATTTAACCGCGTATATTATTTTATTATTACAAGTAGGTATAGTAGGACAACAAGTTCAAAGGCAGACATTTACTCCCATAAGAATAAAAAAAAACATATTGGGTTGTTTTGATGATAGCATAAGAAAAAAAAACATCTGATCGACCGGAACATGTCGCAGTAAGACAAAAATACTTCTTTTTTTGGGTTCCGTAGCCAAATGTTTTTAAATACTGCGTTCCTAAATTTTCTTTAACACAGTTAGTATTTACATAATATTGCATTTATTTCTTAGGCTAGATACATATATTTCTAATTGTTAAAGTATCAAAATAAATAAAACAAAATATAAAAGAAACCTTCAATTGACTAACGCACAATCACACAACTTCCTCATTCAAAATCATTCCTATGTTCATTCATTTCCTACATTCCGCATTCTGTCAATCCTTTGACAACTCACTCACGAGAACTCAACGAAAATAATGGCGCGTGCGATCCTCTGCCGGCTATAAATTGTAAATGAACAATGTTGTAACCAAAACCCACCTACGAAGACTTTCAACAGTTCAGTGAAGTGTTAAGTGACAAACGAGGGACGTCCGCGGACTGTATTGGAGTGGCGCCACGAGAAAATCATCGTTTGCGAGGAAGACCCGTGAGTACCTCCCTTTCAATCCCAGTTTTTTCTGTGATTGTGCTCGACTTAAGGTCGCCTATGGCCACAGTTCCATCGAAGGTTTTATTCAACACTAGCTTCTGTCCGCGACTTCGTCCCCGTGAAATCCCCGATTTTAAAACATTCTTTATCGCTGCTCCGCTCCTATTGGCTTAAGCGTGATGATATATAGCCTAAAGCCTTCCTCAATAAATGGTCTATTCAACCCAAAAAGAATTTTTCAATTCGAACTAGTAGTTCCTGAGATTAGCGCGTTCAAACAAACAAACTCTTCAGCTTTATAATATTAGTATAGATTTACCATAACACTAATATTTTCCACAAGAGAATATTCTCCCAAGATGAAAAGTATCCTATGCACAGTGTTTTATGAAGACCATTTTTCGGACATTGCTTTTTTATATAAAACGTGTAGTTTAAATTATTTAAATGCAATGTATCCCCATTTCACATTTCACTAGCATGTTGTGTAGTTTTTGAGATATATTTTTTTGAAAATCGTCTTTTTTTCAAACGGGTATCTAGAAAAAAAAATCTCTGAAACTAAATATGATACGCAATTGTGACCTGAGAAAAAGCGACGCTCGCATTGTTAAAACCTGTGCCTCGCCCAGACTCTTTGGAAGAGCTTACCAGCACTAATGACGTTGGATGTTATGATGCAGAAGAATGTGTAGTGCTTTCCACCGAAGAAGAAATTTAAAACTTTCGTCTTCTGTTTTGTGACTTACGGCCGAACCCAATAACCAATCTATCACATACTGGAGATAGAAAAACAAATGAAACAACAGAAAACCTATATAATTTTTCTGTTGTTTCATTTGTTTTTCTATCTCCAGCGGAGATAGATCGTTTATTGGGTTCGGCCGTAAGGCAATATAAAATAGTCAAAGCGTTATGTTTCTCTAATTATTCAATTTTATCTAACACGGTTAAGCAGCATTTGGGAAGCTGTACGATGTTATCTCGACCGACTTACCAAAGAAGAAGTAAGACGAAAGTCTACAACCAGTGCGAGTTGCCAGTCAAGTGGTGACATATGGCTCTGAAACATAATCGCTCAAAGGGGAATGCAAAAGGCTATATGCTAGGAGTCTCCTAGTATGATCTAATTAGAAATTCGAGATATCCGCAGGAGAACCAAAGTTATCCACACAGTCAGAAGAATCGCCAAACTTAAGGGGCTGTGGGCGGAGCATTTACATTTTGATGTCATTATGATTATTTGTTTATATATTTTTATTTTCAGAACAACCTCCAATAGAACAATTTAGAAGATCGTGTGGAGGAATCTTACTTCTTAGATTAATAAACTTAAAACTTAGTATAAACTCTTATCAAAATAAAGATTGTCATTATTCGTTTTTCAAAACTACCCTCAAAATAAAGTTTTAAAGGGTGTTGAAAGTTTTTTTGAAATATTCGCGAACGAATTTCGATCGCAAAGTGCTAGTTTCAGTACGAATAACTTATCCCAATAATACGGATTTATCGGGTACAAAATAAATCAAAACAAAATACCTTGTATACATCGGGATAACTTCTAGATTCCACTCAATTAGGATGTGTCATTTTGTGGTATATAGGGAAGATGAAGGACATAATTTCAGTATAAATAACTTTTCCAAATACGACGGAATTACCGAGAAAAAAAATAAAAACTAAAAAACTCGTATAAGTCTGAATCTAACGAAGTTCCGATGACTCTAAAATATGCAGCATAAAAAACGTCGTCGATGTTTGTAAGGTTACAATTATTGCGAATCATATTTAGTTTCAGAGAAATCTTTTTTTTTTCTTCTAAATACCCGGTTGAAAAAGACGATTTTCAAAAAAAAAAAAACGCATGCTAGTGAAATGGGGATACGATATATTGCATTTAAATAACTTAAACTATCCGTTTTTTATATCAAAAAGCAATGTCCGAAAAATGATCTTCATAAAACACTGTGCTATGGTGTCCCAGGAAAGTGTCTATCTGCGTGTCAAATTTCATTCAAATGCGTTCAGCATATTAGACGTGACGAGGCAACATACAAACTCACTCTCTCATTTATAATATTAGTTAGGATGGTGAAAAAAAGCCGAGGACAAAATAAAACCAACCAAAATTTCTGTAAAAAAAATCATTTATTCACGAAATTATCGAAATAAATGCTTAAAATTAAAATTTTCAAAATACATACAATAGAAACTTTAATAATATTGTAATAATTACATTTTACATGCTTTGATGCGTGCCATTCTAACGTTAAATAATAAAATACAAATGGCTAACAAATATTGCCATGCCAAAAAATTATAAGTACATTTAAACAACTGCAAAATACATTGACACCACAGATCATGCTATTTTTCTGTGTTGCAAAACAAAATGGCGCCCAATCGAAGTTGATTTTGAAGGATAACAGCTGCAATACCAGAGACATCGCAGAGGCTTTCACAAGCTAAAAGTCACACTTTCGGAACCCAGAACTTGGATATGGGTCCGCACAATAATTTTTTATTGTGCCTAGAACTTGTCGTTATACAGGGTGATTTGAAAAACACCAACAACCTCTTAATAGGTCATTGTACTCATCATTATGAACAACTTTTACTATGGGACCAAACCTGAAATCGCGACAGCTGTTTTTTTAGCCCATAGTAAAAGTTGTTCTTATTGCGAGTTTTGTGCACACGAACTAAATTACTGTTCGACGCATTTATGCCGAGTTCTGTGTAACGAAAGTGTTGACAAACAACAACGCTTTTTAATTTCATTGGATAGAAATCTTTCCAACAGGGATCGATCTACTAGGTTAAGCAACGCTTGCCGCGGTTAGTCCTTGGATCGGTGACCATCTTAATAAACCGAGACTCCTCCGTGCCTCGGAAAGCACGTTACGCTGTTCAAGATTCAAAGCACTTTACTGGCGCTTTTGGATTATTAAGGTCAGTCAAAAACATGAAGCTACTTTCAGCTGTTGCTGTTATTCCCAGATGTAATTTGTAGATCTTTGACAGTCGTGCCCAGTAACTGTGTTGTGGAGGTCTGGTAGGCATAATCAGCCTTGTAATGTTCCCACTGTTGGGACACAGGCCTCCACTGTAGGAGAAGGAATGGGCCGTAATCCAGCACGCGGGCCCAGTGCGGGTTGGTGAATATCACATCTCTTCGAATTTTTGGTTCTAGGACATGCCGGTTTCCTCACGATGTTTTCCTTCACCGTTTTGAGAGCAGTGATGAAGTTAATTGCACAAAGTAATGCGCCTGCCTGGGTTTGAACCCGCGACCTATAATTCGTAAGTCGGGGCCGTTACCACTCGGCCACCACTGCTCCATGTAAAATACTGATATTCAGCTGAATCCGGTTTGACTGAAAGCCGATCCCAAAATATTTTAACGTTGAAAAACAGCAAATGTGGTTTCAGCATGTATTGCTAGAGCATTACGATCAAAGATGGCATATTTACCTATGTATATTTTTCTATAGCGAAGATACATAACAGTAAAACGTCTTAACGGTAGCAATTTGCCCTTGATCTCGCCTCTATGGCGTTGCAATAAGAGCGTTTTTCGAAAAACAAGTATGCACAGAGGATATACTATGAATTAAAAATACTGATTTGAAAGATACAACTGTTGAATTTGAAATTTAAAAGGTATAAAAATATCTGTTTGGCCATCTCTAAACAAAATGCATTAAAAATCAACAAAATCTAAATTCTATAAGCTACTTTTGTTAATACACAAAATGCTTCGATTATAAAATCTTTTAAAAATATTTTTAATATTATTAAAATACTACTTCTATAATTATAACTTTTGTTTCATGCATATTTTATTTTATCTGTGCGATACATACAAATATGTATATATTTTATTACAAAAAGGCAAAATTACATTCTGCCTAGCAAGTGCAACCTTTAAAAATATTTTAGTTTAATAATTGTAAATAGCACAGTTGTATTTAATCATAATTATACTAAAAGCATGTTTTTAAAATCCAGCTAAATGTCAAAAATACGATTTATTTCTATTTTTAAATGTCTAGCAAATAATTACAGGTTTAACCTCGGTTCCTTTAAGCCTGATCTAAACTCATCACTCATATCTCAAAAGTTTAAGCAAAGATGTACCTATAATACTCCAATATATCACCACTTATAAGTCCCATGCTATAAGGAACGTGCGCGGCGTTGACAACGCCATCTAGTGTTGCATATTCGAAACTTTAACGTTACGAAAACGTGCTTGAAGTAAACAGCGCCATCTAGCGTCAAAATTTCGAAACTCAAGCAAAATATAAGCAGTTATGCCTGCACGTTACCTATAGGGTGTGAGTTGCTATCAAACGGGCACACATCTTAACTAATAAGAAATTCCAGATGGAAAAACCCAATAACGCTGCCCGACCAGGGGCCGTATTATGACCTCTTAAAACCATCATGTTTTCGGTGTGAAAAAGAGACGGAGCTATACAGGACGAATAGCACTATCCTTTTCTCACACAGAAAACATGATGGTTTTAAGAGGTCATAATACGGCCCCTGGGCATTGGAATAAGGGTTCAATGCTCGACAGAAGCGGTGTTCACCTGATGGTAAACGATGATGTGGTCGACGATGGAGCACGCTTGTCTAAAATCCATAAAACTATTTATCCAGCCTTTTGGTAATTTCAATGTGACCGAATAGGGCATTTTACTGAAAAAATCTAATTAGTCCGTCAGATAGATTTCCAAAAGATATAGGACACGTTTTATTTTCTTTTCTCACATAAACAAATAATGCAGACGATACAGTGCATTAAAAACTCGCGTGACGTCACTACGTGCTACATTTTTTACTAGCGTCGTGACATCACCAGCCCGTCATCTTGAACTTTGATGCGCTTTATCACTACATAGTATAAAACAAAGTCACTTCCAACTGTCTGTCCCTATGTATGCTTAAATCTTTAAAACTACGCAACGAATTTTGATGCGGTTTTTTTAAATAGATAGAGTGATCGAAGAGGATGGTTTATATGTGTAATAAATGTATAATATAGTAGAGATTTAGTATCAGCATTGCACCCGTACGAAGCCGGGACGGGTCGCTAATCTATATATATTATATTTTTTTAACGATTTGAAATGAAAAAAAGAAGTAGCTGTCCAATATTTTTTTGAAAATCGGTTGGACAGAATAGAATTATGATTTTTATAACTAGTAAAATACCCAATTTATTTATTGCCACGTTTTTATGCACACATTTTATTTTCGCTGAATAAAAAAACGTATTTTTTTAAAGCTGTTTTTAAAGTGACGTTACTGAGTTCACCTGTAAGGAACCGAAGTTAAAGTTACTACTTATCTAAGTATCGCACAGTTAATAATTTTAACTTTAAGTTAATTTGAATGACAAACTTCATACAAACTCTTACAAACGGAAGGCACTGTGATCAGCTATGTTTTATTAAATAAAATATGACTTATATACTAAAATATTACTTAAATCAGTTGGATTTTTGTTTTAATTCAGTAGTCACTCAGTTACCGAGCAGATAGGTCGTCAGTTTATCTATACTAATATTATAAAGAGGAAAGATTTGTATTTTTGTATGTAACGAATTAACTCAAAAACTACTGTACTGATTTCAAAAATTCTTTCACTAATTAGAAACCTGCATTCACCCTGAGTAACATAGGCTATATTTTATCCCCGTATTCCCACGGGAACGGTTACTACGCGGGTGAAGCCATGAGGCGCTGTTAGTATAACATATATTATTCAACTGCTTGTTTATACATAGTTAAGACTGGAGTCTGCCTCTCTATGAGAGGTGTAATCTTTATTTTTTTAATTGTGAGGTGTTTGCTCTTGACTCTAAGTCTAGGTCACAGGTGACAGAGACAAAGTCTACGATGGAATGAGCTTACCCAGAAGAAGCCTGTTCACTCTAACTTTGAAGAAATTAGGGTTGAATGCGTTCGGAAACACAGATGCAGGCAGAGAGTTCCACTCTAACACGCGGACACAGTGCGAGTTGGCGGATGCAACGAATCTTTGATTATATTTTCATAAGTTTATTTATTCTAGATTTTGAACGTTGTAGGTTTTTTTTTCAAATTATTATTTGTTAGTGAATTTGATCTCAATATTACTTAGAACGATGAATTAGGATTACGATGGAACAAATAAGCCCAGAAGAAAAAATAAAACATTCACATAATTATGTCATGATAATTACGTGCAATAAAATATTGATTATAAAAATGTAATAGGCTGGACGAAAACTATCGAATTAAAATCAAAAAATCCAACTGATCGTTTCGTTAACAATTTCTTATACATTGATAAGGTTTTTATGATATCTGTGTTCTGTAAAACGTTTGTACAGGCTATTAAAATAGATGTTTTCTTGTGTTTTATTTTTTAAGATTGTTTTGTAATAACTCTTCTTAATCGGCCGAAAGGGAGACGTAAGAACATAGATTTAAAGAGTAAAGGATAGGGCAGCCCAAACATTTGGTTATGTTCACCGGACAAGAAAAATTGCGATTTTAAAGTCACACGACCACTCCCGAAGATTGCCGAACGTAGCCCGAGTTCGCTTCGATCTATACGGGCCAATTTGTGAGGTCAATAAAACGTGCGGATTGCCCTTTCTTTACTATCAAGGAAGATTTTTTTTTCGATTGATATAAAAATATTTAACAATTTTACCGGCTTTGTTTCAGCTGTTTTAACAACAAAATTTATACTTTTACGTTCATTTCCTTTTGCGTTAATATTCGAGGCCGATTTTGTGTGATGAGCCCATTATAAAAAAGTAGATTATACATAGTGACGTTTCATAGTATTTCCATTAAAAAAAATGATGTAATTAGCAATTTACTTTGTCAATGTCTTGTAAAATATGGCAAAAGTCGGGATGTTTTTAACATGTTTACCTAAAATTAGGTTTGAATTGTAGATATAGTTAGGTACATAGATAAGTTTTCAGCATAATGATGACTTATGGTACAAGATCCTCCAGACATAACTTATATTCTTATTAACAAAATGTGTGAGATGTAGTAGCTTAAGTAAATACCTTGAACATAAGCATGCTATCTGGACAATTTTTCTTTTTTTTGCCACTGTAAAAGACCATATTTTACTGAGAAATTAAACTTTTGAACGGCAGACCATAAAATACCTCGGCTTACCACGCAAAGCCACTAGTTCACCGTATAGTTTGTCACATATGTGTCACGTTGATTTATGGGGTAAGCTTTCATTGTCACATACATATGTGTGACATTAGCGTTCAAAAGGTTAAGTAAGGTCTGGAACATCTTGCATAGTGATAGTTTTTTTCTAAATTGTTCTTGTAAACTGGTACTGCTACAACTTTTCAGCATCAAAGGTTTTCTAGGTAAAATCAGGACGCCAGATGGCGCCACGAGGCTGAAAGTCCTTTTCTTAGAAAACGTAATTTTTATGTAAATCATCACATTGAAGTAATTTTAACTTGTGTCAGAAAACATAAAGCAAGCTGATAGATGGCTGGATTTGACGCCTCTGTGCTGCCATCTGGTGATTCCCCATGGGTGTTTGACCGACTTTTGCTTAGTAAATTAAAAATATATGTTAATCTACATTTAAACAGGCTAATGTACGGCAAAGAAGAGTTCAATACAACGTTTACTTCTTCAGCAATCTCTCTTCTTCAGGATTTGTCTCCTTGTCCGATTTGAAAGTGGAATTCGTGTGAGGACTTGCTGATGTCGGTGTGAACTGGAAAAAAATACGGATTATATTAGATTATTATAACTATAGTTCTGAACGATTTACGACATGGCAGCTCCTCTAATTTTTCTACATTTTCATGAATATATTCCCGTCTTATCTTAAAAAGCGCTTCAAATAAGCGTTAAGCGTTAAGCGTATATATATCGCGGGCCCAGTGCGTGTTGGTGAATGTCACATGTTTTCGAATTTTTGGTTCTAGGACATGCCGGTTTCCTCACGATGTATTCCTTCACCGTTTTGAGAGCAGTGGTGATGAAATTAATTACACAAACTAATGCACCTGGCTGGGTTTGAACCCGCGACCTACAATTCGTGAGTCGGGGCCGTTACCACTCGGCCACCACTGCTCTTCGTTTCGTTCGTTGATTATTTTACTTATAAATAAGGTAAGTAAGAAAAACGGTTACCATTTTCAATATTTAATTTTAGGAACGTCCATATTATTCTAGCAGCGTGAAAAATAAAATATAACATTTTTAATAGGTAATTACTGCATTAAAGAACAAATTTAATAATTAAGTTTGTAAATATTAAGAAAACGTTTAAAAATTGTTATAAGAATATGTACCTATTAATTTTATTTCGACCATTAATTTTATACTTTTTGCTGTGCCCTACAAGGTCCATAATTGTACTTGGCTTTAAGCCTATTGTAAGATCTTCAGACATTATGGAATGCAAATAAAGATATGAATATTAGTTACATAATTAGCCTTTAATGTTCCTTCTGCTGAGACACAGGTCTGTCTGTAAGACACAGGACTGTCGATAAGACACAGGTCGACCAATATGAATTTAGCAGATTACGAACTTTAAAATGTCAATGGGATCGTGTTGGTATGACAAATTTATAAAAATAGCAGACTTGGGGCCCTGGAGCCCAGAAACTATTTATGTAAAATATATATCTTATACATAAAATTCTCGTGTCACAATGTTAGTTACCATACTCCTCCGAAACGGCTTGACCGAGTTTTGTAAAATTTTACATGCATACTCAGTAGGTCTGAGAATCGGCCAACATCTATTTGGCCGATTTTTATAATTTCTATCTATTTCATACCCCTAAATATTAAGGGTGGTCCACCCCTACATTTATTATTTATATTTTAGTCAAAATTTTTTTATGATACAGAATACAAAAATACATACAACCCTAAATTTTCACCCGTCTGCGATAACCCTAAATACTTACTTATTTGTATTTTATATGGCAAACAACGTTTGCTGGGTCAGCTAGTATATATATATGTATTGCGAAGGCGACAGCCGCGTCTATTGGCGGTGCCCAGGAGTAGGACCAATCTACTGAGTAAAGCCCCTATAACGCGCGCCTTGCGTGTACTTAATGACGTAGCAGACACTATAGATATATTTACTTGTTCTCTAACGGTCGAACCCAATAACCGATCTATCGCATACTGGAGATAGAAAAACAAATGAAGCAACAGAAAAAATTATATAGGTTTTCTGTTGTTTCATTTGTTTTGCTATCTCCAGTATGTGATAGATCGGTTATTGGGTTCAGCCGTTAGTGAGTTCACAAAAACTACGATGTACATAATATGTTATGGTAAATAATAAAACTGTAAGTATGGCCACACTATTGAATTAGGAAATTCCTGTAATGATAGTGATGTCGAGTTAATAAAAAATAAATAAATGTATATATTTACCACTTTAGCGTTGTCACCGTGAGACCTATCCTCTCTGATCTCTTCAATCACGGTGCGATTGTTCTCGCCTTCGCGCAGCAGCTGCAACAAAAACATTCATCAGTTTATTTTTCACTAGCAGCGCCCCGCGGTTTCACCCGCATAGTTCCCATTCCCGTAGGAACACGGGGATGAAGTATAGCCTATGCCACCCGGGGATAGTGTAGCTTCCCAACAGTGAATGAATTTTTCAAATCGGTTCAGTGGTTTTGGGGCCTATTCAATACAAACAAACAATCATGTTTTCCTCTTTATAATAAGTTGACCTTTAAGGTGAAGGCACGTGAGCATATTCGCAAGAAGTTGGTAGAATCATCACAGCGTTAATTCGTTAGATTCCGTTTTTCTCAATTGTGTTTTGTCCTTGTTATTTTTATTTGTATGTATGTATCTATGTATTTATGATTGTATTTTCCCTCTCTGTTTGTCATTATTTTATGTTGCACCTGCCATGTTGTCTCTGCACTACCTTAAGGTCGACTGGTAGAAAATGCCTAAGGCATTAAGTCCGCCTTTGTACAGTTTTTTACTAGTTCATAAAGTTTTAATAAATAAATTAGTATAGATAAAGATTTATTACAATTTTACGTTGTTTACAATTTTACGGTGGTACATACAGGTCGTGTTCGTCAAATCATATGCGATAGATATAGGTTACTCTCTGAGGTTGGCTCTAGAGGAACGCACGAATAGGGTAGCTGACAAAAAAAAATCTAATTAGTCCATCTGATAGATTTCCAAAAAATATTTGACACTTATTTTGTCTATTTTCCTGTAAATTAAAAAACGAAGACGATGCAGTGCGTTGAAAACCCGTGTGACGTCATTACGTGCTACAATTTTTACCACGTCGTGACGTCACAAGCCCCCACTCCTGATCTTTGATGCTGTTTATCTTCGTCAATTTTTATTGATTTGACGAGCAAAAAAAATACGTGTCCAATATTAGATTAGTCCGTCAATTAGATTATCGAAAAATATTGGACACGTACTTTTTCCTTTATCAAATCTATAAAAACTGACGAAGATGCAAAGCATCAAAGATCAGGAGTGGGGGCTTTTGACGTCACGGCTCGGTAAAAATTGTAGCGAGTAGTGACGTCACACGAGTTTTCAACGCACTGTATCGTCTTCATTTTTTGTTTACGTGAAAAAAGAAAAAATACGTGTCCAATATTTTTTGGAAATCTATCAAACGGACTAATCAGGTTTTTTTAGTCAACTACCCTATTGTACCCGGTGTGGCAGGTTACGCAAAAGATATTTTATGGAAATAATGCACCCCTTTATATTCTCACAAAGTGTAACAACATATTTCACGATTGTGACCTCGACATATTTTCAGGCAGCATCACTAAATTTAAAAAGAGCTCTGCTTAATAATATGTAATTTCAGCTTAATTATTTTTTGTCGGTATATTTCCTTTTGTTTGTGTGTCTTTTTGTGTGTGTGTTTTTAGTTCAATTTAATTTAATCTTATTTAACGTAATTCAATCCTATTTAATTTAAATTAATGGGACGAAGGTTTTTTTTTGTAGTATTAAATGGTATTAACACAGTTTATAATCAAATTTTTATCCCTTTTTCTATAAATTAAAATTAATTATTTAATTATTATTGTATAATGATATCTCATTCAATTCTGTGCTTACCTATAATTTAGATGCATGCAATGCTATTATAATTTTTAAATTATATGTATTATGTCTTTTGTGTGTATTTAGTTGGTTTGCCTAAATAAATAAATTGTATAGTGTCACGTGTATTCAAAAGATTCTAAGCATTTATTTCAATTAAACCCTTTACAGGCACTTTTGAATTGTCAAGTCGAAAGAGGTGAAGCTATCTGCACGTTCCAAAGCGTAGATCTCTATGGAGAAGAACGTGCAAGAAACTCCACGGTATACTGTTAGCGGTATGACATACCTTGTCGACTTCGGGCTCGATCTGTTCGTTGGTGCCGCCCCTGCCCAGCACGCCCTTCTCCATCAGCGTGGCGCGCTTGGCCGCCAGGTACATGGACCTGAAATGATGCATCACGTTTAATATGCGTTCAGCTTAGGAAAGAACCGACAACCGTTGGGGTAAACGAGTTCTAGAGTGGAGACCGCGTCTCGGCAAACGTAGTGTAGGACGTTCTCAGGCACGGTGGAGTGACGATTTGCGCAGGACGGCAGGCAGAAACTGGATGCGAGAAGCCGAAAATAGATCTAAGTGGCGTGCAAGTGGAGAGGCCTATGTCCAGCAGTGGACTGCAACAGGCTGTTGATGATGAGGACGCTTAAGAAAGTAGCCCCCCCCGAGCGGCGCCCTGGACAATTAAGGATCGGTAACGTAATAGTCTAGCTGACTAATTCTTTCACCACGATAACTCAAACTCAAAACGACCACAAAGACCACCCAAAGGTTGACTGTTAGAAAATGCCTAAGGTATTAAGTCCACCTGTGTACATCTGTGTGCGTAAAGTATTAAATAAATAAAGACAGGACTAGGTAACGTAAGTCTAGCTGACTAATTATTTCAACGCGATGACTCCTCAAACTCGACCACAAAGGCAGCACTCGGTAACGCTCAGTCTAACTGACTAATTCTTTCACCACGATGACTCAAACTCAAACTCGACCACAAGGCAGCACTCGGTAACGCTCAGTCTAGCTGACTAATTCTTTCACCACGATGACTCAAACTCAAACTCGACCACAAGGCAGCACTCGGTAACGCTCAGTCTAGCTAATTCCTTCACCACGATGACTCAAACACAAACTCAACCACAAGGCAGCACTCGGTAACGCTCAGTCTAGCTGACTAATTCTTTCACCACGATGACTCAAACTCAAACTCGACCACAAGGCAGCACTCGGTAACGCTCAGTCTAGCTAATTCTTTCACCACGATGACTCAAACACAAACTCGACCACAAGGCAGCACTCGGTAACGCTCAGTCTAGCTGACTAATTCTTTCACCACGATGACTCAAACTCAAACTCGACCACAAGGCAGCACTCGGTAACGCTCAGTCTGACTAATTCTTTCACCACGATAACTCAAACTCAAACTCGACCACAAGGCAGCACTCGGTAACGCTCAGTCTAGCTAATTCCTCCACCACGATGACTCAAACACAAACTCGACCACAAGGCAGCACTCTGTAACGCTCAGTCTAGCTGACTAATTCTTTCACCACGATGACTCAAACTCAAATTCGACCACAAGGCAGCACTCGGTAACGCTCAGTCTAGCTAATTCTTTCACCACGATGACTCAAACACAAACTCGACCACAAGGCAGCACTCGGTAACGCTCAGTCTAGCTGACTAATTCTTTCACTACGATGACCCAAACTCAAACTCGACCACAAGGCAGCACTCGGTAACGCTCAGTCTAGCTGACTAATTCTTTCACCACGATGACTCAAACTCAAACTCGACCACAAGGTAGCACTCGGTAACGCTCAGTCTAGCTAATTCCTTCACCACGATGACTCAAACACAAACTCGACCACAAGGCAGCACTCGGTAACGCTCAGTCTAGCTGACTAATTCTTTCACCACGATGACTCAAACACAAACTCGACCACAAGGTAGCACCCGGTAACGCTCAGTCTAGCTAATTCCTTCACCACGATGACTCAAACTCAAAGTCGACCACAAGGCAGCACTCGGTAACGTTCAGTCTAGCTAATTCTTTCACCACGATGACTCAAACACAAACTCGACCACAAGGCAGCACTCGGTAACGCTCAGTCTAGCTGACTAATTCTTTCACCACGATGACTCAAACTCAAACTCGACCACAAGGCAGCACTCGGTAACGCTCAGTCTAGCTGACTAATTCTTTCACCACGATGACTCAAACTCAAACTCGACCACAAGGTAGCACTCGGTAACACTCAGTCTAGCTAATTCCTTCACCACGATGACTCAAACACAAACTCGACCACAAGGCAGCACTCGGTAACGCTCAGTCTAGCTGACTAATTCTTTCACCACGATGACTCAAACACAAACTCGGCCACAAGGCAGCACTCGGTAACGCAAAGTCTAGCTGACTAATTCTTTCACCGCGATGACTTAAACTCAAACTCGACAGTGGCATTTATTTGAATATGGGGGGCTCTTGTACATTAATGTATTAATGTACAACAGCCCTCCTAGTCAGGTTACAACCGTTTCGTGTCGAATTCCGTTCTCCAATCGGTAACGCCTCGGTGTCAGCAACTGTAGAAAACGATAGGAAAAGGTAGCCATGTTGACGCGCCTGAGTCGGCCGCTCGTTCTAAAACGACCTATTCTTTAGTCCATGGCGAGCGTTCCTACAAACGTCAAACAGGTTAACATTTAAACTCTGTTTAATTGCTTTAACCATTAATTTTAAACATTTTAACAAAGGATGTAGCGTTGAACATTGTAGAAACGATAAAAATTAATTCTATCGTTTTGAACGATGTGAAGTTGGCTACGAATTGTCAATTCGTTTGTTCTAACCACGTGACTTAACGTTGAGATGATTTCATTCCCATACATTTGAATCGTTTTCGACTAGCGTTAACGATTGCAGATTATCAACAACTTGGCTAGGGGGTTAGTCCAAATATCAACGATTGGGCAGTTGACAGCAGACACAGTACCTGAAGGTCGGTGGAACCTCCCGAGGTTTGCGGGACTTTACACCGTGTTCCGCATACCCGTACCAGTTCAGCTTACCTCTTGATGGTGAGGTAGTACAGCTCGGCGATGGCGCGCACGGAGTAGTCAGGCACGAAGGAGTGGCGCAGCATGGAGTCCATGTTCAGGTTCTGCAGGGAGCCCAGGGTCGATGGGGCTGGCGCTTCAGCTGTGGGAGAACGATATCGGTAAGTTACGGTTTTATTTGTAAACTAGCTGACCTGCGCTACTTCGTTTGTGTCACAGTTTTCATGACTGCTCCGCTCCTATTGGTCTTAGCGTGATGATATATAGCCTAAAGCCTTCCTCGATAAATGGTCTATTCAACCCAAAAATAATTTTTCAATTCGAACCAGTAGTTCCTGAGATTAGCGCGTTCAAACAAACAAACAAACTTTTCAGCTTTATAATATTAGTATAGATTAGCCGACCCGCGCAACTTCGTTTGTGTCACAGTTTTCATGACTGCTCCACTCCTATTGGTCTTAGCGTGATGATATATGTAAGGAGACTTTACGGAGTAAGGAAACAGGATCAGCGATTAGAATTAGTATTGAAAAATGTAATATGTTTGAAAATTAGAAAACTTAAATTGAAATTATGATCGGCCAGAACCAGGACGCACACCGTTACAATATATAGCCTATAGCCTTCCTCGATAAACGGGCTATATAAAACTGAAAGAATTTTTCAAATCGGACCAGTAGTTCCTGAGATTAGCGCGTTCAAGCAAACAAACAAAGTCTTCAGCTTCATATCTATACATATACATAAAATTGGAGCGTTTGTTTGTAATATTTAAGTAACCACTTTTTACTACATGCATACATACATATATACGGTACATACACCAAAATAACATTTTTATAATTCTTGTCTGTCTGTCTGTTCTGGCTAATCTCTGAAATGGCTGGACCGATTTTGACGTGACTTTTATTGGCAGGTAGCTGATGTAACAAGGAGTAACGTAGGACATCGTATTTTTGGGTTCAATAGATTATAAATTCACGTCGCGTAGCGGGACCGCTCCAAACCTAACAATTTAATTACAAATAGTCCTGCCACCACGAGGATCTACTCACCGAGTCCCACGTTCTGCGTGAGCGCCTGCACGCCGAAGTAGGTGAAGGGCCCTGCCTCGAACACCAGGTTCTCGCGCCCCACTGTTACTTCTACACGCCCCTCCAGGATCAGCACGAAGTAGTCTACCTGCCACCACGAGGATCTACTCACCGAGTCCCACGTTCTGCGTGAGCGCCTGCACGCCGAAGTAGGTGAAGGGCCCTGCCTCGAACACCAGGTTCTCGCGCCCCACTGTTACTTCTACACGCCCCTCCAGGATCAGCACGAAGTAGTCTACCTGCCACCACGAGGATCTACTCACCGAGTCCCACGTTCTGCGTGAGCGCCTGCACGCCGAAGTAGGTGAAGGGCCCTGCCTCGAACACCAGGTTCTCGCGCCCCACTGTTACTTCTACACGCCCCTCCAGGATCAGCACGAAGTAGTCTACCTGCCACCACGAGGATCTACTCACCGAGTCCCACGTTCTGCGTGAGCGCCTGCACGCCGAAGTAGGTGAAGGGCCCTGCCTCGAACACCAGGTTCTCGCGCCCCACTGTTACTTCTACACGCCCCTCCAGGATCAGCACGAAGTAGTCTACCTGCCACCACGAGGATCTACTCACCGAGTCCCACGTTCTGCGTGAGCGCCTGCACGCCGAAGTAGGTGAAGGGCCCTGCCTCGAACACCAGGTTCTCGCGCCCCACTGTTACTTCTACACGCCCCTCCAGGATCAGCACGAAGTAGTCTACCTGCCACCACGAGGATCTACTCACCGAGTCCCACGTTCTGCGTGAGCGCCTGCACGCCGAAGTAGGTGAAGGGCCCTGCCTCGAACACCAGGTTCTCGCGCCCCACTGTTACTTCTACACGCCCCTCCAGGATCAGCACGAAGTAGTCTACCTGCCACCACGAGGATCTACTCACCGAGTCCCACGTTCTGCGTGAGCGCCTGCACGCCGAAGTAGGTGAAGGGCCCTGCCTCGAACACCAGGTTCTCGCGCCCCACTGTTACTTCTACACGCCCCTCCAGGATCAGCACGAAGTAGTCTACCTGCCACCACGAGGATCTACTCACCGAGTCCCACGTTCTGCGTGAGCGCCTGCACGCCGAAGTAGGTGAAGGGCCCTGCCTCGAACACCAGGTTCTCGCGCCCCACTGTTACTTCTACACGCCCCTCCAGGATCAGCACGAAGTAGTCTACCTGCCACCACGAGGATCTACTCACCGAGTCCCACGTTCTGCGTGAGCGCCTGCACGCCGAAGTAGGTGAAGGGCCCTGCCTCGAACACCAGGTTCTCGCGCCCCACTGTTACTTCTACACGCCCCTCCAGGATCAGCACGAAGTAGTCTACCTGCCACCACGAGGATCTACTCACCGAGTCCCACGTTCTGCGTGAGCGCCTGCACGCCGAAGTAGGTGAAGGGCCCTGCCTCGAACACCAGGTTCTCGCGCCCCACTGTTACTTCTACACGCCCCTCCAGGATCAGCACGAAGTAGTCCACCTGGATACATGACACACGTTGTAACGTTTTTCCCTCACAGTTAAATAAAAGAGGAAATATGACGTACAATTATATTATTATAAAAATATCTTAGAACTAAACTTACTACTAACACTCGTTCACCTAACCACTACCTATCTAACGCTCTCAGTTATGGTCAAAACACGGAAAAGTTACTTGTTTAGGCCTCTGGGCTCTTGCCAGAGAAGCCAGGCAGTAGGTCCGAAGCCGATGCTGGTGCAGCGCCGGCTCGCAACCTCGGTTGCCGCACAGCGCGAGGCCCCTCAGTAAGGCCCGCACGCGGGCTCCAGCGCTCCCGCGGAGAGAACTTCGTAGACGGTTCTCAGTTGAACCCCGTCGTTATCCTCGGAGATGGTTCACCATGGAACTCCGGCGTAATACTGGTAGATGGTTCTCAGTTGAACCCTGTCGTCACACTCCCGAATCCTGGCTCCTCAGCCCTTTATATAGCCAAGACTCACGTTCTATAATTCATAATTCAAAACGTATGTTTTCTTCCGGAACAATTCAAAATTCAATTCAGTTACGAGTGCCAGTGAGGTTTATAGCCAGTATTCCGTTTACAAATAATCTAAGTGAGAGCGTTCATAAGAATTTTAGAAATACAGTTTATAACATAGCTATACAGAAGGAAAACAGAATATAGCTTAACATCTTATATTAATCTATTAAACACAAATATAAAGTGAATTTTAGTATTTACAAACAGTTAAACCTTTTTAGTAAAGCTATAGAGCAATTACATAAAGAAAAATATTACAGTTTGACAACTCTGACATAAAATGTCACAACAAGAAAATAAATATTAAAAATATTAAAAAGGTGATTTTATATTCAGTGAAATCGTTTAGAATCAACGCTTAAAGCATTCAATAACGAATTCCACTACTAATACAAGCACTTCATTAATTTCAGTATAAGTAACTGAAGATAATCTAAAAGTCAAACTGTGAACATAATGAGATGTTACAATGGATAAAAGGCATAAAATACCTAAAACGTAAGTGTTTAAGAGTACAATATGATAGTATCTGCAGTATGTAAAGTACAGATACTATATTTGTAATATTTTTCTTTATGTAATTGCTCTATAGCTTTACTAAAAAGGTTTAACTGTTTGTAAATACTAAAATTCACTTTATATTTGTGTTTAATAGATTAATATAAGATGTTAAGCTATATTCTGTTTTCCTTCTGTATAGCTATGTTATAAACTGTATTTCTAAAATTCTTATGAACGCTCTCACTTAGATTATTTGTAAACGGAATACTGGCTATAAACCTCACTGGCACTCGTAACTGAATTGAATTTTGAATTGTTCCGGAAGAAAACATACGTTTTGAATTATGAATTATAGAACGTGAGTCTTGGCTATATAAAGGGCTGAGGAGCCAGGATTCGGGAGTGTGACGACAGGGTTCAACTGAGAACCATCTACCAGTATTACGCCGGAGTTCCATGGTGAACCATCTCCGAGGATAACGACGGGGTTCAACTGAGAACCGTCTACGAAGTTCTCTCCGCGGGAGCGCTGGAGCCCGCGTGCGGGCCTTACTGAGGGGCCTCGCGCTGTGCGGCAACCGAGGTTGCGAGCCGGCGCTGCACCAGCATCGGCTTCGGACCTACTGCCTGGCTTCTCTGGCAAGAGCCCAGAGGCCTAAACAAGTAACTTTTCCGTGTTTTGACCATAACTGAGAGCGTTAGATAGGTAGTGGTTAGGTGAACGAGTGTTAGTAGTAAGTTTAGTTCTAAGATATTTTTATAATAATATAATTGTACGTCATATTTCCTCTTTTATTTAACTGTGAGGGAAAAACGTTACAGTTTGACAACTCTGACATAAAATGTCACAACAAGAAAATAAATATTAAAAATATTAAAAAGGTGATTTTATATTCAGTGAAATCGTTTAGAATCAACGCTTAAAGCATTCAATAACGAATTCCACTACTAATACAAGCACTTCATTAATTTCAGTATAAGTAACTGAAGATAATCTAAAAGTCAAACTGTGAACATAATGAGATGTTACAATGGATAAAAGGCATAAAATACCTAAAACGTAAGTGTTTAAGAGTACAATATGATAGTATCTGCAGTATGTAAAGTACAGATACTATAACGTTAAGTATTTAGATCATTTGAAATTGAAAACAATATATCTAGTTTTAATTTCCGCGAATATTAGTGGGTTGCAGGTATGCACCTCCCTCCCGCCCGCTATATTATGCACATCCGCAAAGTAACGCCTAACTCAATCAATTTTATTTAGATCATGGCGATACTGCGCGGGTAGTGAGGAAATCCTTGATCCGAATGACCAGAGCTTGCTGAATCATACAAAGATAAGCAACAAGACAACAAGAGTCCTTCGACAGCCCTTACGCATGAAAAGGGTGTGCTGACTCCATAAGGCAAGTAGGTCAATAATATATACTTACACTAATATTAGATTTTTTTTGTTTGTATGTTTGTACCGAGTAAGGAACCATACATTAATTACGTTACACGAATTTCATGATTTTTGACCCTGCACATTTGTTACCTCCCGCCTAGTGTGACGTCACATATTTTACAATTGTATTCGTGTTTGTTCGTGTTTTACTTAACACTTAGATTAAAATAGATTTTGAAATGTAACGCCCCTCCCACGCCCTTGTCACACAATGTCACATTTCGTTCACCCCCTCCCCCTTAACGTGTGACATAATTTATGGATGGCCCCTAAGCTCCGAAATTAATGGACCGATTTTAATAATTTTTTCACAAATGCAAAGCTACATTATCAGCGAATAACATAGGGTATAATTTTATGCCCTTATTCCCACGGGAACGGGAACTACACGGGTGAAAGCGCGTGGGCTCCTAGTATCCACATAAAAAGTCTTAGGGCTTTGTTGTATACTCACAGGCTTGCCTTCAGAGAAGACGTATCTCTTGGGGTCGTTCTTGTCCTCGTCTCCGCGAAGCTTGATGTGCTGGATGACGTCCTGCTTCAGCAGACGGCGGAGCACTGTCTCCGAGATGTGGTCCGCGCGGAACGGTTCAACGCCTGACGAGAGGAGGTAGGAATTTTATTATCACTTTTATTATTACAGGGCCCTGAGTCTGCTATTACAATAGTGTCAGAATGGTCTATCATTGATCTCATAATGGTTCATTTTTACAAGTTTGATAATCTACTAATAAAAAAGCGTCACTATGACTTTCCAATGGCCAACAGTGATACTCCATTGATAGAAATGGCATAGAATGGTAATCTCGTACATAATGACAAATGAATGACAGACGTATGCAGTAATCTGCTAAAATTTTGACAGTTCCTTTGATCAGTGACCTACCATTAAAACATTGTTGTGCAGTCATTGCTTATAATACCTCGGCTATCAAAAAGCATTACATGACCATTGACCGACCAATGATCGACCATTATGAATTTAGCAGATTACGAACTTTTAGCAAAATGACAATGGGATCGTGTTGGAATGACTAATTTATAAAAATAGCAGACTTAGGAAGAACTCTTTGGGAACAAAAAGATTTTTTTTTAATAAACTGTTGCCTCATTTACTCCTGTATCGTGGGTGCGTTCACAAACATGAAAACTCACATACAAAAGACACCCAGACCCGGATCAATTATCTGTAGGTCATACAAACATTTGTTCCGTGCGGGGATCGAACCCGCGACACGTAGCGCAGCAGCCGAACGCTCGGCCAATTGTGTGGTCAAATTAGTTTGTATCGATGTTTACAGAATCCGTGTCTGTGAAAAAAGCCCAAAAAGTTGGCATCCTTATCACGTTGAATTCCAATTGGGTATTTTACTAGTTAAAGTTAGCTAATAAAAATCATAATTCTATTTTGTCAGCCCGTTGAATTTTCAAAAAATATTGGTTCCGTATTTTTTGTCATTACAAATTGTAAAAAAGTTTTAAAGATAAAACGCATCAAAAGTTCAAGAGTGGGTGCTGGTGACGTCAAATCGCTGGTAAAAATTGTAGCACGTAGTGACGTCACGCGAGTTTTCAACGCACTGCATCGTCTTCATCGGTTTTTGGGGTTCAAAAACCGATGTTGATGTTACCCAAAACGGCCTAATAATATAACTCTTAATAATGATTCTGCATTAATCAGGTACTTGTCTTTTTTTTTTTTGTATTCTCAAACAATAAACATTGTGTAGAACATTAAGTACATCATATTATTGTACAATAAAATTGTCACTTGCAAAACAATTTGTACAATGAAAGCTAAGTACATAAGTAAAACATCCAGTCAATCAATTAAAAAGATGTCTAAAAAAATGTCAAAAATAAATCCAGATATAATGTCAAATGTACGTTATGTCAGATGATCTGCGCGCATACCATGAGGTGTTAAAACGTGAGTCTTCCGAGCGAGAAAGAGGGATAGAGTTACACACCCTATATAGCTCCATCCCTTTTTCTCGTTCGGAAGACTCACGTTTTAAGACGTCATGGTACGCCCGCAGGTCTCAAATAAATTTTTAGCAGGGAACTGAAGATTAAACGGAACTCGCGCTCAACAATTGCACCAGCGCCTGTGAGACCAACAGAGGTCGAAAGCTGGTCGTTCCATGTAAAACACTGGTATTCAGCCGGATCTAAGGATCCTAAGGATCACCTAGTAGACAGATGCTGCTGGTCTATAAATGATAAATGATTTATTTTTTGTAAAAAACACTTTTACACGTCAATCATTTTTGGCCGTAATAAAAACTGGATGAGGCCGGTGTTTCCTAGCTGACTACCCTGAGAAGAAACACGGGAACAAACTCAGAGGTCAAGGTCTCTTTTGAAGTCCATACAATTACTTGTTACTGATCTTTTATAGTTAATTTAACACACACTGATTCATTGTTTGTAATTATATAAAACAAGGATTAAAAAAATTGTAAATGTGTGAGTACTATGTCCCTGACTAGCAAATTTATTAATTTTACCTCTGCTGTTGTTTCTTTGTTGTACCTGTTAATAGTATAGTACTTAGTTTTATTCGGGTGCATCGTCCTCACATATAACCAATTGGCTAATGTATCCAATTATTGTAAAACTTACACATATTTGAAAAGAGTAACTAAGAGGAGTTTCTTGTCCGTTCTTCTCCATAAGAATCTACTTTTTACGAATGGACAACTAGAGTCACTATAATATTTTTATTTTAAAATGTTTTGACGTTCAAAAATGCAGTTAATGGTCTAGTTGAAATACATGAATTGACTTAGACTATAGGGTATTTTACTGTAAAAATCTAATTAGTCCGTCTGATAGATTTACAAAAAATATTGGTCACGTATTTTTTCTTTTTCCACGTAAACAAAAATGAAGACGATACAGTGCGTTGAAAACTCACGTGACGTCACGTCGCTGGTAGAAATTGTAGCAACGTAGTGACGTCACGTGAGTTTTCAACGCACTGTATCGTCTTCATTTTTTGTTTACCCTAGTAAAATACCCTATTCCAAATCCAAATTACACAAAGTAATGCGCCTGGCTGGGTTTGAACTGGACCTACAATTCGTAAGTCAGGGCCGTTACCACTCGGTCACCACTGCTCCCAATAGACATATGATGCTGGTCTACTCACTGGTATTCAAGAACTGGAAGGTGGCGAGCACCAGCTGAGGAGACACGTGCACCCTCTGGTGCTCGTGGTGACCCGCGAAGGCTGCGAGGTCCTGGAACTTGTTCACTGGACGGGTCAGACGTTTCTTTGTGCGGTTGTCACCTGGAAATAAGAATATAGGTATTTACTGATTTATTGCTGACGACGGTAAGTCAAGGTTTCAAAAAAACTCAAGGAAACTGTGGAGTAATACATCTATACTAATATTATAAAGAGGAAAGTTTCGTATTTTTGTATGTCTAAATATATATAACTCAAAAGTGACTGACTGACTGACATAGTGATCTATCAACGCACAGCCCAAACCACTGAACGGATCGGGCTGAAATTTGGCATGCAGGTAGATGTTATGACGTAGGCATCCGCTAAGAGAGGATTTTGATTAATTCTACCCCCAAGGGGATAAAATAGGGGATGAATTTTTGTATGAAACTTTGACAATTTTAAACTATTCCACGCGGACGAAGTCGCGGGCAGAAGCTAGTAACGAATAAACTCAAAAACTACTGGACCGATTTCAAAAATCCTTTCACTGTTGGGAAGCTATATTATCTCAGGGTGACATAAGCTATATTTTATCCCCATATTCCCACGGGAACGGGAACTACGCGGGTGAAACCGCGAGGCGCTGCTAGTTAGTTATAATTTTGTAGAAGTGATGGAGAAATACAGATATTACGTTAAAATGAATAGCTTCCATACTCCTGGCTGCTACAAAGAAGTTCCTCATGGAAAAACTCAATAACACTATTTGCCTGACCCGGGATTGTCCATGAAATCGAAATATTTTGGTTTTTTTCATTTGTGAACCATGGCTCCCCCTTTTTATTTATTTAAAATGTTCACTAGCCTATGTTATCCGGGATAACACAACGCGTCTAACGATAACACATACATACATTGATGTCGGTTAAGAATGTATGGTGGAATAGAGAAACTCACAAACATACATACATGAACCCTGAAAACATTACACTCCTATTTTTGGGCAGTCTTGTAAAAAAAGGGTAGTTCGTACAAGTTAAGTGTGTAATTTGAAAATTTGTATGAAATGCCATACGGCGTAGTATGAACCGATTTTAATGAAACTTCACACATATCAGCAGGATAAATAGGTCTAAAAAGTCGGTTAAAAAATTTTTCGAAATGAAAAAAAAAATGAAAATGTTTGTATGAAAAATTTAAAATGGGTCTAATTTAACTGTAAAACAATTTATCGAAAAATATTTCAACTAACTTTTTAGGCCTAAGATCCATATAAACACGGTGTTATAATTCACATAGCTAAAAGATAAGTGTACTAAAACACATAGCGATTATGGAAAGCGCAGCGACGATATGGTACTTACTGATGACATCAGTTTCATCCACGATCTCTGCCTGAATCATCTCTTCGATGACATCTTCCAGAGTGACCAGCCCGACGGTCTCGTACACTGGGTCGCCATCACCCTCTTCTATGCGCTGGACAAAGGCCATGTGCCCTTTGTGACCTGGACACAAATGTTGGACGTTAGTTAATCGTGTTGCAATAGGGTAGTTAACTTTGAAGTTCCATATCTTTGAAGTTCATGATCAGATCATTACTATATGAATTCGGAAGCATAACCTTTCAAAGGAAAAAATAAATTTCTAATTCGGTCCACAATAGGGTAGTTGCCTAAAAAAATCTAATTAGTCCGTGAGATAGATTTCCAAAAACTATTGGACTCGTATTTTTTCTTTTTTCACGTAAACACAAAATGAAGACGATACAGTGCGTTGAAAACTCGTGTGACGTCACTACTCGCTACAATTTTTAGGGAGCCGTGACGTCACAAGCCCCCCTCCTGATATTTGATGCTTTGTATCTTCGTCAGTTTTTATAGATTTGATAAAGGAAAAAATACGTGTCCAATATTTTTCTATAATCTAAATGACGGACTAAACATAATCATATATTTTTTACTCAGGAAACATCCCTATTACGGCATAATCAGCCTTTCAACGTTCCCACTGCTGGGACTCAGGCCTCCTCTCTAGGAGAGGGAATGGGCCGTAATCCAGCACGCGGGCCCAGTGCGGCTTGGTGAATGTCACATGTCTTCGAATTGTTGGTTCTAGGACATGCCGGTTTCCTCACGATGTTTTTCTTCGCAGTTTTGAGAGCAGTGGTGATGAAATTAATGGGATCCCTTCTTTTCGCATAATGTTTTTTGTCCTAATATACTTCGGCATAACGATTTTGGCACAATTTGTTTTGGCATAATAATACTTTGGCATAATTTTTTTAGGCATACATTTTATGTTGGCATAATCATGTTAAAGACTAATTTGTTTTGGCATAAATTTGATTCGCATAACGTTAGTAGGCCTAAAGACTTTTAGCATAACGTTAGTAGGCCTAATGGCTATTAGCATAATATTCTGAGCAAACCAACTAGCTATAGTACCTGTAACAATCAAATAATATTGTTGGTTAAAAAATTAATGTGCTGAGCAACAAAAGTTAGTCACAGAACCGAATTGCTGCAAAACCGACTTCACGTAGTCTTGTTTGTCCTACCCCTAGAGTGTTATTTAAAATCGCGTAGGCGCGTGGGGCCGCCGGAGGGCCGCAGCGCCGGAGCCGTCACAGAAACCCTGCCTGCTGCATGCTGCTTGCTTGCATGCTTGCTTGCATGCTGCATGCTTGTTTGCATGCTGCATGCTTGCTTGCATGCTGCATGATTGCTTGCATGCTGCATGCTGCATGCTTGCTTGCATGCTGCATGCTTGCTTGCATGCTGTATGTTTGCAATGCTTGCTTCCTACAGCGAAAAAATACTCACAAAATTGTTCAATACGTTATAATATATTAATATTTTATTTAGGATATTATGCTTAAAAAAGTTATGCTTTAGAACTTTATGCTTAAAAAAAGTTATGCTTTAGAACTTTATGCTTAATAAGGTTATGCTTTAAAATATTATGCCTAATCATTATTATGGTTACAGACATAATGCTTAAAAAAATTATGCATGAGCTGTTATGCGTAATTATATTATGCGAAATAATAATTATGCCAAACAACATTATGCTAAGTTATATTAGGTCTTAAAATTTTATGCTAATGGATAGGGAACCGAAATTAATTACACAAAGTAATACGCCTGGCTGGGTTTGAACCCGCGACTTACAATTCGTGAATCGGGGCCGTTACTACTCGGCCACCACTGTTCGACCACGTTAAAATATGTATGTAGAAATGATTGGTTTAGGTATTTAAATAATGGTAAACAATTTTGATGTGACATTTTACACAAACACAGTTGTCGCGCGCATTAGGGTAGTTGCCTAAAAAAATCTAATTAGTCCGTGAGATAGATTTCCAAAAAATATTGGACACGTATTTTTTCTTTTTTCACGTAAACACAAAATGAAGACGATACAGTGCGTTGAAAACTCGTGTGACGTCACTACTCGCTACAATTTTTAGCCAGCCGTGACGTCACAAGCCCCCACTCCTGATCTTTGATGCTTTGTATCTTCGTCAGTTTTTATAGATTTGATAAAGGAAAAAATACGTGTCCAATATTTTTCTATAATCTAAATGACGGACTAAACATAATCATATAATTTTGACTCAGGAAACATCCCTATTACTGCATAATCAGCCTTTTAACGTTCCCACTGCTGGGACACAGGCCTCCTCTCTAGGAGAGGGAATGGGCCGTAATCCAGCACGCGGGCCCAGTGCGGGTTGCTGAATGTCACGTGTCTTCGAATTTTTGGTTCTAGGACATGCCGGTTTCCTAACGATGTTTTCCTTCACCGTTTTGAGAGCAGTGGTGATGAAATTAATTACACAAAGTAATGCGCCTGGCTGGGTTTGCACCCGCGACTAACAATTCGTGAGTCGGGGCCGTTACCACTCGCTCCACCACGTTAAAATTACGAGTTTCCCTTAAACAAAATATGTATGTAGAAATGATTGGTTTAGGTATTTAAATAATGGTAAACAATTTTGATGTGACTTTTAATACAAACACATAGTTGTCACGCGCATTAGGGTAGTTGCCTAAAAAAAATTAATTAGTCCGTAAGATAGACTTTCCAAAAATATTGGGCAAGTATTTTTTATTTTTTCATGTAAACAAAAAACGAAGATGATAAATTGCGTTGAAAATCCGTGTGACGTCACTTCGTGCGACGATTTTTACCACGCCGTGATGTCACAAGCCCCCACTCATGACTTTTGAAGCTTTTTATCTTCGTCAATTTTTATAGATTTGATACGTGTCCAATCTTTTTCGATAATCTAACTGACGGACTAAATAGGATCATATTTTTATTCCTCAGGAAACAAATATTGTACTAAACTTGCGCAGTATCGAATAACAAATTCGATACAAACTCTAGCATCGATAACCTCGTTTAACTAATAATTCCCGCTCGCTCCAAACCCCGCACATGTTCAACTGACCGTCAGATAAATTATCTAAATAAAATAAATACGCCATCTGTTATCTGCAATGATTCATCGCTCAACCTTGAGATAAACTCAACATTTTTCAGCGAGTTATTTCAGTATAGGTACCAAAACGAAATGTCTGGATTATCCAGTTGGAAATTATATGTATTAAAATGTGTTTTAATGACGTTGTGTTCATCGTTTCAGAAATATATAAATTCATATTTTTTTTTGTTTTGAGGTTTAATTTGTAGAAAAAGCATTCATTCAGCTTCGTATGACCCAAGGGCTGGCTTTTACCTTGGACAAAGGATAAGCATTGCCATACAGCGTAGTAATGCTGCCAGCCTTTTGGGCACTTCACCAGTGGCCAGCGATGTGGAGGATTTTTTTCGACGCCATATTTTAGACTATTTTAGTTAGTTATGAGTTTTTTATTTAGGTGTATATAGAAATGTTTAGTTATACATAAACAGATAATAATTTAAAGTGAATATATTGAGATTTCATAGTCTCTCTGTTGAGCGATTGAATGAACAATTTAAATGAATGAACATAAACAAAAGAGTGACTGTATTTACAAATGAGTGAACGAACATGATTGTGAAAGAGAAAAAAATAAAAGCGAATGAATGAATGAAATAGATGATTGTAAGAGAACGAAAGGTATTGATGAACGGCTGAACGAATGATTTACGATTGTTTGAATGAACGAATGAGTGTGTTCGCGACGATGCGTCTTAGCTACATAGTATAGGTAGTTATAGGTAGCTATAGTAGTACATAGAATGTTGCAAATAAATAAAACCGCGACTACATAGTATAGGTAGTTATAGGTAGTTAGTTAGCACATAGAATGCTGTAACAAATAAAGCTGCATAGTATAGATAGTTATAGGTAGCTATAGTTGATACATAGTTTGTTATTGAAATAAAACACATTCGTTACAGTTGTTTGCTCTCAAGAGGCAGTATATAAGCCCTTGGAGCCTTTATTTCTTCCAAATAGATAGAATATAGTTAGGTAGGGTATCCTATTCCTTACACATAACAGTAAACACATGGTAACCCTGGTAATCGAAGGTATATGAAGGTAATCAAGGTATATAAAGGTATATATAGGTATATCGGTGGTATATAAGGTAATCGAGGTATATACACACACAGACAGACATACATAGGTAAATAGAAAGGGCTTGGTAATTGAGACCCGAAATATTCAGGTCAAAGGTAGTCGCATAGCTAAAAGCGACACTGACCAATCACAGAGCAGGAGGGTGCTGGTACGTGATTGGCCAACAGTTTTTGATAAATAGCCCTGGTGAAGGTATGCACAAAATAAAACACTTTGCATCTACCCTCTTCCTTTCCCGAAAAAACAAGTCTAGATTCTAGACTTCTAAATGTCTGAAATAGAACCGCCTTGAAAAATCCTTTCAGGGGAGATATAGATGTTTATAGTGTATGCAGGCATAAAGCCGTAATTTAGGTTTGAATAAAACTGTTTATTTTTATCCCCCTGAAACATATACGCTTATAGAGTTGCAACCCCTTAAGTGACAGGGTTGAAACATATGTAGTTTTGTAGAGGGTTGTCGTATCTATAGAGATACATATAGCTGTATAGCCCTCCTAGCATAGTTTTACGGTAAATTCACCCCAAGTAGGTAATAGCTTCGCACCTACTATAGTTTTGTATAGTTTTTGGCATCCCACCCCTACATGGAGGGGGATGAAGGGGTGAATTCGTCTCCGCTGTATGGAGCTTACCGAGGGCTATCCATAAAGGTACGACAACCCCTACTCACATAGACCTAAGCCTAGATATAGCCTAAATTCTAGGATAGACATAGTGAAAATTTAAGTTAATAAACTTCATCACACACGGTGATTTTTTGGGTGTCGATACGGTACAGTTACGCCGTACAATAGTAAAATAGGAAGTTTATTAAATTCGTAGTCATTGTCAAGATAATTTGGATTTATACCTAAATGTAGAATCATATAGTCGCGAATTTCACCCTTCAAATCGCTAAGTGCATAGTGAACAAGTTAAATAGTGTTTTATTGTGACTTTATTGGTAAGCCCTCTATACCTACCCCTATATACTGTGTCAATAACAGCAAGTATAGCAAGTATTCAGCTAAGGGTTGCATCCTCATGGCCCGTAGCTTATAGACGGAGCGTCAACGCGTCTGGATCATTTATACCTAGGTGGGTTGTCACCATACAGTCCACTTTCGAAGAATAGGATAACCTACCCTGGCCACCCTACAGTCCAGTCGATCACGTCCGCCCCGTACATTTTCTGGTCCATCGGAGCCGGATATTTTGAAGATAGCCTGATCTAGCTATTTGGAAGTTGGATTTATCGAACCACGCAGCTACCCTGAAGGCGCAACCCCTATTGTGAAGTCGCACCCCCTTGAAGAAAAAACTACCCTTCAACATTTCAAGACACGAAGGGTGTCCCTAGAAGCTAAATAGAAGTCGGACCTTGAAGAAATCATCCCTTCAAGAAAACTACCCCTAGGCAGATTGATGTTGAAAAATAGTGAAGCAACAACATAGAAGAAATTTAATCAAGCTGAACTTAGAAAATTTCGAACGACTTCACACTTTGAAAATTTTGAGGGGTTCCGACACTTAGAATATTTTTGAAGATTTTGAACTTGGAAATTTTTTTGAAGAATTTTGAACTTAGAAAATTTTCAACAATCCGGGACTTGGAAAATTTTTTGAAGATTTTTGAACTTGGAAAATTTTCAACAACCTGACACTTAGAAAAGCTTTGATCAAGCGGGACATAGAATATTTTTGAAGAATTTGGGACTTAGAGAATTTCGATCGACTTCACACATAGAAGATTTTGAACAGTCTGGGACTTAGAAAAGTTTCAGTCAATCCGAACTTAGAATATTTTTTGAAGATTGGGGACTTTGAAGAATTTTGAAAATTTTTTGAAAAATTTTTTTTTTGGAAACTTGGATTGAAGTTTCACCTGAGGCTTACCAGTGGACTACCGAATAGTTTTGAAGATTCATTGAAGACTTCAACAATGCCGATCACGAGGTCGCATGGCAAATCATCCGAGGCGTGGACAGTTCCGATACAGGATCCAGCCGAGAGGGTTCCTGCTATCCATCATCAGGTGCCGCCGCGTTCGCCTTCATCGTCTGGGACGGCGCGATCAATGCAGCAGCGCAGTGAAGACGTGTCTCCGCCTGCTGCCGCTGAACGAATAGAACAGATAGAAGCTTCAGCAATAGAACGAGTACCTGCACCATTGCCGACAACAGTACAGAAACAGATGCCATCGACCTCAAGGAAGGGAACCCGCTTTGAGACGACTTCAGATAGTACAATGAAGCCGTCAAATAGAAAAGATAGCCGAGTCTTGCCAATGACTACCCGGGGTGACGCCCGTATAGAACATAGACGTCCGCCGTCGACCATTGACAGGTCACCGCGGTCATATAGAAAATTACAGAAGGCTCGCGAAGACTTATTGAAGATTAAGTTGGAGCTTGCCCAGTTAGCACTTCAGAGAGCCGAACAAGAGTCGGACGAAGAATATTTGGACGATAGAAACTCAAATGAAGAGTACGTGCGTTCCTGGCTGGAAGAGGCGCCTGAACCTGTTCCTGATCAGAGAGAGACCAACGCCGCCGAGGGGGACATCCGTGATAGTCGACAGCAACCGCCCCCCCCTGTGGACTTCGAACCAATAGTGGACTCTCGTCGAACGCACATAGATCCAGATAGTGCTAAACAGATAGAGCCACCACCTATGAAGAAAATAGAAGACGATAGGAGCGAGGATAATTTACGTCCATTCGTTACGGACCTTACGGCTGCTATAGCATCTTTAGTTGACAAGAAAACAGAACAGCAGTCACAGAATTCCTCCTCGGCGTCGAAGGTCATTATGACTTTACCGAACTTCAGTGGTGCGCATACAGAATGGTTGTCATTTCGAGCCATTTATGAAACAACTCGAAAATATTTCAACGATGTCGAGAATACAGCAAGACTTAGAAGAAGCCTGCATGGACGCGCTTTAGAAACAGTCAGTTCAGAACTCATCGGCCATGCAAGACCAGATGACATCATGAGGGAACTCGAGCTGCAATTCGGCCGACCAGATTCGATAGCACAGGCCGAAACAGATAGATTGCGAGGACTGACACGATGCAGTGAGAATCCAAAGGATATTTGCTCATTCGCAAGCCAAGTGAGGTGCGCTATAGTAACGCTGCGAGCATTGAAGAAGGATCATTACCTGATCAACGCCGAGCTCATGCGAACCTTGACAGAGAAGCTACCGAACTCGATACGCGTACAGTGGTACCGTATATATACAGAAAAGTACCAGTCCTTGCCAGACTTGTCGCTGTTTAGCGAATTCATTACCGAACAAGCTCGATACTGCAGCGCTTTCGCTCCTGCTGAAAACATCAAGACAGAGGGCTCATCCAACCGACGCACACCGCAGCAGAGGACTCACACAACAACAGAGAAGTCAGCAAGCAAGTGCCGACTGTGTGAGAAGGATGGCCATATAGAACGCGATTGCTCGAAGTTCAAGAATAGCAATAGTAACAAGAGATGGGAAATTGCGAAGAATCTAAACCTGTGCTTCCGTTGCCTGAAGCCAAGAAGAGAGCGGCATAAATGCAACGCGAAGAAGTGTGACGTCAAGGGGTGTACAGCCACGCACAGTCGGCTACTTCATTACGACAAGAAGCCTGCTGCGGTGGCAGCCGAAAAGCCCAGACAGACCGAAGTCAAAAAGGAGCCCAAGGAGACAGTAGCCAGCTCAAGATCATCGTCGAATCACGCCTATTTAAAGATCATCCCGGTCCGGGTCATTGGACCGGCGGGAGAGGCATCTACGTTCGCCCTACTCGACGATGGATCGACCGTATCGTTGATCGATGAAGACATCGCCGACCAAGTCGGAGCCGAGGGCAAGATCGACCCACTGAAGATTGGTGCGATCGGTGACACCATGATCGACACTCCTTGTTCGAAAAGAGTCACAGTGACACTCGCGAGTCAGCATAGAAATAGGGTGCCGTTCAGAGCGCGCACCATACCGAAGCTTAATCTCGCGTCACAGACAGTCCGTGAAGAAGATGTCACACATTGCAAACATCTCATCGACTTGAAAGAGCAGCTAGTCTATGATGTTGGCGCGCCCAAGATTTTGATTGGCCAAGACAACTGGCACCTTCTCCTTGCCAGTGAAGTCAGAAGAGGCCCCAGGCACCAGCCAATAGCGTCACTTACAACGCTTGGATGGACGCTACATGGCGCGCACACTAGAATACTCGGTCAGCAGGTGCATTACGTCAGCGCATGCAGAGAAGATAGAGAAAATAGAGACGATAGACTGAACGAGCAACTTCGTGAATTTTTCGCACTCGAGTCCCTAATAGTTAATCCTCGGCGTCCAGATTCTGATCCAGAGAAGCAGGCTGAAGACATCTTGAAAAGACATACCAAACAGTTGACAGATGGGCATATAGAAACAGCTATGTTATGGAAAAATAACAATTTTGAAATGCCCGATAGTTATGGGACAGCACACAAGCGGCTGATCTCTATAGAAAAGAAGCTCGACAAAGATCCGAGTCTTCGAAATAAATATATAGAACAGATGGACTCGCTCCTTTCAAAAGGGTACGCAGAAAAAGCGCCCAAACAGACCACGCCAGGAAGAACCTGGTATCTGCCTCATTTCGACGTCTTCAATCCCATGAAGCCGGAGAAGTTTCGAATAGTACACGACGCCGCAGCTAAATCGAATGGGATGTCGCTGAACGACTTCCTGCTTACAGGACCGGACCTGTTACAGTCGCTGCCCGGCGTCATGATGAGGTTTCGTAGATATCCGATAGCCATTTCAGGTGACATTACCGAAATGTTCATGCAGGTCAAAGTACGACCTGAAGATAGAGACGCCCTCCGATATTTGTGGAGAGGCAATAGAAGAGAAGGAGCCCCCGACGAGTATCGAATGTCGTCAATCATATTCGGCGCGGCAAGCTCACCGTGCACGGCCATATTCGCGAAGAATTGGAACGCGAACCGGCACATAGAACAGCATCCAGAAGCAGTAGAAGCAATAGTGAAGAACCATTATATGGACGATTATCTGGATAGCTATAGAACAGTTGAAGAAGCGACACATATAGCAACAGCGGTGAAGAAGATACACCAACAGGCTCGTTTCGAAATTAAGAAATGGGTATCTAATGACATCGACGTCATACAGAAAATAGAACCGTCGCTTATAGAGACAGAAGTCGTCGACATCGGCGACCATACAGAAAAGATTCTTGGCCTAATATGGAGACCAAGAGCAGATACGCTGGGTTTCAATCTGAGCCTAGCCCGATTACCGAGTGGCGTATTACAGAAGGAAGTGCCCACGAAAAGAGAGGCGCTGAAAATAGTGATGTCACTATACGACCCACTCGGCCTAGCCTCACCCGTAACGATTCGCGCCAAACAGATACTCCAAGAAGCATGGAGAAGAGGAGTCGACTGGGACCAGCCGTTCGACACAGACTTGGCCACAGCATGGAGAAGTTGGGTTCAACATCTACAGAATCTTGCACAAGTCACAGTACCAAGATGTTACCCAGGATATAGCGACGCCATAGAAACGCAAGTCCACGTTTTCACGGACGCGAGCGAAACTTCGTACGCCGCAGCGGTGTACTGGCGTATCTCTACAGAAGATGGCAAGACTCACGTGAGCCTCGTCATGGCCAAGGCAAAGGTGGCGCCACTCAAGCTCCAATCGATACCCCGACTCGAGCTGCAGGCCGCGGTGATGGGGACCCGCGTCGCTGCAGCTGTCATCCGAGAACACGGAGTCAAGCCGGCCTCCGTGACGTACTGGTCAGACAGCAAAACCGTGCTGACCTGGATCAGAAGAGGAGCTCGAGTTTACAAACCGTTCGTCGCGCACCGCATAGCTGCCATAGAAGAGCATAGTAGAGTCGAAGACTGGCGATGGGTGCCCACTAAGAAAAATATAGCAGACGCAGCCACTCGTGACGTACCACAGTACTTTGATTCGAGACACGAGTGGTTTTGTGGCCCCAGCTTCCTGTATGAAGAGTCGACAACATGGCCAATAGAAAAGCCTCCACTAGAGGAACAGACGGGTGAGGAGCGAACTTTAGTCGCTATAGAAAATATAGATAGAAGACTCACAGAAGTCATACCCGATCCAGCAAGATTTTCAAAATGGGAACGACTGTTGAGAGCGACGGCGACAGTACTACGCTTCGTCGCCAAATGTCGGCCGCCCAAAGAAAATACGTTCTATAAAAGAACGAGGAAAAATATAGAAGCGGATCCGGATTGGAGGAAACGTACAAAGACGGCAGTGCCCCCTCCTACAGCATCAGTGACGTCCCCAGTGACGTCAAAATATAGTCAATTAATAGAAGCCGAATACCTCCAACAAGCGGAGAGGTTACTCGTGCAAGCTGTACAGCAACAGACGTTTTCCCGCGAGTTAACAAGTTTACGTGAAAACGAAGAAATAGACAAGGACAGCGCCCTACGACCGTTGCAAATAGAATTGAAGGATGACGTCATACGCCTCAGAAGTCGTATAGATAGAATCGACAAAATAACAGAAGACGTCAAGCGCCCACCCATATTACATGGCGACCATCGTATAACTCAGCTCTACATAGACTGGACACACCGCAGCTTACAACACAGTGGAACCGAGATGACCATCAATGAAGTCCGACAGCATTACTGGGTCGTCAGAATGAGACCCACAACGAAGATGGTAGTGACACGTTGTTTACCGTGTCGCATTAGGAAGGCGTGCGCACCAGTACCAGCTACAGGCGACCACCCCAGAACGCGTCTAGCTCATCATCAGAGGCCGTTCACATTCACTGGACTCGACTATTTCGGTCCGCTATCCGTTACAGTCGGTCGCCAGCATCAGAAGAGGTACGTGGCTCTATTTACGTGCCTGACCACCAGAGCGGTACACCTGGAAATCGCCGCAAGCCTCAGCGCAGACTCCGCGATACTAGCACTGCGCCGCTTCGCTGCACGCAGAGGATGTCCAACAGAAATACATTCAGACAACGGCACCAACATGCACGGTGCCGACAAAGAGCTCCGAGACGCCTTCAAAGAAGAGGCAAGTCGCCGAGGCATAGTATGGCGCTTCATCACTCCGTCAGCGCCTTTTATGGGTGGCGCATGGGAGCGCCTAGTCCGATGTGTGAAGACAGCATTACAGACTATACTTCACGAAAAACACCCACATGAAGAGGTGTTACACACACTGTTGTGTGAGGCCGAATATACGGTCAACAGTCGACCACTAACCCATGTTTCAGTTCACAGTGACGATGACGAGTCCATCACGCCGAACCACTTCCTCCTGGGTGGTTCAGCCCGGCTGCCGACGCCTGGCGTGTTCACAGAGCACGACATCGACAGCAAGCGCCACTGGCGGCGCTCACAAGCACTCGCCGACCAGTTCTGGCGCCGCTGGGTACGTGAGTACCTACCCGAGCTCCAACACCGGCGGGAGCCCCATAGCCGTGGCCCTAATCTGCAGGTGGGTGATCCCGTACTCATCGCAGACGGCCAGCTGCCTCGCAACACGTGGCCGCGAGGCCGCATAATCGCAGTTTTCCCGGGCGCTGATGGAGAGGTCCGGACAGCTGAGGTGCGCACATCCGGCGGCACCTTAAAGCGTCCAGTGAAGAAACTTGTCCCACTACCAAAGTAAGACAACAGCAGGCGATGCTGCTCCCACAGCTCGCCAACCAACAGATAGATGGGTGATGCTGCCAACACGCGCAGCTCGCCCCCCGTGCGGGCATATCCGGCCCGCTACCAACTTACTTTCAGCGGACAATGAGAGTGTGATGCTGCCCACCGGCGCAGCTCACCTCCTGCGGACATGTTCGGTCCGCATTCGGCTCGCATCAAGCGAGCAATAGCCGGCGATGCTGCTCTCACAGCTCGCCAACAATAGATGGGTGACGCTGCCTACATGCGCAGCTCGCCCCCCCCCCGCGGACACATTCGGTCCGCAATCGGCTCGCACCTAGCGGGCAATAGCCGGCGATGCTGCTCACACAGCTCGCCAAATAGATGGGTGACGCTTCACAGCTCGCCCCCCGCGGACATATTCGGTCCGCAACCGGCTCGCATTTAGCGGGCAATAGCCGGCGATGCTGCTCACACAGCTCGCCAAATAGATGGGTGACGCTTCACAGCTCGCCCCCCGCGGACATATTCGGTCCGCAACCGGCTCGCATTCAGCGGGCAATAGCCGGCGATGCTGCTCACACAGCTCGCCAACCGATAGATGGGCGACGCTGCCCGCAAGGCGCAGCTCGCCCCACTGCGGGCGTATCCGGCCCGCCGCCGCCTTGCTTTGCGCAGGCGACACAGCAGGCGATGCTGCTCTCACAGCTCGCCAACCGATAGATGGGTGACGCTGCCCGCAAGGCGCAGCTCGCCCCACCGCGGACATATTCGGTCCGCATTCGGCTCGCATCAAGCGAGCAGTAGCAGGCGATGCTGCTCACACAGCTCGCCAACCGATAGCTGGGCGACGCTGCCCGCAAGGCGCAGCTCGCCCCACTGCGGGCATATCCGGCCCGCCGCCGCCTTGCTTTGTGCAGGCGACACAGCAGGCGATGCTGCTCTCACAGCTCGCCAACCGATAGATGGGTGACGCTGCCCGCAAGGCGCAGCTCACCCCACCGCGGACATATTCGGTCCGCATTCGGCTCGCATCAAGCGAGCAGTAGTAGCGGGCGATGCTGCTCACACAGCTCGCCAACCATAGACGAGTGATGCTGCCCGCAAGGCGCAGCTCACCTCACCGCGGACATATTCGGTCCGCGTTCGGCTCGCATCAAGCGAGCAGTAGCCGGCGATGCTCCCACAGCTCGCCAACATAGCGAGTGATGCTGCCCGCAAGGCGCAGCTCACCTCACCGCGGACATATTCGGTCCGCGTTCGGCTCGCATCAAGCGAGCAGTAGCCGGCGATGCTCCCACAGCTCGCCAACATAGCGAGTGATGCTGCCCACTGGCGCAGCTCACCACCGCGGACATATTCGGTCCGCACTCGGCTCGCATCAAGCGAGCAGTAGCAGGCGATGCTGCTCACGCAGCTCGCCAACATAGCGGGCGATGCCGCCCACGGGCGCAGCTAGCCCCCATTGCGGGCATATTCGGCCCGCCACCGCCTTGCTTTGAGCAGGCGATACAGCAGGCAATGCTGCCTACACAGCTTGCCACCGCAGCAAGCGACGCTGCGCGCATTCGCAGCTCGCACAGACAGCGGGCCATCCGGCCCACAGCTCGCACATTTGCGAGAGCCTACGCAACAGCCTTGCGACTGCAGGCGACCCACAGCAGGGAAGCGGCAGACCGGCGACTGCACAGCTGCGTCGAGCACCGGCATCGAGCACCGGCGCCGCGCAGCGGGCGACGTGGCTACAGGCGTCGCTCACCGGGTTTCTGCAGCGCCGCGACGTCATCGCACCGAGTCATCGCTGCACTGCACGGCGGGAGAGATGTTCGCGACGATGCGTCTTAGCTACATAGTATAGGTAGTTATAGGTAGCTATAGTAGTACATAGAATGTTGCAAATAAATAAAACCGCGACTACATAGTATAGGTAGTTATAGGTAGTTAGTTAGCACATAGAATGCTGTAACAAATAAAGCTGCATAGTATAGATAGTTATAGGTAGCTATAGTTGATACATAGTTTGTTATTGAAATAAAACACATTCGTTACAGTTGTTTGCTCTCAAGAGGCAGTATATAAGCCCTTGGAGCCTTTATTTCTTCCAAATAGATAGAATATAGTTAGGTAGGGTATCCTATTCCTTACACATAACAGTAAACACATGGTAACCCTGGTAATCGAAGGTATATGAAGGTAATCAAGGTATATAAAGGTATATATAGGTATATCGGTGGTATATAAGGTAATCGAGGTATATACACACACAGACAGACATACATAGGTAAATAGAAAGGGCTTGGTAATTGAGACCCGAAATATTCAGGTCAAAGGTAGTCGCATAGCTAAAAGCGACACTGACCAATCACAGAGCAGGAGGGTGCTGGTACGTGATTGGCCAACAGTTTTTGATAAATAGCCCTGGTGAAGGTATGCACAAAATAAAACACTTTGCATCTACCCTCTTCCTTTCCCGAAAAAACAAGTCTAGATTCTAGACTTCTAAATGTCTGAAATAGAACCGCCTTGAAAAATCCTTTCAGGGGAGATATAGATGTTTATAGTGTATGCAGGCATAAAGCCGTAATTTAGGTTTGAATAAAACTGTTTATTTTTATCCCCCTGAAACATATACGCTTATAGAGTTGCAACCCCTTAAGTGACAGGGTTGAAACATATGTAGTTTTGTAGAGGGTTGTCGTATCTATAGAGATACATATAGCTGTATAGCCCTCCTAGCATAGTTTTACGGTAAATTCACCCCAAGTAGGTAATAGCTTCGCACCTACTATAGTTTTGTATAGTTTTTGGCATCCCACCCCTACATGGAGGGGGATGAAGGGGTGAATTCGTATATATATTCCATAAAGGTACGACAACCCCTACTCACATAGACCTAAGCCTAGATATAGCCTAAATTCTAGGATAGACATAGTGAAAATTTAAGTTAATAAACTTCATCACACACGGTGATTTTTTGGGTGTCGATACGGTACAGTTACGCCGTACAATAGTAAAATAGGAAGTTTATTAAATTCGTAGTCATTGTCAAGATAATTTGGATTTATACCTAAATGTAGAATCATATAGTCGCGAATTTCACCCTTCAAATCGCTAAGTGCATAGTGAACAAGTTAAATAGTGTTTTATTGTGACTTTATTGGTAAGCCCTCTATACCTACCCCTATATACTGTGTCAATAACAGCAAGTATAGCAAGTATTCAGCTAAGGGTTGCATCCTCATGGCCCGTAGCTTATAGACGGAGCGTCAACGCGTCTGGATCATTTATACCTAGGTGGGTTGTCACCATACAGTCCACTTTCGAAGAATAGGATAACCTACCCTGGCCACCCTACAGTCCAGTCGATCACGTCCGCCCCGTACAGAGTGACTGAATAAACTAACGCACTATCGAAAGATTGAGTAACGGTATTTTTTTCAATTCGAGTGAGTGAATAAATGATGAGTAATTGAATGATTGAGTTATTAGTGAGTGAATGACTGAGTAAACATATGAACGAACAATAACTAACATTTTTATACAATTTTTTCAACCATGTATTTGTTTCTTATTGACACTTACCTTCTTTAAACTGCTTCAGCATAACATCCAGCGTGACATCCTCGAACACAAAGTTGCAGGGGTTCTGGTAGTACTGGCACAGCGTGCGCAGCGGCGTGTTGTCATCAGGGTCCACGAAGGCCAGGTCTTTGATGAAGAGCACCGTCACTATGTTGCCGCGGGCGCCTTCGTACACGGGGATACGGGAATAGCCTGCAAATAGTATTGTTGCGCGCCACAATTAAGTATCTTTAGATAGCGGCATTCGGTACCACTAGCGTCATCTAGTATCGAGTAGCAGAACTAGTAAAGTCAAGAACCTTCGAGATTTTTCTATGATAGAACATTCTAGAATTCTCGGGCCCTAGTCAGTCGCGACCGATATGTACGCGAACTTTCTGGAATGTACTACAATGGAAGGTTCTGGAACTACCCGGCGCCCTATATAAGGAGTCAGTATTGTATTAGCGATACAAGTGATAACTTCGAGAGCGATCTTCGACTGCGAACTCAAGTGATTAATAGTGCGATTGTGTTTTGTAATTAGTGAGTCTATAGTGTAATTAGTATTGAGTAATTAAAGTGTTATTTTTTGGTGATTTCATCGGCAGTTTTTATTGTAACGAACCCGAGGCTCGTTACAGTATTGATTAGTATCTGGAGAGTATTTGTTTGATATGGTGGTCAATATCAGGTTATGAGGAGGTACTCATAATCAAAAGTAATTTATTCATACTAGGCTGAGAGCCAGCACTTTATGGACGTCAAATTTTACATAAAGACAGCTCCCCAAAGCGCTACCCGTCACCACTTCCTAGTGTTTTAGCTGGGAAGAAGTGGCGTAACAAACTGCCCAGCAACACATCTGTCTGTTGCGTTTTAAGAACTTGAATTTATAATAATAATTCATTTATTTCTGAGTATACGGTACATACAAGATCTTAATATTAAAATGGATCACGTACAATACCATTGCAGGAGAAGATTTTTTTTTTTTAATTTATTGAAGTTGAAGGTAGGTTTTTTTATTATAACAAGACCACCACAATTTTGTTATATCCTATTATTATAATGGAAGGAAATGTCAAAATTATCACACAATAATAATAATTATCACTATATGTAAAGTACTTAAAAAATTGCAAGTCAGTAGGTATACACACACAAAATGTTAATAAAAATTAATTTTAATATACAATGTAAAGTAATTAATACACGAAAAAAATAATATCCAACAAGGAAATCATAAATCAAATCATCTTCGTCTGCGACATTGAGGTAAAAAGGTAAGTGCAAGGTACTCACCAGACGTTTTAGTCAAAAAAAAAAAAGGTACTCACCAGACTTGACAATTTCCGACATGGTCTCGAAGTCCAGTATGCTGTTGATGGGCAGCATGAAGCAGTCCTTGAGCTTGGTCATCACGTCGCTGACCTTCTTTTTGCGAAGGTCCAGGGCTCCGGAGATGATGTTCACTTCTTCCCTGTCTAAGTCGTTCACGTGGTCTGTTACCTGTGGGGGATTTTTGGGTAAGTTGCAGGGAAGTAGGTTTGCCTTTTAACGTTCCCACTGCTGGGACACTGGCCTCCTCTCCAGGAGAGGGAATGGGCCATAATCCACCACGCGTGCGGGTTGCTGAATGTCACATGTCTTCGAGTTTTTGGTTCTAGGACATGCCGGTTTCCTCACGATGTTTTCCTTCACCGTTTTGAGAGCAGTAGTGAAGAAATTAATTACACAAAGTAATGCGCCTGGCTGGGTTTGAACCCGCGACCTACAATTCGTAAGTCAGAGCAGTTACCACTCGGCCACCACTGCTCTCCGTTCAGTAATACAAGTCAATTCAATTAATTCAGAACATCAAAATGAAATTCTTTTCCAACGAGATCCAAAACTCAGTACCTATGGACTTTAATAAAAAACCAAAAAGGGTCTTTGAAAAGCACCACACAGATTTGACTGGAATGCTCCAGACAGTCCAAACATTTATCAGTTATCACGTAGATCAACTTAGAACAACCGTGTTACCCAGCTAGTGTGTTGTGGAGGTCTGGTAGGCAAGTACCGTGTTACCCAGCTAGTGTGTTGTGGAGGTCTGGTAGGCAAGTACCGTGTTACCCAGCTAGTGTGTTGTGGAGGTCTGGTAGGCAAGTACCGTGTTACCCAGCTAGTGTGTTGTGGAGGTCTGGTAGGCAAGTACCGTGTTACCCAGCTAGTGTGTTGTGGAGGTCTGGTAGGCAAGTACCGTGTTACCCAGCTAGTGTGTTGTGGAGGTCTGGTAGGCAAGTACCGTGTTACCCAGCTAATGTGTTGTGGAGGTCTGGTAGGCAAGTACCGTGTTACCCAGCTAGTGTGTTGTGGAGATCTGGTAGGCAAGTACCGTTTTACCCAGCTAGTGTGTTGTGGAGGTCTGGTAGGCAAGTACCGTGTTACCCAGCTAGTGTGTTGTGGAGGTCTGGTAGGCAAGTACCGTGTTACCCAGCTAGTGTGTTGTGGAGGTCTCGTAGGCAAGTACCGTGTTACCCACCTAGTGTGTTGTGGAGGTCTGGTAGGCAAGTACCGTGTTACCCAGCTAGTGTGTTGTGGAGGTCTGGTAGGCAAGTACCGTGTTACCCAGCTAGTGTGTTGTGGAGGTCTGGTAGGCAAGTACCGTGTTACCCAGCTAGTGTGTTGTGGAGGTCTAGTAGGCAAGTACCGTGTTACCCAGCTAGTGTGTTGTGGAGGTCTGGTAGGCAAGTACCGTGTTACCCAGCTAGTGTGTTGTGGAGGTCTGGTAGGCAAGTACCGTGTTACCCAGCTAGTGTGTTGTGGAGGTCTGGTAGGCAAGTACCGTGTTACCCAGCTAGTGTGTTGTGGAGGTCTGGTAGGCAAGTACCGTGTTACCCAGCTAGTGTGTTGTGGAGGTCTGGTAGGCAAGTACCGTGTTACCCAGCTAGTGTGTTGTGGAGGTCTGGTAGGGAAGTACCGTGTTACCCAGCTAGTGTGTTGTGGAGGTCTGGTAGGCAAGTACCGTGTTACCCAGCTAGTGTGTTGTGGAGGTCTGGTAGGCAAGTACCGTGTTACCCAGCTAGTGTGTTGTGGAGGTCTGGTAGGCTAGTACCGTGTTACCCAGCTAATATGTTGTGGAGGTCTGGTAGGCAACAGTTCCACGTAATATACTGGTATTCAGCTGAATCCGGTTGGACTGGAAGCCGACCCCAATATAGTTGGGAAAAGGCTAGGCAGATATGAGATGATGTAGCAGCTTAACAATTTGACGAACTAAGGACATTTTCCGTACCCTGACAAGCTCCTTCAGACGCTCCCTGTTGTAATGCGTGCCAATTTCTTCACCTAAGAAGTAATCGAGCAGCTTGCTTGTCGGCCAGGCCAGCGGGGCACAGATACCCATCACGATCTGAAAGATAAACATTCATATTAGTACTGGAGAACGTACATAAGGCAGTACTCCTTAGAAAATACTGGTATTAAGATAGAGATTATTGTTCGACGTACATATATAGACCCTAGAAGACTCACACTGCACACGGGGCATCTACCCCATAATCAGCCTTTTAATGTTCCCACTGCTGGGACACAGGCCTCTCTAGGAGAGGGAATGGGCCGTAATCCACCACGCAGGCCTAATGCAGTTGGTGAATGTCACATGTCTTCGAATTTTTGGTTCTAGGACATGCCGGTTTCCTGACGATGTTTTCCTTCACCGTTTTGAGAGCAGTGGTGATATAATTAATTACACAGAGTAATGCACCTGGCTGGGTTTGAACCAACGACCTAAATTTCGTAGGTCGGAGCCGCTACCACTCGGCCACCACTGCTCCGCGTGTGCATCTACCCCGCGTGTGCAATATAACAATGGTTTCAGGATGCGGTTGAGATTGCCCCAGTTCTGCAGCGCGTTAGGCATGTTTGCTGTGGCACGAACTAATGACTTTTATGCCACTACGGGAATAAGGCGCGCGTGGATCACAACGCGCACTCGACCCCGGCCTGTGGCCGTACTACGAAGTGCCAATGCCATCATGATTCGTGTGAGGGAAAGGGATAGTGCTATTCGTCTTGTGTAACTCCGTCTCTCTCTGACACAGAAATCATGATGGATTTAAGACGTCATAATAGGTCGCCTGGTTGTTATCAGACGGCGAGCCACCCAACGCTCGCATGAGGTTTGCCTCTCTTAGCTAAGCTAGCATTACTGCTTTGCAGAAAGAGTTGACCGCTTCCCATGCTTCTGCGCTCCGGACCATGGTATAAACCAGGGCCAAAAGCGTGAGTTCTCTGTCGCCGATCGCCTCGAATTGAAATGTCTCAACTCTTAGCATAGTATGCGCATGCGCAGATTATGAGAGCCTTTTGCCAGCAACCGGGAACAGCTCCAGAACTCGGGCTACTACAAAAATGTTCCTGATGTAAACGTGTTTTACTTTGGTCAACATAGGAATCGAAGATCTGGTCACGCCTTAATTGTAAGCAATCTCATTGGACCAACGGCGCCGTAATGACACTGAACACTAGATTTTAGCACTTCATTGGTGTAAAATAATATCGTAACTAGTTAATAACTTTATACCTAGTATGAGCGTCAACTTACAAATTAGCGGGTTTCACACTCAACTGGTTATCCTCTATGCATTTAATTTTATTTAAAGGGCACAAGTTTTAAGGCATATAGATCTGCAGATTATATCATCGGAAAATTGCAACCTCTGTAAATATTTATTAGTTTGTATATTATGAAGAAAAATAAAATACGTTTTGTCTACAATAATATTATAAAGAGGAAAGATTTCATTGTTTTTTTGTTTGTTTGTTTGCATTGAATAGGCTCCGAAACTACTTGAAAGAATTTTTATTTTATCCCCAGGTAACATAGGCAATATTTTATCCCCATATTCCAACGGGAACGGGGACTACGCGGGTGATACCGCGAGGCACTGCTAGAGTAGAATATATCCCATCCAAATTCCATGGTTTCCAATATATCGGTATGTTATTAAGAAAAAATATTTTACAATTTCACGCTATATTTTACAATCTTACGACGTTTGCAATTTTCCGCTGACACATCCACAAACATACTTCGACCATAAATCCTTTGCTAAGCAATTCCAGTCTTAGGAAGGTATTTTTTAATACTACCACTAATAACCGTGAAAGTTTGTGAGGATGGATGAATGGATGTTTGTTACTGTCACGCAAAAATCGCAGAACAGATTTTAATGAAACTATGCAGTAATATTGGCTAACTACTACTAAAACATAGGCTGTATTTCAATAAGTTAGGAAATACTAATTATACTAGTAATAAACTTCTTTAACAACTTACCTTCATAATCCAGATACTCTTAGCACCCACAAACAGACCGTGCCTTGCACAGACGGCCTGAGGTGTAATCTCAGCAATGAACACAATAGCCAGGGTCGACCCAATAACAGCAACCAACCCAGAAGTCAAATCATCCAGGATAACAGTAAAAGTACTGTTGACCGCCACGTTACTGAGAAGAATGGTACAAAGGAGGTAGTTTCCGTGAGCTCTCACTGGCATAATAGCTCTGGCGTATTTCCTCTCCTTCTCAGTACCAGTATTAGCTATGATTTTCAACTCGGTCCGGTCTAAAGCCATGAGACCCAAGTTCAGACCAGAGAACAGAGAAGCCAGCAATAGAAGGACGATAATAAGAACGATGGAAGCCCACAGCGGGAGGAGCTTGTTGTGTGTTGCCAAGGTTTTCCATTTTTCTGAACCCTGGTGCAAGAAGTGTTCCTTGTCAGAGTTTCTTGCGCAGATGTAGAATCTGTAGTCGTCTAATGGAGGCGGGGCTACCATGTACAGGAGAGCTGAGTCTGATTCTGCGTAGGACACCTGTAGAGAAGAATTGGTTAGCTTATTTATTTATTTATTTCAATAACATGCAATTTGTACCTGCAAATTTTACAAAATTGTTTATGGGTATATAGTGTACAAAGACTGCATAAAATAGTGGGTGAGGTGCTGCATTCCTAGCTAGGTTATTAAATAACCTGTGTTAAGGAGTACAGTGCCGGTCCCCAAGGAAAGAAATAATAAAACCGTACACAGTTTACATCACAGGACACCATAAACAACACGTATACAAACGGATATGGTTAAACACAAACATTTTAGTGTAGTGTAGTAAATGTGATTTTTTTTTAAATGGCTAATACTAAAACAAAAAACTATAACAAAAAGTCACAAGCAAACAAGCTTAGGATGAATAACTTTGCATGAGGTAGATAGGAGATGGAACGCCGGGGTGGATTTAGTCAGTAAGAGTTTGACAGACCTCTCCGCCCGCCCCAGGGTGGAGGACATCCATGGGGATTTGCCCCCGTAAAAAAAAGGATGAATAACTTTGCATGAGGTAGATAGGAGATGGAACGCCGGGGTGGTTTTAGTCAGTAAGAGTCTGACAGACCCCTCCGCCCGCCCCAGGGTAGAGGACATCCCCCCGTAAAAAAAGGATGAATAGGTTTCCATATGAAGTTTTCCGCACAAGGTCAGTACAAAAGGGTTAAAAGCAAATTGACATTCTATCACCAATTACACTGGTCAACTAAAAGAAGCTTTTCGTGTGCAACAAGAAAACTTCACTAGGTACATAGTATAAAACAAAGTCGCCTTCTCTGTCCCTATATCCCTACGTATGCTTAAATCTTTAAAACTACGCAACGGATTTTGATGCGGATGATTTTTTTAATAGATAGAGTGATTCAAGAGGAAGGTTTATATGTATAAAACATGCATATTATAGTAGAGAAAATAATACTATCTCTGCACTCGCGAAGCCGGGGCGGGTCGCTAGTTTAAAATAAAATATTAAGAACATGTTTAAGTATCATAGAACTGAAAATAGAATTATTTAGGCACGCACAGTTTTCCTGTAATATGATTTTGAAGTGGAGCTTTGAAGCGAAAACTGAAGTTTTTAGGTGGTTCTAGTATAGGTGCATTATCAATTTAAAGGATTGGTTGTGTTGCATACTCAACTATCCTTTTATTTTAAAAACATGCCAATTTTTTTTTTTTGTAACTGATGTTGCAAAATTTCGTTTTTGTGTTTTAAACTAAAAACTTCACCATGAATGTAAAAAACTACTCCCTACTACTACTTGTGAGAATCATTTGAATACTTTTTACATATTATATAAGAAGAAAAAACTTATTAAACTGAAAAAATAGCTACATTATTGAAAAATAGTTCATTCCATCGTAGACTTTGTCTCTGTCACCTGCGACCTAGACTAGAGTCAAGAGCATATCCTTCTGATAATAACAAAAAAAAAAATCTGAACCAACAAGATAAAGTGAAAATGATGTTCCTGTTAGTTGTTGTAACACAAAAACAAGACGTGAACAAAAGAAAATAAGTATGATTTTACAATGAGGTTAGGTAGGAAATTGGCGTTCTAATAGAATATCACTTTGTTATAGAAAAAAACGGTCAAGTGTAAGTCGGATTCGGGCATGAATTGTTCCGTACCATCGCCATTATTATAATCAGAGGTCGGAATTATTTTAGGTAGATTTATTTACATGAATTCACAATACAATTGATTAATAGTCGTAAGCAAATTCTCATACTTATACTTCGCCTTTTTTATAAATACGAAAATACTTTTGCTTCTAGCCTAGACTCGTAAGGTTTTGCTAACTCAAACGGCCCATCAGAATAATTTTCCTTGTTCGATTCACTCCAAATACCGCTAAGTTTTGAAGTGGTCGCTTCCGACATTATATTCTGTATAACTTTTGTCGTTGATATAAATTTGGCAACGACGCGCGTGAGTGGTTTAAATTGATTAAAAGTAAAAAACGATTTTTATTTAATAAATCACGGGATTTGAGGCATATCCACTTTATTCTTTCGCTGTATGAAATCAGTGTAAGTACGTAAATAAATACCTCTACCTAATTCCGACCTCTGATTATAATCCACTATTATATTATGACGTTAAAATCGAGCAAAATACTCAAAAAAACACGTCTCGTGTATGGGGACCCCTTATTTTTTTGCCAATATAGCAAAATATACACTCTAGGAGCATTTTATGAGTCTATCTGCTGTCATAATTAAGATCGAAGAAAAAAACGCCTCTTCTAGTAGGTAAACAACCTATATCTATTTTAAATTATATATTTGTTGTTATATCGTTAACAGATATATACACACTCTGTGAAAATTTCAACTGTGTACCTATTACGGTTCATGAGATACAGCCCGCTGACAGACAAACGGACGAACAGCGGAGGCTTAGTAATAGGGGGTTAAAACGAAAATTTACCTTATACTCTCCATTCAGCAAATGATCACAAGTATTGCCATAACTTGCTGGCGTATGCGTGAACGCAATGGTAGTTTCGTTTGTGAAATTCTCTCCGAACAACCTCAAATAGAAGTGAGTGTCTCTCAAGACACTGGTGATCAACTCATCGACAATCTTCGGTTCCTTATCAGACTCCTCAACTCTGAGACCCATCAGTTTTATAGGTCCTGGAGGAGGTAGAACAACTTTAGGTCCTAAGCTGGTCTCTGATGTGTTTGTACTATCAACGGTTGAGTTATCAGCGGTAGGCAGCTCAGGATTTAACACTTCTGGTGCAGCTGTTTCAGCTACTTCGGCCTGGCGACGGGATCTGGCCAGGGATGGAACGTAGGAGTATGATTGGATGATGAGATTCCCGAAGCTTTCATCTTCATCAGCGATTTCATTGTTGATTGGTCTGTAACAAAGAGGGTGGTTAGTGATTTTGACATTGAAATGTTAAAAGTTCTGACTGATTTTGGCTATGGAGGCTGATTTCAACGGAGACTATATATATTGTTGCGCGCCACAATTAAGCAAGGAAGATAGTTGCATTCGGTACCACTAGCGCCATTTAGTATCGAGTAGCAGAACTAAAAAAAAACAGGAACCTTCGAGATTTTTCTATGCTAGAACATTCTAGAATTCTCGGACCCTAGTCAGTAGTCGCAAACTTTCGGGAACTTTCTACAATGGAAGGTTCTGGAACTATCCGGCGCCTTACATAAGGCTGGCACATGTACCGACCGAGTCGGTATTCTTCGGTTAAGCAGTAACCAGCCTTAGTGGGCTGAACTGCGAGTGGTCACATAAAAAAAAAAAGAACCGACTTAGTATTGGATTTGCGATACAAGTGATAACTTCGAGAGCGATCTTCGACTGCGAACTCAAGTGATTAATAGTGCGATTGTGTTTTATAATTAGTGAGTTTATAGTGTAATTAGTTAATTAAAATGTAATTTTTGGTTATTCAATTGGCTGTTTTTATTGTCACGAACCCGAAGCTCGACCATTGGCATTGGACATATCAGTGCACCACCTCTTCCATCAATCGGCAATCTGATACGACGGAGGAGAGATCTGCCATCGAATTATTATTATGGTCGTGCTTTTCGAGGCAAGAGGCTGGTCATGCCGGTGCCACAGCCTCGACTACTTGGGTATAGGTACAAGTTTGGGGCTTTTACATTTGGAAGATATGCTTGGACTCCTCAACTGGACCTTTTAAACTGATGGTTCTCACATCAGTTTAAAAGGTCCTGGAGGAGGCGGGACCACTTTAGTTCCTAAGCTGGTAAAATTGATTGAGTCAGGCGTTACTTTGCGGCAATCCATTTTAAGTTAAAAAATGAAAATAATATATAGTTTTAATTTCCGCGAAAATTAGTGGGTTGCAGGTATGCAGTATGCAGTGCAGGCTGCAGGTATGCAGTGCAGGCTGCAGGTATGCAGTGCAGGCTGCAGGTATGCAGTGGCCTCAGGGGACGTGTTGACTCGCCGACCGTTGAGTCGCAACTCAACGGTCGGCGAGTCAACACGTCCCCTGAGGATGCCTCGTGGAGAGACGAAACACGTGTCGGTATTGGTGTTGGGTTTTGCTTAGCCTTCCTGCATGTGCATAAAATCCATGCATTTGCCTTGTAATCTTGCATGTGCATAATATAGCGGGCGGGAGGGAGGTGCATACCTGCAACCCACTAATTTTCGCGGAAATTAAAACTAGATATATTGTTTTCATTTTTTATCCTAAGCTGGTCTCTGATAGGGTTTGTACCCTCACCCTTTTTTGTTCTCTTATAATTATAATTTATTTATTCTTTCTTTATAATAATGTTTTCAGCATAGATATAATAAACAAGGAGATATGCCCTGTAGCCGAAAATGTATCGGAACCTGTGTCTCCTGTTTTGCCCTACCACCCGGCAACTACTACGAATGCATTTCAGTAAAAGCAATAGATACGCAGTCGCGCACACACCCGCATTTCTGAAATCGGACTGTACTACACAATCAATTATAAACCTTATCCTAATAAACACAGCGTATATTTACAGTAAACCGTGCAACTTACTCACACAAAAACAACGGTGGTTATCGTTGTGCTGTGCAAAAGCAATTTATTTTACATATACGCTATTGATTGACTAAATCGGAAAGTTATCGATTCTGGCATTTATTACGCACACCATGCTGCCCATGTATAACAAATAAATAGCATGAATATGTTGACTAATTTTAAGCAAAGGTCACTAATATATTATCTTAAACATGCCGATTACTATAATGCATTCGAAATTTTATCGAAAGTAAAATACAATCACCATAAAAAGTAAGGAAGTAGCACGAGAATAAGGCATAAATACGATAATTCAAAGCCAAAAGCACTTGAACAATTATTTACCAAAAATTTAATTAAATCTAAGAAAGTTTGGTACACTTTTGTAATATTGCATTCAACAATCGACATTGTTGTCGACAGTGTATCTGCACAATTACATCACTAACTCGCGGCGAGAAGCAGCGGCCGTACTATGCGATACATCGGCTTGCTAAAGTATCGTTTTGTGATTTTTACATTGCTCATCCAGTCACTTAGCGACAAACTTAGGTAGTGGTTAAGGAGCAGTGTTCATTGTAATATGTTATTGTCGCTGTGACATTTGAAAACAAAAGTAACATAGTACAAGCAAGAAATATTTTACGATTTGTTGTTTTTCATGATTTTAAAGACAAATATAGTAAAATACTTGTATTTTGATATGGTAAGTGATTCCATAATTAACAAAGTTTTGGTTAAGGCTTCGGTTTTTACAAGAAAACACTGAACAACACGGCATTCTTATATCTTAATACGATCACGGTCGGAAGCGCACTAGTTCGCGGATTCGACCATTGCGTAAGACATGCTCGCCCAGACCATGTCGCGTGGACGCCGACACGCCCCCTTGCCACTTCTCCTGTATTTTATATTTCTATGGTTTTCAGTATACCTACTATTTCTTTATTTTTATTTACTTTGTTATTGTAAACCATAGTTAAGTGTAATGTAGATGCATTTTTTTTTTCAAATGTTGTAAATGTGAGTACCTACGAATTAACAATTCTCAAAATTAAATAGGTAGGTACTTCATATTTTCTTCACATGGTTTCCTTATTCTATGAACTAAGCATCGGCTAGCCGGTCATTACATGTTGTATAAGATGGATTGGCTGGATTTTTAGGCCGTTGAATGAAAAGGCTGGACAACCAATGAAACGGCTGACATATCTAATGAATTCATTCATATCATCGAAAATAGTTCGTTTCTTTTGCCATTCTTTTTTTTTTAATTTTAGAGTTCTGTAGTAAATTCTGCAATGTTATGATATTAACCTGATTGACATAACCTCTCATCAAAATAGATGTATGTTAGACATATCAACAAAATATGATAATTCCATTTCCATCCGGAGTTTCTTGTCCGTTCTTCTCCATAAGAATCTACCTTTGTGAATGGACGCTAGAGTCACTTAATTATGGTAACTTTTAATGATGACGTTCTAAAGTGCCGTTTAATGGCCTACTTGAAACAAACGTTTTGACTTTGAATTTGGCACACCACGGTTATTGTCTGGTTTTCATAGAACGTCCTTGATCGGTCCAATATTCGTGCTGAAAACCGTTAGCGTAGCTATCAAGCCATAGATAAATATTAATATCGATACTTTCGTGATTTTAACTAATAAAGGAACGGTGTATAAGCCTAGCGGTACCAACCTAAAATAATTGTTTCTACGGTGCAAAGAGAAATCGAATTAAAGCTTCGATTTTGTACGGCACCGTATTAATATCTATACATAGGTATAATAAAATCGTAGGAGCTCGTGGCTAAAGAATAACAGCTGCACAGGTCGATCTTCAAGGTTAAGCAACGCTTGCCAAGGTTGGTCTGTGGATGGGTGACCATCTTAACATACCTACCGAGTTTCCTCCGTGCCTCGGAAAGCACGTTAAGCCGTTGGTCCCGGCTTTCATTTGTAGATCTTTGGCAGTCGTTACGGATTGTCAGAAGCCAGAAAATCTGACACCAGTCTTGCCAAGAAGTACCGTATTCCCCAGTTGTTGGGTTGTGGAGGTCTGGTAGGCAGCCGCTCCACGTTAAATACTGGTATTCAGCTGAATCCGGTATGACTGGAAGCCGACCCCAATATAGTTGGGAAAAGGCTACGCTTATTATATTATAATAAAATCGTAGACTTACTAAGACGTACATTGAACATTTAACGTTAGGAAAAAGACATTGAATTTTTCGTCTGTTTTCTGTATGTTTGTGGAAGCAAAACGCAAAAACCCCTGATCAGATTTAAAATCTAGGTACTTAAAAATACTGAGTGTTATCTCGAGTTTTATTTAGCGTTTATTTCATCATATTGACCGCCTAAATCAAAAGATATTGAATTTCTAAGTTACCACCAATACGAGTGGAATATCAACGAAATAAATGATGAATAAATGTTGCAAAAACTTTTTTTTTTCTCTCTCTCGCTTCTCTCGCAGCCAGTATTATGATAAATTCGTTTTTTACAGAATAAATCCCATGCAAATTCAATAGAATCCAATATATCCGTGTCATAAGAAAAAATAGTTTAGTCTAATAGGTTAAGTAAGTAAGTTAAGTACTTCGGAAATCCAGATACCCTCTGTGAGATAGTAACACTAAGGCGATCTACTAATACTAATTATACAAGTCATTATTTGCGCACCCTTTTACCAACTAGGTATATAAGGATCGGATTCCAGTCAAAAAGCATTTAGCTGATTATATTATCAGTATACAAGTATTTTACGTGGAGTAACAAAATCACTAGCGAAGCATAATAGGGTAGTTAACTATAAAAATCTGATTAGTTAGTCCGTTTGATAGACTTCCAAAAAATACTGGACACGTATTGTTTCTTTTTTCACATAAACAAAAAATGAAGACGATACAGTGCGTAAAAACCTCGTGTGACGTCACTACTCGCTACAATTTTTAACGGGCAGTGACGTCACACGCTCCCACTTTTGATGCTTTTTATCTTCGTCAGTTTTTATAGATTTGATAAAGGAAAAAATACGTGTCCAATATTTTTCTATAGTAATCTAACTGACGGACTAAACATAATCATATATTTTTTACTCAGGCAACATCCCTATTTTTCGGCACAAACGATGTTTTTCCATTCTCAACAGACCATTACGAAAATATTCTCAAACATTAGGTAATTCAATTGACACAAAGACGAGGCAAACAATACAAATACATCCATATATTATACTAACAATTTATGGAGTACGATAAAACAATGTGATTCATACGATACAATCAATGTCAAGTCGTACAATTGGGGACAATATAAGTGGCGCAGTCGAGTGGTTTGTAAATAAGTGAGAGTATTTCTTTATTAAGTCTATGTTTAAGTGCATAGGTATTGAAGTACGGGCTTGTATTTTAGAGTCTTGATTTATTTTACTTTTGCTTTGGAATAGGTTATCGTAAAATGTAGTAAAGCATAATCTACACTAATCTATACTAATATTATAAAGAGGAAAGATTTTTGTATGTATCGAATAAACTCAAAAACTGCTGCGCCGATTTCAAAAATTCTTTACAACACTAGAAAGCTTACTTCATTCTGAGTAACATAGACTATATTTTATCCACATATTCCCACGGCAAAGATAACTACACGGGTAAAACCGTGGAGCGCTGCTAGTAATATTATAAAGAGGAAATATTTGTATTGTTGTGTGTGTGTGTGTACGTTTGTTATGATTAAACTCAAAACTACTGCGCCGATTTCAAAAATTCTTCCACCATTAGAAAGCTACATTCACCCTGAGTAATATAGGCTATATTTTATCTCCGTATTGCCACGGGAACGGCGACAATCCGGGTGAAAAAAGCCACGATAATTGATAAATGATATTTATTTTGTAAGTAGGTTAAACATAACACTTTTACACGTCCAATATTTCTTGTCATTTTAAGCTAGATGAAACCGGTGATTCCTAGCCGACTACCCTGAGAAGAAACACCGAAACAAACTCAGAGGTCAAAGTCTCTTTTAAAGTCTTACTATTATGTTACCCAGTTCATCATCATTATACCAGCCTGTAGACGTCCACTGCTGGACGCCTCCACGCGTGTAGCACCACAACAACCAATCATGTTCGTCTCGCATCCATCAGCTACCTGCGACCCTCACCAAATCAGAGGTCCACCTTGTGGGAGGTCATCCAACGCTGCGTCTTCCAGTACGCGGTCACCACTCCAGAACTTTTCTGCCTTATCGACCATTTGTTCTAAGAGCAATATGCCCTGCCCACTGCCACTTCATTTACCCAGTTACTGAGTTGTGAATATCAGTTGAAATTATTCTTTTTCGTGAAATCAGTAAGCAGTTAGTCGACTCTTCACGTGACCAGAGGGCTGGCCTTTTCTTTGGTCAACGAATCAGCATTGCCATTCAACGTGGCAATGCGGCCAGTGTTCTGGGCACTTTTCCCGTTGACAGCGATGTGGACGAATTTTCCTATGCCCTATGAGTCTTTTCTCCTTTTTACTCCGTTTGTACATATATATATTCTATATTATATCTTGTTTAGTTGTTTTTGTAAATATTAATTTTGTTTTTAAAAGTAACATAATTTAATTATAAAATAATCTCCGTTCAAATTAGCAGTAAATCACCTATCTATTAAGTAGCCATATATTCCGTAATAGACTGATCATAAATTTATCATTACTATAGCTTTCAATATCTTTGATTTATATTACGGCGACACAGACCTATTATTTCGATTAACGCGCACCATTGTGTTAGAATTGGGACATTCAAGGCCATTATTGAGTTTATTGATATGGTTTTCTCTATTACTTCATGATGCGTTTGTCGCCTGAATATGTGCCAACTATTAATTACCGTCTGCTGTATGTCAAATGATTGATGTGTTAAAATAACTACAATGTGGGCCCCAGAAGATGATCGGCTACATTGCAGCAGATTCAGTTAAAGGTGGGACGAGCTGACTGGTATCGACAGGATTCGAAGTAATCTATACTAATATGATAAAGAGGAAAGATTTGTAAAACCGCGGCGCACTGCTAGTCTAAATATATATAACTCAAAAGGGACTGACTGACTGACATAGTGATCTATCAACGCACAGCCCAAACAACTGAACGGATCGGGCTGAAATTTGGCATGCAGGTAGATATTATGACGTAGGCATACGCTAAAAAAGGATTTTTAAAAATTCGTCCCCTAAGGGGGTGAAAAAGGGGTTAACATTTTGTATGGAACTCCACGCGAACGAAGTCGCGGGCATAAGCTAGTAAAATATATAATTACTAGCAGCCCCACGCACTTTCACCCGCGTAGTTCCCGTTCCCGTGAGAATACGGGAATAAAATATAGCGTGGATAATGTGGCTTTCGAATGGTGAAAGAATTTTTAAAATCGGTGTAGTAGTTTTTGAACCTATTCATTACATCCAAAAAAACAAATAAACAAAGTTTTCCTCTTTATAATATTAGTGTAGATATTGATTATTTGATAATTTCACATCCAGAAAGAAAATAAATCATAAATCTACATAAATAAACATAATTAACTCAACAAAAATAAAAAAAACACGCGCCTAATATTTTTGTCCGCCATTACACAAATCGTCCACTGGGCACTATCAGTACAAATGAGGTCACTCGTTCACGCGTGTGCAACACTTCGGCTCTCAAACCGAGGCAGTTTCGTGGCACTAACGATTTGGGAGTAAATATAACTGACGTGGTTGAATTATGTGGGGAAGGGGCTAAATAGTCTGCTAGGGTTGCGGAATTTGTTCGAAAGAGTCACCGCGGCGCTGGAACGTAAACGGCATTAGGAGGAACACGGGTGGGTTTTAGTCAGTAAGATTCTGACACTCTCTTCCGCTCCGCCCACAGCAGGAGAAGTAATTTGATGATTTCCCATCTATAAAAAAGGGACCAAAAAGTAATGTCAGAGGCAAAATAATAATAAATATGCCTATTTATATATGTATAGAGAGCAGTGGTGGCCGAGTGGTAACGGCCCCGACTTACGAATTGTAGGTCGCGGGTTCAAACTCAGCCAGGCGCATTACTTTGTGTAATTAATTTCATCACCACTGCTCTCAAAACGGTGAAGGAAAACATCGTGAGGAAACCGGCATGTCCTAGAACCAAAAATTCGAAGACATGTGACATTCACCAACCCGCACTGGGCCCGCGTGGTGGATTACGGCTCATTCCCTCTCCTAGAGTGGAGGCCTGTGTCCCAGCAGTGGGAACATTAAAAAGGCTGATTATGATTATGCTTATGCTATATATAAAGCAGCAGTCCGGCGCAACTTCGTCTGCGACTTCAAGAGCGAGAAAAAAAATCCGATTTTCCAATATTTTTCATCGATGCTCACCCTTTGGTCGTAGCGTGATGTTATATAGCCTATAAACCTTCCTCGATAAATAGGCTATCCCATACTATAAGAAAATATTTCTAAAATCTCTACTGAAGTATTTCGCACTGAATTAACAATGAACACCAGATAACGCTTAAATAAACACCCATTATCATTTATTTACATTAAAACTTATATTATTAGCGCATTTTTTTTTGTCTACAGTACATTATTTTACTTTATCTTCAAGTAATATTTATCATTGCAAATATAAATAATACTCAAGAAATCCATGTTATTTAAATATTATGACAGACCGCTTAAATGGCTAGACAATGACATAACGTGATTAAAATACCGCATTGTAATAGGTTCGGCTGTTTTGGAGATACGATGTTACAGACATCATATCATCTAATCTCCTGGGCCTCAAGTCTGCTATTTTTATAAATGTGTCATTCCAACACGATCCCGTTGTCATTTTGCTTAAAGTTCGTAATCTGCGAAATTCATAATGATCGATCATTGCTCGGTCAATGGTCTCGTATTACTTTTTGATAAACGACCTATTAAAAGCAATGACTGCACAATGACGTCCTAATGGTAGCCCGGTAGGTCACTGATCAACAAAGGAACTGTCAAAATTATAGCAGATTCCCATGCGGTAATCTGCTATATTTTGAAATACGTCTGTCATTCATTTGTCATTGTGTACGAGAATTCTATTGTATGCCATTTCTTTCAATGGAGTGTCAATGGTTGACCATTTGAAAGTCACAGTGACGCTTTTATATTAGCAGATTACCAAACTTGTCAAAATCAACCATTATGAAATCAATGATAGACCATAATCAGCCTTTTGATGTTCCCACTGCTAGGACACAGGCCCCCTCTGTAGGAGAGGGAATGGGCCGTAATCCAGCACGCAGGCCCAGTGCGGGTTGGTGAATGTCACATGTCTTCGAATTTTTGGTTCTAGGACATGCCGGTTTCCTCACGATGTTTTCCTTCACCGTTTTGAGAGCAGTGGTGATGAAATTAATTACACAAAGTAATGCGCTCAGCTGGGTTTGAACCCGCGACCTACAATTCGTAAGTCGGGGCCGTTAGGTACCACTCGGCCACCACTGCTGCTGCAATGTTAGACCATTCCGAGACTATTGTAATAGCAGACTTGAGGCCGAAAACAGATCTAAGTGGCGTGCAATTGGAGAGGCCTATGTCCAGCAGTGGACTGCAACAGGCTGTTGATGATGAATACCCTTAGATAGAAATGATAGCGTTCTCACACGTCATTCAAATCAGAGAAAGTATAGAATAGAATAGAATAGAAAAACTTTTATTCAGGACAGACACAGCACAACGGTTACAAACACAATTTACAGGAGAAGAAAAGTACAGAATGCGCCGAGCGTGCCCGAACCGAAAGGATTACCACCTCAGCATTTGCTGGGCGTCAGACACCCAGCGCTGATCAGACACATGTACCTATGTACTCGTAAATTCCAGTACTTCAAAGAGCATTGATATCATATCATATCATACACTCGTTTGGCAACATAATGTTACTGTGGCACATGATGATAGCGCACTAGACATTGTTGTAAACAATGATGTAGTAATGATTGTTAGAAACAGGTCAGACAATAGGTTTTAAGCTATTGCATAGCTTCTATCGCGGGCCTTGAGCGTGGCAACCGAATCCAGATATTCCGTAACGAAAATAACCTAACACCGCTACGTCATTCGATTAGGCCCCGCCTTTTTAAAATGGTCGCTTCGTTACTGAGCTATTATGTCGCCGTCACCGAGCCGACCCGAACGTCTGCGTTCGGACACAATCGGTGGGACAAAGTTAAGTGAAACGTATGTGATTTACATTAGTACAGTAACCCAGGTGAACGAATCGAGACCATATCACAATGACGCAGAGTACTAAATATATAATTGCATAAGTTGATAAAAAATGCTATGCAATAGCTTTACCGCGGCAGTCCCCGAGTGCCACATGTATTTTTTTTTAACAACCGGTATTGTCGTACTGCTAGGCAAAGGCCCCCCCATAATTTTCCACTCTTCCAAGTGTGTTGTCCTTTCCGACCAATCCGTCATGAACGCCTCCAAGTCGTCACGCCAGCGTTTCTTAAGGCTTCCTCGGCGACGACGCCCGTCCTCTGTCTCCCAGTTTGTGGAGACTAGCTCATCTATCTACATGCATCCTAGATATGTAACCCGCCCAATCCCACTTCAGTTTGGCAGATTTGTTGCCCACATCGGCGATCCGTTTTTGAGCGAATCGCTGTATTACGTTTTCGATCGTTGAGCCTAATACATAAAACGCTACGTTCCATCGCCCTTTGGCAAATCATGAGTTTGGAATTTATAGACTCGGTCAGAGACCAAGTTTGCGCACCGTAGGTTAGGATCGGCAAAGTCAAAGTCGAGTCAATAGGGTATTTGACTAAAGAAATCTAATTGGTCCGTCGGATAGATTCCCAAAAAGTATTGTACACGTATATTTTTCTTTATCAAATCTATAAAAAACTAGCTGACCCAGCAAACGTTGTTTTGCCATATATAAAAAAATTAATAAAGATTTTCCCGCTTTTCTGTTGATTTTTTTTCCTGAATTTTCTTTGCTATAAACCTCACGGAGCCCGAGACCTTTCCAACGAATGCAAAACCGTGGAAATCGGTTCGTGCGTTCTGGAGTTATAGCGTCAGGAAGGAAAACCCGACTTATTTTTATATAGTAGATGACGAAGATAAAGAATATCAAAGATCAGGAGGGGGGGCTTGTGACGTCACGTCATGGTAAAGTGTAGCGAGTAGTGACTTCACACGAGTCTTCGTTTGTTATTTACGAAAGAAAAAAAAAATTGTCAAATATTAATTGGGAATCTATCTGACGGACTAATTAGATTTGTTTAGTCAAATTCCCTACTGTTGTTAAGGCCTGGTTAAACCATGAACAATAGAACATCCTCCTACTTTTACTTTTAGGTTCGAACGTCAAAAGACCATGATGATGACGGGATATTTAACTAATACTTTTAACTACATAGTTTTTCCCAAACTTCCATTTGATTGTATTACTTTATTTATTTACTAGCAGCGTCCTGCGGTTTTAATCGCATAGTTCCCGTTCCCGTCGGAATACGTGGATAAAATATAGCCTATGTTACTCAAAGTGAATGTAGCTCTTAATGGTGAACGAATTTTTGAAATCGGTCCAGTAGTTTTTGAGTTTATTCGTTACATACAAAAATACAAATCTTTCCTCTTTATAATATTAGTATAGATAGCTATAGATCAGCTGCTGCCCGCGGTTCCGCCCGCGTAAATGCCGAAAAACGCAAGGAAACATAATACCTGGAGTATCCTACGTGTTATTCCAGATAATAATCTACCTCTGTGCCAAATTTCATCAGGATCTGTTCAGTAGTTTTCGCGTGAAAGAGTAACTAACAAACTTTTGCGTTCACAATATTAGTAGGTAAGGATTCTATACCTACTATTATTTCTGTTACTTTGCCTGTTGGTCCTTTAAGGAACAATTCACTACCGTCCTGGAACCTTTTCTAAGGAACACAGTGAATAGGGGTTCATAATGATGTAGTATGCATTGCAGTACACATCGCAATTTTTATTACGATTGATAAATGATATTTATTTTGTAAGTAGCTTAAACATAACACTTTTACACGTCCAATATTTCTTGTCATTTTAAGCTAGATGAAGCCGGTGTTTCCTAGCCGACTACCCTGAGAAGAAACACCGAAACAAACTCAGAGGTCAAAGTCTCTTTTAAAGTCCATACAACAATCCGTACTGGTCAAATCATATGAGAACCATGTAGGTTAATGTCTGAGGTAGCCTTTTGAGGAAAGTGCCACACAGATTTGAGTGGACCTGTCCAGACAATGCAAGCATTTGTCAGATACCGTGTAGCTCAAACTTAGAACTTTAAGGAGCTGAACGATTTGACGAACAATACCAAAGCAAGGACATTTGGATAGGCCGCAAGAATTACAAAAAATTGACATATCTTTCTGGTTCCGAAGGTCAGGTGGCAGTTGTTAAAATACCCGCATGTGTTCGCAACGGAAACTCGCACTCAACATACAAGGGAAATCATTGAGCTCCTTATGTTCTGAGTACTCCTGCCCCCATAGTTGATAATCTGCAATCGTTAACGCTAGTCGAAAACGAATCAAATGTATGGGAATGAATTCATCTCAACGTTAAGTAACCTACAGTGCGTCTAGATGTCCTATGGTAGTAGGGGTCGGTGGGATGAGGACGTGGAGTTCATGGGCACACTCGCCGAAGTACAATCTGTAGAAGACTGACAAGCAGGCGACCTTACGGCGATGACCCAGGCTGTGAAGCTTGGCATTCACCAGTTTTTCGTTGCCATTAATCCACCGAGTCAAGTAGGGTCTTCATACGATCGATTTGACCGCATTAACATTGACTTTGTAGCAGACTGTGAAATCTGAATTTGCTTCGGTGTTTCTTCTCAGAGTCGGATAGGAAAACTGACCTTGCCAAGTTTTAAAACATTATTTTAACAGTCAAAAGTAAGGTGAGAATTAGCATATTTTTTAAAGTCGACGTTTACATGAAAACAGCAGTGGCGAAGCGTGGTCATAAGCCGATTCCCGCCGGTTTCCCTTCATAAGTTTGGAACGCAACTTCGCACAATCAGTACTGTTAAAAGTAGAGAAACATCACAAAACGCATACACAGATGAGAAAAATGAAGACGATACAGTGCGTTGAAAACTCACGTGACGTCACGTCGCTGGTAAAAATTGTAGCAACGTAGTGACGTCACGTGAGTTTTCAACGCACTGTATCGTCTTCATTTTTTGTTGACGTGAAAAAAGAAAAACTACGTGTCCAATATTTTTTGTAAATCTATCAGACGGACTAATTACATTTTTACAGTAAAATACCCTATTCGAGAAGCCTATGTCCAGCAGTGGACTGCAACAGGCTGAAGATGATGATGAAGTCTCGACTAGTAACAGACGTTTGGCAATATCATTACATCATTATAATTCCCAGAATATCTTCTAAATAGCTTTTATCTCAGAATACTTGAGTAAACTGTCGTTTTTATTTAGAATCTCGTCTAAAACTGTCATTTGGCAGTCACCAACGCTACTTGAAATTCTAGTAAGAGTAGGTCATGTCATCTTAAAATAGATAGGCATTTTAGTACATAAGCACTTTTTAATAATTTTAAAGTTTGCAACACTAAGTGGCTATGTGTTGTCTGCGTCTGCCATTTTAGTTTTGGAACGAAGAATTCTGTTCCTAATGCGGTCCTTTAGTTTGAAAGTGTGCGAGACAGAGTTACAGCGTTTTACTAAGTGTTAAATCTGTCCTAACAAAAACAGTCTCATGTAAAAATGTTGCCAAGACGAATCTTACGTAGATTCGTCTTTTACCTTGGCTTACCTTGTGAAAAAGTTATCAGATCTCGTATAAAGCCAAGCTCTAAAGACTGCACGCTCTGAACCTACAAGCTAAGTTTAGTCAAAACGTGTGGCTTGGCCGTTTTATTTCACACCCAATGAACGAATGCCTATGAAATCATTCATCATGAATGGTTGCAAAACGTCCAAGCCACACATTTTAACTAAACTTAGCTTGTAGGTTTAGAGCGTGCAGTGCTTCGTTTTTTTTTTTTTTCGTTCAAACTACTTGGTTGGAATAAAAGCGCGTTTCATGAATGAATTCCCTTCGCCGTAATGTTGGCATTACGGAAAATCAGTGTTGCTATATTTTTAGCAATAAAACTACTTAATATTAGGGAAATAAACTAATATTCCGTTACTTTTACCAATTACCTTATAATTTTGTTTTTTCTTTTAGAAACTGTAAAACTATTTTTTAATAAAATATACAACTTACTGCACAGGAATTCAGAACAATTCATAGCTTTATTGGAGTTGGCACTCACAGACTGAAACCACAGATTGTCCTTTTATCGAGTGCTGGAGCAGTCGAGTCTTAATACTTTTGTTGACTAGCTAATGTTTACACACTGACGCAGGGAATCGAGAATTTTTTATTGGCAGCACTAATAGACAACACATGTAGCTAAAAGGGTTATGAATATGAATGTGGATGGATGGAAAGGGAGAGGTAGGCCAAAGAAACGATGGATGGATTGTGTGAGGACTAGTGAGGACTGATATGAAAGAACAAGGAGTTAGTGATAGCGTGACGGCTGACAGGACAGAATGGAAGAAAAAAACATGTTGCGCCGACCCCAAGTAACATGGGATAAGGGCAGGAAGATTATGACTAATAGCCATCTCCATTCTTTGACGTTAAGACAGACAGGGCAGCCAACAACACGACGAAGGGAATTCTTTTGTAAAACGCACTATAGTTCATTCGTCAAGTCGATTCGTAGCAAATTAGCTGTGCTCACCGACAAAGACAGACCCCCAGACACATGTGTTCATATAAGAATTCCAGTTTATATTCGGCCGAACAACACGCCAAAAAAAGCTAAGTATATTTGTCAAGTCAAGGAAATTACTGTAAAAAATATGAGGTATAATAAGGCGTACACAGCATAAAATACACTAGCTGTTTGCTCAATAACGGCACCAATATACATCAAAACTTCAACCTGAGCGACCAATTTATCCACAGGGATTTAGCTAAAATGATTGCCCCAACCGCCCATAAAAAATATTAGCATAGATAAACTTAATAAAAGGTACACCATTACGGAAACTCCTCCCTGCTTGTCAGAATGGTCAAATTATACGCTCAAGGTCTATGTTTATGGTCACGCGAGCTCTGATACTAATAGAATGAGGTTTTATTTAAGAATATTGCCTGGTAAAGGTTTTCGTGTTAATTAAGAGAATTTCTGGAAGACTATGTCGGATAAGTTTTTGGAAATGTTTGCGATGAAATCCAGATCGTATTCGCCAGACCTTGCTCCAACGGTCTACCATTTTTTTCGTGATTTGGACAATTATCTACGTGACGAGAAGTTTTCTTCCCAGGAGGCAGTACAAAATGCTTTCACACAGTTTGTGCAGTCTAGATCCTCAGAGTTCTATCGCAAAGGCATAAATGATCTTCCTATTAGATGGCAGCAATGTATAGAATATAATAATGGTAACTATTTTGATTAATCAAATTTGTTAAAAATTAAAAAATAAACAATTTAGATTTTCAGTACAAATCGGCCATTTCATACCCCTAATATTTCGGTTTTATGTACTAGCAGCGCCCCGCGGTTTCACCCGCGTTGTTCCCGTTCCCGTGGCAATACGGGTATAAAATATAGCCTTTGACACTCCACAATAACGTAGCTTTCTATCAGTGCAACAATTTTGAAAATCGGTTCAGTAGATCCAGAGATTACCCCTTACAACGTCACAAACTCACAAACGTTACCTCTTTATAATATTAGATATAGATTCCAGAAGAGGCTACTTTGACGCACCCATGTTCTGCAATGCTATTCTGTAAGAACTCACTCCAGTTCTCACTTCTGATTCTGCGGTGAAAACTGTATTTGGTATTCTGTAACTTGATGAAACTACACTAGCGCCACTAAGTGAGACCATAGGTGAAGCGAACTTAACTTGACAGTCAGAATATCAAATACTTTTCACTTCAGGTGAGTTACGAAGTGTAATGGAAAATGAGATATGAATCGAATTCGCACGTGAGTTCTTACAGAATAGCACTGCTGATCGTTAGTGGAATTTCTGCATCGTCCCAGACGCTTCCCATCAAGCGAGGAGACTTGACACCGCAGTTAATTTAACACTAGGTGTAGCAAATATTTGTTTGGAGTCTCGCCAAACAATTTGTCTGAAGTTGTTGGGATGGAAAATAGTTTATGTGCGTTCCTCATACTTTCGTACTTGATGCGAGGTAATCATATCGCGATAATCTTATCGTATCTTTAGTGAGATTCTGTGAACATCTCACCATGTGGCTTAGCTGGTGAAATGGTCATGAAGTAAGCAATCAATCCATACAAACGAGATAGACTAGCAGTTCATGTCATGCTCCAACTAAGTTTGCATGGTGAGACGTTCCCAGAATAGACCCAGCTATTACCTTTGTCTCAGGGTTCGTCAGACGTCGCACCGGGCGCCGGAGGCCGCGCGACGACCTCCAGCCACTCTAGTGTGTGGCCTGCGGGCGCTGGGTTGGGGGACCCACCGCCCGATCAGTAACAGGCCCGAGTAGGCGACGCGACGTGTTCCACGCGTGCCACTCAGAAGGACGTGGGGCTAGGCCCCACAGAAGAGAGGTCCGCCAGGGGCTGGCGGACCGTGACCTGCCGGGGTTGCGGTGCATGCTTTTGCAAACCCCGCGACCCCGGCCTACGGTCAAGTGACGGAACACCGTGGTGGTTTTAGCCGGTAAGAGTTCGGCACACCCCCCCCCCCCCGTCTTCCCCAGACGGGGGATAGTCCATGAGGATTAACCCACGATAAAAAAAAAGAGGGTGCGTCAGACGTGGATCAGAGTGGAGCAGTGGTGGCCGAGTGGTAACGGCCCCGACTTACGAATTGTTCATACCCAGCCAGGCGTATTACTTTGTGTAATGAATTTCATCACCACTGCTCTCAAAACGGTGACGGAAAACATCGTGAGAAAACCGGCATGTCCTAGAACCAAAAATTCGAAGACATGTGACATTCACCAACCCGCACTGGGCCCGCGTGCTGGATTACGGCCCATTCCCTCTCCTAGACAGGAGGCCTGTGTCCCAGCAGTGGGAACATTAAAAAGCTGATTATGCTTTATATGCATCCGACGTGCAGTTGATTTGACTGTCCAAATAAAAACAAATTTGTGGCTATCTAGGCAAAGGCCTTTCCCCATTCCTCCCATTTCTGCTTGTCTCGCTCGGCAATAGGGTATTATACTGAAAAAATCGAATTAGTCCGTTTGATAGATTATCAATAAATATTGGGCACGTATTAAGATCCATAGACTTAACACTTAGAAAAACGCAGTGATTCTGTCTGGTACATTGTGTATCAGCATGATGCTGAGCGGCGGCCGTTTTGCGCGAATGTAACGCATATCTTCCCAACTTGCATAACTTTTGTAATATTGTTTTTTTTTTCTTTTGTGGTATGCGTCATGCTTGGCGCAAACTATGTGTGGTCCCATGTTTTGATTAGTTATCCCTAATAATGCGTGGCTTAGTTTACTTGACGACGTTCTCATTCCCTCTCGTCGATGTAAAATGAAAAAATAAAATTGTGTACGATGGTTTGGAAGAGCATCTTAGTATTTCAACGTCCCTTTCTAGTTTGGTGAAGATCTGATGAAGAACAGGGATGATAGGAAACGGAACTCTTCAATAAGTGATAGCAAATCTTTCGGGATTGTTTAAATCACATGTTTGTTTATTGTTTACACCAATGTGATTGGTACGTTTAGGTGGGGGCAGGGGAGGGTTTACCACTAAAAAGTGAAAAATGAAAACACTTTTTACAAAAAAATATAATGGACTTCTAGACAAAAATTATAATCGACTTCTACACAAAAAAAAAAACAAAAAGTACAAAATAATTTTAATTTCAGAAGTCGGTGTTCAAAAAACGAAAAAGCAACCACAGAGAGTTCCGAAATTAAAGTTATTTTGTAATATTTGTTTTTTTTTTGTCTAGAAGACGTTGCATTTTTTTGTAAAAAGTTTTTTCCTTCTATTTATTTCTATGTAAAAACACAATTGATTTCCACACGTGTTTTCAGCGATGTTCTGCTTCTTATGAATAGAATTCACAGCTAACTAGACGTCTTTTGTTTCATAGCCCATTTCTAAGGCAACAATGGGAAGAATTTATTCTGTTTCTCTAGTCTAGATAAGGTTGTCTATTTTTAACGGTCGGGTTTTTTTATATAAGTCATTTTAGAGTTCCAAGAACGAAGAAGATACGAAGGTTGTTGTACGGGATTCTATTATTAAGCATGCGCTGTCCGTCTATCTTTTAGCATGCTTTATCTCATAAACCATAATAGATATTATTTTTTCACAGCGTGACAAACAAAACTGTGTATTTTTATTGCCCCTATAAGAAAAAATAAATTAATTTAAAGAAGGCTTATGCTTTTTTTTGTCATATATGCTCTCCATAGAGAATATTGTCTTGATGCTCTCACACGAAGTGTTCCGTCACGTCACGTTCGTGTGAGAGTCCGACTTGCACTTTTTAGGGTTCCGTATCTAACAGGTAAAACGGGACCCTATTACTAAGACTCCGTTGTCCGTCCGGCCGTCTGTCACCAGGCTGTATCTCATGAACCGTGATAGTTGGATTTTTTTGAGCTGATGTATTTTTCTTGAAAACAAATATTAAAAAAATAACAGAATAAAATAAATATTTATTTCGATATTTATAACGGCAACAGATAGACGCTTGAAATATTTATTTATACATTCACTTTAAAAATAATTAATTAAATTAAAATAAAACAAATATTGAGAGCAGTGGTGGCCGAGTGGTAAAGGCCCCGACTTACGAATCGTAGGTCGCGGGTTCAAACCCAGCCAGGCGTATTACTTTGTGTAATTCATTTCTTCACCACTGCTCTCAAAACGGTGAAGGAAAACATCGTGAGGAAACCGGCATGTCCTAGAACCAAAAATTCGAAGACATGTGACATTCACCAACCCGCACTGGGCCCGCGTGGTGGATTACGGCCCATTCCCTCTCCTAGAGAGGAGGCCTGTGTCCCAGCAGTGGGAACGTTAAAAGGCTGATTATGAAAACAAATATTTAAGGCAGGCTATACTGCAAACGTGATTATGTTGCCGTTCTTATAGATAATGTTACGGAACCACTCGTGTGCGAGTTTGATTCGCACTTTTATATTAATTGACAGTCTAACTGTCACATAAATGGTTTTTTTTTAAAAATACGGAACGTGCAGAAACTATAGGTGGCAGAACAGTCGCGTCAATGTCAAGTATATTTACTTATAAGTTTCAAATTTGCAACGCTGGATGGCACAGTCTACTTCGTGCACGTTCCCCTAAACGGAGGGTGCAGGAAGTATAGGTCAAATATTTACAACGTAAAAGTTTCAGATTTGCAACACTAGATGGCATAGTCTACGCCGCACTGCACGTTCCATAGACCCCATTGAACAAAGTCGTATCAAAAGGAGTTGTTCGCGCGCGAACGGATGGTGCCACTGCGGACGAAAGCGGGGTGGGGGACTGCGCGGAGAGGAGTGTTCCGTGACAGCTCGCGACTTGGTTAATCTGTATTAGTCTTTACTAATATTTTAATGAGGAAAGATTTGTATTTTTGTATGTAACGAATAAACTCAAAAACTACTGGAACGATTTCAAAAAAATCCTCACTATTAGAAAGCTACATTCACCCTGAGTAACATAGGCTATATTTTATCCCCGTATTCCCACGGGAACGGGAACTACGCGGGTGAAACCGCGGGACCTGCAAGTTTAATATATTTTTATGCAGTCCACTGTATTTCATTTGGAGAGCCAAACACATCAACCCACACAGAATTATGATGTAATGACCGTATATACCGCACTAGCTGCTGCCCGCGACTTCGTCCCCGTGGAATACCCGATTTTAAAACATTCTTTATCGCTGCTCCGCTCCTATTGGCTTAAGCGTGATGATATATAGCCTAAAGCCTTCCTCGATAAATGGTCTATTCAACCCAAAAATATTTTTTCAATTCGAACCAGTAGTTCCTGAGATTAGCGCGTTCAAACAAACAAACAAACAAACTCTTCAGCTTTATAATATTAAGTATAGATATGGCCGTACTGTAGTTTCACAAAATCACTTGATTTATCTATTCTCGTTTACAAAAACCGTCATGAAACACACGAATTAACATCGAAGGCCAAACGAAGATCTGTAAATGTCTCAGCCAATTAACACCTTAGTTTTACTAGTACAGCATCAAGGTTGGTGTATTTTTGTTACAGCGCTGAATTTTTGGGAGCAAACGCTACGTTCTGTGAGAGCTATGTCGTCTTTATCTTGGCGTTTCTTTGTTTTATGCACGTTTATCTTTTAGGCCGTAAAACGACGTATGTAGTCTCAATAAAATTCTGGGTATTTTTTGTTTCTTTTTTGCATTCCCAACCACTGCAAATCATCAAATGACTTCTCCCGCTCTGGGCGCAGCGGAAGGGAGTACCAAAAAATCAGCTGTTCCCTACATTTTGATTTGTTATACGAACATAAATGTAAGGAACAGCTGTTTTTTTTTTCGCGATTTCATTGTTGGTCCCATAATGAAAGTTGTTCATAATGATGAGTATAAATACCTCTTAAGAGGTTGTTGGTGTTTTACAAATAACCCTGTATATTGGGATCAAATCCCAGTCAAACCAGATCCAGCTGAATACCAGTATTTCACGTGGAGCGGCCTCCAAGACTGGTGTGAGATTTTCTGGCTTCTGACAACAATCAACATTTTGAATAGCGTTTCCATAAAAATACTTTGACACCGATCTCCATTACCTAATCATTTACGTTCCTAACTCATCAGTCATGACAAACAAAAAATAACAAATGGTTCTACCGAATGTTGACGGCAAAATCCAGTTTAGTGCGGTTAAATTGATTAGTGTCTCTAATTTAGCTGACAATGGAGGTCAAGGATTTTACTTTGCAGGCGGATCTTCTGGTCTGTTGCCTCTGATTCAGAACTTCAGTATAACTCGTTAAAGCTTCCAGCACTACGATTACTACCAGGATTGCGGAAACTGCCTGCGTCTGTGTTTCCGACCACATTAGACCCTGATCTCTTCAAAGTTAGAGTGAACAGGCTTCTTCTGGGTAAGCTCATTCCATCGTCGACTTTGTCTCTGTCACCTGCGACCTAGACTAGAGTCAAGAGCATATCCATCTGACAATAAAAAAAAATGTGTCTTTTATACTAGTGTTTAAATTTTAATCAACTAAAAATAACCCCATTTATTTATAGGCATGACGCACCAGGAATGAGATTAACAATATTTTTGTGCATACAACGTAAAAGTCAAACCATAGGCATTCAAATCAAAATGAAAATTCATTTATTCAAACTAGGCTGAGAGCCAGCACTTTTTTAATGTTAAATTTTACATAAAGACAGTCCCCCAAAACGGCCGCCCGTCACCACTTCCTAGTGTTTTAGCTGCGAAGAAGTGGCGCAACAAACTGCCCAGCAACACATCTGTAGGGAACGTGCAGAAACTATAGGTGGCAGTAGAGAAGCGTCAATGTCAAGTATATTTAACTTACAAGTTTCAAATTTACAACGCTAGATGGCACAGTCTACTTCGTGCACGTTCCCCTAAACGGAGGGTGCAGGAAGTATAGGTGGCAGCACAGGTCCAATATTTACAACGTAATAGTTTCAGATTTGCAACACTAGATGGCATAGTCTACGCCGTGCACGTTCCCTTATATTAATACATCCAACATGGTAATCATAAATCAAATCACTATAAAACATTGTGAAAAGTAGGTTTAGTCATTAAGTAAAAACGGATTGACCTACATAGTAATCAGATAAATAAAAAACCACTACTATATATTATGAACTCATATAACCTGTCAGTTACTACCATCCGGCGAACCGATCTGCAATTCCTTACAAATCCAATTTACCAACTAAAATAAAATAAAGAAAAGTTCCAGCACTGTCCAGTTAGACAAAATAAATACTGTTCCATCTGGTTTTGTATTTAGGCCAAGGATTCCTGAGCAAATACGCGGTAAGGGAGCGGTTGGTTGGTTTCACACGGACATAATGAGATCCGTTCGTTTGTGCTAATTCCCGGATTCATGTTGAGTGTTAAGAGCACGATATGTCACATGGACATTCCAAAGTTAGTTTCTTGCCCGATTTCAAGTCGTTAAATTACTGTCCTTATATTACTGAAACATTATTGTTCAAGTCCATAATGAACATATAGATTTTATTATTTAGTAACCACAGGCGCGTGCAGTGGGTGGTGCAGACAGAGAAAATGTCCAAATAAATTTTAAAAAATAACCACATTAATCATGGTTGATTTTTAATGAAATGAGTTGTTTTTTTCTAAATAGCCTATTTAAAAAAACAACACCACATTTCAACCCTGAATAATGTGGTGTGTTTTTTTTTGGACATTATTTTCTGGCCTACCCAACTCGAAGCACTGCACGCCACTGAGTAACCATAAACCAACATTCAATATTTTATTGTAACTACTGGCAACATTATTTTGGATTTCCTGTATCCGTTCAAATTACTTGGAAAATGTGTCTAGGTCATGGCGCATAATGTGCTCCTTTTAAAATTAGAAATAAGAAGTTATCTAGATACTATTATTATAAAGAGGAAAGATTTGTTTGTTTGTTTGTATTGAATAGGCTCCGAAACTACTCGACCGATTTGAAAAATTCTTTCACTATTGGGAAGCTACACTATCTCCGGTGAACATAGGCTATATTATATCCCCTTATTCCCACGGGAACGGGAACTACGATGAAACCGCGGGGAAATGCTAGTTAAACAAATAAAACTAAAAGTTCTTACAGACCATTAGGGTCAGGGACTTCGGGCTTCGCACGCAAATATAAATGTTTGATTGGCAAGAAAGGGGAGTGGTGGGTGACGTCATGACATGGTGTTTGTTTTTGCAACGTTAGCTTCTAGGGTTAGCTTGGTAAAAGGGTCTGTCTTATGTGTTTTAGCCCACTTCCTCGCCCTTGACAAAGTGTGAATGCTTTGCATTAAGTAAACGTGTCGGTAGCATTGTTTTCATGCTTTGTTTTTGTAAAGGATGGAAAGTTCTTTCGGTCTGGTGGGAGGGGGGATTGTCAGACTCTTAGTGACTAAAACGCACCCGTGATCCTTCTTGTGCTCTTTGTGTTCCAGAGCCGCGATGACTCTTTCGAACAAATTCCGCAACCCTAGCAGGCATTGACCCGTCTTCGATGCTGACGGCTCTTTGAGGCGCGCGTGGAACACGACGCGCCATCGACTCGGGCCTGGTTGCTATCGGACGGCGAGCCACCCATAGCTCGCCATCCGCAGGCCCGCGCCTACGGTGGCCGACAATCGCCCTGCGTTTCCCGACGCCCGGGGCGTCTTCTTCTGTTGCGGCGGCTGGGGCGTGAGATTTGCCTCTCTCGCTCTGCCCAGAGCGGGAGAAGTCATTTGAAGTTTTCCCATCCAGAAAAAAAAAGGCCGCAGGGACTCTTTCGAACAAATTCCGCCTTGCCTTGGTAGATTTTTTTTGACGATGAAGCACCCTTGTTTAGAAATAACTTATTTACTTTTGATTTGAAGCCCCAGGTTGTAGCTATCAAGCCTCACAGACTCCACCAAGGACACAAAAACATAAAATAATCGTTTTTTAGAAGAGTTAAACCATTATTATGTAGATTTTACAAATGATCAGATCTATAGACCGGTTAAGAATTCGCGTGGCTGCAAGGTTGGCCCCGAGTGCATATTTGGTAAAACGTACGACTTAGCATTGCATTATGTAAATTGACAATGCCGTTAGAATTTTGGGTGCATAACAAATTAACAGCTTTATCGATACATATAATAAAACTAGCTTCTTAGCTCTCCGCGACTTCGTCCGCGTGGAATAGTTACTTTACCCCCGATTTTGAAACTCTCAGCCTGATCGGTTTAAAATTGACAAAGTTTAATACAAACTTTCATCCCCTATTTTATCCCCTTGGGGTTAGAATTAATCAAAATCCTTTCTTAGCGTATGCCTACGTCATAACATCTACCTGCATGCCAAATTTCAGCCCGATCCGTTCAGTGGTTTGGGCTGTGCGTTGATAGATCACTATGTCAGTCACTTTTGAGTTATATTTATATTTAGATGGTAAACTCGCCATGTCTGTACATTGAATATTTATACATAAAAATAACCGAGAAACGTTACAAAAAAGACATAGAACATAAAACGCTATTTTTATATTTTTCCGTTTACTTATCTGTATGTTTGTGGAAGAATCACGCAAAAACCACTGATTTTATTCGACTTGGACATATTGAGTGTTATCCGGAGTTTTATCCAGCCTTTATTTAATCTAAATCGACCCACAAAATCATAAGATATTGAATTTCTAAGTTTAGTAAGATTCGAAGAGTGTGTGGTAATTTGCACCCAAGCGAATGCGGGGCTGGGTCGCTAGTTCATGGAAAATTATCAAATGACTTCTAGTGCCCGCCGCGTTCTAGGGTCGCGATGACTCTTTCGAATACAATCTGCAAGCCTGACAAGTCACCCTCTAGGCCTTCTACTGGATTACCAGCACAGCTCCTTATTTAGTAAGCAATTTCTTTATTTTTTTCTCTCCTGTCGATACCACAGAAGAATTTTAGTTTATACTGTAAGATGCTAAACAGTCGTAGACGTGTTGTGACTTCTTAATAAAGCAAAAAAAATGATTTCATGCAGTTAATGCAAAGGTGCTAATTATTAAGTTTAGTGAACTCAGTGTTTTGGCTTTAGGAAAGTTTTGAGTACAAATACGACTTAAATAACTCCGATTTTAGCATTTAAGAATATGAAGTTTATATTTATCTCCATTTCCGCCAGCAACACGGTCAAAAAGTTGCCATTGACACGTTCTGAAATTCAAATACAGTTTGAAAAGACGGGATTTATTAATTGAAACCATGTTCACTACTGGTACTCAGTTGCATCCAATGAGACTGGAAGATTCCAACGTAGTCTATCTATTCTATTTATTAGGGTTTTGGTTTCCGCACTTAGTCCTAGTATTGGACCATTGTGCGTGAGCCATTGCGGTCGTCACTCCAAAGAAAAAAAAAAGAAAAAATGTATAAAGACTCATTAGACCCCACAGTCAAACCAGTACTACGGTTTTGTGGGGCAAAGTTTATAAATGTAAATCATAGTTTGAATACTACAAATAAATAATAATAATAATAGCAGGTAATAATAATAATAACCAGCCGACCTCCCTCCAGAAGCAGATCAGTCCACTCAGTATGTTCAGCATCTCTGTAAGTGAATTCGGTGTCCCTATTGTTTGCCTCCGTATTTCGGCCACACCTGTGCACTCAAGGAGCACATGCGATACCATTTCCTCCTCCTCCATGCATGCTCTGCATAGAGGGCTGTCTGTGATACCTATCGTGTGTAGGTGTTTGTTCAGTGAGCAGTGTCCGGTGATGGTCCCCGCCACCATTCGCAGGCTGCCTCTATCCATACGCAGAAGGCGCCTGGTCAGTTTCCAGTCCAGGGTTGGCATAAACTCCTTGGACTGCCTGCAGCCAGATACCGAAGACCACCATCGTTCTGCTTGTGTGTGTGTGTGTGTGTTCTCGTAGCCATGTGCGCAGCTGGGTGAAAGGGAGTGGAACTATGGGTTCGGGTCCAACAGCCACCGTTCTGGATCCCCTTCTAGCCAGCCTCCAACGTAGTTTTGATAAGACGAGTCAGAACGAATCCTCCAATATTGAAGCAGATTTCTCTGCCTCAGACATCATAAGCCAAACAGAGATCCGTGTCAGAAAAATTGTGTTTACACACAAAATAATATGAATAACGTAAATATTTCTCGTCCCACGCAGACATTAATCCTAAATGTGTGTATTTTTATTTTACTAACACTCGAGAGGCGCGTGTTGGAGCTTCTACACGTGCGGGCGGAAATTTAAGAAACACATGTTTATAAAAATATACGTTAGCAAACTGTAGATTTTCTGTCAGGTTCAATAATAAGAAAATATTATCATCAAGTCTTTGTTTCACAAAATCTAATTTTATTACAAATATTAACGACCCAGTCTAAAAAAATCAGCGAACTCTGATCAAGTTTAAAGAGATTTAGTAAAAGTGAGTTTTGTGTTTACCAAACACCTGATTTAGTGCAATTGCTGTTTTGTCAGACAGCTGTTTTTTTGTGTTTACATTTATAACTATTTTTTTTTTATTCTAATTACATACGTTTTGTAACAATACAACAACCATTTAGCTTCCGCTAAAAAGTTTTAAAGGTCATCTGTGTCTGAACTTGATAAATTAATATCTGTGTTTCAGACAACAGCACCCGCCCTCCAAATATAACATTACATTGCAAAAGCTGACAAAGATCTACTAGGCTCGCGTTCGAACACTGCCTTGAACTAACCTATTCACTCATGGCTTCTATCAGAGCAATCAAGGAACACAGACTACGGTAGGAAATTATATTCCTTTTCCGTACGCAGTTTGAAAGTACCTATAACTGAAAATCTAGACCTACTTTCATCACCAACAAACACATCAAATATGGCGCCCATGAAATCCTCGACGATGGTCCACCAAAGTTAGAACGTAACTAGTAAAAATGTAACATCTCATTTAACTACTTTCCAGCAAAAAAGACAATCTCAATCGCCGGCTTAGCAGACAATAAAGCATAAATTTGCATTCAAAGTTTACGATGTAATAAACTTCCCGCCATTCGGCCGTCTTGTTTTTTTTTTAACGTCAGTTGTAAATATGGCGCTCGGCGTTCAGCCAGGCTGTTACATAATGAGATGTATTTTAAGGAGGCGGTAACTGATGGCATCATTTTGGGAGCAGTTTGTGTTTAAATATTGGTATGTAGTTTAGTTATATATTTTGATGGATTGCGAGATGTGTTTTGTTAGTAGATAGATAGCCAACTGTCATGTGATTTCCACACTCCTTCATTTTATGTTTTGAATTCTGATGAATTTTCAAGCGAGTTCTACAGCAGTCCAATTATTAGGAACTCCGCGGAACTTCATAATCTTGTTTTTATTTTTCATGTTGGGCGCCACTATTGAGTCCGAGGAAGAATTCACAGGAGTTATGATGAAAACCATATTATAAAGGTTCTTTTTATAAGTGTTTTTTTATTTTCATTTTGGAAAAACTGAAACTCATAGTATTGCTTTCAATTAAACTATTTACAGGCACTTTTGAATTGTGGTCGGTTAGTCGAAAGAGGGGGAGAGGTAGGGAGCTGTGGTGGCCGAGTGGTAACGGCCCCGACTTACGAGTTTAAGGTCGCGGGTTCAAACTCAGTCAGGCTTTGAGTAATTAATTTCATCACCACTGCTCTCAAAACGGTGAAGGAAAACATCGTGAGGAAACCGGCATGTCCTAGAACCAAAGATTCGAAGACATGTGACATTTTCCAACCCGCACTGGGCCCGCGTGCTGGATTACGGCCCATTCCCTCTCTTAAAGAGGAGGCCTGTGTCCCAGCAGTGGGAACGTTAAAAGGCTGATTATGATTATGAGTCGAAAGAGGTGAAGCTATCTTCACGTTCCAAAGCGTAGATCTCTATGGAAAATAACGTGCAAGAAAATATCCTACTTAGTAAAGGAACGGCAACGCCCCGCAAATACTTTCGACTAGCCATCTCTTACAATTTTGGCACATAACAGTACTTTTAGCGGGATATCATATTTGAATCTAGTTAAAATTCTGCACATCACATAAGTACGTGGGGCCAACGTCGAGTGAACTATGAGTAGCTATAATTTGTAGCCAGGTAAAAACAGTATGTAATCGAACTTGGTGATTCCGGTTTCGGTTTAAAGAAACTTTATCTATACTAATATTATAAAGAGGAAAGATTTGTATTTTTGTATGTAACTAATAATCTCTACTACTACTACTACTGGACCGATTTCAAAAAGTCTTTCACAATTAGAAAGCTACATTCACCCTGAGTAATATAGGCTATATTTTATCCTCAAATTCCCACGGGAACGGGAACTACGCGGGTAAATCCGCGTGGCGCTGCTAGTTCAGACACACCTAAGTCATTTACTTGAGAACAATACTAAAAATATAGATTACAATATGTTCGTCATCAGTATTACAATTTAATAGTTATCCATCCAATGCGTTAATTTCTCCAGAAGTGATCGATCCGCAATTAGTACTGTATAAGTTGAGTTTTGAATGCATTGTAAGAGTGTACCTACATTTCTTATACAGGGCGGTAATCTATACCTATCTACGCTAATATTATAAAGAGGAAAGATTTATATTTTTGTACGTAACGAATAAACTCAAAAACTACAGTACCGATTTCTAAAATTCTTTCACCATTAGAAAGCTACATTCATCCTGGGTAACATAGGCTATATTTTATCCCCGTATTCCCACGGGAATGGGAATTACGCGGGTGTAACCGCGGGGCGATTAAACCTACCAGTGAACCGCTATATTTATCGCATTGTAAGCATGTAAATTATTGTACATTCGTTCTTTTACAACACTAAATGCATTACTCTCATTCAGTTAATTCTATTATTACCGTGGGACATGAAATAAATTGGATAGTTATTTTACTTTATTAATTTTAGTTTTACTTAAGTAATGTTCCAAAACCCGGGACAGTAGTCTCGATAAAATATTATGTCGTAAGGCGTCTCCAATTTGTCTCTGTTCTTTTTCGAATTTAGGTATTTCACCCCTTTTTTAACACCCGACGAAAAAAGAGGGGTGTTTTAAGTTTGACGTGTGTCTGTCTGTGGCTCCGTAGCTTGCGAACGGATGAAGCGATTTCAATTTAGTTTTTTTGTATGAAAGGTGCGTTACGGGCGAGCGTTCTTCGACATGCTTGATGAAAATTGGTTGAGCCGTTTTATAGTTGTGGGGGGGTGAAAGCGGGGAAGAAATAATTGAATGTCTGCAAAAACTGCTTGATGATGAATTATTCGGGAGCGTTCTTATAATTATATATCTATGAAAAGTAAAAATAAAATAAAAATTAAAAAACCCCAACACAAAAACCTAAAATCCCTTTAAAAAGTAAAAAAAAAATTTTTTTTTAAAAAAACTCAATCAAAAGTACCAAAGTTTGTATTAATAATTCTAAAAAAAAATACTTCGCGTTGGGGGACGGCGCTGCTTAGTTAGGTAATAGACTATTTGTAATTAAATTCTTAGGTTTGGAGCGGACCACCAACGCGACGTATTTTTTTAAGAATTATCAATACATACTTTGGTTAAGATTGAGTTTTTTTATTTATTTATTACTTTTTGTTATTGGAACTCAGGTTTTTGTGTCGGGGGTTTTTTAAATTTTTAATTTAATTTTTTTAACCTATTCCTCTATCACTGATCATGACTGAAGCACGAATATGGTGCTATTCCACAAGCAAGGTGACACTTTATCTGTCTTGTGTACTACAACTCTGGTAAAACTCCAAAAATAATACACATTATAATGTGCCATGTAAGACAATAGACCATTTCAATGACAAAAATAATCGGTTAAGCAGTAACCATACTTAGTGTGCTGAACTGCGAGTGATGCATTCAAAAAAAAAAAAACAATGACAAATCACGGTTGTTAGCAAATCACAGTGTCTGCAGTGCTCCGGACGTATTACTTAAGTTTTACTCGTGAAGACCCCCTTATCTTTAAACTTGAACTTTGGCACTTGGACCGTAATCACTCTCTGTCTCACACACATTTTTATTTTTTTTTATTGTTTGCCTTTAATATAACACTAGCAGCGCCACGCGGTATCACCCGCGTTGTTCCCGTTCCCGTGGCAATACGGGGATAAAATGTAACTACAAAAGATTACATCTCACAACTTTGTCAGAATCGTTTGAGTCATCAAAACAAATGAATGATAACGTTCTCATATCGTCCGTGTCGGTTTGTTCAACGATCTCTTGCAAATATGTCATGTTTTATGACTACCGCTTATAATGTTTGAGAATATATTAAAATGTTACGTTTTTGAAGATGATTTGGGAATGTGTAAATGAGTATTACTGGTTCTCAAGAACCAGTAATACTCATTTACTTTTCTAGCTTTCTCTCACAGAGAGGAGTCGTGTGTTCCAGATGGGAGATAATCAATCTATCTGAATCTACTAGCTTTTTACACGACTGCCCAAAAAAACAGTGTTATGTTTTCTGTTATATGGAACGCAAAGGGCACAAGAAGGATCACCGGTGGGTTTTAGTCAGTAAAAGTCTGACACTTTGACACTCCCTTCCGCTCCACCCAGGGCGGGAGGGGTCATTTGATGATTTCCCATAAAAAAAAGGGTTCATGTATGTATGTTTGTGAGTTTCTTTATTCCACCATAACTTCTAAACGGCGTAACTGATATAAATGTATGTATGTGGTATCGTTAGAAGCGTTGAGCTATCCCGGATAACATAGGGTAGAGTGGTAGCCATTGAACCACCAAAAGTTTGAAGAGCTCTAGCGCGCACGTTGTTACAGTCTAAGAAAATATTTTTATCTCAGAAGATAGGTTATTTAATAAGCTGCCAAATTGCGTTAAAAAATATGGAAAATATTTGTTGTTGCCTAATTTATACAGGTTTTTTTAAAACAAGGGAAATGGCTCATAGCGTACTCCTAAGGGTACACAAAGAACCGGGGGGGGTGGTATTAAATGAACCAGGTGGTACACAATGAATCACGGTGGTATAAAAACCTGTAATTGTTTGAGTTAAATGAAAAATAAATACAGCATTTATAAGTTTCCATATTTATTAAGTCTCGAGTTATATAAGAACCGCACAATTAGTCTTAAAACTTAATTTTTAACAATAATTATAAACTTTTAAAAAGTTTTGTTACGCATAAACTCTATCAAGAAAAAAAAACATTTTGTACTTGCTATGAGCATTTATAAAATCACCTATGTTTTTATCACAATCAGCCTGGCCAATTGGCCAGGCTGATTGTGATTACAACTTGCTGTATTGTAAATGCGATTAATCGGATGTCAAAATTTCGCGCTCTCCACTTGTGTCTTTACAGACACTGCGTCCTTTTAGCTGCCAGCACTTTATGTGGACGTGGCACTGTTGTGGTCGAGGTTAGGCCATAGAATTTATTTGCACAATCCAAGAAATATTCCTTTATGATGTCTTCTTGTTGGTCAGTAAAAATGTTACTTGTATAATAATGGGGCTTCAGTCTACAGACACGACGGATTGTTCCTGTTGTTTGTAACGTATAGATCTTCGTTTTTGGCTGCTTTTCGGATGCTTTATCCTGACAAGTGTTTTTCTATACCTCTTTGTATAGCTTCCGCGGTGTGATACCCTTTTTTACGAACTTCCCTTACTACCGTGTTTAGTCCCATGCTGAAATACCTAGACAAATAGTGATCAATTAATTATACGACGACGACGTGACGGGTGGGCGTTTTGGGGGACTGTCTTTATGTAAAATTTGACGTTCAAAAAGTGCTGTCTATCAGCCTAGTTTGAATAAATGACTTTTGAATTTTGAATATCTACTCACATGAACACTTAGAGGTTGACTGGAATGATACTCCCCACCTGTTTATATAGCATTATACAAAGCACTTAGATGTGGTACACAATGAACCGTGGTTCATTGCTTACCCAGGATAAATGGCTCACAGCGTACCCACCCCCTCTTAGGAAATGTTAGCTTATGTTTTATACAAAAACCGTTGAGAATTAATTCCAAAAAAACTTTTTACAAAAAAATACAACCGACTTCCACAAAAAATCAAAAAAGTACAAAATAACTTTGATTTCGGAACTCGGTGTTTGTGGTTCCTTTTTCATTTTTTGAACACCGACTTCCGAAATCAAAGTTATTTTGTACTTTTTTGATTTTTTGTGGAAGTCGGTTGTATTTTTTTGTAAAAAGTTTTTTATTTTTCACTTTTTAGTGGTACCTAAACCCCCTCCCCTCCCCCACCTAAACGAACCAATCACATTGGTGTAAAAAAAACGTACTGCTCCTTTGCAGAGTAAACTAAGAGGTCGTCAATGTAGGTAAATTAGATATTTCTTTTTAGATTGTTCGAAAACCGCTTGGTCGATTTCGATAAAATTTTCATGGGACCATTTGGGAAGTATACCCTTTCGAACAAAAAAAGAATTTTTCAAATCGGTTGAAAAGCGACGGAGTTATGCGCGAACAAACATAAAAAAAAAAAAAAAATACAAACATCCGAATTGAGAACCTCCTCCTTTTTTAGAAGTCGGTTAAAAATAGTCTCAAACAAGCGTAAAGACCTACATTACACATACAATTCACACATAGTTAAGTAAGAGTTAGATTATTAAAGTAACTACAAAAAGAAACTCACGTTTTTTTCGTCGTTTTTGCTTGAGTTAACACAAGGATGCGGCTCATGTGTGCATATGTCGCGAAAAGCGCGCGGCGACTAGACCAAACTTCAGGACGTGGCCAGCTAGTCCCGAAATGTTTTTTGCGCGAGCCGGCAACGTTTCGTATGGCCAGGAGGTACTATGGTTCATACTGTACACGCGGTTCATTGGCTACCACCCTACCCTAGTGGTTGAAGTGATTTTTTTTTAGTAAAAACGGGGAACCATGGTTTGTTTTCATGATAGACTACGTATACTGTCATCGTCTAAAGCTTGCTTAGTACATCTATACTAATATTATAAAGAGGTAACGTTTGTGAGTTTGTGACGTTATAAGGGGTAATCTCTGGATTTGCTGAACCGATTTTCAAAATTATTTCACCAATAGAAAGCTACGTTATCGTGGAGTGTCATTTTTAATTAATTTTAAAGCACCAAAGGATGTTTACAAATAGGGTTGCCAGGTCTTAAAACCGAAAAGCCGGAAAAACATTTATAGTCTTAGTACAACAAAACAAAGGTATTTTTTTATCATTTACCATAAAATCTTCGTAAATTCTAATGAAGCAAAAATCAAATTGAGTGAGCCATTCTTCATTATTATTAATCATTCAATATTCATTTCAATAATTGCAATAGTATTAATGGAAGGGATACAAGGCGAGCGAAAAAATGCCAAAATTAAAAAGCCTATCAAATATTCGAACAGGCCGGACGCCATCTTATTTTTTTTTAAAACGTTGCCCCACACTAGGAATTTCTCCTGTATCGTGGGTGCGTTTACAAACATATAAATTCACATACACAAACAGCCAGACCCGGAACAACTATCTGTAGGCCATACAAATATTTGTTCCGTACGGGAATCGAACCCGCGGCACGCAGTGCAGCAGCCAATCGCTCAACCACTGCGCCAACCGTGTCGTTATTTGGCGGGTCACTCAACCAAAAAGTGACTATGTCCGGCTTTATCCGGAATTCCGGACGCATGGCAACGCTATTTAAAAATGGTATAAGCCCACCACGGATTAAAATGTGTAAGCTTGTATACGTTTCTAAGGCAGTCTTCCATTGATGTCTACGCTAGCTGAATCTACAATGTGTCTAGATCTTGGCTTCGAATGCCAAAATATTCAGTCGCTGACGCCATTGTTTTGATGTACACTTTACAAAGTACATTGTCCTCAATTAAACCGTATGGTATCGTTAATCATTTCAATTGGTCGAGGGGAATAGTTTTTTGTTTCATCCTTAACAGGTTTGGAGAAGATTCTTTCATATGGACAATCTATACTAATATTATAAAGCTGAAGAGTTTGTTTGTTTGAATACGCTAATCTCAGGAACTACTGGTTCGAATTGAAAAATTCTTTTTGAGTTGAATAGACCATTTATCGAGGAAGGCTTTAGGCTATATATCATCACGCTTAAGCCAATAGGAGCGGAGCAGCGATAAAGAATGTTTTAAAATCGGGGATTCCACGGGGACGAAGTCGCGGGCAGCAGCTAGTATAGATATACATATTGGAGCCCGTGGAGTTTCTTGCACGTTCCTCTCCATTGAGATCTATGGGCGGAACGTGCAAAAAGCTCCATTTTTTTTCTGACTGGCCGATCTTGACGATTTAAAAGTGCCTGTAAATGGTTTAATTGAAATAAATACTTCTAGTTTGGATCCAAGCCGAACTCCATAATTAGCAAGCGTGTATTGTTACAAAATACACACATTTAATGCTTATGTAATGTTTCAAATACCTACATAATATCACAGCTCATAATAAGGATTAAGTACTACATTTTATCACAATGATTGACTTATCATATAAAATCTGATTACGCCATCCATCATTTTGATATGATCATCAGCAGTGATAAGGTAAAAATATTTGAGATTTTATCGTCTCATTCATATTTGAGCGACAATTTGAAATCCAAAATACAAAAGCTGGCTTTGGCAGTTCTCACAATAACTGAAAGAGACTTGGATTGTGCAAACATGAATGAAATACATGTACAGTATGTATCGCTAGTCTGTTATTTTTACTCTCGCCAAAAAATAAAAAATAACTAGTCCGCCATCTTGGGTATTCCGCCATGTTGGATTTAGAATGATGACACACAGCTAACCATGCATTGTCATCCAAACTTAACGTGTATAAAAAAATGAAGCTCAATCGATTGAAGATATCTGCTTCAAAATTGAGTTGCAAGACTCCACCCGAGCATAATTTATAGTTAAATAAAAGCTTGTAATAAAAAAACTTTTTACAAAAACAAAAAAACCGAATTTTAAACAAATCAAGTATAAAATAACTTTTTCGGAACTCGGGTGTTTTTGATTGTTTCTTCGTTTTTAACCGACTTCTAAAAAAGGAGGAGGTTCTCAATTCGGATACGCGCATAACGTCGCTTGCCAACCGGTTTGAAAAATTCTTTTGTTTTTTTTTGTTGGAAAGGTGTTCCCGAATGGTCCCATGACAATTTTATCGAAATCGAACAAGCGGTTTTTTGTTAATTTCAATAAATGATTGCAAATCTGTCGGGATAGCTGAAATCGCATGTTTGCAAATTGCAATGCAAAAAGTGAAAAATATTTTTTTTTACAAGAAATACAACTGACTTCTAAACAAAAAAAAAAAACAAAAAGTACAAAGAACTTTAATTTCGGAAGTCGGTGTGTTCAAAAAGAAAAAAAAAACCAAAAACATCGAGTTCTGAAGTTGAAGATATCCTGCAACAGGAAAAATAACGCCCAATAATATTTAGCAATAGTTATAAATAAATAATAATGACGTATGAATGACTCAGATATATTCCAATTTTCAACATTCGCTCCAAATGAGAGGAATGAGCTATAGTGTAAATATATTAGTCATGTATCCGCTTCTGGTAAATGATTCAATGATCCAGTTGCAGGCTACGAAAATTGCAGCCAGTTTCAGATTTCGTTCGAAAGAACAGAATAGAATACTCTTTATTATGTACAATTGTACACCATATAAGTTACAGTAAAAAAAAGAAAAACCGCGAAAGATTCACCGCGGCCCTGGAACGCGGCGGGCACTAGGAGGAACACGGGTGGGTTTTAGTCAGCAGGATTCTGAAACTCCCTTTCGCTCCGCAGAGCGAAAGTAATTTGATGATTGCCCATCCAGAAAAAAGTCTATGTATTTTGGGATAAAACTCAAGCATGCAAAAAATTTGCTTTAAATCCTGTGCTTATATTTTTAGTACTTCGTAAAGTTTTCGTCACGCTATAAATATTTAAAGTTTCTTTTAGATCGAAGCGACCTACTTATTTGAGTGTGACCCATTTGTTTGTCCAATTCAGCTGGTCAAACAAAATACAATCTACAATGTATTTCGAGTAGGACCGCATATCAGATTCTTTTTGGGCTCTATACCCCATTCACGATAAGATTAGACATTGAAATACATCTTTTTTACAGTCCGTTGAACCGATTTTGTATTGCTTCTATGGCGTTGGCGGCATGACACATGGTAGCTGCAGTAAACAGTTGGTATTATAATCAAGTTTTTGCTTTTAATGCCTTATGCGTACGGAATAGAAGTAAAAATCGGTTGAACGCACTGTAAACAATTTTGTTCCAATGTCTAATCTTATTGTGAATGGAGTATAGACCACGTGGAAAAGTTAAATGATATTTCTTAAGTTGGTTAAATAAAAATACCACTTTTACATGTACTTTCTTGAAATTATTAACTAGATGAGACCGGGGTTTCTTATCTGACATCCCTGAGCAGAAACACCGAATCAAACACAGAGGTCAATCTTCAATTTGGTATTGCAATTAAAACCCATACATTTGTTTTAATGTTATCGCTGACATAATATCATTTTAGTAGAGGCACTCTTCTGTAAAAAAAAAAAAAACAAAAAGTACAAAATAACTTTAATTTCGGAACTCTTTGTTTTTGGTTGCTTTTTCGTTTTTTGAACACCTACTTCCGAAATTAAAGTTATTTTGTACTTTTTGTTTTTTTTTTTTGTGTAGAAGTCGGTTGTATTTTTTTTCACTTTTTAGTGGTAAACAATAAACAAACATGCGATTTCAGCAATCCGAAAGAATTGCTATCATTTATTGAAGAGTCCCGTTGTCATCATCAGATCTACCTATGTGAAATTTAAATGGGACCATTGCGGAATAAACCCCTTTCGAATAAAAAAATAATTTCGCAAAATCCTCGAACATACATAAAAAAAAAAAATACAAATATTTGAATTGAGAACCTCCTCCTTTTTTGGAAGTCAGTTAATAAATATAGTTACGGTCGACTTTATTGCGTTCGAGTGGGCGTCAATGCATACCAAAAGCTGTATTGAACGCCAGACCACAACTCTCGGTCGGCGGCCGAATCAGCTACCAAATTTAGAGAAAGCCGAAACACGAAACATTTTTGCGAAACGAATGACGAAAGGCACAAACGTACTAGCAAATACATTGAAAGTGAAAACAAAAAAACGGCGCTCTGACGCAAGACCCTCGAAAAAATTGGCACAAAACATTTATGCACATCATGGATGGTCGTTGTGACTTGTGACGTCAAAGGAGGACTTGGCAACTGGTGGCAATATCTCGATCTATTAATATTTGGTGACCGATATCGAGGTTTATAAGCTCTTAAATGCGGTGATGGAAAAATGGCTCGTCTAGACATGTAGGGTTGCTAGGCGTCTGGATAAAAATATATCTAATTAGTCCGTCAGATAGATTTCCGAAAAATATTTGACACGTATTTTTCACGTAGGTAAACAAAGACGATGCAGTGTGTTGAATACTCGCGTGACGTCACTACTTGCTACAATTTTAACCACGGCGTAACGTCACAAGCCCCCACTCCTGATCTTTGATGCTTTTTTTATCTTCGTTTTTATCTATACTAATATTATAAAGAGGAAAGATTTGTATTTTTGTATGTAACAAATAAACTCAAAAACTACTGGACCGATTTAAAAATTCTTTCAACATTGGAAAGCTACATTCATCCTGAGTAACATAGGCTATATTTTATCCCCGCAATCCCACGAAAACGAGAACTACGCGGGTAAAACCGCGGGGCGCTGCTAGTATTTGATAAAGCAAAAAATACGTGTCCAATATTTTTCGATTATCTAACTGACGGACTAATTACAATCATATTTTTTTACTCAGGAAACATCCCTATTGCGGAATTTGTTCGAAAGATTCACGGTGGCACTTTAACACAAAGGGCACTAGGAGAAACACGGGTGGATTTTAGCCAGTAAGAGTCTGACATGTTCCGTTACTTTTACCCTATTTTACCCCAAAGTACACTTTAACAAGTCCTGCTTTTCGGTTCTAGGACATGGCAACCCTATTAGCACAATATTGTGAACAGCCAAAGTCCAGACAGATCTGATTTGGTGATGTCTTAGAGGCGTCTGTGGTTTTGCGTGGGACTTGTCTTGAAATATTGAACGCTCCAAAATAAAAGTATTGCATCTGGCACCTATACAGACGGAGTGACGACCTTCGTGCGACTGTGGAGACTGCGTGGTCGTAAACGGTATATTTTTTACTTTATGAAATCATTAGAACATAGCATAATCAGCCTTTTAACGTTCTCTAGGAGAGGGAATGGGCCGTAATCCACCACGCGGGCCCAGTGCGGGTTGGTGAATGTCACATGCCTTCGAATTTTTAGTTCTAGGACAGGCCGGTTTCCTCACGATGTATTCCTTCACCGTTTTGAGAGCAGTGGTGATGAAATTAATTACACAAAGTAATGCACCTGGCTGGGTTTGAACGTGCGACCAACCCTTTACTACTCGGCCACCACTGCTCCGCCGTTCGATAACAACCAGGCCCGGGATAGGCGCGTTTTCCCACGCGCGCCTGACCACCGTTTTCCGAGTGTTGGCAGTACGTACCTATATACTATTTAAGTTTCCGAGTACCTATATCATCCAACAAAACGCTGGGAATCTTAGTAAGGCCTATTGCTTACAGAATTTTAATGACATCGTTTGTTCGGTTAACTAACACAATAGGTACTTAGGTATGAGAATAATGTCATACATATTTATTTATATAGGTAACGAAAAAGATGTTCATAGACGCTGTTGCTAAGTGAACTTGACGTGTTGCTAAAATTGATTTGAGGCCACGATTGCTGGATCAGTCATTGTGTGTCAAAGTTAACTAAAATAAGATTTTATTAACTCACATGTTCTAAAATGAAATATCTATTAGCATATTACTGGGTTCTGGGCCGAACATAAGCGTAAGCATAATCAGCCTTTCAATGTTCCCACTGATGGGACACAAGCCTCCTCTCTAGGAGAGGGAATGGGCCGTAATCCACGTGGGCCCAGTGCGGGTTGGTGAATGTCACATGTCTTCGAATTTTTGGTTTTAGGACATGCCGGTTTCCTCACGGGCCAGACATGTCTGCTGAATATCCAACGAGAACAGGGCAAAAAGAACCAAAGAATGGGTCTCATGTTGCGGAATTTGTTCGCAAGAGTCACCGCGGCCCTGGAACGCAAAGAGCACTAGGAGGAACACGGGTGAGTTTTAGTCAGTAAGAGTCTGACACTCCCTTCCGCTCCGCCCAGAGCAAGAGAAGTCATTTGACGATTTCCCAACCAGGAAAAAAAATGGGTCTTATTAAATTCCAGAAGGTATCACGGCAAACCAAGACTGAAGTCGAGACGAGCTTGAATCCTAACAAGAGAATGGCAGAAACTGGTAAAAGGAAGAGGAAGGCCTTTGCCCAGCGGGGGGACAAAATAGGCTAGATAGATAGATAAAGGACAATACAGAGTAATAATTTGAAGCCATAAATGACGCCAGATATGCTTCATTTACTCCCACGCTAATTTTATATTCAAAAGTATTCAAAAGGTAGCAATTTTGATTCAGGTAAGAACACGCGAGTCGACCAAACACATTAGATGCGCTTCTACTTAATATTTATATCTGACTAAAACCAGATCCCAAGGTTACCTCAAACACTGCATACTTGCACCTATCCGAAAACACCATAAAACCTGTTTTATTGTAAACTCTAACAATGTTTACATACGTCCGTCCCCTTCAAAAGCTTCAAACGTTATGAGAACATTGACTGTTGATCATTTAAATTTAGAACTGGCTTTTCGCATGCGCCGGCACGGTCTGTGCGAGCGGTTGTTGGCGTATAATTGATTCAGACTTTAGTTTGTTTTAAATAAAGTCGATATTCCTATGTGGTAGTTTCTTTTTTTTATTCGGAACTGCCGAGTTGTTTATCAAAGAGTCGTGTTAATAATTAGTTTTAAATTATACAATGTTTCGGGACATCACGCTGTACTAATGCATACTTTATTATTCATTCATCTTTCACTTTTAAGGGTTGAAGGAAAAGAGTGAAAAAATAGGGATCAGTTTAACAATGTGTTTTGACGCTATGACAACAAATAATACACATTAATAAGAAATTGACCAACCTTACATGAAACGTAAGTTTTTGGGTTATTTTATATAAAGAAAGACATAAAACTTTATATTTGATACAATTCATATAACACTACAGTACAAGAAATAATACAAAATTCGTCAAATGCGCAAGACTTGCGCAAGTGACAGCTGCAACAAACAGAATATTTCAAAAAACAAGGTCATTAAATGTTACGGAACCTTTCGTTTACAATTTCCACTCGCACTTGACCGTATTTTTTAACGTTATCTTCGTCTACCTTTTCTGCAACTAACATGGTGTGTATAATGTCTTCATTATTTTTTAGCCTTTATATAAGTAACGATGTTTTAGGTAGAATATTAAATACTAGCAGCGCGCCGCGGTTTCACCCGCGTTGTTCCCTTTCCCGTGGCAATACTGGGATAAAATATAGCCTATGTTACTCAGGGTGAATGTAGCTTTCTAATGGTGACAGAGTTTTTGAAATCGTCACAGTAGTTCTTGAGTACAAAATACAAATCTTTTCTCTTTATAATATTAATGTAGATCTAAATCAACCTTCTTTTTGACGTCTATCAGACAAAAAAATAAATAAAATGACTATGGACATTGAACAGCCAAAACTAGATAGGTACCTACTCATCCGTCCGACAATATAATAGCTGATACGCCTACTAATACACGATAATAGGATAATCGCATAATGTGGGGATGGGCTTATTGACCGATATTAATTTGGAATCGGTGTAAAAGCCATTTTGTAATATCATGGCTTGAGGCTATTATAAGTACTAAAATTATCTAATTAATAGGACTAAAATCGTATCTTTTTTTATTGAGATGCGTCTATTTAAATATAGGGTAGGGCATTACTAAAAAAATCGAAATAGTCCATCAGACAGGCTTCCATTTTTTTTTTTTTCACGTAAACAAAAACCGAAGACGATACAGTGCGTTGAAAACTTGCGTGACGTCACTACTCGCTGCAATTTTTACCACGACGTGACGTCACAAGCCCCCACTCCTGATCTTTGATGCGTTTTATCTTAGTCATTTTTTATAGATTTTATATAGCAAAAAATACGTGCCCATTATTTTAGGATATCTATCTGGCGCACTAATTAGATTTTTCTTAAAACAGTACCCTATTGATCGTGTCTTCTTTTAGTAAACCTTTTTTTTGTTACTGAGCCGAGCGGAAGGGAGCGTCAGACTCTTAGGCGCTATTAATTTATTATGTAAGACTATTTTCGCTAGAATTTGACCCCCTCCTCCCCCTTTTATAAGAAAATATAAGAATAAGCCGACCCCCTACCCCCTGTTTAATATTTATTACGTAAGAATTTAAAGGAGAAAATGAGTACACGTTTGGTTTGTTTTAGTGTTTATTTTTCAAAGTAACAATTTAAGAAATGTTAATTTGTACTTACGAAGCTTCTTATATTTTTTATGTTTTCGTAGTAATAAACTTTGGTTTTAATCATTTCTAAGTAGAACTTTACCTTGCGCATTTTTGTTATCTTACGTAAGAACTATTCAGATTCCCTCCCACCCCCTTGTAAGAAAAATAAGACATGGTCGACCCCCCACGCCCCCTAAATCGTCTTGTTTACTAATATTATAAAGAGGAAAGATTTGTATTTTTGTATGTAACGAATAAACTCAAAAACTACTGGACCGATTTCAAAAATTCTTTCACCATTCGAAAGCTACATTCACCCTGAGTAACATAGGCTATATTTTATCGCCGTATTCCCACAGGAACGGGAACTACGCGGGTGAAATTCGTAATAAATGAATGGCCCCTTACTGACTAAAACCCATCTATGCATTCCAATCGAACATATTCGGTAACCTAGAGCCTATACCTACCCTTGAATCTATAGAAAGAAAGGAAGAAAAAGCGTTTATTCATGCTCGTTTTTGACGCGAGAGAAAATTAAAAATAAATAAAAACTTACAAATAACTAAACCAGTCCCACTGTCTGAACCAGCCATTACAAACAAAGCATAAAATTATACAATTTGTCTATGGCGTGCATTGGTGTGCCACTCTGACAGCGCAGTAACAGCATCTGCCTGACAGCGAGACTGTATTTACATAAAACAAAACGAAAAAAAAAAATCAACAGAAAATTGCGATACATAAATATCATAATTATAACATTAAAATCAAGATTGTGCGTCGCATACGAGCAGAATAGGTGGATGCTCAGCATATTCCGTGAAGGTGGAAAAATCCGACTGTCACGGATACTGATTTTCAGAACCACCTTGCGAGACGCTTCTATCAACTCACACTATACTAAACATCGTGTCACCTCACTAAAGCATATTTGAGGCCCCCATATAAATGTTGAACGTTGAACCGTCCTGCCAATTGACAAATTGATTCACCAAATTGAATTGTTGCTCGAGAGAATTTCTTACTTGTCTTCCACTGTGTTTGGACACGCTAGAAAAAAATATGGGTTGTTTGTATGTTGAGAGCAGTGGTGGCCGAGTGGTAACGGCCCCCGACTTACAAATTGTAAGTCGCGGGTTCAAATCCAGCCGCATTACTTTGTGTAATTCATTTCATCACCACTGCTCTCAAAACGGTGAAGGAAAACATCGTGAGGAAACCGGCATGTTCTAGAACCAAAAATTCGAAGACATGTGACATTCACCAACCCGCACTGGGCCCGCGTGCTGGATTACGGCCCATTCGCTCTCCTAGAGAGGAGGCCTGTGTCCCAGCAGTGGGAACGTTAAAAGGCTGATTATGCTATGTATGTATGTTTGTATGTAGGTGAAATGGCGAGGGTAGGACCTTGGCCCCAAGTCTGCTATTACAATAGTGTCAGAATGGTCTATCATTGATCTCAGAATGGTCGATTTTGACAATTTTGGTAATCTACTAATATAAAAGCGTCATTATGACTTTCCAATGGTTAACCACTAACACTCCATTGAAAGAAATGGCATAAATTGGTAATCTCGTACATAATGACAAATGAATGACAGACTTATGCGGTAATCTGCTAAAATTTTGACAGTTCCTTTGATCAATGACCTACCATTAGAACGTCACTGTGCAGTCATAGCTCGGTTATCAAAAAGTATTACGAGACCATTGACCGACCAATGATCGACCATTATGAATTTAGCAGATTACGAACTTTTGGCAAAATTACAATGGGATCGTGATGGAATGACACTGGCTGACGCTGGAACATCGCAAACTGTCACTGCCAGGGCCCAGCCTAAAGTGTTGGACGCGTCAATGTCAAGTATATTTACTTATAAGTTTCAAAATTGCAACGCTAGATGGCACAGTCTACTCGTGCACGTTCCCCTAAACGGAGGGTGCAAGAAGTATAGGTGGCAGCACAGGTCAAACATTTACAACGTAAAAGTTTCGGACTTGCAACACTAGATGGCATAGTCTACGCCGTGCACGTTCCTTGTATAAAAAAAACCACAATATCAGAAAGAACAAATGACTCTAGACTGCGTTATGAATCGTTGATATATTAAACACCCGAATAGGTTTAGCTTATTTATAACGTGATCACTTTAAGAAACTCGCTGTCACGCTGAAGATTACGCTCTCAGAAACTTTGAATAAGTAAACCACATGTTGAACCTCTAATATTTCAGATTCAATCGTGAAGAGCTTCACGAGTAAACATTTCCGCCCATATTTCTTTCAGCAAGGGCCGTGAAATATAGGTGTACTAATTTTCCGCTGCTTTCAACACTTTGGATTCCTGTAAACGCATTATGTTACATTGTTCATACTTCACGATATTCTGTTTGCTGAACAAAAGGGCATTCGTCACGTAGAGCTGTGATGATCGGTTTCGGCGTAAATTGTCGAAGGCCGATTTTTTATTGATAGGTTTGCGTTTGATCACAATTTCACCAAATGGAAAGCAATGATGTGGTCGACGATGGAGCACGCTTGTCTAGAAGTAACCTGTTCACTCCTGACTTAAAGACCATCAGGTTGTAGCTATCAGGAAACAGACAGAATTAAGTGATTGGTATTGGATATGATGTCATTGCTAATTGTGTGATTCACTATCAATTTATATGTGTTTAAGACCATGTTACGTTTGTTTGTTAATTGAGAACCGATTCAATACATTACATCACGCCTGCGTTCCCTGCAGAGTAAGGCAGAATTGGGTATTACGATCTATCAGACACAAATCCAATTTCAAGGCTGATACTATGAATCGAACTATTAAAATTGCAGTAGATTTGTGCCTTTATTACATTCAATCGAGAGAGCCTATTTCTTTTAACTGGGCACTAAAACTTAAATCAAGATTGTAACTATTCATATCCCACCAATATGAAAAAGAGCTTCCTATCTATGTGATAAACAAATTATGACCGTACATTCGTAATTACGCCTCCACTGGCTACTGTTCTCATTAAATTCACTTGACTAATAATTATTGTGCTATTGTCTTAATTATGACAATACAACAGTTGACCCTATTATCCGGTCAGTAGATGAGTAAATAGTATAACAAGCCAGAGCCATATACCGAGCCAGTTTCGGCCTAGAGCGTAAGCCGAGAAATAGCGGTTTCGGCCGAACTGGATATCTGTCAAACACTAGTCCCTATTTTAATGCTGTTACGTAAAATCGTAGACAATATCCGGAACATTGTATGGTAAGTAGGTTTTTATGTTGTTACAAATAAAATTGACTTAATTGGGTATAAAACTGTTTAGTTAACCGATTGGTTCATATCGTGTCGGCAAAATGGTATCGATTTTCAGTAATTTTGCGAGAATATTTCGGGCGCCGTCAATTGAGCATAATACTACTTGAGACTGGATTTCAACGTAATATTTGGAATATCTAATGAACTTGGGGAAGTAAGAAGATTTTTAGGAAATCTATCTGACGGAGTAATTAGATTTTTTTAGTCAACTGTAAAAGAAGCCCAAAATCAGTTGAATATAAAAAAAAAAACAAAAAGCGTTATTTCAATTCTTATCAATGTCATCTCTATACTTCATTATACAATGTTAAATTCTTGCAACGGTTCAGTGCCTGAGTTGCGCAACCAAGCAACCAGTGGTTGTTGGGTTCAACACCCTTTTTTTTTTTTTTTTTTTCTGGATGGGAAATCATCAAATGACCCCTCCCGCCCTGGGTGGAGCGGTAGGGAGTGTCAGACTTTTACTGACTAAAACCCACCCGTGCTCCTCCATGTGCCCTTTGCGTTCCAGGGCCGCGGCAACTCTCTCGAACAAATTCCGCAACCCTAGCAGGCACCGACCCTATGGGGCCCCGTCTCTGGTGCTGACGGCTCCTTGAGGCGCGCGTGAAGCACAACGCGTCGTCGACTCAGCCTGGTATCGGACGGCGAGCCACCCACGCTCACCGTCCACAGGCATCAGCCACTGCGCAATAGCACAGCGGCCGACTTGTCTCTGGAGGAGGCCGAAATGGGACCATTACTGGCACTCCATTTCAGCCCCCTCCCGAGTACCGGGAGTCGCAGCACCCACAGCAGAAGCGGCGACGGAAGCCGCGGCGGCGGCAGAGGCGGCGGCGGCGGCGGACCTCTTGCCCTTGGTCGGGGCGGATGGCGCGCAGGCCCTTCCCCCAGCCCAGTGCTCGGCCGGCTTGCCAACAGCCGCACATGCACTGCAGTGCGACGTGGCCTCGCACGAGCCGGCCCGATGACCGGGCTGACCACAGCGGAAACAAAGTCCACTGCGGTCCACCTCCGAGGGGCACATAGCTCCCGTGTGGTTGCCCACATGGCAGCGGTAGCACCTCAGAGGTCTGGGTTCCAGCAGTTTTACCCGCGCAGAAACCCACCCCACCAAGAGCCTTCGACCCTCCGACACTGTTCTGGCCGCCGTCACGGGGCAGCTCACCACAAGGGTTTGCATGCCCGTGTTGTCAGGCCGGAGGGTGCCCGCCTTGACGAGCTCGGCAGAGCACCCCCCAGTCCTGGCGACGGCGGCCACAACCTCCTCCTCCGTCACGGAGTCGTCCAGGCCCACCACGCGCATGTCAATGCACTTAGTCGGCCTGGACACTCGAACCTCGTCCGCGGGGAGGACCTCCTTCAGCCTTTCGGCCAGGGCGTCCGCGAACGGGCCACTCTCCGCTCCGGCGAGCTCGAGCTTCCGGGCACCGGTCAGGGTTCTCCTGATCCCGAGGCCCCCAGTGATGCCCAGCTCCCGGAGGTTCACCGCCTCCTTCGCCCGCTTCATCAGGGCGAGGTACGTCACACCCCTCTGTTCCGCTTCCGGCTGCAGTGTTAAAACCACAGCCGCGGACTTCGGGGCGCGAAGCCTCGCCGCGATGGCGTTGGCCTTCCGCCGCTGCCTCTTGGCCTTGCTCCTGGCCGCCTTTTTGGCATGCCGCTTTTCTCCAGCAACCTGCCACCCGGCCCCGGTCGCAGGAGGGTCCGAGGTTGGGGGTGGGGGCGGCTGCGGCGCCGCTGACGCAGCAGCTTTAGCCGCTCCCCCTCCAGCCTTCCTCCTTCCCCTCTTCGCCGGGGCCGACTTGGTCGTCGCCGGCGTCGCAGGCGCCGGCGCCACAGGCGCTGGCGCGGCTCCCGCCTTGGCCTTCGCCTGGCCGGACGTTCCCGGGCCAGCAGCCACCGCGGCTGCGTACGAAGCCGCCTGCTGCTGTCCCGGGGGCCTCTGTGCCGCCGCTAACGGGGGACGCCGGACCATGTCCTCCAAAACGGAGAACTGCTTCCGGAAGGGAGCCAGCTCCTGCCGCACCAGGCTCCGCACCTGGCTCAGCACTTGGCTCCCCTCCAGCGCCGCCGGACTCAGCCCCCCCTGCGGCCCCTCAGAGGCCGCTCTGGCCATGTCAGCCAGGTCCCTCCGGAGCGACTCATTCTCCGCTATGAGTCTCTCCGTTACGGCCGCGAGGCGGGCGACCTCCGCCCGCAACTCTGTCGCCTCTTCGGACCTGCCGACGTTGGCCGCCGCCGCCGCCATAATGGAGGCTTTGGCCGCGCTAATGGCCTCCCGCTTAGAGGACTGCTTCCTCTTAAAGGCCACAGCGCGGATCGCGGCCTCCACTACCTCTTCGAACCGGGCCCTCTGCTCCTCGGCAGCGGGCGGTTCCTCTCTCGGGGACTCTTCGTCGTCAGAGTCGAGAGGGGGCGGAAGAGTAGAGGGAGCCCCACGACCGCTCCCTCCAGGGCGACGCCCCTCCTCCACCGACCTCTCGGCCCGACGGCCCGCCTCCCGGGTAGAGGGAGCCAGCCCCCTCCCTGCCTCACTGCCCCTGCCCCGCCTAGCGGTGGGGATTTTGCGGGCGGAGGCAAATTCGCCCTCGGAGGACGACCCCCCGGTATCCTCTCGTCTGGGCCGCTTGCGGAAGAACTTGACGTTCTCCGCAGCAGCCCCCTCTCCTCCGTTTCCAGAGCCCGCCGAGCTGACCGTTACTAGGTCTGGCGCGGAGCCGGAATCCGACTCCGCACCACCCCGGCGCTCAGGCGAACCCTCCTCTACGAAATCGTACGCCATCAGCTCCTTATAGGAAGCGGATCCGGATGACGACGATTCTGAGCCTCCTCGGCTCCTGTTGCCACTGGCAAGTGGAAGGTGTTTGTTGCCCACCCCAGAGTACGGAGGGCAGCCCGCCGAAGCGGGGTGGGATTCCCCGACTGCTGAGCAGTCGGGACCCACCTGGGGACTCATTTTGCAAAAACCTTTTTTCATCTTGTTCCTTTTTGAGGGTGCGGTCCCTTACTCCTCCGCCCTTTCTCCATCACAGGGCCTCTCCTCCCACCCGCTCACTGCCTTCACAGCCACGTCTGATGAGCAGACGCGTACCAGAAGGCAGTGAACGGGATTCCTCGCGTGTGTGTCTCTCTTGGTCTGATCCCTCACTTGCGACCTTCCGGCATGAGTGGCTCTATCGGGAAAGCTCGCAAGATCATTGGGACGCTCAAGCCCCACCACGACGACAACGTGGAGACACATTCGGTGGGGGGGTTCAACACCCTAAAATTGACTATTGTTACTTTGAAACGTCACTATTTTGAAGTATTCTCGCGGTTTTAACAGCTCCTGCTTTGGTATTCCTATTATGAGGCCATCGGCGGAGGTGACCTCGCTTTCGGCTCTGGTTCAATGCCTGGTCCGGAGCGAGGAGGAGGCATGAGAAGCTGTAATGCTAGCGAAGGAGGAAGTAGAACGCGCGAGGGGAAGGGAAACCTCACGCCCCAGCCGCCGCAACAGGAGAAGATGCCCCGGGCGTCATGAATCGCAAGGTGATTCCCGGTAACCGTAGGCGCGGGCTTATTGATGGCGAGCTATGGGTGGCAGGGTCTGGTCGACGGCACGTTGTGTTCCACGCGCGCCTGAAGGAAATGTCAGCAAAGAAGACGGGGCCCCATCAAGTCAGTGCCTGCTAGGGTTGCGGAATTTATTCGAAAGAATCACCGCGGCCCTTTCTTATTTTTTTCTTTTTTCTGGATGAGAAATCATCAAATGACTTCTCCCGCTCTGGGTGGAGCGGAAGGGAGTGTCAGACTCTTAAGGACTAAAACCCACCCGTGATCCTTCTTGTGCCCTTTGCGTTCCAGGGCCGCGGTGACTCTTTCGAACAAATTCCGCAACCCTAGCAGGCACTGACAATATGGGGCCCCGTCTACGTTGCTGACATTTCCTTCAGGCGCGCGTGGAACACCACAAACGCAAAGGGTACTAGGAGGAACACGGGTTGGTTTTAGCCCTTTTGCTCCGCCCAGAGCGGGAGAAGTCATTTAATGATTTCCCATCCCGAAAAAAAGGATCTCATTATGAAATAGACGATCACCCATCCAGAGAGACCGTGGCAAACGCACCTTAACCTTGATCGATCGTTCCACGGCGTCTATAACCAGCCAAGCACGTGTACTAGTTTCCATTGTCATCGGAAACCAAAGCAAATTCCATGCTGGAGAATGTATGGTATGTTCTGTTTACGTAACTTGATACTTCGCAAGTCCAAGAATGCGAATGTACCTTCCTGTTTGGAATACTGATGTCTTTTATTAGATTTTCTGTCACCGGAGGGATGACTTTTGTCCGCACGTGTTGTATTTAACCAACGCTTCCTTAATTGGTGGATGTGTTGTGTAATTCTAGCAATAGGGTAGTTAACTAAAAACATCTAATTAGTCCGTCGGATAGATTTCCAAAAAATATTGGACACGTAATTTTCTTTTTTCACGTACACAAAATATGAAGACGATACAGTGCGTTGAAAACTCGTGTAATATCACTACTCGCTACAATTTTTACCGGGCCGTGACGTCAAAAGCCCCCACTCCTGGTCTTTGATGCTTTGTATCTTCGTCAGTTTTTATAGATTTGATAAAGGAAAAAATACGTGTCCAATATTTTTCTATAATCTAACTGACGGAATAAACAATCATATATTTTTTACTCAGGAAACATCCCTATTGGCTGAATAGCCGGATAGTATATGTACATACATACAAGTAAGGACAATTTCTTGGTCACCTTTATCAATATATATGTCATCAAAATTTGATCGTCTATAATCTCTCAAGTCATTCCGAGGTATTGTAGAATAAATGACACAGATAGGTTCGAACGGCGAACTTAACTCCATCATGTTATTTTTTTTTAAACCCAGCAGACAGAAATCTCTCTGCACAGCAGGTCTCCGTCGTCGGTAATAATGTTGAAAGTGTAATACTTAACGTTCCGTTACTTGCTTTTCTACAATATCTCAGAATTACTCTTCTGGGAAACCACCAGATCCGAAATTACGGCCTAGAGGAGTACTTATAAAAAGGCGGATGGACGGATGGATGATTCTTCCGAACAAAATACTCTCGCACGCAAAAAATGTAAGCACACACAAAAGTAGGTACATCATAACTGTTGGCAATAGATCAGACGGGATGCCAGACAGTGGCCAAAATAACTACAAGGTTAATATTAGGTGAACCGCTGTACTTTTCAGTTTCATTTGCAAGGTGAACGCGTGTTGTGTTCGAATTTTGTAGGAGGATATGGCAAAGCGTTGCGGAACTGTCCGAGAGAGTCACCTTACCCTGGAACGCGGCGGGAATTAGGAGGAACACGGGTGGGTTTTAGTCAGTAAGAGTCTGATACTCCTTCCGTTCCACCCGGAGCGGGAGAAGTCGCGACATATGAACTTCAGTGACCCAAATACGCAAGCGTTACGTAAATAAATTTAATGAATATATTACTAGGTACAGTGTGACAACTGAAAGAGCTTATTGTGTGGGTATTTAAATATATTTATTTCATGTTTTTTTAAGGGAATATCCAACACTATTTGAGCACTGGTGGCCGAGTGGTAACGGCCCCCACTTACGAATTGTAGGTCGCGGGTTCAAACCCAGCCAGGCGCAATTACTTTGTGTAATGAATTTCATCACCACTGCTCTCAAAACGGTGAAGGAAAACATCGTGAGGAAACCGGCATGTCCTAGAACCAAAAATTCGAAGACATGTGACATTCACCAACCCGCACTGGGCCCGCGTGGTGGAGAAGGCCTGTGTCCCAGCAGTTGGAACGGGCTGATTATGCATGTTTTTATAAATAAATAGTTTTCAAGAAATTAGTCGAAAAATTACCATTTACTCCTTCATCTTCGAAACGACAGAGCCTAAAATTTGGAAAAAAACGCGTTCGTGTGTTCTTATTATCACAGACCATTTTCTTAATTTTATCTCCCAAGTGTCTTGACGACCTCCGCAATTCGAAGATGGGCGATTTTATATGTCTTTTATTGCAGTTTGACTGGAGTGCTATTTATGTCTGACATTTCATAGACTTGCCAACAGAGCTTCGAACGCTTTGTATAAGAGGAAACCGCTTTCTTTTGGAAACTTTGTCTATCGGACGTTTTTGAAGGGGTTTTTGCCATCCTATGTCAGGTATATTTTGCCTGGCACATGCTGAGTTGGACTCCCATTTGGTGCAATTTAGAGACACACATCTTGCTTTGGATTTAATAGCAATAATACATTATCGCTAATACGATGCACTGTTAAAAATTGACCTTATTTCCCAAGTATTTGGGTTTAAATCACCATGTATCGACTAGGCCGTGTAACTAAACACGTGAGCGGCGCAATCGGTAAGCCGCTCCTACCGCGGCGTGTGCTTTGGGTCATTTTTTTGAGTTAGGAATGCTTCCATGTTTTATTTGCGTTCACTGGTCACTGCTGAGGATCGCCACCACATACGACGCGTTTCCAAGCCATGCGGTCTTCTGAAGCGCGGACCGCTCTGTGCATGCTGCATCCAACAGCCCTCTTTATGGCATCGGACCATGTTGCCGGTGTTCTACCCTGAGCGCGCTTTCCTTCGACCCGGCCCAATATCATGAGCCTTTCCAGATTATGCTTGGATGAACGCATAATATGCCCAAAAAGACAATGCAGCTGCCTTGAGGAAATCCACCATAGGACTGATATGGCCAAGTGCATGGACCAGTTTGGGAAGAATCTGGAAAAACCGTGGCATCCGCAGGAGACACGTCAAAGCAAGGAAAGAAAGAAAGAAAAGAAAGAATAATATTTATTCAGCATATACATGAAACACGCACGGTACATGGTAAAAAAAAAAGAAAAATAGGTATGACAAGAACTGTGTGTCCCACGGCTGCACTAAATAGGTCCATTTCAGCGATATGTCAGACAGACTGATGCAAGGCTAGTTCCTTCATGTCATGGTCTGCCAGCATGAGCCGTGATGACTCATGACTCATGACTGACGTCATCACCAAGCATTCGCTGTACTGAAGACGGTTTTATTACGTCATTTGTGACGAGTCAGCGACAGCTAAAACAAATGAGTTTAGTCTGTGCCATTCAAGGACGTTTGAGGTTGGCGCCATTTTGGATTGTTTTATTGGGAAATTGGCGCCAATTTGTTTGAGAGAAGAGGATAGATATTCTTTTGAAGTTCTTAGCGTGTTAACGCTAGTCGAAAACGAATCAAATGTATGGAAATTTGATTTGTTTTCGACTAGCATTAACGATTGCAGATTATCAACTTGGCTAGGGGCGCTGATACCTAGTAGGTACCTACAATGTATCGGGCAGTATCGACCAATTTTCCTTATATGACGATGGTTTCTGCTCAAACAGGTAAATTCAGGTTGGGCCACAGAAATCTTTTGCCTTATTATTAAGATTTCTGTGGGTTGGGCAAAGGTCACTATGTGAATTAAAATGTAACCTAAATTCATTATTTTCGTAAAGTGCGACATTTTTTTTTATTTTTTGGGATTTTACGGGTAGTTTGAAGAGTTAGTTAGAACCAGCAACGCCAGCAAAACCCAGCTAAGGTATCGCCCAGTAACTGGTTTCCGAATTCTCGGAAGAACTGAATTGAAATGCTTAAAAATCGATCCCAAAAGAGATGTCGGTAGTTTCATGGCAGTCTTGGGCTTTTCAAAGTCTCGAAATAACTGAACAATTTGACTGTATGACATAATTAGGTAAGTAGGTACCTACCTACACTATTCAAAAACATTCTGCCAGAAAATCTAAACATTTTTTCATGTTGAATCTTATTTTGTCAGTGACAAATCCAACATATGGAGAAATTCCAGAAAACTATCCGAATGACGTCACCGTCTGACCCGATTACGCAGAATGCTACCCATCCTATTCTCGTCCGCGGTGACGGCCGCTTAACTTTCCATGAAGTTATGTTTCTCACAAAATGTGAAGAGCAATCGAAATCGGAATCGATCAATTTGATAAGTTTCATATTGGAACACTGATAACGATAAGATAAACCAAATGTGACAATTCGGTAATGCAGTTACGTAATAATAATTTTGAACTGCCGCCATTTTTCTACGCGAATTTTGGGTTACCATATGCAATTTTTCAATTTCCGAAAATAATTTTCTTGACACCTTCAAAAGTTTTATGATAGCTAAAAAAAGTTTACTTTTAGGTGTGTCAATACATTATAAAAGTAACTGGTTAAAAACAAACCATCGACACAATAGCCTGTTGATATATTTAGAACTTTATATATGCACAGCTGTTTTCGTCAACTAAAGTTCCGTAACTTTGAGAACTTTCAAATTACGATGACAAACGAACACTTCATCAAAATTTAAAAAAAAAGTTGTCTTAAAGTTGCTAAGATTCCCGGTACTTGTTGCTAATGTTGTGCAATCTGGCAATTGCAAGCAATTAAAACTTTTTAATTTACAAATTAAAAGTGTACTCACTTATCTGTGTCGAGTGTCTCGATGACGTCATTTGCATCCAAATATACACCCTCTCCTTGATGATGCCACAAACCACCGCTTTTTACACAGAAATACACCTTCCTACCATCATTTTCAACATCCACAGAGACGTTCTCAAATTCTTTACTCACAAAAAACGATTCACATGATGTTTGGGAAGCCGGCTCGGGAGTTAACGACCACTCGTCAACATTTTTCGCGTTCACATCAATATTAAACACACATTTGTTATCATCACACGTTTTAGTGTTTGTTTTTACAGAAAATATCCATGGTGGGGTCACGGCACACGTGCTGATTATTAAAAATAATAATAAAAATAATTCACTAGTCCGTAATCGCACTGGAGCCATGTCAACTTCGTGAATGAGTGAGGTGAACTGAACCGCGTTCGCCGCTCGCGACTCGCGCGTCGAGTAGGGATGGGATGATACGGTACAATCGCTTTTATACCGAACTCGATTCACTGAAGGACGAATCGATAAGGAGTGTTTTTAGATAGACTTTATCTGTATTTGTTGGCTACGGCTTAGTTTTATAAGATTTTTTTATTAGATTGTTTTGATAAGTGGTGCTATCTCCCATTGTTGAAGATGGTTCTTATCCTATTTAGATTAGTTTTTGCTTATTTTATAAAAGTTTTATTTAACAATGTGCCTCTTTAAGGGTCAACTCACACCGAAAGAGCGGCGAAGGGCAGCGAAGCGCAGCGACCCGCTCGGTAGAGAAGGCGCGCGGATTCCCGCGACTGCTCGAGAAGTCGCTGGAATGCTCGAGAAGTCGCGGGACTCCGCTCCGCTTCTCGAGCCCGCCCGCGATGAATTCACGGGTCGTTCTCCTATGCGCAGTTCACTTTCAACGAAACTCGAGGAAACTTGTGTTTAAGCAGAGGACATGGGTATTTTGGATTTACGTCTGTATTCGTTGCACTGCAAGGACTGAATGCGAATGCTCGCGGACGCGAGGGGCGGGATATTGCCACCGGCCGCTCGCGAGTACTCGCGACTGCTCGAACATTCTCGGGACTTCCCGCAACTTCTCGCGCAGTCGCACGGCTCCGTTTATGGAATTCCCCGGAATTCCTGCGGCGCCGCGGGCATCCGCGCGACTCGTTCGAGTTTCTCATGCGATAATAAGTATTATGGTAATGATAATAAAGTTAAAATTCATATGAAACTGAAACTGCGCTCCGCTTCGCTGCCCTTCGCCGCTCTTTCGGTGTGAGTTGACCCTAACGGTACTTGATTGAATCATCAGAATTATCCAATGTATTGCTGCCTTTTATAACACACGTATAAGTATATGACTTTTACTAATTTTTAGTTTATAATTAAATGACAATAATAAATGTTCAATTAAGTACGTAATTTTGTTTTCACATCAAATATAGTATTTATAAATTCCAATAAATCGCTCAACTATTTCGATTTCGCCATCGATAAATTAAAAAAAATAGGGTAGGTACATCACTACTAAATTAACATAAAAAATCCTGCTAAATATGTAAATAATACATGATAATTTACAATTATCTAATAGACAAAGAGCAGAGAATGTAATGAACCAAACCTTATCAACTCTCTGTCACTGCAAAAGCGACTTGATTTGGAAATAATTGAATGATTTATTACACTAGCGAGCAATAAACTGGAACCACTTCATCGCGCGTTTGCTCGAAACAAATTTTCATAATTTCTATGCTATGAACTATGGATTTTGGTGTTTATTAAAACACAAAGTAGTTTCCAGCGGTTTAGATGGCGTAAAAGTCGGTGACTTAGTTATTTTTTCTTTAATTCTAACTATATATAAGTACACTAGCTGCTGCCCGCGACTTCGTCCCCGTGGAATCCCCGATTTTAAAACATTCTTGATCGCTGCTCCGCTCCTATTGGCTTAAGCGTGATGATATATAGCCTAAAGCCTTCCTCGATAAATGGTCTATTCAACCCAAAAAGAATTTTTCAATTCGAACCAGTAGTTCCTGAGATTAGCGCGTTCAAACAAACAAACAAACTCTTCAGCTTTATAATATTAGTATAGATTAACCTAAAAATAAATTAAAATCCTCCTAACTACAAAATGGCATCAAAAAACTCGTCCGATAGCGATTATCGACTGGGAGTGAACCCAATAGACTAGCGGCATTGCCACATTGTATGGCCATACTTATCCTCTGTCCGAAGTAAAAGCCAGCCCTTGGGTCACGCGAAGTGTCGACCAAACGTTTAGCAAGTTCTTTAAATAACGCATGAGCACTCGGACCCCACGGTCCAAGGGTTGTCAACTCCAAACGGCTCAAACATATAAATGCCGACTAGGTTTTAGGATTATATAAAAAAAGTCTGAAAAATATCCAAAGACATTGCCGCAAATAAATAATAATAATCATCATTTATTTTCTCACCACAATATAAAGAAAGGCACAAAAAATATGACATAAAAATACATAACGTCGAAATTTATATTGTGGGAGACTGGTGCCTAAACTAGACCGCCAGGCCTGTATTTCAGGACATCAGGTCTCCACCCATCAGAAACGTCGTTTGTAACAGTTATGTACTCGCTCAATAACAGAGTGCGGTAAGATTAATTAAAGATTCTAAATATAATATATATGTAAGGTTAGTATTAATTTAATTTAAGGTTAAAATTACAAAGTAACTTGAACACTAACTAGCGTTGTGTGTGTGTTGTGTGAGTGTGTGGGGGTGAGTGTGTGTGTGTGTGTGAGCACGAGTGATTTAAAGAATGAGCATATAATATAATCATGATATTTCCCCTATATTTATTTTTGTGTAATAAGACAGTTATGTGAAATGGGATATATTCTATTCAATAAAAGCACGTTATACTGGAGCAGCAAGTAGTTTCTCCGTATCATCATAGTTAAGGTCCTGGAGCCAGCAGCGAACCTTCATTTTGCACTTAATTCTAGTGATGAAAATGAAGTTTATTGAACGTCAGCCATATAAAAATACCTAACAACGACATAAATTCACACTCGGGATACAGATTAGCATTTTTTCACTGTACTGTACACACAGAGCCCGATTAGATAACAGTCGTTGGCACCGATCTCAGTCACACATGCTTCATTTTTAGGGTTCCGTACCAAAAAAGTAAAACGGAACCCTGTTACTAAGACTCCGCTGTCCATCCGTCTGTCACCAGGCTGTATCTCATGAACCGTGATAGTTAGACCATTGAAATTTATACAGATGATGTATTTTTGTTGCCGCTACAGCAACATCATCAGGAAGCAGTGGTGGCCGAGTGATAACGGCCCCGACTTACGAATTGTAAGTAAGGGTTCCAACCCAGCCAGGCGCATTACTTGGTGTAATTAATTCATCACCACTGCTCTCAAAACGGTGAAGGAAAACATCGTGAGGAAACCGGCATGTCCTAGAACCAAAAATTCGAAGACATGTGACATTCACCAAACCGCACTGGGCAAGCGTGGTGGCTTACGGTTCATACCCTCACCTAGAGAGGAGGCCTGTGTCCCAGCAGTGGGAACATTAAAAGGGCTGATTATACTTTTGCTTATGCTATAACAACAAACTTGAACTCAACGAACAGAATAAAATAAATATTGATGAAGGATCCCATACACAAACGTGTCTTGTTAGCCGTTTCTATAGATAATGGTACGGAACCGTTCGTGCGCCAGCCCAACACGCACTTGCCGGTTTTTAAACCCAGCACAGTAGTGACAAACAGGAAAAGTTGACACATGCTCATATTTCCGTCTATATTCTTAATAAGCGGCTTTTTTTCTAATGTCTAAAGTCCATTCGTAGGAAACCGTGCCAATTTATGAAAATAGATTCATTCGAATTATTTTCTGAAAGTAAGTAGAGTATAGTGTTGAGTAGGACATACAAGAGGCAGTACATTTGTCCCGTACATGACGTCAAAATGTAAGAGCGGCTCGGCTCTATAAATTGTACTACTTCAAATTTTATGTCGCGGCAGTCGAGTTCGTCCGTCACTCATCGTAAGAGTGACAGAGACAAGAAGCGAGGCAGTTGCTACACATCCTCCAATGTACCGATGGACGAAACAAGACGGCGATCCGAGATGTAATGATATATTTTATTCACTCTAATGCATAAACATTGTACTTCGGTGACGCGCGAATTGAATATTGTACTTACGCTTTCAATTTGATGATTTGAGTACAGTGACCAGTGCAAAAGTTTTGTTAAAATTATTATCGTTTTTGCTTTCTAATTTAATAAATATTCTACAGTGACAAATATTCATGTAAGATTTTGTAATTATTCTTGTATTATTCATGTATTTGTATTATGCTTGTTCAGCTAGGTTGTCATTATTTTGGTGTGGTTTATTATTTTTATATTGGTTTGAATTGATACTTTTGTTTATTTGACAACATTTGAATAATACCTAGACAGACTTATGGGTGTAAGTAAAAGGAAAAAATTATTATAACGGAATGTCGATTATTGGACGGAGCGCCAGCAGCGCATGCGATTCTCCGTTGGTGGTTAGTACCTACGGACCTAGTGTTGGGTTAAATCCCCAATTTTTTTTGTTGTGTTTTTCTAGTATGTAATCCAATTTTTTACGTTTTTAAATGGTGTGTTATATGATATTTTTTCTTTTTGTTCTATGCATGCGTAGTATGTCGGGTGACAGAAAATCCTCGAAAGCTTGGCAGTTTTTTACGGATTTAACTAACAACAAAGCAAAGTGCAACTTTTGTCAAAAAGAATTTTCGTATAAAGGTGGTGGTGCTTATAATTTAATAAGACACACTAAAAGCAAGCATCCACATGTGTTCGTTGCTATACGCGAATTTCCATTGCTTGAAAGTATAGCTTCTTCTGCAACACAAATCCAGCACCCATCAACTTCCACTGATTCAATAGCTCGAGAACTGGAGATACCAACAGCTTCCACATCTACTGCTTCAACTGCTTTTATGTCCGAAAAACCGGACTCCTTACCAGTCACCGCTGCAACCTTTAAAGCTCCAGTCACTAACACCAAATTAACACAATACTTTTGTAAGCCGCTTTCTGCAAAAAAAACTGATCAACTAAATAAAATGTTAGTGAAAGTATTCACAAAAAATTATTTAGCCTTCCATCTAGTCGAATCACCTGAGTTCAAGGAATTTATGAAAGAGTTGAATCCAGCATACCAATTACCAAGTCGCAAAACATTATCCAATGCACTAATGACAAATCTTTATAATATAACTAAAGAATATGTTAAGTCAGAACTTAATCAGGCTGAGTATGTCTGTATAACGACTGATGGGTGGACCTCTAGTCCCAATGACAATTATATAGCCGTAACAGTCCATTTTTTTAACAATCAGGCTCATCTGAAAACATTTTTATTAGAATGTATCCAGTTTTCGGAGAGACACACTGCAGAAAACTTAGCCCATGAATTAAAACGAGTTACAGATATCTGGCAAATAACAGACAAGATTGTCGCAGCAACAAGCGATAACGCTTTCAACATCAAAGCTGCTATACGCCTCAACAATTGGAAACACGTAGCTTGTTTTGCCCATACACTGAACCTTATTGTCCAGACTTCTCTTAAAGAAATTAAAAACACAACAATTAAAGTTAAACGTATTGTGGAAGTATTTAAAAGAAGTCCTCTTGCATCAGAGAGGCTCAAAAATATGCAGAAGAAGCTGGATGAACCTCAATTAAAGTTAAAACAAGACGTTTCCACTCGTTGGAATTCGACGTGTGAGATGTTCGAAAGGGTGTTACAGATTAAAAATAGTGTAATGTCTACAATTGCAATAGACTATCCAGAAACAGAGAATATGACACCCGAAGACATTGAGGTCCTAGATTCGGCAATCCAAATTCTTGGGCTCTTCAAGGACGTTACTGAGGAGATGAGCTCCGAAAAGAATGTAACAGTTTCAGAGGTACAATGATTTTGCAAATATTTATTGTATTTTTAGTTTTATAACCTATTTTTGTAGTGAATCCATATTTCTTTTTAATAATTTTATTATATTAATTTTAATTTTATCATTATTTAATTTTATCATATTTCTTTTTAATAGGTTATACTTATCTCAAACGCACTTAAGAAGAATTGCCTTAAATTTTTTAACTTTCCTTAACTTTATCTGCATCACATCCAGACTGTGTTCTGCGAATGGCTCAAGTGCTTTTAAACGAAATTACCACAAGATTTTCAGGTATTGAGGAAAATAATATTTTTGCCGAGAGCACAATTTTAGATCCTAGATTTAAAAAATACGGATTTGAAAATAAGTACGCTTGTGACAGAGCGTGTACTAATTTAAAAGCTATGGCTGGGCGAGTTGAAATCCATAGCGGTCACACAGATCCTGCAGAGCTGCCATCTTTGTCACCGCCCCGTAAGCGTAAACGAAGCATATGGGATGAATTTGATGAGCAAGTGGGAATAATAATGAAAAACACTAATCCAACTGCAGGGGGTATTATTGAAGTTGACAAATATCTCGAGGAACCCTTACTGCCAAGGTCCCAAGATCCTGCCAAGTGGTGGTATACAAAAAAAGACGCCTATCCTAGGCTTTATAAATTATTTTTGCGACGGCTTTGCATTGTCGCTACGTCTGTGCCTTCGGAGCGTACTTTTTCCAAAGCGGGTCAAGTTCTTACAGAGAGAAGAAACAGGCTTAGTGGCAACAAAGTAGCAAAAATATTATTTTTGAATTGTAATCTATAAATATTTTTTTTCTGTACCTTTTCTATATTTTTACTTACTTATTACATATTTTGAAATGATTTGTTAATTTTTTTACCTACAAAAACTCATATTCTATTTTATCAGGTCAATCGATTCTTCTTACTTTACGATGCAATACATTATTAAAGTCATGTCACCAAAATCAAATAGAGTGTAATATTATGACAAACTAACACTGTAACTGAAAATATCATATTTGTACTAGTTTCTTCAAATGTACGGCCGAGCTTCAACACGCCTCTCCTCATTTGAAGTGGGACATTGTACCGGCTCAGTACAAAAAAGAGGCTACTCTTACAAACTCTTTTTCAAGTCGTGTCCTACCCAACACTAGTAGAGTAGTTTGAAAAGTTTTTGTAAATCTGACGGAATATCATCCTTGCTTACTGAATTGCGTTGATGGTTGAATTGGTACCTACTACTGTGGGGACTGTTGCTGCTTACAGAATTCTTTTTTATGAAATTGAGGGAGGCTTTTGCCATGCTGTGGGATAATATAGATTAGTTTATTATCTACTAGCGACCCGCCCTGGCTATTAAAAAAGCCGCATCAAATCGGTTGCGTAGTTTTAAAGATCTAAGCATACATAGGGACAGACAGACAGCGGGAGCGACTTCGTTTTATACTGTGTTATCTATTATCTATAGGTATATTTTTACATCTAAATAAAAGAGAAATGTTAGGAAAAAGACATAGGAAACAAAAAAAACCATTTCGTCTGTTTGTCCGTATGAGGAGCTCGTGGCTAAATTATAACAGCCGCACGGGTCGATCGTCTAGGTTAAGCAACGCTTGCCGAGGTTGGTCATCATAACGAGACTTCTCCGTGCCTCGGAAAGCACGTTAAGCCGTTGGTCCCGGCTGTCATTTGGAGATCTTTGGCAGTCGTTCCGGATTGTCAGAAGCCAGAAAATCTGACACCAGTCTTGCCAAGAAGTACCGTGTTCCCCAGTTAATGGGTTGTGGAGGTCTGGTAGACAGCCGCTTCACGCTGCTGAATACGGCATGACTGGGAGCCGACCCCAATATAGTTGGGAAAAGGTTAGGCAGATGATGATGATGTTCGTATGTTTGTGGAAGCATCACGCAATAACCGCTATTTGGATTTGAAATCTAGCTACTGAAAAATATTAAGTGCTATCCTGAATTCTATTTAGCGTTTATTTAATCAAAATCGACCCACAGAATAAAAAAAAATATAGAATTTCTAAGTTTAGTTTAGTAAGAAAACTTATATGTAGAGTGCTAAACGCCGCGTTGACCGAGTCATGCACGCATCACGTAAAAAGTACAGAACCAACATAGATTTATTTTATACATAGGAAATTATCACTACATATCTATACTAATATTATAAAGCTGAAGAGTTTGTTTGTTTGAACGCGCTAATCTCAGGAACTACTGGTCCGATTTGAAAAAATCTTACAGTGTTCGATAGCCCATTTATCGAGGAAGGCTATAGGCTATACATATATCATCACGCTAAGACCAATAGGAGCGGAGCAGTCAAGAAAAATGTGACACAAACGAAGTTGTGCGGACAGCTAGTGTAGTATAAAACAAAGTCGCTTCCCGCTGTCTGTCCCTATGTATGCTTAGATCTTTAAAACCACGCAACGGATTTTGATGCGGTTTTTTTTTTAATAGATATAATGATCCAAGAGGAAGGTTTATGTGTATAAACATGTATAATATAGTAGATTAGTGATATAGTATCAGCATTGCACCCGTGCGGAGCCGGGGCGGGCGCCAGTAATATATAAGGCTATATAACATTACGCCACGACCAATAGACCATCAATGAAAAATGTTGCTAAAACGCTCTTTTTCTCTCTTATGTGACGCAGACGAAGTGCGAAGAGAGCTAACTAGCTGACGCTGGTTGAAAATAAAAAGCTATACAAGTATACCTATAGATATATTATATGTGGGCCAAATTGCTGTCGATAGCGCGCCTACATGACTGATGAACGAGCGGTCCTGGGTCATCTCTTGAGTAAGGCATGTAGTTCTAGTGGGATTTTCCATGGAAGTCCTGATAACCCAGTGTAGTTCAGATTTGTGGCCGGGTAGTGGCCAAAGGGTCACCTCACTCCATGAGAGTCAAACATAACTGGCCAAATATCGATGTAAGTTCGATAAAAGAGGTTCTGGACTGGAGCCTCCCTCCTGTAAGGAGCGCTGTTGACCTTGCTGCTTGTCAGTCCATTTTAAATGCTGGTGCCAAGCCGCATCCGTTTACACTGAAGCCCAATGTGATGGATTAAGTTTACACCTTTGCTGCCCAGAACTCAGCATATGGGTCAAACAATAATTTTGTTTGTGTGCTCTCAATCTCAATTCGTCGTTATAATGTAGCGACAACTTAGATGGCAAGTTGTGGACACATATCTCAGTTCTGGGCTCCGAAAGGGTTTCCTCTCAAACATTGTAACATACAGACGTGAGATAGAGGGCAATCCATAAATTACGTCACACGAATTTCATGATTTTTGACACCCCCCCCCTCCTTTTCACCGCTGGTTACATTTGTGAGACCCCCCTCCCTAGTGTGACGTCACATATTTTACAATTTTATTCGTGTTTTACTTAACTTTTGGATTAAAATAGATTTTGAAGTGTGACGTCACGAAATTTAGGACCCCTCCCACCCCCTTGTCACGCAATGTCCCCCTTCGTCCCCCCCCCCCCTCCCCCTTACCGTGTGACGTAATTTATGGACGGCCCCTAGTAGATAAGTTGTTATGAAAAGATTTAATTGCTTTGAAATTAAACGTTTACACTAAATACCTACACATAATAATGGCCACGTTTATCATTTATAAAAATTGATTGTCTACTATCAATAAATCAGTACATAGTGTTATGAAATAAACTAATCTACTTAATTGATAAGATTCCAAATACCTTACTTTGTAAATAGGTATTTTACTTTTTCATGCGGTGCGTCTGCTTAGTAAATTAAATATCGTTTTTAGCTGACTTCCAAAACAGGAGGATATTCTCAAGTCGACTGTATATTTTTTTACTTTGTTTGTGGGTATTTTACCTCATAACTTTTTACTGGGTGTACCGATTTTGATGATTCTTTTTATATTCGAACTAGCGACCCGCCCCGGCTTCAATGAAATTCGGCGTAATGTAGATACGAATGTTTTCTCTACTATAATATGCATGTATTATACATATCGACGGTTAAAAGGAAGTAGGGCATAAGCGACATTTTGGTCAAAAATGAGTTATATATGCCATCCTACGTAAAATTTTCCGCTCTTTCGAATGCGCTTACTCTCATGGCTCTACGATGAGTTTTTTGGCGTTTATGCCCTAGCAAAAAAAATCGTTTTCATAGTATTAGTTTTCGTAACCGACGAAAATTCAAGTAATTTTTGCTACAAAGGTGCTTGTGCCCCTACAAAAATGATTTATTTTGTGTTTGTTGTCGGTAATGCTTTTTTACTTCATAAGGGTGTCGAGCTTTCGGTTGTTTATGCCTTTTAAGCTTTTCCCTCACAAAGTACAAACGTTGTTTATAGCCTACTTCCATTTCGTAATTTAACATAGCTATGGCGCTTGTACCCTATATACGAAATTCATTTTCATATTACTCTGTCAGTTATACCCTATTACCATTCAGTACTTTATGGAAGCTATGCAGGTTATGCTCTATTACCTAAATTTATTTTAATATCACACTGTTGGTTATACCTTACTTCCGCGTACAATATAAATACAGTTTTGTCGATAATATCTTATTACTTAAATTAAATTAGATATCATGGTGTCGATTATAACCACATTATAACCTACTTCCACGGTCTACAATCATACATAAACGTCACTTATACTACAATACCCAATATGCTTTTTATTATTTACTATTATGTTTGTTACCTTTTTAAATTTTAATATTACGGATACATACCAAGTGTTCGTAATTAATTCTTAAGTTCCCTACCTGCTAGCTGCAGTATTAGCTACCTACCCATCATCATCATCATCATCATCAACAGCCTGTTGCAGTCCACTGCTGGACATAGGCCTCTCCAATTGCACGCCACTTAGATCTATTTTCGGCTTCTCGCATCCAGTTTCTGCCAGCCGTCCTGCGCAAATCGTCACTCCACCGTGCGTCTCGGCAAACGTAGTGTAGAACGTCCTACATTACGTTTGCCGAGACGCGGTCTCCACTCTAGAACTCGTTTACCCCAACGGTTGTCGGTTAATATGGCCAGCCCACTGCCACTTCAGCTTACTAATCCGGTAGGCTATATCGATGACCTTGCTTTTCTGACGGACCACCTCATTTCTGATGCGATCCCTCAGAGACACACCGAGCATAGCCCTTTCCATAGCCCACTGAGCGACTTTAAGCTTGTAGACCATACGAGCCGTCAGTCTCCACGTTTCTGCTCCGTATGCCATGACGGGTAGGACGCACTGATTGAAGACTTTCGTCTTTAGGCACTGTGGAATCGACGATGTAAAGACTCGACGTAGCTTCGCAAACGCTGCCCAGCCTAATTCAATTCTTCTATTTACCTCGCCCTCAAAGTTGTTTCTAACCTAACCTAACTGCAATGTCTGTCCGAGGTACACATATTTTTGAACAACTTCAAGAATTGTACCGTGAATCGCAATCGGTTCCGGTAGAACATTTTCGTTGAACATGACCTTGGTTTTATCCAAAGTCAAAGTCAAAATGACTACTGCGAAACAATGTTGATGTTACAGAAAAGTCAGCCAGATCATTCAGCATCTGTTGTAGGTCCTGCAGCGTTTCTGCCAAGATGACTATATCATCTACAAATCGCAAGTAAGAGATGTATTCGCCATTGATGTTAATGCTACGTTCGTTCCAGTTCAGCGTCTTGAACATATCCTCCATTGCATTAGTGAACAATTTCGGGGAAATAACATCCCCTTGTCTCACTCCTCGATGCAACGGTACGGGACTTGTTTGCTGAGTCTGTACTTGAACGGACATGGTGGCCGCCTCGTAGAGACATCTCATCGCTTGGATGTAGGTATCGCCAGTCTACTTGGCAGCGCTGCAGGGACTTCAGAACAGACCAAATTTCAACCGAGTCAAAGGCCTTTTCATGATACACAAATGCTAGACACAGGGGCTGATTATACTCGTCGGTCTTCTGTATAATCTGCCGCACTGTGTGGATGTGGTCTATGCGGCCGTATCCGCTCCGAAACCCAGCCTTTTCTGGTAGTTGGAATTCGTCGAGCTTTCGCGCAAGACGGTTCATAATCACTCTTGAAAACAGCTTATAGACGTGGCTTTGAAGGGATATGGGTCGATAGTTCTTCAATAGGGTCTTGTCTCCCTTTTTGAAGAACGGTCTAGAAGTGTGGTTATCTTAACCACACTTCTGCTCCACGCCTCTGGAGTTCTCCCTTCAAACAGGACAGCGTTAAACAGCTTCTGGAGCTCCCTCAGTACGGGTTTACCTCCAGCTTTCAGCAGCTCTGTGGTAACGCCGTATTCTCCAGGGGCTTTTCCATTTTTAAGCTGCCCAAGAGCGATCTCGATTTCGCCAATACTAACTTATTTATTTATTAAAACTTTACGCACTAGTAAAAAAAAAAACGGTACAAAGCGGACTTAATGCCATAAGACTTCTGGCAGGTCTTCGGTTAAATGGCGTGTCAATGTGGCTCTAGAACTCTCATTTTTGGGATCAGGACGAGATGCATGCGATGCGTATAACCGGCTATAGAAGTCCTCCACTTCCGAAAATACTACTGGCTTCAAAGAAACAACTTCTCCACTTGCTGTGGTCAACTTCATCAGGTGGCTTCTTCCAAGAGACTGTACGAACACCTTTGACCCCCGGTTCTGCTCGATTGATCTTTCAACCGAAAGAGCATTGAAGCCCCGGAGGTCCTGTCGTACGTGCTTGTTGATCTCTCAGTTTCGAAATCGCTTTGCCGACGAAGTGACGGGTGGGCTTTCACGTCATTCCTTCATTAGCCCTAAAGTCCCTTCTGAAAGCTTGGACTTCTTGCCCTTACGCTGCATATCACAGAATCTCGTACCTTTTTCCCTGAGGATCCGAGTCATATTTTAGAGGTTCTGGTTTACGTCTGTTGTAGTTTCCACGGCAGCGAATCGGGTTTACAGGTTTGCCCGGAACGTTTCAGATCATGCCATGGTTTGGAGCAGAGTTGGTCGGAGTCTGGACTTCATCAGACGGATACGTTCGGCCTTGAAGTTAATATTCAGAGAGCCTCGGACAAGTCGGTGATCGCTACAGGTATTGAACCTATTGATCACGGAGACGTCTCTGAATATATGCCTCTTGTCATTCATGATGAACAAACATGAGATCGACATCTCATGTTTGGTCATAGTGTCGGGGCTTTGCCACGTCCACTTCCTTTGGGTCTGTTTCTTGAAGGACTTCATCAAGAACAACCCCTCCTGTTCCAGGAAGTTGACGAGGATTTGCCCCCTATGATTTCTGCTTCCACATCCATGGTATCCTATTACCTATTCGCAGCAATACTGTACTCCCACTTTGGCATTAAAGTCAACCTGACAACGATGTACTATGTCTTTGTAGTGAAGTGGAGGGCTCTCGATATGTCATCGAACATATTTTCCACTTCGTCGTCCGAGTGTGTCGAAGTCGGTGCGTACACTTGCACTACCTTGAGGCTATACCTCTCGGTGAGCTTCACAATAAGGTACGCTACCCTGTTCGACACACTTGACAGATTCACCGACCGACAGACAGATCAGATGACCTGATTCCAGGGATAACCCTGGAATCGGGTCATCTGATGTACTGGATGTGCTTGGGGGAGGACACCTGGTGTCCCTCCCCCCTTCTTCGGACTTCACTCAACCCTAGTGTTTGCCATCTAATTTTCCCTAGTTTCACCTCGAGTTGCGTCAGATGCGAGTCAAACCGTAGCGTGCGTCGCCAGGGTTAGTTTCAGTTTATGGTGATGGTGGCCTGCTGTAGCCCGGAGATTCTTGGCACCCCCCGCCCCGCCGTTACCGTGGTCGCCACCATGACCAGGAATAGCGGGACCGCCGGGAACGTGAGGCCGTGGCATTTTGTTGTTCTGCATTGGAGGTATTTGCCCATAATCGCGCTGGGCAGGCGGATTGGCTACCTAACCACTCCTTTTTAAGTAGCTTTGAATTTTCCTTATTGAAAAGATAAAAAATATCTTTTTTTTATAAAAAAAAAACCTACTATCCGCTTGTTAGTAAATAGGTAAGTAGGTGACATGAAAATTACTATAATGACGAACTATCATCTTTGAAATTTACTATTTAGTGTAAATTAAAATCACTTGAATGGTTAGGGTTTACTGAAACAGGCCCCTTTTTTTTTTTTTTTTTTTTTTTTTTTCTGGATGGGAAATCATCAAATGACTTCTCCCGCTCTGGGCGGAGCGGAAGGGAGTGTCAGACTCTTACTGACTAAAACCCACCCGTGATCCTTCTTGTGCCCTTTGCGTTCCAGGGCCGCGGTGACTCTTTCGAACAAATTCCGCAACCCTAGCAGGCACTGACCCTATGGGGCCCCGTCTAATTTGCTGACGGCTCTTTGAGGCGCGCGTGGAACACGACGCGCCGTCGACTCGGGCCTGGTTGCTATCGGACGGCGAGCCACCCATAGCTCGCCATCCGCAGGCCCGCGCCTACGGTGGCCGGGAATCGCCCTGCGTTTCCCGACGCCCGGGGCGTCTTCTTCTGTTGCGGCGGCTGGAGCGAGGGGCATCCCTCTCTCGCACGCGCTCCGCCTCCTCCTTCGCTAGCATTACTGCTTCGCAGAAGGAGGCGACCGCTTCCCATGCCTCCTCGCTCCGGACCATGGCCCGAACCAGGGCCGGACGCGAGAGGTCGCCGCCGCCGATCGCCTCGACGAGGACACGGCGGTGCTCCGCCCAAGCAGGGCAGACCTCCACCGTATGCTCCACCGTGTCCTCCGGACGATCCACACAGTGATGACACCCGGACGTGTCCTCCCGCTGGATCCGACACAGGTACCTCCCGAAACAGCCGTGTCCGGTGAGCACCTGCGTCAGGCGGAAGGTGAGAACGCCGTGACGTCTCTCCAGCCACGCCTCAAAGAGGGGACTTATCGCCACAATAGTGGCGTGCCCAGACTGAAACAGGCCCCTAAGACTAAGGATCCTTAGTCTTTTTGTATGAAAATCGACTCCCTAATACTTTTAAAATACTTCACCCTATTTTACGAGTTAGGGACAAAATTACAGTGTAGTGTAATACCCGTTTTAGCTCTTATCCTGATGAAGGATCGTGTTGGTTGCGCTACTTCATTATTTTTGGGGTGTCTTTTCATCCATATTTCCATAGACTCAAACAATGCCAAATGTTGATTATCCTTCTTTTCCTTTGCTTTCAAGCGACATTGTGCGTCACTAATGTCTTATATCCTGGTATTGTTTTGAAAGCCGACTGTTTCTTGTGCTCTATTAGCTTCCATACAACCACTGTGAAAAGTACCTTATCCTTCTTTTCCTATAACACTTATTGAACTGTCTAGTCTCTTATACCCTTTTACCTTGCTGTGTGAGAAATCAGTATGTCGCTTAGGCTTCTTATCCTTTAATATTTTACTTTGTCATTTGTATCTTATGCCGTATTTCCTCATTAGAAAATTAAAAGCTATTGTTATAAGCGACAAAAATCACTTTAAATAGCGTAAAATCATTAAAACTAAAAATACCGGTAAATGCTCCATTTTTTTCTGATTTTATAACTGTTTTCGTTTTCACGATATCTTAATAAATAACAAAATTACGTCAGTTTTTCTAAAATTTAAAACTTTGAACGGCTCTCCTGAACATTTCACTTTTTGTCGCTTATACCCTATTTCCTTTTAACCGTCGATATGAACCTTCCTCTTGAATCACTTTATCTATTAAAAAAAACGCATCAAAATCCGTTGCGTAGTTTTAAAGATTTACACATGACATACATAGGGATATGGGGACAGAGAAAGCGACTTTATTTTATACTATGTAGTGAAGCTGGTGCTTGTCATGTGGTCGAATTGATTTGCCTGTGGTAATTGTATATATGACCGCCAATAGAATGGCCTTGACAATTCAAAAGGCCCCTGTAAATGGTTTAACTGAAATAAATGCATTGAGTTTCCGTTTAGAAATTCCATTTAAGCAGATAATCTCAAAAATTGACCTGCAGAAAGTTATCTGGATCCAAATTCAGTGAAACATTAAAGAAACTCACAAACGTACAAACAAGATTTTTTGAAGTATAATAAACGGCAACATTTTGGTTCCACCATGGGCGGCTCCAGGGAAGGAGGGCAAAAGGGCTCAAGTTTTCCAAAAGACCCAGAAATATTAAGCAGTCCATAAGACCTAGACATATAAACTACGTCACACGATAAGTGGGAGCGAGGGGGTCGACGAAGTGTGACATTGTGTGACAAGAGGGTGGGAGGGGTCCTAAATTGCGTGACGACACATTTCAAAATCTATTTTAATCTAAGTGTTAAGTAAAACACGAACAAATACACGAATAAAATTGTAAAATATGTGACGTCACACTATGGAGGGGGTCGACGAAGTGTGACATTGTGTGACAAGAGGGTGGGAGGGGTCCTAAATTGCGTGACGACACATTTCAAAATCTATTTTAATGTAAGTGTTAAGTAAAACAGGAACAAATACACGAATAAAATTGTAAAATATGTGACGTCACACTAGGGAGGGGGTCGACGAAGTGTGACATTGTGTGACAAGGACGGGGGGGGACAAAAATTATGAAATTCGTGTGACGTAATTTATGGATGGCTCCTAATAAATTCATTGAGGAATTTACGAAAAAGAATCCAAGAAGGCTTGTTATGCGTTAGGCGAAATAAAAACTTTTTACAAAAAAACACAACAGATTCAAGATTCAAGATTCAAAGCATTTATTTCAATTAAACCCTTTACAGGCACTTTTGAATTGTCAAGTCGAAAGAGGTGAAGCTATCTGCACGTTCCGAAGCGTAGATCTCTATGGAGAAGAACGTGCAAGAAACTCCACGGACACTCTTTTAAATCATGTTCTGTATTACATAACCTTGGTTACATTCTTGGTCGCTTCTATATGTGAGGACAATGCAAAGAACAAAAAAAATAGAAAACTATAAAAACAATTCAAAGTATAAAGATTAAAACAAGTCAGTGGCAGTTAAGAGGTGACCAGTCTCAACCGACGGCGCCCGTTCACGAACTTGACGCGTGTATTGGCACCATTTAGCTCAACCATTTTGAAGGGAACTGAATGATCCAACACACACGCCACCATCAGCGAAACATTTGAGCGAGCATGACATGCTCTCAACTGCCATTTTAGTTCAAGTCACAAGGTAAACTATAACTTATAACATGTAAATGGCTCCATGGTACTCACATTTACAATATTTGAAAATAAAATGCTTCTACATTATACAAAACTATGGTTTACAAAACCAAGCAACTACAAGTACAAAAAAAGAGAAATTATTTATCATCAAACTAATATTATATATAAAAAAAAGAATAAATAAATGAGATAAAAAAACGCGAGCATCTTTTCCAAATATAAAATCCTAACTTGTTTATCCAAGTGGTTGAGGCTGCGGAGCAGGACCGGCATTTAGCCAAGCATTATTATCTTCAATGTAATCCCCCAACTTATAATATGCTTGCCTGCATAATGTGCGTTTAATACAAGTTTTAAATTTCGTTTCATTCAGTTCTAATATATGGGGAGGAATTTTATTATAACATTTTAAACAATACCCCATGAAAGATGTGGCTACTTTAGCTAGTCTGAAACCTGGTTGAACTAATTGATCCCTATTTCTAGTAGCATAATTATGTCTGTCGCCTCGCTTACTAAAGAGATGTAGATTTTTTCTAACGTACATAATGTTTTCATAGATATATTGACAAGGTACCGTCATGATGTTAATTTCCTTAAACAGTTCCCGTAGAGAATCACGCCGGCGGAGATTGTAAATGGCTTTGATGGCTCTTTTCTGCAGAATAAAAATTGACTCGATGTCTGCAGCCCGTCCCCATAACAAGATACCGTAAGACATTATACTATGAAAGTAACTGAAATAGACTAGTCTCGCGGTATCAACATCAGTAAATTGGCGGATTTTCCTAACAGCATATGCTGCTGAGCTTAGTCGTCCTGCAAGAGATGCTAAATGAGGACCCCATTGTAGCCTTGAGTCAAGCGTAATCCCCAGGAAAACCGTTTTATCGACGAATTCTAGTTTTTCCCTGTTCAACACTATATCACAATCACTACTTTTGACATTTGGTAAAGCAAATCTTATGCACTTCGTTTTTTTCCCATTTAAAACCAAATTATTAGCAGTGAACCAATTTTGGACCTGCAAAAGGGCGTTATTTACGATGTCAAGATTATTACTACGTCTATTTATTTTAAAAATCAAAGAAGTGTCGTCAGCAAACAAGACCATGTTTAGCTTGTTTTGCAATAAATGGGGTAAATCATTTATATAAACTAAAAATAAAAAAGGACCCAAAATTGAGCCCTGTGGAACGCCCATTTTCACGTTTAAGCCCGATGAATTAACACCGTTTATTTGCACTACTTGCTGTCTATCATTCAAATAAGATTTAACAAGGCTTAAAGCTGTTTTGCCCAGTCCGTAGTGCCCAAGTTTCAGGAGTAATGTTTCGTGATCCACACAATCAAACGCCTTAGATAGGTCGCAGAAGATGCCTATGGCATCTTGTGCCTCTTCCCACGCATTAAATATATGCTTCAGTAAGGTGACACCAGCGTCAGTAGTACAACGTCCTCTGGTGAAACCATACTGTTTATCATGCAAGATGTTATTCGTGTTAAAATGATAAAGCATTTGATTTAGCATCACTTTTTCAAATACCTTGCTGAAAACTGGCAACACGGATACTGGTCTATAATTATTTGTGTCTGTACTGTCCCCGTTTTTAAAAAGTGGTATTACTTTACTGAATTTCATTAGGTCCGGAAAGACTCCTTGATCCACACACAAATTAAATATTAAAGCTAAGAAAGGGGCTACAGTCTCAATAATTGAGGTACAAACTTTGATAGACAATCCCCATAAATCTTCCGTCAGTTTAATTTTGATTTGTTTGAAAGCTTTCATTACTGTTAAGGGGTTTATATGCTTAAAATTAAATTCAGTCGGGCAGGCTGACACATTCGACTGTAATAAATCAAAAGCAAGCGAAGGCGAAGAATTTAAAGCTTCAGTAGTTTTAATAGGGATACTGGTAAAGAAATTTACAAATTCTTGAGCAACTTTTAGGTTATCACTAATAAGACCCTGAGTAGTCTCTAATGTGAAATCTGTACTATGTCTTTTATTCCTGTTAGTTTCGTTATTTATAATTTTCCAAACCGTCTTTACTTTGTTGTCTGCTGTTTTTACCTTTTTGCTTATGTATAAAGCTTTAGCTACCTTACAAGTATTTTTATAAATTTTTGAGTAAGTAGCTACATACTTATTAAAAGCTTCAGTATTAATATAAGGCTTAAGGCCGTATAGCTCGTAAAGTCTTTCCCTACTTTTTCTGAGTCCTTTAGTCGCCCAGTCACTAAATAAAAACTTAGGGCAGATAGTTTTAGTTGTCTTTTTAAAAGTATTATTGAACTCAGTTTGGACAACAGAAAAAAATTCTTTATATAGAATATTGCCATTATTCATTGTGAAATCCCGATCACTTAGCTTGTTGCTTAAAGTGCTGTTAAATTTATTTAATTTACCTGATGTTATTGGTCTTGATTGTATCTGCACTTGTTGTATAGGTGAGGTGGACTCAAAAGTTACCGTTAGCCCACTGTGATCAGAAGGGAGACAATTTACAATGGCTTTTTCTAAGTAGTTGCAGCAACAAAAAACATTATCAATGCATGTAGCAGTCGTTGACGTAGTTCGGGTTGGTTCAATGAAGACATTTGATAAATTAAATGACCTAAAGAGGCTTAAAAAGCGATTGCTATCTGAATTATCTTCAACAATATTAATATTAAAATCTCCACAGATAATTAAAAGTTTATTACCACTTGCAAGTTTTGCCATAACATCTTCCATCACCGACTCAAATATAGAATAGTTTTGATAATTAGGGGGTCTGTAAACGCACACTATGACATGCTTATCTAGCTCAACACAGGACAGTTCAATGTTATGTTCAACTGACAGTTCAACTATATCTTTTCTAGTTTTATATTTAATAGAGTGCTTAATTAAGATAAGTGAAACCCCGCGCAGCATTGATTTACGGTTAAAACAACTGCCCAAACTATAATTATTATAATTAAGTATCATTTCAGAATCCTTTAGCCAATGCTCTGTTACACAAACAATGTCATACATTGTTTTTTCTAAAAATAGTTCAATTTCCAATTGCTTCGAAGAAAAACCTTGAATGTTTTGAAGGTATAAAGTAAAGGATTTCTGATTAGCTCCCTTTTTGTTACTGCTAGAAGATACCGTGTTGTTTACAAGCTCAGCCAATTTGTCTATGGTACCCTCTGTTGTCTTATTACCTAGTTTAAATTATTTGATCCAGCAACCAAGACATTAGTACTATTACTAATTGTGGTGCTAATACCAGAGTACTTCGACATACTAATTATGTCTGAGTTAATATTAAAAACTAATAGCCTCGCTATTTGACGTCTAAAACTAACAGGCAGATACACAGTATCCCTAGTCGATTTAAGTTTATCAACAAAATTGTTGATGTCAAAAAATAAAAGCTTGTCACTATGGTGACTCACTAAAAATTGCATATGCTTATTTAGCATGTGTATATACTTATTTTGCCTATAAGATAGCTGCTCAAAGTATGGAAAAGCACACAAAATGATCTTCTTACAATTAATCTTCAAAAGTTCAGTTATACTATCGGTAATATCATTATTTGTTACATTTAAACTATTCCCTACAATAATAGTTATTATGGAATTAATATCATACTTATTCTCAGTAATAGATGATATTATGCGGTGGTAGGAAGACTGAGGAGTGCAATAATTTTGAGAAGGAAAAGGAAGGCTGTTACTAACTAATTTCCCTAACCCTCTTCCTATACTGTCTGAAAACATTACTGACTGTAAACAATCCTTGCTATTAGGAGTGGAACAATTACTAAATGCTGAATTTATCCCTTGAGAAGATTTTTGCACAATTTCAGGATTGTCTTGGATGGAAGCACAATCCTGAGTACTCATAGCTTGGGATGGGTCCTCTGTTACCACAGGCCGGAGGGCATTGAGGTTGCATTTGTCCTGACAAGTGCACTTGGTGTTGCTAAGAGTCAGCATGTCTACTCTGTCGACTAATTCATTTGTAGCTAGGATATGTTCCTTAATTTGGTTTTTTGACTTTTACACAAAAAATCAAAAAAGTGCAAAATAACTTTCATTTCGGAACTCGGTGTTTGTGGTTGCTTTTTCGTTTTTTGAACACCGACTTCAGAAATTAAAGTTATTTTGCACTTTTTTGATTTTTTGTGTAAAAGACGGTTGTATTTTTTTGTAAAAAGTTTTTTAATTTTCACTTTACAGTGGTACCTACATCCCCTCCCCTCCCCCCACCTAAACGAACCAATCACATTGGTGTAAAAAAAACGTACTGCTCCTTTGCAGAGTAAACTATGAGGTCGTCAATGTAGATAATGTAGATATTTTTTTTAGATTTTTCAAAACCGCTTGGTCGATTTCGATAAAATTTTTATGGGACCATTTGGGAAGTATACCCTTTCCAACAAAAAAAGAATTTTTCAAATCGGTTGACAAGCGACGGAGTTATGCGCGAACAAACATTAAAAAAAAAATACAAACATCCAAATTGAGAACCTCCTCTTTTTTTAGAAGTCGGTTAAAAATGCTATGCGCTTTTTTTGTGTTTACTTTGAAAACATAACCTAAGCGGGGTGAAGGCCCAACCAAACGACAAATGATATATTTATTTTGTAAGTAGGTTGTAATTAACACTTTTACACGTCAATCTTTTTTGTTCGTTTTAAACTAGATGAGGCCGGTGTTTCCTAACTGACTACACTGAGAAGAAACACCGAAACAAACTCAGAGATCAGTCTCTTTTGAAGTCCATACAATTGTACTGGTCATATCATAATTATGAGAACCATGTAGGTAGGTTGATGTCTGAAGTGGTCTTTAATTCGTTATTGTACACCAAAACAACTTATACATCAAAAATTGCATGTACAAAGGCGAGCTTAACTCAAAGTTGAGTTTTCTTCCAGCAAACCTTTGAGTGATAGAGAGAGATCAGTATAGAGGGTAGGATCCAGTCTACTAGATACTATAGATCTTTATATTTACATACATAAATAAAAATATATATACATACATATATCTACTAATATTATGTCATTGGTCTTTTTAAGAAAGTACCACACAGATTTGAGTGAACCTATCCAGACAGTGCAAGTATTTGTCAGTTAAATCAAGATAATCCTGGATCCGCCCTTGCATTTTTTTTTTGGATGGGAAATCATCAAATGACTTCTCCCGCTCTGGGCGGAGCGGAAGGGAGTGTCAGACTCTTACTGACTAAAACCCACCCGTGATCCTTCTTGTGCCCTTTGCGTTCCAGGGCCGCGGTGACTCTTTCGAACAAATTCCGCAGCCCGCCCCTGCATGCCACCATATCAGATTGAAGATCTGTAACCGCTATCTGTGCTATCTTTAGATACAGCAGCAGTTGACGTAACCGGGGTCTCGGTAACGTGTCGATAAAAATATTATCCTTATCACTTTCAAGGTTTTTCCTTAAAACTCGTTTGTAGATTTGTTCGTCGATAAATGATTATTTTTTGTTTTTGGTTGTGTCATTGTTTTTGACGCAACTTCCGAAATTGAAATTATTTCTTGTGTTTTTATTTATTTAGAAGTTGACTGTATTTTTGCAAGAAACGCTTTTATTTTTACTTTCCACTTTTTAGTGATGACACCCCACAGCTAAACACACCCATCACAGCGTACGTGTTATAAACTGGCGTAAGCAATAATCAGATATGCGATTTCAGCAATCCCAGAAGATTTACTATCATTTATTGAAGAGTTACGTTTCCTAAGTCCGTTCTTCATCAGATCTTCACCAAACTAGAAAGGGACCACCTTGATATACTAAGATGCTCTTCCAAACCATAGAAAAGTTTTTTTTTTCGTTTTACATTGACAAGTGAGAATGAGAACATCATCAATCTTTTTTGTCTGAAATAAATAATTTTTTTTTTTTTTTTTATCAATCTAGTCGAAGCCACGCATTATTAGGGATAACTCAAATACTAGTCGTCAGATCTCAACCAAATTAAAATGGGACCACACGACAAGAACCAGCTTTCGAATATAAAAACAATCATCAAAATCGGTACACCCAGTAAAAAGTTATGAGGTAGGTAGATAACACACACAAAAATAATACAGGACGACTTGAGAACCTCCTCGCTTTGAAGTCGGTTAAAAATGGAATTGAATTCAGAGGAAAACGGAGAAGTCTCGGTATGTTTAGAAGGTCACTCATCCACAGACCAACCTCGGCAAGCGTTGCTTAACCTTGAATTTAGCCACGACCTGTAGACACCATAGACAACGAAAATGTTGCCATAACAAAAAAAAGAAAACATACAGTTGAATCCGCTTATAATGACATCGAAGGGAAGTGAAAATATGTCATACTAAGCGGACGTCATAAAAAGCGTCATCTTAGGAATTAAACAAAATCCCATCTTTGTTAGTTATATCGTGTAATCATGAGAAACACAAAAAGAAAATGTTGATAGATCAATCAAAACAAAATGAGTCAGAAACAAATTAGAAGTCATGTCCGTCACTATAGGTAACCAAACATAATTTCTGAAAAATAGGTCATAATAAGCGATATGTCAATAAATAAAGTCATTATATCCGTACTTTTTTAAAATAATTTAATATGAAAACCAAAATTAGCTCCGTTTTACTTCATACTAAGCGGTTGGTCAATATAAGCGGCGTCTTATTAAACGAATTTCAATGTAATAAAACAAGCCTCGTTATAAAAAAACACTTTTATATTTCAGTAGTTACATACATATTAAAATATTTTAAGGATGTTAGTAATAAAATCTTAGGGGATGTTGGCCAAATAGTCTTTGACATGAGCGGGCTCCAGTCTACGGAACCCGCTGGCGTCACAAATGCCGACCTCTATGTTGTCTGCGGTCATTTGACCCTCGAATCCTTCTTTGAGAGTCAGGATCGCCGTGTGGACTGCATCATCGAGTTCCAGCTCTTCTGTATATCTGGGAATATAAAAAATTATGTTTTTTAGCGTTATGTAGACAATTAGGTATTTTACTACATATAAAAATGATAATTCTATGTAGTCCGTCCGTTGAATTTTGAAAAAATATTGGATACGTATTTTTTTACATTTGAAATCGAAAAAAAAAACAAATGTAAAGATACAGGGCATCAAAGTTCAAGAGTGGGATCGTGTGACGTCAAGGCGTGGTAAAAATCGTAGCACGTAGTAACGTCACGCGAGTTTTCATCGCACTGTATCGTCTTAATTTATTATTCACGTGAAAAAAGAAAAAAATACGTGTCCAATATTTTCTGGAAATCTATCTGACGGACTAATTCGTTGTTTTCAGTAAAATACCCTATAGGGACCGTGCACGGAGTAGACTATGCCATCTAGTGTTGCAAATCTGAAACTTTTACGTTGTAAATATTTGACCTGTGCTGCCACCTATACTTCCTGCACCCTCCGTTTAGGGGAACGTGCACGAAGTAGACTGTGCCATCTAGCGTTGCAACTTTGAAACTTATAAGTAAAATATAATTTGACATTAACGCGTCTGTGCTGCCACCTATAGTTTCTGCACGTTCCCTATAGATAGCAACTCAAGGGTGTCTAAGAACTATATAAAATTCCTACAAATCAATTAGATTAAAATCTGAACTAATGTACGACTATTGTTAGTAACACAAAATGGGATATTTACCATCATTTTTCTACGACAGAGGGAGTATTTTTTCCATCATAGTAAACACTAATTAAATTGCTAATAATTAAGTTACTTATAATTAGTAGTATACTCTTTTAAAATGGCTAAGTACTTAAAGACTTATCAATCAACAGCACATGGGCGTACCCAGGGGGGGGGGGAGCGGGCAGGGGAGGGCAGCTGCCACCACCTGGATATTTATTTTAATATCCTGGATACAACGTCCTGCGTATTCAGTATAATAATGCTTTCAGAATGCTGTTGGGATTACCGCGTCATTATAGTGCGTCACAAATGTTCGCAAATGGACGCGTTGATGGTTTTCACGCTATTATGCGTAAGAAAGTGGCGTCATTATTCCAAAGACTGCGCGGTAGCACCAACAGCATTTTGCAAATGATTGCTTCCCGCCATGACTGTCCCATCCAGGCTCACTGGGTGGGAATAGTGACGGGAAGTGTTAAATGATAAATGTTTATATTATGTATTACCTTCTACTAACATAGTTTTTAAGCAAATTGTTTTACTAACCTTATATGGATTCTGTCCGAGATAAATAAATAATAATAATAATAATTAACCTATTCCATTTTAAAGGTTAAATTGTTGGTAACACACCTCTTTTCCAGAAAAGTCTTGCCATTATTGTAGTTCTTGCCCATGGCGGTGGCCTTCCACGCGAAGTAGGCGCCCGAGGGGTCGCACTGGAACAGGTACGGCCTGTCGTTGTCCCAGCCACAGATCAGCAACGACACGCCGAACGGACGGACTCCTCTAAGAACGAATAAAAGTGGATATTCATCTTTAACCATTCCTCTAACGCCCCGTAATACCGAAAACGGTACGGAAGATTTTACACATTTAAATACTGGATTATAAGCAAATGACGAAACATTTTAGTATTTTTTAACGATTGAACTCCATGGTGGATAATATTTTTAATCTGTGGTTACAAACAGAAAGAAAAAATATAGCTGACAACATTTCGAAAAGTCATTGTAAAGTCACATAAACAAATGTGAAACTTAAAACCACTTGAGATGTTGTGTAAAAGTTTAGATAAGTGTGGATATAAGTGGATATTTTACTTTATTCTAAGACTACTTATCATTTTATGACAAAAAATCCAACATTTCGTGTTAATTTTTCGAAAAGTTATCTCAAAAACCAACAAAATAAGCAAACAGAGGCTGTTACAAAATACCGGACGAGCCCCCAAGTTTGTAGGATGACCGAGTGTGGATTGAATGGTGAGTGAAACGGAGCGTATGCATAGGTGAGTGATACCCTTTGGTATTAGAGTGAGAGAGGAATGGTAAAAAAGAATATGGCGGGAAAGTGTATAAAAGTACGAAGGACGACAGACGTGTTTGAGCTAAGATTTAAGAAATATAATTAAATTCCAGTTAAATATACGGTTTAGTGAAGAAGTGATTCTTTTATTTCACCACACGATCCCACATAAAATATGTCAGAATAGAGTAAGGACTCCGTGCTACCCTCCCCAACTTTTGCCTAACGAGCCAGCCCGCACCGAAGAGCCACTAGCGTTAAATCCCCCAAATAATAATAACCTGACCCAGCCTGTCCCTTGCTGCCCTCCCTCAATGACAAATCCAGAAAACACATCCTGCACCACTTTACAAGCTTGGGTGACTAGCAGGCTCCTACTTATGAGACCCATTCACGATAGGATTAAACATTGAAATACATCTTTTTTACAGTCCATCTTCATCTGCCTAGCCTTTTCCCAACTACATTGGGGTCGTCTCCCAGTCAAGCCGGATTCAGCTGAATACCAGTATTTTACGTGAAGCGGCCGCCTACCAGACCTCTACAACCCATTAACTGGGGAACACGGCACTTCTTGGCAAGACTGACGATTTTGACTTCTATTGCGTTGGTGGCATGACACATGGTAGCTGCAGTATACAGTTGGTATTGTTATCAGGTTTTTGCTTTTAATGCCATCCTTATGCCTACAGAATAGAAGTAAAAATCGGTTGAACGGACTGTAAACAATTTTGTTCCAATGTCTAATCTTATTGTGAATGGAGTATAGTCAATACTCATCCAGACCCTCCTCACTCCTACATCACAGTAGCTACTCACTGCACCAGCTGGGCTGCAGGAATTGGCTCTTGATACATCAGAAGTACTTATGCGCCAAGGTGACGAGGAGGCACAGATAAGACTACTCAATAAACTCACCCAGACTGGGTATACTCCTGCATGATGGTAGCTACTCGCTGCACCAGCTGCGCAGTGGGAATGGGCTCGTGGTACATGAGGAAGTACTGCTGCGCCATCTTCCGAGCCTGGGTGACGAGGAGGCGGTAGTCGGGGCCCATGCCGGAGTACACCATGCCTGGAAGACAGAATTTGTGAACATTAGCAATTGATAAAATATTAATTCAAGTTGCAAGTGTTTATTGCAATCCACAATGTGCATATACAGGTGGTAGGTAAATAAGTGTGGTATCAATAAGGTAGTTAACTAAAAAAATCTGATTAGTCCGTCAGATAGATTTCCAAAAAATATTGGAGACGTATTTTTTCTTTTTTCACATAAACAAAAAATTAAGATGATACAGTGCGTTGAAAACTCTTGTGACGTCACTACTAGCTACAATTTTTACCGGGCAGTGACGTCACACGCTCCCACTCCTGATCTTTCATGCTTTTTATCTTCGTCAGTTTTTATAGATTTGATAAAGGAAAAACGACTTGCACTACTAGGACCAGTGCATTTAGTGGTTTATCAAAGGGCAATTACGCAGTCAGCACATACCACTAGTAGAGCAACTGGCCAAAAACACAATTTGAACCTTTTGTTTCTACCGATAGAGTTGCAAAGATTTTACAGTCTTTCGTAAATAGTTCAAAGTTAGTGTTTTACTAAACACTTAAGATTTAAATAGAATTTGAAATGTAGTGTTTCACAAAGTTTCAGACCTTTTTCCTTCAATCTTAGTGCATGGAGTAATTTATGGATGCTCCTAAGGATGGCTACGATTAGTAAAGTCTATAACTTTGGAAAATAGACAATAACTTACCAATATGGCCAGTGATCATCTCCACCTTGTTGACGCTGTGCTCATCGTACAGGATACTCTTGTGCTTGTTCTCTGTGGCGATCACTACGCCGTTGGACGCTGGAAATTAAGGGTTGGGAATCATTATTACTGGCAAAGATTTGGTTCAATGACCAAACATAGACATGTTTAGCTAAGAAAAAAAGGAGGAAGGAATGACAAGGAGAGCTAAGCAAAGCGAGTTAATCAAACATTCTTGTAGTGTCATTCATTCATCAAAAACATACAAACATCCGAATTGAGAACCTCCTCCTTATTTAGAAGTCGGTTAAAAATGTCTGTCCTCTGCCCTATTCTGGATGAAAACACCAATATAGTTGAAAAAAATTGCTGATGATGAGATTTTAACAACAAAAGTGGCACTTTGGACAATCTATGGACCAGGTGGGTCAGTAATGCAGTGATGTCTGTAGTTTTGGTTCTGTGTGGAACTAAATCAGTCTGCATATTTTGTGTAGTCATAATTTAACATGAAAACTGTTCAATGTTTAACTGTGAGCTAGAGCTCACCAGCACTTCAAAAAGTTAAGACAATTTCCTCGAGAAACTAGAAACAGTGAGTTGCATAAATGAGCCGACGCTAAAGTAACCTCTAAAATAAACAAAACTTACCTTTGATACCGACGGAAGTACCGCCGGCGGCTACGGCAGCTAACGCATATTCAATTTGAACTAATTTCCCTGAAGGGCTGCGAAGAAATTAAGAAATTTAATTGTAATTATTCGAAACATAAACTCGTAAGTTACACACACAAAAGCCATCAAAATAATTGTGAATCAACCATTGGAAATGGTCAAATTAGTTCTTAAATAGTTGTTTGTCGTGAATTGAAGGTTTTTAGTACACAAAACCACGTAAATAAATAGTTTTTTTACCTAAAAGTGGTGAGAGAGAAACTGTAACGTTCGGACGCCATGATTACAAAGCGATTTGTCAAAATTTCGCGCTGTCATGTTGTCAGCAATGAACAAACGTCAAAACTACGTTTCGTTGCTACCAAAGAGTATAATAATAATATGGGGTTGCTACTAAGACGTTTCAGAGGAGTTGTTACTGTAGTAACAAATCTTACTCAAAAGCCCTGTTTTCCATCATAAATATTCTGAAATTATTGAGCGAATCTGAGGATACGAGCTTCTAACTGCCTGTCGACTAACCAATCAGAATACAGGGAATTCGCTCAATATTTTGATTGATTGACGTTCCTGAAAATATTTACTCCAGCTTGGTGTGCTATTTTTAATTTTAATGATCTAAAATATCGAGCCACAGTAATTTGTAATGGTATACGAGGTTCCTCCTGTACACAGATCAGTATCTCCACTTTCCGATATGTCAGAAGGCACGTTAGAGAGAAATCGCGTCGAAAAAGCGCTGATCGTAATTAAAAGACCGCCGAATTCAGGGAAAAATCCTGGAACGAAGAACTATTGTGATAAAAATGGCAATGATGTTAATAAGAAGTGTGTTCTTCAATGTAAATACACTGGTTCGAGGTGCTTCGCGTTCTGGGCGTTCGTTTTCATGGTTGTCGTCTTCGGGTTTGCGAACCTAGTGCTTTCAGCTTTTATGATGTTTGTACTGAAACTTGGAAAAGGTAACGTTGTTTTTAAATCGCGAAAAAAACTAATAAACTTCTTTTTTTTATTTGTAAAGTTCACATTATGGTAGACCACCACTGTCTTATAAACTATATAAGCCCCACAAAACCATAGTACTGTGGAGTCTGGTGGTAAATTTACTACTTAAGACTAATTTTATACACTTAGAAGTGTGTTAAAGTACTACCACGTCAACAAATCTGTAAATAATATCTTTTTAATTTATTTTCATTGGTTTCATTCCTTATGTATGCCGGCAGACTGTTCAATAGGTATGGATTAATTTTTTTAGAGTTTTTCACCAGTTACTTTGTAGGAAACAACACATAGACTCAGATTCATCTGAATATACCTGTATTCTTAAAAAGTGTACACATAGACTATATTAGTAGGCACCATATTAAAAGGGGCAGTGTAATTATCATTAACTCACAAAAAATCTTACCGCCGCTTTTGTCAGGATTTTTATAGAAGCATACGAACAAAATAAAAAAAAATTCATTCTCAAAGGGTAATTCTACTGTAACTGAAAAAAAAAGTATTTATTATCCACATAGTATGACTTTGATTCCAATTTGAAATAAAAAATAGGATCAAACCCACACCTCAATACCCACATTTATTTATTAAAACTAACAAATAAACTGAAATTAGCATAAAAAAATTCGTCCTCAACTCTGACAGCTGGTAATGTACCCATGAGACTACCAATAGGGTAGTTGACTAAAAAAAATCTAATTAGTCCGTCTGATAGATTTCCAAAAAATATTGGACACGTATTTTTTCTTTTTTCACGTAAACAAAAAATGAAGACGATACAGTGCGTTGAAAACTCGTGGGACGTCACTACTCGCTACCGAGCCGTGACGTCACAAGCCCCCACTCCTGATTTTTAATGCGTTGTATCTTCGTCAGTTTTTATAGATTTGATAAAGGAAAAAATACGTGTCCAATACTTTTCTATAATCTAACTGACGGACTAAACATAATCATATATTTTTTACTCAGGAAACATCCCTATACTTAGCCTCTGGCCAAAGTAAAAGCCACCTCTTTGTGTCACAGGAAGTGTCGAGCCATTTCAATTTTTCTTTGAAAAGTCTGTGAGTACAAGGGCCTCACGGCCTGAGGGTGTATCTATTAGGATTTGGATTCTGCACTTATACAGAACGCCAGATAAATGTGCAATAAAGGTCATTGCCCTTTCCTTGATATCTCTTCGTAGGTACATGGACATAAAAAAATGAATCGTTTTCCATTACTAGTAAATATAAAGGATCACGATTCAATATCGCATTAATTCATTATTTCTGTTTTAAGAATTAAGGTTGTCAATAAATTTAGGTGGGTCAATGACCGTTATTGCACATTTATCTGGCGTTCAGTATAGTCCTAGTTTCAGACAATTGTGTGTGAGCCATGTCATCTGTCACTCCAGCCAAACTCCCACCAGATGGCAATCAGTCCACTCAGTATTATCAGGAAATCTGTAAGCAAATTCAGTGTGAAAAATACCCACATACAGCTTGCTCTTTGGAAACTGTAGACTTACAATTCCATTTCCAATTTAAAATGAATGTTACAGGAATGGAAAGCATGGAATTTTTGCCCGACCACAACGCAATTAAGTTCTTTGGAGACACGGACTTTGAGCACTTGTATAAGAAAGATGGACTGATCGAGAGCTTCCGAGACACTCCCATGAGTATATCCAGTGAGAATGGATCAATTCTTTTTAATTTACAGACCAAGTAAGTGAATGAATTATTATGTCTTTATTTAATTACTAGCAGCGCCCCGCGATTTTCCCGTGTAGTTCCCGTTCCCGTGGGAATATGGGGATAAAATATAGCCTATGTTACTCGCTGATAACTTAGATTTCTATTGGTGAAAAAATGGTTTAAATCAGTCCAGTATTTTCGGAGCTTATTCAATACAAACAAAAAATCAAATCTTTCGGTATAGGTTCGCACGGTTAACACTCTTTATAATATTAGTATAGAAATATCGCATCTCCGCTCTAATAGTGTCATAAGTCAAAAAAGAAACTATTGAGTAATAAGCGTTTGAATTCATATACATATATCTATACTAATGTTGCGCGCCAGAATTAAACAACGAAGATGGTTGCATTCGGTACTACTAGCGCCATCTAGTATCGAGTAGCAGAACTATTGAAGTCAAGGACCTTCGCGATTTTTCTATGCTAGAATTCTCGGACCTTAGTCGGTCGCGACCGATATGTACGCGAACTTTCTGGAGTTCTACTCGGCGCCCTATATAAGGCCGGCACATGAGCCGACCGAGTCAGTATTGGAATTGCGATACAAGTGATAACTTCGAGAGCGATCTTCGACTGCGAACTCAAGTGATTAATAGTGCGATTGTGTTTTGTGATTAGTGAGTTATAGTGTAATTAGTGTGGTGTAAATTAAAGTGTCATTTTTGGTTGTTTAATCGGCTGATTTTGATTGTAACGAACCCGAAGCTCGTAACAATTGGTGTCAGAAGAGTGGATTTAAAAGATGCCGATTCTACCAAAGGACGACACGGAGGGTATCCGTACCCGTAGTCAACGCCAGCAAGAGACGGACCAGAGGCGTTTTGGAAGTGCAACGCCGCAGGCTATGGAGAGACAGCTGGCGACCTTAGAGGCCGGCCCGTCCACCGCCGCTCCAGCATCATCATCAGCACCAGACTTTGCTGCTCTGATGCTGATGCTGCAGGAACAGGCCCGCCGCCAGGAAGAACAGGCTCGCCGCCAGGAAGAACAGGCTCGCCGCCAGGAAGAACAGGCTCGCCGCCAGGAGGAACAGGCCCGTCGGTTGGAAGAACAGCTCCAACGTGACAAGGAGGAGCAGGCGCGCCGCCAGGAAGAGCAGATGTTCCTCATGAAGGATCTGCATGCCACTTTCGGCAAAGAAATTAAGGTTGTTAAAGATAAGGTGGTTCAGCACGAGAACCGCCTGACGGAAGCTGAAACACGAATCGACCAAATGAATAATCGAGTTGACAACGTGATTGCTGACGTGAAGAGAACGCTGGACAACCTTAAAGTAGGAGATGGAATCGCAACCTCTGTAGCTACTACACCTTCTCTACGTGGATTCAAAGTGCCGCCGTTCGATGGAACATCTTCCTGGTCGGCATACAAAAAGCAATTTGACGCTGTTATGAAGGCGAACGGGTGGAGTAAGGACCAGGCCATGACAGCTCTCACCCTAGGCCTCCGCGACCAGGCCCTCACTATCCTAGAAGCCCTCGGTAACGAGGTCACTTACGAGCAGCTGGTTGAGGCACTGGAAGCTAGGTATGGCGACGCTCATCTGGAACACGTGTTTAGGGCGCAGCTAAAGGATCGCGTGCAACGCAGCGGTGAAAACCTGCAGCAGTGGGCCCTTGAGGTGGAGAAGCTTGTCAGAAAAGCATACCAGTCTGCACCTGCGCTCATTCAAGGAAACCTGGTGCAGGCATTTGTTGACGGCATCCGCGACCTTGAAGTTAGAGCTGCTGTGAGGCTCGGGCATCATGAGACGCTCAAGAACGCCTTGGCCCATGCACTAGAGGTGGAAGCTGCGCGGCAGGATTATCGTTCCCATCGCGTCAGGGAGGTTGCAGCGGCTACAGTTCGCGACCGTTTTAAAGGATACAGCCCTAGATGCTATGGTTGTGGGGAAAGGGGCCACCTACGGTCCAGTTGCCCTAGGCGAACTTCAGAAGGGGAAGCTGTGCGGCAGAACCATCGTTCCCACTATGGCAGGGAGGTTGCAGCAGCTGCAGTTCGTGACCATTATAAAGGGCGCAGCCCTAGATGCTACGGCTGTGGTGAAAGGGGCCACTTGAGGCCCAGTTGCCCTAAGCGAACTGCTCAAAGGGCAGATAGCCGACCTCTAGCAGGTAGAGCGGCTGACAATCGCGGACAGCGATTGGAAGAGTACGACTTGGTGGTCGACGGTCGTAGCGGGAGATCTCATGGCAACGCAGATGTATTGTCAAGAGGACCTTGCCCAGAAGACTGCAAGCATTGTACTCGGCAAGAGGGTAAAGAAGTCGTACCTGTGAGGATGATCAAGACAGATCTTAGTAACGAGTGGAAGGAAAACTTGGAACGTGCACAGCAGGATGATTTGGACATCAAGCCGATCTTGGAGTGGATGAAGGCCAGTGTTCCGAAGCCTACGTGGAGTGATGTCTCAGCGATGAGTTCAATCACAAAAAGCTATTGGGCCCAATGGGACAGCTTAGTGATTCAGGATGGAGTCCTGTGCCGTAAATGGGAAAATGCTCGGGGAGACAACTGTCATTTGCAAATGGTTGTCCCTAAAGCTAAAGTACCGGATGTTCTACAGCTGTACCATAATGGTTGTTCAGGAGGCCATATGGGAGTTAAACGAACTCTACTGAAGATACGGGAACGGTTTTACTGGGTCCACTGTCGTGACGATGTAGAGGACTGGTGTCGCAAGTGTACAAGTTGTGCGGCTGTAAAAGGACCTCAGACTCGTAGCAGAGGTGCATTGAAATTGTACAATGTTGGTGCACCATGGGAAAGGATAGCGCTAGACGTTGCGGGACCGTTTCCGGAAAGTGAAAGTGGTAACAAGTATTTCATGGTGGTTATGGATTATTTCACTAAGTGGCCGGAAGTCTTCGCCATTCCAAACCAAGAAGCTTCAACAGTTGCGGATAAACTAGTTCATGAAGTCTTCTGTCGTTTTGGAGTACCCTTGGAGATTCACAGCGATCAAGGAAGGAATTTTGAGTCTCAAATATTCCAGGAAACTTGCCGAGTTATGGGTACTCATAAAACGAGGACAACTTCTTACCACCCACAATCGGATGGGATGGTAGAACGATTTAATCAGACATTGGAGAGATATCTGGCCAAAGTTGTGGAAAACCGGCAACGGGATTGGGACAAGCACATACAACCGTTTTTGCTGTCATACCGAAGTGCTGTTCATGAAAGCACGTCAGTGACACCAGCTTTCGCAAACTTTGGAAGAGAATTGCGGCTACCTGCAGACCTGATCACCGGAATACCACCTGATGCCCCACGCAGTATAACCGATTATGCGAATGACTTGCGGAACAAAATGAACGACATTCATGAGCACGTCAGACAATCGGGCCAGCAAATGTCTGAAAAGATGAAAACCCGCTATGACCGCAAAATGAACAATAAAGGGTTCGAGGAAGGTTCACTAGTGTGGTTGCACAATCCAGTTCGCAGCAAAGGGAAATCTCCTAAGCTTCAAGCTAAGTGGGACGGACCGTACCGGATTGTGACAAAGATCAATGACGTAACCTACCGTATACAGAAAAGTACAAGAAGCGCTCCTAAGATTGTTCATGTTGATCGTCTGGCGCGTTATTATGGCGCTGATAATGCTCGGGACGAGCACGTCTTAGGAGGGGGCAGTGTTGCGCGCCAGAATTAAACAACGAAGATGGTTGCATTCGGTACTACTAGCGCCATCTAGTATCGAGTAGCAGAACTATTGAAGTCAAGGACCTTCGCGATTTTTCTATGCTAGAATTCTCGGACCTTAGTCGGTCGCGACCGATATGTACGCGAACTTTCTGGAGTTCTACTCGGCGCCCTATATAAGGCCGGCACATGAGCCGACCGAGTCAGTATTGGAATTGCGATACAAGTGATAACTTCGAGAGCGATCTTCGACTGCGAGCTCAAGTGATTAATAGTGCGATTGTGTTTTGTGATTAGTGAGTTATAGTGTAATTAGTGTGGTGTAAATTAAAGTGTCATTTTTGGTTGTTTAATCGGCTGATTTTGATTGTAACGAACCCGAAGCTCGTAACACTAATATTATAAAGAGGTGAGATTGGTATTTTTGTACGTAACAAATAAACTCAAAAACTACTGTGCCAATTTCAAAAATTCTTTCACCACTAGAAAGCTACATTCACCCTGAATAACATAGGCTATATTTTATCCCCGTATTGTAGTGCTGCTAGTCTATGCTAATATTATAAAGAGGAAAGATTGTTTGTATTGAATAGGCTCCGAAACTACTGAACCAATTTGAAATACTCTTTCACTGTTGGGAAGCTACACTATTCCCGGGTCACATAGGTTATATTTTATCCCCGTATTCCCACGGGAACGGAACTACGTGGGTGAAACCGCGGACAGCTGCTAATATTTAATAAAATAAATGTCTTATATTTATGTCCAATCAGTCTTCTTTACTTACTCAATAACTACTACTTCCAGGCCATCACGCCACGAGAACAAGCTAACAGTGAACACATCAGGCGTCTTCGTGCGAGGAGTGAACGCTCTGGAGCTGACCGACCCTGACACCGGAGAAGTTGTGTACAGTACCGCTGCTACAGACATGAATATACCTGATGGAGTTAATAATTTACATGCTAAGGTTGGTATTTCTTGCCTCAAAGAGATGTCAGAGCCTGCCCAGGGCATCTGGGCGGAATTTGTTCTAAAGAACCACCGCGTCAGTCGTGTTCCAGGGCAGCGGTGACTCTTAGGAGGAACGCGTGTGGGTTTTAGTCAGTAAGAGTGTGACACTCCCTTCCGCTCCGCCCACAGCGGGAGAAGGCATTTGTAGATTTTCCAGCTTTGTGTGTCCACCTTTGTTGATCTACGAAATGGGTGAACTTATTTTGATAGGACTTTCATAACTGAATAACACTGACTTACAGATGGCTACATATGTTATAAGAAGTACCTTAGGCTATCTTGATTTTGGAAAAGCTCATGTGAACAGATACGGATGAAATCGAGGGAAAAACTATTATTTAAAAAATAAAAAATAATAATGATGTGAACTTTTAAAACATATTAATTCAAACTAGGCTGAGAGCCAGCACTTTTTGAACATCAAATTTTACATGAAGACAGTCCCCCAAAACGCCCACCCGTCACCACTTCCTAGTGTTTTAGCTGAGAAGAAGAAGTGGTGCAACCAACTCCCCATTGGCACATTGTGACTATTAAAAAATACTCATATTTCCTTTCCAGCAAATCTCAGTGAAGCGCATAACATCCCCAGTAGACGAGGACCTGACACTCCGTTCAGAAAACTCAGCCTACCTTCGAGGAGCTGAAGGTACACACATGGAATCAAAAGCGTTATTCTGGAGCGCCGACCAAGACATCTATCTAAAATCCATCAACGGTTCCATAGTTCTCAGCGGTAAAGATGGAGTTTTTATAGATGTAAGATATTTGCCTATTGCCAGTACTGTAAATAAGACAGATAAGTATGGACAAGGCACTGGACAGTTCAAAGTTTGTGTTTGTATGCCCCAAGGGAAGCTGTTCAGGATTGCTGTGCCAACGGGTCAGAAAGTTACTTGTTCCCATATCAACATGACAGGCGATTTGAATCCTTGTATTTAGGTTGTTTAGACTGGATTTTGTATGGTAGGTTTTAAGTATTCTGGCGGTAATGAGACACAAGGAGCTGTATGAAAATTTGAAGATATTGTGTGGGTTCGCTGAACAAAAGTCTCCACACAATTGATGTCTGAAGATGGAGTGTAGGTACCTACTTCTGAGGTCCAGAAACTATTATCAATTTTGATACAATGAACTCTATGTCATAGAAGATAAAGTTCAAATTTCATTGCAAGTCATACTTTTATAATTAGAAATGGTATCTTCAGTATCAACTTTAAATATATAATACTAAAGTCGATATTAGATTTGGTCTGGTGAAACTCTGTGTGTCATTTAATGACTAAGTGAATTAGTTGGCTAAATAATAACAGTCAAACGGGTCGATCGTCAAGGTTAAGCAACGCTTGCCGAGGTGTGTCTGTGGATGGGTGGCCATCTTAACATACTGAGACTTCTCCGGGCGTCGGAAAGCACGTTAAGTCGTTGGTCCCGGCTGTCATTTGTAGATCTTTGGCAGTCGTTACGGATTGTCAGACGCCAGAAAATTTTACTCCAGTCTTGCCAAGAAGTACCGTGTTACCCAGTTAATGGGTTGTGGAGGTCTGGTAGGCAGCCGCTTCACGTAAAATACTGGTATTCAGCTGAATCCGGGTTGACTGGGAGCCAACCCGAATATAGTTGGGAAGAGGCTAGGCAGATGATGAATATTTGGTTAGTACTAAAGAAATCTGCTTGTAGATATTAGTGAAGAAATCTGTCGTTGTCAACGTTTTAAATAATAAATAGAAAATCGCCATATCACTGTTAAGCATTCATAGGTAGTAATTTAGTTAATTGCAATGTTATTTATGTTTGATTTTGTCCGTAATAGTCCAGTTATTTTAGCTTTTTTAAACCCCAATTTGCGGTAGAATAGGGTATTTTACTGTAAAAATCTAATTAGTCCGTCTGATAGATTTACAGAAAATATTGGACACGTATTTTTTTTTTTCACGTAAACAAAAAATGAAGACGATACAGTGCGTTGAAAACTCACGTGACGTCGCTACGTTGCTACAATTTTTACCAGCGACGTGACGTCACGTGAGTTTTGCGTGCTCGCCGTCCGCAGGCCCGCGCCTACGGTGGCGGGGAATCGCCCTGCGTTTCCCGACGCCCGGGCGTCTGTACAATGAACTATTTGGATAAAATCAAACTATAAAGCTGGCACTACAGTTGTTGTATTTATTCAAAATATTCACGTCATTTGTGCAATACAAAACTAACCTTATTTTATATATCACTAGCAGCGGCCCGCAGTTTCACCCGCATAGTTCCCGTTCCCGTGGGAATATGGGGATAAAATATAGCCTGTGTCACCCGGGGTTAGTGTAGCTTCCAAACAGTGAAAGAATTTTTCAAATCGTTTCAGCAGTTTCGGAGCCTATTCAATACAAACAAACAAATCTTTCCTCTTTATAATAGTAGTATAGATAAAGTATATTTTGTATTGCACAGATGATGTGTAACGCCATCTCGAGATTGGTAGGTAGTCAATTTATTGTATTAGGTACTAATAATATCAGTCATGTTTAAAATGACCTAACTATTAAACGATTTACATTATTGTATTTATTGTAACTGTTATTTAATAATAATAAAGGAATCTAGTCAATGTTTACATGTTTTATTAATCTCTTGAACGCCAGAGTATAAACGCAATAGACTTTCCCCACGCCCACCCACATATTCATCGTATTTTAGTCTTTGGCGTATAGGATAAGCTTTATAATTTGTAAAATATATGTGACAAGTATGTATGTAAAGTACAAAGAACAGAGACAAAAAAAAAGTGGAGACTTCCTTACGATTAAACATTTTTCTCGAAATATTTACTCCGATTTTCGGGACTATACTGTATCTAAACTAATTAAATTCATTGTCCTTTTTAACAGACTTCAGAAACAACGAAATCGTTCTCAGAAACCAGTAGATACGTTTCTATCATTATTAATTTTTGTGAAGAACTGGTGCTGCTTGACCTGTTTTCGTTTCCCGAAATAGACAAAACTTGTTGTCTCTTTCTATGTTTTGTTTCTTACTAGTAAACACTGACAAAGGGGTTGAAGGGTGTTGTGGAATTTGTTCGAAAGAGTCACCTTACCCTGGAACGCCGCGGGCGCTAGGAGGAACACGGGTGGCGGGAGAAGTCATTTGATGATTTCCCAACCAGTAAAAAGGCTAGAGGGGTGTTTCGCATTCCAAGCGTTAGTTAGTTATAATTTGACGACACGTTTGGCGCAGTGGTTGAGCGTTCGGCTGCTGCGCCACGTGTCGCGGGTTCGATCCCCGCAGGGAACAAATGTTTGTATGGCCTACAGATAATTGTTCCAGGTTTGGGTGTCTTGTGTATTGAGTTTACATGTTTGTGAACGCACCCACGATACAGGAGTAAATCCTAGTGTGGGGCAATGTTTAAAAAAAAAAAAAGCTGGTATTTCAATTAAGAATTTAATTCAGAATTTAATTCTTTTAAAACTAGATATACAAAATACTCACGCGACAATTTTTATTTTATTCTTCACAAAAACATTGAAACTACTCGACGCTGCATATCTTCACGACAACTCTTTAAACGGGGTTCGACAGATATCAAGACAGGAACATAACGATTTTCAATACAAATCGAGTTGTCCCAACAGGAATTATGTTTTTAAAATATTTTAAATGCAGTCTAAATACGCTTTAAAATAATTCTAAAATAAAATATACATCAGCAACGGCAAGCATTATATTGTATCCTTGTTAGAAAACTCGACTTGCATAGACAAGCTCAAATTAAAATATAACATCTTGATTTTTTTTTTGGTCAAAATCTCAACTGATGGTAAGCGATGATGTGGTCGACCATGAATCCAAAAGGAACTTAATAAAATGCTTTCCAAGATGAGAAAATCAAAATTCAACCAAAAGAATGTCGTGAAAAATATTCAAATACATAAACAGACTTATGGTCTGATACACAGCCTCTGGATAAATTCTGGGGTCTTTATCTGGCTGATACTGTAAACTAAATCATCATAAGGTACATAGTAAAACCTATCCGGAGGCTGTGAAACAGTTAGAGGCGGTATTTGTTTATTGTTATCATATTTTATCCAAAGTCATTTTCAAATAGCGGTAAGATTGACACTGGCAGTGGCGTAGCTTGCCTTAGATGGGCTCTGTATCAAAATGTGTTGGGGGGCCCGAAGGAAGGGTAAAGTTTTACATAAAAGAAACAAGAGATGCTCCAATTGAATTAAAATAATTATAATATTGATTTGAAAATAAGAATGATTAAAGATTAAAGAGTAACTTAAGATTTTTTTTTTAATTTACTGTCAATCAAAAGGTGTATTGTAATTTTTAAATACAATGGTTGGCCCAGCAGTTATTCTCCAAAATCTTTAAAATATTGTGGACAATATTTTAGGAACTTTTGCTTACACACTTTCGGGGCCCCTGTAACCTGGGGGCCTCGTATCCTTGATACAGAGGTAGCTACGCCCCTGCACCAGATTTTTGGTTTTTCAAGCGGTTTTGAGAGCTTGAAAGCTATAATTCCTCCCAAAGTCCTTTCCCTTCCTGGGTAAGAAGGTAAAAAGATCTAAGAAGTCTTATCCTGGAAATGGTCTATCCATCTACCAAGTTTCATTCTATTGCGGTTAGGAGTTTAGGGAGTGTCAATCTCACAGCTGTTTTAACAAGTTGAGTTTCAAAGTTACAATCAATAATCCTATCGAACGAGACCGTTTGTGTTCAGACGAAGAATTTTAGGCAACACGTTTTTTATTTGAAATAGGAATGGATGGATTTCAGTCTGATTTATAAGTGGCCTATACATATTTCTATATCCTTTTTTTTTAGAACGGCCCGTTTTAAAAGGAAAGAAAGAAAAATTAATTTTTAGAACTCGCACAAGACAAATAACAAGAAAAATAGCTAATTTTATTAATTTTCAACTGTGTAGGGCTTAAAAAGGTCCCCTATACCAACATATGCCACGATATTTAAAAAAAAAAATCACAGCGCTGGTATTCCGATAGGGCTTGTGTTTTAGCGATGACCGCCCGTTGTTTTCAACAGCTTATATTATTCATTTGCAACCTAGAAATATTGATTTGTGAAACCTTCCAATCTAGCCTATGTCCAGCAGTGGACTAAAACAACAAAGTTGCCCAAAAATTATTCGCCTAACAAAACTGTTTAAATTCTAAAAAAACTACTGTAGAAACTTTCGTATATATACAAAGAATATATATATAGTATTTCACTCATTTTTCTTGACCAAAAATATTTTTGTCACAATAGGCATGATTTCTGAGTTATACAAATATTATTCTATTTAGTCCGTCAGTTAGATTATCGTAAAATATTGCAAACATATTTTTTATCAAATCAATAAAAATTGAAGATGATAAAAAGCATCAAAGATCAAGAATGGGGGTTTGTGACGTCACGTCGTGGTAAAAATTGTAGCGAGTAGTGACGTCACGCGAGTTTTCAACACACAGTATCGTCTTCATTTTTTATTTTCGTGAAAAAAAGAAAAAATACGTGTCCAATATTTTTGGGAAATCTATCTGACGGACCAATTAGATGTTTTTAGTCACCTACCCTATTGTCAATAATTGTACGCACCGTACGTTTTAAGGATTATTTAGACATGCGAAAAAATAAATTATTTTAGAGTTGCTAAGGAAAAAATAAAAACCAGTCTTGCCAAAGAATAACGAGTTACGTAGTTACTGGGTCGTGGAGGCCAGATATAGTCAGCCGCTCCATGTTAACCCTTTCCCTGCCAAATTTTGCCACAGAAATCGTGCCCCCAGGGCCAGACGTGTTTAGGTATAATTTCGAGTAGTGTTGGGAAATCTGAATAGGTAATTGTTATCGATATTATATACGTACTAGCTCTTGCTTGCGACCGCGACATCGTGTTTTAAATCTAAGGGTCCGTGCCAGTGGGCCGTAGGTATATAGATTGATGCAAAATAAAACATGTTATTTTCAAGCCCTCTTTAATAATAGGTCATTATAATTAACACACAAATCAATTTCTCACTCATAATCTAATCAGCCATAATTAATTAATTAAATATTCTGCAGATGAACACGGTCGTATTTCTTTTTGAAATTCATCTGTTGAATCTCCACGGACGTGGTATATTAGATTAATAATTTTCATATATAATAATACCGATCACATATCGGGAACAGTCTCCATTTTGAGTGCTATTAAAGTAGCGAAATATTCATCACGAGGGTTTTTCGATCTTGGAACTGTCAATGTTGATATGTCCTTGTAAAATATTCAAATATTTCACAACACTAGGCATCCGAAGTGACGTGTTATCACGGGGACGGCGCTACAGCTACTGATGTTTACCAACAAATATGGCGTCCGTATCGCTTGCGCCGCACGGAAAATCACGGTGATGGCGGCCAGTGTCCGTCAGACGGTGACTGCATTAGTGACGCCCCAAAATAATATCGACTTCAAGAATATATCTTTTTTAATTTCTTAATTTTCTACAGATTCTCTTTAATTGTTGTCCATTACTCAAATGACAAGTTTAAAAAAAACACTTTGAAGTTTTAATTTATAGTCTAGACATGGATTAACAAGATAATTAATAATTTAAAACCATTGTTTTTTTATTATTTAGATTTTACTAGCGCATCACTAGCCCACGTAAAATTACGGGTTCGGCGCTGTGTGTCAGGGTTGTAAAAGCACCTCATTTGATTACTGCATTTAGATTGCATTGTTATGTATCAAAATGATGAGCCTGAATTTTAAAAGTTTTATTGTTGTAAAGTACACATCCTGAAGTATTATAAATAATATCAAATTTCTTCAATTTTTTTTAATGTAGTCAAGAATTGGACATCGAAAAAATGGAACGTAATATTACGGGACTAGCGCCACGGGCATCAGCGTCAAAACACGGAATATTACGGTGACGGCAGGGAAAGGGTTAAATACTGGTATTCAGCTGGTATTCGGTTACACAGGAAGACTATACCAACATCTACAGAAATTTATAGCAATAGCCATACTTTTTCACTTTCAGTGCTCAGAACTCAGCATTAGAACAATAATTTGTTCGTGTGCCCACAACTTGTCGTTATATTGCGCTATGTTATTTTTGCAATATTTTTAAAAATGTACTAATCAAGAAGAAATCTTTAACGGTTCAAGCGGTGCGGTTATGGAATGCCTTGCCCGTGTCGGTAAGGCGTGCTCAATCTTTGTCCATTTTTAAAATAATGGTCAAAAACCTCTCTCTTGAATCGTTTTTATTTGGGTTCTATGCATTTTGTTTCATAATTATTATCGTATATCTATTACGTATTTATTGTATATATAATTAGTACACCTAAGACTATCAACAGTAAAATTGATTGAGTCAGGCGTTACTTTGCGGAAATCCATTTTGAATTTGAAAATGAAAATAATATATCTAGTTTTAATTTCTGCGAATATTAGTGCAACCCACTAATATTCGCGGAAATTAAAACTAGATATATTATTTTCGTTTTCAAATCTATCAACAGTACAGGGCCCCAAGTCTGCTATTACAATAGTGTCAAAATGGTCTTTTATTGGTCTCATAATGGTCGATTTTGACAAGTTTCGTAATCTACTAATATAAAAGCGTCATTATGACTTTCCAATGGTCAACCACTGACACTCCATTGAAAGAATGGTAATCTCGTACATAATGACAAATGAATGACAGACGTATGCGGTAATCTGCTAAAATTTTGACAGTTCCTTTGATCAGTGACCTACCATTAGAACGTCATTGTGCAGTCATTTCTTTTAATAGCTCGGTTATCAAAAAGTATTACGAGACCATTGACCGGCCAATGATCGACCATTATGAATTTAGCAGATTACGAACTTTTAACAAAATGACAATAGGATCGTGTTGGAATGACAAATTTATAAAAATAGCAGACTTGGGGCCCTGTATTTATCTTTTCTCTTTAAAATACATCCAAAGGTTGTCTTGAAAAGATCGCTTTTAGCGATAAGGCCGCCCATTATGTCACCCTGTGTAATATTTTCTTCATCTATATTTTCTGTAACTTATATGGTGTACATAATAAAGATTATTCTATTATATTCGAAAGAGTCACCTTGCCTTGGAACGCGACGGGCAATTGAAGGCTCTCGGGTGGGTTTTAGTCAGTAAGAGTCTGACACTTCCTTCCTATGTGCCCACAGCGAGAGGAGACATTTGATGATTACCTATCTAGAAAAAAAAGGTGTCATAAACAAAACCAAATCTTTAAATGCTTCTCCTGAAAAATACGATTTTTAAAGGAGGTGCACACAAACAATTATTCTATACATATGCTGAGTTCTGGACATCGAAAGTATTAAAAAAATCCTAAGAATATCCAAATGGAAGAATTTTGGTCACCATGCTCAAAAGTCACTCACACAAGGCAGAAAATACAACCAAAAACAAGAAATGCTTTTTATAAAAAAGAACTACAAAAAATACTCAAAAATAATCGCATGTCATGTACTTCCTATACGGGGTTATTTGAAAAACACCAACAATCTCCTAAGAGGTCATTGTACTCTTCATTATGAACAACTTTTACTATGTATGGGAACAAACCCCAAATCGCAAAAAAAAATCAGCTGTTCCCTACATTTTTATGAGTTACTAGCTTCTGCCCGCGACTTCGTCCGCGTGGAATAGTTACTTTACCCCCGATTTTGAAACTGCAGCCCGATCGGTTTAAACTTGACCAAGTTTCATACAAACTTTCATCCCCTATTTTATAGGGGTAGAATGAATCAAAACCCTTTCTTAGCGGATACCTAATATATGCGTAACATCTACCTGCATGCCAAATTTCAGCCCGATCCGTTCAGTGGTTTGGGCTGTGCGTTGATAGATCATAAGATCACTGTCAGTCAGTCAGTCACTTTTGAGTTATATATATTTAGAAGATACGAACATAAATGTAGGGAACAGCTGACTTTTTCGCGATTTCAGTAAAAGTTGTTCATAATGATGAGTACAATGACCTCTTAAGAGGTTGTTAGTGTTTTACAAATAACCCTGTATATGTCATTTTTACATCCAAATATATACGATCTGAACCACACGTTTCTGTCAGGGACACGATAAAATTCGCTTGCATATCTCACCGATAAATCGTAGGCTACGTAAGATTGTACTAAATTTTTATCTGTGCTAATACAACGTGTTGTTTTGCATCCTCGTCAAATTTCAGGAGGTTGTCATAAAATACATAAATAATCAATTGAAAGTACGGTACCGGTCAATAACCAATAAGCGCTGCTTTTTTTTGTTATTGAAATTTAACAGTATTTCAGAATAAAATCCCGAATACCACAGAATCAGGCGCCTACGCACACAGCGACAATGCAGCTGTGTGCGTGAGTGTCGACGTCTTACCTACGAATTGCTAGCGCGTAGGTACCTACGTGTGCGATCGTGCGATGACCTACGGCGACCAGTAGCAATAATTTTACCTAATTTTATTTCGGAAATCATCTACTTTACTGTCATAAATTTCGCTTGGTAATTAACTCATTTTTAAGCATTATTGGAATACGGAAATCTTACTAATGACAGTAATACTACTTAGTGCGCCAAAGAAAAGTTCAATGACCTGTTATCAGATGATTATTAAATTGTTAGTTAGTTGCTTTATTGCTATCCGTCAACTTAAAGTTTTCGTAATGATTTTGTTTTTATTTGTGGATTAAATTGGTTGATTTGAAATTTTCCTTCTTACTTAACGGGCTTAGGACCGGCAATAATACCTACCTTAGTTGGTATGTAACCGATCTAAGTACCTACACTAAGTCAAAAAATGTTTTCTACGTTTGATGGAAATGGAAAGATGTGCTAGTTAAGTGTAAGTAAGTGGTGATACTTTCGAATCTTAGGTATTATTGATTCACTTAAAAATCTGAAATCGACTTATTTACAGTAGGTAAGCTAACAACGTATTTACAAAATGAACAAATAAATAAATTACCTACCTACTTATGTTACCCGGAGGTATTGTTCAGTTTCCATCACCACACTCTTGGCACAGTCGAGCACAATGTAGGTAGCTGGTTTTCTTTCAGCCTACGTTAGCAAACTAACACCTTCGTTTTTAAAGAGTCGAAAGCACTAATTATCCTTGCACGTAATTTTGTTACACTTGTCACTTTTTACGTCTAAACTAACTTTTTAACGTCTCCTCACAAAATAAAAGTTAAGAGGCCACAGGTCCTCCGCGACCGATCCAGTAGTCAAGAAACCTTTCACGCTTCAGTAGGCGCCACACTGTGGTGTGGTGCACTCCAAAGCGGTCACCAGCCTCCCACGTGCTTGCCCGTGGTTCTCGCTGGAAGTATTCCAGGATGTCTTCCTGCAAGGCGACAGGCAGGCCTACGCTGCCGCGAGCTTAAACTGCCGATGATCCCGTAGTCTCTGCGTAGCAGCCAGCATGACGCTCTGTGATGGGATTCCCGATCGGGAAACATTTCCGTGAACATCTGGATGGCTCCACGTTCGCTCCACTGATGGCATAAAGGCGGACCATCTCTACCAACTCGACATTGGAATAATTGTCCGTCATCTTGCACTTTGTACCTACGTCTGAACGATGTACCGAGAAAGGAATTCGCAAAACGCGCGAACACGGCGGCGACATCAAAGAAACTGTTGCTGTTGGATCAGACGCCGCGCCGCGGGGCGGGGGGAGGCGCGGCGGTAGGCGCGTGCGGCCGTGCGCGGGGGATTAGGTACCTACGAATTTTTCGAATGATCGATGTATTGTTCGCGTTTGTTTGTGTGTGTGAAAGCGCAGTTATAGGGCTAGGAAAAGACGGGCCGCATTTAAATACGTCTTGTTCACACGGATTTCCGTAAATAGCAAAAATAAATTAAAAAAATACCTACTCATTTTATTGTTGATTTGGGTCGAGAATCATTAGCATAATTACGTCCGTGAATTTGACGAGGATGCAAAACAACACGTTGTATATAAAGCTGAAAAGTTTGTTTAGCTGGCTTCAACGCGGTAATCTCAGGAACTGCTGGTCCGATTTGAAAAATTCTTTCAGTGTTAGATAGCCCATTTATCGAGGAAGGCTATAGGCTATATATCATCACGCTAAGACCAACAGGAGCGGAGCAGTCATGAAAAATGTGACACAAACGACGTTGCGCGGGTCAGCTAGTTACATTATAATTTCTCGAAATATTATGAAAAAAAAAAATGTTTTGTGTAGAATAAATCCCATTTGAATTCAATATTTTTTTTAATTTAATTAAGAAAAAATAAGTAGTTTACAATTTCACGCGACATTTTACAATCTTACGGCGTTTGCAATTTTTCGGTGACATAATTTCTTTTATGATTTTTTTTCACAAGGCTCTCTTTACAAGAAGTATTACGGAGGTTACTTTGATTTAAAGGGGAGATTCTGAAGGTGAAAAGCCGAAGGTGTAACAAGCCGAAGTTTCGAGGCCCAAAACCCGGGGTGCAAGTTTCAAAGCCCCCGTCTGACAAATCCGGAGTTTAAGACCCAGGGTCTGACAGATTCAGTCTTAAATTCCCCAGGATCACACCCAAGACCTAACATATCAGAATAAGTCATCTGAAGTAAGTTCCACGACATCCTTCCCGGGTTTAGAACACCCAGGGTCATAACCGGGGTACAACATGCCCCTGACTTAAAAAAAACAGTGTGGCTAAGGCTAGACCTTTAAATTGTAACAATTTATTTATTGGCTGTCATCGTCAGTCGTCAGTCCACACAGGCCGCACAACGCACAGAGCACTGATTGTCAAGTTCACACCGCTCCAGAATTCTGTTCTGCGCTGACGATCTGGTATGTGATCAGGTATTCTGGGTAGGCCTGGAAATGGGAAAAAAATTGGTTAGAATAAAAAGAAGATACATTTTTTTTTTCTTTGCATTGTCCTCACATATAGAAGCACCAAAGGATGTATTAAACGTAATGTAATACAGAACATGATGTAAAAGAGAGTCCGTAGAGTTTCTTGCACGTTCTTCTCCATAGAGATCTACGCTTTGGAACGTGCAGATAGCTTCATCTCTTTCGACTTGACAATTCAAAAGTGCCTGTAAAGGGTTTAATTGAAATAAATGCTTTGAGTTTGAGTTTATTAGATGGCAGTCCATCAGGTAAGCACACATTAATACTGCTGGGCAGTTTGTTGCGCCACTTCTTCTTCCCAGCTAAAATACTAAGAAGTACGGTGACGGGTGGCCATTTAGGCAAACTGTCTTCAGAAGGTTCTGGCTCTTAGACTAGTTAAATAAATGACTTGTTTTTTAATCAAATATTGCCCTTGTAAGTTTTACCGGAAAATTGCAAACGCAGTAAGATTGTAAATTATCGCGTCAAATTGTAAACTATATTTTCATAATAACACACTATTGAAACAATTGAATTTGGTGATTGGATTTATTCTATACAAAACAAATTTTTGATAATGTATCGAGAAATGATAATCTAATAAAGATTTCTACAATCTTACGGAGTATGCAATTTTTCAGTGATATACTATAAACTTTATTATCATGTAAGGCCAGTCGCATAGATACAATATTCGAGGCAACCAAACTGTTTAGTCGAGCTGTGTAAACTTCATGACGACTAAATAGTGTAGTTGACGAGAGTGCGCACAGTCTTTGAAAATCTACATCATCTTGTCTGTGTGTCTAATCTTAGCGTGAATGGGGATTCACGATAAGATTAGACATTGAAATACATCTTTTTTACAGTCCGTTCATCCGATTTTGACTTCTATTGCGTTGGTGGCATGACACATGGTAACTGCAGTGAACAGTTGGTTTTATAATCACGTTTTTGCTTTTAATGCCATCCTTATGCGTACGGAATTGAAGTAAAAATCAGTTGAACGGACTGTAAACAGTTTTGTTCCAATGTCTAATCTTATTGTGAATGGAGTATAGACTATTATAAAGAGGAAAGATTTGTATTTTTGTAACGAATAAAGAAGTGGAAGAATTTTTGAAATCGGTCCGGCAGGTATCGATTTCAAATAATCTTTCACAAATAGAATGCTACTTACATTATACCTGAGTAACATAGGCTATATTAAATCAAATAAATATAAACCCTGCACGGAGTGGTGGCCCGGTGGAGCGTGCGCCATCTTCATGGCGCTCAGCAGCTGGAAGCGTCACTGACCTGCTCTCCTCTATACACGACGTACTCGGGGAAGCACAGGCCTCCCTGCGAGGGCCTGCCCGCCACGGAGTGGTGGCCCGGTGGAGCGTGCGCCATCTTCATGGCGCTCAGCAGCTGGAAGCGTCACTGACCTGCTCTCCTCTATACACGACGTACTCGGGGAAGCACAGGCCTCCCTGCGAGGGCCTGCCCGCCACGGAGTGGTGGCCCGGTGGAGCGTGCGCCATCTTCATGGCGCTCAGCAGCTGGAAGCGTCACTGACCTGCTCTCCTCTATACACGACGTACTCGGGGAAGCACAGGCCTCCCTGCGAGGGCCTGCCCGCCACGGAGTGGTGGCCCGGTGGAGCGTGCGCCATCTTCATGGCGCTCAGCAGCTGGAAGCGTCACTGACCTGCTCTCCTCTATACACGACGTACTCGGGGAAGCACAGGCCTCCCTGCGAGGGCCTGCCCGCCACGGAGTGGTGGCCCGGTGGAGCGTGCGCCATCTTCATGGCGCTCAGCAGCTGGAAGCGTCACTGACCTGCTCTCCTCTATACACGACGTACTCGGGGAAGCACAGGCCTCCCTGCGAGGGCCTGCCCGCCACGGAGTGGTGGCCCGGTGGAGCGTGCGCCATCTTCATGGCGCTCAGCAGCTGGAAGCGTCACTGACCTGCTCTCCTCTATACACGACGTACTCGGGGAAGCACAGGCCTCCCTGCGAGGGCCTGCCCGCCACGGAGTGGTGGCCCGGTGGAGCGTGCGCCATCTTCATGGCGCTCAGCAGCTGGAAGGCGCGGCCTAGCGTCACCCGGCAGAGCAGCATTTGTCTGAAAAACAGAATAGATGAGTCATCGTCGTCATCATCGGCTCCCAGTCAAACCGGATTCAGCTGAATACCAGTATTTTACGTGGAGCGGCTGCCTACCAAACCTCCACAACCAATTAACTGCGGAACACGGTACTTCTTGGCAAGACTGGAGTCAGATTTACTGGCTTCTGACAATCCGTAACGACTGCCAAAGATTTACAAATGACAGCCGGGACCAACGGCTTAGCGTGCTTTCCGAGGCACGGAGGAAACTCGGTATGTTAAGATGGTCACCCATCCACAGACGAACCTTGGCCAGCGTTGCTTTACCTTGAAGACTGACCCGTGCGGCTATTAATCTTTAGCCACGGGCTCCTCAACAGAATAGATGAGTATTCAAACAAAAATAGGAAAATTAGACAATGCTTTGCGGTCAGGTTTATAATACCTGGGACTTAGTGTCATAACTTTAGCAAAGAGATCGGTATCGTATTCAAACCTGTCACAATTTAATTCCACTAACAATATTATGATAAAATACTCCTTATTATGTACACCACATAAGTTACAGCGAATATAAATGAAGAAAACATTACATAGGGCGACACAATGGGCGAACTTATCACTAAAACCGATGTATTTCTAAGACATAACAATGGACGGAAAAGGGTGAATCATCTACACTAAACTTATAAAGAGAAAAGATTTGATTGTTTGTCTCTATTGAATAGGCTCCGAAACTACTGAACCGATTTGAAAAATTCTTTCACTGTTGGGAAGCTACACTATCCTAAGGCGACATATGCTATATTTTATCCCCATATTCCCACGAGAACGGGAACTACGGGCGCTTATAGTAAATAACTAGCTGCTGCCCGCGACTTCGTCCCCGTGGAATCCCCGATTTTAAAACATTATTTATCGCTGCTCCGCTCCTATTGGCTTAAGCGTGATGTTATATAGCCTAAAGCCTTCCTTCCAAACAAACAAACAAACTCTTCAGCTTTTTAATATTAGTATAGATATAATACGTCCAGCAGTACCTGTGACATAGATAACAACTTCTATCCTTGTGCGCCGGACACCCGGAGCCGCCGCCGAAGCCATAAACGTACTGGTTGCTCTTAGACGAGTGCTCGGCGAAATATATGCCAGCGCCGAACATGCCTCCTGAAAATATTTGGGATTGTGAGACGATGTATACTGATACTTTTTTATGGATAGGAAATCATCAAACGACTTCTCCCCCGCTCTGGGCGGAGCGGAAAGGAGTGTCAGACTCATACTGACTAACATAGATGCCAAAGTCAGTCTGACCGTTCTGTCTGTTTACTATCTTTTCCATGTATTAACGGCCGAACCGATTCGGATGAAACATTAACATATTTTTTTGACGAGACCACTTCAGCTCATTAAGGCTGGTTACTGCTTAACCGGGCAATCCTGTGGTGGCCTCAAATGAATTTAAGGCCCCCAGCCTTAATTTAGCCAGAGCTAAAACCTACTAAAAGCTAAATGAGCGCTTCGCTAAGGGCATCCCCTGTGGGACACGGGCCTCGGCTTAGCGGGGTCATTGAGAGGGGCAGCAAGGGACAGGCTGGGTCAGATATTATTATTTAGGGGATTTAACGCTAATGGCTCAGCGGCGCGGGCTGGCTCGTTAGGTAAAAGTCGGGGGGGGGGGGGATGTTACGGGCGTCGCGATGGGCCTCGTCGGCGGGGCCGGAATACGGAACGCGGTCTGTGTTTGTGTTTTTTAATAGGGATGTTGCCTGAGTAAAAAATATATGATTATGTTTAGTCCGTCAGATAGATTATAGAAAAATATTGGACACGTATTTTTTCTTTTATCAAATCTATGAAAACTGACGAAGATAAAAAGCATCAAAGATCAGGAATAGGAGTGTGTGACGTCACTACCCGGTAAAAATAGTAGCGAGTAGTGACGTCACACGAGTTTTTTACGCACTGTATCGTCTTCATTTTTTGTTTATGTGAAAAAAGAAAAAATACGTGTCCAATATTTTTTGGAAATCTATCAGACGGACTAATCAGATTTTTTTAGTTAACTACCCTATTGTACTAGTTTCCTGCAGTAAGGTGGTAGGGTCATCGGGTTGGACTAGAGAGTGCCGTGGACGGCGAATCTTGCTAATCTTGGAGGGAGCGTATCAGGCAGCCGATATGATTAGAAGATTCTGGTGCGAATCGGCGGAATCTTATTAAGGCGCTTCATGAATTTAAAACTTTAACACCTTCGATGCCCAGTTATAACTGGCATCCGAGTTGTTGCTACATATTATCGTCGATACGCGTTGTGTGCACACAAAAAAATCATAGATCGACCCATATGCTGAGTTTTGGGCACTGAAAGTGTTGACTAATATTATAAATGCGCCTGTGTGTCAGGCTTTCGCGTCAAAATTGGATCAGCTGATGAATTTTAGCACACAGACATATGGGACTCTAAAGTCTGTTATATACCAACCAGTTTCTGCCCGCGACTTCGTCCGCGTGGAATAGTTACTTTACCTCCGATTTTGAACTCTCAGCCCGATCGGTTTAAAATTGACAAAGTTTCATACAAACTTTTATCCCCTATTTTATCCATTTGGGGGTAGAATTAATCAAAATCCTTTCTTAGCGGATGCCTACGTCATAACATCTACCAGCATGCCAAATTTCAGCCCGATCCGTTCAGTGGTTTGGGCTGTGCGTTGATAGATCACTATGTCAGTCAGTCAGTCACTTTTGAGTTATATATATTTAAAGATAGATTCTTTGTGCGAAAATAAAATTGAAGGGGAAGAAACAGGGAAGTTTTATTTTGTCAGAATTACAATGAACAATAATCCAAAGAGAATGAACTGTTAGAACTAGTATAAACCAAACAATGTAAATTGTCATAGTTGTCTAAATAGCTCACTAGTTGGAGCTACTGTGTATGACGCATTCTGTTCGATCGCATTATATTTTAGTGTCAACTGTTGTACTGCGCTGACTGGATTAGGAATAAATCTCAGTATACTAATTTAATCTTCTGTTTGATTTGCCCAATCAAAGTCAAAGTCAAAGTCAAAGTCAATTCATTTATTTCAACTAGACCATTAACGGCACTTTTGAACGTCAAAACATTTGAAAATAAAAATATTATAGTGACTCTAGTTGTCCATTCGCAAAAAGTAGATTCTTATGGAGAAGAACGGACAAGAAACTCCATAGTTACTCTTTTCAAATATGTATAAGTTTTACAATAATTTGTATACATTAGCCAATTGGTTATATGTGAGGACGATGCACCCGAACAAAACTAAGTACTATACTAATCCCATCATGAACAAATAACTCACCAATATAAGCATGCCTCTCATCGAAGCCCTTCTGCACGATGGCGTTGATGAAGGGGCTCCCGTGGAACAGCATGCGCTCGTTGTGCGAGCCGGCCTCCTCGCACACCTCGCGGCGCCGGTGCTGGTAGCGCTCCCACAGCCGCCCGTTCACCAGCTTCTGTATCTGATGATGCAGAGGAACGACGGTAATACACGACGTCATCTACAGTGAGAACAACGCTAGTACCAGTTCTACAATCCCTAAAGAATCTTAATGACTAAAACCCACTCGTGATCCTTCTAGTGTCCTTTGCGTTCCAGTGCCGCGGTGATGCTTTCGAACAAATTCCTGCACCTTAGCAGGCACTGACCCTATGGGGCCCCGTCTTCGTTGCTGACAGCTCTTTGAGGCGGGCCTGGTTGCTATCGGGCGGCGAGCCACCCATAGCTCGCCATCCGCAGGCCCGCGCCTACAGTGACCGGGAATCGCCCTGCGTTTCCCGACGCCCGGGGCGTCTTCTTCTGTTGCGGCGGCTGGAGCGTGAGGTTTCCCTCTCCCGCACGCGTTCCGCCTCTTCCTTCGCTAGCATTACTGCTTCGCAGAAGGAGGCCACCGCTTCCCATGCCTCCTCGGTTTGAACCAGGGCCGGACGCTCAGGTCGCCGCCGCCGATCGCCTCGACGAGGACATGGTGGTACTCCGCCCGCGCAGGGCAGACCTCCACCGTGTCCTAAGACCTACTTACCCTAACAACATTGTAGTGTGTGAACATGCCCCCAGCGTGCTCCCTATGAGCGCGTACGGAGGCCTGCATCTCCCTCTCTACTATCGTGTACTCGCTGTCGGCGCATTCTCCCTCGGTTGGTGGGGCTACCTCTACTAAGGTTGTACCGCCGTACCATTCTGTGAAGAAACGGTGGATTTAGGAGATTGGAGGTCGAAAGTGTTTTTTTTTATAAACGGGGAAGTCTGCAAGTGTATCGAGATTAGGTCGAAATATTTATAGGCTAGAACTCAGAATTAGTTTCCAGCCAGTCAGATGAAGAGTTATTCGGATTAGTTAATGAGGATTAGGTCTGCCTTATTTGGCTCCTAGCTGCCGCGCGCGTGAATGTCCAGAATGTCTAAAATTATTTCAAGGAAACATAGTCCCGTGATAAATTAAAAAAAAGTATCCTATGTGTTATTACAGACTATAACCTCTGCGCCAAATTTCATCAAGATCCATTCAGTAGTTTTTGCGTGAAAGAGTGACAAACACCCATACGTATAAAATACCGCGTTTATAATATTAGTAAGAACTATGACCCACTTCTGATGCCAATGCCTTATTTGGCTATTATGACCCACTTCTGATGCCAATGCCTTATTTGGCTATTATGACCCACTTCCGATTCAAATGCCTTATTTGGCTAACATGATCCACTCCTAGGTCAAATCAGCCAAATAAGGCAAGTAAGTAAGTAATTATTAGATAAAGATTTAGATTTCAGCTTTAGATTAAGTTTTTAATGTTGTTTCCTATTTTTAAAGTTAAGATTATTATTAAGTATTAGCATTAAGTTTTTGAAACCACTATTGTATTGGGGTCAACCTGTATAAATAGTGTGTATTAGTGGAATATAAAATAAATAAATGTTGGTATAACAATAGGCTATTTGATCATCTTCTATGAAAAATACTCTAATATGTTAGAAAAAGTACAACGCAAATTTTTGAAAGCCATGCATTTCCGTTGTTTCCGTACGTATGTATCTTACAGTGACTTACTTATTATGTACAAACTACAAAATCTTAAAGCTAAACGTATAATGTTGGAATCAGCATTTCTGTTTGATTTATGTAACAACTCATATGATTGTATAGATATAAGTAATAGAATAAGTTATGTAGTACCCAGAACTACTATGTGTCGGGGTATTCGCGTGCGGCCGCTGTTTGCTGTAACACCTTGTCGGTCAAACGCAGGCTCGCGATTATTATTATTTTATGTATTATTATTTGCTGTTTCCGCTGGGAAATTTAGAAGTATTGCGTTTAAAGTTATAGCAAAATTGATGAATTAACGTAACAATCCCACAATCATAATTTATATCTTACATTTTCGATTCTACCTACTATGTCCCTCTTTATTAGTTTTACCTGTATATGTTTCAGCTTAGTTTTATATCGCACGCCGTTTATGTTTGTTGTTCTTTTTTATATTATGTTGTTGGTTATACATTTACATTCCCATTTTAGTTTTAAGTTCTGTGCCATAACATTCTAATGTATAACCGTTTATTTTCCCAAATAAAATAAAATCTTACCTGAAGCTGCCTGCAAACTATGTCGGGCAGCTTTCAGCAGTCTATGTCGGTGCCCGTAGGCCGCAACGCCGACCGCGCGCAAGTCTTCATGTGACATCTCCGATAGGATGTCTACGGTGATCTGTTCTCGTTCCAATACTTGGGTGAGTTGTTCTAGGCCGATGCTGGGGGAGGAACGGAAATATGAATGCGTTATATTTACACTCCGGGCCGTTTCACTGTGCAGTTAAACTTATAATGAAGTAGATCATGTTTTTTTTTTGTCTATGTTTCTTGCTCCAACTGTTTAGTGTATTTATTTATTATTTATTCATAACTTATCATTTACCACATACTCTTATATATCTACATAACACAGAACACATATATTTATCTATCTGCTACCTCACGGAGCTGATTTACATCCGTGCACTTCAGGAAGGTTCAGTTGAAAACCAGCGTCAGGCAATAAGTTGTCTGGCATTATGCTGAACTGAACCTATTTGGCGCAGCCGCAGGACACGCATTTCTTTTCTTGTTTTAGAATTAAGTTTTTATGGTGTGTATTTTGTGTGTCTCGATTGTGCCAAATAAACTCGTTTTCTTTCTTTCTTTCTATATTGCAAGTGTACAGATGTTTCCTGTGTAAATTAAAAAATTTAAAAACCCCCGACACAAAAACCTTAGTTTTCTTTAAAAAGTAAATAATAATAAAAATATTTGAGAGGTGTGAAGGGACACCCGGATGGAACGAAGTTCCTTTCGATTATTTAGTGAAGGAATTGTAATATTTTTTTTTAATTATAATATTTTTTTTTATTATTAATAAATATAATGTAATATAAACTTAATCAGTAGGCTCAATTTTAGTAATAATTGGCTTGTGGTAACTGAAGTAGGAAACATATGTTTGGGATTCTATTTTATTTAAATGTCTTGAAAAAACTGCATCAATGGTAGTATTATATTTTGTGTTGATTCTGCTGGATTATTGTTTATTCTTAAATCAAATTCTTCCTCTAGAAATACTGTAGCACTGGTTTTGATTTTTTATTACTGAAGTTGATGTTAAAATGACCGGCTAAAATGAGTGGAAGTTTATCTAAATTTTTGTTGTATCTGATAAGCTTTCGCGATACATCTTTAGAATATTCTAGCAGTGCTCGATGAATTAACTCTTGAATATTTATTAATGTTGCTTAACACACCCATCCAAATCGTGACCTCACTAACAGCTGCTTAACTCCTCCCATCCAAATCGTAACCTCATGCACAGCTGCTTAACCCCTCCGATCCAAATCATGACCTCACTAACAGCTACTTAACCCCTCCCATCCAAATAGTAACCTCCTTCGCAGCTGCTTAACCCCTCCATATCCTGACCTCACTAACAGCTGCTTAACCCCACCCATCCAAACCGTGACCTCACTATTAGTTTCTTAACTCTACCCATCCTTTTCGCAACCTTGCCAACAGTTGCTTAACACACCCATCCAAATCGTGACCTCACTAACAGCTGCTTAACTCCACCCATCCATTTCGCAACCTTGCCAACAATTGCTTAACACACCCATCCAAATCGTGACCTCACTAACAGCTGCTTTACCCCTTCCATCCAAATCGTGACACAAAAATACAAACATCCGAATTGAGAAAGAAAGAAAGAAAGAAAGAAATCATTTATTCGCAAAGAATGTGGGTACAAAATAAGATGTCACCATTGTAAAAGCAGTTCCAACACACTCTACCTTACGGCATGCAAAAGTAGAAAATATTACACAATACATATTATTATTATCTTTTCAATTATCCGACCACCCGAACTTAGACACAAAAAAAATCTTACAAACGTTTGACTAACTGATTAATAATTTTGTTTAAATTAACAAAGGATATAAAAAAATAATTGAAATATAATGAATTAATATAACATTATACACTCTTGTCATTTAAAAAATCTTGAATTGAATAATAACATTTATCTAAAAGTAAGGACGTCAGCCTCTTTTTATATATACTTAATACCAGAACCTCCTCCTTTATTAGAAGTCGGTTAAAAAGGGTCGTTACAACTTTTCGTATGATTTTTTCCGTCTAGCCCCCTTTCACAACGCGCGATAAGGAACTTCGTTCCAAAAAAAAACTCATTCTGAAAGTACCTAAGTATGTATTGATAATTCAAAAAAAAAAATACGTCGCGTTGGAGGACCGCTCCAAATCTAACAATTTAATTACAAATGGCCTATTATCTAACTAAGCAGCGCGGTTCCCCAACGCAACGTATTTATTTAAACTTAATTATGGTGGTCGCCTCGGTTACTAAAAAGATGTAGATTTGTTCTAACGTACATAATGTTTTCGTAGATATATTGACAAACTACCGTCATGATGTTAATTTCCTTAAACAGTTCCCTTAGAGAATCACACCGGCGGAGATTGTAAATGGCTTTAATGGCTCTTTTCTGCACAATAAAAATTGACTCGATGTCTGCAGCCCGTCCCCATAATAAGATACCGTAAGACATTATACTATGAAAGTAACTAAAATAGACTAGTCTCGCGAAATCAACATCTGTAAAATTGGCGGATTTTCCTAACAGCATATGCTGCTGAGCTTAGTCGCCCTGCAAGAGATGCTATTGAAAACTGACCTGGATAGGAATGTCTGCAAGGACTCGCAGGTAGATAGCGCTGATGCAGGTCTACCCGCCGCGTCTTCCAGGCTGCCGCGGGAGCCTTCCGCCCAGTAGTTCGAGGGGACCACCTGGAGGACAAAAATGTGGATTTTAGAAATATTCGCGGGCGCGGGTGCTGACGTCATAGCGTCTTGTAGGAGGGAGCGCACATTGTCACTACACTCACCGGTAAGGCAAGCGGCACGGTGTCCCCGCTCGGCATCAGCACAGGGTGCTGCGGGGGAGGCAGCGGCGGCGGGAGGGGCGCGGGCGCGGCCACCTCGCCGGCTGCTGACGTCATAGCGTCTTGTAGGAGGGAGCGCACATTGTCACTACACTCACCGGTAAGGCAAGCGGCACGGTGTCCCCGCTCGGCATCAGCACAGGGTGCTGCGGGGGAGGCAGCGGCGGCGGGAGGGGCGCGGGCGCGGCCACCTCGCCGGCTGCTGACGTCATAGCGTCTTGTAGGAGGGAGCGCACATTGTCACTACACTCACCGGTAAGGCAAGCGGCACGGTGTCCCCGCTCGGCATCAGCACAGGGTGCTGCGGGGGAGGCAGCGGCGGCGGGAGGGGCGCGGGCGCGGCCACCTCGCCGGCTGCTGACGTCATAGCGTCTTGTAGGAGGGAGCGCACATCTTCGGCTCCCGCGAGGTCCAGGGCCGTCTGGCCTTCCTGGTTCTTGAGGTACGGGTCGGCGCCATGGGCGAGCTAGGGACGAAAATTTTCGACGATGATTTTTCATAACAAGTTGTCTATATGCACAAATAGCCTTGCATACAGACGCTTGCTTGAATATGTTTAAATTAAATGGTGCAGTGCCGCAGCGACGTAAAGCTTCATCTATCAGCCGTTAAGACATACTAAATACAGTAACTCACCAGCAGAGCACACAGCTGCGTCCTCGCCTTATGCGCGGCCTCATGCAGCGGCGTGAAGCCCCACCTGTCAGCCGCATTGGGCGGAGTCCCCGCTCGCAGTAGTAAGGCCGCCAGTTCCACGTGGCCGTAAGAGGCCGCGTTGTGGAGAGGCACAAGACCCCCCTTATCGCGGGCGGAAACTGCGGCACCAGCCTCTAGGAGGGCTTCGGCTACTTCTAGATTGTTGTAGCCGGCTGGAAGGGAATTTGGCTTTTCAGATAAGAATTTTCTTCAGTTATTCTTATCCTAATTAAAGACCTTTTCGCCCCACCTGCGCATTATTGGCTACTTAAAACGGTATCGCCAAATTTCGCGTGGTATACTACAGGATTTTTTGTTCGGAATTCAGCGGGTTAAATAAAACCGATTAATTTATCGGATCGGTGGAACAACTCTTATTCGTTCATACATCTCTCTTTGTCGTTATCTCAATCAATAATTGGGCCACCAAGATACAGGCTATGCCTAGTTTGGGGCCCATGGTCACTTCTGCTGTACTCGATGATCTATTCTATTTTTACTCCTCATTGTGCGAAATGTTTGTGTTATAACCTGTGTGTGTGCCAATAAATTATTATTTTGGTCATACGAAAGACAAAAATTCAGTCATAATTTGTAGGTAAAACTTAAAGTTGCTCTTTAGGAGTACGTTCAGTCCTGCTCGGGTGCAGGAATTTGTTCGAAAGAGTCACCTTGCCCTGGAACGCGGCGGGCACTAGGAGGAACACGGGTGGGTTTTAGTCAGTAAGAGTCTGACACTCCCTTCCGCTCCGCCCAGAGCGGGAGAAGTCATTTGATGATTTCCCATCCAGAAAAAAGGATTACGTTCAGTGTTGCAGGATTGGTTTTAAACAGTCACCGCGGCCTTGGAACGCGGCGGGCATTAGGAGGACCACGGGTGGGTTTTAGTCAGTAAGAGTCTGACATTCCCTTCCCAGTATATCTATGAAAACCTCTTGTATGCACATAAAAATATTAATCTGTTTAAAAAATACAGTGATATCCATAGCATAAATACTAGGAACAAACACAATTATGTCGTTCCTAAAACCAGGCTCAAAAAAATAGGTGGTTCGTTTCGATGCCAATGTATACATTTTTATAATAAACTTCCTAGCCCTATTCAAGAACTAAGCAGAAATAAATTCAAATCATTTATAAAACGTAAGCTATGCCAGAAAGCTTTTTATACAGTTAAAGATTATCTTGAGGACAAGAAGGCTTGGGATTGAGCTGCTTCAGTTTTGTACACGGCCCAATGTTTTAATGTTTTTCTGTTTTGTTCTCTTTTGTGCGCTTTTTGTTTATATTTATACAGTTTGACATTTTCATTTACTTTTGACATGAATGTTTACTTTTTAAAGTATTCTTTTTATTTTATTACATTTTTTTTTATTTTGACATGAATACTTACTTTGTAAAGTATCATATTTTTTTATTTTAAATTTTAATATTATTCCCTATTGTGAATGTGAGGACTATATGGGTTATTATTAGCTTTTTCCTCTTCAAGTATTTTTTTTTAACGTTGTCTGGCTGTTTGAGTATTTTTGTGGCCTACCCAAATGTCCTTTCATTGGCATTGTTCGTCGAGTTGTGGAGCTCCTTATTGATTCTAAGTTGAGCTAATCGACTCTGACCAAGGCTTGCACTGACTGGACAGGTCCACTCAAAACGGTGTGGTTCCTTCTTAAAAAGACCACTTCAGACACTGATCTGCATGGTCCTCATATAACGTATTGTGAATATGGGGACCATTTAGATCGCTACGTCAGGGGTTCATTCATGTTGGTCTGGCGGTTTGAGTTCTTTAGGTGGCCTACCCAAATGTCCTTACTTTGGTATTGTTCGTCAAATCGTTGAGCTCCTTAAAGTTCTAAGTTTGAGCTATACGATAACTGACAAATGCTTGCACTGTTTGGACAGGTCCACTCAAATCTGTGTGGTACTTTCCTCAAAAGACCACTTCAGACACCAACCTACATGGTTCTCATATGATTTGACCAGTACAATTGTATGGACTTCAAAAGAGACCTTGACCTCTGAGTTTGTTTCGGTGTTTCTTCTCAGGGTAGTCAGCTAGGAAACACCGGCCTCATCTAGTTTTATAACGGCCAAAAAAAAAAGATTGACGTGTAAAAGTGTTTTTTACAACCTACTTACAAAAATAAATCATTTATCATTTATCATTATCATTATCATTTATGTGACATTTTTTCAGTACTTTTGCATTGACAGTTGTAACGCAAAAATTCGTATAGTTTTCTGACGCGCAATACGGTTTTAGAGATAACCGCTCAACCGATAATGCGGTACTTGATCTTGTTAACTTTTTAGTACATAAATTAGATAATAACAACAAATGCTTGACTATATTTCTCGACCTAGCAAAAGCCTTCGATACTGTCTCTGTTTCACGCCTTGTGCAAAAACTAGAAGATCTTGGTATCAGAGGTGTTCCACTGGCGTTACTATCTGATTACTTAAATAACAGAACGCAATCGGTAAAGGTTGGAGAACACATTGATGAACTTCCGGTTGATTTTGGTGTGCCACAGGGCAGTATATTGGGTCCTACTCTTTTTCTCTGCTATGTAAATGAGCTATGTTCTCTTAAACTAAAAAAAATGTCGTATCTCCGCATATGCTGATGACACTGCCTTAACCTTTTTCGCAGATTCGTGGGATGAACTTTTTAATCTCGCCCAAAAAGGTTTTAACACAGTGTGTCACTGGCTATCATCAAATTATCTCAAGTTAAATGACGATAAAACCAAATACATTTTATTTTCTATTCGAAATCAAAGGGAAGTCTCTAACCTCGCTAATTATAATATCCGAGCACATAAATGTAACTTTCCTCTAACTTCAAACTGTAACTGTCCCAGTATTAATCCCGTTAAATGTATCAAGTATCTTGGAATTCAAATTGACGCAAATTTAACGTTTGGGAATCACATTGATTTTCTGTCTAAAAGAATAAGAAAGCTCACATATATTTTTAAAGAACTTCGTGGTGTAGCAGAGAAACAAACGATAAGGATGGTATACGAAACCCTGGTACAATCAATCATCAGCTACAGCATCACCACATGGGGTGGAGCATGTAAGTCTAAACTCATCATTGTTGAAAGAGCCCAAAGGATGATATTGAAAGTCAGCTTAAACAAACCGCGTCTTTTCTCCACCGCGACACTACGAAGAAGCCCAAGTGCTAACTGTTCGTCAACTTTACGTATTGCTTACTGTACTTCTTCAACACTCCAACTTACCCGAAGAACGGAAAGAACGCATAGCACACTCCAGAAGAAATTATGCAATATGTAAGACAACTGCGGTAAATACTTCATTCGCGCAAAAATATTTCCCATTTCGTGGAGGTGAATTGTACAATAAGTTAAATAAAATTATAAATATAACAAACTGTCGTAAAAGAGAATGCAAAAATAAGTTGATTAAATTATTACTGTCTTTAAATTACACGGAAACGGAAAAATTACTTGATGTAGCAAAGTAGTACCTAGGATTATCTGTATTCATCTATTTTACTGTATGCACACACGCACGTTGTCTGTCTAAATTTGTGATGTAATGGGGGGCCTGGAGCTCTAAAATACAGGCTTTCGCTTAGTTTGGACTCCAGATTCTCCCACAAATTACCTTATGTCTCTTCTCGAAATACCTGTCAACTAAAAACTGTGTTGTAATTTGTTGGAGATAAAATAAACGGTTTTTATTATTACTATTATTATATTATTAATTATTTCGACGATGTTTCTACAACATCATCGATATAAGACTACACTATTTTGTTTGAAAATCATTATTTTTTATGAAGTTATCAATTTTGTTCAAAAATCCGCATGTGTAATTAAATTTGCAGTGTACTTATATTGAATTAGAATCTTTATTTATACACATTGGGAGAATTACATTATTTGGAAGTCGTTACGGATTTTCTAAAGCCAGAAAATCTAACTCGTCTTGCCAAGAAGTACCGTGTTCCCCAGTTAATGGGTTGTGGAGGTCTGGTAGGCAGCCGCTCCACATAAAATACTGGTATTCGGCTGAACCCGGTTTGACTGGAAGCCAACCCCAATAGAATTGTACAAGTAGTAATATCCATATTTTAAAATATATTTTTACATAAAAAAACATACCAAGATTGTTTACCTTTAGTTAACTACCTAAACAGATAGGGTATAGGTAGAATTACAGTGCGTAAACAATTATGGTATAAAATTGGTATAATGGTTTTTGTTGAAAGGCAGTCATTTCGAATAAATTAAGTGCTTCGAGTTGAGTTTCCGCGTATAAAAAAATACGTGGATCCCCGATTTTTTACGTTCGGAGTTAATAAGTATGTCGTCCACACAGTTTTCACAAATGAACATTGCGCAAATAATTGGTTATAATTAGAGTTTAGCCTTGGAAAGGTTAATACTTTCGGAGTCCAGAACTTAGCATACGGATCAAAAAATGCCCACAACTCTTTGTTATAATGAAGCAACGCGTGTACATCAAAAGTGTTCAAAACATAGACGGACCACACAAAGGTATTTCTATGTGTCAGCACAGTAAACTTACCAGCAAGGTGTAGAGGAGTCGAGTTCCGGCCGTGAGAATCTCTGCAGTTCACATTTTGAGGAGTTATGAGTTTTCTGCAACGAACAAAAGTAACTTTAAGACTTTGCTAGCGTGTAGGCTTCCATAATTATTATTATAGCTAGCCTGAAATGTCCCACTGCTGGGCAAAGGCCTCCCTCCACTCCTTCCACAGTTCCCGATCCTGTGCCACATCCTGCCAGTTCCCAAGGAAGACATCCAAGTCACCCAAACCCATATCTTCTAACGTTGTACTATTGATTGCTAAAATGGTGTGTAACATACCTGGCCTAGCAAGGTCCCCACGCTTGGCATCGTCTAATAACGCCACGTCTCCTCACAAAGCGTCCGCTGTGTCGCTGTCACCCGCTCTCACCAGATGTAGGAGCGTTACAGTTTGGTAAAGACCTATCTCCAGAGTCCTTACCTGGCCTATGTCCAGCAGTGGACGGGTCTACGCTTTCCTGAGATAGTCCTTACCTGGCTCTAGCAAGGTCCCCACGTTTGGCAGCATCCAATAACGCCGCGTCTCCTCTCAAAGCGTCCGCTGTGTCGCTGTCGCCCGCTCTCACCAGCTGTAAGGGCGTTAATCCGTCTCGATTTCTACGAGTTGGATCGGCGCCATGCTGTATGAATAAAAAGTTAAGATTTTAATAGACATGAATTTTTAAATGTCGCAATTTTATCTCGTGAGGTAAAGTTTTACAACATCCACTTATTTAAAACCGCAGCGCTCCCGCGGTTTCACCCGTATTGTTCCCGTTCCCGTGGCAATATGGGGATAAAAAAAATTTGCTGCCCGCAGCTTCGCCCGCGTGAATGTCGGAAATAATCATAAAAAAGTATCCTATGTTACTTCTAGTACCTCTCATAACATGTGTACAAAGTTTCATGATGATTCGTCAAGCAGTTTTTGCGTGAAAGCGTAACAAACATCCACGCTTTCACATCTTCTATACTTATAATAAATCTGTAGAGAGGTCAATTCTGTACAAGGAATATATTTTCAAAATAACTATCAGGGGGTGATTAGTGATCGATACTGGTGCCAAAAATGCAATCAGTAAAATTTTTGTCTGTCTGTCTGTCTTTCTGTCTGTCTGTCTGTATGTTCTTTATAGAAACAAAAACTACTCGACCGATTTTAACGAAAGGGAATTGCTCATTCTTGGCTTAACGTGGACAAGTTACTATGTGAAAAGTATTTTTGCGAAAAAATATAATTAAAACTAATATGAATATTTTTTTGATTCTCGTTGCAGGAAGTTTAATATAAAAACAAGTCGTTTAATAAGTATTTAAGGCGATTGAGTTCAAAAAGCGTCGCCATTTTATGGTTGGCGACCGATTCTGTGTTGCCACATTAATAATAATTGTGATTTCAATCGATTATTAAAGATAATAATCGATTGCTAAAACTGAGTAAAAAGAATGTATTTTCTTAAAAATCTATTATCAAGCTTTATTTAAAAAGGTTTTATACTTATTTTCCTTTCATTAAATAAAAAACAAACAAAACACTCGTCGTTTTAGGCCATTAAATCATTTTACATCCGATTATAGTATTAGTTTGATTGTTATCAAATCGATTTTTTTTATTACCTGGCAACACTACTAAATGTCAATAATGACAAATCTAGACAACGAAATGAAAATAATGAAAATATTTTATGTAGTGTATTGTGATTGTGAATGTTGTTTCAGTTATTTTTGCGAAGTTTTTGTTTTTTGTTATAATGGACTGTGATACCGATTCAATTGAAGACCCGGCTGTACCCTTGGACACTTAATCTGCTCATGACGATGACCCTGGCACTGTTTTCTTAAACGTGAAACCTTGAAGGTTTACCCTTATCTGGCAATTGCAGTCTAGGTATTACGAGGAAACATTCAAAGCAGGCACATAAGCCGAAAAATATATTTCGTGTATATTATAATTAATAATAATCTGCAAGGCAGAGAAGCAATTACTCAATATTGTTGCAATTGCCTTGTAGGGCGAAGAACGGTGGGTTACTGTGCTCACGTTATGACCACAATATGGTACTTAAGCTGGGCAAGGCATGAAAATAATATTAGGCCACCTGCCCAGTTTTTAGATGGTATTTTATTAATTTACCATTCGGATTAAAAATATTAGTTTTATTTTTTCCATTTAAATGACTTTAGGATATGTTACTACCGGATTTAATTAAGATAATATCATGATTAAAAAGGAAAATGATTTATTTTGGAAAATAAATACTCATAATTGTAACTTTTTCAGCGACAAGTTTTAGCATTAGACATGCTCAATATGAACTATTTTTACACTTTCCTGCAACCTTATTACTATAATTCATTTCTTTTAGGTATAAACTATTAAAAACACTAGTCATTAAATATTATAATTAATGTTCATGTTAAGCCAAATTGCCCTAACAAACTGAGCAAACCCTTTGCAATTATTCTTCATACTCCTGGGCAGGTTATAGTATACTTTTCATCACGCTACAATCAATAGGAGCAGAGCAGTGAAGGAAAATGTTGGGAAAACGGAAGAAGTTACTCCATTTTTTAAGCTTCCGTCGCGTGTGTAGCCTTAATGGTTAAAGTTACATAGAAATCATGTATTACGGAAATGTTCTACATAAAATTATCTAAAAAATATCCCGAAACAGCATGTCTATCTTTTGTCAATTTTAAACCGATCGGGCTGAGAGTTTCAAAATCGGGGGTAAAGTAACTATTCCACGCGGACGAAGTCGCTGGCAGAAGCTAGTTTATAATATTAGTAAGGATGACACACTTCACAATAACGTATCTTTCTATTGGTGAAATAATTTTGAAAATCGGTTCAGTAGACCCAGAGATTACCCCTTACAACGTCACAAACTCACAACCTCACAAAATCATTAGTATAGATGACTTGTGGCTGTATTACGAAGTGCCAATGCTATCAAGATTCGTGTGAGGGAAAGAGATAGTGCTATTCGTCTTATGTAACTCTATCTCTCACTGACACAGAAATCATGATGGATTTAAGAAGTCATAATAGGTCGCCTAAATAGGGTAGTTGACTAAAAAAATCTAATTAGTCCGTCAGATTCGATTTCCAAAAAATATTGGACACGTATTTTTTTTTTCACGTAAACAAAAAATGAAGGCGATACAGAGCGTTGAAAACTCGTGTGACGTCACTCCTCGCTACAATTTTTACCGAGCCGTAACGTCACAAGCCCCCACTCCTGATCTTTGATGCTTTGTATCTTCGTCAGTTTTTATAGATTTGATAAAGGAAAAAATACGTGTCCAATATTTTTCTATAATCTAACTGATGGACTAAACATAATCATATATTTTTTACTCAGGAAACATCCCTATTGCCTCACCTTGAGCAAGAGCCGGACGATGTCCGCCTTCCCCTTAGCGGCGGCCTCGTGCAGCGGCGTGAACCGCCACAGGTCGGCCGCGTTGACGCCGGCGCCCGCTGACACCAGCAGCTCGGTCAGCTCGTAGTGCCCGTACGAGCACGCGTTGTGCAGGGGGACCAGCCCTCTGGTCATGGATTGAGAATGAATAAATAAATCTTTATTCAAAGTACATAATTATTGGTAAAATAAAACAATAAATCTTAGATAGTTATGTAGGTAGAACGATGTTAGATGCCTGTACTAGGAGAGTCCTGTATCACAGGCGGCAAGGGCTCAAACAATGAATTAAGAATCGTCTAAGAGTTTTTTTACAATATTCACTTTATATTCGAATAGTAACTGAGTTATATTAATTTATTTGATAAACCTAATTTACTTAATTAAACATATTATCTCACATAAAATAATAAAGATCATAAATAATTAATGATTCTTAGCTAAGTTTAGTTAACATTAAATTGTAACAATTAATTATTTACTGATACACGAGGTGAAATATTAGCGTCATCAGAAATATTAACTGGGCTAAAGTCAATGTTGCATAATCTGCTCAAAACAACTCGAGTGTTAATGTATTAATAAATTTTTACACTAGGCGGCTAATTCACTTGTACAACAACAAATTCCGGAGAAGTGGGTCATCACAGTGGTGTGTTCTTGTTGAATTAGTGTGAAATGTAAGGACCGTATTCTGACCTTGAGTATGACGCTCTAGGCACCCTCATAATCGACGGAGTTAATGTATCTGAGTTCTGCTATCTTCCTTTGAATGGATATTAGGAAAGTATTCTTTTCAAAATCAGGCGGACCCTTTTCCCAACTATATTGGGGTCGGCTCCTAGTCAAGCCGGATTCAGCTGAATACCAGTATTTTACGTGAAACGGCTGCCTACCAGACCTCCACAACCTTAACTGGGGTATACACGGTACTTCTTGGCAAGACTGGTGTCAGATTTTCTGGCTTCTGACAATCCGTAACGACTGCCAACGATCTCCAAATGACAGCCGGGACCAACGGCTTCGGCTTTGGGCGTGCGGATGGGTGGCTAGCCGTCCGATAACAACCAGGCCCGGGTCCCAGGCGCGTCGTGTTCCACGCGCGCCTCACAAAAATGTCATAGGGTCAGTGCCTGCTAGGGTGCTGCAGCAATTTTTTTCGAAAGAGTCACCGCGGCCCTGGAACGCATGGAGCAGTAGGAGAAACACGGGTGGGTTTTAGTCAGTAAGAGTCTGACACTCCCTTCCACTGCGTTAAAACTGGAAGAAGTTATTTGATGATTTTCCAGCATTATGATACTTGATATAGAGTATATTTTTTATACTAGTCCGGATTTAACTTGTGTTTAATTTTCGCCGAGTGAACCCAACAAAATTAGTGCCTTGCAATCGCGAGACGGGGCCGCGGCAGACCACGAAGGAGATGGCGGGACGACTTGGATGTCTTCCTTGGGAACTGGCAGGATGTGGCACACGATCGGGAACAGTGGAAGGAGTGGAGGGAGGCCTTTGCCCAGCAGTGGGACATTTCAGGCTAGCTGTAAGACTAATATAATAGCGTAATAGGGTATTTTACTGTAAAAATCTGATTAGTCCGTCTGATAGATTTGTACCGTCCGTCTGATTGATTCGTTTAAAACTCACGTGACGTCACGTGAGTTTTCAACGCACTGTATCGTCTTCATTTTTTGTTTACGTGAAAAAAGAAAAAAATACGTGTCCAATATTTTTTGTAAATCTATCAGACGGACTAATTAGGTTTTTACAGTAAAATACCCTAATGTACAGACATTACAAAAGCATCATCCTGTATGCACAGTACTTACCCTTTATCTTTCGCGTGGACGTCGGCACCTCTTTGTAACAATAACTGAGCAAGGGGCAGTCGATTGTATCTGAAACAAACAGTAAGTACATAATTATTAGAGACAAATCAATTATTTATCTGATCTGAGTCTCTAGACCCATTCTAAATATTATCGTCCCAATGCGATTATCGAAATTTCCAAAATATTAGGGACTAGGTGACCCGCGGAACTTTGTCTGCGTCACATAAGAGATACAGAGAGAGAAAGAGAGAGAGAGGGGGGAGGAGAGAGAGAGAAAACCCCGTTTTTGCAACATTTTTCATGATTCTCCGCTCCTATTAATTATAGCGTGATGTTACATAGCCCTCCTCGATTAATGGGCTATTAAACACCATAATATTTTTTTCAATTCGAACCAGAAGTTTCTGGGATTAGCGTGTACGACCAAACTAACTCTTCAGCTTTATAACATTACTAGCAGCACTCCACGGTTTCACCCGCGTAAGGATAACAGTACAAGTAGGGGATAAAATATAGCGTATGTTACTCGTTATATTTTATCCCCGTATTCCCACAGGAACTGGAAGTATGTGGGTGAAACCGCGGGGCGCCGCTAGTATGATTTCTAAAGATATTGAATCCTTACAATGCTAATGTCAAGCCGAAATAGAACCACTAATAACCGATAGCTAAGCAAGTCTGATCATCAGATTTTCTGGTTCTGACTTCCCGTAACGACAGCCAAAGATGACGACACGGTTCGCAGTGGTTGAACGATTGGCTGCTGCGCTACGTGTCGTGGGTTCGATTCCCGCACGGAACAAATATTTGTATGGCCTACAGATAGTTGTTCCGGGTCTGGGTGTTTGTGTATGTGAGTTTGTATGTTTGTAAACGCACCCACGACACAGGAGAAATTCCTAGAGTGGGGCAATTCGTATAAATAAATAAAAAAGATCTCCCAAGTGGATGATGGTTCAGAATGGTGATGAACTTACCCAGCAGCAAAGTGTAGGGGGGTAGAATGTCGTCCATCCACATCTCTGCAGTTCACAAGTCTTGGCCGAGCGTCTAAGATGCTGCGCGCGTTTTCTACGTCGCCCGTACGCGCTGCTTCGAGGAGGCGAAGGGCTGCTGCGTTTGCGCACGCGTCTGATCGGAAAAGAAGGGGTATTTAGTTAGTTAGTTCAATGGAGAGGGTAATGCTCGGAGTTTCCTTGCGTGATCGAATTAGAAATGATGATATTCGTAAGCGAACTAAGGTTACCGACATAGCCCGAAGGATCGCCATACTGAAGTGGCGGTGCGCAGGGCTTTCTCACAGAAAACAGGGAAAGGCAGGGCAAATCAGGGTTTGCTCACAGAACAGATGATCGATGAGAGTAGATCAGTATTGTCAGCGCAAGTTATGATATTGCCATGCTCTAGGTTTAGGTTGCAAAGGTTACTTATGTAAATCAAAAACAGAGTGGGCCCTAAAATAGTTCCTTGAGGAACACCATAAACAGTGTTTTTTGATCATCGCCGAGAACATTGCCAATCTTTACGTACGGGGAACGATCTTCTAAATAACTACTGAATATTTTCAGCTGGGTGCTTTTTACACCTGATCTAAAGCTTGCGCAACAGAATTTGAATGGAAATTGTGTCAAAAGCTTTGGCGAGGTCCAGGAAAATCCCTACTGTGTGGTTACCCATGTCAAGTTCTTGCACTAGATAGATGATGGGCCCGCTTACCGTCAGGCTGCGGGTACATGGAGTCCACCGTAGTGTCAGCCCCGCACGCCAGCAGCAGGCGGCAGGCGGCGGCCGAGTCGCGCCGGGCGGCCACTGACAGTGCGCTCGAGCCACGTCCGTCGCACGCGTTCACTTTTGCACCTATGAACAAAATAATTATCATTTATTTAATACTTTACGCACACAGATGTACAGAGGCAGACTTCATGCCTTACGCATTTTCTACCAGTCAAACACTAGGATTTACTCCTGTACCGTGGGTGCGTTTACATACACAAACAGCCAGACCCGGAACAACTATCCGTAAGCCATACAAATATTCGTTCCGTGCGGGAATCGAGCCCGCGACTCGTAAGCACAGCAGTCAATGACTCAACCACTGCTTCAACTCGACAGTGGCATAAGGGCGGACTTATGCAATAAAGCATTCTGTACCAGTCAGCCTTTGGGTCTTAAAGACAACACTGTAGTAGAAAGGGGGTGTTCTGAAGTACTACCGCAAAAGTACACGAGACTACAGGGCCCCGAGTCCGCTATTTTTATAAATTTGTCATTCCAACACGATCCCAATTTCATTTCCCTAAAAGTTCGTAATCTGCTAAATTCATAATGGTCGATCATTGGTCGGTTAATGGTCTCGTAGTACTTTTTGATAACCGAGCTATTAAAAGCCATGACTGCACAGTGACGTTCTAGTGGTAGGTCACTGATCAAAGGAACTGTCAAAAGTATAGCAGATTACCGCATACGTCTGTCATTCATTTGTCATTATGTACGAGATTACCATTCTATGCCATTTCTTACAATGGAGTGTCAGTGGTTGACCGTTGGAAAGTCATAGTGACGCTTTTATATTAGTAGATTACCAAACTTGTAAAAATCAACCATTATGAAATCAATTATAGACCATTCTGTCACTATTATAGGCCCTGGAAGGCAAATATAGAAAAATTCAAGACTTGTCTAAGAAGTCTATCCTTCTTAGGCGTATACGAGATGGATATAATCCTAATGCAGCCTGCATAATTAAATTTTGTTGAAACGTTCCAATTATTTTACGGATTATGTTTCCCCAACAAAATGATAACCATTAAGACTACTAAAAAACCTACTTGGGTATCACGTGGAATAAAGTTGTGTAGTAAAAACAAACGGAAGCTTCTATGGCAATATAGGTTAAAACCAAGTCAAGCTAATAGAGATAAATTTAAAAAAAACTAAGGTGTTCGAAAAATATATACATCTTGTAATTAATACCTATTTAGAAAAATATGATATAAGTGACGAGCAAAAGGGATTTCGAAAAAATAAAAGCTAAAATTTGGCTGTTTATGAGTTTTTACATAATATCATGTTAAATGTAGATAAGAGAACACCAATCTGTGCCATATTCTGCGACACGACACAAGCCTTTGACTGCGTCCACTATAATACCTATGCAGAGAAACTTGAAGTCTATGGAGTTAGAGGCAACGTTTTAGAATTAATTAAATCGTATCTTCATAACCGTAAACAAATTACAGAAATCAGTAAAATAAATGAAAAAATAAGACGTGAACAAACTTCAAGATCAGAGGAACGCGAAGTTATATACGGAGTACCTCAAGGCCTCCGCTGTTCATTTTTATTTATTTATTTATTTATTTATTTTGATGATTGCACTGTGACAATAGCTTGTAAGGACATAAACACATATGAAAATGACATTAATAATTCACTAATATCTATTATAAATTGGCTATATGAAAATAATTTAAAAATTAACTTTAAAAAGACTAACGTAATGCACTTTGGACAACGTACACAAAAAAATAATAATCTTAATACATATTCAATATAACCATATAAATATAAATTAAGCCGACGCAACATTTCTGGGACTAATTATAGATTCTAAATTGAATTGGAAACCTCAAATAGAGGCGCTTAGTAAAAAATTGAGAATTCTCAATACAGATGCGCTAATTACTGCTTACTATGGATTGGCCGAATCAATTCTTAGATATGGAGTCATCTTTTAGGGGAATAGCACGGATAATGATGCGAAGCTTCAGTGGGGCCCCCATATAGATAAACTGTCAAAAAAACTCAGTTCTGCAGCATTTGCCGTTAGAAAAATTCGTGGCTTAACTGATTTAGAAACGGCCCGTTTAGTGTACTTTAGTTACTTTCATAGCGTGATGTCATATGGAATTCTGTTGTGGGGAAATGCCGCCGATATGCAGACAATATTTGTTTTACAAAAAAGAGCTATTCGTGCGATTTATAAATTAAATCCCAGACACTCCCTCAGAGAAAAATTTAAAGAGATTAATATAATGACTGTGCCCTCTCAGTATATCTATGAGAATCTCTTGTACGCACATAAAAATATTAATCTGTTTAAAAAATACAGTGATATCCATAGCATAAATACTAGGAACAAACACAATTTTGTAGTTCCTAAAACCAGGCTCAAGAAAATAGGTGGTTCGTTTCGATGCCAATGTATACATTTTTATAATAAACTTCCTGGCCGCATTCAAGAACTAAGCATAAATAAATTCAAAGTATTTATAAAACGTAAGCTATGCCAGAAAGCTTTTTACACAGTTAAAGACTATCTTGAGGACAAGAAGGCTTGGGATTGAGATGCTTCAGTTGTGTACATGGCCCAATGTTTTATGTTGTTGTTTTGTTTCTGTCTTTTTCTTTTATATTTTTACACTTTGACATGTTTTAATTTTCGTTTAGTTTACTTTTGACATGAATGTTTACTTTTAAAGTATTCTTTTTATTTTATTACAATTTCTTATTTTGACATGAATACTTACTTTGTAAAGTATTATATTTTTTATTTTATTTACTATTGTGAATATGAGGACTATATGGGTTATTGTTTGCTTTTTCCTCTTCAAGTATTTTTTATTTCCTTTTTTTAGCGTTGTCTGGCTGTTTGAGTTTTTTTTGTGGCCTACCCAAATGTCCTTTCATTGGCACTGTTCGTCGAGTCGTTGAGCTCCTTATTGGTTATAAGTTGAGCTACTCGACTACTGACCAAGGCTTGCAATGAATGGACAGGTCCACTCAAATCTGTGTGGTTCTTTCCTCAAAAGACTACTTCAGACACTGACATGGTCCTCATATAGCGTATTGTGAATGTGAGGACCATGTAGATCGCTATGTCAGGGGTTCATTTCTTGTTAGTCTGGCGGTTTGAGTTCTTTATGTGGCCTACCCAAATGTCCTTACTTTGGTATTGATCGTCAAATCGACGAGCTCCTTAAAGTTCTAAGTTTGAGCTACTCGGTAACTGACAAATGCTTGCACTGTCTGGACAGGTCAACTCAAATCTGTGTGGTACTTTCCTCAAAATACCACTTCAGACATCAACCTACATGGTTCTCATATGATTTGACCAGTACAATTGTATGGACTTTAAAAGAGACTGATCTCTGAGTTTGTTTCGGTGTTTCTTCTCAGGGTAGTCAGCTAGGAAACACCGGCCTCATCTAGTTTATAACGACCAAAAATATTGACGTGTAAAAGTGTTATTTACAACCTACTTACAAAATAAATATCATTTATCATTTATTTATAATGAAATAGCGTTTCGAGCACATAAAAGGTGCATTAGATCGATGTTTAGACTGCAAACAACGGACAGCTGTAAATCTTATTTTATAGAACGCAATATATTAACATTGCCCTCATTATACAGTATGTTAAATAAGAGAGGGAGTTCCCTTAAACTTGTTAATCTATGTCATAACGAATGAACTAAGTATGCTTGCTTAGTTGCGGAATTTGTTCGAAAGAGTTACCGCGGCCCTGGAACGCAAAGGGCACAAGAGGGCGCACGGATGGGTTTTAGTCAGTAAAAGTCTGACACTCCCTACCGCTCCACCCAGGGCGGGAGGGGTCATTTGATGATTTCCCATACAAAAAAAAAAAGTATGCTTGCTTACCATGTCTCAGCAGGAGATCCATAGCGTCTAAGTGAGCATGCTCTGTAGCAACATGTAAAGGGGTCTGGCCGTCTTTGTTCTTCTCATTCACGCGAGCGCCTTTTCTTATAAGCATCTCCATGACCTGCAGAGATAAATATAAAGAGACCTGAGTATATCTAGAATTAAAACCTTAAAAATTAAAACTTTTTGCAAAAAAATTCAATCTGAATGGGGGTTTATGGTTGTTTCTTTGTTCTTTGAACACCGGGTTCCGAAATTAAGGTTGTTTTTATAAAAATGACGCGAAAATAGAGGTGTTTAACGTCGATGTCTGTCTGTGTGTGTGTGTGTATGTGTGTGTGTGTGTGTGTGTGTGTGTGTGTGTGTGTGTGTGTGTGGTCTATATGTGGCGTGTGGATGGACCGATTTTGATACGGTCTTTTTTATTGCAACGAACCCGAAGCTAATCTTTCGAGTTCTGTTTAATTAGGAGACGAAGCCCCATAGGGTCAGTGCCTGCTAGGGTTGCGGAATTTGTTCGAAAGAGTCACCTTGCCCTCGAACGCGGCGGGCACTAGGAGGAACACGGGTGGGTTTAGTCTGTAAGAGTCTGACACTCCCTTACGCTCCGCGCAGAGCGGGAGAAGTCATTTGATGAATTCCCCATCCAGAAAAAAAAACTTTACACGTATTTTCATATCAAATACACTATTGAAGTTAGCAGTAGTTTGGTTTGAACTATCTACTAGCAACAAGTACCTAGGTATCAGTCAACGACGAACAAAACCCCAACATCTGTTGGTCCTTCGAGCCGGATGACCTCACCTGTTTCCGCTTAGGGTAGACGCTGGCGGCGGCGCAGTGCAGCGGCCTCTCGCCGGTGGTGACGTGCACGAAGTTGACCAGGGCTTCCGCACTGCAGTCCGCCGGCAGCGACGCCGTGCTGCCGCTTGTCGACGCTTGAGAACTCTGCGGACGAGGGATAACGACAGTCGTCAGGTGACCGGTGAAGTTTAATCTATACTTATATTATAAAGCTGAAGAGTTTGTTTGTTTGAACGCGCTAATCTCAGGAACTACTGGTTCGAATTGAAAAATTCTTTTTGGGTTAAATAGACCATTTATCGAGGAAGGCTTTAGGCCACAAACATTGTGTCACAAACGAAGTTACAAACAAAGAAACAAACAAACTAACTCTTCAGCTTTATAATATTAAAGTATAGATGAAGGGTAAAAAGTCGTACCTAAATCTAACCTACTTGTACTTCTTTCTCACCTGATGCTGATGTCCTGAGACGGCGGTCAGCTGTTTTTTGACTCGTGCGGGCTCCGCAAGCCTGCAGGCTTCCAGGAGACAGTGCCCTCGGTATTCAACTGGAAATAAAGACACACACATAATCAGCCTTTTAACGTTCCCACTGCTGGGACACAGGCCTCCTCTCTAGGAGAGGGAATGGGCCGTAATCCACCACGCGGGCGCAGTGCGGGTTGCTGAATGTCACATGTCTTCGAATTTTTAGTTCTAGGACATGCCGGTTTCCTCACGATGTTTTCCTTCACCGTTTTGAGAGCAGTGGTGATGAAATTAATTACACAAAGTAATGCGCCTGGCTGGGTTTGATCTCGCGACCTACAATTCGTGAGTCGGGGCCGTTACCACTCGGCCACCACTGCTCTACTCTGTCACCACTGCTGTGCTTTTTACACGACGGCCCAAAAAAGGAGTGTTATGTTTTCAGGGTTCATGTATGTATGTATGTTTGTGAGTTTCTTTATTCCACCATAACTTCTAAACGGCTTAACCGATATCAATATATGTGGTATCGTTAGAAGCGTTGAGTTATCTCGGTAAATAAAAAGGGGGAGTCCACAAATAAAAAAAAAACAAAATAATTGGTTTTCATGAAAATTAGACATCATATACAGTCATAAAGCAAAAAAAGTATGAAATAAAAACAAATAATTAAAAAACACTCCTGCCATGTCAAAAAGTGAACTAAAAAATTAAAAACAAAAACAAGACAGATAGTCATCGTTTCACTGTAGTCAGAGGACCTGTAAATGACTATTCATGGGAACCGTCCCCCGACTGCAATAAAAGGATTATTATGTCTTGTTTTTAATTTTTTAGTTCACTTTTTGACGTGGCCGGCGTGTTTTTTCTATAATAATATTACAAAGAGGAAAGATTTCATTGTTTGTAGATTTCATTTTTTTAGGCCACGAAACTACAAAACCTATTTAAAAAATTCTTTCACTGTTGCGAAGCTACACTATCCTCTTTTTTTTGTGAAACCTAAATGTTAATTATATCTCAAAATGCTTTTCTTTTATTTTGATGTAGTAAAGTTTAACATTAGCTTATCAATGTCAAAATGTACTGTCTTTTTTAAATTTACCGTCATTTCGGAAGGTGTTATTACTAGGTGGAGAATTTGTAAAAAATGTATGTAGACACTGAAAAAGCGATCTCACCGCACTCCACATAAACCCTGTGGTTTCAGTCAGTGCGGTTATGTAACTTATTATTTAAGTATTTCTTCATGTAATAAACAAATAAATTAAAAAAAAAAAAAACATAGGCCATATTTTATTCCCATATTCCCACGGGAACGGGAACTACGCGGGTAAAACCGCGGGGCGCTGCTAGTGTTAGGTATCTTAACAATACTCACAAGCCAGTCTCTCCTGAAGTTCCCTGGTCGGCGCCACATCGAGCGCTGATTTCCCGTGGCAGTTCAGTAGCGTGGGGTCGGCTCCTTCGCTTAACAGGAGGGAACAGACCTGAGATGGAGGAAATTTTTTATTATAAGGCTGTTGCTTAGTGGCTCGCCTTCCGATAACAACCAGCAGCCCTATTATGACGTCTTAAACCCATCATGATTTCTGTGTCAGAGAGAGACGGAGTTACACAAGACGAATAGCACTATCTCTTTCCCTCACACGAATCATGATAGCAGTGGCACTTCGTAATACGGCCACAGGCCCGGGTCGACGGCGCGTCGTGTTCCACGCGCTTCTCAAAGATATGTCAGCAAAGAAGACGGGGCCCCATAGGGTCAGTGCCTGCTGGAGTGCAGGAATTTGTTCGAAAGAGTCCGTATCTTTTGATTGCATATACGACCAGAGTATTTGATATAAATTACAGCTTGATACCTTCACGCGTTCCTGAGAGAAAAGGTCTTGACAGACAGACAGACGGACGGACAGCAAAAACTATCTAATAAATCCGTCACATAGATTTCCAAAAAATATTGGACACGTATTTCTTTTTATCACGTAAATAAAAAACGAAGACGAAGCAGTGCGTTGAACACTCGTGTGACGTCACTACTCGCTACAATTTTTGCGACGACGTGACATTATAAGCATCCACTCCTGATCTTTCCTTATCCCAATCTAAGTGCTACAGTGATTTAACATGCAAAAAGTGCAAAGGAGTGAAGAAAATGTTCATAGAAATTTCGTAAGTCAATTCTGCAATTTAGAGCTCTTTCAAGCACTCTGGAACTGTGGTTTTAATATGTAAAGTCTTAAAGAACTGCAGTGCGGTACTGTAAAACTCTTAGTGTAAGCTTAGGTCAAGCAACAAGGATAATGTAACCAAGATCCGTCACTTTGTAGTGCCCGTACGAGCTCGCGTCATGCAGGGGACTGTTCGTATAGGAAACGTGCAGAAACTATAGGTGGCAGCACAGACACGTCAAAGTTAAGTATATTTTACTTATAAGTTTCAAATTAGCAACGCTAGATGGCACAGTCTACTTCGTGCACGTTCCCCTAAACGGAGGGTGCAGGAAGTATAGGTGGCAGCACAGGTCAAATATTTACAACGTAAAAGTTTCAGATTTGCAACACTAGACGGCACAGTCTACTTCGTGCACGCTCCCCTAAACGGAGGGTGCAGAAAGTATAGGTGGCAGCACAGGTCAAATATTTACAACGTAAAAGTTTCAGATAAGCAACACTAGATGGCATTGTCTACGCCGTGCACGTTATGTGTGGAGCTGCATTACCTCTAGGCGCGCCTTGCTGGCCGCCTCGTGCAGCGGCGTGAAGGCCCACAGGTCGGTCGCGTTCACGTCGGCGCCCGCGCGCACCAGCAGTTCCGTCACCTCGTAGTGCCCGTAAGAGCACGCGTTGTGTAGTGGGACCAGCCCTCTGAAACCAAAAATGCTGAATTAGTTCTTGACTTAAGGCAATTGGGAGAAAAAACTAAAATAGTTATCTCATTGCTTTCGCTTTAATCTATCCACAGTAAGATAAGTTCATGGTCTATAACTGGAAGACCTTGGTCTTTTATCTAAAAGACCGCAGTTTATACATCCCTTACCCTTAGCATATAAAACAGCACCCCTTCGCATTAGTTACCCAAGAGGCGTTAAGACTTAACAGGCCAAGGTCTTCTTTCCAAAAGACCTCGGTCTACTACTACAATGTTCTATAATCAGCTACTAAATTTAATCCAAGTCTTTTGCTAGAAGACTGTGGTCTTTCCCTCATAGGGCCGTGGTCTACTCGCTTAAAGAGCTTCGTTTTCCTCCAAGAGACTGTCGTCTACTCACTCTTTCTCCTTGGTATGAACATTGGCACCCCTCTGCGGTGTCAGTAACCTCACTGCCCTCTCCCTGTTGTATCCTGCGGCTAAGTGTTCCTATGGTCTGCTGCTAGAAGACCATGGTCTACTTACTCGGTTAATCACCCCTTAACAGTAGAGTGAACATCCACACGCGCTCTGTTGTACCTTACAGCTATATAGATCACGGTCTACTCACCAAAAGACCTCAGTCTACTGCTTCTTTGTACTATAGTCTGCTGCTACATTCAATCTACGACTGCTGCTAGAACGATGCGACCTTACTCTCTAAAGACCTTCGTCTACTCACCCTTTATCGTTGGCATGTACATCAGCACCCCTCTGCAGCAGTAACCTCACTGCCCTCGCCCTATTGTATCCTGCGGCCAGGTGTAGCGGAGTGGACCGTCGGTCGTCACTCGCGTGGACATTGACGTTCAGGGGTGTAAGGAGGGAGGCTAAGCGGTCGTAACCTGCGGCTAAGTGTTCCTATGGTTTTCTGGTAGAAAACCCTGGTGAACTTGGTTTACTCACCTCTAAGCTTTGGCATGAACATCTGCGCCCCTCTGGCGCTGTAACCTGTTGTACCTTGCAGATATATAGACCACTGTCTACTCCCCAAAAGACCTTAGTCTACTGCTTCTTTGTACTTTAACCTGCGACTGCTGCTAGAACAATGTGACTATACTTTCTAAAGACCGTCGTCGTCTACTCTCTAGGTCATCTCCCTAAAAGACCGTCGTCTACTCACCCTTTATCCTTGGCATGTACATCAACGCCCCTCTGCAGCAGTAACCTCACTGCCCTCGCCCTATTGTATCCTGCGGCCAAGTGTAGCGGAGTGGACCGTCGGCCGTCACTTGCGTGCACATTGACGTTCAGGGGTGTAAGGAGGGAGGCTAAGCGGTCGTAACCTGCGGCTAAAAGTTCCTATGGTCTTCTGGTAGAAAACCGTAGTTTACTTGGTTTACTCACCTCTAAGCCTTGGCATGAACATCCACGCCCCTCTGCAGCAGTAACCTGTTATACTTTGCAGCTATTTAGACCATGGCCTACTCACCAAAAGACCTCAGTTTACTGCTTCTTTGTACTTTAACCTGCGACTACTGCTAGAACGATGTGACCTTACTCTCTAAAGACCTTCGTCTAGTCTCCAAAAGAGGTCATCTCCCCAAAGACCGTCGTCTACTCACCCCTTATCCTTGGCATGTACATCAGCGCCTCTCTGCAGCAGTAACCTCACTGCTCTCGCCCTATTGTATCCTGCGGCCAGGTGTAGCGGAGTGGACCGTCGGCCGTCACTCGCGTGCACATTGACGTTCAGGGTTTTAAGGCTGCGGCTAAGTGTTCCTATGGTCTTCTGGTAGAAAACCCTAGTTTACTTGGTTTACTCACCTCTCAAGCTTTGGCATGAACATCCACGGCCCTCTGCAGCAGTAACCTGTTATACTTTGCAGCTATTTAGACCATGGTCTACTCACCAAAAGACCTCAGTCTACTGCTACTTTGTACTTTAAACCTACGACTGCTGCTAGAACAATGCGACCTTACTCTCTAAAGACCGTCGTCTACTCTCTAAAAGAGGTCTTCTCCCCAAAAACTGAGGTCTACTCACCCCTTATCCTTAGCATGTACATCAGCGCCCCTCTGCAGCAGTAACCTCACTGCCCTCGCCCTATTGTATCCCGCAGCCAAATGTAGCGGAGTGGACCGTCGGCCGTCACTTGCGTGGACATTGACGTTCAAGGTTTTAAGGCTACGGCTAAGTGTTCCTATGGTCTTCTGGTAGAAACCCTGGTGAACTTGGTTTACTCACCTCTAAGCTTTGGCATGAACATCCACGCTCCTCATCAGCAGTAACCTGTTGTACCTTGCAGCTATATAGACCACGGTCTACTCCCCAAAAGACCTCAGTTTACTGCTTCTTTGTACTTTAACCTGCGACTGCTGCTAGAACGATGCGACCTTACTCTCTAAAGACCATCTACTCCCTAAAAGAGGTCTTCTCCCCAAAAACTGAGGTCTACTCACCCCTTATCCTTGGCATGTACATCAGCGCCTCTCTGCAGCAGTAACCTCACTGCCCTCGCCCTATTGTATCCTGCGGCCAGGTGTAGCGGAGTGGACCGTCGGCCGTCACTCGCGTGCACATTGACGTTCAGGGGCGTAAGCTGCGGCTAAGTGTTCCTATGGTCTTCTGGTAGAAAACCCTAGTTTACTTGGTTTACTCACCTCTCAAGCTTTGGCATGAACATCCACGGCCCTCTGCAGCAGTAACCTGTTATACTTTGCAGCTATTTAGACCATGGTCTACTCACCAAAAGACCTCAGTTTACTGCTTCTTTGTACTTTAACCTGTGACTGCTGCTAGAACGATGTGACCTTACTCTCTAAAGACCATCTACTCCCTAAAAGAGGTCTTCTTCCCAAAAACTGAGGTCTACTCACCCTTTATCCTTGGCATGTACATCAGCGCCTCTCTGCAGCAGTAACCTCACTGCCCTCGCCCTATTGTATCCTGCGGCCAAGTGTAGCGGAGTGGACCGTCGGCCGTCACTCGCGTGCACATTGACGTTCAGGGGTGTAAGGAGGGAGGCTAAACGGTCGTCGGCGCCAGAACGGGCAGCTTCTAGAACATCTGCTGCACAGTATTCACCTGAAAGAACGAGGATTTGGAAGTTGGAGAAATGGAAAAGGGTAGATTATTATGGCTGTTGTTTTCGTTACCTAACAGTTTCAGAAAAACATGAGGGATATGAGTTGAAAAATATCTCTAACTAGCAACGCCCCGCGGTTTTAGCTGCGTAGTTCCCGTTCCCGTGAGAATATGGGGATAAAATATAGCCTATGTTACCCGGGGATAGTGTAGCTTCCCAACAGTGAAAGAATTTTTCAAATCGGTTCAGTAGTTTCGGAGCCTATTCTATGCAAACAAACAAACAATCAAATCTTTCCTCTTTATAATATTATTAGTATATTAGTTTTAGTATAGACAATGTCATTTCGAGATGAAATATGTCTGAGAACTCAGCTTGGTTCATAGTATTCGGATAGTTAAAATTTAAAACATTTTGAAACGAATGTAAAAGTAATTACACCTATTATGTATACAGGTGTAGTTACTTATCTTTTATATTTAATTTAACACACTTGGTTGCAAAATTTGTAATAGGGATGTTGCCTGATTAAAAAATATATGATTATATTTAGTCCGCCAGTTAGATTATAGAAAAATATTGGACACGTATTTGTTCCTTTATCAAATCTATAAAAACTGACGAAGATAAAAAGCATCAAAGATCAGGAGTGGGAGCGTGTGACGTCACGGCCTGGTAAAAATTGTAGCAAGTAGTGACGTCACACGAGTTTTTTACGCACTGTATCGTCTTAATTTTTTGTTTATGTGAAAAAAGAAAAAATACGTGTCCAATATTTTTTGGAAATCTATCAGACGGACTAATCAGATTTTTTTAGTCAACTACCCTATTATGAGAGTACCATGTCCCTTACTAGCAAACTTATTAATTTGACCTCTGCTGTTATTACTTTGTTGTACCTATTAATAGCAAAGTGTTATTTGGGTGCATTGTCCTCACATGTAATCAATTGATAAATGTATACGAAATATTGTAAAACTTATATTTCAAAAGAGTAACTATAAAGTTTCTTGTCCGTTCTTCTCCATAAGAATCTACTTTTTGCGAATGGACAATTAGAGTCACTATAATATGTATTTATGTATACACAAGATACTTAAAAAAAAAGAAAATTTTGTACAAAATCAAGAGCACAAAGGTACTGCTTATTTCAATAGAAATTTCTTCCAGCAGACCTGCGACAGAAGAGTGGGATAAGAAACGCAGTCACAGTGTATAAAGAGACAGAGAAGGAAACTTAAAATAGACTTTACTAACTTAACTAAAACAAATTATCAACTTACAAATCAAATTAAAAAAAAACATACATACAAATATAAACAAATAAATATACCTAAATACATACTTCTAGTCTTATAATATGTTTAGTTTCAAACTGTTTTGACGTTCAGAAGTCGCTTTTAATGGTCTACTTGAAATAAATGAATTGACTTTAGACTTTGAATACACTTCTTTGATATTGTGCACCAGGTGATGATAATATACACAGAACAGAAAAAAACAGTAGAAATCGCATAACGTATAAATTAGTATCAGAACCAGCGTGCCCTAACAAACACATCTTCAAGATAATCATATTATGTCACACTAGCAAATTCGTTTTGTGATTGGTCCATGCCAAAAAGTCTCTATAGTCAGTCCCTATTTTAAAAAAAAGTGCAACTACATCATATAAATAGAGTTCATTATTGTCAATCTTTTGTAGGTATTAAATCTTATATTTCCGTGAAAGCTCGTAGGCATAGTTTTACTAGCAAGTTCCGCTATTCGACGCTAGATGTCACTAAATTGTAATGTATTCGATTGTATGCAGTATGGCATTGAACATTAGATAGATATTTGTTTATAGAGTTGATCGCTATTATGATATTCGCTAGTGATGTACAACATCGTAACCTTACTTATCGATATTTAATTGTATACGTGCATTCCGTTTATATTTATATTAGTATATTAGTATTCAATAAGCATAACATTCTTCGTATTTGGCGAAAACTATACACTGATAGCTGAATACGATGATGCTAAAACACAGATTAAACTCAATTAGTCAGGTACTATTACCGAATTTTCCAACCCACTTATACAAAGCAAAATTATCTTTAAATGGAACAAAAGTTTAATAAAATCAATTTAATTTTACTAAATCAGATTTTGTCACATGTTTTTCATAAGTAAAAAATAACAAAACAAAATTAAAATCTAAACGAATTACCGAAATGTACCTTTATACGCGTGTTACGTCCGATCGACTGCTTAATGAATATTTTTTTTACCATCCCATTCAATTCTTCTACGTATAGCCATTTCATCAATTAAGTACTAGTGAAGCTAATATTGGATGACTTATATACCTACTTTGTAAATGACTCTTTTGTGAAACCAGGATCTCCACCGATATTAGCATACCATTTTGTTAAGGTTTGTGGATGAGGCAAAGAGCAATCAAACGTATTTATAGGATTTCTGTGAGTAATAATGTAGAGTAAGGGCGAAGCTGCGAAGTTCTGGCGAATACGTGCTTATGCATACTCCCACGATATTTCATTTTCAACGGATATAAATAAATTACTTACTATCTGTTTAACACCAAATAATATTACTATTAATTAATTTTGAATTTTTATTTGATAAGGTTTGAAACATCGACAACTCGTTATCGATAACGTCTTTCTCTAATTGAGTAGCAAACTGTCACATGACATAGGATGGAATCATCTAGAATAACAGGTTTGATGTGAAAGAAAGTAGACCTTATGGTTTAAATCATAGATTCTACTTTTGTTTAGCGTTTTTGAATAAAAATGTAAGCAATGTTTTATCATATATTAATTAAAATAAAATAAAATAGTACTTTATTATGATACGATATACCACTATGGGATACATTTTTGGTACGGCTATCGTTTTTGTACTCTAAAACAGCACAATACGGCATATTTGATTTTTTTTTCGGATTTTCGAGAGTAAGTGACGCGAACGCAGTCGGAACTAGACTGATATGCGCGACAGCGCTTGGGCGCTTACAATTGCGGAGCTACGCAATACTAGGGCTACGCGTGCCCCGCCTACTTGCGACTTCTACTGTTTTTTTCTGTTCTGTGATAATATACGACGACATAATATCTGACGACACGGTTGGCGTAGTGGTTGAGCGTTCGACTGCTGCGCTGCGTGTCGCGGGTTCAATCCCCGCACGGAACAAATGTTTGTATGGCCTACAGATAGTTGTTCCGGGTCTGGGTGTCTTGTGTATGTGAACTTTCATGTTTGTGAACGCACCCACGATACAGGAGTAAATCCTAGTGTGGGGCAACGTTTGTTTAAAAAAAAAAAAAAAGAAAAAAAAGACCACTGACCACATTGCCTTATTCTTGAGCTACGCATAATGCTAATCTTAAACAACTGAGATCGTGAAAACGTCACCTGATCATGGCAATGACACTTTGACTATTTATTGCCATTTTTAACCCCCGTCGCAAAAAGAGAGGTGTTATAAGTTTGACGTGTCTGTCTGTCTGTCTATGGCTCCGTAGCTCGAGAACGGATGAAGCGATTTCAATTTAGTTTCTTTTTTTATATGAAAGGTGAGTTCCGTAACTCACCTTTCATACAAAAAAAAACTAAATGCGAGTGTTCTTAGACATGTTTGATGAAATTAGGTTGAGCCGTTTGAAATTTGTTGAAGGAGGGTGAAAGTGGGGAAGAATAACTAAATGTCTGCAAATATACTCGAGTGGGGTCTCAAATGAAAGCGCACTGAAACAGAATACTGATGATGACTTAATCGAGAGTGTTCTTAGAAGTATGTACCTATAAAAAGTACAAATATTAAAAAAAACTCAAACTTAAGTCTGTATTAATAATTCTAAAAAATCGGGGACGCGCTGCTTAGTTAGGTAATAGACTACATATTTATAATGAAATTGTTAGGTGTGGACCGGTCCCCCAACGCGACGTATTTTGTTTTTGTTTAGGTGCTTTAAGATTGAGTTTTTTAAAATTATTTTTTACTTTTTAAAGGGAATTAGGTTTTTGTGTCGGGGGTTTGACAAATTTTTAATTTAATTTTTTTATGTTACTAAACAGAATAGGGGTGTTTCCTGAGTAAAAAATATATGATTATGTTTAGTCCGTCAGCTAGATTATAGAAAAATATTGGACACGTATTTTTTCCTTTATCAAATCTATAAAAACTGACGAAGATAAAAAGCATCAAAGATCAAGAGTGGGGGCTTGTGACGTCACGGCTAGCTAAAAATTGTAGCGAGTAGTGACGTCACACGAGTTTTCAACACACTGTATCATCTTCATTTTTTGTTTACGTGAAAAAAGAAAAAATACGTGTCCAATATTTTTTGGAAATCTATCCAACGGACTAATTAGATTTTTTTAGTCAACTACCCTATTAAAGTTAGATGAGAATTCTTTTTATTATGTACCTTTACAGAAAATATAGACGACGAAATCATACAATAGAGGTCACAACAGACTAGTTTGAATCTTAGTAAATACAATTAATAACGCTCTTACCTGTCAGAACAGGCCTGGTAGCAGAGTCGGCTAGATCGAGTGGGGTCTTGCCTTCTGTGTTACGGATGTTCGGATCTGCTCCGTGTTGTAGTAACGCTGTGGACAATTTACATTAAAAGTTACTTTATCATTAAGCCTCAGCCTCTAGCAAAGCCTTGACCATGACCGCATGTCGGAAGAAGCAAGCGTTGTGTGACTACTACAAGACCGTAATCATACTGGCGTATAAGACTATTTTCTACTGTCAAAAGACCATTATCACAACCAAAAAACTGGGATCTGTAGCAATAGACCATGGTCTACTGCCCAAAAACTATCGGGCTACTACCAAAATACTGTGGTCTACTCCCAGAAGACTGTGGTCTACTCCCAGAAGACTTTGGTCTACTCGCAGAAGACTGTGGTTTACTACCAGAAGACTGTGGTCTACTACCAGAAGACTGTGGTCTACTCCCAAAAGACCGCAGTCTAACCATTACTGCTAGAACTAGAACAATTTTACCACTCACCTATACAAACATCGACCTTCCCCTTAGCGGCCGCCTCATGTAAGGGCGTGTAGCCCCAGTTGTCCCTGGCCGCGGGCGCCGCCCCGGCCCCTAGCAGGGCTCTGACCACGTCAGCATGTCCGAAGGAGCAAGCGTTGTGTAATGGCTGTAAGCCTCCGTCATCTCGTGCCTGGAGGGCTGCCCCTGCAGCTATTAGAATTTCCACTACTTCCCTGCGTCCGTATCCTGGAAAGAACGAATAAGTTATTACATTTTAATACAGAAACATGTAACCAGCAGTGCTATTCTGTAAGAACTCACGTGCGAATTCGATTCATATCTCATTTTCGATTACACTTCGTAACTCACCTGAAGTGAAAAGTATTTGGTATTCTGACTGTCAAGTTAAGTTCGCTTCTCCTATGTTCTCACTTAGTGGCGCTAGTGTAGTTTTCATCAAGTTACAAAATACCAAATACAGTTTTCACCGCAGAATCAGAAGTGAGCACTGGAGTGAATTCTTACAGAATAGCATTGCTGATCACCTTGCGAAAAATTCTTATTTATATTGTTTGCGTTCTAATGAATCGCATACAATATAAATACGAATTTTTTCGCAACATGATTTGCCTTCTAAAGAATCGGAGGAGCTCGTGGCTAAAGAATAACAGCCGCACAGGTCGATCTTCAAGGTTAAGCAACGCTTGCCCAGGTTGGTCTGTGGATGGGTGACCATCTTAACATACCGAGTTTCCGCCGTGCCTCGGAAAGCACGTTAAGCCGTAGGTCCCGGCTGTAATTTGTAGATCTTTGGCAGTCGTTACGGATTGTTAGAAGCCAGAAAATCTGACAACAGTCTTGCCAAGAAGTACCGTGTACCCCAGTTAATGGGTTGTGTAGGTCTAGTAGGCAGCCGCTCCACGTTAAATACTGGTATTCAGCTGAATCCGGTATGACTGAAAGCCGACCCCAATATAGTTGGGAAAAGGCTAGGCAGATGATGATGCCTTCTAATGAATCGGTAGCGCACCCAGGTAGGCCGCTGCAAACACAACCTGATGAAATGGGGTTTCATAGACCCGTCGCGTACTCAATGAGAGTGCGGCGCTCCTGATCAGAACATGAGCCACACGCTGGAGTTTCCCAAGTGCCCATGCACATGTACTTTGGGGGATTAATGAATGCCACGGACGCTGCAACTAACGTAACCCACCTACTGGGCCGGAAAAAAGGAGGACCATCAACTCAAAAAGAAGAAGAGGATTGGAACTTTTGGAACGATGCCAGAACACACAAACACAATGACAAAAAAAGGCCACCAATTCTTCAAATTACACAACAGAAATAAAAGGTAAGTAATATATCTTTTGCAGAGCAAAATATATACGTTTCTTACCCGCAAAGTGCTATAATGTTCTCGTAAATAAAGAGAAATCGCTTCTCACAAGGTCAGGGACGATTATTTAGATCTTAAACAAAAGAATCTTATATCCATCACCTAGATTGTATTATAGATAAATTGTTTTTGTTGAAAAACCTTCAAGCTGTATCTACGTGAGGATTGTGTTTTTTTTTGGAGTAGAAGGGAGTATCAGACTCTTACTGACTAAAACACACCCGTGATCCTCCTAGTGCCCGTCGCGTTCCAGGGCCTCGGTGACTCTTTCGAACAAATTCAGCAATCCTAGCAGGCACTGACCCTATGGGGCCCCGTCTTCTTTGGTAACGGCTCTTTGAGGCGCGCTTGGAACACGACGCGCCGTCGATTCGGGCCTGGTTGCTATCAGACGGCGAGCCACCCATAGCTCGCCACCCGCAGGCCCGAACAGACACTACTATGTACATGTTTCAAACGGTCTGGGAGTCTTTAAGTCAAGAATGAATAGGTTACTTCTAGACAAGCGTGCTTCATCTTCGACCACATCATCGCTTACCATCAGGTCAGATAGTGGTCAAACGCGAGCTGTCCAATCTGTACAAATATATAAAGCTGAAGAGTTTGTTTGTTTGTTTTATTGAACGCGCTAATCTCAGGAACTCCTGGACCGATTTGAAAAAATCTTTCAGGTTTAGATAGTCCATTTATCGAGGAAGGATATAGGCTATATATCATCACGCTAAAACCAATAGGAGCGGAGCGACGACGATACGATTCCACGCGGACGAAGCCGCGGGAACTGATATTATGAAGAGGAAACTTTTTTTTTGTTTGTTCCGAATAAGTTCCGAAACTACTGGACCGATTTTAACAATTTTTTCACAAATGGAAAGCTAAATTATCGACGAGTAACAGGCTATATTTTACCGTATTCCGACGGGAACGGGAACTACGCGGGAGAAACCGCGGAGCACTGTTAGTTTAAGACAAAGTATTATATAGAACAGTGTAGCTAAATTATATCGTCTCTGGTTTGCCAAGCTATGTTACATAAAAAAAAAACACGAGATGAAGAAAATATTAATATTCATTCTGTTTTTGCTATATATAACATAATAGTTGTTACACAATAGCTTGACCAGATACATATTAATAACTAATATAGTATATATTATAACAAAGCTGATCTCTGGAACGTTTTTTTATGTATGGTCAATCATCAAATAATTAGTTCCGCTTAAATTAACAGAGCGGAATGGAGTGTCTGACTCTTACTAGCTAAAACTAATCCGTGTTCCTGCAAATGCCCTTTGCGTTTCAAACCACTGAACGGATCGACCTGAAATTTGGCATGCAGGTAGATGTTATGACGTAGGCATCCGCTAAGAAAGGATTTTGATTAATTCTACCCCCAAGGGGATAAAATAGGGGATGAAAGTTTGTATGAAACTTTGTCAATTTTAAACCGATCGGGCTGAGAGTTTCAAAATCGGAGGTAAAGTAACTATTCCACGCGGACGAAGTCGCGGGCAGAAGCTAGTTTCGAATAAAATCCGCAGCCCTGGCAGACACTGGTCCTAGCGGCTGATATCTCTTTGAGGCGCGCGTGGAACACAACACGCCGTCGATTCGGGCCTGGTTGTTATCGGACCGGCAAGTCACCTAACACTCGGCGTCCGCAGGCCCGCGCCTGCAGTGGCCTGGAATCGCCCTGCCGCTCCCGACGCCCGGGGCGTCTTTTCCTTCTCTTTCTCAAAAGACTAGCCCAATTTCTTCAAAACGCGTTTGTCCTGCAGTGAGGGGACGGAGGGGCGATAGATTGAAAAATAAATTATATTCAACTAGCACCGCCCCGCGGTTTCACCCGTATAGTTTCCGTTCCCGTGGGAATATGGAGGTATAATATAGCCTATGTTCACCGGAGATGGTGTAGCTTCCTAATAGTGAAAGAATTTTTCAAATCGGTCAAGTAGTTTCGGAGCCTATTCAATGCAAACAAACATAAAAACAATCAAATTTCCTCTTTATAATATTAGTGACAAACAAACGAAAACCACCACATCCAGTAACAAATAAAAACCTTTGAGAAACATATAACTGTGATGTCACACATGACTTAAAAAGCCCTCTTGTCACGTATGTAGCTTATCTGATATTAATATTATCCACATATCAATTTAAAAACACTTGAACAAATTCATCGAATAATGACTCTGTGTTGGACAGGGAAAAACTAGAATTCGTCGATAGAACGGTTTTCTTGGGGATTACGCTTGACTCAAGGCTACAATGGGGTCCTCATTTAGCATCTCTAGCAGGACGACTAAGCTCAGCAGCATATGCTGTTAGGAAAATCCGCCAATTTACAGATGTTGATACCGCGAGACTAGTCTATTTCAGTTACTTTCATAGTATATATATACATATACATGGTATCTTATTATGGGGACGGGCTGCAGATATCGAGTCAATTTTTATTCTGCAGAAAAGAGCCATCAAAGCCATTTACAATCTCCGCCGGCGCGATTCTCTAAGGGAACTGTTTAAGGAAATTAACATCATGACGGTACCTTGTCAATATATCTACGAAAACATTATGTACGTTAGAAAAAATCTACATCTCTTTAGTAAACGAGGCGACAGACATAATTATGCTACTAGAAATAGGGATCAATTAGTTCAACCAGGTTTCAGACTGGCTAAAGTTGCCACATCTTTCATGGGGTATTGTTTAAAATGTTACAATAAAATTCCTCCCCATATATTAGACCTGAATGAAACGAAATTTAAATCTTGTATTAAACGCACATTATGCAGGCAAGCATATTATAAGTTGGGGGATTACATTGAAGATAATAATGCTTGGCTAAATGCCGGTCCTGCTCCACAGCCTCAACCACTTGGATAAACAAGTTAGGATTCTATATTTGGAAGAGATGCCTTTTTTTTTGTCTCACTTATTTATCCTTTTTTTATAATATTATTTTGATAATAAATAATTTCCTTTTCCTTTTTTTACTTGTAGTTGCTTGGTTATTGTAAACCATAGTTTTGTATAATGTAGAAGCATTTTATTTTCAAATATTGTAAATGTGAGTACCATGGAGCCACTTACATGTGATAAGTTATAGTTTACTTTGTGACTTGAACTAAAATGGCAGTTGAGAGCATGTCATGCTCGCTTAAATGTTTCGCTGATGGCGGTGTGTGTGTTGGATCATTCGGTTCCCTTCAAAATGGTTGAGCTAAATGGTGCCGATACACGCGTCATGTTCGTGAACGGGCGCCGTCGGTTGAGACTGGTCACCTCTTAACTGCCAATGATTTGTTTTAATCTTTATACTTTGAATCGTTTTTATAGTTTCCTTTTTTTTCCCTTTGCATTGTCCTCACATATAGAGGCGACCAAGGATGTAAACAAGGTTATGTAATACAGAACATGATTTAAAAGAGTGTCCGTGGAGTTTCTTGCACGTTCTTCTCCATAGAGATCTACGCTTTGGAACGTGCAGATAGCTTCATCTCTTTCGTCTTGACAATTCAAAAGTGCCTGTAAAGGGTTTAATTGAAATAAATGATTTGAATTGAATCGAGCCACCCACGCTCACCGTCCCCAGGCATCAGCCACTGCACGATAGCACAGCGGCCGACTTGTCTCTGGAGGGGGCCGAAATGGGACCATTACTGGCACTCCATCTCAGCACCCTCCCGAGTGTTGGGAGTCGCAGCACCTGCAGCAGAAGCGGCAGTGGCGGCGACAGAAGCCGCGGCGGCGGCAGAGGCGGCAGAGGCGGCGGTGGCGGCGGACCTCTTGCCCCTGGTCGGGGCGGATGGCGCGCAGGCCCTTCCCCCAGCCCAGTGCTCGGCCGGCTTGCCAACAGCCGCACATGCACTGCAGTGCGGCGTGGCCTCGCACGAGCCGGCCTTATGACCGGGCTGACCACAGCGGAAACATAGTCCGCTGCGGTCGACCTCCGAGGGGCACATAGCTCCCGTGTGGTTACCCACATGGCAGCGGTAGCACCTCAGAGGTCTGGGTTCCAGCAGTTTTACCCGCGCAGACACCCATCCCACCAAGAGCCTTCGGCCCTCCGACACAGTTCTGGCCGCCGTCACGGGGCAGCTCACCACAAGGGTTTGCATGCCCGTGTTGTCAGGTCGGAGGGTGCCCGCCTTGACGAGCTCGGCAGAGCACCCCCCAGTCCTGGCGACGGCGGCCACAACTTCCTCCTCCGTCACGGAGTCATCCAGGCCCACTATGCGCATGTCGATGCGCCTAGTCGGCCTGGACACCCGGACCTCGTCCGCGGGTAAGACCGCCCTCAGCCTTTCGGCCAGGGCGTCCGCGAACGGGCCACTCTCCGCTCCGGCGAGCTCGAGCTTCCGGGCACCGGTCAAGGTCCTCCTGACCCCGATGCCCCCGCTGATGCCCAGCTCTTGGAGGCTCACCGCCTCCTTCGCCCGCTTCAATACGGCGAGATAAGTCACGCCCCTCTGTTCCGCTTCCGGCTGCAGTGTGAGCACTACAGCCGCGGATTTCGGGGCGCGAAGTCTCGCCGCAATGGCGTTGGCCTTCCGCCGCTGCCTCTTGGCCTTATTCTTGGCCGCCTTCTTCGCCTGCCGTTTCTGGCCAGCAACCTGCCACTCGGCCCCGGCCGCAGGAGGGTCCGAGGGTGGGGGTGGGGGCGGCTGCGGCACCACTGGCGCCGCAGCCTTAGCCGCTCCTCCAGCCTTCCTCCTACCCCTCTTCGCCGGGGCCGCCTTGGTCGTCGTCGCCGGCGTCGCAGTCGCCGGCGTCACAGTGAAATGTTTACGTAAGCATGTGAGGGGGGGAGGGAGTTTAAGAGCTATTCTTACTTTTGCCGACAAGACCGTCGAGGGGGCGGTCAAAACTTGCAAGAATTCTGCTAAAGTAATACTTGAACGGCTATCACACAACAGCCGGGGACAATGGTTTAACGTGCTCCCAGGAGCATCGAGGAGTTTCCGTCTGTAATTGGTGATCACCCTGCAATGTCCACAGACTACTACAAGCGTTGCTTAACTTGATAGATCGACCCAGGCAGCTGTTATTATTTTACCACGATCTCCTTGTAACACACTTATCAGGTACTAGCTGTCCGCACAACTTCGTTTGTGTCACATTTTTCATGACTGCTCCGCTCCTATTGGCTTAAGCGTGATGATATATAGCCTAAAGCCTTCCTCGATAAATGGCCTATTCAACCCAAAAATAATTTTTCAATTCGAACCAGTAGTTCCTGAGATTAGCGCGTTCAAACAAAAAAACAAACAAACTCTTCAGCTTTATAATATTAGTTTTTGATGTATGCTAAGGGAATGTTTAGTTCGTCCGGACCCCCCGGACGAACTAAACACACCCGTTATATACGCTCATGGATAGATAAGACCTTGGAAAGGTTATCCTACTAATATTATAAACGCGAAAGTTTGTAAGTATGGATGGATGTTTGTTACTCTTTCACGCAAAAACTACTGAACGGATTTGTATGAAATTTGGCACACAGATGTTTTATAACCAGGTTTAACGTATAGAATCATTTTTACCCCGATATTCCCACGGGACTGAAACGTTCGGGGTGAAACCGCGGGGCGCTGCCTGTACGATATAGTATCTAGTCAATATCATAAACATTTCAACACAAATACCTACACTTGAACAAATATATCGAACGCTGAGTCATTCTGCATTCATAATTTAATATTATTCAATCCAAGATAAACTGTGGTAGAAAGTGAATCAATAAACATTTCGTAACATCACGCCTACTATCATCAGAAGAGTGGGTAGAATCATTGTAAACCCACAGTTCCCGTCTTTTTCCCAGCTAAAACACTAGGAAGTGGTGACGGGTGGGCGTTTTGGGGGACTGTCTTTATGAAAAATTTGACGTTCAAAAAGTGCTGGCTCTCAGCCTAGTTTGAATAAATGACTTTGGTTTTATACAGTTTTTTTTTCTTCAAATTATTATGAATAGCTAACGATTCTGTTCGATGGCTATCATAATTACAGCTAGGCAAGCCACCATTGTGGTGATAAGTGCCCTCTTTGAGGAGTGGTTGGAGTGATGCCACGGCGTCTTCCGCCTGACGCAGGTGCTCACCGGACACGGCTGTTCCGGGAGGTACCTGTGTCGGATCCAGCGGGAGGATACGTCCGGGTGTGTACACTGTGTCGATCGCCCGAAGGACACGCGGGAGCATACGGTGGAGGTCTGCCCTGCTTGGGCAGAGCAACGTCGTGTCCACAACGAGGCATCTGCGGCGGCGCCCTTTCGCTTCGGGCCTTGGTTCAATCCAAGGTCCGGAGTGAGGTGGCTTGGGAAGCGGTCACCTCCTTATGCAAAGCAGTAATACTAGCGAAGGAGGCAGACCGCACGAGGGTGAGGGAAACCTCTCGCCCCAGCCGCCGCAACAGAAGAAGACGCCCCGGGAGTCGCATGGCGATTCCCGACCACCGTAGGCGCGGGCCTACGGACGGCGAGCGTTGGGTGGCTTCGTTTTGTTCCACGCGTGCCTCTAAGAGATATCAGCACAGTAATCGGGGCCCCATAAGGTCAATGCCTGCTAGGCTTGCGGAATTCGTTCGATAGAGTCGCCGCAGCCTTGGAACGAGGCGGGCTCTATAAGGATCATTCATGGGTTTTAGTCAGTAAGAGTGTGACACTCCCTTCCGCTCCGCCCAGAGCGGAAGAAGTCATTTGGTGATTTCCCATTCGTACAAAAAAAAAGAAAGGCAGTATAATGCATCTATAATTTATAATTGCTATTTGATTCATTGCGTTACTGATCCTCACACATTATGAGTGAAAGTGAATCTATTAGGCAATCTGCTAAGTAGTTATATTTTTATACAGTTTCTATTGGCTCTAAAACTGACTATAAAAGACAGTACCTGGATATAATATTGTTTTTTTTTTATTTATCTGATGACTATATAGGTAAATTTGTTTTTACTTTATTGTCTTAATCTACTCTTTACAATGTTTTATAGTGAATTGATTTATGATTTCCATGTTGGATATTTTTTCTTTTTCTACCTTTGTCATGTATTAATGAATTTGCATACTATTGTATAAATTCCAGTTCTTAAAACGCAATAGACAGATGTGTTGCTGGGGAGTTTGTTGCGCCACTTCTTCTTCCCAGCTAAAACACTAGGAAGTGGTGACGGGTGGGCGTTTTGGGGGACTGTCTTTATGTAAAATTTGACATTCAAAAAGTGCTGTCTCACAGCCTAGTTTGAATAAATGACTTTTGTTTTTTTTTTTCTTTTTTTATACATAAGAACTTATTTACTGTGAGACTAATGTTTAACACTTTCTGTGCCCAGAACTCAGCATATAGGTCGAACAATCATTTGTTTGTGTGCCCACAACTCGTATATGTTGCCACACTCGCACGAGTTTTGGGCACACAAACAAATTATTGTTCGATGTAATCTATCTTCTATAATACAATATAATCGTAGACTTGCCGTGTTTGTACGTTGATTACTTTTGCATAAAAATAACTGAGAAACGTTCGTAAAAAGACATAGTACACCTCATCGCACAGCGCTGCCGTCACCACATGACACTGGCAGAATAGTCGTCATCGGCTCAGTTGCCAAAGGAAAAAAAAAAAGCAATTTATGATTTTTTTGTCTCTTTGTATGTGGAGGAGTATGTCTTAGGATGTGGGGAGCATCACGCAAGAACCACTGATTGGTTTCCAAATCTAGATATGTATTTTTTTTTTTGAGAAATGGATTTGCTCTTGACTCTAGTCTAGGTCACAGGTGACAGAGACAAAGTCTACGATGGAATGAGCTTACCCAGAAAAAGCCTGTTCACTCTAACTTTGAAGAGATTAGGGTTGAATGCGTTCGGAAACACAGACGCAGGCAGAGAGTAGACATATTGAGTGTTATCTGGAGTTTTATCTGGCCTTTATTGCATAAAAATCAACTCAGAAAATTAAAACATTGATTTTTTAAGTTTGGTAAGACACATTTTAAACTGCTAATCATCATGTTAAATAAGTCCTGCACATATCACGTAAAAGTATAAAGCAAAATAATATAGATTTGTTTTATACATAAGAGATTATAATATTATATAAAGCTATTATATAACATCACATCATCATCATCAACGGCCTGTTGCAGTCCACTGCTGGACATAGGCCTCTCCACTTGCATGCCATGCAGTCATTTAGATCTATTTGCGGCTTCTCGCATCCAGTTTCTGCCAGCCGTCCTGCGCAAATCGTCACTCTACCGTGCCTGAGGATGTCCTACACTATGTTTGCCGAGACGCGGTCTCCAGTCTAGAGCTCCTTTACCCCAATGGTTGTCAGGTTAATGAAAATAACATCACGGTACGACCAAAAAAAAAATATCACTTTGGGATTGTTTTTGAGATTGTGAAGATAAATGCCTATCAATATAGGTTGATCAGTAAGAGTAGTTAGATAGTTAAGTCACAATAAATGATATTTTATTTTAAAAAATGAGATATAAAAGACACTTTTCCTCATCAATTTTAACAATTTGTGGTTGAACCTGAACACCAAAAAAACACTTAAATAAACCTGAAGGTTAAAGTCTCTTATTAAATACAAATAGTGACTATTTTTTAAGTAAAATGTTACTGATAATACCTTTTACCAAAGAGGACAAGAAAACTTTTATTTAACACATAACACATTAAATTAGAAATAACAAATGAATAAAAAATAAACACAAGCTGACTAAAACAAATTCACATTCACACTGGAACATTACCCCACTTGTCTACTTACCCCACAGCGGATATATCGTGATGATAAACAAGTTAAAAGTAACAGAGCGTGACGCCACTTGTGAACAGCAAAAATTTTTGGTTCTCTCACGAATTTCGACATCACAATAACATTACGTCAGAAAAACACGAGTTAAACACAACAAAAGACATAAAACACGAAACGCCAATCAGCAAGCGTAACTAATTATGCAATTTTTTAAAACTTACAACTTCCTATTGTGGTATGTCCGTCCTTTCACTAGTTTTTCGAAAATCCTGTTTTATGACAAAGTTATCGAGTTTTTATATGTTGTTTGTGAGTAATTACCTGCAGCGAAGTGTAGAGGCGTCGATTTTCGCCCAGCCGTGTCCCTGGCATTCACAGTTTGGGGTGTAATTAACTTTTTTACACGAACAGCATCGCCTGTTTTACATGCCTCAAATAATTCGCGTAATGGATCTGTGGGCGGAGGTAGAGCGTCAAGCGCCGAACCGAGGATCGAACGACGGCTCGACATGATGATTTCGCGTTTCACATTTAATTTTCGTGTTTTAAACGCACATTATCCAGATATTAATAAATAAAAACACGTATATGCACAGCTGCTTGCTACTTTTATTTGACAATTGGATTTGGGGTTACTGCTCCAAATTTTTATTACCCCATAAAAAAGGTGTTAATTGTTGGGCAGAATGCACACTTGTGAAAAAAAATCGCATTAATTTGTAATTTTTTTAATATTCTTTTATAACAGTCTTTTTTACAGTTTCAGTGGTTCATTTCAATAAAAATGGACAAAAATGTTATGTGCTTCTTCTCAATGATGAAACAATCTAAGTATGAGCTTGAAATAAGCTCATACCTAAATTGTTCATAATTAGCTAGGTTTGTTTCTGTGCTGTTCAGCTTCAAATTTATTGTTCTTGTTAATTTTTACGTCTTATTATTTTGTGTTGGTTAGGTCACTGAGTACTTAGAGTAGTCAAGTTTGTTTCTAGTTGGACGAACTTCGTCACACCAACAGAGCTCGCCTTCTGGATTTGCCAAACTTTAATGATCGCGTCAATCCCGCATTTGCACGAAGGTCACTTTGAATTAAGACGACGTGTAAAGCCCACTCACACGAACTAGAGTTATTCTTCTAGAAAATATTTGTTATTTAACTTCATGCTACTAACTAACTGTTAGTTAAAAGATACCTAACTCTGGTTTTGCGCAAAGTGGCCCTTAAAATACAAGTACCGAGTAAATGAAGAAGTTAGGTCATTGTAAATTTCTTCACTTCCAATTTTATATTTTTTAAGTTATCGTTGACGACGATGATGATATATGCCAAATATTTTAAAATGAGATGCAAATAACAATAGTTACCCGGACGCAGGGAAAATGTTTAAGCATGGTATCATTGAACACCATAGACAACATTGTTATGGTCATATGTTTGCAATGGTCAAACATTCTTTAATTTATTTTCATATGCGCATAATTTATTGATTCATTTCAATTAAAAAAATTACGAGCCATATAATAAAATGCTTAATGAAAATATTTTGACTAAAAATGTGTCAACAAGTATTGATTTAGCGTTTTATTTCTTTGCATCTAACTTCTTATAAAATTAAAATGATCTGATCATCACTTTTAAAGAATTTTGTGTACAGGAATCTCTCAAATTTTAACAAAAAAAAATGTTATTTAATCTAAAGGCTATTCAAACTAGTTTGGCTAGTGGTTTCAACTATTCACTTGGTTATTGTTGAAGAATTTCAGCAGTCACAAAACGCGTTATTCTATCTTGTCTATAGCCTTTAGTTGACGAAATCAAAATGGCGTCTTTTACGGGCTAGCGCTTATCCGCCGCATACTGAATACCGTTTTCAATAATCGTGGGTGTAACTATTTGTTAGTGATTATAATAATTTGTGAACGAATATTCAGTGTTGAAGTGTATTTTTTCTCATATCGGACTGACTGGATATTGTTTCGATACATCAAAACGAGAACCATCAAAGGTATGTCTCCTTTCACTTAGCGAATATTTAATATTGATAATCGTCTTATTATCGGGAAGTGGTCGTAAAAAGTTTCGTTAGTTTCTAGTATTGTAGTGTCTGTGGCGCGTGGACGTTGAATTATCTTGGACGGAAGCCCCGTTCTTTAGATTAGTAGGTGAATGAGGGAACAGGTTTTTTTAAGTCGAGGACGCACGGCGAGCCTTACCATACCATCTTCACTTTGCTTAGTTCCTCATTCTTGTCGCGCGTCGCAGCGTCTACCTAAGTGTTATATGTACAAATATTTGTTGGTGCGTAGAACGGCTAACTTAATTAGTGGACAGGCGGGGTCGCCAGGCGGTTTCACTGGTTCCATTAGCCAATGCAGCAGTGTTTGTGTGTACGGATTGCAGTGTTGTGTCTTTGCCGTGTGCCAGATCAATAATCGAAAGTTTCGAGACCCAATAGACAAGGTATTTATTTAAACTACTTCTAAGTTGGTGCTGCTATTTAAAAAATGAGAGTTTTTAATCGTGTTTCAGCCCATTAGACCCAATTAACGTGTAGTGGCATTAATTAAAATTAATACTTGTTTTGTACCAGTCTGGTGATTGGTAGTCTAGGTATTAGAGAGAATTTGCTTTGATATCCACCTCGTTTTCCTTGAAATTTTAAAGTATAGCCAAATTAGTTACAAAATTCAACTAAATTAGGTATTCATATAATATAATTTCTATTTTTTTATAATATACTAAAATACAATAATTTCTATTGTATTTTAGTATATTACAATAATTAATTGAAGCCCACCAGCGTCGGATCTAAGCTACATTTGGTTAAGGCTCTTGAGACGTTCAAGCCCTATAAGTCCCATAGCTGGACAAAAACATACATTCCATCCAACGGCCACAATCCTGTGCCCTTGTGTCCTTTCCATGTGACTAAAACTTTAAAATAAGAATAAAAACCAACCATGACAAAATAATGTTCTTAAGCCAATTATGGAATTAATGAATCATCTTTCTAACAGGATATGCCTTCATTGATAAAAATAATCAACTATGTATACATATGTAGCACTACAAGAGTATTAAACTGTTAAACCATTTTTAGTTCACGTTATTTAATTATACCTAAATGATTTTTTTACCATAAATTGGTCACAGAGTAGAAATTCTGTTACCAGTCTTTCCAAGAATCTCAAATCTGAGTAACACAATAGTTACTCAGATTTCATTCAGACAGACTGTCATTAGATGTGAAATTTCTGGTATTTGTATACTGGTATTTGTATCGGGCTGGTTTCCGCTACTCCACTACTAAGCCCATATTTTACGTGCAGGTGAGACAAATGTGGAACGCAAAGGGCACTAGAAGGAACACGGGTGGGTTTCAGTCAGTAAGAGTCTGACACTCCCTTCCGCTCCGCCCAGAGCGGGAGAAGTCATTTGATGAGTTTGGATGTCAGATTACAGGATGCGCCCGATTAGACAGGGGCCAGATTAACAGGGATCCACTGTAGTTGGATAATTTTTACAATAAGTACTATAATTTTTACTTAAATATGTAAACACATTACCCTAATGTAACTTTGTAAGTTATAGGAGGAAAAATAATTGCTCTAGAAAATTGTAATCATCTGCATACTTAGTATTATATTATTATGTTGTTTTGCTGTTCAATGATTTATTCAGCAGCCCTATCTGAAAGATTATTTGAATGCATGAATTTGATTCTTCCTTTTGATAGTATATCCCAGAACACACTAAAACACATTTTCTATTTTGAACTAACAATCCACTAGAGGGAGCAGTGGTGGCCGAGTGGTAACGGCCCCGACTTACGAAGTGTAGTTCGCGGATTCATTACTTTGTGTAATTAATATCATCACCACTGCTCTCAAAACGGTGAAGGAAAACATCGTGAGAAAACCAACATGCCCTAGAACCAAAATTGGAAGACATGTGGCATTCACCATCCCGCACTGTGCCAGCGTGGTGGATTACGGCCCATTCCCTCTCCTAGAGAGGAGGTCTGTGTCCCAGCAGTGGGAATATTAAAAGGCTGATTATGCTTATGCTATACTTAAGCCACTGGAATCATTATTAAATTAACTTATATGAGAAGGCAGTAACTCCTGAATAGTGATAAACTTGGAAAACTGCTAGACAGATGATTCATACATAGAATACTTTTTTTATCACAATCTGTAACTCACGGGCAGAAAACTGAGTTTCAATCCAGTGCTATAAAGCTGCTACAATAGGGGAGTGTTCAAATCAAATTTAGGTTAATCCCAATAATAATCTCGACAATCCTGTACCCTCTGTAATAAAACCTACATTCAGACATTTATCTTAGGACTTAGATATTCTTCTTATCTTTATAGATTCTGTTTTATCTGTAGTACCATCGCTGTTATCTATGCTTTCATTCTGAGATAAGGATGGAATTTTTAGTGTTTATAGCATAACTTCACGCCTGGTTCATGAAATTTGTAGGCAATGGACCAATGGTGTATAATTATCTCAGGTTCAGGAGCAGTGGTGGCCGAGTGGTAACGGCCCCGCCTTACGAATTGTTGGTCGCGGGTTCAAGCCCAGCCAGGCGCATTACTTTGTGTAATTAATTACATCACCAATGCTCTCAAAACGGTGAAGGAAAACATCGTGAGGAAACCGGCATGTCCTAGAACCAAAAATTCGATTACATGTGACATTCAACAACCCGCACTGGGTCCGCGTGCTGGATTACGGCCCATTCCCTCTCCTAGAGAGGAGGCCTGTGTCCCAGCAGTGGGAACATTAAAAGGCTGATTATGTTATGTATCTCAGGTTGACAAGTCCAATATTGGATAAATCCAGACTACCAAGATGCTATTTTTTTTGTTCATAATGTAAACTCATCTAATGACTTCTCCCGCTCTGGGCGGAGCGGAAGGGAGTTTTGAGGCTCTTACTGACTAAAACCCACCCGTGATCCTTCTAGTGCCCGCCGCGTTCCAGGGACGCGGTGATTCCTCCGGACAAATTCCTGCACCCTAGCAGGCACTGACTCTATGGGGCCTCGTTTTCTTTGCTGATATCTCTTTGAGGCGCGCTTGGAACATGACGCCTCGTCTACCCGGCCCTGGTTGCTATCGGACGGCGAGCCACCCATAGCTCGCCATCCGCAGGCCCGCGCCTACGGTGGCCGGGAATCGTCCTGCGACTCTCGACGCTCGGGGCGGTCTTCTTCTGTTGCGGTGGCTGGGGCGTGAAGTTTCCCTCTCCTGCACGAGTTCTGCCTCCTTCGCCAACATTATTGCTTCGCAGAAGGAGGTGACTACCAACCTCCTTAAACCCTCATTCTTTGCATATCAGCCACAGAACTCATTTTAGTGTAAAAAAAAAGTATTCATCATCTGTCCCGCTTATTCCCAGCTATATTGGGGTCGGCTCCTAGTCAAATCGAATTCAGCTGAATATCAGTACTTTAAGTGAAGCGGTCGCTTACCAGACCTTCACAAACCATTAACTGGGTAATACGGTACTTCTTGGCAAGACTGGTGTCAGATTTTGCGGCTTCTGACAATCTGTAACAATTGCCAAATATCGTGCTTTCCGTGGCATGGCGAATATATAGGTATATTATTTTATATATATTTCACAGTGATCAACATAGAATCTATACTCATTCTTACATAAAGAAAAATCTAAATACTTCATTACAGACTGTTTACCTCTATACCATATGATGGATATTTGAAACTCGGACCAAGAATCTAATGGACAAGACAAGCTAAAAACAATATTGAGACAAAAAGGATGTATATATACAGAAACATATTAGTAAAACAAGGACAGAACTATTTATTGTTGTCTTTGTCGACGTATCACTTTTTTTGTTGGGCACATCTGTGGTATGTGCCCAACACAGTACTAGTGCATTCGTTTTTAACCGTGTTTTGTTGGAAACCCCTATTAAATCTGTAGTTTAAATAGTGGGAACGAAGTTTCTAACTTAAGAGAAAGACGTTCAACATGGTGTATTGCTGTTTTATCGGCTGTAATAGCCGTAGTGAACGAAAATCTGAGAACATAACCTTTCATTCGTAAGTATGAGATTTTCGCATTTATATATCATAAAAATTTAAAATGTCACTAAATATTTAGCTCGACATACGTTGATAAAAAGTCTTTTAGAAAAAAAGCGTTAAAAATACTTGAAATATGTGATTAAAATTTCATTTTACGTTAGTATTACACGTTCAAATTCTGTAGAACTTTATTGTCTTACGAGAATAAATAACTTTCTGTCATTTCAATTTAGTAGAATAATACGTATTTTAGGGATACCAGATGGCATGCATTAAAATTACCCATTATTGAGGGAAAAGGCAACAGTCATGTTGTTGCTTTTGTTTTTTCATTTAGTCTATTTAGTAATTTCATACTCAAAATTATTGGTCATGAAATCAAAAGGCAACTCAACCGGACTACCTGAAAAATGAAATATTTTAGATTTTAGACAAAGGACACCAGATTGCCTTCCTGGATTGCATCAACCAGTCGAAATAATTGGAGGCCATTATTCACTAATTTGGACTGACCCACATATTTTCTTCCAGAGTTTCGCTAAAAAACGCAGAACGAAATCTGAGGAAATCTCGATCCCTGATCCATCTGCGACGAAAATCCAATCCAACACACAACAATCCAAGTATTTGTTTATTTTAACCATTTTGAATTTAGTTGAATATAGAACATTGTAAATCACTGCCTTTTTTTAGGTGGCTTCAGGATTATCGCTGGAACCTGAAGTAAATGCAACTATGAAAATTGTTTTTTTTATTTATTTCCATTTCTCTTTGTGTGGGTTACTAACATCGAATTATTATTTTAGATTAAACCTGGTGAAGTATTTACGACTCTGAGTACGTCGCCTCGAAAAAGGAAATTGATTAGAAAATTAAACCAGATTACAATTTTAGCCGAGAGAAGAAAGAAGAAATTAGCTGCATTAAGATCCAAATGTGGGCGAATAGAGAAAAAAAATGCTGACCTTTCTGCTATTATAGAAAAACTACAAAATAAAAATTTTATCAATCAGGAAGCATTTGATTTATTATCCTCCATCAATTCACATAACACCGGTTTACGTTATATTACAAGTATCTTTACTAAAGAATAACGTTATATTGAAGCATAAATAACGTTAAATCACTTTCCGTTATTTTAATAAAAACGGTAAGTCCTGTAGAAGGAAGATAACGTTATAAAATTTTAACGTTATTTAAAGTAAAAAAACGTTAAATAAAGGTTTATGGTGCTAAAAACTCGTTACTTTCATTTCACGTACTAATCACACCTCCCAAATCCATATACAAAAATTAACGAGAATTATGGGGTAATATTTTAAAGTCTGGTATCCTCCAGTTTTGAAGTACTCTATATCCATCCCTTTCGAGTATACGCTTTTGTCTTGTCCATTTGGATTCTTGGTCCGAGATTTGAAACCATACAAATGACTGTTCTACAGATTAAAAAGCACAGACGATGTACTTGCTAAGTTATCCTTGACAGGTATTTAAATGGTATTACTGTGGTTTGTCAAATGGTGCCTTATTAGACGGCTTATGTATATGTCTATACATATAATAAAATCGCAGAAATGCCGTGTCTCTACAGTGAATATTTTTGCATCAAAATGAAAAGAGATATGTTAGGAAAAAGACAGAATACAAAAATGATTTTTTTGTCTGTATGTTTGTGGAAGCATCACGCAAAAGCCAGGCAGCCGAGTAGCTGCTGGAAATCTTGCAGAAAATGTATGAACTCGCCTAATCACTAATCGAAGTGTGAACGGGGCCTTCATGTGTGCTGACTTTTGAACAAACCGTGCAGTAAACATTGGCAAAACACACGGTGCAATTGTCATAAAAAAAAAAAACGAATTATATAATTTAAAAATGTATATTAAAATTTACTTTGTATTTAACTGCCTATAAAGCAGCATCATTTGTGGCTGTTTGTACTACATCTATCTATACTTATAATAAACTATACTTATAATAAATCTGTAGAGAGGTCAATTCTGTACAAGGAATATATTTTCAAAATAACTATCAGGGGGTGATTAGTGATCGATACTGGTGCCAAAAATGCAATCAGTAAAATTTTTGTCTGTCTGTCTGTCTTTCTGTCTGTCTGTCTGTCTTTCTGTCTGTCTGTCTGTCTGTCTGTCTGTCTGTATGTTCTTTATAGAAACAAAAACTACTCGACCGATTTTAACGAAACTTGGTGCAATTATTCTTCATACTCCTGGGCAGGTTATAGTATACTTTTCATCACGCTACAATCAATAGGAGCAGAGCAGTGAAGGAAAATGTTGGGAAAACGGAAGAAGTTACTCCATTTTTTAAGCTTCCGTCGCGTGTGTAGCCTTAATGGTTAAAGTTACATAGAAATCATGTATTACGGAAATGTTCTACATAAAATTATCTAAAAAATATCCCGAAACAGCATGTCTATCTTTTGTCAATTAGTCATCAAGTAACTATTCCACGCGGACGAAGTCGCTGGCAGAAGCTAGTCCTACATATAGATACCTAAGCTACCTGTTTCATGTAGGTGTCTTTGTGTAGTGTGGACGAAACAGTCGCGGAAGATCTAACTTAAAAAGTCTGACTTGCCTTCCCCTAGACCAGAATTACTACGCCCATGATTATGAATATGAATTATAATTACTCTTTTTCCCTATCAGATAAGCTGACCATAGTGAGCACCGTATAAACTGCAAAATGCTTCCTCGTTCCGCCACGTGCTTAAATTGCTATACTAGCGGCCCGTCCTGGCTTCGTACGAGTGGACGTTTATTTAATTTAATATGGCCTTTATTACTCCGGGATAATATAGCATTCCAATAGTGAAAGTATTTTTGAAATCAGTCCAGTAGCTTTTGAGTTTATGCGTTACTAGCAGCGCCCGTGGTTTCACCCGCGTAGTTCTCGTTCCCGTAGGAATACGGGGACAGAATAGAATACTCTTTATTATCTTCATCATATAAGTTACAGAAAATATAGATGAAGAAAACATTACATAGGATAACATAATGGTTGCGGAATTTGTTCGAAAGAATCACCGCAGCCCTGGAACGCAAAGGGCACAAGAAAGATCACGGGTGGGTTTTAGTCAGTAAGAGTCTGACACTCCCTTCCGCTCCGCCCAGAGCGGGTGAAGTCATTTGATGATTTCCCATACAGAAAAAAAAAGGGTGACGCAATGGGCGGCCTAATCGCTAAAAGCGATATTTTAGAGACAATCTCTGGATGGATAAAATATATAGAGAATGTTACTTCGTTGCTGATAATGCATCTTTCCACTGGCGCAAGAGTGGTTAAAATCGGTCCAGTAGTTTCGGAGCTTATTCGGTACAAACAACAAATTTTTCCTCTTTATAATATTAAGCATAGATTAAATGCTACTTTGTTTCGCCATGTGCTTATATTACTATAGGGAACGTGCACGGCGTAGACTATGCCATCTAGTGTTGCAAGTCTGAAACTTTTACGTTGTAAATATTTGACCTGTACTTCCTGCACCCTCCGTTTAGCGGAACGTGCACGAAGTAGACTGTGCCATCTAGCGTTGCAAATTTGAAACTTATAAGTAAAATATACCTGACAATGACTCATCTGTGCTGCCACCTATAGTTTCTGCACATTCCTTATACTTACCTCACTTCTTCCACGTAGCGCGTTCATAAGTCACTTACCTCGTAGCCTATTTCCTAAGGCTAAGCAGCCGGAAGGTGACCCCAAGATAGTTGGGAATCCCACCTGTTTTGGGGTTAGCTTTCAGTCCCAAATCAAATCAAAAGTCATTTATTCAAACTAGGCTGACAGACAGCACTTTTCGAACGTCAAATTTTACATAAAGACAGTCCCCCAAAACGCCCACCCCTCACCACTTCGTAGTGTTTTAGCTGGGAAGAAAAAGTGGCGCAACAAACTCCCCAGCAACACATCGGTCTGTTACGTTTTAAGAACTTGAATTTATACAATAGTATGCAAAGTCATTACATGATAAAGATAGGAAAAAATAATTATCCAGCATGGAAATCATAAATCAATTCGCTATAAAACATTGTAAAGAGTAGATTGAGTCAATAAAGTATAAACAGATTGACCTATATCAGTCATTAAAAATTTAAAAAAAAAGTTTTATATTCCTATTCTGCTGCCAGTATTTTACATGGAGCTTTTACTTTTACTGTGTCTCTTGATCTCCAAAACATTTCTATATAGGTTAAGTCCATGTTTCCAAGCCCACTCATACATCTTGTCAAAAGCGAGTAGGATGCGGGTGCTATGAATCTGAGCCCTTTTGAAGGGCAGAAGAATCTATCAATCCTTGATGTGTTCTATCTGCTGCCAAGCCCTTTCCCAACTAATTTGTTATTATATATTGGGGTCGGCTTCCAGTATACCTGATTCAACTGAATACCAGTATTTAACGTGGAGCGGCTGCCTACCAGACCTCTACAACCCATTAACTGGGGAACTTCTTGGTAAGACTGGTGTCAGATTTTCTGGCTTCTGACAATCCGTAACGACTGCCAAAAATCTACAAATGACAGCCGGGACCAACGGCTTAACGTGCTTTCCGAGGCACGGAGGAAACTCGGCATGTTAAGATGGTCACACATCCACAGACAAACCTTGGCAAGCGTTGCTTAACCTTATAGATCGACCTGTGCGGCTGATATTCTTTAGCCACGAGCTCCTCCAATCCTTGATGTTTTAAGTTTTAAAAAACTTCGAGTATGATATCATTTAGCTACCAAGATTTTATTGCTCGTTTTCAGTCGGCAATGGGACGCTTTATACTGGCGATCATTTGAGCTGATTGCCTGACCAATCAAAGTCGGTTGACACAAAAGTTTCTAGCTCTTAAAGGCGCTATATCGCATTACAGGCAATTAAGTATCATGTAAGCAGTACGCTCAGTGAATCTATACTATTATTATGAAGAGGAAAGATTTGTACTTTTGTATGTAACGAATAAACTCAGAAAATACTGGACCGATTTTAAAGATTCTTTCACCATTAGAAAGCTACATTTACCCAGAGTAAGTTAAGGCTATATTTTATCCCCGTATTCCCACGGGAACGGGATCTACACGAGTGAAACCGCGAGGCGATGCTAGTCTGTTATGATATTATAAAGCTGAGGAGTTTGTTTGTTTAAAAAAAATTTTTGAGTGTTGGATAGCCTTTTTATCGAGGAAGGCTATAGGCTATAGAATTATCTATTACCAATAGGAGTGGAGCATCTTATTTTTCGTGTAAATCACAATGTTATCCCCATAAGAACGTACGGAAAGGAAGCAACCAATCTATTATTACAAAATCCACGGCCAGTGAACCCACTCGAAGTTCCTATCTCTAAAATTAGTTGACCAACAAGTTGGTATACCAAAATAGCTCAAAACATACATACAAATAGGTAACTACGGTCAATCTTGACCCGATATACTACTGACCCACTGCAAGCGAATTGAAGGTCGGTTTGAATATAAATAAAACATTGTACACACGGAGATTTTATTTTTGTTTTATGGCACATGTGTTCGGATTTTCCTGTAAAACGTCTCTTTGCTGCGTGTAGCGCGCTGAAAGCAATAAAACCAGGATTCTAAAGACGATGATTTCCTAGAATTAACCTATTCACTCTTTACATATTTTCTTTACCTGATATCTATACTAATATTATAAAGCTGAAGAGTTTGTTTGTTTGTTTGAACGCGCTAATCTCAGGAACTACTGGTTCGAATTGAAAAATTATTTTTGGGTTGAATAGACCATTTATCGAGGAAGGCTTTAGGCTATATATCATCACGCTTAAGCCAATAGGAGCGGAGCAGCGATAAAGAATGTTTTAAAATCGGGGATTCCACGGGGACGAAGTCGCGTGCAGCAGCTAGTGTATTATATCAGGAAGCTCAGACCCCCCTGGTAGTTGCCTCCTTCTGCGAAACAGTAATGCTAGCGAAGGAGGAGGCGGAACGCGGGTGAGAGAGGGAAACCTCACGCCCCAGCCGCCGCAACAAAAGAAGACTCCCGGCCACCGTAGGCGTGGGCCTGCGGATGGCGAGCTATGGGTGGCTCGCCGTCCGATAGAAACCAGGCCCGAGTCGACGGCGCGTCGTGTTCCGCGCGCACCTCAAAGAGCCGTCAGCATCGAAAACGGGGCCCCATAGGGTCAGTGCCTGCTAGGGTTGCGGAATTTGTTCGAAAGAGTCACCGCGGCAACGCAAAGGGCACAAGAAGGATCACGGGTGGGTTTTAGTCAGTAAGAGTCTGACACTCCCTTCCGCTCCGCCCAGAGCGGGAGAAGTCATTTGATGATTTCCCATCCAAAAAAAAAGACCCCCTTGGCAGAGAATTTCACTCCTTAGCTGTACGCACAAGTTAGCATTGAAATTCTCTCTCCGAAACGTTTTGTGCGTATGTTTGGGATGTCCATCATGTGGCGTTGGCGCATTGACGAACGTCGTGCAGTCTGATGATGGAAGACTAAATATTTTTTTATTGTTCGTACCGAATAACCTTCGGAACTACATGGCCTTTTTTTTTGGATGGGAAATCATCAAATCACTTCTCCCGCTCTGTGCGGAGCGGAAGAGTCTCAGACTCTTACTGACTAAAACCCACCCGTGTTCCTTCTTGTGCCCTTTGCGTTCCAGGGCCGCGGTATTCTTTCGAACAAATTCCGCAACCCTAGCAGGCACTGACCCTATGGGGACCCGTCTTCTTTGCTGACGGCTCAACTACTTGGCCCTGGTTTTATCATTTTTTCCCCCATTGGGAAGACTATCAGCGAGTAACATAGGCTATATTTTATCCACGTAGCCCCACGCGAACGGGAACTAAGCGGGCGAAACCACGAGGCGCTGTTCGTCTATACTAAAATTACAAAGAGGAAAGATTTGATTGTTTTTTTGTATTGAACAGGCTACGAAACTACTGAACCGATTTGAAAAATTCTTTCACTGTTGAGAAGCTGGGATAAAATGTAACCTATGTCACCCGGGGATAGTGTTCCCCGGGTGACATAGGTTACATTTTATCCCAGTATTCCCACGGAAACGGGAACTAAGCGGGTGAAACCGTGGGGCGTTAATTAGTTATCAATATAGTTTGTTTGTTTGTATTGAACAGGCTACAAAATTACTGAACCGATTTGAAAAACTCTTTCACTGTTGGGAAGCTACACTATCCCCGAGTGAAATAGGCTATATTTTTTCCCCATATTTCCACGGGGACGTGAACTAAGCGGTTGAAACCGCGGGGCGATGCTATCATTATAGTGGAGGTTAGTGACATACCCGATTCCCTTTCACATGACACATATTTGAGCAGTATATCATCTTAACATCGTCATCCGTTGGCGGATAGACAGACCTCCAGGTGGCATATCATTTGCTCGCAACAAGCGGACGTTGTCTGACCTTTTGCTTCCATATCCGTCTTCTACGCTAATATTATAAAGAGGATTCGTATTTTTGTGTGTGTGTATGTTTGTGATAAATAAACTCAAAAACTACTGTGGCCGATTTCAAAAATTTTTTCACCATTAGAAAGCTACATTTACCATGAGTAACATAGGCTTTATCCCCGTATTGACCTGCTTGCAAAATAAATATCATTCATTTATAAAATACCGAGAGGAGTAAATGCCTTTGAACTATCATAATTTTATATTCATACTAGCTGATCCGCGCAACTTCGTCTGCGTCACATAAGACAGGCAGAAAAAATAACCCCGTTTTTCCAACATTATAATAGAATAGAATACTCTTTATTATGTACAACATGAAAGTTACAGAAAAAAAAAAGATAAAAAGCAGGCAAAATATAGGTACATGAAGAAAACATTACATAGGGTGACACAATGACCGGCCTTATCGCTAAAAACGATATTTTCAAGACAAGCACATTCTTAAATTTGAAAATGAAAACAATATATCTAGTTTTAATTTCCGCGAATATTAGTGGGTTGCAGGTATGCACCTCCCTCCCGCCCGCTATATTATGCACATGCGAGATTACTGGGCAAATGCAAGGATTTTAAGCACATGCAGGAAGGCAATGCAAAACCCAACACCATTACCGACACGTGTTTCGCCTCTCCACGAGGCATCCTCAGGGGACGTGTTGACTCGCTGACCGTTGAGTTGCGACTGAGCATTTAGTACAAGGCACCCCCCTTTTATACACTGCCACCGTTGGTTATTTGTGTACAACTACCCACAAACATTCGCAGTAAAGGGGAAGAAACCAAATTCGTCTGGTCATTCAACAGTGCAAAATTATTATTATTACTATGTTTAAAAATCTCTAATTGTTCTAAAACACACAGCCGGAAACCCTTATCACAAATATGTAGTATATTAAAACTATTGTTGTCGCGCAAAGCCGAAACTTTGACATAAGGTATGGGGAACATGTTGCCGCGTATAGAAATGGCCATTCGGACAAATCGAATTTCGCGAAACATCTAATTGATACCGGCCATTCTTTGCGCGACAACAATAGTTTTAATATACTACATATTTGTGATAAGGGTTTCCGGCTGTGTGTTTTAGAACAATTAGAGATTTTTAAACATAGTAATAATAATAATTTTGCACTGTTGAATGACCAGACGAATTTGGTTTCTTCCCCTTTACTGCGAATGTTTGTGGGTAGTTGTACACAAATAACCAACGGTGGCAGTGTATAAAAGGGGGGTGCCTTGTACTAAATGCTCAGTCGCAACTCAACGGTCAGCGAGTCAACACGTCCCCTGAGGATGCCTCGTGGAGAGGCGAAACACGTGTCGGTAATGGTGTTGGGTTTTGCATTGCCTTCCTGCATGTGCTTAAAATCCTTGCATTTGCCCAGTAATCTCGCATGTGCATAATATAGCGGGCGGGAGGGAGGTGCATACCTGCAACCCACTAATATTCGCGGAAATTAAAACTAGATATATTGTTTTCATTTTCAAATTTAAAATGGATTTCCGCAAAGTAACGCCTGACTCAATCAATTTTTTTTTTTTTTTTTTTTTTTTTTTAAGCACATTCTTCATTGGTGCTCCGCTCCTTTTGGTATTAGCGTGATGATATTATAGCCTATACCCTTCCTCGATAAATGGGCTAACTAACACTCAATTTTCGGAATCGAACCCGTTGTTGTGTGTTAACACGTTATAGCAAACAAACTCTTCAGCTTTATATACTTTTATTAGTATAGATAATTATATGGAGATTTACAATCGCCATCAGACATGATGACGTCACTATGTACACGTGCAGTATAGATTGCGAATACATAAAATTCCTTAGTGCCGAGTCTCAGGTCTCTGCATAATTTATCCGTTTTGAGCTTATTTCTATTAACTTAACCTTTATTTTCTGAGTGGCTACATGAAAATGGAAGGCTACATTAAATCTGAAAATGAAAATAATATATCTAGTTTTAATTATACCTCCACCACCACCTCTCTCCCGCCCGCTATATTATGCGGGCGGGAGGGAGGTGCATACCTGCAACCCACTAATATTCGCGGAAATTAAAACTAGATATATTATTTTCATTTTCAAATTTAAAATGGATTTCCGCAAAGTAACGCCTGACTCAATCAGTTTTACATTAAATCTTTCATCTCTTTTGAACCTAAATAGAAACTACGCAGTAATGGACTTAAACGTATTGTTTTTCTATAAGCGTTGCGTATAAACCCCCCAGTAGGTATAAAATCATTCAGAAACTGCGCAATCCGGGCCTCAAGTCTGCTATTACAATAATGTCAGAATGGTCTATCATTGATTTTATAATGGTGGATTTTGACAAGTTTGATAATCTACTAATATAAAAGCGTCACTATGACTTTCCAATGGTCAACCACTGATGCTCCATTGAAACAAAATGGCCTGGAATGATAATCTCGTACATAATGAAAAATGAATGACAGACGTAAGCGGTAATAAGCTAAAATTTTGACAGTTCCTTTGATCAAGTGACCTACCATTAGAACGTCGTTGTGCTGTCAGTTCTTTTAATAGCTCGGTTATCAAGAAGTATTGCGAGACCATTGACCGACCAATGATCGACCATTATGAATTTAGCAGATTACGAACTTTTAGCAAAATGACAATGGGATCGTGTTGGAACGACTTTATAAAAATAGCAGACTTGGAGCCTAGGGCACTTGTACTAACTACACCACTATGACCCTTGCACCCACACAAACTTCCCCAATGTGGTTAGAGCTCCACCATTTCTGGCGACCAAACACCCATCCCCCAACGGGCGTGGTCACCTATATGCATTGTATACTGCATGACATGCGCAGTGCAAGGATGGAAAATCTTCAGGGCGTTCGTTCGATCCATTAGTCTGCTTTAGGGTGCGGTCGCGCGCGGGTGCATTACGAAATGCAGAGGAGTCTGTCTTGGGAGTTTTGTAAGATGGCGTCTGGGGGGGAGGTAAGTGGTGCATTTGATTGTTGTGTACTTGTTTGGGATCTTGTATAGTTTTTGTGAGGTATCGTGTTAGATGTGGAGATCAAATAGGCAATCACTCTATCTATATTTCTATACTAATATTATAAAGAGGAAAGATTTGTATTTTTGTATGTAACGAATACAATCAAAAACTACTGGACCGATTTCAAAATATCTTTCACGTGTAGAAAGCTACATTCAGTCTGAGTAACATAGGCTATAATTTATTCCCGTATTCCCACGGGAACGGGAACTACGCTGGTGAAACCGCGGGGCGCTGCTAGTGTAAAATACTGCTAATCAGTGGCAAATTGTTGAGAGCCGACTTTTTTTTTATGGATAGGAAATCGTCAAATGACTTCTCCCGCTCTGGGCGGAGCGGAAGGGAGTGTCAGACTCTTACTGACTAAAACCCACCCGTGTTCCTCCTAGTGCCCGCCGCGTTCCAGGGCAAGGTGACTCTTGAAGTTTCCAGATGAGACGTCATTTTGTTCATGTGTTTATTAGTTAGCTGCCTTAACTTCTTTACTACAAGCTTTTATCTGTGACTACTTTAAAATTGCGCAGTCTGGTTCAGGCAACTGATCCCCCCCCTGCCTCGCTCCCTCCCCTTTACCCGCTCAGGGGTAGTTTGTACCAGGTTTGTACAGTGTATTATATAATTGCAATTGATTTGAACCGGTTTCGGATCAGTAACTAAGTTTGCTTATGTAGAATAGCTGAGGTTTGTTTTTCATACTTATTTGTTAAAATTACATTTTGTATTCTGTACAAAACAAATGCATACCTCAAATTGTCATATTTCAAACAATAGGGATGATTACTGGATAAAAACGACGACGAAATTGACGACACGGTTGGCGCAGTGGTTGAGCGATTGGCTGCTGCGCTACGTGTCGTGGGTTCGAGTCCCGCACGGAACAAATATTTTTATGGCCTACAGATAGTTGTTCCGGGTCTGGCTGTTTGTGTATGTGAGATTGTATGTTTGTAAACGCACCCACGACACAGGAGAAATTCCTAGTGCGGGGCAACGTTTAACTTAAAAAAAAATACGCCTGCAATGCTTTTTTTAATCTTGCGGAAGGACTAAATTGAATAATTATATATTTTCTATCCAAGAAAATATCCAACTGCATCTGTAAACCGCTATGTGTCGGCGTTATGGTAGGTGTGTTAGTGTGTAGTTAAGAGGCGGAAATACTTTCCATTTTTATCCAAAAAAACCTTGAGACTAAACGTTTCTATGATGTCATTTTACACGTAGAGATTAACGTTATCATTTGAAGAGTTTCTTCAATAATATTATTCGCTAGCATCATTTAATAATGCCATGACTTAGTTATGATAAAAAAAAAACTTATCAAATTCATCATAATCATAAGTATTTTAGTTTTCTATCTATGAAATTTTTGCCGACTTCCAAAAAAGCAGTACGTTCTAAAATCGACTTTTTTTTAAGTTACCTCATAACATTTTACTGAAGAAGAGAACAGTGGTGGCCCACTGATAACCCAGCCAGGCGCGTTACTTTGTGTATTTAATTTCATCACCACTGCTCTCAAAACGGCGAAGGAAAATATCGTGAGGAAACCGGCATGTCCTAGAACCAAAAATTCGAAGACATGTGACATTCACCAACCCGCACTGGGCCCGCGTGGTGGATTACGGCCCATTCCCTCTCCTAGAGAGGAGGCCTGTGTCCCAGCAGTGGGAACGTTAAACGGCTGATTATCATTATGAACATTTTACTGGGTGTGAACCTATTTTGATGAATCTTTTTATGCTCGAAGCTGGTACTGGTGAAGAACGCAGATATGAAACGGAACTCTTCAATAAATGATAGGAAACCTTCCGCGTTTCCTGAAGTAGCATGGCTGTTTATTGTTTACACCAGTTTATAACACGTATGTACGCTGTGATGGGTACGTTTAGCTGTGGGGTGTCACCATTAAAAAGTGAAAATAAAAATCTTTTTCACAACTTCCAAACAACAAAAAAACAAATAATAGTTTGGTACTGTATTGCATTAAAACCGGATAATACGAATTATATTTTTAACAGGAAATAGGTATTGCTTTTTCCTTTGAAAGATTGGATAAAAATAGGACATATTCATATCGCTTTTAAAATATTGCAATGGAGTTTAATTTAGGTCACAAATAATGTTGATAGCCAATTCCTACCGCTTCCGGAGTCCCATCTATCTTTTTAACCAAATTCATCAAAATCGGTTTGGCGATTTAGACGTGAATCGGAACAAGCAAACTCACTTCCGCAGTAATCTATACTAATATTATAAAGCTGAAGAGTTTGTTTGTTTGTTTGAACGCGCTAATCTCAGGAACTACTGGTTCGAATTGAAAAATTATTTTTGGGTTGAATAGACCATTTATCGAGGAAGGCTTTAGGCTATATATCATCACGCTTAAGCCAATAGGAGCGGAGCAGCGATAAAGAATGTTTTAAAATCGGGGATTCTACGGGGACGAAGTCGCGGGCAGCAGCTAGTATAATATTAGTCAGGAATTATGATATTATGACTTGCCATTTTTAACCGATTTCCAAAAAAAGAAGAGGTTCTCAATTCGACTGTATTTTTTTTTTGTGTGTATGTTACATCATAACTTTGGACTGGGTGTCCCGATTTTGATGATTATTTTTGCATACATGCATAATATAGTAGAGAAACACTGTATAATTTTAGAGTTTTCTAATGTGATGTAAATAAACACTTTTTTTTGCTCTTACATTGCAAATGCTGGCTGAACCCTACGAGATAGATCAAAATAATGTACTACAGTATTGTACACCTTTAAAAGATCTACAAAAAAGTCTAGGATGGTATTATGTCTATCTCTTAGGGATAACCCACAATAACCATTTATTTATCCTTTACTTTTTACTAGGCAGAATGGCTTAAAGAAACCATTTTAAGCAATACAGCATTAATCATTGCACCTGTGTGAAGCCGGAACGGGTCGCTAGTTTAAACTCGTACTAATATTATAAAGAGGAAGGATTTGATTGTTTGTTTGTATTGAATAGGCTCCGAAACCACTGAACCGATTTGAAATAATCTTTCACTGTTGGGAATCTACACTATCCCCGGGTGGCATAGGCTATATTTTATCCTCATATTCCCACGGGAACGGGAACTATGCGAGTGAAATCGCAGGGCGCTGCTAGTACCTACGATATAAAATCATAAATCTTTAGGGTTCCGTAGCCAATTATAATTTTGTCACGTCTATCTGTATGTCACAGCCGTTTTACTCGTTTTTTTTTAATTAAGTATTAGCCTTCTGCTAATCACCTTCATCGCATTCCAGGGCGTGGCGCCCTCTCACCCCAGCATCTATCGATTGGAACTGCATACACCCCCATATAGGTACCACAGTTGCACCCTGAACTGTCTACCAGCGTTACCTGAACCCTCCGCTCGATCAATATTCAAGATTTGCGCAGTAGAGTATCACGGAAAGGGAGTATGATTTATTTTGTACGTTCGTTGTTCCGGTTTGTGGTGGACGTGGAAATGATGGCTCGTGGCTGGAAGGGGTGGTGGTGTTGCTATGTGAGTTGTTTTCTATATTTTTTTTCGTCTGAGGAAAGTTGAGGCGAGTGTATGTGAGCGAGAAAAGAGGGTGATCATGATGTTTGACTGGGGGTATTGAAATCGACGTGTTGAGTTTATCGCCTGAGGTACTTCAGATAAGTAAGGGTTAGGAGATGGTGACTTTTTTCCTGTGATTTGTCTCTATCGTTTGTTTATTATTTTATTTATTTATGTACACACAAAATACTTTAAAAAAGGAAAATGTTGTACAAAATCGAGAGCACAAAGGTACTGCTTATTTCAATAGAAACTTCTTCCAGCAGACCTGCAACAGAAGAGTGGGATAAGAAACGTAGACACAGTGTGTAAAGAGACAGAGAAGGAAACTTAAAATAGACTAAACTAACTAAACTAAAACATATTATTAACTGATTATACATACAAATCAATTTAAAATAAACATACAAACAAATTTACATAAATAAATATACCTAAATACATACTTCTATATAAAATCATACACATCTATTATGTTATATTTTATTGTATGTAAATAATATTTATTTTGTTATAAGGTCGCAAATAACACTTCTACACGTCAATCTTTTTTTGGTAGTTATAAACTAGATGAGACCGGTGTTTCCTAGGTTACTACTCTGAGAAGAAACATCGAAACAAACTCAGAGGTCTCTTATGAAGTCCATACAATTGTACTGGTCAAATCACATGAGAACCATGTGGGTTTATGTCTGAGGTCGCCCTTTGAAAAAAATGTGACACAGATTTGAATGGACCTGTAGAAGTTATCGGTAGAATTCATCGAGATGTTTTTCGAGATTTTTGATGTTAGTTTTAGGTCTAAAAGCTATATGGCTTATTATTTTGTATGTAGAAGTAACGAGTAGAATTCGTCAAGATATTTTCCGTGACATTTTGTTGTAGATTTCCCGCCTAACCAGCTTTAGGATTTATAACTTGTTGCAGCGTCACGATGCGGCCGATCTACGCCTTTGAATGCGCTTCGATATTTTAGTTATTTTTCTCTGTAGTTTATATTATGTGTTTGCTACTAGTTGCACAACGCTAATTATCTTCCTGTTTGTAAGCATAGCATAAGAATAATCAGCCTTATAACGTTCCCACTGCTGGGACACAGGCCCCCTCTCTAGGAGAGGGAATGGGCCGTAATCCAGCACGCGGGCCAAGTGCGGGTTGTTGAATGTCCACATGTCTTCGAATTTTTGGTTCTAGGACATGCCGGTTTCCTCACGATGTTTTCCTTCACCGTTTTGAGAGCAGTAGTGATGTAATTAATTACACAAAGTAATGCGCCTGGCTAGGCTTGAACCCGCGACCAACAATTCGTAAGGCCGTTACCACTCGGCTACCACTGCTCCTGAACCTGAGATAATTATACACCATTGGTCCATTGCCTACAAATTTCATGAACCAGGCGTGAAGTTATGCCCCGGGCGTCGGGAAACGCAGGGCGATTCCCGGCCACCGTAGGCGTGGGCCTGCGGATGGCGAGCTATGGGTGGCTTGCTGTCCGATAGCAACCAGGCCCGAGTCGACGGCGCCGAGTGTTCCACGCGCGCCTCAAAGAGCCGTCAGCATCGAAGACGGGCCCCATAGAGTCAGTGCCTGCTAGGGTTGCGGAATTTGTTCGAAAGAGTCACCGCGGCCCTGGAACGCAAAGGGCACAAGAAGGATCACGGGTGGGTTTTAGTCAGTAAGAGTCTGACACTCCCTTCCGCTCCGCCCAGAGCGGGAGAAGTCATTTGATGATTTCCCATCCAGAAAAAAAAAAGGCGTGAAGTTATGCTATAAACACTCATGCCCATTCCATTCATTCCATTCAACATGGGCGGGTTGTTGCTGTAACAAAACATGGCTCTACTACCAACACTAAAACACAAGTAACTCACAAGACAGACCAGCGTTAATGGCCACAACACTTTTACTTTTAGCACGCACAGTTCGTGACGTCACGCCCCCAATTGTAAAACGCCATACTATTAAACTCGTTAGAGCATATTACTAACTGCTTCCGTTATTTACGGGGCGTGCTGTATCGAATTTTGATAAAAACGAAACCGTTTTTAAGTACCAGGTAAAACTGGTTGGATAGAAATGCGGGGATGAACAAAGGCGATATTTAAATTGGATTTTTCACCTTATTTAAATGTTTTGCAGAAATAAAGAACTGCAATATAAATAACTATATATAGGCTAGTTTGGTGAAGATCTGATGAAGACCAGAGATAGGAAACGGAACTCTTGGGATTGCTGAAGTCGCATGTTTGTTTATTGTTTACACCAATTTATACCACTTACGCTGTGAAGGGGGTACGTTTAACTTGTAAAAAATTATAGACAAAAAATATTACCGATGAGAACATAGTACTACCGGATACATTAGAATTTTTTAAAATACAATATCAGGAATAATTTCTCAAAAAAGTCGAACAAAAAAAAAAGGCTTAAGGCTATCGGACTTGGCGAAAAAAAAAAGAATATTTTTTACTTATCTATACTTATTACCATAGATATAATAAACAAGGAGATATGCCCTGTAGCCGAAAATGTATCGGAACCTGTGTCTCCTGTTTTGCCCTACCACCCGGCAACTACTACGAATGCAGTTCAGTAAAAGCAATAGATACGCAGTCGCACACACACCCGCATTTCTGAAATCGGACTGTACTACACAATCAATTATAAACCTTATCCTACTAAGCACAGCGTGTATTTACCGTACACCGTACAACTTACTCACACAAAAACAACGGTGGGTATCGTTGTGCTGTGCAAAAGCAATTTATTTTACATATACGCTAGTGATTGACTAAATCGGAAAGTTGTCGATTCTGCATTTATTACACACACCATGCTGCCCATGTATAACAAATAAATAGCATGAAATTATTGACTAATTTTAAGCAAAGGTCACTAATATATTATCTTAAACATGCCGATTACTATAATGCATTCGAAACTTTATCGAAAGTAAAATACAATTACCATAAAAAGTAAGGAAGTAGCACGAGAATAAGGCATAAACACGATAATTCAAAGCCAAAAACACTTGAACGATTATTTACCAAAAATTTAATGAAATCTAAGAAAGTTTGGTACACTTTTGTAATATTTCATTCAACAATCGACATTGTTGTCGACAGTGTATCTGCACAATTACATCACTAACTCGCGGCAAGAAGCAGCGGCCGTACTATGCGATACATCGGCTTGCTAAAGTATCGTTTTGTGATTTTTACATTGCTCATCCAGTCACTTAGCGACAAACTTAGGTAGTGGTTAAGGAGCAGTGTATTCATTGTAATATGTTATTGTCGCTGTGACATTTGAAAACAAAAATAACATAGTATAAGCAAGAAATATTTTACGATTTGTTGTTTTTCATGATTTTAAAGACAAATATAGTAAAATACTTGTACTTTGATATGGTAAGTGATTCCATAATTAACAAAGTTTTGGTTTATGCTTCGGTTTTTACAAGAAAACACTGAACAACACGGCATTCTTATATCTTATCACGCTCACGGTCGTAAGCGCACTAGTTCGCGGATTCGACCATTGCGTAAGACATGCTCGCCCTGAGCATGTCGCGAGGACGCCGACACGCCCCCTTGCCACTTCTCCTGTATTTTATATTTCTATGCTTATTACTTATTACTTATATTATTATTAATTATTAATATTATAAAGCTGAAGAGTTTGTTTGTTTGAACGCGCTAATCTCAGGAACTACTGGTTCGAATTGAAAAATTCTTTTTGGGTTGAATAGACCATTTATCGAGGAAGGCTTTAGGCTATATATTATCACGCTTAAGCCAATAGGAGCGGAGCAGCGATAAGGAATGTTTTAAAATCGGGGATTCCACGAGGACGAAGTCGCGGGCAGCAGCTAGTTTCGTATATTCTTACGAAAGTATCCGAATGGCGTAAAATAAAATGTCGTAGAGGTATCAGTAACGGGCGGAAAGCGCGGAATGCGACGGAATCTAAACCGTGTCATTTAGTACGTGTGTCGCGACGACGACACTCTGCCTTGCTGTGCAGTGATTACGATATCACTCACGCGTCTGAGGAATGAGGAAAAAAAGCAAGGGAAAAAACTTACGTACCATCTATGTACATATAAATAAAATTGGAACGTCTGTTTGTAATGTTGAATACCGTAGAACGGGGTGGATAGATGCAGGGGTGAATAGAAACAAAACTTTAATTTGGATTAAACCCCCCCCCTCCCTCAAATATTTATTTTATTCAAATCAGTCCAGAACTCTCAGAGCTCATTCGGTACTAACAAAAATCTTTCGTCTTTTTAACCGACTTCTAAAAAAGGAGGAGGTTCTCAATTCGGATGTTTGTACTTTTTTTTTTAATGTTTGTTCGCGCATAACTACGTCGCTTGCCAACCGATTTGAAAAATTCTTTTTTGTTGAAAAGGCTGTACTTCCCAAATGGTCCCATGAAAATTTTATTGAAATCGAACAAGCGGTTTTTTTGTTAATTTCAATAAATGATAGCAAATCTGTCGGGATAGCTGAAATCGCATGTTTGTTTATTGTTTACACCAATTTATACCACGTACGCTGTGATGGGTATGTTTAGCTGGGAGTGAACCACTAAAAAGTGAAAAATAAAAAACTTTTTACAAAAAATAAAACCGACTTCTAAACAAAAAAACCAAAAAGTATAAAATAACTTTAATTTCGGAAGTCGGTATGTTCAACAACAAAAAAGCAACCAAAAACACCGAGTTCCGAAATTAAAGTTATTTTATACTTTTTGGTTTTTTTGTTTAGAAGTCGGTTTTATTTATTGTAAAAAGTTTTTTTAATATGAGTATAGAACAGATATGATTTCTCCTCAAAGCAACGGCACAGTTGCCAAGGGGTCTGCGAGCCTCAGATTTCCTCTAAGGGCGTTGCCTTGGAATTAGTTGCTAGGCTACAAGCTATTGTACAGAGAACCTCTGACTATTGATCTTCTTATATAAATATTGTTGCTGGAGTGATGTTACAAGATTTTACACGTCCAATATTTTTTGGTCATTTTAAACTAGATGAGGCCGGTGTTTCCTAGCCGACTACCCTGAGAAGAAACACCGAAACAAACTCAGAGGTCAAAGTCTCTTTTAAAGTCCATACAATCCGTACTGATCAAATCATATGAGAACCATGTAGGTTTATCTCTGAGGTGGCCTTTTGAGAAGAGTGCTACACAGATTGAGTGGACTGTCCGGACAGTGTAAGCATTTACCGTGTAGCTCAAACTTAGAACTTTAAGGAGCTCAACGATTTGACGAACAATACCAAAGTATTAAGGACATTTGGATAGGCCGCATAAATAACTCAAACTGACAGAATAACTGAAATGAGACCTTGATATGGCGATCTATTGATTCTTGTTATTCTTACTGTTGCTATTAGAAAAGGATTAGTTAAATTTCAATGACCTCTGGCACTTTTAAACCCCAGTGTCTGTCAGTCTTTAAAACCAGAGTGTGTTCTCCATATTCTTGCTTATTCGTGCTGGGCAGTTTGTTGTGCATATTCGTTTGTTTGTTCCCCAGTTCAATCAATTATCATTAATAAATTATTTATTATAAATTATTATTAATTATCATCAATTATTTAGTTATTTAAATCTGAATTATTTTGACATTGACTTCCTATAGTAATCAAATAATGCAATCCTTTATGTAGTTAATCTGTAGTTTAGTACAAGTAAGCTCTTAATTTGCATGTAAAAATTGTAATTAATTCTTTTTGTATGCCTGTAATAGTCTGATCATAGCGCACGTTACCCACAAACATGTCCAACCACTGTACCTATGTATGTATCACAAATAAAATATTTCTGATTTCAAATGGGAACCAACTATAGGAAACTGCCCAGTTATAAGAGATAAATGGGCAGTTTCCTATAGTTGGTTCCCATTTTTTTCCGTCTAAAGGACGTTGATAAGTCATGGTTGCTAGGCGACTATTATTGAGCGATGGGAAACACATTAACTGTTGATTTATGTTAATAAGTTATTACTGGAAAATCGAAATATGAGTGGAATTATATTTTATTTATAGAGACGTAATTAGTTTCTCGAGGAAAATTGGAATATTTTCTTAACTTTGCCATTTCAAAACATTGATGTATTGGTATTAAAAATTACGATATTTTTGAAGTGTAGCATCGAGATATTTTCCGACAAGTACTAAACAAACACTAGTCTAAAATCAAAAATACTTTTGAATTTTCATTGTTGGGCAAATTAGTTTAGCTAGCTTCAGTTTTCCATGATGATAGTTTTCCCGCGCTAGCGACAAGGTAGCAATAGGGAAGATAGAATTACAGAATTCATAAACATTTTGTTATCGAAATGATTAAATAGCATAAAAAAGGGCCACTGCAATGTTTTTATTGTAGTTAATATTGATTTTTACGAATGAATATAAAGTGAAACAGAACGTAAACAGTCAGCGTCTAGTGACGTCACTGGTGTTATGACAACGAAAAGACGAACTTAAATTTTAACACATGACAGTTCATGATCTCTGGCAGACAGAGTGACTTCATCATTCGTTTTTGCGGGAAAAGAAAAACAGTCTATAATCGCAATTTTGGCAATACATTAAAGCGTATTAATTTTTTAATTTTTGTATGGTCTATTTTACACGGAATTCTTTTAAATGAAAGCATGATGAAAATATTGCATGTTCCCTTATCATGTTCTGTAACAAAACACGCTCACCCCCATCTCCAGCGCGCAAATTGCACGTTCCAAAGAGAAGGACGTGCAAGAAACTCCACGGACATTCATACAAGCATGGTTGTAACTTTACAATTTACATATACCCATAACTCCGTGCCAAGGGATACAGTACACTCTTCCCATAACACAATGGAAATAGCGTTAACGGTACCAAATAACATGGCTGCTAATTTGTTTAAACATGATTCTGATTACAATTAGCAAGCTGTGATGGTCCACTAATTGTTCAATGAATATTTATTAAATGAATTTACTTAGATTGGTTTGTTGGTGAGCGCTGGAGGTGGGTTTGAACTAGTTGGAAGTCGCTCTTTATTATGTACTAGCGACCCGCCCCGCTTCGCACGGGTGCAATGTAGATACTAATGTTTCCTCTACTATAATATGCATGTATTATACATATAAACCTTCCTTAAGAATCAGTCGTATCTATTTAAAAAACCGCATCAAAATCCGTTGCGTAGTTTTAAAGATCTAAGCATACATAGGGTAGACGGTGGATAGCGACTTTGTTTTATACTATGTAGTGATACCACATAAGTGACAGAAAATATAGATGAAGAAAACATTACGTAGGGTGACACAATGGGCGACCTTTAAAAGCGATCTTTTCAAGACAACCTTTGGATGGGTTTTAAAGAGAAAAGGAAATTCAGTACTGTAGGTCCTTATTGGCGTACTTTAAAATGATATATTATTATAACAAAAAGAATTTGTTACCCTAGTAAAACTGATTAAAGGGAGATGTAGTGATTTTTTATATTGTGTGGTGTATATTCAGTCGTGGACACACGAACAAATTATAGCATAAGCAGCCTTTTAATGTCCCCACTGCTGGCACACAGGCCTCCTCTCTAGGAGAGGGAATTGGCCGTGGAGGGAATGGGCCCGCGTGCTAGAACGCGGGCCCAGTGCGGGTTGGTGAAATCGAATCGAATTTTTGGTTCTAGGACATGCCGGTTTCCTCACGATGTTTTCCTTCACCGTTTTGAGAGCAGTGGTGATGAAATTAATTACACATACTAATGCGCCTGGCTGGGTTTGAACCTTCGACCTACAATTCGGAAGTTGGGGCCGTTACCACTCGGCCACCACTCCTCCCAACGCACAAATAATAGTTCGGCCCATTTGCTGAATACTGGGCATCGGAAGTAATCCTAGAGAAGAATCTCATGGACCTAATGCCGGCCACGCCTTATTGACGCGCCACATGAATCCGGTCGTACAACGGTAACCGAGGTTTCTAAGCCGTGTTCGATCCACCAAATATGCTAATTTTTAGGTAGGTCGCTTGTGAACCGGTTTAGAAGTGTAAGTGATGGCAGTTGATTGGGTGGTGACAAATAGTTTGGAGATGAATGGATTTCTACAGGAGTTTTGGAACTTTGCCTTTTTTATGGGAAATCAGCACATGACTCTTCCCGCTCTGGGCCGGACGGAAGGGAGTGTCAGACTCTTACTGACTAAAACCCACCCGTGTTCCTCCTAGAGCCCTTTACGTTCCAGGACCGCGGTGACTCTTTCGAACAAACTCCGGGGAACGGGCCGCTTGTATTTCACACTGTACGCATACAAATGTACACAGACAGACTTTGAAAGCCTTAGTTAGGCATTTTACACCTGTCAACCTTAATGATATGATAATAAACGAACCCCTCCTTTTGGAATTACTATCATTGTGCGTACAGCTAAGGAGTAGAATTCCCTGCCAGAGTCTGTGTTTCCTGAAAATTACAACTTCTATTTTAATGAATGGGGATTCATCAAATGACTTCTCCCGCTCTGGGCGGAGCGGAAGGGAGTGTCAGACTCTTACTGACTAAAACCCACCCGTGATCCTTCTTGTGCCCTTTGCGTTCCAGGGCCGCGGTGACTCTTTCGAACAAATTCCGCAACCCTAGCAGGAGACTTAATGCCTTAGGTTAGGCATTTTATACCAGTCAACCTTTTAGTGATGCAACTGATAGGGCAGTGTACAGAAAAACAGGCAAACACATGTCAATACAGATTCTTTCACTGGTAAAAACTTAACCATCGTCGAATAGCATAGGCTATTTTTTACCCCGGAAGAAACACTGCTCTTTTAGAACTAAGAAGTGACATTACGGCCTAAAATAGATTAATCCCCTCTTCCTAAAATACAAACAGGGAAACATATTAATACTTAGCCGACCGAGTTATTATAGCTCCTGATCTGGATCTGTGTTTCCTTAAATATAAACGAACCCCACGTTTTGGAATTACTATAATAGGGATGATTCCTGATTTAAAAAAATACGATTCTAATTAGTCCGTCAGTTAGATTAAAGAAAAATATTGGACCAGTATTTTTTGCTTTATGAAATCTCTAAAACTTGACGAAGATATAAAGCTTCAAAGATCATGAGTGGGGGCTTGTGACATCAGGGCGTGGTAAAAATCGTCGCACGGAGTGACGTCACACGAGTTTTCAACGCACTATATCGTCTTCGTTTTTGTTTACATGAAAAAATAAAAAATACGTGTCCAATATTTTTGGGAAGTCTATCTTACGGACTAATTAGATTTTTTTAGGCAACTACCCTTAAGGAGTAGAATTCCCTGCCAGAGTCTGTGTTTCCTGGAAATTACAACTTCTATTTTTATGAATATTCATCAAATGACTTCTCCCGCTCTGGGCGGAGCGGAAGGGAGTATCAGACTCTTACTGACTAAAACCCACCCGTGCTCCTTCTTGTGCCCTTTGCGTTCCAGGGCCGCGGTGACTCTTTCGAACAAATTCCGCAACTCTAGCAGGCACTGACCCTATGGGGCCACGTCTTCTTTACTGACGGCTCTTTGAGGCGCGCGTGGAACACGACGTGCCTTCGACTCGGGCCTGTGGCCGTATTACGAAGTGCCAATGCCATCATGATTCGTGTGAGGGAAAGAGATAGTGCTATACGTCTTGTGTAACTCCGTCTCTCTCTCTGACACAGAAATCATGATGGATTTAAGACGTTATAATAGGTCGCCTGGTTGCTATCGGACGGCGAGCCACCCATAGCACGCCATGCGCAGTCCTATCTTCCCTCTTATTAGTTTACATCTATACTAATATTATAAAGCTGAAGAGTTTGTTTGTTTGTTTGTTTGTTTGTTTGAACGCGCTAATCTCAGGAACTACTGGTCCGATTTGAAAAAATCTTTCAGTGTTAGATAGCCCATTTATCGAGGAAGGCTATAGGCTATATTTTATCCCCATATTCCCACGGGAACGGGAACTACGCGGGTGAAACCGCGAGGCGCTGCTAGTAATTAATAAAAATCTATTTGTGTGTCAGGTGAGACGTTTTCTCCTTCCGTTATTATTCTGTCTAAATGTCTACAGATCAGATGAGTCACTTTGATATTTTATTTAAAAAAAAGTCTAACTTTAATTATGTCAACTTCCTACTACTAATGTACCGGTTTGATCTTTAAATATTTAAAGCGACTGTGATTAATTCGTTTTCGAATACCTCGATTATATGTAGGAGAAACTGCCTCGTGGGCTAAAGTGTGGTCATACGTAAAAAATGTATTTCAAATGTTCTGTTGACAATTTATCGAAATTTCACAATCTCTCAAGATATTTTATAATCTAACGAAGTTTGTCAATTACCGGTGACATATCTATTATCTTAACCAGCTTTAAAAATCTACACTAGTATTATAAAGGGGAAAGATTTGATTGTTTTTTATTTGTTTGCATTGAATAGGCTCCGAAACTACTTGACCGAATTGAAAAAATCTTTCACTGTTGGGAAGCTATACTATCCCCGGGTGACATAGGCTATATTTTATCCCCATATTCCCAGGGGAACGGGAACTACGCGGGTGAAACCAAGAGGCGCTGCTATACTGAATAATAATAACGCCGAATTAGACGCTGCTGCTGTGCCAAAGATCTTCATCAGATTTATTTATACATCACAATCACGGAACAGCAAACAGCCAATATTAATTTTAAAACTTAGTCATAAATATATCTACATACATAGGACAATAGAATCAGGATGACGTCACGGACGAAACAAACATTAGGTCATGCCGAGAGTAATGTACGAAATAAGAATCATTCACGGAAATTATGATGCAGCTTGATAGTTAATTTGTAATACGTATGACGTGATATCTATGACGCTATAATTGCAATAGGGAACATGCAATATTTTCATCTTGCTTTCATTTAAAAGAATTCCGTGTAAAATAGACCATACAAAAATTAATACGCTTTAATGTATTGCCAAAATTGCGATTATAAACGGTTTTTCTTTTCTCGCGAAAACGGACGATGACGTCACTCCTGTCTGCCAAAGATCATGAACTGTCATGTATTCAAATTTAAGTTCGTCTTTTCGTTGTTATAACACCAGTGACGTCACTAGACGCTGATTGTTTACGTTCCGTTTCACGTTATATTAATTCGTAATAGTTGTTAAAAATCGATATTAACTTCAATAAAAACGTTGCAGTGGCCTTCTTTTATGCTATTTTATCATTTCAATGACAAAATGTTCATGAATTCTGTAATTGCATCTTCCCTAATGCAATGGCAGAAAAATGCATAATACACTTGAAAACAACCTAATTTGGACATCAAGTTACTGGGGTCAAAATAATAATATTGTTGCGCGCCAGAATTAAACAACGAAGATGGTTGCATTCGGTACTACTAGCGCCATCTAGTATCGAGTAGCAGAACTATTGAAGTCAAGGACCTTCGCGATTTTTCTATGCTAGAATTCTCGGACCTTAGTCGGTCGCGACCGATATGTACGCGAACTTTCTGGAGTTCTACTCGGCGCCCTATATAAGGCCGGCACATGAGCCGACCGAGTCAGTATTGGAATTGCGATACAAGTGATAACTTCGAGAGCGATCTTCGACTGCGAACCCAAGTGATTAATAGTGCGATTGTGTTTTGTGATTAGTGAGTTTATTGTGTAATTAGTGTGGTGTAAATTAAAGTGTCATTTTTGGTTTAATTTAATCGGCTGATTTTATTGTAACGAACCCGAAGCTCGTAACAATATATATATTGGGAACACAACGATACGTTACGGAGTCTTAATAGCTACAATTATTATTATAGCTAGCCTGAAATGTCCCACTGTTGGGCAAAGACCTCCCTCCACTCGTTCCACTGTTCCCGATCCTATGCCCCTGCCATTTCCCAAGGAAGACATCCAAGTCGTCCCGCCATCTCCTTCGTGGTCTGCTGCGGCCCCGTCTCGCGATTTCAGGGCACCAATTTTTATATTTTTATAATAGCTAGAATAAGGACAATTAATTTAACAGAAGTACATAGCCTTCTGTCCCGATAAACTCGCGGAGCACACACTAAAATGAAATATATACTTATTTTTTTACTTTTTATTTTTATTTGATAGGAATAACAAACAGCAGTATATTACATAGTAGTCACACAATATAGAAACTTATGATAAAAGTAACTAATACACTACTCAAGACGTTATCCACAGATTACTATACAGAAAGTTGGCTGTTAGCAAAAAAAATAACAAATGAAAAAAGCACTTAAATAAAAATACTTAAATACGTAAAGAAAATAATAATTTTAACAATAAATTAAATAAATAGTTATATCACCACATAGTATAAAACAAAGTCGCTTTCTCTCTCCCTACATCCCTATGTCTTTTTTAATAGATAGAGTGATTGAAGAGGAAGGTTTATATTATGTATAATAATGCATAATATAATAAATAATATAGTAGAAAATAGTAGTAGTGGTAGTATAGTATAATATAGTAGAGGAAACATTAGTATCTACATTGCACCCGTGCGAAGCCGGGGCGGGTCGCTAGTTGACTATAAATAAATAAAATATTCTGGCATATTTTCTTCAAACTTTAGAGAAAAAAAACGGAATTTGAAAGAAACAGGCATTTTCCCTGCTTTTTTCAACGCTAATTCCGAGACTCATAAAATCATCGGACTGACGTTAAAACCCTGCAAGATTTTCTTCTCACATACTATTCAGATTTATCTGTAATTGTGTGTCTTTGTCTTTCATTGATAGATTACTTGCATTTGTAATTATTTACTACAAAACGACGTCATATACGTTGAATGTTTTAACATCGTGAGGAAACCGGCATGTCCTAGAACCAAAAATTCGAAGACATGTGACATTCACCAACCCGCTGCACTGGGCCCGCGTAGTGGATTACGGCCCATTCCCTCTCCTAGAGAGGATGCCTGTGTCCCAGCTGTGGGAACATAGAAAGGCTGATTTTGTTTGTTTGTTGTTTGACGTCATGTATCATTAACATAGTTTTTCGATCACGTGACCCAAGGTCGAATGAAGAAGTTGTATGCCTTTAAGAATGGATTACCTTTTTTTGCTCTTGACTGGCAAGTATTTTATAATATATTTGTAAGCCACGACTTTGTCTCTGTCACCTGCGACCTAGACTAGAGTCAAGAGCATATCCATCTGAAAATAAAAAAAAAACTTCGTTTTCGTCTAATAAGTTGTTTGTTTTTTTTTAATTGTTTTGTATAGAACCGTAAACCTTTAAAAAAAATTAATTCTGCCTCATTTATTCCTTTTAAAATCAGTTATTTGCCATTGAAAGTTGCCGTCAAAATTGGTCCAGCGGTCTCGGAGTTTTGTCGGAATAAACGGACGTTCACAGAGACAAAATATAAAAAAAAAAAATGTTATAATTATCGTACTATAATTATTGTATACGCGATAAGTAAGAATCTGGTAGTTTGATAAAACATACAGACACTTTAATTTTATTTATTTAGATAGATTTATTAATTCACACATATTTTTTTTCTTTAAGGATGCGAAATAATCAATGACTTCTCCCGCTCTGGGCGGTGCGGAAGGGAGTATCAGACTCTTACTGACTAAAACCCATCCGTGTTCCTCCAAACGCCCTTTGCGTTCCAGCGCCGCGGTGACTCTTTCGACCAAATTCCGCAACTCTGCTAAAGCCAATTTAATCTCGTACTATAGAATTCGTCATCTGACTCCACATCCGAGCCGGAGTGTCTTCAACGCTATCGTAGTTGACACAAAAGCTGGTGACGTCGCTACGGATGATACGATGATGTCATACCTCTTATTCTGGTGTGGTTTGAAGCATAAGAGAGTAGAGGGCGAAGACAAATAATAATAATACTTAATAATAATTTATTTATTTGAAACATGAAAAAAAAATATTAAAAAAAATGAAACAATGAAACATGTTGAAAGTCGCATAGCTATATGAAAGAACGAAAGAAAATTGTTTACTTGGGACTTGCACAAAATAAACAAAATAGTAAAAAAAAGCTACTAGAAAAATAAATTAACAAAAGCTGTAGATATCAGTTGTACCTAAATGTAAATGTGCGATGCGAAAAAGGTTCTAATCTCAGCATATGCAAGTAAATAAATATCACAGCGCTGGTATTCTGATAGGTCCTGTACAGATTACTTTTTATGACTTGATACTTATTATGCCACGGAAGAAAATAATATTTTATCACAGTGAATAAAGGAATAAAATGATACATACATACAATAAATAGTTTAAAATCGGCGAAGAATTGACGGGAGTGAATCTTATATAAGTATACACGTATAGGAATTTGTTCCAGTTTGGTACAGCCACGATATAGTTCAATTCATAGTTAATACCGTATGCGAAGTACGCTTTTCGCTGCCACATGAATTCACTACTGCGCAGTGACTGCTGGGGTGTTCCGAGCCGCCATTAGGGTTTATTCCGTGTTGTAATTTTATGGACAATGTCAATTGCACTTCTAGCTGCAAAGTACACTGTCCCTCACTTCGCTGTCTCTGAATAGAAAGAAAGAAAAATGTTATTTGGGACTCGCAAAATCAAACAAAATGGTAAAAAAAAAACTACTAGAAAAATAAATGAACAAAAGCTGTAGATATCAGTTGTACCTAAATGTAAATATGCGAGGCCAAAAAAGGCAGAAATGGCAACTATTAGCCTTATAAAGTACACTACTGTAACTAAATTACATACTAATATTTTTGACTGTCTGATTTAGTTTTATAATTGCTGAATTTTCGAACGCATGACTTATTCCTTTTTCTTTTCAACGTCGCCCGCTTCCGCTTATGAACTTGGGCCACACCTCTACTTACTTAAGAATCAGCTCGCATAGTTATAAGGCTCGTCTCACAATTGGCACATCTGGCTGTGTCTGATGGCATTATTTTTTTCTGATTCAGGACATTTTGTTTTCGGGCATTTTGAGGTAATCATCTGCTAAGCCTTTTCCCAACTATATTGGGGTCGGCTTCCAGTCAAACCGGATTCAGCCGAATACCAGTATTTTATGTGGAGCGGGCTGCCTACCAGACAAACCTGGGTAACACGGTACTTCTTGGCAAGACTGGAGTCAGATTTACTGGCTTTTGACAGTAATTAACAACGGCCAAAGATTTACAAATGACAGTCGGGACCAACGGCTTAACGCGGTTCCTGCTTTTTTCTCAGCTTACTTTTTCTGAACCACGTAACAGATTTTGATACGGTTTTCAACTGGTAAAGACGTTATTAATTGAAGTTTTCGTGCTCGAGAGAGATGTAGTTCGTTACATTCAGCCTTTTAACGTTCCCACTGCTGGGACTCAGGCCTCCTCTCTAGGAGAGGGAATGGGCCGTAATCCACCACGCGGGCCCAGTACGGGTTGGTGAATGTCACATGTCTTCGAATTTTTGGTTCTAGGACATGCCGGTTTCCTCACGATGTTTTCCTTCACCGTTTTGAGTGCAGTGGTGATGAAAATGAATTACACAAAGTAATGCACCTGGCAGGGGTTTGAGCCCGCGCCCTACAATTCGTGAGACGGGGGTGGTACCACTCGGCCACCACTGACGACCGTAGTTCGTTAGTAGAGAGTTTTAGTTGAGCAAGCGCGTTCACGCATTTGCTAGCTCATCTCTCGAGCACGAAAACTTCAATTTATGACAAGCTCTATTCATAGTTTGATACTATCAATAAATCCGATAGAGGTCGAGTTGAGTTGTAGTTTACGTTTTGGAATATGGACCACGGTTTAACAAAATTAAATCGCGGTTCGGGAGGATTATACACAGACCCTGAAAAAGATTTTAGATCAAATCTACTTACTAATAGTAATATTAGGTAACTGAAATCTTGTAACATTCCTCTAGCAACAATATTTATATAAGAAGATCAATAGTCGGAGGTTCTCTGTACAATAGCTTATAGCCTAGCAACCAATTCCAAGGCAACGCCCTTCAGACGAAATCTGAGATTCGCAGACCCTTAGCAACTGCGCTGTTGCTATGTACAGAAATCATATCTGTTTGAAAATGAAAATAAAATATCTAGTTTTAATTTCCGCGAATATTAGTGGGTTGCAGGTATGCACCTCCCTCCCGCCCGCTATATTATGCACATGCAAGATTACTAGGCAAATGCAAGGATATTAAGCACATGCAGGAAGGCAATGCAAAACCCAACACCATTACCGACACGTGTTTCGCCTCTCCACGAGGCATCCTCAGGGGACGTGTTGACTCGCTGACCGTTGAGTTGCGACTGAGCATTTAGTACAAGGCACCCCCCTTTTATACACTGCCACCGTTGGTTATTTGTGTACAACTACCCACAAACATTCGCAGTAAAGGGGAAGAAACCAAATTCGTCTGGTCATTCAACAGTGCAAAATTATTATTATTACTATGTTTAAAAATCTCTAATTGTCGCGGAAATTAAAACTAGATATTTTATTTTCATTTTCAAAGTTAAAATGGATTTCCGCAAAGTAACGCCTGACTCAATCAATCATATCTGTTCTAAACTCATATTAAAAAGACGAAAGATTTTTGTTTGTCTCAGCTCTGAAAGTTCTGAAACGATTTCAACCATTTTTAACCGACTTCTAAAAAAGGAGGAGGTTCTCAATTCGGATGTTTGTTCGCGCATAAATCCGTCGCTTGCAAATCGATTTGAAAAATTTTGTTGGAAAGGGTATACTTCCCAAAATATGGTCCCATGAAAATTTAATCGAAATCGAACAAGCGGTTTTTTGTTAATTTCAATATATATTTTTTTTTAAGACGTCCCACACTAGGAATTTCTCCTGTGTCGTGGGTGCGTTTACAAACATACAATGTCACATACACAAACAGCCAGACCCGGAACAACTATCTGTAGGCCATACAAATATTTGTTCCGTGCGGGAATCGAACCCACGACACGTAGCGCAGCAGCCAGTTGCTCAACCACTGCGCCAACCATATCGTTAAAATCAAAAAATTTCAATAAATGATAGCAAATCTGTCGGGATAGCTGAAATCGCATGTTTGTTTATTGTTTACACCAATTTATACCACGTACGCTGTGGTGGGTATGTTTAGCTGGGAGTGAACCACTAAAAAACAAAAAGTACAAAATAACTTTAATTTCGGAAGTCGGTGTGTTCAAAAACAAAAAAGCAGCCAAAAACACCGAGTTTTTAATATACAAAGCTACATTATCAGCAAGTAACATAGGCTATATTTTAACTCCGTATTCCCACGGGGACGGGAACTACTCGGGTGAAACAGCGGGGTGCAGCTAGTGTAAAGTATTTGGCTCTGAGTCTCCTTAATGCGACATAAAATGGTAGTCTCATCGGCTAATAAAACGTAATTGTCGCTTTGCCTTCTACCTAATTGCTAATTTAATTAGGCTTAATTTATAAGCACTAAAACTTGAACATGTGTCATGTTTTTGAAGCATGTGATTATATTGTTCACTAGCAGCGCCCCGCGAAAAGCAAAAATTCGGCCACAAACATGACTATCAAAGACAATTCCGCCTAACTTTCCCTCTAAGCGGGAAGCGGGCGCTAAGAGCACTGGTGGCCAAGTGGTAACGGCCCCGACTTACGAATTATAATTCGTGGGTTCAAACCCAACCTGGCGCATTACTTTGTGTAATTAATTCCATAACCACTGCTCCCAAAACGGTGAAGGAAAACATCGTGAGGAAACCGGCATGTCCTTGAACCAAAAATTCGAAGACATGTGACATTCAGCAACCCGCACTGGGCCCCCGTGGTGGATTACGGTCCATACCCTCTCCTGGAGAGGAGACTTGTGTCCCAGCAGTGCGAACATTAAAAGGATGATTTTGCTTATGCTATCTTTATTTTGTAAATAGGTCTAACATAACACTTTCACACTACATATTTTTGGTTTTTTAAAGCTAGATGAAGCCGAACTGAATTCTATGTGTAATGCCGATACATAGCATTGCTAATGTAGACACGGTTACCTAACAGATTGTTGCAACGGCGCATACCGCTGCCTAGCAGGTTTGTACGCTGATCCTGGTTATTGGACGCTTGCACATAGGCCGCGACTTCATTCGCTAGCTTTTTTTTTGGACGGGAAATCATCAAATGACTTCTCCCGCTCTGGGCGGAGCGGAAGGGAGTGTCAGACTCTTACTGACTAAAACCCACCCGTGATCCTTCTAGTGCCCTTTGCGTTTCAGGGCAAGGTGACTCTTTCGAACAAATTCCGCAGCCCTAGATAGATTAAATTTGACACAGAGGTAGATTATAGATTGGAATAACACTTAGGATACTTTTTCTCCCGGGAGTATGTTCCCTTGGGATATTTTTCGATATTCGCGCGGGCGGAGCCGCGGGCGGCAACTACAGTTGTATACGATGGTTTGGAAGAGCATCTTGGTATTACGAGATGATCCTTTTCTAATTTGGTGAAGATCTGATGAAGTACAGAGATAGGAAACGGAATTCTTCAATAAAGGGATAGCAAATCTTCCGGGATTGCTGAAATCGCGTGTCTGTTGATTGTTTACACCGATTTATAATAAGTACGCTGTTATGGGTACGTTTAGCTGTGGGTTGTTAACACGCAAAAGTGAAAAATAAAAAAATTACAACCGACTTCTAAAAAAAAAAAAAAGTAAAAATATCGTTTATTTACTCCGTATTCAAAAATTTCTTGTAGCAAACTTGAGTCATGATTTGACCTTCAGGAATGCTGAAGGTGCTACCCTTCTTTTTAGCGTAGCATAATCAGCCTTTTAATGTTCCCACTACTGGGAAACGGCCCATTCCTCTCTAGGAGAGGGAATGGGCCGTTATCCACCACGTGGTCCCAGTGCGGGTTGCTGAATGTCACATGTCTTAGAAATTTTAGTTCTAGGACATGCTTTCCTTCACCGTTTTGAGAGCAGTGGTGATGAAATTAATTACACGAAGTAATGCGCCTGGCTGGGTTTGAACCCGCGACCTATTACCTATTCGGAAGTCGGGGCCGTTACCACTCGGCCACGACTGCTCTCTCACCCTCTTTTTACATAGGCAAAAAATGAGAATATCTCTTCCTAGCCTCCAGTCTACCACCATCGGGGAATAGGTAAAACTGTGCTACTTAGGTCAAAATCACAAGATCTTGAAATTGGGACAAGACTTAAATTTTATTTCGCAAGCTTGCTGGCACTGTGCAAACATTTACAACGAGTTGTCTCATTGCGAGTTTTAGCAAATACTTTGGTACATACAAGGTGTGAAAATGTCAAATTGCGTAATGACACTTGTATTGGACATCGTTTATTACAGTATGGGAAGCATGGGTGGGAGGGATCACCACTGCTCTCAAAACGGTGAAGGAAAACATCGTGAGGAAACCGGCATGTCCTAGAACCAAACATTCGAAGACATATGACATTCACCAACCCGCACTGGGCCCGCGTGCTGGATTACGACCCATTCCCTCCTAGAGAGGAGGCCTGTGTCCCAACAGTGGGATCATTAAAAGGCTGATTATGAGGCCGCTGAATAAATGGCGCTGTCCAATGAAAAGGCTAGGCCGCTAGTTAAACGGTTGTTTAGCTACTGTATATATGTGTTGTGAACCAGGAGCACGGGAGTACTCCAGGTTCTTCTATCAATCGCAAAGTCCCATAGGTCAGCAATCCGACCTTACCGGACAGAGATATGGCGCCAGTTCAACGTGCTTTCCCAGGCAAGTTGATGCCACACCATGACCTTTCTAATTCCGAACTGGTACCTCCTTCTACCATAGGATATCTAGACGCACTGTAGGTTACCATCCCTACCTTCTATTCCATCAATTCGCACAAAGCGTTTCCAATCGTCTTTTGTAATGCGCACAGCAAAAGAGTGGAACTCTCTGCCTGCGTCTGTGTTTCCGAACGCATTCAACCCTGATCTCTTCAAAGTTAGAGTGAACAGGCTTCTTCTGGGTAAGCTCATTCCATCGTCGACTTTGTCTCTGTCACCTGTGACCTAGACTAGAGTCAGGAGCAAATCCATCTGACAATAAAACAATCCTTAATAACCCAAAAATCGTACACAAATACTTTGCTTTGTACCCGTTCAAACTTTACACTTCAAATTCAATAGACAGCAAACGAAATAACGCTCCTTATCAATTCACGAATGACTCATTTTAGAACATAATAATTATAATGAATTAAACTTTTTATCTACTCCCGGGCACGCTTCCGCTAAACGATAACGATTTGATTAAATAGGCGTTTTGAACTGACCAACGGTTTTTTTTTGTACGATACCTAATGTAAAAAAACGTACCTAAACAAAACTTTTTGGGCGTAGGTACCTTCGTTGTGCGTACAGCTAAGGACCCGTTCCCGCTTAGACGGTCCGTATGTTTAAACGGAAGACGAAGAAGTCATTTCATGGTTTCCTCTGGAACTGGAATTAGTTCGAAAGATTTACAACGGTTCAGGAACGCGAAGAGCATAAGGGAAGGTTCATATCTGACGGAACATATCATCGGTCGAGTGTGAACGCTCGAGTGTTTTTCTATACATATGTCTGTTCTGGCGTTACGTGACCAATAATACGCGGCGCATGTTCCGTCAGATATGAACCTTCCCTTAGGAGTAACGCGGATGAGTTTTATTTATTTATTTAATCTTTATGTACAATAGTGGTACATGGGCGGACTTAATACAATAAGGCATTCTCAGTCAGTAAGAGTCTGACACTCTCTATCCTAATAAAAAAGTGTTTCCCATTAATTATTTTGTGGACGTCAGATAGGCAGATTGGTAATCATAATCATAATTATTTATTCATTTGAAAACATGGGTAATTGTTCCATTTGTTTAATTTAATGTGATATTATCGCCATAGCAACGATATCTTCTGGCCATCTCGTTGCTGGACGGCCAACATTACTTATGCCATACTCTTCCTGCCTCTACTCTCAAACTTTGTGGAGTAGCGACTGGGTGGCTACCCAGTCACTATCTCCTTTTTTGCCTACCTATCAGAATACCGGCGGTGTTATTTTTTTAAATATCGGAGCATGTGCTGAGATAGGAACCTTTTTGGCCTCGCCACAACTGATATCAAGAGCTTTTGTGAATTTATTTTTATAGTAGTTTTCCTATTTGACGCAGCCTTGAGGCAAACAATGTACCTAATTGTTTCAATATTATTTCTCTTTCTTTATGGTGAACGTTGGTATTTTATTTTATTTTGTCTGTCTTCTTTCAAAGAAACTCCTGCGCAAAACAGCCTTGAATGAACTCCAGTTAGTGAATGAACCCACATCGCTTAGCGTCCACTATCTTCGAGAGTAATTACAACATTATTTCACGAGCGTTAAGTTTAAATGTCGAACGCGGCGACCTTCGCTCTGATAAGACGCGCAAATGTATACATAACTCTTGTTTAAGTGGCGTTTACATTGAGGACGGAACGCTGCGATTGCCATTGCCGTTCAGAGTAGCAACTGTCTTTATAGGGTTCCGTACTCAAAGGATATAACGGGACCCTTTTTTTGTATGGGAAATCATCAAATGACTTCTCCCGCTCTGGGCGGAGCGGAAGGGAGTGTCAGACTCTTACTGACTAAAACCCACCCGTGTTCCTCTTGTGCCCTTTGCGTTCCAGGGCCGCGGTGACTCTTTCGAACAAATTCCGCAACCCTAGCAGGCACTGACCCTATGGGGCTCCGTCTTTGATGCTGACGGCTCCTTGAGGCGCGCGTGGAACACAACGCGTCGTCGACTCGGCCTGGTTGCTATCGGACGGCGAGCCACCCACGCACAGCGGACGACTTGTCTCTGGAGGAGTCTGCAATGGGATCATTACTGGCATTCCATTTCAGCCCCCTTCCGAGTATATAACGGGACCCTATTACTAAGACTTCCCTGTCCGTATGTCCGTTTCTCACCAGGCTGTATCTTATGAACCGTGATAGTTACACAGTTGTAATTATTTTCACAGATGATGTATTTCTGTTGCCGCTATTAATAATTAAGAGGATACAGCAAAAAAGTCACGTTTGCTGTATATAGACGATACAGTGCGTTAAAAACACGCGTGATGTCACAACCCCCCACTCATCTATCTATCTTTGAAGCTTTTTATCTTCGTAATTTTCTATAGATTTGATAAAGCAAAAAATACGTGTCCAAAATTTTTCGATAATCTAACTGACGGACTAAATAAAACAGTATTTTTATTTCCCAGGAAAGATCCCTATTCCGAAAGCTTTCCATCAAATCAATACACGAACGTTACAGCGATTTCGCATAAATCATGAACAAGCTCCTTAACGCGAAAAACTAAACAAATGTTTAAAAAAAAATGTCTATTTGTCCTCAAACAGAGCTGAATATATTATAATGTTTACTATTGAACGACGATGTTGAAACGAGTAATGTGCTGGTTTGAAATAACTAAAATATGTTCGTAGTTGGCTTAGTCATGGTTCCATGGTAGATTTCCAATAAAATCTAACTTTGTCTCAAGTGGGACCTACAAAGTCAGTTACAGAATCTTCAGACACGGGAGAGACCTTTCAATCAATGATTACCTGGACGGGTTACCCAGTTACTGGGACGTTGGATAGACAGTTGCTCACTGGTACTCAGCTCCATCTGGTTAGACAGGAAGCTGATTCCAAGATAGTTGGGAAAGGCGATTCATCATAAGATTCCTCAAAGGCGATGGTTTTTGTGATTTGAAAGAGTAGCTCTATTCATAGACCTCATCCATTCCAGAGGGTCAAGTATCCCGTATTGTAGACATTCTGAATCTGTTCCGAGTTGAAAAATAAGTACTAGGTCTACTATGAGACGGGCCGCGTGAGAGGAAGGCAAACCACACGTCCCAGGCGCCGCAACAGAAGACGTCCCGGGCGTCGGGAGTCGCAGATCTGTTCCCGGGCACCGTAGGCGTGGGTCTGTGAAATGCGAGCGTTGGGTGGCTCGCCTTCTGATAAAATCCAGGCCCGGGTCGACGGCGCGTAAAGAGATGTCAGCATAGACGTGGCCCCCTAAGGCCAGTGCCTGTTAGGGTTGCGGAATTTGTTAGAAAGAGTCACCACGGCCCTGTGGCCGTACTACCAAGAGCTAATGCTATCACGATTCAGTGTGTGGGAAAGAGATAGTGCTATTCGTCTTGTGTAACTCCGTCTCTCTCTGACACAGGAATCATGATGGATTTAAGACGTCATGGTAGGGCTGCTAGATCACAAAGGACGTGAACACGGATGAGTTTTACTCAATGAGAGTCACTACAGTCCGTTCCGCCCACAGCGTAAGAGAGTCATGATTTTCCATAACTAAATAAAAAAGTCGACTTAGACACCGTTGATTATTCCATAAAAGGGTTTCTAACGTCCGTTGTCAACTATCTAGGGAGTTCTTTGCGCTAATCAGTCTTTTCAGCTTGAACACTAGGAACTGGTTACGGGCCACAGTTTTTAGTAACTTCAGTAGTGCTGAAACTCATTTAATTTTTATATTATAGGTAGAAAACAGGCGCATTCATTTAACACGATTCTCCCGAAAGTATGAACTACGCGCATTATAAGTTCGTAATACCTTCCCGATTGCATGTACTTGTAGCCATAATTCATAATTGCAGCCGAAAGATGTCCACGTCTGGACATAGACCTCACCCGAGTGTCGCCACATCGACTGGTCTTGTCAGCCTTCACCAGACCATAGGCCCACCTAGTGCAAGACCTTGCAACGGTTGCTTTCTGTATGTGGTCGCTACCTCCAGAAGCCTTCGACCTTGTGCTCAGTTCCGTCTTCACCATAAGGGTACAAGGGGCACGTGCCCAGGGCCCCGCTTCATTGGGGACCCCCAATTGATATTATAGGTACTGCTTAGGAAACTACCAATTAAATAAATAAATATCTTGGGACAACTCACACACGGCTATCTGATCCCAAGCTAAGCAGAGCTTGTGTTATGGTAACCAGACAACTGATATACATACTTATATAATTTATAAATACATACATATTATAGATAAATCACACCCAGACACAGAACAAACAATCATGCTCATCACACAAAGTTTGTCCTGGGTGGGAATCGAACCCACAAGCTCCGGCTTAGCAGTCAGGGCCACTAACCACTAGACCAACAGGCCCAGGCAATTCGAACCGTATTCTTTTCGCTTCTGACGAAATTCGGTCAAACCTATTCCAGGCAGGATGTCCACTGGGTAGTACGGTTACGTGGTCATACCCACGGGAATCAGCTACCTGTGCTCCGACACTTTCTTGGCCGGTTTTCAGTTTTCCAAAAGGTCCCGGACTCAGGGGCCCCTGCATGGGTTAAGACGGCCCTGCTCGTGCTGTTTTGCGAGCTATGTACTGTGCCCATTGCCACTTAAACAATGGTCAAAAATCATTAACTCTCTCTTTAATCGATTTAATTTGGATTCTATCCTTTTTGTTTCATAATTTTATTTAATTAAATTATTGTATATGTATATTTATTAATTAGTACACCTAAAACTACCTACAGTACTGTAATTCCTTTTCTCTTTAAAATCCATCCAAAGGTTGTCTTGAAAAGATCGCTTTTAGCGATAAGGCCGCCCACTGTGTCACCCTATGTAATGTTTTCTTCATTTATATTTTCTGTTACTTATATGGTGTACATAATAAAGTGTATTCTATTCTACTCTTAAGTTTTTAACCATAACTAACTGTGTTATTTTTCTGTTTGTCCACAGAGATGCACAGAGCCAAAGTGGAGGTGTGACACGATGTGTAAGGACGGATGAGGCGCCGGCGCGCGCTCTAGCGACGCGCACACTAACAAAATGTCGTTCTTTAATAATCTTAAGAAGGTAAGCAATCATCCCAGCAGATTTACATGAAGGAAAGTCCTTATTAATGGTCCGCGGATATCATCATCTGCCTAGCCTATTCCCAACTACATTGGGGTCGGCTCCCAGTCAAGCCGGATTCAACTGAATACCAGTATTTTACGTGAAGCGGCTGCCTACCAGACCTCCACAACCCATTAACTGGGGAACACGGTACTTCTTGGCAAGACTGGTGTCAGATTTTCTGGCTTCTGACAATCCGTAACGACTGCCAAAGATCTCCAAATGACAGCCGGGACCAACGACTTAACGTGCTTTCCGAGGCACGGAGAAGTCTCGTTATGTTAAGATGGTCACCCATCCACAGACCAACCTCGGCAAGCGTTGTTTAACCTAGAAGATCGACCCGTGCGGCTGTTATAATTTAGCCACGGGCTCTGGTGAAATTCTAAGTTATAATAATATAACTTTTATTTCGGGTAACAAAGAGCCATAACATATATACCTTACAGACTATCATACATATTTATATAAAAACAAAAACAATACACTATTTTATTTTACACGAAGCGTCGGCGTCGTGTTACGCTGCGTGGTGTCGCGTAGTCTTCCGCGGAATCGCCGATACACGATACCCTTCGGCCAAAACTCCTCCTTGAGGAAGGTCTCAATATGATGAGTCGGAACTCGCACCACGAACGACTTGAAATTAAAGAAAGAAAGAAAAATATTTATTTAGGACTCGCAAATTCGTGTTATGGCGCGGCTCCAACTTAAGTCACTAGTCATATTTGAGGGAAAGAGGTACTTCGACCACCGACGTCTCCGCATTATGTCATCTAGGAGAGCATGACAATGCATTATGTGTTGGTCTTGTGGTCTAATTATATGGTTGATAGCAGGTTATATGAGTTCATATCATATTGTTTTTTATTTATCTGATCTGTAGGTCAATTCGTGTTTACTTTATTGACTTAATCTAGTCTTTACAATGTTTTATAGTGAATCGATTTATGATTTCCATGTTGTATCATATTTTTTCCTTGTGTTTAATGACTTTGCATACTATTGTATAAACTTAAAACGCAACAGACAGATGTGTTGCTGGGGAGTTTGTTGCGCCACTTCTTCTTCCCAACTAAAACACTAGGAAGTGGTGACAGGTGGGCGTTTTGGGGGACTGCCTTTATGTAAAATTATGACGTTCAAAAAGTGCTGGCTCTCAGCCTAATTTGAATAAATTACTTTTGCTTTTTTGAGTCCTGGACAAGACTTAACATTACGATTCTTGCGTGATGTTCGACCAGTGTAATTAATACCTTACCTTGCAATTCAGGTGCTGCACCTAGGCGGCGGTAACGATGCGAAGAAGAAGAAGGTGTTTAATAACATCAGAGACAACAGCGACCCCTCGGAGAACTGGGACATGGTTGGCGAGCTCGGCGATGGCGCGTTTGGCAAGGTACGTTCAAAGCTTCGCATCTTTGTACTCGATTGCCCAAGAAAAGGAGTGATATGTTTTTCGGGTTCATGTAATGTATGTTTGTGAGTTTGAATAAAGATTCTATTTAGGGAAGGTTCATATCTGACGGAACATGCGCCGCGTATTATCGGTCGCGTAACGCCAGAACAGACAAATGTATAGGAAAACACTCGAGCGTTCACACTCGACGCACTAAGTTAGTCCGTCAGTTAGATTATCGAAAAATATTGGACACGTATTTTTTGCTTTATCAAAAGTATAAAAATTGACGAAGATAAAAAAACAAAGATCAGAAGTAGGGCCTCTTGACGCCTCGACGTGGTAAAAATTGTAGCTAATAGTGACGTCACACGAGTATTCAACGCACTGTATCGTCTTCGTTTTTTGTTTATGTGAAAAAAGAAAAAAAATACTTGTCCAATATTTTTTAGAAATTCATCTGACGGACTAATTAGGTTTTATTAATCGACTCAAATATGAAAAGCCACAGTAGGGTATTATGGCTTTTCGTATTTGTCATATTCCACCGATTGAGGCGTTTCACAATGTACTCAAATCCACGTGCTTCCCTCGAAACTCAGTGGCGTGCAGCGGTTCGAGTTAGGGTAGGCCAAAGAAAATCTATTCTTAATATTATAAAGCTGAAGAGTTTGTTTGTTTGTTTGTTTGAACGCGCTAATCTCAGGAACTACTGGTTCGAATTGGAAAATTCTTTTTGGGTTGAATAGACCTTTTATCGAGGAAGGCTTTAGGCTATATATCATCACGCTTAAGTCAATAGGAGCGGAGCAGCGATAAAGAATGTTTTAAAATCGGGGATTCCACGGGTACGAAGTCGCGAGCAGCAGCTAGTGTCCAAATAAATTTTAAAAAATAACCACATTATTCAGGGTTGATTTTTAATAAAAAAAAAACACCGCATTTCAACCCTGAATAATGTGGTGTGTTTTTTTTTGGTCATTTTCTCTGGCCTACCCTAACTCGAACCACTGCACGCCACTGCTCAAACTTGACCAGCTTAACTGATCTCATGAACGACGCTTACAAATTTCCAGGTGTACAAAGCGCAACACAAGCAGACGGGCCAGCTGGCCGCGGCCAAGATGTGCGTCCTAGACAACGAGGACGACCTCGCCGACTTCACCGTGGAGATCGACATCCTGTCCGAGTGCCGGCACCCCAACGTCGTCGAACTGCACGAGGCCTACTTCATCGACAACAAGCTATGGGTGAGTGATGAGCCCTATCTGATCTAATGGCTGGCCCATAGTGGCCCATGCTGGTATATACTGGCCCATGCTGGCCTATATTGGTCCATGCTGGTCCATAGTGGTCCATGCTGGCCCATAGTGATCCATGCTGGGCCATAGTGGTCCATGCTGGGCGATAGTGGTCCATGCTGGCCCATAGTGGCCCATGCTGGCCCATCGTGGCCCATGCTGGTCTATAGTGGCCCATGCTGGCCCATAGTGGTCCATGCTGGCCCATAGTGGCCCATGCTGGTCTATAGTGGTCCCTGGTGACCCACATTGATCCACGCTGGTTCATAATAACCCATGCTGAGCTTAGTCAGTCAGAATGGGGGTGATCGCTGAGTAAAATCAATATTATGATTCTATTGTCAATTATTAGATTATCAAAAAATATTGGATACTTACGTAGTTTTTGCTTTATCAAATCAATAAAAATTGACTTGTCACGTCATGGTAAAGCTGTACAGTATATGATTTTTTCATCGCACTGAAACTGAATTAAAAAAAAATACGTGTCCCATATTTTTTTTTTAACTTGATCAGACTGATTGATTAGATTTGACAACCAATTTATTGTTCTAATATTACATTTATAATTACAGATGCTCCTCGAATACTGCGACGGTGGCGCCCTCGACTCGGTGATGGCGGAACTGGAGAAAGGGCTGAACGAGATACAGATAGCGTACGTCTGTCGCGAGATGTGCCGCGGCTTGCAGTTCTTACACTCGAGGAGGGTTATACATAGGTATGTATGCGCTCGTTATATCACGAGCTGACCCGAGAACGTCACACGGACCAATCTTCAAGGTTAAGCAACTCTTGTCGAGGTCGATCTGTGGATGGGTACCTACCACCGTTTTTATAGTAGCTATGATTGGTTAAATAAATGAGAAGCTCGTGCTTACATAATAACAGCTGCACGTGTCAATCTCTAAGGTTAAGCAACTCTTGCTAAGGTTGGTCTGTGACCATCATGATGGGTGAGTAAGCTGAGTTTCCTCCGTGCCTTGGAAAGCACGTTAAGCCGTTGGTCCCGGCTGTTGTTTGTAGATCTTTGGCAGTCGTTACGGATTATCAGAAGCCAGAAAATCTGACTCCAGTCTTGCCAAGAAGTACCGTGTTACCCAGTTAATGGGTTGTGGAGGTCTGGTAGGCAGCCGCTTCATGTAAAATAATTGTATTCAGCTGAATCCGGTTTGACTGGGGGAGCCGACCCCAATATACAGTAGAGACTTGTTTAACTAGAGAACGATTAAATAAATAAATAATAAATGGTCGCAGCGTGATGTTATACAGCTGCTGCGAAATAGGAAAAATGCAATTACAGAATTCATGAAAGGATATTGTCCAAAATGGCCCTGGCCAGCAAGAAGTATCGGATAATTAATTGTTTATTTTATTATATTACTTGCGAATACTTTTGTAACACGGACTAGCTGTATGCCAAAATGAAAATTAAAAGTATTTTACGCGATTTATAACATTAATCGCCGCCATCTTCGCCAAACGTCATGTCGTGTCGCTAAAGATTAGGGATGCCCAATGCAGCACAATCGATTGTAATCGATCGATTGATTTTTTAAAGAACTGTTGTATTTCGTATAATATAAAAACCTACTAAGTATACTTTATAAATGAGGTCATACTCGATTCGTAAAAGGAGTTAGAATAATGCTGAAGTGAACAATAGCTATATATTTCCTCAGAATTTTTCAGGGTTTTAATAATCGTTTAGAAAAGTGTATGGTTTACTTCTAACTAAATGATTATTTACGACAATTTAAATAAAAATAAGGCTTCTTTTGGGTTTCACCCTAGTCGGGTAAAAAATACTTATTGTTAGGTACTGAATATATTGTAAATGTTTTCTCTAAAAAATCAATATTGCTGACTAGATACAGATGTTATTATATTACAAGTATAGAAATAAGTAAAGTAGGACATTGTCATAGTGGTATTATCTTATGGTTTGAAAAAAGGTTGACGTTATAGTTTGTAACGTATGGCGTAAAACATCGATAAATCGTATCGTTTTTGTCATCCCTATTTTTGACGTCACTAAATGGTCACTTGTCACTGTCCTGTCCGTTGCCTATGCTCTGATTATTATTTTATGTGTTTTTATCTTTGTAATTGTATGTGTTTTTGTGACTTTCGGGACTATATTGCATGTTACGACTGGGCTATTTTAACGGACTCTGATTGTTTTAAAAAACGACTTACCTGGCTGTGATTTTCGGAAGTGTCGATTATAACCTCAAAATCTGATACTTTTTTAAAAATAAATCTATTCTGCAGCTAGTCCGCTATAAAAATAGGAAACTATAGGAGTTTTCTTATAATCGACAATACAAAACATAATTTTCCGATGCTCTTGGTTCCAGGGCGAACAATGTATGGGCGCAGAGCAATGTCCTTTTGTTATTAAAATGTTAAAATAGCATAAAAGAAGGGTCACTTAACGAAAAGACGAACTTAAATTTGAATACATGACAGTTCATGATATCTGGCAGACAGGAGTGACGTCATCGTCCGTTTTCGCGAGGAAAGAAAATCAGTCTGTTTAAGATCGCAATTTTAGCAATACCAAACAAAAAAAAAACGCGGTTTTAGTCTTGCCCTGAGGTACTGCGTTTTATTCCAGTATCACTGGCTTCAAGGCGCTCGTGGCTAAAGAATAACAGCCGCGCAGATCGATCTTCAAGGTTAAGCAACGCTTGCCAAGGTTGGTCTGTGGATGGGTGACCATCTTAACATACCGAGTTTCCTCCGTGCCTCAGAAAGCACGTTAAGCCGTTGGTCCCGGCTGTCATTTGGAGATCTTTGGCAGTCGTTACGGATTGTCAGAAGCCAGAAAATCTGACACCAGTCTTGCCAAGAAGTACCGTGTTCCCCAGTCAATGGGTTGTGGAGGTCTGGTAGGCAGCCGCTCCACATTAAATACTGGTATTCAGCTGAATCCGGTATGACTGGAAGCCGACCCCAATATAGTTGGGAAAAGGCTAGGCAGATGATGACTGGCTTCAAGGCACCTTGTACAGATAAATGTACAGTAGCGTATAGTGTCGTTATTTTGCCTCGAGATGTCGCTATGTGTATTTATGCAGTTCACGACGATTGTTTTATTTTTGTTAAAGGGACCTGAAAGCGGGAAACGTGTTAGCCACAATGACGGGTGGAGTTAAATTGGGTGAGTTTCTAAAGAAATAATGTATAATTAGTAATGGAGGTTTTGATAGAACTATATCTCCTGTGTATATGCTTGAATAATAACAATGTTTTCGTACTAACCATATTAATCTTTCAGTTCTAATATTATTAATCATCTGCTAAATATGATTTCCTAATGTGATAATTTTAGTTATAAATTGTTATTGCTAACGGATATAATGTATTTATAGTGTATTTTTGGAGATAATTAGCTTATTTCAAGAACTAAATCGAATATGTACCTAACATTACAGTGCTTGGAATTTTGTTTAGTGTAATTTTACCCATTATGCCATACAAGTATTACGTAAGCACTAAAGAGGGGCGGGAGGGGTGTCTTTGATTTACTTATTTTTGATGGCATGGGGGATGGGGGGGGGGTCCGAGAGGTGATAATGATTTGGATCATCATATGGCCCGGCGTGGTCTCACCCACTGGGTTATCATCGCTCTAATAGCGAACTACTATAAGTTAATTTCTCCATAGAGTATAAATTCCGTCCTCCCCGAATTTTGCCAGCCCCTGAGCCATTGAGTGTTAAACCCCCAAAATAATAATAACTAGACTCAGCCTGTCCCTTGCTGCCCTCCCTCAATGACCCCGCTAAGCCGAGGTCCGTCCCACAGGGGATGCCCTTAGCGAGCGGTCATTTAGTATATAAGTAGTTTTAATCCCTGGCTGGGGGCCTTAAATTCATTTGAGGCCACCACAGGATTGTCCGGTTAAGCAGTAACCAGCCTTAGTGTGCTGAACTACGAGTGATCCACGACAAAACAAAACTATAAATTCGTTATATCTAGACTTCTTAATTGCTGCTTCATGAACCAATAAGGAAATCAGTACAGATTCAAAAATACTTATATAAATGTTTACGTTAGCATGGGAGGGGAGGTAAGCTTTGCTTACTTTTGCTGACGAGGACATTTTTGACGGCTCCCTCCGGCGGTCAAAAATGTTAGAAATTCCGATTACGTAATACTTGAACGGCCCCATTAAGTTAAATGCTGAAAGTCCAGTAGTCTCTACGCGCGAAAGTGTTGCATATTCTAAAAGAAAAATCAATTTAGTCGACTAACTTGTTGTAGCCTGAAACTTCTGATTCAAACTCAGGTGTTTTTATATGTAACATCTTGCCTCTCGCTCTCCTGAAATCTGTGGGAGTGGTTTCGTGAAACGTGGAACGGAAGTGTGTAACAGGAGGCTGGGGAAGCGCGCGCTGTTGATTTGACCAATGAGCGCGCGCTATTTGATTTGACCAATGAGCGCGCGCTGTTTCATTTGACCAATGATCGCGCGCTGTTTGATTTGACCAATGATCGCGCGCTGTTTGATTTGACCAATGATCGCGCGCTGTTTGATTTGACCAATGAGCACGCGCTGTTTGATTTGACCAATGATCGCGCGCTGTTTGATTTGACCAATGAGCACGCGCTGTTTGATTTGACCAATGCGCGCGCTGTTTGATTTGACCAATGATCGCGCGCTGTTTGATTTGACCAATGAGCACGCGCTGTTTGATTTGACCAATGCGCGCGCTGTTTGATTTGACCAATGAGCGTGCGCTATTTGATTAGACCAACGAGCGCGCGCTATTTGATTTGACCAATGAGCGCGCGTTACTTGATTTGACCAATGAGCGTGCGCTATTTGATTAGACCAACGAGCGCGCGCTATTTGATTTGACCAATGAGCGCGCGTTACTTGATTTGACCAATGAGCGTGCGCTATTTGATTAGACCAACGAGCGCGCGCTATTTGATTTGACCGATGAGCGCGCGCGGTGCTAGAGGTGCCTGGTACCCAACCACTTCGGTCTGAAATATAATCAGCCTTTTAACGTTCCCACTGCTGGGACACAGGCCTCCTCTCTAGGAGAGGGAATGGGCCGTAATCCAGCACGCGGGCCCAGTGCGGGTTGCTGAATGTCACATGTCTTCGAAGTTTTGGTTCTAGGACATGCCGGTTTCCTCACGATGTTTTCCTTCACCGTTTTGAGAGCAGTGGTGATGAAATAAATCACACTAAGTAATACGCCTGGCTAGGTTTGAAACCAGCTAGGCCACCACTGCTCTTGGTCTGAAATAATCTGTTTAAAAAGAATTGCATTACTCAAAGTGTAATTTAAATCAAAAACATTTTTCACTTCGAAGAATCAGTTCAAGTAATTGCTCTATATATACAGTGTGAAATCTTAATGGTTGTTTTCCCGCGGCAGGACGATTACCCATCAGTAGTACTATCGAAACACAAAGTTAAACTAAAAAAATAAATGTTTTTTTTTTTTCAAATCATTAAAAAAGTGTTCATAAACTCGAAAGAGCGAGAATCAATAGTAGTGCACTAGACATAAAGTAGGTAGATACCTAAATGAGACGCACGTACCGCCGCGTACCTACATATCGCGCGATGCACTACTGTTGGTTCAAGTCGCTTTCGAGTTTTGTTTATCACAATTGTTAATCTGCCATTTATGGAGTCTAATATTTTTTATATATATAAATCGATTGTATTACCGATACAAACTCATTTCGCTTCGGGAAAACAACCATTAAAATTTCACACTGTATATTTCAGGATATACTTTAGTATTAATGTTGTTCATTACCAAAGTGAGATGTAAGATGTTACTCTTCATATACGACTACTATAAGGCTCGCTCGTTTTTCTGTTTAGAGAGCGTTCAAGTATTACGTAACGCAATTTTTGAAGATTTTTGACCCCCCCTCCTCCTCTTGTAACGCACCGTAACGTTTTTCTGTACCCCCTCTCTAAACGTTACGTAACACTCAAGTGACAATTTTTACCCTAAAGTCGCAAGTTATGTTATAGTTATTATCTTTGGTATAGTTTTAGTTGACTTAAAAGAGAACAAATTAAACATGACGAGCAGACTAATACAATCGCGGGATTCCCCGTAAAACGTAAATGAAAAGGGTTGCCAATTTGGGAGTTATGATTCCCTAATTCCTTATTTGAAAAAAAAAAAAACAATGTTACAAACGTGTTGTAAGAAAGACCCCCTCCCGCCCCTGTAACGCACCGTAACGTTTTACGAGACACCCCCTCCCGCCCCTGTAACGCACCGTAACGTTTTACGAGACACCCCCTCCCGCCCCTGTAACGCACCGTAACGTTTTACGAGACACCCCCTCCCGCCCCTGTAACGCACCGTAACGTTTTACGAGACACCCCCTCCCACCCAAATTGCGTTACGTAATACTTGAACGCCCCCTTACTCCCCTTCTTTTTTGGTACTGGAACAGATTAGTAACGATAGCTTGAACAATAGGGATGTTTCCTGAGTAAAAAATATATGATTATGTTTAGTCCGTCAGTTAGATTATAGAAAAATATTGGACACGTATTTTTTCCTTTATCAAATCTATAAAAACTGACGAAGATACAAAGCATCAAAGATCAGGAGTGGGAGCGTGTGATGTTACGGCTCGTTAAAAATTGTAGCGAGTAGTGACGTCACACGAGTTTTCAACGCTCTGTATCGGCTTCATTTTTTGTTTACGTGAAAAAAGAAAAAATACGTGTCCAATATTTTTTGGAAATCTATCTGACGGACTAATTAGATTTTTTTAGTCAACTACCCTATTCCTACTTGGGACTGGTCACCGGGAGACACTCGCGGTCAGTCATACATAGAGACATGAAGCATATTCTTTATGGTCCACTTCAAATCTCTGTGTATGATTGGTTGAGTTTTGTCTATGCTTCTCAGCTGACGGCGGCTGGGTATGTATTTGTATGTAACGTTTGTGTATTATGTAGCTTTTTATATGTTTTAGCTTTTATAAGTAAATTATTATCGTTAAACTAACCGTTCTTTACTATTTAACTAATGCTGTGTTTTTGGTTTTCGAATTTACGTATGAAAAATTGGAACTCTCTTTGGATCATGAGTCTGTCTATACGTCTGTCACGCGCAGTTTGCTCCTAATCAACTGGACAGATTCAAATGAAATTTTGAACACGTATTTTTCTGTGTTTGACTCAAAATTGTATATACGCATAACGCAAATAAAGATTTTAAGTGTGATGTCACTTTCGCAGGATCAATAAGAAAATATTAGAAAATTTACCACATCTTAAAAGTAAAATTTTAAGTAAAAAATATCGAACAATTTCTTTACTTACAGATTACAGGTGAACCTATGTCACATAGCAGTTAGAAAAACTGTGTTTTGATTTTAATTTAATAAGTTAGTTGAATAAAAAAATCTAATTAGTCTGTCAAATAGATTTCCAAAAAATATTGTGACACGTATTTTTTATTTTTTTCGAGTAGGTAAATAAAAAACAAAGACGCTACATTGCGTTGAAAATTCGCGTGACGTCAGTACTCGCTACAATTTTTACGACGCCGTGACGTCACGAGCCCCCACTCCTGATCTTTGAAGCTTTTTATCATCGTCATATTTTATAGATTTGATATAGCAAAAAATACGTGTCCAATATTTTTTAATAATCTAACTGACGGACTAAATAGAATCCCTATTATATGTACATACTTATATGTTCCCACTCTGCTCAAATGTGATCCCCGTATTTCTTCAGTAAATATTTAAGCTATCTTATACATTATCATTTTAATATATTTCCAAGTCATATTGCTTCCTATAAACTAACACTGTCCAATTTTGGTTTCCAAATTTGGTTCTAGGAAATGCGATCCCCGTATTTATTCAGCAAATATTTAAGCTATCTTATATATTATAACTAGCTTATGCCCGCGACTTCGTTCGCGTGGAGTTCCATACAAAATGTTAACCCCTTTTTCACCCCCTTAGAGGACGAATTTTCAAAAATCCTTTCTTAGCGGATGCCTACGTCATAATATCTACCTGCATGCCAAATTTCAGCCCGATCCGTTCAGTGGTTGGGGCTGTGCGTTGATAGATCACTATGTCAGTCAGTCAGTCCCTTTTGAGTTATTAAATATATATTTAGATTTTAATACGATTCCAAGTCATATTGCTTGCTATAAACTAACATTCTCCAATTCACTTGCAGCGGATTTCGGCGTATCAGCAAAGAACAAATCGACGTTACAAAAGCACGACACGTTCATCGGGACGCCGTACTGGATGGCGCCAGAGGTCGTGCTGTGTGAGACTTTCAGAGATCACCCTTACGATTTTAAGGTATGCTGTTGTTGAATTACTGTTGCTGCTGTTGTTGAGGAGCTCGTGGCTAAATAGGGTATTTTACTGTAAAAATCTAATTAGTCCGTCTGATAGATTTCCAAAAAATATTAGACACGTATTTTTTCTTTTTTCACGTAAGCAAAAATGAAGACTATACAGTGCGTTGAAAACTCACGTGACGTCACGTCGCTGGTAAAAATTGTAGCAACGTAGTGACGTCACGTGAGTTTTCAACGCACTGTATCGTCTTCATTTTTTGCTTACGTGAAAAAAGAAAAAATACGTGTCTAATATTTTTTGGAAATCTATCAGACGGACTAATTAGATTTTTACAGTTAAATACCCTATTATAACAGCCGCACAAACTCAAACTCAAAACGTTTATTTCAATTAGGCCATTAACGGCACTTTTTAACGTCATCAATAAAAAATATCATAAATTAAGTGACTCTAGCGTCCATTCGCAAAGGTAGATTCTTATGGAGAAGAACGGACGAGAAACTCCATAGTTGAGTAACTATGGAGTTTCTCGTCCGTTCTTCTGTTCGTCAGGACTTTATTGAGTACTGCTATACCGTGATAATAATAAATGTTTTTTCGTCTTAATTTATTATGGACTCGTTTATTTATTCCAAAAAATATAAATGTATTTTCACCGGCATAAAAGCTCTTTGTGTGCACAAGAAAATAAATGCAGTTAGGTACTAACTTACCTTTGTAGGGGTAATTTTACTATTTATTTATTTATGTTAATACGGTTTGTGGACCAATTACATTAACACATACAGTAAACATATCATAATCATAAAAAAGACAACAAAAACTTAAAACAAAAATATTATAAACAAAACGCAAGTTATAAATTTATGCACTAGTGTGTTATAGTTCGGTTTATGGCCCTAAGAACGATGTAATAAGGCTCACTTTACGAGTATTGAAAATTGTATAAGACTAGATAATATGTTTCCAGGTCGACATCTGGTCTCTGGGCATAACTCTGATCGAGTTCGCTCAGATGGAGCCGCCGAACCACGAGATGACGCCGATGCGGGTGCTGCTCAAGATACAGAAGAGCGAGCCGCCCACGCTGGACCAGCCCTCCAGGTGGAGCAAGTGCTTCAACGACTTCATATCTAAGGCTCTTGTCAAGGTAACACTCGTAGCTTTAATATTACTGGTCTTCTCTGTGAGAGGAACTGGGCTGTGCCCGAAACCACCACCATCCACTCGTCTCAAAACTTCCTTAATTCGACTCGAAATTTCCTCCACTCGACTCGAAACTTTCTCAAAAGAAAATTCATAATGGTCGATCATTGTTCGGTCAATGGTCTCGTAATACTTTTTGATAACCGAGATATTAAAAGAAATGACTGCAAAACGACGTTCTAATGGTAGGTCACTGATCAAAGGAACTGTCAAAATTTTAGCAGATTACCACATCCGTCTGTCATTCATTTGTCATTATGTACGAGATTACCATTCTATGCCATTTCTTTCAATGGAGTGTCAGTGGTTGACCATTGGAAAGTCATAATGACGCTTTTATATTAGTAGATTACCAAACTTGCCAAAATCGACCATTATGAGGTCAATGATAGACCATTTTGACACGATTGTAATAGCAGATTTGAGACCCTGCCGGCGTACCATGACGTCTTAAAACGTGAGTCTCCCGAGCGAGAAAAAGGGATGGAGCTATATAAGGTGTACTAGTATTTCGCTTGGGGGCGCGAGTTGCAAGCAACCCGCGGTGTCTTTTTAGTATTTTTAGTAACAATTATTATCTCTACAATGTCAGATTTCTGAGTTACGCAAAGGGGTTGAAAGAAGGGGGTTGAAAAGGGTTGAATTTTTTTGGCCATATATTCATCCAGATGTCCTCTATACAACCCCGAAGAGCATTTTTCTCTACAATGTCAGGTTTCTGAGTTACGCAAAGGGGTTGAAGAAGGGGGTTGAAAAGGGTTGAATTTTTTTTAGCCATATTTTCATCCAGATGCCCTCTATACAACCCCGAAAACCATTTTTCTCTACAATGTCAAGTTTCTGAGATACTCAAAGGGGTTGAATGTAGGGGGTTGAAAAGGGATGAATAGGGTTGAATTTTTTATTGGCCATATACTCATCCAAACACCCTCTATACAACCCCGAAAACCATTTTTCTCTTCGACGTCAGGTTTCTGAGATAAGCAATGGGGTTGAAAGAAGGGGGTTGAAAAGGGGTAGTTTCAGATTTTTCCCATACTCACCCCGCCACCTTCTATACAACCCCATAAAAAGTTTTCCCCTCCTAGCGCGGGAACTGGGAGAACAATTATGTCAATCAGTCAATCAGTGAGTGGTTTTTTAATTATATATAATATAATAACTAGTATTTCGCTTGGGGGCGCGAGTTGCAAGCAACCCGCGGTGTCTTTTTAGTATTTTTAGTAACAATTATTATCTCTACAATGTCAGATTTCTGAGTTACGCAAAGGGGTTGAAAGAAGGGGGTTGAAAAGGGTTGAATTTTTTTTTGGCCATATATTCATCCAGATGTCCTCTATACAACCCCGAAGACCATTTTTCTCTACAATGTCAGGTTTCTGAGTTACGCAAAGGGGTTGAAAGAAGAGGGTTGAAAAGGGTTGAATTTTTTTTAGCCATATTTTCATCCAGATGCCCTCTATACAACCCCGAAAACCATTTTTCTCTACAATGTCAAGTTTCTGAGATACTCAAAGGGGTTGAATGTAGGGGGTTGAAAAGGGATGAATAGGGTTGAATTTTTTATTGGCCATATACTCATCCAAACACCCTCTATACAACCCCGAAAACCATTTTTCTCTTCGACGTCAGGTTTCTGAGATAAGCAATGGGGTTGAAAGAAGGGGGTTGAAAAGGGGTAGTTTCAGATTTTTCCCATACTCACCCCGCCACCTTCTATACAACCCCATAAAAAGTTTTCCCCTCCTAGCGCGGGAACTGGGAGAACAATTATGTCAATCAGTCAATCAGTGAGTGGTTTTTTAATTATATATAATATAATAATAACTAGTATTCCGCTTGGGGGCGCGAGTTGCGAGCAACTCGCGGTGTCTTTTTAGTATTTTTTGACTAACAACAAAGGGGTTGAAAGTAGGGGGTTGAAAAGGTTTGAATTTTTATTGGCCATTAACTCACCCAGATACCCTCTATACAACCCCGAAAACCATTTTTCTCTACAATGTCAGGTTTCTGAGATATGCCAAGGGGTTGAAAGTAGGGGGTTGAACAGGGTTAAATTTTTTATTGGCCATATACTCATCCAGACACCCTCTATACAACCCCGAAGACCATTTTTCTCTACAATGTCAAGTTTCTGAGATACGCAAAGGGGTTGAAAGTAGGGGGTTGAAAAGGGTTGAATTTTTTATTGGCCATATACTCATCCAGACACCCTCTATACAACCCCGAAGACCATTTTTCTCTACAATGTCAAGTTTCTGAGATAAGCAAAGGGGTTGAAAGTAGGGGGTTGAAAAGGGTTGAATAGGGTTGAATTTTTTACTGGCCATATACTCATCCAGACTCCCTCTATACAACCCCGAAAACCATTTTTCTCTAAAATATCAGATTTCTGAGATACGCAAAGGGGTTGTAAAAAGGGGGTTAAAAAGGGGTAGTTTTTTTTTTCGTTTTCTACTCATCCAAACACCCTCTATACAACCCCGAAAACCATTTTTCTCTTCGACGTCAGGTTTCCGAGATAAGCAATGGGGTTGAAAGAAGGGGGTTGAAAAGGGGTAGTTTCAGATTTTTCCCATACTCACCCCGACACCTTCTATACAACCCCATAAACAGTTTTCCCCTCCTAGCACGGCAAGTGGGAGAACAATTATGTCAATCAGTCAGTGAGTGGTTATTTAATTATATATAATATAATAACTAGTATTTCGCTTGGGGGCGCGAGTTGCAAGCAACCCGCGGTGTCTTTTTAGTATTTTTAGTAACAATTATTATCTCTACAATGTCAGATTTCTGAGTTACGCAAAGGGGTTGAAAGAAGGGGGTTGAAAAGGGTTGAATTTTTTTTTGGCCATATATTCATCCAGATGTCCTCTATACAACCCCGAAGACCATTTTTCTCTACAATGTCAGGTTTCTGAGTTACGCAAAGGGGTTGAAAGAAGAGGGTTGAAAAGGGTTGAATTTTTTTTAGCCATATTTTCATCCAGATGCTCTCTATACAACCCCGAAAACCATTTTTCTCTACAATGTCAGGTTTCTGAATTACGCAAAGGGGTTGAAAGAAGGGGGTTGAAAAGGGTTGAATTTTTTTTGGCCATATTTTCATCTAGACACCCTCTATACAACCCCGAAGACCATTTTTCTCTACAATGTCAAGTTTCTGAGATACGCAAAGGGGTTGAAAGTAGGGGGTTGAAAAGGATGGAATAGGGTTGAATTTTTTACTGGCTATATACTCATCCAGACACCCTCTTTACAACCCCGAAGACCATTTTTCTCTACAATGTCAAGTTTCTGAGATACGCAAAGGGGTTGAAAGTAGGGGGTTGAAAAGGGTTGAATTTTTTATTGGTCATATACTCATCCAGACACCTTCTATACAACCCCGAAAACCATTTTTTTCTACAATGTCAGGATTCTGAGATACGCAAAGGGGTTGAAAGTAGGGGGTTGAAAAGGGTTGAATTTTTTATTGGCCATATACTCATCCAGACACCCTCTATACAACCCTGAAGACCATTTTTCTCTACAATGTCAAGTTTCTGAGATACGCAAAGGGGTTGAAAGTAGGGGGTTGAAAAGGGTTGAATAGGGTTGAATTTTTTATTGGCCATATACTCATCCAGACACCCGCTATACAACCCCGAAGACCATTTTTCTCTAAAATGTCAGATTTCTGAGATACGCAAAGGGGTTGTAAAAAGGGGGTTGAAAAGGGGTAGTTTTTTTGTTCGTTTTCTACTCATCCAAACACCCTCTATACAACCCCGAAAACCATTTTTCTCTTCGACGTCAGGTTTCTGAGATAAGCAATGGGGTTGAAAGAAGGGGGTTGAAAAGGGGTAGTTTCAGATTTTTCCCATACTCACCCCGACACCTTCTATACAACCCCATAAAAAGTTTTCACCTCCCAGAACGGGAAGTGGGAGAACAATTATGTCAATCAGTGAGTGAGTGAGTGGTTATTTAATTATATATAATATAATAACTAGTATTTCGCTTGGGGGCGCGAGTTGCAAGCAACCCGCGGTGTCTTTTTAGTATTTTTTGACTAACAATTATCAATATATCCTTGTGAAAATAATAATTTGTGTCAAGTTTCTGAGATACGCAAAGGGGTTGAAAGTAGGGGGTTGAAAAGGGTTGAATTTTTCATTGGCCGTATACTCATTCAGATACCCTCTATATAACCCCGAAAACCATTTTTCTCTTCAATGTCAAGTTTCTGAGATACGCAAAGGGGTTGAAAGTAGGGGGTTGAAAAGGGTTGAATAGGGTTGATTTTTTTATTTCCCATATACTCACCCAAATACCCTCTATACAACCCCGAAAACCATTTTTCTCTAAAATGTCAGATTTCTGAGATACGCAAAGGGGTTGTAAAAAGGGGGTTGAAAAGGGGTAATTTTTTTTTCGTTTTATACTCATCCAGCACCCTCTATACAAGCCCGAAAACCATTTTTCTCTTCGACGTCAGGTTTCTGAGATAAGCAATGGGGTTGAAAGAAGGGGGTTGAAAAGGGGTAGTTTCAGATTTTTCCCATACTCACCCCGACACCTTCTATACAACCCCATAAAAAGTTTTCCCCTCCTAGCACGGCAAGTGGGAGAACAATTATGTCAATCAGTCAATCAATCAGTCAATCAGTCAGTGGTTTTTTAATTATATATAATATGACTAGTATTTCGCTTGGGGGCGCGAGTTGCAAGCAACTCACTGTGTCTTCTAAGTATTTTTACTCACCCAGATACCCTCTATGCAACCCCGAAGACCATTTTTCTCTACTGTATCAGGTTTCTGAGATACGCAAAGGGGTTGAAAGAAGGGGGTTGAAAAGGGTTGAATTTTTTTTGGCCATATTTTCATCCAGACACCCTCTATACAACCCCGAAGACCATTTTTCTCTACAATGTCAAGTTTCTGAGATACGCAAAGGGGTTGAAAGTAGGGGGTTGAAAAGGGTTGAATAGGGTTGAATTTTTTATCGGCCATATACTCATCCAGATACCCTCTATATAACCCCGAAGACCATTTTTCTCTACAATGTCAGGTTTCTGAGATACGCAAAGGGGTTGAAAGTAGGGGGTTGAAAAGGGTTGAATTTTTTTTTCGTTTTTTACTCATCCAAACACCCTCTATATAACCCCGAAAACCATTTTTCTCTTCGACGTCAGGTTTCTGAGATAAGCAATGGGGTTGAAAGAAGGGTGTTGAAAAGGGGTAGTTTCAGATTTTTCCCATACTCACCCCGACACCTTCTATACAACCCCATAAAAAGTTTTCCCCTCCTAGCACGGCAAGTGGGAGAACAATTATGTCAATCAGTGAGTGAGTGGTTATTTAATTATATATAATATAACTAGTATTTCGCTTGGGGGCGCGAGTTGCAAGCAACCCGCGGTGTCTTTTTAGTATTTTTGACTAACAATTATTATCTCTACAATGTCAAGTTTCTGAGATACGCAAAGGGGTTGAAAGTAGAGGGTTGAAGAGGATTGAATAGGGTTGAATTTTTTAGTGGCCATATACTCATCCAGACACCTTCTATACAACCCCGAAAACCATTTTTCTCTACAATGTCAGGTTTCTGAGATACGCAAAGGGGTTGAAACAAGGGGGTTGAAAAGGGTTGAATAGGGTTGATTTTTTTACTGGCCATATACTCATCCAGACACCCTCTATACAACCCCGAAAACCATTTTTCTCTAGAATGTCAGGTTTCTGAGATACGCAAAGGGGTTGAAACAAGGGGGTTGAAAAGGGTTGAATAGGGTTGATTTTTTTATTGGCCATATACTCATCCAGATGCCCTCTATACAACCCCGAAAACCATTTTGCTCTAAAATGTCAGATTTCTGAGATACGCAAAGGGGTTGTAAAAAGGGGGTTGAAAAGGGGTAGTTTTTTTTTTTCGTTTTCTACTCATCCAGACACCCTCTATACAAGCCCGAAAACCATTTTTCTCTCCGACGTCAGGTTTCTGAGATAAGCAAAGGGGTTGAAAGAAGGGGGTTGAAAAGGGGTAGTTTCAGATTTTTCCCATACTCACACCGACAACTTCTATACAACTCCATAAAAAGTTTTCCCCTCCTAGCACGGGAAGTGGGAGAACAATTATGTCAATCAGTGAGTGAGTGGTTATTTAATTATATATAATATAATAACTCTATCCCTCTTTTTCTCTCACTCACGTTTTAACACCTCATGGTACGCCCGCTGGTCTTCTCTCTGAGAGGAACTGGGCTATAGAATAGCTTTATTTCGGATACAAATATCCATAATAGAGTTAGTAACATACAAAAATAACTTATTGTCTCGTGTTTGTAAAAATCAATCTCCGAGTACTAAGAGTACAAATACTGTCATCGTCTAAAGCTTGCTCAATACAAAGAAAAAAATAACACTCCTTTTTTTGGGCAGTCTTATAAAAAAGGTATCAAATAAATATCTATTTATTTATTTATTTTATTAAAATATTTTCATTGCAGTCGGGGGACTGTTCCTTTTTTTTTTGTTTACTATTTTTGTCGTGTTTTGTGCGAGTCCCAAATAAACATTTTTCTTTCTTTCTCTAAATAGTTCTCTACAGGTCCCCCGATTGCAATGAAAACATTATTATCTATCTTGTTTTTAAACTTTTTAGTTCAATTTTCGACATGACAGGTGCGTTTTTTTTTTAAATTGTTTGTTTAACCCCACCATCACCCACAGGACCCAGAGAAGAGGCCGACAGCGGTTGAGCTGATGAAGCATGAATTTGTCAACGGGAAGCTTGATGCCAAGCCGCTGAGGGACCTACTGCTGGAGTACAGGGCTGAGGTCGTGGAGGAAGAGGTGCTGGACGATGATTCGGAGGTCAGTTGAATGATTAAATGGAGATTTGGAATGTTACGTAAAATCTTTGGCGGGAATAGGGATGTTTCCTGAGTAAAAAATATATGATTATGTTTAGTCCGTCAGTTAGATTATAGAAAAATATTGGACACGTATTTTTTCCTTTATCAAATCTATGAAAACTGACGAAGATACAAAGTATCAAAGATCATGAGTGGGGGCTTGTGACATCACGGAGTGGTAAAAATCGTCGCACGAAGTGACGTCACACGAGTTTTCAGCGCACTATATCGTCTTGGTTTTTTATTTACGTGAAAAAATTAAAAATATGTGTCCAATATTTTTGGGAAGTCTATCTTACGGACTAATTACATTTTTTTAGTCAACTACTCTATTGTCGCACGCTTAATAATAAACCGGAATAAGACAAAAATTCACTTTTTTGGGAAATCGCGGTCAAAGTTTGAGTATCGTATGATAAATGATTTTATTTTTGTAAGTAGGTTGTAAAAAACACTTTTACACGTCAATCTTTTTTTTTTTGGTCGTTATAAGACTAGATGAGGCCGGTGATATGAAAATGCATTGTCGCGCGCTTTTGTAGAAAAGAGAGGGGTTATCTAACAATAGGCCATTTTGATGTCTTTCGCATGACGGAATTGTACCTATAGATTCTTCGAGCGGAGCTAGTTCGTTTTTTTTTTAAAACGTGAAAATCCTTAATTTTTGACATATTCCGGTTTATTATTAAGCATGCGTTGTGTTGAAAGAAGCTTGCTTAATTTATAAAACTCATAGATACTTTCAATGTTCAAACTTTAAAATTTTTAGGGTTCCGTGCCTCTAAAGGAAACAACGGAACCCTTTTAGGATCCCTTTGTTAAGACCTGTTATCTCGGTAACGCGTGGAGGTATCGTGTTGGTCACAGTCCTTTGAAGCTGTCAAATGTATGAATTTGTAAAATGTAAAAATCAAATTACTAGGTTTACGTAAAAAAAAAAGATAGGGCCTTTTATGCCGCAAGAAAAGTATGTTTTGAACACTCTCAAGGAAATCAAAATTTATGCTACAAGTAGGTACAGGGAAAAATCTGAAAACTATACATTTGTAATTAAATCATAAATACGCGACAAATCTGTACGGAACAGTGAACGCAAATAAAACATGGAAGCATTCCTTACTCAAAAAAATGACCCAAAGCACATTGCGCCGCGGTACCGATTGCGCCGCTCACGTGTTTAGTTACACGGCCTATTCGTTACATGGTAATTTAAACCCGAATACTTGGGAAATAAGGTCAATTTTTAACTGTGCATCGTATTAGCAAGAATGTTGGTGTGGTTCGGCGAATCAGCGACGAGGTTTCGATGTGTGAGTTTGTTTGGATTTTTGGGTCACGATTCGCGCTTAGATCCCTTGAAGTAATGCTTCCATGTTTTATTTGCGTTCACATGTACGGAACCTGTACAAGTATTGAAAGATGTAGCAGAGTACAAAATAAATAAAAAACTGAAATAAAGAGCTTTGAATTGAGCATTGCGAATAACTAACAAATCTTGGATACAAAAACTGCCCATGTGGTTAATAACATGTTTTAATTTATTCCATAACTACATTTAAAAAAAAACAATTTTTTTTTATCATTCCGTTGGATTAAAAAAAAAATATTGGACACGTATTTTTTGTCATTTCAATTATTAAAAAAATTATAAAGATAAGGCGCATTAAAGTTCAAGAGTGTGGGCTGGTGACGTCACTTCGCTGGTAAAAAAATGCAGTACGTAGTGACGTCACACGAGTTTTCAACGCACTGTATCGTCTTCATTTCTTGTTTACATTACATAAGTAAAAATACGTGTCCAATGGTTTTTTCAGTAAACCAAGATATTTCCCTGATGATCGTTTGAAAGATTCGTAAATATTTTTATTTATAAATCCATTTCAGATCTTATTGTCTAAGAACGAATATCTATTTTTAGAATATATAATTAAAATAATACGTGTATCTATTTATAAAAAGTAATACTAACACTGTGTGTATGCTTCTATTGCACGCTTACTAACCCGCTTGCCTCTTTTCGATGCGACTCTTATCAATGTATAGTCGAAATCGAGGAGAGGCAAGAAAAACAAGGAGCAGTACCAGAGAATTGGTTAGTATATAATGTTGATATAATTATGTAAGATGATATTATTTATAATATGAAATTTAATTCAGTATCTTAGAAAATTATCATGTGTTTGACCAACAAGCTGAAGCTCATTTGACAAAGATCAAAGTCGATTGCAAAAAATATTTTCACTAGTAAACGAACTGCAACTACATCACTTGCATGTCAAAATCAATAGCCTAGCCTTTTGACAACTTAATCAAGGTTAAGTCCACTCTTGTCAAGGTTACCACCCATCCACAGACGATCTTGGCAAGCGTTGCGTAACCTTGAAGATCGACCAGCGTGACTGTCATTATGCAAATTATCTAAGATTCTGAATGACACCCTAGCTGCCCAATGAGAGCTTGTTGAGATGTTGGTCGAGGCTCTTGGCAATTATGCCATTTTCCGTCACGACTATCCTGTGGCGTGCAGTGGTTCGAGTTAGGGTAGGCCAGAAAATAATGTCCAAAAAAAAACCTCTTTTTTGTTTTTAAATAGGCAATTTAAAAAAAATAAAAAAAAACTCATTTCATTAAAAATCAACCCTGAATAATGTGGTTATTTTTTAAAATTTATTTGGACATTTTCTCTGGCCTACCCTAACTCGAACCACTGCACGCCACTGCGACTATCGGCACAATGACTGCTGTGTTCACATCCCACATTGCACCCTTAGAATGAAAGAGACCCATCTCAAAAATTGCATTTTTTGTCAAACGAGCAAAAATTAAAATCTTTAAAAAGTGTTGTGTAAAAATACAAATATCTCCCGAGACCTATGTACGAGCTGTCCCTTTCGGAATCTTTTTCAGCACTGGGTTTTACAGTACATTTTTTACGTTGAGTTTATAGCAAAAATCCATGTAAAAGAAATTTTGAGTTAAGCCCCTTTTATTCTGAGAGTGCGACATGTCGACAACCTCGCGAGCCAAGTCAAAATACTTCGATTGTTTATCTTTCTCAGCCTTCACGAGGTTCTCGTCATGCGGGACTGCTATAGGGGCCATTCGAGTATTACGTAAGCACTAAAGGGGGCCGGTGGGGGGGGGGTTCTTGATTTGCTTATTTTTGATGACATGGGGGATGGGGGGATTCATGATGTTATTACGTCAGCGATATTGATTTTAACGGCCGAAACCAATAACCGATCTATCACATACTGGAGATAGAAAAACAAATGAAACAACAGAAAAATTATATAGGTTTTCTGTTGTTTCATTTGTTTTTCTATCTCCAGTATGTGATAGATTGGTTATTGGGTTCGGCCGTTAGTCGATTATGGTTTGAACACATGGCCATCCGACGAGGTCTTACCCACTGGGCTATCAACGCCCTAATAGCGAACTTAATTTCAGACTGTAAATTCTTTATTTCGAGAATTATTAACTGCTGCTTCATGAACCAGCAAGGAAACCAGAACAGATTCAATAATACTTATAAATATGTTTACGTAAGCGTGGGGAGGGGGGGTAAGAGCCTTGCTTACTTTTGCTGACGAGTGGTGGGGCTGAGGGGTGGGGGCGGTCAAAAATGTCAAAAATTCTGCTTACGTAATACTTAAACGGCCCCATCAACAATCTGAATTATTTATTTATTTTATTTTTAGTAAATATTTATTTATTTGTATTATTTATCTCCCATTGGAAATGCCTAAACCAATCGATGGAACAATTTCTACCTCTTTTCCGCGGCGGGCCCCGAACGTAATATTAATTATTTTACAAACAATCATTGTTTCACATAAAAGAAGAAATATCTGCCTACATCTAAGAATAGTAGACCCCCCATTGTTATCTGGGTCCACCAAGCTATTAATTTCAGAGCCCCAAGTCTGCTATTTTTTCATTCCAACATGATCCCATTGTCATTTTGCTAAAAGTTCGTAATCTGCTAAATTCATAATGGTCGATCATTGGTCGGTCAATGGTCTCGTAATAGAATCGCGGTAGAATGACATTGTCGTATTGCCATTATTATAAAACCCGTAAGTAGAGATGATTAGCGAAAAAAGATAACTAAATTATTATAATATAATACTCTATTAATTAGCTATCTTGTTCATGAACTGAGCGAATTATTAACTTACTAGCAGCACCCCGCAGTTTCAACCGCGTAGTTCCCGTTCCCGTAGGAATACGGGGATAAAATATACCCTATGTCACCCGGGGATAGTGTAGCTTCCCAACAGTGAAAGAATTTTTCAAATCGGTTCAGTAGTTTCGGAGCCTATTTGATGCAAACAAACAAACAGTCAAATCTTTCCTCTTTGCAATATTAGTATAGATTGATATACATGAGTTGTACAATAATTGTTGGTTGGTGGTTTCGTAAGTCGAAGCTTGATATGTTATCTCATTTGTTATTTATTTATTTTAAATTTTAAAATATTGTATTTTGAAATTAGGCTTGATAAGTTTTTTATGTCACTGGATAATTGCAAACTACGTGACAATAAAATATCGCGTGCAATTGTAAAATTATTTCTCGGATATTTTTGAAATTATTGAACTTGATATTTAATGTAGTCAAAATTATCTGTTCGAGACTTTATAATTTAATGATATATAAAATTAATAAATAAAAATTAATACTAAAAATAATTAGTGGTAACGGCCCCGACTTACGAAGGTTGCGGGTTCATACCCAGCCAGGCGCATTACTTTGTGTAATTAATTTGATCACCACTGCTCTCAAAACGGTGACGGAAAACATCGTGAGGAAACCGGCATGTCCTAGAACCAAAAATTCGAAGACATGTGACATTCAGCAACCCGCACTGGGCCCGCGTGCTGGATTACGGCCCATTCCCTCTCCTAGAGAGGAGGCCTGTGTCCCAGCGGTGGGAACATTAGAAGTTATATAAAAATATATATATATAGAACCAAAATCGAAGTGAGTAGTACAAAAACATGTACATTTTATTTTTCCTAAATAATAACCTACCACTGAAGTTCACATTGTGGAATACAAATAAATATATTGAGTCTTGAGTATTATCACGATCTTACGGAGTTTGCAAGTATTCGGTGACAGATACGATTTAAAAATCGATTTTCCCTTACATTTTACAAAACAACTGCAATAATTTAAGCAATACGTTAATGAGAAGTGTGTATGGTTTACATTGCAAACGAATCGGACGCCCAGCCGCTAGATCGTCCGCCTGCGTCGAAGGTATAAACTAGTATTTACAAATATTTACTGATACATTCTTAGTATAAAAATTTAAATTACCTAACTGCTATAGGGAACGTGCAGAAACTATAGGTGGCAGCACAGACGCGTCAATGTCAAGTTTTACTTAAAAGTTTCGAATTTGCAACGCTAGATGGCACAGTCTACTTCGTGCACGTTCCCTTAAACGGAGGGTGCAGGAAGTATAGGTGGCAGCACAGGTCACATATTTACAACGTAAAAGTTTCAGATTTGCAACACTAGATGGCATAGTCCACGCCGTGCACGTTCCCTATAGTAACATTTTGTGATCCCGATTCGTTCTTATGTACACATTGATTAGGACGGTACGGTTGACGTGTGTCGGGCATGTCACCGTCCGCGTGAGTCCATCAGACATATTATCTCTGGTTGTTCTCGTCTGGCTAACGGCGAGTACTTGCACAGCCAAAGCCAGGATTATCCATCAGCAACTTGCTTTGAAATACAAACTTGTGGATTCTGAGGTACTGTATTACAAGTATGTGCCCGACCCAGTTCTCGATAATGACCACGTCACGTTGTACTGGGATCGGTCTATCATCACTGATAGGACTATTGTTGCCAATAAGTCGGATACAGTGGTGAAAATTAACTGCTATAATACATATTTTGTAACGGTTTCTGAAGAAAACTTTATAAAGTGACCTCACTGCTGGGCAAAGGCCTCCCCCCACTCCTTCCATTCTCGAATTTGTGCCACATTCTGCCAATTCCCAAGGAAGACATCCAAGTCGTCCCGCCATCTCCTTCGTGGTCTGGCGATGTCAAGGCACTAATTCTGTGTTTAGTGTGCCACCGTTCGACGGGCATACGCCAGACATGTCCAGCCCAGTCCCATTTAAGCTGGGCAGCCTTCTGAGCCACGTCAACGATCTGTGTTTTTGAGCTCAGTATCGTGTTTCGAGTCGAGTAATGCGATCCGTTAATTAAGCTCAATGGCTCCAATTCGTATGTCATCATCTGCCTAGCCTTTTCCCAACTACATTGGGGTCGGCTCCCAGTCAAGCCGGATTCAGATGAATACCAGTATTTTACGTGATGTGGCTGCCTACCAGACCTCCACAACCCATTAACTGGAGAACACGGTATTTCTTGGCAAGACTGGTGTCAGATTTTCTGGCTTCTGACAATCCGTAACGACTGCCAATGATCTACAAATTACAGCCGGAACCAACGGCTTAGCGTGCTTTCCGAGGCACGGAGAAGTCTTGTTATGTTAAGATGGTCACCCATCCACAGACCAACCTTGGTAAGCGTTGCTTAACCTAGAAGATCGATCCGTGCGGCTGTTTAATTTATCCACGAGCTCCTCAATTCGTATGTAAAAAAAATAAATCGTTGCCAGAAACTCAACCATGTTATTGTTATTTGTATTTGTATTGTTATGATTTTACAATGTTTACAAGTTTTGTATGTTATATTTAATTATTGATTTATGCTTCATGCGGACTTATTTAGCTTGGTATTAATTTAATCTTTTGTTTGTGTTTAGGAGCCGCGCAGCTCTCATATACCTATGGAGGAAGATGACTCGACCTCCGTCCGTTCCGGCGACACGCCAGATGTCAAGAGTAAGTGTTCATTTTATTATTTACAATGTACACCACACACCATTTTTTTCTGGATGAGAAATCATCAAATGTCTTCTCTAGAACCTTCCTTTAGAGGAATCAGAGGGTGTGAGGTGTAGAGTCGCGGCATTTGTTCGAAAGAGTCAACTTGCCCTGGAACGCGGCGGGCACAAGAAGGATCACGGGTGGGTTTTAGTCAGTATGAGTCTGACACTCCCTTCCGCTCCGCCCACAGCGGGAGAAGTCATTTGATGATTTCTCATCCAAAAAAAAAGGTTACATAACAGCTGAATGTCAGGTTATAGACGGTAAAGCCCAGCCGTGTGTACAAGGTTCCGTTCCCCACAGTGTCGGAGTCGCCCCCCGCGGGCAGCACGCCGGTGGCGGGCGCTGCGCGCCGCCCCCCCTCGCCGCCCCGCGCGCCCTCCCCCTCCCCCGCGCCCGCACCGACCGCACCCCCCGCCGCGCCCGCCGCCAAGCGGCCGCACGAAGACGAGCACCCGCCTGCTGACAGGAAGCCTCCCGTGAGTGTCCTATTCGTTTATTTAACTTTATGTACTACAGGAAACGTGCACGGCGTAGACCATGCCATCTAGTGTTGCTAATCTGAAACTTTTACGTTGTAAATACTTGACCTGTGCTGCCACCTATACTTCCTGCACCCTCTGTTAACACGCACGAAGTAGACTGTGCCATCTAGCGTTGCTAATTTGAAACTTTTGAGTAAAATATACTTGATATTGACGCGTCTGTGTTGCCACCTGTAGTTTCTGCACGTTTCCTATAGTGGTACATGACCCGACATAATGCAACAAGCCACTATACCAGTCAACCTTTGGGTTAAAAAGACCCACAGCGTTGTCTTTTACAGCAAAAAGTATAAAATTAATTGTCGACATATTCTTATATTAATTTTAAAACATATCTATAGTATTTATTAACTTAATTATATCAATTTAAGGATGAATTATTTTTATTTGAATAGCAAAAAAAAAATATTGGTAATACAACATAAATAATATTCTAAAACAATAATAACATAGATTTGTTACATGTTCCCTGTTCCTGGCTTCATTGTTCAGATTTAGTTTTATTTAGTTTAACAGTAACCTTATACAGGGTAACAGAATTAACGCAATACCTCTGAAGCTCCACTGTATTCGTCATTATGAACAAGTTTTACTATGTGACCAGCCCCGAAATCTCGAATAAAAAACAGCTGTTGCAGTACATTTTATCGAGTTACGCGCACAGAAATGTATGGGACGTTTTTCTTTTCGTGATTTCAGTGTTGGTCGCATAGTGAAAATGTATGTAAGATATAGATTATATGTTTATTAAAAAAACTTAAAGAAAAAGCGTTTTAGTCTAACTTCAGACATATTACCTAATAGCACCGTCTAGGATCAATCAATCAATACGAAATGAAACAATCTCTCCTTTCCAGGCACCAAAAAAAGAAAAAGGCCCCGCCCCACTACCCCCCGCCGCCGTCTCGTCCCCTCCCCCCGCTGTCCCCGCCCCCGCCCCCGCGCCTGTGCCGTCGCCCGCCCCCGCGGCGCCCCGCAAGCAGCCCGCGCCGCCGCCCCCCGCGGGCGCCGCCAGCAGCCCGCCGGCGCAGGCGTCGCCGCACAAGTCAGAGGAAGCCAGCGAGGCCCTGCCTGCTGCCACCGCCGGCAGGCTTATTGTAGACCAGGTCAGATATGTTCATAAGTTCTACATTTGTACCTGGGGCAGTATTATGACATCTTAAAACCATCATGTTTTCTGTGTGAGAAAAGGATAGTGCTATTCGTCCTGTATAGCTCCGTCTCTTTTTCACACCGAAAACATAATGGTTTTAAGAGGTCATAATACGGCCCCAGGAAGTCACTTACTGATAATGACGGGTGGGCGTTTTGGGGGACTGTCTTTATATGTAAAATTTGACGTTCAAAAAGTGCTATCTATCAGCCTAGTTTGAATAAATAACTTTTGAATTTTGATATGGGTTTGACCCTTACGTACACTGGAAAATTCTTCTTTTTTTTCGATATAACCAGACTCAGCCTGTCCCTTTCTGCCCTCCCCAAATGACTCCGTTAAGCCGAGGACTGTATACCCTTAGCGTGCGGTCATTTAGCTTGTAAGTTAGTTTTAAGTTCTGGCTGGGGGCCTTAAATTCATTTGAGGCCACCATAGGATAGTCTGGTTAAGCAGTAACCAGCCTTAGTGTGCCGATCTGTGAGCGGTCATGTCCAAAAAACCAAATTAAATTCTCTTAAAAGACTTCGGCCCGCCCTTGGTACCCAGGTCTGATATACAGTGGCGTGCAGTTGGATAGACCAGAAAATAATGTCCAAAAAAAAAACACACCACATTATTCAGGGTTGAAATGTGGTCTTTTTTTTAATAGGCTATTTAAAAAAAACTCTTTTCATTAAAAATCAACCCTGAATAATGTGGTTATTTTTTAAAATTTATTTGGACATTTTCTCTGGCCTACCCTATCAGTGGTTCGAGTTAGGGTAGGCCAGAAAATAATGTCCAAAAAAAAACACACCACGTTATTCAGGGTTGAAATTTGTTGTCTTTTTTTGTTTTTTTTTTTAATAGTCAATTAAAAAAAATTAAAAAAAACTCGTTTCATTAAAAATCATCCCTGAATAATGTGGTTATTTTTTAATTTTTTTTTTTTGGACATTTTCTCTGGCCTACCCTAACTCGAACCACTGCACGCCACTGTGCACGCGCCTGCTGATATATATGTATATAACACTTAATGCTACTGTAAAATAACACTCCTTGACAATTCCAATCTACAGGTATGCAGAGAAGCCGAAAAAGCTGTCGAAAGCAAAAAATCCGAAACGGATGACAAACCCAAACAGGAAACACAAGTCAACGAAAAACCAAAGTCGGAAGCTATAAAAACCGAATCAAGAACAAAACCAGAAGTCAAAGACAAAGTCTACTCCAGAAGCAATTCGACAGAAGATTCAGAAGTTAAAAAAGAGAAGAGTAGACCGAATTCTATACACGAAAGAGAAGTTAGAGATAGTAAGAGAGATTCCTTAGAGAAGACTGGTATAGAAATTAATAGGGTAAGCGCAGAAGTTAACCGGTTGGAGAAGAATTACTCTAGGTCTAGTTCTGTGGATGAGGAACGTTACGATGAGAAAAGAAGAGAAGGGAAGAGTGATAGGAGATCGCAGCATAATGCTGTGGAAATTAGGCCTGTTACGGTGAGTTGGAATGCTTTTGATGTACGAGAAATATTCGCGTACATATGTATCTTGTTGCTATACCGAACGCCAGATAAATGTGCAATAAAGGTCATTGCCCTTTCCTTGACAAAAAAATGAATCGTTTTCCATTACTAGTAAATATAAAGGATCACGATGGAGGTCGATTCAATATAGCATTAATTCATTATTTCTGTTTTAAGAATTAAGGTTGTCAATAAATAAAGGTGGGTCAATGACCGTTATTGCACATTTATATCCCGTTATTGCCCATTTATCTGGCGTTCGGTATAGCTGACCTGAGTAACTTTGCTTACGTCACATAGGGGAGAGATAAAAGCAACATTTTTCATTGAAGCTCCGCTCCTATTGGTCGTAGCGTGATGTTATACAGCCTATAACCTTCCTCGACAAATGGGCTACCCAACACTAATTTTTAAATTTATTTATTAATTATTTTTTTTTTTGACAAACAAGAGCTATAAAAAAAAAAAAACTTTTATTTACAAACTACATAGGCCCAAATTGTGTTAGTGTTTAAAAATATCTTATAAACTATGTTAGTAGATAATTACGAAACAAAAATTAACATATAAAGACCACTGATAGTTTCATCAAGCTCTATTTAATAACGGCCGAACCCAATAACCGATCTATCGCATACTGGAGATAGAAAAACAAATGAAACAACAGAAAACCTATATAATTTTTCTGTTGTTTCATTTGTTTTTCTATCTCCAGTATGTGATAGATCGGTTATTGGGTTCGGCCGTACATGAAGCTTGATAAACCTACCCATGGTAGGCTATACCCCATTCACGATAAGATTAGACATTATTTTTACAGTCCGTTCAACCGATTTCGACTTCTATTACGTTGGTGGCATGACACATGGCAGCTGCAGTGAACAGTTGGTATTATAATCACGTTTTTGCTTTTAGTGCCATGCTTATGCTAACGGAATAGAAGTAAAAATCGGTTGAACTGACTAAACAATTTTTTTCCAATTTCTAATCTTATTGTGAATGGAGTATAGATGTTTCAACACAGTCATGTGGGTGTTCATTATAAAGGTCCCGAGGAACCGATTTCAAAAACAGGAAATAAAATAATAATAAAAAAACTTCATCAATAAACCCGTTCGTAATAAAAATGACACTTGAAGTAAGTCCAAAAAGTCACAGTTCTACTTCACTGGTATTAAACCAGTGATTGATTGAAATAAGTTAGCTGCACCAACTGCATTAGGCGCGGCGCCCACTATCGGCATCGGCACGGCTGAGGATTTTAGGTCATAAAAAGCATTGTACTTTAACTTCATGGCAATAAAGTAGAAATTTCCATGATATATGATCGTAGTAACAAAAATACCGCTTCGGTATGCTTGAGGCTACTTCTACTTTATTGCTATGAAGTTAAAGTACAATGCTTTTTATCACCTAAAATCCTCAGCCGTGCCGATGCCGATAGTGGGCGCCGGGCCTTAGGTTTCTTGAAAATTAACTTTTTTGATGTGAAACATCTATAGCCGCACGTAAAATTTCTGGCGTGGCGACGCAATAGGATGGTATATACAGTGTGAAATCTTAATGGTTGTTTTCCCGCGGCAGGACGATTACCCATCAGTAGTACTACCGAAACACAAAGTTAAACTAAAAAATAAATGTTTTTTTTTTTTTCAAATCATTAAAAAAGTGTTCATAAACTCGAAAGAGCGAGAATTAATAGTAGTGCACTAGACATAAAGTAGGTAGATGAGAGAGACCTACATGAGACGCACGTACCGCCCGCCGCGTACCTACATATCGCGCGATGCACTACTGTTGGTTCAAGTCGCTTTCGAGTTTTGTTTAGCACAATTGTTAATCTGCCATTTATGGAGTCTAATATTTTTTATATATATAAATCGATTGTATTACCGATACAAACTCATTTCGCTTCGGGAAAACAACCATTAAAATTTCACACTGTATAGAGTCTATATGAAGTAGTGTGTACGGTGTGGCGACACGTCGCCATGCGCAATCGACTGCCGTAATATTTTTTTTAATCATTATGACATATTTAGTTCCTATCACAATCTGTTCTTTTCTGCGTATTACTTTTACAAAATAATGTCGATGTTTCACATCTGCCAGGCGTCCCGTGACGGCTCACATTTTTTTTTTACTTTTAGCAGTGTTTTTTAGTGTTTTTTTTATGTGCAATGTTTACTCATGATTCTTTGTTCGGCAGCCACCACAACCAAAGGAGCCCGACCCGCCGAAGGAATCTACCAAGCCGCCCGCGCCCGTGCCGCCCGCGCAACCCGCGCACACCGTGCTCGTCACGTCGCCCGTGTCGCCCGCGTCGCCCGTGTCGCCCGTGTCGCCCGTGGTGGTGGCGGTCAAGGAGAGTGTGGTCGTGGTGAGTACGCGCGGCCCTCATCAGTGGCCATCATAACTAGTTTTTAAATTAGAAATTAAGACAACAGAGGTAATCTCTGGCACCAGCATAAATACTTCAGATAAAGTCTTAAAATCAATAAATACTATCAACTTTATACTGGCCCATGACGGCCTTTTTTCGTGGCTCGTCATGGTGTCCCTTTGTGACCTTCATCGTGACATGGCTCAACAAAATAATAATAAAACCATTATTTCGGACAAGCATCGGCCCGCGGTTCCACCTGCGTAGTTCACGTTCCCGTGGGAATACGTGGATAAAATATGGCCTATGTTACTCACGGTGAATGTAGCTTTCTAAAGGTGAAAGAATTTTTGAAATCAGCACTGAAAACTTTGAGTATATTAAATACCCTCCGTTTAGGGGACCGTGCACGAAGTAGACTGTGCCATCTAGCGTCACAAATTTGAAACTTATAAGTAAAATATACTTGACATTGACGCGTCTGTGCTGCCACCTATAGTTTCTGCACGTTCCCTTGTGAGTTTGTAAGGGGTAATCTCTGAATCTATTGAACTGATTTTCAAAATTAATTCACCAATAGAAAGCTACGTTATTGTGGAGTGTCATAGGCTATATTTTATCCCCGTATTGCCACGGGAACGGGCATAACGTGGGTGAAACCGCGGTGCGCTGCTAATAGAATATAAGTAGATATAGAATGATCTGCCCCACGATGTAACCAGAAGGTTCTGCCCAACAGGTGGAACCGAACAGCTTGGCGGCCACGACGCCGGCCGGGCTGGTGACCGTGACCATGACGCACCCGCCTGTCCTCAGCACCGCTGCCAGTGTGAGTGCCTCCCATCCTCTTCTGTACCTCGCGGGCTCACGCTTGACTTGACTCGTCAATAAGGTCGTCTGGGAGTAAAGGAGATAGAGCAAGTTATTATGGCACTTGGTTGCGTAACTTTTGACATAGTATAGTAATGGAAATTAGACACAAAAATTGAAAATTTTGAAAAAACCCACGACGGTAAAACGTAATTGTAATATAATTAATAAGAACCCCCGACTTACAGAATGAATGTAACCCAAGAATATCCGTCAGGGCTGCCATTAATGTGGTGGCCGAGTGGTAACGGCCCCGAATTACGAATTGTAGGTCGCGGGTTCAAACCCAGCATTACTTTGTGTAATTAATATCATCACCGCTGCTCTCAAAACGGTGACGGAAAACATCGTGAGGAAACCGGCATGTCCTTGAACCAAAAATTCGAAGACATGTGACATTCAGCAACCCGCACTGGGCCCGCGTGCTGGATTACGGCCCATTCCCTCTCCTAGAGAGGAGGCCTGTGTCCCAGCAGTGGGAACGTTAAAAGGCTGATTATGCTTATGCTTATGCTGCCATTAAATGAGCTAGTTTGGCAGATAGTGATGGCAGCCCCCCAACAGATGAATGATCATATCATTAATGCATTGATTGTACAGAAGTGCTTGTTACATACAAGAAATGCTCGGTCTGTCCACTTTTCAGTAAAAAAATAAGCATAAATTCATTTGATAATTATCATTGGTGATATTAAATGTGTGATCAAATTGACTAAAATGCACCAACTGAGTTCAGACTTCTTGAAAATTGACTTTTTTACTTTTAGCAGTGTTTTTTAGTGTCTTTTCTGATGTGCAAAAAATTCATTTGATAATGATATTATTTTTTTCTAAAACAAAAATATAAATACATATATGCTAATAAATATGATGTTTTGTAATAATTTGGTATTCAGTTGAATTTGGTTTGACTGGAAACCAACCCCAATATAGCTGGGAAAAGGTTAGGCAGATGATAGTTGATGTTTGGTTGAATAAGTTTCTAACACTTGTTTTAATTTTAGATTATGATGAACATAGGATCTCTTGAACGTGATTTGTGCATATAAATTTACTAATTTTATAATGTTTTTATTGGTCGCAGCTCCCGCCAAACGCCGTGACGATATCGACGACCCCACCGATAGCCGATGAGGTGGTCATAGTGGGTCTGGGCTCGTCCTCGGATGATGACTGCTTCGCGCCCTCGTCACTGGACTCTCTCGACTGCACGCACTACAGCGGTAAGCTACCCACCATTAAGGGAACTTTCAAGTATTACGTAACGCAATTTTTGAAGATTTTTGACCCCCCCTCCTCCCCTTGTAACGCACCGTAACGTTTTTCTGTACCCCCTCTCTAAACGTTACGTAACACTCAAGTGACAATTTTTACCCTAAAGTCGCAAAAAGTTATGTTATAGTTATTATCTTTAGTATAGTTTTAATTGACTTAAAAGAGAACAAATTAAACATGACGAGCAGACTAATACAATCGAGGGATTCCCCGTAAAACGTAAATGAAAAGGGTTGCCTATGTGGGAGTTATGATTCCCTAATTTTTTATTAAAAAAAAAAACAATGTTACGTAATGTGTTGTAAGAAAGATCCCCTCCCGCCCCTGTAACGCACCGTAACGTTTCACGAGACACCCCCTCCCCCCCAAATTGCGTTACGTAATACTTGAACGCCCCCTAATGGACATAGAATCGATCTGGGCCCCGAGTCTGCTATTTTCATAAATTTGTCATTCCAACACGATCCCATTGTAATTTTGCTATAAGTTCGTAATCTGTTAAATTCATAATGGTCGATCATTGGTCGGTCAATGGTCTCGTAATACTTTTTGATAACCGAGCTATTAAAAGCAATGACTGCACAATGACGTTCTAATGATAGGTCACTGATCAAAGGAACTGTCAAAATTTTAGCAAATTACTGCATATGTCTGTCATTCATTTGTAATTGTGTACGAGATTACCATACTATAGGGAACGTGCAGAAACTATAGGTGGCAGCACAGACGCGTCAATGTCAAGTATATTTTACTTATAAGTTTCAAATGTGCAACGCTAGATGGCACAGTCTACTTCGTGCACGTTCCCCTAAACGGAGGGTCCAGGAAGTATAGGTGGCAGCACAGGTCAAATATTTACAACGTAAAAGTTTCAGATTTGCAACACTAGATGGCATAGTCTACGTCGTGCACGTTCCCTATGCCATTTCTTTCAATGGAGTGTCAGTGGTTGACCCTTAGGGGGTGGAGTTTCGTAAAATCCGTTCTTAGCGGATGTCTACACCCTATGGGAACGTGTACGGCGTAGACTATGCCATCTAGTGTTGCAAATCTGAAACTTTTACGTTGTAAATATTTGACCTGTGCTGCCACCTATACTTCCTGCACCCTCCGTTTAGGGGAACGTGCACGAAGTAGACTGTGCCATCTAGCGTTACAAATTTGAAACTTATAAGTAAAATATACTTGACATTGATGCGTCTGTGCTGCCACCTATAATTTCTGCACGTTCCCTATAAGGAACCTACCTGCCAAATTTTAATTTTGTAGGTGTTATAGTTTCTGAGATTTCTTGATTAATCAGTGAGTGGTATTTCGCTTTTATGTATATAGATTTTGTTTTACAGAAAAAGCTCGCGGTCGACGCCTCGACAGCAGTGAGGTTCTGATATTGAGCCCGACGGCCGCCGCGACTGATTCCGGAGTTTTTGATGATAGTGTCACTAATGGACTCAATTTGGTAAGTTTTTCTATCTTTGATTATTGTATTATTAATGATGTGACATAATTAATGGTGGTTTTGACATTATTAATGGTTATTTTGACATTATTACTAGTGATAAATTATTTATTGTTGTGACGTTATTAGTCCTTATTACCAAAATTTGCCAAATGTATGTTACTAACATTAAGTTGTATGTGATTACTAACAAATTGGATTGTATGGATCTGGATAAATAAATGTTTTATTATTATTGTGAAGTGTCGTGGTAAATGATAGACGTTTCCACTGGATAACGTCTCTATTTAATGTGTCTTCACATAGACTGAACGTACACGATCTTAGTATATTGCTTACTTGGCTAATTCTAAATAATGTGTGGTTACACACACATCTATACTAATATTATAAAGAGGAAAGATTTGTACTTTTGTATGTAACGAATAAACTCAAAAACTACTGGACCAATTTCAAAAATTCTTTCACCATTAGAAAGCTACATTCACCCTGAGTAACATAGGCTATATTTTATCCCCGTATTCCCACGGGAACGGGAACTACGCGGGTGAAACCGCGGGGCACTGTCGACAAACATTATGGAATTTCAAATTTTAATACTAAAAGTTGTAGTGTTTCACTTCTACCGGCATTCCCTATAACTGCACTAGGAGGATCACGGGTGGGTTTTAGTCAGTAAGAGACTGACACTCCTTTCCGCTCCGCCCAGAGCGGGAGAAGTCATTCCATGATTTCCCATTCAAAAAATAAAAAGGGTTAACTATAAAAGCCAAACACGAAACTCAGCAAATTCAGCTTTAGAGCAGTGGTAACGGCCCCGACTTACGAATTGCAGGTCGTGGATTCAAACCCAGTCAGGCGCATTACTTTGTGTAATTAATTTCATCACCACTGCTCTCAAAACGATGTAGGAAAACATCGTGAGGAAACCGGCATGTCCTAGAACCAAAAATTCGAAGACATGTGACATTCAGCAACCCGCACTGGGCCCGCGTGCTGGATTACGGCCCATTCCCTCTCCTAGAGAGGACGCCTGTGTGGCAGTGGGAACGTTAAAAGGCGGATTATGATTATGCTTCAGCTTTATAATATTAGTATAGACTAGCTTCTGCCAGCGACTTCGTCCGCGTGGAATAGTTACTTTACCCCCGATTTTGAAACTCTCAGCCCGATCGGTTTAAAATTGACAAAGTTTCATACAAACGTTCATCCCCTATTTTATCCCAGTATTAAAGCGCGACGGCGCGATGGCTTATTATTGTATTCAAGTATAAGTTTGGTGTTTCTATACCGATTTCTATGATTCCTTTTTTATTGAATAGGTAATAATGTTAACTATTTTTTTAATCAGGGATGAGTGAGAGTATTATAAACGTAAGAGTAAACAAATATAATCAGAAAGCTCCGAACTGCTAAGCTATCGGGAGTTACACGTGTTATTGTGAGTCAACCATAAAAGATAGACATATGCTGTTCTGGGATATTTTTTAGATAATTTTATGTAAAACATTTCCGTCATACATGATTTCTATGTAACTTTAACCATTAAGGCTACACACGCGACGGAAGCTTAAAAAATGGAGTAACTTCTCCCGTTTTCCCAACATTTTCCTTCACTGCTCTGCTCCTATTGATTGTAGCGTGATGAAAAGTATACTATAACCTGCCCAGGAGTATGAAGAATGATTGCACCAAGTTTCGTTAAAATCGGTCGAGTAGTTTTTGTTTCTATAAAGAACATACAGACAGACAGACCGACAGACAGACAGACAAAAATTTTACTGATTGCATTTTTGGCACCAGTATCGATCACTAATCACCCCCTGATAATTATTTTGAAAATATATTCCTTGTACAGAATTGACCTCTCTACAGATTTATTATAAGTATAGATTTGAGAGCTTTCATCAGTTGTCTTTAGAACTAACTAGCTGTCCGCACAACTTCGTTTGTGTCACATTTTTCATGACTGCTCCGCTCCTATTGGTCTTAGCGTGATGATATATGTATAGCCTATAGCCTTCCTCGTTAAATGGGCTATCTAACACTGAAAGATTTTTTCAAATTGGACCAGGAGTTCCTGAGATTAGCGCGTTCAAACAAACAAACAAACAAACTCTTCAGCTTTATAATATTAGTATAGATAAGCCATGTTTCCTCCTACAGGACACATCGCACGTATCGGTGGTGACGGTGGGCAACGAAGAGGTGCGCGTGCGCGATTCCGCCGCCACGCACATCGCGCTCGGCTCCGCCAGCACGCGGCTCAGTCCTGACAGCTTCGAGAGGTAACAGTCACGTTTATTTCAATTAAACGGCACTTTTGAGTGTCATCATTTACAGTTAAAGTGACTTCCCATCTCGAACCAATTCCGTTCTGATTCCACAGTCGGTCGCAGTCGGACAGCGGCTCCGTGGCGTCGTCGTCGTCGCGCGCGCTGCAGGACGCCGACTCGCTGGCGTGCAGCGCCACCACGGCGTCGCAGCCCGACCTGCACCTCCACAACGGTGGAGCCAGGTACGTGCGCCTACTGTACTAGCGCTCCGTGGCGTCGTCGTCGTCGCGCGCGCTGCAGGACGCCGACTCGCTGGCGTGCAGCGCCACCACGGCGTCGCAGCCCGACCTGCACCTCCACAACGGTGGAGCCAGGTACGTGCGCCTACTGTACTAGCGCTCCGTGGCGTCGTCGTCGTCGCGCGCGCTGCAGGACGCCGACTCGCTGGCGTGCAGCGCCACCACGGCGTCGCAGCCCGACCTGCACCTCCACAACGGTGGAGCCAGGTACGTGCGCCTACTGTACTAGCGCTCCGTGGCGTCGTCGTCGTCGCGCGCGCTGCAGGACGCCGACTCGCTGGCGTGCAGCGCCACCACGGCGTCGCAGCCCGACCTGCACCTCCACAACGGTGGAGCCAGGTACGTGCGCCTACTGTACTAGCTATCTTGTGACGCAGATGCCAGAAATAAGTACGAAGTTACATCCCAAAAAGAAAATCTTTAAACAAACATTATTTTGTTTGTATGCCCTAAAACGAAAAAAAAAGTACTATTTACTTATAGGGAACGTGCACGGCGTAGACTATGCCATCTAGTGTTGCAAATCTGAAACTTTTACGCTGTCAATATTAGACCTGTGCTGCCACCTATACTTCCTGCACCCGCCGTATAGGGGAACGTACACGAAGTAGACTGTGCCATCTAGCGTTGCAAATTCGAAACTTATAAGTACAATATACTTGACATTGACGCGTCTGTGCTGCCACCTATAGTTTCTGCACGTTCCCTATAAAGTCATGAGACTTATAAAGTCAAGGAGCAGCGGTAGCCGAGTGGTAACGGCCCCGACTTACGAATTGTAGGTTGCGGGTTCAAACCCAGCATTACTTTGTGTAATTAATTTCATCGCCACTGCTCTCAAAACGGTGAAGGAAAACATCGTGAGGAAACCGGCATGTCCTAGAAGCAAAAATTCGAAGACATGTGACATTCACCAACCCGCACTGGGCCCGCGTGATGGATTACGGCCCATTCCCTCTCCTAGAGAGGAGGCCGGTGTCCCAGCTGTAGGAACGTTAAAAAGGCTAATTATGCTTATTAAAGTCATTACATAATTTATTTTTTTATATATAAAATTCTCGTGTCACGGTTTTTGTGGTTGGACTCCTCCGAAACGGCTCGACCGATTTTCGTGAATCTTAGCATGTATATCGGCTAGGGTGGCGAATCGGACGACATCTATTTTTCATCCCCCTAAATGTTAAAGGTAGTCCAGTCCACCCCTAATTTTATTTTGGACAACTTTTTTGTTTTTATTTTTTTATGATACAGCGTACAAAAATACATACAACCCTAAATTTTCACCTCTGTACGATAACCCTAAATATATTTTTTATTTTATATGTCGAAACAACGTTTCCTAGGTCAGCTAGTATGATATAAAAGCTTGTCACGAGATTTAAGTACTCGTACTTCCTTTATTTGAATTTTAATGGTTAAAAGTCAAAACTTTTATTTCAATTAGGCCATTAAACGGCACTTTTGAACGTCATCATTTAAAGTTACCATAATTAAGTAACTGTAGCGTCCATTCGCATAGGTAGATTCTTATGGAGAAGAACGGACAAGAAACTACATAGTTTTAGTTACTCTTTTCAAATAAAAGTTTTACAATATTTGGTATACAAATAATACTTCATATATGTCAGAACGATGCACCAAGTATACTAGTTATAGAACCAAGTACTACCTAAAATCAATCACATCAAGTTATTTAATTAACAGACAAGTAAATCACGCGACAAGCTTTTGTATCTATTTAGAGATGGAAATCATAAATCAATTCACTATAAAACATTGTAAAGAGTAGATTAAGTCAATAAAGTAAATACGGATAGACCTACAGATCATCAGATAAATAAAAAACAATATTATATGATCTCATATAACCTGTCATTTGAATCTGTGGCCACTAATTAGATTATCAAATAACGATTTGTTTAAAAATATAATTTAGCGTCATTTTGAGACGGTGGTTTAAAAAGAATGAATAATTATCAGTTAAATACCAACAATTTTTATAGTATAAAAGAATTTATTGATGGGGAACATTTTTAATCATATTTGGATGCTATGCTATAAGAAATACATGCTCTATAATGTCTTCTTTTTAACGACTTGGTGCACCATGTTTTATGCAAATAAATACTATATTTCTATGTATTGCAATGAAATTTGAACTTTGCTATGTATTTCATAGAGTTTGCTGATAAATTTGATGATTGTCTCGAATTTTGAATGTAAATATAGCTTTTCTTTAAGTAACTAAACTGGTTATTCGTTGTTACAGAGTAAATACAGACCCGACAGAGAACTTGGACAACGGTGAGCCTGTAGTGCTCAGAAGAAAACAGCAAGATGGACAGCCCGTCAACAGGATACAGAGGTAACTTATTAATCTATACTTTTATACTAATACTAGCAGCGCCCCGCGGTTTCGCCCGCGTTGGTCCCGTTCCCGTGGCAATAGGGTAGTTAACTACAAAATCTGATTAGTCCGTCTGATAGATTTCCAAAAAATATTGGACACGTATTTTTTCTTTTTTCACGTAAACAAAAAATGAAGACGATATAGTGCGTTGAAAAATCGTGTGACGTCACTACTCGCTACAATTTTTACCGGGCAGTGACGTCACGCTCCCACTCCTGATCTTTGATGCTTTTTATTTTCGTCAGTTTTTATAGATTTGGTAAAGGAAAAAATACGTGTCCAATATTTTCCTATAATCTAACTGACGGACTAAACATAATCATATATTTTTTACTCAGGCAACATCCCTATACGGAGATAAAATAAGAAATATAGCCTATGTTACTCAGGGTGAATGTAGCTTTCTAATGGTGAAAGAATTTTTGATCGGCCGGCGTCGTGGCAGCCAAGCTGTTCGGTTCCACCTGTTGGACCAAAGACAATATAACCACTTGACTGCGCATACAGTGCCCCGACGCTCGAAAATGATTAGTATTTTGTCGCCTATAAATAGGCTACGGTAAGAGTAACCATTTTAGTTGTGACCAAGTGTAAGACCTGTGTGCACGCTAGATTAATACAAATTTTGATAACTTTTTATGCAATTTTATCGTATCCAAATGCCTTCATGCGCGGTGAAATGGTACGAGAAGCATTCCAAGACATCTAGATACAAAAAGGATGGCATAACTTTTCATCGATAAGTAAAGCGAACGAAAATTATGTTTGATTTAATCAGACTATGAGACACCGCAGGGGTCTATTTAAAATGGTGTTTGGGGTAAACGAGTACACTGTTGAGTTCCGCGTTGATGTCTTTTGGAAACGTCTCGTTCTTTCATTAGACAATTCTAATGCTTCTATCCCTTTTTTTCTCTTTGTATTTTTATCGAGAAAAATAGTGGTGTCAATAATAGCTAGCTGAAAGTCGATATCGAAAAAATTATTTGTTTTTATTCTATTCACATACTGTGATAAAATACCTGCCTACTTTTAACCGATTTAAAAAAAGGAGGAGTTTCAGTTCGTCAGTATTTTTTATGCAAGTTTCTTTGTTTTTTGATTTATTTGTGTCTCTCTGTCCCCGACCCCAATCGGTTATTTTATTATTTTTTTTTAGATCGGTTTTAAAATCTCTGATTGGATATGATTTAATAATATAATTATTATATAATGTATAATAAGCAAGATGCATAATTCAGAGATATGTAGACGCTCGTTTATCTTTTTTACAAAGAACAAGGACCCTAAAACTTTGATTCAAAAAAATATACCAAAATAATTCATTTTAAAAATCAATAATAACAGGATACCTCTGTTTATTTTTGTAATTGATTGATTTTGATTAAATATTGTTTCTATGATTTTAATTGAGTATTTTTCATAATGTTAAAATCCATTTTATCGATATCGATTATTTCCCCCTAATGAAGTAGTGCAACCCTAACGATAGGCATACCTACGCAACTTGACCTTGAACTGACCAATTGCAGTCGCGCATTCTTCCTCGTCCCCCGGCCCGCAGTAGTGAGTCGTGTGCTTAGAAGAAATCAGCCTATACGCTCTCTAGTGGTTACATTCTCTATGTGTTGGACAGAACGCTCTGTTAACATCGTAGGGCAGATCATTCAATGTTAACTTATATTCTATTAGCAGCGCCCCGCGGTTTCTCCCGCGCTGCTCCCGTTCCCGTGGGAATATGGGGATAAAATATAGCCTATGACACTCCACAATAACGTAGCTTTCTATTGGTGAAATAGTTTTGAAAATCGGTTCAGTAGATCCAGAGATTACCCCTTACAACGTCACAAACGTTACCTCTTTATAATATTAGTATTAGATTATACAGAGAAAAGATTTGATTGTTTGTTTGTTTGCATTGAATAGCCTTCGAAATTACTGAACCGATTTGAAAAATTCTTTCACTGTTGGGAAGCTACTCTATCCCCGGGTGACATAGGCTATATTTTATCCCCATATTCCCACGGGAACGGGAACTACGTGGGTTAAACCGCGGGGTGCTGCTAGTAACGAATAAACTCAAAAACTACTGGACCGATTTCAAAAATTCTTTCATCATTAGAAAGTTACATTCACCCTGAGTAACATGGGCTATATTTTATCCCCGTGTCCCCACGGGAACGGGAACTACGTGGGTTAAACCACGGGGCGCTGCTAGTCTAGTAGGCTATATTTAATCCCCGTGTTCCCACGGGAACGGAAACTACGCGAGTGAAAACGCGGGTCGCTACTAGTAATCTATAATTATAGAATTTTGTGTGCAGATCGAAGGAAGACATCCACATGGCCAACTTGAAGAAGAAGACGCGCAAACGAACGCGGAAGTTTGAGATCGATGGCGTTATAGTCACCACCACTACTTCCAAGGTGAGCTTTGAACTACGCCATTCGTAATAATACAAAACACTTCCTCGCATCCAGTTTCACACACACCCAGTGTGTGTAAATCTGGATGCGAGAAGCCGAATTAGGGTAGTTAACTAAAAAAATCTGATTAGTCCGTCTGATAGATTTCCAAAAAATATTGGTGACGTATTTTTTCTTTTTTCACGTAAACAAAAAATTAAGACGATACATTGCGTAAAAAACTCGTGTGACGGCACTACTCGCTACAATTTTTACCGGGCCGTGACGTCACACGCTCCCACTCCTGATCTTTGATGCTTTTTATCTTCGTCTGTTTTTATATATTTGATAAAAGAAAAAATACGTGTCCAATATTTTTCTATAATCTAACTGAGGGACTAAACATAATCATATATTTTTTACTCAGGCAACATCCCTATTGGAGAGGCCTATGTCCAGCAGTGGACTGCAACAGGCTGTTGATGATGATGATGGGTGTGTGTGTATGTTTAGTGTTAGATACGAGGATCTAAAGTGTACAACTGCTTACTAGTAACACACTGACGTTTATTGTTGTCATATTTATCGGTGCGTTGACACACGCACACATACTCAACATTCAGGGTATATACAGGGTGGAGACTTTCAATGGGGCAGTAAGGGGAAGTACCTTATCCGTTGCAGATACTCGAAAATGGTCTATCTACTACTATCCATAATTTTTTATGGAATTTTGATCTCCATTCAAACATTTTTTTTATGCCAATCGATGCTTTTCCTAATAATTATCAAAAACTTCTATGGGACCAGCCATCGTTGGAGTACTCAAAAAGTTGCAAATCGCAAAAAAAAAACCTATAGGGGGAAGCCGATACCAAAAGAACCCTAAGCATAAAAAGTACTTTAAAGTTACAGTAATACTTCTGTCCACAGGTAATATGGGGCGACGAGGAGAGCGGTCGCACGTGGGACGACCACGCTCTCCGCAAACAAGAGCTGCGAGAGATCAAGATGCTGCAGAAGCAGGAGCAGAAACAGTTCCAGGACCTCAACGCCAAAGAGAGCCAGCTCAGGGAGCAGCAGGATAAGAGGTAAGCGCATCAGACGTCCACTGCTGGACTAAGGCCTTTTTTTACGGAGGGAAATCCTCATGGATGTCCTCCACTCTGGGGCGGGCGGAGGGGTCTGTCAGACTCTTACTGACTAAAACCACCCCGGTGTTCCGTCTCTCACCTACGCCGGGGATCGCGGGAACGTATGCGACATCCGTAATCCCCGGCTGGTGCCACCTCGCGTCTGCGGAGGGAGTGAGGTGTTTAACTGCCTCCGCGATTTCAGAGAGAGGCGCACGGGAACACCACGCGCCGCCACCTCGGGTCCGGATGAATGGGGGGCGACAGACGACCCCAAGTCCGCCGCCCCTGGACCCAGTTAGGGGGGCCGGAAGAGGGCAGCATACTAGCCTCCGTAGCCGGGTGCGCCTGCCGCGGGCGGGGAGAGAGGTCGAGATCTCTTTTTCCCTTTCCGCAGCATCCTTCGCTGGACTAAGGCCTGCCCCAAGTGTCGCCACGTTGACCGGTCCTGTGCGTTTCGGTTCGGTTTCATCAAACGGATTCCGGGACTGCATTTAATCCACAACACAGTATGGAGTAACTGCAAATCTGGCTTTCCAAAGCCAGTAACTCGATATTTAACACCTTCGGTGCCCCTACATTGTAGCGAAATAAAAAGATAACTTCTCTACATTAACACGTATAATTTTGACTGTAAAAATAATATAATGTAAAAATATGTGAATATATTTATATTAATATATAAAAACCTACAAACAAAAATACAATCATATTACGACACAATTACATCTAAGTATAGATTACAATAATGCAAAAGTTGAGTACGAAAGTCGGACATAAAAGTTAATATAATCAAGCCACGTGGACGTATCGTGCACATTATTTTAATATAAATTGAATTAGGCAAGTCCTTAATATCAAATTCAATAATATATTATTGGTAGTTAAGAAAATAGTTAGAAAAACAATATAATAAATACTAAAGGATTCAGTTATAGCAGCAGTAACACCACAAACTAGGCAAATCCAGCAAACTCGAAACAAATTACAGATATAACGGCGTCCATAGCTGGCTTAGCGATGTTTTAGTTTCAATAGCTTTCATCTCATCCTTCCAAAATTACAAGTTTATTAAATTCGTTGCATATCTTGCTGTTTGGTTCTTTGTAGAATTTCTCCTGTGGCCGTATTACGAAGTGCCAATGCTATCATGATTCGTGTGAGGGAAAGAGATAGTGCTATTCGTCTTGTGTAATTCCGTCTCTTTCTGACACAGAAATCATGATGGATTTAAGACGTCATAATAGGTCACCTGATCGTCGCAACTGCAGACACTAATTCATTCGGATTTTACTTCGATTGGATCTGTCTGGGAAACTGTAGCCGAGATACAGAACACGGGAATACAACGTTTTAGAAGTTGTTCAAAGTCAAAAGGAACGTAACAGATGTGGATGCCGACGAACAAAACTATTAATGGGTAAAACTCTAAATATCATCGCCCATAATAGGGTAGTTAACTAAAAAAATCTAATTAGTCCGTCAGATAGATTTCGTAAAAATATTGGACACGTATTTTTTCTTTTTTCACGGAAACAAAAAAATGAAGACGATACAGTGCCTTGAAAACTCGTGTGACGTCACTACTCGCTACAATTTTTACCACGGCGTCACAAGCCCCCACTCCTGATCTTTGATGCTTTGTATCTTCGGCAGTTTTTTATAGATTTGATAAAGGAAAAAATACGTGTCCAATATTTTTCTATAATCTAACTGACGGACTAAACATAATCATATATTTTTTACTCAGGAAACATCCCTATTCTCTAACTATTCTTGTCAATCCTTGACATCCAAAAAAACTCTTCTTTTTCCAGTCGGAAAAATCTATCTGGCCAGTACTTAAAAATTTTGGTTAGAGATGCTAATATGTAACTAAAACAAACATAAAACATTATAAGCTAGGTGCACGGTTCCAATTAGCTGTTTCCTATGGAGAAGTGCCGGCAAGAAACTCCATGATTACTCTTTTAGAGATAATTAGCTTTTTCAATGTTTTCTTCAGATTTACGTAAAATATTTTGATTTTGGTGTGAAGTGTGAATCACAGGCCGGACCTAGCTAGGTCACTCGGACCGAATAAGACGCAGGATTATTTATGTTAACATCACAGAATATACCGATATCGTTCCAGCGGAGGAACTAGTTTCGTATTACCGCAAGTCGGCAACGGTACAACACTATTTCATTATGTAAACAAACGAATGAATAAACAAATATAATAAAAAGGCCTGTTATGTGGAAATGAACCCAAATATCAATACTTTAGCCATAAATTCATGATTGCGTTACAATAGTATCACCGAATGTGTATTATTGTGTGTATTAATGCATGAAAACCGGCTACTAACCTGTGCAAAGACAATTGAGGTTGATTTTGATTGTTTCTTGCACCACACTTCACAACACAACACACAGGCATGTTGGATTTATGTTTTCCAACATTTACATGCAGTTTTAAAAGTAAAATTCCTCGTAGTTTTCTCGCAAATCTCAATAATATTAGAAGTAAACAACCATTTGACAGCGTAACTACCATGAATTTGTCGCATAATATGGCTACAACGGCACTTACCTACAACTGTCTCTACATCACGACAAAATGTTGCCATAATTAGCAACAACTTAAATATAGTTGTCTCTTTTATCAAATAGGATTATCTCACTAGAAAGAATGAGACATAACGATATTTCAAGTTCTGAATCATATTTCACTCATATTTATATAAGCAAATGTATGTATAGAATAACGCAGCGTCTCCATATTATTCCTACCTCAATGCTATTCTCTAACTATTCTTGTCAATCCTTGACATCCAAAAAAACTCTTCTTTTTCCAGTCCGAAAAATCTATCTGGCCAGAACTTAAAAAAAAACGGTTCAGACTAAAGTCTTGTAGCAAATCCTGCAACAACATACAACGACGAGCTGTGGGTACACGAACAAATTATTATTTGACCCATATGATGATTTCTGGGCTCCGAAAGTGTTAAAGGATCATCAGGAGTTTAACCGGATGCACTGAACCATCATTCTTCCACAGCCCGACTTCGCCAAATATAGAATAGCGGGCGTACGTATGAGGTGTTAAAACGTGAGTCTTCCGAGCGAGAAAGAGGGATAGAGTTATACACCCTATATCGCTCCATCCCTTTTTCTCGCTCGGAAGACTCACGTTTTAAGACGTCATGGTACGCCCGCTGGCCTCTCTTTTGAAATGTCAGCAAAGAAGATGGCGCCCCAAAGGGTCAGTGCCTGCTAGGGTGCAGGAATCTGCTCGAAAAAGGCACCGCAGCGCTGGAACGCTAAGAGCATTAGAAGGGACTACTCAGTAAGAATCTGACAATCCCGTCCGATGTGCCCAGAGCGGAAGAAGTCATTTGATGATTTCTCACCCGGGAAAATAAAAGGTCTCCCTTTTGGTGGAGTAAGGCAATAAATAATCGATTCCATATGCTGAGTTCTGGGCACCGAAATTAGGTTTTTTTATTAACTTACAAATGTAAGACTTACTGTCAGGCTTCCGGGCTTCTGACTTCTTGTAACAACAGTCAAAGACCTACAAATGTCCACAACGAAGGCCGTGCGTGCCTTTCGCAGTATGGCGCCTCGATATGTAAAGAATAGGTCGGCCACAAATCTGTCTATTTATTTATTTAACAATTTATGTATACACGTTTAACAAAATAAGAAACAAAAATAGGTACAAAGGTGATTTATTTTGGTAAACGTCGCCAAACTTTGGCGTAGATATTGACAGGATTATTTAACCAAAACAAACACTATTTACTTCTTTCTATGGTCATTTATTTTTAAGATTTTTTATCTATACTAATATTATAAAGCTGAAGGGTTTGTTTGTTTGTTTGTTTGAACGCGCTAATCTCAGGAACTACTGGTCCGATTTGAAAAAAAATTTCAGTGTTAGATAGCCCATTTATCGAGGAAGGCTATAGGCTATATATCATCACGCTAAGACCAATAGGAGCGGAGCAGCGATAAAGAATGTTTAAAAATCGGGGATTCCACGGGGACGAAGTCGCGGGCAGCAGCTAGTTTAGAATATGTACTTACTACCACTTCTAATCACTACTTACTTTGGTATTGTTCGTCAAATCGTTGAGCTCCTTAAAGTTCTAAGTTTGAGCTATACGATAACTGACAAATGCTTGCACTGTTTGGACAGGTCCACTCAAATCTGTGTGGTACTTTCCTCAAAAGACCACTTCAGACACCAACCTACATGGTTCTCATATGATTTTACCAGTACAATTGTATGGACTTCAAAAGAGACCTTGACCTCTGAGTTTGTTTCGGTGTTTCTTCTCAGGGTAGTCAGCTAGGAAACACCGGCCTCATCTAGTTTTATAACGGCCAAAAAAAAGATTGACGTGTAAAAGTGTTTTTTACAACCTACTTACAAAAATAAATCATATTTTATCATTTATCATTTACGTTCTCCGTACAGGTTCGAAGCGGAGCTAGTCTCCCTCGGGCGAGCGCACGAGTCCGACCTGGAAGCGTTAGCGCGAGCACAACGAGCGGCCGCCGAGCGAGCGGAGCAGCAGCTCGAAGCGGAGCTGAGGCACGCCGCCAAGCGGCTGCGCGCCGACCACGAGCGGGACCTGCGCCACTTCAGGGATACGCTCAAGCAGGAGCTTAGGTTACTCAAGCAGGTGGGACAACTAAACGACGCAGATACTGGTATCGATACCGGTACCGATACCAGTACCGATACCGATATCCGAATCGAGGTCGCGACCGATATAGAGACAGGCAGAGTATGACTGGTTTGTTTATATACTTTTATCATTTTTAGCACCAGAATCCCCGAAAATGGGTGAATGAATGATATTTTTGACATGTAATTTTGGATTTGGTTATTGTCATGATTTTTTATACCTTTAGACCCCTTTTAATCTTCAAAATGGCTATTTCCTTTTTTGGTTGTTTAGATATTTTGTCATAACAACAATTTTGAACCCCGGTCTTTGCTTACAGGAAGTGGAACTAGTCGCAAAAGACCGTCGCAAGGACGCGTACCGCGTGCGGCGCGCGCGCCTGGACGCCGAGCACGGCGAGCGCGAGCGCGCCTTCGTCGCCAACCTCGCCGACGCGGGCGACGCCGTGCTGCGCCGCATACACGACGCGCACCGCGACCGCCAGGCGCTGGCGGACAGGCAGTACTTGCAGCAGAGGCATCAGGTGAGCACGACACGCTTGCATACGGGTGTAGATACTAGTGCTGGACGCCGAGCACGGCGAGCGCGAGCGCGCCTTCGTCGCCAACCTCGCCGACGCGGGCACGTACCGGTACCGATATCTGGGTCGATACCGGTACCGATACCAGTTATGATACCGGTACCGATACCAGTAATAATACAGGTACCGATACTAGTTATGATACCGATACCGATACCAGTAATGATACCGGTACCGATACCAGTAATTATACCGGTACCGATACCAGTAATGATACCGATACCAGTATTGATACCGATACCAGTAATGATACCGATACCAGTATTGATACCGATACCAGTATTTATACCGAGTACCATTACGACATACATCCAACACAAGATAATGACCACTTACGACATAAACCTACATGGTTTAAATGTGATTTGACTTTGACTTTGAGAGTGAATTCTAAGTTTGTTTCGGTGTTTCATTTCAATATAACCAATTTTCTAAAATATGTTTTTTCGGATACCAGTACAAATATCATAAGGGATGTAGGTACTTATACCAGTAGGTACCAAAATCAGCCAATAATCCCGAAGATTCCGAAGACTCCCGATGACGCTCCGAAGATCGCCGACCATTCAGCAAGCGTTGGGCTGCAACATGGTTATCTATGCGTGTTGATAGGTCCATAGAAAACCATGTTCCAGCCATAATGCTTGGCTGGCTTTCTGCGCGGCGCCCGAAGACGGAAAAACGAGAAGAAAGAAGATTACATTTTGCTGTTGATATGTTACAATGTACGGTTAAGGCGTTTCCCTGACCAAATAACTTTGAGCATTCGTTCCCTCTTTACCGCCCGCATCCTGCGCACGCCCTTTTATCATAGAATTCACACAATTTTTTGGAATTATTTTGATTAAAAAAAGATAAGCGATCTTTAAAACATTGATTTGAAAAGAGTAACTATGGAGTTTCTTGTCCGTTCTTCTCCATAAGAATCTACCTTTGCGAATGGACGCTAGAGTCACTTAATTTATGATAATTTTTATTGATGACGTTCAAAAGTGCCGTTAATGGCCTAATTGAAATAAACGTTTTGAGTTTGAGTTTAGAAATGAAATAAAACTTGTATAATATACATTTTAAATTATCTATCCATTAATGTAATCCTCAAATGATTAGAGCGTTGCATTTAGCAACAGATGCATAAAATCAACAATTTTAGTAATTTTTTAAAAGTAGATTTTAAATTTATTTTTAACACATTAAAACAAATTAGAAGGTGGAATATAATGATAAGACATCGAACATTAATTATGTGTTTTTACATGTAGATTATTTCTCAGTACTAAAATGAGTTAATAGTCTCTGAATAGCGAAGAAAAACGCAATATCGCTAGGTTTTGGTCGGGGTATCGCCTTAAGAGCGTGTACGCCGTATGACATTTCATACAAATTTTCAAGTCACTATTTTGTGAAATTTCTGAACCGATTTTAATGAAACTTCACACATATAAGCAGGATGCGTAGGTCTAAAAAGTTAGTTATAAACATTTTCGAATATCTTATTTAAAAAATATAACTGGAAATTTATGTTTGTATGGAAAATATAAATTAATCGAAAATGTTACCAATATTATAAAGAGGAAAGATTTGATTGAATAGGCTCCGAAACTAATGAACCGATTTGAAAAATTCTTTCACTGTTGGGAAGCTATACTATCCCCGGGTGACATAGGTTACATTTTATCCCCATATCCCACGGGAATGGTAACTACAAAGTCAAAGTCAAAGTCAATTCATTTATTTCAACTAGACCATTAAACGGCACTTTTGAACGTCAAAACATTTGCAAATAAAAATATTATAGTGACTCTAGTTGTCCATTCGCAAAAAGTAGATTCTTATGGAGAAGAACGGACAAGAAACTCCATAGTTACTCTTTTCAAATATGTATAAGTTTTACAATATTTTGTATACATTAGCCAATTGGTTATATGTGAGGACGATGCACCCGAATAAAATTAAGTACCTACTATACTACTAACAGGTTCAACAAAGGAACGACAGCAGAGGTAAAATTAATAAATTTGCTAGTCAGGGATATAGTACTCACATATTTACAATTTTTTAAATCCTTGTTTTATATAATTACCAACAATGAATCAGTGTGTGTTAAATTAACTATAAAAGATCAGTAACTACACCTGTCTTTGTCTACTACACCCAATATCGTCCTATGGAGCAGGACCAGCATGTTTCCAAGCATTCTTATCTTGAATATAATCATCTAGCTTGTAGTATGCTTGTTTACAAAGTGTGCTTTTAACATAGGTTTTAAATTTCCTTTCATTTAATTCTAATATGTCACAAGGTATTTTGTTGTAAAATTTAACACTGTACCCCATGAAAGATGTACGTACTTTAGCTAATCTATATAATGGTTGATCTAATTTATTTCTATTTCTAGTATTAAAATTATGTCTATCACTAATTTTGCTAAAGAGATGTCGATTTTTCCTCACATACATAATATTTTCATATATGAATTGACAAGGGACTGTCATAATATTAATCTTTTTAAAAAGAGAATCGCGGCGACAAAGATTATAAATGGCTCTGATAGCACGCTTTTGCAAAATAAATATGGATTCCATATCAGCAGCCCGACCCCACAGCAGAATACCGTACGATATTATGCTATGAAAATAACTAAAATAGACCAAACGCGCGGTTTCTACATCTGTTAACTCTCTTATCTTTCTAATAGCATAAGCGGCTGAGCTAAGCCGCCCCGCAAGAGATATTATGTGAGGTCCCCATTGCAATTTCTCGTCTAAATGATTCCTAGGAAAACCGTCTGATCAATATATTCCAGTTTTTGTCCATTCAATACGCTATCACATTCGTTGCTTCTAACATTAGGTAAAGTAAATTTAATACATTTAGTCTTTTTTTCATTTAGTACCAAATTGTTTGCCGTAAACCAATGTTGGACCTGACGAATAGAGTTATTCACGTCATCAAGATTTAGTGATCGTCGGTCTATCTTAAATATTAATGATGTGTCATCAGCAAATAACACCATCTTTGGTTGATTTTGAAGTAATTGGGGCAAATCGTTTATGTAGACTAAGAAAAGGAATGGACCCAATATTGAACCTTGCGGAACGCCCATTGTCATTTTAGACCCTAGTGAGTTTACACCGTTTACCTGTACTTTAACCTGCCTGTCTTTCAAGTATGATCTAAGCAGCTCAAGCGAAGTATTCCTAATCCCATAATGCTCGAGTTTCAACGTCTCATGGTTGACACAATCGAACGCCTTCGAGAGATCGCAAAAAATTCCAATAGCATCTTGTGAATCTTCCCAGGCATTAAAGATGTTCTTTATTAGGGTGACACCGGCGTCAGTTGTACAGCGCCATTTGGTGAAACCATACTGTTGTTCATGGAAGATGGAATTTTTATTAAAATGTTGTAGCATCTGATTAAGCATTAATTTTTCAAATACCTTACTAAGAACGGGCAGGATTGCCACTGGCCTGTAATTATTGGGTTCTTGACTATCACCCGATTTAAAAAGTGGAACGACTTTACTGTGTTTCATGAGATCAGGAAACACTCCCTGGTCTACACTAGAGTTAAATATGACAGCTAAGTAAGGGGCAATAGTTTCAATAATAGATCTACAGACTTTTACAGACATTCCCCAAAGATCTTCTGTTGATTTAATTTTAAGTTCTTTAAAGGCCTTTATAACAGTCAGGGGGTCTGTATGTCGAAACTTGAATTCTGATGGGCATACCTTGACATTCTTTCTGAGTAAGGCAGCAGAGAGTGCGGGTGACGAGTTAAGAGCATCTGTAGTTTTACGAGGAATATCAGCAAAGAAGTTTTCAAATTCGTGAGCTATGTGCTCTGCATTTGAGTTTATGGGGCCATGTACAGTATTTAAATTAAATTCAATATCACGCTTTTTCTTCCTACCTGTTTCATTATTTATTATTTTCCAGGTAGTTTTTATTTTGTCATCCGCCGATTTTATTTTATTGCTAATAAATAAAGCTTTAGCAGTTTTGCATACACTTTTAAATGTTTTAGAATATTTCGCAACGTAATTATGAAAGCTTGTATTATTCACATCTATTTCTACGCGGTTGAAATACTAAATATGCGCAGACGAAGTCGCGGGCGAAGTGCTTGTATTAGTATAGATTATAAAAGTTTTTAAATATTTAAAATAAGAGAAAAATCCTGTAATATTAGTTGAGTTTTTCAAATATTCATTTTTTAAATGTATAATTTTTTTTTTATCATTTCCTACTGTAATATTGTAAAGTGGTTCATATTTATCTTTTTAATTTTTATTTGAAACAGATCTCATAGTTGTGTATGTATATTTTATTAATGTTTAAGCTGTGTACTTCTATAAGTGACAAATTCACCATGATACTCGATGTACAAGTTGTTAATGTAATATGTTATAGTGAACTAGCTGCTGCCCGCGACTTCGTCCCCGTGGAATCCCCGATTTTAAAACATTCTTTATCGCTGCTCCGCTTCTATTGGCTTAAGCGTGATGATATATAGCCTAAAGCCTTCCTCGATAAATGGTCTATTCAACCCAAAAAGAATTTTCAATTCGAACCAGTAGTTCCTGAGATTAGCGAGTTCAAACAAACAAACAAACTCTTCAGCTTTATAATATTAGTATAGTTAGTATAGATAAGCCGTTGGAGTACATCTACATATACTATATACTAATATTATAAAGCTGAAGAGTTTGTTTGTTTGTTTGTTTGTTTGTTTGTTTGAACTCGCTAATCTCAGGAACTACTGGTTCGAATTGAAAATTCTTTTTGGGTTGAATATACCATTTATCGAGGAAGGCTATAGCCTATACACCCCTAGTTTTTAATTAGTACAAATACTTTAAGGGCTTATTAGAAAAGGTCTTGTTATTATTTAAGAAAAGTCTCAAAAAATTATGTTCATAAACAGCAAAGTTATTAGCGTTTTTTATATCCTAAAATGCCACTCTACTTATAAAAATATTGTACAGGCTATTGATTTATGAATGAATAAATGACGATTAAAATGGAAAAACACTGTGCGTAGTATTTTCTATTAGCAATTGTTATGAATGTTGATTCTATTATGAATTTACCAATTAATAAAAAACTCCGTGGACAATTTTAGGTTTTTATTTTTTTACTTTTGACTACACAAATATGATCAGTAACGGGTACGGAGAGAGCCCTGTTTTTTTTTGTGCTAATTAAAAACTAGGGGTGTATATCATCACGCTAAGACCAATAGGAGCGGAGCAGTCATGAAAAATGTGACACAAACGAAGTTGTGCGGACAGCTAGTTTACAATAAAATAAAAATTATCTTTGCAATGTAATACAGTATTAAAATTAAAAAAATAATCCCCCCTCCACAGATAATGCGAACCCGAGAAGCAGCGCTTTGGGAGTTAGAAGAGAAACAGATTCACGAACGACATCAACTTGCCAAGAGACAGCTCAAGGATGAGTTCTTACTGCGAAGGCATCAGATGCTGGTGCGGCATGATAAGGAGTTGGAGCAGATCAAGAGGTAACCCGTCATTGTATAGCCTTTTTTTTCTGGATGAGAAATCATCAATACATCTCCCGCTGTGGGCACATAGGAAGGGAGTGTCAGGCTCTTACTGACTAAAACCCACCCGTGTTCCTCCTAGTGCCCGCCGCATTCCAGGGCAAGGTGATTCTTTCGAACAAATTCTGCAAATCATCTGTATAGCCTTAACTAAATATTATTGTGTGGTAAGTCAGCCGGTCAACTGTTAGCTGAATGCGTTTGTTTTTCGAATAGCTTGTAGATATCTATACCCCATTCACTATAAGATTAGATATTGAAATACATTTTTTTTACAGTCCGTTCAACCGATTTTGACTTCTATTGCGTCGGTGGCATGACACATGGTAGCTGCAGTAAACAGTTGGTATTATAATTACGTTTTTGCTTTTAATGCCATCCTTATGTCTACGGAATAGAAGTAAAAATCGGTTGAACGGACTGTAAACAGTTTTGTTTAAATGTCTAATCTTGTGAATGGAGTATAGTTTGTTCAATCAAAACAATACTAGTATTCCTGCCTGCTGCCTCAAGTTTATACATACAAAATATCAGTTTAATGAGTTCTTAGGCATACTTGTAAAACTTTTTGCTATTTATTTAAACTTAATGTACAATAGTGGTACATGGGCGGACTTAATGCAACAAGGCATTCTCTACCAGTCAACCTTTGGGTTAAAAAGACAACACTGTGGTAGATCTACAACAAATAAATAAAGTACTTTTTTTTTTGGGAAACGAAAATACTAAAATATAAGACGAAGAGCAGCAGTGGTGGCCGAGTGGTAACGGCCCCGACCTACGTATTGTAGGTCGCGGGTTCAAACCCTGCCAGGCGCATTACTTTGTGTAATTAATTTCATCACCACTGCTCTCAAAACGGAAAACATCGCGAGGAAACCGGCATGTCCTAGAACCAAAAATTCGAAGACATGTGACATTCAGCAACCCGCACTGGGCCCGCGTGCTGGATTACGGCCCATTCCCTCTCCTAGAGAGGAGGCCTGTGTCCCAGCAGTGGGAACATTAAAAGCCTGATTATGCTTATGCAACAAGCAAGGCTTTTTATTTTGTAAGCACTGGTTTCAGCTGCAATATTTAGAGGTCCATCAACTTCTATGAGTATCATAGGCAGTATTGTCGACTTTTAAAACCCTATCGCTTTATCAACAGGAAAAACACCCGCAAAGAGGAAGAATTAGCGAAGGTACAAGCACTAGAGAAGCGTTCGCTACCCAAACGTATCCGGGCGGAACAGAAGGCGAGAGAAATGATGTTCAGAGAGTCGCTTCGGATCAGCGCCGTCAATGTCAGCCACGAGGACGAGCGTGACCGACTCAAGAAGGTAAGGAACTGTTACCAAGCCGACCTCGTTGTCTTCTATACTAATACTAGCTTCTGCCCGCGACTTCGTCCGCGTGGAATAGTTACTTTACCCCCGATTTTGAAACTCTCAGCCCGAAGTTTACTGCCTGTATAGTTGGCATCTATGTATTTATGTATCTATTATATGACATTTGTATGTAGGTATCTATATTATCTTGTTATAACTTTTATTATATTATTGTTGAATTGGTTTTGTTACACCAATGACATCCCCATTTCATGTCCAGACATATACTGTCCATGCCAGGTTGTCTGGAAGAGATCGCGGAATGCGATAAGACCGCCCATTGTATGTGTTTTAGTTTTAAGTCTACTTTTTGTGTTACTTTTGGTGTACAATAAAGTATATAATAAATAAATAAACTTTCATCCCCTATTTTATCCCCTTGGGGGTAGAAATAATCAAAATCCTTTCTTAGCGGATGCCTACGTCATAACATCTACCTGCATGCCAAATTTCAGCCCGATCCGTTCAGTGGTTTGGGCTGTGCGTTGATAGATCACTATGTCAGTCAGTCACTTTTGAGTTATATATATTTAGATGGAAAATTTAAAATGGGTCTAATTTAACTGTAACACTGTAACTGTAACACACATTTCACCAAGATTATAAAGAGGAAAGATTTGTATTTTTGTATGTAACGAATAAACTCAAAAACTACTGGACCGATTTCAAAAAATCTTCCACCATTAGAAAGCTACATTCACCCTGAGTAACATAGGCTATATTTTATCCCCGTATTCCCACGGGAACGGGAACTACGCGGGTGAAATCGCGGGGCGCTGCTTTCATATTTTAAATGTTTATTTTATGCAGTTTCAAGAGAACGAGAAGCGTCGCTACCGCGCCGAGCAGCAGCGGCTGGCGACCAAACATGCCAAAGCGAGGGAGGAGCTCAAGGCGGCCGGAGAGGTAAATACCTCATACATATTGTTGTTTCATAGGCCTTTTTAGGGTTCCGTAGCCAAAAGCCAAAAAACGGAACTCTTATGGCAGTGGCGTGAAGTGGTTCGAGTTAGGGTAGGCCAGAGACCCAAGTTGTTGGGTGCGGCTGGGGCGTTGTCAACGCTGCTTCCCAATCTGGGGGACCCGGGCACCGCCTGCAGGCGGTTGTACGTGGGGATCGTGCGATCGATGGCCCTTTACGGGGCCCCGATCTGGGCGGCTGACCTGACGGCCAGCACTATCACAGTTCTGCGGAGGCCGCAGAGGGTGATGGCCGTCAGAGTCATCAGGGGTTATCGCACGATCTCCTACGAGGCGGCTTGCGCACTGGCCGGATCTCCGCCGTGGGACCTGGAGGCGAAGGTTCTCGCGTCACTGTATCGGTGGCGCGCGGCGAGCGACTGATGCAGCGACACATTGAGCTGCGTCGGTCGCAGCTGCGCGAGGTCCTGGTGGCGGAATGGCGGGACAGGCTGTCACGCCCTACCGCCGGCCTCGCCACTGTCGAGGCCATCCGGCCAGTGCTCGACCTTTGGCTCGGGAGAAGGCACGGCTCCCTGACGTATCGCGCGACGCAGGTCCTCTCGGGGCATGGCTGCTTTGGGAGGTTCCTGTGTCGCATAGGCAGGGAGCCGGACGCTCGGTGTCACCACTGCGTCGACTGTCGGGAGGACACGGCGCGGCATACGCTGGCAGAGTGTGCCGCTTGGGAGGAGCCGCGCCGTGACCTCATCTCTGTGGTGGGCAGTGACCTCTCGCTACCGGCCGTAGTCCAATCTATGGTCGGCGGCGGGGAGTTCTGGGACGCGGTGGTCTCCTTCTGCGAAACAGTTATCTCGCAGAAGGAGGCTGCGGAAAGGGAAAGAGAGATCTCGACCTCTGACCCCGCCCGCAGCAGGCGCACCGGGCGTCGGAGGAGGGCGTATGCTGCCCTCTTCCGGCCCCCCTAACTGGGTCCAGGGGCGGCGGACTTGGGGTCGTCTGTCGCCCCCCATTCATCCGGACCCGAGGTGGCGGCGCGTGGTGTTCCCGTGCGCCCCTCTCTGACGTCACGAGGAGAGTCAAACACCTCACTCCCTCCGCAGACACGAGGTGGCACCAGCCGGGGATTACGGATGTGGTATACGTTCCCGCGATCCCCGGCGTAGGTGACAGATGGAACACCGGGGTGGTTTTAGTCAGTAAGAGTCTGACAGACCCCTCCGCCCGCCCCAGGGTGGAGGACATCCATGAGGATTTCCCCCCGTTAAAAAAAAAAAAGAAAATGTCCAAAAAAACACACCACATTATTCAGGGTTGAAATGTGGTGTTTTTTTTTAATAGGCTATTTAATAAAAATTAAAAAAAAACTCATTTAATTAAAAATCAACCCTGAATAATGTGCTTATTTTTTAAAATTTATTTGAACATTTTCTCTGACCTACCCTAACTCGAACCACTGCACGCCACTGTCTGCCTTATGGATTCGTCATGCCTGTCTGTTTCTCCGTCCGTATGTCACAGCCGTTTTACTCGGAGACTATTAATGCTACATAAATGAAAATTGGTAGGTAGGTGCAACCTGTTAACCGCTATTCAATAGTGCTGTGATATTATGGAAAAAATCATTTTAGCGGTGGCACTCCATACATGTAACTGAGGGATGAAAATATAAATTCCAACAAACATAATCGTGTGGGATATCATTGGTTATCTCTTTCAAAATGAAATAGAGGTTTCTAAGCAAGCTTTTGAGATATGTGCTTCCGAATTCGTAAAAATGCCTCTAACTAAATAATATGAAGTTGAAAAGAGCTGTAAGGGGCGGATCGAACAAGGATTATTATTAAGGCTACAACCTTTGATTATATAATGTCTAGATAGAGCATCAATAGCGCGGAAACGTGTCAAAAAATATCAGCCAACTGTTGGCCTATAAGTACTTACCCGCCGATTAGTGCCGATCGTGCCGCTTTGGTGTCACTACGTATTACGCGCGCTGAGTAATAAACAAAAAACAGCGATAAAATGACGGTATGTGTTATTAAACTGCGACGGAATTATAAATTAAGGGTAAAAAGTACCAAATACATCACCTATCATAGCTAAGTAACTAGAAAACTACGTATTTATTTATTGTTTTTATGATTACCAAATTACGCCATTTTTTGTCAGTGTTGCCAGTTTCTTTTTTTATTCTCCCAACTTAACATTTTTTTTTTGTGGGTGTATTCGTTGGTTTATGGTAACGTTTATATAATTTAGTTGACGTAGTTTATTTATCGATTTATAAAAAGGTGGAGTTTTTTTAATTCGTCTATACTTTTACTTTTTTATAATAATATAATTTTGGCGAATAACTTTTTTGTTTATGAGCCAATTTTAATGATTATTTTTGCATTGGGTTCAATAAACCGATTTAAAAAATGCTAAGAGTAATTTTAATAAGATTAATTTATTAAGTCTTTCTTTATAATTATGCTTTTGAAGCCGATGCCAAGTAAAAATTGTTATTAGCTCGGTAAATAATTTACTTGGTACACTCCAATTCAATCTTTATGACGGCTCTGAAGTGCGCTGCTCGCTGCGCAGTACCGCATCCCTCACCCCCGCTGACACTCGAATTTGTTACTGCACAGCGACTCGCCTCATGTTCCGAGCCACCAGCATTTTAATGCTGTACCGTCTTTTTGTCCTCATTTTGGTAGTGATTAATATCTGGTACTGATTAATAGTATCATAGATTCAATCTATATAAACTGCCTAAAAAGTTTATTATTCTAATTTGATTAACTTAGCTGATTTAATACAACATTCACACACACAACTCTAATTAAATTGTATATTTTATTTATTTAAAAAAGAGAAAAACAGACACTACTAAAACTGAATAATACTACATACATACAACTAAACTTATCTTATTTTTTTAAATATGTGATCTATGGGAGAATTCTAGTAGCTGGTATCATTATTCACGCACACAGAGACAAAGACGCATAGTGTAAAACACCGTCCGCACGCACACATGTTTGAAATTGTTGCCTCGTTTTCTTTGCTTTGACAGTAGGGCGACGCTCCATCTAGACATTATATAATCAAAGGCTACAACTGGCTCGAACGAGGGACGAGGACACATGGTGTTCTATTTTGTTAACATTTATATGCCCTTTCCTATAACATTTTTAAATGAAGATTTACGAACCTGTGATCTTGAGGACAGAACGCCACCAGTTGCTTTACTTACTTTTGATATTCTCTAAAACACAAACACTTATCCCACCTCCCAGGCCCTGCTCCGCGAGCTGGAGCAGTACCAGAACGAGAAGCGCAAGGCGCTGATGAACCACGAGGGCAACAAGATGAAGGCAGTTGAGGAGCGCTACTCACAGGAACTCAAGGAGTGGCGCGCCACGCTGGGAGACAGGAAGCTGGTGAGTACACGCTTCTGATGATGCGGGACCTCGAATAGGCACAGATGACGGGGAAACTAAATACTACTTCATATTCAGCACTAGAGATAACAATATAACACATGAATTTTATTAATTACTAGCTTGTGCCCGCGACTTCGTTCGCGTGGAGTTCCATACAAAATCCCCTTTTTCACCCCCTTAGGGGACGAATTTTCAAAAATCCTTTCTTAGCGTATGCCTACGTCATAATATCTACCTGCATGCCAAATTTCAGCCCGATCCGTTCAGTGGTTTTTTGGGCTGTGCGTTGATAGATCACTATGTCAGTCAGTCAGTCCCTTTTGAGTTATATATATTTAGATAAAATTAAATTATTTAATAATTACTGCAATATAATCATCAATAAACAAGGCTTTATATATTATATATTCAGCACTAGGATGGGTGACCATCTTAACATAACGAGACTTCTCCGTGCCTTGGAAAGCACGTTAAGCCGTTGGTTCCGGCTGTTAGAGATCTTTGGCAGTCGTTACGGATTGTCAGAAGCCAGAAAATCTGACACCAGTCTTGCCAAGAAGTACAGTGTTCCCCAGTTAATGGGTTGTGGAGGTCTGGTAGGCAGCCGCTCCACGTAAAATACTGGTACTGGTAATATAGTTGGGAATAGTTTTGAACATCCTATTGTTGATGAAGTATTATTTATTATTCCTTGGCCATAATGTTTATGTTCAGAGTGATATCGTTTCTTTTTTTTTTTTTTGAATTTATGGACAGAGGGTGTAGGTTTGCATACAGGCGAGAAATTATATTTAAAAAATGATTGTTTTATTTACTTTTCAGACAGCATAGTCGACACAGCTTTGCTGTCTGCAAAGTCGAATTAGTCCGTCAGATAGATTTCCAAAAAATATTAGAGACGTATTTTATCTTTTTTCACGTAAACAAAAAACGAAGACGATACAGTGCGTTGAAAACTCGTGTGACGTTACTCCGTGCTACGATTTTTACCACGCTGTGACGTCACAAGCCCCCACTCATGATCTTTGAAGCTTTTCATCTTCGTCAATTTTTATAGATTTGATAAAGCAAAAAATAAGTGTCCAATATTTTTCGATAATCTAACTGACGGAGTAAATAGAATCATATTTTTATTCCTCAGGAAATATCCTAACTTCTCTGTCCACGCACTGTATTTGTGTTCCTCCCATAGGTTTTCAAATGTTTTTATGACCTCAAATTAATGTAGTTATTAAGACTGCAAAGGATTATTTGTGATGTGTTTTTCTTTATTGAATTCCAGCGTGATGAATGCATGTTTTTTTTTTTGTGAAACTGACTGTTTTGAAATTATGAGAATTAGGAAAATTATTCTCTAGAGTTTACTTGATTGTTGGTAAATCGTTGTAAGGAACGGGGAGAGCCGTAAAATATATGTGTTTTTCATCACATTTAATTTGATGTTACTTTTTTTGAATGCAGTATCAAGCTTTGGATAAATAAAATCCATCGAGAAACAATAATTTCAGTACAGTCAGCAACACGGATGTTTGGATATCCTAAGGCATGTGTCATAAGTAGCTTGCGTATAATTGGGCAGATTTCACGCATGTGTTCATGGTCAATATGGAAAAGGAATAGATTTACTACCAAAACTATTTATAACTTCGTTTTATAGCTTCTTATCTGCCTGACAAACTAGCACAGATAGACAGACAATAACCAATAGACAGACACAAAAGTACACCGACAGTAATAGAGATACAAGTACATAGAAAGAAACACAGAAACACAAGTACACAGACAAAAATATAGACACACAAGTACACATACAGAATGACCGACAAACAGGTACACAGACAGAGTGTCCGACACACAAGCACACAGACAGAAATACGGACACTCAAGTACCCAGACAGAAACACAGACTCACAATTACACAGACATAATGACCGACACACAGGCACACAGACAGAATGTCCGACCCACAAGCACACAGACAGAAATACGGACACACAAGTACCAAGACAGAAATACAGACTCACAATTACACAGACATAATGACCGACACACAGGCACACAGACAGAATGTCTGACCCACAAGCACACAGACAGAAATACGGACACATAAGTACCAAGACAGAAATACAGACTCACAATTACACAGACATAATGACCGACACACAGGCACACAGACAGGATGTCCGACCCACAAGCACACAGACAGAAATACGGACACACAAGTACCAAGACAGAAATACAGACTCACAATTACACAGACATAATGACCGACACACAGGCACACAGACAGAATGTCCGACCCACAAGCACACAGACAGAAATACGGACACACAAGTACCAAGACAGAAATACAGACTCACAATTACACAGACATAATGACCGACACACAGGCACACAGACAGAATGTCCGACCCACAAGCACACAGACAGAAATACGGACACACAAGTACCAAGACAGAAATACAGACTCACAATTACACAGACATAATGACCGACACACAGGCACACAGACAGAATGTCTGACCCACAAGCACACAGACAGAAATACGGACACACAAGTACCAAGACAGAAATACAGACTCACAATTACACAGACATAATGACCGACACACAGGCACACAGACAGAATGTCTGACCCACAAGCACACAGACAGAAATACGGACACACAAGTACCAAGACAGAAATACAGACTCACAATTACACAGACATAATGACCGACACACAGGCACACAGACAGGATGTCCGACCCACAAGCACACAGACAGAAATACGGACACACAAGTACCAAGACAGAAATACAGACTCACAATTACACAGACATAATGACCGACACACAGGCACACAGACAGGATGTCCGACCCACAAGCACACAGACAGAAATACGGACACACAAGTACCAAGACAGAAATACAGACACACAAGTACACAGACAGAATGACCGACACACAGGTACACACAGAATGTCCGACACACAAGCACACAGACAGAAATACGGACACACAAGTACCAAGACAGAAATACAGACACACAAGTACACAGACAGAATGACCGACACACAGGTACACACAGAATGTCCGACACACAAGCACACAGACAGAAATACGGACACACAAGTACCAAGACAGAAATACAGACACACAAGTACACAGACAGAATGACCGACACACAGGTACACACAGAATGTCCGACACACAAGCACACAGACAGAAATACGGACACACCTTTGACCTTTGACTGGAAGTCGACCCCAATTGTTGGGAAAAGTCTAGGCAGATGATGATATTGATTACATAGGTCCATATTCCAAAACGTTAATGAAAGCTCTTCTAATCGACATTAAAGTACGTGCGCGGCATAATCAGCCTTTTAACGTTCCCACTGCTGGGACATAGGCCTCCTCTCTAGGAGAGGGAATGGGCCGTAATCCACCACGCGGGCCCAGTGCGGGTTGCTGAATGTCACATGTCTTCGAAGTTTTGGTTCTAGGACATGCCGGTTTCCTCACGATGTTTTCCTTCGCCGTTTTGAGAGCAGTGGTGATGAAATTAAATACACAAAGTAATGCGCCTGGGTGGGTTTGAACCCGCGACCTACAATTCGTAAGTCGGGGCCGTTACCACTGCTCTCCGTTCGAGAGATGAGCAAGCAAATGCGTTTAACGCGCTTGCTCGGCTCAAACGCGTCTCTAGAGCACATAAACTTTTGATGGAGTTCAGTTCGAGTTGACTTAAAGTAATCGTTTTAGAATATGGGCCCTCTGCATTTTAAGTATTTTTATTGCTTTCGTCAAATATATTTATGTATCGGTCGAAAAACAAGTTTTTTTATAAAACATTGCCCCACACTAGGATTTACTCCTGTATCGTAGGTGCGTTCACAAACATGAAAACTCGCATACACAAGACACGCAGACCCGGAGCAATTATATGTAGGCTATACAAAAATTTGTTCCGTGCGGGGATCGAACCCACGACACGCAGCGTGGCAGCTGAACGCTCAACCACTGCGCCAACCGTGTCGTCAGTGTCAGTTTTGGTAGTAAAATATTCCTTGCACCATATAAAAGAGCATGTTGGTTCATAGCTTGGTACAAAACTAATGTGTGGTGGTGGGTTACGGAGATGGTTCTACAAAGGAAAATGTTTTCATGAGTTCTGAAACGTATTCAACTTTCATTCAAATGGTTCTTTGAATCTCGGGTAAAATTGAAGCGAAATCCGTGCAAGGTGCGAGACTAAATTCGCTCGCATCAAGTGTGGCGTCATTTTAAAATAAAGCAATCATCGCTCGAATTCGCGATCGTCGCGTTAATTACAACAGCAAATACGACATAGGTCTTCCGCTATTACCTGAATAATGCCTAAAGTTGTTCAAGTTCAAATTGGCGCGTTTGAATAGTCGCGTGTCTTCCGAATTATTAAAACAGTAGACTCACGTGCAAAGTCTGGTCTCTTCTACTGGTATTCAACTGAATTCGTTTGACTGGGAGCCGACACTAATTCTTCTTTTGCGAGATTCACCTCAGTATGGCCAGAGTCCAAAGGCCTATCGAAAATAGCATTAGTTGAAATGAACATTAAATACGTTTCAGAACTCTAGACTTTAGAAAAAAAAATACACGTTGTCCTCGTCCAGTGCCGTCCTAGGTCTGTAAGCTCGTATCCAGAAACTAAATGACGTCCTAATTCTGAACAGACCATCATAAAGTCCTTCGAGAAGCAGCTGGACGACCATGAGAAAAAATTCGGAATACCGATCCCTGATCGAGGACTGTATCTTAACACTCCTTGGCCCAAAAACGTTCTGCAACACGTCCTCAGCGCTTACCATCAACGCACGTCCTTTATCGGGTCTCTGTCGAGATCCAGAACCAGTCTTAACTTTATATCTGCTGCTAATACTCCCAATATGAATAGAAGAAAAAGCATAAGCCCCAGTCGTGCCACGAAATCGGCTGCAGGCAGTACCAACAACACAACAAAACGCGGCAAATTGTCCAAAGGACATCGTTACGCCTCCACATCCAACTTAAAACTAGTCTCAGACAAAATATCAGGCTTCTCAGTTTTTAACAACAGCGATGACTGGCGTAGAGAACCTATCATGGCTTACGGTGACGACAGACAGATTAAAGAGGAAACGGAACGTCCTAAAGACAAAAAATTGAACAGACAATCCATGTCGGAGCATTTGCTAAAGACAGAAACATCCCAGACGATGAAACGTAGTATCTCTCAGCAGAGTTTGAAACAGGACCGGGCTATGGAGGCAGTAATGATTGATTTACCGTCACTAGAAACGTCGTATAACACAATGAGAAGCGAGCGAAGCGATAGCACGTATACCATAGACTCGAACGATGATTTAGAAACTCATTTCAGTCGGTGGGGTCCCGTTAGAGGGTCGAACAGTTATTCTAATACTGAAGTTCCCGTGAGTCAGTTGTCGACTTTGAATATTCGGAAGTCAATTTTGAGTGATAAGACCGAAGGGCCACCGGATTCTAATGTTTAGTTGCTCGTTTTTGGATGTGGGAGCGAGGGTCCTAGCCTTATTAAGGACGTGTACCTTGATTAGGAAACTGGCTAGTCAGTTTAGATTAGGCAGCGGGGACTGAGATGGGCATGGAACAGGCGAGGGAATCCCATCGCTCGATCGCCCCGCTCCGCATCTGTCCGTTTCTTGCCCTAAAACTTTGACGCTAGACGCCTTAAATGTACATATAACTTGAAGTTGTGCAAGGTGCTCCCTCACCACGAGCATTCATCCGTAATATAACATTATAGAGACGTGTATTACATCAGCGAGTTAAGCGAACCTAGCATTACAGTGCGCAACTTGTAATGTAACAACATTGAATCTGAAATATTAAACTGCAGGCGTATGCTAGCGATGAGGGAATACTTTCAGGAAAGTTCCACAGAAAACAGTAAATCAGCCGCGGAAAACGCAAGGTTTCTCTCGACTGTGACTCGAGTGCACGTCGAGAGACGTGACGATTTGAGTCTTGCCCTTTGTCATGTTCATTGGCAAATCTTCTACTTTTTAAATATTTATAGTTCATCAGAATGTCTTAAAAACGAATTGAATTGACATACCAAACATTGAACCATTACAAATAAGACACAAGTTTCACTTGTATCAAAAATGTTGACTCTTCACTCTCGCATCCAAAATTGTAAAAATGCATGTTTTAAACTTAAATCGGCATGATTTTAAAATTGTATAGTGTTATTTTACGTTTTAAAGTGTTTTTGCATTGTAAATAAATGTTAGGTTTGTACGTTTCGATGTGCCAAATTTCATATTTTTATTTAGAACAGTAAAATTCTTACTGTGAGCAATTAAACAAAAAAGAAATATACAGGTGATGTCTTATCGGCTTTGCTTACAGCGACAAAGATAGACATTATTCTTTAAAGCTATCTATACCCCATTCACGATATGATTAGACATTGAAATACATCTTTTTTACAGTCCGTTCAACTGATTTTGACTTCTATTGCGTTGGTGGCATGACACATGTAAGCTACAGTAAAAAGTTGTTATTATAATCACGTTTTTGCTTGTAATGCCATCCTTATGCGTAGGGAATAGAAGTAAAAATCGGTTGAACGGACTGTAAATAATTTTGTTCCAATGTCTAATCTTATTGTGAATGGAGTATAGTATACTTGGAAATATTTCCATTGCTTCTTTTTCTATACACAATTTACTTAAATGTAAAAACACTTTGACACTTTTCTTTATATTTTAAGTTTATATTAACGCTTAAATCTACTAACTCGCTTCCTCTAAAATTACTTTTAACAGTTATTTCACTAATACTTTGTTGTAAAATAAATTGTATTAAATCCTAAGATATACTCTTAATAAATTTGGAATTATGATGACGTTGAAAGAATTATCCTCAGATTTTATGGGCGTAAAAAATCTAGGATAGTTTGTATTTGAATATTGGTTATAAAGTGTCTTCCTACGTTGAAGAAATTATTGTATTAATGGGTGCCAGAGGTCATTGAACTTAATTGACCTACGGCCGAACCCAATAACCGATCTATCACATACTGGAGATAGAAAAATAAATGAAACAACAGAAAAATTATATAGGTTTTCTGTTGTTTCATTTGTTTTTATATCTCCAGTATGCGATAGATCGGTTATTGGGTTCGGCCGGTAGTCATCATCGCCATTTTGATTTTAGTCAAAGTTGCGATGCATAATGGTACTGCTTTAAAATATAAAACCCGTAGAAACTAAGGTAAAGTGAACAATATGGAAACAGTTCTCTTCAAGCTCACTCCACATTGTTTTTAAAAGTGAGATAATTACAGAATTGACCTCGGCTGTTTCATCGTGCGTCGCAACTTTCAAAATGGCTAGATCAATTTCCAAAGCAAAAAGTTTCGGGCCTATCACGTTTGCTTCTACCAATACCTATAAAGTCCAGCAATTTTTTCCAGAGAAGAACTCTGAACCATATTCGCTTTCAAAATACTGCCAATACTGAAAAAAAGTGTCATATGATTACTTCCTAATTATATAAATCACAAAACGTTCCTTATAATAATCATTTACTGTCACAAACTTGCCATTAGATGTGAGGTGGAGATACCAGTTGCTAGACTGTTAGTTTATTTCAAAAGTGAAATTCTAGAAGCTTCTTCGTGTACAAGATGATGGTTAGGTACCAGTAAACAAAAAGTGTTGCAGAAAATTAGATATAATATTGTCAAAGTGTATATTTGCACTGCAGAAACTAGGGTAACCATCTGGTAGGGTCCTCAAAGCGTATCTATGCCACCAGAAAATTACAGAATCCGCAACATTACAATAAATCTTTATTAGACTATAATTACCTGATATATGATATGAAAAAACCGTTTTGCGTGGAATAAATCCCATCCGTATTCAATAATTTCCAATATATCCATGTCTTATTAAGTTAAAATAGTTTACAATTTCACGCGAAATTTTACAATATTACTTATGGCGTTTGCGAATTCCCGGTGATATCTATAAATTTAAAAAAAAGTGGGCCTTCAAATAATCACACAGAAAAAAAGGAGCTCAAAAATATCCATTTAAGTCTTAATAAATTTTATAAAGTAGGTATTTTGTAAACTAGTATAAGTACCACAAGGTATTAAGTCCGCCATTGTACATCTGCGCATGACGTTAATAAATAAAAAACAATTTAATAATTCTAACAATTGGTATCTTCATCTCTTAGTATACCTACAGCCAACTTCCAATAATTAGCCAAATAGCTTCGCTTCCTTAGTATTTATTAATAGTTTAGTATTAAATAAGAAATTCGTCACGATATAAATTAAAAACAATATTTTATTGATAGAGTAGTTTTACAAAAAACATTGGGGCAGTCGGGTATAAAACCATCGGTGGGCCATCAGTCCTTCTATTTTTAGATGCGTTCTTGCTATACTGATAAATTGTTATACATAAGAAATTCACAGCTGATTTTTAGCCATAAACTGCCTTCATTAATCATCCATTAATTCTCTCTTTTTCTTGTTACTCGGAGAGAGAATTGGAAGTTTCCGAAACATAAATATTAGGAAATAAAAGATTTGCAGTCAAAAATTGCTTGTTAAAAAATCTAGAATAGTGTTCTAGAAGGTTGACTATGATTGCTTTTACGTATCGCGGGGGGATAATAGCTTTATAGTCGGCTATAATGATAATAACTATAGTATTTTTAAGTTAGTATTGTAGCAATAAATCAATGCGTATTCCAGAGAAGCAAAACATCCAATTGCTTCGTCTAAAAGATGTATAATGTCGTAGGGCAAAACTGAAATGGCTACGTCGGCTAAAGTTGCTATGTTTGTTTAATTGTTGTTGTTCGAATAAACTAATGTTACTATGTCGGCGCTCGTTAAACTGCTTATTTTTATATATTGCTTTGTCGGCGTTTGACAAAACCAAAGTTGCTATATTGGCATACAGCAAAACTAAAGTTGCTATGTCGGCGAAAATTATAGCAATACTTAGAAGTAGATTCGATGTGCCTCAATCAAAAGTCGTAGGTTATTATAAAGAATATATTTTAAAAGTTGAATTTGATATCTTTAATTGTTACGTTCTTTCAAGGTGTATTTTTGAAACTGAATAATGTTGATAGAGCTCTGTAACCATTTTTAAACATAATAAACCGAATAATCTAAAATTAGAATTTTCGTGTCAGTTGTGGAGGTAACACAGGCAGTCGCTCTAAATAAAATACTGGTATTCAGCTTTGTCTGGGTACACTGGATGCTAAAGCCTGACGTATTTGGGAAAAGCCTGGGCAAATGTTGTTTAGATTTCATGATATCAAAGAAAATATATTCAAGTTTCAGAAATACACCATGTGAAAACATAATCATGCGTCCCATTAAGGGATCAGCAAATAAAAATAAATAATTATACGAAATGCATCACCACTAACGAAGTTAGTAATAATTATTATTTTTAAAAGATAATTTACGTGTCACGTGTAACTGTTTACGTTATATTATGGACTTATTATTAATAAGGGCTGATTTTATTGAAGTCAAAAAGTATCTTCTAATCTTCGAATAATAATGACATAATAATTGACAGATTTTGTATAAAAAATACTGTCAATTAACATGCATTTATATGCGTAAATTGAACGAGAGTCGAAGCGAATGATGCGTTAAAATGGTGGCGTTTGAAATGAGTATCTATTATTCAATTTATTTTTTCCAAGGCGTACTGTTACCAATTCCCTGAATTGTACTCACAAAATAATTGTGTATTAGTACCGTAACTCTACGACTAAACGCAGTTTTCGCGCGCAGGTAGGACAAATGTGTCATTCGATCCAACCCACCTCCCGAAAGAAGGCCAGCAACGCCTTAGTGTTATTATCTCACAGAGGGTACCTGGGTTGCCGAAGTACTTAGCCCTGTAATCCGCGAATACCAGCAGCTTAGAAGCAGATGTGCTGCTGTCTCATCCTCCTCCATACAGGCTCTGTAAAGCAGGCTGTCAGTGACTCCTATGACATAGAGGTGTTTAATAATTGTGTTATGCTGAATATAATAGTAAATTTGAAGGCTACTTCACTATAGCTGGAAAAACACTATGCAGATGATGCTAGATATAAAGACGGGCTCATCCAAAACATTGGTGATAAAGGTGCTTGTAGAAAAACAGGCTTACTCTTAAAGTGAGCTTTGTTAGGCAACATTGCTCACTCAGCATTAGGGTAAACATTTTTGACTAACTGCTCACAGCAGTCAGTTGTTGGAATGGCAAATTTTATTTCTATTAACTGTGTTCTTTTCAAACGCCAAAACTTAACGTACGCTTGTAGGTAAATGAAACTTAAAACATTCCCAAATACTATAAAAAGTTAATTTATAGTCGCAGAGATACGATTCAGGAGAATCGAATGGCAAAGTTATTAAGAACTCGATTCATAAATAATTTTCTAACAATTATTTTCGTTGTACAAAATACTTCATTTTATAATGTTTATTGTAAATTAATTTTAATTTTTTTTTTTTTGTTCTTTTGAAGATATTTTAACTGTTTTACCATAAGATTCTATTATTAAACTGTTTTAATAAATTTACTGTTTCATCACTTTTTATTTTTGTAAAAGGGTTACAGAAACTTGATATTATTAAAATTGTATTTTTGCGTATATTCGATATCACTGATCTTTTGTACAACTTAGTGCGCCAAAGTTCGCTAAGGACAACAATAGATTCGAATTGATTTTAATGACATTATATGACATATTAAGAGCTAAAATAAAATGTCAAAATATTGAAAAGTGATGAAACAGTTCAATTCAAATATTCAACTTGCCGCAGTACCAAAACTTTAACAAATTAAATAATGTGTTACCCAAACCTCGATCTAGAAACCTGATCAGTAAATCTATCGTAAAATCTTGGTTATTTCATGGTTTTCAAAATATTGAAACAACCAATAAAGATCTGACTGCAGATTCAACAATAGATTTATTTGAATTGGTTTATAGAATCGTGAGATTTTATTTTTAAACGTTTTACGGAAATGATGATTTGCATCAGCGCAATTTTATAGGCCAGAATAATGTGGTGATGGCCTGACAAATTCATTTTAGAATTTAAATACGACTTTCAAAACTCGATCATTTATGAACAGCAACTAACAGCTGACTGCTCAGTATAATTATTGCTAGACTACGTCGAGTTTTTATTTGACGAAATTAAATTTATAAACAATTGACATAAATATTTAGAAGGAGGAAGAAGCTGTGAATGATATTAGATTTTAATAACGCCCATAAGTCGCTTTGAGCTCGTCCTAGTGTAGCTAGGATGGATCGCTTTTGCCCCTGTTTATAGGTTAAAATTAATTATAGGTTTTCCATGTTAACCCTCAGCTAAATTGACCTATTGCATGTTTGAGTTGTAAATACTCGTTTTTGACTTCATTTTTTTATACTGAAATATGCATGTGCAAGATATAGATGATAATTATCGACTGTTATGTGCTCGCTTTTAAAACCTTTTTATTTAGGTATGCTTTTACTCATTGTGTAATTCACTAAAATAATCATGGAATATTGGTTTTTTGAAACAAATCATCATTTCCGTAATTCTAATTCCTTTTAATGTACAAGCTAGAGTAACGACTCTGTGCCTACGCGTTATTGTAAAATGTCATTTAATTATTATTATTTAAATAAATCATTTATATTATGAAAATTATAATGTAAATAAAGATGTTATGTTTCATAGTTATTGATGTCTTTTTTTTCTAAAATGGTTTTGGGGATAAAAAACAAGGTTTCGAAATCCTACACTGATCAAGAGTTATAGTGAAGTAAAGTTCAAGAGAAAGAATATGAGACTATTAACTTGGGTTAATTATCAAAAGACCTATATTAAAAATAAAAGGGATCTGGGTAAAAATTGACACAATTGTATTTATAATAAAGCCAAACGCTAATTAATATCAAAGCTTGCTTAAAATGATTACAGCAGGAATAATGGTGACGTAAAAGACATGTTTAAAGGAGCTTGGGTTAACTTAATTTTACTTTGGGCAAAGTTACCCCACTCAGTTAATGTTACCCACCTCGGGTAAAGTTGCTCAACTCGACCTTGAGTTAAGTCATGAGTCACCCTAATAAAGTTAAGTTTACCCAAGCTTCTGAACTTAGGGTCAACATAAGAAGTCTACACATCTAACTGCAGAATGTACATACCTACAGCCTATTTAACACACGACAAATCAGTCGCGCGACTAATAGTCGCACTGCATGAGCATGTGCTTCGAATCTTTGTGTATTGTTTCTGATTATTATGCTGAAACCTTTTTTTAGATGAGTTGTGAGACGATCTGTAGGGATCCCATTTTAGCGACAGTGAGATTGAATTTTCCGTAGTCTTGAATGTCCTAATAGATAATGAGAGTCGCTAATTTAATTAAAGCTAAAGCACTCGGCTAAGTTTCTATGAAAGGCACTATCCGCGTTGCCTAACGGCCGAACCCAATAACCGATCTATCACATACTGAAGATAGAAAAACAAATGAAACAACAGAAAACCTATATAAGTTTTTCTTGATTTTTCTGTTGTTTCATTTGTTTTTCTATCTCCAGTATGTGATAAATCGGTTATTGGGTTCGGCCGTAAGCTGTATTGGAACGTTATCTTGTTTCGTCTTACAACTAAATACTCCAAGCTATACGCCTTATTCAAAATACCTTCTTTCCAATCAAAAACAAAGAAGGCCACGGGGATGCATTTGTGAGAACCGCATGTATCTTAAGCTGACGTCCGAAAAGTGTTAGTTCTGAGTCTAATTTAAACAAATGACTTTTGTTCTTGATATCTTCTCAAAAACCCAATCTCTTGACAAGAAAAGGTTTCAGTATACCCAGTAATAATACACAGGATATATTAACGGCGCGGTGGTGAGGTACTCCTAACAGGGACTGGAACTTCTGGACTCCGGACGCATGGTATGTGGTTTATTTTACAGCACTTTCTATTGAACGAATGCTGCAGGATACACGGTATGCTTGTCTGACGGCCGAACCCAATAACCTATCTATCACATGTGATAGAAAAACAAATGAAACAACAGAAAATCTATATAATTTTTCTTTTACAAGATGATAGACAAAAAAGCAGAATAACAGATTATGTAATGTTTTCAAGCTTTGCGTGTAATTGGGGGTACCTACCCTCCCGTTTTATTATAAAGACAAATCTGAAGGGTGTTTGTTTGCTTGAACACGATAATCTCGGGAACTGCTGGTCCGATTTGAAAAATTATTTCAGTGTTAGATAGCCCATTTATCGAGGAATGTTTTAAGACCAATAAGAGCGGAGCACCAATGAAAAATGTTGTCCTCTCTCTTATGTGACGTAGACGAAGTTAACATTCACCAATCCGCACTGGACCCGCGTGGTGGATTACGGCCCATTCCCTCTCCTAGAGAGGAGGCCTGTGTCCCAGCAGTTGGAACATTAAAAGGCTGATTATTATGCTATGCTATGAACTATTAATATTAAAAAGCGTACGCACTAAAAGGAAACATAAAATTACTTACATGCACTGCAAGTAAAGGGTCAGTAGCTAATATCGTGGTCGGTACTAAAATCATCAGCGTATCTTGTATCCTGTAGCAATCGGAGCAACTCTTTCTTTACGGCATAAGATAGAAGATCGATTTATGATATGTTAATAAGCTCCAACTTATTTGGTGGGCGTCTCATAACTGCAAAGAAAGAGTTTTATAAATCGCACTGAATTCCGCACGAGTATTTTCTAGATTTTTTTTAGTGTATGTCCAATTTCAGATATTTTGGCATGGAATGTTTGCCCTTCTGTAAATTAGCACACATCTAACCCCTTATTAATCAAACATAAAGTTATGCCAATCTTAAACATGAGATGCTAGGCTTTAAAAGTTCTAAAGTTCTACTTTTACTCCAAATTTATCAATAAGGGGGCTAGCGTTTATAAAAAAATCTTCTACAGGATTTTCAGGATTAGATAGCTATGTAATTTTTACTGGCTCTTATGATTGTATACTGGACCAGATACTCAGACATCTTGAGAACTGTACTTCTAATTTATAGAACAGTCAGGTATAAAACCATCCAACAAATACTTTAAAATTAAAATTTAATCCTGTAACTCAACCCTCAACTAATTTCACTCTCATTCACAGGCCCTTGAAGAAGAATTCACAGTCCAGCTAGAAGAGCAAGAGAGACAAGCGGCAAGTACCCGCCTCCCACCCCCATCGTCAACGATGCCTCAACACAGTTCCACCCTACATTCATCCCGAACCAGCTTAGCATCGAGTCATTACGACTAGACCACGCACACACATACAGTATCCGTCAAATTCCGCGGAGGAGCCCTCACATACCAAAAAGGTGACGTACGCGTAAAAAGGACGAAAGATTTTCATATAAGGAGCTGTGTGTGTGTGAAAAAGACAAACTTTTCGTAATAGTTCGCGTGTTGAAACGATAGATGGCGCAATCGTGTTAAGTTTACGTTTGTTGGTAAGAGATGGCGTTGTTTTCAACTGTCGTGTGAAGACTGAAGTACATAATAATGCAATGTTTTAACTTATAACGGAAGATTCTGGCAATCAGAAATATGTGTATGTATGATAAATCTATGGAAATTGACAGCCTTTTCGCAGTTTACTGCTGAACATAGGCCTATAACAAGTTGCTTACAACTTAACGATTCTACGGTCTTTGCTTCCTATAGGGAGAAAAAAAACTGTGGTTAATCTAAATTGAACGGAATTTACTTAAATTATTATCCCCAGTATTGCTCTACTTAATTAGAAATATTAAGGGTTCTCGATAACAAAATACCTAACGAAAATTCAAGAAAATCATCACCTAAACGGCTTAAATATGCACAAATAAACTTTATATTGCACTAAAATTTCTAAGGCGACGGCCGCGGGCAATGATAAGAAAACTTTTGGATGATCTTTTTAGAATACACAATTTTAGATAGAACATTTAAAATTTTAATGGCGATTAGGGCTGAAGCATACTCAATGCAATGTTAATTTAAGTGGTATTAGGCAGTGGCCTCCTTCCCTAATGCATGGGACTTAGCTAAAATGGATATAGTACAGTTTCGCGTACCCTTTTGGGGAAAAACCCAATACAGTGTTAAAAGTTATTGGCGTCATCAGATTTACCTCATCGACAATTTAGTGTTTTTTTTTTTCAAATTTCAAGGCAAAGATTATATGAGTAATTTAATTCCAAATATCTCAGCATCGCGACACTGGAGTGTTTTTCCCCTTTTGTTCAAAGGGAATTTTTGTGCATCGCAACTTTGCATAAAAAATCAAAATTGCGATGGGGTAGAACACTTTTAAACTGTCAGTAAGTCGAAGTTTTAAATCTGTTAGTAAAACAAATTGTAAGCGTTGTGTCGTTAATACGTAAAAGTGGCTTGTATACGTGTAGGATTTCTGGAAAATATGTTAAAAAAAGGTAAGTATGAAATATACTTAGTTCGATGTCTTTAAAACGTCTCTTCGAGTAGATAAGCAAACTGGAGTCTGGAGCCTAGATATGTGCTTGGCTAATGGCAAAAGGATTGCACCCTACAAGAGACTTACATATCTTGGCCAATAGGGATGTTCCCTGAGTAAAAAATATATGATTATGTTTAGTCCGTCAGTTAGATTATAGAAAAATATTGGACACGTATTTTTTTTTTTATCAAATCTATAAAAACTGACGAAGATAAAAAGCATCAAAGATCAGGTGTGGGGGCTTGTGACGTCACGGCTCGGTAAAAATTGTAGCGAGTAGTGACGTCACACGAGTTTTCATCGCACTGTATCGTCTTCATTTTTTGTTTACGTGAAAAAAGAAAAAAATACGTGTCCAATATTTTTTGGAAATCTATCCGACGGACTAATTAGTTTTTTTTAATTAACTACCCTGTTGTAGATGTAATGTCAAATCTACATATCAATTGCTCAATCTAAGTATATTTCTACTGTTTTGAATTTTATACAATGGTTACATTAGTAACTTCCCAGTAACCTTTACCAGTAGCCTTTTTTATGGATGGGAAATCATCAAATGACTTGTTCCGCTCTGGGCTGAGCTGAAGGGAGTGTCAGACTGTTACTGACTAAAATCCACCTATGTTCCTCCTGCTCCTGCGGTCCAGGGCCGCTGTGACTCTTTCGAACAAATTCCGCAACCCTAGCAGGCACTAACCCTATGGGGCCCGTTCTTTATGCTGACTTCTTTGAGGCGCGCGTGGAACACGACGCGCCACTATCCCGGACCGGCGAGCCACGCATCGCTCGCCATCCATAAGCCCGTCCCAGAAATAAATAAATAGCTCGGAGGACTTCTAAATTAACTGGTTATATGACTGTACTATAGCTGCTTCTCTGCCCTACCCTTCAGGGAATATGGGTGTGATGTTGTGTTGAAAATTGAAGTACGTGATCCCAATGGTTTTAATATAATCTAGAGATAATGAAGTCAGTATAGATTCTACAAAGTTGAAAGTCTGCATTCAGTAGTCGGCATTTTTAATCATATCAATAGGCTTATATTTTAGTTATTTGTCCTCCGTGCTTCGGAAAGCACGTCAAGTCTTTGGTTTCGGCTTTCATTTGTAGATTTTTAGTAGTTGTTACGGATTGTCAGAAACCGAAATCTGAATCCGGTTTGACTGGAAGTCGACCCCAATATAGTTGGGAAAAAGCAGGCAGATGATGATGTCACCATTGTGTAAAAATCTGAAATATTTGGGTTGTAAATAAAAACTAAAGGAATTGAAAAAGTAAATATAAGGTGCTTTCGCAAAGATTGATAAGCAAGTTTTTAAAATTGTAATTATTCAGAATGACATAACTTGAGGGTTGAAATCGACTCTACGCATTTAAAAAAGAAAAACGTGTGTAATAGTGTATATTATCTTGTTACTGTGGCAGGCTTATTAATGGACACATAAGTGTTCAAAACCAGGCTTATTAATGGACACATATGTAAGTGTTCAAGACCAGGCTTATTAATGGAAACATAAGTGTTCAAAACCAGGCTTATTAATGGACACATAAGTGTTCAAAACCAGGCTGTTTTATGGACACGATAAGTGTTCAAACCAGGCTCTTTTATTTGTCACAACACAACATATATAACTGGTCAAAAATTTGAGCCCATACACGCAATAAAGTAACGTGTAAAGTCGATTTTAAAATGAAAAATTTATTATACTTGAAAGTCATTTAAACCCTACTTACTGTTGTGATTTTTAAACATTTTAGGGCTTAACTGCGTATTCATTGCGAATAAAAAAAGGCAAGGTCGCCTTAACACAGAGGTCCGAAAAAGTCTTATGTTCTAAAGGTCTAAGTCAAATTTTTCTTTCCTTCAAAATAAACACATCAAAAGTATCTAGGGATCAACATATATTTTTGCAATAACTTTTCTCCTGATTGATATTAATTAAAATTTTCTTTAAGGATTCATCAAATAAAGTGTTTTCGTTTGTCACAGTAACGATAAACCAAGTCACCTTTGCATTAATAAAGAAATTTGCCATTTTCCTAATAAAGGGATTTTTGACATTTGAACCACTAACATTAAAGTTCGAAAAAAAGACTGAAATAACAGTTTTCTTTAAAATTTTATTGGGTAACTTAAACAATTAATAATCCGTGTTTCTACCGCGAACACTAACAACACAAGAACATCGGTTTGGCATACTCAAAATGAGTTCATCCAAATCACGCTGTGGAATGGCCGCCCATGTTCGTTGCAACAACAAAAAAAGGTCTTCTTGCGACTGGATACCCTCCATATTCGGCAGAGCTCTTCGCTTACCTTGGCTGAGCGCCATGGAGGACGGTATCGCTGCACCACACGGAGACAAGACCGATACATTCAAATCTTAACTCGAAGAGCTCCAACAATAACCGCCATGATGTTAGCCGTGAGGCTTCATCACTCTTCAGGGAACTTAATTAGCGACCAAACAGTCAGAAACCGCTTGCATGAAGTGAACCTTCATTCCCGAAGACCGCTACGGGTACCACCTATAGCAATGCACAATCGTAGGATTCGATATCAATGGGCTCTTGAACACAGAAATTGGGCAGAAGAACAATGGCGTTTCGTGTGCTTTTCTGATGAGTCTCGTTTTGGTATGAGACCGGATACAAGACGTATACGACACTGGAGAACCCCTGGACGCCAACAGCGATTAAAATCCTGCCAGGAAGTCCATCCTTATAGTGGTGGAACCATCATAGTATGGGCGGGTATTTGGATCGGCGGAAGAACTGAGTTGATTTGGATCAGAGGCAACCTCAACGCTCAAATTTATGCTGAGACGATTGTATCAGACGTCATCGTTCCTCTACAAGTGCAAATCGGTCCCTTATTTCAGTTAATGCATGATAATGCACGACCGCACACCGCAAGAGTTGTAAGACAGACTCTCGCCGCAGCTAACATCAATGTCCTGCCCTGGCCTGCTCAGTCGCCAGACTTGAACCCGATTGAGCATGCATGGGATATGCTACAGAGAAGAGCTCTGCCGAATATGGAGGGTATCCAGTCGCAAGAAGACCTTTTTTTGTTGTTGCAACGAACATGGGCGGCCATTCCACAGCGTGATTTGGATGAACTCATTTTGAGTATGCCAAACCGATGTTCTTGTGTTGTTAGTGTTCGCGGTAGAAACACGGATTATTAATTGTTTAAGTTACCCAATAAAATTTTAAAGAAAACTGTTATTTCAGTCTTTTTTTCGAACTTTAATGTTAGTGGTTCAAATGTCAAAAATCCCTTTATTAGGAAAATGGCAAATTTCTTTATTAATGCAAAGGTGACTTGGTTTATCGTTACTGTGACAAACGAAAACACTTTATTTGATGAATCCTTAAAGAAAATTTTAATTAATATCAATCAGGAGGAAAGTTATTGCAAAAATATATGTTGATCCCTAGATACTTTTGATGTGTTTAATTGAAATAATACTTAAATGTGACACCAATTTTAGATTTAGGTTTTAGCGTTGCTAGGCCAGTGGAATCTAGTTAAATTCGGCCTAAATGTTCCTAATAACGGACATTATTTAATAAGTCTTTTTTGTATAAATAATTAGTGCCTCTTGTATTGTAACGGCTCGGTACTGAGAAATAGATGTTTAGTTTGTATTTTCAGTTCATACGGTGCAGACTTGATTCCTGATTATCTATACTAATATTATAAAGCTGAAGAGTTTGTTTGTTTGGTTGAACGTGTTTATCTCAGGAACACCGGTTCAAGATTCAAGATTCAAAGCATTTATTTCAATTAAACCCTTTACAGGCACTTTTGAATTGTCAAGTCGAAAGAAGTGAAGCTATCTGCACGTTCCAAAGCGTAGATCTCTATGGAGAAGAACGTGCAAGAAACTCCACGGACACTCTTTTAAATCATGTTCTGTATTACATAACCTTTTTCGAATTGAATTGTTTTATTGTTTGATAGCTTATTTATTGAGGAAGGTTATAGGGTATCTAACATCACGCTACGACCAATAGGAGCAGAGCATCGATGAAAAATGTAGCAAAAACGGGGTTTAATTTTTCTCTCTCTTGGGTTACGCAGACGAAGTTGCGCGGGTCAGCTAATATTGGATATAAGTCTGACTAGAATTGCAAAAACTTGGTACAGTTTTGTTATTTTATAAGGAAACTAGCAGCGCCCTGCGCCCCGCGTTGTTCCCGTTCCCGTGGCAATACGGGGATAAAATATAGCCTATGATACTCCACAATAACTTAGCTTTCTATTGGTGAAATAATTTTGAAAATTGGTTCAGTAGATCCAGAGATTACCCCTTACAAACTCACAAACGTTACCTCTTTATAATAGTAGTATAGATACATATACATATATCTGTACACGTACACAATTTATATGAAAGATACAACAGAATAAAACATGAGGAACTCAAAGCATTGATTTTAATTAAACCATTGATAGGCATTTTTGAATTGTCAATGTCGGTCAGTCAAAGAGTATGGAGCTATTTGCACGTTCCAAAGCGTAGATCTCTATGGAGAAGAACGTGCAAGAAACTTCACGGACTTTTAAAATCAATAAATGGTTACAATGTTGTGGATACATTGTTCTTGTTGAAATTATTCATGGAACGATTTATAGAAAGATGTGCACGATAAAGGCATCCATAGTTTTAACTTGATTTATTCAACAGTAAAATTGTCAGCCATTTTGCTCAGTCAGCTAAAAGCTTGCATGATCATAGGATAAAGGTATTAATTGTAGTTCACAATTCAGATACCAAATTTTCCCATTTCATGGATTTACTCACGAATTTGATATTCGATTGAAATAATTTTGCAATTTCTGTTGATTTGAAGAATTGGCATGCAGCGTCGTGTTTCCAAGTAACTGTGCTATAGGGGCAGGCAGGCTGTAGCATGTCCATCTACATATATTAAAAAGAGGAAAGATTTGTTTGTTTGTACTGTATAAGCTCCGAAACTAACAGATTTTTACCTTTTGAAGCATAAAGAGCATCGGCGTACCCCCCACGCCGTGTCACAAGTTCACCGTATTTTTTCGTCACATATTTGTGACATTGGCGTACATGGTAAGCTTTCGATTGACACATTTTTGTGACACTGGCGTTCAAAACGTAAGCTACAGTATGAGCGAGTAATATAGGTATATTTTATTCCCATATTCCCACGGGAACGGGAATTAAGCGAGTGAAACTGCGAGGCGCTGCTAGTAATAAGTAATATAGCCTATGTTACTCGCTGATAATGTAGCCTTCTATTCGTGAAAAAATGGTTAAAATCGGTCCAGCAGTTTCGGAGGTTATTCGGTACAAACAAACAAACAATCTTTCCTCTTTATCATATTAGTTTAAATTAGATCAATAAGGTTTTTTCATGTTTCTATAGGGTAATCAAGAATATGACTCTATTCACAAGATAATTTTTTCGCTGAAATATGCCCTTCACAAATCGCAAAATTGCAAAATGATTTCAACATTACCTCAAATGTCCCGGTTAACGATGTATATTTTGTACAGAACAATATTATAAAATTCACGCTTTCATAAATAATAATAATAGTGAGCTCAGTTTTCGACTGACATTGTATAAATACGAGAAGAAAAGTAATATTTTTTCATGTACAGTAGAATAAGAAATGTGCCTATTTCATTTATGAAGACTTATCGTATCTCTTTTGGCATGGTTCTGGCTGAAAAACTTAGAGTTTTGTCCTCGATTTCATGTATCGATATCGGTTTTCAGATCGATTCTTAATTTTTTTTAATCGACTGTTTTTTTTGTGTTTTTACTTTTGTGCTAATTCTAATGATTTTTTTTTAATGCAGTAGTTTGTAAAACTAAATATTACAGACGAAAGAAATTATATTTTATGAAAAAAAAAAAACAAGTCAGTTCTTTCATGATTATTACCGAAATATCGAAATGTTTAAAACACAATTTTTTCATGATAAATAGTAATATGGTTTTATACTATGTGGTTATCTGATTAAATTAATTCAAAACAAGACAAGAACCTACATTCTCTCCCTCAAGTTCTGCCTGCCATAACATTTAATTTTCTGTATTTCTGTAAAAACCAAAGAGATCTTTTCAATCTTCTTTTAAAAGCGTGCTCAAATTTTGCAGGTAGATCGATATTTTTTTTTTTAAATTGACGATAGTTTTATGTAATAACTGTTTTTTTTAGTATCTGAAGATAAGTTATTCTGCATTGTTAGAATTTCTAAAACATCTTTAAAAGCTGTATTTATAAGAGATGATACCGAAGATTTTTCTCACCCATCATAAAAAACATATTCATTTCTTTTATGAATGTAAAGTATAAGTATAAGAAGATTTGACATCTTAAGCCGTAGACGCAGGGGCGTAGCTACCGCCGTATCAAAGCTACGGGGCCCCCTGGCTACACGGGCCCCGAAAGTGTGTAAGCAAATATTCCTAAAATATTATCCGCAACGTTTTAAAAATTAATAACAGTTTTGAGAATAACTGCTGTGCCAAACATTCAATATAAAAATCACAAAACACCGTTATACAAAATAAAAACGAAAGATAATCATTTTTATTTTCAAATCAAAATATAATTATTTTTATTCAATTGTAGCATTTTTCATTTCTTTAAGAAAAATACTTTACCCTTACTTCGGGCCCCCCCAACACATTTTGATAAAGGGCCCGTCTTAGGCAAGCTACGCCACTGCGAAGACGACAGAACAAATTTATTTGTTCAAAATAGTGACGATTTTATTTGCCAACCATACAGGTCTTCAAGTAGGATGTATTAGCAAAGGACAGTCGATATCCGCATGACTTTTGATCACGCTTTTAAACGCGCTAGTCTTTCGGGCTGATCATATAAAAAGACGTAGTTTTATCTTTTATTTTGTATCTTTTTAAGTCGGAACAACGATTAGTACGTGTTTTCTTAAATTATTATTATTAATTTTAATAAGACCTGCGTTATTTTCTATAGTAGTAAGTGTAAAGATTTCTTTTTTAGATTTTATAGCGAACTTTACTGTCATTTTGTGTACATTGCTTGTTTTCAAGAATTAATGTAGTTTTTATATTATAAAAATGCAATGTAAGTTGAACAAGACATGAATTGTGTATTAGTAGTTAATAAAGGATGAAAAGATATTCAAGATTTGAAACGAAATACTGATTTGCTGACCGTATTTTTACGAATCAGGTTTTTAGAAAAAAATAATTGATGGTTCTTTTTCTCTTTCATTTCGATTCTTATCAATTTATTTTTCAAAATATAAATCAGTATTCTTAACAAATTACTGAAATTCTTAAAATTACATCCTTAAAACTGATTAGTATAACTAAATGATTGAAAAAAAAAAATATTAAAAGAAGCGATTTTTCAGCACTCATAGATCAACTATGTAGCGTCCGAAAAAAAATTACATATTTTTTTAAATAATAATTTTCTTTAGAAACTTATTAATTTGTAAATATTGAACATAAATAAAATAATGTATAACCTAAAGCATTTTTAATATGTAAACATAATTTGAGAGATTACCACAGTATTGTGTAAAATTTTTATTTTTATTAATTTTTTTTTAGTTTTAACAAAATAGCCATAACCATCTTTTTTAATGTTAATTTTTGTCAATTAAAACTGACTAAATTATTGTTAAATTTTTTTGAGATATAAAGGAAATACACATTTGTAGTTTTTGTGTTTTATTTGAATTCCCAACATGGGTAACGTGCGCTCTATTACCCTTTGTCTGCGAATTGTGTAACGCACCTTTTGTCAAACATAATGAGAATTTTATTAAAGTCCGCCTAAGCAGTAAACAGCCTTAGAGTGCTGAACTGCAAAAGGTTGACTGGTAGAGAATGCCTTGTTGCATTTAGTCCTGCTCATGTACCACTATTGTACATAAAGTTTAACGGCCGAACCCAATAACCGATCTATCACATACTGGAGATAGAAAAACAAATGAAACAACAGAAAACCTATATAATTTTTCTGTTGTTTCATTTGTTTTTCTATATACCTAAATATAAATTAACTGCGAGTAGACCACGTAAAAAAAGAGAATTTTATTGTTTGACACATAAGTTGCATTACACCTTTCGGAAGTCATTATTTTAAAGCCTATCATATATCACCATATCCACTGGGCAACATGTAACGCGCAACACGTAACGCGCAACACGTGACGCCCAACACGTTCAGCAACATTACAGGCGCGTAACATTGAAGATGTTACTAAAATAAAGTTCATGATGTGCAACATGTCTGTGCATAGTGGACACGAAGCTTTATCCGAAACATGTTACCTACACACTTGGAAAACTGGTTCTTGTGTGTATAAGCTAGATTATCCCCCAGATTCTGATTAGAGTTTTCGAATCAGAGAACTTGTCAATACACTATTACGCTAAAAAAATGATTACGCTTTTAAAAATGGTGGTACACGTAGGTATTACGGTATTACAGTGGGGCCTCGTTAATCCGGACTCCCGCTTGTTCGGTGATCGCGGTAATCCGGCCGGGCAACGGGGTTCGCGTGTAGGTGCGGGCTTTTCAAATGAATGGCGAACATTATAAACAGAAGAGAATTACACAATTTTCAAGAAAAATAAGTAAGGTTTTATTTTAACTTGCTGTTTTTCTCACATGGTTTTAATTTTGAACATGTACATTTTTGTCTTTAGGCTTTAATTTAAAAACTTGATTAAATAAGCTAAGGTTAAACATATGCTTTATTACCATTAAATATGGCATACTATAATCCGGACGCCTCGATAATCCGGAAAGTGTCTTGTTTTTGCCTCTCCGGATAAACGAGGCCCTACTGTCTCTTCAAGGCCACACGATGCTCTCAATCCAGGGCACGTAGTGGTAGACCCTCGTGTACATTCCCGCGCCCCCTGCGAAGCCACAAGACTTGCCATATGACGTCACACCCAGGACCGTGAAGAGGCAGTCCGAGAGGTGGGCGTTGGATTGTAGGGGGCCGCCGCTATCACCCTGAGAAGAAAAGGTATTTAAATATAGCTTTATGGGGCTATCAAGCCAATCTATAGATCCTCGATCGATTTTGGATGGGAAATCATAAAATGACTTCTCCCGCTCTGTGCGGGGCGGGAGGGAGTGTCAGACTCTTACCACAGTAGAAATATGGAACAGTACAGAAACTACGAACAAACGGTCGAAACGGCACACTCACACAGACGCGCACATCTACGAGGCCCCTAAGGGACTTTCGCGGTGCGCTCAGTGGCGGGTGCCGTGTTCATAGATAATACCTACGCTATTATAATGGCTATAGGTGGACCGCTCAGGTTTTCGTTTCAGCACAGATTTTTAATACTAGTATTAAATCCTTATACCGAAGACTAATTTTAATTTATATTGTATTATAATTTATATAACATATGGAATAAATTAATCCTTATGAGTATGAAAAAATAAATGACCATAATTTTACGACAACATTATATTCTAGTCATTTTAATGTTTGTTCGGGCATAACTCCGTCGCTTGCCAACCGATTTGAAAAATTCTTTTTTTGTTGGAAACGGTATAACTTCCCAAATGGTCCCATGAAAATTTTATCGAAATCGAACAAGCGGTTTTTTTGTTAATTTCAATAAATGATAGCAAATCTGTCGGGATAGCTGAAATCGCATGTTTGTTTATTGTTTACACCAATTTATACCACGCACGCTGTGATGGGTATGTTTAGCTGGGAGTGAACCACTAAAAAGTGAAAAATAAAAAACTTTTTACAAAAAATACAACCGACTTCTAAACAAAAAAAAAAAACAAAAAGTACAAAATAACTTTAATTTCGGAACTCGGGGTTTTTGATTGCTTTTTTGTTTTAAAAAATACAACCGACTTCTAAACAAAAAAAAAAACCAAAAAGTAGGTACAAAATAACTTTGATTTCGGAAGTCGGTGTGTTCAAAACAAAAAGCAATCAAAAACACCGAGTTCCGAAATTAAAGTTATTTTGTACTTTTTGGTTTTTTTTTGTTTAGAAGTCGGTTGTATTTTTTGTAAAAAGTTTTTTTATTCAACATACAGAAATCCTTCATCAAAATTTTAGGGCAGATATTAGGTATAATTGAAATGGAATAAAATGGCATAGAAATGTTAAACAATATTCAGTTTGTATTTTTTTTTTTACAATGGCATTATTTACATTTTGACCAAAGAAGAAAGTCGCATGGAATAACATGCATTAACGCATTTTCGCGTGACTATTTCTCCCAGTTAACTCCTACCGCAAGTCGTGTTAAAGAACTTCGTTCCATTAAAACACTTATTGCAAACATTAAAGTGACAACCCTAGCTCTCTACTGGAGCGTAGGTAATTATTTCAACAAATAGGCTTAGTTTCCATACTGTTCCATATTTTTACTGTGCTCTTACTGACTAAAACCCACCCTTTTTTTTCTGGATGGGAAATCATCAAATGACTTCTCCCGCTCTGGGCGGAGCGGAAGGGAGTATCAGACTCTTACTGATTAAAACCCACTCGTGATCCTTCTTGTGCCCTTTGCGTTCCAGGGCCGCGGTGATTCTTTGGAACCAATTCCGCAACCCCAGCAGGCACTGACCCTATGGGGCCCCGTCTTCGTTGCTGACAGCTCTTTGAGGCGGGCGTGGTCCGGTTAAGCAGCCGACAACCTCGTTGTTGACCTGCGACAGTTTGCGAGACGTCACACAATACACCCTGCACGTTCCTGTTAAGGAAGCTTGCAGAAAGTATAGGTGGCAGCACAGAAGCGCCCGCATGGTGTACTGCTTACAATCCATTCAGTTTACAGAGAGACGTGTCCTATCAGTGGAAGTTATTTGGGCTTTTTACCTCGCAAGTGTCTTTAGGGTCTTCTCGATGTCCGTAGCACATTTGCGTGGTATGGTTGTATCCTTGACGCAAATGTCTGTGTGTAGGATACGCTCGTTGACACTCTGCGTCTTCAAACCTCTCCAGAGTCACCTGCAGAAGAGTTACTTGTGAAATTAAAACACGTACCTAGTACCTACCTATTCGTCTATTTGAAAACGAGCTAGGAAGTACGAATAGGGTGTTCCAGGATTTCAACTTTAACCCCTTTCCGCAAATCCTACTTTTCAACCGACTTTCAAAAACGGAGGAGGTGCTCAATTCGTCTGTATTTTTTTTTGTGTGTGTTACCTTATTACTTTGTACTGGGTGTAACGATTTTGATGATTATTTTTATATTCTAAAGCTGGTGCTTGTCGTGTGGTCCCATTTAAATTTGATTGAGATCTGACAACTGTTCAAACAACGAAAAAGCAACCAAAAACACCGAGTTCCGAAGTTAAAGTTATTTTGTAGAAAACAGGTGCGTCACAGTAGCGACAGAAACACCCCGCTATCGTTTTCTTTTGTTTCCATAATGCGGCAACATTATGCGTCTCAACAAAGCGGCAACGTCGCGCGCTACTTGGAAAAAAGATTTATAGCGTGCTGTTGACGTAAAATTTACAACGTCGTTCCAAGCGGTTATTGGCTTAGAGTACATAAACCATGTTAATACATATTGACAAAAATAATGAAATTCAATAAAATCCCGTAGTATCAGTCGGAATCCCGTGGAATATCCATATTAACATCAATGTTTGCGGTCAATGAACCTAAATAGCTCTACCTATTCCGATCACTGATAATAATAGATGAGTTAACTCCTGAATGTCCTAACAAATGAGATTCAGAATCTGCTATAGACGGTCCATAATGCGCTCACAGTCTGCAAAGTGTCCGCCAGCTGTCTGCGGTGACCCAGCGCCCCCCAACCCGTCGCATCGGCTGCTGAATCCGAATCTTCGTTCAAATGTAGACAAGCGGGCAGCACGTGAACGTTGAACGATATCCTAAAAAAAAAGAAGCTTCTTTCATCATTCTGGAGTAGATTAGATAAGAATGAGTAGGTAGCTCATATGCATAATACATAATCAGCCTTTTATTGTTCCCACTGCTGGGACACAGGCCTCCTCTCTAGGAGAGGGAATGGGCCGTAATCCAGCACGCGGGCCCAGTGCGGGTTGGTGAATGTCACATGTCTTCGAATTTTTGGGTCTAGGACGGTTTCCTCACGATGTTTTCCTTCACCGTTTTGAGAGCAGTGGTGATGAAGTTAATTAAACAAAGTAATGTGGCTAGCTGGGTGTGAACCCGCGACCTACGTAATACTACGTAGTACTATTCGTAATTCGGGGTCGTTACCACTCGGCCACCACTGCTCAGCTCATATCATGATCATTTCACTACATAGTATAAAACAAAGTCGCTTCCCGCTGTCTGTCCCTATGTATGCGTAGATCTTTAAAACTACGCAACGGATTTTGATGCGGTTTTTTTTAATACATAGAGTGATTCAAGAGGAAGGTTTATATGTATACTACATGCATAATATAGCAGAGATTTAATATCAACATTGCACCCGTGCGAAGCCGGGGCGGGTCGCTAGTATTTGAATAAAATGAGGTTTGCACAGATGTTAGTTGTTAATCAATAAAAGTGTTTTAATAACGTTAAAAAATATCTTTCTATAAAAGTCACTTCCTGCTAGAGTAACGTACACTGTCTCTGCATCTTCATCAATAAAAATAAAATTAAGTACAATTATATTCGTTTAGCGCTAAATCGCATTGTATGTTCATTTGCTCGTTTTGTCTATATTAATATTATATAGAGGTAACGTTTGTGAGTTTGTGACGTTGTAAGGGGTAATCTCTGGATCCACTGAACCGATTTTCAAAATTATTTCACCAATAGAAAGCTACGTTATTGTCACTCCACAATAACGTAGCTTTCTATTGGTGAAATAATTTCATGTGCTATTTTATCCCCGTATTGCCACGGGAACGGGAACAACGTGGGAGAAACCGTGGGGCGCTGCTAATAGTGTTACATAATGGGCTGTTTATGGCACTTCGATTTAAACTATTTCATGAGATGTTTCTTCAAATATGAGGATCTTACTCGTTCTCAGTCTCCAACAGTGCGATGTCATTGTATTTAGAAGGTGGCTTATAATCTGGGTGGGCTATGATCCTCTTCACAGCGTGTTTCTGCCACAACTCGGGAGGATCCAAGCGTTTAAGGATACCCAGGGCGACGTATTTTACAGGACCACTGAAAAAAAACATAGAATAAAAGAATAGAATAGAAAACAATATTCGACACAGACACAACACAACAGCAACAAAAAACAAAGTAAAAAAAAAACAATAAAAAACATAACAATGATAAAGTTTGAAAATGAAAACAAAATATCTAGTTTTAATTTCCGCGAATATTAGTGGGTTGCAGGTATGCACCTCCCTCCCGCCCGCTATATTATGCACATGCAAGATTACTAGGCAAATGCAAGGATTTTAAGCACATGCAGGAAGGCAATGCAAAACCCAACACCATTACCGACACGTGTTTCGCCTCTCCACGAGGCATCCTCAGGGGACGTGTTGACTCGCTGACCGTTGAGTTGCGACTGAGCATTTAGTACAAGGCACCCCCCTTTTATGAGATACAACAAAGGAGCCCTCGGATTCATAGGAACAAGGTTTTTTAATTGGTCTTTTGATATGTATGACGTGTTTTTAATGGCATCCTTTATCTCGAGGGCAACCTAACTATTATATGCATGTCCGCGTACTAATATTAATAGATATGTGACCAGTCTGACCTATATGGGCCCCATTTCAGATAGAATTAGTAATTTACTTAGAAAAAACAACGTTTATGTAGCGTTCAGAACGGACCAGAATATACGCCGTATTTGTAACGGAAAAGATATTTTAGAAAATAGTAAAAAGTCTGGGGTGTATAGGCTGGTCTGTGATGAATGCAACGGGGTGTATGTGGGTCAGACGGGCCGAAACTTTGACATAAGGTATGGGGAACATGTTGCCGCGTATAGAAATGGCCATTCGGACAAATCGAATTTCGCGAAACATTTAATTGATACCGGCCATTCTTTGCGCGACAACAATAGTTTTAATATACTACATATTTGTGATAAGGGTTTCCGGCTGTGTGTTTTGGAACAATTAGAGATTTTTAAACATAGTAATAATAATAATTTTGCACTGTTGAATGACCAGACGAATTTGGTTTCTTCCCCTTTACTGCGAATGTTTGTGGGTAGTTGTACACAAATAACCAACGGTGGCAGTGTATAAAAGAGGGGTGCCTTGTACTAAATGCTCCCCGTCACGATCATCTCAGCCTATGTCCCACCCAACAACTCCGTGGACACTCCCGCTATGAAAGATGACCTGACTAAACTTCTTGGCCTGAGCGACTCCGTCATACTGGCGGGGGACCTCAACGCCAAACATCCTTCCTGGAACAGTCACACGACCAACCCGAGAGGCAAGGTAGTGTTCGAACTGTGCAGCGTCCTGAATTTCGATGTCATCGCTCCAATGCATCCCACCCACTACCCGCACTCACCTTCCCACTCCCCCGATGTACTTGACATCGCCCTCCTCAAAAATGTCAACCTTCGGTTACATTCTGTGGAGACGCATGACGAGTTAAACTCGGACCATAGACCCGTGATCCTGGAGCTTGCTCCTAGATCAGGGCCGATGGACCCTACCCAGCCTCCTCCCACCCGAATGACCACTGACTGGCGCCAAGTAAGCGAAAAGCTGAAGGCTACCACGTCACCCCATCTCGACCAGATCCCCGACCTAATCGAGTCTGTCGCAGACACGACAGCCGCGATCAATTCACTCACGGATCACGTGCAATCTGTCCTGAACGAATGTTCTAAGGAGTCTCCGGTGGTGAGTGATCACCACTGGAAACTCCCGGACGAGGTACGTGAGCTCGTGACTGAAAAGAACGCGGCTGTCCGTGCCTACAGCGCCTTTCCCTGCGAAGCCAACAAGGTTCACATGCGCTACTTACAGCGTAAAGTAAGTAACAGCATCGCTGAACTGCGTGAAAGTCGCTGGGATAAGTTGCTGGGCGACCTCGAACCTACCCATCAGGCATTCTGGGAACTTCAGAGGAAACTACGCGCCTCTGAGGTTGCCTCGATGCCTCCGCTCACGCGTCCCGACAACACCGTCGCCTTCGATGACGAGGACAAAGCCGAATGCCTGGGCGACAGTCTAGAATCCCAATGCTCCCCCAGCTCCCAACCAGTAGACAAGGCTCATCTCGATATGGTGAATGCCGAAGTCGAACGTAGAGCCTCCCTCCCACCAGTAGAGGACCCCGATGATCCCCTCCCCCCCGTCACACCTGATGAGGTGAAGGAGATCATCGGCCGTCTCAAACCCAGAAAAGCCCCGGGCTCCGATGGAATCACCAACAAAGTGGTTCGTCTCTTCCCGGTTACTCTGATCATGTTAATGACCGCCATCTTCAATGGCGCTCTGTCCAACAACATGTTCCCACAGACGTGGAAAGAGGCTACCGTCATCGGTATCCCCAAACCTGGAAAACCCAAGTCCTCCCCGTCCAGCTATCGTCCCATCAGTCTGCTCAAAGTCCTAGGTAAGATCTACGAGAGGCTTATTCATAAGCGTCTCAAGGATTTTGTCGAAGCCAAGAGCCTCCTCCCCAATGAGCAGTTTGGTTTTAGATCAAACCACTCTTGCGTCCAACAGGTCTACCGTATCGTTGAACATATCAGCGCCAAATACCAGCGCGGTCTCGTTACGGGAGCCCTGTTCTTCGATATAGCGAAAGCTTTCGACAAGGTCTGGCACAACGGGCTGATATACAAGCTATACCAGCTCGGTGTGCCGGATCGCCTCGTGCTCATCTTACGAGATTATCTGTCGAACCGCACCTTTCAGTACCGAATCGAAGGTGCACTTTCGTCCCCACATCCCATTCGCGCCGGAGTACCCCAAGGCGGTGTTCTCTCCCCCCTAGTGTTCTCGCTATTTACTAGCGATATTCCCACTAGCTCTAAGACACAGCTAGCTCTGTTCGCTGACGACACGGCGATATATTGCTCCGGCAATAGCGAGAAGGCAATAGCCGGCCACCTCCAGAGATCCGCAAACGCACTAGGCGCTTGGTTCCGGAAATGGAGAGTGGAAGTCAACCCAGAGAAGAGTCAGGCGATCTTGTTTTACAAGCCCAAGACTCGTCTCTTCCCCCCCCGTCCCAGTCCGATCACGTTATTTGGCAAGCCGATCCCCTGGGTTGAGAAAGCTAAATATCTAGGCGTGATCCTCGATCGAAAGCTTACCTTCAGAGAGCACATTAAGACGGTGCGCAATCGTGCCGCATTCGCTCTCAGTAGGCTTCATTACATGCTGAACGCACGCAGCAAGTTATCCCTGAAAGGCAAACTACGCATTTTCACCACGTGCATACGTCCAATAATGACTTACGCGTGTGTAGCCTTCGCACACGCTAAGCCCCGCCAAATCCATAGGTTGCAGGTCATCCAAAACCGTTTTCTCCGAAAGGCTACGGGAGCCCCGTGGTACGTTAGAAATGAGCGTCTCCATGTCGACCTCCGTATCCCCACCATCAAACAATTCATGAAACGTATTTCCAAGCGTTTCATAGAGTCCGCTGAAAAGCACCAAAACCCCCTTATCGCGGCGGCCACCCGATACACCCCCTCCCAGATCAGCAAGATCCGCCGACCGCGGCACACCCTTGTCGAGCCCGATGACCCCATCACCCTGACCCAAGAGAGTAGTAGGGAAACCAGCACTCTTAGGAAAAACAAACCCAGAACGCGTTCCGTATTCCGACCTCGCCGACGAGGTCCATCGCGACGCCCCCGTCAAAACCCTCCCCGACTTTTGCCTAACGAGCCAGCCCGCGCTGCTGAGCCATTAGCGTGTAGTGACACAATGTTGCAATTATGTGAACACAGCAGTTTTGGATACACGACGCGCGGCCACGCGCTCGGGGGGACAGTGCGCCCCGAGACTTGCCTTTAGAACGTTGTCCCATATTAATTTGTAAACTAGTCTAAGTGATTTGGGAAGAAATAAACACACCAAGTTTTACCTTCCACATCTTCTTTTATTTACTCTGCCTACACAGCGAGAAATAACACAAAAGTGGTGACCCCTGTGAAAGAACGAAAAAAGTGTGAGAAACTATCAAATTACGGAGCACGACATAAGCGACACGATGAACGCACCTACAAGTAACGTCCCAGAATCAGCGGCAGTCTCAGTTACATCAAGAATATCAGAATTCTGGACACACCAACCTCGAGTATGGTTCATCAGAACAGAAGCGACACTGGCCCCTCAGAAACTTGGGGACCACGCCAAGTTCGACCTAGTGGTATCAAAACTCAATAATGACACGGTAGACCAGATAACGGATTTATTAATTAATCCACCGGAAACAGACAAATACGAGGCGCTCAAAAGGAAACTAATAAAAATCTACGAGGACTCAGAAACGAAACAAATAGAAAAACTCATGAACGAAATGGAACTAGGTGACCAGAAACCGTCACAATTATTATCTAAAATGAAAGTCCTCGCGCGAAACAAGGTCACAGACGCAACACTAAAGGTTTTATGGCAAAACCACCTGCCATCAACCGTACGAGCCGTACTCACCGTCACCGAAACAAAAGACCTAGAGAAACTAGCCAGCATCGCCGACGACGTAAACGAAGTCACTAAGGCCGGCGCGATAGCAGCAGTATCACAACAACCATCAACATCATCATCGAACGAAACAGAGAAGACAGTAATATCGGAAATAGCAAAACTAAACGCAAGGTTCGACGACATGGAACAACAATACAGAAGAAACCGGGCACGCAGCAGGAATCGCTATCAGACGGCCAACACCCGAAACAGAAGCAATTCACGAAGGCGGCGTTCAGAAGAAGATCCAGACTGGGTATGTTTCTACCATTTCCGTTATGCAGACAAAGCACAGAAATGCGTGAAACCATGTGCCTGGAAGAAGCAGGGAAACTGAAGATGGAGCAGCAAGAGGCGGAAATCTGCTCCATACGGCCCGTCAACCGCCTCAGTGTAAGAGACTTAAACACAGGTTTGAATTTTCTAGTGGATACAGGAGCGAATATGTCGGTAATTCCAGTGAATAAAAAATATCAAGTGTTAACAGACAGTGCATATAAGTTATACGCAGTGAACGGAGCCGAAATCAAAACTTACGGTGTAAAGACCCTAAAGTTGAACCTGAATCTACGACGAGTTTTCCGATGGGACTTTATTATAGCTGACGTGAAACAACCGATACTCGGCGCAGACTTCCTAGGATACCATAAGCTGCTGGTCGACGTCGGTGCAAGAAGGCTCATAGATCAACTGACAGAACTAAGCACAGTGGCATCCCTCGTAAGTAGCTCTCAACTAACACTTAAAACAATAATGATAGATCATCCGTATCACGATATTATTTCTAAGTACCCCGATATTACTAGGCCTACATCTTTTAAAGACCCACCTAAGCATTCAGTAGTACATTACATTGAAACGACTGGCCCACCGGTACATTCGCGCGCAAGGCCATTACCGCCGGACCGGTACCTTAAAGTTAAGCAAGAGTTCCAAATAATGCAAGAGATGGGAATATGTAGGCCCAGTAAAAGCCCGTGGGCAAGCCCTTTACATGTGGTACCCAAACCTAACGGAGACATCAGACCCTGTGGTGACTACAGGAAATTAAACGCGATTACCAAACCGGATAGATACCCCGTCCCACGGTTACAAGAATTTACTTACATGTTAGCAAAAAAACAGGTATTTACACATTTAGACATCAATAGAGCGTATCATTTCATACCTATTAACCCAGAGGATGTAGAAAAAACGGCCATAATCAGACCTTTCGGCCTATTCGAATTCCCCAGAATGAGTTTCGGGTTGAGGAACGCCGCACAAACATTCCAACGATTTATGAGTACAACAGTACTACAGGGATTAGATTTCTTGTTCTCGTACATCGATGACGTCATAATAGCTAGCGACGACCACGAACAACACAAAGAACATCTAAAAATAGTATTCCAAAGATTCAGTGAATTCGGTATAACAATTAACACAACAAAATGTCAATTCGGGAAAGATAAAGTAGAATTTCTTGGGTTTGAGGTGTGCAAAAAAGGCATCACGCCGCTAAAATCCAGAACACAGGCAATAAATGACTTCCCAAAACCCAAAACAGTGGAAGAATTAAGGAGATTCCTAGGAATGGTAAATTTCTATAGGTCCCACATACCAAAGGCAGTTGAGGCGCAAATGAGTCTCAACAAATTCATACACCATTCTAAGAAACGCGATAAGACATTAGTACCGTGGGACGAAGAAGCCAACAAGGCTTTCGAACAATGTAAACTCAGCTTACAAAGCGCGGTTACACTGTCGCACCCACACAATAGCGTACCTATAGCCCTCATGTGCGACGCGTCGGATTCATGCGTAGGCGCGGTATTACAGCAACGAGTTAATAATAAATGGGAACCGTTAGGGTATTTTTCAAAGAAACTCACCGAGGCGCAAACAAAGTATTGCACGTACGACAGAGAGCTATTAGCAATATACATGGCCATTCAGCATTTTAGGAAATTGTTCGAAGGACGGGAACTAACCATATATACGGATCATAAACCCCTAACTTTCGCCCTTACGAAAATAAACAGCAGTAATTCAGAAACGCCTAGAAGAACAAGATATTTATTATTCATCAGCGAATTTACAAATGATATTCGACACATAGACGGTCAAAACAACGTTGTTGCTGACTCACTATCACGCGTCGCAGAATTGTATTGCCCAACGAATATGGACTTCGCAGAATTAGCGGCTGCACAGGAAACGGACGAGTACATAGCACGGGTATCGAAACGCAGTAACACGAATAGCAACGTAAACATAAAAAAACTATACTGGCCAACCGTAAACAAACCAATTTATTGCGAAATTACAAAGGAGACAGGGCGACCATATCTACCAGAACAATTTAGACGTACCGCTTTTGACAACATACACAATTTAAGTCACCCCGGAGTTAGGGCCATAAAAGCATTAGTTACGCAAAAGTATTTCTGGCCTGGCATGAATTCACAGATAGGCACGTGGGCAAAGACGTGCATAGCGTGTCAAAAATCAAAGGTACAGTCGGTGATAGCAATTAACTGACCCCCCTAAAAATTGAACGAATTTGAACCTTTTGCTTATTAGCAGTAAGCTTGTCGAACTAGAACCACTGGTTCAACGTCTACGATCAATAAAATAGTTATTCGAATTTGATCTTTAATACGCACTGTTAAGGTAGGTATGATCTTGAATATTATTTTATCTTGTAATATAATACGTAATTTCGAACTCGTTAAATGTGTTTCGGGTGGTCTAGTGGTGACTGTAGTGAGCTGACAAAGCGTGGCTGTAAGTTCGTAACCAACGTAATTGACGCGTTTTTTTTTCTGTTTTGTATATTTGTTTTAAGTTATAAATTTATTATTTATAACTTTAGCAACAACAAAAAAGAAAAACAAACAGAAATAAAAAACCAAAATGATGTTAAAAACGATTTTATTTTATAAAAAAAAAATATTATAAGAATAACATACATAAATGATATTGATGATGACACGAAGATGATAATATTTACCTGCTTACTAATAACGTTGTTAACTGCACTGAGTTTAATGTAGTGAATCAGCATGTTATAATATTTAGAAATATAGGTATGTATTTCTATTTTATAACAATAACATCACCACATTAAATATAATTTAACTAAATAAAACGGCATTATACGTTGAAGTTCTACCTACTATATATCAATTTGTTTTGTGAATAGTTATTTTAGTTATAAAATAAGGTTTTGACAAAACTAGGTATTCGAAATACTTCGTTAGAAATGATAACAATAGTTAATTTAACACACACACTGACACAAGTCATTCATTCAGAACACTGGTTACTCAAGTCATTCATGCTTTTAATAGCGAAGTGGAGCACCATTTTTTCTATTACTTATTGCAAGCGGTCCCGCATACCGCGCGCCATATTCCAACAACAATCACTTCCACTTGCAGTTGAATGAGTTGGCAAAAATGGGTGTTCAGTATGCCTTCTAACAATTGCTTGATGACGTTCTGACACAGGAGTATACATAGTAGGTTTTGGTCCAGGACGATCTTTTTGAATATTCCCTGTCTCTTCAAAACGTCTTAGTCACAATCTGACTGTATTTCTCTGAAACAACACAATAAGCATAATTTAGTAGCGAATAGGATAACATAATTTATCGATTAAGTTTGAAAAAATACGTTTATCAAATTAGATTATATAAATCAAATTAGACCTATAAATGATCTCAAATTAGACTCATAATGAAACACAGTTAATTGTCTATTATTCTACATTCACCAGCTTTTAAGCAAACTAACGAATCAAGGAATAACTATAATTATTATAAATTAAGCATAAAAAATAATACACTTACCGCTATATTAAGTTTCCTAGCAATCGCTTTAATACCAACATTCTCCTCATGCAAATAGATTATTTTGTATTTTAAATAATCACTCAACTGAGACATGATGATTAAACTATCAAAACTGATAACAATTAATAAAAAGGAAAAAAGCGTGGACTTTCGCAATTTAGTAAGGCAAGGTAAAAATGTTCGCGCGTATTCACTGCTATTTGTGCATAGAATATCTTGTTCAATTTATTCTTCTACCCCATATTCCTAATGTCATATCTATAGCAGTTTTTGTTGAATACGCATATTGACGTCTAACTACCCACTTATTAAAAAAGGTGAAAAGTTATAAATAAATGACCTAATACCAACCACTTAAAGCTCAAGTTGGCGTATCAAAATTATTTATTGTTTCTGTTCATCGAGTAGTGTTAGTCTGATTAACTCATACATATTGAATAACGTTTAATGTTATGAGCATAGGGTTTAAAATCGAGTAATTTTTAGGGGGGTCAGTTAATTGCTATCACCGACTGTACAAAGACACACAGTATCAGAGTTAGGCGTCTACGCGGAATGCGGGAAATTCGAACACATTCACATAGACATAATAGGACCTTTAACAGTCACAACGGAAGGATACAGATATTGTCTTACTATAATAGATAGGTTCACGAGATGGCCGGAAGCCATACCACTAAAGGAAATTACGGCGGAAAACGTATAAATGTATGTTAAATCCCCTAAATAATATCAATCAGACCCAGCCTGTCCCTTGCTGCCCCCCCTCAATGACCCCGCTAAGCCGAGGCCCGTGTCCCACAGGGGATGCCCTTAGCGAGCGGCCATTTAGTTTTTAAGTAGTTTTAAGCCCCGGCTGGGGGCCTTAGAATCTAAGGCAACCACGGGATTGCCCGGTTGAGCAGTAACCAGCCTTAATGTGCTGAACTGCGAGTAGTCCATTCAAAAAAAAAAAAAAAAAAAAAAACTAAATGCTCAGTCGCAACTCAACGGTCAGCGAGTCAACACGTCCCCTGAGGATGCCTCGTGGAGAGGCGAAACACGTGTCGGTAATGGTGTTGGGTTTTGCATTGCCTTCCTGCATGTGCTTAAAATCCTTGCATTTGCCTAGTAATCTTGCATGTGCATAATATAGCGGGCGGGAGGGAGGTGCATACCTGCAACCCACTAATATTCGCGGAAATTAAAACTAGATATTTTGTTTTCATTTTCAAAGTTAAAATGGATTTCCGCAAAGTAACGCCTGACTCAATCAATTTTTTTAATGATAAAGTTTAAAATTGTGCTGAGCGTGCCCATACCGAAAGGGTAACCATCTCAGCATTTGCTGCGCGTCAAACAGCCAGCGCTGGTTTTCAGTTGGCACCCCACAGTGACGCACGGACGCGGGTAAATAAAATATATAAATACATACATACTTAACTTGATAAATAATAAATAATGTTTTGGGTATGTAAATAAATGTTGTAATGTGAATGTGTCTTTTTTATGTTTGCTACATTGTCCAGATATTTAAAATCATGAACCTTTATTAAAGTTAATTGATCTTTAAATGTCTATGGTATAGCCTGGATCACGGCTGGACATCGCATAGTTAGTTATGTGTGTAAAAAATATAGGTATTAATAACAATAGTAGTAATCAACCCTAATCTCTTCAAAGTTAGAGTGAATAGGCTTCTTCTGGGTAAGCTCATTCCATCGTCGACTTTGTCTCTGTCATCTGCGACCTAGACTAGAGTCAAGAGCAAAAGCATTTCACAATAAATAAAAGTAAGTATCTACAATCCTTTCGTTCTTATTATTTTACGTCATCAAAAATAGAAGCATATTATTCTAGTAATAAATCAGAGCGGAAATTCTGGCATTTTAGATTTAGAATTAGAACACGATGAGCCGATGCGCTTATCAGCTGTCAGTTTACTACGACAAAATACCTACTAAATACAGTGAACGCAAATAAAACATGGAAGCATCACTTCAAGGGATCTAAGCGCGAATCTTGACCCAAAAATCCAAACAAACTCACACATCGAAACATTACTGCACACCAACTACACACCAACAACATTATTGCTAATACGATGCACAGTTAAAAATTGACCTTATTTCCCAAGTATTTGGGTTTTAATTACCATGTAACGAATAGGCCGTGTAACTAAACACGTGAGCGGCGCAATCCCCGTCTAAACTCCGTCTACCGCGGCGCAATGTGCTTTGGGTCATTTTTTTGAGTTAGGAATGCTTCCATGTTTTATTTGCGTTCACTGACTAAATACCCACGAGCAACTAATCGGAACTCACACGGACGGACTCGATATGCAATGCCCCGCAGTTAGAATAAATTTCTCGGTGATAATGGAGCCGCCACACAGCCATTGAGCTGTCTTAATGTCATTTCCATAACCCAATAAGGCCTGCAACATACAATCAAACGTTTTCGCGACAAACAAACCATAAACCATGATTAATTGAAGTGGAGGTGGACGTAATGCCATAAGCATCCTCTTTTATTCAATGTTTTGGTAATGCAGGAACAAATACTGGTAGGAGCTAATAAACATGTGACTGCGCCTGACAAAATAAACATAGCAAAGGTTTAAAAAAAATTGCTGTAAAACTACGCAAGGCGCTTTTTTAACTCTCAGGAGTCTCAGGTAACCAAAATCACTTTTTCCGTAGCCTAAGAGCAATTAAGTCATTTCAGTGATGTGAAAAATAGTATTGAATGTATCATCACGAAAACATTAATGGGTTTGATTAAGTTAAAATATTATTAGCTGCATTATGTTAGAAAAAGACGGATGAAAATAGATTGCATTTAGCGGAGATGAGAATGTTGAGATGGATGTGTGGAGTAACGAGAATGGATAAAGTGAGAAATGAGTACATTAGAGGTAGTTAAAAAGTGGCGCCAGTGACGGAAAAGTTGAAAGGGAACCGCTTGTCTTGGTATGGTCATGTAAAAAGGAGGGATGAAACACATGTAACTAACTAAACGGTTATGAATATAAATGTGGATGGATGGAGAGGGAGCGGGAGGTCAAAGAAAAGATGGATAGATTGTGTGAGGAGTAATATGAAAGAAAACGGAGTTAGTGATAGCGTGACGGCTGACAGGACAGAATGGAAGAAAAATACTTGTGATCCGGTGAGAATAGGAGCCGCCCCAACTATGTTGGGTAAAGGCTGGTGAAATCTTACCATATGAGGGAACTGGTCCCTGCCAGCATTCCTTCCGCCAGATATAATAGATAATGTCAGATCGATGTCATAGCAGTTCTTCTTAGCGTGCTTGTGTTTTGATACCCTGATCTGCGAAGGTCCTTCACAACGATATGGCAGCGTTTGAAGATACTCTAGGCATTCTGAAAAGACAGACACATAATATGTACCAGAATAGGGATGTTTCCTGAGTTAAAATAAATATGATTCTATTCAGTCCGTCAGTTAGATTGTCGAAAAATATTGGATACGTTTTTTTACTTTATCAAATCTATAAAAATTGACGAAGATAAAAATCATCTAAGATCAGGAGTGGGGGCTTTGACGTCTCGTCGTGGTAAAAACTGGAGCACGTAGTGACGTCACACGTGTTTTCAAAGCACTATTTCGTCTTAGGTTTTTGTTTACGTGAAAAAAGAATAAATATGTACGTGTCCATTATTTATTGGAAATATATCTGACGGACTAATTAGATTTTTTTAACCCTATTGTAGAAAGACAGTACCTAAGTAAAAGTATTTTACAGCTACAAAACAAAGTTACTGCATACCTACCTTAGTTGAACTACTAATACTATCGTCGAAAGTGTTAATAGTTCTTAAATGGACCAAGAGGCGGCCTTAACTCTTGCGACATTGCCAGGTCCTTGATTCAAGATTCAAAGAATTTCAAGTTTTTACAGGAAAAAGTTAGTCAGTCAAAAACATGAAGCTATTTGCACGTTCGAAAGCGTGGAGAACAACGTGCAAGAAACTCCACGGAGACTCGGCTACTTCCCGTTATGTCACATTCCCGATTGGACAAAAAAGTTTTAAAAACAACTGAACACAAGTGGCGTTTGGTCAAGATTTTGATCTTCATACATCCATTCCCGATTCGTCACCTTTTTTTTAAACTAGTTCTTTGGACGGTACAGTCAACTACAAAAGTTACCAAGTCCTTTTTAACTCTCTTTTTATCACCCGACTTTCCCAGAGGTGGGTATATTGTTTTCTTAGCATAATGTAAAATCCTAAATTATATACGTTACATGTATGTATCATGGCAATAAGTTTGATTGCCATGTGCAGCTTTCATCTATTTACCTTTGAAAACCGATAGTCCTAACCTTACTGAGATTGAATCAGACTGCGGAAGTGCAGAAAATCCAACAAGACAGTTTTGCGGCGAGCTGTAGTGACCCCACGGAGAAGTCTTGTTTTTCATCACTTCAGGATGTTGTCTCCTTCGACGTTTTGCCGCTAATTTGCTAGCTAACTTTACTGGGCCGATTCACTGAATGTGTAAGTCACTGCCTGTCATATTTTCCATGAATATTTGAGTGACATTGGACAAGTAGGGACCGTAGACCTCTGATAGTTGTTGATTACCATTCCACTTTAGCCAAATTTATAGTCCGATTACTTTATTCGGCAATTATGATATTTTCCATGTGAAAAGTCCGACGAGGCCTCTGTTGGTCAGAAAGGCTAAAATTGTGAATGGTCAAGATTCGCAACTACCAGGAGACTAGAAAAATATCGAAGTATGTATGTATGTAAAAGCGGGCTGGTTTCCGCAACTCCACGACTAAGCGCGTATTTTGCGTGCAATATCGAAGTATTTTTGAGTTTGGAATTTTGGGCAGCAAAGGTTCACAAACTACCAGGATACCAGAATCATGAAGATATATTTCCGGGGCTAGAAATACAAGTACAAACTAAAAAACTACCCGGATACTTTACTGGTTTTTTCTTGGGGCTGGGACAAATATTTAACATCAATCTATGACCCTTAGGAGTCAAAGAAAAAGCAAAACAGCCAGAAAAAAGAAATAACGCACCAGCCTCAAATACCCAAAATTACTGAATTGCGAAACCACGGGATTAACTTTCATAATGTTATACTTTCCTGAAGCCAGTTCTAAAGTTCACGCATACGAAGTCGCAGATAGAAGCTAATTAACAAAATACAAAGAGCTCACCGGGATAACAATATGCTAGTATCACGAATTCAATACTGATCTAGAGAAAACTGAAAGTGATAATCAAACACTTGACGCGAGCGAAGCCGCGGGCGGATGCTAATAAGTAGATAGAACAAAAACGGACGGCATTTCTTTTTACTCCTGATTGTACTTTCTAAACAAAATGTTGACCAAACGGGAATGAATGTAGGCATTCTCAAATGTTGACGAATCGAGAATGAATGTATGAAGATCAAAATCTTGACCAAACGCTACTTGTGTTCAATTGTTTTTAAAATTTTTGACATGTTGTCGAATCGGGAATGTGACATAACGGGAAGTAGCCGGAGACTCTTCTTCACGTTCACTTGTAATTTTTGACGGTGTTTTTTCGTGTTTCGACACCGTCTTCCAAAATTAAAATTATTTTGTACTTTGTAGTGGTTTTTATTTATAAAATCCAGGATAGTCGCTTAGGGTGGGGTTTAGCAAAATGAAAGCAGAATGACTTCTTTACGTTACAGCCTACGAAAGCCATCTAGGTGTGTGTGAATTAGCCACACTGCGTAAGCAAAATAATCCAGTCTCCGCGACGGGGACCGTTGCGGTTCAATGGACCCCATCCGCGTGTCCACGCGCGTACATACTCGGCGGGTGCCCGTCGCGGGCGTATCTTCAAGATTCAAGATTCAAAGCATTTATTTCAATTAAACCCTTTATAGGCACTTTTGAATTGTCAAGTCGAAAGAGGTGAAGCTATCTGCACGTTCCAAAGCGACCAACCCGCACTGGGCCCGCGTGCTGGATTACGGCCCATTCCCTCTCCTAGAGAGCAGGCCTGTTTCCCAGCAGTGGGAACATTAAAAGGCTGATTATGCTTATGAGATAATAAGTACGTACGTGATGAACTTACTGTCTCTAGACTTCTCCCCCGTTCTGTAATAGGTCAAGTTGACGCCTTTATCCAAATCCCTGAAAAGACAACCTAGTTTTAAAAGGTTAGGTCAAAATAGGGTAGTTAACTAAAAAAATCTAATTAGTCCGTCAGATAGATCTCCAAAAAATATTGGAGACGCATTTTTTCTTTTTTCACATAAACAAAAAACGAAGACGATACAGTACGTTGAAAACTCGTGTGACGTCACTACGTGCTACAAATTTTACCACGGCATGACGTTACAAGCCCCACTCTTGATCTTTGAGGCTTTATATCTTCGTCAACTTTTATAGATTTGAAAAAGCAAAAAATACGTGTCTATAATTTTCGATAATCCAGCCGACGGACTAAATAGAATCATATTTTTTTTACCCAGGAAACATTCCTATTGTATTTGTAGTACATTAGCGTTTCCGAACGAATGCTCAGAAAGGACAGGACGGAACGCTACAAGAAAGAATGGTGACTTATTTTTTAAACTATATCATCGTTTAAACATCATAGTCTTTTTCTTATTACTCCTGGAAGGCTTAGGACACAGCAATATCTATTCAAGCTCTTTAAATACCCAAAGGTAAAGCGCTACTTTGGAAGAATACCGTAGTTATTCTAATATTTAACAGCTGCCGCCCGCGGCTCCGTTTGAGTGTTTGAAAGTTACCACATGGGAATATACTTCCGGGATAAACTGGATATATCCTGTATGTTATTTCAGACTATAGATAAGATAAGATAATATTGTATTTGCTAAACATGTGTCATACATACAAGAAAAGAAAAAACATGCATGCAAGAAGGTAACAATAACAACATTATTAGGTACCGCATGTTTGCCACATGATGTAACGTGCAAATGTCCAGAAATGTTACTATTTAACCAGTCAGATCAGTCTTGTTGCTCGAAATAAATAAATAAATAAAAAAACAACTAATAAAATAAAAATAAAATAAAATTTATTTCCCAAAAAACTTAGTTCTATGCTACAAAAACAGTTTAGCAGTACCTAGTTATTTACAAATAAATGGACTTAGCTTCTGTAACCGAACTAGGTAATGCCTGTATTTCATAAATATTATATCTTCTACTATATAAAAATAAGTCGGGTTTTCCTTCCTGACGCTATAACTCCAGAACGCACGAACCGATTTCCACGGTTTTGCATTCGTTGGAAAGGTCCCGGGCTCCGTGAGGTTTATAGCAAAGAAAATTCAGGAAAATTTTCAACAGAAAAGCGGGAAAATCTTTTTTCATTTTTTTATATAAGTATGGCAAAACAACGTTTGCTGGGTCAGCTAGTTTCATTATATAATTAAGTAATTAAAGAATAATCTATACTAATATTATAAAGAGGTAACATTTGTGAGTTTGTGACGTTGTAAGGGGTAATCTCTGGATCTACTGAACCGATTTTCAAAATTATTTCACCAATAGAAAGCTACGTTATTGTGGAGTATCATAGGCTATATTTTATCCCCGTATTGCCACGGGAACGGGAACAACGTGGGTGAAACCGCGGGCCGGTTATACAGGGTTATTTGTAAAACACCAACAACCTCTTAAGAGTTCATTGTACTCATCATTATGAACAACTTTTACTATGGGACCAAAACTGAAATCGCGAAAAAAAAATCAGCTGTCCCCTACATTTTGATGAGTTATACGAACATAAATGTAAGGAACAGCTGATTTTTGAGGTACTCACACAAAGTATCCTGGTTCGCAGTCAGCACAGCATATTATTGGTCTAACGCCTTGGAAACTGCATATCTAGAAGTAACCATTCATACGTCGTTATAATAGGTAATATGCATGCATTTTTTGATATGACAACGTCTAATAAATCGATGAACGCCGGCTGCACGCACGAAAAAGGATGACTCATTGTAACGTTACGCTCATTGTAAGGTTACGATCGGAACGTGAGCGGTGCACGAGTGAGCGAGAGGCAAAATAATTTTATGAATGTTTTGTTATGACGTTGTCACGTTAAACTATCGTCCATAAACCAACTTTATAGACAAACATTTTTTTATTTGCAAAATCACACTGTAGTATGGTGTTACTATTCCCAAATACAAGACTGCCTTTTGCACGGCGATGGCGAGAATTTACCCCGCACGCTTTCTTTCCTGTGGTGACCTAAAATGAATTTGAGGCCCCCAACCAGACCTAACCTAACTTAAAAACTAAATGATCACTCGCTGAGGGCATCCCTTGTGGGACACGGGCCTCGGCTTAACGGAGCCATTGAGGGCAGCAAGGGACAGGCTGGGTCAGGTTTCAGGTTGTTATTATTTAGTGGATTTAACGCTAATTGCTCGGCAGCGCGGGCTGGCTCGTTAGGCAAAAGTCGGGGAGTGACCCCCGTCAGCGATTCCCGCCAAACTTTAGTGGACTCATCACCGCGAAAAGCGAACTACTTTTCCGCGAGACGCTCTGTTTTTTTTTTTTTTATTGTTTTACTGTTTAATCTGTTTGGGCGTTTTTACTGATTTACTTATACATCCATTATTCCCACCATCCCATCCCATCCATTTTTTACCTCTTGATAACGTGCCGAACTCATTCAATACCCCATAAATTCAACCCTGAGAAACTTTCTTACTATTTAGCTCTAGTAAACAATTATGAAATAATTTTTGGAACAACTTCCTCAGCGATGAAGTTACAAAGCTTCAAAGTTGACAATTAGAAAGAGAAGTCCGATATGACTGTGACGTCACATTCCATGACGCGTATACAGCTGCCATAGACAACAGCGTTTTCGCGAGACGGACGGATATGTTTTTTTGTATTATTTATAAATAAATAAATAATAATAGTATATGCAAATTTGTGGAAAAAACATTAAGTTAAGACTGACATCAGAAAAAAACTGAATTTGAGTCATAAAAACCAGATTTAAAAAAGTCAAGAAAATCCGGATTTTTCATTTATTTTCGAATTTCGAAGAATCCGGTTTGCAGTCCCTAGTAGGCACTGATTCGATTATGAAAATTTTTCCAACTGTAAAAATCACACTGAGCTATAAGTCTCTGAAAAACAATGACTGCAAGAAACATTACCTAAGTCACTACAGCCCTTTGGGTTTGGTAATTTTTGATATTTTGTTCGACCGATCGATGTGATTTTGTTTTGTTTTTTTAGTTAATAATATATGCAGACCTCTATTGTTCTCCATAAACTTTGGACACACAAATCTAAATAGTTGTTCGATTCAAAATTGGTGAGGTTAAACTTGTTTTGTTTTTTTTTTTTAATTAAAAGAAACGTTTCTCCACACTAGGATTTACTCCTGTATCGTGGGTGCGTTCACAAACATGTAAACTCACATACACAAGACACCCAGACACACACACACACACACAATACAATACAATAATCTGTATGCCATACAAACATTTGTTCCGTGCGGGGATCGAACCCGCCACATGCAGCGCAGCAGCTAAACGCTCAACCACTGCGCCAACCTTGTAGTCAAACTGAAAGAGTACTTACCGGAGGATAATTCTTCTTTTTGATGTCCTCCATAGCAGTGGCACAACTGTAAACTGTTTTACAAACGCCGTCGACTCCATTCCATTTGCAAGTCGATCCTAAGAAAGACAAATGAACGAATAACTGATGTAAAAGCTGTAGATGATATTAGGCATGGAAACATTCCTAACTCAAAAAAATGACCCAAAGCACATTGCGCCGCGGTAGGCGGGGCTTACCGATTGCGTCGCTCACGTGTTTAGTTACACGGCCTATTCGTTACATGGTATTTTAAACTCAAATACTTGGGAAATAAGGTCAATTTTTAACTGTGCATCGTATTAGCAATAATGTTGTTGGTGTGGTTCGGCGAATCAGCGACGAGGTTCCGATGTGTGAGTTTGTTTGGATTTTTGGGTCACGATTCGCGCTTAGATCCCTTGAAGTAATGCTTCCATGTTTTATTTGCGTTCACTAATATTAGGATGTTGCGGAAAATGTTCGAAAGAGACGCCGAGGCCCTGGGACGCTAAGGGCTTTTGGAGGACACGCATGGGTTTTATTTCACTGACACTCTCTTCCGCGCTGCCCGCGAGATTTATTATTAAAATTATATTATTAAGTATATTAAAAGATAAAAAAAATCAAAGATCTGTCTTGCTTTTAACTTTTTATTAGTAAAATTTCTGACATGGCGGTCTTGTTTTTTTATTTTCTTTTAAATATTTATTTTTTATTTTATACCTGTTTTGCTGTGTACTAAGTAAGCTTGAGACGATGATAGATGGATGATACGTAGTCGTAATTTTCATGAAATAAAATATTTTCGTTTTTATTTATGAATCTTGCCTATCCCTTTTTTTTCAAATTATCACTAGCCTGTGTTAAACGGGATAACTTAACGTTTGTAACGATACCACATACTATATTATATAAAATATTGATATCGGTCAAGCCGTTCATAAGTTATAGTGGAATAAACAAAACTCACAGACATACATACTTACATACATGAACCCAGGGCCTCAAGTCTTGGGCACGCCACTATTGTGGCGATAAGTCCCCTCTTTGAGGCGTGGCTGGAGAGACGTCACGGCGTTCTCACCTTCCGCCTGACACAGGTGCTCACCGGACACGGCTGCTTCGGGAGGTACCTGTGTCGGATCCAGCGGGAGGACACGTCCGGGTGTCATCACTGTGTGGATCGTCCGGAGGACACGGTGGAGCATACGGTGGAGGTCTGCCCTGCTTGGGCGGAGCACCGCCGTGTCCTCGACGAGGCGATCGGCGGCGGCGACCTCTCGCGTCCGGCCCTGGTTCGGGCCATGGTCCGGAGCGAGGAGGCATGGGAAGCGGTCGCCTCCTTCTGCGAAGCAGTAATGCTAGCGAAGGAGGAGGCGGAGCGCGTGCGAGAGAGGGAAGCCCCTCGCTCCAGCCGCCGCAACAGAAGAAGACGCCCCGGGCGTCGGGAAACGCAGGGCGATTCCCGGCCACCGTAGGCGCGGGCCTGCGGATGGCGAGCTATGGGTGGCTCGCCGTCCGATAGCAACCAGGCCCGAGTCGACGGCGCGTCGTGTTCCACGCGCGCCTCAAAGAGCCGTCAGCAAAGAAGACGGGGCCCCATAGGGTCAGTGCCTGCTAGGGTTGCGGAATTTGTTCGAAAGAGTCACCGCAGCCCTGGAACGCAAAGGGCACAAGAAGGATCACGGGTGGGTTTTAGTCAGTAAGAGTCTGACACTCCCTTCCGCTCCGCCCAGAGCGGGAGAATTCATTGGATGATTTCCCATGCAGAAAAAAAAAAAAAAAAAAAAAGGACCTCAAGTCTGCTATTACAATAGTGTCAGAATGGTCTATCATTGATTTCATAATGGTCGATTTTTACAAATTAAAAATAGTAGTAGTAGTAGTAGCTGGTAATCTACTAATAGCTCGGTTATCAACAAGTATTACGAAACATTGACCGACCAATGATCGACCATTATGGATTTAACAGATTACGATCTTTTAGCAAAATGACAATGGGATCGTGTTAGAATGACAAATTTATAAAAACAGCAGACTCGGGGCCCTGAAAACATAGCACTCCTTTTTATGGGCAGTCGTGTAAATATTAGACACACGATAAAGCTACAGCAGTTACCTTCTGGCAAATCCAATTTATTATCATCTTCACAAGAAACACTTATGAATAAAAACACAAACAAATATATTTTATTTATCATTATTAATTGAAATAAATCTTTACTTTATCTACATGCGCATGCGCAGTGTACGCGACCTCTGCGCTAACTAATAAGCGAATCAGGATATTTCAATATAAATATTATCATCTTGGATATACAAGTTGTATTTTTAGAATTATTAATAACCTAACCTAAACTTATTTTCAGCCTTCGCTTTTTAGGCTAAAAATATAGCAGGTAAGGTTTCCTTTGTAACCTCCGACGCAAAAAACGGGTGTTATAAGTTTGATCGTTGTGTGTGTGTGTGTGTGTGTGTGTGTTGTGTTGGTCTGTCTGTGGCAGCGTAACTCCTAAACGGCTGAACCGATTTGAATGCGGTTGTTTTCTGTTAGAATGAATGTTTTCTAGCAGCGGTTCTTAGACATGTTTTATAAAAATCGGTTCAGCTCATTTCTGTTTGAATCAGGGATCTGAGCAATTTGTATAGTTTTGATCGATTCGAAGTTAGGTATTCTGATAGTTAAATGATATTGCAAGAACATGGTGACCTTGACTTGATGCTGCAGCATGACCTGAAGTCTGCAGGATACCCATTTCCTGACTTACTTAAAGTAGACGTTTTGTGTTTGGTTTCATTCAAATGTTCTCAATGAATAGGTTATAAATAAAAAACTTTTTACGAAAAAATACTACCGACTATTACACAAAAATCAAAAAAGTGCAAAATAACTTTAATTTCGGACCTCAGTGTTTGTGGTTGCTTTTTCGTTTTTTGAACACCTACTTCCGAAATTAAAGTTATTTTGCACTTTTTTGATTTTTGTGTAAAAGTCGGCTGTATTTTTTTGTAAAAAGTTTTTTATTTTTCACTTTTTAGTGGTACCTACACTTATGAATAGAACTCCCCTCCCCCCACCTAAACGAACCAACCACATTGGTGTAAAAAAAACGTACTGCTCCTTTGCAGAGTAAACTTAGAGGTCGTCAATGTAGACAATGTAGATATTTTTTTTAGATTTTTGTTGATTTTTCGAAAACCGCTTGGTTGATTTCGATAAAATTTCATGGGACCATATTTGGGAAGTATACCCTTTCCAACAAAAAAGAATTTTTCAAATCGGTTGACAAGCGACGGAGTTATGCGCGAACGAATAAGTTAGGTGGTGGTTATATGTATTGATCCTTTTAGATACGAATATTCGGCCCACGCTTGGGCCAAAATATTCGTACCTATATTAAACTGCAGTCACGTTTTTTATATTTTAATTTAATTTGGGTTCTGCCGGCTAAATAATGATAGTTCTTTATTAACAGGTTATTAAGGACCATAGATAAAATACACAAATTGAACGTACAAATAATAAATCCTTTTAATATTATAAACGCGAAAGTTTGTAAGTATGGCTGTATGGATAGATGTTTGTTACTCTTTCACGCAAAAACTACTGAACTGATTTGAAAAATTCTTTCTCTGTTGGGAAGTTACACTAATCGCGGGTAACATAGGCTATATTTTATCCCCGTGTTGCCACGGGAACGAGAACTACGCGGGTGAAACCGCGGGGCGCTGCTAGGCTAGTCTAATAAAACAACCTTGAACCAATGACCCGACAAATCAAGTTCGGCGAGCAGCATATTTTTTTGCAATAAAACTAATCATAAACGTTTTACGGTCTTGCATATTAAATTCATTTGATTTGTTTGCACCGAAGAGGTGATGTTTACCTACCTTCTACATCTATACTTAATATTATGAAGCTGAAGAGTTTGTTTGTTTGTTTGTTTGAACGCGCTAATCTCAGGAAGTACTGTTGAAGATTTCCTTAATAAAGAAATACCACATTTAGTTCCAGTGAATGTTTTATTTTATAAGCAGATATTTGGTTTTCTAGGCGTGGTGATTCTGTGTTCTGTGGCTGAGTAACAACTCAAGGCCACACGACGCTCTCGATCCAGGGCACGTAGTGGTAGACCCTCGTGTACATGCCGGAGCCGGCCGAAATGCCGCACTGTCTGCCGTATGACGTCACACCCAGCACCGTGTACGCGCACCACGAGAACTGGTTGACTGTCTGAAGGGGACCACCGCTGTCGCCCTGGGGACAAAATAGGGATGTTTCCTGAGTAAAAATTATATGATTATGTTTAGTCCGTCAGTTAGATTATAGAAAAATATTGGACACGTATTTTTTCCTTTATCAAATCTATAAAAACTGACGAAGATAAAAAGCATCAAAGATCAGGAGTGGGAGCGTGTGACGTCACGGCTCGCTAAAAATTGTAGCGAGTAGTGACGTCACACGAGTTTTCAACGCACTGTATCGACTTCATTTTTTGTTTATATGAAAAAAGAAAAAATACGTGTCCAATATTTTTTGGAAATCTATCTGACGGACTAATTAGATTTTTTTAGTCAACTACACTAATGAGCTATTGAAGAAGAAAGAAAAAAAACGTTTATTTACCACAAACAACGACAGTTATTGTTCTAAACTAAACCTTAAACTATAGTGTTAGTATTAGTACATCTTAATTTATGTTAGTCAAGATAACTAATACAAAAAACCAATGCATGTCGTGGCTGTGGCAAAGAGGCTTCCACTCAGCATAATGCTGGGCCGTGGGATACCCACCGCACGGCGCTGGTTTTCAGTGGTCGTCTTAGATGACATGACGTACGGAAATCAATAGGATAGATATATGTGATAAATACAGGAAAAGTAAACACAAAAATAAAAATAAAAAATACATACATAATATAATATAAATAAACGAATTGTATTTCATCAGACTCAGAACTATTCTTATCTATTGATTCAATTGTTTTTGACCGACTTCTAAAAAAGGAGTAGGTTCTCAATTCGACTGTATTTTTTTTATGTTTGTTTCCTCATAACTTTGTATTGGGTGTAGGTATAGCAGGTGCTTGTCGTTTGGTCATTTATATTTGATTGAGATCAGCAGTGCTATTCTGTAAGAACTCACGTGCGAATTCGATTCATATCTCACTTTCGATTACACTTCGTAACTCACCTGAAGTGAAAAGTATTTGATATTCTGACTGTCAAGTTAAATAACTTTTCACTTAAAAGTAGTTCGCTTCACCTATGTTCTCACTCAGTGGCGCTAGTGTAGTTTTCATCTTGTTACAGAATACCAAATACAGTTTTACAGAATAGCACAGAATAGCATTGCTGACAACTAGTATTTGAGTTATCCCTAATAATGCGTGGCTTAGTCTACATTGATGATATTCTCATTCCCTCTTGTCGATGTAAAATGAAAAAATAAAATTGTTTACGATGAAGAGCATCTTAGTATGTCAACGTGGTCCCTTTCTAGTTTGGTGAAGGTCTGATGAAGAACAGAGATGATAGGAAACGGAACTCTTCAATAAATGATAGCAAATCTTTCGGGATTGCTGAAATCGCATGTTTGTTTATTGTTTACAGTAATGCGATTGGTACGTTTAAGTTGTACCACTAAAAAGTGAAAAATAAAAAAAAAAAACTTTTTACAAAAAACTACAACCGACTTCTACACAAAAAAACCAAAAAGTACAAAAAGAAGTCGGTTGTATTTTTTTGTAAAAAGTTTTTTTTTTTATTTGCTCGTTGATCGAGGGACACAATACTAAATAATAATAGCCACACCGTTCTATTTCTGATGTTAAGCAGCTTTTGATGAGGTCTGTACGTGAATGGGTGGTCATCCATTGCATTTTATGACTACTCCGGGACTCGGGAAGCTCGTTAAGCCGTTGGTCCCGGCTGTCATGTGTAGATCTTTGACAGTCGTTTCGGATAGTCGGATTCTGACACCAAGGCCTCAAGTCTGCTATTACAATAGTGCAAAATGGTCTATCATTGATTTCATAACTGTTGATTTTGACAAGTTTGGTAATCTACTAATATAAAAGCGTCATTATGACTTTCCAATGGTCAACCACTGACACTCCATTGAAAGAAATGGCATAGAAAGGTAATCTCGTACATAATGACAAATGAATGACAGACGTTTGCGGTAATCTGCTAAAATTTTGACAGTTCCTTTGATCAGTGACCTATGATTAGAACGTCATCGTTTTTAATAGCTCGCAGTCATTGCTTTTAATAGCTCGGTCATCAAAAAGTATTACGAGACCATTGACCGACCAATGATCCACCATTATGAATTTAGCAGATTACGAACTTTTAGTAAAGTGACAATGGAATCATGTTGGAATGACGAAGTTAAAAAAATAGCAGACTTGGGGCCCAGTCTTGTAGATAGGTGTCCAGTTATGCAGTGACAGGGTTTTGGTCATCCGATAAGCCATCGCTCCAAATAAAATACTGGTACTTTATGGTTGGCACCCGCCAACGGTGGTCCGTTGCAAATCAGCAAGCAAAAACTTATAGCATAAGCATAATCAGCCTTTTTATGTCCCCACTGCTGGGTCAGGCCTCCTCTCTAGGAGAGGGAATGGGCCGTAATCCAGCACGCGGGCCCAGTGCGGGTTGGTGAATGTCACATATCTTCGAATATTTGATTCTAGGACATGCCGGTTTCCTCACGAAGATTTCCTTCACCGTTTTGAGAGCAGTTGTGATGAAATTAATTACACAAAGTAATGCGCCTGGCTCGGTTTGAACCAATAATCATCAACTCATAAGTCGGGGCCGTTACCACTCGGCCACCACTGCTCCAAATTCAAGGCATAAACTTGTGCCTGTGGACGGTGAGCCTGGGTGGCTCGCCGTCCGATACCAGGCTGAGTCGACGACGCGTTGTGTTCCACGCGCGCCTCAAGGAGCCGTCAGCACCAGGGACGGGGCCCCATAGGGTCGGTGTCTGCTAGGGTTGCGAAATTCGTTCGAAAGAGTTACCGCGGCCCTGGAACGCAAAGGGCACAAGAGGACACGGGTGGGTTTTAGTCAGTAAGAGTCTGACACTCCCTACCGCTCCACCCAGGGCGGGAGGGGTAATTTGATGATTTCCCACCCAAAAAAAAGGCATAAACTTGTGATTATCCATAACTCGTTTAAACACTAAAATGTCTTATACCTCACAAGTATCCTTGGCTATCTCCGGGTCTCCGTAGCACATCTGCGAGGTGTGGTTGTATCCCTCACGCAGATGGCGGTGCTTGGGGTACAGCTGCGAACACTTCTCCGCGTCATACCTCTGAAGAGTTACCTAGAAATCATGAAACCAAGTTATTTGAAGAGTCTAAATTAACAGAATAGCGTATTGTCAGCCGCATCATCCCTTTTTTTTTGGATGGGAAATCATCAAATGACTTCTCCCGCTCTGGGCGGAGCGGAAGAGAGTGTCAGACTCTTACTGACTAAAACCCACCCGTGTTCCTTCTTGTGCCCTTTGCGTTCCAGGGCCGCGGTGACTCTTTCGAACAAATTCCGCAACAACCGCATCATCCCTAAATTACGTATACTTACTATCGGGGAACCAGTAATTGTAATCGACATTTTAGCCAAAAGACTTACTGTATGGATCGCCCGGAGGACACGGTGGAACAAACGCTGGAGCTGCTTGGGCGGATTTTGGCGTAACACCGTTGTGTCGATCGGCGGCGGTGAACTCCCGCTTCCGGCACTGGTTTAATCCATGGTTTGGAGCGACGGAGTATGGGAAGCAGTTACCTCCTTATGCGAAGCAGTAATGCTAGTGAAGGAGGAGACAGCCGCGTTAGGGAGAAGCAAACCTCACGCCCCAGCCGCCGCAACATAAAAGACGCCCTGGAAGTCCGGAGTTACAGGCCAATTCCCGACACCGTAGGTGCGGGCTCGCGGTCCGATAACAACCAGGTCCGGTTTGACGGCGCGTTGTGTTCCCCGCGCGCTTCTAATGTCAGCATAACAGACGGAGCCCACTAGTGCCAGTGACTGCCGTTCCAGGGCCGCGGGGACTCTTTCGAACAAATTCCGCAACCCTAGCAGGTACTGACCCTATGGCGCCCCGTCTTCGTTGCTGACAGCTCCTTCAGGCGCGCGTGGAACACGACGCGCTGTCTACCAGGGCAGGGTTGCTATCGGATAGCAAGCTACCCATAGCTCGCCATCCGCGTCTACGGTGGCCGGAAATCGCATTACGATTCCCGACGCCCGGGGCGTCTTTTTCTGTTGCGGCGGCTGGAGCGTAAGGTTTCCCTCTCCCGCATGCTGTCGGCCTCCTCCTTCGCTAGCATTACTGCTTCGCAGAAGGAGGCGACCGCGTCCCATGTCTCTTCGCTCCGGACCATGGATGAATCAGGGTCGGACGCGACAGGTCGCCGCCGCCGATCGCTTCGCCTCGGACACGTTCGAGTTGACCCCAACTAAAATAATAACTGCTCACCGTTTGCAAAGTATCTGCCAATCCCTGCCTGTGCCCCAGGGCTCCCCATCCAGTGGCTTCAGCGGTCTCATCGGACTCTGGCACCAAATGAAGACAAGCAGGAAGGATATCGTGGTTGAAGGATATCCTGGTTCAAAATTCATAGAAGTTTTAGTGTTATTTTTTTATTATTAAGCTCAAATGGTTTGGTCATCTTGAGAGCTTGAATGAAAGACGACTAATAAAGGGAATTAACTTGTCAGGGTGTCTGTGTATGGAATCTTCAGATATACAGTCCTTATTGGTGATGTTCTTCAAAAAGGCAAGGTGCGCAGTATTTGCAAACAGTGTGAGTGTATGACCAAGTATATGATTGTGGATGAAGCAAAAGGTGTATGTAAGAATCGTATATCGAGTATTAATTTCGCCTATCTACATGGCAAAAAGCGTGTTTTTTTTCTCTAACCGTCCCACTGTTGGGCAAAGGGTCTCGCTCATTTCTTTCAAACGGTCTTTATGTATGGCCTTCTCCGCCCAATCCACCAGGAACGTATCTAAGTTGTCACGCTTGCGTTTCTTTGGCCTACCTTGGCTACGACGCCCGTCCTCAAGCACCCACTGCGTGACGATCCTTTTTTTTACGGGGGCAAATCCTCATGGATGTCCTCCACCCTGGGGCGGGCGGAGGGGCCTGTCAGACTCTTACTGACTAAAACCACCCCGGTGTTCCATCTGTCACCTACGCCGGGGATCGCGGGAACGTATGCGACATCCGTAATCCCCGGCTGGTGCCAGCCCGCCTCTGCGGGCCACCTCGAGTCGGCCCAGGTCTCAGGCCCGGTCTTGATACATCCAGTAAGTTTGACTCACCCAGCCCCATTTTAGCCTCGCAGGCTTGTCATAAAAATGCGTAAACAATCGAACAATCAGCTGGCTCCAGCCAAGCGCAGATGCAACGGCTTTTGAAGCACAAAATTCACTACTTTCCCTTGAATATGGGGCCAAAACAGTTTTTTAAAGTAAAAGAAGTTTCCAGATTTGCAACTTACGTGTCTTCAGTCTCCAGCAGTGCGATGTCGTTGTACTTGGAAGGAGGCTGGTAACCTGGATGAGCTATGATCCTCTTCACGTTGTGGGTCTGCCACAACTCGGGAGGGTCCGAGCGTTTGAGGATACCCAGTGCTATGAACTTGACCGGACCTCTGTAACCAGAATTGATTGTTTAGGAGCTCATGGCTTAGCAACGATATCCTCAGTCAGATTTCATTAATCATACCAGCAGCACCCCGCGGTTTCCCGTGGGAATATGAGGATAAAATATAGCCTATGTCACCCGGGATACGGGATATACAATCCCCGGGTGATCTTCCCAACAGTGAAAGAATTTTTCAAATTCGTTCAGTAGTTTGGAGGCCTATTCAATACAAACAAACAATCAAATCTTTCCTCTTTATAATCTAAATATATATAACTCAAAAGTGACTGACTGACATATCTATCAACGCACAGCCCAAACCACTGAACGGATCGGGCTGAAACTTGGCATGCAGGTAGATGTTATGACGTAGGCATCCGCTAAGAAAGGATTTTGATTAATTCTACCCCCAAGGGAACAAAATAGGGGATAAAAGTTTGTATGAAACTTTGTCAATTTTAAACCGATCGGGCTGAGAGTTTCAAAATCGGGGGTAAAGTAACTATTCCACGCGGACGAAGTCGCGGGCAGAACCTAGTATTATTATAGATTCCGCAAAATAGATATGATACTCACACGGCAGGACTGGATATGCAGTGAGCTGCTGTGAGGATGTACTTCTCGCTGATGACCGAGCCCCCGCAGAGCCACTGAGCTGTCTTCAGGTCGTCTCCATAACCCAGCATAGCCTAAGTTCAAAACAAAGTCTCATAACAAGCACTAAGATTTTTTCAGTGAACGAAATATGGACTATTATTATTATTATGTTTTTATTAATCTAACTTACTTACTAATTTACATTTTGAAATATTTCTTAAAAAAACACATAAAAAAACATTTAAAAATATAAAAAAGTAGTGTTGTCGGGAGCAGGGTCCAAGTTTGTATTTGAAAGGGTGTTGTAGTTGTGATTTGTTTCTCTTTCTCAGCTTTCACAAGGTTCTCGTCATGTGGTATGGTAACATCGATTGTCATTGTACGGCGCGCTAATCGATCTATCACCACTACATCAGCCCTATCAGTGATGATAGACCGATCCCAGTACAACGTGACATGGTCATTCTCGAGAACTGGGTCGGGCACATACTTGTAATACGGTACCTCAGAATCTACAAGTTTGTATTTCACAGCAAGTTGCTGATAGATAATCCTTATTATTATTATTTATTTGCTTCGGACAGAATCAATTTCTACCATGCTAGCGTTACGGAGCAGAACAAGAAGACCGAAGACTCAGTATTTTATGAGGTTAATCCAAGTCTTACCATATGGGGAAACTGTCTCCTATATGCTTCCGTCCCATGGCTGATTACTGGTACCATCTTTAGCCCATAGTGATGGTCCAAATTCTGTGGAAGAACAGTATTCTATTCTCTTACTATTATTGTACTAAATAACTAGGTTTTTACTGCGATTTACACTCGCGTTATTATAGATTTTCACTGTAAGCGATGCATGGGTCGTTATAAAAGTTAGAGACTACAATTACAAATGCCCACACGCATCAAATGACGTATTTCAACACACTCACAAATTCTTGTGAGAAATGGCTCCTGAAATTTTTCCGTTTGTGTTTCTCGATCTTCCTATTTTTTTTTGGTAAGGCTGGTCACCGCTCTTCCCCGCACGAGTGCGGTAATAGAAAAAAACAAACACAGGCAGTCACCTCCTTCTGCGAAGCAGTAATGTTAGCAAAGGAGGAGATGGAACGCTTGAGAGAGAAACCTCACGCTCCAGCCGCCGCAGGGCGATTCCCGGCCACTGTTAGCGCGGGCCTTTTTTTTTGTTGATGGGAAATCATCACTTGACTTCTCCCGCTCTGGGCGGAGCGGAAGGGAGTGTCAGACTCTTACTGACTAAAACCCACCCGTGATCCTTCTTGTGCCCTTTGCGTTCCAGGGCTGCGGTGACTCTTTCGAACAAATTCCGCAACCCTAGCAGGCACTGACTATGGGGCCCCGTCTTCTTTGCTGACGGCTCTTTGAGGCGCGCGTGGAGCACGACTTCCTTCGCTAGCATGACTGCTTCGCAGAAGGAGGCGACCGCTTCTCATGCCTCCTCACTCCGGACCATGGCTTGAACCAGGGCCGGACGCGAGAGGTCGCCGCCGCGTGTTAGCGCGGGCCTGCAGACGGCGTGCGTTGAGTGACTCGCCGTCCGATAATAACCACGCACGGGTCGACGGCGCGTTGTGTTCCAGTTGTAATTGAGATATGATGCTGACTTGAGAAGACAAATGTCAGCGCAGAAGACGCCCGCTACGGCTAGTGCCTGTCAAGGTTGCGGAATTTGTTCGAAAGAGTCACCTACAAACGCAAAGGTGGGAACATGGACGGAATTTAGTCAGTAAGAGTCTTACAGTCCCTTCTGCTCCGCCCAGAGTGGAAGAAGTCATTTGAAGATTTCCTATCCACAAAAAAAGGAGCTAGTTGGCGAGTTCGGGTATTGTTGTTGTATTGTTGTTGGGGCTGCCGTGGCGATGCAGTGCGTCGGGAATGTTTGCTGAGGCGCGGGTTGATGGCTTTGCCGCTATAATTAGAAAAAGATGCGCCTCCCTACTCACTCGCATTCGCGGTAGCAACAACAGTATACTACGTGTTTTAGTAGATAGGGATTCTCCCATGCTGCAAAGGTTTATTTTTGTTAAGTATATTGTTACGAACGGACCTAGTCTGAAATAAACGTTTATTAATATTATTATATTGGGAATAAAAAACTTGAACAGAGCAATACGTGGGCTTACCATGTGTGGATACTGTCTTCTATACGCCTCTATCCCATGGCTGACGGCTGGAGGCGGGTACGCTGGGTTATAGGGGTCGTCGTCACTCTGTAGAAGAATAGAATAACATAAAATTATTCTTTTTATCTCACCATACTTGAAACTCGAGCAAGTTATGTCAAAATCCCATGTTATAAGCACACAATCGTGACTCGTTACATAGCGGCATTCATTACCACTAGCGACATCTAGTATCTAGTAGCAGAACTATTGAACATTCTAGAATTCTCAACACCTGGTCAGTCGCGACCGGTATGTACGCGAACATTCTGGACCTTTCTACAATAGAAGATTCTGGAATTGACTTGAAAGTACGAAATGAAACAGTGTTGCAACGAATGGGGAAAAAGGTGGAGGTTCTTAACGATGTCAAGAGGCGAAAACTTGAATATCTTGGCCACATTATGCGCAGCTCGAAATATGACTTTTAGCAACTTATAATTCAGGGGAAGATACAGGGGAAAAGAGGTCCAGGAAGGAGAAGAACATCTTGGTTTAAACATCTGCGCCAATGGTACAACAAAAGCACACGTTCACTATTTAGAGCTGCTGTGTCGAGGGTCCAAATTGCCATGATGGTCGCCAACCTTCGATAGAAGATGGCACTCAACGAAGAAGAAAGAATTGACTGACACCCTATACAATGTGGATCTGGACTTACGACATTAAATTAAAACGAGCACAGTACTAGCCCATCGAAACATTTTAATACACGAAAATTAGTAGTTAATCGAAAATTTAACAATTGCAATTTTCATACAAAATAAGTATCAAAATCAACTGCATAAAAAGTAAACACGCTTTATCTACGAAAAGTCACTGACCTATTACGCGGCGTGCAGCGGGCGGTGGCGATGGCGGTGCGGGACGTAGGAAGGTACTTTAGTCGGAGAACAACAAATCACCAAGTTGCGCGTTCGCAACAAATCGTACCTACGTTTTTGCATAGGGCCTTGACCTAACAATGTTTACCTATTATTACGGACTCAGATTTACAGCATGTTGAAAAATAAGTAAATGAAAAATAATTTCCTGTGGCTAAAGTATTCGTTGGATTTGATTGATTTTTTGTATAAGGGTAAAGAACATGATACTCTTTAGGTGGCTTAAAAGAATGTCAATCGTCCTGCTCCACTTTGTATAAGGTCTACGTAATCCGCGACCGAGTCAGTATTGAATTTGCGATACGAGCGAATACTTTGAAAGCGATCTTCGAATGCGAATAAGTGATCAATAGTGGAATTGTGTTCTATAATTAGCGTTTAAATTTGTAATTAGTGTTAGTTAATTAATGCGTCGTTTTTGGTTATTTAATGGGCTGTTTTTGTAACACGAACCCTAAACTCGAAATAGTATCTTAGTGGTCGACACTACTACTGGTAGAAAGCCAGACTTTTGGCTGTGAAGAAAGTTATATTGACAACAGCGCCCCGCGGTTTCACCCGCGTAGTTCCCGTTCCCGTGGTAATACGGGGATAAAATGTAGCCTATTTTACTCGGGGTGAATGTAGCTTTCAAATGGTGAAAGAATTTTTGAAATCCAGTAGTTTTAGAGTTTATTCGTTACATACAAAACTACAAATCTTTCCTCTTTATAATATTAGTATAGATAGATTATGGCGTGGTGGATTATCGTTCCCTGTTACACAGAGGAGGGAGGCCTGTGTCCGTGTCTTCGCCGAGGTGATCGGCGGCGGCGACCTCTCGCGTCTGGTCCTGGTTCAAACCATGTCGGAGCGAGGAGGCATGGGAAGCGGTCGACTCCTTCTGCGAAGCAGTAATGCTAGCGAAGGAGGAGGCGGAACGCGTGCGAGAGAGGTAAACCTCACGCTCCAGCCGCCGCAACAGATGAAGACGCCCCGGGCGTCGGGAAACGCAGGACGATTCCCGGTCACCGTAGGCGCGGGCCTGCGGATGGCGAGCTATGGGTGGCTCGCCGTCCGATAGCAACCAGGCCCGAGTCGACGGCGCGTTGTGTTCCACGCGCGCCTCAAAGAGCCGTCAGCAACGAAGACGGGGCCCCATAGTGTCAGTGCCTGCTAGGGTTGCGGAATTTGTTCGAAAGACTCACCGCGGCCCTGGAACGCAAAGGGCACAAAAAGGATCTCGGGTGGGTTTTAGTCAGTAAGAGTCTGACACTCCCTTCCGCTCCGCCCAGAGCGGGAGAAGTCATTTGATGATTTCCCATCTAAAAACAAAAGGGAAGCCTGTGTCCCAGACTCCCAGCATTGGGAACGTAGGCTAATTATGCCAAGCGTTTACCTGGTTCTCCGCATGGCGTTTTAGTTTCCTTATCGAGTCTCCAAATGAACTACTATTTCCAGTCTTCTCCAACGGCGATGGAGTCACATTATCATTGCAGTACTTGTCGGGGACGCTCCTCTCCTCATACGGACGAACGATGAGCAAGCCGCATGGATAGTTGAGTGTTTTTAAGTATTTTAAACAATCTGAAATGGAGAAAGAGATTCTGAAAATCGATTAATATAAATTATCAAAAAGATACTATATAGTACAGCACTGAAGTTTAAGCATGCTGGTAAGCAGAGCCGGTGATACAGTAATTGATATGGTATAGGGAACGTGCACGGCGTAGTCATCTAGTGTTGCAAATCTGAAACTTTTGTTTTGTAAATATTTGACCTGTGCTGCCACCTATACTTCGTGCACCCTCCGTTTAGGGGAACGTGCACGAAGTAGACTGTGCCATCTAGCGTTGCAAATTTGAAACTTATAGACAAGTTACCTTTAGATGGTTTTTTAAAGATATATAAAAGTTCTTGCTGACGTACTTAATAGCGGTTTCTCAGACATATAATGATTACTAAATACATAAGGTTTTAATGACTCACTGTCTCTCGCCTTGCTTGTTTGGTTGTATCTTGAGTCTACCCCGTAATCTTTAAAGGGATCTCTGAAAAATTAAGTAAAATTTTCTTAAACGCGATTTGATTCACAAATTTAACTATGCCTAAGAAAATTATTCAAAATCAATTCATTTATTAAATTTCAACTAGACCATTAAAAGGCACTTTTAAAGGTCAAAACAGTTTGAAAATAAAAATATTATTGTGACTCTAGTAGTCCATTCGCAAAAAGTAAGTAGTAGTAGTGGTGTAGTTTCTTGTCCGTTCTTATGGAAAAGAACGGACAAGAAACTCCATAGTTACTCTTTTACTAATAGGTACAACAAAGTAATATCAGCAGAAGTAAAATTAATAAATTTGCTAGTAAGGGACATAGTACTCACATATTTACAAATTTTGCAACCATTGACTTATATAATTAATAACAATGGATCATTGTGTGTTAAATTAACTTTAAAAGATTAGTAATTACACCTGTATACATAGTGAATAAATCAGCACATAAGACTGACAAGTTTCGCTTTGTCTACTACACCCAATATTGTCCTATGGAGCAGGACCAGCATGTTTCCAAGCATTCTTATCTTGAATATAATCATCTAGCTTGTAGTATGCTTGTTTAAAAAGTGTGCTTTAAGATAAGTTTTAAATTTCCTTTCATTTATTGCTATTTCTAGTATTAAAATTATGTCTACTAACTAAAACTAATTTTGTTAAAGAGATGTTGATTTTTCCTCACATACATAATATGTCATAATATTAGTATTTTTTAAAAGTTCCCTAAGAGAATCGCGGCGACGAAGATTATAAACGGCTCTGACAGCACGCTTTTACAAAATAAATATGGATTCCATATCAGCAGCCTGACCCCACAGCAGAATACCGTACGACATAATGCTATGAAAATAACTAAAATAGACCAAACGCACGGTTTCTACATCTGTTAACTCTCTTATCTTCCTATTAGCATAAGCGGCTGAGCCGAACCGCAAGAGATGTTATGTGAGGTCCCCATTGCAATTTCTCGTCTAAAGTGATTCCTAGGAAAACCGTCTGATTAATAAATTCCATTGACTCGCTGACCGATAAGAACCAGGTCAACGGCACGTTGTGTTCCACGCACGCCTCATAGAGATATCAGCATAGAAAACGGGGCCTGCTAGGGTTGCGGAATCTATTCGAAAGAGTCACCGCGGCCTTGCAATGCAAAGGGAACTAGGAGGAACACGGATGGGTTTTAGTCAGTACGAGTCTGACACTCCCTTCCGCTCCGCCCAGAGCGGGAGAAGTCATTTAGGGTTAGTGAAAAAAAAAAGTATTCAATTACTTTACACTCTCTTTCTCTCTTTCTTTTCGTTTACAAATCGTACAGCATACAACAGGCGTCTTTCCTTGAAAGCTGCATATCTGAAACGATAAACAATTTGTCGTGTTTTTGACCAAGTTCAAAAAAGGAGGTCCTCAATTTGATTGCATTGTACTTTTTATGCAAAAGAGTGTCTTTTGAAGATTATTAGTATAACTCGTGACTAAATAGTAACCACTGCACGGGGTGATTTTCAAGGTTAAGCAATCTTGCCGAGATTCGTCTGTGGATCGGTGACCATCACATTAAAGACTCCTACGTGTCTTTGGAAGCATGTTAAAACGTTGATCCCGGCTATCATTTGTAAACGTTTTAGAATCATTACGGGTTGCCGGAATATCAAACTCGAAGCATTTATTTCAAACTCAAAATTAAAGAATCAAAACTAAATGAACTTTTGAATGACCAAGGAGTCAGTCAGTCAAAAAGATGAAGATAATATTGCAGTTGCAAATCTAGGAGAGTTGCGGAATTTGTTCGAAAGAGTCACCGTGGCCCTGGAACGCAAAGGGCACAAGAAGGTTCACGGGTGGGTTTTAGTCAGTAAGAGTCTGACACTCCCTTCCACTCCGCCCACAGCGGGTGAAGTCGTTTGATGATTTCCCATCCAAAAAAAAAAGGTCTCTATGGAGAAGAATGTGCAAGAATATTAGGTTAGATTTAAATTATCATTACTCTTCCTTTTGGTCTTGCCGTAGTTGGGTAAAAAAGTATATATGTGCACACATACAATAAGTAAGAGACAACATTACAATTTAAGTACAAAGGCACTGCTTATTTCAAACGAAATTTCTTCCAGCAGAACTGAGAACGGGAAAACGAAAAAGAAATGTAGACAATAGTGTGTAAGAACAAGAGAAAAAGAGAACATGAAGCTTTAAACTAAACTAACAAATCAAAATATAATAATATACTTATAAAAAAATCAACAACTCACAAGAGGGTAGTCCTTCCGCCTTAATGCGTCTTTAGCTGATTGGCAATTGTTTATATTAGTACACCTTCCTTGTAGACCATGCCAGGAACAGCTGGATCCTAAATGTAAGGTGATAATAAGTATCAGCATAATCAGCCTTTTAACGTTCCCACAGCTGGGACACAGGCCTCCTTTCTAGGAGAGGGAATGGGCCGTAATCCAGCACGCGGGCCCAGTGCGGGTTGGTGAATGTCACATGTCTTCGAATTTTTGGTTCTAGGACATGTTGGTTTCCTCACGATGTTTTCCTTCACTGTTTCGAGAGCAATGGTGATGGAATTAATTACACAAAGTATTGCGCCTGTCTGGGTTTGAACCCGTGACCTACAATTCATAAGTCGGGGCCGTTACCACTCTGCCACCACTGCTCCTACAGACCTGAATAGCTTTTAATTTAAATTCGACACCTCCACGCGTTCCCTAGATAAATGGTCTTGACAGACGGACGGATAAAAATGTTTCTATAAGGGTTCTGTTTTTTCCTTTTAAGGTACAGAGCCCTAATAAATGGTCACCGATCCACGGGCTGACCTTGGCAAGTGTTGCTTAACCTCGATGATCAATTCGTGTGGTGGTTAATATTGTTGATTTATTTTAATAACAGACGTGTCAGGACCTTTTTTGGTAGTTATTACAAAAAATTCTCATTTTATTTTGTGAGATCCGGAGTGTCGTCAAATAAATGTTTTTTCCTTCCTTTTAATTGTATTTTATCTTTGGGAGCAGTGGTGGCCGAGTGGTAACGGCCCCGACTTACGAATTGTAAGTCACGGGTTCTAACCCAGCCAGGCGCATTACTTTATGTAAGTAATTAATTTAATCACCACTGCTCTCGAAACGGTGAAGGAAAACATCGTGAGGAAACCGTCCTAGAACCAAAAATTCGAGGACATGTGACATTCACCAAGCCGCACTGGGCCCGCGTGCTGGATTACGGCCCATTCCCTCTCCTAGAGAGGAGGTCTGTCCTAGCAGAGGGAACATTCAACACACAACAAAAACCGCTTCAAAATCCGTTGCACCGTTTTGAAGTCAGTGTTTACGTAGAGACAGACAGACAGCGGGTAGTGACTTTGTTTTATACTATGTAGTAAATTGTTATCAAAGTTAACATAACGTCAAGAATAGATTACTTAATACTCGCTTACCTTCAGGTAAATCAAAAACCTTTCCATGTTCATCTTCGCCAAAACAAAACACAGTGAAAGAACACAAAACAATTATTTTAGTTAACATATTCACTAAAAACAATTCATTGCTATACAAGATTGTAATGATTTGTTTCAAACGTCCGATCTACACAAGCACAGGAAAACGAATAAATAAAATACCTATGGATATCTCAAGACAAACTTGTTTTCTGTAAATAAAGGTCGGTGAGATTTCTGACTGTGCTAATTATGACTATTAGTTAGGCGCCACTCATAAATTACGTCACACGGTAAGGAGGAGCGCGGGGATCGACGAAGAGTGACATTGTGTGACAAGAGGGTGGGAGGGGTTCTAAATTTCGTGAACAAATCTATACTAATATTATAAAGCTGAAGAGTTTGTTTGTTTGAACGCGCTAATCTCAGGAACTACTGGTTCGAATTGAAAAATTCTTTTTGGGTTGAATAGACCATTTATCGAGGAAGGCTTTAGGCTATATATCATCACGCTTAAGCCAATAGGAGCGGAGCAGCGATAAAGAATGTTTTAAAATCGGGGATTCCACGGGGACGAAGTCGCGGGAAGCAGCTAGTTATGACTATTAGTTAGTCGCCATTCATAAATTACGTCACACGTTAAGGGGGAGGGAGGGGGGTCGACGAAGATCATGGACGTATTAATGACGAAGATTGACATTGTGTGACAAGAGGGTGGGAGGGGTTCTAAATTTCGTGACGTCACACTTAAAAATCTATTACAATCTAAGTGTTAAGTAAAACACAAACAAATACACGAATAAAATGACCCATAGGTCATTTTATTGGTGTATTTTTTTGTTGTAAGTTGTGTGATTGTTTGTATTTTTTATACGTTAACTAGCAGCGCCTCGCGGTTTCACCCGCGTAGTTCCCGTTCCCGTTGGAATATGGGGATAAAATATAGCCTATAGCCTTCCTCGATAAATGGGCTATCTAACACTGAAAGATTTTTTCAAATCGGACCAGTAGTTCCTGAGATTAGCGCGTTCAAACAAACAAACAAACAAACAAACTCTTCAGCTTTATAATATTAGTATAGATTGTTAAAACGTTCGTGTTCGTATTTTACTTAACAAGTAAAACACGAACAAATACACGAATACAATTGTAAAATATGTGACGTGGCACTAGGGACTAGGGTCTCACAAATGTGACCAGCACTGACAAGGAAGGGGGAGGGGTCAAAAATTATGATTGATGAATTTGTGTGACGTAAATTATGGATGGCCCCTTATGTATGTATGATATACATATATACTCATGTTTTAGTAACTTGCTTCAGCCAGCGACTTTGCCCGCATAAAAGTCGAAAGGTATCTCAAGGGTACATAGTCCCGTGTAGATCGCCCGAAGGACACGGTGGAGCATACGGTGGAGGTCTGCCCTGCTTGGGCGGAGCAGCGCCGTGTCCTCGTCGAGGCGATCGGCGGCGGCGACCTCTTGCGCCCGGCCCTGGTTCGGGCCATGGTCCGGAGCGAGGAGGCATGGGAAGCTGTCGCCTCCTCCTGCAAAGCAGTAATGCTAGCAAAGGAGACGGTGAGCTATGGATGGCTTGTCGTCCGTTAGCAACCAGGACTGGATCGACGGCGCTTCGTGTTCCACGCGCGCCTCAAAGGGCTGTCAGCAACGAAGACGGGGCCCCATAGGGTCAGTGCCTGCTAGGGTTGCGGAATTTGTTCGAAAGAGTCACCGCTGCTCTGGAACGTAAAGGGCACAAAAAGGATCACGGGTGGGTTTTAGTCAGTAAGAGTCTGACACTCCCTTCCGCTCCGCCCAGAGTGAGAGAAGTCCCATCCAGAAAAATAAAAACGGTACATAATCCCAGGACAATATCTTATATCTCTCTATTCTAAGATATGATAGGCCATATATCATACTAGCAGCGCCTCGCGGTTTCACCCGCGTAGTTCCCGTTCCCGTGGGAATATGGGGATAAAATATAGCCTATAGCCTTCCTCGATAAATGGGCTATCTAACACTGAAAGATTGTTCAAATCGGACCCGTAGTTCCTGAGATTAGCGCGTTCAAACAAACAAACAAACAAACAAACAAACAAACAAACTCTTCAGCTTTATAATATTAAGTATAGATTTATTTTTATTATGTACCAAAAGACACCTAATTTATTATTTATCGCTCATTACACATCTACTTATATGTATCTATCTATTTACCTGTATATTTATCATCATACCATAACTGATTTACATCCGTACACTTCAACGTTAGGTTCAGTTGAAAACCAGCGTCAGGCAGCTCCTAGTTGTCTGGCATTTTGCTGAACTGGACCTATTTGGCGCAGCCGCGGGGCACACAATGTTACTGTCTTAAAATTAAGCTTCCTTTTATTTGTATCTACATTGTGTGTATCTGTATGTGACAAATATTTTTTTTTTTCTTTTCATCCGTTATATCCCAATCCGGTCAGCTGTCAAGAGGTAACAAATAGACAAACAGAGTTACTTATTCATAGGTCCATTCAAATTCAAATTCAAAGCATTTATTTCAATTAAACCCTTTACAGGCACTTTTGAATTGTCAAGTCGAAAGAGGTGAAGCTATCTGTACGTTCCTAAGCGTAGATCTCTATGGAGAAGAACGTGCAAGAAACTCCACGGACACTCTTTTAAATCATGTTCTGTATTACACAACTTTTGTTACATCCTTTGGTGCTTCTATATATGAGGACAATGCAAAGAAAAAAAAAGGAAACTATAAAACAATTCTAAGTATAAAGATTAAAACAAGTCCATACTCCATACTTAAATGTTCGGATTTGAATTTGGATCTCAGCTTTCATAAGGCCTTCACAGCGCGATTACTGGTCGATTAACGTTAAGACAAAGTTCATAGAGTGTATTTTGCATTATCGCCCAAGAATGGTGAACTCCCGAGCTATATGACGTCATTTCACATTCTGTGTGGACACAGAATGAATAGACAACAGAAGGCCAATTCTCGTACTTAATGTTTATGTAAAAAAGTTTTATTTTTAGTTTTTTTTATTACATATTGGCTGTATTTTTTGTAGTAGTTTAAGAAAGAATTGAAACGAAATAAAGGAATTTCAGTTAAAAATTTAATTTCAGTACTAATTTTCTTTCACCCTGTATAAAAGAAAGACAAGAAACGAAAGAAAGAAATTTCAGTTAAACATTTAATTTCAGTAGTAATTTTCTTTCACCCTGTACCTATTAAAGAAAGAAAAGAGACGAAAGAAAGATATTTTACTAAAATATTTAATTTCAGTAGCAATTTTCTTTCACCACGTATAAAAGAAAGAAATTTCAATTAAACATTTAATTTCAGTACCATTCTTTCATGAAAGAACCAGTTCACGATTCACCAGCCATCACTCAAGCCCACACGATGCTTTCAATCCAAGGCTTGTAGTGAGCCACCCTGGTGAACACATCAGGTTTGCTGGCTTTGGGTCCGCAGTGGTTGGTGCCAAATGACGAGACTCCTATGACAGCGTAGATACAGCGGGAGAACTGAGTGTCGACCAGTAGTGGTTCACCGGATAGGCCCTGAAAAGACAACAAAAATTACAGAGTGGTACCAGAAGACGCAACGCTGATAGACCTTCCATAAGGTGGGAAGACCTGAGCATCTAGATAAGTTGGATTCTGTCAGCGGTAGGCAATTTTCAAAACGTCTAAAATGCATGGAATTGACGAACACTGTCGCACGTGATCACCCGTTGGTTTGTCATTTCGACAATAAGGTATTTGATTAAAAAAATCTAATTACTCCGTCAGATAGATTACCAAAAAATATTGGACACGTATTTTTTGCTTTGTCAAATCTATAAGAATACGAGGCCTCATCGAAAGAGTTACCGCGGGCCTGGAACGCAAAGGGCACTAGGTATAAACACGGGTGGGTTTTAGTCAGTAAGAGTCTGACACTCCTTTTCGATCCACCCAGAACGGGAGAAGTCATTCGATGATTTCCCATCCAGAAAAAAAAAAGGTTTAATAGTCTAGATCACTCATTCCCAGACTACGGTCTTTTTTTTTGGATGGAATATTCAAATGACTTCTCCCGCTCTGGGCGGAGCGGAAGGGAGTGTCAGACTCTTACTGACTGAAACCCACCCGTGATCCTTCTTGTGCCCTTCGTGTTCCAGGGCCGCGCGGCCGCCACGCAGCTTCTCCAAAAGGAACAATGCTCCGTGCAGACCTGGCCAAGCTCCGAGGAGCTGGCAGTCGTAGGGATCTAGAGGGGGGCGCAAGAACAAGCTTAAGCAGGGCTAGTCCGCGCGACGTCCGTCGCCCCCTATTCATACGGACCTGAGGTGGCGGCGCGTGGTGATCCCGTGCGCCCCTCTTTGACGTCACGGGGGGAGTCAAACACCTCACTCCCTCCACAGACTCGAAGTAGCCCGCAGAGGCGGGCTGGTACCAGCCGGGGATTACGGATGTCGCATACGTTCCCGCGATCCCCGGCGTAAGTGAGAGTTGGAACACCGAGGTGGTTTTAGTCAGTAAGAGTCTGACAGACCCCTCCGTCCGCCCCAGGGTGTAGGACATCCATGAGGATTTCCGCCCGTAAAAAAAAGAGCCAGTCCGCGCCGGTGGAGAACCACGTCTTGGAATTGGTTCGGCAGGAGATGGCTGCCTTCCAGGAACGGTTCTCCGTCCTGGAGGGTATTGACCCCCAGAGGTTTGCGCATTAAATTGAGAGGTCAATGGGGGCCCGTTATATTAATTACTAGCTTCTGCCCGCGACTTCGTCCGCGTGGAATAGTTACTTTACCCTCGATTTTGAAACTCTCAGCCCGATCGGTTTTAAATTGAAAAAGTTTCATACAAACTTTCATCCCCTATTTTATCCCCTTGGGGGTAGAATTAATCAAAATCCTCTCTTAGTGGATGCCTACGTCATAACATCTACCTGCATGTCAAATTTCAGCCCGATCCGTTCAGTGGTTTGGGCTGTGCGTTGATAGATCACTATGTCAGTCAGTCAGTCACTTTTGAGTTATACAGTGAAACCTGTATAACTGGGACCTTAAGGGACCTGCAATTTTGTCTCACTTAAAGAGGTGTTCCACTTACCCAGTGTCTCAGATATCCAGGTATAAATAGACATCTGTCTAATTTACAGAGGATTCCCAAGGTACACAAAATATAGTCCCAATAAAAGAGGTAAATTACACTCGCTGTCTCGATTATAGAGGTGCTTGTGACGAATAAAATCGAAAGAACTAATCCCTAAAATATAGTCTCAGTAAAATAGGTAAAATATACTCACTGTTTCAATAATAGAGGTAATTATGACGATAAAATGGAAAGAACCAATCCCAGATATAGAGGTTTGTGTTGTCCCACTAACAGAGGTATTCATTGCTAAAGTGTCGGGACCTGAGCAAGAGTTCCAGCTATGGAGGTTTCTCACTTATCCAGGTCCCACTTAACCAAGTTATACTGTATATATTTAGATTTAACTTACCTTACAAGCTTCAGGATTGTGAGATTTACTTCCATAGCACATCTGTGTGTTATAATCTATTCCGTTTCTCAAATGCCGATGTATGCCGTACGCGGTCTTACATTCCTCTTCAGAGAACTTATCTAAGTTAATCTGTAAGAAAAAATTATAATAATTAATGGACTATTTGAAACTCTCTTGAAATAGGACTTATATTGATCATCTTCAGTGTTTTTTTAGACCAGAGGTTCCCAACCTTTTACATAACGCACCCATCACAACTTTATTCCAAAATCACTACGCCTCTAGTCATTTTATAAAAAAAACTAGAAGAATCGCGAGCCTAAAGAGAGCTTAGTGATGTCAAATAACTCGATTTGGTTACCATTCAGGCTACTGCTATGTCTGTATGGATAGCATCAAGGCCATCAAGTCATTTTAAGAGTCCCCACCCACACCCGCTATTGTGTCAATCTATGCCCCTCAATCAAGGTGTGCCCTATCGGATGGAAACTCTGTTTTAACATTCGATTGTATTTTTTCGAAAACTTTTACTTATTTATTTTTATTGAACTGATGATTCGTAGTCGAACTTTATACCAACGTCAAAGTTCCTGCAAACAAAAACGTTAAGAGAAAACCTTAGCAACGTAACGATATAATGAAAAAAAAAAAAAATACATATGTATATATTTCAGACAAAAACGTCCATAGAAAATAGACAAGGCAAGGTTGTTATTAAGAATTTTGTTTATACCTAACTAGTGACCCGCCCCGGCTTCGCACTGGTGCAATGCTAAATCTCTACTATATTATTTATTTATTTATTTATGCATGTATTAATCATATAAGCTTGCTTCTTTAATCACTCTATCTATTTAAAACGCCGTAACAAAATCCGTTGCGTAGTTTTAAAGATCTAAGCATACATAGGGACAGACAGACAGCGGAAAGCAACTTTGTTTTATACTATGTAGTGATTTTAGTTATTAAAAGTGTTGCCGTGTAGTTTCTCGCCCGTTTTTGTCTACTGACCGCACTTGACAATTTATTGAAAAGTGCCTGTAAATGTTTTTTTATATAATAATAATAATAACTTCTTTAATTCAGATAACAGGATCCATATTGTGTTAGTATTACCTTGACCTAATCTTAGTAAAAAATAAATGTAAATAAAAATAACATTAATTTTGCACATGTACGTCTGTACGCACGCACATGTCTCCCAGCCCAGTGCCTAATAAACGGCCCATCTATTTTGTCCGCCAGTGTACCCAAAATATTGTTCGGACTACCTCGGAATCGCCGTAGCATAGATGCACTTCGCTTGCGCATGATGGCATAAAAGTCATCCAGCCTCGTTTCAGCAAACATGCTAGATGCACTGCAAAACCGAGGCAGTCTCAACAATATTATATTGGACACGCAGGGCGCTGTAAGCCTTCTGTGTATACCTAATCCACAGGCTGCACGAGTAACGTCTGGCAATAAGCTCTGAAAAGAGTTAGCTTTACCTCCTTCGTGCACCGTACGAACCTGCGAGCAAGCATATAAATGCTTTGAGTTTGAAATGTTGCAGTTGTCTAGTCGGTGACCATGAAAACTTACCGTCTGGATAGTGTCAGCAAAAACACTATTGGAGTCTGCTTTCAGGTCTCTCCACGTTGTGGCGATGGCTGTGAGGTCGTAGGCTGCTTCCACATGAAGGCAAGCGGGTAACACGTTCTTATTAAACGTAATCCTGGTATCGGAAAAAGATTTACGTTATTGTCACTGGAAATGCGTTTTGAGCTACCAGCAATGGGCATGAGTTACTCGACGATTTATATTTTACTAGCTGTCCGCACAACTTCGTTTGTGTCACATTTTTCATGACTGCTCCGCTCCTATTGGTCTTAGCGTGATGATATATAGCCTATAGCCTTCCTCGATAAATGGGCTATCTAACACTGAAAGATTTTTTCAAATCGGACCAGTAGTTCCTGAGATTAGTGCGTTCAAACAAACAAACAAACAAACTCTTCAGCTTTATAATATTAGTATAGATTGAAAAAAAGATACAGAAGTTATTGAGAGAAAAAAATGAGAGTAAAAAATAAGGAACAAAGAAAGAAAGAAAGCGACAAAGGAATAAAAGAACACGGAAAGAAAGACATAAATAACCGCTAAATAGGGGTGTTTCCTGTCTTTCCCGGTTTTAGTCAGTAAGAGTCTGAAGCTCCCTTCCGCTCCGCCCAGAGCGGGAGAAGTCATTTAATGATTTACTGTCCAGAAAAAAAGAGGAATTCCTAGTGTGGGGCAACGTTCTTTTTTTTACAAAAAAAAAAACTAATGAGCTTGTACATATACTTACGGTGTCTCTGTCTCAATGAGACCGATATCATTGTAACGACTGGGTCTCTTGTAGTCTGGGTGGGGGATGAATCTCTTCACGGTGTGCGTCTGCCATTCGGTCGGGGGGTCTGAGAGTTTCTTCACGCCTAAGGCGACAAATTTCACGGGGCCGGTGCTAGTCCTTTAGAAGATAATAATTGGATTAAATCGGCGATGCCACGCGTTATTCACGCATAAGTATATACTAGTGACAGTGGCGTGCAGTGGTTCGAGTTAGGGTAGGCCAGAGAAAATGTACAAATAAATTTTAAAAAATAACCACATTATTCAGGGTTGATTTTTAATGAAATGAGTTTTTTTGTTTTTTTTTTTAAATAGCCTATTAAAAAAAAATAACACCACATTTCAACCCTGAATAATGTGGCGCGTTTTTTTTTTTTTGGTCATTTTCTCTGGCCTACCCTAACTCGAACCACTGCACGCCACTGACTAGTGATGTGTCGGATAGTTAAAAATGTATATCCGTGGCTCTTGACACCCACATGTCAAGATCCGCGGATATGGATCTATCTTTTTTACTCAATTGGTGTCGCTTGACAGAACATATTTCAACTTGTGTCGACACGGTTGGCGCAGTGGTTGAGCAATTGGCTGCTGAGCTACGTGTCGTGGGTTCGATTCCCGCACGGAACAAATATTTGTATGGCCTACAGATAGTTGTTCCGGGTCTGGGTGTTTGTGTATGTGACATTGTATGTTTGTAAACGCACCCACGACACAGGAGAAATTCCTAGTGTGGGGCAACGTTTTCTTTAAAAAAAAAAAAAAACTTGCGTCGCGAGGATCTTTTTTTAAGGAAAATTAAAATGATCTGAATGAAAAATAGTTTTTCATTGCAATCTTTCCACCTTATTTTGAATTTTTGTCTGTTCTCGAAGTTTTGAGGAACATGTCTTTTTATGACCGGAAGGAATGTTTTCTAAAAAGTAAGTTTTTAGTATTCTTTGGGCAAACTTACGATGAAACGTGGGCAGCCGTAAGGATGTATTTATCACTGATGATGGAGCCTCCTGCTTGCCACTTAGCGGTTGCCAAGTCTTCACCATATCCGAGAAGCGCCTGGTGATGAGAAAAACAGACATGTGCTTATTAGAATTTCTAAACCAAAATATCTTATTAAATGGAAAATAATAACCTCCTCCTTTTTCTGAAGCCGGTGAAAAAGTGTTTTTATACGAGAGGGGAAACACTATGCGGCGGAAACCTCTCGCAACCGGCCCTGGTTCATTTTATGGTAAACGAGGAGGCTTGAGAAGCGGTCACTTCCTTCTGTGAAGCAGTAATGCTAGCAAATGCTTAAGGAAGAGGGAAACCTCACGCCCCAACCGCCGGAACAGAAGATAATGCCCCGGGCGTCGGGAGTCGCATGGCCCCGTCCGGTAACTACCGGGTCCGGGTCGACAGCGCCTCGTGTTCCACGTGCGCCTCAATATAAGTGACAGCCAGGGCTAACTGTGTAACCCCTTTCTTGATAGGAAATCACCAAATGACTTTTCCCGCTCTGAGCGGAGTGGAAGAGAGTCTCAGACCCTTACTAGTGCCCTGTGCGTTCCAGGGTCGCGGTGACTCTTCCGAACAAATTCCGCAACCCTAGCAGGCACTGACTCTATGGGGCCCCGTCTTCTTTGCTGACATCTGATTGAGGCGCGCGTGGAACACGACGCGCCGTCGACTCGGGCCTGGTTGTTATCGCCCTGCGACTCCCGACGCCCGGGGCGTTTTATTCTGTTGCGGCGACCATGGCGTGAGGTTTCCCTCTCCCGCACGCGGTCCGCCTCCACCTTCGCTAGCATTACTGCTTCGCAGAAGGAGGTGCCCACTTCCCATGCCTCCTCGCTCCAGACCATGGATTGAACCAGAACTGGAAGCGTCGTCAGAACTATCGCTAGAAATAAATAAAAAAAAAAATATATATTTATTGGTTCAAAAAAAAAGGAAAACAACATTCACGATATTATTATTTCTAAAGAAGAGGTACAGTTTACTCAGAAGTTGATGATACTGGTTCCCAAACTAAGCTTATCGCTTGTATTTTGGGACACAGTGTTCAGACATGGATACATGTAGGTATATACAACAATTTGGTATCATTAGGTAGGTACATAATATTATGTTGTGAATGTGAATTTATAAAGGTTTTTAAGGTGAAGAGGTGAGTGTGGTGTTGTGAGTGTTAATGTTTGTGTGTATGTGTGTGTATGTGTATGTGTGTGTATGTGAGTGTGTGTGTGGTTGTGTGTGTGTAAATATAAAGAGTAGTGGTGATAAGCCAGCTAAGTGCATTTTTGGTTCGATTAAAATTCGGTCAGGATATTATCATTCCAAAGAAGATACCTGGTGAGGATATTTGGCCCCAGGCTCGCTTCCCGGTGGGGGAGCGCCTCCGATACCCCACAACCCAAATGTGTGGCATTTTTTCTCTTCATCATAGTTCTTGCTGATGCCGGAGTAGAAACCCCCTGAGCGGCAGTTGTAGGGAAGTTCATCTAGGTACTGGAGGCAGGCTGAAAATGTTGATAGTTTCACATCTATACTAATATTATAAAGCTGAAGAGTTTGTTTGTTTGTTTGTTTTTTTGTTTGTTTGTTTGTTTGTTTCTTTGTTTCTTTGTTTTTTTGTTTGTTTGTTTGTTTGTTTGTTTGTTTGTTTGTTTGTTTGTTTGTTTGTTTGTTTGAACGCGCTAATCTCAGGAACTACTGGTTCGAATTGAAAAATTCTTTTTGGGTTGAATAGATCATTTATCGATGAAGGCTTTAGGCTATATAACATCACGCTTAAGCCAATAGGAGCGGAGCGGATAAAGAATGTTTTAAAATCGGGGATTCCACGGGGACGAAGTCGCGGGCAGCAGCTAGTTTTAGATATAGGAGAAATTCCTAGAATGGAGAAAGTTTAAAAAAAAAGTATAAAACTCACTATCTCTAGCCTTAGTTCCATCTTTCCAATAGAAGCCAGTGGTCGGGCTCATTACAACATTCCTGAAAATGAAACAAATTGAGTAAAGTAAGATGGGAATTATGTATTTGAGCCATTTGGGGTTGAATCACCAGGGCCGTGGGGTTCGAGTGCTCATCGACTTTTCCGTGAAATCAGTAAGCAGTTATTCGACTATTCACGTGACCAGAGGGCTGGCCTTTTCTTTGGTCAACGAATCAGCATTGCCATTCAACGTGGCAATGCGGCCAGTGTTCTGGGCACTTTTCCCGTTGACAGCGATGTGGACGAATTTTTCGATGCCCTATGAGTCTTTTCTCCTTTTTACTCCGCTTGTTCATATATATATATATTCTATATTATATCTTCTTTAGTTGTATTTTGTAAATATTAAGATTATGTTTTTAATAGAATATGAACAATGTTTTTACAGTCAGTATTGTCATTTTGCGGTATCCTGATTAGCATCTTAACGTGGGGTGACAATGTTCGAAACGGATCACAGTATGATAAATATATACTGGCTACGTGTTTTTGTATCACAAAACGATGGCGCATCCCGCCCATATGCACAAGACGTTTTGAGAATACTTTCGTTGTGCGCATAGCCAAGGAGTGGGATTCCCTACCAGAGTCTGTGTTTCCAGATAACTGCAACCTGTCGTTCAAACCCCAAGGTTTGAACGACAGGTTTGGTAGAGAAGGCCTTGTAGTGATCATTTCACCCACGTACATTTACTGTACAGATAGCTTAAATAAATTAATATTATTTACCTTGTATTATTGACAAGTTCGCAGTCAGTGCAGCATACGATAGTCACGTCACCTTGTTTGGAACATACCTGAAATAGTAACGATGGATTCATAGGGTAAAAGACGACAGATTCATAGGGTAAAAGATGACAGATTCGTAGGGTAAAAGACGACAGATTTGTAGGGTAAAAGACGACACATTCATAGGGTAAAAGACGACAGATTCATAGGGTAAAAGACGACACATTCATAGGGTAAGAGACGACAGATATATAGGGAAAAAAGACGACAGATTTATAACTGCTATGTTATGCTTTACTGGACTATCCTATGGTGGCCTCAAACGAATTTCGAATTTAAGGCCCCCAGTCAGGGCTAAAAACTGTACTTACAAACTAAATGACCGCTCACTAAGGGCATCCCCTGTGGGACACGGGCCTCGGCTTAGCGGGGTCATTGAGGGAGGACAGCAAGAGACAGGCTGGGTCAGATTGATATTATTTAGGGGATTGAAGTTAATGGCTCAGCGGCGCGGGCTGGCTCATTAGGCAAAAGTCGGGGAGGGTTTTGACGGGGGCGTCACGATGGGCTTCGTAGGCGAGGCCGGAATACGGAACGCGGTCTGTTTTTGTTCTGAGATGAACCACACTTACGAGATGTTTGTCGCCTCGTTTGTCCAGAGTGGTCAGGCATTGCGTCTCTTTTACACATTTCCCTTTGACTCCGTTCCACTCGCAAGGAGCTCCTGAAACCAATTAATAATCAGTACCTTTGCTGTTGTTTCTTTGTTGTACCTGTTAATAGTATAGTACTTAGTTTTATTCGGGTGCATCGTCCTCACATATAACCAATGGCTAATGTATACAAAATATTGTAAAACATATACATATTTGAAAAGAGTAACTATGGAGTTTCTTGTCCGTTCTTCTCCATAAGAATCTACTTTTTGCGAATGGACAACTAGAGTCACTATAATATTTTTATTTTCAAATGTTTTGACGTTCAAAAGTGCCGTTAATGGTCTAGTTGAAATAAATGAATTGACTTTGACTTTGAGTAATTTTGCGCGATTGTGTGTATTCTACATATGTTGTACATCCGGTTTTTATCTAAATATTTTCTGTGGACAAACAAGACTACTCAAATGGCATCTGTCTATTTACCTGCTTCGAGATTATTAAAATATACCTACATAATACAATATGATTAAATACACTTCATAAATATTCTTCACTAGCTTTATGCCGTGTTTTTGCTCGCGTTGTATATCCAACAGGAATCGTATAAAAACGTACTGTTTCTGAATCTATACTAATATATAAAGCTGTAGAGTTTGTTTGCTTGAACGAGCTAATCTCAGAAAGAACTAGTCCGGTTTCAAAAATTATTTAAATGTTAGATAGCCCGTTTATCGAGGAACACTATAAGCTATATACATATATATAATCACACTACAACCAATAGGAGCGGAGTATTCATGAAACATGTGACGCAGACGTAGCTGCGCGGGCGTTTTAGTTTAAAAATTTGATTGTTTGTTTGTATTGATTAAGATCCGAAACTACTGAACCGATATGAAAAATTCTTTCTCTTTTGGGAAGCTACACTATCCCCGGGTGACCGGTGGTGATATGCTATATTTAATCCCCATATTCCCACGGAAACGGGAACTATGCGGATCCACCCACATAGTTCCCGTTATAAATAAAAATAACTCAATAAACTCACCTTCTTCCTTATTAAGATCACATAGTACACCACTCAAACTGACACACAGACACAATATTATATATTTGTACATATTGACAAAACAAGTTCCTGGCCCGACCGGTGCGCTTCGACTGAGGATATTTTAAAATGACATCTTTATATACATAAAGGTCAAGTTCAATTAAATTTGTTTTTAAATAACTTATCTAACTTGCAGTTATTTTTTTTTAGCGAATGACATTGGTTTGTTTGTATAAATTCAAGTTTGTTGTGCCATTTTTTCTTCCCAGCTAAAAGATAAGGAACTGGTGACGGGGGGCGTTTTGGGGGTATTTATGGATGTTTAAAAACGACTGGTTTTTTTTTGTTCGGGTTACATACAATGTCGTGCACATGTGTTTTGGTTTTTTTTTTTTGTTGTTATTCTCGGTGTTCAATAATAAATATTTTTTTTAGAGGAAAGACTTTTGTATGTTTGTGACGAATAAACTCAAAAACTACTGGACCGATTTAAAAAATTCTTTCACCATTAGAATGATACATTATCCCTGAGTAACATAAGCTATATTAAAAACATATATAATATAATATAATAAATTAATGCCCACCCGTGAGAAGTCGGGACGGGCTACATGTATTTTATTTGGAAAAAACTGTCTATCTGCTACGAAGTATGAATGCCATCATAATTCCGTTGTGAAAAAGGATAATGATATTCGATCTGTATAGCTGCGTCTCTCTCTCACAACGGATTTATGACCTCCGTCACTCAGTAGTAACACGATACTTCCTAGGCCCCAAGTCTGCTATTACAATAGTGTCAGAATGGTCTATCATTGATTTCATAATGGTTGATTTTGACAAGTTTGGTAATCTACTAATATAAAAGCGTCACTATGACTTTCCAATGGTCAACCACTGACACTCCATTGAAAGAAATGGAAAGATCATTATGAACGAGATTACCACTCGTTCATAATGACAAATGAATGACAGACGTAACGTCACGTAGAATCATCCTCTTCTGTTCTTTGCCGATTAATTTCGTTGGTGTATCCAAGACATTTGAATCGATAAATTGTCGAGCTTCATTACCTCAACGCTTTTCTATAAGCGCCATCTTTTGACAGAAACTGTGGAGAGGTAAAATCAAAAGATGGCGATCTTTTGATTTTACATCTCCACAGTTTCTGTGGTTGGATATAGAGTCGTGAGGTTGACATATACAAAAAAAAAAACTACCAGTTAAGATGCATGTAGGTACTATAGGTCGATCATCTACACCATAAAGTAGTTTTGATGCGGTTTACCTTAAGTATAAAACAAGTTTCTAGAATGAATAAATAATAAAATATCTGCTGTACTAGGTTGCATACGATATACAGGGTGATAAACTATTAACTGATTGTCCAAATTGTGTTGTTTTGGGGTAGTCGAACTTTTGAAAGTTTCTTTTTTTTTGGATAACTGCTTAATGCCGGTCCTGCTCCACAGCCTCAACCACTTGGATAAACAAGTTAGGATTTTATATTTGGAAGAGATGCTCGCCCTTTTCTTTGTGTCTCATTTAATTATCCTTTTTTTATAATATAGTTTGATAATAAATAATTTCCTTTTTTTTACTTGTAGTTGCGTGGTTATTGTAAACCATAGTTTTGTATAATGTAGAAGCATTTTATTTTCACATATTGTAAATGTGAGTACCCTGTACCATGGAGCCATTTACATGTGATAACTTATAGTTTACCATTTTAGTTCAAGTCACAAAGACTTGAACTAAAATGGCACTTGAGAGCATGTCATGCTCGCTTAAATGTTTCGCTAATGATCATTCGGTTCCCTTCAAAATGGTTGAGCTAAATGGTGCCGATACACGCGTCATGTTCGTGAACGGGCGCCCTACGTTGAGACTGGTCACCTCTTAACTGCCAATGACTTGTTTTAATCTTTATACTTTGAATTGTTTTAATAGTTTCCTTTTTTTTTTTCTTTGCATTGTCCTCGCATATAGAAGCGACCAAGGATGTAACCAAGGTTATGTAATACAGAACATGATTTAAAAGAGTGTCCGTGGAGTTTCTTGCGCGTTCTTCTCCATAGAGATCTACGCTTTGGAACGTGCAGATAGCTTCACCTCTTTCGACTTGACAATTCAAAAGTGCCTGTAAAGGGTTTAATTGAAATAAATGTTTTGAGTTTGAATTTGCTTCGCGACGAAAATCTGGTAATCGTTAGAAATTTACTCCCGTCGAATAGACGGATATTTTTCTGAAAGATGTGGACGAAAAAGTCCTTTGAATAACAATTTATCAAAAAATACTTAACATTTTGGAATGACATCTTCATAAAACTTCTGGTTTGGAAGACATCTTGAAACTAGTTTTTTTTTTTTTTGGAAATATACTGGACACACTTTCCTGTTTAAAATAAGATTGACGTTGATGAAGTCTTTTGGAGATTCCAGGTTGCTATAGAAAATATTAGATTGAGGAGAAAAGAGTTAATTAATTATAGCGAAGTTGCGGCTACCACAAATTATCAAGGGCAGGAAGATGATTATTAAAACAATATACATTAATTTGTAGCAGCATCGATCACGCCACAAGAAAAATTGACGGAGTTTTGTATGCCATCAAAAAGAAACGCTACGCCATCTATCGCGCTAGCAGCGGAATTTTGGAAAAATACTGGAAGTGTGTCCTGTATTTTTTCAAAATTCTGCTTCTTTGTAATTGTTTATTTATAATTTAATATTTGAAAATGAAAATAATATATCTAGTTTTAATTTCCGCGAATATGTGTGGGTTGCAGGTATGCACCTCCCTCCCGCCCGCTATATTATGCACATGCAAGATTACAAGGCAAAAGCACGGATAATACGCACATGCAGGAAGGCAATGCAAAACCCAACACCAATACCGACACGTGTTTTGCCTCTCCACGAGGCATCCTCAGGGGACGTGTTGAAATTAAAACTAGATATATTATTTTCATTTTCAAATTTAAAATGAATTTCCGCATAGTAACGCCTGACTCAATCAATTTTATTTATAATTTTTTTAAATGTTTTATTGTTTGGAATATTTTTAAATGTAAATTTGTATGTATAGTAAATAAGATAAATCAGATTAAAATAAAATAAATACACTAGTAATTGAGTACATTCACCAGTCACCCTGTATTTTGCGTTTGTCGAGAATTGTTTTTCCCTTTTTTGTTTCGTTATGAGAATTAATGCCATTGCCCCAGCAAATAACCTTGGGTACCTATTTGTTCCCACCTCGCATCGGGAGCGCACCAATAGGATATTTTACTGTAAAAATCTAATTAGTCCGTCTGATAGATTTACAAAAAATATTGGACACGTATTTTTTCTTTTTTCACGTAAACAAAAAATGAAGACGATACGGTGCGTCGAAAACTCACGTGACGTCACGTCGCTGGTAAAAATTGTAGCAACGTAGTGACGTCACGTGAGTTTTCAACGCACTGTATCGTCTTCATTTTTTGTTTACGTGAAAAAAGAAAAAATACGTGTCCAATATTTTTTGTAAATCTATCAGACGGACTAATTAGATTTTTACAGTAAAATACCCTATTAAGAGACTATTTACTGCCTGCGGCTCCAGCCGGGTGAAAATGGTTTTAATTTTTTTGTACGAAATTGAAATCCATTTTCAATAACAAAATTAGTTTAAATTACTCCTTATGACATCATCTGTCTTCCAGTGAAAATCCTGTCAAAATCAGTCCAGCCGTTTCTGAGATTAGCCAGAGCAAACAGACCGACACACAGAAAGCGGGACAAAATGTAATATAACTTTTAAGTATCGGATATACTGTCATTTAGTAAAAAGCCAGCTATTTTGATATTACAAACATACACTTTAATTGTGTTAATTTGTAGAATAGATATGGAAGTATATACATACATATGTCTGTATTAATCCTTTTGTTTTAAGTTACTATATGGATCTCTGGTCTGATAATAAAGTTGTTATTATTATCTCCTTCATTCGTTTTATAAACGTACAATTTACATTTTAACATATTTTTATTAAAAAAAAAAAACATTATTATCCCTTAATTTATTTTCCTATACATATAATTTCTATTTTTAAATATTTATTAAATAACACGTACAAAAAAAAATTAAAATACAAAAAGTAGTAATCCGCCGGTGTCGGGAGCAGGGTCCAAGCTACCGGTGGTTAGGGCTCCATAGAAAGGAACCTCCTTTCAATACGAGCCGTATCGAGGAGTACTGCCTTCTGTATCAGGCCCTTTAACCAACAATGTAACGCCAGTTTCGACAGATGTTCGTCGAAGCTTTTGGTCATCAGGTCATTGGCCGTAACGAATGCGAGATTTCAAGGGAGGGGGGGGGCAGTTGTCCCCCCCCCTCCCTGGAAATCTCACAGTAAATGTAAGAACTCGCCTAATCACTTGGCAAAATGTACAAAGCAATTTCCGTTATTAAATAAAAAATTATATAAGTAGTCAAATTTACTTTTACTTATTTAACTACCTATAAAGCAGGATCATTCGCGGCTATTTGCCGTACACACTACATATACCTAAAGTTTCATGTAGGTGTTTTTGTCTGACCTAACAAGTCTAACTTGACACCCCCCCCCCCCTAGGCCAGAAGCTGGCTACGCCCATATCAAGGAGTATTGTTTTACCAAATTACTGAGTTACCCAGTTAATGGGTTGTGAAGGTCAGGTAGCATGCATAAGCATGCTTGCACTGTCTGGACAGGTCCACTCAAATCTGTGTGGCACTTTCCTCAAAAGGATATCTCAGACATTAACCTACATGGTTCTCATATGACTTGACCAGTACGGATTGTATGGACTTTAAAAGAGACTTTGACCTCTGAGTTTGTTTCGGTGTTTCTTCTCAGGGTAGTCAGCTAGGAAACACCGGCTTTATCTAGCTTAAAATGACCAGAAATATTTGACGTGTAAGAGTTTAACCTACTTATCATCTTCCTGCCCTTATCCCATGTTACTTGGCGTCGGCGCAACTTGTTTTTTTCTTCCATTCTGTCCTGTCAGCCGTCACGCTATCACTAACTCCTTTTTCTTTCATATCACTCCTCACACAATCCATCCATCGTTTCTTTGGCCTACCTCTCCCTTTCCAACCATCCACATTTACCTACTTACAAAATAAATATCATTTATTATTTATCATTATCATATACGCTTCCTAATATATGTTAGGTACTTTTTTTTTTCAAATCAACAAATGACTTCTTCCGCTCTGGAAGGAGCTAAAGAGAATGTCAGACTCTTACTGACTAGAACCCACCCGTGATCCTCCTAATGCTGTTTACGTTCCAGGGCCATTGGCCATTGGCCATGGCCTGCGGATGGCGAGCTATGGGTGGCTCGCCGTCCGATAGCAACTAGGCCCGAGTCGACGGCGCGTCGTGTTCCACGTGCGCCTCAAAGAGCCGTCAGCAACGTTGACGGGGCCCCATAGGCTCAGTGCCTGCTAGGGTTGCGGAATTTGTTCGAAAGAGTCACCGCAGCCCTGGAACGCAAAGGGCACAAGAAGGATCACGGGTGGGTTTTAGTCAGTAAGAGTCTGACACTCCCTTCCGCTCCGCCTAGAGCGGGAGAAGTCATTTGATGATTTCCATCCAGAAAAAAAAGGGCCATTGTGACTATTTCGAACAAATTCCGCAACCCTGGCAGGTACTGGGAATCGTTGATATCTGACGGCAAACCACCCAACGCTTGCCGTCTGCAGTACCGCGTCTACTGTGGTTGATAATCACCTTGTGGCTCCTGACACCCGAGGCGTTTTCTTCTGTTACGGCGGCTGGGGTTTGCCCCTCCCTTTTTTTACGGGGGGAAATCCTCATGGATGTCCTCCACTCTGGGGTGGATGGAGGGGTCTGTCAGACTCTTACTGACTACAACCACCCCGGTGTTTACATCTCTCACCTACGCCGGGGATCGAGGGAACGTATGCGACATCCGTAATCCCCGGCTGGTGCCAGCCTGCCTCTGCGGGCCACCTCGAGTCAGCGGAGGGAGTGAGGTGTTTGACTCCCCCCGCGACGTCAAAGAGGGTCGCACGGGAACACCACGCGCCGCTACCTCAGGTCCGGATGAATACCTGATCCGCCTCTCCCTTCGCTAGCATTAAAGGTCATAGCCTACTTACACGACTCTGCTACCACTCGACTTATAAAATACTAGCTTCTGCCAGCGACTTCGTCCGCGTGGAATAGTTACTTTACCCCCGATTTTGAAACTCTCAGCCCGATCGGTTTAAAATTGACAAAGTTTCATACAAACGTTCATCCCCTATTTTATCCCCTTGGGGGTAGAATTAATCAAAATCCTTTCTTAGCGGATGCCTACGTCATAACATCTACCTGCATGCCAAATTTCAGCCCAATCCGACGATAAACGTAAGATTACTGCTAAGCTATCGGGAGTTACACGTGTTATTGTGAGTCAACCATAAAAGATAGACATATGCTGTAGTGGGATATTTTTTAGATAATTTTATGTAAAACATTTCTGTAATACATGATTTCTATGTAACTTTAACCATTAAGACTACACACGCGATGGAAGCTTAAAAAATGGAGTAACTTCTCCCGTTTTCCCAACATTTTCCTTCACTGCTCTGCTCCTATTGATTGTAGCGTGATGATAAGTATACTATAACCTGCCCAGGAGTATGAAGAATAATTGTACCAAGTTTCGTTAAAATCGGTCGAGTAGTTTTTGTGTCTATAAAGAACATACAGACAGACAGACAGACAGACAGACAGACAGACAGACAAAAATTTTACTGATTGCATTTTTGGCACCAGTATCGATCACTAATCACCCCCTGATAGTTATTTTGAAAATATATTCCTTGTACAGAATTGACCTCTCTACAGATTTATTATAAGTATAGATATAGATAATTCAAATATGAGCTTTAAGTCGTGGTCTTGCGATATAGTTTATATTGACAGTATAAATTAGCAGACAGCTTGATGTCAGCAAGCTTCCCGCCATCAGACTGCTCGGTAGTTGACGCCTCGGTGGCCACACGTTGTAGACGAGCGGCCGGTGCGGTGTCCACGCGCTGACTGCCGCCGGCGCCGCTCAGTCGGTAGACTGAACAGCTGGGCGTCTGCTAGCTGTCGATGCGGTGACAGCTGGGCGTCTGCTAGCTGTCAACGAGTGGACCGGCAGCAGTCGTTTTAGTTTAGGGCGGTGTGTGAGCAGAGTCGTGTAACTGTAAGTGAGCTATGACCTTAATGCTTCGCAGAAGGAGATGACCGCTTCCCATGCCCCCTCGCTCCGGACCATGGATTGAACCAGGACTGGAAGTGAGAGGTCACCAATGCCATCACCTCGACAAGGACATAGTGGTGCTCTGCCCAAGCAAGCCAGACCTCCACCGATGTTATAATCTGCTATTTTATTTAGATTAACCTAATAATTTCTTATCTACATAGTTACATACACGTTTATCAAAGGTTATCAAAAGTTAAAAGTAACTAAAAGTGTACTCTTGATTTCTACAATAATTTATCTATAATATTATGTCATAGCATGACCCGGGTCTGCCCGGGAGTTAATGATGTGTATGTCTGTTAAATATTGATAATCGTTTGTTTTCGTTATGTAATTTATGTTGTGTGTATTGTTAGGAGCCATCCATACATTACGTCACACGAATATCATGATTTTTGACCCTGACCTAGTGTATTGTCACATATTTTACATTTTTGTTCGTGTTTTTTTTCGTGTTCTACTTAACACTTAGATTACGTAGGTACGTAGTGAACGGTGGCCCTCCCACCGTTCACATTTTCGTCGACCCCCGTCGGTCCTAAATTTCGTGACGTCACATTTCAAAATCTATTTAAAAAAATATGTGACGATACACTAGGTCAGGGTTACCACGCTGTATGGCAATGCTTATCCTTTGTCCAAACTAAAAGCCAGCCCTTGGGTCACGCGAAGTGTCAACTAAGCGTCTTGAAAGTTTAGTAATTATAAATATGGCAAATTATAGGGAGGGAAACCAAAGAAAGACGGATGGATTGTGTGAGGAGTGATATGAAAGAAAAGGGAGTTAGTGATAGCGTGACGGCTGACAGGACAGAATGGAAGAAAAAAAAAAACTTTTTACAAAAAATAAAACCGACTTCTAAACAACAAAAAAAAGTACAAAATAACTTTAATTTCAGAACTCGGTGTTTTTGGTTGTTTCATGTTTTTGAACACACCGACTTCCGAAATTAAAGTTATTTTGTACTTTTTTTGTTGTTTAGAAGTCGGTTTTATTTTTTGTAAAAAGTTTTTGTATTTTTCCCTTTTTAGTGGTTCACTCCCAGCTAAACATACCCATCACAGCGTACGTGGTATAAATTGGTGTAAACAATAAACAAACATGCGATTTCAGCTATCCCGACAGATTTGCTATCATTTATTGAAATTAACAAAAAACCGCTTGTTCGATTTCGATAATTCATGGGACCATTTGGGAAGTATACCCTATCCAACAAAAAAAGAATTTTTCAAATCGGTTGACAAGCGACGGAGTTATGCGCGAACAAACATTAAAAAAAAACATACAAACATCCGAATTGAGAACCTCCTCCTTTTTTAGAAGTCGGTTAAAAACATGTTGCGCCGACCCCAAGTAACTATATTATTATATTTTGATTTGTTACTTTAGTTTGAGGCTTCATATTCTCTTCTTCTCTTGTTCTTACACACTATTGTCTAATTTATTTTTCGTTTATCCTTTCGCAGGTCTGCTGGAAGAAATTTCTTTTGAAATAAGCAGTTCCTTTGTACTTAAATTGTAATGTTGTCTCGTACTTATTGTACGTGTGTACATAAATAATAAAATAAATGGAATAGGATAAAGAAGTAACTAGAAACAATAAGTCAGAAGCATAAGGCAGCAAAAACAAACAATAGGGTTCTTTTGGTTGTAATTAAATACTTTTTATTGACCATAACATCAAAATATTAATCATTAGCAATGCCTCGCGCTTTCACCCGCGTAGTACCCGTTCCCGTTGGAATACGGGGTTAAAATATAGGCTATGTTACCCAGGGTGAATGTAGCTTTTTGATTGTGAAAAAAAAATGAAATTGTCACAGTAGGTTTTGAGTTTATTCGTTACAAACATACACACACACACACAAAAGTACAAAAATATAAATCTTTATAATATTAGTGTACACTAGCAGCGCTTCGCGCATTCACCCGCATTTTCCCGTTGCCGTGGGAATACGGGGTTAAAATATAGCCTATATTTTAACCCCGTGTATAGTGGTTTAGTCGTGAAAGCGTCACAAACAAACACTCACATTCGCATTTATAATATTGGAGTTAGGATTAACAAATTAACAATTGAAAGGATGTCTCAGTAAGACCACAGTTAGTCTTCAAAACTTATTTATTCTATTTATCAAAACTTATTCGTACAGCAAAACTTATTTTGCCAAAACTTATTTGTACGTCAAACTATTCGTACAGCAAAACTTATTTTGCCAAAACTTATTTGTACGTCTAAACGTCTAAACTTATTCGTACAGCAAAAACTTATTTTGCCAAAACTTATTTGTACGTAAAGCTAAACGTGTTATTATCAAAACTTATGGATTATTCGTTAAAACTAAACTTATAATTCTTTCAGTATATTTTCTACCACAATCTGTTCGGTACAACAGTAGACCACTCGCTACCATCGACCGCTTCAGTCTGAGTGTCCCGATTTTGTTCGAGCCACCGAAATCTCCTGCCCAGTGTGGCCTGTGCAACCCGTTTAATCTCCCGATTTTATTTTAATACTTAATTTCATCGCCAGTATGGCCAGTACAAGAACTTTACAGCGTTTAAATTCAGGTATATTTAATAAAACCTTACACTCGACCATCCTGACGACGTGTATGTCCTCATACACGCATCTGGTGAAACCTTACACTCGGCAAATCTCGGGCACACTTTTAAAGAATTACAATAATAATATAAGAACATATTAATCAAACTATGAAATAGTATTGATTTAAATATCTAATTTTGAATACAAATCTGTGTAATACTAATAATAAAAAAAAATATAACAAAATCTGTCTTATTTAACATTATCTATAAATCTGTTAATTAAACCGTTTTCTCAGATTACAGTTTAACAGATCCGTTTTCTTCCTTCAGGTCAAGGCGTAAAATCTTTCCGCGATTTCTCGTACCTGACCTGAAAGAGAAAACAAAAGTGTGTACATAAACACTATAAAATTTAATTTAAAGTAAAGTAACGTAATATTTAATTACGTTTAGCTAGCGTTACCACTTGCTTGAATTGTTAATCATTTATAACATATCCAAATTCAGTCTGCCATATCATCGCTATCTATTACATCGTCTATTACATCATTCTCGGCATCATTATCAGTATCATTATCGATTTCCAAAGAGTCGACATGGATCCACGGTCGTATTCGGTCAGCGGCAATCGTAGTATTTCGCTTTTTTTTCATTCCCTCAAACCCTGCGATTGGTGCAACTCTATAGCGATCGTTACCTAGTATTTTTATGATTCTAAAGGGACTTTCGTATGAGGGCAATAGTTTTGTACTCTTGCCATCATTTTGGAATGCAACTTTGGTAATTTTAACTAAGTCACCGTTTCTATAAATACGCGCAGGTCGTCTTCCTTGGTCGTAATATCGTTTTTGTGCTAGTTGTGTTTTGTCGATTTTGTTTTTAACTTCATCGCGAATAGATTGTAAGGGAGTGTCATCTCGCGTTGTTTCAGCTATTTCATTCAGTGCTGCGTTAAATTCACTATTCATTGCCGTCCCAAACATTACTTCAGCGGGTATTCTACCTGTTGTCTTTTGTATCGTATTATTCAAACCCCATTGTACTCTCCCTAATTGGCTATCCCAGTCTTTCTCATCTGCGCTAAGGTTTTGTGCCGTCAACGAGTCGAGTACGGTTCTATTATAGCGTTCAACTTGACCGTTAGCTCTTGGACATGCAACTGCATTGAGTAAGTACATGCTTTATTCCGCGGTCGATACAATTTTTTTTTTTTTTAATGCGTGGGAAGTTCAGCAGGAACCTCGATCAGTAACAAGTCGGTCGGGGCTCTGAATGTGTCAAAAATGTCTTGTAAGACTTTTATTGCATTTTGTGTATTTGTATTCCTTACTGGTTTGATGAATAAAAATTTAGTGAACGAGTCTACGATAGTTAGGATGTGCATACCTATAGCATCTTTTGGACTTAACAAAGGGTCCAAGATGGTCAATATGCAACGTGTGAAAAGGTTTATCAACCTTTTTAATGGGATGTAATAACCTTTCACGAGTATTTGTAGTCTTTTCGCGTAAGCACAATTAATACAAGATCCTACATACTTTTTTACGAATCGTTTCATTTTTGCAAACCAATAATGCTTCTTTATTTTATCTAAAGTTTTTTCGAAACTGACATGACCTATATCATCGTGGTTTCTTTTGCAAAGCTGCCATCTAGCACCCTTTGGGACCACCCATCTTACACATTCTTTGTCACCTCCGATACACCTATAGAGCTTGTTATCTTTCAAAACGTAATTATCCTTTATGTACTCTAGCCCTTGTGCATCTAGATCACTAGCAAGAATGTCGCGGATTCTACACAATTTCGGATCCCCCAATTGTAACGTAAGTAGCCAGTCTTCGTCATTTATAGCCATAATCGAGGGATATTGTTCGGGATTCTGAGATTCTGTATCAGCAATCGGATTCCTAGAAAACGCATCTACATGACTCATCTTTGTGCCCGACCTATATTCCACAGAGCAATCGAACTCTTGTAGAGCCAGCCACCATCGAGCAATTCTCGGAATTAAATCGCGCTTTACGAAAGTGAAACGTAGTGCACTACAATCAGTCACAATTTTGAATGGCTTTCCTAAAAGATATACCCTAAATTTTTTAAGAGCGCTAATAACGGCTAGTGTTTCCAGCTCGTTCGTCGTCTGACGACTGTAGTACGCCACCGGATGTAAAGAACCCTCACTCCCTTGTGCACGCTGCAAGAGAATACCGCCTACACCTATTTTACTAGCGTCTGTATGAAGGTCAGTCTCGGCTAAGGGATCGTAAATAGGCAGAACAGGTCTATCCACAAGTTTGATTTTTAGGGCTTCGAACGCTTTTTGTTGTTCGTTTGACCATTCCCACACGGCATTCTTTTTGAGCAGTTTAGTGATTGGGTGAGCCAGTTGTGCAAACCCTTGAATATTCTAAAATAACTGACAAGCCCTAAAAATTGTCGCACACCGTGTACATTGTCTGGACGGGAAAATCGACTACACTCTGGATTTTTGTATTTCCATGCCGCATACCCTCTGAATTGCTTTCAAAACCTTAGTAGTTGATCGTGTTTTGTAAAAAAAACTACACTTTGATAAATTTAGCTTAAGATTTGCCTCCCGTAATAAACCAAGCACTTCCTCTAACTTATCTAAGCATTCAGTCGTATTCCTCCCAAAAATTAAGAACTGTTCGTTTGGCTTCCCTATAATTCTAGTATCTAACACTACACTACCAGTAAACAGCGACTCTATTCTAGCCTTTATACTCGCAGTACCATAAATTCGACTACAACTTATTACCTTTACCCTTTCTAAGCGTTCTTCATGTTCATACATATCTGATAATTCAATTTCAATGTGCAAAAATTGTAATTTGTTCACGTCTTTATAAACAATAATGTGGGGCTGCTCTGAGTAGCTCTGACCTTCAGCATCGGCTTCTCCAGCAAGTGATCCCCCACAATTCTACACGAAACAGTAGCAGCCACGCCGTCGATAATAACTTTAAGTTTTACTGAACCCATAGATTTCACTAGGTTATTTCCAAAACCTTTCATTGTCGTTGGAGTGTGATCATGATCAAGTCCAAGATTTGAAAAATCAGATTGCCTTATAAGCATGACCTCACTGCCAAGGTCAACGAATGCTTCCAGAAGAAAACCATTTACATTTATTATTTTCATAAATTTTCTACTTGGTATAGAACTGCTGATGCACATGGTCCTTGCCACTGCATCAGCCTTTATAGATCCTGTATCTTGTTTTTGTCTACAGGCCTCGATTTTATGACCCACCTTGCTGCAATGACTACATTTAACTAATGGTTTCGGGCATCTAGAATACGGATGCCCTTTCTCTTTACAATTGAAACAATACAAGTTCGAACTTATCTTTGAACTCGTTTTATTATTTTGTTTATCATCTATTGTGTTAATATTTCGATCTCTAGACGGTGGTTGTTATATGGAAAGTTCTTTGTTATTGCTTATCAAGAATTTTAAAAGTTGTTCTGGTTGCTCGCAACGTAATGCCAAAGCACTTGACCTAATAGTCCTATCGCCGATACTGTGAATGATTATCCGTAATCTCTCATTAGAAGTGCTAGTTTCTCATAATAATATAATTCGATTGATTCATTAGGTCTACTTTTCCGCTTTAACATATCTCCTAATATTTGCCCGTAATTTTGATGCGATGGAAATGCATCCATTAATTTCACCTGCCACTCTGCCCAACTAAACAATATAGTATTTAAACTCTCATACCACGTCGTACCTAACCCAGTTAGCTTTTGCATGGCAAAGTGAATTATAGTTCTCTCATCCCAGTCATACACCTTTGCACATACGTTCACCTTTTTTTAACCACGTATCTATGCGTTGGTTTCTTTCTTGCGGATTAAATTCGGGAATCATATTTTTATGGTCTAAGCTTCTATTGGTGAGTGTTCTGGTTTTGAGACTGCGATGGCAAGACATCTTTTATTGATTGTATTATTTGTATTAGATCTTTCGATGAAAAAGTAGGACTACATGACCTTTAGGTGCGATCCGCGCTCGTAGGATCTCGATGTTTTTTGTGGCGACTACCCGGCTGCCCTCTGCGACTCCGCTCGTAGCTCGTCTCAGCATCAGGTGAGCCCCGTCGTGCGCTCCGTCGCCGTTGCTCGATGTCGCGTTCCTTTTGCAGGTCGATCTCCATCCGACGGACGCGCTCCTGCTCCCGCGACAAAGCTCGTTCTCGTTCTCGTAGGCGTCGGCTACGGCTGCGGCTATGGGTGCTGCTTCTCTGTCGTGCGCTCAGCCCGCTGCGCCTGGAGCGCGAGCGTTCACGCCGAGGAGTATTCAAGCTCCGACGGGTTCCACTTCCTCCTTCCATTTCCTGAAACTCATCACCAAATAAGGAAGCGTCAATACCTAAATTATCTAAAAGAAAAGAGATAACTATCATGAAGACAGTGGATATTCCCTAGGGAGTAAAATGGATGAAAATGTTCAACCTAATATTAAGCCCACCCTCATATGGGCGGTATGAAAATTATTCCATGAAATGCCATTGAGTTTTCTAGTCCCCGTGTACTATTATTGTCTATAATATATAAAACACTAAGGGCTGAAACTGCGTTACGCGGTTTTATGCCTTAAAGTTAAGTGACAAGAGTTCAGTTTCATGTAGCTTAAATAGCTTAAAACTAAAACCAAAAACAAAGTTTTTAATACGAAGCCCTTATCGCTCCGGATGCGTGTCGAGTGGTGTCGAGTGTTAACCATAACATCTCGACGCCGACGTTACCGTGAGACCGTGAGTGCTGTATCAGCACACTACTTATGCCCAAGGTGCTTACAAAAGTAACACAATGTAAACAATGTCATAGGTACTAGGAATTTAAATTATCATGACGGACGACTAGAAGTAATAAAAAAAAATTAAGTTCTGCTTTTAATAACTATGTTATGTTATATCGGGCTGATTTTCGTGCACAAGGTTTGCTCACGATGCTTTCCTTCATCGTTGCCTGTGATGTCCAAGATAAACTGAGAAAGTACATTGGTTTTTTTTCTTACAGTTGAATTTGACACTCACATGGGTACTTCCACGGGTTCGAACCCACGACCTCAAGCAGTAGAGGTTGGGTCCCTAGCTACTGGGCTGCCACGACATTTTAATAATTAGAGCAAAATATATTTACATACCTAATCATTTTAAACAAAATATATAAATATACAACTACTTAAGCAAGACTATTTATCTGTTTAAAATATGCAATTGATTAAAATATTATTATGAGAAGCACTGATAACGGGGAATTATAATGACATAATTATGTAAAAGAGGTAATAAAAATATAAAGAAAATATACGTCAACAACAACAATACATAAATATTATATAGAAAGTAGGTGTGTACTTACGGATCTGATCCCACTTCTGAGATGAAAGGATGTCTCAGTAAGACCACAGTTAGTCTTCAAAACTTATTTATTCTATTTATCAAAACTTATTCGTACAGCAAAACTTATTTTGCCAAAACTTATTTGTACGTCAAACTATTCGTACAGCAAAACTTATTTTGCCAAAACTTATTTGTACGTCTAAACGTCTAAACTTATTCGTACAGCAAAAACTTATTTTGCCAAAACTTATTTGTACGTAAAGCTAAACGTGTTATTATCAAAACTTATGGATTATTCGTTAAAACTAAACTTATAATTCTTTCAGTATATTTTCTACCACAATCTGTTCGGTACAACAGTAGACCACTCGCTACCATCGACCGCTTCAGTCTGAGTGTCCCGATTTTGTTCGAGCCACCGAAATCTCCTGCCCAGTGTGGCCTGTGCAACCCGTTTAATCTCCCGATTTTATTTTAATACTTAATTTCATCGCCAGTATGGCCAGTACAAGAACTTTACAGCGTTTAAATTCAGGTATATTTAATAAAACCTTACACAATAATTATATTAATAAAATAAAGTGAAATTCTAGTGAGACTAGAAAATTCGCTTATTCAAAGTAGATATTAAATTAATTATAATTAATACTTAAAAATAACTGTAGGTACTGAATGGCACAAAAAACCTTTAAACTGGAACACAGCAATGCTACGAAGTACTTAATAGTAGATATTTCTGATGGTAGGTAGTTGCCTTTTGATGGGAAATCATCAAAGACTTCTTCCGCAGAGTGGAGTGGAAGGGAGTGTCAGACTCTTACTGACTGAAACCCACGCGTGTAGGCGTGTGTAACTCTTTGCGGAACCGACTCACTGATCCGGATCACTGAGGTGATTCAAAAGATTGGTTCACTAGCAACGTTTCAAACGCATCATTTGGATCTGGAACATTTCGCGCGACACGTCGCTCGCGAGGCGACTGAGCCACGAGCGAAAGAGACAAATTGAGACACTGAGTAACTTAACTATTGACTCGCGTCGTATGAGAAGTGTATCATTCAATTCGTACGGATTTTCGCTGTCAGTATTCATGGACGTAAAAATGACCACTAAGGCGCTTATGTATCAAACACTATACGGTCGTTTTTTGCATGCAATGTGTGTATTAACAAGTTATCATTTTACGTTGATGCGGCACTTGTCATAATTATTGTTTATGTTCGTTCGCGCTTGTTTACGAAAACTTATTGAGTTCCAATTGAGTTCTGTTTAGAATTTCTTTGCGTAGTGATGATTATTGTAATAAACGCCCGCGACGTAACTTTGTGTATTCGAAACATTCTGTAGGTAATTGAATCTTTTGAGTCGATGATCCAAATGAGCCAAATGAAACATATCAGTGTTCCGGAACATTTCAGTGTTCCAGATACAAATGTTCCAATCGCAAAAATGATACACTTTGCCCGCCTCTACACGCGTGTTCCTCCTAGCGCCCGCCGCGTTCCATGGCCCAGGTGACTCTTTCGAACAAATTCCGCTACCCTAGCAGGATGAAACGTGGCTTTGTCTTTGGGATGGCACCGAATCAGCGTTACCATTTGTCAGCGTCATCAAGTGGGCTTACAGGCTTGTTTGCCAAACAATCCCTTAAAAAAGTCTTATTAATTGTTCTTTTTTAGAGCAGTGGTGGCCGAGTGGTAACAGCCCCGACTTACAAATTGTAGGTCGCGGGTTCAAACCTAGCCAGGCGCATTACTTTGTGTAATTTATTTCATCACCACTGCTCTCAAAACGGTGAAGGAAAACATCGTGAGGAAACCGGCATGTCCTAGAATCAAGGATTCGAAGACAGTCATGTGACATTCACCAACCCGCACTGGGCCCGCGTGCTGGATTACGGCCCATTCCCTCTTCAAGAGAGGAGGCCTGTGTCCCAGCAGTGGGAACATCAAAAGGCTGATTATGCTATGCTTATTATAATTGTTCTTTAACTAATCAAGGCCACACAACGCTTTCAATCCAGGGTAAAAAGTGGATGACTTTGGTGAATAGTCCAGAGCTGCTTGCGGTGCCACAGCTCCTCTCAAACGAAGATACGCCCAGGACACTGACGGCACAGTCGAAGAGTTTGGAGGAGGCTATCAAGGGGCTACCGCTATCAGTCTGTAAAGAAAACAAGCCCGTATCACTGGTTTGTAAGGCAGAAGTAACATTCCAAATGCAGTGTTTAAAGGATCAAGTCGGACACGCCAGAAGTTTTAGCTTATTGATAGTGAGCGTTGGCGAAATATTCAAAGAGCAGATGACATCGATGTGGTGATCATTTAAGAGCGTAATGCTGTACAGCATTTCATACAAATTTTCAAGTCCTTTTTTTCCGAAATTTTACTAAACCGATTAAACATTTTTATAAATAAATAATTTAAAATGGGTCTAATTTAACTGTATTAGAATTTCGCAAAATCCTCTCTTAGTAGTTCCACTTCCCTGGAAGGAAGCTTGCTTGAACATGCCAAAAATTTCAGATTTGAATGACTTTTAGTTTCGGTTGTGCGTTTTCTCTCAGTCACTCAGTAACGGAGGATTTATATAATATAATCGATGACAAAATATGTTCATACCAGGCATGAGTCCTCAGGTTTCTTAGTATCTCCATAGCAACTCTGTGAGGAATCATTGTATCCGTTTGCTAATTTATCGTGAGGTGGGTAGAAGAGCGAACACTGTATCTCGTCGAATTGCTGAAGAGTGACCTGGAATTACAAAGGATTAAGCTTGAATATTTTTTTGGCAAGCAGTGGTGGCCGAGTGGTAACGGCTCCGACATACGAATTGTGGGTTGCGGGTTCAAACCCAGCCAGGCGCATTACTTTGTGTAATTAATTTCTTCACCACTGCTCTCAAAACGGTGAAGGAAAACATCGTGAGGAAACCGGCATGTCCCAGAACCAAAAATTCGAAGACATGTGACATTCACCAACCCGCACTGGGCCCGCGTGCGGGATTACGGCCCATTCCCTCTCTTAGAGAGGAGGCCTGTGTCCCAGCAGTGGGAACATTAAAAAGGCTGATTATATTTTTTTGGAACTGGAAGCCGACCCCAATATAGTTGGGAAAAGGTTAGGCAGGTGACATTATGGCTTCATCATGGTTACAATTTCAGACGAAAGATATTTACGTGTTGGAATTACGAAATTATAAAAAATCTGACTTGGGGCCCCGGGCCTCAAGTCTGCTATTACAATAGTGTCAGAATGGTCTATCATTGATCTCATAATGGTTCATTTTTACAAGTTTGGTAATCTACTAATAAAAAAGCGTCACTATGACTTTCCAGTGGTCAACCACTGACATTCCATTGAAAGAAATGGCATAGAATGGTAATCTCGTATATAATGACAAATGAATGACAGACGTATGCGGTAATCTGCTTACATTTTGACAGTTCCTTCGATTCATTGCTTTTAATCTCGGTTATCTTGGATGAAGGTACTTTGGAACACATTTTCTTTATCTGCTCCAATAATAAACCTTCCCATGATTTATATAATCATCTTCCTAAACTAAAAATCCCTGTCCCTATCAACTTTCCGGCTCTTTTAACTCACTTCTCAGCAAAGATACTTAGTGCTTTTAGAGTTTTTATTCGGGTTAATGACATCAAATTATAGTCATACATATTTTACTCGACTTATTTAAAAGATCTTCTTTATTCATATCCGGTTTTCTGGTTTGTACATTTTATAACTTGTTAAAACTCAATAACAAGGTTTTATTCCCCAAAATTTTAAAAATCTTCATTCGTTGTCTGGTCTCACAAGTCTTTCCACAGCACAGTTGACATTGGCAGAATATTGTCGACATCGGCATGTTTGCCATTAAAAAAAATAGAATAGAATAGAATCTCGGTTATCAAGAAGTATTACGAAACCATTGACCGACCACTGATCGACCATTATGAATTTAGCAGACTACGAACTTTTAGCAAAATGACAATGGGATCGTGTTGGAATGAAAAATTTATAAAAAATAGCAGACTTGGGGCCCTGGTCCTGTGCTTCACGCTTCGAGCTGATGGGTACCCGCATCAAATATAATATTCAAGGAATTTCTCACCTGTTTCAAAGCTCCCTGATCTGTACCCTCCTTGTCCCAGACAAGGATATTGGCTTCTGTAAATATATCAGTCATATTTGGATCGGCATGTAGACAGGCAGGTAGTACTTCTCTGCTGAAATTTATCCTGAAACATAGAGAAAGAGTTGTCATTTTCAATTGAAGTGTAGCTGCAATAAAGAGACAAACATAACACTCCTTTTTTTGGGCAGTCGTGTAAAAAATAACGAAGCAAAAAGAAACGCAACGTCATCTATCCCGCTTACGGCGAACTAATAGAACTCAAACTCAAAGCATTTTTTTCAATTTTAAACCCTTTACAGGCACTTTTGAATTGTCAAGTCGAAAGAGGTGAAGCTATCTGCACGTTCCAAAGCGTAGATCTCTATGGAGAAGAACGTGCAAGAAACTCCACGGACACTCTTTTAAATCATGTTCTGTATTACATAACCTTGGTTACATCCTTGGTGCTTCTACATGTGAGGACAATGCAAAGAAAAAAAAGGAAACTATAAAACAATTCAAAGTATAAAGATTACTCGCAAAACAAGTCAGTGGCAGTTAAGAGGTGACCAGTCTCAACCGACGGCGCCCGTTCACGAACATGACGCGTGTATCGGCACCATTTAGCTCAACCATTTTGAAGGGAACCGAATGATCCAACACACGCGCTACCATCAGCGAGACATTTGAGCGAGCATGACATGCTCTCAACTGTCATTTTAGTTCAAGTCACAAAGTAAACTATAAGGTATCACATGTAAATGGCTCCATGGTATTCACATTTACAATATTTGAAAATAAAATGCTTCTACATAATACAAAACTATGGTTTACAATAACCAAGCTATTGAGTATATAATTTTGTATTACTTAATATGTTAGGATATATTAGTCCACTAATATATCAGAGAGGAGCTCTTATATTATCTGTGTAGTTTTGTCTATTATCTTATTACTTGGCAACATTTTGTAATACCTATATGTATGTGGCAATACTGTTGAGAAAAGTAATAAAACGTTTTATGTGCAACTAAAAAATCTCTTTTTCATTAGAAGAATCCTAAACCTTAACACAAGCGAACGAAATCCTGTATCGCGGTAACAGAGTTTTCCGTGCAATTTGAACATATTCAATAGCCCGAATATCAACTATCAGACAGTTGCCCACCGAACACAACAACCGTCCAATCGGAAGATCCTCAATTTTCAATGGGGGATTGCGGAACTTCATCTCTCTAAAGGTGCGTCCAGACCTGACGAATGCGCCGCTCGCGAGCTGCTTGCGAACTGCACGCGTGCATTTCATGTTCGTACGTAGCCTCTGCGCCGTCCGCGCGCCTCACGCGTAATCTACGCGCCAATCTCGAGCGACGCAGGAGGTACGCGCGTGCCGCCTGCAATGCACCTCCCTCGCCCCGCCCGCATCTCGTCACCAACATAAGTGTCCCGCTCAGTTCGTTTCTAAATACGTGTTGATGTCTTGACATAGAGTGGACGAACGAAAATTGTTTAAGCTTAATTGAAACCTCATAGTTCACGCGTACGTGCGCACGCGCGCCCCTATCTAGCCTTGCTAGGGTTGCACTAGAGCGGCGCACCGAATATAGGCTGTAACCGCACACGAGCAACACGCATGCAGTTCGCAAGCGGCTCGCGAGCGGCGCATTCGCTAGGTCTGGACGCACCAGGCCTGCGGATGGCGAGGTATGGGTGGCTCGCCGTCCGATAGCAACCAGGCCCGAGTCGACGGCGCGTCGTGTTCCACGCGCGCCTCAAAGAGCCATCAGCAAAGAAGACGGGGCCCCATAGGGTCTGTGCCTGCTAGGGTTGCGGAATTTGTTCGAAAGAGTCACCGCGGCCCTGGAACGCAAAGGGCACAAGAAGGAACACGGGTGGGTTTTAGTCAGTAAGAGTCTGACACTCTCTTCCGCTCCGCCCAGAGCGGGAGAAGTCATTTGATGATTTCCCATCCAAAAAAAAAAGGCCTGGACGCACCATTAACTGGCTCCGAATAGAAAATATACTCACGTTTCCTCAGTCTCCAGAAGTGCGATGTCATTGTACATGGAGGGAGGCTGGTACTGCGGGTGAGTGACGATCCTCCTCACGTTGTGTTTCAGCCACAAATTGGGAGGATCTGTTCGTTTCTGGATGCCTATTGCTATGTATTTCACGGGGCCTCTGAACAAAAACATAAATCGTTGTTAGGAAAGTGCTGAAGATCTTCCGTGGACTATTTCGGGGAGTAAGGTGAAACCACTGTATGTTGTCAACAAGTTTTTGAAACGCAACAGACAGATGTGTTGCTGGAGAGTTTGTTGCGCCACTTCTTCAAGTTGGTGGGAAAAAATAATCCATACTATACTAATAGATATAGCTGAAGAGTTTGTTTGTTTGCTTGAACGCGCTAATCTTAGAAATTACTGGTCCGATTCGAAGTATTCTTTCAGTGCCAGATAGCCTATTTATCGAGGAAGGCTATAGGTATATATCATCACGCTAAGACCAATATGAGCGGAGCAGTCATGAAAAATGTGACACAAACGAAGTTCAGGTAGTTTTATAAATAAAGGAACTTACAAATTCTCTTTGGAAATACAGTGAGCCGCAGTAAGTATAAACTTTTCACTGATGATGGTCCCAGAACATAGCCACTGCGCTGTTTGTATGCTACCTCCGTAACCCAGCAAGGCCTGGAAGAAGGTAAGAAAGTGTTAGGAGCTAGCTGTGCTTTGCGGAAGCCGTTTTGTGTCAAAGATTCAAAGATTCAAAGCATTTATTTCAATTAAACCCTTTACAGGCACTTTTGAATTGTCAAGTCGAAAGAGATGAAGCTATCTGCACGTTCCAAAGCGAAGATCTCTATGGAGAAGAACGTGCAAGAAACTCCACGGACACTCGTTTAAATCATGTTCTGTATTACATAACCTTGGTTACATCCTTGGTCGCTTCTATATGTGAGGACAATGCAAAGAAAAAAAAGGAAACTATAAAACAATTCAAAGTATAAAGATTAAAACAAGTCAGTGGCAGTTAAGAGGTGACCAGTCTCAACCGACGGCGCCCGTTCACGAACATGACGCGTGTATTGGCACCATTTAGCTCAACCATTTTGAAGGGAACCGAATGATCCGAGCCACACGCCACCATCAGCGAAACATTTGAGCGAGCATGACATGCTCTCAACCGCCATTTTAGTTCAAGTCACAAGAAGTGTGTTTTCAAGTGTTTTGAAGTTGTTAGAAAGAGCGGTCAACTCGGAGCTCGGAGGAGCTCGTGGCTAAATTATAACAGCCGCACGAGTCGATCTTCTAAGTTAAGCAACGCGTACCGAGGTTGGTTTGTGGATGGATGACCATGTTAACATAACGAGACTTCTCCGTGCCTCGGAAAGCACGTTAAGCCGTTGGTCCCGGCTGTCATTTGGAGATCTTTGGCAGTCGTTACGGATTGTCAGAAGCCAGAAAATCTTACACCAGTCTTGCCAAGAAGTACCGTGTTCCCCAGTTAATGGGTTGTGGAGGTCTGGTAGGCAGCCGCTTCACGTAAAATACCGGTATTCAGCTGAATCCGGCTTGACTGGGAGCCGAATCCAATGTAGTTGTGAAAAGGCTAGGCAGATGATGAGAAAGAGCGGTCACATCATGAATTGAATGTTACATTACTTCAAATCTGCATTCTTCTATTGAGTATTTGTTTCTAATGCGGCGTTCACATATATACACGTACACAAGCACATCATACGAATTTTATAATTTTATAACTTTGTTTTTATGTTTACTATAATTGATTAATTGCACGTTCAAGTATATCTATTTATTCTATCCCATAATTTACTGTATTTCGATGATAAATACCTGTTTATATATATTTTCTTTTATAAGGATTCAAATGAACCGCCACTCGTCCTTTGAAAGGTTCATTAGAAAACCAACGTCAGACAGCATCAGTCTGTCTGACATATCGCTGAAATGGACCTATTTAGTGCAGCCCTGGGACACACACTTAGTTCTTGTCATAACTATCTTTTGTTTTACCATGTACCGTGCGTGTTTCATGTATGTACATATGTGCTGAATAAATATTATTCTTTATTCTTTCTTTCTTTTCTTTCTTTCCGGTGGCATTGCCATACAACGTGGCAATGTCGACAGTTTTTTGGGCTCAGACGATAGCGATGTGGACGAATTTTTAACAGGCTTCCAAAAAAGGAGGAGGTTCTCAATTCGACTGTATTTTTGTGTGTGTGTGTTACCTCATAACTTTGTACCGGGTGTCCCGATATTGATGATTCTTTTTGTATTTGAAAGCTGGTGCTTGACGTGTGGTTCCATTTAAATTTGAGTTATTCCTAATAATGCGTGCCTTAGGTTACATTGATGATGTTCTAATTCGATCTTGTCGATGTAAAATGAAAAAAATAGAATTGTATACGATGGTTTGGCATCTTAGTATTTCAAGGTGGTTCCTTTCTAGTTTGGTGAAGATCTGGGCCTCAAGTCTGCTATTACAATAGTCTCAGAATGGTCTATCATTGATCTCATAATGGTTCATTTTTACAAGTTTGGTAATCTACTAATAAAATAGTGTCACTATGACTTTCCAGTGGTCAACCACTGAAACTCCATTGAAAGAAATGGCATAGAATGGTAATCTCGTACATACTGACAAATGAATGACAGACGTATGCAGTAATCTGCTAAAATGTTGACAGTTCCTTTGATCAGTGATCTACCATTGGAACGTCACTGTGCAGTAATTGCTTTTAATAGCTCGGTTATCAAAAAGTATTACGAGACCATTGACCGATCAATGATCGAACATTATGAATTTAGCAGATTACGTACTTTTAGTAAATGATAATGGGATGGTGTTGGAATGACACAATTATAAAAATAGCAGACTTGGGACCCTGGTGGGTGAAAGAGACCCCAATATAGTTACAGAAGGCAGGAAGATCTCTTCCGCTCCGCCCAGAGCGGGAGAAGTCATTCGATGATTTCCCATCCAAAAAAAAAAAAGTTGGCAGAAATCCATTTTAAATTTGAAAATGAAAATAATATATCTAGTTTTAATTTCCGCGAAAATTAGTGGGTTGCAGGTATGCGCCTCCCTCCCGCCTGCTATATTATGCACATGCAAGATTACAAGGCAAATGCAAGGATTTTATGCACATGCAGGAAGGCAAAGCAAGAAGAAGAAAAGGTTTTGCTTTGCCTTCAAAAAAGGGGAGGGAGGTGCATACCTGCAACCCACTAATTTTCGCGGAAATTAAAACTAGATATATTATTTTCATTTTCAAATTTAAAATGGATTTCCGCAAAGTAACGCCTGACTCAATTAATTTTATTTTGATGTTAGTATGCTTGCTACTCACCAGATATGACTCTCTAGGAGCTGGCATGACCACTGGCACAGTTTCTGTGTTAATTCCAATCTCATAGCAGTTGGAATCAGGATCAAAGGTTCTGGAGTAGTTCGCTCTGGTGTTTATTTTGCAGTCATAGTCCAATTTGTCGACGAAGTTCACGCATTCTGTAATAGAAGGAAATATAAAAATCAATCATGTGTTGCTGGGAAGTTTGTTGCGCCACTTCTTCTTCCCAGCTAAAACAGTAGGAAGTGGTGACGGGTGAGCGTTTTTGAGGGACTGTCTTTATGTAAAACTAGCTTCTGTCCGCGACTTCGTCCCCGTGGAATCCCCGATTTTAAAACATTCTTTATCGCTGCTCCGCTCCTTTTGGCTTAAGCGTGATGATATGTAGCCTAAAGCCTTCCTCGATAAATGGTCTATTCAACCCAAAAATAATTTTTCAATTCGAACCAGTAGTTCTTGAGATTAGCGCGTTCAAACAAACAAACAAAGAAACGAACTCTTCAGCTTTATAATATTAGTATAGATTTGACGTTCAAAAAGTGCTGGCTCCCAGCCTAGTTTGAGTAAATGACTTTTAATTTTGATTTTGAAACGAATTAAAGAGCATGCGTACCTACTTAAAACTTTTCCCATTGGGAAAATGTCGGGAAGAAAGTCTTGGTTTCAAATACAGTTTAAAACTCTAGTAAATTGATATAAAAATGTCGGCGATGCATGCCTAATTTGTTTAAAAAATAAGGAAGAAAAATAGGCTACTTCCCTTTATCACATTCCCGATTCTTCAACATGTCAAAAGTTTTAAAAACAACTGAACGCCAGTGGCGTTTGATCAAGATTTTGATCTCATACATCCATTCCCGTTTTGTCACCCTGAAGTATAACTAGTATCTAGGTATACTTGGTGCATCGTCCTCACATATATGAAGTATTTTTTGTATACCAAATATTGTAAAACATTAATTTGAAAAGAGTAACTATGGAGTTTCTTGCCCGTTATTCTCCATAAGAATCTACCTTTGCAAATGGACGCTAGAGTCACTTAATTATGATAAATTTTAATGATGACGTTCAGAAGTGCCGTTTAATGGCCTAATTGAAATAAACGTTTTGACTTTGACTTTGAACTTGAAGGTGACGACGTATTGAAGTGCATGAAACAAGATAATATTCCTAACTGTAATTTTAAACCCGTGGTTGGCATTTGACTTATAAATTGACCGTAAACAGGCTAGCAGTAGACCGCAAAGGGGTGAATTTCAACAAGTGATTTTTATATGTCATTTCGGTGGGATTTTTTAATTTCAATGCTATCTACATATTTTTAGTGACAAATAAAACTTTAGCCTATTTTATAACATTGTGCGTGAGTGGACATCAAATTTCATCAAAACTTACATAAATATTTAAGGATGAATTTTTAAGAGTCCACTGAAATGAAAAGTGTCTACCGAAATGATAAAAATGACCACCGAAATGATAAACTGTGCACCGGAATGAAATAAATCCACCGATATGATACAGCTAAGAACAACCGTGCCGGGCAGCCAGGGTTCCGTACTTTGTTAGGTTTGATTTCCACAAATTTTAGATAAACACTGAGACAGGACAGTAGACAGTTATTTTAATATCATCATTAATATATAGATATTACAATTACTATTACATATATCATTCTTTGAGGTTACAATAACCTCAAAGAATGATATTATTGTAATATTTATTATGATATGAATGAATTGTTTCTTCACTTAAATAACCTTTGTTAATTTTTCTGGTTGTTGTTGTGTGAAAATGTTGGAAAACTTTATCGTAAATGCTGGTAACCATAAATAAATATTTTTGTTTGTTTATGAACTAATACTAATTTACTTGATATATTTTCAAAAGAGTGAACGAAGCGCGATAAGAAAGCTTAAAGTTTCTGATTAATATGATGGCTGCATTTGTAAGTTATGCCATTAATAGTAATACATAATGTGTACCCGTTGCACTAAGAGAAAAATGCTAGGTATAATTTAGTTAAATTGGTAACGAAACGAGAATAGTGTTTCTACAGGTATATAAGTAAAACTTCTAAAATTAAATCAACTCTTATATTTTATACTGGGAGCTACTACCCGATAATATCACCGTGGACTCGACAATATACTGTCATCAGCTTGACCGACTCCGTACAGAAATCAACAAAAAGCGCCGTGAACAAACAAAGATATACCTACTTCCTTCACGACAACGCTCGGCCGCACATAGCCAAAGTCGTTCGTCAGAGCTATTGGATTTTGAATGGGAGCTACTGCCACATCCACCTTACTCTCCCGATCTAGCGCCAACGGATTTTCATTTGTTACGCTCTCTCAGTAATCATATACAGGACAAAAAATTTGATGATAGAGCACAGTTAACAGATTTCCTCGAAAGCTTTTTTGCCTCACGGCTCCCAAGTTTTTACGCTGAGGGTATCCATGCTTTACCTAATCGCTGGAAATGGGTTGTAGATAACAACGGTGCCTACTATAAAGACAAGTAATTGTAAATTAAAAATATAATTTAAAATTGTTTTGTTTATTTGCAACGCTCATTACTTTCCTACCAACCCAATATATACATGTAGGTACTAGCTACATAGAAATATGTGTATATTATATATCTTTAATCTTAAACACAAATATTACACAACAAATACACCCGAATAATCTAATCTACACTTACTTACATTACAAAACTATGACTTTATATTTGATAAAGGATCTCTAAAACTTTATGGTTTTATCATTTCGGAGATACATTTCATTCCGGTGGACTGTGACACCGAAATGAAACTATTTTTGTCCCCATGTTACTGAAATGATAAACTTACTTTTTTGGCGGAAAAACCGCAAGCTTTGGGACCGCTGCGTTCGCGCCGAGAGCTTGAGCCGGACTGATCCGAAGTGAGGAAAGGTGAGAGGGGCGTAACAACGCAATGTTGACATGGATAATCTACTAAAACTTACTGTCCTCTGAAATGATAACTTTTTTCCAGACAAAAGTTGACTGCCTGTCAAATCCATGAGAAAGAAGATAAACAAACAAAAATAGTTTTATTTGATCGAATATATTATAATTTAATGATAAGAGAATTGATTTAAATCCATATTATGAATCTATTGGCAGGGGAAGGTATTTTATGAGCGGAATTGGGTTCAGGACAGGCCACCGTGATGATAAAATAACACTTTGTAATTTTTTTTTTGGTATATTAGAGGGTAGAAATCAATGATTTTTTTGCCAAGGTAGAGAAGTACTTACGTTGTTGAGAAAAAATATATAAAATAAAAAACCAGCACATTGCACTACCGTTCTCAGGTTTGCCGTGTATTTTTTTTGCTTGCGCAATTCACCCAAAGGCGGTTATAAAACCAGCGCTAGGTATTAGTTCTCTGGCAATTGTATTTATGCTGAGCAGAAAGTTAGTTTTTTAACCGACTTCGAAAAGGTGGAGGTTCTCAATTCGGCAGGTATGTTTTTTTTTCTATCTATGTACAGAGATTACGCCGAGATTTCTGATCCGATTTACGTGGTTGTTTTTTTATTCGATGAAGAATAGTTGCCATTTGGACCCATTAGAATTTAGTTGAGTTTCGTTGAGTAGTTTTTATTTTATGAGCATTTTTGTTAATTTCAATAAATGATAGCAAATTTGTCGGGATAGCTGAAATCGCATGTTTGTTTATTGTTTACACCAATTTATACCACGTACGCTGTGATGGGTATGTTTCACTGGGAGTGAACCACTAGAAAGTGAAAAATAAAAACTTTTAACAAAAAAATACGACCGACCTCTAAACAAAAAAACCAAAAGTACAAAATAACTTTAATTTCGGAAGTCAAAAACCAAAACCTTGCGATAGTGCGTTTTTCTTCGCTATTCAGAGACTACTAACTCATTAGTTATGACAAATAATTTAAAAATCTATATTATACACGTTTTATTTCATTTCAAAAGATCGCTTATCTTTTTTAATCAAAATAATTCGAAAATTGTGTGAATTCGGCATGCGCAGGATGCGGGCGGCAAAGAGGGGGCGAATGCTCCCATGGTTATTTGGTCAGGGAAACGTAATAAAAGCATGCAAATTCAACTCATTTTGTCACCTAGGAGCTAATTCGCTTATGGACAATAAATGTTATGTCAAAATCTCAGAATAACTTCGAGAGATTATAGACTATAAATTTACCAGGTTTCTGTACCTAAGGTGGTATGGTGTACATATATCCATTTTATCCATTGATGCACCTAACTTTGTTTGTTATAGGCATGGTGGGATATAACCAAGGGGGACACAGGGGTCCGCCCCGACCGGGGGCAAGAGGTCCGCCGCCACCGCCGCCTCTGCCGCCGCCGCGGCTTCCGTCACCGCCACTGCCGCTGCTGCTGTGGGTGCTGCGACTCCCGATACTCGGGAGGGGGCTGAAATGGAGTGCCAGTAATGGTCCCATTGCGGCCTCCTCCAGAGACAAGTCGGCCGCTGTGCAATTGCGCAGTGGCTGATGCCTGTGGACGGTGAGCGTGGGTGGCTCGCCGTCCGATAGCAACCAGGCCGAGTCGACGACGCGTTGTGCTTCACGCGCGCTTCAAGGAGCCGTCAGCACCAGAGACGGGGCCCCATAGGGTCGGTGCCTGCTAGGGTTGCGGAATTTGTTCGAAAGAGTTACCGCGGCCCTGGAACGCAAAGGGCACAAGAAGGAGCACGGGTGGGTTTTAGTCTGGGGGATGGCAATGGCAATGGGGACACAGGGTGGGAGGGACACAGCTCTTGCTACCTATATTTTTAAATTATTACGTGGCAACACTTCAAACACAGGTATATTAAAATAAATAAACCTGTCTATGCCCGACAACTATGTTTTACTAGCAGCTTAGCAGTTATAACAAGATTCTATTAACTTACTGTCATTTGCTTTTTGTCCTGTTAAGGTCAGTAGTTCCGTCTTCGGGTTGAATATAATATTTCTGCAAATAAACAAGAAAGTTTAAGTCTTGTATTACATAAAAACCTCACTCAGATGCACAGTTAAGGAGTTCAGTGGCCGTACTACGAAGTGCCAATGCTATCATGATTCAGTGTGAGGGAAAGGGATAGTGCTATTCGTCTTGTGTAACTCCGTCTCTCTCTGACACAGGAATCATGATGGATTTAAGACGTCATGGTAGGGCTGCAGTTTCCTGTCGAAATCTATTCTAATATTCTGAATATTTATAATTCGTGAAATAAGCTATTTTATAAGGAGCTCGTTGCTAAATAATAACCGCCGCACGAGTCCATCTTCAAGGTTAAGCAACGCTTGCCGAAGTCGGTCTCTGGATGGGTGACCATCTTAACACATCGAGTTACCTCCGTGCCTCGGAGAGAACATTAAGCAATTAGTCCCGACTGTCATTTGTAGATCTTTGGCAGTCGTTACGGATTGTCAGAAGCCAGTAAACTAAACTCCAGTCTTGCCAAGAAGTACCGTGTTCCCCAGTTAATGGGTTGTGGAGGTCTGGTAGGCAGCCGCTCCACGTAAAATACTGGTATTCAGCTGTATCCGGTTTGGCTGGAAGCCTTTTCCCAACAATACTGGGGATTGTTGGGAAAAGGCTAGGCAGATGACGATTTAACTATCGCATTCGGTACCACTAGCGCCATCTAGTATCGAGTAGCAGTACTAGTAAAGTCAAGAACCTTCGAGACTTTTCTATGCTAGAACATTCTAGAATTCTCGGGCCCTAGTCAGTCGCGACCGATATGTACGCGAACTTTCTGGAATGTTCTACAATGGAAGATTCTGGAACTAACTGGCGCACTATATAAGGCTGGCACATGTACTGACCGAGTCAGTCCCTCCCCGACTTTTGCCTAACGAGCCAGCCCGCGCCGCTGAGCCATTAGCATTAAATCCCCTAAATAATAATAACTGACCCAGCCTGTCCCTTGCTGCCCCTCTCAATGAGCCCGTTAAGCCGAGGCTCGTATCCCACAGGGGATGCCCTTAGCGAAGCGGTCATTTAGTTTTTAGTAGTTTTTAGCCCTGGCTGGGGGCCTTAAATTCATTTGAAGCCACCACAGGATTGTTCGGTTAAGCAGTAACCAGCCTTAATGTGCTGAAATGCGAGTGGTCATGTCAAAAAAAAAAAGACCGACCGGGTCAGTATTGGATTAGTGATACGAGTGATAACTTCAAGAGCGATCTTCGACTGCGAACTTAAGTGATTAGTAGTGCGATTGTGTTTTGTAATTAGTGAGTTTATAGTGTAATTAGTGTTGAGTAATTAAAATGTCATTTTTGTATATTGTTACGAGCTTCGGGTTCGTTACAATTAAAATCAGCCGATTAAATAACCAAAACTGACACTTTAATTTACACAACACTAATTACACTATAACTCACTAATAACAAAACACAATCGCACTATTAATCGCTTGAGTTCGCAGTCGAAGATCGCTCTCGAAGTTATCACTTGTATCGCAAATCCAATACTGACTCGGTCGGTTTTTTTTTTTTTTTTTTTTTTTTTTTTTTTTTGGAATGGACCACTCGCAGTTCAGCACACTAAGGCTGGTTACTGCTCAACCGGACAATCCTGTGGTGGCCTCAAATGAATTTAAGGCCCCCAGCCAGGGCTAAAAACTACTAAAAGCTAAATGACCGCTTCGCTAAGGGCATCCCCTGTGGGATACGGGCCTCGGCTTAACGGGGTCATTGAGAGGGGCAGCAAGGGACAGGCTGGGTCAATTATTATTATTTAGGGGATTTAACGCTAATGGCTCAGCGGCGCGGGCTGACTCGGTCGGCACATGTGCTGGCCTTATATAGGGCGCCGAGTAGAACTCCAGAAAGTTCGCGTACATATCGGTCGCGACCGACTAAGGTCCGAGAATTCTAGCATAGAAAAATCTCGAAGGTCCTTGACTTCACTAGTTCTGCTACTCGATACTAGATGGCGCTAGTAGTACCGAATGCCGCTATCTTCCTTACTTAATTGTGGCGCGCAACACTGCCCCCTCCTAAGACATGCTCGTCCCGAGCATTATCAGCCCCATAATAACGCGCCAGTCGATCAACATGGACGATCTTCGGAGCGCTTCTTGTACCTTTTTGTATACGGTAGGTCACATCATTGATCTTTGTCACAATCCGGTACGGTCCGTCCCATTTAGCTTGAAGCTTAGGAGATTTTCCTTTGCTGCGAACTGGATTGTGCAACCACACTAGTGAACCTTCCTCGAACCCTTTATTGTTCATTTTGCGGTCATAGCGGGTTTTCATCTTTTCAGACATTTGCTGGCCCGATTGTCTGACGTGCTCATGAATGTCGTTCATTTTGTTCCGCAAGTCATTCGCATAATCGGTTATACTGCGTGGAGCATCAGGTGGTATTCCGATAATCAGGTCTGCAGGCAGCCGCAATTCCCTTCCAAAGTTTGCGAAAGCTGGTGTCACTGACGTGCTTTCATGAACAGCACTTCGGTATGACAGCAAAAACGGTTGTATGTGCTTGTCCCAATCCCGTTGCCGGTTTTCCACAACTTTGGCCAGATATCTCTCCAATATCTGATTAAATCGTTCTACCATTCCATCCGATTGTGGATGGTAAGAAGTTGTCCTCGTTTTATGAGTACCCATAACTCGGCAAGTTTCCTGGAATATTTGGGACTCAAAATTCCTTCCTTGATCGCTGTGAATCTCCAAGGGTACTCCAAAACGACAGAAGACTTCATGAACCAGTTTATCCGCAACTGTTGAAGCTTCTTGGTTTGGAATGGCGAAGACTTCCGGCCACTTAGTGAAATAATCCATAACCACCATGAAATACTTGTTACCACTTTCACTCTCCGGAAAAGGTCCCGCAACGTCTAGGGCTATCCTTTCCCATGGTGCACCAACATTGTACAATTTCAATGCACCTCTGCTACGAGTCTGAGGTCCCTTTACAGCCGCACAACTTGTACACTTGCGACACCAGTCCTCAACATCGTCACGACAGTGGACCCAGTAAAACCGTTCCCGTATCTTCAGTAGAGTCCGTTTTACACCCATATGGCCTCCCGAACAACCATTATGGTACAGCTGTAGAACATCCGGTACTTTAGCTTTAGGGACAACCATTTGCAAATGACAGCTGTCTCCCCGAGCATTTTCCCATTTACGGCACAGGACTCCATCCTGAATCACTAAACTGTCCCATTGTGCCCAATAACTTTTTGTGACGGAACTCATCGCTGAGACATCGCTCCACGTAGGCTTCGGAACACTGGCCTTCATCCACTCCAAGATCGGCTTGATGTCCAAATCATCCTGCTGTGCACGTTCTAAGTTTTCCTTCCACTCGTTACTAAGATCTGTCTTGATCATCCTCACAGGTACGACTTCTTTACCCTCTTGCCGAGTACAATGCTTGCAGTCTTCAGGGCAAGGTCTTCTTGATAATGCATCTGCGTTGCCATGAGTTTTCCCACTGCGATGTTCAATCACAAAGTCGTATTCCTGAAGTAGTTCAATCCATCTCGCAACTTGTCCTTCTGGATTTTTGAATTGCAAAAGCCATTTCAGCGCAGCATGGTCAGTTCGTAAGTGGAATTTCCTTCCCAGCAGATATTTGCTAAAATGCTGCAATGACTTGACCACAGCAAGTAATTCCCGTCGCGTGACACAATAATTCCTTTCTGGCTTCGACAGAGACTTGCTGAAGTACGCTATCACAACCTCTTGATCGCCATTCCGTTGAGATAACACACCGCCAAGTCCTATGTCGCTTGCATCTGTGTCAACTATAAATTCCTTGTCGGTATCAGGATACCCCAAAATAGGTGTTTTGCACAGACGTTCCTTGAGCTCCTGGAATGCAATGTCGCAACTCTCATCCCAGCAGAAATGTCGCTTCTCCTCGGTTAGCTTGTGCAGGGGTTTCGCTATGTCAGCAAAGTTTTTGACAAATCGCCGATAGTAGGAGCACAAACCCAAAAATGCTCTGACCTGCGTCTTGTCTTTTGGAATTGGCCAGTCCTTGACTGCGGCGATTTTCTCTGGATCCGTGCGGATACCTTCTTCCGACACTACATATCCCAAAAAGCTAACTTGCCGTTTGAAGAATGAACACTTCTTCGGACTTAACTTGAGGTTTGCACTCTGGATCTTCAAGAGCACGCGTTCCAGATTTTGCAGATGTTCATCAAACGTACGGCCTACGATGATGATGTCATCCAAGTAGACCAGACAAGCATCGCCAATTAACCCGGTTAGTACTAGTTCCATCAACCTTTCAAACGTTGCCGGAGCGTTGCACAATCCAAACGGCATGACTTTAAATTGCCACAGACCCTTTCCCGTCGAGAATGCAGTTTTCTCCTTGTCCTTGGGATCAATTTGAACTTGCCAGTAGCCACTTTTTAGGTCCAACGTGCTAAACCACTTAACTCCAGTAAGCATGTCCAACGTGTCATCAATTCTTGGCAAAGGATAGCTGTCCTTCTTCGTAACGTCATTCAGACGACGGTAGTCAACACAAAACCGCATGCTGCCGTCCTTCTTTCTTACCAGCACAACAGGTGAACACCATGGACTCGATGAAGGTTCTATGACACCATCCTTAACCATTCCCTCAATCATGGTTTCCACTTCTTTTTCACGCGCTACCGGCAATCTCCTTGGCCGCTGACGGATAGGCAATTCATCTCCTGTATTTATTTTGTGTTGAACTAAATCAGTCTTCCCGATGTCAGCATCGTTTGAAGAGAAAACATTGGCGTACCTCAGTAACATTCTCTTCGCCTTGACCATTTCATTTTGAGACAGAACGCTGCGACAGTCATCTAAAAGTGTGGTCACTTTCGTTTGGGCGTCCTTGCTGAGGTTCCCAGTCGATAGATTTTGGCACCGACGCAACCAATCCACTTCCTCGCAAGTACCAATCAGCGTGCCTTTTTCTATTATCTGTTCCTTATCACAAACGTTCAGCACACGTACCCCCGAAATGTTAGTGGCTCTAACCAAAGTTCGGGCCACTTTCCAAGGAAGGTCATTGTCTACCCTTTCCACAAGCACACAACGATGAGTCTGCCCAGAATTCCGAGGAAGACTAACCGGCACAATCGTTTCGGATCTCGGCGGAAGAACAATCTTCTTTAGGCTGTACACATTTCCTGGTAATGCCCCTTCCATGAAAAGTTCCTCTTGTCCACATTTCAAAACTCCTTGCTTAACGTCGATCTCACAACAATTCTTCCTCATAAAGTCTAGGCCCAGGATGCAATCGTCCATTATATCAGCCACGATAACATTGTGAAGATAGATCCTGTTTCCTAGCTTCAACTCCATCTCTTTCTCTCCGCGGACGGGTATGCGCTGACCGGTGGCCGTCACCAAATTTATGCGGTCTCGGTTGTATGCGGAGTCCCCAAGGAACCGACTTACTAGTTGGGAACTGACAACCGTGCGAGAGGCTCCAGTGTCTATTGTCAGCTTACATGGCGTTCCGTTTACCTCGCCCTTGATAATTAGGCTGTTCCCATCATGGGTTTGTGAGATTGAAATCCTTGGGGCTCTTTGAACATCAGCCAGCACCCGCCCCGCAGTCCTGGCTTTTACTCGTTTCCCTGCTGTTGCTGGGCGGTGTTGTTAACCGCCCTACCCTCTGGAGATCGACTATCTTCCCTGTCTGTAGTTCTCTTAGGGCAACTGGACCGTAGGTGGCCTCTTTCCCCACAGCCATAGCATCTAGGGCTGTATCCTTTAAGCCGATCGCGAACAGTAGCCGCTGCAACCTCCCTGACGCGATGGGAACGATGATCCTGCCGCACAGCTTCCACTTCCAGAGCATGAGCCAAGGCGTCCTTGAGCGTCTCGTGATGACCGAGCCTCACAGCAGCTCTGACCTCAAGGTCGCGGATGCCGTCAATGAATGCCTGCACCAGGTTCCCTTGAATGAGCGCAGGTACAGACTGGTATGCTTTTCGGACCAGCTTCTCCACCTCAAGGGCCCACTGCTGCAGGTTTTCACCGCTGCGTTGCACGCGATCCTTTAGCTGCGCACGAAACACGTGTTCCAGATGAGCGTCGCCATACCTAGATTCCAACGCCTCAAGGAGCTGCTCGTAAGTCACTTCCTTGCCGAGAGCTTCCAGAACAGTCAAGGCCTGGTCCCGCAGACCTAGTGTGAGGGCAGTCATGGCCTGATTTCTATTCCACCCGTTCGCCTGCATAACGGCCTCAAATTGTATTTTGTAGGCCGACCAGGAAGATGTTCCATCGAACGGCGGCACTTTGAATCCCCGTGGCGAAGGAGTAGTTGCTACGGAGGTTGCAATTCCATCTCCTACTTTAAGGTTGTCCAGCGTTTTCTTCACGTCAGCAATCACGTTGTCAACTCGATTATTCATTTGGTCGATTCGTGTTTCAGCTTCCGTCAGGCGGTTCTCGTGCTGAACCACCTTATCTTTAACAACCTTAATTTCTTTGCCGAAAGTGGCATGCAGATCCTTCATGAGGAACATCTGCTCTTCCTGGCGGCGCGCCTGCTCCTCCTTGTCACGTTGGAGCTGTTCTTCCAACCGACGGGCCTGTTCCTCCTGGCGGCGAGCCTGTTCTTCCTGGCGGCGGGCCTGTTCTTCCTGGCGGCGGGCTTGTTCCTCCTTATCTAGCTTGAGCTGTTCTTCTAATCGACGGGCCTGTTCCTCCTGGCGGCGGGCCTGCTCCTCCTTGTCACGCTGCAGCTGCTCTTCTAAACGACGGGCCTGTTCCTCCTGGCGGCGAGTCTGCTCCTGCAGCATCATCATCAGAGCAGCAAAGTCTGGTGCTGATGATGACGCTGGAGCTAATGCGGACAAGCCGGCCTCCAAGGTCGGCAACTGTCTCTCCGTCGTCTGCGGCGAAGCACCTCCAAAACGCCTCTGGTCCGTCTCTTGCTGGCGTTGACTACGGGTACGGATACCCTCAGTGTCGTCCTTCGGTAGAATCGGCATCTTTTAAATCCACTCTTCTGACACCAATTGTTACGAGCTTCGGGTTCGTTACAATTAAAATCAGCCGATTAAATAACCAAAACTGACACTTTAATTTACACAACACTAATTACACTATAACTCACTAATAACAAAACACAATCGCACTATTAATCGCTTGAGTTCGCAGTCGAAGATCGCTCTCGAAGTTATCACTTGTATCGCAAATCCAATACTGACTCGGTCGGCACATGTGCTGGCCTTATATAGGGCGCCGAGTAGAACTCCAGAAAGTTCGCGTACATATCGGTCGCGACCGACTAAGGTCCGAGAATTCTAGCATAGAAAAATCTCGAAGGTCCTTGACTTCACTAGTTCTGCTACTCGATACTAGATGGCGCTAGTAGTACCGAATGCCGCTATCTTCCTTACTTAATTGTGGCGCGCAACAATATTTAATCGGCTGATTTTATTGTAACGAACCCGAAGCTCGTAACTATATGTACTGCTTATTGCTTACTGCTTACCTAACATCGTCGACTATAGTGCAATCTGTACAGCAGACCACTGGTACCTTTCCATGGAATGTGCATATCTGGAATTAGATAAATATTATCACGTCTGTGGTCTCCAAACCAAAGGGGCAGGAAGTGGTTTGGATGGGAAAGCATCTTCAATTCTTGGAGAGCAGTGGTGGACGAGTGGCAACGACCCCGACTTACGAATTATAGGTCGCGGGTTCAAACCCAGCCAGGCGCATTACTTTGTTCAATTAACTTCATCGCCATTGCTCTCAAAACGGTGAAGGACATGCCGGTTTCCTCACGATGTTTAATCGTGAGGAAACCGGCATGCCCTAGAACCAAAAATTCCAAGACATGTGACATTCACCAACCCGCACTGGGCCCGCGTGCTGGATTACACAGTACGTTAAAAGGCTGATTATGCTTATGTTTATGCTTCAATTCTTATAAAAAGTGTGTTGGTCACCGCGGTCCTTTACCGCGGCGGGCACAAGAAGGATCACGGATGAGTTTTAGTCAGTAAGAGTCTGACACTCCCTTCCGCTCCGCCCAGAGCGGGAGAAGTCATTCGATGATTTTTCCCATCCAGAATAAAAGGGTGTTGAAAGTATGGACGCCTGCACTTAGTTTAATGGCGCTCTCTTTTCTATACAGAAATGAGCACTGGCATTTTTTTTCTCGGTTTACTTAAATAAAATAATTACCTATTCTAAAATATATTCCATCAAACGTAGTGTAGGCAGTTTGACTACACGGTTGGCGCAGTGGTTAAGCGATTGGCTGCTGCGCTACGTGTCGTGGGTTCGATTCCCGCACGGAACAAATATTTGTATGGCCTACAGATAACTGTTCCGGGTCTGGCTGTTTGTGTGTGTGGGATTGTATGTTTGTAAACGCACCCACGACACAGGAGAAATTCCTAGTGTGGGGTAACGTATTTTTTTTTTAAAAAAAGGAGGTCCTCAGGCACGGTGGAGTGACGATTTGCGCAGGACGGCTGGCAGAAACTGGATGCGAGAAGCCGAAAATATATCTAAGTGGCGTGCGATTGGTGAGGCCTATGTCCAGCAGTGGACTGCAACAGGCTGTTGATGATGATGATAATGATATTCCGGCAAAGGGTAGTCGTTTAATTTCTTAAGACCGCCGGTTTAAAAAGTTTTGTCGTCTCAATAATACTTACCGGTGGATATTCCTTTGTCTTGAGAAATATCTGGGAGCTCTCACATTGAAATATGCTGACGCAGACGCCACTGGCTTCCTTCCAATAGCATCGGGAACCTGCAATATCACATTTGTGTCATTCTTGGTAAAACTAGAAACCACGACACTGTTAAGAGATATGTAGGTACATTATCATCTGAGCCTGCACTATCATGTATACATTATCATGTACACGGAAGAGACGTGAATAGAAGCAATGAAAAAGTCATCAGAACTGCATTGCCACCACCTATTGTTGTAGATGGTATCCAGAATTATCAAAAATTCTTTGATTTCCTTTGTAAGAATCAATCAGCTGACTCGTTCAACATCAAAATGATGAATGGAGATACCGTTAAAGTAAATGCCAAAAACGAAGAATCGTACAGAGCAATCTCAAAAGCCCTCTCAGACAACGATTGCCTTTGGCACTCATATGAAAACAAGCAAGAGAGGCCAATAAGAGTTATGGCAAAAAAATTGCATTCCACATGCACCCCTGAAAGAGTAGTCGAAGACTTGCGCAGCAAAGGCTACAAGATCCTAGAAGCAGTCAATAAATTGAGTTGGAAAACCAAGGAACCACTCAATATGTTCATGCTGACATTCTCAAATGATGAGGAAACTAACAAAATATTCAACATTAAACACATACTAGGATGTAATGTGGAGATACAATCACTAAAATCCACAAAACTAGTACCACAGTGCAAAAGATGTCAGGCGTACGGCCATACACAAAAGTACTGCTCCAAAGAACCCAGGTGCGTAAAATGCACAGGTAAACATCTCACTAAGGATTGCAAAAAACCAAAAGAAGAGAAGCCAAAATGCGTCCACTGCGGAGCTCCCCATCCAGCTAACTACAGGGGATGTATTGTAGCCAAAGAAATACAGCAGATACGACTGAAAAAATCGAAAAGAAATAATACGAATCCTCAACAAAGTGCACCTGCCGGAAGAGGTGAAGATCTGAGCCAGCCCAAAACTAACCAAAGCACGATGCAAACTACAAATAAAAACATCTCATATGCGCAAGTAACTACAAGAGGCATAGTGAAAGCGCCTTTGGCTGATTTGAATTGCGACAAAAAGTTGGATGAAATATTAAAGTTAATGTCATCATTCGACGCCAGATTAAAAAAAATTGAAAATAGCAACAAAACTGCTATATCTAAAACAAAAAAATGAATACCACACTTAAAATTGTGGCATGGAACTCAAATGGGTTACAAAAACATCAGAATGAGTTACAAGTAGTGTTAGAAATAGAAAAAATTGATGTGTGCTTGGTATCAGAAACGCACTTCACAAAGCAATGTTATATTAAGTTTAGAGGATACAAAGTGTACCATGCACTACACCCAGACAATACGGCAAGAGGCGGAAGTGCCGTTATTGTTAAAGATAACCTGAAGCACTATGAAGTGTTTAAATATGAAGAGAAAGAAATCCAAGCAGTGGCAATATGTCTACAAACCAAGAAATACCCCTTAACAGTGAGTTCCATCTACTGCCCACCACGGTACATGATAAAAAAAGATCACTATATTTGTTTTCTAGCCCGCCTTGGTAATAGATTCATCTTAGGAGGTGACTTCAATGCTAAAGATACGTATTGGGGTTCCAGACTAACAACTTCTAAAGGCAAAGAACTAATGAGTGCCATAAAAGAGCTAAAATGTGATGTGATATCTACTGGAAAGCCCACCTATTGGCCAACAGATCCAAATAAAATTCCGGACTTAATCGATTTTTTCGTAACCAAGGACCTATCAACTAGTTATGTAAAAACGGAACAAAGCTATGACATGAACTCAGATCATTCCGCAATATACTTAGAAATTAGCGAGGGTATTTTATACAAAGAAAACAGTATCACTCTTGTTAATAAGTTTACAGACTGGGAGAGCTTTAAGGCCAGATTGAATGATCAAATAGACCTTAAAGTTCCATTAAAAACCCCTGAACAACTAAATATCGAAGTCGAAAAGTTCATAATGCATATCCAGCAAGCAGCGTGGGAAAATACACCCCAATTCAATAAAACGACGAAGGGAAATATTTACCCCCTCAGAATCAAGCAACTCATTATGGAGAAAAGAAGGCAGAGAAAAGTGTGGCATCAATCTAGGTGTCCTGATGACAAACGAGCACTAAACAAACTTACAAAAAAAGTAAGAAGACTAATCCAGAACTATAAAGACGACTCAACTAAAACCTACCTTCAGAAACTAAGCAACGATCAAAGGACAGACTACTCCCTTTGGAAGGCTACTAAGCAGCTAAAGAGGCCGATAGCCCAAATCCCTCCCATTAAGTGTGAACACGGGCAATGGGCACTTACTAATGAGCAAAAAGCTATTAGGTTTGCAGAGCACCTAGAAAATATTTTTCAACCAAACGAGGAGGAAAATATTGAAGATCACACCCTACTTAATATAGTGACACCAGATCATGTAGATGCCATAAAACTAGTTACACCGAGAGAAGTCGCTCGAGAAATAAAACAGAAAATAAGCCCACGAAAATCGCCAGGTTACGACTTAATAACAGGGGAGATACTTCACAACTTACCAAGAAAGGGTCTGGTTAAACTAACAACCCTTATTAATGCCGCACTGAGGCTTAAATATGTTCCAGACTTATGGAAAGTTGCTGAAGTAATAATGATAGCAAAGCCTGGGAAACCGGCTCATGAAACAACATCATATAGACCGATTTCCCTACTACCAATAATGTCAAAACTATTTGAAAAGCTGCTACTCAAACGACTTAAACCAATAATAGATAACAGAAGCATTATACCAGAGCACCAGTTTGGTTTTCGAGAAAAACACTCAACAATCGATCAAGTGCACAGAATCACAAACGTAATAGAAAATGCGTTAGAAAACAAGAAAGTTTGTTCTACTGTTTTTCTAGACGTAGCTCAAGCGTTTGACAAAGTATGGCATGAAGGCCTTATACATAAATTGAAGAGCCTGCTACCGAAACAGTTTGCAGATATATTAGAATCCTACATTCTAAACAGATTCTTTAGAATAAGACAAGATGACGCTTACTCAGAACTAAAACAAATAAAAGCTGGCGTACCGCAAGGAAGTGTGTTAGGCCCGGTCCTGTACCTACTATACACTTGCGATATTCCTGAATCAGAACATAATACCATTAGGACCTTAGCTGATGATACAGCCATAATGGCAGTTGGAAACACCCACAAAGAAGCAGTAGAAAAGGTACAAATGGCTGTTAATCAAGTATATCAGTGGACCAAAAAATGGAGGATTAAATTAAATGAATCCAAATCTGTACACATAGATTTTACAAACAAAAAGCAACAACATTTTCCAGTTTATATTAATAACAAACAAATCCCTTACGAGAATACAGCCAAGTATCTCGGTATGACCCTTGATGCAAAGTTACGCTGGAAAGCCCATGTCAAGAAGAAAAAAGATGAACTCGACCTACGGTTCAAAAGAATGTATTGGCTGCTTGGAAGAAACTCCGTGCTATCCGTACAAAACAAATTGCTGCTATACAGACAAGTCCTGATGCCAGTTTGGACTTATGGTATCCAGCTGTGGGGCTGCACCAAACAGACCAATGTACTAATCATCCAACGATTCCAGAACAAAGTATTACGGGAAATTGTAAATGCACCCTGGTACATACGAAATGATGACCTCCATCGGGACCTAAAAGTTGAGTTCATCGAAAAAGTTATACGAAAATCAGCAGAAGCTCACGAAAAGAGACTTCATCAGCATGTGAATGTCAAGGCGATCCAGCTTCTCGACCACACAGACATAGTGAGAAGACTTAAGAGAACAAAACCGTTCGAGTTAGTGTTTAGTGTTCGTGAAAGTGAATAGTGTAATGTAGCACAAGTGTTACCAAATAAACACATGAACGAAGTGTATTCGCCTTAATAGAGACAATAAGAAAAGTGCCATTGGACACATTCTTAGTAAAGACAATATAGCAGTTTAAGTTTTAATTAAATTACTTATTAGTCTATATACAAGGCTAGATTGTAATAAGATTAGGGTACATCATTAACTTGATGAACACTAGGATAAGGGAAAAAAAAAAAAAAAATCTGAGCCTGCGGATGGCGAGCTATGGGTGGCTCGCCGTCCGATAGCAACCAGGCCCGAGTCGACGGCGCGTCGTGTTCCACGCGCGCCTCAAAGAGCCGTCAGCAACGAAGACATAGCGTCAGTTCCTGCTAGGGTTGCGGAATTTGTTCGAAAGAGTCACCGCGGCCCTGGAACGCAAAGGGCAAAGAAGGATCACGGGTGGGTTTTAGTCAGTAAGAGTCTGACACTCCCTTCCGCTCCGCCCAGAGCGGGAGAAGTCATTTGATGATTTTCCACTTCCCATCCAAAAAAAAAGGTACATCATCATCTGCCTAGCCTTTTCCCAACTACATTGGGGCTCGACTCCTAGACAAACCGGATTCACATGAATCAGACCTCCACAACCCAATAACTGTGGAACACGGGACTTCTTGGCAAGACTGGAGTCAGATTTTCTGACTTCTGACAATCCGTAACGACTGTCAAAGATCTACAAATGACAGCCGGGACCAACGGCTTAACGTGCTTTCCGAGGCACGGAGGAAACTCGGTATGTTAAGATGGTCACCCATCCACAGACCAACCTCGGCAAGCGTTGCTTAACCTTGAATATCGACCTGTGCGGCTGTTATTTTTTAGCCATGAGCTCCTCAAGAAATATGTACATACATGTGTATGTATATGTAGTCTTGATATATAGATACACTCTTATCTCTTGAGGAGCAACATTATCAAAAATTGCGAATGCCGTCAGATTGTAAAATATCGCGTGGGATTGTAAACTATTTTTTCTTAAGACACGGATATTTTGGAAACTTTTGAATTTGGATGGATTTTTTTGTATACTAGCAGCGCCCCGCGGTTTCCCCGCATAGTTTCCGTTCCCGTGGGAATATGGGGATAAAAATATAGCCTTTGTCACCCGGGGATAGTGTAGCTTCCCAACTGTGACAGAATTTTTCAAATCGGTTCAGTAGTTTCGAGCTTATCTATACTTAATATTATAAAGCTGAAGAGTTTGTTTGTTTGAACGCGCTAATCTCAGGAACTACTGGTTCGAATTGAAAATTTTTTTTTGGGTTGAATAGACCATTTATCGAGGAAGGCTTTAGGCTATATATCTATATGAGCGGAGCAGCGATAAAGAATGTTTTAAAATCGGGGATTCCACGGGGACGAAGTCGCGGGCAGCAGCTAGTTCTATACAAACAAACAGTCAAATCTTTCCTCTTTATAATATTGGTATAGAAAAAACGTTTTTGTCATAATATATCGAGCAATTATAATCTAATTAAGATTTATTACAATCTTTCGGAGTTTGGGATTCTGGTGACATAATACAGGCTGATTTTTCAAGTAGGGCTGGCAAATCAGCAAATCTGTAACTATAGAGAATATCGACAAAACTAAAAGGAGTCTTTGGCCCGATTTAAATGAAAACAAGATATAAAAATAGGTACATAATTAAATTAACAAAAAAGGTTGTCTTGAAAAGATCGCTTTTAGCGATAAGGCCGCCCATCGTGTCACCAGAAGAAAACATTACATAGTAATGTTTTCTTCGTCTATATTTTCTGTAACTTATATGGTGCTATTCTATTCTATTCTAATTAAATTAACATAGCTGGGTCGTTCTTCTTTTTTATCGAAAATGAATTGATGTTTCTCAGTTTTTCGAGTTTTTCAAGTGAAAATATTTTGATTTCAATGTTAGATTTTTTTTCAGATGCATTTAATTTTCTTTTGGATTATTTAATTTTTGTTGTCATGCCCATAATCTGTTTATTTTATGGTGATTGCCGAGAAAACATTGTGACAGAGTGGTCCTTTTTGTGTAGGACCTCTTTTCAATAAACTTCCACGCCACTTCTTCTTCCCCTTCTTCCCAGCTTCCACTAGGAAGTGGTGACGGGTGGCCGTTTTGGGGGACTGTCTTTATGTAAAACTAGCTTCTGCCAGCGACTTCGTCCGCGTGGAATAGTTACTTTACCCCCGATTTTGAAACTCCCAGCCCGATCGGTTTAAAATTGACAAAAGATAGACATGCTGTTTCGGGATATTTTTTAGATAATTTTATGTAGAACATTTCCGTAATACATGATTTCTATGTAACTTTAACCATAAAGGCTACACACGCGACGGAAGCTTAAAAAATGGAGTAACTTCTTCCGTTTTCCCAACATTTTCCTTCACTGCTCTGCTCCTATTGATTGTAGCGTGATGAAAAGTATACTATAACCTGCCCAGGAGTATGAAGAATAATTGCACCAAGTTTCGTTAAAATCGGTCGAGTAGTTTTTGTTTCTATAAAGAACATACAGACAGACAGACAGACAGACAGACAGAAAGACAGACAGACAGACAAAAATTTTACTGATTGCATTTTTGGCACCAGTATCGATCACTAATCACCCCCTGATAGTTATTTTGAAAATATATTCCTTGTACAGAATTGACCTCTCTACAGATTTATTATAAGTATAGATTTGACGTCCAAAAGTGCTGTCTCTCAGCCTAGTTTGAATAAATGACTTTTGATTTTGATTATGAATAACTACTCTGTCACGGTATTTAATGAAAAATTAACACACGCAAAAAAATATTGGTTACAGAAAGGTAAAGATTACTTAGTACCTATCAAAAAGTATAAAGCGATGAGGATGTAAATTTAAACAAAGGTCATCCATCCAAAGGTTGTCTTGAAAAAATCGCTTTTAGCGATAAGGCCGCCCATTGTGTCACCCTATGTAATGTTTTCTTCATCTATATTTTCTGTCACTTGTATGGTGTACATAATAAAGAGTATTCTATTCTATAACTCATAATGTAATATAACACAAAATGAGGTGAGAAACCGACCTTAGTCGATAAAAAAGAAGAACGACCCAGCTATCATAAAAAAGTCGTCGCAATTTTTTTGAATGAAATGAAAAAAATGAATCCAAATGAATCAAAGAATTTACAAATAATATTCGTAATTTGATTCAAAGAAATCAAGCATTTAATAAAAATGTGAATCATTGTTGACTTTTTCCTTTAGTTTGTTGTTCGTCATTATTTCGCGGTAATGGATTCTTTCTAGCGTCACTAACGTATGGTATAATAAGTAACAAAACAGTGTGTCGTTCATCATCATATTATTATCATCATGTCAGCTTACAGACGTCCACTGCTGGACATAGGCTTCCCCCCTTTTTATTTTTTAAATGAAAACTTCTTTAGCATCGTTGTGATTTGAAAGTTTATGAAACGAAAAAGCGGCAGTAAAAAGAGACAAACACATAAATTCATGGTTCTGTCTCTTTATACTGTCTCTTCGTCTCATTATCTTGATGCCAACATTTATGAAGGTTTCATTTCTACCACGTGTGAATTGCACACATGTATTTTTTTTGGATGGGAGATCATCAAATGACTTCTCCTGTGCTGGGCGGAGCGGAAGGGAGTGTCAGACTCTTACTGACTAAAATCCACCCGTGATCCTTTGTGCCCTTTTGCGTTCCAGGGCCGCGGTGACTCTTTCCAACAAATTCCACAACCCTGGACATAGGCTTCCCCGTTCGTGTCGCTACAACAACCGGTCCTGGGCGTCTGTCATCCATCGGCTACCCGCGACCCTCACCAGGTCTTCGTTCCACCTCATGGGTGACTTTCCAACGCTATGTCTTACGGGTACGCGGTCACTACAGAACTTTTTGGTCCCATCGACCATCTGTTCTGCGAGCAAAGCGGATATTTTTTTTCCTAAATAAAAACGAGTTCAATTCCTCGCCTAAAACACTGAGTTTTAAAAATTTACCTACCTAGAATAAAATATTCAGTTTTCATCAAATAAAGTTTTGGTGTGTTTTTAATGGCCTAATGTAGGGTTGCCATCCGTCCGGGTTTCCCCGGATTTGTCCTAGTTTGGAGGGCGTCCGGGGAGCGTCCGGGCGGGGTTTTCAAAGGTGTCCTGGTATTAACCGGACATTTTTTGTGTCTAGGCATCCTTCATTGATTGAAAATTTGGAAGATAAGCAACAAACAACAACTCTTCGATTTAGGTTTGATGATCCATTTGTTATTGAGCATAGATTTTGCTATCGTTTTTTACAAAAAGCTTTTTATGATATTAAAGAACCAGTTGTAGATGTTGACTTGCGACCACTTACCTAATGATTGTTATGGTAATTGGACTATGGAAGTGTGTGTGGTGGAATGATTATATTCGTTCTGTTGGTTTGAAACGGAAGCAGTTATATCTTAACGGTCCATCGTCCATCAAATGTATTTAACTTCACAACACAATTGGACAGGTCCACTCAAATCTGTGTGGTCCTCAAAAGACCACTTCAGACACTGATTTACATGGTCCTCATATAACGTATTGTGAATGTGAGGACCATGTAGATCGCTATGTTAGGGGTTCATTTCATGTTAGTCTGGCGGTTTGAGTTCTTTATGTGGCCTACCCAAATGCCCTTACTTTAGTATTGATCGTCAAATCGACGAGCTCCTTAAAGTTCTAAGTTTGAGCTACACGATAACTGACAAATGCTTGCACTGTCTGGACAGGTCAACTCAAATCTGTGTGGTACTTTCCTCAAAATACCACTTCAGACATCAACATACATGGTTCTCATGTGATTTGACCAGTAGAATTGTATGGACTTCAAAAGAGACTGATCTCTGAGTTTGTTTCGGTGTTTCTTCTCAGGGTAGTCAGCTAGGAAACACCGGCCTCATCTAGTTATAACGACCAAAAATATTGACGTGTAAAAGTGTTATTTACAACCTACTTACAAAATAAATATCATTTATCATTTAATCACACATCCTCCGAACATTTTTTTTTTTTTTTTTCAAAGCGCTCAGTCTCTCAGCTCAATTTTAATAATTGACTTTTTGCGAGTAAAATGTGTATAAAAAAGCTGCTTTTTTAAAAACATTCTGTATAATAAAACGGATGAGTTATTTTATGTTTGAATGCACTAATATTTAGAAGTAGGTACAACTCCGATTAGAAAAAATCGATTTGCATTTGATAACCTGATTATGCATAACGAAGTTTATACGGTACTAACATCGCCCCGCGGTTTCACCCGCGTAGTTCCCGTTCCCGTGGGAATATGGGGGGGGGGAACGACGAGTGCAACCATGGCGCAAATATAGTCTTGTAAAGGATTTTTTTTTAATGGGGAATCATCAAAAGACTTCTCCCACTCTGAGCGGAGTGGATGGGAGTGTCAGACTCTTCTATACTAATATTATAAAGCTGAAGAGTTTGTTTGTTTGTTTGAACGCGCTAATCTCAGGAACTACTGGTTCGAATTGAAAAATTCTTTTTGAGTTGAATAGACCATTTATCGAGGAAGGCTTTAGGCTATATATCATCACGCCTAAGCCAATAGGAGCGGTGCAGCGATAAAGAATGTTTTAAAATCGGGGATTCCACGGGGACGAAGTCGCGGGCAGCAGCTAGTATTAACTAAAACCCATCCGTGTTCCACCTAATGCTCGCCGCGTTCCAGGGCCCCAAATCTGCTATTTTTGTAAATTTGGCATTCCAACACGATCCCATTGTCATTAAGCTAAAAGTTATAAAGGTCGATCATTGGTCGGTCAATGGTCTCGTAATACTTTTTAATAACCGAGCTATTTAAAGCAATGACTGCACAGTGACGTTCTAATGGTAGGTCACTGATCAAAGGAACAGTAAAAATTTTAGCAGATTACCGCTGTTATTCATTTGTCATTATGTACGACATTATCATTCTATGCCATTTCATTCAATTGAGTGTCAATGGTTGACCATTGGAAAGTCATAGTGACGCTTTTATGTTAGTAGATTACCAAACTTGTCAAAATCAACCATTATGAAATCAATGATAGATCATTCTGACACTATTGTAATAGCAGACTTGAGTAGGGAAGGTGACTCTTTCGAACAAATTTTGTAGCCTTCACTGTGTTCAGTTTTAAATCATATTAAATAATCATTGAGCTTATTTCAAAGTGGACTTCAGAAACCACGTATTAGCAACAAATTCCTAAGATAAAATTGAAGTTTTAAATCATTTTTAATAATCATTGAGCTTATTTCAAAGTGGACTTCAGAAACCACGTATTAGCAACAAATTTTTTGAGATTAAAATTGAAAAGAAGCCAAAAACAAAAGAAGTTCCTTACCTTCCTGTTTATTTATTAATTCACATATTACACACAAACTCAATGTAAATACTGATAAAAAATAACGAAGCATTTTAATAAATAATTAGTACGTAATTATGTATTTAAATACGACCGACCCGCAAAGGAGATACGGCAAGACTAAATATATATGTATGTATGCTATGGAGTTTGTTTCGTATGATAAGCGACACAATATTTCTACTGGACAACGTTGAACACGTGTATTTAGCACTAGCTTCTGCCCGCGACTTTGTCCGCGTGGAATAGTTACTTTACCCCCATTTTGAAAATCTCAGCGCGATCGGTTTAAAATTGACAAAGTTTCATACAAAAACTTTCATCCTCTATTTTATCCCTTTGGGGGTAGAATTAATCAAAATCCTTTCTTAGCGGATGCCTACGTTATAACATCTACCTGCATGCCAAATTTCAGTCCGATCCGTTCAGCGGTTTGGGCTGTGCGTTGATAGATCACTATGTCAGTCAGTCAGTCACTTTTGAGTTATATATATTTAGATTGTATTAAAACTAGTATCTCGACCCGGCTTCGCACGGGTGCAATGCTGTAAAAAGTCATCATCTGCCTAGCCTTTTCCCAACTATATTGGGGTCGGCTCCTAGTCAAGCCGGATTCAGCTGAATACCAGTATTCTACGTGGAGCGGCTGCCTACCAGACCTCCACAACCCAATAACTGGGGAACACCGTACTTCTTGGCAAGACTGGTGTCAGATTTTCTGGCTTCTGAAAATCCGTAACGCCTAGACCAACGGCTTAACGTGCTTTCCGAGGCACGGAGAAGTCTCGTTATATTAAGGTGGTCACCCATCCACAGAGCAACCTCGGCAAGCGTTGCTTAACCTCGAAGATCGACCCGTGCGGCTGTTATGATGTAGCCACGAGCTCCACTGCAATGCTGTGAAAAGTAAAGGATAAGAAATGGTTATTGTGGGTTTTCCCTAAGATATAGACATACATATATCATCGAGGACTTTTTTGTAGATCTTTTAAAGGTGTACAATACTGTAGTACATTATTTTGATCTATCTCGTAGGGTTCAGCCAGCGTTTGCAATGTAAGCAAAAAAAAATGTGTTTATTTAGGTACGCCATCACATTAGAAACTTCTAAAGTTATCAGTGTTTCTTTATTTTATTGAATCACTCTATCTATTGAAATAAAAAATCATGTCAAAATCCGTTGCGTAAAGATCTAAGCATACATAGGGACAGACAGACAGCGAGAAGCGACTTTGTTTTATACTATGTAGTGATGTAGGTGGAATCATCCATCTTCGATACACGACCGCGCCACGTGTGCTCACAATCTGCCTAGCCCTTTCAACAATCTTTGGGTTAATCTCTAGTCTAAAGCCGGACGCTTTTATGGTGCCCGTCTTTTTGCATCCCTCTCACATATTTGTATTATTTCAACATTAATTATTATACCTAAACATTACAACTTTATAACAATTATTATTTTTAAAAGAATTTCCGTGGAGTTTCTTGCACGTTCTTCTCCATAGAGATCTACGCTTTGGAACGTGCAGATAGCTCCACCTCTTTCGACTTTACAATTCAAAAGTGCCTGTAAAGGGTTTAATTGAAAAAAATGCTTTGAATCTCATCATGATTGAGCAACAAACATCAATCCATCCAAAATTTTGCATTTATATTTTATTTACCCACGTCCGTGTGTCACTGCGGGGTGCCAACTGTAAACCAGCGCTGGGTGTCTGACGCCCAGCAAATGTGAGATGGTAACCCTTTCGGAATGGCACGCTCAGCACAATTTTAATCTTTATCGTTGTTATGTTTTTATTGATATTATTTTTTACTTTGTATTTTGTAGCTGTTGTGTTGTGTCTGTGTCGAATAAATGTTTTCTATTCTATTCATATTAAGACTAATAATAATATATATTCAAATTAGGCTCCTTCAAGATTCAAAGCATTTTTATTTCAAACTAGCTTCTGCCAGCGACTTCGTCCGCGTGGAATAGTTACTTTACCCCCGATTTTGAAACTCTCAGCCCGATCGGTTTAAAATTGACAAAAGATAGACATGCTGTTTCGGGATGTTTTTTAGATAATTTTATGTAGATGACTTCTTCCGTTTTCCCAAAATTTTCCTTCACTGCTCTGCTCCTATTGATTGTAGCGAGATGAAAAGTATACTATAACCTGCCCAGGAGTATGAAGAATAATTGCACCAAGTTTCGTTAAAATCGGTCGAGTAGTTTTTGTTTCTATAAAGAACATACAGACAGACAGACAGACAGACAGACAGACAGACAGACAGAAAGACAGACAGACAGACAAAAATTTTACTGATTGCATTTTTGGCACCAGTATCGATCACTAATCACCCCCTGATAGTTATTTTGAAAATATATTCCTTGTACAGAATTGACCTCTCTACAGATTTATTATAAGTATAGATAAACCAGCGCTTTTTTAGCGCCTTACAACCAGTACTTTTGGAACGTCTACATTTATGTACAACAACACAGCCACCCAGAAACGACCGCCCGTCACCACTTCCAAGTGTTTTAGTTGGTAAAGGAAGTGGTGCAATGGACTCTCTAACAATCCAACTCTATCTGGGGAGAATGAATGCTTGAATTTTTCGGTTTACTACTGACTAAAATCCTACAGTCGAGAATCCCGGGCCTCCAGCTCTCCTTGAGCTGGAGGCCCGGGATTCTCGACCCGAGATTCATGTACAATAACGCGCCACTTCCGAATGGACCGATCTTATTATAATTTTTATATTCACCTTATATAACTTTAGATCCGGCTATCATTTGTAGGCGTTACGGATTGTCCGAAGCAAGAAAATCAGAATAGTCTTGCCAAGAATGCCATGTTACCCAGTTAATAGGTTATGGAGCTGAGATAGGCAGGCTTTCCACATAAAATACTGGTATTCAGCTGAATCCGTTTTGATTGGAAGCCAATGTAGTTGGAAAAAGGCCAGGCAGAAAAATTACATCAACAGTTTTAGCATACATTCAATTCTAGTACGTAGTTTCTTAACAACTATTAAAATAACACATTAAGTCGTGATATAAAACATTATACTTACATGACGTAATCCCAACCATTTACCTTATTCATTTAACTTTGAAATGATATGTTAATCAATTAGGGTTTTTCAGAAATGTCGCCAGTCATCAGAGTGGCAGCTTTGTGGCGTTAGGTCCAGGCCTCCTGTATATTTTAAGATGATCACCCATCCACAGACCGACCTCGGCTTTCGTTGCTTAACCTTGAAGATCGATCAGGGCGCCAAGTCTACTATTTTTATAAATGTGTCATTCCAACACGATCCCATTGTCATTTTGCTAAAAGTTCGTAATCTGCTGAATTTGTAATGGTCGATCATTGGTCAGTCAATGGTCTCCGAAGACTTTTTGATAACCGAGCTATTAAAAGCAATGACTGCAGCATGTTCTAATGGTAGGTCACTGATCAAAGGAACTGTCAAAATTTTATCAGATTACCGCATACGTCTGCCATTCATTTGTGATTATGTACGAGATTACCATTCTATGCCATTTCTTTCAATGGAATGTCAGTGGTTGACCATTGGAAAGTCATAATGACGCTTTTATATTAACTTGTCAAAATCAACAATTATGAAATTAATGATAGACCATTCTGAGACTATTGTATTTTGAGAGAGAGATTGTCAAAGGTCTACAAATGATAGCCGGGACTAACGACTTAACGTGCATTCCGAGGCACGGAAGATTCTCGGTATGTTAAGATGATCACCCATCCACATACCGACCTCGGCAAGCGTTGCTTAACCTTGAAGCTCGATCAGTGTGGCTGCTATATTGTTATTCTTTAGCCACGAGCTGTCGATGTAATGAATGTCCTCGTATACTTACACTTCATTTTGTGGCGTCGACTGAGTAAAAGTTACAATTTTCCTTCAAAATATAATTATTATGTCCTAATCAAGATTACCCGTTATCCAAATTTCATCATAATACAGTATGTTAAATGACAGAGGGCGTTCCCTTAAATTCGTTAATCTATATCATTAATAGATTAAAATAAAAATATCAGAATAGAAAAATAAGCATAAAATAATCCGAATTACAAAAAAAAAAATGACAATAAAAACCAAAATAGTAGCGCGGAATAGTACCTACTCGTAGTAGCAATGCCCAAACCGGCAAGTACGCGTGTACAGAGTGTTTTTTTAACGTATCAATTTAACATTTTTAGTGAATATTTTAATATTAAAAAAAATAAAAACATTTTGTTTTCGAATGGTAATATTTTTTTATCATAAATATGGATGCTATTGCGGGTTAACGGGAACGCCCTCTGTTAGTTAACATACTGTATATTATGTATTAATCGTTTATTTTTTTATGACTCTCCAATTTTTGTACTTTGATCCAAATTAGGAGGCAAACGACCTCTGTCCTTGCAAGAAAAAACAACTCGGCAGCATTCGTGATTCAACCAGAATATATATTTTTTACTAGGTACAATGCTAAAAAACTCATGCTCAGAAACTGGTAAAAAAACTAACAGAATTTTTACATTCTAAAAAAAAGGTTTGAATATTCGAAGTAGGCTGTTTGCCACGATGCATTTGCGACGTCGACTTATGATTAAAAAAAAAAAAAACTTGGTGCTGGCAATTTGACAGCGGAGCAACGGCGTCAAAATTTTTGTTCAATATTTAATCAAAATCATAATGTGTGAACTACGCGATACGGGAACAGTTGCATTATTCAAGTTTGTAAAAAATGAAGCTTTAGTAAAAAGATATAGACGTTGCCGCCTTCTCAATCTGATACAACACGTTGATATTTTTGGCAAATACAAGTCGAATTACTGTGAATTGAATCGTTCAAAACTTTTTACTAATACTGCTGCAATTTCCATAACTGCTATATCATCAACGGAATGTAAAGTCACAGATGGCAATGGAAATATCCAGTATGATGTATGTTCGTCTCCCAGAAGTGGATATTCGAAATTAAGTCGGTTCTCTATGTCGCCAAAATTCTCTGGATCACATTTTAGTTCAGAAATAATGTCACGGTGGGCAAACAAGAACAGACTGTGTAGAAGAGATTAGTTCAAGTGCTTTGAGACCGAAATAATGTGTTGTGTTTGTGAAACTTCAATAAAATGTATAAATGGTTTTGAGTTTGTTTGACTTTTGCTCGAGTCTGTTGTTTACTTTTAACTCTTCGCATGTAATCATCTGCCTAGCCATTTCCCAACTATATTAGGGTCGGCTTCCGTCAAACCTAAACCTGCCTAAACCAACCCTAATCTCTTTAAAGTTAGAGTGAACAGGCTTCTTCTGGGTAAGCTCATTCCATCGTAGACTTTGTCTCTGTCACCTGTGACCTAGACTAGAGTCAAGAGCAAATCCATTTCACAATAAAAAAAAAACCGGATTCGGCTGAATACCAGTTTCACTACATAGTATAAAACAAAGTCGTTTCCCGCTGTCTGTTTGTCCCTATGTATGCTTAGATCTTTAAAACTACGCAACGGATTTTGATGCGGTTTTTTTAACAGATTGAGTGATTCAAGAGGTTTTTATGTATAATATAGAAGAGAAACACTGATAACTTTAGAGGTTTCTAATGTGATGTCGTAAATTAACAAATTTTTTGTGCTTACATTGCAAAAACTGCCTGAACCCTTTTTTTTTCTGGATGGGAAATCATCAAATGACTTCTCCCGCTCTGGGCGGAGCGGAAGGGAGTGTCAGACTCTTACTGACTAAAACCCACCCGTGATCCTTCTTGTGCCCTTTGCGTTCCAGGGCCGCGGGTCGCTAGGTTTTAACCGACTTCCAAAAAAGGAGGTAACTCATAACTTTTTACTGGGTATACCATACCAATTTTGATAATTCTATTCATATTCGAAAGCTGATGCGTGTCATGTGGCCATTTAAATTTGAGTGAGATCTGACGACAAATATTTGAGTTATACCTAATAAAGCGTGGCTTCGACTACATTGATGATTTTTTCGTTCTCTGTTGTCGATGTCAAATGAAAAAACAAAAAAAAAAAACTGTATAAGATGATTTAAAAGAGCATTTTAGTATCTCGAGGTGGTCTAGTTTGGTCAAGATCACATTAAAAACGGCGATAGGAAACGGAATTTTTCAATAAATGATAGCAAATCTTCCGGGTTTACTGAAATCACAATGTCTGTTTATTCTTTACGCTAATTTCGGAAGTCGGTGTTCGTAAAACGAAGGAACAACCAAAAACACCGACTTCCGAAATTAAAGTTATTTTATATACATATTTTGTGTTTTTTATTTAGAAGTCGCTTGTAAATTTTTGTAAAAAGTTGTTTTATTTTTCACCCCACTGCTAAACGTATAAATCACTGCATCTGTGTTATAAACTGGTGTAAACAATAAACAGACACGTTTATTATTTACACTTTCGGAAGTTGGTGTTCAAAAAAAAAACAACGAAGAAACAACCAACAACACCAACTTCCAAAATTAAAGTTATTTTAGGTATACATTTTTTATTTTTTAGATTATTTTTAGAAGTCGATTATATTTTTAAATCATCAAATGACTTCTCCCGCTCTGGACGGAGCGAAAGGGAGTGTCAGACTCTTACTGACTAAAACCCACCCGTGATTCTTTTAGGGCCCTTTGCGTTCCAGGGCCGCGGTGACTTTTTCGAACAAATTCCGCAAGATGGAACCAACCTTCAAATCACGAAAAACAATCAGCTTCAGCTGTGCAGTAAAAATGTATGGGGCTGCTGATTTCTTATTTATTATTTCTGGGTTTGTTTGATAGTAAAAAGTTGTTCATAATGATGACCTTAAATAACCCCTTTGGGAAATGAATACCTCATGCTGAAAGGAACCGACGTTATATTTCTCTGCTGTAACAGTCACCCGATTACCAGCCATGCCAAAGCCATACCATGCCGTGCCGTGTCGTCTGGGTTCAGCTAAAGCCAAAGTCACAGCCTCAGCCAAAACCACAGTCATAACAACCAAGTACGCCACGGCAGCCACAGCAAAGAGAAAGTCAACTGTCTAGCACGCCATGTCAGCGGGTCGACCTCACGCGATGGGCGTTACCGAGCGGCGATACCTTCCTCAATTCAGAGTAGGGGGTAAACTTATAAATACATATGTCGCGCAGCGCTTTTTGTGGATTATTCTTGATCTTAGAGAACTTAGCCTAAGCCGAAACTCTGTTCGACTGCAATTTAAATCTATACTTATAATAAATCTGTAGAGAGGTCAATTCTGTACAGGGAATATATTTTCAAAATAACTATCAGGGGGTGATTAGTGATCGATACTGGTGCCAAAAATGCAATCAGTAAAATTTTTGTCTGTCTGTCTGTCTGTCTGTCTGTCTGTCTGTATGTTCTTTATAGAAACAAAAACTACTCGACCGATTTTAACGAAACTTGGTGCAATTATTCTTCATACTCCTGGGCAGGTTATAGTATACTTTTCATCACGCTACAATCAATAGGAACAGAGCAGTGAAGTAACTATTCCACGCGGACGAAGTCGCTGGCAGAAGCTAGTAATAAATAAATAGCTACAATCAAGAAAATAGTTTTTCGCTATCCCCTGTTTCACTGCCTATATTTTTTCCAACACGTTTCTGTGATAAAACCTGTCAGACCACAAAAGAGAAGTATTACGCATAGTAAACCTTCCATACGGTTGTTGTTTGTAAGTAAATATGCTGAAGTACATCGCACACCTCCATCCTACCACCAGAGTATTGAACGGGAATCAGGACCTGCGCAGTGCAGCTAGCTGTTCTAGACTAGACTCCCTTTGTGCAATGCCGCAGTGCGCCACCCGCCGCCTGCCGAGCGAGACGAGTTGCTGCTCCGAGCTGCCGCCGGGGCTCCGGTCTCTGGAGCCCTAGGCATATACTTTCTACCGTGTGTCATAGGATCTAAAATGAAGGTAAGTGTGTTAATCTCTTCTGGCTTTACAATTATTGTGACAGCTGGAATGGATGGCGTTCTAACGTTCAAAATATAAATGGCAGTTGAGAGCATGGCATGCTCGCTCAAATGTTTCGCTGATGGTGGCGTGTGTGTTGGATCATTCGGTTCCCTTCAAAATGGTTGAGCTAAATGGTGCCAATACACGCGTCATGTTCGTGAACGGGCGCCGTCGGTTGAGACTGGTGAAAATGCCACTGACTTGTTTTAATCATTATACTTTGAATTGTTTTTATAGTTTACTTTTTTTTATTTGCATTGTCCTCACATATAGAAGGATTTACATCCTTCTAAGGATGTAACAAAAGTTATGTAATACAGAACATGATTTAAAAGAGTGTCCGTGGAGTTTCTTGCACGTTCTTTTCCATAGAGATCTACGCTTTGGAACGTGCAGATAGCTTCACCTCTTTCGACTTGACAATTCAAAAGTGCCTGTAAAGGGCTTAATTGAAATAAATGCTTTGAATCTTGAATCTTGTTCTGGAGTACGAATAGAACGTATCAGGGAAGAACGGGTTTTAAGGGAGGAGGCGTATATTTGGTTACAGTGGTTGTAAAAAAAAACAATGGCCCTATGTATACATTTATGTGCGCGTAACTCGACAAACTGTTCTGCCCCCCTAGCCAAATTGATAATCTGCAATCGTTAACGCTAGTCGAAAACGAATCAAATGTATGAGAATGTAACATCTCAATGTTAAGTCACGTGGTTAGAACAAACGAATTGACAATTCGTAGCCATGTTCATATCGTTCAAAATGATAGAATGAATTGTTATCGTTTCTACAATGTTCAACGCTACATCCTTTGTTAAAATGTTTAAACTGAATGTTTAAAGCCGTTTAAACAGAGTTTAAATTTTAACCTGTTTGATGTTTGTAGGATAAATCGCCACTTCGCCAGAGACTAAAGAATAGGTCGTTTTTCTAAATACATTGTAGAACGAGCGGCCGACTCAGGCGCGTCAACATGGCTACCAACTTATCGTGTTCTACAGTTGCTGACACCGAGACGTTACCGATTGGAGAATAGAATTCGACACGAAACGTTTGTAACTTGGCTAGGGGGGCTGAACTGTTACCCCCAGATAGAGAGGCATGATCGACCTCAGCGTGTGGCTTGTGACGTATGCAATTTTTCATCAATGTTTTCTTAAGACGTTATCACGTACAATTATCGTCCGTAAAACGACTTCTCGTAAACTGTTCCAGGTGGCTGGTGGTCGAGCAGCTCTTCAGATGACATCTGGAGCTCTAGATCGGTCGATAGTCATCTTTGTGAGCCAGCATCTGCAGCCCCGAAGTGTAAAACAAGAAGGCGAGTGTTTATTGCTTCATTTCAAAGTTAACATTTTGCATTTATTCACTAGCAGCGCCCCGCGGTTTCACCCGCGTAGTTTCCGTTCCCGTGGGAATACGGGGATTAAATATAGCCTATATTACTCAGGGTGAATGTAGCTTTCTAATGGTGAAAGAATCTTTGAAATCAGTCCAGTAGTTTTTGAGTTTATTGATTACATACAAAAATATAAAAATACAAATCTTTCCCCATTATAATATTATTATAGACTATGACATGGGTGCAATGTAGATACGAATGTTTTATCTACTGTAATATTCATATATATACATATAAACCTTCCTCTTGAATCACTCTATCTATTAAAAACCGCGTCAAAATCCGTTGCGGAGTTATAAAGATATAAGCAGATATAGGGACAGAGAAAGCCCATTCTCTCTCGTAGAGAGGAGGCCTGTGTCCCAGCAGTGGGAACGTTACAAGGCTGATTACGCTATTATGCTTATATTTATTAATTCATCTATTTATTTTTAACTACTCCAGAAATTTAATTATCGTATTTATTTATTTAACTAGCTTCTGTCCGCGACTTCGTCCCCGTGGAATCCCCTATTTTAAAACATTCTTTAACGCTGCTCCGCTCCTATTGGCTTAAGCGTGATGATATATAGCCTAAAGCCTTCCTCGATAAATGGTCTATTCAACCCAAAAAGAATTTTTCAATTCGAACCAGTAGTTCCTGAGATTAGCGCGTTCAAACAAACAAACAAACAAACTCTTCAGCTTTATAATATTAGTATAGATTATCGTATTATTTATTCATTCGCACATCAAACAGGTATATTGAACACGTATAAGGTACCTATTAGTAGGTACTGTGACATAGCTTTTCAAATTCTTACAAAACATTATCCATTTTTCAGGTCCTCGGTGCCCGAGTGTCCTCATCACTGAAGACTGCTGATCTGCCAAAATACAGCTGCGTCCAGCAATGGGGATTGTCCCACCGATGGGGTGTAAGTGGCTCCAACAGCACCTGCAGAGCCAAAGTCAACCTCACCTGCCCGCGGCGCACCCTGCTGAAAATACCAACGAGGCTCTGACGCATCTCCTCATCAGGAAATGACCAGGGGACGCTCTTATGGGGAGATAATATTATAAAACTGCGATTAAACATTTTGTTCCCGGCAGTAGCAAAATGTTTTAGTCGCAGTTTTTTTTTTTTTCGTTTACGTTTTCAAGAATGTGATTAATTAAGTCATTTAATACTTAACTCGTTGAACAAAAAAGAAAAAAGACAAATCGATCCGAACTCTAGTTTGACATCTCGACATGTAAGAGAAAATACTCAGGGGCGGATCTAGAAGGAAAGGTTCAAATGAACATTTTATGGGTTTGGTTGAGGGGGAACGTGGCCTCAGATTGGAAAATGGTCGTTTGAGGTTTTTCTTGCCTAACTTTGATCCGCGTCTGTTAGTAGGTAAAAAAGACTTAAATAATCTAGCTATTCCATTAAACAACTTCAACAAGCAAAATATAAATGAATGAAAAATTAATTAAACCATAAAAATGTATGGAAAATCGTTTTATTTGGATATCCCTTCCTGAATCTGTTGGATGCAAGAAGTAGAACAGTGGTGGCCGAGTGGTACCGGCCCCCCGACTTAAGAATTGTAGGTCACGGCTTCAAACCCGGTTAGGTGCATTACTTTGTGTAATTAACTTCATCACCACTGCTTTCAAAACGGTGAAGGGAAACATCGTGAGGCACCCGGCATGTCCTAGAACCAAGAATTTGAAGACATGTGACATTCACCAACCTGCACTGGGCCCGCGTGGTGGATTACGGCCCATTCTCTCTCCTAGAGAGGAGGCCTGTGTCCCAGCAGTGGGAACATTAAAAGGCTGATTATGCTTATGTAAGAAGTACAGAGCTGATTGAGGTGGAGATCTATCAGTTTAGGTGCGCGTGTGGATGATGACTTTCAGTTGAAATTATGGTTAGGACAGACATTATCGTGCCGTGAAAAGTACGTAACACTGTTAGACCCAGCTGTAATTTGTAGATTATTGTTTCTGTGTTGAGCTTCTCAACTACTGACTAAGGCTTGCACTGACTGGACAGGTCTACTCAGACTTGTGTGGTACTTTCTTCAAAAGACCACTTCAGACGTCAACCTACATAGTTCTCATAAGATTTGACCAGTACAATGAAGAATGTTAACTAATTTTGATTATTAGCACTCCATATTCTCTGTCAAAAATAAAAAATACTAGTGAAAGAATTACTTCGATACGTCAATTAGTTTCCGATTTAGAAGTAAAACAAGTTGCAACTCCACGACGCGGGCTGCCGGTGACGGTGTGACGTCATCGTACAACACGCTCAGTCTGGCTCACTCAGTCCGCTCGCGGTCGCGCGCCTTTACAGTCGAAATTATACCTAAATACTTTTTAAAATGTCCATTCCAAATACTAGGAAATCATGTGTTGTGCCTAACTGTAAAAATACAACTACCAATTCGCCGGAAAAGTTGTTTTTTCTCCTCGCTTCGACGATGAAGTCACATTAAAAATGCTATAGTATGTTTACAGCCATCTCTGCTGGCAGAACATTCTTCGCAGGTTACATTTAAAACTTATTGATCCTTATCATTGCATTCTAAACTGCAATGATAAGGTGTGGTACGTACGCGGTGTTCTGGCGTGATTCTACATTTAACCATACATACATCACCTACTCTTTTTACTGCAACATAACCAATAGAATCATCGCCACAGCTCTCTTGCCGATCTGAAATAAGTATCAAATAAAAATAAATGGCCTTACGTATTTTGTTAGTAAAAAAATTACAAATAAAAAAAAAGTTTTAATACATCTCTAACGTTCAATCCACTACATCTACATCCTAAGTACCTATCCTACTTCCTTTTTTTTTTTTTTTTTTTTTTGGATGGGAAATCCTCAAATGACTTCTCCCGCTCTGGGCGGAGCGGAAGGGAGTGTCAGACTCTTACTGACTAAAACCCACCCGTGATCCTTCTTGTGCCCTTTGCGTTCCAGGGCCGCGGTGACTCTTTCGAACAAATTCCGCAACCCTAGCAGGCACCGACCCTATGGGGCCCCGTCTTCTTTGCTGACGGCTCTTTGAGGCGCGCGTGGAACACGACGCGCCGTCGACTCGGGCCTGGTTGCTATCGGACGGCGAGCCACCCATAGCTCGCCATCCGCAGGCCCGCGCCTACGGTGGCCGGGAATCGCCCTGCGTTTCCCGACGCCCGGGGCGTCTTCTTCTGTTGCGGCGGCTGGGACGTGAGGTTTCCCTCTCACGCACGCGTTCCGCCTCCTCCTTCGCTAGCATTACCTACTGCTTAGGAGAAGGAGGCGACCGCTTCCCATGCCTCCTCGCTCCGGACCATGGCTTGAACCAGGGCCGGACGCGAGAGGTCGCCGCCGCCGATCGCCTCGACGAGGACACGGCGGTGCTCCGCCCAAGCAGGGCAGACCTCCACCGTATGCTCCACCGTGTCCGCCGGGCGATCCACACAGTGATGACACCCGGACGTGTCCTCCCGCTGGATCCGACACAGGTACCTCCCGAAACAGCCGTGTCCGGTGAGCTATCCTACTTCCTACTAATATTATAAATGCGACAGTTTGTGATCTTTCACGCAAAAACTACTGAACGGATCTGGACAAAGTCTGGAATAACACGTAGGCTACTTTTAATCCTGGGAAAATGTACAGTTCCCGAGGGAAACGGGGGCGAAGCTGCTGGCGGAAGCTAGTTTGCAATAAATCAATGTACATATGTATTCATTTAAATTTACTAAGAAGAGCGGAACCTACCTTTATATACATATGTACCTACCTATAGCTACAAAACTATAATACATATTTGTTGTCTTAACGTAAAATTTAATGGTAGGTAGGTACTTCTACTATTTGAGTTGCATTCTTCCAGTACGATATTAGTTGGGTATTTTGTTTAGATAAAACAATTTAGAACAGATAAACTATTAAGCTTAAGTAGTAGCAAGGAAAGTTTACTTAGGTAGGTATTTTTGCATTTTATTCGTTTTAATAAAACAATAATAAATTATTATTCATTTTTATTCTCGAATTTCGGCGGCAACGGAATCACTATTTGTTGATAAATAATGCGCAACCATTAATCCATCTATTTTAGGTAGATTATCCGATTGCCCTTTTTCGAATCCTTCATCCATTTATTAATCGAATAATATTTACTATTATTAGACTATTAACGTAATACGCGGAAGAAAACACAACAAAATACTGCGCAAGCTATTACACCCACTATAACCGCTGGCCCCTGCATACGAAGCGGGCCGTGGCCCGCGAGGCGCGTTGTAACATGACGTCATAGGCGTCACGTGACTGTAAGCGGGTCTCGATATTTTTCGAAACTTTGAATGCCTATAAAATCAAAACTACTAGGTATTTTTGACTACAATAAAAACTAGTGTATTTGTATACATACAGGCTTTACTGAGACAAAATCACGCGATTTGGCATACCTAGTAACATTCTTCATTGTTTGGACTTTAAAAGAGACTTCACCTCTAGAGTTTGTTTCGGTGTTTCTTCTCAGGGTACCCGGCTAGGAATCGCCGGATTCAACTAGCTTATAAAGGTCTGCGGTAAGATAGATTTCAGAGGACACAAATTCAGGTGTAAAATGAAAGACGGGGTCAGTGCCTGCTAGGGTTGCGGAATTTGTTCTAAAGAGTCACCGCGGCCCTGGAACGCAAAGAAACAAGAAGGATCACGGGTGGGTTTTAGTCAGTAAGAGTCTGACACTCCCCCCCGCTCCGCCCAGAGCGGGAGAAGTCATTTGATGATTTCCTATCCAGGAACCTATTAGTACATTCACTACGGCGATAGTTTAATACATTACATAAGCTTGTCAGTACCGTTAGCTCTTGAAGCTTAGTGTGTTGTTACTAAGATAGATGGCAGAACAAACAAATCCAGGGGTAAAACGATAAAACGAATCATCACACCCTCATATAATTTAGGCTACTTAGTTTTGTAGTAAAAGAAGATTTTCTGTAACAACTATGATTACAGGTTCATCAGCTTTCCACAGTTTTTTTTATTAAAAACAACACAGAATATTTTCAAAATTGCAACATCCTCAAGTTCCAACGTGGCCGACACACACCCCAAAGTATTGATCCACATTCGTGACCTGCGCTTTGCACTCAGAATGTTCTAGACTAGGTTTCCTTTGTGTCCTCAGTGCCCTACCTGACGTCTCGAGTGCATCACGAGTTGTTCTTTGAAGCTGGTCTGCTGCTTCGGACTCTGCAGCCCTAGAACAGTACGTTTTCTGCTTTAAAGACCAAGGTATGTATTTAAATTAAGTGTTCTTGATTTAGTTTTGAGGTGGATTAGGTCGTTTTAAACTTGTTCATTCGTTTGGTGAGAAATTATATCATAAAATCACCTTGGCAAGTTAGAAACGGGTCCCAACTTGGCACAGCCTGTGTCTTACTGACCCAAATATTACACAGTGTTAATGAATTGACGTTTTCTGCTAGCGCTGCGTGTCATTTTTCTATTTCTGCATTCCTCTTAATGAGAGGTTTATCAGCCAGCAATAGAAACTTTATGAACTCATTATGCTGTGCTGACGTTGCGACCTGCCGATGTTACATATAATCTTTGACTTATTTCGTATTTGTGCACAAAATGGCCGCGGCTGCATATTTTTTGTCCATCCTACTTTGTGTCCCATTATTTCGGAATGTAGTCCTCTTTCTCATTCCAAACGTTTTTGTATTCAGCGTTTTTTATGCGATCTTGGTGAATTTTAGCAGCCATGTAAATTTTTTGCAATTTTTAAGTAGCTGCTTGACCCAATTTAAAAAATGTACTAAATTATTGATCATTGTCATGTCCCACTCATTTTAACATACTAATAATGCTCAACTTCCACATTAACAGCATGATGATTCCTTGAGCAAACATTAAAAAATGATGGTATTCTGTTCCAGGTCTTTGTGAGAGATGTCATCAGGCTCTCGTCTTCTGTGGCTGATGTGACAAGATGCAGGCACTGCGAGTCGACTTCCAGCGACTTTCCCCATCAATCCATGGCTCCTGACAGTACCCAACACGCTGAAGAAACCACAGCCAGCTTTCACGGACAAATTTCATCCAAGATGAATTGTTGTTTGTGAAATCAGATTTTCTTTTGTTTTTTTTATTAACATGCTCTGAGAAATATACCATGATGTGTTCTTCATTGCATGTTAAAGTTCTGGACAAGATTTGCAAGATGAATTGTCAAAATATATGACTATGGCTGGCGCGGATTTAAGAGAATGGGGACGAAAGTATCAAGGGATTGTTGTTACATACTCGGTCCTTTGATCTTTTGTGTGCTACTCTTGGATCTGCGCCTGAACTAGTGATTTTGTTTTTGAGTATGTAACTGCATGATATTTTGGTAAATATAATGCAGGTACACAAACTACTGCTATACTATTGAAGTGAACCTACCTCTCACGTGAGGAGGGGGGAAGAGGAGTTCACAAGAGCATCAGTAATGTTTGACACATTGCTGGTGTTCTTACTCCCATATCATCTGTCAACTCTCTTCTCCTTTCCTATATTTCGTAGCATTTATATAAAAATTGACATCTTAGGAGTAAGACATTTAATTTAAAAAAAATGTCTAGATAATAAGTACAACATTAATTAAGTACTGTTGGCGACAGAAATACACTTGTAATTCTTAAATTTAAGAATAAGTATGATATAAGTGGACCACAAATTTATGGTGGCAAATAAAATAAAAAATGTACCAAAAAGTCGTTTTATTTCCAACAAACTTAGGTCTTTTTTATTGTGAAATGGATTTGCTCTTGACTCTAGTCTAGGGTAACAGAGACAAAGTCGACAATGGAATGAGTTTACCCAGAAGAAGCCTGTTCACTCTAACTTTGAAGAGATTAGGATTGAATGCGTTCGGAAACACAGGCGCAGGCAAAGAGTTCCACTCCTTTGCTGTGCTCGTTATAAAAGATGATTGAAAACGCTTGGTGCGAATTGGTGGAATAGCTACAAGGTAGGGATGGTAACCTACAGTGCGTCTAGGTGTCCTATGGTAGAAGGGGGCCGGTGGAGACGAGGTCGTGAAGTTCATGGGCACACTCACCGAAGTACAATCTGTAGAAGACTGACAAGCCGGCGACCTTACGGCATTGACCCAGGCTGTAACCCTTTAGCAACTTAAATCTTTGTGGTTCTTTCCTCAAAAGATCATTTCAGACACAGATCTGCTTGGTTCTCATATAATATATTGTGAATGTTAGGACTATGTAGATCGCCATATTAGGGTCTTATTCCAGTTAGTCTGGCAGTTTTAGTCATTTATGTGGCCTACCCAAATGTCATTGCTTTGGTATTATTCGTCATATCGTTGAGCTCCTTAAAGTTCTAAGTTTGAGCTACACGGTAACTAACAAATACTTGCACTGTCTGGACAGGTCCAATCAAATCTCTGTGGTGCTTTCCTCAAAACGCAACTCAGACATTAACCTACATGGTTCTCATATGATTTGGCCAGTACGGATTGTATGGACTTTAAAAAAGACTTTGACCTCTGAGTTTGTTTCGGTGTTTCTTCTCAGGCTATTCGGCTAGGCAACACCGGCTTCATTTAGCTTAGATGTTTAACCTACTTACAAAATAAATATCATTTATCACCATTTAGGAGAGGGCCAAGAGGACTGCTGTGGCTTCAGTTGATTGATGAATTGATATTTATTTTTGTCACTAGATGTCGTTAGCCGAAACACTTATCTATTGTAGGTACTGACAAAATTAGTCCAATAAAATATTTTTGCCAATAATGCACTTTTTTGCAAAGCCACGTATTTGGTAAATTGAGTCATATGCTTGCTTTGCTTTATTACATCTTACAACACAGCTGATTTTCTGCAGAAGCAATATCCTGAGTTCCAACGTGGCTGAAAGTATTGATCCTCGTTCGTGACCTGCGCTGTGCACTCAGAGTGTTCTGGACTAGATTCCCTTTGTGTCCTCAGTGCCCTGCCCGTCCTCTCGGGTGCATCACGAGTTGGTCCTTCGGTCTGCATCCAAGACTCCGGACTCTGCAGCCCTAAAGTACTGCGTGTTTCGGCTTTAAGAACTAAGGTATGTATGTGATCAAATTAATTATTCTTCGTCTAGTTTTGCGATCTTGTCATCCTCTGATTTGGAATCAGCTCGGGGCTCCAGCACGGATTAGGTCAATTCCTTCTTGTACAGAGAAAGTTAGTCTCCCGGCAGTGGGAACGTTGTAAGCATCGATTATTCGATGCTTAGCATAATCAGCCTTTCAATGTTCCCACTGCTGGGACACAGGCCTCCTCGCTAGGAGAGGGAATGGGCCGTAATCCACCACGCGGGCCCAGTGCGGGTTGGTGAATGTCACATGTTTTCGAGTTTTTGTTTCTAGGATAATTATGTTTCCTTTCGATGTTTTCCTTCACCGTTTTGAGAGCAGTGGTGATGAAATTAATTACACAAAGTAATGCGCCTGGCTGGGTTTGAACCCGCGACCAACGATTCGTAAGTTGCGGTCGTTACCACTCGGCCACCACTGCTCGATACTTAATTGAAGCCTTTATCCTTATTTCGTATTTCTTCATCAAATGATCTTTCCTACTTTTTTGTTCAAATTTGTACCACTGCTGCATTAAGACTTTCTCTCTTTCAAACGATCTTGTGATATCTGTCGATCTTTGTGAATATTTAAAAAGTCAGGCAGATTAACGTGGCTACAAGGCGTGGTTTTAGATAATGTAGAAACATTTTTACCATTGTCACGTCGGTGGCTGATGGTTTAACATCCACCGCTAAATCATAATGATTCACTGTCATCATCTGCCTAGCCTTTTCCCAACTATATTGGGGTCGGCTGAATACCAGTATTTTACGCGGAGCGGGATGGGGATGTAAGGGGCGAACTACCATCCTTCGCCCCAAGCCAACCTCACCTGCACGTGGTGCATCCTGCTGAATGACGAACGAGGCTCTGGCGACCGACCGATGGCGGTATATCCATCAAATAGGCGTAGCTAAATGTAACAGGCCGGTGATGGGCAGCAGCGTCACCGGTGCGAGAAGCTACGCCCCCGCGATCGCCAACCCGCCTGCCCAGCGTGGCGATTATGGGCAAATACCTCCAAATGCAGAAGAACAAAAAGCCACGGCCCCCAGTTCCCGGTGGTCCCGCTATTCCTGGTCATGGTGGCGACCACGGTAACGTCGGGGCGGGGGGGGCCAAGAATCTCCGGGCTACGGGAGGCCACCACAACAATAAACTGACCCTGGCGACGTACAACGGACGCACGCTACGGCTTGACTCGCATCTGGCGCAACTCGAGGTGGAACTTGGGAAAATTAGGTGGCACATACTAGGGTTGAGTGAAGTCCGAAGAAAGGGGGAGGACACCATAACCCTGGAATCGGGTCACCTAATGTACTTCCGAGAGGGAGACCAGCAATCTCAAGGCGGCGTTGGGTTTCTGGTAAACAAGTCCCTATCTGACAACGTTGTGGAAATGTCAAGTGTGTCGAACAGGGTAGCGTACCTTATTGTGAAGCTCACCGAGAGGTATAGCCTCAAGGTAGTGCAAGTATACGCACCGACCTCGACACACTCGGACGACGAAGTGGAGGATATGTTCGATGACATATCGAGAGCCCTCCACTCCACCGCAAAGACACAGTACACCGTTGTCATGGGGGACTTTAACGCCAAAGTGGGAGTACAGAATTGCTGCGAATCGGTAGTAGGACACCATGGATTTGGAAGCAGAAATCATAGGGGGCAAATGCTCGTCAACTTCCTCGAACGAGAGGGGTTGTTCTTGATGAACTCCTTCTTCAAGAAACAGCCCCAAAGGAAGTGGACGTGGCAAAGCCCCGACACTATGACCAAAAATGAGATCGACTTCATCATGACGGACAAGAGGCATATATTCAGAGACGTCTCCGTGATCAACAGGTTCAATACCGGTAGCGATCACCGACTTGTCCGAGGCACTCTGAATATTAACTTCAAGGCCGAACGTGTCCTTCTGATGAAGTCCAGACTCCGACCAACTCTGCTCCAGACCATGGCTGGATCTGAAACGTTCCAGGCAAACCTGGAAAACCGATTCGCTACCGTGGAAACCACAACAGACGTAAACCAGAACCTCGAAAATGTGACTCGGATCCTCAGGGAAGAAGGAACAAGATTCTGTGATATGCAGCGTAAGGGCAAGAAGTCTAAGCTTTCAGAAGAGACTTTAGGCCTAATGAAGGAACGACGTGAAAACCCACCTGTCACTTCGTCGGCAAAGCGGTTTCTAAACCGAGAGATCAACAAGCACGTACGACGCGACCTCCGGCGCTTCAATGCTCTTTCGGTTGAAAGAGCAATCGAGCAGAACCGGGGGTCAAAGGTGTTCGTACAATCTCTTGGAAGAAGCCACCTGACAAAGTTGACCACAGCAAGTGGAGAAGTCGTTTCTTCGAAGCCAGCAGTCCTTTCGGAAGTGGAGGACTTCTATAGCCGGTTATACGCATCGCATGCATCTCGTCCTGATCCCGAAAATGAGGGTCCTAGAGCCACATTGACACGCCATTTCACCGAAGACCTGCCAGAAGTCAGTACTGGTGAAATCGAGATCGCTCTTGGGCAGCTTAAAAATGGAAAAGCCCCTGGAGAAGATGGCGTTACCACAGAGCTGCTGAAAGCTGGGGGTAACCCCGTACTGAGGGAGCTCCAGAAGCTGTTCAACGCTGTCCTTTTTGAAGGGAGAACTCCAGAGGCGTGGAGTAGAAGTGTGGTCGTCTTGTTCTTCAAAAAAGGAGACAAGACCTTGTTGAAGAACTATCGACCCATATCCCTTCTAAGCCACGTCTATAAGCTGTTCTCAAGAGTGATCACGAACCGTCTTGCGCGAAGACTCGACGAATTCCAACCACCGGAGCAGGCTGGATTTCGGAGCGGATACGGCACCATAGACCACATTCACACAGTGCGGCAGATTATACAGAAGACCGAAGAGTATAATCAGCCCCTGTGTCTAGCATTTGTGGACTATGAAAAGGCCTTTGACTCGGTTGAAATCTGGTCTGTTCTGGAGTCCCTGCAGCGCTGCCAAGTAGACTGGCGATACATCCAAGTGATGAGATGTCTCTACGAGGCCGCCACCATGTCCGTTCAAGTACAGAATCAGCAAACAAGTCCCATACCGTTGCATCGAGGAGTGAGACAAGGGGATGTTATTTCCCCGAAATTGTTCACTAATGCAATGGAGGATATGTTCAAGACGCTGAACTGGAAAGAACGTGGCATTAACATCAATGGCGAGTACATCTCTCACTTGCGATTTGCAGACGATATCGTCATTATGGCAGAAACACTGCAGGACCTACAACAGATGCTGAATGACCTGGCTGACTCTTCTGTACGCATCGGCCTACGGATGAACTTGGATAAAACCAAGGTCATGTTCAACGAACATGTTCTACCGGAACCGATTGCGATTCACGGTGCCGTTCTCGAAGTTGTTCAAAAATATGTGTACCTCGGGCAGTCACTGCAGTTAGGTAGAAACAACTTTGAGGGCGAGGTGAACAGAAGAATTCAGTTGGGTTGGGCAGCATTTGGGAAGCTACGTCGAGTCTTTACATCGTCGATCCCACAGTGCCTAAAGACGAAAGTCTTCAATCAGTGCGTCCTACCCGTCATGGCATACGGAGCCGAAACGTGGACACTGACGGCTCGTATGGTCCATAAGCTCAAAGTCGCTCAGCGGGCTATGGAAAGGGCTATGCTCGGTGTGTCTCTGAGGGATCGCATCAGAAATGAGGTGATCCGTCAGAGAAGCAAGGTAATTGATATAGCCCACCGGATTAGTAAGCTGAAGTGGCAGTGGGCTGGCCATATTAGTCGTAGAACCGACAACCGTTGGGGTAAACGAGTTTTAGAGTGGAGACCGCGTCTCGGCAAACGTAGTGTAGGACGTCCTCAGGCACGGTGGAGTGACGATTTGCGCAGGACGGCTGGCAGAAACTGGATGCGAGAAGCCGAAAATAGATCTAAGTGGCGTGCAATTGGAGAGGCCTATGTCCAGCAGTGGACTGCAACAGGCTGTTGATGACGCGGAGCGGCTGCCTACCAGACCTCCACAACCCATTAACTGGGGAACACGGTACTTCTTGGCAAGACTGGTGTCAGATTTTCTGGCTTCTGACAATCCGTAACGACTGCCAAAGATCTCCAAATGACAGCCGGGACCAACGGCTTAACGTGCTTTCCGAGGCACGGAGAAGTCTTGTTATGTTAAGATGGTCACCCATCCACAGACCAACCTCGGCAAGCGTTGCTTAACTTTGAAGATCGACCCGTGCGGCTGTTCACTGTCCAATAATTAAAACATCTCAATATTCTATTCCAGATACTTGTGAGCGATGTCATCAGCCCCTCGTCTCCTGTGGCTGATATGACAAGATGTGGGCACCGCAGGTCGCCTTTCAGCGACTTTCCCAGACGTACCCCGGCTCCTGACAGCACCCAACACGCTGAAGAAACCACTTCCAGCATTCTTTTGTTTTTTAATTAACATGCTTTGAAAAATATACCATTATGTATTCTTTATTGCATGTTAATACGGCTTTCGACACGATTTGCAGCATTTGTCAGGATATATGACTATGGCTGGCGTGGATTTAAGAATAGGGGGACGAAAGATACAAGGGATCGTTGTTTCAAACTCGGTCCTTTGATCTTTTGTGTGCTACTCTTGGATTCGCGCCTGAACTAGTGATTTTGTTCGTAAGCATGTAACTGCATGATATTTTGATAAATATAATGCAGTTACACACAGTGGGGATGGTAATATTACTTTTGTAGTTAACCTACCTCTCACGTGAGGAGGGGGGAAGAGGAGTTCACAAGAGCATCAGTAATGTTTGACACATTGCTGGTGTTCTTACTCTTATATAATCCGTCAACTCTCTTCTCCTTTCCAATATTTTATTACATTTATATAAAAAAAACACATTTAACATCACTATATTATTATTATTGGAACATAAAAATGGAATAATATTATAGTTGGTAAATTATTATAGTATGACTTCATAATAAGCTTAATAATTATTCAGAAACATCAATAGTGTAGATTTCAAATAAAATAAAAAGTGAATACCCAAAATTCGTTTTATTTTCAATATCCTGACATCATACATATGTTATACGATATGTTAACTAACAGAGGGCGTTCCCGCTAACCCGCATCCATATATGATAAAAAATATTACCATTGGAAAACAAAATGTTTTTTTTTAATTAAAATATTCATTATAAATGTTAAATTGATACGTTAAAGAAACACCTTGTGCACGCGTACTTGTCGGTTTGGGCATTGCTACTACGAGTACTATTCCGCGCTACTATTTTGATTTTAAACAGGATGTTTCGAATTTATTGTCAGTTTTTTTTTTATTCGGATTTTTATGCTTATTTTTCTATACTGATATTTTTATTTTAATCCATTAATGATATAGATTATCGAGTTTAAGGGAACGCCCTCTGTTACATAACATACTATATATTTGGGCCCATAGATGACCAAATTAATTGCTTCGATTGAGGGGTTGACATGATGAACGCCTCAATCGAGTTTCGGTTCGAGTTAGGGTAGGTAAAAGATAACCACATTATTCAGGGTTGATTTTAATGAAATGAGTTTTTTTTTGTTAAATAGTCTATTTAAAAAAAAACGCCACATTTAAACCTTGAATAATGTGGTGTGTTTTTTTTTGGACATTATTTTCTGGCCTACCCAACTCGAACCACTGCACGCCACTGCCACCCATCTACAGACCAACCTCGGCAAGCGTTGCCTAACCATGAAAATTCATCCGTGCGGCTGTTATTATTTAGCCGCGAGCTAACCTAATTGGTCTACTTAATACAACCAAGTAAAAAAAAACAAAAGCGATCAAAACAAAAAAAAATAATGAGTCTGCGTGGTCTACAAAGTCCTTATATATAAAACAAGTGCAACATATCTAGGTCATGTCGCAGAACCTGGCCCCTATCGATCGCCATCTTGTGACCTGCGCAGTGCAGCTAGCTGTTCTAGACTAGACTGCCTTTGTGCAATGCCGCAGTGCGCCATCCGCCGTCTGCCGAGCAAGACGAGTTGCTGCTGCGAGCTGCCGCCGGGGCTCCGGGCTCTGGAGCCTTGCACTATCGAGAAGAAGAATAAGGTAAATTCGTTCATTAATTGTTCCTGAAATACCGAGTTTTTTTATAGTTTATACAGAGTTGATATGACAGAGGGGCGTTAAATTACATTACGTATACCGGTGCTTAGTATTAATTCGATACGGTATAAAAATAAAAATCACCAAAAAATGAGTTTTTATTTCGAACAAACTAAATAGCTTACAAATCAGGGTAAAACGCAACCACCCTTTGTAAATAAATTTGACTGACCTTAGATACCTAGGTGACAAAGCGGCACCGTCGTTTGGTTGTATTTTTGACTTGCGTCAGAGCGGCAATAACGCATCGTAGGTTATACTCAGATTTATCGTTTTAAGGGGCATGACCTATGCGTATAGACATAATCAGCTGTTAGGAAATATACATCGTGTTCAAACGGGGCAAAAACTTAAAAAATCATTTGCGACTAAACTACTGTTCCTATTTAATTGATTTTCGGTACAGAGCTTGTAAATGGTACCTAGTATATGTAGTTTAAAGGAAAGCCCCTCGGTCGTATCAACTTTGTATAATACCTGAGCGAAAGCGATAATGGAGCACGCTTGCCTTAAAGCAACCTATATCCCCAATTTTCATGGTTATAATTACGCAAACACATAAAACATTTTTAGGTTCTTTTAAGTGTGCATGATCGGGGTAGGGAGAGGGGTGCGGGGAGGTGAGATGAGGGTGTTTAGGGGAAGGGCCCCACCCTCTTCCCCTAACCTTCCCCATCCCACTTACACCCACGTAAGATATCTAGGTCACTGGGTGCCGCCTTACGATCAATAAAATGGCGACTTCCCTCTGGCTCCTGATTGGTCTAATCTATAATCATGATACGGTCAGTGGGTCGTCTCAGGGGTTTGACAGAACACATACATTGTCTAATCCCCTGTTGTTTTTAATAAAAACCGGTCAAGTGCGACCGGTTGACCACGAAATGTCCCGTAACATAACGCGAAATAATCACGTTCTTGTGTGAATATCTATTGCCGCTGTAACAACAAATAATTAAATCAACATTGAAAAGAGAAGCTCTCCTTTTTATTTATTATTATTATTTATGTTGTTTTTGTTTATTTTATTTTTTTGTTGATATAGTAGCAATATACAGTATGTTAAATAACAGAGAGCGTTCCCTTAAACTCGTTAATCTATATAATTAATAGATTAAAGTAAAAATATCAGCATAGAAAAATAAACATAAAATAATCCGAATTAAAAATAATAATTAATTGACAATAAATTCGAAACATCCTGTTTAAGATCAAAATAGTAGCGCGGAATAGTACTCATAGTAGCAATGCCGAAACCGGCAAGTACGCGTGTACAGAGTGTTTCTTTAACGTATCAATTTAACATATTTAGTGAATATTTTAATATTAATAAAAAAAAAACATTTTGTTTTCGAATGGTAATATTTTTTTATCATATATGTATGCTATACTATTGCGGGTTAACGGGAACGCCCTCTGTTAGTTAACATACTGTATATAGGCAATATACACAAGATACAGCCCGCTGACGGGTCTACCCTTTATAGCAGAACTTTTAATGTCATAATATTATTTTGCATAACAACGGATAGCATAATCTTCACTTCGCAGAAAATTGTTTGGTATACCTTCATTTATCATACATTAAGAAGTCATAATTTTATAAGTCAGAATCATCTTTAGGCATAAATTTAATATCCATAATAATTAAAAAGTAGAACCATCGTATCGCAGAAAGCTCACAGTCAGAATCGTCTTTTGGCATACATTTCATATCGGTACTCATTAAAAGGCAGAACTGTCATATTTCAGAAAGTTAATAGTTAGAATCATCTTTTGGCATACATTTGACATCCATAAATTGAAAGACACATCTGTCATATTACAGAAAATTCATAGTTTCAATAATTTTGCATGCAAGCAAGCATGCAGCAAGCAAGCATGCAGCATGCAAGCAAGCATGCAGCATGCAAGCAAGCACGCAGCATGCAAGCAAGCATGCAAGCAAGCATGCAGCATGCAAGCAAGCATGCAGCATGCAAGCAAGCATGCAGCATGTAAGCAAGCAAGCAACATGCAGCATGCATGGTTTCTGTCACGGCTACGGCGCTGCGGGGCTCCGGCGGTCCCACGCGAGTTGATCGTCGCAGATGGGTTTAACGCTCACCACCGCAGCTTCGGCTTGCTGCCCGGCTTCGCCGGCCAGCCTCAGCCGCGGCGGCGAGTGTTACAACCACCTGCTCCTCAACTCGCGGGCCGCCTCGCCCCTCCGCGCCTTCGCGGTTTTAAATTACACTCTAGGGGTAGGGCAGACAAGACTGCGTGGAGTCGGTTTTGCAGCGATTCGTTTCTGTCAGTAAATTTGTAGTAAAAAGCGTTTACTGTTAAGACACAGACATGTTTAAATTTTAATATACCTAAGATTAGATAAATGCTTTTTTATAGAAATGATTAAATAGATTAATCCCAGATGAAATTCTGTCATCTTCATAGTATGCCAAGTGAAATTATACAAAATGATCGTTGTTCCAAGTAAACATTATGCTAAACGAAATTATGCGAAATTTTAACTATGCTAAAGGTAATTATGCCAAATAAAATTCTGCCATCTTAATAGTATGCCATTGTAAATTCGGACATATAAACATTCGGCCAAACAATAGTTATACTAAATATTTTTTATGCCTTACAAATATTCGTTTAAAAAAGATTATGCCAAGTGTGTTATGCCAAGTAAAATTCGGAGCAACAAGATTCTGCCAGATAGAGGGAACCCCCCGCTGACTGATAGAAAGACGGTCGCGTGGGCAGCCGTGGCTTGCTAATGGATTCCGATTGTTACCTACTCTTCGGATACTAAACCCTGAAAATGGTCTCAAACCTTATTGTTCAATTATTCAGGTTCGTGCAGCGTCCCAATCAGCTTTGATGGCTGAAAATGAAGATCATATCGCTGGCAGCATGACGACTTGGTCCTTCGCGCCGCCACCAGACCACCATGCTCCTTTATCTAAGGATATGAAGGTAAGGCACTTAGCTATACTACCCCTTCTTTTGATTTCCCTCAAGGTACACAAAGTAAATGGATGCTAGTAGCACAGGACAGGACGATGAGACGATGATGTCCATCTTGAAATATTGTACAAATGATATTCTATTATACTAGCAGCGCTCCGCGTTTTCACCCGCGTAGTTCCCGTTTCCGTGGGAATACGGGAATAAAATATATCTATGTTACTCAGGGCGAATGTAGCTTACTAATGGTGAAAGAATTTTTTAAATCAGTCGAGTAGTTTTTGAGATTATTCGTTACATACAAAAATACAAATCTTTCCTCTTTATAGTATTAGTATAGATATATACAATAGTACGATTTTTGATTCCAGTCAGTAAAATGACATTTCCAGTGTTGCAGATTTTTAGTCCCAAATAAATAGTGATGTGGTAAAATCGAGTTTTTACAATTAAAAGTTAGTCGAGATGACATTTTTATAACGCTTCATGCTTGTCTAGTTATCTATTTTTTTAGATATAGATAACTAGACAAGCATGAAGCGTTATAAAATAAATACGGTACTAGATTTAAACGTGGATACTAGAATAAATATAGTTTAGTAATGACCGTTCGACATTTTGTGTATGTATGTATGTATGTATGTACATACCTATTTTATGTTTGTAATACTTATGTTATCTAAATATATATAACTCAAAAGGGACTGACTGACTGTCATAGTGATCTATTATATCAACGCACAGCCCAAACCACTGAAAGGATCGGGCTGAAATTTGGCATGCAGGTAGATATTATGACGTAGGCATACGTTAAGAAAGGATTTTTGAAAATTCGTCCCCTAAGGGGGTGAAAAAGGGGTTAACATTTTGTATGGAACTCCACGCGAACGAAGTCGCGGGCATAAGCTAGTCTTATATATAACATTCTCGTGTCAAAATGTTAGTTACCTAGCTTACTCCTCCGAAACGGCTTGAACGATTTTTATAAAATTTTATATGCATATTCAGTAGGTCTGAGAATCGGCCAACATCTATTTTTCATCCCCCTAAATGTTAAGGGTGGTCCACCCCTAATTTTTTTATTTATTTTTTAAACAATTTTTTTTGTTTTTATTTCTTTATGATACAGCTAACAGCATACAAAAATACATACAACCCTAAATTTTCACCCCTCTACGATAACCCTAATTTCTTTTTTTTATATGGCAAAACAACGTTTTCTGGGTCAGCTAGTAAACATATATAATATAGGTTGTTTATATTATTTTGCAAGTATTAAAACATCATGGTTTTCTGTTTCAGGTCCTAGCCAGCGATGTCACTCCCAGCGACTTTCCACAACGTTCTCTGGATCCTGACAGAACCTAGCACGCTGAAGAACCCACAGCCAGCGTTCACAGACTACTTATTTTCATGAATGACGTTGTTTGTGACAGCAGCTTATCTTTTGTTTTTCTATTAACATGCTTTGAAAAATATACCATTATGTGTTCTTCATTGCATGTTAAGGGTCTCGACAAGATGTGCAATATGAATGGCCTGGGCATATGACTATGGCTGGCGCGGATTTAAGAATAGGGGGACAAAAGATACAAGGGATCGTTGTTTCAAACTCGGTCCTTTGATCTTTTGTTTACTATTCTTAGATTCGCGCCTGAACTAGTGATTTTATTCTTAAGCATGTAACTGCATGATATTTTGGTAAATATAATGCAGTTACACACAGTGAGGATGGTAATATTACTTTTGTAGTTAACCTACCTCTCACGAGAGGAGGGGAGAAGAGGAGTTCACAAGAGCATTAGTAATGTTTGACACATTGCTGGTGTTCTTACTCTCATATAATCCGTCAACTCTCTTCTCCTTTCCTATATTTTATTACATTTATATAAAAAACACATTTAACATCACTATTATTATTATTATTAGAACATAAAAATGGAATACTATGTAGTATGTTAACTATCACGGCATAACAATTATTCAGAAACATAAATAGTGTAGATTTATATAAAATAAAAGTGAATACCCAAAATCCGTTTTATTTTCAATATCCTGACATCATATATGTACATATATGTTATACGATTGTGTGGTTATACAGCATGTTAACTAACAGAGGGCGTTCTCGCTAACCCGGAATAGTATAGCATCCATATATGATTAAAAAAACATTACCATTGGAAAACAAAATGTTTTTTTTTTTTTTAATATTGAAATATTCACCAAAAATTTTAAACTGATAAGTTAAAGAAACACTCTGTACACGCGTACTTATCGGTTTGGGCATTGCTACTACGAGTACTATTCCGCGCTACTATTTTGATTTTAAACAGGATGTTTCGAATAATAATTTGTTGTCAATTTTTTTTTTATTCGGTTTTTTATATGTTTATTTTTCTATGCTGATATTTTTATTTTAATCCATTAATGATATAGATTATCGAGTTTAACGGAACGCCCTCTGTTACTTAACATACTGAATATTTGGGCTCGTTAGATGGCCAAGTTAATTACTTCGATTGAGGGGTTGACTTGATGAATGCCTCAATCGAAGCAATCAAGCATCTAGGCTGTTTGGACATTTGGGATACTCCAGCAAATAAGACACAGTTTGAACCAGATCAACCGCAATTATCTTCCATTTGGACAGTGTATGCTTTTGAGATAGGTCAACTTAGTCATCATCTGCCTAGCCTTTTCCCTCGGCTCCCAGTCAAACCAGATTCAGCTGAATACCAATATTTTCGTGGAGCGACTGCTTACCAGACCTCTACAACCCATTGACTGGGTAACACGGTACTTCTTGGCAAGACTGGTGTCAGATTTTCTAGCTTCTGACAATCCGTAACGACAGCCAAAGATCTACAAATAACAGCCGGGACCAACGACTTGACGTGCTTTCTGAGGCACGGAGGAATCCCGATATGTTAAGATGGTCACCCATCTACAGACCAACCTCGGCAAGCGTTGCCTAACCAGGAAAATCCGTGCGGCTGTTATTATTTAGCCACGAGCTAACCTAATTGGTCTACTTAATACAACCAAGTAAAAAATAACAAGAACGATCAAAATAAAAAGGAATTCATGAGTCTGCGTGGTCTACAATGTCCTTATATATAAAACAAGTGCAACATATCTAGGTCATGTCGCAGTACCTGGCTCCTATCGATCGCCATCTTGTGACCTGCGCAGTGCAGCTAGCTGTTCTAGACTAGTTCTCTTTGTGCAATGCCGCAGTGCGTCACCCGCCGTCTGCCGAGTGAGACGAGTTGCTGCCTCGAGCTGCTGCCGGGGCTTCGGGCTCTGGAGCCCTGCACTATCGAGAAGTAGAATAAGGTAAATTCGTTCATTAATTGTTCCTGAAATACCGAGTTTTTTTTTATAGTTTATACAGAGTTGATATGACAGAGGGGCGTTAAATTACATTACGTATACCGGTGCTTAGTATTAATTTGATACGGTATAAAAATAAAAAGCACCAAAAATGAGTTTTTTTTTTCGAACAAACTAAATAGCTTACAAATCAGAGTAAAACGCAACCACCTGTTGTAAATAAATTTGACTGACCTTAGATACCTAGGTGACAAAGCGGCACCGTCGTTTGGTTGTACTTGTGACTTGCGTCAGAGCACAGTAGAAATATGGAACAGTACAGAAACTACGAACAAACGATCGAAACGGCACACTCACACAGACGCGCGCATCTACGAGGCCCCTAAGGGACCTTCGCGGTGCTCTCAGTGGCGGGTGCCGTGTTCATAGATAATACCTACACTATTATAATGGCTATGACTTTTTGCTTACGCTCTCTAGATAGCGCTCGTGGGATTTTTAATACTAGTATTAAATCCTTATACCGAATACTGATTATAATTTATATCACTACATAGTATAAAACAAAGTCGCTTGCCGCCGTCTGTCCCTATGTATGCTTAGATCTTTAAAACTACGCAACGGATTTTAATGCGGTTTTTTTTAATAGATAGACTGATTCTTCAGGAAGGTTTAAATGTATAATACATGCATAATATAGTAGAGAAACACTGATAAATTTAGAGGTTTCTAATGTGATGTCGTAAATAAGCACGTTTTCTGCGGTTATATTGCAAACGCTGGCTGAACCCTACGAGATAGACAAAAATAATGTACTACAGTATTATCCACCTTAAAAAGTTCAACAAAAAAGTCTGCGATAGTATATGTCTATCTCTTAGGGATAAACCAACATAACCATTTTTTATCCTTTACTAAAAAATGGTTATTTACGAAGTGATTTTAAACAATACAGCATTAAACCTTATCCAATTAAGTACCTTAAATAAATTGTGCATTTATTATAGATCAATATGCTTTTTACAACATGTAATTTAAGTGAATATTTCCGAAGATATTACAAATTTAAAATCCAGGGACGTAGTTGTTGCGGCGCCGCCGCGGCGGTACCGACCCGCGGCCGGCCGGGGGTCAAAACATGTCAAAAAAGCTGTGAACGTTGTATATAAGGACATTCTGTAGTAGGTATATTTACATAAGCATTGCACCCGTGCGAAGCCGGGGCGGGTCGCTAGTTGTATTATAATTTATATAACATCTTCTATACTTATAATAAATCTGTAGAGAGGTCAATTCTGTACAAGGAATATATTTTCAAATTAACTATCAGGGGGTGATTAGTGATCGATACTGGTGCCAAAAATGCAATCAGTAAAATTTTTGTCTGTCTGTCTGTCTGTCTGTCTGTCTGTCTGTATGTTCTTTATAGAAACAAAAACTACTCGACCGATTTTAACGAAACTTGGTGCAATTATTCTTCATACTCCTGGGCAGGTTATAGTATACTTTTCATCACGCTACAATCAATAGGAGCAGAACAGTGAAGGAAAATGTTGGGAAAACGGGAGAAGTTACTCCATTTTTTAAGCTTCCGTCGCGTGTGTAGCCTTAATGGTTAAAGTTGCATAGAATCAGCTAAGAAAGGATTTTGATTAATTCTACCCCCAAGGGGATAAAATAGGGGACGAACGTTTGTATGAAACTTTGTCAATTTTAAACCGATCGGGCTGAGAGTTTCATAATCGGGGGTAAAGTAACTATTCCACGCGGACGAAGTCGCTGGCAGAAGCTAGTATAGAATAAATGAATTCTTATGAGTATGAAAAAATAAATGACTATATTTTGACGACAACATTATATTCTAGCCTTAGCAAAAGAAATCTACCCTTCGAAACATACACATAGGAACTTACTTACTTCACAAAATTAGTAACAATAATTTTTCAACATACTTACAGAAATCCTTCATCAAATAGGGCAGATATTATAATTGAAATGGAATAAAATGGCGTAGAAATGATAAACAATATTCAGTTTGTAATTTTTTTTTCTATGGCATTATTTACATTTTGACCAAAGAAGAAAGTCGCATGGAATAACATGCACTACCGCATTTTCGCGTGACTATTTCTCCCAGTCAACTCCTACTGCAAGCCGTGTAAAAGAACTTCGTTCCTATAAAACACTTATTACAAACATTAAAAGTGACAACCCTAACTCTCTACTGGAGCGTAGGTAATTATTTCAACAAATGGGCTTAGTTTCCATACTGTTCCATATTTTTACTGTGGTCAGAGCGACAACAACGAAACAATTTAAGGGGCATGACCTATGGGTATAGACATATAATCAGCTGTTAGGAAATATACATCGTGTTCAAACGGGGCAAAAACTTAAAAAATCATTTGTGACTAAACTACTGCTCCTATTTAATTGATTTTTGGTACAGAGCTTGTAAGTGGTACCTAGTATATGCAGTTTAAAGGAAAGCCCCTCTGTCGTATCAACTTTGTATAATACCTGAGCGAAAGCGATAATGGAGCACGCTTGCCTTAAAGCAACCTATATCCCCAATTTTCATGGTTATAATTACGCAAAGACATAAAACATTTTTAGGTTCTTTTAAGTGTGCATGATCGGGGTAGGGAGAGGGGTACGGGGAGGTGAGATGAGGGTGTTTAGGGGTAGGGCCCCACCCTCTAACCCTAACATTTCCCATCCCACCTACACCCACGTAAGATATCTAGGTCAGTGGGTGCCGCCTTACGATCAATAAAATGGCGACTTCACTCTGGGTCCTGATTGGTCCAATCTATAATCACGATACGGTCAGTGGGTCATCTCAGGGGTTTGACAGAATACATACATTGTCTAATCCCCTGTTGTTTTTAATAAAAACCGGTCAATTGCGAGTTGGACTAGCCCACAAAATGTTCCGTACCATAACGCGAAATAATCACGTTCTTGTGTGAATATCTATTGCCGCTGTAACAACAAATAATTAAATCAACATTGAAAAGAGAAGCTCTCCTTTTTATTTATTATTATTATTTATGTTGTTTTTGTTTATTTTATTTTTTGTTGATATAGTAGCAATATACAGTACGTTAAATAAGAGAGGGCGTTCCCTTAAACTCGTTTATCTATATAATTAATAGATTAAAATAAAAATATCAGCATAGAAAAATTAACAAAATAATCCGAATTAAAAAAAAAATTAACTGACAATAAATTCTAAACATACTGTTTAAGATCAAAATAGTAGCGCGGAATAGTACCGATAGTAGCAATGCCCAAACCGGCAAGTACGCGTGTACAGAGTGTTTCTTTAACGTATCAATTTAACATTTTTAGTGAATATTTTAATATAAAAAAAAAAACATTTTGTTTTCGAATGGTAATATTTTTTCAATCATATATGGATGCTATACTATTGCGGGTTAACGGGAACGCCCTCTGTTAGTTAACATACTGTATATAGACAATCTTTGAAAATTTCGATTAAGTATCTACTTACACAAGATACAGCCCGCTGACTGATATAAAGACGGTCGCGTGGGCAGCGGTGGCTTGCTAACAGCAATGCTATTCTGTAAGAACTCACTCCAGTGCTCACTTCTGATTCTGCGGTGAAAACTGTATTTGGTATTCTGTAACTTGATGAAAACTGCACTATCGCCACTAAGTGAGAACATAGGTGAAGCGAACTTAACTTGACAGTCAGAATATCAAATACTTTTCACTTCAGGTGAGTTACGAAGTGTAATCGAAAATGAGATATGAATCGAATTCGCACGTGAGTTCTTACAGAATAGCACTGCTGGATTCCGATTGTTACCTACTCTTCGGATACTAAACCCTGAATGTTCTCAAATCTCATTGTTCAATTATTCAGGTTCGTGCAGCGTCCCAATCAGCTTTGATGGCAGAAAATGAAGATCATATCGCTGGCATGTCGAATTGGTCCTTCGAGCCGCCACCAGACCACCATGCTCCTTTATCTAAGGATATGAAGGTAAGGCACTTAGCTATACTACCCCTTCTTTTGATTTCCCTCAAGGTACACAAAGTAAATGGATGCTAGTAGCACAGGACAGGACGATGAGACGATGATGTCCATCTTGAAATATTGTACAAATGATATTCTATTATACTAGCAGCGCTCCGCGTTTTCACCCGCGTAGTTCCCGTTTCCGTGGGAATACGGGAATAAAATATATCTATGTTACTCAGGGCGAATGTAGTTTACTAATGGTGAAAGAATTTTTTAAATCAGTCGAGTAGTTTTTGAGATTATTCGTTACATACAAAAATACAAATCTTTCCTCTTTATAGTATTAGTATAGATATATACAATAGTACGATTTTTGATTCCAGTCAGTAAAATGACATTTCCAGTGTTGCAGATTTTTAGTCCCAAATAAATAGTGATGTGGTAAAATCGAGTTTTTACAATTAAAAGTTAGTCGAGATGACATTTTTATAACGCTTCATGCTTGTCTAGTTATCTATTTTTTTAGATATAGATAACTAGACAAGCATGAAGCGTTATAAAATAAATACGGTACTAGATTTAAACGTGGATACTAGAATAAATATAGTTTAGTAATGACCGTTCGACATTTTGTGTATGTATGTATGTATGTATGTACATACCTATTTTATGTTTGTAATACTTATGTTATCTAAATATATATAACTCAAAAGGGACTGACTGACTGTCATAGTGATCTATTATATCAACGCACAGCCCAAACCACTGAAAGGATCGGGCTGAAATTTGGCATGCAGGTAGATATTATGACGTAGGCATACGTTAAGAAAGGATTTTTGAAAATTCGTCCCCTAAGGGGGTGAAAAAGGGGTTAACATTTTGTATGGAACTCCACGCGAACGAAGTCGCGGGCATAAGCTAGTCTTATATATAACATTCTCGTGTCAAAATGTTAGTTACCTAGCTTACTCCTCCGAAACGGCTTGAACGATTTTTATAAAATTTTATATGCATATTCAGTAGGTCTGAGAATCGGCCAACATCTATTTTTCATCCCCCTAAATGTTAAGGGTGGTCCACCCCTAATTTTTTTATTTATTTTTTAAACAATTTTTTTTGTTTTTATTTCTTTATGATACAGCTAACAGCATACAAAAATACATACAACCCTAAATTTTCACCCCTCTACGATAACCCTAATTTCTTTTTTTTATATGGCAAAACAACGTTTTCTGGGTCAGCTAGTAAACATATATAATATAGGTTGTTTATATTATTTTGCAAGTATTAAAACATCATGGTTTTCTGTTTCAGGTCCTAGCCAGCGATGTCACTCCCAGCGACTTTCCACAACGTTCTCTGGATCCTGACAGAACCTAGCACGCTGAAGAACCCACAGCCAGCGTTCACAGACTACTTATTTTCATGAATGACGTTGTTTGTGACAGCAGCTTATCTTTTGTTTTTCTATTAACATGCTTTGAAAAATATACCATTATGTGTTCTTCATTGCATGTTAAGGGTCTCGACAAGATGTGCAATATGAATGGCCTGGGCATATGACTATGGCTGGCGCGGATTTAAGAATAGGGGGACGAAAGATACAAGGGATCGTTGTTTCAAACTCGGTCCTTTGATATTTTGTGTACTACTCTTGGATCCGCGCCTGAACTACTGTTTTTATTCTTAAGCTTGTAACTGCGTGATATTTCGGTAAATATAATGCAGTTACACACAGTGAGGATGGTAATATTACTTTTGTAGTGAACCTCTCACGTGAGGAGGGGGGAAGAGGAGTTCACAAGAGCATCAGTAATGTTTGACACATTGCTGGTGCTCTTACTCTCATATAATCCGTCAACTCTCTTCTCCTTTCCTATATTTTATTACATTTATATAAAAAGCACATTTAACATCACTATATTATTATTATTGGAACGTAAAAATGGAATAATATTTTAGTATGTTAACTATTACGGCATAACAATTATTCAGAAACATAAATAGTGTAGATTTCAAATAAAATAAAAAGTGAATACCCAAAATCCGTTTTATTTTCAATATCCTGACATCATACATATGTTATACGAATGTCTGATTATACAGTATGTTAACTAACAGAGGGCGTTCCCGCTAACCCGCAATAGTATAGCATCCATATAATGATAAAAAAATATTACCACTGGAAAACAAAATGTTTTTTTTTTATATTAAAATATTCACTAAAAATGTTAAACTGATACGTTAAAGAAACACTCTGTGCACGCGTGTTTGTCGGTTTGGGCATTGCTACTACAAATACTATTCCGCGCTACTATTTTGATTTTAAACAGGATGTTTCGAATTTATTGTCATTTTTTTTTTTAATTTGGATTTTTTTATGCTTATTTTTCTATGCTGATATTTTTATTTTAATCCATTAATGATATATATTACCGAGTTTAAGGGAACGCCCTCTGTTACATAACATACTATATTTGGGCCCATTAGTTGGCCATGTTAATTGCTTCGATTGAGGGGTTGATGAACGCCTCAATCGAAGCAATCTAGCATCTAGCCTGTTTGGACATTTGGGATACTCCAGCAAATAAGACACAGTTAGAACCTGTGCAACCGCAATTATCTTCCATTTGGACAGCGTATGCTTTTGAGACAGTTCAACTTGGTCATCATCTGCCTAGCTTTTTCCCTTGGCTCCCAGTGAAACCGGATTCAGATGAATACCAATATTTTCGTGGAGCGACTGCCTACCAGATCTCCACAACCCATTAACTGAAGAACACGGTACTTCTTGGCAAGATTGAAGTCATATTTTCTGGCTTCTGACAATCCGTAACGACAGCCAAAGATCTACAAATAGCAGCCGGGACCAACGACTTGACGTGCTTTCTGAGGCACGGAGGAATCCCGATATGTTAAGATGGTCACCCATCTACAGACCAACCTCGGCAAGCGTTGCCTAACCATGAAAATCCGTGCGGCTGTTATTGTTTAGCCACGAGCTAACCTAATTGGTCTACTTAATACCTACAACCAAGTAAAAAATAACAAGAACGATCAAAATAAAAAGGAATTCATGAGTCTGCGTGGTCTACAATGTCCTTATATATAAAACAACTGCAACATATCTAGGTCATGTCACAGTACCTGGCCCCTATTGATCGGAATCTTGTGACCTGCGCAGTGCAGCTAGCTGTTCTAGACTAGACTCCCTTTGTGCAATGCCGCAGTGCGCCATCCGCCGTCTGCCGAGCAAGACGAGTTGCTGCTGTGAGCTGCCGCCGGGGCTCCGGGCTCTGGAGCCCTGCACTATCGAGAAGAAGAATAAGGTAAATTCGTTCATTAATTTTTCCTGAAATACCGAGTTTTCTTATAGTTTATACAGAGTTGATATGACAGAGGGGCGTTAAATTACATTACGTATACCGGTGCTTAGTATTAATTCGATACGGTATAAAAATAAAAAGCACCAAAAATGAGTTTTTTTTTTCGAACAAACTAAATAGCTTAAAAATCAGAGTAAAACGCAACCACACTTTGTAAATTTTGACTGACCTTTTTTTTTTTGGATGGGAAATCATCAAATGACCCCTCCCGCCCTGGGTGGAGCGGTAGGGAGTGTCAGACTCTTACTGACTAAAACCTACCCGTGTTCCTCTTGTGCCCTTTGCGTTCCAGGGCCGCGGTAACTCTTTCGAACAAATTCCTAGATACCTAGGTGACAAAGCGGCACCATCGTTTGGTTGTATTTGTGACTTGCGTCAGAGCGGAAATAACGCGTCGTAGGTTATAGGGGAGACCGGGTCAAAATCGTATAGCTAAGGGTTTAGGGTTGTAGGTCTTTCATATTAAAACACTAATTTATCTATTCAACAATTATAATTAGTCAGTCTCATAAGGAACATAATCAATTGCACATATTTCGAATAATTCAAATACCAAACAATAAAAACGAAAATTATTAAACTTCTTCTAATTACGATTTTGCCCCGACACATGGGCAAAAGCGTATACTATATACGATACGAAAAAATCGGTTTAAATCGTCCCTTTCGGGGGTTTTCGGTTTGCCTTTGCGAGTGGAACTGTCCAGATCATTATTCTGTCTAAATCGGTTTATTCGATCTTGTGGCATGTTGATTTTGGTACCTCAAAAGTTTTGGCAGCTTTCAAGTAACCCATGCCATGGTGCCATCAAATACGGCTTGAACAGCTTTTTTATGTTATCCGGATCCTATTCTTGTCTAGAAGTATTCCTTTTATAATTACGCGGCATTTTAACTGCACCTAAAATAAAATAAAAATAAATAAGTTTATGTTCATTCATACGGGTCAAAATCATATAGTAGCCGGTTTTGCCCCGTACGGTTTTGACCCAAGGCTTAATGTATAAATATATTACTCACTACTAGATACGCAAACCAAACTTACCTACTCAAATATTTGTTAATTATGAGTAAATATACACACTTTAACATAGTTGATTGGACACTTACCTATTATACACGTAAATTACACTATTATTGATTGAATTTTTACAAAAATAAGATCAAGTACGCCGAAAAACAATAAAATCGAATGTTTTGATAACGCGCGTATCTGTAGCGACAAGTTTTTGTTGACAAATAGCTCCCATTGGTTTACGACGCTGAGCAGTTTGCGCGCGGGAACTTTGAATTATTGACAAGAATAGACATGCTGTACTGTTTTACCCCGGTATACGGTTTTGTACAGGTCTCCCCTACTTAGATTTATCGTTTTAAGGGGCATGACCTATGCGTATAGACATAATCAGCTGTTAGGAAATATATATACATCGTGTTCAAACGGGGCAAAAACTTAAAAAATCATTTGCGACTAAACTACTGCTCCTATTTAATTGATTTTTGGTACAGAGCTTGTAAATGGTACCTAGTATATGCAGTTTAAAGGAAAGCCCCTCGGTCGTATCAACTTTGTATAATATCTGAGCGAAAGCGATAATGGAGCACGCTTGCCTTAAAGCAACCTATATCCCCAATTTTCATGGTTATAATTACGCAAAGACATAAAACATTTTTAGGTAGTTTAAGTGTGCATGATTGGGGTAGGGAGAGGGGTGCGGGGAGGTGAGATGAGGGTTTTTAGGGGAAGGGCCCCACCCTCTTCCCCTAACCTTCCCCATCCCACTTACACCCACGTAAGATATCTAGGTCAGTGGGTGCCGCCTTACGATCAATAAAATGGCGACTTCACTCTGGCTCCTGATTGGTCCAATCTATAATCACGATACGGTCAGTGGGACGTCTCAGGGGTTTGACAAAACACATACATTGTCTAATCCCCTGTTGTTTTTAATAAAAACTGGTCAAGTACGAGTTGGACTAGCCCACAAAAGGTTCCGTACCATAACGCGAAATAATCACGTTCTTGTGTGAATATCTATTGCAGCTGTAACAATAAATAATTAAATCAACATTGAAAAGAGAAGCTCTCCTTTTTTATTTATTATTATTATTTATGTTGTTTTTGTTTCTTTTTTTGTTGATATAGTAGCAATATACAGTATGTTAAATAACAGAGGGCGTTCCCTTAAACTCGTTAATCTATATAATTAATAGATTAAAATAAAAATATCAGCATAGAAAAATAAACATAAAATAATCCGAATGAAAAAAAGAATTAATTGACAACAAATTCGAAACATCCTGTTTAAGATCAAAATAGTAGCGCGGAATAGTACCTACTCGTAGTAGTAATGCCCAAACCAGCAAGTACGCGTGTACCTACAGAGTGTTTCTTTAACGTATCAATTTAACATTTTTAGTGAATATTTTAATATAAAAAAAAACATTTTGTTTTCGAATGGTAATATTTTTTCAATCATATATGGATGCTATACTATTGCGGGTTAACGGGAACGCCCTCTGTTAGTTAACATACTGTATATAGACAATCTTTGAAAATTTCGATTAAGTATCTACTTACACAAGATACAGCCCGCTGACTGATATAAAGACGGTCGCGTGGGCAGCGGTGGCTTGCTAACAGCAATGCTATTCTGTAAGAACTCACTCCAGTGCTCACTTCTGATTCTGCGGTGAAAACTGTATTTGGTATTCTGTAACTTGATGAAAACTACACTAGCGCCACTAAGTGAGAACATAGGTGAAGCGAACTTCGTCCTACTGACGAACTATACCTAATTCATAAAATATTATCACTTAGAAAACTTTATATTATTAACTCAATACTTAAACTACATAAAAGCCTACCTTACGTATATAAAGCTCAAACTGGAAGAAGAAAGTGTAAAGTCGCCACTACTCCTTCCTGCAGAACTCTCTTTGCCAAGCGTCAATTTCTGGCCCATTCTGCTTATCTTTATAATGAGCTTCACAACAAATATTCTATCTATAACCTTCAGTACAATGAATGTAAAAAAACAATTGTCCAAAAACTCGAGCCGCTTGGATATTGTGATATTGAGAACTTATTATTTAAAAACTAACTCTAGACAATACCTACACATGATTTCTAGTGGTACTTCCTGATCCCAAGATACTGCATCGCAGGGCTAGAAATCATCCAACATAGTTAACTCACAACACACATATATACTCACACACATACACTTACACATACTCATACATACACACACACACCTACAAGAGTCATACCAGTATCTTTTCTTTCATTTATTCTGTTCTTGTTTGTAAAAATTACTTAAAATAGTTTAGCTATGTAGACCTACCTAAAAATAACTGTATTGATCCCTGGGAGGAGCAGAACCACCCAGTACAAGCATTACTACATGCTTACTGGGTGGTTCTAGCCACTGAATAATATTGTAAAGAAATGTTAAAGAAATAAACTATTTTATTTTAAACTATTTTTTTATTTATATAACTTGACAGTCAGAATATCAAATACTTTTCACTTCAGGTGAGTTACGAAGTGTAATCGAAAATGAGATATGAATCGAATTCGCACGTGAGTCCTTACAGAATAGCACTGCTGGATTCCGATTGTTACCTACTCTTCGAATACTAAACCCTGAAAATGTTCTCAAACCTCATTGTTCAATTATTCAGGTTCGTGATGGGCAACCAGCGTCCCAATCAGCTTTGATAGCAGAAAATGAAGATCATATCACTGGCAGCATGACGACTTGGTCCTTCGCGCCGCCACCAGACCACCATGCTCCTTTATCTAAGGATATGAAGGTAAGGCACTTATCTATTCTACCCCTTCTTTTGTTTTCCCTCAAGGTACACAAAGTAAATGGATGCTAGTAGCACAGGACAGGACGATGAGACGATGATGTGCATCTTGAAATATTGTACAAGTGTTATTCTATTATACTAGCAGCGCCCCGCGGTTTCAGCCGCGTAGTTCCCGTTCCCGTGGGAGTACGGGGATAAAATATAGCCTGTTACTCAGGGCGAATGTAGCTTACTAATGGTGAAATAATTTTTGAAATCGGTCCAATAGTTTTTGAGTTTATTCGTTACGTTACGTTCGTCAGTTTTTATAGATTTGATAAAGGAAAAAATACGTGTCCAATATTTTTCTGTAATCTAACTGACGGACTAAACATAATCATATATTTTTTACTCAGTCAGGCAACATCCCTATTGTATGGAGTTCAAAAGAGACTGACCTCTGTGTTTGTTTCGGTGTTTCTTCTTAGAGTAGTCAGCTAGGAAACACCGGTCTCATCTAGTTTTAACGGCCAAAAAAATACTGACGTATAATAGTGTAATTTATAACCTACTAGTAGCGCCCCGCGTTTTCACCCACGTAGTACCCGTTCACGTGGGAATACAGGAATCTATGTTACTCAGGGCGAATGTAGCTTTCTAATGGTGAAAGAATTTTTGAAATCGGTCCAATAGTTTTTGAGTTTATTCGTTACATACAAAAATACAAATCTTTCCTCTTTATAATATTAGTATAGATATAGATAACTAAACAAGCATGAAGCGTAGTAAAATAAATACGGTACTAGATTTAAACGTGGATACTAGAATAAATATAGTTTAGTAATGACCGTTCCACATTTTGTGTGTGTATGTATGTACAAATGTTATGTTTGTAATACTTATGTTATCTTATATATAAAATTCTCGTGTCACAATGTTAGTTACCTTACTCCTCCGAAACGGCTTTTAATTTTAATTTTATATGTATATTCAGTAGATCTTGGAATCGGCCAACATCTATTTTTCATTCCCTTAAATGTTAAGGGTGGTCCACCCCTAAGTTTTTTATTTAATTTTCTAACAATTTTTTTGTGTTTATTTTTTTATGATACAGCTTACAAAAATAAATACAACCCTAAATTTTCACCCCTCTACGATAACCCTATTTTTTTTTTATGGCAAAACAACGTTTTCTGGGTCAGCTAGTAAACATATATATAATATAGGTTGTTAATATTGTTTTGCTAGTATTAAAACGTCATGGTTTATCTGTTCCAGGTCCTAGCCAGTGATGTCACTACCAGCGACTTTCCACAACGTTCTCCGGATCCTGACAGAACTTAACACGCTGAAGAAGCCACAGCCAGCGTTCACAGACTACTTATTTTCATGAATGACGTAGTTTGTGACAGCAGCTTATCTTTTGTTTTTCAATTAACATGCTTTGAAAAATATACCATGATGTGTTCTTCATTGCATGTTAAGGGTCTCGACAAGATGTGCAATATGAATGACCTGGATATATGACTATGGCTGGCGCAGATTTAAGAATAGAGGGACGAAAGATACAAGGGATCGTTGTTTCAAACTCGGTCCTTTGATCTTTTGTTTACTACTCTTGGATCCGCGCCTGAACTAGTGATTTTGTTCGTAAGCATGTAACTGCATGATATTTTGGTAAATATAATGCAGTTACACACAGTGAGGATGGTAATATTACTTTTGTAGTTAACCTACCTCTCACGAGAGGAGGGGAGAAGAGGAGTTCACAAGAGCATTAGTAATGTTTGACACATTGCTGGTGTTCTTACTCTCATATAATCCGTCAACTCTCTTCTCCTTTCCTATATTTTATTACATTTATATAAAAAACACATTTAACATCACTATTATTATTATTATTGAAACGTAAAAATGGAATAATATTATAGTATGTAAATTATTATGGCATGACTTCTTATAAAGCTTAATAATTATTCAGAAACATTAATAGTGTAGATTTCAAATAAAATAAAAAGTGAATACCCAAAATCCGTTTTATTTTCAAATAGCTGACCCGCGTAATTTCGTTTGCGTCACATAAGAGAGAATTAAAAAAAAAAAAAACATGTATTTATGTTTCATTGATGCTCCGCTCCTATGTATGTATCGTAGCGTGATGTTATATAGCCTTTCCCAGCCTTCCTGAATAAATGGGCTATCCAAAACTAAAATAATTTTAAAATTCAACCTAGTAGTTCCTAAGATTAGCGCGCGCAACTAAATAAACTTTTCAGCTTTATAATATTAGTAACTAGCGACCCGCCCCGGCTTCGCACGGGTACAATATAGATAGGTACTAATGTTTTCTTTACTATAATATGCATATATTATACATATAAACCTTCCTCTTCAATCACTCTATCTATTAAAAAAACCGCACCAAAATCCGTTGCGTAGTTTTAAAGATTTAAGCATAATAGGGATATAGGGACAGAGAAAGCGACTTTGTTTTATACTATGTAGTTATGAAGAATACTACGTTCGCGTGGATGTCGAAATTTTTATTTTATTTTATTTTAAATGTTGGTGAGTACAGTAAATTTCTTTCACAAAGGGATCAGCGGCTTCGCGTGCTTTTCGAGGCACGGAGAAATCTCGATACGTTAAGATGGTCATCATCCACCGACCAATCTCATAGCCAAATGGCAAAAAACGGCACCCTTATGGATTCGTCATGTCTGTCTGTATGTCACAGCCGTTTTACTCGGAGACTATTAAAGCTACATAAATGAAAATTTGTAAGTAGGTGAAACCTGTTAACCTCTATTGTATAATGCTGTAATATTACAAAAAAAAAAAAAACATTTGCGTGACACTCCATACATGTAACTGAGGATACATTCCAACAAACATAATCGTGTGGGATATCATTGGATAGCTCTTTCAAAATGAAATAGAGGTTTCTAACAAAGTATTTTTTATTTAAGACAATAGTTTTTGAGATATGTACTTCCTAATTTGTAAAAAATGTGCCCTCTAACTTTTAAACTATGAAGTTGAAAATTCTAAAATAAAATGAGCAAATAGAACTTTACAGAAACTTCCGACGAAAATTGGTTTGAACATCACAGCAGTAGCGTGCAGTGGTTCGAGTTAGGGTAGGCCAGAGAAAATGTCCAAATAAATTTTAAAAAATAACCACATTATTCAGGGTTGATTTTTAATGAAATGAGGTTTTTTTTAAATTGCCTATTTAAAAAAATAAACCAAAAAAAAAGACACCAAATTTCAACCCTGAATAATGTGGTGTGTTTTTTTTTTGGACATTATTTTCTGGCCTACCCTAACTCGAACCACTGCACGCCACTGCATCACAGCCTATATACTTTTAGAGATATGAGATTATAACAGTCAACTACGGAACCCTTCACTATGCGTGGTCCGACACGCACTTGGCTGGTTTTTTGATAAAGTCGATTCACCGTCAGTCTTCTGTAACATTTTCAGTGACTCCGTATATGAAATTGCATTGACGATGCAAAAAAGACAAATACATACTAGATATGACATATTTAATTTATATAACAGATGTTACTCAAATTCTGCGCCAAAATGGAACACAGTTGAGCCAACACAACAAAAAAAAAATGGAACCATAAACAAATCATCCATTCCCAATACGTTTTTACTGTATGTATATATATATATATATATATTTATATATATATATATATATACATATACATATATATGTATATATATGTATGTGGTGTACTTTTACTTATATATAATTTTATAGATAGACAGAAAATATGTTTTATTTTTCGTGGTTTCTTAACATTGAAGCAATCACCTTAATAGATTTTAAACGTCGAAGCAGTCACCTTAACAAACTTCATCACATTTAAACGAAGATATTATATCAAATCCTGTATTGATCAGCAGGGCATGACCTGCGCAGTGCAGTTACCATCGGTTCAAAGTTATTTTGCATCACAATGAACTTTATTCTCATAGCTATAAGGTTGTTTTCACAGGTAAAGTAATTGTGTACACACCCTAATCTTTTCTAGACTAGACTGTCTTTGTGCAATGCCGCAGTGCGCCACCCGCCGTCTGCCGAGCGAGACGAGTTGCTGCTGTGAGTTGCCGCCGGGGCTCCGGGCTCTGGAGCCCTAGGCCATTGGGTGTCTCTGAGATGGATATAGAGGTAAATGATTCAGTATTTATTCACAAACACCATCATTATGAACAACTTTTACAATGGAGCCATAAATCGACTGCCTCATAACTCGTAAATGTCCAGAATCTGCTATTTTTAACCGACTTCTAAAAAAGGAGGAGGTTCTCAATTCGGATGTTTGTATGTTTTTTTTTATTGTTTGTTCGCGCATAACTCCGTCGCTTGCCAACCGATTTGAAAAATTCTTTTTTTGTTGGAAAGGGTATACTTCCCAAATGGTCCCATGAAAATTTTATCGAAATCGAACAAGCGGTTTTTGAAAAATCAACAAAAATCTAAAAAATATCTACATTGTGTACATTGACGACCTTTCAGTTTACTCTGCATTGGAGCAGTGCGTTTTTTTTACACTAATGTAATTGCTTCGTTTAGGTGGGGGGAGGGGAGGGGGTTTAGGTACCACTAAAAAGTGAAAAATAAAAAACTTTTTACAAAAAAAATACAACCGACTTTTCCACAAAAAATCAAAAAAGTACAAAATAACTTTAATTTCGGAAGTCGGTGTTCAAAAAACGAAAAAGGAACCACAAACACCGAGTTCCGAAATTAAAGTTATTTTGTACTTTTTTGATTTTTTGTGGAAAAGTCGGTTGTATTTTTTTTGTAAAAAGTTTTTTTCATAAATTTGTCATTCCAACACGATCCCATTGTCATTTTGCTAAAAGTTCGTAATCTACTAAATTCATAATGGTCGATCATTGGTCTGTCAGTGGCATGTCAGTGGTCTCGTAATACTTTTTGATAACGAGCTATTAAAAAGAATGACTGCACAATGAGGTTCTAATGGTAGGTCACTGATCAAAGGATCTGTCAAAATTTTAGCAGATTACTTCATGCGTCTGTCATTCATTTGTCATTACGTACGAGATTACCATTCTATGCCATTTTTTACATTGGAGTGTCTGTAGCTCACCATTGGAAAGTCATAATGACGCTTTATTTTAGTAGATTACCAAACTTGTCAAAATCGACCATTATGAGATCAATGTTAGACCATTCTGACACTATTGTAATAGCAAATTCAGGGCCCTCTGTGAACAGTTGATTTTTTACGCGATTTCGATGTTGGTCGAAAAATTATGAGTACCTGCAACGATCCTTTCTTGAGTTATCGTGTTATTCTGTTACACCTTATAGATATATGTCGCAACCAACTGGCTTAATCAGTCATTTAATTAGCTGCCTAGCCTTTTCATTGAACATCGTCGTATCATCAGCGGCTTAACTGATATTACGGCATTAAATGCAACAGTTAGTTTCAAAAAAAAAATGTTACCTATTTAAGACGCATCATCTGGATGTCATTTAAGTAGCTGATTAAATGGCGCTGTTCAATGAAAAGTCTATGCAGCTCAATAATCAGCTGATTAAGTCAGTTGGATGCAACATAAAACATGTTTATTTAATTGCAAGAGATATTCGTGAAATTACCTAAATAGTAAGTAAATGAGTGCGTGTTTTTCAAGAACATTCAAAAGGATGACGTCATTTTCTAAGCCTCTTACCTCATTGGTTGTAGATTCAGGGGTAGAAAGTCATTAACATAAAAAGGGGAGCGAAGAAATATCCAATAGGATTCTACGTCAAAAAGGAGGTTATACCTACCTACACGGTTAGATAGTTAAGACCTGACTAAAACCCACCCGTGATCCTTCTTGTGCCCTATGCGTTCCAGGGCCGCGGTAACTCTTTCGAACAAATTCCGCAACCCTAGCAGGCACCGAAGATAGTTAAGACCATAGATATAATAAACAAGGAGATATGCCCTGTAGCCGAAAATGTATCGGAACCTGTGTCTCCTGTTTTGCCCTACCACCCGGCAACTACTAGGTACGAATGCAGTTCAGTAAAAGCAATAGATACGCAGTCGCGCACACACCCGCATTTCTGAAATCGGACTATACTACACAATCAATTATAAACCTTATCCTAATAAACACAGCGTATATAACAACGGTGGGTATCGTTGTGCTGTGCAAAAGCAATTTATTTTACATATACGCTAGTGATTGACTAAATCGGAAAGTTATCGATTCTGGCATTTATTACACACACCATGCTGCCCATGTATAACAAATAACTAGCATGAATATGTTGACTAATTTTAAGCAAAGGTCACTAATATATTATCTTAAACATGCCGATTACTAAAATGCATTCGAAACTTTATCGTAAGTAAAATACAATTACCATAAAAAGTAAGGAAGTAGCACGAGGATAAGGCATAAATACGATAATTCAAAGCCAAAAACACTTGAACGATTATTTACCAAAAATTTAATGAAATCTAAGAAAGTTTGGTACACTTTTGTAATATTTCATTCAACAATCGACATTGTTGTCGACAGTGTATCTGCACAATTACATCACTAACTCGCGGCAAGAAGCAGCGGCCGTACAATGCGATACATCGGCTTGCTAAAGTATCGTTTTGTGATTTTTACATTGCTCATCCAGTCACTTAGCGACAAACTTAAGTTGTGGTTAAGGAGCAGTGTATTCATTGTAATATGTTATTGTCGCTGTGACATTTGAAAACAAAAATAACATAGTATAAGCAAGAAATATTTTACGATTTGTTGTTTTTCATGATTTTAAAGACAAATATAGTAAAATACTTGTATTTTGATATGGTAAGTGATTCCATAATTAACAAAGTTTTGGTTTAGGCTTCGGTTTTTACAAGAAAACACTGAACAACACGACATTCTTATATCTTATCACGCTCACGGTCGGAAGCGCACTAGTTCGCGGATTCGACCATTGCGTAAGACATGCTCGCCCAGACCATGTCGCGTGGACGCCGACACGCCCCCTTGCCACTTCTCCTGTATTTTATATTTCTATGGTTAAGACCTTATTCTACAACTAGCAGCGCCCCGCGGTCTCACCCACATAAGTTTCGATCCCGTGGGAATATAGGGGTAAAAATTATCCCATATATTAATCCAGGTTATATACCATCTGTGTGCCAAATTTCATCCAAATCCTTTCAGTTTTTTTGCGTGAAAGAGTAACAAACATCCATCCATACTTACAAACTTTCGCGTTTATAATATTAGTAGGATTAGTCAAAAGTCAGTAAATCTGACTCCAGTCTTGGCAAAAAGTAGCGTGTTACCCAGTTAATAAGTCGTGGAGGTCTGGCAAGCAGCCGCGTTACACGTTAAATATTGGTATCTGAATACCAGTATTTAACGTGGAGCGGCGGAATCCGGTATGACTGGAACCCGACCCCAATATAGTTGGAAAAAGGCTAGGCAGATGATGATTATAATTATCCTAAACTGTTTTTTTTTTTGTAATTCTTCAGGGTTTGATGATCGTGGAAGTTTCTGACCTCCGAGTTTGTTTCAGTGTTTCTTCTCAGGGTAGTCGGCTAGGAAACACATGCTTCATCTAGCTTAAAATGACCAGAAATATTTGACGTGTAAAAGTGTTATGTTTAACCTACTTACAAAATAAATATCATTTATTATTAGTAAGGTTTTCATGTGGCGTGCCAACTGGTGATGTTGTGCAACGTTGCCGAACTAATTGAGCGTCATGTGTTGCGCGTGAAATGTTGCTTAGTGGATACGCTGCTTCACTCTAAGGGAAGGTTCATATCTGACGGAACATGCGTCGCGTATTATCGGTCGCGTAACGCCAGAACAGACAAATGTATAGAAAAACACTCGAGCGTTCACACTCAACCGATGATACTGTTGCGCGCCAGAATTAAACAACGAAGATAGTTGCATTTGGTACTACTAGCGCCATCTAGTATCGAGTAGCAGAACTATTGAAGTCGGGGACCTTCGAGATTTTTCTATGCTAGAATTCTCGGACCTTGGTCGGTCGCGACCGATATGTACGCGAACTTTCTGGAGTGCTACTCGGTGCCCTATATAAGGCCGGCACATGTGCCGACCGAGTCAGTATTGGATTTGCGATACAAGTGATAACTTCGAGAGCGATCTTCGACTGCGAACTCAAGTGATTAATAGTGCGATTGTGTTTTGTGATTAGTGAGTTTATTGTGTAATTAGTGTGGTGTAAATTAAAGTGTCATCTTTGTTTATTGAATCGGCTGATTTTTATTGTAACGAACCCGAAGCTCGTAACAATTGGTGTCAGAAGAGTGGATTTAAAAGATGCCGATTCTGCCGAAGGACGACACTGAGGGTATCCGTACCCGTAGTCAACGCCAGCAAGAGACGGACCAGAGGCGTTTTGGAGGTGCAACGCCGCAGACGACGGAGAGACAGATGCCGACCATGGAGGCCGGCTCGTCCGCAGTAGCTCCAGCGTCATCATCAGCACCAGACTTTGCTGCTCTGATGATGATGCTGCAGGAGCAGACTCGCCGCCAGGAGGAACAGGCCCGTCGCCAGGAAGAGCAGGCCCGTCGTTTAGAAGAGCAGCTGCAGCGTGACAAGGAGGAGCAGGCCCGCCGCCAGGAGGAACAGGCCCGTCGTCAGGAGGAACAGGCTCGTCGGTTGGAAGAACAGCTGCAGTATGACAAGGAGGAACAGGCCCGCCGACAGGAGGAACAGGCGCGTCGCCAGGAAGAACAGATGTTCCTCATCAAGGATCTGCACGCCACCTTCGGCAAGGAAATGAAGGTTGTAAAAGATAAGGTGATTCAACATGAAAACCGCCTGATAGAAGCTGAAACCCAGATTGCTGAAATGAAAAAGGCAATGGATAACCTAAAAGTAGGAGAGGGAATAGCAACCTCCGTAGCAACTACTCCTTCGCCACGGGGATTCAAAGTGCCGCCGTTCGATGGAACATCTTCCTGGTCGGCATACAAAATGCAATTTGAGGCTGTTATGAAGGCGAACGGGTGGAGTAAGGACCAGGCCATGACTGCTCTCACCCTAGGCCTCCGCGACCAGGCCCTCACTATCCTGGAAGCCCTCGGTAACGAGGTGACTTACGAGCAGCTGATTGAGGCACTGGAAGCAAGGTATGGCGACGCTCATCTAGAACACGTGTTTCGGGCGCAGCTAAAGGATCGCGTGCAACGCAGCGGTGAAAACCTGCAGCAGTGGGCCCTTGAGGTGGAGAAGCTTGTTAGAAAAGCATACCAGTCTGTACCTGCGCTCATTCAAGGGAACCTGGTGCAGGCATTTATCGACGGCATCCGCGACCTTGAAGTTAGAGCTGCCGTGAGGCTCGGGCACCACGAGAAGCTTAAAGACGCCTTGGCACATGCATTGGAGGTGGAAGCTGTGCGGCAGGATAATCGTTCCCATCGCGTCAGGGAGGTTGCAGCGGCTACTGTTCGCGACCGGTTTAAAGGATACAGCCCTAGATGCTATGGCTGTGGGGAAAGAGGCCACCTACGGTCCAGTTGCCCTAAGCGAACTGTAGATAGGGAAGATAGTCGATCTCCGGAGGGCAGGGCGGTTAACAGCACCGCCCAGCAACAGCAGGGAAACGAGTAAAAGCCAGGACTGCGGGGCGGGTGCTGGCTGATGTTCAGAGAGCCCCAAAGATTTCGATCTCACAAACCCATGATGGGAACAGCCTAATCATCAAGGGCGAGGTAAACGGAACGCCATGTAAACTGACGATTGACACTGGAGCTTCTCGTACGGTTGTCAGTTCCCAACTAGTAAGTCGGTTCCTTGGGGACTCCGCATACAACCGAGACCGCATACATTTGGTGACAGCCACCGGCCAGCGTATACCCGTCCATGGAGAGAAAGTGATGGAGTTACAGCTAGGCAACAGAATCTATCTTCATAATGTCATCGTGGCTGATATCATGGACGACTGCATTTTGGGCCTAGACTTTATGAGGAAGAACTATTGTGAGATCGACGTTAAGCAAGGTGTTTTGAAATGTGGAACAGAGGAACTTTTCATGGAAGGGGCGTTACCAGGAAATGTGTACAGCCTAAAGAAGATTGTTCTTCCTCCGAGATCGGAAACGATTGTGCCGGTTAGGCTTCCTCGAAATCCTGGGCAGACTCATCGGTGTGTACTCGTGGAGAGGATAGATAATGACCTTCCGTGGAAAGTGCCACGAACTTTGGTCAGAGCCACCGACATCGCAAGAGTACCTGTGCTGAACCTCTGTGATAAGGAACAAATGATAGATAAGGGCACCCTGATTGGTACATGTGAGGAAGTGGATTGGTTACGTCGAAGCCAATATGTATCGACTGGGAACCTTAGCAAGGATGCACAAACGAAAGTGACCACACTTTTAGACGACTGTCGCGGCGTTCTGTCTCAAAATGAAATGATCAAGGCGAAGAGAATGTTACTGAAGTACGCCAATGTTTTCTCTTCAAATGATGCTGACATCGGGAAGACTGGCTTAGTTCAACACAAAATAAACACAGGAGAAGAGTTGCCTATCCGTCAGCGGCCAAGGAGATTGCCGGTAGCGCGTGAAAAGGAAGTGGAAACTATGATTGAGGGAATGGTGAAGGATGGTGTCATAGAACCATCATCGAGTCCGTGGTGTTCACCTGTAGTACTGGTAAAAAAGAAGGACGGCAGCTTGCGGTTTTGTGTTGACTATCGGCGTCTGAACGACGTTACGAAGAAGGACAGCTATCCGTTGCCAAGAATCGATGACACGCTGGACATGCTTACTGGAGTAAAGTGGTTTAGCACGTTGGACCTAAAAAGTGGCTACTGGCAGGTTCAAATTGATCCTAAGGACAAGGAGAAAACTGCATTCTCGACAGGAAAGGGTCTATGGCAATTTAAAGTCATGCCGTTTGGTTTGTGCAACGCTCCGGCAACGTTTGAAAGGTTGATGGAACTAGTACTAACCGGGTTAATTGGCGATGCTTGTCTGGTCTACTTAGATGACATCATCATCGTAGGCCGTACGTTTGATGAACATCTGCAAAACCTGGAACGCGTGCTCATGAAGATCCAGAGTGCAAACCTCAAGTTAAGTCCGAAGAAGTGTTCATTCTTCAAACGGCAAGTTAGCTTTTTGGGATATGTAGTGTCGGAAGAAGGTATCCGCACGGATCCAGAGAAAATCACCGCAGTCAAGGACTGGCCAATTCCAAAAGACAAGACACAAGTCAGAGCATTTTTGGGTTTGTGCTCCTACTATCGGCGATTTGTCAAGAACTTTGCTGACATAGCGAAACCCCTGCACAAGCTAACCGAGGAGAAGCGACATTTCTGCTGGGATGAGAGTTGCGACATTGCATTCCAGGAGCTCAAGGAACGTCTGTGCAAAACACCTATTTTGGGGTATCCTGATACCGGCAAGGAATTTATAGTTGACACAGATGCAAGCGACATAGGACTTGGCGGTGTGTTATCTCAACGGAATGGCGATCAAGAGGTTGTGATAGCGTACTTCAGCAAGTCTCTGTCGAAGCCAGAAAGGAATTATTGTGTCACGCGACGGGAATTACTTGCTGTGGTCAAGTCATTGCAGCATTTTAGCAAATATCTGCTGGGGAGGAAATTCCACTTACGAACTGACCATGCTGCGCTAAAATGGCTACTGCAATTCAAAAATCCAGAAGGGCAAGTTGCGAGATGGATTGAACTACTTCAGGAATACGACTTTGTGATTGAACATCGCAGCGGGAAATCTCATGGCAACGCAGATGCATTATCAAGAAGACCTTGCCCTGAAGACTGCAAGCATTGTACTCGGCAAGAGGGTAAAGAAGTCGTACCTGTGAGGATGATCAAGACAAATCTTAGTAACGAGTGGAAGGAAAACTTGGAACGTGCACAGCAGGATGATTTGGACATCAAGCCGATCCTGGAGTGGATGAAGGCCAGTATTCCGAAGCCTACGTGGAGCGATGTCTCAGCGATGAGTTCCGTCACAAAAAGCTATTGGGCACAATGGGACAGTTTAGTGATTCAGGATGGAGTCCTGTGCCGTAAATGGGAAAATGCTCGGGGAGACAGCTGTCATTTGCAAATGGTTGTCCCTAAAGCTAAAGTACCGGATGTTCTACAGCTGTACCATAATGGTTGTTCTGGAGGCCATATGGGTGTAAAACGGACTCTACTGAAGATACGGGAACGGTTTTACTGGGTCCACTGTCGTGACGATGTTGAGGACTGGTGTCGGAAATGTACAAGTTGTGCGGCTGTAAAAGGACCTCAGACTCGTAGCAGAGGTGCATTGAAATTGTACAATGTTGGTGCACCATGGGAAAGGATAGCGCTAGACGTTGCGGGACCGTTTCCGGAAAGTGAAAGTGGTAACAAGTATTTCATGGTGGTTATGGATTATTTCACTAAGTGGCCGGAAGTCTTCGCCATTCCAAACCAAGAAGCTTCAACAGTTGCGGATAAACTAGTTCATGAAGTCTTCTGTCGTTTTGGAGTACCCTTGGAGATTCACAGCGATCAAGGAAGGAATTTTGAGTCTCAAATATTCCAGGAAACTTGCCGAGTTATGGGTACTCATAAAACGAGGACAACTTCTTACCACCCACAATCGGATGGGATGGTAGAACGATTTAATCAGACATTGGAGAGATATCTGGCCAAAATTGTGGAAAACCGGCAACGAGATTGGGACAAGCACATACAACCGTTTTTGCTGTCATACCGAAGTGCTGTTCATGAAAGCACGTCAGTGACACCAGCTTTCGCAAACTTTGGAAGAGAATTGCGGCTACCTGCAGACCTGATCACCGGAATACCACCTGATGCCCCACGCAGTATAACCGATTATGCGAATGACTTGCGGAACAAAATGAACGACATTCATGAGCACGTCAGACAATCGGGCCAGCAAATTTCTGAAAAGATGAAAACCCGCTATGACCGCAAAATGAACAATAAAGGGTTCGAGGAAGGTTCACTAGTGTGGTTGCACAATCCAGTTCGCAGCAAAGGCAAATCTCCTAAGCTTCAAGCTAAATGGGACGGACCGTACCGGATTGTGACAAAGATCAATGACGTAACCTACCGTATACAGAAAAGTACAAGAAGCGCTCCTAAGATTGTTCATGTTGATCGACTGGCGCGTTATTATGGCGCTGATAATGCTCGGGACGAGCATGTCTTAGGAGGGGGCAGTGTTGCGCGCCAGAATTAAACAACGAAGATAGTTGCATTTGGTACTACTAGCGCCATCTAGTATCGAGTAGCAGAACTATTGAAGTCGCGGGGACCTTCGAGATTTTTCTATGCTAGAATTCTCGGACCTTGGTCGGTCGCGACCGATATGTACGCGAACTTTCTGGAGTGTTACTCGGTGCCCTATATAAGGCCGGCACATGTGCCGACCGAGTCAGTATTGGATTTGCGATACAAGTGATAACTTCGAGAGCGATCTTCGACTGCGAACTCAAGTGATTAATAGTGCGATTGTGTTTTGTGATTAGTGAGTTTATTGTGTAATTAGTGTGGTGTAAATTAAAGTGTCATCTTTGTTTATTGAATCGGCTGATTTTTATTGTAACGAACCCGAAGCTCGTAACAATACGTTAGTACGTCGAGTGTGAACGCTCGAGTGTTTTTCTATACATTTGTCTGTTCTGTCAGATATGAACCTTCCCTAAAAGTCTTATGGGACGGGAAGTTGATAAGCATACCCAGAATATTTTTAACGGCTTGGTGGGGATATCCACCATAAAGTTTTCTAAGATTCACTAAAACGTTGGTCTACTTGCTCTATTTATGACTAAAAAACTTTTTACAAAAAAAAAATACAACCGACTTTTACACAGAAAATAAAAAAAGTGCAAAATAACTTTAATTTCGGAACTCGGTGTTTGTGGTTGCATTTTCGTTTTTTGAACATCGACTTCCGAAATTAAAGTTATTTTGGACTTTTTTGATTTTTTGTGAAAAAGTCGGTTGTATTTTTTTTGTAAAAAGTTTTTTATTTTTCACTTTTTAGTGGTACCTACACCCCCTCCCCTCCCCCACCTAAACGAACCAACCACATTGGTGTAAAAAAAACGTACTGCTCCTTTGCAGAGTAAACTAAGAGGTCGTCAATGTAGACAATGTAGATACTTTTTTTAGATTTTTGTTGATTTTTCGAAAACCGTTTGGTTGATTTCGATAATAAGAATTTTCATGGGACCATTTGGGAAGTATACCCTTTCCAACAAAAAAAGAATTTTTCAAATCGGTTGACAAGCAACGGAGTTATGCGCGAACAAACATTAAAAAAAAAAAACACAAACATCCGAATTGAGAACCTCCTCCTTTTTTAGAAGTCGGTTAAAAACTGCAGGCATTCCAATTTTCTAAAATGTAATGTCTTATATTTTCAGGTTCTCCGTGAACAATGCTGAGTGCGGCGCTCCTGTTCAGAACATGAGCCACACGTGGGACTGCCCCAAGAGTCCATGCACCTGTACTTTGGGGGATATCAGGAATGACACCGACGCTGCAATGAATGCAGTCACCTACTAGGCCCAAACAATCTAAGTAATTAATCATCATCATCTGCCTAGCCTTTTCCCAACTATATTGGGGTCGGCTCCCAGACAAGCCGGATTCAGCCGAATACCAGTATTTTACGTGGAGCGGCTGCCTACCAGACCTTCAACGACCCATTATTAACTGGGGAACACAGTACTTCTTGGCAAGACTGGTGTCAGATTTTCTGGCTTCTGACAATCCGTAACGACTGCCAACAATCTCCAAATGACAGCCGGGAACAACGGCTTAAAATGCTTTCCGAGGCACGGAGAAGTCTCGTTATGTTAAGATGGTCACCCATCCACAGACCAACCTCGGCAAGCGTTGCTTATCCTCGAAGATCGACACGTGCAGCTGTTATAATTTAGACACGAGCTCCTCCAAATCTTTTGAATCTCCTCCTAATCTAAGGATTGAACCATCGACTCGAAAAGAAGAAGAACATTTGCACGCCAAGTTACGGCAGGATATGCTGAAACAAAATTACTGTAACACCTTATACACCATATTCTAGCAAATAAATATTTTGATTGATTGATTGAAGGTTATCAGACTCCAAGTCCTCTTATGAGGCAGATGAAATCCACTTCGCAGTTAAATTTAACGTCTAGCTTCAAGACAACGCTCTTACCTACATCGATGGGGTGTAAGTGGCTCTACGCACACCAGCAGAGCCAAAGTCAACCTCACCTGCCCGCGGCGCACCCTGCTGGAGATACCAACGAGGCTCTGGCGAACCTTCTTCCAAGTCCTGGAGCCTCAAAGATCCAGGACTTGAAAGAAGGAGGAAGCTGTATTTTAGAAAAAAGTACAAGAAAGTAGGTACAGAGAGACTAATAAATACAAATAAGTATAGGTTTAGGAATTTTTATACTGATAAAACATAATTGACACGGGCTCAGACGCTAAATAATTTCTTTGTTTCTTAGGTATAGTTAATAAAATGTAGTTGTAAGTTAGGTTAAGTATATCTTTGTTTTATTTCGAAACTCCCCTGCCCTTCCTTTCTCACTTTCAAAGAGTCTAAAACACCAGTTTCGTACTCCTAAGAAAATCGAGATAATAATATCGATTGGTTAACCAGTGGCTCACTGGACACGGCTGTTTCGGGAGGTACCTGTTTCGGGTTCAACGGGAGGACCGTCCGGGTGTCATCACTGTGTGGATCGCCCGGAGGTCGAGGTCTGCCCTGCTTGGGCGGAGCAACGCCGTGTCCTTGTCGAGGCGATCTTTGACGGCGATCTCTCGCGTTCGACCCTGGTTCAATCCATGGTCCAGAGCGAGGAGACATGGGAAGCGGTCATCTCTTTCTGCAAAGCAGTAAAGCTAGCGAAAGAGGAAGCAGAACTCTTGCGAGAGGGGGAAACCTCACGCCCCAGCCACCACCCCGTCGGGAAACGCAGGGCGATTCCCAGCCACGGGATGATGAGCTATGGGTGGCTCACCGTCTGATAGCAACCAGGCCCGGGTCGACGGCGCGTCGTGTTCCACGCGCGACTCAAAGACCTAGTCAGCAAAGAAGACGGGTCTCATAGTAGACATGGGTCGGATTAGGTAGAAACGATACCTAATCCACCTAATCCTAGTATTTAAAAATACCTAATCCATTTACCTAACCCGAATATTTATTCATTACATCCGCTGGCCTGTTACGATATTAATATGTATTTGGATTGGGTAAGAAATATTCGGTATGGAGTATGAACGTTCCGTTTCTGATACATTGTGGAACGGTGGATTATATTTAGTTTTTATGGGCAAACGGTACTTTAAAGTCAAAGTGAACATAGAGATCAAAATTACTCTTCATATTTAAAGATTGCGGCTGCACAGGCGGTAGCTAGGTACCTACTATATTGAATTTTATATTTTTCAGATTTTTCATTTTTTATTGTATTTTTTTTTTGTTTTTATCACTAAATAGTCCAATGGTAATCTACATAGATGGCGCTGGTGGCAGTGCTTATTAAACTTGAAACTTAGCCCCACATTTTTATGAGGTATCTTCTGTTTAAACTGTGTACGAATATTTTGTGCCATACCTAATTTATCGACGCTTTGGATTAGGTACGGACTAGTATCGAAAAATACCTAATCAAAATACCTAATCCAATATTTATGCCTCACCTCTATCTCATAGAGTCAGTGCCTGCTAGGGTTGCGGAATTTGTTCGAAAGAGTAACCGCGGCCCTGGAACGCTAAAGGCACTAGACTAGAAGGATCACGGGTGGGTATTGTAGAGAGGTAGTCAGTAAGAGTCTGACACTCCTTTCCGCTCCGCCCAGAGCGGGAAAAGTCATTTAATGATTTCGCATCCAGAAAAAAGGCCAATTCTCAAGAGGACTCATTTTTTTAAGTAAAATTCGCAAAAATGCATGAAATTCGAGGTTCTTTTGACAAATTGCGACTGTGATGCAATTGATAAATAATTAGTAGATGGCACTAAGGTCTTATAAATAGTGCCTGTGTATTTCGATAGATGGCGCTAAATGACACACTTACACTTTCGTCAACAGATGGCGTTATTTTAAGAAAAGGTACTGGAGCGGTGTCACTAATAGAAAAAGCCGTATTATCTAAGATCACATGGAGATAGATATTTTGCAGCCAACTGGTTATATCAGCAATTTTTAACGGCCTACACTGATTTTTGCACCCCTTCGAATGTCATTGTGAGCCTTAATAAACTGTTCTAGCTACTTAATAGGAAATAAAAAGCGAGACCACCTGACGGTGAAAAGGCGGAGGCTTTACAGGTGAGTTTCCTTTGAGGAATTTGTTCGGAAGAGTCACCGCGGCCCAAAGGGTATTTGGAAGAACACGGATGGGTTTCAGTCAGTAAGAGTCCGACATTCCCTTCCGCTCCACCAGATAGAGCGGACGTAGCCATTTGATGATTTTCAGTACTTAGTCTACGATTAAAATTTCAATCAGTTTCAACTATATGAGTCTGGTGTTTCCTAGCTAACTATCCTGAGATGAAACAACGAAACGAACTCAGAGGTCAAAGTATCTTTTAACGTCGTGAAATCATGTTGGTAATATGAGAACTATGTAGTTCAGTGGTGATTTTTGGAGGAAATAACCACATTTTGGCTGGATCTGCCCAGACAACAAGCAACGCAAAGTAGGCCTTAGAATATTTGCCTTTTTGATATCAAAATCAAAAGTTACAATTCAAACTAGGCTGAGAGCCAGTACTTTATGAACGTAAAATTTTAAAATTGATTGAGTCAGGCGTTACTTTGCGGGAACGTGTTGACTCGTCGCAACTCAACGGTCAGCGAGTCAACACGTCCCCTGAGGATGCCTCGTGGAGAGGCGAAACACGTGTCGGTATTGGTGTTGGGTTTTGCTTTGCCTTCCTGCATGTGCATAAAATCCTTGCATTTGGCTTGTAATCTTGCATGTGCATAATATAGCGGGCGGGAGGGAGGTGCATACCTGCAACCCACTAATATTCGCGGAAATTAAAACTAGATATATTGTTTTCATTTTCAAATTTTCGTAAAATTTTACATAAAGACAGTCCCCCAAAACGCCCGCCCGTCACCACTTCCTAGTGTTATAGCTGGGGAGAACAAGTGGCGCAACAAACTCCCCAGCAACACATCTGTCTGTTGCGTTTCGAGAACTTGAATTTAAACAATAGTATGACAAGTCATTAGTCTCTGTCATACATGACACAGAGGGAAAAAAATGTATCCAACATGGAAATCATAAATCAGTTCACTGTGAGACATTGTAAAGAGTAGATAAAATCAATAAAGTAAAAACGGTTTGACCTTTTTTTTTTTTTGGATGGGAAATCATCAAATGACCCCTCCTGCGGCCCTGGGTGGAGCGGTAGGGAGTGTCAGACTTTTACTGAATAAAACCCACCCGTGATCCTTCTTGTGCCCTATGCGTTCCAGGGCCGCGGTAACTCTTTCGAACAAATTCCGCAACCCTAGCAGGCACCGACCCTATGGGGCCCCGTCCTCGGTGCTGAAGGCTGCTTGAGGCGCGCGTGGAACACAACGCGTCGTCGACTCAGCCTGGTATCGGACGGCGAGCCACCCACGCTCACCGTCCCCAGGCCTCAGCCACTGCGCAATAGCAGAGCGAAAACGGTTTGACCTACATAGTCATTAGATGAAGTGCGATCTTGCATGGAGGATTGCTCTCAGCTTTGGGATGGATTTGCAAGATATCAGCTTCATGCTCTTGAGAAACGAGTCAAGAGGATCATTGGCAATAATAGGCTCGTCGAATCGAAGCTGCAAAATCTTGAGCATCGACGCTAAGTTGCTAGCCTGTCGATTATCTATCGGTTGCATTTTGGGGAGTGTGCGGTGGAACTGCTTAGTTTAAACTCGCCAGTGGCGTGCAGTGGTTCGAGTTAGGGTAGGCCAGAGAAATTGTCCAAATAAATTTTAAAAAATAACCATTTTATTCAGGGTTGATTTTTAATGAAATAAGTTTCAACCCTGAATAATGTGGTGTGTTTTTTTTGACATTTTCTCTGGCCTACCCTAACTCGAACCACTGCACGCCACTGAAATTCGCCAAGCCCGTTCCGTCATCAGTCCACAAGATCGTGTACAGCAATGCGCCAGCAATACATGGTAGACATCCCACCCACACGCACAAAACGTTTTGGGAACACATTCATTGTGCGTACAGCTAAGGAGTGGTATTCCCTGCTAGAGTCTGTGTTTCCTGATAGCTACAACCTGGGAGTCTTTAAGTCAACAGTGAATAGGTTACTTCTAGACAACGTCTTCGACCACATCATCGCTTACCATAAGGTGAGACAGTGGACAAACGCGGGCCAATCAATAATAAAAAAATATATATAACCTGTTTTGTTTGAAACTCTCTCTATAGGCGAAACGGGAAGGAGTGTCCAGCTCACACTGTAATATGATTTCTTTAGGTAGGTATAAGCTTGGCGTAGGGTTTCAGAAATAAAACAACACAATACTTAACCTAAGACTTATAATTACTTAAAACTAGATTCTTGTCTAATTGTCTATATGTTCTGTGTAAGCATGAGTGTTTTACAATTAATCCATGTGAATATAGTTAAATTTTATTCCTATTCCTAAATTCTGTGGCATAGCAGTCCACGTGATGGGATGTGGGTTCTGCTGCCGAGGCTTCGAGCACCTGGGATCCCTCTTACCAGAGGCATTTCAGGTGCATTGCCTTTAGGAGACATGGATGGTCTGTCTCTTGTGCCTGTGACTGAAAACCGGCAGCCACACTCTTCAAACCGGAACGCAGGAACGCTGCTTGGCGGTTGAAACAAGCGTGGTGGTAGTACCACCCCGGGTGAGTTCCAGCACACTAAGAACTCTACTACCTGTAGTATTACTATTGAACGAGCGCATGGCTAAATTATAACAGCCGCACGGGTCGATCTTCGAGGTTAAGCAACGCTTGCTGAGGTTGGTCTGTGGATGGGTGACCATCTAAACATAAAGAGACTTCTCCGTACCTCGGAAAGCACGTTAAGCCGTTGGTCCCGGCTGTCATTTCATTTGGAGATCGATGGCAGTCGTTACGGGTTGTCAGAAGCCAGAAAATCTGACACCAGTCTTGTCAAGAAGTACCGTGTTCCCCAGTTAATGGGTTGTGGAGGTCTGGTAGGCAGCCGCTTCACGTAAAATACTAGTGTTCAGCTGAATCCGGCTTAACTGGGAGCTGACCCCAATATAGTTGGGAAAAAGGCTAGGCAGATATTTAGATAGGCCATTTTGAGTCTTTGTTAATTTTAGGTCGATATAGTTGTTCGTATGTGTGTCAAAATAAAATACATTGGCAAATACATCTGACTTAAAACATATATAAATAGTACATACAAAGTTTTCTTAACTCAACCAATATTCAAAAATTAAAATTCGTTGAAATGTGTTTTTCAATCAATTCTTTTAGTTTTAAGTAAACATTATGTATTTGATTGGAAGAAAAGCGCTTTTAAACGGAATTTACTCACAAATTCTGAGCATCAATCGGCTGGGTTACTTACGGATCAAAAAACTTGCTCTCAGAATGAGTTTCTTGATGAGTAGGCAACGCAAAATAATCAAAAAATATCTTACCTTAGCTTTTCCGACAGAAAATATTAATAACTAAAAGTTTCTTCGAAAAACGCATTTTAACAAAATTTAGCAACAATTTTTTTCTGTCCTATAAAATACAAATAAAGACACCATTTAGACGGAGATAAAACAAAGAATGTCATGTACAGATATTGCAAGAATTCAGCTTGAAAAGGTTACCCACGTTTTAGGACTAAATTCTAAGATCGCGCTTTGATCTTAAGGTAGAACTTCATACGAAAACAAACCGTATTGCTCTCAAGGTTCATATTTGCATAAGCATCCTCAATTCGTGCTTATAGGAATATCAACTTTTTTGGCTAAATAAGGTTCAAATTCGTATGAAATTATCACTTCTGATCACAAAGACCTGTGAATATGAAGATATCTTCTTGAAGCCTTTTTTTTATGGGAAATCATCAAATGACTTCTCCCGCTCTGGGCGGAGCGGAAGGGAGTGTCAGACTCTTACTGACTAAAACCCACCCGTGATCCTTCTTGTGCCCTGTGCGTTCCAGGGCCGCGGTGACTCTTCCGAACAAATTCCGCAACCCTAGCAGACTTTGACCCTATGGGGCCCCGTCTTCGATGCTGACGGCTCTTTGAGGCGCGCGTGGAACATGACGCGCCGTCGACTCGGGCCTGATTGCTATCGGACGGCGAGCCACCCATAGCTCGCCATCCGCAGGCCCGCGCCTACGGTGGTCGGAAATCGCCCTGCGTTTCCCGACGCCCAGGACGTCTTCTTCTGTTGCGGCGGCTGGGGCGTGAGGTTTCCCTCTCATGCACACGTTCCACCTCCTCCTTCGCTAGCATTATTGCTTCGCAGAAGGAGGCGACCGCTTCCCATGCCTCCTCGATTGAAACTTAAGGGCGACATTAAAGAAGATATCTTCTACGAAAAATGCTCATAATTATGTACACTATCATACCTATGATTATTCAGCATGAAACATTCGACAGGCAGACACAAGATTTTTCCCTCTTAGAGAGGGGTGCGCTATAAACCAAGGCGGGGGTAAATTGTGAATAGTGTGGCGAATTTCTCGAATATGATATTACTATTATTCTACCCATGAAATTGTATACAATAGAAAGGTTTCCTAAATAAAGAAAACATTCTATTTAGTTCGTCAAATATTGGACACGTATTTTATGCTTTATCAAGTCTATAAAAAATGACGAAAATAAAAAGCATCCAAAATCAGGAGTGGGGGCTTGTGACGTTACGTTGTGGTAAAATTGTAGCGAGTAGTGACGTTACACGAGTATTCAACGCAATGCATTGTCTTCGTTTTTTATTTACGTGAGAAAAGAAAAAATACGTGTTCAATATTTTTTTATCTGTAGTTAACGTACAGTCAGAAATGTTGTTGTACAATATTTCATACATGATTTTGAATATATAAAATAAATATAATATGTGTATAAAAATAAAATATATACGAAGATGGTCAACAAGACCATCCAAAAAAGTGGATCCTAGGATGGGTTCCTACCCCAGTCGTTTCGGGGTCGTACGGGGGACCAAGGGGTTGGTACTGCCTCTTTGGTAATATCTTCGACCTCATCGATCAGTGGTGGGGCAGATGAGTAGATAATTATCTCTGGGTGGATTTCAGCCGGCTCGAGGTACTGAAATGTGAAATAAGGTTTTGTTATAAAAAAGTTTTTTTTTTTGTGATAATCAGGAATGAGAAGTATTTAATGTTTTATTTTTGTAAACAATATAAACTTAACGTTTTACCAAATTATACTTATAAATTATTATCAATTTACAAATAACCATTATCAATTTATAATTATCAATAATTATATCAATTTAAATCAATTATACAGTGTGAAATTTTAATGGTTGTTTTCCCGAAGCGAAATGAGTTTGTATCGGTAATACAATCGATTTATATATATAAAAAATATTAGACTCCATAAATGGCAGAATAACAATTGTGATAAACAAAACTCGAAAGCGACTTGAACCAACAGTAGTGTATCGCGCGATATGTAGGTACGCGGCGGTACGTGCGTCTCATGTAGGTATCTACCTACGTTATGTCTAGTGCACTACTATTGATTCTCGCTCTTTCGAATTTATGAACACTTTTTTAATGATTTAAAAAAAAAAACTTTTCTTTTTTTAGTTTAACTTTGTGTTTCGATAGTACTACTGATGGGTAATCGTCCTGCCGCGGGAAAACAACCATTAAGATTTCACACTGTATATGTAATTATCAATTTCAAATTATAAATCTTAACTGAATATCATAAATGCAAAAATGAGTTTGTTACGTTTTTACACCTAAACAGTTTTTTATGATTGTCTTCTGGTACCGGAATAGATAAACGGACAAATTTATAGTAAGACGAGCAAAGCCGTGGCAAAAGCTAGCTGTGAATAATTATCATAACAAAATGAATATAAAATATTCTTGCCTAATTATCAATAATAATAACAGCACTAGAACAATTTATAACTTATTTTATACCTATTACTCTTACAGTGTTTGCAATATTCATGATCCTAATCAATAAATTAATAAAAAGACAAAATATAAAAAATAAACATAATCGACAATGATTGATAATATAACATGCAATATTTTCATCTTGCTTTCATTTAAAAGAATTCCGTGTAAAATAGACCATGCGAAAACTAATAAAATAATACGCTTTAATGTATTGCCAAAATTGCGATTAGAAACTGTTTTTCTTTTCCCGCGAAAACGAATGATGAAGTCACACCTGTCTGCCAGAGATCATGAACTGTCATGTGTTAAAATTTAAGAACGTCTTTTCGTTGTCATAACACCAGTGACGTCACTAGACGCTGATTGTTTACGTTCCGTTTCACGTTATATTCATTCGCAATAGTTGTTAAAAATCAATATTAACTACAATAAATGCAGCGGCCCTTCTTTTAGGCTATTTTATCATTTCAATAACAAAATGTTCATTCATTATGTAATTGCATCTTCCCTATTGATATAAAATATTATCAATTCTAAATAATAGAAAAACAAAGCTAAAGGCAAACACATACCCCCATAAATTTGAAAATGAAATTAATATATCTAGTTTTAATTTCCGCGAACATTAGTGGGTTGGAGGTATGCACCTCCCTCCCGCCCGCTATATTATGCACATGCAAGATTACAACGCAAATGCAAGGATTTTATGCACATGCAGAAAGGCAAAGCAAAACCCAACACCATTACCGACACGTGTTTCGCCTCTCCACGAGGCATCCTCAGGGGACGTGTTGACTCGCTGACCGTTGAGTTGCAACGGTCAGCGAGTCAACACGTCCCCATAATATAGCGGGTGGGATTCCGGGAGGTGCATACCTGCAACCCACTAATATTCGCGGAAATTAAAACTAGATATATTAATTTCATTTTCAAATTTAAAATGGATTTCCGTAAAGTAACGCCTGACTCAATCAATTTTACATACCCCCATGTTAAACTCGATACAGAGTACGTCGCTTCAGAAGAAGCTGATCAGCCGACCAGGAACAACTCGCCAAGTAGCCTTCAGAAAAGCTGAGCAGCAACCTGAAATGAAAAGCATTTTGTTTTCTTTGAAAATTCATCATCATCTTCCTGCCCTTATCCCATGTTACTTGGGGTCGGCGCACCATGTTTTTTTCTTCCATTCTGTCCTGTCTGCCGTCACGCTATCACTAACTCCTTTTTCTTTCATATCACTCCTCACACAATCCATTCATCGTTTTTTTGGCCTACCTCTCCCTTTCCATCCATCCACAGTCATATTCATAACCCTTTTAGTTACATGTGTTTCATCCCTCCTTTTTACATGACCATACCAAGACAAGCGGTTCCCTTTTAACTTTTCCGTCGCTGGCGCCACTTTTAGACTGCCTCTAATGTACTCATTTCTCACTTTATCCATCCTCGTTACTCCACACATCCATCTCAACAACTTTTCTTTGAAAATTGTTTTTCAGAAATGTGGGTTGTGGAGATCTGATTTTTCAGTTGCCCACCTAACTATGTAGGCACATACAACTTGGCAAAATGGGGTTTCACTGATCCTCTTGACACTAAATATTAGTGCGGTGCCTCCTTCCACAATATAGCCTACTCATTAAAAAAAAAAATATATATATATATATATAATAGGGGAAGATATTACTTCTCCAATCTTAATTAAGATGGTGCGGAGGGTGATATTTTAATTCATGTGTGTCTACATTGCGTCAGTTTTACTAACAATAGTTATAAGTCTATATTGTAATTACTAACACAACGGATCTTGGTTATCTGAATAAATGATTTATTATTATTATTAAAAGCTGTAGATATCAGTTGTACCTAAGTGTAAATGTGCGAGGCCAAAAAGGTACCTATCTCAGCATATATAGGGCCAAAACCCATTACAATCTAATCGCAAAATTAATAGTCGCTAAAAACTCTATGCGGTTCGGTTTTAGACGACAATCATACCTAAATGCTCTTTGTTTCAATAGTACCATAAAGCTCCATCAAGACATTGTAGCCACCTTTGGGATGGCTCAGCTAAATACCAACTTGCCGCACTTGACTCGGTGGAACGCAGAGCTAAAAGGCTCATTGGTGACGAAAAACTGGTAAGGTCGCCTGCTTGTCAGTCTTCTACAGATTGTACTTCGGCGATTGTACTACTACTGTGGGCGTATTTCTGCAATGTGCGCAGACTGGGGCGGGACACCACTGCGCATCGTATTGCAGATTCAATGCGCAGTGGCGTTCCGCCCCTATCTGCGCAGCATCTATCGATCGTAGTACCACGCCTACACGAATACACCCCCATGTTCCTGTAGTACCACTCCCCCCACTCATCCGGAAAAAGAGGCGCCATTACTTATGGTGGCTACGCAACTGAGTTGAATACAAACAAACTAGTCATAAGTCAGGATGTTCATAGTCCGTGAATTTCTATGACAAAATTAATTATCAAGATACTTATCTTGGAGTTCATTATATATACAGTCACTCGTATAATGAATTCCCCGCTCCCCGTCAGCCACGCCTTTAGTGAGCTCTTTAATGATAAATTAATTCTTATTTATTATTGAGAGGCTTCTATTTATTATTAACTATGTAGTTCGCACAGTCTACTTTGTGCACGTTCAAATATTTACTACGTAAAAGTTTCAGATTTGCAACACTAGATGGCATAGTCTACGCCGTGCACTTTCCCTATAATATGTATATTTCATTTATTCATTCTTTCATTTACGTATTAATGACTTCTTTTTTAAATATAAAAAGTAGTAGTCTGCCGGTGTCGGGAGCAGGGTCCAAGCTACCGGTGGTTAGGGCTCCAGAGAAAGGAACCTCCTTACAATACGAGCCGTATCTTGGAGTACTGCCTTCTGTATCAGGCCCATTACCCAACCGCGTAAGGCCAGCTTCGACTGATGGTCGTCGAAGCTTTTGGCTTTATTATTATTAGTTTTTAATGTTTTTCTTTTTTTATTATATTCAAGCTAATTATCACATAGTTGATTATTCTGATTACGAATCTCTTGAAATATTGATCACGCATCGCCCCACATCAAAGCGTAATTATTTCCTTCCTATGAAAAAACTTTAAAAAAAGGTCGTACATATGGCCTTTTCATTTTGACCTTTGAACCACATCTACTTATATTTATTCACTCCCACACCCCAACTTTCACCCCCTTGCCTGATCCCCCTCAATGAAACAAGTCGCAAGACGCAAGTCTTGAAATAAAAACCTAACTTATCAGAATACAGTTACTGCCTGAAAACTGTCCTATCATAAATCCCAGAAAAGGTCTCTTTGCAGCCAAGTCCCCCTCTTCCTTCTCATAAAAAAACCACCAAAATCTAAATATATATAACTCAAAAGTGACTGACTGACTGACATAGTGATCTATCAACGCACAGCCCAAACCACTGAACGGATCGGGCTGAAATTTGGCATGCAGGTAGATGTTATGACGTAGGCATCCGCTAAGAAAGGATTTTTATTAATTCTACCCCCAAGGGGAAAAAATAGGGGATGAAACTTTGTATGAAACTTTGTCAATTTTAAACCGATCGGGCTGAGAGTTTCAAAATCGGGGGTAAAGTAACTATTCCACGCGGACGAAGTCGCGGGCAGAAGCTATCCAAAATAAAACACAGATTTTTCACGATCAAAATAATCATCGAATCACTTACCTTTATCTCAGGCCCTGGTACCTTGAACTTGAACTGCTACTGAATCTGGTGACCCGGAACTGGTTCGCAGTAACTCGTCTTGCTCGGCAGACGGCGGATGGCGCACTGCGGCAATGCACAAAGGAAGTCTAGTCTAGAACAGCTAGCTGCACTGCGCAGGTCACGGATAGGTGGTCGATACTCCAGTGGGAGGGAGAGCAGACACTATGCTACTATGCAGTTTTGTTATGTTTGTAATACGTAACAGGAGAGGTGCAGAAGGTTAATTCTTGTCTAAATATATATAACTCAAAAGTGACTGACTGACATAGTGATCTATCAACGCACAGTCCAAACCACTGAACGGATCGGGCTAAAATTTGGCATGCAGGTAGATGACGTAGCAGAGTTATGACGTAGGCATCCGCTAAGAAAGGATTTTAAGCTATTGCATAGCTTCTATCGCGGGCCTTGAGCGTGGCAACCGAATCCAGAAATTCCGTAACGAAAATAACCTAACACCGCAACGTCATTCGATTAGGCCCCGCCTTTTTAAAATGGGCGCTTCGTTACTGAGCTATTATGTCGCCGTCACCGAGCCGACCCGAACGTCTGCGTTCGGAAACAATCGGTGGGACAAAGTTAAGTGAAACGTATGTGATTTACATTAGTACAGTAACCCAGGTGAACGAATCGAGACCATATCACAATGACGCAGAGTACTAAATATATAATTGCATAAGTTGATAAAAAATGCTATGCCATAGCTTTACCGCGGCAGTCCCCGAGTGCCTATTAATTCTACCCCCAAGGGGATAAAATAGGGGATGAAAGTTTGTATGTAACTTTGTCAATTTTAAACCGATCGGGCTAATAGTTTCAAAATCGGGGGTAAAGTAACTATTCTACGCGGACGAAGTCGCGGGCAGAAGCTAGTCGAGATATAAAATTAAATTAACTCATTACAATTTTGTTTTTTATTGTTCTTTGGTCATGCCATGCCGTTTTATCTCTTCACCAATCTTGGATGACTTGTGAAAGAATTTGAAATTGAAAATAATATATCTAGTTTTAATTTCCGCGAATATGTGTGGGTTGCAAGTATGCACCTCCCTCCCGCCCGCTATATTATGCACATGCAAGATTACAAGGCAAAAGCACGGATAATATGCACATGCAGGAAGGCAAAGCAAAATCCAACACCATTACCGACACGTGTTTCGCCTCTCCACGAGGCATCCTCAGGGGACGTGTTGACTCGCCGACCGTTGAGTTGCGACTCAACGGTCGGCGATGAAGATATATTATTTTCATTTTCAAATTTAAAATGGATTTCCGCAAAGTGACGCCTGACTCAATCAATTTTATATACAACAGCTTTTGCGAAATGATGACCTCCATCGGGAACTAAAAGTTGAGTTCATCGAAATAGTGATACGAGAATTTTCACAAGCCCACCAATAGAGACTTCATCATCATGTAAACGTCTCGAGGTGAACCAGGATTCTCGACCACACGGACATAGTGAGAACGGCTGGTTACTGCTCAACTGGACTATACTGTGGTAGCCTCAAATGAATTTAAGGCCCCCAGCCAGGGCTAAACACTACCTTAGCCTGAAGGATAGGGGCCTCGGCTTACCGGGGTCATTGAGGGAGGGCAGCAAGGGACAGGCTGGGTCTAGTTATTATTTAGGGGATTTAACGCTAATCCTTTTATTTCTTTTTTTTTTTTTAAACGTTGCCCCACACTAGGATTTACTCCTGTATCGTGGGTGCGGTCACAAACATGTAAACTTACATACACAAGACACACACTCACATACAAACATTTGTTCCGTGCAGGGACCGAACCCGCGACACGTAGCGCAGCAGCTGAACACTTCAACCACTGCGCCAACCGTGTCGTCAAATGCCAATGGCTCAGCAGCGTAGGCTGGCTCGTCAGGCAAAAGACGGGGAGGGTTTTTAACGGGGCGTTGCGCTGAGCTACTTTGGCGAGTTTTTGTGTTTTCTTAGGGTGCTGGTTTCCCTACAGCTTCCCTGGATCAGGGTGATGGAGTCATCGGGTTCGACTTGGGAGTACCGCGGTTGGCGAATTTTGCTAATCTTGGAGGGAGCGTATCGGACAGAAAATACGATTAGAGGATTCTGGTGCGAATCAGCGGGATCAATGAAACCTTTGTTAAGGCGCTTCATGAATTTTTTGATTGTTGGGATACGGAGGTTGACATGGAGTCGGTCTAACATACCACTGGGCACCAGTGGCCTTACGGACAAATTTGGTTTTGACCATGAATCCATCCAAACTTTCGCCTTTATACTAGAAAGTAGTAAGTGCTACGCAGTGGCTACGTCGTAGCTGCCTGCTACGCCTGTTATGAGTGCTACGCAGTGGCTACGTCGTAGCTGCCTGCTACGCCTGTTATGAGTGCTACGCAGTGGCTACGCCGTTGCTCGCTACTACGCTTGCTCCAAAATTGCTACACGAACGCTACGCCGTAGCTAAATGCTACAATTTCGTAGCAGCGAAGGGTTACGAGTTTCTTCCCCGTTAATGATAAATGATATTTATTTTGTAAGTAGGTTAAACATAACCCATTTACACGTCAAATATTTCTGGTCATTTTAAGCTAGATGAAGCCGGTGTTTCCTAGCCGACTACCCTGAGAAGAAACACCGAAACAAACTCAGGTCAAAGTCTCTTTTAAAGTCCATACAATCCGTACTGGTCAAGTCATATGAGAGCCATTATGGAGGTTAATGTCTGAGGTAGCCTTTTGAGGAAAGTGCCACACAGATTTGAGTGGACCTGTCCAGACAGTGCAAGCATTTGTCACATACCGTGTAGCTCAAACTTAGAACTTTAAGGAGCTCAACGATTTGTCGAACAATAATAAAGAAGGGACATTTGGGTAGGCCGCAAAAGTACTTAAACTATCAGACGTCATTATAATATATACTTTAAAGGAGGATTGAAAAATAAAATAATACCCATATAGTCCTCATATTCACAAAAATAAGTTAAGTAAAAAGGTTCAGTCAGTTAGTTTACAATTCAATTCAATTCAATTTATTCACAAACAATTTACATTGTGTTTGAAATTCGTTCCATAGGATAAAAACAATCTCTCAAGATCTATACTAATATATAAATGTGAATGTAAGTTTGTTTGTTACGCTTTCACGCGAAAACTACTCAACCGATCATCATGAAACTTTGTACACATATTCTTGGAGGTATTCGAAGTAACATAGGATACTTTTTATCCCGAGATTAATCCCTTGGGATAATTTAATCCGACATTCACGCGGGCGAAGCTGCAGGCAGCAGCTAGTTTAATATAATTTTACGGCGTCTGCAATTTTTCGGTGACAATATCAATGTCTTTTTCTCTGACGATAAATACTCGTTTGTTTTCTTTCTATAGTGTTGTTCATATAAATGGCAATACAAATGTCGCCACCGAGACTTGGACCTTCTGCAAAGTTTCACCAGTCGTGGCAATACTGCAGTGATGTATATTACATCTCGTTTATTATCTCGCGGGATAAGTAGAGTAGAGCAAGTTATTTGGTGTACCGGTAACACTTATAAATGATATTTATTTTTTAAGTAGGTTAAACAACACTTTAACACGTCCAATATTTTTTGGTCATTTTAAGCTAGATGAAGCCGGTGTTTCCTAGCCAACTGTTATGTTATATACATGTAGGTAGTTTTTCTTTTTTTTGCGTAAACAAAAAATAAAGACGATACAGTGCGTAGATAAGTCGTGTAACGTCACTACGTGCTCAAATTTTTACCAGCGACGTGACGTCACCACCGCACTCTTGAACTTTGATGCGCTTTATCTTTATTATTTTTTCACTATTTGAAATGATTAAAAATACGTGTCCAATATTTTTAGAAAATCCAACGGAAGGACAAAATATAAATATCTTGGTACAAATATCTTGGTACAACTCACACACGGCTATCTGATCCCAAGCTAAGCAGAGCTTGTGTTATGGTAACCAGACAACTGATATACATACTTATATAATTTATAAATACATACATATTAGAGATAAATCACACCCAGACACAGAACAAACAATCATGCTCATCACACAAAGATTGTCCTGGGTGGGAATCGAACCCACGACCTCCGGCTTAGCAGTCAGGGCCGCTATAACCACTAGACCAATAGGCCCGTCGAAAAAAAATCATAAATATGTAGAATTATGATTTTTTTTTAACTAGTAGGTACAAATATCCAATTGAATAATGACGTTCTAAAGTGCCTTTTTATGTCCTCATTCAAATAAATATCTTGACCTTGATTTTGTCTTGTCAAAAGTGGGGATACGAAATCGTGATTTTTATCGAAAAAAATGGTCGAAGAACCTTATAATCTAGCTAGGTGATCCACAACAGAATAATTTTAGGAGAATATCCCATATAATTGACTTGCCTACTCAGCACACCGAAAATATAATTTAAATAAAATAAAATAGTTATCAATGGGCCAAGTTAATATCTCGCTGCCTGCATACCAAATAGACTGTTCGACTGTACACACGCAGCGTCCCTTTGCGCATCCCCGCTTCCCCTTACCTGCAGTAAAACACATCTACGGTACTGTTTATATCAGGTATGAAATAAATCTATTCCATCAGATAGATTTCCATAAAATATTGGACACGTATTTTTTTCTTTTATTACAACAACAAAAAACGATTATATGCTACATTTTACCACGGCGTGACGTCACAAGCCCCCACTCCTGATCTTTGATGCTTTTTATTTTCGTTTGTTATTATAAATTTGATAAAGCAAAAAGTATGTATAGTAAGTATATATCAATTTATACTTGTATGTCATGTACGTGCTGCCACACAAACCAATGCAAGATGATTTGTTTTATCGCCATCTAGCAATCATCATCAAAAAATCATTGCCAGTCTAGCAAGCTAATATATCCCACAGATACGTAATACGCTTCAAACTGGAACACCAAAACGTTTCTCGGCGTCTCGTTGCGTAGTTCCGATGAAATTGGATAGATGTCGCTTTATAAGTGTACTTTAAAATTTATTTTTTATGCCTGTACACTGTACAGGCAAATTAAAAAACTAAAGAAAGAAAGATTTTTTTTTTATTTATTTAGAATTCGCACAAAACAAAGAAAAACAAGTAAAAAAATTAAAAGTTTCACATTAATTTTAAACTGTGCAAGGCCAAAAAAGATCCCTACCTCAGCATATGCTGCGATATTTAAAACCAAATAAATACCATTTTTTTTTTTACCTATTTTTTTTCGCGATTTCAGGTTTGTTCTCACAGTAAAAGTTGTTCATAATGATGAGTACAATGACCTCTTAAGAGGTTTTTGGTGATTTACAAATATCTGGTGGGACAAAGGCCTCCTCTCTGTGAGCGGTAGTGAATCAAATCTGAGAGAATGTAATCCATTATAGGGACCGGTGGGTGACTTTTTTTTTCGAAAAGTCTAAGTCTATAGCGTTTTCCCAACTATATTGGGGTCGCCTTCCAGTTAAACCGGATTTAGTCGAGTACCAGTATTTTACGTGCAGCGACTGCCTCCACAACTCATTAACTGGGTAACACGGTACTTCTTGGAAAGTCTGGAGTAAAATAATCTGTCCTCTGAAAATCTGTAACGACTACCAAAGATCTACAAAAGACAGCCGAGTCCAATGGCTTAACGTGCTTTCCGAGTCACGGAGGAGTCTCGGTATGTAAAGATGGTCACCCATCCACAGACCGACCGCAGCGAGCGTTGCTTAGCCTTAAAGAACGACCCGTGCAGCTATTATTGTTTAGCCACCAGCTCCTCTTTAAATAAACTAAAATAATTGACTCTAAAACTAGCAAATTAAACTTGCTTTTACTTCGCGCAACTTCGTCTGTGTCTCATTTTTCATGACTGCTCCGCTCCTATTAGCCTTAGTGTGATGATATATAGCCTATATAGCCTTCCTCGGTAATTGGGCTATCTAACACTGAAATATTTTTTCGAATCGGACCGATAGTTCCCGAGATTAGCGCATTCAAGCAAACAAACAAACTCTTCAGCTTTATATGCGCATTCTTCCAAATTCCCCTTCATGCTTAATGGCTTTACACCCCATAAAAGGCTAGTGTTGTAAGTACTCGTCTCTATAAATAAACCAATGAGATACGCCTGACTGTTCATAGCTATTGATCGATAGAACCACGCCCACGTATAAACCCACCCCACCTACCAACAACCCCACCCCCTTTTTTTCTGAATGGGAAATCATCAAATGTCTTCTCCCGCTTTGGGCGGAGCGGAAGGGAGTGTCAGACTCTTACTGACTAAACCCACCCGTGATCCTTCTTGTGCCCTTTCCGTTTCAGGGCCGCGGTGAAACTTTCGAACAAATTCCGCAACACTAGCAGGCACTGACCCTATGGGGCCCCGTCTTCGTTGCTGACAGCTCGTTGAGGCGTGCGTGAACACGACGCGCCGTCGACCCGGACCTGGTTGCTATCAGACGGCAAGCTACCTATAGCTCGCCGTCCGCTGGCCCGACAACCCCACCCCCCCTACTCAGAAGATGGATGCATCAATGCATCAACTGAGTAGCAGTTTCGATGCAATTATGGCGACTACCCAAAACTGCATTGAAACTTTTGTGCTGGTGTGCTCTTCAAATGCAGCCCGTCTTTATTACCCCATAGGCAGAGTTTGAGAGGAAATATCAGGGTATTCCAAAATAAAACAACCGAATGCCTAACCTAAGTTTTCTTAATTCTATGATAATATTTTTACACATCAAAGATTTCATATTTATGGAAAATTTTAAGATAATCGTAATATTCTTTTTTTTTATAAGAATACAAAATTTATAACCTAATCTTAAATCTAAGACAGGTCTGGTTGAAGACCTGTGGTGTCGCCAGAGCCTCGTTGGTATCTTCAGCAGGGTGCGCCGCGGGCAGGTGAGGTTGACTTTGGCTCTGCTGGTGTGCGTAGAGCCACTTACACCCCATCGGTGTCAGCTCGAATTGGAATAAGTCCGTCATGGCAGGAAATCATCATCTGCCTAGCCTTTTCCAAACTATATTGGGCTCGGCTCCCAGACAAGCCGGATTCAGCTGAATAACAGTATTTTACACGGAGCGGCTGCCTACCAGACCTCCAGAACCCATTAACTGGGGAACACGGTACTTCTTGGCAAGACTGGTGTCAGATTTTCTGGCTTCTGACAATCCGTAACGACTGCCAAAGATCTCCAAATGACAGCCGGGACCAACGGCTTAACGTGCTTTCCGAGGCACGGTGAAGTCTCGTTATGTTAAGATGGTCACCCATCCACAGAACAACCTCGGCAAACGTTACTTTACGTCGAAGATCGACCCGTGCAGCTGTTGTGATTTGGCCACGAGCTTCTCCGCCTCTGTGTCCGTCATCGCTGGAAGTATTATCCTCATTTTTGGTTCTGCTTTGTGACGATGACAAGACAGTAAATCTGAAGACCTAGAACGACTTTACCACTTTCACGGCATCGTTTTGGCAACGCAGGGGAGAGCAAGTTCTAAGGAGGGGCATAGATTGTGAATCAATTCTAAATCCACGCACTGTTACAGTAGTCCCTCTTTGCAATGTATCCTCCTCCGCTGCACTTCTCTGATTTATTTCGTTCCAGTATCAAAGATAGTTGAATAGTTCGTTGCTGAGGACTTGTCGTGTGATAAAGGCTTGGGGTTTTCTGGTAGTAGCCGCTGAGTATTCTGGGTCTGTCGCAAAAAGGCTGGTACTGAAGTTGGACTTCAATCCTTCTAATCTTCGAGCTGATGAGATAACCTGCAAAATAGAAACAATTATGTTTTAGTTTAGTTATTGAATGCTGCCAGCCTTTTGGGTGCATTACCAGTGGCCAGCGATGCGGAGGAATTTTTCGACGCCATCTTTTGACTATTTTTATTTTTAGTTAGTTAAGAGTTCTGACTTTGACTTTGGTTTAGCATCAAAGAAACTCGGTACATTTAATTCTTACCTTCATCTTTATTATAGGAAACTGAGATTCTACTCGTATAGGGCTGCATCGCTTGTCGCTAGAAGGACCAACTCCGGACCACTCCAAAGGATCTGAAAAATGAAAAAAAAAGACAATTTCAGAACAGATTTACCAAAAATTGGAGCAAGTGAGTCACTATCACTAGGTACCTACATAATACGAACACTTCCTACCTATAATATCTATGTACTAATATAAGAAGCTGTTCGAAAGAGTCACCGCGGCCCTGGAACGCAAAGGGCACAAGAAGGATCACGGGTGGGTTTTAGTCAGTAAGAGTCTGACACTCCCTTCCGCTCCGCCCAGAGCGGGAGAAGTCATTTGATGATTTGTCATCCAAAAGAAAAAAAGGAACTACTAGTCTGATTTGAAAAATTATTTCAGTGTTAGATAGCCAATTTATCGAGGAAGGCTATAGGCTATATACTCGTACTTATCATCACGTTAAGATCAATATGAACCGAGCATTTTATTAAAAATGTGTCGCAGACTACGCGGGTCAGTATAACATTATAAAGAGGAAAGATTTGATTGTTTGTTTGGATTGACACGACAATCTGTTTCACTGCACTACGAATGAACTTACTAGAGCCGCATATTGTATGTTATCTATTGGGTAGACTTGACATAGGTACTATAATTTGATTGTATTATTTAGTTTTTTATTGTTAAGTATAAGTATTAAGTTTGTAAATGTTAAGATTTAGTGGGTGTTAGAAATAAGTAACTACGCTATTGTAATAGGTGACACCTGTAAAATAGTTGTATGTTTGGTGGTGAATAAATAAATAAATAATAATAAATAAATAAATAAATAATTATAACATTATCGGCAATAAAAGCCGCTGGATGAAAAACTACATATCAATAAGCATCATGTTTACATTTGTTAAAAAAATAAAAAGAACATAAATAACATTATCAAAAACGGCGAAAACATGCACGAAATTGTTGGCTGTGCATTATGAAAACGAAAGATATTTTGTATTCTACAGAGATGTGGACGAAAATGAGGGAGTTGTGCGGGGCGTCACACCGCTACCCTACTCTCAAGTGCCACCCCAAGTCGGCCCACCCCACCCCATGCTAACTCACGCCAACCCACAACCCCAAACGCGCCACTGCCCCTCACCGCAGTGCCCCAATGCCATCATCGATCGCCCGCCGCTGTGCGCTCCTACAGAATAAGTACCTAATGTACGTTTAACAATCAATACAATATAATATGCGTTATGAACTGAAGAAGAGCTAGTGCCTAAATACTAACAGCCGCACGGGTCGATCTTCAAGGTTAAGCAACGCCTGCCGAGGTTGGTCTGTGGATGGGTGAGCATCTAAACATACAGAGACTCCTCCATGCCTCGGAAAGAAAACACATTCTTGTCAAGAATCAGCGCGGTCCTCAGTTTCCGGGTGGTAGAGTTGAGAAAGCCAATCACTTCACATAAAATACTGGTATTCAACTGAATCTGGTTCAGTTGGAATCCAACCCCAATATAGTTTGGAAAAGGTTAGGCAGAATGTAATGTGCAAAAAAATATCAATAGCTGTGTTCAGTCATAAAACAATGACCTACAAGAATGACGTCACACTTTTACTGGTTTGTGTCCCAGATATTACATCTCATTACATCTACCTATCTAAATGTATATAACTCAAAAGTGACTGACTGACTGACATAGTGATCTATCAACGCACAACTAATGAACGGATCGGGCTGAAATTTGGCATGCAGGTAGATGTTGTGACGTAGGCATCCGCTAAGAAAGGATTTTGATTAATTCTACCCCCAAGGGGATAAAATAGGGGATGAAAATTTGTATGAAACTTTGTCAATTTTAAACCGATCGGGCTGAGAGTTTCAAAATCGGCGGTAAAGTAACTATTCCACGCAGACGAAGTCGCGGGCAGAAGCTAGTTAATATCTAAAATGGCAAAATCCCATATCCTCAAAAACATCCTGATATCTAACTTATCTAACCTCCATAACCCAGGTAATTAGAGACCTAATTAACCATGGTGTTCTGATATCTTGTTAAAGGTTTTTTGGCTACAAAAATACTGAATCACTTACCTTCATCTCCAACTTGGAGACGCGTATATTGCACCAGGGCTCCAGAGCCCGGAGCCCCGGCGGCAGCTCGGAGCAGCAACACGTCTCGCTCGGCAGACGACTGATGGCGCACTGCGGCATTGCACAAAGAGAAACTAGTCTAGAAAAAGACCTACCTAGATACAGCGCGTCTACGTTATTTTGCCTCTGATAGAAGCTTTATGTTGAAGAGAATAAAGGTCAGTTTGATGCGAAATCAGAGGTGAATTAACTGTGTGGGGGGGACTGGAACTGCATTGCGCAGGTCACAGTTTGGTGATCAATACCGGAATTTTATATACGTAGTCGGGGTACTTAGCAAGGTCAGGTGTCAGTGTTTTTGAGGAGAAACAAATGTTTATGTTGAACACAAGGTCAGTGGGTCGTCTTAGCTATTTACTGAGTCACTCTCAAACTGTTCTTAATGTTAAAATGGTAAATTAAATGTTAACAAAATTTTATTACACACCCGGCTAACCAAATGGTTTCCAAAAAATATTGGATACGTATTTTTTCTTTTTTCACGTAATAATAAAATTGAAGACGATACAGTGTGTTAAAAACTCGCGTGACGTCACTACGTGCTCCAATTTTTACCACGGCGTGACGTCACAAGCCCCCACTCCTGAACTTTGATGGTTTTTATTTTCGTCGATTATTATAAATTAGCTGCTGCCCGCGACTTCGTCCCCGTGGAATCCCCGATTTTAAAACATTCTTTATCGCTGCTCCGCTCCTATTGGCTTAAGCGTGATGTTATATAGCCTAAAGCCTTCCTCGATAAATGGTCTATTCAACCCAAAAAGAATTTTTCAATTCGAACCAGTAGTTCCTGAGATTAGCGCGTTCAAACAAACAAACAAACAAACAAACAAACTCTTCAGCTTTATAATATTACGAACCAGTAGTTCCTGAGATTAGCGCGTTCAAACAAACAAACAAACAAACAAACAAACTCTTCAGCTTTATAATATCAGCTTTATAATATTATAAGTATAGATTTGATAAAACAAAAAGTACGTATCTAATACTTTTCGATAGTCTTGTGAACAGACTAAGTCTATTTGTGCTCGTATGTACGTGCTGCCACACAAACCAATGCGACATCGTTTGTTTTATGACTATCTATACAAACTGCAGTACCCAAAGCATCTCGAAATACATTGCCAGTCTAGCAATCTGGAAGGAAGCAGTGGTGGCCGAGCGGTAACAGCCCTGACTTAAGAATTGTGGATCGCGAGTTGAAACTTAACCATGCGCATTACTTTGTGTAAATCATTTCATCACCAGTGCTCCCAAAACGGTGAAGGAAAACATAGTGAGGAAACCGACATGTTCCTAGAACCAAATTTTGAAGACATGTGACATTCACCAACCCGCACTGGGCCCGCGTGCTGGATTACGGCCCATTCCCTCTTCTAGAGAGAAGGACTGTGTCCCAGCAGCATGTTCCCAACATTAAAAGGCTAAATATGCTTATGCTAGCTAAGTAATATGATTATCCAACAGATACGTAATTACACTTCAAACTGGAACACCGCGTCTTGTCGCGTAGTTCCGATGAAATAGGATAGATGTCGCTATACAAATGAGCTGAAAATGAATTTTATATGCCTGTACATTGTACAGGCCAATTAACAAACTCTTTGCCATGCTGTACTATCTCTCTCTTTGGCCGCCTGTAACGTTCCCACTAGTGGGACAAAGGCCTCCTCTCTGTGAGCGGAAGTGAATCAAATCTGTGAGAATGTAATCCATTATAGGGACCGGTAGGTGACTTTTTTTTCGAAAAGTCTAAGTCTTTAGCGTTTTCTCAACTATATTGGAGTCGCCTTCCAGTTAAATCGGATTTAGTCGAGTACCAGTATTTTACGTGCAGCGGCTGCCTCCACAACCCATTAACTGGGTAACACGGTACTTCTTGGAAAGTCTGGAGTAAAATAATCATTCCTCTGGACATCTGTAACGACTACCAAAGATCTACAAATGACAGCCAGAACCAACGACTTAACGTGCTTACCGAGGCATGGAGGAATCTTAGTATGTTAAAATGGTCACCCATCCACAGGCTGACCTCGGCAAGCGTTGCTTAGCCTTAAAGAACGACCCCCCCAGTTATTATTGTTTAGCTACCAGCTCCTCTTGAATAAACTGAAAGAATTGACTCCAAAAATAGCAAATTAAACTTGTTTTACTTCGCGCAACTTCGTCTGTGTCTCATTTTTCATGACTGCTCCGCTCCTATTGGCCTTAGTGTGATGATATATAGCCTATATAGCCTTCCTCGGTAATTGGGCTATCTAACACTGAAATATTTTTTCGAATCGGACCGATAGTTCCCGAGATTAGCGCATTCAAGCAAACAAACAAACTCTTCAGCTTTATATGCGCATTCTTCCAAATTCCCCTTCATACTTAATGGCTTTACACCCCTAACATAAAAGGTTAGTGTTGTAAGTACTCGTCTCTATAAATAGACCAATGAGATACGCCTGACGCTTCATAGCTATTGATCTATAGAACCACGCCCACGTAAAAATCCACCCCACCTACCAACAACCCCACTCCCTTTATTTCTGGATGGGAAATCATCAAATGTTTTCTCCCGCTCTGGGCGGAGCGGAAGGGAGTGTCAGACTCTTAATGACTAAAACCCACCCGTGATCCTTCTTGTGCCCTTTACGTTTCAGGGCTGCGGTGAAACTTTCGAACAAATTCCGCAACACTAGCAGGCACTGACCCTATGGGGCCCCGTATTCTTTGCTGACAGCTCTTTGAGGCGCGCGTGGAACACGACGCGCCGTCGACCCGGACCTGGTTGCTATCAGACGGCGAGCCACCCATAGCTCGCCGTCCGTAGGCCCGACAACCCCCCCCCCCCCCCCTACTTAGAAGATGGATGCATCAATGCGTCAACTGAGTAGCAGTTTCGATGCAAATATGGCGACTGCCCAAAACTGCATTGAAACTTTTCTGCTGGTGTGCACTTCAAATGCAGCCCATACGTAGAATTTGAGAGGAAATATCAGGGTTTTCCAAAATAAAACAACCGAATGCCTAACCTAAGTTTTCTTAATTCTATGATAATATTTTTACACATCAAAGATTTCATATTTATGGAAAATTTTAAGATAATCGTTATATTCTTTTTTTTTATAAGAATACAAAATTTATAGCCTAATCTTAAATCTAAGACAGGTCTGGTTGAAGACCTGTGGTGTCGCCAGAGCCTCGTTGGTATCTTCAGCAGGGTGCGCCGCGGGCAGGTGAGGTTGACTTTGGCTCTGCTGGTGTGCGTAGAGCCACTTACACCCCATCGGTGTCAGCTCGAATTGGAATAAGTCCGTCATGGCAGGAAATCATCATCTGCCTAGCCTTTTCCAAACTATATTGGGGTCAGCTCCCAGACAAGCCGGATTCAGCTGAATAACAGTATTTTACGCGGAGCGGCTGCCTACCAGACCTCCACAACCCATTAACTGGGGAACACGGTACTTCTTGGCAAGACTGGTGACAGATTTTCTGGCTTCTGACAATCCGTAACGACTGCCAAAGATCTCCAAATGACAGCCGGGACCAACGGCTTAACGTGCTTTCCGAGGCACGGAGAAGTCTCGTTATGTTAAGATGGCCACCCATCCACAGACCAACCTCGCCAAGCTTTGTTAACCTCGAAGATCGACCCGTGCGGCTGTTATAATTTAGCCACGAGCTCCTCCGTCTCTGTGTCCGTCATCGCTGGAAGTATTATCCTCATTTTTGGTTCTGCTTTGTGACGATGACAAGACAGTAAATCTGAAGACCTAGAACTACTTTGCCACTTTCACGGCATCGTTTTGGCAACGCAGGGGAGAGCAAGTTCTAAGGTGGGGCATAGTTTGTGAATCAATTCTAAATCCATGCACTGCTGCAGTAGTCCCTCTTTGCAATGTATCCTCCTCCGCTGCACTTCTCTGATTTATTTCGTTCCAGTATCAAAGATAGTTGAATAGTTTGTTGCTGAGGTCTTGTCGTGTGATAAAGGCTTGGGGTTTTCTGGTAGTAGCCGCTGAGTATTCTGGGTCTGTCGCAAAAAGGCTGGTACTGAAGTTGGACTTCCCTCCTTCTAATCTTCGAGCTGATGAGAGAACCTGCAAAATAGAAACAATTATGTTTTAGTTTAGTTATTGAATGCTGCCAGCCTTTTGGGTACATTACCAGTGGCCAGCGACGCGGAGGAATTTTTCGACGCCATCTTTTGACTATTTTTATTTTTAACTAGCAGCGCCTCGCGGTTTCACCCGCGTAGTTCCCGTTCCCGTGGGAATATGGGGATAAAATATAGCCTATAGCCTTCCTCGATAAATGGGCTATGTAACACTGAAAGACTTTTCAAATCGGACCAGTAGTTCCTGAGATTAGCGCGTTCAAACAAACAAACTCTTCAGCTTTATAATATTAGTATAGATTAGTTAAGAGTTTTAGTTAGTTAAGAGTTCTGACTTTGACTTTGATTTAGCATCAAAGATAGAAACTCTGTATATTTAATTCTTACCTTCATCTTAATTATAGGAAACTGAGATTCTACTCGTATAGGGCTGGACCACTGGTCGCTAGAAGGACCAACTCCGGACCACTCCAAAGGACCTGAAAAATGAAAAAAAAAGACAATGTCAAAACAGATTTAACAAAAATTGGAGCAAGTGAGTCACTATCACTAGGTAACTACATAATACGAACACTTCCTGCCTATAATATCTTTATACTAATACTAGCTTCTGCCAGCGACTTCGTCCGCGTGGAATAGTTACTTTACCCCCGATTTTGAAACTCTCAGCCCGATCGGTTTAAAATTGACAAAAGATAGACATGCTGTTTCGGGATATTTTTTAGATAATTTTATGTAGAACATTTCCGTAATACATGATTTCTATGTAACTTTAACCATTAAGGCTACACACGCGACGGAAGCTTAAAAAATGGAGTAACTTCTTCCGTTTTCCCAACATTTTCCTTCACTGCTCTGCTCCTATTGATTGTAGCGTGATGAAAAGTATACGATAACCTGCCCTGCCCTGTATGAAGAATAATTGCACCAAGTTTCGTTAAAATCGGTCGAGTAGTTTTTGTTAAAGAACATACAGACAGACAGACAGACAGACAGACAGACAGAAAGACAGACAAAAATTTTAATGATTGCATTTTTGGCACCAGTATCGATCACTAATAGTTATTTTGAAAATATATTCCTTGTACAGAATTGACCTCTCTACACATTTATTATAAGTATAGATAAGAAACTGTTTGAAAGAGTCACCGCGGCCCTGGAACGCAAAGAGCACAAGAATAATCACGGGTGGGTTTTAGTCAGTAAGAGTCTGACACACCCTTCCGCTCCGCCCAGAGCGGGAGAAGTCATTTGATGATTTGCCATCCAAAAGAAGAAAAAAAAAAGAAACTACTGGTCCGATTTGAAAAATTCTTTCAGTGTTAGATAGCCCATTTATCGAGGAAGGCCATTGGCTATATATCATCACGCTAAGACCAATACGAACCGAGCATTAATTAAAAATGTGTCGCACACTACGTTGCGTGCGTCAGTATAACATTATAAAGAGGAAAGATTTGTTTGTTTGGATTGACAGATTATCGGCAATGAATGCCGCTGGATGAACTTATAATATCAATAAGCATCATGTTTACGTTTGTTAAAAAAATAAAAAGAACATAAATAACATTATCAAAAACAGCGAAAACATGCACGAAATTGTTGGCGGTGCATTACGAAAACGAAAGATATTTTGTATTCTACAGAGATGTGAACGAAAATGAGGGAGTTGTGCCGGGCGTCACACCGCTACCCTACTTTCAAGTGCCACCCCAAGTCGACCCACCCCACCCCATGCTACCTCGCGCCACCCCACAACCCCAAACGCGCCACTGCCCCACACCGCAGCGCCCCAATGCCATCATCGATCGCCCGCCGCTGCGCGCTCCCACAGAATAAGTAATGTACGTTTAACAATTAATACAATATAAGCGCTACACTTGTCGGGGGCATTGCTGTGCCCCCCGATATGCATGATGAACTGAAGAAGAGCTAGTGAGTGGCTAAATTTTAAGCAATGCCTGCCGAGGTTGGTCTGTGGATGGGTGAGCATCTAAACATACAGAGATTTCTCCGTGCCTCGGAAAGAACGCAGATTCTTGCCAAGAATCAGCGCGGTCCCCAGTTTCTGGGTGGTAGAAGTGAGAAAGTCAATCACTTCACATAAAATACTGGTATTCAACTAAATTCGGTTCGGTTAGAATCCAACCACAATATAGTTTGGAAAAGGCTAGGCAGAATGTAATGTGCAAAAAATATCAATAGCTATTGAACATGACTGAACATAGCTATGTTCAGTCATAAAACAATGAGCTACAAGAATGACGTCACACTTTTACTGGTTTGAGTCCCAGATATTACATCTCATTACATCTATCTAAATATATATAACTCAAAAGTGACTGACTGACTGACATAGTGATCTATCAACGCACAGCCCAAACCACTGAACGGATCGGGCTGAAATTTGGCATGCAGGTACCTAGATGTTATGACGTAGGCATCCGCTAAGAAAGGATTTTGATTAATTCTACCCCCAAGGGGATGAAATAGGGGATGAAAGTTTGTATGAAATTTGTCAATTTTAAACCGATCGGGCTGAGAGTTTCAAAATCGGCGGTATAGTAACTATTCCACGCAGACGAAGACGCGGGCAGAAGCTAGTTAATATCTAAAATGGCAAAATCCCATATCCTCAAAAACATCCTGATATCTAACTTATCAGACCTCCATAACCCAGGTAATTAGTGACCTAATTAACCATGGTGTTCTGATATCTTGTTAAAGGTTTTTTGGCTACAAAAATACTGAATCACTTACCTTCATCTTCCACTTGGAAACGCGTATGGCACCAGGGCTCCAGAGCCCGGAGCCCCGGCGGCAGCTCGGAGCAGCAACTCGTCTTGCTCGGCAGACGGCGGATGGCGCACTGCGGCATTGCACAAGGGGAGACTAGTCTAGAAAAAGACCTACCTAGATACAGTGCGTCTACGTTATTTTGCCTCTGATAGAAGCTTTATGTTGAAGAGAATAAAGGTCAGTTTGATGCAAAATCAGAGGTGAATTAACTGTGTGGAGACTGGAACTGCATTGCGCAGGTCACAGTTTGGTGATCAATACCTGAATTTTATATACGTGGTCGGCGGGGTACTTAGCAAGGTCGTGTCGGTGTTTTTGAGGAGGAACAAATGTTTATGTTGAACACAAGGTCAGTGGGTCGTCTTAGCTATTTATTGAGTCACTCGCAAATTTTTCCTAATGTTAAAATGTTAAATGAAATGTTAACAAAATGTTATTACACACCCGGCTAACTAAATGGTTTCCAAAAAATATTGGATACGTATTTTTTCCTTTTTTTCACGTAAACATAAAATTGAAGACGATACAGTGAGTTAAAAACTCGCGTGACGTCACTACGTGCTCCAATTTTTACCACGGCGTGACGTCACAAGCCCTCACTCCTGATCTTTGATGGTTTTTATTTTCGTCGATTATTATAAATTTAATAAAACAAAAGGAAGTATCTAATACTTTTCGATAGTCTTGTGAACAGACTAATTGTAAGTCTGTTTTTACTAGTAGGTATGTACGTGCTGCCACACAAACCAATGCGACATCGTTAGTTTTATCGCTATCTATACAAACTGCAGTACCCAAAGCATCTCGAAATACATTGCCAGTCTAGCGATCTGGGCCTCAAGTCTGCTATTAAAATAGTCTCAGAATGGTCTATCATTGATCTCATAATGGTTCATTTTTACAAGTTTGATAATCTACTAATAAATAAGCGTCACTATAACTTTCCACTGGTTAACCACTGACACTCCATTGAAAGAAATGGCATAGAATGGTGATCTCGTACATAATGACAAATGAATGACAGACGTATGCGGTAGTCTGCTAAAATTTTGACAGTTCCTTTGATCAGTGACCTACCATTTTTTTTTTGACCTACCATTAGAACGTCATTGTGCAGTCATTGCTTTTAATAGCTCGGTTATCAAAAAGTATTACATGAGCATTGGCCGACCAATGATCGACCATTATGAATTTAGCAGATTACGAACTTTTAATGGAATCGTGTTGGAATCACAAATTTATAAAAATAGCAGACTTAGGCCCCTGGAAGGGATCAGTGGTGGCCGAGCGGTAACGGCCCTGACTTAAGAATTGTGGGTCGCGAGTTCGAACCCAGCCATGCGCATTACTTTGTGTGATTCATTTCATCACCACTGCTCTCAAAACGGTGAAGGAAAACATCGTGAGGAAACCGACATGTTCCTAGAACCAAATTTTGAAGACATGTGACATTCACCAACCCACACTGGGCTCGCGTGGTGGATTACGGCCCATTCCCTCTTCTAGAGAGAAGGACTGTGTCCCAGCAGCATGTTCCCAACATTAAAAGGCTAAATATGCTTATGCTAGCTAAGTAATATGATTATCCAACAGATACGTAATTACACTTCAAACTGGAACACCGCGTCTTGTCGCGTAGTTCCGATGAAATAGGATAGATGTCGCTATACAAATGAGCTGAAAATGAATTTTATATGCCTGTACATTGTACAGGCCAATTAACAAACTCTTTGCCATGCTGTACTATCTCTCTCTTTGGCAGCCTGTAACGTTCCCACTGGTGGGACAAAGGCCTCCTCTCTGTGAGCGGAAGTGAATCAAATCTGTGAGAATGTAATCCATTATAGGGACTGGTGGGTGACTTTTTTTTTTTCGAAAAGTCTAAATCTATAGCGTTTTCCCAACTATATTGGGGTAATTTTCCAGTTAAACCGGATTTAGTTGAGTACCAGTATTTTACGTGCAGCGCAGCGGCTGCCTCCACAACCCATTAACTGGGTAACACGGTAGTTCTTGGAAAGTCTGGAGTTAAATAATCTGTCCTCTGGAAATCTGTAACGACTACCAAAGATCTACAAAAGACAGCCGGGTCCAATGGCCTAACGTACTTTCCGAGTTACGGAGGAGTCTCGGTATGTTAAGATGGTCACCCATCCACAGACCGACCACGGCGAGCGTTGCTTAGCCTTAAAGAACGACCCGTGCAGCTATTATTGTTTAGCCACCAGCTCCTCTTTAAATAAACTAAAATAATTGACTCTAAAACTAGCAAATTAAACTTGCTTTTACTTCGCGCAACTTCGTCTGTGTCTCATTTTTCATGACTGCTCCGCTCCTATTGGCCTTAGTGTGATGATATTGTTACGAGCTTCGGGTTCGTTACAATTAAAATCAGCCGATTAAATAAACAAAGATGACACTTTAATTTACACCACACTAATTACACTATAACTCACTAATAACAAAACACAATCGCACTATTAATCGCTTGAGTTCGCAGTCGAAGATCGCTCTCGAAGTTATCACTTGTATCGCAAATCCAATACTGACCCGGTCGGCACATGTTTATATAGGGCGCCGAGTAGAACCAGAAAGTTCGCGTACATATCGGTCGCGACCGACCAAGGTTCGAGAATTCTAGCATAGAAAAATCTCGAAGGTCCCCGACTTCAATAGTTCTGCTACTCGATACTAGATGGCGCTAGTGGTACCGAATGCCGCTATCATCCTAACTTAATTCTGGCGTGCAACACTGCCCCCTCCTAAGACATGCTCGTCCCGAGCATTATCAGTGCCATAATAACGCGCCAGTCGATCAACATGAACGATCTTAGGAGCGCTTCTTGTACCTTTCTGTATACGGTAGGTCACGTCATTGATCTTCGTCACAATCCGGTACGGTCCGTCCCGTTTAGCTTGAAGCTTAGGAGATTTCCCTTTGCTGCGAACTGGATTATGCAACCACACTAGTGAACCTTCCTCGAACCCTTTATTGTTCATTTTGCGGTCATAGCGGGTTTTCATCTTTTCAGACATTTGCTGGCCCGATTGTCTGACGTGCTCATGAATGTCGTTCATTTTGTTCCGCAAGTCATTCGCATAATCGGTTATACTGCGTGGAGCATCAGGTGGTATTCCGGTAATCAGGTCTGCAGGTAGCCGCAATTCTCTTCCAAAGTTTGCGAAAGCTGGTGTCACTGACGTGCTTTCATGAACAGCACTTCGGTATGACAGCAAAAACGGTTGTATGTGCTTGTCCCAATCTCGTTGCCGGTTTTCCACAACTTTGGCCAGATATCTCTCCAATGTCTGATTAAATCGTTCCACCATTCCATCCGATTGTGGGTGGTAAGAAGTTGTCCTCGTTTTATGAGTACCCATAACTCGGCAAGTTTCCTGGAATATTTGGGACTCAAAATTCCTTCCTTGATCGCTGTGAATCTCTAAGGGTACTCCAAAACGACAGAAGACTTCATGAACTAGTTTATCCGCAACTGTTGAAGCTTCTTGGTTTGGAATGGCGAAAACTTCCGGCCACTTAGTGAAATAATCCATAACCACCATGAAATACTTGTTACCACTTTCACTTTCCGGAAACGGTCCCGCAACGTCTAGCGCTATCCTTTCCCATGGTGCACCAACATTGTACAATTTCAATGCACCTCTGCTACGAGTCTGAGGTCCTTTTACAGCCGCACAACTTGTACACTTGCGACACCAGTCCTCAACATCGTCACGACAGTGGACCCAGTAAAACCGTTCCCGTATCTTCAGTAGAGTTCGTTTAACTCCCATATGGCCTCCTGAACAACCATTATGGTACAGCTGTAGAACATCCGGTATTTTAGCCTTAGGGACAACCATTTGCAAATGACAGTTGTCTCCCCGAGCATTTTCCCATTTACGGCACAGGACTCCATCCTGAATCACTAAGCTGTCCCATTGGGCCCAATAGCTTTTTGTGATTGAACTCATCGCTGAGACATCACTCCACGTAGGCTTCGGAGCACTGGCCTTCATCCACTCCAGAATCGGCTTAATGTCCAAATCATCCTGCTGTGCACGTTCTAAGTTTTCCTTCCACTCGTTACTAAGATCTGTCTTGATCATCCTCACAGGTACGACTTCTTTACCCTCTTGTCGAGTACAATGCTTGCAGTCTTCAGGGCAAGGTCTTCTTGATAATGCATCTGCGTTGCCATGAGATTTCCCGCTGCGATGTTCAATCACAAAGTCGTATTCCTGAAGTAGTTCAATCCATCTCGCAACTTGTCCTTCTGGATTTTTGAATTGCAATAGCCATTTCAGCGCAGCATGGTCAGTTCGTAAGTGGAATTTCCTTCCCAGCAGATATTTGCTAAAATGCTGCAATGACTTGACCACAGCAAGTAATTCCCGTCGCGTGACACAATAATTCCTTTCTGGCTTCGACAGAGATTTGCTGAAGTACGCTATCACAACCTCTTGATCGCCATTCCGTTGAGATAACACACCGCCAAGTCCTATGTCGCTTGCATCTGTGTCAACTATAAATTCCTTGCCGGTGTCAGGATACCCCAAAATAGGTGTTTTGCACAGACGTTCCTTGAGCTCCTGGAATGCAATGTCGCAACTCTCATCCCAGCAGAAATGACGCTTCTCCTCGGTTAGCTTGTGCAGGGGTTTCGCTATGTCAGCAAAGTTCTTGACAAATCGCCGATAGTAGGAGCACAAACCCAAAAATGCTCTGACCTGCGTCTTATCTTTAGGAATTGGCCAATCCTTGACAGCGGCGATTTTCTCTGGATCAGTGCGGATACCTTCTTCCGACACTACGTATCCCAAAAAGCTAACTTGCCGTTTGAAAAATGAACACTTCTTTGGACTTAACTTGAGGTTTGCACTCTGGATCTTCATGAGCACGCGTTCCAGGTTTTGCAGATGTTCATCAAACGTACGGCCTACGATGATGATGTCATCTAAATAGACCAGACAAGCATCGCCAATTAACCCCGTTAGTACTAGTTCCATCAACCTTTCAAACGTTGCCGGAGCGTTGCACAGTCCAAATGGCATAACCTTAAATTGCCACAGACCCTTTCCTGTCGAGAATGCCGTTTTCTCCTTGTCCTTAGGATCAATTTGAACCTGCCAGTAGCCACTTTTTAGGTCCAGCGTGCTAAACCACTTTATTCCAGTAAGCATGTCCAGCGTGTCATCGATTCTTGGCAACGGATAGCTGTCCTTCTTCGTAACGTCGTTCAGACGACGATAGTCAACACAAAACCGCATGGTGCCGTCCTTCTTTCTTACCAGCACTACAGGTGAACACCATGGACTTGATGAAGGTTCTATAACACCATCCTTAACCATTCCCTCAATCATGCTTTCCACTTCCTTTTCACGCGCTACCGGCAATCTCCTTGGTCGTTGACGGATAGGCAACTCTTCTCCTGTGTTTATCTTGTGTTGAACTAAATCAGTCTTCCCGATGTCAGCATCATTTGAAGAGAAAACATTGGCATACTTCAGTAACATTCTCTTCGCCTTGACCATTTCGTTTTGAGACAGAACGCTGCGACAGTCATCTAAAAGTGTGGTCACTTTCATTTGGGCGTCCTTGCTGAGGTTCCCAGTCGATAGATTTTGGCACCGACGCAACCAATCCACTTCCTCGCAAGTACCAATCAGCGTGCCTTTTTCTATCATCTGTTCCTTATCACAAACGTTCAGCACACGTACCCCCGAAATGTCAGTGGCTCTAACCAAAGTTCGGGCCACTTTCCAAGGAAGGTCATTGTCTACCCTTTCCACAAGCACACAACGATGAGTCTGCCCAGAATTCCGAGGAAGACTAACCGGCACAATCGTTTCGGATCTCGGCGGAAGAACAATCTTCTTTAGGCTGTACACATTTCCTGGTAATGCCCCTTCCATGAAAAGTTCCTCTTGTCCACATTTCAAAACTCCTTGCTTAACGTCGATCTCACAACAATTCTTCCTCATAAAGTCTAGGCCCAGGATGCAATCGTCCATTATATCAGCCACGATAACATTGTGATGATAGATCCTGTTTCCTAGCTTCAACTCCATCTCTTTCTCTCCGCGGACGGGTATGCGCTGACCGGTGGCCGTCACCAAATTTATGCGGTTTCGGTTGTATGCGGAGTCCCCAAGGAACCGACTTACTAGTTGGGAACTGACAACCGTGCGTGAGGCTCCAGTGTCTATTGTCAGCTTACATGGCGTTCCGTTGACCTCGCCCTTGATGATTAGGCTGTTCCCGTCATGGGTTTGTGAGATCGAAATCCTTGGGGCTCTCTGAACATCAGCCAGCACCCGCCCCGCAGCCCTGGCTTTTACTCGTTTCCCTGCAGTTGCTGGGCGGTGCTGTTAACCGCCCTACCCTCTGGAGATCGACTATCTTCCCTATCTACAGTTCGCTTAGGGCAACTGGACCGTAGGTGGCCCCTTTCCCCACAGCCATAGCATCTAGGGCTGTATCCTTTAGACCGGTCGCGAACAGTAGCCGCTGCAACCTCCCTGAGGCGATGGGAACGATGATCTTGCCGCACAGCTTCCACCTCTAGTGCATGGGCCAACGCGTCCTTAAGTTTCTCGTGGTGCCCGAGCCTCACGGCAGCTCTAACTTCAAGGTCGCGGATGCCGTCAATGAATGCCTGCACCAGGTTCCCTTGAATGAGCGCAGGTACAGACTGGTATGCTTTTCTAACAAGCTTCTCCACCTCAAGGGCCCACTGCTGCAGGTTTTCACCGCTGCGTTGCACGCGATCCTTTAGCTGCGCCCGAAACACGTGTTCCAGATGAGCGTCGCCATACCTTGCTTCCAGTGCCTCAATCAGCTGCTCGTAAGTCACCTCGTTACCGAGGGCTTCCAGGATAGTGAGGGCCTGGTCGCGGAGGCCTAGGGTGAGAGCAGTCATGGCCTGGTCCTTACTCCACCCGTTCGCCTTCATAACAGCGTCAAATTGCTTTTTGTATGCCGACCAGGAAGATGTTCCATCGAACGGCGGCACTTTGAATCCACGTAGAGAAGGTGTAGTAGCTACAGAGGTTGCGATTCCATCTCCTATTTTAAGGTTGTCCAGCGTTTTCCTCACGTAAACTATCACGTTGTCAACCCGATGATTAATTTGGTCGATTCGTGATTCAGCTTCCGTCAGGCGATTCTCGTGCTGAACCACCTTTTCCTTTACAACCTTAATTTCTTTGCCGAAAGTGGCATGCAGATCCTTCATGAGGAACATCTGTTCTTCTTGGCGGCGCGCCTGCTCCTCCTTGTCACGTTGGAGCTGTTCTTCCAACCGACGGGTCTGTCCCTCCTGGCGGCGGGCCTGTTCCTCCTTGTCACGCTGCAGCTGCTCTTCTAAACGACGGGCCTGCTCTTCCTGGCGACGGGCCTGTTCCTCCTGGCGGCGAGTCTGCTCCTGCAGCATCATCATCAGAGCAGCAAAGTCTGGTGCTGATGATGATGCTGGAGCTACTGCGGACAAGCCGGCCTCCATGGTTGGCAACTGTCTCTCCGTCGTCTGCGGCGTTGCACCTCCAAAACGCCTCTGGTCCGTCTCTTGCTGGCGTTGACTACGGGTACGGATACCCTCAGTGTCGTCCTTCGGTAGAATCGGCATCTTTTAAATCCCACTTCTGACACCAATTGTTACGAGCTTCGGGTTCGTTACAATTAAAATCAGCCGATTAAATAAACAAAGATGACACTTTAATTTACACCACACTAATTACACTATAACTCACTAATAACAAAACACAATCGCACTATTAATCGCTTGAGTTCGCAGTCGAAGATCGCTCTCGAAGTTATCACTTGTATCGCAAATCCAATACTGACTCGGTCGGCACATGTGCCGGCCTTATATAGGGCGCCGAGTAGAACCAGAAAGTTCGCGTACATATCGGTCGCGACCGACCAAGGTTCGAGAATTCTAGCATAGAAAAATCTCGAAGGTCCCCGACTTCAATAGTTCTGCTACTCGATACTAGATGGCGCTAGTGGTACCGAATGCCGCTATCATCCTAACTTAATTCTGGCGTGCAACAATATATAGCCTATATAGCCTTCCTCGGTAATTGGGCTATCTAACACTGAAATATTTTTTCGAATCGGACCGGTAGTTCCCGAGATTAGCGCATTCAAGCAAACAAACAAACTCTTCAGCTTTATATGCGCATTCTTCCAAATTCCCCTTCATACTTAATGGCTTTACACCCCTAACATAAAAGGTTAGTGTTGTAAGTACTCGTCTCTATAAATAGACCAATGAGATACGCCTGACGCTTCATAGCTATTGATCTATAGAACCACGCCCACGTAAAAATCCACCCCACCTACCAACAACCCCACTCCCTTTATTTCTGGATGGGAAATCATCAAATGTTTTCTCCCGCTCTGGGCGGAGCGGAAGGGAGTGTCAGACTCTTAATGACTAAAACCCACCCGTGATCCTTCTTGTGCCCTTTACGTTTCAGGGCTGCGGTGAAACTTTCGAACAAATTCCGCAACACTAGCAGGCACTGACCCTATGGGGCCCCGTATTCTTTGCTGACAGCTCTTTGAGGCGCGCGTGGAACACGACGCGCCGTCGACCCGGACCTGGTTGCTATCAGACGGCGAGCCACCCATAGCTCGCCGTCCGTAGGCCCGACAACCCCCCCCCCCCCTACTTAGAAGATGGATGCATCAATGCGTCAACTGAGTAGCAGTTTCGATGCAAATATGGCGACTGCCCAAAACTGCATTGAAACTTTTCTGCTGGTGTGCACTTCAAATGCAGCCCGTCTATATTACCCCATACGTAGAATTTGAGAGGAAATATCAGGGTTTTCCAAAATAAAACAACCGAATGCCTAACCTAAGTTTTCTTAATTCTATGATAATATTTTTACACATCAAAGATTTCATATTTATGGAAAATTTTAAGATAATCGTTATATTCTTTTTTTTTATAAGAATACAAAATTTATAGCCTAATCTTAAATCTAAGACAGGTCTGGTTGAAGACCTGTGGTGTCGCCAGAGCCTCGTTGGTATCTTCAGCAGGGTGCGCCGCGGGCAGGTGAGGTTGACTTTGGCTCTGCTGGTGTGCGTAGAGCCACTTACACCCCATCGGTGTCAGCTCGAATTGGAATAAGTCCGTCATGGCAGGATATCATCATCTGCCTAGCCTTTTCCAAACTATATTGGGGTCGGCTCCCAGACAAGCCGGATTCAGCTGAATACTCCACAACCCATTAACTGGGGAACACGGTACTTCTTGGCAAGACTGGTGTCAGATTTTCTGGCTTCTGACAATCCGTAACGACTGCCAAAGATCTCCAAATGACAGCCGGGACCAACGGCTTAACGTGCTTTCCGAGGCACGGAGAAGTCTCGTTATGTTAAGATGGTCAACCATCCACAGACCAACCTCGGCAAGCGTTGCTTAACCTCGAAGATCGACCCGTGCGGCTGTTATAATTTAGCCACGAGCTCCTCCGTCTCTGTGTCCGTCATCGCTGGAAGTATTATCCTCATTTTTGGTTCTGCTTTGTGACGATGACAAGACAGTAAATCTGAAGACCTAGAACTACTTTGCCACTTTCACGGCATCGTTTTGGCAACGCAGGGGAGAGCAAGTTCTAAGGTGGGGCATAGTTTGTGAATCAATTCTAAATCCATGCACTGCTGCAGTAGTCCCTCTTTGCAATGTATCCTCCTCCGCTGCACTTCTCTGATTTATTTCGTTCCAGTATCAAAGATAGTTGAATAGTTTGTTGCTGAGGTCTTGTCGTGTGATAAAGGCTTGGGGTTTTCTGGTAGTAGCCGCTGAGTATTCTGGGTCTGTCGCATAAAGGCTGGTACTGAAGTTCGACTTCCCTCCTTCTAATCTTCGAGCTGATGAGAGAACCTGCAAAATAGAAACAATTATGTTTTAGTTTAGTTATTGAATGCTGCCAGCCTTTTGGGTACATTACCAGTGGCCAGCGACGCGGAGGAATTTTTCGACGCCATCTTTTGACTATTTTTATTTTTAACTAGCAGCGCCTCGCGGTTTCACCCGCGTAGTTCCCGTTCCCGTGGGAATATGGGGATAAAATATAGCCTATAGCCTTCCTCGATAAATGGGCTATGTAACACTGAAAGACTTTTCAAATCGGACCAGTAGTTCCTGAGATTAGCGCGTTCAAACAAACAAACTCTTCAGCTTTATAATATTAGTATAGATTAGTTAAGAGTTTTAGTTAGTTAAGAGTTCTGACTTTGACTTTGATTTAGCATCAAAGATAGAAACTCTGTACATTTAATTCTTACCTTCATCTTAATTATAGGAAACTGAGATTCTACTCGTATAGGGCTGCATCGCTTGTCGCTAGAAGGACCGACTCTGGACCACTCCAAAGGATCTGAAAAATGAAAAAAAAAGACAATGTCAGAACAGATTTAACAAAAATTGGAGCAAGTGAGTCACTATCACTAGGTAACTACATAATACGAACACTTCCTGCCTATAATATCTTTATACTAATACTAGCTTCTGCCAGCGACTTCGTCCGCGTGGAATAGTTACTTTACCCCCGATTTTGAAACTCTCAGCCCGATCGGTTTAAAATTGACAAAAGATAGACATGCTGTTTCGGGATATTTTTTAGATAATTTTATGTAGAACATTTCCGTAATACATGATTTCTATGTAACTTTAACCATTAAGGCTACACACGCGACGGAAGCTTAAAAAATGGAGTAACTTCTTCCGTTTTCCCAACATTTTCCTTCACTGCTCTGCTCCTATTGATTGTAGCGTGATGAAAAGTATACGATAACCTGCCCTGCCCTGTATGAAGAATAATTGCACCAAGTTTCGTTAAAATCGGTCGAGTAGTTTTTGTTAAAGAACATACAGACAGACAGACAGACAGACAGACAGACAGAAAGACAGACAAAAATTTTAATGATTGCATTTTTGGCACCAGTATCGATCACTAATAGTTATTTTGAAAATATATTCCTTGTACAGAATTGACCTCTCTACACATTTATTATAAGTATAGATAAGAAACTGTTTGAAAGAGTCACCGCGGCCCTGGAACGCAAAGAGCACAAGAATAATCACGGGTGGGTTTTAGTCAGTAAGAGTCTGACACACCCTTCCGCTCCGCCCAGAGCGGGAGAAGTCATTTGATGATTTGCCATCCAAAAGAAGAAAAAAAAAAGAAACTACTGGTCCGATTTGAAAAATTCTTTCAGTGTTAGATAGCCCATTTATCGAGGAAGGCCATTGGCTATATATCATCACGCTAAGACCAATACGAACCGAGCATTAATTAAAAATGTGTCGCACACTACGTTGCGTGCGTCAGTATAACATTATAAAGAGGAAAGATTTGTTTGTTTGGATTGACAGATTATCGGCAATGAATGCCGCTGGATGAACTTATAATATCAATAAGCATCATGTTTACGTTTGTTAAAAAAATAAAAAGAACATAAATAACATTATCAAAAACAGCGAAAACATGCACGAAATTGTTGGCGGTGCATTACGAAAACGAAAGATATTTTGTATTCTACAGAGATGTGAACGAAAATGAGGGAGTTGTGCCGGGCGTCACACCGCTACCCTACTTTCAAGTGCCACCCCAAGTCGACCCACCCCACCCCATGCTACCTCGCGCCACCCCACAACCCCAAACGCGCCACTGCCCCACACCGCAGCGCCCCAATGCCATCATCGATCGCCCGCCGCTGCGCGCTCCCACAGAATAAGTAATGTACGTTTAACAATTAATACAATATAAGCGCTACACTTGTCGGGGGCATTGCTGTGCCCCCCGATATGCATGATGAACTGAAGAAGAGCTAGTGAGTGGCTAAATTTTAAGCAATGCCTGCCGAGGTTGGTCTGTGGATGGGTGAGCATCTAAACATACAGAGATTTCTCCGTGCCTCGGAAAGAACGCAGATTCTTGCCAAGAATCAGCGCGGTCCCCAGTTTCTGGGTGGTAGAAGTGAGAAAGTCAATCACTTCACATAAAATACTGGTATTCAACTAAATTCGGTTCGGTTAGAATCCAACCACAATATAGTTTGGAAAAGGCTAGGCAGAATGTAATGTGCAAAAAATATCAATAGCTATTGAACATGACTGAACATAGCTATGTTCAGTCATAAAACAATGAGCTACAAGAATGACGTCACACTTTTACTGGTTTGAGTCCCAGATATTACATCTCATTACATCTATCTAAATATATATAACTCAAAAGTGACTGACTGACTGACATAGTGATCTATCAACGCACAGCCCAAACCACTGAACGGATCGGGCTGAAATTTGGCATGCAGGTACCTAGATGTTATGACGTAGGCATCCGCTAAGAAAGGATTTTGATTAATTCTACCCCCAAGGGGATGAAATAGGGGATGAAAGTTTGTATGAAATTTGTCAATTTTAAACCGATCGGGCTGAGAGTTTCAAAATCGGCGGTATAGTAACTATTCCACGCAGACGAAGACGCGGGCAGAAGCTAGTTAATATCTAAAATGGCAAAATCCCATATCCTCAAAAACATCCTGATATCTAACTTATCAGACCTCCATAACCCAGGTAATTAGTGACCTAATTAACCATGGTGTTCTGATATCTTGTTAAAGGTTTTTTGGCTACAAAAATACTGAATCACTTACCTTCATCTTCCACTTGGAAACGCGTATGGCACCAGGGCTCCAGAGCCCGGAGCCCCGGCGGCAGCTCGGAGCAGCAACTCGTCTTGCTCGGCAGACGGCGGATGGCGCACTGCGGCATTGCACAAGGGGAGACTAGTCTAGAAAAAGACCTACCTAGATACAGTGCGTCTACGTTATTTTGCCTCTGATAGAAGCTTTATGTTGAAGAGAATAAAGGTCAGTTTGATGCAAAATCAGAGGTGAATTAACTGTGTGGAGACTGGAACTGCATTGCGCAGGTCACAGTTTGGTGATCAATACCTGAATTTTATATACGTGGTCGGCGGGGTACTTAGCAAGGTCGTGTCGGTGTTTTTGAGGAGGAACAAATGTTTATGTTGAACACAAGGTCAGTGGGTCGTCTTAGCTATTTATTGAGTCACTCGCAAATTTTTCCTAATGTTAAAATGTTAAATGAAATGTTAACAAAATGTTATTACACACCCGGCTAACTAAATGGTTTCCAAAAAATATTGGATACGTATTTTTTCCTTTTTTTCACGTAAACATAAAATTGAAGACGATACAGTGAGTTAAAAACTCGCGTGACGTCACTACGTGCTCCAATTTTTACCACGGCGTGACGTCACAAGCCCTCACTCCTGATCTTTGATGGTTTTTATTTTCGTCGATTATTATAAATTTGATAAAACAAAAGGAAGTATCTAATACTTTTCGATAGTCTTGTGAACAGACTAATTGTAAGTCTGTTTTTACTAGTAGGTATGTACGTGCTGCCACACAAACCAATGCGACATCGTTAGTTTTATCGCTATCTATACAAACTGCAGTACCCAAAGCATCTCGAAATACATTGCCAGTCTAGCGATCTGGGCCTCAAGTCTGCTATTAAAATAGTCTCAGAATGGTCTATCATTGATCTCATAATGGTTCATTTTTACAAGTTTGATAATCTACTAATAAATAAGCGTCACTATAACTTTCCACTGGTTAACCACTGACACTCCATTGAAAGAAATGGCATAGAATGGTGATCTCGTACATAATGACAAATGAATGACAGACGTATGCGGTAGTCTGCTAAAATTTTGACAGTTCCTTTGATCAGTGACCTACCATTTTTTTTTTGACCTACCATTAGAACGTCATTGTGCAGTCATTGCTTTTAATAGCTCGGTTATCAAAAAGTATTACATGAGCATTGGCCGACCAATGATCGACCATTATGAATTTAGCAGATTACGAACTTTTAATGGAATCGTGTTGGAATCACAAATTTATAAAAATAGCAGACTTAGGCCCCTGGAAGGGATCAGTGGTGGCCGAGCGGTAACGGCCCTGACTTAAGAATTGTGGGTCGCGAGTTCGAACCCAGCCATGCGCATTACTTTGTGTGATTCATTTCATCACCACTGCTCTCAAAACGGTGAAGGAAAACATCGTGAGGAAACCGACATGTTCCTAGAACCAAATTTTGAAGACATGTGACATTCACCAACCCACACTGGGCTCGCGTGGTGGATTACGGCCCATTCCCTCTTCTAGAGAGAAGGACTGTGTCCCAGCAGCATGTTCCCAACATTAAAAGGCTAAATATGCTTATGCTAGCTAAGTAATATGATTATCCAACAGATACGTAATTACACTTCAAACTGGAACACCGCGTCTTGTCGCGTAGTTCCGATGAAATAGGATAGATGTCGCTATACAAATGAGCTGAAAATGAATTTTATATGCCTGTACATTGTACAGGCCAATTAACAAACTCTTTGCCATGCTGTACTATCTCTCTCTTTGGCAGCCTGTAACGTTCCCACTGGTGGGACAAAGGCCTCCTCTCTGTGAGCGGAAGTGAATCAAATCTGTGAGAATGTAATCCATTATAGGGACTGGTGGGTGACTTTTTTTTTTTCGAAAAGTCTAAATCTATAGCGTTTTCCCAACTATATTGGGGTAATTTTCCAGTTAAACCGGATTTAGTTGAGTACCAGTATTTTACGTGCAGCGCAGCGGCTGCCTCCACAACCCATTAACTGGGTAACACGGTAGTTCTTGGAAAGTCTGGAGTTAAATAATCTGTCCTCTGGAAATCTGTAACGACTACCAAAGATCTACAAAAGACAGCCGGGTCCAATGGCCTAACGTACTTTCCGAGTTACGGAGGAGTCTCGGTATGTTAAGATGGTCACCCATCCACAGACCGACCACGGCGAGCGTTGCTTAGCCTTAAAGAACGACCCGTGCAGCTATTATTGTTTAGCCACCAGCTCCTCTTTAAATAAACTAAAATAATTGACTCTAAAACTAGCAAATTAAACTTGCTTTTACTTCGCGCAACTTCGTCTGTGTCTCATTTTTCATGACTGCTCCGCTCCTATTGGCCTTAGTGTGATGATATTGTTACGAGCTTCGGGTTCGTTACAATTAAAATCAGCCGATTAAATAAACAAAGATGACACTTTAATTTACACCACACTAATTACACTATAACTCACTAATAACAAAACACAATCGCACTATTAATCGCTTGAGTTCGCAGTCGAAGATCGCTCTCGAAGTTATCACTTGTATCGCAAATCCAATACTGACCCGGTCGGCACATGTGCCGGCCTTATATAGGGCGCCGAGTAGAACCAGAAAGTTCGCGTACATATCGGTCGCGACCGACCAAGGTTCGAGAATTCTAGCATAGAAAAATCTCGAAGGTCCCCGACTTCAATAGTTCTGCTACTCGATACTAGATGGCGCTAGTGGTACCGAATGCCGCTATCATCCTAACTTAATTCTGGCGTGCAACACTGCCCCCTCCTAAGACATGCTCGTCCCGAGCATTATCAGTGCCATAATAACGCGCCAGTCGATCAACATGAACGATCTTAGGAGCGCTTCTTGTACCTTTCTGTATACGGTAGGTCACGTCATTGATCTTCGTCACAATCCGGTACGGTCCGTCCCGTTTAGCTTGAAGCTTAGGAGATTTCCCTTTGCTGCGAACTGGATTATGCAACCACACTAGTGAACCTTCCTCGAACCCTTTATTGTTCATTTTGCGGTCATAGCGGGTTTTCATCTTTTCAGACATTTGCTGGCCCGATTGTCTGACGTGCTCATGAATGTCGTTCATTTTGTTCCGCAAGTCATTCGCATAATCGGTTATACTGCGTGGAGCATCAGGTGGTATTCCGGTAATCAGGTCTGCAGGTAGCCGCAATTCTCTTCCAAAGTTTGCGAAAGCTGGTGTCACTGACGTGCTTTCATGAACAGCACTTCGGTATGACAGCAAAAACGGTTGTATGTGCTTGTCCCAATCTCGTTGCCGGTTTTCCACAACTTTGGCCAGATATCTCTCCAATGTCTGATTAAATCGTTCCACCATTCCATCCGATTGTGGGTGGTAAGAAGTTGTCCTCGTTTTATGAGTACCCATAACTCGGCAAGTTTCCTGGAATATTTGGGACTCAAAATTCCTTCCTTGATCGCTGTGAATCTCTAAGGGTACTCCAAAACGACAGAAGACTTCATGAACTAGTTTATCCGCAACTGTTGAAGCTTCTTGGTTTGGAATGGCGAAAACTTCCGGCCACTTAGTGAAATAATCCATAACCACCATGAAATACTTGTTACCACTTTCACTTTCCGGAAACGGTCCCGCAACGTCTAGCGCTATCCTTTCCCATGGTGCACCAACATTGTACAATTTCAATGCACCTCTGCTACGAGTCTGAGGTCCTTTTACAGCCGCACAACTTGTACACTTGCGACACCAGTCCTCAACATCGTCACGACAGTGGACCCAGTAAAACCGTTCCCGTATCTTCAGTAGAGTTCGTTTAACTCCCATATGGCCTCCTGAACAACCATTATGGTACAGCTGTAGAACATCCGGTATTTTAGCCTTAGGGACAACCATTTGCAAATGACAGTTGTCTCCCCGAGCATTTTCCCATTTACGGCACAGGACTCCATCCTGAATCACTAAGCTGTCCCATTGGGCCCAATAGCTTTTTGTGATTGAACTCATCGCTGAGACATCACTCCACGTAGGCTTCGGAGCACTGGCCTTCATCCACTCCAGAATCGGCTTAGTGTCCAAATCATCCTGCTGTGCACGTTCTAAGTTTTCCTTCCACTCGTTACTAAGATCTGTCTTGATCATCCTCACAGGTACGACTTCTTTACCCTCTTGTCGAGTACAATGCTTGCAGTCTTCAGGGCAAGGTCTTCTTGATAATGCATCTGCGTTGCCATGAGATTTCCCGCTGCGATGTTCAATCACAAAGTCGTATTCCTGAAGTAGTTCAATCCATCTCGCAACTTGTCCTTCTGGATTTTTGAATTGCAATAGCCATTTCAGCGCAGCATGGTCAGTTCGTAAGTGGAATTTCCTTCCCAGCAGATATTTGCTAAAATGCTGCAATGACTTGACCACAGCAAGTAATTCCCGTCGCGTGACACAATAATTCCTTTCTGGCTTCGACAGAGATTTGCTGAAGTACGCTATCACAACCTCTTGATCGCCATTCCGTTGAGATAACACACCGCCAAGTCCTATGTCGCTTGCATCTGTGTCAACTATAAATTCCTTGCCGGTGTCAGGATACCCCAAAATAGGTGTTTTGCACAGACGTTCCTTGAGCTCCTGGAATGCAATGTCGCAACTCTCATCCCAGCAGAAATGACGCTTCTCCTCGGTTAGCTTGTGCAGGGGTTTCGCTATGTCAGCAAAGTTCTTGACAAATCGCCGATAGTAGGAGCACAAACCCAAAAATGCTCTGACCTGCGTCTTATCTTTAGGAATTGGCCAATCCTTGACAGCGGCGATTTTCTCTGGATCAGTGCGGATACCTTCTTCCGACACTACGTATCCCAAAAAGCTAACTTGCCGTTTGAAAAATGAACACTTCTTTGGACTTAACTTGAGGTTTGCACTCTGGATCTTCATGAGCACGCGTTCCAGGTTTTGCAGATGTTCATCAAACGTACGGCCTACGATGATGATGTCATCTAAATAGACCAGACAAGCATCGCCAATTAACCCCGTTAGTACTAGTTCCATCAACCTTTCAAACGTTGCCGGAGCGTTGCACAGTCCAAATGGCATAACCTTAAATTGCCACAGACCCTTTCCTGTCGAGAATGCCGTTTTCTCCTTGTCCTTAGGATCAATTTGAACCTGCCAGTAGCCACTTTTTAGGTCCAGCGTGCTAAACCACTTTATTCCAGTAAGCATGTCCAGCGTGTCATCGATTCTTGGCAACGGATAGCTGTCCTTCTTCGTAACGTCGTTCAGACGACGATAGTCAACACAAAACCGCATGGTGCCGTCCTTCTTTCTTACCAGCACTACAGGTGAACACCATGGACTTGATGAAGGTTCTATAACACCATCCTTAACCATTCCCTCAATCATGCTTTCCACTTCCTTTTCACGCGCTACCGGCAATCTCCTTGGTCGTTGACGGATAGGCAACTCTTCTCCTGTGTTTATCTTGTGTTGAACTAAATCAGTCTTCCCGATGTCAGCATCATTTGAAGAGAAAACATTGGCATACTTCAGTAACATTCTCTTCGCCTTGACCATTTCGTTTTGAGACAGAACGCTGCGACAGTCATCTAAAAGTGTGGTCACTTTCATTTGGGCGTCCTTGCTGAGGTTCCCAGTCGATAGATTTTGGCACCGACGCAACCAATCCACTTCCTCGCAAGTACCAATCAGCGTGCCTTTTTCTATCATCTGTTCCTTATCACAAACGTTCAGCACACGTACCCCCGAAATGTCAGTGGCTCTAACCAAAGTTCGGGCCACTTTCCAAGGAAGGTCATTGTCTACCCTTTCCACAAGCACACAACGATGAGTCTGCCCAGAATTCCGAGGAAGACTAACCGGCACAATCGTTTCGGATCTCGGCGGAAGAACAATCTTCTTTAGGCTGTACACATTTCCTGGTAATGCCCCTTCCATGAAAAGTTCCTCTTGTCCACATTTCAAAACTCCTTGCTTAACGTCGATCTCACAACAATTCTTCCTCATAAAGTCTAGGCCCAGGATGCAATCGTCCATTATATCAGCCACGATAACATTGTGATGATAGATCCTGTTTCCTAGCTTCAACTCCATCTCTTTCTCTCCGCGGACGGGTATGCGCTGACCGGTGGCCGTCACCAAATTTATGCGGTTTCGGTTGTATGCGGAGTCCCCAAGGAACCGACTTACTAGTTGGGAACTGACAACCGTGCGTGAGGCTCCAGTGTCTATTGTCAGCTTACATGGCGTTCCGTTGACCTCGCCCTTGATGATTAGGCTGTTCCCGTCATGGGTTTGTGAGATCGAAATCCTTGGGGCTCTCTGAACATCAGCCAGCACCCGCCCCGCAGCCCTGGCTTTTACTCGTTTCCCTGCAGTTGCTGGGCGGTGCTGTTAACCGCCCTACCCTCTGGAGATCGACTATCTTCCCTATCTACAGTTCGCTTAGGGCAACTGGACCGTAGGTGGCCCCTTTCCCCACAGCCATAGCATCTAGGGCTGTATCCTTTAGACCGGTCGCGAACAGTAGCCGCTGCAACCTCCCTGAGGCGATGGGAACGATGATCTTGCCGCACAGCTTCCACCTCTAGTGCATGGGCCAACGCGTCCTTAAGTTTCTCGTGGTGCCCGAGCCTCACGGCAGCTCTAACTTCAAGGTCGCGGATGCCGTCAATGAATGCCTGCACCAGGTTCCCTTGAATGAGCGCAGGTACAGACTGGTATGCTTTTCTAACAAGCTTCTCCACCTCAAGGGCCCACTGCTGCAGGTTTTCACCGCTGCGTTGCACGCGATCCTTTAGCTGCGCCCGAAACACGTGTTCCAGATGAGCGTCGCCATACCTTGCTTCCAGTGCCTCAATCAGCTGCTCGTAAGTCACCTCGTTACCGAGGGCTTCCAGGATAGTGAGGGCCTGGTCGCGGAGGCCTAGGGTGAGAGCAGTCATGGCCTGGTCCTTACTCCACCCGTTCGCCTTCATAACAGCGTCAAATTGCTTTTTGTATGCCGACCAGGAAGATGTTCCATCGAACGGCGGCACTTTGAATCCACGTAGAGAAGGTGTAGTAGCTACAGAGGTTGCGATTCCATCTCCTATTTTAAGGTTGTCCAGCGTTTTCCTCACGTAAACTATCACGTTGTCAACCCGATGATTAATTTGGTCGATTCGTGATTCAGCTTCCGTCAGGCGATTCTCGTGCTGAACCACCTTTTCCTTTACAACCTTAATTTCTTTGCCGAAAGTGGCATGCAGATCCTTCATGAGGAACATCTGTTCTTCTTGGCGGCGCGCCTGCTCCTCCTTGTCACGTTGGAGCTGTTCTTCCAACCGACGGGTCTGTCCCTCCTGGCGGCGGGCCTGTTCCTCCTTGTCACGCTGCAGCTGCTCTTCTAAACGACGGGCCTGCTCTTCCTGGCGACGGGCCTGTTCCTCCTGGCGGCGAGTCTGCTCCTGCAGCATCATCATCAGAGCAGCAAAGTCTGGTGCTGATGATGATGCTGGAGCTACTGCGGACAAGCCGGCCTCCATGGTTGGCAACTGTCTCTCCGTCGTCTGCGGCGTTGCACCTCCAAAACGCCTCTGGTCCGTCTCTTGCTGGCGTTGACTACGGGTACGGATACCCTCAGTGTCGTCCTTCGGTAGAATCGGCATCTTTTAAATCCCACTTCTGACACCAATTGTTACGAGCTTCGGGTTCGTTACAATTAAAATCAGCCGATTAAATAAACAAAGATGACACTTTAATTTACACCACACTAATTACACTATAACTCACTAATAACAAAACACAATCGCACTATTAATCGCTTGAGTTCGCAGTCGAAGATCGCTCTCGAAGTTATCACTTGTATCGCAAATCCAATACTGACTCGGTCGGCACATGTGCCGGCCTTATATAGGGCGCCGAGTAGAACCAGAAAGTTCGCGTACATATCGGTCGCGACCGACCAAGGTTCGAGAATTCTAGCATAGAAAAATCTCGAAGGTCCCCGACTTCAATAGTTCTGCTACTCGATACTAGATGGCGCTAGTGGTACCGAATGCCGCTATCATCCTAACTTAATTCTGGCGTGCAACAATATATAGCCTATATAGCCTTCCTCGGTAATTGGGCTATCTAACACTGAAATATTTTTTCGAATCGGACCGGTAGTTCCCGAGATTAGCGCATTCAAGCAAACAAACAAACTCTTCAGCTTTATATGCGCATTCTTCCAAATTCCCCTTCATACTTAATGGCTTTACACCCCTAACATAAAAGGTTAGTGCTGTAAGTACTCGTCTCTATAAATAGACCAATGAGATACGCCTGACGCTTCATAGCTATTGATCTATAGAACCACGCCCACGTAAAAATCCACCCCACCTACCAACAACCCCACTCCCTTTATTTCTGGATGGGAAATCATCAAATGTTTTCTCCCGCTCTGGGCGGAGCGGAAGGGAGTGTCAGACTCTTAATGACTAAAACCCACCCGTGATCCTTCTTGTGCCCTTTACGTTTCAGGGCTGCGGTGAAACTTTCGAACAAATTCCGCAACACTAGCAGGCACTGACCCTATGGGGCCCCGTATTCTTTGCTGACAGCTCTTTGAGGCGCGCGTGGAACACGACGCACCATCGACCCGGGCCTGGTTGCTATCGGACGGCGAGCCACCCATAGCTCGCCGTCCGTAGGCCCGACAACCCCCCCCCCCCCTACTTAGAAGATGGATGCATCAATGCGTCAACTGAGTAGCAGTTTCGATGCAAATATGGCGACTGCCCAAAACTGCATTGAAACTTTTCTGCTGGTGTGCACTTCAAATGCAGCCCGTCTATATTACCCCATACGTAGAATTTGAGAGGAAATATCAGGGTTTTCCAAAATAAAACAACCGAATGCCTAACCTAAGTTTTCTTAATTCTATGATAATATTTTTACACATCAAAGATTTCATATTTATGGAAAATTTTAAGATAATCGTTATATTCTTTTTTTTTATAAGAATACAAAATTTATAGCCTAATCTTAAATCTAAGACAGGTCTGGTTGAAGACCTGTGGTGTCGCCAGAGCCTCGTTGGTATCTTCAGCAGGGTGCGCCGCGGGCAGGTGAGGTTGACTTTGGCTCTGCTGGTGTGCGTAGAGCCACTTACACCCCATCGGTGTCAGCTCGAATTGGAATAAGTCCGTCATGGCAGGATATCATCATCTGCCTAGCCTTTTCCAAACTATATTGGGGTCGGCTCCCAGACAAGCCGGATTCAGCTGAATACTCCACAACCCATTAACTGGGGAACACGGTACTTCTTGGCAAGACTGGTGTCAGATTTTCTGGCTTCTGACAATCCGTAACGACTGCCAAAGATCTCCAAATGACAGCCGGGACCAACGGCTTAACGTGCTTTCCGAGGCACGGTGAAGTCTCGTTATGTTAAGATGGTCACCCATCCACAGAACAACCTCGGCAAACGTTACTTTACGTCGAAGATCGACCCGTGCAGCTGTTGTGATTTGGCCACGAGCTTCTCCGCCTCTGTGTCCGTCATCGCTGGAAGTATTATCCTCATTTTTGGTTCTGCTTTGTAACGATGACACGACAGTAAATCTGACTGTGAAGACCTAGAACAGCTTTGCCACTTTCACGGCATCGTTTTGGCAACGCAGGGGAGAGCAAGTTCTAAGGTGGGGCATAGTTTGTGAATCAATTCTAAATCCATGCACTGCTACAGTAGTCCCTCTTTGCAATGTATCCTCCTCCGCTGCACTTCTCAGGTTTATTTCGTTCCAGTATCAAAGAATGTTGAATAGTTTGTTGCTGAGGACTTTTCGTGTGATAAAGGCTTGGGGTTTACTGGAAGTAGCCGCTGAGTATTCTGGGTCTGTCGCAAAAAGGCTGGTACTGAAGTTGGACTTCCCTCCTTCTAATCTTCGAACTGATGAGAGACCCTGCAAAATAGAAACAATTGTGTTTTAGTTTGTTTAGTCATTGAATGCTGCCAGCCTTTTGGGTACATTACCAGTGGCCAGCGATGCGGAGCAATTTTTCGACGCCATCATTTTTTGACGACTGTTTTTATTTTTAATTAGTTAAGAGTTCTGACTTTGTCTTTGATTTAGCATCGAAGATAGAAACTCTGTATATTTAATTCTTACCTTCATCTTAATTATAGGAAACTGAGATTCTACTCGTATAGGGCTGCATCGCTTGTCGCTAGAAGGATCAACTCCGGACCACTCCAAAGGACCTGAAAAATGAAAAAAAAAAAAACTATGTCAAAACAGATTTACCAAAAATTGGAGCAAGTGAGTCACTATCACTAGGTACCTACATAATACTAACACTTCCTTCCTATAATATCTATGTACTAATATAAGAATCTGTTAGAAAGAGTCACCGCGGCCCTGGAACGCAAAGGGCACAAGAAGGAACACGGGTGGGTTTTAGTCAGTAAGAGTCTGACACTCCCTTCCGCTCCGCCCAGAGCGGGAGAAGTCATTTGATGATTTGTCATCCATAAGAAAAAACAAAAGAACTACTGGTCCGATTTGAAAAATTCTTTCAGTGTTAGATAGCCCATTTATCGAGGAAGGCTATAGGCTATATATCATCACGCTAAGACCAATACGAACCGAGCATGAATTAATAATGGGTTGCACACTACGTTGCGCGCGTCAGTATAACATTATAAAGAGGAAAGATTTGATTGTTTGTTTGGATTGACATGACACTTAAAAGATTATCGGCAATGAATGCCGCTGGATGAACTTATAATATCAATAAGCATCATGTTTACGTTTGTTAAAAAAATAAAAAGAACATAAATAAATAACGGTATCAAAAACAGCGAAAACATGCACGAAATTGTTGGCATTACGAAAACGAAAGATACAGAGATGTGAACGAAAACGCGGTAGTTGTGCGGGGTGCCACACCGCTACCCTACATTCAAGTGCCACCCCAAGTCCACCCACCCCACCGCATGCTAACTCGCTCCACCCCACAACCCCAAACGCGCCACTGCCCCACACCGCAGTGCCCCAATGCCATCATCGATCGCCCGCCGCTGCGCGCTCCCACAGAATAAGTAATGTACGTTTAACAATTAATACAATATAAGCGCTACACTTGTCGGGGGCATTGCTGTGCCCCCCGATATGCATGATGAACTGAAGAAGAGCTAGTGAGTGGCTAAATTTTAAGCAATGCCTGCCGAGGTTGGTCTGTGGATGGGTGAGCATCTAAACATACAGAGATTTCTCCGTGCCTCGGAAAGAACGCAGATTCTTGCCAAGAATCAGCGCGGTCCCCAGTTTCTGGGTGGTAGAAGTGAGAAAGTCAATCACTTCACATAAAATACTGGTATTCAACTAAATTCGGTTCGGTTAGAATCCAACCACAATATAGTTTGGAAAAGGCTAGGCAGAATGTAATGTGCAAAAAATATCAATAGCTATTGAACATGACTGAACATAGCTATGTTCAGTCATAAAACAATGAGCTACAAGAATGACGTCACACTTTTACTGGTTTGAGTCCCAGATATTACATCTCATTACATCTATCTAAATATATATAACTCAAAAGTGACTGACTGACTGACATAGTGATCTATCAACGCACAGCCCAAACTACTGAACGGATCGGGCTGAAATTTGGCATGCAGGTAGCTAGATGTTATGACGTAGGCATCCGCTAAGAAAGGATTTTGATTAATTCTACCCCCAAGGGGATAAAATAGGGGATGAAAGTTTGTATGAAACTTTGTCAATTTTAAACCGATCGGGCTGAGAGTTTCAAAATCGGCGGTAAAGTAACTATTCCACGCAGACGAAGTCGCGGGCAGAAGCTAGTTAATATCTAAAATGGCAAAATCCCATATCCTCAAAAACATCCTGATATCTAACTTATCTAACCTCCATAATCCAGGTAATTAGTGACCAAATTAACCATGATGTTCTGATATCTTGTTAAAGGTTTTTTGGCTACAAAAATACTGAATCACTTACCTTCATCTCCAACTTGGAGACGCGTATATTGCACCAGGGCTCCAGACCCCGAAGCCCCGGCGGCAGCTCGCAGCACCAACTCGTCTTGCTCGGCAGACGGCGGATGGCGCACTGCGGCATTGCACAAAGGGAGTCTAGTCTAGAAAAAGACCTACCTAGATACAGTGCGTCTACGTTATTTTGCCTCTGATAGAAGCTTTAGGTCGAAGAGAATAAAGGTCAGTTTGATGCAAAATCAGAGGTGAATTAGCTGTGTGGAGACTGGAACTGCGTTGCGCAGGTCACAGTTTGGTGATCAATACCTGAATTTGATATACGTAGCTCTTGTTTTTAATGGCTGTGAAATTATCAACTGACTTCTTCGCAGAGTGTCACACTCTTACTGACTAAAACCCACCCGTGTTCCTTCTAATGCCATTTGCGTCTTGGGACGCAAAGGGTATTAGGAGGAACACGGGTGGGGCCTTGGGGCCGCGGATCCTTTAAAAACAAATTCCGCAACCCTAGCAGACACTGACCCTTAGCGCGACGATTAGTACTCTATGATTTTTTTTTTACTAAACTTAGAAATTCAATATCGTTTGATTTTATGAGTCGATTTTTATGAAATAAATGCTATATAAAGAGACTATTTGTAATTAAATTGTTAGGTGTCCCGCAACGCAACGTATTTATTTTTTAAATTATTTATACATACTTAGGTACTTTCAGATTGAGTTTTTTTTTTATTATTTTTTACTTTTAAAAGGGAAATTATGTTTTTGTGTCGGGAGTTTTTAAAATTTTAATTTTTAATCGCTGTTCATACAGCATCTGTGAAAATTGCAACAGTCTAACTATCACGGATCATGAGATAAAGCCTGGTGACCGACAGACGGACAGCGGAGTCTTAGTAATAGGGTCCCGTTTTACTCTTAGGGTACGAAACCCTACAAACGAACCTTTTTCACAATTTTCACCCATCAGATACATAAATTATAGCCTCGTATATCTCACATCGAAGTATTGATCCAGAATCAGGACCTGCGCAGTGCAGCTAGCTGTTCTAGACTAGACACCCTTTGTCCAATGCCGCAGTGCGCCATCCGCCGTCTACCGAGCGAGACGAGTTGCTGCCCCGAGCTGCCGCCGGGGCTCCAGGCTCTGGAGCCCTGGTTCACTAGGCTTACAGATCAAGGATGAAGGTCAGTTGATAAGCATTTCGTTTAAAAATATTGAGATTGCAAAGACTGTGTTAGCAAAATGCATAATTTGAAATATTTTTAAGCATAAGCATAATCAGCCTTTTAATGTTCCCACTGCTGGGACACAGGCCTCCTCTCTAGGAGAGGGAATGGGCTATAATCCAGCACGCGGGCCCAGTGCGGGTTGGTGAATGTTACATGTCTTCGAATTGTTGGTTCTAGGACATGCTGGTTTCCTCACGATGTTTTCCTTCACCTATTTGTGAACAGTGGTGAAGAAATTAATTACACAAAGTAATGCGCCTGGCTGGGTTTGAACCCGCGACTAACAATTCGTAAGTCGGAGCCGTTACCACTCGGCCACCACTGCTCTCTCAGCCACTACTGCTCTATATTTTTAAGGTAGCATTCAATTCATTCTTCTGAAGTGAGTAAACTATTATGTCTTGCTTGCCATAATAGTTTAATCACACAGAAATATTTCTATCAGGACCTGTCCTTATGGGATATTTTTTTCTTAGAAACAGGGGGACCCGGATCAATGTGGGCGGGTGTCTGTAATCAATAAAGGCGAGGTCATCGTGTTTTTGCTACTTGGTCCATGCAACTAGTGTTAAATGAATAGTCTGAACGCGTAACGTAAATATGATGAAAGTGAGCAAACTCAGTTATTTCAGCTGAGACGGAACAGACGCCCGAGCATAAGGCAATCCCGTTATGTAGCCGCGAGTTTTAGAAAATACATGAAAAGTGACCACTGCAGTTAGACCCCTCGGCTTTGTTCTGTTGAATTTTATTGTGGGATCTTGGGCAGTTGAGTCGTTTCCATTGTTGATTCTGATCCACAGGTGCTGCAGTGATTGTTAATACTGTGGAAAGCTTCTCTCAAAACTAACCTACGTTTTAATAAAAAACAATGTTGCACTTTTCAGATCATTGCTGGAAAAGCATCAACAAGGCACCAAGAGCTTCGTCCGTCGGTCTTTCGAGTTGCCATCGCTGTTGTAATCCTGAACGCTGAACAGTAAATATTACGTTGAAAGATGAAGGTAAGATTCTTTACTTCAAAATCAAAACATATCAAAAATAGTACTAGTACTTAACTACTTAATTATACTCGCTCAAATTGTATACTCGCGACCCGCCCCGGCTTCGCACGGGTGCAATGATACTAAATATACTACAGAGTATCTTTAATACAAAGTTCATAGCTTGTTTGTTTTTTTGATTAGACAATAATTTAAATTTTATGCTGTTAAGGCCCATATTGATCTATATTAATTGAACAATGTTTTTAAGGTACTTAATTGGATACATTAACTAATCTATACTATATCTATATCTATACTAATATTATAAAGCTGAAGAGTTTGTTTGTTTGTTTGTTTGTTTGAACGCGCTAATCTCAGGAACTACTGGTCCGATTTGAAAAAATCTTTCAGTGTTAGATAGCCCATTTAACGAGGAAGGCTATAGGCTATATATCATCACGCTAAGACCAATAGGAGCGGAGCATTGATAAAGAATGTTTTAAAATCGGGGATTCCACGGGGACGAAGTCGCGGGCAGCAGCTAGTAATATTATAAAGCTGAAGAGTTTGTTTGTTTATTTGTTTGTTTGTTTGAACGCGCTAATCTCAGGAACTACTGGTCCGAATTGAAAAAATCTTTCAGTGTTAGATAGCTCATTTATCGAGGAAGGCTATAGGCTATATATCATCACGCTAAGACCAATAGAAGCGGAGCAGTCATGAAAAATGTGACACAAACGAAGTTGTGCGGACAGCTAGTTGATTATATGTGAGGACGCACCCAACCGGATGCATCGTATCACATGTTCTATCTTTCTGAGCTCTGCAGAGCGGGCTGTCAGTGACTCCTATGACATAGAGGTGTTTACTAAAAGACCCGTGGCCAGTCGCGACAGCTGTGACTGTACGTAACTGTTGTTTGGACAGTCTTAGGGCTTGTTTTGTGAAACGGCCATCAATAGAGGGAAGTGCCTATTTGGCCTGTCTACACTCACCTTGATTAGCCCATAGATTGTGATGTTTGTCTCTGGTGCGTTTCCTTACCAAAGTGCGTAAGTAACCGAAAGGGAGTGGCACAATGGGTTCGGGACCCATCGCTGCCGTACTCGAACTCCTTCTGGCGAGTTCGTCCTCAAATATAATCAATTAGTTTCACACATAAACAATTATTTTTTTTATTTAAAGAAACGTTGCCCCACACTAAGAATTTCTCCTGTGTCGTGTCGTGGGTGCGTTTACAAACATACAAACTAACATACACAAGCAGCCAGACCCGGAACAACTATCTGTAGGCCACAAATATTTGTTCCGTGCTCCCGAATCGACACGTAGTGCAGCAGCCAATCGCCCAACCACTGCGCCAACTGTGGCGTCAAATATTGTACAACAAAGTAATACCAGCAGAAGTCACTGGGTACAACTAAACAATCTAGATACTGACAGTCTCCTTAACTTCAAACTCTTTGTTTGTCGTGGAGAAGAAATGCTACTAGCATCTCGTTCCAAACAATCAGGCCTGTAACACTTTTTTTTCACATTTCAGATACTGGTTAACGAGCACCCTGACCTCTCGAATCAAACCATAGACAGCGTACTACAGGCTTCCAGCCATGAGACTACCTGATGGGGTGTAAGTGGCCCTGCCGACACCTGTAGAGCCAAAGTCAACCTCACCTGCCCGCGGCGCACCCTGCTGAAGATACCAACGAGGCTCTGGCACATCTTCACTCATGAGGTTTTGGCACTCTAGTCCTTAACCTCATCTGGGAAGAATCAATATGCAGTGCCACTGATTAGATCGAAAGCTTCAGTCGAATCAGTGGCAGTGCGTATAGTTTTCTAAAGAGGCAGATATCACTAACTTGAGCAACAAAGTTACTGATGTATGCCTCATCGAGGATTCGAGAAACGATATGCTTGTTTCTCGTGTTCTTGGGTGTAGTTTTATTCAGCATCTAAATTCGAATCTTTAGTGCGAAATATTTCTACAGCAATTTAGGGCAGGTGCGGATTCAAATGGAGGGGATCAAAGGAACATTTTTTTGATAAAAGCTCGGGACTGCTGACTGACTTTGAAAAATCTGGGCCGTTGAGCTTCTCCTACTTAAGACTTGGATCCGCGCCTGAACGCGTTTGATCTTTTCACATTATTCTGACATAAAATGTTATGTTATGGTGTAATTGTATGTAGATAAGTTATGATAATCGGTGGTACTTTACAGTGATCTCTTTTAATGTATGTATATTTGTAAATAGTTCGTAACACGGTTACAATAAAAATAATAATAATGAGATTTCGTTTTATTTCTTATTTGTGCAAAACATCGTGAGGAAACCGGCATGTCCTAGAACCAAAATTCGAAGACATGTGACATTCACCAACCCGCACTGGGCCCGCGTGCTGGATTACGGCCCATTCCCTCTCCTAGAGAGGAGGACTGTGTCCCAGCAGTGTGAACATTAAAAGGCTGATTATGCTATGCTTATGCTTATAACACATTTAGGTCAGTATCTATTGTTGAGACTTGAACTACAATCAATATTGCACTATTATTTCTTAAAACGAAGTTATGATGACGAACATTTACCAGAAATACATTGTGAAGGACGGTACCGCTGACATACATATGTCGGGCATGTCACCGACCATTGCCCCAAGTCTGCTATTTTTATAAATTTATCATTCCAACAGGATCCCATTGTCATTTTGCTAAATGTTCGTTATCTGCTAAATTCATAATGGTCGATCATTGGTCGGTCAATGATCTCGTAATACTTTTTGATAACCGAGCTGTACGAGTCAGCATCGTACAGCGCACGCGTCCATTCACACCGTCAGCACTTTTCCATCGCTTTACTTAACTGGCACTTTAACGCGCCAGTACACGTTCAGCATTCATATACGTTTGTACTCACCACATACTTAGATAGCATTAGTTACTTGGTAGCAAGATATATAATAAACAGTGTATTTTCCGACTATCAGTGACTCATTTCTACAACCCTATAACTCAAGTTGTGAGCGCCACAATCAGCAGCGCGAACATCTTTTTGGTCCTTCGAGCCGGATTTGGAACTACAGCCTCTCTCAGGTACGTGGTGCTTCTTCTTAGGATAGCGAATCGGTCTGGCTGGTCTTCCACAAGCGGATCGCCCCGGTCAGATTGAGAAGGCGCACATATCCTAGTAGAGACACTTTCTGACCCTGAGATCAACATCCACCGGCAACAAATACAAGAGCTCACCGAAGCAGCGGCACTTACAAAGCAGATTCAGTGACTCGAAGTATCCATCATCAATTTCAACATGGAAGAAATTATTGAAACTCAGTATCAGATCATGCAAGCCATGAACACAACCTTGACCAACTTCAAAAAGGACGGGGCGGGTCGTAAGACAGTAGCCAACGTACAGAAGAAAATAGACCTCCTCGACAAGTATTGGGCAGAATTTCAAGGTAACCACGATAAGATTCGCGTGCACGGGGATCCCTCCCATCCGTACTTTGTGCAAGAGTCCTACGAGCAAACACAACAGTTCTATAATAGCACCAGGGAGTCCTTCGTCAAGTATCCAACTAAAGATCAAGGGCCAGCTTCACCCGTATTAAAGTCTCCAGCTTTTAAGTTCGAGCCCGCACCGTCAACCTCGAAGTCAATGGAGCAAGAAATCACTCAACAACAAGGAGCAGGTGGAGCTGAGCGCGGTTACCAACCACCGCTCTCGATAGCAGTACCAGAGGCAGCGGAGACAGAGAGCAGCAGTAAAATAGACGAGATGCTACGCAAACAAAGGAGCAACATCAAAGCATTCCAAAGAACCGTATCCCATATCAACGTGGACCTTCTCAATGAAAACTGGCAGTTTGAAGACGTCTTAAAGGTGTTGGAAACAAGGTGGAGAGCAGTTGATTCACTTTATTGGGACCTTGACAGTTTACCCAATGAAACCAACGTGCAATATGAGATGTCTTACAACTCTTGCGAACTCATTTACAACCAAATGAAAGAAAACATCAACTCCAAAATGTGGTCAGTTTCTCACCGAGAAAAATCAACACCAAAGATCGAAATTCCAACATTTAGTGGTAGCTACGAACACTGGACCGCATTCAAGGATTTATTCGTTGAGACTATTCACTCAAATCCATCTCTTTCTAAGGCACAGAAAATGCAGTTTCTCAAAAGCAAAGTGAAGGGAGAAGCTGAGAAACTCATCCAGCATCTATCGATCAGCTCAGAAAATTATGAGACTGCCTGGGAAATTCTTAACCGCAGATACAACAACAAGAAACTGATCTTCTCATCACATCTCAATTCATTACTTGGAGTACCTAACACTCAACATTTATCAGCGGCGTCAGTCAAAAAGCTCCACGACACCACGCAAGAATGTATCAATGCGATCAAAAATCTCGGTGTAGATACGTCAACATGGGACCCAATATTAGTACACTTGCTTTCACAAAAATTGGACGCAGAGACTCACAACGATTACTTAGAGTCACTAGCAGAGCCACGTGATCTACCGAACATAGCCGATTTTCTCAACTTTCTGGAAGGAAAATTCGTGTCATGGGAATCATCTCGCCGCAAGCCAGAAACATCTAAATCATCTCAGCCTGAGCCTACACAGATGAAAAAGAAATTTCATTCATACAAAGCATTCAGTGCAAAACAAAACAGAAACGATAATTATAAATCACATTCATTGACTAAAGACAATGAAGAAGCAGCAAAATGCCCACATTGCAATCAAGCACATAAACTATTTTCGTGCACGGCATTTCTCGAATTACAGCCTGACGCAAAACGGAAGGCAGTGGTGAAATACAATTTATGCAAAAATTGTCTATCTGCACATACACAAAGCAACGAATGTCGGTCAAGAAAAAGATGCCGCGTCTGCAATTCAGATCATAATACACTTCTTCACGACGCTTACGGCAAATGGGGTGGACAGACATCAAACAACAGATCAGGGCAGCAAAGCACAGGCGCAACGGATAACAAGAAAACTACAAGTAACAGTACCAATCATGTATCTCAAGAAGATTTATCAGAAACTCTACTAACAACAGCTTTGATCAAAGTGCAAGCGAACGATGGGTCTCTGATAACTTTGCGAGCGCTTCTTGATCAGGGTTCACAAACTTCCCTGATAACAGAAAAAGCAGCGCAAAAGCTACGAATACCGCGTGCCCGCTGCAAAGGTGTCATATTCGGTGTCGGAGCTCAAGAAAATAATTGCAAAGGCGTCATAAGAATCACGTGCAGTGCCATTCATAGCGATTATACATTTGACACCGATGTTTTTATAATGCGCAATTTGGTAAACAATCTGCCGAATAAGTCATTCACAAAACCAAAATCATGGAAATTTTTAGAGCATATCACGTTGGCTGATCCAGATTTTAACGAAAGTCGTCCTGTGGACATTTTACTTGGGGCCGATATATACTCAAACATAATCCAAGAAGGTATCATCAGGCACGAGAAATCACAACCAGTTGCACAGCAAACACGCTTGGGGTGGATTTTATGCGGAGCCGTGCAGACAACATTCCAGTGCAACGTTGTGATAAATAACATCGAAGACATTCAACATTTTTGGTCAGTTGAAGACATAGCAGAGACCTCGGGGATGTCACAAGATGATGTGGATTGTTTACAGCACTACAAGAATACCACAACTCGCAACGAAGAAGGTCGCTACACTGTTGAGCTGCCATTCGAACCAAACTTTCAAGAAAAGCTAGGGGCTTCGAAACCCATGGCGTTGGCACAATTCCGGCAGCTGGAGAGAAAATTCAGCAAACAACCACAATTAGCAGAAACATACAAACAATTCATTCATGAATATCAAGCTATGAATCATATGGTCGAGTGTATTAGTAATAGAACACCGTCCTGCTATTTGCCTCACCACGGCGTTCATCGCGCCGATTCTACGACCACTGCGTTAAGAGTAGTATTCAACGCATCGGCGAAGACATCCACGGGCCATACGTTGAATGACCTCATGAAGCGTGGCCCCAACTTACAGCAAGACCTCATGTCATTAATCTTGCGATGGAGGCAATATCAGTTCGCTTATACGGCTGATATTGAGAAAATGTATCGACAGATACTTTGTAGCACAGAACATCAAAACTATCAGAGGATACTTTGGAGGAGTTCCCCTGACCAACGGATACGTGAATATCAGCTCACGACGGTCACTTACGGCATGAAAGCAGCCCCTTTCTTAGCCATGATGACTTTAAAACAGTTATCAGCTGACGAAGGACATAAGTATCAGAGCAGCAGAGCAGCTGAAGCGCTACAAGAAGAATTCTACATGGATGATCTAGTCAGTGGAAGCTTCACATTAGAGTCAGCCAAGCAATTGCAAGACGACCTGATCCAGTTACTACGGTCGGGAGGTTTCAACTTACGAAAATGGTCATCTAACAACAAGGAATTACTTCAAAACGTCAACAGAGCATCGCCAAATCAAGCATCATTCGATTTCAAGCAGGCAGAATCAACAAAGACACTGGGGCTGAAATGGAACCCCAACGAAGATACATTCTCTTTCGAGTTAAAAATAAGCGAAACTAAACCAACAGAAAAACATACAAAACGTTCATTGCTATCAGATATTTCAAAGATATTTGATCCACTCGGTTGGCTTGCTCCGATTACAACTAAACTGAAACTTTTATTCAAGCAAGTATGGCTTTGTAACATTCAATGGGACGAACAACTTCCAATTGAAATAAACACCGAGTGGGAAAAGATTAAGGCAGAGCTACAGAACATAAGTGAATTTAGAATTCAAAGATGGTACCAGATTGGAGAGCTGGACACTATTCAACTCCACGGCTTTTGTGATGCTTCGACCAAAGCATACGCCTGTGTCGTGTACTGTAAGTTTGATACTTACGTTACACTCGTCGCTGCAAAAACAAGATTGGTACCAGAGAACAAAAAGCTAACTTTACCGCGTCTAGAGCTGTGTGGGGCGCACTTGCTATCATCACTCATGCAAAAAATACTGCAAGCCCTCAACGGACGCAAAATCAAAATATATGGTTGGAGTGACTCCACTGCAGTTCTCGGCTGGATTCAAGGCAATATCAACCGTTGGACACCATTTGTGGCGAACAGAGTCAAGAAAATCAAAGAGGTCATAACAGCAGACAGTTGGCACTACATAAAATCAGCTGACAACCCAGCTGATTGTGCCAGCCGTGGTATCACAACTGAACAGTTGAAGCAACATCATCTTTGGTGGAACGGCCCTCAATTCCTACCAGAATTCAATAAGTCATCAGTAGCGGAAAAGCCTGTCTACGTCACGGATCAAGAGGAGCGAAAAGTAAAACAAAGTAACGTCATAACTCAACCTCATAGCGATGACGTCATACAATACATACTGCATAGAAACAGCGCACTGACGCGCGCCGTGCGAGTACTTGCCTGGGTATTACGTATCACGCGACGTCAGCGCAAACACTCTGTTTACTTGAATGTGAAGGAATTGGAAATAGCAAAACATACGATTATTAAATACGTTCAAGAAACGGAATTTGCTGAAGAAATAGACAGGCTACGAAAACAGGAGCAAGTACATTGCAAAAGTAAAACTTTATGTCTAAACCCATTTTTGGACAAGGATGGACTTCTGAGAGTAGGAGGCAGACTGAAGCATGCACATATTGACGAAGACATGAAGCATCCACTGATCATACCACACAGCAGCCACTTTACTGACCTTATTATCGACCAAGCCCACTGCCTCACGTTTCATGCGGGGGCTCGGATGACTCATGCATATATCAGACAGAGCTATTGGATATTAGGCGGAAACAGAGCTGTAAGGAAGCGTTTGCTTACATGCATTACGTGTAAGAAGAATAAAGCAGACAAACATAAGCAAATGATGGGGGACTTACCTGAACCTAGAAGCAACCCTTCGCGTCCTTTTCACCACACTGGCGTTGACTACACAGGATACGTTGACGTGAAACTCAATAAAGGGCGAGGAGTCAAAACAACCAAGGGATACATCGCAGTATTCGTGTGCATGGCGACAAAAGCCGTGCACCTCGAACTCGTATCAGATCTGAGCTCAACAGCATTTTTAGCTGCCTTAAAACGCATGTCTTCACGTAGAGGCAAACCTCATCATATTTACAGCGACAATGGCACAAACTTCGTTGGTGCCAATAAGGCATTGCAGCAACAGCAAGCTGAATTGCGCAAAACATTTAACGATGAGTTCAAAGCAGAGATTAATGAAATGGGAATACAATGGCATTTTAATGCCCCCGCTTGGCCCAGTGCTGGAGGCCTATGGGAAGCAGCTGTTAAAAGCCTAAAGCACCATCTTCGACGCGTAGTTGGACAACAAAAACTCACTTTTGAAGAATATAGCACGATACTGGCCCAACTCGAAGCATGCCTCAACAGTCGGCCGCTGTGTACTTTGACAGAAGACCCAGATGATTTGAATTATCTGACGCCCTCACATTTTCTAAGCAGCGGCCCCATATTGACTATCTTGGACACCGAACAAGATGAGAGAACAAGATGGAAGAGAACTCAGACAATATTCGAAGACATTTGGAAGAGATGGCAAACGGAATATCTCGCTCAACTCTCAGTGAGGAGCAAATGGCAAAGGCCTCACGAAAATATCAGAACCGATGACGTTGTCATCATTCACGAACCCAACCTCCCCGCGGGAAAATGGGCTCTAGGCAAGGTCACTGAGCTACACCCCGGCTCTGATGGATTGGTCCGGGTAGTTACCCTGAAAACAAAAAATGGGTACATTAAGCGGCCAGTGATTAAGTTATCAGTGCTGGTATCTGATCCGAAACCAACCGATCAGACAGAGAAGATATCAGACAAGCAAAATATCAAGAAAAAGGACGACCAATCGAAACCACGAGCAGGAACGGCGTCTAATTTGATGGCAACTCTCGTTACACTATTTCTATTCATGACATCAGTCTTTGGCCACCAGCAATCAGCATCTCCGTATAGTTTGACAACAATAAACAAAGCTCTATATTTTGACAGAATCTCAAGCATGCAATTTATACGAGATGATTGGAAGCTCATTGTGTATCACGACATGAGTCCGTATTGGGATGGTACAGCAACCTTCGAAAAATACCTCCAACAAATAAACAGCGTGTGCGAAAGAGGAACCAATAAGGCACTATGTGAAATCATCGTACTGCAACTACATCATTCTCATGACGAACTGAAGTACTATAATGAAATGTTACTCAATCAGCATGTTGAGGAACGCACGCGGAAGCGACGAGGCCTTATCGACGGCGTGGGCTATGTTGCGAACAGTTTATTTGGAGTTCTAGATCAACGTTTCGCCGATCAATACAAACAAGACATTTCTCTTATAAAAAGAAATGAAAATCACTTAGCACTACTGTGGAAAAATCAGACCTCAATAGTAGAAGCAGAATATAATCTACTAAAAAGAACTGAAGAGTCGATCAATCGGCAACACAAAGTCATTAATCAGCATTTAAACAATTTAACGAGGGCAACCAACATTTTGAACAAAAATCTGCAGGAACAAGAAGTGATGAGCGAGCTGGCTCTTTCCACAATAATAGCTACAAATATGCTCGCAAAACTAAAGTCGATACAAGACACAATAATCGACACGATAACAGATATCCACCATGGAATGTTCAGCGTTCATTTACTATCGCCGAAGCAGTTACGAGATCAACTCAGCATTATCTCCGGACAATTATCGCGAGAGCTATCCTTGCCGATAGAAAACATACAGACTGAACTACCGAAAATTTACCATCTGCTGAAAGTCAAAACAAGGGTGACACAACAGTACCTCATATTTGAAATCAGAATACCACTGGTCAGCAGAGAGAACTATGACCTATATCAGCTGATATCAATACCTCAACAATATGGAAACACCACATTCGCCGTCGTGCCGATATCAGATTACATCGCAATCAATTTACGCAAAGATACATATTTAGCAATGACGGCAAGGGATATACAACAATGTGTCAATTACGATGAATTAACTCGTCTTTGCCACTCCCGAAAACCCATTTTTCAATTCAAGTCAGAAGACAGCATGTGTATCAAAGACAAGAGCACAAACAGATGTCTTACAAACACTGCAGCATGCCGCAATAATTGGATGGAGTTGAGCAGAACAAATACCTACCTTTATTATTGTTGTGGCCAGTGTGCACTTCGCGTCATATGTGAGCATCAAATTACTGCAATACAAATCGCTAAGGCCGGGGTCATAACACTGGATTCTGATTGCGTAATTAAAGGAGAGGACTTCACCGTTTTTTCACACAAACTGCTATACTCTGAGATAAAAACTGCATCGGACTTAGAATCACAGCAGATCGCACCGATTAATCACATCATCAACGTCTCTGTGCCAGAAGTTGAAATCAACATTACCAATCACCAAGTCTCGTTTCAGCACATTAAGGAACAAATTGAGCAGATGAAGTCAGAAAACGCCTTGATCTCTGAAATATCAAGCCACGACATACATCAATATACAGTCATCTACGTGTTGGTTATGGGCGCAGTATTCACGGTCATAGTTTATCTTTGTCGGTGGTTTTATCGTCGTCGGCAGAGGAGCGTCAACTTACAGTCGAACTCCGAGACACAGTCTCCAGCGGTGCCGGCGCGTAGAGATGTCGCCACCCCCGTGGTCAGTCCTATGCCCCGCACTTCAGACACAAATCATCAGTCGCGACAAGAACACACTGAATTGAGGAACTTCAATAGCATACTCAGAAGTATAAAGCGTCAGAAGAAGACACCTCCAGTTTTCACCAAACCTAGTGATAGTGACTGATTTAGTTTATGTATAATATAAGCATATATTTAAGTCATGAACTGTATTTTGGGTGAAATTTATAAGTTTAGCATTTAAGCACATTGTTAACTCATGATCATCATCCACTCGCATCTCTCTCGCCCGGGAATATGTACGAGTCAGCATCGTACAGCGCACGCGTCCATTCACACCGTCAGCACTTTTCCATCGCTTTACTTAACTGGCACTTTAACGCGCCAGTACACGTTCAGCATTCATATACGTTTGTACTCACCACATACTTAGATAGCATTAGTTACTTGGTAGCAAGATATATAATAAACAGTGTATTTTCCGACTATCAGTGACTCATTTCTACAACCCTATAACTCAAGTTGTGAGCGCCACAATCAGCAGCGCGAACTTCGACGAACGAAATTATTAAAAGCAATTAGAATAGAATAGAATAGAATAGAATAGAATACTCTTTATTATGTACACCATATAAGTTACAGAAAATATAGATGAAGAAAACATTACATAGGGTGACACAATGGGCGGCCTTATCGCTAAAAGCGATCTTTTCAAGACAACCTTTGGTAGGATTTTTTTTTTTTTTTTTTTTTTTTTTTTTTTTTAATTACTGCACAATGACGTTCTAATGGTAGGTCACTGATCAAAGGAACTGTGAAAATGTTAGCAGATTACCGCATACGTCTGTCATTCATTTGTCATTATGTACGAGATTACCATTATATGGCATTTCTTTCAATGGAGTGTCAGTGATCGACCATTGGAAAGTCATAGTGACGCTTTTATACTATTAGATTACCAAACTACATGTATGTGCCCGACCCAGTTCTCGAAAATGGCAATTGCACATTGTATTGGGATCGGTCCATCATCACTGACAGGACTATTGTTGCCAATAAGCCTGACATAGTGGTGATAGACCGACTAGAGCATCGCGTAATTATTGTTGATATAGCAGTCCCTCATGACGAGAACCTCGTGAAGGCTGAGAAAGATAAACAATCGAAGTATCTTGACTTGGCTCACGAGGTTGTCGACATGTGGGATGTGAACACAGCAGTCATTGTGCCGATAGTCGTGACGGCCAATGGCATAATTGCCAAGAGTCTCGACCAACATCTCAAGAGGCTCTCGTTGGGCAACTCAAGGGCTTGTTCCAGAAAGCAGTACTCCTGGACACGGCGCGTATTGTTAGGAGGTTCCCCTCTCTGGAGCCCTGACCACAGGTAGCTTGGATCCTGTTCCCGATACCGGTGGGCTACTATTTTTTTTTATATTTTTTAATCTTTTTTATATAAATATTTAAAAATGTGACTACTATGTTAGAAAAATAAATAAATAGAATAATAAACATTTCTTTCAGAAACTTGTTCCATAAATCTTTGTTAGTAACACCTTACGTGTATGCGTAATTACGCTTATTCTAATTCATAAATATATTTTCCTGCAGTAGCCGACCATATATACATACATATATTTATATAAATATATCTAATAAACTGAACTGAAACTAAACTGACTATATTTTTTTTGTATAGGACCACTCGCAGTTCAGCACACTAAGGCTGCTTCCTGTGGTGGCTTCAAATTAATTTAAGGCCCCCAGCCAGGGCTTAAAACTACTTAAAAACTAAATGACCGCTCGCTAAGGGCAGCCCCTATGGGACACGGGCCTCGGCTTAGCGGGGTCATTGAGGGGGGGCAGCAAGGGACAGGCTGGGCCAGATTGATATTATTTAGGGGATTTAACGCTAATGGCTCAGCGGCGCGGGCTGGCTCGTTAGGCAAAAGTAGGGAGGGTTTTGACGGGGGCGTCCAATGGACCTCGTCGGCGAGGTCGGTATAAGGAACGCGGTCTGTGTTTTTTTTTCCTAAGAGTGCTGGTTTTCCTACTACTCTCTTGGGTATGGATGAGAAACTGACTATAACCAACAGACAATTAACTGAATGATATTCGACACAATAATTCCAGAAATCAAAATAACTGAAAAAACCTCTCTTCAACTCCTTGAGTCTCCAATTTTTGAGCAATCGGGATGGATTTCAGCAATCGAGAGGCGATTTCGTTGATGAGAAAATACTAAGTTATAAAAATATTTCAATGATATTTCGGAAAGATTACTCCAAATTCAAAAGGAACAGTTTAAGGCAAGATTCGTTATTGGCAGGCAATGACCAAATCAATACTGATTAAAAAAAAAATGGCACGTCCTTTACATATACATAGGTTTGTCATCCCTGAAATACATAGTTATATTTCGCACAGTCATTGCAGAACTCCAGACATGTACATGATCAATTTCTCCATTCGTCGTCGAGCGAGCGACACATCACTGTCAGGTTTTAGATCTAAGAGAGCGTTCAATTATCATCCCTTTTTGCTGCCCCCCCCCCCCCTTTACGTCATCACTCGCCTTTCACCTACTTCAATATACCAATTCAACGTAAAGAATTTTTGAAAGAGGTAAAACTGTCCATCCCAAAGAAGTCCACTTCCGAACATAGGCCTCTCCCAAATACGTGCGTGAGAGGGAAACCTCACGCCCCAGCCGCCACAACAGAAGAAAACGTCCCGGGCGTTAAACGCAGGGCGATTCCCGGCCACCATAGGCGCGGGCCTGCGGATGGCGAGCTATGGGTGGCTCAACATCCGATAGCACCAGGCCCGAGTCTACGGCGCGTCGTGTTCCACGCGCGCCTCAAAGCCGACAGCAACGTAGACGGGGCCCCATAGGGTCAGCGCCTGCTAGGGTTGCGGAATTTGTTCGAAAAAGTCACCGCGGCCCTGGAACGCAAAGGGTACAAGAAGGATCACGGGTGGGTTTTAGTCAGTAAGAGTCTGGCACTCCCTTCCGGTCCGCCCAGAGCAGAGAAGTCATTTGATGATTTCCAATTCATTTCCAAAAAAAAAGGCCTCTCCCAAATGTCGCCACAACAACCGGTCTGCGACTCGCATCCATCAGCTATCCGCTCCCTCACCAGGACTTCGGTCATGAATACTGTGGGCCCGAAGTCTGCTACTTTTTATAAATTCGTCATTCCAATACGATCCCATTGTCATTTTACTAAAAGTTATATTAGTCGATCATTATTGGTCGGTAATAAAATCGTGGTAGAGTGACATTGTCGTATTACCATTATTATAAAACCTGTTAGTAGAAATGATTTTCGAAAAACTACTACTAAATTTGAACACTAAGCCATGCCAGAATTCTTATTTATATTTTTTTACGTTCATTTGTCATTTTGCACGAGATTACCATTCTATGCCGTTTCTTCCAATGGAGTGTCAGTGGTTGACCATTGGAAAGTCATAGTGACGCTTTTATATTAGTAGATTACCAAACTTGTAAAAATCAACAATTATGAAATCTATGATAGACCATTCTGACACTATTGTTTAGCTGACTTGAGGCCGGTCCGTCGCCCCCCGCGCGTGGTGTTCCCGTGCGCCCCTCTTTGACGTCGCGTCGTGAGTGAGAACACCTCACTTCCTCCGCTGACACGAGGTGGCCCGCAGAGGCGGGCCGACACCAGCCGGGGATTACGGATGTCGCATACGTTCTCGCGATCCCCGGCGTTGGTGAGAGATGGAACACAGGCGTGGTTTTAGTCAGTAAGAGTCTGATAGACCCCTCCGCCCGCCCCAGGGTGGAGGACATCCATGAGGATTTCCCCCCGGGGTTCGTTTGTAGGTAAATAGTTTCTAGACCAAAACTCTTCGGGTACTCTTATCTTATCTTTCTTTATAGACTTGTGCAAGTCAAATGGACTGGAAACCGATAATTGGGAGAAGGTACAGATAAGAAGTAAAACGAAATCATTATTATTATTTTTATTGTAACTGTGTGTTGCGGACTATTTACATATGTACATACATAAAAAGAGATCACTTTAAAGTAACACCGATTATCATAACTTATCTACATACAATTACACCATAACATTTTATGTCAGAATAATGTGAAAAGATCAAACACGTTCAGGCGCGGATCCAAGTCTTAAGTAGAAGAAGCTCAACGGTCCAGATTTTTCAAAGTCAGTCAGTAGTCCCGAGCTTTTATCAAAAAATGTTCCTTTGATCCCCTCCATTTGAATCCGCACCTGCCCTAAATTGCTGTAGAAATATTTCGCACTAAAGATTAGAATTTAGATGCTGAATAAAACTACACCCAAGAACACGAGAAACAAGCGTATCGTTTCTCGAATCCTTTATGAGGCAAACATCAGTAACTTTGTTGCTCAAGTTAGTGATATCTGCCTCTTTAGAAAACTATACGCACCGCCACTGATTCGACTGAAGCTTTCGATCTAATCAGTGGCACTGCATATTGATTCTTCCCAGATGAGGTTAGGGACTAGATTGCCAAAACCTCATGAGTGAAGATGTGCCAGAGCCTCGTTGGTATCTTCAGCAGGGTGCGCCGCGGGCAGGTGAGGTTGACTTTGGCTCTACAGGTGTCGGCAGGGCCACTTACACCCCATCAGGTAGTCTCATGGCTGGAAGCCTGTAGTACGCTGTCTATGGTTTGATTCGAGAGGTTATGGTGCTCGTTAACCAGTATCCTGAAATGTGAAAAAAATATGCGTTAATAAAGTTGTACAAGCCTGTTTGTTTGGAAAGAAATCCCGTTCATGAAGGTTTCTTTGCCAAGTCAGCCAAAGACTTATTTAATGGAGACCCTCAGTAGCTCTTTGTAGTTAGTGCTTTTTTTTGTTAATGATGGGAAATCAACAGAAGAAGTAACTACTTCTGCTCTGACCGGAGCGGAAGGGAGCGTCTGACTCTTACTGACTAAAACCCACCCGTGTTCCTCCTAGTGCCATTTGAGTCCCAGGGCCGCGGCCACTCTTTCGAACAAATTCCGCTAACCTAGCAGAGCTCTTTGTGGTCTGAATTTGTGCCCAATGAGTGATGTAGGGTAGATTGCTGAATACTGGATAGAGTCTGAATGAATCTGGCATAAGAACGTGGGGATTGGCGCAAGATAAGAGAGGTACCTACGAAAGCAATGGTAGCCAGTGGTAAAGGGCCCGCCTTACAAATTGTAGGTTGCGGGTTCAAACCCAGCCAGGCGTATTATCCGGTCAGCTTGTTTTAAAACAAAAATGTTAATCTATACTTATAATAAATCTGTAGAGAGGTCAATTCTGTACAAGGAATATATTTTCAAAATAACTATCAGGGGGTGATTAGTGATCGATACTGGTGCCAAAAATGCAATCAGTACAATTTTTGTCTGTCTGTCTGTCTGTCTGTCTGTCTGTCTGTCTGTCTGTCTGTCTGTATGTTCTTTATAGAAACAAAAACTACTCGACCGATTTTAACGAAACTTGGTGCAATTATTCTTCATACTCCTGGGCAGGTTATAGTATACTTTTCATCACGCTACAATCAATAGGAGCAGAGCAGTGAAGGAAAATGTTGGGAAAACGGAAGAAGTTACTCCATTTTTTAAGCTTCCGTCGCGTGTGTAGCCTTAATGGTTAAAGTTACATAGAAATCATGTATTATGAAAATGTTCTACATAAAATTATCTAAAAAATATCCCGAAACAGCATGTCTATCTTTTGTCAATTTTAAACCGATCGGGCTGAGAGTTTCAAAATCGGGGGTAAAGTAACTATTCCACGCGGACGAAGTCGCTGGCAGAAGCTAGTTAACTAATAGATTTTTAACCTGACTTCAACAAAACCAAGTCAACTTACGTTCATATTGTTGTCATATTTGCTGTTCCAGGCTCAGGATTATACCAGCGACGGCAAAACGAAGCAATATACGATGCTCTTCGTGTTTTGTCGATGCTCTGCCACCAATGACCTGAAAATGTAATAATGATTCTTATTTAAGAGTTTTTTAATAGGCTCGCCCGCCATACTATTTTAAACCATTGCAATTTCTGAGAGCCAAAATCAATTTTGGTGAGTCGATGAAACTCGATTCCCGGAGATACTATTCAACAGTCTTGCAATTATTAAAAAAATAACAGCGCAAGAGTTAAAAAAAACCTAATTTTCATACCTTCTTTTCTTGCTTCACTATCTAGTATAAAACAAAGGCGTATCCCGCTGTCTGTCTGTCCCTATGTATGCTTAGATCTTTTAAACTACGCAACGGATTTTGATGCGGATTTTTTAATAGATAGAATGATCCAAGAGAAAGCTTACTATGTATATTTCTGACATAATATCGTAGAGATTTAGTATCAGCATTGCACCTTTTGCGAAGCCGGGGCAGGTCACTTGCAGTTAATGAAAGCAAGATAAAAATAAAATAGATCTTTATTCAAAGTTCATATTGGTAAAATAAAACAATAAATCTTAGATAGTAATGTAGGTAGAACGATGTTAGATGCCTGTGCTAGGAGAGTCCTGTATCACAGGCGGCATGGGCTTTAAGAATCGTTTAAGATTTTTTTTTGATCGTCTAAGACGAAAGTATGATAACCACGATTATTGATCACTGGCATCCGTCCACTCTACACAACTATCTCGTCCCATAACCCCGCAATCATTGTTTCTGTGCAGGAAATAATCCTATCAAGAACTCGAATTTCTATTCATCATATTTCTTGTTCTAAGTCAATCATATCTCAGAGAACACCCTTTACAGCCTCGTCATCTTTTCAACCACGAAATTTAAACACAAGTTCTAAGTTAAAAAAATACCTTAAACTGACCTTCATTTTCTATCTGTAGAGCAGTGGACTTGGGCTCCAGAGCCCGGAGCCCCGGCGGCAGCTCGGAGCAGCAACTCGTCTCGCTCGGCAGACGGCGGATGGCGCACTGCGGCAGTACACAAAGGAAGTCTAGTCTAGAACAGCTAGATGCACTGCGCAGGTCACGGCTAGGCGGTCGATATTCCGACGTAATATGTACGAAGCAGTTATGAATATGTTAGATGGGTACAAAACATAATCAGCCTTTTAATGTTTCCACTGCTGGGACATAGGCCTCGGCCGCGGTTTCACCAGCATAGTTCCCATGCCCGTGGGAATATGGGGATAAAATATAGCCTATGACACTCGGGGATAGTGTACCTTTCCAAACAGTGAAAGAATTTTTTTAATCGGTCCAGTAGTTTCGCAGTCTATTCAATACAAACAAATATTTCCTCTTTATAATATGTACTAGCTGCTGCCCGCGACTTCGTCCCCGTGGAATCCCCGATTTTTAAACATTATTTATCGCTGCTCCGCTCCTATTGGCTTAAGCGTGATGATATATAGCCTAAAGCCTTCCTCGATAAATGGTCTATTCAACCCATAATTACCCCAATAATTTTTCAATTCGAACCAGTAGTTCCTGAGATTAGCGCGTTCAAACAAACAAACTCTTCAGCTTTATAATAATTATTAGTATAGATTAGGCTTTGACAGTTTGGGCAAATTGATTGATTTTCATGAAAATCTCCCTTTTAATGGCCTTTCATTAACTCGTGTGAAAGGAAATGAAATTGTGTTGTGTGTGAACTAGATTAGTTAATTCTTATTATATTTTTTTGTACCACTTCGTTATGCATGCGGTGTTTACCTGTAAGTGATTGTTGCACTGATGTATAAGCATTTATTGTATGATATTTTTAACATAAACCAGTGTAATCAATTATTTTTTCTCGACAGTCAGGAGAGCTTGCATTTGCATGGAGCTGAGTGGGATTCGAGATTAAAACACTGTTTCAAGTAGATACACCAAAACTTTTAATTAAATATTGCACATTTGAAAATGAAAATAATATAATCTAGTTTTAATTTCCGCGAAAATTAGTGGGTTGCAGGTATGCACCTCCCTCCTGCCCGCTATATTATGCACATGCAAGGATGTGCATAATATAGCATATGCATAATATAGCATATGTGGGTCGCAACTCAACGGTCGGCGAGTCAACACGTCCCCTGAGGATGCCTCGTGGAGAGGCGAAACACGTGTCGGTATTGGTGTTGGGTTTTGCTTTGCCTTCCTGCATGTCCATAAAATCCTTGCATCCTTGCATGTGCATAATATAGCGGGCGGGAGGGAGGTGCATACCTGCAACCCACTAATTTTCGCGGAAATTAAAACTAGATATATTATTTTCATTTTCTAAATATTTTTTTTTTAAATATTACACATTTTTATTATTGAGCGTAAACAAAAGCGCTTCTCGGCAGAGATAAGACTAGCCTACTGCTCGACCGTAAAGTAACTACCTATTGGCCGCTGCCATGCTGCCTGCAAACTTGCGTACAAGCTCGTTCATAATCAATAGAGAATCGGAAAACAATATGTTACACGAAAAGTAGGTAAAATTCAAAGAGGTTCCAATTGTTACCATTCTCTTAAATCCGCGCCACCCATAGTCATATATTTAGACAATTCATCTTGCAAATCTTGTCCAGAAGCTTAACATGCAGTTAAGAATACATCATGGTATATTTTTCAAAACATTTTAATAGAAAAACAAATGACATTCTGATTTCACGAACAACTATTTATCACGAAAGAAACAAGTCCGTGAAAGCTGGCTGTGGTTTCTTCAGCGTGTTGGGTACTGTCAGGAGCCAGGGATCTTTGGGGAATGTCGCTGGAAGTGGACCCAGGGTGCCTGCACCGTGTCACATCAGCCACAGGAGACGAGGGGCTGATGACATCACTCAGAAGAACCTGGAACAGAATATTGAGTTGTTTTTATTATTGCACAGTGAATCATTTCAACACTTTGACTGCTCAGCATCCGGATGTAGACATATTCCACTCCAATGTGAGTATATTTATAAACTAGCTGCTGCCCGCGACTTCGTCCCCGTGGAATCCCCGATTTTAAAACATTCTTTATCGCTGCTCCGCTCCTATTGGCTTAAGCGTGATGATATATAGCCTAAAGCCTTCCTCGATAAATGGTCTATTCAACCCAAAAATAATTTTTCAATTCGAACCAGTAGTTCCTGAGATTAGCGCGTTCAAACAAACAAACAAACAAACTCTTCAGCTTTATAATATTAGTATAGATAAAGATTTTTTTGGCGTGCGTAAGCGTATTTAATAAGTGTTTAAATTATTTGTGTTGTCTATTTAATTCGTGTATGCCTGTTATGTCTGTTTAACTCTACTTATTTTTCTTTGTTTAATTCGAATGCTAATTTAATAATAATAATATTCAGATATTCATAATATATGATGATAATATATAATTGTAATTATTGGCTCTCTGCACGTGTTGGTAATAACTGTTAATGCAAAGAGTAACTGAACTGAATAAATAAATAAATTTTGACTTGGCTGTGGAAGTTAACCATTATTAATATTTGAAAATGAGGAGGTATTTGATGAAGTGGGCATGACATTGGTTAATAGGTTAATACATTTTCTAAATTTAGGTCAGGCAGCTACTTAAAAGTTGCAGAAATTTATCGCGACTGCCAAAATTCACCAAAATCGCATAAAAATCGCCAAATTCAAAGACGTTTAGAAGGAAAAAGGTGAGTCCTTTCCGAAACAGTGAGACAGAAATTAAAATAGATAATAGATTCAAGATTCAAGATTCAAAGCATTTATTTCAATTAAACCCTTTACAGGCACTTTTGAATTGTCAAGTCGAAAGAGGTGAAGCTATCTGCACGTTCCAAAGCGTAGATCTCTATGGAGAAGAACGTGCAAGAAACTCCACGGACACTCTTTTAAATTATGTTCTGTATTACATAACCTTGGTTACATCCTTGGTCGCTTCTAAATGTGAGGACAATGCAAAAAAAAAAAAAAAGGAAACTATAAAAACAATTCAAAGTATAAAGATTAAAACAAGTCAGTGGCAGTTAAGAGGTGACCAGTCTCAACCGACGGCGCCCGTTCACGAACATGACGCGCGTATTGACACCATTTAGCTCAACCATTTTGAAGGGAACCGAATGATCCAACACACACGCCACCATCAGCGAAACATTTGAGCAAGCATGACATGCTCTCAACTGCCATTTTAGTTCAAGTCACAAAGTAAACTATAACTTATCACATGTAAATGGCTCCATGGTACTCACATTTACAATATTTGAAAATAAAATGCTTCTACATTATACAAAACTATGGTTTACAAAAACCAAGCAACTACAAGTAAAAAAAAAAAAGAGAAATTATTAATTATCAAATTAATATAATATATAAAAAAAAGAATAAATAAATGAGACAAAAAAATAAAAAAAAAAAGGGCGAGCATCTCTTCCAATATAAAATCCTAAACTTGTTTATCCAAGTGGTTGAGGCTGTGGAGCAGGACCGGCATTTAGCCAAGCATTATTATCTTCAATGTAATCCCCCAACTTATAATATGCTTGCCTGCATAATGTGCGTTTAATACAAGTTTTAAATTTCGTTTCATTCAGTTCTAATATATGGGGAGGAATTTTATTGTAACATTTTAAACAATACCCCATGAAAGATGTGGCTACTTTAGCTAGTCTGAAACCTGGTTGAACTAATTGATCCCTATTTCTAGTAGCATAATTATGTCTGTCGCCTCGCCTACTAAAGAGACGTAGATTTTTTCTAACGTACATAATGTTTTCATATATATATTGACAAGGTACCGTCATGATGTTAATTTCCTTAAACAGTTCCCTTAGAGAATCACGCCGGCGTAGATTTTAAATGGCTTTGATGGCTCTTTTCTGCAGAATAAAAATTGACTCGATGTCTGCAGCCCGGCCCCATAACAAGATACCGTAAGACATTATACTATGAAAGTAACTGAAATAGACTAGTCTCGCGGTATCAACATCAGTAAATTGGCGGATTTTCCTAACAGCATATGCTGCTGAGCTTAGACGTCCTGCAAGAGATGCTAAATGAGGACCCCATTGTAGCCTTGAGTCAAGCGTAATCCCCAGGAAAACCGTTCTATCGACGAATTCTAGTTTTTCCCTGTTCAATACTATATCACAATTACTACTTTTGACATTTGGTAAAGCAAATCTTATGCACTTCGTTTTCTTCCCATTTAAAACCAAATTATTAGCAGTGAACCAATTTTGGACCTGCAAAAGGGCATTATTTACGATGTCAAGATTATTACTACGTCTATTTATTTTAAAAATCAAAGAAGTGTCGTCAGCAAACAAGACCATGTTTAGCTTGTTTTGCAATAAATGGGGTAAATCATTTATATAAACTAAAAATAAAAAAGGACCCAAAATTGAGCCCTGTGGAACGCCCATTTTCACGTTTAAGCCCGATGAATTAACACCGTTTATTTGCACTACTTGCTGTCTATCATTCAAATAAGATTTAACAAGGCTTAAAGCTGTTTTGCCCAGTCCGTAGTGCCCAAGTTTCAGGAGTAATGTTTCGTGATCCACAATCAAACGCCTTAGATAGGTCGCAGAAGATGCCTATGGCATCTTGTGCCTCTTCCCACGCATTAAATATATGCTTCAGTAAGGTGACACCAGCGTCAGTAGTACAACGTCCTCTGGTGAAACCATACTGTTTATCATGCAAGATGTTATTCGTGTTGAAATGATAAAGCATTTGATTTAGCATCACTTTTTCAAATACCTTGCTGAAAACTGGCAACACGGATACTGGTCTATAATTATTTGTGTCTGTACTGTCCCCGTTTTTAAAAAGTGGTATTACTTTACTGAATTTCATTAGGTCCGGAAAGACTCCTTGATCTACACACAGATTAAATATTAAAGCTAAGAAAGGGGCTACAGTCTCAATAATTGAGGTACAAACTTTGATAGACAATCCCCATAAATCTTCCGTAAGTTTAATTTTGATTTGTTTGAAAGCTTTCATTACTACTAAGGGGTTTATATGCTTAAAATTAAATTCAGTCGGGCAGGCTGACACATTCGACTGCAATAAATCAAAAGCAAGCGAAGGCGAAGAATTTAAATAAATAAGCAGCCATGGCCATTTTGTGTACAAATACGAGATAAGACAAAAGTTATATGTAAAATTGACAGGTCGCAACTTCAGCAAAGCATAATGAGCCTATAAAGTTTCTACAGCTGGCTGATAAACTTTCTCTCATTAAGAAGAATACACAAATAGAAAAATAACACGCAGCGCTAGCAGACAACGTCAATTCATTAACACTGTGTAATATTTAAAGCTTGTGAAGCTCTCGTGTTGTTACTAAGATAGATGACAGAATAAACTAATCCAGGAGTACAATGATAGTTGCGGAATTTTTACGAAAGAGTCACCGCGGCCCTGGAATGCAAAGGGCACTAGGAGGAACATGGGAGGGGTTTGGTCAGTATATAGTTTTCATTATCTTCAATATACAGAAATGGGCTTGTTAAAATTTTATTATATTGTTGCGCGCCAGAGAGCATTCGGTACTACTAGCGCCATCTAGTATCGAGTAGCAGGACTAATAAAGCCAGGAACCTTCGAGATTTTTCTATGCTAGAATTCTCGGATCTTAGTCGGTCGCGACCGACATGTACGCGAACTATCTGGAACTACTCGGCGCCCTATATAAGGCCGGCACATGTGCCGACCGAGTCAGTTTATTGCCCGGTTGAGACGTAACCAGCCTTAATGTGCTGAACTGCGAGTAGTCCATTCAAAAAAAAAAAAAAAAGCCGACCGAGTCAGTATTGGATTTGCGATACAAGTGATAACTTCGAGAGCGATCTTCGACTGCGAACTCAAGTGATTAATAGTGCGATTGTGTTTTGTAATTAGCGAGTTTAAAGTGTAATTAGTGTTGTGTAATTAAAGTGTCATTTTTTTGGTTAATTAATCGGCTGATTTTATTGTAACGAACCCGAAGCTCGTAACAATATGTAGGTATAGATCATATGTGATCCAAATAAATAAATTCAAAACAATGGCAACCGTCCGCGCATAAGTTCAAGGAATAGAATAGAATAGAATAGAATAGAATAGAATAGAAAAACTTTTATTCAGAACAGACACAGCACAACGGTTACAAACACAAATTACAGGAGAAGAAAAGTACAGAATGCGCCGAGCGTGTCCGAACCGAAAGGGTTACCACCTCAGCATTTGCTGGGCGTCAGACACCCAGCGCTGGTTTTCAGTTGGCACCCCGCAGTGACGCACGGACGAGGGTAAATAAAATATATACTTGAACTAAATTAAGATGTTTATGTACTGAATTTGATTAAAATACGTAAATAAAACATATTTATAAATAGATAGCATAACACGTAACGAAAAAAGAACAAGGAAGCTCGAAGCGTTCCGGAACAATAATTTAACTATCGGGACCCCGAGTTTATAAACGCCCTCTCTGCGTTAATAGTTTTCTACGCCTAACCGCCATGTTGGAACTTTGGTCCAATCAGAAGACTGCATACTTTTATTGATCGCAAGACTGCGCAAACCTCGTTCCGTTCCGTCCCCGTTGATCTTTTTCCCCCGCTACATATAATTTTTGGGCTGTACCCGGTTAACTAATGATTACATTTACTTACAAAAACTTTGTGAATTCGTTAAAAAAACACTGTACAAAATTGAACGTAATGTCTTAGACACAGTTTCTCCATTCTTCTGCATGGCGTCGAAGCTTGAACTTTAACAGAGGCCATGTACAAAAAAGTGGAAGCTTTCGAAATGTGGGTTTACAGACGAATGTTAAGGATATCCTGGAGAGACAAAGTACGAAATGAAACAGTGTTGCAACGAAGGAGGAAAATGGTTGAGGTACTTAACGCTGTCACGTGGCGAAAACTTGAATGTCTTGGCCACATTATGCACAGGTCGAATTATGACCTGTTTCAGTAACTTATAATTCAGGGGAAGATTCCCCTGAATTATAAGTTAGTGGAACAGGGGAATAGAAGTCCAGGAAGGAGAAGAACATCTTGGCTTAATAATCTGCGCCAATGGTACAACAAAACCAATTTAACGACACGGTTGGCGCAGTGGTCGAGCGTTCGGCTGCTGTGCTACGTGGACGCGGGTTCGATCCCCGCACGGAACAAATGTTTGTATGGCCTACAGATCTGCACGCAAAATACTCGCTCAGTCGTGGAGTTGCGGAAACCAGCCCGCTTTTACATACATACATGGCCTACAGATAATAGTTCCGGGTCTGGGTGTATTGTATATGTGAGTATTCATGTTTGTGAATGCACCTACGATACAGGAGTATATCCTAGTGTGGGGCAACGTCTTCTTTTTTCAGCACACCTTTCCTATCTAGAGCTGCTGTGTCGAGGGTCCAAATTGTCATGATGGTCGCCAACCTTCGATAGAAGATGGCACTCAAAGAAGAAGAATGTCTTAGACATTTTTTACCACTTGGATTTACTTTATCACAAAACTTATTAAGTACGTAAACCAACTTAACGTGCTTTCCGAGGTACGGCGAAACCTCGTTATGATAATATGGAGTCACCGCGGCCCTGGAACGCAGGAGGAACACGGATGGGTTTTAGTCAGTAAGAGTCTGACACTGTCAAAAAGCGCAGCGTATCAGAATAACCAACCCTAATCTCTTCAAAGTTAGAGTGAACAGGCTTCTTCTGGGTAAGCTCATTCCATCGTCGACTTTATCTCTGTCATCTGTGACCTAGACTAGAGTCAAGAGCAAATCCATTTCACAATTAATAAAAAACAATGCCACAAACTACCAGTACCATAATGATGGTTACTGAAAATATCTCTGTCTGTCGTCAGATTTCATCATCATTGGCAGCCTTGTTCCATCCACTTCAGAACATAGACCCCCTTCCTTACTAGCCATTCTTCAAAGGTATCTGCAAGTTTTAACCAAATCTTAGCGCAGATCTTTTAAATGTCATCCATCCACGCGACTGAACTATACTAGCAAGACCAGAGGAAATTATAGAACACTTACCTCCATTTTAGATCTTAGTATGCGGAGTGTTTACTGTAGGCCTAGGGTGGCCTAGGGCTCCAGAGCCCGGAGCCCCGGTGGCAGCTCGGAGCAGCAAATCGTCTCGCTCGGCAGATGGCGGATGGCGCACTGCGGCATTGCACAAAGGCAGTCTAGTCTAGAACAGCTAGCTGCACTGCGCAGGTCCTGATTATGGATCAATACTCCGGTGTGAGGTAAATGATATACTTTTGTATAGTTACTTATGATATAAACCCAAAACGGAATCAAAGGTTTACTGTGCGCGATATTTTCTAACCTACTTTGAATCAATAAGATCTACTTTACTTTATATTTGTTGAAAATATACGTCAGGATCTTTTCAGCAAGATGAGGGAGGTAGGTATTCATTCCATAAAGCGGTTTGTAAGAAGTTTATGATGCGGGTTCCTCTATCTGGCAGAATCTTGATGCTCCGATAAAAATATTTAATAATTATAATTGTTGTTTGGCCGAATGTTTATGTCGAATTGCTTTGTCGGTGCGAATGTACAATGGCAAGATGAATAAATAGATGGAAGATTTATGATGGCAGAATTTTATTTGGCATAATAACCTTTGGCAAAGTTCCTTTTCGTATAATTTCGTTTAGCGTTATGCTAAACGAAATTATTATTGTTATTGAGATTATTATTCATTGATTATTATTATTATTGAGTTATTTAAAGTAATGATTATATGATACAATTTCACTTGGCGTACTATGAAAGTGGCAGAATTTCATTTGAAATAATTTTATTAGGCATATTTTCATTTCTATAAAATAGCATTTTTAACCTTAACTTAAAATTATATTACTTTCTTGAAAGTCAAACAGTTGTGCTACAAAAGTTAGTGAAAGAAACGTAACGCTGCAAAACCGACTCCATGTAGTCTTGTGCCCTACCCCTAGAATATAATAAAGCCCGCGTAGACGCAAAAGTTGAGGTGGCTCGCGAGTTGAGAAACCAGTTGTTTTAACGCACGCCGTCACAGCTGAGGCACAGCCGGCCAGCGAAGCTGCGGGGGTGTACTTGAACACCATCTGCGAGTATAAGCTCACTTGGGACTGCTGGAGCCGTCACAGAGACCATGCCTGCTGCCAGTGGCGTGCAGCGGTTCGAGTTAGGGTAGGCCAGAGAAAATGTCCAAATAAATTTAAAAAAATAACCACATTATTCAGGGTTGATTTTTAATTAAATGAGTTTTTTTTTGTTTTTTTTTTTAATAAAACAAACAAAAAGTTTAAACATTTCAACCCTGAATAATGTGGTGTATTTTTATTTTGGACATTTTCTCTAGCCTACCCTAACTCAAACCACTGCACGCCACTGCCTGCTGCATGATGCATGCTCACTTGCATGCTTGCTTGCTGCTTGCACGGTTTATGCTTGTTTGCATGCTTCTTACAGGGAAATAAAAACCACATAATGTTCACAATTAACTGTTTTATTGAGTGATAATACAAAATGATAGTAGGTACTCGTAACTAGGAATTATCTGTAATGTGATAGATGAGTCTTTTAATTATTATTATCGATATAAAACTTATGCCAAAAGATGATTCTGACTGTGAAACTTCTGCTATATGATAGTTCTGCCTTTTAATAGCTATCGATATAAAATTTATGCCAAAAGACGATACTGGATGTGAACTTTCTGCTTTATTAATAATTCTACTTTTTAAATATTTTGGATTCACGCCTCAAGATGATTCGGGCTTGCAAAATTATGAGTTTACATTAAAAACTCATAATTTTGCCAGTCAGAATCAGATAAATGAGTGTAGGTATGCCAAACGATTTCCTGCGAAATAAAGTTTATGCTAAACTTTGTAAGTCATAATATTGTTTGGCATAACAATGCCAAATACCTAATATTATGACATAAAAAGGTCTGCTACAAAGAGTAGACCATTATGATGTGCAATGGTTAGGTAGATTAGAAGTGATACCAGTCTGAATATATTCCCTCCAAATCTATTTTCGTATCCTCTACGACTAGAGTACTACAAGTTTACGTGGACAGTTTACGTGCCATAAAAGCCTACCATTATGCGTGGCATACCATGACGCAAAATAGTTAGGCTGAATTAACCATGATCGACGCTTGCCTCTCGTAGATAACCATTGCTGCACACACTACCATTTTACAAAACCTCACCACAGTAACAAGCCAATGTACAGTGTCCGTTACTATAGTTCGTTTACCAATGTGCGTCGCATACCATAACGCACAATCAGCTATGTGAGCTCCTTCTAAAACACATGACTTATTAATCTGCTATCATTCCATTTTACTGCATTTGTAATAAGTTTAGTAGAGACCTCATTACCTCATTACCTTTACAGATTTAGATGGACTTGCCAATTTTTACCTTGAAGTCATTTTTACCAGCTTTCAACAACCGGTTTTTACCACCTTACCAGTACCTCATTTACCTTTTTTATTACCTTACTGAATTACCTCACGTCAAATACTGGTATTCAGCTGAATCCGGTTTGACTAGAAGCCGACCCCAATATAGTTGGGAAAAGGCTAGGCAGATGATAATGATGAACAGTTACTTAAAACTAGAAGCGTACCTTTTCTAGAAAACCTTTTTTTTATAGGATATGATATCATCAAATGACGTCTCCCGCTCTGGGCGGAGCGGAAGGGGGTGTCAGACTCTTACTGACTAAAACCGAACCGTGATCCTTCTTGTGCCCTTTGCGTTCCACGGCCGCGGTGACACTTTCAAACAAATTCCGCAACTTTCTAGAAAACCTGCACCTTCTTACACATTACAAATTAATAAAACAAATTTTCAGATTTTATTATCTCTGGATTGGCGCGCGATTCGAAATTCAAATAAACCGTTTTTTAAAGCCGTTGTTTTTTAAGTTTGTTTGTCATTTGTTTTTAGATAGTGTTTTTTTTTTGTGTGAAATTCTGGTATTTTTATGGCGCCATGGATAAAATGAAAATTCGTACAGTTTTCAAATATGACACGCAACGTTAACGACGTGTACGGGACTAAAACTGCTTGCATAAATACGAAACCGGTAACCGTTATCGTCAAAGACGAATTTAAGGCGAAAACAACATAAAAGCACTTTGGAAAAAGCTAGATAAGTGGCCACACGAACTAGCGAACAACAGAGAGACTCACGCATCTAACCATGCATAGCATTACTAAATCAGCATAGAAACGAGGGAATTATAAAGATAATTGTTACCTGCAATGAAAAGTGGATCCTGTACGTGCAATTTCGTCTCAGTGGGTGGACCAGGGTTCAGCATCTAAGCAGTGCGCTAAAAAAAGATGAATCATAGGAACATGATCGTAACGGTCTTGTGGACCGTACAGACTTGTACTACATCACAGCTTCTTACCGAATGGTACAACAGTAATTGCAGATGTCTATTGCCAAGAATTGCAAATAATAATGGAGAAGCTTGCAATTCAACAACCAAGACTTATCAATAGCTGTTTCCCATTGCTTCTCCACGACAACGCGCGAGCTCATATTCCACGACAGACCAGCGCAAACCTTAGTAGCTTTGCGAAAGTCTGTCATGAAATCTTGGATTGGAGATACAGCTGGCTCTCCCTCACCCATCGTACTCACCAGCCCCAACAGATTTCTCGGAAAAAAGTCAACACACGAGACGCAGTACAAAACGCTTTCGCTGACTTCATCGCCTCCCGTCCAGAAGACTTCTGTACCTACTAAAGCGCTGCTAAACAAACTGCCATAAAAATGGCAAAACTGTATAGATTAGACAGTGGCCAAACAACGTTCGCGTTTGACCACTATCTCACCTAAACGATTATTATTATCAATGATAAAAAAATAACTAGTCTCATCACAGGCATAGAATTAATTGACCAAAAAGGGTACTTAGCCCCTATAATCTCGACAATTTTAGAACAGTTTGTTAAGAAGAACAACAAAACACTTACCCCGTTCTTCTACTTCGGGATAAAACAGGGCTCCAGAGGCCGGAGCCCCGGGGGCAGCTCAGAGCAGCAACTCGTCTTGCTCGGCAGACGGCGGGCGGCGCACTGCGGCATTGGACAAAGAGTCTAGTCTAGAAAAAAACTACAGTGTGACCACAATTACTTTACATGTGACAACAACCTTATGTCTGAGAAAATAAAGGTCACTGTGATACAAAATCAGAGGTAAAATAACTATGAATTCACTGCGCAGGTCACAGCCTGGTGATCAATACAGGATTTGATCTACATTTAATATAGCAGATAGTTACGTATGTAGGATAATGCCGAGTTTGTTAAGGTGACTGCTGCGATATTTAAAATCGTTTAAGGTGACTGCTTCAAGTTTCAGAATTATAGCAAAACGAGGACACATTTTATTTCTAGCTATGTATGTCAGAAATAAATTCAAAGACAACTCGTTTTTTTGAATAAACGGCACTTTTAAACGTCATCATTTACAGTTAAAATAATATTTATATAAATTATCTGAACTACTAAAGAAAGCTGAAGAGTTTGTTTGTTTGCTTTAACGCGCTTATCTCAAGGACTACTGGTCCGATTTGAAAAATTCTCTCAGTATTAGATAGGCCATATAGGTATATATATCATCACGCTAAGACCAATAGGAGTGGAGCAGCCATGAAAAATGTGCCACAAACGAAGTTGCGCAGGTCAGCTAATCTATACTATTATTTTAAAGAGGAAAGATTTCATTGTTTGTTTGTATTGAATAGGCTCCAAAACTGCTGAATCTAATCTACTAAATTCATAATGGTCGATCACTGGTCGGTCAATGGTCTTGTAATACTTTTTAATAACCGAGCTATTAAAAACAGTGACTGCACAATGACGTTCTAATGGTAGGTCACTGATCAAAGAAACTGTCAAAGTCTTAGCAGATTACTGCATAGGTACGTCATTCGTTTGTCATTATGTACGAGATTACCATTCTATGCTATTTCTTTCAATGGAGTGTCAGTGATTCAACATTGGAAAGTCATAATGACGCTTTTATATTAGTAGATTACCAAACTTGTCAAAATCAACGATTATGAAATCAATGATAGACCATTCTGACACTATTGTAATAGCAGACTCGAGGCCATGGCAACAAATAAAAGTTTTCATGCTCGAGAGATGAGCAAGCTACTGCGTAATCGTGCTTGCTCAGCTAAAACCTGTCTTGAGCGCGAAAACTTCAATTTTACCGCCAATTAAACAAGCTTTCGTTGACGTTTCAATGCTCAAGTTGGAGTAGGAAATTACATTTTGGAATATGGGCCTTTGGCTCTTTGACAGTGGGAAAGAAAGGGCAGGGGAGTTTCGAAATAAAACAAATACCTAAATACTTAACCACCTTACAGCTATATTTTATTAAGAAACTAGTTCCCGTTCCCGTGGGAACATGGGGATAAAATATAGCCTATGTTACTCAGGGTGAATCTAGCTTTCTAATGGTGAAAGAATTTGAAATCGGTCCAGTAGTTTTTGAGTTTATTCGTCACATATAAAAATACAAATCTTTCCTCTTTCTTATATTAGTATAGACAACAAAATGATCTCGCATCTGAGCCTGAGGCAATTTATGTTTCATCAGTAAGTATATAAATTTCTTTACCTCTCCTTATTTATATTTAAGTCTATCTGTATCTACTTACATTCTTGCACGTTTATTTAGAACACAGTTTCCTCCTTCTTCCAAGTCCCGGGTCCTTGAGGACCTAGGGTTCGCCAGAGCCTCGTTGGTATCTTCAGCAGGGTGCGCCGCAGGCAGGTGAGGTTCTCTACCGGCCCCCCTAACTGGGTCCAGGGGTGGCGGACTTGGGGACGTCTTTCGCCCCCCATTCATCCGGACCCAAGGTGGCGGCGCGTGGTGTTCCCGAGCGCCCCTCTCTGACGTCGCGGAGGGAGTCAAACACCTGACTCCTTTCGAGGCGCGCGTGGAACACGACGCGCCGTCAGCGCGTCGTGTTCCACGCGCGCCTCAAAGAGCTGTCAGCAAAGAAGGCGGGGCCCCATAGGGTCAGTGCCTGCTAGGGTTGCGGAGTTCGTTCGAAAGAGTCACCACAGCCATGGAACGCAAAGGTCACTAGGAGTAACACAAGTGAGTTTTAGTCAGTAAGAGTCTGATACTCCCTTCCGCTCCGACAGAGCGAGAGAAGTCATTTGATGAATTGAAAAAAGAGTTAGCGTGGATAGGCTTGTGATGATGCTGAGCTGAGAACATCACGCTTGCTTATTTAACAACGAGACAGCTAAAACCAGGACAAATATTTTCCCAGCATTAGCGTCATTCTGCTTCTGTGGTGATGAAATCCAGAGATGATTCGATCCTGATAGAGTAATCCTTGGTAGAAATAAAACGGCTTCTTGCTACATTTTTTATATTTTATTTGAAATCAAAATTTAAAGGTCCACTTCATAGGTCATACTTAATCTTAAGTTAAATTTTAACACTATTATTACTAGAACTCGATTAATGTTGCACTTAATATCTAAATCATGTATTACGTTGTCCCATTAAAAATCCCTCTAGATGTTATTTTTTATATAAATGTAATAAAATGTAGGAAAGGAGAAGAGAGTTGACGGATTATATGAGAGTAAGAACACCAGCAATGCGTCAAACATTACTGATGCTCTTGTGAACTCCTCTTCTCCCCTCCTCACGTGAGAGGTTCATTACAAAAGTAATATTACCACCCTCACTGTGTGTAACTGCATTATATTTCCCAAAATATCATGCAGTTACATGCTTAAGAATAAAATCACCAGTTCAGGCGCGGATTTAAGAATAGTGAACAAATGATCAAAGGACCGAGTTTGAAACAACGATCCCTTGTATCTTTCGTCCCCCTATTCTTATATCCGCGCCAGCCATAGTCATATGCCCAGGTCATTCATATTGCACATCTTGTCGAGACCCTTAACATGCAATGAAGAATACATCATGGTATATTTTTCAAAGCATGTTAATTGAAAAACAAAAGATAAGCTGCTATCACAAACTACGTCATTCATGAAAATAAGTAGTCTGTGAACGCGCGCTGTGGGTTCTTCAGCGTGCTAGGTTCTGTCAGGATCCAGAGAACGTTGTGGAAAGTCGCTGGAAGTGACATCGCTGGCTAGGACCTGGAACAGATAACCATGATGTTTTAATACTAGCAGAAGCACCTTGAGACTGCGTTGAAGACATAAAATTCGTGTCGAAAACGGAATGTCATCTGCCCAGACTTTTTCCAACTATATTGAAGTAGGCTCCCAGTCAAACCGGATTCAGCTGGATACCAGTATTTTACGTGAAGCAGCTGCCTACCAGACCTCCACAGCCCATTAACTGGGTAACACGGTACTTCTTGGTAAGACTGGTGTCAGATTTTCTGGCTTCTCAAAATCCGTAACGACTGCCAAAGATCTCCAAATGACAACCGGGACCAACAGCTTAACGTGCTTTCCGAGGCACGGAGGAGTCTCGTCATATTAAGGATGGTTACCCATCCACGAACAGATCTCGATAAGCATTGCTTTACCTGGGATATTGAACAGAGCGGCTGTTCTTATGAATCCACGAGCTCCTTGTATCAAATAATATCACTTGTACAATATTTCAAGATGAACATCATCGTCTCATCGTCCTGTCCTGTTCCTCTTGCATTCATTCTTTACTTTGTGTGCCTTGAGGGATAACAAAAGTAGGAGTAGGATAGCTAAGTGCCTTACCCTCATATCCTTAGATGAAGGGGCATGGTGGTCTGGTGGTGACTCGGAGGACCAAGTCGACATGCTGCCTCCGAAGATACCTTGATCTTCCAACTTCAGAGGCGAGTGAGAGACGGTGTTCGACCACCACCGACCTGAAATGTTAAACAGTTAGATTTCAAAACGTTTTCAGGAGCAGTATCCGAGTTGCAGAATTTGTTTGCAAAAGTCACCGCGGCTCTGGAACGCAAAGGACATTAGGAGGAACACGGATGGGTTTTAGTCATTGAGAGTCTGAAACTCCCTCCCACTCCGCTCAGAACAGAACCCGTTTACCTAGTCACCGCTGTCCGTCAGTTCATTTGCCAGTCAGCGAGCTGTATCTCGTGTACCGTACCAGGTACCGTCGGTGATAGCAATTAACTGACCCCCCTAAAAATTACTCGATTTTACACCCTATGCTCATAACATTAAACGTTATTCAATAACACTACTCGAGGAACAGAAACAATAAATAATTTTGATACGCAAACTTGAGCTTTAAGAGGTTGGAACTTTTCACTGACTGTGCATAGTTGAAATTTTCAAAGAATATCTACATCTATTGCTACTACTCGTACCTATGTATATAAAAAAAAAATCCTCTCCTATTAATTTTAATTTAACTATTTGTTGTTACAGCCGCAATAGATAGTCACGCGAGACACGTGATTTTTTGGTTGATGGCACGGAACTCTTCGCTTGCTAGTCTGACTCGCACTTGACCGATTTTATTCAGAACTACCAGCGCTTCGCGGTTTCACCCACGTAGTTCCCGTTCCTGTGGGAATACGGGGATAAAATATATATGTTACTCAGGGTGAATGTAGCTTTCTAATGGTGAAAGAATTTTTGAAATCGGTCCAGTAGTTTTTGAGTTTCTTCGTTACATACAAAAATACAAATCTTTCCTCTTTATAATATTAGTAAAGTTAGTATGGACAAAGGGGAACAAGACAATTTCTGTGTTCTGTCAAGCCCCTTAGACATCCCACTGATCAATTTTTAAATACAGTTTGAACCAATGAGGAGAGAGGGTTGATGCGCCATTTTATTGATCGTGAGGCGGGACCAACTGACCGGGATATCTTGCCCCCACTCCCTACCCGTAACCATGCTCATCCCACCTCCCCGGACCCCCCGCCCTACCCCAATCATGCACACTTACGAGAACCTGAAAATGTTTTAATGTCTTTGCATTTATGTCGTGAGTTAGTCGCCCGACAAATTTCAAGGCAGGACAGATTCAGGGCCTTAAATCTGCTATTACAATAGTGTCAGAATGGTCTATCATTGATTTCATAATGGTTGATTTTTACAAGTTTGGTAATCTACTAATGTAAAAGCGTCACTATGACGTTCCAGTAGTCAACCACTGACACTCCATTGAAAGAAATGACATAGAATGGTAATCTCGTACATATAACAAATTAATGACAGACGTATGCATTAATCTACTAAAATTTGGACACTTCCTTTGATCAGTGACCTTCCATTAGAACGTCAGTATGCAGTTATTGCTTTTAATAGCTTGGTTATCAAAAAGTATTACGAGACCATTGACCGACCAATGATCGACCATTGTGAATTTAGCAGATTACGAAGTTTTAGCAAAATGACAATGGGATCGTGTTGGAATGACAAATTTATAAAAATAGCAGACTTGGGGCCCTGGACCGGTGGTCCAGTGCGTGCAGGTAAGTCGGATGTTTCCGGGAGGATTCGGACTCTTTCGTGTGTTTGAAAGAAGTCTCACAGTTTAGTCATTCGATCATAAGGTAAAGTGGGTCTTTAAGTCAAGAGCAAATAGGTCCTAAGCAAGCGTGCTCCATCGTTGACGCCATCATCGCTTTCCACCAGAAGAGATTGAAGACAGCGTGGGCCTATCTATTACTAATATTATAAAGCTGAAGAGTTTGTTTGTTTGAACGCGCTAATCTCAGGAAGTACTGGTCCGATTTGAAAAAATCTTTCAGTGTTGATAGCCCATTTATCGAGGAAGGCTATAGGCTATATATCATCACGCTAAGACCAATAGGAGCGAAGCAGTCATGAAAAATGTGACACAAACGAAGTTGTGCGGACAGCTAGTTAACTATAAAAAGATCTCGGTATTTTATAAACAACTAGCAGCGCACCGCGGTTTCACCCGCGTTGTTCCCGTTCCCGTCGGAATACGGAGATAAAATATAGCCTATGTTACTCGCTGATAATGTAATGTTTGCCATTGGTGAAAAAATTGTTAATCGGTGTAGTAGTTTCGGAGCTAATGCGGCAGAAACAAAAATCATTACACTATATACTACTAGCGACACGCCCCGGCATCGCACGGTTGCAATGCTGATACTAAATCTGTACTTTATTATGTACTAGCTTCTGCCAGCGACTTCGTCCGCGTGGAATAGTTACTTTACCCCCGATTTTGAAACTCTCAGCCCGATCGGTTTAAAATTGACAAAGTTTCATACAAACGTTCATCCCCTATTTTATCCCTTTGGGGGTAGAATTAAAAAAAAAAGAACGTAAGAGTAAACAAATATAATCAGAAAGCTCCGAACTGCTAAGCTATCGGGAGTTACACGTGTTATTGTGAGTCAACCATAAAAGATAGACATATGCTGTAGTGGGATATTTTTTAGATAATTTTATATAAAACATTTCCGTAATACATGATTTCTATGTAACTTTAACCATTAAGGCTACACACGCGACGGAAGCTTAAAAAATGGAGTTACTTCTCCCGTTTTCCCAACATTTTCCTTCACTGCTCTGCTCCTATTTTTTTTTTTTTTTTTTTTTTTTTTTTTTTTTTTTTTTTTTTTTTTTTTTTTACAACTCACACACGGCTATCTGATCCCAAGCTAAGCAGAGCTTGTGTTATGGTAATCAGACAACTGATATACATACTTATATAATTTATAAATACATACATATTATAGATAAATTACACCCAGACACAGAACAAACAATCATGCTCATCACACAAAGTTTGTCCTGGGTGGGAATCGAACCCACGACCTCCGGCTTAGCAGTCAGGGCCACTAACCACTAGACCAACAGGCCCGTCCTATTGATTGTAGCGTGATGATAAGTATACTATAACCTGCCCAGGAGTATGAAGAATAATTGCACCAAGTTTCGTTAAAATCGGTCGAGTAGTTTTTGTTTCTATAAAGAACATACAGACAGACAGACAGACAGACAGACAGACAGACAGACAGACAAAAATGTTACTGATTGCATTTTTGGCACCAGTATCGATCACTAATCACACCCTGATAGTTATTTTGAAAATATATTCCTTGTACAGAATTGACCTCTCTACAGATTTATTATAAGTATAGATTTATTATACATATAAACCATCCTCTTCGATCACTCTATCTATTAAAAAAAAACCGCATCAAAATTCGTTGCGTAGTTTTAAAGATCTAAGCTTACATAGGGACAGACAGTTGGAAGTGACTTTGTTTTATACTACCTATGTAGTGATAAATGAATGAATTTACCTTATTCTTCTTCTCGACAGTACAAGGCTCCAGAGCCCGGAGCCCCGGCGGCAGCTCGCAGCAGCAACTCGTCTCACTCGGCAGACGGCGGATGACGCACTGCGGCATTGCACAAAGGGAGTCTAGTCTAGAACAGCTAGCTGCACTGCGCAGGTCATAGCTAAGCGGTCGATATTCCGACGTAATATGTACGATGCAGTTATGAATATGTTTGTTGGGTACAAAACATGTTGTTGTAGGTTTACTTTTATAACACGCATAATAAAACGTGACCTAGATACCAACGTTGCATAGCATAGCATAAGCATAATCAGCCTTTTAACGTTCCCACTGCTGGGACACAGGCCTCCTCTCTAGGTGAGGGAATGGGCCGTAATCCAGCACGCGGGCCCAGTGCGGATTGGAGAATTTCACATGTCTTCGAATTTTTGGTCCTAGGACATGCCGGTTTCCTCACGATGTTTTCCTTCACCGTTTTGAGAGCAGTGGTGATGTAATTAATTACACAAAGTAATGCGCCTGGCTGGGTTTGAACCCGCGACCTACAATTCGTAAGTCGGGGCCGTTGCCACTCGGCCACCACTGCTCCTGAACTTTCCTGCAAATAAATGATTATTAAATACTAGCTTCTGCCAGCGACTTCGTCCGCGTGGAATAGTTACTTTACCCCTGATTTTGAAACTCTCAGCCCGATCGGTTTAAAATTGACAAAGTTTCATACAAATAATCAGAAAGCGCCGAACTGCTAAGCTATCGGGAGTTACACGTGTTATTGTGAGTCAACCATAAAATATAGACATATGCTGTTTAGGACATTTTTTAGATAATTTTATGTACTTAAAACATTTCCGTCATACATGATTTCTATGTAACTTTAACCATTAAGGCTACACACGCGACGGAAGCTTAAAAAATGGAGTAACTTCTCCCGTTTTCCCAACATTTTCCTTCACTGCTCTGCTCCTATTGATTGTAGCGTGATGAAAAGTATACTATAACCTGCCCAGGAATATGAAGAATAATTGCACCAAGTTTCGTTAAAATCGGTCGAGTAATTTTTGTTTCTATAAAGAACATACAGACAGACAGACAGACAGACAGACAGACAGACAAAAATTTTACTGATTGCGTTTTCGGCACCAGTATCGATCACTAATCACCCCCCGATAGTTATTTTGAAAATATATTCCTTGTACAGAATTGACCTCTCTACAGATTTATTATAAGTATAGATGATACTACGTTTCAGTTCTTTTATTTATGAGGACACTGCAGACTACATACAGGGCCGGCCCGCCCATACGGCGAACGGAGCAGTCGCTCCAGGCGCCAAATCCTAGGGGGCGCTTTACACTCATAATTGGTATAGGTAAAGTATTTATATATTATTGGGAGTAAACGGGAAAGGTGCCATAATTGGATCTCGCTCCATTCTAAAATAAATATTTTCAATTTTAACCGTTTTTTGTTATTCGTTTACTTGGTACTTGACTTTATCATCCGCCTAGCATTTTCCTAACAATATTGGGGTCGGCTTCCGGTCAAACTGGATTCAGCTAAATACCAGTATTTAACGTGGAGCGGCTGCCTACCAGACCTCCACAACCCATTAACTGGGTAACACGGTACTTCTTGGCAAGACTGGAGTCAGATTTTCTGGCTTTTGACAATCCGTAACGACAGCCAAAGATCTACAAATGATAGCCGGGACCAATAAAGAGCTAAAAGAGTGATACAGCTCTTTTGATCAGAAGAGCTGTAGGTATCTCTCTTTTCTTTTCAGTGAGCTACATCTCATGTCTAGTAACTGGTCGTCAGAAACACTTGACTGTTCACACTCAACCGATGATACGTTAGTGCGTCGAGTGTGAACGGTCAAGTGTTTTTCTATACATTTGTCTGTTCTGGCGTTACGCGACCGATAATACGCAACGCATGTTCCGTCAGATATGAATCTTCCCTTACTCGTGTACATCTTTGCTTATCTAGCGTTCAGTCTTTTCGCTTTCATTGTGTCCCTACACTTCGTAAAATAGATACAGTTGTGATGGTCTTTAACAAAAATTTAATCATTTTAAAAGTACAAACAAACCGACTTCCAAATAAAACACTACCAAGTCTATAATAACTTTAACGTCGGTGTCAAAAAACTAATGGAAAAACACCGAGGTTTTTTTTTACACTTGTTATTAGTTACTTTATCATTTTTCCTAATTCGTCAATACCAACGGAAAGTCAAAGGAAAATAACATACGCAATTACATTTACTTGGATTAAATAAATGATTATTATTTCTAGCTATTTTTATGTAAAAACCATTATAGTACAGAACATTTGATGAAATGTCTGTAGGATCAATCGGAAAGTAGGTATATCCTTTAATAAAAAAATTATAAATGAGTCAGTTAGGGGACATCCATAAATTACTTCACACGATATTCCCCCGTCCTTGTCACAGCTGCAGTGCTATTCTGTAAGAACTCACGTGCGAATTCGATTCATATCTCATTTTCGATTACACTTCGTAACTCACCTGAAGTGAAAAGTATTTGATATTCTGACTGTCAAGTTAAGTTCGCTTCACCTATGTTCTCACTTAGTGGCGCTAGTGTAGTTTTCATCAAGTTACAGAATACCAAATACAGTTTTCACCGCAGAATCAGAAGTGAGAACTGGAGTGAGTTCTTACAGAATAGCATTGCAGGTCACATTTGTGAGACCCCCCTCCCTAGAGTGACATCACATATTTTACAATTTTATTCGTGTATTACTTAACACTTAAAAATAGATTTTGAAATGTGACGTCACGATATTTAGAACCCATCCCACTCCTTTGTCACACTTCGTCGACCCCCTCCCTCCCCCTTACCGTGTTACGTAATTTATGGTTGCCCCCTTATGAGGAAACAAACATTTCAAAAAAATTGTCTAGCGTCAGTGGTCTAGCAATCTCCCTTCCGCTCCGCCGGGGAGAAGTCATTATTTTGACGATTTCCCATAAAAAAAGTAGTCTAGCAAAAAGGCTTAGATATCATTCTAACATAAATACAAAGGTATTAGAAATATCACTTGTCAATATTTATGTAAAAGTATATAATGTGCCTAGAAATGATGGTAGGTTATCTTGTTTGATTGAGGAGTTCATATTGTCGCTTTCCGGCTGGGCGGCATTATCAGACCAGCATCATAGCTATTCATAGTACTACATTAATGTATTAAAACTTGTTACCGGCGAACAATACGCTCAAAGCCCAAGTATCCAAGATTTCAAAAAGAAAAAAATAAAATCAATACGTCAGTGACAGCTTGACAACCGCGTCGGCATCGCCTACCATTTTGTTTGTAATTTCGCGAATTACAACAAAAATAATATTGTAATACACTATTTACATGAGAATAAATAATTAGACACGATATATTACGATAATACAACTTATAAAACAAGTTTATAACAATAATTCAGGAGTTAATTGTGGGTGTAGCACCAAACTAACCTAACAAAAAATATTTCCTGGTGATTAGTTAGGTTTTGTTTAGTCAAACTGAATATGGTACGTGGAACTGGTGGCAGGGGACGCGGTATGGGCGTCCGTGGTGGTATGGGGCGGCCCCCATTTAATAGACCACGCGTTATGATGCTCCGGCCTCCTTTTGACCTGATACTAGCCGAGCCGGCCTTTCCGAGGTGCAAGCCCGCTCCCGACGACTCTGCCCTGACTCAGGTACGTTTCTAGTCATTTTTTAACCGTCACATAACTTCTAGGATGTTATTTAATGATGTTGTTTAGCAAATTTGGAAAGAAATCATGTAAAACAGGTAATTTGGAAAGTAAACTAATACGGAACTAACACTTTACCGTTTAACATTTACACATATAGGCAACCAGTATCATTTGTCTATCCTTTGGACAGTCTCAATGCAAATATTTTTTCTACATTTATTTATCTAATAGGTCTTTCATGCACGCAGATGTACAGAGGCAGTATAATTCTTATTCATTTTCTACCAGTCAACCGTGATGAAGTGAATAATAGTACATTAATTGTGTGTAGAAATTGCATTTATTCAAAAATATTTAATATGCATGAGTTCAGCTCAAAATGTTTTATTATTGTATTAGATATTGCCTGCAACTTTGTATGCACATATCCCATTGATTCCCATTCAGGTATAGCTTATAGCCTTCCTCATGAATGTTTTATAATATACAAAAAGAATATTTCAAGTCCAACTCGTATTTCCAGAGATTAGTACATCCAAACAAACAAACTGTTCAGCAATATTATATTAGTACAGGTTATTTTTATAGTAGATAGTTAAGGCCGAGTTTTATTTTGTCCATAATCACTGTGTACAACCTTTTCGGATGCAATGCTAATGTATTCCCCAAAATATAGACTTATGTCTAGTTTGGGGATCACTGTTCAAACTGCCGTGTATGTGTATTTAATCTATACTAATATTATAAAGAAAGATTTGTATTTTTGTATGTAACGAATAAACTCAAAAACTACTGGACCAATTTCAAAAAGTGTTTCACCACTAGAAAGCTACGTTCACCCTGAGTAACATAGGCTATATATTATTCCCGTATTCCCACGGGAACTCGAACTACGCGGGTGAAACCGCAGGGCGCTGGTCTGGTAGTTATGAATAAAAACTGAATTGAACAGTAGGTCAGGACAAATAATTTAATAATAACATATATCTGTTAGGATAAGATCCCCCTACCACTGCTGGTAATACTGGGTTCTATAACTAGTATACTTGGTGCATCATCCTCACATATGTATATGATTTTTTTTATATACCAAATATTCTAAAACATTTATTTGAAAAGAGTAACTATGAAGTTTCTTGTCCGTTCTTCACCATAAGAATCTACCTTTGCGAATGGACGCTAAAGTCACTTTATTATGTTAACTGTAGATGAGGACATTCCAAAGTGCCGTTTAATGGCCTAACTGAAATAAAAGTTTTGACTTTGACTTTTCAGGCCCTCCTCAAAAGGCACGCAGAGCTATGCCCGACACCTGCAGAACAGTCTGCAGTGCTCAGTCTCGTTACAAAACTGCAGACAGTGCTCGACAATCTTGTTGTTGCACCCGGTGACTTTGCAGCGGCTGTGAGTATTAATTATACATAGTTTTATGATGTAAAAACGTTAAACGGGCTGTACTTCATGAAGGAAGGAATTTGACAAAGTGTTTCTGTCAGTTAGAATGTATAATAAAAGGCAGGATACATACATATATGTAGCGATGACTTGGATGCAAATTGTGGGCACATAAATAAAATATTGTTATTAATGTGAGCTCTTGTGTTTTATGTATAATTATTATAGGCCACCATCATTCATTAAAATCATTAAAATATTCTTACCATAGGTTTATTACTGCTTATATTGACGACACGGTTGGCGCAGTGTTTGAGCGTTCGGCCGCTGCGCTGCGTGTCGCGGGTTCGATCCCCGCATGGAACAAATGTTTGTATGGCCTACAGATAAGTGTGTCGGGTCTGGGTGTCTCGTGTATGTGAGTTTACATGTTTGTGAACGCACCCACAACGTGTGTGTGAGGCAACGTGTTTAAAAAAAAAAAACTTGTAAGAAAATTTGAACGAAGAACCCATAATAAAATTTGATTGGACGATTATGCTTATGCATTCTGGGCAAGCTCTACCAATCAAAGTTTGGTTTTCTTCTACTCAAATTCGAATTAAGACTCTGCTAATTAAGTTATTAGTTTCTGGTTAAGAAGTTTTTATGAATAAGGCTGATAGACATTATAAAAATACTAATTTGCTATCAGAATAATATTAAACGATTTTTAATCAGTAATAATAAAAAAAAAACAATTTAATTGTAATTATTCTAATGTTACGCTGGCCTCTTCAGGATAAGTCTGAGGTACAGCATTTTTTTACGAACAAAATCTATGTATTATCAAGTTAAATAAAATTTCTAGCTATCAATGTTTTGAAACAGTAAACTTTATGTCTTGATGTGTTTGTCAGTAACTATCTGCTTTGCATGAATTTCTTGGGGCTTAGAAAAAGTGAAGTTCAATTAGCGAAAACGATTGTCAATATGTAAAGTATATTTTGATACAAGTGGGCTAATTTTGTGATTGCAGCCAATTTTGTGATTGCAGCCAATTTTGTGATTGTAGCCAATTTTGTGATTGTACCCATTTTTGTGATTGTAGCCAATTTTGTGATTGTAGCCAATTTTGTGATTGTAGCCATTTTTGTGATTGCAGCCAATTTTGTCATTGCATACGTAGACACCTGAACAGAGGATGTCGAGGTCTTTATGGTGACCAGACACTCTAATGTAACACACATAAATAAAATGCTAAACAAAATATATTGTATCTAACACAAAAAAAAAAAAACTGAATACAAAAAAGCATTTGTGTGAAATTGGCGAGATTCTGAAACTAATAAGTAGGTATTGTGCCTCTAATAATAACAAGGTTTTGTTGTAATAGAATTTTGGGATAACACGCGTTACTAAAACGTCGCATGGTCAATCTCAAACATTTTGACAAACGTTATCGTAGAAAAAAAACACTTTTTCTAGTTCCTCTCACATACGCGAAAAACATTCGTACTTCATACGAAAACTTACAAACGAAAATTAAAAACAAAAATTGAGTCTGAGAAACTCGTCCTTATTTGATGTTTGTTTAAATACCATTGTGTATAATATTGATTGGCGAATCAAGTTTTGGGTTTTGTCAATTCGAACAAATGCGAGGGACTGGTTTTGTGCGGTTTCTGAGGTTTTCTTTAATCTACTTTTAACTTACTATACTCCATTTATTATAACACTAGCTTATCCACGCAACTTCGTTCGTGTTGTCACATTGTTCATGACTGCTCCACTCCTATTGGTGCGTGATGAAAGACATTTTCAAAACAATTTGAATATTCACTAAAAATTTAGTTATATTCACTTATATATTCACTTCAAAAATAAATAATTAAAATAAAAAATATATTTTGAGTGGATTCCCCATACAACAGACATGATTTTTTTTGCCGTTTTCTATACTAATATTATAAGGAGGAAAGATTTGATTGTTTTTATGTTTCGTTGTTTTTTTGCATTAAAATAGACTCCGAAACTACTCGACCGATTTGAAAAATTCTTTCACTGTTGGGAAGCTACTCTATCTCCGGTGAACATAGGCTATATTTTATCCCCATATTCCCACGGGAACGGGAATAACGCGGGTGAAACCGCGGGCGCTGTATAGATAATTATGCGTAAAAATTCTTCCAAATGTTCAGTTGACAATTTATCGAGAGTTTACAATCTCTCAAGTTATTTTATAATCTTCGCATTTTACAATTATCCCGTGACATATGTATATTTAAGTGTATTTTTTTTTATCCAAGAAACATCGCTATTTGTTGTGTGAAGCACAAATATTTTCAAGTTATTTTGGTGTATACATGTACATATATACTTCTTACTATATATCCATAGACCTCAGAAACTGTACATTAATCTGTTATCTGTATAAAATTTAGTCTTACAACAAAATATCCTCAATTTCTAACATGTTGTACACAGCAACTCGAGGAGGTCCGTCAAGTGGGGTCGTACAAGAAAGGGACAATGATGGCTGGTAAGAATGTGGCTGATATCGTCTGCATCATGAAGACTTTGCCTACTAAGGAAGCGGTTGAGGGATTGTCTAATAAGGTATGGTATCACTACACTTATTTTTGTAAAGGTTTACTGATGTGGAATGGAGAACCATCAACTGCCTAGCTTCTTCTCAACTATTTTGAGGTCACAACTCTCAAAGGGTCAACGGCTTAACGTGCTTTACGAGGCACGGAGGAAATTCGGTATGTGATGGATGCATAATCAGCCTTTTAACGTCCCCACTGCTGGGACACAGGCCTCCTTTCTAGGAGAGGGAATGGGCCGTAATCCGCCACGCGGGCCCAGTGCGGGTCCAATTTTTGGTTCTAAGACATGCCGGTTTCCTCACGATGTTTTCCTTCACCGTTTTGAGAGCAGTGATGATGAAATTAATTACATAAAGTAATGCGCCTAGCTGGGTTAGAACCCGCGACGTACAATTCGTAACTCGGGGCCGTTACCACTCGGCCACCACTGCTCACTGTACTATGATGGATGATTATGGACCAACCACAAGTAGACTCAAACTAAAAACAAAAATATTTCAATTAAACCATTTACAGGCACTTTTGAATTGTCAAGGTCGGTCAAAAGAGGTGAAGCTATTTGCACGTTCCAAAGCGTAGATCTCTATGGAGGAGAACGTGCAAGAAACTCCACGGACACTCTTTTCAGTAAATAAAATGTTACTAAGTTCCACATACATCTTGAAATTATTAATATATCTGAGAACGATGTAAAAAGACGTGTACGATAAAAGAACAATTCAAATTACAAATATTTAAAATAAACCGTGGCAGTTGAAATACAACCAGTCCCAGCTGACGGAGCCAAAAGTTACAGATATAGACCATCACAGAGAATTTTGAGTGAGCATGACACTCCCAACCACTAGGGGCCGTATTATGACCTCTTAAAACTATCATGTTTTCGGTGTGAAAAAGAGACTGAGCTATACAGGACGAATAGCACTATCCTTTTCTCACACAGAAAACATGATGGTTTTAAGAGGTCATAATACGGCCCCAGGGCACAATAGGGATGTTGCCCGAGTAAAAATATATGATTATGTTTAGTCCGTCAGTTAGATTATAGAAAAATATTGGACACGTATTTTTTCCTGAAAAACTGACGGAAGATAAAAAAGCATCAAAGATCAGGAGTGGGAGCGTGTGACGTCACGGCTAGGTAAAAACTGTAGCGAGTACCTAATGACGTCACACGAGTTTTCAACGCACTGTATCGTCTTCATTTTTTGTTTACGTAAGAAAAAGAAAAAAAAAGTGTCCAATATTTTTTTGGAAATCTATCTGACGGACTAATCAATTTTTTTTTAGTCCAGTCAGACATAAAAAAAACTAGCATTGCTGACTGAGCTGACTCTCGGAGTTCCACCAGTGCAGCTAATATTTAGATACGAGCTCCACCACAAACCCTGCACCAGTCACTCATTAAATAAAATTGATTGAGTCAGGCGTCACTTTGCGGAAATTCATTTTAAATTTGAAAATGAAAATAATATATCTAGTTTTAATTTCCGCGAATATGCGTGGGTTGCAGGTATGCACCTCCCTCCCGCCCGCTATATTATGCACATGCCAGATTACAAGGCAAAAGCAAGGAACACACACGCACAGCAAACACGCACGCAGAAACACGCACGCACGCACACACGCGCGTACGTGTCGTTATTGGTATTGGGTTTTGCATTGCCTTCCTGCATGTGTATATTATCCTTGCTTTTGCCTTTTCATATTTTTTTCATTTTTCTCATTAAATAACCTAAATTCCAGCCTTATTATTAATTTCTCAGGTCAACGAAGAGCTGAACAAGCTAATGCGAGCTGAAACTCCACCCTCGTCGGTGACGACAGCTTGTCACGAGCGAGGATTCACTGTGACAGCGTCCACTGCAGCCGTGCGTGTCCTGATCACCACGCTGCACCAGAACCTCAGGAAACTGGAGCCGGAGGTACAGCATCCTATTGCATTAGGTCTTATCTCCATATATTTAAGGTCACACGAGGATTCCCGTTGTGTGATTTAAATTACCCCATCTACTATGTATCAACCTCTCCCTTGTACTTAAAAATTACCACGGCCAACTCTAAATTACCCCAAATAACTCATAATTACCCCACCATCTCCGAAATTACCCCACCGAATAGTAGTAAGTACAAACGAGAGGTTGCTGCATAGTAGATGGAGTATCTACTATGTAGCAACCTCTCCCTTGTACTTAAAAATTACCACGGCGACCTCTGAATTACCCCAAACAACTCATAATTACCCCATTAACTCCAAAATTACCCCATTACCTCCAAAATTACCCCACCGAGTAGTAATAAGTACGAAGGAGAGGTTGTAACATAGTAGATGGAGTATCTACTATGTAACAACCTCTCCCTTGTACTTAAAAATTACCACGGCGACCTCTAAATTACCCCAAACAACTCATAATTACCCCACCATCTCCAAAATTACCCCAACGATTTCAAAATATCGTAGTAGTAAAAATCGCTAATGTAAGATTAAATATCAAACAAGTGGGCCTAACTTAGCTAGTTGTTGCAAATCTGAAACTATTACGTTGTAAATATTTGACCTGTGCTGCCACCTATACTTCTTGCACCCTCCGTTTAGGGGAACGTGCACGAAGTAGACTGTGACATCTAGCGTTGCAAATTTGAAACTTATAAATAAAATATATTTGACATTGACGCGACTGTGCTGCCACCTATAGTTTCTCCACGTTCCCTATTGATAGGCACGCGTTTTACCTCTATCTCACCTGGTGGTAAGCGATGATGTGGTCGCTGATGGAGCACGCTTGTCTAGAAGTAACCTGTTCACTGTTGACTTAAAGACTCCCAGGTTGTAGCTATCAGGAAACACAGACTCGGGCAGGGAATTCCACTCCTTAGCTGTACGCGCGATGAAGGTGTTACCAAAACGCTTACCTTGCATTGATCGTACAAGTTTTAGAAGTAATAAAAGGGATGTGTCCTGAGTAAAAAATATATGATTATGTTTAGTCCGTCAGTTAGATTATAAAAAAATATTGGACACGTATTTTTTCCTTTATCAAATCTATAAAAACTGACGAAGATACAAAGCATCAAAGATCAGGAGTGGGGGCTTGTGACGTCACGGCTCGGTAAAAATTGTAGCGAGTAGTGACGTCACACGAGTTTTTAACGCTCTGTATTGTCTTCATTTTTTGTTTACGTGAAAAAAGAGAAAATACGTGTCCAATATTTTTTGGAAATCTATCTGACGGACTAATCAGATTTTTTTAGTCAACTACCCTATTCTGTCAACAGGTACACTTAGAGTATAAGATCATCAGCAGTCACTTGGCAGCTATTCGCCACAGCCGCTGGTTCGAGGAGAACGCTCATCATTCCTCCATCAAGGTAAGCCGTCGTTTTTTCCTAGGAGATTGATACATGTTGTGGAATTCGGAAGAGTCACCTTGCCCTGGAACGCGGCGGGCACTAGGAGGAACACGGATGGGTTTTAGTCAGTAAGAGTCTGACACTCCTTTCCAATGTGCCCGGAACTGAAGAAATAATTTGATGATTTCCCACCCAGAAGATAAAGTAGTATGATACATGATACTGAAGTATTTTATTTGAATGCATAAGCAATGCATCACCATATTTTTCTAGAAGATAACAATTTAAGAGTACTGGGAATGGAAGAAATTCTGCAACCCTAGCAGAATATGATAGGGTTGCGGAATTTCTTAAAAAAGAGTCACCTTGCCCTGGAACGCGGCGGGTACTAGGAGGAACACGGATGGGTTTTAGTCAGTAAGAGTCTGACACTCCCTTCAAATGTGCCCACAGCGGGAGAATTTATTTGCAAACGACCGCTGGACGATGACGGTCCGGATTGGTACCGTGATGTACCTACAAACGGGGTAAATAGGAATACAGGACTGACTCGCAACAAAATTTTAAAGTGTGTTTGTATTCGAACCTAACATATATCCGAGTCTGGGAGCAGTGGTGGCCGAGTGGTAACGGCCCTGACTTAAGAATTGTAGGTCGCGGGTTCAAACCCAGCCAGGTGCATTACTTTGTGTAATTAACTTCATCACCACTGCTCCCAAAACGGTGAAGGAAAACATCGTGAGGAAACCGGCACGTCATAGAACCAAAAATTCGAAGACATGTGACATTCACCAACCCGCACTGGGCCCGCGTGCTGGATTACGGCCCATTCCCTCTCCTAGAGAGGAGACCTGTATCCCAGCAGTGGTAACATTAAAAGGCTGATTATGCTTATGCTTAAAGCAGTTGGCTGCGACTGATGCACAGAGGAACACCAAAATAAACGTCTTTTCCTTAATTCCAGGTACTAATCCGCCTTCTCCGCGACATGTGCGCGCGGCACTCGGGACTCGAACCCCTTAACCCTTGGATGATCGACCTGCTCGCGCACCACTGCATCATGAACAACCCGGCTCGACAGGCTCTGCCTATTAATGTGGCTTTCAGGTAATTTCTATAACGATACAATTTTGTATATGAAGGAAAATTTCATTCAACGGTCACTGAAATATCATCTGCCTAGCCTTTTCCCAACTATATTAGGTTCCAGGTTTTGCGCACCTACTGGCGTCTGGCGATGTCGCGCGTTGTTGGGCGTCACTGTCGCGCGTCAAATGTTGCCTAGTCGATACGAGACTTTACAATGTCAATGTTGCGCTCCTGCTAGCAACGTCGCGCGTTGTTGTGCATGCTTTTGAAATGTTGGGCGTCACTGTTGCGCGTCAAATGTTGCCTATTCGATACTAGGCTTTACATTGTCAATGTTGCGCGTTGTTGTGTACGCTGCTGAACATGTTTTGCGTCAAATGTTGCCCAGTGAAAATGAGGCTTTATACTAAAACTAGTTTTTGCCCGCGACTTCGTCCGCGTGGAATAGTTACTTTACCCCCGATTTTGAAACTTTCAGCCCGATCGGTTTAAAATTGACAAAGTTTCATACAAACTTTCAACCCCCATATTATCCCCTTGGGGGTAGAATTAATCAAAATCCTTTCTTAGCGGATGCCTACGTCATAACATCTACCTGCATGCCAAATTTCAGCCCGATCCGTTCAGTGGTTTGGGCTGTGCGTTGATAGATCACTATGTCAGTCAGTCACTTTTGAGTTTATTTAGATGCAACATTTGTTCCCACAGACGGGCCCTGTCCCTCCTCGCGGGAGGCCTGTTCCTCCCCGGCTGCGCGGGCCTCGCGGACCCCTGTGAAGCGGCACACGCTCGTGCCCACACCGCCTTGGATCTGGCTGCTCAGGACCTGGCTGCGGCTACTGCTCAGACGTAAGTACTGGTCATCATATCCTCACACAGAAAAAGAAGATGTCGTACTCTTGGAATTTAAGGGGCTTAACTCAAAATTCCTGTTACTTATAATCTATACTAATATTATAAAGCTGAAGAGTTTGTTTGTTTGTTTGTTTGAACGCGCTAATCTCAGGAACTACTGGTTCGAATTGAAAAAATCTTTTTGGGTTGAATAGACCATTTATCGAGGAAGGCTTTAGGCTATATATCATCACGCTTAAGCCAATAGGAGCGGAGCAGCGATAAAGAATGTTTTAAAATCGGGGATTCCACGGGGACGAAGTCGCGGGCAGCAGCTAGTTTAGCTATATAAATAACGTAAAAAACATACTCTCGACAAGAGGGAATGAGAACATCATCAATATAGACTAAGCCACGCATTATTAGGGATAACTCAAATACCAGTAGTCAGATCTCAAATTTAAATGAGACCACACGACTAGCACCAGCTTTCGAATGTAAAAAGAATCATCAAAATCGGTACACCCAGTACAAAGTTATGAGGTAAAAAAAAAAAAAATATTATAACTAAAAAAACCTCCTCTTTTTATGGAAGTCGTTTGAAAAATCTAAAAAGGATACAAGACAGGTCTAAAATAAATGTTACCTATAGTATGAATGAATTTCTTAACATAACCAACTCTTGTCCAGTGTCAGTCAAGAGAGCAGTGGTGGCCGAGTGGTAACGGCTCCGACTTACGAATCGTAGGTCGCGGGTTCTAACTCAGCCAGGCGCATTACTTTGTGTAATTCATTTCTTCACCACTGCTCTCAAAACGGTGAAGGAAAACATCGTGAGGAAACTGGCATGTCCTAGAACCAAAAATTCGAAGACATGTGACATTCACCAGCCCGCACTGGGCCCGCGTGGTGGATTACGGCCCATTCCCTCTCCTAGAGAGGAGGCCTGTGTCCCAGTAGTGGGAACGTTAAAAGGCTGATTATGATTTATGAACCAACTCTTGTCCACAGTTTACTCCGCGTGGTAGCCCGGGGCGGCCACCGCTACGTGTTAGGGCTCCAGGCCTTCGAAGGTGGCAAGGATATCTCCACTGAGATCACCGTATGGGACGGTGTGGTGGTGTCTCCTCTCGCCCCAGCTTACCAAGAGACGCCAGAAGCCATGGATACTGATGATAAAGGTATGATTCCCTTAGTCAGATTTTCTGGCTTCTGACAGCCAGAAACGAGTGTCAAGGTTATTGAATGAAAACCAGGGTTATTCCCTTAGTCAGATTTTCTGGCTTCTGACAGCCAGAAACGAGTGTCAAGATTATTGAATGACAACCAGGGTTATTCCCTTAGTCAGATTTTCTGGCTTCTGACAGCCAGAAACGAGTGTCAAGGTTATTGAATGAAAACCAGGGTTATTCCCTTAGTCAGATTTTCTGGCTTCTGACAGCCAGAAACGAGTGTCAAGATTATTGAATGACAACCAGGGTTATTCCCTTAGTCAGATTTTCTGGCTTCTGACAGCCAGATACGAGTGTCAAGATTATTGAATGACAACCAGGTTATTCCCTTAGTCAGATTTTCTGGCTTCTGACAGAAATGAGTGATGACTTAAGGTTCGTCCACACATATCCGGGCCGGGCTGTGATTAACGTGCATGAAACTTTGTCTTGATTAATATGTTCATACACGGCACTGATAAGGCCCGGACATGGGCGTGTACGAACTAGTTAATATGTCATCATCTGCCTAGCCTTTTCCCAACTATATTGGAGTCGGCTCCCAGTCAAGCCAGATTCAGATGAATACCAGTATTTTACGTGGAGCGGTTGCCTACCAGACCTCCACAACCCATTAACTGGGGCTCACGGCACTTCTTTGCAAGACTGGTGTCAGATTTCTGGCTTCTGATAATCCGTAACAACTGTCAAAGATTTCCAAATGACAGCCAGGACCAACGGCTTAACGTGTTTTGGGAGGCACGGAGAAGTCTCGTTATGTTAAGATGGTCACCCATCCACAGACCAATCTCGGCAAGCGTTTCTTAACCTAGAAGATCGACCCGTGCGGCTGTTATTATTTAGCCACGAGTTCCTCCAAGTTCATATAACGTGAAAAAAAAAATACTCAATCCTAAAGTACCTAAGTATGTAATAATAATAAAAAAATACGTCGCGTTGGGGGACCGCGCTGCTTAGTTAGATAATAGACTATTTGTAATTAAATTGTTAGGTTTGGAGCGGTCCCCCAACGCGACTTATTTTTTTTTTATAATTATTATTACATACTTAGGTACTTTAGGATTGAGTTTTTTTTTATTATTTTTTACTTTTTAAAGGGAACTTAGGTTTTTGTGGCAGGTTTTTTATACATATATATATTTTTATTATTTTAAGATTATATAGTTAAATTTTAATGTATTAACAATAAAAAATAATATCTTTAGTACATTAATATAGCCGGGAGCCACTCTTCCAGAATATTCATCCAAGCATCTGATCTTTGGAAATATGTTATAATGTTATTTAACTAATAATGAAGTGTAATAATTAATATTATTGTTTTATTTCCAGAAGACGACGGGCAAGATATAGTCGCCGCTTAAATTATAACTTAGTTTTAGTTTTATATTTTATAACATTAAAAGAAACGTATGGTAAACGGAAAGATCTTCAATAAAGAAGTATACTACATACCAAATTTGCTTTTTTATTTACAACTAGCAGTGCCTAGCGGTTTTACTTGCGTAGTTCCCGTTCCCGCAGGAATACGGGGATAACATATAGCCTATATTACTCACTGATGATGTAGAGTTTTGAAGTTTCTTTACTTGCTGTTCTAAAATATCTCGGTATGACTTCGAGAGATTATAGACTTATCAAGTTTTGATGCGTAAAAAAGTATTCCAAATGTTCATGTTGACAATTTATCGAGAGTTTAAAGTATTTCAAGATATTTGATGATCTTACTAATTTTACAATTATCCGGTGACTTATATATCGCACTCTCTGAATTAAAGTGGCTTAACTCGGAATTCCTGTTACTTATACTAAAATTTAGCTATTTCATCTGCCTAGCCTTTTCCCAACTACATTGGGGTCGGCTCCCAGTCAAGCCGGATTCAGCTGAATACCAGTATTTTACGTGGAGCGGCTGCCTACCAGACCTCCACAACCCATTAACTGGGGAACACGGTACTTCTTGGAAAGACTGGTGTCAGATTTTTTGGCTTCTGACAATCCGTAACGACTGCCAAAGTTCTCCAAATGACAGCCGGGACCAATGGCTGACAGAAGTCTCGTTATGTTAAGATGGTTACCCATCCACAAACCAATCTCGGCAAGCGTTGCTTAACCTAGAAGATCGACCTGTGCGGCTATTATTCTTTAGCCACGAGCTCCTCTCTCAAAATTTTGCTATTTTATGAACGTAAAAAACATACACCTAAAAGCCAGTGATAAAAAGATTCCACAATATGACTGGGAAATACAAAACATAGGTCTCGGGAGATACCTATTAAGTTTTTTACCCAAAACTTTTAAATATTTTAATCCTTGCTCATTTGCCAAAAAAATTTCAATTTTCGAGTTAGTTCCCTTTAATTCTAAATGTGCGATATTTTTTTGAAACCGGTTAAAATAAAACTAAAGAAACTTAAGAATCACTTTATTTTTAGAAACAAAGCAGCTTTGTGTTCTTCATTCATTTCCCTGTGTTCATATCAATGGTCCGGTAATACTTTCAATCCAAGGCACATAATAAGAAACTCTGGTATACATTCCAGAGCTGCCAACGTAACCACAGGCTCTGCCATATGAAGTGACCCCTATAATTGTGTAAAGGCACCTGGACTGCTGACCTGGTCTCATCTTGACTTGGAGGGGCCCGCCGCTATCACCCTGGTGTAAAAGAATCATATTTACAATCATTTATTTGCAGGAAAGTGCAGGAGCAGTGGTGGGTGAGTGGTAACGGCCCTGACTTACGAGTTGTAGGTTTGCATTTGACGATTTCTCATCCAGACAAAAAAAAAGTAGTACTTTTTTTTCTCTAGAGAAAAAAAGTACTACTTTTTTTTTCTCTGGATGGGAAATTGTCAAATACTACCTACAGTACTACTAAGTATACTAGTAGTACTGTAGCAGCCAGGCGCATTACTTTGTGAAATTATTTTCATCACCACTGCTCTCAAAACGGTGAAGGAAAACATCGTGAGGAAACCGGCATGTCCTAGAACCAAAAATTCGAAGACATGTGACATCCACCAAACCGCACTGGGCCCGCGTGCTGGATTGCGGCCCATTCCCTCTCCTAGAGAGGAGGCCTGTGTCCCAGCAGTGGGAACATTAAAAGGCTGATTATGCTTATGCTTATCTTGTGGGATGGGTATGCACTGCTTGGACGATGGAGTTCAGATAGGAAGTCGCTTAATCTATACTAATATTATAAAGCTGAAGAGTTTGTTTGTTTGTTTGTTTGAACGCGCTAATCTCAGGAAATACTGGTTCGAATTGAAAAATTCTTTTTGGGTTGAATAGACCATTTATCGAGGAAGGCTTTAGGCTATATATCATCACGCTTAAGCCAATAGGAGCGGAGCAGCGATAAAGAATGTTTTAAAATCGGGGATTCCACGGGGACGAAGTCGCGGGCAGCAGCTAGTGTAAAATAATAGTCCTCAGCATCCGGTAAGACTGGGAGCTGACCCCGAAATGTTCAGAAAAGTTAAGCAGATTAATCTTACCTCACACGTATCACTGATCTGCTCCACATCTCCGTAACAAATCTGGGTGTTTCTGTCGTAACCAGCTTTAAGATGTCTGTGTACTGGGTAGGCCTCCATACATTCCGAGTCAGTGAATCTGTAGATATCCACCTGAAAATCATATAAAGTATAAAGATTCTAGAACTATAACTTACAAAAAGTTGATGTGTCAATTTTTAACTTTACATTTTTCCTTATATTTCCTAAACTATATGTCCTATTGACTTAATTATTTTTGTGATATCGTTTTTAAGTAAAAACCTATAATTTGACACTAATTTTATAACAATATCTCCATAAACAAAAAAAAAAATAACATTTTCATGTTATGTAATTATTTACAATCTAAGTAAATGTTTATCTACTTGTAAATTTCCTTTAAAAATGATGATATTAGATTCTTATAAGAATCGTTATACACTAATTATCATTCTCGTTCCAATTAGAATAAGCAAAACTGACCCTCTTCAGTCTAATTATAAAATTAAAACGTCACGAAACATATCTATATTACACGTTTTTGTTACCTAGTTCGCCTCTATCACTACTTGCGCCATGGAGCGCAGACTGGGTCTTGTCACCGACATAAAGAAAGCGAGTTATTTATGTCTTAGGGTTCTCGAGAAAGGAATGTTGGCGAAGGAGGAGGTGGGACGCGTGAGGAACAAAATAAGGCGGACCCGGGCGTCGCGCGTCGGGAGTTGCAGGGTGATTAAACTGTCAGCTACTAAATAAAACCACCGTTGCGCTTGGATGCTAGTTTAATAATGGTCAGCGACACGGACAAAACAAAATGGCGCGAGCGCGCACACAACGCACACACACAAACATGCGTAGGTACACATATGTACATATCAGTGATCCTCAACCACGGGTAGCTAGCCATCCGATAAAAACCAGGCCCGGGTTCATGGTCGATGTGTTCCACGCGCACTTCAAGGAGATGTCAGCAGGCAAGATGGCGAAATTTGTCCGAAAGAGTTACCGCGGCCACTGCCGTTTGGAGAGACATGGGTGGGTTTTAGTCAGTAAGAATCTGCGAGTTCCCGCCGCTCCGCTCTAAGTGGAAGTAGTCACTTGATGATTTTATCACCTAAAAACAAAGGGCTCTCGAGAAAACTGCCCCGACTTACGAATTGTAGGTTGCGGGTTCGAACTCAGCCAGGCTCATTACTTTGTGTAATTAAATTTGAAAATGAAAATAATATCTAGTTTTAATTTCCGCGAATATTAGTGGGTTGCAGGTATGCACCTCCCTCCCGCCCGCTATATTATGCACATGCAAGATACTAATATTCGCGGAAATTAAAATTACTTAGATATTATTTTCATTTTCAAATTTAAAATGAATTTCCGCAAAGTAACGCCTGACTCAATCAATTTTTTTTTTTGTGTAATTAATTTCATCACTACTGCTCTCAAAACGGTGAAGGCAAACATCTTGAGGAAACCGGCATATCCCAGAACCAAAAATTCGAAGACATGTGACAATCACCAACCCGCACTGGACTCGCGTGGTGGATTACGGCCCATTAACTCTCCTAGAGAGGAGGCCTGAGTCCCAGCAGTGGGAAAGTTAAAAGGCTGATTATGAAAATGTCGTTTATAAACTTACTACTTGCAATATTTCTGCCAATGGCTGTCGATGGCCCATCGCGCCCCATCCTGTTGCAGTGGCCATTGGGGCCAAGTCATCACCTCTGTGCAGACATGCTGGTATAACTTCACGATTGAATCTTATCCTGAAACACAACGTTTTGCCATATTGAGCATGATTGTTTGTTCTGTGTCTGGGTGTGATTTATCTATAACTAGCTGACCCAGCAAACGTTGTTTTGCCATATACAGTAAAAACAATATTTAGGGGTATGAATGATGTTCTATATATATAAAAGGGGTCTACCCTTTATAGCAGAACTTTTAATGTCATAATATTATTTTGCATAACAACGGATAGCATAATCATCACTTCGCAGAAAATTGTTTAGTATACCCTCATTTATAATACATTAAAAAGTCATAATTTTGTAAGTCAGAATCATCTTTAGGTATAAATTTCATATCCATAACAATTAAAAAGTAGAACCATCATATCGCAGAAAGTTCACAGGCAGAACCGTCTTTTGGCATACATTTCATATCGGTAGTCATTATAAGGCAGAACTGTCATATTTCAGAAAGTCAACAGCTAGAATCATCTTTTGACATACATTTTGACATCCATAAATTGAAAGACATATCTATCATATTACAGAAAATTCATAGTTACAATAATTTTGCATTTTTTACAAGAATAATAAAATTTGTGCAAGCAAGCATGAAGCATGCAAGCAAGCATGCAGCATGCAAGCAAGCATGCAGCATGCAAGCAAGCATGCAGCATGCAAGCAAACACACAGCATGCAGGCACATGCAGCAGGCAGGGTTTCTGTCACGGCTCCGGCGCTGCGGGGCTCTGGCGGACCCACGCGAGCTTATCCCTCCGCGCCTTCGCGGTTTTAAATTACACTCTAGGGGTAGGGCAGACAAGACTACGTGGAGTCGGTTTTGCAGCGATTCGTTTCTGACACTAAATTTATAGTGAAAAGCGTTTACTTTTAAGATAATGTTTAAATTTTAATGCAAGATTGGATACAAATGCTTTTTATGGAAATGGTTAAAAAATTCATCCCAAATGAAATTCTGCCATCTTCATAGTATGCCAAGTGAAATTATACAAAATGATCGTTGTTCCAAGTAAACATTGTGCTAAACGAAATTATGCGAAATTTTAACTATGCTAAAGGTAATTATGCCAAATAAAATTCTGCCATCTTAATAGTATGCCATTGTAAATTCGGGTATATAAACATTCGGCCAAATAATAGTTATACTAAATAATTTTTATGCCTTACAAATATTCGTTTAAAAAAGATTATGCCAAGTGTGTTATGCCAAGTAAAATTCGGAGCAACAAATTTCTGCCAGATAGAGGGAACCCATATAAAAGAAAGTCGCAGGTGAAATGTAGCTTTCGATTGGTGAAAAAATATTTAAAATAGAAAACTTAAAGCTCCCACGGTTTCACCTGCCTGCGCCATTTATTCTTTCTGGCTCAGTGATCTTTCTTTCATCTGTAAGGATAATAGCTTGATGTTAAATAATTATGGTTCTGGTATCTTGGTACTTTGTAAGTCTTCACTCACAATTCCAGCCCCAGAAATGCTTCGACATGTTTATGGTCTGCTGGTACGCGTGAATCCTTACTTCTTAAGTTTTCGACATGTTTTTTTCTGGTCTTCTAGTACTTGTGAATCTTTAGCGCATGCAATTTTTGACAGCTACGAAACACAGGAACATTTATGTAAAATGATTCATCTTCCATAATTATGTATTCGTTGAGTTTGTTAAGAAAGCACTTCCAGCCTTATTCTATGAAAGCGACCTTTCTAGATTTTATTAATCTTTTGTTTTGGTTGCTAGGTTACATTCTTGTTAATTTTGAATTATCTACAACGCACCAAATATATTTCACCTAAAACCATTTTCCACTGCCTTTACTTTAATAGAGTTATCATTGTTTTTAAGATGTATTCTGCTATTCGGGGCGGAGACAAATCCAACGAATCAAAAACCAAGAAAATTGGTCCAGCAGATCTCGAGTTATAAGTGTTGTAACAAACACGACTTTGTTTTATATATATAGATATGTATGTATTTATAAATTATATAAGTATGTATATCAGTTGTCTGGTTACCATAACACAAGCTCTGCTTAGCTTGGGATCAGATAGCCGTGTGTGAGTTGTCCCAAGATATTTATATTCATTATTATATATTATTTATTTATATATACATATATATTTATTTTTGCTAAAAGCCATCGTGATTTGGGGCCATTCATAAATTACGTCACACGTTAAGAGGGGTGGAGGGGATGTGACAAGAGGGTGGGAGGAGTTCTTAATTTCGTGACGTCACATCTCAAAATCTATTTTAATCTAAGTGTTAAGTAAAACACGAACAAATTACACCAATAAAATTGTAAAATATGTGACGTCACACTAGGGAGGGGTGTCTACAAACGTAATCACCTGTGACAAGGACGGGGGGTAAAAATGTGTGTGTGTGTGTGTATACAGTTTGTGTGTGTGTGGGGGTGGGTGTGTGTGTGTGTATTGTCATAGCTGTGTTTAAATTTTCTTATTCTGTAGTCTGTCACTGTACTTATTAAAATAACATAATAAGGATTCTACGAGATGTAAGCAGTAGTGTCCGAGTGGTAACGGCCCCGAATTACGAATTGTAGGTCGCGGGTTCAAAGCCAGTCAGGCGCAATACTTTGTGTAATTAATTTCATCACCACTGCTCTCAAAACGGTGAAGGAAAACATCGTGAGGAAACCGGCATGTCCTAGAACCAAAAATTCGAAGACGTGTGACATTCAGCAACCCGCACTGGGCCCGCGTGCTGGATTACGGCCCATTCCCTCTCCTAGAGAGGAGGCCTGTGTGCCAGCAGTGGGAACGTTAAAAGGCTGTTTATGCTTATGCTACGAGATGGAACTTACCTAGCTCCTGTCGCCAGCAATGCGATATCATGGTACTTGGAGGGAGGCATGTACCCCGGGTGTCCAATGATCTTGACCACGTCGTATCTCTGCCACAAATCGGGATGGTCCGTCCGTTTCAGTACACCCAAGGCAGCGAATTTTATTTCTCCTCTGTAAAAGATGGTAACAGATAGCATAGAATAGAATAGAATACTCTTTATTATGCTCTTTACTCTTTATTTTGTGTGTGTTTTGTGTATTGTGTGTTGTATGTAGCATATACTTATTTGAATACAACTCTTGATGGAAATTTTGTAGTAATCTTTATATAATTTTAATAACACCATAGGCTTGCTGTGTCTGTACATTGAGACAAAAAAAAAAATATAACTGAAATCTACGCAAAAAAAAAAACAAAAAGTACAAAATAACTTTAATTTCGGAACTCGGTGTTTTTGGACGTTTTGTCGGTTTTTAAAAACCGACTTCCGATATTAAAGTTATTTTGTACTGTTTGTTTTTTTTTTGTGTAGAAGTCGGTTGTATTTTTTTGCAAAAAGTTTTTTCACTTTTTAGCGGTATACCCCTCCCCCCACCTAAGCGTACTAATCACATTGGTGTAAACAACAAACAAACATGCGATTTCAGCAATCCCGAAATATTTGCGATTAAAATTATTTTGTATTTTTTTTTGTTTTTCTTTTGTGTAGAATTCGGTTGTATTTTTCTTCTTGTAATTTTTATTTTTCACTTTTTAGTGGTACACCCCCAATACGAATCACATTGGTGTAAACAATAAATAAACATGCTATTTCAGTAATCCCGAAATATTTGCGATCATGCCAACCCGAAAGATTTCTAGATAAGCGTGCTTCACCGTCAACCACCCGTCAACCACATCATCGCCTTGCACCAGGTAAAAGAAAGAAATAAAAAAGAAAGAAAAAGCGTTTATTTACCACAAAAAACGACAGTTAAAAAAAAACCAATACCAAACCAACCAAAATTATGATCAAACGCAAGCGTGTATTAGAAGTAAATTACTTACAGTGCAGGACTGGATATACAGTGAGCAGCTGAGAGGATGTACTGGTCACTGATGACGGAACCTCCACACATCCAGTCAGCGTTGTCAGGGTCGTCTCCGTAGCCAATCAGAGCCTGGAAGAAGCGGCCATGCCCTGAACTCCGGACTGCTACTGATCATTTCACTGAAGAAGGAAACTATTCCACTTGAAGATCAACTGTCCCAGTTCTATTAGGTACAGTCGGTGATAGCAATTAACTGACCCCCCTAAAAATTGAACGAATTTGAACCTTTTGCTTATTAGCAGTAAGCTTGTCGAACTAGAACCACTGGTTCAACGTCTACGATCAATAAAATAGTTATTCGAATTTGATCTTTAATACGCAGTGTTAAGGTAGATATGATCTTGAATATTATTTTAACTTGTAATATAATACGTAATTTCGACCACGTTAAATGTGTTTCGGGTGGTCTAGTGGTGACTGTAGTGAGCTGACAAATCGTGGTTGTAAGTTCGTTACCAACGTAATTGACGTGATTTTTCTGTTTTGTATATTTAAGTTATAAATAATAAATTATAACTTTAGCAACAACAAAAAAGAAAAACAAACAGAAATAAAAAACCAAAATGATGTTAAAAACGATTTTATTTTATAAAAAAAATATTACCTATAAGAATAACATAAATGATATTGATGACGACACGAAGATGATAATATTTACCTACTTACTATTTTACTAATAACGTTGTTAACTGCACTGAGTTTAATGTAGTGAATCAGCATGTTATAATATTTAGAAATATAGGTATGTATTTCTATTTCATAACAATAACATCACCACATTAAATATAATTTAACTAAATAAAACGGCATGATACGTTGAAGTTCTACCTACTATATATCAATTTGTTTTGTGAATAGTTATTTTAGTTATAAAATAAGGTTTTGACAAAAAACTAGGTATTCGAAATACTTCGTTAGAAATGATAACAATAGTTAATTTAACACACACACTGACACAAGTCATTCATTCAGAACACTGTTGTGTGAACAACAAGTGGAGCACCATTTTTTTTTTCTATTACTTATTGCAAGCGGTCCCGCATACCGCGCACCATATTCCAACAACAATCACTTCCACTTGCAGTTGAATGAGTAGGCAAAAATGGGTGTTCAGTATGCCTTCTAACAATTGCTTGATGACGTTCTGACACAGGAGTATACATAGTAGGTTTTGGTCCAGGACGATCTTTTTGAATATTCCCTGTCTCTTCAAAACGTCTTAGCCACAATCTGACTGTATTTCTCTGAAACAACATAATAAGCATAATTTTAGTAACGAATAGGTTAACATAATTTATCGATTAAGTTTGAAAAAATACGTTTATCAAATTAGATTATATAAATCAAATTAGACCTATAAATGATCTCAAATTAGACTCATAATGAAACACAGTTAATTGTCTATTATTCTACATTCACCGGCTTTTAAGCAAACTAACGAATTAAGGAATAACTATAATTATTATAAATTAAGCATAAAAAACAATACACTTACCGCTATATTAAGTTTCCTAGCAATCGCTTTAATACCAACATTCTCCTCATGCAAATAGATTATTTTGTATTTTAAATAATCACTCAACTGAGACATGATGATTAAACTATCAAAACTGATAACAATTAATAAAAAGGAAAAAAGCGTGGATTTTCGCAATTTAGTAAGGCAAGTTAAAAATGTTCGCGCGTATTCACTGCTATTTGTGCATAGAATATCTTGTTCAATTTATTCTTCTACCCCATATTCCTAATGTCATATCTATAGCAGTTTTTGTTGAATACGCATATTGACGTCTAACTACCCACTTATTAAAAAGGTGAAAAGTTATAAATAAATGACCTAATACCAACCTCTTAAAGCTCAAGTTTGCGTATCAAAATTATTTATTGTTTCTGTTCAACGAGTAGTGTTAGTCTGATTAACTCATACATATTGAATAACGTTTAATGTTATGAGCATAGGGTGTAAAATCGAGTAATTTTTAGGGGGGTCAGTTAATTGCTATCACCGACTGTACTAGCTTCTGTCCGCGACTTCGTCCCCGTGGAATCCCCGATTTTAAAACATTCTTTATCGCTGCTCCGCTCTTATTGGCTTAAGCGTGATGCTATATAGCCTAAAGCCTTCCTCGATAAATGGTCTATTCAATCCAAAAATATTTTTTCAATTCGAACCTGTAGTTCCTGAGATTAGCGCGTTCAAACAAACAAACAAACAAACAAACAAACTCTTCAGCTTTATAATATTAGTATAGATATGAACCAGCCGAAACAATAATATTTTTTCTCTCTTAGAAATTCCTAATACCCAGTTACTTGATTTTTGTCCGTTTATCATATGCCAAAGTTTTCTCCAACTTAACATTTGCGGGCCGACTTCAAATGCCAGCAGCGGCTTTCTAAAGCACGAGGGATGTTCAGTTTGAAGTGAATGGTCTATTATATGGCACCAACTGCGACATGCATAACTTATATAACCAGAGTCCTGGGAAGCTTTGCTCTCTTTCTGCGAAACAGTTATCGCGCATAAGGAGGCTGCGAAAACGAAAAGGGAGACCTCGACCTCTCTCTCCGCCCGCAGCAGGCGCACCAGGCATACGCTGCCTTCTTCGGGCCCTCCTAACTGGGTCCAAGAGCGGTGGACTTGGGCACGTCCGTCACCCCCCATTCATTCGGGCCCAGGGGGGGTAAAGTTACTTTCAAGCTCAAAGCAATTATTTTAGGTACGCCATCTATTAATCTTGTTCCTTACTAAAGGCAAATAATTTACATATGCCGTACTAGATGTCACTACTAACGACTTAGACAAAATAGTTGTTGAAAATTGCAGTTTTTAATTTCTAATTTGTTTTCATTATTTTACTTTAATTTTAAAGACTTGAATTACGAGGTTACCTTTTTTTTGGTTTATAAATTTTTAAATGATTACGATAAAAAAAACATAAATGTTATAATTCGAAATTGTCAAAAGAAAAAACGGTTTCTGAACAGTTTTGCACTTGCAGCAATAATAAAAATAAGTTTGTCGACGTTTTTGATGTGAAAAATGCAAATGTGAGCAATATAAACTTAGTAACAGACAAATAAATCTCTGTATTGACTATAAACAAGCTTGTTTCATTAGAAAATAACCTTTACAAACTATTTTACAGAACTATGTGCATTTTCCATGGTTTTAGATTTATTAAAATTATTAAATCTATTACTATGGAACATAGAAGTAAACAAAATTGAAATTGAAGTATAGTGCACCTGGTAGGTATAGGTATATAGTATGGTTAGTACGGAACAAGAAATTCAGATGGCGCTACGCGTGACAGGTTGGCGTAAAAATCCCCTGAGATGGCATTCTATACCGGTATTAATAGTATGCTCTGTGTTCGGGCCCTATGGAGCCGGCGCGTGGTATTCCCGTGCACCCCTCTTTGAAGTCACGGGCAGATACGTACACCTCACTCCCCCCGTTGACGGCCCGCAGAGGCGGGCTGGCACCAGCCGGGGATTACGGAACTCGCATACGTTCCCGCGATCCCCGGCGTAGGTAAGAGATGGAACACCGGAGTGGTTTTAGTCAGTAAGAGTCTCGACAGACCCCTCCGCCCGCCCCAGGCAAAGCACATCTATGAGGATGTTCCAAATCCGGCAACAAAAAAAAATGGGTGGTACCGACGTGTGGCAGTTAACAGACCATAAACGAGGTGTTCCCGGTTAATGGTACATGGGATTTTAATCCTATCATTTGACATACGGTTGCTACTGATAAACGGGTACTACTGCTAAATAAACCAGCGTCAGGCAGCTCCTAGTTGTCTGGCATTTTGCTGAACTGGTCCTATTTGGCGCAGCCGCGGGTCGCACAATGTTACTGTTTTAAAATTTAGTTTCCTTTTATTTGTGTCTACATTGTGTGTTTTTTTCTTTCTTTATTCTTTCTTTCTTTGCTAAGTATTATAAAGAGGATTTTTTTTGTTTGTATCGAATAAGCTCCGGAACTTCTGGACCAATTTTAATAATTCTTTCACCAATGGAATGCTACATTATTGCCTACATTTTATGCCCGTATCCCCGCGGGGACAGCAACTACGCTAGTGAAACCGCGGGGCGCTGCTAGTGTTAAATAAATACTAACCATGTGAGGATATTCATTCCTTTGAGAGTCATATCCTCCAGCTATAACCGTCTCCAATCTCTTGGGATTCTTATAACAAATGACGCTGTCATCCAAATGTGATAGTTCAGGGTACTTGTTACATCTGTCTGGGTGATAGAATTTTTCAAGGCATGCTGTAAGAAAACGTTTAATTAATCACAATTAACATTGATTTAAAAATGACGGAAGATAACATAGTGAGAATAATTATTATTGTTATTCCCTTTATTCATATTGTATACTTATCATTTACATTTTTAAATATTTCTATTATAGTAAAAAAAAAAAACATTAAAAATAGTAGCCCACCGGTATCGGGAACAGGGTTCAAACTACCGGCGGTCAGGGCTCCAGAGAGAGGAACCTCCTAACAATGCGAGCCGTGTCCAGAAGTACCGCTTTCTGGATCAAGCCCTTGATCGAGCTGCCTAACGAGAGCCTCCGAGAGTTATTATTATTATTATATGCTTTAATTTACACTACTTATACTTTTACTTTTTTATAATCTCAATATTTTTGAAAAAAAAGTATAGACGTTCGTAATTTACTGAAGTTTTTAAAAAGTTTATTAAAATAATAATCAGCAATAATTTTGATTAAGTTTACGTAGTACTTAGTCTACAACTGTTTTATTTGAAGTACTCACGTTTGTGGCTCATTTATGTGACACTGTACCACTTAACTAATACCACCTGCCAGCTATTCACTTCACTCACAATAGTTAATTAGCACTTCACACCACATGATGTCTCAGTACGCCGAAGTCCTTGCTGCTCAGAAAACGCTAGAAGAAAACTTTATAAGGAAGATGGGCGAGCTGGAAGCGCAAATAAAATGCACCACGCCTGCTAAAGCGAACACTGTGGCAAAGATCGCTGATGAGTTTCGTGCCTTCCGTGACCTCATATTCTCTATGCTTGGCCTACTGCGAAGTCAAATCAATGAGTGTGCCAAACAAATCGATGGACTGGAGACCAGGCACCGCCGGAAGACAATGGTTTTTCAGGGACTTGCAGAAGTGGAGAATGAAGATAGTGCAGCATTAGTTTTAGATGTGATACAGACAAAGCTTGCCCTCAAGAATATCACAGCATCTTCAATTAAAGCCTGTCACAGACTTGGAGTCCCCAGCAAGGAACATCACCGTCCTATTCTGGTCCGTTTTGCCAGTTTGGACAATAAGGCCGCAGTCTGGAAGGCAAAAACGGGTCTGAAAGGGTCCAAAATATCTGTGAAGGAGTTCTTGACTAAGGCCAGGCAGTCTGTCTTCGGGAAGGCGCGTGAGCACTTCGGTATGCGATTGTGTTGGACTCAGGACGGCGTTATCCATATCAAGACATCTGACGGCAGTCGGCACAAGATAACATCTATTGACGAGCTGAAGCCCTTGATATCGAAGTATCCCAAGGCGCTGTCAGCAACTTCATCTACGAGCGGAAGATCTGCGGATGCTGCTGGGACCCTGAAAAATGCAACACGTAAATAACATTATTATTTGCTTATTGACGCTATGTTGTGATTGTCCCAATGTTGCATTATTACATAGTTTTGCAATAGTTACTAACCATGTAGTTCTTCCGTTTTATACTATTATTCACTGGGTTTATGCTCCCACTGTATACTTTGTTTCGGTATTTTTCGTCTCTTTCGATTATGTGTATTTGCTTGTTTTGTTTGTTTTTCAACACCCTCAACTTTTAACAATATTAAATTATATTTACTTGTCATTTGTCAAGTTGACGTAAGAAATCATTTCGTACTTTGACACTAGACATACGTTCAAAAACTTCATCGTCAGTTTTGTTTTATCTAAGAAACGTTGAATAACAAATTATTATTTTTTTATTTTATGTTTTGTAGTTGGGAGTGCCACGATTTTACATTTTATTTCGTATTGTTATTATTATTTTTTTTTTTTTGTTTTGCTTTTCTGTTATGTGATTGTGAATTTTAATTTCCTTCCGACTTTTGCTTTGGTGGAAAATGTCTTTTTTTTTTTTTGCTTTATTAATTTATTGTTTTTGTGTTGAAGTGCTGACCATAAATTGTTTGTTGTGGTGTTAGCTGGCGGGTGGTGCAGAGTTATACGACTTGTACCTTGGTCGTTCTGTATTTAGCCGCAGTGTATTTATAATTTATTGTATTATATTTTATTTTATTCTTTTATCATATTTCACTTATGTCAGACAATGACTCTTTTTTTTCTGCGATTGAATCTGCTGCCACTTCAAGTGACTCAAGTTTTTGCTCTCTTGGCGAAACTCTTGGTGACTTTCTACAACGCACATTTAATGACGAGTCTGGTCGGTTGGTGAATGTTTGTCATGTTAACGCTCAAAGCATTGCCAGTCACTACAGCGAGCTGTACGATGCATTCAATAATAGCAACGTTCACGCCATCCTGATCTCTGAATCATGGCTCAAGCCACATCTTCTGTCCACTACATACCCTCTCACTGGATACGTACTTATACGAAATGATCGGATTGGTAAGGGAGGGGGTGGCGTGGCCATATACCTACGCAGTGACTTCCCTTACAAAATAATTGCTTCTTCCTCTTCAAGCTATTCGGCATCTGCTGAGTATATCTTTCTTGAAGTTTGCATCAAAGGAGCCAAAACTGTTATAGGTGTTGTCTACTGTCCCCCCACTGTCGATTACTTCACTGAATTCGAATCAGTACTAGAATCCTTGGGTTCAGAGTATGCACATCATATCATCATGGGCGATTTTAATACAAACCTCCTAGCTCAAAGTTCCCCTCGATCCCGTAAGCTTCTCCACCTTGTCGAGTCAGCTAGTCTGCACGTGCTACCCCTCCAACCTACTCACCACAACACTGCGGGCAATGATACCTGGCTCGACCTTATCCTTACCTCGAATCCTTCCCTTGTCTCCTCCCATGGTCAACATGACGCTCCTGGTTTTTCCCATCATGATTTGATTTTTCTTTCCTATATCCTTAAACCTCCGAAACCTAAACCCAGGGTTATGCATAGGCGTTGTTTTGCGAGGATGGACGTTGAGAAGCTTCAAAACGATGCGTCTAGGATTGATTGGGAGACTTTGACTGAGGCCACTTCGGTTGACGACAAGGTTACGATTTTCAATGATGTTGTAGTCAACCTTTACAACATCCACGCTCCCGTCAGGAAAGTGAAATTGAAACGTCCTCCTGCACCTTGGATGACAAGAGGTATTCAGATGGCCATGCGACGCAGGGACCGTGCTTTCCGTAAATATAGAAGGGACCGTACTGATGAGAACTGGACGCTATTTAAGGCATCAAGGAATAGATGCAACCAGATGATACGCAATGCTAAACGCCGCCACATTCTGGAAAATATCTCCTCTTCCTCTTCTGCCGATATTTGGAAATTCCTTGGAACACTAGGTATCGGCAAACCGCGACATTTAGACCTTCCCAATTCTATCGACTTAGACGATCTCAACCGCCATTTCTGCACAGTTCCTACCATGGATCGTCTCACAAAACAGGAAACTCTATCTCTGATCTCTGGTCTAACGCGCCCTCATATTGATCCTTTTCGTTTCGTTCCAGTTGCGCCGGGGGAGGTCAAAAAGATCATACTCTCCATCAAATCCAATGCAGTAGGATGTGATAATATCACTCGTGGTATGATCATAACTATTTTGGATCACCTCCTACCTGCCATCACCCATATTATTAATTTTTCTTTGTACACTGGAGAATTCCCATCCTTGTGGCGTAAAGCCCATGTTCGTCCTTTACCTAAAGTCCCCAATCCCACTCTTCCAACTCACTTTCGCCCAATTTCTATTCTTCCCTTCCTTTCCAAAGTGCTTGAGGCCTGTGTCCATAAACAATTCTCTGGCTTTGTGCAGTGCAATTCACTGATAAGTCCCCTACAATCTGGGTTTAGGACCGGGCACAGCACTGTATCCGCCCTCCTTAAAGTGACTGGCGATGTAAGGGCAGGACTGGAAGACACCAAAGTCACTGTTCTAGTGTTGGTCGATTTCTCGAATGCCTTCAATACCGTCAGTCACGACATCCTATTAGCCATTCTGTCCTATGTGATGGTCTCTCCCACTGCGCTGGAATGGTTCGCTTCTTACCTTCAGGAACGTCAGCAGTCGGTGCACGATGGGAATTCATCATCTAACTGGTGTGATCTAGGAACTGGCGTTCCTCAAGGCGGCATTCTTTCTCCTCTTCTATTTTCTATTTTTATTAATCTCATTACCTCCGAACTTCAGTGTGCGTATCATCTGTATGCAGACGACCTGCAGTTGTACTGTCAAGGGAAGGTCGATGAAATACCTGACATCATCGATAAATTAAATAGGGACTTAATGGCCATTAAAACCTGGTCTGGTAGATTTGGGGTTACAGTTAACCCCAACAAGTGTCAGGCGATCATAATTGGGAGTTCTCGAAGCATCGCTAAACTGGATAGTGCAACTTTGCCACCTGTTCTGTTCGACAGTATGATTGTTCCATTTAGCACTGACGTAAAGGATCTAGGCTTGCGTATCGATAGTACTTTAAATTGGCGTGCTCAAGTTGCTAGCGTCAGTCAGAAGGTTACGGGAACGCTGCGGACTCTGTATCGCTTGAAAAATTTGTTACCATCTAACACGAAGACAATGCTTGTGCAGACCCTAATTTTTCCCATTATCGATTATGGTGACGTGTGCTACTATGACCTGAATGCAGATCTACTCAACAAACTTGACCGCCTTCTAAATTACTGCATTCGATTCGTTTTCAATTTACGCAAATATGATCATGTCTCTGCGCACCGCTCACTTCTAAAGTGGTTGCCCATACGCCAGCGCAGAGAGCAAAGGGCGCTAACTACCTTGTTCTCTTTTCTTAACTCTCCCAATACCCCTAGCTATCTAGCCCCTCATTTCCAATACATTTGTGCCAATCACGGAAGAAACCTACGCTCATCCCATAATCGTCTTCTTCACTGTCCGTCTCACTGTACTGACTTCATTCACCGTTCCTTTTTCATACAAGCTATTTCTTTGTGGAATGCTCTACCCCAGGAAATTAGGATGGCAACCAACCGATTAACCTTCAAAGTTAAGGTTCGCGAGCACATTCGTAAGAAGTTGGCAGTAGTATCGTCATAGAGTTAATTTTTTTTTTTTTTTTTTTACTCATTATCTGTTTGCATCAACTGTAGTATTTTTATGTAGGTATAAGTTTATTAATTTGAGTATATATTATAGCATTGTATTGTATGTATAGTTTATATATTATCTTTGTAGTAATATTAATCGCGTTTTTGTTTATTTTTATTTTTTTTCTCTCTTTCGTACGGCACCTACCACACTTATTCTCTGCATCACCCTAAGGTTGACTGGTAGAAAATGCCTAAGGCATTAAGTCCGCCTCTGTACATTTGTGTGCGTAAAGTATAAATAAATAAATAAATCTCTATTTTCTATGCACCTCTCACGTATCTCTTCTTCATGTAAATGTGAGGACCATGTAGATCGCCATATTAAGGTCTCATTTCTATTAGTCTGGCAGTTTTGTTATTTATGCGACCTACCCAAATGTCCTTACTTTAGTATTGTTCGTCAAATCGTTGAGCTCCTTAAAGTTCTAAGTTTGAGCTACACGGTAACTGACAAATGCTTGCACTGTCTGGACAGGTCCACTCATATTTTTGTGACACTTTCCTCAAAGGGCTACCTCAGACATTAACCTACATGGTTCTCATATGATTGACCAGGACGGATTGTATGGACTTAAAAAGAGACTTTGACCTCTGAGTTTGTTTCGGTTTTTTCTCAGGGTACTCGGCTAGGAAGCACCATTGCAGCCTCATCTAGCTTAAATGACCAAAAAGATTGAATGTTTAAATGTGTTGTGTCGTGATTTTGAAGTTCGCCTCTGTACAAGTGTTACATGAATGATTAAACAATTAAAATGGCATATCCCTGAACCAAAAACTTCGAAGATTTGTGACATCAGCTAACTTGCACTTTGCCCGCGTAGTTGATAAAAGCCCACTCTTTCTCAGAAAGAGGAGGACTGTGTCCCATCAGAGCGAAATGCTGTTCGATTTTTGGACGTTAAGTCGTGAAGCTCAAGGCCATTCGCGATGAAGAATTATTGTGGACGTCCTTTTCCGCAGCTAGACATAGGTACCCCGTCGATGAGGCGCGTCGTGTTACATTCTCGCCGCAAGGAAGACGGGGCCCCATAGGGTCAGACCCTGCTCGGTTTTCGGATTTTTTTTTTCTTGTTCTTTTTTTCTCTTTTTATTATTACAATATTTGTAAATATGTGAGTACCATGGGCATGAGATATTTAGAAGTTTACCTCTGCTGGTAATACTTTGTTCTATAACTAGTATACTTGGTGCATTGTCCTCACATATATGAAGTATTTTTTGTATTACCAAATATTGTAAAATATTGATTTGAAAAGAGTAACTATGGAGTTTCTTGCCTGTTCTTCTCCATAAGAATCTACCTTTGCGAATGGACGCTAGAGTCACTTATAATTTTTATTGATGACGTTCAAAAGTGCCGTTAATGGCCTAATTGAAATAAACGTTTTGAGTTTGAGTTTGTTCGAAAGAGTCACCGCGGCCCTGGAACGCTAAGGAACACGGGTGGGTTTTTGTCAGTAAGAGTCTGACGCTCCCTTCCGTTCCACCCAGAGCGGAAGAAGTCATTTGATGATTTCCCATCCAGAAAAAAAAACTAGACATAGGAGTATACCTACACTAAATGGAAGTCAATATTTTAAATTTTTTTAGACATTTTTTTAGGTATTTGTCAAAATTGGCGTAAATTTCTTACTTGCTTCTTTTTTTAATGTTTTTTTTTTTTTCTATTGATAGGCACGCTTGTGACCACTATCTCACCTGATGGTACGCGATGATGTGGTCGAAGATAAAGCACCTATAAATAACCATTTATATTCGTAACTAGCTGTTGCCCGCGACTTCGTCCCCGTGGAATCCCCGATTAAACATTCTTTATCGCTGCTCCGCTCCTATTGGCTGAAGCGTGATGATATATAGCCTAAAGCCTTCCTCGATAAATGGTCTATTCAACCCAAAAATAATTTTTCAATTCGAACCAGTAGTTCCTGAGATTAGCGCATTCAAACAAACAAACAAGCAAACAAACTCGTCAGCTTTATAATATTAATACCTATAGATGAGTAAACACTTACATTCACTAGCATTTGCGTAGTTACCGATCAGGAAACCAAAGTCATAGGGGCTGTAATAGAAAAATGGTAAGAATAATATATATATACACCCCTAGTTTTTAATTAGTACAAAAAAACGTAGGGCTCTATCCATACCCGTTACTGATCATCATATTTGTGTAAAAATAAAATCTTAAAATTGTCAACGTAGTTTTTTTCAGAACTGGTAAATTCATAATAGAATCAACATTCATAACAATTGCTACTAGAAAATACTACGCGCAGTGTTTTTCCATTTTAATCGTCATTTATTCATTCATAAATCAATAGCCTGTACAATATTTTCATAAGTTAAGTGACATTTTGGGATATAAAAAAACGCTATTAACTTTGCTGTTTATGAACATGATTTTTTGAGACTTTTCTTAAATAATAACAAGACCTTTTTTAATAAGCCCTTAAAGTTTTTGTACTAATTAAAAACTAGGGGTGTGTATACATTTTTTAAATTATAATTTAAGAGGCGCTACGAGCTCTACTGTGTACTTTCGTAAAGTTTTTTTTTTTGTATTTGACGGGACCACTCGCAATTCAACACTTTAAAGCTGGTTACTGCTTAACCGGTCTTTCCTGTGGTGACCTCACATGAATTTAAGGCTGCTAGGGTTGCGGAATTTGTTTGAATGAGTCACCGCGGCCCTGGAACGCAAAGAGACCACTAGAAGGATCACGGGTGGGTTCTAGTCAGTAAGAGTCTGACACTCCCTTCCGCTCCGCCCAGAGCGGGAGAAGTCATTCGATGATTTCCCATCCAAATAAAAGGGGGCTCCCATACAAGAGACATGGATTTTTGCCGTTTTTATAGATATTGGTACGGAACCCTTCGTGCCATTATTTGGTCTCCCACTCCCTCTCCATTCATCCACATTAATATTCATTACCCTGTTCATTATTTGCGTTTCATCCTCATGTGTAGACTCAAACATTCTTGTTTTTTTAATGGTTTATTCTAAACCAAAAACCTGTTATTTTTGTACTTCATAAATGGAAAAATATGCAAATCTACCTGTTATTTTTAAGACCCTGCAAATATTTATAATTTGATGTATACTGATGTTTTACATAAAATATATTTTATTCTTTCTTGCTTAGAGAGCATTGGTGGCCGAGTGGTAACGGCCCCGACTTACGAATTGTAGGTCGCATTACTTTGTGTAATTATTTACATCACCACTGCAGCTCTCCAAACGGTGAAGGAAAACATCGCGAGGGAACCGGCATGTCCTACCTAGAACCAATAATTCGAAGACATGTGACATTCAGCAACCCGCATTGGGCCCGCGTGCTGGATTACGGCCCATTCCCTCTCCTAGAGAGGAGGCCTGTGTCCCAGCAGTGGGAACATTGAAAGGCGGATTATTAAAGATTAAGATTATGATAATGGCAGAGATTACTATTATATTGTGTTCTATTCTATTATATCCTAATCTGTTCTGTTCTGTTCTGTTCTATTCTATTCTATTCTATTCTATTCTATTCTATTCTATTCTATTCTATTCTATTCTATTCTATTCTATTCTATTCTATTCTATTCTATTCTATTCTATTCTATTCTATTCTATTCTATTCTATTCTATTCTATTCTATTCTATTCTATTCTATTCTATTCTATTCTATTCTATTCTATTCTATTCTATTCTATTCTATTCTATTCTATTCTATTCTATTCTATTCTATTCTATTCTATTCTATTCTATTCTATTCTATTCTATTCTATTCTATTCTATTCTATTCTATTCTATTCTATTCTATTCTATTCTATATTGTATGAAGCCGGGGCGGGTTGCTAGTATAGAATAAATCCCATCCAAATTCAATAGTTTCCATAAAATCTGTGTTTTATTAAAAAAACATTTTACAATCTTACGGCGTTTACAATTATATTATACTAGCAGCGCCCCGCGGTTTCACCCGCGTTTTCCCGTTCCCGTGGGAATACGGGGATAAAATATAGCCTATGTTACTCAGGGTGAATGTAGCTTTCTAATGGTGAAAGAATTTTTGAAACCGGTCTGGTAGTAGTTTTTGAGTTTATTCGTTAATCTCATTCTTATATATAAAATTCTCGTGTCACAATGTTAGTTACCATACTCCTCCGAAACGGCTTGACCGACTTTTATGAAATTTTATATGCATATTCAGTAGGTCTGAGAATCGGCCAACATCTATTTTTCATACCCCTAAGTGATAAGGGATCCACCCCTCACATTTTTTATTTTATTTTATGTACATATGTATATGTATATGGCAAAACAACGTTTGCTGGGTCAGCTAGTATTAGTATAGATATAGATTATAGGCTCGGTCCTCAGCTTAGAAATAAGGGTTCTTTTATAAGCGTTTGTGTACGGAATCCACAAAATCTCACCTTTCTTCAACGGCCCGACAGTCAGGACAGCATACGATTGGCTTCAAAACGTTGTATGAACAAAACTGAAATGAAAATAACAATAATATTTAGCTCATCCAACTATCCAGCAGAATATCAGCGTCAGGTAGACTGCCTGGCACATGTTGAGCTGGACTCCCATTCGGTACAATTTGAAGACACGAACCGCACAAGAATTTTGCCTTGTAACTTTTTTATTTTAAGGACGGAGGTAGTTTGTATTTTAAATAATTCCTTATTTAGCACAGTTTATTTAATAGTTTATTCTTAGTGTTCCTCGTTTTCTTTTTTTATGTACCTCTGCTCATTTTTAATGTTCTTATTTACATGTTTCTTTTTTTTTCTGTTTTTATAATTTATGTTTTTGCTTTTGTGATGTGTCTTCTTGTATTGTACTGAATAAATGTTTTATCTATCTATCCTGTAATTTAATTTACGGATTTTCAGAAGCCAGGAAATCTGACACCAGTCTTGCCAAGAAGTACCGTGTTACCCAGTTAATAATGATAAATGATAAATCTTTATTTTGTAAGTACACTTTTGCATGTCAATCTTTTTCGGCTGATATAAAAACTAGAAGAGGCCGGTGTTTCCTAGCTGGCTACCCTGAGAAGAAACACCGAAACAAACTCAGAGGTCAAGGTCTCTTTTGAAGTCCATACAATTGTACTGGTCAAATCATATGAGAACCATGTAGGTTGGTGTCTCTGTCTGAAGTGGTCTTTTGAGGAAAGCATTATCGGAATTCCGATATTCATTTTTTTTTTTAATTTAAACTAATCTGTGGAACTTTCCACAAGCTGTTAGACAGATGGCCTTCGCGATATATATTACGATTCAAATATCGTATATTTTTATTCGTGTTTAATTATAATTGTGTGATAAACAAGCCTTGTGGATTTTATGGTTTAAAATGTTTAATTAGAGTAATAAGGAAGATAGATGACCATATTAATTTGTTACTAAAAATGATTATAATCAGCCTTTTAACGTTCCCACTGCTGAGACACCGGCCTCCTCTCTAGGAGAGGAAATGGGCCGTAATCCAAAGTCAAAGTCAAAGTCAAAGTCAATTCATTTATTTCAACTAGACCATTAACGGCACTTTTGAACGTCAAAACATTTGAAAAATAAAAATAATTATAGTGACTCTAGTTGTCCATTCGCAAAAAGTAGATTCTTATGGAGAAGAACGGACAAGAAACTCCATAGTTACTCTTTTCAAATATGTATAAGTTTTACAATACTTTGTATACATTAGCCAATTGGTTATATGTGAGGACGATGCACCCGAATAAAACTAAGTACTATACTATTAACAGGTACAACAAAGAAATAACAGCAGAGGTAAAATTAATAAATTTGCTAGTCAGGGGCATAGTACTCACATATTTACAATTTTTTAATCCTTGTTTTATATAATTACCAACAATGAATCAGTGTGTGTTAAATTAACTATAAAAGATCAGTAACACCGTACAGACAGACAAGTTTGGCTTTGTCTAATACACCCAATATTGTCCTATGGAGCAGGACCAGCATGTTTCCAAGCATTCTTATCTTGAATATAATCATCTAGCTTGTAGTATGCTTGTTTACAAAGAGTGCTTTTAACATAGGTTTTAAATTTCCTTTCATTTAATTCTAATATGTCACAAGGTATTTTGTTGTAACATTTAACACTGTACCCCATGAAAGATGTACGTACTTTAGCTAATCTATATAATGGTTGATCTAATTTATTTCTATTTCTAGTATTAAAATTATGTCTATCACTAATTTTGCTAAAGAGATGTCGATTTTTCCTCACATACACAATATTTTCATATATGAATTGACAAGGGACTGTCATAATATCATGTCATAATATCCACCACGCGGGTCCAGTGCGGGTTGTTGAATGTCACATGTCTTCGAATTTTCGGTTCTAGGACATGCCGTTTTCCCCACGATGTTTTCCTTCACCGTTTTGAGAGCAGTGGAGGTATAAATAATTACACAAATTAATGCGCCTGGCTGGGTCTGAACCCGCGACCTACAATTTGTAAGTCGGGGCTGTTATCACTCGGCCACCACTGTTCCTGATATAATGACACCAATGGCTCCTGATAAAAATGATTAAAAGACTGATATAGTAATAAATCTTTTTTGGTTTGAAACAAACTTTAAAAGTTACCCGTTCCGGAATTCCGGAATCAGATCTCCAGTATTGGAACTCAGTTCCAGAATAGAAAACGTTGCGATAGTCTTGGTACGGCTGTTGATTTAAAGCTTGATTTGTATTATCTTTGTCAGTCATTGTGGATAGTCAAAACCCGGGTAATCAACCACCAGTAATTGCGGAGGAGTACTTAGTATATTTTGCTGCTTAGGTTACTGGTGTGGGTTGCGGACTTCAAAAGAGTCACCGCGACCCTAGAACGTGGCAGGCACTAGAAGGATCACGGGTGGGTTTTAGTCAGTAAGAGTCTGACACTCCCTTCCACTCTACCCAGAGCCGGAGAAGTCATTTAATGACTTCCCATCTAGATTACATAATACACAGTTGTTTTTATACATCTAGAATTTATATATGAAAAACCGTTGGTCCCGGCTGTCATTTGTAAATCTTTGGCAGTCGTTACGGATTGTTAGAAGCCAGAAAATCTGTCTCCAGTCTTGCCAAGATGTATCGTGTTACCCGGTTGATGGATTTTTGAGGTCTGGTAGGCAGCGCTCCACGTAAAATACTGGTATTCAGCTGAATCCGGTTTGAATGGAAGCTGACCCCAATATAGTTGGAAAAAGGCTAGGCAGATATATGAAAAACCCTTATTTTAATACCTATATAGAGTTCACCCCTACCACATGTTTATTTATATTTATTATAAATACGACAACATAAAAAAACACAAACAAAAACACAACCGCGTTATTATTATCATGTATGTTTATTGGTAACACTACTCAAACCATTCACGGCCTCTATAATGTTTAAATTATGAGGTCGGATGGTGTCGGCGATCTGCTCCTGCGCACCTAAGTATGGCATGGTGATAACATGACATCGTCCACGTGCTGGCCTTTTGCGCAGGCCCGCGCGTGGACGACATTTACTTTCGAGGTTAGTCAGTCAAGGACTGCGCCGCTACCCGCCTGCGCCCGCGCATCGTCTACCAATTTTATCTACGAACTTTATTTCTTTATCTAAATAACGTGAATTGTTGATGAGAACTGCTTTAGTGTTGTGCCTGTTGTGTGTGTTCTCTCCCAATACTCCTTCTGTGCTGCGTACATTAAATTGTAAGTGTTGAACTGTAACTTTTTTCTATACACCGTCCACTTACAGAAGCTTTACTTAAAGAAAACGTTCCAGTTTGTGATGCTGAATTTAAATTCCAACTTGTCTCTTCTACTGATATTTTAAAAACGTTTAATTCACTGAATGTTAAAAAGACTGCAGAGCCATGGGGTAGTTTTGTTGACCTTTCTAAGTTTATAATACGCATTGTAGCATCTACTTTAGCTGTTATTTTTAATTTATGTATAGACCGTGGTGAGTTTCCTGATCTAATGAAATATAATAAAATAATACCTTTATTTAAACCGGGGAGTATATCAGACCCTTCCAATTATAGACCTATCTCAGTGCTAACTACTTTTAGTAAATTTTTGATAAACTTATTTTAAATCAAATGCCTTTACTTTTGATTTAAAACAAGATTCTAAAAAATATGTTTATTAAAATATCTTTATAATTTAATAAACATATTTTTTTTACATAATAAGCAGTTTGGTTTTACAAGGGGTCGTTCAACAACTGATGCCACTGTTGAACTTCTAGGACACATTTATAATGCATTGAAGGACAAATGGGATGCTTTGGGTATTTTTGCGATTTGTCCAAGGCGTTTGATTGCGTTCTCCATGACACAATGATCAGGAAATTACACTATTACGGAATCAGGAACGCCTCTCTGGATCGTCTTACTTCATACTTGAGTGATAGGATTCAGAGAGTTGATGTCAATGGTAAAAGATTTCCTGGATCTGTAGTCAGTATGGGGGTCTCCCAGGGCTCAATTTTAGGTCGCTTCCTGTTTCTCATTTATGTTAATGACTTGCAGTACCTCATAAAAGATAAACACGATATAGTGTTATTTGCAGACGACACATCGCTTTTGTTTAAACTAAAATGTCAGCAGATGGTTACTGACGATGTAAATAGTACCCTTGCAACTGTAGTAAACTGGTTTAATGTTAATAATCTTCTTTTAAGCGAGGAAAAGACAAATGCATAAAGCATAAAGTTTACATTACCCCATGTGAGACAAGTGAACACTGTTGTATCGATAAAGGGTGAATAGTTGAAACCCCAAGATACCACAGTGTTCTTAGGCATTGCTTTGGATGCGAAGCTTCTGTAGACAAACTGCCAAAAAAGCTTAGTTCTGCAGCATATGCAGTTAGAAAAATTCGTAGCTTCACTGATTTCGAGACGGCCCGTTTATATGATACATATACTTTAGTTACTTTCATAGTGTGATGTCATATTGCTTTCTGTTGTGGGGAAAAGCCGCCGATTTTCAGACAATATTTGTCTTTAAAAAGGGGTATTCGTGCAATTTATATGTATATTAAATCCCAAATTTAAATAGGTTATTATTATGGTTTTCATAAAGAAATATACTGAAAGCCACAGCTTTCAATATATTTATGAAAACCTCTTGTATGCACATAAAATATTAATCTGTTTAAAAAATACAGTGATATCGATAGCATAAATACTAAGAGTCAAACACAATTATGTCTTTTCTAAAACCAGGCTCAAAAAAAAGGTGGTTCGTTTCGATGCCAATGTATACATTTTTATAATAAACTTCCTAGCCTCATTCAAAAACTAAGCAGAAATAAATTAAAATTATTTATTTATAAAACGTAAGCTATGCCAGAAAGCTTTTTATACAGTTAAAGATTATCTTGAGGACAAGAAGGCTTGGGTTTGAGCTGCTTCAGTTTTGTACACGGCCCAAAGTTTTAATGTTCTTTTTTCTCTTTTGTGCGCTTTTATTTCATATTTTTATATTTATTCAATTTGACAATTTTATGTTTTTATTTACTTTTGACATGAATGTTTACCTTTATAAATATTATTTTTATTTTATTACAATTTCTTCCTTCTTTTTTCTTTCACTTGCCAAGGTTGGTCTGTGGATGGGTGACCATCTTAACACACCGAGTTTCCTCCGTGCCTCGGAAAGCATGTTAAGCCGTTGGTCCCGGCTGTCATTTGTAGATCTTTATCTTTGCACAAAGTAATGCGCCTGGCTGGGTTTGAACCCGCTACTTACAATTCGTGAGTCGAGGCCGTTACCACTTGGCCACCACTGCTCCAAATCCTCTAATATATGTATAAAATTTAAAATTATAATTTTAAGGCCCAATGTGAACAAACCAAGGTTATTTAAAAAAAATCCAAGTTATTTTCAGCCCGGTGTCATTATGTATGGAATATTGCGCAAGCCGGTATTAGAATAAATATTAATTACCCGTTTCTTTTTGAAGGTCGATACAAGCATTGAGAAGCAAAGCGTCGTATATCGAATAACAAAATGCTCAAAAATCATCTCTATAGATATGGAAATGAAAACGGAAGAGTTCCAGCTCATCTCAATGTCGCCAAAGAAGTTTATGATAACATGGTTAAAAATAAGCACATAGTAGCTTTGGTGAGTCATCTTTTTACTTATACATTTTGACAGCAGACTTGCTGTGGGTATTTTTTCCAAACCATTTACTACTTCTTTTCGAGTCGATAGTTAACTCTTTAGATTTTTTGGGCTCAGGAGGTGGTTACGTTAATTGCAGCGTCGGTAGCCCTATTCCCTAAAGTACAGGGCCTCAAGTCTGCTATAACAATAGTGTCAGAATGGTATGTCATTGATTTCATAATGCTTGATTTTTACAAGTTTGGTAATCTTTTAATATAAAAGCGTCACTATGACTTTCCAATGGTCAACCACTGACACTCCATGGAAATAAATGGCATAGAACGGTAATCTCGAACATAATGACAAATGAACGACAGACGTATGCGGTAATCTGATAAAATTTTGACAGTTCCTTTGGTCAGTGACCTACCATTAGAACTTCATTGTGCAGTCATTGCTTTTAATAGCTCGGTTATCAAAAAGTATTACGAGACCATTGACCGACCAATGATCGACCAATAAGAATTTAGCAGATTACAAACTTATAGCAAAATTAGGATCGTGTGGGAATGACAAATTTATAAAAATAGCAGACTTGGGGCCCTGGAGCATGGGCAATCGGGCACTCCAGCGTGTGGCTCATGTTCTGATCAGGAGCGCCGCACTCACATTGAGTATCCGGCGGGTCTATGAAACCCCATTGCGCCAGGTTGTGCTTGCAGCGGCCTACCTGGGTGCGCTACCGATTCAGTGCCTTCCATAAAGGCCACTGCAGATCACGTCTAGATGGTGTATGTTCCTGGGGTTGCAAGTAGTCGGGTGCTGGTGAAAGATGTTCTTCCGACAGCCTGGTTTTCGCATTAGGTGGACGGTCTTGGATGGCCTCTGTGCAACGAAGAAAATTCTTCCTGACTCAATCAATTCTTCTGGCTCTTAAGCCTACCCAGGGCCCCAAGTCTGCTATTTTTATAAATGCATCATTCCAACACGATCCCATTGACATTTTGCTAAAAGTTCGTAATCTGCTAAATTCTAATAGTCAAAGCTCAAAGCTCAACTATTTTTCTAGAGGGGCCTAGTTGTTATCAAAAGGCGAGCCGCCCACAGCTCGCCATCCGCAGGCCCGCGCCTACGGTGGCCCGAAATCTCCCTGCTATTACCGACACCCGAGGCGTCTTCTTCTGTTGTGGCGGCTGGGGCGTGAGGTTTACTTCTCCCGCGCGCGGTATTCCTCCTCCTTCTCTAGCATTACTGCTTCGCAGAAAGAGGTGACCGCTTCCCATGCCTCCTCGCTCCGGACCATGGATTGAACCAAGGCCAGAAGCGAGAGGTCACACTAGCTGGACCTAATAATCTTGGCCATATTTCTGTTTTAGATAAATGCTGACACAGATGAGCAAATGACATACGAGCAGATAGCACAAATGACAGCTAATGTCGCTCTCTCCCTCACTGGTATGGGCGTTAGAAAGGGAGAGGTAATGTGTGTCTGCAGTGAGAAGAATTTCGAGTATATGCCTACTGTGATAGGAATTATAAGCGCAGGCGCAACTTTTTGTCCAATTGATCCGACTTTTGGCAGCTGTAAGTAGTTTTTAGTAAATTTAACACTTTATTTCAAAGGAGGCTCCAATCTCAAATTTGTTGTACGTTTAAGGTTATCAAATAAACTATTATTATTATTATTATTATTTATCTTATAAATATGTTAAATAAAACAATTCTTGTTAATTTTAAGCCGACTACCTTGACTCGAAACACCAAAACCAACTCAGAGAACAAAGTCTCTTTTAAAGTCTCTTAAAATGGTAAACATGTAATGCTTATGGAATCATAACCCGCACTTTTTATTTTTCACTTTTTCGTGGTACACCCCCCCCCCCCCCCCAAACGTACCAATCACATTGGTGTAAACAATAGAGAAACATGCGATTTCAGCAATCCCGAAAGATTTGCTATCATTTATTTAAGAGGTCCGTTTTTTGTCAGCTCTGTTGTTCATCAGATCTTTCCAAACTAGAAAGGGACCACCTTGAAATACTAAGATGCTCTTTCAAACCATCTTACACAATTATATTTTACAGTTTACATCTACAAGATCGAATGAGAACATCATCAATGTAGACTAAGCCACCCATTATTAGGGATAACTCAAATACTCGTCGTCAGATCTCAAAAAAAAAGGCCGCACGACAAGCAACTTTTAAATATAAAAATAATCATTAAAATCGGTACACCCAGTACAAAGTTATGAGCGAACACACACACACACAAAAAACCAGTCGAAATGAGAAACTCCTCCTTTTTTGGAGGCCGTTTAAAAATTTGATCGCTTTAGACCGAGAATTGGCTACCAGATGAACTAACCAAATATTCTTCCTCCGCAGTCGCTCTCCTCCATCGAATGAAGATAGTGAATCCACGCATCATGTTCTGTTCCCTCTCTGCGTACAAAACTCACAAGGCCACGTTTGAACAAGTCGGGAGCATCCAACACTACATTATATACGGGAACGAAACAGCAGATGGTACTACCCTCTTCAAGAACTTCCAGAAGGAGACCGCGGATCTCGAGGACTTCCAGCCAGTGCCTGTGAATGGATGGGAAGACGTGGCTGTCATCGTTTACTCATCAGGAACTACTGGTCTATCGAAAGGGATTCCTATTACGCATTTAGCAATGCTGTTGAATTCGCAGACTTTGATAACAGAGGAGTGAGTTTTATAACGTTATTATTATCCTATCCTATGTCCTCTCGTGGTTAAATATGACAGCCGCACGGGCCGATCTTCTAGGTTAAGCAACGCTTGCCGAGGTTGGTCTGTGGATGGATGAACATCTTAACATAACGAGACTTCTCCGTGCCTCGGAAAGCACGTTAAGCCGTTGGTCCCGGCTGTCATTTGGAGATCTTTGGCAGTCGTTACGGATTGTCAGAAGCCAGAAAATCTGACAGCAGTCTTGCCAAAAAGTACCGTGTTCCCCAGTTAATGGGTTGTGGAGGTCTGGTAGGCAGCCGCTTCACTTAAAATACTGGTATTCAGCTGAATTCGGCTTCACTGGGAGCCGACCCCAATGTAGTTGGGAAAAGGCTAGGCAGATGACATTATCCTATCCTACTAAGAACCAATCTGCTGAGCTATTTCCTAACTCAAATCAAAAGTCACTTATACAATTTTGTTTAGACTCAGCACTATTTGAATGACTAATTTATATTTACTTCTATACCTCTGGATCTACTAAACCGATTTTCAAAATTATTTCACCAATAGAAAGTTACGTAGTTATTGTGGAGTGTCATAGGCTATATTTTATCCGCGTATTGTCACGGGAACGGGAACAGTGCGGGTGAAACCACGGGGCGCTGCTAGTCTATACTATAATCTAGTCCCCTCTGGACGGAGCAGAAGGGAATATCAGACTCTTACTGACTAAAACCCATCCTTATTCCTCCTAATGCCCTTTGTCTTCCAAAGCCGCGGTGACTCTTTCGTACAAATTCCCCAATTCGCAACATCCTACGGCAAAAGTTATTCTATAAAGAATATATATATTATATATATTATTTTAAAAAAACGTTGCTCCACACTAAGAATTTCTCCTGTGTCGTGGGTGCGTTTACAAACATACAAACTCACATACACAAACAGCCAGACCCGGAACAACTATCTGTAGGCCATACAAATATTTGTTCCGTGCGGGAATCTAACCCACGACACGTAGCGCAGCAGCCAATCGCTCAACCACTGTGCCAACCGTGTCGTCGGATTATAAGTAAGATAAAGATAAGAATATAGAATAATATTCTTATCTATATTTTACTTTCATCTAAAAACTCGTTTCTTCTCAGGTTCAAGGGAGCTGGTTTTTACAACTCTAGAGAATTCTACCATTCATACGGCATAATGTACGGACTGGCCTGTCTAAGAACGGGTGTCGTCACTGTGTTCAACCGTAGTGGGGGGGAGAAGGCCTTGTTGGAAGCTATTCAGAAGTATAAGGTAAGTTACCGGAGCATGGTGGACATCACCTCATCATCTCATCCGGGGCCTCCGAAATGGTAGCAGTAGGAATTGTGGGGTTTTAGTCGGTAGAAGAATACAAGACATTTATTCGTCACAGACAACACAACAGTAACAGAGAGAAGATAGCTACATTCGGTACCAATAGCGCCATCTAGTATCGAGTAGCAGAACTAGTAAAGTCAAGAACCTTCGAGACTTTTCTATGCTAGAACATTCTAGAATTCGCGAACCCCAGTCAGTCGCGATTGATATGTACGCGATCTTTCTAGATCTTTCTACGATGGAAGGTTCTGGAATTAACCGGCGCCCTATATATCTATAAGGCTGGCACATGTACCGACCGGGTCCCTCCCCGACTTTTGCCTAACGAGCCAGCCCGCGCTGCTGAGCTATTAGCGTTAAATCCTCTAAATAATATCAACCAGACCCAGCCTGTCCCTTGCTGCCCTCCCTCAATGACCCCGCTAAGCCGAGGCCCGTGTCCCACAGGGGATGCCCTTAGAGGGCGGTCATTTAGTTATTAAGTAGTTTTAAGCCCTGGACCCTGGGCCTTAAATTCATTTGAGGCCACCACAGGAATAATCGGTTAAGCAGTAACCAGCCTTAGAGTGCTGAACTACGAGTGGACCAACCAAAAAAACCGACCGGGTCAGTATTGGATTAGCGATACAAGCTATAACTTCGAGAGCGATCTTCAAATGCGAACTCAAGTGATTAGTAGTGCGATTGTGTTTTATGATTAGTGTGTTTAAAGTTGTAATTAGTGTTGTGTAATTTAAGTGTTATTTTTAATCAAAGACAACAACAATTTTTTTTTTAATCAAAGTATAATATAAAAAAATTATATAAAAAGTTTATTTCAATTACAATGGGCATTTGGATACATAATATTGGAGATCTCCTTTTAAGCAAGGAATTGCTTGTATTAGGAGTCTCCGCGCTTCCACTTATCATTAATTACTATGCAATTGAAATGTAGACAAACGTACGTAATACTGACATGCAAGACTTAGAATACAAATAAAGATACAAGCGTTAAATTACCATTATACAGAAGGCACTGCAAAAGAATGAACGTTGTACAGGAGAATGAGGCCAAATCGCGCCAGTAAGTGTGATGCGGTGTGGTGTGGTGTGGTTATTTAATCGGCTGTTTTTAATGTCACGAACCTGAAACTCGTAAAGTATCATTGGAGGATTCTCCCACATCAAAAAGGCTACTCAGGAAGAGGTTACATCTTCTTTGTCCTCTCCTTCACCCATTATTTGGGGTCGTGTCTCTCAGGATATTCTATGCTGGGTTCTTGACTCTGGATATTGGCTTAACTTTTTTGGCTTAACAACCTTCTAAAGTCGACTGTATTTTTTGTGTGTGTTATTCCATTATTGATCAAGTCAAGTCAAGTCAAGTCAAAACGTTTATTTCAATTAGGCCATTAACGGCACTTTTGAACGTCATCAATAAAAATTGACATAAATTAAGTGACTCTAGCGTCCATTTGCAAAGGTAGATTCTTATGGAGAAGAACGGACAAGAAACTCCGAAGAAAGATCGAAGGTGTTATTCTTTTTAGTTAGATTCTTTTTATATTCGAAAGCTGTTCGTGTGGTCCCATTTAAATTTGAGTGAGATCTAACGACGATTATTTGAGTTATACCTAATAATGCGGGGCTTAGTTTACATTGATAATGTTCTTATTCCCTCTTGTCGATGTAAAATCAAAAAATAAAATTGTTTACGATGGTTTGGAAGAGCAACTTAGTATTTCAACGTGGTCCCTGTCTAGTTTGGTGAAGATCTGATGAAGAACAGAGATAGGAAACGAAACTCTTCAATAAATGATAGCAAATCTGTCGGGATAGCTGAAATCGCATGTTTGTTTAATGTTTACACCAATTTATACCACGTACGCTGTGAAGGGTATGTTTAGCTAGGACTGAACCACTAAAAAGTGAAAAACAAAAAACTTTTTACAAAAAAAATACAACCGATTCAATAAATAAATAAATAAACCGACTTCTACACAAAAAAAAATACAAAAAGTACAAAATATCTTTAATTTCGGAAGTCAGTGTTCAAAAACCATTTTGTACTTGTTGTTTTTTTTTTGTTTAGAAGTCGGTTGTATTTTTCAAATTTAGATCGGCAAGAGGAAATGAGAATATCATCAATGTAGTTGAAGCCACGCATTATTAGGGATAACTCAAATACTAGTCGTCAGATCTCAATCAAATTTAAATGGGACCACACGACAAGCACCAGCTTTCGAATACTAAAAAAAGTCACCAAAATCGGTACACCCAGTAAAGTTATGAGGTAACACACACAAAAAAAAAACAGTTGGCTTGTGAACCTCCTCCTTTTTTGGAAATCGGTTAAAAAATATAACTCTTCCTTACCTTTCAATTAAAGGTTGTCTTGAAAAGATCGCGTTTAGCGATAAGGCCGCCCATTGTGTCACCATAAGTAATGTTTTCTTTGTCTATATTTTCTGTAACTGGTATGGTGTACATAATAAAGAGTATTCTATTCTATTCTATTCTAAATTTCAGCTAAAAATCTTGCTACTGGTACCAGTGATCATTACAGAAATGATCAAGTCGACCATTTTTGATACTTATGACGCCAGTTCAGTGGAGTACATCATGACCTCGAGTACTTACCTCAGGGAGGAGGCTGTCAACGCCATTAGACAGAGGTAAGATTTAAAATATTAGATCCTAAGTTACTGCTTGTCAACTCTGAATTAATTATAGTCAAAGTCAAAGTCTCTTATTTGTGGTCATAGGTTAACAAAGATGGTGCTTAATAACAAATGTATCACTATGTCGTACAAATATTAGGTTTAATCTACATAAAAACATTAATACATAATAATAGAGAATAAAACAAAAACATAATAATAGAGAATTTGTCTAGATAGGAAAATAATCATTTGTTTTATGTTATCGCTGTGTCCATACGTGTTTCTCAAATAAAAATGGACACGTATTTTGTAAAAAAGGACGCGTATTTTGTAAAAACGGACGCATATTTTGTAAAAACGGACGCGTATTTTGTAAAACAAAAGTCCAATAATTGTGATAATCTGGAACTATTCATGAGTTTGTGGAGGTAGGTACTTACCTACTAAAACGCTTATTAAAACAAAAAAAAAAAACCGGTCCACCAGCCCGATGCCGGGAATGGCCGCTAGGAAATTTATAAAGATAAAGTGCATCAAAGTTTTCGTAGGGACTACTGACGTCACAATTTAGTAAAAGTAGTTAAAAGTGTATCAAAACAAAATAAATAAATAAAAACGCGACGTCACGCGAGCATTTTAACGCACTGTATCATCTCCAGTTAGGGGCCATTCATTTATTACGTAAGACGATTTAGGGGGGATGGGGGTCGACCATGTCTTATTTTTTCTTACAAGGGTGGGAGGGAGTCGCGCGCAAAGTTAAAGTGCTAAAGAAAAAAATATTAGAATCTTTGTAAGTACAAATTAACATTTCTAAAATCGTAACTTCGAAAAATATACATTTATAAAACAAACCAAACGTGTCTTAATTTTTTCCTCTAGATTCATACGTAATAAATATTAAAAAGTCAGGAGGGGGTCGCTTTATTCTTATATTTTCTTATAATAAGGGGGGAGGGGATCAAAAACCACCGCAAATAGTCTTACGTAATAAATGAATAGCGCCTTATTGGTTTGTAGAGACCATTTAGGCAATCGATGATATAAATTACTGGTATTCAGCTGAATCCGGTACTTTGATATTTCAGGGTACCAAATCTAGTATCAGTTCTGCAGCTGTATGGTATGTCTGAATGTGGCTGCATTTGCACAGAGCTGGGCTGCCCCAAGGGTTCGAAGCCAGGTAGCTCTGGTATGCCTTGCTATGGATTCGTGATTAAAGTAAGTTATTTAAACCTTCTCAATTCTGTTATGTGGTAACACCTTATAGATAGATATCATCACCCGCTTGTCAGTTTTTTACAGATTGTACTTCCGCGAGTGTGCCCATGAACTCCACGACCTCATCCCACTGGCCCCCTTCTACAATAGGACATCTAGACGCACTGTAGGTTACCATCCCTACCTTGTCGCTATTCCACCAATTCGCACCAAGTGTTTCCAATCGTCTTTTGTAATACGCACAGCAAAGGAGTGGAACTCTCTGCCTGCGTCTGTGTTTCCGAACGCATTCAACTCTAATCTCTTCAAAGTTAGAGTGAACAGGCTTCTTCTGGGTAAGCTCATTCCATCGTCGGCTTTGTCTCTGTCACCTTTTTTTTTCTGTATTGGAATTCATCAAATGACTTCTCCCGCTCTGGGCGGAGCGGAAGGGAGTGTCAGACTCTTACTGGCTAAAACCCACCCGTGATCCTCCTTGTGCCCTTTGCGTGCCAGGGCCGCGGTGACTCTTTCGAACAAATTCCGCAACCCTAGCCTAGCAGGCACTGACCCTATGGGGCCCCGTCTTCGTTGCTGACGGCTCTTTGAGGCGCGCGTGGGACACGACGCGTCGTCGACTCGGGCCTGGTTGCTATCGGACGGCGAGCCACCCATAGCTCGCCGTCCGCAGGCCCGCGCCTACGGTGGTCGGGAATCGCCCTACGTTTCCCGACGCCCGGGGCGTCTTCTGTTGAGATATCGTCGCCTGCTTGTCAGTCTTCTACAGATTGTACTTTGGTGATTGAGTGAATTCTGTACCGCGTCACTTAAAATGAAAAAGTTTATCATGAATCTCATTTTCTTTTTCATAATTTTAATGTAATTATTTTCTATACTCAGGTAGTGGATTTGAAAACCAGGGAACCTTTGGGTCCGTACCAGCGAGGAGAGATCTGTGTCAATGGACCAAGTGTTATGAAAGGTACCTACATTTTTTTAGGGTCATTTTGATATATCAGTTATACGGGTTATATGAGTTCATATAATTTATTGTTTTTTATTTTTGATGACTATATAGGTCAATTTGTTTTTACTTTATTGACTCAATCTACTCTTTACAATGTTTTATAGTGAATTGAGTTATGATTTCCATGTTGGATAATTATTATTTTTTCCTATCTTTGGCATGTAATGACTTTGCATACCTACTATTGTATAAATTCAAGTTCTTAAAACGCAACAGACAGATGTGTTGCTGGGGAGTTTGTTGCGCCACTTCTTCTTCCCAACTAAAACACTAGGAAGTGGTGACGGGTGGGCGTTTTGGGGGACTGTCTTTATGTAAAATTTGACGTTCAAAAAGTGCTGTCTCAGCCTAGTTTGAATAAATGACTTTTGGTTTTGATTTTTGTTGCCTGTTCGTCCGTGCGCCGGTATAAGTATATATAGGTATATTACTTACCAAATTTCATAGTTCAACGGAGAGTAACTTAAATAAATTAATTCCTTTATGAGTGTCAAAATATACCGTTTTCGCGGCATAAACAGTCTCATCGGTATTTATTTTTCTAGTAGATTTGTTTTTTTATTTTTTGTTTGTTTTGTGCGAGACCCAAATAAACATTTTTCTTTCTTTCTTTTTCTTTCTTCTTTATCCTTTTATTTTAACTGAAGTTCCGTTTTTTCCTTTTGAAGGTACGGAAAGGTAAAAATGAAAAATCTGCAGGCTGCATTCAAGATTACTGTCTTCCGGCAATTGATATTCATAATTATGTAAAACTAGCAGCGCCCCGCTGTTTTAACCAAGTAGTTCCCGTTTCCGTGGGAATATAGGGATAAAATATAGCCTATGTTACACAGGGTGAATGTAGCTTTCTAATGATGAAAGAATTTTTGAAATCTGTCCAGTAGTTTTTGAGTTTATTCGTTACATACAAAAATACAAATCTTTCCTCTTTATAATATTGTTACGAGCTTCGGGTTCGTTACAATAAAATCAGCCGATTAAATAACCAAAAAATAACACTTTAATTACGCAACACTAATTACACTATAAACTCACTAATTACAAAACACAATCGCACTATTAATCACTTGAGTTCGCAGTCGAAGATCGCTCTCGAAGTTCCATGCTTTATTAGTTCTGCTACTCGATACTAGATGGCGCTAGTAGTACCGAATGCAACTATCTTCGTTGTTTAATTCTGGCGCGCAACAAAATACTTGTAACTATAGATAAGGCTTAAAATTGTTTCTTCCAGCATACCTTAACAACGCGAACCCCGACTGTAAGGACGAGGAAGGGTTTCTGAAGACTGGCGACTTCGGCTACTATGATGAAGATGGATATTTCTTCATCGTCAACAGAATCAAGGAGCTGATCAAGTTTAACGACATGTCTGTGAGTATACCTACTACAAAAATGACCAATCTTTTTCTCGAATTTGAAACTACTTAGATGAGGCCGGATTCTCATATGACTTGACAAATACCGGAACACATAGGTACTTTAGTACCTATGTGTTCCGTTAGTGTCTCCGTGGCATAATTTGTGTAAAAGTAATCTGTACAGGGCCTATCAGAATACCAGCGCTGTGATATTTTCTTTTTTTAAATATCGCTGCATATGCTGAGATAGGAATAGGAACCTTTTTGGCCTCGCACACTTACATGTAGGTACACATTGATATAAAATTCTATAATTCTATCTATAGCATTTATTACTTTATTTTTCTAGTAGTTTTATTTTATTTTTTGTTTGTTTTGTGCGAGACCCAAATAAATATTTTTCTTTCTTTCTTTCTTTCAATACGGATTGCATGAAGTTTAAAAGAGACACTAAACTTGCAACCAATGGTGTAGGACAAAATATCATTCCAAAACGATCCCATTGACATTTTGCTAAAAGTTCGTAATCTGCTAAATTCATAATGCTCGATCATTGGTCGGTCAACGGTCTTGTACTTAATACTTTTTGATAACAGAGCTATTAAAAGCAGTGACTACACAATGACGTTCTAATGGTAGGTCACTGATCAAAGGAACTGTCAAAATTTTAGCAGATTACCGCATACGTCTGTCATTCATTTGTCATTAAGTATGTACGAGATTACCATTCTATGCCATTTCTTTCAATGGAGTATCAGTGGTTTGCCACTGGAAAGTCATAGTGATGCTTTTATATTAGTAGATTACCAGACTTGTAAAAATCAACCATTACGAAATCAGTGATAGACCATTCTGACACTATTGTAATAGCAGACTTGAGGCACTGTGACGTCACACGCCTCATTGCTTCGCTAGCGTCATCTGTCTGTTCCGAGTGCCGTCTTTAAAGTTTTTTTTTTTAAAGGAACACTCGCAGTTCAGCACACTAAGGCTGGTTACTGCTCAACCGGACAATATCTTTAAAGAACTCGCGCCGGCGCTTTTAAAGTGTCCACGCTATCTGCCCGTGTGTACAAGGTTATGGTTATTGCAAACATGATTATGCGAAATGAGAAGCTCAGTATAAGCCCTTCAATGTGAAAGATAATGCTTTATTACGCGATGGCGGAATCCTACATGCAGTATGGCCTTAGCAGTTATGGTCGAACTTATAAAACCTATCTTGATAGTGTTTACAAAATTCAACTTCAAATTAAAAAAAAATACAACCGACTTCTACAGAAAAAAAAAACAAAAAGTACAAAATAACTTTATTTTTGGAACTCGGTGTTTGTGGTTGCTTTTTCGTTTTTTGAACACCAACTTCGACTTCGATTTTGTACTTCTTAGTGAATTATTTTTATGATTTCCATGTTGGATGATTATTATTTTTTTCTACCTTTAAAGTTCTTAAAACGCAACACACAGATGTGTTGCTTGCTGGGCAGTTTGTTGCGCCACTTCTTCTTCCCAGCTAAAACACTAGGAAGCGGTGACGGGTGGGACTGTCTTTATGTAAAATTTGACGTTCAGAAAGTGCTGTCTCGCAGCTTAGTTTGAATACATGACTTTTGATTTTGATTTTGTAAAAAATTTTCCTCATTATCCTCAACTTCGTTTTCAGATAGCGTCAGCAGAATTAGAGTCTTTGCTTCTGCAGCACCCGTCAGTCCGCGAAGCTGGCGTGGTGGGTAAGCCGCACCCGAAGTACGGAGAGGTTCCTGTGGCTTTCATCGTGCTGCAGCCAGGATGTAGTGCGACTGAAGAGGATCTGGTCCAGCATGTGGATAGTGTATGGGTAAGCTGATGATTCCTCAAAATTATGGTCATACTGCTCTGCACTGCTCTCAAAACGGTGAAGGAAAACATCGTGAGGAAACCGGCATGTCCTAGAACCAAAAATTCAAAGACATGTGACATTCACCAACCCGCACTGGGCCCGCGTGGTGGATTACGGCCCATTCCCTCTCCTAGAGAGGAGGCCTGTGTCCCAGCAGTGGGAACACTGAAAAGGCTGATTATGCTTATGCTATTATGCTTTCACTACATGTCAAATACGAATACTCAGCTGCCCCCTAGCCAAGTTGATAATCTGCAATCGTAAACGCTAGTCGAAAACGAATCAAATGTATGGGAATTAAATCATCTCAACGTTAAGTCACGTGATTAGAACAAACGAATAGACAATTCGTAGCCAAGTTCACATCGTTCAAAATAATAGAATGTATTGTTATCGTTTCTACAATGTTCAACGCTACTTCCTTTGTTAAAATGTTTAAAAGTAATGGTTAAAACATTTAAATAGAGTTTAAACTTTAACCTGTTTGACGTTTGTAGGAACGCTCGTCATAGACTAAACAATAAGTCGTTGTTCTAAAGACATTGTAGAACGAGCGGCCGACTCAGGCGCGTCAACATGGCTACCAACTTATCGTTTTCTACAGTTGCTGACACCGAGGCGTTACCGATTGGAGAACGGAATGCGACACGAAACGTTTGTAACTTGGCTAAGGGCCTGGATTCTAGATCTGCTAGGGTTGCGAAATTTGTTCGAAAGAGTCACCGCGGCCCTGGAACGCGGCGGGCATTAGGAGGAACACGGCTGGGTTTTAGTCAGTAAGAGTCTGACACTCCCTTCCACTCAGCCCAGAGCGGGAGAAGTCATTTAATGATTTCCCATCTTTAGAAAAAAAAATGCGGAAAGGTTGATTTAATGATCTTCTTCCAGGCAACCTTCAGAGTACATCTGGCTGGTGAGGTTCGGTTCATCGACCGCCTGCCCCGAGGAGCTGGAGACAAACTTGACAGAAAAGAGCTGCAGCAGAGGTTGCTGGACGAAGATGCCAATTGACATTCAACAGTAACTGTGAACACCGGTTTCTGAGTTGAAAATTTGAAACTGCACTTTTATGACAAATTTGATGGATTTTATGATAGTCAAATGTATATTATAATGACCGGCACGAGTCGTGAACACAGATGGGCAGTAGCGGAGGCAAGCTCGCGCATGTACACTTTCAGCCAAATTTATTTAGTACCGCTTTTACTGACGAAACAATCGCGTGCAGCCTCGGCGCCCCTTGCCTTCTTCATTCCGCTAAAGAGACCGGAAAATTAACTACTGCGCAGGTGTCAGTTTGTGCTCACGACTCATGCCGGTTACTATAGATACAATTTTATTAGCTGCCTTAAAACGTAACCAATCTAGGCTAGTACAGTAACAGTAATTTATAATGCTCAATACAACAATAATATAAATTGCCTACACTTATTAAATTACACAGACATACACATAGACACACACACACACATACACACACAGAAACACACACACAGACATATGATATTATTATTATATTATACTTATATTATTTTATATCGTTTATTGAATTTTAGATACATATTCGTTAAATATTAAAAAAAAAAAACATAAAAATAGTAGCTCAAAGGTATCGGGAACAGGGTCCAAGCTACCGGCGGTTAGGGCTCCAGAGAGAGGATCACCTAATAATGCGAGCCGTGTGCAGAAGTACCGCTTTCTGGATCAAACCCTTGATGCAGCTGCCTAATGAGAGCCTCCTAAGGTGTTGTTCGAGGCTCTTGGCTATTAAGCCGTTGGCTGACACGAATATCGGTACAATGTTTGCTGAGTCCACATCTCACATGTCCACAACCTCGCGAGCCAAGTCAAGATATTTGATTTGCTTATCTTTCTCGGCTTTCACGAGGTTCTCGTCATGAGGAACGGTTATGTCTACAATCATTGCACGCCTCTCGATTCGGTCCACCACCACTATATCAAGCTTACTGGCAACAATAGTCCTGTCAGTGATGATGGGCCGATCCCAGTACAATGTGATATTGCCATTATCGAGAACTGGGTCGGGCACATACCTGTAGTACGGCACCTCCGATTCCACAAGTGAGTATTTTAGAGCAAGTTGCTGGTGGATAATCCTGGCTACGAGGTTGTGCCTATGCAAATACTCTCCGTTAGCTAGACTAGAACAACCAGAGACAATGTGGCGAATTGATTCTCCCGGACGGTGACATGCCCGACATATGTCAACCGTGCCGTCTTTCACAATAAATCTCCGGTAGTTATTCGTCATGATAACTTCGTCCATAATTGCACAGACAAAACCTTCGGTTTCTCCAAAGAGATCACCGAAGCGTAACCAGGCTACGGACGCTAATTGATCTACGTCGGGCCCATGTAGGGCCCGGAAAAAGCGTCCGTGTAGTTCCTTACTCTGCAACACCGTTATTATTACGCGTGACGAAACTTGGGGAAGGCTTTTGTCCAGCAGTGTACGTCTTTCAGCTGATATGATGATGATGACCAATTCAAATAATGACGGAGTTAGAAAGACAACTACTTGCGTTCGACGTCACTCGCAAGTCAAACGGTATTGAATATGGGCCATCCAGTGGGTCCGGCCTCCTCCTTGAACCCATGGACAACTATAGAGGATGCTGTACAGAGACTAAAGTCCCGCAGACCTCCATTGAAAAGGGAGGATCTTCCGATTGGACGGTTGTTGTGTCCGTTGGACAATTGCCCGATAGTTGATATTCGAGCTGTTGTATATGTACAAATCGCACGGAAAACTCTAATAAAGGCACGTGCAGAAACTATAGATGGCAGCACAGACGCGTCAATGTCAAGTATATTTTACTTATAAGTTTCAAATTGCAACGCTAGATGGCACAGTCTACTTCGTGCACGTTCCCCTAAACGGAGGGTGCAGGACGTATAGGTGGTTGCACAGGTCAAATATTTACAACGTAAAAGTTTCAGATTTGTAACACTAGATGGCATAGTCTGCGCCGTGCACGTTCCCTATACCGCGATGCAGGATTCTTAGTTCACCGCTGGCGGGATAGATGGCGTAGCAGTTCTTTTTTTTTGTTACACGACCTACCTTTGGAAATGTAAAGTTCCTCATGCTCTGCCAGGCAGCGTCACATTTTCTCAGCTTTTTGCAGGTGCCTTCCTTGCCGTCTTTTAATAAGCAGGGGGAACCTGTAATATAAATATTGAGTTATAATGATTGCGGACTATGATGTCCTAGAACCAAAAAATTCGAAGACATGTGACATTCAGCAACCCGCACTGGGCCCGCGTGCTGGATTACGGCCCATTCCCTCTCCTAGAGAGGAGGCCTGAGTCCCAGCAGTGGGAACGTTAAAAGGCTGATTATGATTGCGGAAGCCACACACATCCTTGATTTATACAGTATGGGCCAGTTCCAACAGTATGTTATTTTTAACAGACTAAAAAAGGGAGGAGGCTACAATTCGACTGTTTGTTCAGCGATATTTTCGCCAATTATCAATCGGTCTGGACGTTTTTTAACCGACTTCTAAAAAAGGAGGAGGTTCTCAATTCGGATGTTTGTATTTTTTTTTTATGTTTGTTCGCGCATAACTCCGTCGCTTGCCAACCGATTTGAAAAATTCTTTTTTTGTTGGAAAGGGTATACTTCTCAAATGGTCTCATGAAAATTTTATCGAAATCGAACAAGCGGTTTTTGAAAAATCAACAAAAATCTAAAAAAATATCTACATTGTCGACATTGACGACCTTTTAGTTTACTCTGCATTGGAGCAGTGCGTTTTTTTACACCAATGTAATTGGTTCGTTTAGGTGTGGAGGGGAGGGAGTGTAGGTACCACTAAAAAGTGAAAAATAAAAAACTTTTTACAAAAAAATACAACCGACTTTATCACAAAAAATCAAAAAAGTACAAAATAACTTTAATTTCGGAAGTTGGTGTTCAAAAAACGAAAAAGGAACCACAAACACCGAGTTCCGAAATTAAAGTTATTTTGTACTTTTTTGTGATAAAGTCGGTTGTATTTTTTTGTAAAAAGTTTTTTTTTGTTTGGAAGGTTAATTATGTTACCGGACTGGTCACATTTCAATTTGTTGAAGATCTGATGCAGGGCTTTGGAGATAGACAACAGAACTCTTTTTGAACACTTTTTTTAACACCGACGCGAGAGGTCGCCGTCACCGATTCTCTCGATGAGGACACGGCGTTAGGTACCTCCCGAAACAGCCGTGGCTGGTGAGTACCTGCGTCAGACGGAAGATGAGGACACCGGCGTGGCGCCTCTCCAACCACTCCTCAAAGAGGGGACTTATCGCCACAATAGGGTAGTTAACTAAAAAAATCTAATAACTCCGTCGGATAGATTTCCAAAAAATATTCGACACGTAATTTTTCTTTTTTCACATAATCAAAAAATGATGACGATACAGAGTGTTGAAAACTCGTGTGACGTCACTACTCGCTACAATTTTTACCGAGCCGTGACGTCACAAGCCCCACTCCTGATCTTTGATGCTTTGTATCTTCGTCCGTTTATATAGATTTGATAAAGAAAAATCAAAAAAATACGTGTCCATTTTTTTTTCTATAATCTAACTAACGGACTAAACATTATCATATATTTTTTACTCAGGAAACATCCCTATTGTGGCGTGCCCATTCACATTGCATCTACTACTATTATTCTCTAAAGAACCAGAACATTGACTGGTAGAAAATGCCTATGGCATTAATTCCGTCTCTGCACATAGTGCGGAATGTATTAAATAAAAAAAAACCCATCCATATTCAATAGGATCCAATCTAATAGCACCTTATTAAAAAAAAATTGCTTACAATTTCACGCAACATTTTACAAACTTACGGCGTTTGCATTTTTGCGGCGACATACATATATAGCACTAGCTTCTGCCCGCGACTTCGTCCGCGTGGAATAGTTACTTTACCCCCGATTTTGAAACTCTCAGCCCGATCGGTTTAAAATTGACAAAGTTTCATACAAAGTTTCATCCCCTATTTTATCCCCTTGGGGGTAGAATTAATCAAAATCCTTTCTAAGCGGATGCCTACGTCATAACATCTACCTGCCAAATTTCAGCCCGATTCGTTCAGTGGTTTGGGCTGTGCGTTGATAGATCACTATGTCAATCAGTCACTTTTGAGTTATATATATTTAGATAGATACTGGCAAGTAAAAATGTCAAATACGCACCGCATTGGATAAAACCAAACAGTCGAGTCCACACTCTAAAATTATAGTAGATAGCCTTGTACAAAAACTCCATTACTATGTTTTCATAAGAAAAACATGTTTTTAAATATCCGTGCAACAGTTACATTAAGTTGGACATGAAAATACTAATAGAACCATGTTTTCCTAATAATTATAGACATAATAGAAAGATTTAAGAGCCGTACGGCATTTCATTCAAATATCCAAGTCCTTATTTTTCGAAATTACTAAATCGATTTCAATGAAACTTCACACATATAAGCAGGATACATAGGTCTAAAAAGTTAGTAGAAAACATAAAATATATAACTTAAAACCAAATATATAAATACCAAAACAGCAAATAATATTATTTAATGAAACAATTTTAGTTTAATAATTATTTTATTTTTTATTTACAAAAAGCGCCTTCATCCTCCTGTAAAAAATAACTTTGCTGTGCCCGACAATTGATTTTATGTTTTTTTAACAACCAACTGTAATGTGTACACATTATGGAATGCAACAAAGTATTGAAATACAAGGTGCTATAGGGTGTAATCTTTTCTTTGTTTGAAAAAAAAAAAATCAACCGTGGTAAGACCGCGCGTATAGTTTACTAGTTATATATTATTTTAGACTCCTGGCCCATCCTGAGTCCATGGCTATGCCCATGCACCTAAACATCACACCACACACACACACACTTTAAAGAATAGGGCAGCAGCTTCCTTAGTGCTTAATAGAATAGAATACTCTTTATTATGTACACCATATAAGTTACAGAATATATAGATGAAGAAAACATCAACAAACACAGCTTAATAATAACGGCATGGTGACAAGGACGTTAACTCCTCAAGTATAGTAAGTAAGTTCAGAAAAGAAAAACAGAGGTGCAATATAGACTCCTCGTCGAGGCGATCGGCGGCGGTGACCTCTCGCGTCCGGCCCTGGTTCAAGCCATGGTCAGGAGCGAGGAGGCATGGGAAGCGGTCGCCTCCTTCTGCGAAGCAGTAATGCTAGCGAAGGGGGAGGCAGAACGCGTGCGGGAGAGGGAAACCTCTTGCCCCAGCCGCCGCAATAGAAGAAGACACCCCGGGCGTCGGGAAACGCAGGGCGATTTCAGGCCACCGAGCTATGGGTAGCTCGCTGTCCGATAGTAACCAGGCCCGAGTCGACGGCGCGTCGTGTTCCACGCGCGCCTCCAAGAGCTGTCAGCAAAGAAGACGGGGCCCCATAGGGTCAGTGCCTGCAAGGGTTCCGGAATTTGTTCGAAAGAGTCACCTTGCCCTGGAACGCGGCGGGCAATAGTAGGCTCTCGGGTGGGTTTCAGTCAGTAAGAGTCTGACACTCCCTTCCACTCCGCCCAGAGCGGGAGTTAAGTTATTTGATGATTTACAATCCAGAAACAAAAAAAGGTGCAATACTGCTCTCGTTAAAAACTGGCACACGATGGACCAGTTAACATATTGTAAAACTAGCAGCGGTTTCACCCGCGTAGTCCCCGTTCCCGTGGGAATACGGGCATAAATTATTACAGCCTATGTTACTCAGGGTGAATATAGCTTTCTAAAGGTGAAAGAATTTTTGAAATCGGTCCAGTAGTTTTTGAGTTTATTCGTTACGTATATAAAATACAAATCTTTCCTCTATATAATATTAGTATAGATTAGGGTCAGTTACATACCCTCCTTCCCACTGGATATCACATTATGACACTGGAGCAATAACAACACAATGACAACTGATGACAAATTCATCGTTCACACACGTCCATTAGGCACTGCAGATGCTTATGAAATGTACATAAGTATGTACTTGAGGATTAGAAACGGTGATGTGACTGAGATTGGAAACACAGCATCAACATTAAATCTGCCTTTGTACGGTGTTTTACCAGTGCATAAAGTCTTAGTAAATAAATAAATTTGACAGTTTATAATCGTTTATTATTTTGATTTTTAGGGTTCAGTATCACAAGAGGAGCTCTTGGCTAAATTATAACAGCCGCACGGGTCGATTCGAGGTTAAGAAACGCTTGCCGAGGTTGATCTGTGGATGGGTGACCATCTTAACATAACGAGACTTCTCCGTGCCTCGGAAAGCACGTTACCCGTTGGTCCCGGCTGTCATTTGTAGATCTTTGGCAGTCGTTACGGATTGTCAGAAGCCAGAAAATCTGACACTAGTCATGCCAAGAAGTACAGTGTTCCCCAGTTAATTGGTTGTGGAGGTCTGGTAGGCAGCCGCTTCACGTAAAATACTGGTATTCAGCTGAATCCGGCTTAACTGGGAGCCGACCGCAATATAGTTGGAAAAAAGGCTAGGCAGATGATGAGTATCTCAAAAGGAGATTACTTTCTTGGTCCGTCGTCGGTCCGTCAGTCTATCAAGACTCCTTTAACTCGGGAACGCGTGGATGTATTGAGTTGAAATTAAAACCGTACACTCACAGTCCCTTGAAGCTGTGAAAAAAACAAACTTCTAAGCGTAAAAAGATACAGCCGTTTATGTAGCAAAAATTGTATATTTTGATACTCTCAATGGAATCATTATTTTTGCGGAATTTGTTCGAAAGAGTCACCGCGGCCCTGGAACGCAAAGGGCACAAGAAGGATCAGGGGTGGGTTTTAGTCAGTAAAAGTCTGACACTCCACTCCGCTCCGCCCAGAGCGGGAGGAGTCATTTGATGATTCCCATCCAAAAAAAAACAAAAAATGGAATCATTATTTATGAAACTAAGTTTGGCAAGTAATATCGTCGTATAATACAAATACAAGAAAATATCTAAACAATATACATTTTTAATAAAAAAATATAGTTTTGGACCACCTCTCAAAACGGCGAAGGAAAACATCGTGAGGAAACCAGTATGTCCTAGAATAAAAAATTCGATGACATGTGACATTCACCAACCCGCACTGTGCCCGCGTGCTGGATTACGGCCCATTCCCTCTCCTAGAGAGGAGGCCTGTGTCCCACCAGTGGGAACATTAAAAGGCTGATTATGCTTATGCTATGCTTATATAGTTTTTGGAAATGAAAATGCTCGAAGAGGAAATTCTCGGAAAAAACTGCGAGACTCGATTCCTGAACTATTTATAATATATAACTTCAAATTAATACGGAACCAAATGTGATTCGCACTTGTTTGACAATCTTTACGCTAGACATTTTGCTTCAAATAAAGCTCTGGTCAAACTAATGCGATTCCCGCGCGGGATAGCGATATACGGAGATACAAAGACATCTCTTACAATGCTTGCTGTAAATGCCCATATAAAACCAAAAACAATACGATGTTTCCTAAGACTTTTCAAAAATCGATAAATGTTCATAAAATCTGGTATGTCATTATTGCGTTATGTCAGATCGTAGTGACTTATGATGCAATTAATTGGCTACAAAACTCGTTGTGTTATGATTGTACAGGGACCGGGGAAGTGGGGTGCAGAGGGGATCAAATGCGTCCTTAAAACCAAACGGGGTGGACTGCGCCTCTTCCTATTTTACTATGCGTAGTTCCCGTTCCCGTGGGAATACGGGGATAAACTATAGCCTATGTTACTCAGGGTAAATGTAGCTTTCTAATGGTAAAAGAATTTTTGAAATCGGTTCAGTAGTTTTTGAGTTAATTCGTTACATACAAATGTACAAATCTTTCCTCTTTATAATATTAGTATAGAAGTATAGATAAATGTTTCTTCATGCCGTTCCTTCACAGAACTTTATATACAGCATAATACTTATGTACGAACTAGTGGCCCGCCCCTGATTCACACGGGTGTACCGTTTTTTTATTTCAAAATATCTATATAATATCGAAGCTCATCATCCTCTGCCTAGCCTTTTCCCAACTATATAGGGGTCGGCTCCCAGTCAAATCGGATTCAGATTAATACCAGTATTTTACATGAAGCGGCTGCCTACCAGACCTCCACAACCCATTAACTGGGTAACACGGTACTTCTTGGCAAGATTGCGGTCAGATTTACTGGCTTTTGACAATCTGTAAGGACTGACAAGGATCTACAAATGACAGCCGGGACAGCTAATATTCGGACAAAATAATTATATTATCTGAATATCGGCGGCATTTCCCCACAGCAGAATGCCATATGATATCACACTATGAAAGTAAAAAAACTTTGATCAGTGACCTACCATTAGAACGTCATCGTGCAGTCATTGCTTTTAATTGCTCGGTTATCAATAAGTATTACGAGACCATTGACCGACCAATGATCGACCATTATGAGTTTAGCAGATTACGAACTTTTAGCAAAATGACAATGGGCTCGTATTAGAATGACAAATTTATAAAAATAGACTTGGGGCCCAGAGGCCTTTACAAAGAAAAATAAATATGTATTAACCTCTTTTGTGGTTAGTACAATGTATTTCCCATTCTAAAGGTAGGTCACTTATCAAAGGAACTGTCAAAGTTTTAGCAGATTACCGCATACCTACGTCTGTCATTCATTTGTCATTATGTACGAGATTACCATTCTATTATGCCATTTCTTTCAATGGAGTGACAGTGGTTGACCATTGGAAAGTCACAATGACGCTTTTATATTAGTAGATTACCAAACTTGTCAAAATCAGCCATTATGAAATCAATGATTGACCATTCTGACACTATTGTAATAGCAGAATTGGGGCCGGATGCAGGTACATAATAACTTTTTGCCCAAACTGGTTTGAACAAACGCGTAACTTCCTATCAATTATAAAAATATGCGCATTTCTATCCCACGATCTGCGCGATATTTGTCCCAGTTTAGCCAAAGTTTTATATTCAGTTCAAATCTATAAACAAATTACTAACACATTTATATGTTAGGTTTCAACATCTGTCGGCTTAACTTAGTATAAGGATTCAATTTAGCAAACATGCAATATTAAATTAAATACAACACAAGAAATAAAATAAAACCAGCCAAGTGCATATCGGGCCGTGCGCAGAGTACCGTTACGTAGTAACACGTCACAATAGGGTAGTTAACTAAAAAAATCTGATAAGTCCGTCAGATAGATTTCCAAAAAATATTGGAGACATTCTTTTTTCTTTTTTCACATAAACAAAAAATGAGGACGATACAGTGCGTTGAAAACTCGTGTGACATCACTACTCGCTACAATTTTTACCGGGCAGTGACGTCACACGCTCCCACTCCTGATCTTTAATGCTTTTTATCTTCGTCAGTTTTGATAGATTTGATAAAGGAAAAAATACGTGTCCAATATTTTTCTATAATCTAACTGACGGACTAAACATAATCATATATTTTTTTCTCAGGCAGCATCCCTATTGTTGACTTAGAATGGTGATTTCTAATTTAAAAAAAAAAAGTGAAAATTCCACAAAATATTTTTTTTGTGGAATTTTCACGAAATTTTTCTTCTCCATGTACATTTTAGCCATGTTAATAATCTGCAATGATTAACGCTAGTCGAACACGAATCAAATGTATGGGAATGAAATCATCTCAACGTTAAGTCACGTGGTTAGAGCAAACGAATAGACAATTCGTAGCCAAGTTCACGTCGTTCAAAATGATGGAATGAATTGTTATCGTTTCTACATGAAAATTGTAGAAACGATAACAATTTATATTACGCTACATCCTTTGTTAAAATGTTTAAACTTAATGGTTGAAGCATTTAAACAGATTTTAATGTTAACCTGTTTGATAATGTGATCTTCATTATCTGCTTGCTTTTTCTAACTATATTGGTGTCGGCTTCCAGTCAAATTGGATTCAGCTGAATCTGCGCCATACGAGAGAGATAAAATGTCGGTTTGATCCGTTACTATGACGAGACTAGGCCCTGGTTTTAATTGATTATACACTTAATTGTACACTGAGAATGACAAAACAAAATAAAACTACAAACAAAAACACATGTACAATGGGCGACCTTATAGGGAATGTGCACAGCGTAGACTATGCCATCTAGTGTTGCAAATCTGAAACTTTTACGTTGTAAATATTTGACCTGTGCTGCCACCTATACTTCCTGCACCCTCCGTTAACATGCACGAAGTAGACTGTGCCATCTAGCGTTGCAAATTTGAAACTTATAAGTAAAATATACTTGACATTGACGCGTCTGTGCTGCCACCTATAGTTTCTACACGTTTCCTATCGCTTTCCACGATCCCTTCCAGGCAACCTAATAGCACATGTCAATTATAATTTCGACTTTGCGACAATCTTTATTGCAATATCATTTATTTCCCGAGGTAATACAACTTTCGCATGATTATCCTTCTAATTATTGATGCAAACTGCACCCCGCGTTAGCCCGAGGGCTTACAAGCAGTCTTGCTAAGAACTTACATTCACACACACATAATCTTTTATTTACTAAACTGCGAAAGCAAAAAAAAAACTAAATCAAAATCGGTGCAACCGTTCGGAAGCTACGATTCCACAGACAGACACACAAACCACTCGCACAGACACGTCAAACTTATAACACCCCGTCATTTTTGCGTCAGAGGATAAATATTAAAAAAGAAACACCTAAAATAATACGCTTAGGCCTCCCCACATTAGGCGTGCGCGTTCCTCGGGCGTGTGAGAGACGCGGGCGCCGCGTAAACGTCGCGTGTTGCCACCGTGTGACGTGTAAGCAGTGAGCGTGCGACGCTCGCCTTGGCGTTTAACCCCTTTCACTCAAGTTAGTCACAATTTTGATAATACCGTGTTATTAGCTCATTCTGTATTTCTAAGATAAAGCTTTCGATATTAATTTCGTCACACTGTCCGCCTTGTGACTGACCGAAGCCGGCGGTGGGGATAGCGGGCTAAGGGGTAAGAGCGCGACGTGACCGCCGCGTGTGCGCCGCGTGCACGCTTAATGTGGGGTCAGCATTAGAATGATAATTTACAAATGTCTGTATTTTCAAACTATTTCAACGAACATTTTCTTCGCCAAGCCTTCTTTAACTATTCCAAAATTCCTTGATTTCTCCACCGTTCTAAGTTTTCAACTCAAACGCCCTGTAATCTTTTCAATCCACGGCAGATAGGGAGCAACCCTGGTGAATAAACCAACACTTCCAAAGAATCCACAGGCTCTGCCGAATGCTGTTATTCCTAAAATAGTGTATAAACACTTTGCATTCTTCTTCATGGTCCTCATTTGGAGGAAACCGCCGCTGTCGCCCTGAGGAGGGAAAAGTATAACAGATTATAAATTACTAGCAGCGCCCCGCTGCCGCCCTGGGTATTTCACTAGTTATAAAAATCATAATAAATTCTATTTTATCCGCCCGTTTGATTTTCAAAAAATATTGGACTCGTTTTTTTTTTCATTTCAATTCCTAAAAAAAATATAAAAATAAAGCACATCAGTTCAAGAATGGGGGCTGGTGACGTTACGTCGCTGGTAAAAAATGTAGCACGTAGTGACGTCACGACAATTTAACGCACTATATCGTCTAAATTTTTTGATTACGTGAAAAATGGTTGAGCTAAATGGTGCCGATACACGCGTCATGTTCGTGAACGGGCGCCGTCGGTTGAGACTGGTCACCTCTTAACTGCCACTGACTTGTTTTAATCTTTATACTTTGAATTGTTATAGTTTCCTTTTTATCTTTGCATTGTCCTCACCTATGCAAAGAAGCACCAAAGATGTAACCAAGATTACGTAATACAGAACATGATTTAAAAGAGTGTCCGTGGAGTTTCTTGCACGTTCTTCTCCATAGAGATCTACGCTTTGGAACGTGCAGATAGCTTCACCTCTTTCGACTTGACAATTCAAAAGTGCCTGGAAATAATTGTTTTGAGTTTGAATGAAAAAATATGTGTCCAATATTTTATTGAAAATCTATCAGCTGGAGTAATTCGATTTTTTCAGTAAAATATTCTATTTCCCACCCTTTCTGCCCTTTCTGCCACCAGAGAGGCAGCTCTCATATTTTTCAGGGGTGAGAACACAACCCACTCCAGGGCGCAAGTCTGCTATTTTTATAAATTTGCCATTCCAGCACAATCCCATTGTCATTTAGCTTAAAGTTCGTAATCTGCTAAAGTCATAATGGTCGATCATTGGTCGGTCAATGGTCTCGTAATACTTTTTGAAAACCGGGCTATTAAAAGCCATGACTGCACAGTAACGTTCTAAAAGTAGGTCACTGATCAAGGAGACTGTCAAAATTTTAACAGATTACTGCTGTGCATACGTCTGTCATTCATTTGTCATTATGTACAGTCGGTGATAGCAATTAGCTGACCCCCCTAAAAATTACTCGATTTTACACCCTATGCTCATAACATTAAACGTTATTCAATATGTATGAGTCTATCAGACTAACACTACTCGTTGAACAGAAACAATAAATAATTTTGATACGCAAACTTGAGCTTTAAGAGGTTGGTATTAGATCATTTATTTATAACTGTTCACCTATTTTAATAAGTGGGTAGTTAGACGTCAATATGCGTATTCAACCAAAATTACTATAGATATGACATTATGAATATGGGGTAGAAGAATAAATTGAACAAGATATTCTATACACAAATAGCAGTGAATACGCGCGAACATTTTTACTTTGCCTTACTATATTGTAAAAAATCCACGCTTTTTTCCTTTTTATTAATTGTTATCAGTTTTAATAGTTTAATCGTCATGTCCAAGTTGAGTTGAGTGATTATTTAAAATACAAAATAATCTATTTGCATGAGGAGAATGTTGGTATTAAAGCGATTGCTACGAAACTTAATATAGCGGTAAGTGTATTATTTTTTATGCTTCATTTATACCTAATTATAGTTATTCCTTAATTCGTTAGTTGGCTTAAAAGCCGGTGAATGTAGAATAATAGAAAATTAACTATGTTTCATTATGAGTCTAATTTGAGATCATTTATAGGTCTAATTTGATTTATATTATCTAAATTGATAAACGTATTTTTGATGTTTACCTATTCGTTACTAAAATTATGCTTATTGTGTTGTTTCAGAGAAATACAGTCAGATTGTGGCTAAAACGTTTGACGTGTGGTTTTAATATTCAAAAAGATCGTCCTGGACCAAAACCATTCATGAGAGGAAGTGATTGTTGTTAGATATGGTGCGCGGTATGCGGGACCGCTTGCAACAAGTAATAGAAAAAAATGGTGCTCCACTTCGCTATTAAAAGCATATTATAAATGACTTGAGTAACCAGTGTTGGTCACAAACAATACTAACGTATGTCAGTGTGTGTGTTAAATTAACTATTGTTATAATTTCTAACGAAGTATTTCGAATACCTAGTTTTTTGTCAAAACCTTATAACTAAAATAACTACTCACAAAACAAATTGATATATAGTAGGTAGAACTTCAACGTATAATGCCGTTTTATTTAGTTAAATGATATTTAATGTGGTGATGTTATTGTTATGAAATAGAAATACATACTTATATTTCTAAATATTATAACATGTTGATTCACTACATTAAACTCAGTGCAGTTAACAACGTTATTAGTAAGTAGGTAAATATTATCATCTTCGTGTCGTCATCAATATCATTTACGTTTTTCTTATGATATTTTTTTTATAAAATATAATCGTTTTTACCATCATTTTGGTTTTTTATTTCTGCTCGTTTTATTTTTTTTGTTGCTTAAGTTATAATTTATTATTTATAACTTAAAATAAATTTACAAAACAGAAACAAACGCGTCATTCACGCTGGTTACGAACTCACAACCTCGATTTGTCAGCTCACTACAGTCACCACTAGACCACTCGAAACATATTTAACGTGAGCGAAATTACGTATTATATTACAAGTTAAAATAATATTCAATACCATACCTACCTTAACACTGCGTGTTAAAGATCAAATTCGAATAACTATTTTATTGATCGTAGACGTTGAACCAGTTGTCTTACTACTAACAAGCAAAAGGTTCAAATTCGTTTAATTTTTAGGGGGTCAGTTAATTGCTATCACCGACTGTACCTACGAGTTTACCATTCTATGCCATTTCTTTCAATGGAATGTCAGAGATTGACCACTGGAAAGTCATAATGACGCTTTTATATTAGTAGATTACCAAACTTGTCAAAATCAACCATTATGATATCAATGATAGACCATTCTGACACTATTATAGTAGCAGACTTGAGGTCCTGACGGAATGGTTTTGCGTTCACATATTTAATTCTTCATCAGTCTTACCTCACAGTTATCATTCGTGTCTCTATCCCCATAGCAAGCTTGAATGGTGCTGATATAACCATCTATAAGATGTCTATGCTTTGGGTAGGCTTCCAAACATTCTTTGTCTGAAAATTTGATGATGTCAACCTGTAATAATATATTCATTTTATTAATTAATAAAAGTGAACTAGAAAAAAAATCTTTTATCGAAGTACGGTTAAGGAACTGTCAGTCAAGGAACTGTCCCCGACAGCACTATATTGTTTTTAATTTGTTAGTTGTCTTTTTGACATGGCGGCCATGTTTTTTTTTTATTTGTTTTATTTCATACCTTGTTTATTTATTTCAGTTCACTAGCCTATGATATCTGGGATAACTCAACGCTTCTAACGATACCATATTCATTGATATTGGTTAAGCCGTTTAGAAGTTTAATATTATAAAGAGGAAAGATTTATATTTTTGTATGTAACGAATAAACTCAAAAACTACTGGACCGATTTCAAAAATTATTTTACCATTAGGAAGCTACATTCACCCTGAGTAACATTGGATATATTAGGTATAGATCCCCGTATTCTCACGGGAACGGGAACTACGCGGGTGAAACCGCGGGGCGCTGGTAGAGGTGGAATAAAGAAACTCACAAACATACATAATGTACATGAACCCTGAATACAGAACACTCCACTTACCGAGAGGAAAGTCGAAACTTACACCGTTTAAAATATCCGCTGGATGTCGCTGGTGGTCCATTGCACCCCATCCTACTGCTGTGGCTACTTTAGCCATATATTCATCTCTTTGAAGACACGCTGGTATCACTCCGAGATTGTATCTTATCCTAGAACAATTAAAGGTTTTATCAGCTTGTGACTATCCCATAATCGGGGATCTACAGTATCGGCTATAGAGTTATAGACTTAAACAGGGACAACAGTGTCAGAATGGTCTATCATTGATTTCATAATGGTTGATTTTTACAAGTTTGGCAATCTACTAATATATAAAAGCGTCACTATGACTTTCCAGTGGTCAACCACTGACACTCCATTGAAAGAAATTGCATAGAATGGTAATCTCGTACATAATGACAAATTAATGACAGACGTACATACATACATACGAGGTAATCTGCTAAAATTTTGACAGTTCCTTTGATCAGTGATCTACCTACCATAAGAACGTCATTGAGTAGTTATTGCTTTTAATAGCTCGGTTATAAAAAGTATTACGAGTCCATTGGCCGGTCAATGATCGACCATTATGAATTTAGCAGATTACGAACTTTTAGTAAAATGACAATGGGATCGTGCTGGAATGACAAATTTATAAAAATAGCAGACTTGGGGCTTTGGAGATCAGCTGGAGACATGATAAGGAGTTGGCATCCAAGGAATGGTAGAAAATATAATGGTATAAATACTGTCTCTGCTGTAGCATCTTTGTTACAATTTATTTATTTATATACTTATAATAAATCTGTAGAGAGGTCAATTCTGTACAAGGAATATATTTTCAAAATAACTATCAGGGGGTGATTAGTGATCGATACTGGTGCCAAAAATGCAATCAGTAAAATTTTTGTCTGTCTGTCTGTCTTTCTGTCTGTCTGTCTGTCTGTCTGTCTGTATGTTCTTTATAGAAACAAAAACTACTCGACCGATTTTAACGAAACTTGGTGCAATTATTCTTCATACTCCTGGGCAGGTTATAGTATACTTTTCATCACGCTACAATCAATAGGAGCAGAGCAGTGAAGGAAAATGTTGGGAAAACGGAAGAAGTTACTCCATTTTTTAAGCTTCCGTCGCGTGTGTAGCCTTAATGGTTAAAGTTACATAGAAATCATGTATTACGGAAATGTTCTACATAAAATTATCTAAAAAATATCCCGAAACAGCATGTCTATCTTTTGTCAATTTTAAACCGATCGGGCTGAGAGTTTCAAAATCGGGGGTAAAGTAACTATTCCACGCGGACGAAGTCGCTGGCAGAAGCTAGTTTAAAATAATGTCCGTGGAGTTTCTTGCACGTTCTTATCGGTAGAGGTCTAAGCTTTGAAACCTGCAAATAGCTTCACATGCATCTACGCGGATCAGTCTCCCCTTTTCCGTGGGAATACAGGGATACAATATGTTACTCGCCGATAATGTTGCTTCCCGTTGGTGAAACGATTTTTAAAGTCGGTTTAGTGGTTTAGGCGTGCATGCGTAAGTAACAAACGTTTGTTTGCTTGAACGAGCTGATCTCAAGAACTACTGGTCCGATTTGAAAAATTATTTCAGTGCTCGATAGCCTATTAATCGAGGAATGCTATGGGATATATCATCACGCTAAGACCAACAAGAGCGGAGCACCAATGAAGATCGTTTCAAAATCGGGGGATTAGTAACTATTCCACGCAGACGAAGTCGCGGGTAGTAATATCTCAGACGAAAGATGGTTTGGTTTGTATCAAATAAGCTCAGAAACTACTGGACCCATTTCAACAATTTTTTCACGATTGTAAAGCTACATTATTAGCGAGTGACATAGGCTATATTTTATCCTCGTATTCCCACAGGAACGGGAATTACGCGGATGAAACCGCGGGGCTCTGCTTGTATAATCAGCCTTTTAACGTTCCCACTGCTAGGGCACAGGCCTCCTCTCTAGGAGAGGGAATGGGCCGTAATCCACCACGCAGGCCCAGTGCGGGTTGGTGAATGTCACATGTCTTCGAATTTTTGGATCTAGGACATGCCGGTTTACTCACGATGTTTTCCTTCACCGTTTTGAGAGCAGTGGTGATGAAATTAACCTACAATTCGTAAGTCGGGGCCGTTACCACTTGGCCACCACTGCTCTCTCTGCTAGTAAAGAATACAATTTTAAAGGTACAACATACTTATCTCGTGTTTTCAGTAATGCAATGTCGTGATACTTAGATGGGGCCTCGTAGTTTGGATGGACAATGATCTCGATCACATCATAAATCTGCCAATCTCTGCGATGGCCGGGCCTTTGTACATTGCCCATTGCAGCAAACTTCACTCCTCCCCTGTAAAAAAACCAACGATAATTATTTCAGTCCGAAGAATGAAAGAAAGAAAACAAGTTTATTTGGCAAGCACAAGTTTACAAGCAGCCAGTCTTATCAAAGGGGTGATGTGGAATTAGTTCGAACGAGTCACCTTGCCCTGCAGGAATGCAAAGGGTGCTAGGACGAACACGGGTTGGTTTTAGTCGGTAACAGTCTGACTTCATCGAATGACTTCTCCCGATCCGGGTGGAGCGGAAGGGATTGTCAGACTCTTATTGACCAAAACTCTGCCGTGTTCCTCCTAGTGCCCTTTGCGTTCCAGGGCCTAAGTCTGCTATTACAATAGTGTCAGAATGGTCTATAATTGATTTCATAATTGTTGATTTTGACAATTTTGGTAATCTACTAATATAAAAGCGTCATTATGACTTTTCAATGGTCAACCACTGACACTTCATTGAAAGAAATGGCATAGAATGGTAATCTCGTACATAATGACAGATGAATGACATACGTTCAGATTGCATGGAACACTAATAAATAATATGTATCTAAATATATATAACACAAAAGTGACTGACTGACGTAGTGATCTATCAACGCACAGCCCAAACCACTGAACGGATCGGGCTGAAATTTGGCATGCAGGATGCAGGTAGATGTTATGACGTAGGCAATGCCTACGTCATAACATCTACCTGCATCCTGCATGCCTACTAGGCATCTACTAAGAAAGGATTTTGATTTATTCTACCCCCAAGGGGATAAAATAGGGGATGAAAGTTTGTATGAAGCTTTGTAAATTTTAAACCGATCGGGTTGAGAGTTTCAAAATCGGGGGTAAAGTAACTATTCCACGCGGACGAAGTCGCGGGCAGAAGCTAGTAAGTATATATAAAAGAAATCTGGTACGGACTATGTTCAAATTTAATAGTCATTTTATAATAATGGCACTACGACAATGTCATTCTACCGCGATTCTAGTACGAGATCATTGACCGACCAATGATCGACCATTATGAACTTAGCAGAGTACGAACTTTTGGCAAAATGACAATGGGATCGTGTTGGAATAACGAATTTATAAAAAATAGCAGACTTGGGGCCCTGGGCCGTGGTGACGCTTTCGAACAAATTACAGTGCAGACCACTTACAGTGCAGGACTTGACGTGCAGTGAGCTGCAGTGAGGATGAACTGGTCACTGATGATGGAACCGCTGCAAGGCCAGCCAGCGTAGTCTGGGGCGTCTCCGTAGCCAATGAGAGCCTGGTAAGAAAAAGAAAATTCCACATAAACTTTAAATAATTAGCTCCACGTACGACCTCCGCAACCCATTAACTGGGTGGCATGGTCGCGGAGGGGGCACGCAAGCAGCGCGCGCGCACCAATCGGCCGGCACACACGACACTGCGTCATCGTCCGCCTTACCGAACGCACACTCTCTTGCTCCGAGTTATATTCAGTCCGATTCGTCTTTTAATTACGTTTAAAACAGTCCACTTAATATTGTTACCGGAGTTTAACTTCCATCCGTCCTACCACCACCTGTAGGATATAACCTCTCCTTTGTACTGGTGTCAGATTTAGTTACTGGCGTCTGACAATCCGTAACGACAGCCAACGATTTACAAATGACAGCCGGGACCACGGCTTAGCATGCTTTCCGAGTCACGGAGGAAGCTCGATATGTTAAGATGGTCACCCATCCACGGAATTGACAAGCGTTGCTTAACCTTGAAGATCGACTCGTGCGGCTGCTATTGTGTAGCCACGAGCTCCAGTTTAATTGCTGCCTACTACTGCCTTAATTTGAAAATTAAAACAATACCTATATCTAGTTTTAATTTCCGCGAATATTAGTGGGTTGCAGGTATACGTGTTTCGCCTCTCCACGAGGCATCCTCAGGTGACGTGTTGACTCGCTGACCGTTGAGTTGCGAAACACGTGTCGGTAATGGTGTTGGGTTGTGCTTTGCCTTCCTGCATGTGCATAAAATCCTTGCATTTGCCTTGTAATCATGCATGTGCATAATATAGCGGGCGGGAGGGAGGTGCATACCTGCAACCCACTAATATTCGCGGAAATTATAACTAGATATACTGTTTTCATTTTCAAATTTAAAATGGATTTCCGCAAAGTAACGCCTGACTCAATCAATTTTACTGCTTTAATGTTTTATCAGCCTGTGCCAGATCCGTGATTGACCTAGCTGGCAACTCACGTACAGCTAAAATGCATCCACGTATGTAAAAAGAAGGAACGACCTTCTTTCTTCTTCTTTTTACAAGTTTTTAATTTACTAGATTAGTATACCTACAGCGGCATCAATAACACCACAAGAAAAAGAAATATCGATGCAAATTTCTACGGTGACAAAAAGAACCCCTACGCCATCTATCTCATGCTATGCTATGCCTTATTAAAAACTTGTTCAAAATATAATAACCTGTGCTAAAAAAAACTTACCAAATGAGGCTGTTTATGGCTCATACTGTTATGAGCGGCTTCAAGGCTTTCTGTGTCATGTGGATTGTCGTAGCATCTAACACTGTCATCCAAGTCTTGGAACCCTTCGTATTTGTTGCAAGGAAAATGCTGGATAATGTGAGCTGCTTCAAGACATTCTGAAAGATAAGCATATAGCATAAGCATAATCAGCCTTTTAAAGTTCCCACTGCTGGGACACAGGCCTCCTCTCTAGGAGAGGGAATGGGCCGTAATCCAGCACGCGGGCCCAGTGCGGGTTGGTGAATGTCACATGTCTTCGAATTTTTGGTTCTAGGAAATGCCGGTTTCCTCACGATGTTTTCCTTTACCGTTTTTGAGAGCAGTGGTGATGAAATTAATTACACAAAGTAATGCGCCTGGCTGTACAATTTGTAAGTCGGGGCCGTTACCACTCGGCCACCACTGCTCTCTGAAAGATGAAAAGGTTTAATAGTCAGTACCCACGTCGAAACATTTTGAAGTAAAACTTCCACGCTTGAATTGGGAAGTAAGCTGATGAATGCGTGACGAGAGCGTTACGAAAAGTGGGATATAAGTTAGTGAAGACAGAAAGAGAGAGAGTTACTTTTCGTATATTTACTGTAGGGGCAAGAGAGAGAGGTGCGAGCACACATTTTCTTTCTCTGTTTCTGTCATAGCCAGTTACGTTTCGTATATATGTCGCAGGTTTTTCATAAAATTAGGTTTTTGATAAAGACCTAGGTTTTTGATCAAACACTGGAAGATGACACATTATAAACTCAATTTCATCATAAACCTGTCCTATCCAGATTTTTTATCAAAAACCTTAGAAACAAAAGCGGGGAAAGTCCCTAAATCCCTGTCAACGGAAATGTATATCAGATTGATCATAAACCCAAACTAGTTCAGGTTTTTGATAAAAAATCTGGATTGTTACAGGTTTATGATAAAATTGAGTTTAAAATGTGTCATCTTCCGGCTTTTGATGAAAACCTAGGTTTTTCTTAATCAAAAACCTAATTTTATGAAAAACCTGCGACATGTATATACAAGACACAGTACAGGCCTATTGTCTGTATCACACTTAGGAGCAAGAGAGAGAGTGCACGTGCATATGTACATGTATATATTTCATACATGTTTATATAGATGGAGTTACAGAAGTTTTAGGTATTTCAGTCGTAAAACTTCTGTCTTTCACGCGCGCCTCAAAGAGCTGTCAGCAACTTAGACGGGGCTCCATAGGGTCAGTGCCTGCTAGGGTTGCGGAATTTGTTCGAAAGGGTCACCGCAGCCCTGGAACGCAAAGGGCACAAGAAGGATCACGGGTGGGTTTTAGTCAGTAAGAGTCTGACACTCCCTTCCGCTCCGCCCAGAGCGAGAGAAGTCATTTGATGATTTCCCATCCAGAAAAAAAAAGGTATTTCAGTCGTGTGGTCTAAAGCACACTCGTTTTTCTTTTTTTTTAATTTGAGATGTGCTTGTAGGTGACAGAGACAAAGTCGACGTTAGAATGAGTTTAAACAGAAAAGTCTGTTCGCTTTAACTTTGAAGAGATTAGGGTTGAATGCGTTCGGAAACACAGGTGGTGTTCGCCATGAAAAGAACGACGTACCTACATTTTAATAATTTGGTACTTACTTGTATTTTTTGTTTTGTATTCCGCTACTGCAAAAGTAAAACAAAAAATAGCTTTTAGAAACGCAATAAATAGATATGACGTTACCTTAATTAGTTATGTTATTTTTTTTTCTATTTCGGTGTTTGTTGAAATTTAACCTTAGGTAATTACGAATTTAATTTTCCAAAGTTACAGTTCCTCTACTTTACGACGCACCTACCTATCTAATGATTTAAAAGAGTGTCCGTGAAGCTTCCACGGACACTCTTTTAAATCAATAAATTGTTCACGTTGTGCACGTTCTTTTCCATAGAGATCTACGCTTCGGAACGTGCAATTCCGAGGTTCACCTTGGGGAGAATTTTATCTAGTGTAAAAAATTGTATATTCGGTGGATTTTAAAACGGTTGCGGTTTAACGCGCGTCGCGGGCTGTCATTCACCAGAGGAAGGGAAAAACTGGATAGGACTGACCTGGGAATACACAGCGGCTCCTGGCTCTGGCGATGGTCCACGTGGAATGAGCGGTTCTGCTAGGATGACGGTCCGGGGGGGGCCCCCGTGCTATGGCGAGTTGTCGCTGCGGTGGTTCTCGAAGGAAAAAGGGCCGGCGTGGATGTGCGAATGGTTTTTATACAAGTGTAGGACATGCGGTGTGTGGGGAAAAGGTGGGGCAAATGTCAGCCTAACGAGATTTTTTAACAATTTCGAATTGAGGGTTTGCGTAAAACTGTTAGATTGACATTGATTGAAAATGAGAAGCTCCTCGTGCTCTATAGTATCATCAACGTTTCTTTATTAGATACTTACTATCACGACGAGCTTCTTCAGAGTTAGCGAAAGTGACGTCTATTTGAAATTTACTGAAACAATAAAAAAAAATACAGAAAATTATAGACCATCTTGAATAATACCGATTATTATATTAATCTATCAAAATAATAGACTTACAGTGCGAATTCAAAATTGACATCGAAAAACCTGGAATTAAAGATATAATTTTCGTTTGTGTTACTTAGAAACGGTAAATATTTCAACTCGTGAACCATGGAAATAAATAAACTACTTATTCGTTTATTTATTTCAATCTATTTCTAAATATATATAACTCAAAAGTGACTGACTGACTGACATAGTGATCTATCAACGCACAGCCCAAACCACTGAACGGATCGGGCTGAAATTTGGCATGCAGGTAGATGTTATGACGTAGGCATCCGCTAAGAAAGGATTTTGATTCATTCTACCCCCAAGGGGATAAAATAGGGGATAAAAGTTTGTATGAAACTTTGTCAATTTTAAACCGATCGGGCAGAGAGTTTCAAAATCGGGGGTAAAGTAACTATTCCACGCGGACGAAGTCGCGGGCAGAAGCTCCCATAAATTTCGTTACCTACTCAAAAAAAAAATACACATGGGGTCTTTGGGTTCTCATTCTTATAGAACAGAAGAGAGCCTAGCCTAGCGAGTGGACTAGTTTTCGCTATAGTTAGTGGGAAATAGCTGCTGATAAATAAAGGACTCACCTGTCTTCAATAAAGTTACAATCGAGGCAGCAGACTATTGGCTCCCCTAAGTTATGCGAACATATCTGAAATAAAAAGGTAAAGTAAATTAAAATTAATACATAACTACAAATGCGTGGTAACGCTCAACGACCCCACTATAGTTAGGAAAAGGCTAGGCAGATGATGTTTTTATACACCTAACACAATAAAGCATTTTCAACCATAAGGTTGACTGGCACAGTATGCCTTTTTGCATTAAATCCGTCTACTTTATGTAGAGTTTATTTACATTTATAAATAAAAAAACACAAACGCATAATCTACTTACCTACCTTTGTCAATTCTAAATTTTTTAAGTCCTCATTCGCGCGCTGGCAATCTGAAAGTTTCAGACAGACGCCTATGGTTCCGTCTGTCAAAACGCATGATGATCCTGAAAGTCAAAAATACAGCAGGTTAGTTTATCTACACTAATATTATAAAGAGGAAAGATTTGATTGTTTGTTTATATTGAACCAGCTGTTGCCTGCGACTTCGTCCCCGTGGAATCCCCGATTTTAAAACATTCTTTATCGCTGCTCCGCTCCTATTGGCTTAAGCGTGATGATATATAGCCTAAAGCCTTCCTCGATAAATGGTCTATTCAACCCAAAAATAATTTTTCAATTCGAACCAGTAGTTCCTGAGATTAGCGCGTTCAAACAAACAAACAAACTCTTCAGCTTTATAATATTAGTATAGTTAGATAGGCTCCGAAACTACTGAACTGATTTGAAACATTCTTTCACTATTGGGAAGCTACACTACCCCCGGGTGGTATAGGCTATATTTTATCCCCATATTCCTACGGGAACGGGAACTACGCAGCTGAAACCGAGCAACCAGGCCCGAGTCGACGGCGCGTCGTGTTCCACGCGCGCCTCAAAGAGCCGTCAGCAAAGGAGACGGGGCCCCATAGGGTCAGTGCCTGCTAGGGTTGCGGAATTTGTTCGAAAGAGTCACCGCAGCCCTGTAACGCAAAGGGACAAGAAGGATCACGGGTGGGTTTTAGTCAGTAAGAGTCTAACACTCCCTTCCGCTCCGCCCAGAGCGGGAGAAGTCATTAGATGATATCCCATCCAGAAAAAAAAAATGGGTCGCTGATAGTGAAATATAAAATTATAGCCGTTTCTACATTTCACTACGTATACTGAAGTAATTTAGAATTTGATCATGTGACATTCTTGTGCTTCGGAAAGGACTTTAACCCGTTTGTCCTTTTTTATTGATGCATCAAATGACTTCTTTCGCTCTGAACGGAGCGGAAGGGAGTGTCAGTATTGTTACGAGCTTCGGGTTCGTTACAATTAAAATCAGCCGAATAAATAACCAAAAATGACACTTTATTTACACAACACTAATTACACTATAAACTCACTAATTACAAAACACAATCGCACTATTAATCACTTGAGTTCGCAGTCGAAGATCGCTCTCGAATTTATCACTTGTATCGCAAATCCAATACTGACTCGGTCGGCACATGTGCCGGCCTTATATAGGGCGCCGAGTAGTTCCAGAAAGTTCGCCTACATGTGGGTCGCGACCGACTAAGGTCCGAGAATCCTAGAATGTTCTAGCATAGAAAAATCTCGAAGGCTCCTAGTCCCACTAGCTCCGCTACTCGATACTAGATGGCGCTAGTAGTACCGAATGCAACTATCTTCGTTGTTTAATCCTGGCGCGCAACAGTATGTTCCTCCTAATGCCCTTTGAACAAATTCTTTCGGACAAATTCCGTAATCTTGACAGGCACTGGTCTTAGCCCCATCTTCTCTGCTGACATCTTTTAGAAACGCGCGTGAAACACGACGCGCTGTCTACCTGCGGGCGTACCATGACGTCTTAAAACGTGAGTCTTCCGAGCGAGAAAAAGGGATGGAGCTATATAGGGTGTATAACTCTATCCCTCTTTCTCGCTCGGAAGACTCACGTTTTAACATCTCATAGTACGCCCGCTGGGCTTGGTATTTGACGGCGAACCGCCGTGTAAGGCGCGCTCAATCTTTGTCCATTTTTAAAACAATGGTCAAAGATCACTACCTCTCTCTTTTAATCGTTTTTATTTGCGTTCTATACTTTTTGTTTTATAATTATTATTGTATATATAATTAGTACACCTAAAACTACCTACAGTACTGTATTTCCTTTTTCTCTTTCAAATCCATCCAAAGTTTGTCTTGAAAAGATCGCTTTTAGCGATAAGGCCGCCCATTGTGTCCTATGTAATGTTTTCTTTGTCTATATTTTCTGTAACTTGTATAGTGTACATAATAAAGAGTATTCTATTCTATTGCTGGACATCTGCAAGCTCGCGGCTGCCCACGGTGGCCGGGAATCGACCTGCGACTCCCGACACCCGAGGTGTCTTCTTCTGTTGCGGCGGCTGGGGCGTGTGGTTTGCCTTTCCCTCGCGCAGTCCACCTCCTTCTTCACTAGCATTGCTTCTTAACAGAAGGAGGTGACTGCCTCCGATGCCCACTCACTCCAGACCATGGATTGAACCAGGGCCGCAAGAGAAAGGTCGTCACCGCCGATCGCGAACGAGAACACGGCGTTGCTCCACCCAAGCAGGGCAGACCTCCATCGTATGCTCCACCGTGTCCTCTGGGCAATCCACACAGTGTTGACACCCGGACGTGTCCACCCGCCTGCGCCAGATCTCGCTCCGGTCGTGTCAGATCGCCACCCCATCGGACTTTGAGAGAGATGGAAGACGGATTGGATCTGCATATACACACTTGTGTTCTGTTATATGTCCTGCTCCGATGGCAAGTGTCCGTCATAATTGGCCGCCACGGTCAAATTCGGTCAGAAGATTCTTGTCCGTTCTTCTCCATAAGAATCTACCTTTGCGAATGGACGCTAGAGTCACTTAATTATGATAAATTTTATTGATGACGTTCAAAAGTGCCGTTAATGGCCTAATTGAAATAAATGTTTTGACTTTTGAAGGACTATTCAATTCGACTGAATTTTATGAGAATATGTCTAGCCTTTTCCCACTATGTTTGAGTCAGCAATCAATCTAAACAAAAACCAGTGCTTGGGAGAGAGAAGGGAGAAAATCGTTCTAAATCAGCGCAGATGAATTCACACGCGAAGTTATTCTCATTGTTTTTAAAATAACAAAACAAGCATTCCAAATTACAAACATGCAATTTATAACTATTTGATAAAAAATATGCGTAAGTGTTTTTTTGTTTGATATCGAACAAATCTCTGAAACCAGCAATCTGATTGAAAGTTGCGAGTTTCTATAAAATACCTTACTATCTACCTACTATATAAAAATAAGTCGGGTTTTCCTTCCTGACGCTATAACTCCAGAACGCACGAACCGATTTCCACGGTTTTGCATTCGTTGGAAAGGTCTCGGGCTCCGTGAGGTTTATAGCAAAGAAAATTCAGGAAAAATTTCAACAGAAAAGCGGGATTTTTTTTTTTCATTTTTTTTTATATATGGCAAAACAACGTTTGCTGGGTCAGCTAGTGCTTCATATAAAACTTTCAGGAACATATGCAAGATCATCATCGTCTGCCTAGCCTCTTCTCAGTTATATTTGGGTCGACTTCCAGTCAAACCAGATTCAGCTGATTCAGTTTTTTACGTGGAGTGGCTGCCTACTACCAGACTTTCCGCAACTAACTGGATAACACGGTACTTCTTGGCAAGACTGGAGTCAGATTTTCTGGCTTCTGACAAATCGTAACGACTGCCAAGGATTTACAAATGACAGCTGGGACCAACGGCTTAGCGTGCTTTCCGAGGCACGGTGGAAACTCAGTATGTTGTGATGGCCACCCATCCACAGGCCGACCTTGGCAAGTGTTGCTTAACCTTGAAGATCGACTCGTGTGGCAGTTATTCCTTAGCCTCGGAATAAAATATTAATGGAGAAATTGTTTGAAAAAAAAAAGCTTTACAAAAAAATACAACCGACTTCTAAACACAAAAAGTATAAAATAACTTTAATTTTGGAAGTCGGTGTTCAAATAATGAAGAAAAATAAAAAAGTTTTTTATTTTTCACTTTTTAGTGGCGCCAAAGATCTGCAATAACCGCAGAGTTACGAGGTAACACAAAAAAAATACAGTCGACTTGAGAACCTCCTCCTTTTTAAGTCGGTTAAAAATAGTGAGAATAAAAACTATTCATAAATCATAATCAGCCTTTTAACGTTCCCACTGCTGGGACGCAGGCCTCCTCTCAACGAGAGGAAATAGGCCGTAATCCAGCACGCGGGCCCAGTGCGGGTTGGTGAATGTCACATGTCTTCGAATTTTTGGTTCTAGGACATGCCGTTTTCCTCGAAGAAAAAATGAATGTCTCTCTTTTCCTTTTGATATCCAAAGGTGACTTGTAAAGATAAAATACTGAGAAGAGTATACATTCACAACTAAGGCACCGCAGCTTGTCAGCAGAAATATGAATGGTGGACCACTTCCCCGTACGATCTTCGTTACAAATAACTTCACTAAGCTAATGCTGGAATCCAGTGCCTGCCAGGGTTACAGAGTACGGTACCTAGTTAACTAAAAAAATCTGACTAGTCCGTCAGATAGATTTCCAAAAAATATTGGAGACGTATTTCTTCTTTTTTCACATAAACAAAAAATGAAGACGATACAGTGCGTTGATAACTCGTTTGACGTCACTACTCGCTACAATTTTTACCGGGCCGTGACGTCACACGCTCCCACTCCTGATCTTTGATGCTTCTTATCTTCGTCAGTTTTTATAGATTTGATAAAGGAAAAAATACGTCTCAAATGTTTTTCTATAATCTAATTGACGGACTAAACACAATCATATCATATTGTTTAAAATAGTCACCGCGGCCCAGAAATGCAGCCTAAAGAGGAACACGGATCGGGCACGCCACCATTATGGCAATAAGTCCCCTCTTTGAGGAGTGGTTGGAGAGACGTCACGGCGTTCTCACCGACGCAGTTGCTCACTGGACACGGCTGTTTCAGGAGGAACCTGCTTCAAATTCAGCGGGAGCATAAGCGTTGGCCTGCGGACGGCGAGCTATGGGTGGCTCGCCGTCCTATAACAACCAGGCCCGGGTCGACGTCGCGACGTGTTCCACGCGCGCCTCAAAGAGATGTCAGCAAAGAAGACGGGGCCCCTAAGGTCAGTGTCTGCTAGGGTTGCGGAATTTGTTCGAAACAGTCACCGCGGCCCTGGAACGCACAGGGCACTAGGAGAAACACGGGTGGGGATTTAGTCAGTAAGAGTCTGACACTTCCTTTCACTCCACCAAGAACGGGAGAAGTAATTTTGGCTATATCACATAAAAATAAAACGAATGGACTATTTACCTTCTTCCAAATCATTAGCTAAGACATTAAAAAACAGAACAAATAAAAACACTATCTCAACTAGTTTTGAATACATTTTAAGGCACATACGTCCATTGAACACTACGCTCACCTTTTGAAAGAACTAAAATTAGTTCTGGTTTCGTCTAAGTGTTTACATTGGTCACGGTCCGTTGACACATGCTATTAAATGAAAAAGATAAACCAATAATAGGTTGTGGATGTTGATCGTGGAACTAATTGAACCGAGCGAACAATTCTTTGCAGAAAAATCCTACTAACGCAACTAACTAAAAACAGATTTAAATTGACCCTTAATCATCTATTTTATACTGTGAGATATTCGAAACACACTAGTCGTTAACGTTAATCGTTAAGTCACGTTAAGTCATGTGGTTAGAACAAACGAATAGAAAATTCGTAGCCAAGTTTACATCGTTCAAAATGATAGAATGAATTGTTATCTACTATATAAAAATAAGTCGGGTTTTCCTTCCTGACGCTATAACTCCAGAACGCACGAACCGATTTCCACGGTTTTGCATTCGTTGGAAAGGTCTCGGGCTCCGTGAGGTTTATAGCAAAGAAAATTCAGGAAAAATTTCAACAGAAAAGCGGGAAAATATTTTTTCATTTTTTTTATATATGGCAAAACAACGTTTGCTGGGTCAGCTAGTCGTTTATAAAATGTTCAACGCTACATCCTTTGTTAAAATGTTTAAATGGTAGCCAAGTTAACTTATCGTTTTCTACAATTGCTGACACCGAGGCGTTAACGATTGGAGAACGGAATTCGACACGAAACGGTAACTTGGCTAGGGAGGCAGTAAAAATTGCTTCATTTTGCTGAACTAATACTTTTACACACAATGTGTACATCTCTTTTTACGTCTCTCCTTTTGCATATTATATATAATAATAAGCATCACCTTTGTACCTGTTTTTCTGTTCCCTTCTTCTTATCTTTTTATTGATTGTGTAGACATAAATTGTTAAATGAACACGGGGTAGGAGATAGTTCAAGGAGGAGACTCAGTTACCTATCTCTGCACACCCCCTTTAGAATATCTACCCCCTCGACGCGAACTGCAGTGGTCATTTAGTGTTTACTAATATTTTCGTTTTAAAAAACCGTTATTGAATTAAAGACTAGTAAATAAATTATAGGTATTAACGGAGCAGTGGTGGCCGAGTGGTAACGACCCCGACTTACGAGTTATAGGTCGCGGGTTTAAATCCAGCCTGGCGCATTACTTTGTGTGATTAATTTCATCACCACTGTTCTCAAAACGGTGAAGGAAAACATCGTGAGGAAACCGGCATGTCCTAGAACCAAAAATTCAAAAACATGTGACATTCACCAACCATGACATTATGGCCCATTCCCTCTCCTAGAGAGGACGCCTGTGTCCCAGCAGTGGGAACATTAAAAGGCTGATTATGATTACGAAATCTGTTGCGGAATTTGTTCGAAAGAGTCACCGCGGCCCTGGAACGCAAAGGGCACAAGAAGGATCACGGGTGGGTTTTAGTCAGTAAGAGTCCGACACTCCCTTCCGCTCCGCCCAGAGCGGGAGAATTCTTTTGACAATTTCCCATCCAAAAATAAAAAACTAACACGACTTGACACAAGTGGAACGAAGGTTTACTTTAAGGAATAGAAGCATGAAAAACAAACTCTTTAATTATATTTTCTTTATGTTTTATTTATCTCTCTTCAAGGCCACACAATATTCTCAATCCAAGGTACATAGTAGGAGACTCTGTTGTAGACGCCGAAACCTCCGCCGAACCCGCACGCCTTGCCATGTGACGTCACACCTATGATTGTGTAGACGCATGATGATAACTCGGAGAGGACTTGGAGAGGTCCCCCGCTGTCACCCTGAGGAAAAATAATAATATGGTAAATCGGTTTTCAGGGAACAAAATCTTGATGCAGAATTTATTCGAAGGATCTACGGGGCCCTGGAACGCGGCGGGCACTAGGAGGATCACGGGTGGGTTTTAGTCAGTAAGAGTCTGATACGAGTCCCTTCCGCTCCACCCGCGCAGCGCGAGAAGTCATTTGATGATTTCCCATCCAGAAAATGAAAGCTGGGGAATTTGCTGCACTGATTTTTCTATCCAACTGAGACTAGGAAGTGGTGACGAGAGGGCGATTTGGGGGACTGTCTTTATGTAAAAGTATGAAGTTGAATAATTGTTAGCTCTTGGCCTAAATTTTATTAAGCACTAGCATCGCCCTGCGGTTTCACCCGCATAGTTCCCGTTCCCGTGGGAATATGGGGATATAATAGCCTATGTTCACCGGAGATAGTGTAGCTTCCCAACAGTGAAAGAATTTCTGAAATCGGTCAAGTAGTTTCGGAGCCACCGGAAAAAAAACAAAAAAACAATCAAATCTTTCCTCTTATATATTAGTGTAGATTAGTTTTAATTACAACCAAAATGTTTTACACTTTGTATAATTATTAAAAAAAACCTAATAGTTGTATATACAAGTGAAGTAAAAATGTACGGGAAGAATGCATGGGACATCGAAAAATTCTTCCACATCGCTGTCAACGGGAAAAGTGCCCAGAACACTGGCCGCATTGCCACGTTGAATGGCAATGCTGATTCGTTGACCATAGAAAAGGCGCCAGCCCGCCCAACCATTTTAATAAATGGATTTTGATTAAAAAACATCATCATGCCATATAGACATCTGCTGAAGTGCACAGTAGCATGGTGACCTCCATAAGCCTCGCTGTACTAGATTATGGAGGTCTGATTGACAGACGCTGTAAAATTACTGGTATTCATAGCGTCCGTAATAATTTAAAAAAAATAATTAAAGAGACTGATTCATCGCTTTGTAAAGAAAATTTTTAAACGCCTCTCTTTCTTAATAAATTCTTTTGCGCTAATCTATAGATACTAATTTTATAAAGTTGAAAAGTTTTTTTGTTTGCCTGAATGCACTATCTCCGGAACTTCTAGCTCGAATTGATAAATTAATTTAGTATTGGATAGCCCATTTGTCGAGGAAGGCGAGCTATATAACATCACACTATAACCAACAACAACGGAGCATCAATGAAATATGTTGCAGAAACGGAGTTAACTTCTTCTCTCTTTCTAAGTGTCGTAGTTTGTATGAAACACAGAGGAACAAATGTTTCTAATGTGCTTTCTCATGTCATGGGACCAAAACCTAACGAAATGTGGTTCTGCATCTTTCTTTTGCCTTCCTCTACAAGCGCTGTAATAGATTCTTACCTTTTGAAAATGAAAACAATATATCTAGTTTTAATTTCCGCGAATATTAGTGGGTTGTTGGTATGCACCTCCCTCCCGCCCGCTATATTAACACCTTTGACCCGCGCAATCCAGCTTATTAACGATCTTCACATCAAGGTCGATGTATTTACATGCCCTTTGAGTGAATTCGTAAAAATTCTGTTATTTATTTTATGTTATTGTGTAGATTAGAGTAGGCTATAAATGTTTTTGTATTTTACTATTTTTAGGTTAATTGCTTTATTATAAATAAGTTAATTTTAAGACCGCGCTATCGCATTAGGTATACACCTGTAATGATAGTTGAAAGGGAGATAATAATAAATAAATAAATAATATTATGCACATGCAAGATTACAAGGCAAATGCAAGGATTTTATGCACATGCAGGAAGACAAAGCAAAACCCAACAACAAGGAGGGAGGTGCATACCAACAACCCACTAATATTCGCGGAAATTAAAACTAGATATATATTGTTTTCATTTTCAAATTTAAAATGTAATTCCGCAAAGTAACGCCTGACTCAATCAATTAGATTCTTACCTGGCAAGTATCGTTGATCTCGTCCTTGTCTCCGTAACACATCTGTGTGGTATGGTTGTACCCGTGGAGAAGCAGGCGGTGTGGGGGGTAGAAGGAAGAGCATTCTGCTTCGCTGTACGCATTGAGTGCCACCTGGAAGATTGAAAGAACTAAAGTTCCGCCCTGAGGTACTCCAAAGCGCAATGGAGCGTAGTATTCTAAGTTTAAAAAGAATTGATAGAGGACGGAACACCACGCTGCGCTCGAAAATAGGTATCAGATCATAGACGTGGGAGAAAATCGACCAGAATGAAATGGGTCAAACCAGCCGCATGCTTTTATTTAAAACTTAAGCTTTGAGGAAAGTTCCGCCCTGAGGTACGCCAAAGCGCAATGGAGCGTAGTATTCTAGGTTTAAAAATAATTGATAGAGGACGGAACACCACGCTGGGCTCGAAAATAGGCATCAGATCGTAGACTTGGGAGAAAATCTACCAGAATGAAATGGGTCAAACCAGCCGCATGCTTTTATTTAAAACTTAAGCTTTGAGGAAAGTTCCGCCCTGAGGTACGCCAAAGCGCAATGGAGCGTAGTATTCTAAGTTTAAAAAGAATTGATAGAGGACGGAACACCACGCTGCGCTCGAAAATAGGTATCAGATCATAGACGTGGGAGAAAATCGACCAGAATGAAATGGGTCAAACCAGCCGCATGCTTTTATTTAAAACTTAAGCTTTGAGGAAAGTTCCGCCTTGAGGTACTCCAAAGCGCAATGGAGCGTAGTATTCTAAGTTTAAAAAGAATTGATAGAGGACGGAACACCACGCTGGGTTCGAAAATAGGTATCAGATCATAGACGTGGGAGAAAATCTACCAGAATGAAATGGGTCAAACCAGCCGCATGCTTTTATTTAAAACTTAACCTTTGAGGAAAGTTCCGCCCTGAAGTACTCCAAAGCGCAATGGAGCGTAGTATTCTAAGTTTAAAAAGAATTGATAGAGGACGGAACACCACGCTGCGCTCGAAAATAGTTATCAGATCATAGACTTGGGAGAAATGCTACTAGGATGAAATGGGGCTGGGTGGGTTACAACGGCCGCATGCATAGTGTCAAAGTGAAAACATTTATTTCAATTAGGCCATTAAACGGCACTTTTGAACGTCATCATTAAAATTTATCATAATAAAGTGACTCTAGCGTCCATTCGCAAAGGTAGATTCTTATGGAGAAGAACGGACAAGAAACTCCATAGTTACTCTTAGTGAGAGTGACGATGAGGCCACTACACAATGAGTGCCAGAGGATGGACGCCTTCGATGAGGCTGGCTCAGAAAGTGGTGGTGACATAATCTAGATGCACACCGCGAAGGTATGGAAAGCGGACACCTCCTTCTGTGAAGCAGTAATGCTAGCGAAGGAGGAGGCAGACCGTTTAAGGGAGATGGAAGCCTTACGCTCCAGCCACCACAACAGAAGAAGATTCGCGGGTGTCGGAAGTCTCTGGACCCTCCCGGCCGATGTCCGATAGCAATTAAATGAAGTGCTTGTTTACCTACCTCATCTACTCGAAAATTAAGACCGTTACTCTCAAAAAGATAGTCATTTAAGATCGTAGAAGACTCACAGTTTGTAATGTATCAGCCAAGTTCTTCCGATGACCCAGGGATCCCCATCCTGTTGCAAATGCGACGCTACCGTCGGTGTCTCCAATGTCCAAGCAAGCGGGCAATATCAAATATGTGAATTTAACCCTGAAATGGCAAAAAAATATAGAAGTTTTACGCACGAATTAGTTACTTGCACACAATCTAGAAATACTCTTCCTGAATGATATGATTTCTTCAGCGAAAATCTATTTTCAGTCTCTAAGATGAAGCATTCTACCGTTCTTAAAACCGATCCCAACGATTTTATACTCCAGCATAGAGTAATAGATTGGATGCATTTTTTTAAGGATAGTAAATCATCAAAAGACTTCTTCTTCTCTTCTTAGAAGGAGGGAGCAGACTCTTACTGATTAAAACCCATCCGTGTTCCTCCTAATGCCCTTTACGTTTCAAGGCCACAGTGACTCTTTCAAACAAATGCTGCAACGGATTTGAGACATGGAAAGGTGGCCCCTTCGTGTCTCGAAGAATACTATTCCTGAAGACCTTTAATAGTCGTGCGGGTACTCAGAATCCCAACAGTTTGACAACCAACATTTCCTATCAACAAGCGAAGCACTAAATTGAAGAAGCCAGATTGCCAGTCGCTTCATCTAAAATGCTGACTCTACTTGCTCGTTGGGGATACATAAAAGTGGACTGTATTTTAAATTATAGGCTTGGTCTATTGCTTTTTGATTCTTTAACATGTAACTGTCCAGCATAAAAATAGATGTAATTAACGTTTCCGAGTGTCGTCCGCCGCGGTGGTCTCGGAGGAAGCGAGTGACCGCCGGGCCCGGCCACCACAGCTGCGCCGCACCTCCGCTCGCTCGCCGATGATGAGGACGCGTAAGGCCCGGACTCCACCAAAGCGGAGATGATCAGAGAAGTCCAAAGCAAGAAGACGGCTCATTGAGGCGCGCGTGGAACACGACGCGCCGGCGACTCAGGCCTGGTAGCTGTCGGACGGCGAGCCACCCATAGCTCGCCATCCGCAGGCCCGCCCTCACTTCGCCCTGCGTATCGCGACGCCCGGGGCGTCTTCTTCTGTTGCGGCGGCTGGGGCGTGAGGTTTCCCTCTCACGCACGCGTTCCGCCTCCTCCTTCGCTAGCATTACTGCTTCGCAGAAGGAGACGAGGCTTCCCATGCCTCCTCGCTCCTAGCTTTATACTACCTAAACATCGGTTTTGGAGAAGAAGTCACTTGAAGTACCATACCAGTCATGGAGAAGTTTTTACTCTGTTTAATGAGTTAGATGAGATTCCTAACCCAACTGTATCCAGTCAGATTGGATGCTGAACCCAACATGGTTGGGAAAACTCTAAGCAGATGATATCAGGACAGTAAGTTTTGTGTCTTTTTGATATCTTCTGTTTAAGAACAACTTTATTTCTCATAAAGAATTGCATACATAATTCACTTACTGAGAAACAATATCTAAAAGTAAAGCTTAATCATTAGAGCGCACAGAGGTACCTACATATATAAAATAACCAAAACAAAATAGCAGAGAAAAAAAAAGAGACAAAATGTGGGTAAACAAATAACATTAACTAGGTCGTTAGTTACGTATAACATGGATGTATGAATCCGATTTTTACTGGATGTGGCATTGTTGGCACATTACACACACACACACACGTATCTTACCATTTGTCAGTGACCAGCAGAGCGATGTCGTGGTACTTGGAAGGTGGGTTATACTCGGGATGGACGATAATATCTTGCACGTTGTAAATCTTCCACATTCCTGGAGGATCTGATCGTCTTAGTATTCCTAGGGCTATGTACTTTACTGGGCCTCTGTGAAAGAATGATTAACAGATCAGAAAAGTTTTTCGTAAGGTTTGTAATGGTTTTTCGATGTTAATTCGTTTAGTTTGTTGGTTCAACATCATCTGCCTAGCCGTTTCCCAACTATATTAGGGTTGGCTCTCAGTCAAATCGGATTCGGCTAAATATCATATATATATGATATTGATTATATATATATATATATTATTTGTAATTTCTTTCCCACTCAATATATTTTTTTTTTGTTTTTTGTTGTACACCTACCACAGTGTTGTCTTTTTAACCCAAAGGTTGACTGGTAGAGAATGCCTTGTTGCATTAAGTCCGCCCATGTACCACTATTGTACATAAAGTTGAAATAAATATCAGTATTTTATGTGGAGCGGCTGCCTACCAGACCTCCACGACCCATCAACTGGGTAACACAACACTTCTTGGCAAGACTGGAGGCAGATTTTCTGGCTTCTGACAATCCGCAACAATTGCTCAAGATCTACAAGTTTTAATGTCAGTTTAGTTTTTAGTATAATTGGTAGTTTTAACAATCTGAATTCTTCATTCCAACTAAAATACTAGAAAGTGGTGACGGTCGGGCGTTTTGGGGAACTGTCAAAGTCAAAGTCGATTAATTTATTTAAACTAGACCATTAAAACCTTACGTTGAAGTGTACAGGTGTAAATCAGTTTTGTGAGGAGTTATTCTTATGTAATCCTATCATAAATACTAAAACTTGAATAGATCGATGGATGGATGTTTGTAACACACGCTAAAACGGCTTGACGGATCTGGATGAAATTTGGCACAGAAGTGATATTCCGGACTATCGTCCGGAATATCACATAGACTACTTTTTATCAGGAGCAAAAGAAATTCTGCAAAGGCAAAATCTTGGGACCATTTCCGACATCACGCGGGCGGTACCGCTTGCTGACGTCAGACGGAAACAAAAAAATGGTTGTTGTGTCAGGAATGATTACAAACAATTGTAGAGCTACATCTACTCGTATACTAATCTATACTAATATTATAAAGCTGAAGAGTTTTGTTTGTTTGTTTGTTTGTTTGAACGCGCTAATCTCAGGAACACCTGGTCCGATTTGAAAAAATATTTCAGTGTTAGATAGCCCATTTATCGAGGAGGGCTATAGGCTATACAACGTGTTGTTTTGCATCCTCGTCAAATTTCAGGAGGTTGTCATAAAATACATAAATAATCAATTGAAAGTACGGTACCGGTCAATAACCAATAAGCGCTGCTTTTTTTTGTTATTGAAATTTAACAGTATTTCAGAATAAAATCCCGAATACCACAGAATCAGGCGCCTACGCACACAGCGACAATGCAGCTGTGTGCGTGAGTGTCGACGTCTTACCTACGAAATGCTAGCGCGTACCTACGTGTGCGATCGTGCGATGACCTACGGCGACCAGTAGCAATAATTTTACCTAATTTTATTTCGGAAATCATCTACTTTACTGTCATAAATTTCGCTTGATAATTAACTCATTTTTAAGCATTATTGGAATACGGAAATCTTATTAATGACAGTAATACTACTTAGTGCGCCAAAGAAAAGTTCAATGACCTGTTATCAGATGATTATTAAAATGTTAGTTTTGCTTTATTGCTATCCGTCAACTTAAAGTTTTCGTAATGATTTTGTTTTTATTTGTGGATTAAATTGGTTGATTTGAAATTTTCCTTCTTACTTAACGGCCTTAGGACCGGCAATAATACCTACCTTAGTTGGTATGTAACCGATTTAGGTACCTACTAAGTCAAAAAACGTTTTCTACGTTTGATGGAAATGGAAAGATGTGCTAGTTAAGTGTAAGTAAGTGGTGATACTTTCGAATCTTAGGTATTATTGATTCACTTAAAAATCTGAAATCGACTTATTTACAGTAGGTAAGCTAACAACGTATTTACAAAATGAACAAATAAATAAATTACCTACCTACTTATGTTACCGGAGGTATTGTTCAGTTTCCATCACCACACTCTTGGCACAGTCGAGCACAATGTAGCTGGTTTTCTTTCAGCCTACGTTAGCAAACTAACACCTTCGTTTTTAAAGAGTCGAAAGCACTAATTATCCTTGCACGTAATTTTGTTACACTTGTCACTTTTTACGTCTAAACTAACTTTTTAACGTCTCCTCACAAAATAAAAGTTAAGAGGCCACAGGTCCTCCGCGACCGATCCAGTAGTCAAGAAACCTTTCACGCTTCAGTAGGCGCCAAACTGTGGTGTGGTGCACTCCAAAGCGGTCACCAGCCTCCCGCGTGCTTGCCCGTGGTTCTCGCTGGAAGTATTCCAGGATGTCTTCCTGCAAGGCGACAGGCAGGCCTACGCTGCCGCGAGCTTAAACTGCCGATGATCCCGTAGTCTCTGCGTAGCAGCCAGCATGACGCTCTGTGATGGGGGTTCCCGATCGGGAAACATTTCCGTGAACATCCGGATGGCTCCACGTAGGCTGTTTCCACTGATGGCATAAAGGCGGACCATCTCTACCAACTCGACATTGGAATAATTGTCCGTCATCTTGCACTTTGTACCTACGTCTGAACGATGTACCGAGAAAGGAATTCGCAAAACGCGCGCACACGGCGGCGACATCAAAGAAACTGTTGCTGTTGGATCAGGGGCCGCGGGGCGGGGGGAGGCGCGGCTAGGCGGTAGGCGCGTGCGGCCGTGCGCGGGGGATTAGGTACCTACGAATTTTTCGAATGATCGATGTATTGTTTGCGTTTGTTTGTGTGTGTGAAAGCGCAGTTATAAGGCTAGGAACAGACGGGCCGCATTTAAATACGTCTTGTTCACACGGATTTCCGTAAATAGCAAAAATAAATTAAAAAAATACCTACTCATTTTATTGTTGATTTGGGTCGAGAATCATTAGCATAATTACGTCCGTGAATTTGACGAGGATGCAAAACAACACGTTGTATATCATCTCGCTAAGACCAATAGGAGCGGAGCAGTCATGAAAAATGTGACACAAACGAAGTTGTGCGGACAGCTAGTTCCAAATAACTATCCTAGGCCAAGTCAAGCCCAGTCTGCTATTTTTTTATAAATTCGTAATTCCAACACGACCCCTTGTCATTTTACTAAAACTTTGTAATCTGCTAAATTCATAATGGTCTTGTAATAGAATCGCGGTAGAATGACATTGTCGTATTGCCATTATTATAAAACCCGTTAGTAGACATGATTTTCGAAAAACTACAAATAATTTTGAACATTAAGTCGTGGCAGATTTCTTTTATATGTTTTTACGAATTATTTATTAGTGTACAATCTGAACGTCTGTCATTTATTTGTCATTAAGTCAGTGGATGACCATTGGAAAGTCATAATGACACTTTTATATTAGTAGATTACCAAACTTTTTTAAAATCAACCAGTATGAAATCAATGATAGACCATTCTGACACTATTGTAATAGTAGACTTGAGGCCTTGGTGTGTCAAGAATCATCATCCATCCAACGCCTTTGCTAAAAAATAATCTAAATATATATAACTCAAAAGTGACTGACTGACTGACATAGTGATCTATCAACGCACAGTCCAAACCACTGAACGGATCGGGCTGAAATTTGGCATACAGGTAGATGTTATGACGTAGGCATCCGCTAAGACCCCACCGAATGTGTCTCCACGTTGTCGTCGTGGTGGGACTTGAGCGTCCCAATGATCTTGCGAGCTTTCCCGGTAGAGCCACTCATGCCGGAAGGTCGCAAGTGAGGGACCAGACCAAGAGAGACACACCCGCTCGCTGCTCTTTGGTACGCGTCTGATCATCAGACGTGACTGTGAGAGCAGCGAGCGGGTGGAGAGGTGAGGTGAGGAGAGAGGGCCCTGAGAAGGGGCGAAGCAAACAGGGACCGCACCCTTCAAAGGAACACAAATGAAAAAAGGCCTTTGTAAAATGAGTCCCCAGGTGGGTCCCGACTGCTCAGCGGTCGGGGAATCCCACCCCGCTTCGGCGGGCTGCCCTCCGTACTCTGGGGTGGGCACCAAACGCCTTCCGCTTGCCAGTGGCAACACGAGCCGAGGAGGCTCCCAATCGTCGTCATCCGAGTCCGCTTCCTTTAAGGAGCTGATGGCGTACGGTTGTGTAGAGGAGGGTTCGCCTGAGCGCCGGGGTGGTGCGGAGTCGGATTCCGGCTCCGCGCCAGACCTAGTAACGGTCAGCTCGGCGGGCTCTGGAGAGGAAGGAGGGGGGGCTGCTGCGGAGAACGTGAAGTTCTTCCGCAAGCGGCCGCGACGGGAGGAAGACGGGGAGTCGACCTCCGAGGGCGAGTTTGCCTCCGCCCGCAAGATCCCCACCGCTAGGCGGGGCAGGGGCTGTGAGGCGGGGAGGGGGCTGGCTCCCTCTACCCGGGAGGTGGAGAGTCGGGCCGGGAAGTTGGTGGAGGAGGGGCGTCGCCCTGGAGGAAGCGGTCGTAGGGCTCCCTCTACTCTTCCGCCTACTCTCGACTCCGATGACTCGGTGTCCCCGGGAGAGGTACCTCCCACTGTCGAGGAGAAGAGGGCCAAGCTGGAGGAGGTCGTGGAGGCCGCGATCCGCGCTGTGGCCTTCAAGAGGAAGCAGTCCTCTAAGCGGGAGGCCATTAGCGCGGCCAAGGCCTCCATTATGGCGGCGGCGGCGGCCAACGTCGGCGGGTCCGGAGAGGCGACAGAGTTGCGGGCGGAAGTCGCCCGCCTCGCGGCCGTAACGGAGAGACTCATAGCGGAGAATGAGTCGCTCCGGAGGGACCTGGCTGACATGGCCAGAGCGGCCTCTGAGGGGCCGCAGGGGGGGCTGAGTCCGGCGGCGCTGGAGGGGAGCCAGGTGCTGAGCCAGGTGCGGAGCCTGGTGCGGCAGGAGCTGGCTCCCTTCCGGAAGCAGTTCTCCGTTATGGAGGACATGGTCCGGCGTCCCCCGTTAGCGGCGGCACAGAGGCCCCCGGGACAGCAGAAGGCGGCTTCGTACGCAGCCGCGGTGGCTGCTGGCCCGGGAACGTCCGGCCAGGCGAAGGCCAAGGCGGGAGCCGCGCCAGCGCCTGTGGCGCCGGCGCCTGCGACGCGGGCGACGACCAAGTCGGCCCCGGCGAAGAGGGGAAGGAGGAAGGCTGGAGGGGGAGCGGCTAAAGCTGCTGCGTCAGTGGCGCCGCAGCCGCCCCCACCCCCAACCTCGGACCCTCCTGCGACCGGGGCCGGGTGGCAGGTTGCTGGAGAAAAGCGGCAGGCCAAAAAGGCGGCCAGGAGCAAGGCCAAGAGGCAGCGGCGGAAGGCCAACGCCATCGCGGCGAGGCTTCGCGCCCCGAAGTCCGCGGCTGTGGTTTTAACACTGCAGCCAGAAGCGGAACAGAGGGGTGTGACGTACCTCGCCCTGATGAAGCGGGCGAAGGAGGCGGTGAACCTCCGGGAGCTGGGCATCACTGGGGGCCTCAGGATCAGGAGAACCCTGACCGGTGCCCGGAAGCTCGAGCTCGCCGGAGCGGAGAGTGGCCCGTTCGCGGACGCCCTGGCCGAAAGGCTGAAGGAGGTCCTCCCTGCGGACGAGGTTCGAGTGTCCAGGCCGACTAAGTGCATTGACATGCGCATAGTGGGCCTGGACGACTCCGTGACGGAGGAGGAGGTTGTGGCCGCCGTCGCCAGGTCTGGGGGGTGCTCTGCCGAGCTCGTCAAGGCGGGCACCCTCCGGCCTGACAACACGGGCATGCAAACCCTTGTGGTGAGCTGCCCCGTGACGGCGGCCAGAACAGTGTCGGAGGGTCGAAGGCTCTTGGTGGGGTGGGTTTCTGCGCGGGTAAAACTGCTGGAACCCAGACCTCTGAGGTGCTACCGCTGCCATGTGGGCAACCACACGGGAGCTATGTGCCCCTCGGAGGTGGACCGCAGTGGACTTTGTTTCCGCTGTGGTCAGCCCGGTCATCGGGCCGGCTCGTGCGAGGCCACGCCGCACTGCAGTGCATGTGCGGCTGTTGGCAAGCCGGCCGACCACTGGGCTGGGGGAAGGACCTGCGCGCCATCCGCCCCGACCAAGGGCAAGAGGTCCGTCGCCGCCGCCGCCTCTGCCGCCGCCGCGGCTTCCGTCGCCGCTTCTGCCGCTTCTGCTGTGGGTGCTGCGACTCCCGGTACTCGGGAGGGGGCTGAAATGGAGTGCCAGTAATGGTCCCATTTCGGCCTCCTCCAGAGACAAGTCGGCCGCTGTGCTATTGCGCAGTGGCTGATGCCTGTGGACGGTGAGCGTGGGTGGCTCGCCGTCCGATACCAGGCTGAGTCGACGACGCGTTGTGCTTCACGCGCGCCTCAAGGAGCCGTCAGCACCAGAGACGGGGCCCCATAGGGTCGGTGCCTGCTAGGGTTGCGGAATTTGTTCGAGAGAGTTGCCGCGGCCCTGGAACGCAAAGGGCACATGGAGGAGCACGGGTGGGTTTTAGTCAGTAAAAGTCTGACACTCCCTACCGCTCCACCCAGGGCGGGAGGGGTCATTTGATGATTTCCCATCCAAAAAAAAAAAAAAAAAGGCATCCGCTAAGAAAGGATTTTGATTAATTCTACCCCCAAGGGGATAAAAGTTTGTATGAAACTTTGTCAATTTTAAACCTACCGGGCTGAGAGTTTCAAAATCGGGGGTAAAGTAACTATTCCACGCGGACGAAGTCGCGGGCAGAAGCTAGTGTTGTATAAGTACCACAAACTGTAGTACTTACAGGTGGTGAGTTGACCGGCAGTGTGCAGCTGTGAGGACGTACCGATGGCTGATGAGGGTACCTCCACACAGCCACTCAGCAGAGCTTTCTTCATCTCCAAATCCCAGCAATGCCTGAAAAGCCCAAAAGATTAATTTGAGTTAAAAAAAAAATTTGATAGGTATGCGGGAAATGACACGGTCATGACAAACCCATTCATTCATTCATTTCATCTATTTTCAAACAATAAACAAAGTGTAGAATATTACAATAAAATTGTCACTTGCAAAACAATTTGCACAATGAAAGCTAAGTAGGTAAGTAAAACATCCAGCCGTTCAATTAAAAAGATGTCTGATCAAATGAATAAATATCAAAAAGAATTCCAGATATAATGTCAAATGTATTCAAATGTAATCTATACTAATATTATAAAGCTGAAGAGTTTGTTTGTTTGGTTGTTTGTTTGTTTGTTTGAACGCGCTAATCTCAGGAACTACTGGTTCGAATTGAAAAATTCTTTTTGGGTTGAATAGACCATTTATCGAGGAAGGCTTTAGGCTATATATCATCACGCTTAAGCCAATAGGAGCGGAGCTGCGATAAAGAATGTTTTAAAATCGGGTATTCCGCGGGGACGAAGTCGCGGGGACGAAGTCGCGGGCAGCAGCTAGTTATTTTATATAGAAAGTATGAATTTAGGTATATTTATTTATGTATATGTATGTTTATTTTAATTCGATTTGTATGTATGTATATGTTTTAGTTAAGTTAGTATAGTCTATTTTAAGTTTCCTTCTCTGTCTCTTTACACACTGTGTCTACGTTTCTTATCCCACTCTTCTGTCGCAGGTCTGCTGGAAGAAATTTCTATTGAAATAAGCAATATCTTTGTACTCTTGATTTTGTAACTTGTGTGTACATAAATAAATAACTTTAACTTCGAAAGTTTGTTTCGAAAATCGATGAATTAAACCCAAAAACACCTTAACGATGAATCAAAACCAAAAACACCTTCTGTCCCCTTCGTTTAATCTTACATTTTTTTAATTTATTTTTTTAAAGGACCACTCCCAGTTAAGCTCACTAAGGCTGGTTACATGGCTAAAACTACTTAAAAACTAAATGACCGCTCGCTAAGGGCATCCCCTGTGGGACATGGGCCTCGGCTTAGCGGGGTCATTGAGCAAGGGACAGGCTGGGTCAGGTTGATATTATTTAGGGGATTTAACGCTAATGGCTCAGCGGCGCGGGCTGGCTTGTTAGGCAAAAGTCGGGGAGGGATGTTACGGGTGTGTCGCGATGGACCTCGTCGGCGAGGCCGGTATACGGAACGCGGTCTGTGTTTGTTTTGTCTAAGAGTGCTGGTTTCCCTACTACTCTGTTGGGACTGGGTGACGTTTAATCTTACAAAAAAATCCTTACCATATGAGGATACTGTCCCCTCACCGCATCCAATCCCCCCGCAACAGCCAGGATTACCGTGGGGGTATACCCGTAACAGTGTTGTTCGTCATCCAGGTATCTCTGTACACCCCCGAACAGGTTGCAGGGGTAAGGTTCGTCTACTATGTATTCCAGGCATTCTGGAAGAGATAAAATAGTTTTAGGAAAATTTTACAGGAACTGCACAGGACATGCGTTACCTCCTTTTTTAACCGACTTCTAAAAAAGGAGGAGGTTCTCAATTCGGATGTTTGTACGTTTTTTTTTTTTTATTGTTTTTTCGCGCATAACTCCGTCGCTTGTCAACCGATTTGAAACATTCTTTTTTTGTTGGAAAGGGTATACTTCCCAAATGGTCCCATGAAAATTTTATCGAAATCAACCAAGCGGTTTTCGAAAAATCAACAAACATCTAAAAAAAACTATCTACATTGACGACCTCTTAGTTTACTCTGCAAAGGAGCAGTACGTTTTTTTTACACCAATGTGATTGGCTCGTTTGGGTGGGGGAGGGGAGGGGTGTTTGTTGTGTGTGTGTGTGTGTGTCACTTTTTAGTGGTACCGTGTAGGTACCACTAAAAAGTGACAAATAAAAAAAAACTTTTTACAAAAAATAAAACCGATTTCTAAACAAAAAAACCAAAAAGTATAAAATAACTTGAATTTCGGAAGTCGGTGTGTTCAACAACAAAAAAGCAACCAAAAACACCGAGTTCCGAAATTAAAGTTATTTTATACTTTTTGGTTTTTTTGTTTAGAAGTCGGTTTTATTTTTTGTAAAAAGTTTTATTTTTTTTGAATGGGAAATCATCAAATGATTTCTCCCACTCTGGGCGGAGCGGAAGGGAGTGTCAGACTCTTACTGACTAAAACCCACCCGTGATCCTCCTAATGCCCGCCGCGTTCCAGGGCCGCGGTGACTCTTTCAGACAAATTCCGCAACCCTAGCAGATACTTACTGTCTTGTGCCTTTCTCCCAGTTTTGAAGTAATGCAACCCAAATCGGTCTACCAAGATTCTCCTGAAAAAAGAATTAAGTAAATTAAAAATAGACAAATAAATCAAATTGAACTGTTGTGTAATAAAATTGTATTCTAATATCAAAATAATGCTTTTGTGTAGCATAAGGCAGTATATGGCTGTCGTTTGTTTGTTTGTAACCTCTCCACGTCGTAACATCATCATCATCATCTTCATCAATCATCATCAACAGCCTGTTGCAGTCCACTGCTGGACATAGGCCTCTCCAACTGCACGCCACTTAGATCTATTTTCGGCTTCTCGCATCCAGTTTCTGCCAGCCGTCCTGCGCAAATCGTCACACCACTGTCACAGTATTACATTGTAATACTGTGCCACTGTGCCTGAGGACGTCCTACTCTACGTTTGCCGAGACGCGGTCTCCACTCTAGAAATCGTTTATCCCAATGGTTGTCGTTTCTAAGACAACCGAGTTTGAACCGCCAAGTTTCAACAAATTTGGTTGAAAGTTGACACACGGATAGACCATGTACTTACTAGAATAGCACATAGAACTTTTTATCCCGGAAGTGTCTATGTTTCCTTGGGATAATTTTGGACTTTTACTCGGGCGACGCTGTGGACCGAAGCTAGTATTATTATAAAAAGATCTTACCTCGTATCATTCACGATATCACAATCAGTACAGCAGACGATTGGAATATTGCCGTTAAATGAACACATCTGAAAATTTAATAATTTACTTATCAGTCCAAGATATATGCAACGTTTGCCAAACTCGATCTGTGGATGGGTGACCATCTTAGCGTACCGAGACTCCTCCATGCCTCGGAAAGCAAGTTAAGCCGTTGGAAATATGACTCCAGTCTTGCCAAGAAGTACCATGTTACCTAGTTAATGAGTTGTGGAAGTCTGGTAGGTTACCGCTCTACGTAAAATACTGGTATTCAGCTGAATCCGGCTTGACTGGAAGCCAACCTCAATATAGTTGGGAAAAGGATTGTCAGAAGCCAGAAAATCTAACATGACGATGATGAGTCGAAGATATATGAGAAGACTTATATTTACGTAGCCTATAACGTTCCCGCTGTTGAATACAGGCCTTCCCTTTGGACTAGGTGCTCCAATTTAGAATATTGCTACGAAGGTTGCTCTAAAATTGTCTAAATCAAATCACAATACAAGTTTAATCTATCCCATTTTCCATTTAACAACTTTCAAGCTCGTTTTGCACGTTCTTCATCCTAATTGGTGTTAAGTTATCGAGATCAAGAATCCAGAGTCCTATTTTGTTCGAAAGAGCCGCCCGTGGCTCTAGAATGCAAAGGGCATAGAAGGATCACGGGTGGGTTTTAGTCAGTAAGAGTCTGACACTCCCTTCCGCTCCGGCCAGAGCGGGTGAAGTCATTTGATGATTTCATATCCTGGATATGAAATCATCAAATAACTTCTATCGCCATCTTTTTCTGGGCCTTTTTTTCCAGAAAAAAGAGATCTTGATATGAGCTGAACTCCTGGTCAAAGGACTGGTCCAAAATTGTACAAGACGGAAAAAAGTGGAAGGAGAGAGGGGAGGGCTTTGGCCTGCATTGGGACACGCCAGGCTCATAGTGGCATCTTATATGAAGATTAGTATAGTGCTATAGGGAATCTATATCATTTGAACAGTTTTTATAACAAATAGCAGCGCCCCGCGGTTTCTCCCGCATAGTTCCCGTTCCCGTGGCAATACGGGGATAAAATATAGCCTGTCTGCGCCATTTGCATTATTTATCTATAACTACTTATTATTATTAATTTAGCTAATTATCTATTGAAATCATATACGCATACTTGCAACACTATATTACACTTCACTCATTACTCATTCGAATCGGTCCAATCATTCGAACAATCCCCACCCTCATACCAGTCCAAAATCCGCTGTCCTACTGGCGAGACGAATTCCCGTGCGCTTGCGCTCCCGCCAAAAACTATAAGTGAAAAAATATTGGTGCTGTGTGGTGAATCCAGAACTCTTCTCTCGTGAAACTTGGTGGAAATATCGTCTGAACCGGCGCGCTGGAGGCTGCTATCGAAGGGACGCATCATTTACATCCTCCTTGTAAGTCACTTTTCCATCCATAGCCTATGTTACTCAAGGTGAATGTAGCTTTCTAGTGGTGAAAGAATTTTTGAAATCGGCACAGTAGTTTTTGAGTTTATTCGTTACATACAAAACTACAAATCTTTCCTCTTTGTAATATTATTATAGATAGCAGCGCCCCGCGGTTTCACCCGCATCGTTCCCGTTCCCGTGGCAATACGGGGATAAAATATAGCCTATGTTACTCAGGGTGAATGTAGCTTTCTAGAGGTGAAAGAATTTTTGAAATCGGCACAGCTGTGTTTGAGCTTATTCATTACAAACATACACACCCAAAAGTACAAATCTTTCCTTTTTACATACAGTGTAGATTCCGCAACCCTATCTCTTTTTGGGTTTAAAAAGCGTTCGTTATCGTTTCCTTTCGTTTAAGATCCACTACGCCATTGGTCATCATCTTCCTGCCCTTATCCCATGTTACTTGGGGTCGGCGCAACATGTTTTTTTCTTCCATTCTGTCCTGTCAGCCGTCACGCTATCACTAACTCCCTTTTCTTTCATATCACTCCTCACACAATCCATCCATCGTTTCTTTGGCCTACCTCTCCCTTTCCATCCATCCACATTAATATTCATAACCCTTTTAGTTACATGTGTTTCATCCACTACGCCATTGGTACCAATGTTAGATCCTAATCAGACACACATAGCTTGTAAAACTCAAGACAACACAACTCACCTGTGGATATTTATTCCTGTTCTTCAAAAACTGTACGTACTGCATGCACTTGTGGATGTCCACACACGTTCCTATCATGCCTTCATCGGACACACATTCTGAGCCTGGAAATTAAGACATAAAGATATTATAATAGAAACCTTTTATTCAGCACAGACACAAACAAAGTAACAGAAATAATAGAAGGTGTTAAGCCTACGCAACGCACCCACGCGAGCAGTGGTGGCCGAGTGGTAACGGCCCCGACAAAGACAATATCCCCGACTTACGACTTGTAGTTCGCGAGTTCAAACCCAGCCAGGTGCATTACTTTGTGTAATTCATTTCATCACCACAGCTCTCAAAACGGTGAAGGAAAACATTGTGAGGAAACCGGCATGTCCTAGAACCAAAAATTCAAAGACATGTGACATTCACCAACCCGCACTGGGCCCGCGTGCTGGATTACGGCCGATTCCCTCTCCTAGAGAGGAGGCCTGTGTCCCAGCAGTGGGAACGTTGAAAGGCTGACTATGCTTTAAATTAAGCCTTAAATTTTTCAAGTAGCGGTAGTTTATATGCATTATTTAATTCTTTTTAATATTATTTTCTTATATAGTTGCAAACCAAGCAAGTATTTGTATTGCTTTTTACTTTAATTACGGCGATGTGGTTTTTATCAACCGAATTTAAAAAAAGGAGGAGGTTCTCAATTCGACTGTATTTTTTTTATGTTTGTTGCTTCATAAATTTATACTGGGTGTACCGATATTGATGATTATTTTTTTATTCGAAAGCTGGTGCTTGTCGTGTGGTCCCATTTAAATTTGTTTGAGATATGACTACTAGTATTTGAGTTATCCCTAATAATGTGTGGCTTCAACTACATTGATGATGTTCTTATTCCCGCTTGTGAAATGAAACAATAAAATTGCATACGATGGTTTGGAAGGGCATCTTAGTATTTCAAGGAGATTCCCTTACTATGCATACGATGGTTTGGAAGAGTAGGTATCTTAGTATTTCAACGTGGTCCCTTTCTAGTTTGGTGAAGATATGATGAAGAACAGAGACGATAGGAAACTGAATTCTTCAAAATATAGCAATATTTAAAATGCAATATTTGTTTTTAATAGTGTTGTTAACAAAATTACAGTGAAAAATGTATTGTATACATTCAAATAGAACACAAAATTGCTCTCCTTTATATGGTCATGGCAATTTAATCATATTTACAGAAAATAAATAATAATAAATGTAATGTTTTATCAGGCTGATTATAACCTATTTGAAAATTATAACTAGCATAATAACCATAATCAGCCTTTTAATGTTCCCACTGCTGGGACACAGGCCTCCTCTCTAGGAGAGGGAATGGGCCATAATCCACCACGCGGGCCCAGTGCGGATTGGTGAATATCACATGTCTTCGAATTTTTGGTTCTAGGACATGCCGGTTTCCTCACGATGTTTTCCTTCGCCGTTTTGAGAGCAGTGGTGATGAAAATAATTACACAAAGTCACCGCTGCCCTCGAACGCATAGAGCATAAGGAGGAACACGAATAGGTTTTAGTCAGTAACAGTCTGACACTCCCTTCCACTCCGCCCAGAGCGAAAGAATTCAAAAACGAATTACCTACCTTTAAAAAAAGAAATAGATGCCTTGCTATAAACGTGCTCATTGTCTATTCATCATCTGCCTAACCTTTTCCCAATTATATTGGGGTCGGCTCCCAGTCATACCGTATTCAGCTGAATACCAGTAGGTAATTTAAGTGGAGCGGCGGTCTACCAGACCTGTACAGCCCATTAACTGGGGAACACGGTACTTCTTGGTAAGACTGGTGTCAGATTTTCTGACAATCCGTGACGACTGCCAACGATCTCCAAATGACAGCCGGGACCAACGGCTTAACGTGCTTTCCGAGGCACGGAGAAGTCTCGCTATGTTTAGATGGTCACTCTAGTTCTACTTATTAAATTAATTAATTTTAGTTTAATTAAAGTTTTAAAAACGTACAAACAAAGCAGGAACACCGATTCCTGAAATTATTTTGTACTTTGTAGTGTTTTATATTTGTAAATAGGTACGGTTTATTTTTTAAAAATCCCCCGAACTTACTTAATTTATGCAGTTCCGAACGAATCCCCGAGAAGGAGTTACCAACATTAAAACAACCACATACCTTCAGTTAACTCATCATCATACATATTATAACACAGAACACCAGAATAACTTAACAAACACAGCACTACAATAAATAAATTATAAAACATTATATTTACAATCGAAACGTCTGATATTTACCAGTTTTGAACCTCACTAAAGCTTGGCGTAACTAATCAAATACTAGGCTATAGATTTAACGCCTTTTTGCGTTAAATAAGTGATCGATAACATGTAGTAGGTATGTACTTATTGGGTATATACATATAAAAATCTACTTATGAGCGTATACGCCGTATGGCATTTCATACAAATTTTTAAGTCCTTATTTTCCGAAATTACTAAACCGATTTTAATGAAACTTTATACACATAAGCAGGATACATAGGTCTAAAAAGTTAGTTGAAAACATTTTCGATTAATAGTGTCACAGCCAAATTAGACCTATTTTCAGTTGTCCATACAAACATAAATATTCAGTTATCTTTTTTTTAAATAAGACATTTCGAAAATGTTTTTAACTAACATTTTAGACCTATGTATCTTGCTTATATGTGTGAAGTTTATATCGCAAAGAGTATATTTCGCACAACAGTGACTTGATAATTTGTATGAAATGCCATACGGCGTACCTACACGCTTTACAGGCGTACGGTTCGATATTCAAGATTCTTCGAGGTATCACTGTGGGTGGGACCAACCATTAGCTACACGCGAAACTCCTAGGTACTTTTTTAATGGATGGAACATCTTCAAATGACTTCTTCCGCAGTGGGCAGAGCGGAAGGGAGTGTCAAACTCTTACTGATTAAAACCCACCCGTGTTCTTTCTTATGCCCTTTGCGTTCCTCGGCCGTGGTGACTCTTTCGAACAAACTCTGCAACCCTAGCTGGCACTGAATCTAGCGCGCCCCGTCTTCTTTGCTAACAGGACTCCTCATTACCAACGCGTATGGAAAAGCATGTATACCGTTGGTCCCGGCTGTCATTTGGAGCTTTGTTACAGTCGTTATGGTGGTGGTTAGAACCAGGAAAATCTGGCATTAATCGTGTTACCCAGCTACTGGCTTGTGGAGATTAGATAGGCACAAGTACCACGAGTACCACTTAACCTGCACGTTAAGCGGTAGGTACTCAGCGGGTTCTGTGGCCGTATTACGAAGTGCCAATGCTATCATGATTCGTGTGAGGGAAAGAGAGAGTGCTATTCGTCTTGTGTAACTCCGTCTCTCTCTGACACAGAAATCATGATGGACTCAAGACGTCATAATAGGTCGCCTGGTTATACTGAAAGCCGACTCTAACATAGTTGGGAAAAGGCACATTTAACTTGCTTGATAGTCGATGAAATTAAAGGCTGAGTAACAGATTTATTTTTAAGAATGGTAAAATCATCAAATGACATTTTCCGCTCTGGGCAGAGTGAAAGGACTCTTACTGACTAAAACCCATCCTGTGTTCCTCCTAATGCCCTTTGCGTTCCAGGTCCGAAATCATCAAATGACATCTTCCGCTCTGGGCAGAGCGGAAGGGAGTGTCAGATAGTTACTGACTAAAACCCGTGTTCTCTAGTGCCCGCCGCGTTCCAGGGCAAGGTGACTCGGATTTGGCTCGTCATAGTAGGAAGGCTGTCCACTACAATCCAATTTTATTCGTGAACATGTTATATTACTGCAAGACTGATTTTTCAGACTTATGAATACCCTCAACGGCCATTCTAAACTTTGTATTATAAATGCGAAATGGAGTTTGTTTGATATGCTTTCACGCATTTTTTTTATACGAACCACTCGCAGTTCAGCACTCTAAGGCTAGTTACCTACTGCTCAACCGGACTATCCTGTGGTGGCCTCTAATGAATAATTTAAGGCCCCCAGCCAGGGCTAAAAACTACTTTTACAGGCAACAAACGAACGCTCGCTAAGGGTGTGTGTGTGAAGGCAGCAAGGGACAGGCTGGATCTGATTATTATTATTTAGGGCGTAATTAGGTTAGGCGTTAGGTTAGGTTAAGACGGGGAAAAGCTTTCACGCGTAAATCACAGGACCGATTTAGATGAATTTTACCATAGAGAAAGATTGGAAACGGTTATAGGCTGTTTATCGCGATCGAAGCCGCGGGCGAAAGCTCGTGTCATAATATATTTGTGTAATGACCGTTGACTAAAAATCGATTTTCCAGTCACCTCATTTACTTGGTAAATGAAGTAATGACTTTGTGACGCATATACAAATACTTACATAACATTACGTGATAAAACAATATGGCGTTTTTGCGCTGTGTCATGTTTGTAGAATGGGAAAGCCCGTTGCCGGAGGTCGCAAGCTTAAAACCGGCCTACTGTTAGTTGAAGGTTCTGGTTGACAGATGTACAGACACACGAGATAGGTATCCTATGCACCTTCGCTCAGAACCGTTACAGCCCTAATCTTCAAACTTGCGTCCTTATAAATGTTTGACCAATGCCCAAAAGTGCAAGAACTTGGTATTCCAATCAGTTCAAGATGGCCAATTACAGTCTGCGAAATTGTACGATAGAGTTACCGCAGCCCTGGAACGGAAAGGGCTTTTGAAGGAACACAGGTGGGTTTTAGTTCATTTGCGGATTACTTATTACAAAAAAATCTCAGTGCACAGTTCTTACAGACTCTTCAAAACTGCATCCAATCTATCCCAATCATCTTTATAAGATCGATAGGTAAGAATTTGATAGAAGGAAGGGACTATAGTCTGCAAAAACTACATATCCCGTCGTATAAATTTAATTTAATTCATTAATTTGAAATAGAAGTCATTGTCCTTGCTAAAACTGGTTGTTGACTGATAAAAGAGGACATTAAATACTAATTATTTGTGGCTCAACGCAACACGGAAACTACTTATTTAATTACCTACATTTATAAAGAACTTCAAATATTACATTCATAGTTTTACTTATATAATCTTGACTACACCTCGATCTCTTATGGACGGAAAAAATAATGATGAGGACTTGGGTCATCTATGCAAAGATTGTACCTGCCCAGAGTCTTTCATGCTTTGAACGTTGGAGGTTGTAAGTTAGTTGATAATAGGGAAGGACAGATGTTTTCGCACATTTTCTGTAAACGTGTTGAGTATTTGTTATAAATTCAAGTATTTGTTTAGGTTCTCTATTGTGTCACCTAACTTTTTTATCCATAATTTAAAGAGCCATAACTTTTTTTGTCCTAATCATCATTTGTCCGAATGATAACTTACCCGAACTTAATATCACCTAATATCTGATGCCATTAAATTGAAATCCCTAAATATAATATGCCCTAAATCCGTTTGTCATAAATATTACAATCAATAATATACATCTTCTATACTTATAATAAATCTGTAGAGAGGTCAATTCTGTACAAGGAATATATTTTCAAAATAACTATCAGGGGGTGATCGATACTGGTGCCAAAAATGCAATCAGTAAAATTTTTGTCTGTCTGTTTGTCTGTCTGTCTGTCTGTATGTTCTTTATAGAAACAAAAACTACTCGACCGATTTTAACGAAACTTGGTGCAATTATTCTTCATACTCCTGGGCAGGTTATAGTATACTTTTCATCACGCTACAATCAATAGGAGCAGAGCAGTGAAGGAAAATGTTGGGAAAACGGAAGAAGTTACTCCATTTTTTAAGCTTCCGTCGCGTGTGTAGCCTTAATGGTTAAAGTTACATAGAAATCATGTATTACGGAAATGTTCTACATAAAATTATCTAAAAAATATCCCGAAACAGCATGTCTATCTTTTGTCAATTTTAAACCGATCGGGCTGAGAGTTTCAAAATCGGGGGTAAAGTAACTATTCCACGCGGACGAAGTCGCTGGCAGAAGCTAGTAATTTATAAAATCGTTTTCAATAAAAGTTATAAGTCCTAAATTCAAGTTACTTAATGTTTATTTATAATAATAATATTCTTAGATCTTATAACAAAGCAATTGCTATGAGCTTCTCTCATTTGTTATATTATTCTATTCTATTCTATAATATTTTATTATACGTAAATAAATATATTATACATGTACTCAATAAAGCAGTTGATTGTGAACATGTGGTTTTTGTAAGCAAGCAAGCATGCAGCATGCAAGCAAGCATGCAGCAGGCAAGCAAGCATACAGCATGCAAGCAAGCATACAGCATGCAAGCAAGCACGCAGCATGCAAGCAAGCATGCAGCATGCAAGCAAGCAAGCATGCAGCATGCAAGCAAGCATGCAGCAGGCAAGCAAGCATACAGCATGCAAGCAAGCATACAGCATGCAAGCAAGCACGCAGCATGCAAACAAGCACGCAGCATGCAAGCAAGCATGCAGCACGCAAGCAAGCACGCAGCATGCAAGCAAGCATGCAACATGCAGCAGGCATGGTTTCTGTCACGGCTCCGGCGCTGCGGGGCTCCGGCGGTCCCACGCGAGTTTATCGTCGCAGATGGGTTTAACGCTCTCCACCGCAGCTTCGGCTCAGCCTCAGCCGCGGCGGTGAGTGTTACAACCACCTGCTCCTCAACTCGCGGGCCACCTCGCCCCTCCGCGCCTACGCGATTTTAAATTACACTCTAGGGGTAGGGCAGACAAGACTGCGTGGAGTCGGATTTACAGCGATTCGTTTCTGTCACTAAAACCTATTTTTAGCAAATGTTTTAGGACTAAAATATTTATTTTAAATGAACATTCCGAATAATACACATTATTCAACACAATACTTAGGACATATGACTTTAGGGCATGTAAAATTAGGAGATTCAATTATTACGGTACTCGATATTATGACAGAATACTTTTAGAACTAAAGATAATTATGCTGAACAAAATTTCGGGGTTTTGAACATTATGGTTACTGCAGTTTATAGCAAACGTGTTATGGATAATGATTTTCGGACAAAAAATTTTATGTGAAGAAAGGGAGTACCATTTGTTTATGTTTATTTTTGAGAAAAATCTCAACGGGTTTTTTTTTTACTGGCAGCTCGATTGAAGTTGTCATTGTCTAATGTCAAATGTCAGATTGACATAAACAAATTGATAAAAATGACGTGGAGACGAGGTTATGAATTGTAGAAAAATATATGTTTTAACAGAAACAGATGCGATAAGATAAATTAAAATATAATTAAGTAGCCAAAAAGCACAAAATGATCGAGATCACGGATACTCAGAGTAAGTATTTACCATTTTATGTTATAGTTCGGAGTTTGGTATTTTTACGCTTAAATATAAACAAAAACTTATTTATTTTTATCAATATTCGTAATAAGACACATTATGGAGTATTATCTAGATCTGCATGATGTTCCTAAACTGTTCTGATTGAAATTGACTTCGTAAATTGTGAAAAAATCCTAACAATCTTGCCTCATACACGAGTAACAATATTTCATAGTCCTGCTTAAAGTTTTATTAGTGTTCTCATTCGTTGTCCAGCTTTTGATCACCTTCTCGCTTAATGTGATCCATTTAACTCTTAGGAAGACGCTCTATTGACTAATAGCATGGATTGCAGACTGCTGTCTTAGTCAATGTAAATTCTTTCTTTATCGTCATTAAAAATGTTGTTACAGCTTAAATATGATGAATTCATGACTACATAAAACGTTACACTTGCTAAAAGATATTACCTCATCCCTATTTTTTAAGCTCCATACTATGTGCAATGATAAAATTCATTCATTGTTCAATAATTCTCATGCCATTATCCTAATTGTAAACGAGTTACTGCGGCCCTGGAACTCTAAAGGGCATAAAGAGGAACACGGATGGGTTTTACCCAGTAAGAGTCTGACACTCCCTTCCGCTCTGGGGAAACTGTTAGAAGTCATTTGATGATTTCCAATCCACATCAAAAAAAATAATTTAAAATATTGGGATTAGTTCAACATGTCCTAACTTACCTTACCCATATATAACTACTCTCTAACTAAACTAACATTACATATTGCTTTACCCGAAAAAAAAAAATACCAATAAGCATAATCAGCCTTTTAACGTTCCCACTGTTGGGACACAGGCCTCCTTTCTAGGAGAGAGAATGGGCCATAATCCAGCACGCGGGCCCAGTGCGGGTTGGTGAATGTCACATGTCTTTGAATTTTTGGTTCTAAGACATACTGTTTTTCTCGCTATGTTTTCTTTCACCATTTTGAGAGCAGTGGTGATGAAATTAAGTACACAAAGTAATGCGCCTGGCTGGGTTAGAACCCGTACGCTACATTTCGTAAGTCGGGGCCGTTACCACTTGGCCACCACTGCCGACAAATAACCAATGCGGTAATATTATTATTTAGCCATGGCAGGTGGTTTGCTGTGCCCGACTGGGTTGACAATTGTGACTGCACTGATCTACCACCTGTATTATATGTACATTGTGGATTGCAATAAATACTTGAATACACTTTCTTTTTTTTACCAAGGTAACTATTAAAATCTGTACTTTTGTTTTGTTAATTTCAGAGATAGGCGTTGGCCTGGCTGGGTTTGGTATAACATTCCTCTTCCTGGGAGTTCTGCTGTTGTTCGATAAGGGTCTGCTGGCTATTGGAAATGTAAGTTTTTCCCTACATTATCTTTATCTTCTTCACACCCGCGTAGTGCCCGTTCCCGTGGGAATATGGGGATAAAATATAGCCTATGTTCACCGAAGATAGTGTAGCTTCTCAACAGTGAAAGAATTTTTCATATCGGTCTAGTAGTTTCAGAGTCTATTCAATGCAAACAAACAAACAAAAAAACAATCAAATCTTTCCTTTTTATTATAATATTAGTGAAAATTTCGGAATTTGGTGTTCAAAAAACGAAGAGACAACCAAAGACACAGAGTTCCGAATTTAAAGTTATTTTATACTTATTTTTTGTTTAGAAGTTGGTTGTTTTTTTTTATAAAAAGCTTTTTTTTTAATCACTCAATCTGACCATATGGTCAGAAACCAACGAGAATTCAAAAGTAATAATAATAATAATAATAATAAATTTTATTTTCTCACCACAATATACATACATTATTTTACATTGGTCAGATTCAATGGTTATACATAATTCAGGTAAGTATATATTGTGGGAGACTGGTGCCTAAGGTAGGCTCGAGGCCTGTGTTTCAGGACACCAGGATCCCACCCCTTTATAAGTTCATTTTATAAATCATGTACTAAGCGCGTTAACAGAATGTAGTAAGTTTCATACGACGACGTTTAACAGTATAATTTTGATGATGTTAGTAGATGTGTAGTATGGGTGTGTGATTGTGTGAATGTGCGGGTGTGTGATGGTGTGTTTAGGTTTTTATAAGCAAGTTTTCAGTATCATTATAGTTTAACTGTAGTAGCCAGTTAGTTAGCCTCTTTTTGCATTTATTCTTTGTGAGACTATAGATTTGTAACACCTTATGGGTTTTATTATATAAGTAGCCACCTAGGTAGCAAAAGAATCTCTTTGCAAAAATAGTTTTGTAACGTATATGATGGCGCTCCACTGGGTCATATCGTCTTTTCCCCCTGGACAGTGTTGGGTTATAAACTAGACTAGTATGCTGTTTCAGCAGAGTGTGGAGTACAAACAGTTGACGTACTGTCAGGACTTTACATTCTTTGTACAATTGATCAGTGGGATAGTGATAAGGTCGAAAAGACGACACTTTCAGAATAGCTCTTTGGGTTCTTTCAATTTCTATTAAGGTAGTTTTCGGAGCCCCACCCCAAGAGGTGATACAGTAGCAAATTATAGATTGAGCAAGGGCGTAGTACACGGATTTCATAATTTTTTCATCGACTACAGGTCTCAGCGTTTTGAATACATATATTAGTTTCCGTAATCTGTTACTAAGCGTAGTTATGTGGTCTTGAAATCTTAAGTTTTTGTCGATTGTTATTCCGAGGTATTTAACATTCTCAGCCTTGGTGAGTGGGTTGCAGTTACAACTACGGGTGAGTGGGTTTGTGCAAGAGTGAGCTACAATAGTATTCGGTAATGTTTGACAGGTTCTATTGTTTTTCATGCAAAATTCCATATAATTAGTTTTGGTTGTATTGAGGGTCAACAGATTGTCGCGTAACCACTGGGATACCGTATTATAGCCTCGTTGTGCATGCTCATAAACATCTTCCCACGAGCTCGCGCTGAACAAGAGAGCAGTGTCATCAGCAAAGCTAATGATTTTGCCATTTGGGATAGTGAGCATACCTAGATCGTTGATGTAAATGAGGAATAGTGAAGGTCCGAGGACACTACCTTGAGGCGTGCCGTAGTTAATTCTTTGCTCGTTACTTATGAAATCGTCTATCTTTACTCTCTGATTACGCCCACTCAAGTAATCTTTAAAGAGGTCCAAAGGCAGTCCTCTAATTCCCAAGCTTTCCATCTTACGTACAAGAATTGGGACAGAAACCGTGTCGAAAGCTTAGGCAAGATCCAGAAATATGGCCATAACCTTATTCCCACTATCCATGTTTGTAACTACATAGTCGGTTAACTCATGGACTGCGTCAGAAGTGGATTTGCCTGAGCGAAATCCAAATTGCGCTGGTGCGATAAGGTTATTGTTTTCTAAGTAGCTGACAAGTCTGCTGTTAATTACCCGTTCCAGTATTTTGGAAAAAGCCGTCAGCACAGATATAGGCCTGTAGTTATCAACGCGGCTCCTGTCCCCACTCTTGTAGATCGGATGAATTATAGCTTTTTTGAACACGTTTGGAAATTTACCTGTGGAGAGAGCAAGGTTACATATGTACGTTAACGGAGGCACAATCACGGCCGCATGCTTTTTCAAGAGGTCACCGGATATCCCGTCCCATCCCGCGGCGCAATTATTGCGGAGTGACATTACTATTCCGGTTACCTCTCCCTCATCTGTTGGGAGCATTACCATGGATTGTGATCCGTTATATAGGTTTCCCTCTGTAGCTATTGTATGTGTACCAGTTATATTTTTAGCTAGCTTTTCACCTATTTTGGCAAAAAAATCATTAACATGGTTTACAGAATTTTGTGGTGTGCTTGATGAGGCTAATAATTGTGTTGACGTATTGGCTTTTCTTGTTAACCTTCCTGAGATATTATTTATAGCCGACCATAGCTGTTTAGTATTATTCCCCGCATTTTTAATCTCATTTTTTTCAAACTCTAATTTTAACTTCCTTATCAATTTATTACAATAGTTTCTGTACCTAGTAAAAATAATTTTTAAAATTTCGTTATTAGGCGCCTGTTTAAATTTTCTATGCAATGTGTCTCGATGTCGTATACAGCGAAGTAAACCAGGAGTAATCCATGGCTTTAATATTTGTTTACGGTTCGGGGTTTTACCAGCTTTGGAGTTTGAGTCTATCACTTGTTTTATTATTCTAGTTAATGTTTCCCCTGCCACATTGGGATCCTGGGTCTTGTATACTTCACCAAAGTCTAGTTGGTTTAGGTCTGTGTCTATTTTAACATGATCAAAACGAATACATTTTTTTGTAATTATTTTAGGCATTCGTTTTGACAAGAGTAACATTACTGTATCGTGATCAGTTAAAGCAGAGTGTGCGACTGAAGTATAAGCAGGTAGTCGAGTTTTCAGTATAACGTGGTCAAGACATGCTTCCTGTCGCGTAGGTATTGTATGAGCTGGTAAGAGGCCATGGGTAGCCAGTAAGTTTAGGTAGGAATGTTTAGCGGAATCCTTGGAGTGTTCATGGATGTTTATATTTATGTCTCCCGTAATAATTATAGTACTGTATTTGGATAGTCTACTAAGGGTTAAATTTAGAGAATTTAAAAAAATATCTAAGTCTTTGTAACCTGGCGGGCGGTATATCGCTAACAGAACAGTATTTCTATCGATTTTTACTTGAAGACAGTTAGCATCTAAAAATGACGGCTCTTCCACAACAACTTGCAGGTTTTTATGCACATAGAGGACTACACCTTCATTTTGTGTATGATTATTGTTGGTACGGTAGTGATTATAGTTCAATAACTCGGGGATATTATGAGTGTTAGGGAGCCAGCACTCGGTTAATGCTATTATATCCCAGTCAACTTTTGTCCGAGCAAGTGTAGTCATAAAGCCCGTTATGTTTTTATTTATACTTCTTATGTTCTGTGTAATAATTTTAAGTGTTTGTTTAGGTATAAAATTTGGTGGAGTACAGTTTTCCAGATCACAAGTTGAGGAATCCGACACCGAGACAGCATCTAGGTTGTTAAGGTTATTTTGTGTGTTATCGAATGTTTATGTTAAAATTTCCATAGTGACATTTATGTTTTGAGCGCTGCATAATAGCATAGCAATAGAGTTTAATATACTGGTATATAGCAGGGCAGGGAGGAATACATATAGTTTTTTTTTTTTTTTTTTTACTATAATATTATGTCGGCCGTTTAAGTTTGTGTGCGTTTTGGATGTGGAGTGTAGTAAACGTGATAGTATAAATAATTGCTTAATGTATAGTGGATGTATCGTTAATGTTAGTAACATGCTTATTTGTATAGAACAGTGTATATTTAATTGATTAATTTTAGGGTTAGTGCAAATTATTAATGGATTAGTATACATTTGGACTAGGCCCAACATAACTGTAATGGGAAAGATATAATGCTGTGTTAGGTACAATGCTAGTCATTGTTTCTTACGGAGTTTCGCGAGGTCTTCGTCCGTTTTGATGAGGCGGCTTGACATTCCGTCTTTTTCACGAATGTAAACCTTGCCGTTTGCAACCCAACATTGGTGGTAACCGAATTCCTTCGTAAGTTCTCGGGCAAGATGATGTAGGCGTCTCGTCATAGCCGTGAGCACTTCATTCACGTATAGTGGTTGCCTAGGTCCGTTTTCTACTATATGGGATGTATTCAAGCGATTTTCTTTATTGTGCTTGTTATAGTCTTTAGTCGACTTCAGAAATTTTTCTTTGATGGCTGCCGACGTGAATTCTACTAAGACTGGACCCACCGTGTCAGACTTGCTCTTGTAGCGGAAGATGTTTTTTATCTCTGTTGCACTAACGGGTAGACTGACGATTTGACCCAATTTTTGTACTGCACCCGTTAGGGAATCCCGAGTTTCAGTGGATGACGACGGTAGATTTTTGATTTCGAGCGAAGCCGCCTTTTGTTGCTTTTCCAAGAAGTCTACTCTGATTTCAAGCGCTTTTATAGCCTTTTGGTTACTGCTACATTCTGCCCTTAAATCGTTAATTTCCACTAGTGCATCATCATATTTTTCCGATAAGAAATCTATCGTCTCTTTGATTTTTTCATTCTGGGTTCGTATTTCAGAGCTTTGTAAGCTGATCGCAGTATTTTGGGACCGAATATCTTCGAGAGCCAGTTGCAAGGCATTCATTTTTCCATTTTGTTCATTCTGTTTAGTAACCAATTCCGAAAACATTTTCTTCATGTCTTTCATCATTTCCTCCATTCTCATCAATCCATCTTCACTGCGTTTTCTTTTCCTTTGGGTTATATTGTTGTCGCTGTGCTGTTGCGTCGCTGCACTCGAAGTCAGGTTTGGTTCAGATGCCGAGTGTGACGAGGCAGGTGGAGGCGTGCGAGTAATGCCGGAAAGCATATTGGTAATATTGATGTGCAGGAATGACAGTTATCTGAGTTTTATGTCCACTGCTACAAATATTTTTGATCAAAACACGAGTGCGCTCGACCGGCCGCCAGCGGTGTGTCCTTGTGCTCCGGTCAATGACCTCGCCAATCGTCGTCTCAGTGCTGCTTGTGTTTATTTAAATATTTTTGGGGTAGCTGCTGACGACTCCAATGTTGCTATAACAATTTCTGCGCTCCACGTTTACACAGGGCTATCGGACCCGTTAATTATTTGTTTGCTCACACAACTTCTTTGTTCAATTATGTACCATGCCCAATAAACTATTTCCAATCACAAAAACGAATGCAACTTGCGGGGCGCGAACTCGAGTCCGCCAATGTGTAAACTGCTAGTAGGCGTCTTACGCCACTTGACCACCGAAGCTCGAAGTTAAGTTGCGAATTAATTGATCTGGTGTTAGAATGTTGAGGTAATGAAGCGTGTGTCAATGACCTGTTCAGGGTCAGTACACTTCGACACAGGGACAAAGAAATTTGTAACGATCACTTTTAAAATGTTTTTGTTTATATCTCCGGTAATAGTTTGTACACAGTTCTAGTTTTTTCACTGATCACTAAGTGTTTTATTGCACATGTATTGACGTAACTTTTAACATGAATACTGCAATTTAGATTAACTTTTCGTAATAAAATGTTCACGAGCACAGAAAACACGTCCACTCAACTCAGTGTCCAGGCGGGGGGGAAAAGTGTCTGTAAATGGTTTATTTGAAATAAATGTTTCGAATCTTGAATATTGAAATACTGATAAATGATAAATGATATTTATTTTGTAAGTAGGTTAAACATAACACTTTTACACGTCAAATATTTCTTGTCATTTTAAGCTAGATGAAGCCAGTGCTTCCTAGCCGACTACCCTGAGAAGAAACACCGAAACAAACTCAGAGGTCAAAGTCTCTTTTAAAGTCCATATATACAATCCGTACTGGTCAAGTCATATGAGAACCATGTAGATTAATGTCTAAGAACTGGTTCACATTAGGTCGGACCGACAGTTTACTGTCGACCGACTGTCGGTTGTTGCTGTTCACACTAGACGCTGCCGACCCGACCTAATGTGAACACCACTGACGGTACGGTCGTTTTACTGCCCGGATCGTCACAAAAGTTGCCTGTTGTATACGATGGACGACGAAAAGTTTCGTATTTATTTCGCCATCCATATTTAAACGTGTTTTCTCTGCATACACGTCGACGAAACTGCTCGCGCGAGTGCCGAAAGCGGAGAATGAGCGGGTGGAAGGGTGGCGGGCGGCGACAAAATGTGAGCGGCGCTATACTTGCCAGTACGCCAATATTACGCCGACCCGACAGAAATCGTGGCTGAACATCCGGTAAAAGTGTCGGCTCCGATATTTTGGTCGGGTTGCCCATATGTGAACGGCGCTATTGAAATACATACGCCAATATGGATCCGATACGTGTGTCGGCCCAGTAAAACTGGGGAGTTTGTTGCGCCACTTCTTCTTCCCAGCTAAAACACTAGGAAGTGGTGACGGGTGGGCGTTTTGGGGGACTGTCTGTTCAAAAAGTGCTGTCTATCAGCCTAGTTTGAATAAATGACTTTTGAATTTTCGGTCCGACCTAATGTGAACGAGCTCTGAGATAGCCTAAAACTAACTAGTACTAAAAAAATAACCTGTATTATTACAGATCCTTTTCATCAGCGGTCTTGCCTGCGTCATAGGACTCCAGCGGACGTTTTTCTTCTTCTTCCAACGGCATAAGATCAAGGCTTCAGTGGCGTTCTTTGGGGGTATCAGCATCGTACTGCTGGGGTGGCCTGTGTTTGGTATGATCGCTGAGATCTATGGGTTCTTGCTGCTATTCCGGTGAGTTTATTTATTTATTTAACAATTTATGTACACACATTTACACAGTCTTTGGCAGTCGTTACGGATTGTCAGAAGCCAGAAAATCTGACACCAGTCTTGCCAAGAAGTACCATGTTCCCCAGTTATTGGGTAGTGGAGGTCTGGTAGGCAGCCGCTCCACATTAAACACTGGTATTCAGCTAAATCCGGTATGACTGGAAGCCGACCCCAATATAGTTGGGAAAAGGCTAGGCAGATGATGATGAATTTATGTACACACATTTAATAAAAAGATAAGAAGAAGGAAACAGAAAAATAGGTACAAAGGTGATGCTTATTTCTATAGAAATCTCTTCCAGCATGCCTGCGATAGGAGAGTCGAGTAAAAAGAAATGTAGACATTGTGTGTAAAAGTATTGAGTAGGAAAAATGAAAACAATACAGTTTAAATATAACATACAATCCATAATAGGGTATTTTACTCTAAAAATCTAATTAGTCCGTCTGATAGATTTACAAAAGATATTGGACACGTATTTTTTCTTTTTTTACGTAAACAAAAAATGAAGACGATATAGTGCGTTGAAAACTCACGTGACGTCACGTCGCTGGTAAAAATTGTAGCAACGTAGTGACGTCACGTGAGTTTTCAACGCACTGTGCTGTCTTCATTTTTTGTTTACGTGAAAAAAGAAAAAACACGTGTCCAATATTTTTTGTAAATCTATCAGACGGACTAATTAGATTTTTACAGTAAAATACCCCATTATTATACTAATATGTACTAAATAATATTAAAAGAGAGTTAGTAAGAGTTTCTGTTTTCATCGTTGTGATTTGAAAGTTTAAAAAAAGAGACAGACACATAAATTTATTTGTCTGTCTCTTTGTGTCACGATTTGGATGGGAAGGGTTAAGCAGCTGTTAGTGAGGTCACGATTTGGATGGGTATGTTAAGCAACTGTTGGCAAGTCTGCGAAGAGGATGGGTGGAGTTAAGCAGCTGTTAATGGGGTCACGATTTGGATGGGTGTGTTAAGCAACTGTTGGCAAGGTGGCGAAAATGATGGGTGGAGTTAAGCAGCTGTTAGTGAGGTCACGATTTGGAGGGGTGCAGGTGTGTTAAGCAGTTATCTATACTAATATTATAAAGCTGAAGAGTTTGTTTGTTTGGTTGTTTGTTTGAACGCGCTAATCTCAGGAACTACTGGTCCGATTTGAAAAAATCTTTCAGTGTTAGATAGCCCATTTATCGAGGAAGGCTATAGGCTATATATCATCACGCTAAGACCAATAGGAGCGGAGCAGCGATAAAGAATGTTCTAAAATCGGGGATTCCACGGGGACGAAGTCGCGGACAGAAGCTAGTGTTTGATATATAATTATATAACTTTAAAAAAATCAAATTTTATTAAAATTCCATTACTAAACTTTTTACCCCCTTAGGGGTAGAGTTTCTTAAAATCCGTTATTACCGGATGTCTACACCCTATAAGGAACTTACCTGACAAATTGTAAGTTTGTAGGTGTTATAGTTTCTGAGATTTCGTGATTAATCAGTGAGTGGTATATCGCCATATATGTATGTGTAATTGTGTATACTAACTTCTGCCCGCGACTTCGTCCACGTGGTATAGTGATATTGATTCGTTGGTGGGAGAAGTGGTGGCAGGCGCCCGACGTGACGGCTCAGTGGTGGCATGCGCGTGAGCTGCGCGCGGTACTGGACAGTACGCGGACATTGCTACATTACTTTATTTTTCTAAAACAAAATATATTTTTTTCTAAAATAAAAGTAGTTAGTAGTAAAGTTACTCCTTATTACATCAGCTACCTGCCAATAAAAGACCCGTCAGAATCGGCCCAGCCATTTAAGAGATTAGCCAGAACAAACAGACAGAAAAAAACTGTAAAAAATATATATTTTGGTGTATGTACTTTATATTTATGCATGTAGTAAACAGCGGTTATTTCAATATTACAAACAGAACGCTCCAATTTTAATTAAGTACATGTATGTAAATGTGTGTATATAATAGTGTAAGTTATATGACTGCATATGACATTTGTATGTTATTTTGTTCACAGAGGGTTCTTGCCAGCAGCCGTGAATTTCCTAAGGATGGTGCCAGTACTAGGATCCCTGCTTAGCCTACCAATCATTGGAGGGGTGAGTTTATCCCGTTCCGACTTTAGCCTAACGAGCCACCCCGCGCCGCTGAGCTATTAGCGTTAAATCCCCTAACTAATATCAACCAGACCCAGCCTGTCCCTTGCTGCCCTCCCTCAACGACCCCGCTAAGCCGAGGCCCGTGTCCCACAGGGGATGCCCTTAGCGAAGCGGTCATTTAACTTTTAAGTTAGTTTTTAGCCCTGGCTGGGGGCCTTAAATTCATTTGAGGCCACTACAGGATTGTCCGGTTGAGCAGTAACCAGCCTTAGTGTGCTGAACTGCGAGTGGTCTATATGAAAAAAAAGGGGCGAGTTTTAACTTTAAATAAAATTGTTCGTGATTTTATTAGGAAAACTAGCGACTAGCGAGTGCAATGCTGATACTAAATCTGTGCTATATTATAAATATAAACATTCCTCTTTAATCACTCTTTCTATTAAAAAAAACCGCATCAAAATCCGTTGCGTAGTTTTAAAGATCTAAGCATACATAGGGACAGAGAGACAGCGGGATGCGACTTTGTTTTATACTATGTAGTGAATGTAAATTTAATATTTTAATTTTAATAACTAGAAAAATAATTATTGTATTAAGTCCGCTAGATTTTGAAAAAAATATTATACTTTTGAAAATGTAAACAATATATCTAGTTTTAATTTCCGCGAATATTAGTGGGTTGCAGGTATGCACCTCCCTCCCGCCCGCTATATTATGCACATGCAAGATTACTGGGCAAATGCAAGGATTTTAAGCACATGCAGGAAGGCAATGCAAAACCCAACACCATTACCCATTGGTAATGGTGTTGGGTTTTGCATTGCCTTAATCTTGCCAGTAATCTTGCATGTGCATAATATAGCGGGCGGGAGGGAGGTGCATACCTGCAACCCACTAATATTCGCGGAAATTAAAACTAGATATATTGTTTACATTTTCAAATTTAAAATGGATTTCCGCAAAGTAACGCCTGACTCAATCAATTTTAAATATTATACTAATATTATAAAGAGGTAACGTTTGTGAATTTGTGAGGTTGTGAGTTTATGACGATGCAAGGGGTAATCTCTGGATCTACTGAACCGTAAGCTACGTTATTGTGGAGTGTCATATTTATATGATTTCGAATTGATAAAAAAACGCACATCAAAGTTCAAGAGCGGGAAGCTGCTGACGTTACGTTTTAGTAAAAATTGTATTCACTCGTGAAGTCACACGAGTTTTCAACGTACTATATACGTTTACGTAAAAAAAAATATGTGTCCATTATTTTATAGAAACTCTGACGGACTAGTTTGATTTTTTGGCTGTTTTTTTTTTATTTACAAAACTACCGTCCTCAATTTTATACAAGGTGTAAAAAAATAATACAGCTCTGTTGATTCATATCGGGCGGTGATAATTATATCTTGATTTTTAAACATTAATTTAAAAATATATCCTCAATAGGACTTTTAGGTATGCGCAAACGGATATAAAGTCCAGCATACCTCCATTAATAAAAAAGAGTTACCTACATCCGGATCAGTGATGGTATCTGGTGGGCAACTGCCCAATGGTTTATATTTGGGCTGTTGTATATGTTCAAATCACACGGAAAACACTGATACCGCGATGCAGGATTTGTTTGACGTAGTTCATTGCTGGTAGTATAGATGGCGCTAAAACTTCAGTTGTTTAGTTTGCATGTATCTGTATAGGGAACGTGCAGAAACTATAGGTGGCAGCACAGACGCGTCAATGTCAAGTATATTTTACTTATGAGTTTCAAATTTGCAACGCTAGATGGCACAGTCTACTTCGTGCACGGTCCCCTAAACAGAGGGTGCAGAAAGTATAGGTGGCAGCACAGACGCGTCAATGTCAAGTATATTTTACTTATAAGTTTCAAATTTGCAACGCTAGATGGCACAGTCTACTTCGTGCACGTTCCCTTAAACGGAGGGTGCCGGAAGTATCGGTGGCAGCACAGGTCAAATATTTACAACGTAAAAGTTTCCGATTTGCAACACTAGATGGCATACCTACGCCGTGCACGTTCCCTATAGATGTCGCTGAAATCCTGTATCAGTGTTTGTACCCAGACTAATACTGTTGTATTTTATTGTTTCACAGGTTGTGAACAGAATAGCAGGAGATAATGGGCGGAATATGGTATGATAATAGTGCGTACTACAACATATGTAACGTTACATATAAATAAATATATTAGTAGTGTATAAACTGTGAATCGAGTGTCTGTGGAGTGCAGTGTTGCTATTGTAAATTATTGATTTCCCTTCCTTTTTTTATTGAGTGTGTGTGGGAGTTGTGATTCGGGAGATATTTCGGTAATAAATGATGAAGGTTATGTGTTTAAATATTTTTTATTGTTTATGTATATTGTATTTATATTAAAGTAGGGTTACTTTTGCCCAGGTGTATAAGTTTGGCCCAAACTTTTGACCAATAGAAACATAGTTTACATGTTGTGATGTGTTCCAGTTGGAAAACGAGTTACGACCAAATTAATATCCTAGGGCAAAACCAGGGCAACCCGACTTTACAGTACCTCCATACTCCAAGATTTTAATATAGTTAGGAATATTTTAGTAATTCTAAAATGTTCGGTACGTTATAAAATAAATAATAAATCCTCAATATTTTTACAAGAAATCTCATTGGTTAAAAGAAAACAGCACGGATATCTGAAGAGGAGCATGCGTATCGGGAATCAACGTATTGTGTTTTTTTTCTTCACGAATTTTTATCATCATCTGTAAATTCTTTGATTCATATGAATAATTACATGAAAATAATCAAAGTGTATATGTCTTCGGAAAACGCCCCGTAAGATTGTAAAATAACTCCTCATATTGTAAAAACAAAATATTAATAAGACATGAATGTATTGGAAACTATTGATTATGGGATTGATACTTAAAAAAACTATTTTTGCATAATATATCGAGAAACTATTATTTTCACTTTTTTGGTTAATCTGTAGGTACATATACCGACATTCAAATTGTTGCTTAGTGTAAATATTATCCTTCCTGCGTTTGTAATCTTGAACAACTCCCAAGAATCGACCCACACACACACACTCATCTAAGAATTATGTCTGTAATATATGTGTATGTGTTAGAGAATGAATAAATTTTGATGCGGTTTTGCTGTTAAGACAATAGGGTAGTGGACTAAAAAAGTCTAATTAGTCCGTCAGATAGATTTCCAAAAAATATTGGACACGTATTTTTTCTTTTTTCACGTAAACAGAAATGAAGACGATACAGTGCGTTGACAACTCGTGTGACGTCACTACTCGCTACAATTTTTACCTGACGTCACACGCTCCCACTCCTGATCTTTGATGCTTTTTATCTTCGTCAGTTTTTATAGATTTGATAAAGGAAAAATACATATGTGTCCAATATTTTTCTATAATCTAACTGACGGACTAAACATAATCATATATTTTTTACTCAGACAATTTCCCTATTGCCGAATATGTTTACTACTGGTTTTGTCAAATAGGTTTGAAATTCCATACACGACTGTTTGAAGCCGATTGTTAATCGGTATTTTTTTAATGCTCGATGCCCAGAACTCAGCATATCGTTCGAACAATAATGTGTTCGTGTACCCACGTAAGCATAATCAACCTTTTAATGTTCACACTGCTGGGACACAGGCCTCCTCTCTAGGAGAAGGAATGGGCCGTAATCCACCACGCGGGCCCAGTGCGGGTTGGTGAATGTCACATTTCTTCGAATTTATGATTCTAAGAAATGCCGGCTTCCTCACGATGTTTTCCTTCACCGTTTTAAGAGCATTGGTGATGAAATTTAATACAAAAAGTAATGCGCCTGGCTGGGTTCGAACCCGCGACTTACAATTCGTAAGTCGGGACCGTTACCACTCAGCCACCACTGCTCCATGGTGTAACCATAACTTGTCGATATATGTAGCAACGACTCAGATGTGAGTTGTAGACACACGAACAAATTATTGTTTTAATCGAATTGTGGTCGGCTTCTGAGGTATTCTTAAACTGAGATAGTTTTCTTGGCATTAAAAACAAATTTACATAACACAAAAAAAAACAGATCAGAAACAGATGTCCCCAAATTTAGTCGAGTTTTGTTAAGCAAAAATGTGTCGAACAGCTGCTTTTATACTATTCTTTTTTGAGAGTATATTTTTGCATATATCATATCTACGATTGATACTAGAAAATAATTGGAAGGTGATAAAAACCACGTAGTATATTTCCATCCGATTTTATCAAATCAGCGTTATCACGTCTTGTCTTTGTCATGAAATTCTGAAACCTGAACTACAAGTTCTAGCAGGGCGGTCCTGGAACGCGGCGGGCATTAAGAGGAACAATGATGGGTTTTAGTCAGTAAGAGTCTGACAGTCCCTTCCAATGTGTGGTAGAAATCATTTAAAAATGTAAAAAAAAGGTTATTTAAGTCAGAAAAGAATAGGTTACTTCTAGACAAGCGTGCTTCATCGTCGACCATATTATCATCGCTTACCATCAGGTGAGATAGTGGTCAAACGACGCTATCAATAAATTAAAATAAAAGCGTCGAAACGCACCTTTGCAATTATTTTAAAATTTGTATAAACTATACGGTTTATAGTTTTTATGACCTCAGAAATTAGACTGGTCTGCTTTGCCTACTGTTGGGCAAAAACTTCTCGAAATAGTTATAAAATTATATATTGCGTTTTTTTTAAATAAATGTTTACTAATTAATTCAAATTAATTATGTACCAATTTCATTAAAAAATCAAATAAATGAATACAATAATACTACCTAAAAATCTTCAAGAATATGAATCGAATTAGTTGTATTTTATTTGTGAATAATCGTGGTTTCTCCAAGTGGCTATCAGAAGGTAAATTCTCGTATTTATAACCGTTCAAATTCATGTTTCTCTATCAATCTCAAAAAGTTGAGAAGTTAGAGGTATTTTTGACAGTTTGCAAGTACTCCAAAAATACGAGAATTGCCTCTCATATTAATTCAATTCTTTGCGAGTTTTTAATTCAGCCAGTAACAAAAAAATATAGTCACAACGTAAGGGATTGTCCTCGCTAGAAATAGCTAATTTTGTTATATAGTTTAATGTATTTTTATTCCTAATACATGGTATCTTCACGACTAAGCCAACGGGTACTGTTGTAAAGGTATTCTTAATAGTTAAATGATAGTGTTAACTATTTTTTCTTACCACCTTGTATAATATAAGTATTAATTTAATCAAAGACTTTTATTTGCATGTCGACCTTTCATACCTGAAATTATTAACTAAATATGTTATAAATTAATCCAGAAAATTGCATCAAAATTGGTTCGATCAATAATATTATGTACTTACACATTTATAAGTATATGCTTAATGTAAATAAACTTATACTTATTTAGATAAAATACCTAGAACATTATTTTTCAAATAAAATTTGTCTCTGTTGGGCGCCATTTTTTTTGTTGGGTTGGTACTACAATCATGATTATTTTTTTCCTCAGGACGAAAAATCGTGATCCAACCGAATGGGATCGTGTGCCACATTCCTTATGATTATTATTTATAATAAATTTTATTTTTGCATTTAATCCACAAAGCGTTTGTTTTTCCAAACCTCGAAAGCATTTTTCAAAATATATTTACCAATAATCATTCTTTAGCCGACTGCCCCAAAGATATCGCTGTTAATTACTCTGAGAAGAGTCACTAAAACATTTCAAAATTATATGCCCCAAATCTATACAATTACCTACATGCAGCGCCGGCCCGAAGTAAATTTTAGAATGGAGCGAGATCCAATTATGGCGCCTCTCCCGTTTGCTCCCAATAATATATACCTTACCTATACCAATTTTGAGTGTAAAGTAAGTATGGAACGTAAACGTTTTTTACCATTTAGGCGCCCCCTAGGATTTGGCGCCTGGAGCGACTGCTCCGTTCGCCGTATGGGCGGGCCGGCTCTGCCTACATGTAATGTGGCTACATAATTAAAAATGACAAAGTTTCATTGTTTTACTTTTTTAAGTCCGACGGAACGGAATGGCCGACGTGCCTACCACTAAACAGCAATCCCGCTAACTAGTTGATATTTTAATCACAATACAAGAAGTCGACTCAAAAGATAAAAATAAAAATTCAGACGCAAACTTTTTTCTTTCAAAATCGTCTTCGAAGCAATAACAAAACGTAGACACATCCCCGAGCGGAGCTATAATCTGTGGGACATCGATAACGTTAATGGCGGCGCGGAGTTGCTGCAGTGTTGCCCTATCTAGGAGTTAACACTGAAACAAGGAGTTAATTATTTTTAGCAGACTTTCCCAAAATATTATGATCGCTGCTATTGAATTATCGAACTACTTTACTGTCCTATGAAAAATACTGATTAATAATCCAGTTGAAAGTTTAAAATACAACATGTTACATAAATACATGAGGTTTATAATTAATCATTAAATATAACGCTAGGTAAGGAAACAGTCAAGGTCTTGATTTTAGTTAGATTTTAAGTAGGTACTTACGTACCTACCAACATTAGAAAGTTTGGAATTAGGTGCCAATTTTTAAGAACATTGATAACTATATAATAATCTGATTTGATCTTAATTTAAAAAAAAAATGGTTCAGGTGATAATTTCTTTGGCTCTCGATGAATTATCTAACGAATAGGCAAGTAGGTGTTTTTTATTTTATTTTTTTATATCAGCACAGTTAGAATAACAAGAACGATAGTTATACAGGAAAGGCAGCGCTCCTAATTATTAATATAAATTAATTCCTAATTATTACTATAACTCCTTAAAATATTTACAATATGAAAAGAAACCCAGACTACGCTTTCGTTAGACTAAATCCTTCAAAAATGCATAAAAATAACCATTGATTCCCATTACACCTTACTCCTTAATTGCAAAATACCTAGTCAATACACCTCGGGGACAAAAAATCAGAAGTAGGGCAACATCGATGGCTAGTACCCGCCCGGTCCCGGGTCGCGACAGACGCGGATAACGCGGTAAACGTCGCTGTTTTTACCGTAAAACGCAACAAAAATTACCGCGGTAAAAAAATAAATGAGTAAAAATCTTTACTATGAATAAAAATCGACGAATAAACGAGTGAATTTGGTGTTTTTGTTTGCAATGTTAATTATTAGTGTGCTGAAATCAGACGCGTTCTAGAGAGAGACATAAAAGGGACGTCGATTGTAATTTTCCCGACTTTCCTTTTTATCTAGTCGATTGTCTATGACTTTGAGTGTATTTTTTTTTAAATTGTAATTGAAGTGTGATGTTTTGCCAGTTTGCCTGTTCATCTGAATGTAAGTATTTTTTGTAATTTGTTTTTATAAAATGAATTAATCAATAATTCAATACGATGTTTATTAAAAAGTATACTTACCTATAAAAGTTATATATAAACTTGTCTTTTCAGAGTTATTTTTTTAAATCATGTTTTTTTTTTTAAATTTAGTTTTTTATTCACCTGTATCTGTTGCGTTTGTTTTGCAAATATATTTTTCTACTCAAAATCCTTGTTCTCTTTAATTTTCCTACCTCTATGGATACCTACTAATGACTGAATTATATTGTGCAAACCTATTATAACTAGACAATAAAGCTAAAAGGTTAATTACTTACGTATATACTTACCAAAGATCACATAGGTACCTAAGGGAACTATGGAGAGATAAAATTTAGTTTCTTTTTTTAATGCAGGACTCCTGTAGTCTGAGCATAGACTAAGCTAGAGGATACAAGCTGGCGCTAAAATTCTTATTCCCGACATAAACACACCTAGTCAATAAAAAAAAAACATATCATTCGTTTATGTACCTACTGATTAGCAGATTCTCTATTAAGTTATCTTTTTCAAATTGTAGATAATTTTGTAAACATTAGGTATTGAAGTCATATTGCAAAAATAAATAAACAAAAACAGTCTAGGCCAGCACGAAGCATACCTACCATTAGAAAAAGGATAACAAAAAAAGCCGAAAAATCTTTAAAAATATGAAAAAAATATTAGTAATTAAAATATAATATGAATACACAGATAGGATTTCAAATGAACATATCGTAACTCATAAAGAGGTGTCGCTGATTTCGTATACATACCTACGGGAATTATGTTCTTGAATTTTGGATAGTAGGTAGATACCTATTGGCAAAGATGTTATTTGGTTTTGTATTTAGTGGATACATAAATAAGAAATAATAGTGCAATATTGATTATAGTACCTATAAGTTTCAACATATTTGTTAGTGTACTTACGTAATTTAAATTAATATCTGTATGCCATCTACTGTGGCAGGACACAGAGACCCTGTACCTAATTGTTCCACAAATTTTTACCTGTGTACACAAATAAACGTATTTGATTTGATTTGAAAATTTGGTATATTTCCAAAAGCTATAATATTATTATGTAGGTACCTAACGCTCAAATGACAACTTTTACTTCACATAACAAATCTTTACATAATAAAATTGTCATTTAACATAACGTCCAGTAGGTATGTATAAAAATACTTTTTGTAACGTTCGTTTAGTAGGTATATAATATTCTTATTTAATATAACGGTATTTTTGATCTAATTATTATAATCTATACTAATAAATATAAAGAAGTAACGTTTGTGAGTTTGTGACGTTGTAAGGGGTAATCTCTGGACCTACTGAACCGATTAGATTCTTTTTTTTTTCATTTCTGGGAAGCTACACTATCCCCGGGTGACATAGGCTATATTTTATCCTCGTATTCCCACGCGAACGAGACCTACGCGGGTGAAAGTGCGAGGCGCTACTAGTCATCTATATTTAAAAGCGAAAGGTCACTCACTCACTCATAACGAAATATCGAAAACCGCTTGACGTAAAATCAGGCAATTTTGCAAAAAAGTAAGTAGTAGACGACCGCTAACAAAGGATTTTAGTAACCCCCTTAACTAAAATAAATAACAACAATCGTAGCTATTCAATTTTTCCTACCTATCCTATAGGGAATTTGGAGGGGGTGTTTACCTATGTTCATGGGGGAAAGTACCTACTAAATCCGCGCGGACGAAGTGGCGGGCTAGTCTTGTAGAATTGACATTTGTTCTAACCGCTGAACAAAGACCGACCACACCAGTTCGGGAACTTAGGGCACCCCAATACGGCGTCGGGAAACGCAGGGTGATTCCCGGCCACCGTAGGCGCTGGCCTGCGGATGGCGAGCTATGGGTGGCTCGCCGTCCGATAGCAACCAGGCCCGAGTCGACGGCGTGTCGTGTTCCACGCGCGCCTCAAAGAGCCGTCAGCAACGTAGACGGGGCCCCATAGGGTCAGTGCCTGCTAGGATTGCGGAATTTGTTCGAAAGAGTCACCGCGGCCCTGGAACGCGGCGGGCACAAGAAGGATCACGGGTGGGTTTTAGTCAGTAAGAGTCTGACACTCTCTTCCGCTCCGCCCAGAGCGGGAGAAGTCATTTGATGATTTCCCATCCAGAAAAAAAAGGGCACCCCAATACGGATAGGATAGGTTAGGTACGGGAGCCAGAGTAAGTGACCTATGGCTCCTAGAAGGAATGAAGAAGACCTTGGCAAGCGTTGCTTAACCTCAAAGATTGATCCGAGTAGCTGTTGTTATCTAGCCACGAGCACCTTCCTCTATACTTAACTGCAAACAATAAAAATCAAATAAAAATGGCCGTACAAGATGATTCTGTTTTCAGTTTATGATACGGAACCCTTTATTATGCGAGTCCAACTCGCACATTTAATTAAAAATGGTCTTTGACCAAACCAACCAAAATTAAACCAAAAATTCAGTGTTAGACTCTTACTGACTAAAATCCACCCGTGTTCCTCCAAGTGCCCTTTGCGTTCCAGTGGCCGTATTACGAAGTGCCAATGCTATCATGATTCGTGTGAGGGAAAGAGATGGTGCTATTCGTCTTGTGTAACTCCGTCTCTCTTTGACACAGAAATCATAATGGATTTATGACGTCATAATAAGGCTGCAGGACCGCGGTGACTCTTTCCAACAAATTTGGCAACTGCGTTCCAGGGCCGAACAAATTCGCAATCGCCATAAACATGCCTGTTTAGGGAAGGGCTTCTTAAATATGCCATGGTGTTATACGATACTTATTAAACCTGAGGGAACTTCCCGACTGCTCTCTTGGGACATTTTAGAACAGAGATACTCATTAGCATGATAATAGCAGGTTTATATAATGAAGACGTATAATTGTAACGATATTGTTTATAAATTAATTTTAAGTGTGGCAAAGCCCGTAAAGCATAATCAGCCTTTTAGTGTTCCCACTGCTGGGACACAGGCGTCCTCTCTAGGAGAGGAAATGGGCCGTAATCCAGCACGCGAGCCCAGGGCGGGTTGGTGAATGTCGCATGTCTTCGAATTTTTGGTTCTAGGACATGCTGGTTTCCTCACGATGTTTTCCTTCACCGTTTTGAGAGCAGTGGTGATGAAATTAATTACACAAAGTAATGCGCCTGGCTAGGTTTGAACCGGCGCCCTACAATTCGTAAGTCAAGGCCGTTACCACTCGGCTACCACTGCTCTACCTTAAACCATATCATCTAAGCTTAGAAATAAGTTATTTTCTTTTGTTTTTTTTCTCTAGCTTTTGTTTAATAATGATCAAAGTAGATTTCTCTAGTGGTTTCTTTGTAAAGTATAGATTCAAAGCACAGATTTTCTCAAGGTGAGATCTTCATGCATTTTTAACATTACCTGCCTTCGTAACGGTAGACTATTATTCAGGTTCGTCCCTGGTGTGAAAATGAAATCAGAATGTATCGTTTTTAAACTAGGCAACTTGGTATTGGATCTTCCAATCGATTTTTTGGCTATTTCTTGCAATCCAGTTATTTTTTAGGGGCACGGTGTCTGTTGCGGAATTTGTTCGAAGGAGTTAGCACGGGCCTGGAACGCGAAGGGCATTAGGAGTAACACGGTTGGGTTTTAGTTAGTCAGAGTCTGAAACTCCCAGAAGTCAATTTAGATAAACACTTTTTCCTATAAATTCCTCGAAATAAAATTCATTCTGTTTTCTGAGACGACGTTTTTTATAATGACGTTTTTGCTTCCCAAATTCTATAACTTTTCTAGTCTATAACTTTTTCTTGACAATCGAACTTTAAAAAATCGAAATATTCAATCGGCCAGTGCGATAATTAAAAAAAAAAATTACAAAAAAAAATACAGATGTTTTTGGTTGCTCGGTTGTTCGTTTTTTGAACACTGACTTCCGAAACTATAGTTATTTTATACGTGTTTGTGTTTTTTGGTTTAGAAGTCGATTGTATGTTTTTAGCAAAAAAGTTTTTTCACTTTATCTAGTGACACCCCACAGCTAAACGTACCCATCACAGCGGATGTGTTATAAACTGGTGTAAACAATAAACACACATGCGATTTCAGCAATCCCGGAAGATTTGCTATCATTTATTGAAGAGTTCCGTTTCCTATCTCTGTTTTTCATCAGATCTTCACCAAACTAGAAAGGGACCACCTCGAAATACTAAGATGCTCTTCCAAACCATCCTATACAGATTTTTTTTTATCATTTTACATCGACAAGTAAGAATGAGAACATCATCAATGTAGTCGAAGCCACGCATTATTAGGGATAACTCAAATACTAGTCGTTAGATCTCAGTCAAATTTATATATAAAATAGGACCACACGACAAACATTAGCTTTCGGAAATAAAAAGAATTATCAAAATCAGCATCGGCAGATGTGTGTTAACTTTTTACTGGGTGTGCCACCCAGTAAAAAGTTAACACACATCTGCCTAGCCTTTTCCCAACTACATTGGGGTCGGTTCCCAGTCAAGCCTACCAGCCCTCCACAACACATTAACTGGGGAACACGGTACTTCTTGGCAAGACTGGTGTCAGATTTTCTGGCTTCTGACAATCCGTAACGACTACCAAAGATCTCCAAATGATAGCCGGGACCAACGGCTTAACGTGCTTTCCGAGGCATGGAGAAGTCTCGTTATGTTAAGATGGTCACCCATCCACAGACCAACCCCGGCAAGCGTTGCTTAACCTAGAAATTCGACCCGTGCGACTGTTATAATTTAGCCACGAGCTCCACACACACAAAAAAAAATACAGTCGATTTACGAGTAAGAAACTCCTTTTTTGGAAGTCTATTAAAAAGGCTATGACGAAAAATATTGTAATTAGCTTTTTTTTTAGGTATGCCAAAAACAAACTGTGTTTTCTCGCGGCTGCGCAAAAAAGTTCCATTTCAGCGATATGTCAGTAAGACTAATGCTATCTGACGCTGGTTTTCTAATGTAACTATTTTTCAAAGAAAAACAAACGCGTTCATTTTTCATTATGTTCTGCCCCATTGCACGGCAAATACCTACCTCTCTTTCCTACTTCCATTCCTCCTGGCTTTGGGAACATTTTTTTTTTAGATGGGAAATCATCAAATAACTTCTCCCGCTCTGGGCGGAGCGGAAGGGAGTGTCAGACTCTTACTGACTAAAACCCACCCGTGTTCCTCCTAGTGCCCGCCGCGTTCCAGGGCCGCAGTGGACTTTAACCGCCTGCTGTTACAGTCCAGGACCCCAAGTCTGATATTTTTGTAAATGTGTCATTCCAACACGATCCCATTCACATTTTGCTAAAAGTTCGTAATCTGCTAAATTCATAATGGTCGATATATTTTTTTTTTTTTTTTTTGTACACTTTGAAAAACATACTTCAGTACACAAGGATTAGAAAAATATTGTACAACAGAGTCACATTTAAAGGGTGAACTGCTGCCTCCTAAACTAGGCCAAAAGCCTGTGTCTTAGGAGCCAAAGTTCCTCCAGGAATAATGGCATACAATTGGTATTAGTTGTCGTGCAAGTACGTATAGTTACAAAAAAATAAATTAAACAGACATGCCTTAATTTAAATACATAGGTAATCAATTTTGTTAAGATACAATGGTAATAAGATTCTCGGTTTCGTCATACGTTAACTTCTGCAACCAATCCGTAAGTTTAATTTTAACTTCATGTTTAGTGAGGGGGTAAATTGATAAAAGTTTATGTATTTTATTATACAGTCGAGAGCTAGTTGCCGCATATTGTCGACTAGCAAACTTGGAGCGGCATTGGACTATATCGCATACGGGCGAGCCTTTGCGTCTTTTTAGCTTAGCATGATCTAGATGTAGCGTAGAGTGCTTCCGCAGCACAGCACCGAGCACAAAAAGCTGTCTCACAGTCAATACTTTGGCTTCTGAATAAAGTTGATTGGTCGAAAAGTCTCTGTGCTTAAAGTGCATGACTTTCAGGATCGCCCTTTGAGCTCTTTCAACTTTAAGTAAGGAGGTTTTGAATGTTCCGCCCCAAACCGGAATACAATATAAAATAATTGATTGAATGAATTGATTGATCATTGATCGGTCAATGGTCTCGTAATACTTTTTGATAACCGAGCTATTAAAAGCAATGACTGCACCATGATGTTCTATGGTAGGTCACTGATCAAAGGAACTGTCAAAATTTTAGCAAATTACCGCATGACACCTGTCATTCATTAGTCATTATTTTACGAGATATACCATTCTATGCCATTTCTTTCAATGGAGTTTCAGTGGTTGACCATTGGAAAGTCAAAGTGACGCTTTTGTAAAATTCAATTCAAAAATCAAACATTATGAAATCAATGATAGACCATTCTGACACTTTTGTAATAGCAGACCTGGGGCCCTGCAATAAATATATAGGTTTGTTATACCACTAAGGCCTTGTACTATATTCGATTTACCTTCGATTCCTTTGAACATCAAGAGACAGCTACCTGAATAAGTAATGCGTTGCCTGCAAATGTCAATCGGTACTGTTTCTCACGGTATCATTAAATGACTGTGGAATGAAAAATGCATTCAGGTGGTCTTTCCCAGACTCGAGAATATTTTCTTTGTTTAAAACGTTTTCTGTAAAGCTTGTTGTAATGTTAAGTTTTCCTTTATAGCTCCTGGTCCATTATCTATGCTAATATTATAAAGAGGAAAGATTTTTTTTTGTTTGTTTGTGCCGAAGAAGCTACGAAACTACTGGACCAATTTTAATAATTATACCATCAATGGAAAGCTGCATTATCTGTTAATAATATAAGCTATATTTTATCTCCGTATTCCCACGGGAACGGGAACTATGCGGGTGAAAAATGTGAAAGTGAGGTTGCTTTTTGTTACGTTTTCACGCTAAATCGGCTGAATGGATTTGTATGAAATTTAGCACACAGGTAGACCATGACCTGGAATAGAACATAGGATACTTTTTAATTCTGTGAGATAGTCTCCACGCGAGCTAAGCCGCGGGCAAAAGCTATTGTTATAATAATTGCGAAAGCTCGGATGGATGTATGTTTGTTACTCAGTCACGTCAGAACGACTGAACAGATATTGATGAAATTTGGCACAGAGATAGATTATAGTCTCGAATAAGACATAACATACTTTTTTATCCTGTATGTTTCTTTGGGATAATTATCAACATTCACGCGGGGGAAGCCGCTGGCGGAAACCAGTTGTAATATTAAAAAGGAATTCTCACCAGAACACTCACTGAAGTAAACAGAACACTATCTTTCTTTTTTTTTCTGGATGGGGATTTCCCATCCAGAAAAAAAAAAGAAAGATAGTGTTCTGACTCAAATGACTTCTCCCGCTCTGGACGGAGCGGAAGGGAGTGTCAGACTCTTACTGACTAAACCCACCCGTGATCCTTCTTGTGCCCTTTGCGTTCCAGGGCTACGGTGACTCTTTCGAACAAATTCCGCAACCCTAGCAGGCACTGACCCTATGGGGCCCCGTCTTCTTTGCTGTCGGCTCTTTGAGGCGCGCGTGGAACACGACGCGCCGTCGACTCGGGCCTGGTTGCTATCGGACGGCGAGTCACCCATAGCTCGCCATCCGCAGGCCCGCGCCTACGGTGGCCGGGAATTGCCCTGCGTTTCCCAACGCCCGGGGCGTCTCCTTCTGTTACGGCGGCTGGGGCGTGAGGTTTCCCTCTCACGCACGCGTTCCGCCTCCTCCTTCCCTAGCATTACTGCTTCGCAAAAGGAGGCGACCGCTTCCCATGCCTCCTCGCTCCGGACCATGGCTTGAACCAGGGCCGGACGCGAGAGGTCGCCGCCGCAAACAGAACACTATGTTAGTTCATATTTTCCATACAAAACAAAGCGTAGTGTGGCGCCAACGTAGACTAGCTGCCAAAATAAACTAAGTATATTTTAATGGCTTCCAGTTCGCGGGAATATTGGCATTCCGATATAAACTTCACAAGACTGTTTAGATATTATTGATTTGACACGTTAGATCGTATGATTATTTATTACCAATCAATTTATAATATTTTAATTATTTTTCTTTGTATTTTTTATTTTATTTTACCCTAATTATGTCAAAATTTATAGTAAAAAAAATTACTTAAATAAATTGATGATTGACAATCATGTTGACACCTACAAGCTTTTAACTTCGGCTTCGGAGTTTTGCAAAAAAAGTTTGCTTAGCTTATATCCGAGTTCAGAATTACATCTATCTCTGTACCAAAATTCATCAAAATCGATCAACGAAGTAAAACTCAGAAAACTCAAAGCACTTATTTCAATTAAACCCTTTACAGGCACTTTTGAATTGTCAAGTCGAAAGAGGTGAAGCTATCTGCACGTTCCAAAGCGTAGATCTCTATGGAGAAGAACGTACAAGAAACTCCACGGACACTCTTTTAAATCATGTTCTGTATTACATAACCTTGGTTAAATCCTTGGTCGCTTCTATATGTATATAAAGCAGCGAATATCATCTATATCAGAGTATGTAGGCCTTTCTTCTAACTTGCGTTACATTATGATCGCGGACCTCTGGGAAATGAATCATTTTAAAAACAATGTCTCAACATCTGAGTGAATTTTATTTTTTATTTATTTATTTATTTATTTCACCAATACACTACAACAAATTACATATAATTATAAGCTATTACACAAGTATATAAAAACAACGTGGTAGCATCTGTAGCTGAACTAGGACGAGTCCTGTATCTCAGCATACAGAGCCGAACCCTCGAAACAGACAATAATCAATGTAAAATATGCAGAGATGCAACTATGAAAAACTTGTCTTAAACAATTTAAAACTTTTAACGAAACAATATTACTAATAATAAAAATGTGTAAGTGTACCTACGTGTATTTTTATGTATGTGTAACTGTAGAGTAGTGATAGGTGTTAGGGTGGGATAGTGTAGATACGTACCTAATACCGTTTTTTTTTAATAATATTATCTTTGTATGAGAAACATGTATGTGAATTGATGTCAATATTTACGTCTCTATTGCTCGGTTATTAGGGGCTATCTTCGTCTTTTCTATTTTGTTCATAAATATTTCCTTTTAATATAATATATCTATACTAATATTATAAAGAGGAAAGATTTGTACTTTTGTATTTTTATATTTTTGTATGTAACGAATAAACTCAAAAACTACTTGACTGATTTAAAAAAATCTTTTACCATTAGAAAGCTACATTCACCCTGAGTAACATAGGCTATATTTCATCCCCATATTCCCACGGGAACGGGAACTACGCGGGTAGAACCGCGGGGCGCTGCTAGTATTTTATCATGTTGGTTATTTTGCAATTGTATTTCAGGCAATGAGACGCTATCTTCATCATTATCCTGCTACTATCCCAATGTATATAAGTGTCATCTTCATTACAGATTGATTTTACCTAATCATGGATTTTCATTTCGAGTCCATATTCGTTCTTAGTGACTGTGAAAGTTACACCCATGACGAAATGTCGTTTTTTTTTTTTGTCGGCGCCATCTTGCATTTTCATTTCGGGCCATTAAATAGACTCCGATTACGAAGTTACGAACATTTTTAATTCTCACCGTCTTACGTTCTTATGTAGTAATAAGGATATGTAGGCCATAACTTTCGTTACATTGTAGCGATTGCGGGCGTCTGTGAAGCAAATCATTTTATCAACAATGTCTAAACATCTGAGCTTAAATTGATGTTAATGTTTACGCCTCCATCGCTCGGTTTTGACTGTTCTATATTTGACTCTTCCATTTAATTCCACTATAACACATGTCATATTCGATTTGAATTGGGCTTCAGCCAATGATATAATAAAAACACGCACTAATTGACGAATGGTTTAATTATTCTCTGAGTTTGTATCGGTGTTTCTTCTCAGGGTAGTCGGCTAGGAAACACCGGCCAAATCTTGCTTAAAATGACTAAAATTATTGGTCGTGTAAAAGTGTTGTTTAACTTACTTACAAAATAAATAACATTTATCATCATCCATACTAATATTATGCGGCTTTCGTGGCTAAAGAATAACAGTCGTACAGGTCGATCTTCAAGGTTAAGCAACGCTTGCCAAGATTGGTCTGTGGATGGGTGACCATCTTAACATACCGAGTTTCCTTCGTGCCTCGGAAAGCACGATAAGCCGTTGGTCCCGGCTGTCATTTATAAATCTTTAGCAGTCGTTACGGATTGTCAGAAGGCAGATAATCTGACATCAGTCTTGCAAAGTTGTATCGTATTTAGGCAGCCGCTTCACGTGAGAAACTGATATTCAGCTGAATCCGGTTTGTCTGGAAGCCGACCCCAATATAATTGGAAAAAGTCGAAGCATACGAATGATTTCTTGTACACTTGGACACCAATCAATAAATGTGCAGCTGAGCTTCACTTCAGCGACCTAAAATCAACCAAAGGATGTCTGTGTTTGTGGATCGCCCGGAGGACACGGTGGAGCATACGGTGGAGGTCTGCCCTGCTTAGGCAGAGCAACGCCGTGTCCTCTTCGAGGTGATCGGCGGCGGCGAACTCTCGCGTTTGGTCCTGGTTCAATCCATGGTCCGGAGCGAGGAGGCATGGGAAGCGTTCAACTCTTCTGCGAAGCAGTAATGCTAACGAAGGAAAAGATGGACCGCGTGCGGGAGAGGGAAACCTCACGCTCCAGCCACCGCAACAGAAGAAGACGCCCCGGGCGTCGGGAAACGCAGGGCGATTGTCGGCCACCGTAGGCGCGGGCCTGCGGACGGTGAGCTATGGGTGGCTCGCCGTCCGACAGCAACCAGGCCCGGGTCGACGGCAAGTCGTGTTTAAAATATACTTGACATTGACGCGTCTGTGCTGCCACCTATAGTTTCTTGCTCCTTATATGCCGGTGGCGCATTACTGAACGTCTTATAAGTCGACTATAGGACGTCCCTGAAGTGTTGCCTATGGAAAATCGACTGGTGGGTAACTCGGCGTTGCCATGACAGTTAATGGCTTGCAAGGAGATTTTGTGCCTTCTCAATGTAGTCAGTCGGAAGAGATTAAGTCAGAGAAGTCATAGATTTTCTTTTTGCTTCACTTGAATTATTGTCGTTAATTAGTTTTGCTGTTTTCATCTTTAAAAACTTATTACAAAAAATACAACCGACTTCAAACCAAAAAGTACAAAATACCTAACTTTAATTTCGGAACTCGGTGGTTTTGGTTGCTTTTTTGTTTTTTGAACACACCAACTTCCGAAATTAAACTTATTTTTGTACTTGTTTTTTTTTTTTTTGTTTAGAAGTCAGTTGTATTTTTTTATAAAAAGTTTTTCTTTTATTTTTCACGTTTTAATGGTTCACTCCCAGCTAAACATACCCATCACAGCGTACGTGGTATAAATTGGTGTAAACAATAAAAAAACATGCGATTTCAGCTATCCTGACAGATTTGCTGATCATTTATTATTTAATAAATATAAATGAACAGGAAATCTGTTAACAAAATTAACAAAAATGCTCATAAAATAAAAACTACTCGACGAAACTGAACTAAATTCTTATGGGATCAAATGGCAATTATTCTTCATCGAATCGACGACAAAGAAAACAACCACGTAAATCCGATCAGAAATCTCGGCGTAATCGCTGTAGGTACATACATAGGAAAAACATTTTTCTTTCTTTCTTTCTTAAAAAAAAAAACACACACCTGCCGAATTGAGAACCTCCTCCTTTTTGAAGTCAGTTAAAAAGTACATAGTCTGTACTACTTACACATATGATGTAGCAGACTGAATTATTACGAACATTATCTTCAATCATTATTTATTGCATTAGATTTCTACATCAGTGCATCGTACATAAACAATTCAACAGTTGCCAGTCTGCAGCGATAATGCTTTTGCCTTTTGAATTTATGGGATATGTATTCATATTTATGTAGGCAACTTTCGTAGTATACACAGGTAATTCAAGGCAATTTTAAATGATTCACTAACTAACTAGGTAGCCTATAACTGAAAGAATATAGAATACTCTTTATTGTGTACAACATATAAGTTACAGAAAATATAGATGAAGAAAACATTACATAGGGTGACACAATGGGCGGCCTTATCGCTAAAAGCGATCTTTTCAAGACAACCTTTGGATGGATTTTAAAGAGATAAGGAAATACAGTACTGTAGGTAGTCTTAGGTGTAGTAATTAAATATACAATAGTAAATAAATAATGTAAGCAATTCTTTCTAAATTGGTAACGTTTACTAAAACGGTTAAGGATGGGATATCATCAAATGCATTGTACCGCTCTGGGCAGAGCGGAAGGGAGTGTCAGACTCTTACTGTCTAAAACCCATCCATGTTTTTTCCGCAACCCTTGCAGGCCCTAACCCTAGCGGGCCCGGTCCACCATACTAATATCTCTATGAGGTGCTTGGAACACAAGACAACGCACTGTTGACACATTTTTTTTTAACGTAGCCATTAAATTCGTATTTGTAAAGTGTTTTACTTGTGCACTGTGCTCGTGCATAAAGTTTAAATAAATAACATCATTTCCCGCCAAAACTACGCCACAGATTATACACAACTGTCAAGCGTCGTGCTGCCAGAACTATTAGACCTCTTTACAGATGAAAATTAAATTAACATGCGATCTCTTTGGTTGCATGGCAGTTCGCCAAAAAGTCGCGGAGTAGTATTTAGTTTAGATAATAAAATATCTGGATACGCGTTTATTGAGAGCGTTTTAAGCGTTTTGTGAGTTATTTTCTGTTGTGAAGACTGGGAAAAAGTTCTCCTGGTTTCTTTCTTTATAATGGGGTCTATGGTTCATAATACAGAAAGCAACAATGGACTTAGTATTTGCCGTGGTAAATCAATAAGTAGGTAAAAATTACATGAAGGTTATGCGAATTTCAACGCATATTTTTTTTTGTTTTGTGTATTTGGCAATATACCTAAAAATAAAATAAAAAAACATGGCTAATACTTTTTGGCAATCTAACTGATGGATTGAATTGATATTTTATAAGTAACCCTGTCGTGACATTTTTTCAAATTATTTATTGTTGATAGGCAAGCGTTTGACCACTGTCTCACCTGATGGTAAGCGATGATGTGGTCGACGATGCAGCACGCTTGTCTAGAAGTAACCTGTTCACTGTTGACTTAAAGACTCCTAGGTTGTAGCTATCAGGAAACACAGACTCTGGCAGGGAATTCCACTCCTTAGCTGTACGCACAACGAAGGTGTTTTCCAAAACGTTTATTAAAAACACTATTTTTAATGTGACTTTGAAAAGTCTCCAAATTCAGAAAACCAATATGCGTAATATCAACTTCTTGGCACCTAAACAACTCTTAGAATAATAAGATAGTAAGCAGATAGAGGACAAATGGATTCTGGGAAAACCAATCCAAAAACTGCACTTCAAACCAACCAGGCGCATTACTTTGTGTAATTAATTTCATCACCACTGCTCTCAAAATGGTGAAGGAAAACATCGTGAGAAAACCGGCATATCCTAGAACCAAAAATTCGAAGACATGTGACATTCAGCAACCCGCACTGGGCCCGCGTGGTGGATTACGGCCCATTCCCTCTCCTAGAGAGGAGGCCTGTGTTCCAGCAGTGGAAACGTTAAAAGGCTGAAATTGAAAACAATATATCTAGTTTTAATTTCCACGAATATTAGTGGGTTGCAGGTATGCACCTCCCTCCCGCCCGCTATATTATGCACATGCAAGATTCAACACAGCCCCCTGAACACGTCCCCTGAGGATGCCTCGTGGAGAGGCGAAACACGTGTCGGTAATGGTGTTGGGTATTGCTTTGCCTTCCTGCATGTGCATAAAATCCTTGCATTTGCCTTGTAATCTTGCATGTGCATAATATAGCGGGCAGGAGGGAGGTGCATACCTGCAACCCACTAATATTCGCGGAAATTAAAACTAGATATATTGTTTTCAATTTCAAATTAAAATGGATTTCCGCAAAGTAACGCCTGACTCAATCAGTTAAAAGGCTGATTATGATTTATGAGACGGGGCTTGCCAGGGTCGCGGAATTTGTCGCATCTTTCCAGGACCGCGGTGACTCTTTCGAGGAAAATTCCGCAACCCTACATGCTCCCATCACTGGTATGGCTGGCTATGTAGCTAAATAAAGTGAATATGTTATTTATATACGAACATCGCGGATGTAGCTATCAAGATAATAATATCTTGTAAAAACGATCGTAATCTTTTTAACGCATTTTTTATAGGTTTTACAATAGCTTTGATGTTTCTTATATAGCTTTTGTTTATTTATTTTATAAATAAACATTCTTGATCTACAAGTGCGTGAAATAGATATCTTGCAGACTTGTATTGTAAGTGTGGGTATGGGTGTTTTCCTGCCAAGACGAGCCAAAAAAGCGGAGCATATTATATAGTACAAAACATAACGTAATCAGCCTTTTAACGTTCCCACTGCTGGGACACAGGCCTCCTCTCTAGGAGAGGGAATGGGCCGTAATCCACCACGCGGGCCCGGTGTGGGTTGGTGAATGTCACATGTCTTCGATTTTTTGGTTCTAGGACATGCCGGTTTCCTCACGATGTTATCCTTCACCGTTTTGAGAGCAGTGGTGATGAAGTTAATTACACAAAGTAATGCGTCTGGCTGGGTTTGAACCCGCGACCTACAATTCGTAAGTCGGGGCCGTTACCACTCGGCCACCACTGCTCTCCGTCCGTTGGGTGGCTCGCCGTCCGGTAACTACCAGCTGCCCTACCATGACGTCTTAAATCCACCATGATTCCTGTGCCAGAGAGAGACGGAGTTACACAAGACGAATAGCACTATCCCTTTCCCTCACACATCATGATGGATTTAAGACGTCATGGTAGGGCTACAGGTCCGGCTTGGCGGAGCGTTGTGTTCCACGCGCTCCTTAAAAAGACGTCAGCATAGCAGACGGTTTGTGCCTGCCAGGGTACAAGAATTGGTTCGTAAAGAGTCAACGCGGCCCTGGAACGCAAAGGGAATTAGGAGGAACACGGATGGGTTTTAGTCAGTAAGAGTCTGACACTTCCTTCCGCTCCGCCCAGAGCGGAAGAAGTCAAATGATAATGCTTAATGATATTTATTTTGTAAGTAGGTTTAAACATAACACTATTCAACGTCCAATATTTCTTGTCATTTGATGATTTCCCATCCATCAAACAAACTTATATTACCACCTTTTTATTTTAATTTTGGCACGGAGACGGGACCCTTTCTTTTTGGATGGTAAATCATCAAATGACTTCTCCCGCTCTGGGCGGAGTGGAAGGGAGTGTCAGACTCTTACTGACTAAAACCCACCCGTGTTCCTTCTAGTGCCCGCCGCGTTCCAGACCCGCGGTGACTCTTTCGAACAAATTCCGCAACCCTAGCAGGCACTGACCTTATGGGGCCCCGTCTTCATTCACTGCAAACGAAACCGAGTGCGTAAGCTAAGCTAATCAATAATAAGCTGATATTTAAATTCAATTGATATTGTTTTCTAAATACTACGAAAATTTCCACAAATATTACACTGTACCAGATTTCTGTTCTCTAAAAAAATACTTTTCAATTTAAAATTGGCATTGATACAAAATGCAAATCTTATTTCACGCGGCGTTAATTTCAGCCAATAATCTGATATCTGACAGTTACAAGCAAGCGTTAGTCAAATGTGATGGTAAACAGGCCTCGACACTTCATAGGATAAAATTACTATTTTTTGCACATGGTAACATAGAGCTTTATACAGGATGTATCCAAATCTGGGCCCGATAAGGCCACTGTCTGCCAGGGTTTGCTTGAAAGAATCACCGTGGCCCTGGAACGCAAAGGGAATTAGGGGGAACACGGATGGGTTTTAGTCAGTGAGAGTCTGACACTCCCTTCCGCTCCGCCCAGAGCGGGAGAAGTCATTTGATGATTTCCCATCCTTAGAAATAAAGAGGAAAGATTTTTATGTTTGTAACCAATAAACTCAAAAATTACTTGACCAATTTCAAAAATTCTTTCACAATAGGGTAGTTGACTAAAAAACTCTAATTAGTCCGTCAGAAAGATTTCCAAAAAGTATTGGACACGTATTTTTTATTTGCGTTGAAAACTCGTGTGACGTCATTTTGTGCTACGATTTTTACTACGCCGTGACGTCATAAGCCCCCACTCATGATCTTCGATGAACCAATTTAAAAAAATACGTGTCCAATATTTTTCGACTATCTAACTGATTTTTATTTCTCAGGAAACATCCCTAGTAATATAGACTATATTAAAATAAATTAATCTCCACTTGTGTGAAGCCGGGATTTGCTGTTAGTCTATACTAATATTATAAAGAGGAAAGATTTGTATTTTTGTATGTACCTAACGCATAAACTCAAACACTACTTAACCGATTTCCAAATTCTTTCAAAAGTGACTGACTGACATAGTGATCTATCAACGCAGAGCCCAAACTACTGAACGGATCGGGCTGAAATTTGGCATGCAGGTAGATGTTATGACGTAGGTATCCGCTAAGAAAGGATTTTGATTAATTCTACCCCCAAGGGGATAAAATAGGGGATGAAAGTTTGTATAAAACTTCGGGCTGAGAGTTTCAAAATCGGGGGTAAAGTAACTATTCCACGCGGACGAAGTCGCGGGCAGAAGCTAGTACTAATATATACATGTTAATGTTGTTACGCTTTCACGCAAAAACTCCTCAAACGATCATCATGAAACTTTGTACACATATTCTGGGAGGTATTAGAAGTAATATAGGATACTTTTATCCCGGCATTATGTTCCCTTGGGATAATTTCCGACATTCACGCGGGCGAAGCTGCGGGCAGCAGCTAGTTTATAATATTCGTAGCATAGGATTAGTGTAGTATATTCTGCAATACCATTACATAAAATGTATGTTCTAACGTGCCTAATTCAAGTCCCATAACAACATATTAATATTAATTTCTCCATAACCAAACGGTAAGCGGTAAACCGCATTGCGTTCCCCACATGGCATTTAACCAACGTGGTTCTGTATCAGTTGCCACAATCTAAATACATCATAATTACTAGTTGCAGTTACTAATGACCATAGTATTTTGTGTATTTAAAACCGTACGTTTTAAATGAATAATGACTTCACTACATAGTATGAAACAAAGTCGCTTTCTCTGTGCCTATATCCCTATGTATGCTTAAATCTTTAAAACTACGCAACGGATTTTGATGCGGTATTTTAATAGATAGAGTGATTGAAGAGGAAGGTTTATATGTATAATACATTATAAAGAAGAAAACTTTGTTTGTTTGGTTGTAATGAATAGGCTCAAAAACTACTAGACCGATTTTAAAAATTCTTTCATCATTCGAAATCCACGAGTAATATAGGCTATATTTTATCCCCGTGTTCCCACGGGAACGGGAACTACGCGAGTAAAACCGCGGGCTGCTACTAGTTAGTTATATTTTAGGAATGGTCTTCTCAAAATCTTTTCAATAATTCCAGATAAAAAACAAACAAAGTGGCGACCGCTATTTTGTTTGTTTTTCATATGGAGTTACAAAATAGCGGTCGCCATTTTGATTTTTTGATTATCTTCTTTGCCTATGTCACTCAGGGTGTCAAAAAAAAATCTACCGATCAGATTATTTTTTTCAATTCGTCCAGCCGCCTACAGGACGAGTCAAAGAAATAGACACAAAAACAAACATACATAGTCTCTTAAAACATTACCCCTTCGGCAGCCGTCGGATAAAAATCTAAACTAATCTATACAATGTTGTTTTTACCTCGACCTTGCCAGCATCAAAATAAGAATCGAAATACACTCAGAAATAAATGTAGAATGCGTCCGTGACTAATTTATTGCTCTGTGCGATGGAATATGTGCGGAGTGGATTCTAGGGTTGGCTCACATCAAGAAAAAAGTATATTAATAGACGGACTACTATTATTCCTTTTTAATCAACTTCCAAAAAAGGAGGCGGTTCTCAATTCGACTGTATTTGTTTTTTTTTGTTTTGTGTGTGTTACCTCATAACTTTGTACTGGGTGTACTGATTTTGATGATTCTTTTTACATTCGAAAGCTGGTGCTTGTCGTGTGGTCCCATTTAAATTTGATTGAGATCTGACTACAAGTATTTGAGTTATCCCTAATAATTCGTGGCTTAGTCTACATTGATGGTGTACTCATTCCCTCTTATCGATGTAAAATGAAAAAATAATATTGTTTCCGATGGTTTGGAAGTGCATCTTAGTATTTCAACGTGGTCTCTTTCTAGTTTGCTGAAGATCTGATGAAGAACAGAGATGATAAGAAACGGAACTCTTCAATAAATTATAGCAAATCGGCATTGCTGAAATCGCATGTTTATTTATTGTTTACACCAATGTGATTGGTATGTTTAGGTGGGAGGTGGGGGTTGTGTACCACTAAAAAGTGAAAAATAAAAAAACTTTTTACTGTTTGTACATTTTTTTTGTCTTCTTGACCGGCATTTTAACTTATTCAAAGCTAAAGTTAAATCTAACCTTTGTTCGAAGGCATACCGAGACTTGGGAGGAACATGCCTGCTAGGGCTGCGAAATTTGTTCGAAAGAGTCACCGCGGTCCTGGAACGTAAAGGGCACAAGAAGGGTCACGGGTAGTTTTTAGTCAGTAAAATTCTAACAGGGAGTGTTAGAATCACTCCGCCCAGAGTGGGAAAAGTTATTAATTTGATGATTTCCCATCCAAAAAAAAAAAGAAGGAACACGGATGCGTTTTAGTCAGTAAAAGTCTAACACTCCCTTCGACTCCGCCCAGCGGAAGATGTCATTTTATGATTGTGTTCTCATCCATAAAAACGTGAGATAAGAATTTGATTTTTGTAAAATAAATAAGTGCCAACCCTAGCAACGAAAACAGAAGTAGTTTTGAGTTTATTTATAACGTAACGACTATCTTATCTCCGAGTTTTAAGACTTCTAGTCGGTACTTGTGTTGTTTAGAAGATCAGTTTCAGACTCAATTTCTATTAACAGGTTTGCGGAAAATGTTGAATAAGTCATTTGATGATAACATATCGCTCATTTGCTACAAGTTCGACATATTACATATGTATCTCAAAATTGATGACTTCTAACCGACTTCCAAAAAAGGAGGAGGTTCTCAATTCGACTGTATTTTTTTTGTGTGTGTTACCTCATAACTTTGTACTAGGTGTACCAATTTTGAAGATTCTTTTTACAATCAAAAGCTGGTGCTTGTACTGTGGTCCCATTTAAATTTGATTGAGATCTGAGTACAAGTATTTGAGTTATCCCTAATAATTCGTGGCTTGATGATGTTCTCATTCCCTCTTGTCGATGTAAAATGAAAAAATAATATTGTTTACGATGGTTTGAAAGAGCATCTTAGTATTTCAACGTGGTATCTTTCTAGTTTGGTGAAGATCTGATGAAGAACAGACATGATAAGGAAACGGAAATCTTCAAAAATTATAGCAAATCTTTCGGGATTGCTGAAATCGCATTTTTGTTTATTGCTTACACCAATGTGATTGGTACGTTTAGGAGTGGGGGGTGTCCCACTAAAAAACTTTTTACAACCAAATTACATTTTTTTTAAGATTTTTTGGTAATTAAAACAGATGTGTTGAGAAAATGCAATCCGTTTACTCTAAAAACGTTATTTCTCGGAGAATAGAGCTTAGACAAATAATAGTTTTACAGTGAACGGAGCGCAATATTTCAACTCAACTATATTAACTACTAGCAGCGCCTCGCGGTTTCACCCGCGTAGTTCCCGTTCCCGTGGGAATATGGGGATAAAATATAGCCTATAGCCTTCCTCGATAAATGGGCTATCTAACACTGAAAGATTTTTTCAAATCGGACCAGTAGTTCCTGAGATTAGCGCGTTCAAACAAACAAACAAACTCTTCAGCTTTATAATATTACTATAGATTAAATCAATTTTGAGATATGTCGAACTTTTATCAAATAAGCGAAACCCTCAAAATAAAATGTTATATCTATGAAATACCTCCTGTAGCTTGCGACACATCGCTTGCCATAGAAATACATAGAAAGCAGTAGTACCTAATCTCTCTCTCACACACACACACACACACACCCTCACACACACATACAACCTCTCTCTCTCTCTCACACACACACACACACACACACACCCTCACACACACATACAACCTCTCTCTCTCTCTCTCACACACACACACACACACACTACACGATTCCCTCATCACTGGTCACACTAAACAAAGCCGGGAGGAAGCTACAAAATGTTCTTCTATGTTAGCTAGTTTGTGAGGTTGTGAGTTTGTAACGTTGTAAGGGATAATCTCTGGATCTACTGAACCGATTTTCAAAATTATTTCACCAATAGAAAGCTACGTTATTGTGGAGTGTCATAGGCTATATTTCTGTATTGCCACGGGAACGGGAAAAACGCGGGTGAAACCGCGGGGCGCTGCTAGTAACTATATACAGTATGTTAACTAACAAAGGCTTTCCCGTTAACCCGCAATAGTATAGCATCCATAATAATTATAATGATAAAAAAAAATATTACCATTCAAAAACAAAGTTTTTATTTTTTTATATTAAAATATTCACTAAAAATGTTAAATTGATACGTTATAGAAACACTACTATTCCGCGCTACTATTTTGATTTTAAACAGGATGTTGTTTCGAATTTATTGTCAATTTTTTTTTTAGTTCGGATTATTTTATGCTTATTTTCTATTCTAATTTTTTTATTTTAATCTATTAATGACTAGCGACCCGCCCGGCTTCGCACGGGTGCAATGTTGATATTAAATCTCTGCTATATTATGCATGTAGTATAAATATAAACCTTCCTCTTGAATCACTCTATGTATTAAAAAAAACCGCATCAAAATCCGTTGCGTAGTTTTAAAGATCTAAGCATACATAGGGACAGACAGCGGGAAGCGACTTTGTTTTATACTATGTAGAGATATAGATTAACGAATTTAAGGGAACGCCCTCTGTTATTTAACATACTGTATAGTGCCTTGTGCCTAAACTTGGTCGACGCTTTAACAATGCATGTGGCCTATATTAGCCGTGGTCTGCATTATTGACCTACTATGCACCTGTATAAGGTAAGTGATTACATTTAAAATAGATGTAGACGAGGCTCTCTGGTCGGAAACAAGCTGAATTTAGGGATATTTTGATGCTTCTAGGCTGAAACTTTAAGATGGGGTAGTGGCTTAAAAATAACAGCTACATAAGTCGATCTTCAAGCTTGAAATAAAATTTCGGGTGGTACCTGTTTAGGATTCTGCAGGAAGACACGTCGGGGTCTCAACACTGTGAGGATCGCCCGGAGGACACGCGGGACCATACGGTGGAGGTCTGCACTGCTTAGGCGGAGCTACGCCGTGTCATTATCGAGGTGTTTGGCGGCGGCGACCTTTCGCTTCCAGGCCTGGTTCAATCCATGGTCCGGAGCGAGGAGACATGGGAAGCGGTCATCTCCTTTTGCGAAGCAGTAATGCTAGCGAACGAAAATGCAGAGAGAGAGAGAAGAACCTCACGCCGGAGCCGTCGCACCTGAAGTAAACGCCCCGGGCGTCGGAAGTAGCAGGGCGATTCCCGGCCACCGTAGGCCGGGTCGATGACGCGTCGTGTTCCACGCGCGCCAGAAAGAGATGTTAACAAAGAAGACGGAGCTCCACAGGGTCAGTTGTGCGGAATTTGTTCGAAATAGTCACCCCGCCTGGAACCCAAAGGACATTAGAAGGAACACGGGTGGGTTTTAGTCAGTAAGAGTCTGACACTCTCATCCGCTCCGCCCAGAGTGGGAGAAGTCATTTGATGATTTCACATCCAGAAAAATAAAACAAAAAATGGTAAGCGCACGCAATCGTCGATCAAATCATTGCTTCAAACTCGCAAATATCGAGCATTTGAGAGAAACCAGTTTAACCTCACGCTTTAAATGCTTTTTAAAGCCAATTTTTCTTCAATATTTTACGTTGGAAAGATCCTTATCTTGATAAATGGGCTCATGTAAGAAAAATTGTATTTTATACGCTGACTAATAAAACCATACTTAATATTTTTATGGTTCTCTCGGAATAAAGTTATGGACGTGTTTTTAGTAAGCTGAAAATGTTTAGCGTTTGAGAAACGCTTAGGCCCGTGAAAGAAAGAAAGAAAACTCGTTTATTCCGCCAGAAAAGACGCACAAAAAAATAAAACTAAAAAATATACTTATAGACAAAATTAAAAGAAAACAGCTCATCGACTCAAACTAAAAAAACTGTGTCAGGACCGGACACCAAAGAGCACGAGTCTCTGATCGCACCACAGACAAAATGGTGTGATATCCGCCACCGACAGACAATGAAAGAGGGTAATTAATTGATTACTGTCAGGTTCGAATACTAGTTCCACGCGCGCCTTAAAGAGCCGTCAGAAACGTAGACGGGGCCTCATAGGGTCGGTGCCTGCTAGGGTGCAGGAATTTGTTCGAAAGAGTCACCGCGGCCCTGGAACGCAAAGGGCACAAGAAGGATCACGGGTGGGTTTTAGTCAGTAAGAGTCTGACACTCCCTTCCCCTCCGCCCAGAGCGGGAGAAGTCATTTGATGATTTCCCATCCAAAAAAAAAATAGGTTCGAATACTATTGGAAACAAATATTTGTTATACCACAAATCTACGCAGTCGTTCTAGATTCTGGTTAGTGTAGTTTTGTCTAAAAATACCAACTAGAAAAATTCAATTCAATTTATCATGCACTAGCTGCTGCCCGCGACTTCGTCCCTGTGGAATCCCCGATTTTAAAACATTCTTTATCGCTGCTCCGCTCCTATTGGCTTAAGCGTGATGATATATAGCCTAAAGCCTTCCTCGATAAATGGTCTATTCTATCCAAAAAGATTTTCTTCAATTCGAACCAGTAGTTCCTGAGATTAGCGCGTTCAAACAAACGAACAAACAAACAAACAAACAAACAAACTCTTCAGCTTTATAATATTAGTATAGATTCGAAACTCACTTACAGGAAAATTAAGTATCATTTCAGGGTTGCGGGATTTGTTTGAAAGAGTCACCGCGGCCCTGGTACGCAAAGGGCGTTTCGAAAGAACACGGGTGGGTTTTAGTCAGTAAGAGTCTGACACTCTCTCTCGCGCCACTCAGAGCGGGAAATGTCAGTTTTTATATTCCCCTCTTTTACATAAATTTATGTTCAAATTGCAATATCATCTCCACGATGTCAAAATGTATGGAATTAAGAGGTGTTTTGACAAATTACGACTGACAGGCAAATGCAAACATTCCTTTGACATCCGGTATTGCCCCTCAAACTTTGATGACATTCATTTTTCGAATGTGACAAAAGACTGTGACTTTTGTGACAAACTGACATTTCAAGACTAGATATGGTATTAACATTCACCACCGAAATGTCACTTGTTGAATCACAAATATTTATAAAACCTTCACTGTCACTTTTGAATTTTCAAAGCCGCTCAGTCGAAACAGATGAAGCTATCTGCACGTTCCAAAGCGTAGATATCTATGGAGAAGAACGTGCAAGAAACTCCACGGACACTCTTTTGAATCAATAAATTGTAACAAAGTTGTGGATACATTGTGCTTCTTGATGTTATTCCTAAATGTGAGAATGATGTAGAAAGACGTGTGTGATACAGGTATCTAGAGTGAAAGGAACAATTTAAAGTACAAATAATTAAAATAAACCGTGGCAGCTGAGAGATGACCCGTCCCAGCTGACATACCCAAGATGAATGAAACACAAGACAGGATATGAGATTTAAAGCCTCGCGTTTGACCACTATCTCACCTCCCTCCCCGACTTTTGCCTAACGAGCCAGCCCACGCCGCTGAGCCATTAGCGTTAAATCCCCCAAATAATATCAACCTGACCCAGGCTGTCCCTTGCTGCCCTCCCTCAATGACCCCGCTAAGCCGAGGCCCGTGTCTCACAGGGGATGCCCTTAGCGAGCAGTCATTTAGTTTAAAGTAGTTTTTAGCCCTGGCTGAGGGCCTTAAATTCATTTGAGGCCACCACAGGATTGATCGGTTAAGGAGTAACCAGCCTTAGTGTGCCGCACTGCGAGAGGCCCAAACAAAAAAAAAACTCACCTGATGGTAAGCGATGATGTGGTCGACGATGGAGCACGCTTGTCTAGAAGTAACCTATTCACTCTTGACTAAAAAACCCGTCGCTATAACCATCAAGGCTAGCAGGGAATTCTACTCCTTAGCTATCATCATCATCATCTTCCTGCCCTTATACCATGTTACTTGGGGTCGGCGCAACATGTTTTTTTCTTCCATTCTGTCCTGTCAGCCGTCACGCTATCACTAACTCCTTTTTCTTTCATATCACTCCTCACATAATCCATCGTTTCTTTGGCCTACCTCTCCCTTTCTATCCATCCACATTCATATTCAGCTATACGCAAAGATAAATTATTCCCAAAGCGTTGTATTTAGTCTAAAAGCTTACCATTCGCTACAATCATGATGCAATAGTAAAAACGTGTACATACTTACCTATTCACCGTGAACCTCAGAAAAGCCCGCCTTTTCTAACCTTTCTCTGACCTTAAACCTGACTGCTGTTACAGAATACGAAGCATGAATATAAAATCAACAGCTTTAAGGTTTAAACATGGTAGTTATGAAGCAAACTCATGTGCCGGGGGTTTAATAAAAAAAGGGTAGCTTTTTATGATCGGATACACGTGTAGTGTTACGAAACATCGTGTATGGGACTCTTTATTGTGTGCTGCCAGTTGTGTTATTAGTTTTTTTTTTTTTTCGTTGAGCTGTCACTTGGGTTTTTTGGCGCGGTTTTGTGACAAAGTCAATGGTGTTTTTAATATTGATTTGACAGTTAAAAAATAGATACACTTTTTGCACTGCAATGATGGATCATTTTAATTAATTGTTATGCTAACTTTTCTCTCGGTTTCACGATGGTTTATTTTACATTAAAACACTGTGTATTTGACAGTACATAGCTTTTCCCGCGGTTTAGCTAACATAACCTATACGTACATTTCTCTGTTATATGATAAAAAGTATACTTTTTTATTTGTGTAGCCATACGTTGAACGTGCATTCCGATAGCTACCAAAAATCGATAATGCTATTTGTTTCATTCTCTTTCAGTCCCACACCAGAACCATGACGGATTTAAGACGTCACATAGACGTAATACTTTAAAAAAACTTGTATGTATACCTAATATAAAACATCTTGCTACCTACACAAAAAAATGAAATAAAAATTACCTAAATCATGCTAAAAAGGGCTTTAGACCCTTAACTTCCCACCTCAGCTGGCCTACCTTTTTGACGTGCCCTAAAGTACCCATAATGTCGGCTATTGTACGCAAGTTCAAGGGTCCACGGAGTAGAGTTTTTCAAGTAGTCTTTTTGAAGTTAAATCGCTGAACGACTTGGTTCAAAATTTTGGCGACGTAAGCAATATTCTGAAAGGCTCTTGATTGAATCGGGATTTTAAGAGAGGGCGGGCTATTAATCGTTCTTTTGAATGCTACGGAAGCACGGTTGGATTGATTTTGAGGAATTAAAATAATGATTGATTAGTAGCTGCGACAGGTTAAGTTCGAAACTCTTTTTTTTCTGGATGGGAAATCATCAAATGACTTCTCACGCTCTGGGCGGAGCGGAAGGAAGTGTCAGACTCTTACTGACTAAAACCCACCCGTGATCCTTAAAGGCCCTTTACGTTCAAATAAGTCTTTTGTTGAGTTTTAAGTCTGGTGGATATCCGTCGTATTTTCAATGACTATTATTTTGTTGGTTTTTAATAGTGACATTGCAACGCTATCGTTGATATGTACTTATTTTGCAAAAAGGTAACATAACTCTTTCCATGTCAATATTTTTTGTTTGTTTGTTACGCTGTCATGCCTAAACCACTGAACCGATTTTAAAAATTCTTTCACAAATGGATAACTGCATTATCAGCGAGTAACTTAGGCTCTATTTTATACCGGTATTCCCATAGGAATGGGAACTACGTGGGTAAAACCGCGGGGCGCTTCTTGTAGATACATAATTTTTGTGCAGAAAATTTTTAATTAGTCTAAGTCTAATTCTAATCACTGATGGAGTTTGGTCAAATAAATATTTTTCATTATTTAACCGACTTTCAAAAAGGAGGAGGTTCTCAAGTCGACTGTCCTTTTTTTGTGTGTTATTCGTCATACCTTTTTACTGGGTGTACCTACTGATTTTGATGATTCTACTTTTATTCGAAAACTGGTATTTTTTGAGTGAGATTTGACTACTAGTATTTGAGTTATCCCTAATAATGTGTGGCTTCGACTACATCGACGATGTTCTCATTCTCACTTGTCGATGGAAAAAAAAATGTACTACTAAAAAAACTGTATACGATGGTTTGGAAGAGCATCTTAGTATTTCAAGGCGGTCCCTTTCTAGTTTGGTGAAGATCTGATGAAGAACGGAGATAGGAAACGGAACTCTTCAATAAATGATAGCAAAATTTCTGGGATTGCAGAAATCGCATGTTTGTTTATTGTTTACACTAGTTCAAAACACGTACGCTGTGATGGGTATGTTTAGCTGTGGGGTGTCACTACTAAAAAGTGAAAAAACTTTTTACAAAAAAGTACAAGCGACTTCTAAACAAAAAAACACAAAAAGTATAGAATGATTTTAATTTCGGAAGCCGGTGTTAAAAAAACTAAGAAACAACCAAAAACAACGAGTTCCGAAATTAAAGTTATTTTACTGTTTTTGTAAAAAAGTTTTTTTTTTCAGTGATCTAATTAGTGGTCAACAGTTTTAGTCTAATTCCGCTATCTTCACACCGACCAAAGCGCTTAAAAACCCAAAATCCTATTCAGAATATTCAGTTTAACATTTAACCGTATCATGCATATAATATTAAACATTTTCATGCACCATCCCATTTGGAACGAGCCACACGAAAAGATAACCGCTTGACACATTTATTTATGCTAAAACCAGAAAGGTTATTAGCAACAAAATGGCGGGTTCCCGCGCTTTACCGCCATTAAGGCTTGACAGACCATAGACTAGGGAATGGACTAAGTGTTCACTCTGCTTGAAGTGAACACGGTCAAGTGAGAGAGAGAGACAAAGCTATCGTGTGTCCAGTAATCTTAATAATTATTTATTGTACACCAAACATAACATTTAACCTCTTAGTAATAAAATAATATTTTGGTAAACGCACAACATACAACGAATTGCTATTCTAAGCAAGCTTTAGACGATGATAGTATACATAGCCTAATTTTCATGAAAGCAGTTTTTTTTTTCGTTTTTATTTATGGCCCATAGCTCCCCCTTTTCAATACACTTCCAAAAAAGGAGGAGGTTCTCAATTTGAGTGTATTTTTTTTTGTGTGTGTTACCTCATAACTTTGTACTGGGTGTACCGATTTTGATGATTCTTTTTGTATTCGAAAGCTGGTGCTGGAAAATTTAAATTTGATTGTGGTATTTGAGTTATCCCTAATAATGGGTGGCTCATTCCCTCTTGTCGATGAAAATGAAAAAATAAAATTGTGTACGATGGTTTGGAAGAGCATCTTAGTATTTCAACGTGGTCAATTTTTAGTTTGGTGAAGATCAGATGAAGACCTGAGATGATAGGAAACGGAATTCTTCAATAAATGATAGCAAATCGTTCGGGATTGCTGAAATCGCATGTTTGTTTATTGTTTACACCAATGTGATTGGTACGTTTAGGTGGGGAGAGGGGGGTGTACCACTAAAAATTGAAAACACAACACAACTGACTTCTAGGTACAGAAAAACGCTGAAAAGTACAAAATAACTTTAATTTCCGAACTCGGTGTTTGTGGTTGCTTTTTTGAACACCGATTTCAGTAAGGAATTCCACTTCTTAGTCTTACTTCCCACGCTGTGGGTTTCTCTTTCTATCGTGGTGTTGATTTCGGTGGCAGAACTGCTCATTCCGTTCCTCAGTCTATATGAAATTCGTGGTACGATGTTTATCCAGCGCGGTTTCTAGATTATGCTAATGTTAGTAACATATTATTTTGTTGGATTTATGGAGCGGTTCCGATGCTAGTGCTAACAGCAGCCTTGGCCTTCGAGCATATTGCACCCTCAGGGTTACTGGTGATATAAAGTGTGGCCTGATGAGCTGCTAGTATGTAAAAAAGTGTCTGGCCATAGTGCAGACTGAATATAGGCAATGCAAGAAGCATATAATTTATACATAACATAAACTTAATCAGCCTTTTAACGTTCCGACTGCTGGGACACAGGCCTCTCTAGGAGAGGGAATGGGCCGTAATCCACCACGCGGGCCCAGTGCGGATTAGTGAATGTCACATGTCTTCGAATTTTTGGTTCTAGGACATGCCGGTTTCCTCACGATGTTTTCTTTCACCGTTTTAAGAGCAGTGGTGATGAAATTAACTACACAAAGTAATGCGCTTGGCTGGGTTTGAACACGGGACTTACAATTCGTAAGTCGGGACCGTTACCACTCGGCCACCACTGCTCTCTCTCATTTATATAATTATAATTATATAAAATAAAAATTAATGCAAGAAGCTTCCTTTATCTGTTTTTTTCTTTTTTGGATCGGAAATCATCAAATTATTTCTTCCCCCCTGGATGTAGCGGAGCGGAGCGACAGACTAAAACCCACCCGTGTTCCTGCTAATATCCTTCTCGTTCCAGGGCCGCGGTGACTCTTTCGAACGAATTCCTCAACCCTAGCAAACTTCCCTTACCTAGGTTATCTTTATTTACGTGTATATAGAAAACATATGTTTTCACCCTAGAACACATGCCGCGACCATTTAAAACCGTGTACACGTCGCTTTACCAGTGAGTGATTACTAAGAAATGATTTATTACTTGGCGCCCAACACGGGACCTGCCATCAAAGATGGCGCATTCATTAATGGAAGTACAGTCGAGACGTTTATAGCTTCGTCAGCTTTTTTAAATGTTCATTTATCATGCGAAGATACATACAAATCTTTGAACTTTACAGCGCTAAACAGATTATAACAAAGAAAATTATATTTTATCGCCTGAAAACAAAAGTCAAAATTGTTCGTATCAATTCAGAGGGGCAATCTTCGTATTTTTAATATGCGAACACATTCTCATGGCTATCGCAACCTGTAAAATTAACATTTGATTTCTCTACATTGTAACAAGTTTTTACATTGTCAATCGTTGAAATGACAATGCTTCTTGTATTTTAACGGTTTTAAGTACGAGAATAAAATTGTCCTTTTGTTTTTGTCATTGATATTTTGTGACATCATCATCAACAACAGCCTGTTGCAGTCCACTGCTGGACATAGGCCTCTCCAATTGCACGCCACTTAGATCTATTTTCGGCTTCTCGCATCCAGTTTCAGCCAGCCGTCCTGCGCAAATCGTCACTCCACCGTGCCTGAGGACGTCCTGCACTACGTTTACCGAGACGCGGTCTCCACTCTAGAACTCATTTACCCCAACGGTTGTCGGTTCTACGGCTAATATGGCCAGTTCAACTTACGTACTAAATTTTGTGACATACAAATTATTAAAATACTTAGACAGTTCAAACAGAAACAGACCTAAAAATTAAGCTATTATTACTGTGACTGTACACAAATGTAAATTGCAGTGTTATACAATGTAAGCGGGGTAACATTAATTACGAACGAAGGACGGACATGGAATGACGTTTAATTAATGTAATTTAAAATGTATGTTTTTCTGTGAGTTTTTTTTTTAATTTGTTTGTGTTTGCTCTTGATTCTTGTCTACGTCAGAGGTAACAGAGACAAAATCGACGATGGAATGAGCTTTGGTTTCGGCTTTGGGGTTATTCAGGTACTATGTAAGCACTAAACGGGGTGTGTTTGATTTGCTTATTTTTGATGACATGGGGTATGGGGGATCCGCGAGGTGATTACGTGAACAATATTTATTTATTTGCTCTTTCAGACTTTCTGAAAATTGTAGTGGATTTTAATTTGAAAACATATGGCAACCTAACGCAGTCTAATGCACTGGACCATAGATATTATATATATTTATTTATATGCACTGGAGCCTTATCGTTCTAGTAACGAAACACTATACCTAAGTTAATTTCTCTACAGACTATCAAATCAAATCAAATACGTTTATTTGTGTACACAGGTAAAAATGGGTGGAACAATTACAGGTCTCTGTGTCTTGCCACAGTATACAAATATTAATTCAAATTACATAAGTACACTAAAAATATAAAATATTACACACTAGCATCGCCCCGCGGTTTCACCCGCGTAGTTCCCGTTCCCGTTTGAATATGGGGATATAATATAGCCTATGTTCACCGGGGATAGTGTAGCTTCCCAACAGTGAAAGAATTTTTCAAATCGGTCAAGTAGTTTCGGAGCTTATTCAATGCAAACAAACAAACAAAAAAAACAAATCTTTCCTCTTTATAATATTAGTGTAGATTTAGGTTAGTATTTATTGTTGAAACTTAAACTATAATGTTTGGTGCTTACTACATATAATGTAGGTAAAAAAATAGCATTTATTAACTTTGAGAATCATATAATTGTAGGACCTACCTATAGTAAGATTGTGCAAATGGTTGGCAGCTCTTTGGTTGTTGAATTTTTTTACTGTAAATTCCTTATTTCTAGACTTGTTAACTGCTGCTTCATGAACGAATAAGGAACCAACAGATACAAGAAGCTTATATATAAAATTATCGTATCACGGTGTTTGTGGTTGAACTCCTCCGAAACGGCTCGACCGATTTTCGGGATTTTCGTGAATCATAACATGCGTATCGGCTAGGGTCGTGAATCGGACAACATCTATTTTTCATCCCCTGAATGTTAAGGGTGGTCTACCCTTAAATTGACGATGACGCGGTTGGCGCGGTGGTTGAGCGTTCGGCTTCTGCGCTACGTGTTGCGGGTTCGATCCCCGCACGGAATAAATGTTTGTATGACCTACAGATAATTGTTCCGGGTCTGGGTGTCTTGTGTATGTGAGTTTACATGTTTTTGAACGCACCCACGGTACAGGAGTAAATCCTAGTGTGGAGCAACGTATTAGAATAGAATAGAATAGAATACTCTTTATTATGTACACAATACAAGTTACAGAAAATATGGATGAAGAAAACATTACATAGGATGACACAATGGGAAACACACTAAAAACTCATAAAAAGAAAGAAAAAAAAGTTTTTTTTTTATTTGGCAAAAGGACGTTTGGCGTGTCAGCTTGTATTTATATAAATGTTTGCGTAACCATTTGTAAGAACTTTGCTTACTTCTGTTGACGAGGGGGAGGGGGCGGTAAGCATTACAAAACTTATGTAATACTCGAACGGGTCGAAATGAGTGGTTTTTGACATTTTGCTTCTGCGATGCGAATGCGAATGCTTCTTAACATGTGAAATTGCCCCTTTTTAATAAACTGACTTCCAAAAAAGGAGGAGGTTCTCAAGTCGACTGTATTAAGCTATTGTATAGCTTCTATCGCGGGCCTTGAGTGTGGCAACCGAATCCAAAAATTCCGTAACGAAAATAACCTAACACCGCTACGTCATTCGATTAGGCCCCGCCTTTTTAAAATGGTCGCTTCGTTACTGAGCTATTATGTCGCCGTCACCGAGCCGACCCGAACGTCTGCGTTCGGAAACAATCGGTGGGACAAAGTTAAGTGAAACGTATGTGATTTACATTAGTACAGTAACCCAGCTGAACGAATCGAGACCATATCACAATGACGCAGAGTACTAAATATATAATTGCATAAGTTGATAAAAAATGCTATGCAATAGCTTTACCGCGGCAGTCCCCGAGTGCCACATGAATTTTTTTTCTTTTTTTTTTCAAAGGTCAAAGGTCAAAGATTTATTTGCAGATAAATATGGTTACAAAAGTACTTTTTGTGTGTGTTACCTCATAACTTTGTACTGGGTGTCCCGATTTTGATGATTCTTTTTATATTCGAAAGCTGGTGCTTGTCGTGTGGTCCCATTTAAATTTATTTGAGATCTAACGACTATTATTTCAATTATCTCTATCAATGCATGGCTTCGACTACATTGATGATGTTCTTATTCAGTTTTTTCGACGTAAAATTAAAAAAAAATTGTTTACGATGGTTTGGAAGAGCATTTTAGTATTTCAAGGTAGTCCCTTTCTAGTTTGGTGAAAGTTTGATGAATAACAGAGATAGGAAACGGAACTCTTCAATAAATGGTAGCAAAACTTCTGGAATTGCAGAAATATATTACTTATATGTTGTTTACACTAGTTTATAACATGTACGTTTAGGTCTGAACCACTAAAAATTGAAATTAAAATAACCTTTTAAACAACAAAAAACAAACGAATTCTTAACAAAACAACACAAAAAAATATAAAATAATTTTAATTTTGGAAGTCAAATGTGTAAAAACGAAGAAACAAGCAAAAACTTCGAGAAAAAATACAATCGATTTGAGAACCTCCTCTTTTTTAGAAGTCGGTCAAAAATAACGATAATTCCTGAGTAAAAAAATATGATTCTTATGAGTAGAAAAATATTTGTCTAACATTTTTGGATAATCTAACTGAATGATGGACTAAAACATCATTCAGTTAGATTATCCAAAAATGTTAGACAAATATTTTTGCATTATTAAATCTATAAAAAATAACGAAGATAAAAAGCATCAAAGATCAGGAGTGGGGGCTTGTGACGTCACGTCGCGGTAAATATCATAGCATATAGTACAGAATTACACTGAGCGTGCCCGTATAGAATAGGGTAGTTGACTAAAAAATCTAATTAGTCCGTCAGGTAGATTTCCAGAAAATATTGGACACGTATTTTTTCATTTTTCACGTAAACAAAAAACAAAGACGATACAGTGCGTTGAATACTCGTGTGACGTCACTACGTGCTACAAATTTAACCACGGCGTGACGTCAAAAGCCCCCACTCCTAATCTTCGATGCTTTTTATCTTCGTCGTTTTTTATATATTTGATAAAACAAAAAATACGAGTCCAATATTTTTCTATAATCTAACTGACGGACTTAACATACATAATCATAATATATTTTTTACTCAGGCAACATCCCTATTGCGCTGAGCGTGCCCATAACGAAAGGGTTACCATCTCAGCGTTGTCTAGGCGTCACGGCAGACACACAGCGCTGCATTAAATTTCGTGCCATCATATAGGTGCTAGATAGGAGTTTCAATCTAGGGCATTGCATATTCGGCTCTTCCGTTTTAGAGATAAAGTTTGGAAGTAACTTTAGAAGGAAAGTCAGCCGTCGCGCTCGGAGATGGGACGAAATTCGCATTGTTAGAACTTGGATGTTTGTTGAAAGTTTCTTAAAAGGAAATAGTTATTATTTTATTGAGAGCAGTGGTGGGCGAGTGGTAACGGCCCCGACTTACGAAGTGTAGGTCGCGGGTCCAAACCCAGCCAGGGGCATTACTTTGTGTAGTTAATTTCATCACCACTCCTCATCAAGGAAAACATCGTGAGGAAACCGGCTTGTCCTAGAACCGAAAATTCGAAAACATGTGACATTCACCAACCCGCACTGGGCCCGCGTGCGGGATTACGGCCCATTCCCTCTCCTAGAGAGGAGGCCTGTGTCCCAGCAGTGGGAACATTAAAAGGCTGATTATGCTTATGCTTATATTATTTTATTTGTATTTATATATTTCATGTTAGTAGGTATGTGTTCCGTGAGTGTATCCGTGGCATCACAGGCCCTATCAGAACACCAGCGCTGTGGTATTTACTTTTTTTTTTTAATATAGCACCATGTGCTGAGATTGGGACCTTGTTTGGCCTCGCCCTGTTAAAAATTAATAATAAACTTTTTTTATTTTATTTGTTGTTCTGTGCGAGTCCTTAATAAACATTTTTTCTTTCTTTATATTTCAGTTATTTATGAAGGTGTTTTTTAAAAATAAAGTCTTATAAAAGGCTTAGTTAATTAGGCTACAACTCATATTGAAAAAATATGAATATTTTATTTAAAACTAGCAGCGCTCCGCGGTTTCACCCACATAGTTCCCGTTCCCGTGGGAATACGGAGATAAAATAAAGCCTATGTTACTTGCTGATAGTGCAGCTTGTCATTGGTGAAAAAATGGGTAAAATCGGCCCTGTAGTTTCGGAGATTTTTTGATTCAAATAAACAAAAAATCTTTCCTCTTTATAATTTTAGTATACCGTGCAACTTCGTTTGTGTCACATTTTTCATGACTGCTCCACTCCTATTGGTCTTAGCGTGAAGATATATACGTTTCGCGCGCGTTCCTCGATAAATGCACTATTTATCACTCAAAGAATTTTTCAAATCTGACCATTAGTACCTCAAATTAGCGCTTTAAAGCAAACAAACTCTTCAGCTTTAGGTAATATTAGTATGGATAACTTTGTCATTCAAATATTGACACAATCAAAATCGAGAATCAGTATTATGAAATTCACCAGAGCATAGTTTGGGCAATATCTAATACCTACCTGAGAAACATAATATTATTATAAAGAGAAGTTAACGTTTGAAGCTTGAACGCTGTTGCAAATCTGATTGTGGATCTGAGATGTACTAAATAGGTTACGCTGACCTAGGGCTGCCATTCATCCGGTTTCCCCCGGATTTGTCCTAGTTTGGGCGTCCGGGGAGCGTCCGGGTGGGGTTTTCAAAGGAGTCCTGATAAAACCCGGACATTTTTTTGCCCTTAATTGCAATTTTGATCTTAATCGGTAAGGATATAATCTACTCAAAAAAAAAACTTTTTACAAAAAATAAAACAGACTTCTAAACAAAAAAAACAAAAAGTATAAAATAACTTTAATTTCGGAACTTGGTTGCTTTTTTGTTGTTGAACACACCGACTTCCGAAATTAAAGTTATTTTATACTTTTTGGTTTTTTTGTTTAGAAGTCGGTTTTATTTTTTGTAAAAAGTTTTTTTTTATTTTTCACTTTTTAGTGGTACCTACACCCCCTCCACTCCCCCACCTAAACGAACCAATCACATTGGTGTAAAAAAAACGTACTGCTCCTTTGCAGAGTAAACTAAGAGGTCGTCAATGTAGACAATGTAGATATTTTTTTTTAGATTTTTGTAGATTTTTCGAAAACCGCTCGGTTGATTTCGATAAAATTTTCATTGGACCATTTGGGAAGTATACCCTTTCCAACAAAAAAAGAATTTTTCAAATCGGTTGACAAGCGACGGAGTTATGCGCGAACAAACAATAAAAAAAAAAAAGAAAAAACATACAAACATCCGAATTGAGAACCTCCTCCTTTTTTAGAAGTCGGTTAAAAATTCGGCGCTGTAAAATAGGTGACGCTATAGTTTATTTTCAAGCGACTTCCAAAAAAGAAGGAGGTTCTCAATTCGACTGTATTTTTTTTTGTGTTACCTCATAACTTTGTACTGGGTGTACTTACTGATTTTGATGATTCTTTTTACATTCGAAAGCAGCTGATTGTCGTGTGGTCGCATTTAAATTTCATTTGATTGAGATCTGACGACTAGTATTTGAGTTATACCTAATAATGTGTGGCTTAGTCTACATTGATGATGTTCTCATTTCCTCTTGTCGATGTAAAATGAAAAATTAAAGTTGTTTACTGATGGTAAGTTTATGGGGGGTCGGTGTACCACTAAAAAGTGAGAAATAAAAAAACTTTTTACAAAAAAGTACAACCGTCTTCTACACAGAAAAAAAAAACATAAAGTTTTTTTTGGAAAAAAGCTGTAACAGATTATTAAAAAATGAAACTGTAAACATTTTTTTTTACATTTTTTGTGTCTGTTCGGGAAAATAAACGATTTCACCCAAATCCGGGCATTTGGGTGAAATTGTTTATTTTCCCGGACAGACACAAAAAAGGCAAAAAAAGTTTACAGTTTAATTTTTTACAGGTTTTTAACATTTTGTCTGGCGTCGGCAATTTCGATGATGGCAGCCCTACGCTGACCTCAATTCCATTCCGGAACTATACGGGTATGTCTGGTTCTAAGGAATGTCCCTTTATTTATATACTAGCTGACCCGCGCAACTTTGCTTGTGTCACATTTTTCATGACTGCTCTGTTCCTATTGGTCTCCTATTGGTGGGTAGCCTTCCTCGATAAAAAGGCTTTTTAACACTGAAAGAACTTTTTAAATCAGAACAGTAGTTCCTGGGATTAGCGCGCTTTATGTATATATTATTATAGATTTAGTTTGGTAAAAGTCTCGTTAATTAATAACATAGAACATTAAGCTTCTAGACGCTGCTGATATTCAACACAATGTAAATTGTTTTTATGAATAAATGAACTGAACTGAACTGAGCTGCATACTGAAAACACATTTTAGTTTCGATAGGGTTTTACTGAAAAAAAAAAGTTAGTATTTAGCAATACGAAATGTATGGATTATGAAGTCAATGATAGACCATTCTGACAGTATTGTAATAGCAGACTTGGGGCCCTGGTACCTAGTTTATGCCTCTGCAAGTGAATAATACTAATAAATTTCATTACATTCAACAAGCTTTTAAAACATTCTCCTATGTAAACCAACCTTAACAACGACCCCAGTCAAGGCCCAATTTCATATCAGACGCCAAACAAAACGATTAAAAAGTTCAAAAACATTGCTAGTTAAAAAAAAAGAACGAACACATTTTTCCGGCTTGGCACCCTGCCAAAGTTGGCGGGAAATATAACGCTACAATTAATATTATTGTTTAAAGGTTAGCTCATACAAAAATGTGAGCTCTTTGCTTGGTTTTTTTTATAAAAGGATATTTGAGTATCCTGATGTACCATTTGCTACACAACCAATCCTTTAAGTAGATAATGTGCCTATAATAGGACCACCTTTTTTTTTTTGGATGGGAAATCATCAAATGACCCCTCCCGCCCTGGGCGAAGCGGAAGGGAGTGTCAGACTTTTACTGACTAAAACCCACCCGTGATCCTTTTTGTGCCCGCCGTGACTCTTTCGAACAAATTCTGCGACATAATAGGATCACCTGAAAACTTGATTTTTCATCATCTGCCTAGCCTTTTTCCCAACTATATTGGGGTCGGCTTCCAGTCATACTGGATTCATCTGGATACCAGTATTTTACGTGAAGCGGCTGGCTACCAGACCTCCACAACCCATTAACTGGGGAACACGGTACTTCTTGGCAACACTGGTGTCAGATTTTCTTGATTCTTGAATTTTCGCCAGTTCAAAATCATAAATTACAGGAAAACTGTGAGTGTCTAAATAATTCTAATTCGATTCTGTGCAATGATACTTAAAACGTGTTCTAAACACAATTTGTTGACCGTGCACGTGTTTTTTTACCAATGATTTATCATCAAATGACTTCTCCCGCTCTTGACGAAGGGGGAGTGTCAGAGTCTTACTGTCTAGTACTTACATCACACGAAGTCCCCCCCTCCCCCCCTACGAAGACAGCCTTTACCAGAGGACAATTAAACAGCTCAAATTGCAAACTATACGACTGTATTAATAAGGAACTAAAAATTGTAGAAATGAACAAACGCAAAGTAAAAGATAAAGTTACTGATTGGCTACTCAAAATGGACTATCATAAGACTGAAGAATTACTAAAATTTACTGAAAAAATCTAATTAGTCCGTCATAAAAGACGTAAGACGCAAAAGCGCGCAAAAAGCGTGCGCGTGCGGCGTAAGTCTTTAAATAAATAAATATAGATATCCAAAAAATATTGCATACGTATTTTTTCTTTTTTCACGTAACAAAAAAATAAGACGATAGAGTTTGTTGAAAACTCGCGTGAGTTTACTACGTACTAGAATTTGTACTAGCCGCAAAAAATAATAAATACAATAGGGAAGATGCAATTACAGAATTCATGGTTATATTTTTTATAATACAACAACAACTATTACAACTATTACGAATTAATATAACATGAAACGGAACGTAAAAAACTAAAAAATCAGCGTCTAGTGACGTCACTGATGTTATGATAACGAAAAGACGAATTTAAATTTTAATACATGACAGTTCATGATCTCTGGCAGACAGGAGTGACGTCATCATCCGTTTTCGCGAGAAAAGAAAAACAGTCGGTTTATGATCGCAATTTTGGGCAATACATTAAAGCGTACCTATTATTATTATTTTTTGTGGTCTATTTTACATTGCATGTTCCCTATTGTCACCGTGTGAGCTGACCCTTAGTTGTTTTACTTTCATGTCAGATAGCTATTTGCATGATACCTTCACGGTTGTCGCGTGCGAGGGTCGGCAGGATAAAGGGTATCTGATTAATTGGATTATCGTTGTTTGTTATGCGGATTTATTTGTTACTAGCTGCTGCCTGCGACTTCGTGCCCGTGGAATCCCCGATTTTAAAACATTCTTTATCGCTGCTCCGCTCCTATTGGCTTAAGCGTGATGATATATAGCCTACAGCCTTCCTCGATAAATGGTCTATTCAACCCAAAAATAATTTTTCAATTCGAACCAGTAGTTCCTGAGATTAGCGCGTTCAAACAAACAAACTCTTCAGCTTTATAATATTAGTATAGATTTAAAAACTGTTTTAGATCACGAATATAATAACAATTACAAATCATATGAATTGCATTAGAATTAAAATTAAAAGTTCTCCAGTTAATGGGTTGTGAAGGTCTGGTAGGCAGCCGCTTCACGTAAAATACTGGTATTCAGCTGAATGCAGCTTGTCTGGGAGCCGACCCCAATATAGTTGGGAACAGGCTAGATGATGAAACAAGAAAGATAAATAATAACTAGGTAAGTTAGTTAAGTCTTATTTCTTCGTGGCATTTTTTATGAGATGTACCAATAAAGGGCTCGATCGGAGGAGACGATTCCAACGAAGTAACCCACTCAAATGAAGGGTATATAAAATTACTAGTTGACCCGCACATTTTTCATCAATGCTCCGCTCCTATTGGCCGTAGCATGATGTTATATAGCATTTAGCCCTCCTTGATAAATGGGCTATCCAACACTAAAATAGTGTTTCAAGTCGAACCAGTAGTTCCTGAGATTAGCACGTTCGACCAAATAAACTGTTCAGCTTCACAATATGAATAAAGATACTTTCATAGAAAACCCGACCTTATCTAGCTCAAAATTACTAAAAAATATTGTACGTACAAAAGTGTTGTGTTTAACCTAAGTACTTACAAAATAAATATCATTTATCATCAAATGCCAATTTTATGCGGGTTCAAACCCAGCCAGGCGCATTACTTTGTGTAATTAATTTCATCACCACTGCTCTCAAAACGGTGAAGGAAAACATCGTGAGGAAACCGGCATATCCTAGAATCAAAAATTCGAAGACATATGACATTCACCAACCCGCACTGGGCCCGCGTGCTGGATTACGACCCATTCCCTCTCCTAGAGAGGAGGCCTGTGTCCCAGCAGTGGGAACATTAAAGGCTGATTATGCCAATTTTACATTTAACAACGACATAAAAGTTCAAAGATGGCGTCAAATCCCGAAATGAACTAACACAAATGCCAGAACTGCGCTGAAAAATGCCCGCCTATCCATCCCCACGCTCCCCACGACAGTTTGTAACAAATCTAGTTCTATTTTCACAAACTCTTGGCAGCTGACTCATGCACCTGCACCTTGTCACGCACGGCGACAGATTTTGCAAGCCAAATGGTTAATTATATCGTGAATGTGAGTAATTCTCATGTACTCGCCGAAATATGCATTTTGGAGAAACACACATGGCTTCGGTTTTCATTGCGTCATCATCGTCTGCCTAGCCTTTTCGCAACTATATTGGAGTCGGCTCCCAGATAAGCCGGATTCAGCTGAATACCAGTATTTTACGTGGAGCGTCTGCCTACCAGACCTCCACAACCTATTAACTGGGGAACACGGTACTTCTTGGCAAGACTGGTGTCAGATTTTCTGGCTTCTGACAATCCGTAACGACGGCCAAAGATATCCAAATGACAGCCGCGACCAACGGCTTAGTTAGTCTCTAGAGAAGTCTCGGTATGTTAAGATGGTCACCCATCCACAGACCAACCTCGACAAGCATTGCTTATTCTCGAAGATCGACCCGTGCGGCTGTTATAATTTAGCCACGAGCTCCTCCGACTTGGGTTTTTCATGCCGTAAAAGGCCATTATTTCTTTTTATGGACGCCTGGACGGGTAATCTTCATATGACTTCTTCAACACTGGGCGGACTGGAAGGGAGTGTCAGACTCTTACTAACTAAAACCCATCCGTGTTCCTTCTAACGCCCGCCGCATGCCAGCGCACGGTACTCTTTCGAACAAAATCCCGCAAGCCTGGAAAAGTCCATTCTAGAATTTCTAGATGTTGTTTTTTGTTTTACATTCACGGTAAGGTATATAGGTAAACAGGGAGGGCCTAAGATATTATTGCTGTGCCGAGGACGGTCCGGAGATCAGTAAACATCTTAAAATAGGGATGTCTCCTGAGTAAAAAAAGTATGATTCTAGTTAGTCCGTCGATTAGATTAGCGAAAAATATAGGACACGTATTTTTTGCTTTATGAAATCTCTTATAATTGACGAAGATAAAAAGCTTCAAAGATCATGAGTGGGGGCTTGTGACATCACAGCGTGGTAAAAATCGTCACACGGAGTGACGTCACACGAGTTTTCAACGCACTATATCGTCTTCGTTTTTTGTTTACGTGAAAAAATAAAAAATACTTGTCCAATATTTTTGGGAAGTCTATCTTACGGACTAATTAGTTTTTTTTAGGCAACTACCCTATTGCCAAGACACCTTCCTGCCTCGGAAAGCACGTTAAGCCGTTGGTCTCAAAGAGCTGTCAGCAAAGAAGACGGGGCGCGCTAGGGTCAGTAAATAAAAAAAAAATAAAAAAAAAATCTTTTATTTACAGACTACATAGGCCCAAATTGTGTTAGTGTCTAAAAAATATCTTATAAACTATGTTAGTAGATAATTACGAAACAAAAATTAACATATCAAGACCACTGATAGTTTTATCAAGCTCCATGTAATACATGAAGCTTGATAAACCTACCCATGGTAGGCCCATCCAGCCTTTCAGCAAACACTCTCAAAATACTGTTGCGGTTGCGGAATTGGTTTGAAAGAGCCCTTTGCGTTCCAGGGCCGCGATGATCTGAAACTCAGTCTGACACTCCATTCCGCTCCGTCCAGAGCGAAAGAAATCATTTGATGAGTTCCCATTCAAAAAAAAGAGTTGCGGATTTGTTCAAAAGACTTACCATGACCCTGGAACGCAAAGAACATTGGGAGGAACACGGGTGGGTTTTAGTCAGTAAGAGTCTGACACTCTCTTCCGCTCCACCCAGAGTAGACGAAGTCATTTGATGAAATCCCATCCATAAATATAAAAAAGCCGTTGGTTCCGGCTGCCATTTGTAGATCTTTGATAGTTTTTACGGGAAACCAGACGCCTGAAAGTCCATTCACCAGTATTGCCAATAGGTACCGTGACCCAGTAACAGGGCAGTGAAAACCTGCTAAATAGTCGCTCCATATAAGTACTGTTATTCAGCAGAATCTGGTAGTCGGGAAAAGCAAACAGCCTGAATACCTAAATTTTATTATGTACTGCCTGGACTATAAACCGCAGCTTGACCTCGCAATTTGCTTTAGTGTTCCCATTTCTTCGGCGAAACCTTACTTTAAAAATTCAACAATTGTGTTGTAAAAGTTTTTTCTTCTGGTCTGGGTTGAAATTGAAATCGACCACCAATTCGCAATTCAGGACCGTAAACACTAGTCTAACACGACACTTCTTGTTTTATTCATACTTAATTAGATTTCCCGCGTATTAATACTAATATGTTCTATATCTTTGTTTCAGAACCGTAATCCTGCCTTCTAACCGCCCGCCGCCATACTTTTTAAACTGTCAACTGTCAAAATTCCCGCCAAAATGATCTGTCAAATGGACCATAGCTAAAAAATACTAGCAACGTTCGGAAATTCAATCCTGGCAATCGGATAGCATTTGGAAGATTTTAAAATGATTTCTAGAATATTATAACTCTTAGCTTGGATCCAAGATGGCGACACCACCCGAATCTCCGGTGGAGGAGCATGCTTATGAGTTGGAACCGAGTAGAACTCCAAAACCAATTCCTGTTGCCTTGGAAGAACTTTGCCGGCAAACAAAATTCTCGAAACAAGAGATCCGAGTCATGTACAGAGGATTTAAAACGGTGAGTTATTCTTTTCTTTTTTTATGATTACTGGATTTTAACCACACAACGCAACTGACAAGGTGAAAAGTAAACGGCTGTGGGAGAAAACACAGCTAGGGATATGGAATCTATACTAATATTATAAAGCTGAAGAGTTTGTTTGTTTGTTTAACCGCGCTAATCTCAGGAACTACTGGTTCGAATTGAAAAACTCTTTTTGGGTTGAATAGACCATTTATCGAGGAAGGCTTTAGGCTATATATCATCACGCTTAAGCCAATAGGAGCGGAGCAGCAATAAAGAATGTTTTAAAATCGGGGATTCCACGGCAACGAAGTCGCGGGCAGCAGCTAGTTAGTTATAAAGAGTCACCGCGGCCCTGGAACGCAATGGACATTAGGAGGAACACGGATGGGTGTTAGTCAGTAAGAGTATGACACTCCCTCCGACTCCGCCAAGAGTGGATGAAGGCATTTGAAGACTACACATCCTTAAAAAAAGAAAGTGGAAAAGACTTTGTCGGGCAGTGGGACAATAGAAATGTTTCCCGATTAAAAAAATATGATTCTAATTAGTCCCTCAGTAAGATTATAGAAAAATATTGGACACGTATTTTTTCCTTTATCAAATCTATAAAAACTGACGAAGATAAAAAGTATCAAAGATCAGGAGTGGGAGCGTGTGACGTCACTGTCCGGTAAAAATTGTAGCGGGTAGTGACGTCACACAAGTTTTCAACGCAATGTATCGTCTTAATTTTTTGTTTATGTGAAAAAAGAAAAAATACGTCTCCAATATTTTTTGGAAATCTATCTGACGGACTAATCAGATTTTTTTAGTTAACTATCCTATATTATATTGGACAGATAGTCAGACAGACGAATGAGCTCATTATAGTTCTGTTCTTTTCATAACGACATTAGAAACCATAATAACCACAAAATGGCCAATTATTATAAACTTACCTTCGAACTGTACTTTAAAGGTCATTTTCGTCGTAACATAACTCACAAAAGAACTGCATTTCGTGTTTAACGTCAATTTAATACACGTTTAGTAGTTTTGATATTATTTCTACAAAACTACCAACTACGGTTTGGTTATAAACTACTTTGTAAGAGTCATTATTCTCTAGTGCTGCGGAATTTGTTCAAAAGAGTCACCGCGGCCCTGCAGTGCTATTCTGTAAATGGTAAATCACTTCGAAAGCATCTCGCAAATCATCTCGAAAGTCACACGCTTCTCATCTCGCCTGTACAAGTTTCGGTATTCACATGTCAAGATCAAGGCCAAGTGAAGTGAAGTGAGACTCTATGGAAGTGAGTTCCGAGAACCCAAGTGACATTGCTCCATGGTGGTAAGGTAGTGACGCTGAATTGTGTCTTGTTATGATTTACATTAACTCACTATATGTGTCACAAATTTCAAAATTCTCACCCGTTTTAGTTCTTCTCACTTCGATCATTTGGTGGCGCCCGTGTCAAATTCACTCCATTTAAGAATACGAAACTTTAGCTTCACATGATTTCACTGCGGATTCAGAAGTGATTTCGCAAATAAACTTTTCAGAATAGCACGGCTGGAACGCGGCGGGCACTAGAAGGATCACTGGTGTGTTTTAGCCAGTAAGAGTCTGACACTCCCTTCCGCTCCGCCCAGAGCAGGAGAAGTCATTTGATGATTTCCCATCCAGAAAAATGGGACATTATTTGAAGACTACTCAGAAATCATTGAACAGAAAAAGCTTTGTTATAAAACATACGGTTTTGGGAATGTTGCATTTCTGATAGAAAATTTTGGATCAAACTTCACCCTTACTATCTAACCATGCAGTTTTTTGGGACAATAAAAAAAAGTGTGGGTATAGCTCTATAACTAGGGAGAGCAATGGTGGCCAAGTGGTAACGGTCCCGACTTACGAATTGCAGGTCGCGGATTCAAACCTAGCCAGGCGCATTACTTTGTGTAGGTAATTAATTTCATCACCACTGCTCTCAAAACGGTGAATGAAAACATCGTGAGGAAACCGGCATTTCCTAGAACCAAAAATTCGAAGACATGTGTCATTCACCAACCCGCACTGGGCCCGCGTGGTGGATTACCGCCCATTCCCTCTCCTAGAGAGGAGGCCTGTGTCCCAGCAGTGGGAACATTAAAAGGCTGATTATGCTTTATAACAGGTTTATATTGTTAACTGATATTTTGTTATGGGATCAAGATTGTCAATCTGCCTTTTTGACCGTCTTCAAAAAAGGAACAAGTCCTCGAGTCGACTGTATTTTTGTGTGTTTTACCTCTATAACTTTTTACTGGGTGTACCGATTTAGATGATTCTTTTTATATTCGAAAGCTGGTGCTTGTCATGTGGCCCCTTTTAAATTATTATTGATCTGATGAATAGTATTTAAGTTATTCCTTATAATGCTTTTTCACTCGGCGATGTAAAATGAAAATTACTATCTGATGATTTTATTGAGAAGGAGGGAACATGTCATGCTCGCTTAAATGTTTCGCTGATGGTGGCGTGTGTGTTGGATCATTCGGTTCCCTTCAAAATGGTTGAGCTAAATGGTGCCGATACACGCGTCATGTTCGTGAACGGGCGCCGTCGTTTGAGACTGGTCACCTCTTAACTGCCACTGACCTGTTTTAATCTTTATACTTTGAATTGTTTTTTATAGTTTCCTTTTTTTTCTTTGCATTGTCCTCATATATAGAAGCGACCAAGGTTATGTAATACAGAACATGATTTAAAAGAGTGTCCGTGGAATTTCTTGCACGTTCTTCTCCATAGAGATCTACGCTTTGGAACGTGCAGATAGCTTCACCTCTTTCGACTTGACAATTCAAAAGTGCCTGTAAAGGGTTTAATTGAAATAAATGCTTTGTATTTGAATTACGACACTAAATGCTATAATAGGCAAATATTCTATAGGTTCTCTAAATGATTCTCAAAGTAGAACATAATATTATTCCGACCTCCGGTTCTCCAATAAAACTACCTTGAAGCAACCACGAAACCTCTTGAATTAAATCCATGAACATTTAGTGGGCCATAAACAAAACACCGCGCCATTTATTTTGTCTATGGTTTGGTTGGTAAGTAGTAAATTTTAAATATGGAAGGCGTTTGTCTGCTTTTGCCGATGGTTTATACTGATAGAAAAATTGTACTAGGTAGGTTTTTGATATTTATTGGCAGAATGTAAACATCGCCCTTACCACAATTCAAAAATAAAAAGTAGTACTGTTTTTGGCCACTCTGTGCGCCACTGATATGAGTATAAAAAATGTTGTAACACTTTCTATCGTGCAATAAACCGAAGTTTAATTTGTTCTCTCTAATACGTGTATCATTTCCTACAATATTAAAGGTTGTTAGTTGATCTATGCACACTCGTATCATAACCCTGAAGGATTTTGTTCGAAAGAGTTACCGCGGCGTTGGAACGCAAATGGCATCGGAAGGAACACGGATGGGTTTTAGTTATCAAGAGTCTGACACTCCTTTCCGCTCCGCTCAGAGCGGAAGAAATCATTATATGATTTCCCATCCATAACAAAAGTATGGATGGAAGAATTTTGCGGAAAAAGAACCGAAGCCACGTATGTCTGTTGCGGAATTTGTTCGAAAGAGTCACCGCGGCCCTGGAACGCAAAGGACACAAGAAGGATCACGGGTAGATTTTAGTCAGTAAGAGTCTGACACTCCCTTCCGCTCCGCCCAGAGCGGGAGAAGTCATTTGATGATTTCCCATCCAAAAAAGAAATGTATGTTTCTCCAAAATCCATATTTCAGTACATGAGAATTTCCCACATTCTCGACATTATTAACTAGTTATTCGGCTTGCAAAATCTGTCGCCTTTTGTGACAGGGTGCATAAGTCAGTTGCCAAGAGTTTGTGGAAATAGAACTAGATTTGTTACAAACTGTCGAGTGGAGCGTGGGGATGGATGGGCGGGCATTTTTCAGCGCAGTTCTGGCATTTGTTTTAGTCCATATCGAGATTTGACGCCATGTTTGAACTTTTTTGTCATTGTTAAATTTAAAATTGGCAGTTCCTGATAAATGATATTTATTTTGTAAGTAGGTTAAACAGTTCCAATATTTTTTGGTCATTTTAAGCTAGATGAGGCCGGGTTTTCCATTAACGTATCTTTATTTATATTGTAAAGCTGAAGAGTTTGTTTGAACGCGCTAATCTCAGGAACTCAGGTTCGAATAGAAAAAAATATTTTATTGTAGGATAGCCTATTTATCGAGGAAGGCTATATACTACATAACACCACGCTAAGACCTATAGGAGCGGAGCATCAATGAAAAATGTAATTAAACATTATTAATTTATTTAATAAAACTTTACGCTCTAGTAAAAAACTGTACAAAGGCGGACTTAATGCCTTAGGCATTTTCTACCATTCGACCTTAGGGTAGTGCAGAAACAACATGGCAGGTGCAACTTAAATTAAAAACAAACGGAGAGGAAAATATACAATCATAAATACATACATACAAAGTTAACAAAGACGTTGAGAGAAACGAATCCAACGAATTAACGCTGTGATGATTCTTCCAACTTCTTGCGAATGTGCTCACGTGCCTTCACCTTAAAGGACAACCGACTAGTCGAATTAATGTGACGTAGACGAAGTCGAGCGGGTCAACTAGTGTAAAATATTGCCACACAATGAAGCTGAGGAGTGGAACTCCCTGCCAGTCTGTGTTTCCTGATAGCTACAACCTGGGAGTCTTTAAGTCAACAGTGAACAGGTTACTTCTAGACAAGCGTGCTGCATCGTCGCCCACATCATCGCTTACCATCAGGTGAGATAGTGGTCAAGCACGTGCTTATCAATAGTAAGGAACCAGGCCAGTCGGACCAGCTTTAGCCTGCTCCAGGTTTGCGGAATTTGTTCGAAAGAGTCACCGCAGCCCTGGAATGCAAAGGGGACTAGAAGGATCACGGGTGGGGTTTAGTCAGTAAGAGACTGAAACTCCCTTCCGCTCCGCCCAGAGCGGGAGAAGTCATTTGATGATAGATGATTTACCATCCATAGAAAAAATGTTCCATTTATCTATTTACGAGAATTCATCGAAGTCGGTTCAGTGATTTAACCGTGCAAGCCTAATCAACAAACAAACTTTTGTATTTATATAATAGATATAATAGACTAGCAGCGGCCCGCGGTTTCACCCGCATAGTTCCCGTTCCCGCGGGAATATGGGGTAAAATATAGCCTATGTCACCCGGGGATAGTGTAGCTTTCAAACAGTGAAAGAATTTTTCAAATCGGTTCAGTAGTTTTGGAGCCTATTCAAAACAAACAAATCTGTCCTCTTTATAATATTAGTATAGATATTATGTTAGGGTTGATAATACTTTTATCATAAAAATTTAAAATAGCTTACACAGAAGACTACACTTCAAACCGTCTCGCCATTTTAAAAACCGCTGATACAGTCTCTGTCGTTCCAACGCAGACGGAGCCAGGACAGAAACTAGTCCACAATACAATAAAACAGAAGGCAATACTCTTCGACATTGGCACGCATATTTGCGTGTTGAAACACAAATACTGTGGCGAGACACGGAAAATGTTTGTGTTACAGTCAAAGCTAAGCTATTTTGTCTTTATCGCTCGGTATAGCTTTCTAAAACTGCCTGAAAACAGACATAAAGACATAAGTTTCTTACACATTCTTCTCCATAGAGATCTACGTTTTGGACATGCAGTTAGCTCAGTAGGTATTTAAGATTGAGGCAGTAATGCAAGCGTAGGAGGAGGCGGTCCGCGTGACGGAGAGGAAAACCTCATGCCCTAGCCACCGCAACAGAAGAAGACAGCCGGGTGTTGAGAGTCGTAGAGCGATTCCCGGCCACCGTAGGCGCGGGCCTGCGGATGGCAAGCGATGGGTGGCTCATCCTCCGACGACAACCATGCCCAAATCGATGACATGTCATGTTCCACGCGCACCTCAAAGAGATGTCAGCTAATAAGACGGGGCCCCATAAGGTCATTGCCTGCTAGGGTTGCGGAATTTGTTCGAAAGAGTCACCGCGGTCCTAGAACGCTAAGTGCATAAGGAGGAACACGGGTGGATTTTAGTCAGTAAGAGTCTGACAGTCCATTCCGCTCCACCCAGAGCAGATGGAGGCATTTGAAGATTTCCCATCAAAGAGCTTGTAAATGGTTAGCTTTTCGAGTCGAATTATGTACTACATAGTTACTAGCCTGTGATTGTAGTCGTCGCTTAACATCTGCTTAGATAGTGGTCAAACACATGCCTATTAATCTAAACTAATAAATAAAGCTAAATAGTTTGTTTGTTTGTTTGTTTGTTTGCTTGAACGAGCTAATCTCAGGTCTGATTTGAAAAATTATTTCAGTGTTAGATAGCCAATTTATCGAGGAAAGCTAAAGGAAACGTGCAGAAACTATAGGTGGTAGCACATACGCATCTTTGCCAAGTATGTATATTTTATTTATAAGTTTCAAACTTGCAACGAAAGATGGCACAGTCTACTTCGTGCACGTTCCCCTAAATGGACGGTGCGGGAAGTATAGGCAGCACAGGTCAAATATTTGCAACGTAAAAGTTTCAGATTTGCAACACTAGATGGCATAGTCTACGCCGTGCACGTTCCCTATAGGCTATAAATATATAGGTTATCACATTAAAACCAACAAGAGCGAAGCACCAATGAAGAACGTTTTAAAATCGGGGGGTTAGTAACTATTCCACGCGGATGAAGTCGCGGGCGGAAGCTAGTAGCAAATATATAAAAATAAAAAGTTCTCCAGCCTTCCTACTATTAGGTACTATATATGTAGGTACTACACAGTGGTTGAACTTGTCAAAGTTAGGTCATTGTGAAGGATTAGACCAGTGGCTCAGTGTTCATTGTAGGAGTAAGTTTAAAGCCGAGTTGGGAACCGAAGTTACTTGCTAAAGTCGGGCTTACAGTTTATCTAAATCTGGGGATACCTACGTTATAAAGCATTCATTCGGCCTCCTGATTTAGAATCTCACACTACTTAGAAGAAAAGTATGTTCTGAACTAGGTTATCTGCGCTGGCTTGCCTTTGGCTATTGCCTCCTACTGTTCCTCTGCTGGGTAGAGTGCATGTTCTTTCAAGGATTCTTTTCCCGCGCCATCTCGTACCAACCTTCACTGTAAATAATTTTACTTTTTTAGAAAAAAAACTAATTTTAACTGCATTTAACTTAAAAAAACATAATCAGCCGTTTAATGTTCCCACTGCTGGGAAACAGGCCTCCTCTCTAGGAGAGGGAATGCGCCGTAAATCCACCACGCGAGCCCAGCGACAACTAGCTTTAAAAATGATGTAGACCATTTGTTTTTTTTTTTTTGTCATGTGGATTTGACGACAGAACACAACGATTCATCATAATGACCTGTGTTTAGCTTTCGCATAGAATCGTATCGCATAGCTTTAGGTACAGTACCAACCTAACGATATCTTACGTCTATAAACCACAGGTCACCGTTTCTCTGAGTAATCACACGCAGCCCAGTGAAAACTAATTAATTTAACGAAAATTATAATAATTGGGAACACGTAAAACAAAGAAACGCAAATTACCAGTATCGATATTCTGTTGTTTTTATTTGTTTACAAAGTTCAGTTACACACCGACGGAATATTATCGAAACACTCAGTGCAAAAATTTATGTATCCCGTTCCTCATAGGTATAAAAAATAGCCCATGTAACTCGTTAATAATGTAGCTTTCCTTTGGTGAAAAAATGGTTAAAATCTGTCCCGTAGTTTCAAAGATTATTCGGTAAAAATCTTTCTTCTTTATCTATACTTATTTATTTAATATTATTAAGCTGAAGAGTTTGTTTGTTTGAACGCGCTAATCTCAGGAACTACTGGTTCGAGTTGAAAAATTCTTTTTTGGGTTAAATAGACCATTTATCGAGGAAGGCTTTAGGCTATATATCATCACGCTTAAGCCAATAGGAGCGGAGCAGCGATAAAGAATGTTTTAAAATCGGGGATTCGACGGGGACGAAGTCGCGGGCAGCAGCTAGTAATATTATAATGGTATATATTTGACCTCCAGAAGACCACAATCCAGATAAAGTGTAACACAGTTGGTACCGTTTTCACTGTTTTGAGAGCAGTGGTGATGAAATTAATTGCATAAAGTAATGCACCTGGCTGGGTTTGAACCCGCGACCTACAATTCGTAAGTCGGGGCCGTTACATCTCGGCCACCACTGCTCTCTTTTTCTCAATCTCTGATTCTCAAAACGGTAAAGGAAAACATCGTGAGGAAACCAGCATGTCCTAGAACCAAAAATTCGAAGACATGTGCCATTCACCAATCCGCACTGGGCCCGCGTGCTGGATTACGGCCCATTTCCTCTCCTAGAGAGGAGGCCTGTGTCTCAGCAGTGGGAACGTTAAAAAGCTGATTATGATACAGTTGTTAGGTACCCTTTTGGATAGGATGACTGTTTGCTAGATTCCAAAATTTATCCTGCATCAAAATGAATACCAGAGCACCTCAGTACACTTTAATATTTACGTCAGGCAGTAAGTATATCATCTTATCATCTTCAAACGGCTTTAAACAACAATATTTTCTTAAGTTACCTTCTTCCATATCGAGCATAGACAACAATGTTGTTTTCTTTCATCTGAGACATAAAGGCAGAAACAGACTGGTTCTGACAAAACGTCGCGCGCTTTTGACAGCGCTCTATTCTCTTTGCTAGGTATACTTCAAGTTTCTTTTAGAGCTTTGCTTAGTATAAGAATAGTTGTTCTTTGACTGAAAACTAGTTTTTGACTGCAACTTCTTTCGCAGAGATTTCCAAGAAATTGAACTAAGTTGTTTTAGAACCTATCTAAGTACTGTTTAGTATTCATGGGTTCCATAAAGTTTCTTAAGTAGAAATAAATTGTGAACTTCGAACCGGATTCATCTAGCTTAAAATGACCAGAAATATTTGACATGTAAAAGTGTTATGTTTAACCTACTTACAAAATCAATATCATTTATCATTTAACTTGGTTTTCTACGAAGTGATTATCAAGCCCTTTTAAAACATTAAGAGTTATTTATAAAATAATCTTCCTTTGAGAGCAGTGGTGGCCGAGTGGTAACGGTCTCGACTTGTGAATTGTATGTATGTAGGTCGCGGGTTCAAACCCAGCCAGTCGCATTACTTTGTGTAATTAATTTCATCACCACTGCTCTAAAAACGGTGAAGGAAAACATCGTAAGGAAACCGGCATGTCCTAGAATAAAAAATTCGAAGACATGTGACATTCACCAACCCGCACTGGGCCCGCGTGGTGGATTACGGCCCATTCCCTCTCCTAGAGAGGAGGCCTGTGTCCCAGCGGTGTGAACGTTAAAAGGCCGTTTATGCTATGCTATGCTAATCTTGCTTTAATGCAACTTATTACTTAATCACCAAAATTAAAATGAATTAATATAGGATTTTAATCTATAGCTAGCTAAAACGCGCAACTTCGTCTACTTAAAATAAGAGAGAGAGAAAAAACAACCTATTATTGCAAGATTTTTCATCCCATACTAAAATAGTTCCTGAGATCAGCGCATTCAAATAAACGACCATACTCTTATAACTTAGTACAGATTATTAGGGATGATTTTTCAATGAGCACATAATTTAATCTGAACATTAAACCTTAGATCTATTTTTCTATCCAAAAACTGTGGATTAATTATTTTTATTCCTCAAACAAAAGTTATCAGACTCTGGAAAAATAGTTTTCAGTCGTCCATTGACATTTAGTGAAAAACTAATAAAAAAATTCAATACTCATACCCGACCATTTGTAACGGCTTTAAAATATCCATAGACAATACCTCTGACCTTTTCAAACAGGACTGAAATTCTAACCCAAACAAAATCTCAGGCACCAACCAGTTGAGACATAAAAACCTTCTTTGTTCTATAAAAATAACAACCAACCCCTTTTTATTACAAAGCAAGCTGAAAATCCGTCCATTTGCATTTTCCCAACACACACACAAACAGAAATTATTATTATTAGTTCGCAAACACTCAAAATGATACCGTGTAAAATGTGCTAATGAATGCGAGAGGGACGGCGCTATACGGTTCGTAAAGGAGTGAAAGAGCAAGCTAGCTGTGTATTGTGTCTGTTTCAAGCGAAAGGTCAGTGGGGTAGGAAGTCAACGACCGTTCCCGCCAAAAATAGCTTAGCTGTCACAAGACGCCATTTTGTATTAATAGAGAACTTAGTAATTGGATAACTTTTAAATAATAACTTATCTAAATATCAAGTGGAAATAAATGAATCAGTAGGATATTTTTCCGAAAAATGTGATTAGTAGGTACATACGTCTGAACATGGACTCTTACTTTTTATTTCTTCATACAGACAAAAAATAAAAACAATATTTATAGTGCGTTGAAAACTCGCATTGTGTAATAGGAATGTTTCCCGAGTAAAACAAATGGTTATAGTATTTAGTCCGTCAGTTAGATTATCGAAAAATATTGAACACGTATATTTTGCTTTATTAAATCTATAAAAATTGACGAATATGAGAGAAGCATCGAAGATCAGGAGTGGGGAATTATGACGTCACGTCGTGGTACAAATTGTAGCACGTAGTGCCGTCACACGAGCTTTCAACGCACTGTATCGTTTTCGTTTTATATTTACGTGATAAGGAAATCAATCTGACGAAAAAAAAAATATTTTTTAGTCAACTACCGTATTTTTTACTAAAAATTGACATCATCAACCTCCATTCTTTGTCTATTTTCTATTTTTTTCTGGCGGGTAAACGAGTTTTCATTCTTTCACTTTTTACATTTACGAACTTTTATCGATTTGAAATGAAAAAATTACGTGTCAAAGATTTATTAAAAAGCTAACAGATGTATAAATAGAATCACTATTTTTCTATGAAACAAAATATCATATTACTGATTTTATCTAATAGGAAACTCCTCATCATCTACCTAGCCTTTTCCCAGCAAGATTGGGATTGGCTTCCAGTCAAACCGGATTCAGCTGAATACCAATATTTAACGTGGAGCGGCTGCCTACCAGACCTCAACAACCCAATAACAGGGGAACACGTTACTGTACTTCTTGGCAAGACTGGCGTCAGATTTTTCTAGCTTCTGACAATTCGTAACGACTACCAAAGATCTACAAATGACAGCCGGGATCAACGGCTTAGCGTGCTCTCCGAGGGACGTGGAAATCGAATGAACAGATGACCAGACCCATTAACGGATCGACTATGGCAAGCGTCGCTTAATTTCGAAGTTTTTTATTTATTTATTTTTTTAAACTTTGCCCCACACTAGGATTTACTCCTGTATCGTGGGTGCGTTCACAAACATGTAAACTTACATACACAAGACACTCAGACCCGGAACAATTATCTGTAGGCCATACAAACATTTGTTCCGTGCGGGGATCGAACCCGCGACACGTAGCGCAGCAGCCGAACGCTCAACTACTGCGCCAAGCGTGTCGTCAACACGGTTTGGCTTGTACGGCTGCTAATATGTTCTTTTACTAGGTTTTTGTAAACTACCAGTTGTTATTGATACATTTGGGTTACTGATAGATAAGTATAAACTACCTATATAGCACTGTTTTTTTTTTTTTTCAATTTCAGTACCGGTTTTAACGTTTTTATTTGTGTATCCATACAAATACTCGTAGGTCAGTGGGTAGTCTTAGGGGCGGAGTGTAAGAGTTGGAGTATACGCTTAAGGGCACTACGAGCAGCAAAGAAAACAAAAAAAAAAATGGTTAATAAAAATATTTTTTCGGACATTCAAATTTTCTGAAGTTTTTTTTATGGAATCCGACCATTTTTATTACAGCAACTGATTAAGATTATCCATCGAAACCATTTACGGTCTGAGAAGCATGGCCCTACGACGCACCGTTTCTGAGTTATGAGCCTTTTACTTTTTTATATTTATATAAAACGATTTGTATTTCCAATATGGTAACTGAGATGAGATTGTTTTCGAGAAAGAAATTGTTGCTCTACTCAAAAGCCATGTGGTCATGTAAAACAATTAGCAACAACTTCGAAAAAAAATCTTCTAAAATTTTCTGTCGGTCGTTTCAGCTATACCGAACGCCAGATAAATGTGCAATAAAGGTCATTGCCCTTTCCTTGATATCTATTCGTATGTACATGGACAAAAAAATATTAATCGTTTTCCATTACTAGTAAATATAAAGGATCACGATGGATGTCGATTCAATATAGCATTAATTCATTATTTCTGTTTTAAGAATTAAGGTTGTCAATAAATGTAGGTGGGTCAATGACCGTTATTGCACATTTATCTGGCGTTCGGTATAGAGTATTCTTAGGGGCAAAAAATCTCCGAAAATTTGAAGTCCTCAGTCAAATTTTCGAAGATTTTTTTTTCACCAATGGAAAGCCACATTATCAGCGACTAACATAAGTTATATTTTATCCCCGTATTCCCACGGGAACGGGAACTACGCGGGTGAAACCTTGGGGCGCTACTAGTTTGATAGTAAATATAATTATGTACATGTCAGTCAAGCTTTTTTGTTAGTTTTAATAACTTTGGTTGAGTAATATTTTAACCATGATGAATAATAAATAATATTTAATTTAGGTAAAATGGATGAGAAATAATTCCAGAAAAATCAGTTTACTATCGGTGCCGTCAATCAATACCATGTATTGACGAAATCATAAAAATATATTCATCAGAATTTAGTAAGTTCCCACAAAAAGGAACCCTTTTTTTCTGGATGTGAAATCATTAAATGACTTCTCCCGCTCTGGGCGGAGCGGAAAGGAGTGTCAGACTCTTACTGACTAAAACCCACCCGTGTTCCTTCTATTGCCCGCCGCGTTCCAGGGCCGCAGTGTCTCTTTCGAACAAATTCCGGTACACTAGCAGGCACTGACCCTATGGGGCCCGTCTTCTTTGCTGACGGCTCTTTGAGGCGCGCGCCACTGACCCGGGCCTAGTTTGGAACGAACAACCGAACCCGTTATTTTTTTTGGAACACTTTAATCACAACAGCATCCTGAAAACCATAGCTGAAGCTGTGCGTGCGCCTGTGTTGAGGCATTTCGTTTGTCTGGTGATATTTTAGGGAGGTATCTGGACGGGGGTGTCTCAGCACAGGGGCATTTTTGTGATTTGTGATGTCCAGTTCTTTGTATTTGTATTTAAGGTACTAACAATTTTCTAAGTTATTTTTGTACACTAACCGGTGGGTCTAGTTGTCCTAAAATAAATCATTTTGAATTTGAAAAAACTAATTTTGAATTAATCATTTTCATACGGCAAGTTTTTTTTTTTAAAGTCAATATTTTTATATTGTTATTGTGTCTTTACTTTAAAGCAGCTACAGAACACCGCCCTTAAATTATATCACCACGTATTTCTGAAACACCGTGTATACAAAGGTCAACCAAAAAAAATAGTTAATTTACCAAACAAATGTTAGTGAAGCTATACAAATGAAAAACCAATTAATCCATTTACCTACAATAATATTAGTAAGGCTTCTTAATCTAATATCATCTGCCTAGCCTTTTCCCAAGTATATTGGGGTCGACTCCCGATCAAGCCAGATTTAGCTGAATACCAGTATTTTACGTGAAGCGGCTGCCTACCAGACCTCCAACACACATTAATTGGGGAACACGGCTTCTTGGCAAGACTGGAGTCAGATTTACTGGCTTCTGACAATCCGTAAAGACTGCCAAAGATCTCCAAATGACAGCCGGGACCAACGGCTTAACGTGATTTCCGAGGCACGGAGGAAACTCGGTATGTTAAAATGGTCACCCATCCACAGACTAACCTTGGCAAGCGTTGCCTAACTGAAGATCGACCCGTGCGGCTGTTATTCTTGTCAAGTTGGAAAGCTGTGCGTCACATTTGCGCAATACGGTCATCGCTCAGCATAATGCTGCGACACATGTGATCCTATAAGGGTTCCGTATGTTTCCTTTTGAGGTACACAGGAACAACAGTTAACAATGAATTTTAATTGTTTATTAAATTAAGAAGCCGTGAGGAGCTCGTGGCCAAATTATAACAGCCGCACGGGTCGATCTTCTAGATTAAGCAACACTTGGCGAGGTTTGTTTGTGGATGGGTGACCATCTTAACATAACGAGACTTCTCCGTGCCTCGGAAATCACGTTAAGCCGTTGGTCCCGGCTGTCATTTGTAGATCTTTCGGATTTTCAGAAGCCAGTAAATCTAACTCCAGTCTTGCAAAGAAGTTACGTGTTACCCGGTTGATGGGTTGTGGAGGTCTGGTAGGCAGCCGCTTCACGTAAAATACTGGTATTCAGCTGAATCCGGCTTGACTGGGAGCCGACCCCAATGTAGTTGGGAAAAGGCTAGGCAGATGATGATGTCATGATTAGCGCAAATACACTGTTTTTCTTTCTTTCCTGCTCGCGTTTGGCTGGTTATTTTATTATTTTCATCAGTAAAAATACACTAACAAAAAACCACATTTTTACTTAAAACGGTACCATAACTCTTACACCGTCGGCTGCAGACACATGAGTGACGTTGAAAGGCACTCCCGCCGGTGTGAGTACGGCTTTACTTGACATATCGCCCAGAATAGACTGTGGACGTGTCTGTTTGTATGTATGTCACGACATGTTGAGGCATTGGGAAGATTTGTTTGGACAAGTGTAGTCAAAAATATTGTGCAGTGCATACGTACAGTAAATTTACTAATCCTTGTATTGGCTGTTTTTTAATTTTGAGGTTACTCAACGCTTGCGTGAGCAGTGGTGGACGAGTGGTAACGGCCCCGACTTACTGATTGTACTTCGCCGGTTCAAACTCAGTCAAGTGCATTGGTTTTGTGTAGGGGAGACCGAGGGGAGTTGAAACAATTTTGACATTATATTTCATACACCAAACACTATAGACAGAAATCGTATAATATTAGTACCAATCGATAGGTCATTCTTTACACTTGCGAATGACGAACATAAAAAAATGGTTATCGTTAAATATTATGGTGAAAAATCGACTTAACCGTGACAAGTCAATTTGTTTCAACTCCCCTCATACCGAGGTAAGATGAAACAGGGGTCGAGGAGAGTTGAAACATTTGATTTTTGAGAAGTATAATAAGTACTGGTATTTAAAAATGATGATAAATTGTAAAGGTATTTACTGAATAAAAGTGATCAAGTACGAATCAAACTATTTTATTAATATTTTGTACTGATATATCAGTTAAGTAAGTAACTACAGATCTAATACAAATTCAAATCCTAAATTAGTTGAAAAGTGCCATAACGTCCTATTCGTAACATTAATTGAAATAACAGTCAGGTAAACAAAATGTTTTACATTTTTTTTATAAATCAAACATAATCATCATCTGGCTTCCTTAGTTCTTAGGCCAAAGTTAGCAGCGGCGACCTTCTCCTCTGAAGCTGTCAAAACAGTATTTTCGGGATATCCAAACGTTGGAGCAGTCGCAGTTTCCTATGCTTCATAAGCAGTTTTTTTTAATATACCTATAGAGGGAGGTATGGTTTAGGTTGTAACTCGAAGCCGCATCACGGAGACTTTTCTGACGCAAAGTTACTTCTTCTGCTGCGAGATCATATTTCGCGCCATACCTTTGTCAGTCTTTCTTTTATAATCAGTAGACACGCTAAAACAAAAAAAACAAATTAAATCATCAAACGTATTATTTAAGCCCGTTATTTATTGACTGCTGTCTGATATAAAATTGAAAACAAGGAGAGTTGAAACAGCCTGTTTCAAATCTCCTCAGTGAGAAAAAACCGCCCAATTTCTATTTAATCCAAAATTAAGAAGCAAATACACAGAAATCAATTGTACCAAATATATATAGTAAATCTTTAGTTAGTGAGCTTTCGAAACATATTTAACATAATCCAAAACACAAAACCCTTATCAAAATATAGGCATCGTAAAAAAACGTTAAAAACTTACTTTTCACGATTTTTGTCACATGGCACGCAGAACTCCACAACCGCGCGACTTGCACCACCGACGCGTAATGTCACGTCAGCGGACGGAGGGTAGTGGTTGAAAAGCGATGCTACCAACTCGCTAACGGTTTTAAGTTATGAGAAATCTGTACTGTTTCAAATCACCTTTGTCTCAAATCCCCTCGGTCTCCCCTAATTAATTTCATCACCACAGCTCTCAAAACATAGAAGGAAAACATCGTGAGGAAACCGGCATGTCCTAGAACCAAAAAATTCGAAGACATGTGACATTCACCAACCCGCACTGGGCCCGCGTTGTGGATTACGGCCCATTCCCTCTCCTAGAGAGGAGGCCTGAGTCCCAGCAGTGGGAACATTAAAAGGCTGATTATACGCAAAATATATGCATAAATATTCTCTTTTTTTATATAATGTGGAAGAGCTCGTGGGTAAATTATAACAGCCGCACGGGTCAAACTTAAAGGTTAAGCAACGCTTGTCGGGGTTGGTCTGTGGATGGGTAATCATCTTAACATAACGAGACTTCTCCGTGCCTCGGAAAGCACGTTAAGCCGTTGGTCCCGGCTGTCATTTGTAGATCTTTGGCAGTCGTTATGGATTGTCAGAAGCCAGAAAATCTGACACCAGTTCCTGCCAAGAAATACCGTGTTCCCCAGTTAATGAGTTGTGGAGGTCTGGTAGGCAGCCGCTTCATATAAAATACTGGTATTCAGCTGAATCCGGCTTAGCTGGGAGCCGACCCCAATATAGTTGGAAAAAGGCTAGGCAGATACATATTTCATATAAAACGTTCCTGAGATAAAGATTCGTGACATACCGACAGACGGAAAACTATGTCGATGGGAAAGTTAACTAAAAGTGCACACATTCAAGCTCGCAAATATATTCCAATATCTTTGCGTGCTTGAATGTGTCACTTTTCTGTATAATATCTTTAATCTGTATAATATGAAATCGAATATCTTCCAAGATATTGCATTTCATATTACACATTTCGTAGGAATACCGAGACAAAGCGACGTTATAAATGATAAATGATGTTTATTTTATGAGTAGATTAAACATAACAATAATTCCGTTTAAATCATCTAAGTCGTTTGATTATTTTTAGATACTTTTCATGGAGAACAACACTAGAAAAAGTTATCCTGTATTCTTACATCTACGTCTGGTTTCCGACACACAAAACACAGCCAGACTGCCCCAAGTCTGCTATTTGTATAAATTTGTCATTCCAACACGATCCCATTGTCATTTTGCTAAAAGTTCGTAATCTGCTAAATCCATAATGGTCGATCATTGGTCTGTCAATGGTCATGTAATACTTTTTGATAACCGAGCTATTATAAGCAATGACTGTACAATGACGTTCTAATGATAGTTAGTCACTGATCAAAGGAACTGTCAAAATTTTAGCAGATTACCGCATAAGTCTGTCATTCATTATGTGCGAGATTACCATTCTGTGCCATTTCTTTCAATGGAATGTCAGTGGTTGACCACTGACTTGTTTTAATCTTTATACTTTGAATTGTTTTATAGTTTCCTTTTTTTTTCTCTGCACTGTCCTCACACATAGAAGCACCAAGGATGTAACCAAAGTTATGTAATACAGAACATGATTTAAAAGAGTGTCCGTGGAGTTTCTTGCACGTTCTTCTCCATAGAGATCTACGCTTTGGAACGTGCAGATAGCTTCACCTCTTTCGACTTGACAATTCAAAAGTGCCTGTAAAGGATTTATTTGAAATAAATGATTTGAATCTGAAAGTCGCTTTTTTATTAGTAGATTACCAAACTTGTAAAAATGAACCATTATGAGATCAATGATAGATCATTCTGTGACTATTGTAATAGCAGACTTGAGGCCCTGTATTCTTACATCTACATACGTCTGGTTTCTGACACACAAAACACAGCCAGACTGCCAGAGCTTTTCATAATATCATTCATGAAACTCGACGACACACTGTCAAAATCACAGCACCTCTTTATGTCAGCACAGTCGGTCAAAAAGTGACACAATATACGAGAGCTTCCGTTGCGACGGAGCTGTTTTGACGTGCGAGCGAGCGTGTGGTGTGAGCCATGGGCTGAAGCGTTTTTTTTTATTTAATTGAATTTAGAAATTCTTTCGTTCTCTTTCCTTCTTTTATTTTTACTAGCTTTTTTTTCTGTATGGGAAATCATCAAATGACTTCTCTCGCTCCGGGCGGAGCGGAAGAGAGTGTCAGACCCTTACTGACTAAAACCCACCCGTGATCCTTCTTGTGCCCTTTGCGTTCCAGGGCCGCGGTGACTCTTCCGAACAAATTCCGCAACAAAGTTTTTTACTAGCTTCCGCCCGCGGCTTTGCTCGCGTCAAAAGTGTTTTGATTATCTCTATTATTCATGGGCATTTTTTCTAAATCGGTACAATTTATATTATTATCCCTGTGAACTCGTATATTCTTGTAATTTAGCTTCTGTCTGCGACTTCGCCTACGTGAACTTTAGACCTGGCTCCAGAGGTAAATAATAGCTGTATCCCGCGGTTTCACCTGCCTAGTCTTCTTTCTGGCTCAGCGTTCTTTCTTTCGGTTCCCAAAGATCATAGATGTCAAATTCAATCGTTCAAAAATGCGAAAAATCCTCAATATTATCGCTCATAACTTGGACCCTACAAGTTAAGGGTACAACTACCATCCATTGTTACGAGTTTCTCAACAGACTATGTATAAAATCAATAGCTACATACATAAATATACTCCTTATATGTCATACTGTAACAGAAGAAAAGTTTTTACATTATACCGAGCCTTTTATACCAACTTTTATACGCCACTGGCTTATGTCAGCGGCGTTGTTCGTATGGCAACCGTTTTAGTGTTCATGGCACCTTACAAACGTGGTGATTTCTTTTAGTTCTTACGTCAGTTTAATTTAGAGTCAGAAACAAGCCGTTGCCTTCTAAACAAAACATCAATTTACACAAGCCAAACATAAGTACCTACATACACACAAGGTGTGTATGTAGGTACTTGTTTTTGTGTCTTATTCTTTGGTATGTCATTAGTATTCAATTCGTATACGTATAATCATCCTTTTAACGTTCCCACAGCTGGGACACAGGCCTCCACTCTAGGAGAGGGAATGGGCCGTAATCCACCACGCGGGCCCAGTGCGGGTTGGTGAATGTCACATGTCTTCGAATTTTTGGTTCTAAGACTGTTTCCCCAATATGTTTTACTTCACTATTTTGAGAGCAGTGGTGATGAAATTAATTACACAAGGTGGTGGTTTAAACCCGCGACCTACAGTTCGTAGGTCGGGACCGTTACCACTCGGCCATCACTGCTCTCTATCGAGTCAGTTTAATAATGACGTAATATTGTAATATAATTGTTACAGGAATGTCCAGAAGGGGTAGTACAAGAAGAGTCGTTCAAAGACATCTACGCGAAGTTCTTTCCACATGGAAGTAAGTATATTAAGTATTTTTATCAGGCTTAACTACGAATGCTCCACACGAGTTTTTCCATCTCAATAATGACATAACATAGAGAGGAAGATAGAAAATTTAAAAAATGACAGTTTAGAAAAGTCTGTGCTCGAAATAAAATTATTTTTGGATCGTCCGATTTGGGAAACCCCGCAATCTTTTTCATAGTCCAAATTCACAAAAAATAATAAAAAAAAAACAAAAGCAAATTTCACTTTTAATTATATATTATATAAAATAATAGTAGTACAGAAGTTTTAACAATTGTATAAACCTAAAGTATCTTGGGGGGGGGTAAAGCTTGCAATTATATACAATTTCAAATGCCAATATCCAACTGACCATAATATAGCGACTATGTTTTGTTCCAGACTCCGCTCTCTATGCCCACTATGTGTTCAAAGCGTTTGACGTCAACTGCAGTGGCGCCATCAGCTTCAGAGTGAGTATCATTCAATCATTCATTCAATAGGTCATTCAGTTTGATTTTATGCTGTCACAAAGGAGAGAAACCGGGGTACGTGCCACTGGCGGAAATTTCTAGGGCCACTAAATACAAAATCTGACGTATTCGCCGATTCTTGGGGGTCCAATATCAAAACGATTATTTACATTATGACTAGATATTTATTTGTAGCCATAGATAACATTTGATTATTTTACTTTAAATTTAAACTATATATACACTTAACCTAAAAATAAACTAAAATTCTCATAACTACAAAATGGCATCAAAAAAACTCGTCCGCATCGCTATCGACTGGGAGTGAACCCAATAGACTGGCGGCATTGCCACGTTGTATGGCAATGCTTATCCTCTGTCCGAAGTAAAAGCCAGCCCTTGGGTCACGCGAAGTGTCAACCAAACGTATAGCAAGTTCTTTAAATAACGCATGAGCACTCGGACCCCACGGTCCAAGAGTTCAACCCCAAACGGCTCAAACATATAATTGCCGACTAGGTTATTATATTTCCGCCGTTTGAGGTTCTCAGCAGCCGCAACTGTAGCACCAGCACAACACGACGAGTTAGGAAGATAGGATGGCGCAAGTGTATCGACACAAGTAGCGTCCCACACTAAAGGCCTACCCATCTTCCATGGACTAGATTGCATAATGCTGCTTGCCAAATCGGTATTTGTAATTTACATTGTGATCCTTACATTGGACACATGCTTCTTTAGTCTACGCTTAAAAAGGGTAGTGTAAGCAAGCACTAAGAGCTGGTCTGCGGATAGTGAGCTATGGGTGGTTACAGAGACAACACTTTTTGAACGTCAAATTTTACTTGAAGACAGTCCCCCAAAACGCCCACCCATCACCACTTCCTAGTGTTTTAGCTGGGAAGAAGAAGTGGCGCAACAAACTCCCCAGCAACACATCTGTCTATTGCGTTTTAAGAACTTAAATTTATACAATAGTATGCAAAGTCATTATATGCCAAAGGTAGGGAAAAAAAATATCCAACATGGAAATCATAAATCAATTCACTATAAAACATTGTAAAGAGTAGATTGAGTTAATTAAGTAAAAACAGATTGACCTACATAGTCATAAAAAATTACACAAAAAAAAAACAATTATATGAAGTCATATAACCTGATAGCAACCAGGCCCGAGTCGACGGCGCGTCGTGTTCCACGCGCGCCTCAAAGAGCTGTCAGCAAAGAAGACGTTGCCCCATAGGGTCAGTGCCTGCTAGGGTTGCGGAATTTGCTCGAAAGAGTCACCGCGGCCCTGAAACGCAAAGGGCACAAGAAGGATCACGGGTGGGTTTTAGTCAGTAAGAGTCTGACACTCCCGTCCGCTGCGCCCAGAGCGGGAGAAGTCATTTGATAATTTCCCATCCAGAAAAAAAAGTGGAGCACTAAGAGAGGATTTCCCGATGTTCCTACGGGAATGAATGGTATATGTGCGCAAGAAGTCGCGGATAAAAGCTACTTCATTATTTCCAGCGAAAACAACTTATACACGTATATTTTTATCCCAATTCAGACAGTCTCAAATACTGCAGAAGCATATACATAATATATCTATGTAAAAATATACGGGGAAGCTATTTGTTTGTGTTATGTTGATGTAACGACAGCAAAAGCAATCGCTTGCGCGAACTTTGAACGTAAAAGTAAGGTTGTAATAGGAAAACTGTGGAACTTCTTGGTACTGAAAAATGTTATTGAGTACAATAGGAAAAACATAACATCATAAAACACTACTGTTATAGTTTGAAATTGTTATGGACTATTTTTAAGAGCGTATACGCCAAACGGCTTTTGATACAAATTTTCAAGTCATTATTTTCCGAAATGACTGAACCGATTTTAATGAAACTTCGCACATATAAGCAGGATACATAGGTCTGAAAAGTTAGTTGAAAACATTTTCGATAAATAGTGTTACAGTTAAATTAGACCCATTTAAAAAAAAAACCATACAAATATAAATTTCCAGTTATCTTTTTTAGATGAGACATTTCGAATGTTTTTAACTTATTTTACTATGTATCCTGCTTATATGTATGTGTGAAGTTTCATTAAAATCGGTTCAGTCATTTCGCAAAATAGTGACTTGAAAATTTGTATGAAATGCCATACGGTGTACACGCTCTTAAAGTCATCCATAATTTTAAATAATAACGTTTGAGCCCATCCATATTTATGCCTTTTTTTAAGGATGTGCAATTATCAAATGTATTTTTTCACTCTGGGTGGAGCAGAAGGAAATGTCAGACTCTTACTGACTAAAACCCATCCGTGTTCCTCCAAATGCCCTTTGCATTCCGGGACTGTGGTGATTCTTTCGGACAAATACCGCAAGCATAAGCAAACTTATCCCTACCAGTAAACTTGATTTGATTTAATATACCCATTCATATGCTATTGGTGTTCACCAGTAACATACCAAGACTATTTCGTGACTCGGAAAGCATGTCATCAGTCAATAGTTCCATCTGTGATTTATTTTAATGGTCGCTTCGCTAAACGTTGACAGAAGCTTGAAAGTCAAATTTTCTGTCTTACATAGATATCGAGTTATACAGTTACTGGTAAGATAGGTTCCATGTAAAATATTGTAAAATACTGGTAAAATACTGGTTTCACTACATCTGGTTAGTATACTACATATAGTTGTGCTACTAAAACCATTCGCATTGCTTGTTTTTTAGTCCCACGCTGGGCGCCAAATTCACGAAAACATTCAGACTACCGTCATGTCTGTAAAAATAATATTACTTTTACCCAACTCCTTAGTTTCTTTATCCCGCACACTCGAATACAATACACGCTCTAATATCCTTGTTTTGATCGTAGATACAGCGTGTTCCCATTCTCATAGGCTATGTATACAGGGTGCTATTTTGTTATTTCACGACCGGTTTTATAATAACAAAATGTTTCCTGAGTTTAACCGACTGCGGGCATACAAAATGGTGGTAATGTATTTGGGGACCGAGCCCAGTGTAAATATGGAAGGTGTGGGTTTGATTTCCGTATAGAGCAAATATTTGGTTGGTCAACAGGTAGTGGATTTGTTTGTTTGTTTTTTTAACGCAACCAGAATACACGGGAATTCACCGAATACGAGGTAGTGGCAACTGAATTTCTGGTTGGGAAATCATCGAATGACTGCTCTCGAGCGGGAGAAGTCATTCAATGATATCCCATCCAGAAAAACAACCCTTGGACCAGCAGTGGGACATAAGGAACTTATAAGAATTGAAAAAAAAATAGTCATCAAAATAAATTAGAATAGAATAGAATTGACAAACTTTTATTCAGGACAGACACAGCACAACGGTTACAAACACAAATTAAAGGAGAAGAAAAGTACAGAATGCGCTGAGCGTGTCCGAACCGAAAGGGTTACCACCTCAGCATTTGCTAGGCAATTAACACAAAATACGTACACTCAAATTGATACTATGTGCCCTGTTAGATTCAGAAAAAGTGTTTAAAAAAGTGGAGTTTCTTTTACGTTCTCCTCCAGAGAGATCTACGCTTTAGAACGGGCAACTTGATTATGTTGACGGTCAATGCAAAAGATTTATTTTTTCAAAATTCGATAGTGTATTATTAATAATGAATTTTGATGGGATTTATTGTAATTGAACACAATATGTCAAGAGTTCAAAAGTCTGTGAGCGACGACTTAGTTATCTTGCTACGGCGTAGCCATGTTGCTACGACGTAGCTATAGTGCTACGCGATAGCTGACTTACAAAACCGTACTTTATTTTTCACTAGCAGCGCACCGCGGTTTTACCCGCGTAGTTCCCGTTCTCGTGGGAATATGGGGATAAAATATAGCCTGTTACTCGTAGATAATGTAGCTTTCGAATAGTGAAAGATTTTTAAAAATCGGTCCAGTAGTTTTTGAGTTCCTCTTTATAATATTAGTATAGATTGACAACACACAACAACTTTGAAAGATGTTCAAATACAATCGAAACAAACGGCTTTCCAACGCACGGAGGAGTCTTGATCACCCATCCACAGACCGACCTTGGCTAGCGATCCTTAACTTCGAAGATCGACTCTTGCAGCAGCACTTGCAGCATTTAGCGACGAGCTAAAGAAAAAAAATAACGAAGAAACAATTATCAATATGACGTCACTTTCGGTCAAGTCCGAGTCGAGCCCGCGCACGAAGGTTCCGTACCATTATCTACAAAAACGGCAAAAAAATAATGTCTGTTGTATGGAAGCCCAATTTATGTATTAATTTTATTTTAATTTAATTCGTTATTTTAAAGTGAATAAATAAAGCTTAATATTCTGTGAATATTCCAAGCGTCTACCTGCCCCCCTAGCCAAGTTACAAACGTTTCGTATCGAATTCTATTCTCCAATCGGTAACGCCTCGGTGTCAGCAACTGTAGAAAACGATAAATTGGTAGCCATGTTGACGCGCCTGAGTCGGCCGCTCGTTCTACAATGTCTTTAGAAAAACGACCTATTCTTTAGTCTCTGGCGATTGATCCTAGAAACATCAAACAGGTTAAAATTTAAACTCTGTTTAAATGCTTTAAACATTAACTTTAAAAATTTTAACAGAGGATGTAGCGTTGAACATTGTAGAAACGATAACAATTCATTCTATCGTTTTGAACGATGTGAACTTGGCTACGAATTTTCTATTCGTTTGCGCTAACCACGTGACTTATCGTTGAGACGATTTCATTCTCATACATTTGATTCGTTTTCGACTAGCGTTAACGATTGTAGATTATCAACTTGGCTAGGGGGGCTGTTGCCATTTTCAATATCGAGCAAATACGAGCAATAAAAACAAGTTTGTTGTATGAGAGCCCCCTAAAATTAATTTTACTAGCACTACGCCCGCGACTTCGTTTGCGCAGATTTAGAACAACAAACAATTTCTACCCCTGTTTTACCCCCTTAGGGATGAAGTTTCTGCTAGGGTTGCGGAATTTGTTCGAAAGAGTCACCGCGGCCCTAGAACGCGGTGGGCACAAGAAGGATCAAGGATCAAGGTTTTAGTCTGTAAAAGTCTGACACTCCCTTCCGCTCCGCCCAGGGCGTCATTTGATGATTTCTCATCCAAAAAAAAAAGGGGTGAAGTTTCGTAATATTCGTTCTTTGCCAAATATTAAGTTGGCAGCTGTTATAGTTTCTGAGATTTAGCGATTAACCAGTGAGTGGTATTTCGCTTTTATATATAAAGATTCTGTTTACTGTCTAACTGTCACGGTTCATGAGATACAGCCTGGTGACAGACGAACGGACAGCGGAGTCTTAGTAATAGGGTCCCGTTTAACCCTCTGCGTACGGACCCCTAAAAAATACATTACTTCCCAATGCACATAATTAACATACAGATAATAAGAAGTAGGTGAACTACTGGAGTTCGTTCGGACAGACGTTACTCTTTATGTCAGAAGTTTTGTAACAATGACTGAACGACTTACTAAGAGTTCGTATTTGTTGTGAAAAATCTTTGAACTAATGGCTAGCTAGGTTGCGGAATTTGTTCGAAAGAGTCACCGCAGTACTGGTAATGAGGTTTTCTTAGAAAATATTTTACTAGAATAAAATTATGGATGACTGACACCGATCAACTTCCCATCGAGTGCCTCCTTGGGGTTACCGTCACCGTTTATTAAACAGTACTAACAGTGCCTCGAGAACAGTGGTGGCCGAGTGGTACAGGGCCGTTACCACTCGGCTGCCCTCGAGCTCGAGCACTTACGAATTGTAGGTCTCGGGTTCAAACCCAGACAGGCGCATTACTTTGTGTAATTAATTTCATCACCACTGCTCTCAAAACGGTGAAGGAAAACATCTTGAGGAAACCGGCATGTCCTAGAACCAAAAATTCGAAGACATGTGACATTCACCAACCCGCACTGGGCCCGCGTGGTGAATTACGGCCCATTCAAAGCAGTGGGGACATTAAAAGGCTGATTATGAACAGTGCCTCGCGGTTTCACCCGCGTAGTTCTATCTCCCGTGGGAATACGGGGATAAAATATAGCCTTTTTTTAAATTTCTGAATGGGAAATCATCAAATGACTTCTTCCGCTCTGGGCGCAGTGGAACGGAGTGTCAGACTCTTACTGACTAAAACCCACCCGTGATCCTTCTTGTGCCCTTTGCGTTCCAGGGCCGCGGTGATTCTTTATAAAAGATACCTCTGATATTGACAGGAAAGAATTTCTTTTTTGCTTATTTGTACCTAATAAGCTCTCACCCAAGACCTCCACAACCCATTAACTGGGGAACACGGTACTTCTTGGCAAGACTGGTGTCAGATTTTCGGGCTTCTGACAATCGGTAACGATTGCCAAAGATTTCCAAATGACAGCCGGGACCAACGGCTTAACGTGCTTTTCGAGGCACGGAGGAGTCTCGTTTTGTTAAGATGGTCACCCATCCACAGATCAACCTCGGCAGGCGTTGCTTAAACTTGAAAATCAACCCGTGTGGCTACTATAGTTTAACCACGAGCCAAACACACACACAGACATAATAAGGCTTTGAATATTAAGTCCCAAAAACGGAGGCAGAGATATAAAACAAATTAAAGTTTAAAATGAAAATACGTCATGCTTGAAACATTTTGGGCCCGTTGGAGATCTTGAAATAATTATAACTTTGAAAGTTATTCTATGCCAAATATATTATGTTGCTAAGAGCACAAAACTTTTTAGGAATATTTTTGTTGTGCTTGCGGCTAAGGAGTGGAATGCCCTGCTGGAATTTGTTTCCTGATAGTTACAACCTGGTGGTCTTTAAGTCAAGAGTGAACAGGTTACTTCTAGACAAGCGTGCTCCATCGTCGACCACATCATCGCTTACCATCAGGTGAGATAGTGGTCAAACGCGTGCCCATCAAGTATGAAAAAAGTTTATATTCAACAATTAGTAAAAAAGGAAATTAGTGGATTGTTGACAATTTGCGACTGTGATCGATACGATCCTTAAAAATAGGGGAATAAGTCTTCTGATTGGACAAAATTTCGGTAGTACGTAGTCTTTCAACTGGTGAGAGCAGTAGTGGCCGAGCGGTAACGGCCCCGACTTAGGAATTGTAATTCGCAAGTTCAAACCCACCCACCCAGGTTCACCACTGCTCTCAAAATGGTGAAGGAAAACATCGTGAGGGAACCGGCATGTCCTAGAACCAAATTTTCATAGACATGTGACATTCAGCAACCCGCACTGGGTCCGCGTGGTGGATTGCAGCCCATTCCCTCTCCTAGAGATGAGGCCTGTGACCCAGCAGTGGGAATGTTAAAAGGCTGAAAGCTGGCTATAATCAACTGCCAGTGCAGTGGGTATTAAGAGTAACACGGGTGGGTTTCAGCCACTCCCTTCCGCTCCACCCATAATGACAGCAGTCATTTGATGGTATCACCATTGTTAAAAAAAATCTGTCACTCACCCCTTTCCATCTAACCAGATCCCGCCGAGTAGGTACCACTTAACGTGCAGGTTGCTGCCTATCTGAACTCCACAAGCCAGTAGCTGGTTGGGCACTTTTGCGGAATTTGTTCGAAAGAGTCACCGCGGCCCTGGAACGCAAAGGGCACAAGAAGGATCACGGATGGGTTTTAGTCGGTAAAAGTCTGACACTCCCTTCCGCTCCGCCCAGAGCGGGAGAAGTCATTTGATGATTTTCCATCCAGTAAAAAAAAAATGGGTAACACACTTGGCAAGATTAACGACAGATTTTCCTGGATTCTGATCACCACTACAACGACGGTAAAAAATCCCCAAATGACAGCCAGGATCAACGAATTGACTTGCTTTTCTGTACGCTTATGTGGGCAAGCAATATGCCAGGAACGTGCCCTCAGCATTTTTGGTCATATTATACGTTCATCCAAGCATAATCTGGAAAAGCTCATGCTATTGGGCCGGGTCGAAGGAAAGCGCGCTCAGGGTAAAACACCGGCAAGATGGTCCGATGCCATAAAGAGGGCAGTTGGTGGCAGCATGTACAGAGCCACGCTTCAGAGGACCGCATGGCTTGGAAACGCGTCGTATGTGGTCGCGATCCTCAGCAGTGAGGGAACGACGAAGAAGAAGGTAGGCAGGCCAGAGTTGCGGAATTTGTTTGAAAGAATCACCATGGCCGTGAACGCGGCGGGCATTAGGAGGAACACGGATGGGTTTTAGTCAATAAGAGTCTGACACTCCCTTCCGCTCCGCCCAGAGCGAGAGAACTCATTTGATGATAGCACATCAATTTAAAAGTAAAGTAATCAATCAACATTAGAGAATAAAGCAAAGCACTGTAGAATATTGAATTAAAATCCAGCCTAATAAATCAGGCAATGCACTGCATATTTGGCAAGACGGGAAACCTCAAAATGGCAGTTCCTGTTTTCAGTGTCAGACAAAATTTACGGCCCCCATAAAATTTTGTTCACCGGTAGGTTAACGATAAAAGTTTCCAAGAGTTCTTCAAGTTTTTGGAAATGAGCCAGAGTCGCAGAAATTTTATTTTATTGTCTCACATCGATGATGTTTTAGATAAACATTATTGGTATGGTTTTTGACTGGAATGTTTGGTGCAGTAGTGAGAGATTCAACATCAAAATCAAAAGTTATTCAAAATAGGTTGAGAGTCAGCACTTTTTGAACGTAAAATTTTACGTAAAGACAGTCCCCCAAAACGCCCGCCCGTCACCACTTCCTAGTGTTTTAGCTGGGAAGAAGTGGCGCAACAAACTCCCCAGCAACACATCTGTCTTTTATGTTATAAGAACTTGAATTTATGCAAAAGTTTGCAAGTAATTACCTACTTATATCTCCTCTATACATGACACAGAGGGAAATCAACAAATGACTTCTCCCGCTCTGGGCGGAGCGGAAGGGAGTGTCAGACTCTTACTGACTAAAACCCATCCGTGTTCCTCCTAATGCCCGCCGCGTTTCAGAGCTGCAATGACTCTTTTGATTCTACTTAGTTACTTAACTTCTTAGTTTATTTAAGCCTTCTGGTCTCTATACGTACTCGTAAAATAACAGCTTGCTGTGGTAGAATTATTAGCCAATCAGCAAGGTGCTTACTTAGTTAACAATATAAATTTATAGAGTATCGCCATTCTGGACGCTATTTTAATAGCGTTGTTCACAGTTTTAAAGAGTTACAAACAAATTAACACTCCACTAAAATGTTTTCTGGCTATTTTGCCTTTGTTTTAACGACAGCATAAACTATTCTCATAATTAAAGTTTGTGCAGATTCGAGAGAACTGGGTGGTGGAGGTCGGGATTGTTCTATAATACTGACTAAACGTGGAGACTGACAAAATTCTACAATTGATAGCTTGGGGGCATGGGAAGCGGTCGCCTCCTGGAAAGCAGTAATGCTAACGAAGGAGGAGACTGACCGTGCGAGGGAGAGGGAAACCTCATGCCCCAGACGCCGCAACAGATGAAGACGCCCCGGGAGTCGGGAGTCGATTCCCGGCCACCGTAGGCGCAGACCTTGGGATGACGAGCGATAGGTGGTTCGTCGTCCGATAGCAACCACGCCCGGGTCGACGGCGCCTCGTATTCCACTCACGCCTCAAAGAGATGTCAGCAAAGGCGATGATGCCCCATAGCGTCAGTACCTGATAGGGTTGAGGAATTTGTTCGAAAGAGTGACTGCGGCCCTGGAACGCGGTGGACATTTGGCCAGTAAGAGTCTGACACTCCCTTCCGCTCCGCCCAGAGCGGGAGAAGTCATTTGATGATTCCCCATGCAGAAAAAAATGAGGTTAAATTAATAAGTTTGCAAGTAAGGGACATATGTATGTGTCTTTCAGAGATGCATGTTTTCCGAGCCACGGTATTGTTTCGGTATTTAGTGGTTGAGCAAAGTTTAACGTCACAGATCGACCAGTGCAACTGTTGTTACTTTGCCACAAACGCCTGCCAGGTATATAGAATTTCAAATTCAAAACTTATTGGAAATTATTGTGCAGCTAAATCGGGTGCCAGCGGGGAAAGTTTCGGAACCAATTTGAAAATTAATGGTCTGCAAGTTTTCGAACGGAAACTTTTCAAATTACCCCTCTGAGTATTTTTGTAAAGGCGTTTTGTTTTATGGTTTCGCGGTTGATTCATTGTCTCGTCTTGGTAGTAAATGGTTTTGTTTTAAATGATAAATTATATTTATTTTGTAAATAGGTTGTAAATCACACTTAAACGTCAATCTTGCGGTCGTTTTAAACTAAATGAGGCTGGTGTTTACTAGCTGACTATCCTGAGAAGAAACACCGAAACAAACTCAGAGGTCAAGGTTTTTCGCGTTTTCTTGTTTGGTCCCATAGTAAAAGTTGTTCATAATGATGAGTAAAATGACCCCTTAAAAGGTTGTTGGTGTTTTACAAATAACCCTGTATATGTATATATCCATAACACGTGTTCAAACGTGACATTGGCTAAATGAACAACCGTGCGAAGCCAAAAATAAAAAAAAAACACGTGTTTAGCAGTGCCCGCGACGTCCCTGTGCTCTATGGTAAACCACAAACGATATTTTAAGGTTTTTAACGACACAATGGCAAATCAACAACGGCTTTATTATTCCCTTTGAACTGACCACGTAAATCACAAATCTATTTTCATCTAATCCGAATATCCGACCACTCAATCGATTGTCTATGCTCAGACGCCATCTTTGTTTGCACCCATAACCTTAATCTACCACAGACTATAAATGCTTTGGCACTGACTTTGAGACTCTACAGATAAAGTTGGAATACGTCTGGTAAGCTGATGATCTTGATGGATGAACAGGAAAGCCGCTGTTGGCAATAGTTGGCATTATTTCTCGTTGAGAAGTAGACTGGCTGTCGGCCAAGTGAGAGCGTGCCACGTAGTGAAAGGTACCGATTTGAATAGGATTAAAGCAGGGCTGGCATAATCAGCCTTTTAACGTTCCCACTGCTGGGACACAGGCCTCCTATCTAGGAGAGGGAATGGGCCGTAATCCACCACGCGGGCCCAGTGCGGTTTGGTGAATGTCACATGTCTTCGAATTTCTGGTTCTAGGACATGCCGGTTTCCTCACGATGTTTTCCTTCAGAGCAGTGGTGATTAAATTAATTACACAAAGTAATGCGCCTGGCTGGGTTTGAACCAGCGACCTACAATTCGTAAGTCGGGATCGTTACCACTCGGCCACCACTGCTCTCAGGCTGGGCTGGCATTTCTCTAATATACGACCTATCAATGAGTTCTTTTTGGTTCACATACAAACTCACAACTTCACAAAGTCCACACACATAATTATAATAGACCTGTTTTCGTTATCTTATTACAAATTTGAATCCCAAATTTGAAACGTTTGATGTTGACTTATTAAAAAAAGACCGGTCAAGTGCAGTCCGACTCCTGCACGAAGGGTTCCGTAAGTGTTAAATGATTGTTTTTTTTTTTAAAGTGACTAGCAAATTTCTTAATTTTACCTCTGCTGTCATTACTTTGTTTTACCTGTTAGTAGTGTGTGTATTTCGGTGCATCGTCCTCACATAATAATCAATTGGTTAATGTATACAAAATATTGTAAACTTGTATTTGAAAAGAGTAACTACGGATTTTCTTGTCCGTTCTTCTCCATAAGAATCTACTGTTTGCGAATGGACAACTAGAGTTATTTTTTAGATTACTTGTGGCTATTTATATGTAGGTAACTATTTTGTGAGTAAAAGATTTAATAAAGATTATTCATTTAGTTATTAAATTTATTTATTTATTTTAATATTTTTATTTTCAAACTGTTTTGACGTTCAAAAGTGCCTTTTAATGGTCTAGTTAAAATAAAATTGACTTTGACTTTGAATATATAACTAAACTAGCTTCTGCCCGCGACTTCGTCCGCGTGGAATAGTTACTTTACCCCCGATTTTGAAACTCTCAGCCCGAAGTTTCATATAAACTTTCATTCCCTATTTTATCCCCTTGGGGGTTGAATTAATCAAAATCCTTTCTTAGCGGATGCCTACGTCATAACATCTACCTGCATGCCAAAATTCAGCTCGATCCGTTCAGTGGTTTGGGCTGTGCGTTGATAGATCACTAATCATTCAGTCAGTCCCCTTTGAGTTATATATATTTAGATTTAGATTTTGAGTTATATATATCTAGATAATCTGTGAATATTTCAAGCTTCCACCTGTTGTCGTAATCAATATCTGTTTGATAATATTCGCTGTTATAGCGGCAACAGAAACACATCATCTTTGAAAATTTCAACTGTCTAACAATTACGGTTCATGAGATACAGACAGACAGACGGATGAACAGCGGAGCCTTAGTTAGGGATGGGCAAGTGAAAAAAATATATCGATATTTATCGTATCGATATTTTTAAACACTATCGATATTTATCGAGTGAAAAATATCGATATTTCGATATATCGTCAGTTTTCGCATGATTATTCATACATATTCCCAAAGCAATCAAACTTCGTAATAAACAATAGAAGAAAATAGTATTTTTTATTAATGCTCGAGCCTAAATATATTTTTAAGTTTTGTGATTGATTTGTTGATAAAAAATCCGAGAATTGTTAGTTGCGTGTTAATTCAAGGTCATATTTGTCTTACACTGATAGTTAAATAGAATTTCTATTTTCGTGCACGCTACCAGTAGTCTTATATTGCATTTAATAACGATTGTGGCGAGATTTTTTAAGTTAACAATACGCGAGGAGCATGCAAGGATAATATATTGTAATAACATTAAAACACGCAACCAAAATTGCGTAAAAAAAAATATCGAATTTGATACGAATTCGATAGTCTAAACTAAAAATTAAATATCGATATATCACGACTAAAAATATCGACGATATATATCGATATTTGTATGGAAAAATATCGATATTTCGATATATCGATATTTTTTGCCCATGCCTAGCCTTAGTAATAGTGTCCCGTCTTACCCTTTGAGGTACAGAACCCAAAAATACAGTTACATTACATTTAGGTACAAATTGATAGAAAATTCTATAATTCTATCAACTGCATTTGTTAATTTATTTTTCTAGTAGTTTTATTTTATTTATTTTTATTTTTTGTTTGTTTTGTGCGAGACCCAAATAAACATTTTTCTTTCTTTCTTTCTTTCTTTCAAAAAACCAATTCTTTTGACTGTCAGAAATGATATTTCTACTTGAATTTGAACGCTGTTTCAGTACGAGAGTTGCCCTTCTGAATTTCCGAAGGCTTCAATTAGTTTTGTTCCGAAACGGAAATCGAGCGCGCGACCTATCAGCTTGTAACCTTTTCAAAGGCACTGGTATATGTCAGGGAAATATAGGTCTTAGTACAATAGTTTTAAAGGTTTTCGGCGTTCGTTTGGCTGGCTGCGTTGATATTTTAATTAGTGAGGTATGTAGGTACCTGAAAACTGTCAAAGGCCGTGATTTATGGAGTATGAAGTTCTGAAACCTTAGCTATATGTTCGTTGCAAATGCAATATTGATGTGCATCCAGTGATTCAATCAGGGAACTACTACTGTACACCGACAGTACGCTTCTTTGAAGCACGCAACTTTGGCAGTTAAATACTAATATTATAAAGAGGAAAGATTTGTATTTTTGTATGTAACGAACTCAAAAACCTCTGGACCGATTTCAAAAATTCTTTCACCATTAGAAAGTTACATTCACCCTGAGTAACATAGGCTATATTTTATCCCCGTATTCCCACGGGAACGGGAACTACTTTTATAAAATAACTTTAATTTTGTAACTCGGTATTTTTGATTGTTTGTTCGTTTTAAACCGACTTCCAAAAAAGGAGGAGGTTCTCAAGTCGACAGTATTTTTCTTTTTTTTGTGTGTGTTACCTCATAACGCTTAACTGGGTGTACCGATTTAGATAATTATATTTATACTCGAAAGCTGGTATTTGACGTGTGGTCCCATTTAGAGAGATCTGTCAAATAGGACCACATGAAAAGCACCAGCTTTAATTAAAATATAAAAAAAAACATAATCTCAGCATTTTCTGGCCGTCAGACACCCAGCACTGGTTTTCTGGACCCCAAGTCTGCTATATTTATAAATTTGTCATCACGAACGATGAACACGATCCCATTGTCATTTTGCTAAAAGTTAGTAATCTGATAAATTCATAATGGTCAATCATTGGTCGGTCAATGATCTTGTAATACTTTTTGATAACCGAGCTATTAAAAAGCTATGACTGCACAGTGACGTTCTAATGGTAGGTCACTGATCAAAGGAACTGTCAAAGTTTTAGCAGATTACCGCTTACGTCTGTAATTCATTTGTCATTATGTACGAGATTACCATTCTATGCCATTTCTATCAATGGAGTGTCAGTGGTTGACCACTGGAAAGTCATATTGACGCTTTTATACTTGTAGATTACCAAACTTGCCAAAATCAACTATTATGAAATCAATGATAGACCATTCTGACGCAATTGTAATAGCAGACTTGGGGCCCAGTTGGCACCCCGCAGAGACGCACGGGGAAATCATCAAATTACTTCTGCGGCTATACGCGGAGCGGGAGGGACCGTGGGAGTGTCAGACTCTGACTTTCTAAAACCCATACGCGTTCCTCGAAATAGCCTTCGCGGTCCAGGGCTGCGGTAACTCTTTCGAACAATTCCACTACCCTGGCACGCATTGTACCTAGCGGCTGCTCTTAAAAGCGCGTGTGGAACACAACGCGCCGTCAACTTGGGCCTGGTGCTGGACCTGGGCCTCAAGTCTGCTAATACAATTGTGTCAGAATGGTCTATCAATGTTTTCATAATGGTTGGTTTTGACAAGTTTGGTAATCTACTTATATAAAAGCGTCATTATGGCTTTCCAATGGTCAACCACTGACACTCCATTGAAAGAAATGCCATAGAATGGTAATCTCGTACATAATGACAAATGACTGACAGACTTATGCGGTAATTATCTGCTAAAATTTTTACAGTTCCTTTGATCTGTGAACTACCATTAGAACGTCCTTGTGCAGTCATTACTTTTAATAGCTCGGTTATTAAAAACTATTACGAGTCCACTGACAGATCAATGATCGACCATTATGAATTTAGCAGATTACGAACTTTTAGCTAAATGACAATGGGATCGTGTTGGAATGACAAATTTATAAAAATAGCAGACTCGGGACCCTGATAGCAAGCTACCTATCACTCGCCGCCCGCAGATCCACACCAACGGTGGCCAACAATCACCCTGATGAAACACGACTCGACACAACTGCGCGTCTTCTGCGGCAGTTAGAACGTGAAGATTAATATTCTCGCGTTGGAGCTGTAACAATGATGATGATATGCCTTACTAACATCCAAAATCTTCTTTTCCAGGAACTGCTAGTAACTCTATCAACCTTACTCCGTGGTTCAGTGTACGAGCGTCTTCGCTGGGCCTTCCGTCTGTATGACGTGGATGGAGACGGCGCCATCACCCGTCAGGAGTTGGCTGAAGTGGTGGTGGCTGTTCATGAGCTGCTGGGGAGGAGGGCACCGCCAGGGTCACCAGCTGCCAGGTTGGATGATGCCAAGGCTAATGAACAGGTGAGTTCAGGAAGTTTTTATTGTAAAGTCAGTTTAGTTAACCTCTTTTCAACAACAAGCTCATTGGGAATTGATGCCGTTCAGGGTTGGAACCCTGGAGATATGGGCTCTGAGTATAATCATAATCAGCTTTTTAACGTTCCCAATGCTGGGACGCAGGCCTCCTCTCTAGAAGAGGGAATGGGCCGTAATCCAGCACGCGGGCCCAGTGCAGGTTGGTGAATGTCACATGTCTTCGAATTTTTGGTTCTAGGACATGCCGGTTTCCTCACGATGTTTTCCTTCACCGTTTTGAGAGCAGTGGTGATGAAATTAATTACACAAAGTAATGCGCCTGGCTGGGCTTGAACCCGCGACCTATAATTCGTAAGTCGGGGCCGTTACCACTCGGCCACCACAGCTCTCTGTGGGCTCTGAGTGCTGATTGTTTTTTTCTTGATATCAGCAAGCTGTCTACGCTTCAAGCGTTTTTGCTGCTTTAGTATGCCGTCATAGACCCATATCAGCATAGCCATTCAACGTGGTAATGCTGGCAGTGCTCTGGGCACTTCTCCCATTAAAAGCGACTTGGACAAATTTCCCGATGCCCTATGAGTTCTACCCTTACCCTTTTTATCCCAGTTGTACATTGTCCTTACTTTAGTTTTGTTCGTCGTCGTTCGTTGAGCTCCTTAAAGTTCTAAATTTGAGCTACACGGTAATTGACAAATGCTTGCACTGTCTGAACAGGTCCACTCAAATTTGTGTGGCACTTTCGTCAAAAGGCTACCTCAGACATTAACCTACATGGTTCTCATATGATTAGACCAGTACGGATTGTATGGACTTTAAAAGAGGGTTTGACCTCTGAGTTTGTTTCGGCGTTTCTTCTAAATATTGGACGTGTAAAATACGAGACGTGTTTTGTGTTCCTCCTACAAAATACTTCCTACTTACAAAATAAATATAATTTATTACTATCTAACATTTTTTTGTATTAATTTGTTACTACAGTAAATGCAACAGTTTCCTTAAATTTGTACCAAATAAACAAATCCTCTTCTGCATCATTCGTTTCCAGGTGGACCGCGTGTTCAGGAAGCTGGACCTGAACCAAGACGGCGTCATCACGATCGAGGAGTTCCTGGAGTCGTGCCTGAAGGATGACGTCATAACCAGGTCGCTGCAGATGTTCGACACGGGCCTATGACGGCAAACTGGAGCAGCGCATGCGGCAGCACCCGCCAGGTACTGGTACTGTAATTTTCTAAGAATATTTACCTCAAAAAAACTTTTTACAAAAAATAAAAATTGTAAAAAGTTTTTTATTTTTCCCTTTTTAGTGGTTCACTCCCAGCTAAACATACCCATCACAGCGTACGTGGTATAAATTGGTGTAAACAATAAACAAACATGCGATTTCAGCTATCCCGACAGATTTGCTATCATTTATTCAAATTAACAAAAAACCGCTAGTTCGATTTCTATGAAATTTTTTATTTTATTTTTATTGAAATTTCCAAGAAAAAAAGTATTTTTCAAATCGGTTGGCAAGCGACGGAGTTATGCGCGAACAAACATAAAAAAAAAACATACCAACATCCGAATTGAGAACCTCCTCCTTTTTTAGAAGTCGGTTAAAAAGAAATGATTACGACTTGAGAACCTCCTCCTTTTTTGGAAGTCGGTTAAAAATGAGGCTATAATCTATGTATCCGTGCTTAATTTCGCGTTTATAAATAGTAAGAAGTAAGATTTAACCTCGCAACTTACTCGGCGTTAAAGATGATTCTGGATAGGATATTTTACTATACTATACATACAGTGCGTTGAAAACTCACGTGACGTCACGTCGCTGGTAAAAATTGTAGCAACGTAGTGACGTCACGTGAGTTTTCAATGCACTGTATCGTCTTCATTTTTTGTTTACGAGAAAAAAGAAAAAATACGTGTCCCATATTATTTTTTGTAAATCTATCAGACGGATTAATTAAATTTTTAAAGTAAAATATCCTATTGTGCACAAGGGCTTAACCTAGCTAAAAATTAAACTTCCCATCCACAGGACAGTAGCCAAGCGCCGCAGCGAGCCCACCCCCCAAATCCACCGCTGCCAGTGCGTTCGAGACGCAAGCTTCATCCGATTGGCCACCGACTGGATCAGGGGCCGGCGGTACTACCACTACCTGGCCATACTCGACGCGTTCTACAGCCGCGTCGTACGACCGAGGATAAGGAGCGTGTTGCTGCTACAATTTTAGCCGCAGATATCGTCTGGAAGGCCCTTTAGGTTCTCCGGATTTGAATGGTTTTTTGGAAGGATTTCGACTCGTTCCGTTCTGGGGTTTTGGGATTTTGACGTTTGGTTTTGGGGTTTTAGCGTTTGGTTTTGGGGTTTTAGCGTTGCGTTTTGGGGTTTTAGCGTTCGGTTTTGGGGTTTTAACGTTCGGTTTTGCTTAGGATCTTGTAAAAAAGAACCACATACACTGTATATCTATTATTCTATTATTTTGGGATTTCTTGAGGGCTCGTTCAAAATTACATCAAAATAATTTTGATTTATACAAAATATATATACATATATATATTTTTTTTTATATATATATATTTATATATATATAAAAAAATATATATATATAATATATATATATATATATATTTTTACGTTTTAAAAATCTTAGAACCATATCAGTTCTATTTAAAAATTGGGTAAAATAATGTCGGGAACATAAATGGAGGAATGAAACCTGATTGGTAGATCTTCCCTTTATGTCCGAGCGATATTATTACCTATCCTTCTTTATTTCCTTCCTATAGTTCCTCAATAATCCAAAACAAGCACGGCCTTTAAACCGTATTTGGGTTCTCTAGAAAAAAAGAACCAGAAGTTTTAGGTGCCTAAATCTAAGCCTTTCCCTAAACTAACGGTTTTATATATTAAAAGTGTATATATACATATACACTTTTAATAAAACTTTAATTTGTTATAACCTAAACGTATTTACAAAATACAACTAAACAAGCTGTAATACGTATAAAAAATAAATATAAATGTGCAAGCGGAGTAAAAAGCGGGGAAGGGGGAAGAACTCATAGGGCATCGAAAAATTCGTCCACATCGCTGTCAACGGGAAAAGTGCCCAGAACACTGTTGACATTGCCACGTTGAACGGCAATACTGATTCGTTGACCAAAGAAAAGGCCAGCCCTCTGGTTACGTGAAGAGTCGACTAACTGCTTGCTGATTTCACGAAAAACTCGATGAGCACTCTCACATTATTATAATTACTTTTATTTATGTTTTCTTCTAATTCTTTTAAAATACCAATAATATATTTAAAGTAACGGTCTTAAATATTTAATTAAAAATTATTTTCTATTTTTTGTAGAGTCGAATCCTCTTAAAAATCAGTATGATTTAATAAATATCCAAGAACTACTAAATTACTATTATAAGCGTTACGTAGCATCTTTAAAGCATTGAAATCCTTAGAATTAAAGTTTTAAAAAGGAAATAGATTACCTAGATTTAAAAAACGAATTTTAAAAACCATTTTAGTAAAAAACCTTTTTGCTATTTTTTTTCCAAGCCTGTTCTTACACTATGGTTGAAGTATTTTTTTTTAAATAAAAATTGTACCTATGCATGTTGTACACCTACCGAACTTATTATTTTTATTATTACTTTTTTTGTATAAAAAATAAGCAACAGGGTAAAACGCCGCTCCTAAGGTATAATAACATCTGGATATAATTTTGACGTGAATTATACAAAAAAAAAAAAGAATTTTGGAAGTGCTTACCACAATGATGATATTTTTCGAAATCAATCTTATTTATTTCTAAGATTCTTTTGGCTTTTTTGGTCCAATTTTATCGATTTTATAATGATCTTAAATGAGCTTCGACATCCTTTTGGGCGATCACTTTACAATTTATTATTTTTGTCCATTTTTCTCATATTTATTTTTTCTTTTCTTTGGAGCATGCTTATTTCCAATTTTGCTTAATAATGCTGTAATTTAAAAAAATGAGCACCACTAAGACGCATTGTTTAAAAAAACCGAGGAATTGAATGGAAATTATTATTTACATTTAAAAAAATAGCAGAGCTAAACTCCATTTTATGAATGGACTTGGGTTTTACAGGCCATTTTTTATAATGTATCTACTCTCTTTTCAAAAAACCAGTCATTCACATCTGGTCGGCACACATATTATAATCAAAACGGTTTTAAATGTTTTTATCGTAAGTCAAAGCCGGGTTTTCAGTACCCACATTTGTCAACTTGTCTATAACACTGTTTTGACACAAGTGTGTACGCCATAGTTGTTTGAAACCTAGTTTCTGGAACAAGTATTTACTACACGTATTTATTTTCCTAGACTGAAAAATAATAGATAATTTTATTCAGTCTGTCCTATAGATTTAAAAAAGTATGGACACGGGCACATAATATTTTAATCATTTCTAATCGATAATAAAAATATAAAGATTAAAAGATCATGAGTGGGGGGCTGGTGACATTTTACTAAAAAGTGACGTCACGCAAGTTTTCAATACACGTTATCGTTTTAATTTCCAATTAACGTGAAAAAAGATAATAAAAACCGTCTCCAATATTTTTTAGAAAAATACATACGTGGCGGACTAATTCGATTTTTTACAGGAAAGTACCCAATTGACAATTTGTCAAAAACAGGTTTTCTACTGTCACTGGTTGAAGCCAATCGCATCGCTTGTGTTAAATTTATGGCGTCCGTGATATTTTTTCCAGACACTAAGTGTTTCTTTGTTTAAAATGGACAGGCATTCATGACTTAGTCTGTTCACGGCCTTATTCCTATAAAAACCTTTTTACCAAGTGTTCTAAATCTAAGTTTTAACTTAGAAAATAAAGTTTTAAAAATCAAACTTCAAGCAATTACTTATCATATCACATTTATTTATTTTAGTGAAAGTGAAGTAAATGTATTTTTTTTTATAAATATAAAATTTAGTTTGTAAGCTATGCATTTATTTTAAAATTTAGCTGCTTTTTTTAATAGGTAAAAAAAAATGTTATTTAGTCATTTCTGTTATAATTAGTCATTTGTATATTCTAGTCTTTTTGTTAAATAATAAACGGTATTGCTTAACAATTATCAAAATTTAGCAATGCCTACCCTTTTGATAATTGTAAGCAAATATCACTTTTTATTAGTAACATACTGAATACTCAATTAGTCGACTATCCTACATATTTTTAGCATTAGTAGTTTAACTTACATAACCATACCTAATTATCTAGATACGGCTTTAATACACAGTAACACTTAAAAATATCCATGATCAAATTCGATGATATATCTATCTAAAAGTCCGTAACAAAACTATAGAAAAAAAAATTGACTAAATTAAAATATAACAAAATGTAGTCAGTATATTGAATGTAAATTTTAGTATTTTTTGTTGTGATTGTTTTTTTAATTTAATTTTTAACTTCAATCGCTCAGTTAAAAGCTTAAGATTTTTATTTTAGGAATCATGTGTGTTAATCGGCCGTCGGTTTTTAGTCGATTTTTAAAAGAATGGACAGAAAAAAAAAACTTTAAAAAAATAAGAAAAATAGAATGCGAAAATAGTGAGCAAAACTTTTTGGTTGAATTGATATTAAAAAAAAAAACGACTGAAAATCGATGCCCTATATCTTAGACTACATTCTAGGTAAAATGTCTTATGAATCCTAGTACATAGGAATACATAATGTATGTACTAAATTATTGGATTTGACTGATTTCTCCTGATGTGGGCGAGCAGTTCTTGTAGCTGATTTTTTCTTAGACTTAAATAGATTTTTGTGACTTTTTTGCTGTAGAAAGACGGAGAAAAAATCTGCTGTAGAAGTGAATCTTTCAGTTTATTTAACAAGCTATAACAAAAAAGTCACAAAATAGAAAATAATACATTTTTAGCGTACTATAGTTTAAAACTAGTTAGTATTATAGTAAAAAATAATTTTATTAAAATATGCTATCAGTGTTGACAGTTGTTAAAATGTTGGATTCAATGGTCGTTTTAAATATTTTTGTAAAATTACCAGTTTTCGTTTTTTTTTAACTCAGTAACGGAAAAGTTTTATATACATATGTATATAGACAACGAGCTTTCGTCTCCTGACCCAAAGCCTTCGTTTCGGATCCAAAAGAGTCAAGAAAAAAGTATATAAAGCTTTATTTTGAAACCATTTACTTGAAATTCTGTTGGGTCAACTTGGTATAGCAGCGCCCCCAGCGGCCGTTTATGGAAGTAACGATGAACTTTGATATGGCAATACAAAAAACAAACGAAAATTGGTAATTTTCACTTCTAATAACTTATAGACACGTTGTCCTTTATCAGACCGAATTTAAAACAGAAAACTCATATTTAAAAAGCAGGAAATTATGTTTTTTAGGTATATTGCTTTTTTATCAGACAGGAATTGATTTTAAATTTCTACGACAGTAATACATTGCACGCCATGACAGGATTTGTAATTATTTAAAAACATCTCGAAGAATTTTCAATATTTTAGTAATTAATTATTATTAAGCCTAAATTAAGTATACCTCGCTGTTTACCTTTGTCTATTAATTGTTTCAACCTGTATTTTCCCGCTAAAAATATGACACTTCATTTCAAGATGGCGGTTGCAGGAAATAATAATTGAATTATGTGTTTTTACCTTTATATATGTCCTTGTACTTATCTAAACTATATCCTTGTTAAAGATTAAACTGTTACCCACTTTTAAAAATACTAATTCAATGCAAAATTGTACTGACAAACACATGTACAGTTACTGAAATTAATTGTTTTTTGCTCACACAAACGACGGAAAGTTTAGTGCGAAACGACTGCCAAAGATTTCCAAATGACAGCTGGGACCAACCGGCTTAGCGTGCTTCCCGAAGCACGGGGGAGTCTAGGGACGTTAAGATGGTCACCCATCCACAAACCAACTTCAGCAAGCGTTACTTAACTTTGAAGATTCGTGCGGCTGTTATAATTTAGCCAAGAGCTCTTGTTATAGAAGGTACCTACGCAGTTAACAATTATATTATGTATATCCTGACTGCATATAAGGTGATTGGCTGACTGATACGTAATTTATCAGTAATTAGTCGTATTTTGCTCCGTTTCCAAGAACCGGGCTTTTAAAATCCGCTCTTTAAAAGTTATATACCAGAGTTAATGCCGTGTTATTAATCTCTATCCGATGTTAACGAAGTTACTGTTTCTCTATACATTTTAAATTGTTATACCAACCTGAAATATTTATGTTCTAAATAACGAGCAAAAATGAATGATAATTCAGTTAATAAATTCTGAGATCACAATGGCTTTTCCTATTAAAGTCAAATTCAAATTCGGGTCCGCCATATTTTACTGACTATTCATTGTTTTTTGCTAAATGGCGCTGATTTTGTTTAATACCGCTAACACAAAAGGTTCGATAAAACCCTACTAGCAGGCAACCCTTTTTTTTACGGGGCGAAATCCTCATGTATGTCCTCCACCCTGGGGCGGGCGGAGGGGTCTGTCAGACTCTTACTGACTAAAACCACCCCGGTGTTGCATCTCTCACCTACGCCGGGGATCGCGGGAACTCCACGCGCCACCACCTCGGGTCCGGATGAATGGGGGGCGACGGACGTCCGCAAGTCCGCCGCCCCTGGACTCAGTTAGGGGGGCTAGAAGAGGGCAGCGTCCTCCGAGGCCCGGTGCGCCTGCTGCGGATGGGGAGAGAGTTCGAGATCTCCCTTTCCCGTTCCGCAGCCTCCTTCTGCGAGATAACTGTTCGCAGACGGAGACCACCGCGCCCCAGGACTCCTCGCCGCCGACCATAGATCGGACTACGGCCGGTAGCGAGAGGTCAATACCTACCACAGAGATTAGGTCACGGCGCGGCTTCTCCCAAGCGGCACACTCTGCCAGCGTATGCCGCGCCGTGTTCCCCGACAGTCGATGCAGCGGTGACACCGAGCGTTCGGCTCCCTGCCTATGCGACACAGGAACCTCCCGAAGCAGCCATGCCCCGAGAGGACTTGCGTCGCGCGATACGTCAGGGAGCCGTGCCTTCTCCTGAGCCAAAGGTCGAGCACTGGCCGGATGGCCTCGAAAGTGACGAGGCCGGCGGAAGGGCGTGATAACCTGTCCCGCCATTCCGCCACCAGGACCTCGCGCAGCTGCGACCGACGCAGCTCGATGTGTCGCTGCATCAGTCCCAACGGACCAACGACCATGACGACCCTGTAACAGCTTGTCCCCGTCAAACCGACAACTTCACAATTGGATTCCGATTGTTTAAATAATATCATCGACAGTGGTGTTCTACAAAATCAGCGTTAATAGAATGTTACATACCTATGAATCTAACCACACGTATTGAAAACATTGCACAAAGTTTCATTGGACGGTTTTCTGAAATGACGTGCACTAGGTGGCAACACTATTGTGTCAAGGCCAGGCATCTGTCAAAACGTTTATGTTTTTAAATTAACGTCAAAGTTACGTTTGCGTCAAAGTTACGTTTTCAAAGAAGATGAGCTTAAGTGGCGACAACTGGTTGTGTGAATTTTTATGAAAATCTTCATTGAGTAATTGTTGCACTGTTAATTTATAATTTCAGTTTAAATGTATGTGTTCCCTTCCTTATAATATTATCTAAGACAAACTTCTTTGTGCCGACTGCAGCTTTGAGCATGCAAGCATACGTCGAATTTGGACAAATTCAACTTCGTCTGCTCGGATGACTATACGTTTTACGGAAAGTCACACGAAAATACAGTTTTCTAGAAAATTCAGGATGTTTTCGGAAAACATCATAATTCAGTTGATCACACTGAGGTGTGAAATCATCTCCTTAACGTAACTTTGCCTTGAACGTCTTGTTCTCGTCAAAGTTATGTCACTATAGTTGACGTCAGTATAACCAAAATCGATAAATATGGCCATAGATTTAGACAGGTGTCTGGAGCTGTCAAAACTGTAATGTGTATTTACGTCATATCAGGAAACCCTGATTTCTATCTGGTGCGTGTTAGTCCGTAGCAGATACATTGACTGTAATAATTATTTTATCGCTAAAATATTTTGTAACACAAATCACAAACTGCCATCTCTTTCAAAACTTCTGCCTACCCCACAATAGGGATAAGCATCATATTTTAAAAAAAAAAGTAATTAATTGAATATGACTGAAAACTTTTGTGTCACTTTTGTATATATTATTATATGTATAATATAATATCATTTGAATTTCGCACGATTGCATAATGTTGCAAGCGTGGGTCGCAGCTGACCAGAAACGTCAACGACAAGCTGTCAAAACTTTTTTGTTAACTGAACGAACAGAGCACTGATTCGCTGCACTACCAACATCATTTAAATAAGGAAGTTATTTTTGTTTTGTATATGAAAAAGGCACATGCACTTTTGAATTATTAAGGTCGGTCAGTCAAAAACATGAAGCTATTTGCACGTTCGAAAGCGTACGTAGATCACTTTGGAGAAGAACGTGCAAGAAACTCCACGAACACTATAAAATCATGTTCTGTATTACAAAAATCTTGGTTACGAATGACCAAGATCAATGCTTCAACTATCCGGTATGATTTAATTAAGGATTGTGAAGAATGTGAAAATTCAGATTGGGTCACGTCAAAACTTACAGTGTCGCCTTCGTGACTACGATCTAAAGAAAACACAAAAAAACGAGCAGCATTTTTTTAAAATCTGAAATAGACCCACGCTTGTATCGTATGCCAGTTTTTGGCGCCCTTTCATCCTATTGTATAACCTGTGAATTTGAAGATGTGTTATGTCACAAATGTCGAAATGGCGGGAAGCAATCTGTCAACTCGCGGCTTGATTTTATTTTATTCAATTGGTTCTGTTTATACTTATTTATCAGTTGCACTGTTCGCCTGATTAACACATTCACTAATTAGCTAACTTAATTTCATTACCCAGTGAAAATATATTTTATGCTAACTGCCTTATTCATCCTGTCAAAAAAAACAGTTGCTCTCTATAGGGAACGTGCAAAAACTATAGGTGGCAGCACAGACGCGTCAATGTCAAGTATATTTTACTTATAAGTTTCAAATTTGCAACGCTAGATGGCACAGTCTACTTCGTGCACGTTCCCCTAAACGGAGGGTGCAGGAAGTATAGGTGGCAGCACAGGTCAAATATTCACAACGTAATAGTTTCAGATTTGCAACACTAGATGGCATAGTCTACGCCGTCCACGTTCCCTATAAAACAGATTGCAATGAGTTGCAAGACTCCTGGGAGTTGACAACACTGACAGCACATCTCCAAATTCCACGTATTCCATGATAAAAAATAATATCTATGGTGTATTTATTTTTAAGGTCAGTCGTGCCCTAAGGCGTTTAAAAGAGGAGTGTAATACATTATTGTAAATAATAATAATTTGTCGCTGTGTCAATACGTCCACGTTAAATCTGATAGTAAAAGGTTCTTCATGTTTAAAAGAGTGTTTTATTTCTTTCTTTTTCAATCAATCAATCAATCATTTTTCTTTAATATCTGAAATTGTTTACCCAATACCCTCAGGCCCTATTATACTCGTACACTGGCGAGCAATAAACTGGAATTGCTTCATTGCGCGTTGCTCAAAACAATTTTTTACAATTTCTATGCAATGAACTATGGATTGTAGAATATTATTTCAATGGTAATGTTGTTTTTAGCTTTCAACCACTTTCAATATCTTAATCAAAGATTATTCAACTTACGCCATGGAACATTAAAACAAAAGACATACATTTTTAAACAGAACACTATATTGTTTGGCAGTCTTGAAACCCTATAAAAAGTGGGCATTTATGAAAATTCGTCATCAGTTTAATGTGTCACTCACTGATAACACAGAAGCCAAAAGTTAATGAAAACCACATCTATAGAAGCCGCTTAAATTAGTCATCCTAATCCAGCAGGGCCTACAACTTCATCTGAGCCAGTGTTGTGTCTAAAAATATTCAGGGAGACTGTAAACTTAGTACTAATCGGCGACCAGTATCTGGACGACAGCGGTGTACTTTGGAGAGAGATGACCGATTTATCATCACCACTGCTCTACGAAATCGACACGTGACCGACATGGATATCCAGCAGCAGCTCAGAGAAGTTCGAGGGCTGTCAGCAAGTGAACAGTAAAAGGGAGACTCAATGAATTGTACTTGACCCAAAAAAGCCACGGGACCCAAATTGTCTCCCATCCACCAAAACGCTCGGCTTCACATTACTCGCGACCACTTCGATATGAAGAAATCAAGCCCAGTCCTGTTCTTGGACGAAACTAGGAGGTACCTGCATGGTAGCGACCGACGGAGAGTCTATAGGGGAACGGGGTAGCGATTTGCATAATGCTGTTTTTCGGACGCAGTGGCATACAGAGATGGGTTCTGTATGATGTGGGCGGGGATTTCTATTGAAGCAAAAATGGAGCTGATTTTCGTGCCTGGTGATAGTTAAAGAGGGGTGCTTTTATGCTAACCGCAGAAAGATACCTACATAAATGACATTCTGCTAGGCCATTGTTTATTGACTGCGACTTCCTGCTAATGCACAATAATTCCCGCTGTTACTCTAGACAGAAGTCGGGATTCCCACAATAGACAGGCCAGCCTTCAGTTCTGACTTAAATCCAATTGAACAAATGTGGAAAGTCAGATAAGAGGAAGATGTCCAGCTCCGTCGTCAATAGAAAACCTGAAAACTGCTTTAGTCGAAGAGTAGCAGGAATTACCACAGGTTTACATCAGGAAACTCATGCAATCAATAAAAACCGTGTACCTACAGGCAGTCATTGGGGCCAGCGGGAGTAACACAAAATATTGAAGAGTAAATAAAACAAATTGTAAATACTTTACTAATAAGTACTTAAATTTATAATACTTACTATTCATTTAAAAACGTCAACAACTTGGACCTATTACAATCATTCCCAATCTTAGGTAGTTTCTTTTTACATCATTTGAAATCTTTGAAAAAGGTTTTGAGCAACGCGGGAAGTGATTCTTGTTTATTGCTCGCGAGTGTAGTAGAACAATGTACTTACCTAATTATTTATTTTTTTATTTAGTTGGAGTTGTAAATTTTGTTCCAGCTGCGAAATTGTTTTTTCGTTTGAATATAGTTTAAAAAAGTTTCCATGGTCATATTTTTTCTTCAGACAGTAGTTTCCTGAGCGTTATTATTTTATTGGACCAAGAATAAAATTGGTAAGTTTATCCCTTGGTAATCCTTTAGTTCATTTATAAGGTTTTTTTTAATAGGACAAAATTCATACATAGCTGATGAGTGTACTCAAACCGCTGCAGTTCCCTTCAGAATATTATAGGCGTGATAATACGTATGTTCCAGATCTCTTTTGTAAATCTGGGGAAATAACAAAACGCATATGACGGGATTGACATTAGAATATGGCTACGTCAAACCTTGCGTTCCATATTCCATTCATGAATTTAGATACACTATGAGGATATTGCATGCTCCTCTCTCATTGAGAATATCAAATAGGACTGTCTCTTTCTTACTAGTTATACTCAAATTTGTAACAATGGTACTCTGAAACATAACGACATCTGTCAAAACACGTAAACATTATGTTGTCTTGTGATTTCAAGATTAGTTTTCCTGTATTATTTATTTAGAAAATGTCTAAAAATGCTCATGTAGTGGATGGTGAAGCTTCAGAATCAGATTCAGAAATAGAAATTGGAAGATCTCCGGTTAGTAGCAAACCATTTTGAGATTAAAAATCCGTATTGGAAACTTATTTGCCTTATTTACTCTTGTTTTTCAAATCTTTCAGCAAATTAAATGTATGAGACAAATAGCTGATAAATAGTTTTTTAGTGCCTTTTACCTGTAAAACATTTTTCAATTCATGTTTTGAGCCAAATTGTCGTCAATTTTGAAAACAAGAGTAAAAATTCTCGAACTCAAACTTAGTTTTTCATTTCAGGATCTTGACATATCTATAAACACTAAATCATTTGTCATCGCTGGAGAAGCACCGGAATCTGATGATGGTAAATAAATTATTTATTTCGTTTGTTATTAGCAAAACATGTCCTAATGAGAAGAAACCAGACTCCGGTCTCTCCAAAGGTCAGATAAGCAGTAGCTCCATGTAAAAAACTTGTATTCAGCAGCATCCAATAGCCAATAGGGTCTCTCTTTTAATTAAATTAAAGGACTATTTTAATTTGTCAGTTAGATGTTAGATTATTGAAAAGCCTTGGACATGTATTTGTTGCTTTATTAAATCTATAAAAATTGCAGAGATAAACAGTATCAAAGATCAGGCCACTCCTGATCTTTGATCATTGGGCGTTTGACGTCACGTCATTGTAAAAATTGTGGCGAGTAGTGAAGTTACACGAGTATTCAACGCACTGTAATATCTTCATTCTTTATTTAAGTGAATAAATCTATCTGACGGACTAGTTAATTTTTTTATAGTCAACTTCCCTATAAGACAGGAAACAACCCAAACATATGTGAGAAGAAACTGGAGAGGTGATTATAATAACTGCTTCAAAATGATAAATGTAGCAAAATAAAAGGTCATATGACCAAACAATCTTGACAGAACATCTCTCAAATGTTTCAGAAACGAAGCTGACCCTACCATCACAGCTGTCGGAGCTGGACGGTCCTCTGCACAGCGTACCAAGACCCTCATCAACACCCACTCCAGCCAATATATACAACTCACTACTCCATCAGAAATTATGTAAGTAATACTAGCATGCTAAAAATACAAGTAAAAGCGTTAATCTTTATCTTTCTTTATTAAAATCTTTTACGCAATATAGCCATATCTCTCGGTAACTATTTACAACATAATAATAATGATTTTACAGCAGGTAAATGATATATTTGCTATAAATGATACAAAGATGTCAAAACGTAATTTTTCTGTATTATGAGTTTTTTCTTGCCAGGCAGCGATATGCTTTTTTTTTTTTTCTTTTTTTTTTTTGGATGGGAAATCATCAAATGACCCCTCCCGCCCTGGGTGGAGCGGTAGGGAGTGTCAGACTTTTACTGACTAAAACCCACCCGTGCTCCTCCATGTGCCCTTTGCGTTCCAGGGCCGCGGTAACTCTTTCGAACAAATTCCTGCACCCTAGCAGGCACCGACCCTATGGGGCCCCGTCCCTGGTGCTGAAGGCTCCGTGAGGCGCGCGTGGAACACAACGCGTCGTCGACTCGGCCTGGTTGCTATCGGACGGCGAGCCACCCGCGCTCACCGTCCACAGGCATCAGCCACTGCGCAATAGCACAGCGGCCGCGCAATAGCACAGCGGCCGAGGCAGCGATATGCTGAGTTCTGAATACAAAAAGTGATAAAGTATGTGCCTTATTTTATTATTGTGTTGTTTCAGGGGAGTGCAACGTCTCGTTGAGGGCTACTTTAGAGGGACTGATCAAACACACTACAGACATTTCAGTGGAAAAACTCACCAGAGCCGATAAAACATTACTAAGTGTGCAAGTAAGTATGTCACGGCTTTCTTACACGACTGCCCAAAAAAGGAGTGTTATGTTTTTAGGGTTCATGTATGTATGTGAGTTTCTTTATTCCACCATAACTTCATAACGGCTTAACTGATATCAATGTATGTGGTAGCATTAAGTTATCCCGAGTAACATTTTAAAAAAAATTAAGAATAAAAAGGGGGAGCCATGGTTCATAAATAAAAAAAAAACAAAATATTTGGTTTTCACAAACTTATGACTACGTATATACTGCCATCGTGTAACTCTAAAGCTTGCAAAAAAAAAGTATATAATAGAAAACAAATAATTAAAAAAATTATAAACACGCCTGTCATGTCAAAAAGGGTACAAAAAGAAAATACAAAAAAACAACGGACTTCTTATTTTATTTTTCACTTACGGACTTAGTATTTTATTTTTCACTTTTTAGTAGTACACCTCCCCCCCCCCCCCTAAACGTACCAATCACATTGGTGTAAACAGTAAACAAACATGCGATTTCAGCAATCCCGAAAGAGTTGCTATCATTTATTGAAGACTGTTTAAAAAGAATTGCATTACTCCAAGTGTAATTTAAATCAAATCATTCTTCATATCGAATTATTCTTCGTTACGAAAAATCAGTTCAAGTATAGCTCAATATATTATTCAGGATATACTTTAGTATTAATGTTGTTCATTACCAAGGTGAGATGTGAGATCTTACACTTCATATGCGAGTACTGTAAGACTCGCTCGTACTTTTTTTTAAATCAAATGACTTCTCCCGCTCTGGGCGGAGCAGAAGGAAGTGTCAGACCAGGGGCGTAGCTACCGCCGTATCAATTATACGGGGCCCCCAGGCTACTGGGGCCCCGAATGTGTGTATGCAAAAATTCCTAAAACCATAATGTTTTATATGTCATTTACATTTTTTAACATAACTGCTGTGTGCTGTGCAATAATTTAGTTTAAAATCGCAATATACAGAATTTTAATCATATATAATTCAGATTAGTTAAAAAAAAAAAACTAATCCATAATCAGCCGTTTACACAGGCCTCCTCTCTAGAGGGAATGGGCCGAAATTCACCACGCGGGCCCAGTGCGGGTTGGTGAATGTCACATGTGTTCGTATTTTTGGTTCTAGGACATGCCGGTTTCCTCACAATGTTTTCCTTCCCTTTTTTGAGAGCAGTGGTGATGAAATTAATTACACAAAGTAATGCGCCTGGCTGGTTTTGAACCCGCGACTTACTATTCGTAAGTCAGAGCCGTTACAACTCGGCCACCACTGCTCCCCCCCCCCCCCCCGGGGATGATGTGTTGAGGGGGTCCCCTCAACACATCTTGATACAGGGCCCACAAGCTACGCCACTGTGTCAGACTCTGACTGTCCTTTGCGTTCCAGGGCTACGGTGAATCTTTCTAGCAAATTGGTAGCCTTGGAAGAAGTTTACCATAGTGTTGTTTTTTTCAGGAAAGCATGCGAGCGACAAACGCGAACCTCACCTTGGCGAGAGCGCGACTAAAACAACTACACGCTGAACTAGAAAAGGCGAATTGCAGTGCAGCGTTACCTACTGTTAAAATTAAATAAATTAATATATTATTGTTATTATCATATTGTTTTATTTTACAACTCGTTTCTTACCACGATTTCTCTAGAAATATTGAAACTGTGTTTGTTATCACAGAGTTTCAATATTTCTAACCATACCATGTACTTCTATAAAAAATAAAGTTTACTATCGCTAGTAATATTTGATTCCATAACTAGTATGTAGGTGCATCTTCCTCACATATTTTTTTTGTGTAGGTACTAAATATTGTATGTAGGTACTTAAAATTTATTTGAAAAAACTAACTATGGAGTTTCTTGTCCGTTCTTCTCCATAAGAATCTGAAGTCACTTAAAGGCTTTGTTTTTTTAAACGTTGTTGCCCCACATTAGAATTTACTCCTGTATCGTGGGTGCGTTCCAAACGTAAACTCGCATACACAGGACACCCGGACCCGGAACAACTAAACGTTTAATGGCCTAATTGAAATAAACGTTTTGACTTTGTCACTAGCCGACTATCCCCTGAATATCTTCACATAATAGAGCAGTGGGTAGGATACAAAATAAAACATACAGAAATAATATAAACCTAGTTATTTAATTTTAAATTCGTATAAAATACGTAGGTCACTCGGTATATCTTGTCGTTTAGCACAATTTTTACAAGCTATTAATTTCTTTTGATACCTACTTATAGTGCATGTGTACACATGTTGTCAGGTCAAAACTTGTCAGTCGCCGTCTGATAGTTATTGAGATAACACGTGTGAAAGTGTAAGTATGGCATCTCTTACGAGCTCTCAAGTTCGCGCAATTATTTATTACAATTTTCGACGTGACCTGTCTCAGAAACAATGCCACGAAGAAATGCAACGTGTATTGGGCGATACTTCACCATCCCTCAGGACTGTCAAGCGATGGTATTAACAGTTCGAAGAAGAGGCCTTTTTGATCTGGAAGACGATCCGCGTCCGGGAAGGCCGAGTGAGGTCATGACCCCCGAAACAGTAGCTGCTGTTGAAAAACGGATCAAAGAGAACCGCAGAATCACATGCAAGCAAATTGAGGAAATCCTCGCCATTTCTGCATGGGCCGTAAATAACATATTAAATGAACATTTGCATGTACATAAAGTTTGTACACTTTTTATCCCGCACCGACAGAATGACGATCAAACAAACAGGCGTGTAGAATGGTGCAAAAAGATGCTTAACAAATTTAGATCAGGGCATTCTTCTGAGGTGTCTGTAATTGTGACAGGAGATAAAACTTGGATATATTATTATGACCTTCCAAGAAAGTCTCAAAGTCGTCTATGGATTTTTGAAAAAAGAAGATAATCCAACGATGCCTACGAAGTCACGTTCAGTCAAAAAAAAAAGTTGTTTTTTTGGCCGTCGTGGTATAATAAAGACCATTCCTTTAGATACGCAACGCGGTGTTACTGCTGAATGGTATGATCAATCGTGCTTGATCCCGCTAATGCAAACACTTAAATAAATGCGACCAAAAAAGCCAACTGCGCTCATAGCTGCTTTCCCGTGACAACTCACCGGCTCATCCCGCTCAAAAAACTGCTGAATTTCTGACGTCTTCCGGTATTGGACTATTAGATCACCCAGCCTACAGTCCCGATCTAGCGCCCTGTGCTTTCACCCTCTTTCTATATCTAAAGAATCAACTAAAAGGATGCAAGTTTTCTTCAAACAAAGAGATTTTGACTGTTTAGGAAGAAATCTGTACTTCTATCCCCGAAGATAAATGGAATTTCTGACGTGTAGTAGTGACGGTAGCCACTTTGAAAAGCAACAAAATTTAGAAGTAGAACGATAAAAATTATCGAGTGACCTACGTATAAATGTAGTTTTGAGCATTTTTACATTGAAGTATTATTATTTATTTGTCAGTCACATTTCCGCATAATAATAATAGTGGTTATTGGTATGGTAACATTTATTGTATTTTTTTAATATTGTTAAAAAAATATTGATAAATTGAGCAAGACACATGAAAACTAATGCAATACCTCTATTATCAAACCTTAATAACAAAATTTAGAAACTTCATATTAGAATGGTTACATTTTAGTAGTTATGCTAATAGCAGAAATAAGTTGTCGGGAAAATTAACACTAACAGCTGGCACCACTGAGGCGATTGGTCCTCCTCTTAGTTATATTGACGTAAACATCGCTTTGACGTCAATCTTGCTAATGTCAGAAAACATGAGTGTTTTGACAGGTGCCTGGACCTGACTTCTCAGCGCTGCCAAATAGTGCACGTCATTTCAGAAGAACGGGAATGTCAATAAATGTGAAAATTAACACATTTTCTTCCTTCATTTTTCTCTTTTTCTAAATGTAATTTGAGTTAACATCCATTCTAAAACGGAGCAACTGTAGGTACAGAGTTACTTCGTAGTCCATGCGCCGTTCTGGCAAAATTTCAAATTCCGAGAGATTGTTAAATATCTCTCAATAACATTTAAAAGCACTTATTTTTAACCGACTTCTAAAAAAGGAGTAGGTTCTCAATTCGGATGTTTGTATGTTTTTTTTTTTAATGTTTGTTCGCGCATAACTCCGTCGCTTGCCAACCGATTTGAAAAATTCTTTTTTTGTTGGAAAGGGTATACTTCCCAAATGGTCCCATGAAAATTTAAAAAGATTAAATATCTTCATTAATCTTTTTAAAGCCAGTGTCACATAAATGTGACAGTCGAAACCTTACCATGTACGTCTACGTCAGAAATATGTATGTAAGAAACAATACGAGTGAACTTGTGGCTATGCGTTCAACAAAAGAACAGAACATACCTATAGGGAACGTGCAGAAACTATAGGTGACAGCACAGCCGCGTCAATGTCAAGTATATTTTACTTATAAGTTTCAAATTTGCAACGCTAGATGGCAGTCTACTTCGTGCACGTTCCCCTAAACGGAGGGTTCAGGAAGTATAGGTGGCAGCACAGGTAAGAGTAGAGTAGAAGGTAAAAGTTTCAGATTTGCAACACTAGATGGCATAGTCTACGCCGTGCACGTTCCCTATTGTTCTTCTATTTTTGAATCGCTTCTTTATCTCAATTACGATTTTTTTTTGCTAAAGTCGTGTAAATTTTCAAAAAATAGTCTTTCTATACGTATAGAAAGCGTTGCGCATTGTCTCTGAAGTAAATCTGTACTTAATACTAGTCTCGAAAAACCTATTCCGGAATTCTGTACGATGTTGCTTCCAATCCCCAGGCGGCCATTTTGTCGTCGACCCATTGTCTGAACAGTGGCACGTTAGTGTAGACAGCTGGGACGTCCTGCTGGCCACAGCCTATGCCCCAGGCCACCAGACCTGTCAGCTTGTAGCGATTGTTGCCGATAGGACACGCTAGGGGGGCGCCACCGTCGCCCTGTAATAGAGATATACTTATTTTTAATAAGTCTGTGAAGTAGAATTTGAGTTAAAAAGTGAATAGAAGGTCAATAATGCCCTGTTTTTCTCGTGCTCGCAAGCGCAATAGCCAAGCTTGGCGTCAGGTCGGGCAAAAAGTGTAACCGTGTTTTTTAAGGAATATCTCAATATCAGTTTGGAATTTTGTGGTGTGTTATGACGTTATGATGGCCGCCCTGAAAGAAAATAGAAGTGACAGAAGAGAAGTGAAAGATGAGAAGTGAAGTCAAAATGTTGAGTTGAATTGCTTGTTAAAATTTATTAAAAGTGTAGACACTCTTTTAGTTTTGTTTACCATAAGGAATTTCTACCAGCACTGTGACTCTGTCTTGTACATCTTGTCCCAACATTATGATGAGCGATGGCCGTTATCCGCGAAAGTGATGCATATCTTCACAACTTGCATAAACTTTCGTATTTTCTTAAATATATTTTGTGGTAGGTATGCGTCATGCTTGGCGTAAACAGCCTCTTTTTCTTTATTTCTTGAGGAACCCCCGTGCATCGGAAAGCATGTTTATAGAGGGTATGCAGTACAGAGATGTAGTCCCGCAAGCTTCCATAGGAAAGGAAGGATCCTCCGACCGGACGGTTGTCGTGTCCGGTAGCAACTGCCCAATACCAGATATTCGGGCTGTTGTACATGTTCTAATCGCACGGTAAACTCTGATAGCGCGATGCAGGATTTTAGTTAGCTGCTGTCGGGATAGATGGCGTAGCAGTTCTTTTTGTTGCCAAACTCACACTATCAGAATGAAAGGGGCTTAACTCAAAATTCTCGTTACTTATAATTTTGCTATAAACTGAACGTAAAAACATACTCTAAAACTCAGTGATGACAAAGATTATGAAATGTAATTGGGAAAGGCAGAGCTTATACATAGTCTCGGGAGCTATTTGTTTTTTTTTGCCCAACACTTTTTAAAGATTTTATTTCTTGCCCATTTGCCAGAAATTTCAATTTTTGAGGTCCCTTTCATTCTGAGGGTGCAATATTTGCTTCTTTAGTTTTTTTTCTTATGGCAGCATTGATGCCACTACACGTTAAGTCGTTGGTCCTGCGTCCGATTTCTCTCCGATAGTTTCAGATTGCCGTCCCATCGGATTATTATTGTAAGTAAAGGAACAGAGATTGTACCTATATTTGAGAACACACTTGTACTAAAATACCTTCGATTATTATTACTTTTTTATAAGAAAAACAAACAGCCATTTTAAACTTAAGAATTTAATGTCAAAATCGTATAAAAATAAATGACTGATAATGATTACATATGGCTACAAGCTAGGAATTAGTTTTAGCATTTTTAGATTAAAGTAGGTATTATTATTTATTTGTTTAAATTGAAAATTGTAGCTATTAGTATGGCAAAATTTATATTTATAGAATGATGCTATATAAAAAAACGTTACTTGTCAAATTTATGCGTTATATTTTTTTTTTTTGTCAAAATACGCTGCTGGAGTTAAGGAGGTCACAATTGTCAATAAAAGGCGATAGGTCAAAGTACCCTGTTACCCAAAAACTATACATAATACTAGTTGCTTAAAAACTACTCCGGGATTCTTGTAGGGCTGTATGATTTCGCTTCAAAGCCCCATACAGCCAGCTTATCGTCGACCCATTGTCTGAACAGCGGCACGTTAGTGTAGACAGCTGGGACGTCCTGCTGTGCACATCCTATGCCCCAGGCCACCAGACCTGTCAGCTTGTAGCGGCTGTTGCCGATAGGACACGCTAGAGGGGCGCCACCGTCGCCCTGGAAGAGAGAAGTGACAAAAGAGAAGTGAAGTGAAATGAAAAATATTGAGCTGCAAAGCGATTAGAAGCTCAAGGAAGCATAAGCAATAAATAATATAAGCTCGTGGCTAAATATAACGGCCACAAAGCTCGATCTTCTAGGTTAAGCAGCGCTTGTCAATGGATAGGTAACTTTCTTAACATACCGAGATTCTTCCGTGCCTCGGAAAGCAAGTTATATCGCTGGTTCCGGCTGTTATTTGTAGATCTTTGACTGTCGTTAAGAATAATGAGAAGTCAGAAAATCTGATACCTGTCTTGCCAAGTACCATGTTACCCAGTGAGTATTGTTCAAGTTAGTATTATCGTTCACTACACATTTACATGGACGTATGTAACTATTATGTATCTGTTTACCTGTATATTTAACACCTTTTTCTTTTTCCTGTTTTGTTCTCTTTTGTGCGCTTTTTGTTTATATTTATAGTTTGACATTTTTATATTTTCATTTTCATTTACTCTTGACATGAATGTTTACTTTTTAAAGTATTCTTTTTATTTCATTACAATTTCTTATTTTGACATGAATACCTACTTTGTAAAGTATCATTTTTTTTTGTTATTTTAATTTTATTCCCTATTGTGAATATGAGGACTATATGGGTTATTATTAGCATTTTCCCCTAACGTTGTCTGGCTGTTTGAGTATTTTTGTGGCCTACCCAAATGTCCTTTCATTGGCATTGTTCGTCGAGTTGTTGAGCTCCTTGTTGATTCTAAGTTGAGCTACTTTTCTCTGACCAAGGCTTGCACTGACTGGACAGGTCCACTCAAAACGGTGTGGTTCCTTCTTAAAAAGACCATTTCAGACACTGATCTGCATGGTCCTCATATAACGTATTGTGAATATGAGGACCATGTAGATCGCTACGTCGGGGGTTCATTCATTCATATTAGTCTGGCGGTTTGAGTTCCTTACGTGGCCTACCCAAATGTCCTTACTTTGGTATTGTTCGTCAAATCGTTGAGCTCCTTAAAGTTCTAAGTTTGAGCTACATGATAACTGACAAATGCTTGCACTGTTTGGACAGGTCCACTCAAATCTGTGTGGCACTTTCCTCAAAAGACCACTTCAGACACCAACCTACATGGTTCTCATATGATTTGACCAGTACAATTGTATGGACTTCAAAAGAGACCTTGACCTCTGAGTTTGTTTCGGTGTTTCTTCTCAGAGTAGTCAGCTAGGAAACACCGGCCTCATCTAGTTTTTATAACGGCCTAAAAAAGATTGACGTGTAAAAGTGTTTTTTACAACCTACTTACAAAAATAAATCATTTATCATTTACCTTACGAACTGATTTACATCCGTAAACTTCAACGTTAGGTTAACGAAACGTGCAGAAACTATAGGTGGCAGCACAGACGCGTCAATGTCAAGTATATTTTACTTATAAGTTTCAAATTTGCAACGCTAGATGGCACAGTCTACTTCATGCACGTTCCCCTAAACGGAGGGTGCAGGAAGCATAGGTGGCAGCACAGGTCAAACATTTACAACGTAAAAGTTTCAAATTTGCAACACTAGATGGCATAGTCTACGCCGTGCACGTTCTCTATCGAAATGCACACACAGTTTTTACAATCGTCTCCTCCACGCTAATGCTGACAATCTGATATTATCATGAAGTGGGCAGTGAATTCACCCAAATCAGGGTGTAATGACAGTTCACTTCAAGCTCAGACCAGCTTTTTTTCTTGATGGGAGATCATCAAATGACTTCTCCCGTTCTAGGCGAAGCGGAAGGGAGTGTCAGACGCTTACTGACTAAAACCCACCCGTGTTCCTCCTAATGCCCGCCGCGTTCCAGGGCCGTGGTGCCTCTTTCGATCAATAAGCACGATTCACCCAAGTTTTCACTGTGATATCATTACAGAATATACCAGCTGGTCATGTTTATGACTTTCCAAAAGGGCTACCGCAAAATCTTACCTGGCAAGTATCTTTCCCCGCCTCACCCCCCGCGCAAACGAAGCTATTATGCAGCTTGAAGTTGTGTCCCAGCCGGGTCCTCTTCAGCAGGGCGTTGCAGCGGCTGTACGGAACCATATCTTGCTCCACCTTCTTGAGGATGACAGCGTAACGGTTTGATTGACCTGGTAATATTGTTTTTTTTTTTAGATTCCTTAGCTGTTTCGTTGCAAAGAGTTTTAATTCCGCCTAGCCCGTTCGATCATCAGAGTATAAGACGTATTGGTACATCATTGACATCCCACTTTTGTTTTCTATGCATGGAAAATCATCAAATGACTTTTTACGCTCTGGACGAAGCGGAAGGGAGTGTCTCTCTCTTCAAGCGGAGGGACTCTTACTGATTAAAATCCGTGTTCCTCCAAATACGCTTTTCGTTCCAGCCCCTCTAGCCAAGTTGATAATCTGCAATCGTTAACGCTAGTCGAAAACGAATCAAATGTATGGGGATGAAATCATCTCAACGTTAAGTCAAGTGGTTAGAGCAAACGAGTAGAAAATTCGTAGCCAAGTATACATCGTTCAAAATGATAGAATGAATTGTCGTATCCTTTGTTAAAATGTTTAAAAGTAATGGTTAAAACATTTAAATAGAGTTTAAACTTTAACCTGTTTGACGTTTGTAGGAACGCTCGCCAGAGACTAAAGAATAGGTCGTTTTTCTATAGACATTGTAGAACGAGCGGCCGACTCTACCAACTTATCGTTTTCTACAGTTGCTGACACTGAGGCGTTAAAGATTGGAGAACGGAATTCGACACGAAACGGTTGTAACTTGGCTAGGGGGGCAGGGTCGCGGTGACTCTTTCGAACAAAATCCGCAACATCATGAAGAAATTGTTTGTACAAAATCTGCACAGACAAAGTCGCTGGCAAAGGGCCAGTAATCATATCTGGCTTGAAAAGAGATTACAAACAGACAGTTCTGGTCAGTTTTAGCTGATCTACTACCCACTTACCAAAATGACTCTTCCCCCATCCGTTAGCGACGCAGTTCTTGCTGCTGTCAAACACCTCCTCATAATCAGGCATGCAGATGACATTGATGTGTTCTGAGATTTGCAGCGGACTGTCCAGCTTCAGAAGAGCTATGTCGTTCTTCAAGCTTTTGGGCTGGAAGTCTGAAAGCATAGAGTGAATAATATTAATACCCGCGGTCCGGCAGGCGTTGTGTACGTGCCCAATAAGGAGGGTATGCTGTTATTAATTAGCAAAAAACCTTGTTTGTTTCCATCAGTGGTTTGCTGTTCATGTATTCAAATTCAAATTCAAAGCATTTATTTCAATTAAACCCTTTACAGGCACTTTTGAATTGTCAAGTCGAAAGAGGTGAAGCTATCTGCACGTTCCAAAGCGTAGATCTCTATGGAGAAGAACGTGCAAGAAACTCCACGGACACTCTTTTAAATCATGTTCTGTATTACATAACCTTGGTTACATCCTTGGTCGCTTCTACATATATGTGAGGACAGTGAAAAAATAATGGAAAATATAACAACAATTCAAAGTATAAAGATTAAAACAAGTCAGTGGCAGTTAAGAGGTGACCAGTCTCAACCGACGGCGCCCGTTCACGAACATGACGCGTGTATCGGCACCATTTAGCTCACTATTTGTTGACACATTACACACACATGCACAGGTGCGCAGTATTTTAAGGATAATTTGCTCCATCTTAATTTATGTATCTGTTTACTGTTTTAGAAAGAAAGAAAAAGAAGAAAGAAAAAGCTTTTATTTACCACAAACGACAGTTATTGTTCTAAACTAAACCTTAAACTTCCTTTTCTATTTGTATTCGATGATATTTAATTTTTTATATTGATTCAAATAATTAACCATCACACGTCCTATAGAGAACGTGCAGAAACTCTAGGTGGCAGCACAGACGCGTCAATGTCAAGTATATTACACTTATGAGTTTCAAATTTGCAACGCTAGATGGCACAGTCTACTTCGTGCACGTTCCCCTAAACGGAGGGTGCAGGAAGTATAACAGCACAGGTCAAATATTTACAACGTAAAAGTTTCAGATTTGCAACACTAGATGGCATGGTCTACGCCGTGCACGTTCCCTATAAAAGGTTAAATAGAAAACCAGCGTCGGACAGCGTCAGTCTGGCATATCGCTGAAATGGACCTTTTTAGTGCAGCCGTGAGACACTCACTAAGTTTTTGTCATACTTATATTTTTGTTTGTTTGTTATTTCCATTTAACGTGCGTGTTTTATGTGTGTGCTTAATAAATTTTATTCTTTCTTTCTTTTCTTTCAATATTTTTTGAAAATCAGACGGACGGACAAAATAGAATTATGACTTTAATAACTAGTAAATTGCCCAATTCGGGTATCCTCAGAGATCACTTACTTTCGTGAATAATGGTGCTTTCTACGCCTCTCTCTTCGTACGGGTAAATCTCTTTGATGGTCTGAGTATCCCATTCACCAGCTCTGATCTTCAGCGCTCCTGGACCGTACCTGAAAAATGCCATCCAAGATACAATTAGCTCTTTGGATTTTTTGGGAAGAGAGTTTAATATTAAGCGCAAGTTAAGCCGTTGGTCCTGAACTATTGCCTCTCATTTCTAGATCTTTGACATGTGATGTTGGGGGTCCAATGGGATTGTACAGAAGTAAATAACCACCTTGATTGAACTCCATTTAATAAGTGTAACACTAATTATAAAGTAATGCGCATTTCAGGTAAAGTACATAGTAAGCAGAATATTGAATATCACTATAAAGTAGTGCACACAATGGGTTAAGTCTACCTAAGGACTATACATACTAATTACATACACTTCAGGCAGTTGTGCGCCGGGTATAGAGAACGTACGGAAACTATAGGTGGCAGCACAGACGCGTCAATGTCAAGTATATTTTACTTATAAGTTTCAAATTTGTAACGCTAGATGGCACAGTGTACTTCGTGCATGTTCCCCTAAATGGAGGGTGCAGGAAGTATAGTTGGCAGCACAGGTCAAAAATTTACAACGTAAAAGTTTCAGATTTGCAACACTAGATGGCATAGTCCATGCCGTGCACGTTCCCTATACAGAATCATGAACATCATCAGTCACCAGTCTTGCCAAGTGTTACTAAACTGGGACCCAAGTCTGCTATTTTATAAGTTTGTCATTCCGACACGATCCCATTGTCATTTTTCTAAAAGTTCGTAATCTGCTAAATTCATAATGGTCTTTCATTGGTCGGTCAATGGTCTCGAAATACTTTTTGATAACCAAGCTATTAAAAGCAATGACTGCACAATGACGTTCTAATGGTAGGTCACTGATCAAAGGAACTGTCAAAATTCTAGCAGATTACCGCATACGTCTGTCATTCATTTGTGATTATGTACGAGATTACCATTCTATGCCATTTCTTTCAATGGAGTGTCAGTGGACAGTGGTTGACCATTGGAAAGTCATAGTGACGCTTTTATATTAGTATATTAACAAACTTGTCAAAATCGACCATTATGAAATCAATGATAGACCATTCTGACACTATTGTAATAGCAGACTTGAGGGCATGATAGGCAGTCGCTCCACTTGAAAATTCTGGTCTTCAGCTGCCTCCAGTTCGACTGGAAGCCGGCCCAAGCAGTTCGTAAATGCTAGGCAATTTACTTACTTCGCGGCGATATGAGCTCCAGTCATGACGACCTGAGGATGGATGAGCACGCCGACTCCAGCGTATGAGGAGTTACGGCTGTCCAACAGAGCGACCACCCAGGGGAACTCGCCGAATTGTGACTCTGCACCCTGGAATCAAGGAATATTGTAAGACCTTTATAACATCGTAATAAAGGTCGCCATCGGTGTACGAATTCAGTGAAGATCACGCTTTTTAAAGCATTTTGTCAGTCTTTCTACACCTGCAGCCTGTGGGTCGGTTATTCGCAGCGGGCACACAGTGACCTGCGTGTCCAATACAACAATGCGCTCAGGGTACTGTTGGGGCTGCCGTGGTAATGCAGTGCATCAGGAATGTTTGCTGTGGCGCGGGTTGATGGCTTTGCCGCTATAATTACAAAAAGATGCGCCTCCCTACTCACTCGCATTCGCGGTAGCACCAACAGTATACTACGTGTTTTTAGATAGGTGGGATTCTCCCATGCTGCAAAGGTGGGTGCAGCTTCATATGGTAGTGTAGTGTAATTTATTATTTAAGTATATTGTTACGAACATATGGACCTAGTCTGAATTAAATGTTTATTATTATTGTTAATAATGTGTAGTTTGTATCACCCTCTCGTAAGGATGCGAATTATCTAAGTATGTTGTGGAAACCATATTAGAAATGGAAACTTTTTGAAGGATGGTATATCATCAAATGACATCTTCCGCTCTGGGCGGAGCGGAAAGGTGTGCCAGATTCTTACTGACTAACACACATCCGTGTTCCTCATAAGGCCCTTGCGTTTCAGAACCGCGGTTACTCTCTTGAACAAATTCCTGCACTATGGCAGGAACTAGCCCCAACTTATATGCTGACATCTCTTTGAGGCGCGCGTGGAACACGACGCGCCGTCGACCCGGGCCTGGTTGCTATCGGACGGCGAGCCATCCATAGCTCGCCATCCACAGGCCCGCGTCTACGGTTTAGATACAGGAACCCTTGAGTAAAGACATAGAGATCCTTTGGAAAAGCTTGTAACTTTTATTATTCTAAAAATGTTAGAATCATGGCGCCTTAAAGAGCTGTCAGCAAAGAAGACGGGGCCCTATAAGGTAGGGGCCCTACTAGGGTTGCGGAATTTGTTCGAAAGAGTCACCGCGGCCCTGGAACGCAAGGGCACAAGAAGGATCACGGGTGGGTTTTATTCAGTAAGAGTCTGACACTCCCTTCCGCCCCGCCTAGAGCGGGAGAAATCATTTGATGATTTCCCATCCAGAAAAAAAGGGGTTCTTATATCTCAGTAAATCTACTCATAAACTCACAGTTCCACCAGTAATAGTGACCCCCAAACCCTGTGGGTTCCTGTACCCGCATCCCTTGACCTTCGTTGGGTCAGGCTGGGGCTTCGGCTTCGGCTTGGGCACCTCCGAGGGATCCTTGGGGATGGCGCAGCAGACTTCCACGCTCTCCTGGCACTGACGATCGATTGTGTTGTCTTCTTCTCCAAACCTGTGGAGATGGAACAAGATTTGTGTGTAGCAGGGGTGTTAAGCAGCGGGCTTTTGGATGGCGAGCTATGGGTGGCTCGCCGTCCGATAGCAACCAAGCTCGAGTCGACGGCGCGTCGTGTTCCACGCGCGCCTCAAAGAGCCGTCAGCAAAGAAGACGGGGCCCCATAGGGTCAGTGCCTGCTAGGGTTGCGGAATTTGTTCGAAAGAGTCACCGAACGCAAAGGGCACAAGAAGGATCACGGGTGGGTTTTAGTCAGTAAGAGTCTGACACTCCCTTCCGCTCCGCCCAGAGCGGGTAGAATCCATTTGATGATTTCCCATCCAAAAAAAAAGTGGTGTTAAGCAGCCATAAATGTAACCGAAACTGATATAAAAGTTTCAGATAATTTCGGATAGGAGCGGAGTTCAATTAAGGCGCTTTATCTTTATAATTTTTTTTTTATGATTTGGAATGACAAAAAATACGTACCTATGTATCCATTTTTTTTTTTAATCTAACGGACAGACAAAATAGAATTATGACTTTTATATGTAGTAAAATACCCAATAGTTTTTGACAGATCGCTGACTAGATATGTATGATGGCTGCCGTTACTTATATTGATAAGTACGAGAATTGTCTCTTATTGTTCGTTCCTTCCCGACTTTTGCCTAACGAGCCAGCCCGCGCCGCTGAGCCATTAGCATCAAATTCCCTAAATAATATCAACCTGACCCAGCCTCCCCAAATGACGCCGCCAAGCCGAAGCCCGTGTGCCACAAGGGACGCCCTTAGCGAGCGGTCATTTAGCTTGTAAGTTTAGTTTTTAGCTCTGGCCACGAGCCTTAAATTCATTTGAGGCCACCACAGTATAGTCCGGCTAAGCAGCAGCCTTAGTGTGCTGAAATGCGAGTGGGCCCATCAAAAAAACTTTTTACAAAAAATACAACCGACTTCTAAACAAAAAAACCAAAAAGTACAAAATAACTTTAATTTTGGAACTCGGTGTTTTGGTTGCTTTTTTGTTTTTGAACACACCGACTTCCGAAATTAAAGTTATTTTGTACTTTTTGGGTTTTTTGTTTAGAAGTCGGTTGTATTTTTTGTAAAAAGTTTTTTTTTATTTTTCACTTTTTAGTGGTTCAATCCCAGCTAAACATCACAGCGTACGTGGTATAAATTGGTGTAAACAATAAACAAACATGCGATTTCAGCTATCCCGACAGATTTGCTATCATTTATTGAAATTAACAAAAAACCGCTTGTTCGATTTCAATAAAATTTTCATGGGACCATTTGGGAAGTTTCCAAAAAAAAAAATTTTTTCAAATCGGCTGGCAAGCGACGGAGTTATGAGCGAACAAACATTAAAAAAAAAATACAAACATCCGAATTGGGAACCTCCTTCTTTTTTAGAAGTCGGTTAAAAAGAAAATCTTATTGCTCGTCATTAGTACTTACCTGATATCCAAAACGCCCCATCCAGTAACGCTAGCGTTATTCACATCAACCCCCACGTTGTTAGCGTCACATAAGTAGTAGGGGACACACTGACAGTTCTGACCATTCTTGTCAACGAATGTGGATGTACCTTCTGTTGGCTTTACCGTTATCTGGAAAAGATGTTAAAAGGAAATTAATATTTGAAGTAGTGGACGGTACCCGAGCGTTAAGGAGGGCATTCACTAGACTTGATTTGCCCGTGTCTGCCCAAGTTCACTACAGACTGTTAATAAATTTGAAGTTTATTTCCTCCACTCGACAAAAGAAATACTCTTTACTGTCCACCATACAACTATTACATTAGCAGCTTTAAAATAGAAATGGTTTGTCCGTGGTATTTTTTTTTTTATTTTATCAAGAATTATAGCTTTTTTGACATGGATCTTTTTTGTCTGTTGTCTAGACTGACTGATTCCACTGTAATGGAGGAAGAATATTATATGGGAATATGTGGTGGACGCGTTGGCGCAGTGGTTTAGCAATTGGCTGCTGCGCTATGTGTCTCAGACTTGATTCCCGCACGGAACAAATATTAATATGGCTTACACATAGTTGTTCCGGGTCTGACTGTAAACGCACAGTCGCACATTAAAAAAGAAAGCTTTGAGAGGACTCAAATATCGCGGTCCTATAGCGATCATCGTTGTCCGGTAATTTCCGTACAAAATTAATGCGATGAACTCTTTCGCATCTTCTTCTATCGAAAAGCCATATTGAATGGTGTTCCGTATGCTAAGGCCAAACACACATTGGACAGATCTGGCACGTCTGACGTATGACACTCGGGCATGCCCATGACCGCGGGCAAATCGGTCTAGTGAATAGTCTTCTTTATGTGAAGTTACGAGATTCTGAAAGTCGAAGTTTTTTAACGGTCGGGTACTGTATATTTATGTGATGAATCATGCAGCCCAGTGCTTCTGATTTAAATTTAATATTTGTAACCCATAGCCAATATATCTATGATTGCTGAAATACCACGTGGGTTCTATAAAATCCCGATTGAAAATTGCCAACCATGCAAAAATTTATTTTTGAGTAAGATAAAAGCCATAAACTGCCAATGGATGATGTCATGGGTGTGTATGATTGGCAAATCTGTAAAAATGTGTTCCATAAAAAGCACAGCGTGAAATTCTAAGGAATAAACATTTTTTGAAGTCGCAACATGCCAAAAAATCGATGACTTATGGCCACGCATATTAAAGCATGCCATGATTGGCGTCCATGACCATAAAACATCACAAAAGTGATTCACCTGAAAGGAATACTTGTACGAACAAAAACAAAAAAAAAATGAAAACGTGCTATGGAAAACAAAATAAAAATAGAAACGCCTTTTTCAAATTCAATAAAAACTTACCACCAATTTCAGGAACGTATATCAATATTAGCAAAATTTTATTTCAGTAAACTACTTGCATTAAAGTGATTGATTGAAAGATTTGTCTATAGCTAATCAAAGCAGCTGCTTAGGATATTTTGCGTAAATATGCACTACCCTGAGGTCGACTGGTAGAAAATGCCTAAAATGGCATAAGTTCGCGTTTGTTCAGTTTTTTTAGTAGTGCATAAAATTTTAATAAATAAATACCTATGTTTAATAACGACAGAAAATTGTTTCACATTTGGAACGCGTTTGCTATGTGTCGTACTTACTTATCTACAAACGAGACATCGTTAAATTATTTGTGATGAATCAAAGAAGTGAAGGTTTATATTAGACGTTTATTTAGGTCTGGTTTTTTCATCCGTAGTAAAGTCAACAAACGGTAAATAATATGGTTATCTAGATTTTTATTACTTTTTAATTAAATAACTTTTAAATAAGTTTTTAGCAAAAAACGACTACCTAGTTAATACCTAACAATTAATCTAAAAACGCATTTTAACAAATTGTATACTACAGTTTCAACAATTGGTTGAGATACAAAATATCGACCTTATTTATACATTTTCCCAATTATATTTAAGTCCCATATAAGGCACGCCTATTACCATCAACATAACACTCAAATATTTTTCGATACAGGGTGGTTGATAAATTGAATGCGGTCTTTAAAATGACAAGTTCGAGAAAAAAATATTATCCCCAAGTTATTACAAAGACACAAACTTACGATGAAGAATAATGTAAATAATAATAAAAAAACAACGGAATTGGCCATAGACCGAACAAGGAACTTCAAATTAAACATCAAGTTACCTACCGTTTCTGGATAAATCTAATATTTTCCTTATTAACAATGTAACGATTAAGCTGCATAATCTTTTAGACATAGACGAGGAATCAGATACAATAGACAGGTTTATGTAGTTTAGCGAATATTTTAATTCAGATGACATCAGCCGATTCCGATCGACCTCTAGTTGTTGTACTTGAGGAATTCCCCAGAATTTCCAAGCCAGTTTACCAACCTATCAGAATAATGTCAAGGTACATATGTAGCTTGAGATATTACCACATCAGTTCATGCATTACTTGCGAGTTTTTCCTCATGCAGAAAGTTTTAATCATTCATTCATTCACACACGACTGAGAGCAGTGGTGGCCAAGTGGTAACGCCCCCGACTTAGTCGCGAGTTCAAACCTAGCCAGGCACATTACTTTGTGTAATTAATTTCATCAGCACTGCTCTCAAAACGGTGAAGGAAAACATCGTGAGGAAACCGGCATGTCCACCAAAAATTCGAAGACTTGTGACGTTCACCAACCCGCACTGGGCCCGCGTGCTGGATTACGGCCCATTCCCTCTCCTAGAGAGGAGGCCTGTGTCCCAGCAGTAGGAACGTTAAAAGGCTGATTATGCTTATTGGTACACACAGCCATTGTATTTTATTCTTCATGGTCTTCAATGACACATAGAGATCACTTAAAAAATAAATCTGAATTTACGAGCAGATAAGTCTGAAAATAATATGAACCCACATTGATTGAGTCAGGCGTTACTTTGCGGAAATCCATTTTAATTTTGAAAATGAAAATAATATATCTAGTTTTAATTTCCGCGAATATTAGTGGGTTGCAGGTATGCACCTCCCTCCCGCCCGCTTTATTATGCACATGCAAGATTACAAGGCAAATGCAAGGATTTTAAGCACATGCAGGAAGGCAAAGCAAAACCCAACACCATTACCGACACGTGTTTCGCCTCTCCACGAGGCATCCTCAGGGGACGTGTTGACTCGCTGACCGTTGAGTTGCGACTGAGAATTTAGTACAAGGCACCCCCCTTTTATACACTGCCACCGTTGGTTATTTGTGTACAACTACCCACAAACATTCGCAGCAAAGGGGAAGAAACCAAATTCGTCTGGTCATTCAACAGTGCAAAATTATTATTATTACTATGTTTAAAAATCTCTAATTGTTCCAAAACACACAGCCGGAAACCCTTATCACAAATATGTAGTATATTAAAACTATTGTTGTCGCGCAAAGAATGGCCGGTATCTATTAGATGTTTCGCGAAATTCGATTTGTCCGAATGGCCATTTCTATACGCGGCAACATGTTCCCCATACCTTATGTCAAAGTTACGGCCCGTCTGACCCACATACACCCCGTTGCATTCATCACAGACCAGCCTATACACCCCAGACTTTTTACTATTTTCTAAAACATCTTTTCCGTTACAAACACGGCGTATATTCTGGTCCGTTCTGAACGCTAGGTACATAAACGTTGTTTTTTCTAAGTAAATTACTAATCCTATCTGAAATGGGGCCCATATAGGTCAGACTGGCCATCTATTAATATTAGTACGCGGACATGCATATAATAGTGAACGAACCCTTTCTTTCTGCTTTTTACTAATTAAACTGTCTACCATTGACTTTGAGTAACCGTTAGAAATTGCGATCTGGTAAATAATATTAAGTTCTTTTACATAATTTTCTGCTGAAAGGGGGAGGGCAAATAATCTATGAATATAGCTGCGGAAGGCGGCTAATTTATGTTGAAGAGGGTGACAAGAAGAGGCTGGTATTGTCGTGTCAGTGTGTGTCGGCTTACGATAAATTTGGAAATCCAAGTTACTATTGTGTTTTGTGATAGTCAAATCCAAAAAGTTAAGGGAGTTCTGGGACTCTAATTCTAATTTAATTTTTGGGTGAGTTTTATTTAGTTTTTTTACAAAAAGGTCTATTTGTCGAACGGTACCATTCCAGCAGATAACTATGTCATCTACATATCTATAATAAAACAGAATATTAGGTTCGTTCACTATATGTTTACATTCAAAGTTATCCATAAAAACCTCCGCCATTAGTGGACTTAAAGGCGACCCCATAGCCAACCCTTCCTTTTGAATATAATATTGGTTATTAAATCTAAAATAATTTTGTCTCATGCAAATACTAGTGAGGTTAAGTAAATCCGCAATTTCCCCAGGATGTAACCGTTGCTTCTCAAATTGGATACCCAGAATACGTAAACAATCATCGATTGGAACATTCGTGAATAAGCTGTCAACGTCTAAGGATAACAACTTTGCATTGGAAGGAATTTGGATATTTTTTACTTTTTCAATTAAATCTAAACTGTTCTTTAAACTATATTTGGGCTTAAAAGAAGATCTACTTCTCAACAAAGTGTTGAGACGTTTAGCTAAATTGTACGCTGGGGCACCAATGTAAGAAACAACTGGACGTACAGGCATGTTATCTTTATGGGTCTTGGGTAGACCATACAACAAAGGAGCCCTCGGACACAAGGTTTTTTAATTGGTCTTTTGATATGTATGACGTGTTTTTAATGGCATCCTTTATCTCGAGGGCAAACCTCCTTGTAGGATCCGCACCAAGACGTTCAAAATCCTCCCCCAGGATGATGTCGTTAACTTTTTGAGTATAGGCAGATTTTTCCAAAATGACGACAGAATTTCCCTTATCAGCCTTTGTTAATATTAAATCATTCTGGTTAATACGGTCCTGAATTGACCGATAAAGATGAATCTCGGTTAAATTTTGATTGGGAGGGGATGTGAAAACTCTCTTAATGTGAGTTGCCACTTGTTGTTTAACGACATCATCCTGTTTTCCTTTAAAACAAGCTATCTCGGTGTCCACCACACATGTACTGAACAGCTGCTATTTTTTCACGATTTTGGGATTAATCCCATATTAAAAGTTGTTCATAATGATGAGTACAATGCCCCCTTAAGAGATATTGCGTTTAATCTGTTTCACGTTGTACAATTAATCGCACAATTATGCCCCACAATATTATTATAACAGATTATATTTAGTCCGTCAGCTAGATTATCGAAAAATAGTGGACACATAATTATATGCTTTATTAAGTCTATAAAAATTGACGAAGATAAAAATCGTCGAAGATCAGGAGTGGCTTGTGACGTCATCTATCTATCTGCCTAACCTTTTCCCAACTATATTGGGGTCGGCTTCCAGTCATACCTGATTCAGCTGAATACCAGTATATACTTAACGTGGAGCGGCTGCCTACCAGACCTCCACAACCCATTAATTGGGGAACACGGTACTTCTTGGCAGGACTGGTGCCAATATTTTTTGGAAATCTATCTGACGGACTAATTAGATCTTTTTAGCCAAATACCCTATTGAACTTGCATGCAAGTTGCTTGCAGGTGGGTTCGCGGTCTAAGAAAAAATAATGTTCACCCCAAAATACATAGTTCCCTTCAAACTCACATCTTCATATTTTCCCTTCGAAGACTTTTCTTTTGGTTTTGGTGTAGTTCCAAAGATATCAATTAGGACTGACGGATCAATGACAGTACCATCCACATTTACATTTCTCGTGCCTGAAGATTTTGAATTCCTGTCTTCATAGCCTTGCCTTGAAGAGTTTTGCGTTGGTGGAGCCCCGAAGACATCTACCAGAATCGAAGGTTTTATCGTGGGGACTGTTTCGTCTGACCTGGTGCCTTGTGGAAGCTCCTTAGTAGTGTTGTTCTCCTGTGTTTGTCTTGAGGATTTAGATGTTGGCGGAGTTCCAAAAACATCAACCAGAAGCGAGGGTTTGATTGTAGGGATCCCGTCTACCTTAACGTTTCTCGTTCCTTGAGAGTTCCTTATCGAGTTCGTAGCCTCGTACATCTGTCTCGAAGATTTTTGCTTTGGTGGAGTCCCAAATACCTCAGTCAGTACTGAGGGTTTAATTGTTGGTTGATTTTCAGCGTTCACGTATCTTGTGCTTCGGGGAACCTATTTAAGGTTATTGTAAGTACACTGATTCAAAGATTCAAGATTCAAAGCATTTATTTCAAATATTAACAGGCACTTTTGAATTGTCAAGGTCGGTCAGTCACACATGGAGCTATTTGCACGTTCGAAAGCGTAGATCTCTATGGAGAAGAACGTGCAAGAAACTCCACGGACACTCTTTTCTAGCTGACCCGCGCAACTTTGTCTGCTTCACATAAGAGAGAAAAAATACCATTTTTGTATGTTTCATTGATGCTCTGCTCATACGTATCGTAGCAGTAGTTAGTATTAGTAATCGTCTTATGTGATGTTGCCTTCCTCAATAAAAGGACTATCTAACACTGAAATAATTTTAAAATCCGACCCAGTACCTAAGATTAGCGCGCGCAATTAAACAAACTATTCTTTTCTCATTCATTATGAGAATAGTTATTGCCATGGTTAATAAATGTGAGCCTAGCAGCAAAACTGGAGTGGGGCTGACCGTTTAATGTACCTACGACTCACTGAGTAGGTTTACTTATGAAGGTAAAGTTACAAAGACTTCAACTATGAATCCAGAGAAGGATAAGAACATCCTTAAAGGAAAGTTTTTGATAATTTCTGGAATTGAAACAGGAGGAAAACCCAAAGGAAAGCTTACATATTGTTGCGCGCCACAATTAAACAACGAAGATGGTTGCATTCGGTACTACTTGCGCCATCTAGTATCGAGTAGCAGAACTAAAAAAGCCAGGAACCTTCGAGATTTTTCTATGCTAGAACATTCTAGAATTCTCGGACCCTAGTCAGTCGCGACCGATATGTACGCGAACTTTCGGGAACTTTCTACAATGGAAGGTTCTGGAAATACTCGGTGTACCGACCGGGTCAGTATTGGATTTGCGATACAAGTAATTACTTCGAGAGCGATCTTCGAATGCGAACTCAAGTGATTAATAGTGCGATTGTGTTTTGTAATTAGTGAGTTTTTAGTGTAATTAATGTTGAGTAATTAAAGTGTCATTTGTCGTTATTTAATCGGCTGATTTTATTATACCGAACCCGAAGCTCGTAACAATATGCTCGTTTAGTTAACCAAGTCAAATCATTTATTTCAATAAAGCCATTACGGCATTAACTTTTGAACATCATCATTTACAGTTAGAATAATATTTGTATATAAAAATAATAAAGTGACTTCAGTGTCCATTCACAAAGGTACATTCTTATGGAGAAGAACGGACAAGAAAGTCCATAATCCTAATCTTGAACGTTAATATACCTACATTTATAAAATTTACTGTGCAGTTTTACTTCGTTTTTATTAAATTAATTCGACGCTTTATTTAGACCATTCAAAAGCATTACTTTTAAATTATTCTAATAGTGATTAAATTGTGTTCGATTCGAAACTTCCAAACGTTATTTTATTTGTTTTGATTTTACTACGCCATTATTATTTTGAAAACAAAATAAATTATGTTTAGCAATTCTTCGGACTTTACCAACTCGTACCTACAGCCTTAAGTAATGAACGAATTTAAGCAACAATAAATGAGAAGATCATCCGCAAAAGGCTTAAAGAAGGCAAAGGCTTATTCTCTGTCCGAGGTAAAAGCCAGCCCTTGGGTCTCGCGAAGATTCAAAGCCAAGCTACGATGATGGATCTAGAAACATGGATACTGTCGAAGCAAAACAGGAAAAGATAGGAAGCTGTTGATGGTGATCAAGGCCTCAAGTCTGCTATTACGTAGGTCACTCGATATTTTTTGTCGTTCTACTTCTAAATTTTGTTGTTTTTCAAAGTGGCTACCGTCACTTAAGACACACTTATTCATGCGTTCAAAACACTCACTAAACCAGAAATTCCATTTATCTTCGGGGATAGAAGTACAGATTTCTTCCCAAGCAGTCAAAATCTCTTTGTTTGAAGAAAACTTGCATCCTTTTAGTTGATTCTTTACATATAGAAAGAGGGTGAAAGCACAGGGCGCTAGATCGGGACTGTAGGCTGGGTGATCTGATAGTCCAATACCGGAAGACGCCAGAAATTCAGCAGTTTTTTGAGCGGGATGAGCCGGTGCGTTGTCACGGGGAAGCAGCCATGAGCGCAGTTGGCTTTTTGGTCGCAATTATTTAAGTGTTTGCATTAGTGGGATCAAGCACGATTGATCATACCATTCAGCAGTAACACAGCGTTGCGTATCTAAAGGAATGGTCTTTATTATACCACGACGGCCAAAAAAAAAAACAACATTTTTTTTTGGACTGAACGTGACTTCGTAGGCATCGTTGGGTTATCTTCTTTTTCAAAAATCCATAGACGACTTTGAGACTTTCTTGGAAGGTCATAATAATATATCCAAGTTTCATCTCCTGTCACAATTGCCTCAGAAGAATGCCCTGATCTAAATTTGTTAAGCATCATTTTGCACCATTCTACACGCCAGTTTGTTTGATCGTCAGTCAGTCGGTGCGGGATAAAAAGTGTAAAAACTTTATGTACATGCAAATGTTCATGTAATATGTTATTTACGGCCCATGCAGAAATGGCGAGGACTTTCTCAATTTGCTTGCATGTGATTCTGCCGTTCTCTTTGATCAGTTTTTCAACAGGAGCTACTGTTTCGGGGGTCATCACCTCACTCGGCCTTCCCGGACGCGGATCGTCTTCCAGATCAAAAAGGCCTCTTTCGAACTGTTAATACCATCGCTCGACAGTCCTGAGGGATGGTGAAGTATCGCCCAATACACGTTGCATTTCTTCGTGGCATTGTTTCTGAGACAGGTCACGTCGAAAATCGTAATAAATAATTGCGCGAACTTGAGAGCTCGTAAGAGATGCCATACTTACACTTTCACACGTGTTATCTCAATAACTATTAGACGGCGACTGACAAGTTTCGACCTGACAACATGTGTACGCATGCGCTATAAGTAGGTATCAAAAGAAATTAATAGCTTGTAAAAATTGTGCTAAACGACAATATATACCGAGTGACCTACGTACAATAGTGTCAGAATGGTCTATTATTGACTTCATAATGGTTGATTTTTACAAGTTTGTGACGCTGGGTCACAAGATGAGAGGTTTTCCTACCTCCCAACTCGTCTACAGTGAGTAGGATGGTAGTAGTGGAATAATAAAACTTAATTGGTGACTTGATTGTTTATTATTTTATAGTAAGACAAAAGAAACCCGGGTTTCTACTCATATAAAAGCGTCTCTATGACTTTCCAACGGTTAACCACTGACACTCCTTTGAAAGAAATGGCTTAGAATGGTAATCTCGTACATAATGACAAATGAATTACAGACGTATGCGGTAGTCTGCTAAAATTTTGACAGTTCCTTTAATCAGTGACCTACCATTAAAACGTCATTGTGCAGTCATTGCTTTTAATAGCTCGGTTATCAAAAAGTATTACGAGACCATTGACCGACCAATGATCGACCATTATGAATTTAGCAAATTACGAACTTTTTGCATAATGACAATGGGATCGTGTTGGAATGACTAATTTATAAAAATAGCAGACTTGGGGCCCTGTTGGATAAAAGAAGGCAAACGTCTTATACGTGGTCCTAAAGTAAAGTGATCGCCGCACGAATACGCGATCGTCGCGTTCATTTATACGGTAAACCCGATCGCGTCCCCGTGCCGGCAACGGGGGCCTTCGGCTTTAACGCGACGATCGCGTTTTCGTTTGGCAATGATCCCTTTATATTAGGATCACGCCATTACGTTTACCGTTTGTGCGGATGGTAAATCTTGTGGATATACCACGTCATTTTTTATCATCGCCTCGTTTTTCAGGCGTTATATAAAGGTATCATTCAAAGACTCGATTAATGCAAATATAGATATTATTTGACATAGAAAAAAACACTCAGCTGTTCAATTTTCATGTTGTACAAAAGAGGTTAAAGTCACAGTCTTTAAGGTGTACTGCCAATTCTACCTCACAAATTCTCAACTCCTCATTCACCACACGCACACACATAAACGGGCTGTCGTTCAAATGATCACTTGTCCCACTTCTGACCTTCTGATGTAACTCTTGATTTATAAGCTTGCGTGGGAATCCTGGTACCCATAACACAAGTTAAATCTTTCCTTGGGTACCAGAATTCAATACAAACTGACACGATTGTTACACTCCAATATGTCTTTGCTCTTGTTACATAATAGTTGTTCTTAAGTGTTTGATTGTACAACATTTTTAGTCTAATAAACAATTTATTTATTATTTATTTAATCTCGTGCGCCCTATGGGTTGATTAAATGTGTCCAATATAATACCGTCTTCAGAGTAATGTTGGGGCTACCGCGCTTTTGCAGTGCGTCGAAGATGTTCGCGGAGTGTGGCGTGTCCGATTTTTACGCTATTATGCGCACACGAATAGCATCCCTGATGCGGCGAGTGCGCGATAGCTCCAACAGCTTGGTGGCGACTGTGGCCAGCAGGGAAGATAGCCCACTGATGTGGCACTGTATGACGACATGCCGTGCGTCATTCAGTTACATTAAATAGGACCGTTTCTTGTATCTATGTTTATATATTTTTAACAGACTTCCAAAAAAGGAGGAGGTTTTCAAGCCGATTGTAGTTTGTGTGTGTGTGTTGCCTCATAACTTTGTACTGGGTGACCCGATTTTCATGATTCTTTTTGTATTCGAAAGCTGGTGCTTGTCGTGATGGTCTTAAATTTGATTGGGATTTGACCACTAGTATTTGAGTTATCCCTAATAATACGTGGCTTAGACTAAATTGATGATGTTCTCATTCCCTGTTATCGATTTAAAATGAAATAATAAAATTGTATACGACGGTTTGGAAGAGCATCTTAGTATTTCAAGGTGGTCCCTTTCTAGTTTGGTGAAGATCTGATGAAGAACAGAGATAGGAAATGGAACTCTTCAATATATTATAGCAAATCTTTCGAGATTGCTGAAATCGCATGTTTTTTTATTGTTTACACCAGTTTAAGTATACCAAGTTATTTTGTTTAAAAGTTTTTAAATTTCTGATTGTTTGTGTGTGTCTGTGTAAGCAGTTTGTGATATTTTTGAGCTAGTCTGAAACTAAATGTATAATTATTATAACTCGACAAAGTATAATGAGCGGCATATTTTATTTCTTTTTTGAGAGCAGATATTCGCATCAATCGTGCCATTGATTAACGCCTGGAAGAACTTTTGTACGGTGATAAAAATAAACGCAGCATTCAGAAGGGATAATGAGGATTAAAAACGCATCAGGATCCAAAGGTACTCCCTTAAACTCACTTCTTCGACTGGAGTTCCACCACGATTGGGAGTCTTTGGTTTGCCGAATAGCTTCTCCAGCACCGAAGGGTCTATAGTGGGGCTGACCTGGTCAAAAATGACTTACTGAGTAGCAGTGGCGTGCAGTGGTTCGAGTTAGGGTAGGCCAGAGAAAATGTCCAAATAAATTTGAAAAAATAACCACATTATTCAGGGTTGTTTTTTAATAATAATAATATATCTTTATTTCAGACATACGTCCATACATTTTTAACAAATGAATCGTTAGTAAGGTTGTTAGTAGAACACATAAAAATACAAATAACATAATCACATAACACTCATAATCTTCTCACACAACCAGCTGATCGAGTGATATTTTTACAGTTAAACGTTGCTAGGTATGTCTTCTTAATTTTCGTACGATTCCGAGATGCATTTCCATTCAAAATCCTAATGTCTGTCCGATACTTAAAATGTATAAATCGTCTGAAAGCAATACCTTCCGGCCACAAGTTGTCATCTAAAAATGTAACTTGAATGCGTTATATTGTCTTTCAGCCTTCATATTATTTTTTTCTAAAGTCACCACTTCGTTAACTTTAGTTTTTACATATAAGTCACATATATCCTCTTCTGTGGTTTCTTTTTTTCTTTAATAAAATTTTAGTTTTTTTTAATTGCCTATTTAAAAAAAAGACCACATTAATTTCAACCCTGAATAATGTGGTGTGTTTTTTTTTTTGACATTATTTTCTGGCCTACCCAACTCGAACCACTGCACGCCACTGCTGAGTAGCTGATAAAGATTCATGTCGCTGGTTTGCAAAAGATTTTACTGTTACTGGCTCCGTAACTATAGATGAACAGGAATATACGTTACTAGCAGCGCGCCGCGGTTTCACCCGCGTAGTTCCCGTTTCCGTGGGAATACGGAGATAAAATATAGCCTATGTTACTCAGGGTGAATGTAGCTTTCTAATGGTGAAAGAATTTTTGAAATCGGTCTAGTAGTTTTTGAGTTTATTCGTTACATACAAAAATACAAATCTTTTCTCTTTATAATATTAGTATAGATATAACTACTGTTGCGCGCCAGAATTAAGTTAGGATGATAGCGGCATTCGGTACCACTAGCGCCATCTAGTATCGAGTAACAGAACTATTGAAGTCAAGGACCTTCGAGATTTTTCTATGCTAGAATACTCGGACCTTAGTCGGTCGCGACCGATATGTACGCGAACTTTCTGGAGTTCTACTCGGCGCTCTATATAAGGCCGGCGCATGTACCGACCGAGTCAGTATTGGAATTGCGATACAAGTGATAACTTCGAGAGCGATCTTCGACTGCGAACTCAAGTGATTAATAGTGCGATTGTGTTTTGTTATTAGTGAGTTATAGTGTAATTAGTGTTGAGTAAATTAAAGTGTCATCTTTGTTTATTTAATCGGCTGATTTTATTGTAACAAACCTGAAGCTCGTAACAATTGGTGTCAGAAGAGTGGATTTAAAAGATGCCGATTCTACCGAAGGACGACACGGAGGGTATCCGTACCCGTAGTCAACGCCAGCAAGAGACAGACCAGAGGCGTTTTGGAAGTGCAACGCCGCAGGCTACGGAGAGACAGCTGGCGACTTTAGAGGCCGGCCCGTCCACCGCCGCTCCAGCATCATCATCAGCACCAGACTTTGCTGCTCTGATGCTGATGCTGCAGGAGCAGGCCCGCCGCCAGGAGGAACAGGTCCGCCGACAAGAGGAACAGGCCCGTCGTTTAGAAGAGCAGCTGCAGCGTGATAAAGAGGAGCAGGCCCGCCGCCAGGAGGAACAGGCCCGTCGTTTGGAAGAGCAGCTGCAGCGTGACAAGGAGGAACAGGCCCGCCGCCAGGAGGAACAGACCCGTCGGTTGGAAGAACAGTTCCAACGTGACAAGGAGGAGCAGGCGCGCCGCCAAGAAGAACAGATGTTCCTCATGAAGGATCTGCATGCCACTTTCGGCAAAGAAATTAAGGTTGTAAAGGAAAAGGTGGTTCAGCACGAGAACCGCCTGACGGAAGCTGAAACACGAATCGACCAAATTAATCATCGGGTTGACAACGTGATTGTTGACGTGAGGAAAACGCTGGACAACCTTAAAGTTGGAGATGGAATTGCAGCCTCAGCTACTACACCTTCTCTACGTGGATTCAAAGTGCCGCCGTTCGATGGAACGTCTTCCTGGTCGGCATACAAAATGCAATTTGAGGCTGTTATGAAGGCGAACGGGTGGAGTAAGGACCAGGCCATGACTGCTCTCACCCTAGGCCTCCGCGACCAGGCCCTCACTATCCTGGAAGCCCTCGGTAACGAGGTGACTTACGAGCAGCTCCTTGAGGCACTGGAAGCTAGGTATGGCGACGCTCATCTGGAACACGTGTTTCGTGCGCAGCTAAAGAATCGCGTGCAACGCAGCGGTGAAAACCTGCAGCAGTGGGCCCTTGAGGTGGAGAAGCTGGTCCGAAAAGCATACCAGTCTGTACCTGCGCTCATTCAAGGGAACCTGGTGCAGGCATTCATTGACGGCATCCGCGACCTTGAGGTCAGAGCTGCTGTGAGGCTCGGTCATCACGGGACGCTCAAGGACGCCTTGGCTCATGCACTAGAGGTGGAAGCTGCGCGGCAGGATTATCGTTCCCATCGCGTCAGGGAGGTTGCAGCGGCTACAGTTCGCGACCGTTTTAAAGGATACAGCCCTCGATGCTATGGTTGTGGGGAAAGGGGCCACCTACGGTCCGGTTGCCCTAGGCGAACTTCAGAAGGAGAAGCTGTGCGGCAGAACCATTATTCCCACTACGGCAAGGAGGTTGCAGCAGCTGCAGTTCGTGACCATTATAAAGGGCGCAGCCCTAGATGCTACGGCTGTGGTGAAAGGGGCCACTTGAGACCCAGTTGCCCTAAGCGAACTGCTCAAAGGGCAGATAGCCGACCTCTAGCAGGTAGAGCGGCTGACAATCGCGGACAGCGGTTGGAAGATTACGACTTGGTGGTCGAACCTCGCAGCGGGAAATCTCATGGCAACGCAGATGCATTATCAATAAGACCTTGCCCTGAAGACTGCAAGCATTGTACTCGGCAAGAGAGTAAAGAAGTCGTACCTGTGAGGATGATCAAGACAGATCTTTGTAACGAGTGGAAGGGAAACTTGGAACGTGCACAGCAGGATGATTTGGACATCAAGCCGATCCTGGAGTGGAAGAAGGCCAGTGCTCCGAAGCCTACGTGGAGTGATGTCTCAGCGATGAGTTCAATCACAAAAAGCTATTGGGCCCAATGGGACAGCTTAGTGATTCAGGATGGAGTCCTGTGCCGTAAATGGGAAAATGCTCGGGGAGACAGCTGTCATTTGCAAATGGTTGTCCCTAAAGCTAAAGTACCGGATGTTCTACAGCTGTACCATAATGGTTGTTCAGGAGGCCATATGGGAGTTAAACGGACTCTACTGAAGATACGGGAACGGTTTTACTGGGTCCACTGTCGTGACGATGTTGAGGACTGGTGTCGCAAGTGTACAAGTTGTGCGACTGTAAAAGGACCTCAGACTCGTAGCAGAGGTGCATTGAAATTGTACAATGTTGGTGCACCATGGGAAAGGATAGCGCTAGACGTTGCGGGACCGTTTCCGGAAAGTGAAAGTGGTAACAAGTATTTCATGGTTGTTATGGATTATTTCACTAAGTGGCCGGAAGTCTTCGCCATTCCAAACCAAGAAGCTTCAACAGTCGCGGATAAACTGGTTCATGAAGTCTTCTGTCGTTTTGGAGTACCCTTGGAGATTCACAGCGATCAAGGAAGGAATTTTGAGTCCCAAATATTCCAGGAAACCTGCCGAGTTATGGGTACTCATAAAACGAGAACAACTTCGTACCACCCACAATCGGATGGAATGGTAGAACGATTTAATCAGACATTGGAGAGATATCTGGCCAAAGTTGTGGAAAACCGGCAACGGGATTGGGACAAGCACATACAACCGTTTTTGCTGTCATACCGAAGTGCTGTTCATGAAAGTACGTCAGTGACACCAGCTTTCGCAAACTTTGGAAGAGAATTGCGGCTGCCTGCAGACCTGATCACCGGAATACCACCTGATGCTCCACGCAGTATAACCGATTATGCAAATGACTTGCGGAACAAAATTAATGACATTCATGAGCACGTCAGAAAATCGGGCCAGCAAATGTCTGAAAAGATGAAAACCCGCTATGACCGCAAAATGAACAATAAAGGGTTCGAGGAAGGTTCACTAGTGTGGTTGCACAATCCTTTTCGCAGTAAAGGGAAATCTCCTAAGCTCCAAGCTAAATGGGACGGACCGTACCGGATTGTGACGAAGATCAATGACGTGACCTACCGTATACAGAAAGGTACAAGAAGCGCTCCTAAGATCGTCCATGTTGATCGACTGGCGCGTTATTATGGGGCTGATAATGCTCGGGACGAGCATGTCTTAGGAGGGGGCAGTGTTGCGCGCCAGAATTAAGTTAGGATGATAGCGGCATTCGGTACCACTAGCGCCATCTAGTATCGAGTAACAGAACTATTGAAGTCAAGGACCTTCGAGATTTTTCTATGCTAGAATACTCGGACCTTAGTCGGTCGCGACCGATATGTACGCGAACTTTCTGGAGTTCTACTCGGCGCTCTATATAAGGCCGGCGCATGTACCGACCGAGTCAGTATTGGAATTGCGATACAAGTGATAACTTCGAGAGCGATCTTCGACTGCGAACTCAAGTGATTAATAGTGCGATTGTGTTTTGTTATTAGTGAGTTATAGTGTAATTAGTGTTGAGTAAATTAAAGTGTCATCTTTGTTTATTTAATCGGCTGATTTTATTGTAACAAACCTGAAGCTCGTAACACTACGTACGATGATGCGCTCGGGTTTGCCTATCACATGAATGCGCAATGATTTTGTCCCTAGTGTGTGTGTCGCCCTAAGCTGAGGTCCGTACCCCAAAAGGTCATCATCTACCTAGCCTTTTCCCAACTGTATTGGGGTCGGTTTCCAGTCATACCGGATTCAGCTGAATACCAGCATTTAACGTGGAGCGGCTGCCTACCAGACCTCCACAACCCATTAACTGGGGAACACGGTAATATAATCCTATTCCAAAAATACACAGTATATACACGTTGAACTGATCACTAAATCCATTCAATGTCACTAATACGCATGAGTCACGAGCATGTCGGTGACGCGAACACATGAGATTGTCCCCTACCAACAAGTGCCCAACGCGGCTAAATAAACTTTTCACTTCAAATAATTTACATACTAACTACGAGCCACGAGCGTATAGTCGGTTAGTTTGTACGTTTTTTATCTGTCATGACATATTCCGCTTTCGCGTCACAGAAATTCGCGTTTTCCTGTATGGTTTTCTCCTTCTCTCATCCGTATTTTCAAAAATAAACAAAAAGCTTGGCTGAAATGGAAAACATATGGTAATGCATCGGATTATGAAAGCTTTTCTATTCATCGCCAGCGTTTTAAATCTGAATGTGACAAATGTTTTGAAAAATACATGAAATCGGTTGAAGACAGTATTCCACTTAGTATTAAACATTTCTGGACTTATGTTTCAAATAAAAAGGGCAGGACGGAGATCCCAGGGAATATGTTTCTTGAAAATCTGAACTCGAATAATCCGACTGATATATGTAACATGTTCGCCAATTTCTTCACCTCCGTTTATGAACCTACGAATTTTAACCCCGCGATGTGGCAGCCACCCAATACATATGCAGATAACGCGCCCTGTATCTCTGACATCTACTTGCCAGCAGATGTTGTACATAAAGCGATAACGAAATTAGACTTAAACAAAGGTCCTGGTCCCGATGGCTTACCCCCAGTCTTTATAAAGAGGACCGCTGAAAGTATAGTACATCCACTTCATATTATATTTAATAAATGTTTACGAGAAGGCACCTTTCCCGACGTTTGGAAACGGGCACATATCACACCGGTGTTTAAGAGTGGCGATAAAAACAATATAGAAAATTATCGCCCTATCTCTATACTTTCCACCTTGTCGAAGCTTTTCGAAAATCTCGTACATAGTGAAGTCTATCCTCTCATCCACAACCTTATTATTGGTGAGCAGCATGGGTTTGTTAAACGTCGTTCTACGAACACCAATCTCATGTTATTCTCAGACTTTTTATTCAAAAGCATGGATGAACAAGTTCAAGTTGACGCTGTTTACACGGATTTTCGGAAGGCTTTTGACAAGGTGGATCACAAACTGCTCTTAGACAAAATTGCTTATAACGGAATCCGTGGCAATTTGTTACGATGGTTTATGGCGTATATACACAATAGATCACAAAAAATAGTCATTAATGGTTTCCAATCAAGTTCAATCATTGTCACCTCCGGTGTGCCCCAGGGCTCAATAATGGGGCCCCTACTCTTTATTTTATTTGTCAATGATATTAAGAGCTGCTTCATTAATTCCAGATTTCTTATGTATGCCGATGACATCAAAATTTACAAATCATGTAAATGCCCACAGGATTGCCTGCTTTTGCAGGAGGATCTTGACAGACTTTCTCGATATTGTTCATATAACAAACTCCTGCTTAGTTTACCTAAATGCAATGCAATCACCTTTACGAAAAACAAAAACATTATAAAATTTGATTATAATCTACACGGTATCTCTCTACGAAAGGTTGACCATATCCGGGATCTCGGTGTCGAGATTGATTCGAAATTGCACTTTAATCTTCACGTTGATAATATCGTTAACAAGGCTTATCGTATGTTTGGTTTCGTCATGCGTTCTTCAAATGATTTCAAAAGACCATCTACTTTTCTAATTCTCTACAAATCTTTGGTTCGTTCACAATTGGAATTCGCAGTACCAATTTGGAGTCCCATTTTCAATGTTTATATAAAAAGAATTGAAATGGTTCAAAAAAAGTATTTACGTGCTATGCAATACAGATGCACCAAATCAAAATTACCATACACTCAACTAATGACGCTTTATAAACTTCAAAGCTTGGAGTCAAGACGCAGCCTACTGATGGTCATGATGCTTCATGGATTGTGTAATAACAAGTTTGATTGTCCAGATATCACCAATAACCTATGCTACATTGTACCTAGAACTGTTATGCGTCGAGAGGCGCGTGTGTGCCAGCTTTTCCACACCGTAAGGTGCAGAACTCACGCTGGTGCACGGGCACCTCTACGACGCATTGTTGATACGTATAATACCCACTTCATTGATTTGGATATATTCGCGCTTACTCACTCTAAGTTCAAAAAGTTGGCTATTGAATCTTTAGAATAGCTTCGTACTTCGTAATTTACTGTAAGAACAACGCACGCATTAAACCAATCCAAACACCATTATTTTGCGGGCATTGATGTGGGTTACACGTTTACCTAGTTTTTTACTTTATCATATCACACTTAAATTGTAATGTGTAACTGTTTTATGTCCCAATAAAGTAAAATAAAAAAAAATAAAAAAATGACTGGATTCTTTAGCCTCATAGGCTGAACTGTAAGAGCGGGTTCACATTAGGTCGGACCGACAGTTTTATCGGGCCGACAAATGTGTCGGATCCATTTTGGCATATGTATTTCAATAGCGCCGTTCACATATGGGCGACCTGACAAAACTAACGGAGCCGACACTTTTACCCGAAGTTCAGCCACGATTTCTGTCGGGTCGGCATAATATTGGCGTACTGGGAAGTATAGCGCCGTAACACATTTGTCGGCGCAAATCGGCGGAGCCAATTCCACCCACTCATTCCCCGCTTTCGGCACTCGCGCGAGCAGTTTCGTCGACGTGTATGCAGAGAAACCACGTTTAAATATGGATGGCGAAATAAATACAGAAATTTTCGTCGTCCATCGTATACAAAAGTCAACTACGACTGGCTGTTTTGTGACGATCCGGGCAGTAAAACGACCGTACCGTCAGTGGTGTTCACATTAGGTCGGGTCGGCAGCGTCTAGTGTGAACAGCAACAACCGACAGTCGGTCAACGGTAAACTGTCGGTCCGACCTAATCTGAACCAGTTCTAAGAGGCAACTTATAAATAGTAAAAATTTGTCATGCGCTATCTTCATAACCCGTACATTTTGGACATTTGACCATATCGTATTCGCTGATAAAATGCACGATGTGCTATCATTTTGCCTAAAGACATTGGTTCTGAAAAAATCGTTGAAATCTTTAACAATAATTAATAAGGTAACTATCATCCTAAAATGATCATTTCCTTGTTATAATATCAATACAGGGTTATTTGTAAAACACCCCCAAAAAAAGAAAAATCAGCTGTTACCTACATTTATGTTCGTATAATTCATCAAAATGTAGGGAACAGCTGTTTCTTTTTTGGCGATTTCAGGTTTGGTCCCACAGTAAAAGTTGTTCATAATGATGAGTACCATGACCTCTTAAGAGGTCGTTGGTGTTTTACAAATAACCCTGTATATAAGCCAGTTTCAGTTGAGTAATCACTACATAGTATAAAACAAAGTCGCTATCCGCCGTCTGTCCCTATATGCTTAGATCTTTAAAACTCAACGCAGCGGATTTTGATGCGGTTTTTTTAAATAGATAGACTGTTTCTTAAGGAAGGTTCGTTTATATGTATAATACATGCATATAATAGTAGAGGAAACATTAGTATCTACATTGCACCCGTGCGAAGCCGGGGCGGGTCGCTAGTTCTCAATAAAACTTACCTCCTCCAGTGGCTGTCTGGTCACAGTTCCTGGCGAAGTGGGGGGCGTCCCGAAGATGTTGATCAGGACTGAAGGGTCGATGGTGGTCTGAGCAGCAGCCAGTGCCAGGAACCCGACTAGTATGAGGACTTGCATTTTACCTGGAAATGGTGGAGAGGAAATTGAAAAAACAATCGGTCCAGCCTTTTCTTTTTTGGGGTCAACTTCCAGTAAAACCGGTTTCAGCTGAATACCAGTCATCTTAACCGAGTTCCAAAAAAGGCGGAGGTTCTTAATTCGACTGTATTTTTTTTTGTGTGCCTCATAATTTTTTTGTGTACTGGATGTCCCGATTTTGATGATTCTTTTTGTATTCGAAAGCTGGTGCTTGTCGTGTGGTCCCATTTAAATTTGAGTGAGATCTGACGACTAGTATTTGAGTTATCCCTAATAATGCGTGGCTTCAACTACATACATTGATGATGTTTTCATTCCCTCTTGTCGATGTAAAATGAAAAAATAAAATTGCGTACGATGGTTTGGAAGAGCATCTTACTAGGCTATACGATACCCCTTACCAGATTTCCTGGTTTCTTAAACTAGCATTAACGACTGTCAAAGATGTACTAATGACAGCCGTGAGCAACGGCTTACAATATTTTCCGACAGAAAATTCTCGGTAGGTATGTTAAGCTTGTCACTCATCCACAAACCAACCTCGGCAACAGTTGCTTAACCTTGTAAGACTCGACAGTTTATAAATAACGTCATAAAATTTAGTTTTTCTCCTCCATCATGGAATTGCAAGTTTTTTTTTTATAACGAGTCTTTGTTAAATAGTGGAAAAAACGTGATTTGAACACACACTCATATTACACGTATAGGTAGGTACCAAGTTATTACAAACCGGTATTAGAAGTCATTAAAGTCATCATAATAAGAGGAACTGGTTTCGATTGTAACTTTTTGGATATTGTATGTCATTTCGATTATATTTTGTTCAGCTAGGTTTGAAGCATTGTTTGAGTCACCTTGCTCTGGAACGCGGCGGGCACTAGAAGGATCACGGGTGGGTTTTAGTCAGTAAGAGTCTGACACTCCCTTCCTATGTGCCCACAGTGGGAGGAGGCATTTTGATGATTTCCTATCCAAAAAAGCCCACGTTTGGGCAACGGAGCAGAGTAAAAATCAACTTCGATGATAGGGTAGTTAACAAAAAAAAATTAGTCCGTCAGTTAGATTTTATACCGTATTTTTTTTTATAAAATCTATAATAGACGACGATAAAGTAGCATCAAAGATCAGGAGTGTGGGCTTTTTGGTCCGTATGTGTCTCGGGTTTAGGGTATTTCCTGAGTAATAAAATGTGATTCTATTTAGTCCATCAGATAGATTTCCAAAAAAGATTGGATACGTATTTTTTGATTAATCAAATCTATAAAATTAAAATAATTAAATTTGACAAAGATAAAAAGCATCAAAGATCAGGAGTGGGGGCTTGTGACGTCATGGCGTCATGGTAAAAATTGTAGCGAGTAGTGACGTCACACGAGTATTCAACGCACTATATCGTCTTCGTTTTTTATTTACATGTAAAATACTTTTGGGAATCTATCTGTCGGACTAATTTGATTTTTTTATTCAACTACCCTATTCTTGTATTGGGGGGTAGACACCAATTATATTAGATATATAAGTTGTTTTACAGACGTATTTTTCAAAACGATCGAATTTATCATACGATGCGAATAGGAACGCTCTTTCAAATACCAAAAAAATATATATATACCTATATACCTATTCCCTGCCAGGAGTCAAACCCGTTGCCTTTGCGTTCCAGGGCAACGGTGTCTCTTTTGAACTAATTCTGGAACACCTTAACTTATCCAACGGTAAATCTTAACTAATTAATCTTTCAAAAATCCAATCATGCAGTTTTAGAGTTCATAAAAATCGGCTCCGCGAATTCTATGAATATTTTTCGCTATTCTTGAAAATTACAGACAATGCTTACTCTATGCTATTAAAAATTCAACCTTAATTAATATTTGATCTGTAGGTAGATGCGAAATACAGGCTAGAACAGACACAACACAAACAATCGTTACATTATAATTATTATAACCAATGACCATGAACTTTTGACACAATCAACACGATTAAACAAAGTTATGAACCGCCTTCCAGAAATAAATCACTTCAATATACAATTGTAAACCACAAACCACATCCATCGTTATAAACTAATTATCTTCAGCAATTTATACATAATATAAAACCGCATCAAAATACGTCAGACAATTACAGAGATCATACAAACAAAATAACATGAAAGGTCACTGCTTACCTTAGTTTATAAATCACAGCACTGTTTTTAAAAAAAATACTTAAAACCACTTTTATATCATCAAAATCTAAAGGTCATTTGTGTATTATTATTTTTTAATTAATTAATTATAAATGATTAAACGTAGATGTCTGATCTTAATGACATCTCTGGGGCAACTGACACGCTGTGTTTGCGTATTGAGTATGAAATAATGATGAACACATTGAGATTACGTTCGGTGAAGGTAAACTTGTCGTTTTGCAAGGTTGGACATTGAAACGGGTAGTTTATGTCTTATGCGGTACGGAGATGGATAAATAAACGTAAAACTGTCCCTATTACTGGCAAATTGGACTGAGAATATTCTGATACTAGCTTCTGCCCGCGTTTCCGTCCATATGGAACTTACTAAACCCCCGATTTTTAAACATTATTCATTGGTACTCCGCTCCTATTGGTCCTCGATTAATGGGCTATCTAACATAAAAGAATTATTACCAGTAGTTCCTGATATTACCGTGTTCAAGCAAACAAACAAACTCTTCAGCTTTATATATTAGTATAGCTACTTATACTTCTACGAAGGCTGATCCAAAAGTAGCTAATGATATAATCGGGTATTTTTAATACAGCAATGAAAATTTATTGTATTTTTATTTGTTTCTTTGTTTTTGTCAGCGAATTTGCAGTGTTTTTTATTTGGATGAGGGTTGACTCTTTTTGTGAAAAAGTTTTTTTTTAGTTTTTAGTGGGGGCAACCCACTTCTACCTCGTCATTATATTGTCATGTGTGGTTGCGCTATTAACCGTTAAAGAGTTACTTTGTGTGCCTTCGTAGTGCAAATCCGGATCAGTTCATAGTTAAATGACTTTGCTTTGGAAACATAAACCTAACAATAAATATGTCACTTTACTAGATTTTACTGTAATAGTACTGTGCTAACGTAAACTAAATATGTCGTCAAAGATCCACACTACGAGACGACACAAAATAAACACACAAACTGGTTGCGCGGTTTTCCTTATTCAATGATTATAATATATGCTTCGCCTTGTATGTATATCGATCTGTGATTTACAATTGCATTTAGAATTTTTATCTTTGAGGGTAAGCAGGAGTAAAACGGGGCCCCATAGGGTCAGTGCCTGCTAGGGTACAGGAATTTGTTCGAAAGAGTCACCTTGCCCTGGAACGCGGCGGGCATTAGGAGGAACACGGGTGGGTTTTAATCAGTAAGTCTGACACAGTGACACTCCCTCCCGCTCCGCCCAGAGCGGGAGAAGTCATTTGATGATTTCCCATCCGGAGAGACGACGTGGTTATAAACTTCTCCTGTGCTCCACTTTCGCCTTGATGGGTGGGCCACGAGAACTGCTACGCATTTGTGTACGCATGACATTCGCGAACTATTCAGCGTGGCCCACTTCTCACTCCCTTCCGCTCCGCCCAGAACGGGATAAGTCATTAAAATTTGATGATTCCCAACCAGAAAAAAGTTACTGTAATTCGGTAGTATTAAATGGTAATCCCTGGAAGAACAGATCTTAAAACGAAACTTCTTTCACTGATAGATAACTACACTACAACTGAGCGTTAAGTATTCGCTCCTTTTTATCCCGGAAAATGCATGATTCTTAAGTATGAGACAACCTACGCGAGCCAACTCGCGGGGAAAACCTAGTAATTTGTCTATGCGATTTTGTTTTGTTTTTTTTTTTATTTTTAGATCAGTCTCCAATGTGACTTTTAAAAGTATCATTAGGATGAACCTATCTAAGCTCGATTTATCTATATCTATACTTAGGTACTAATGTATAAATGTGAATGTAAGTTTGTTATGCTTTCACGCGAAAACTACTCAACCGAGCATCATGAAACTTTGTACACATTTTCTTGGAGGTATTAGAAGTAACATAGGATACTTTTTATCCCGGGATTATGTTCCCTTGGGATAATTTCCGACATTCACGCGGGCGAAGCTGCAGGCAGCTGCGGGGAGCGGCCAGCAGATAGTAGTTTATAAAACTAAAAAACACACTTTTAGCACGCACTAAAAATTACAAAATAATTCTGACATTTAGTTTGATGATTTTCCCTTTGCCAAATCTTCATTAGATTGCAGGTAAACGTAAACAATTTCAGTTCGTTATAAGTAGGTAATCATCTTTATTAAATACTAGCTTCTGCCAGCGACTTCGTCCGCGTGGAATAGTTACTTTACCCCCGATTTTGAAAATCTCAGCCCGATCGGTTTAAAATTGACAAAAGATAGACATGCTGTTTCGGGATATTTTTTAGATAATTTTATGTAGAACATTTCCGTAATACATGATTTCTATGTAACTTTAATCATTAAGGCTACACACGCGACGGAAGCTTAAAAAATGGAGTAACTTCTTCCGTTTTCCCAACATTTTCCTTCACTGCTCTGCTCCTATTGATTGTAGTGTGATGAAAAGTATACTATAACCTGCCCAGGAGTAAGAAGAATAATTGCACCAAGTTTCGTTAAAATCGGTCGAGTAGTTTTTGTTTCTATAAAGAACATACAGACAGACAGACAGACAGACAGACAGAAAGACAGAAAGACAGACAGACAGACAGACAAAAATTTTACTGATTGCATTTTTGGCACCTGTATCGATCACTAATCACCCCCTGATAGTTATTTTGAAAATATATTCCTTGTACAGAATTGACCTCTCTACAGATTTATTATAAGTATAGATTTAGGTACTATGATTTATTATGAAAGAAAGCGTGGAGCGTTATGTAGATAATCTTTACTCTTTCTGGACAAAACGCTCCACGCTTTCTTTAAAAGGGAAGCTAATAAAAGCGTGTTTAAAACCGATGTCAAGATATTATCTTGGATATCTAGATAAATTGTTTGGTTTTGTTTGCTCTAATATTAAGTATATCAATCATCCTGCTTAGATTAAAGATTCATGCACTCTGTTTGGAAACTTATCTCAAACAACAATCGATTCGAGTCGACCTTTAATAGGTCGATTTGAATCCATTGCAGCAAACTGTGGCAAGAAAAATACATATATATAATATACATAAATAATAAATAGACAGACGACATTGCTGCTATCTCAGATAGAGCTTGGATGAGATTGGTACAGGAGCGTGGGGATTTAGAGATGTGGTGATGTCGCAGAGCACCCAGACGTCGCTTAAGGAGAAGGAAGCCCGGAGGCGGGCAAAGAAGAGGGATGGGTCGCAAATGTCATGCGTAGTAGTGGGTGTAGGGTGAAAGTAGGCGCACAGGTGAAGATTTTAGCCCCATATAACCACGTCGTCTCTCCGGATGGGAAATCATCAAATGACTTTTTCCGCTCTGGGCGGAGCGGGAAGGGAGTGTCAGACTCTTACTGACTAAAAGCTACCCGTGATCCTTCTAGTGCCCGCCGCGTTCCAGGGCCGCGGTGACTGTTTCAAACAAATTCCGCAACCCTAGCAGGCACTGACCCTATGGGATCTTCAAGAAGTGGCGCCACAAACTGCCCAGCAACACATCTGTCTGTTGCGTTTTAAGGACTTGAATTTATACAATAGTATGCAAAGTCATTACATGCCAAAGGTAGGAAAAAAAATTAATTATCCAACATGGAAATCATAAATCAATTCACTATAAAACGTTGTAAAGAGTAGATTGAGTCAATTAAGTAAAAACAGCTTGACCTACATAGTCATCAAAATTTACACACAAAAAAAACAATTATATGAACTCATAAAACCTGTCATAAGCTAGCTTACGTCGATTCACGAGCCTTCGAGTAAACAAAGGTTGCATGTTTTACATAAAGTAATTATAAATGTAAATATATCTTCTGTTATGTGTTTCTCAGGAAATAAATGAGACAGATGTTATTTTTGTACCTTTATAGCTTTTTTTATTAAATCTTTATGCACTGTTAAAAAAACTGAACAAAGGCTGACTTAATGTCATAGGCGCCGCTGAGCCTTTAGCGTTAAATCCCCTAAATAATAATAACCAGACCCAGCCTGTCCCTTGCTGCCCCTCTCATTGACCCTGTTAAGCCGAGGCCCGTGTCCCACAGGAGATGCCCTTAGCGAAGCGGTCATTTAGCTTTTAGTAGTTTTTAGCTTTGGCTGGGGGCCTTAAATTCATTTGAGGCCACTACAGGATTGCCCGGTTAAGCAGTAACCAGCCATATTGTGCTGAACTGCGAGTGGTTCACGTCAAAAAACGGTGTCGGCATAGTCAGCGGGCAGCAGTACCTACTAGATGAAAAGAAAACAAGAACACTAGAAGAAGAACTTCAAGACTGTCAAGCCAGTGGTTTAAATTCCCCACCAATCCCAGCAATAGCTAATGTATCCTACACATATTGAAAGAAACCGTTCCTCGATTGCAATGAAAAGTGTAATGGTAAAACGGGGTGAATAGAAATGCAGGGGTGAATAAAAACGAAACTTTGACTTGAATTTTCTCGTTATTTAAATATTGCTTGCAGAAATGAAAAACTCCAATTTTTGAATCAATTATTTGTTTTTCTAGTGGATGGTTTATGAGAAACTGTTAATATGGTATTTAAGCGAAAATCCCAATTAAAGTTTTGTTTTTATTCACCCCTGCATTTCTATCCACCCCGTTCTACTATCTATCTTGTTCTTAATTAAAAAAATGGCGGAATAAACGTGTTGTATTTCTTTTTTTTTTTTCAAAGTCAAAGTCAAAGTCTTTTATTTGTGGTCATAGGTTAAATGTGGTGTACACTTCTGCCAAACCCGTCAGAACAGTGTGATGTTATGTTATTACAGTTTTCTTTATTATCGTCTCAAATGTATAAATGGCGGAATAAACGTGTTTTATTTCTTCTATGTGGTGTACACTCCTGCCAAACCCTTCAGAACAGCGTGATGTTATTACAGTTTTCTTTATTATAGTCTCAAATTAATCAATGGAGAGAAATGGGTCATCCAATCTCGGTGGTCCCGTAACCTCACTGATAACGGATAGCTATGTTTATGAACAAGGCAAACACAATATACTAATTCTTATATACTCTTAATATGTACAGATATAATGTCACCGGAAAATGGCAAACTCCGTAAGAATATAAAATATCTTGAGAGATTGTAACTTTCGATAATTGTCAACTGAACATTTGGAATATTTTTTACGCATCCAAATTTGATAGTCTACCTATAATCCCTCCAAGTCATTCCGACAAATCGTAGAATAAATAGCAAGTTACGAAACGTTGAGTAGAAATGCAAAGGCGAGCTATGGGTGGCTCGCCGTCCGATATCAACCAGGCCCGAATCGACGGCGCGTCGTGTTCCACGCGCGCCTCAAACAGCTGTCAGCTACGAAGACGGGCCCCATAGGGTCAGTGCCTGCTAGGGTTGCGGAATTTGTTCGAAAGTCACCGCAGCCCTGGAACGCAAAGGGCACAAGAAGGATCACGGGTGGGTTTTAGTCAGTAAGAGTCTGACACTCTCTTCCGCTCCGCCCAGAGCGGGAGAAGTCATTTGATGATTTCCCATCCAGAAAAAAAGGCATTTTACAATAGAAGTGAAGGCAAATAAACACAAATCGTGGATTTTTAGAAACATATATTTTTATTAATGTTAAAAAATATTTACATTTTGTAATACATTTGCTAACACAGTACTATCTAACATAATGCTATCCTTCTCTCTAACTCCCCTGTGTTAGGGGATGAAGCGATCCTTACTGCTAAACTGTGAGGAGAACGAGCTTTAGATATTATTTTTTGGATTTTTACAAGTAAAAGTTCTATAAAGTCGGTTTACAGCAGTGAACGCAAATAAAACATGGAAGCATTCCTAACTCAAAAAAATGACCCAAAGCACATTGCGCCGCGGTAGACCGATTGCGCCGCTCACGTGTTTAGTTCGTCCGCAATAAGCGACCAAATGTCGTTTACGGCCTATTTGTTACATGGTAATTTAAACCCTACTTGGGAAATAAGGTCAATTTTTAACTGTGCATCGTATTAGCAATAATGTTGTTGGTGTGGTTCGGCGAATCAGCGACGAGGTTTCGATGTGTGAGTTTGTTTGGATTTTTGGGTCACGATTCGCGCTTAGATTCCTTGAAGTAATGCTTCCATGTTTATATAGAAAAATATAAAAGCTGAATAATATCACCAATTGAGAGCAGTGGTGATGAAATTAATTGCGCATTACTTTGTGTAATTAATTTCATCACCAAATTGGTGAAGGAAAACATCTTGAGGAAACTGGAATATCCTAGAACCAAAAAATCGAAGACATGTGACATTCACCTTCCCGCACTGGGCCCGCGTGGTGGATTTCAGCCCATTCCCTCTCCTAGAGAGGAGGCCTGAGTCCCTGCAGTGGGAACATTAAAAGGCTGATTATGCTAATATAACCAAGTCTGAAATCGCCAATCCACTTCAGCAAATGTGGTGATCAATACGTGTGTCTTTTCTGTTTGAGGAGAAGCATTTTGCCCGGACGGGGATGATAAATACTATTTTTATGATACCTTTAGTAAAAAATACAGTGTTAAGTTTTGTGAAGTTACTTACACCAGATAGCAGCACTAAAGCGTCAGGTCCAGGCAACTGTCAGGTCCACGCAGTCATCTGTCAAACCGCTTATGTCGTCCTTGACATTAATTGCACTGACATCAACGTCATGATAACGTCAAATTTACGTTTGAGAGGACGTCTGCCCTAAGCAGGATCAATTGGTGGCGTAAACTATCCTGGAGACGCTCATTCACTGGCAATCATTTTGAGACTGAAGTTACCCATGAATATGAACAGTTTTATCTATGGGAAGATTCTGTGAAACGAGAAAAAAAACAGTTGTTCCCGTAAATAGCAAAACGGCTGATTTTCTTTCTACGTTTTAAAGTTCAAATCTTTCGTTTATTGCAATTCATAATGTTCACATACAGGTGATAAAAATTATAAAATGAACAATTATGTGAGCATGAGATATTTAGAAGTTTATCTCTGCTGGTAATACTTTGTTCTATAACTAGTATACTTGGTGCATCGTCCTCACATACCTATACGAAGTATTTTTTGTTTACCAAATATTGTAAAACATTTATTTGAAAAGAGTACTTACCTAACTATGAAGTTTCTTGTCCGTTCTTCTCCATAAGAATCTACCTTTGCGAATAGACGCTAGTCACTTAATTATGATAAATTTTATTGATGACGTTTAAAAGTGTCGTTAATGGCCTAATAGAAATAAACGTTTTGACTTTTGGATCCTTTCGAGAAAAGCACTTTTTTAATTAAGCAAAGAGAGGATGAGCACATTATCATCCCGAGTAGCAGCGTGGCTAGATCTTACAGGTTAAGCATCGCTTGCTGAGGTCAGTCTGTGGATGTGTGACCATCTTAACATACCGAGTTTCCTCCGTGCCTCGGAAAGCACGTCAAGCCGCTGCTCCCGGTTGTCATTTGTAGATGTTTGGCAGTCCTTACGGATTATCAGAATCCAGAAAATCTGACTCCAGTCTTGCGAAGAAGTACCGTGTTATCCAGTTAATGGGTTGTGGAGGTCTGGTAGGTAGCCGCTCCACGTAAAACACTAGTATTCAGCTGAATCAGGTTTGACTGGAAGCCGACCCCAATATAGTTGGGAAAAGGCTAGGCAGTTTTTATCATCCCAAAGTAAAAGTTGTTCGTTCATATTTATGAGTACCTACTTTTTCACAGCCTCTAAAATGTTGCCAATGATTTTCAAAAGTCACTCTATAGAAGAATGTTTCTTGGATGAAAAACACAAATGATTCTACTGCCTCTAGTCAGTCAGTTTGGCGGAATTTCAACGCACAGTGAGTTTTCGCAAATTCTGTAACGATCTCGATCGCGTGAGCGTAAACTTTCGCTTGTGTCAAATTATATAAGGAAAAAAGGTTTACGTAATCGTCACCAGACGGCGCTTATACAGTTTCAACAATAGGGATGTTTCCTGATTAAAAAATATATGATTATGTTTAGTCCGTCAGTTAGATTATAGAAAAATACTGGACACGTATTTTTTCCTTTATCAAATCTATAAAAACTGACGAAGATACAAAGCATCAAAGATCAGGAGTGGGGGCTTGTGACGTCACGGCTCGGTAAAAATTGTAGCGAGTAGTGACGTCACACGAGTTTTCAACGTACTGTATCGGCTTCATTTTTTGTTTTGTGAAAAAAGAAAAAATACGTGTCCAAAACTTTTGGGAAATCTATCAGACGTACTAATTAGATTTTTTTATTCAACTACCCTATTGACGTTAACGCTAACGCGACTGAGAACGTTAAAAAAAACTCGTACTAAGGCCTACTGTATCGTTTTCATGTTACGGTTTTGCGTAACAATAGTAATTACTACACAAAATATGTTAAGGGTCCCAGACATCCGAGGAAAACGGAACCCTTATAGGATCACTCGAGTGTCTGTCTGTCCGTTTGTCCCAGTCAATTTTCTCCGTATCTCCTGGGCTGATTTTATTTATTTATTTATTTAAACTTTATGTACAATAGTGGTACATGGGCGGACTTAATGCAACAAGGCATTCTCTACCAGTCACCTTTGGGTTAAAAATACAACAGACCTTTGGGTTGAAATTTGGTACACATATACACTTCTGTGACTCAAACATGGACGCGTTACGTAAATGAATAAATTTTGAATATGGTCCCCTTTCGGGGGAAAAACTGAAAAAAATTACAAAAAGCTAAAAGTATGTTTTTCAAACTGTACCGTGAGACATATCAAATGAAATGGCTTTTAGTGAGGGTTTTAAATATATATTTTTCAAAGTTTTAAAATAAACAGTTTTGAAGTTATTCAAGAAATTATGACGAAAAATGACCATTAACCCCGCCCTTATCGCCGAAACTACGGAGTCTAAAAATTTTGCTAAGAAAAACCCAGATAATACGTCTTTACCTATAGGTTACAGAAAAACCAATAAGAAGTCTATACAGTTAAAATAACATATAACAAAAATTAAATTCGTTCGGAACACTTTGCACGTGAGTACGACTCACACTTGACCAGATTTTTTTGTCAACTGTCTTATTATTACACTCAATCTAAAAGGAAGTGTCAAATATATATTTTTTTACTCTAAAGCTTGTCTCCTCCACAAAAATTAGCCTATCCATTTGTAACAATACCATCAATTCCGTCCTACCCCCTAGCCAAGTTACAACCGTTTCGTGTCGAATTCCGTTCTCCAATCGGTAACGCCTCGGTGTCAGCAACTGTAGAAAACGATAAGTTGGTAGCCATGTTGACGCGCCTGAGTCGGCCGCTCGTTCTACAATGTCTTTAGAAAAACGACCTATTCTTTAGTCTATGGCGAGCGTTCCTACAAACATCAAACAGGTTAAAATTTAAACTCTGTTTAAATGCTTTAACCATTAAGTTTAAACATTTAAAAAAAGGATGTAGCGTTGAACATTGTAGAAACGATAACAATTCATTCATCATTTTGAACGATGTGAAGTTGGCTACGAATTGTCTATTCGTTTGTTCTAACCACGTGACTTAACGTTGAGATGATTTCATTTCCATAAATTTGATTCGTTTTCGTTTTTTTTTTGAGGAGCTCGTGGCTAAATTATAACAGCCGCACGGGTCGATCTTCTAGGTTAAGCAACGCTTGCCGAGGTTGGTCTGTGGATGGGTGACCATCTTAACATAACGAGACTTCTCCATGCCTCGGAAAGCACGTTAAGCCGTTGGTCTCGGCTATCATTTGGAGATCTTTGGCAGTCGTTACGGATTGTCAGAAGCCAGAAAATCTGACACCAGTCTTGCCAAGAAGTACCGTGTTCCTCAGTTAATGGGTTGTGGAGGTCTGGTAGGCAGCCGCTTCACGTAAAATACTGGTATTCAGCTGAATCTGGCTTGACTGGGAGCCGACCCCAATATAGTTGGGAAAAAGGCTGGGCAGATGATGACATTTGATTCGTTTTCGACTAGCGTTAACGATAGCATATTATCAACTTGGCTAGGGGGGCAACTGTTCACGACGTATTTACATAAATAAACATAGTTGTAGGGTCTAGTTTTAATATACATATATCTTACTTTGTATGGGGGGTCGGGTAAGCTACGTATGCTGCGGTCTAGATTTGGATCGGTGGAAGTTTTAGGCTTAAGAGCGGCATTTCATACAAATTTTTAAAGTCCTCATTTTCCGAAATGACTAAACCGATTTCAATGAAACTTTACACACATATGAACAGAATACATACTAGGTCTAAAAATTAGTTGAAAACATTTTCGATAAATAGTGTTACAGTTAAATTAGACCCATTTTAAATTTTCCATACAAACATAAATGTTCAGTTATCGATTTTCTAAATAAAACATTTCGAAAATGTTTTAACTAACTTTTTAGACCTATCTATCCTGCTTATATGTGTGAAGTTTCATTGAAATCGGTTCAGTCATTCGGCGTACACGCTTTTAAGATACTTTCATTTGAGAGCACCTTTTTTCCGTTTTGAGAATACTCGTACTGTTATTGTGCGTACAGCTAAGGAGTGGAATTCCCTGCCAGAGTCTGTGTTTCCTGATAGATACAACCTGGGAGTCTTTAAGTCAACAGTGAACAGGTTACTTCTAGACAAGCGTGCTTAAATTTTCACTTTGCGCACGACTGTAATCATTTTCTATATTCTACAACTTCTCAACAAAAATAATTCCATTTCAACATTCATAAGGAACTCTCAATTAACAGTAATTCATTGAAAAAGGACAGATAAAATGAATGAACAAAGCCACAATAGTCCAACGGTTAGGAACTCGAACTGACATGACGCATGTTCGATTCCCGGCCGTTACACTATTGATGAAAACTTGACATAAGCATTTATTATGTGTTTACTCATTCAAGATGACAACAAAATAAATGTGTGACATCCAGTTTCTAAATTGTGAATTTGAACTTTAGAAATTCAATGATGTCGAACGATATTTTATAACATGGCATCTCGTCATAATTTAGCATTTAATTTTGTGGTTTAACTAATTCTTAACTTCAAATTCTCAATTTAGAAACGGAGTGTTAGCGCAGAGAATTGATAATACAACAAAACAATATTTCGGAATCAATTTAGGTGTTTTCTATACCAGTATGAAGTAAACAAAACAGATTTAAAAACTTATCAAAAATGATAAATGTTAATAAATATCATTTTTCATGATAAATAAATACAATTTATCATTTGATGGTAGCTTAGTAGGAGGAGCTAACAAGCTATACATATTAATGTTAATAATAATTCATCGTAACATCTTTAAAAATAAGGCAGTTTATTAAATAACAGTTTACTAAGCTTTGCTCGCGGTTTCACTCGTATACTACATAACAGGGCTTCAAGTCTGCTATTACAATAGTGTCAGAATGGTCTATCATTGATTTCATAATGGTTGATTTTTACAAGTTTGCTAATCTACTAATATAAAAGCGTCACTATGACTTTCCAATGGTCACCCACTGACACTCCATTGAAAGAAATGGCATAGAATGGTAATCTCGTACATAAAGACAAATGAATGACAGACGTATGCGGTAATCTGCTAAAATTTTAACAGTTCCTTTGATCAGTGACCTACCATTAGAACGTCACTGTGCAGTCATTGCTTTTAATAGGGAACGTGCACGGCGTAGACTATGCCATCTAGTGTTGCAAATCTGAAACTTTAACGTTGTAAATATTTGACCTGTGCTGCCACCTATACTTCCTGCACCCTCCGTTTAGGGGAACGTGCACGAAGTAGACTGTGCCATCTAGCGTTGCTAATTTGAAACTTATAAGTGAAATATACTTGACATTGACGCGTCTGTGCTGTCACCTATAGTTTCTGCACGTTCCCTATAGCTCGGTGATCGACCATTATGAATTTAGCATATTACGAACTTTTAGCAAAATGACAATGGGATCGTGTTGGAATGACGAATTTATAAAAAATGCAGACTTGGGGCCCTGGTAATTTCCAGACCTACGTCGTATTCGCTACCCAGAGAGTTAGCGATAAATATTGCACGGAACCGAAGTTCCTCGACCAGAGTGCAAAGGACGAATCCATTACCGCCATACGGCACTCGCAGACAGTATATTTTCGCTTGCTTTGCGAAACAGGTTCTGCTAAGGCGCGTTAAATAGTTTCGCATGTAAACTTCGTTACACACAGCGGTGGTAATATCCGCTTGGAGCTTAGGTTTGAACAGTAGGATTACTGCGTAAGGCTTGCGAAATTTTTTCAAGAGTCACCGCGGCCCTGGACCGCAAAGGGCACTAGTAGGAACACGGGTGGGTTTTAGTCAGAGTCTGACACTCCCTTCCGCTCCGCCCAAAGCAGGAGAAGTAGCATAATCAGCCTTTTAATGTTCCCACTGCTAGGACACAGGCCTCCTCTCTAGGAGAGGGAATGGACCGTAATCCACCCCGCGGGCCCAGTGCGGGTTGCTGAATGTCACATGTCCTCGAAGTTTTGGTTCTAGGACATGCCGGTTTCCTCACGATGTTTTCCTTCACCGTTTTGAGAGCAGTGATGATTAAATAAATTACACAAAGTAATACGCCTGGCTGGGTTTGAACCCGCGACTTACAATTCGTAAGTCGGGGCTGTTACTTAGCCACAATAGCCACCAAATGCAGGAGAAGTAAGTTTTCTCATCCAGAAAAAAAAACAGATTACTGTAAAATCCACTCTGTCTTTGCTACCGATCTCGATAGCTAATTCAGCGTACAACTAAACAGGTTTCTAATTGTTATGCACTGTCTCAGGAGACGCTTGTAGTGATTGTACGGCAACAAAAATAAACACAGCGCCATCTATCCCGCCAGCAGCGAACTACTAACGAAATCCTGCATCGCGCTATCAAAGTTTTCCGTGCGATTAGAACATGTACAGCAGCCCGAATATCAACTATCGGGCTGTTGTACACCGGACACAGCAAACGTTCGGTCGGAGGATCCTGCCTTCTGTATGGAATTTTGTGAAACTTTACAAACTGCGCCGTTCAGCTCTGTACACTACAGTCAAGTTTGTACAATATGCGCTAATACACGACTAAACATTTCAGATTTCTCGACAATCTGAACCCCTGATAAAATCTCCTTTCACATAACACCCTTTTTAAAAGACCCAACGAGAGCGAAGTCGCGAGCAAAACCCAGTATAATAATAATAAAGTATTGCATTGATCTGGCAACTAAACAGCAACAATCGCGCCACTGTGGCGCAAAATTCGTAGAAAACGTTGTGAAGCGCGACACAAAATTGCTTTAGAAATGAAATAGTATTTCGTACTTACGCGCTCGCTCGCCTTGTATTAGGATTCAGTCAATACACTCTATACTCCATTCACAATAAGATTAGACATTTAAACAAAACTGTTCATAGTCCGTTCAACCGATTTTCACTCAAAATCGGTTGAACGGGCTGTAAAAAATATTTATTTACTTACTGAATAAACTTTTATAGAACACAATATTAATATTTCTTTTCTTATGCTTTTCCGTTTTGGATAGAATTTTGTCTGACCAGCAGGTAACCACCAGGATAACTTGTAACCGTTCCAGGCTCTGCCATTGAGTTCATATGAATCCTGGAAGGTGTTTACATGTGTTTTTTGAAAGAGAAAATCTTCAAAACGCATGAGGTCTTTTGGTTCTAGAAAAATGAACATGTTTTAGGTTAGAACTAAAAATTCAAAGATTCTCCCTTTAATACGAAGTAATATTTCATTTTCTATGCAATTCATACATCATTTATTTCATAAAACAATCCACTAGCAAGCTTAATTAACAACTGACTCGCACTGTGTAAACATTCACAGTAAGTCGAATATCTGACGGTTTTTATTCTGTTAATCAAAACACTTTCCTTCTCAAAAAGAAAAAGTCTTTGAAAAGCAGTCGAACAAATGATAATATCGTAAGCCTTTTCCGGCGACTGCGTGACGACTGCGGGGCAACTGCGTCACAACTGCGGCGCGACTGCGTGGCCACATTTTCTTCATAATTTCTTGCATTTTCTCGCATAATACGTACCCCATACAAATGTGTATTTATTGCACGTACCGTGCGGGTACGGTTATAGGTTTTCGTGTAAGAAGTGTAGAAGCGTTGCTTCGTAGTGCTTCGCTGCGTGCATCGCGCGAAGCGAGTGTCTCTCGCCGGGGTATACCTGGGAAAATAAAGATATAAATTTTACTGTTCAGCGTCTTCAGTGTTTTTTTTTTTTTAATCGGGATTTTAGAGCAAAAGCTAACACTGAAGAATTCACGTTTCGGCGAAAACTGGAATATCTGCTCTAGTACCAGAATATCTACTAGTAGGTACAAGACGCTCCACCAACTGCGCGGGCCTACGGATGGTGATCTATGGGTGGCTCGCCGTCCAATAGCAACAAGGCCCGAGTCGATGGCGCGTCGTGTTCCACGCGCGCCTCAAGGAGCTGTCAGCAACGAAGACGGTGCCCCATAGGGTCAGTGCCTGCTAGGGTTGCGGAATTTGTTCGAAAGAGTCACCGCGGCCCGGGAAAGCAAAGGGCACTAGGAGGAACACGGGTGGGTGTTAGTCAGTAAGAGTCTGACACTCCCTTCCTATGTGCACACAGCGGGAAGAGGCATTTCGTGGAACATACTGGGGCCTGTGGCCGTATTACGAAGTGCCAATGCTATCATGATTCGTGTGAGGGAAAGAGATAGTGCTATTCGTCTTGTGTAACTCCGTCTCTCTCTGACACAGAAATCATGATGGATTTAAGACGTCATAATAGGGCTGCTGGTTGCTTTCTGAGCGAGCCACCCATAGCTCGCCATCCGCAGGCCCGCGCCTACGGTGGCCGGGAATCGCCCTGCGTTTCCCGACACCCGGGGCGTCTTCTTCTGTTGCGGCGGCTGGGGCGTGAGGTCCTCATCCTTCGCTAGCATTACTGCTTCGCAGAAGGAGGTGACCGCTTCCCATGCCTCCTCGCACCGGTCCTGGTTCAGACCGGACGTGATATAACCATACCTGAACTCGATGTGGTTTCCCGAGCCTCACCAGCTCGGCGGTCAACGCGGCCGTGTGGCAGAAATGAACGTTCTCGTCCGCCAGCCCGTGAATAATTAGCAGCCTGCCTTCCCTGGAAGATTAGTATGATGTTGATACATGATATTTATTTACTAACAGCCGAACCCAATAACTGATCTATCACATACTGGAGATAGAAAAACAAATGAAACAACAGAAACCCTACATAATTTTTCTGTTGATTCATTTGTTTTTCTATCTCCAGTATGTGATAGATCGGTTATTGGTTTCGGCCGTAAGTAGGTTAAACATCAGTGGTTCGAGTTAGGGTAGGCCAGAGAAAATGTCCAAATAAATTTTAAAAAATAACCACATTATTCAGGGTTGATTTTTAATGAAATTAGTTTTTTTTTAAACAGCCTATTTAAAAAAACACCACATTTCATCCCTGAATAATGTGGTGTTTTTTTTGGACATTATTTTCTGGCCTACCCTAACTCGAACCACTGCACGCCACTGTTAAACATAACACTTTTACACGTCCAATATTTTTTGGTCATTTGTCAGTGATCTATCAACGCACAGCCCAAACCACTGAACGGATCGGGCTGAAATTTGGCATGCAGGTAGATGTTATGACGTAGGCATCCGCTAAGAAAGGATTTTGATTAATTCTACCCCCAAGGGGATAAAATAGGGGATGAAAGTTGGTATGAAACTTTATCAATTTTAAACCGAGCTGAGTGTTTCAAAATCGGGGGTAAAGTAACTATTAATAATAATCAATCATATTAATATTAAAAATCTTTTACACAATATAGTTACAGATTAATAGCCACAAGTAATCTTAAATAAAATGATTATGTTAGTATCCAACAAATAACTATGTGTTTAACTAAATTATCAATATTTCAGGACTTATGGTAAATTTATTTTAAACCTACAATTATGTATAATTAGCGACTTTCCTGAGCTAGGTTTATAAAACCTGTGTTTCAGGTTCCACGCGGGTAGAAGCTAGTAAAGTGATAAAGGGATTGTGGGCAGCAGGTTTTGAAATAAGGCTGAAGACTTACTGGTCGGGGAAGAAGGGCGCGTGGGCCAGCACGCTGGCGCGCGTGTAGGCGTGCGGCGCGCGGGCCGGCGCGCCCATGTAGCGCTCGGTGTAGGCCGTGTCGTACAGGCGCCAGCACGTCACGGGCGCGCCCGCCACGCACAGCCGGAACACGGCCGGCCGCGTGGCCAGCGCCAGCAGCGACAGGTAGCCGCCTGCCGACATCAATCAAAACTCATTTATTCAGACTAGGCTGAGCGACAGCACTTTTTGAACGTCAAATCTATACTAATAATCCAAAGCTGAAGAGTTTGTTTGTTTGTTTGTTTGAACGCGCTAATCTCAGGAACTAGTGGTTCGAATTGAAAAATTCTTTTTGGGTTGAATAGACCATTTATCGAGGAAGGCTTTAGGCTATATATCATCACGCTTAAGCCAATAGGAGCGGAGCACCGATAAAGAATGTTTTAAAATCGGGGATTCCACGGGGACGAAGTCGCTGGCAGCAGCTAGTAAATAAATAAATGCTCCTATAAACAGCTTACTGAGAATCTACAATCTGATTCAAACGCACACCAACTGTATCGACATCTTTTGTGACACGCCGCCTACCGACACACGGTCGCACTGTCTATGTGAAGGAAAACCACACCAAGAACTGCGCCATCTTGTAACATGCTCACATACATCATTCTCTCATTTTCTTTTTCTTTTATTCATCGTTCATTTATTGAATGTACATAAATAAATATTTACTTCTATGCACCGCTTACTGAGAACCTACAATCTGACACAAACGCACACCAACCTGGGCCTCAAGTCTACTATTACAATAGTGTCAGAATGGTCTATCATTGATTTCATAATGGTCGATTTTGACAAGTTTAGTAATCTACTGACATAAAAGTGTCATTATGACTTTCCAATGGTCAATCACTGACACTCCATTGAAAGAAATGGCATAGAATGGTAATCTCGTACATAATGACAAATGAATTACAGACGCATGTGGTAATCTGCTAAAATTTTGACAGTTCCTTTGACCAGTGACCTACCATTAGAAAGTCAGTGTGCATTCATTGCTTTTAATAGCTCAGTTATCAAAAAGTATTACGAGACCATTGACAGAACAATGATAGACTATTATGCAGATTACGAACTTTTAGTAAAATGACAATGGGATCGTGTTGGAATGACAAATTTATAAAAATAACAGACTTGGGCCCCTGTATCGACATCTTTTGTGACATTCTGGCACAATCCCGCAGACATCTATTGAATTAATTAAAAACCTTTTGATTTCATTTTTTTTTTAATCAAACTCAAACTCAATGCATTTATTTCAATTAAACCCTTTACAGGCACTTTTAAATTGTCAAAGTCGCTCAGTCGAAAGAGGTGAAGCTATCTGCACTTTCCAAAGCGTAGATCTCTATGGAGAAGAACGTGCAAGAAACTCCACGGACACTCTTTTAAATCATGTTCTGTATTACATAACCTTGGTTACATCCTTGGTCGCTTTTATATGTGAGGGCAAAGAAAGGAAACTATAAAAGTAAGAGGCCATTGGAGTATTACGTAAGCGCTAAAGGGGGGCGGGGGGGGGGGGGGGGGGTTGATTTACTTATTTTTGATGACATGGGGAATGGGGGGATTCGGTAGGTGATTACGTCAGCAATATTGATTTATTTTATTTTTCAGATTTTAGTCGATTATGGTTTGAACACATGGCAATCCGGCGATGTCTTACCCACTGGGCTATCAACGCCCTAATAGCGAACTTAATTTCAGACTAAAAATTCTTTAATTCTAGACTTATTAACTGCTGCTTCATGAACCAATAAAAAAACCAGAACAGATTCAATAATACTTATAGATATATTTACGTAAGCAATGGGGCGGGTAGGGGTGAGAGCCTAGCTTACTTTTGCTGACGATGGGGGAGGGGGGGTGATATCAAAAATTCTGCTTACGTAATACTTGAACGGAGACTTTTTGAAGAGAAATATAAAGATTAAAACAAGGCCTAGTATTAGTCACTACATAGTATAAAACAAAGTCGCTTTCTCTGTCCCTATATCCCTATGTATCCTTATAACTTTAAAACTACGCAACGGATTTTTATGCGGATGATTTTAATAGATAGAGTGATTCAAGGAAGGTTTATAAGTATACTACATGCATATTATAGTAAACATTAGTATCTACATTGCACCCGTGCGAAGCCGGGGCGGGTCACTAGTAAGATATATATATTACAGTAAAACTTGGATAACTGGGACCTTAAGGGACCTGCAAATTTGTCTCACTTAAAGAGGTGTTCCACTCATTTACGGAGAGTTCCATCCACATAATGTAGGTACACAAAATATAGTCCCAATAAAAGAGGTAAATTACACTCGCTGTCTCAATTATAGAGGTGCTTGTGACGAATAAAATCGAAAGAACTAATCCCTAAAATATAGTCTCAGTAAAATAGGTAAAATATACTCACTGTTTCAATAATAGAGGTAATTATGACTATAAAATGGAAAGAACCAATCCCAGATATAGAGGTTTGTGTTGTCCCACTAACAGAGGTAATTAATTGCTAAAGTGTCGGGACCTAAGCAAGAGTTCCAGCTATGGAGGTTTCTCACTTATCCAGGTCCCACTTAACCAAGTTTTACTGTAAATATATATATATATTTTTTTAAACGTTGCCCCACACTAGGTATTTCTCCTGTGTCGTGGGTGCGTTTACAAACATAAAAACTCACATACACAAACAGCCAGACCCGGAACAACTATATTATTATGTAGGCCATACAAATATTTGTTCCGTGCGGGGATCGAACCCGCAACATGCAGCGCAACAGTCAATCGCTCAACCACTGCGCCAGCTGTGTCGTCAAATATAAATAAATAAAATAAATAATAATAATAAATATCTTGGGACAACTCACACACGGCTATCTGATCCCAAGCTAAGCAGAGCTTGTGTTATGGTAACCAGACAACTGATATACATACTTATGTAATTTATAAATACATACATATTATAGATAAATCACACCCATACACAGAACAAACAATCATGCTCATCACACAAAGTTTGTCCTGGGTGGGAATCGAACCCACGACCTCCGGCTTAGCAGTCAGGGCCGCTAACCACTAGACCAACAGGCCCGTCTGTAACGATATAAACAAATAATTTAAATATAACGATATAAACTTGAACTCACCGTAACTCCATCCGTGTATGGCCACCCTTTCCATATCTATACAACCCGTTTCTTTTGCTAGCCATTGTAATACCTCGACCTGTTGAAATGTAAAAATAAATATATTATTAGGTTAAGAATGAGTTTCTGTACAGCTGTCATCTGAAAGGTGACCTTTCAGATGACAGCTGTACAGAAACTCATTCTTCAAAGCCTATAAAAGCGGTTGTCAACCGAGTCACGTCCGTATGCCCCCCTCAATGAGCCCGCTAAGCCGAGGCCCGTGACCCACAAGGGATGCCCTTAGCGAGCGGTCATTTAGTTTTTAAGTAGTTTTCAGCCCTGGTTGGGGTCATATAAAAAAAAACAGAGCCAAGCCCTTTTTTACCGGCCAGCGCTCGCGCAGTGAGGTCGTTTGATTTAGAAGAAAAGAAAGAAAGAAAAACTGTTTATTTGCGCCAAGCATGACGCACACCAAAGAATTTAAAATAGGTACAGCTTAAAACTAAAAAAAAAAATCGATCGATCGATTTCGTCTCGGATCACAGCTAAGTCTTTGTTTGGTGGCCACTTTCTTTTTATGTGCAAATATTGCCTTTGTTTATTGTGTTTTGTTGAAGTTGATTGTTTCCTATTAAATAGTGCGTGATATTCGTGTTAATTATTTAGTTTGTTATTTAAATATAAGTTAGGCCAACTTGACAGTTGTTTTTTTTTTTATTTAAATCCCACTCCTGGTCCCTAAGAATATATATATTGAATAGTTCGTAAATTGGTCTCATCTGACTGGCCTCGTATATTGAATAGTTCGTACGTGGGCTCATCTGACTGGCCTCGTATATTGAATAGTTCGCACGTGGTCTCATCAGACTGGCCTTATATATTGAATAGTTTGTACGTGGTCTCATCTGACTGGCCTTATATATTGAATAGTTCGTACGTGGTCTCATCTGACTGGCCTTATATATTGAATAGTTCGTACGCGGTCTCATCTGACTGGCCTTATATATTGAATAGTTTGTTCGTGGTCTCATCTGACTGGCCTTATATATTGAATAGTTCGTTCGTGGTCTCATCTGACTGGCCTTATATATTGAATAGTTCGTACGTGGTCTCATCTGACTGGCCTTATATATTGAATAGTTCGTACGTGGTCTCATCTGACTGGCCTTATATACTGAATAGTTTGTACGTGGTCTCATCTGACTGGCCTTATATATTGAATAGTTCGTACGTGGTCTCATCTGACTGGCCTTATATACTGAATAGTTCGTACGTGGTCTCATCTGACTGGCCTTATATACTGAATAGTTCGTATGTGGTCTCATCTGACTGGCCTTTTTTTTCTGGATGGGAAATCATCAAATATCTTCTCCCGCTCTGGGCGCAGCGGAAGGGAGTGTCAGACTTTTACTGACTAAAACCCACCCGTGATTCTTTTTGTGCCCGCCGCGTTCCAGGGCAAGGTGACTCTTTCTCATCTGACTGGCCTAAGATTTAATAAAACACTACAGAGCTATGAATGTTTTGCCCTGAATATATTTGTTGTTAGCAGCGCCCCGCGGTTTCACCCGTGCTGTTCCCGTTCCCGTGGCAATACGGGGATAAAATATCGCCTATGACACTCCACAATAACGTAGCTTTCTATTGGTGAAATAATTTTGAAAATCATCAGTAGAACCAGAGATTACCCCTTACAACGTCATAAACTCACAAACGTTGCCTCTTTATAATATATAGTATAATATTAGTATAAAAAAATACTACCCACTTCTTAACAAAAAAAAAAACTTTAATTTCGGAAGTGTCAAAAAACAAAGAAACAACCAAAAACAACGGTGTTTTTCACGCGGACGAAGTCGCGGGCAGAAGCTAGAAATAATGTAATAATAATAATACCTGGTCGTCTAACTCGATCTGCCCCAGCTTGCCTTTTATGGCCGCCTCCCACGCTCGCCCTCTGTGTTTGGAGCCCCGCGAGTCTACCGCCACGACATTGAACCCTCGAGCAGCTAGCATGTGCATCCGAAGTTGCCTGATACCCTGAAAATAACAGTCATATTGTACTAACAGCAACACAGCAGTATCAGCCTTTTAACGTTCCCACAGCTGGGACACAGGCCTCCTCTCTAGGAGAGGGAATGGGAGGATTTTATTATTATTTATTTGTAATATTGTTAGCCACACGGCTAAATTATAACAGCCGCACGGGTCGATCTTCGAGGTTAAGCATCGCTTGCCGAGATTGGTCTGTGGATGGGTGACCATCTTAACATAACGAGACTTCTTCGTGCCTCGAAAAGCGCGTTAAGCTGTTGGTCCAGGCTGTCATTTGAAGATCGTTGGCAGTCGTTACGGATTGTCAGACCCCAGAAAATCTGACTACAGTCTTGCCAAGAAGTACCGTGTTATCCAGTTATTGGGTTGTGAAGGTCTGGTAGGCAGCCGCTCCACGTAAAATACTGGTATTCAGTTGAATCCGGTTTGACTGGAAACCGACCCCAATATGCCATAGTTGGGAAAAGGCTAGGCAGCAATGATGACTATCTTTTAAGCGATTCACTGTCCGAGACGCAGATACAAAAGTTTAACAAAACCAGATATGGTCTATAAACACTACTCATTCATCCTTAAGCATAATCAGCCTTTTTACGTTCCAACTGCTGGGACACAGGCCTCCTCTCTAGGAGAGGGAATGGGCCGTAATCCAGCACGCGGGCCCAGTGCGGGTTGCTGAATGTCACATGTCTTCGAATTTTTGGTTCTAGGACATGCCGGTTTCCTCACGACGTTTTCCTTCACCGTTTTGAGAGCAGTGCTGATGAAATTAATTACACAAAGTAATGCGCCTGGCTGGGTTTGAACCCGCGACCTACAATTCGTAAGTCGGGGCTGTTCACTCGGCCACCACTGCTCTCTTTCATCCCCTAATTCACCCTTACCTTATAACTATTAGTGACGGTCTGGACCTCAGGCCCTCCGTACACATGTAGGACTGTAGGACTTCGCCCCGGGCGGCCGCAGCGCCAGAGCGTGCAGTAGGCCGTGGCCCCGCACGACAGGCGTGTCTCGTATATCTGAGGCGGCGGTATGTCTGATATGCTGAGGGAACGTTCTGGAAAGAGGTATTGGTGGTTTAAATATTCGACGGGCCTCTTGGTCTAGTGGTTAGCGGCCCTGACTACTAAGCCGGAGGTCGTGGGTTCGATTCCCACCCAGGACAAACTTTGTGTGATGAGCATGATTGTTTGTTCTGTGTCTGGGTGTGATTTTATCTATAACTAGCAGTGCCTCGCGGTTTCACCCGCGTAGTTCCCGTTCCCGTGGGAATATGGGGATAAAATATAGCCTATAGCCTTCCTCGATAAATGGGCTATCTAACACTGAAAGATTTTTTCAAATCGGACCAGTAGTTCCTGAGATTAGCGCGTTCAAACAAACAAACAAACAAACAAACAAACAAACTCTTCAGCTTTATAATATTAGTATAGATATGTATGTAAACACATCAAAAGTATCTAGGGATCAACATATATTTTTGCAATAACTTTTCTCCTGATTGATATTAATTAAAATTTTCTTTAAGGATTCATCAAATAAAGTGTTTTCGTTTGTCACAGTAACGATAAACCAAGTCACCTTTGCATTAATAAAGAAATTTGCCATTTTCCTAATAAAGGGATTTTTGACATTTGAACCACTAACATTAAAGTTCGAAAAAAAGACTGAAATAACAGTTTTCTTTAAAATTTTATTGGGTAACTTAAACAATTAATAATCCGTGTTTCTACCGCGAACACTAACAACACAAGAACATCGGTTTGGCATACTCAAAATGAGTTCATCCAAATCACGCTGTGGAATGGCCGCCCATGTTCGTTGCAACAACAAAAAAAGGTCTTCTTGCGACTGGATACCCTCCATATTCGGCAGAGCTCTTCTCTGTAGCATATCCCATGCATGCTCAATCGGGTTCAAGTCTGGCGACTGAGCAGGCCAGGGCAGGACATTGATGTTAGCTGCGGCGAGAGTCTGTCTTACAACTCTTGCGGTGTGCGGTCGTGCATTATCATGCATTAACTGAAATAAGGGACCGATTTGCACTTGTAGAGGAACGATGACGTCTGATACAATCGTCTCAGCATAAATTTGAGCGTTGAGGTTGCCTCTGATCCAAATCAACTCAGTTCTTCCGCCGATCCAAATACCCGCCCATACTATGATGGTTCCACCACTATAAGGATGGACTTCCTGGCAGGATTTTAATCGCTGTTGGCGTCCAGGGGTTCTCCAGTGTCGTATACGTCTTGTATCCGGTCTCATACCAAAACGAGACTCATCAGAAAAGCACACGAAACGCCATTGTTCTTCTGCCCAATTTCTGTGTTCAAGAGCCCATTGATATCGAATCCTACGATTGTGCATTGCTATAGGTGGTACCCGTAGCGGTCTTCGGGAATGAAGGTTCACTTCATGCAAGCGGTTTCTGACTGTTTGGTCGCTAATTAAGTTCCCTGAAGAGTGATGAAGCCTCACGGCTAACATCATGGCGGTTATTGTTGGAGCTCTTCGAGTTAAGATTTGAATGTATCGGTCTTGTCTCCGTGTGGTGCAGCGATACCGTCCTCCATGGCGCTCAGCCAAGGTACCAGTGCTTCGGTAACGTGTCCAAAGTCGACTGATAACACTCTGACTTGTATTCAGAGCTAAAGCCACAGTACGTTGCCGGGAACCAGCTTCTATCATTCCCACGGCTCTGAGCATTTCTTCCCTGCTTAAATGACGTCGCCGCTCCATAATAACGTTGGTTTTAATCAGTAGTAGGGAAACAGTAGCACTAATAATGTCTTCAATGCGTTGTATGTTTTTATAGGGAAAATATTGACAGCTTATTTTCATCTTTTACTCGAATTTGATTGAGAGTTCCTGATTCAAATTATGAAATGCACCAAAAAGGATCCATATAAATTTATAAAATCATAAATTTATTACAAAGCCACATCTCAATCTCAAGAAATCCGCATAAAAATGCTTGATCCCTAGACACTTTTGATGTGTTTATTTATAAATTATATAAGTATGTATATCAGTTGTCTGGTTACCATAACATAAGCTCTGCTTAGCTTGGGATCAGATAGCCGTGTGTGAGTTGTCCCAAGATATTATTATTATTATCAGTTATCCTTTTTTTTTCCCAGCTCTTTTGGCTGGTTTTGACCACATTTACGGGCCAAGCCAAGTAAATGTAGCATGTGGTGTATTTAGTGGGTTGTATTATGAGGTCCTACTTCATTGTCATTGTTGTTGTCTTCATTATTATTATTATTATTATTCAGAAGCGGCCTGTAATGACACTGGAAAATTTCAAACTCCGTAAAATTGTAATAAATCTTGATCTATACAAATACACAGGGTTATTTGAAAAACACTAACGACCTCTTAAGAGGTCATTGTACTCATCATTATGAACAACTTTTACTATGGGACCAAACCGGAAATCGCGAAAAAAAAATCAGCTGTTCCCTACGTATATGCGTCAATAATTGTCCATTTCTAAAATTTTAATGAATTTTAATTTTGATGTCACGAAGAAAATACGGCGAAAACCTCGTATCGTACATATTCACCAAAAACATTAATCGCCTTCTGGGGCAGTCGGATAATAATTAGAGATGTGCCGATTATGGCCGACTAGCCGATCCGATCGGTAGTAAAGAGATAGACCGACTAGCTTCGGGGATTTCCGTGACGCTTCGTTTACAGCAGATTCGCGCGCAAGTCGCAACCGCTACCTTCGAGCTTGTAAACTTGGAAAATATGTCTACTGAAAAGTGGAAAATACTCGGAAAAATCATAGGATAGTCGGCTTTACCGACTAGTCGCCGACTACGATAAAGGCCAGATAGTCAGTTTTATCGACTAGTCGCCGACTTCAAGCTGACTACGACAGTGGCCGGATAGCTTTCCCGACTTGTTGCCGAATAGTCGGCTTTACCAACTAGTCGCCGATAAAGATAGTGGCCGGATAGCCAGCTTTACCGACTAGTCGCCGACTACGTCTGTGGCCGGGCTTTACCGACTAGTCGCCGACTACGTCTGTGGCCGGGCTTTACCGACTAGTCGCCGACTACGACAGTGGCCGGGCTTTACCGACTAGTCGCCGACTACGACAGTGGCCGGGCTTTACCGACTAGTCGGCACATGTCTAATAATATCGAACGCCACACAAATCTTATACCGCGATATCAAATTTCTCCGGCTTTTATATAACTTTCGATGTACAAAACTTCTAGTCTACACGATATCACATACCTCTAATTAAGGACCCGGTCTCACTATCCGTGTCGTCCCCATCACCGGACCGGCTGTCCCAAGAACCGTTGAAGCTTCTTACTTCCAAAGATTCTGTCAAAGAATACCACTTCTGATGGAATTATAATTAAATAATAAAAAAAATTAAACCAAATTTACTGCTTCTATTACATATAACTACTGTCTAAGTTTTTCTACTGACATTTTAAAATTCTACCATTTTCTACTAAATGGTAGTTTTAAAAAAAATTACAATTTTAACCCAAATTCACTGTCTCTACAACACAGAACTATTTTCTACGTGTTTCTACCAACATTTCAAATTCCTACCATTTTCTACCAAATGGTAGTTTTTGAAAAAAAATCTCCTCTAACTACTCAACCATGCTGTGGTAGATTTTGTTCACTAACCTGAGGGTGGTCTATCCGTGATAGTCCCTTGGACTAATAACCGGGGCGGTGAGGTGGTGATTCTGTAAACCCTCGTTACAGGCACACTGCTGATGTTGGACGATGTTATCACTGCCATTGTACAGTCCTGGGGACAGACGGATAAACAGTTTGAAACGGCTCGTGGCTAAAGAATAACAGCCGCACAGATCGATCTCCAAGGTTAAGCAACGCTTGCCAAGGTTGGTCTGTGGATGGGTGACCATCTTAACATACCGTGAAACTTCACACATATAAGCAGGATACATAGGTCTAAAAAGTTAGTTGAAAAAACATTTTCGATTAATAGACCCATTAGACCCGTAAGACCCATAAATTAGACCCATTAGACCCGGCGCCATGAAACGCAGCGTAAAGTCATTGAAGCACCACGGGATTAGCGGACACCTCCACACGGCTGGAGGTGCATCTTTTGAGATTCACTGGCGCTCCAGTGGCGTCTCACGGAGCCCTACGAAGATGACGGGTTATGTCTACACTACAAGTTACCTCGTCTATGTCGACCGCACAAGAGTGTCCCACAGTGGTCAACAGCTGTACAGCATGAGGTCGTGGCGGAGACAGCGGCGCCACGTACAGGTGGCGCTCCAGTGGCGTCTCGCGGAGCCCTACGAAGTATACCAGCTGGCGGGTTGTGTCTACCTGCGCAAAAAAAATACAATATTGATCTTGTTCATCTATAGGTACTCTATATATACAGTATGTTAACTAACAGAGGGCGTTCCCGTTAACCCGCAATAATATAGCGTCCATATATGATAAAAAAAATACCATTCGAAAACAAAATGTATTTTTTTTTTAATATTAAAATATTCACTAAAAATGTTAAATTGATACGTTAAAAAAACACTCTGTACACGCGTACTTGCCGGTTACTACGAGTAGGTACTATTCCACCATTTATTATTATTTAATTTTTTGTCAATTTTTTTTATTCGGATTATTTTATTCTTATAACTATACTAATATTATAAAGCTGAAGAGTTTGTTTGTTTGGTTGTTTGTTTGTTTGTTTGTTTGAACGCGCTAATCTCAGGAACTACTGGTTCGAATTGAAAAATTCTTTTTGGGTTGAATAGACCATTTATCGAGGAAGGCTTTAGGCTATATATCATCACACTTAAGCCAATAGGAGCGGAGCAGCGATAAAGAATGTTTTAAAATCGGGGATTCCACGGGGACGAAGTCGCGGGCAGCAGCTAGTTAATGATATAGATTAACGAATTTAAGGGAACGCCCTCTGTTATTTAACATACTGTATATAAATAAATCGTCATCGGCGACTTTGTTTCTGTCACCTGCGATCTAGACTAGATTCGAGTCAAGAGTAAATCCATCTCATAAAAATAATAAAACACAAACAAATAAAAGTTCACACGCTTTAGTGATTACGTAATACATGAACCACCAAAAATATTTTCATGTAAAAATGTTGCCAAGACGAGTCTACGTAGCTTACCCTGTGAAAAAGTTATCAGATCTCGTATAAAGCGAAGCTCTAAAGACTGCACGCTTTAAACCTACAAGCTCTACACTACACCTTACTAAAAATATATGAAAAACTGGTCAGATCTCATGTAGAGCCAAGATTTTTGATCTATGCGCCCTAACTTTACGAGGCCTACCTTCACAAATTCTACATTTTAGTCAAAACGTGTGGCTTGGCCGTTTTGCTACCGTCACGAAGATTTCATAGGCATTCGTTCATTGGGTGTGAAATAAAACGGCTAAGTCACACATGTATAATAGTTACGACATTCAAACTTTGTATGTTTAATTATTGTACTAATGGCATTCTATCTTGAAAAATTTTAACTATTTAGCATCATTCAAAGAATAGAATAGAATGTTATAGTATACTCTTTATTAAGTACACCATATAAGTTACAGAAAATATAGATGAAGAAAACATTACATAGGGTGACACAATAGGCAGCCTTTTCAAGACATCCTTTCAAAGCAAAGTTATGAGAGTTCAAAAAACGATGAAGCATTTCGAGAAAAGGTAGGTAGTGCCGTTGAGCTTCGCTTGGCTCGTCTTGGCGACGGCACTACCGTGCCCCCAGATGACCCTTAAGGAAACTCACCCATATCTTTCTCGCCATGACTTCCCATTCTCCGGCTGTGATTGGCTCTTTACTAATTATGTTCGGTCCCACGGCGTTGCTCTCGTCTTCTGTTATCATATCTATAACGGCTGTGGACAATACAAAGCATGAAGATTAAAATATCTTCAGTTACGCAATATACAGGGTTATTTGTAAAACACAAACAACCTCTTAAGAGGTCATTGTACTCATCATTATGAACAACTTTTACTATGGGATCTGTTGAGAATGGAACGCAACCAAATTAGTTTTTCTTTTTTCTCACTTGTCACTCGCTGTCAATGTGCTTCGTATGTTTTTTCCTTCCAATGGAGATAATTAAATTCTAATATAATTAAAATACGTTTAATTATTTACCACAACCACGCAAAATATTCCTTTATGGTAGCAGAGCGTGGTTCAGAAGTGGTACAGTAGGAAATATCAGGAAACCTCAATCAGAAGAATTGTCGGTGCAATTTAAATTTGAGGTTAAGAAAATTGCCGATCACTGTTGTAAATTGCATATTCTGTTGAAGAAATCCAGCAAAATGGGTTCAAATATGTTCAATTTGGAGAAGCTGATCGGAAGAGAAAACTTCGCGACGTGGAAGTTTAGTATGAAAGCGTATTTAGAGCACGAAGATCTGTGGTGCTGTGTTGAAACTCGCGATGACAAGCCTGTAGATGCAACTAAAGATGTGAAGGCGAAGTCGAAGCTGATATTGTTGTTGGACCCACAGGTTTGCATTCTGACATCCTAAATCTTGCTAATATTTCATTTATATATTTTTCTTGATCTAGTAAAACTTTGTCCCCATCTCTAGTAATATGTAGACCAACACATTGACTTGCCGGACCGTAACCACGCTCTGCTACCATAAAGGAATATTTTGCGTGGTTGTGGTAAATAATTAAACGTATTTTAATTATATTAGAATTTAATTATCTCCATTGGAAGGAAAAAACATACGAAGCACATTGACAGCGAGTGACAAGTGAGAAAAAAGAAAAACTAATTTGGTTGCGTTCCATTCTCAACACCCTCCCTTGGGACGCAACCCCATCATTGTAATACAATACAAATGTTTCTCGGCTGTAGTGCCTTTAGTTAAATTATCAGCAATCATTTTCCCACCCTTAACATAACAAAACTTTATCTGTAAATTGTTAACATGGTCCTTAAGAAAATGATAACGAATGTCAATATGTCGTGACCTAGGCAAGTAACAATCATTATTTGACAACTTAATTGCACTCTGGTTATCACTAAATATGACTAGTGGATTGTTCTGTTCTTGCCCGAGTTCAGCATGCAGTTGTTGGAGCCACAGGGCCTCCTGCGCCGCCGAAGACATCGACATGTATTCCGCCTCGGCAGTGGATAATGCCACAGTCTGCTGCTTCTGTGACCGCCAAGATATAGCACCACCCTGTAACAAAAATATGTAACCCGTGCACGACTTTCTATCGCGCACGTCGCTCGCCCAATCAGCATCACAATAGCCTGTGATTTTCTCATTACCATCTTTGGTATATGTCAACTTCATGTCTTTGGTACCTTGCAGATATCTGAAAATTCGTTTGACTGCAGTCCAGTGTGAAGCTGTAGGATTTTTGTTAAATCTGCTCAGTGTGTTCACTGCAAATGATATGTCAGGTCGGGTACCTTGAGCCACATACAGTAAGGAGCCAATAGCCTGTTGGTATGGACAGTCAGTGATCTTTTCATCTTCATCATTATCATTAAATTTCATACCAGCTTCAATTGGTGTTTTCACAGGTTTGCATTCTGACATCCTAAATCTTGCTAATATTTCATTTATATATATTTCTTGATCTAGTAAAACTTTGTCCCCATCTCTAGTAATATGTAGACCAACACATTGACTTGCCGGACCAATATCCTTCATTTCAAAGTGTTGTTTTAATTTCTCCTTAAAAATATTTTTAGTACTTTCTTCAGAAGTAAACAGAATTAAATCATCTACCCAGATGGCTATAAAAGTATTCTTCTTTGCATTATAATAGACACAAGGATCTGTTTTCGTTTGAGTCATCCCTAACTCATGCAGTACTGCATTTAATTTCAGGTTCCAGAGTCTGCTGGCTTGCTTAAGCCCATAAATAGATTTGTGTAGTATGCATACTTGAGATCCTTGCTTATACTCTTCTGGCTGTATCATGTATATATCTCTATCAATCTCTCCTTGCAGAAAAGCAGATACAGCATCCATCTGATCTATTTCCAGCCTATATCTTGCTGCTAAAGCAAATAAATAGCGGATAGTTGTATACCTGACTACCGGTGAGTATGTCTCTTCATAATCGGTGCCCCATCTTTGTGCATAACCTTTTATTACGAGCCTTGCTTTATATCTTATAACATTTCCAGTCTGGTCTGTTTTCGTCTTAAACACCCACTTATATGGAAGAGCCTTTTTACCTGGGGGCAGATCTGTCAATGACCATGTTTTATTTTTCATCAGGGAAGAATATTCCTCGTCCATGGCCCTCTTCCATTCTGTAGCTCGTGGGGATGCGAGTGCTTCCTCAACAGTCTGTGGATCAGTTACATCGGTAAATAAACATAATAAGCCCATCTTGTCATCTTTAGCCTCATTTGGCTTATTCCGTAAACGTGTTGACCTCAATGTCACATTACTGTTAAAATCTTGTCTAATAGAATATGGAGGATGGTACGTTTCATCAAGTTCGCCAGTATCGGTGTCATACTCACTTGAGTCTTCACTAGTACCTTGTGTATCTGAGTCTTTACCGGACATCACAGGTGCAGCAGTGGACGACTCCTGAGTGATCTTTTTTTCTTTCGGACTGCCTGTGTTTGTATTTTCTTGTAGGCCTGAACTGGCAGTAGCTGCATGACTGTCTTTTACTTGAACATTAGTTTCACAATCAATAGGTACACTGACACTCTGGTCATAGTTTTCAATGAAGGCAACATCTCTACTCTTGACAACTTTATGTGACTTAGGGTCCATAAAACGATAACCTTTTGTGTTTTCACAATAGCCCACAAATAACATGTTTACTGATTTTCTGTCCCACTTTTGGCGTTTTTCTTTTGGTACATAAACCATAGCCTCAGAGCCAAATATTTTCATATGAGATAAGTTGGGTTTCTTACCTTTCCACATTTCATATGGGGTTTTACCTTCTAGTGACTTTGTCGGGGAACGATTTATGATGTATGCAGCCGTTGCCAGAGCTTCAGCCCAGTATCTCTTTTCTAGGTTAGCATAGAACAGCATGCACCGTGCTCGCTCAACTAAAGTCCTGTTCATTCTTTCTGCCATGCCGTTTTGCTGGGGAGTATACGGAGTAGAGGTCTGATGAATTATACCATGATTAGACAAGTACCTTTCAAAGTTATTATTGCAGTATTCTTTACCAGGATCAAACCTGAATACGCGAAAAAGGAAACGGCTGTTCCTTTCATTTATATTCGTATAACTCATCAAAATGTAGGAGACAGCTTATTTTTTTTTCGCGATTTCAGGTTTCTGGAACTCTCTTCCACACCCTGTACGCGAAAGCCCTTCTCTTGATGTCTTCAAGAGGAAAATAAAAGAGCGTTACCTTTCACAATGACATAATATTTGTAGATATTTATGTATGTATATGTATATATATTTGTATTTATGTATGTAAATATATTGATCTATATTATCTAGTACACTGGATCCTACCCTCTATGCTGATCTCTCTCTATCACTCAAAGGTTTGCTGCAATTATTAATGTATTATATAATATAAATTATTTTTGGTGTACAATAAAGAATTAAGAAAAAAAATATGGAATTTCAATGTAAAGAAATCTACTTAGAATCTAATTAGTCACCTTAAAAATATATATATTATATACATATGTACATAATTTTCCATTTTGTATCACATGTTAGAATCTTGAAAGTGTATAATTTTCAACTTGTTCACCACTCTTTTAAAAAGTCATAACGTTTCAATATCTGTCATCACCTGCCTAGCTGTTTCCCAACTATATTGGGGTCGGCTCCCAGTCAAGCCGGATTCAGTTGAATACCAGTATTTTACGTGAAGTGGCTGCCTACCAGACCTCCACAACCCGTTAACTGGGGAACACGGTACTTCTTGGCAAGACTGGTGTCAGATTTTCTTGCTTCTGACAATCAATGTGTAAATAGATTTAAAAAAAACTACCATTTTTTAACAAATGGTAGAAACGAAAAATATTTTTAGTTTTTATTGTTTTTTCTACCCTGTAGCAGGGTTGGCAACACGACAACCATAATTTTAGCCATATTCAACACACAAAAATCCAAACCTTCAATTTTCTACCAAATGGTAGATTCCAAACTAAATTTTCCATAAACTAAACTAAATTTCCAACCCAGTCAGCCTCCAGCAACACAAAAAAAAAACTACCATCATCAAAAACAACACGTCCCCTGAGGATGCCTCGTGGAGAGGCGAAACACGTGTCGGTATTGGTGTTGGGTTTTGCTTTGCCTTCCTGCATGTGCATAAAATCCTTGCATTTGCCTTGTAATCTTGCATGTGCATAATATAGCGGGCGGGAGGGAGGTGCATACCTGCACCCCACCGAATGTGTCTCCACGTTGTCGTCGTGGTGGGGCTTGAGCGTCTCAATGATCTTGCGAGCTTTCCCGGTAGAGCCACTCATGCCGGAAGGTCGCAAGTGAGGGACCAGACCAAGAGAGACACACGCTTGCTCGCTGCTCTTTGGTACGCGTCTGATCATCAGACGTGACTGTGAGAGCAGCGAGCAGGTGGAGAGGTGAGGTGAGAAGAGAGGGCCCTGAGAAGGGGCGGAGCGAACAGGGACCGCACCCTTAAAAGGAAAACATGAAAAAACAAGACGCTTGCAAAATGAGTCCCCAGGTGGGTCCCGACTGCTCAGCGGTCGGGGAATCCCACCCCGCTTCGGCGGGCTGCCCTCCGTACTCTGGGGTGGGCACCAAACGTCTTCCGCTTGCCAGTGGCAACAAGAGCCGAGGAGGCTCCAATTCGTTGTCGTCATCCGGATCCGCCTCCTTTAAGGTGCTGATGGCGCACGAATTCGCAGAGGAGGGTTCGCCTGAGCGCCGGGGTGGCGTGGAGTTGGATTCCGGCTCCGCGCTAGACCTAGTAACGGTCAGCTCGGCGGGCTCGGGAGAAGAAAGAGGGGGGGCTGCTGCGGAGAACGTAAAGTTCTTCCGCAAGCGGCCCAGACGGGAGGATGACAGCGGGTCGTCCTCCGAGGGCGAATTTGCCTCCGCCCGCAAAATCCCCACCGCTAGGCGGGGCAGGGGTTGTGAGGCGGGGAGGGGGCTGGCTGCCTCTACCCGGGAGGTGGAGCGTCGGGCCGAGAGGTTGGCGGGGGAGGGGCATCGCCCTGGGGGGAGCGGTCGCAGGGCTCCCTCTACTCGTCCGCCTCCTCTCGACTCCGATGACTCGGTGTCCCCGGGAGAGGTACCTCCCACTGCCGAGGAGAAGAGGGCCAAGCTGGAGGAGGTCGTGGAGGCCGCGATCCGCGCTGTGGCCTTCAAGAGGAAGCAGTCCTCTAAGCGGGAGGCCATTAGCGCGGCCAAGGCCTCCATTATGGCGGCGGCGGCGGTCAACGTCGGCGGGTCCGGAGAGGCGACAGAGTTGCGGGCGGAAGTCGCCCGCCTCGCGGCCGTAACGGAGCGACTCATTGCGGAGAATGAGTCGCTCCGGAGGGACCTGGCTGGCATGGCCAGAGCGGCCTCGGAGGAGCCGCAGGGGGGGCCGAGTCCGGCGACGCTGGAGGGGAGCCTAGTGCTGAGCCAGGTGCGGAGCCTGGTGCGGCAGGAGCTGGCTCCCTACCAGAAGCAGTTCTCCGTTTTGGAGGACATGATTCGGCGTCCCCCACTAGCGGCGACACAGAGGCCCCAGGGCCGGCAGAAGGCGGCTTCGTACGCGGCCGCCGTGGCTGCCGGCCCGGGAACGTCTGGCCAGGCGAAGGCGAAGGCCAAGGGCGGAGCCGCGCCGGCGCCAGCGCCAGCGCCTGTGACGCCGGCGACTGCGACGCCGGCGACGACCAAGGCGGCCCCGGCGAAGAGGGGTAGGAGGAAGGCTGGAGGAGCGGCTAAGGCTGCGGCGCCAGTGGTGCCGCAGCCGCCCCCACCCCCACCCTCGGACCCTCCTGCGGCCGAGGCCGAGTGGCAGGTTGCTGGCCAGAAACGGCGGGCCGCGAAAGCGGCCAAAAACAAGGCGAGGAGGCAGCGGCGGAAGGCCAACGCCATTGCGGCGAGGCTTCGCGCCCCGAAATCCGCGGCTGTAGTGCTCACACTGCAGCCGGAAGCGGAACAGAGGGGCGTGACGTATCTCGCCGTACTGAAGCGGGCGAAGGAGGCGGTGAGCCTCCAAGAGCTGGGCATCAGCGGGGGCATCGGGGTCAGGAGGACCTTAACCGGTGCCCGCAAGCTCGAGCTCGCCGGAGCGGAGAGTGGCCCGTTCGCGGACGCCCTGGCCGAAAGGCTGAGGGCGGTCTTACCCGCGGACGAGGTCCGGGTGTCCAGGCCGACTAAGCGCATCGACATGCGCATAGTGGGCCTGGATGACTCCGTGACGGAGGAGGAAGTTGTGGCCGCCGTCGCCAGGACTGGGGGGTGCTCTGCCGAGCTCGTCAAGGCGGGCACCCTCCGGCCTGACAACACGGGCATGCAAACCCTTGTGGTGAGCTGCCCCGTGACGGCGGCCAGAACTGTGTCGGAGGGCCGAAGGCTCTTGGTGGGATGGGTGTCTGCGCGGGTAAAACTGCTGGAACCCAGGCCTCTGAGGTGCTACCGCTGCCATGTGGGCAACCACACGGGAGCTATGTGCCCCTCGGAGGTGGACCGCAGCGGACTTTGTTTCCGCTGTGGTCAGCCCGGTCATCGGGCCGGCTCGTGCGAGGCCACGCCGCACTGCAGTGCATGTGCGGCTGCTGGCAAGCCGGCCGAGCACTGGGCTGGGGGAAGGGCCTGCGCGCCATCCGCCCCGACCAGGGGCAAGAGGACCGCCGCCACCGCCGCCTCTGCCGCCGCCGCGGCTTCTGTCGCCGCCACTGCCGCTTCTGCTGCGGGTGCTGCGGCTCCCAACACTCGGGAGGGTGCTGAGATGGAGTGCCAGTAGTGGTCCCATTTCGGCCCCCTCCAGAGACAAGTCGGCCGCTGTGCTATCGCGCAGTGGCTGATGCCTGGGGACGGTGAGCGTGGGTGGCTCGCCGTCCGATACCAGGTTGAGTCGACGACGCGTTGTGTTCCACGCGCGTCACAAAGAGCCGTCAGCACCGAGGACGGGGCCCCATAGGGTCGGTGCCTGCTAGGGTTGCGGAATTTGTTCGAAAGAGTTACCGCGGCCCTGGAACGCATAGGGCACAAGAAGGTGCATACCTGCAACCCACTAATATTCGCGGAAATTAAAACTAGATATATTAATTTCATTTTCAAATTTAAAAACTAAATAAAGTACTCACATCGATTCTGCACACTAGTCTTCTGTAGAAGCGCACAAGTAACGAGATACAAATGAAGATGGCCGCTCTCCTCACTCGCCCAAATGAAGTTCATTTCTGATGCTGTCGAGGGCAAGAAGTACAGAATATCGTGAACGTTGATCCACGCATCGGGGGCGGTCTCGGAGACCAGAATTTGTATGTCTTGGATTGGCTGTAACAAAATTAAATGAGTTGCTTTAGATAGGGCAAGTCTCCACACAATGTGAGCCCGAAGCGAGATAAGAAATGTATTTTATACTAGCTTAGCTGCCCGCGACTTCGTCCGCGTGGAATAGTTACTTTACCCCCGATTTTGAAACTCTCAGCCCGATCGGTTTAAAATTGACAAACTTTCATCCCCTATTTTATCCCCTTGGGAGTAGAATTAATCAAAATCCATTCTTAGCGGATGCCTACGTCATAACATCTACCTGCATGCCAAATTTCAGCCCGATCCGTTCAGTGGTTTGGGCTGTGCGTTGATAGATCACTATGTCAGTCAAGTCAGTCACTTCTGAGTTATATATATTTAGACTAGCAGCACCCCGCGATATCACCCGCATAGTTCGTGTTCTCATGGGAATACGGGGATAAAATATAGCCTATGTCGCCCGGGGATAGTGTAGCTACCCAACAGTGAAAGAATTTTTGAAATCGGTCCAGTAGTTTTTGAGTTTATGCCTTACATATAAAAATACAAATCTTTCCTCTTTATAATATTAGTACAGACTAGCAGCACTCCGCAGTTTCACCCGCATAGTTCCTGTTCCCGTAGGAATATGGGGATAAAATATAGCCTATGTCACCCGGGGATAGTATAGCTTCCCAACTATGAAAGAATTTTTCAAATTGGTTCAGTAGTTTCAGAGCCTATTCAATACAAATAAACAATCGAATCTTTCCTCTTCATAATATTAGTATAGATACGTAAAAAAAAGTAATTGAAATATTCAGTTGACAATTTATCGAAAGTTCAGAAGATATTTTATAATCTTACGCATTTTACAATTATGCGGTGACATACAGCTATGAGGAAACAGACCCAGGCAGGGAATTAAAATGCCTTATAGGGAACGTGCAGACGCATCAATGTCAAGTATATTAAGTTTCAAATTAGCAACGCTAGATGGCACAGTCTACTTCGTGCACGTTCCCCTAAACGGAGGGCGCAGGAAGTATAGGTGGCAGCACAGGTCGAATATTTACAACGTAAAAGTTTCAGATTTGCAACACTAGATGGCATAGTCTACGCCGTGCACGTTCTCTATTACAGTTTACCTGGTCGGTCCGCGCGGGGCAGTGGTCGTGGGAGGCGGGCAGCGCTCTGTCCGCCAGCTCGTAGTGTGTGGGCGCGCTGAACTGCGCCAGCGGGATCAGTTTACCTGGTCGGTCCGCGCGGGGCAGTGGTCGTGGGAGGCGGGCAGCGCTCTGTCCGCCAGCTCGTAGTGTGTGGGCGCGCTGAACTGCGCCAGCGGGATCAGTTTACCTGGTCGGTCCGCGCGGGGCAGTGGTCGTGGGAGGCGGGCAGCGCTCTGTCCGCCAGCTCGTAGTGTGTGGGCGCGCTGAACTGCGCCAGCGGGATCAGTTTACCTGGTCGGTCCGCGCGGGGCAGTGGTCGTGGGAGGCGGGCAGCGCTCTGTCCGCCAGCTCGTAGTGTGTGGGCGCGCTGAACTGCGCCAGCGGGATCAGTTTACCTGGTCGGTCCGCGCGGGGCAGTGGTCGTGGGAGGCGGGCAGCGCTCTGTCCGCCAGCTCGTAGTGTGTGGGCGCGCTGAACTGCGCCAGCGGGATCAGTTTACCTGGTCGGTCCGCGCGGGGCAGTGGTCGTGGGAGGCGGGCAGCGCTCTGTCCGCCAGCTCGTAGTGTGTGGGCGCGCTGAACTGCGCCAGCGGGATCAGTTTACCTGGTCGGTCCGCGCGGGGCAGTGGTCGTGGGAGGCGGGCAGCGCTCTGTCCGCCAGCTCGTAGTGTGTGGGCGCGCTGAACTGCGCCAGCGGGATCAGTTTACCTGGTCGGTCCGCGCGGGGCAGTGGTCGTGGGAGGCGGGCAGCGCTCTGTCCGCCAGCTCGTAGTGTGTGGGCGCGCTGAACTGCGCCAGCGGGATCAGTTTACCTGGTCGGTCCGCGCGGGGCAGTGGTCGTGGGAGCCGCTCAGCGCTCTGTCCGCCAGCTCGTAGTGTGTGGGCGCGCTGAACTGCGCCAGCGGGATCAGTTTACCTGGTCGGTCCGCGCGGGGCAGTGGTCGTGGGAGGCGGGCAGCGCTCTGTCCGCCAGCTCGTAGTGTGTGGGCGCGCTGAACTGCGCCAGCGGGATCAGTTTACCTGGTCGGTCCGCGCGGGGCAGTGGTCGTGGGAGGCGGGCAGCGCTCTGTCCGCCAGCTCGTAGTGTGTGGGCGCGCTGAACTGCGCCAGCGGGATCAGTTTACCTGGTCGGTCCGCGCGGGGCAGTGGTCGTGGGAGGCGGGCAGCGCTCTGTCCGCCAGCTCGTAGTGTGTGGGCGCGCTGAACTGCGCCAGCGGGATCAGTTTACCTGGTCGGTCCGCGCGGGGCAGTGGTCGTGGGAGGCGGGCAGCGCTCTGTCCGCCAGCTCGTAGTGTGTGGGCGCGCTGAACTGCGCCAGCGGGATCAGTTTACCTGGTCGGTCCGCGCGGGGCAGTGGTCGTGGGAGGCGGGCAGCGCTCTGTCCGCCAGCTCGTAGTGTGTGGGCGCGCTGAACTGCGCCAGCGGGATCAGTTTACCTGGTCGGTCCGCGCGGGGCAGTGGTCGTGGGAGGCGGGCAGCGCTCTGTCCGCCAGCTCGTAGTGTGTGGGCGCGCTGAACTGCGCCAGCGGGATCAGTTTACCTGGTCGGTCCGCGCGGGGCAGTGGTCGTGGGAGGCGGGCAGCGCTCTGTCCGCCAGCTCGTAGTGTGTGGGCGCGCTGAACTGCGCCAGCGGGATCAGTTTACCTGGTCGGTCCGCGCGGGGCAGTGGTCGTGGGAGGCGGGCAGCGCTCTGTCCGCCAGCTCGTAGTGTGTGGGCGCGCTGAACTGCGCCAGCGGGATCAGTTTACCTGGTCGGTCCGCGCGGGGCAGTGGTCGTGGGAGGCGGGCAGCGCTCTGTCCGCCAGCTCGTAGTGTGTGGGCGCGCTGAACTGCGCCAGCGGGATCAGCGCCAGCTCCAGCCGCTGCTGCCTGCGGTCCAGGACCTGCACCCACACGCTGCGAACAAACACCGTCTTACGTTGAGTGGTGGGATGTGTTAGCAAAAATAGAAACAAAGAAAGAAAAATATTTATTTAGGACTCTTACATTAAACAAGGAAAAATAAAAATAGAAAGAAAGAAAATTCATTTATTTGCCACAGTTGGGGCACACAGCAAAAACGATAAAAAACAAACAAAAATAAACAAGAAAAGTAAAAAAGAGGTGCGTGCCCCACGGCTGCGCCAAATAGGTCCAGTTCAGCATATATGTCAGACAGCTAGTGCCTGACGCTGGTTTTCAACTGGACCTGAGGGTGTGACATGTCACGGACGTAAATCAGTTTTATGTGTAGTGTCTTGAGATAAATATATAAGAATCATAGTAGTGATAAATAAATTAAAAGTATTATTAATTTTAAACTGTGCGAGGCCCAAAAAGGTCCCCATCTCAGCAAAATACCAGAAAAGAGAAAAAAACCGGCCAACAGTACAGTGGCGTGCAGTGTTTCGGTTTGGGTAGGCCAGAAAATAATGTCCAAAAAAAAAACACACCACATTATTCAGGGTTGAAATGTGGTGTTTTTTTTTTTAAATAGGCTATTTAAAAAAAAACTCATTTAATTAAAAATCAACCCTGAATAATGTGGTTATTTTTTAAAATTTATTTGGACATTTTCTCTGGACTGGCCTGGTTCGCTGTTAAATTCTCATATCTCTAAAAGTATATAAGCTGTGATGTTCAAACCAATTTTCGTTGGAAGTATCTGTGAAGTTCTATTCGCTAATTTTTTTTTAGAATTTTTAACTTAATAGTTTAAAAGTAAGAGGGGAGGGGACACATTGTTTATGAATTTGGAAGCACATATCTCAAAAACTATTGCCATAAATACACAGGACAAAGGAGAAATTCCTAGTGTGAGGCAGTGTTTAAAAAAAAACTTTTTTAGAAACCTAAGTACAGTATTTAATTTTGAAAGAGCCATCCAATGATACCCCACACGATTATGTTTTTTGGAATTTATTTTTTCATCCCTCAGTTACATGTATGGAGTGCCACCCCGAAAATTATTTTTTTTCCATATGTAATATACTTAGTGAAAAAAATATTTTTAACCGGTAGACCATTGACCGACCAATGATCGACCATTATGAATTTAGCAGATTACGAAATTTTAGCAAAAAGACAATGGGAAACGAAAAAATTTATAAAATAGCAGACTTGGGGCCCTGTTCCGCATACCTCTATAGCTGAATGTGCTTTCCGAGGCACGGAGGAGTCTCGGTTCTTAGCATAAGCATAAGCATAATCCGCCTTTTAACGTTCCCACTGCTGGGACACAGGCCTCCTCTCTAGGAGAGGGAATGGGCAGTAATCCAGCACGCGGGCCCAGTGCGGGTTGCTGAATGTCACATGTCTTCGAATTTTTGGTTCCAGGACATGCTGGTTTCCTCACGATGTTTTCCTTCACCGTTTTGATAGCAGTGGTGATGAAATGAATTACACAAAGTAATGCGCCTGGCTGGGTTTGTACCCGCGACCTACAATTCGTAAGTCGGGGCCGTTACCACTCGGCCACCACTGCTTACGGTTCTTAATGGCTGGTCAATCAAATGGCGCGTCATGTTCGTGAACGGGCGCCGTCGGCTGAGACTGGTCACCTCTTAACTGCCACTGACTTGTTTTAATCTTTATACTTTGAATTGTTTTATAGTTTCCTTTTTTTCTTAGCATTTTCCTCACATATAGAAGCGACCAAGGATGTAACCAAGGTTATGTAATACAGAACATGATTTAAAAGAGTGTCCGTGGAGTATCTTGCACGTTCTTCTCCATAGAGATCTACGCTTTGGAACGTGCAGATAGCTTCACCTCTTTCGACTTGACAATAGGGATGTTGCCTGAGTAAAATATATAGGATTATGTTTAGTCCGTCAGTTAGATTATAGAAAAATACTGGACACGTATTTTTTCCTTTATCAAATCTATAAAAACTGACGAAGATACAAAGCATCAAAGATCAGGAGTGGGGGCTTGTGACGTCACGGCTTGGTAAAAATTGTAGCGAGTAGTGACGTCACACGAGTTTTCAACGCACTATATCGTCTTCATTTTTAGTTTATGTGAAAAAAGAAAAAATACGTGTCCAATATTTTTTGGAAATCAGGTTTTTTTAGTCAACTACCCTATTCAAAAGTGCCTGTAAAGGGTTTAATTGAAATAAATGCTTTGAATTGAGTCATCCATGGATTATTTTATACTCACTACTGTCCGCAAGGGGTCCAGCCAACCCTGGCGAGGTACTCGAACCAGGGGAAACTGTCCTTCAACGGCTGGCGGAGTTCATACCACCGGATGTCTGTCACCTCCATACATCCGTTTGAGTCACCAGCTGAAGAGAAAGCAATAAATCAAAATCAAAAGTCATTTATTTAGGTTGGGAGACAGCACTTTTTAAACGTCAAATTTTACATAAAGAAAGAAAGAAAAATGTGTTTAATAATTGGCATTATATAAAAAAACACCTTATAATTAATCAAAATAACATAAACCAAATAATGCCAAAAGGGCCTCAGCTCAGCATAATGCCAGATGGCAACACAAGGTGTACCACCACACGCTGATTTTCAGCTGCAACCCACAAGTGCCATACGCTCGAAAACGAAAACACACATATTATATATTTTTACAAAAAACAAGTTAACTAATAAAAAAAAATACAAACATCCGAATTGAGAACCTCCTCCTTTTTAGAAGTCGGTTAAAAATAAAAATGTTGCGACACCCAATTTTAAAGACAGCCCCCCAAAACGCCCACCCGTCACCACTTCCTAGTGTTTTAGCTGGGAAGAAGTGGCGCAACAAACTGCCCAGCAAGGTATATAATATAATAATTATTTTTTATATCGTTCCACTCATTTATCTTTTTGTAAAAGCACACCAGGCTAGGGCACGGTGTTACTTCGAAAGTGTCCCCTGACCCTGTACCGTGGCGGGCATTAGGAGGATCACGGGTGGGTTTTAGTCAGTAAGAGTCTGACACTCCCTTCCAATGTGCCCAGAGCTTTGATGATTTCCCATTCAAAAAAAATTAGAAAAATTCCATGCCAGTCTGTGATCCCTGATAACTTCAACCTGGGAGTCTTTAGGTCCAGAGTGAATAGGTTACTTCTAAGGAAACTTGGTGTTTGTTGAGGCTCTTGGCTGACGCGACTATCGGTACAATGATTGTTGAGTCCCCATCCCACATGTCGACAACCTCGCGAGCCAAGTCAAGATTTGTCAGCAAAGAAGACCCCGTTTTCTTTGCTGATAGATGATATTTATTTTGTAAGTAGGTTGTAAATAACACTTTTATACGTCAATATTTTTGGTCGTTATAAACTAGATGAGGCCGGTGTTTCCTAGCTGACTACCCTGAGAAGAAACACCGAAACAAACTCAGAGATCAGTTTTTGTGTGAGTAAGTTGTACGGTGTACGGTAAATACAGGCTATGCTTAGTACGATAAGGTTTATAATTGATTGCGTAGTACAGTCCAATTTAAGAAATGCGGGTTTGTGCGCGACTGTGTATCTATTGCTTTTACTGAACTGCATGCGTAGTAGTTGCCGGGTGGTAGGGCAAAACAGGAGACACAGGTTTCCGATACATTTTCGGCTACAGGGCATATCTCCTTGTTTATTATATCTATGGTTAAACATAACACTTTTACACGTCCAATGTTGCTAGATGAAGCCATGTTTCCTAGCCGACTACCCTAAGAAGAAACAAACTCAGAGGTCAAAGTCTTTTAAAGTCCATACAATCCGCACTGGTCAAATCATATGAGAACCATGTAGGTTGGTGTCTGAAGTGGTATTTTGAGGAAAGTACCACACAGATTTGAGTGGACCTGTCCAGACAGTGCAAGCATTTGTCAGATACCGTGTAGCTCAAACTTAGAACTTTAATGAGCTCGTCAATTTGACGAACAATACTAAAGTAAGGACATTTGGGTAGGCCACATAAAGAACTCAAACCGCCAGATTAACATGAAATGAACCCCTAACATAGCGATCTACATGGTCCTCACATTCACAATCTATACTAATATTATAAAGCTGAAGAGTTTGTTTGTTTGTTTGTTTGAACGCGTTAATCTCAGGTACTACTGGCTCGAATTGAAAAATTATTTTTGTGTTGCATAGACCATTTATCGAGGAAGGCTTTAGGCTATATATCATCACGCTTAAACCAATAGGAGCGGAGCAGCGATAAATAATGTTTTAAAATCGGGGATTCCAAGGGGACGAAGTCGCGGGCAGCAGCTAGTACATTATATGAGGATCATGTAAATCAGTACTTTGACTAACTTTGAGGCGTGTCGACTCGGGCCTGGTTGCTATCGGATGGCGAGCCACCCATAGCTCCATCCGCAGGCCCGCGCCTACGGTGGCCGCGAATCACCCCCGGGGCGTCTTCTTCTGTTGCGGCGGCTGGAGCGTGAAGTTTCCTCTCCTTTTTTATTTTTTTTTTGAATGGGAAATCATCAAATGACCCCTCTCGCTCTGGGTGGAGCGGTAGGGAGTGTCAGACTCTTACTGACTAAAACCCACCCGTGTTCCTCTTGTGCCCTTTGCATTCCAGGGCCGCGGTAACTCTTTCGAACAAATTCCGCAACAAGTTTCCCTCTCCTGCACCGTTCTCAGAAGTAGGGAATTTCACTCCTTTGCTGTTATTTTTCGTAACGACCTAAAAAGTAGGTTTTATACTGATACTGATAACTCACAGAGTTCTGCAGCACCTTCCTGATAGTAGTCTAGCACGGTGGTTGGAGCCGCCTTCTGGAGTCTGAACGTGACCATCTTCAGCGAGGACTTGGCGTTCGGAGTGCCGGCGCGAGGGAACCTGTGGAAGGCCAGGTTACAGAAATGATCGATTGTTGTTCTTGTAATCGATATTTTTATAGTAATACTAGCGATCCGTCCCGGTTTCGCACGGGTGCAATGCTGATACTAAATCTCTGCTATATTATGCATTTATTGTACATATAAACTATCCTCTTCGATCACTCTATCTATTAAAAAAAACCACATCAAAATTCGTTGCGTAGTTTTAAAGATCTAAGCATACATAGGGACAGACAGTTGAAAGTGACTTTGTTTTTACTATGTAGTTATTAATCGATATAAAATCGATTATATATCGATTATATAAAGTACGCGTTTCTATGCTAAAGAGGACATTTCTGACAATAACAATTTTTATTTTTTTGATTGAGATTAACGGAATATTTGTTTTATATTTTAGTTTTTGAGACCACAACGTAGTAGTTTAGTTTTGAGTATTTCATTTGAATGTAAAATAGGACTGGAATTACATAGCAGTTCTATAGTTTTTATTTGGTGTTTTTGTAATTTTACATCGACAAGTGAAAATGAGAACATCATCAATATAGTCGAAGCCACGCATTATTAGAGACTAGCAGCGCCCCGCTGTTTCACCCACGTAGTTCCCGTTTCCGTGAGAATGCGGAGATAAAATATAGCCTATGTTATTCAGGGTGAATGTAGCTTTCTAGTGGTGAAAGAGCGCTGCTAGTTGTACATAAAGTTTAAATAAATCATTTTATAACGACAGTTTCTAGCAAGCATTACTATTTTTACTTACCTAAACTCCTCGACCTCCCCGCTACTGCTCTGAGATGAAGGGAAGCTGTAGATCTTCACTTCACTCTCGTCGACCTCTTCGTAAACTATCCTGAACACGTCATCTGTAAGAAAGAAAGAAATTAAAGAAAGAAGAAAAGGAAACTCGTTTATTCCATACTCTATCGCATATACAAAGTGGAGCAGGACGATTGACATTCCTTTAAGCCACCTAAAGAGTATCATGTTCTTAACCCGTATACAAAAAATCAAGCAAATCCAACGAATACTTTAGCCACAGGAAATTATTTTTCATTTTCTTATTTTTCAACATGCTGTAGATCTGAGTCCGTAATAATAGGTAAACATTGTAAGGTCAAGGACCTGTGCAAAAACGTAGGTACGATTTGTTGTGAACGCGCAACTTGGTGATTTGTTGTTCTCCGGCTAAAGTACCTACATACCTACGTCCCGCACCGCAACTGCCCGCTGCACCCCGCACCACGCCGCGTAATAGGTCAGTGACTTTTCGTAGATAAAGCGTGTTTACTTTTTATGCAGTTGATTTTGATATTTATTTTGTTTGAAAATTGCAATTCTTAATTTTTCCATTAACAATGTTTCAATGGACTAGTACTGTGCTCGTTTTAATTTAATGTCGTAAGTCCAGATCCACATTGCATACACCAGTCTTGCCAAGAAGTACCGTGTTCCCCAGTTAATGGGTTGTGGAGGTCTGGTAGGCAGCCGCTCCACGTTAAATACTGGTATTCAGCTGAATCCGGCTTGACTGGAAGCCGACCCCAATATAGTTGGGAATAGGCTAGGCAGAATATGATGATAAACAGCGGGCGTACCATGAAGTATTAAAACGTGAGTCTTCCGAGCGAGAAAGAGGGATAGAGTTATACATCCTATATAGCTCCATCCCTTTTTCTCGCTCGGAAGACTCACGTTTTAAGACGTCATGGTACGCCCGCTGAATTCCATTCAATATCTACATCGGACGTATAGACCAGGGTAGAAGCCTTTACAAATACTAAAAAGTGAAATAAAATAATAGTAGGATAAAAACCCATTAGAAAAGGAGGAGAATATTATAAAAATGAAAGGAAAAATAATTTACGGGCGATCTGAGGTCGGGAAGGGGATGGGGGTGAGTTTTTAAGGGTAAAAAACGGTTTATTTCGATTTCCGGCAAAACTAAAAGTCGTATGGAAAAAAGTCAAATGGCAAAGTTGTAGGCAATAAAAAGATCTAAAACTTTTGTATTTACACTTTTTTCACATAACCTCAAAATTTATGAGAAAAATTCAAAAAACCAAGTTTTTGGTTTTTTATTTTTATCTTTTACAAAATTTTTTTTTTGTCACGAAATTTGGTGAAAACTTACCTTTTTATGTCCCAAATACGCTGTAATTCCCCTCTTTTTCTAATGAGTTTCATCCTACTATTATTTTTTATTGGTTTTAAAAATTATCGCCCTGGTCTAGTAGCTAGGAAAAGGAGGTTGAGCTTACCGTCCGCTTGCGGCTGCCACCAGAATCCGGTGTACCTCGAGAATTCCTCTTGCGTGACGTAGCAGGGAACGCCAGCCTGGCGAGGGTCGTCTGCTAACCTGAATATACAAATAGTGTACTATTAGGAGAATGTTCGAATGAAAAAATACTTAAAATAATGGAAGTCGGTGTTTTTGTCAATCAAGAATCAATCTTCGATTTCCGAAATTGAAGTTATTTTGTACTTTTTGGTTTTTTTATGGAGCGGGTTCACATTAGGTCGGACCGACAGTTTTACCGGGCCGACACACGTGTCGGATCCATATTGGCGTATGTATTTCACATATGGGCGACCCGACCAAACGATAGGAGCCGACACTTTTACCGGACTTTCAGCCACGATTTCTGTCGGGTCGCCGTAATATTGGCGTACTGGCAAGTATAGCGCCGTTCACATTTGTCGCCGCCCGCCACCCTTCCACCCGCTCATTCCCCGCTTTCGGCACTCGCGCGAGCAGTTTCGTCAACGTGTATGCAGAGAAAACACGTTTAAATATGGATGGCGAAATAAATACGAAACTTTTCGTCGTCCATCGTATACACAAGTCAACTTTTGTGACGATCCGGGCAGTAAAACGACCGTACCGTCAGTGGTGTTCACATTAGGTCGGGTCGGCGGCGTCTAGTGTGAACAGCAACAACCGACAGTCGGTCGACAGTAAACGGTCCGAACTAATGTGAACCAGCTCTCACAGTCAGGAACCCCAAGGTCGTACCAATATCAAGGTACAGCGGTAACTACTTGTGGAACATATTATACTTTATCGCAGAATGCTTCCTTTTATGATATAGGTGATAACAAAAGAGGGATTTTTGGGAATTCAACCTTTAAGGTGTGTAAAGGGGCCTACCAGGGAGGAGGAATTTGTTTGAAAGAGTCACCTTGCCCTGGAACGCGGCGGACACTAGGAGGAACACGGGTGGGTTTTAGTCAGTATGAGTCTGTCGATCTTCAAGGTTAAGCAACGCTTGCCGAGGTTGGTCTGTGGATGCGTGACCATCTTAACATTCCGGGTTTCTTCCGTGCCTCGGAAAGCACGTTAAGCCGTTGGTCCCGGCTGTCATTTGGAGATCTTTGGCAGTCATTACGGATCGTCAGAAGCCAGAAAATCTGACACCAGTCTTGCCAAGAAGTACCGTGTTCCCCAGTTAATGGGTTGTGAGGTCTGGTAGGCAGCCGCTTCACGTAAAATACTGGTATTCAGCTGAATTCGATATGACTGGAAGCCGACCCCAATATAGTTGGAAAAAGGCTAGGCAGATGATGTACATACATATGTTATACTAGCTTCTGCCCGCGACTTCTGTCACTACCTTCCGCTCCGCCCAGAGCGGGAGAAGTCATTTGATGATTTCCCGTCCAGAAACCCACGGGTGGGTTTTAGTTAGTAAAACAAAAAGAAAAGGATAAAATATGTTGTATAATTTATATCTTCTAAATATATATAACTCAAAATTGACCGACTGACATAGTGATCTATCAACGCACAGCCCAAACCACTGAACGGATCGGGCTGAAATTTGGCATGCAGGTAGATGTTATGACGTAGGCATCCGCTATGGAAGGATTTTGATTAATTCTACCCCCAAGGGGATAAAATAGGGGATGAAAGTTTGTATGAAACTTTGTCAATTTTAAACCGATCGGGGGGGGGAAGTCGCGGGCAGAAGCTAGTTCGTATATAAAGATGGATGCCTTCTACTAATGCGATTTAAAATACGAACGAAAAAAAAAAAGCAGATTTACTCACCGGTCGGGCTCATGCCCCTTGCAAGCGTACGTAAGCCGCGTAGGCCTCCGTAACTGTCCCCCAGCCAGCCAGATATCGCCTCTAGCGGCGTGCGCCACCAACTCTGGAGCCCGGGGACACATGGCGGGCGTCAGGGGTGCTCCGCCCCCCGTGTTCAATGAACGAGGGACAAGGGGAGGCGACTGGAAGGTAACGAGAAATTGAATGAATTAGTTTTAACTTTTTTTTTTGTTTTTTACTTTTTTTTCTGTTTGCCTTCTATTGCAATATTTGTAAATATGTGAGTACCTTGAGCTTATTTAAAAACTTACCCCTGCTGGTAATACTTTGTTCTATAACTAGTATACTTGGTGCATCGTCCTTGAAGTATTTATTGTATTACCAAATATTGTAAAATATTAATTTGAAAACAGTAACTAGGGAGTTTCTTGTCCGTTCTTCTCAATAAGAATCTACCTTTGCGAATGGACGCTAGAGTCACTTAATTAATATGTAATTATGATACATTTTAATGATGACGTTCAAAAGTGCCGTTTAATGGCTTAATTGAAATAAACGTTTTGACTTTGAACCTTCAAAGGCCGGATGCCTGTATCATACTACTCTTTCTATATCGTTCTCACATATAGGAAAATTTCAAGAAGAGTAATGTATCCACAACTTTTTGCAATTTATTGATTTAAAAGAGTGTTTGTGGAGTTTCTTCTAGAGTTCTACGCTTTGGAACGTGCAAATAGCTTCACCTCTTTCGACTTGACAATTCAAAAGTGCCTGTAAAGGGTTTAATTGAAATAAATGCTTTGAGTTTGAGTTTACACATCTAGTACTCAGGAGTCATTCAAGTATTACGTAAGCACTAAAGGGGAGTTCTTGATTTCCTTATTTTTGATGACATGGGGGATGGGGGGATCCGGGATGTGATTACGTCAGCAATATTGATTATTTAATTTATCAAATTTTAGTCGATTATGGTTTGAACACATGGCGATTCGATGAGGTCTTACCCACTGGTCTATCAACGCCCTAATAGCGAACTTCATTTCAGACTAAAATTCCTAATTTCTAGACTTATTAACTGCTGCTTCATGAACCAATAAGGAAACCAGAACCGATTCAATAATACTTATATGTTTAAGCAAGCATAGGGGGGGTAAGAGCCTTGCTTACTTTTGCTGACGAGGGGGAGGGGGCGGTCAAAAATGACAAAAATTCTGCTTACGTAATAATCGAACAGCCCCTTAACGCAGTGTTAATAAGGTTCTAACCACGTGACTTAACGTTGAGCTGACTTCATTCCCATACATTTGATTCGTTTTCGACTAGCGCTAACGATTGCAGATTATTGACTTGGCTAGGGGAGCTGGAGACCTATAGATAAGCCCCACCCCTCCTGTTCTGAGCCGAGCGGGACGGAGTCTTACTGACTAAAACCCACACCGTGTTCCTTCAAACGCCGTTAGCGTTCCAGGGCTGCGATCTTTTGAACAATGCTGAAACCCTGGCTGACAAAGTACCCACCCCCCCTTACCTCTCTCTGGTCTGTCCGGTCTCCGGTCTGGAGACCTATAGATTGGCCCCACCTTTTTATGAGAAATCATCAAATGACTCCTCCTGCTCTGGGCCGAGGGGAGAGAGTGTCTAGAGTCTTACTGACTAAAACCCACAACATGTACAGGTCTCCCAAAGTGATAATGCGCATAGAAATCTTCGTCACTGTTCGGCAACGGTCGTATTCCCCGAGCGTTAAAGACGATATGTGTATAGAGTGGTTAAGTGCATTTTCTTCATGCATAATTTAGTAGAATTATGTGTTTTGATTCGGGTGTGCATGCAATGCATATTATTAATTTGGGAATACTGTACCTACAAACGCAACTACTGCCGTCATAAGAAAAAATAACGCATCTACAGATCAAATCAACCGATTTAAAAGCGTGTCCGTGGAGTTTCTTGCACGTTCTTCTCCATAGAGATCTACGCTTTGGAACGTGCAGATAGCTTCACCTCTTTCGACTTGACAATTCAAAAGTGCCTGTAAAGTGTTGCCTGCCTGTGTATTTGAAATAAATGCTTTGACTTTTTTTGACTTGATTCCAGACCTTAAATTACTATCTTAATGTCGGAAATCGGTTACTTCGTTTTGTGTAGATACGTCCTTTTTTCTTATAACGGCAGACTAACGTTCCAGGGCCGCAATCTTTAACAATGCTGCAATAGGGTATTTTACTGTAAAAATCTAATTAGTCCGTCTGATAGATTTCCAAAAAATATTGGACTCGTATTTTTTCTTTTTTCACGTAAACAAAAAATGAAGACGATACAGTGCGTTGAAAACTCACGTGACGTCACGTCGCTGGTAAAAATTGTAGCAACGTAGTGACGTCACGTGAGTTTTCAACGCACTGTATCGTCTTCATTTTTTGTTTACGTGAAAAAAGAAAAAATACGTGTCCATTATTTTTTGGAAATCTATCAGACGGACTAATCAGATTTTTTTAGTTAACTACCCTATTCTGGCTGACAAAGTACCCTCACCTGACTGAGTCCCTCATCAGCCACGAACAGCGATGAGGCGCACGGGAACATGATCCGGCCGGTGCTCTGATGAAGCTCGTAGGACGCTATGCCCCAGGCCGCCACACGCTGGCGCTCCCATAGCAACTGTTCTTCCCGCGACCATTTGCCTGAGGTGACGCCCAAAGCGACGTTCGACTCTATTAGGGGTTTCCAATCTAGTCTGTAACAAGCAAATAGGGGGTTTATGCAAATGTGATTAGAATTTTAATTCGTGTGTTGTTTTAATCTATACTAATATTATAAAGCTGAAGAGTTTGTTTGTTTGTTTGAACGCGCTAATCTCAGGAACTACTGGTCCGATTTGAAAAAATCTTTCAGTGTTAGATAGCCCATTTATCGAGGAAGGCTATAGGCTATATATCATCACGCTAAGACCAATAGGAGCGGAGCAGTCATGAAAAATGTGACACAAACGAAGTTGTGCGGATCAGCTAGTATACTATAAGAATGGGGTGATCGCCTTTCTGGACGGAAAATCATCAAATGAGCATTGGCAATTGGTTGCGGAATTAGAAGGGCACTAGAAGGATCACGGGTGGGTTTTAGTCAGTAAGAATCTGACACTCCCTTCCGCTCCGCTCAGAGCGGGAGAAGTCATTTGATGATTTCCCAACCAGAAAAAAAACAAGAGACAGAAGAAGCCTGTTCACTCTAACTTTTCACAGATGTTTTACGAATGATCGCAAAGAAGTCGTCTGTACGTTTTAATCAATTTGTTTACAAACATGGTAAAATACTACTAGATAAACTATTAAAATAACAAATTAACTATGATAACAAATGAAAGAGAACGTTAATATATTTTTTTAAAGATTTATAGATGAGTAGGTATGTATTTGGTTAACTATTAAAATAACTAATTAACTGAAGTACCTTGATCTTCACTAATATTATAAAGCTGAAGAGTTTGTTTGGTTGAGACATCTGGTTTGAATTAAAAAAATCTTTTAGTGTTGGAAAACCCATTTATCGAGGAAGGCCAACAAGTTCAGCTTCCAGTCAAAATGAGAGGGACTGCCTACCAGACCTCCACAACCCATTAACTGGGTAACACGGTACTTCCTGACAAGACTGGAGTCAGGTTTACTGGCTTCTGACAATCCGTAACGACTGTCAATGATCTACAAATGACAGCCGGGACCAAAAGCTTAACGTGCTTTCGAAGCACGGAGGAAACTCGGTACGTTAATATGGTCACCCATCCACAGATCAACCTTGGCAAGCATTGCTTGTCAAGGTTGAACAGAATCAGTTAATTAATGTGGCACAATGTCGAATGAACAGCTTTCGCTTGCAAAATTATGTAAGAAGTGAGTATATAACCTAATACTGAATATTTATTATGATAATCAGCTGTTAAGACGTCATTAGTATCCTTTAGTTGTTTGGTCAATCTTCATTTTTTTTTTATTCAAAAATCTTCTGGATACTTAGTATTTTAACTGATTGTGTGGATGTTTGCTACTCAATCAGGCCAGAATGGCTGAATGATGAAGATTCCAAATCTTCATTGTATTATGAAATTTGGCACAGAGATAGTTTATAGGCTGGAATAACACACAGGATACTTTTTATCCTGGGAATATGTTCCCCTAGGATAATTTCCGATATTCACATGAGACTTTTACAGTGTTCAAAGGCTGCTGCGAGAGCATTAGGGACTGCGGACGGCGAGCTATGGGGGGCTCGCCGTCCGATAGCAACCAGGTCCGAGTCAACTGCGCGTCCCTGGAATGCAAAAGGCAGTAGAAGGATCATGGGTGGGTTTTAGTCAGTAAGGAGTCTGACACTCCTTTCTGCTCAGGCCGCAATTTCCCTTTCAAACAAATTCTGCGACTGCTGGCAAAAACCAGTTATGATTATCACCATGAAATCATGCCTATTTTGAATTATAGTATTTATAAACTTGTGTTTTCCTTAATGGTAAGCGATGATGTGGTTGATAATGGACTATTTTTCCTAGAAATACCCTGTTTACTCTTGACCTTAAAAAAAACCTTTTATGGTTATAACAAAACTTTGGAAGGGAGTTTTAAATAAATTATCAAGTTGAGTTTTATTTTTGAATAAAAACATTGCTTTTAATGTTGCCTAATTATTTACGGCCTGAAGACACTAAATCATCATTAATGACCATAAAATAAAATATATAATTTAGTATGTTACATTTTTAATGTATATGGATGAAGCAAAGTAAAATTTGCATAACTAAAAGATAGAAAGCATTCTTATAAATACAATTGAATTTTAATTAGCTATGTAACCTGTATGTATGTACTTATATATAAAACAAAAATGGAATTATTTACTGTAATCTGTGTTACTGAATTAATTTACCAAATACACCAGACACAAAGGAATCTAAAAGAGATTGTAGCACAAAACAAAGACAATCAAACTTATTTTTTATCTTTTTTCCCAAGAATCAACCCATACAGCCGAAGCAGTGTTTTTTTTTATCAAGGTAAGATAAACCTGCCATGGTCATGAGATGACAAAAATAAAACTTACCTGGAATTATTTGATTGCTGTGTGGGTGAGACATCAGTATAAAGCAGTGTGATCTCCCATCCATTCTGAGGGTTCCTCAGAAAATATATCCTCGTCTTTCCATTGCCTAGTTTTCGAAAACTAATAGCAATTGGAACCATTGTTGACAGGCATGATAATTCCTTTCGTAAATCGTGAACAGCCTGCCGAACTTCGGCCCAGGAGTATCTTTTTGACGGCGGACGGATATATTCCACCGCTGCAGCCCCATCTCCAGCCCCTCTCACCTCCATAATATCAATTTCCATTAATTTCTACACTACCCAAAATCAATTCCCTTTCCTCGACAAATTTTTATTCATGATGTAACAAAGAACAATAGATGTGTGCACTTAGACTGTAAATTCGACTAGTCAAATGAATATTTAAATGGTGATCTCATTATAATATTGAAATAACGTTTGATTTGATTTTTGTTTCACTAAAAATAGGGCCAACACACTCGTTTTTGACTTTTAGTTGTCTTGCCAAATGGTCGCTGACCGATCGCGGTTCTACCACCAGTCGGTATTTCGAATTGTAAAACTCATTCTATTTTCACTTCATTTCATACCACTTGTTACTCATCTCCTTTTGAATATTATCGACCAGAAATTTTTCTCCCCGCATTTCATTTGACAAAATCAATTGGCAAATAATTTCCTGTATGACATCCTTTTTCGTTTGAGAAGAAAAAAGAGGAGAAAATATGATAATTACGTGAGTTGAAGTGAATTATAAATCGAGAACCGTTCGGATATTTACTTCACAGCGCACATTGACCGTGACGTTTTAAAATTGTGATTTTGAAGTAGACTTGTGAACACCAAGTTCTACTGTAGTTGTTAAGTTTTTGTTACTCATTCTACCATAGTTTTTTCATTATTGTTGTATTTGAATCCCTATTACTTTGAGGTTTTTGTATGTTGAGTATCGCGTATCCGAACTTAGCCAACATCATAAGATTTGACATCAACGTTCGAATACTTGTTGTGCTTGTGCGTTCGAAACATTCGATAGTAATAAATTCGTACATCAATATTCTTCAAACAAAACTAATATAAAAATTGAGCCAATTTAGGTTAATGTCACAAAAAAATCTTGGTTCCGGTATTGCTTATTTTCAATACTATATATAATTGTTTACCCATAAATCAATAAAAAATAAAAACAGGATGTGACAACACTTTTCTCAAATTACTGCAGTTCCGGCAACAATTTGCCCGCCGAACTGTCAAACGAAAACATGTCGCTGTAGCGGTCGACGCGATCTTGTTTTCTATAGAATTTTGCATTCGCAAAAATGGCACAAGTGCTAGATGTGGTGCGGACTTGTGGTTTATTAATCTATTTATTTTTTTGTGTGGACGCCAATGAAAATAATACCTCTGAACCACGGATAATATCGTTAAAATTGGACAGCAAAAAGTGTGATACTGTAAACTGTAAATATTTACTGAACATTAAGGGTGGTGAGTTTCTCGGGCATTATTCGTGGAGATTGACCCCAGTGGAAGGTTCAGGGGGTGGTGAATGTGACGTCATTTTTCCTAATTACGAGTTGAAAGAGGTTTTTACGACGCAGTGGTTAACAAAACTGGAAATAGTTCTACCAGTTTCGGAAAGCAAAGTATACTTCTGTGTTTACAAAAATAATGTGAAGAACAGTCCGTTTGGAGGCAAATGGGTGCATCAGGGCTCTGAACACTACTTGGATGTGAAAAACGAGGATTCGTAAGTAAATTTTTCTAGCAATAACTGAATTAAGAAAATAATGTTGACTACTTGCGCAGTTTTTGCGATGTTCAGAAGTTAATGCGTTGTTGCGTTTGAAGTTGAGTTTTAAACTAAGGTTTTTAAAATCGATTATCTATTTCCTGGAAAACACGACGTATCATTCAGCGAGAATGAGCTAAACATTTTTTTATTGGTCTCAGTTCAACAAAGGTTGGTGACTGCTGAACCATACTTTACGAGCTAAACACATAAGTTAACTGCATTTATAAGTCTTCCTCCTTCATCCTATATCAGGTCAAACACCTTTTCATTCATATCTTTGAATAGTACTCGTATGACAGTATTTTTTTTTCTTGTTTTATTAAAATCTACAATCACCTGACTTGAAAGCCAGATTATCAGATGCATTTGAGTTTCTTTTAGGGTAATTCCAGTAAGTACTGTCTGTCTGCTCGTTGTATTAATTGCTGTAATACTTTTCACATGAAAATTAGACCTATCTATTAATAATAAAAAAAATATATATACATATATTCAAAGACTGGATAAATATTCTAGATGCATACACACCTATTTAGTATTTTTATCCAGGCTTCAAATTTTTTTTAAAATGTTTGCATATCAAAAGTCCCATGGCAAAATCATAATAAAATTAAAGCATAATTAAATCATTAACTTCACCTCCATAAAGAAGATGATTTTATGATGAAACAACATTTTGACTATAGGGACAACATAAATAAGTTATTGCATCTTTATTACTATAGGAACAAAGCCAGGTTATAGAGTAAAACATTATCCTATGAATAACTATTAGTGCCTCGTGGTTTCACCTGTGTGTTTTCCCGTTTCTTTGGGAATATGGGGATAAAATATAGTCTATGTCACCCGGGGATAGTGTAGCTTCCAGTAAAAAAAAAATTCAAATTGATTCAGTAAATCAAGGGATTACCCCTTACAACATCACAAACATTACCTCTTTATAATATTAGTATAGATTAGCTCTTACTGCGCTGACTGTCCGATAGACACCATAAATTTTACTGTAATAAACAGTCATCAGTGTTGGTAGTGAGTGGTATTTTGCATTAATGTACCTGAATAATAATTTTAAAAAGGGAGCTTGCCCAGGTTCCCAGGCATATTTATTTGAATATTAATGGATTTAATTAAGTTCTTTAAGATATCATGAGTATGCACAACAACAACATCAAAATACTCATTTCCGGTAATAATAATTTATCTCTTAATAAAATTAGTTTAGATTTATTATCAAGTGAAGTGTGGGACATTAATTGAATTATGCATGATTGCCGGCTGCATAACTATATGGTAAAATAACTGATTTAAAACATTATTCTTTTTGTTTTCTTCTATCTTTTGTCCTTATCCGTTAGAGAAAGCCACCAGTAGTCTATTGATTCGAAATCCCAGGGTCAGCGAAGAAAGTCCATTTATTATTGTTAGTATGATACTACTGTAAGCCACAAATAAGTATTCAGCAAATTACTTTTTATATTCCAATAAAACAATTAAAAAAAACTTTTTTGTATTACAAAAATAAAAAAAAGCTTATGTAAGCACACCTTTAATTTAAAAACCTTCACAGTTTTATAGCAACCGATAAAAAAAAAAAAACTAAAGTGTTAATGGGCATGACAGTATGCATATACTGCCTGCATTAACTGTTTATAGGTCTTCAGACATCATAAAACATCATGATGATGATGATTGATGATGTCTTCAGCTGTTATACAATGCTTGAACAAAATTGGACCAAGTCCACAACCTAGAGGCACTTTCCAAAAAAAACATATGTATGAAGGGTACCCATTGTAATAAAGGCGTCAAAAGACTCGAGACAACTCTTTTGCATATTTGTGAGTACTTTATCAGGGATGAATCATCGTTGTGTAGCTTAGCGCAGGCGCCCACAGGGTGTCACGCGTCGGCTACCGCTTCGAATGGCACGATCGTAACTTTTCGTAATTTTTTACTTTTTACACTTTTCCATAGGAGTATCTTTTTTCTGTATGGGAAGTTATCAAATGACTTCTCCCCCACTGGGTGGAGCGGAAGGGAGTGGTAGACTCTTACTGACTAAAACCCTCCCGTATTTCTCCTAGTGCCCGCCGCGTTCCAGGACCGCGTTGACTCTTTCGAACAAATTCCGCAACCCTAACAGGCATTGACCCTATGGGGCCCCGTCTTCTTTGCTGACATCTCTTCTTGGCCCGTGTCGAACATGACACGCCGTCGACCCGGGTCTGGTTGTAATCGGACGACGAGCCACCCATAGCTCGCCATCCGCAGGCCCGCGCCTACGGTGGCCGGGAATCGCCCTGAGTTTCCTGACACCCGGGGCGTCTTCTTCTGTTGCGTGGTGGGGGTAGGGTAAAAATCACTTCGAGGTCGACCGCGGCGAAGGTGGTGTGACGATCTAATCATGTTAGTCGGCAAAACTTGGTCAGGGATCGTCCAAGACAGAGAGATTTGGAAGTAGAAAGGGAAGACCTTTGTCCAGCAGTGGGATGCAAATGAAGAATAACAAAATAATCTGGCTAAGAGTAATACGGACCAGCTGGACCTTAAGGGTAGAGAAATTGGAGCCGCGCCATAACACGAATTTCAAGTCGTTCGTGGTGCGAGTTCCAACTCATCATGTTGAGACCTTTCTCAAGGAAGAGTTTTGGCCGAAGGGTGTCGTGTATCGGCGATTCCGCGGGAGGTTACGTGACACCACGCAGCGTAACACGACGCTGACACTTCGTGTACAATAGTGTATTTTTGTAGTTTTTATAAATATGTATAATAGTCTGTAAGGTATATATGTTATGGGTCTTTGTTACCCGAAATAAATGATATATTATTATCTACTATATAAAAATAAGTCGGGTTTTCCTTCCTGACGCTATAACTCCAGAACGCACGAACCGATTTCCACGGTTTTGCATTCGTTGGAAAGGTCTCGGGCTCCGTGAGGTTCATAGCATCAGAAAAGCGGGAAAATCTTTTTTCATTTTTTTATATATGGCAAAACAACGTTTGCTGGGTCAGCTAGTTACCTATACAAACACGGCAAAAAACACGTTTGTTTTATGGGAGCACGTTATAGCAACTCCTGAGAGGTAGAAACAATGACCACCACCACAAAAACGCCGACTCATTAAAGCTGACGAATGACCACCACCACAAAAACACCGGAGCCTCAAGTCTGCTATTTTTATAAATTCGTGTCAACGTGATCCCATTGACATTTTGCAAAAAGTTCGTAATCTGCTAAAGTCATAATGGTCGATCATTGGTCGGTCAATGGTCTCGTAATATTTTTTGATAAACGAGCAATTAAAAGCAATGACTGCACAATGACGTTCTAATGGTAGGTCACTGATCAAAGGAACTGTACAAATTTTAGCAGATTACTGGCATACGTTTGTCATTATGTAAGTGATTAGATTACCATTCTATGCCATTTCTTTCAATGGAGTGTCAGAGGTTGACCCTTGGAAAGTTATAGTGTCGCTTTTACATTAGTGGATTACCAAACTTGTCAAAATCGACAATTATGAAGTCAATGATAGAACTAGCGTCAGGCAGCTCCTAGTTGGCATTCTGCTGAACTGGACCTATTTGGCGCAACCGCGGGTTACACAACGTTATTGTTTTAAATTTAAGTTTTCTTTTATTTGTGTCTACATTATGTGTATCTGTATGTGCCAAATAAATTTATTTTCTTTCTTTCATTCTGACACTATTGTAATAGCAGACTTGAGGCCCAGTAGCCAAGTTTCCTTAGTTGCTTAGCTATTTACGCTTAGCTATTTATTAACTTTGATACGATATTGCTAAGAGATGCTAAACGACTGTCACCACTCATTTACTATGACCTGTTAACGCAGACCCTGATAGCACAAATCTTTCCGAATACTTCAACTTAGTCTTCTTGATGTTGACACAAAAGTAAATTAGATTTCGGTAGCCCAAAACATTGCCACTTTTACGGTATCGTTGGTGGCAACGTGGTAACATCTGCTGCTTGTTTTCGGGCACCGAGGGCAGGATAGTAAGTGGTGCTTGGTTTGTGACTCAGCTCCAAAGTCAAAGTCAATTCATTTATTTCCTTCTGGACTACAATGTAGAATTTGCAAAATGTTGAATTCGCAAAATGTTGAATTCGTAAAAAGTTGAATTTTCTGGACCCATGATTTTGAATTTACAAAATGTTGAGTCCTGTGGATGCAAGAGGCGCAAGACCGGTCGCGGTGGAGGTATTTGGGGGTGGCCTATTTCCAGCAGTGGACGTGGTCGCCAACTTAAGACCATAGTCTTGGTGGAAAAAGGTGGAAAGAGTGGTTTAGTTTGATGGTCTGTACGATAGTACAGACCATCAAACTAAACCACTTTTTCCCGGGGACCAACATCGTAATCGTACTAGACCATTAAAAGTCAATTTTGAACGTCAAAGCAGTTTGAAAATAAAATATTGTAGTGGCTCTAGCTGTCCATTCGCAAAAAATAGATTCTTATGGAGAAGAACGGATAAGTAGCTCCATAGTTACTGTTTTCAAATAAATATTTATCTAATACTAGTATAGACTAGTAAAGATAAATATAAGTAAGAGGAAAGATTTGTATTTTTATATGTAACGAATAAACTCAAAAACTACTGGACCGATTTCAAAAATTGTTTCACCATTAGAAAGCTACATTCACCCTGATTATAGAGAATAGGCTATATTTTATCCCCGTATTCCCACGGGAACGGGAACTACGCGGTTGAAACCGCGGGGTGCTGCTAGCTTACAATATTTTGTGTGCATTAATCAATTGATTATACGTGAAGACGACGCACCCAAAATAACACTAAGTACTATACTACTAACAGGTACAACAAAGTAATGACAACAGAGGTAAAATTAATAAAGTTGCTAGTCAGGGACATAGTACTCACATATTTTACAACATTTTCAACCACTGATTTATATAATATTATCAACAATGGATCAGTGTGTGTTAACTAAACAATAAAAGATCAGTAACTACACCTGTATACATAGTAAGTAAATCACACATACAGACCGACAAGTTTGGCTTTGTCTAGAAAACTGTTTATTTGCGCCAAGCATGACGCACACCAAAGAATTTAAAAATAAAGCTTAAAACTAAAACAAAAATAATAATTAAAAGTTGGGAAGGTATGCGTCACATTTGCGCAAAACGGCTGTCGCTCAGCATAATGCTAGGACTCTTGTACGAGACAGAGTCGAAGCGCTGATTTTACTACTATTAAGTAATAGGTACAACGAACTTTTTGCTAGTAAGGGACATAGTACTAACATATTTACAAATCTCTCCACATCCACACACCCCGCTGTTGATCTATCACGTTAGCGTCCCTTTCTAAATGCCACCAGCTCAAAGCAAATGTGAACAGGCATATTCTGTGGCCGTATTACGAAGTGCCAATGCTATCATGATTCGTGTCAGGGAAAGAGATATTCGTCTTGTGTAACTCCGTCTCTCTCTATTGACACAGAAATCATGATGGATTTAAGACGTCATAATAGGGCTGCAGGCATAGAAATTTGTTATATCTATGGTGAACAGGCATATTCTGGACTCTCTTGTTCCTAGCACTCACCAGCTGGAAAGTTCGAGGTCAAGAACGAGCTCATTGTGTAACAAGAAAAACTAAATGAAAACGAAACAAAACAATCAAGTTTTCAATTTCAAAGGCTTCTGAGAGGTTTCATCGTGACCTTTATTTACAAAGAGAGGAAAATCCATTTGAATTTGTAAGTTGCTTTCAATGCAAAAGTTTTTCTTGGTTTCAAAAGCGGTTGCGAAACCTCAAAGGTTCCCCTTCGGAACTCAGCGAGGTTACAACATTCAAAGTGCGTCAATTTCATCATGCTTTCGGTTGAAAGCCCCACAAGTTTTATTTTGTAGCTTTTTTTTTCTTTCTTAATCTTTATTTTAAGTGACTTTTGAACTCCGCTCATGTCAGCCCCATCATAAACTAATCTTAAATTACTAGCAACAACTAAGTTAAACAAAAATCTTAAATATTAACAAATTAATAAATCATTTTAGCCTTACGGGACAAAGGTCGAGATAAAAAGTTATAAAACATGCCTAAGTCTAACCTATTTACATTTAACTCCCTTTTTTTTGCGCTGGGAAAAATGCGTTATGCGCTCGGGGGAGCGGGGGGCTATGTGGGACTCCCCGAGCTAAGCCCGGTATACCCACTAAAAAGACCCAGCGGCATTCCCGCATCGTCTTAGTGGAGGGGGACTGGGAGACCGGCGCAGCCTTTGCGTCCAGTCCTCCTCCGACGAACACCCACCCAACCCATCACGCCCTCCCCGTAGGGAGAGGGCCGGGAATGACGGACGAAGGCGGTGACGAGTGCAATGCGGGCGGAGGCACCCCCGTGCCGTTCGCCCGCCCATCACCACCAGGAGGAGGGAGAAGACGACCTCTTCTCCGACCTCTCCTTCGTCTTCGGAGCGGCGCAGCGAGAGGGTCTTCCTCAAGCGCGCGCTCCGCCGCCTCCTTTTGCGAGATGACATCCTCGCAGAAGGAGGCGACCGCTGCTACATTTAACTCCCTAACAACTTGTTTTCGCTCAGATTCGTTCCTGACGCACTCCATCAAAAGATGTTGTACCTACATCTTCTCTTTTACCGCAAACCTCGCAATAGGGTAGTTGACTAAAAAAATCTAATTAGTCCGTCAGATAGATTTCCAAAAAATATTGGACACGTATTTTTTCTTTTTTCACGTAAACAAAAAATGAAGCCGATACAGAGCGTTGAAAACTCGTGTGACGTCACTACTCGCTACAATTTTTTGCGAGCCGTAGCGTCACAAGCCCCCACTCCTGATCTTTGATGCTTTGTATCGTCGTCAGTTTTTATAGATTTGATAAAGGAAAAAATACGTGTCCAATATTTTTCTACAGTCTAACTGACGGACTAAACATAATCATATATTTTTTACTCAGGAAACATCCCTATTGGGTGAACTTACGTTACCCCACACTAGGTTTTATTCCTGTATCAAGGGTGCGTTCACAAACATGTAAACTCACATACACAAGACACCCAGACCCGGAAAAACTATCTGTATGCCATACAAACTGTGCACGACGCCCTGACATCACTTCGCTCATGGGCGCAAGTAGTGATACGGACGATTTATCAAGAAACTCTTGCGAACGAATACAACATAAGATTCGTAGATCAAACATAAGATTAGTATTGCGTATGTACATGTTTTACACTCTATTACTGTTTTCTATTTTTTATTTATGTTTATAGCTGTAAAATTATTATCATGTGATTCATAAAGTAGGGAATAAGAATGTTTTAATATAAGTTAGCTATGATTTGTAAATTGACATGTAAAACTAGTAGAAATCGTATAGTTAAAACGGTATATTGTCTTTATTTATGTTTCTATACTATTTAGATGTTTAGATATTAGTGCATTTACTTATTAGAATAAGATATCATAGGGTTTTTCCTCATATTACCTCTGCGACGTCCGTAAAACGAATGAACAAGTTTGCGGCCCGACCGCATATATTTATAGTACTGAGGCGGGGGACGGGGGCATATAAATATGGCGCGAACTTGTTTCTCGCATTTCCGCTCCCGACGCCCGCCCGCGACGGACGTGCCGCTCCCCGCTGCTCTCCCGTTATCGTGCTCAGTGTCGTGTGTGTTCGTTTCGTCACGCTCCAGTCGTGACGTCACCTGTGGTCGCCGACTACAACTTTGATCCGAAGCCGCCTTTTTCAAGGCAGTGGACGACTTCTTGTTTCTGTTTTGGAGGTCGTTGAAACGTAGTGCCCCTTCAGGGAAAATCCACAGTTTCGTGGTCCTTGGTGGGATACCTCACGGTGCCAACGAAGCCAAGGGGTGTTGACCCGATACACCGGCCCAAGCCCCTTCAGGGCTAAGTCAAATCGGAAGGGCTTTGGTACGCGGCCTTGGGGGCTTCCCTAGTCGCTGCCATCTGTCTAACCCCGCTCTCTTCCAGCATTCACCCGGTGTGGTTGGGTGTCTCAACCCCTTCACACCGGACCGGTCTTCTGACCCTAGGGCCCCACTGCACAATAAGATCGGCAGTGGGTTTACAAGCTTAGGGCACACAAAAATAGGCACTCACCTCCCTGTCTACACCCGACAGGGAGGGTACACATCCCCGGGATATCCCACCCGGGGAGTTAGGTAGTAGGACGCACAGGGAGTTGCAACCACGCTTCTCCTTGATGCCCAGTAGGAACTAGAATCCCCCCCTGACCCCCCCCCCCCGTACTTTCCACCATGACGGAAGCTAGCATACTAGCGTTCGTCACGGAAACAGTACTGAAGGACCCCGAACTCACTGCCAAATATGGCAATCTGATAGCAGAGGTGGTCTGCAGGGATCAGGACCTTGTTGCCAAATTTGGCAGCGAACTTGCCCGCATGCAGCAAGAAGGTCAGGTCCCTGAGAGCCCTCTCTCCCCGCCGCCTACTGAAAAGCAGGCATCTAAGAACTGGGTACCCAAACAGGTACCCAGCACCAAAAACCCTGCCCCAGCCCCCACGACTTCCGCGAAACCGGCTGTTGTCCTCAAAACAACAGTCGGCGCCGCCACCACCCAACCCGCTACCGGGAACCAGAGCCCCACTGATTCCCGTGCATCCTCCCCAGAGGAAATGGATATTGCCGCGCCCTCTGAGTCATCAGATTCCTCTTCCTCGGAAGACGACTTCCAGGTCGTAGCCGGAGGGAAGAGGAAGAAGAAAAAGTCCCCACCCTCTGAGCAGGCCCTCAAAAAGGCCGCCCCCACCCACCCCTCCCCCCCGTCTTCAGCCCCCCAATCCCGCCCCTCCTCGGCAGCTGGGTCCTCCCAGCAGGCAACCCGATCCGCCAGCCCGATGGCGGTCGAGGCCTCAGTCCCCAAAACCTCAGCCCCAAAGGTCCAACCTCCGCCACCCGTGTTCATTCACGACAAGGCCAAATGGACTGAGGTGTCCACTGCCTGCAAGGCCAGGCAAATTAATTATACCAATGCCCGAGCTGTTCAGCTGGGCATCAAAGTCACTGTCCCGACCGCGAAGGACTACCGAGAGTTGCACAAACTCCTCTCGGGCAGGAAAATCCCCTTCCACTCATTTACTCTCCCCGAGGACCGTCAGACACGCGTGGTGGTCAAAAACGTCCCACGCGAAATCCCCACGGCTGAAATTCTCAGCGACCTTCAGTCGCAGAGTATCCCCGTAGCTGAGGTGCACCGAATGCACCGCCGAGGTGGGGAATCTTACAATATGATTCTGGTCGTCTGCGATCCGACAGACGGTCATCACCCCATATTTAACATTTCCCACATCTGTGGCCTCTCGGGCCTATCCATCGAAAAGCCCCGCAGGAGTGGCATCATTGGCCAGTGTCACAACTGCCAACTGTATGGCCACTCTCAGCGGAATTGCTTCGCTAAGGCACGATGTGTGAAATGCCTGGGTGACCACGGCACTTCAGACTGCACCCGCCCCAAAGACCCGTCCCAGTGCGCTGAGCCGCCCAGCTGCGTCTTATGCGGCAAGTCTGGCCACACGGCCAACTACCGTGGCTGCTCAAAAGCGCCCAAACCCACCGCCCCCAAGCTAGCCAAGCGCGCAAGCGATCGCCAGCACAGGGAATGTCCTCAACTGGTACGAAAAACTACCGTAGCCCTTAGCCCACAACGCCCCAGCCCATGGAGCGTTCTCAATCACCAGGCCCACTTTCCGGCCTTGAGGTCCAGCGCTCCTGCCCCCAAAACCACAGAGGCCCCTAAGGCCACCCCCTCCACCCAGCCCACTAAGACCATCCCGGCCCTCATGGACGTAGCGCTCCCACGCCCCCCCTTGACAGAGGCAACCCGGGCCACAGCCCCAGCCCCTGCCCCTGCCCCAGCGCAAGCCGCCACTATTCCAGCTGGTGATGTGTCCAAAAACATCATTTTGGTCACATACCAAGCTTTTTACTCCCCCCGCGCCCTAGCCATGGCCGAGGCGCTTCAAAACTGCAGAGGTGACCACTCAGCAGTTTTCCGTGAGTTCGGTGACGTAGTTCACCACGTCCAAATCTACACAACCCTTACCCACCCATAATGGATAAGTCCAGAGTAACGTGTAGGTTCAAACCGACAGCCCTCCGGATAGGGTTTTTCAATGCCAATGGCCTTAGAGCCCAACGTGATGAGATCGCCTTGTTCCTCCGCGACCATCACCTAGACATCTTATTAATACAAGAGACCTTCCTAAAGCCTACCCATCGGGACCCCAAAATTGCCAACTATCGCATGGTTCGCAACGATAGGACCCGCTGCCACTTAGGAGGTACCCTTATTTACTATAAATCGTCCCTATACTGCATTCCTATGGATCCTCCCTCCCTTGAAAAGTTTGAGGTCTCAGTCTGTCGGCTAGGTATGACAGGACACCAACCCGTCACGATCATCTCAGCCTATGTCCCACCCAACAACTCCGTGGACACTCCCGCTATGAAAGATGACCTGACTAAACTTCTTGGCCTGAGCGACTCCGTCATACTGGCGGGGGACCTCAACGCCAAACATCCTTCCTGGAACAGTCACACGACCAACCCGAGAGGCAAGGTAGTGTTCGAACTGTGCAGCGTCCTGAATTTCGATGTCATCGCTCCAATGCATCCCACCCACTACCCGCACTCACCTTCCCACTCCCCCGATGTACTTGACATCGCCCTCCTCAAAAATGTCAACCTTCGGTTACATTCTGTGGAGACGCATGACGAGTTAAACTCGGACCATAGACCCGTGATCCTGGAGCTTGCTCCTAGATCAGGGCCGATGGACCCTACCCAGCCTCCTCCCACCCGAATGACCACTGACTGGCGCCAAGTAAGCGAAAAGCTGAAGGCTACCACGTCACCCCATCTCAACCAGATCCCCGACCTTATCGAGTCTGTCGCAGACACGACAGCCGCGATCAATTCACTCACGGATCACGTGCAATCTGTCCTGAACGAATGTTCTAAGGAGTCTCCGGTGGTGAGTGATCACCACTGGAAACTCCCGGACGAGGTACGTGAGCTCGTGACTGAAAAGAACGCGGCTGTCCGTGCCTACAGCGCCTTTCCCTGCGAAGCCAACAAGGTTCAAATGCGCTACTTACAGCGTAAAGTAAGTAACAGCATCGCTGAACTGCGTGAAAGTCGCTGGGATAAGTTGCTGGGCGACCTCGAACCTACCCATCAGGCATTCTGGGAACTTCAGAGGAAACTACGCGCCTCTGAGGTTGCCTCGATGCCTCCGCTCACGCGTCCCGACAACACCGTCGCCTTCGATGACGAGGACAAAGCCGAATGCCTGGCCGACAGTCTAGAGTCCCAATGCTCCCCCAGCTCCCAACCAGTAGACAAGGCTCATCTCGATATGGTGAATGCCGAAGTCGAACGTAGAGCCTCCCTCCCACCAGTAGAGGACCCCGATGATCCCCTCCCCCCCGTCACACCTGATGAGGTGAAGGAGATCATCGGCCGTCTCAAACCCAGAAAAGCCCCGGGCTCCGATGGAATCACCAACAAAGTGGTCCGTCTCTTCCCGGCTACTCTGATCATGTTAATGACCGCCATCTTCAATGGCGCTCTGTCCAACAACATGTTCCCACAGACGTGGAAAGAGGCTACCGTCATCGGTATCCCCAAACCTGGAAAACCCAAGTCCTCCCCGTCCAGCTATCGTCCCATCAGTCTGCTCAAAGTCCTAGGTAAGATCTACGAGAGGCTTATTCATAAGCGTCTCAAGGATTTTGTCGAAGCCAAGAGCCTCCTCCCCAATGAGCAGTTTGGTTTTAGATCAAACCACTCTTGCGTCCAACAGGTCTACCGTATCGTTGAACATATCAGCGCCAAATACCAGCGCGGTCTCGTTACGGGAGCCCTGTTCTTCGATATAGCGAAAGCTTTCGACAAGGTCTGGCACAACGGGCTGATATACAAGCTATACCAGCTCGGTGTGCCGGATCGTCTCGTGCTCATCTTACGAGATTATCTGTCGAACCGCACCTTTCAGTACCGAATCGAAGGTGCACTCTCGTCCCCACATCCCATTCGCGCCGGAGTACCCCAAGGCGGTGTTCTCTCCCCCCTAGTGTTCTCGCTATTTACTAGCGATATTCCCACTAGCTCTAAGACACAGCTAGCTCTGTTCGCTGACGACACGGCGATATATTGCTCCGGCAATAGCGAGAAGGCAATAGCCGGTCACCTCCAGAGATCCGCAAACGCACTAGGCGCTTGGTTCCGGAAATGGAGAGTGGAAGTCAACCCAGAGAAGAGTCAGGCGATCTTGTTTTACAAGCCCAAGACTCGTCTCTTCCCCCCCCGTCCCAGTCCGATCACGTTATTTGGCAAGCCGATCCCCTGGGTTGAGAAAGCTAAATATCTAGGCGTGATCCTCGATCGAAAGCTTACCTTCAGAGAGCACATTAAGACGGTGCGCAATCGTGCCGCATTCGCTCTCAGTAGGCTTCATTACATGCTGAACGCACGCAGCAAGTTATCCCTGAAAGGCAAACTACGCATTTTCACCACGTGCATACGTCCAATAATGACTTACGCGTGTGTAGCCTTCGCACACGCTAAGCCCCGCCAAATCCATAGGTTGCAGGTCATCCAAAACCGTTTTCTCCGAAAGGCTACGGGAGCCCCGTGGTACGTTAGAAATGAGCGTCTCCATGTCGACCTCCGTATCCCCACCATCAAACAATTCATGAAACGTATTTCCAAGCGTTTCATAGAGTCCGCTGAAAAGCACCAAAACCCCCTTATCGTATCGGCCACCCGATACACGCCCTCCCAGATCAGCAAGATCCGCCGACCGCGGCATACCCTTGTCGAGCCCGATGACCCCATCACCCTGACCCAAGAGAGTAGTAGGGAAACCAGCACTCTTAGGAAAAACAAGCCCAGAACGCGTTCCGTATTCCGACCTCGACGACGAGGTCCATCGCGACGCCCCCGTCAAAACCCTCCCCGACTTTTGCCTAACGAGCCAGCCCGCGCTGCTGAGCCATTAGCGTTAAATCACCTAAATAATATCAATCAGACCCAGCCTGTCCCTTGCTGCCCCCCCTCAATGACCCCGCTAAGCCGAGGCCCGTGTCCCACAGGGGATGCCCTTAGCGAGCGGCCATTTAGTTTTTAAGTAGTTTTAAGCCCCGGCTGGGGGCCTTAGAATCTAAGGCAACCACGGGATTGCCCGGTTGAGCAGTAACCAGCCTCAATGTGCTGAACTGCGAGTAGTCCATTCAAAAAAAAAAAAAAAATTGTTTCTCGCGTCATAACTAAATAGAATGTCGCAGAGGTAAGATCTGTATGTTATTAAGTAGGTTTAAGATGTTACTTTAAGAAAATAAAAGACTCGCCAGCTCAAGGCTTATGTATTAGGAAATATAATAAATGAATGGTATCGGGGGTGAGGAAATGGATCGCGGGCCAGCAAAAAAGGATCGCTGGCCAGCAAAGTGGCACGAGTATAAATATAGGGCAACTATCCCTTGCGTTCAGTTCAGTTCCAGTCGTCATACAGTAAACAAGTGAATAAGTAGTGCCAAGTTCCCCATTAGTCCTCGCCACCGTTTGCCTCCAAAATAAGTACATACTGCGCGTTTTATTTACGGCGTTCAGGCGATCCTGAATATTATTGGTCCTTCGTCGCCGGATTGCTGAGCCGCGTCAGAAAGATGGTGTTAACTCGTAGTATGGATGGAGAACGAGCAAAACGCCGGCAGGAAGAGCTGAGCATACATAAGGCCGCAGAAGAGGCCTCGACTGGGAACTCATCTGCCAGCGGCACGTCGAACACCGCTATCGAGACATCAGGTACGAGTAGCGGAACTAGTGTTTCAACGGCCACTGACGCAACCACTTCAAAAGAAGAAACTAGTGCTGCGTCCCAGAAGGATCAGACATCGCAGCGTACACTAAGGCCTGCAGATACTCGGTCACATCGCTCCGTAGCTTCCCGCAAGAGACTCCTCGCGGAGTTGGAAGCGAAAGAGCGACTAGCCGAACTAAAGCTTAAGCAGGCACAGATAGTAGCTGAAACAGAGTTACAAAAGCTACGGATCCAACGTCTTCAAGCAGAAGCAGATGCCTCAGAAGAAGATGAATTAGAAGATGACCTGGCCTCAGTCCGCATCAGCACATGGCTGAAAGAAATAGAGACGGATCGACCACAGCCAGCATATAAGGAAACTCATCAAGAAGAGGCTGAGAAGAAGCAAGAACACGCCGTAGAAATAAAGAAAGAACAAGAAAATTGTTTGAAAACAAACCAGTCATTGATAGACGTGTCAACTCTAGCCACTGCGCTCTCCCAAGCGGTAAGAAGCACGAGAGAACCGCCTAAATATATTCAAGAGCTGCCGTTTTTCAATGGAAGCAGTACAGACTGGCTCAGTTTCAAGGCAGCGTATGAAGAGACGCACAAGTATTTCTCTCAAAATGAAAACATAGCACGTATACGTCGGAGCCTGCGCGGGTCAGCAAAAGAAGCCGTCGGCTGTCTTCTATTAAGCCAACCAGATCCAGTAGTCATCTTAGCAGCGTTGGAAAGAAGATTTGGAAGGCCAGAAGCACTCATTCATGTTGAAATGGAGAAACTTAAGTCGTTGAGCCGAGTCACCGATAATCCTCGAGAATTGTGTATCTTTGCCGGACGAATAGCAAACATAGTGGGCACTATAGAAGCACTGAAGAGGACACAATACCTACACAGTCCTGAGATGGCGCGAGTAATCACCGAAAAACTCACTCCTATATTGAAAAGTAAGTGGTATGACTACGCATCTACGAAGAACGCGCATACTCCAGAATTAAAGAAGATATCCACGTTCCTGAATGAAGAAGCAGATAAGTGCGGTGCCTACGCCCTACCAGAAACGGTCACTGATGAAGTCTGGGGAAGAGACCGGAGGAACAAGAAGTTAGAACGCACGTTTGCTACGGGGAAACGAACCGCATCAGATGATCAGTGCCCTCAGTGCAAGCAAGAACACAAGTTAACTGAATGCAAGCAATTCTCTACTCTCGACACTAACACCAGATGGGAAGTGGCCAAGAAGAATAACATTTGCTATCGCTGTCTTCGAAGTAAACACCGTTGAATTCAATGCAGAGCACCGCCGTGTGGAAAACATGGATGTACCATGAAGCATCATAAACTACTACACCATGACAAAGAACAGAACAGCACAAGTGAACCCGAGAAGAAAGAAATGGCTACATCAGCAGTGGAAGTCACATCATCTGCAAAACCAGGCGACCGTCGACGTGCCTACCTGAAAATAGCGCCCGTAATCATAAAGGGGCCGCACACCAGCATTGAAACATATGCTCTATTAGATGAAGGAAGTACAGTTACCTTGCTGGACGCAACAATAGCTGACGTCATAGGAGTAGATGGACCTGAAAACCCCATGTGGATTCAAGGGATCGGCAACGAGATGAAGCATGAAAACAGCAAAGTCGTCAATCTCCGTATCAAAGGAAAATACGCGGACGAAGAATATGAAATAGAAGCCGCGCGGACTGTCGACAGACTAAGTTTTACGCCAGAGACAGTTTACAATCATCACTTGGAAGACTGCGAACATCTGATTGACATCAAAGATCAGATAATGTATCAACACGCGTCACCCAAGCTTTTAATTGGACAAGATAATTGGAACCTCATCGTATCAAGAGAACTCCGCACCGGTCGTCGTAACCAACCAGTCGCTTCCTTCACACAACTCGGCTGGGTTCTTCATGGCTGTCACAGTTCGCTTACAGCCAAAGTAGCGTTCTGTGGCAGACTACAGCAAAAAGAAGAGACACAATCAATAGAAGATTTAATCAAGAATTACTTCAAACTCGAATCCTTATGCATCGAGCCAAAGAGACCGAAAGAAGATCCTGAACGGAGAGCTGTACAGATACTGCAGGAAACAAGCAAGAGATTACCTGAAGGGAGATTCGAAACCGGCCTATTATGGAAAGAGAAAGATATTCAGATACCAAACAACTATAAACAAGCCGAGCGACGTCTGCTTTCCCTCGAAAAGAGACTGGACAAGGATGAAGATCTCAAACAGAAATATGAAGAGAGGATGGAAAATCTATTCCAGTCGGGTTATGCAAAACGAGCGCCTACTCCAGCGCCAGAAGGAAAGACGTCGTACCTGCCACACTTTCCAGTTGTCAACCCAGCGAAGCCTCACAAGCCACCACGACTAGTCCATGACGCATCAGCTAAGGCCGCTGGCGTGTGTCTAAATGATATGCTACATTCGGGACCAGACTTACTACAATCCCTTCCTGGCGTCATAATGAGATTCCGGCAATATGCATACGCTGGCGGCGGAGTAGAAATGGTCGTAAATGAACTGAGACAACGACTATGGATTTCAAAAATACGCCCAGCTGTGAAATACATAGTGAAGAGTTGTCTGCCATGCCGAATAAGGAAAATGAAGCTAGCAAGCCCACTTACAGGAAATTTACCTCCAGCACGTCTTGCCCATCATGCACGCCCATTCACATTCACGGGTTTGGATTACTTTGGCCCAATAGAGGTGACAGTTGCACGCCATCGTGAGAAAAGATACGGAGCTCTTTTCACATGCATGACCTCACGAGGAATCCATATTGAAGTCGTACACTCGCTAAGTGCTGACTCAGCTATATCGGCCCTAAGAAGATTCATGGCGAGAAGAGGTTGTCCAAAGGAAATATGGAGTGACAATGCTACGTGCTTCAAAGCAGCATACAAGGAACTCGGCGCGGCAGCACTCGAAGCCCTACAACACGAAACTACGTGTCGTCACATCGTATGGAAATACATACCACCAGCAGCCCCATTTATGGGAGGAACATGGGAACGAATGGTACGTTCAGTAAAAGAAGCGCTGAAGATTACCCTAACCGAACGATACCCAAGTGACGAAACGCTGGTAACTCTATTAACAGAGGTCGAAAACACAGTAAATTCACGTCCTCTCACCCATGTATCAGTTGACCCACTAGAACCTGAAGCCCTCACACCGAACCATATCCTCATCGGACCTAACCCGCACGTGCCAGTACCAGGTCACTTCGAAGAAAAAGATGTGACAGCACGTCAACAATGGAAAAGAGCTCAAGTGCTGGCAGACGTTTTTTGGAGAAGATGGGTCAAAGAATACATGCCCCTATTACAATACCGGCGGGAGCCTAACAGCACAGGAACTCAGCCCAAGGTTGGTGATCTTGTCATCATCTGTGACAATAACCTCCCACGCAACACTTGGCCACGAGGACGCGTAAGCCAGCTGTATCCAGGTGCCGACGGAGAGGTTCGAGTAGTGGACGTGACAACCAGCAGCGGCCACGTCCTAAGACGTCCCACCAAGAAGATCGTCGTGCTACCAACAGAGTCGCGGCGTGGCGACGGCGGGAGAATGTGCACGACGCCCTGACATCACTTCGCTCATGGGCGCAAGTAGTGATACGGACGATTTATCAAGAAACTCTTGCGAACGAATACAACATAAGATTCGTAGATCAAACATAAGATTAGTATTGCGTATGTACATGTTTTACACTCTATTACTGTTTTCTATTTTTTATTTATGTTTATAGCTGTAAAATTATTATCATGTGATTCATAAAGTAGGGAATAAGAATGTTTTAATATAAGTTAGCTATGATTTGTAAATTGACATGTAAAACTAGTAGAAATCGTATAGTTAAAACGGTATATTGTCTTTATTTATGTTTCTATACTATTTAGATGTTTAGATATTAGTGCATTTACTTATTAGAATAAGATATCATAGGGTTTTTCCTCATATTACCTCTGCGACGTCCGTAAAACGAATGAACAAGTTTGCGGTTTTTTTTTTTTTTTTTTTGAATGGACTACTCGCAGTTCAGCACATTAAGGCTGTTTACTGCTCAACCGGGCAATCCCGTGGTTGCCTTAGATTCTAAGGCCCCCAGCCGGGGCTTAAAACTACTTAAAAACTAAATGGCCGCTCGCTAAGGGCATCCCCTGTGGGACACGGGCCTCGGCTTAACGGGGTCATTGAGGGGGGGCAGCAAGGGACAGGCTGGGTCTGATTGATATTATTTAGGGGATTTAACGCTAATGGCTCAGCAGCGCGGGCTGGCTCGTTAGGCAAAAGTCGGGGAGGGTTTTGACGGGGGCGTCGCGATGGACCTCGTCGGCGAGGTCGGAATACGGAACGCGTTCTGGGTTTATTTTTCCTAAGAGTGCTGGTTTCCCTACTACTCTCTTGGGCCAGGGTGATGGGGTCATCGGGCTCAACAAGAGTATGCCGCGGTCGGCGGATCTTGCTGATCTGGGAGGGGGTGTATCGGGTGGCCGATACGATAAGGGGGTTTTGATGCTTTTCAGCGGACTCTATGAAACGCTTGGAAATACGTTTCATGAATTGTTTGATGGTGGGGATACGGAGGTCGACATGGAGACGCTCATTTCTAACGTACCACGGTGCTCCCGTAGCCTTTCGGAGGAAACGGTTTTGGATGACCTGCAACCTATGGATTTGGCGGGGCTTAGCGTGTGCGAAGGCTACACACGCGTAAGTCATTATTGGACGTATGCACGTGGTGAAAATGCGTAGTTTGCCTTTCAGGGATAACTTGCTGCGTGCGTTCAGCATGTAGTGAAGCCTACTGAGAGCGAATGCGGCACGATTGCGCACCGTCTTAATGTGCTCTCTGAAGGTAAGCTTTCGATCGAGGATCACGCCTAGATATTTAGCTTTCTCAACCCAGGGGATCGGCTTGCCAAATAACGTGATCGAACTGGGACGGGGGGGGAAGAGACGAGTCTTGGGCTTGTAAAACAAGATCGCCTGACTCTTCTCTGGGTTGACTTCCACTCTCCATTTCCGGAACCAAGCGCCTAGTGCGTTTGCGGATCTCTGGAGGTGGCCGGCTATTGCCTTCTCGCTATTGCCGGAGCAATATATCGCCGTGTCGTCTGCGAACAGAGCTAGCTGTGTCTTAGAGCTAGTGGGAATATCGCTAGTAAATAGCGAGAACACTAGGGGGGAGAGAACACCGCCTTGGGGTACTCCGGCGCGAATGGGATGTGGGGACGAAAGTGCACCTTCAATTCGGTACTGAAAGGTGCGGTTCGACAGATAATCTCGTAAGATGAGCACGAGACGATCAGGCACACCGAGCTGGTATAGCTTGTATATCAGCCCGTTGTGCCAGACCTTGTCGAAAGCTTTCGCTATATCGAAGAACAGGGCTCCCGTAACGAGACCGCGCTGGTATTTGGCGCTGATATGTTCAACGATACGGTAGACCTGTTGGACGCAAGAGTGGTTTGATCTAAAACCAAACTGCTCATTGGGGAGGAGGCTCTTGGCTTCGACAAAATCCTTGAGACGCTTATGAATAAGCCTCTCGTAGATCTTACCTAGGACTTTGAGCAGACTGATGGGACGATAGCTGGACGGGGAGGACTTGGGTTTTCCAGGTTTGGGGATACCGATGACGGTAGCCTCTTTCCACGTCTGTGGGAACATGTTGTTGGACAGAGCGCCATTGAAGATGGCGGTCATTAACATGATCAGAGTAGCCGGGAAGAGACGAACCACTTTGTTGGTGATTCCATCGGAGCCCGGGGCTTTTCTGGGTTTGAGACGGCCGATGATCTCCTTCACCTCATCAGGTGTGACGGGGGGGAGGGGATCATCGACAAGTTTGCGGCCCGACCGCATATATTTATAGTACTGAGGCGGGGGACGGGGGCATATAAATATGGCGCGAACTTGTTTCTCGCGTCATAACTAAATAGAATGTCGCAGAGGTAAGATCTGTATGTTATTAAGTAGGTTTAAGATGTTACTTTAAGAAAATAAAAGACTCGCCAGCTCAAGGCTTATGTATTAGGAAATATAATAAATGAATGGTATCGGGGGTGAGGAAATGGATCGCGGGCCAGCAAAAAAGGATCGCTGGCCAGCAAAGTGGCACGAGTATAAATATAGGGCAACTATCCCTTGCGTTCAGTTCAGTTCCAGTCGTCATACAGTAAACAAGTGAATAAATAGTGCCAAGTTCCCCATTAGTCCTCGCCACCGTTTGCCTCCAAAATAAGTACATACTGCGCGTTTTATTTACGGCGTTCAGGCGATCCTGAATACAAACATTTGTTCCGTGCGGGGATCGAACCCGCGACATGTTGCGCAGCAGTTGAACGCTCAACCACTGCGCCAACTGTGTCGTCGACTAGCTTCTGCTCGCGACTTTGTCCGCGTTCAATAGTTACTAACCCCCCGATTTTGAAACATTCTTCATTGGTGCTCCGCTCCTGTTGGTATTAGTGTGATGATATATAGCCTATTGCCTTCCTCGATAAATGGGCTATCTAACATTGAAAAAAATTTCCAAATCGGATCAGTAATTCCTGTGATTAGCGAGTTCAAGCAAACAAACTCTTCAGCTTTATATATTAACTAGCTGCTACCCGAGAGCTGATCTCCGATTTTAAAACATTCTTTATCGCTACTCCGCTCCTATAAACTTAAGCGTGATGATATATAGCCTTAAAGCCTTCCTCGATAAATGGTCTATTCAACCCAAAAATAATTTTTCAATTTGAACCAGTAGTTCCTGAGATTAGCGCGTTCAAACAAACAAATAAACAAACTCTTCAGCTTTATAATATTAACTAGCTTCTGTCCGCGACTTCGTCCCCGTGGAATCCCCGATTTTAAAACATTATTTATCGCTGCTCCGCTCCTATTGGCTTAAGCGTGATGATATATAGCCTAAAGCCTTCCTCGATAAATGGTCTATTCAACCCAAAAATAATTTTTCAATTCGAACCAGGCGTTCCTGAGATTAGCGCGTTCAAACAAACTCTTCAGCTTTATAATATTAGTATAGATTATAAATTTATACAAAATTTCATCCCCTATTTTATCCCCTTAGGGGTGAAATTTATCAAAATCCTTTCTTATGGGATGCCTACGTCATAGTAGCTTTATGCATGCAAACTCTCAGCCCGATCGGTTTAAAATTGACAAAGTTTCATACAAACTTTCATCCCCTATTTTATCCACTTGGGGGTAGAGTTAATCAAAATCCTTGCTTAGCGGATGCTTACGTCATAACATCTACCTGCATGCCAAATTTCAGCCCGATCCGTTCAGTGGTTTGGACTGTGCGTTGATAGGTCACTATGTCAGTCAGTCAGTAAATTTTGAGTTATATATATTTATAAGATTAGATACTGGGCCAAACATATCTGCCGCATGTCCAACGATTCATGGGCCAATCTGAAAGAATGTTCAGCGAACGGCAGACCCAGACAAAAATTGGCGACGAGGTTTACGCCTGTCAAAATGAAACCAAAAAAAAAACAACAATAATAAAAGCAAAGAATTTTTTTCAACTAAACGATTTGCAGGCACTATTGAATTGTCAAGATCGGTTAGTCAAAAAGGTGAAGCTATTTGCACGTTCCAAAGCGTAGCTGGTCGGTTTTTTTTTAGTCAACTAGGTACCCTATTACTTCAGTTTTCTTTTGGTAACCGTTATGCTTGGTGCCTTTCAATGTTTGACGAAACGCCCTTTACACAAACAATCTAACAACACCCCGTTTTCCCAAACTCTCCAGACCAACGGTGACGTTATTATATTTGGCAGTAAACTCACATCCATTATCATAGTTTTTACGACAGTCAATGCCCGGGAGCCCGTAGGGTGGCAAAGTGGTGGAACTCGCCACCCTCGACTCCCCTTGACCCCTGAACTACGCATAAATGTGGCCTAGATAATGTAAGTTTTGCTAAAAAGGTTGGCTACACGGGCCTTGACTGAGCGGTTTACGTAACTGCCAAGCCTTTGACTGGGCCAGACGATGTCGAGTTTTCTACACTCTTGCTTTCAAATTGTATCATGTTATAACACTAGGGTAGGCGTAGAAATAGTTAAAGGCGGAATAAACGCAATCACTTATATTTCCGTGATTTTACAACAATACTTGAGGAGCTTGTGGCTAAATTATAACAGCCGCGCGGGACAATCTTCTAGGTTAAGCAACGCTTGCCGAGGTTGGTCTGTGGATGGGTGACCATTTTAACATAAGGAGACTTCTCCGTGCCTCAGAAAGCACGTTAAGCCGTTGGTCCCGGCTGTCATTTGGAGATCTTTGGCAGTCGTTACGGATTGTCAGAAGCCACAAAATCTGACACCAGTCTTGCCAAGAAGTACCGTGTTCTCCAGTTAATGGGATGTGGAGGATTTAGCTGAATCCGGCTTGTCTGGGAGCCGACCCCAATGTAGTTGGGAAAAGGCTAGGCAGATGATAATTACAAAAATAATAACCCCCATGCATAGCGCAACTCGTTTTTATAATGACTGGCTGGCTTAACGGCAACTGTCACACACATTTTTAACTGGATGGGAAATCACCAAATGACTTCTCCCGCTCTGGGCGGAGTGGAAGGGAGCGTCAGACTCTTACTGACTAAAACCCACCCGTGTTCCATCTAGTGCCCTTTGCGTTCCAGGGCCGCGTTCACCCATTCGAACAAATTCCGCTACCCTAGTGTCGAGGGGTCCTCCGAAATGACAGTCAGGATCGACTGTTTAAAGTACTTTTACTTTCCGAGTCATGGAAGAGTCTAGGTATGTAAAATCTCGACAAGCTCTGCTTAACTTCAAAGATCAAACCGTATGGCTGTTATTATGTAGCTTCGCGAGCTGACATACTCTCATAAGGTGTAATAATTATGGCAGGTCGCCAATTTTGGCAAATGTATCGATGATAGGGCGGCACGTGTTGGTGACAGACGGCGCATGTGTGTATGTGTATTTTTGGAGTGCACCTGAATGCACATGTGGAATGACGGTATTAAAAGTTGATGGCTGACTGGTACAGCTCATCATAAAAAACTTTTTACAAAAAAATACAACCGACTTACACAAAATAAAAAAGTGCAAAATAACTTTAATTTCGGAACTCGGTGTTTGTGGTTGCTTTTTCGTTTTTTGAACACCGACTTCCGAAATTAAAGTTATTTTGCACTTTTTTGATTTTGTGTAAAAGTCGGTTGTATTTTGTTGTAAAAAGTTTTTTATTTTTCACTTTTTAGTGGTACCTACATCCCCTCCCCTCCCTCAACTAAACGAACCAATCACATTGGTGTAAAAAAAACGTACTGCTCCTTTGCAGAGTAAACTAAGAGGTCGTCAATGTAGACAATGTAGACATTTTTTTTAGATTTTTCGAAAACCGCTTGGTTGTTTTCGATAAAATTTTCATGGGACCATTTGGGAAGTATACCCTTTCCAAAAAAAAAAAGAATTTTTCAAATCGGTTGACAAGCGACGGAGTTATGCGCGAACAAACATTAAAAAAAAATACAAACATCCGAATTGAGAACCTCCTCCTTTTTTAGAAGTCGGTTAAAAAGGCGAAGGGCTAGCCTTTTACCTGCTGTTATTTGGTCACTGAACTCGAACTGCTTCAAATAGAAGTCGACCTTATCAGTCTGGCTATCTGTTGTATGACTTGAGGAGCTCGTGACTAAACGATAACTGCCACACGGGTAGACCTTCAAGGTTAAGCAAAGCCTGCCGAGGTTGGTATGTGGATGGGTGACTTAACATAACGAGACTCCTCCGTGCCTCGGAAAGCACGTTAAGCCGTTGGTCCCGGCTGTCATTTGGAGATCTTTGGCAGTCGTTACGGATTGTCAGAAACCAGAAAATCTGACACCAGTCTTGCTAAGGAGTACCGAGTTCCCTAGTTAATGGGCTGTGGAGGTCTGGTAGGCAGCCGCTTCACGTAACATACTGGTATTCAGCTGAATCTGGTTTGACTGGGAGCCGACCCCAATGTAGTTTGGAAAAGGCTAGGCAGATGATGATATTTTTCTACTAAGTTTGTATTTATTGTATAATTATATAATTTGTACACCGAAGACTATCTACAGTAAAGTCTTTCCTTTTCTCTTTAAAATCCATCCAAAGGTTGTCTTGAAAAGATCGCCTTTAGCGATAAGGCCGCCCATTGTGTCACCCTATGTAATGTTTTCATTTATACTTTATGTAACATAGATGGTGTACATAATAAAGAGTATTCTATACTATTCTGTTGCAAAATATTATGTACCTACATATCTAGTTCAAGTATAAATGTTTTCAATAAGAAATAAATTTTGGTTTTACGACTATTGACTTCTGAAGGTCATCGAACTGCGTCAATCATCAATACAACAACACGTTGAAAGTGTAGTAAATGTTTTTATTCAAGTGACATAACATGACACAGTCATATTTAAATTAAGTAAATTTGAAAACATAGTTTTCTTTAGTAGCTAGTAAAACCAGTACGATAACCGATTAGAACCTCCAACATCCTCCCCTTAATCGGAAATGTTGTGTTCCATATTTATGAACATGACTGTACTTTAGTACAAAGTGATCAGAAATTTATCGCGCTGACTGTACTTCACATCAGTGTCTTGTAAAAACTTAAAAAACACTAGTAATCAAACACAAATCATAACATATAACCTAAGTAACGATATAAGCAAGATATAAACTTCAATATGTAAAAACTTAGGATATAATGAGACCTATGTTAGCCACGCAACGTTGGTGCTTTATACGACTCAAGCCCTTTGTCAAAATATCTGCAGGCATTTTATCGCTCGGCAAATATGACAACTTAACTTTATTGCTTTCGACCAGTTCCCGTATGAAATGATATCGAACGTCTATGTGTTTGGTCCGATTATGATGTACGGGATTTTGTGCCAACTTTTGAGCGCTTTGATTATCATTACAAAGAGTAACGGTTGTACACTCACCTCTGATTTCAGCAATTAGTCGCTGCAGGTAAACAGCTTCCTTAGAAGCGCTTGACAACGCCATATATTCAGCTTCTGTTGATGACAAGGCAACTGTGGGCTGTTTCTTACATTCCCACGACACGGGTGCATCAGCTAGTTTAAAAATATAACCAGTGTATGATCTCCTGTCATTACCATTGCCCCAGTCAGCATCAGCAAAACCAATTAAAGGTTCTCCAGTTTTCTTAAAAGTAAGACCGTAGTTCAACGTACCCTTTAAATATTGCAGTACGCGTTTAGCAGCAGTCCAGTGTACTTGTTTAGGATTTTTATTAAATTGACTCAAAAAACTGACGGTAAATAATATATCAGGCCTAGTATTTATTGCTATAAACATCAGACAACCGATCAAGTTTTGATAAGGAACATTGCCCGCTGGTTCCGTCTGTAAATGCCAATCAATGCTAGTATCCATTGGTGTAGACACTGAGTTACACTCAGCTAAATTAAAACGTTTTAAAGTTTCAACAATATAGCGTTTTTGAGTAACTTTCGTTTTACTAGCTCAGATGTAACTTCAATATTAGAATTCTCTAAAGCCATTACAAGAGGATCGAAATCTGCTGTCAAACCTCCTAGTAAAATTGCTCCAATAGATAGATCATCAATCTTTCTGCCAATGTCTGCCAAATCCTGTGCAGTACTAGTTACGGCATTAATGTATTCTTCTATGGAAGAGAAATTCTGCAGCTCATATCTATACAGCTTACGTTCTAAAGACAATCTTCTGCATATACCTTTGTCTTCATATGCATTAGATAAGGTATCCCATACCTCCTTGGCTGTATTACAGGCACGTACATGGGTAATTGCACCACCGTCTAAGGTAAGGCACATTTTCGTCATTGCTTTCATATCTCTATTATTTCTATGACTTACTGGTGTGGTATCATCTTCGGCATATCCTTCAATCGAAGACCACAAATTTTCATGCATCAAGTACATGCGCATTTTAAATTTCCAGTTTGGATAACCATCCTTACCTTTTAAACTGTTAATTGTAAGTAAGGAAGCTCCTGACGAACCGGAATTATGAATATTGTCACCCATCGACATTTTTGTATTTTAATATTTATACAAATACAATACACAGGACAGATTCGATGTTTAAACGAATTATTAGTATTTTTATCTATTTAATACTATAATGGTGGACAAAAATTCAACATTTACTTTATTTATTATCGCCCATAACCGACTGTAGTAAATGTTTTTATTCAAGTGACATAACATGACACAGTCATATTTAAATTAAGTAAATTTGAAAACATAGTTTTCTTTAGTAGCTAGTAAAACCAGTACGATAACCGATTAGAACCTCCAACAGAAAGTACACTTTTTATAGACTTCACTTATTGTAACTGTAACCTTGGAATCTATTTCAGTTTTTATACTTTATCAAAAGCCTGAAAGTTTTGTAGCGGTATCAATGCTGTCGGCAATAGAGAACAGTGGTGGCCTAGTGGTAACTGCACTAAGCTAACTGCATACACAACAACACTGCTGGGACACAGGCCTCCTTTCTAGGAGAGGGAATGGGCCGTAATCCACCACGCGGGCCCAGTGCGGGTTGCTGAATGTCACATGTCTTTGAATTTTTGGTTCTAGGACATGCCGGTTTCCTCACGATGTTTTCCTTCACCGTTTTGAGAGCAGTGGTGATGAAATTAATTACACAAAGTAATGCGCCTGGCTGGGTTTGATCCAGCGACCTACAATTCGTAAGTCGGGGCTGTTACCGCTCGGCCACCACTGCTCTTACCACTCGGCCACCACTGCTGTGGAGTGGTAGCATATTACATATTTGCATATGTATGTCGACTTGTTGGAACTAAAATGGTATGAAATAATGCATTTCAAATCATGAAATACTTGTTATCTTGTAGTCGTTTACTGTGACAAGGATAATATGACCATTACCGATCGTTACGCTTGTTTAAAAGATCTATGGTATGCCTCGTTTTGTAGTTAACTTATAATAGGTCAGGATTTGAAATTTTATGCTTGTAATCACAAAATGTATACCTAGATGACTAGCTGTCCGCACAACTTCGTTTGTGTCACATTTTTCATGACTATTGGTCTTAGCGTGATGATATATAAGCCTATAGCCTTCCTCGATAAATGGGCTATCTAACACTGAAAGATTTTTTCAAATCGGACCAGTAGTTCCTGAGATTAGCGCGTTCAAACAAACAAACTCTTCAGCTTTATAATATTAAAGTATAGATTAGTATAGATAAAGACCTGCCAGGGTTCCGGTATTCGTTCGAAAGAGTCACCGCGGCCCTGGAATGCAAAGGGCATTAGGAGGAACACGGGTGGGTTTTAGTCAGTAAGAGTCTGACACTCCCTTCTGCTCCGTCCAGAGGGGAAGAAGTAAATTGATAATTTTCCATAATTAAAACTAAAAGATTTTAAAGACTCACGTCGCGCGTTGTTGCGCAGGTAGCTGAACATATTGGGCGTCACTGCTGCGCGTCAAAAGTTGCCTAGGCAAAGCGATTCCATTTCCTACGATTCGCTTCTTGTATTACATACATGTGGCAAGATTTGAAACGCAACATGTTGCTCATCATGTTGACGACGATTGGCTGCTGCGCTACACAAGCCCCCACTGATCTTTGATGCTTTTTTATCTTCGTCAATCTCTAAATATATATAACTCAAAAGTGACTGACTGACGTAGTGATCTATCAACGCACAGCCCAAACCACTGAACGGATCGGGCTGAAATTTGGCATGCAGGTAGATGTTATGACGTAGGCATCCGCTAAGAAAGGATTTTGATTAATTCTACCCCCAAGGGGATAAAATAGGGGATGAAAGTTTGTATGAAAGTTTGTCAATTTTAAACCGATCGGACTGAGAGTTTCAAAATCGGGGGTAAAGTAACTATTCCACGCGGACGAAGTCGCGGGCAGAAGCTAGTTTTGTATAGATTTTATAAAGCACTAGCTGCCGCCTGCCGCTGCGCCCGCTTAATTGTCAAAAAATATCCCAAGGGACCGTACTCCTGGGATCAAAAATCCTATGTGTTATTCCAGACTATAATCTACCTCTGTGCCAAATTTCATCAAGATCCATTCAGTATTTTCATAATTTTTTTTTAGTAGTTTTTGCGTGAAAGAGAAACAAACATCCATCCATCCATACTTCCAAACTTTCGCGTTTATAATATTAGTAGTACAAAATATGTGGCCAATATTTGTCGATAATTTGACGGACTAAATAGAATCATTTTTTTTTTTACTTCATCATTTTTGCCGATGCTCTGCTTCACCGTATAAAACGATACTCAGCGATACTGTAGCATTCTACCAGTGCAAGAATTTTCGTATATTGGATCAATAGTTCCAGAGATAACTTTTATAGGGTTCCGTCGTCCGTATGCTTGTCAGCGGGCTGTATCTCGTTAACTGTAATCTTGTTTCTTATATCTACTAGCAGCGCCCCGCGGTTTTACCCGAGTAGTTCCCGTTCCCGTGGAAATACGGGGATAAAATATAGCCTATGTTACTCAGGGTGAATGTAGCTTTCTAATGGTGAAAGAATTTTTGAAATCGATCCAGTGGTTTTTGAGTTTATTGGTTACATACAAAAATGCAAATCTTTCCTCTTTATAATATTAGTACTATAAATGTACTCGTAGTATACTATAGATGACTGTAATGGATTGTAAAAATGATCACAGAGTGTGGATTTCTATTTACAACATTTTTTTATTTTGACAAGGAATTTCGTATGCGCGTTTGGATACTAGTACTTGGTCCGTTTTTTAAATCAATTTTAGCTCTTTATTTGGAACGTGTTATTGAAGTTTCTCGATCCCTACTAATATTTCTAAAATCAAATATTTGTGCTAAGTTATTCTAGAATAATTATTTACGTTGCGTAATAAGCAACAAGGAATTTTCAACAAGCACGCATGAAATTCGTTTTCACTTCAGCGGTCAGCGGACCGGTACTTAAATCTATACTAATATTATAAAGCTGAAGAGTTTGTTTGTTTGTTTGTTTGAACGCGCTAATCTCAGGAACTACTGGTTCGAATTGAAAAATTATTTTTGGGCTGAATAGACCATTTATCGAGGAAGGCTTTAGGCTATATATAGCCAATAGGAGCGGAGCAGCGATAAAGAATGTTTTAAAATCGGGGATTCCACGGGGACGAAGTCGCGGGCAGCAGCTAGTTAACTATAAAATTCTCGGGTCACAATGTTAGTTACCATACTCCTCAGAAACGGCTTGACCGATTTTTATGAAATTTTATATGCATATTCAGTAGGTCTGAGAATCGGCTACTATCTATTTTTGATCACCCCTAACGGCCGAACCCAATAACCGATCTATCACATACTGGAGATAGAAAAACAAATCGGCCGGCTCCGGCCGCCGGTTCGGCCGTAAGTGAATAGGGGTTGTTCACCCCTAACATTTTTTATTTTATTTTATTTGGCAAAACAACGTTTGCTGGGTCAGTTAGTATTTTTATATTAATGCTGGTAGTTCGTCATGCGTGTGACGTCAGTGTTGTTACCTAAGATTTTATCGTAGGCAAAAAGATCAGCTGTTCAGTTGTACATTTTTGCTGACGTAACGCTATAAAATACTAATGTATTTTCCGTTTTTTATCCGACTTCTAAAGAACCTTGAAGGTGTCTTATTTTTACAAATACTTCAGTTCATCGTTCATTCGTTTTGGTGTGTCCTGAAAATCTATACTAATATTATAAAGAGGAAAGATTTGTATTTTTGTATGTAACGAATAAACTCTAAAACTACTGGACCGATTTCAAAAATTCTTTCACCATTAGAAAGCTACATTCACCCTGAATAACATAGGCTATATTTTATCCCCATATTCCCACGGGAACGAGAACTACGCGGGTAAAACCGCGTGGCGCTGCTAGAATATAATAAATTTCAAGAAATTGCATTTTTACAAACATGAAACGTTATCAAACTAGCTCTTTTTTGTGTTTGTTACTTCAAGAACTTTTATTGGGTGCACTGATTTTAATAATTCCTTTTTATATTCGAAAGCTGGTGCTTGTCGTGTGGTTCCATTTAAATTTGAGTGTGGTCTGACGAAGAGTATTTGAATTATCCCTTACTAGCTGCTGCCCGCGACTTCGTCCCCGTGGAATCCCCGATTTTAAAACATTCTTTATCGCTGCTCCGCTCCTATTGGCTTAAGCGTGATGTTATATAGCCTAAAGCCTTCCTCGATAAATGGTCTATTTAACCCAAAAATAATTTTTCTATTCGAACCAGTAGTTCCTGAGATTAGCGCGTTCAAACAAACAAACAAACAAACTCTTCAGCTTTATAATATTAGTATAGATAATGTGTGGAGTCGACTATGTTGATGATGTTCTCTTTAACTCATTGTCAATGTAAAATGAAAAAAAAAAAATGAAAAAACTTTATACGGTATTTTGGAAGAGCACCTTAGTATTTCGAGGTGGTCACTTAGTAGTATCTCTATACTACCTCATAACTTTTTACTGGGTGTACCGATTTATAATACCTCATAACTTTTTACTGGGTGTACCGATTTTGATGATTCTTTTTTGTTGTAAAGGAGATAAACCCAAGGTGGTACCATGGTATGGAAACCAGAATCTGATGATGGCCTCCTTTTTTTCAATTCGGTTAAAAAACCAAAGTAGCTAAGTAGTTGCAAGTTTTACAAATAAAATATTTTTATTTTTTGTACTGGGAGATTTAATTTCAAAAAGTTTGCCATTTATCCCGGTTTTACCCTACACACGCACCATCATTAGCGGGTCACATTTTGAATTGACCACGTTGCATTTCAGAAGCGCGTTTCAATCAAATTTAACCAATACTAGCTGCTGCACGCGACTTCGTCCCCGTGGAATCCCCGATTTTAAAACATTCTTTATCGCTGCTCCGCTCCTATTGGCTTAAGCGTGATGATATATAGCCTAAAGCCTTCCTCGATAAATGGTCTATTCAACCCAAAAAGAATTTTTCAATTCGAACCAGTAGTTCCTGAGATTAGCGCGTTCAAACAAACAAACAAACTCTTCAGCTTTATAATATTAGTATAGATACAGTCGTGGTTCTTTACCAACATTTGAAAAGTAAATAAACCAACAGCACGATCGCGTGATACAATGTTAAATAGTGAAACACTAAAATAATTTATTGAATGAGTGAAATTAAAATTTATTTCCTTTTTTATGCTTGTAAGTACTTAACTCCATTTTATATCCGTCTCGGTTTAATTTTCAATTTTAATGTGACACAACAATGTAATCTAAAGGAATTGAAAAAAAGTAATTTAGTGGAACAATTTTATTTATTGGAATCATTTTAATTTAATTTAACTTATGCTGCCACGTAACTCAAAAATCAAAAGTCATTTATTCAAACAAAGCTGAGAGACAGCACTTTTTGAACGTCAAATCTATACTAATATAATAAAGCTGAAGAGTTTGTTTGTTTGTTTGTTTGTTTGTTTGAACGCGCTAATCTCAGGAACTACTGGTCCGATTTGAAAAAATCTTTCAGTGTTAGATAGCCCATTTATCGAGGAAGGCTATAGGCTATATTTTATCCCCATATTCCCACGGGAACGGGAACTACGCGGGTGAAACCGCGAGGCGCTGCTAGTTTTACATAAAGACAGTCACAGAACACTTTTCACGCGAATACGATGGATTGAAAGAGACTGGCCAAGTGTGGCCAGTTTCTTCTAGTCCATCCATCTTTTCTCTGGTCTCCTTCTAGCATGCGTTTCATCCCTCCTCTTCCCATGACCATTCCAAGACAAGCGACTCCCTTTTTTCTGCATCTCCCGCTCTGGGTGGAGCGGGAGTGTCAGACTCTTCGTCGTAAAAATCAACCATTATGAAATCAATGATGGACCATTCTGACACTATTGTAATAGCAGACTTGAGGCGCGCTCGCAGTCGCTTTAGCGACAGCGCCGACACCGGGGCCCCGTAAAGGACCATAGACCGCACGATGCCCACATACCGCCTCCGGCAGGAGGCGTAAGCGACTCCCCTTCAACTTTTTCCGTTTTAGACTTATTAATACGATTACCAAAAAGCATCTTTAATCAGTGTTTGTAAATAGGTTAAACATAACACTTTTACACGTCCAATATTTCTTGTCTAGTCGCCAAGTGTTTGTTTATTTACAACGTACTACAGAAATAGACTGAACTTATGTATGTACTATGTCGTGCAGCGTTACGTCACGCGATACTTCACACGTCATTCTATGAATGAGAGGCTGTTTTAAAATCTATTACTAGATTGAGTAGAACTTCGTAGGAAATTTCGCACTCTCAAAATGAAAGAGGCTTAACTTAAAATTCCTATTACTCATAATCATCACTACATAGTATAAAACAAAGTCGCTTTCTCTGTTTCTATATCCCTATGTATCAGGCGCGTGCTGGTTCGAGTTAGGGTAGGCCAGAGAAAATGTCCAAATAAATTTAAAAAAATAACCACATTATTCAGGGTTGATTTTTAATGAAATGAGTTTTTAAAATATAATCTGTGATTGATTGACAATGACATTCACTTGTAAACCATTATTTAATAAAACTGTTTGAATTTATCTCGAAAAATAAATGTTTTGCACTTCTTCTATGAACCTCTTTTGTCTCATTCCATTGCGAATGGACTTTAAGGCGATACCCCGACCAAAACATTGCGATAGTGCGTTTTTCTTCGTTATTCAGAGACTATTAACTCATTAGTTATGAGAAATAATATATATGTAAAAGCACATTATTAATGTTCAATGTCTTATCTTCATATTCCACGTTCTAATTTGTTTTTATGACTTATAAATAAAGGGTTTGCTCAGTTTGTTAGGGCAATTTGGCTTAACATGAACATTAATTATAATATTTAATGACTAGTGTTTTTAATAGTTTATACCTAAAAGAAATGAATTATAGTAATAAGGTTGCAGGAAAGTGTAAAAATAGTTCATATTTAGCATGTCTAATGCTAAAACTTGTCGCTGAAAAAGTTACAATTATGAGTTATTATTTTCCAAAATAAATCATTTTCCTTTTTAATCATGATATTATCTTAATTAAATCCGGTAGTAACATATCCTAAAGTCATTTAAATGGAAAAAATAAAACTAATATTTTTAATCCGAATGGTAAATTAATAAACTACCATCTAAAAACTGGGCAGGTGGCCTAATATTATTTTCATGCCTTGCCCAGCTTAAGTACCATATTGTGGTCATAACGTGAGCACAGTAACCCACCGTTCTTCGCCCTACAAGGCAATTGCAACAATATTGAGTAATTGCTTCTCTGCCTTGCAGATTATTATTAATTATAATATACACGAAATATATTTTTCGGCTTATGTGCCTGCTTTGAATGTTTCCTCGTAATACCTAGACTGCAATTGCCAGATAAGGGTAAACCTTCAAGGTTTCACGTTTAAGAAAACAGTGCCAGGGTCATCGTCATGAGCAGATTAAGTGTCCAAGGGTACAGCCGGGTCTTCAATTGAATCGGTATCACAGTCCATTATAACAAAAAACAAAAACTTCGCAAAAATAATTGAAACAACATTCACAATCACAATACACTACATAAAATATTTTCATTATTTTCATTTCGTTGTCTAGATTTGTCATAATTGACATTTAGTAGTGTTGCCAGGTAATAAAAAAAATCGATTTGATAACAATCAAACTAATACTATAATCGGATGTAAAATGATTTAATGGCCTAAAACGACGAGTGTTTTGTTTGTTTTTTATTTAATGAAAGGAAAAAAAGTATAAAACCTTTTTAAATAAAGCTTGATAATAGATTTTTAAGAAAATAAATTCTTTTTACTCAGTTTTAGCAATCGATTATTATCTTTAATAATCGATTGAAATCACAATTATTATTAATGTGGCAACACAGAATCGGTCGCCAACCATAAAATGGCGACGCTTTTTGAACTCAATCGCCTTAAATACTTATTAAACGACTTGTTTTTATATTAAACTTCCTGCAACGAGAATCAAAAAAATATGCATATTAGTTTTAATTATATTTTTTCGCAAAAATACTTTTCACATAGTAACTTGTCCACGTTAAGCCAAGAATGAGCAATTCCCTTTAAAATCTACTTTTAAAAAATGGTTAAAATTGTTGATTTTATACATCTGTTGCTAAATGCAACGCTCTAATCATTTGAGGATTACACTAATGGATAGATAATTTAAAAATCTATATTATACACGTTTGATTTCATTTCAAAAGATCGCTTATCTTTTTTAATCAAATAATTCCAAAAAATGTGTGAATTATATGATAAAAGATCGTGCGCAGGGTGCGGGCGGCAAAGAGGGAACGAATGCTCAAGGAATGGTAAACGTTTCCCTGACCAAATAGGTCAGGGAAACGTTTACTAGATTTTATTGTTTTTAAGTTGCGTCGCTAAAAAGTTAAAAGGCAGCCATTATGTAAGTTCTAGAATATTTAGAAAGTCCGTAGGTACGATTTGCCTCAAAGCGGTATTAACGACATTTGATCCTACTATAGGCTTGCAAGTAGGAAGCGTTTCGAATTACCTTTACTTATTTCTGTATGAAAGAACCGGAACCATCCGCAGCCCTAACATGACGTCTTCAATTCCTGTGTCAGAGAGAGACGGAGTTACACAAGACGAATAGCACTATCTCTTTCCCTCACACTGAATCATGATAGCATTGGCACTTCGTGGTACGGCCACAGATGTACGGACTGGTTCTACAGTTTGCAGATGATCGGTAGCAAAAAAGCCGGTTAAGTGCGAGTCGGTCTGTTGCACGAAGGGTTCCGTACCATTATCGGCCTATAAAAACGGCAATAAAATCATGTCTTTTGTATGGAGGCCCCCTTAAATATTTGTTTTATTTAATTTACTTAATACGATATTTTTAAAGTAAATATATTTTAACTAAATACTCTATGAATATTTGAAGCATCTACCTGTTTTCGTTATCAATATAGAGCAAAAAATCACGTTTGTTTTATGGGAGCCTCCCAAAATATTTATTTTAATAAGTTTTTTAGTATTTGTTGTTATAGCGGCAATAGAAATCTGTGAATCTAGTCAATTTCAACTGTCTAACTATCACGTTTCATGAGATACAGCCTGGTGACAGACGGACAGACAGACAGCGGAGTCTAAGTAATAGGGTCCCCTTCTACGCTTTGGATGCGGTACCCTAAAAACGACTTTAAAATACAAAGAGGTTTCTTAAAAGTTGTTAGGGTAGGATTACATTATGTTCGATCGTTGGAAAAAGAAATTATTTGCGCTAACATGACTCATTCCATGAAGAAATTTTTTTCGATAATTAAAGAAGACAAATGCGAGAAGAAGTGTAGACCAGTGGCCGTATTACGAAGTGCCAATGCTATCATGATTCGTGTGAGGGAAAGAGATAGTGCTATTCGTCTTGTGTAATTCCGTCTCTTTCTGACACAGAAATCATAATGGATTTAAGACGTCATAATAGGGCTGCTGAGTGAAGGTTTTAATTTCCACTGGATACCTCCACGCGTTAAAGTATTGATTTGGCAACCGCCCAGACTCCAACTTACGACCGGGATCAATGCGAACGAATATTTGAGGCCGGATAGTTGGCAAGACTAGACATAATGGCGCCTAGTATTGTTAAGTAGGGCGCCGGTGATATGCCACAAGTTCATTGCCTGTGCCACATCTATACTATATCTATACTAATATTATAAAGCTGAAGAGTTTGTTTGTTTGTTTGTTTGTTTGTTTGTTTGAACGCGCTAATCTCAGGAACTACTGGTTCGAATTGAAAAATTCTTTTTGGGTTGAATAGACCATTTATCGAGGAAGGCTTTAGGCTATATATCATCACGCTTAAGCCAATAGGAGCGGAGCAGCGATAAAGAATGTTTTAAAATCGGGGATTTCACGGGGACGAAGTCGCGGGCAGCAGCTAGTAATATAATATTATAAAGCTGAAGAGTTTGTTTGTTTGTTTGAACGCGCTAATCTCAGGAACTACTGGTACGATTTGAAAAAATCTTTCAGTGTTAGATAGCCCATTTATCGAGGAAGGCTATAGGCTATATATCATCACGCTAAGACCAATAGGAGTGGAGCAGTCATGAAAAATGTGACACAAACGAAGTTGTGCGGACAGCTAGTCTATACTATTACGAGTACTAGCTTCTTCTGCCCGCGATTTCGTCAGCGTGGAATAGTTACTATAACGAACGCCAGATAAATGTGCAATAACGGTCATTGACCCACCTACATGTATTGACAACCTTAATTCTTAAAACAGAAATAATGAATTAATGCTATATTGAATTGACATCCATCGTGATCCTTTATATTTACTAGTAATGGAAAACGATTTCTTTTTTTTTGTCCATGTACCTACGAAGAGATATCAAGGAAAGGGCAATGACCTTTATTGCACATTTATCTGGCGTTCGGTATAACCCTAGAGCTCCGCTCCTATTGATCTTAGCGTGATGATATATAGCCTATTCAATAAATATGGGTTTGTTTTTTATTCAGCCCATTTATCGAGGAAGGCTATAGGCTATATATCATCACGCTAAACCCAATAGGACCGGAGCACCAATGAAGAATGTTTCAAAATCGGGTGTTAGTAACTATTCCACGCGGACGAATTCGCGGGCTGAAGCTAGAAATATATAAAGAGAAGCTGAACAGTTTGTTTGCTGGAACGCGCTAATATCAGCAATTTCTGGTCCGATTTGAAAAATATTTCAGTTTTAGATAGCCCATTTATAGACGAAGGCTATAGCATTATGTCATCACGCTAAGGGCCTGGCCACAGCTTCTAGCGATGCGGCGCGCGGTGCGACGGGAGGCGCGGCGGGCGGCGCGATTCGCGGTGGTATGCCACAGCTCGTCTAGTTGCGACCGCGGCCAAAGACTACTATGTATACTAGGGAGATAGACGGTACTCTCAACCGTATTTCCGTGACCATACAAGCAGCGCCATCTATCCGCGGTGGTGTCGAACTAAATCCATAATCTATACCTATAGCTACTAACAGTACCTATATCTATTTATGGACGTTCCCATTATTCAATATATCGATTAAAGATGGAAATAATACAATATAAACGAAATAAAAAACGTTTTAAAATTACTTACACACTTTTATTTTCGATCTTAGATAAAGTTAGGGTTTAAAACTAATTGTATACATAAAAACATAAACAACAAGACATGAAAGACATTGTACGTGCTACAAAGTTGTACACCACAAAATTTTGAACAACAGAAGAGTCAATTTCTCACACTACGAGTCCTGCCTCAAACCAAACAAGATTCAATTTCCCACACAGAGTCCAATGTCACAACAAATAATAAACTCGTCCCCTCGTCACGCCAATACGGAGGAGCAGCGGCTTATTAGGAAGAGGAAAGAGAAGTAAATCCAGGGCAAAACGTTTTTCAAATTAATAATCTCACCCGAAATCCGAAATCTCGAATGAAATCAAAATAACACATTTCTAAGTGACAGACGGTTGACAGTGTAACCATATTATTATGACTAATGTAATACGTTTTTGTATTTGTTTTATTTTTTCTATTTACTTAGTTAGATTAATATAAAATCAATTAATAAAGTTTACCTAAATTATCTATATTGTTATTTTAGATTAAATAATATCACTGCTATAAAGTGGTAACCCGAAATAGCAAATAGTTTTCACCACGGGGGATAGATGGTGCTAGTTTCCATACAATAGTTTAGGACAGGCTGCAATGTTCTAAGAGAGCATAGCATGACCGCGGCGGCGTCAGCGGTGGACGTACTCAGTTTTATTTATAATGGCCCTATCAAAAGTGGCACGATATTGCCTTGAGACTAATGCGTTTTTAGCTCAAGATATACTTAATTAACTCGAAAATGGGAACGCACCCAGTTAACGAAAAAAGGAAAAACCTTGGCGAATTTCACACGCTTTATCATGAATATAGGAACTATCCAGAATTTTTTTTTGAATATACTCGGCCGCATAAAAGAAGATGGCCTACTCAATATTTCAGTAATTAATTTTTCGGTATCCATTTGATCTCGAGCGAAACTTCCAAAATGATTTGTTAAATTCGCGCGAACACAAATGCGTCCCCTCGCTGCCGCTGCGAAAATCGCTCTGGCTGTGGCCGCCTCGATACTCCCGCGTGCATTTGTTTCACTCGCGCCCCGCGCCGCGCCCGTCGCCGCCGCGTGCCGCGCGCCGCATTTCGCGCCGCAATTCGCGCCGCGCTTACCCCCTGGCCACAGCTAAGCGCGGCGCGAATTGCGGCGCGAAATGCGGCGCGACAAGCGGTGAGCGGCGAAAACAAATGGTAGACAACGTATGAAGTATGCCACAGCTAACGGCGGCGCGAACTGCGGTGCGACCTGCGGCGCGAATCGCGTCGCGCGGCACGCGGCGGCGACGGGCGGCGCGGCGCGCGAGTGAAACAAATGCACGCGGGAGTATCGAGGCGGCCACAGCCAGAGCGATTTTCGCAGCGGTAGCGAGGGGACGCATTTGTGTTCGCGCGAATTTAACAAATCATTTTGGAAGTTTCGCTCGAGATCAAATGGATACCGAAAAATTAATTACTGAAATATTGAGTAGGCCATCTTCTTTTATGTGGCCGAGTATGTAATCGAAGGTGTCTATGTTTGTCCTCGTATATTCAAAAGAAGGTGTCTATGTTTGTCCTCGTATATTCAAAAAAAATTTCTGGATAGTTCCTATATTCATGATAAAGCGTGTGAAATTCGCCAAGATTTTTCCTTTTTTCGTTAACTGGGTGCGTTCCCATTTTCGAGTTAATTATATCTTGAGCTAAAAACGCATTAGTCTCAAGGCAATATCGTGCCACTTTTGATAGGGCCATTATAAATAAAACTGAGTACGTCCACCGCTGACGCCGCCGCGGTCGCAACTAGACGAGCTGTGGCATACCACCGCGAATCGCGCCGCCCGCCGCGCCTCCCGTCGCACCGCGCGCCGCATCGCTAGAAGCTGTGGCCAGGCCCTTAGCTGTGGCCAGGGGGTAAGACCAATAGGAGCGGAGCAGTCATGAAACATGTGACACAAACAAAGTTGCGCGTGTAGTTTCAGTTTGAGATAAATCTATAGAAAAAAGGTCTCGGGTTTCTGAAAGAAAAGTTGTTTATTCAAATAAAAAATTTCACTATGAAAGTGGCATTACGTATACATATATTCTACCAGTCTACTTCTTACACATGAGAATTTTTTTCCGTGTCAAAAAATGGTATCCTATATATTTTCGTATTTTTAATTCATATGCATACAGTTTTTATTGAAACTCCCACAACGTTTAACTGCACAGACTCGAGCCCTTTCTAATTTTTACACCAGCCTTTTAGACCGAACCCAACTAGGTGCTAGCAAAACATTAGAATGAGACACGAAATGTACACAAATGTAAGTGTTAAAACAACTGTAATACGAAACAAAGAGCACATTTCAATTTGTTAAATGTGCTAAAACATGAAAATTTCGTGTGATATAGATATAACGATATAGGTACTAGGTACTCGTATACTGTAGGAGTTTTTCATTTAGCTAATGGGCGTATACGCCGTACGGCATTTCATACAAATTTTCAAGTCGTTGTTTTCCGAAATGACTGAACCGATTTTAATGAAACTTCACACATATAAGCAGGATACATAGGTATAAAAACTTAGTTGAATACATAGACACATTTAAAATTTTCCATACAAACATAAATTTCCAGTTATCTTTTTAAATAGGACATTTCGAAAATGTTATTAACTAACTTTTTAGACCTATGTATCCTGCTTATATGTGTGAAGTTTCATTAAAATCGGTTCTGTAATTTCGCACAACAGTGACTCGAAAATTTGTATGAAATGCCATACGGCGTACACGCTCTTAAAGGCAATTCGCATTGCTAAAGAGACAGTAGTGCTTCTATATCTGTCTGTATGTATTTGTCGCTATGGGGATTTCGTGGCTAAATAATAACTCACGCACAGATCGATCTTTGAGGTTAATCAACTCTAGCCGAGGTCGATGCTTGGATGGGAGACCATTCATTACCACTTTCGGTGCCAAGAACTCAGCAGATCGAACAATAATTCGTCGTTATATGTTCGAGGCTCAGATACGAGATGTGGCACACGAACAAATTATTGTTCGACTCATGTGCTCATGGGCGTACCCAGAGGGGGGGGGGTAGGGGAGGGCAGCTACATTCTTACGGCACCTTTAGTATACCTTTTAGCAAACTCAATTATATATCATACTAATGTAAACCTCTCTCTGTCCCCCAGATACAAAGCCAACACAAAACCGACTCACCTCACAGCAGATCAGCAAACAGACTCAGAATGGAGAGACCTTACCCACGATACAGACGTAAACCACTTACAGAAGGCTCCAGAACTAACAAGAGAAGAAAGAGAAGATATTGAAGTGCTCTTCAACGACAAATACGTGCCTTTAACTGAAATACAACATACAAAAACTATAACAGATTTCGATGTACAGAAAAACACTGAAGAGTCTATAAACGACAATTCAATTGAAAGACTTAAGAGAGAAATCGCTGACAGATCTACTTCAGAAAATCCTCTGGAACATCCCAGAAAAGCTGCTGATTTTGATGGAATTTCTGAAGGTTTTAACTCCGAAGCTGGTGGTAGAAAACCAAGGGATGTCACTATTCCTGAACAAGAGTTCTTCAGTGTCAGAGCTGCGACATTTGTCGTTAATATTGAAGGTTTAAGGATTGAGAACTCGGATAAAGAGCCGAAGATTATTGAAGAGAGTATTCCTAGCGTGTTGGCTGATTCTAGGGTTACTTTGAGGTAAGTGTTTTGTTTGTAATGTAATTCATACATACATAATCAGCCTTTTAATGTTCCCACTGCTGGGACACAGGTCTCCTCTCTAGGAGAGGGAATGGGCCGTAATCCACCACGAGGGCCCAGTGCGGGTTGGTGAATGTCACATGTCTTCGAATTTTTGGTTCTAGGACATGCCGGTTTCCTCACGATGTTTTCCTTCACCGTTTTGAGAGCAGTGGTGATGAAATTAATTACACAAAGTAATGCGCCTGGCTGGGTTTGAATCCGCGACCTACAATTCGTAAGTCGGGGCCGTTACCACTTGGCCACCACTGCTGTAATTCATGCTTCCTATTTAATAGGAAATATGAAAAAGTTTTTTTTATCATTTATCAATTATGATGCTTGTTGTGAGAAGCTCGTAGGTTAAGCAACATTTTCCAAGGTTGGTCTGTGGCCATCTTAACATACCTCGGAAAGCACGTTAAGCCGTTCGTCCCGGCTGTCATTTGTAGATCTTTGGCAGTCGTTACGGATTGTCAGATGCCAGGAAATCTGACTCCAGTCTTGCCAAGAAGTACTGTGTTACCCAGTTAATGGGTTGTGGAGGTTTGGCAGGCAGCCGCTCCACGTCAAACACTGGTATAAGTTGGTTACGGTTTGACTGGAAGCCGACCCCAATATAGTTGGGAAAAGGCTAGGCTGATTTCAGTCGCGCCGTGCATGACAATGTCAGTGTCAAACTTGTTTTGTTTATGGTGCGATATCGGCTGACTACGTGATAAGGTGACTTCATGCATGATGTCCGTCCCTGACATAGGTAGGCCTAATGTGTATATTTATTATAGTTCGAATATTTCATGTGCGTGTAAATGAGGGGAATAAACTATCTTTCTTTCTTTTTCTTTCTAGATGATGAATAATGATGATGGTTATAATTATATGATTGGTTCTAGATTATTTGGCGACGGCATAACTTCAAGAACTGTGATAGCCTTCACGCACGAAATTCAGCACTACGGGCAGCCTTGCAAGTTTCTCCTCAAAGGGGAATACATGGTAAGTCTATACTAATATTATAAAGAGGAAAGATTTGTATTTTTATATTTTTGTATATCTAAATATATATAACTCAAAAGTGACTGACTGACATAGTGATCTATCATCGCACAGCCCAAACCACTGAACGGATCGGGCTGAAATTTGGCATGCAGGTAGATGTAATGGCGTAGGCATCCGCTAAGAAAGGATTTTGATTAATTCTACCCCCAAGGGGATAAATTAGGGGACGAAAGTTTGTATGAAACTTTGTCAATTTTAAACCGATCGGGCTGAGAGTTTCAAAATCGGGGGTAAAGAAACTATTCCACGCGGACGAAGTCGCGGGCAGAAGGTAGTAACGAATAAACTCAAAAACTACTGGACAGATTTCAAAAATTCTTTCACCATTAGAAAGCTACATTCACCCTGAGTAACATAGGCTATATTTTATCCCCATATTCCTAAGGGAACGGGAACTACGCGGGTGAAACCGCGGGGCGCTGCTAGTGTTGATTAAATCTGTACTAATATTATAAAGAGGTAACGTTTGTGAGTTTGTGACGTTGTAAGGGATAATCTCTGGAGCTGCTGAACCGATTTTCAAGATTATTTCACCATTAGAAAGCTACTTTATGGTAGAGTGTCATAGGCTTTAATCATTTACTTAATTAAAATAAAGTAAATAAAATAATTTACTTGATTACATGCAAAACCAGGTCATTCGGAGCTTCAATGCCATATGCCAGAGACAAATAGAAAAATAAAATACGAAAAATAACAACCGACTTCTAAACAAAAAAGTATCAAATAACTTTAATTTTGGAACTCGGTGTATAAAGGTCGCAACAAAGTTCAAGAGTGACGTCACGTCGTGGTAAAAATTGTAGCGAATAATAGTGACGTCACACGAGTATTCAACGCATTGTATCGTCTTCCTTTTTTATTTACGTGTAAAAAGAAAAATACGTGTCCAATATTTTTGTCTACTATCCTATTCACATCGGCTAAATGATCAATTTTAACCGATTTCTAAAAAGGAGGAGGTTCTCAATTCGGATGTTTGTATGTTTTTTTTTTAATGTTTGTTTGCGCATAACTCCGTCGCTTGCCAACCGATTTGAAAAATTCTTTTTTTGTTGGAAAGGGTGTACTTCCCAAATGGTCCCATGAAAATTTTATCGAAATCGAACAAGCAGTTTTTTTGTTAATTTCAATAAATGATCGCATGTTTGTTTATTGTTTACACCAATTTATACCACGTGTACGCTGTGATGGGTATGTTTAGCTGGGAGTGAACCACTAAAAAGTGAAAATAAAAAACTTTTTACAAAAATTAAAACCGACTTCTAAACAAAAAAACCAAAAAGTATAAAATAACTTTAATTTCGGAAGTCGGTGTGTTCAACAACAAAAAAGCAACCAAAAACACCGAGTTCCGAAATTAAAGTTATTTTATACTTTTTGGTTTTTTTTGTTTAGAAGTCGGTTTTAATTTTTGTAAAAAGTTTTTTTAATTTATATGGTATTCATTTGGCCCAATCTCCACAAAATATAATGTCCATAACCTCTCACGCGTAGGTCGACGGAGCGAAAACTTTCCTATTAACACTGTTCTACATTCATGTAAAGGTTACGTTGACATTTCTAAATACAACAAAATAGTATGAGTAGTATTGATTAGCTGAGAGACGACCCCAATATTGTATTACATTTGAAATACCTTAGCCACTGTTGTTTTTGCCATTGATGGGCACGCGTTTGACCACTTGATAAGTAAAAGGCATGTTTCCTGAGTAAAAAATATATGATTTTGTTTAGTCCGTCAGTTAGATTATAGAAAAATATTGGACACGTATTTTTTCTTTTATCAAATCTATAAAAACTAACGAAGATCTTCTTCTTAGTCGATACACTCTTGTCAGAGTGGTCGTGGTCATCATGGCAAGGCACGTCGAGCGATGAGCTTGGTCATGCGGCGCCATTCTTCGCGGACTGCAGCTTTCCGGGTGCATTCGTGAACCGAGCTTTCGGTTGCAGCCTTGATCTGGTCTGTCCATCTCATTGGAGATCTACCCCGTGGTCTGGTTCCCTCCACCTTTCCCTGCACTACGAGACGCTCTATGGAGTCGTTGTCTCGACGAGATATATGGCCGAAGAAGGTCAAAATGCGCGACTGCACTGTGGTTGATAGGCGATGTCTGATGCCAAGTTCTTTTAAAATGGAGGCATTTGTACGGAACTCTGTCCATGATACCCCAAGCATCCGTCTCCAGCACCACATCTCCAAAGCATCAACCTTCTTCTTCTCGGTTTCACGAAGAGTCCATGTCTCCGACGCATAGAGAAAAATGGGGAATATCAGGCAATACATGAGTCTGGTTTTTGTGGCCTTGGTAATATTCCTATTACCCCAAATCTTTTTCATTTTGTCCATAGCAGACCTAGTGATCGCCATGCGCCGCTTGATTTCGTCTATGGATCCGCCCTCGTTGGATATCAACGCCCCGAGGTAACTGTATGATTGGACAATTTCACAATTCCCTATATGTGTGATCCCAGGTAAATTATTATTGGCGCGTTCGACAATCATCATTTTGGTTTTGGTACGATTTATTTTTAATCCAAATTCCCGGCTTGTAGCTTCCATCTTATGCAGCAGATCTTCCATATGACGAGCACTAGTTGCGAATAAAGTCGTGTCATCTGCGTATCTTAAATTTGAGATCTTCCTCCCGCCAATCACGACACCATCCGTCCAATCTTCCAAGGCAATTCTCATTATCATCTCTGTATAGATATTGAATAGTAAGGGTGAAGTAATGCAACCCTGGCGTACGCCTGCCTTAGGATGGAAATGACTTGACAACGTTTCATCTGTTCTGACTGATGCTGATCCGTTCTCGTATAGACCCCTGAGTAAGTGGACAAGGTGTTTCGGTGTGCCCATATCCAGCAAGGATTTCCATAAGATTGGCCACTTTACAGAATCGAATGCCTTCGAGAAATCGACAAAGCAAATGTATGTAGGCTTGTTGAATTCACGAGCTTTTTCGATGATCTGTCGCACAGTGAAAATTTGCTCGCGTGTGCCTTTTCCCTTTACAAAACCTGCCTGCTCAGGGGCAATTTCTTTGGAGAGGAAGGTCTTGAGGCGTTCATTCAGAATGTGAAGCAGTATTTTACTTGCATGAGATATTAAAGCAATAAGTCTATAATTACTACACAATTTTGTTGAGCCTTTTTTGTGAAGGGGAATAAACACAGTATAAAGCCATTCTTTTGGCCATGTACCGGTCAGCCAGATTTTATTGCATAGAGCATGGAATATCTGGACACCGTGATCACCCGCAGCCTTGATTACTTCTATCGGGATACCATCTATTCCAGTGGCTTTACCATTTTTCAGGTGTTTGATAGCGGCACGTACCTCTTCTTTAAGAATGTCCGGCTCCACATTGTTCCCTGGTTCTGTAGATGGAAATACATGTGAAAGTGGATCTTGAAACAGAGCCTCACAGTAACCTTTCCATGTTTCAGATATTCTATCAATTTCCGTGACTAATTCACCATTAATATTTTCAATAGCCCAGGTTTTCGACGAAAGAGTCCTTGTTAAAGACCGGATCTTCTGGTGGAGGTCTCTGGTTTCATATTTATGTGCATGGACTTCAATTTCTGCACACATGTTTCGCAGATTAGTATTTAAATCTCGTCTACATCCAGCTTGTATTTTTGCAGAGAGGCCATTAATTTGCCTGATGCTAGCACCCATCGATTTTAGTCTTCGCCTCTCCTCAACCAACTTTAGAGTATCATCGCTCATCCAGTGCTGTCGCTTTGAAGATGTCGAAGGCGTTTTACATTCTTTTACTGCGTTTTCTAAAAGGGTTTTGGACCTAAGCCACAGCTGATCTGAACTGTGTTCAGCTGACTGCGTATCCATCCATTGATCCCAATTGTTCTCAAGCACCGCTGTAAACATTTTGCTGTCTTTCACCTCAATCCTTCGTTGCTTGTTAATTTTTCTAGCTGCTTTAAGTCTCAGCTGCATCCTTGAAATCAACAGCTGATGATCAGATCCGCAATCGGCTCCAGGAAGAGTATGAGCATTCTTAATAGAGGTCTTCCACCTTGCTCTGGTGAGGATGTAATCTATTTGATTTTTATAATTCCCGTCAGGTGATGTCCAGGTGTATAGTCTGCGAGGATGGTGCTGGAAGAAACTATTTGCGATCATCAAGTTGTTTTCGGCTGCAAATTGTATTAGGCGTTCCCCCCTATCATTTCTCATGCCCAGTCCATATGGACCTACGACATGGCTTAGAGTATGAGCATTTTCTCCGATTTTGGCATTAAAATCTCCAATGACCATGAGCATTTCCCTATTTGGGACTTTTGAGATGGTTTTTTCCAGATCCGAATAGAACCTTTCCACCATGTCATTGCTAGAAGCGCTCGTTGGTGCATAAACCTGTATGATGTTTAGGTTCATGGGAGTCGCCTTTAGTTTAATGCTGAGTATTCGGTCACTTACGGGTTCATACCCCAGAACACAATGTCTTAATGGTTTTGGTAACAAGAAAGCGACTCCGTTTATGCTGTCAGTATCATTTCCAGAGAAATAAATTACGTTTTTTTCAGTGAGGAAGTGGCCATGACCTTTCCAGTGAGTCTCACTTAGACCGCAGATCTCAAAGTTACATCTATATAACTCTCTTTCTAAGATGTCAAGCTTTCCAGTCATGAGCAAGCCACGCACATTCCACGTCCCAATCCTCTTGTCTTCCCGCAACTTGAATTTTTTTCCAGTAGCTGAATTTCCTTGCGGTGCCTGGTCTACCACAGCCGCATGGCCGGTAACACATTTCCCACCGTCTATCCCGGACACAGTACGGCGCCGGTTGCTAGGCGGGTCACATGGCGATCTCTTATTCTTCTCTTGTCGTACTTTCATGATGGCTTTCTATGGGAATTTAGTGCAGTAGTTTCCCCTTGCTTTCTGCACCAGACATTTTAGAGGTTATTTAGACCTCTAGGCCGCTGCAGCCTCTTCCGCCCAGTCACCCGGGCAGGTGTTTGGTTATACCGCCATTGCTCGGTCGCCAGAGCCTCGTCCGTTATCTAGCAGGGAGCACCACGGCAGCTACTAGAGAACTAGAACCATTGCCGTCGGCTATTCAAACGAACCACCGATGCGAGCAGGTGAGGTTGACTATTGGGGCCGACTAGATGGTTTGTGTCGTTCTCCCCCTTACTCCCTAACGAAAGTACCGAACGTACGTTAGTAACGAAGATACAAAGCATCAAAGATCAGGAGTGGGAGCTTGTGACGTCATGGCTCGCTAAAAATTGTAGCGAGTAGTGACGTCATACGAGTTTTCAACGCACTGTATCGTCTTCATTTTTTGTTCACGTGAAAAAAGAAAAAATATGTGTCCAATATTTTTTGGAAATCTATCCGACGGACTAATTAGATTTTTTTAGTCAACTACCCTATTCTTGAGATTAGCGCGTTCAAGCAAACAAACTAACTCTCCCGCTTTATATATTAGTAAAGATACAAATCTCACGGAGTCTGCAATTTTCTTGTGACAAAAATATCGCAGCCAAGCAGAGCTTAAATTATATTGAACCAAGTGATTTGCATAAATTAAAAGCGTGATGCCATTTAGACCACTAAATAAACGACTGTATTTTTTTTTTTGCTAAAGATAGGCACGCTTCTGACCACAATATCACCTGATGGTAAGCGATGATGTGGTCGAAGATGGAGCACGCTTGTCTAGAAGTAACCTATTCACTCTTGACTTAAATACTCCCAGACTCATTCTGAAGATTTTGTCGTATAACCTTTTTGGTTACGATATACGCGAAGGGCGTTGTCGGTTCCATGTTATATGCTGGCCCGTAGCTTTGCAAGTTGCACTAGAGATGTGAACATTATCCTGCCAGATGTTGTACACCTCCAGCCTTGTTTTTGCCCAGGGCCCCAAGTCTGCTATTATAATAGTGTCAGAATGGTCTATCATTGATTTCATAATGGTTGATTTTGACAAGTTTGGTAATCTACTAATATAAAAGCGTCATTATGACTTTCCAATGGCCAACCACTGACACTCCATTGAAAGAAATTGTATAGAATGGTAATCTCGTACATAATGACAAATGAATGACTGACCTATAATCTGCTAATGACATTCCTTTGATCATTGACCTACCATTAGAACGTCATTGTGCAGTAATTGCTTTTAATAGCTCGGCTATCAAAAAGTATTACGTGACCATTGACCGACCAATGATCGACCATTATGAATTTAGCAGATTACGAACTTTTAGCAAAATGACAATGGGATCGTGTTGGAATGACAAATTTATAAAAATAGCGGACTCGGGGCCCTGCTACGCTGCTGGACTTCTCCCGCTCTGGGCTCGTTGGAAGGGAGTGTCAGACTGACTAAAACCCACCTATGTTCCTCCTAGTGCCCTTTGCGTTCCAGGGCAACACTAGCAGGGTTACTTTTCGTATATTATAGTAGGGGTAAAAGAGAGAGGTGCAAGCATACATTTTCCTTCTCTGTTTATCTCATAGCATTGCTACTACGAGTACTACTCCGCGCTACTATTTTGATTTTAAACAGGATGTTTCGAATTGATTGTCAATTAATTATTTTCTTGAATTCGGATTATTTTATGCTTATTTTTCTATGCTGATATTTTTATTTTAATATATTAATGATATAGATTAACGAGTTTAAGGGAACGCCCTCTATTATTGACATACCGTATATATGGAGCTAAAGAAGTTTTACTTCAGTCGTGTGATCTAAAGCACACTCGTTCTTTTTTCTTTATTTCATTAGGGATTTCAGAGTGATGTTTTCAGATATCTTTCTCTGAGTTCGAAAGTCGGTGTTGTGGGAACCCCATACCTCGGAAAGAACGTAAACTCGTTGGTCGAACGCCTGATTTCTCGGTCTCTCTCTCTCTGTCTGTGTATTTGCGTAAAGGAAAAGAGAGTTTACCTATGCCTGCGCACGCGCTTGTGCACAAACATATCTCCTGCGTATTGGATTACTAGCTTCTGTCTGCGACTTCGTCCCCGTGAAATTCCCGATTTTAAAACATTATTTATCGCTGCTCCGCTCCTATTGGCTTAAGCGTGATGATATATAGCCTAAAGCCTTCCTCGATAAATGGTCTATTCTACCCAAAAATAATTTTTCAATTCGAACCAGTAGTTCCTGAGATTAGCGCGTTCAAACAAACAAACTCTTCAGCTTTATAATATTAGTATAGATTCTTTGGTCAACTTATACAAAAGTATACTGTATAATTAATGTCAGCTAATTTCTAAGAATAGTAAATCTATCGCAGCGAACTAGCTTAGCATAAGCATAATTAGCTTTTTTAACCGACTTCTAAAAAAGGAGGAGATTCTCAATTCGGATGTTTGTATTTTTTTTTTAATGTTTTTTCGCGCATAACTCCGTCGCTTGCCAAAGATTTGTAAAATTCTTTTTTTGTTGGAAAGGGTATACTTCCCAAATGGTCCCATGAAAATTTTATCGAAATCGAACAAGCGGTTTTTTTTTGTTAATTTCGATAAATGATAGCAAATCTGTCGGGATAGCTGAAATCGCATGTTTGTTTATTGTTTACACCAATTTGTACCACGTACGCTGTGATGGGTATGTTTAGCTGGGAGTGAACCACTAAAAAGTGAAAAATAAAAAAACTTAAAAAAAAAACCGACTTCTAAACAAAAAAACCAAAAAGCATAAAATAACTTTAATTTCGGAAGTCGGTGTGTTCAACAACAAAAAAGCAACCAAAAACACCGAGTTCCGAAATTAAAGTTATTTTATACTTTTTGGTTTTTTTGTTTAGAAGTCGGTTTTATTTTTTATTGTTCCCACTGCTGGGACACAAGCCTCCTCTCTAGGAGAGCGAATGTGCCGTAATCCAGCACGCGGGCCCAGTGCGGGTTGGTGAATGTCACATGCCTTTGAATTTGAACTAGCTTAATCATCGGCAATAGGCTCGTCGAATTGAGGCTTCAAAGTCGTGAACATCGACGCCGAGTTGCTATCATGTCGGTTTTCTATCGGTTTGTATTTTGGGGAGTGTTCGACGGAATAGCATAGGTTAATTCCGCCAAGCCCGTTCCATCATCGGACCACAAGCCTCAACGCAATGCACCACCGTTACATGGTGAACATCCCACCCACACACACAAAGCGTTTTGGTAATACCTTCATTGTGCGTACAGCTAAGGAATGGAACTCCCTGCCAGAGTCTGTGTTTTCTGATAGCTACAACCTGGGAGTCTTTAAGTCAACAGTGAACAGGTTACTTCTAGACAAGCGTGCTGCATCGTCGACCACATCATCGCTTACCATCAGCTGAGATAGTGGTCAAACACGTGCTTATCAATAGTAGAAAAAAACCAGCCGTTTATTTGGTGGTCTAAATGGAATGAGCTTTTAATTTAACAGATAAGCAAGTTGCTTGGACCAATATCGTTTGAGCTCCTGCTTGGCCAAGTCATTTGGGAACTTAGGGCACCCCGACACAGATTGGTTTGGTTCTGACGGCCTGAGTATCTGCCAGTCCGTTCATTTATTATAAGCATTGTCCAGTTCGTCAGTAAGATCACTGATTAAATGGCTGATTAAGGCAGTTGACTGCGACATTTTGGTCACCGGAAAGTTCCAGACTACGTAAGATTGTAATAAACCTTTATCTACACTTATTATCTAAATATATATAAATCAAAAGTGACCGACTGACTGACATAGTGATCTATCAACGCACGGCCCAAACCACTGAACGGATCGGGCTGAAATTTGGCATGCAGGTAGATGTTATGACGTAGGTATCCACTAAGAGAGGATTTTAATTAATTCTACCCCCAAGGGGGTAAAATAGGGGATGAAAGTTTTTATGAAACTTTGTCAATTTTAAACCGATCGGGCTGAGAGTTTCAAAATCGGAGTTTCAAAAGGGGTAAAGTAACTATTCCACGCGGATGCAGTCGCGGGCAGAAGCTAGTATAATAGTATATTGTATTTTTGTATGTTTGTAACGAATAAACTCAAAAACTACTGGATTGATTTTTACTACTGGATTTTTTTGACATAAATTCTTTCATCATTAGAATGCTACACTATCCCTTAGTAACATAGGCTATATCAAAATAAATGTCCACACGTGCGAAGACGGAACGGCCCGCAAGTGAGATTATAATTTCTCGATATATTGTAAAAGATCGTTTTGTATACAATAATTCCCATCCATATTCAATAGCGTCCAACTTACCCTGACTTAAATAGTTTACACTTTCACGCGATTATATACAATCTTAAGACGTTTGCATTTTTCCGCTGATATATCCACGATCTGAAACTCGCACAGCACGCGGCAGGCCTATATAATGTGAAATGTCTTCCCCACAGGTAAAAGAAGGCTCCCTACGACCACGAACAGCTCTATTCGACGTGGTAGCACCAGCACCGATCACCGAATCCAAGCTATATATATGCGCTAAAAACCTGAAGCTTGGCGTCGACGACCCTTTTAAAGATGAAGAAAAATACCTCCACCAAGGTATGTATGTTAAATCTAAATATATATAACTCAAAAGGGACTGACTGACTGACATAGTGATCTATCAACGCACAGCCCAAATCACTGAACGGATCGGGCTGAAATTTGGCATGCATGTAGATGTTATGACGTAGGCATGATACGCTAAGAAAGGATTTTTGAAAATTCGTCCCCTAAGGGGGTGAAAAAGGGGTTAACATTTTGTATGGAACTGCACTGGAACGAAGTCGCGGGCATAAGCTAGTGTTATAGTATAATATCAGGCTCATATACATCATTACCTGCTAAGGTTGTGGAATTTGCTGGAAAGAGTCACCGCGGCCCTGGAACGCGGCGGGCACTGTGAGGAACACGGGTGGGTTTTAGTCAGTAAGGGAAGGTTCATATCTGACGGAACATGCGTCGCGTATTATCGGTCGCGTAACGCTAGAACAGACAAATGTATAGAAAAACACTTGACCGTTCACACTCGACGCACTAACGTATCATCGGTTGAGTGTGAACGCTCGAGTGTTTTTCTATACATTTGTCTGTTCTGTCGTTACGCGACCGATAATATGCGACGCATGTTCCGTCAGATATGAACCTTCTCTAAAAGTCTGAAACTTCTTTCCGCTCCACACCGAGCGGGAAAAGTCATTGATGATTTCCCATCCAGAAATAGGTCCAGTTGTATACATAGTTGTAGTTCCATCTTCACCCCAGATCCACCAAAGACTTAGGGAATAGGTGTGTCCAAGGATGTCTACTGTCTTTTTTTTAATAGCTTAGTATATGTTCCACTGAACCGTCTCTGGTCTACTTTGACCCGAAAACTTAATCAAAAGACTACCTTCGCCGCGGTTGACCTGGAAGGCCACTTCCTCCCTGGAGCGTCCAGGGAATTGCGATCTTAGCATCATTTCTCCAGCAGCAATATGGCCAGCCCAACCCCTTCACACTAATGTTAATTTACCCCCTGTCGAAAATTCTTTGGCCTGATCTGAGGGTCAAGTTTGTGACTTGATTTGTCGAAGATCTACACTTGCAAGGCTGTTATATTGATAAAATAAGCAGCTGATAAAATATCGTTCAAGACAAAACGCTTCTCTGAAGATCAAAATCAAAATTGAAAATCAAAATCAAAAGTCATTTATTCAAACTAGGCTGAGAGACAGCACTTTTTGAACGTCAAATTTTACATAAAGACAGTCCCCCAAAACTCCCACCCGTCACCTCCCAAGCAGCAAAATGTGGTCCAGTAATTGTCCTGGAACCACCATTTCATAGGACTATAAAGGAATAGTAAGCAATTATAACCACGGAAAAGGGCCCAATTTATAGGCGTATTTTACCTAATTAAATGTCTATAGTAGAATTGGTGAATACCACTTTTACCAATAACAACCTCATAGTTGGACTACGTAAAACTATTTGCGCCCGCGAAGCTAACTATCAGCACATAATGGAACCAAACACGACAGTAACGACCTTATAGTTGGATTACGTAGAACTATTTGCTCCCGCGAAGCTAACTATCAGCGCTTAATGGAACCAAATACAACAATAATGTACACAGTGAATCTGTTACAAGCTCATACAAAGTGTTGTGAATTGGTAAATGTTACTGCGCACATTTGTAAAGATTAAAACATATCCATTTCTAATAAATATTATCTAGAATATAAATTATGAGTAGAGTGTTAGTTAACAATAAATCAAGATGTATAATGTGTTTGAATGTGCACAGCATGGCGCACGTATATTTTCTGTGAAGTATAATAAGTTTTTAGTCAAAATTTTGACGCGCCCCTTGAAATTTGCGTTTTCATTAAGTTGAATTTTAAAATAATGTTAGTTTCAGTAAGACATACAACGAAAAGTCGCCATTTTGACAAAGTTGGTTCTCCCAAATACTTTAACAAACCGTTATAGGCTTAATTTGTTTAATAATGGTAAATATCAGAACCATTGCTTGGCCATATTATTTGGAATTAGAGTTCCGCAAATATTTTTATAACCGGACGGTTCTTTTATATTGCTATTAGATACGTGGCTTATTTTAGTTCTTTTGTTTAGGTGTCAACATTGAAAATGGTAATGTTTTGGACGTCGATCGCTTTTTGACTAAAAGGGATTTCCGAGCTTTAAAAACCTTAATAATAATAAAAACCAATATATAATAATAAAAACCAGTATTCTTGTACAGGACACCACGGATATAGTTTTGGATACTAAGTATATTAAATTAAACCTTTATAATCGTGTTAAGATTATAACAATTTTGGTTTATACCACTATAAAACCGCTCCATATTACTTATAATTGTTCCGTAAAGTGAATTTATAAACCATTATAAAACCGGGTAATAAATGCACATAGTTTCCGGTTTGTTTAGTTCTATTTGTCACTCTTATTGGAGTACTTTATTTATAGTAGTTCTATAAAGCTTCTTGTTAGCAGTTATAAGTATAGCTTACCAGTTTATCTACTCTTGAGTGCATTTACACCCTCGCGATACTTTTATAGGTCACCCAAACTTATATTGCACCCTTAATTTCTACCTATAAGTGATTATAAGTTAATGTATAAGATCAGAAATACTATAAGGCCCAACTTACTCCATGCTGGCTATTATAAGCGTGGTAGTAAATACTAGAACCGTTAAGAGAATATTATAAGTGCTGGAGGCCTATAGCATCTGCACTATAGGATAATTTTGCTGCTTGGGCTCTGCCTACTGTTTTAGCTGGGAAGAAGAAGTGGCGCAACAAACTCCCCAGCAACACATCTGTCTATTGCGTTTTAAGAACTTGAATTTATATTATACAATAGTATATTAATACATGACAAAGGTAGAAAAGAAAAATATCCAACATGGAAATCATAAAAACAATAATGATGAAAGATGACTTCACTGATGGCGTATGTGGCGTATTACGAAGTGCCAATGCTATCATGATTCGTGTGAGGGAAAGAGATAGTGCTATTCGTCTTGTGTAACTCCGTCTCTTTCTCTGACACAGGAATTATGATGGATTTAAGACGTCATAATAGGGCTGCTGGGCTGTGTCCGGGATCGTACGGAACGTGGTTCGTCAGGAGTTCGGAAACCTTATCGGTGCATACACACCACACATACGAATTAGTTCACACATGTTAGTGACCGGACCTTAAGGCTTGACACGAACGGGTGAGGTCATCAGGACCACGTAAATCCAAGTCTCGCGCACGGGATTTGCGTTTGCGTTACTACCTTGGCGTTTTCGCCCTAACTTTTGAATAGAATAGAATAGAATAGAAAACATTTATTCGACACAGACACAACACAACAGCAACAAAACACAAAGTAAAAAAAAAAAATAACAATAAAAAAACATAACAATGATACAGATTAAAATTGTGCTGAGCGTGCCCATACCGAAAGGGTTACCATCTCAGCATTTGCTGGGCGTCAGACACCCAGCGCTGGTTTTCAGTTGGCACCCCGCAGTCACACACGGACGTGGGTAAATAAAATATATAAATACATACATACTTCACTTGATAATAATAAATAATGTTTCGGAATATGTAAACAAATATTGTAAAAGAATGTGTCTTTTTTATGTTTGCTACATTGTCCAGATATTTTTGTTTCCATAGTACCTACAAATATGCGATATAAAATAACGCAGCCCGCCCGACGCAGGGTCGCATCATCCAAAGCAAAAACGAAGTGAAGGAAAATACAAATGTGCCTTTTGAATCAGTCTGCTTGCTAACTTTTGTGGATCCGACACCTATGTTAGTATTCACTCTCTCTTTCTCTATTTAGGCACAGAAGTATACAAGATGTTTGCGTCCCACAACAAGCTGTTGCCGCTGTGGGTGACGATGCTGCTCATCATGACTTGCCTGACCTTTTCCGCGCTGTTCTCTGGCTTGAATCTCGGCCTCATGTCTCTGGACAGGACTGAGCTCAAGATTATCTCTAATACAGGTATGCTTGCTGTTTTATTGAAGATGGGTTGCAGGGTAGCGTTCAAGCCTGGCTCGCCGTCCGATAGCAACCAGGCCCGAGTCGACGGCGCGTAGTGTTCCACGCGCGTCTCAAAGAGCCGTCAGCAAAGAAGACGGGCCCCATAGGGTCAGTGCCTGCTAGGGTTGCAGAATTTGTTCGAAAGAGTCACCGCGGCCCTGGAACGCAAAGGGCACAAGAAGGATTACGGGTGGGTTTTATTCAGTAAGAGCCTGACACTCCCTTCCACTCCGCCCAGAGCGGGAGAAGTCATTTGATGATTTCCCATCCAGAAAAAAAAAGGGTAGCGTCCAAGCCTGGTGGAAGGAATTTTGGTAGACCGGTAGTGAGATGGAAAGATGACATTTTTACCATCGCTGGTAGAACCTTCCATGAGGGCGTTACCCTCACACCTTTTCACAGAAAAAGGGGGGCCTATTTCCAGCAGTTGAGTGAAGTGGAGCCGTGGATAGTAATTATGAAGAATTGTAGACTCATGGCTTAATAATACCAGCTGTCCGGGTTGACCTTTGAAGTTAAGCGACGCTTGCCGAAATCGGTATATTGATGGGTGAGCGATCAGTACTTACCAAGATTCCTCTGTGCCTCGGAAAGCACGGTTTCGGTCCCTGTTCTCATTTGTACATGCTTCTACAGACAGTACGCGCTAGAGGATGTCAGAAATTCTGGTATTCAGCAGCATCTGGTGAGATAATAGGGGTGTTTCCTGAGTAAAAAATATATGATTATATTTAGTCCGTCAGTTAGATTATAGAAAAATATTGGACACGTATTTTTTCCTTTATCAAATCTATAAAAACTGACGAAGATACAAAGCATCAAAGATCAGGAGTGGGGGCTTGTGACGTTACGGCTCGGTAAAAATTGTAGCGAGTAGTGACGTCACACGAGTTTTCAACGCTCTGTATCGGCTTCATTTTTTGTTTACGTGAAAAAAGAAAAAATACGTGTCCAATATTTTTTGGAAATCTATCTGACGGACTAATTAGATTTTTTTAGTCAACTACCCTATTGGGCGAAGGCTGAATTTAACCTATCTTCCTCCTACAGGCACTGAACAAGAACGTAAATACGCTCGAGCAATCATGCCCGTCCGTGACCACGGGAACTACCTCCTCTGCAGCATACTCCTGGGCAATGTGGCAGTGAATTCCACCTTCACGATACTCCTGGACGAGCTGACGTCAGGGCTGTTCGCTGTGATCTTCTCCACCCTGGCTATTGTGTTACTGGGAGAGATCACTCCTCAGGCCATCTGCTCTAGGCATGGGCTGATGGTTGGCGCCAAGAGTATTATGATAACTAAGGTATGTGGGTAGTATTTTATTGTGTTTAGGGTTACCGTAAGACAAATTGGACGACACGGCTGGCGCAGTTGTTGTTCGATCCCCGCACGGAACAAATATTTGTATGGCCTATAGATAGTTGTTCCAGGTCTGGTTGTCTGTGTATGTGAATTTGTATGTTTGTAAACGCACCCACGACACAGGAGAAATTCCTAGTGTGGGGCAACGTTTTAAAAAAAAAAAAAACAAAACAAAACAAAAACAAATATCGCGGATGGGGGGGGGGAATCCGCCGTTCCTTCCAATAATGAACTTCGTTCCAATAAAACATTGTATAAATGTATAACTTTACCTCTGACTTTTATTACTCCAAAAATAGTCTGTATCTGGAATTCTGGAACAAATCTTACGTACTTCTTTTGCTAAAGGGAAAGTAATAAATGTAATATGGAACTTGTTTTATGTTTTTTTTTATTTTGTGGTAGTAAATTGTTACATCAGACGTTATAGAAAGAAAGAATTTAAAACATGTTTTAGTATCATAGAACTGAGATAGAATTATTCAGATACGCACTGCTTTCCTGTAATGTGATTATGAATTGGAGCTTTGAGGCAAAAACTGAAGTTTTCAAGTGGCAGTGCAGGATACTCAACTATCTTTTTCTATTAAGAAATATTAAAAAAGCTCACAGTTTTTTTATGCTGCAGGATTTGAATTTTTGTGCTTTAAAAATAAATTCACCATAAATGTAGTTAGTTATGTTAGAATCATTTGAATAGTTTTTCCACATTATATAAGAAGAAAAAAAAACTTTTTACAAAAAATAAAACCGACTTCTAAACAAAAAACCAAAAAGTATAAAATAACTTTAATTTCGGAACTCGGTGTTTTTGATTGCTTTTTTGTTGTTGAACACACCGACTTCCGAAATTAAAGTTATTTTATACTTTTTGGTTTTTTGTTTAGAAGTCGGTTTTATTTTTTGTAAAAAGTTTTTTTATTTTTCACTTTTTAGTGGTACCTACACCCCCTCCCCTCCCCCACCTAAACGAACCAATCACATTGGTGTAAAAAAAACGTACTGCTCCTTTGCGGAGTAAACTAAGAGGTCGTCAATGTAGGCAATGTAGATATTTTTTTTAGATTTTTCGAAAACCGCTCGGTTGATTTCGATAAAATTTTCATGGGACCATTTGGGAAGTATACCCTTTCCAACAAAAAAAGAATTTTTCAAATCGGTTGACAAGCGACGGAGTTATGCGCGAACAAACAATAAAAAAAAAAAAAAAAAAAAAAAAAAAAAAACATACAAACATCCGAATTGAGAACCTCCTCCTTTTTTAGAAGTCGGTTAAAAAAAACTTAGCTTGTTTATTGAAAAAATAAAAAAGTCTGAAATAACAAGGCAAAGGGAAAATGATGTTCCTGGTAGTAGTTATAACACAAAAACTAGAAGTGATAAAAAAAATGGTTTTGTAATAAGGGTAGGTAGGTAATTCAAATATAGTAATCACATTCCTTGTTACAAAATCTGACCAGTGTGTTTTATACTCTTTGTGTTTTTTGAAAATCCAACGGACGGACTAAATAGAAATATGAAATTGATTGAGTCAGGCGTTACTTTGCGGAAATCCATTTTAAATTTGAAAATGAAAACAATATATCTAGTTTTAATTTCCGCGAATATTAGTGGGTTGCAGGTATGCACCTCCCTCCCGCCCGCTATATTATGCACATGCAAGATTACAAGGCAAATGCAAGGATTTTATGCACATGCAGGAAGGCAAAGCAAAACCCAACACCAATACCGACGTGTTTCGCCTCTCCACGAGGCATCCTCAGGGGACGTGTTGACTCGCTGACCGTTGAGTTGCGACTGAGAAATTAGTACAAGGCACCCCCCCTTTTATACACTGCCACCGTTGGTTATTTGTGTACAACTACCCACAAACATACGCAGTAAAGGGGAAGAAACTAAATTCGTCTGGTCATTCAACAGTGCAAAATTATTATTATTACTATGCAACCCACTAATATTCGCGGAAATTAAAACTAGATATATTGTTTTCATTTTCAAATTTAGAAATATGATTTTTATATCTAGCATTATGAACAATTTTTACTATGGGACCAAACCTGAAATCGCAAAAAAAAAACAGCTGTTCCTTACATTTATGTTCGTATAACTAATCAAAATGTAGGGAACATCTGATTTTTTTTCCCAATTTCAGATTTGGTCACATAGTAAAAGTTGTTCAAAATGATGAGTACAATGACCCCTTAAGGGGTTGCTGGTGATTTACAAACAACCCTGTATTTATTTATTTATTAAAACTTTATGCACTAGTAAAAAAACTGTACAAAGACGGACTTAATGCCTTAGGCATTTTCTACCAGTCGACCTTAGGGTAGTGCAGAGACAACATGGCAGGTGCAACTTAAATGAAGAACAAACGGAGAGGGAAAATATACAATCATAAATACATACATACAAATAAAATTAACAAAGACGTTGAGAGAAACGAATCCAACGAATTAACGCTGTGATGATTCTACCAACTTCTTGCGAATGTGCTCACGCGCCTTCACTTTAAGGGAACGTTCATATCTGACGGAACATGCGTCGCGTATTATCGGTCGCGTAACGCCAGAATAGACAAATGTATAGAAAAACACTGGACCGTTCACACTCGACGCACTAACGTATCATCGGTCGGGTGTGAACGCTCGAGTGTTTTTCTATACATTTGTCTATTCTGGCGTTACGCGACCGATAATACGCGACGCATGTTCCGTCAGACATGAACGTTCCCTAAAGGACAACCGACTAATTGCCTGTATTTGTTTCGTTCACAGGCAGTAATGGCGTTGACAGCGCCTCTCGCGTTCCCCGTAAGCAAGCTCTTAGACTACTTCCTAGGCGAGGAGATAGGCAGTGTGTACAACCGCGAGCGGCTCAAGGAGCTAGTGAAGGTGAGGGAGACCCTGTCTCTTTTTGCGTTCCGTACCAAAAACGTCAGGAAGGTAAGCAGGGATGGGGGTGCGGAGTTGAGCAATTTAGTGAATGGTAGCCCTGGTTTTGAAGTATTTAGTGTGTTGGTATTATTGTGGTGTGTGGTTCTGTTTTTTTTTTCTTTTTTTTGATGGTACTTGTAGGGCTTTTGTTTTTGATGATACATATTAATATGCATCGTGAAAAAGTTTTTCAAAATTTTCGATGGGTTTTTTTTTTCGGGGTTTTCTTTGCAAAAGCTATGAACCGAAAGTGTATGATTCTGATTTGAATTTATATCTGTATAAAAAAGAGCTACATTTTTATACAAAGAAATAAAAATGTTTATTGAGGACAAGACAAATAACAAAAAAATAAATTAAAAGCTAATTATTAATTTTAAACTGTTTGAGGCCAAAAGAGGTCCCTATACAAGTATACCAAAAAAAATCAATATCAATATCAAATTAATTCATGCTCTTTTTTACCTAAAGGTGAGAACAGACAGAGCAATTTTTCTATGTAACTAGCACTTTTGTACCGTCAATTCATTAATGACAAGTTGATAACATTTGAACTGCGTAAACCTACAGCTATAGACTAGGAAGATTTATTGATTAATTGGCTATAACTTCAGAATTTCAAATTATTTAATTTATCTGGCATAAATTTCACGATGTATTAAACACCCACATATATGTTACCATTTATAATTATTTTTGTATCCGCAGTTATGTAGAAGCTAGAGGCTCTGTGGTCCTATCTTCCTAATAGCAAGCCTATACTATCCGCAACCCAATAGCGCTTTGCTCGACCTGGGATCCGAGACCTCACCACGCATTTGTAATCCGCTACACTATTTTCAATTAGAACTACAACGTGTTTTAATCTGCTAGACCGAATCTTTTTACTCTGATTAAATGTGTCTCTGATAAACCATGGAACGAAAAAATGTATAAACCATGGGACGAAAAACATAAACCATGGGACGAAAAAAATGTTGATTAGCCGTGGGACGATAACATGTTGATTAACCATGGGACGAGAAAATGTTGATAAACCATGGGACGAACAAATGTTGATAAACCATGGGACGAAAAAATGTTGATAAACTATGGGACGAGAAAATGTTGATAAACCATAGTACGAACAAATGTTGATAAACCATAGGACGAAAAAATGTTGATAAATCATGGGACAAAAAATGTATAAACCATTGGACGGGAGAAAAAATGTATAAACAACCACAAAAAAAAGAAATGGTAGAGAATGAAATAAATTATGTTTTTCAGGTATTTTAAATAAGTACCTATGCCAAAATAGCATACTACTTAAAATCTGACGCTGCACCATAGAGGGTGCTGCAGATGTGTGGTCATATTTAAAAAAAAAAAAAAACTTTTTTATTTCAAACAAACTAACATGTACTAAAAAGTTTCGAAGAAATTAATATACAAACAGTTTGTTACTATTAGTCCCATTTAGTTGCAAATTGTAAACCGTTGTAGCCATTTTTTTAAATATTTTTTTTATGTTTAGATATATTTTCGTTAATGTATAGCGTATGTACCAAGCCAGACAAGAAAATACTGAAATACATTATTAATTCTGAAAAATTTACTGTCAGAACAAATTCACAACCAACATAATTCAAATTACAACTGTCATTCTTTGACAGTTTTATGAAGTGTTTGTAATAAGGTAAATTAGGCAATCAACACAGAGGTTACTGGTTACTTCCAACATACAATCAGCAATGTATGCGCATCTTCAATTAGTGGCACAGCGTAGTACAGCGCAGCACAAAGCGGCATCAATGCGACCACAAGAAAAAAAAATACATGTGGCACTCGGGGACTGCCGCGGTAAAGCTATTGCATAGCATGTTTTATCAACTTATGCAATTATATATTTAGTACTCTGCGTCATTGTGATATGGTCTCGATTCGTTCTCCTGGGTTACTTTACTAAAGTAAATCACATACGTTTCACTTAACTTTGTCCCACCGATTGTTTCCGAACGCAGACGTTCGGGTCGGCTCGGTGACGGCGACATAATAGCTCAGTAACGAAGCGACCATTTTAAAAAGGCGGGGCCTAATCGAATGACGTAGCGGTGTTAGGTTATTTTCGTTACGGAATTTCTGGATTCGGTTGCCACGCTCAAGGCCCGCGATAGAACTTATGCAATAGCTTAACAAACGAAGAAAAATAAATTCGGCATAAAAAATAAATACAACGCCATCTATCCCGCCCGCAGCGAACTACCAACGAAATCCTGCATCGCGCTATCAGAGTTTTCCGTGCGATTAGAACATGTACAACAGCCCGAATATCAACTATCGGGCAGTTGTACACCGGATACAAGAACAGTCCGGTCGAAGGATCCTGCTTTTTCAATGGAGGTTTGCGGGACTTTGTTCCGCATATCACTACATAGTATAACACAAAGTCGCTTTCTCTGTCCCTATATCCCTATGTGTGCTTCAATCTTTAAAGCTACGCAACGGATTTTGATGCGGTGTTTTTTTAATAGATAGAGTGATTGAAGAGGAAGGTTTATATGTATAATACATGCATATTATAGTAGAAGAAACATTAGTATCTACATTGCACCCGTGCGAAGCCCGGGCGGGTCGCTAGTCTTCTATAAGACCTACAGTCAAACAAACAAATCGAAGTATATAGGTACTGCTAACATACAATGAGCCATGTTTGTATGTATGTGTCTTTATTTTCTCTGCGCATATTTAATTTGCAGGTAATTTCGTAGCAATGCCAACCTGTGCATGTTTTATATTTTAGAAAATCTCCACTGCAGCATCTATCTCCTATAGATTGATATATATAACTGCCTTGTAACGTATTGACCATTATAATAACCAAAGACTTTGTTTAGACATAGCTCAATAATTTTGTTAATTAAAACTTTATGCACGAGTTATAACACTGTTCAATGGCGAACTAATGCATACAGTTCGACATGTTTCAAAATTCTATCTTTTCGATTTTGAATGAAATAAACAATTGATATTGCTTAACACTTTCGTTACCCAGAACTCAACATATGTGTCGACCATTAATTTGTTCGTATGCCGAAAACTCGCATCGGAGTTTCGGAATCTTTCATCGGGAAATGTATCCAATATTTTTTGGAAATCTATCTGACGGACTATTTTTTTAGTCAACTACCGAATTGCGTCAAGCTTGTTTCCTCAGAAAGCGATAAAGTCATATGACTGTAGGCCAAATAACCGCTGCCATGTCGAAACAAAATCCCATCATTTTGACAGTATCCCTTTCTATGGAAACAAAAGTTAAAAACTAATAAAAAAACACTGCCCTTTTCTTCTTTTTAACCTTTTCGCCGCTCCTCAGGTAACGACAGACGTCAACGACTTAGACAAAGACGAGGTGAACATCATCAGCGGCGCGCTGGAACTGCGCAAGAAGACGGTGTCAGACGTGATGACCAAGCTGGAGGACGTGTTCATGCTGCCCATCAGCTCTGTGCTGGATTTCGAGACCATGTCAGAGATCATCAAGAGCGGTGAGTGAGCTGTAGAGCCAGTAGACTTGCAGCATGTGACATGGCCATCGCATCTCCAGTGGCCGTATTACGAAGTGCCAATGCCATCATGATTCGTGTTAGGGAAAGAGATAGTGCTATTCGTCTTGTGTAACTCCGTCTCTCTCGGACACAGAAATCATGATGGATTTAAGACGTCATAATAGGGCTGCTGGAGTCTACACAAAGATGAGGACGAGAGAGGGCGCTACTGTGCGTACGTAAACATCAGCTCCGTGTAAAATAAAAAGTTAAAAATAGTTAAAGTAGTCTTCTTGTGATAAAAATACGCTTAAGTTCAAGTGAATAAAAACCATCAGTGGCTCGAAGTGTAGTACAGAGTTTTACTGCAATAACTCTGTAGAAAAGGAAACTTCTGTCAAATAACGACCAAATTTCAAATCTTTGCAAAGAACAGGTGGATTTTGAAACATATCATACGAGGATCAGCTACGAAGGAAAACTTGTGTCAAATACCCGCCACCATAACAAGGTACGAAAAATAACTTTGAACTGTAGTTTTTCTGACATATTTGCAAAACAAGAATTTAAAAGTGCACACCTAAACTCAACCAAAATTGCATAAAGCGCCATCTGCTGGCGAGTAGCGAGTCACACAAATTTCGATTCATATTAATTCAATAAATATCCACTAGAGGGCGTTACTTGTAACGATGGGTCCAAGATGTGCTGGTTGTCAACAGAACTTACCCAACACTAACTACTTAACTTGTTCATTCTGTAAAAGCGTATATGATTTGGAGTGCGCCAATGTTAACAATGAACGCTTCAAAGTTATGGTAGAAACAGAGAATACTAAAACCTGGAAGTGCCCAGCTTGTTACTGTAAAATACCTAAACGAGGAAACTCAAACACAACTGTACGTTCTCGAGAGCATGACTTACAACCCATAACGTCTCCATTGGAAATAAATAATGTCACAATTAGGAGAACAAAACAACCCATGAACGACACAACATGTTCCTTGGACCTAAGTTTATTAGGTGACACAATATGCACGCAAGATGAAGAGAAAACACGCCAATCCATTATACAAACAGAACTAACACTGAATAACTTAAGTGAATTGATAACCCTTCGCCTGAAAGAGAATAGTAGAACAATCATCACCGAATTACAAAATACTATCCAAATGGAACTGAACAAAGCCATCTCAAAGTTAAGGGATGACTTCGAACATGAAACAAGTTCCTTAATAAAGCAAAACGAACAGAGAATAATGGACATCCAACACGTAAACTCGGAAATTGAAAGCCTTAAAATCGAAAACGAAAAATTAAAATCTGAAATAGAAAACCTAAAACTGCGAACAAACGCTCGTCAAACTCATTGCACTGAAAGTTTTTCGAAGAAAATTGTACTATACGGGTTCAATGAATACTACAAGGAGCCTATAAACAACTTACACACCAGATTGGTTAATCTATTCCGCGAACTCATGAATGTTAACCTGATTGGCTATATCGAAGGAACTTACAGAATTGGTAAAAGAAGCTTGAAAAATCGCCCATTGGTGATTGAACTATTAAGTAAAAGAATGGCAATATATCTCAAAGAAAACAGTCACGTATTTCAGGGTACTAGATTATTCTTATCAGAATTTTTAGACGAAAATGCACGAAGAGAAAGGAATTCACTTCGCGAAGAAATGCTGAAAGCAAGAAGACTAGGAATGCACGCAGTAATTCGCAACAATCAACTATTTATTGACGGAAAAGAAGCAAATAAAACAGACGATATACCTGACAGCCAAATCGACACCATAAAATGTAATTCCCTTAAAGAACAATTAATATCCCAAAACAATAACAATGACTTTCGAAACCACACCAACACAGAAGATAGAACATTTCGAAAACAAAGACCAACAATTTAAAATATTATTTCAAAATATCCAAAGCCTCTTCAACAAACAACACATTCTGGAGGCTTTCCTTCAACTAACACCGAAATATAATGCTATATGTCTATCAGAAACCTGGTTATCAGAAGAAAAACTGAAATTATTACATTTTAGTGGCTATAAGGTAGCCACTTCATTCTGTCGGAAAACCCGCACAGGTGGCGGCGTCTGTATCCTTCTACAGGACCATATTGAATGTTTACAGAGAAACGATATAACAGATATGTCAATTGAGTATGTTATAGAAGTGTGTGCAATAGAGTTAAAAATAGAGAATTTATTGTTAATTAGTATTTATTGGAATAGGAGAGAGGAAGCTATATTTTATAAACAATTAAAAGAAATATTAGATTATATTAATAAAAAAGACTACAAACTAAACATTGTTATAGGAGGAGATTTTAATATAAATATATTAGATAATAGTTTAAAAACTAACCAATTTTTAGATTTCATGTTAGAATATAAGTTTAAGCAACACATAAAAGTACCAACACGAATAACACAAACTACCTCAACGTGTCTCGATTTGATATTCACAAATTTCAATATTAGATCGAACACATCAGTAGAGGAGTTGGGGTTTTCTGATCATAGTAGTACAACTATAAACTTGACTGTAGCCCAACATACTAGACAAATCGTCTGGGTTGTAAAAAAAAGGCTGTTTAATAATAAAAATACACAGCACTTTAAATCTAAATTGAGAGAACTGAACTGGAACGACATAATCAAATCCGATAAAGACATAAACGAAAACTACGAAATATTTAATAATACACTTACTAACTTACTAAACGAATGTATACCAAAAACAAAACTAAAAATAAAAACTAATTACAAAAAATATTGGCTTACTAAAGGAATTAAAACTTCGTGCAAAAATAAAAGGCTAGAAAAAATACTTTCAACTAAAACTAATAACCCATTAATTAAACAAAATTACAAAATTTATGAAAAAACTTTAAAAAAGATTGTAAACAAGGCAAAAAAACTACAGTATATAAATAAATTAACAAACTCTAGTAATAAAGTGAAGACTATGTGGAAAATAATAAATGAAAGAACAAACAAAAATGTTAAAAAAGTCAAAAGCAACAACGCTACAAATAAATAACAAAGTTGTCACGGAACCTAAACAAATTGCAAATATATTTAACAACTTCTTTGCATCTATCGGAGCCAAACATGCTCAACCCCCCGACAAAGAGCCGCGCTGTACTTCGGTACTTCACCCCACAGAAAACACTATATTCCTTAGCCCAGTAGATCCTAGTGAAGTGAATATATTATTAAAAAGCCTCAAAAGCAAAAATAGCTACGGAATAGACGAACTGCCACCAAACCTAGTAAAACAGTGTGCCAATGAACTTACCCTACCTTTTTATTTGCTTGTCAATCAGTCTTTTGAAGAAGGAAGGTTCCCAAACTACCTAAAGAAAGCTATAATAAAACCAGTTCACAAAAAAAAATCTAAAACCGATCCCACTAATTACCGCCCTATAGCTCTTTTACCTACAGCATCGAAGATATTTGAGAAAGCAATGTGTAATCGTGTTTACTCATTTTGCGAAAAATACAACATTTTTGATGAATCACAAAACGGTTTCCGAAAGAACCGCTCTACAGTTCTGGCTATATATAAATTTATCCAAGAAGCTATTAATATAGTTAACAAGAAAAAATACGCTGTGGGTCTACTGTTAGATATGACAAAGGCATATGATAAAGTGCAATATAATATCTTACTGAATAAGTTACAAGGAATAGGGATACGCGGAAAAACTTATGAATGGTTTAAATCATACTTGGAAAATAGGGAACACCAAGTTGAGGTTGAATTCTATAATGAATATACTGACGAAATACAACACATTCGATCGGACAGCAAAAGAATAAACGCCTCAATCCCCCAAGGGAGTGTAATTGGATGCCTTTTATTTATAATTTATATAAACGACCTCCCAAAGTACATAAACGAGTCATGTGTTCTGTTTGCTGACGACATTTCAATACTAACTTCATGCCAAAACAATAACAATTTAACTCAAACACTTACAAACATACTCAATAAAATAATAACATGGATGACAGAACACAATCTCGAAATTAATTTCAACAAAACTAAAATCATATCCTTCCACCCACGCCAAAAAATACCTCTAGATATAGATTTTATTTACAATGACACAGCAATAGAGACAGTACAAGAATTCACTCTACTCGGTCTATCCGTAGATACAAATTTAAATTGGAAATCGCACATAAAAGTTATACGGTCAAAATTATCAAAATTTGCTTATGCTCTCCGCGAAATTAAAAAAACTACAAACCTTCAGACAGCTTTGGTGACGTATTATGCCTATGCATATGCATGGTTAAGCTATGGCGTAATATTATGGGGAAACAGTACACATGCGCCTACACTTTTCACACTGCAAAAACGTCTCATAAGAATATTAGTTAATATAGAAGACACAGACAGCTGTAAACCACATTTCCAAGAACACAAAGTGTTAACACTTCCCTGTTTATATATCTTAGAAATATGCAAATTTGTTAGAAATAACCAACAATTATTCAGTACGCGCGAAAACATACAATCTAGATATACACTACGACACAAAAATAGACTAAACTTACCTGGTGGCTCTAAGCTGAAAATTCACTCAACAAGTACTTTAGTAATGTCAGTAAAAATATACAATAAATTACCAGAAGCAATTAAAAACGAACAAAAATTTAATATATTTACAAATAAACTTAAAAAATTCCTAATCCATAAATGCTATTATAATATTAATGAATATTTTAATGATAAATAAAATTAATACATGAAAATGAATACCAAAAATAACCAAAATTGAAGTGAGTAGTAGAAAAAACATTAACATTTTAATTGTTTTAAATAATAATAAGCCCTCTTCCTCTGTTCTATCTTGCTGTGCCCGACAGGGTCCACAATGATCTAAAATCATGTATATCTAATATGTACCTACCACCTAAGTTCACATTGTGGAATGCAAATAAATGTATTGAGTATTGAGTATTGAGTATTGAGGAGAACCTCATCAGCGGCGCGGACGTGATGACCAAGCTGTGACATGTTTGTGCATGTCGGAGATCATCAAGAGCGGTGAGTGAGCTGTAGAGCCAGTAGACATATAGGAGGGAGGTAGCAAGACCCTCGTCTCCTGGAGTCTAGACAAAGATGAAGAGAACCTACGCAAAAGGACGATGACGTAATGACCAAGCTGTGACATGTTATGTCGGAAATCATCAAAAGTGGTGAGTGTGCTATAAAGCCAGTAGACATATAGGAGAAAGGTAGCAAGGCCCTCACATCTCCTGGAGTCTAAACAAAGATGGGGAGAACCTCATCAGCGGCGCGCTGGAGCTGCGCAAGAAGACGGTAACGTGATGACCAAGCTGTGACATATTTGTGCATGTCAGAGATCATCAAAAGTGGTGAGTGTGCTGTAGAGCCAGTAGACATATATGAGGGAGGTAGCAAGGCTCTCACATATCCTGGATTGTAGACAAAGATGAGAGGAACATCATCAGCGGCGCGCTGGAACTGCGCAAGAAGACGGTGTCAGACGTGATGACCAAGCTGGAGGACGTGTTCATGCTGCCCATCAGCTCTGTGCTGGACTTCGAGACCATGTCGGAGATCATCAAGAGCGGTGAGTGTGCTGTAGAGCCAGTAGACTTGCAGCAAGATGACATGGCCATCACATCTCCAGTGGCCGTATTACGAAGTGCCAATGCCATCATGATTCGTGTTAGGGAAAGGGATAGTGCTATTCGTCTTGTGTAACTCCGTCTCTCTCTGACACAGAAATCATGATGGATTTAAGACGTCATAATAGGGCTGCTGGAGTCTACACAAAGATGAGGAGCACCTCATCAGCGGCGTGGACGTGGTGACCAAGGTGTGACATGTTTGTGCATGTCGGAGATCATCAAGAGCGGTGAGTGTGCTGTAGAGCCAGTAGACATATAGGAGGAGGTAGCAAGACCCTCACATCAACTGGAGACTAGACAAAGATGAAGAGAACCTACGCAAAAAGACGGTGACGTGATGACCAAGCTGTGACATGTTTGTGCATGTCGGAGATCATCAAAAGTGGTGAGTGTGCTATAAAGCTAGTAGACATATAGGAGGGAGGTAGCAGGACCCTCACATCTCCTGGGGACTAAACAAAGATGAGGGGAACCTCATCAGCGGCGCGCTGGAACTGCGCAAGAAGACGAATTTGGACGTGTACATGCTGCCCATCAGCTCTGTGCTGTCGAGATCATGAGCGGTGAGTGTAGTATAAAATACGGCTTTTTTAACACGCTTTTATTAAGTTCACTTGTAACTAACAATATACATATGTAAGAAAATCTTGGAATCTTAATTTGACCCACATCCCGGTCTTCTATTAGGATGAAATTTTGCACACGCTCTGAGTTCTGATGACAATACATGACTTGCTAAGAAACGTCATTACAAATCCAACATGGCGGCCGTCCCGAGGTGTCGGATTGGCTATTTGAAATGCAGCCCTATGATTTAGGTATAAAATAATAAGACTAAAAATTACAAAATAATTCGGATTTATTATGAAAGAAAGCGTGGAACGTTTTGTCCAAAAAGAGTAAAGATTACATGAACGCTCCAAGCTTTCTTTCATAATAAATCATAGTGAATATCCAATAAAGATGATCACCTACTTATAAGTTTATAACCATTTCGAATAGGTAATTATTTATCGTGCATCACGAACTGAAATTGTTTATATACCTACAATCTAATGAAGATTTGGCAAAGGGAAAACTCTTGGGTCATCAAACTAAATGTCTGAATTATTTTGTAGTTTTTAGTGCGTGCTAAAAGCGTGTTTTTTAGTTTTTTAAACTATTATTTTTATACTATGTAGATGGGAAATCATAAAATGACTTCTTCCGCTCTGACTGGAGCAGAAGGGAGTGTCAGTGTCTTACTGACTAAAACCCACCCGTTTTCATCCTTATGCCCTTTGCTTTTTAAGACCGCGGTGACTTTTTCGAACAATTCCACAACTCAACCTAGATACAAACCACCATATATCTATACTAATACTAATCTATACTAATATTATAAAGAGGAAAACTTTTGTTTGCTGTAATGAATAGGCTCAAAAACTACTGGACCGATTTTAAAAAATCTTTCACCATTCGAAAGCTACATTATCCACGAGTAACATAGGCTATATTTTATCCCCATATTCCCACGGGAACGGGAACTACGCGGGTAAAGCCGCGGACCGCTTCTAGTATGTATGTACAGTCGGTAATAGCAATTAGCTGACCCCCCTAAAAATTACTCGATTTTACACCCTATGCTCATAACATTAAAAGTTATTCAATATGTTTGAGTTTATCAGACTAACACTACTCGTTGAACAGAAACAATAAATAATTTTGATACGCAAACTTGAGCTTTAAGAGGTTGGTATTAGGTCATTTATTTATAACTGTTCACCTATTTTAATAAGTGGGTAGTTAGACGTCAATATGCGTATTCAACCAAAACTGCTATAGATATGACATTAGGAATATGGGGTAGAAGAATAAATTGAACAAGATATTCTATGCACAAATAGCAGTGAATACGCGCGAACATTTTTACCTTGCCTTACTAAAATGGAAAAATCCACGCTTTTTTCCTTTTTATTAATTGTTATCAGTTTTGATAGTTTAATCGTCATGTCCAAGTTGAGTTGAGTGATTATTTAAAATACAAAATAATCTATTTGCATGAGGAGAATGTTGGTATTAAAGCGATTGCTACGAAACTTAATATAGCGGTAAGTGTATTCTTTTTTATGCTTCATTTATAATATTATAGTTATTCCTTAATTCGTTAGTTGGCTTAAAAGCCGGTGAATGTAGAATAATAGACAATTAATTTCATTATGAGTCTAATTTGAGATCATTTATAGGTCTAATTTGATTTATATTATCTAAATTGATAAACGTAATTTGCAAACTGAACCGATAAATAAAATTATATTTACCTATTCGTTACTAAAATTATGCTTATTGTGTTGTTTCAGAGAAATACAGTCAGATTGTGGCTAAAACGTTTGACGTGTGGTTTTAATATTCAAAAAGATCGTCCTGGACCAAAACCATTCATGAAAGGAAGTGATTGTTGTTGAATATGGTGCGCGGTATGCGGGACCGCTTGCAACAAGTAATAGAAAAAAATGGTGCTCCACTTCGCTATTAAAAGCATAATTATAAATGACTTGAGTAACCAGTGTTGGTCACAAACAATACTAACGTATGTCAGTGTGTGTGTTAAATTAACTATTGTTATAATTTCTAACGAAGTATTTCGAATACCTAGTTTTTTGTCAAAACCTTATAACTAAAATAACTACTCACAAAACAAATTGATATATTATAGTAGGTAGAACTTCAACGTATAATGCCGTTTTATTTAGTTAAATGATATTTAATGTGGTGATGTTATTGTTATGAAATAGAAATACATACCTATATTTCTAAATATTATAACATGCTGATTCACTACATTAAACTCAGTGCAGTTAATAACGTTATTGGTAAGTAGGTAAATATTATCATCTTCGTGTCGTCAGCAATATCATTTATGTTATTCTTATAATATTTTTTTTTATAAAATATAATCGTTTTTACCATCATTTTGGTTTTTTATTTCTGTTCTTTTTTTATTTATTTTTTTTGTTGCTAAAGTTATAATTTATTATTTATAACTTAAAATAAATTTACAAAACAGAATCAAACGCGTCAATCACGCTGGTTACGAACTCACAGCCTCGATTCGTCAGCTCACTACAGTCACCACTAGACCACTCGAAACATATTTAACGTGATCGAAATTACGTATTATATTACAAGTTAAAATAATATTCAAGATCATACCTACCTTAACACTGCGTATTAAATATCAAATTCGAATAACTATTTTATTGATCGTAGACGTTGAACCAGTTGTCTTACTGCTAACGAGCAAAAGGTTCAAATTCGTTTAATTTTTAGTGGGTCAGTTAATTGCTATCACCGACTGTACATACATCTGAAGAGTTTGTTTGTTTGAAAGCGCTAAAGAATTTTCAAATCGGACCAGTAATTCCTGAGAAGGAACTACTGGTCCGATTTGAAAATTCTTTCAGTGTTATAGAGCCCATTAATCGAGGAAGGCTAAAGGCTATATATCATCACGCTAACACCAATAGGAGCGGAACATTAATGAAAAATGTTGCAAAAACTCTTTCTGTTTTGTGACGCAGGCGAAGTTGCGCCGGTCAGCTGGTTTCTGTTATAAATTAATATTCACACGAAATGCCATAATGTTAGTTCATAACAGAATGCGCTCAGTTTCTGGACGTTACCCAAGGGCTTATGGTAAATTTAAACATGCCGTAAATACACCTAGTCGGTTATGAAATATTGATGCTCCACAAAATGCGCAGTTTGGGCTGTCTGCGATATGTATTCTAATATTATAACACACCCTTAACCTTTCAACTGCCACTGACTTGTTTTAATCTTTATACTATGAACTAGCTTCAGCTCGCGACTTCGTCCGCGTGGAATAGTTACTTTACCCCCGATTTTGAAACTCTCAGCCCGATCGGTTTAAAATTGACAAATTTTCATCCCCTATTTTATCCCCTTGGGGGTAGAATTAATCAAAATCCTTTCTTAGGGGATGCCTACGTCATAACATCTACCTGCATGCCAAATTTTAGCCCGATCCGTTCAGTGGTTTGGGCTGTGCGTTGATAGATCACTATGTCAGTCAGTTAGTCACTTTTGAGTTATATATATTGAGATTGTTTTTATAGTTTCCTTTTTTTTTCTTTGTATTGTCCCAATATATAGAAGCGACCAAGGATATAACCAAGGTTATCTAATACAGAACATGATTTAAAAGAGTGTCCGTGGAGTTTCTTGCACGTTCTTCTCCATAGAGATCTACGCTTTGGAACGTGCAGATAGCTTCATCTCTTTCGACCTTGACAATTCAAAAGTGCCTGTAAAGGGTTTAATTGAAATAAATGCTTTGAATTTTGAATAAAAATGACGAGTAAAACAAAGTCGTTTATTTAGTGGTGGTAAATGGCATTCCACTTTTAATTGAGGCAAATCACTTAGTTCAATAGAGAGAGCAGTGGTGGCCGAGTGGTAACGGCCCCGACTTACAAATGTGTAGGTCGCGGTTTCAAACCCAGCCAGGCGCATTACTTTGTGTAATTAATTTCATCACCACTGCTCTCAAAACGGTGAAGGAAAACATCGTGAGGAAACCGGCATGTCCTAGAACCAAAAAATCGAAGACATGTGACATTCAGCAACCCGCACTGGGCCCGCGTGCTGGATTACGGCCCATTCCCTCTCCTAGAGAGGAGGCCTGTGTCCCAGCAGTAGGAACGTTAAAAGGCTGATTATCCTTATACTTGGTTCAATATAGTTTATGCTCTGCTTGGCTGTGACATGTTTGTCACAGAAAAATTACAGACTCGTGAGAGTTTGTTATAAATCTTTATCTACACTAATAATATAAAGACGAAGGATTTGTATCTATACTAATATATAATAATAATAATAATCTTTAATAATATCTCTATCTATAATATAGAACTGGAGAGTTTGTATTTTTTGATCTCGAGAGCAATTTGTTCGAATGGTTAAATTCAGCTGGATAAAGCCCATTTATCAAGGAAGACTATAGGCTATATAATTTCAAACTGTGCGAGGCCAAAAAAGGTCTCTTTCTCAGCATATGCTGAAATATTAAAAAAGATACAAAAAAAAAATTAACGCCATAACATACATAATTATGTGTAATGAGATGAATAGTTCATCATCACATCTAGAGATAAATGGATGAGATGTGAACACTGACTCATCATCATCATCATCAACAGCCTGTTGCAGTCCACGGCTGGACATACGTCTCTTCAATTGCACGGACACTGACTCAACATCAGCCTTTTAACGTTCCCACTGCTGGGACACAGGCCTCCTCTCTAGGAGAGGGAATGGGCCGTAATCCACCACGCGGACCCAGTGCGGGTTGGTGAATGTCACAAGTCTTCTAATTTTTGGTTCTAGGACATGCCGGTTTCCTCATGATGATTTTCCTTCACCGTTTTGAGAGCAGTGGTGAAAAAATTAATTACACAAAGTAATGCGCCTGGCTAGGTTTGAACCCGCGACCTACAATTCGTAAGTCGGGGCCGTTACTACTTGGCCACCACTGCTCTCTCTGGTGTACGTAATAAAGAGTATTTTATTCTATTCTCTGGGTAGAACAATAATTTGTATAGTGCGTGTGTGTGTATTTGTGTGCGTAAAGTGGCTGTCGTAAATTCTTATTATGTGAAAATTAAAAATCAAAAGTTATTTATCCAAAATAGGCTGAGAGACGGCACTTTTTGAACGTGAAATTTTACATAAAAATAGTCCCCCAAAACGGCCACCCGTCACCACTTCCTAGTATTTTAGCTGGGTAGAAGAAGTGGCGCAACAAACTCCCCAGCAACACATCTGTCTGTTGCAATTTAAATCTATACTAATATTATAAAGCTGAAGAGTTTGTTTGTTTGTTTGTTTGTTTGAACGCGCTAATCTCAGGAACTACTGGTTCGAATAGAAAAATTCTTTTTGGGTTGAATAGACCATTTATCGAGGAAGGCTTTAGGTTATATATCATCACGCTTAAACCAATAGGAGAGGAGCAGCAATAAAGAATGTTTTAAAATCGGGGATTCCACGGGGACGAAGTCGCGGGCAGCAGCTAGTTAAAAATAAAACATGACAAAGTTAGAAAAAAAACTTATCCAACATGTAAATCATAAATCAATTCACTATAAAACATTGAAAACAGCAGATTGAGTCAATTAAATAAAAACAGATCGACCTACAAAGCCATAAAAAAAACTGTGTACTATCTGTCTGCGCCATATGCATTATTTATCTATAACTACTTATTATTATTAATTTAGCTAATTATCTATTGAAATCATATACGCATACTTGCAACACTATATTACACTTCACTCATTACTCATTCGAATCGATCCAATCATTCGAACAACCCCCACCCTCATACCAGTCCAAAATCCGCTGTCCTACTGGCGACACGTATTCCCGTGCGCTCGCGCTCCCGCCAAAAACTAAAAGTGAAAAAATATTGGTGCTGTGTGGTGAATCCAGAACTCTTTTCTCGTGAAACTTGGTGGAAATATTCGCCTGAACCGGCTCGCTGGAGGCTGCTATCGAAGGGACGCATCATTTACATCCTCCTTGTAAGTCACCTTCCCATCCACTATCAACTTATGAAATAAAAAAAACTTTTTACAAAAAAATGGAACCGACTTTTCCACAAAAAATCAAAAAAGTACAAAATAACTTTAATTTCGGAACTCGGTGTTTTTGGTTCCTTTATCATTTTTTGAACACCGACTTCCGAAATTAAAGTTATTTTGTACTTTTTTGATTTTTTGTGGAAAAGTCGGTTCCATTTTTTTGTAAAAAGTTTTTTATTTTTCACTTTTTAGTGGTACCTAAACCCCCTCCCCTCCCCACACCTAAACGAACCAATTACATTAGTGTAAAAAAAAACGCACTGCTCCAATGCAGAGTAAACTAAAAGGTCGTCAATGTAGACAATGTAGATATTTTTTTAGATTTTTGTTGATTTTTCAAAAACCCCTCGTTCGATTTTGATAAAATTTTCATGGGACCATTTGGGAAGTATACCCTTTCCAACAAAAAAATAATTTTTCAAATCGGTTGGCAAGCGACGGAGTTATGCGCGAACAAACATTAAAAAAAAAACATACAAACATCCGAATTGAGAACCTCCTCCTTTTTTAGAAGTCGGTTAAAAATACCCGTATATCATCTCTCCACCAGGATATTCCCGTATCCCAGTCTACGAAGGCGGGCGCGGCAACATAGTCACGGTGCTCTTCATCAAGGACCTGGCCTTCGTGGACCCTGACGACAACACGCCGCTGCGCACGCTGTGCCAGTACTACCAGAACCCCTGCAACTTTGTGTTCGAGGATGTCACGCTGGATGTTATGTTTAAGCAGTTTAAAGAAGGTAAGTGTCAATAGGAAACAAAATAATAATTTACAGAAAAAAAATGAATGAAAATGTTCGTCATGATTCGTTCACACGTTCACTCTGTCATTCAGTCACTAATAGCTCTATCATTCAATCACTCATCGTTTATTCACTCACTCATACTTCAATCTTTCAATCACTGAATATTCATTCACTCACTCGCATTGTACATTCACTCACTCGCATTGTACATTCACTCGCTCTCTCGTTTATTGTCCCTGATGGCAACACGCCCGCTATGCTCGTGACGGCAGTGCTACCAGTATCAACGCTAGTTGTTACGTAAATGCAATTTAAAGAAAGTACCTAAGTGTTAATATGATGCAACATAATTATTTGAAAACAAAAACTAATCATAAACACATCGTTCAACCATTCTTGCTCGCGTCATTAATTCATTAATCACTTTGTCTTTTATTAATTCAAGCACTTACTCTCGTCGTTCACTTATTCATTTAATCACAGCTATCGTTTACACGCGTATGATTTTTAAGACACGCTTATCTAACTTTGTGTTCGAAGATGTTACGCTCGCTGTAATGTTCAAGCATTTTAAAAGATGGTAAGTCTTCATAAGTCATCTACAAAGAAATAAAAGAAAAACATTCATCATTAATCGTTTACTCGGTCACTCATCACATCACCATGTATTGGACTCGTCGTAGTTGATGGCTGAAGAGTATTCTATTTTATTCTAAGACTGTCAGGATTGACACTCTTAGAATAGAATAGAATACTCTTTATTATGTACATCATATAAGTTACACAAAATATAGATGAAGAAAACACAGTAAATACATAATAGATAAATATATACAATAATTTATTATGAATCAAAATGCATAGACTTTAAAGTTTGTGTTTTTGTGCGTCAATTCTGGCAGAATAAACGTGTTTTCTTTCTTTTTATTTCATTTACCAGTTCATTCATCATCATTCGTTCATTTCATTCATCATCATTCATTCGCAGTGCTGCAGCATTCGCTTATTCCTTTATTCCATTGCTCTCATTCACTCACTAATTTGCTCAATATTGTCACTCATTCACTCGTTCGTTCTTGGACCCCCAAAGACAACACGCCGATGCGCTGTACCAGTATACGAGAACCCTTGCAACTTTTCAAGCTTATCTGCTTTTAAGTAGCATTTCAGGCAGGGCTACGAATGTTTTTGCATTTTTGTGGCCCTACCCAAATTTTCTTGTTTAAATTAAATAAAACTGAATACTTTATTGTCTTCCGTAGGCCACAAAGGCCACATGGCGTTCGTCCACCGCATCAACAACGAGGGAGAAGGCGATCCCTTCTACGAGACCATGGGGCTGGTCACTCTAGAAGACGTCATTGAGGAGATGATCCAGGCTGAGATCGTGGATGAAACTGACGTCTTCTGTAAGTATATACCATAACTAGCTTATGCCCGCGACTTCGTTCGCGTGGAGTTACATACAAATTGTTAACCCCTAAGGGGGTTTGAAAATTCGTCCCCTAAGGGGGTGAAAAATCACCCCCTTAGGGACGAATTTTCAAAAACCCTTCTTAGCGTATGCCTACGTCATAATACCTATCTACCTGCATGCCAAATTTCAGCCCGATCCGTTCAGTGGTTTGTGCTGTGCGTTGATAGATCACTATGTCAGTCAGTCAGTCCCTTTTGAGTTATATATATTTAGTTAGATTATGCTAGTATACAGAATAGGGATGTTGCCTGAGTAAAATATATAAGATTATGTTTAGTCCGTCAGTTAGGTTATAGAAAAATATTGGACACGTATTTTTTCCTTTATCAAATCTATAAAAACTGACGAAGATAAAAAGCATCAAAGATCAGGAGTGGGAGCGTTGACGTCACGGCCCGGTAAAAATTGTGACGTCACACGAGTTTTCAACGCACTGTATCGTCTTCATTTTTTGTTTATGTTAAAAAAGAAAAATCGTATCCAATATTTTTTGAAAATCTATCTGACGGACTAATCAGATTTTTTTAGTTAACTACCCTATAACTTCACCTCTCACCCGCACAGTATGTGTGCTAAATTAATGCATGAGAAGATTGACATATTTTCGTGCAATCTGAGTGAATTCGCGAAGTTTTGTTGAATTTTGTTAGTTATATTTAAATATTATAGTGTTATGTTCGATTTTAAATTATAAAAAAAAATACCTTTTTATAATTGAGGAGGTGAAGAACAAAACCTCACTTTTCCACTTTTTCTGATTTTGGAGAAAACAGTAAAATGTAAATAACTAACTGACTACAACATCTGCATTTTGTTTTAGTTGTGTCATTTAAAGTAGTGTTTCAGTCAATCTGATGTACCAAATGACTGATAAAAATTATAAGAATCTTAGGCAAGATTTTGAAATTAAATTTGGAAATGTGAGGTTTTGATTAAACATTTTTGGAAAAGTGTGGTTTTGATAAAGACTTCTGGAAAAGCGAGGTTATGATATTTACCAAAAAAAAGGTGTGGTTTTGAAAATGACTGAAAAGATAACCTTACTTTAAAAAAATATATTTTTGTTCTCATGACTGTACGAGCTTTGGCATATTCTTATTTTAATCACTTATTTTCTTATCTTTTCTTATTTTACTTTTTTTTTATTCTTATTTTTTTTTTTTTTTTTTTTTTTTATTCTTAATTTTTTTACTGGTTGCTGCACAATTTAAGCCTTATGACAAAATCACTCATCATTTTGATTATCACCAAATCTGTATCTAAATTCTTACTCGCGTTTCGATGATGGGACTTAGGGGCACCCCGACTTGGATAGATTTAGGTTAGAAGGAGATGGCGGGGTCTAGTGAGCGAGCGAAGCGAGCGAACACAGACCCCGCCATCTCCTTCGCGGTTATTTTTTTTTAAACCACTCAGAAGTAGGAGCCCCGCGAAGCGGGGCTCCGTCGACTGGTCTTCCGGCGACTAGGGCCATAGGACAGAGGGGAAAGCAGTTATTCACCTTTAAATCAGGTAAATAGTATCAAAAAAATACGCTATTTATTTACTGTATTTAATTTTGCACTCTGCCACTGCTGTTCTGTCTAGGCGCACTTTAAGGACCTGATAGGCTGCTCCAGCAGAAGTCATTTTGTCGGTGCCGGCTGTCGCTGAAAATCAGCGCTTAGACTCAGTCTCGTACAAGAGTCTTAGCATTATGCTGAGCGACAGCCGTTTTGCGCAAATGTGACGCATACCTTCCCAAGTTTTAACTATTATTTTTTTTTTTAGTTTTAAGCTGTACCTATTTTAAATTATTTGGTGTGCGTCATGCTTGGCGCAAATAAACAGTTTTTCTTTCTTTCTTTCTTTCTTTCTTCTTTCAAATATAACCTCAAAATGACATTTTTGAAAATTATTTTTAAAAAAACTATGCATTTCCTAAACTTCATTTTTACTGGGATGGGATCTCATCCCCTCCCTCCCCCCTACCCCCGCCTCAAAAGTACAAATTTTCACAACCGTTATTCTAAAGTCCTTCCCAAATTACAGTAAAAACCGCACTTTATCACTATTAGATAAACCATCGAATACAAAAAGTTATAATCCGAAAAACTTTGACAACTTGATAGTTTTGACAACTTGAAACGTCAATTAACTGAATAAATGTTGCCACACTTATGACAAATAAAACTACCATAAATTATTTAGCAAAAAGACTATGCATTAGAAGTTTAACACCTTTATTCTAAACTCAACGTTTTTACGTGGTTTTGATGAAGTCTCAGTGATACCATTGAATTTTACTCCAATAAAGTGAGCTTTTGAAAATAATCAAGGGAGACTGATTTTTTTAAGGTATAAAGTGTGGTTTTGTTCGAAACTCTCTATTTCAAATGAAAATTTATATAAGAAAAGAGGTGTTTTTGACAAGGTTTTACTTATTTGCTCTATTCAATTTAACATCATTTTGCACATCCACTAAAAAAAAACATTTTTATTTTAAACGGAAAAGTGAGGTTTTGTTCTTCACCTCCTCAATTATAAGACATAGATTTAATATTATAATTTACTTTATGGGATTTTGTGCGAAACTGATTTGATTCGGAGTTTGTTGATAAGTGATAAATAAACGTATATGACTCTGGAACTGCTGTTGTTCTGGGTCTTCTTATAGGGAACGTGCAGAAACTAAGGTGGCAGCACAGACGCGTCAATGTCAAGTATATTTTACTTATAAGTTTCCAGTTTGTAACGCTAGATGGCACAGTCTACTTCGTGCACGTTCCCCTAAACGTAGGGTGCAGGAAGTATAGGTGGCAGCACAGGCCAAATATTTACAACGTAAAAATTTCAGACTTGCAACACTAGATGGCATAGTCTACGCCGTGCACGTTCCCTATAGGAGTTAACCGTCGACACGAAGAAGAAGGAACAATATATAATTTTTTTGTCCAACAGTGGACAACCGCTCCAAGCGCCGACGGAATCGGCCCACGAACAAGCTTCAAGACTTCGCAGCGTTCGCGGAACGTCATGAAAACCAGCGCATACATATATCTCCTCAACTGACACTAGCGACCTTCCAGTTCTTAAGCACCAGTGAGTATTTCCTTCCTGATATCCCGCGGGAATGAGGTGAGAGCAGTGGCCGAGTGGTAAGCGGGTTCAAACCCAGCCAGGCGCATTACTTTGTGTAGTTAATTCTATCACCACTGCTCTCAAAACGGTGAAGGAAAACATCGTGAGGAAACCGGCATGTCCTAGAACCAAAAACTCGAAGACATGTGACATTCACCAACCCGCACTGGGCCCGCGTGCTGGATTACGGCCCATTCCCTCTCCTAGAGAGGAGGCCTGTGTCCCAGCAGTGGGAACGTTAAGAGGCTGATTATGCTTTATGCTATCCCGCGACGTTAGTATTTTATATAGAGTACCTGACATTCAAGACTCAGTAACTCGGTAACACGATTACTTTAAGACTGGTTGTCAAACTTTCTGACTTTTGACTAACAGTAACGACTGTCAAAGATCTACAAGTGACAACCGAGATCAATAGCTAACTTAACTCATGTACAAGCTGATTTTGCCGAAGAACGCTACATGCTGAGTTCTGGGCATTGAGATTGTTAAAAGGGTCTTTCTTCTTTTTTTGCGACAATGAATTGGTGTTTCTCAGTTTTTCGAGTTTTTCAAGTGACATTATTTTGATTTCAGTGTCAGATATTTCTTTTCGTATGCATTTAGTTTTCATTTGGATCATTAAATCTTTGTTTTCATGCCCATAATGTTGTTTATTTTATGGTGATTGTCGTGAAAACACTGTGACAGAGTGGTTCTTTTTTGGTAGAACATAACTGTGAATTACTACTCTGTCACGGTATTAAATGGAAAATTAACACACGCAAAAAACAAAATTGGTTACAGAAAGGTAAAGATTACTTAGTATTAAAAGGTATAAAGCGATGAGGATATAAATTCAAACAATAAAAACATAATAATTCATACTCTAATGTAACACAAAATGAGGTGAGAGACTGACCATTGTCGCAAAAAAAGAAGAACGACCCAAAAACAGTTGAATATTAGCTATTAAAAATCCTCCTCGCACAGGTGTGGACGCGTTCCGCCCAGACACAGTATCAGAGACAGTCCTGCGTCGCCTGCTGAAGCAAGATGTCATCCACCACATCAAGCTCAAAGGCAAGACTAAGAAGGATCCCAGCACCTATGTCTTCCAGCAGGGGAAACCGGTAAGATGTAGATACTTCTAGAAGTAGACGATAGGCCGCCAGGGCCTGGACAGTATCATAGTATAAATTCAAGTTCTTAAAACGCAACAGACAGATGTGTTGCTGGGCAGTTTGTTGCGCCTCTTCTTCTTCCCAGCTAAAACACTAGGAAGTGGTGACGGGTGGGCGTTTTGGGGGACTGTCTTTATGTAAAATTTGACGTTCAAAAAGTGCTGTCTCTCAGCCTAGTTTGAATAAATGACTTTTGATTTTGAGAGACAGTCCTGCGTCGGTTGCTGAAACAGGATGTTTTAAATAAGAAAGAAAACTCGTTTATTCCGCCAGAAATGACACTGTGTCAGGACCGGACATTAACTAGCACATGTCTCTGGTCACGCCACACACAAAACAGAACACAGTCAATTTTTTGTCTATGGTACGACAACTGGTACCGACAGACAGTGACAACATAACAAAATAAACAATGCAATTAAAAGTAGACTTTTTTTTGGATGGGTAATCATCAAAAGACTTCTCCCGCTCTGGGCGGAGCGGAAGGGAGTGTCAGACTCTTACTGACTAAAACTCACCCGTGATCCTTCTTGTGCCCGCCGCGTTCCAGAGCCGCGGTGACTCTTTCGAACAAATTCCTGCACCCTAGCAGGCACTGACCCTATGGGGCCCCGTCTTCTTTGCTGACATCTCTTTGAGGGTTCCCTATCCATTAGCATAAAATTTCAAGACCTAATATAACTTAGCATAATGTTGTTTGGCATAATAATTTTTCGCATAATATAATTACGCATAACAGCTCATGCATAATTTTTTTAAGTATTATGTCTGTAACCATAATAATGATTAGGCATAATATTTTAAAGCATAAACTTATTAAGCATAAAGTTCTAAAGCATAACTTTTTTAAGCATAAAGTTTTAAAGCATAACTAGCATTGCAAGCATACAGCATGCAAGCAAGCATGCAGCATGCAAGCAAGCATGCAGCATGCAAGCAAGCATGCAAGCAAGCATGCAGCATGCAAGCAAGCATGCAGCATGCAAGCAAACATGCAACATGCAAGCAAGCAAACATGCAACATGCAAGCAAGCAAGCAGCACGCAGCAGGCAGGGTTTCTGTGACGGCTCCGGCGCTGCGACCCTCCGGCGGCCCCACGCGTGCTAATCGTCGCAGACGGCTTTCGCTCACCACCGCAGCTTCGGCTTGTTGCAGCCTCAGCCGCGGCGGCTCGCTCGCAGCCGCCTGCTCCTCAGCCCGCGGGCCGCCTCGTCCCTACGCGCCTACGCGATTTTAATTAACACTCTAGGGGTATGACAAACAAGACTACGTGAAGTCGGTTTTGCAGCAATTCGGTTCTGTGACTAACTTTTGTTGCACAGCATATAAATTTTTTAACCAACAGTATTATTTGATTGTTACAGGTACTAGTTATGCTAAAAGTCTTTAGGCCTACTAACATTATGCTAATAGTCATTAGGCCTACTAACGTTATGCGAATCAAATTTATGCGAAAACAAATTAGTCTTTAACATGATTATGCCAACATAAAATGTATGCCTAAAAAATTATGCCAAAACAAATTGTGCCAAAATCGTTATGCCAAAGTATATTAGGACAAAAAACATAATGTGAAAAGAAGGGATCCCCTCTTTGAGGCGCGCGTGGAATACGACGCGCCGGCGACCCTGGGTGGTTCGCCATCCGCAGGCCCGCGCCTACGTTGGCCGACAATCGCCCTGCGTTTCCCGACGCCCGGGGCGTCTTCTTCTGTTGCGGCGGCTGGAGCGTGAGGTTTCCCTCTCGCGCACGCAATTAAATGTAGACTGTGAACTTACTTTCTACTCGAAAATATAGCCTCGCCAGGGTTTGATAGAGTCACCACGTGTCTGGAACGCGGCGGGCATCAGGAGGAACACGGATGGATTTTAGTCAGTAAGAGTCTGACAGTCCCTTCCGCAGTCGACTCGAAATGCTGTCCCATCTGACTATGCCAGTGGCTGAAATACATAGGTCAGGACTTCAGGAGGACTTAAGTACTGATAATATCAGATAACTTGTGCTCTTTACAGGTGGACTACTTCGTGCTGATCCTGGAGGGGCGTGTAGAAGTAACAGTGGGGCGCGAGAACCTGGTGTTCGAGGCAGGGCCCTTCACCTACTTCGGCGTGCAGGCGCTCACGCAGAACGTGGGACTCGGTGAGTAGATCCTCGTGGTGGCAGGTAGACTACTTCGTGCTGATCCTGGAGGGGCGTGTAGAAGTAACAGTGGGGCGCGAGAACCTGGTGTTCGAGGCAGGGCCCTTCACCTACTTCGGCGTGCAGGCGCTCACGCAGAACGTGGGACTCGGTGAGTAGATCCTCGTGGTGGCAGGTAGACTACTTCGTGCTGATCCTGGAGGGGCGTGTAGAAGTAACAGTGGGGCGCGAGAACCTGGTGTTCGAGGCAGGGCCCTTCACCTACTTCGGCGTGCAGGCGCTCACGCAGAACGTGGGACTCGGTGAGTAGATCCTCGTGGTGGCAGGTAGACTACTTCGTGCTGATCCTGGAGGGGCGTGTAGAAGTAACAGTGGGGCGCGAGAACCTGGTGTTCGAGGCAGGGCCCTTCACCTACTTCGGCGTGCAGGCGCTCACGCAGAACGTGGGACTCGGTGAGTAGATCCTCGTGGTGGCAGGTAGACTACTTCGTGCTGATCCTGGAGGGGCGTGTAGAAGTAACAGTGGGGCGCGAGAACCTGGTGTTCGAGGCAGGGCCCTTCACCTACTTCGGCGTGCAGGCGCTCACGCAGAACGTGGGACTCGGTGAGTAGATCCTCGTGGTGGCAGGTAGACTACTTCGTGCTGATCCTGGAGGGGCGTGTAGAAGTAACAGTGGGGCGCGAGAACCTGGTGTTCGAGGCAGGGCCCTTCACCTACTTCGGCGTGCAGGCGCTCACGCAGAACGTGGGACTCGGTGAGTAGATCCTCGTGGTGGCAGGTAGACTACTTCGTGCTGATCCTGGAGGGGCGTGTAGAAGTAACAGTGGGGCGCGAGAACCTGGTGTTCGAGGCAGGGCCCTTCACCTACTTCGGCGTGCAGGCGCTCACGCAGAACGTGGGACTCGGTGAGTAGATCCTCGTGGTGGCAGGTAGACTACTTCGTGCTGATCCTGGAGGGGCACTTAACGGCCTTACTGAAACAAACGTTTTGACTTCTGATGATGACAAATTCTTTGTGTCTTTTGTGGCAGCTGAATCCCCAACGCCATCAGCGGTGGGCTCTCTACAGAACATCAACATGGACTCGATGCTGCGCCACACCTTTGTACCAGACTACTCTGTGAGGGCCATCACAGAGCTCTTCTATCTGACTGTTAAGCGGTGAGTGCTTTTTCGTATTCGCCTAACGTTTGTGTATCCTATTACCTCATTAACATTTTAGAAGAAAAAGTACACTGCGGGCGTACCATAAGGTGTTAAAACGTGAGTCTTCAGAGCGAGAAACAGGGATAGAGTTATACACCCTATATAGCTCCATCCCTTTTTCTCGCTCGGAAGACTCACGTTTTTAGACGTCATGGTAAACCCGCAGATCAATAAAAAAAATAACAACCGACTTCTCAACGAATATAATACGAAAGGTATAAAATGCAGTGGCGTTACACGAGTTTTCAACGCACTGTATCGTCTTCGTGTTTTATTTACGTGAAGAAAAGAAAAAATACGTGTCCAATATTTTTAACCGAGTTCCAAAAAAGGAGGTTCTCAAGTCGACTGTATTTTTATGTGTGTGGTTACCTCATAACTTTTGACTGGGTGTACCGATTTTGATGATTCTTTTTGTATTCGAAAACTGGTATTTGTCGTGTGGACACATTTAATTTGAGTGAGATCTGACGACTAGTATTTGAGTTATCCCTAATAATGTGTGGCATCGACTACATTGATGATGTTCTCCTTCTCTCATTATCGTTGTAAAATGAAAAAACAAACTGTGTACGATGGTTTGGAAGAGCTTCTCAGAATTTCGAGGTGGTCCCTTTCTAGTTTGGTGAAGATCTGATGAAGAACAGAGATAGGAAACGGAACTCTTCAATAAATGATAGCAAATCTGTCGGGATAGCTGAAATTGCATTTTTGTTTATTATTTACACCAATTTATACCACGTACGCTGCGATGGGTATGTTTAGCTGGGACTGAACTACTAAAAAGTGAAAAATATTTTTTTTTTACAAAAAATATAACCGACTTCTAAACAAAAAAAAAACAAAGTACAAAATAACTTTAATTTCGGAAGTCGGTGTGTTCATAAACAAAAAAGCAACCAAAAACGCCGAGTTCCAAAAACCGCACCTTTAGTTCGGTTTATGGCCCTAAGCACGATGTAATAAGGTTCACTTTACGACGAAGTGTTTTGAAATAACATTTTCTTTCACATTTCAGCTCTCTACATTTAGCTGCTAAGCGTGCGACTTTGATGGAAAAAGGCGCACTATCCAAAGGAGCCACCAACGAACAATTCGACACGGAAGTTGATAAGGTAACGATATTGTTTAGTATACGGTATAACCAGCTTTTTAACGTTCCCACTGCTGGGACACAGGCCTCCTCTCTAGGAGAGGGAATGGGCCGTAATCCAGCACGCGGGCCCAGTGCGGGTTGCTGAATGTCACATGTCTTCGAAGTTTTGGTTCTAGGACATGCCGGTTTCCTCACGATGTTCCTCACTTTTACTATGGGACCAAACCTAAAATCGCGATTAAAAAGTCAGCTGTTCCTTACACTTTGATGAGTTATACGAACGTAAATGTAGGGAACAGCTGATTTTTTTCGCGATTATAGGTTTGGTCCCACAGTAAAAGTTGTTCATAATGATGAGTACAATGACCTCTTAAGGGGTTGTTGGTGTTTTTCAAATAACCCTGTATATACTCAAAGGAAAATAGTCTAAAATCCTCCTAATTACAAAATGGCATCAAAAAACTCGTCCGCATCGCTATCGACTGGGAGTGAACCCAATAGACTGGCGCCATTGCCACGTTGTATGGCAATGCTTATCCTCTGTCCGAAGTAAAAGCCAGCGCTTGGGTCACGCGAAGTGTCAACCAAACGTTTAGCAAGTTCTTGTGAGTTAGGGGCCATTCATTTATTACGTAATACGACTTAGGGGGGTCGACCATGTCTTGTTTTTTCTTACAAAGGGGTGGGAGGGAATCTCAATAGTTCTTACGTAAGATCACAAAAATGCGCTAAGTTAAGAGCGTATACGCCGTAACGGATTTCATACAAATTTTCAAGTCCTTATTTTCCGAAATGACTAAACCGATTTTAATGAAACTTTACACACATTATCAGAGTACATAGGTCTAAAAAGTTAGTTGAAAACATTTTCGAAATGCCGAAAAGCTTCTTTGCACTAGAAATAGCAAATAAAGACTGATCATAACGTATATATTTTTGGAAAATACTCATCATTTGGGTTTAGCTCACCAAATGTTTTATGGCCCGTAGAAATGGGTCATTTTCCATACAAACATAAATTTCCAGTTATCTTTTTTTAAATAAGACATTTCGAAAAAATTTGGTCAAAAACTAGCGAAAATAGTCTTAAGTAATAAATGTATGGCGCCTTATCGGCCTATATTCCTATCCTAACCCATCATATCCTTTCCAGCATCTATGTAACTCGAGCAAGTCAAGTGGAAACCTCCCATTGTCTCTAATTTCTAAGAAAATCCTCGGAAAATCTGCAAGCACAGCCTCTACTAGGAACACAGATGATTTAGGATCTACTTCCACAAACAATAAGGTTCAATTTTCACTGTTATAACTATGGTAATCAGGGATAATGTAGAGTTGTAATAGTGAAAGATTTTTTTAAATAGGTTCTGTAGTTCTTGAGTTAGTAAGTTAATTAAACATAACACTTTGACACGTCCAATATTTTTGCTCATTTTAAACTAGATGAGGCCGGTGTTTCCTAGCCGACTACCCTGAGAAGAAACACCGAAACAAACTCAGAGGTCAAAGTCTCTTTTAAAGTACATACATTCCGTACTGGTCAAATCATATGAAGAGTCCACTGCAATAACGATAAATGTTACCTTGTTTTGAGATAATTGCGTTTCAATTGTATTAATGGGAATAGGAAAGTCGTGTTTAAAGGTATGAATATAATACACTAGCTGCTGCCCGCGACTTCGTCCCCGTAGAATCCCCGATTTTAAAACATTCTTTATCGCTGCTCCGCTCCTATTGGCTTAAGCGTGATGATATATAGCCTAAAGCCTTCCTCCATAAATGGTCTATTCAACCCAAAAAAAAAAAAACAATTCGAACCAGTAGTTCCTGAGATTAGCGCGTTCAAACAAACAAACAAACTCTTCAGCTTTATAATATTAGTATAGATTAAGGTTACAGCACATTTTGATTATTGATATTATGTTGTTTCTTTACTCAAGATTTATGTAAGAACTAAGTTAAAAATATATTACCTATTTAAAGTTTAGAAAAACCAGAACTTTATTGAGTACTTTTTATCTAATAAGCGTGAACTGTGTAAAATATCGGGATTGTAAGTAATATTGCTAAGTTGGTTAACGAGATTACCAACTATACAGATATCCAGTAACTGAATGACGTGCTTACTTATAATTTTTACAAAAATGGACTTTTATCATTATTGCAGTGGACCCTTCATATGAGAACCATGTGGGTTAATGTCTGAGGTGGCCTTTTGAGGAAAGTGCCACACAGATTTGAGTGGACCTGTCCAGACAGTGCAAGCATTTGTCAGTGTCTATTATTCGTAAGAAACATACAAAAATAAAATTGATTGAGTCAGGCGTTACTTTGCGGAAATCCATTTTAAATTTGAAAATGAAAACAATGTATCTAGTTTTAATTTCCGCGAAACACGGAAACGGGCACGGGCACGGTTTTTTCGGTCAGCGAGTCAACACGTCCCCTGAGGATGCCTCGTGGAGAGGCGAAACACGTGTCGGTAATGGTGTTGGGTTTTGCTTTGCCTTCCTGCATGTGCATAAAATCCTTGCATTTGCCTTGTAATCTTGCATGTGCATAATATAGCGGGCGGGAGGGAGGTGCATACCTGCAACCCACTTATATTGGCGGAAATTAAAACTAGATATATTGTTTTCATTTTCAAATACAAAAATAAAAATATTTCAGAATGTACAACAACCTCCAAGAGTCAACATAATAGAACTGATGCAAATACCACAAAGCTATCCATCATCAGAACGATTCGAAGAATGTCTGACAAAGCCCAACCAACACTGGTCACATTCAGACCCTTCAAAGACCAACCTTGGCGTATCAACTAAATCCTATAACGAATTACCAAAAACTGGTCCGTCGATATCTTACGCCAATGCTTGTGACTCGGCCAAATATTGGGCCAACTTCGAGAAGTATGGCAAAGCTAATTGTGAGAATTTGAACAAAGATTTGGACCCCAAAGATTGTGCTGAGTGCGTCAAGAATAATTATTGGTTCAAGGAGTCTGGTTTGAATCTTACTGCTGACGATGAGAGGATGTTTGGTTAGTTTTTTTTTTCAATTTATTTAACAACTAGCTTCTGTCCGCGACTTCGTCCCCGTGGAATCCCCGATTTTAAGACATTCTCTATCGCTGCTCCGCTCCTGTTGGCTTAAGCGTAATGATATATAGCCTAGAGCCTTCCTCGATAAATGGTCTATTCAACCCAAAAAGATTTTTTCAATTCGAACCAGTAGTTCGTGAGATTAGCGCGTTCAAACAAACAAACAAACTCTTCAGCTTTATAATATTAGTATAGATTGTAGTACTAACAGCGCCCCGCGGTTTTACCCGCGTAGTTCCCGTTCCCGTGGGAATATAGGGATAAAATATAGCCTATGTTACTCAGGGTGAATGTAGCTTTCTAGTGGTGAAAGAATTGTTTGAAATCGATCCAGTAGTTTTTGAGTTTATTCGTTACATACAAAAATATGAATCTTTCCTCTTTATAATATTAGTATAGACTAGCAGCGCCCCGCGGTTTCACCCTCGTAGTTCCCGTTACCGTGGGAATACGGGGATAAAATATAGCCTATGTTACTCAAGGTGAATGTAGCTTTCTAGTGGTGAAAGAATTTTTGAAATCGATCCAGTAGTTTCTGAGTTTATTAGTTACATACAAAAATATGAATCTTTCCTCTTTATAATATTAATATATGTAGATATAGATAGACAATTATCTCCGTATTATCAGCTGGTATGGAGTTTTTTTTTTTTTTAAACCGGGAGAGGCAATTAGTTTTAACCGGTCATTACATGACTCCTCCTGACCTGGGATGATAGGGTAAATTCCTAGCAGGCCTGCGGATGGCTCACTATGGGTGGCTCGCCGTCCGATAGCAACCAGGCCCGAGTCGACGGCGCCGAGTGTTCCACGCGCGCCTCAAAGAGCTGTCAGCACAGAAGACGGGGCCCCATAGGGTCAGTGCCTGCTAGGGTTGCAAAATTTGTTCGAAGACGGGGCCCCATAGGGTCAGTGCCTGCTAGGGTTGCGGAATTTGTTCGAAGACGGGGCCCCATAGGGCCAGTGCCTGCTAGGGTTGCGGAATTTGTTCTAAGACGGGGCCCCATAGGGCCAGTGCCTGCTAGGGTTGCGGAATTTGTTCGAAGACGGGGCCCCATAGGGCCAGTGCCTGCTAGGGTTGCGGAATTTGTTCGAAGACGGGGCCCCATAGGGCCAGTGCCTGCTAGGGTTGCGGAATTTGTTCTAAGACGGGGCCCCATAGGGCCAGTGCCTGCTAGGGTTGCGGAATTTGTTCTAAGACGGGGCCCCAAAGGGCACTAGAAGGATCACGGGTGGGTTTTAGTCAGTAAGAGTCTGACACTCCCTTCCGCTCCGCCCAGAGCGGGAGAATTCATTTGAAGAATTCCCATCCAGAAAACACTTAATACTTAGCAAAGATGTAGTCGAAGACCACGCTTGCAACTTACTAAAACCTCTCCCATATTTTAGAACCCGAACAACCAAAGAAAAGAAAGACAACCACATTCCATACTGATTCCTCTCTCCTCATAATCCACGATCCTAACCCAGTTCAGCCAGAAAGCAACCGAGATACCAACCAACTCAACCGGGAAACCAACCAGGATATAGAGCCAAATGAGCTTCACTCGGAACATGTAGGCAGTAGGATCGAAAGCGAACAGCTGGTGCTGCTGCATCTGGCTAGGATCATCGACTTGCTGGAGAGCAGACGGAGCTGACGGTACTGGAGTCAGTTTTGTAGATTTCTTTTTGGGTAAAATAGTGGTATTTTGCTGTAGATAGACTGAATAATGAGAGTAGTTATTGTTGAATTTTCGATGTTAAGCAACACTCGCTGATTGATTGGTTTTTGGATGGGTGAACATGCATGGGTATAATTTTGGTAGATTTTTTGCGTAAACTAGTGTGGTATAACAGCAGCAGGACTTGATCATCAAGGAGCTTAATTTGTGGATGGGTGACCAATATTCCTTGAACGCCATCTTCCAGGTTAAGTAAATCTTATCGAAGTCGGTTATTTGATCGTAACGGATGAATGGGGTAACCTCGGGTGTGGATGAATGGGGTAACCTCGGGTCCGGATGAATGGGGGGTGACGGACGTCCCCAAGTCCGCCGCCCCTGGACCCAGTTAGGGGGGCTGGAAGAGGGCAGCGTACGCCCTCCTCCGATTCCCTGCACCTGCTGCGGGCGGGGAGGGAGGTGGAGATCTCCCTTTCCCTTTCCGCAGCCTCCTTCTGCGAGATAACTGTTCCGCAGAACGAGACCACCGCGTGCCAGGACTCCTCGCCGCCGACCATAGATCGGACTACGGCCGGCAGCGAGAGCTCACTGCCTACCACAGTGATGAGGTCACGGCGCGGCTCCTCCCAAGCGGCATACTCTGCCAGCGTATGCCGCGCCGTGTCCTGACAGGAGAAACGATTGCCAAAGCCAAGTTGTGACTTGCGGACGGCTCACGATGGGTGGCTCGCCGTCCGATAGCAACCAGGCCCGAGTCGACGGCGCCGAGTGTTCCACGCGCGCCTCGAAGAGCCTTCAGCAACGAAGATGGGCCCCATAGGGTCAGTGCCTGCTAGGGTGCTGGAATTTATTCGAAAGAGTCACCGCGGCCCTGGAACACGGCGGGCACTAGAAGGATCACGGGTGGGTTTTAGTCAGTAAGAGTCTGACACTCCCTTCCGCTCCGCCCAGAGCGGGAGATGATTTCCCGTCCATAAAAAATACCATTCGTTTAGTCAGAAGTATTATATAATAGAATACTCTTTATTATGTACACCATATAAGTTACAAAAAATATAGATGAAGAAAACATTACATAGGGCGACACAATGGGCGGCCTTATCGCTAAAAGCGAACTTTTCAAGACAACCTTTGGATGGATTTTAAAGAGAAAAGGAAATTTATTAATGTATTATAGTTTTTCAGAAATTCTTACTGTAGATATGTAATTAGATCTCAGTCGGTATCTTTCGTGAAACGTTTTTAGCAAAAAGTTGTTGAAAAATGTTGTTTAGCGATTGATATGAGAATATAGTTTAGTTGTTTGATATCGTAAATAAACATGTATTTTCTTCTTTTTGCAGTTATTGCAGTCAGTGGACGAAGATATAAGTATCAGCGGTGAACACAAGACTCCTTCACGCCAGGTAAGTAATACAGTGTCTATGCCATCGGAAAATTGCAAAACGTCGTAAGATTGTAAAATGTCGCTTGTCAACTATTTTTTCTTAAGACACGGATATATTGGAAACTATTGAATTTGGATGGAATTTATTATATAATATGTCTTCGGAAAATAGTAAACTTCGTAAGATTATAAACTTCCGCGATGTTTGCTGAAGCGCGTATCTACAAATGGCTGTTTACACTACTGCCCAATAAAAGGAGTGTTATGTTTTCAGAGTGTGTATGTATGTATGTGAATTTCTTTATTCCACCATAACTTCTTAATCAGATCTACCGATATCAGTGTATGCGGTATAGTTACGGCCGAACCCAATAACCTAAACCTATACTGGAGATAGAAAAACAAATGAAACAACAGAAAAATTATATAGGTTTTCTGTTGTTTCATTTGTTTTTCTATCTCCAGTATGTGATAAATCGGTTATTGGGTTCAGCCGTTAGAAGCGTTGAGATATCCCGGGTAACATAGGCGGATAACATGAAAATTTTAAAAATAATATAAAGGGGAATTGTTCACAAATAAATAAAACCAAAATATTTTGTTTTCATGAAAATTAGACTACATATACTGTCAACGTCTAAAGCTTGCAAAAAAAAAGTATAAAAAAAAAATATTTTTTTTGTGTTACCTCAACTTTGTACTGACAATGAGTGTACCGATGTTGATGTTTTTTTTTTGTATCCGAAAGCTGGTGCTTGTAGTGTGGTCCCATTTAAACCATCGTACTTACACTCTTTTATTTTTATTATACATACTTTGGTACTTTAAGATTGAGTTTTTTTGTTTTTAATTTTAAAGGCAACTTAGGTTTTTGTGTCTACGTGGATAAAGAAAAAAATACGTGTCCAATATTTTTTGAAAATGTATCTAACGGACTAATTTATTTATTTATTTTATTTGGCACTTCAACAATGAGTACACTATTACAATACAAGAAAGCATTCCAGACTTAAGTTTAAGTGCCTCATCACTTAAAGAAGAGCACTACATGCACTAACTTTACGCATACAACGCTATTGTAATGATGAAAAAACAATAATGAAAAATTACAGTGAACTATTTAAAAAACTAGAAATAAGGAGAGTATACAGTATCAGTTAACAACAATCATTTTGTGAAACACTATTTAAGATTCTTTTTATAGTAGGTACAGATGTAAGAAATAAATCAATGTCTTCATAGATGTCTTAATTAGATTGTTTTAGTCAACTACCCTATTATGGAGTTTATAAAATAGTTCGAAGTCATTTGATGATTTGGATGGAAATCATAAAATGATTTCTCCCGCAAAAATAAAATTAGTTGTGGTCGATGCAGGATGACAATTTTCTAGGAGCACTCATTTTGAAACAACAACAAAGCAACTCATTTTGGCTGGCAGAAACTGGATGCGAGAAGCCGAAAATAGATCTAAGTGGCGTGCAATTGGAGAGGCCTATGTCCAGCAGTGGACTGCAATAGGCTGTTGATGATGATGATGACTCATTTTGTATATAATAATAATAATAATAAATATCTTGGGACAACTCACACACGGCTATCTGATCCCAAGCTAAGCAGAGCTTGTGTTATGGTAACCAGACAACTGATATACATACTTATATAATTTATAAATACATACATATTATAGATAAATCACACCCAGACACAGAACAAACAATCATGCTCATCACACAAAGTTTGTCCTGGGTGGGAATCGAACCCACGACCTCCGGCTTAGCAGTCAGGGCCGCTAACCACTAGACCAACAGGCCCGTAATATGAGTAATATGTAGTCTGTCCGTCTGTCCCAGGTATCCCCGCACCCGCCGCCGGTGTCGGCGTCGCCGCACACGCGCTCGTCGTTCACGTCGCGCACGTCGCCCGAGGGCCGCAACGGCGACGCGTTCGCGCGCGCCGACGAGCAGGAGAAGCTGCTCAAATAACATCAGCACCTCGCCGTGCCCAAGTACAGCTGAGCCGGCGCCGCTACACGACTCTAAGGTGTAGGTCATAAGTAGTGCATCTGACGACGTTTTTCAACAGTAACAGACGACGTTTTTCAACAGTAACTAACGACGTTTTTCAGCAGTAACAGACGACGTTTTTCAACAGTAATAAACGACGTTTTTCAACAGTAACTAACGACGTTTTTCAACAGTAACAGACGACGTTTTTCAACAGTAACTAACGACGTTTTTCAACAGTAATAAACGACGTTTTTCAACACTCTCAGATGACGTTTTTCAACAGTAAAAAATGTCGTTTTTCAACAGTAAAAAACGACGTTCTTCAACAGTATAAAATTACGTTTTTCAACAGTTACAAACGACGTTTTTCAACACTAACAGACGACGTTTTTCAACAGCAACAAACGACGTTTTTCATCATTAACAAACGCGGTTATTCAACACTAACAGACGACGTTTTTGAACAGTAACAAACGACGTTTTTCAACATTAACAAACGACGTTTTTCAGCAGTAACAATCGACGATTTTTAACAATAACAAATGACGTTTTTGTACACTGAATGTGTTGGAAAAAGTCGTTTGATACCCGTAGGCTTACGTCCACGTCTAGATAAACTTTTAAGAGGACATACAATCTAAACTAAAAAGTAACACAAAAAAAAGAATATACAAGTTGTGTGATGAAAAACGTCATCGTCACTACAAAATATAAATAAAATGTTATAGCCATACATACTTTTCGCATCGCTTTTAGGCATGCAATGAAGTTTATTTCGCATTAGTGCGGAAAAGTGCATCGGCCAGCTCAATCGTGAGCTTTGCTGGAAATAAATCTAAAACCTTCATTGCATGCCTTAATCCGGTGAGGACCCCGTTATTGAATGTGTTGAGAAATATATTTATGTGTGATTCTAATAGACGACAATTACAATAAGAAAAACCTGTAAACTATAAAATTAAATATGGTCATTAGCAGTGGTCGGAGTAGGTAGATTGATTTGGGATCAATAACCTGAAACGTAGATGTTAATATGGACATGCCTCCGAGAATCTTAGAGTTTCCCGAAATATCAAAATTGTTAAGAACATGTAGAATATGTAGGATGATGACATCAACACTCGCTATTTCACGTGGCTACGCCCGCGTGCATTTCGAAAGAGTAGAGTTATAGTTATTCTCGCCATATTAATAAAATTTTCTATTAGCTTTTTAAAAAAGAAATTTATTGCATACGAGTATGTTATGGTTTAAAAATCCATACAGTCAAAAATACTTATTAAATCCCGTAAACACTGAAATAAAATCCCGAGAAAAAGGCTTATCCATATTATGATTTCTATGACAGTTCGTGATACAAGTGTATAAAATCAATCTACCTATTCCGACCACTGGTCATCAGACAAGTTGAAAAAGAAAATTAAAAACATTGTCTTAAAAAGTATACCTCCCTAGATTATACTTAATAAAATATTTAATTTTAAAATGAACTGATTCTTCGGCTGTTTAATTAATCCCCGTTTTCTGGAAAAAATATATATATCGATGTGTTACAAATTCTTAAATTAAACCATTGACAGGCACTTTTGAATTGGTTATTTTATTAATCATAAAAATCATAATTCTATTTTTTCCGTTCGTTGGATTAAAAAAAAAATATTCGACTTGTATTTTTTTGTCATTTCAAATCGTTAAAAAACATATAAAGATAAAGCGCATCAAAGTTCTAGAGTGGGGGCTGGTGACGTCACGTCGCTGGTAAAAATAGTATCACGTAGTGACGTCACGCGAGTTTTCAGTGCACTGAATCGTCTTCATTTTTTGTTCATGTGAAAATAGAAAAAATACGTATACAATATTTTTTGTAAATCTACCAGATGGGCTACTTAGGTTTTTTCAGTAAAATACCCTATTTTTTACATTGATTTTTCGATATATGTATTTCTAATCCCAGGAACTGGATTTAAGTCCCATAGTTATATTTTATAGAAGCTAGATACTCAAGATATATAATTAGAAAATTAGTTGCCTTAAACAATAAAACAGTCGATTGATCAGTTTAGAAAAAAAAAACAAAATCGTTTTAAAATAAAAAATGATATACACGTTGAAAAAAAGTATGCAACAAAAAAAAGCACTATATAGTTTAGAACCTACACTGTCCAGTATTATTAGTAAAAATATATACAGTATGTTAAATAACAGAGGGCCTTCCCTTAAACTCGTCAATCTATCCGAATCCGAATTAAAAATATAGTTAATTGACAATAAATTCGAAACATCCTGTTTAAAATCAAAATAGTAGCGCGGAATAGTGCTCGTAGTAGCAATGCCCAAACCGTCAGGTACGCGTGTAGATGTTTCTTTAACGTATCAATTTAACATTTATGGTGAATATTTTAATATAATAAAAAAAAACATTGTTTTGGAATGGTAATATTTTTTTAATTATATATGGATGCTATACTATTACGGTTTAACGGGAACGCCCTCTGTTAGTTAACATACTGTATATTATATATATTAAATTTAAAATAGGAAATTACTGAAATATTAAAACGATATACAAGTCAAAGAGTCAATCTATGAAGCTGTCTGCCTTAACTATGTTGGGTTAGGCTTCTAGTCTGATCGGATGCAGCTGAGAACCAGTATTTTACATTTACTGACAGTCTATCTCCCCTCCAGAACCCAGTAACTGAGTAACACGGTGTTAATCCAAACAAGAGTGGCGGGTGACCAGGGTTGCGGAATTAGTTCGAAAGAGTCACCTTGCCCTGGAACGCCGCGGGCACTAGGAGGAACACGGGTGGGTTTTTAGTAAGAGTCTGACACTCCCTTCTGCTCCACCCAGAGCGGGAGAAGCCATTTGATGATTTCCCATCCAGAAAAAAAAGACAAGAGTGGTCTCTTATGGCCGAACCCAATAACCGATCTATCACATACTGGAGATAGAAAAACAAATGAAACAACAGAAAACCTATATAATTTTTCTGTTGTTTCATTTGTTTTTCTATCTCCAGTATGTGGTAGATCGGTTATTGGTTTCGGCCGTTAGACACCTGAGTCTTATCTTCTGATTACTGACTACCTGTATCGACTTTCAAAGATGCTTAACGTGCTTTTCGAAGCACGGAGAAGTTACGGTATGTAAGAGTGCAATTCAATTCTTTACATTTTTTATCTACATTAAAATTATAAAGAGGAAATATTTTTTTGTTTATTTGTCTGCACCGAATAAGCTCCGAAACTACTGGACCGATTTTAACCCTTTTTTTCACCAATGGAAAGCTGCATTATCAGCCAGTAACATAGGCTATATTTTATCCCCATATTCCCGCGGGAACGGGAACTACACGGGTGGAACCACGGGGCAATGATAATGTTACTTTAGTCTGGTGCCCGCTTATCTATATATATAAACAAAAGCTATGTATAAACAAAAGTTTCTCTGGTGCATTATCTACTTATCCCATTTCTATTTTAGAAGAAAACTTTAGTTTTAGTACCTCTTTTTAATTAAGTTAGGATAAATTGTAGAATTTGTTGTGCTGCTTTGTTTTATGTTTAAGAGATTTCGTTCATAAGTACACGAACAATGTTTTCAGATACTTAATTTGTACAGTATTATTGCATATTAAAAACTTTTACTCCTCTCGGTATTGTATACTTTCTTTTCTTTTTATAAACACTTTGTGCCACACTAGGAATTTCTCCTGTATCGTGGGTGCGTTTACAAACATAAACTCACATACACAAACAACCAAACCCGGAACAACTATCTATGTCATACAAATATTTGTTCCGTGCGGGAATCGAACCCACAACACGCAGTGCAGCAGCCAACGCTCAACCACTGCGACAACCGTTGTTATATTTAAAAAAAAAAAAAAATTGATTGAGTCAGGCGTTACTTTGCGGAAATCCATTTTAGATTTGAAAATGAAAACAATATATCTAGTACATAACATACAACAACAACATACAACATAAGCTACATTTTAACCCCGTGTTCCCACGGGAACGGGAACTATGCGGGTGAAACCGCAGGGCGCTGCTAGTATTATATTAACAATAGCGTCTCTAGTCGTTACCTTCCGTAGTCAGAGAAATTCTGAAGGAAAGCAAAAATGGTTCTTTAACTCTTGTACTTATATTTAGTTTTTATTTAATATGACAATAAGGCCTATAATGTACTTAAATAGTTATTACAGAGTAAAACAATAGAAACATTATGTTTTATTTTGTAAATCAAAAATTTTAAATTCTTGCACCATAAGAGGTGACTCAGCGCATAATTCTTAAGCTAAGCTGTACAAAATTGCACTTTATTTACTTAATAATAAAGGTACAAATTCCAGTGTGAGGATTCTAATAAATTGGAATTTAAAACTTCAATCCACGGTGTATATTCCAACTTTAACTGCAATTTGAACCTATTTGTCTAGTAAATAAAGTTCGATATTGTGTGCGCAGTTTCGCATCACGGTGTCATCCGACCCTTAGTACATAACAATAAAGCATTTTCTTTTATATTTAGATAAAATTGATGACAATAGAATTATAATGACAATGACAAGCAATGTATGTAACGTAATGAAAAATTAAAAAATAAATAAAAAGTATGTTATATTATAAAAATGTAAAACTGTTTATTGTTAATATGTTTATAAAAGGTCTTTTATTGAAATACTGTGAGAAATTATTAATTGATAGTAGAGTTTCGTTGGTTATTTTTCCAAAAATAATTAATTTTCAATTAATCACACTTACTGTAACATAATTATATTGTGAAAAAAACAATTCAAAATCTGGTAACTGTGAGTATAAGGTTTTGCGTTCATTCTTATACGAGTTGTGTAGTACCATTTCGTTTTGAATAAATATACGCAAATTGCCCTAAAAACTATAATGAATTAATGATACATAATTGTTAAGTACAATAAAAAAAGAAAAATCTATACTCAAAAATTATCTACTTTTCTACTTTGTACAGCGCTTTGGCTAGTATGAAAATAAATAATAGGAAACAAAGATTCGCGATGTTCATCAAAAGATAAAAAAAAAACTGAAGTCGCAGAGAAAAGTAATTCCATGCGGTATAGTTTTATTAACTCTGTAAACTGGATCATATTAAATTAAATAGCGAAACTCTGCAGACGTTATGGGTATACGAGCTTCGGGTTCATGACAATAAAAACAGCCGAAAAATTAGCCAAAAATGACACTTTAATTACACAACACAAATTTCAACTTTATAACACAATCGCACTACTAATCGCTTTAGTTCGCAGTTGAAGATCGCTCTCGAAGTTATCGCTTGTATCGCTAATCAAATACTGACTTGTTCGGTTTTTTTTTATGGAAGTCTCGCAGTTCAGCACACTAAGGCTGGTCACTGCTTAACCGGGCAATCCTGTGGTGACCTCAAATGAATTTAAGGCCCCCAGCCAGGGCTAAAAACTACTATATAAACTAAATGACCGCTCGCTAAGGGCATCCTCTGTGGGACACGGGCCTCGGCTTAGCGGGGTCATTGAGGGGGGGCAGCAAGGGACAGGCTGGGTCTGGTTGGTATTATTTAGGGGATTTAACGCAAAAGTCTGGGTGGGATAATGACTGCTAGTGAATATGTTAGTCAGGTAGACCTTTTTCCAACTGTGTTGGGGTCAGCTCCGTATGCTGCTGCGTTCCATTATTTTACATCAAATGTAATTCCATAATTATTACTATTTATTTCTGTTTTATCAACTTAAGATATAGAAATAAACACCGTCTTTGCAGAGTTACGCTAATTAATTAATTTAGATCCCGTAATAGTCATATAAAATAATAAAGCCTAACATAATACTGTAACTTATAATATGTGATATAGTGGATCTGATATAGCATGGGCGGATCCAGGGGGCCTGGGATCCAAATTTCTTTGGCCTTACGAAGTCATTAAGGAAATTACGAAAATTAATCCAAAGAGAAGAATTATGCGTTAGCCAAAATAAAATTGTACTTATGTGCTTTTTAGTGTTTACGTTGCAAGCCCACCTACAGTGGGGTAAGCCCCCAGACGACAATTCTGGATCCGCCCCTGTGATAAGAGTTGTCAGTCGGAATATAGGTCGCCTTACACGCGACTATGCGACGCGATTAGTCGCAAGTCGCAACTACGATTAGTATTGAAGCATTTATTTAGATATTTGTTTTGTGTTGTTTAGTTAAGAATTTAAATAAACATTAATAACAACAAAAGTGTGTTTTGTTTTGTCGCAAAATCGCAATCTTATCGGTTTCCTTAGGCTTAAGATGGTGTGATATTCTCTCAGCGATATCAATAGGGATGTTGCCTGAGTAAAAAATATATGATTATGTTTAGTACGTCAGTTAGATTATAGAAAAACATTGGACACGTATTTTTTCCTTTATCAAATCTATAAAAACTGACGAAGATACAAAGATCAGGAGTGGGGGCTTGTGACGACACGGCTCTGTAAAAATAGTAGCGAGTAGTGACGTCACACGAGTTTTCAACGCACTGTATCGTCTTCATTTTTTGTTTATGTCAAAAAAAAGAAAAAATACGTCTCCAATATTTTTTAGAAATTATCTGACGAACTAATCAGATTTTTTTAGTAAACTACCCTATTGTATGGATTTCAAGACTGACCTCTGAGTTTGTTTCGGTGTTTCTTCTCAGGGTAGTCAGTTAGGAAGCACCGGCCTCATCTAGTTTAAAAAACGACCAAAAAAGATATACGTCTAAAAGTTTTATTTACAACCTACTTACAAAATAAATATAATTTAAATGATTGTTCTACCCATATACTGAGTTCTGCCGTGCTATTCTGAAAAGTTTATTTGCGAAATCACTTTTGAATCCGCAATGAAATCATGTGAAACTAAAGTTTCGTATTCTTAAATGGAGTGAATTCGATACTGGTGCCACCAAGTGATGATCGAAGTGAGAGGAACTAAAACGGGTGAGAACTTTGACGTTTTTCTATAGGAATTTGTTATATAAATAAATTTTTTACACATCTAAATTTAGTGAGTTGAAGTAAATCATAACAAGACACAATTCAGCGTCACTACCCTACTACCATAGAGCAATGTCACTTGGGTTCTCGGAACTCACTTCCATAGAGTCTCACTTCACTTCACTTGGCCTTGATCTTGACATGTGAATACCGAAACTTGTACAGGCGAGATGAGAAGCGAAGTGAGAGTGACTTTCGAGATGATTTGCGAGATGGCTTTCGAAGTGATTTACCATTTACAGAATAGCACTACTGAGCAGCGAAACTGGTAGCAATATTTGTCTTGGAGCGATCTAACATCCACAAATCAGTATCTAACTGGGTAACGCGATACGATTTTAGAGATTTGGCAGGGGCGTAGCTATCCCCATATCAGCCATATCTATACTAATATTATAAAGAGGTAACGTTTGTGAGTTTGTGACGTTGTAAGGAGTAATCTCTGGATCTACTGAACCGATTTTCAAAATTATTTCACCAATAGAAAGCTACGTTATTGTGGAGTGCCATGGGCTATATTTTTTCCCCGTATTGCCACGGGAACGGGAACAACGCGGGTGAAATCTGTAACTATTACGTTGTAAATATGTGACCTGTGCTGCCACCTATACTTCCTGCACCCTCCGTTTAGGGGAACGTGCACGAAGTAGACTGTGCCATACAGTACGTTGCAGAGTTACGCTAATTAATTAATTTAGATCCCGTAATAGTCATATAAAATAATAAAGCCTAACATAATACTGTAACTTATAATATGTGATATAGTGGATCTGATATAGCATGGGCGGATCCAGGGGGCCTGGGATCCAAATTTCTTTGGCCTTACGAAGTCATTAAGGAAATTACGAAAATTAATCCAAAGAGAAGAATTATGCGTTAGCCAAAATAAAATTGTACTTATGTGCTTTTTAGTGTTTACGTTGCAAGCCCACCTACAGTGGGGTAAGCCCCCAGACGACAATTCTGGATCCGCCCCTGTGATAAGAGTTGTCAGTCGGAATATAGGTCGCCTTACACGCGACTATGCGACGCGATTAGTCGCAAGTCGCAACTACGATTAGTATTGAAGCATTTATTTAGATATTTGTTTTGTGTTGTTTAGTTAAGAATTTAAATAAACATTAATAACAACAAAAGTGTGTTTTGTTTTGTCGCAAAATCGCAATCTTATCGGTTTCCTTAGGCTTAAGATGGTGTGATATTCTCTCAGCGATATCAATAGGGATGTTGCCTGAGTAAAAAATATATGATTATGTTTAGTCCGTCAGTTAGATTATAGAAAAACATTGGACACGTATTTTTTCCTTTATCAAATCTATAAAAACTGACGAAGATACAAAGATCAGGAGTGGGGGCTTGTGACGACACGGCTCTGTAAAAATAGTAGCGAGTAGTGACGTCACACGAGTTTTCAACGCACTGTATCGTCTTCATTTTTTGTTTATGTCAAAAAAAAGAAAAAATACGTCTCCAATATTTTTTAGAAATTATCTGACGAACTAATCAGATTTTTTTAGTAAACTACCCTATTGTATGGATTTCAAGACTGACCTCTGAGTTTGTTTCGGTGTTTCTTCTCAGGGTAGTCAGTTAGGAAGCACCGGCCTCATCTAGTTTAAAAAACGACCAAAAAAGATATACGTCTAAAAGTTTTATTTACAACCTACTTACAAAATAAATATAATTTAAATGATTGTTCTACCCATATACTGAGTTCTGCCGTGCTATTCTGAAAAGTTTATTTGCGAAATCACTTTTGAATCCGCAATGAAATCATGTGAAACTAAAGTTTCGTATTCTTAAATGGAGTGAATTCGATACTGGTGCCACCAAGTGATGATCGAAGTGAGAGGAACTAAAACGGGTGAGAACTTTGACGTTTTTCTATAGGAATTTGTTATATAAATAAATTTTTTACACATCTAAATTTAGTGAGTTGAAGTAAATCATAACAAGACACAATTCAGCGTCACTACCCTACTACCATAGAGCAATGTCACTTGGGTTCTCGGAACTCACTTCCATAGAGTCTCACTTCACTTCACTTGGCCTTGATCTTGACATGTGAATACCGAAACTTGTACAGGCGAGATGAGAAGCGAAGTGAGAGTGACTTTCGAGATGATTTGCGAGATGGCTTTCGAAGTGATTTACCATTTACAGAATAGCACTACTGAGCAGCGAAACTGGTAGCAATATTTGTCTTGGAGCGATCTAACATCCACAAATCAGTATCTAACTGGGTAACGCGATACGATTTTAGAGATTTGGCAGGGGCGTAGCTATCCCCATATCAGCCATATCTATACTAATATTATAAAGAGGTAACGTTTGTGAGTTTGTGACGTTGTAAGGAGTAATCTCTGGATCTACTGAACCGATTTTCAAAATTATTTCACCAATAGAAAGCTACGTTATTGTGGAGTGCCATGGGCTATATTTTTTCCCCGTATTGCCACGGGAACGGGAACAACGCGGGTGAAATCTGTAACTATTACGTTGTAAATATTTGACCTGTGCTGCCACCTATACTTCCTGCACCCTCCGTTTAGGGGAACGTGCACGAAGTAGACTGTGCCATACAGTACGTTGGTTTGGAAAAGCATCTTAGTATTTTGAGGAGTTCCCTTTCTAGTTTGGTGAAAAATATAAAAAAACATACAGTCGAATTGAGAAGCTCCTCCTTTTTTTGAAGTCAGTTACAAAATAGGATTCTCTGCTCTCTTCGGAATTTATTCATTTGGTGTGATGTGTGTGTAGGTACTATGCCTATTTGCGGAATTTGTCGGAAGAGTCACCGCAGCCCTGGAACGCAAAGGGCACAAGATGGATCACGGGTGGGTTTTAGTCAGTAAGAGTCTGAAACTCCCTTCCGCTCTGCCCAGAGCGGGAGAAGTCATTTGATGATTTCCCATCCAAAAAACAAAATGTACAATACGCATTATAATAAAGATACTTCTGCGAATGCAGGTTCAATGTTATGTTAGTGAATCATCAAAGAGATTTGTTGCTTCCGGTACAAGGTTCAAAGCACTTTACGTAAATAATAATTACTTAAGGACAAGACTAAAGAACGGTCAGACAATCTTGCCTGCATAAAAGTAAAATGTCGCCGATCATGTTAGATTTTAGACATAGTTGATGTTTACTGGACTTTTTGATACCAGCGGGCGTACCATGAGGTGTTAAAACGTGGGTCTCCCGAGCGAGAAAGAGGGATAGAGTTATACACCCTATATAGCTCCATCCCTTTTTCTCGCTCGGAAGACTCACATTTTAAGACGTCATGGTACGCCCGCAGTTCAATAAAGCGTTTAGGGCGGTCTTGAGGCCCCGAGGCGATGCAATGACGGGGCCTCAAGACCGCCCAGTCTTGAGGCCCCGTCATTGCATCGCCTCGCATGTTCACGGAGACGCGCACCGATTGTTTTCACGAGACGATGCGCAAGCGGTGCGCGTCTCTGGTGCGTAGAGTGCGGGGCAGCGCCACGCGGCACTGAATCTACTAATTGATACTTCAGCGGGCGTACCATGAGGTGTTAAAACTTGAGTCTTCCGAGCGAGAAAGAGGGATAGAGTTATACATTATACACCCTATATAGCTCCATCCCTTTTTCTCGCTCGGAAGACTCACGTTTTAAGACGTCATGGTACGCCAGCAAGGCACCCGGCGCCTACTAAATAAAAAACCTGCATTACCAAGATAACTGTCATTCTGAACGTGCACTACAGAGCAGAACTGAACTGAAAATCATACAATTACCACGGAAGGTCATTAAGGACCGGAAAATCTTAACAGCGAGATTTAGAAAGATGACGTATTTGCAAAACGCCATCTGTTGATCGAATTTTGAATTAATTACTTAGTTTGATATTAGAACTTGAACAGAGAGCACATCCAGCCTCTACTGAGAAATTCCATATGAAAAAAAAAACAATATAATGTTTCTCGAGACATTACTGGGGGGCTTTAACCCCAAGTTCAGCAATACAACGACGACACGGTCAGTGAGCCAATCGACATGAGGCAAGTAAACTAGACATTAAAAATAAAACCTAAAAGTCACATTGGCCCGTAACGAACAGGAAAAAAACCTGTTTTCGAACTAATAAGTAGCAAGACTTTATTTTATATACAAAGAGCTCAGTAACATGTCGTCTTTCGATATACAAGCATGTACATTTTATATTTAAATACTACATAAATTGTTTAATAATGTTCTCTGATAGTGTGTTGTATTTATTTGTTTGTGTTCTGAGTGTGCAATGTGCTTTTGACCGGATCGAAGGTTTGTTGTTATTTTATGTGTGTTAGGTAGATCTGTAGGTACACTGTTGTATAAATAAAAACTTACAAGTAAGTAAATTAATTCCTCGTGTATACTGCATGAGATGGCATATCAGCAATTTTAAATATAAGTACTTGACAAACTTCATAGGAAAAATAAAAAACTTTTTACAAAAAAATACAACCGACATTTCCACAAAAAAATCAAAAAAGTACAAAATAACTTTAATTTCGGAACTCGGTGTTTGTGGTTCCTTTTTCATTTTTTGAACACCGACAGAAGGCCGTTGACCTCTATTTTTTCAACTGCAACACCCATACCCATCACGTTTATATGTTAAGCTGATTAATTTAACGTTACTTTATATAAAGGCCGTGATCAGGAAAGTATCGTAGCTACTGAAAAGCAGACAATCTGTCCATCCGAGGATTTATATCTGTGTTGCGGAATTTGTTCGAAAGAGTTACCGCGGCCCTAGAACGCGGCGGGCACAAGAGTAACACGGGTGGGTTTTAGTCAGTAAGAGTCTGACACTCCCTACCGCTCCACCTAGGGCGGGAGGGGTCATTTGATGATTTCCCATCCAAAAAAAAAAGGATTTACTTCTGTTCTCGTTAAGGAAGGTCGAGACTTTTGCCTTAGTATTTGTCAGGTCCAGGATCGTGAGAGGACCTTGACGCCTAAAATGCCGAAACCCCGCCTGCGTCATTCTCAACTCCGAAGCCTCAAGTCTGCTATTACAATAGTGTCAGAATGGTCTATCATTGATTTCATAATGGTTGATTTTTACACGTTTGGTAATCTACTAACATAAAAGTGTCACTATGACTTTCCAATGGTTAATCACTGACACTCCATTGAAAGAAATGGCATAGAATGGATATCTCGTACATAATGACAAATGAATGACAGACGTATACGGTAATCTGCTATTTGACAGTTCCTTTGATCAGTGACCTACCATTAGAACGTCATTGTGCAGTCATTGCTGTTAATAGCTCGGATATCAAAAAGTATTACGAGACCATTGCATGATCAATAATCGACCATTATGAATTTAGCAGATTACGAACTTTTAGCAAAATGTCAATGGGATCCTGTTGGAATGACGCATTTATAAAAAAAAGCAGACTTGGCCCAGGGTCACAGGCACATAGAGCTGAGACTCTCTCCGCCAATCCAGGCATCCTAGGAAAGTTGGTGGCACAGTGAGCACGTGTTGCCGTGCACAGCGAGGGTTAGGGGAGACCCCTTTACAGTTTTCCCTAACAGATGCTGCACAGAGGGGGGTTTCGGAGTGGTTCTTTAAGACGTAAAGGCCTCCTTCTGTGTGCGCATGATGCTGATTACTGGATTGGTTTTGTGAGGTAAAAACCCAACGAACGCAAACGGCATTAAGAGAAACACGGATGGGTTTTAGTCAGTAAGATTCAGACACTCCCTTTCGCTCCGCCCAGAGTAGAACAAGTCCTTTGATGATTTCCAATCCTTAGAAAAAAGGGTAGAAATTGTATAGTGCCACAAAACACTGGTGGCTTCAGGCCATAGTGCTTTATTGGTCCACCTTTCTTGTTCGCGCAAGATCTACGTTACGTTACGTTAGGATTAGGTACTTTTTTTCCCTCTATTGGCTTTGGGTGGAGCGGAATGGAGTGTCAGACTCTTACTGACTAAAACCTACACCGCGGTGGCTCTTTCGAACAAATTCCGCAACCCTAGCGGGCACTGACCCTACGGGGCCCCGTCTTCTTTGCTGACAGCTCTTCGAGGCGTGCGTGGAACACGTCGCGCCGTCGACCCGGGCCTGGTTGCTAACGGGCGGCGAGCCACCCATAGCTCGCCATCCGCAGGCCCGAAGTTCGATAAGGTACTTAGATGATTGTGGTATCATACGTAGGTAAGCACCTCGCCGAAGACCATACACTTCTTGCGGCACACTTCACGTAATCGTGTCCATACTTGATTTTTGATAAGTGAATTAAAGTTAGAATATCAATCCAAATTACAAGACAGTGCTTGTGTATGTAGTAAATTAGTTCTAGTGTTTGTCGCTTTGCAAATTCTGGCTTGTATTTGCAAGACCATAACGAGATTGTGTATTGCCAAGCTAATATAACATTGCCCATTTTCCCCATTGATATAAGTATTAGAAATATAAACTGTATGCGTTATTCGAACTCTAAAACAGCAAAAAAAAAGAGAAAATACATCACCAAGATCTACCAGGATTGTGGAATTTGTTCGCAATTAAGAGTCACCGCGGCCACAGAACGCAAAGGGCATTACGATGAATACGGATAAGTTTTAGTCAGTAAGAGTCTGACACTCCGTTCCACTCCACCCAGAGCGGGAGAACTGATTCGATGATACCTAGCTGTCTTGCTACCGATACATAGTAATGCAATTCAAAGCCACGCCACGACACGACACGACACGGCTCTCCACGGTTCTCGGTCGGGTTGACGACACGGTTGGCGCAGTGGTTGAGCGATTGGCTGCTGCGCTACGTGTCGTGGGTTCGATTCCCACACAGAACAAATATTTGTATGACCTACAGATAGTTGTTCCAGGTTTGGTAGTTTGTGTATGTGAGATTGTATGTTTGTAAACGCACCCACGAAACAGGAGAAATTCCTAGTGTGGGGCAAAGTTTTTTTTTTAATGCATTTATTTCAATACCATTTAGAGGCTTAGAGGTGAAGCTATTTTCACGTTCCAAAGCGTAGATCTCTATGGAAAAGAACGTGCAAGAAACTCCATGGACACTCTTTTAAGTAAAAAAAAATGTTATAGACTTGTGGTTCTCCTACCTTCTTGAAATTTTACATATATATAATTATATGTGAGAACGATGTAGAAAGACGTGCACGATTAAAGCATCCGAACAAAAAAAAAACAATTCAAAAGAAAAATAATGAAATAGAAACCTTCCCAGCTGTCGGAGCCAAATGATGAATGAAACACAGGCACCACCATCAGAGACACTTGATCTTCCATAAGTAATCAATCTTTTAGTTCCAGCACAATTGTATGGACTTCAAAAGAGACTGACCTCTGAGTTTGTTTCGGTGTTTCTTCTCAGGGTAGTCAGCTAGGAAACACCGGCCTCATCTAGAGAGAAGAAAGAAAGAAGAAAGAAAATTTATTTATTTGCCACAGTTGAGGCACACAACAAAAAAGATAATAAACAAAAAAATAAATAAGAGGTGTGCGCCCCACGGCTGTGCGAAATAGGTCCAGTTCAGCATATATGCCAGACAACTAGTGCCTGACGCTGATTTTCAACTGGACCTGAGGGTGTGACATGTCACGGACGTAAATCTAGTTTATAACGGCCTAAAAGATTGACGTGTAAAAGTGTTATTTACAACCTACTTACAAAATAATTATCATTTATCATTTCAAATGGCATAATAGGGTAGTTAACTAAAAAAATCTGATTAGTCCGTCTGATAGATTTCCAAAAAATATTGGACACGTATTTTTTCTTTTTTCACATAAACAAAAAATGAAGACTATACAGTGCGTTGAAAACTCGTGTGACGTCACTATTCGCTATAATTTTTACCGGGCCGTGACGTCACACGCTCCCACTCCTCCACCACTCCATATCTTTGATGCTTTTTATCTTCGTCATTTTTTATAGATTTGATAAAGGAAAAAATACGTGTTATAACGGACGCGTGCAACGAAACGCACCCCAATTCAAATCTTCCCGCTCTCGTCGACTCGTCTTCGCGCGTAAATTGCGACGCCTCGACCAATGATAGCGGAGATCGGGCCGCTGGCCAATCACGTCACACGCGCCCCGCGCGTTCCAAAAAGATTCCCGCCGAAAACGGGATTCTCGCCATTTTTTGCGTTTTGGTCAAACGTGTGCTCTGAATTTTGGCTGGTTTTTGGTGGTTTTGGTGAAGTTGCGTATTCTGTTAATAGTTATTGTGTTTTTCTGTGTGTTGTATTGTGTACAAAAGTTAATTTTAAAAGGAAATAATGGATATTAACAAAAATAAACCCCCTGATCCCCCCGACCCCCCTGATTTCCCTTCTCCTTCTCGGTCCGTTATGCGCTCACTAAATTTTAGTAGTCCCTCTTCATTCCCATTGAGCCAATTTGTTGATATGGTAGGCACTTCTGAATCCATTAATCCTCAATCCAGCCGCAAACGCTCCGTAAGTGAAGAAGTTCCTGTGAATCTGCCGACGAAACAACCCAGGACTCATATTGGCCGTATGAGATATTCCGCTCTTGACAAAGGCCCTTTTATTGTCCATGTTTCCCGCCAAGAGACCCAACATAACGCTGGTACTACACTTCATCCAATCTCGTTCGGTCGTTTTTTAAATAATAATAAAATCTCAAATATAACAGATATAAAGAGAGTCGGTAGAAACCGGGTGTCAGTGGAGTTTGCATCCCCTCAGGATGCTAACGGTTTTTTATCTAATAATGTTCTGGTCACTCACTTATTTGAGGCAGCTATCCCATCTTTTAATATAACCCGTATGGGTGTTGTAAGTGGGATTCCAACTGAATTTTCAGATGAGGAAGCTATTTCATTCCTAAAGGTCCCAGCGGGTTGTGGCCCAATCATTAAAATCCGGCGATTAAATAGAAAAGTTGTCAAAGATGGCGGAAATGAATATAAACCTACTGAGACTTGTGTGATCACTTTTGATGGACAAGTTCTCCCAAAAAGAATTTTCTGCTTCTATACATCACTTCCTGTCAGTCAATATGTGTATCCCACAATTCAATGTCGTAAGTGCTGCCGATTTGGTCACATAGAGTCCCTCTGCCGATCCAATCCCCGTTGCAGCAAGTGTGGCAATGATCACCCTGGTGATAGTTGCAACATCGCTGAGAGTGAAGCTTTTTGTGTGTTATGCTCTGGTTGCCACTTTGCAAACAGCAAGGCATGTCCGGAGTATAGCAGGCAGAAGGCTATTAAAATTATAATGGCTGAAAAGGTCATGTCGTATTCAGAAGCCAGTAAAACTGTTCCTACTTCTTCCCGCAGTTACGCAGATATAGCTAAATCTCAGACTCAGTCTTACCGAAAAACTGTCCTTTTAAAGCCTAAATCCCATACCACTCTCTCCCCTTCCTATGATAAATCTACTCACCTTCAGTTAACTAAATCACCTCCATCTTCCCAACCTAACGGCTGTGCTCTTAACTGGCATGATAGTCTTCTTAGTGATTCTTCTGAAAACTTGCCTTCTATAATTGAACTGCTGAGTAAACTACTTTTAACTTTAATTTCCTCTAACAAATCCCTATTACCGCCCAACGTCGCTTCTTCACTTATTAATTCCCTTGCTCATCACAATAATGGCGCGGTGTGTGTTCCTTCAATGGAATGTGAGAAGCGTGTGGCATAAGAAGCACGATCTCACGTTCCTCTTGAATAAATACAAACCCCTTGCTTGTTCCCTCGCTGAGACTTGGCTAGTTCCAAGTCTCACTTTACGTTTACCTTCTTTCAACATTCTCAGATGCGATCGATCTGATGGCTATGGCGGGTCGGCTCTATGTGTGAACAATCGTGTGCCTCTTGTACCTGTTTCTTTGCCTCCTATAGGTGGAGATATTAACATAGTGGCAGGCAGAGTAGAGGGCTTAACCCTTTTATCCGTTTATAATGCGCACCCCGATTTGAGTTCCCTCCCAATTCTAAAACGGTTATTAAAAAACATTGAAGTCCCTGTACTTGTTATGGGGGACTTCAACTGCCACCATTTTAGGTGGGGTTCTGAACGTTGCGACTCTTTTGGGGAAGGTTTAGTAGAAATTTTAGATGAACTTAACCTTTGTATATTAAATAATGGCTGTCCAACCCGTCGGTCTCTCCCTGGCCAGCATAAGAGTTGCGTTGATCTTTCCTTTTGTTCATTGGATATCGCGGCTTCATGTCACTGGGAATGTTCCAGTTTGACGCATGGTAGTGATCACTTCCCTATTATAATATATATGGCGAATAAAACCTTCTTGGAAAAATCGAATCTTCCGCTCTTGAAGTATAATCTGTCTAAACCAGACTGGGCAAAGTATTCTTCAATATTGATGGACAAAATGGAATCTCTTCCAAATTTAGCCTCCTGTGATCTTGATTCCCTTGGGCCCGTACATGTGTCAAACTGTTATGACAATCTCATTAGTGCCATAACAGACAGTGCTGACTTATCCTTTCCCGTTAAAAACGCAGCTCGGGGCAAGGTTCCTTCTCCCCCATGGTGGGATCAGGAATGCACTGCAGCAATAAAAGAAAGAAATAAAGCCGAACAGGAATACAATCAGGCAATGGTTAGCTCTAACTTAATAGCTTTCAATAGGTCCGTCGCTAAATCCAAACGGCTGCTACGCAGGAAGAAACGAGCTGGTTGGGCTAACTTTTGCAGCTCTCTGAACCCATCTACTCCTCTTTCAGTGGTATGGAAGAAGATCAATCGGTTTAGATGCGGTTGTTCCCCCTGTTTTTCCTCTCCCATAACCCGAGTGACTGCCGAGAAGTTCTTCGACAAACTGGCCCCTCCATATGTTCCAACGGAAGCTGAATGTTATCAGCCGACTTTTACTCCCTCAGATGATCCTTTTGATTTGCCATTTTCTATTCAAGAGCTTAATTCTATTTTGAAACATGTTCGTGACTCTGCCCCTGGCGTAGACGGCATTGTCTATTCCTTTTTGACTCACGCTGGTCTAAGAGCTAAAGAGTATCTATTAGATATATTAAATTATTCATACTTCAACGGTTGGGTCCCTGTTTCATGGAAAACCCAAGTTATAATTCCCATTTTGAAACCAGGCAAGCTCGCTGACGACCCAAACGGCTTCAGACCAATAGCTTTGTCATCCGTTCTCGCTAAATTACTGGAACACCTCATTAAAAATCGATTGGAGTTTATTGTTGAATCTAGGAATTTGCTTCCTGTGTCACAATTCGGCTTTAGAAAGCGGTTGAGTACCATGGACAGTGTTGGGATTTTGGTATCAGACATCCGCACATCTTTCTCAAAAAACGAGTCCGTTGTTGCTGCCTTTTTAGACATTTCCTCTGCGTATGACAATGTCCTTCTCCCCTGTCTCAAACAAAAGTTGTTAAATATGAAAATCCCGGGGAGAATGGTTCAATGCATTTGTAGTTTGTTAATGTCTCGTTCTTTAGTTTTGAGAGTGCCAGGTGAACAATTTGATGTCAGGGTATCATGGAAGGGCCTTCCCCAAGGCTCTGTTCTTAGTCCGATACTATATAATTTGTATACAGCTGACCTAGGCGCCTGCCTTAACAATGACTGCCGTATTTTGCAATATGCTGATGACCTGGTTCTGTATGTCTCCAACAACTCTATTAGCGATGCTGTGTCATCTCTTCGAGTGTCCCTAGACTCTTTAAATCAATGGCTGAATGACAACGGGCTGAGCCTGTCCGCTCCTAAAAGCGCGGTGGTAGTGTTTTCTCGCAGGAGATCCATTCCACTAATTTCAGTGGATACTCAAGGCCATTGTATACCGATTGTTCAGAAAGTTAAATTTTTAGGCGTTTTCCTAGATTCCAAATTGACTGGCCTACCTCATTTAAATTATTTAGTCGGTAGATGTGAGAGAGCTATCCCCATATTAAAAGTGCTTGCTGGTGTCTGGTGGGGCGCTCACCCGTACACCATGAAACTGGTATACAATGCCCTTATTCGAAGTATATTGGACTACGGTTCCTTTTTACTGATTCCTTGCAACAAGGGGGCTTTGTCAAGACTCGACCGAATCCAAGCTCAGTGCCTTCGGATAATTTCGGGCTGTATGAAGTCTTCGCCAATTAATGCTCTGCAGGTAGAGTGCGCTGAGCCTCCACTATCTCTCAGACGACAGTATCTAGCATCGAGATTTTGGGCTAGAGTTATACCAAAATCATGTCACCCCCTTATACAAAAAGTTAAATATTTAGATGCCGAATGCAGACGATCCACCTATTGGTGCCACAAAGAGGCTCCCTTATTTCTAAAGTCCTTCAGGTTTTTCCAAAATATCGGGTCCCCCATTATGCAGTTTCCAAAACTCCCCATTTATAGTTATGATTATGATGTTATTTGTTATAAGCCAGAGATATTCTACAATATTGGTATATCCAAAAAGTCCATTTCGGCAGACTCTTTATTTAATGCGAAAGTTTGTGAGCGATGGAACAATTTTGAGAGATTTTATACCGATGCTTCTAAATTATCGGACTCCAGCTGCACTGGTGTAGCGGTTTACTACCAGAACTCCAAAATTGTTATGCAATTTAAGTGCCCTGCTCTATCGTCCGTATTTACGGGTGAGTGCGTGGCAATTCTAGAAGCATGCATTTTTATTGAGGCCCATTGCATCAGCTTCGGTGTCATCTTTACAGACTCTCTTAGCTGCTTGCAAGCTTTGGAGCAAAACCCCTTCAAAAGCAAATTCTACAGTCCAATCTTACTCCAAATTAAAAAATCCCTTCTTTCTTGCTCCCAAAACCAGAAAATCGTTCAGTTAGTTTGGATTCCGAGTCATTGTGGCATACGAGGAAACGAATATGCTGATGCGCTCGCAAAAGAAGCTGTTACGTCCCGATCTGCAGACTTTAAACATTTTCTATGCCAGGGCTATGATTTGGTTAGCGTTCCAAAAAAGAGCTTGATGTCCTCATGGCAGGTGCAGTGGCAAGACTCGAGTAATCGTAAAGGCGCTTTTTATCACGCTATTCAGCCTTATGTTACCACTAAGCCATGGTTTTTCCCGTATAAAAAGGTATCAAAAAAGGTTATTTCCTGTCTATGTCGCCTCCGTATTGGTCATTGTTGTTCTCCAGTGTTTCTCCATAAAATCCGGGTCAGAGATTCCTCGCTTTGCGAATGTGGATTGGATGAAGGTACTTTGGAACACATTTTCTTTAACTGCTCCAATAATAAACCTTCCCATGATTTATATAATCATCTTCCTAAACTAAAAATCCCTGTCCCTATCAACTTTCCGGCTCTTTTAACTCACTTCTCAGCAAAGTTACTTAGTGCTTTGATAGTTTTTATTCGGGTTAATGGCATCAAATTATAGTTACTTATACATATTTTACTCGACTTATTTAAAAGATCTTCTTTATTTATATCCGTTTTTCTGGTTTGTACATTTTATAACTAGTTTTAAAACTCAATAACAAGGTTTTATTCCCCAAATTTATAAAAAATCTTTATTTGTTGTCTTTGGTCTCACACGTCTTTCCATCGCACAGTTGACATTGGCAGAATTGTCGACATCGGCATGTTTGCCATTAAATAAAAATAGAATAGAATAGAAGATTCCCGCCCGTTTCCGCGTCTGAGCTAGAAGTCCGCGCCAAATTGTCCGCTGATAATGTGCTTATGTTAATTTAGATATTAGTTAATAAAAGTTTGTAAGTAAAGGCTCGCTATAGTGTCCAATATTTTTCTATAATCTAACTGACGGACTAAACATAATCATATAATCTTTACTCAGGCAACATCCCTATTGTTTCAGGAGAACCATGCCAGACGAAGGAAGCTGTTGGCAAGTGTGCACACATCTACAAATGTCTGTCATCAGTCCTAGATTTGAGGAAGAAGGATTACCCGCCGGTAACGAGCCTTAATTTTACTTATTTTCAACCGACTTCAAAAAAAGGAGGAGGTTCTCAATTCGACTGTATTTATGTTTGTTACCTCATAACTTTGTATTGGGTGTACCGAATTTGATGATTGTTTTTGTATTCGAAAGCTGGTGCGTGTCGTGTGGTCCCATTTATATTTGATTGAGATGAGAGAGACGACTAGTATTTGAGTTATCGCTAATAATGCGTGGCGGAGTTTACATTGATGACGTTGTTATTCCCTCTTGTCGATGTAAAATGAAAAAATAAAATTGTGTACGATGGTTTGGAAGAGCATCTTAGTATTTCAACGTGGTCCCTTTCTAGTTTGGTGAAGATCTGATGAAGAACAGAGATGATAGGAAACGGAACTCTTCAATTAATGATAGCAAATCGTTCGGGATTGCTGAAATCGCATGTTTGTGTATTGTTTACACCAAAGTGATTAGTATGTTTAGGTGGGTGTGGGTTAAAATAACTTTAATCAATAATAAAAAACACAAGCACCGAGTTCCGAATTGAAGTTAATTTGTACTATTTGGTTTTTTAGAAGTCGGTTGTATTTTTTTATGATGAACTCCATAGTATACCATAAGCCACCTTCAGATCCTATAGTGGCTTCAATAAATCTATCATTTATTTATTTGCAAACATGGGTACAGTACATAGACCGTCAATAAGCTAGGTTTTGAATACATTTAATGTGGTCATTAGTACTAGCTAAGTAGGTACATGCTTGACTGTAGGTACAACAAACAAATTGAATTCATATACAAATACCAAGGCAAGCTTAACTCGACAGTCGAGTTTCCTCTCAGCAAACCTTCATTAAACTAGCTGCCGCCCATGGCATGAATTATAGGTAATGCCTTATTTTGATGTATAAGCTATATTACAATAATGTTCGGGCGTCTTCGACCACCTTCGGCCGCCGTCGGGCAGCGGCGGGATCCGGCTCGAAGGACCAAACAGATAAGTAGGTCCCTAGCTGTTTGGTCCTTCGAGCTTCCTGTCAAAGGACTTTTAAACAATAGCAGCCGGCTCGCACGTAACGGGGCCTTGTGTCACTTCACTTCTCTACCAGTCTCCAACACCGTTTCGCGCGCGCATTCACCAATATTGTAATTTAGTTTATACAGTCCACCTGCTACTAGCTTCACTTCTTTCGACCTTGACAATTCAAAAGTGCCTGTAAAGGGTTTAATTGAAATAAATGTTTTGAGTTTTGATTATTTAAAAGTCCTTAGACAGACTCCCTAACAGTAAAGTTTCATCAAAATTCGTGTAGTAGTTTTTGCATCAAAGATTAAACAACCAAAGCTGTCGTGTTTTTAATAATAATAAATAGTAGGATTAGGAATTTAGGATATGAGATCTCAAAGAAGATTTGCAGTAAAAGATGCGGATCACGTCCCAAAAAAGGACATTATGCACGAGGCTAGTTGCAAAAGATGGACGATATCGCTTAGTTTCAAGTAAACCGGCCCATAAACTAACTGATTTAAGGCGATACCCCGAACAAAACCTTGTGATATTTATTATTTATTTATTATATATACTTTATTGTACACCTTGTAATAAAAACAGGAAAAAAAATTATAAAAACAAGTGTACAATGGGCGGTCTTATCGCACAAGGCAATCTCTTACAGACAACCTTTGGATGGACTGAACGAAAGGAGATAGATTTAGGGCTGTCAGTGTACAATCGTTATAAATAATACTAATTAGACATAATAATATAAAATACATAAATAAAATATAATATACTAATAAATATCAAATAGGCATATAGATGAGAAAGGAGCGGAAAAATTATAGAGAAAAGTAATGCTCCTTCACCATTTTTTTAAACGCTGGTAGCGTTTGAGCACGTCTCACTTCTTTCTTGGGTAATTCATTCCACAAACGAGCTGCTTGTACACTAAAAGATTTATCGAAAAAGGAAGTGGAATGCATACGAATACTTAATTTTAGATTTTCCGATGATCTCAAGGACCTAGAATGCGTGTCACAGAGGAACTGAAAGCGTTCTTTAAGATAAAAAGGGGTAGAAGGATTAAAGAGCACATTATAAAGTAGAGAAAGTATGTGGGCATTCCGACGAAGGCGAATAGGAAGCCATTTGAGCTTAACGCGAAATTCAGAAACGCGGTCATACTTGCGCAAGCCAAATATAAACCTGATACAGAGATTTTGAAGTCGCTCAAGCTTGTCCAATTGGTCTTGGGTAAGATCAAGATAGCTGGCATCTGCATAGTCCAGGATAGGGAGAAGAAGAGATTGTACTATCGCAATTTTAGTGGTAATGGGAAGAAAATTGCGAAGGCGCCTCAGGGAGCCCGCTGACGCAAACATTTTACGACTTACTTCCTGCAGCTGCTTAGTCCAGGAAAGAGTGCTGTCAATATAAATCCCCAAGTTCTTCACAACGTGACTTACAGGAATAATGGCGTTATTAAAAGAAACCTGAGGAAGTTTCGACCAGTCAATCTTAGAGACAGTCCGGGAACTACCAACTACAATGACCTGCGTCTTATTTGGATTGATCTTTAGCCCAAAATCATTGCTCCAGTCACCAATTCTAGCGAGGTCTTTATTTATAGTCTCAATGGCATCAGATAACTCTCCAAGGGGGGCTTGAGTGTAAATTTGGAGATCATCAGCATACAAGTGGTAGAAAGAAGAAAGTCGTTGAGTGATAGAATTAATAAAAAGTGCGAAAAGTAGAGGAGATAACACGCCACCCTGCGGCACACCAGAAGAGGTGTCACACCAAGAAGAAAAAGATCCCTCAGTGCAAAAACGCTGCCGGCGGCCAAACAGGTAACTATGAAACCAGTCAATTACCGAAGGAGATATGTTAAAAGAGTGCAGAACGCCAAGCAAAATGTCGAAGTCAACTGCATTAAAAGCATTGCTAAAGTCAAGCAATGCCAGTACTGTTAACTTCCCCATTTCCATGCCAGACCTGATATCGTCCGTAATATGCACGAGTGCCGAAGTGTGATAGTGCGTTCTTCTTCGCTATTCTAACATACACACAGAGATAATCTACATTTAAAAGCACATTATTAATTTTCGATGTCTTATCATCATATTCCACGTTCTAATTTGTTTTTATGTGTTATATATAAAATTAAAATCTACTTTTAAAAAATGACTAAATTTGTTGATTTTATGCATCTGTTGCTAAATGCAACGCTCTAATCATTTGAGGATTACACTAATGGATAGATAATTTAAAAATCTATATTATACACGTTTTATTTCATTTCAAAATCGCTTATCTTTTTTAATCAAAATAATTCCAAAAATTGTGTGAATTCTATGATAAAAGTGCGTGCGCAGGGTGCGGGCGCCAAAGGGAACGAATGCTCAATGTTATTTGGTCAGGGAAGCGCCTTAAAGTAAGGTCATCTGTGGCCGTACTACGAAGTGCCAATGCTATCATGATTCGTGTGAGGGAAAGGGATAGTGCTATTCGGCTTGTGTGACTCCGTCTCTCTGTGACACAGAAATCATGATGGATTTAAGAAGTCATGGTAGGGCTGCTGTATATTCCACAACAAAGCCAGTCCATGGCTAAGATTTATTTTTATTTATTTGTTTTATCACAACGTTTAGAAACTGTTCTAGTTTTAATCGAACTCTATGCGAATTGCATCGAACGTAAGTATGCACATTCGCTTGTTCACCAAAATGTGGACCAGTTCGCGTTCAGTAGCCCTACCGTGACGTCTTAAATCCATCATGCTTTCTGAGTCAGAGAGAGACGGAGTTATACAAGACGAATAGCACTATCCCTTTTCACACTGAATCATGATAGCATTGGCACTTCGGGGTACGGCCACACAAATCATAAAGTACATCGTGTATGTACTTAAAACGGCACAATACGGTGACACGGTTGGCGCAGTGGTTATGAGCGATCGGCTGCTGCGCTACGTGTCGCGGGTTCGATCCCCGCACGGAACAAATTTTTATGACCTGCTGGTAGTTGTTCCGGGTCTGAGCGTCTTGTATATATGAAATTACATGTTAGTTGAACGCACCTACGGTATAGGAGTAAATCCTAGTGTGGGGAAAAGTAAAAAAAAAAACAAACTTGGATGCAACAAATTACCTGACTAAAAATAAACAAAATTTTAAAATAAAGCTATAGCGCATTTTATACCAGTCGACCTTAGAATCTTGTAGAAGATACATTCGATTTTGAATTGCATTTCGCTATGTTACTTTTTAATCTTTTAATTTATTACAAAAAGTCACCGCGGCACTGAAACGCGGCGGGCACTAGAAGGAACACGGGTGGGTTTTAGTTAGTAAGAGTCTGACACTCCCTATGTGCCCACAGCGGGAGAAGTCATTTGATGAAATCCTATACTTAAAAAAATGCAGTATGGTCTATAGTTTTACATTATCTTTTTGTGAAACTTGTATCACCCAGCGCGAAACGCGTCGCTGGAATAATTTAACGATTAAACTAAAGTGTTATTTTCGTTTTGTAGTTTTTATTAAATGTTATTGAACGCTACGACCTTAAAATATCCATTAGTTTTAATCTTTCTTTTGTTTTTAAATAGTGACATAAACTTATGGGTTATGTTTCGAGATGGAAGCGCGATCTGTTACCGTGGGAAGCGAGGTTCAATTCCCAGGTCACTCGTGCACTAAAATTCCTAAAACGTACTATTACGTAATTCTGCGAAGATTTAGTACAAACAATTTCCACCCCCATTTTACCCCCTTTTTTTTCTGGATGTGAAATCATCAAATGACTTCTCCCGCTCTGGGCGGAGCGGAAGGGAGTCAGACTCTTACTGACTAAATGCCCATCCGTATTCCTCATAGTGACCTTTGTGACGATGACTTTTTCGAACAAATTCCATAACCCGTTTTATCCCCTTAGGGGTGGAGTTTCGTAAAATCCGTTCTTAGCGGATGTCTACACCCTAAAAGGAACCTACCTGCCAAATTTTAAGTTTGTAGGTGTTACAGTTTCTGATATTTCGTGATTAATCAGTGAGTGGTATTTCGCTTTTATATGTGATATATAATTATGTACATAGATACATGCTATTTTCTCTTAAGATTTGGAGATTGGTCATCGTGACTGGAATTTGGTGGGGAGATGGGTATATAATTATTTTTTTGCATACTAAATTATTGCATAAATTCGAGTTCTTAAAACGCAACAGACAGATGTGTTGCTGGGCAGTTTGTGGCACCACTTCTTCTTCCCAGCTAAAACGCTAGGAAGTAGTGACGGGTGCCCGCGTTTTGGGGGACTGTCTTGACGTTCAAAAAAAAAAAGTGCTGGATCTCGGCCTAGTTTAAGTAAATGATTTTTGACTTAGATTTGAAATTTAAAAAAGTCTTTTTCTTTTTTTTTGCCTCCGAATTCCAAAATCAAATAATTTTATTTTTGAAATACCTACATATTTATGAAAAAAACGTTTTGTTACGAATAAATCCCATCCAAATTCAGTAGCTCCCAATATATCCGTGTCTTATTAAAGAAAAAATAGTTTACAATTTCACGCGATATTTTACAATCTGACGGCGTTTGCAATTTTCCGGTATCATGTATCGTAATTTTCCGGTATCGTAACGTACCATTATTCTGGGATAGCTATTTATCGACTTAATATTGCTTCTTTTCTTCAAGCTTAGATAAATATACTTATATACAAACACCATATACCAAATCGTAACTATGTAGTTTTAAAACTGCCTTTTTCATATTCCCAGATATGTTCATTCCAAAGCAAGGAACCCGTTATATGTTGCGTCGACTGCGAACTTGTTAATGACACAAGGTAAGTAGTATCCATATTTATTTAGATACCTTATATAAACACTTACATAACGTGACGTGACGTTACGGATTGTCAGAAGCCAGTAAATCTGACTCTAGTCTTGCCAAAAAAGTACCATGTTACCCGGTTAACGGGTTGTGGAGGTCTGGTAGGCAGCCGCTCCACGTAAAATACAAGTGCAAGCATTTGTCACTTAACGTATAGCTCAAACTTAGAAATATTTGTCGTGTAGATTTAGAGTGCAAAACTAACATTATTATTTATTCTAGGAATGCAGTTGTGGACAGCGAAGGAGGAATATTCTTCAGAAGCGGACAAAAGGCGAGAGATAGTAGGTTAAAATAATTAAATTATTCTAAATCATATCAGTTCTAAATCATAATATTCTCACCATACACAATAGGATTCCACCAAAAACATTTTCATGTAAAAATGTTGCCAAGACGAGTCTACGTAGCTTACCCTGTGAAAAAGTTATCAGATCTCATATAAAGCCAAGTTCTAAAGACTGCACGCTCTAAATTTACAAGCTAAGTTTAGTCAAACGTGTGACTTGGCCGTTTTGGTACCATCACGAAGATTTCATAGGCAAAACGGTCAAGCCACAAGTAGGTCTGATCGTCCGCGGCTGTTTTGTCATACACACTCCACAAAAACCTACATGAAACATTAGGTATACATAATTAGTGTAGCGTGTGGGGCCAATAGCCGCAAATGATCTTGCTTTATAGGTATAGTTAATAAATAATAAATTAAAAAAACGGTAATCTTTGTCCGCCATTGTCACAGAGGCGGCGGTTGTCGACTGTGGCGGTTACTCACTGCGCAGTTTTTTTTTTAAATGTTAATAACATAACATAATCAGCCTTTTAACGTTCCCACTGCTGGGACACAGGCCTCCTCTCTAGGTGAGGGAATGGGCCGTAATCCACCACGCGGGCCCAGTGCGGGTTGCTGAATGTCACATGTCTTCTAATTTTTGGTTCTAGGACATGCCGGTTTCCTCACGATGTTTTCCTTCACCGTTTTGAGAGCAGTGGTGATAAAGTTAATTACACAAAGTAATACGCCTGGCTGGGTTTGAACCTACGACCTACAATTCGTTAGTCGGGGCCGTTACCACTCGACCACCACTGCTAATGTTAAGCACCGTGCATTTTGCAAGTGTCTATCGCGCGGTTTATTCAAAAGTTAGCACATAATCCCCCGTTTACACTTTGATTAGTGATGAGACGAGTTTATACATTTTCTGCGAGATTTCCAAGGAGCTTCCAGGGGGCACCTACCCTCCCCTGCCCCCCCTTTAGGTACGTCCATTTAAGTACATATCGTATGTTGAAATAAATAGTAGATACCTATCTTGAATATTACAGAATGTATCGAGTACCGCACTTACTTGTCCTACCCGTGCCAGACAAACGGGCTGGAGCGAGTGTGGAATCAGCAGAGACAGTGCCACTTGTTTGAGACTAAGTTCAAGACCGTTGTAGTGGGGGGAAACGATGCTGAGAGGTCTCGGTATCCACATATGGTTTGTAGTTGTTACTTGTAAATCACTAGCGACCCTACCCGATTTCGCACGGGTGCAATGTAGATACTAATGTTTCCTCTACTATAATATGCATGTATTATACATATAAACCTTCCTCTTCAATCACTCTGTTTATTAAAAAAAACTGCATCAAAATCCGTTGCGTAGTTTTAAAGATTTAAGCATACATAGGGATATAGGACAGAGTAAGCGACGATGGTGTTATCTCATGTTATGTAGGCACGTCTTTTTTTTTCTGGATGGGAAATCATCAAATGACTTCTCCCACTCTGGGCGGAGCGGAAGGGAGTGTCAAACTCTTACTGACTAAAACCCACCCGTGATCCTTCTTGTGCCCTTTGCGTTCCAGGGCCGCGGTGACTCTTTCGAGCAAATACTTGCAGCCTTGGCAAAACTTGGCAATGACTTCTTTTTGCCCTTGGCCCACCCTAGGGCAAAAAGAAGTCATTTGATCCTTTAAAATCTATACTTCTATACTAATATTATAAAGCTGAAGAGTTTGTTTGTTTGTTTGTTTGAACGCGCTAATCTCAGGAACTACTGGTCCGATTTGAAAAAATCTTTCAGTGTTAGATAGCCCATTTATCGAGGAAGGCTTTAGGATATATATCATCACGCTTAAGCCAATAGGAGCGGAGCAGCGATAAAGAATGTTTTAAAATCGGGGATTCCACGGGGACGAAGTCGCGGGCAGCAGCTATATGTATATAATAAGCTAAGTTCATCGAATGTGAGAAAGTTTCCTTTTTATTATACCTATTAGTATCAATTATCCCACTCTTCTTTATTATATCCTGGTGCTTCCATTCAGGATATCGTCTCACGTATTATTTTTTTTTATGTGACATGGATTTGCTCTTGACTCTAGTCTAGGTCGCAGGTGACAGAGACAAAGTCGACGATGGAATGAGCTTACACAGAAGAAGCCTGCTCACTCTAGATAAACATGCAATAAACAGAATTAAATTTAAATTAAATTAAGAATAATAATATATCTAATTAATAAACGAATCACAATTTTATAAAATATATAAATAAATATAAAAATTAATACTATAATAAATATAAATAAAATACAAAGTACAGATATAAAGGGTATATTTTACTAAATGATAGCTTAATTTTTAATTATTAACATATATTAGTATTTGGAAAATATATAAAGAAAGAAAGAAAAACTGTTTATTTGCGCCAAGCATGACGCACACCAAAGAATTTAAATTTATATAAAAGCGCTCTTCCTCTCTCCTACCTATTTAAATGTTGCTGTGCCCGACAGGGTCCATAATTAAACAATACCGCTCTTATTTACCTTACCACCTATGCATATTGTGGATTTCAATTAACACTTGAAACTTGAAAACTTGAAACTCTAATTTTGAAGAGATTAGTGTTGAATGCGTTTGCTAACATTCCAGGCGTTAAATTTGAAAATGAAAATAATATATCTAATTTTAATTTCCGCGAATATTAGTGGGTTGCAGGTATGCACCTCCCTCCCGCCCGCTATATTATGCACATGCAAGATTACAAGGCAAATGCAAGGATTTTATGCACATGCAGGAAGGCAAAGCAAAACCCAACACCATTACCGACACGTGTTTCGCCTCTCCACGAGGCATCCTCAGGGGACGTGTTGACTCGCTGACCGTTGTGTTGCGACTGAGAAATTAGTACAAGGTACAAGGCACCCCCCTTTTATACACTGCCACCGTTGGTTATTTGTGTACAACTACCCACAAACATTCGCAGTAAAGGGGAAGAAACTAAATTCGTCTGGTCATTCAACAGTGCAAAATTATTATTATTACTATGTTTCAAAATCTCTAATTGTTCCAAAACACACAGCCGGAAACCCTTATCACAAAACCCACTAATATTCGCGGAAATTAAAACTAGATATATTATTTTCATTTTCAAATTTAAAATGGATTTCCGCAAAGTAACGCCTGACTCAATCATTTTTTTTTTTTGTAATATTACGTATTAATTCCTAACATTCCAGGCGTTGCTAGGCTACGGTGATGATCAGGACTCAGCTCAGTGGCTGTGTGGGGGCTCGCTGATCAGCGAAAGGTTCGTCCTGACTGCGGCGCACTGCATCTCAGAGACTGCCCTGTAAGTAATAGGTTTCATTTGTTCTATCTTTTTACATGACTGCCCAAAAAAAAAGAGTGTTATGTTTTCAGGTTTTATGGATGTATGTTTGTGAGTTTATTTATTCCATCGTCACTTTTAAACGGCGTAACGGATATCAATGTTTATAGTATCGTTAGAAGCATTGAGTTATCCTTATACATAGCAAAAATAAAAAACACGCCTGCCATGTCGAAAGTGAACTAAAAAATTTAAAACTAGATAGATAATAAATAAAATATAATAATAATAATAATCGAAGTATCTTGACTTGGCTCGCGAGGTTGTCGACATGTGGGATGTGAACACAGCAGTCATTGTGCCGATAGTCGTGACGGCCAATGGCATAATTGCCAAGAGCCTCGACCAACATCTTAAGAGGCTCTCGTTGGACAGCTGGATCAAGGGCTTGATCCAGAAAGCAGTGCTTCTTGACACGGCCCGCATAGTTAGGAGGTTTCTCTCTCGGGAGCCCTGACCACCGGTAGCTTGGACCCTGTTCCCGATACCGGTGGGCTACTATTTTTTATATTTTTAAATGTTTTTTTTTATTTTTTTATAGAAATATTTAAAAACTAGCTTCTGCCAGCGACTTCGTCCGCGTGGAATAGTTACTTTACCCCCGATTTTGAAACTCTCAGCCCGATCGGTTTAAAATTGACAAAAGATAGACATGCTGTTTCGGGATGTTTTTTAGATAATTTTATGTAGATGACTTCTTCCGTTTTCCCAACATTTCGCTTCACTGCTCTGCTCCTATTGATTGTAGCGTGATGAAAAGTATACTATAACCTGCCCAGGAGTATGAAGAATAATTACACCAAGTTTCGTTAAAATCGGTCGAGTAGTTTTTGTTTCTATAAAGAACATACAGACAGACAGACAGACAGACAGAAAGACAGACAGACAGACAAAAATTTTACTGATTGCATTTTTGGCACCAGTATCGATCACTAATCACCCCCTGATAGTTATTTTGAAAATATATTCCTTGTACAGAATTGACCTCTCTACAGATTTATTATAAGTATAGAAGATGTAACAAGTATGTACAAAAAATAAATAAATGAAATAATAATAAATAATAATAATATTTGCATTGCAGTCGGGGGACGGTATCTCCGACTGCAATAAAAATATTGTTATCTATCTAGTTTTTATTTATTTTTTTACCAAAAACTGACTTATATGGAGACCATAATAAAGAGTATTCTATTTTCTTCTATAAACTGATGGATGGAAGATGGGAACAGACTGTTGCGCAAACCTTGGAACACAATCAGCCTTTTAATGTTCCCACTGCTGGGACACACTCTCTAGGAGAGGGAATAGGCCGTAATCCAGCACGCGGGCCCAGTGCGGGTTGGTGAATGTCACATGTCTTCGAATTTTTGGTTCTAGGACATGCCGGTTTCCTCACGATGTTTTCCTTCACCGTTTTGAGAGCAGTGGTGATGAAATTAATTACACAAAGTAACACGCCTCTCTGGGTTTGAACCCGCGACCTACAATTCGTTAGCCGGGGTCGTTGCCACTCGGCCACCACTGTCCCAACCTTGGAATGTGGACGACCAATACCCAAAAAATATTTCTATTATATTCAAACCCATCATTAACCTTGATTAAAGCACAGTCTTTCCGAATTTCCTCAAGGCCCTACAACCACGCTTCCTTTGCAGAGGAGCAGTCCGCTTCGTAGCCTTGGGCATCCTCAAGCGCTCTGACCCTGACGAGCTTTGGAACATCTACAACGTGAGGAGGACCATCGCACACCCGGAGTACAAGCCTCCTTCCAAGTATCATGATATAGCGCTGCTGGAGACTGCTCAGCCGTGAGTTTTTTGGTATTTTATTAACCGACTTCTAAAAAAGGAGGAGGTTCTCAATTCGGATGTTTGTGTGTGTTTCTATTTATTTTTTTATTGTTTGTTCGCGCATAACTCCGTCGCTTGCCAACCGATTTGAAAATATTTTTTTTTGTTGGAAAGGGTATAGGTACTTCCCAAGTGGTCCCATGAAAATTTTATCGAAATCGAACAAGCGGTTTTTGAAAGATCAACAAAAAATATCTACATTGACGACCTTTTAGTTTACTCTGCATTGGAGCAGTGCGTTTTTTTTACACTAATGTAATTGGTTCGTTTAGGTGGGGGGAGGGGAGGGGTTTAGGTAACACTAAAAAGTGAAAAATAAAAAACTTTTTACAAAAAAGATTGTATAATAATATATTTCCAAAAAATACAACCGACTTCTCCACAAAAAATCAAAAAAGTACAAAATAACTTTAATTTCGGAAGTCGGTGTTCAAAAAATGAAAAAGGAACCACAAACACCGAGTTCCGAAATTAAAGTTATTTTGTACTTTTTTGATTTTTTGTGGAGAAGTCGGTTGTATTTTTTTGTAAAAAGTGTTTTTAATGGCATACTTGCCGAAGTATGAAGGTTGCGGTATTTTTCGGAAGAGTCACCTTGCCCTGGAACGCGGCGGGCACTAGGAGCAACACGGGTGGGTTTTAGTCAGTAAGAGTCTGACACTCTTTTCCCATATGCCCAGAGCGGGAGTCATTGAATAATTTCGGTTCCAAAAAAGTATCCATCTTCAAGGTTTAGCTACGCTTGGCGAGATCAGTCTGTGGAGGGGTGACCATTCAGTACATACAGAGACGCTCTGTTGGTCCCTGCTGCAGTACACTGTTGCTATCCTTATAGCAACAGAAATCTGAAACCTCTACTCTTAATTACTAAAACCCTGTAACGTTTTTCCCTCACAGTTAAATAAAAGAGGAAGTATGACGTACAATTATATTATTATAAAAATATCTTAGAACTAAACTTACTACTAACACTCGTTCACCTAACCACTACCTATCTAACGCTCTCAGTTATGGTCAAAACACGGAAAAGTTACTTGTTTAGGCCTCTGGGCTCTTGCCAGAGAAGCCAGGCAGTAGGTCCGAAGTTGATGCTGGTGCAGCGCCGGCTCGCAACCTCGGTTGTCGCTCAGCGCGAGGCCCCCCAGTAAGGCCTGCACGCGGGCTCCAGCGCTCCCGCGGAGAGAACTTCGGAGACGGTCCTCAGTTGAACCCCGTCGTTATCCTCGGAGATGGTTCACCATGGAACTCCGGCGTAATACTTGTAGATGGTTCTCAGTTGAACCCTGTCGTCACACTGCCGAATCCTGGCTCCTCAGCCCTTTATATAGCCAAGACTCACGTTCTATAATTCATAATTCAAAACGTATGTTTTCTTCCGGAACAATTCAAAATTCAATTCAGTTAGAATGCCAGTGAGGTTTATAGCCAGTATTCCGTTTACAAATAATCAAAGTGAGAGCGTTCATAAGAATTTTAGAAATACAGTTTATAACATAGCTATACAGAAGGAAAACAGAATATGGCTTAACATCTTATATTAATCTATTAAACACAAATATAAAGTGAATTTTAGTATTTACAAACAGTTAAACCTTTTTAGTAAAGCTATAGAGCAATTACATAAAGAAAAATATTACAGTTTGACAACTCTGACATAAAATGTCACAACAAGAAAATAAGTATTAAAAAGGGTCGGGTCTAGTATCGTTTGGCAGGAGTTGGGGCGTAAAATCGTAATTGAATCTGGAAGAGCTTGAGTCCCTGATTATAACGCTACCACTCTTATTAAAAGGTAACGCATATTTATCGAGAAATTAACAAAATAAGTTAGGTACTAACCTCAAATTGATTAAGCGGAAAACGGAACGTTCAAATGGGTGTTTGACAACCAAATCTGTCACAATATAGTGTCTGTGGTGTAAATATCGTGCAAAATCGGTAAAACGGAACGTAAAAAAGACATTTCAATCGTGTGTGTCTATGTCAACATTCCGTTTATGTTCCGTTTCTTCCCGAGTTGCGTGTTTGTTTTAGTATTATTATGGCTTTTTTCAACGACCTTGGCTTCTCCCCTGAACTTGGTAGCAAGAAATAAAAGTGATCCTTTTAAGGAATTAATCAAAGTGATAAATTTTGGATAAAATAAATAACTTTAATTAATGTGAGGTGTTTATACCAAATTGTATGTATGTGCAAAAGGCAGTTTACTAGTGTTACAAGGAGAATTTAGGATGCAAGAGCGACCGAAGCGAGGTCGGGATATGGGGCACCCCGACTCGGACAGGTTAGGTTAGAAGGTCCGCCACTCCTTCGTGGTTATTTTTTTTTAAACCCTTGAGCCCCGCGAAGCGGGGCTCCGACACGCTTTTTAAGCCACTTTTAAGTGCTTTGAGGTTAGGTTACTAAAAGTCGATTTTCTCGGAAACGGTGCGTTGCCTTTTTACGGGAGTGGTGCCATGGGGGAAGGGTCACCCCCCTCTCCCCTCCCCTCCCCCTCTCCCCCCCCCAAATCCTGCCAAACGATACTAAACCTTTACCAATTCCACTACTAATATAAGCACTTCATTAATTTCAGTATATGTAACTGAAGAAAATCTAAAAAGTCAAATCGTGAACATAATGAGATGATACAATGGTTAAAAGGCATAAAATACCTAAAACGTAAGTGTTTAAGAGTACAATATGATAGTATCTGCAGTATTTAAAGTACAGATACTATAACCCACCCTCCTAATACCCTTTACGTTCCAGGGCTTTTTTTTTGGATGACTTCTTCCGCTCTGGGCGGAGCGTAAGGGAGTGTCAGACTCTTACTGACTAAAAACCATCCGTGTTCTTCCAAATTACTTTTGCGTTCCAGGGCAAAGTGACTCTTTCGAACAAATTCCGCAACAATATGTTCTGCCTACCCCCATAAAAGAAAATCGAGAATAAAAAAAAAATAAAAAAAATTGATTGAGTCAGGCGTTACTTTGCGGAAATCCATTTTAATTTTGAAAATGAAAATAATATATCTAGTTTTAATTTCCGCAAATATTAGTGAGTTGCAGGTATGCACCTCCCTCCCGCCCGCTTTATTATGCACATGCAAGATTACTAGGCAAATGCAAAGATTTTATGCACATGCAGGAAGGCAAAGCAAAACCCAACACCAACACCGACACGACCGTGTTTCGCCTCTCCACGAGGCATCCTCAGGGGACGTGTTGACTCGCTGACCGTTGAGTTGCGACTCAACAACTCAACGGTCAGCGAGCACTAATATTCGCGGAAATTAAAACTAGATATATTATTTTCATTTTCAAAACCGAGAATTTATCTACAATTGTAGATACACGTCTGTTTTGTCATTTCAGTGTATCGTTCAGCAAGGACGTATTCCCAGCATGTATAGACTATCACGGCAAGGATCAGTATGTAGCGTTCGCGACGGGCTGGGGCAAGCTCGGCAAGAATCGGCCGCTAGCTGACAACCTGCAGGAGGTGAGGAGACTATTCATTATTTTGGACAGTAGGAATCATAGAAAATAACAATAATAATATTTTTTACACGAGAGGAGCTCGTGGCTAAATTAGGCTAGGTTAAGCAACGCTTGCCGAGGTTGGACCATCTTAACATAACGAGACTTCTCCGTGCCTCGGAAAGCACGTTAAGCCGTTGGATTGGAGATCTCCAAATGACAGCCGGGATGTCATTTGGAGATCTTTGGCAGTCGTTACGGATTGTCAGAAGCCAGAAAAGCTGACACCAGTCTTGCCAAGAAGTACTGTGTTCCTCAGTTAATGGGTTGTGGAGGTCTGGTAGGCAGCCGCTTCACGTAAAATACTGGTATTCAGCTGAATCCGGCTTGACTGGGAGCCGACCCCAATGTAGTTGGGAAAAGGCTAGGCAGATGATGAATAATTTTTACACGACTAGTTGTCGACATGTGGGATGTGGACTCGGCTGTCATTGTGCCGATTGTCGTTACGGCCAACGGCCTAATGGCCAAAAGCTTCGATGACCACCTGTTGAAGCTGGCGTTACACGGTTGGTTAAAGGGCCTGATACAGAAGGCAGTACTCCTCGATACGGCTCGTATTGTGAGGAGGTTCCTCTCTCTGGAGCCCTAACCACCGGTAGCTTGGACCCTGCTCCTGATACCGGCGGACCACTACTTTTTATATGTTTTAATGTTTTTTATGTGTTTTTTTTTAATGTAAATTAGTAGGTAGGTAAGTAAAATGATAAAAGGAAATAATAATTTCTTCAAACACGAACTCAGAAGTAAACAATAATGTTGCACGCCACAGTTAAGCATGGAAGATAGCTGCATTCGTTACCACTAGCGCCATCTAGTATCGAGTAGCAGAACTAGTAGGTGAAGGCAAGAACCTTCGAGACTTTTCTATGCTAGAACATTCTAGAATTGAGAGCGATCTCCAACTTCGACCTGAAGCGATTAGTAGTGCGATTGTATTTTATAATTAGTAAGTAAAAAGTTGTAATTATTCTTGTTGTGTGTGTTCTTGTTGTGTTGTGTCCTTTTTGGTTATTTAATCGGCTGTTTTATTGTAACGAAAGCTCGTAACAGTAATATAACTTTAATATCGGAAGTAGGCGTTTTGACTAGGTCTCGTCATTTTTTAACATAAACACAAATCCCAAATCCCGATGACAAAATCCCTAAACTCGAATCTTGAATCCCGAATCTCGAATCCTGACTCCCGCATCTCGAATCCCGAATACCGAATCTCGAATCTGTCATGACATGATGACACTGATAGGTCATCAACTTGTCGTCAGTTTATGTCGGTTTACAATTTCTCGGAATGACTGAGAGATTTTAGACTACTAAATTCTGATGCGTACAAAAGTATTCCAAATGTTCAGTTGACAATTTTATCGAGGGTTTACAATCTGTCAAGATCTAATACTACTACTTCTAACTGATATTAAAAACGCGAAAGTTTTAAGTATGGATGGATGTTTGTTATTATTTCGCGCAAAAACTACTGAACGGATTTGGATGAAATTTGGCACACAGAAGTTTTATAACCAGGATTAACATATAGGATAATTTTTGCCCAGATATTCCCACGGGATCGAAACTTATGCGGGTGAAACCGTGGGGTGCTGCTAGTATTTTATAAAACTACGTATTTTACAACTATCCGGTGCCATGTATTTTTATGCCATATTTTAGTTAGATGGATTCTAATTTATTTTTATTATTAGTATTGAAATATGCCCAACAAAATAACGTGATCAAAAATATCTTTTCCCATTTCCAGGTGAGCCTACTGAAGTTCTCCACAGAAGAATGTCAGAAGCACTTCCCCCCACACAGACTCCTGAAAGAGGGGTACAGTCCTAACATGCAGATCTGTTACGGAGATGAAAACCGGCCCAAGGACACTTGTGAGGTAAAATATCTTTTCATACCACTTGCTCAAAAAACTGACATTCTATGCCACAAAAAGCGAACATAACAATAGTCATTTTAAATCTGTTAAAAACAGGGAAGAAAATTGTACTGAATTTCATTCATCCTCTAGGGGGAGAATGTGATTTAAAGAATAATGGCAGAATATTAGTTGAAAAAATTTTTAGCGTCTGGTAATGTCTGTTATATAAAATAATTTTAGTTATTTTTCTATGATTTATCAAACAAAAATGTATTTTAATTAAAGCCACAGAAAAAAACATACATTTTTGGAAATATCAAATGACTAAAATGATTTTACACTATTCAATTACTAAATTCATACTATTTTGGTATATACTTTTAAGAACCACATAATGGATAAAAATGTTTTTATTGGAAGTTCGTATTACTAATACCTACACCATCAGTAATAATAAAAAATAAAAGTGATATGGACGAAAATAAGTTCCTTAAAAAGAACTTCCTGCAATTATTCAATATCATAACCGCAATACTATAGTAACAATTCCATTTATTGTTATGGCAACACTGACTCGAAAAGCGGGCTGTCAGCTGACACTGATGCTGTGCTTTCCGTGTTGGTTGTGTTGTTTTTGCTATTTTCTTATTTTTATTTGACTTGAATTGATTACGGACTGATTTTTGGTATGTGTGACTTGTGCGTGCCTGTATACCTGGCCGAACCCATATAGTAGGAGAATAATGTTGTAGCTGTTTAGTTGGTCGGCGCCGGCGGCCGGCGCACTTTGGGGTGTTGCGCCCATGTTATGACAGTGGTGTGGTCTTGGGGTGGGCCAGACATCAAAATATTATCGCAGCGGTAGCAGCATTTATAAATTCTATAATTATAAGAAAAGATGATGAGGAGGAATAAAACTGTAAAAAAAATGTAGAATTGATTCATTTTTTTATTCATTGCACTCCAAAAGGGTCCTAAAAGGCTACAGTGAGCACTAACAACTACAACATCAACAGGTGGGCCGTAGGTATACCTGTCTGCCACGTTAGTGGTATAAAAAAACAACTATAATGAATGCTGCATACATATCGGCAGGTCACGCCTTGTCCCCGTAGAAGTAGATAGAGAAAACATCCTTCTGCTTTTTCCACATTCATCAACCTACATGGCAATCATTGGCTGTTAGAGAAACCTTACAGGCGTACTTTGATCAATAAAAATAGTTTCCCCAGCGGTGTACATATATACCTACTACTATCATATGAATATGTATATAATAGAGAAACAATAATCTTAAAAAGATTAAGTATATGGGTATTGTACCCAGATAGTTAATCTTTTAGCTAAGAATATAGTAAAGTAACAACAAACAACTACAGGACGCATGTTTCTCCAAGTGACATAAGACATAACCTAAAAAAATTCAAATCAAAATATCTTTTTTTTGAAGCCCCCCCAGGACAAAATTCTTTGACAAAGTTGCTCAGGGACTCACGCTCAAAATTTTAAGATATTTTTGACATATAGACGCTACCATTTCTTCTCAACTAATTTTATGTATGTAAGTCTGCCATTTTTCTTTGGAATACTTACCGAAATTTATACTGAACTACATCTTTGTTTACAATTTAGGTTTGTATATAAAGCATTATACATCTTTTTGAAAAAGGAATACGCATTTATTATGCAGTTATTGATTATTAATAATCTACTATTTCAACACACTTGCTTGTAAACATAAAAATCGTTCTCTTATACATAAAAAATATTATAAAACATCATATTTATTAGTTTATTATTTTAGGATATATGGATTTTATTAGTTCCAAAAAAATATTTTGTATTTTTATTTGTTTGTTGTACACCTACCACAGCGTTGTCTCTTTAACCCAAAGGTTGTCTGGTAGAGCGTGCCTTGTTGCATTAAGTCCGCCCATGTACCACTATTGTACATAAAGTTTAAATAAATAAAGTGAGCCTTATTACATCATTCTTAGAGAGAACTTTCTAAACCAATCTATAACACACACGTGCATAATAATATTACACACTAGTGCATAATAGAATTATCCCTACAAAGTTAAGTTAATACCCATTTCCATATTTTTTTTCCACGTCACGAAAAAAACAAATTGTGTTTTTTTTTTTCGTTTTCTTTCGCGTTACATAAAAAAATCAACGGAAGGAATCCTTTGGAAAGATTCTTTCAAATGTTTTGGTTGACGTTTTGCAAATTTGAAAAAAAAATATTTCAGTGTTAGATAGCCCAGTCATCGAGGAAGGCTATAGGCTATATATCATCACGCTAAGACCAATAGGAGCGGAGCAGACATGAAAAATGTGACACAAACGAAGTTGCGCGGATCAGATATTTACACTAATATTATAAAGAGGAAAGATTTGATTATTTTTTTGCATTGAATAGGCTCCGAAACTACTGAACCGATTTGAAAAATTATTTCACTGTTGGGAAGCTACATTATCTCCGGTGAACATAGGCTATATTATATCCCCATATTCCCACGGAACGGGAACTACGCGGGTGAAACCGCGTGGCGATGCTAGTAGTACATATTTTGTAGAAACTAGATTTACTCATATTTTACAAGTAGACAATAAGTTAACAGTCTGCTCTCAATTGCATTGTTTATGTTTATGCAGTTTATTTTGTTGTTATTATGTTGTCACTGTCTGTCGGTGCAGGATATCACGCCATAGACTAAAAATTTACTGTTTTTTTTGTCTGTGGTGCGATCAACTCGTGGTCGTTGTGTCCGGTACTGACACAGTTTTATTAGTTTTAGTCGATAAGTTGTTTTCTTTTAAGTTTGTCTATATATATAATTTTTTAGTTTTATTTTTTTGTGCGTCTTTTCTGGCGGAATAAACGAGTTTTCTTTCTTTCTTTGTTATTCTCCAGGGCGACAGTGGTGGTCCTCTTCAGATAACTTCGGAGTTCTCCAAATGCCTGCACACAGTGATAGGTGTGACGTCATTCGGGCGCGCGTGCGGTTACGCGGGGGACGCGGGCATGTACACGCGGGTCTACCACTACCTACCTTGGATCGAGAGCGTCGTGTGGCCGGGGTATTGAGAAATAAAGACTTTAAAATCATGAATTTGTTTTATTTCAAACTATTATTTATTTAATTTAACACATACTGATCCATTGTTGTTAATTATCGGTATCAGTCGGTCGCGTGTTCAAACCCAGCCAGGCGCATTGCTTTGTGTAATTAATTTCATCACCGCTGCTCTCAAAACGGTGAAGGAAAACATCGTGAGGAAACCGGCATGTTCTAGAACTAAAAATTCGAAGACATGTGACATTCAGCAACCCGCACTGGGCCCGCGTGCTGGATTACGGCCCGTTGCCTCTCCTGGAGAGGAGGCCTGTGTCCCAGCAGATATGATGATATTGTGTGCGGTGGGGTGATGTAGCTCTGCACCGCGCATGCACCCGCGCCAGGCTTGGCGTCTGAAGCCTAGCTCGACCAGTTTGCACTGGATCGCCATCCGATGTGGTCAATTTACGAGTAAACTCAATGTTTTTCTGAAACTACGAGTAACTTTTAACTGCCGTGTTATGTACATACGTTCATCGAGATATTTACCTTACATGAGATGAGTGCCGAATTGCAGTGCTATCTCGTCTAGCTGTGACAGGGGCGTGCGCTCCATATAGGCAATTAGGCTAAGCCTACCCTACCATAGCAACGGATAAATAAAACAAATGTATTTATTGTAACTATGCAATAAAATAAAACAAAAATATTTAATAACTCATAACGCCTAGTATAATGCTTATAGCAACTTCTCGCCCCGCGCCCGTGCGTGTGACGTATTTCAAACTACGCTGTTCCTACGAAACGGTTCACATAGGCCACAATACGGAGTGCCTTATTTCAATTGATAAATTTATGCATGTGTGCAAATGTTCTTGTATATGTACGCCCATAATTTACACACACATGTATAAATTATGGGCGTTTTCTAGGCTCGCTGGAGCCCACTACACGGGTCCTGATTGGTTCACCACACAATTCAAGGACAAGTAGTAAAATTTTATGAATGAAAATCGCTTAACAGGGTTGCCAATTTGAGAATAATAATTTCCTTAATAACTTATAGATATAGTTTAAAAAAACTGGTTAGTATTATCAAAAGTATAAAATGTACAAAATAAATGTTAAGTTGTAATTAATAACCCTCTAAATATAATTAAAAACCGCAAGAATTTAACTTTTCTCCCCAAATTTTCCAAACTTAATTTGAAAATTTGGTTTAAAGGGAATTAGAAAAATAAAATTGGCAACTCTGTTGACATTGACATTGACAATTGTCAATTTTGGCGGGTTATGATGTATAACCCGGCAAAATGTCATTACATGTCATTCTTAAAGATTACGATAGGACCATGTAGCATTTTTTTTTGGAAGTGTATTGATTGTCTTTTTAAATGATATTTTTGCAAGAAAAAGAGAAGCCATATTGTTGATATTGTTTCATGTGACAAGCAATAGTCGTTCGAATATTTTGTTGTTGAGTGTTATAAATCATAGTGCATTGATTTATAAGTAATTCGTTTTGAGTCATAAAGTAGTGTAAATATTAAAGTTTAGTTATTTGTTTGGGTCGGGTCTAGTATCGTTTGGCAGGAGTTGGGGTGTAAAATCGATTGAATCTGGAAGAGCTTGAGTCCCTGATTATAACACTACCACTCTTATTAAAAGGTAACGCATATTTATCGAGAAATTAACAAAATAAGTTACTAACCTCAAATTGATTAAGCGGAAAACGGAACGTTAAAATGGGTGTTTGACAACCAAATCTGTCACAATTTATAGTTTCTGTGGTGTAAATATCGTGCAAAATCGGTAAAACGAAACGTAAAAAAGACATTTCAAATCAATCAATGTGTCATGTCAACATTCCGTTTCGAGTTGCGTGTTTGTTTTGAAGTATTATTTTGGCTTTTTTCAACGACCTTGGCTTCCCCCCTGAACTTTGTAGCAAGAAATAAAAGTGAAAGTGATAAATTTTGGATAAAATAAAGGGTCGGGTCTAGTATCGTTTGGCAGGAGTTGGGGTGTAAAATCGATTGAATCTGGAAGAGCTTGAGTCCCTGATTATAACGCTACACTCTTATTAAAAGGTAACGCATATTTATCGAGAAATTAACAAAATAAGTTACTAACCTCAAATTGATTAAGCGGAAAACGGAACGTTAAAATGGGTGTTTGACAACCAAATCTGTCACAATTTATAGTTTCTGTGGTGTAAATATCATGCAAAATCGGTAAAACGGAACGTAAAAAAGATATTTCAAATCAATCATGTGTCTATGTCAACATTCCGTTTCGAGTTGCGTGTTTGTTTTGAAGTATTATTTTGGCTTTTTTCAACGACCTTGGCTTCTCCCCTGAACTTGGTAGCAAGAAATAAAAGTGAAAGTGATAAATTTTGGATAAAATAAATAACTTTAATTAGTGTGATGTGTTTATACCAAATTGTATGTATGTGCAAAAGGCAGTTTACTAGTGTTACAAGGAGAATTTAGGATGCAAGAGCGACCGAAGCGAGGTCGGGACATGGGGCACCCCGACTCGGACAGGTTAGGTTAGAAGGAGTGGCGGAGTCTAGTGAGCGAGCGAAGCGAGCGAGCAGACTCCGCCACTCCTTCGTGGTTATTTTTTTTTAAACCCTTGAGCCCCGCGAAGCGGGGCTCCGACACGCTTTTTAAGCCACTTTTAAGTGTTTTGAGGTTAGGTTACTAAAAGTCAATTTTCTCGGAAACGGTGCGTTGCCTTTTTACGGGAGTGGTGCCATGGGGGAAGGGTCACCCCCCTCTCCCCTCCCCACCCCCTCTCCCCCCCCAACTCCTGCCAAACGATACTAAACCTTTACCAAAATAAATAACTTTAATTAGTGTGATGTGTTTATACCAAATTGTATGTATGTGCAAAAGGCAGTTTACTAGTGTTACAAGGAGAATTTAGGATGCAAGAGCGACCGAAGCGAGGTCGGGACATGGGGCACCCCGACTCGGACAGGTTAGGTTAGAAGGAGTGGCGGAGTCTAGTGAGCGAGCGAAGCGAGCGAGCAGACTCCGCCACTCCTTCGTGGTTATTTTTTTTTAAACCCTTGAGCCCCGCGAAGCGGGGCTCCGACACGCTTTTTAAGCCACTTTTAAGTGTTTTGAGGTTAGGTTACTAAAAGTCGATTTTCTCGGAAACGGTGCGTTGCCTTTTTACGGGAGTGGTGCCATGGGGGAAGGGTCACCCCCCTCTCCCCTCCCCACCCCCTCTCCCCCCCCAAATCCTGCCAAACGATACTAAACCTTTACCATTTGTTTACATACTTAAAAATGGTCCTAAATTGTGAAGTTTGTGCTGACAATGTGTTTGTTAGAGATTAAAAAAGGTAAGTTTTCACAGCTATCGTATAATGATAAGATTCAAGTTGTTTCTAAAGGTAGATGTATACCCGAGTTACGAGAATTAACTCAAAAATAATTCATCTCGTACTCGTCATTTCAATCCTCAGAGTTATGAAACATATAACTGGCTATGTGTGTACGCACAAATTATTTTGTTTTCTGTGCATTTTGTTCAATACTTCTAGAAAGAGTAGTTTGTATCGTCAGAATATCGTGATTTGAATTTGGTGAGTTTTTAAAATTATATGTTTCTCATCGTTCCGTATCGTGATTTCAACCCAGTAGAATGTGGTGAGCTTTTTTTTTGGATATTATGTCTGGCCTACCCTTACTCTAGAACCACTGCACGCCCCTGAGCTGTGATCTGGTGCTGTGGCGGCCCCAAGTCTGCTATTTTTATAAATGTCATTCCAACACGATCCCATTGTCATTTTGCTAAAAGTTCGTAATTTGCTAAATTCATAACGGTCGATCATTGGTCGGTCAATGGTCTCGTAATACATTTTGATAACCGACCTATTAAAAGCAATAACTGCACAATGACGTTCTAATGGTAGGTCAGTGATCAAAGTAATTGTCAAAGTTTTAGCAGAATACCGCGTACGTCTGTCATTCATTTGTCATTATGTACGAGATTACCATTCTATGCCATTTCTTTCCATGGAGTGCCAGTGGTTGACCATTGGAAAGTCATAGTGACGCTTTTATACTAGTAGATTACCAAACTTGTAAAATCAACCATTATGAAATCAATGATAGACCATTCTGACACTATTGTAATAGCAGACTTGAGGCCCAGGTTGGTGGCCTTTCTTTATCTACCCTGTGTATTGAGCAAGATCGTAATTCCATAGGGGTTTATTTTTTCTATTCATTAACGGTCCTTCGCAAATTAAAATGATTTTACTATTCAGACTCCACAATGATGATTACCTAATTGAACTGTGAAATAAAACCAAATTGTAAAATTTATCAAAAAATATATTCCTCAATACCCCCAGCCACGCGACGATCTGAATCCAGCGCGCATAGTGGTAGGCCCGATGGGCTTGACCTTCGCTTGCCGAGGTCATTACTTGGATGTGATCTTCCTCCGGCCACACGACGCTCTCGATCCAAGGTACGTAGTGGTAGACCCGCGAGTACATGCCCGCGTCCCCCGCGTAGCCGCACGCGCGCCCGAATGACGTCACACCTATCACTGTGTGCAGGCATTGTGCGATCTGTGACATCACTTGCAGAGGACCACCGCTATCGCCCTGGGGACAGGCCATATTAACAAATTTATTCAACTACCCTACTGTAGGCAAAATTAGGTTTATAATCTATACTAATATTATAAAGCTGAAGAGTTTGTTTGTTTGTTTGTTTGTTTGAACGCGCTAATCTCAGGAACTACTGGTTCGAATTGAAAAATCCTTTTTGGGTTGAATAGACCATTTATCGAGGAAGGCTTTAGGCTATATATCATCACGCTTAAGCCAATAGGAGCGGAGCAGCGATAAAGGATGTTTTAAAATCGGGGACTCCACGGGGACGAAGTCGCGGACAGCAGCTAGTGTTAGTTATAATCCTAATTTTGCCTATAGTAGTTGAATAAATTTCCAAAATACATCATCATCTGCCTAGCCTTTTCCCAACTATATTGGGGTCGGCTTCCAGTCATACCGGATTGAGCTGAATAGCAGTATTTAACGTGGAGCGGCTGCCTACCAGACCTTCACAACCCAATAACTGGGGAACAAGGTACTTCTTGGCAAGACTGGTGTCAGATATTCTGGTTTCTGACAATTCGTAACGACTGCCTAGTGCCTCTTCAATTTATAAATGACAGCCGGGACCAACTGCTTAACGTGCTTTCCGAGGCACGGAGGAAACTCGTTGTTAAGATGGTCACCCATCCACAGATCAACCTTGGTAAGCGTTGCTTAACCTTGAAGATCGACCTGTGCGGCTATTATTCTTTAGCCACGAGCTTTTTCACGTAAACAAAAAACGAATACGATACAGTGCGTTGAAAACTCGTGTGACGTCACAAACACCTGATCTTTGATAGCTTTTATCTTCGTCAATTTCTATTGTTATGATAAAGCAAAAAATACGAGACCAATATATTTCAATAATCAAACTGACAGACTAAAATAGAATCATATTTTGTTTACTCTGGAAACATCCCTATTTTGCTTGCTTCAAATATTTATAATCGTCTCCTGCACGCAAAATGTGTGTCAGCGCCTGATGTTTTTGTAATACTATCATTACAACGAATTCTGTGGTGATGACAATCTAATCTGGGCGCGCTCTCTCTCTCTCTCTCTCTCTCTCTTTCATCAGCTCAGTGACGCGTGTCAGTTTGTTAATTAATATTTGTATTTGAAGTGAAAACTTCTTTAGCCGCGTTGGGCGCTTGTTGGTAGGGGAAAATCTTATGTGTTCGCGTCACCGACATGCTCGTGACTCATGCGTATGAGTGACATTGAATGGATTTAGTGAAAAGTTAAATAAGTGTTTTATTTTGATTATTACATAAATTAATTCAAAAATTATGACATTTCAAATTTTACTACCATTAGTTCTAAGTTTTCACTTCCATCGGAAGTCGCTATAACTGCCATTTTTTTTTAATGTAATAAAAACAGTTCCAAGTGCTTTATTTATATTATAAAAAGCAACTCTACAAAATTTGAGTTGACTGTTTGTTTGTAACGTTTTCACGTCAAACTCACTGAACTAATTTTGATTAATTTTGAAGAAGAGCATAGTGTTGCGCGCCACAATTAAGCAAGGAAGATAGCGGCATTCGCGTACCACTAGCGCCATCTAGTATCGAGTAGCAGAACTAGTAAAGTCAAGAACCTTCGAGACTTTTCTATGTTAGAACTTTCTAGAATTCTCGAACCCTAGTCAGTCGCGACCGATATGTACGCGAATTTTCTAGATCTTTCTACGATGGAAGGTTCTGGAACTAACTGGCGCCCTATATAAGGCTGGCACAAGTACCGACCGAGTCGAAAGTGCGGTTATTAAGCAATAAACAGCCGTAGAGTGCTGAAATGCAAGTGGTCCACGACAAAAAAAAAAACCAACCGAGTTAGTATTGCATTAGCGATACAAGCGATAACTTCGAGAGCGATCTTCGACTGCGAACTAAAGCGATTAGTAGTGCGATTGTGTTTTATAATTAGTGAGCTTAAAGTTGTAATTAGTGTTGTATAATGAAAGTGTAATTTTTGGAAATTTAATCGGCTGTTTTTATTGTCACAAACCCGAAGCTCGTAACAATAGGATACCTTTAGCTTCTGTCCGCGACTTCGTCCCCGTGGAATCCCCGATTTTAAAACATTCTTTATCGCTGCTCCGCTCCTATTGGCTTAAGCGTGATGATATATAGCCTAAAACCTTCCTCGATAAATGGTCTATTCAACCCAAAAAGAATTTTTCAATTCGAACCAGTAGTTCCTGAGATTAGCGCGTTCAAACAAACAAACAAACAAACTCTTCAGCTTTATAATATTAGTATAGATTTACCTCACAAGTATCTTTGGGTTCCTTGTCATCTCCGTAACACATCTGCGTGGTAGCGTTGTAGCCTTGTCGCAAGTTTCTGAACGGTGAGAAGTGCTTTTGACATCTTTTCGCGGAAAACCTGTACAGATATACCTGGAACACGAATTTTTTAAACAGTTTTAGGATCGGTTTCGATCGGTGATGGTTTCTTTAACGTTTATAATATTAGTAGGATCCAAGCAATAGTTACCCTTTACGTATAGATTATAGAAAAACCTATGAGAAATCCATATTTAAACAACAAAAAAACCGTACGGAACCCGCATGCGAGTTCAACTCGCACTTAGCCGGTTTTGAACCGGCTTCAAAAAAGGAGGATATTCTCAAGTCGACTGTATTTTTTTTTGTGTGTTATACTTATTACCTCATATTTTTTTACTGGGTGTACCGATTTTGAAGATTCTTTTTATATTTCGAAAGCTGACGCTTTTCACGTGGTCCCATTTAAATGTAAACACCCAGAACACACAACCCAGAAAAACAAAACGCTTAAAAAAATAACTGCTAAGGAAAAAAAAAACACAAATAAGTATAAAATAACTTCGGGAGTTTAGTCGGTTGTAACTCTTTTTAAGCTATTGCATAGCTTCTATCGCGGGCCTTGAGCGTGGCAACCGAATCCAGAAATTCCGTAACGAAAATAACCTAACACCGCTACGTCATTCGATTAGGCCCCGCCTTTTTAAAATGGTCGCTCGCCGTCACCGAGCCGACCCGAACGTCTGCGTTCGGAAACAATCGGTGGGACAAAGTTAAGTGAAGCGTATGTGATTTACATTAGTACAGTAACCCAGGTGAACGAATCGAGACCATATCACAATGACGCAGAGTACTAAATATATAAATAATTACATAAGTTGATAAAAAATGCTATGCAATAGCTTTACCGCGGCAGTCCCCGAGTGCCACATGTATTTTTTACCTTCTGTAGAGTGTCAGCAAGCGGCCGATCCTTCCCTAGTTTGCCCCACCCCGTGGCGACCGCCTTCGTCTGGTCCTCAACCGGCTCTTCCATCATTGTGAAGAGTTTCTGAAACTCTATCATCAGCTGTTCATCCGTTTGTTCCTCATCATCTTCATCCTGATCTTTGTGGAACTTGCCTTGAACGTCCAGACATGCTGGGAATACGGCTTTATTGTATATTACACTGGAAACCAGATTTTAGAACTTTTAGTCGTAACGAGAATGAAAGAAGAATGAAAGTAGAAATGAACAAACTGATTTTAATGTAAACATGATTAAGAACTTATTAAAAAGAACAGAAAGAAAGAGACTCCAATATTTTTTAGAAATCTATCTGACGGACTAATCAGTTTTTTTTAGTTAACTACCCTATTAACTTACCGTTTGTCAGTTTTAAGTAAGGCGATGTCGTGGTACTTAGAGGGAGGTCGGTACTCCGGATAAGGGATGATTCTCTGCACGTTGTACACATGCCACAACTCAGCAGGATCTGACCGCTTCAGGATGCCCAAGACTACGAAGCGAACTGGACCTCTGAGGAAAAATCAAGACGGAGATTACTTTAAATGTGGTTTCAATTGGACATATGAAGCAATGACGTGAGGTAAATGTAAGGATGGGAAATTATCAAACGGATCGGACAGCGCGGGTGCGAGTGTCAGATTCTTATATCCTCAAACCCAGCCGTGTTTCCTTTGTGTTTCGGGGCCGCGGTAACTCTTTCGAAGATCACGTATCTACCTATCGAAACCACGTCACGCATCATATGGACCGAATCTCAAGGAGATTCTTTCAAATTATTTCCCAACCCTGCCAGATACTACGCTAAATCGCAAAAATCGCATGACACCCTGCGTATCCTGTATAATAATGCCTTTAGGGCGCTGATGAAGCTGCCTCGCTACTGTAGTGCGTCGGGTATGTTTGCAGACGCAAACATAGATAGTTTTGCGGCGATTATTCGCAAGAGGGTTGTGTCCCTAATGCGCCGCATACGAGGCAGTTCCAACAGCTACCTTCAGTTATTCGCCTGGAGAATGGATTTGGATCTGGATTGCCCGATAATGCGGTACTGGACCAGGCTGCACGTTGAGCACTCCGGATCCAAACCCAAATTTAGGCTAAGATAAAATATGTATGTTTTATTTCATTTAATAATTTTGGGTAATTTATTTAATTTCATTGTGTATTGACTAATTGTAATTTACTGTGTTTTTATTAATGCGATTTAATTTGATTGAATTTAAAATTGATTGAGTCAGGCGTTACTTTGCGGAAATCCATTTTAACTTTGAAAATGAAAACAAAATATCTAGTCTTAATTTCCGCGAATATTAGTGGGTTGCAGGTATGCACCTCCCTCCCGCCCGCTATATTATGCACATGCAAGATTACTAGGCAAATGCAAGGATTTTAAGCACATGCAGGAAGGCAATGCAAAACCCAACACCATTACCGACACGTGTTTCGCTTCTCCACGAGGCATCCTCAGGGGACGTGTTGACTCGCTGACCGTTGAGTTGCGACTGAGCATTTAGTTTTTTTTTTTTTTTTTTTTTTTTTTTTTTTTTTTTTTTTTTTTTTTTTTTTTGGAATGGACCACTCGCAGTTCAGCACACTAAGGCTGGTTACTGCTCAACCGGACAATCCTGTGGTGGCCTCAAATGAATTTAAGGCCCCCAGTCAGGGCTAAAAACTACTAAAAGCTAAATGACCGCTTCGCTAAGGGCATCCCCTGTGGGATACGGGCCTCGGCTTAACGGGGTCATTGAGAGGGGCAGCAAGGGACAGGCTGGGTCAATTATTATTATTTAGGGGATTTAACGCTAATGGCTCAGCGGCGCGGGCTGGCTCGTTAGGCAAAAGTCGGGGAGGGCAACTGAGCATTTAGTACAAGGCACCCCCCTTTTATACACTGCCACCGTTGGTTATTTGTGTACAACTACCCACAAACATTCGCAGTAAAGGGGAAGAAACCAAATTCGTCTGGTCATTCAACAGTGCAAAATTATTATTATTACTATGTTTAAAAATCTCTAATTGTTCCAAAACACACAGCCGGAAACCCTTATCACAAATATGAAGTATATTTAAACTATTGTTGTAGCGCAAAGAATGGCCGGTATCAATTAAATGTTTCGCGAAATTCGATTTGTCCGAATGGCCATTTCTATACGCGGCAACATGTTCCCCATACCTAATGTCAAAGTTCAACACGTCCCCTGAGGATGCCTCGTGGAGAGGCGAAACACGTGTCGGTAATGGTGTTGGGTTTTGCATTGCCTTCCTGCATGTGCTTAAAATCCTTGCATTTGCCTAGTAATCTTGCATGTGCATAATATAGCGGGCGGGAGGGAGGTGCATACCTGCAACCCACTAATATTCGCGGAAATTAAAACTAGATATTTTGTTTTCATTTTCAAAGTTGATTGAATTGAATTTAATATTATAAGTACAAATTTTATAGTTAAGTAGGTATATGGACTGGTTTCCGAAATAAATGAATTTTAATTTAATTTTAATTTAATTAGGCGCGCGTAGAATAAACGGACTGTTGACCAAAGCCTAATCCTTATCACATCGCGATCTACTTATCGCCTGCGACTCACACGCCCGCGCCTACGGTAGGCGGGAATCACCCCGTAACTCCTGACGCCCAGGGCGTCTCCTGTGGTGTTTGACGCGTGAAGGTTGGCTCTCCTTCACGCCGGAAGTGACTACTTTCTATACCCTCTCGCAGAATTAATTGCTTCCTAATAACATTAAAATATAACTAAATGAAAACAAAAGACCAAACTTACAGAACTGGGTCTGATAAGCAGTGGCCAGCAGTTAAGATGAATCTCTCGCTGATGAGAGAACCTCCACAGTGCCACTGAGCTGACTCTCTATCCTCGCCGTATCCTAGCATCGCCTGCAGAAAAAAAGATAACTCAGATACGCACAAAGATAAAAAAACAATCATTTTACAACAGTAATTTGTGTGCCATATGGTTGCGCCAAATAGATTTATTTTTTCTGTAAATTGGTTTAGTCAAACATTTTATTCGTCAAGCAGAAGAGATATCGGTAATTACAAAAACTCTAAATACTTAGTGGTAATTTAGAGTTTTTGAAATTCCCGACATCTCTTCGTGCGTGCAAAGTCAATACGAATTGCTACAGACTTCTGTAGTTAATATTATAAAGAGGAAAAAAAGCTCCGAAACTACTCGACCGATTTTAAACCATCTGTAGCTATCTTTGTATTATCAGTGAGTAACATAGCATAAGCATAATCAGCCTTGTAATGTTCCCACAGCTGGGACACAGGCCTCCTCTCTAGGAGAGGGAATGGGCCGTAATCCACCACGCGGGCCCAGTGCGGGTTGGTACCGGTTGGGAGTAACATAGGCTATATTTTATCCCCACTGCTAGTCTATACTTCTATACTAATATTATAAAGAGGAAAGATTTGTATTTTTGTATGTAACGAATAAACTCAAAAACTACTGGACCGATTTCAAAAATTCTTTCACCATTAGAAAGCTACATTCACCCTGAGTAACATAGGCTATATTTCATCCCCATATTCTCACGGGTACGGGAACTACGCGGGTAAAACCGTGGGGCACTGCTAGTTGAATATACAATTCTTCCTTACCATATGCGTAAAGTTGTACCTCTCGGCGTCTGTGCCTCCAACCACGACCGTTGAGAATCCTTTCCTCTTCTTCCCCATGTACCCTTTTCTGAGGAATCTCTGGCATCGCTGGGTGCCGTCTCCTTTCCAAGTAGTCGTCATGCCGCCCGTCTCACAGGTGGCTGGCAAGAGAGCCAGGAGATCAATGCATTCTGGAAACATGTAGGTACACAACGATGATTTACAAATATTAAAAACAAACAGCCTTTTATAAAACTACTGGAATAGGATTTAGTACGTCCTGCTCACTCAAATGTCTCGCTGATGGTGGCGCGTGTGTCGGATCATTCGGTTCCCTTCAAAATGGTTGAGCTAAATGGTGGCGATACACGCGTCATATTCGTGAACGGGCGCCGTCGGTTGAGACTGCTCACCTCTTAACTGCCAGTGACTTGTTTTAATCTTTATACTTTGAATTGATTTAGAGTTTCCTTTTTTTTCTTTGCATTGTCCTCACATATAGAAGCGACCAAGGATGTAACCAAGGTTATGTAATACAGAACATGATTTAAAAGAGTGTCCGTGGAGTTTCTTGCACGTTCTTCTCCATAGAGATCTACGCTTTGGAACGTGCAGATAGCTTCACCTCTTTACCACCACCTATCTACCGGCCGACCTTGGCAGGCGTTGCTTGACCCAGGAGATCGATCCTTAGCGGCTATTATTGTTTAGCTACGAGCAAATCTTGTCGAGTTATGCGCTCATAAATTTACGAGGCAGTTGTTCATAATGATGAGTACAATGACGCCTTAAGAGGTATTAATTTTATTCTGATACACGTTTTATATAAATTTTATTAGAAAACTAGCATCGCACCGCGGTTTCACCCGTGTAGTTTCCGTTCCCGTGGGAATATGGGGATATAATATAGCCTATGTTCACCGGAGATAGTGTAGCTTCCCAACAGTGAAAAAAATTTTCAAATCGGTCAAGTGGTTTCGGAGCCTATTCAATGCAAACAAATAGAAAAACCAATCAAATCTTTCCTCTTTATAATATTAGTGTAGATAATTAAGTAACTCACTGTCTTTCGCTTTTTGTCCGCTTTTAAAGAATACTGTGCCATCTTTGCCAACGATTGCTTTTCTGAAATTGAAAATCGCTTGATTTAGATTATCTCATTGGAATACGAATGTAATTTAATTTGTAGCAACCATAACTGGATCTGCAAAATGAAACTACCTATAATCTACGGGGCCCTTTTTATGAATTGGAAACCATCAAATGACTTCTCCCGCTCTGGTTGGAGCGGAAGGGAGTGTCAGACTCTTACTGACTAAAACCCACCCGTGATCCTCCTAGTGCCCGTCGACGGCGCGTCGTGTTCCACGTGCGCCTCAAAGAGATGTCAGTAAAGAAGACGGAGCCCCATAGGGTCAGTGCCTGCTAGGGTTGCGGAATTTGTTCGAAAGAGTCACCGCGGCCCTGGAACGCGGCGGGTACTAGAAGGACCACGGGTGGGTTTTAGTCAGTAATAGTCTGACACTCCCTTCCGCTCCGCCCAGAGCGGGAGAAGTCATTTGATGATTTCCCATCTACAAGAAAAATAGGGAGTTGCTCAGAAGTGAGGGCATATTTTGTCCTAGTGTGGCTAAACAGACATAATAAGCTATTGTTGTCTTTTACACACTCATATACTAATATGAGTATGTAAAAGAGATAACAATAGCTTCAGGTACCTTGCGTCACTGACTAATTTGCAATCCGTACAGCATACGATGGGCTCTCTTCCTTGGAATGAACAAATCTGGAAGAAAAAGAATGGAATCAGCAATATCAGCTTCATAGGGGGCGTTCAAGTATTACGTAACGCAATTTGGGGGGGAGGGGGTGTCTCGTAAAACGTTACCTACAATGCGTTACAGGGGCGGGAGGGGGTCTTTCTTAACATTGTTTTTTTTTTAAATAAAAAATTAGGGAATTAATACTCCCAAATTGGCAACCCTTTTCATTTACGTTTTACGGGGAATCCCTCGATTGAATTAGTCTGGTCGTCATATTTAATTTGTTCTCTTTTAAGTCAATTAAAACTATATATTATAACTAAAACAATACATTACTATAAAACTATACATATATTAAAACTGTACATTACTATTTGCGACTTTAGGGTAAAAATGCTCACTTGAGTATTACGTAACGTTTAGAGAGGGGAAGGGGGGTACAGAAAAACATTACGGTGCACAAGGGGAGGAGGGGGGGTCAAAAATCTTAAAAATTGCGTTACGTAATACTTGAACGCTCCCATATCTGAGATATAATCTTCCTTGAAATTTCTTAAAAAAACTAAATAATTTTCTCTCTTTATAATATTATATAAAGGGCCCACTGCAATAATGATGAAAGTCCATTTTTGTAAAAATGTTAAGTACGCACGTCTTTAAGCCACTGGATATCTGTAGTTGGTAATCTCGTTAACAATCCCGATATTTTAGACAGTTCACGCTTATATTAGATGAAAGGACGGTACTCAATAAAGTCTTGGTTTTTAAATACTTTAATAATATATTTTTACTTAGTTCTTAAATAAAGCTACAACATAATATCTAATAGTAAAGAAACAACATAATATCAATAATCAGAATGTGCTGTAACCAATAATACCTTTAAACCTTTGATTATATAATTCAAAGCTTTAAACACGACTTTCCTGTTCCCATTAATACAATTGAAACGCAATTATCTCAAAACGAGGTTACAAGGACATTTATCGTTATTGCAGTGGACCCTTCATATGGTTTAGACTTGAAAAGAACTTAGCATTAATGTCGACACAAGAAAAACTAACGAAGAGAAATTAGTACGGTGACAAAAATAAACACAGCGCCATCTATCCCGCCAGCAGAGAACTACTAACGCAATCCTGCATCGCGCTATCAGAGTTTTCCGTGCGATTTGAACGTGTATCTGTATATCAAAATGGGGGAGTTGCCCAACGGACACAACAACCGTCTAGACGTAGAATGCTTTCTTTTCTATGGAGGTTTGCGGGACTTTATTCTCTTTTCGCTCTTTACCTCTAAATTGGTGACCCTCTACAATGACCATTTGTCCAACGTTTGGATAAATTCGCTCATAGGAATATGCAAACTTCTTAGTTTCAATACATTTCAATAATGTTTAAGTTCAATATGGAAGGCTAATTTACTAATAAAATAAGCTATAAAAGTAATGATTTACTTTTGGATATTTCCTTTTCTTCACATTTAAGAATGCTGAGAGGCATCTGTAAATGTGCACGCACTTCCCCGCAACTCCCTCCGACTCGCACGCTTCTCCTGAAAATACAGTTATGCAATGGTATATAAACAACTAGCTTATGCCCGCGACTTCGTTCGCGTGGAGTTCCATACAAAATGATAACCCCTTTTTCACCCCCCTAGGGGACGAATTTTCAAAAATCCTTTCTTAGCGTATGCCTACGTCATAATATCTACCCGCATGCCAAATTTCAGCCCGATCCGTTCAGTGGTTTGGGCTGTGCGTTGATAGATCACTATGTCAGACAGTCAGTCCCTTTTGAGTTATATATATTTAGATAGATATTGTTAGCATAAGCATAATCAGCGTTTTAATGTTCCCACAGCTGGGACACAGGCCTCCTCTCTAGGAGAGGGAATGGGCCGTAATCCACCACGAGGGCCCAGTGCGGGTTGGTGAATATCACATTTTTTCGATTTTTTTGGACATGCCGGTTTCCTCACGATGTTTTCCTTCACCGTTTTGAGAGCAGTGGTGATGAAATGTAGTGTGTGCACAGTGTAGGCACATTAAGCCCATTCAGAACACACATAAGAAGTTTTAATCGATTCCTTTCTAGCGTGGGTTTTTTTTTATTTTAGATTATGTGGTTATTGTTTGTTGATCCTATTCTGACGTTGTCTGACGTCAATCAATATAACTAACCTCCAGTGAGTCGTTAATCTTCAACTACTTACGTCACAAAGCAGTGGTTTGTTTTATTTAAAGATTATCCTGTTACTAGCTGACCCGCGTAACTTCGTTTGCGTCACATGAGAGAGAGGGAGAAAAAATAACCCCGGTTTTGCAATATTCTTCGTTGGTGCTCCGCTCCTTTTTGGTCTTAGCGTGATGATAAATGGGCTATCTAACACTGAAATATTTTTTCAAATCGGACCAGTAGTACCGAGATTAGTGCGCTAAAACAAAGAAACAAACTCTTCAGCTTTATATATTAGTATAGTACAATTATATTGCATAATCAGCCTTTTAACGTTCCCACTGCTGTGACACAGGCCTCCTCTCTAAGAGAGGGAATGGGCCGTAATCCACCACGCGGGCCCAGTACGGGTTATCGTGAATCTTAGCGTGCATGTTGGCTAGGGTGGCGAATCAGACAACATCTATTTTTCATCCCCCTTAATGTTAAGGGTGGTCCAACCCTAAATTTTTTATTTTATTTTATGTGGCAAAACGATGTTTGCCGGGTCAGCTAGTTTTTATAAAAAATATTGTCGTGTCAATGCTTAAAACAGTTTCGTAGTATTATATTATCTGTGGTATCGGGAAAGTTTTCCATGTTACCATAACTCTACCAAATGTAAAATGTCATATACCTACCCTTCATACGTTGTGGTGGCAGCACGTGTTTTTAATTTTGTCGGTTGTACACTGATTAGGTATTAAAACTTGTAAATTGTTTACTGTAAACAAACTAAGTTAATTTTGTGTTAATGTATTATGTAGTTATTTGTAATTATTAGTAATAGTGTTATTTAAACTAGTTAATATTATAAGTAGTCTCGGCTATCGCATTAGGTTTCTAAACCTGTAATGATAGTCTAAGAGTTTTAAATCTATACTAAACTAATATTATAAAGCTGAAGAGTTTGTTTGTTTGTTTGAACGCGCTAATCTCAGGAACTACCGGTTCGAATTGTATATATATATATACACTGCCGGCCAAAAGTTTAAGACCGCACTTAAGCAGTATAATTATCTATCAATTGTAATAAAATCCCTTAAGATATATAAAAGAAATGCACACCTGCATATTCTATTGTTAATATAGAATATTTAAAGAATTCATTCTTTTGTTTACTTTCCAGTTATTGGACAATAAACATCTATTGTTTTCATTCACCGACAAACGCTGCGCTAGGGTCAGGTGGTAGAGTCGTAATAATGTGTTAATTGTGTGCTCATTACTTATTACTTTGCATTTGTTTCGCATTGGTCAATATTAAGGATTCTAGAGCTTCTGAAAACACGTAGTTTCAATTTATTTTTACCTGAGTTTACTTGGGTTTGTTCACAAACAATCTCAGTTAGTCTAAACTTGTGGTTTCTACAGTAAAGACGTCTTAAAATGGGAAAAGCACGCGAAATTAGTAGTGAAGTGCGTTCTGCCATCGTTGTTTTACATAATGAAGGCAAATCCGAACGTGAGATTGCTTCACAACTGAAGTTATCGAAGACAGGTGTTCATAGCACAATAACTCGATACAGGGAGACAGGCAGTTTTCAAGATCGTCCACGCTCGGGAAGGCCGAGAGCTACCACGTCTAGTGAAGATAATTTCATTGTTGGTACTAGTAAGCGAAATAGACGCTTAACAGCACCAGAAATCCGCGTTGAAGTAAACAAAACCCGAGTTAAACCTTTATCATTGACTACAGTGAAACGGCGACTAAGAGATGCAAAGTTGTATGGTCGCGTCGCCGTTCGAAAACCTCTGCTAAGGCCACAAAATAAGAAAAAGCGGATGCAGTGGGCTCTTGCCCATCGAGATTGGACTGAAAAAGATTTTAAAAAAGTTCTTTGGACCGATGAATCCAAGTTTGAACTATTCGGTTCAAAACGAAGAATTTACGTGAGACGAAATGCTCAAGAAAAGATGATGCCAGACTGTGTAGTCCCAACAGTCAAGCATGGCGGTGGCTCAATTATGGTCTGGGGTTGCTTCTCTAGCCAAGGAACTGGCGATTTGATCAAAATTGAAGGAATTATGAAGAAGGAACAGTACAAAAACATTTTAGAACAAAACGCCGTTCCTTCCGGGTTGCGATTAATTGGACACGGATTCATTTTCCAACAAGATAATGATCCAAAGCATAGCTCCAAATTATGCAGAGGATATTTAGAAGAGAAAGAGGCCCAAGGGGTGTTAAAAAACATGGTTTGGCCACCTCAGAGCCCGGATCTCAATCCTATTGAACTTTTGTGGGAAGAGCTTGACAGGAACGTCCGTAATCGTGGCCCATCCTCGCAAAAAGAAATGTGGAATGCTTTATGCGAAAGTTGGAGCAATATATCACAAGACACCATCAACAAATTGATAGCTCGTATGCCGAGACTTGTGAAAAAAGTCATATAAAGTAAAGGAGGATTTTTTGATGAAACATCAGTTTAGCTAACTATAGCCTTTTTTAGCATGTATTGTTAATATTTCTTTATGCTTTACATTACAATTTGTCCATAAACACTAAGTGATTAGATTATTAAACTGGTTAATTAAACATTTAAAATTTAATTGGTGTTTTACTTTATTTTCCTACTTAAATTAAGGTGGTCTTAAACTTTTGGCATGTAGTGTATATATATATCATCACGCTTAAGCCAATAGGAGCGGAGCACCGATAAAGAATGTTTTAAAATCGGGGATTCCACGGGGACGAAGTCGCGGACAGCAGCTAGTAAATAAATAAAATAAAGCACATATACATTATCTATTAAAATTGTTTGAACTTAACTTGAAAACAAAAGGTTTCGTACTTCTGCTTCTGCGTGCCACTTTATATACTAATATTATAAAGAGGAAAGATTTGTATTTTTGTATGCAACGAATAAATTCAAAAACTCCTGTGCCGATTTCAAAAATTCCTTCATCATTAGAAAGCGACATTCACCCTGAGTAACAAAAGCTATATTTCTCCCCATATTCCCACGGGAACGAGAACTATGCGGGTAAAACCGCGGGGCGCTGCTAGTGTTATAATAAATGGAGTACATATCACGCGTGACTAACGATGTGTTTGGAATTTCTTATCAATAAAAAAACCCGTACCTACTTATAGTTGCAAAGCTGAAATAAAATCAGTAGTCAATTGACTAAAAAGTTTGGTACTTCACAAAACACATAATGTGTTTCCTTCCATCTTAACAAAAGCAATAAAAAGTATTTTAAATAAATGACACAAACCTTCTAATTTGTCGAAAGAAGACTGCACACTGATACCAAATATAAATAATAATAACACAGCATAGCAAAACTTGTGAATCATTTTATACAAAACAATTAATTATTTATTTAAACGAAACGTGTTATTGTTCTGAACGACTTATTGCTACTAAGCGTTTATTAGTAAAAAAAAAAGCTTCCAATTCAGAAACGGGTCAGTTTAGTTGTTTTTGTGTTTTTCCTGTCTGGGCACATGGTTATTCCAATGCAGATTTTATTCGTAGATATTTGTCTGCGCTTCCGTTGGTGTGCATGGTGGGGAATCTCTGTTGAGCTGCCGATTGTAATAGCTTGTACATATATGGCACCGAATAATTGTAAAATGCGTAAGATTATAAAATATCTTTAGAGATTGTTAATTCTCGATAAATTGTCAATTGAACATTTGGAGTACCTACCTTTTTATGCATCAGAATTTGATGAGTGAATAAAGCCTTCTGAATCTCAAAAAAGTATTGTAATATGTTTTGAACTTCATTTAATACTAGCGACCCGCCCCGGATTCGCACGGGTGCAATGTAGATACTAATGTTTCCTCTACTATTATATGCACGTATTATACAGTCATATAAACCTTCCTCTTCAATCACTCTATCTATTAAAAAAACCGCATCAAAATCCGTTGCGTAGTTTTAAAGATTTAAGCATACATAGGGATATAGGGACAGAGAAGGCAACTTTGTTTTATACTATGTAGTGATATCAACGTTCAGATAAACATTCCCGGGAATCCCTGGGCATGTCAACATTATCATTAAAGTTCATTGACCCAAAATAGCACTACCTACGCCTATTATCGGTTCTGTGATAATAGCTCTACAGCGAAGGAAAATCGCAAATCTTGCTTTCCTATTTAGCGTCATGAACGGATCTACTGACGTCCCTGAGCTGGTGAGTAGGATTGCACTTCGTGTACCGTGTGCGTATCTTCGTAGTTCGCGTCTACTTCATGTTCCTCAAGGTCGAACTAACTACAGAAAGAACTCGTACATGATAAGAGCTTGTCGTGCGTTCAGTACGGTGTGTCAGGAGGTCGAGCTTGATTTGTTTACCAGCAGCATTAGAAAAGTCAAGAAAACTGACTGCGGGCGTACCATGAGGTGTTAAAACGTGAGTCTTCCGAGCGAGAAAGAGGGATAGAGTTATACACCCTATATAGCTCCATCCCTTTTTCTCGCTCGGAAGACTCACGTTTTAAGACGTCATGGTACGCCCGCAGATTGCATTTTTGGTACTTGAACGCTATTTTTTATATTTTGTTGGTAAATTGTTATATTTTTCAGCGTGATTGGTCGTAAGTAGGTATGCATGTATGCGCGTTAGTCCGAAGCTGTTTTCGTGACATTTTTAATATAATATTATTTATTCTATAAATAAGTGAAAACTTGTAAATGGCCATTTTTTACATATTGTTAGTTTCTATTGTAGTACAGCTAATACCTACGTATTAGCTGTAAGTTTTTCTAAAATTTATAAAATGAAATAACTCGGTCGAGCTAAGTTTTTGCCTCGCTGGAATGCTAGACAAACTATAGCATTTATTTAAATAGCTTATAAGTACTAAACAGTATATAATGGCGATTATTAATAGTTATTTGTTATACAAGAGTGCAAAGTTGCTTTTAACCGCGTGCTCAATTTTGATGACCGAGCAAGCGAAGGATTCTAGAATTGAATCACGAGTGCAATTAGAATCCTGAGCGTTAGCGACGGAATCAAAAGAGCACAAGGTGAAAAATCTTTGCACTCGAGTGCAACACGTAGGTAATTTTTCATCCCACCTCAGCGAGGAAAAATGACTAAATGCAAAAAAACCGGAGCTGCAGCGTTTTAAGTGTGACGATTAGAGTTTCCCGTTAGATTTTCGGATGCTCAAGAGAAATATTCAGCTACCCCCGGTTTTGTCGAGTTAAATGTTAATGACGAATTAAAGCGTTTTTTATCGGATATTTTAAAAGATGATTCTCTCTTATATTTATTAGAACGATCTTTTGCTGGATTAACGAATGCTTTACTTTCTGAAAAAGACGAATTGCAGAAAACATTGCAATCGTTGGTGGATTGGTCAAATGAGCCTAGACTAATTTTGACACTGGATACTTTATTCGAAAAAAATACAACCGACTTTTCCACAAAAAATCAAAAAAGTACAAAATAACTTTAATTTCGGAACTCGGTGTTTGTGGTTACTTTTTCATTTTTTGAATACCGACTTCCGAAATTAAAGTTATTTTGTACTTTTTTGATTTTTTCGTGGAAAAGTCGGTTGTATTTTTTTGTAAAAAGTTTTTTATTTTTCACTTTTTAGTGGTACCTAAACCCCCTCCCCTCCCCCCACCTAAACGAACCAATTACATTATTGTAAAAAAAAGGAATGCTCCAATGCAGAGTAAACTAAAAGGTCGTCAATGTAGACAATGTAGATATTTTTTTAGATTTTTGTTGATTTTTTCAAAAACCGCTTGTTCGATTTCGATAAAATTTTCATGGGACCATTTGGGAAGTATAACCTTTCCAACAAAAAAAGAATTTTTCGAATCAGTTGGCAAGCGACGGAGTTATGCGCGAACAAACAATAAAAAAAAAAACATACAAAAATCCGAATTGAGAACCTCCTCCTTTTTTAGAAGTGGGTTAAAAAAGTGGAGACATTATTTGCGAAAGAATCTGCTTATAGTAAGGTTACTGGTGACTTGTTACAAATAGTCTGCGGTCGTAGAGCCGATTTAATAAATATACGTCGCGAAACTTTGTAGCGCCAAATTTCCGAAGGCTTCCATCGCGATGTATTACATAACTCCGAAACTTAAAAAAATACTGAGTAGTAGCTTCTTTGAAGTTCACTAAATCCCTTTCTTGATATTCTCCGAGTGCTTACTACTTAATTCTTACTTTCGGTACTCCCTTACTTCTCATAAAATTGTTTGTCCGAAAATCATTATCCATAACACGTTTGCTATAAACTACAATAACCATAATGTTCAAAACCCCGAAATTTTGGTTAGCATAATTATCTTTAGTTCTAAAAGTATTCTGTCATAATATCGAGTACTATAATAATTCAATCTCCTAATTATAGATGCCCTAAAGTCATATGTCCTAAGTATTGTGTTGAATAATGTCTATTATTCCGAATGTTCATTTATAATAAATAGGTTTTAGTGACAGAAACGAATCGCTGTAAATCCGACTCCACGTAGTCTTGTCTGCCCTACCCCTAGAGTGTAATTTAAAATCGCGTAGGCGCGGAGGGGCGAGGCGGCCCGCGAGTTGAGGAGCAGGTGGTTGTAACACTCGCCGCCGCGGCTGAGGTTGGCCGGCGAAGCCGGCCAGCAAGCCGAAGCTGCGGTGGTGAGCGTTAAACCCATCTGCGACGATAAACTCGCGTGGGACCGCCGGAGCCCCGCAGCGCCGGAGCCGTGACAGAACTCCTTGCATGCTGCATGCTTGCTTGCATGCTGCATGACTCCTTGCATGCTGCATGACTCCTTGCATGCTGCATGACTCCTTGCATGCTGCATGCTTGCTTGCATGCTGCATGACTCCTTGCATGCTGCATGCTTGCTTGCATGCTGCATGACTCCTTGCATGCTGCATGACTCCTTGCATGCTGCATGCTCCTTGCATGCTGCATGCTTGCTTGCATGCTGCATGACTCCTTGCATGCTGCATGACTCCTTGCATGCTGCATGCTTGCTTGCATGCTGCATGACTCCTTGCATGCTGCATGCTTGCTTGCTTATAAAAACCACAAATGTTCACAATCAACTGCTTTATTAAGTACATGTAATATATTTATTTACATAATATATAATAAAAAAATATAATGCATCATCAAATATTTTTAATTATAACAAATGAGAGAAAGAGAAGCTCATAGCAATTGCTTTGTTATACGTTCTAAGAATATTATTTGTTTATTTGTAATTTGAATTTAGGACTATAACTTTTATTGAAAACGGTTTTATATATTTTGTATATTATTGATTGTAATATTTATGACAAACGGGTTTAGGACATATTATATTTAGAGATTTTAATTTTATGGCATGAGATATTAGGTGATATTAAGTTCGGGTAAGTGATCATTCGGACAAATGATGACTAGGACAAAAAAAGTTATGGCTCTTTAAATTATGGATAAAAAAGTTAGGTAATACAATAGAGAACCCTTACTTTCTCTTGCCTGTCTACTGTTTCTTGTGCTACCCTAATATTGTTAGTGAAAACTTTTAATTGGCCTTCTGTTGTTATTTTAATAAAAGCACCTGATTTACTGTTTTATTTAAGCGTTTTATTTTACGTAGCACACACAATACAAACATCTATGGCTAATACAGCGGACATAGTGTTGCCAACACACAAAGAAAAACATACTTACATTGCATTTTAACACCCCTTCTCAATGTAAATATATTTTCTTAACAGAGACAATATTAGCCTATTATCTTAACTCGGAACTAACAAAATTTAATACAGAACCTTTCGAACTTAATTTTAACATTTGTTGAGAACTCCACACATATTTAAATGTCTTATAATTAATTCTTTACACAAAGCTTTTGTTAATATATCTGCTGGTTGTTCACCAGTGCTAATATAATCAACACAAATCCGATTTTCCTTAACTAAATCCTTAATAAAATGGTATCGTATATCTACATGCTTCAACCGCTTTATATTATCTGTTTTTGCATTTATAATAGCTGATTGATTATCACAATATATTTTAACTGGATAAATGTTTTCACAATCAAAATCATTTAATAAATTTACCAGCCAACAAGCATCACTTGCGGCCATGCTCATTGATACATACTCAGATTCTGTGGATGATAAACTGACTGAAGCCTGTTTCCTCGAACACCATAAAACTAAACAGTTTGAAAATAAAAACAAATAACCTGAGGTAGACTTTCTGTCCTTGAGATCAGCTCCCCAATCAGCATCACAATACCCCTTGAGAGTAACCTCCTCACACTTATAAATTAACTTATAATGTAAACTGTACTTTACATATCTTAAAACCCTCTTTAATGCACTTAGTAATTCAGTATTTGCACATGTCTGATATCTGCTTAACATAGAAATTGGAAAACACAAATCTGGTCTAGTACCCAAAGCAGCATACATTAAGCATCCTATAATCTGCCTACATAGTTTCTCAACATTTTTATCTTTAGGTTTAGTCTCATTTGTAAATATTTTAGTATTTAGGTTAGTGTCCATAGGAGTTTGCATTTCCTTACAATTCTCCATATTAAATTTTTGTAAAACATTTTCCAAATAATTTCTTTGATCTAATTCTGTAATGCCAGTTTCCAAATTTTGCTTTACATTTATACCGAGAAAATTAGATACAGGTCCCAAGTCTTTCATTTTAAATTCTTTATTCAAAGTAGCTTTAAGTTGTGAAATAATATTCTTATCTGACCCAAAAAACAATAAATCATCTACATAAAGTACCAAATATGATTTGTTATTGTCATTACACCTTATAAATAAACATGGGTCACATTTGGACCTTGTAAATCCTTCTCTAGCCATCACTGAATTAAATTTAGCATTCCAACACTTAGGCGAACTTTTTAATCCATACAAAGCCTTATTTAATTTTACAATGTTGTTATCCCCGAAGTAAGCCCCTTCTGGTAATCTAATATACACTTCCCTGTCTATATCACCATATAAAAATGCCCCAGTGACATCCATTTGATGTATGGGCTGATTTAACTTAGTTGCTATAGCTACAAAGACCCGAAAAGTTGATAACTTTGCCACTGGTGCATATAATTCACCCAAATCAAATTCACTATTTTGCTCAAATCCCCTAGCAACTAGCCTAGCTTTATATTGTTTAATATCCTTACTTCCCTTTAATTTAAAGACCCACTTACTGTTTACAATTTCTCCCCTTACTGGTGCACTGCACAAGACCCACGTGTTATTTTCCCTCAAGTTTTGCAATTCTATATTCATCGCCTCCATCCATTTACTTGAATCACTTCTTTTAATAGCCTCTTCATATGTAGCTGGTTCATTATTTTCACTCACTACATTGTTGCAATTATAATACACTGTTTGTTTCTTTGTTCGCTTTGGCCTTTCATTTCGTACCTGTAATATTTCATCAACCTCTGACAATTCCCCATCTGAGGGTATGTACTCACTTGAGGACTCACTTTCCCTCATGGATGTATCTGTACCGAGACTAGTATGACTACTGCTTAGGTTGTGTCGAGATTCATCACTTTCAGGTATTTCATTCACTGTCACCGGTTCTACCATATTATCTTCCATAGATTGACTATCCAGATCCAGCATTATAGTCTCTTCCTTCTCTTTGTTTTTCTCTTTATTTTCCTCTTCATGTAAGAAAATTACATCTCTCTTTGTAAATACACAATTTTTCTCCGAGAAGTATATTCTATAGCCCTTGGTTTCTTCACCATATCCAACCATTAGGCCTTCTCGTCCCATTTCCTTCTTTTTTCCTTTGGAATGTGGACATACACTGGTGAACCAAAGTCCTGCAGTTGATGAATATCGAAACACTTGTGTGTCCACAATTCAAATGGTGATTTCCCATCTCTACCTTTACCTGTTCTATTCAATATAAAAGCAGCAGTGTTAACTGCTTCTGCCCATAGTTTCTTCGGTAAATTCTTTGCGTGTAACATTGTCCTTGCTGCCTCTACGAGTGTTCGATTCTCCCTTTCTGCCTTGCCATTTTGCTCGGGAGTGTATGATACTGTTTTCTGATGAATGATACCCCTTTTAGAGCACAATTCTGCCACCTTTTTGTTCAAAAATTCCAACCCATTGTCTGTTCTGAACATCTTGACTGTGTTACCAGTAATATTTTCAGCTTTATTCAAGAAATCTTCCAGACAATGCTTAATCTCGTGCTTCGCTTTGACAAAATACACAGTTCGGAAATTAGAGTAGTCATCCTTCAAGATTACAAAATATCTCGATCCACCAATGGAATCTACTTCCATGGGTCCGCAGGTGTCCCCATGTATTAATTCACACGTTCTAGTGCTTACATTTTCGCTTTTCTTGAATGGTAATCGATGTATTTTTCCTTTTATGCAACTTTCACATTGAGTCACATTGGTTTGTTTGACAACAATGTTATTTTTCGCTAACACTTTCTTAACATGATCAAAGTTCTGATGCGCTAACTTCTGATGCCATTCGTTTAAATCATTCGTTACTACTTTAGCTATATTCACACGCTCACATTTAAAACGAAACTCCATATAATAAGAGTTGCCGAGTCTATTTGCAGTAGCACAAACCACGTTGTTCTTGTAAAATCGACAAGTACTGTTATCTGTCATCATGACATAGCCGCGGTCCGCAGCGCGGTTCACAGAGAATAAATTTGTCTTTAGTTCGGGAACAAACAATACATTGTCTATAGTCGTTTCAACCCATTTACCTCCGTTATTGACCTGCACCGCCATCTGTCCAGATCCTAATACACTAATAACAGCACCGTTCCCTACAACTACGGATTTTTGCGAGACACTCGAAAATGACGAAAACAATGACCGATCACGACACATGTGTTCGCTAGCCCCCGAATCAACTAGCCACTTTGATTTCTCATATTTTTCTTCCACTGAGTTTACCATAAACGCATTACTTATCTTCTTACTGTCCTTTAACTTTCTAAAACGACACTGCGCCTTAAAATGTCCCGGTTTACCACAGTAAAAACATTTTTTATCGTTCACCTTTTTATCACTGTCTTTATTATATCTACACTCAGATTGGAAGTGTCCTGGTTTTCCACATTTAAAACATTTCACGTTTCTCTTTGCTACGAACGCTGATGACGACGCCTCCTGGTTTTCTTCAGACTTTTCCTTCAATCTTTCCTCTTCTACTAACAGCCTTGATACCAAGTTTTCATATGTTTGTTTACTATCGGGTGCGGACTCCCAGGCTGATATAAAGTGTTTGTATTCGTCTGGCAAGCTCATCAACACTTTAGTTATTGTAAATTTATCTGATATCTCCTCACCCATTTGCTTCATTTGACTCTGCATTTCTTGTATCTTAGACAAGAATAGCGACATATCACTTCCTTTCTCGTATTTATACTGAAAGAAACGCTGCTGAATGATATGTATACTTGTTTCAGACTTGTGCTCGTACACACTTAACAGTTTTCGCCACATTTCAGCAGAAGATGTACAAGTTATGATATGCAGCATGACATCCTCCGTCATCCTGGTAACCAGCAATGATTGAGCCTTAGCATCTTTGACTTCCCAGGCAGCTCGTGCAACAGCTTCTTCTGGTTTTGCTGTCCGCCCTTCAACAACGTCCAACCATCCTTGACCTCTCAACAATACGGTTATTTGGAATTTCCACACATTCCAGTTCTTCGCACCTTCCAGTTTCATCACACTAATGGTATTATTTGCTTCCATCTCGCTTTACTGCCTTGTCTCACAATATCTTGAACAAGTATTTCTCCTTCCTGACAAAATTTTTCAGTCTGCACGCCGGCAACCTAACCTCACTTTTTGTCAGTCTTCTAAACCGCGCGATGTAATTGTTTCTTTTTCTTCCCCTAACTGGTGTGCGTATCTGGGCCCATAACCTGTTGTTATTTTAATAAAAGCACCTGATTTACTGTTTTATTTAAGCGTTTTATTTTACGTAGCACACACAATACAAACATCTATGGCTAATACAGCGGACATAGTGTTGCCAACACACAAAGAAAAACATACTTACATTGCATTTTAACACCTTCTTTCACTAACTTACTGTAAACTATCTGTATCCTAGCTGTAAGTTTTCTTAAGTAATAAAATAAAATAAAATTCCTCCTAGTACAGAATCGCTTTTTAATGAAGACGAACTACACGCCTACCTTCAAAAATGGGGGGGGGGGGCGGATAAATTAACTTTAACAACAACCTTGTTACAATCGGGTGTACTAGAACCTGCGGAATTTGTCATCAGTGGCATTACCACCTAGCTTGGTTGTTTCCACCGCCAAATTTGATTCCCAGGGTTCTTGCACACTGGGCACGCCGTCCCCTCCTTGAGGAGTGGCTGGAGAGACGTCACGGCGTCCTTACCTTCCGCCTGACGCAGGTGCTCACCGGACACGGCTGTTTCGGGAGGTACCTGTGTCGGATCCAGCGGGAGGACACGTCCGGGTGTCAACACTGTGGATCGCCCGAAGGACACGGTGGAGGCCTGCCCTGCTTGGGCGGAGTATCGCCGTGTCTTCGTTGAGGTGATCGGCGGCGGCGACCTCTCGCGTCCGGCCCTGGTTCAAGCCATGGTCCGGAGCGAGGAGGCATGGGAAGCGGTCGCCTGCTTCTGCGAAGCAGTAATGCTAGCGAAGGAGGAGGCGGAACGCGTGCGTGAGAGGGAAACCTCACGCCCCAGCCGCCGCAACAGAAGGAGACGCCCCGGGCGTCGGGAAACGCAGGGCGATTCCCGGCCACTGTAGACGCGGGCCTGCGGATGGCTTACTATGGGTGGCTCGCCGTCCGATAGCAACCAGGCCCGAGTCGACGGCGCGTCGTGTTCCACGCGCGCCTCAAAGAGCCGTCAGCATAGAAGACGGGGCCCCATAGGGTCAGTGCCTGCTAGGGTTGCGGAATTTGTTCGAAAGAGTAACCGCAGCCCTGGAACGCAAAGGGCACAAGAAGGAGCACAGTGGCATTCAATTAATTACAAATACCCTAATGCGGATCAAGTAGCTCGCTATTTGGCACGTTTACAGTGTGATATATGTTGGTCTTGCCTATAGAACTATTTTGGTGTTAAATCTGGTATTTCAACTTTCACACACAACATCAATCATGCGGGGTTTTACGGTACCAATCGACACGAGATGCAAACTTAACTCGACCGAGTTGTACTTGCATCTTTATACCGACGTACCTTGAATGGATTTCCTTAGTAACGAATTAGTTTATGTTGGTACTGTTGACGTCAATAATGATGCATCATTACACAGATAATAATTGACTGGTAGAGAATGCTTAGTTGCATTAAGGAGTTTTGTTTATTTGTAGATTTTCGTAAAAATGTATTTTTCGATCGATATTAGTTATTTACTAATTAGTCTTTTATTTGAACACTAGTTACCGTTCCCGAGGGAATAAGGGGATAAAATATCCTATATATATGACTAGCAGCGCCGCGCGGTTTCACCCGCGTATTTCCCGTTCCCGTGGGAATACGGGGATGTAATATAGCCTATGTTACTCAGGGTGAATGTAGCTTTCTAATGGTGAAAGAATTTTTGAAATCGGTCCAGCAGTTTTTGAGTTTATTCGTTACAAACAAAAACACAAATCTTTCCTCTCTATAATATTAGTATAGATTAGACTAGCTTTTGCGCGCGACTTTTTAGGTACGCGTGGTACTTAGAATCTAGTGTTTCTAAGTGGTAAAATGTAGCATATTATTTTAAGTTAGTCATCTAGCAGTAGAGTGGTGAGAATTACGTTCAAATCCATGCAGTAGTTTTTGCGTGATGCGCGTACAAACATACAGACATAAAGACGGAGGGACAAAAGTTCTAAAAACTGTTGTTTTGGCTTCTGTTACTCTAACAAAAACACACCAAATTGTTTTTTTTTGTTTTTCAATATATTAAATGTATCTACAGCTACAGGTATCGGAATGTTACAATTTTTATTTTAAGTGTAAAATATATTTAGATATATATTAGGAAGGTCGAGTGAGCAGTGGTGGTGGTGGCCGAACGTCCCCCGACTTACGAATTGTAGGTCGCGGGTTCAAACCCAGCCAGGCGCATTACTTTGTGTAATTAATTTCATCGCCGCTGTTCTCAAAACGGTGAAGGAAAACATCGTGAAGAAACCGGCATGTCCTAGAACCAAACATTCGAAGACATGTGACATTCAGCAACCCGCACTGGGCCCGCGTGCTGGATTACGGCCCATTCCCTCTCCTAGAGAGGAGGCCTGTGTCCCAGCAGTGGGAACGTTAAATGGCTGATTATGCTTATGCTAATACTTGAATGACCCCTCAGGTGAGATTGGTAAATGATAATGATTTATATTTTGTAAGTAGGTTGTAAAAAACACTTTTAAACGTCAATCTTTTTGGCCGTTATAAACTAGATGAGGCCACAGTTGACTACCTTGAGAAGAATCATCGAAACAAACTCAGAAGTCAGTCTCTTTTAAAGTCCATACAATTGTACTGGTCAAATCACAATAGCGTCAAATTATAATTAACTAGCAGCGCCCCGCGGTTTTACCCGCGTTGTTCCCGTTCCCGTGGGAATATGGGGATAAAATATAGCCTGTCACCCGGGGATAGCGTAGCTTCCAAACAGTGAAAGAATATTTCAAATCGGTTCAGTAGTTTCGGAGCCTATTCAATACAAACAAACAAATCTTTCCTCTTTATAATAGTAGTATAAACTAGCAGCGTCCCGCGGTATTACCCGCGAAGTTCCCGTTTCCGTGGGAATATGGGGTTGAGTATAGCCTATGTCACCCGGGGATAGTGTAGCTTCCAAACAGTGAAATAATTTTTCAAATCGGTTCAGTAGTTTCGGAGCCTATTCAATACAAACAAACAAACAAATCTTTCCTCTTTATAATAGTAGTATAGATAATAGCTGAGCTAGGTTTTATAAACCTAGCTCAGGAAAGTCGCTAATTATACATAATTGTAGGTTTAAAATAAATTTACCATAAGTCCTGAAATATTGATAATTTAGTTAAACACAGTTATTTGTTGGATACTAACATAATTATTTTATTTAAGATTACTTGTGGCTATTAATCTGTAACTATATTGTGTAAAAGATTTTTTAATAAAGATTATTATTAACTAGCAGCGCCTCGCGGTTTCACCCGCGTAGTTCCCGTTCCCGTGGGAATATGGGGATAAAATATAGCCTATAGCCTTCCTCGATAAATGGGCTATCTAACACTGAAAGATTTTTTCAAATCGGACCAGTAGTTCCTGAGATTAGCGCGTTCAAACAAACAAACAAACTCTTCAGCTTTATAATATTAGTATAGATAAGAAAACGTAGCAAAAAATAAAACAATGACCTCAAATTAATCATTTATTCTCCTTAACAACATATTAATATCTCCCAGACACTGTCATCAACACGAAAGTCTTCGAAGTCGAAGTCTACTCGGAGTCGCTGGAGTCGGAAGCGGCTTCGGCGACTTCGGCTGTGAACTTGTACTCCTGGTCGGCGCCCAGGTAGGCATCCGACATGAAGTACAGGGTGTACGTGTGCCGCCCGGGGCTGCCGCACACGAAGTCGAGTCGCACCTGGACAAACAAACAATAGGGTATTTTACTGCAAAAATCTAATTAGTCCGTCTGATAGATTTCCAAAAAATATTGGACACGTATTTTTTCTTTTTTCACGTAAACAAAAAATGAAGACGATACAGTGCGTCGAAAACTCACGTGACGTCACGTCGCTGGTATAAATTGTAGCAACGTAGTGACGTCACGTGAGTTTTCAACGCACTGTATCGTCTTCATTTTTTGTTTACGTGAAAAAAGAAAAAATACGTGTCCAATATTTTTTGTAAATCTATCAGACGGACTAATTAGATTTTTACAGTAAAATACCCTATAATATAGAATTTACTAGCGAGCCTATAGCCTGTTTGAAGCAACGCTGTAAAGGATAAAAAAAAAAAGTTTTTTTTTTTTAAATAAAACGTTTCCCCACACTAGGAATTTCTCCTGTGTCGTGGGTGCGTTTACAAACATACAATCTCAGATACACAAACACCCAGACCCGAAACAACTATCTGTAGGCCATACAAATATTTGTTCCGTGCGGGAATCGAACCCACAGCGCATAGCAGCCAGTCGCTCAAAGTTTGTAATCTGCTAAATTCATAATGATCGATCATTGGTCGGTCAATGGTCTCGTAATACTTTTTGATAACTGAGCTATTAAAAGCAATGACTGCACAATGACGTTCTAATGGTAGGTCACTGATCAAAGGAACTGTCAAAATTCTAGCAGATCACCGCATACTTCTGTCACTCATTTGTCATTATGTACGAGATTGCCATTCTATGCCATTTCGTTCAATGGAGTGTCAGCGGTTGACCATTGGAAAGTCATAGTGACGCTTTTATATTAGTAGATTACCAAACTTGTCAAAATGAACCATTATGATATCAATGACAGACCATTCTGACACTATTGTAATAGCAGACTTGAGGTCCTGACAGACAGACAGACACTTAACGGATTTATTATAATAATTGAAACGTTTATTACCTTAGCACTGCGAGCGAGGGACACCCTTTTGATGGAGAGCAGAGTATTGCTCTTAGGATCACCGATGACCACCCACCAGCCTTCCTCGCGTTTCTGAAATAAATGGGCAAAAGATTTAGCCACGAATACATTTTGGCCAAACCAGCCATTTTCAAAGGAAATTAGCCATGTTGGATAATTTTTTTTCTACCTTTGTAATGTATTCTATAAATTCAAGTTCTTAAAAGGCAACAGACAGATGTGTTGCTGGGCAGTTTGTTGCGCCACTTCTTCCCAACTAAAACACTAGGAAGTGGTGACGGGTGGGCGTTTTGGGGGACTGTCTTTATGTCAGCCTAGTTTGAATAAAGACTTTTGAATTTGATTTTGGAGATATTATAGTTAAAACAAAGACCGTCGCCATGGGCGTACCCAGCTTCTGGCTTTAGGGGGGCAAGTCAGATTTTTTTAAGTTAGATCGTCCGCTGCTGTTTTGTCATACACACTACACAAAGACCTACATGAAACATTAGGTATACATACATATGTAGTGTAGTGTGTGGGGGAAATAGCCGCTAATGATCTTGCTAAAGCTAGGTAGTTAATAAATAAAATAAAAATAATAATCTTTGTGTGCCATCCCAGTCGCGGCGGCGCCGGCAGTTGCTCACTGCACGGTTTTTTTTATGGCAATTGCACCGTATATTTTGCCAGTGTCTATTGCGCGGTTTATTCAAAAGTTAGCACATAAGGCCCCATTTATCATTTGATTAGTGATGAGGCCAGTTTATCTATTTCTGTGAGATTTCCATGGGGCAGCTGGCCCATCTGGGTACGCCCATGACCATCGCTCTCATAGTTTTCAGAGACGACAATCTGGTAATCGAAATGATTGAACTGATTTTAATGAAACGCCACACATATAAGCAGGAAACATAGGTCTAACAAGTTAGTTAAAAACATTTTCGAAATATCTTATTTAAAAAAAGATTACTGGCAATTTATGTTTGTATGGAAAATTTAAAATGGGTCTAATTTAACTGTAACACTATTTATAGAAAATGTTTTCAACTAACTTTATAGACCTATGTATCCTGCTGATGACTCCAAAAAATTTAGGATTAATAGGGTAGTTGACTTAAAAAATCTACGTACTTTGTAAAATATATTTCCAAAAAATATTGGACACGTATTTTTTCTTTTTATTCACTTAAACTAAAAACGAAGACGATACAGTGCGTTGAAAACGAGTGACGTCACTACGTGCTACAATTTTTACCACGGCGTGACGTCACAAGCCCCCACTCCTGATCTTTGATGCTTTAAATCTTCGTCAACTTTTATAGATTTGAAAAAGCAACAAATACGTGTCCAATATTTTTCTATAATCTAACTGACGGACTAAATATATTTATTTATTTAACTTTAACTCAGGTACCCATACATTTGTTAGTATTCCTTAACCTATGTTAGTATAAAAGACTTAAACACACAACATTGATACTTAATTTCGCCACCTCACGGATACACCCGGCAATAAGACATGTACTGAGCACAGGTGCTTCATAAGGCGGCCCTCAGTCTTACTAGAAACAATGCTAAGATATAATGATATAGTTTTTACTCAGACCACATCCCTATTATACAGATCTCGGTATGTAACTCACCTGAGGGAAGAAGGGCGCGATGACCGGCCCGACGATATCGTCTTCTCGCTCTAACGACACTTCCACGACAATCGGCTTGCCCACACGTAGGTGGCGTTCGTTCTTTACCTAAAAACGATATGTATTTTGTTAGTTTCAAAGGACAAGAATGTTTTATGCAATAGGTGTTCAAAAACGAGAAAACAACGAAAAAAATACTGACTTCCGAAATTCAAGTTATTTTATACTTTTCGTTAAGAACTTCCGAAATTCAAGTTATTTTATACTTTTCGTTAAAGTTGTACATTTTTTGTAAAAAAATATCCTATTATTTTTTTGCTTTTTAGTGGTGACACCCCACAGCTAAACGTACCCATCACAGCGTACGTGTTATAAACTGGTGTAAACAATAAATCGACATGTGAATTCAGCAATCCCGGTAGATTTTATATGATTTATTGAAGAGTTCCGTTTCCTATCTCTGTTCGTCAAAGCCACACATTATTATGGATAACTCGAATACTAGTCGTCAGATCTCGCTCAAATTTAAATGGGACCACATATCAAGCAGTAATTATAGGTTTTGATTTTGTTTCGTTACACTAATTTTGCTTCGTTAGCTTTTCGTGTGGTGGCTTCATAGTTTGACATAATATGATAGTAGTTAATGGGTGATGCTGGTTCATAATGTGTCACATGACGGCAGGCATAAGCATAATCAGCCTTTTAACGTTCCCACTGCTGGGACACAGGCCTCCTCTCTAAGAGAGAATGGGCCGAAATTCAGCACGCGGGCCCAGTGCGGGTTGCTGAATGTCACATGTCTTCGAATGTTTGGTTCTAGGACATGCCGGTTTCCTCGCGATGTTTTCCTTCACCGTTTTGAGGGCAGTGGTAATAAAATTAATTACACAAAGTAATGCGTCTGGCTGGGGTTGAACCTACGACCAACAATTCGTAGGTCGGGGCCACCACTGCTGCCATGGGCCATGCTGGTTCATAATGGGCCAAGATGGTAGGTGATGGTCCATGCTGGCTCACAACGATTTAAGTCTGCCATACAGGTGGTCTCGTTACCTCGTAGGTGAGCTCGACGTTGGGGTATCTGTTGCAGAAGCGCGCCACGTCCGCCATCTCGGTGGGCGACAGCTGCAGCAGCTTGGCGCGCGCGCTGTCTTCCAGCTCCATCACGTCGAAGACTGTCTCCACGCCCTGCCCAACAAATACTGCCTATTAGCTCTGTTCATTACCACTCATTTTTATAATATACGTGTTAATTTGGTCGACAATGATTATGGCCCTATGTAATAGCCATGGTGAACACTGAGGAATTCGATATATAATTTGATTTTGAAGAGACCGTGATGGACGACAATGATCCATGCTGGTCAAAAATGGCCCACGCTGGTCGGAAATGATTTTTTTTACTGGCCGACAATGGCGTTTGCAGGGTGAAGATGGCACACGCCGGATGACAATGGTCCACGCTAAGCGACAATGGCCCACGCTGGCCTAAAATGGCCCCAGCGGGGCGATGATGGCCCATGCTGGCCGACAGTTGCCCTAGTTGGCCGGCAATGGCCCTAGTTGGGCGATGATGGCCCAAGTTGGGCGATGACGGCCCTAGTTGGCCAACAAGGTCCCTATCAGGGCGACAATTGCCCTAGTAAGCCGACAATGGTCCTAGCCGGGCGATGATGGCCCATGCTGGCCGACAATGGCCCTCGTTGGCCAATAATGGACCATGCTGGCCGACAATGGCCCCCGTTGGCCTTTAATGGCCCAAGCTGGGCGACGATGGCCCATGCTGGCCGACAATGGCCCAAGCTGGGCGATGCTGGCCCATGCTGGCCGACAATTGCCCTAGTTGGCCGACAACGGCCCACGCTGGGCGATGATGGCCCATGCTGGGTGACAATGGCCCACGCTAGCCGACAACGGCCCGTGCTGGGCGATCATTAACAACAGCTACTGGTTACCTTCTCGGAGCAGCGCTGCACGAGCTCGGCGGTGAAGTGCGGCAGCTGGCGCAGGTAGGAGTCCTTGGCCCACATGGCCTGCGTCACCATCTGCGCCAGCTCCATGGCGGCCACCGCGGGCGCCAGCCAGCCGCTGCTCGACACCACGTCCACGCACGCGCAGATCAGCCGGATTGCCTGGGGGGGAGGTCTCGGTTACGATATCTTCACAAGTAAATGATAATAAAATTATGTTGTTCGTCAGCAAGCTTGGAGAACTTGGTGCTCATCACACCCGTACGTAAAAACGTTTATGAAATTAAATACTTTAATTGTACAGCTTAGGAGAGGAATTCCCTGTCGGAGTCGTGAGTTTCCTGATAGCTCAACTTGGGAGTCTTGGTAGAGAGTCGACTCCAGAGTGTTGGAAGCTGCATGCGCGACAGGTGCACCTTCACGTGCGGCTCGTTGTACTTACGAGTTACCTTAGCCAGCACGAGCGCGGTGTCGGCCTGCAGCTCGGCCGGCAGCTGCATGCGCGACAGGTGCACCTTCACGTGCGGCTCGTTGTACTTACGAGTTACCTTAGCCAGCACGAGCGCGGTGTCGGCCTGCAGCTCGGCCGGCAGCTGCATGCGCGACAGGTGCACCTTCACGTGCGGCTCGTTGTACTTACGAGTTACCTTAGCCAGCACGAGCGCGGTGTCGGCCTGCAGCTCGGCCGGCAGCTGCATGCGCGACAGGTGCACCTTCACGTGCGGCTCGTTGTACTTACGAGTTACCTTAGCCAGCACGAGCGCGGTGTCGGCCTGCAGCTCGGCCGGCAGCTGCATGCGCGACAGGTGCGCCTGCAGCAGCACGTGCGCCTTCACGTGCGGCTCGTTGTACTTCACGCCGCCGCCCGGCGCCGCCGCCGGCTTGTGCGGCACCCTGCACACACACACACGGACATGATCACATAAAGTAACACTAATATTAACTACTAAACTCAAAAACAAGTACCCCGATTTAAAAATTCTATCACCATTAGAATGCTTAGTTACTGTCCGGGTCCTGAGTAACATAGGCTATGTTAAAATAAACAAATGTCTACCCGAGCGAAGCTGGGTCGGGCTGTTAGTATGTAATATTTGCATTTTAAATAAAAACTGACCGAATGCGAGGCGCACTTGTACACACACGCACACACACACGCATGCACGCACGCTTTTTTCTTAATCATTTGTTGTATGGGAGTCCCTTAAATGTTCTGTTTTTTAGTATCTGTTGTTATAGCGGCAACAGAAATACATCATCTGTGAAAATTTAAACTGTCTTAACTACCACGGTTCATGAGATACAGCCTGGTGACAGACGGACACACGGACGGACGGACAGCGAAGTCTTAGTAATAGGGTCCGATTTTCTGAACCCAGAAAGAAAAGTACCCAGAACACTGGCAGCGTTGTCAACGCTATGCTATCCGATATCTCTCAAAATTCGGTGAGCTCTTGATACTCTATGTAAACTTGTTTATGTGGCACCGATAATCATCATCTGCCTAGCCTTTTCCTAACTACATATGTGCATTGGGTTCGACTTCCAGAAAAACCGGTTTCATTCAGCTGAATACCATAATAATAAAACTATTTTAAAACCATTAGAGGTAGCACATAGAGCAGTATTAAAAGTTGCAACTTTTCGCCCTATCATATTCCCTACTAACGAATTATACCGTAAGTGGAATATTCTAAACGTGAGACAGCAGTTCATCATGCAAGCAGTACTCCTTCAGCACATAAGAACGACATATAGGACAATCGACAAACGTAGAAAAGATATGATTTGTACTCTCCCACGCGCACATTCCACTTTCATTAAAAGATTCTTTTATTTTCTTGGCCCTTCTTTATATAATAAAATAAATAAACAATGTCCAGTATACGGCTTAACACTCTACAATTGTAAGAAAATGGTCTATTCATTTCTTCTAGACTATACATATGAAGAAACAGAAAAAATGCTTATTTAAGGGTAAGAAAAAAGGAGCAAAGCACACTCAACATTATATGTAACTTAACAAAGACACACATACACTTGGACACACACTATAACACACACACGCACACCACACACACACACACGCGCATACCACACACACACACGCATACCACACACACACACGCATACCACACACACACACACACGCACATAATCATCCATCACACACACATAAAATAGTTATCAGTCACATCTTATTTTCAAAAATTTTCACCTAAAGATAATATTGTTTTTTTTTTTAATTTGCATGTTTTTCTTTGTTTACATTTAGCTATACCATAACTTTGTTGCAGTAAAATACATACGTACGTAAAAGTAAAATACATATATTATGCTTGTAAACCATAGGGGATCGGAACTGTCACTCCTTCATACATACAGGTTATACTGTAACCTAGTTAGGAGATCAGAACTGCACCCAATACGATTGTAGAACATTTGTCATTTTACCATGTATAAATTATATACCCATGTACTGCAATACTTGAAAATTATTATTAAAAACAAAAAATACCAATATTTTACGTGGAGCGGCTGCCTACCAGACCTCCACAACACATTGACTGGGGAACACGGTACTTCTAGACAAGACTGAAGTCAGATTTTCTGGCTTCTGACGATCCATAACGACTGCCAAATATCTACAAATGACAGCCGGGACCAACGGCTTACGTGCTTTCCGAGGCACGGAGGAAACTCGTTATGGTAAGATGGTCACCCATCCAGAAATCTACCTTGGAAAGTTATTATTTCGCCACGAGCTCCTATATTTTTCTATCATTGAAAGAATCTATACTAATATACATATATATATATTTTTTTTTTAATTTATTTATTTATTTCAGGTACCATAACCCATATTAGAAAATAGTAATATAATATTAAATTATACAATATGTATATCCTTACTAATATCATAAATGTGAAAGCGTGGATGTTTGTTACGCTTTCACGCAAAAACTACTTGACGAATCATCATGAAACTTTGTACACATATTTTGGGAGGTACTAGAAGTAACATAGGATACTTTTTATCCCGGGAATATATTCCCTTGGGATAATTTCCGACATTCACGCGGACGAAGCTGCGGGCGGTAGCTAGTATACACCCCTAGCTTTAATTAGTACAAATACTTTAAGGGCTTATTAAAAAAGGTCTTGTTATTATTTAAGAAAAGTCTCAAAAAATCATGTTCATAAACAGCAAAGTTAACGTTTTTCTATATCCCAAAACGTCACTCAACTTATGAAAATATTGTACAGGCTATTGATTTATGAATGAATAAATGACGATTAAAATGGAAAAACACTGCGCTTAGTATTTTCTAGTTGCAATTGTTATGAATGTTGATTCTATTGTGAATTTACTAGTTATGAAAAAAACTCCGTGGACAATTTTAGGATTTTATTTTTTACTTTTGTCTACAAAAATATGATCAGTAACGGGTATGGATAGAGCCCTGCCTTTATTTGTACTAATTAAAAACTAGGGTTGTATATATAAAGCTGAAGAGTTTGTTTGTTTGTTTGAACGCGCTAAAAATTCTTTCAGTGTTAGATAGCCCATTTATCGAGGAAGGCTATAGGCTATATATCATCACGCTAAGACCAATAGGAGCGGAGCAGTTGTGGAGGCAGACGAAGTTGCGCAGGTCAGCTAGTTTTCTATAATTTTTATTCCAGTAAGATGAAGGTTCCTGTGGTATACGCCACGGGGGAGAGCTGGGCCCCAAGTCTGCTGTTTTTATAAATTTGTCATTCCAACACGATCCCATTGTCATTTTGCTAAAAGTTCGTAATCTGCTAAATTCATAATGGTCGATCATTGGTCGATCAATGGTCTCGTAATACTTTTTGATAACCGAGCTATTAAAAGTAATGATTGCACAATGACGTTCTAATGGTAGGTCACTGATCAAAGGAACTGTCAAAATTTTAGCAGGTTATCGCATACGTCTGTCACTCATTTGTCATTATGTACGAGATTACCATTCTATGCCTTCAGTGGTTGACCATTGGAAAGTCATAGCGACGCTTTTTTATTAGTAGATTACCAAACTTGTAAAAATGAACCATTATGAGATCAATGATAGACCATTCTGAGACTATAGGGATGTTTCCTGAGTAAAAAATATATGATTGTTTAGTCCGTCAGTTAGATTATAGAAAAATATTGGACACGTATTTTTTCCTTTATCAAATCTATAAAAACTGACTAAGATACAAAGCGTCAAAGATCAGGAGTGGAAGCGTGTGACGTCACTGCTCGGTAAAAATTGTAGCGAGTAGTGACGTCACACGAGTTTTCAACGCACTGTATCGTCTTCATTTTTTGTTTACGTGAAAAAAGAAAAAATACGTGTCCAATATTTTTTGGAAATCTATCTGACGGACTAATTCGGTTTTTTTAGTCAACTACCCTATTGTAATAGCAGACTTGAACTTGAGGCTCTGGTAGAAAGCCAGTAATTAGTCAACTCACTTGGCAGCCAGGGCCTTGATGATGTTCTCCTCGCGGTGCCTGATGCAGAGCTCGGAGTACTCCGCCGCCGAGGATATGATCTCCAGCAGGCCGCGGATCTTCGTCTTGTTCGTCAGCGACAGGCTGAACAGCTCTGTAACAAACATTATGTGTGAACGAGGCGAATGAACTGGCTTTTGTTCGACAGTGCAATTTGAGAAATACTGCACAGTACGATACTTGTTTGTTAAGTCCGCCGTTTTTACCTTTTTTTTATTTTCAGATGGATTTGCTCTTGACTAGTCTAGGTCACAGGTGACAAAGACAAAGTCGACGATGGAATGAGCTTACATATAATACATTTCTAATTTGAATGATTCAAAGTATCCATTACTTTGAATCATTCAAATCAGTTTGAATCATTTTGTGTACGATATTTTTAGAAAAAGTATACCGATCTGAGAAAAATAGGGATAATTCCTGGATAAAAAAGAACTATTTAGTGGTCAACAACGGCCTTTGGTGGTCAAGAATGGTCCATAACGGTCGGCAATGGCCCATGATGGTTGACAATGGCCCATGCTGGCCTAAAATGGTGATGGACCACTATGGCCATGATGGTCGACAACGGCTCATCATGGGCCATAATGAACCATGATAGCCGACTGGCCCATGCTGGCTTAAAATGGTTCATGATGGACAATAATGGCCTTGATGGTCGACAATGGTTCATGATGGACCATAATGGCCTTGATGGTCGACAATGGTTCATGATGGACCATAATGGCCTTGATGGTCGACAATGGTTCATGCTGGCCTAAAATGGTTTATTATGGACCATTATGGCCCATGATGGTCGACAATGGCCCTTGCTGGCCTAAAATGGTTCATGATGGACCCTTATGGCGCATGATGGTTGAAATAGCTCATGGTGGTCGATAATGGTCCATGCTGGCCTAAAATCGTTCATGATGGATCATTATGGCCCATGATGGTTGACAATGGCTTATAATGGTCGTCAATGGCCCATGATAGTTGACAATGGCTCATGATGGGCCATAATGGGCCATGACGGTCGACAATGCTCGACAATGGCACATGATGGTCAATAATTAGCCGAGATTAAAACACGACCGGCCACCGACGGGCCATAATAAATAAAATAATAAATAATAGCCTGTGCTGGTCCACAAAATAGATAAATTCCTTACCTATGGTGGTATAGTTGATGTAGTAGTAGGACGCGATCATGCCCAGATTGAGAGGCTGCACGTCCATGTCGTCTTCTATAGCGATACACTTGGACTGTTCCAGATCTGTGAGAGTCGTTTCTACCAGCTCCGAGAGGTGGTCTGATAGATGTCTGTGGACGGGGAAACATATATTTAGTCGTTTTTAATTCATACATGTTACTACTCCATAATAGAGTTTATTGAAGACACGAAGTACATACATCATCGGATAATGGCTAATTCCGCAAAATTATAAATAATCTTGGGAGATGGTAAACTCGAAATAAGTTTGAAAATGAAAATAATATATCTAGTTTTAATTTCCGCGAATATTAGTGGGTTGCAGGTATGCACCTCCCTCCCGCTCGCTTTATTATGCACATGCAAGATTACAAGGCAAATGCAAGTATTTTAAGCACATGCAGGAAGGCAAAGCAAAACCCAACACCATTACCGACACGTGTTTCGCCTCTCCACGAGGCATCCTCAGGGGACGTGTTGACTCGCTGACCGTTGAGTTGCGACTGAGAATTTAGTACAAAGCACCCCCCTTTGATATTTAATTGATACCGGCCATTCTTTGCGCGACAACAATTTGGTTTCTTCCCCTTTACTGCGAATGTTTGTGGGTAGTTGTACACAAATAACCAACGGTGGCAGTGTATAAAAGGGGGGTGCCTTGTACTAAATTCTCAGTCGCAGCTCAACGGTCAGCGAGTCAACACGTCCCCTGAGGATGCCTCGTGGAGAGGCGAAACACGTGTCGGTAATGGTGTTGGGTTTTGCTTTGCCTTCCTGCATGTGCTTAAAATACTTGCATTTGCCTTGTAATCTTGCATGTGCATAATAAAGCGGGCGGGAGGGAGGTGCATACCTGCAACCCACTAATATTCGCGGAAATTAAAACTAGATATATTATTTTCATTTTCAAATTTAAAATGGATTTCCGCAAAGTAACGTCTGACTCAATCAATTTTCGAAATAAGTTATGAAATAAACGTTTGGAATAATTTTTGACGCATCAGAATTTGATAGTCTATAATCTATCGAAGTAATTTCAAGATATTGTGAACCAATCTAAAACCTAAAAAAAATTTTCACTATTTTTATAAATGTTTTATCTTCACTAATTCATGTATAAATAGCAGCGCCACGCGGTTTCACCCGCGTAGTTCCCATTCTCGTGGGAATACGAGGATAAAATATAGCCTATTTTTTTCTGGATCGAAAATCATCAAAAATGACTCCACCCGCTGTAGGCACATAGGAAGAGAGCATCAGACTCTTACTGACTAAAACCCACCCGTGATCCTTCTAGTGCCCTCCGCGTTCCGGGGTAAGGTGACTCTTTCGATGACACTCACAAATAATGTGGCTTTCTATCGGTAAAATAACTTTCAAAATCGGTTCAGTAGGTCCAGAGATTACCCCCTAAAACCTTACAAACTTTACCTCTTTATAATATTAGTAGAGATAGTCTTACCTGTGGGTAATGACACTCACAAATAATGTGGCTTTCTATTGGTAAAATAACTTTCAAAATCGGTTCAGTAGATCCAGAGATTACCCCCTAAAACCTTACAAACTTTACCTCTTTATAATATTAGTAGAGAAGCTCGGTCTTACCTATGGGTAACTCCCTGCAGATTGTAATAATTAGGATTCTGCGTGAGGCGCCGGTACAAGAACGTCCAGGTGAGGTAGTCGACGGCGTCCTGCTTGTTCTCTATGGTCTTCGTCACGATCTCCGCGTTCATGTGGTCGTGTAGTCTATGGTCCAGGTGGCTCTGCGGCGGAATTACTATTCTATGAGTATTTTTTGGGCAATACATAAGATAATCAGCCTTTTAACGTTCCCACTGCTGGGACACAGGCCTCCTCTCTAGGAGAGGGAATGGGCCGTAATCCAGCACGCGGGCCCAGTGCGGGTTGCTGAATGTCGCATGTCTTCGAATGTTTGGTTCTAGGACATGCCGGTTTCCTCACGATGTTTTCCTTCACCATTTTGAGAGCAGTGGTGATGGAATTAATTACACAAAGTAATGCGCCTGGCTGCGTTTGAACCCGCGACCTACAATTCGTAAGTCAGAACCGTTACCACTTGGCCACCACTGCTCCTTGGTCATGGCTGGCCATGAACGGCCGTTACTGTACTTCTTTTGTTCTTGTTATCCGTGTGTGACTGCGGGGTGCCAACTGAAAACCAGCGCTGGGTGTCTGACGCCCAGCAGATGCTGAGATGGTAACCCTTTTGGTTCGGGCACGCTCAGCATAATTTTAATGTTCATTATTGTTAATTTTTTACTTTATATTCTATGCTATTTTTGACAGATAATTTCGAGAATAGTCAATATTGGCATCCTAGAACTGCTTCATGTTGCACAGATAACAGGAGAGCGAGAGGAAAGATGTTACACATGAAAAAATAAATGATGGGCAAGAATAGGGAACGTGCAGAAACTATAGGTGGCAGCACAGACGCGTCAATGTCAAGTATAATTTACTTATAAGTTACAGATTAGCAACGCTAGATGGCACAGTCTACTTCGTGCACGTTCCCCTAAACGGAGGGTGCAGGAATAGAATAGAATACTCTTTATTATGTACACCATATAAATTACAGAAGAAGGAAGAAGTGGGGGGAGTAAGAGGGGAGTTAGAGAAGTATAGGTGGCAGCACAGGTCACATATTGAGTAGATGGGCGTGTACCTCGAGCGGCAGGCAGTCGTTGAGCAGCTTGGTGAAGAAGGTCTTGTGGTGCGCCACGCACATGAGCACGGCCACGGCGTGCGCGTCGTCCTGCGGCCGGCACGCGCGCCCCACCATCTGCAGCACCGTCGTGATCGGGTACTGCTCGTACGCGTGCAGCTTGCCGTTGTACCTGCCCCCACAAGCGCTTCCTTATTCACTCATAGCCTTGTCAATCATCACCAACAGTACCCCACTCATCATCTGACAGCCTTTTCCCAACTATGTTGGTGTATTGGGATCGACAGTGTAGCCGACCATGATAGCCGACAGTGGCCCATGATGGCCGACAGTGGCCCATGATGGACGACAGTGGCCCACGATGGACGACAGTGGCCCGCGATTGCTGACAGTGGCCCAAGATGGCCGACAGTGGCCCAAGATGGCTGACAGTGGTCCATGATGGCTCTCAGTGGTCCACGGTGGCCGACAGTGGACCATGATGGCCAACTATGGTTAATAATTGCAAACAGTGGTTCATGATAGCCGACAGCGGCCCATTATAGCCGACAGTGGTCCATGATGGCCAACAGTGGCCCATGATGGCCAACAATGACCCTATATATTTTCGTTAGCTAGTTATGTAGGTACTGACACGTGCGTGTCGGCGATGATGACGGTGTGCACGTGCGCGGCCAGCGCCCAGGCCAGCTCGGCGGCCACCACGCACAGCTGCACGGCGCCCGACTCCACCAGCTGCTGCACCAGGCGCCGGTCGCCCGGCTCCACGCCCTCGTGCAGGTACGCCACGCCCGCCGCCAGGGTCTCCTTCAGCATCTGAAACACACCAAATGCTTCAGAATTATTTATATCAACTTTACGGCGCACGGCTTGTTGCCGGCTGCGCGGATCATGAGTTGTGCTTACCTTGTCGTGCACCCTCTTGAGGAAGGGCTGCAGCATGTCCGGCCTGGCCCTCAGGAACCTGGTGGGCGAGGAGTGCGCGGCCGCCAGCGCGAGCAGGTCGGCCGCCAGAAGGCGCGAGTGGCGTAGCGGGTCATGAGTTGTGCTTACCTTGTCGTGCACCCTCTTGAGGAAGGGCTGCAGCATGTCCGGCCTGGCCCTCAGGAACCTGGTGGGCGAGGAGTGCGCGGCCGCCAGCGCGAGCAGGTCGGCCGCCAGCAGGCGCGAGTGGCGTAGCGGGTCATGAGTTGTGCTTACCTTGTCGTGCACCCTCTTGAGGAAGGGCTGCAGCATGTCCGGCCTGGCCCTCAGGAACCTGGTGGGCGAGGAGTGCGCGGCCGCCAGCGCGAGCAGGTCGGCCGCCAGCAGGCGCGAGTGGCGTAGCGGGTCATGAGTTGTGCTTACCTTGTCGTGCACCCTCTTGAGGAAGGGCTGCAGCATGTCCGGCCTGGCCCTCAGGAACCTGGTGGGCGAGGAGTGCGCGGCCGCCAGCGCGAGCAGGTCGGCCGCCAGCAGGCGCGAGTGGCGTAGCGGATCATGAGTTGTGCTTACCTTGTCGTGCACCCTCTTGAGGAAGGGCTGCAGCATGTCCGGCCTGGCCCTCAGGAACCTGGTGGGCGAGGAGTGCGCGGCCGCCAGCGCGAGCAGGTCGGCCGCCAGCAGGCGCGAGTGGCGCCGCGACGGCACGAACACGGCGCACGGCTTGTTGCCGGCGTAGCGGATCACCGAGTTGTAGATAGGCTTTGTCATCGCCGCCAGGCGGGAGGCTGCGTGGGAGATGTTGAAGCCCTGTAAATAATAGATTAGGTCAAATAGGATATCGCAAGGGAAATCTCGACTTCTCTGCCCGCCCACAGCAAGCGTCGGGGGGTCCCATTCACCCGGAGCCGAGGTGGCGGCGCGTGGTGTTCCCGTGCGCCCCTCTCTGACGTCGCGGGGGAGTCAAACACCTCACACCCCCTTAGTAGCGTACGTTCCCGCGATCCCCGGCGTAAGTGGGAGATGGAACACCGGGGTGGTTTTAGTCAGTGAGAGTCTGACAGATCCTCCGCCCGCCCCAGGGTGTAGGACATACATGAGGATTTCTCTCAATAAAAAAAGGTTAAACAGAATGCTAGTCGAACAATCTATCGATATTGCAATCGATCCACTGGCACAAAGTAGGTGTCAGAGGCACAGATTCCCTTTATTGAAGGCCGTTTCACGAAACAAGGCCCAAGACTGTTTAAACAACAGTTACCGTTCAGTCACAGCTGCCACAAGTCTTTTAATAGACACCTCTATGTCATAGGAGTCACTGACAGCCCGCTCTGCAGAGCCTGCATGGAGGAGGATGAGACAGCAGCTCATCAGCTGTTGAGCTGCCGGTAGTCGCGGATACAGGGCTAAGTAGTTCGGAAACCCAGGTGCCCTCTGTGAGCTAGTAACACTAAGGCGTTGCTGGCCTTCCTTGGGGAGCTGGAGTGGATCGAATGACACATTTGTCCCAGGTCGTGGAGTTGCGGAAACCGGCCCGATCTCCTAATAAAAATAGTGTGTTGGATCATTCGGTTCCCTTCAAGATGGTTGAGCTAAATGGTGCCGATACACGCGTCATGTTCGTGAGCGGGTGCCGTCGGTTGAGACTGGTCACCTCTTAACTGCCACTGACTTGTTTTAATCTTTATACTTTGAATTGTTTTTATAGTGTCTTTTTTTTCTTTGCATTGTCCTCACATATAGAAGCGACCAAGGATGTAACCAAGGTTATGTAATACAGAACATGATTTAAAAGAGTGTCCGTGGAGTTTCTTGCACGTTCTTCTCGATAGAGATCTACGCTTTGGAACGTGCAGATAGCTTCACCTCTTTCGACTAAACAATTCAAAAGTACCTGTAATATTTTGACTTGACAATTCAAAAGTACCTGTAAAGGGTTTAATTGAAATAAATGCTTTGAATTGAATTGAATAATACAGACATATCACTACAGCTAGGTAATCTAAATACGTTGGATCGGCGACGTATTGCGCCGAGTCGTGGTGTCATATAACCTTCCTCGGAAACGCTGATACGACACCCGTCGGTCAAAATAGGGTAGTTGACTAAAAAATCTAATTAGTCCGTCAGATAGATTTCCAAAAAATATTTGACACGTATTTTTTCTTTTTTCACGTAAACAAAAAACAAAGACGATACAGTGCGTTAAATACTCGTGTGACGTCACTAGGTGCTACAATTTTAACCACGATGTTACATCACAAGCAAAAATCTAATTAGTCCGTCAGATAGATTTCCAAAAAATATTGGACACGTATTTTCTTTTTCACGTAAACAAAAAACAAGACGATACAGTGCGTTAAATACTCGTGTGACGTCACTACGTGCTACAATTTTAACCACGATGTAACACAAGCCCCCACTCCAGATTTTTTATCTTCGTAATTTTTAATATATTTGCTAAAAATACGTGTCCAATATTTTTCGATAAACTAATTGACGGACTAATTAGAATCATATTTTTTTTACTCAGGAAACATCCCTATTCCTCCTCTCAGGATGAATCTGCCCCCCTAGCCAAGTTACAAACGTTTCGTGTCGTATTTTATTCTCCAATCGGTAACGCCTCCGTTTTAGCAACTGTAGAAAACGATAAGTTGGTATCCATGTTGTCGCGCCTGAGTCGGCCGCTCGTTCTACAATGTCTTTAGAAAAACGACCTATTCTTTAGTCTCTGGCGATTGATCCTACAAACATCAAACAGGTTAAACTCAGTTTAAACATTAAGTTTAAACATTTTAACAAAGGATGTAGCGTTGTACATTGTACAAACGATAACAATTCATTCTATCATTTTGAACGATGTGAAGTTAGCTACGAATTGTCTATTCGTTTGTTCTAACCACGTGACTTAACGTTGAGACGATTTCATTCCCATACATTTGATTCGTTTTCGACTAGCGTTAACGATTGCAGATTATCAACTTGGCTAGGGGGTCTGGTCTTCATCTTGTATTCCACGATATCCTGTATCCTCGTATATTTGACGGGCCTGTTAGTCTAGTGGTTAGCAGCCCTGACTGCTAAGCCGGAGGTCGTGGGTTCGATTCCCACCCAGGACAAACTTTGTGTGATGAGCATGATTGTTTGTTCTGTGTCTGGGTGTGATTTTATCTATAATATGTATGTATTTATAAATTATATAAGTATGTACTAGTATTTCGCTTGGGGGCGCGAGTTGCAAGCAACTCACGGTGTCTTTTTAGTATTTTTTTACTAACAACAAAGGGGTTGAAAGTAGGGGGTCGAAAAGGGTTGAATTTTTTTGGCCATATATTCATCCAGACGTCCTCTATACAACCCCGAAAACCATTTTTCTCTACAATGTCAGATTTCTGAGATACGCAAAGGGGTTGAAAGAAGGGGGTTGTAAAGGGTTGATTTTTTTTCGGCCATATACTAATCCAGATACCCTCTATACAACCCCGAAAAATATTTTTCTTTACAATGTCAGGTTTCTGAGATACGCAAAGGGGTTGAAAGTAGGGGGTTGAAAAGGGTTGAATTTTTATCGGCCATATACTCACCCAAATACCCTCTATACAACCCCGAAAACCATTTTTCTCTAAAATTTCAGATTTCTCAGATACGCAAAGGGGTTGTAAAAAGGGGGTTGAAAAGGGGTAATTTTTTTTTTCGTCTTATACTCATCCAGACACCCTCTATACAACCCCGAAAACCATTTTTCTCTTCGACGTCAGGTTTCCGAGATAAGCAATGGGGTTGAAAGAAGGGGGTTGAAAAGGGGTAGTTTCAGATTTTTCCCATACTCACCCCGACACCTTCTATACAACCCCATAAAAAGTTTTCCCCTCCTAGCACGGCAAGTGGGAGAACAATTATGTCAATCAGTCAGTGAGTGAGTGGTTTTTTAATTATATATAATATAACTAGTATTTCGCTTGGGGGCGCGAGTTGCAAGCAACTCGCGGTGTCTTTTTAGTATTTTTTGACTAACAATTATTATTTCTCTGTGAAAATACGCAAAGGGGTTGAAAGAAGGGGGTTGAAAACGGTTAAATAGGGTTGAATTTAGATTCGCCATATACTCACCCAGATACCCTCTATACAACCCCGCAGACCATTTTTCTCTAAAATGTCAGATTTCTGAGATACGCAAAGGGGTTGAAACAAGGGGGTTGAAAAGGGTTGAATATTTCATTCATCATATACTCATCCAAACACTCTATACAACCTCGAAAACTATTTTTCTCTACTATGTCAGGTTTCTGAGATACGCAAAGGGGTTGAAAAGGGTTGAATTTTTTAATCGCCATATACTTGTCCAAATACCCTCCATACAAACCTGAAAACCGTTTTGCTCTACTATGTCAGGTTTCTGAGATACGCAAAGGGGTTGAATGAAACAATCCATACATGCTCTGTGTGACACAGATGTTCACAGAACTGTATTTGTTCATAAACTGTATCTCAAAGTGTGTGTATCCTAGAAACTAAGATTTATTTTTGCATGCAAAATAAAATAAACTTATTATTATTATTATCAGTTATCTTTTTTTTCTCAGCTCTATTTTGGCTGGTTTTTACCACATTTACGGATCAAGCCAAGTAAATGTAGCGTGTGGTGCGTTTAATGGATTGTGTGATGAGGTCCTACTTCGTTGTCATCTATCTGCATACATTTTCTGACAATTCTGCATGTATTTAGAATCGCAGTCTTTTGCAATGTTATGTAGAGGGTTTCTGTAAGATCTAATAATTTTAAACTATAGAGGAGATAATTTGGGATAACAACCGTGGTGGAAAGTACTATTGGAACTACACATACTTTTTCTTGACGCCAGATTCTCATAACTTCATCTTTGAGTTCTGCGTATTTACTTATTTTTTCAGTGATCGTCTTCTGAATGTTATGTGTATTGGGGATTGCAATGTCTATCAAATAAGTTATTTTATTTATTCTATCCTGTAATGTTATATTCGGTCTATTATAATGTATGGTTCTGTCGGTGAGAATGGCACGGTCGTAGTAGAGCTTATGTGTAGTACTTTCTAAAATGGTTTGTGGTGTATAGTTGTAGTAAGGGGTTTTAGTGTTTTGAATGAGTGCGTGTTTGAGAGCTAGTTTTTAATGGATGACGTTTGCTACTTGGTTATGCCTATGAGTGTAATCGGTCTGCGTGAGTGTTGTGCAGGCGCCAGTAATATGCTGAATGGTTTCAGGTTGGGTGTGACACTTGCGACATTTATCGTTTGTTACTGTAGGGTCTTTAATTATATATTTTCTGTAAAAAAAAATTGTGTTAATGATCTGTTATTATTATTATTTCCTTTATTCATTACATAAATACATATAAATTACATTTTTAAATATTAAAATACAATTATATAAAAATATTTAAAAATATAAAAAATAGGAGAGCCTCTTAAGGTGTTGGTCGAGGCTCTTGGCTATTAAGCCATTGACGGAAACGACTATCGGTACAATGATTGCTGAATCCACATCCCACATGTCGACAACCTTGCGAGCCAAGTCATTTAATTTGCTTATCTCCCTCGGCTTTCACGAGGTTCTCGTCATGTGGAACAGTTATGTCTACAATCATTGCACGCCTCACGATTCGGTCCACCACCACTATATCAGGCTTATTGTCAACAATAGTCCAGTCAGTGATGATGGACCGATCCCAGTACAATGTGATATTGCCATTATCGAGAACTGGGTCGGGCACATACCTGTAGTAGCGGCACCTCCGATTCCACAAGTGAGTATTTTAGAGCAAGTTGCTGGTGGATAATCCTGGCTACGAGGTTGTGCCTATGCAAATACTCTCAATACTTATTATTGTTATTATGTAATCCCGAAGACCATTTTTCTCTACAATGTCAAGTTTCTGAGATACGCAAAGGGGTTGAAAGTAGGGGGTTGAAAAGGGTTGAATAGGGTTGAATTTTTTATTGGCCATATACTCATACAGACACCTTTTATACAACCCAGAATACCATTTTTCTCTAAAATGTCAGATTTCTGAGATACGCAAAGGGGTTGAAAGAAGGGGGTTGAAAAGGGTTGATTTTTTTATAGTCCATATACTCACCTAGATACCCTCTATACAACCCCGAAAACTATTTTTCTCTACGATGTCAGCTTTCTGAGATGGGTCTACCCTTTATAGCAGAACTTTTAATGTCATAATATTATTTTGCATAACAACGGATAGCATAATCTTCACTTCGCAGAAAATTGTTTGGTGTACCCTCATTTATCATACATTAAAAAGTCATAATTTTGTAAGTCAGAATCATCTTTAGACATAAATTTCATATCCATAATGATTAAAAAGTAGAACCATCTTATCGCAGAAAGTTCACAGTCAGAATTGTCTTTTGGCAAACATTTCATATCGGTAGTCATTAAAAGGCAGAACTGGCATATTTCCGAAAGTTAACAGAATCATCTTTTGTCATACATTTTGACATCCATAAATAGAAAGACACATCTGTTATATTACAGAAAATTCAGTTACAATAATTTTGCATTTCTTACCAGAACAATAAAATTTGTACAAGCAAGCATGCAGCATGCAAGCAAGCACGCAGCATGCAAGCAAGCAAGCAGCATGCAAGCAAGCATGCAGCATGCAAGCAAGCAAGCAACATGCAGCATGCATGGTTTCTGTCACGGCTACGGCGCTGCGCGGTTCCGGCGGTCCCACGCGAGTTTATCGTTGCAGATGGGTTTAACGCTCACCACCGCAGCTTCGCTCCTCAAATCGCGGGCCGCCTCACCGCCTCCGCGCCTTCGTGGTTTTAAATTACACTCTAGGGGTAGGGCAGACAAGACTACATGGAGTCGGTTTTGCAGCGATTCGTTTCAGTCACTAAATTTTTAGTAAAAAGCGTTTACTGTTAAGACAATGTTTAAATTTTAATATACCTAAGATTAGATACAAATGCTTGTTTTATGGAAATGGCTAAATAGATTCATCCCAGGTGAAATTCTGCCATCTTCATAGTATGCCAAGTGAAATTTATTATGCAAAATGATCGTTGTTCCAAGTAAACATTGTGCTAAACGAAATTATGCGATGTTTTAACAATGCTAAAGGTAATTATGCCAAATAAAATTCTGCCATCCTAATAGTATGCCATTGTAAATTCGGGCATATAAATATTCGGCCAAACAATAGTTATACTAAATATTTTTTATGCCTTACAAATACTCGTTTAAAAAAGATTATGCCAAGTGTGTTATGCCAAGTAAAATTCGGAGCAACAAGATTCTGCCAGATAGAGGGAACCCTTCTGAGATACGCAAAAGGGTTTTTTTTTATTTACAGTTCATTACCGCGGACTTGGTGGTCCGCGCCTTTTTTTACGGGTTAAACTTGTTTAGATTTTTTTTTTACATTACATATAGTATGTGCTTCCACATAGGACACTTTTCCTTAATCTACGCACAAGTTATTCCTGTGAGCATACAATAAAAGCATTTCGTAGCTTATGGTCTATGTGAGTCCATCATTTTTTTTTGTTTTTTTTGTTCTTTGTGTTTTTTTTTTTTTTTTTTTTAATGTTTCTTTTTGTTTTTTTTTTATATGTATAATCTTCAGACTTTTTGTTCTAAATTACTTATTACTATATTAGTTAAAACACGGATGTTTTGACACACTTAAAAAAAATGGATATACATAAAGGGGTGATGCATGGCAGTTTGAGCCGGCCTAGAGCCCGAATACCTATCTCACCCGGCCTTGCAGCTCTGATCAACGGAAGCACCAGCAAAACGACCATAAAAGGTAGCAAGTATGCTGCACTGCCCCAAATGGTAGTTGCCACTCACCGATGCCGTATAATGCGAACCAAAGGGAAGACAATCGCATTATTCGAGTGGAGAGAGGAGACTCCATTTGCCCAGGCGAGCTTACTGCTCCAACAAATCAGAGAGGCAGGAGAACACACGGTCACAGCCCGCACTATAAGTATTGACGCGGTGGTGGTCGGAGGGGAAAGAGGAGACGTTGCAGACCGCATCGGCTGTTTAAAAGCCTCAGAACAGCATGAGTTAGTCGTCTATGAGGACAGAGGGGAAAGTTTGAGCTTTCTTAGAGCCCCAAGAGACCCAACAGCCAGCGCGACGAGCCCCAGAACGAGTCCGACCACTCAAAGTGGATCCGAGAGGGCCCAGGAGAAGGCAGCCGCCGAAAAAGCTGCAAAGGAGCAGAGCAAAACTACCAGCCCAGAGGACCAAGCCCGGTCGAGGAGTCGCCTGAAAGCAATCGGCACTTTCCTCAGTTCTCTACTCCCTAGCACCAGCCACAAATCACAAGCTGATAAGCAGGGGGAAGCAGTGGAAAGGTTCTTCAGAAAAACACCAAGAGAACCATCACCAAAGAAGCCCACACCAACAAGAGCCGACAAAGGGCATGTTATCCCACCGACCCTCGCAGCCAATTCAGGCACTACGGACCACGTGAAGAGCGCTTTCCTCGAGTACATAGCAATCGTGAGAGCGACCAGAGAGGTTAATCTCATGACATGCAAGAAGATCCTGCAGACCTTCCAGAGAAACACTGAAGGACTGCTAAGGGTACTGCTCGAGGAGGCCGAGGCGGCCGTATACGACAACGTCAAATCTCAAGTCATCATAGGAGAAATGACGGGGTCGTATATGGCAGCTTTCAGCGCGGAGAGTGACCTTGTGACCCTGTACGAGGAGGAAACGCAGTGCTCAGGCAAAATAAAATTCAGAGCAACGAACACCGACCCGATACTGATTACCGCCAAGTGTACCAAAATCATGCTGGATGACAAGATCCTTGAAATGGCTCAGTCCATTCTGGGGACTTCAGACATCCAGGAGCATTGGGCGGTACCCAGTATCAGGTGGGTAAACGGAGTTCCGGGTTGCGGCAAGACAACCTGGGTGGTTAAACACTTCGACGAGGAAAAGGACGTTGTGGCCACCACGACAACTGAAGCTGCCAAAGATCTCAGGGAGAAGCTTGCGCACCGCTTAGGAGACCGAGTAAAGACAAAGGTGCACACTATGGCCTCAATCTTAGTAAACGGGTTCAGGAAACAAGAGAAATGCTACCGCCTCACGGTAGACGAGGCTCTTATGAACCATTATGGGGCCATAGTCATCGCAGTAAAGTTGTCTGGAGCAAGCGAGATTGTCCTTATCGGACCATTTTTGGACAGAGTGAACCTATTCGAGTTAAGGTATACCCCGTATACCCGTCCATATATGGTGGCTGGCATCACCCATGAACTCCTCTGCACACATCGCAACCCGATGGATGGGCAGTAACGCGCGTTCTCGCTGATGTTGCTCGCGAACGGTGCTGAATTCCGGGATTCGCTAGGGGCCAGATTGTAGGGCTCTTTATGCCCTTTCAAACGACACCAATCTCGGTCTTCTAGCACCAGGGGTTACGAAGATAACTTGCGGGGGGGTGAGGTAGTCCCGAGGGGGAGGGGGGAGGGGGAGGTTTCGTGAGAAGACGATAGGCGGTGGGGTCTTGGGGGGGTCTCGTGCGGAGGTAAGAGGGGGTGGGGTCTTGGGAGTGGGGGTCTTGGGTGGTCTCGTGGGGAGGTGAGGGTGGTGGGGTCTTGGGAGTGGGGGTCTTGGGGGAACGCCACTCGTGTGGTGGTTTGGAGGTTTAAGTTGGAGGGGGTATTCCCAGGTTGGGAGGGGGTGGTTGTGAAAAGTAAAGGGGGGGTAAAGCTCGCGAACGGTGCTAAATTCCGGGATTCGCTGGGGGCCAGATTTCAGGGCTCTTTATGCCCTTTCAAACGACACCAATCTCGGTCTTCTAGCACCAAGGGTTACGAAGATAACTTGCGGGGGGGTGAGGTAGTCCCGAAGGGGGAGGGGGAGGGGGAGGTTTCGTGGGCAGACGATAGGCGGTGGGGTCTAGGGTGGGAGTCTTGGGGGGGTCTCGCGCGGAGGTAAGAGGGGGTGGGGTCTTGGTGGGGGTCTTGGGGGGTCTCGTGGGGTAGGGTGAAGGGTTCAGGAGTTCCCTCAGGACTTACGTATGCGCTGGTGCGGAGCTGGAGCGGATTCTTCACGTCGGTCCGCGTGATGGCTGGTGTGGTACAATAATTTTTCGGCCGGCTTCGGAGTCTTCACACAAGGCTGATATATTAAAGAAAAGCACGTGGTGACAAAAAGTGTGGTTACACCACGCGGTTTGAGGTTGTTTTTTGGTAATAACCTCGTGCTTTTTGGCGATCTTGGTACCTTTATGTCTTTATTGGTTTCCCTCCGATTTCCAAGATTCTTACGCCGTTGAATTTGCCTTCGCCTCCTCTCTCTGGGTGAATGTGGGAGAGGTAATCCGACTACGCAAAGGGGTTGAAAGAAGGGGGTCGATAAGGGTTGAATTTTTTGTTGGTCGTATACTCATCCAGACACCCTCTATACAACCCCGAAGACCATTTTTCTCTAAAATGTCAGGTTTCTGAGATACGCAAAGGGCTTGAAACAAGGGGGTTGAAACGGGTTGAATAGGGTTGATTTTTTTGGCCATATACTCATCCAGATACACTCTATACAACCCCGAAAACCATTTTTCTCTACAATGTCAGCTTTCTGAGATACCCAAAGGGGTTGAAACAAGGGGGTTGAAAAGGGTTGAATAGGGTTGATTTTTTTGGCCATATACTCATCCAGACACTTTCTATACAACCCCGAAGACCATTTTCCTCTAGAATGTCAGGTTTCTGAGATACGCAAAGGGGTTGAAAGAAGGGGGTTGAATAGGGTTGAATTTTTTAGTGGCCATATACTCATCCAGACACCTTCTATACAACCCCGAAAACCATTTTTCTGTACAATGTCAGGTTTCCGAGATATGCCAAGGGGTTGAAACAAGGGGGTTGAAAAGGGTTGAATAGGGTTGAATATTTTATTCGTCATATACTCATCCAGATACCCCCTATACAACCCCGAAGTCCATTTTTCTCTACAATGTCAAGTTTCTGAGATACGCAAAGGGGTTGAAAGTAGGGGGTTGAAAAGGATTGAATAGGGTTGAATTTTTTAGTGGCCATATACTCATCCAGACACCTTCTATACATCCCCGAAAACCATTTTTCTCTACAATGTCAAGTTTCTGAGATACGCAAAGGGGTTGAAAGTAGGGGGTTGAAAAGGGTTGAATTTTTTATTGGCCATATACTCACCCAAATACCCTCTATACAACCCCGAATACCATTTTTCTCTAAAATGTCAGATTTCTGAGATACTCAAAGGGGTTGCAAAAAGGGGGTTGAAAAGGGGTAATTTTTTTTTTCGTTTTATACTCACCCAGATACCCTCTATACAACCCCGAAAACCATTTTTCTCTTCGACGTCAGGTTTCTGAGATAAGCAATGGGGTTGAAAGAAGGGGGTTGAAAAGGGGTAGTTTCAGATTTTTCCCATACTCACCCCGACACTTTCTATTCAACCCTATAAAAAGTTTTCCCCCCCTAGCACGGCAAGTGGGAGAACAATTATGTCAATCAGTGAGTGAGTGAGTGGTTATTTAATTATATATAATATAACTAGTATTTCGCTTGGGGGCGCGAGTTGCAAGCAACCCGCGGTGTCTTTTTAGTATTTTTTCTCATCCAAACATCCTCTATACAACCCCGAAAACCATTTTTCTCTACAATGTCAGGTTTCTGAGATATGCCAAGGGGTTGAAAGTAGGGGGTTGAAAAGGATTGAATAGGGTTGAATTTTTTAGTGGCCATATACTCATCCAGACACCTTCTATTCAACCCCAAAAACCATTTTTCTCTACAATGTCAGGTTTCCGAGATATGCCAAGGGGTTGAAACAAGGGGGTTGAAAAGGGTTGAATAGGGTTGAATTTTTTATTGGCTTTATACTCATCCAGATACCCTCTATATAACCCCGAAAACCATTTTTCTCTACAATGTCAGGTTTCTGAGATACGCAAAGGGGTTGAAAGTAGGGGGTTGAAAAGGGTTGAATAGGGTTGAATTTTTTAGTGGCCATATACTCATGCAAATACGCTCTATACAACCCCGAAAACCATTTTGCTCTAAAATGTCAGATTTCTGAGATACGCAAAGGGGTTGTAAAAAGGGGGTTGAAAAGGGGTAATTTTTTTTTCGTTTTATACTCATCCAGACACCCTCTATACAACCTCGAAAACCATTTTTCTCTTCGACGTCAGGTTTCTGAGATAAGCAATGGGGTTGAAAGATGGGGGTTGAAAAGGGGTAGTTTCAGATTTTTCCCATACTCACCCCGACACCTTCTATACAACCCCATAAAAAGTTTTCCCCTCCTAGCACGGCAAGTGGGAGAACAATTATGTCAATCAGTCAATCAATCAGTCAATCAGTGAGTGGTTTTTTAATTGTATATATAATACTAGTATTTCGCTTGGGGGCGCGAGTTGCAAGCAACCCGCGGTGTCTTCTTAGTATTTTTTGACTAACAATTATTATCTGTACAATGCCAGATTTCTGAGTTACGCAAAGGGGTTGAAAGTAGGGGGTTGAAAAGGGTTGAATTTTTTAGTGGCCATATACTCATCCAGACATCTTCTATACAACCCCGAAGACCATTTTTCTCTACAATGTCAGGTTTCTGAGATATGCCAAGGGGTTAAAACAAGAGGGTTGAAAAGGGTTGAATTTTTTATTCGTTATATGCTCATCGAAACACCCTCTATACAACCCCGAAAACCATTTTACTCTACAATGTCAAGTTTCTGAGATACGCAAAGGGGTTGAAAGTAGGGGGTTGAAAAGGGTTGAATAGGGTTGAATTTTTTATTGGCCGTATACTCACCCAAATACCCTCTATTCAACCCCGAAAACCATTTTTCTCTAAAATGTCAGATTTCTGAGATACGCAAAGGGGTTGTAATAAGGGGGTTGAAACGGGGTAATTTTTTTTCCGTTTTATATTCATCCAAACACCCTCTATACAACCCCGAAAACCATTTTTCTCTTCGACGTCAGGTTTCTGAGATAAGCAATGGGGTTGAAAGAAGGGGGTTGAAAAGGGGTAGTTTCAGATTTTTCCCATACTCACCCCGACACCTTCTATACAACCCCATAAAAAGTTTTCCCCTCCTAGCACGGCAAGTGGGAGAACAATTATGTCAATCAGTCAATCAGTGAGTGGTTATTTAATTATATATAATATAATATATATATATCAGTTGTCTGGTTACCATAACACAAGCTCTGCTTAGCTTGGGATCAGATAGCCGTGTGTGAGTTGTCCCAAGATATTATTATTATTCCCTTTATTCATTTTACTTACTCACTAATTTACATTTTATTATTATTATTTCATTTATTTATTTTTTGTACATACTTGTTACATTTTTAAATATTTCTATAAAATAAAAAACATTTAAAAATATAAAAAATAGTAGCCCACCGGTATCGGGAACAGGGTCCAAGCTACCGGTGGTCAGGGCTCCCGAGAGAGAAACCTCCTAACTATGCGGGCCGTGTCAAGAAGCACTGCTTTCTAGATCAAGCCCTTGATCCAGCTGCCCAACGAGAGCCTCTTAAGATGTTGGTCGAGGCTCTTGGCAATTATGCCATTGGCCGTCACGACTATCGGCACAATGACTGCTGTGTTCACATCCCACATGTCGACAACCTCGCGAGCCAAGTCAAGATACTTCGATTGTTTATCCTTCTCAGCCTTCACGAGGTTCTCGTCATGCGGGACTGCTATATCAACAATCATTGCGCGACGCTCTAGTCGGTCTATCACCACTATGTCAGGCTTATTGGCAACAATAGTCCTGTCAGTGATGATAGACCGATCCCAGTACAATGTGCAATTGCCATTTTCGAGAACTGGGTCGGGCGCATACCTATAGTACGGTACTTCCGATTCCACAAGATTGTATTTAAGGGCAAGTTGCTGATGGATAATCCTGGCTACAAGGTTATGCCTGTGCAAATAGTCTCCGTTAGCCAGACTAGAACAACCGGAAATAATGTGGCGGATGGATTCCCCCGGCCGGTGACATGCCCGACATATGTCAACCGTACCGTCCTTCACAATGTATTTCCGGTAGTTGTTCGTCATCATAACTTCGTCTGTAATCGCACAGATAAAACCTTCGGTTTCCCCAAAGAGGTCACCAAATTATTATTATTATTATCGTGGCGTGTTGCAGCGGCGACACGTATAGTACGGTCAGCGTGTGCTAGACCGTTGTTGGCAACACAACATCTAGTTTAATTTATTTAGGCACAAAAGCCCAGAGGCTATTCCCAAAATATTGTTGCTTTATTTTATTTGTCAATGTCACTTTAAATGTCAGTCTGTACAAGAAAGCAATTACACGAGCACACGTTTTTCATCTAATCTGAGTTTTAATTATTATAAGTCAGCCAATACTCCAACAACCGTGATCACCTGTATTTATAACCCCCGACGTAAAAAAGGCGTGTGGCTCCGTAGCTCGCCAACGGATGAAGCGATTTCAATTTAGTTTTTTTTTTTGTATGAAACGTGAGTTATGGGCGAGTGTTCTTAGAAATGTTTGATGAAAATCGGTTAAGTCGTTTAATATGTCGCGTTGGGGGACCGCGCTGCTTATTTATTTATTTAATACTTTACGCACACAAATGTACAGAGGCGGACTTAATGCCTTAGGGATTTTCTACCAGTCAACTAGCTTAGTTAGGTAATAGACTATTTGTAATTAAATTGTTAGGTTTGGAGCGGTCCCCCAACGCGACGTATTTTTTTAGAATTATTAATACATACTTAAGTATTTTAAGATTGAGTTTTTTTTAAATTATTTTTTAACTTTTTAAAGGGAATTTGGGTTTTTGTGTCGGGGTTTTTGTTAATCTAAATATATAAATAACTCAAAAGTGCGACTGACATAGTGATCTATCAACGCACAGCCCAAACCACTGAACGGATCGGGCTGAAATTTGGCATGCAGGTAGATATTATGACGTAGGCATCCGCTAAGAAAGGATTTTGATTAATTCTACCCCCAAGGGGATAAAATCGGGGATGAAAGTTTGTATGAAACTTTATCAATTTCAAACCGATTGGGCTGAGAGTTTCAAAATCGGGGTTAAAGTAACTGTTCCACGCGGACGAAGTCGCGAGCAGAAGCTAGTTTTTAATATTTTTTTCCGTATCAAATAGTTAATAAGAGTTACCTGTATGTGCAGCTGCAGAGGCAGCGGCCTGACGCTGGGGTGGAAGTTGAAGGAGCAGTTGGCGTTGCAGCCGAGCCACTGCGACACGTCGCGCGCGTCCGCCAGCGGGAGCGACAGCGCCACTATCCGGATCTGACGACCTGATGTACAAACAACACTAAATTAATCACGGAACAAAACCAATTTTTACAAAAAAAAAAAAACATGCAGCCAGCTTCTAAAAACGAAGAAACAACAATCTGATGTACAAAAATACTAAATTAATTACAGAACAAAACATATTATAAACAAAAAAAAATTGCGTCAACTCCTAAAAACGAAGAAACAACAAAAAGCGCCGACTTCCGAAATTAAAGTTATTTTATACTTTTTCTGCTTTCTTTTAGAATAGAATGCATTTTTTTGTCATAATATTGTAAAAAGTTGTTATGTTCATTATGTATTACGGATCAAAATATTCTACCTTTTTTATTATACTCATTTACTTTGTAAAAAAGTTTTTTACTTTTTAGTGGTGGTCCACAGCTAAATGTACCCATCACAGCGTACGTGCTATAAACTGGTATAAACAATAAACAAACATGCGATTTCAGCAATCCCGAAACATTTGCTATCATTAATTGAACAGTTCCGTTTCCTAAGTCCGTTCTTCATCAGATATTCACCAAACTAGAAAGGAACCACCTTGAAATACTAAGATGCTCTTCCAAACCATCGTATACAATTTAATTTTTTCATTATATTTACTTCGAGAAGATCGAATGAAAACATCATCAATATAGTCGAAGTCACACATAATTAGGGATAACTCAAATACTCGTAGTCAAATCTCACTCAAATTTAAATAGGAACAAATGACAAGCACCAACTTTACCAGTCGTATTTGTAGATCTTTGGCAGTCGATATGGATTGTCAGAAGTCTGTAAATAATTAATCTGACACCAGTTCTTGTCAAGAAGTACCGTGTTCCCCAATTAATGGGTTGTGGAGGTCTGGTAGGCAGCCGCTCCACGTAAAATACTGGTGTTCAGCTGAATCCGGCTTGACTGGGAGCTGACCCCAATATAGTTGGGAAGCAGATGATGAAATTTTAAATTTATACCATGTCTAACGAGCAGTGGTGGCCGAGTGGTAACGGCCCCGACTTACGAATTGTAGATCACGGGTTCAAAACCCAGCCAGGCGCATTACTTTGTGTAATTAATTTCATCACCACTTGTACGGTGCACGTACATGAGTTTTAAAATATATTTATTACAATAAGTTAGCCAGTAGGCTCATGTATTTGCACTTTGGACGCGACCTACATTTGGCAGTGCATTGACACTGGCATATTGCATTATTCTATGAATTTTATGTATATAACATTTTAGTGTTCAATTAGACGTGGTTTGAGTCGGACAACTTGCATTTTATTTAGATTCACCCCGTGGAACATTCACTGACATTTTCTGCATTTAAGTTTAAATTTGACATTTTACATTTGCATTGACATTACTTATGTTAGGGAAGCATCCGACATAGTTTTTTGGTCCTTCGTAACTATTGCAAGTACCATACAGTCCGATACGTCGGTCGATAAGTCGCCGCGCGGGATCTGTGTCGTGTCGTGTCATACCGTGCCACGAGTGTTGCCGTGCAGGAGCATTCGGGGAGGTAGCAGCGGTCCAGGATCCAGAGCGTCACATTGCAATACATTTGCATACAGGGAGAGTTCCTGAATTTCAAGTAAGATCGTTCATTATTTATCTTACGGCTTTACAATGGAGGGTTTAATCGTGCGTCAAGCTGAGATCCTCGAGGAGGTGAAGAGAATCCATTCTAATTTTAAGAAGGATTCAGCAAGCAGGAAGACCACCGATTACGTTCGTAAAAGGCTTGAGAGGTTAGATACACTATGGGCGGAATGTGAAGAGAAGAACCGGGAGCTGAGTGCAGTGGAGGAGAAAGAGCATCAATACTTCACCGGTAACATTTATGAGGTCATTAGAAGCTGGTACCATGGAACGCGTCAGGAGATTGCAGCGTTCGAGACGAAGAGTCTTGCTGGACCCAGTAACGCCGGCCATAGTAAGTTAAACGTTGAGTTTGACAAAACCCTGTTCGAGACATCAGTAGGAGCAGAGGACAAGCTACTCGAGTTACAGCAGTTGCAACAAGCTAACTTCCGTGCATTCACTAGGTTAGAAAATCGAAGCCTAGACGAGGTTAAGGAGAAATGGGAAATAGAGGATATGCTTAAGACGGTAGAGTTTCGGTGGACTGCGATTGACAAATTACATTTACAAATTGATGGCATATTAGAGGGGAATTCACAGGACTATTATGACGAGTTCTGTCGTCACGAAAATACATTTGCAAAGATGAAACGGGCGTTGAACATGAAACTAAATGCTTCTATACATCAACAGCAAACATTGCCTAAAATTGACATACCTACCTTTAACGGCAATTATACCTTATGGCCTACTTTTATGGATCTATACGTGGAAGCGATTCATAATAACGCAGCGATTGCAAAAACACAGAAAATGCAGCATCTGAAGGGTAGACTTCGCGGTGAAGCGGAAAAGCTCGTGCAGCATTTACACATTGCACCCGAAAATTATGACACGTGTTGGGAAATTTTGAACCATAGATATAATGTGTGTAAATTTTGAACCATAGATATATCAGTGGCATGCGTTCAATGACGAGATTAGGAGATTGAAGGAAAACAAAGGTTTGAGCACAAAAAGTAATCTTTTGAGTTTAAATCCATTCCTTGACAAACATGACATTCTGCGAGTGGGTGGAAGGTTACGTAACTCAAGCTTACCCGAAGACACTAAACACCCAATTCTACTACCACATGACAACAAACTGACAGAGTTATTAATTTGGCAAGCTCACAGAAGAACATTACACGGGGGCCCTAAGTTAACCCTGACACATCTACGACAAAGAGTTTGGATCGTAGGAGGACATCGCGCCGTCAAAAAGGTCTTACACAAATGCGTAACATGTCGCCGATTTAATGCTAAACAAGCAAACCAGATTATGGCTGATCTACCAGAGCCGAGAGTGTCAGTATCTCGCCCATTTACACATACAGGTGTCGATTTTACTGGACACGTTGAAATCAAGGCAAGTAAAGGCCGAGGCGTCAGAACATTTCTGGCGTACGTGGCAGTATTTGTTTGTCTAGCAACAAAGGCCATCCATCTAGAACTGGTATCAGAACTATCCAGTACAGCATTCCTATCGGCTTTCAAGCGCTTCTGCGCACGTCGAGGTACGCCACGGGATATGTACAGCGACAACGGTACGAATTTTGTGGGTGCAAATCGGATCCTATTGCAACAATACAAATGCATTGTAGAAAACATTGACAACTTCTTCTTGGGAAAAATATCAGAGATGGGAGTTCAATGGCACTTCAATGCCCCGGTCTGGCCCAGCGCAGGTGGACTGTGGGAAGCCGCTGTGAAGAGCATGAAATACCATCTCAAACGGGTCATTGGAGACCAACGCCTGACATACGAAGAATTTACCACTCTGCTATGTCAGATAGAAGCTTGTTTGAACTCACGACCACTAGGCACTGTTACAGAGAACGTCGAAGAGATTAACTGTTTAACTCCAGGACATTTCTTAACCGGTACATCACTCATGACAGTTCCAGAACCCGACATGGACAATACTTACCGTTTAAACACGAGATGGCAAATCGTACAACAACTTAGCAAGGATTTCTGGAAGAAGTGGTCGCAAGAGTACCTCCAACAATTACAAGCACGATTAAAGTGGAAACGACAGAATACTGACATAAAGAAAAATGACATTGTATGCATTAAAGATGAAAGGTTACCTGCAGGAAAATGGGCATTGGGTCGTGTAGCGGAATTACACCCGGGAAAGGACGGCCACACTAGAGTTGTGACACTACAAACTGCAAAAGGTGAAACTAAACGACCTATTACAAAACTGGTACCACTAGTGGAGGCTGAGGAACAAAACAACACTGACACTGACAAAGTACCCAAAACCAGGCGAAACCGAGCTAAAAGGCTTACCTGGAATAGCTTGGTATGTTATACGCTGATGCTAGTCATAACATTGATAACACCTACTGTCCAACAAGACATGAAACTTACTCAACTAACAAAAAATCAAACAATTTACTTTGACAAGATTGCAGATCTGCAAGAAATTAGAGATGAATGGAAACTGGTATTCTATTACAATATGACAAATTATTGGCGCAATGTGGACACTCTACAAGCATTCGTATCTCATATAAAGCAAGCGCGTTGCGAAGAGTGGTTGATGCAATTTCATGTTCTGATTAACCAACTTGAACAAAGCACGAGTGAACTAAATTATTACAACGAACTACTGAGGTCCCAGCGGATAATTCAACACAGGTTCAAAAGAGGATTGATCGACGGAGTAGGATACGTTGCAAATTCGTTATTTGGAGTGTTAGACCAACATTTTGCAGAACAATATGAACAGGATATCGACACAATCCAACACAATGAAAATCACCTACTCCAACTGCTTAAAAACCAGACAAGTGTTCTGGAAACCGAGAACAACATTATACAGCGTAACGAAGCAACAATGGTGAAGCAGTTCACTTTAATCAACGATCACCTCACGTCCCTAGAAAACAAGACGCTCAAAGATAAACTTGAGAGTTCAAATGCATTCTACATCATCACATCGGCCATAGCTGCAGAAAAAATGGCCCAAAACTTAAAAGATATCCAAGAATCACTCATCAATACACTGACAAATATGTACCAAGGACACATGGACGTACATCTATTATCACCAACCCAACTGCAAAGCGAACTAGATAGAGTAGCTCGACTACTACCTCGCGATTCTACGCTACCTGAAGTTCGTAATGACATAAGAGACATCTACAGGCTGTTCAGAATACATGCGCGCATAACACAGCACTACCTGTTGATGGAAATAAAAGTACCAATCTTGAGTGACGCCCTATACGCACTTAATAGACTCATAAGCATTCCTCAACGTATTGACATAAATCGGGTAATGTACGTTATCCCCAACTCTGCATTAATAGCATTCAACGCTAACCAATACTCATTTATACCCCTAGAACAATATGACATCAATGAATGCCAAAAATTACATGACCATACTCTACTGTGCAAACTAAATCACCCTATATACAACACCGGTGATCGTCACAAATCTATTTGCGATGTACACCTGATTCGAGACAACGAAGAACACAGCGTCTATTGCCATACGGAAATAAAAGTATGCGCCGACAAATGGGTCAAATTACATAAACAAAACACCTGGTTTTACTATTGTTGTGACACGTGCGACGTACAATTAGTGTGCGGCACTCAAATGACATCGGAGACGTTACGTCACTCGGGTCTGATAACGCTTAAACAAGGATGCAACTTGCAAGGCGACTCATTCACATTGCACGCATATGCGGAACATACAAGTGACATTATAGTCAATGTACCATATGCGATTATCGTTCCCACGATCTCTCCAATCAACAACATAATCAATACCTCGATCCGTAACGCATCTTTGCATCTTGAAACGCACGAAGAGACGTTCAGGAAGATTGACACGCAACTACGCTCTATAGAAGAACAGTCTAAGCTAGACACCTTATCCTCTCACGACGTTCATCACTACACTGCAATTTATGTGGTTGTGGCGATCAGCATTGCACTGTTTGTAACATCGTTGTACTTTTGGCGAAAGACGGCCACCCAAAAACACGGGGAGGGTCCGCAAGACGCGAGAAGCAGAAGAGAAGATCATGACATCGAGGACAGGAACAGCAAGATCGACAAACGGGACTCAAAAGTGAATAAAGTGTCGTGTGCTAACCAAGTGCTAACAAGTGAAGTGAAATTTGACACTGAAAAACATAGTGAGGTGTGCTAATGTTATTATTGTGACATTCTATTTGACTTTAGTTATATTTCTTTATAGTAGTCGTAGATCAATCATATTTACATTTTACAGTAGAGTCCTGCAATTTTACATTTTTTACATTGTTTTTTTTACATTCTTTTGTTATTTTATTATTTTACATATTTTGGGATTGTTTAATTTAGTTATTCTCTTTCTGTGTTGTGGCAATATGTACGGTGCACGTACATGAGTTTTAAAATATATTTATTACAATAAGTTAGCCAGTAGGCTCATGTATTTGCACTTTGGACGCGACCTACATTTGGCAGTGCATTGACACTGGCATATTGCATTATTCTATGAATTTTATGTATATAACATTTTAGTGTTCAATTAGACGTGGTTTGAGTCGGACAACTTGCATTTTATTTAGATTCACCCCGTGGAACATTCACTGACATTTTCTGCATTTAAGTTTAAATTTGACATTTTACATTTGCATTGACATTACTTATGTTAGGGAAGCACCCGACACCACTACTCTCAAAACGGTGAAGGGAAACATCGTGAGGAAACCGGCATGTCCTAGAACCATAAATTCGAAGACATGTGACATTCACCAACCCGCACTGGGCCCGCGTGCTGGATTACGGCCCATTCCCTCTCCTAGAGAGGACGCCTGTGACCCAGCAGTGGGAACGTTAAAAGGCTGATTGCTAACGAGCTCCTATAAATAAACTAGCTTCTGCCCGCGACTTTGCCCGCGTGGAATAGTTACTTTACCCCCGATTTTGAAACTCTCAGCCCGATCGATTTAAAATTGACAAAGTTTCATCCCCTATTTTATCCCCTTGGGGGTAGAATTAATCAAAATCTTTTCTTAGCGGATGCCAACGTCATAACATCTACCTGCATGCCAAATTTCAGCCCGATCCGTTCAGTGGTTTGGGCTGTGCGTTGATAGATCACTATGTCAGTCAGTCAGTCACTTTTCAGTTATAGAATAGAATACTCTTTATTATGTACACCATATAAGTTACAGACAATATAGATGAAGAAAACATTACATAGGGTGACACAATGGGCGGTTATATATATTTAGATAGATACGTTGACTTCAAAGATAGAATCAAGCACAAAAAATTGTACTCACCAATCTGAGACGAGATATATCTCATTCTGGAACAGACGACCTCGAGCACTGGACCTTCCTCTCCGCCCAGCAGCTGCAGAGCGTCCACGATGAACAGCGACACGCTCTGCACGCTCTTGCGCACTTTCCATCTATGGAGAACGGTCGACTACATCAGTGAGGGAATACAGAAAAAAAACCGGCCAAAAGGGTTCCGTAGTTCACTGTTAAAATCTCATATCTCTAAAAGTATATTAGCTGTGATGTTCAAACCAATAGGGATGTTTCCTGAGTAAAAAATATATGATTATGTTTAGTCCGTCAGTTAGATTATAGAGAAATATTGGACACGTATTTTTTCCTTTATCAAATCTATAAAAACTGACTAAGATACAAAGCATCAAAGATCAGGAGTGGGAGCGTGTGACGTCACGGCTCGCTAAAAATTGTAGCGAGTGACGTCACGAGTTTTCAACGCACTGTATTGTCTTCATTTTTTGTTTACGTGAGAAAAGAAAAAATACGTGTCCAATATTTTTTGGAAATCTATCCGACGGACTAATTAATTTTTTTTAGGAAACTAACCTATTTTTTAGAATTTTCAACTTCATAGTTTAAAAGTTAAGTTAAGTTAGAGGGAGGGGAAAACATTTTTTATGAATTCGGAAGCACATATCACAAAAACTATATTCCACTTTTAAAAGAGCTATCCAATGATACCCCACACGATTATGTTTGTTGGAATTAATTTTTTCATCCCTCAGTTACATGTATGGAGTGCCACCCCGAGTTTCGTATGTATTTCCAAACGGACAGACGGACCCCTAAAAATGTAGTATATATAAAGTGCACACCAATCCAACTTTAATATAATTCGAAAAATGTATACACTACACATTGTGATAGTTAAAAGATTAAAAAGTAACATAGCGAAATACAATTCAAAACCAAATGTGCATATCTTTTACCTATTCTATTTTGGTAAAATTGCTTATTTTTAATTGGTTTTATTTTTAAACAGGGTTGCTTATCCCTAGTTTATAAATAGGCTTTACGCTGTAATTGATGCTTATTTTGTAAGTAGGGTAAACATAACACTTTTATACGTCCAATATTTCTTGTCATTGTAAACGAGATGAAGCCGGTGTTTCCTAACTGACTACCCTGAGAAGAAACACCGAAACAAACTCAGAGGTCAGTCTCTTTTAAAGTCCATACAATCCGCACTGGTCAAGTCATATGAGAACCATGTAGGTTAATGTCTGAGGTAGCCTTTGGAAAGTGCCACACAGATTTGAGTGGACCTGTCCAGACAGTGCAAGCATTTGTCAGTTACCGTGTAGCTCAAACTTAGAACTTTAAGGAGCTCAACGATTTGACGAACAATACCAGAGTAAGGACATTTGGGTAGGCCGCATAAATGACTCAACTGCCAGACTAATATGGCGATCTACATGGTAGGGAGTGTCAGACTCTTACTGACTAAAACCCACCCGTGCTCCTTCTTGTGCCCTTTGCGTTCCAGGGCCGCGGTGACTCTTTCGAACAAATTCCTGCACCCTAGCAGGCACCGACCCTATGGGGCTCCGTCTTTGATGCTGACGGCTCCTTGAGGCGCGCGTGAAGCACAACGCGTCGTCGACTCGGCCTGGTTGCTATCGGTCGGCGAGCCACCCACGCTCACCGTCCACTGCGCAATAGCACAGCGGCCGACTTGTCTCGGGAGGAGGCTGCAATGAGACCATTACTGGCACTCCATCTCAGCCCCCTCCCGAATATCAGGAGTATCTACATGGTGCTCACATTCACAATATCTAGAATGTTAACTCACCTCCTGGACAGTATATCCCATTTGTCAGCCGTGGTGACGATGATCTGTCCCTTGTTCAGCAGTTTGTGGTCGGTAGCAGTCTCACCCGTTAATTGTACTACCTGGAAAGTAATCCAGGGTTAGTCAATCTGCCTAGCCTTTTTTTTATTATTATTGGCAAGTCGCTATTTGCGCAATGCCACCAACAAAAACGGAGAAACTTGGTAGAAAATGAAATTAATTTAGGTTACGGTATTGGACGGATATTGGATATGATCATTTGGATAGATACAGGATATAAAATGCTTAAAAACGTAAATTATTTAGAGAAATAAATGATGCTAAATACATGTATATTTTGAAATCATTAGTTGATAATAACACAGAGATAGAGGTAGGAAAAGGAACATTATAGGACAGTAGACTTGAAATTAAGAATCATGATTAAGAAGACGGCAGGAAAAAAACGTGGTTCAAATCGCCTACTTCACCGCACTGCCTAGCCTTTTCCTTGCTTTTTAACCGATTTAAAAAACAAGCTTTTTATTTGAATGCGCTCAAACGAAAATTATTTTTGTTTACTTTAAAACTTTTACTATCTATCTATGTACTTCTATACCCCATTCACGATAAGATTAGATATTGAAATACATCTTTTTTACAGTCCGTTCAACCGATTTTAACTTCTATTGCGTTGGTGGCATGACACATGGTAGCTGCAGTAAACAGTTGGTATTATAAACATGCTTTTGCTTTTAATTTCATCCTTATGCGTACGGAATAGAAGTAAAAATCGGTTGAACGGACTGTAAACAATTTTGTTCCAATGTCTAATCTTATTGTGAATATATATATTTTTTGGAGTATTTTGGAGTACTTTGTTGTGGTAAAACATTCATTTGCCCGTTCTTCTCCATAAGAATATACCTTTGCAAATGGACGCTAGAGTCACTTAATTAACTTTTTTTTTTAATATGTCATGTGCGTGTAAATGAGGGGAATAAACCATTTTTCTTTCTTTCTTTTTCTTTATAACTTTTAATGATAACGTTCAAAAGTGCCGTTTAATGGCCTGATTGAAATAAACGTTTTGACTTATAAATTCATTACATAATTAACCATGATGGGTGATATTGAAATTTGACCCACTTTCAAATTTATCCGTTCATAATACTTATGTTATTTATTATTATATTCTCACATTAGGCCTGCACGAGGACATTGCTTGGTGATCGCCAGTGATGGCCTAGGTAACCGTTTGCGGACTATACAACTTTAGTCTATGATGGCCCATGCTGGACAACCGTGGTTCACACTGGATCACGATGGCTCAAAATGGAACGTGATGGCCAATGCTGGACCATAATGGCCATGAACATTGTCTTAGCTTTTTTTCTGTATGGGCATTCATCAAATGCCTCCTCCCACTGTGAGCACATAGGAAGGGAGTGTCAGACTCTTACTGACTAAAACCCACCCGTGATCCCATCAAACGGGTCCCATCCCCCATGTCACCCGTTTGATGACATGGGGGATGGGAGGATCCGAGAGGTGATTAAGTCAGCAATATATCATTTAGCATATGCGATCTAGGATCATCATATAACCCGGCGCGGTTTCACCCACTGGGTTATCATCCATAAACACATAGCGAACCAGAATAAGTTAATTTTTCTATAGACTATAAACTCCTTATTATTTATAGATTTGTTAATTGCTGTCTCATGAACCAATAAGGAAACCAGAACAGATTCAAAAATACTTATATAAATGCTTACGTAAGCATGGGAGGAGGGGTAAGAGATTTGTTTACTTTTGCTAACGAGGGGGGGGGGGGGGTTCCAGGGCCGCGGTGACTGTTTCGAACAAATTCCGCAACCCTAGCAGGCGCTGACCCTATGTCACAGTGGCGTGCAGTGGTTCGAGTTAGGGTAGGCCAGAGAAAATGTCCAAATAAATTTTAAAAAATAACCACATTATTCAGGGTTGATTTTTAATGAAATGAGTTTTTTTTTTTGGTTTTTAAATAGCCTATTAAAAAAAAAATAACACCACATTTCAACCCTGAATAATGCGGTGCGTTTTTTTTTGGACGTTTTCTCTGGCCTAGCCTAACTCGAACCACTGCACGCCACTGCCCTATGAGGCGCGACCTTTCACGCGACTTTGTCCCCTACCCGCAACTAAGCATCTCATGGAAGGTTAAAATCCTGTTTCTGCTCTACTGAGAGGAGGATTTTAACGGGGGGGAGGATGTTCGCGCCGAGCATCGCCTCGCCACTCGCAAGCTGGAGCAAAAGGACTCGGTACCAAGACAAGCGCCATTAAAACTAGATCAACTTTGTCATTGTTTCGACGTGTTTCCGCAAAACTTTTCTTTTGTCATGGACGACGATAAAAGTGGTTGGAGTTCTCTAAAAACGTGCATAATGTAATTATTCTCTACCTGTTAACTTGCAAACCTAGTAAAATCATTGTACAATCTCAGATTAAACTAGTTCAAGAAGTCATCGAGTTTTTAATTTTGCAAACAAACTTTCTCTTATGTCAGGCTTGGACAAGTGTTACCTTCAGATTGAACCTTGTCCCAAACTTGTGGTAGCAGTCGGCGAACACGATGTCGGCGAGCGCGTCCTTGGGCAGCAGGTACACAGCGCGGCCGGCGGGGTTGGTGCTGAGCATGCGCAGCAGCGCCAGCTCGGCGATCACGGACTTGCCCGAGCCCGAGGGCGCGCCTACGAACACGTTGTCGTCCGAGTTGTACACTGCGTTGAACACCTGGGTAATACATAAAATCGTATGAAACCGGTCAACGGCGAGTGTGAATGAAGACGGCACAAAAAATCATGTCTGTTGTATAGGAGCCCCTCATAAATATGTTTTACTAGCTTCTGCCGCGACTTCGTCCGCGTGGAATAGTAACTTTACCCCCGATTTTGAAACTCTCAGCCCGATCGGTTTAAAATTGACAAAGTTTCATGCAAACTTTTATCCCCTTGAAGGGTAGAATTAATCAAAACCCTTTCTTAGCGGATGCCTACATCATAACATCTACCTGCATGCCAAATTTCAGCCCGATCCGTTCAGTGGTTTGGGCTGTGCGTTGATAGATCACTATGTCAGTCAGTCAGTCACTTTTGAGTTATAGATTTTAATTTTACTAAAGGCAATATACAGGGTTATTTGTAAAACACCAACAACCTCTTAAAAGGTCATTGTACTCATCGTTATGAACAACTTTTACTATGGGACCAAACCTGAAATCGCGAAAAAAAATCAGCTGTCCCCTATATTTTGATGAGTTATACGAAAATAAATGTAGGGAACAGCTGACTTTTTTGTAGTTCCTAGTAAAAGTTGTTCATAATGATGAGTACAATGACCTCTTAAGAGGTTGTTGGTGTTTTACAAATGACCCTGTATTAGTAAATATTCTGTGAATATTTTAACCTGTTGCGGTTTTTTTCTAAAAAATTGAAATCATAAAATGATTCCTCCCGCTCTGGGTATATAGGAAGGGAATGTCAGATTCTTACTAAAATCTACCCGTGATCCTCCTAATGCCCGCCGCGTTCCAGGGCAAGGTGACTCTCTCGAACTTATTCCTATACACTGACAGGAGATCTAGAACATTCCATTTGAAAGAACGCACACAAGTCGCTAGTACGTATGTTATATTCGTATACTTATAAATACAAAAGTTTGGAAGGACGCGGCACACCAGAACGACTAAATGGATCAGGATAAAATTTGACACAACCATAGAAAATATTACTTTTGATACTGGGAATATATTCCCTTGAAATTTGAAAATGAAAATAATATATCTAGTTTTAATTTCCGCGAATATTAGTGGGTTGCAGGTATGCACCTCCCTCCCGCCCGCTATATTTTATACCCCATTCACGATAAAATGCAAGGATTTTAAGCACATGCAAGAAGGCAAAGCAAAACCCAACACCATTACCGACACGTGTTTCGCCTCTCCACGAGGCATCCTCAGGGGACGTGTTGACTCGCTGACCGTTGAGTTGCGTTGAGTTGGGAAACTAGATATATTATTTTCATTTTCAAATTTAAAATGGATTTCCGCAAAGTAACGCCTGACTCAATCAATTTTATTCCCTTGAACCAATCTCAAACAGAAACAAGTGTAAGGTTTAAAGAAAGAAAATATACAGTGTGAAATCTTAATGGTTGTTTTCCCGCGGCAGGACGATTAGCCATCAGTAGTACTATCGAAACACAAAGTTAAACATAAAAAATAAATGTATTTTTTTTTTCAAATTATTAAAAAAGTGTTCATAAACTCGAAAGAGCGAGAATCAATAGTAGTGCACTAGACATAACGTAGGTAGATACCTACATGAGACGCACTTACCGCCGCGTACCTACATATCGCGCGATGCACTACTGTTGGTTCAAGTCGCTTTCGAGTTTTGTTTATCACAATTGTTAATCTGCCATTTATGGAGTCTAATATTTTTTATATATATAAATCGATTGTATTACCGATACAAACTCATTTCGCTTCGGGAAAACAACCATTAAAATTTCACACTGTAGAGAAGCTTTTACCTGGGTCTGAACCGGATTAAACTGCGGGAAGGTCTCGTTGTACAGCTCCTCGTACTTGGGGTTTCTCAGCGCCGATATGGGCAGCGGCTGCAGGTCCAGCAGCTCGGTGGGCGGCAGGTTCTTCTCCGGCAGGATGAGGTGGCGGAATGACACGGGCAGCTGGGTCTCTGCTGCTATCCATCTGGGAGAGGGCATCATGGTTAAAAAAATAAATAAATATGTGAGTACTATGTCCCTGACTAGCAAAGAACAATGCCCACATATTAGAACAACCTTGGCCTACAGTGAACACTGATAAATAGTTTATGGAATTATAGTTTAAGTTATTATGAACACCTTCTAGTACATACCAGTTAAGAAAATAAGTCGCCATTTGGAATTAAAACAGTTTTAATTTTTTACAGTCACAAACTCATTCTACACACTTTCAACCACTTTCGAATGAAAAGTATATCATTTGAAGACAATAATTATTAATTTCAACGTTATTAACTCATTTTAACCTTATGAATAATATGAATCTTCTTTAAGTGTAAACTGCTATAGCTCCTTTTATACTTGTTTGACACTTTGACAAGCCGGGAGCAAGCTTGAGTAGGTAGTTTAATGTCAAATCTATCATTTGTCAAAGGCTAATATGGCCATATTTAAAAAGAAATATCGATTAGTTGCATCGGATTTTGGTCTTTATCAATTTAATTCATATCTAACTACGGCAAAGCCCAAACAGTGGTTTTATCATTATAAAGTATAGTATCTCTGGTCTGAGGTATTTATGAACATAATTGGTCTAAAAGTCGAGTGGGTTTCATTAAAACAAACTAAAATGTCTGCCAGTTTTCTCAGATTAAAAAACTGAAACCTGACTAACGTTTAGTTTTTCCGTAATCGATTAGATTTATTAAATAAAATATGAATTTAAATTAAATTGACCATAAAATGGCAACCCCAAACTTAACGTGAAAATAACAGTTGCGTAATAATAAGTAAAATGACTTATTTATTTGTTATGATCACGGCGTCTTAGTTTGAGATAAAGCTTTGATGGATAATTCCTATTTAAAATACTTATATTTTTGTGTTATCTTTCTAAACGTGTCTGAGGTGGGCCATATCTGGGCATCCTTCTTTATTAATTTTACCTCTGCTGTTGTTTCTTTGTTGTACCTGTTAATAGTATAGTACTTAGTTTTATTTGGGTGCATCGTCCTCACATATAACCTAATGGCTAATGTATACAAAATATTGTAAACTTATACATATTTGAAAAGAGTAACTATGGAGTTTCTTGGCCGTTCTTCTCCATAAGAATCTACTTTTTGCGAATGGACAACTAGAGTCACTATAATATTTTTATTTTCAAATGTTTTGACGTTCAAAAGTGCCGTTAATGGTCTAGTTGAAATAAATGAATTGACTTTGACTTTGAAAGCTAATCTATACAGTGAAATTCGTTTATTAAGACGCCTCTTATATTGACCAACAGCTTAGTTTGAAGTAAAACTGAGCCAATTTTGGTTTCCATATAAAATTCTTTAAAAAATAGTACGGATATAATGACTTCGTTTATTGACATGTCGCTTATTATGACCTATTTTTCAGAAATTATGTTTGGTGTGAGGGACATCATCATCTTCCTGCCCTTATCCCATGTTACTTGTGGTCGGCGCAACATGTTTTTTTCTTCCATTCTGTCCTGTCAGCCGTCACGCTATCACTAACTCCTTTTTCTTTCATATCAGTCCTCACACAATCCATCCATCGTTTCTTTGGCCTACCTCTCCCTTTCCATCCATCCACATTCATATTCATAACCCTTTTAGTCACATGTGTTTCATCCCTCCTTTTTACATGACCATACCAAGACAAGCGGTTCCCTTTCAACTTTTCCGTCACTGGCGCCACTTTTAAACTACCTCTAATGTACTCATTTCTCAATTTATCCATCCTCGTTACTCCACACATCCATCTCAACATTCTCATCTCCGCTACATGTAATCTATTTTCATCAATCATTTTCACAGCCCAACATTCTGATCCATACAGTACGACAGGTCTTATCACGGACTTGTAGATTTTTCCCTTTAACTTGAAGGGCATCCGTGGATCGCAAGTCGTTCCAGTGACCTGTCGCCATTTCATCCACCCTGAGTTGATCCGATGCGTTTGGTGTGAGGGACATGACTTCTAATTTGTTTCTGACTCATTTTGTTTTGATTGATCTATGTCTATCAACATTTTCTTTTTGTGTTTCTCATTATTATGGAACTACACGCGAACGAAGTCGCGGGCATAAGCTAGTATAACATAGGTTACGATATAGGTTCCTATCGGGGGCAGTTTGCCTATGGAAGGACGGCTAAGCCCTTTATAAAAACAGCAGACTTGGGGCCCTGGCTAGGCCCAGGTAGCTGGGTGTAGGAGCTTACCTATCCGAGACGACGGTGAGGAAGTACTGCGGCGGCAGCGGCTCGAACACGGGCACGAACAGCTTGACGTGGTGCTCGTCCTTGCAGTACTTCTCCTTCAGCAGGAAGTACTCGTGGTGCAGCACCACCTCGCCGTCCACGTCCTGCACGAGGATCCAGAACGCTTCCGACTGCCCGTGGATCTGGGACAGGTCAGCGGTATACAGACTCGAGTGGAAGCAGCGGCGGCCTTTACCGTCGCGAGGTCACGGGCGGTCAGTGGCGAGCAGTGGTTCGAGTTAGGGTAGGCCAGAGAAAATGTCCAAAAAAAAAAAACACACCACATTATTCAGGGTTGAAATTTGTTTTTTTTTTAACAGGCTATTTAAAAAAAACTCATTTCATTAAAAATCAACCCTGAATAATGTGGTTATTTTTTAAAATTTAATTGGAAATTTTCTCTGGCCTACCCTAACTCGAACCACTGCACGCCACTGCGGGCGGTAGATATTTGCGAGCCCCCGGGCAAAAGACTTGTGAGGACCTTGGTCTTTTTAAAATGAATAAATAGGTATTTATGATTTTTTGGGACTTCTCTTAATATAATTTTGTTTTAAAAATCACAATGGACACAAAAAAAGAAAGAAAACATTGCAAAGTAGACAGCCCATCTTATGTCACGGGCCAAGTTGAACCACCACGGGTCAATTTGAACCACCACGGGCCAATTTGAGCCACCGCGGACCAAGTTGAACCACCACGGGCCAAGTTGAACCACGACGGACCAATTTGAACCACTATGGGTCACAATGTTTTACCGCTTCAGACTTGTAGACACAACGGACCGAGTTGGACCATCATGGGCCATAGTGTAGTACCAATATGCGCCATGTTGGTAAATCATGGTCCATGCTGGTCCTTCTTGGCTCAACATAAGCCATCCCCTGTACACAATGGCGAATTTTCTTTAGTTTTAATACTTAACTGATGGGCAAAGTTGAACCACTATGGGTGACAATTTCTTGTCAGTGCTGACTTGTAGACTCAACGGACTGAGTTGGACCATCATGGGCCATAGTTTAGTGACGACATGAGCAATGTTGGTGTATCATGGTCCATGCTGGGCCATCGCCTGTACACAATGGCCAATTTTTTTTTTTAATTTTTACTTTTCTCGTCTTACCTTCTCATCCCAATGGAAGTCGGGCGTGATGGTCAGTTCCACCCTCAGGGTAGACCTCGTGATCGGCTGGATATGCGTCGCCAGCTCCAGCTTCGGGAACTGATGTTCTACTTTGTAGCTACCTATCTGATGTTTCCATACTTACGAACGGAATGCAACTGGTAGAAACCTCATTGATCTATGCTGAGCTGCATCATGGGATATTAAGGGTCAACGGCCAAAGTTAGGCCACTATAGGCAATGTTGAACCACCATGGGCCACAATTTCTTGTTAGTTTTGCCTTGTAGAGTGTAGACACAACGGAGTGAGTTGGATCATCATGGGCCATAGTGTAGTACCAATATGCGCCATGTTGGTAAATCATGGTCCATGCTGGTCCTTCTTGGCTCATCATGACCCATCGCCGGTACACAATGGCGAATTTTCTTTAGTTTTAATACTTAACTGATAGGCAATGTTGAACCACTATGGGTGACAATGTCTTGTCGGTTCAGAATTGTAGACTCAACGGACTGAGTTAGACCATCATGGGCCATAGTCTAGTGACGATATGCGCCATGTTGGTCTATCATGGTCCATGCTGGGCCATCGCCTGTACACAATGGCCAATTTTTTTTTTAATTTTTACTTTTTTCGTCTTACCTTCTCATCCCAATGGAAGTCGGGCGTGATGGTCAGCTCCACCCTCAGAGTAGACCTCGTGATCGGCTGGATATGCGTCGCCAGCTCCAGCTTCGGGAACTGATGCACGTATTTGTGTATCATCTTGCCCAGTTTGGGCGCTCGGACCAGCTCGCCTATCTCGTTGGGACCCAATTCGTAGAGTTTCTCCCACGGAAAGTTCTTCTTTTCTAGTTTTTTTATTACCTGTGGAGAAGGAAAATCTGCTATAACAATAAATCAATGCTTTGATTGGTTATATAGATGAGAATGCAAACTCAAAAGGGAACGTTCAAGTATTACGTAAGCAGAATTTTTAACATTCTTGACCGCCCCCTCCCCCTCTTCAGCAAAAGTAAGCAAAGCTCTTACTCTCCCCCCCCCCCCTTGCTTACGTAAACATTTGTATGTATAAATATTTTTTAATCTGTTTTTCTTAATAAGCAGCAGATGAAGCAATTAACAAGTCTAGAAAAGGAAAGGAAGAAGGAATTTATAGTTTACTAGCAGCGCCCCGCGGTTTCACCCACGTAGTTACCGTTCCCGTGGGAACACGGGGTTAAAATATAGCCTATGTTACTCAGGGTGAATGTAGTTTTCTAATGGTAAAAGAATTTTTGAAATCGGTCCAGTAGTTTTTGAGTTTATTCGTTACATACAAAAAATACAAATCTTTCCTCTTTATAATATTAGAATATATTGAGAAATTAACTAATTGTGGTTCGCTATTATAGCTATGATAACTCAGTGGGTGAGACCGCTCCGGGCCATATGATGATCCCAGATCCCGTGCGCCAAATAAAACATTGCTGACGTTACCACCTCTCGGATCCCTCCATTCCCTATGTCATCAAAAATAAGCAAATCAAAGACGGGGAGTCTTTGATTTGCTTATTTTTGCTCACGTAATACTTGAATAGCCCCAAAAGAATCAAGTCATGAGTGTGGAATCTTATAGTCTCACTTTTTTAGTCAGTAAGAGTCTGACACTCACTTCCGCTCCGCCCACAGCGGGAGAAGTTAACTGATGATTTCCCATCCAGAAAAAAAGCAGGTTTAGTAGGGAAGCCGCTTTCTTACGCCAGATAGCGTGAAAGCCATCCGGGCGAGCTTCAGCGAACATTCCCGATGCACTACAACACTACTCACTGCACTACTCTTTATATGGTGTACATAATAAAGAGTATTCTATTCTATTCTACAACGGCGCAACAGCATCCACCTATAATATTAGTGTAGATTGAATCAATACTTACTTCTTCAGGCATTTTTCTGAATTGTCTCAGCGGTGACATAGACTGCCACATCCGTCTGTCCACCATTTTGCATAGAGCCAACGTCTTATCCACCAGCTGGGCCCATCCTGTTGGCAAAACAAAGAATAGCATATTTAGAACTTTCATCATTTGTCTATGCTTTTCCCAACTATATTGGGGTGGCTCCCAGACAAACTAAATTCAGCTGAATACCAGTATTTTACGTGGTGCAGCTGCCTACCAGACCTCCATAACCCATTAAGTGAGTAACACGGTACTTCTTTGCAAGATTGGAGTCAGATTTACTGGCTTTTGACAATCCGTAACGACTGCCATAGATCTCCAAACGACTGTCATGCCGTAATAATGCTAATGTCAAATAAAATTCTTAATCTACAAAATATATGAGGTGATGATTTTTTTATTTATGAATATTCTTAATAGTTCTGTTTTGAAATTGTCCTGATTTCGTAATCTGCTAAATTCATAATGGTCCATTGGTCGGTCAATGGTCTCGTAATACTTTTTGATAACCGAGCTATTAAAAGCAATAACTGCACAACGACGTTTTAATGCTAGGTCACTGATTAAAGGAACTGACAAAATTTTAGCAGATTACCGCATACGTCTGTCATTAATTTGTCATTATGTACGAGATTACCATTCTATGTTCCATTTCTTTCAGTGGAGTGTCAGTGGTTGACAATTGGAAAGTTATAGTGACGCTTTTATATTATTAGATTAATTTGTAAAAATCAACCATTATGAAATCAATGATAGACCATTTTGACACTATTGTAATAGCAGACTTGAGGCCCTGATTTAACACTTTAGTAATAGCAGACTTGAGGCCCTGATTTAACACTTTAGTAATAGCAGACTTGAGGCCCTAGATTTAACACTTTAGTAAAAGCAGACTTGAGGCCATGATTTAACACTTAGTAATAGTCAGACTTGAGGCCCTGATTTAACACTTTAGTAATAGCAGACTTGAGGCCCTGATTTAACACTTTAGTAATAGCAGACTTGAGGCCCTGATTTAACACTTTAGTAATAGCAGACTTGAGGCCCTGATTGAACACTTTTGTAATAGCAGACTTGAGGCCCTGATTGAACACTTTAGTAATAGCAGACTTGAGGCCCTGATTGAACACTTTTGTAATAGCAGACTTGAGGCCCTGATTTATCACTTTAGTAATAGCAGACTTGAGGCCATGATTTAACACTTAGTAATAGTCAGAATTGAGGCCCTGATTTAACACTTTAGTAATAGCAGACTTGAGGCCCTGATTTAACACTTTAGTAATAGCAGACTTGAGGCCCTGATTTAACACTTTAGTAATAGCAGACTTGAGGCCCTGATTGAACACTTTTGTAATAGCAGACTTAAATAATAAATAAATATCTTGGGACAACTCACACACGGCTATCTGATCCCAAGCTAAGCAGAGCTTGTGTTATGGTAGGTTCTCTATTGTGTAACCTAACTTTTTTAGCCATAATTTAAAGAGCCATAACTTTTTTTGTCCTAATCATCATTTGTCCGAATGATAACTTACCCGAACTTAATATCACCTAATATCTGATGCCATAAAATTGAAATCCCTAAATATAATATGTCCTAAATCCGTTTGTCATAAATATTACAATCAATAATATACATAATTTATAAAATCGTTTTCAATAAAAGTTATAAGTCCTAAATTCAAGTTACTTAATGTTTATTTATAATAATAATATTCTTAGATCTTATAACAAAGCAATTGCTATGAGCTTCTCTCATTTGTTGTAATTAAAAATATCTGATCATGCATTATAATCTTCATCTATATTTTTTGTAACTTATATTTTGTACATAATAAAGAGTATTCTATTCTATTCTATAATATTTTATTAAACGTAAATAAATATATTATACATGTACTCAATAAAGCAGTTGATTGTGAACATGTGGTTTTTGTTAGGAAGCAAGCATGCAGCATGCAAACAAGCAAGCATGCAGCATGCAAGCAGGCATGCAGCATGCAAGCAGGCATGCAGCATGCAAGCAGGCATGCAGCATGCAAGCAGGCATGCAGCATGCAAGCAGGCATGCAGCATGCAAGCAGGCATGCAGCATGCAAGCAAGCATGCAAACAAGCACGCAGCATGCAAGCAAGCATGCAACATGCAGGAGGCATGGTTTCTGTCACGGCTCCGGCGCTGCGGGGCTCCGGCGGTCCCACGCGAGTTTATCGTCGCAGATGGGTTTAACGCTCTCCACCGCAGCTTCGGCTTGCTGCAGCCTCAGCCGCGGCGGCGAGTGTTACAACCACCTGCTCCTCAACTCGCGGGCCGCCTCGCCCCTCCGCGCCTACGCGATTTTAAATTACACTCTAGGGGTAGGGCAGACAAGACTGCGTGGAGTCGGATTTACAGCGATTCGTTTCTGTCATTAAAACCTATTTTTAGCAAATGATTTATTATAAATGAACATTCGGAATAATACACGTTATTCAACACAATACTTAGGACATATAACTTTAGGGCATGTAAAATTAGGAGATTCAATTATTATGGTACTCGATATTATGACAGAATACTTTTAGAACTAAAGATAATTATGCTGAACAAAATTTCGGGGTTTTAAACATTATGGTTACTGCAGTTTATAGCAAACGTGTTATGGATAATGATTTTCGGACAAACAATTTTATGTGAAGAAAGGGAGTACCGTTATGGTAACCAGACAACTGATATACATACTTATATAATTTATAAATACATACATATTATAGATAAATCACACCCAGACACAGAACAAACAATCATGCTCATCACACAAAGTTGGTCCTGGGTGGAAATCGAACCCATGACCTCCGGCTTAGCAGTCAGGGCCACTAACCACTAGACCAACAGACCAACTTGAGGCCCTGATTTAACGTCATTATCACCATCTAAGGCCAAGTACGTAAAAGGTATAGTATATATCCTCACCTCGATGCAGCACAATCTCGAAGATAGCCCTCAGCAGACGACAAGCTGACTGGGTGACGTACACCATGTCTGCCATCAGCGCGAACCCCTCCAGTTTCAGCTGAGATATGTACGCCTGCAGCAGCACGTTGATCTTCGCCGAAGGCTCCTCTATGCTCTCTTTTATAGGGATCGGTACCTGGTGGTGGAACGTTCGGCTTGTTAGATTCTGAAATAGTTATCCGATCTGGGGAAATCTCAGACATAGTGCAATATGTGCTATGGCCATGGGACATTGTGGACGAACATAGTAATGTGTGTGGCATGAGCAGTGGTGGCCGAGTGGTAAATATTATATTATCGGCCTTAGCGTAACTGGGCTATCAAACATTGAAAGAATTTTTCAAATTGGACCAGTAGTTCATGAGATTAGCGCGTACAAACAAACGAACTCTTCAGCTTTATATATTAGTATAGATTGCTGCAAGATGGGCCTTGGGACATTGTGGCCGAACACAATAGTGTGTGTATATCACTTAAACTATAAGGTCAACATGGGCCACAAATAGGCCAGTATGGACCAATGTGAAACGGCTTGGTTTAACATGGTCCATAACGGCTCAGCATAGCCCATTATGGCCTAGCTTGGGCCATTATAGTCCAGCATGGGCCATCTAAGTCCAGCATGGTCCATCATGGTCCAGCATGGGCCATCGTAGTCCTGTATGGTGCAACGATGGTCTTGATACCCATAACACAAGTTAAATCTTGCCTTGGGTACCAGACTTCAATACAAATACTAGTGACACGATTGTTACTTCGTTTCTCTTCAGTACCGTCTTTGCTCTTGTTGCTTACTAGTTGTTCGTGTTTGATTGTACAATATAAAAAAAACCAACATACTATGGTTCAGCATGGGCCATCAGGGACCAGCATGGGCCATCATGGACCAACATGGGCCATCATGGACCAGCATGGGCCATTACGGGCCATCATGGACCAGCATGGGCCATCACGGACCAGCATGGTCCATTATGGACCAGCATAGGCCACCATGGACCATCATGGACCAGCATGGGCCACTTTCAGACCAAAACGAAAAAAAAACAATTCTCACCCTCTCCATAAGCTTGCAGAGCTCAAGTTTCTCTTCCTCCCTAACAGCGATGTGCTTGAACTCGGCAGATAGCGAGAACACTCGGAACAGCTCGATCTCGCCCAGCGTCGGCTTGAGCAGCTGCGCGTAGCACTGCATCGTTTCGTAGGTGCAGTAGAAGTGCGACGCTATGCGGCCGAGCTCCGTCGGCTGGAAGTGGCCGGATTTACGCTCGTATCTAATAAGGCCGGCCCTGGAAAGAAGTTGTACAGTTAGAAATGTTATAAATATGATATTAATCACTTTTTCGTAAAATCTGGCAAAAACAAGCGACTCTCTGATGAGGCGGGTTCGGAGCAGGAAAATTCCGGTACAGTAAGATTGTAATAAATATTTATTACATTAATATTTCCCGATATATGTATTTATTACTAAACAATATTTTTGTATAGACCTAGAAACGCCCCGCGGTTTCCCATTCACGTGGGTATACGGGGATAAAATATAGCCTATGGCACTCCACAATAACGTAGTTTTCTATTGGTGAAATAATTTTGAAAATCGGTTCAGTAGATCCAGATATTACCCCTTACAACATCACAGACTCACAAACGTTATCTCTTTATAATATTAGTATAGATAAAAAATCTTTTCGTATAGTATAACTAGCAACGCCCCGCGGTTCCACCCGCGTATTTCTTGATCTCGTGGGAATACGGGAATTATTTATAGCGTAATGTTACTCGCTGATAATGTAGATTTCCGTTGGTGAAAAAATGGTTGAAATTGGTCCAGTAGTTTCGGAGGTTATACAAACAAAAACCTCTTTCTTTTTTATAATATTACAAGTAGCGCCCCAGTGTCTCAACCGCGTTGTTCCCGTTCCCGGGATAAAATACATATAGCTAAATAAATATAGCCTATCACACTCATTTCAAAATCGGTACAGTAGATCCAGAGATTACACCCAAGAACCTCACAAACTTTACCTCTTTATAATATTATTAGTATAGATAAATCCCATCCCATCCCATCCAAATTAAATAGTTTCCTATATATCTGTGACTTAAGAAACCATAGTTTAAAATTCTTTGACGTTTGCTTTTTTCTGGTGATATCCAAATGATATATTGAAGGGTAATCATTTGCTACTTGGACAGTTAAGACGGTTCAATCCTCAGTGAATAAAATACTTCTTAAATCGGTAAATTCTTGAATATGAAACTGTACTTGAATATGAATTAAAATCTCAAATTTAATAAAGAGGCAAAACTGTATTTTGTTTGATTTTAGGAGGTGATCTCAGGAAATACTGAACAGAATTCGTTCACCGACGGCTTATTTTTATCTATACTACTATTTTAAAGAGGAAACATTTGTTTGTTTGTTTGTATTGAATAGGCTCCGAAACTACTGAACCGATTTGAAAAATTTTTTCACTGTTTGGAAGCTACGCTATCCCCAGGTGACATAGGCTATATTTTATCCCCATATTCCCACGGGAACGGAAACTTTGCGGTTGAAACCGCGGGCCACTGCTATCTCGAATTAAAAAAAAATCTACGGGGAAAATCTAGTTGTATATGAATACGTACTTGTCCAACAAACTAGCAGCCGTGTGTACTAGATCAGCTCTATGCAGTTCTAAAAGAGTATCCTCTGCGAACTTATCCTGTGTGATGCCGTACAGAGCTGGCTGACGCAGCATCCGGATGTATAGGTAGGTATAGCCTGTAAGAGAATTATTAAGATTTGAGATGAGGGGTTGATCCAGTGAGCAGTACTTGTGACTTCTTCCCAGCTAAAACACTAGGAAGTGGTGACGGGTGGGCGTTTTGGGGGACTGTCTTTATGTAAAATTTGACGTTCAAAAAGTGCTGTCTATCAGCCTAGTTTGAATAAATGACTTTGATTTTGAGTACTCCTGGACATCGCGTATCGTTAGGAGGTTCCTCTCTCTGGAGCCCTGACCGCCGGTAGCTTGGACCCTGTTCCCGATACCGCTGAGCTACTATTTTTGATACTTTGAAATATTTATACAAGGTTATTTGTAAAATACCAACAACATTGTACTCATCATTATGAACAACTTTTACTATGGGACCAAACATGAAATTGCGAAAAAAAAAAAACAGCTGTTCCTTACATTTTGAATAATTATACAAAAATAAATGTAAGGAACAGCTGATTTTTCTTTCCTCGTAATTTTCGTATTTTTTCCTTTATCAAATCTATAAAAACTGACGAAGATGAAAATCATCAAAGACAGCCCGGTAAATATTGTAGCGAGTAGTGACATCACACGAGTTTCCAACGCACTGTATCGTCTTCATTTTTTGTTTATGTGAAAAAAGAAAAAATACATCTCCAATATTTTTTGGAAATCTATCTGACGGGTCCTAGAACCAAAAATTCGAAGACATGTGACATTCAGCAACCCGCACTGGGCCCGCGTGCTGGATTACGGCCCATTCCCTCTCCTAGAGAGGAGGCCTGTGTCCCAGCAGTGGGAACGTTAAAAGGCTGATTATGCTTATGCTATCTGACGGACTAAACAGATTTTTTTAGTTAACTACCCTATTCCTTTTTTTTTTTGGATGTGAAATCATCAAATGACCCCTCCCGCCCTGGGTGGAACGGTAGGGAGTGTCAGACTCTTACTGACTAAAACCCACCCGTGCTCCTTCTTGTGCCCTATGCGTTCCAGGGCCGTGGTAACTCTTTCGAACAAATTCCGCAACCAACTACCCAATTCCTTGAGCCACACCTTCGAGACAACAAAAACTCACCGAGCCAAGTGACCGCATCCCTGACGCTCTGCACGGAGCCCAGCACTATCTCAGCGTTGAGCATGTCGGGCAGCTTGCTGACCAGCTGCGACTCTATCGGCAGCTGCTGGTTCAGGAGTGAGAGGTAGTACTGCAGCTCGGAGTGGTTCGTTATGAGGATGCCTATGGACAAACGTTGTGAGTTACAATTTGTTTGGTATTTATTAATTGACTAGCTGCTGCCCGTGACTTCGTCCCCGTGGAATGCCCGATTTTAAATCATTCTTTGTCGCTGCTCCGCTCCTATTGGCTTAAGCGTGATGTTATATAGCCTAAAGCCTTCCTCGATAAATGGTCTATTCAACCCAAAAATAATTTTTCAATTCGAACCAGTAGTTCCTGAGATTAGCGCGTTCAAACAAACAAACAAACTCTTCAGCTTTATAATATTAGTATATATTAAATATCGCAGCATTTGCTGAGATAGGGACCTTTTTTGGCCTCGCACAGTTTAAATTTAATATTAAGCTTTTAATTATGTTTTTTTTTTACTTTTTTATTTGTTTTATGCGAGTCGTAAATAAACATTTTTCTTTCTTTTTTTTTAGTGAGTAAGGTATAGTATAAAAAAATAAAACATTGATAATGAAGTTCACGCCTTATCGAGGTCTGGATCTTGTTAAAAAGTGGGCCACTATAGTCTAGAATGGGCCGCTTAGGTCCAGTATGGGCCACTACGGACCAGCATCATTGGTCCTCCGTGATCTACCAAGTGCCACTACCATGCGAAGCCAAAATAAAATGAAAAAAATGTCACTATAGTACAACAGCATGGGCCATCATCAACCACTATTGGCCATCATCAACTACTATTGGCCATCATCAACCACTATGGGCCAGCATCGACCACTATGGGCCAGCATCGACTATTATGGGCCAGCATAGCATCGACTATTATGGGCCAGTATCGACCACTACGTGCCACTTTTGGCCAGCATCGACCACTAAGGTACAGCATTGGCCCTTCACTATGACTTAGCCTCTCACCTTCCCCCTTGGTGTCGTACTGCGGCCGGCCCGCTCTGCCCAACATCTGCAGCACGTCGAGCGCGCCCAGCTCGCTCCAGCGAGTATACTTGTGTGCCCTTCACTATGACTTAGCCTCTCACCTTCTCCCTTGGTGTCGTACTGCGGCCGGCCCGCTCTGCCCAACATCTGCAGCACGTCGAGCGCGCCCAGCTCGCTGCAGCGAGTATACTTGTGTGCCCTTCACTATGACTTAGCGTCTCACCTTCTCCCTTGGTGTCGTACTGCGGCCGGCCCGCTCTGCCCAACATCTGCAGCACGTCGAGCGCGCCCAGCTCGCTGCAGCGAGTATACTTGTGTGCCCTTCACTATGACTTAGCCTCTCACCTTCTCCCTTGGTGTCGTACTGCGGCCGGCCCGCTCTGCCCAACATCTGCAGCACGTCGAGCGCGCCCAGCTCGCTCCAGCGAGTATACTTGTGTGCCCTTCACTATGACTTAGCCTCTCACCTTCCCCCTTGGTGTCGTACTGCGGCCGGCCCGCTCTGCCCAACATCTGCAGCACGTCGAGCGCGCCCAGCTCGCTCCAGCGAGTATACTTGTGTGCCCTTCACTATGACTTAGCGTCTCACCTTCCCCCTTGGTGTCGTACTGCGGCCGGCCCGCTCTGCCCAACATCTGCAGCACGTCGAGCGCGCCCAGCTCGCTCCAGCGAGTATACTTGTGTGCCCTTCACTATGACTTAGCGTCTCACCTTCTCCCTTGGTGTCGTACTGCGGCCGGCCCGCTCTGCCCAACATCTGCAGCACGTCGAGCGCGCCCAGCTCGCTCCAGCGAGTACACTTGTGTGCCCTTCACTATGACTTAGCCTCTCACCTTCCCCCTTGGTGTCGTACTGCGGCCGGCCCGCTCTGCCCAACATCTGCAGCACGTCGAGCGCGCCCAGCTCGCTCCAGCGAGTATACTTGTGTGCCCTTCACTATGACTTAGCCTCTCACCTTCTCCCTTGGTGTCGTACTGCGGCCGGCCCGCTCTGCCCAACATCTGCAGCACGTCGAGCGCGCCCAGCTCGCTGCAGCGAGTATACTTGTGTGCCCTTCACTATGACTTAGCGTCTCACCTTCTCCCTTGGTGTCGTACTGCGGCCGGCCCGCTCTGCCCAACATCTGCAGCACGTCGAGCGCGCCCAGCTCGCTCCAGCGAGTATACTTGTGTGCCCTTCACTATGACTTAGCCTCTCACCTTCCCCCTTGGTGTCGTACTGCGGCCGGCCCGCTCTGCCCAACATTTGCAGCACGTCGAGCGCGCCCAGCTCGCTCCAGCGAGTATACTTGTGTGCCCTTCACTATGACTTAGCCTCTCACCTTCCCCCTTGGTGTCGTACTGCGGCCGGCCCGCTCTGCCCAACATCTGCAGCACGTCGAGCGCGCCCAGCTCGCTCCAGCGCCCCTTCTCCGGGGAGTACACTTGTGTGCCCTTCACTATGACCGTGTGGGCGGGGAGGTTCACACCCCATGCCAGGGTTGCGGTGGAGACTAGGACCTGTTGACAAAATAAATAGAAGATCTTCAAATATCAGCCGACACCAGCAACTCAACGCATACGGCAGACAAACTCAGCAAGCATAGCTTAATTTTAAGATCGACCCGAGCGAGTCTTTTTACTTAGCCGCGAGCGAGCTATTAAGGAATGATAAATGATAAACATTGATAATGATAATGATAAATGATAATGATAATGATAAATGATAAATGATAAATGATAAATGATAAATGATAAATGATAAATGATAAATGATAAATGATAAATGATAAATGATAATGATAAATGATCATAAATGATAAATGATAAATGATAAATGATAAATGATAATGATAAATGATAATGATAAATGGTAATGATAAATGATAATGATAATTATAAATGATAATGATAATCATAAATGATAATGATAAATGATAATGATAAATGATAATTATAATGTTCAAAGTTAGAGTGAACAGGCTTCTGGGTAGGCTCATTCTATCGATTTGTAGATTTTGTCTCTGTCACCTGTGACCTAGACTAGTCAAAAGCAAATCCATCTCGCAATAAAAAACCCCATAGGATAGTCAATCATTATCATGTCATAAAACGGCCATTTGGGAGACATGTTAATGTCATATTTTAAAGGACTGGTCGTGGCCATATTGGGGCCTTTTACCGGGTCATATTCAGGACATAAGGTTCATCCTTGTGTCATATTGGGGCCATGTTCGAGATATATTGGGGTCCTAACCGGGTCATATTAGGGCCATGTTCGTGTCCCATTGGGGCCAGTTTCGAGATATGTATATTGGGGACATATTGAGGTTATATTTAGGTCACATAATGATCATCAGTCATCAGTTCGCGTAATCCAGGGTTTATAAGTTACTAGTAATCTCAATGAACCCATAGGACAGTTAATCATTGTCATGTCATATAACGGCCATTTGGGAGACATGTTAATGTCACATTAAACTACTTGTCGTGGCCATATTGGGGCCTTGGTCGAGATACATATATTGGGGTCATATTAGGGCCATGTTCGTGTCCCATTGGGGTCAGTTTCGAGATATATTGGGAACATACTTGGGACATTTCCTAGTCATACCAAGACCATATTGAAGTAATATTTAGTTCACATTATGATCATACTTGTTGCTTGACACACTTTGCAGATATTATTTGGCTCACCTGTATATGCCTATCAGCGAACAGATCCTCGACCAGAGTTCTGTCGACCCTGCTCATGCCGGCGTGATGGATGGCGAACCCGTACGGGAGCAGTTCCCGCAGCTCGGGGTTCTTGACCTGTTCCGCTTCTGTGCGGAGTACCTCCATACTGGCTGAACCTTCCCTGTTAGACAAACATGGCTGTTACGTCACTGGCATTTATCTATACTAATATTATAAAGCTGAAAAGTTTGTTTGTTTGTTTGAACGCGCTAATCTCAGGAACTACTGGTCCGATTTGAAAAAATCTTTCAGTGTTAGATAGCCCATTTATCGAGGAAGGCTTTAGGCTATATATCATCACGCTAAGACCAATAGGAGCGGAGCAGTCATGAAAAATGTGACACAAACGAAGTTGTGCGGACAGCTAGTATATAATATAGTTCCCGATCCCGTGGGAATACGGGGATAAAATATAGCCTATGTCACCCGGGGATAGTGCAGCTTCCCAACTGTGAAAGAATTTTTCAAATCGGTTCAGCAGTTTCGGAGCCTCTTCAATTTTGACATTGTAATTTTGAATTGAATTTAAATTTTGACATTGTAATTTTGAATTAAATCTCGACTTTGTATTTAAAATTTCATCCAGATTTTGACATTTTAATTAATTTAAATTTTTTCATTAATATTTTACTATTATCTGTCTAGTACGACTAATTTTGTACGCCATAAATGGCAAAACATGAAGCCTCATTTTAAGACCTGTATACTGTACTCATGTTTTACAAAATAAATATCTTATCTTACAAACAAACAGTCAAATCTTTTCTCTTTATAATATTAGGATAGAATTTATATGGGAATCTTTCATAGTTTCATTTTTATGACAATTTTCACCGGCGTAGTTCAAGTAGCCGTGGACATTCAGTTTTATGAATGTTATATAATAATTTGAACGACTGAAGACGTGATTTCGTCTAGATCTAACGCTGGAAATGCGTTATCAGGCGTTCAAAGAACAAGAAGCGCCTCTACTTTTTAGGCAAAATTAATTGAAGGAAAATTAATAGTAGGCCAATACACCTAGTAATACTTTTACAATATCTTCTTCGCTCGAGTTACATGAGCAAAATTGTTCAACATTCTAGTTTTTTTCTTTGGTACGATGCCAAGTTTTTGCTTATGAAGGCAAAGTCAAAAGTCAAAACGTTTATTGCGAACTAATTGTACAATGTTGATGTTATGTTATTACTTATGACCTAACAGTCTTTTCCGAGCATTGTAATTTTATTATCATTCGCTTTCCCGTATCATCCTAAATTAGCATGCATTACACATTATTATTTTGTTTATATTAGTACAATTCAATTGAGAAATTATAGTTACGTCAAAATAAATGTCAATATTAGTAATGAATTTAATACAAGTATATTATGGTGAATTGATTTATGATTTCCATGTTGGATATTTTTTTTCCCTACCTTTGTCATGTAATGACTTTGCATACTATTGTATAAATTCAAGTTCTTAAAACGCAACAGACAGATGTGTTGCTGAGGAGTTTGTTGCGCCACTTCTTCTTCCCAGCTAAAACACTAGGAAGTGGTGACGGGTGGGCGTTTTGGGGGACTGTCTTTATGTAAAATTACACGTTCAAAAAGTGCTGTCTCTCAGCCTAGTTTGAATAAATGACTTTTGATTTGATTTAGTAATATTCATGTCATACTTTTCAGGCAGTGAAGTGATTACCTTAAAAACTGTCCAAGTGTATCTTTTTCCAAACACATGTCGCGAATGGCGCGCGCCGTTTTCCCAGTTTCTTTACGTGAATGCACGAACACTAGAATCTGTAGAAATGAAAAACATATTTTTATTAATATATTTGCGCTCACACACAATCTCCTCTTCGCATTGTTTATTTTTTTCATTATTGCGAAGACATTTGTTCCAGCCTTGCTATATCTACAAAAACGGCAAAAAAAAATTCTGGATGGGAAATCAAATGACTTCTCCCGCTGTGGGCACATAGGAAGGGAGTGTCAGACTCTTACTGACTAAAACCCACCTGTGTTCCTTCTTGTGCCCGCGTTCCAGGGTAAGGTAACAAATGATAAATGATATTTATTTTGTAAGTAGGTTGTAAATAACACTTTTACACGTCAATATTTTTGGTCGTTATAAACTAGATGAGGCCGGTGTTTCCTAGCTGACTACCCTGAGAAGAAACACCGAAACAAACTCAGAGGTCAAGGTCTCTTTTAAAGTCCATACAATTGTACTGGTCAAATCATATGAGAACCATGTAGGTTGATGTCTGTAGTGGTATTTTGAAGAAAGTACCACACAGATTTGAGTGGACCTGTCCAGACAGTGCAAGCATTTGTCAGTTACCGAGTAGCTCAACTTAGAACTTTAAGGAGCTCGATTGTCGATTTGACGATCAATACTAAAGCAAGGACATTTGGGTAGGCCACATAAAGAACTCAAACAGCCAGACAACGCTAAAAAAAAAAAGGAAAAAAAATACTTGAAGAGGAAAAAGCAATAATAACCCATATACTTAGTCCTCATATTCACAATAGTAAATAAAATAAAAAATATAATACTTTACAAAGTAAGTATTCATGTCAAAATAAGAAATTGTAATAAAATAAAAAGAATACTTTAAAAAGTAAACATGTCAAAAGTAAACTAAACGAAAATTAAAACATGTCAAAGTGTAAAAATATAAAAGAAAAACACAGAAACAAAACAACAACATAAAACATTGGGCCATGTACACAACTGAAGCAGCTCAATCCCAAGCCTTCTTGTCCTCCTCTTTTTTTTTGAATCTTTCGAACAAATTAAATTATTTATTTTTAAAGTGCATATATAACGAAATGCTCTGTGAATATTTCAAGCTTTTACCTGGTGTCATTATCTAATTACTAGCAAAAACGGGCAAAAAAACACGTTTCTTGTATCGGAGCCCTCGGATGAATGGGGGGCGACGGACATCACCATGTCCACCACCCATGGACCCGGTTAGGGGCCATTCATAACTCACGTCACACGAATCATTATTTCCCCCCCCCCCTCGCCGTCCTTGACACAGCTGGTCACATTTGTGAAATCCCCCCTACATAATGTGACATCACAAATTTTACAATTTTATTCGTATTTTACTTAACACTTAGATTAATATAGCCCATCCCACCCCCTTGTCACACAATGTCACACTTTGTCGAATCCCTCCCCCTTAGCGTGTGATGTAATTTATCGATGGCCCCTTAGGGGGGGGGGGGGGGGGGGGGGGCGGAAGAGGACAGTGTATCCTTCGACGATCGGCAAACCTTACTCAAAGGACTTATGCCTAATGTATTAAGTAGTCAATATTAATGTTACTATGTATTTAAAAGTACCATAATTAAATATATATATAAACTATAGTTATGTATATTGAGTTTAATGTACTACGAAGTGCCAATGCTATCATGATTCAGTGTGAGGGAAAGGGATAGTGCTATTCGTCTTGTGTAACTCCGTCTCTCTCTGACACAGGTATCATGATGGATTTAAGACGTCATGGTAGGGCTACTGCGGGCGTACCATGACGTCTTAAAACGTGAGTCTTCCGAGCGAGAAAAAGGGATGGAGCTACAGTAGGATCCGTTTATAATGACATCGAAGGGAAGTGAAAAATACGTCATTCTAAGCGGACGTCATAAAAAGCGTCATCTTAGGAAATAAACGAATTCCCATCTTCGTAAGGTACTTTGTGTATTAAGGAGATAAACAAGAAATTGTATGTATAGTCGTAGATCAATCAAAACAAAGAAACAAATTCGGTATCATGTCCCCAATTATGTTTGGTTATAGTGATCACCAAACATATTTTTTGAAAAATAGGTAATAAGCGATATGTCAATAAACGAAGTCATTATATCCGCAATTTTTTTAAAGAATTTAGTATGAATACCAAAATGAGCTCTGTTTTACTTCATATTAAGCGGTTGGTCAATATAAGTGGCGTCATAATAAACGGATTTCACTGTATATAGGGTGTGTAACTCTATCCCTCTTTCTCGCTCGGAAGACTCACGTTTTAACACCTCATGGTACGCCCGCTGTTCTCACTCGTACTTCCTCTAGTGCTGTGTAAATCAACCGAGACATACGAACCAATATGGTCCTTAATATCTTTGATATTAAGAGCATTATTCCTCACCTGATTCCTGCCAGCATGCTCCATGGTCTTCTCGTAAACGATATCATTCATGACTTGGAACCGCTTCAGCGCTTTCTTCTCCGTCACACCGATGTATTGTTGTTCTAAAGCTACGGGCCTGGAAAAAATAATACAATAGGGTAGTTGCCTAAAAAAATCTAATTAGTCCGTAAGATAGACTTCCCAAAAATATTGGACACGTATTTTTTCTTTTTCACGTAAACAAAAAATGAAGACGATACAGAGGGTACTCCCTTACTTCTCATAAAATTGTTTGTCCGAAAATCATTATCCATAACACGTTTGCTATAAACTACAATAACCATAATGTTCAAAACCCCGAAATTTTGGTTAGCATAATTATCTTTAGTTCTAAAAGTATTCTGTCATAATATCGAGTACCATAATAATTCAATCTCCTAATTTTAGATGCCCTAAAGTCATATGTCCTAAGTATTGTGTTGAATAATGTGTATTATTCCGAATGTTCATTATATTATATACAATTAAATAACCACTGACTGATTGACATAATTGTTCTCCCACTTGCCGTGCTAGGAGGGGAAAACTTTTTATGGGGTTGTATAGAAGGTGTCGGGGTGAGTATGGGAAAAATCTGAAACTACCCCTTTTCAACCCCCTTCTTTCAACCCCATTGCTTATCTCAGAAACCTGACGGCGAAGAGTAAAATGGTTTTCGGGGTTGTATAGAGGGTGTCTGGGTGAGTATAAAACGAAAAAAAAAATTACCCCTTTTCAACCCCCTTTTTACAACCCCTTTGCGTATCTCAGAAATCTGTCATTTTAGAGAAAAATGGTTTTCGGGGTTGTATAGAGCGTATTTGCATGAGTATATGGCCAATAAAAAATTCAACCCTATTCAACCCTTTTCAACCCCCTACTTTCAACCCCTTTGCGTATCTCAGAAACCTGACATTGTAGAGAAAAATGGTTTTCGGGGTTATATAGAGGGTATCTGGATGAGTATAAAGCCAATAAAAAATTCAACCCTATTCAACCCTTTTCAACCCCCTTGTTTCAACCCCTTGGCATATCTCGGAAACCTGACATTGTAGAGAAAAATGGTTTTCGGGGTTGTATAGAAGGTGTCTAGATGAGTATATGGCCACTAAAAAATTCAACCCTATTCAATCCTTTTCAACCCCCTACTTTCAACCCCTTGGCATATCTCGGAAACCTGACATTGTAGAGAAAAATGGTTTTCGGGGTTGTATAGAAGTGTCTGGATGAGTATAGGACCACTAAAAAATTCAACCCTATTCAATCCTTTTCAACCCCCTTGTTTCAACCCCTTTGCGTATCTCAGAAACCTGACATTTTAGAGAAAAATGGTCTTCGGGGTTGTATAGAGGGTATCTGGATGAGTATACGACCAATAAAAAAATCAACCCTATTCAACCCTTTTCAACCCCCTTGTTTCAACCCCTTTGCGTATCTCAGAAACCTGACATTCTAGAGAAAAATGGTTTTCGGGGTTGTATAGAGGGTGTCTGGATGAGTATATAGCCAGTAAAAAATTCAACCCTATTCCATCCTTTTCAACCCCCTTGTTTCAACCGCTTGGCATATCTCGGAAACCTGACATTGTAGAGAAAAATGGTTTTCGGGGTTGTATAGAAGGTGTCTGGATGACTATATGACCACTAAAAAATTCAACCCTATTCAATCCTTTTCAACCCCCTTGTTTCAACCCCTTTGCGTATCTCAGAAACCTGTCATTTTAGAGAAAAATGGTCTTCGGAGTTGTATAGAGGGTATCTGGATGAGTATACGACCAATAAAAAATTCAACCCTATCCAACCCTTATCGACCCCCTTCTTTCAACCCCTTTGCGTAGTCGGATTACCTCTCCCACATTCACCCAGAGAGAGGAGGCGAAGGCAAATTCAACGGCGTAAGAATCTTGGAAATCGGAGGGAAACCAATAAAGACATAAAGGTACCAAGATTGCCAAAAAGCACGAGGTTATTACCAAAAAACAACCTCAAACCGCGTGGTATAACCACACTTTTTGTCACCACGTGCTTTTCTTTAATATATTAGCCTTGTGTGAAGACACCGAAGCCGGCCGAAGAATTATTCTACCACACCAGCCATCACGCGGACCGACGTGAAGAATCCGCTCCAGCTCCGCACCAGCGCATATGTAAGTCTAAGTCTAAGTGAACTCCTGAACCCTTCACCCTACCCCACGAGACCCCCAAGACCCCCCACCAAGACCCCACCCACTCTTACCTCCGCACGAGACCCCCCAAGACCCCACCACCTATCGTCTCCCCACGAAACCCCCCCCCCCTCCCCCCTCGGGACTACCTCACCCCCCCGCAAGTTATCTTCGTAACCCCTGGTGCTAGAAGACCGAGATTGGTGTCGTTTGAAAGGGCATAAAGAGCCCTAAAATCTGGCCCCTAGCGAATCCCGGAATTCAGCACCGTTCGCGAGCTTTACCCCCCCCCCTTACTTTTCACAACCACCCCCTTCCAACCTGGGAATACCCCCTCCAACTTAAACCTCCAAACCACCACACGAGTGACGATCCCCCAAGACCCCCACTCCCAAGACCCAACCACCCCTCACCTCTCCACGAGACCCCCCAAGACCCACTCTCCCAAGACCCCACCACCCCTCACCTCCCCACGAGATCCCCCAAGACCCCCACTCCCAAGACCCCACCATCCATCACCTCCCCACGAGACCCCCAAAGACCCCCCACCAAGACCCCACCCCCCTCTTACCTCCGCACGAGACCCCCAAGACCCCACCGCCTATCGTCTCCCCACGAAACCTCCCCCTCCCCCCCTCCCCCCTCGGGACTACTTCACCCCCCGCAAGTTATCTTCTTATTCCTGGTGCTAGAAGACCGAGATTGGTGTCGTTTGAAAGAGCATAAAGAAAAATCTGGCCCCTAGCGAATCCCGGAATTCAGCACCGTTCGCGAGCTTTACCCCCCCCCCTACTTTTCACGACCAACCCCTCCCAACCTGGGTATACCCCAACTTAAACCTCCAAACTACCACACGAAGGACGATTCCCCAAGACCCCCACTCCCAAGACCCCACCACCCCTCACCTCCCCACGAGACCCCCCAAGACCTCCACTCCTAAGACCCCACCACCCATCACCTCCCCACGAGACCCCCCAAGGCCCCCAACAAGACCCCACCGCCTCTTACCTCCGCACGAGACCCCCCAAGACCCCCACTCAAGACCCCACCGCCTATCGTCTCCCCACGAAACCACCCCTTTCCCCCCCCTCCCCCCCGCAAGTTATCTTCGTAACCCCTGGTGCTAGAAGACCGAGATTGGTGTCGTTTGAAAGGGCATAAAGAGCCCTAAAATCTGGCCCCTAGCGAATCCCGGAATTTAGCACCGTTCGCGAGCAACATCAGCGAGAACGCGCGTTACTGCCCATCCATCGGGTTGCGATGTGTGCAGAGGAGTTCCTGGGTGATGCCAGCCACCATAAATGGACGGGTATACCTTAAGTCGAATAGGTTCACTCTGCCTCGTCTACCGTGAGGCGGTAGCATTTCTCTTGTTTCCTGAACCCATTTACTAAGATTGAGGCCATAGTGCGCACCTTTGTCTTTACTCGGTCTCCTAAGCGGTGCGCAAGCTTCTCCCTGAGATCTTTGGCAGTTTCAGTTGTCGTGGTGGCCACAACGTCCTTTTCCTCGTCGAAGTGTTTCACCACCCAGGTTGTCTTGCCGCAACCCGGAACTCCGTTTACCAGTGGCGTGCAGTGGTTCGAGTTAGGGTAGGCCAGAGAAAATGTCCAAATAATATTTAAAAAATAACCACATTATTTAGGGTTGATTTTTAATGAAATGAGTTTCTTTTTTTTTTTATTGCCTATTTAAAAAAAAAAAAAAAACACCAAATTTCAACCCTGAATAATGTGGTGTTTTTTTTTGGACATTATTTTCTGGCCTACCCTAACTCGAACCACTGCACGCCACTGCCGTTTACCCACCTGATACTGGGTAGGTACCGCCCAATGCTCCTAGATGTCTGAAGTCCCCAGAATGGACTGAGCCATTTCAAGGATCTTGTCATCCAGCATGATTTTGGTACACTTGGCGGTAATCAGTATCGGGTCGGTGTTCGGTGCTCTGAATTTTATTTTGCCTGAGCGCCCCGTTTCCTCCTCGTACAGGGTCACAAAGCCACTCTCCGCGCTGAAAGCTGCCATATACGACCCCGTCATTTCTCCTATGATGACTTGAGATTTGACGTTGTCGTATACGGCCGCCTCGGCCTCCTCGAGCAGTACCCTTAGCAGTCCTTAAGTGTTTCTCTGGAAGGTCTGCAGGATCTTCTTGCATGTCATGAGATTAACCTCTCTGGTCGCTCTCACGATTGCTATGTACTCGAGGAAAGCGCTCTTCACGTGGTCCGTAGTGCCTGAATTGGCTGCGAGGGTCGGTGGGATAACATGCCCTTTGTCGGCTCTTGTTGGTGTGGGCTTCTTCGGTGATGGTTCTCTTGGTGTTTTTCTGAAGAACCTCTCCACTGCTTCCCCCTGCTTATCAGCTTGTGATTTGCGGCTGGTGCTAGGGAGTAGAGAACTGAGGAAAGTGCCGATTGCTTTCAGGCGACTCCTCGACCGGGCTTTGTCCTCTGGGCTGGTAGTTTTGCTCTGCTCCTTTTGCAGCTTTTTCGGCGGCTGCCTTCTCCTGGACCCTCTCGGATCCACTTTGAGTGGTCGGACTCGTTCTGGAGCTCGTCACGCTGGCTGTTGGGTCTCTTGGGGCTCTGAGAAAGCTCAAACTTTCCCCTCTGTCCTCATAGACGACTAACTCATGCTGTTCTGAGGCTTTTAAACAGCCGAAGCGGTCTGCGACGTCTCCACTTTCCCCTCCGACCACCACCGCGTCAACACTTATAATGCGAGCTGTGACCGTGTGTTCTCCTGCCTCTCTGATTTGTTGGAGCAGTGAGCTCGCCTGGGCAAATGGAGTCTCCTCTCTCCACTCGAATAATGCGATCGTCTTCCCTTTGGTTCGCATTATACGGCATCGGTGAGTGGCAACTACCATTTGGGGCAGTGCAGCATACTTGCTACCTTTTATGGTCGTTTTGCTGGTGCTTCCGTTGATCAGAGCTGCAAGGCAAGGTGAGATAGGTATTCGGGCTCTAGGTCGGCTTGAGCCTATGCAGAAGCTTATACCCAGCTTTTCTCCTTCCCTGCGAAGAAAGAAGAAACTAGCGAAGTCCCTGGTCATTAGGCCCACCTAAACTAATCCCTGTCCCCAATAATAAACTCCACCCAAACTCTGTATTCTCCATAATGTTAAATAAAATACCATTATGTAAAGCTGCATGGCAGAGTGAGTCTGCCATACTCACGTTCCCGCAAGGTCGAGGTTGGCCGGCTCAAACTGCCATGCATCACCCCTTTATGTATATCCATTTGTTTTAAGTGTGTCAAAACATCCGTGTTTTAACTAATATAGTAATAAGTAATTTAGAACAAAAGTCTGAAGATTATACATATAAAAAAAAACAAAAAGAAACATTAAAAAAAAAACAAAATAAAAACACAAAGAAAAAAAAAGAAAAAAAATGATGGACTCACATAGACCATAAGCTACGAAATGCTTTTATTGTATGCTCACAGGAATAACTTGTGCGTAGATTAAAGAAAAGTGTCCTATGTGGAAGCACATACTATATGTAATGTAAAAAAAAAATCTAAACATGTTTAACCTGTAAAAAAGGGCGCGGACCACCAAGTCCGCGGTAATGAACTGTAAATTTAAAAAAAACCCTTTTGCGTATCTCAGAAGGTTTCCCTCTATCTGCCAGAATCTTGTTGCTCCGAATTTTACTTGGCATAACACACTTGGCATAATCTTTTTTAAACGAGTATTTGTAAGGCATAAAAAATATTTAGTATAACTATTGTTTGGCCGAATATTTATATGCCCGAATTTACAATGGCATACTATTAGGATGGCAGAATTTTATTTGGCATAATTACCTTTAGCATTGTTAAAACATCGCATAATTTCGTTTAGCACAATGTTTACTTGGAACAACGATCATTTTGCATAATTTCACATGGCATACTATGAACATGGCAGAATTTCACCTGGGATGAATCTCTTTAAACATTTCCATAAAAAAAAGCATTTGTATCTAATCTTAGGTACTTATATTAAAATTTAAACATTGTCTTAACAGTAAACGCTTTTTACTAAAAATTTAGTGACAGAAACAAATCGCTGCAAAACCGACTACCCCCCCCCCCTACCCCTAGAGTGTGATTTAAAACCGCGAAGGCGCGGAGGGGTGAGGCGGCCCGCGAGTTGAGGAGCAGGTGGTTGTAACACTCGCCGCGGCGGCTGAGGCTGGCCGGCGAAGCCGGGCAGCAAGCCGAAGCTGCGGTGGTGAGCGTTAAACCCATCTGCAATGATAAACTCGCGTGGGACCGCCGGAACCCCGCAGCGCTGTAGCCGTGACAGAAACCATGCATGCTGCATGTTGCTTGCTTGCTTGCATGCTGCATGATTGCTTGCATGCTGCTTGCTTGCTTGCATGCTGCGTGCTTGCTTGCATGCTGCATGCTTGCTTGTACAAATTTTATTGTTCTGGTAAGAAATGCAAAATTATTGTAACTGAATTTTCTGTAATATAACAGATGTGTCTTTCTATTTATGGATGTCAAAATGCGTATCTCAGAAATCTGACATTTTAGAGAAAAATGTTATTCGGGGTTGTATAAAAGGTGTCTGTATGAGTATATGGCCAATAAAAAATTCAACCCTATTCAACCCTTTTAAACCCCCTTCTTTCAACCCCTTTGCGTATCTCAGAAACTTGACATTGTAGAGAAAAATGGTCTTCGGGATTACATAATAACAATAATAAGTATTGAGAGTATTTGCATAGGCACAACCTCGTAGCCAGGATTATCCACCAGCAACTTGCTCTAAAATACTCACTTGTGGAATCGGAGGTGCCGTACTACAGGTATGTGCCCGACCCAGTTCTCGATAATGGCAATATCACATTGTACTGGGATCGGTCCATCATCACTGACAGGACTATTGTTGCCAATAAGCCTGATATAGTGGTGGTGGACCGAATCGTGAGGCGTGCAACGATTGTAGACATAACTGTTCCACATGACGAGAACCTCGTGAAAGCCGAGAGAGATAAGCAAATTAAATATCTTGACTTGGCTCCCGAGGTTGTCGACATGTGGGATGTGGATTCAGAAATCATTGTACCGATAGTCGTTTCCGTCAATGGCTTAATAGCCAAGAGCCTCGACCAACACCTTAAGAGGCTCTCTTTAGGCAGCTGGATCAAGGGCTTGATCCAGAAAGCGGTACTTCTGGACACGGCTCGCATTGTTAGGAGGTTCCTCTCTCTGGGGCCCTGACCGCCGGTAGCTAAAAATATTTAAAAATATAAAAAATAGTAGCCCACCGGTATCGGGAACAGGGTCCAAGCTACCGGTGGGCTACTATTTTTATATTTTTAAATATTTTTATATAATTGTATTTTAATATTTAAAAATGTAATTTATATGTATTGATGTAATGAATAAAGGAAATAATAATAATAATAACAGATCATTAACACAAAAAAAATTACAGAAAATATATAATTAAAGATCCTACAGTAACAAACGATAAATGTCGCAAGTGTCACACCCAACCTGAAACCATTCAGCATATTACTGGCGCCTGCACAACATTCACGCAGACCGATTACACTCATAGGCATAACCAAGTAGCAAACGTCATCCATCAAAAACTAGCTCTCAAACACGCACTCATTCAAAACACTAAAACCCCTTCCTACAACTATACACCACAAACCATTTTAGAAAGTACTACACATAAGCTCTACTACGACCGTGCCATTCTCACTGACAGAACCATACATTATAATAGACCGAATTTAACATTACAGGATAAAATAAATAAAATAACTTATTTGATAGACATTGCAATGCCCAATACACATAACATTCAGAAGACGATCACTGAAAAAATAAGTAAATACGCAGAACTCAAAGATGAAGTTATGAGAATCTGGCGTCAAGAAAAAGTATATGTAGTTCCAATAGTACTTTCCACCACAGGTGTTATCCTAAATTATCTCCTCCATAGTTTAAAATTATTAGATCTTACAGAAACCCTCTACATAACATTGCAAAAGGCTGCGATTCTAAATACATGCAGAATTGTCAGAAAATTTATGCAGATAGATGACAACGAAGTAAGACCTCATCACACAATCCATTAAACGCACGACATGCTACATTTACATGGCTTGACCCATAAATGTGGTAAAAACCAGCCAAAAAAGAGCTGAGAAAAAAAAGATAACTGATAATAATAATAATAAATTTATTTTATTTTGCATGCAAAAATACATCTTAGTTTCTAGGATACACACACTTTGAGATACAGTTTATGAACAAATACAGTTCTGTGAACATCTGTGTCACACAGAGCATGTATGGATGGGTATATGAAGAATCAAAAATTCAACCCTTTTCAACCCCCTTCTTTCAACCCCTTTGCGTATCTCAGATACCTGACATAGTAGAGCAAAACGGTTTTCAGTTTTGTATGGAGGGTATTTGGACAAGTATATGGCGATTAAAAAATACAACCCTTTGAAACCCCTTTGCGTATCTCAGAAACCTGACATAGTAGAGAAAAATAGTTTTCGAGGTTGTATAGTGTGTGTTAGGAAGTGGACGTGGCAAAGCCCCGACACTATGACCAAAAATGAGATCGACTTCATCATAATGGACAAGAGGCATATATTCAGAGACGTCTCCGTGATCAATAGGTTCAATACCGGTAGCGATCACCGACTTGTACGAGGCTCTCTGAATATTAACTTCAAGGCCGAACGTGTCTATCTGATGAAGTCCAGACTCCGACCAACTCTGCTCTAAAAACCATGGCAGGATCTGAAACGTTCCATGCAAACCTGGTAAACCGATTCGCTGCCGTGGAAACCAAGAGACGTAAACCAGAACCTCGAAAATGTGACTCGGATCCTCAGGGAAGAAGGTATGAGATTCTGTGATATGCAGCGTAAGGGCAAGAAGTCCAAGCTTTCAGAAGGGACTTTAGGGCTAATGAAGGAACGACGTGAAAACCCACCCACCACTTCGTCGGCAAAGCGGTTTCTAAACCGAGAGATCAACAAACACGTACGACGCGACCTCCGGCGCTTCAATGCTCTTTCGGTTGAAAGAGCAATCGAGCAGAATCGGGGGTCAAAGGTATTCGTACAATCTCTCGGAAGAAGCCACCTGACGAAGTTGACCACAGCAAGTGGAGAAGTCGTTTCTTCGAAGCCAGCAGTCCTTTCGGAAGTGGAGGACTTCTATAGCCGGTTATACGCATCGCATGCATCTCGTCCTGATCCTGAAAATGAGGGTCTTAGAGCCACATTGACACGCCATTTCACTGAAGACCTGCCAGAAGTCAGTATTGGCGAAATCGAGATCGCTCTTGGGCAGCTTAAAAATGGAAAAGCCCCTGAAGAAGACGGCGTTACCACAGAGCTGCTGAAAGCTGGAGGTAACCCCGTACTTAGGGAGCTCCAAAAGCTTTTTAATGCTGTCCTATTTGAAGGGAGAACTCCAGAGGCGTGGAGTAGAAGTGTGGTCGTTTTGTTCTTCAAAAAGGGAAACAAGACCCTGTTGAAGAACTATCGACCCATATCCCTCGTCACGTCTATAAGCTGTTTTCAAGAGTGATCACGAACCGTCTTGCGCGAAGACTCGACGAATTCCAACCACCGGAGCAGGCTGGGTTTCGGAGCGGATATGGCACCATAGACCACATCCACACAGTGCGGCAGATTATACAGAAGACCGAAGAGTACAATCAGCCCCTGTGTCTAGCATTTGTGGACTATGAAAAGGCCTTTGACTCTGTTGAAATCTGGTCTGTTCTGGAGTCCCTGCAGCGCTGCCAAGTAGACTGGCGATACATCCAAGTGATGAGATGTCTCTACGAGGCCGCCACCATGTCCGTTCAAGTACAGAATCAGCAAACAAGTACCATACCGTTGCATCGAGGAGTGAGACAAGGGGATGTTATTTCCCCGAAATTGTTCACTAATGCAATGGAGAATAATTCTGTACCTTCAGTGAAAAGTGATACATGTCGACCCAGATCGGTTTTTATATTCTCTGATTAAACTTATTAAAAAAAAAATTACTTAATTTATATTTTATCCCCGTTGTTATAAGATTAAAAATGAATGAGATTTTTTTGTGAACATTGATATAAGTAAGCTATTTTTTATTGAAATTTTTGTGTAAAATAATACTTATTGATTCATACCAAAGTGCTCCGAACCGATATTTATATTTCTAAAATGTATTTTAATACGACTCGAGTTACCACATCTTACGCGAACCGAAAGCTTTTACTTCAATTAATCCAAAGTGATACAAATGAAATCCTATCACAAAACATAAAAAAATTGAAACAATACATTCTAGTGAAAAGTGTTACATTTGTACATGAACCATACAAACACAAATTTATTTTCATAAAAATATGTGACTAATGATACAACTGCTAATCAAACAATTGACACGTAATTTATGTAGCCAATTTTGATGTGATTACAAATTGAATATTAATTCTATTAGTAAGAACATAAGGGAAATAGGACATATGATTACGTGAATAATGATACTAATATAGTAGAATCAAAACTGCATTGCGTTTTAGAACTAAATTAGCAAAAAAATACGTAGAACACAGTGATACAAGTCCGCGCAGCTCTTACGCACCCCACTCCCTACTTCCCCGCGGGACGCATGGAAAGAGCGCAGGCGACGCGGCATTCTTAGTCTCGGGAGTCGGGAGTGCGTCAGGACAGATGCGTCGTGCGTTACAGCACACTACTACGATGCGTAAGGTGAGACTTGTATCATTTTACACGAATTATGTAACAATTTTGATATTTAAATGTTTACAAAGAACATGTATTTTATATTGATTTAAGAATTCAATAATATTGTCATATTATACAGTATTTTATAAATGCCTATTTTAAAACAATATTAATTAATTTATAAAAAGAATACCTAATTTTCGAACTTACTAATCGTAAAACAGACTATTATGATAATTAATAATAATAATATAGGTAGCCTAACAATGTATTTTAATTCTTATTTATTAAATGCTAACTGAGTATTCAGTAGGTATAGTAGGGATAGGCAGACGTTGTTGTTAATCAATTGTCAACAATACTTTTAATCAAAACATAGGTATCTTTGCTCTTTCCTGGTGTAGTTTCATTGCACGTATGCTTGTACGTCTTATAAACATTTTGTAATGAATTACATTAATTTATTATTGCATGTATACTATATTTGCGAGGTTTTATAAAAAAATCCGTATAGCAGTTTCGGTGTATCTCAAAAACAAAAAATCAGCTAGTGGGCCTAACTTTTTTCCTGGCTACATTTTATCAATTTGTTCTTCAAACTGTGCGAGCAAGGGTGGTGGGGGACCGTATCAAATAAAGCCCGGAAACCGGCTAAGTAACCGGTTTTCGAGCCCTGGTTCTATCTGCTCTTCTTTCTTTTAAGGTGGAAAATCGAGCCAAGCATCAGCGTCAGTGCGAAATGATAATGTATGGATGGCGGCACCGGGCCGTGACGCCACGTCAGCCGCTGAGTGCCACCGTCCATACATTTTCATGTCACACTGACGCTGACGCTCTGCTAGAAATTCTACCTTGAATGGCTTTAATGTGACGCTTCGATATTAATTTGAACTGTTATTTTTACAGTCTATAATGAAAAAACGAATAGATAAGATTATGGAAGGCGTTCAGCTACAGAGGGATGAAGAAAATATGGTACATGAAGAAATAATAAATGAAAAAAAATCTAATCAGCCGGGAGAGACAATAGAAATAGAATCCTGTAAAAAGACGGCCTTAGAAGAAGTGGATCAATGTGAAGAGGAGATAGAAGAAACTACACTTGAAAAAGACGATCAATATGGAGAAAATATTAGCAGTGGATCAGAGGGTATGGAAACTGGACTATCACCTAGAATTTTAGATTTCAGCTCGGGTAGCAGTGATGATTTTAAACCAAACAGTGAAACCGACTCAACTGAAACAAGCACGTCGACTGGTAAACCAAAAAATAACATATACCTATAACCTGATAATTCCTGAAAGCTCTGATGACTCAGATAGCACGACCACAGGACCAGAGCCTGGATGCTCGCATTCAAATAAAAAGCAACGAAAATCATTAAAGGAAAGAAGGGCTGATAGAGATTCTAGACTAATTTTACGCAATGCAGGCAAGAGTTATGTTACTAAACTGGGTAAAATGAAACCTGGAAGAAATTTGGGCCCACTAACGGACTGTCGCATGAAATGCAATAGTCGTATATCCCATGACATAAGAGAATTTATTTTAAGGAGTACTGGGGTTTGGGTTCGTACGATGAGAGAGCTAAATGTACTGAACGCTTTATTAAAATTAATAATAAAAAAACACATACAATCGGAGGCAAAGGAAAACGAACTCTTGCCTGCATTGCGTAAAATTAGTCTAGAATCTCTATCAGCCCTTCTTTCCTTTAATGATTTTCGTTGCTTTTTATTTGAATGCGAGCATCCAGGCTCTGGTCCTGTGGTCGTGCTATCTGAGTCATCAGAGCTTTCAGGAATTATCAGGTTATAGGTATATGTTATTTTTTGGTTTACCAGTCGACGTGCTTGTTTCAGTTGAGTCGGTTTCACTGTTTGGTTTAAAATCATCACTGCTACCCGAGCTGAAATCTAAAATTCTAGGTGATAGTCCAGTTTCCATACCCTCTGATCCACTGCTAATATTTTCTCCATATTGATCGTCTTTTTCAAGTGTAGTTTCTTCTATCTCCTCTTCACATTGATCCACTTCTTCTAAGGCCGTCTTTTTACAGGATTCTATTTCTATTGTCTCTCCCGGCTGATTAGATTTTTTTTTCATTTATTATTTCTTCATGTACCATATTTTCTTCATCCCTCTGTAGCTGAACGCCTTCCATAATCTTATCTATTCGTTTTTTCATTATAGACTGTAAAAATAACAGTTCAAATTAATATCGAAGCGTCACATTAAAGCCATTCAAGGTAGAATTTCTAGCAGAGCGTCAGCGTCAGTGTGACATGAAAATGTATGGACGGTGGCACTCAGCGGCTGACGTGGCGTCACGGCCCGGTGCCGCCATCCATACATTATCATTTCGCACTGACGCTGATGCTTGGCTCGATTTTCCACCTTAAAAGAAAGAAGAGCAGATAGAACCAGGGCTCGAAAACCGGTTACTTAGCCGGTTTCCGGGCTTTATTTGATACGGTCCCCCACCACCCTTGCTCGCACAGTTTGAAGAACAAATTGATAAAATGTAGCCAGGAAAAAAGTTAGGCCCACTAGCTGATTTTTTGTTTTTGAGATACACCGAAACTGCTATACGGATTTTTTTATAAAACCTCGCAAATATAGTATACATGCAATAATAAATTAATGTAATTCATTACAAAATGTTTATAAGACGTACAAGCATACGTGCAATGAAACTACACCAGGAAAGAGCAAAGATACCTATGTTTTGATTAAAAGTATTGCAAAATGTATCACAATAAATTCTAGCTTGTAGCATTAATCACTTACTAGTTTGAAAAATACATTGGTGTTTAGGGGTACAATTGAATATTTACGTAGGAATTTTAAATAAAACAATGAAAAATGGTTGCTGATAATCAAAATGATCATATTAGATTTACGACTTTTTCTCACAGCAACTATTTGCAGGCAAAACATGCCAAAACACAAGCCTTATAACATTTCACACAAAACGGTAACTAAATGTGTAAAATAATTCATTTCATTATAGATTTAAATACACAAAAATAAGCAAAGAAAACTATAGTGTACGGTGATATAACTGGCTATTTTTACTAATTACTTAAATTCCGTGCAAAATAATATATTCAAACCAAGCTCTTTATTATCTTTAAAATATTATCTACACGTACCACATATCGTTTTTTATTTTAGAACGTTAGAAAAATAACGAGATTTTTTTAAATCTTTAACCTTAAATTACTCAAAACTATGATTTTTCACTTATATCACTTTTCACTGAAGGTACAGAATTATGTTCAAGACGGTGAACTGGAAAGAACGTGGCATTAACATCAATGGCGAGTACATCTCTCACTTGCGATTTGCAGACGATATCGTCATTATAGCAGAAACAGGCAGCAGGGTATCTGGGTGAGTATATGGCCAATAAAAAAATCAACCCTATTAAACCCTTTTCAACCCCCTTGTTTCAACCCCTTTGCGTAACCCAGAAACTTGACATTGTAGAGAAAAATGGTCTTCGGGGTTGTATAGAGGGTATCTGGGTGAGTATATGGCCAATAAAAAAATCAACCCTTTTCAACACACTTCTTTGAACCCCTTTGCATATCTCAGAAACCTGACATAGTAGAGAAAAATAGTTTTCGAGGTTGTATAGAAAGTTTGGATAAGTATATGATGAATGAAATATTCAAACCTTTTCAACCCCCTTGTTTCAACCCCTTTGCGTATCTCAGAAATCTGACATTTTAGAGAAAAATGGTCTTCGGAGTTGTATAGAGGGTATCTGGGTGAGTATATTTAACCATTTTCAACCCCCTTCTTTCAACCCCTTTGCGTATTTTCACAGAGAAATAATAATTGTAAGTCAAAAAATACTAAAAAGACACCGCGAGTTGCTTGCAACTCGCGCCCCCAAGCGAAATACTAGTTATATTATATACAATTAAAAAACCACTCACTGATTGACTGACTGATTGATTGATTGATTGACTGATTGACATAATTGTTCTCCCACTTCCCGTGCTAGGAGGGAAAAACTTTTTATGGGGTTGTATAGAAGGTGTCGGGGTGAGTATGGGAAAAATCTGAAACTACCCCTTTTCCACCCCCATCTTTCAACCCCATTGCTTATCTCAGAAACCTGACGTCGAAGAGAAAAATGGTTTTCGGAGTTGTATAGAGGGTGTCTGGGTGAGTAGAAAACGAAAAAAAAATTACCCCTTTTCAACCCCCTTCTTTCAACCCCTTTGCGTATCTCAGAAATCTGACATTTTAGAGAAAAATGGTTTTCGGGGTTGTATAGAGGGTATTTGGGTGAGTTTATGGCCACTAAAAAATTCAACCCTATTCAACCCTTTTCAACCCCCTACTTTCAACCCCTTTGCGTATCTCAGAAACTTGACATTGTAGAGAAAAATGGTCTTCGGGGTTGTATAGAGGGTGTCTGGATGAGTATATGGCCAATAAAAAATTCAACCCTATTCAACCCTTATCTACCCCTTGTTTCAACCCCTGGGCATATCTCAGAAACCTGACATTGTAGAGAAAAATGGTTTTCGGGGTTGTATAGAGGGTATCTGGGTGAGTATATGGCCAATAAAAAAATCAACCCTATTCAACCCTTTTCAACCCCCTTGTTTCAACCCCTTTGCGTATCTCAGAAACCTGACATTCTAGAGAAAAATGGTTTTCGGGGTTGTATAGAGGGGGTCTGGATGAGTATATAGCCAGCAAAAAATTCAACCCTATTCCATCCTTTTCAACCCTCTTGTTTCAACCCCTTGGCATATCTCGGAAACCTGACATTGTAGAGAAAAATGGTTTTCGGGGTTGTATAGAAGGTGTCTGGATGAGTAGAAAACGAAAAAAAAATTACCCCTTTTCAATCCTTTTCAACCCCCTTGTTTCAACCCCTTTGCGTATCTCAGAAACCTGACATTCTAGAGAAAAATGGTTTTCGGGGTTGTATAGAGGGTGTCTGGATGAGTATATAGCCAGTAAAAAATTCAACCCTATTCAACCCTTTTCAACCCCCTTGTTTCAACCCCTTGGCATATCTCGGAACCTGACATTGTAGAGAAAAATGGTTTTCGGGGTTGTATAGAAGGTGTCTGGGTGAGTATATGGCCACTCAAAAATTCAACCCTATTCAATCCTTTTCAACCCCCTACTTTCAACCCCTTTGCGTATCTCAGAAACTTGACATTGTAGAAAAAAATGGACTTCGGGGTTGTATAGAGGGTATCTGGATGAGTATAATATGACAAATAAAATATTCAACCCTATTCAACCCTTTTCAACCCCCTTGTTTCAACCCCTTGGCATATTTCAGAAACCTGATATTGTAGAGATAAATGGTTTTCGGGGTTGTATAGAGGGCACCTGGATGAATATATGGCCAAAAAAAATTCAACCCTTTTCAACCCCCTTCTTTCAACCCCTTTGCGTATCTCAGAAACCTGACATTCTAGAGGAAAATGGTCTTCGGGGTTGTATAGAAGGTGTCTGGATGAGTATATGGCCAAAAAAATCAACCCTATTCAACCCTTTTCAACCCCCTTGTTTCAACCCCTTTGCGTATCTCAGAAAGCTGACATTGTAGAGAAAAATGGTTTTCGGGGTTGTATAGAGGGTATCTGGATGAGTATATGGCCAAAAAAATCAACCCTATTCAACCCTTTTCAACCCCTTTGCGTATCTCAGAAACCTGACATTTTAGAGAAAAATGGTCTTCGGGGTTGTATAGAGGGTATCTGGATGAGTATACGACCAATAAAAAATTCAACCCTATTCAACCCTTATCGACCCCCTTCTTTCAACCCCTTTGCGTAGTCGGATTACCTCTCCCACATTCACCCAGAGAGAGGAGGCGAAGGCAAATTCAACGGCGTAAGAATCTTGGAAATCGGAGGGAAACCAATAAAGACATAAAGGTACCAAGATCGCCAAAAAGCACGAGGTTATTACCAAAAAACAACCTCAAACCGCGTGGTATAACCACACTTTTTGTCACCACGTGCTCTTCTTTAATATATCAGCCTTGTGTGAAGACTCCGAAGCCGGCCGAAGAATTATTCTACCACACCAGCCATCACGCGGACCGACGTGAAGAATCCGCTCCAGCTCCGCACCAGCGCATACGTAAGTCCTGAGGGAACTCCTGAACCCTTCACCCTACCCCACGAGACCCCCAAGACCCCCCACCAAGACCCCACCCACTCTTACCTCCGCACGAGACCCCCCAAGACCCCACCGCCTATCGTCTCCCCACGAAACCTCCCGCTCCCCCCCTCCCCCCTCGGGACAACCTCACCCCCCGCAAGTTATCTTTGTAACCCCTGGTGCTAGAAGACCGAGATTGGTGTCGTTTGAAAGGGCATAAAGAGCCCTAAAATCTAGCCCCTAGCGAATCCCGGAATTCAGCACCGTTCGCGAGCTTTACCCCCCCTTACTTTTCACAACCACCCCCTCCCAACCTGGGAATACCCCCTCCAACTTAAACCTCCAAACCACCACACGAGTGACGATCCCTCAAGACCCCCACTCCCAAGACCCCACCACCCCTCACCGCCCCACGAGACCTCCCAAGACCCCCACCAAGACCCCACCCCCTCTTACCTCCGCACGAGACCCCCCAAGATCCCCACCCAAGACCCCACCGCCTATCGTCTCCCCACGAAACCTCCCCCTCCCCCCCTCCCCCCTCGGGACTACCTCACCCCCCGCAAGTTATCTTCATAACCCCTGGTGCTAGAAGACCGAGATTGGTGTCGTTTTAAAGGGCATAAAGAGCCCTAAAATCTGGCCCCTAGCGAATCCCGGAATTATGCACCGTTCGCGAGCTTTACCCCCCCCCCCCCCCCCCCTTACTTTTCACAACCACCCCCTCCCAACCTGGGAATACCCCCTCCAACTTAAACCGCCGAACCACCACACGAGTGACGATCCCTCAAGACCCCCACACCCAAGACCCCACCAACCCTCACCGCCCCACGAGACCGCCCAAGACCCTCACTCCCAAGACCCCACCACCCATCACCTCCCCACGAGACCCCCCAAGACCCCCACCAGGACCCCACCACCCCTCACCTCCCCACGAGATCCCCCAAGACCCCCACCCAAGACCCCACCGCCTATCGTCTCCCCACGAAACCTCCTTCCCCCCCTCCCCCCTCGGGACTACCTCACCCCCCCGCAAGTTATCTTCGTAACCCCTGGTGCTAGAAGACCGAGATTGGTGTCGTTTGAAAGGGCATAAAGAGCCCTAAAATCTGGCCCCTAGCGAATCCCGGAATTCAGCACCGTTTGCGAGCAACATCAGCGAGAACGCGCGTTACTGCCCATCCATCGGGTTGCGATGTGTGCAGAGGAGTTCCTGGGTGATGCCAGCCACCATATATGGACGGGTATACCTTAACTCGAATAGGTTCACTGTCCAAAAATGGTCCGATAAGGACAATCTCGCTTGCTACAGACAACTTTACTGCGATGACTATGGCCCCAAAATGGTTCATAAGAGCCTCGTCTACCGTGAGGCGGTAGCATTTCTCTTGTTTCCTGAACCCGTTTACTAAGATTGAGGCCATAGTGCGCACCTTTGTCTTTACTCGGTCTCCTAAGCGGTGCGCAAGCTTCTCCCTGAGATCTTTGGCAGCTTCAGTTGTCGTGGTGGCCACAACGTCCTTTTCCTCGTCGAAGTGTTTCACCACCCAGGTTGTCTTGCCGCAACCCGGAACTCCATTTACCCACCTGATACTGGGTACCGCCCAATGCTCCTGGATGTCTGAAGTCCCCAGAATGGACTGAGCCATTTCAAGGATCTTGTCATCCAGCATGATTTTGGTACACTTGGCGGTAATCAGTATCGGGTCGGTGTTCGGTGCTCTGAATTTTATTTTGCCTGAGCGCTCCGCTTCCTCCTCGTACAGGGTCACAAAGCCACTCTCCGCGCTGAAAGCTGCCATATACGACCCCGTCATTTCTCCTATGATGACTTGAGATTTGACGTTGTCGTATACGGCCGCCTCGGCCTCCTCGAGCAGAACCCTTAGCAGTCCTTCAGTGTTTCTCTCGAAGGTCTGCAGGATCTTCTTGCATGTCATGAGATTAACCACTCCGGTCGCTCTCACGATTGCTATGTACTCGAGGAAAGCGCTCTTCACGTGGTCCGTAGTGCCTGAATTGGCTGCGAGGGTCGGTGGGATAACATGCCCTTTGTCGGCTCTTGTTGGTGTGGGCTTCTTCGGTGATGGTTCTCTTGGTGTTTTTCTGAAGAACCTCTCCACTGCTTCCCCCTGCTTATCAGCTTGTGATTTGCGGCTGGTGCCAGGGAGTAGAGAACTGAGGAAAGTGCCGATTGCTTTCAGGCGACTCCTCGACCGGGCTTGGTCCTCTGGGCTGGTAGTTTTGCTCTGCTCCTTTGCAGCTTTTTCGGCGGCTGCCTTCTCCTGGGCCCTCTCGGATCCACTTTGAGTGGTCGGACTCATTCTGGAGCATTGGTTCGCATTATACGGCATCGGTGAGTGGCAACTACCATTTGGGGCAGTGCAGCATACTTGCTACCTTTTATGGTCGTTTTGCTGGTGCTTCCGTTGATCAGAGCTGCAAGGCCAGGTGAGATATGTAGGTATTCGGGCTCTAGGTCGGCTTGAGCCTATGCAGAAGCTCATACCCAGCTTTTCTCCTTCTCTGCGAAGAAAGAAGAAACTAGCGAAGTCCCTGGTCATTAGGCCCACCTAAACTAATCACTGTCCCCAATAATAAACTCCACCCAAACTCTATATTATCCATAATGTTAAATAAAATACCATTATGTAAAGCTGCATGGCAGAGTGAGTCTGTCATACTCACGTTCCCGCAAGGTCGAGGTTGGCCGGCTCAAACTGCCATGCATCACCCCTTTATGTATATCCATTGACACACTTAAAACATTAAGTGTGTCAAAACATCCGTGTTTTAACTAATATAAAGTAATTTAGAACAAAAAGTCTGAAGATTATACATATAAAAAAAAAACAAAGAGAAACATTAAAAAAAAAACAGAAAAAAAATGATGGACTCACATAGACCTTAAGCTACGAAATGCTTTTATTGTATGCTCACAGTAATAACTTGTGTGTAGATTAAGGAAAAGTGTCCTATGTGGAAGCACATAATATATGTAATGTAAAAAAAAATGTAAACAAATTTAAGCTGTAAAAAAAGGCGCGGACCACCAAGTCCGCGGTAATGAACTGTAAATAAAAAAAAACCCTTTTGCGTATCTCAGAAAGCTGACATCGTAGAGAAAAATGGTTTTCGGGGTTGTATAGAGGGTATCTGGGTGAATATATGGCCTATAAAAAAATCAACCCTTTTCAACCCCCTTCTTTCAACCCCTTTCAAATGACAGATTTCTGAGATACGCAAGTATCTCAGAAATCTGTCATTTTAGATAAAAATGGTATTCGTTGGTTGGTTGTATAAAAGGTGTCTGTATGAGTATATGGCCAATAATTCAACCCTATTCAACCCTTTTCAACCCCCTACTTACAACCCCTTTGCGTATCTCAGAAACTTGACATTGTAGAGAAAAATGGTCTTCGGGATTACATAATAACAATAACAAGTATTGAGAGTATTTGCATAGGCACAACCTCGTAGCCAGGATTATCCACCAGCAACTTGCTCTAAAATACTCACTTGCGGAATCGGAGGTGCCGTACTACAGGTATGTGCCCGACCCAGTTCTCGATAATGGCAATATCACATTGTACTGGGATCGGTCCATCATCACTGACAGGACTATTGTTGCCAATAAGCCTGATATAGTGGTGGTGGACCGAATCGTGAGGCGTGCAATGATTGTAGACATAACTGTTCCACATGACGAGAACCTCGTGAAAGCCGAGAAAGATAAGCAAATTAAATATCATGACTTGGCTCGCGAGGTTGTCGACATGTGGGATGTGGATTCAGCAATCATTGTACCGATAGTCGTTTCCGTCAATGGCTTAATAGCCAAGAGCCTCGACCAACACCTTAAGAGGCTCTCTTTAGGCAGCTGGATCAAGGGCTTGATCCAGAAAGCGGTACTTCTGGACACGGCTCGCATTGTTAGGAAGTTCCTCTCTCTGGGGCCCTGACCGCCGGTAGCTTGGACCCTGTTCCCGATACCGGTGGGCTACTATTTTTTATATTTTTAAATATTTTTATATAATTCTGTGCCTCCGGTGAAAACTGATATAACTCAAGTTGTATCAAATTGGAGTTTTAAATTGCATTTGTATCAGAAAAAAATTCTGTACATTTCTGTCTAATCGACATTTTGATACAAGTTATATTTCCAGAGATAGTATGATACAAGTAGGCCTAAAAATTTATGTATTAATAGTTAATGACGTGTAAAATAATTTAACTCCACATAAATCGTTAAATATATTGAATAATTAGATAGCGCTCCGTGTAAAAAAATATGTCTTAAGTTATATTCCAATACATTTGTAAAATTTATCTGTAACAAATGTAATTAATGATATAAACTCAGTTATATTTTTTTACACGAAGACATCGTGTGTAATTTACTTTACAACTTCAGAAATATCAGTGAACACAAAGACAAAAGTAGTAAGTTGTTTGTTTCAAATGATACATGTGAAGTTATATTAAATTATACAAGTAATTATTACTCAAAATAGGGCATAAAAAATGTGTATAGTGACACTTCTTCTACCGCGGGGGATATGCGATCCGTACGGGGTCAGTGGCAATAAAGTTTTTAGACGGAGAGCACGAGTACAATATATTATAAATTGCTTAATAATAGGTAAAAAGCGTACTTCTAAAATCGAACCAAAAAGACAAGATAACACACTAATAAGTATATGATTTTTAATGTTAATGATCGATACGACATTTGCAAAAAAATTTTTTTAGTTACTTTCGATGAAAGCAATAGATTTGTCAAGACAATTTGTGAAAAGAAAATTAAATACGGTATAGTTCCAAGTGAAAAAGGGCATATTTTATGATTTCCTGCGTATGAAAGCCACTATGGATGCAGCAAAACTAATAAAAAACTTCTGAGTTCCGATTTGACCTTCACCAAAATGGCCTATATAAACAACAGTAACAACAATGGAACCTGTAAGTAAAACTGTTTACAGTCAGGTTTTCAAATCATTGAATCTATAGTTTAACCAACAGTAGATACATGTTTAAAATGTGATAAGTTAAGTAAAGCAATAGAAACGGCATCTACCGATTCGATTACCAATGACAAACTTCACATTAAATATCAATTGGAGGAACATCAAGTTGCAGCCGCTTATGTGTATGACCATAAAGAAAGTGACAATAAATATATTCTAAAGAATCGCCCGCCATCTTAGCGCTTACATTTGACTTGCAATAATGTCTACCAACACCATACCTGAAGAAGGGTCTGGTCTTTTATAAAAGACAGTTATGGACATACAATCTTACCATCCATGACTGTACAAGTAATAATGCTTTTTGCTATATGTGGGACGAAAGTGTGTCCGGACGAGGAGTTCCTACTAAATATCCCGGTATTATAAAAATTATCCTTCACTCTGACACTTGCGCTAGGCAGAATAAAAACTCCATGGTGGCTACAATGATGCTACTTGCTGTTCATGACCTGCCTTATATTACATCCATAGAGCACAAATTCTTGATACCGGGCCATACAAGAATGGAAGTAGATAGTGACCATTCTGCAATCGAAAGAACTAAAAAACTAACGACTATGAACATCCATCATCCAAGAGATTGAGCGCACTTTCGAATATTAGGAAAACCTGGAAAATTTACCGTAGTTGAGATGACAATCAAATCAATCAGACGGTATTTTACTATCAAAAAAATTAATGAAGAAAACGAGAACTTTGTTTGGGCCGAGTTGAAAGTTTTTAAATATGAGAAAGACCAATTTCCGTCTCTTGTCTTAAATATGTATGTTTTATTTTTAATACCAAGAGCTTTAGAGTTTTGAGTAGAGTTGAGTGTTGAGTTGTTTTGTTTGACGTTTGTTTTTTTTTTAATCACAAATATCACTTTACACGAAGATATTGAATATATAAGTTTACTTGTAGCATCATACACAAAAAATAACATCGTGATATGTGATATATCTCAATAAATATTAAATTAGGTAAACTTTAAAGTTCTAGACTGATTTCTAACATAAAGTTATATTAGATTGGTTAAACAACATTTTTCTTGCATCAATATTACTAAAACTATATATTATACTAAAACATATTTTATGATATCAGTCTTCACGAGAACTGCATGTGTGGTGTAAGTTGATATTACTTAACATACATTAGTTTACACAGACGTAATGTCGGTGCACATTGATATAGTTGACAGTTTTTCCTCAATATTTTCCTAATTTTCTAATGAAATGTTACAAAATCCTGTAATTTTAAAGAAAAACGATGCAACTTGTATTTAAAATTAAGTGTTCTGTAAAAATATTTATAATAATCTTTTTAAATAAAATAGAAAATAAATAAAACTTTAAATCGCTCTACTGAAAAGTAGTCATTTTGAAGTTGTATCAGTTTTCACCGGAGGCACAGAATTGTATTTTAATATTTAAAAATGTAATTTATATGTATTTATGTAATGAATAAAGGAAATAATAATAACAATAACAGATCATTAACACAAAAAAAAATTACAGGAAATATATAATTAAAGACCCTACAGTAACAAACGATAAATGTCGCAAGTGTCACACCCAACCTGAAACCATTCAGCATATTACTGGCGCCTGCACAACACTCACGCAGACCGATTACACTCATAGGCATGACCAAGTAGCAAACGTCATCCATCAAAAACTAGCTCTCAAACACGCACTCATTCAAAACACTAAAACCCCTTACTACAACTATACACCACAAACCATTTTAGAAAGTACTACACATAAGCTCTACTACGACCGTGCCATTCTCACCGACAGAACCATACATTATAATAGACCGAATATAACATTACAGGATAAAATAAATAAAATAACTTATTTGATAGACATTGCAATCCCCAATACACATAACATTCAGAAGATGATCACTGAAAAAATAAGTAAATACGCAGAACTCAAAGATGAAGTTATGGGAATCTGGCGTCAAGAAAAAGTATATGTAGTTCCAATAGTACTTTCCACCACAGGTGTTATCCCAAATTATGTCCTCCATAGTTTAAAATTATTAGATCTTACAGAAACCCTCTACATAACATTGCAAAAGGCTGCGATTCTAAATACATGCAGAATTGTCAGAATTTATGCAGATAGATGACAACGAAGTAGGACCTCATCACACAATCCATTAAACGCACCACACGCTACATTTACTTGGCTTGGCCCGTAAATGTGGTAAAAACCAGCCAGAAAAGAGCTGAGAAAAAAAAGATAACTGATAATAATAATAATAAGTTTATTTTATTTTGCATGCCAAAATACATCTTAGTTTCTAGGATACACACACTTTGAGATACAGTTTATGAACAAATACAGTTCTGTGAACATATGGGTATATGAAGAATAAAAAATTCAACCCTTTTCCACCCCCTTCTTTCAACCCCTTTGCGAATCTCAGAAATCTGACATTTTAGAGAAAAATGGTCTTCGGGATTACATAGAGGATGTATGGATGGGTATATGAAGAATCAAAAATTCAACCCTTTTCAACCCCCTTCTTTCGACCCCTTTGCGTATCTCAGAAACCTGACATAGTAGAGCAAAACGGTTTTCAGGTTTGCATGGAGGGTATTTGGACAAGTATATGGCGATTAAAAAATACAACCCTTTTCAACCCCTTTGCGTATCTCAGAAAGCAAACAAAAATGAGATCGACTTCATCATAACGGACAAGAGGCATATATTCAGAGACGTCTCCGTGATCAATAGGTTCAATACCGGTAGCGATCACTGACTTGTACGAGGCTCTCTGAATATTAACTTCAAGGCCGAACGTGTCTATCTGATGAAGTACAGACTCCGACCAACTCTGCTCTAAACCATGGCAGGATCTGAAACGTTCCAGGCAAACCTGGTAAACCGATTCGCTGCCGTAGAAACCACAACAGACGTAAATCAGAACCTCGAAAATGTGACTCGGATCCTCAGGGAAGAAGGTATGAGATTCTGTGATATGCAGCGTAAGGGCAAGAAGTCCAAGCTTTCAGAAGGGACTTTAGGGCTAATGAAGGAACGACGTGAAAACCCACCCACCACTTCGTCGGCAAAGCGGTTTCTAAACCGAGAGATCAACAAACACGTACGACGCGACCTCCGGCGCTTCAATGCTCTTTCGGTTGAATGAGCAATCGAGCAGAATCGGGGGTCAAAGGTGTTCGTACAATCTCTCGGAAGAAGCCACCTGACGAAGTTGACCACAGCAAGTGGAGAAGTCGTTTCTTCGAAGCCAGCAGTCCTTTCGGAAGTGGAGGACTTCTATAGCCGGTTATACGCATCGCATGCATCTCGTCCTGATCCCGAAAATGAGGGTCTTAGAGCCACATTGACACGCCATTTCACCGAAGACCTGCCAGAAGTCAGTATTGGCGAAATCGAGATCGCTCTTGGGCAGCTTAAAAATGGAAAAGCCCCTGGAGAAGACGGCGTTACCACAGAGCTGCTGAAAGCTGGAGGTAACCCCGTACTTAGGGAGCTCCAGAAGCTTTTTAACGCTGTCCTATTTGATGGGAGAACTCCAGAGGCGTGGAGTAGAAGTGTGGTCGTTTTGTTCTTCAAAAAGGGAAACAAGACCCTGTTGAAGAACTATCGACCCATATCCCTTCTAAGCCACGTCTATAAGCTGTTTTCAAGAGTGATCATGAACCGTCTTGCGCGAAGACTCGACGAATTCCAACCACCGGAGCAGGCTGGGTTTCGGAGCGGATTTGGCACCATAGACCACATCCAGAAAACCGAAGAGTACAATCAGCCCCTGTGTCTAGCATTTGTGGACTATAAAAAGGCCTTTGACTCTGTTGAAATCTGGTCTGTTCTGGAGTCCCTGCAGCGCTGCCAAGTAGACTGGCGATACATCCAAGTGATGAGATGTCTCTACGAGGCCGCCACCATGTCCGTTCAAGTACAGAATCAGCAAACAAGTACCATACCGTTGCATCGAGGAGTGAGACAAGGGGATGTTATTTCCCCGAAATTGTTCACTAATGCAATGGAGGATATGTTCAAGACGCTGAACTGGAAAGAACGTGGCATTAACATCAATGGCGAGTACATCTCTCACTTGCGATTTGCAGATGATATCGTCATTATAGCAGAAACAGGCAGCAGGGTATCTGGGTGAGTATATGGCCAATAAAAAAATCAACCCTATTAAACCCTTTTCAACCCCCTTGTTTCAACCCCTTTGCGTATCTCAGAAACCTGACATTCTAAAGAAAAATGGTTTTCGGGGTTGTATAGAGGACATCTGGATGAATATATGCCCAATAAAATTCAACCCTTTTCAACCCACTTTTTTCAACCCCTTTGCGTATCTCAGAAACCTGACATAGTAGAGAAAAATAGTTTTCGAGGTTGTATAGAGTGTTTGGATGAGTATATGACGAATGAAATATTCAACCCTTTTCAACTCCCTTCTTTCAACCCCTTTGCGTATCTCAGAAACCTGACATAGTAGAGCAAAACGGTTTTCAGGTTTGTATGGAGGGTATTTGGACAAGTATATGGCGATTAAAAAATACAACTCTTTTCAACCCCTTTGCAATGAGTGGGTTTGGATGAGTATATGACGAATGAAATATTCAACCCTTTTCAACCCCCTTCTTTCAACCCCTTTGCATATCTCAGAAACCTGACAAAGAAGAGAAAAATGGTTTCGGGGTTGTGTAGTGTTTGGCTGAGTATATAACGAATAAAAAATTCTGCCATTTTTGACTATCGAAATAATAATTGTTAGTCAAAAAATACTAAAAAGACACCGCGAGTTGCTTGCAACTCGCGCCCCCAAGCGAAATACTAGTTATATTATATACAATTAAAAAACCACTGACTGATTGACTGATTGATTGACTGACTGATTGACATAATTGTTCTCCCACTTCCCGTGCTAGGAGGGGAAAACTTTATATGGGGTTGTATAGAAGGTGTTGGGGTGAGTATGGGAAAAATCTGAAACTACCCCTTTTCAACCCCCTTCGTTCAACCCCATTGCTTATCTCAGAAACCTAACGTCGAAGAGAAAAATAGTTTTCAGGGTTGTATAGAGGGTGTCTGGATGAGTATAAAACGAAAAAAAAATTACCCCTTTTCAACCCCCTTTTTACAACCCCTTTGCGTATCTCAGAAATCTGACATTTTAGAGAAAAATGGTTTTCGGGGTTGTATAGAGGGTATCTGGGTGAGTATATGGCCAATAAAAAAATCAACCCTTTTCAACCCTTTTCAACCCCCTACTTTCAACCCCTTTGCGTATCTCAGAAACCTGACGTCGAAGAGAAAAATAGTTTTCAGGGTTGTATAGAGGGTGTCTGGATGAGTATAAAACGAAAAAAAAAATTACCCCTTTTCAACCCCCTTTTTACAACCCCTTTGCGTATCTCAGAAATCTGACATTTTAGAGAAAAATGGTTTTCGGGGTTGTATAGAGGGTATCTGGGTGAGTATATGGCCAATAAAAAAATCAACCCTTTTCAACCCTTTTCAACCCCCTACTTTCAACCCCTTTGCGTATCTCAGAAACCTGACGTTGTAGAGAAAAATGGTCTTCGGGGTTGTATAGAGGGTATCTGGGTGAGTAAAAATACTAAAAAGACAACGCGAGTTGCTCGCAACTCGCGCCCCCAAGCGAAATACTAGTTTATAATATATATTTTAATCTTAAAAAATTTGCTAAAAATAGGTTTTAGTGACAGAAACGAATCGCTGTAAATCCGACTCCACGTAGTCTTGTCTGCCCTACCCCTAGAGTGTAATTTAAAATCGCGTAGGCGCGGAGGGGCGAGGCGGCCCGCGAGTTGAGGAGCAGGTGGTTGTAACACTCGCCGCCGCGGCTGAGGCTGCAGCAAGCCGAAGCTGCGGTGGTGAGCGTTAAACCCATCTGCGACGATAAACTCGCGTGGGACCGCCGGAGCCGTGACAGAAACCATGCCTGCTGCATGTTGCGTGCTTGCTTGCATGCTGCTTGCTTTCATGCTGCTTGCTTGCATGCTGCTTGCTTGTTTGCATGCTGTATGCTTGCTTGCATGCTGTATGCTTGTTTGCATGCTGCATGACTCCTTGCATGCTGCATGCTTGTTTGCATGCTGTATGCTTGCTTGCATGCTGCTTGCTTTCATGCTGCTTGCTTGCATGCTGCTTGCTTGTTTGCATGCTGTATGCTTGCTTGCATGCTGTATGCTTGCTTGCATGCTGCATGACTCCTTGCATGCTGCATGCTTGTTTGCATGCTGTATGCTTGCTTGCATGCTGCTTGCTTTCATGCTGCTTGCTTGCATGCTGCTTGCTTGTTTGCATGCTGTATGCTTGCTTGCATGCTGTATGCTTGCTTGCATGCTGCTTGCTTGCATGCTGCTTGCTTTCATGCTGCTTGCTTGCATGCTGCTTGCTTGCATGCTGCATGCTTGCTTGCATGCTGCTTGCTTGTTTGCATGCTGTATGCTTGCTTGCATGCTGTATGCTTGCTTGCATGCTGCATGACTCCTTGCATGCTGCATGCTTGTTTGCATGCTGTATGCTTGCTTGCATGCTGCTTGCTTTCATGCTGCTTGCTTGCATGCTGCTTGCTTGTTTGCATGCTGTATGCTTGCTTGCATGCTGTATGCTTGCTTGCATGCTGCTTGCTTGCATGCTGCTTGCTTTCATGCTGCTTGCTTGCATGCTGCTTGCTTGCATGCTGCATGCTTGCTTGCATGCTGCTTGCTTGCATGCTGCTTGCTTGCATGCTGCTTGCTTTCATGCTGCTTGCTTGCATGCTGCTTGCTTGTTTGCATGCTGTATGCTTGCTTGCGTGCTGCATGACTCCTTGCATGCTGCATGACTCCTTGCATGCTGCATGCTTGCTTGCTTACAAAAACCACAAATGTTCACAATCAACTGCTTTATTAAGTACATGTATAATATATTTATTTACGTAATATATAATAAAAAAATATAATGCATCATCAAATATTTTTAATTATAGCAAATGAGAGAAGCTCATAGCAATTGCTTTGTTATACGTTCTAAGAATATTATTTGTTTATTATTTTGTAATTTGAATTTAGGACTTATAACTTTTATTGAAAACGGTTTTATATATTTTGTATATTATTGATTGTAATATTTATGTCAAACGGGTTTAGGACATATTATATTTAGAGATTTTAATTTTATGGCATGAGATATTAGGTGATATTAAGTTCGGGTAAGTTATCATTCGGACAAATGATGATTAGGACAAAAAAAGTTATGGCTCTTTAAATTATTGATAAAAAAGTTAGGTAATACAATAGAGAACCGATACAGAGCGTTGAAAACTCGCATGACGTCACTACTCGCTACAATTTTTACCGAGCCGTAACGTCACAAGCCCCCACTCCTGATCTTTGATGCTTTGTATCTTCGTCAGTTTTTATAGATTTGATAAAGGAAAAAATACGTGTCCAATATTTTTCTATAATCTAACTGACGGACTTAACATAATCATATATTTTTTACTCAGGAAACATCTCTATTATTGTAGACAACATACTCCAAACAATTCGCCAACTCAAATTCTAATCCCTTCGCCCGTCAACTGTTCTGAGAGAGGACGTGATAACGGTTCTAAAAAGTTTTTAAAACTGCATATGCGAATCTATGTATACATATATAAATTTTCCGTTAAGCGTAAAATCCGTAAACATTACCGTTTGGTCTTCGTCATAATTATTATAAGTTCTCTTATACATAAAAATATTGTGAAACATCATATTTATTAGTTTATTTACTTTAGCATATATGTATTTTATTAGTATTATATATACAGGGTTATTTGTAAAACACCAACAACCTCTTAAGGGGTCATTGTCCTCATCATTATGAACAACTTTTACTATGGGACCAAAACAAAAAATCTGCTGTTTGTAAAACACCAACACCGATTTTGGTGTTCTTTTTATATTTGAAAGCTGGCGCTAGTCATGAGGTCCCATTTAAATTTGATTGAAATAAAAAAAGTCGACTTGAGAACCTCTTCCTTTTTTGGAAATCGATTAAAAATACATCAAATAACATTGAAGGACAGAATTAACTTTGTTGTTGAAAAAAATCAAGGACATGGTTTCCGTATGATTTTGTAGGTTTTGCGATTAAAACTTACCGGAACGAGTTATCGAAGTAGAACAGGCCATGTTCGGGCTTGACCCTGAGGAAGGCGGCCACGTCCGTGTAATTCGGTAGCGTGGCGGACAGGCCCACGAGCCGTACCTGTAATATTAATCATTATATAAAAAAACCGGACAAGTGCGAGACGGAAATACACAGGAAAGGTTCCGTATTTTACACAAAATCCAAAAAACTGATCAAATGCGAATCGGATTAACACAGGAAAGGTTTATTATTTATTTAATGTATCTATACTAATATTATAAAGAGGAAAGTTTTGTATTTTTTTAATGTAACGAATAAATTAAAAAACTACTGGACCGATTTCAAAAATTCTTTCACCATTAGAAAGCTACATTCACCTTGAGTAACATAGGCTATATTTTATCCCCATATTCCAACGGGAACGGGAACTACGCGGGTAAAACCGCGGGACGCTGCTATTTATTATATACTAGCAGCGCCCCGCGGTTTTACCCGCGTTGTTCCCGTTCCCGTGGGAATATGGGGATAAAATATAGCCTATGTCACCCGGGGATAGTGTAGCTTCCAAACGGTGAAAGAATTTTTCAAATCGGTTCAGTAGTTTCGGAGCCTATTCAATACAAACAAACAAATCTTTCCTCTTTATAATAGTAGTATAGATAAATTCACGCAAAGCTTAGAGGTAATAATTCCATCTCATAACAGTAAAAAAATCTCAAAATACGCAACGAAATCAAAATTGCATTCAAAGATTCACTCCGCGCATTTTTGCCTCTCCTGTAAAATTTTCGTTTTAATCACATAATGTTGTATACCTCTGAGGTACAGATATATCTTCAAATCATACTCTTGCGCATATTTCAGTTAACCTGATGGCCACTCACCTCTTCCTGCGTCTGCTCCACAGTCCTGAGTGTCCTGGCGACCAGAGCCTCCAGCACTGGTCCGCGCTCGTCGTGCAGAAGGTGGACCTCATCGATGATGATCAGGCGCACCAGGTTCGTGAACGAACGCTCCCCTCCTGGGAATGGACATACGTATATTATTGTAAGTTGAGCTACTCGACTATGATCAAGGCTTGCACTGACTGGACAGGTCCACTAGAAACTATGTATGTGGTTTCTTCTTAAAAAGACCATTTCAGACACTGATCTGCATGGTCCTCATATAACGTATTGTGAATATGGGGACCATGTAGATCGCTACGTCAGGGGTTCATTCATGTTAGTCTGGCGGTTCGAGTTCTTTAGGTGGCCTACCCAAATGTCCTTACTTTGGTATTGTTCGTCAAATCGTTGAGCTCCTTAAAGTTCTAAGTTTGAGCTACACGGTATCTGACAAATGCTTGCACTGTCTGGACAGTTCCACTCAAATCTGTGTGGCACTTTCCTCAAAAGACCACTTCAGACACCAACCTACTTTCTCTCTCATATGATTTGACCAGTACAATTGTATTGACTTCAAAAGAGACCTTGACCTCTGAGTTTGTTTCGGTGTTTCTTCTCAGGGTAGTCAGCTAGGAAACACCGGCCTCATCTAGTTTTTATAACGGCCAAAAAAGATTGACGTGTAATAGTTATTTGTTATACAAGAGTGCAAAGTTGCTTTTTAACCGCGTGCTCAATTTTGATGACCGAGCAAGCGAAGGATTCTAGAATTGAATCACGAGTGCAACGACTGATTCAAAAATTAGAATCCTGAGCGTTAGCGACGGAATCAAAAGAGCACAAGGTGAAAAATCTTTGCACTCGAGTGCAAGACGTAACTTTTCATCCCACCTCAGCGAGGAAATGACTAAATGCAAAAAAAAAAACACATTTACAATCACAAGATACTTTTTTAATTTCCGAATCGAATTCCGAACAATAGAGCACCATAGAGGTAAAAGTAAAAAGGTTTAATAATGTTTCGAATTCACAAACTTCGTGCACACGATGTTCTAAATTCAATTTACTTTATCCACTAGAGGATAAAAACGGCTTTTACGCTCAGATATCGAAAAAGTGTTTTTACAACCTACTAAAAAAAATCATCTATATACTTATAATAAATCTGTGGAGAGGTCAATTCTGTACAGGGAATATATTTTCGAAATAACTATCAGGGGGTGATTAGTGATCGATACTGGTGCCAAAAATGCAATCAGTAAAATTTTTGTCTGTCTGTATGTTCTTTATAGAAACAAAAACTACTCGACCGATTTTAACGAAACTTGGTGCAATTATTCTTCATACTCCTGGGCAGGTTATAGTATACTTTTCATCACGCTACAATCAATAGGAGCAGAGCAGTGAAGGGAAATGTTGGGAAAACGGGAGAAGTTACTCCATTTTTTAAGCTTCCGTCGCGTGTGTAGCCTTAATGGTTAAAGTTACATAGAAATCATGTATGACGGAAATGTTCTACATAAAATTATCTAAAAAATATCCCACAACAGCATATGTCTATCTTTTATGGTTGACTCACAATAACACGTGTAACTCCCGATAGCTTAGCAGTTCGGAGCTTTCTGATTATATTTGTTTACTCTCACGTTTATAATACTCTCACTCATCGCTAATTTAAAAAAGTTAACATTATTACCTATTCAATAGTAAAAGAATCATAGAAATCGGTATAGAAACCAAACTTATACATGAATACAATAATAAGCCATCGCGCCGTCGCGCTTTAATACTGAATCATGCTGTAAGATGTTATTGTGATTATTTTTGTGTAACTTTTGTTGCTATTTTATAAAATAGGTACCTACTTATTAGTTATTTTGGTAATGTTTAAATATTCGTTTCAAATTACAAATTATTAATAGTTTCAATTTTATATATTTTTAGGTGAAATAGTAGTAGATTTTTGAGCATAGATTTTTAGATACCGATAGGTTAGTTTTGGCTAATTTATGTTCTGTTTTTTTAGTATTAAGTAGGTAAAAGGATAAAATAGGGGATGCACGTTTGTATGAAACTTTGTCAATTTTAAACCGATCGGGCTGAGAGTTTCAAAATCGGGGTTAAAGTAACTATTCCACGCGGACGAAGTCGCGGACAGAAGCTAGTAAATAAATAAGTCGGGGCCGATACCACTCGGCCACCACTGCTCCTTATCAGGGCATACAGTGGTCACATTCTTACCTTTCCTGGTGATGATGTCCCACTGCTCCTTATCAGGGCATACAGTGGTCACATTCTTACCTTTCCTGGTGATGATGTCCCACTTCTCGGGGGTGCAGACGATGAGCTGCGTGGCGTCGATCTGCTCGCGCGTGAGCTGGTGGTCTCCCGTCAGCTCGGACACCTTCATGTTGTACGCTGATAGACGTTTGCTGAAATTGCCCACCTGTGAGGAAAAGATGTCAGTATCTATACTAATCTATACTAATATTATAAAGCTGAAGAGTTTGTTTGTTTGTTTGTTTGTTTGAACGCGCTAATCTCAGGAACTACTGGTTCGAATTGAAAAAATCTTTTTGGGTTGTATAGACCATTTATCGAGGAAGGCTTTAGGATATATATCATCACGCTTAAGCCAATAGGAGCGGAGCAGCGATAAAGAATGGTTTAAAATCGGGGATTCCACGGGGACAAAGTCGCGGTCAGAAGCTAGTATAATAATATAGAGTTCGTTTGTTTGTTTGCTTTAACGCGCTAATCTCAGGAACTAGTGAAGTTTGTATCATATTTTTCATGACTGCTCCGCTCCTATTGGCCTTAGCGTGATGATAGATAGCCTTCCTCGGTAAATGGCTTACTTAACACTGAAATATTTTTTTCAAATCGGACCAGCAGTTCCTTACATTAACGCGTTCAAACAAACAAACTCTTCAGCTTTATATATGGGTATATAGATTTTATTCATTTTTCAAGATATATATACTTTTTTGTAAAAAAAAAACGTTGCCTAGGAATTTCTCCTGTGTCGTGGGTGCGTTTACAAACAAACAATCTCACATACACAAACAGCCAGACCCGGAACAACTCTCTGTAGGTCATACAAATATTTGTTCTGTGCGGGAATCGAACCCACGACACGTAGCGCAGCAGCCAATCGCTCATCCACTGCGCCAACCGTGTAGTCAATATATGTATGAGGGATAGCAGCGCGCCGCAAGAGTGACCGTGTTATACAAAGTGGAGCAGGAATAGAATAGAATAGAAAAACTTTTATTCAGAACAGACACAGCACAACGGTTACAAACACAAATTGACGATTGACATTCCTTTAAGCCACCTAAAGAGTATCATGTTCTTTACCCGTATACAAAAAATCAATCAAATCCAACGAATACTTTTAGCCACAGGAAATTATTTTTCATTTTCTTATTTTCAACATGCTGTAGATCCGAGTCCGTAATAACCTATTATTACGGACTCGGATCTACAGCTAAACATTGTAAGGTGAAGGACCTGTGCAAAAACGTAGGAACGATTTGTTGCGAACGCGCAACTTGATGCATTGTTGTTCTCCGACTAAAGTAGCTACCTACGTCCCGCACCGCAACTGCCCGCTGCACCCTGCACCACGCCGCGTAATAGATCAGTGATTTTTCGTAGATAAAGCGTGTTTACTTTTTATGCAGTTGATATTGTTTGAAAATTGCAATTGTTAAACATTCCATTAACTACTAATTTTCGTGTTTTAAAATGTTTCGATGGACTAGTACTGTGCTCGTTTTAATTTAATGTCGTAAGTCCAGATCCACATTGTATGCTGGTAGAGACTCACCATCTCCTGCACGAGCGACCTCATGGGCGCCACGTAGATCATCTTGAAGTCGTGCACGTTGACGGTGCCGTCGTCGTTGACGTGCTTGCCCACCTCGCGCAGGATGGTGAGCAGCGCCACGTTGGTCTTGCCGGCGCCCGTGGGCGCGCACACCAGCAGGTTCTCGTCGCTCTCCAGCGCCGCCTTCGAGATGCGCGACTGGGGGGAGGGGGGAATCAGCTCACTTATTACCAGGCAAATCTATACTAATACTAGCTGCTGCCCGCGACTTCGTCCCCGTGGAATCCCCGATTTTAAAACATTCTTTATCGCTGCTCCGCTCCTATTGGCTTAAGCGTGATGATATATAGCCTAAAACCTTCCTCGATAAATGGTCTATTCAACCCAAAAAGAATTTTTCAATTCGAACCATTAGTTCCTGAGATTAGCGCGTTCAAACAAACAAACAAACTCTTCAGCTTTATAATATTATAGTATAGATTATAAAGCTGAAGAGTTTGTTTGTTTGTTTGAACGCGCTAATCTCAGGAACTACTGGTTCGAATTGAAAAATTATTTCAGAGTTAGATAGCCCATTTATCGAGGAAGGCTACAGGCTATATATCATCACGCTTAAGCCAATAGGAGCGGAGCAGCGATAAAGAATGTTTTAAAATCGGGGATTCCACGGGGACGAAGTCGCGGACAGCAGCTAGTGTCCAAATAAATTTTAAAAAAATAACCACATTATTCAGGGTTGATTTTTAATGAAATTAGTTTTTTTTGGTTTTAAATAGCCTATAAAAAAATAACACCACATTTCAAGCCTGAATAATGTGGTGCGTTTTTTTTTTGGACATTTTCTCTGGCCTACCCTAACTCGAACCACTGCACGCCACTGTTACCAGGGCCCCAAGTCTACTATTTTTATAACTTCGTCATTCCAACACGATCCCATTGTCATTTTGCTAAAAGTTCGTAATCTGCTAAATTCATAATGGTCGATCATTGGTCGGTCAATGGTCTCGTAATACTTTTTGATAACCGAGCTATTTAAAAGCAATTAATGCACAATAACGTTTTAATGGTAGGTCACTGATCAAAGGAACTGTCAAAATTTAAAAAAAAAAAATTGATTGAGTAAGGCGTTACTTTGCGGAAATCCATTTTAAATTTGAAAATGAGCGGACACAACCCAAAAAAAGCACAAAATGAAAAATAGATCTATCTAGATACAACAGCCTTTTTTATTTATTTTTTATGGATGGAAAATCATCAAATGCCTCCTCCCGCTGTGGGCACATAGGAAGGGAGTGTCAGACTCTTACTGACTAAAACCCACCCGTGATCCTCCTAGTGCCCGCCGCGTTCCAGGGCAAGGTGACTCTTTCGAACTAATTTATTTTATATTTTACATTGTATAACTTATTAATTATAATATTGACAATATATAGGGAATTAATAATGTGTTTTTTTATGACATCTATGCTATGGAGCAATATTTGGAATTTATGACATTTTAGAAGATGTTAATCAGAAGTTATGATAGCTAGATAATAATTTTGCATGCCTAAATTAGTGCAACACAGTGGACTGTGGATTCACTTGACATCTGGAAAGCTATTATTATGTAATGTGTTGAGCAATAAAATTTTGAATTAGAATAAGGATGTTTCCTGAGGAATAAAAATATGATCCTATTTAGTCCGTCAGTTAGATTATCGAAAAATATTGGACACGTATTTTTTGCTTTATCATATCTATAAAAATTGACGAAGATAAAAAGCTTCAAAGATCATGAGTGGGGGCTTGTGACATCACAGCGTGGTGAAAATCGTCGCACAAAGTGACGTCACACGAGTTTTCAACGCACTATATCGTCTTCGTTTTTTGTGTACGTGAAAAAATAAAAAATACGTGTCCAATATTTTTGGGATGTCTATCTTACGGACTAATTAGATTTTTTTAGGCAACTACCCTATTTGAATAATTCCAGAACCAATATGTACATACTTGTATCCTATTTAACGTCTTGAAACCTTCGAAGGCTGGCTGCACATACTTAGGCAGCTTGTCTACCGGCATCAGCGTCTCGCCCTCATCGAAAGGCTTGGGTTTCAACGCTGGCACGTGGACTTCTTCGTAACCTGGTGATAAGGAGGAAAAAACATTTAAGTAAATGGGTCGTTCTTCTTTTTTGCGACAATGGTCAGTCTCTCACCTCATTTTGTGTTACATTAGAGTATGAATTATTATGTTTTTATTGTTTGAATTTACATCCTCATCGCTTTATACCTTTTAATAATAAGTAATCTTTACCTTTCTTTAAACAATTTTTTTTTTTTGCGTTTGTTAATTTTTCATTAAATACCGTGACAGAGTAGTAATTCACAGTTATGTCATACCCAAAAAGGACCACTCTGTCACAGTGTTTTCACGACAATCACCATAAAATAAACAACATTATGGACATGAAAACAAAGATTCAATGATCCAAATGAAAACTATATGCATACGAAAAGAAATATCTAACACTGAAATCAAAATATTATCACTTGAAAATCTCGAAAAACTGAGAAACACCAATTCACTGTCGCAAAAAAAGACGAACGACCTAAATACGTTTTTGTGAATTAGGGTTAAAAAAATTCCGGCCAAGTGCGTGTCGGACCACGCATAGCGAAGGGTTCCGTAGTTCACTGTTAAAATCTCATATCTCTCTAAAAGTTTATGAGCTGTGATGTTCAAACCAATTTTCGTTGGAAGTGCCTGTGAAGTTCTATTTGCTACATATTTTTTAAGAATTTTGAACTTCATAGTTTAAAAGTTAGAAGGGGGGATATACAATGTTTACGAATTCGGAAGCACATATCTCAAATAAAAAAACTTATTTAGAAACCTCTATTTCATTTTGAATATAGAGCTATCCAATGATACCCCACACGATTATGTTTGTTGGAGTTTATTTTTTCATCCCTCAGTTACATGTATGGAGTGCCACTCGTAAAATATATTTTTTCCCATAATATCACAGCACTATTGAATAACGGTTAACAGGTTGCACCTACCTACCAATTTTCATTCATGTAGCTTTAATAGCCTCCGAGTAGAGTAAAATGGCTGTGACATACAGACGGACAGACAGACAGACATGACGAATCCATAAGGGTTCCGTTTTTTGCGATTTGGCTACGGAACTCTAAAAACCCCAGTCTTGCCAAGAAGTACCATGTTGTGCAGTTAATGGGATGAGGAGGTTTTTTTTTTTGACCTGACCACTCGCAGTACAGCACACTAAGGCTGGTTACTGCTTAACCGGGCAATCCTGTGGTGGCCTCAAATGAATTTAAGGCCCCCAGCCATGGCTATAAACTACTAAAAACTAAATGACCGCTTCGCTAAGGGTGTCTCTGTGGGACACGGGCCTCGGCTTAGCGGGGTCATTGAGGGGGGGCAGCAAGGGACAGGCTGGGTCTAGTTATTATTAGTTTGGGGATTTAACGCTAATGGCTCAGCGGCGCGGGCTGGCTCGTTAGACTAAAGTCGGGGGGGGGGGGGGGGGGTGTTACGGGGGCGTCGCGATGGGCCTCGTCGGCGGGGCCGGAATACGGAACGCGGTCTGTATTTGTTTTTACGAATCGTGCTGGTGGGTTGAGGAGGTCTGGTAGGCAGCCGCTCCACGTTTAACACAGCACGCGGCGGCTGCCGTACAGTGAGACACGGGTTACCTTTCCTCTGCTTCCTGAAGGAGCCGGGCGGCAGCTGGCAGCGCTTGTTGGCCATGAAGTGCGCGCCGGCCGCGAACACGAGCTCGTCGAGCTGCAGCACGCGGCGGCTGCCGTACAGTGAGACACGGGTTACCTTTCCTCTGCTTCCTGAAGGAGCCGGGCGGCAGCTGGCAGCGCTTGTTGGCCATGAAGTGCGCGCCGGCCGCGAACACGAGCTCGTCGAGCTGCAGCACGCGGCGGCTGCCCGCCAGCGCGCCCGCGCCGCCCGCCGCCTCGCCCTCCGCCTTGTGCCGCTTGCGGGGCGCCTCCGACGACGCCACCGTGCTCTGCGTGCGACATAACCACAGATATAAAGCCAGGGCCCCAGTCTGCTATTACAATAGTGTCAGAATGGATAAACCATTCTTCTTCTGAATCTCGATAATTATCCCAAAAGAGCATACTGCCGGGATAAAAAGTATCCTATGTTTTAATCCAGACTATAATCTACTTCTGTGTTAAATTTCATCAAGATCCATTCAGTAGTTTATGCGTGACACAGTAACAAACATCCATAGATAATTGTTATGTACATAGTTTGACGACCGCCCCCTAAGCTTCCATCTGAAAGCACGCCACTCCCCGGTCGTGTCCGGCTCCCGGTGCATCAGCCTTTGTGAGTGAGGGAACACAGAATGCACATGAGTTTGTGTACAGTTATCGATCGATGAAGGGTCACGTAGAGGACGCTTAGGTCAAAAGTGTACCGACTGAACACTTAGGACCGGATGGTGATAAAAATGCATTAGCAACGTAGAACGTGCCCACTTGCTGCGCCTCTTAACCCCAAGTCTGCTATTACAAGTGTTAGAATGGTCTATCATTGATCTCATAATGGTTCATTTTGATAAGTTTGGTAATCTACTAATGTAAAAGCATCACTATGACTTTCCAAAGGTCAACCGCTGACACGCCATTGAAAGATATGGCATAGAATGGTAATCTCGTACATAATGACTAATGAATGACAGACGTACGTCTGCTAAAATGTTGACAGTTCCTTTGATCAGTGACCTATCATATAATACCTCGGTTATTAAAAAAATATTACGAGACCAATGATCGACCATTATGAATTTAGCAGATCACGAACTTTTAGGAAAATGACAATGGGATCGTGTTGGAATGACAAATTTATAAAAATAGCAGACTTGGGGCCCTGCTCTACACTACTCGCGAAGTTGCCTCGACGAAGTTCTCGTCGAAATTGATCGAAGTCCGAAGTATACACACACACACAACACACGCTACACACTCGTGCAACCTCGCGAGGAACTCAGTCGCCCGGCGCCCGCACGATAAATACGTCGCGTTGGGGGACCGCGCTGCTTAGTTAGGTAATAGACTATCTATCTAAATATATATAACTCAAAAGTGACTGACTGACTGACATAGTGATCTATCAACGCACAGCCCAAACCACTGAACGGATCGGGCTGAAACCTGGCATGCAGGTAGATGTTATGACGTAGGCATCCGCTAAGAAAGGATTTTGATTAATTCTACCCCCAAGGGGATAAAATAGGGGATGAAAGTTTGTATGAAACTTTGTCAATTTAAAACCGATCGGGCTGAGAGTTTCAAAATCGGGGGTAAAGTAACTATTCCACGCGGACGAAGTCGCGAGCAGAAGCTTTTTGAATTTTGAATTTTGCTCTGATTGCAGTGTTTCGAGGAACAAGAGAATTTGTTCTTGTGTCCATTGTATATCACTTATCGTATCAGTTCTGTTAAGTGTTCTGTGAATTACGGAACGATGAATTATTAGCCACTATACTATTGTAGTCTTTGGATGAATGCAACATGCGCTGTTGACGTCTCGATGCGAACTGAAGTGAGCCGAGTAGGTATAGTGCGTTTCACGAAAGAATTCCCTTCGTCGTATTGTTGGCTGCCCTGTCTGTCTTGACGTCAAAGAATAGAGATGGCTATCAGTGCTGCCAATAAAAATTTCTCGATTCCCCGCGTCAGTGTTATCACGGCATAAACCTACAAAGGGTATGTTTATGCCGTGGTGTAAACATTAGCTAGTCAAGAAACGTATCAAAACTCGACTGCTCCAGCACTCGATAAAAGGACAATCTGTGGTTTCATTCTGTGAGTGCCTACTCTAATAAAGCTATGAATTGTTCTGAACTCATGTGCAGTAATTTGTATATTTTATTAAAAAATAGTTTTATAGTTTCCAAAAGAAAAAAATAAAATTATAAGGTAACTAGCAGCGCCTCGCGGTTTCACCCGCGTAGTTCCCGTTCCCGTGGGAATATGGGGATAAAATATAGCCTATAGCCTTCCTCGATAAATGGGCTATCTAACACTGAAAGATTTTTTCAAATCGGACCCGTAGTTCCTGAGATTAGCGCGTTCAAACAAACAAACAAACAAACAAACTCTTCAGCTTTATAATATTAGTATAGATAGGTAAAAGTAACGGCATATTAGTTAATCTCCCTAATATTAAGTAGTTTTATTGCTAAAAATATAGCAACACTGATTTTCCGTAATGCCAACATTCCGGCGAAGGGAATTTTTTCATGAAACGCACTTTAGTGTAGCAAGACGCTTCGTGTTCGCAACTTCGGGAGTTCGAGTCCTTTGACTCGGTTGCAAAAACCGACAACGACCGGAAGTCGCCCGATGCGAGCCGAGGTTGCACGAAGCAAAGCGAAGTGCCCTTCTACATTATCGTATTCGCTAAACATCGACCTACTTCGCGAGTAGTGTAGAGCAGGCTTTATAAACAAGGAGATATGCCCCGTAGTTCAAAATATTGATATTATTTAAATAAACAAGACTTCTTTGAGTTTGAATAATAAACGTGTTTATTATCAAGCTCACACAGTGCACAGTAAAAAGTTTCTTTTGTACGACATGACAGATAAAATACCGCCTACAAAAGTGGCGCCATCTGGCGTTACAATATAAACGTAAACAGGCAAACGACAAGTAGCATACAGCCTAGATTAAATTATAAAATTTTATCCAATAGAAAATGTATCGGAAACCTGTGTCTCCTGTTTTGCCCTACCACCCGGCAACTACCACGCATGCAGTTCAGTAAAAGCGATAGATACGCAGTCACGTACACACCCACATTTCTTAAATTGAACCGTACACAATCAATTATAAACCTTATCGTACTAAGTACAACGTGTCTTTACCGTACACCGTACAACCTACTCACACAAAAACAACGCAACACAATTATTATTGTGCTGTGCAAAAGCAATTTATTTTTACCCACGACGGAACGGAGACAGTGTATGCGTTTGGGGTGAGAGGATTGTTTTTTTTGTTTGTTTGTTTGTGCAAACCAATGTTCTCATTTATCTCCAGTACTAGTCCGATTTTCATACGGTTTTCAGTGATGGGTTCGGATTTGATTGGTGCATATTCTTAGATAGAAGTGTTACGGTGACAACTCGCCAGGGGGCGCTGCAGTCAAGGATATTTGGGCCAACCAATATGGCCATTTATCTTCAAAACTACTATTCCAATTTTGATGGAGTTTTCAGTGATGGGTACCTACCGCTCCGCCCAGGGCGGGAGGGGTCATTTGATGATTTCCCATCCAAAAAAAAAAAGGCTGCCATTAAATGAGTTAGTTTTGCAGTGCAGATAGTGATCGCAGCCCTGACGGATATTCTTGGGTAATCAATGTATGTGGTATCGTTAGAAGCGTTAAGTTATTCCGGGTAACAGTTGAAAAAGAAATAAAAAGGCGAAGCCATGGTTCAGAAATAATAACGAATATATTTTGTTTTCATGAAAATTACGACTCCGTATACTATCATCGTCTCAAGCTTGCTTAGTACATAGCTAAAAATGTATGAAATAAAAAGTGAACCGAACAATTAATAACAAGTAAATCTTTTCATTGTAGTCAGGGGACAATTCCTTTGAATAGTTCTTTACAGGTCCCCAGTAGGATATTATTGGGCATCTCACCCCACCTTCCGTTCCTTCGGCTCACTCCGTTCGCCTCCGTCACTCTCGGTGTGGTGAATTGCCCAATAATATCCCACGGAGTGGGCGCCGTTCCACATTTCAATAGTAGTCAATGGAGTGAGCGCCGTTACACATTTCAATAGTAGCCAACGGAGTGGGCGCCGTTCCACATATCAATAATAGACAATGGAGTGGGCGCCGTTCCACATTTCAATAGTAGTCAATGGAGTGAGCGCCGTTCCACATTTCCGTTCCTTCGGCTCACTCCGTTCGCCTCGTCACTCTCGGTGGAGTAGGATGGCCATTCCCAGAAAGTGCAGTAAAATACTGGTTCAGCGCCTACTCCACCCGATGGAACGGAAGGTGGAGTATTTCGTTGCTGTTGGCTTGATCCCTGCAAACCTACCGTTTTGTAACTAAAGGTTAAATTCTTTTAGTAGGGAAGGTGGATAACTTATAAATAATTGTACACAGTTTTTACGCTACATTCGATTCGTACTATTGTAGTAAGAAGGTTGAATTTTGTGTTACGAAACTAAATACCTACATATAACTAAAACGATGCATGACTCAGTGAAATCTGATTTAAAAGACATTTGTAAACTTGTTATCAAGAATTCTGGTGGCGAGATTATATTTTTACAAGATTTGCAAATTGGTCAGAGAAATAAAGATATTGGTTCATCCAAACACCAGGACTGCTATACATCCCAAACCAAAGATTTGTTCCGCCGACAGATCTCAGATTCGGTGAAATCTAGTTTAGAAAACACTCACTATCTCATATTGAAGGATAGCCTTGGTGGTGCTCATACATTTGTTCGAGTTAGAAACAATGAGTTATAAAGGTCAATGTAATCCATTAATTAGCTCATTGTTAATATGACTGTTTCAAGCCGTCGTCATGAAATTTGTAAAACAACCACAATCGTTACATGTAAACAAACTTTGCGTTCATTCTCAGGAGACTGGATTTCGTCATGGAGAATTATTACCTAAATCGGTACGATGCATCATTTGCGGGCCGTCAAATTGTGGTAAAACCAATTTATTAATTGGTCTTCTTTTACACGAGAATGGTTTAAGATTTAAAAATGTTTATGTTTATTCGAAAACCTTGCAACAACCCAAGTACGTTTTTTTAGAAAAAGTCTTACAACGAGTACCAGGCATTTCATTTCAAAAATATCATGAAAATGAACAAGTGCTAAGTGTTCAGACCGCAAAACCGAATTCTGTTATTATATTTGATGATGTTGCTTGTGAAAATCAAAGTAGTATACGTGATTATTTTTCTATGGGGAGACACAAGTTCATAGATTGCTTTTATCTTAATCAGACGTATAGTAAAATCCCTAAGCAGTTATTAAGAGACAACGCAAACCTAATCGTACTTTTTAAACAAGATGAAAGAAATATGAGACATGTTTATGAAGAACATGTCAACACAGACATGACATGGAATGAATTTCGTGAAATGTGTTCAAAAATATGGAGTATACCTTTCAATTATGTTGTAATTAATAAAGATTGTTCAAAAAACAATGGATGTTATCGAAGTAAATTTGACACGTTTGTAGTCTTTGACTAAGAACACGAAAACATATATAAGACTATTAACTGCCTGAAATTATTATTCACCTTACGACGCTACACCAATTACGACGTATTTTACCAATATGGAAAAATCATTGAAACGACAAATTGTTGATGCGGCAGAAGCTGTAAAGACAAAAGTACGAAAAATGAGAGATGCTGAGATCAACAGTAAGCAAGCACTGGAATCTGTTTTCAAACCTGTAACAGAACCTCTCAACCAAATTGCTAATGCCAGTAAGCAAACTCCTCTCCTACATGTTAGTAATGATTTTGCTGATGTTCCGTTTACCAAGAAAATTTTGCAGAAGGAAGGAACTGGTAGCGCAGAAAGTAATGATAATAATAGCGATGATGACAAATATGAATCCGATATCAACAGTGACTCTTCTTATGAATCAGTAGTTGAAAGGAATCCAGATTGTGATACGTCATCCTGGTCAGTATCTTCAGAAGCGTTGAAAGATATTCCATTTGGGGTTAGAGCAGACCGCGAGAAACTGATGTTAGGTTCTGCTTGCATAACGATCAACGATCAATACATCACCGTGGCTGGACGTAAATACCGAAATACACCTGGTTTAAAACAGTTGTTGCTTAAGAAAGATGTAGACTTAAGTTTAGTTACAGATAGTGATACACAAAATTATAAGTCAATGCTTCTTGATACAAATGCACATCGTCGAGACTATGATCCAAGAAAGCCAATAAAAAGTAATAAAGGACAAAAATATTTGCAAGTTATTAAACCTCTTTTTAAACTGAAGAATGCAGTTCAGGGGAAGGGTCTACCGTTGGTAAAAAAGTGGAGAAAAAACGTAGATTTAGTGTACTGGGATAATCCTAATGAATTAGTCGAAAGGTTGAAATTATTAATTGCGTCTAGAGATGCTGGCAACACAGGATTAGATAATGAAATTATATCTATCATTGAAGAATTGCGTGAGAGTAAAGTTATAAATAAATAAATATTTGAAGTTGTGTTTATTTTATTACCAACCTCTCGATACAATACACCTTCATCATGAACGTAGACAAATTCGGACACTACATTCATAAAAGAATGCGTTTATCAGAGTTATTTGAGTTTAATGAGAATGCATTGTTAAAATCAGAAAATGGAGATTTTGATTTAAAAACATCAAGACTGAGGGGAATTAGATCTCCAGTAGAAGCAGACGATGCTGTGAACAAGAATTATGTAGATCAATTGAATGCTAACACGTTAAAAGAATTAAATAACCTGGCTGTGAACAAGGATTATGTAGATCGATTGAATGCTAATATGTTTAACGAATTTAATAATCTGATTGGTAAATTGCGTTCTCAAATCATAAAAGATGCAAAGACTACAGTTCAAGCTACTTTAAAAGCTGGGATACCTGAGGTTTCAACTCATTTACAAGATAAGTTTTATACTAAAGCAGAGGTTGATACATTGCTTCAAAAAACTCCGTAATGGTAAAACAGCAAATTGTTAATGAAATACATAAAGCGGCACGAAGAAATTTCCTTCGACGTTCTGTTATTCTGAAAGGAATCCGCGACTTATGGCAAGCTGACTTGATGGACATGCAAAACCTGAAAAAGTATAACAAAGGTTACAATTTCATCTTAGTGGTGATGGACTGCTTCTCTAAGTATGCCTGGGCTGAACCGTTAAAATCGAAAAATAAATTGGATGTTACTCGTGCATTCGAACATATACTGCTAAGTACTCGTAATAATCCAGTTAACTTACAAACTGATATGGGAACAGAATTTTATAACAGCACTTTTCAAAAGTTAATGAAAAAGTACAATATTAACCATTATTCATCATTTTCTACTAAAAAAGCATCAATTGTAGAGAGACTGATAAGAACTTTAAAAAATAAATTATATAAATATTTTAGTCTCAATGGAAACTATAAGTGGTTAGATCAACCATTGGAAGATATATTGAAGAAGTATAACAACACAAAACATCGCACAATTCAATTTAAACCAGTTGATGTGAACAAATCGAATGAACAAGTAATCAAAGAAAATATTAAAAAAGTAAACAAACATAATTTTGTGAAGTGGAAGCCAAAATTCAAAGTTGGTGATTATGTCCGTATAAGTAAATACAAACATAATTTTGAGAAAGGTTACACTCCTAATTGGTCAACAGAATTATTTATTATAAAAAACGTTAATAAAACCTTTCCAGTGACATATCAAATAGAAGACCAACGAAAGCAAAACATATTAGGATCCTTTTACGAACAAGAACTGCAAAGATCTAAGCACCCTGATGTTTATTTGATAGAAAAGGTTTTAAAAAAGAGGGGAAATAAATTGTATGTTAAATGGTTAGGTCTAAACAGTACTGAAAACAGTTGGATTAAAAAAGCTGCAATAATGGACTAAGATATTATATAACCACTTTATTCATTTGAATCCCTATCATTATAATTTCAGTAATGCAAGGGAGTGGACTTGTTAACAGTATAATTAATAATTTACCATTTGAAGTTCATTTGCCAGGATACAATTATTGCGGACCAGGAACCAAACTTCAAAAACGCTTAGCGCGAGGTGATCGAGGAGTAAATAAGCTAGACGAAGCTTGCATGCAACACGATATTGCATATACAAACCACACAGCCTTATCAAATCGTCACAAAGCCGATTTACAACTACTTAACATGGCTAAACAAAGACTAAAATCAAAAGATGCAGGAAAAGGTGAAAAATTAAGCTCATGGTTAGTAAGCAAAGTCATGAAAGCCAAATTGAAATCTGGTTCTGGTGCTAAAACATTTAAAAGTTTAGTATCAAAAATAAAATCTAAAGTAAAAAAGCTAAAACCCAAGGATAGTAAGTCTTTAATAAACTTCGCTTACTTAGCTGCAAAAAAGTTATGCCCCAAATTACACCAAATCAGAGTACCGAGAGTGATCCCCATACCAAAGACTGGTGGAGTTCTACCTTTAATTCCAATTTTTGCTGGCTTATCAGCTTTAGGAGCTTTAGCTGGTGGTGCGGCTGGAGTTGCAAAAACGGTGAATGATTACAAATCAGCTCAACAAAACTTGCGAGAGACAGAACGACATAATAGAACTATGGAGGGTTTAGCAGTGGGCAAGGGTTTATACATAAAGCCATATAAAAACGGTAAAGGATTGTTTATAAAACCAACAAAAAACTGAACAAGAAGCTACCAAATCGTCCACTTACTAATGTAGACATCCAATACTATGCCAGAGACATCCCATATTTCCGAGGAGTATATATGAAAGATCAATTACCAAGGAAGCCGAAACGTAAGGAATGTGGTATTGTTAACTTAGACGATTCTAAAAACGAAGGAACGCATTGGGTAGCTTATGTAAAAGTTTATGACTATTGTGAATATTTTGATAGCTATGGAAATTTAAAACCTCCATTAGAACTGGTTCGATATTTTAAGAATTGTAAAGTTTCATATAACTACACAAGATATCAAAAATTTAATACTGTAAACTGTGGTCATCTATGTTTAAAATATCTAAGGACTTTTTGGAATAAAAATATATAAAATAAATGTTTTTATTTTATTTCAATCATTTGCAAGATGTCACTCACTTTGTCAATAACTGGAAACTCATCAATTTTATCTACGTACTATCCTAATACGTTGCAACTAGATGGAAAATATGAGTGTGCTTTATTGCATTTTTCAACATTTAATTCTATACCAAATATTGATAAAAGTAATAACAAATACTATTATGGTTCAAACGACGTTATTGAAATACCGGAAGGCACCTATGAATTGCAAGATATTTACGATTATTTGAAATCTGAAATAAAAGATGCCTCAATCAAATTACAATGTAATAACAATACTTTAAAAACTAGCATATATTGTTCAAAAGACGTTAATTTTAAGAAAGAAAACTCTTTCGGTAGGCTGTTAGGGTTTGATAGACAGGTCTTGAAAGCAAATAAATGGCATGTGTCACAGCATCCAGTCAACATTTTGCCGACGACAGTGGTAAGGATCGAATGTGACATTATAAGCGGCTCTTACATAAACGGTGAACCAAGTCACATAATTCACGAATTCGCACTCAACGTGCCACCTGGATACAGAATCATAGAAATCCCGAAGAACGCAATATATTTTCCAATCAATCAAAACAACATAAGCTGCATACATATCCGACTACTAGATATAAACAATCGCTTAATTAATTTGCGTGGTGAAGAAGTGCAGCTGTATTTACATCTTAGAAGACAAAATGATTGACTACAATAAATATGTGCCTCACCAAATTAAAAATACCAGTTCTACTCAAGCTACCTACCAAATAAGACGTCGTTCTAAGAGCAAAATAAAATTAACTAAAGACAATAAGATATTTCTCAGAGCGATTGGGTTATTAAAATGAATATCTTAGACGTTTTATCCACTCCAACATACGACAACAGTATAGAAGGAATCGAATTTCATTCGTACAAACCTTATGTAACAAGTTTCAACAGGAACGATGAAATACGCATACCTATCAACCAACAGGATCTGTACATATTACCATCAGCCAGCACTCTCTATTTGGAAGGAACCGTTATCGTTAGCAAAAAAGATTCAAAAGAGAAAGCTACTAGTGTCAATTTTACGAACAATGGACTACTCTTCTTGTTCCAAGATATTAGGTACGAACTAAACGGAGTGGAGATTGATAAAATAAAAAATGCAGGTATAACTACAACCATGAAATCATTAATATCAATGAATGAGAATGAATCAAAAATAGCTAGAGCTTGGGGTTGGAGTATCGATGGTATAAAAAATATTAATGGGGGAAGTTTTTCTGCGTCTATACCACTTCGGAATATCCTCGGTTTTGCAGAAGATTTTAAAAAAGTTGTAATAAATGCTAGACATGAACTAATATTGTTACGAAGCAACACTAATTTGAACGCTGTAAAATTGAATACCGGTGAAATTGTGGAAGACATTCAAATAAATAAAATCATATGGCGCGTACCCCACGTTAAAGTATCAGACAAAGAAAAAATAAGTTTATTAAAACTGCTGGAAAAAGATCGATCGCTTCAGATGATATTTAGAAACTGGGATCTATATGAATACCCCACTTTACCAAGATCAACAAAGCACACCTGGTCTATCAAAACTTCATCTCAAATAGAAAAACCGAGATATGTAATAATTGGACTACAAACAAGTAGAAAAAATAATGCAAGTTCTGACATGTCGCAGTTTGATCACTGCTATGTTCGTGATGTTCGAGTGTACCTTAATTCAACATATTTCCCGTATGAAAGCATCAATGTGAACTTCGCCAATAACAGAATTGCTTTATTATATGAACAATATATCAGATTTCAGCAGTCGTATTATGGACGTTGTCAGGAGTCCTTATTAAGCGAGAAACAATTTAAAGAGTTAGCACCATTGTTTGTTATTGATTGCTCTAGACAGACCGATAATCTGAAGACTGGACCCGTTGTGGATGTAAGGGTAGAAATTGAGAGTGATTCAGAAATACCAGATCAAACTTCGGCATACTGCCTCATTCTCAACGATTGTATTGTTGAATACAAACCATTAAGCAACACAGTGAAGAAGTTATCATGAACGCGGATATTATCATTGTAGAACTCCAAGGATTCAAATATTTAGACAATAATTTTATCGTCAAAGAAGTGGCTATCGTAAGTAATGAGCACACACAGACGTTCTTGATTAAACCACCGCATTCGTTTTATTACTTAACTCAAGAAGAAAAGAAGCAGGTGCGATGGTTGGAAAGAAATCGTGGAATTTTCTGGAGTGAGGGCTTTATAGATTACAGAGAGTTTCAACACATCATCGTACCGTATTTAGAAAATAAAAATATTATTACAAAGGGTTCGGAAAAGATTAAGTGGATTAAAGAATTATGTGCAAACTGTGAAGTGATTGACATAGGAGAGAAAGGGTGTCCTAATTTTGCGACATTAAAAAAGAAGTTCTGTAAAAATAAAACTGATTTTAACTGTGTGAACCATAAAATGAATTGTGCATTAAATAATGCGGTGTGTATTAGAAAATGGTACGTGGATAATAATATGTCTGTATTTAATTTATTTTAAATATTATTGTGTTGAACAGTTAATAAAAATAAATAAATATTGATCTACTTAAGAGTGTTTTATTTAATATTCAGGGTAACCTACATACCTAACTTAAAATTAGCTGTAGCAAAATGATTTTAAATATATCATGATTTTAATCAAATTATTGTAAGAAAAAAATCTATAAGAAAATAACCTATAATTACATATATCATTACACTAGAGCTAATTTAGAGTTCGAGTATAAATCAGTAATATAAAATAAAACATATTTTAAATATATGGATATATTTTTATTTACTTTAATAAATATTTGAAATGATTACAAAATAATTATATCTACCTATATACTTATAAACTTGTGTTGTATGTACACTACCCAACTAAATTAAACACATCAAGAGATTAATATTATCTACTTACATTAAAACTATTTAGATACTACACTAATTCTTATTTAACTTTATCATAATATTTGACTAAGTAGGCTAGTAGACTAGTTTTTTCTATACAAAATAAAATATAAAAACTTAATTACAATAAAACTAACATTTATGATATTTTAATAATTTATACATCCAAAATACCCTAATAACTATAACATTACTCACATATTTTGTATTGCTTATTGCTAAAAATCTTACACAAAAAAACTTATAACTTACACAAATTATTCACAGCTTAATAATAACCACTGTCCCCGCAAAGTTTTTTTGAAATTTTATTAATTAACGATAGCGTCTCCTCCATAACATAGTCCACTGATTCAGTCACTACATACTGCGCACTTAACACCACGTTCTGATCATCACATGCAGATTCTTGTTGTTCACTGATATCGAGCACTTTAACCTGGATCAGTCGTAATCCTTTTTTCTTCTCATTGTTTATGACATATGATTCACATTTAGGCAGAGACTTCTGTTTTAGACACTCACGTCTTGTTCTAGGTTTCTTGTTAGCAGATCCGCAGTCTTGTCTTGTTCTAGGCTCCTTGTTGGCAGGTATTTGTTGTTCTTCGATATCTGGGATATGCCAGCTTAAACTCGGTGTCGGAAAACCTTGACCGTATTGTGAGAAGTCGACAATATCTGGTGAATCACACATTATTAATGATCTGAAACAAACAAAATTATAATGATTAATAATCATGTCAAACAACATAAATAAAGAAATAATTTAATAAGTACTTATAGATACACTAGTGCAATACTCACAATTTGTTTCGTTTTTTTTTTTCAATTGATGTGATGTGACCGTTCCGGCTGACTGCCTTGTGATGTATGTACTAATCATATTATTATGAAATGAACTCCATAAAACCTTGCGATATGAGTCAATTTCATGTCTCAACAAGTTCAATCTAATGCGCACCTGATCGGTGTCAAATTCCACACCGCGCGTGCGAACTTCGAACCATGAGTGCCTTGTCATCAAAACTGGATATTACATATTTTATCAAGTTGGAACCTGTATCGATACGCTGCGAGACCTGTGTGTGTGTGGTTTATCATCAGAAACAGAAATGAAACAGATTTATGAATATAAAATATTATTTATTCGGATAATAAATACACCTACACTGTTTAGATCTAACTAGTAAAAGGACACCAAGAATACATACATTTTAAAATTTCATACATAATAAAATCAGGTTCAAAAATAAACTTATGTCGATACTATTTAAATTACATTCCAAGACAATTTTACTTATTACAACATAACGATGTCATAAGTTTTACCATTTACAATCAATAAAATACATATTAACATTACATAAATATACTTGCGTTACCCCAGGCTATAGTAGAAACTTTATCAAACGATAGCAATCGTTTATCATCATTGCTTGAAAGTGCTATTTTATTTAAGTCATGAGTGTATATTTCATGTTTTATTGATCTAAACAATACATTTTTTTTGCGAATAACATTGCAATTGTACAAAACATTTTTATAATCAATCATATTTAAATTTTTGGTAATACATTTTTGTGTACCTTTTGCCTTTTTAATTGTTCTGTTTAATGTTTTAATACAATAAAGCTTTGAGCGCAGTCCTACGAATTCTTTGATAATGTTGCCACCCATTTCATCCTTAAACAGTCCTGGAATCTTCTTATTAATAATTGGTAAATTATAGCCATTGTTAGAGTCATAATTACTGGTATCAAAATATTTTAGAAAATGGAGCTTAAAGTCTTTATAAACATCATTACTCTGCACATCATATACTAGACTATCTGTGTCAGTATAGCACAATTCTATTCGGTTACCATAAAAAGGTTTTATGATAGAGTAGTGAAAGTCGTACATGTGAGCTTTAGATAATTCTAATACTGCAAACCCTATGTAAATTGGTTTGTCAAGTATAATTCGCACAGGTTTCATTTGGATCGCTACTAGATCATCTGAAAATACAGAGGCGCTATGAAAATATGGGCTGGCTATTAATTTTTCAGCACAAGTAGTCTTTTTTGTTTTATTGTTCGCGTCACACCACTTATTTACTAACTTGACGTCTATTCGGTGTTCATTATTTTCAAGGGTCTTTCCAAAAATACTATTGTTCAATAATTTGAAAAAGTCTTGTTCAAACGCTGACTCTGCTTTTTGGCGTAACTGGGTGTTAATATCAATATATTGCTTTAAAAAACTACTTTGCTTAAATATAATGGCGCGATGGATCCTTCTCAATACTAAACCGTGCTGTAAACATTTTTTTAAATGTACGTAATGAATAACATAGTAATATTTATCATACAAATTTGGTATTAACTTTTTATTCTTACCACCCGGTGGTACGCATTTTTCTGGACAGAAGGGAAAGTCATTGTGTTCCATATGCAAATTCTTCGGATATATTAGATCAACTTCAAGAATGTAACCGTTTTCAGCAGTATCACTAATTTCAGCTAAGTTCAATTGTAAAGAATCTATTTCTTGTCTATTCATAAATCTAAAATCTGAATAGGGTAAGGATTGACACATGCTGTAACCGTATAAATTATTGCAATCTAAATAAATAATAAATGAATTTGGACGGGTTGGATCGTAAGTATCTAAATACTTATGATTGGCTTTGACATGTCTTTTGGAACACATACAAACACCTCCTCGAATACCTTTTTGTATCATTCTAAAAATTTCAACATCACTAATCAATTCTAATTTAACTCCCGTTTTTAAAAGCATTGCATCAAAAGATAGACTTGGCGCTGTAAGATAGAACGCGGGATCGAGATTGTAATGTAGTTTACAAGTTTTCCGAAAATTTTCAAATACATCTGTTAGCAACAGAACATCTGTTTTGAGATACAAATCTGTATACATACCCATGTTTTGAATATTAAATACTGACCAAACAGACTGAGCGTGTTCATAGTCTTCATCGGTAATTGTCTCATTAGTTAAGGAGTTAAAAAAATATTTTTTGGAGGGTAAACACGTATCTTCATATCGTTCCCATTGAGACATATAATCATATGGATACACTCCTTTACGGGTGAGTAGGTTAAATCGTTTTTTAGCAGGGAAATAAGATTGTAATTGTTTAAAGTCTTGTTTTTTCATTGTACTAACCAACTTTTCTAAGCTAGTTCCTAAAAACTTGTAAGAATCTACAAACCGAACCTGGATGCTTTCCCCGGTAGAAATCGGAATAAACTTAGAGAATGAAATATAGTTTTCTTTTGTTTTAGGTATCACTTTTATAGATCCAGGAGCTTCACCTAATTCTTTTATGAAAAGGTGGCAATCGTATCCAGACAAATTATGGAAAAATACTGGCAAAAATGTTGGTAGTTTGTATTGTATGTTACAATAACTATGGGCTGCGCCGCGATATTTACCAGTCAAGTGACAATGATCGCGAACCCTATCGCCGAACAAGAAGTGCTCACAAATATGACATGTCATCGCGTTTTCAAAGTCGCGAGCATTATCATTTGAATAAATCATAGGCACATTATTTTTTAAAATATCGTAAATTTTTTGTGCATCTTTATAGATAGACTTCACAAAATTTGATGCACAATCCGAACCGCGATAAGAAACGTAACGATTGTGGCTTTCGTCTAGCGTACACGTAATATGATAAGCGAAAGCTACAGGCACGTGTCGCTGTCGCGTTACAGTACTCGCTTTAGTGGGGTCAGGGTCACAGGATTCGTACCGTTCCAGCATTGTTTCAAAATCTGCGTAAATAACAAATGGTACAATTTGCTTTTTATTATAATTTTTAAACTGTATGAAAGAACCCCTTGGAGGTAGTTCGGTGGCAACACCTCCACAACTATGTGAACTAAGATTATCGCATGAATCAAAAAACATCAAACAAGCGTCACAAAGGTACAGTTTACTGTGATGTTTTGTTATTTGATTTTTCACAAGTCGCGGCAAGTCTTTAATGAGACAGTAATGTGATAAATTATCTCTTTCTAAATAAAGTAAATGAATCACCTTTCCGTTCAAGGCTTTTGGTTTGTAAAGCGGTCCTATGACGGTATTATTTTTTAAACCATAAATGTAAATGCAAATTTCGGGGTTATTCACTTCGAACTGCGCAATATCTGAGAAATTCACTGGAAATGACATGTTCTTTATATTTAATACGTTACGAAAATCAGGGTAAGAAGATACTCTTTCAGGATGACTCTTAGCTGGATATAAAGCAGCAACAACAGACCACAAAAAACAATACTCGTCATTATTGTGGATATTAACACATGCTCTTATCGATTTTATAGCAGAAGGCAATTCGATAAAGCCTGAACCGTGCAACGGTTGATATTTGTTAACATTGACTTCCAAATGAGAACTGCTCAAGAACGTCCATCCGCTGTCTCGGTCCTGAAATTCTTCTATCTTTTTTGATAAAATGTTTTTTACTTGAGTTAATAATGAATCAAATTCATAATTCTGATGCAGAGTAAAGTTTTTTGTGGCAAATGATTTCATCTCCTGACAATCATTTTTAAACATTAAAAACAAAGCAAAATATTCGAAATTAATTTTTAAACAAGTATGTTCTTTAAGAGATATGTTAATTAATGTTTTAATTTTGTCCCAAATATTAGTAAGAAATGATTCTAAAGAACAATTATCAGATGAATCGACAATTCTATAAGAAGCTATACGATTACGAAATGCAGAATTTATTATTTCAACACCTTCGCAAAAATGTGAAATAGATTTGTTTTTATGATTAGTACTACGTAGGTGACCTGTCCAGTGACTGCGCTCAATAGATGTGTTACAAACAGTACAGAAAGGCATTCTAGATTAAAATAGTTTTAAACTTACTGCTAGATGCTGCAATATATTATTTTTACGATTATGATGTACGATCGCAGAAATAACATCTGGTGCCCCAACAACTTAAATATTTATTTTATATTTATATTATATTATCACTATAAAAGACGGGCTCAGAATTATCAAATAAATCATGAGTCCGTCTCATAAAACCTTGTAGTCCGTTCCATTGTGGCGTGTTGCGGTTAAGCTGCACTTTTAGAACCACTGAGGCTTTCTTCCACCGCTCTTCTTTAGGGGTGGAGGCAACTTCAGCTTTGTTGTAGACTTTTACCTCTACATAAAAGTCCCCGGTTACGTCCGCCGTTCGTCGCACTTTACCGTTGGCGACACGGCTGATGAGGGTCGAACTGAAGTCCCCGATTGAGGTCTTCGATGGAACGTAGTCTTCTAAGCCAAAGAGGTCCGAGCTGTGTCTTTTACTGTAAACAATTTAACATAATTATTATTTATTACACAACACATTACATTACATTTATTTTTTAATCGATGGATTGACGGTGTATTACTCCTCTGTCGAACCTTACGGGGATAGAAAGCATGATGTTATGTTATAATAATTTCAATACCTCATAAACTAATTGTAAACATTTCTGCAAGGAATATAATTGGAATTTGATTTCAGCGCTCTTTACGTTACAGTTCTAAATCGTCGTCGTAATCGTCGTTTATCTGTGTATAACATTTTAATTAACATAACATCCACAACAAACACCTAAAGATAAAAGCAGTAACACAAAAGTACCTTGATTTCTGTTCTGATGGTGAGGTGTCCTCGGAAGCTTTGCGCTTCGACACCTTCTTTTTTGGTTGCGGCTTCACAACCTCGGCTACAGCTGCAGACCGTGTCTGGAATTCTGAATCAGAGTCGGACCTGAAATGAAACACAAAGATTCATTTTGTAACTGATAACTGTGGCTTCATTAAGGCTACCGATACACCAGCCGGCAGGCAGAAACCAGGTCCGTAGCTGGGTAGCGATTAGATAAATACATTATTGTTTCAATTGAGTAAAATGAATTAGGACTAGTGATACACCAGCCGGCAGGCAAAAACCAGGTCCGTAGCTGAGTAACAGTCATGATGGACGGATAGAACATGATAGTTACAACAGCCGGCAGGCAAAAACCAGGTCCGTAGCTTAGTAACAGTCACGATGGATATATAGAACATGATAATTTTACAACAGCCGGCAGGCAAAAACCAGGTCCGTAGCTGAGTAACAGTCATGTTGGACAGATAGAACATGATAGTTACAACAGCCGGCAGGCAAAAACCAGGTCCGTAGCTGAGTAACAGTCATGATGGATATATAGAACATGATCATTTTTCAACAGCCGGCAGGCAAAAACCAGGTCCGTAGCTGAGCATTATGACAGCAAATTTAAAATTGAGAAGTATGTACTTACTTACATGTTAGAAAGTGGATTTTAAAGCACCGCTAGTAGGAACTACTTGTCACTTTGAAGATTCTGGAGCGAATGAAATTTATTGATTGAAATTAATTCGTTTATATTCACAATTAATACTATGTTAGCATAAAATAGGTCATTTCAATTTTAAACTCAAAGTACATGTCTTACAGTTGTATAAAAAAATATGACGTTTACGTCATATTGAACTGAATTGATTGCATATCAAATTTGCTAAACTGCAATTTATTCATGAGAACTGAAAAAACAAAGCCGACAAAGTGAACCCGATCCCTGGTATGCTTTATGATTCATTACTAAACTAATACTTATGTATAATTAATTTAATATTTGATGTTTGTTTGTTGAGAATGTTTAACTTCACAATTACGTTTATGTGAGAGGTGAAACTAACAAAAGTCAAGTCAGTAAGGTGCATATTAAAGATTTTTTTTTTTTATTGTTCCGTTGAAAGTAAATTTCTGAGCATAGTAAGTTGTTGAAAATAAATCATAACAATTTTTAAAAACGTACAAACAAACCAATCCATGTCGCCGATGCATGTCATGTTAAGTTGCAGTTAAACTCAGAAGTACTCAGAACTTATTTTATCATCAAATAAATACTATTGTGGAGTAAGTTAGTATGATTAAATAATCACCTAAACCCACTATGAAAGAATCCAAGAAAATATAACGTGTGGGAATCGAACGTACGTGTCTGAGTTATGATTTCATAGTTGTTGTTGTGTTGACTTTATCAATAATAACTTCAGTTTACTATTACAATGTTCCCAGTATTTATCCATTTATTCTTTACTCCTATTATCCCAAATGACTTTATTCTACCATCATTCATCATTCTATAATCTTACTTATAATTAAGTTTAAATCGCACTCGATAAAAAGTGGCAGATATAAAAAATATCATGTAAATAAAAGTATAAAAATATATTATCTTAGTACCCAGAAGAATGAAACACGTTAAAACTAGAAGTAATTACACAAATAGGTAATTCCACAAAAGACCAATTTACGGTTTACAACATGATGGTTATGTTAAATTACAATAGAAATGCATGGAATGCAATTTATGTGTACGTGTACATTCGTGTGGGAAGTGTTCATTCCATTGAAATTGAACTTTGCCGATTCAAACTAAAAAAGCAGACTCATACATAAAGGTAATTTACATCTATGTAGCAACCACCGGGTACGGTTACCGTCAACGGAACACATTGACGCACACAGTTTGTACGCTAGATTGTATAATGTAAGATACGTTTCTGATCCGGCTGCCGTTGTAAAGTGTATTTACACCTTAGATTTCTGAATGCAAAGCAAGGATTGATATTCCGTCCCTAACTTTACCACTTCACTGTTACGTGTTGATGTAAGAGGGTGTATCGTCTGTAATATGTTAAATTAAAATTTAGATGTCCTCGAGCCAATCTGGTCACAAAACAGAGTGATATGTGTAAAAGCGCTATTTACTTTTGTGGAGAGACATGAGACAATCTGTCCTAAATTTTAGTTTAATGTACGTGTATCCTAAAGTTCAGATGTCCTCGAGCCAATCTGGTCACGAAAACGGGTATGCGTGTTATTCTAAGCGGGAATGCACCATCCCTAAGTATGTGGAGAGACATGAGACAATCTGTCCTGAATTTTAGGTTATTGGCTTGCTCAGATAGAACCCTGATTATGTTATCGTGTAAAGTGAAAAGGATGTATCGTCTGTAATATGTTAAATTAAAATTTAGATGTCCTCGAGCCAAACTGGCCACAGAAAAAAAAATGTATGCGGACCTAAGGGTGTGCATTTTTTTACTTTTGTGGAGAAACATGAGACAATCTGTCCTAAATTTTAGTTTAATGTACGCGGTATCCTAAAGTTCAGATGTCCTCGAACCAATCTGGTCACGAAAACGGGTATGAGTGTTATCCTAAGCGACAATGCACCGTCCCTAACTTTGTGGAGAGACATGAGACAATCTGTCCTGAATTTTAGGCTAGCGGTTCAAACAGCGAACGCCTTGTTTGTTAACGTGTGATGTACACTTCATTACACGTTAATATGAATAGATTAAATTAAAATTTGGATGTCCTCGAACCAATCTGGTCACTAAAAATAGAATGTGCATATGTGCCTATGCGCTATTTCTTGCTTTCGTGGAGAGACGTGAGACAATCTGTCCCAGATTTTAGTTTAATGTATACGATATCCTAACGTTCAGATGTCCTCGAGCCAATCTGGTCACAAAACGGGTATGCGTGTTATTCTAAGCGGGAATGCACCATCCCTAAGTATGTGGAGAGACATGAGACAATCTGTCCTGAATTTTAGGTTAGTGTATGCGATATCCTAACGTTCAGATGTCCTCGAGCCAATCTGGTCACAAAACAGAGTGATGTGTGTAAAAGCGCTATCTCTGATATTGTGGAGAGACATGAGACAATCTGTCCTGAATTTTAGGTTAATGTATACGATATCCTAACGTTCAGATGTCCTCGAGCCAATCTGGTCACAAAACAGAGTGATATTTACTTTTGTGGAGAGACATGAGACAATCTGTCCTGAATTTTAGGTTAGCGGGGTGCATGAAAGGAGCCTCCTCGTGGCGCACCCTGGAAGCAGCTAGACACGAAAAAGCAGTGTCTAGGCTGACTAATCCCTTCGACTTGATGTGACTTAAGATAACAAGGTAAAATAGTGACGGAGGCAAACGGAGTGAGCCGAAGGAACGGAAGTGTGGAACGGCGCTCACTCCATTGACTACTATTGAAATGTGGAACGGCGCCCACTCCATTGTCTATTATTGATATGTGGAACGGCGCCCACTCCGTTGGCTACTATTGAAATGTGTAACGGCGCTCACTCCATTGACTACTATTGAAATGTGGAACGGCGCCCACTCCGTGGGATATTATTGGGCAATTCACCACACCGAGAGTGACGGAGGCGAACGGAGTGAGCCGAAGGAACGGAAGGTGGGGTGAGATGCCCAATAATATCCTACTGTCCCCCGAATGCAATGAAAAGATTATTTTCTATCTTGTTTTTAATTTTTTAGTTCACTTTTTGACATGGCAGGCATTTTTATTTTTTTGCTATATGGCGTATAGAATATCGTTCTTTGTTCAAAGTGGAAATAGCACTTCACTGTTCACTGTTCAGAAATCCGTTTCGTTTTTGCCATTTTATGCACTTATCAACTGTTGTTACTATCCCAAGAAAGTCACAATATACACTGAATTCTAACTATTCAAAACAAAAAACAATGATTGTAGACATCAATTCTAAGAAATAAGCAACTGGTAGTGTAGCAGCTTTTGTGGTCATAACGCATGTTCATAAAACACGTTTTTCAAAATAAGGTGTAACTGATAAGAAAAAAAAACATTTTTAACCGACTTCTAAAAAAGGAGGAGGTTCTCAATTCGGATGTTTGTTTTTTTTTTATTGTTTGTTCGCGCATAACTCCGTCGCTTGCCAACCGATTTGAAAAATTCTTTTTTTGTTGGAAAGGGTATACTTCCCAAATGGTCCCATGAAAATTTTATCAAAATCGAACAAGCGGTTTTCGAAAAATCAACAAAAATTCTAAAAAAATATCTACATTGTCTACATTGGCGACCTTTTAGTTTACTCTGCATTGGAGCAGTGCGTTTTTTTACACTAATGAAATTGGTTCGTTTAGGTGGGGGGAGGGGAGGGGGTTTAGGTACCACTAAAAAGTGAAAAATAAAAAAAAATACAAAAAAATACAACCGACTTTTCCACAAAAAATCAAAAAAGTACAAAATAACTTTAATTTCGGAAGTCAGTGTTCAAAAAATGAAAAAGGAACCACAAACACCGAGTTCCGAAATTAAAGTTATTTTGTACTTTTTTGATTTTTTGTGGAAAAGTCGGTTGTATTTTTTTGTAAAAATTTTTTTACAACAAAATATAACCACCACCAAAACAAAAAAAAAACCACAATAACTTTAATTCGGAACTCGGTGTTTATGGCTGTTTCTTCATTTATGAACACCGACTTCCGAAATTAAAGTTATTTTATACTTTTTGTTTTGAAGTCTACATTTTGTAAAAAGTTTATTTTTCTCATTTTAGTGGTGACACAGCTAAACGTACCCATCACGGCGTTCGTGTTATAAACTGGTGTAAACAAAACACAGACATGCGACTTCAGCAATCCCGGAAGATTTGCTATCATTTATTGAAGAGTTCCGTTTGCTATCTCTGTTCTTCATCAGATCTTCACCAAACTAGTAACTAGCACCTCGAAATAAATCTAAAATCCTCTTCCATCGTAAAGTTTTTTTTTTTTTTCGTTTTACGTCGACAATGTAGTTCAAGCCACGCATTATTAGGCATAACTAAAATACTAGTCAAATATCACTCAAATTTAAATGGGACCACATGAATGAACACACAAAAAACAACAAGATACAGTCGACTTGAGAACCTCCATCTTTTTTTGAAGTCGATTATTTTTTTTTATTTCTCGTTATAAGAACGGTCGTAAAAATAAATGAACTTTAACGGCAACGTGTTTATTGAAAGATTTATTTGCGGTACTTTTAATTTTAAATTTTAATCTATACTACTATTATAAAGAGGAAAGATTTGTTTGTTTGTATTGAATAGGCTCCGAAACTACTGAACCGATTTGAAAAATTCTTTCACTGTTTGGAAGCTACGCTATCCCCGGGTGACATAGGCTATATTTTATCCCCATATTCCCACGGGAACGGGAACTACGCGGGCAAACCCGCGGAGCGCTGCTAGTGTGATAATAATAGCGTGTTTCCAAACAGTAGTGTAAGTAAAATTGATTGAGTCAGGCGTTACTTTGCGGAAATCCATTTTTTTATTTGAAATTGAAAACAATATATCTAGTTTTAATTTCCGCGAATATTAGTGGGTTGCAGGTATGCACCTCCCTCCCGCCCGCTATATTATGCACATGCAAGATTACAAGGCAAATGCAAGGATTTTAAGCACATGCAGGAAGGCAAAGCAAAACCCAACACCATTACCGACACGTGTTTCGCCTCTCCACGAAGCATCCTCAGGGGACGTGTTGACTCGCTGACCGTTGAGCAACTCAACAGTCAACGAGTCAACACGTCCCCTGCATTGCAGCAACCTGCATACTGCATTTGCCTTGTAATCTTGCATGTGCATAATATAGCGGGCGGGAGGGAGGTGCATACCTGCAACCTACTAATATTCGCGGAAATTAAAACTAGATATATTGTTTTCAATTTCAAATTAGTAGTGTATGTATGTGACACAAACCTCATCATCCCCTTTGCCGGTCTCGAGCTGCGCCAGAATCTTCTGCAAGTGAGGCTGCTTGGACATCTCCTCTCTGATGGCAGCGCGCTCGCTCTCCGACTGAGATGAGGCGAGTTTCGTGCAATATAGTACTGAGGAAGAGATAAAAATACATGAAAGTCTATTTCGAAACAAAACACACAGATAACTAATTTTCCCAACCCATCCATTTCCAAACCACAGCAAGTATTGCTTAACCTATCCGCTCGCCAGTAGCAGTATCCTATGCTAAACAGATACTGCTACTGTCAGCATCTTTATGGACCTACGGACCTGGCTTGGGACAGCACGGTGTCGGCCAGTGGCAAGTGTTATGAGTACCTACTCGCCAACCCATCCAGTTCCAAGCCTCAGCTCGTGTCGCTTTCCCTATCCTTCGCCCAGCGCAGTCAGCTCTAGGCTTGGGACAGCACGGCGTCGGCCAGTGGCAAGTGTTGATGAGTACTCGCCAACCCATCCGGTTCCAAGCCTCAGCTGGTGTCGCTTTCCCTAGCGCCCAGCGCAGTCAGCTCTAGGCTTGGGAAAGCGCGGCGTCGGCCAGTGGCAAGTGTTGATGAGTTCTCGCCAACCCATCCAGTTCCAAGCCTCAGCTCGTGTCGCTTTCCCTATCCTTCGCCCAGCGCAGTCAGCTCTAGGCTTGGGACAGCACGGCGTCGACCAGTGGCAAGTGTTGAGTACTCGCCAACCCATCCAGTTCCAAGCCACAGCCCGTGTCGCTTTCCCTAGCGCCCAACGCAGTCAGCTCTAGGCTTGGGACAGCACGGTATCACCCAGTGGCAAAAGTTGACCGAGTTCTTGCCAACCCATCCAGTTCTAAGCCTCGGCTCGTGTCGCTTTCCCTAGCGCTCAGCGCAGTCAGCTCTAGGCTTGGGACAGCACGGCGTCGACCAGTGGCAAGTGTGATGAGTACTCGCCAACCCATCCAGTTCCAAGCCTCAGCTCGTGTCGCTTTCCCTAGCGCCCAGCGCAGTCAGCTCTAGGCTTGGGACAGCACGGCGTCGACCAGTGGCAAATGTTGACAAGTACTCGCCAACCCATCCGGTTCCAAGCCTCAGCCCGTGTCGCTTTCCCTAGCGTCCAACGCAGTCAGCTCTAGGCTTGGGACAGCACGGCGTCGGCCAGTGGCAAGTGTTGATGAGTGCTCGCCAACCCATCCAGTTCCAAGCCTCAGCTCGTGTCGCTTTCCCTAACCTTCACCCAGCGCAGTCAGCTCTAGGCTTGGGACAGCACGGCGTCGACCAGTGGCAAGTGTTGATGAGTTCTCGCCAACCCATCCAATTCCAAGCCTCGGCTCGTGTCGCTTTCCCTAGCGCCCAACGCAGTCAGCTCTAGGCTTGGGACAGCACGGCGTCGACCAGTGGCAAGTGTTCATGAGTACTCGCCAACCCATCCGGTTCCAAGCCTCAGCTCGTGTCGCTTTCCCTAGCGCCCAGCACAGTCAGCTCTAGGCTTGGGACAGCACGGCGTCGGCCAGTGGCAAAAGTTGATGAGTACTCGCCAACCCATCCAGTTCCAAGACTCAGCTCGTGTCGCTTTCCCTAGCGCCCAACGCAGTCAGCTCTAGGCTTGGGACAGCACGGCGTCGACCAGTGGCAAGTGTTGATGAGTACTCACCAACCCATCCAATTCCAAGACTCAGCTCGTGTCGCTTTCCCTAGCGCCCAGCGCAGTCAGCTCTAGACTTGGGACAGCACGGTGTCACCCAGTGGCAAGTGTTGACGAGTACTCGCCCACCCATCCAGTTCCAAGACTCAGCTCGTGTCGCTTTCCCTAGCGCCCAACGCAGTCAGCTCTAGGCTTGGGACAGCACGGCGTCGACCAGTGGCAAGTGTTGATGAGTACTCACCAACCCATCCGGTTCCAAGCCTCAGCTCGTGTCGCTTTCCCTAGCGCCCAACGCAGTCAGCTCTAGGCTTGGGACAGCACGGTGTCACCCAGTGGCAAGTGTTGACGAGTACTCGCCAACCCATCCAGTTCCAAGCCTCAGCTCGTGTCGCTTACCCTATCCACTCACCGGTGTAGCGGTACTTGTTGAGCAGCTTCACGAACTCGAAGCAGTCGTAGCCCAGCAGCAGCACCAGCCTGTTCTCCAGGTCCCGGTCGTCGGCCGCGTCGCCCAGCGCCGTCAGCACCTCCACGGACTTGGCTTGGGACAGCATGGCATCGGGGAAGTGTCTTGAGAGGCGTCGCTGGAGCCAGTAGGCGTCGATGTCCATGGGGTGGAGGGTGGCGTCTCGACGCTTCTGGGATTGTTCTTCGGTAAGCTGGTGGAAGAATGTGGGGTTAGTTGCTTGTTCAGGCTGTTCTTATCCAATACTAGCTTATGCCCGTTTCGGGAAATTCTCTCTTTGTGTTCCCATACACTCTTTAAGGAAGCTACATGCCAAATATCAGCGTCTACAACCAGAACTTTTGGGAAACTAGTGAACTGATTTTAACCACTTTTTTCACCAATGAAAAGCTTCATTATAAGCTAGTAGCATAGGCTATATTTTATCCCCGTATTTCCACGGGAACAGGACCCACACGGGTGAAACCGCGGAGCACTGCTAATTTTTCACCGATAGAAAGCTACATTATCAGCGATTAACATAGGCCATATAATTATCCCCATATTCCCACGGGAACTACACGGGTAAAACCGCAGAGCACTGCTAATTTTTCACCGATAGAAAGCTACATTATCAGCGATTAACATAGGCTATATAATTATCCCCATATTCCCACGGGAACTACACGGGTAAAACCGCGGAGCACTGCTAATTTCTTCACCAATGAAAAACTACATTATCAACGAGTAACATAATGATAAAATATAGCTTATGTTACTGGCTGATAATGCAGCAGCAGCGTGGAAATAAAGAAAAAAGAAAGTTGGTATGACAAAAACTAATTGTCTGTGTCACGGCTTCACTAAATAGGTCCATTTCAGCGATATGTCAGACAGACTGATGCTGTCTGACGCTGGTTATCAAATGAACCATTCAAAGAACGAAGTGGCGTTTCATTTGAATCCATATACAACATAAATAGCTACTCACATTCGCATGTATAGCATTCTTCTTGCCCTCCCCGTCGCTATCCTCATCAGCACTGCTGTCTTTCTCCTTCTCATTCTCGGAGCCTTCACCTTCTTCTTTATCTTCTTCACGCACCTGGAACATGAATATTGGTCATATATCTGTCGCAGTCAACGGGCTGAATCAGGTGTTAAATAAGGTAGTTGACTAAAAAAATCTAATTAGTCCATCTAGGCAGCCAATTGAATGGTTGATTAAGCTACTTGGTTGTGACATATCCACCTGCCTAGGCCTTTTCTTATGGACCTTCCACATGAAATCGAAGTGAGTGTGGACCTTGTCATTTTTATTTTATTTATTTATTTAAATAGAACGGCCGAAGACACTTACACTATTTAACCTAATTTTTACATATAATTTACTAAACACATCATGCATTCTTCTCACAAAAATTCAAACATTCCGACAGTATCACCTTCCATTTATTCGCAAATACATCCAAATCTTTGTTTTGAGTTCAGGAGAGCGTTAATAGCGGCTAATGTCCGAGGAATAGGTGACTTGGAGTGTGCAACAGTACGGCAAGTTGGAACAGCCAGTAAGCGGTGTTTGAACACAGATTCTCACCTCTCCATAAGCATCTTCGTCGTCCTCCTCTGAAGACTCCTCGAACTGGACGTTGATGCCGTAGGTCTCGTCTATCTCCGTGTTGCCCTCAGCCGCTGAGCTGATGTTGAAGTCTGTGATTTTTTTGCCTGAAACACACATTTGGAATGAATTTATACTAATATTATAAAGAGGAAAGATTTGTATTTTTGTATATAACGAATAAACTCAAAAACTACCGGACTGATTTCAAAAATTCTTTCACCACTAGAAAGCTACATTTACCCTGAGTAACATAGGCTATATTTTATCGACATATTTATTTGACGACACGGTTGGCGCAGTGGTTGAGCGATTGGCTGCTGCGCTACGTGTTGTGGGTTCGATTCCCGCAAGGAACAAATATTTGTATGGCCTATAGATAGTTTTTCCGGGTCTGGCTGTTTGTGTATGTGAGATTATATGTTTGTAAACGCACCCACGACACAGGAGAAATTCCTAGTGTGGGGCAAGGTTTAAAAAAAAAATCCTACGGGACAGGAACTACGCGGGTAAAACCGCGGGGCGCTGCTAGTAAATTATAAAAAGGAAAGATTTTTTTGTTTGTTTGTGTTGAACAGGTTCCGGAACTACTGAACCGATTTGAAAAGTTCTTTCACTGTTAGGAAGACACTATCAGGTGCCATAGGCTGTATTTTATCCCCATATTCCCACAGGAAAGGGAACTATGCGGGTGAATATATTATATTTAACTTTTTCCTCACTGACACCTTAATGTATCAATGGCAAATAAGAATGCTTAAATTTAATTTTGGCTCAGTACTTAGCAACAGTGATAGCTATCGCTAATGCAGCCACAAACTCCTCACATCTATAGCTGACGTAAGACTGAGGAAACCCTACTACAAACCTAACGTATTATCAATGTGAAGACCACGTAGATCGCCATATTAGGGTCTCAATTCAGTTAGTCTGGCAGTTAGTTATTTATGTGACCTACCCAAATGCTCTTACTTTGGTCTAAGTTCGAGCTACATGGTAACTGCCAAATGCTTGCACGATCTGAACAGATCCACTCAAAACCAGTGTGAAAAGGCCACCTCGGACATTAACCTATATGGTTCTCTTATGAATTGACCAGTACGGATTTTATGGACTTTAAAACAGACTTTGACCTCTGAGTTTGTTTCAGCGTTTCTCTCAGGGTAGTCAGCTAGGAAACAGTGGCCTCATCTGGCTTAAAATGAGCAACATTTTTGTGTAAAAGTGTTATGTTTACCTACTTACAAAATAAATATGATTTATCATTTATATAAATACTAAGGATCGGACCTATATCTGAACCCCAACTGAACAAATCGCAGCCTAGGTGGAAACTACTTTTTCATTGGAGGATCAGCTCTCATTGACATCTTCACGAGACATGTACTTTTAATAAATATGTATATAAATAGCATAAGCATAATCAGCCATTTAATGTTCCCACTGCTGGGACACAGGCCTCCTCCCTGGCAGAGGGAATGGGCCGTAATCCACCACACAGGCCCAGTGCGGGTTGGTGAGTGTCACATGCCTTTGAATTTTTGGTACTAGGACATGCCAGTTTCCTCACAATGTTTTCCTTCACCGTTTTGAGAGCAGTGTTGATGAAAATAATTACACAAAGTAATACTGGCTGGGTTTAAACCTGCGACCTCGAATTCGTAAGTCACTCAGCCACCCCTGCTAATAAATAATAACTTACCCAAATTAACAAGCAATGCAAATCTCTCATCAGCAACAGGCCCCAATAGCATCTCAATTTCCTTCTTTTTATCAAGATCCTTCAGCTTATCATTCTTCAGGACTACCAGCACTTCGTCACATGCTCCGCACAAGATATCCCTCGGCTGGTCACCCAGAGCACTCTGCATGAATGTCAGGAGCATCTCATAAGCATGCCTTGTGTGTTGTGCTCGTGGACGGTATAGGACTCCTGGGGTGTCATCCGCCCAGGCTACACGTGATGTCTTTGATTTGGATAGCTCATAGGAAGCTTCATCTCTTTTCTGTCGCCTGGAAAGTAAGATAAGGTGGGTTTAATGTGGAGCAGAGGCAAAAAATCACTGTGCTATGTTGCTGAATAATGGTAAGATCGAGGATGACTTTTATAGTTCTTTAGGATAAAGAAATAGGTACAAAAGAAAAATGGTTGGAACTATAACAATACCTCACTACAAACACTCAGGTTTGAACTATTTGAATATCATTTACCATTGAGCATCCAGCCTTAAGTTTAATAGTTAAAGCTACACACTCAATTATTAGTAATTGTAATTATGTTGGGAATTAAATCAGATATATAGTGGACTCTCGGTAATTCGACAAACGGTTTGCAGAGTGGTGTCAGATTATCGAATTTGCTGAACTTGCCAAACTTGCTAGTCCGGACTTAAAAAAGAAAAAGAGTACCTTGTAATCCCACAAATTATAAGTGAAGATTTTCCATGATAAATTTTATGTACTGTGGTAGGCATTTCGGATTACAAGGAGCACCAGAGTAGTTAGTAGGGAGTAGGGGTGGTTGGGGGACCTGAGGGGGTTAAAAGAAGGATGGAGAAGAGATATAGTTTGGTTGGAAAATTTAAATGGGAGTAAAACATGTTTTCCAATAAAATTATTAAAAGAAAACATGTTTATTCTGCGTTTAGTTTAGTTGCGAGTCACTTGACTATTTGCAAATCACACCACAAAATATCATACAGTGTACAACCCGACTACCCTATTGCATTTTTTTTTTGTGACAAATATGGCCACACTCGTACTTGTATGGCTCAGTCTACACCTTTTAGTGGTGTGAATGTTGTTGAAGGTTATCCTATATTCTTAATGAGTCATAGACTAACATTTGATTCGAAGAATAAAGCAGTTGTTTCCAAGATGAAGTTTAAATTAACCTGAAGTATAACATGATCCCAGGTTGTTTTTGTTTTCTGCATGTATGTGTGTGTTGAAAATAGACTCAAACAGTTTGTCTCTCCGTCAAATTAGGTTGTATGATGTGACAGTAGATAATGTGCTTCCTGGGCATGTTATGGACAAGCACTGGCTTGCCAAATTACATAAAGTTCACAGCCCTAAGCCGTAATCGCATAGCAACAAAATTAAATAAAGATAACATCGAGAGGCAGTCTGTCCCGCAAACTGTTAAAAGAACACAACTTACTATTACCAAATAAATTACCCTTCTTCTATTTTCCCTACACAAACCTCACAGCACTACAACTATTATCAGCAGCGTGTCCAACCTACACTCTGCCAGGCAGCCCGGAGCGTATCATAAGCATAATCAGCCTTTTAACGTTCCCACTGCTGGGACACAGGCCTCCTCTCTAGGAGAGGGAATGGGCCGTAATCCACCACGCGGGCCCAGTGCGGGTTGGTGAATGTCACACGTCTTCGAATTTTTGGTTCTAGGACATGCCGGTTTCCTCACGATATTTTCCTTCACCGTTTTGAGAGCAGTGGTGAAGAAATGAATTACACAAAGTAATGCGCCTGGCTGGGTTTGAACCCGCGACCGCGACGATTCGTATGTCGGAGCCGTTACCACTCGGCCACCACTGCTCTCCAGGTAGCTCCCCGGAGCGTATGTTCAAGCCTATATAAACAAACGCGTGGCATGGCCAGGGCTTCATTCCCATATCTGGCGAGCACTCTACCTACTTATTCCATTTGATTCTGTTCAGTTGATTAAATTTATTACCTTTATGTTTTAAATGATTTAATTCCAATTTCTAAAAAGTATGGTGACTAATGTAGTCCCCGAACATGAGTTTGTCTTTATCTATACTAATATTATTAAGCTGAAGAGTTTGTTTGTTTGTTTGAACGCGCTAATCTCAGGAACTACTGGTCCGATTTGAAAAAATCTTTCAGTGTTAGATAGCCCACTTATCGAGGAAGGCTATAGGCTATATATCATCACGCTTAAGCCAATAGGAGCGGAGCAGTCATGAAAAATGTGACACAAACGAAGTTGTGCGGGCAGCTAGTAGTCACATAATAATACGTGATAAATACCAAAAACTCCAGGATACCGAGACTTACTTAACTTTTCTCTCCTCAGTCTTTTCAGGCTTCGTACGCTGTGCCCTGTCGCCCATGCGGGTCCCGGTGAGTTTCCCCGACAAGGACAATACCTCGCCGGTCGCCTCATCACGACCACGACGCTCAATAAGCCTCACATCCGCTTGCAAGACCAAATTTGAGTTCTACGGCAAAATATCACGCAAAACGTTTGAGCATCCTTTAAAGGTACCATTATATTCATATTATGGGGGTAAATCACTATTATACGAGTAAGGATGAGTAAATTAGCGGGTAAACTTGGTTTCAGAAAAGATACCGTGCTAAAATTTCACAATAACAAGCAATAATCTAACCAAAATAATGCGTATCAATACATTAATTATACTTACAGCTTTGTATTCATATTGCAACTGTCTCGCAGCCGCATCAGCCATGTCGAATTATTTATTATACACACAATTCACTATTATTTAATCACTGTAGATCGTTTTATATCGTTAAATTCTAAAAGATAACACGACAATACAAAACTTGCGAGGTTATGCCGCCGTCGCCATGTTTGTTTGACATAGATTAAAAATCGTTTAAAAAAAATTGAGCTAGGTCTGAGTATCAGGCTTTTGAAACGCACTGTTGAAACGAGTTTTCATAGTAACTCAACTGAAGCCTGACTAAATTAATTCTTGAAAGTTGGTAGTCATTTATATTTTTTACAAACTAAATTCGACATCATTTTTCAATTAAATAAGCATTTAAATGATCATATTGACCTGAGAGTTATGATCATATTTTCAGAAGCCTTCAAAAACGCCATTACATCATTAGAACAAGGTAAGAAAACTGCTTGTTAGTAAATACTACCTACGTAATATATATAAGTAATAATAATAACGTACACTATCTGTATTACGTAGCGGTCGTTAACCCGGGTTGATGACCGCGAAAAACAATACCTACTTCGTTCGTAAAATAATGCGCTGACACTTATTATTTTAGTTCTGTTGTTATTAACCGACAAACTGAGTACTTTTTCCCAACTATATTGGGGTCGGCTCCCAGGCAACCCGGATTTAGCTGAATACCAGTATTTTACATTCCAGTTTCCGTGGGAATATGGGTAATAATATAGCCGATGTATAGCTTCCCAACAGTGAAAGAATTTTTGAAATCGGTCAAGAAGTTTCGTAGCCTATTCAATGCAAACAAACTCACAAACAAACAAAAAGCAATCAAATCTTTCCTCTTTATAATATTAGTGTAGATGAAGCGGCTGCCTACCAGACCTCCACAACCAAAGAGAAGCTTATATTGTCTTTGTCCACAACCCATCATCATCAACTGGGTAAAATAGAAACCGCTAGTTTACAAAAACGGAAAAAAATCATGTCTGTTGTAAGGGAGCTCCACTTAAATGTTTGTTTTATTTTAATCTAATTATTAATTTTTAAAGTGAATATATAACTAAAAATATTCTGTGAATATTTCAAGCGTCAACCTGTTATCATTATCAATATCGAACAAAAACGAGCAAAACAATCACGGTTGTTGTATGCGAGCAACCTTAAATATTTATTTTATTCTGTTTTTTAGTATTTCTGGTTATAGCGGCAACAAAAGAAATACCTACATCATCTGTGAAAATGGTGACGCACAGACAGACAGACGGACGGACGGACAGCGAAGTCTTAATAAAAGGGTCGCATTTTACCCTTTGGTTACCAGAACACTAAAAAGCAGAAAAAACACTTGAAAAACATTTTTTTTGGGGCAGTCGCGTAAAAGTAGAAATAAATAAAATAACCCTCCTTCGGAGACAGTCGTGTCAAAAGGTAAATGGAATGGTTTCGTACAAAGCACGTGGCTGGCCGCCCACAAATACCGCCCACAGGTAAACAGACGGCTGTGAAGGTCGTTCGTGGCCATTAGAAGCAAGCGACCCCGCACAAATCGTTGTGGATTAATGGAATACTTTGGAGGACATACAGGAGTCAGTGTGAATGGACCTGTTATTATTGATGACTCATCAGGATTATGAAAAAAAAAACCCAATTTGTAAGAAAAAACAATTGCGAATTTAATTGAAATTGTAAGTAAACTTAAACCACAGTGCATTGAGATAATAGTTTAGCTGTGGGTACCGGTAAACACAGACGGCGATTGAGATAATAAAGTTACACAACAAAAAAAAACACGTAGACCTACATGAGTAGGTAGGTACTTATAAGACGTAAGTAGAATGCTTAATTCGAATTGGTCGTTCCGTATCGATAAAGATTCAACAATAAACTTGTACTCTCATTATAATAAACTCAAACAGTATAATAAGTAGGTACCTATCTCCATATTTCTATCGAAACTTAAAACAACAAAATGGAATCCTAGAACAAATAAATCCCGCCCCGACGACGAGAAAATGGAGAAAGTTTTTTTTAGAATGAAAGCTAAATGTCAAGCTCATGCTTTAATGTTTACAAAACACAGGTCACGTGATGTAATCATTGACATGCGCTCGAGCACAAAACGCGAAACGCGACGCGACGCGGCATCGACATCAGCCGGCTTGGAATTATTTTGTTTGTACAAGTTGCCAGCACTGCTGAGTCCTATTCGTCCTCTTTCATTACGTTTCCTTCTCTTTCCGTGAATCTCTGACTCTCTAGTTTCGTACACCGTATCTTCTATTAAAAGATTTGAGCACAAAGCCCTTTCCTTGAATTTTGCATTTATATTGCTTTCTTGAATATAGTTTTTGAAAATTAGCCGATTTGATGTATATAGGCGCTTAGTTCGGTTTGTTAGACCGATGGTAGACCAAAACAAGACTTTCCGACAAGTTCGACTTTTTATTGACAGCTTCATCTTATTTCCGGAAAGACCATCATAGCAAAAAACAGCCTAATTCCGCACCAGCCCTAATTTATTGATCCCTAAAGAGAGACGGTAAAATTCTATACTGCAAAGTATGAGTGAGAAGGCAATACAGTGTGAATGTGGTAGTGATGTGCGTGAATCATACTTATATCTACAAAATAAGGTTCACTTCTGTCACGGAGGCACATAAACAAACAGCACCGAGTTAAATGTGACGCAAAAATGGCGGCACCGTCAAACGGTAGTGGTAATCTAGTGGAAGAATTTGAAGAATCTTTTCAGGTAAGCCCTATTTATTCATAACAAATCAGTTTTCACGAAAATTTCGATATTATTGAATTTCATTCATAACCTCAACAAAATAGTTTTATTCACAAACGTCAAATTACGATGTGGTTCTACCAACCTAGCAAAACCAATCTCATCGTGGCCCGGTGTTGCTATTTAATAGAAGCTTCGTATGGTGAATAAAATCTCTCTCCAAGAAATGTCGAACAACTTTCGTGTGTACGTGACCCATATTTGCTTATGAAGCTTCGACTAACCCGCGACTGTCGTGAAGGGATTTGGTTGCAAGCGCATCTTGCTCGATCAAGTCGGCCATTTTACTGATAATGTTTTCACATCATTACGAAAAGTTCATCGCGTGTTTATTAATTCAATTAGCGGACTGAGACCTGTAAACTATTATGTTGTGTCGCGAAATTCATAAATAAAAAACGTGTACAATTTGTGAACGATGGTGTAATAGTGACTGAAGTGTGATGAAACTTTGTTGATTGATTTTGGGTGTTTGTGATCATTAAAAGGACAATGTCTGTGGCTGGGGATGAAGCTAATATGTCTTCAAACGGGATGTCAATACAGGTATTCCGCCCTACATGGGAGGAATTCAAGGATTTCAATAAGTACATACAGTACATGGAATCGAAGGGAGCTCATAAGGCTGGCCTTGCGAAAGTGATTCCTCCACCGGAATGGGTTCCTCGGAAGTCTGGTTACGATCTGGAGCAGCTGAACGTGACGATCCCATCGCCTATATGCCAGGTAGTGACTGGCAAGCAAGGTTTGTTTCAGCAAATAAATATTCAAAAGAAATCAATGACGGTGAAACAGTTCGCTGTCATGGCTAACTCCGCAAAGTATTGCACCCCACGACACACGGGTTTCGACGATTTGGAACGTAAATACTGGAAAAATGTCACTTACGTAGCACCTATCTATGGGGCTGATGTGAATGGTAGCATAACAGACCCTGATGTTAAAGAATGGAACATAAACAGCTTAGGCACCATCCTCGACTTTGTAAATTCAGACTATGGCATTGAAATTGACGGAGTTAACACCGCTTACCTATACTTCGGAATGTGGAAGACTACCTTCGCTTGGCATACAGAAGACATGGACCTCTACTCCATAAACTACCTCCATTTTGGTGACCCTAAAACTTGGTATTCAATCCCACCGGAACATGGCAAAAGATTTGAACGAATTGCCTCCGGTTTTTTCCCCACCTCAGCGAAAACTTGCCAAGCCTTTCTCAGACATAAGATGACATTAATATCTCCTCAAATCCTAAAACAATATTCAGTTCCTGTAAATAAAATCACTCAAGAGGCCGGTGAGATTATGATTACTTTCCCATATGGTTATCATGCTGGTTTCAACCACGGCTTCAACTGTGCCGAGTCCACTAACTTTGCTGCCCCACGGTGGGTTGAATATGGTAAGCGTGCTACTCAATGTACCTGCAGTAATGATATGGTTAAGATATCAATGGATACTTTTGTGAAACGGTTCCAACCTGACCGCTATGAGCTTTGGTTGAAGGGACAGGATATTGGTTGCCACCCTGAACAACCAGAAAAGATGGTTCCAGCTCCTCATCCCTCAGGCCAAGACATTTTATGCAATAAGAACAATACAGAGCTACCGGAATCGTTTATAGTGGCCGAGGAAGAAGGACTTAAGAAAAAGAAGCGGCATCCGTTACATTTGAAGAGAGCGATGGCTAGTAAGAGCATTTCTGAAGGAGCTATTGCTGTGTCTATACTCGGTCATGACGTCATGGATGACGATGAGATGACAATGGCTGAGGGTGACCTTGACATGATGACATCAATGAAGAGGCCAAACCTGCCATTACAACCAGACGAGACCCAGCTCGATGCTCTTGAAGATATCTGGCTGAAAGGAGATGAAATGGAACCATCAGAAGCACAGCTACCTGACGTAGGATATATAGATTCTGACAAAGATTCTGACTATGGAGCGCCAAAGAACAAGAAAAATTCTAAAACACGTAAAAAGCGTAAGGATAGCATAAAGAAGGAAGTAAAAGTAAAGAAGGAAATTAAAGAAGAAGATGCCAAACCTAAAGAGGGAGACGAAGAAAATGGAACAGAGAAAGAGAAGGAAGCGGGAGATAAGAAGAAGACACCTGTGCAGAGGAAAGGTAAAAAAGGTACGTCAAAGAAATTGTCAGACGAGCAACTTGAAACGATGGCGGCTTTAGTCTCGAATTGGGAATCTCCTCCTCATGTTGAGGAAGAGATACCGATCAGCAAACCAGCGCCAGTGACTGATGATCCTCTGACCACAGCAACCGGTAGCCTGACTACTACTATGATAGAAACCCAGCAAACCCCAGCTGCCACGCCCGCCGCGAAAAAGGAAACTAAGAAGCGGAAATCTCCAAAAGCAGAAGGAGGAAAAGTCGAAAAGCCTAAGAAAGAAAGAAAAAAGAGGGAACCTAAACCTAAGGACCCCAATGCACCTGTTAAAGAGAAGAAACCACGAAAACCTAGGACGCCTAAGAAGATGACTTACGAGTATAATTCGCCAGTCGAACCGATAATGGCGAAGCCAGTTCAGTCGTACCGACCTGCGGCTGCGACGGCTACCAAGCCTGGCTTGACCTACCAATTCGCTGACATAGCTATACCATCTTCAACACTAACATCAACTTCTACATATACGCATACATCAACCCTATCACCAAAAATTGAGCGGAGACCCAGTCCTCCACGACCACCTAAAACTTACTCCGCAATACTTCTAGACCCGAGTTTAAGAGTACCTAAAGTAATACCGCCGATTAATAAGAACCCAAGTGCATTCGAAGGCGAGTTTCATAAGTTCATGTCCAATCACAACAAAGCAACTTCGCCTCGGAAACCAAAGATGGTTCATGTACCTCGGACAACGGCGCCGAAAGTGTCACCTACGGCGCCAGAAGTATCGCCTACGGCGCAAAAAGTGTCGCCAACGGCGCAAAAAGTGGTCGTTGAAAGCGTTGAGCAGGCGCCAACGCCGCAAACACAGCATCAGCAAAGGGACTGGTCGATGCCTGTAGGGCAGTACAACGATTCTATATTCCTCAACTCACCTCTAGATTATAGGACCTACCCTGGCGCTGAGAGGCTCCAACCTCCCGTAGACAGGAACCAATGGAGGCCTGAGTATTACCACCAGCAGCCCATGCACAATGCCTCCGTGCCACCATCTTCTGTATACCCTCAAATGTCAAATAATTACTATAGGAGTCCTTATCAGTCTCCGTGGTATGGTTATCAGAAATGAGCAGTATTTATAGTAGCTAGTTTGTAGGCAATGTCCACGATTGTGTCTCAGTTGTGCAATGTTTTGAAGTCTAGTTTTTTGTTAAACGTTCATAGTACTTAAGAGAGTAAATTTGTAGTCATATTGACTACTGATTCATTCGCATATAACAACACTTTAGTTTGTGTGAATTCTATACGGTTTACGTAAAAATCTTGGCTTATTCGTCAACCAATTTCTTTGAAAATGTATTGTTGAATCTTGCAAGTTTTTAGTACCTACATATGTATGCCTTAAAATAATACCAAGATTGTTATCATCAACATTGAAGAAATGCAGATCCAATTCACATATTTATATATAACTATGTATAAGTAATATCCATTTCTCATATACAATGTTGAATTGCAAGATAATAGGAGAATATATTTATGATATAGATTAATAAATTAATAGAAATAAATATTAGTAAATACCTAGCTAATGAAAGGCAGCAATAACATATTAGATTTCTAAACAATGCATCGTGAGACTTCGCAAATGAATCGTAAGTTCTACTTTTGATAAGCTATAGAAAATGGGAATATTTTAATAATATATCTTAACAATCATCATCGTCATCATCAACAGCCTGTTGCAGTCCACTGCTGGACATAGGCCTCTCCAATTGCACGCCACTTAGATCTATTTTCGGCTTCTCGCAACCAGTTTCTGCCAGCCGTCCTGCGCAAATCGTCACTCCACCGTGCCTGAACTTCTTAAGAATAAGTTGAGTAAAGCTTGGTCGCAAACTCTACTACTGAGCAGGACGGTTCAATTCCCGGGCTGGGCAAGTGTTGGGACTTCTTATCTGGCATTTTACAGAAGCATCTTGGGGTCCTCAGGATGATGTGATGACCCGGTTGTCCCAAGTGTGTCGAAAAGGTTCGCCCACGGACTTGGAACAGCTGGCGAAAAAGTGGTGTGCTATTGGTATCTCTGCCTAACATACTAATTTCGTGGCAGAGTGATGTGCGTTGTCTTTGTTTTGGTTAGAGGCCATTCAAGTATTACGGAAGCATTTAGGGGGGCAGGGGGTCTTTGATTTGCTTATTTTTGATGGCGTGGGGGATGAGGGGGATTTGGGTACTGATTACGTTAAGACTTGATTTTGATTTGAAGACAACATGGCGCGGTCTTATCCGCTGAGCTATCATCGAAATCAAAACGTTTATTTAAATTAGGTCATTAATTGGCACTTTAGAACGACGTCATTGCCCTAATGGTGAATCAGTATTAAGCTAATTACTCTATCATTACTGCTAATTTCTTATCTGTCCTATGTATGCTTAGATCTTCAAAACTAAGCAACGATTTTTGATGCAATTTTTTTAATAGTTAGGGTGGTTTATTAGTATAATACATGCATATTATAGCAGAGAAAACATTAGTATCACATTGCACCCGTGCGAAGCCGGGGCGGGTGGCTAGTAAACTATAAATTCCTTATTTCTAGACTTGTTAACTTCTGCAAATGAACCGACGAGGAATCTAGAACAGATTCAAAAATACTTATACACCTAAATGTTTACATAAGGATGAGATAAGAGCTTTGCTTACTTTTGTAGGCGAGGGGGAGGGGGTGGTCAAAAATTACAAAAAATTCTGCGTACGTAATACTTGAACGGCCCTTTTGTAATCAGAAGCCCGAAGACATCAAGTTTGTTCAATAGATATTGTGTTACTGAAGCAACTGACATGGGCGTACCCAGCTTTTGGCCTAGGGATTAGATTTTTTAGGTCAGATTGTTCGCGGCTGTTTTTTCATACACTCTACACAAAAACACCTACATGAAACGTTAGGTATATGTAGTGTGTAGGGTAAAACGCCGCGAATGATCCTGCTTTATAGGTAGTTAAATAAGTAAAAGTAAATTTGACATTTTATTTAATTAAATTGTTTAATTCGGTATTTTTTTTACGGAAATTGTTTTGTGTATTTTGCCAATGTCTATTGTGCGGTTTGTTCAAAAGTTAGCACATATGTAGGTCCCGTTTTCCCTTTGATTAGTGATTAGGCGAGTTCTTACATTTGCTGCGAGATTTCCAGGAGGGCAGCTGCCCTCCCCTGCCCCCCCTCCCCATGGGATGGGTATGCCCATGGCAACTGAGTTTCGGATGTCAGACAAAAAGTCGATCCGTATAAAATTCTGGTATTCACTTGTGTTATTCCTTCTAAAAAACTATCCAAAGTAGAACTTCCGATGTCGCCTTAGAATAATTTATTTATCTTACAAGTTAAACACAATATAGAGTGGAGTAAGCAGTAATAATTGTAAATTTTATTAACCATTTATGACGACTGATTAAAGCGATTCATTTTAAGATCATCGATGAGGTTTTTTTTTTTTTAAGTTTGTAAAGTACTTTGTAGTGTTTCGTGCTCACATACGTCCAATCTACACCTGATTACTTAGCCATACCTTAGAACTAGTTTGCACTGTGTTAAGAAATCGCGCGATGTCTGTTACTTGTGCAAAAATACTGTAGTTGATACACTCATTGTTGCTGAAATTTGAGACACTCACAAACAAGATTTGTTGCTCGAAAATCGCGTGATTTCTTATTCTCTTGCAGACTCTAGTTCAATTATAATTTATATACCTTACCTATACCGCATTCACAATAAGATTAGACGGAACAAAATTGTTTACAGTCCGTTCGACCGATTTTTACTTCTATTCCGTACGCATAAGGATGGCATTAATAAAAGCAAAAACGTGATTATAATAGGTACCAACTGTTTACTGCAGCTACCATGTGTCATGCCACCAACGCAATACAAGTCAAAATCGGTTGAACGGACTGTAAAAAAAAGATGTATTTCAATGTCTAATCTTATCGTGAATGGGGTATAGACACGATTGAAGCAAAAATGTACATAGCATACCGACTCTTATATCGATGATGTTAATGCACATATTTCTATCTAAATGAAAACATACAATTTTCGCTTCGTTTCCGCGTGATGTGGTTTGATCCTTACCTTATTTGGGTGTAATATTTGAACGTATGTAAGTCCTCTAGATATAGTCGGGCGGGTTATGTGTCAAATGGGAATATCTACTTATGTATTAATTGCTAAAAGATGTTACGTAAAGTATTAGAAGATAATAAAATTGTGACACGAGTTACTTAGGATATTTCGGCTTGCCCAATATTGTCTAATGTCTAGCCAGAACCTTCAGAATTCGGGCAAAATTGAATGATTTTGCTCATGATATTAGGCACAAATGTTGTACCCCTTTCTCTATTGTCCTTTAAATTACAATTTGACATGTAACCTGCTTATTACAGCTTTATTTTAGACATAATTAAAATATAAGATTTTTAATTTCATCATTAAGAATTACGGAGTGAATTATTTGGTTCTTATAAATTGCTTCCGAAAACGGATAATTATCGAGAGAAGTCCTTTAGTTTGGACGTTACCTGAAAAAGCCTAATATAAATTAACGCTTAATTGTGTTTGTTTTAAATTGTTTGAAATAAATACCTCGGGAATGTTTTCGGTCGACCGATTTTCGCTGTTATCGTATAGCAATAAGATTGAAATTAGTCGATCGAGAACTTTCAGGTCTAATAGGATAAATTATGTTTTGTCTAAGAAATATTGAATTTCATGTTTGTCTAGCGCATATCCGACTCAACTTTTGATTGAAAAAAATAAAACTGAAGACATAAAATTTGATCCCACTGAATATGAGAAAAATAGGTCTAGATTGGTTGTATCAAAAGTATACAAAACTTGCGCTAGACAAATGAGCCATTAATTTAAAAAAATACTATTAATATAATGTTCTGTATACATTGTGACATTGTGTACTCAAGATATTGTGAAATGGAGATAGTAAACGTAGCGTTTGGCGGTATAAAAATGGCCGTTATTACGTACAATTAAATATTTAAAACATTGTAGAACGCTGAGGCAACGTGATCCGTGTTTTCAGGATCCATACTATACCGAACGCCAGATAAATCTATACTAATATTATAAAGCTGAAGAGTTTGTTTGTTTGTTTGTTTGAACGCGCTAATCTCAGGAACTACTGGTCCGATTTGAAAAAATCTTTCAGTGTTAGATAGCCCATTTATCGAGGAAGGCTATAGGCTATATTTTATCCCCATATTCCCACGGGAACGGGAACTACGCGGGTGAAACCGCGAGGCGCTGCTAGTGTGCAATAAAGGTCATTGCCCTTTCCTTGATATCTCTTCGTAGGAACATAGACAAAAAAAATGAATCGTTTTCCATTACTAGTAAATATAAAGGATTACGATGGATGTCGATTCAATATAGCATTAATTCATTATTTCTGTTTTAAGAATTAAGATTGTCAATAAATGTAGGTGGGTCAATGACCGCACCTCAAGATAGACGGTGAACAGTGACCGTACTACGAAGTGCCAATTCTATCATGATTCAGTTTGAGGGAAAGGGATAGAGCTATTCGTCTTGTGTAACTCCGTCTCTCTCTGACACAGGAATCATGATGGATTTAAGACATAGTAGGGCTGCAGTTACCATCACATAGAGGTCAGCAGTGTACTGTTTTTGCGATTGGAAAATTTGTATAACGACCACTGAAATGATCCGTTATGTTTAATTTGGATCAACGGCTCAATAAACATTCTTCCGAATGCCGCACCAACGTGAAGCGATTACTAACAGGCCTTTTAAATTATTTATTGCAATTGAAACTGTTCTCATCAATCAAAGCAAATCTTGAGCTCACAATTTACCATTGGTCAGAAAACGTGAGATATAGTATAAAAAGATAGTCATAGATTCTAAAGTATATTTCGTTCATTTGCTACAAGGTCCGCATATCTCAAAATTGATATTTGTTTTAGTAACACAGTTGTGTTGGACAAATTGCGTCCCGTTTACTATAAAAATGTCATTTCTCTAAGATAAGAGAGAGAGCAGATTTTCACACAGAAATGACTATTTTACAGTAAACGGAACGTAACATATCTGTTCATTTTGGGATACTGTCTATTTTAGTAAATTTTAGGCTATCCTTAAGTTAGTTGGGTCAGCCAAATACTGCTGCTTTCTTTAAACAATAGGGAAACAAAATTTAATTCTATTTAGTCCATCAGTTAGACTATCGATAAATATTGGTCAATATTTCTTTGTTTTATCAAATCTATAATCATTGACAAAGACAAAAGCATCAAAGATCAGGAGTGGGGGCTTGTGACGTCACGTCGTGGTAAAAATTGTAGCACGTAGTGACGTCACACGAGTTTGCAACGCACCGTATCGTGTTCGTTTTTTGTTTACGTGAAAAAAGATTGTATATATTTTTTGGAAATCTATCTGACGGACTATTAAATTAGATTTTTTTAGTCAACTACCCTATTAGGAAAACAAAATCAACAATTTTGAGATATCTGTCGTATCTTGTAGCGAATTTACGAATTGAACTCGTGGTTACTGTCAGAAGGAATTTTTTGATGTTTCGCTCATTTTGTGAAGAGTGAATGTAAGTTGAGTGTCCTTTGATCTGTATTTTACGCGAAAAACCTTCTTATTTGTAACAGAATTAAGGGCGCATATTCCGAACGGCATTTCATACAAATTTTCAAGTCGTAATTTTCCGAAATGACTAAACCGATTTTAATGAAACTTTACACACGTAAGCAGAATACATAGGTCTAAAAAGTAAATTGAAAACATTTTCGATAAATAGTGTTACAGTTAAATTATACCCATTTAAAATGTTCCATACAAACATAAATTTCCAGTTATTTTTATTAAAATAAGACATTTCGAAATAACGCTACGCTTTAACTAACTTTTTAGACCTATGTAACCTGCTTATATGTCTGAAGTTTCACTAAAATCGGTTCAGTCATTTCGGAAAATAACGACTTGAAAATTTGTATGAAATGTCGTTCGGAATATGCGCCCTTTACTATTTTTTCCCAAGTACATGGGGCTTCCACATAACTGAAATACAAGTTGTGAATTCTATGTAAGCTGAATAAATTAATAAATATATTTATTTACGAGTCAATGGCAATATGAACCTTAGTACCTACTGAATTTTTAAGAGCGAGCCACCATAAGATTACCAAAAATACGAGTTATCACAAGTATATGTTAATTGTAGATTTTATTTGATAGCGTATAATTTAAAATGCTGTTTTAAAAATGAAGTTCTTTCAATTAAAATAATGATGCGTATTCTGTATTTTATTTTTGGTCCCTAATACACATAATCAGCCTTTCAACGTTCCTCGTTAACTGCTAGGTCACAGGCCTCCTCTCTAGGAGAGGGAATGGGCCGTTATCCACCACGCGGACCCAGTGCGGGTTGCTGAATGTCACATGTCTTCGAATTTTTGGTTCTAGGACATGCCGGTTTGCTCACGATGTTTTCCTTCACCGTTTTGAGAGCAGTGGTGATGAAATTAATTGCACAAAGTAATCCGCCTGGCTGGGTTTGAACTCCCGACCTACGATTCGTAAGTCGGGGCCGCACTGCACTCTACATAAACAAATTTTACATGAAAATTATATTTTTATACAAATTTATTTCAAAACTAGCATCGCCCTGCGGTTTCACCCGCGTAGTTCCCATTCCCGTGGGAATATGGGGATATAATATAGCCTATGTTCACCGGAGATAGTGTAGCTTCCCAACAGTGAAAGAATTTTCAAATCGGTCAAGTAGTTTTGGAGCCTATTCAATGCAAACAAAAAAACAGACAGAATGAGCGAGCTGAATGGTGCCGATACACGCGTCATGTTCGTGATCGGGCGCCGTCGGTTGAGACTGGTCATTCTTAACTGCCACTGCATTATTTCAATCTTTGTTTTGAATTCTTTTATAGTTTCCTTTTCATTGTCCTCACATGTAGAAGAAACAAGGATGATGTAGCCAAGATTTTTGTTATATAGAAGATTACTTAGGTATTAGTACACCTAGACTACCTACAGTACTATTTTCCTTTTCTCTTTAAAATCCATCCAAAGGTTGTCTTGAAAAGATCGCTTTTAGCGATAAGGCCGCCCATTGTGTCACCCTATGTAATGTTTTCTTCATCCATATTTTCTGTAACTTATATGGTGTACATAATAAAGAGTATTGTATTCAGGGGCGTAGCTACCGCCGTATCAGCCGTATCAATTATACGGGGCCCCCAGGCTACAGGGGCCCCGAATGTGTGTCTGCAAAAATTCCTAAAATGTTATCCATAATACTTTATAGGTTATTAACATTTTTTAATATAACTGCTGTGTGTTGTGCAAACATTTAGTTTAAAAATCACAATACATACACCGAATTAATAATATACAATTCAGATAAGTTAAAAAAAACTAAAGTTATTTGTTTCAAAATCAATATTGTTTTTTTTTTAATTCAATTGGAGCATTTTTTGTTTCTTTTGTAAAAAACTTTATACTGTTGGGGGGCCCCTCAACACATTTTGATACAGGGCCCGTCAAGGGCAAGCTACGCCACTGATTGTATTCTATTCTATTACTTAAAAGAGTGTCCGTGGAGTTTCTTGCACGTTCTTCTCCATAGTGATCTACGCTTTTGGACGTGCAAATAGCTTCATGCTTTTTTTACTGAGCGACCTTGACAATTCAAAAGTGCCTGTAAATGGTATATTTGAAATTAATGCTTTGAATCTTGAATGGACAAAGTTTAGCTTGCAGCCGACGCGGAATAGGCGCTCGTTCCGAAGTTAAATGGAAGTCGAGAGACTAATAACAAAAGCCCATGTGTATCAAACGATGTTTTTCAATACACTCGAAAAACTTACATTTACTGAACACAATCCATCCTTTTCATTACAATATGGATAAAATGGGGAACCAGATCGCCTCCCAAAAATGTTAGTAGGCATGTTTGTACTTAATTATAAACTATCAGCGCCCCGCGGTTTCACCCGCGTTGTTCCCGTTCCCGTGCCAATACGGGGATAAAATATGCCTATGACATGAGTAACACTAGGTCTGAGGTTCCTGGTGTTACAATACCTATCTGTGTACTAAAATTCATCAAAATTGGTTCATCGAATTAAACACGAAAGCGTAAATTTACCTCCGCATTAATACATTTGATATTTTAGGATAGTTAAGACGTCCTATCTTATCATTACTTCCCGTTCCCGTGGCAATACGGGGATAAAATGACCCAAAGCACATTGCGCCGCGGTAGGCGGGGCTTATCGATTGCGCCGCTCACGTGTTTAGTTACACGGCCTATTCGTTACATGGTAATTTAAACCCAAATACTTGGGAAATAAGGTCAATTTTTAACTGTGCATCGTATTAGCAATAATGTTGTTGGTGTGGTTCGGCGAATCAGCGACGAGGTTTCAATGTGTGAGTTTGTTTGGATTTTTGGGTCATGATTCGCGCTCAGATCCCTTGAAGTAATGCTTCCATGTTTTATTTGCGTTCATCAGATAGATTTCCAAAAATATTGGACACGTATTTTTTCACATACTTAAACAAAAAACGAAGACGATACAGTGCGTTGAAAACTCGTGTAACGACACTACGTGCTACAATTTTTAGCACGGCGTGACGTCACAAGCCCCCACCTGATCTTTGATGCTTTATATCTTCGTCAACTTTTATAGATAGATCTGAAAAAGCAAAAATAAAAAAAATAAAATCTTACCGACGGACTTAAATAGAACCATATTATGTTTTTACTCAGAAAACATCCCTGTTGTATGAAAAAAAGTCTTTAGTTATTGTCACCAGACGGCGCTTATTCAGTTTCAATACAAATTGTCGTTTACGCTAAACGCGATCGAGAACATTAAAAACTCGTACGCCACTGTATGTAGGGTTGAGGAATTTGTCGGGTTGCGGAATTTGTTTGAAAGAGTTACCGCAGCCCTGGAACGCAAAGGGCACAGGAAGGATCACGGGTGGGTTTTAGTCAGTAAAAGTCTGACACTCCCTACCGCTCCACCCAGGGCGGGAGGGGTCATTTGATGATTTCCCATCCAAAAAAAGGCCACTGTATGTAGGATAGATTATTATCCAAAGAGTGTTTACAGGCATGTCTGAACGTGCTGACGAAGCAAGAAGCGTCTCCATGCGTCGAGAAGGAAGAAGTGAAAGTGGAAGTGGAACGGTTCATCGACCTGGCCCGACAGATGGAAGCATTCTTCTTGCAGAAGAGGTTTGTAGCTTTGAAAGTGGTTGCGGAATTTGTTCGAAAGAGTTACCGCGGCCCTGGAACGCAAAGGGCACAAGAAGGAGCACGGTTGGGTTTTAGCCAGTAAAAGTCTGACACTCCCTACCGCTCCACCCAGGGCGGGAGGGGTCATTTAATGATTTCCCATCCATAAAAAAAAGCTTTGAAAGTGTACTTGGCAATCCTCCGCATAGCTCTGTAGAAAAGGGAAGGTCCTCCGACAGCACGGTTGTTGTATCTGGGCCGTTGTACATGCTCTAATCGCGCGGAAAACTCTGATAGCGCGATGCAGGATTTCGTTGGTAGTTCGCTGCGGGCGGGATAGATGGCGTTGTGTTTAGTTTTGTTGCCGAACGAATTTCGCTTCGTTTGTTTTTCTTGGTGACAGAATGATGGTTATAAAAGTTAGGGCAAGCTTGAATGAAATTTTGATTTGTTTAAAATGAAGATAAAGATATATTTATTTGTAAACATGTGTAACATTGTACATATAAATGCAAATGTGGATGTAAAAGTGTCTGTGAGTTTCAACATGTTTTGCCACCATTGGCGTACAAAATTAATTTTAACCACTTGAAATATAAAACAATTAAGAAAGAGAGAAAAAAAAAACATAACAAAATTTACATATAACAACAATAGATTAAAAACTATCATTTAAAAAATCTTTAACACAATAGTAACATTTTTCAGTAAGTAACTTCTTAAGTTCTCTCTTGAATAAAATTGGCTGGTTTATATTTTTAATAACCTCTGGAATTTTATTATGTACATATATTCGTGGTGCCATACTAAACACGCTTTTATGAAGGAGTGCTGTTTTCGCAGAGTGAGGCTGTAAGAAGTTCTTATATTTAGAACGTCTATTTCTAGTGACATTGTCTGACAAAAGAGGAAACCAGTGAGGATTGTTTCTAACAAATAATAATAATAAATAAATATCTTGGGACAACTCGCACACGGCTATCTGATCCCAAGCTAAGCAGAGCTTGTGTTATGGTAACCAGACAACTGATATACATACTTATCTTCTATCTATACTTATAATAAATCTGTAGAGAGGTCAATTCTGTACAAGGAATATATTTTCAAAATAACTATCAGGGGGTGATTAGTGATCGATACTGGTGCCAAAAATGCAATCAGTAAAATTTTTGTCTGTCTGTCTGTCTGTCTGTCTGTCTGTCTGTCTGTCTGTCTGTATGTTCTTTATAGAAACAAAAACTACTCGACCGATTTTAACGAAACTTGGTGCAATTATTCTTCATACTCCTGGGCAGGTTATAGTATACTTTTCATCACGCTACAATCAATAGGAGCAGAGCAGTGAAGGAAAATGTTGGGAAAACGGAAGAATTTACTCCATTTTTTAAGCTTCCGTCGCGTGTGTAGCCTTAATGGTTAAAGTTACATAGAAATCATGTACTACGGAAATGTTCTACATAAAATTATCTAAAAAATATCCCGAAACAGCATGTCTATCTTTTGTCAATTTTAAACCGATCGGGCTGAGAGTTTCAAAATCGGGGGTAAAGTAACTATTCCACGCGGACGAAGTCGCTGGCAGAAGCTTGTATAATTTATAAATACATACATATTATAGATAAATCACACCACAAATAAATTGTTACATTTTGATCCGAGGAGGTTCTGGCTAAATAATAACAGCTGCTCGTGTCGAACTTTGCCGATGTCGACCATAACTTACCAAGCTTCCCAGCTGTCATGCATTCAGATGATCACACACCCGTCTTGTCACAGGCTACCGTCAGCCCGCCAGGGTCAGTGCCTGCCAGGGTTGCGGAATTTGTTTGAAAGAGTCACCGCAACCCTGGAACGCAAAAGGCGTTAGAAGGAACACAGATGTAGATAGTAGACCGTGATCAAGAAGGCGGTTCCCCCAGGGCGAGGCCTTCCCATTGCACTGCGGTTAGGTTGACCCCTGCGATTATCCCTAATGTGGATAACTCGGATGTGTAATTTTTGGTAGTGGGTACGCGCCGTCCCCTCCAAAAATATTATTGTGGCCGAATTTGTTCGAAAGAGTCACCTCGACCCTGGAACGCAAAGGGCGTTAGAAGGAACACAGATGGGTTTTTGTCAATAAAAGTCTGACACTCCTTTCCGCTCCGCTCAGAGCGGATCAAGTCATTTGATGATTTCCCATCTTGTTTTTGGCATTTTCGTAGTTAGTCGTTTAGTAAAAATTGTTCATAATAATTAAAATTAAAGTATACCTACTGCCTATTAGCAGCGCCCCGCAGTTTCCGCGTAGTTCCTGTTCCCGTGGGACTACAGGAGTAACATATAGTCTATGTTACTCGCTCATAATGTAGCTTTACATTGGCGAACAAACGGTTAAAATCGGTCCAGTAGTTCCGAAGCTTACTCGGTACAAACAAACAAAATAACCTTTCGTCTTTATTGTAGTACTAGCTTTTGCTCGCTTCAATATAGATTCACAAAAAAAGCCTATAAACGTTTTCAGGGCTTCATCTACCTCCATACTAATGCTCATCAAAATCGGTTCAGCGTTTTAGGCATGAAAGCGTAACAAACAAACTTACCTACTTTAAAACCAGTTTGAAAGTTATGGTTATCGTCACCGCATACAATACCTTAGTTATTATTTATCTTCTAGGTTCCTTCTATCAGCGATGCGCCCAGAATTATTGGTAAAAGAAGACAACAATGAACTCAAATGTGAACTACAGAGGAAAGAAGAGTTACTAAGAAGACATTACGACAAGATCAGCCAATGGCAGAACTTGCTGGCAGATTTACAGGTTTGTCTGGATTTTTGGAATATTCTGGGTGAGGGTATACTGTGATCTTAACGGTATAGATGGTTGTATGAGTCCATATAATATTATTTTTTATTTACCTGTAGCTCAATCCGGTTTTACTTTATTGACTTACGGCCGAAACCAATAACCTATCTATCACATACTGGAGATAGAAAAACAAATGAAACAACAGAAAAATCAAGAAAATTTATATAGGTTTTCTGTTGTTTCATTTGTTTTGCTATCTCCAGTATGTGATAGATCGGTTATTGGGTTCGGCCGTAAATCTACTATTTACTATATTGTTGCGCGCCACAATTAAGCAGGGAATAGCTGTATTAGTTACCAGTAGCGCCATCTACTATCGAATAGCAGAACTAGTGAAGTCAAGAACCTTCGAGACTTTTCTATGAAAGAACATTCTAGAATTCTCGTCAGTCGCGACCTATATGTACGCGAACTTTCTAGATCTTTCTACGATGGAAGGTTCGGAACTACCCGGCGCCCTATATAAGGCTGGCAGGTGTACCGACCGAGTCAGTATTGGATTTGCGATACTAGTGATTACAGCGAGAGCGATCTTCAACATAAAAAAAAGTATTCAGCAGGTTTCATCTCTTATCTTTGAAACTGAACTGTGAGAGTTGTCGTTTTCCAACCTGAGTATCAGTCAGTATTTTACATGGGGCGACTGCCTATATGACTTCCACAGCCCAGAAACTGGGTCACACGGCAATTCCCCAATCTTGGGAAAGGACTGCGTATTCAACGAACTAACACTAGGTATTTTGACCGCTTAAATCGGGAACAAGGTGCCAACCCTATTGTGGGCTATGTGTGAATACATTCCTTTTGTTTTCTGACCGTAGAATATTTCTGCCCAGGGCCACACGGTGTACAATAAGTGCCAGCAACAGAACACGCAGGCGCCCCAGGCGGTGCAACAGACGCCCGCGCCGCAACACGTCGTGCAACAGAGTGTGCAGGTATGTTGCAAGGGATTTTAAACTGACGATCTGCGTAGGGCCACACTGTGTACACTAGTACACTAAGTGCCAGCAATAGCACGCGCAGGTGCACGCGTTGCAACACGTAGTGCAACAGAGTGTGCAGGTATGTTGCAAGGGATTTTAAACTGACGGTCTGCGTAGGGCCATACTGTGTACAATAAATGCCAGCAACAGAACACGCAGGCGCACGCGCTGCAACATGTAGTGCAACAGAGTGTGAGGTATGTTGCAAGGGATTTTAAACTGACGGTCTGCTTAGGGCCACACAGTATACAATAGGTGCCAGCAACAGAACACCAGGCGCTCCAGGCGGTGCAACAGGCGCCCGCGCCGCAACACGTCGTGCAACAGAGTGTGCAGGTATGTTGCAAGGGACTTTAATTGAACTGACGATCTGCGTAGGGCCATACGGTGTATAATAGGTGCCAGCAACAGAACACGCAGGCGCACGCGCTGCAACAAGTGCAACAGAGTGTGCAGGTATGTTGCAAGGGATTTTATACTGACGGTCTGTGTAGGGCCATACGGTGTACAATAAATGCCAGCAACAGAACACACAGGCGCACGCGCTGCAACATGTAGTGCAGCAGAGTGTGAGGTATGTTGCAAGGGATTTTAAACTGACGGTCTGCGCAGGGCCACACGGTGTGCAACAGGCGCCGCAACATGTAGTGCAACAGAGGTATGTTGCAAGGGTTTGAAACGGATTGGTAGTGTTTTATAGTTTTGTAACCCTGCAGTGGTCGCGTGGATTACAATGGGTATTCTACTGTTGCAAAATTAAGTCTTCCCAAAAAACTACTCATAATCAGCTTTTTAATGTTTCCACTGCTGGGACTCAGGCCTCCTCTCTAGGAGAGGGAATGGGCCGTAATCCACCACGCGGGCCCAGTGCGGGTTGGTGAATGTCACATGTCTTCGAATTTTTGGTGCTAGGGCATGCCGGTTTCTTAACGATGTTTTCCTTCACCGTTTTGAGAGCAGGGGTGATGAAATTAATTACACAAACTAATGCGCCTGGCTGGGTTTTGAACCCGCGACCTGCAATTCGAAAGTCAGGGCCGTTACCACTCGACAACCACTGCTCACTCCCAAAAACTAATCAATTTCGGACTACTAGCCGTATGGTGATGCGGCAACGATACTTGGTGGACACATGCATACAAAACGGAAATAGTTTGTATGTTCAGTAAAGGCCCGTATTCCAAAACGAAAACTCCAATTCAATTCGAACTCCATTCCAACATGAGCAAAAAACGCCAATGAAAGCTTATCTAATAGGATATTTAACTAAAAAAATATAATTAGTCGTCTGACAGATTTCCAAAAAATATTGGACACGTATTTTTTCTTTTATCACGTAAACAAAAAATGAAGACTAGGGAACGTGCAAGGTGACAACTACGCCATCTAGTGTTACAAACCTGAAACTTTTACGTTGTATTTATTTGACCTGTGCTGCCACCTATACTTCCTGCACCCTCCGTTTAGGGGAACGTGCACGAAGTAGACTGTGCCATCTAGCGTTTCAAATTTGAAACTTATAAGTAAAATATACTTGACATTGACGCGTTTGTGCTACCACCTATAACTTCTGCACGTTCCTTATACAGAGCGTAGAAAACTAGCCTGACGTCACTCCACCACCAGCCCCCTCTCTTCATCTTTGATGCGCTTTGTCTTTATATTTTGAAATGAAGAAAAATACGTTTCCAATATTTTTTGAAAATCCAACGGACGGACTTAATAGAATTATGATTTTTTATAACTAGTAAAATACACAATTGATTTTATAACTTAAAGTTTCCGTGCTCGAGAGATGAGTTTTAGCTGAGCAAGCGCGTTTACGCATTCGCTTGCTCTTCGCTCGAGCACGGAAACTTTCAGTTTATGACAAGCTGTATTGACTTTTTAATGTTCCGATGAAGTTAGAGATAAAAGTAAAAAAAAGTCGAAATTCAAAACGTTTATTTCAATTAGGCCATTAACGGCTTTTGAACGTCATCAATGAAATTTATCATAATTAATGACTCTAGCGTCCATTCGCAAAGGTAGATTCTTATGGAGAAGAACGGACAAGAAACTCCATAGTTACTCTTTTCAAATAAATGTTTTACAATATTTGGTAATAAAAAAAATACTTCATATATGTGAGGACGATGCACCAAGTATACTAGTTATAGAACAAAGTATTACCAGCAGAGGTAAACTTCTAAATATCTCATGCTCATGGTACTCACATATTTACAAATATTTAAATATTAAACAGAAACAAAAGTACAAGACACAAAAAAATGCATTCATAAATTTAATCCACACATAAATCAACCAGTTTGATTTTGTCTACACCCTTGATTGCCCTATGGAGCCAGACCAGCATGTTTCCAAGCATTCTTATCCTGAATGTAATATAAACGATAACGTTTTAAAATATAGGTGGCACGGTTAGCGTAGTAGTGGTTGAGCGATTGGCTGCTGCGCCGCGTGTCGCGGGTTCGATTCCCGCATGGAACAAATATTTGTACGGCCTACAGATAGTTGTTCCGGGTCTGGCTGTTTGTGTATGTGGGTTTGTATGTTTGTAAACGCACCCACGACACAGGAAAAATTCCTAATAACGTTTTATAAAAAGAATATATACAGGGTATATATATATACAGGGGATATATACATTTATTTTCAGATAACTCATCAAAATTGCTGCAAGGAACAGCTGATTTTTGTTTTCGCGATATCAGGTTTGGTCCCACAGTAAAAGTTGTTCATAATGATGAGTACAATGACCCCTTAAGAGGTTGTTGGTGTTTTACAAATAACTCTGTATAAAAAAAGAGTATAAGGATTAGAATTCCTTGCCTGATTATGTGTGTTCCTGATAGCTACAAACTCTTTTAATTTTTCCCATTTTCGCCAAGAAAAGAGACAGTTTTGAGATGTATTCATGAAGCCTCTATGGCTTCATGAATACATCTCAAAACTGTCTGCTTTTAGGAAAAAGTAATTAATTTATGCGTAGCTATCATGTCGTTCCTCGGAAACAATCGGCAGCCCGTTTACTACGATAAGAATAATATTTACACTCTCGAAACGAAACAGTTTGTAAATATGTGTGAACTCTATAAATATGGCAACTTCACACGTTCAGTTTCGATAGTAACTGTGAATTTGGAAACGTGTATCTATACTTAATATTATAAAGAGGTAACGTTTGTGAGTTTGTGATGTTGTAAGGGTAATCTAAAAACTACTGAACCGATTTTCAAAATTATTTCACCAATAGAAAGCTACGTTATTGTGTGGAGTGTCATAGGCTTTATTTTATCTCCGTATTGCCACGGGAGCGGGAACAACGCGAGTGAAATCGCATGGCGCTGCTAGTTCTTTGTATAGTCTTAACAATCTTATTAAATGTAAAGTAAGTAAGTAAAGTATTAAATGTATTAATGCGGAGGTAAATTTACGCTTTCGTGCCTAAATTGATGAACCGATTTTGATGAAATTTGGTACACAGATAGGTATTGTAACACTGGGAACCTCAGGCCTAGTGTTACTTATTATCCTAATGAATAAAACACAGATTAGGGATGTAACTTCGTACTTAATAATAATAACTACGTACTTCGTACTTAATGTTCGTTATTAATAATACTTTTATTTTATTTTTCTTTGTTTAATGTGCGAGTCCTAAATAAATATTTTTCTTTCTTTACTTATTTACGGCATCTGCCTTACAAGAGCGCTACTACATGACTGTCATATAAAACAAAGCATATTTTCCGTATTCATAATTCAAAATACTCTTTATTCTTTTGCCAGACGCTTCCAAAGTTGTATCGACAAACTTGTCTGCCGGTGACCTGCAGCCAAGGAGGTTACCATCATCACGATATAGAGAGCGGTTTTAGTCTACTATTTGAAATATCTTTTTGAAATATCTTGGGACAACTCACACACCGTCACACACGGCTACCTGATCCCAAGCTAAGCAGAGCTTGTGTTATGGTAACCAGACAACTGATATACATACTTATATAATTTATAAATACATACATATTATAGATAAATCACACCCAGACACAGAACAAACAATCATGCTCATCACACAAAGTTTGTCCTGGGTGGGAATCGAACCCACGACCTCCGGCTTAGCAGTCAGGGCCGCTAACCACTAGACCAACAGGCCCGTCACTATAACCAAAAGCGAAGCGCGAAGCGAATATGGTGTTCCACGCGCGCCTCAAAGAGCTGTCAGCAACGAAGATGGGGCCCCATAGAGTCAGTGCCTGCTAGGGTTGTGGAATTTGTTCGAAAGAGTCACCGCGGCCCTGGAACGCAAAGGGCACTTATTTTTTCTGGATTGGAAATCATCAAATGAATTCTCCCGCTCTGGGCGGAACGGAAGAGAGTGTCAGAATCTTACTGACTAAAACCCACCCGTGATCCTTCTAGTGCCCGCCGCGTTCCAGGGCCGCGGTGACTCTTTCGAACAAATTCTGGAACCCTAGCAGGCACTGATCCTATGGGGCCCCGTCTGCTAGGACAGACGGATAGCGGAGGCTTAGTTATGAGGGTTCCCCTTGGCGTTTGGATACGGAACCGTAAAACTTATTTTTTATTCAACAAATATAAAAATAACTCCCATATTTATATTACATCCTGACTGTAAAACATTCCAGGCGCAACAGATGGCGGCAGCAGCCGCCGCGCAACAAGCGGCGTTGCAGCAACAAGCAGCGTTGCAGCAACAGCAGGTACCGCGTCCCCCGCACCCGCCCGCATACCCCGCAACCGTGCAACGTCGGTAGTTGCATTACACGTTACGCGTTACAACGTTGTGAACGCTGAATCTTAAATAATGGACTTGAAAATTGGTGGTTTAATAGTTGTCTGGTGATTTGCAAAGTCGTCCTGTTAATTATTAGGATGATAGTAAATTTGATAAGTAGAAATAAGTGTAAATTGGTGTTGAGACAACTTTCTAAAAGTTAGTCTCTCTGAATTAATGATGCGTGGTTTTGGAGGTCCTCGGATATATTCTGAACAGTGTTATACTGGGTCAGTACTAAGATCTGATATTTCAATGGCCATCTGACGAATAAAAGAAAACACGTTTTTATCGGTACACTGAAAAATAAAAAGAATGGCGGTTTGATTTTAAATTTATATTTATTATAAATAAAACAATTCTATTGATCAAACATAGCATATCGAATTAAAAAAACCAGTTAAATAAACCTCGAAAACCATGCATAAGAAGAATTGTAAGTTTAATACATAAATATCAGTGAAAGCAAATAATACATGGAAGCATTAGGTACTTCAAGGTACCTAAGCGCGAATCGTGACCCAAAAATCCAAACAAACTCACACATCGAAACCTCGTCGCTGATTCGCCGAACCACACCAACAACATTATTGCTAATACGATGCACAGTTAAAAATTAACCTTATTTCCCAAGTATTTGGGTTTAAATTACCATGTAACGAATAGGCCGTGTAACTAAACACGTGAGCGGCGCAATCGGTAAGCCCCGCCTACCGCGGCGCAATATGCTTTGGGTCAATTTTTTGAGTTAGGAATGCTTCCATGTTTTATTTGCGTTCACTGATAAATATATTGATTTTTAAACTTATCCAAACTACTTAAAATAATTATTTAAGCATTCAGTTTTCTTTTGTTCAGTATGTAGTTAGTCTGCAACTTAATTTTAGTTTTGCAAAAATATAATTTTGATTTTCTTATTATTTTTTGTTTTATTTGTTTTTTTTTTACCTTTCCACACCGCTTTAGAGTTTTTTGACGTGGCAGCACTTGCAAGGTACGTAGATTTTTGTTTTATTATTTTTTTAATGGGCTTTTGCACATATTTATCAGTATCAGCAGCCCTACCATGACGTCTTAAATCCATCATGATTCCTGTGTCAGAGAGAGATGGAGTCACACAAGACGAATAGCACTATCCCTTTCCCTCACACTGAATCATGATAGCATTGGCACTTCGTAGTACGGCCACAGTGCCCAGAAATCAGCATCTGGGCCGAACAATCATTTGTTCGTGTACACACAACTCAAGCGAGTTTTCCACGCACTGTATTGGCTTCATTTTTTGTTACAAACAAGTTGTTGCAGTTGATACTTAGTACGTCCTGTGAAAGGGTCAAAAACCTGCTTCAAGGCAGTCGCGATGTGAGTGGTCGCGAGGCTTTGTGCTCCATTGTGTGCAACAGCAATAAATAAGCGCATATATTCGGATCCGTCATCCATTGGTTTGCGCGTAATATGCTCAAAATCGTCGTGCGTGCGCCTGCTCAAAAAGTAATAGCAAACGAACGCCTGAATTATAAATGCATGTAGTGTTACTACAGGCGCTTCGCTTCTTGACTTCACCTCGGCCGTTTGGTTTGCACTGGTTTGCACGTAATTAACGCCATGGACGTAATATACGCAATGTTTTCTGGCGTGCGCCTGATCAAAAAGTGATAGCAAATGCATGTCCGAATTAAAAATGCATGTAGTGTTACCACAGGCGCTCTGCTTCTTGACGACACCTCGGCCGTAATTCTTTATTTTTCATGTAATATACGCAATGTCGTCAAGCGTGCGCCTACTCAAAAAGTGATAGCAAACGCACGCCCGAATTATAAATGCATGTCCTGTTACTACAGGCGCTCCGTTTCTTCACGACACCTCGGCCGTCATTCATCGGTTTGTACGTAATATGCACTATGCCGTCTGATGTGCGCCTGCACGAAAAAGGATAGCAAGCGCACGCATAAATGCAATTCGTGTTACTACAGGCGCTCTACTTGACGATACCTCTGCCGTCATTCATTGGCAAGCATAATTATGCGCAATGTCGTCATGCGTGCGCCTGCTTAAAAAGTGCTAGCAAATGCATGTCCGAATTATAAATGCATGTAGCGTTACTATAGGCGCTTCGCGTCTTCACGACACCTCAGCCCGGTGATGTCTCTTTAGTTACCTGGAATAGAGAGTGAAACTTCTAATCTTAGACAAAGTATCCATGTTTTATATCTTTGGTCTCGTGGTCAGACACTGCTAGCCTTGCTGCCGCTGCCGAGCTTGTGCCCTGAATCAATTACCAGGTCAGGCAAAAAGTGTGATTGGGTTTTTCTCAGTGGTAGCACCATGCTTCGAAGTTAGCTTTGTGAATCAGAATGCACGTAATGCCAGTTGTCCTAAGCCTGATCGCTCCGGTCGTGTTGAATTATCGTCCTAACTTTGAGAGGGATGGAAGAGGGACTGTATCTGTATTGACGCAAATACTTATGCACTGAATGACAAGTTTCCGTTAAGATTAGTTGCCGTAGCCTAAATTCGGTCTGGGGGACTATTATTATTATCTATGTTACTATAAAATAACTGACTTATAACTGATACAGATGCAGAATAGCCTGGCCCAGGGCATGTTCCTAGCGGGCGGGAGGGGGGCGTACGCCGGCACCCCGCTTCAAGGACCCTTGGCCTACCTTGAGAAGACTGCCACAAATATAGGTAACAAGACGCTCCATAATAAACATTTCTTAAACACCGCGACAGCTCACTCTGCAGAGGCTATTTTGACGCGGAGGAATCAGCCGTTCACGTCGTCCTGGAACGTTGAAGTCCCTCCACAAAGCCAGTGAAGCCCCCAGGAAGCCAGTTTCCTTTTGGATGGAACTGGCTATGTGAGCCAGGATACCTACGCACGACGGACCGAATGGGTGTCAGCCCATATTCCAAAATTAAAACTCCAAATCCAACAATAGCACGAAAACTTCAATGAAAGCTTGTCTAATGAGTTTTACGCATATGCGAGTTTTAGCTGAGCAAGCGCATTTACGCATTTTGTTTACTTAGTACGCATGAGTTTTATCTTTGTCATCTCTCTGAAATGAATCCCTATAAGGAACGTGCAGGAAGTATAGGTGGCAGCACAGGTCAAATATTTATAACGTAAAAGTTTCAGATTTGCAACACTAGATGGCATAGTCTACGCCGTGCACGTTCCCTATTCCCATTGGTTACAGCATCACGCGTGAACGGCTTGACCAATTTTGCTAATTCTTTGTATTTGTTGTTGTCAGAAAAAGGTCTTCCTATGAAAGAAAATTTTGAATAAATAAAACATCCAAGCGTAGTCGGGACGGGCCGCTAGTTTTTTTTAGATTTGATAAAGCAAAAAGGTGTCCAATACTTTTTGATAATGTAACTGTAAGTATGGGCAAAATATGATCTTATTATTTAGTTAGTTTATCCAGGAAACATAACCAACTCAGTTTGTTAACACAAACTAGACTGCTTATGACAATCTGGAACCGTGTGATTGAGTACTTTTGATATTGTCTGATGGAATGCTCTGAATGTTTCAGACATGGTGGGTCTGGGCGATGGAAGAAGGTGACGCGGCCGCGGGAGGGGCAGGGGTAGAGGCCGCGGCAGAGGCCGAGGTACGTACACAGATAATTAATCGAGAATATTCCATCTTCAAGGGGAGCAGTGGTGGCCAAGTGGTAACGGCCCCGACTTACGAATTGTAGATCGCGGGTTCAAAACCCAGCCAGGCGCATTACTTTGTGTAATTAATTTCATCACCACTGCTCTCAAAACGGCGAAGGAAAACATCGTGAGGAAACCGGCATGTCCTAGAACCAAAAATTCGAAGACATGTGACATTCAGCAACCCGCACTGGGCCCGCGTGCTGGATTACGGTCCATTACCTCTCCTAGAGAGGAGGCCTGTGTCCCAGCAGCGGGAACGTTAAAAGGCTGATTATGTAAAGTGCTGTCTCTACGCCTAGTTTGATTTTGACCCTAAGGTCGACTGGTAGAAAATGCCTAAGGCATTAAGTCGCCTTTGTACAGTTCTTTTTCTAGTGGATAAAATTTTAATAAAGAAAACCACTGTCTCCTTATCTTCCAGGTCGTGGAGCATCCCCTGAGTATGGAGGCAGCATGACTCCCCCATAGCGCGCCCCCCTCCCGGCGGCGTACGCGTCACACACACAAGCAAGCAACCACACAAACAAGAAGTCAAACAAACGCACACACGCAAACATCTTATGGTATTCTTATCGTTGGCACGTTGGATGATTCGTCTCTATTACATTTCATGGCTTACGAGTATCGTAGAACCTAATCATCCATGCGGGCTTGCCCTAAATACCCTAAAACTCTGTCAAGTCATAATAGCCTTTTAACGTTCCCACTGCTGGGACACAGGCCTCCTCTCTAGGAGAGGGAATGGGCCGTAATCCAGCACACGGGCCCAGTGCGGGTTGCTGAATGTCACATGTCTTTGAATGTTTATGACATGCCGGTTTCCTCACGATGTTTTCCTTCACCGTTTTGAGAGCAGTGGTATACGACAATTAGCGAAGATCTGTATGCGCATTATTAATTTGGGAATACTGTACCTACTTTATTTATATACACAAGAGGTCATATCACAGCTATTTTACTATTCACTTTTAAATCTTCGATACTCTTACATGAGACTCGGTATTTTATAAAACAGCGACCGTTCGCAAACGGACGGCGTTGCTATAAAGACGAATCATTCAATCTGCCTGCTACATTAACGCAAGGTGTTATTTGTCGATGTATTTTATTCTATGCCCTTTCTTTCAATGGAGTGTCAGTGATTGACTATTGGAAAGTCATAGTGACACTTTTATATTAGTAGATTACCAAACTTGTAAAAATCAACCATTATCAAATCAACGATAGACCATTCTGATACTATTGTAATAGCAAACTTGGGGCCCTGGAACGAAAATTAAAGTGACAAATTGGTGTGATTGGCTTAAAGAATTATGAACAGCCAATGGCATCACTAGATTTGCTTCTAATTTCTGACTTGTCCATAATATTGTTCCAGAAACATGCTCTTCATTTGCGTAACACAAAACATATATTTTAAAACAATAAAAAAAATCTCTAGATCCATTGCTTCCTCTGCCCACCAAACACACAATGAGTATTCAAAGTAAAAGATTTATTTGCAGATAAATATGGTTTTAAAAAGTTCTGACACGTTCTTATAAAGAGGAAAGATTTGATTGTTTGTTTGCATTGAATAGGTTCCGAAACCACTGAATCGATTTGATAAATTCTTTCACTGTTGGGAAGCTACACTATCCCCGGGTAACAGAGGCTATATTTTATCCCTGTATTTCCACGGGAACGGGAACAAGTCGGGTGAAACCGCGGGGTACTGCTTGTAAAATTAATAATGTAATTTTATTTTTATCTTTGTTCATATATTAACGATACCTATCGATAATTTTTATGAATTGTTAATTTGTTTTTAAAGTTCTTCAGTAAAATACATAGTGTTAACTAATCAGAACAGATACAAATAACACCTTGTTAATAATATTAGATAGCAAATATTATCTATAAAAATGTATAATCTGAAAAACAGTATTCGTATAATAAGGCAATATCTAATACAAAAATAACAGCTCCCATATTTAAAAACAAATCTGACGTTTTAATCAATGCTCAGTTTCCTTGCGTAATCGAATCAGGAATCATGATATCCGCAAGATAACCAATTTTACAGATATAGCCCGAACGATCGACGAACTAAAGTGGCAGCAGCCCCCCTAGCCAAGTTGATAATCTGAAATCGTTAACGCTAGTCGAAAACGAATCAAATATATGGGAATGAAATCGTCTCAACGTTAAGTCACGTGGTTAGAACAAACGAATAGACAATTCGTAGCTAACTTCACATCGTTCAAAATGATAGAATGATTTTTTATCGTTTCTAGAATGTTCATCGCTACATACTTTGTTAAAATGTTTAAACTTAATGGTTAAAGAATTTAAAATTTAACCTGTTTGACGTTTGTATGAACGCTCGCCATAGACTAAACAATAAGTCGTTTTCCTAAAGACATAGTAGAACGAGCGGCCGACTCAGGCGCGTCAACATGGCTACCAACTTATCGTTTTCTACAGTTGCTGACACCGAGGCGTTACCGATTGGAGAACGGAATTCGAGACGAAACGTTTGTAACTTGGCTAAGGGGGCAGGCTTTATTTCTAAAGCATTAATTAAATGTCAAGATATTTACAAATACGGGGGTCGAATTTAGAAATATAAAACGTATAACAGAATCCACGCAATTCTTGTTAAGGGGTCATTGTACTCATCGTTATGAACAACAACTATTACCATGCGATTATCATTGAAATCGCAAAAATAACGTAGGAAATACTTGGTTCTATAACTAGTATACTTTTGGCGCATCGTCCTCACATATATAATTTTTTTGTGTACCAAATATTGTAAAACTTTTATTTGAAAAGCGTAACTATAGGGAACGTGCAGAAACTATAGGTGGCAGCACAGACGCGTCAATGTCAAGTATATTTCACTTATAAGTTTCAAATTTGCAACGCTAGATGGCACAGTCTACTTCGTGCACGTTCCCTTAAACGGAGGGTGCAGGAAGTATAGGTGGCAGCACAGGTCAAATACTTACAACGTAACGCAACACTAAATGGCATAGTATAAAAATCCGTCAACCATTGTGTCACCCTATGTAATGTTTTCTTCATCTATATTTTCTGTTACTTATATAGTGTACATAATAAAGAGTATTCTATTCTAAAGATCGTCAGTCAAAATTGTTCATAATGACGAGTACAATGACCCCTTTTGAGGGATTGCATTTTCAAAAATGTATATTCAGAAAACATAACAAGTTGTATTTTCGACAAATCATATATTATGGTCAATGATTATATTGATGAATGTTTTAAATTCCATTGATGTCGAGTGTTGAATGAGTTTCAACACATAAATCAAATATCATCTGTAAAATAATTTAGTGCAATTTACAACCGAATAATCAAATGCCACTATGCCTTTTTTCTGGATGGGAAATCATCAAATGGCTTCTCTCGCTCTGGGCGGAGCGGAAGGGAGTGTCAGACTCTTACTGACTAAAACCCACCCGTGATCCTTCTAGTGCCCGCCGCGTTCCAGGGCTAGGTGACTCTTCCGAACAAATTCCGCAACCCCAGCAGAACACCACTATGCCTCACATTGCAGTCCCATTGGAGCTTGTCATAAATTAAAGTTTTCGTGCTCGAGAGATAAGTTTTAGCTGAGCAAGCGCGTTTACGCATTTGCTTGCTCATCTCTCGAGCTCGGAAACATGTATTTGACAAGCTTTCATTGACGTTTTCACGTTCATGTTTGTTTGGAGTTTTCGTTTTGAAATATAGACCTTAGACGTAAGTATGTAATAGCAAATTTTGATGCAACGGGCAACAGGGCTGTAGATAGAGGCGAATTTGAGATAGGCAACATTGGCTTTTGATTGCGCGCCGACCGGTGAGACAAGCGCACGCGTCAGTCAACCGCTCTGTGTACATCGCAATGTTATTAATTTTGTTTCTACCCACTTTTCGAAATTGTGAATTATGAGTGAACTTAGTAAAAGTCGAACGAGTTTGATAATGAGTGACGGAAATATTTCGCAGACGATGGAAAACGACGATGGGATGTTAAACATTACGAGAAACAGTTTGGGAATTGAGGTTTGCCGAAGTAAAAGATTAAGAAACGAGAGTGAAGAGTTAGAAGATGATGATGGTTTTGTGACGGTTAACAGAAGACCGAAACGTCTCTTACGCAGTTATTCTAAAAGCAGTGATACTAGAAATCAGTCGCTAAAAGATAATACATCACTAGAAAATCGATTTGAAGTCTGCATCACTTCTAAGAATCCTTTGCCAAAACAAATAGCGATGGCCAAATTACTTCGAAGGTTTGATATGCAAAACATTGAGAGAATAAAATATAAAAGTACCTACAAAGCTCTGATTTTATTTGGTTCTAAAGAAAATGCTGATCAATTGATAGATTGCAAAGAAATAACAGATTTGGGACTTAATTGCCAAATGACTTTTGAATCAAACTTAGCTTACGGAATAGTTAAACAAATGGACTTGGAAATTGATATACAAGAATTGGAAGAGAACATAAAATGTGACACTCCGATCATATCTGTAAGACGCCTAAAACGATTAAGTAACGAAGGAGTATGGGTTGAAAGTGAGACAGTCAGGCTATGTTTTAAGAGTGACACCTTACCACCGTACGTTTTCGGGTACGGTACTAGGTTTAAGGTCGAACCTTATACTTTCCCAGTGACACAGTGCTCAGGATGTTGGAAGTTTGGGCATAACAAGAAGTTCTGTCCTACTAATAAAATACAATGCCCAAAATGCGGTAATAACCATATAAATTGTGAGACAAAACAATATAGGTGTTTGAACTGTAAAGGCCCCCATATGTCTTTAGATAAAATGTGTCCTGTATTTAAAAAAGAAAAAGAAATCCGCCAATTAATGAGTAAATATAATCATACTTATCGAAAAGCTTTACTAATGTATGACGAGTTATTTAAGGAAAAAGAACAAATAATTGACGATGGAAATATGCAACAAGAGTGGCGCAATTCTCAGCCTCAAACAAGAAGTTATAGAGATGTATTAGTTGATATACCTACCTGTCAAAATCATCAAGATGTAGATACCACATCAGAGGGGTCAACCAGTGTGATATTAAACAATCAAAATAATAAACCGCATAAAATAAATATTAAAAGACGCAAAAAGCAGAAGAAGTCAAATGTGAATAACGATGATAGTTTACTAGTAGAAGAACGTTTGCAACTAGAAGAAAACCAAGAGGAGAATCAGCACGCAGAAAACAGCCAGGAAAGAAGAAATAGAAACACTGATCGGCCATTTAATTTCCATAGAATGTTACAACAAATTAAGGAAATAATTATGTCCGATGCGGGTTTTGAGGATAAACTTAAGGAGACATGTGAAATGTTATTTAAAACGATTTGTAAGTATGTGATGTCAATGATAAAAAATTTTGATTTTATAAAAAATATAATATCGAACTTAAGTAATGGATAGTTCCCTAAAAGATTTTACAGTTAACATACTTCAGTGGAATTCTCAGAGCATTCGGCCTAAATTAATTGAATTCGAAGCCATATTATCCAAGGAGCAAATTCATATAGCTATTCTTAGTGAAACCTGGTTAGAAGAAGATTGTAATTTCAGATTATCAGGATACAATATCTATAGAAGGGACAGACTAGATGCATATGGGGGTGTTTCTATTATTACACATAAGTCAATAAAAACTGAGTTGTGTTGCATTAGTTTACAAAATACAGGTATAGAACTTGTGTGTATTAAAATCCTGAACTGTAAAAACCTTAAAAATATTTTGTCTGTCTACTGTCCTTCTTCAATCAGAACCACACAGTCTGATTGGGATGAACTATTTTCAAAATTTACATACCAAACATTAATTGCTGGTGATTTTAATGGGCATCACCCTAATTGGTCCTGTAAAACTGACACTAGGGGAAATCAAATTATGGACGCAGCCTTGGAGTATGGATTTGTTCCAATTAATAATGGTGATGTGACTAGGGTTAGATATGTTAACAGTTATCTACAACAAACCTCTCCAGATATTACCTTTTCTTCTTCAGATATCGCAATTAATTTCATGTGGTCAGTATTGAGTGAAAGTTTGGGCAGCGACCATTTAATGATAAAAATTAAATTAAATTATAAAGATACATTACACTATTTTAGGAGGCGAAACTTTAAAAAAGCTAATTGGATAAATTACCGTAAAGATATAGATCAATTAATGAGCAATTTAAGTAATTCATTTTATAATAACCAAGACATGTATGATAATTTGATCTCCATTATTAACAAATCTGCAGAAGCTAATATTCCATTTATAAAAAATTGTAGTGATCCGCAACGAAACTTTATACCTAAACCCTATTGGCAAACCAATCTTTCAAAACTTGTAGCGGAAAGGAGATTAGCATTATCGTGTTTTAGACGTAATCCAACTCCTGATAACCTTGCTGTGCTGGAAAGCAGGACTATAAAAGCTCAACGTGAAATAAAGAGTGCTAGGTTGAAAAATTGGCAAGGATTTTGCAGCTCTATAGATGAAAACACATCACTATCCGAGATGTGGCGTAAAATGAGATGGGTAAAAGGCTATAAACAAAACAAACACTACGTTTCTTCTTCAAAAAAGGAGGAATTATTGACCACCCTCGCCCCTGATTCAGTTCAACCACCTAAACCTAATTTTATTTCAGATAATTGTTTATTAGAAAAAGAATTTACGATTCAAGAGTTGGAAACATGTCTGAAGAAGAAGGATACAACACCTGGGGATGATGACATAACCTACACTATGATTTTTAATCTTCCTGAGGTTGGTAAAGAGTATTTACTTAAAATATACAACAATATACTCCAGTCAAGCTGCATTCCTTATCAATGGCGTAATATAAAAGTAATCCCCAGTCCAAAAGCCCGAAGTAGTTCCGATATTAAATTAAGACCCATTTCACTAATTTCATGTCTGTGTAAGTTATTCCACTTAATGTTAGGAAAACGTTTAGAATGGTTCGTTGAGCATAATAAGGTTCTGTCTCCTAGTACAGCAGGGTTTAGAAGGGGACAGTCCTGCCTGGACTCACTCACTCAATTGATCACTACCATACAAATTGGGTTCACTAAAAATGTCCCTACTTTGGCCTGCTTTATTGACATTTCGAACGCTTACAACAATGTTCTAATTGATAAGGTCGTGGAATCACTTGATAAGTTAAATGTTGGCAATAAAATATGTAACTATTTTTGGGAATTTCTAATAGAAAGACATCTAATAATTAAGGGAGATTTGGAGAAGGAAGGTGATATTATGAGATGGACTAACAGAGGACTTGCACAGGGTGATCCGATCGCGCCTTTTCTTTTTAATATAGTAACACTCGATATATGTAAAATCAATTTCATACAAATATGTCAATATGCCGATGATTTTGCTATGTTTATAAGTTCCAATAATTTGTCTCATAGCATTCATAGCATGCAGACTGCATTAAACTTAGTAACTTCGATTTTATCCAAGATTGGCTTAGATGTGTCAGCACAAAAATCTCAATTTTGTCTATTTAGCAGAGGAAGTAGAAGACAGCAATTAGAATTAAACGTAAATGGGGTTCCTTTAAAATCTGCAAACAATATTAAATATTTAGGTTTATGGTTAGATCAATCACTTCGATGGAGCAAACACATAAATGAAGTCTGCGAAAAAACACAAAAATTTGTAAATTTAATGCAGGTGCTAGCGGGCCCTGGTTGGGGTATACATCCAATTCATCTAAGGCGTTTATATATATCAGTTATTAGAAGTCGACTCGATTACGGTAGTTTTCTTTTTGATAGTAGTGCAAACACTAATTTATTTAAGTTAGACAAAATTCAAAATAAAATGCTAAGAATCATTGGCAGCTTCATAAAAACAACTCCCATTCACGTAATGGAAAGCGAATTGTGTCTTCCTCCGTTATTCTTAAGAAGAAAATATCTAGCTATAAAACACTGTCTTAAAGCTAAGTCATGGACCAATGGTGTGACGGTAAAGCTGCTGTCGGAGCTCGCTGATCTTTCTACCAACCGCTACTGGACGTCCAAAAAGAAGCCAGGTTTAATAATTGCGTGTAACATTACTAGCAATGAGCATATTTACTCTTCAAACCCATTAGATATGTACAAATTAAACTTTTGGTGTTCGGAATTAGACCTCAAAAATACGGTTAAAACTTTATTAAAATGTATAAATGAGCCAAAACACTTTTATAATTCAAACATTCTAAAATATAACGTTTTACAAGAAATTGGTACTGCTTATGTTGGATGGTATACATTATTTACTGATGGTTCAAAGAGCACTGAGGTAGGTGCAGCATTTTACGACCCCGTTTTAAAGTATGGAGGCTGTTTTAAGATTGTTTCACACGTATCGATAATGACAGCAGAGCTACTTGCGATCTCTAAAGCCTTATCATATGCCGTTGATTTGCAGTCTCCCAAAATTGTTATTTTTACGGACAGCAAAAGTGCCCTCCAACATTTGGCTCGTTGCGCCTCTGGCTGTAGAGGTGTACCGCTAGCCTATTCTGTTTTGAGGAAACTATATGATTTAAATAAAAATGGTAAAGAGTTGATCCTGCAGTGGGTACCGTCACACATTGGACTAAAGGGCAACGAGGAAGCAGATAAGCTAGCTAAATTAGCGTCAGTTAATGGAACAGAAATTTTTATTTTTCCTACATACTCTGAAGTTATGATGCACTATAAAAAAAGCTGCCAAGTTAATTGGATTGAACATTTTAACGATAAATCCAAATCAAAAGGTATTTGGTACAAAATATTGCAAAAAGAACCTCCTCGTATACCGTGGTTTGCTAACCAACCGATTAACCGTAAACTATTGATTACAGCTTATAGAATTCGATCCGGCCACATGCCTCTAAAGGCGTTTGCATATTTAATGAAAAAAGTAGATTCTCCTAATTGTGACTCATGCCAAAAAAGAGAGGACGTGCATCACCTTTTGGTTGAATGCGCCAGAAACCAATCTCAGCGAGAAACTATAGTTGATACTCTTAAAATTAATAAGTTAGATGTAGGAATTTTTTTAAGTTTACTATCGATACCAACCTCAAGGCAGGCCAAAATGGTGTATAATCTGTTAGTAAGTAATTAGTACGTATTTACGTAATATTTAGTATAAGGTATTCATTAAGGTGCAGTGTATTTTAGGTTAAGGTATGATGGAACTGGCGTGAACATGTGTTCAAAAGTTCCTTATTATAACAACAATAAAGAAAAAAAAAAAAAAAAAAAAAAAAAAAAATTGGCTATAAGTAAAAATTGGTTATAATTGATCTGCTCCGAAGCACGGGCACCTAAATCAATCACCACATATATGCCATCTATATACGAAGCAAAGAATTATTTCACAAACGGGTATGTACCCACAATAAAACCTTCGATGGAACTGTGGCCATTTGCGACCTTAAGTCGAGCACAATCACGGGAAAAACTGGGATTGAAAGGGAGGTACTCACGGGTCTTCTTCGCAAACGACAGTTTTCTCGTGGCGCCACTCCAATACAGTCCGCGGACGTCCCTCGTTTGTCACTTAACACTTCACTGAATTGTTGAAAGTCTTCGTAGTTGGGTTTTGGTTAGAACATTATTCATTTATAATTTATAGCCGGCAGAGGATCGCACGCGCCATTTTTTCGTTGAGTTCTTGAGAGTGAGTTGTCAAAGGATTGATATGAATGCAGAAGGAAGGAAATGAATGAATGTAGGAATGGTTTTGAATGAGGAAGTTGTGTGATTGTGCGTTAGTCAATTGAAGGTTTCTTGTATATTTTGTTTAATTTATTTTGATACTTTAACAGATAGTGATCCAATTGGAAGGTTTATATGTATAACTAGCTGACCCAGCAAACGTTGTTTTGCCAAATATAAAAAAAATGAAAAAAGATTTTCCCGCTTTTCTGCTGAAATTTTTCCTGAATTTTCTTTGCTATAAACCTCACGGAGCCCGAGACCTTTCCAACGAATGCAAAACCGTGGAAATCGGTTCGTGCGTTCTGGAGTTATAGCGTCAGGAAGGAAAACCCGACTTATTTTTATATAGTAGATAAATGCATAATATAGAAGAGATTTAGTATCTACATTGCACCCGTGCGAAGCCGGGGCGAGTCACTAGTAGGCATAAAACTGAGTGGCGTTTGAATATTCGGTCGCTTATAGAATAAGTAGACTTAAATTTAACATAGTTAAATAATCATTAATGAGCCATTCTATTTCGTCAACATTTTAAAATATAATATAAATAGTAAAATACCCAATTTTAAGATTCCTATAGAAAGTGTTATTATAACTCGATCTTGTGAGTTTGTTTATCACGCTTTTACGCCTAAACTAGTAAACCGATTTTAAAATTTCTTTCACCATTGAAAAGCTACATTATCAGCGAGTAACATAAGCTATATTTAATCCCTATATTCCCACGGGAACGAGAATAACGAGGGTAATATCGCGAGGCACTGTAGTAGTCATATGGCACAAATAAAACTTATGTCGTAGATTTAAATGCTTAAGTAGAGGTTGACAAACTCTAAAGAAGTTATATTAATTAAATTGAATTTGTAGTTCATATAAATCAATTTAGTTAAAAGTTACTGTTGTTTGTTGATTTAAAATACAAGTATAGACTAGCTAGGTAAATCATGTTTTGGTTATCAAATTAACTTCTGATATTTATAGCAGAAATATGCATCTTTTTATCACGCTCTGACATAAGTAAAGTATTATTCTGTAATTTAATAACCAGGAATGGGTAGAGGTAAAATAACTAAATTTCGAAACAGAACAGAGGCAAAATGGAGACGCCTTACGACATAATATTTTATTGGGACTAATGTTCCGGAATTTGGAACATTACTTAAGTATTAAAATTAAAACAACTATTGAATAATGAATTCATTTCCTATTTCTGTTAAAAAAAAGAGTTTGCATGACTTTCAGTAAAGATAAAAAACAGTCAACCCTTTTGTCATTGTTTACCAGTGAGTAAACAAAATATTACTTATAATTATAAATTACTTATTACTTATAATTATAAATATTTACCCAATCCTAACTACTAATATTATAAATGTGTCTGTTTGTTCAGATTTTCGATATAAGTTATAATAATAATAATAATCTTTATTAAAATCTTTTACACAATATAGTTACAGATTAATAGCCACAAGTAATCTTAAATAAAATAATTATGTTAGTATCCAATAAATAACTATGTGTTTAACTAAATTATCAATATTTCTGGACTTATGGTAAATTTATTTTAAACCTACAATTATGTATAATTAGCGACTTTCCTGAGCTAGGTTTATAAAACCTGATATAGAAAGAGATAGCAAATTTTGACTATTCTGGGGAACGAAAACATGAGACGGACCCAGAAATACGGTTTCTATCATTATTAAATCAGGTAAAGATGAATTAATAACGATGCAAAACGTATCTCTGGTTTTTTTAAGAACGTTTTCCTTGTATGAAGTCGGTTAAAAAGGAAAATGAATTCAATGAGTTAACAATATTAATATTAAATGTATTTAAGTTATGTCCCGAAACACTGAACAAATATTACGAAAAAAAAAATTGGTTTAAGGCAGTCTCCTTTTTTGTCTCTGTTCTTTTAAGATTAGATAAACCTATTAGCTCCACCTATTCTGATCACTGCTAATAACCTATTAAAACTGGGTTCCGTATTTAGCTAGGCAATCCATGTGAAATTTATAATTCTTTATAGTATATTTAACATGTAAATCTTCATCATCATCATCAAAGAACTGGTGAAGGTACATATTTTTTAAGCTTTATGTACTCGTGTGCTATTATTAAGTCCGGATTCTGAAGACTTGGCTTTTTCGTTGTCTTTGTTCAACTCAAAGTCAAAGTCAAAACGTTTATTTCAATTAGGCCATTAAACGGCATTTTTGAACGTCATCATTAAAAGTTATCATAGTTAAGTGGCTCTAGCGTCCATTCGCAAAGGTAGGTTCTTATGGAGAAGAACGGACAAGAAACTCCATACTTACTCTTTTCAAAAAAACAACTAATCACAATTACAATTAGCGTGGTGTAGTAACTGATCTTTTATATTTAATTTAACACACACTGATCCATTGTTGTTATGATAATAATAGGGTAGTTGACTAAAAAAATCTAATTAGTCCGTCAGATAGATTTCCAAAAAATATTGGACATGTATTTTTTCTTTTTTCACGTAAACAAAAAATGAAGCCGATACAGAGCGTTGAAAACTCGTGTGACGTCACTACTCGCTACAATTTTTACCGAGCCGTAACGTCACAAGCCCCCACTCCTGATCTTTGATGCTTTGTATCTTCGTCAGTTTTTATAGATTTGATAAAGGAAAAAATACGTGTCCAATATTTTTCTATAATCTAACTGACGGACTAAATATAATCATATATTTTTTACTCAGGAAACACCCCTAATGAGTACTAGGTATGTCCCTTACTAGCAAATTTATTAATTGTACCTCTGCTGTTATTACTTTGTTGTACCTATTAGTAGCATAGTACCTACTTAGTGTTATTTGGGTGCATCGTCCTCACATATTATGATCAATTGATTAATGTATACAGAATATTGTAAAACGTATATTTGAAAAAATAACTGTGGAGTTTCGTGTCCGTTCTTCTCATAAGAATCTACTTTTTCGAATGGACAACTTTTGACGTTCAAAAATGCCTCATAATGGTCTAGTTGAAATAAATGAATTGACTTTTTGTTAATAATTCAGTCAAGAAATAAGGTAAACCTTGGGAAGTCAACTTGTATTTAAACCATTATTTTAGTATTGTAAAGGTAGTCTCGATAGTCTTATAATTCCGTATTTCATAACGTTAATTCCAAATCAACTTCTTTAAAAAGCTTGTCTAAAGCTTTCATTGACGTTTTTGTGCTCATTGACGTTATAAATTGAATTTATCGTGCTCGAGAGATGAGTTATAGCTGAGCAAGCGTGTTTACACATTTGCTTGCTCATCTCTCGAGCACGGAAACTGTAGTTTATGACAAGCTTTATTAACAGATTGATGCTCCGATTTGACTTGGATTTTACGTTTTGCAAATGAAATCTTCAAAGCTAACCCTAAAATATGGCGTCACAAAATTAGTTCGCATCGCTGTCGACTGGTGTGTGCCCAAAAGACTGGCGGTATCTCTACAGCATTATGTTATTTTGTTTTATAATAAACATTGTTTTGTCACTACTGTAGCACTGATTTAAAAGCGTGTCCGTGGAGTTTCTTGCACGTGAGAAGAATGTGCAAGAAACTCCATGGGTATATGTACATACATAGAGATCTACGCTTTCAAACGTGCAATTGGCTTCATCTTTCTGACAGATTTTAATAGGTTTTATTTTTCTGTAATCGTATTTGCTGATTGAATATCAATATGTCTAGGATATCTAGTTTTCAGAATCCGGGTTTTGTGTGTAAGTAAAAATAAATATTTCTTGTAAAGTTTTAGAATAAAATTGAATTTTAGCGTTCATATATGATTGTTTTATTTTTAACCGACTGTCCGAGAAGGAGGGTAATGCTTTTTGAGAGTTTGTATATGCATTTTTGTATTAGTATCTATTTCTGTTATTAAAACGGATGGCAATAAAATTAAATAAATATAACGAGGCAAATAAAGATACGTTACTGGTAGCGAACCAAATATGGCGTAATTTTTGGGGGCAGTCAACTGACCGTGAGCTTCTATTTAGGATGCAAAAAGATGTGTCAGAGCAAAGTGGAATATAAAAACAACAGCTGTAGACCCCATTTTAAGTATTTAAAAATACTGACTCTTCCAGCATTGTACATTTTGGGAACTGCGTTGTTTATGAAAAGAAACGCACAATTATTTGAAAAATATTTTTCGACTAGAAAAACTCCATTAGGTACGTGCCCAATATGTAAATAAGCTATGTCATTTAAAATGTAAGACTACATAGATGCGAAAAAGTTTTTTTGGTATGGCACCTAAAGTGTTTACTAAAATTCCTGATGACATAAAAACATTATTATATAAGTATAAAAAAGCTCTTAGTAAATTATGAATTGACAAATGTTATTATACCGTAGACAAATATTTGAACGACCAATTAATATAATGATTTTAAATAATAAGTACTGTAACTATTTATCGACTTTGATGTTTCTGACGTTTCTCTTTTAATGTTTGTCCACTTATCGAATTTAAAATGTGTATTATCTATACTAATATTATAAAGCTGAAGAGTTTGTTTGTTTGAACGCGCTAATCTCAGGAACTACTGGTTCGAATTGAAAAATTCTTTTTGGGTTGAATAGACCATTTATCGAGGAAGGCTTTAGGCTATATATCATCACGCTTAAGCCAATAGGAGCGGAGCAGCGATAAAGAATGTTTTAAAATCGGGGATTCCACGGGGACGAAGTCGCGGGCAGCAGCTAGTTTTGTCATAATTATGACAAAACATAGCGCACCCGCTATTTATGAAAATACCTATGTTAACACCTATGTTTAACAAATACATTGATTGATTGATTAAAGCAGAAAAATAAAAACTCTGTCTTTGTCCCGATTCTTCTGCCTAAGTTGGAAAAGCTTGGTATAAGAGACACCATCCACGACATTTTCAAAGACTATCTAACAAATAGGAAACAGCGAGTCAACATAAATGAGTTCATCAGTGATGAGGAATCGGTCACCTACGGAGTACCACAAGGAAGCGTACTCGGACCCACCCTTTTCCAGCTGTATATTAATAATCTCTACCAAATCTCTCTCCCTTATACTAAAATCTTAACATACGCTGACGACAATATGATGCTATCCTTGTATGGGGTCCAAATTGGAACGCCGTTAAGGAGACCGCTGAACATTCCGGTTCTAAAATCACGCACAGGCTATCTGATAATTTACTAACTCTTAACGTCAAAAAACCCTTATTGTAAATATAGATAACTGAACACTGTGTCCCAAAATACAAGCGATAAGCTTAGTTTGGGGGCAGTGGTGGCCGAGTGGTAACGGCCCCGGCTTACGAATTGTAGTTCGCGGGTCCAAAACCAGCCAGGCGAATTACTTTGTGTAATTATAATTTCATCACCACAGCTCTCAAAACGGTGAAGGAAAAAAATTTCGAAGACATGTGACATTCACCGACCCGTACTGGGCCCGCGTGGTGGATTACGTCTCATTCCATCTCCTAGAGAGGAGGCCTGAGTCCCAGCAGTGGGAACGTTAAAAGACTGATTATGCTAAGCTCATGCTAAGCTTAGTTTGGGAACCAATATCATCAACTTCTGCGAAAACTGTACCTCTAATGTAGAAATAATAATTGTGAATGTTTAGAATTAATAATAAAGTCTTTTTATTTACTCCTTTCCGCTCCGCCCAGAGCGGAAGAAGTCATTTGATGATAGGGAACAATGACGGGGTTCGGACTAACTAAATACATATTTATAAAATGTATAAGCGTTTGCCGCGTTGAAGTATTGATCGCCAAGGCGTGACCTGCGCTGTGCAGCTAGAATTCTAGACTAGACTTGCTTTGTGCAATACCGCAGTGCGTCGCCCGCCGTCTGCCGAGCAAGACGAGTTGCTGCTCTGAGCTGCTGCCGGGGCTCCGGCCCCTGCAGGCCTGCATTATTTATCGTGTGTGAAATAAAGGTAAGTGTTTTAATTGTCCTTCTATCTGTGATAGGTAACCATTGTTTTAACTGAATTTTCAAATGACGTGACTCAGTTTTGAAGATCATAATTTGTGGTAGATTTTCGTTAGGTTTTTAAGTAAGACGTGGTTTTATTAAACTTACTTTTTAATTATAATCGTAGTAAGACTATTTGTGGCAAAGGTACAAGACAGATGGGTGGGGAGACAGTACCTGGAGGTACCACAATATTAGGTTATGGGCTCAGATAGGCAGACGCTTTATGTAAAATACTGGTATTCAGCTGGATACCGTTAAATTGGATGCCGACCCCAACATTTTTGGGTAAAGGTTCGAATGTCCAAGGGGGTCGATCGATAGAGGGGGAGGGGTAACGTGGGCGTGTATATCTGCAGCGTTCAGTGCTGCAGTGCGCCGCCATCTTGTTTTGCCATTGCTCGATAGACACAAGTATGGCGGCGGAACTATTTGTAGGGTGAAGACTATTTTAAATGCATTAGCATAAGATTCTACGCCTGTCATACGCAAGGTTTTAATCTACCTACTTATTCGTGAAGGGATTACCTGCTGTGGCTTAAAAAAGTTTCTAAATTTTAATTTATATTTTCCAGGTTTGAGGAGTGGCCTCGTCGATGGGGGTATAAGTGGCTGTATCAACATCTGCAGAGCTAACCTCACCTGTTCGTGCCTCAGTGCAGTTTTAAATTAAGGTACTGCCATGTATTCGGTTTTTTAAATTAAGGTACTGCCATGTATTCGGAGTTCCAAGGAAATTAAGTGGTGTGTGAGTTAGAGATGCTGTGAAGCAGTGTGTCGTTTCTACCAAAGCTTTTTTATAGCGTTTGAGCACTCATGTGATGGTAAGCGATGATGTGGTCGACGATGCAGCTCGCTTGTCTAGAAGTGACCTGTTCACTGTTGACTTAAAGACTCCCAGGTTGTAGTTATCAGGAAACACTCTGGCAGGGAATTCCACTCCTTAGCTGTACGCACAATACGTGTTCCCAATACGTTTTGAGCGTGTGGGTGGGATATCCTCCATGTAACGGTGGTGCATTGCCATAAGTCTTGTGGTCCGATGTTGGAACGGTCTTGGCGGTATTAAACTATGCAATTCCGTCGCACACTTCCCAAAATGCCACCGATAGAAAACCGACAGGCTAGCAACTCGGCGTCGATGCTCAAGACTTTGGAGGTTCGATTCAACGAGCCTACCAAAAGATCCTCTTGGCTCATTTATCAAGAAGATTCTAAATATATTTTTATTTAATTATTTTTAACTCTTCTGTACTGGCAATATTAAAATTAACTGCATAGAAGCTAATAATATTTGTCTGTACTTTACAGATTCCAGTAGACAAGTGTGGTCATCCATCCACGTCGGCAAGCAGCTGTCTTCAAGCTGCTACAGCTGTCAATGCGCCGCCACTCTTCATCCGCTGATCATCATGTTGGTTTTTCGAGCCACCATCAGACCCTGCACTTTAGAAGTATTTTACAAAACACATCATCCAGTATCCAAAGGTCAGTGTTTCTGTATTTTATAGTTTTATAGCTCTCGAAGCGAAGATCTGATGGTCCTGAAAGCAGTGATGGGCCAGTGGCATTAGCCTTAGTGCGAAAAAGGTAGGCACGCAAATTTTATCATCATCATTTTATCAGCCTGCAAACGTCCACTGCGGGACATAGGTCACCCCGCGCGTGTCGCCACCACAACCGATCCTGTGCGTTGCGCATCCATCGACTACCCAAGGTCTTACCAAGATCTTGGGTACCATCGGCGGACCAAGTCATCGGTCCATCTCGTGGCCGGTCCCCGTTCAACGCTCCGGTACGCGGTCGCCTCTCCAAAACTTTTCCTCCCCATCGTCCATCAGTTCTGCGAGCAATATGCCCTGCCCACTGCCACTTCAGTTCGGCGATCCTTCGGGCTATGTCGGTCTATCATCACTGCTCTCAAAATGGTAAAGGAAAGCATCGTGAGGAAACTGGCAAGTCTATTATAATATAGTTGAGACATTCAATATCCTGGACTGGCACTGGACCACGTCACACCTCATTCTTAAAGAGCGAAGACCTATGTCCAAGCTGTGTGAACATCATCTGGTTATAGTGAGATTAGTAATGATAGTGGGACTGGGAAGGTAATTTTCACCAGACTCGGTTTCCTTACATCTTATTTTACGATTGATCAGGTTTTTTTCTATACCGAACGCCTGATAAACGTGCAATAAAGGTCATTGCCCTTTCCTTGATATCTCTTCGTAGGTACATGGACAAAAAAAAAAGAATCGTTTTCCATTACTAGTAAATATAAAGGATCACGATGGATGTCGATTCAATATAGCATTAATTCATTATTTCTGTTTTAAGAATTAAGGTTGTCAATAAATGTAGGTGGGTCAATGACCGTTATTGCACATTTATCTGGCGTTCGGTATAGTAGTACTACAATCAGTTCATTTTCAACGTTACGATATATCTATACTAATATTATAAAGCTGAAGAGTTTGTTTGTTTGTTTGAACGCGCTAATCTCAGGAACTACTGGTTCGAATTGAAAAATTATTTTTGGGTTGAATAGACCATTTATCGAGGAAGGCTTTAGGTTATATATCATCACGCTTAAGCCAATAGGAGCGGAGCAGCGATAAAGAATGTTTTAAAATCGGGGACTCCACGGGGACGAAGTCGCGGGCAGCAGCTAGTTATTTATATACTAACAGACATTTCCTCTAACATTTCAGATCCCTGAACCATACGTAAAAGTCCACCGATGGGGTGCAAGTGGCTCTGGCAAGATCTACAGAGCCAAAGTCAACCTCACCTGCCCGCGGCGCACCCTGCTGGAGATACCAACGAGGCTCTGGCCCCCTTGGACTTCTCGACGCTGAAGAGATGCCATGGCGTCCTGGAGAAGCGAAATCAACATCCAGAGCACCAATGAACCCTCTCAGCATACTCGGGAACAAGGGGCAACTTATTAAATATCATTTTTGATGGCAGGCGCGGATTCAGGCGGGAGGGTTCATTGGCACTAGTCGACATTTGTCATATAATGTTCTTTGGTACTTTGAACTCTCCCTCTCTATACGCTTGGATCCGCACCTGACAGTTATTTAACTTTCATTTAAAGACTCAGTAACAGTAAGTTTATGACAGTGATGCATGTACTTACAGGTTATGAGATAGGATGTTTTCACTGCTATTATTAAATAATGAAATGATGATAACACTAGGTATTTAAGGATTACTATGGACACAATGACACAAGTGTAGGTATTAAGTATTGTAAATATATTGTAAATAGTAAAGAAAAACTTTGTTTCAATTTACTCCTGATACCCGATAAACTATCATCATCATCTGCCTAGCCTTTTCCCAACTATATTGTGGTCGGCTCCCAGTCATACCGGATTCAGCTTGTGACGAGATTGGCCGTCGGAGAGCCAATGTGACGCTGGGTCACAAGATGTGAGGTTCTCCCACCTCCCAACTCGTCTACAGTGTGTAGGATGGTAGTATTGGAATAATAAAACTTGATTTGGTGACTTGCTTGTTTATTTTTTATAGTACAGTTACATGATATTACACAGGTAAGGGTAACTATTGAAAATTATGATTTGTTCTGCTCTGCTTGAGCGATTTGGTAGGACTGAATCAAAAAATCTGCGCAGTCAATGAAAACACGGAATTCAAAATATTTTTGAAAATAGATACATTTTCTTTTTAGGTCAATAAAATTAAGGAGTTTTCAGTCATCGTGGAGGTTTAAAGTCCACGAGACTGAAAACGCAACGACATCGTTACAAGCTGAATACCAGTATTTAACGTGGAGCGGCTGCCTACCAGACCTCCACAACCCAATAACTGGGGAACACGGTACTTCGTAGCAAGACTGGTGTCATAAACTACGCTGTAGGAAATATACCTAAAGGGTCAGATATTATCAAGCGGAACTTCGCAGTTGCGATGGATATCTCAAATGTAAAGCTGATAACAGAAAAAGACTGAACTATTATTAAGAGTGTATAGGTACGCCGTATGGCATTTCATAAAAATTTTAATGAAACTTTACATACATAAGGATACATAGGTCTAAAAAGTGAATGATGAAAATGTGTGAAGTTTCATTAAAATCGGTTCTGTCATTTCGGAAAATAGTTACCTACTTGAAAATTTGTATGAAATGCCATACGTCGTACACGCTCTTAAATGGCTGCTAGCCTTGTCCCAACTACGCTGGAGTCGGCTTCCAATCCGTATGCAGCTAAGTACCATTATTTAACACTAGCTGCTGCCCGCGACTTCGTCCCCGTGGAATCCCCGATTTTAAAACATTCTTGATCGCTGCCACAGTATTACAATATTACAGTAGGGAAACGCCTTTGATGTCGCGCGATGCCGCCGCCAGTGTAGGTACTTACGCTGCCACATGCAGGTATGGAAGGGTTGTCACCAAATGGGAAATAAAACAATTGTGATTATTACTATGATGTAATCATTTATTCATATTTACATTCAAAATAAATGTGATTATTAAATCTAATACAATAATTATTTATTAAACGTGTAAACCACATGTTATATAGGTAATAAGGATGTTTCCTGAGTAAAAAATATCTGATTATGTTTAGTCCGTCAGTAAGATTATAGAAAAATATTCTTCACGTATTTTTTCCATTAATAAATCTATAAAAACTGACGAAGATAAAAAGCATCAAAGATCAGGAGTGGGGGATTGTTACGTCACGGCTAGGTAAAAATTGTAGCGAGTAGTGACGTCACACGAGTTTTCAACGCACTGTATCGTCTTCGTTTTTTTCTTATTATATGAAAAAAGAAAAAAATACGTTGCCAATATTTTATGGAAATCTATCCGACGGAGTTATCAGATTTTTTTAGTCAACTACCTTATTGTACAACTGTTTTACTTTTCAATTACCGTCTTTGACAATCCATAACTCTCGCCTGGAAAGTAAGGTACCTATAAATTCAATAAACAAACACATACCTTTACAGTTATAATTATCAGACATAAAATTATAAGGAAAAGTGGCCAAAATTGGTGCACAAGTCAGTTTTGTCTTAGCGGCGGCGGCGGGGCGTCTGTAACATTCCATAAGTCTATGGTACACAAATGAAAAAACCTAACAGTACAGTTTGTGCGCACCATTATAGAATGTAAGTATAATAAAATTATTACACAAAACACGTCCGCGTCTGCCCGTCGCGCTCGGTACCGCAAACTAAGCGTGTTTGCGGTACGCTGTCCGCGCCGCCCGACACCCCGCGAGTTCCCCTTCGTTGCTCTGCGCAAGTACATTCGTCGCCGTACTGTAGGAAATATTGTAATACTGTGTCGCTGCTCCGCTCCTATTGGCTTAAGCGTGATGATATATAGCCTTTTTTTTTTTTTCCTGTATGGGAAATCATCAAATGACCCCTCCCGCCCTGGGTGGAGCGGTAGGGAGTGTCAGACTTTTACTGACTAAAACCCACCCGTGATCCTTCTTGTGCCCTATGCGTTCCAGGGCCGCGGTAACTCTTTCGAACAAATTCCGCAACCCTAGCAGGCACCGACCCTATGGGGCCCCGTCCTCGGTGCTGACGGCTCCGTGTGACGCGCGTGGAACACAACGCGTCGTCGACTCGACCTGGTATCGGACGGCGAGCCACCCACGCTCACCGTCCCCAGGCATCAGCCACTGCGCGATAGCACAGCGTCCGACTTGTCTCTGGAGGGGGCCGAAATGGGACCATTACTGGCACTCCATCTCAGCACCCTCCCGAGTGTTGGGAGTTGCAGCACCCGCAGCAGAAGCGGCAGTGGCGGCGACAGAAGCCGCGGCGGCGGCAGAGGCGGCGGTGGCGGCGGACCTCTTGCCCCTGGTCGGGGCGGATGGCGCGCAGGCCCTTCCCCCAGCCCAGTGCTCGGCCGGCTTGCCAACAGCCGCACATGCACTGCAGTGCGGCGTGGCCTCGCAAGAGCCGGCCTTATGACCGGGCTGACCACAGCGGAGACAGAGTCCGCTGCGGTCGACCTCCGAGGGGCACATAGCTCCCGTGTGGTTGCACACATGGCAGCGGTAGCACCTCAGAGGTCTGGGTTCCAGCAGTTTTACCCGCGCAGACACCCATCCCACCAAGAGCCTTCGGCCCTCCGACACAGTTCTGGCCGCCGTCACGGGGCAGCTCACCACAAGGGTTTGCATGCCCGTGTTGTCAGGCCGGAAGGTGCCCGCCTTGACGAGCTCGGCAGAGCACCCCCCAGTCCTGGCGACGGCGGCCATGATATATAGCCTTAAGCCTTCCTCGATAAATGGTCTATTCAACCCAAAAATAATTTTTCATTTCGAACCAGTAGTTCCTGAGATTAGCGCGTTCAAACAAACAAACAAACTCTTCAGCTTTATAATATTAGTATAGATGAGAGCTACTATTGACAGGGTAATACAAGAGTTTTTCGCAGAGAAGTCGCTTACTAAACATTCCTTAAATTGTCTATGGAAATTATTAATAATAAACATTCATTTCAGACTAGGTCCATATGTTCATAACAATATGTACATACTTAATAATAAAAAATAAAAAATACACTACCATATGAAGCCGCACCCACCTTTGCAGCATGGGAGAATCCCACCTATCTACAAAAGCACTTAGTATACTGTTGGTGCTACCACGAATGCGAGTGAGTAGGGAGGCGCATCTTTTTCTAATTATAGCGGCAAAGCCATCAACCCGCGCCTCAGCAAACATTCCCGACGCACTGCATCGCCACGGCAACCCCAACAGTACCCTGAGCGCATTGTTGTATTGGACACGCAGGTCACTGTATGCCCGCTGCGAATAACCGACCCACAGGCTGCTGGTGTAGAAAGACTGACAAAATGCTTTAAAAAGCGTGATCTTCACTGAATTCGTACACCGTGCAAACCTGCGGGCCAGCATGTTACAACGGACAGCCAGCGACCTGCGTTCCCTTTCAATATCTACATTATCACTTAAATCATCGGTGACCCAGTGACCCAAATATTTAAATTTAGAGCAATGGAGCCACAAAGCAACACATCTGTTATTGTTTCTACTTTGAAAAAAATAGATGGCAGCACTAGTTTCGTTCCGCGAACTGATGTTTTTACAGCTATAAATAACCATATTTCACATCGAAGTATTGATCGTGACCTGCGCAGAGCGATCCGAATTATCTAGACTAGACTTACTTTGTGATAACAGTACGCCGCCCAGAGTCTGCCGTGCGAGACGAGTTGGTGCTTCGAGCCGGATACCAGATACCCCCCAGGGATCTATGAAGGTAGGTTTTAACTTTTCCTCTTCTTAGAAGTGAATAACTTCTGCTAACGCCGCGGGTTTGTCGATTATTCCAAGGAAATATACTGTTAGAATAAAAAGTATCCTATGTGGGAATCCAAGAGTTGGTCTGCCTGTGTTTCTAACTTCATCCAAATCTACTCAACACTTTTCAAAGAGTTTAAATGGATTTGGATGTAGATAACGGTGGATCTAAGGGCTTAAAATACTTTATGTTTCAATGATACTTTTCCCTGAAATAACTTCCGACATACACACGGTCACAACTGCTGGCAAGTGCTAATCAGCTAATCGTTTTTAGAAGTATTTGTGACAATAATTGGGAAGACATCCGTCTTGCACACAGTCAAGTTTATGTTGGATTGCTACTTCAGTGGTATTTCAAAATGGCGTCCTCTATGATCCCTTAAGGGACGCCATTTTGAAATACTATTAGCTTATTGAAAGGGCATGGCGTTAGATCTAAGGGTGAATATCTATTACAACAAAGGGGAGTGTGGACGAGATGTAATAAATCACGCCACCCCTACAAAGTGGTAACAACGTTGTTAAATCATTCCGTATTATTCTGCCCACACCCCAATTTATGGTGATGAGCCATCGGCAAATGGCGCCATCCAAAAATGCGACCAAAACGTTTTAGGAATCATTTCATTATGCGTATAACTAAGGAGTGGACTCCTCTGCTGGAGTCTGTTTGCTGATAGTCACAACCGTGTTCCAACGCCGACCACATCATCGCTTACCATCAAGTCAAACGCAAACCTGACAAAAATGATTTAAAAACAATATCAATAATATTTGGGGCTGCCAGATTTCAATAACCGTCTTTTGTCACGTCATATATTTTTGACACAATCAATCAATCAATTATTTAGAGTTTCAACCAAAGTTCTAAAGCATTATTTTATAACGTTTCAGGTCCCTGGAGGCGAAGCAATGTCACCCATGAATCATCTTAAATGACCCTATTCGAGTTTGATACTTCTCGTCGCCAACATCGTACCAGAGTCTGCTTACAAACGAGTTTTAAGGTTAGTTACGAGTATGGATTTTTCTGGGTTCCGAACATCCAAATAAAAGCGGAACCCTTTTAGGATCACTTCGTGTGCTTGTCTGTCTGTCATAGCTATTAGACAACTTACTTGAGCAGTGGTGGCCAAGTGGTAACGGCCCCGACTTACGAATTGTAGGTCGCGGTTCAAACCCTGCTAGGCGCATTACTTTGTGTAATTAATTTCATCACAAATGCTTTCAAAATGGTGAAGGAAAACATCGTGAAGAAACCGGCATGTCCTAGAACCAAAAAATTCGAAGACATGTGACATTCAGCAACCCGCACTGGGCCCGCGTGCTGGATTACGGCCCATTCGCTCTCCTAGAGAGGAGGCCTGAGTCCCAGCAGTGGGAACATTAAAAAGACTGATTATGCTAGACAACATAACAGGTTGTTCTGTGATACAAATGCGGACGCGTAACGTTAATAAAGAAATTATTAGTAAAGATTCACTTTTGGAGTAAAATGGAGAAAACTAATCAGAATCGTGACAAACAAACTCTCTTTCGCATTTCTATAATTAGTTAGGACATCTTCACGTTTGAATAGAATATCACCTGATGGTAAGCGATCATGCAGTGGACGATGGAGCACGCAGCATTTCTTTCCTGTTCAAAACCAATAATCGCTTTTATAAGTCCAAATTGACAAGTTATCCTGAACTTCTATCATTACTCAGGTGACCTTTATCCAAGCTTCCTCACATTCCAGATCCATCCTTGACAAGCAGCATCAGAGATGGGGTGCAAGTGGCTCTACGCACACCAGCAGAGCCAAAGTCAACCTCACCTGCTCGCGGCGCACCCTGCTGGAGATACCAACGAGGCTCTGGCCACCCCTGATCTCATCAGCTTACCCGCTGAGGAAACCAGGGTAGCAGTCGACCTTGATTTGAATATCGAATTTGGGTCGACTGTTAATTTAATGTTATACATTAAATTGGAAACCAAACAAAAGTCACAGCATAATTAGGTTCGATTTTATATTTTTATATAGAAAATAGTTTTTGGTACATTTAAAAATCGCATAAAAATAAGTAGATAAGTTAAATATAAGTTAGGTTAAGTAAACTGGGTCTTTTATTATTTTTCACCGTCCTACCTCGTCGTTCTCCTAACTTATTCCAGCTATGTTGGGGTCGGCTTCCAGTCCAACCTGATCCAGCTGAATACCAGTATTCAACATGGAGGGACTGCCTGTCTGACCTCCAGAACTCAGTTACTGGGAAACACTAACCTCTGGCAAGTCTGGTGTAAGATTCTCTGACTCCTGACTATTGACCATTGACAAAATCAAGTTCCAACAAGTCAAATTGAATTATTCTTTCATATGCTAGTTAAGTTACAAGGCTAAGAACTTCTACGATAAAAAAAAACATTAACAGTGTGGTTCCATAAAAATTCAAATACGGCCTATTTTAGTAATAAAGCAAAAAAAGTACTCAAAATTCAAAAAATTCAAAATTCAAAAGTCATTTATTCAAACTAGGCTGATAGACAGCACTTTTTGAACGTCAAATTTTACATAAAGACAGTCCCCCAAAACGCCCACCCGTCACCACTTCCTAGTGTTTTAGCTGGGAAGAAGAAGTGGCGCAACAAACTCCCCAGCAACACATCTGTCTATTGCGTTTTAAGAACTTGAATTTATACAATAGTATGCAAAGTACATACATGACAAAGGTAAAAAAAAAAAAATATAATTATCCAACATGGAAATCATAAATCAATTCACTAAATTCAAAACAATATTATATGAACTCATATAACCCGTCATAAGCTAACTTATAGAGAAAGAACATGATAAGATTAAATAAGATATTGTCTTGCGTTCAACACAGCGACCAACTATTCTTATCGTCTAAATAGTCATTAATAGAATAGTATGCCTTCAAACAAAGGTTAGATTTAACTTTATCCTTAAATGAGTTAAAAGGCAGGTCAAGAAAAGAAAGTGGAAGTTTATTGTAAAAACGGATACCGAGCCCCACAAATGAGTCATGGACCTTACGAAGTCGGTGGGAAGGAGCATGTAGCTTGTGCTTGTTTCTGGTGTTAAAGTTGTGGATGTCGCTCGTTTTACAGTACAAATGTATATTTTGCCTAATATATAAAATGTTTGCAAAGATGAATTGAGATGCTACTGTAAGAATTCCAATGGTTTTAAAAAGTTCTCTTAATGAAACTCTAGGCCCTAGCTGATATATTGCTCGCACAGCACGTTTTTGTAGGACAAATATATTTTGTATGTCAGCAGCTTTTCCCCACAATAGAATACCGTAGGACATAACGCTATGGAAATAACTAAAATAGACTAACCGAGCTGTTTCAACGTCAGTATACTGTCTCACTTTCCTGACAGCGTATGCGGCAGAGCTGAGCCTTCCCGATAAACTTGATATATGTGGGCCCCATTGTAGTTTGGAATCAACAGTTATTCCCAAAAAAACTGCCGAATCCACAGTTTCAAGTACCTCGCCACTTAAGGTGACATTGGGTCCTAGATTTCTAACATTTGGTAAAGCAAACTTTATACATTTCGTTTTCTTGGCATTTAAAACTAGATTATTGGTCGTAAACCAATCCGTAACCATTGAGAGAGCGCTGTTTACGTTACTGAAATCTTGTCTATTCCTATCAACTTTAAAGATAAGAGAGGTATCATCCGCGAACAATACTACGTCACAGATACCCTTTAAGAAAAATGGTAAATCGTTTATGTACACTAGAAACAAGAATGGACCCAGTATTGAGCCTTGAGGCACGCCTAAATGCACTGGTAGTCCGGAAGATTTCACGCCATTGATATCCACACATTGCAACCTATTATGTAAATATGAATCAATTACGTTAAGAGCTTCGCTTTGGAGACCGTAATAACGTAGTTTACGCAAAAGCGTGTCATGGTGCACGCAATCAAAGGCTTTGGAGAGATCACAGAAAACTCCAATTGCATTTTTCGAGTTCTCCCATGCATTAAATATATGTTTCAGGAGAGCAACACCCGCATCTGTAGTCGAACGTCCTTTGGTAAAGCCGTACTGTTCGTTATGAAGTAGTTTATTTAAATTAAAATGTTTTAACAACTGCTTCAGTATTAACTTTTCAAATATTTTGCTAAAAGCAGGTAAGATGGAGATAGGCCGGAAGTTGCCAATGTCATTTTTATTACCTGATTTAAATAAAGGTATGACTTTACTACTCTTCATGAGATCAGGAAAAGTTCCTAAATCCACGCATTTATTAAAAGTAAAAGCAAGATAGGGCGCTACTATGTCTATTATATTACTCAAAAGTTTAATGGAAATGCCCCAATAATCACCTGTGTTTTTAGATTTAAGTGTATTGAAAACGTTAACTACATCAAGTGGTGTTACGTGCTCAAAACGAAATAATTGATTACACTTAGGCACACTATTATGTAAAAGGTTTTCAGCGTTAGAAGGGGACGAATTCAAGGAGCGAGTTGTAGTAATAGGTATACTGGAGAAAAACTCATTAAATACCTGAGCTACGTCAGCAGGTTTACTTACTAATTTGTTGTCGACTATGATCTCTAACTGATTTTCTCGTTTAACCGACTTGCCCGTTTCATTGTTAATTATTTTCCAAGTGGCTTTTACTTTATTATTCGATTTTTTTATTGTCTCGCTTAAAAATTTTGATTTAGCAACAACGCAAATCTTTTTATATAATTTAGAATATTTTTTGACGTACTCTAAAAAAGGGGAATCAAACCTGTATCTTTTAAAACCATATAACTCGTACAATCTCGCTCGACTTTTATATATACCTGCAGTAGCCCATTGATTGAAACCAACAGAGGTACCCGTAATGTTTATAGTTTTAGGCTTAAACGTGGAATGGTACTCTTTTTGCACAACATCAAAAAGGGCTCCATAGATTTTATTAGGGTCCTCATGTGCTATCAAAGAAGGTGTAATTTTGTTAGCTATATTATTTTTGAACTTACTGCATCGACTAGCTGTATAAGGCCTGCATTCAATTTTATGCGGCTTTTTGCTTAGTGGCATAGGAAAGCTAACTAATAGGCCACAGTGGTCAGACGTTAAATCGCTTAACACTAATTTATTTTCGGCATCACAATTACTAAAGATATTATCTAGACAAGTCGATGAAGATGCCGTGATCCTAGTTGGTTCATAAAATAAGTTAACTAAGTTATAAGACTTAAATAGATTCAGAAGTCTAACACTTAATGGAGTAACTTCTAAAATATTAACATTAAAATCTCCACATAAAATTATACTTTTATTACTTGATTTTAATTTATTAAGTGTATCTTCCATTACCGATTCGAAAAGACCAAAATCACCAGAGGGCGGTCGATAAACGCAAATTATAACGTATCGCTCGAGTTCAACACAAGACAACTCAACAGTGCGTTCGACCGACAGATTAACTAAATCTAAACGTTGTTTACATTTCAATTTGTTTGAAACAAGGACTAATGATCCACCGCGAATGGCATTTTTTCTCACAAACGCACTTTGTACAGTGTAGTAATTGTCATTGATAAAATCTACTTCATGTTCTTGCAACCAATGCTCAGTTAAACATAACACCTGAACATCATAGTTCTCTATAAATAAACTTAACTCAAGTTCCTTGCCGGACAGACCCTGCATATTTTGGTGTACAATATTCAACATATGAGGCTTTTCCGTTGTCGAGCTTAATAGTTTAAACTACTATTTGTATCAATAGAAATGTTAGTACCATTACTAACAGTATGTGTTGGTACACATGTACCGGTGTCACACTGTATATTGAATGCTAAAAGATTAGCAATATGTCTCCTACAACTAGGTGGTAAATACATCTTACGATTAGTCAGTTTGTAATCAGTAATAAATTGATTACAATCAAAATATAAAATAGCGTCACTATGACGACAGGTCCTATTATAAATAAGCATATTTAAATCAAAAATGTACCTGTTTTGCCCCTCAGATAAATATTGAGAATAGGGCAAGGCACAGAAAATAAATTTACAATTATTGGTCTCACTTAGATGTAACATTAAATTGAGAGATTTAATTATGTCTTTTTTACTTACAGCTAAACTATCCCCAAATAGTAATATAACAGTTGAGTTGGAATTTATTTTTGACAATTTAATATGCCTAATTAACTGGCTAAAACTGGCGCCGGGTAAACAATTATTTATTACATAATGTGACGAACACTGATTAAATACACTACCAAAACCTTGTCCAAATTTGTCAGAAAATATATATGTTGTGTTTATCAAATTATTTGTATTAATGCTATTAAACTGGTCAAACATAACAAAAACGGGGAAACACTTGTATAGGGAACGTGCAGAAACTATAGGTGGCAGCACAGACGCGTCAATGTCAAGTATATTTTACTTATAAGTTTCAAATTAGCAACGCTAGATGGCACAGCCTACTTCGTGCACGTTCCCCTAAACGGAGGGTGCAGGAAGTATAGGTGGCAGCACAGGTCAAATATTTACAACTCTCAAAACTCAAAACGTTTATTTCAATTAGGCCATTACCGGCACTTTTGAACGTCATCAATAAAAATTATCATAAATTAAGTGACTCTAGCGTCCATTCGCAAAGGTAGATTCTTATGGAGAAGAACGGACAAGAAACTCCATAGTTACTCTTTTCAAATCAAAGTTTTACAATATTTGGTAATACAATAAATACTTCATATATGTGAGGACGATGCACCAAGTATACTAGTTATAGAACAAAGTATTACCACCAGAGGTAAACTTCTAAATATCTCATGCCCATGGTACTCACATATTTACAAATATTGAAATAATAAAAAGAAAAAAAATAAGTACAAGACACAAAAAAAAATTCATTCATAAATATAACACCGGTCAACAAAAAAATATTTTTTTTCTGCGCATGGGTTTTACTTATGCAATTATCATTATATAAGCACATATATAAACAAAAATGTGATTACAAATCGAAATCTAATTTGTAATATGCTTGTTTACAAAGGGTGGTTTTAATAAAAGTTTTAAATTTTCTTTCATTTAATTCTAATATGTTACAAGGTATTTTGTTGTAACATTTAACACAGTATCCCATAAAAGATGTATGTACTTTAGCTAATCTATAAAATGGTTGGTCTAATTTGTCTTTATTTCTAGTATTAAAATTGTGTCTATCACTAATTTTACTAAAAAGATGTCGATTTTTCCTTACATACATAATATTTTCATAGATGAATTGGCAAGGGACTGTCATAATATTGATCTTTCTAAAACAACGTAAAAGTTTCAGATTTGTAACACTAGATGGCATAGTCTATGCCGTGCAAGTTCCCTATTTCACAGGCAACACCGACAAAAGTTCAAAAAGGAAGGTTTCTAGAAAGTTCTAAAAGCAATGCGCAGGTCACGATCAATACGTCGAGATGAAGTCTATCTAGCGGGGAAGAGGGAGGGGCAATATTTCCCTAGCTCAGTACAGTCAATGCCAAAAATATGTTTTAACTGGCAAAAACCAGCAATTTTGATGTAGAATCGAGTCCAAATTGTTAAAGTTTAAGTTGTAGTCTAAGTTGTAAAAAAAATGCACTGAGAAAGGAATGTGTATAACTTTATAATTTTCAACTGCAAATAATAGGAGCAAATCGCTGTATTCAACAGTCCTTGAAATGTAACATATTTTTGCCCTCGAAAGTACACTAACACAAAGAGTTCTACAGTGTCGACATCTAGTCAGATAAACTATGGTACTAATACCCCGCGAAATTCAAATATTGCTTGAGACATATTTCAGTGAGTTTTCACCTTCATGCAAAATTTTAGCCAGTACCGTGGCTAAAATTTTGCATGAAGGTGATAACTGGGATACGGATTTTGTTCGAAAGAGTCACCGTGGCCCTGGAACGCAAAGGGCACAAGAAGGATCACGGGTGGGTTTTAGTCAGTAAGAGTCTGACACTCCCTTCCACTCCGCCCAGAGCGGGAGAAGTCATTTGATGATTTCCGATCCAGAAAAAAGAAAGGGTTACAAATGAAACAACAGTTTGGCCTACTCACTACTTTAATACTAATTATCCTAACATTCAACTAATAAACTCGTTTAGACCGTGAATTATTTTATTATAAAAGTAGAAAATTTAACCTATGCTAAGTTATGGTAAAAATAAATTGTTCAGCGAAACTTCACAGACGGCACGGGCATCAATCGTATACTAGATCAAAATAAATGAAGTAGCGCAACTCAAATGACGTTATGGGTGTCCATTTCAAATGACAATAGAACCAAAAAATCTCAATTTCAAGTAACTAAATTACGGAGTTCGTTGACCCCGCAATCAGTTTGAATAGATTCTTGAAATTACGAGTTAAATATCGATTACATCATCAGAAGATACCCATTACATCTGTTGAGTTTCTCTAACAATCATTTAAGTTGACCCAGTCTACACGTGATAAAACAAAAAGGGCTGAATGTCATTTCAAGATAAAGCTATCTTTATCAAGAAGTTGAAATTGTTGACTAAAGATTATTTTTTGTTAGTCACAAACTGAACTCATGGCATCTGTGAAGGTTCACCGATCAATAAATCTTAACCATATTCTTAACTCTAAGACCTTACACACAAATCTGATGTACGGGCAACATCCTGAAGCATTCTATTGCAATGAAAACGGAAATCGAGAGCAACCCGATTCGTTTCCTTAAATGCAACAAGAATTTCGTCACCCTGCTCAAGTTGCATGGGAATATCCAGGGGGAGTTCCACCTGAATTCCTCGAGCTGGTACGTGGAGTTGGCAGGTCCAGGGGCCGCTGATGAGACCTCAACTGGGGACTTTTGGTTCTCGTGAAAGGTATGTACGCCCCTGGCCGTTGGTATGGGCTGGACTAGGCTCCCGTTCAATCGTAAGGTCTTTGATTGAACAGAGCCGGGTGGTAGAAGCTGGATTAAAGCCAGGGCATCCTGGATCTCATTAAAGACTTTGCAAGAGGCACAGCCATTAGGGAAATGATCGATATAGTCCTCTTCAAGTTGTTCAGAAGAGTTGCTGTATCCAGAGCCAGTTGGTAAACTCTTGGTTTGAGCTAAGGCGTCGTGGATCTGATGAAAGTCTTTGCAGGAATCACAGCCACTATGTGAAGGATCGTTCAGGTCTCTTTCAAGCTGCAGATCAGAGCGCTGAGAGGCAACGCCAGAGATGATGGTAAAACCAAGGTCTAGGGTCTTCTCAAGCTGGTAGGTGTTGGTAGAACCAGTGCCCTTTGGTGAATGCTGGGCTGAAATGATGTCAGGCTGCAGAGAGCCAGATGTTGGTTGAGTGCAAGTACCATCAGCTGCTGGACTGCTGCTGGTAGATGAAGGACCTGGAAATTAAATTTAAGGAAAGTTAGAATTATTGTGATGTGTCATCTGGGCTAGTAAAATTCTTTTGAAAGGCGCTATTGATTTTTTTAAAATCATGAATTACTCTGTGGTACCTAGTCAGTCCGAATTTCTGACTTCTGAGTATTCTCTTTCTCTATAAGTTAGCTTATGATAGGTTATATGAGTTCATATAATTGTTTTTTTTTTGTCTTTGTCATGTAATGACTTTGCATACTATTGTATTAAATTCAAGTTCTTAAAACGCAACAGACAGATGTGTTGCTGGGGAGTTTGTTGCGCCACTTCTTCTTCCCAGCTAAAACACGTTTTAGGGGAACTGACTTTATGTAAAATTTGACGTTCAAAAAGTGCTGTCTCTCAGCCTAGTTTGAATAAATGAGTTTTCATTTTGATTTTGATTTTGACTGTAGATGGCGTAGGGCTCGCTCTTAGGGTACGTAGAAAGTGATGATTTATATTTCATAACATTTCAAATCAAACCAGCACATTGGCATTGGCTATAATTTATTAAGGGTAGTACTTTTTTACACGGTCGGCTGCAGCCGCGAGCAGTACTTACAAAGCTTCAAAACCTAGATTCATCAATCAACTGGCTATTACCAAGAAAAAAAGAAGCACTGAACAGATACACTTTATAGCACAGCCAAACTCTGGCTATCAGTAATTCCCTTTCGTCAACTTCTGTTCTGATGGAGCTTTCGAACTAAAAAGTAACAGCTACCTTCATCTCCATCGCCAGCACGCGATATGCCGCCGGGGTCCCGAGGCCGGAGCCCTGGTGGTGGAGGGTCGAAGGTCCAACCCTCCATGTCGAAAGCCGCCAAGATCGGGAGACGCCGCTCTAGCTCTGGAGTCCTGAAAAATTACAACATTGATATCTTATAAAAGCTTTAATCTGATTGAAGGTCTTAAAGGACACTGGAATGTGCTTTACTCAAAAACATCTGACTAGGCATTTCTGTTGGAATCAGATTCCAGTCTAACAAGATGCAGGTGAATACCAGTATTTGACCTGAATCGACTACCTATCTCCTCCACGACCCAGCTACTAGGTCACTGGTAAATCATGACTCTTGATAAAATATCGTGTCTGCTGAATTACTTCATTGTACGAAATTGTACGTGTACGGGTATTGTTTGTGTGTTTGGTTCTAGGACATGCCGGTTTCCTCACGATGTTTTCCTTCACCGTTTTGAGAGCAGTGGTGATGAATTAATTACACAAAGTAATGCGCCTGGCTGGGTTTGACCCCGCGACCTACAATTCGTAAGTCGAAGACATTACCACTCGGCCACCCGCACTGGGTGCAGGAGAATTACGGCCTATTGCTTCTCCTAGAGAGGAGGCCTGAGTCCCAGCAGTGGGAACAGTAAATGGCGGTTTATTCTTATGAACATTAAGTATTAGTAGCTTGGATGCCTCCCCACCCAATTCATCATTATCAACTCCACTTCAAGAGAAAGACATCCACTTCTGAACTGCACATATGCCTCCGATATCGCCACATTTTGCGCGCCTGTGTGTCGCGCATCCAGCGGCTCCAACATCTTTCACCAGGTATTCCATTACCTCCCCCCCTCTCCCTCCCCCTTTTCCCTCTTGGTACCAGATACTTAAGCTTAGCTGGCGAGATTCGGGACGTACTATAGGTACATTTCTGCGTAACCCTTTGCGAAATACAGGCGTCGTCATAAGTTAGAAAGGATAACTATGTAGATCACTAACCTGTAGAGCTTCGGGTGGCCGGTAGAACTGCAGAGCTGGAGGACAGACCCGACCTCCGAGGTGGACGACGGGCGATGCACTGGGGGACAAAGGAAGTCTAGTCTAGACCACCTAGCTGTACTGCGCAGGTCACGGGATACGATCAATACTGAGGTGAGATATAGATAGGTGTACCTGCTATACATATTCAGAGGACGAAGTGTGGGTGTGTATTGTGTACGATGTTTGGTGTCCAGAAGTATAAACATAATAATTATTTTTCGAAAAATAACTAGCTTAAGATTTCCACTCATTAAGTTTAATTTGCACTATAACTTCAAGCTTTTATGACTTTCTCAATAGTGATCAGTCTGAAATTAACTATATGTTTATGAAAAGAAAAGTTGATATTCCTAACATAATGAAAAAAACAAATACAAATGCGGTTTGGTCTAAAAAATAATTGTCAGCGTCCCAAAAAGCTGATAATGATTTTGCAATGCAGTTTTACGATAATAATTATTTCGATCAATAAAATCAATGTTATTTGTGTGCAATATAACGTTATTACCTACTAAACTTGTCGATGGAAAATGAAAAAAAAAATATTGTGTACAATGGTTTAGAAGAGCATCTCAGTATTTTGATGTGGTCTCTTACTAGTTTGGTGAAGATCTGACGAAGAACGGAGATAGGAAACGGAACTCTTCAATAAATGATAGCAAATCTTCCGGGATTTCTGAAATCGCATGTTTGTTTTTTTTATAACACGCACGCTGTGATGGGTACGTTTAGCTGTGGGGTGTCAACGCCAAAAAATGAAAAAAAAAAAAGTTTTTACAAAAAAATAGAAATTGGCTGTATTTTTTTCTAAAAAAGATTTCCGCTCGATGTGGTATTGCACAAAGGCAGTCTAGTCTAGAACAGCTAGCTGCACTGCGCAGGTCACAAGATGCTGATCAATATTTCGATGTGAATATTAGTGACCCATCCCAGCACCGGATGCATAATATACACGCAAACCTTCCTCGTTTCTTTCTCTTTCTGTCAATGAAAACCGTATCAAAATCCATTGCGTGTTTAAGAAGAATTGAGCGGATAAACAGACAGGGGCGGATAGCGACTTTAACTATTAAAATTAAGAGACTAGAACTATGAATGCCATTCAACAACATTTTACCATTTTAACTTTTTTGTGGTGACACCCCACAGCTAAACGTACTCATCACAGCGTACGTGTTATTAACTGGTGTAAACAATAAACAGACGTGGTTTCAGCAATCCCGAAAGATTGAATTACTAGCATAGTTTTAGAGTTTTATTTTCATGTATTTACTAACACTGTATCGACAACTTTGTCTGCAATAAAGATATTGAATCATAATCTGCCTAGCCTTTTCCCAGCTACATATATTGGGGTCGACTCCCAGTCAAGCCAAATTCAGCTGAATACCAGTATTTTACTTGGAGCGGCTGCCTACCAGACCTCCACAAATGAAATAGAAAAACAAATGAAACAACAGAAAACCTATATAATTTTTCTGTTGTTTCATTTGTTTTTCTATCTCCAGTATGTGATAGATCGGTTATTGGGTTCGGCCGTAACTGGGTAACACGGTACTTCTTGGCAAGGCTGGAGTCAGATTTACTGGCTTCTGACAATCCGTAACGACTGCCAAAGATCTACACATTACAGCCGGGTCCAACGACTTAGCGTGCTTACAAAGATATTGAATCAAATTGAATAAATACATCTGTTAAATATTTATGAACGCAACCTATATTGGTACGCATTTTTCTACCATAGAGGGCGCTGCTCTCCCCTTCCTTTCGCGCCCAAGTTTTCGATACAACGTAAAAACTGTAATTCTTTTGGCAATATACTTTTTATTCAATCAGTCTTCCTTTTAATTCTAAAATTGCACCACGAATAATTCCTTCAACATTTGTGCCTCTCCCTTTGGAGAAAACAGTTTTAATTATCATGATGAAGTTATTTAGTGACCTATGCATGAGCCTGTTTTCGTAAATGGTTGACTTTGGGCCTTCTGCAAAGTTATTGCTCATAGATAAATTCTAGTACATTCCAAACTGCAGTGCGCAAGTCACATTCAGTAAATTGTCCGACAAATACCTGTAAAAGTTCCTGGTCGACCAATTTTCAGTCTTATTGCTAAGAATATAAGAGCAAATAGAAGTCGACCGGAATCTTTCACGGTAGCATCTATGTAAAATATTCATTTAGGTAAAGCCAAAGGTTCCCGGTGGACCAATTTTCGCTTTTATGTTCTTAAAAATAAGGTTGAAGAGAATGAAGACGTTCTAGAACTTTCTAAGCGTCACTGCGCAGGACCGGAACTTACTTTGTTCTACGATGTAATTGCAATGTTGCAACACTGAAAATCAACTGAGTTGCATGCTGAAAAATGTTTTATCCTGAGCCTTATGATGACTATGAATTTATCTACATTTATGATTGGTAGCTGATAACGAGTAGATTTAAAAAATAAAATTTGTTGGTCCGAGGCATCAATTTTTTAGTACAACGCCATCTATTGGTCATAAAAAGGAAACTCCTTTATTTGTATTGGCAAAACAGTGTTCTTTGAACGCCACTCAGAGTACACAAGAGTTGTCGGAGTATCAGAAATTGGGTGTACGTCAGTCATTCATACATTTTCATTTTCATACATACCTACATTCGTTTCCCGTCAGAGAGCAGTGGTGGCCGAGTGGTAACGGCCCCGACTTACGAATCGTAGGTCGCAAACCCAGCCAGGCGCATTACTTTGTGTAATTCATTTCTTCACCACGCTCTCAAAACGGTGAAGGAAAACATCGTGAGGAAACCGGCATGTCCTAGAACCAAAAAGACGAAGACATGTGACATTCAGCAACCCGCACTGGGCCCGCGTGCTGGATTACGGCCCATTCCCTCTCCTAGAGAGGAGGCCTGTGTCCCAGCAGTGGGAACGTTAAAAGGCTGATTATGATTATATTATGTTTCCCGTCATACAAAGTTTGTTTGGTTTGCCCTACTCTTACTGTTACATTCATACAGAAAACTTAAATGTAGCAGCTTCAAAACGCACTGAAAACATTTAGCACCATCTAGGAGAAACTAATTTCATAGTGAGCATAATGCAATGCTAATGCCACAATACGGAATGTCGTTGATTATCTCCTTTTTTATTTTCTATTGATTGGCACTAGTTTGACCACTATCTCACCTGATGGTAAGCGATGATGTGGTCGACGATGCAGCACGCTTGTCTAGAAGTAACCTGTTCACTCTTGACTCAAAAATTCCCAGGTTGTAGCAATCAGGAAACACAGACTGTGGCAGGGAATTCCACTCCTTAGCTGTACGCACAATTAATGTGTTTCCTAAATGTTACCTTGGGATTAAAACTACAGTTTGTCTGTTTAAACTTGAAGCTGGCCCCGACATAATTGGCAAAAAGGTTTGGTAGATTATTTAATGCTCTTTTTAATAGGGAAGAGAAGACTATTGAAATAATGTTTTTTTACACGACTGTCCAAAAAAGGAGTGTTATGTTTTCAGGCTTCATGTATGTACTTATATGAGTTTCTTTATTCCACCATAACTTCTGAACGGCTTAACTGATATCAATGTATGTGGTATTGTTAGAAGCGTTTAGTTATCCCGGATAACATAGGCTAGTGAAAATTTGAAAAAATAAAAAGGGGAATATTTTTTTTACAATGAAAATTACGACTATACGTATACTATCATCGTCTCAAGCTTGCTTAGTACATAGCTAAAAAGGTACGAAAAATACGTCTATAAAAAACAAATAATAAAAAAAAAACACGCTTGATACGTCAAAAAGGGAACTATAAAATTAAAAAAAAAACAAGGTAAGTACTTACATAATAATCCTCTCATTGCAGTAGGGTGACGGTTCCTTTGAATAGTTCTTTACAGTTCCCCCGACTGCAATGAAAAGATTATTATCTATCTTGTTATTAATTTCTAAGTTCACTTTTTCACATGGCAGGCGTGTTTTTTAATGTTTTGAATTATTATGTGTTTTTATAGACTAGCTTCTGCCAGCGACTTCGTCCGCGTGGAATAGTTACTTTACCCCCGATTTTGAAACTCTCAGCCCGATCGGTTTAAAATTGACAAAGTTTCATACAAACGTTCATCCCCTATTTTATCCCCTTGGGGGTAGAATTAATCAAAATCCTTTCTTAGCGGATGCCTACGTCATAACATCTACCTGCATGCCAAATTTCAGCCCGATCCGTCACGTCCGATCACTATGTGTGTGTGAAATATGTACAACAAAAAAAGAAATGAAAGTAAAGCTGAAATGCCTGTGCAAAATTAAATTATAATAACCTATACTTACTTCACTTAAAAACAAATACCTATAACTACGTATAACTAATTAATAAAATAACTACTAATTAATAAAAATATCTACGCTTTTACCTACTTAATACTAAAAAAACAGAACATAAATTAGCCAAAACTAACCTATCGGTATCTAAAAATCTATGCTCCTACTTCTACTACTACTTCACCTAAAAATAAATAAAATTGAAACTATTAATAATTTGTAATTTGAACGAATATTTAAACACTACCAAAATAACTAATAAGTACCTACCTATTTTATAAAATAACAACAAAATAAATTCAAATAAATTATTTAAAGACTAAAAGTCGCGCTGATAAGCACGGTTTGTTAATACCTATCAATTATTCTTTTTTTATTGAATAGGTAATAATGTTATTTTTTTTTAATTAGTGATGAGTGAGAGTATTATAAACGTAAGAGTAAACAAATATAATCAGCAAGCTCCGAACTGCTCAGCCATCGGGAGTTACACGTGCTATTGTGAGTCAACCATAAAAGATAGACATATGCTGTTGAGGGATATTTTTTAGATAATTTTATGTAGAACATTTCCGTCATACATGATTTCTATGTAACTTTAACCATTAAGGCTACACACGCGACGGAAGCTTAAAAAATGGAGTAACTTATCCCGTTTTCCCAACATTTCCCTTCACTGCTCTGCTCCTATTGATTGTAGCGTGATGAAAAGTATACTATAACCTGCCCAGGAGTATGAAGAATAATTGCACCAAGTTTCGTTAAAATCCGTCGAGTAGTTTTGGTTTCTATAAAGAACATACAGACAGACAGACAGACAGACAGACAGACAGACAGACAGACAGACAGACAGACAGACAGACAGACAAAAATTTTACTGATTGCATTTTTGGCACCAGTATCGATCACTAATCACCCCCTGATAGTTATTTTGAAAATATATTCCATGTACAGAATTGACCTCTCTACAGATTTATTATAAGTATAGATAGATAGATGTATAAAGTATAGAATAAGAGCAGGAATATGATGATCCTGGCTTCCACGGAACAATCGTCTAGTCGTGATGATGAACAAATGGCTGACTACTTCACAGGCACCTTACATTTTTAGCGAAAGTATAGCGTTCTATCAGGTTCTCTTTACAAACCACTTTTTTAGTTAAGATAAAACTCATCATCATCTGCCTAACCTTTTCCCAACTATATTGGGGTCGGCTCCCAGTCATACCGGATTCAGCTGAATACCAGTATTTAACGTGGAGCGGCTGCCTACCAGACCTCCACAATTCATTAACTGGGTAACACGGTACTTCTTGTCAAGACTGGAGTCAGATTTTCTGGCTTCTGACAATCCGTAACGACTGCCAAAGATCTACAAATGATAGCCGGGTCCAACGGCTTAACGTGCTTTCCGAGGCACGGAGGAAACTCGGTATGTTAAGATGGTCACCCATCCACAGACCAACCTTGTTGAAGAATGACCCGAGCGGCTGTTATTCTTTAGCCAATACTAATACCAGAATATCATGAAGCGGTTGCCTGACTTTCATAACTGATTCCTTATCTTCGCTCTCTTCATAACGTCAAACAAGTGAGACCAGTGAGTACGATTGCCAGAATGAAAAAAAAAAAATGCGCTGTAAATTTCTAAGATCGTAATTCAAGGGTCCACTGCAATAATCAGCTTTACATTTGAGATATCCATCGCAACTGCGGAGTTCCGCTTGATAATATCTGACCCTTTAGGTATCAAAAGTCATTTATTCAAACTAGGCTGAGCGACAGCACTTTTTGAACGTCAAATTTTACATAAAGACAGTCCCCCAAAACGCCCACCCGTCACCACTTCCTAGTGTTTTAGCTGGGAAGAAGTGGCGCAACAAACTCCCCAGCAACACATGTGTCTGTTGCGTTTTAAGAACTTGAATTTATAAAAAAAAACTTTTTACAAAAAATAAAACCGACTTCTAAACAAAAAAACCAAAAAGTATAAAATAACTTTAATTTCGGAAGTCGGTGTGTTCAACAACAAAAACTTTTTACAAAAAAATAAAACCGACTTATACACAAAAAATCAAAAGTACAAAATAACTTTAATTTCGGAACTCGGTGTTGGTGGTTGCTTTTTCGTTTTTTGAACACCGACTTCCGAAATTAAAGTTATTTTGTACTTTTGATTTTTTGTGTATAAGTCGGTTTTATTTTTTTGTAAAAAGTTTTTTATTTTTCACTTTTTAGTGGTACCTACATCCCCTCCCCTCCCCCCACCTAAACGAACCAATCACATTGGTGTAAAAAAACGCACTGCTCCTTTGCAGAGTAAACTAAGAGGTCGTCAATGTAGACAATTTAGATATTTTTTTTAGATTTTTCGAAAACCGCTTGGTCGATTTCGATAAAAAATTTATGGGACCATTTGGGAAGTATACCCTTTCCAACAAAAAAAGAATTTTTCAAATCGGTTGACAAGCGACGGAGTTATGCGCGAACAAACATAAAAAAAAAAAAAAAATACAAACATCCGAATTGAGAACCTCCTCCTTTTTTAGAAGTCGGTTAACAATAGTATATGCAAAGTCATTACATGCCAAAGGTAGGAAAAAAAAATCAATTATCAAACATGGAAATCATAAATCAATAGTAGTAATCAAAAGTATATTTCGTACATAGTTTATCGGGTATCAGGAATAATTTAAAACAACATTATACTTTACTATTTACAATATATTTACAATACTTAAAAACTAATCTTATGTCTAGGGGTCTATAATATTTCCGCTAATTTTAGTATATTCCAATTTAACAAACAAGTGAATCATCTTATCTCGTAACCTGTAAGTACAAGTATCACATGCCCTCACCGTTACTGAGACTTGAAATAAAAGTTAAATAACTGGCAGGTGCGGATCCAAGGATAAAGAGAGAGTTTAAAGTACCAAAGAACACTATATGACAAATGTCCAGTGGTGCCAATGAACCCCCGCCTGAATCCGCGCCTGTCATTAAAAATAATATTTAAAAAGTTGCCCCTTGTTGTTCCCGAGTAGAGGTCCGCTGGATGTTGCTTTCGCTTCTCCAGAGCGCCATGGCCTCCCGTCTGGATCGGGAAGTCCAAGGGGGCCAGAGCCTCGTTGGTATCTCTAGCAGGGTGCACCGCGGGCAGGTGAGGTTGACTTTGGCTCTTTAGGTCTTGACAGAGCCACTTGCACCCCATCGGTGGACTTTCACGTCCAGGATCTGAAATATAAGAGAAAATTTCATTTAGAATGTAAATAATATATCGTAACGTTGAAAATTAACTTACTGTAGTAGGTACTGTACTGGGTGCCAAGTCTGCTATTTTTATAATTTCGTCATTCCAACACGATCCCATTGTCATTTTGCTAAAAGTTCGTTATCTGCTTAATTCATAATGCTCGTTCAATGGTCTAGTAATACTTTTTGATAACCGAGCTATTAAAAGCAATGACTGCACAATGATGTTCTAATGGTAGGTCACTGATCAAAGGAACTGTCAAAATTTTAGCAGATTACCGCATACGTCTGTCATTCATTTGTCATTATGTACAAGATTACCATTCTATGCCATTTCTTTCAATGGAGTGTCAGTGGTTGACCATTCGAAAGTCATAGTGACGCTTTTATATTAGTAGATTGTCAAAATCAACAACTATGAAATCAATGATAGACCATTCCGAGACTATTGTAATAGCAGGCTTGAGGCCCTGTAGACAAAGTAATGTAAGGTAGCCAAGTCTGGTGAGAATTACCTTCAGATGATAAGTCATTACTCATCTCATTATAATCAGTTGATGTTCCTAAAGCTTTGACACAGGTCTTTACTGCATCAGAATGAGTTTGAGATGATCCAGTACCAGTCCAGGATGTTGAATATCTCAACTATATATAGGACTTGCCGGTTTCCTCACGATGCTTTCCTTCACCATTTTGAGAGCAGTGATGATAGATCGACATAGCCCGATGGATCGCCAAACTGAAGTGGCAGTGGGCAGAATACATTGTTTGCAGAATAGATGGTCAATGGGGACGATAAGTATTGGAGTGGCGACCGCGTACCGGAAGACGCAGCTTTGGATGGGGAGACCGGCCAAAAGATGGACCAATGACCTGGTTTGGGTTGCCGATGGATGCGAGGAGACCTACATCCAGCAGTGGGCATCATTCGGCTGATATGATGATGATTATCTAAATATATATAACTCAAAAGTGACTGACTGACTGACTGATCTATCAACGCACAGCCCAAACCACTGAACGGATCGGGCTGAAATTTAGCATGCAGGTAGATGTTATGACGTAGGCATCCGCTAAGAAAGGATTTTTAAAAATTCGTCCCCTAAGGGGGTGAAAAAGGGGTTAACATTTTGTATGGAACTCCACGCGAACGAAGTCGCGGGCAATTTCACAAAATGTCTGCCTTGTTCGCACTGAAGCTGTTACCAACGGGCCATCACTGCTCTCGTGACCAGCGGATCTTCGCTTCAAGAATTATGCAACTATAAAATACAGATATAGAAACACTGACCTTTGTATACTGGATGATGTATTTTTCGAAATTCTGATGAAGTGCAGGGTCTGATGGTGGCTCGAAAAACCACCATGATGAACAGCAGATGAAGATTGGCGGTTGAATGGCATCTTTAGCAGCTTGAAGACACCAATAGATTGTTCATACAACTTTTTCCAGAAGTGGATGACCACACTTGTGTACTGGAATCTGTAAAGTATATACAAATATCATTAGCTTCTTTGCTGTTAATTTTAATATTGGCAGCACAAAATTTTAAAGACATATAATTCCAAGTTTCTTCGAACAGCTTTGAAAGAAAAGTCACACTGTTTCAAAGCATAACAACGCCTACACACACCACTTATTTTCCTTGGAACTCTATTGGAAATAACTGCATCTTATCAGCTACCCTAAAAAAAAGAACAAAAGAAAAACGAAATAACGTACCTTAATTTAAAACTGGACTGTAGCATGGGCATCTGAGCCTGAAAAATACAAATTCAGATTTAGAATCCTTTATAAACAACAGTTATTCCTTCACTTAAGTCCACTCCGCGTTAAAATAGTTCCACCCTACCAATAGTTCCGCCGCCATACTTGTGTCTATCGAGCAATGGCAAAACAAGATGGCGGCGCACTGCAGCACTGAACACTGCAGATATACACGCCCACGTTACCCCTCCCCCTCACCCCGCCCGCTTCGGACATCTGAACTTTCTTTACTAAACTATATTGTGAAGCTACTTATGAAGCTGAATATTATTAATTAATAAAAATCTGCTTCATATCGTACGTTCAAATTGGCATCTCAATTGCAATACGTCTAAAACCCTACTTACTGTCTCGTTAGAAGAAGCGTAAGTTGCTTAAAATTGAGTAGAATTGGCATTCTGAATAACATGAAACTAATAACTCGACATTTGAATATCACGGTACCGGGTGGTAACCCCCTCCCCCGCCTTTCTCGTACCGTTGCCACAAAAATCGTATAAGATTATCATCAACTAAGTAAGTTAAAACCTTAAGGAAAAACTGCCACAAATTTTGTTCTTCGAAACTACATGTGTCCATGAAAAATCAAAATTCTGTTAAACTATGGTTAGCTATCGTAAATAGAAGGAAAATTAAAACACTTACCTTTGTTTCACAAACGTTAATGCAGGGCCGGGGCTCCGGCGGCAGCTCAGAGCAGCTACTCGTCTTGCTCGGCAGACGGTGGGCGACGCAATGCGGCATTTCACAAAGCAAGTCTAGTCTAGAATTTTATCTGCACAGCGCAGGTCACACCTTGCCGATCAATACTTTAATGCGGCAAACGCCTATACAGTTTATAAATACATGTCTCTTTACATCAGAACTTCGCTTCACCAAAAAGCAATATCTTCATCAACAGCGACATCTAGCGATGCTTAAAACAATTAAAGTAACGCCATCTGTGTTGTTTGTAAGGAACTGATGAAAAGCTTGGCCCTTCAAAATAGTAACATCTCTTTCATCATTAATTTTCATTTATATTTTTGAGTAGGCTACTTTATTTAACTTAACATAGCGCCCTTAGTATGAAAACCTAACTCAAAAACTATAATTTTTGCACTTCAAAGAGCTGTCAGCAGCGAAGACGGTGCCCCATAGGGTCAGTGTGTGAGTGAGTGTGAGTCTCAAAACACAACAAAGCTGGCCATACGATTTTTCTCTCTCTATTACAGTTTTAGTCTAGACAGCCAAATTTTGCACTGTTTTACCAACATTCTGAGGGAACTGCATTACCGACGCTCACCCAAGTCCTGTTCCGCTGAGTACTCTTGTGCCCACTAGATGGCATTCAAAGAAGATTGTTTTACCGACAAGACAACAGAAATTCCGTTTTTTAACAACAGGTGATGCTGTAGTAAAGAACTGATTACTCACTCGAAATACCTTTATTTTAAAAATCGAATGGTTATGAGGTGCCAACTATAAACTTATAGTCATTCTAAGGTTCAGAGCAAAATATTTTATAGCATCCAACTCAGTTGATTTTTAGTTAGTATTGCAACAAAGGAATATCCGGACCTGCACAGTGAAGTTTAGAAAGTTCTAGAACATCATCATTGTGTTCAACCTTATTGTTAAAAACATAAGGGCTAAAATGAATCCAACGGAAACTTTTGCGTAACTATTATAACTAAATGAATATTTAGTAGGTAGGTAGGTGTTATCGTGAAAGTTCCTGGTCGACTAATTTTCGGTCTTCAAATCATAGCCATAAGGCAGAAATTTGGCCGACGGAAACATTTTCAGGTATATCTACTGGCATATTTCTAATTAAGACCTGCGCACTGCAGTTTAGAATGTTCTAGTATGCTCTTTTGAGGAGGAACATTTCAGAAGGCCCACGTCTATGTGCAAAAACAGTTTTTTTTTGTTGTTGTAAATAATAGGGTAGTTGACTAAAAAAATCTAATTAGTCCGTCAGATAGATTTACAAAAAATATTGGACACGTATTTTTAAAACTACGAAAACGATACAGTGCGCTGAATACTCGTGTGACGTCACTACTGGCTACAATTTTTACCATGCCACCGTGACAACACAAGCCCCCACTCCTGATCTCTGATGCTTTTTATCTTCGTCAATTTATATAGATTCGATAAATTAAAAAATACGTGTCCAATATATTTCGAAAATTTAACTGACAGACTAAATAGAATCATTTTTTTTTATTAAGGAGGAGGTCCCTATTAGATGAATAGATGACATCATGGTTATAATCACGACTGTTTTTACCGAAAGGTCAGGCAGAGGCGTACCTAAGTACGTTCACAAACTATTTGGAGCAGCCGTGGGTCACGCAATGTATTATTTTTAAACCAGTTAGGTTGAAGTCCCATGAGAAACGGGTCAATTGCCATCCACCGGGTAGAAAACCAGTGTTGAAGTTGCTACTGAGTTACCGATAGGTAAATCCAATATCCCTTTGATCGACCTTAGAATTGGAGCCAAGACGTCACACTCAAGAGTTGTGTTAGCACACACAAGAGTAACCATTGATTCAATACTTACTTTTTCGAATTTACAAACCATTTTGTCAATTTATTACTCAGTCCCACGGTGGGCGCCAATAAAGAAAAAATATCTTACTGGCGCCCAACGGAGCTGGAACATGTATCTTTGGGGATTTTCAAAGTGGTTTGGCAGGATTCGAGACGGATATCAAATTTTGCATACTCTAAGTAGCGTTCGTTGTCTTAATTTTTGGGCATTTTTAATGCAAAAGATGGTCAGTTAAAATCAGTATAATTTTATGTTAAGATCCTAGCGTGTTTGGCAAAGTAATAAATACATAGTTACATACTAACAACGGTTCGCGTATGCGGCCATTAAACCATACTGAAAGGACCAGTCCTTCTGTATGTTTTCATCGACACGGCACAAAATACAACGTCCGTGCATTGTATATCACACATGGAAGTATCGACCTGCATTTTGTGACCTGCGCAGTGCAGCTAACTATTCTAGACTAGACCTTTTATGCAACGCCGCAGTGCGCCGCCCGCCATCTTCCGAGCAAGTTGCTGCTTCCAACTGCACTAGATGTCTTCGAGCTCTAGACTACTGCAGTTCTATCACTGGTCAACTTCAGAGTTGAAGGTAAGTGCTTCTGTTTTTAAAAATCACCATCCACAACCAAAATTCATTCACTGTTGGGCTATGTGCCACCCCTCATCAGGTTCGATTGACCACGGCGATGAATACAATTTCGACTGACGGAATATTATTTACCAGTCTCGGTGTACGGTTGCGGTCTAAACATGTTTACCTAACAAGGTAATTTATAAAAATTGTGAACTCAAATCATCAACTCTAAAAAATTCTACTCATTTATATTTCACATCGAAATATTGATCGGCATCTTGTGACCTGCGCAGTGCAGCTAGCTGTTCTAGATTAGACTCCCTTTGTGCGATATTTACTAATTCGCAGAGTGCACGGCGTGCTATTTCGTCGAGACGCCACCGGGACATTGGACGGGGTGGCCTTACAGCCGAGGTAGACTTACTTTGGACTTATGATATTAGGTACTAACATCTGTAAAGCTCACCCGTTTGAAACCCGAAAATTGCTCGCATTTAGCCGAATCCTGCGACAAAAAGTATGGTCTACCATTGTGTCAACTTCTATCCGATTCCGTCTAGCCGTTTAGTCGTGACGCCCACTACATGAAACCATGGCTTGGTGAAGGGCCCGGGCATCCGCTGGATGTGAAAAACATGGGAGGATAGATCTTTGTGGTGACACCGGGGGGAAAGCTATGTCCAGCAGATAAAAAGAAGATGATTTTAAGACGTGAAAAGTTTATAACAACACAGACACAGTTACTGTTGCAATTTTCATTCGATACGAGTATTTAGTTTAGTTGGGTTTTAAACTATTATTCTTAAATTTCCAGGTGCCTGGTGGACGAGCAGTGTCTTGAAAGCGGTCGATATTCCAGCTCGCAGTCATCATGGAGAATTGGATCTTCGAACCTCCATCATGTAAATTTGGTAGGTCGCTCTTAAGTTTCAGCTAGTCTGTACTGTTCCATTCCTGCATAAAGGTCTGCCTCCTTTCTTTCCATCTCTTTCGGTTCACAGCGAGTTTCCTCCACACCTCAAGAAGCTATTGATCCTGAATGTCGCTTGTAGATCTTTAACAGAAGAAGATAGTCAGTAGCCAGATTTTCTGACACCAGTCTCGCCAAGGGGTATCTACAGTGTTACCCAGTGACTGCTTTCCGGAGATCCGTTAGGCAAACATTAGATGTAAAATAATGGCACAGCATCCAGTTGGATTGTAAGCTTACCCCAAGATAGTTGTGGAAAGTGTTTTTCTTAAATCTAATATAGGGTTATTTGTAAAACACCAACACCAACTTTTACTATGGGACCAAACCTGAAATCGCGAAAAAAAATCAGCTGTTGATGGTGTTTTACAAATAACAATGTATAAAAGGCAAACCTAACTGACTCATCTATCAACGCACAGCCGAAACTACTGAACGGATTTCGCTGAAATTTGGCATATAGATAGTTGTAATGACGTAGGCGTCCGCTAAGAAAGAATTTTTGAAAGTTCATCCCCTAAGGGGGTGAAAAAGGGGTTAAAATTTTGTATGAAAGTCCGTCATTTTTAGAGCTAGAAGCCTGAAACTTTGTTTTTTGGTTTATAAATAAACAATTACGTATCCTAGGGTTTTTGATATAACCGAACTCTACGCGGACGAAGTCGCGCTAGTGCTAGTGTCTTATATGTCTGTGGCTTCAAAGATGGCACAACATCCATTAAAATAACACCGCTGCTTCAGTATCAGAAACCTATATCTTTGATTGTCGGGCAAACTAAAAAAAGCAATTTTGGTAACCTTAAAGTCTTTAACCTGGTCTAAACAAATACGGCAGTTCTTCTTTAATAGGGTAGTTAACTAAAAAAATCTGACTGGTCCGTCAGATAGATTTCCTAAAAATATTGGAGACGTATTTTTTCTTTTACACATAAACAAAAAATGAAGACGATACAGTGCGTTGAAAACTCATTTGCCGTCACTACTCGCTACAATTGTTACCGGACCGTGACGTCACACGCTCCCACTCCTGATCTTTGATGCTTTTTATCTTCGTCAGTTTTTATAGATTTGATAAAGGAAAAAATACGTGTCCAATATTTTTCTATAATCTAACTGACGGACTAAACATAATCATATCTTTTTTACTCGGGCAACATCCCTATTACATGATTTTTCTATTCAACTGTTCAACATAAACTTCTTTTTTCAGCTCCTTGATTGAAGACCGCCGTCCACCATGCTACTCCACTTGATCGAACATCGATGGGGTGTAAGTGGCTCTACGTACACCTGCAGAGCCAAAGTCAACCTCACCTGCCCGCGGCGCACCCTGCTGGAGATACCAACGAGGCTCTGGCGAGACACGTAGCTACATTGAAGAGCGGGACGCAAGACTCTCTCCCTCTCTTCTTTGAAGAGCGGGATGCAAGACTCTCTCTCTCTCTTCTTTGAAGAGCGGGATGCAAGACTCTCTCTCTCTCTTCTTTGTAGCTTCAGTGTTTTAGTATATGTAAGATCTACCATCTGAACTCCTGGTCTCTTGTACCTCAAGATACGGGAGACCATGAGTTAAACCTTAACTCGAAAACTAGCACTTGAATGAATATCTTAGACTTAAGCTTTTTAGTTCTTTAGCACTTAATAAAAATCAAAGGTTGACACGCAAATAAGTAACAAATAATTATAAAAATAAAAAATGTAACCAATCCTGCGTTTTATTTTGAAAATCCTAAGCACAGCTTCAGATCAATAAGACTGATTCACAAGCAACTTTCACGATGGTATCTGATATCAAAAACACCTCTATTTTGCATACCTACGTTTTTGACATATTACGACTGCTGCCTTCTTATTGATGTCAGAGGTAAAATAAATTCGGGCCTGCGGATGGCGAGCTTGGGTGGCTCGCCGTCCGATAACAACCAGGCCCGGGTCGACGGCGCGTCGTGTTCCACGCGCGCCTCTAAGAGCTGTCAGCAACGAAGACGGGGCCCCATAGGGTCAGTGCCTGCTAGGGTTGCGGAATTGGTTCGAAAGAGTCACCTCGGTCCTGGAACTCAAACTCAAACTTATTATAAAGCATTTATTTCAATTAAACCCTTTACAGGCACTTTTGAATTGTCAAGTCGAAAGAGGTGAAGCTATCTGCACGTTCCAAAGCGTAGATCTCTATGGAGAAGAACGTGCAAGAAATTCCACGAACACTCTTTTAAATCATGTTCTGTATTACATAACTTTTGTTGTTTGAACGCAAAAGGCACTAGAAGGATCACGGGTGGATTTTAGTCAGTAAGAGTCTGACACTCCCTTCCGCTCCGACCAGAGTGGGAGAAGTCATTTGATGATTTCCCATCCCGAACGAACGAGTTTTCTTTCTTTCTTTTTCTTTTAAAAAAAAAGTATACTCAGCACATCCACACTTCGTCCTCTGAATATGTATAACAGGTACCTATCTATATCGCACCTCAGTATTGATCGTATCCCGTGACCTGCGCAGTACAGCTAGGTGGTCTAGACTACCTTTGTCCCCCAGTGCTTCGCCCGTCGTCCACCTCGGAGGTCGGGTCTGTCCTTCAGCTCTGCAGTTCTACCGCCACCCGAAGCTCTACAGGTTAGTGGTCTACATAGTTATCCTTTCTAACTTATGGCGACGCCTGTATTTTGCAAAGGGTTACGCAGAAATGTACCTATAGTACGTCCCGAATCTCGCCAGTTAAGCTTAAGTAGCAGGTAATAGGAGGGAGGGGGGTAATGGAATACCTTGTGAAGTTTGTCGGAATCAGCTGGATGCGCGACGCACAGGAGCGCGGTTGATGTGGCGATATCGGAGGCCTATGTCCAGTCCAGAAGTGGATGTCTTTCTCCTGAAGTGGAGTTGATAATGATGATTAAGATGGGGAGGCGTCCAGGCTTTGCTTCCAAATTTTTAAATCATTATTTGCTAATCCATCTTCCAACTAATAGTGTTCATATTCAGCCATTTAATGTTCCCATTGCTGGGACTCAAGCCTTCTCTCTAGGAGAGGGAATGGGCCGTAATCCAGCACGCGGGCTCAGTGCGAGGAGAGGAGGCCTGTGTCCCAGCAATGGGAACATTAAACGGCTGATTATGCTTATGTACTAATCCATATTCCAACTAATAGTGTTCGATCCAGATCGAACTCATCGAACACAATTAGTTGTTGCTTCATGTCAAATACTGGTATTCAACTGCATCTGGAACCCGATCCCAACAGGAACGACCAAAAACTGGACGTTCCTGCGTCTAGTCAGATTTTTTCATTAGAGCTTCAAGCGGATTAAAGCTTTTATAAAAGATTATTGTTGTAATTTTTCAGGACTCCAGAGTTCGAGCGGCGTCTCCCGATCTTGGCGGCTTTCGACATGGGTGGTTGGACCTTCGACCCTCCTTCACCACCAGGGCTCCGGCCTCGGGACCCCGGCGGCATGTCGCGTCCTGGCGATGGAGATGAAGGTAGCTGTTACTTTTTAGTTCAAAAGCTCCATCAGAACAGGAGTTGACGAAAGGGAGTACTGACAGCTAGCAGATTCACTGTACAGCACCTGGCTGTACTGTAAAGTGAATCTACACACCACACACACTCACCATATACACACCACACCACACAACATCAACAGTGCTTCGAGTTACTCTTGGCAAAAGCCCGTTGATCGGGGAAATTGTTGCGCCACTTCTCTCCAGCTAAAACACTAAGAAGTGGTGACGGGTGGACGTTTTGGAGGACTGTCTTTATGTTAAATTTGACGTTCTGAAAGTGCTGGCTCTCAGTCCAGTTTTTTTTTTATTTATTTTGGTGTACCTAGGTTTTAAAGCTTTATTAATAACTTTCGCGGCTACGGCCGATCGTGTATAAAGTACTACCCGTAATAAGTTATAGCCAATGTGTTGGTTTGCTTTGAAATGTAATGAAATATAAATCTTCAGTGTCCTAAGGATACCACGCGAGTATTTGTATTTGAAGAGCGAGCCCAATACCATCTACAGTCAGAAATTCGGACTGACTGGGTACCACAGAGTAATTCTTGATTTAAAAAATTCAATAACGCCTTTCAAACCAATGTTACTAGCCCAGATGACACATCACAATAATTCTGACTTTCCTCAAAATTAATTTCCAGGTCCTTCATCTACCAGCAGCAGTTCAGCAGCTGATGGTGCTTGCACTCAACCAACATCTTGCTCCCTGCAGCCTGACACCATTCCAGTCCAGCATTCACCAAAGGGCACTGGTTCTACCAACACCTCCTACCAGCTTGAGAAGACCCTAGATCTTAGTTTTACCATCTCCTCTGGCGCCGCCTCTCAGCTCTCTGATCTGCAGCTTGAAAGAGACCTGTACGATCCTTCACGTAATGGCTGCGATTCTTGCAAAGACTTTCATCAGATCCACGACGCCTCAGCTCGAAACAAGAGTTTACCAACTGGCTCTGGATACAGCAGCTCTTCTGAACATCTTGAAGAGGACTATGTCGATCCTTTCCCTAATGGCTGTGCCTCTTGCAAAGTCTTTAATGAGATCCAGGGTGCACTGGCTTTAATCCAGCTTCTACCACCCAGCTCTGTTCAATCAAAGACCTTACGATTGAACGGGAGCCTAGTCCAGCCCTTACCAACGGCCAGGGGCGTACATACCTTACACGGGAGCCAAAGATTCCCAGTTGAGGTGTCATCAACGGCCCCTGGACCTGCCAACTCCACGTACCAGCTCGAGGAATTCAGGTGGAACTCCCCCTGGATATTCCCTTGCAACTTGAGCAGGGTGAGGAAATTCTTGTCGCATTTAAGGAAACGAATCGGGTTGCTCTCGATTTCCGTTTTCATTGCAATAGAATGCTTCAGGATGTTGCCCGTACATGGTTAAGATTTATTGATCGGTGAAACTTCACAGATGCCATGAGTTCAGTTCGTGACTAACAAAAAATAATCTTTAGTCAAAAATTTCAACTTCATGATAAAGATAGCTTTATCTTGAAATGACATTCAGCCCTTTTTGTTGTATCACGTGTAGACTGGGTCAACTTAAATGATTGTTAGAGAAACTCAACAGATGTGATGGGTTATCTTCTGATGATGTTATCGATATTAAACTCGTAATTTCAAGTATCTATTCAAACAGACTACGGCGTCAACGAACTTCGTAATTTAGTTACTTACTTGAAATTAAGTTTTTTTTTTCGTTTTACTGTCATTTGAAATGGACACCTATAACGTCATTTGAGTTATGCTACTTCATTTATTTTGATCTAGTATGCGATTGATACCCGTGCAGTCTGTGAAGTTTCGCTGAACAATTTATTTTTGCCATAACTTAGCATAGGTTAGATTTTCTACTTTTATAATAAAATAATTCACGGTCTAAACGAGTTTATTAGTTGAATGTTAGGTTAATTAGTATTAAAGTAGTGAGTAGGCCAAACTGTTGTTTCATTTGTAACCCATTTTTTTGGATGAGAAATCATCAAATGACTTCTCCCGCTCTGGGCGGAGCGGAAGAGCGTGTCAGACTCTTACTGACTAAAACTCACCCGTGTTCCTTCTGGTGCCCTTTGCGTTCCAGGGCCGCGGTGACTCTTTCGAACAAAGTCCGCAACCCTGGCAGGCACTGACCCTATGGGGCCCCGTCTTCGTTACTGACAGCTCATTGAGGCGCTTGTGGACCACGACGCGCCTTCAACCCGGGCCTGGTTGCTATCGGACGGCGAGCCACCCATAGCTCGCCATCCGCAGGCCCGCGTTCATTTGTAACCCTGAGAAATACATCTTTTTCTGCCTAGACTATGCTGTGGTGCAGATGCAACTGGGTACCAACAGGAGACATGGAGCGATTGCCTATCTGACCTCCAGATCCCAGTAACTGTGTACTCCACGACTTTCTTAGAAGCCGACCACTCATTCGTGGTCATTAGAAGTGACTGAGACTCGTTCAGATGCTGGGGCAGTAACAAGACGCTGCCAGGCAGCTTGTCTGCTAGATGCTACTGTTTCTCTGCGCACAGATAACATAGCTTTATTACCCACGATGGAACGGAGACAGTGTACGCGTTTGGGGTGAGAGGATGTTTGTTTGTTTGGTGAGTTGTCACCGAAATACATATCTAATACATGCACTAATCAAACCTTAACCCATCATTGAAAACTGCATCAAAATTGGAATAGAAGTTTTGAAGAGAAATGGCAACATTGGTTTGCCCAAATATTCTTGACTGCAGCGCCCCCTATTGAGTTGTCATCGTAACACCTATCTAAGAACATACACCAATCAAATCCAAACCCATCACTGAAAACCGCATGAAAGTCGGACTAGTAGTACTGGAGATAAATGGGAACATTGGTTTGCACAAACAAACAACCTCTCACCCCAAACGCATAAACTGTCTTCGTTCCGTCGTGGGTAATAAATGACTTTTGATTTTGATTTTTGACCAATATTTATATTTTATGAAAGAGGAGATTTGAAGACAAAAATTCTATAATGTTCTTCATTTAAATAATTCATATTAGTTACTAACTACTACTACATATATTGGCAACACAGTATTTATTTTTTGGTTTTGCAACATTGTGCCAAATTGAAACAGGCGGTGAATATATACGGCACTCTTTCTAACATTCAAATGTTTCGTTAGAAAGACAGGGATGCTGATATAACAGTGACTGTCATTTTAAGAGAGCCTGTGTCTAACAGAGCCCTCTAGCGGTTAAACTTTGCAGATTATGAATCAACAAATGCCCTCTAGATTCCCATGCTGAAACTAATGTCGGAACAATATTTTTGTTTCGTTATGTAAATGGATTTATTCATCGTATTATTGTAATTTGCGACACGTTGCGTCAGAAAGAAAGCGAAGAATCTAGTTCTAACCATTATGTAAAATTAACGGTCACTGAAATACGAATTCTCTTAAACAAATTTTGAATTTCGCGGCGTTCTAGTACCATAGTTTATGCAACTAGATGTCGCCACTGTAGAACTCTTTGTGTTAATCTACAGTCAAGTGCAAAAATATGTTACATTTCGGGAGATTCAACAGAGAGAGCAGTGGTGGCCGAGTGGTAACGGTTCCGACGGGATCCCTTCTTTTCGCATAATGTTTTTTGTCCTAATATACTTCGGCATAACGATTTTGGCACAATTTGTTTTGGCATAATAATACTTTGGCATATTTTTTTTAGGCATACATTTTAATTTGGCATAATCATGTTAAAGACTTATTTGTGTTGGCATAAATTTGATTCGCATAACGTTAGTAGGCCTAATGACTATTAGCATAACGTTAGTAGGCCTAAAGACTTTTAGCATAACGTTAGTAGGCCTAATGGCTATTAGCATAATATTCTGAGCAAACCAATTAGCTATAGTACCTGTAACAATCAAATAATATTGTTGGTTAAAAAATTAATATGCTGTGCAACAAAAGTTAGTCACAGAACCGAATTGCTGCAAAACCGACTTCACGTAGTCTTGTTCGTCCTACCCCTAGAGTGTTATTTAAAATCGCGTAGGCGCGTAGGGTCGAGGCGGCCCGCGGGCTGAGGAGCAGGCGGCTGCGAGCGAGCCGAAGCTGCGGTGGTGAGCGAAAGCCGTCTGCGACGATTAGCACGCGTGGGGCCGCCGGAGGGCCGCAGCGCCGGAGCCGTCACAGAAACCCTGCCTGCTGCATGCTGCTTGCTTGCATGCTTGCTTGCATGTTGCATGCTTGCTTACATGCTTGCTTGCATGCTGTATGCTTGCAATGCTTGCTTCCTACAGCGAAAAAATACTCACAAAATTGTTCAATCTATACTAATATTATAAAGCTGAAGAGTTTGTTTGTTTGTTTGTTTGTTTGAACGCGCTAATCTCAGGAACTCCTGGTCCGATTTGAAAAAATCTTTCAGTGTTAGATAGCCCATTTATCGAGGAAGGCTATAGGCTATATTTTATCCCCATATTCCCACGGGAACGGAAACTACGCGGGTAAAACCGCGGCGCGCTGCTAGTACGTTATAATATATTAATATTTTATTTAGGATATTATGCTTAAAAAAGTTATGCTTTAGAACTTTATGCTTAAAAAAGTTATGCTTTAGAACTTTATGCTTAATAAGGTTATGCTTTAAAATATTATGCCTAATCATTATTATGGTTACAGACATAATGCTTAAAAAAATTATGCATGAGCTGTTATGCGTAATTATATTATGCGAAAAAATAATTATGCCAAATAACATTATGCTAAGTTATATTAGGTCTTAAAATTTTATGCTAATGGATAGGGAACCGGTTCCGACTTACGAATTGTAGGTCGCGAGTTCAAACCCAGCCAGGCGCATTACTTTGTGTAATTAATTTCATCACCACTGCTCTCAAAACGGTGAAGGTAAACATCGTGAGGAAACCGGCATGTCCTAGAACAAAAAATTCGAAGACATGTGACATTCACCAACCCGCACTGGGCCCGCGTGCTGGATTACGGCCCACTCCCTCTCCTAGAGAGGAGGCCTGTGTCCCAGCAGTGGGAGCATTAAAAAGGCTGATTATGCAACAGCGATTTGCTTCTATTAATTGCAGTTGAAAATTATGAATTTAAGCACGTTCGAACACATAATTTTCTCAATTCTGTAAGATTTTAAGAATTTAGACGCAATTCTACGTTAAAATTGCTTCTGATTGTGCCAGTTGCAACATATTTTTGGCATTGACTGTACTGAGCTAGGGGAAGCGTACCCCTCCCACTTCCCCGCTAGACAGACCTCATCCCAACGTATTGATTGTGACCTGCGCATTGCTTTTAGAACTTTCTGGAAAGTTTCCTTTGTACCTTTGTGTACTTCTGTCGGTGTTGCCAGACCCCTCGTAAAATACAGGTGTTTCCAGCTTTTTATGTTTGACCAGCAGGCGTACCATGACGTCTTAAAACGTGAGTCTTCCGAGCGAGAAAAAAGGATGGAGCTATATAGGGTGTATAACTCTATCCCTCTTTCTCGCTCGGAAGACTCACGTTTTAACAACTCATGGTACGCCCGCAGTACGTTGTTTTTGCACTATTTCTAAAAGAGGAAGTATTTGATTTTGTATGGAACCACTATTAATGGTTTTTTTTACCGTTGCAGTTTTCAGCTCTGGGACTTAGCTTGCATATAAATGAATTATTCAAATTGACCTTATTGGAACTTGATTTTCTCAATGGTCAGTGGTCAGGAATCAGAAAATCTAACACCAGACTTGTCAGAGGGTAGTGTTACCCAGTAACTGGGCTGTGGAGGTCAGACAGGCTGCCGCTCTATATTGAATACTGGTATTTACAGCTGGATCAGGTTGGACTGGACGCTGACCCAAACATAGTTGGAATAAGTTAAGAGAACGACGAGGTAGGATGGTGAAAAATAATAAAACACCCAGTTTACTTAACCTAACTTATATTTAACTTATCTACCTATTTTTATGCGATTTTTAAATGTACCAAAAACTATTTTCTATATAAAAATATAAAATCGAACCTAATTATGCTGTGACTTTTGTTTGGTTTCCAATTTAATGTATAACATTAAATTAACAGTCGACCCAAATTCGATATTAAAATCAAGGTCGACTGCTACCCTGGTCTCGTCAGCGGGTAAGCTGATGAGATCAGGGGTGGCCAGAGCCTCGTTGGTATCTCCAGCAGGGTGCGCCGCGGGCAGGTGAGGTTGACTTTGGCTCTGCAGGTGTGCGTAGAGCCACTTGCACCCCATCTCTGATGCTGCTTGTCAAGGATGGATCTGGAATGTGAGGAAGCTTGGATAAAGGTCACCTCAGTAATGATTTTAGTGCACTAGAACAGGCAAGATATGCTGCGTGTTTCATTGTCGACTGCATCATCGCTAGTATCGCTAGTAAAACGAGCCTATCCTAAATAATTTTATAAATGCGAAAGAGAGTGTGGTTGTTACAATAGGGTATTCTACTGGAAAATTAAAACTTTTTACAAATAATACAACCGAATTCTACACATAAAAAAAACAAAAAGTATTAAGATGCTCTTCCAAACCATCGTACTAAGCAATTTTATTTTTTCATTTTACTTCGACAAGAGGGAATGAGAACGTCGTCAATGTAAACTAAGCCACGCATTATTAGGGATAACTCAAAGACTTGTCGTCAGAACCCAATGAAATTTAAATGGGATCACGCGACAAGCACCAGCTTTCGAATATAAAAATAATAATCAAAATCGGTAAACCCAGTACAAAGTTATGAGCGCGCGCGTATTACATAGGGTGACGCAATGGGCGGACTTATCGCTAAAAACCTGCATCTTTCAAAGCTTAGGCAAATTTGGTGTGTATGAGAGGAAGCAAGACAGTACCTATTATTTGTTGTCAAATTTATTAATCCTACTTACAAGACCGGTAACAGGACAGTGTCTTTGTACCCGAAAAGTGCCACTATACAAATAATTTCTTTATTTGCGTTACGCGTCCACATTTGGGTCGCAGAACATGTATAGTTGTTTAATAGGTGTAAATCGGCTGTGGCAGACAGATTTAAGAACAGGAGTGATCCAATAATGGTTCCGTTTTCTTACGTCGGATGGTCGGAACCCTTTTTTTTTTTTTTTTTTTTTTGGATGGGAAATCATCGAATGACCCCTCCCGCCCTGGGTGGAGCGGTAGGGAGTGTCAGATTTTTACTGACTAAAACCCACCCGTGCTCCTCCATGTGCCCTTTGCGTTCCAGGGCCGCGGTAACTCTTTCGAACAAATTCCGCAACCCTAGCAGGCACCGACCCTATGGGGCCCCGTCTCTGGTGCTGACGGCTCCTTGAGGCGCGCGTGAAGCACAACGCGTCGTCGACTCAGCCTGGTATCGGACGGCGAGCCACCCACGCTCACCGTCCCCACGCATCAGCCACTGCGCAATAGCACAGCGATGGTCGGAACCCTAAAAACTCAATTACTACTCGTAACTGACCTTAAGTTATAAGGATAATAATGAGGAGCTCGTGGCTAAATTATAACAGCCGCACGGGTCGATCTTCTAGGTTAAGCAACGCTTGCCGTGGTTGGTCTACGGATGGGTGACCGTCTTATCATAACGAGACCTCTCCGTGCCTCGGAAAGCACGTTTAGCCGTTGGTCCCGGCTGTCATTTGGAGATCTTTGGCAGTCGTTACGGATTGTCAGAAGCCAGAAAATCTGACACCAGTCTTGCCAAGAAGTACCGTGTTCCCAAGTTAATGGGTTGTGGAGGTCTGGTAGGCAGCCGCTTCACGTAAAATATTCAGCTGAATCCGGCTTGACTGGGCACCGACCCCAATATAGTTGGGAAAAGGCTAGGCAAATGAACTAACCTTAAGTTTTACTTGTCTGTTCTGTCTGAGCAGCCTCCGGTATCCGAGTTGGCGACGCGAAGTTACCAAACTCGAATAGGGTCATGTGAGACGAATGGGTGACACTGCTTTGCCTCCAGGGACCTGAAACGTTATAAAATAATGCTTTAGAACTTTGGTAGGAACTCTAAACAATCAATGTATGGATTGTGTGAAAAATATATGACTTGAGAACTGATGCTGCCAGAACCAAATTGTTTTCATTTTTAGGTTCGTGTTTGACCTGATGGTAAGCGATGATGTGGTTGACGATGGGGCACGTTTGTCTGAAAGGAAACTATTCACTCAGTTGTTGAGCTCCTTATTGGTTCTAAGTTGAGCTACACGATAACTGACAAATGCTTGCGCTGTTTCGACAGGTCCACTCAAAACTGTGTGGTACTTTCCTCAAAAGACCACTTCAGACACCAACCTACATGTTTCACATATAATTTGACCAGTACAATTGTATAGACTGCAAAAGCGACCTTGACCTCTGAGTTTGTTTCAGTGTTTATTCTCAGGGTAGTCAGCTAGGAAACACCGGCCTCATCTATGTAGTTTTTATAACGGCCAAAAAAGATTGACGTGTAAAAGTGTTTTTTACAACCTACTTACAAAATAAAAATCATTTATCATTTATCACTCTTGACATAAATATCCCCAGATTGTGACTATCAGAAAAAAGACTCCGGTAGGGGAAGTCCACTCCTTAGCTGTACGAGCAATGAATTTAATCCTAGAACGTTTTGTGCGCATCATTGAATGGCCGCCATTTGCCGGTAGCTCATCGCTGTAAATTGGGGTGAGGGCAGAATTATGCGGAATTATAATATTTTACAGCGTTGTTATTGTACTGCATTGTAAGGGTGGTGTGATTTATTATATCTTGTATACACTCCCCTTTGTTGTAATAGATTTACACCCTTAGATCTAACGCCATGCCCTTTCAATAAGCCAATGGTATTTCAAAATGGCGTCCCTTATCAACCATCTTGCACCCACTCAAGTTAACGTCGAATTATTTTCACAAAGACTTTCCAAAACTGTGAGCTGCCTAGCCGTTGGCAGCGGGTGTGCTCGCGTGTATGTCGGAAGTTATTTCAGGGAAAAGTATCATTGAAACATAAAGTATTTTATATATCACTAAATAGCATAAAACAAAGTCGCTTTCTCTGTCCATAAATCCCTATGTATGCTTAAATCTTTAAAACTACGCAACGGATTTTAACGCGGTTTTGTTTTAATAGATAGAGTGATTGAAGAGGAAGGTTTATATGTATAATACATGCATATTTTAGTAGAGAAAACTTAAGTATCTACGTTGCACCCGTGCGAAGCAGGGGCGGGTCGCTAGTTAGATTTCTCTCATTAGATACTCGTTATCTTCATCCAAATCCATTTAAACTCTTTGAAAATTGTTGAGTGGATTTGGTTGAAGTTAGAAACAGGCAGACCAACTCCTGGATTATCACAAAGCATACTTTTTATTCCAACAGTATATTTATTTGGAATAATCGACAAACCCGCGGCGTTAGCAGAAGTTATTCACTTCTAAGAGGAGGAAAAGTTAAAATACCTACCTTTATAGGTCCCTGGGGCTCTGGTATCCGGCTCGAAGCACCAACTCGTCTCGCACGGCAGACTCTGGGCGGCGTACTGATATCACAAAGGAAATCTTGTCTAGATAATTCCGATCGCTCTGCGCAGGTCACGATCAATACTTTGATGTGAAATATGGCTACTTATAGCTGTGCAAATATCTGTTTGTGGAACGAAACTTGTGCCGCCATCTTCTTTTTTCAGTAGATACAATAATTTCCATAGACAATTTCATGAATGTTTACTTTGCCAAAGACATTTTTACTACCGTGTCTATAAATAGTTATATTTGGCACCTTATAATGCTATATTGTATTAAGTAACTTAATTGATTTTCAACAAAACCGTTTTATTTGTAATGCCTAATTCCTTCACTGTTGTATTTTTTGCTGGTTAGTTTTAAAATAAATGGTCGTTAAAATGATTACGTATATAAGAACAATATCAAATGTGTTTCTCTTTTTAATATCGCGCCCCCTAGCGGTACACAAAGAAAGTCTAGGACCTAGGTCGTAAAATAATGTTGGCAGTCTAAAAAAATTATAACTTTTCAAGATTATTAATATTTAAATGTTAAGTTTTTAATTAATTATTTGTTGTTTTATTCAAGGTTAGTTTTTAGTTGTAACTAAAATGAATTAACACAGATAAGAACAAATAGTTTGTGTTAAGTAGCGCCCCCTACCAGCATATTGACAGCACAAATTAAGTTTAAGCTAACTGACCTCACTGCGCAGGTCACAAACTCACGATCAATACTCATTCGTTCATAGTTATTTTGACTCTGATTTCACATCAGTGTGAAATCATCTTTAGTCTTATTGAAATAAGGTTTCTAGTAGCTTGCAGCTTGGGAAGAAATCGGAGATTTAATATCTGTGAACAGGTTGTATACGGTATTGTTGTGTCAAAATGTTGGCTCGTAAAAAATCTGTTGTGTTGCCAATGTATTCAGTAAAATTGGTTTGTATTGAAGTAAGTATTAATGATTTTTTAATTTTTTTGTTGGATTCTTCTACGCGAATTATAATAAATTACGCATTCAGTTTATTTATTAGAATTAAACCAAAAAGTTATCATATAAATTTTGTTACAATTTAAATATAATTATCCTCTAGTGGTTTGGTGGTGAAAATGAAATTACAAAACAACTGTGGTAAACAATGTATATTGTTAATCAATAAAATTAATTTTACTTTAATACACTCAAACCTACTATTGCCAGCCAGCTAAAACTTCAGTAGGAGGAGCTATGGTCGTGGGGAGCTAGAGATAAGCACAGGTACTGTTCCGTTTGAGGGTGATAATTAAATACTACAAGTTCAATATTAAGTTAGAATAAGAACCTTCCTTCCAGTTATTGTACTAGATACTAAGTAAAGATAATTGGGCGCCAGGGACTTGAAGAGTCCCAGATCCCGGAGCCGACGGAGGTGTCCAATATACTTCCAGATGAATGCGGAACGTCGAATCCAAGATCCTCAATTTAAATCTGATAAGGGCCGGTTTCCACTTTTGAAAACCGGACTAAGGTAACCAATTGGTTCTTACAGGAACCGTATGAAAATAAATATCAAAAGTAGAAGTAGGAATAAAAGAAAATAAAAAATAAAAAAAAACCGTCCCGCCTGCGCTATCGCTTGACGGGTCCGCCAGCCGCACAGTCGTCTCCGTGAGAGGCTTCAAGTGGACTCGAGGAACGGGTCTCGCGTTCAGGCCCCAGATGCTCCTCTAGATTCTGGCAGCGAGACGAATCTCCCGAGGTGCCTCTCGGTTGGCTTGGGAAGAGAGCACTTGACTGCGAGATCCTCGGCTGGCTGGAAAGCTGTCTGTGCTTGCGCAACTAGGAATCCTTTTTAAAACATGGGATGAGATTTGTAGTTTCTCTTAAGCGGGTTCAAGGGTAAATGGACGCCAATTAACACCAACGCCCTTCTATAACAAGGCAGTCCAAGGCCAACCGGAACTAGACGGAGCATTTCTAAAATCTCCCCTCTTCTCGGGTAAAATGACTAGAAGATCAATATTACACTAAGACACTTAACTTTTGAAAATCACTAACAGCTGTTCAGAGTGACGTTAAACGCTGAAACAATAAGAATCTTCATGATCCAGACCGAAAAACAAATTCTTTGTAATTTCAAATACCAAAACTTATCTTGATTGGGGTAATTAACTCAGAATATTAAATGGGGAAATTAAGAATCTCCGACCTTGCTACATTATGCTAAAGACAATTCACAGACTAAAAATAGATTTATTTGACAGCGAACATTCCAGATAGAAGTCTATACTAAAAAAATGGATATGACTTCCGCTTACGGTTATTTAGTTTATTATGATTTTTATTGCCGAAAGCTGAAAATTATTAAGGATTGTTCCGTACAATATTATTTCGAGAATTAGCAATATCATGTTAAAATATCGATTAAAACTACAACTGTGAATCGGCAACCACCAGATGTCGCCTCTAACTGACAGACAGTGACGTTCGACGGAATGACATTTGGAATGTAAACAATCCTAACTTGATTACAATATTATTTATCTAATTTATTATGCAAACCTGTTCAATTGGATTTATTGTAAGAAAGTGTTAACCGAAGAGTCTAGTGACAAAATACAGTTGAAGGAACGAGTCCTCCTATCAAGTGCAGGCCAAAGTCAATTGTACAAACTACAATGAAATAAATTACTTGGGAACCTCATTATGTACGACTAATGTTTTCAGGTAAATGCTACTTTACTTTCAAGAAACGAAGCTGTTTTATACCAACCTGTGGTAGGTACAAAAAATACAACGTAACAGTACCTCCCCAACCACCAGAGATTTGACCAGCTAGGGCAAATCTCGACGCTGGCCCTCCAGCGTCAAAGTCTCCAAAGTACCAACCACACTTACAAAAATCTACAACGTTCATGCCTGAAAACATGAACAGAGAAAGAAAAAGAAAGAATTATATGTGGAAGCCGGTCGTTCACCGGTTAATACACAACATGGAGGATGTTGTGTTTTAAGCTGATATAAACTGGATACTTAGGTAGTTATGGTAGGTAAATACACAAACCACACAGAATTTTGTCACATTTCAAATATAGAGTAACAAACCGCTCTATTAGGAGACATTGTAGTAGGCTTTGGTTGTCGGGTCTACAATTCCGCCCGTGTTTTATGGCTTATTTTTAGTTATCCATGAGACCTGTGTAATATAATATTTCCCCTGGAGCAAGTCTAATCTATTTACAAACATATAAAAGACGAGCCTCAAAGAGAGTATAAATGTGTAACTAACTCCCAAAGTACCAGTTACCTAGTCTGACCTACTATATTTATATAGGAAAGACCACCCTACACCATCGTATACCACCTTTCACACTCTAAATAAGAATACCGATACCTACGCTGAGCTGGTACCCAAATAATACACAGAAAAAATAAAATGTTACAAAGTAACGATAATTGGCTAACCGTCTTCCTTAAAAGGAAATTGGCGGTTATTCCGCCCCTGAAAAAAAAAAATACCAACTAAAACGTTTTCCATCAATGCAGCCTACACGCCCGCCATTACGGCCTCCAATCTCAGGACTATCATTATGCTGCCTTACCAGCAATCCGGAGATTAATATCTCCAACACAGATGTCAATCCTGCCACAACCACAGACTACCAACAACTTTTAAATAAACGCCTTCCCTACTCCTAAATACAGTTTACAAATGTGAACACAGTAAGAACCTGTGTACCACTACAAACCGTAAAGACAGTGTAAAATATATTAAATCTCCTGTATTATAGCACCGTGCACATACAGTCACCAATGCTAAAATAAAAACCAGCAACCTCAAGGCATATACAGCCCTCAATGGTTACTTAACCAACTAATTCTAACTAATTTATATGTTAGTTTAAATTCTAATAAAATAAAATAAATTATTCCTGACCACATGGTGATTTCAAATCCTTGATATGCCATGTGCCAAGGTTTTTACCGGAACTACAGCCTTCCAATTCATACACTAAGGGTGAAAGTTTTTTCCTAATTATACATCTCTCATATTTAGGAGCTAATTTTGCCATGAAGAACTTGGAGGCGTCACTCTGGGGATATGTTTTTTTCCACACAGTGTCGCCTACCTCAAACTCCGCGTGCCTCCTACTACTGTTATAATAACGAGCACTACGTTTATGTGATTTTATGAGCGCGTCCTTTACTTTATCGAAGATACTATCCAACGCCCCTAGCTGATTTGCATATGAACTGCGGGAAGCACAAGCTAGCGTGGGCTGTCCAACGGTATCTTTGCCGAAGACATCACCACTACTAACTGCCTCTCTGCCATGTACTAGTAAAATGAAACCAACTTACTTGTAGATACCAACAACGAATATATTTCGATTATTCTTATCACAATTGACTAATTACTAGGTTGTACATACACTTGCTCTTAAGACTAGTGTTTGCTTCCAGTGCCGACGACGAACTGAATCCACAACCCTCCTACCATCCCACCATAACTCGCCATAACCGCCAATGCGGTCGAATTATGGAGGGAAAGTATCCTTTCAACTTAGCTCTAATCAATACAACTACCAACTAAACATAATATTTATTAAAAGTTTTCTGATAAAATGTGCAATATGTTTCAGGTATCAAATGCGTATACGTAACAATTAAATAATTCAACTGTTTCAAATCTGTAAATTAATAATCTCAAGTCAATACAAGTACCTACTTAATTAGAAAAATAGCGAGAATCACGACATTCGGCCGTCCGACTGCGTGCAAATCTCTGATGCACGCAAAATCACGACATTCAAAATAATCCTGTTAATCAGTAAATCATAATACATCTATTTAATAACAAAATAATGCTCTTAACAATTGCTAAATAATTATAATTACAAAGTAGTATTTTAAAATGAATTACGAAAATTGTGAATGAGACATGTACAATGGGCTTTACCCATTATACCAAAGCATCAGTAAGCACCACAAGATAATATGTTCTTAAAACTATTTTTTTTTAATGACAAACAAAAATTAGTGACATGAATGTCTAACCTAACTGTTTAAAAATGTAGTATTGAAAAACAAAATCAGCAACGTCTAATAGCATCATTCTTTATCGGAACTGGTGTCAGAACCTGATGTTGTAGAAGAGCTAGAGGGTCCATCAATTTCCAGCGCTTGAATATTTATCCACGGGCGCATTCTATCTGCCGCTACGCTAGTTTCATATTTTTTTGTGTTAAAACCGGGCACGTTTGTAATTTTATAGCGATCATTCCCTAAACATTCAGTAATCTTATACGGACCTACGAATTTTGGTAAAAGCTTTTTGCTTTTGCCGTCATTTTTGAAACTACTCTTTGTAATCTTTACCAAATCTCCCACGAAATATGTAATTGCTGGAGTTCTGTTACTATCGTAAACCATTTTCTGACGGTTTTGGCTGTTTGCAATGTTAATTGATGCTTCTTGCCTAATTTTATCAAATTCTGCTGACGATTCTGGCAAATTTAGTTCATTGCCTACGAAAACGTTAGATGAATTGGGAAAAAGAAGATCAAATATGTCATTGTTTAGAGAAGTCGACGGTATTTGATTATCCTTGGTGTTCTCATTTAAAACATTAGAAGAGTTTATATCGTGACTGTCGCTTGGCAAACTATTGCTACCGATTTCAACGAGAGGATTGTTCATTGGGATTGATGACGTAAGACGAGCCGATTCACCGCCGAGTCCGAGATTTTCTAACGTCAATATATTATCGATAGGGCCATTTAGTTTTATCCCAAATAACAATTCGGACGCGCTTTTCTTTGTAGTAGCATTTATCGTATTATTTATACCCCATTGCACTTTACCTAGCTGTTCGTCCCAACCACGCTCATCCCTGCCAAAATTCTGTGTAGACAAAGCTGCAAGGATAGTTTGATTGAATCTTTCCGCTTGACCATTTGCCCTGGGACAAGCAATTGCGTTAAGTACATGTTTGATGCCTTTATCGATACAAAATTTCTTAAAAAGGGCTGAAGTGAATGCAGTTCCACGATCTGTAATTATTCTGTATGGAATGCCGAAATCACAGAATATGCTGTCTAGGATTTTAATAACGCTTTTACTTTTTGTATCTCTAACAGACTTGGCGAAAAGGTACTTTGTAAACCCATCCACTATCGTCAATATGTAACTATTACGAGCCTTACTCAGTACGAAAGGTCCTAAGTGGTCTAAGTGCAGCATATGGAAAGGCTTTTCTACTTTAGGTATGGGATGCAAGAGACCGGTGCGAATTCGAGCCGAGTTGTCTTTATTATAGGCACGATCTATACACGCCGCGACATATTTTTTTTACAAATCGCCTCATTTTTGGAAACCAGTATCGACCCTGAATTCGCTCTAGTGTTTTACTAAACCCAAAATGACCTACATCGTCATGGTTTGCTTTGCAGACTTGCTACCTAGCATCCCTAGGAATAACTAATCGAAACTCGTCACCGACTTTTCTATGTAATGAATGGTTCCTAACGGCATAGTTCTTTTTTATTTCTATAATTTCCTCAGACACATTTGGTTTAAGGATTTTAAAAAATTGCTCAAGTTTAGGATCCGCCATCTATAGGGTTATTATCCAGTTGTCAGTGGTTATATTCAAAGTATTAAAAACTGGCTTGGATTACCACCAGTTGGAGGATTCCGACTTAGAGCATCGAAATGGCTCATTCGATTGCCTGGTCGATACTCACTGATTACTACTCACTGATTATTACTCACTGATTTGTAACCACCAACGTGCTATTTGAGGCACTAGGTCACGTTTAGTTAAGGTAGTTCGCAATGCATTACAATCAGTGTAGACGGAGAAGTTAAGTCCTAAGAGATACGGTCAAATTTTTTTTTAGTGAACAAACCACAGCTAATGTTTCCAACTTATACGAGTGGAAATGATGTTCTTCTGGTGTGGTTTGCCTACTGAAATAAGCAACGGGTTTCAGTGCCCTAGGACAAAGTTACCACTGCATTAGGATACCACCCAGTCCGAGAGCACTAGCATCCGTGTGTACTTCAGTCTCTAGATCTGGGTTGTATAACGCTAAAAGCGGACGTTCACTTAGACGCTCTTTCAAAGTAGTAAAAGATCCTAACTCTTCGCAACCCCATCGCCAACTCACATCCTTCTTGAGGAGAGTTGTTAAGGGTCTTGCAAGTTCCCCAAATCCTTTAACAAATCTGCGAAAATAACTGGCCAAACCTAGAAACTGTCTTACTTCGTGAACGTTCCGTGGTACTGGGAAATGCCGCACAAAAGAAATCTTTCCTTCACTAGCCTTTATACCCTCTGAAGAGATCTCGTACCGTAAATATTCTATTCTTGTATCAAAAACCTGTATTTTGAAAGCTTCAACGTAAGACTGGCTTTTGAATGACGTTCAGTACATCCTCAAGTCTATCAAAACCCTCATTAATGGAAGCAGATGGAATCAGAAGATCATCCATATAAACTAATGCGGATGAGAATCTTCTCGAGCCAAGAAAACGATTCATCATTTTTTTTTTTTTTTTGAAAAACAGGTGGTGCATTTGCCAACCCAAACGGCATACCTTTAACTGGGTTTGATTTTTATCTGACTGCATAATCAAAACTTTGGTCTCGGTAATGGGACAAACCCTAGTTATCAGTTTGTCCGTTTTGAAGCTTATAGGAGTATTCGTCAGCGCAGTAACAAATATGACACCCTTGCCGCCCTCTAATCTATAACGCCCTTGATGTAAATAGTACTCTTGATTAGGACTCATTCTAGTGCCTCCGTCGGGGTTTATTTCACCAGTGTAAGGTTTGCGAGTAAAAACATCTACTAAGGACTAGTAACCCTTTGTTATGACAACTTCTTTAGCAACATAGAGATCGAGAATAATATCTTTTTCGATAGAGACATTGCAAGGAGCATGATAGAAATTTAGCCTCTCATTGTCTTTCATGACCATGACAGATGGCTGTTCAGTAAAGTTCTGCCCTATTAGCATTGGAGAATCCAATAACTCATCGTCAACAGTCAAAACACTAACTCACTATCTACTTCATCTATTTTAATTTGAACGGTACACCGAAACCTTGGTTTTATATTGGAGTTACCGAATCCCTTTATAGTTGGCAATAATTCGTACTGCTCAGAGAGACTAAGACTTTTAGCCTCCGAAATCCTTATCATACTACATTCGCTCCCAAAATCAATATAAACATTAACCTAGTACCATTAACAGTAGCCACTTTATGAAATGTGTTACTATAGGTTTATGCTATTTTTAACAATCATATTAGGAATCTCGGGGAAAACTAACTTTTAATACCTTTTTTTCAGCATTCCGATTTGTTTGACTATTGACTTCTTGTAACGGTTTCCTAGCACACCAGTTTGAATTATGGCCTACTCTATGGCACTTGACACACTTTATCAATGTTTTGGTACAAGTGTGGTAAGTATGCCCACGCTCACCGCAATTAAAACAAGAGCCTTCCATTGGCCTATTAGATGACGAAACTTTATTCCTATCGTTATTATTAGCACGAAAATCTCGCTTTCGAAAAGAACGATCTACTTGTCCTCTTAGAGTCGCTGTCGATTGCGTGTGTTGTTGGGAAGCTAAATAATTTAACAGATCCTCAGGTTCTTCACACTTGAGAGCTTGAGCTCCATTTCTTACAGAGTTATCAGCTATACCATATATTATACAATCAACGGCCTTACGACCGACAATCTTGCGTCTACTTAGTAATGATAACTTATCGTAAAAATATTCTCTAAGGGTTTCATCGGTGCGAGATTTTCGATTTAACATCCCCTCTAATAGTTTACCAAAATTTATATCACTTGGAAAAGCTTTCTTAAATTTAATTTGCCATTCCTCCCACGAGAAATCGAGCGATGGTAGAGACTCGTACCACTGTTTTGCTAGACCACATAATTTTTGAAGTGCGTAATGGATGGTCTGTGTCCCATCCCAGCCGTATATTACAGCACACTGATTTACTTTACGTAACCACCGCTCGACATCCTGTATTATTAGGATAAAACTCGGGTAAAACATTGCTGGTAGGAATACTCTTGAACTACAACTCATCTACATGCCTGTGTATTACAGGCATCTAATAAACTCATGAACTACAAGCTCACCTACATGGCTGTGTATTACGGGCATCTAATAAACTCATGAACTACAGCTCACCTACATGGCTGTGTATTACAGGCATCTAATAAACTCATGAACTACAGCTCACCTACATGGCTGTGTATTACAGGCATCTAATAAACTCTTGAACTACAGCTCTCCTACATGGCTGTGTATTACAGGCAACTAATAAACTTTTAAACTACAGCTCACCTACATGGCTGTGTATTACAGGCATCTAATAAACTCTTGAACTACAGCTCACCTACATGGCTGTGTATTACAAGCATCTAATAAACTCTTGAACTACAGCTCTCCTACATGGCTGTGTATTACAGGCAACTAATAAACTTTTAAACTACAGCTCACCTACATGGCTGTGTATCACAGGCATCTAATAAACTATTGAACTACAGCTCACCTACATGGCTGTGTATTACAGGCATCTAATAAACTTTTGAACTACAGCTCACCTACATGGCTGTGTATTACAGGCATCTAATAAACTTTTGAACTACAGCTCACCTACATGGCTGTGTATTACAGGCATCTAATGAACTCATGAACTACAGCTCACCTACATGGCTGTGTATTACAGGCATCTAATAAACTTTTGAACTACAGCTCATCTACATGGCTGTGTATTACTGGCATCTAATGAACTCATGAACTACAGCTCACCTACATGGCTGTGTATTACAGGCATCTAATAAACTCTTGAACTACAGCTCACCTACATGGCTGTGTATTACGGGCATCTAATAAGCTCTTGAACTACATACATATGTATACTCGTACATCTCACAACAGCACACCTACATGGCTTAGAGTGTACGCCGCATAGGGGGTCTACACTATACTCGTACATCTCTCAACAGCACACCTACATGGCTTAGAGTGTACGCCACATAGGGGGTCTACACTATACTCGTACATCTCTCAACAGCACACCTACATGGCTTAGAGTGTACGCCGCATAGGGGGTCTACACTATACTCGTACATCTCTCAACAGCACACCTACATGGCTTAGAGTGTACGCCGCATAGGGGGTCTACACTATACTCGTACATCTCACAACAGCACACCTACATGGCTTAGAGTGTACGCCGCATAGGGGGTCTACACTATACTCGTACATCTCACAACAGCACACCTACATGGCTAGAGTGTACGCCGCATAGGGGGTCTACACTATAATCGTACATCTCACAACAGCACACCTACATGGCTTAGAGTGTACGCCGCATAGGGGTCTACACCATACTCATTCTGTACAGTCAGTGGATATTGCCGTAATCAGCAAAATCCAAGCTATCGAAACTATGAAACTACTTGTCAGGTCAGAAAGTTCAGTCAGCGAATTAATAACTTTTATTGACATGCTATACAAATTGCTCAAGGTGTTCCAGTGCACTAATAACTCTATCGGGGAGTAGCCTCGACCAAGAGTACGAACGTGCACCGGGAAACCTTTTACCTAATCAAATAATTATTCCAATGCAACGGTAACCCCATCGAGGAGTAGCCTCGACCAAAGGTACCACGTGCATTAGTCCAACTATTCATGTAATCAAAATAATTATTCCAATGCAGCGGTAACCTTATCGAGGAGTAGCCTCGACCAAAGGTACCACGTGCATTAGTCCAACTACTCCGAAATAGGTCACAATGATTGCTTCGAAACTAATATCAATATTATAATCGCTTATTGAACTTATCTGTACCAAAAGCACTGAAAAATTTACATAAGGATACTCACGATTTCTGACCGACATGGCTCGCAGGTCTTGCGCACTTCTGACTTAAAATGAAACCAACTTACTTGTAGATACCAACAACGAATATATTTCGATTATTCTTATCACAATTGACTAATTACTAGGTTGTACATACACTTGCTCTTAAGACTAGTGTTTGCTTCCAGTGCCGACGACGAACTGAATCCACAACCCTCCTACCATCCCACCATAACTCGCCATAACCGCCAATGCGGTCGAATTATGGAGGGAAAGTATCCTTTCAACTTAGCTCTAATCAATACAACTACCAACTAAACATAATATTTATTAAAAGTTTTCTGATAAAATGTGCAATATGTTTCAGGTATCAAATGCGTATACGTAACAATTAAATAATTCAACTGTTTCAAATCTGTAAATTAATAATCTCAAGTCAATACAAGTACCTACTTAATTAGAAAAATAGCGAGAATCACGACACTAGGAAGAACGGGGTAAAACGAGTAACTTCATTTGTGGAGGTGTTCATAGCGAACTGAATCTTAGAGATGTTAACATCCCAGGATCGATGATCATCCTCCACTAGTATTGATACCGCGGTCATTATGGTACGGTTATAGCGTTCCACGGTATTCACGCTTGGGCAATAACGAGGTGTGAAGTGAACTTGAGGAATTTTGTACTTCTCTAGTAGTGAACGAATCTCATTACCCGTGAATTGCGTCCCGTTGTCTGCTATCACCGTACGGGGTATACCGTGTACCAGGAAAACGCCGTCTTCTAGTTTCTGCACTATAGCCTTACCAACGGCTCTACGTAAGGGAAACAGTAAACAGTACTTCGTAAAACAGCACACGACAACTAAAAGATATGTGAATCCTGCTCTGGACCGTGGCAACGGACCTACCAAGTCAATGCTAATGGTTTGAAATGGCTTGGAACACTCTTTCGCATCACCCAAGAGACCGGGAGTAGGTAATTGTGAGTGTTTATATGCGGCGCATGTATCACATTTACCAACGTAGCTAATCACATCCTTGTACATGTTAGGCCAGTAGTATCGGAGTGCAAGTCTCTTATAGGTTTTAAATACACCGAAATGTGGTGACAATTCGCCACTATGGTGAGTCTTTAATAATTCTTGCCTATTTCCCTCCGGTACCACCTGCTTCCAATCATAGTCACTAGCCACACCGAATTTATTTTTTGCATAACGGTAAAGTTTACCCTCTTTAATAAAAAAATTTGGGCACGATCTAGGCATACTGACACATTTATCCCACAACCTTTTAAACCACTCGTCAGTGTCGGACACACTAATTTCCAGCACCGGAACGCCACGAGATAAGGCATCTGGAACCACATTGTCCCTGCCTTTGCGGTGTTCAATGGTAAAGTTATATGGTGATAACCGACAACCCCAACGAGCTAACCGACCAGAGGGATTGGTTAAATTAAAGAACCATTTTAAACTAGAGTGGTCGGTTATCACTTTAAACGCAGGACCGCCTTCCACGTAAGGACGAAAGTGTTCCACGGCGAATACCACAGCGAGGGCCTCACGCTCCGTTGCTGAATAATTGCGTTCCGCCGGATTAAGCGAACGACTGCAGTAGGCTATTGGGTGCTCCTCCCCATTTATAACCTGAGTCAGAGTGCCCGCTATCCCAAAACTGGATGCGTCACAATGAATCTCAAAAGGCTGAGCGAAATCTGGACAAGCCAATACTGGAGCCGACACCAATGCTTCTTTCAAGGTTAAGAACGCGGTTTCTGTCTCAGCCGTCCACTCAAAAGGCGGCGCTTTTTTGCTGGTACTCGTCAGTGCGTTTAAAGGGGCCGCTATCGAGCTAAAATTTTTAATAAAACGTCTATAGTACGAGGCCGTTCCAAGAAACATTTTCACTTCCTTACGAGTTGTAGGGGTTGGAAAGTCGACAATTGACTGAACTTTCGACGGATCAGTATGTAAGCCACGTTCATCTACTCTGTAGCCGAGATATTTTAGTTCTCGTCGAAAGAAACAGGACTTACGTAAATTAATCGTCAAATTAGCCTGCGTTAACTTGTCCAAAACCCGTTTCAGAAGCGAAATGTGCTCCTCGAAGGTCGATGAGCAAATAATGATGTCATCTAAATAAACAAACACCTTATTACCAAAGTCCGGGCCGAAAAGTCTGTCCATTAATCGCTGTTGGGTGGCTGGTGCTCCTGTCAACCCAAAGCACATAACTTTAAAGTGAAACAAACCTCGACCGGGAACTGTGAACGCGGTTTTTTCTTTGGACGAAGCGGAGTCCAATTCAATTTGCCAAAATGCAGATTTCAAATCAATAGATGAAAGATATCGCGCGTCCCGCAACTGGTCTAAGATGTGAGAGACGTAGGGTAGTGGATACGCATCTTGCTTGCTAACCGCATTCAGCTTTCGACTGTCTAGGCAAAATCGCCATTCCCCATTCGGTTTTGGAGCCAGCAGAACCGGGTTATTCCACGCGCTATTGCTAGGTTCCACCACTCCCATCTCCAACATCTCATCCAGCTGACGGTTTAGTTCCTTGAGACGTTCAGGTGATAAAGGATAATAACGCTGTTTAATAGGAGGAACATCACCTGTGTCTATTTTATGACGCAACAGATGAGTACGCCCTAATCCTTTAGCCTCAAAGGAAACCTTTTCGAAATCTTTAATTAATAACTCCGCCTCGTTCTTTTGATCCGGTGTTAATTCGTCAAACGGCTGTAGGTGCCTAACCTCCGAGACGCATGCATGACCTCTATAGTTTTTTAAATATTGAAAAGGTAATTCCTTAAAAATTTTTGGTGCCAAATTAAAGGCTTTCCAAAAATCCACGCCAAAAATTAACGGTGTGGTAATTTCTGGAATAATATAGAATTTAATAACCTTAGTCACTCCCATGAGAGTCACTGGTAAAAATAAATAACCCTCCACGGGTGCCCGCGAATCGTTGGCAGTTACGATGCTGCTCAACTGTCCATTGACGTGAAGAGTCGCACCTGCCCTTATGAATTGTTGGCCAACATCAGAACCCAACACTGAAATGCAAGAACCCGAGTCGAGTAAACCGTAATAATGCTCATCGTATATAGAAACTGTTAAATGAGGACGACTGTCGTCCGTAGTCTTATAACGTACTGTATCCACCCTTAGTGATGTAAAGAATAATTTTAAAAATTTTAAATAGTTGTCCCAATCGGACTTATCAAAATTGTGGCTGTAGTTCCGCAAATTTAGTTTTTTGAAATGCAGGTAGGACAGGACTGAGCCTCCTGCTTTTTACTGCACGTAGGGCACGATGGTGCACGTACGCCCTTCTTGCCGCAACGGAAACACACAATTGCTTTGGATTTGCATTGTGATAACGAGTGCCCCTTAACCCTACAACGAACACAGAACAACGATCCAGAATCTGTTTGCACGGCTTCAATCCTTGGTGATCCTTTCGGGGTTTTGTATGCCAAGTCTGCTGCAACAAAAGAAGGCGTAGGTTTGGGCGGCTCGTGGAACTGAGCCCTGCTATGGAAACCTAGCTCCAGTTGTCTACACTTTTTTTTCAACTCGACTAGCGTGTTGACCTCCATCACTGACAACCCCGACGTGTATTCCGGTCTCATATTGAACTTGATCCGTGCTAAACGATCGTGTTCAGGAACCCTGTAAGAAAGCCTACTGTAAAGATTCTCCATGACTGCTATATATATACAAGACAGCTCAGTCGACCCTTGCGTTCTATTAGTTATTTCAGAAAGGAGACGCATATCGTAATCAGGTGGAACGAAGTCAGTAAGTAACTGCTTCTTCAGTTCCGCCCAATTACCAACCGTCGCTCTTATTGCCCGGTACCACAATAAGGCCCCGTCCGAGAAAAGATCTAGACCCGATTGATGTAAAGAGGCTTCGCTAATACCTCTGGCTTCGGCAAGTTCCTCAAGACGCTCAATAAATGCTTTCACGCAACCTGTACCGTCAAATTTGTGATCCAAGGATCTAACCGACTCTTTCTTGCAGGAAATGATGACGTCCTCCGTCTGCAAATCTGACCGTACATTCGGTGTCTCCTCGGTGGAAGTTAATGACTGATGGAAGCTCGCGTTAATTGAATCAATTTTTGCTAAATTATCGTTAAGCTGCTTGTCAACGGCCTCATAATCGGTACTTAGATCAGTTGGGGGAGTAATCCTACTCAAACGATGAAAGAGGTGGAATCCCAAAGCTTTAGCGCGGTTAAATTTTTTAAAACTGGAGGGGAACCTATCTAGCACTTCTCCAAGCTCCGGCAGTTTGGCCTTAATCACTTGTAGCTCGGCTTTCGGATCCAAATTCGTCTCCACTATATCGTCTGAACATACCAAGCGACTGAGATCCCTAATTTGGACCCGTAGTTCCTCTACGGTTGAAGCGGGTTTCGCGTCTCGGACCAGTACTTCGTATACGAGTTCGTCTTTGCGAAGCAAATTAAATGTAATGGGTCGTTCCATTATGAAAAATTAGAAAAAAAAATGTGAGATGAACTGAAGTATAAACTGGCTGTCACAATTTACAATCTCGAGCAATGTGAAAATGTTAACAACAGTAAGCGCAGTTAAATAAATAGCAGCCTTATAGAGTAAGTTTATATACTTAAGTTATTATAATAGTAGGTTATTATTGCAAGGGTAAGAATCCAGGCGTTTTGTTTTCGGACACGGGTTAAAATCAAAAAATGTATACAGCAGCAAGAAGTGGATAAAAAAGTAAAAGTAAATAAAAGTGTATAAAACAGTACAAACATATAAACATGAACCCGTTCAAAATAGGATTCCGCGCGACGGTTTTTTTTTTTAAATTAGAATAACTGGAAGGCTTTATAGAAACAGTACTCTGGCTTGTAAGGTACAGCAATAGACGTAACCTCTATCTCTAACTAATACACACGTTGGTCGCCACTGTTACAATTTAAATATAATTATCCTCTAGTGGTTTGGTGGTGAAAATGAAATTACAAAACAACTGTGGTAAACAATGTATATTGTTAATCAATAAAATTAATTTTACTTTAATACACTCAAACCTACTATTGCCAGCCAGCTAAAACTTCAGTAGGAGGAGCTATGGTCGTGGGGAGCTAGAGATAAGCACAGGTACTGTTCCGTTTGAGGGTGATAATTAAATACTACAAGTTCAATATTAAGTTAGAATAAGAACCTTCCTTCCAGTTATTGTACTAGATACTAAGTAAAGATAATTGGGCGCCAGGGACTTGAAGAGTCCCAGATCCCGGAGCCGACGGAGGTGTCCAATATACTTCCAGATGAATGCGGAACGTCGAATCCAAGATCCTCAATTTAAATCTGATAAGGGCCGGTTTCCACTTTTGAAAACCGGACTAAGGTAACCAATTGGTTCTTACAGGAACCGTATGAAAATAAATATCAAAAGTAGAAGTAGGAATAAAAGAAAATAAAAAATAAAAAAAAACCGTCCCGCCTGCGCTATCGCTTGACGGGTCCGCCAGCCGCACAGTCGTCTCCGTGAGAGGCTTCAAGTGGACTCGAGGAACGGGTCTCGCGTTCAGGCCCCAGATGCTCCTCTAGATTCTGGCAGCGAGACGAATCTCCCGAGGTGCCTCTCGGTTGGCTTGGGAAGAGAGCACTTGACTGCGAGATCCTCGGCTGGCTGGAAAGCTGTCTGTGCTTGCGCAACTAGGAATCCTTTTTAAAACATGGGATGAGATTTGTAGTTTCTCTTAAGCGGGTTCAAGGGTAAATGGACGCCAATTAACACCAACGCCCTTCTATAACAAGGCAGTCCAAGGCCAACCGGAACTAGACGGAGCATTTCTAAAATCTCCCCTCTTCTCGGGTAAAATGACTAGAAGATCAATATTACACTAAGACACTTAACTTTTGAAAATCACTAACAGCTGTTCAGAGTGACGTTAAACGCTGAAACAATAAGAATCTTCATGATCCAGACCGAAAAACAAATTCTTTGTAATTTCAAATACCAAAACTTATCTTGATTGGGGTAATTAACTCAGAATATTAAATGGGGAAATTAAGAATCTCCGACCTTGCTACATTATGCTAAAGACAATTCACAGACTAAAAATAGATTTATTTGACAGCGAACATTCCAGATAGAAGTCTATACTAAAAAAATGGATATGACTTCCGCTTACGGTTATTTAGTTTATTATGATTTTTATTGCCGAAAGCTGAAAATTATTAAGGATTGTTCCGTACAATATTATTTCGAGAATTAGCAATATCATGTTAAAATATCGATTAAAACTACAACTGTGAATCGGCAACCACCAGATGTCGCCTCTAACTGACAGACAGTGACGTTCGACGGAATGACATTTGGAATGTAAACAATCCTAACTTGATTACAATATTATTTATCTAATTTATTATGCAAACCTGTTCAATTGGATTTATTGTAAGAAAGTGTTAACCGAAGAGTCTAGTGACAAAATACAGTTGAAGGAACGAGTCCTCCTATCAAGTGCAGGCCAAAGTCAATTGTACAAACTACAATGAAATAAATTACTTGGGAACCTCATTATGTACGACTAATGTTTTCAGGTAAATGCTACTTTACTTTCAAGAAACGAAGCTGTTTTATACCAACCTGTGGTAGGTACAAAAAATACAACGTAACAATTTGTTGATGCGCCTTCTAGTTTCAAAGCACAAAGTTTTGTCCGGCTAAGGTACAAACTGAAACTGAAATTAGCAAGAACAATTTTATTAATTAAAAAAAAAGTAAGCCTGATTGTAAAACGAATTTTATAAAAAGAAAACTCGTTTATTCCGATAATCACACAGCTAAAACTATAAGCTGTGTCAGGACCGGGCATCCACTACCACGAGGTTCTGGTCACACCATAGACAAAACAGAAAACAGTTTACCTCCATATATTAATATATATGGAGGTAAACTGTGTTCTGTTTTGTCTATACCTACTGTTTCTATTCTATTCTTTTTTTTTTAATGGCAAACATTAATTCTGCCAATGTCGACTGTGCTAAGGAAAGACGTGTGAGACCACAGACAACAAACGAAGAATTTTATAATTTTGGGGAATAAAACCTTGTTATTGAGTTTTAAAACAAGTTATAAAATCTACAAACCAAAAAAACAGATATAACTAGAGAAGATCCTTGAAATAATCCAAGTAAAATATGTATATAACTATAATTTAATGTCATTAACCCGAATAAAAACTATCAAAGCACTAAGTAACTTTGTTGAGTCAATACCTACTCTTTGATTTAGCTATTTGTTTATGATGTGACATCTGGCGCCAATAAACAGTGACAGCATAAAAATAAAATAGACTATGAAATTAAAAGTAGACTGACGTGACTTTGGGTAAATGCACAAAACGTTCAAAGCAAAAAAATAAATTGACTGCTAACTCAAACTCAAAGTATTTATTTCAATAAAACCCTTTACAGACAATTTAGAATTGTCAAGGTCGAAAGAGGTGAAGGTATCTGCACGTTCCAAAGCGTAGATCTCTATGGAGAAGAATCCACGGGCTTTTAAATCAATAAATTGTTACAAATTTGTGGATATATTGTTCTTCTTGATATTATTCTATGTGAGAACGATGTAGAAAGATTTGTATGATACAAGTATCCACAGTAAAAGGAACAATTCATTCAATATGATATTATGACTGTCAAAAATTTACAAATGACAGCTGGGACCTTGGGTTATATCAAAATTAAACAAAAGATTGATTTTATTAGACACCTATAATTTTTAAAACATGTATTATATAGCTCGTTTGATTATATAGACAGTAAGTATTTTTTAAAAGTATAAATTAAATAGAAATTCTCTTATTTTTTTTTTTAAATTTCGAAATATCGATTTTGTATATAACATTCATTGTACCTTAATGTAGCCACTTTAAATAAACATATAATTTAGATCTTAAAACAATAATTACACATCACTACTTACATAATATAAAACAAAGTCGCTTCCCGCTGTCTGTCCCTATGTATGCTTAAATCTTCAAAACTGCGCAACAGATTTTGATGCGGTTTTTTTTTCAATAGATACAGTGATTCAAGAGGAAGCTTTTTATGTACACACTGATAGTTTTAGAGTTTTCTAATGTGATATCGTAAATAAACACATTTTTTCAGAAGCCGGGGCGGGTCGCTACTTTAAATTAAACTAAGAAGTAATAGGGATGTTTCCTGAGTAAAAAATATATGATTATGTTTAGTCCGTCAGTTAGATTATAGAAAAATATTGGACACGTATTTTTTCCTTTATCAAATCCATAAAAACTGACGAAGATACAAAGCATCAAAGATCAGGAGCGGGGCTTGTGACGTCACGGCCCGGTAAAAATTGTAGCGAGTAGACACACGAGTTTTCAACGCACTGTATCGTCTTCATTTTTTGTTAACGTGAAAAAAGAAAAAATACGTGTCCAATATTTTTTGGAAATCTATCCGACGGACTAATTAGATTTTTTTAGTAAACTACCCTATTCACACACAATAATACACATATAATTTTGGGGCAAACGTGCCACATTATTCCTCATCATTGTATCTCCAGAGTGCCAGAATCAACAGTGGTAAGTGAAACCTTCAGGAAAGCACAGAGCCGATGAAACTCGACGCGTCCTTGGGAAACGAAGCAACGGCTTTGGATCCCGCAAAAAAACCAGACGCTGATTTTCCAGTTCACCAAATAAACATGAAAATGGACTGCCATCTGCCGATCCCAACGCTCCTGCGACCCTCATCAAGATTATACCCATAACTAGCTTCTGCCCGCGACTTCGTCCGCGTGGAATAGTTGCTTTACCCCCGATTTTGAAACTCTCAGCCCGATCGGTTTAAAATTGACAAAGTTTCATACAAAGTTTCATCCCCTATTTTATCCCCTTGGGGGTAGAATTAATCAAAATCCTCTCTTAGCGGATACCTACGTCATAACATCTACCTGCATGCCAAATTTCAGCGCGATCCGTTCAGTGGTTTGGGCTGTGCGTTGATAGATCACTATATCAGTCACGTCAGTCACTTTTGAGTTATATGTATTGAGATGGCAAATGTCATCTGCCCATTACACTGCCACTCGACCCCTCACACTTCTTCCTCCAGCCTTGGACGCCACTGGGTCATTTTCGCCTCGTATCCATTAGGCAACAATTGACGCGCGACACGATACACAACATGTTGCTCATAAGTGTTGTGCACCTGCTGGCAACATCGCGCGTTGTTGTGCAACGTTGCTGATCATGTTGAGCGTCGCGTGTTGCGCGTCAAATGTTGCCTCGTCAATACGAAGCTTTACTCTAAATTCGTCAGGCCAAATCGATTTGAGTTGAAGATCTTTGTAACTCTTCGGATTTCGACATTTGGTACTCGGTCTATTGGAGTTATATCCGGTATGATAATCCCATGCCAAACAGTATCGTGTTATCCTATAACTGGCTAGTGGAATTCGAGAAAAAGTCGCACCAGACAAAAAAAAATAATTGTATTCAGTTGCATTTGTTTTTTTTTATATCAAAACGTTGCCCCGCACTAGGATCTCTCCTGTATAGTGGGCTCGTGGCTAAAGAATAAAAGCCACACGGTCGATCTTCAAGGTTAAGCAGCGTTTGCCAAGGTTGGTCTGTGGATGGGTGACCATCTTAACATCGCGTTTTCTCCATGCCTCGGAAAGCACGTTAAGCCGTTGGTCCCGAATGTCATTTGTAGATCTTTGGCAGTCGTTACGGATTGTCAGAAGCCAGTAAATCTGACTCCAGTCTTGCCAAGAACTACCGTATTACCCAGGTAATGGGTTGTGGAGATCTGGTAGGCAGCCGCTCCACTTAAAATACCCCAATATAGTTGGGAAAATGATGATGTGGGTGCGTCGTATTGAATATCTGTACGACTGACTGACTGACGGTTTGAATGGAAGCCGACCGTAAAACAGCCAAAAGCTCAATAGACTGAGTTAAAATGTGACAGCAGCGGTTTATGTTCATAATTTTGTTGAGAGAAGCAAGATAGCAGTAGCCCGAATAAAGTTTAGTTGATGACTGAGAAAACAACATACTGTACTTGTAATCTTAATATTTCTGTATTTAACTAACAAATATATTAAGATTATTAAAATCACAATAATTGAGCCTAGATAAACTGGCAATCTATCAGCGAAAACGATTGTTAAAACATAAAAATATTCTGGCATGGCTGACATTTCCCATTCCCTCAAACATTTTAGAGTTTAGATGAGCGTTATCGCTGATAGAATGTTACTTTGTCTAAAGCCATTCAATGAGCTGGCAAAACTTCACACACTAAGAGTATCAAGCTGAAAGATACGCGAGTGTCGGAACATTGACCGTTCCTGTTCTTCTTGCATCTAGCTGATTCTCGCGGCCATTCCATCCGGCGGACCAGAAGTTTTTTACGCCATCGACTGTCTGTTCTGCGAGAAATTTGCCCTGTCCATTGCAACTTAAGTTGGACTATTCTCTGGGATTTATCAGTGACCTTGGTTGTTCTGTGAATATCCCACAAAACTAAAGCTGATTACGGTGTGGTACAGCTGGTGTAGTTTTTGTTTGTTTTGGAAACCCAGTCATCAGTTTTGCTAGGCCCTTTTGTCCTTCAAGATGATTTAATACATTGGCAATCTTTCTGGCTGTCAAAGCCCAGTTTTACGGTGGGGTCTACTGCGAAATATGTTGAACAGAGTTTGCTGTTTCTTTTCTTCTTTGCAGATTGGTTTATGTGGTTTTAGGGTTGGTCAGTAGGTCTGTGTGGCATCTAGGAATCCGCATTGAGCACGTCCAAGAAGCATCGCCCAGCAGTGTGGAAATTTAAAGCTGATGTTCTTATTCGTGAGATCTTTCACCCACTCTGGAAAGGTCGCCGATGAATTAGATCACCTGGTGTAACAGAAAGGTGAAGTTATGTTTTAAAAACCGCTTCTACAAATGCAGATGTATCTACAAGTTACTCCAAGTCAAATCCCAAACAATAATTTGGGTTATCTTTACAAAGATATCATCAGTCGATCAAAATTAGTTCCTTTCTTGAAGGAAAATTGTTGCTTTTCGTAGATAAACAGTTTTTTTAATAATGACTTCACTTTTCCGTTAGACCCTGCCGTAGTATTCTGGAAACATCTATCCGTGTAAACATTGGCGAAGCGTGAAGTGAACTGTTATTCCGTTCACGTGTAACAGTTAATTTCACGTTCACTTCGCCTAAGTTCACAAGGTCAGGTGTTTACAGAATCGCTGTGCCGTTTATAATCTTTTACTTGGTCAATTCAGTAAGCAGCCGTTCAAGAACCAGACTCATGTTTAAGAGACCATCTTCGTCGTCCAGTGCTTCTCCGTCATCGAGAGGTATCTCAGCAATAACAGCATTAATGCTCTTTACTGCTTGCTCAATCCTTGAAGCTGTGTTCCTGAGTGCCTCCCTTTTGCGTTGGCGTCGTCTGCTCTTTTCAGCGTTTGAGGTCGTTGTGTTCTGAGTCGAATTAGGAGGTGCCATCTTGGATTGCAGAGATGAGTATGGATGCTCGTTGGGGTGGGGCTGAAAAGTAAAGGGAGAGTGTTTTATAAAAAGTCACCAGATGTGTGATCGTGATCACCAGATCACGAGTACTGGAAGGCGTGGTTTAAAAGAAGTATTAAACGTTTTGAGAATACTTTTATTAGATGGTTTTCCTTGTCTGTGAAAAATAGGTTAGGGTCATTACTTCTAGGCATATATGTTCTTTGTTCTTTGCAGACTTTTTAATTCGCGGTCTTCGTGACATTGCGTCTCATTTATGCTAAAATATCTTTTTACAAGAAAACAACTGACTTCTAAACAAAAAAAGTGTAAAATAACTTTAATTTAGAAACTCGGTGTTTTTGGTTGATTCTTCGTTATTTGAACACCGACTTCCGAAATTAAAGTTATTTTATACTTTTTTTGTTTAGAAGTCGGTTATTTTTTTTTTTGTATTTTTTTATTTTTCCCTTTTTAGTTGTACACCCCTTCTAAACGTACCAATCGCATTGGTGTAAACAATAAACAAACATGCGATTTCAGCAATCCCGAAAGATTTGCTATCATTTATTGAAGAGTTCCGTTTTCTATCATCTCTGTTATTCATCAGATCTTCACTAAACAAGAAAGAGACCACCTTGAAATACTAAGATGCTCTTCCAAACCATCGTACACACTTATATTTTTCATTTTACATCGACAAGAGGGAATGAGAACGTCATCAATGTAAACTAAGCCATGCATTATTAGGGATAACTCAAATACTAGTAGTCAGATCTCAATCAAATTTAAACAGGACCACACGACAAATATCAGCTTTCGAATACAAAAGAATCATCAAAATCGGGACGCCCAGTACAAAGTAATGTGGTAACACAAGTAAAAAAATACAGTCGAATTGAGAACCTCCTCCTTTTTTTGGAAGTCGGTTAAAAATGTCATCAAAAGCTGTTCCATTAGGTAAAAAATACATCATTCCCAATAAGGTTGTTGTATTTGTGTTGTTTGAGATTTTCTGCATCTGCCGCAGCCACCCCAGCACAACCCGCCGTGCTAAGAAGATGGGATGGCGCAAGGGTGTCGACACATGTTGCATCCCACACTTATGTTTCTTATTAAGAAAGAACTATCTATAAAAAATATACATACGTATGTATTACCAATCTTTGTCTTCAACTTTGAAGTACCAGGAAGGCAGAATTGCGAAGAGGTAATCAGGTCACAGATGCACCGACGAATGACGCAAGATGTAGTAGGTACCTAAATTAATCAGTTTTTTGGTGCTACTAACCTTTTTTTTCTGATCCTCAGGTAACAGGAAAACAGGACAGTGACCAGGAAACAGGTACGCACTTGCAGGACCAACTCCAAAGGGCTCGGGCGCCGCAATGCAGGGAACTCGGGAATCAAGGATGGCTGCATGGCGCAGGTCCCGAATGTCGATCAATACTCTCAGCTGAGTTATATGATGCTGTGAATATATTTATTACAGGTAATAAAATGATGCCGAAGGTGCATTCTTGAAGTATATTCAGTATGATCTATTTACGCGGAAGCAAACGAGTAACAGAACTGTAACTATGGGATCATAAATCGCGAAAAAAGAATTGACCGATATGTATTTTTGTGCGCATAACTCTGCAAAATATATGTACGAGTATGTTGAATAGCAGATTTTTTGCTTGATTTCGGGATTGGTCCCATTTAAATGAAACAACTTCACCGTAGGTAAATGATTTAATTATGGCCGTAGACACAAGATCGATTTCTAAAATCTTAAATAATATCTTCCTTTGATTCAAAGAATAATAAATATTAAAGCACTGCCGCCCGGGGCCACGAAAAAATCTGCCACCCGGGGCCACGAAAAAATCTGCCTCTGCCATCTGTCTGTTTTTTCGTGGCCCCGGGCGGTTGTATTGAGAAATAATATACATAAGCGTAAAAGTCAATTTTGTAACAAAAAATAATTTCCAAACTGTGCCGTGTGCCATTATTATGATACCTGCTGAACCCTTTTTTTCTGGCTGGGATGAGATCAAATGACTTCTCCCGCTCTGGGCGGAGCAGAAGGGAGTGTCAGACACTTACTGACTAAAACCCACCCGTGTTTCTCCTATTGCCCTTTGCGTTCCGGGGCGGCGGTGACTCTTTCGAACAAATTTCCGCAACCCTAGCAGATGATACTGAACCCTTTGTGTAGTGTCCGACTCGCACTTGACCAGTTTTATCATTGGCCGGTTTATTCTCACACACGAACAGATTTGAGCCTTCTGCAGTGTCATTGCAATGCAACTTTGCAGCCAGGATCAATACTTGGAAGCTGGGGAGACTTATTTTAGAAGAAAAACATCTCGTTACCGAGTACGCCATCTGGTGGAGGCTTGGCGTAACGCGTAAAAAACTTTCTTTACGTGTTTTTTGTCAATTGCAGCCCTGTTTTTGTTCTTATGCTAATTAAATCTGTAAATATATAAATCATTACTACTGAAAATCACATTATGGTCAGCAAAGGTATGAATAAAAAGCTAGAATTCGAAAAGTATCGCTAGAAAATTTTAATATCGCGGGCTATCTATTTGCGTTCCTCTTCAGGTAAATTAAGCTACAGTCCAGTATCAGAAATTTTACTACTGGTTTTGTCGCATATTAGACTTTATTCTTATCGAGATAAGGTCTCTGTGACAGGCAAAACATTGATGAACGGACTGCAATAGTGCCATCCATCTTATTCGTATATAACTTCAGACCATTAATAAACAGGGAGGGAAGTTTTTTTAAAGAAGTCACTGAAATATATCCGTCTCTTTCTTCTTTATACAACAACCAACGAGATAGAAAGAGAACTCTTTTGTTTGTGAGTATGGATTGCGATAGTGAGTAAGTGAGAACGATTGTAGTTGTCACTATTTAGAATACAAAATGGCGTCATAAATCACGAACGTCATAACCACACCCTTCCGCAAGCGAATGGAGAATGTTGCTAACGTAAACAGTTTTAATGTTGCCAGCTTACCTTAGGTTGGTTTAAGGTGAATGCTTCGATGTTTCAAAAATATCTTTGAATATTGAACTTGTTGCGAATCGGATATGGTATGAATTTGTATTTACAAGTTAATAATATTAATAGTAGGAAGAATAAAATGTATTAGGTTTCTTTTTTATTGTGAAATGGATTTGCTCTTGACTCTAGTCTAGGTCACAGGTGACAGAGACAAAGTAGACGATGGAATGAGCTTACCCAGAAGAAGCCTGTTCACTCTAACTTTGAAGAGATTAGGGTTGAATGCGTTCGGAAACACAAACGTAGGCAGAGAGTTCCACTCCTTTGCTGTGCGCATTACAAAAGATGATTGAAAACGCTTGGTGCGAATTGGGGGAATAACAACAAGGTAGGGATGTGCGTCTAGATGTCCTATGGTAGAAGGGGGCCGGTGGGATGGGACGTGGAGTTCATGGGCACACTCGCCGAAGTATAATCTGTAGAAGACTGACAAGCAGGCGACCTTACGGCAATGACCCAGGCTGTGAAGCTTGGCATTTACCAGTTTTTCGTCACCAATGAGCCTTCTAGCTCTGCGTTCCATGACTCGGTGGAAAGTTGATATTTAGCTGAGCCATCCCAAAGGTGGCTGCAATACTCCATGCAGGACCGGACCTGTGCTTTTTAGAGCATTAAAAGGTCTCCGGGCGTGAAGTATTGTTTCACTCTATTTAGGATGCCCAGCTTTATGGGTTTGTACTCAATGGTGGCGCCGAAGTTAAGACTGGATGCCAACTCCATGCCTAGGAGCTCTAGCCGATCAGTTATAGGAACAGATGTACCCCGAAAAGTAGGAGTTAGGTCGAAACGACTCCTTTTGGCGGTAAAAAGGCACGTTTGCGTTTTTGAGGCGTTAAAAGAGACCAGATTGTCATCACCCCAATGGGAGACAAAACTTAAGGTCAAATTTGTCCGCGCTACCATGGCCTCTCTCATGGAACGAACTTCATCCCCGCTGGTTTTTGCGCTGGACAAGTATCTCTCTGAAACCGTACTGTTATCTGCGTACCCAACAATACCAAGCTGAAGTAGGTCATTGATGTGCAGCAGGAAAAGAGTTGCAGAGAGAACAGACCCCTGAGGAACTCCGGCATCAATAGCCATGAGGTCAGAGGAGCAGCCGTCTATGACAACTCGGCGATCGGGAACTTTTTGGGCACAGGTTGTACGTTTGCAAGCTTCCAGGATTTCGGTACCGTTCTATTTTTGAGAGAGAGGCGGAATAGCCGTGTCAACACAGGATACAATTCAGGCGCACACTGCCTCAAACTGGTGGGTTTTAGTTAGTAAGAGTCTTACACTCCCTTCCGCTCCGCCCAGAGCGGGAGAAGTCATTTGATGAACACAACCAGCAATAAAAAACAATGACATGACTGTTTCCATTCAAATCTTTCGCTGAAAAATCAATCTAAGTACACAGTGATATCTCAATTATGTTAGTTCAACCTTTTTTTTTTTGGATGGGAAATCATCAAATGACCTCTCCCGCCCAGGGCGGAGCGGTAGGGAGTGTCAGACTTTTATTGACTAAAACCCACCCGTGATCCTTGTGCCCTTTGCGTTCCAGGGCCGCGGTGACTCTTTCGAACAAATTCTGCAACCCTAGTAGGTACCGACCCTATGGGGCCCGTCCTCAGTGCTGACGGCTCCTTGAGGCGCGCGTAGAACGCAACGCGTCGTCGACTCGGCCTGTTTGCTATCGGACGGCGAGCCACCCTCGCTCACCATCCACAGGCATCAGGACCATTACTGGCACTCCATTTCAGCCCCCTCCCGAGTATCGGGAGTCGCAGCGCCCACAGCAATGTTAGTTCAGCCTTAAGAAAATACAGTGATATCCATAGCATAAATACTAGGAACAAACACAATTATGTCGTTCCTAAAACCAGGCTCAAAAAAATAGGTGGTTCGTTTCGATGCCAATGTATACATTTTTATAATAAACTTCCTAGCCCTATTCAAGAACTAAGCAGAAATAAATTCAAATCATTTATAAAACGTAAGCTATGCCAGAAAGCTTTTTATACAGTTAAAGATTATCTTGAGGACAAGAAGGCTTGGGATTGAGCTGCTTCAGTTTTGTACACGGCCCAATGTTTTAATGTTTTTCTGTTTTGTTCTCTTTTGTGCGCTTTTTGTTTATATTTATACAGTTTGACATTTTCATTTACTTTTGACATGAATGTTTACTTTTTAAAGTATTCTTTTTATTTTATTACAATTTTTTTATTTTGACATGAATACTTACTTTGTAAACTATCATATTTTTTTTATTTTTTATTATTTTATATCAATATCTCATTTTGACATGAATACTTACTTTGTAAAGTATCATATTTTTTTTATTTTAAATTTTAATATTATTCCCTATTGTGAATGTGAGGACTATATGGGTTATTATTAGCTTTTTCCTCTTCAAGTATTTTTTTTTAACGTTGTCTGGCTGTTTGAGTATTTTTGTGGCCTACCCAAATGTCCTTTCATTGGCATTGTTCGTCGAGTTGTGGAGCTCCTTATTGATTCTAAGTTGAGCTAATCGACTCTGACCAAGGCTTGCACTGACTGGACAGGTCCACTCAAAACGGTGTGGTTCCTTCTTAAAAAGACCACTTCAGACACTGATCTGCATGGTCCTCATATAACGTATTGTGAATATGGGGACCATTTAGATCGCTACGTCAGGGGTTCATTCATGTTAGTCTGGCGGTTTGAGTTCTTTAGGTGGCCTACCCAAATGTCCTTACTTTGGTATTGTTCGTCAAATCGTTGAGCTCCTTAAAGTTCTAAGTTTGAGCTATACGATAACTGACAAATGCTTGCACTGTTTGGACAGGTCCACTCAAATCTGTGTGGTACTTTCCTCAAAAGACCACTTCAGACACCAACCTACATGGTTCTCATATGATTTGACCAGTACAATTGTATGGACTTCAAAAGAGACCTTGACCTCTGAGTTTGTTTCGGTGTTTCTTCTCAGGGTAGTCAGCTAGGAAACACCGGCCTCATCTAGTTTTATAACGGCCAAAAAAAAGATTGACGTGTAAAAGTGTTTTTTACAACCTACTTACAAAAATAAATCATTTATCATTTATCATCATTTATCATCAAGACTTATAAATTGCAGCTGAGTACCAATATTTTACAAGAGACGACTACCTTTTAGTATATTACCTCTAAAACTCGGTATCATTGTAACAAGAAACTTTGTTAGAATGTTGTCTGAAGTTAAATCAGTTTAACTGAGGTCTGAATTTATTCATGCTTTTGTGCAGACTCAGATTCTACTCGTGTAAATGTCTAAATTTCCTCTCATCTGCTGATTAACCTAGTCCCAACTCTATTTTCTTTTTTTTTTATTTAAGCATAATCAGCCTTTTGAATGTTCCCTCTGCTGGGACACAGGCCTCCTCTCTAGGAGAGGGAATGGGCCGTAATCCAGCACGCGGGCCCAGTGCGTGTGTCACATGTCTTCGAAAGTTTGGTTCTAGGACATGCCGGTTTCCTCACGATGTTTTCCTTCACCGTTTTGAGAGCAGTGGTGATGAAATAAATTAACACAAAGTATTGCGCTTGGCTGGGTTTGAAGCCACGACCTACGGTTCGTTATTCGGGGCCGTTACCACTTGGCCACCACTGCTCTCTTGTGTCTTCATGTCTTCAAATTTACATCGTCATAGCAACTGAGTTACAAGGTAACACGTTTCTGCGCCAGTAGACCTTAGGCAGTGGCGTGCAGTGGTTCGAGTTAGGGTAGGCCAGAGATAATGTCCAAAAACAAAACACACCACGTTATTCAGGGTTGAAATGTGTTTTTTTTTGTTTATTAGGCTATTTAAAAAAAATGAAAAAAAAACTCATTTCAACCCTGAATAATGTGGTTATTTTTTTGAATTTATTTGGACATTTTCTCTGGCCTACCCTAACTCGAACCACTGCACGCCACTGACCTTAGGAGCAATGAACTTTGCCGGGGTAAGTAAAAACACACACATTTTCATTCACATATGTATTTATTACTTGTGTTATCGATGTTTTTAAATAGTTTAGGTAAGCCGTATTCATATAATTTATTTAGATTATATTATAATTTAAAACATAGAAACTTTAATGTTCGCCACTGGTGTCATACAGCCTAAATCTTTTATCATGATCCATTTTTTTATCGCCTTGTATTCTAGGTATCAATCAAAAACAATTTGTGTAAAATTTACATGTAAAAATATTTTAAAAATATATAATATATCTCAACATTTGTCGACAAAATGTTGAGAAAAAACTTGACAAAAGAAACTTTTGACAAATTGTGAGGACACCTAACAAATAAATTTTCATAATTGCAATAAATAAAGAAAGAAATAAATAAATAAATAATTACATAAATAAATCATTTAAAAATAAACGTTTTTTTTTTGTTTATTATTATTTAAGAAGATAGATGAAAAAACTGTACTTCAAGAACTATGTAGACTGGAACTAACAAAAAATAAATAAGAAAATTGACCTTTTATTAAATATTTAACAGGAAAACTTCAAAGTATGACGTCAAAGGATTTAAAATAAAAGTTTAAATAAAAAAATATGATTCATACGGAACCCGGAAAAACCGGCATTAATTACCCAATGCCGGTTTTTTTTCTGTTTTCCCATATCGCGTATTTGATTGATATCTACGTAGCACTTGGAAAAAAATTGGATGCTGATAAAAAATCTGGCCGTAGGACCACGAACATAAGTTTCATAGTATAAATTATATTATGGGAGAGTAGACGAGAGTTGACTACTTAAAACTAAACAAGACAATAGTAAGAAAACCAGCAATACGTCAAATATTACTGATACTCTTGTGAACTTCTCTCCTACTCTCCAGAAACATCGCATGTTGTGTAAAAACCGTTATTTCGCAAAAATCCTAGTGTTTTTACAAAGTACCTGATTATTGGAAACTAAGAACGAATTTCGCAATCATACGGGCTAAAATCACGGGGTTTTTGAAAAAAAAACGGCTTATCTTTTATACGAATGTGAACACGAAAGCTGACTGGTTAATTTGAATAGTGTGCGCTGAGGAATGCGCTGATTGGTTGACAGCTGCGTTCGAGCCATGTTCTAACCAACCAGAATGAAGATGTTATGAATTGACTCTCAGATTAGCCAATCAGCATTCAAGTTTCCAATCGTCCTAAATAGATAAGTTTTTTCTCGAGAAATCCTGAATTTATCTCACCTGAAAACGAAATCATTTCTGTGTTTACAATAATATAGTTTTTTTTTTGCAAAATAACTAGTGTTATTGCGAAAAATAGATTTTTACAATTATCCTGCGACGTATGCGCTTGTATTTCTAGAAGAGAGGGGAAGAGAGTTTGACTCCATCACAAATACAGAGTAAGAAAGCCAGCAATGTGGATGATGGCCACATCACTAACCTTCTTATAAACTCGTCCTCTCCCCTCCTTTAGTGAGGAGTAGTGTACGGTACACTACAATAGTAATATTTCATGGAAATGTTACTATTCTCACGGTATGTGTAACTGCATCATATATACAGCGAAATATCATGCAGTTACATGCTTATCTAACGCGGCCAAAAGGCGCGGATTCAAAAACTTGGCTGGTAGAAAATCAACGGACCAACATTTTCAACCGCGATCATCGGTCCTATGAGCCTCCCCTCTGAAATCCGCGCCTGCCAATGTTATCTAACTAAATCGTGATTTCGAATCACGTGCATCACTAGAAGAACAACCACAATTTCAAATATTAATTTAAAAAGTTGACCAGAGATTATTATAAGCAATCATTTTTTTATGAGACTGTTGTAAAAATCCTGATCGACTGTTAAACATGATTTTCGCCTTCACAAACTGCTCGCCTATTTCACGAAAGTAAACAATTTGTGTAAGCGGTGTGTGGTTTCTTCAGTGTGTTGATGGTAAAAGCCGGATGTTGTGGCTTGGCTGGATGACTGGCTGATGGCTTCAAGTTGACATATCAAACCGCAGGAACCGAGAAGATGATGAGCTCGTTATGGACCTGAAATAGAAGACCATAATATTTTAGGGTCGTTCTTCTTTTTTAACGACAACTAGCTGTCCGCACAACTTCGTTTGTGTCACATTTTTCATGACTGCTCCGCTCCTATTGGTCTTAGCGTGATGATATATAGCCTATAGCCTTCCTCAATAAATGGGCTATCTAGCAGTGAAAGATTTTTTGAAATCGGACCAGTAGTTCCTGAGATTAGCGCGTTCAAACAAACAAACAAACAAACTCTTCAGCTTTATAATATTAGTACAGATGAACTGGTGTTTCTCACTTTTTTCGAGTTTTTCAAGTGACAATATTTTGATTTCAGTGTTAGATTTTTTTTTTTTCAGGTGCTGCATGTGGTAACTTTGCTAGCTTTTGTTGTCAGACTCTTACTGACTAAAACCTACCCGTGATCCTTCTTGTGCCCTTTGCGAAGATTATTTTACCCTGAGTTCACAAAATTAATAAATTAATTTGAATTTGGTCACCCATCCTAGTACTGACCGCGCCCGTAGTTGCTTAACTTCAGTGATCGGACGAGATCAAAAACATACCTTGGTCTTAAGACCTGAAGACCTGAAGTACGCGGGATCCCAGCCTGCAGGCAGCGGAAACCGGTGGTTTGCTGGTGGCTTGAAGAGTCGCAGCAAAGATGGACAGGGATGGTGAATTGATACATCAGCCGCCATCAGAGACGAGCCGGGGATGGTGGTGCTCCAAGGACCTGGAAATTTACGAAAACTGGGTTCTAATACTCGTAGGTAACAATGAAAGCTAAATAACCTTTTGATGGGAAATAAAGAAGTAGAGTTTGTTTCTGGATGCAGCAGAAAAATCTGACAAGACTAGCGAAAAAAATGCTTTTCCTGTTTGGCTTTTTAATTTTTTGGCTACTATTTCTTTATATTTAGTACACGTACAGTACAGTATACGTAGGATTTTTTCTGGAAACTGACAAAAAAATAAAATAATAATTAATTATTTGTTGAAAAACTAATTTTAAATATTTTCATATCTTTGTACTTTAAAAATGTCTAATATAAACAATTATACCTTACTTTACATATACTATACCACCTTCAACACCCGCCACCCTCACCCCTCCCTCACCATCCTCTCAGTGGCGTGCAGTGGTTCGAGTTAGGGTAGGCAAGATAAAATGTCCAAATAAATTTTAAAAAATAACCACATTATCCAGGGTTGATTTTTAATGAAATGAGTTTTTTTTTAAATAGCCTATTAAAAAAAAAAACACCACATTTCAACCCTGAATAATGTAGTGTGTTTTTTTTACACGAACCACTGCACGCCACTGCCTCCTCTATCACCTTTAGATTTTATTTGTATTTTAAAATTTATTTATTTGTTGTACACCTACCACAGCGTTATCTTCATAACCCAAAGGTACAGAATGCCTTGTTGCATTAAGTCCGCTCATGTACCACTATTGTACATAAAGTTTAAATAAGTATAGAAATACTCTGAGAAATAGAAATACATTGAGCCAGACTCTTTACTTTGTGTAATCTACTTCACTATCCAAGCTCCTAAAACGGTAAAGGAAAACATCGCAAGGAAATGGGCATGTCCTAGAATAAAGAATTTGCAGAGATGAGACGTCCACCAAAGCGCAAAGCGCATTGCGCCTGCGTAGTGAAACGCGGCCCACGCCCTTTTTGTTTTTTTTTTTTTTTTTTTCAAACAGAGCAAGGCCCCAATTCTGCTATTTTTACAAATTTGTTATTCCAACACGATCCCATTGTCATTTTGCTAAAACTTCGTAATCTGCTAAATCCATATCATTGGTCGCTCAATGGTCTCGTAATACTTTTTAATAACCGATCTATTAAAAGCAATGAATGCACAATGACGTTCTAATGGTAGGTCACTGACCAAAGGAACTGTCAAAATTTTAGCAGACTACCGCATACGTCTGTCATTAATTTGTCATTATGTACGAGATTACCATTCTATGACATTTCTTTCAATGGAGTTCATAATGACGCTTTTGTATTAGTAGATTACCAAACTTATCAAAATCGACCATTATGTGATCAATGATAGACCATTCTAACACTATTGTAACAGCAGACTTGGGACCCAGAGGCGTACGTAGCAGCAGTGGGCACGTTCTACGCTGCTAATGCATTTGTATCACCATTCTAAGTGTTCAGTTGGTACACTGTTGACCTAAGCGTCCTCTACGTAACCCTTCATCGATCGATAACTGTACACAAACTCATGTGCATTCTGTGTTCCCTCACTCACAAAGGCTGATGCACCGGGAGCCGGACACGGCCGGGGAGTGGCGTGCTTTCCGATGGAAGGGGGCGGTCGTCAAACTACATAACAATTATCTATGGATGTTTGTTACTCTGTCACGCATAAACTACTGAATGGATCTTGATGAAATTTGACACAGAAGTTGATTATAGTCTGGATTAAAACATAGGATACTTTTTATCCCGGCAGTATGCTTCTTTGGGATAGTTATCGATATTCACGTGGGCGGCAGCTGGTAACAACTATTTCATATAAAATGGCGACAAGCAGACCTAAGCAAGTACACTTCAAAATCAGTTTACTGATATGTGAAACTGAGGTCCAGTAGATTCGGACCAAATTGGCTGTGATAGACAGACACACCCACGCGTGGTATAAGGGTTCCGTTTTTTTTTTTATTTTCGCATAGCTCAACTCTAAAAAACGAACGGAAAAATTTAAATACGATAGTTGCCTAAAAATCTAATTAGTCCGTAAAATAGACGTCCCAGAAATATTGGACACGTATTTTTTCACGTAAACTAAAAACGTAGACGATATAGTGCGTTGAAAACTCGTGTGACGTCACTTCATGCAACGATTTTCACCACGCTGTGATGTCACAAGCCCCCACTCATGATCTTTGAAGCTTTTTATCTTCGTCAATTTTTATAGATTTGATAAAGCAAAAAATACGTGTCAAATATTTTTCGATAATCTAACTGACGGACTAAATAGGATCATATTTTTATTCCTCAGGAAACATTCCTATTATAGTCTTCAAAACTATGGATCCAGTAGATTATGTCTGATTATGGCTGTGACCAGATAAAGTGTCCTCTAAGGCGTACGTTTATTCACAAGAGCAGTCAGAGCCTAGAAAAAAAAATTTAAAAAAATCTCGACACTAACCTTCATTCGAAAATCTATGGTGCGCGATAGATCTGCAGTACCCAGGAGCCTGAAGATATCTGGTGGTGATGGAAGCAGCAACTCGTCTTGTACGGCGGGCGGCGGATGGCGCACTGCGGCAAAGGGAGTCTAGACTAGACCAGCTAGTACTGCGCAGGTCTAAAGTTACCGATCAATAAACTGAGGTAATGGCTATGCAGTTTTTAAATATGCATGTGTGGTCAATGCTATGAATAGGTAAACTTGAACAATACAAAATCTACCTTGTGATTTTCGCAGTAAGGCTAACTTTGGATTGTATAAGGGACGTGAAGTTTCACCCGCGTAGTTCCCGTTCCCATAGGAATACGGGGATAAAATATAGACTATGTTACTCAGGGTAAATGTAGCTTTCTAGTGGTGAAAGAATTTTTGAAATCGGTCCAGTAGTTTTTGAGTTTATTCGCTACATACAAAAATACAAATCTTTCCTCTTTATAATATTAGTATAGATGGAAACGTAGTATTCTTATTTGCAGCAAGAACAACAACAAACTTTCCTCACCAGAACCGGTTCCTCATGATATTTTACTGTGATATCACTACACAGTATAAAACAAAGTCGCTTCCCGTTGTCTGTTTGTCCCTATGTATACTCAGATCTTTAAAACTGCGCAACGAATTTAGATGCGGTGTATTTAAATTAAAAAAAAAAAAAATAATAGAGTGATTCAAGAGAAAGTTTTATTATATGCATAATATAATAGAGAAACACTGATAATTTTAGAGGTTTCTAATGTGATGTCGAAAATAAAGAAATGCGCTTACATTGCAAACGCTGGCTGAACCCTGCGAGATAGATCAATATAATGTGCTACAGTATTGTACACCTTAAAAAGTTCTACAAAAAAGTCTGCGATGGTATATCGACGGGTCCTACGTATACTAGTATAAGTGCAAAAACACAAGTGTACAGGAGAACAGTTTAAAGGTTCTATACGAGTAGCTTGTAATTTTGACACAAATGTATAGAAATATTTGATTTTGAAAATAGAAATATATTACCTATTTATCATGCATTAATATATCTATTAAGTGAAGTTAAACATGTAATATTAACAAAAAACATCTTCATTTATTAACTTTTAAGACTTGTAACAGTTTACTTAGTACTAGAAAACTACTTATAATACTTTTCTTTTGTTATGAATATCGAATATTGGAATAGTTATAGCCTGAAATGATATAAAAACTATGAAAAAAAAAAAAAAATGTTTATTTCTAATAGTAACCTAAAGTTTGCTTTTTCTTTGGTGCTATGTTAATTTACACTTAATAGCACACAAAGAAGAATTATATCTATGATCTTACCATCTTAAACTAATAAAAGCAAAAAAAAGTCTTCTTGATTTAAGTAGGAACTGTCGTTAATTCTAATTTTTTTTTTATATTTTCATTCTACTAACTATTTATATTCTAAATCAGGCTTTAATTTTGCATCAAGTCTTTTTTTACATTATCTTACGTAACAAAAATTACAGTAGGTAATGGTAAAAAATACATAATAAAAAGAGAAATATCTTAGAAATTAAAAACTAGGCTTTTTAAAATATAACCTAGTTAGAGACATCTTCAATTTTTATCAAATATTTTGAAGATATGGACGTACCTTCAAAATATTGTAAAACATGTGGTAAGTCTCAGGAATCACATTGGATTTGCTATATCAACTTTTTAGTAACATTCATTCGCAAATTATTCGCAAAGCTTATTCTACATAACAAGTTCCCCAGTGGAATTCTTCTTCCAGTTATCAAAATAGGCAAGGCAAGACTTAAAATCGATTACAAAAGATTGAGGTACCTCTTTAACAATACATATATGATTTTGCATTAGCTGTCGCCATTTTGGTATCTATACTGGATGATTTGAATGATTCCCTCTACAATCCATTTACGAAATTATAACTTATAGGGTGTTTAGGAACATGTTCTTAAAACATAAGCCTTTTCAATACTACTACTATCTCCTGTTACCGGTAATCAATATCGCAGAGTGCAATTTTGTCAGTAACAACTTGTTTCTTGTCCAATTTTGAAACAAACTTAACAAAGTCCTATTTCCCAGAAGTTTCTAAATATTGTGTATGCATCTAGTAGTTTCTTTACTTTGACAAAACAATTTTTGGGACATTTACAAGCGGCCCTATTTCTTTCTTTTGATGTACCTTTACCCATTCGACTCCTGTATTCTAAACCTCTGTTTAAACTGAATTTGCGTTTTTCATTAATCACATATTTTGGTACCTCTCTCGCAATTTTCCCTTATCTTTCTTCTTTTGGCTTTTCCTTTGCACACTTGCGGGACTTCTTAAAGGTGTGCCAGTGTAGTCTGAATTTAATTGTGCTAAATCGTCAAACTCATCATTAGTACCTTCGTAAATTGGTGAAAAAGAAAGTAGTGGCTAAGGTATTGGTGTTAAGATATCAATTTCATCAATTGGAAGGTTATTCTGCTTTAACACTTTTGTTTCAGTAATAGAATTTGACGTGTATGTAACATTTGCCGTTAATTTTCTTTATAGTTGTGCACAATCACACTCGCCTCCTGGACAGTATAGTTGTCAGAAGAGTTATCAGAATCTGACGAAACGTTTGACAAGTTTTGGTATACATTTTCAACTGTAGTGGTTTCCTCGAACATGTCTTTTGGACAAAGACAATATAACCACTTACATTCTTCATACATGTTACATTCTCTATGCTTCTGGATCGCTTAAGCCAAGAATCTTATTAATGAACGATATCTCTTCAGCTGTATCGATATAATATAACAATGATGTAGTTAATGGCTGCGAAATTTAATATATTACTAAATTATTGTTTTTTGATGATTGTATTACTATATATGTAAATATAAGGGTTGAAATAATGTAACTTATATCAGTTTACAATACAACCTAAAAAAAATCATCAATCGTGAGACCTTGTATACTAATGCAAGTGCAAAATTTATTCAAAATAATTCATAAATAGTAGAATCATATTTCATTCATTTAGTATTGTCTCTTTAATTGGGATTTTTATTATATTTCATTTGTAATGTTTTTTTTTCATATAAAGCGGTCGGTTCCGTGGTTCCGTTGCATATTTTTAAATTTAGGTCCAATTCTTCGCATATCTCGAATGATGGTACTATAGGTGGATCTAAAATAAATAAAAAATACTTTTTAAATTCATCTTTTAAATATATTTACAAATAAGCGTCAAAATTTACTTAAACCACTATATCAAGTACGCGAGTGAACAATATGAACCCTGTACAGTGGTGCAAGTGATAATATAAATAAACGACGTAATTATTATTTTTTTAAATGGTTACATTGGACCAGAGAAAACAATGTTTATCATCATAGTATTAAAAATGTTAAATTGATACTTACCTTCGTAATTTTATGGAGTTTTTATTTTCTTGAACTTATTTTGTAATTAATCTATCATTAATTGACCTTATGAATTCTTTATTATTGTTACTTCTTACAACTGTTACTAAAGGCTAACAAAATCCGAATATTTGTTAACATTAAATACATCAACTAAGCAATTATCGCAGTTATACCAGTGTTTGACGTGCTCTGTACAACGTCGTCGCGCGCATACTGGAATAAAGTTCACTTGCGCCCACGCACCGCGGCTTACGCGACTACCTACACTAGTGCAAGTGACTTACACCATGGTAGATAGTCGCGAGGCTTAAAATGATGTCACTTACACCAGTTTACAAGTTCGTATCTTTGAAATTATTTGATAATTAAATATAATTTTTTCAGGATACATAATAAACGTAATTTTAAGGCTTTTGGTGCAAAAAAACGGTTTTTGTTGATTTGCGGGTTACACCAGTATACGTAGGACCCGTCGATATGTCTATCTCTTAGGGATAACTCACAATAACCATTTTTTATCCATTTTTTTTTAAGAGAAATAATGGCTTTTTTACGAAGCGGTTTTAAGCAATACAGTACTAATCCTTATGCAATTAATTACCTAGGGATGTTTCCTGAGGAATAAAAATATGATTCTAATTAATCCGTCATTTAGATTATCGAAAAATATTGGACTCGTATTTTTTGCTTTATCAAATCTATAAAAATTGACGAAGATAAAAAGCTTCAAAGATCATGAGTGGGGGCTTGTGACGTCATGGCGTGGTAAAATAGTAGCACGAAGTGACGTCACACAAGTTTACAACGCACTGTATCATCTTCGTTTTTTATTTTTGTTTACGTGAAAAAAGAAAAAATACGTGTCCAATATTTTTTGGAAATCTATCTGACGGACTAATTAGATTTTTTTTGTCAACTACCCTATTGTATATAAAGACATTCTGTAGTATATTTAGTACTAGCAGCGCCCCGTGGTTTCACCTGCGTTGTTCCCGTCGTATAGCCTATGACACTCCACAATAACGTAGCTTTCTATTGGTGAAATAATTTTGAAAATCGGTTCACTTACAACGTTACAACCTCACAAACGTTACTTCTTTATAATATTACTAGCAGCGCTTCGCGGTTTTACTTGCATAGTTCCCGTTCCCATAGGAATACGGGGATAAAATATAGCCTATGTTACTCAGGGTGAATGTAGCTTTCTAATGGTGTAAGAATTTTTGAAATCGGTCCAGTAGTTTTTGAGTTTATTCGTTACATACAAAAATACAAATCTTTCCTCTTTAAAATATTAGTATAGCTTAGTATAGATCAGCATTGCACTATGCATCTGTGCGAAGTCGGGGCAGGTCGGTAGTTATTCGTAATTATAATTAAACCGTACCCGGAAATAATTATTTCCAGGTATAGGTACTCACAAAACGACGCAGAAGCTTGTTGTTATACAAACAAAAAATATTCTTATTCAGACAGCCGAGCGTAGCAGGCATACCACTGACATAGTAAATCGCAGTAACCACGATAAACAGTTTGTTTTGAAAATAATTTATTTATATTACCTACACTAAAATCCGATGAGAATACGCTTAATTCCATATAATTAAATGATTTACTCGGACACATTTCGGAGGTGTACTAAAGTGTAAATTAGTTGTAAAAAAGTGTAACGGGAATTTATGAAGGTAAGTGTAATTCAATAACTATTAATAAATATTTTTTTTTTTTGTCGAATTCGGACAACGATTTAGTCTATTTTGTTAACTGACTTCCAAATAAGGAGGAGGTTCTTAAGGCGATAGCATTTTTTATGTGTGTGTTACCTCATAACTTTTTACTGGGTATACCGATTTTGAAGATTCTTTATATATTCGAAAGCTGGTGCTTGCTCTTTTAAATTTGAGTGTGTGTGTGTGACGACTGGTATTTGAGTTATCCCTAATAATGTGTGGCTTCGACTAGATATTTATTTTATTTATTAAGGCTTAGTTGGTAAGCCTTAATAAATAAATAGATACATTGATGATGCTCTCATTCTCACTTGTCGATGTAAAAAAACTTTTTACAAAAAAAAAAACAGTTCTAAACAAAACAAGTGTAAAATAACTTTAATTTCGGAACTCGGTGTTTTTGGTTGTTTCTTCGTTTTTTTGAACACCGAAACGTACCCATCACAGCGTACGTGTTATAAACTGGTGTAAACAATAAACAAACATGTGATTTCAGCAATCCCGGAAGATTTGCTATCATTTACTGAAGAGTTCCGTTTGGCAGTGGGGTATCACGACTAAAAAGTAAAAAATAACAAAAAAAAAAATATAACAGACTTAAAAAAAAGTATAAAATAACTTTAATATCGGAAGTCAGTGTTCAAAAAACGAAAACGCCACTAAAAACACCGAGTTCCGAAATTAAAGTTATTTGTACCTTTTGTTTTTTTTTTTTTTTTTTTATTTGATATCTACACCGCACGGCACAGTTTTAAATGCTTATTTTCTAATTATTATTTTTACCCTAATACAATTTACATAATTTAATAACGTTCGGTATGGTGATAGGTATTATTAGGCAGTTTACGCGTGTAAATGTACATGATTTAAAAGAGTGTCCGTGGAGTTTCTTGCACGTTCTTCGTATAGAGATCTACGCTTTGGAACGTGCAGATAGCTTCACCTCTTTCGACTTGACTATTCAAAAGTGCCTGTAAAGGGTTTAATTGAAATAAATGCTTTGAATCTTGAATCTAAACCTTGTTGAAATAATTTTAGTTTATTTTTTTACATAAATTTCGTAATAAAAACTTGATTTTCTTGTTACAGATACCGACCAGTTCAGAATCCATAAGTTAATCCTATAAAAATGCTTAGAAACCAGCTTCATTTGTATGGTAATGACGATTTAAGGATTCCAGCTCATTTGAGTTTCGCCAAGGAGGTCTATGATAATATGGTTAGGAGTAAGGAAGTTACTGCTTTGGTAAGTTTGTAGTTTATACTAATACTAGCTGACCCAGCAAACGTTGTTTTGCCATATAAAGTAAAAACAATATTTAGGGGTATGAATGATGTTAAAAGAAAGTCGCCGGTGAAATGTAGCTTTCTATTGGTGAAATAATTTTTAAAATAGAAAACTTAAAGCTAAAATACTTCTTAGCTGTATCCCACGGTTTCACCTGCCTGCGCCATATATTCTTTCTGGCTCAGTGATCTTTCTTTCGTCTGTTAAGGAATAGCTTGATGTTAAATAATAGGGTATTTTACTGTAAAAATCTAATTAGTCCGTCTGATAGATTTACAAAAAATATTCGACACGTATTTTTTCTTTTTTCACGTCAACAAAAAATGAGGACGATACAGTGCGTTGAAAACTCACGTGACGTCACGTCGCTGGTAAAAATTGTAGCAACGTAGTGACGTCACGTGAGTTTTCAACGCACTGTACCGTCTTCATTTTTTGTTTACGTGAAAAAAGAAAAAATACGTGTCGAATATTTTTTGTAAATCTATCAGACGGACTAATTAGATTTTTACAGTAAAATACCCTATTATGGTTCTGGTATCCTGGTACTTTGTAAGTCTTCACTCACAATTCCAGCCCCAGAAATGCTTCGACATGTTTATGGTCTGCTGGTACGCGTGAATCCTTACTTCTTAAGTTTTCGACATGTTTCTTTCTGGACTTCTAGTACTTGTGAATCTTTAGCGCATGGAATTTTTGACAGCTACGAAACAAAGGAATATTTATGGAAAATGATTCATCTTTCATAATTATGTATTCGTTAAGTTTGTGAAGAAAGCACTTCCAGCCTTATTCTATGAAGGCGCGACCTTTCTAGATTTTATTAATCTTTTGGTTTGGGTTGCTAGGTTACACTTTTGTTAATTTTGAATTATCTACAACGCACTAAATATATTTCACCTAAAACCATTTTCCACTGCGTTTACTTTAATAAAGTTTTCATTGTTTTTAAGATGTATTCTGCTATTCGGGGCGGAGACAAATCCAACGAATCAAAAACCAAGAAAATTGGTTCAGCAGATCTCGAGTTATAAGTGTTGTAACAAACCCGACTTTGTTTTATATATATATATAGATTCTTCTTCTTTGAGTGCCATATTCTATCGACGGTTGGCGACCATCATGGCAATTGGGACCCTCGACACAGCAGCTCTAAATAGGGAACGTGTGCTTGTTGTACCACTGGCGAAGATTTTTAAGCCAAGATGTTCTTCTCCTTCCTGGACTTGTTTTCCCCTGTATCTTCCCCTGAATTATAAGTTGCAACAGGTCATATTTCGGGCTGCGCATAATCTGGCCAAGATATTCAAGTTTTCTAATACTAATATTATACAGAGGTAACGTTTGCGAGTTTGTGACGTTGTAAGGGGTAATCTCTGGATCTACTGAACCGATTTTCAAAATTATTTTCTGGATCTACTGAACCGATTTTCAAAATTATTTCACCAATAGAAAGCTACATTATTGTGGAGTGTCATAGGCTATATTTTATCCCCGTATTGCCACGGGAACGGAAACAATGGGGGTGAGACCGCGGGCGGGCGCTGCTAGTATTATAATATACTAGCTGCTGCCCGCGACTTCGTCCCCGTGGAATCCCCGATTTTAAAACATTCTTTACCGCTGCTCCGCTCCTATTGGCTTAAGCGTGATGATATATAGCCTAAAGCCTTCCTCGATAAATGGTCTATTCAACCCAAAAAGAATTTTTCAATTCTAACCAGTAGTTCCTGAGATTAGCGCGTTCAAACAAACAAACAAACAAACAAACTCTTCAGCTTTATAATATTAGTATAGATTATTATTATAATATATTATTATAGCTAGCCTGAAATGTCCAACTGCTGGATAAAGTGTGCCACATCCTGCCAATTCCCAAGGAACACATCCAAGTCGTCCCGCCATCTCCTTCGTGGTCTGCCGCGGCCCCGTCTCGCGATGTCAGGACACCAGTTCTGTGTGTTGTTTGCCACCGCTCGATGGACATACGGCAGACATGTCCAGCCCAGTCCTATTTAAGCTGGACAGCCTTCTGAGCCACGTCAACGATCTGTGTTTTAGAGCGCAGTATCGTGTTTCGAATTGGATCCGTTAATTTAACATCAAGTATTCTGCGCTCCATAGTAAGTTGGCAAATCTTGAGGTTGTAGTAATTCTGAGAAAAAAAAAAGTGTATTTCTGGAATAGTCTGGAACACCCGTGAATGGGTTACCATCTTAACATACTGAAACACCTCCATGAAAAGACGCTAAGCCGTCTCTCCTGGCTGTCATTTGAAGATCTTCAGCACACGATACGAATATTCAAAAGTCAAAAATATAATGGAATAGAATAGAATACTCTTAATTATGTGCACTATATAAGTTACAGAAAATATAGATGAAGAAAACATTACATAGAGTGACACAGTGAGCGGCCTTATCGCTAAAAGCGATCTTTTCAAGACAACCTTTGGATGGATTTTAAAGAGAAAAGGAAATACAGTACTGTAGGTAGTCTTACGTGTACTAATTATATATATCAAGCAAAAAAATCTGACACCATTCTTGCCGATATAACTCCCTTTTCAAAGGACGTTTGCTAAGCGGGACTTTAGACCATGTTTCGCATACCAATAAACTGGTGACCATCGACTTTGACCATCAGTGCAGCTTTTGTGCAGCTACGTAATCATGTCGTCATAATTATTACTTCTCCTGATCGTTGACGTCACGATGAGAAATGTTGATGGAGGGCGTTGTTCCATATTTTTTTTCTGGATGGAAAATCATCAAATGACTTCTTCCGCTCTGGATTTAGCGGAAGGGAGTATCAGACTCTTACTGACTAAAACCCATCCGTGTTCTTCCTAGTGCCCTTTGCGTTCAAACAAATTCTGCAACCCTAGTAGGCACTGACCCTATGGGGCTCCATCTTTTTTGCTGACGCGCCGTCGACCCTGGCCTGGTTGTTATCGGACGGCGAGCCACCCATAGTATGCCCAGTCAGCTGCTCCATGTAAAATACTTTAGTACTTCAGCTGAATCCAGTTTGACTGAAAGTCATCCCCAAAAACGTTGGGAACTGTTTAGGCAGTTGGTGATGTATCCTGTTAACTGAACTAGGTGACAATCGCAACTGAATTAGGTTCATGAAATACATTCTGTATGTATAGATCATTATTTGCTTAACTCCAAAACTATTGTTACTGCTTAAGCAGTTGATGATGTATCCTGTTACGCTGAACTATGTGATAATCGCAACTGAATTCTGGTTCTTGAAATAAATTCTGTATAGATCATTATTTGTTTAACTCCAAAACTATTGTTACAAGCTTCGGGTTCGTGACAATAAAAACAGCCGATCAAATAACCAAAAAATAACACTTTAATTACTCAAGACTAATTACACTATAAACTCACTAATTGCAAAACACAATCGCACTAGTAATCACTTGAGTTCGCAGTCGAAGATCGCTCTCGAAGTAATCACTTGTATCGCAAATCCAATACTGACTCGGTCGGTACATGTGCCTTATATAGGGCGCCGAGTAGTTCCAGAACCTTCCATTGTAGAAAGTTCCAGAAAGTTCGCGTACATATCGGTCGCGACTGACTAGGGTCCGAGAATTCTAGAATGTTTTAGCATTGAAAAGTCTCGAAGGTTCTTGACTTTACTAGTTCTGCTACTCGATACTAGATGGCGCTAGTGGTAACTAATTGTGGCGCGCAACACTATTCAGTCCAACAATAAAAAAAGCATATAAATTACAGTTCTTTAATTATTTTTCAGATTAATGCAGAAACAGGTGATCAGATGTCATATGGAGAGGTGGCCCAAATGACAGCTGACGTTGCTCTCTCGCTCATTCATATGGCGATTGGAAAGGGAGAGGTAGTATGTATTTGTACTGACAAGAACTTGGAGTACTTACCGACTGTCATGGGGGTCATGTGTGCAGGCGCAACTTTTTCGCCAATGGATCCTAACTATGGAAGCTGTAAGTTATGTTTGAGGTAGCTAGCTGTGGGTCTGCGGATGGCGAGCTATGGGTGGCTCGCCGTCCGATAGCAACCAAGCCCGGGTCGATGGCCCGTCGTATTCCACGCGCGCCTCAAAGAGCTGTCAGCAAAGAACACGGGGTCCCATAGGGTCAGTGCCTGCTCGGGTTGCTTAATTTGTTCGAAAGAGTCACCGTGGCCCTGGAACGCAAAGGGTACTAGAAGGAACACGGGTGGGTTTTAGTCAGTAAGAGTCTGACACTCCCTTCCTATGTGCCTACAGCGGGGGAAGTCATGTGATGATTTCCCATCCTGAAAAAAAAAAAGGTGGCTAGGTGGTGTGCTAAACTAAATCTAAACAGAAACAGCTCTGCATCCTGCAGAGCTGTTTCTGTTTAGATTTAGTTTCCTTCAAAATGGTTGAGCTGAATGGTGCCGATACACGCGTCATGTTCGTGAACGGGCGTCGTCGGTTGAGACTGGTCACCTCTTAACTGCCACTGACTTGTTTTAATCTAAGTTTGAATTGTTTTATAGTTTCCTTTTTTATCTTTGCATTGTCCTCACATATAGAATCAACAAGGATAATGTAACCAAGGTTATGTAATACAGAAAATGATTTAGAAGAGTGTCCGTGGAGTTTCTTGCACGTTCTTCTCCATAGTGATCAACGCTTTTGAACGTGCAAATAGCTTCATGTTTTTGACTGACCGAGCTTGATAATTCAAAAGTGCCTGTAAATGGTTTATTTGAAATAAATGCTTTGAATCTTAAATGGAATGATGGCTCACTTCATGCCCACTCCATCTAAGTTTACACGGTGTGACGTTGATAGAATTGCCCGGATGATCAAGAGCACCACACTCGCACTGGGTGTTGACTATAAGCATAATCAGCCTTTTAACGTTCCCACTGCTGGGACACAGGCCTCCTCTCTAAGAGAGGAAATGGGCCGTAATCCACCACGCGGGCCCAGTGCGGGTTGCTGAATGTCATAGTCTTCGAATTTTTGGTTCTACGATATGCCGGTTTCCTCACGATGTTTTTCTTCATCGTTTTGAGAGCAGTGGTGATGAAATTAATTACATAAAAAGAATTGCGCCTGGCAGGGTTTGAACCCGTGACTTACAATTCGTAAGTCCACAGCTCGGGTGCGGGTGTTGAATAAATCGACGATAACTCCGTAACAATAAAGTGTGTTTCCATTTATACTGGAAGTCGATCCCACCATTGTCGTGAGAAGACAGTCAGAGGATAATGCTTCAACCAGCTGTTCTTTTTACTTTGTGTAATTCATTTCTTCACCACTGCTCTCAAAACGGTGAAGGAAAACATCGTGAGGAAACCGGCACATCCTAGAACCAAAAATTCGAAGACATGTGACACTCACCAACCCGCACTGGGCCCGCGTGCTGGATTTCGGCCCATTCCCTCTTCTAGAGAGGAGGCCTGTGTCCCAGCAGTGGGAACGTTAAAAGGCTGATTATGCTATGCTTATGCTGTTCTTTTTCCACAGTTCCTTTACTGCATCGGCTAAAAATAGCTCAATCAACTCATCATGTTCATGTCATGTTCTGTTCCCTGAATGCTTTCAAAACTCACAAAGCCACTTTTGACGAGGTCGAGAGCATACAACACTACATTTTGTATGGGAACCAGACAGCAGATGGTGCTATCCTCTTCAAGGACTTTCTGAAGAAGACTGCGAAGCTCGAGGAGTTCCAGCCAGTGCTGGTGAATGGATGGGAGGACGTGGCTTTCATTGTTTACTCCTCAGGAACTACCGGTCTATCGAAGGGTGTTCCATTCACTCATTTGGGATTTTTAGCGGATTGCCAGCAAATGGTGACTTTCGAGTGAGTATGTTTGATCAATAGTAACCGGCAATTAATGAATAAAAAAAAAACAAGTGCAAGTCGAATTTGCTCAAGAAGTGTTCCGTTTTTATGACTTTATGGGATGAGGTGTGAGGGGACAAGAGTATACATTCTTGGTGCATCTTCCTCACATACATATGTATGTATATGAAATATGTTTTTCGTGTACCAAATATTATTAATATATATTTTAAAAAGAGTAAATTTGGAGTTTCTTGTCCGTTCTTCTCTTTAAGAATCCACCTTTTGCGAACGGACACTAGAGTCACTTTTATTGTAAATGATGACGTTCAAAAGTGCAGTTTAATTATCTGATTGAAATAAACCTAGCTCAGGAAAGTCGCTAATTATACATAATTGTAGGTTTAATATATATAATACCATAAGTCCTGAAATATTGATAATTTAGTTAAACACATAGTTATTTGTTGGATACTAAGATAATTATTTTATTTAAGATTACTTGTGGCTATTAATCTGTAACTATATTGTGTAAAAGATTTTAATAAATATTATTATTATTATTTTATTATTATAAACGTATTGATTTTGGCTTTGACTTTGTCTCTGTCTTTGACTTTGGATTTGACTTTGACTTTGACTTTGACCTTGACTTTGACTTTGGCTCTGACTTTGGTAACTTTTTTGAACAAATTCCGCAACGTCAACCACTGTGACTCCTGCTTTTGTTTTTTACTAGTGTATTGAGCTTGTTCCAAAAAGTATTTAAATAAGGATTCTTTGTTTCAGGTCTAAAGGTGTCAAGGTGTATTATTCTGGAGAATTCTACTCCACATACAGTTTCATGTATGCCCTAGCCTGCCTTAGAGGAAATGCTACAATAGTCTATGATCCCAGAGGTGGAGAAAAGAACATACTTGAAGCTGCTCAGAAGTATAAGGTTAGCTAAATCATCATATGACTTCTCCCGCTCTGGGCGGAGCGGAAGGGAGTGTCAGACTCTTACTGACTAAAACCCACCCGTGATCCTTCAAATGCCCGCCGCGTTCGAGGGCCGCGGTGACACTTTCAAACAAATTCCACAACCCTAGCAGGCACTGACCCCATGGGGCCCCGTCTACGTTGCTGACGGCTCTTTGAGGCGCGCGTGGAACACGACGCGCCGTCGACCCGGGCCTGGTTGCTATCGGACGGCGAGCCACCCATAGGTCCTACCCCTGCGCTTTTACACTCGCAATTAAGTGTTTATCGCACGAGGGTGGAAAAGAACGTCTTTCTTTCCCCTCTACAATTTTGTGTTAAAGCCGGGCAGCCACTTCTGCTCGCTAGGTAACCCATGTGCATTTTTTCAGTGTAGATAATATTATCTGTACTAATATACTAATAGCGCCCCCGGTCTCACGCGCGTTGTTCCTGTTCTCGTAGCAATACGGGGATAAAATATAGCCTATGACACTCCACAATAACGTAGCTTTCTATTAGTGAAATAATTTAGAAAATCGGTTCAGTAGATCCAGAGATTACACCTTACAACGTCACAAACTCACAAACGTTACCTCTTTATAATATTAGTATAGATAAAGCTGAGGAGTTTGTTTTGCTTGAACGCGCTAATCTCAGGAACTGCTGGTCCGATTTAAAGAAGCTTTCAGTGTTAGATAACCCGTTTATCTAGGAAGGCTATATATCATCACGCTAAGACCAATAGGAGCGGAGCACCAATGAAGAATTGTTTCAAAATCGGAGGGTTAGTAACTATTCCACGCGAAGTCGCGGGCAGAAGCTAGTCTAACATATAATCATCGTGTCCGGTTTGACTGGAAGCCGTCCCCAATATAGTTGGGATGATGATGATGAAACACTTGAATTTTGAATAGCACATATAATACTTTAATATCCGGAAATAAGTTCCATTTGGATAGAGAAGCACGTGGCTAAAGAATAACAGCCGCACGGGTCGATCTTCAAGGTTAAGCAACGCTTGCCAAGGTTGGTCTGTGGATGGGTGACCATCTTAACATACCGAGTTTCTTCCGTGCCTCGGAAAGCACGTTAAGCCGTTGGTCTCGGCTGTCATTTGTACATCTTTGATAGTCGTTACGGATTGTCAGAAGCCAGTAAATCTGACACCAGTCTTGCCAAGAAGTACCGTATTACCCAGGGTAATTGGTTGTGGAGGTCTGGTAGTGGTAGGCAGCCGCTCCACGTAAAATACTGGTATGCAGCTGAATCCGGTTTGACTGGAAGCCGACCCTAATATAGTTGGGAAAAGGCTAGGCAGATGATGATGTTCCATTGGGATAGTGCAAGCGGGCGAAGCCGCTGATATAAGGGAGCGTTCAAGTATTACGTAACACAACTTTTGAAGATTTTTGACCCCCCCTCCCCCTCTTCTAACGCACCGTAACGTATTTCTGTAACCCCCTTCCCCCTCTCTAAACGTTACGTAACACTCAAGTGAACATTTTTCCCCTAAAGTTGCAAAAATTAAAAATGACGACCAGACTAATGCAATCGAGTTTTTCCCCTTAGAACGTAAATGAAAAGGGTTGCCAATATGGGAGTTTTGATTCCCTAATTTTTTATTAAAAAAAAAAAACAATGAACGTAACATTGTTTTTTTTTTTTAAATAAAAAACGTGTTGTAAGAAAGATCCCTTCCCGCCCTTGTAACGCATCGTAACGTTTTACGAGACACCCCCTCCCCCCCAAATTACGTTACGTAGTACTTGAACGCCCCCTAAGCTGGTGTTAAATACAAATCTAATTTGTTTTTAGTTAAGGGTCCTGCAACTGTCTCCAACGGCGGCCATTGAGTTAGCCACGTCCCTCATTCTGGATGACTATGACGTTTCCTCCGTCCAGAACATAGTCGCAGCTGGAGTGTACATTCCAGACGAAGCTATTAGGGATATCAAACAGAGGTATTTTATTTGATGTCAATGTGTTATTGATATTGCTAACTTATTTTTACACCCCTTTTTTTCTGGATGGGAAATCATCAAATGACTTCTCACGCTCTGGGCGGAGCGGAAGGGATTGTCACGACTCTTACTGACTAAAACCCATCCGTGTTCTTCTTAATGCCTGCCGCGTTTAGAGGACCGCTTATATATAAGCATAATCAGCCTTTTAACGTTCCCACTGCTGGGACACAGACCTCATCTCTAGGAGAGGGAATGGGCCGTAATCCAACACGCGGGCCCAGTGCGGGTTGGTGAATGTCACATGTCTTCGAATGTTTGTTTCTAGGACATGCCGGTTTCCTCACGATGTTTTCCTTCACCGTTTCGAGAGCAGTGGTGATGGAATTAACTACACAAAGTAATGCACCTGTCTGGGTTTGAACTCGCGGCCTACAACTCGTAAGTCGGTTCCGTTACCACTCAGCCACCACTGCTCTCTCCACCAGGACTACTTAGAGTTCCGTAACTCCAAATGCACTATCGGAACCCATTTTTTTTCTGTATGGCGAAACATCAAATGACTTCTCCCGGTCTGGGCATAGCGGAAGGGAGTGTCAGACTCTTACTGACTAAAACCCATCCGTGTTCCTCCTAATGCCCTTTGCGTTCCAGGCCGCGGTGACTCTTTCAAACAAATCCGCTATCCTATCAGAATCCGTCCTAGCTGTTATTTGTAGATCTATGATAGTCGTTTCTAGTACTCAGAATCTAAGAAATCTGATCAAGTAATAAATTAAACTGAATCTGAATCTGAAACAAGTCTGGCCAAGATTTCACGGCGCTGATTTTCAGTGGTCGCCTAGGACATGATAAATGGAACCCAAGTCTGCTGTCAGGGGCGTCCAGTGGTTCCAGAGTAAGGGTGGGTCAGACATTATGTCCAGAAAAACAAAAATAGCTCACCACATTATTCTGGGTGAAATCATGATACTGAACGATGCGAGTAGAAGGAAGATTTGCCCACTTCAAAACTTTTTGTTATTGGACCACTCGTAGTTCAGCACACTAATTTTCCAATTTTTATTCAGTAACAATTCACATTGTGTTTGAAATCATAAAAATTACAATCCTAAAATCACATCAATATCAGAATCATAAAATTACAAAGCTAGCACATTTATAATACAATAAGTCATAGAAAATAACAAAAATAATTTAAAAACAAAAAAATTATATAACAATAAAATTCACTAAAATTCGAGGTATGCATACTAATTACATTCAGACTCTCATTAACTACATAATTAAATAATCAAATTTTTAAAACGTGGATATGTCGTCGTCTATCGAATACAGACATTTCCTCAACAGGAACGCTTTAAGTGTTGACTTAAATGAGCTCTTGTAAATTATAGTTTTTAATTCCAATGGCAACCTGTTAAAAATCCGCACTGCTTGATAATGAGGGCTGTGTTGAAGGCTAAGGCTAAGGCTGGTTACTGCTCAACCGGACAATCAAAACTTATAATTTTCACTGCATTACTTATAAAGGAAATGCATGTCGTGATTGTGGCAGAAAGGCTTCCACTCAGCATAATGCAGTTCCGTGGGGGACCCTCAGCACGGCGCTGATTTTTAATAGTCGCCTATGAGGAAAATAGACAGATTTATTTGTATTACCCAATTCCAGATTCCCGAATCCAGTGAATATCGTCCGTCAGTATGGTATGACGGAGGCTGGTCTGATCTGCCACTACCAGTTTGCTACCAAAGGATCTAGAGTTGGCAGTTCAGGCAAGCTGGCTAACGGCGTGGTGGTTAAAGTAAGTGGTTATAGCCGTTTTTAACCGACTTCTAAAAAAGGAGGAGGTTCTTAATTCGGATGTTTGGGATAGCTGAAATCGCATGTTTGTTTATTGTTTACACCAATTTATACCACGTACGCTGTGATGGGTATGTTTAAAACCGACTTCTAAACAAAAAAAAAAAACAAAAAGTGCAAAATAACTTTAATTTCGGAAGTCGGTGTGTTCAAAAACATGAAGCAACCAAAAACACCGAGTTCCGAAATTAAAGTTATTTTGCACTTTTTGTTTTTTTTTTTGTTTAGATGTCGATTTTATTTTTATCGAGACCCTGTCAAGAGTTAAGAGCTAACGCTGTCAAGAGGCGAAAACTTGAATATCTTGGCCACATTATGCGCAGCTCGAAATATGACCTGTTGCAACTTATAATTCAGGGGAAGATACAGGGGAATAGAAGTCCAGGAAGGAGAAGAAAAAGAAAGAAAAAGAAATAAAAAGAAAGAAAAAGAAAGAAAAAGAAAGAAAAAGAAAGAAACTTGTTTATTTGGGAATCTTGGCTTAAAAATCTGCGCCAATGGTACAACAAAAGCACACGTTCCCTATTTAGAGCTGCTGTGTCGAAGGTCCAAATTGCCATGATGGTCGCCAACCTTCGATAGAAGATGGCACTCAAAGAAGAAGAAGATCGAGACCCTGTGATGATATCTTTTTAGGGTTCCGTAGCCAAATGGCAAAGAACGGAACCCTTATGGATTCGTCATGTCTGTCTGTCTGTCCGTCCGTATGTCACAGCCGTTTTACTCGGAGACTATTAAAGCTACATAAATGAAAATTAGTAGGTAGGTGTAACCTGTTAACCGCTATTCAATAATGGTTTAATATTATGGAAATAAATAATTTTAGGGGTGGCACTCCATACATGTAACTGAGAGATGAAAAACTAAATTCCAACAAACAAAATCGTGTGGAGTATTGAATAGCTCTTTCAAAATGAAATACAGGTTTCTAAGAAAGTTTTAAACGTTTAACGATCCAATTTGAATCGGAAATACATATATGATCTCTGCTCTGCTCTTTATGCTCTTAATTAATGTAAAATAGTCTGGAATTGATTTTTCTTTGTTTTTGTCAGGTGGTGGACTTGGAAACCAGGAAACCTTTAGGTCCGAACAAGCGAGGAGAGATCTGTATGAAAGGATACGCTCTCATTCAAGGTATGTATGTTTAACTAGCTTCTGCCCGCGACTTCGTCCGCGTGGAATAGTTACTTTTCCCCCGATTTTGAAACTCTCAGCTCGAAGTTTCATACAAACTTTCATCCCCTATTTTATCCCTTTGGGGGTAGAATTAATCAAAATCCTTTCTTAGCGGATGCCTACGTCATAACATCTACCTGCATGTCAAATTTCAGCCCGATCCGTTCAGTGGTTGGGGCTGCGCATTGATAGATCACTATGTCAGTCAGTCAGTCACTTTTGAGTTATATGTATATTTAGATTTATTTGTTTACAAGCTTCCCATACCCAGCTTGCCCGCAACTTCGTCCGCGTGGAATAGTTACTAACCCCCGGATTCTTAGTGATATTGATTCGTTGGTGGGAGAAGTGGTGGGACTGGTGGGAGGCGCCCGACGTGACGGCACAGTGGTGGCATGCGCGTGAGCTGCGCGCGGTTCTGGACAGTACGCGGACATTGCAACATTACTTTGTTTTTCTAAAATAAAAGTAGCCTAAGTTACTCCTTTTTTCATCAGCTACGTGACAGTAAAAGTCCCATCAAAATCGGTCCAGCCATTTCAGAGAGTAGCCGGAACAAACAGACAGACAAACGAAAATTGTAAAAATGTTATTTTGGTGTATGTACCGTATATATTAATATATGCATGTAGTAAAAAGCGGTTATTTCAATATTACAAACAGACGCTCCAATTTTATTTAACTATATGTACAGATTATCTTTCTGTTTTTAACCAGAAGACAGAATAGAATAGGGTATTTTACTGAAAAAATCGAATTAGTCCGTCAGATAGATTTCTTAACTTCTTAACGGCTCAACCGATATCAATGTATCATCATCTAAAGCTTGCAAAAAAAGTAAGAAATAAAAAACAAATAATTAAAAAAGTTAAAAACACGCCTGGCATGTCAAAAAGATAACTAAAAAAATAAAAACAAGATAGATAATAATATTTTCATTGCAGTCAGGGGACCCGTAAAGAACTATTCAAAGGAACCGTCTCCCGACTGCAATGGAAAGACATTTTTTAGTTATCTTTTTGACATGGCAGGCGTGATTTGTAATTATTTGTTTTATAAGTAGTAAAATACCCAATCCTAGTACCTATATGAAGTGTTCAAATTCAAGTCAAAATCATATCGTCGAATATCAATGTCAAAATATAGGGAAATTAGTGGTTTGCTTGACAGTTTTTTTTCGAGTGCTATGTGCTTGCAAACTTTCCTTCGAAATACGAGTCTTTTTTTTTGGGTGGGAAATCATCAAAAGACTTCTCCCGCTCTGGGCGGAGCGGAAGGGAGTGTCAGACTCTTACTGACTAAAACCCACCCGTGATCCTTCTTGTGCCCTTTGCGTTCCAGGGCCGCGGTGACTCTTTCGAACAAATTCCGCAACCCTAGCAGGCAAATACGAGAGTCTGGGTTTATTATAAGGTGCTGTGCGAGGCAGATTTCAAATAAACCATTTACAAGCTTTTTTGAAAGAGCAGTGGTGGCCGAGTGGTAACGGCCCCGACTTACGAATTGTTGTAGGTCGCGGATTCAAACTCAGCCAGGCGCATTACTTTGAGTAATTTATTTCATCACCACTGCTCTCAAAACGGTGAAGGAAATCATCTTGAGGAAACCGCCATGTCCTAGAACCAAAAATTCGAAGACATGTGACATTCAGCAACCCGCACTGGGCCCGCGTGGTGGATTACGGTCCATTCCCTCTCCTAGAGAGGAGGCCTGTGTCCCAGCAGTGGGAACGTTAAAAGGCTGATGAGACAGATTGATCCTGCCATCGTGAGGGGTATATGTACAACAACGAATGATATGGTTTTTCAGTTTTTGTAATCATCTATTGTAATAACAACTTATGATATACACATACATATGAAATCCCGTTTCAGCTTATTCGAACAACGCCGTTCCCGACTTCAAGGATGAGGAGGGTTTCCTGAAGACAGGAGACATTGGATACTACGATGATGATGGATACCTGTTCATCGTCAATAGGATTAAGGACTTGATCAAGTTCAATTGCACTGCTGTAAGTACGTGCTTAAAGGACATCAGCCCCCTAGCCAAGTTACAACCGTTTCGTGTCGAATTCCGTTCTCTATTCGGTAACGCCTCGGTGTCAGCAATTGTGAGAACGATAAGTTAACTTGGCTACCATTTAAACATTTTAACAAAGGGTGTAGCGTTGAACATTGTAGAAACGATAACAATTCATTCTATCATTTTGAACGATGTGAACTTGGCTACGAATGTTCTATTCGTTTGTTCTAACCACGTGACTTAACGTTATTCCCATATATTTGATTCGTTTTCGACTAGATCAATTCGACTGTTTTTTTTTTTGTGTGTTACCTCATAACTTGGTACTATTATATAAGTTATCCTTAATAATGCGTGGCTTAGGTCTACATTGATGATGTTCCCATTCCCTCTTGTCGATGTAAAATGAAGAAATAAAATTGTTTACGATGATTTGGAAAAGCATCTTAGTATTTCAAGGTGGTCCCTTTCTATTTTGGTGAAGATCTGATAAAGAACAGAGATGATAGGAAACGGACCTCTTCAAATATATCTCCCGCTCTGGACGGAGCGGAAGGGAGTGTCAGACTCTTACTGACTAATATCCACCCATGATCCTCTCAGTGCCCAGGGCCGCGGTGATTGCCCAGCAGTGGGACATTTCAGGCTAGCTATAATAATATAATAATAATTTGCAGGTAGCTCCAGCAGAATTCGAAGCACTGCTTCTGCAGCACCCGTCAGTCCGCGAAGCTGGCGTGGTGGGTAAGCCGCACCCGAAGTACGGAGAGGTTCCTGTGGCTTTCATCGTGCTGCAGCCAGGATGTACCGCTACTGAAGAGGATCTGGTCCAGTATGTGAATAGTCGAGTAAGTAGTTCTAACTTACTACAATTATGTCATATTATCCTTTACTTTTCTATTGGGGGCACTTGTGTTCTAATGGCTAGATAATCGCATCGTAAGGCGCGTGAGCACATTCGCAAGAAGTTGGTAGAATCATCACAGCGTTAATTCGTTGGACTCGTTTTTCTCAACGCCTTTGTTAATTTTTTTTTGTACTTATGTATTTTTTTATTTTTTAATAAAAACGTTGCCCCACACTAGGATTTACTCCTGTATCGTGGGTGCGTTCACAAACATGTAAACTCACATACACAAGACACCTAGACCCGGAACGATTATCTGTAGGCCATACAAACACTTGTTCCGTGCGGGGATCGAACCCGCGACACGTAGCGCAGCAGCCGAACGCTCAACCACTGCGCCAACCGTGTCGTCATATGTGTGTATGTATCTATGTATTTATGATTGTATATTTTCCCTCTCCGTTTGTTTTTCATTTAAGTTGCACCTGCCATGTTGTCTCTGCACTACCCTAAGGTCGACTGGTAGAAAATACCTAAGGCATTAAATCCGCCTTTGTACAGTTTTTTTTACTAGTGCATAAAGTTTTAATAAATAAATAAATAATCCAGGAGATTCTCTGTCATTATCATTACTGGCTTTCGGCACTAACCTCCAGAAATAGCCACCACGTCGATGCTCCGGCCACGCAGGGCAGACCTCCACCATGTCCTCCGGGCGATCCACGCAGTGGTGACACCCGGCCGTATACCCCCACTGAATCCGAGACAGGTAGCTCCCGAAACGACCGTGTCAGAAGAGTACCTGCGTCAGGGGGAAGGTGAGGACGTTGTGGCGACTCTCCAACCGGTCCTCAAAGAGGAGGACTTATCGCCACAATGGTGGTGTACACAAACATTTTTCTAACCTTCACATTTTGTTTCTCAGAACATAATCAATGTTTAAGGGTTCTAGGACGTTGCGGAATTTGTTCGAAAGAGTCACCGCAGCCCTGGAACGCAAAGGGCACAAGAAGGATCACGGGTGGGTTTTAGTCAGTAAGAGTCTGACACTCCCTTCCGCTCCGCCCAGAGCGGGAGACGTCATTTGATGATTTCCCATCCAGAAAAAAAAAGGGGGGAAGGTGTGGCATCTCTCCAACCAGTCCTCAAAGAGGGGGACTTATATATATGGGCCACAATGGTGGTGTACCCAAACATTATTCTATCTCTCACATTTTGCTTGTCAGAAAACAGTTAACTTTTAAGGGCTCTGGGAGGACATACTCTTTAACTCTACCTGATTGTCAATTTTGGTGTTTTTGGAAGCAGTACAGATATAGGATATTGAAGAAGGACGTAGGATGATTTTTCTTCGCGGGCTTGTTCAAAAGAGTCATCGTGGCTCTGAACGCAAAGGGCATTTATTTATTTGGAGGAACACGGATGAGTTTTAGTCAGTATGTCTCCTCAATCTCGACATATTGTATGTTTGGTGAAGGCCTTGGTCCAGCAGTGGATGTCTTTCGGTTGAAATAATGACTTGATTTATAAATCTAAAAGCAACCGATTCCTTCCCGGTAGCAGACTTATATCAGGTCCCAGTTGGAATGATTTTTTCTGACTTCTTTCAAAATAATCGTGATATAATAGCCAAATGGGATGTTTCCTGAGTAAAAAATATATGATTATGTTTAGTCCGTCAGTTAGATTATAGAAAAATATTGGACACGTATTTTTTCCTTTACCAAATCTATAAAAACTGAGGAAGATACAAAGCATCAAAGATCAGGAGTGGGGGCTTGTGACGTCAGGGCTCGGTAAAAATTGTAGCGAGTAGTGACGTCATACGAGTTTTCAACGCACTGTATCGTCTTCATTTTTTGCTTACGTGAAAAAAGGAAAAATACGTGTCCAATATTTTTTGGAAATTTATCCGACGAACTAATACGATTTTTTTTAGTTAACTACCCTATTTACACATGTCTTCGAATTTTTGGTTCTAGGACATGCCGGTTTCCTCACGATGTTTTCCTTCACCATTTTGAGAGCAGTGGTGATGAAATTAAATACACAAAGTAATGCGCCTGGCTGGGTTTGAGCCCGCGACCTACAATTCGTAAGTTGGGGTCGTTACCACTCGGCTACCACTGCCCTCATTTGCTCGCTTCTCGTTTCATAGCATATTTAAGCGTTTTCAATCATCTCTTATAATGCGCACAGCAAAGGAGTGGAACTCTCTGCCTGCGTCTGTGTTTCCGAACGCATTCAACCCTAATCTCTTCAAAGTTAGAGTGAACAGGCTTCTTCTGGGTAAGCTCATTCCATCGTCGAGTTTGTCTCTGTCACCTGCGACCTAGACTAGAGTCAAGAGCAAATCCATTAAAAAAAAATAGTGAAGTATTGTTTCTACTTTCAGGTAACCTTCAGAATGCGTCTAGCAGGAGGCGTTCGCTTCATCGACCAGCTGCCTAGATCCTTGATAGATCACAAACTAAATCGAAATGATTTGTTGAAGATATTGCATGATGAAGATATTAATGGCATCTAGAACCTACAAAAACTTGAAAAACTTAAACAAACAACACCACGAATAACCCGCAACGGTAAAAAAATAATTGAAAAATAATTAAATAATTAATAAAATCCCCCGACTTACAGAATGTAACCCAAGAGAATATACGTCAGGGCTGCCATTAAATGAGCTAGTTCTTCAAAATATTCAATTTTGCATTTTATTTCAAACTTTTTAGAGAGAATTTTATTATGAACATTGTACTACATATATACAACTACAAACCTATTACTGAAAACCGCATCAGTATCGGAGTAGTATTTTTTTTTTTTGCAAAAACATATGTTTACTGCAGCGCCCCCTCGTGAGTTGTCACCGTAACATATATCTAAGAACATGCACCAATCAAACCTTAACCCATCACTGAAAACTGCATCAAAATTGGAATAGTAGTTTTGAAGATTAATGGCAACATTGGTTTGCCCAAATATCCTTGACTGCAGCGCCTCCGCGTGAGTTGTCACCGTATCACATATCTAAGAACATGTACCAATCAAACTCGAACCCATCACTGAAAACCGCATGAAAATCGGACTAGTAGTACTGGAGATAAATGGGAACATTGGTTTGCACAAACAAACAAACATCATCTCACCCCAAACTCATACACTGTCTCCGTTCCGGCGTGGGTAAAAGAGTGTCCGTGGAGTTTCTTGCACGTTCTTCTCCATAGAGATCTACGTTTTGGAACGTGCAGATAGCTTCACCTCTTTGATCTTGACAATTCAAAGGGTTTCATTGAAATAAATGCTTCGAGTTTGAGTTTGAACGGGTTCTTCAAAATAAAACAACCAACATACTTAACCTAGTTTTATTACCTAAACCTTAACATATTTTCTGTCGAGTGAATTTAATTCTAAATATTTATTATTTACAACAATATAAAAATCTTACCTATACATATCCTATAAATATTACTTACGCACCTTTAACAATTAAGTTATTTTAACGTACGCTTCCTAGCAGGCTCTGATGTTTAAAAAAGTTAGTAGATGTTAAAATTAAACAAAAAAAAAAGAAGAGGGGATCCCCCTTTCGGAAGATCCCCTCTCCAGTCGCCAGAGCCTCGTTGGTATCTCCAGCAGGGTGCACCGCGGGCAGGTGAGGTTGACTTTGGCTCTCCAGGTCTTGCCAGAGCCACTTGCACCCCATCGTTAAAGGCTGGACGGTTCTTTCTGAGCTGGTGATGGCAGATTACCCTGAAAAGACGGAAAAGTCTATTCAAATATTGGAATTTTACGTCAGGGTATCTGGAACTGAGCACATGGACAAGTGGTAACGACCGACTTACGAATTGTAGATCGCGGGTTCAAACCGGCTGGGTTTGAACCCGCGATCTACAAGGCGCATTACTTTGTGTAATTAATTTCATTACCACTGCTCTCAAAACGGTGAAGGAAAATATCGTGAGGAAACCGGCATGTCCTAGAACCAAACATTCGAAGACATGGGACACACGCACTGGGCCCGCGTGCTGGATTACGGCCCATTCCCTCTCCTAGAGAGGAGGCCTCTGTCCCAGCAGTGGGAACGTTAAAAAGCTGATTACGCTTATTATTTACTAGCTTCTGCCAGCGACTTCGTCCGCGTGGAATAGTTACTTTACCCCCGATTTTGAAACTCTCAGCCCGATCGGTTTAAAATTGACAAAAGATAGACATGCTGTTTCGGGATGTTTTTTAGATAATTTTATGTAGATGACTTCTTCCGTTTTCCCAAAATTTTCCTTCACTGCTCTGCTTCTATTGATTGTAGCGTGATGAAAAGTATACTATAACCTGCCCAGGAGTATGAAGAATAATTGCACCAAGTTTCGTTAAAATCGGTCGAGTAGTTTTTGTTTCTATAAAGAACATACAGACAGACAGACAGACAGAGAGACAGAAAGACAGACAGACAGACAAAAATTTTACTGATTGCATTTTTGGCACCAGTATCGATCACTAATCACCCCCTGATAGTTATTTTGAAAATATATTCCTTGTACAGAATTGACCTCTCTACAGATTTATTATAAGTATAGATTATATCTGGAACACCTCATAACCATCATCCACCCAGAAATACTTCGATGACTACTGAGTATAGACATCTCTTATCTTGAGCCAATTCCCACGTTCCTGTACGAGCATTAAGGATCTACCCGCAATGGCAGTTATGTCATCTGCCCATCACCCTACACGACGACCCACACCTAATACGTTTTATTTGCAGATACCATACATATTATTATCATTCCAGTCCCAATATGAGCACTGCTGGGCCTCAAGTCTGCTATTACAATAGTGTCAGAATGATCTATCATTGATTTCATAATGGTTGATTTTTACAAGTTTGGTAATCTACTAATCTACTGATATAAAAGCGTCACTATGACTTTCCAATGGTCAACCAATGCCACTCCATTGAAAGAAATGGCATGAAAAGGTAATCTCGTACATAATGACAAATGAATGACAGACGTATGCGGTAATTTGCTAAAATTTTAACAGTTCCTTTGCTCAGTGACCTACCATTAGAATGTCGTTGTGCATTGATTGCTTTTAATAGATCGGTTATCAAAAAGTATTACGAGACCATTGACCGACCAATGATCGACCATTATGACTTTAGCAGATTACGAACTTTTAGCAAAATGACAATGGGATCGTGTTGGAATGAGAAATTTATAAAAATAGCAGACTTGGGGCCCTGGACGTAGGCTTCTCTCTCTCAAAGCCAATCGACGCACGGCCGTTGTTAGAATAACCTCCACAGGCGTGGTTTCTCGTATAGCTTCGTTCTTCAGTATTTGTGTGGCGTTTCTCCTCAGTCTCTCGCCCTCATTTCGTGTTACGCCATATGGCCTGTCACTTGTGCATATGAGGACCTTATGGCTTTGTCAGCGAATGGTGTTCCCGTAGCTGAATACTTGACCTGAACCTGTTTTTTAAGAAGAGGAAGAGAGGCAGCTAAGTGATCTACACTTCGGGGCTATGTATGCATCCCGTTCTACCAAAGGCAATGCGCAAACGGTCCATGACAGACATCCCACACGTTCCTATGCCCTTTTAATTTGCGTACAGCTAAAGAGTGGGATTCCCTGCCAGAGTCTGTGTTTCCTGATAACTACAACCTGGGAGTCTTTAAGCCAAGAGTAAACAGCCCTCCTAGCCAAGTTGATAATCTGCAATCGTTAACGCTAGTCGAAAACGAATCAAATGTATGGGAATGAAATCATCTCAACGTTAAGTCACGTGGTTAGAACAAACGAATAGACAATTCGTAGCCAACTTCACATCGTTCAAAATGATAGAATGAATTGTTATCGTTTCTACAATGTCCAACGCTACATTCTTTGTTAACATGTTTAAACAGATTTTCAATTTTAACCTGTTTGACGTTTGTAGGAACGCTAGCTAGAGACTAAAGAATAGGTAGTTTTTCTAAAGACATTGTAGAACGAGCGGCCGACTCAGGCGCGTCAACATGGCTACCAACTTATCGTTTTCTACAGTTGCTGACACCGAGGCGTTACCGATTGGAGAACGGAATTCGACACGAAATGTTTGTAACTTGGCTAGGGCAGGTTACTTCTGGGAAAGCGTGCTCCATCGTGGACCACGTCAACGCTTACCATCAGGTGAGATAGTGGTTCAACTCGAGCCTATCAGTAAAAGATGATCAAACACGCACCTTCGTTTTTAAAGTCGGTCTTTGCAATGAGGGGCTGCTGGGCTCTGCATCCTGAAAGCCGCTCGAAGGGCCATTTTCTGATGCATGTCAGATGATGGGTGAGGTATTGAAGACAGCCGTCTTTGGTGAGGCGTAGGTGATAGGTGAACCTGAAACATTAAATAAAAATATTTTAGAAACTTTTGAAATAACCTGAAACACGAAGTCACGGTACCTCTAAATATTTTACTATGTCTATATAACTATACTCCATTCATAATAAGATTAGACATTGGAACAAAATTGTTTACAGTCCGTTCAACCGATTTTTACTTCTATGCCGTAGGCATAAGAATGGCATTAAAAGCAAAAACCTGATTAGATTGTAATACCAACTGTTTACTGCAGCTACCATGTGTCATGCCACCAACGCAATAGAAGAAAAAATCAAGATTCAAAAAATCAATCAGCATTCAAGCTTTAGGTATCCGTTTTGTCTACATTATCAAGAAAACGCACTACCAAGATAATTTAAAAATGAAATTTTAACTTACGATAAACTAAGAAAAGCAACATTTTCAATCAAGAACAGCTTTATCTCAGACCTTGAGCATACCCTTTACTTCAACCGCTAACAAAGAAACTTGAACAAAGTCATTATTATATTCTAGCTAGCCTGAAATGTCCCACTGCTGAGTAAAGGCCTCCCTCCACTCCTTCCACTGTTCCCGATCCTGTGCCACATCCTGCCAATTCACGAGGAAGACATCCAAGTCGTCCCGCCATCTCCTTCGTGGTCTGCCGCGGCCCCGTCTCGCCAAAGTAATGACATCCAAAAATAGAAAACATATATTTGAACACTCACCTTATTATACACGAACCTGTAGGTCAAAGAAGCCTTGCAGCCAGGCCTACCTAAGCCAGGAGGCCACTTGACGCACAAATTCGTCATGCAACGTGGGCGGCTCCCGATGCACTGGCTGTACAAAGGACACTTTGTGCCGCAATGCAGTAAGTCTAGAAAAAATCCAGCCCCACTGCGCAGGTCATATTCAATGCGGACTTTACGGACACACCTTACCCGCATTGCGGACTTTTAAATTGGGTCATAGTGTTGCATCACTGAAAATTTGTGCAGTGTTGCTGTCTTGAAAGGACTGGTCCGCAACGGAAAATTGTTTGAGTTGAAATTGGAGACAGAGGCTTTTGCCTTGCTGTGGGATAGTATAATATAGGGAACGTGCACGGCGTAGACTATGCCATCTAGTGTTGCAAATCTGAAACTTTTACGTTGTAAATATGTGACCTGTGCTGCCACCTATACTTCCTGCACCCTCCGTTTAGGGGAACGTGCACGAAGTAGACTGTGCCATCTAGCGTTACAAATTTGAAACTTCTAAGTAAAATATACTTGACATTGACGCGCCTGTGCTGCCACCTATAGCTTCTGCACGTTCCCTATAGGCTAGGAATGTGATGTAACTAGAATAGATATTTTGTACATATTACAAGACATATCCCCTGGAGTTTCGAACCTTTGAAAACCGTAAGAAACTAAAGCCACGTAGGCGCGGGCCTGCGGATGGCGAGCTATGGGTGGCTCGCCGTCGGATAGCAACCAGGCCCGGGTCAACGGCGCGTCGTGTTCCACACGCGCCTTAAAGAGATATCAGCAAAGAAGACAGGGCCCCATAGGGTCAGTGCCTGTTAGGATACAGGAATTGGTTCGAAAGTGTCACTGCGGTCATGGCCCAATGCAAAGGGGCGCATAAACAAATAAAGAAACTCACATACATATGTACAAACATGATCCATGAATAAACAGAACACTTCTAAAAAGAAGTGTTCTGTTTATTCATTTTACAAGTTTTTACAAGCGACTGCCCAAAAAATTGGGCAGTCGCTTGTAAAATGAACGCCACCAGAACTGTGTACCTTATATAATTGCATTATTTATGACTTAGCAGTTTTTAGGATGGTTCCTCTTTCAATATTCTCATAAAATCCCTGAATTGTTTGGATTATTTCTCCTTTAAAAAGAATTATGTCAATACATTCTAGACATTTTTGTTAAACAAAAGCTACCACCGATTTCTGAATTCACAATTCAGTTATTCACAGTTCAGTATACAATGTATCAAACTCGAATAAACCCTGAAATTCTGTCTTAATTTGGCATTAAAGTTGATTTTGATAAGTTCTGAACACCAAATTCTTAATTCAGAAACATCTTCAGTTAGGGCAGTTCGTTTTAACACTGTGGAGCATACGGTGGTGGTCTGCCCTGCTTGGGCGGAGCAACTCATGTTCTGGTCATGGCAACCGGCAGCGGCGACCTCTTGCTTCCGGCCCTGGTTCAATCCATGGTCCGGAGCGAGGAGGCATGGGAAGCGGGCACCTCCTTCTGCGAAGCAGTAATGCTAACGAAGGAGGGAGCAGGAGCTGGCTTGGCTTTAACAACCAGGCCTGGGTCAACGACGCGCCGAGATCTCAGCATAGAAGACGGGGCCCCATAGGGTCAGTGCCAGCTAGGGTTGCGGAATCTGTTCGAAAGAGTCACCGTGGCCCTCGAACGCAAAGGGCACAAGGAGGAACATGGGTGGGTTTTAGACAGTACGAGTCTGACACTCCCTTCCGCTGCGCCCAGAGCGGGAGAATTCATTTGATTATTTCCAAGCTATAAAAAGGGCAATTCGTTACACATGTAGGGGAAGGCGTTATTTAAAATGAAAACCAACAAATTTTTATAACATTTTTTTATGTAATAGGTAAGGCTTTAATTTTCTAATCTGTGAGGAAAAACACCAAATTTTCCTTACTTAGAATTAACTTATGATATACCTTATCTATATTATAATCTATTTCATTGTTACAATTTAAAAAATTATCCTCTAGTGGTTTGGTGGTGAAAAAGAAATTACACAACAACTGTGGTAAACAATGTATATTGATAATCAATTAGAAACTTAATTTTATTCAAATACACTCAAACCTACTATTGCCAGCCAGCTAAAACTTCAGTAGGAGGAGCTATGGTCGTGGGGAGCTAGAGATAAGCACAGGTACTGTTCCGTTTGAGGGTGATAATTAAATTCTACAAGTTCAATATTAAGTTAGAATAAGAACCTTCCTTCCAGTTATTGTACTAGATACTAAGTAAAGATAAATGGGCGCCAGGGACTTGAAGAGTCCCAGATCCCGGAGCCGACGGGGGTGTCCAATATACTTCCAGATGAATGTGGAATGTCGAATCCAAGATCCTCAATTTAAATAGGATAAGGGCCGGTTTCCACTGTTGAAAACCGGACTAAGGTAACCAATTGGTTCTTACAGGAACCGTATGAAAATAAATATCAAAAGTAGAAGTAGGAATAAAAGAAAATAAAAATAAAAAAAAAACCGTCCCGCCTGCGCTATCGCTTGACGGGTCCGCCAGCCGCACAGTCGTCTCCGTGAGAGGCTTCCGGTGGACTCGAGGAACGGGTCTCGCGTTCAGGCCCCAGATGCTCCTCTAGATTCTGGCAGCGAGACGAATCTCCCGAGGTGCCTCTCCTGGAATCGACAATACGGAGGCCTAATAATATAAAAGGGAAAACTAATTTACCACCATGAGGTGATGGAGCTGGGACAACTAGAAGGCCAAACATTGGCCTGAGTGGTGAGAATAGGAATATGGATTACCCACGTGGCATCCATAAACTCCACAACAGGTGTTATTTGCGATCCCTAAGCAATAATTTAATACTGTGAAAAACACGGTGAATTTCCTATGGCACATCTCTGATTAATAGTCAGCGGGGAAATACTCACGGTTGGCTTGGGAAGAGAGCACTTGACTGCGAGATCCTCGGCTGGCTGGAAAGCTGTCTGTGCTTGCGCAACTAGGAATCCTGTAATAAATATCCAGGGATCACGACAATATCCTTATAACAACCAGGGGAGGGCCTACAGACCACTTCCACGCACTATTACGAACAAATCCTTACCTTTTTAAAACATGGGATGAGATTTGTAGTTTCTCTTAAGCGGGTTCAAGGGTAAATGGACGCCAATTAACACCAACGCCCTTCTATAACAAGGCAGTCCAAGGCCAACCGGAACTAGATGGAGCATTTCTAAAATCTCCCCTCTTCTCGGGTAAAATGACTAGAATATCAATATTACACTAAGACACTTAACTTTTGAAAATCACTAACAGCTGTTCAGAGTGACGTTAAACGCTGAAACAATAAGAATCTTCATGATCCAGACCGAAAAACAAATTCTTTGTAATTTCAAATACCAAAACTTATCTTGATTGGGGTAATTAACTCAGAATATTAAATGGGGAAATTAAGAATCTACGACCTTGCTACATTATGCTAAAGACAATTCACAGATTAAAAATAGATTTATTTGACAGCGAACATTCCAGATAGAAGTCTATACTAAAAAAATGGATATGACTTCCGCTTACGGTTATTTAGTTTATTATGATTTTTATTGCCGAAAGCTGAAAATTATTAAGGATTGTTCCGTACAATATTATTTCGAGAATTAGCAATATCATGTTAAAATATCGATTAAAACTACAACTGTGAATCGGCAACCACCAGATGTCGCCTCTAACTGACAGACAGTGACGTTCGACGGAATGACATTTGGAATGTAAACAATCCTAACTTGAATACAATATTATTTATCTAATTTATTATGCAAACCTGTTTAATTGGATTTATTGTAAGAAAGTGTTAACCGAAGAGTCTAGTGACAAAATACAGTTGAAGGAACGAGTCCTCCTATCAAGTGCAGGCCAAAGTCAAATGTACAAACTACAATGAAATAAATTACTTGGGAACCTGATTATGTACGACTAATGTTTTCAGGTAAATGCTACTTTACTTTCAAGAAACGAAGCTGTTTTATACCAACCTGTGGTAGGTACAAAAAATACAACGTAACAGTACCTCCCCAACCACCAGAGATTTGACCAGCTAGGGCAAATCTCGACGCTGGCCCTCCAGCGTCAAAGTCTCCAAAGTACCAACCACACTTACAAAAATCTACAACGTTCATGCCTGAAAACATGAACCGAGAAAGAAAAAGAAAGAATTATATGTGGAAGCCAGTCGTGCACCGGTTAATACACAACAACCTCCAAGCTGATATAAACTGGATACTTAGGTAGTTATGGTAGGTAAATACACAAACCACACAGAATTTTGTCACACTTCAAATATAGAGTAACAAACCGCTCTATTAGGAGACATTGTAGTAGGCTTTGGTTGTCGGGTCTACAATTCCGCCCGTGTTTTATGGCTTATTTTTGGTTATCCATGAGACCTGTGCAATATAATATTTCCCCTGGAGCAAGTCTAATCTATTTACAAACATATAAAAGACGAGCCTCAAAGAGAGTATAAATGTGTAACTAACTCCCAAAGTACCAGTTACCTAGTCTGACCTACTATATTTATATAGGAAAGACCACCCTACACCATCGTATAACACCTTTCACATTCTAAATAAGAATATCGATACCTACGCTGAGCTGGTACCCAAATAATACACAGAAAAAAATAAATTTTAAAAAGTAATGAAAATTGGCTAACCGTCTTCCTTAAAAGGAAATTGACGGTTATTCCGCCCCTGAAAAAAAATACCAACTAAAACGTTTTCCATCAATGCAGCCTACACGCCCGCCATTACGGCCTCCTATCTCAGGACTATCATTATGCTGCCTTACCAGCAATCCGGAGATTAATATCTCAACACAGATGTCAATCCTGCCACAACCACAGACTACCAACAACTTTTAAATAAACGCCTTTCCTACTCCTAAATACAGTTTACAAATGTGAACACAGTAGGAACCTGTGTACCACTACAAACCGAAAAGACAGTGAAAAATATAGTAATTCTCCTGTATTCTAGCACCGTGCACATACAGTCACCAATGCTAAAAATAAAAACCAGCAACCTCAAGGCATATACAGCCCTCAATGGTTACTTAACCAACTAATTCTAACTAATTTATATATGTTAGTTTAAATTCTAATAAAATAAAATAAATTATTCCTGGCCACATGGTGATTTCAAATCCTTGATATGCCATGTGCCAAGGTTTTTACCGGAACTACAGCCTTCCAATTCATACACTAAGGGTGAAAGTTTTTTTCTAATTATACATCTCTCATATTTAGGAGCTAATTTTGCCATGAAGAACTTGGAGGCGTCACTCTGGGGATATGTTTTTTTCCACACAGTGTCGCCTACCTCAAACTCCGCGTGCCTCCTACTACTGTTATAATAACGAGCACTACGTTTATGTGATTTTATGAGCGCGTCCTTTACTTTATCGAAGATACTATCCAATGCCCCTAGCTGATTTGCATATGAACTGCGGGAAGCACAAGCTAGCGTGGGCTGTCCAACGGTATCTTTGCCGAAGACATCACCACTACTAACTGCCTCTCTGCCATGTACTAGGAAGAACGGGGTAAAACGAGTAACTTCATTTGTGGAGGTGTTCATAGCGAACTGAATCTTAGAGATGTTAACATCCCAGGATCGATGATCATCCTCCACGAGTATTGATACCGCGGTCATTATGGTACGGTTATAGCGTTCCACGGTATTCACGCTTGGGCAATAACGAGGTGTGAAGTGAACTTGAGGAATTTTGTACTTCTCTAGTAGTGAGCGAATCTCATTACCCGTGAATTGCGTCCCGTTGTCTGCTATCACCGTACGGGGTATACCGTGTACCAGGAAAACGCCGTCTTCTAGTTTCTGCACTATAGCCTTACCAACGGCTCTACGTAAAGGAAACAGTAAACAGTACTTCGTAAAACAGCACACGACAACTAAAAGATATGTGAATCCTGCTCTAGACCGTGGCAATGGACCTACCAAGTCAATGCTTATGGTTTGAAATGGCTTGGAACACTCTTTCGCATCACCCAAGAGACCGGGGGTAGGTAATTGTGAGTGTTTATATGCGGCGCATGTATCACATTTACCAACGTAGCTAATCACATCCTTGTACATGTTAGGCCAGTAGTATCGGAGTGCAAGTCTCTTATAGGTTTTAAATACACCGAAATGTGGAGACAATTCGCCACTATGGTGACTCTTTAATAATTCTTGCCTATTTCCCTCCGGTACCACCTGCTTCCAATCATAGTCACTAGCCACCCCAAATTTATTTTTTGAATAACGGTAAAGTTTACCCTCCTTAATGAAAAAATTTGGGCACGATCTAGGCATACTGACACATTTATCCCACAACCTTTTAAACCACTCGTCAGTGTCAGACACGTTAATTTCCAGCACCGGAACGCCACGAGATAAGGCATCTGGAACCACATTGTCCCTGCCTTTGCGGTGTTCAATGGTAAAGTTATATGGTGATAACCGACAACCCCAACGAGCTAACCGACCAGAGGGATTGGTTAAATTAAAGAACCATTTTAAACTAGAGTGGTCGGTTATCACTTTAAACGCAGGACCGCCTTCCACGTAAGGACGAAAGTGTTCCACGGCGAATACCACAGCGAGGGCCTCACGCTCCGTTGCTGAATAATTGCGTTCCGCCGGATTAAGCGAACGACTGCAGTAGGCTATTGGGTGCTCCTCCCCATTTATAACCTGAGTCAGAGTGCCCGCTATCCCAAAACTGGATGCGTCACAATGAATCTCAAAAGGCTGAGCGAAATCTGGACAAGCCAATACTGGAGCCGACACCAATGCTTCTTTCAAGGTTAAGAACGCGGTTTCTGTCTCAGCCGTCCACTCAAAAGGCGGCGCTTTTTTGCTGGTACTCGTTAGTGCGTTTAAAGGGGCCGCTATTGAGCTAAAATTTTTAATAAAACGTCTATAGTACGAGGCCGTTCCAAGAAACATTTTCACTTCCTTACGAGTTGTAGGGGTTGGAAAGTTGACAATTGACTGAACTTTCGACGGATCAGTGTGTAAGCCATGCTCATCTACTCTGTAACCGAGATATTTTAGTTCTCGTCGAAAGAAACAGGACTTACGTAAATTAATCGTCAAATTAGCCTGCGTTAACTTGTCCAAAACCCGTTTCAGAAGCGAAATGTGCTCCTCGAAGGTCGATGAGCAAATAATTATGTCATCTAAATAAACGAACACCTTATTACCAAACTCCGGGCCGAAAAGTCTGTCCATTAATCGCTGTTGGGTGGCTGGTGCTCCTGTCAACCCAAAGCACATAACTTTAAAGTGAAACAAACCTCGACCGGGAACTGTGAACGCGGTTTTTTCTTTTGACGAAGCGGAGTCCAATTCAATTTGCCAAAATGCAGATTTCAAATCAATAGATGAAAGATATCGCGCGTCCCGCAACTGGTCTAAGATGTGAGAGACGTATGGTAGTGGATACGCATCTTGCTTGCTAACCGCATTCAGCTTTCGACTGTCTAGGCAAAATCGCCATTCCCCATTCGGTTTTGGAGCCAGCAGAACCGGGTTATTCCACGCGCTATTGCTAGGTTCCACCACTCCCATCTCCAACATCTCATCCAGCTGACGGTTTAGTTCCTTGAGACGTTCAGGTGATAAAGGATAATAACGCTGTTTAATAGGAGGAACATCACCTGTGTCTATTTTATGACGCAACAGATGAGTACGCCCTAATCCTTTAGCCTCAAAGGAAACCTTTTCGAAATCTTTAATTAATAACTCCGCCTCGTTCTTTTGATCCGGTGTTAATTCGTCAAACGGCTGTAGGTGCCTAACCTCCGAGACGCATGCATGACCTCTATTGTTTTTTAAATATTGAAAAGGTAATTCCTTAAAAATTTTTGGTGCCAAGTTAAAGGCCTTCCAAAAATCCACGCCAAAAATTAACGGTGTGGTAATTTCTGGAATAATATAGAATTTAATAACCTTAGTCACTCCCATGAGAGTCACTGGTAAAAATAAATAACCCTCCACGGGTGCCCGCGAATCGTTGGCAGTTACGATGCTGCTCAACTGTCCATCGACGTGAAGAGTCGCACCTGCCCTTATGAATTGTTGGCCAACATCAGAACCCAACACTGAAATGCAAGAACCCGAGTCGAGTAAACCGTAATAATGCTCATCGTATATAGAAACTGTTAAATGAGGACGACTGTCGTCCGTAGTCTTATAACGTACTGTATCCACCCTTAGTGAAGTAAAGAATAATTTTAAAAATTTTAAATAGTTGTCCCAATCGGACTTATCAAAATTTTGGCTGTAGTTCCGCAAATTTAGTTTTTTGAAATGCAGGTAGGACAGGACTGAGCCTCCTGCTTTTTACTGCACGTAGGGCACGATGGTGCACGTACGCCCTTCTTGCCGCAACGGAAACACACAATTGCTTTGGATTTGCATTGTGATAACGAGTGCCCCTTAACCCTACAACGAACACAGAACAACGATCCAGAATCAGTTTGCACGGCTTCAATCCTTGGTGACCCTTTCGGGGTTTTGTATGCCAAGTCTGCTGCAACAAAAGAAGGCGTAGGTTTGGGCGGCTCGTGGAACTGAGCCCTGCTATGGAAACCTAGCTCCAGTTGTCTACACTTCTTTTTCAACTCGACTAGCGTGTTGACCTCCATCACTGACAACCCCGACGTGTATTCCGGTCTCATATTGAACTTGATCCGTGCTAAACGATCGTGTTCAGGAACCTTGTAAGAAAGCCTACTGTAAAGATTCTCCATGACTGCTATATATATACAAGACAGCTCAGTTGACCCTTGCGTTCTATTTGTTATTTCAGAAAGGAGACGCATATCGTAATCAGGTGGAACGAAGTCAGTGAGTAACTGCTTCTTCAGTTCCGCCCAATCACCAACCGTCGCTCTTATTGCCCGGTACCACAATAAGGCCCCGTCCGAGAAAAGATCTAGACCCGATTGATGTAAAGAGGCTTCGCTAATACCTCTGGCTTCGGCAAGCTCCTCAAGACGCTCAATAAACGCTTTCACGCAACCTGTACCGTCAAATTTGTGATCCAAGGATTTAACCGACTCTTTCTTGCAGGAAATGATGACGTCCTTCGTCTGTAAATCTGACCGTACATTCGGTGTCTCCTCAGCGGAAGTTAATGACTGATGGAAGCTAGCGTTAACTGAATCAATTTTTGCTAAATAATCGCTAAGCTGCTTGTCAACGGCCGTATAATCGGTACCAAGATCAGTTGGTGGAGTAATCCTACTCAAACGATGAAAGAGGTGGAATGCCAAAGCTTTAGCGCGGTTAAATTTTTTGAAACTGGAGGGGAACCTATCTAACACTTCTCCAAGTTCTGCCAGTTTGGCCTTAATTACTAGTAGCTCGGTTTTCGGATCTAAATTTGTCTCCACTATATCGTCTGAACATACCAAGCGACTGAGATCCCTAATTTGGACCCGTAGTTCCTCTACGGTTGAGGCGGGTTTCGCGTCTCGGACCAGTACTTCGTATGTGAGCTCGTCTTTGCGAAGTAAATTAAATGTAATGGGTCGCTCCATTTTGTAAAATTTTAAAAAAAAGTGAGATGAACTGAAGTAAAAACTGGCTGTCACAATCTACAATCTCGAACAATGTAAAAATGTTAACTATAGTAAACGCAGTTACATAAATAGCAGCCTTATAGAGTAAGTTTATAAACGTAAGTTATTAAAATAGTAGGTTATTATTCCAAGGATAAGAATCCAGGCGTTTTGTTTTCGGACACAAGTTAAAAATCAAAAAATGTATACAGCAGCAAGAAGTGGTAAAAAAAGTAAAAGTAAATAAAAGTGTATAAAACAGTACAAACATATAAACATGAACCCGTTTAAAAAAAAAAGGAATCCGCGCGACGGTTTTTTTTCTTAAAATAAGAATAACTGGAAGGCTTTAGAAACAGTACTCTGGCTTGTAAGGTACAGCAATAGACGTAACCTCTATCTCTAACTAATACACACGTTGGTCGCCACTTTTACAATTTAAAAAATTATCCTCTAGTGGTTTGGTGGTGAAAAAGAAATTACACAACAACTGTGGTAAACAATGTATATTGATAATCAATTAGAAACTTAATTTTATTCAAATACACTCAAACCTACTATTGCCAGCCAGCTAAAACTTCAGTAGGAGGAGCTATGGTCGTGGGGAGCTAGAGATAAGCACAGGTACTGTTCCGTTTGAGGGTGATAATTAAATTCTACAAGTTCAATATTAAGTTAGAATAAGAACCTTCCTTCCAGTTATTGTACTAGATACTAAGTAAAGATAAATGGGCGCCAGGGACTTGAAGAGTCCCAGATCCCGGAGCCGACGGGGGTGTCCAATATACTTCCAGATGAATGTGGAATGTCGAATCCAAGATCCTCAATTTAAATAGGATAAGGGCCGGTTTCCACTGTTGAAAACCGGACTAAGGTAACCAATTGGTTCTTACAGGAACCGTATGAAAATAAATATCAAAAGTAGAAGTAGGAATAAAAGAAAATAAAAATAAAAAAAAAACCGTCCCGCCTGCGCTATCGCTTGACGGGTCCGCCAGCCGCACAGTCGTCTCCGTGAGAGGCTTCCGGTGGACTCGAGGAACGGGTCTCGCGTTCAGGCCCCAGATGCTCCTCTAGATTCTGGCAGCGAGACGAATCTCCCGAGGTGCCTCTCCTGGAATCGACAATACGGAGGCCTAATAATATAAAAGGGAAAACTAATTTACCACCATGAGGTGATGGAGCTGGGACAACTAGAAGGCCAAACATTGGCCTGAGTGGTGAGAATAGGAATATGGATTACCCACGTGGCATCCATAAACTCCACAACAGGTGTTATTTGCGATCCCTAAGCAATAATTTAATACTGTGAAAAACACGGTGAATTTCCTATGGCACATCTCTGATTAATAGTCAGCGGGGAAATACTCACGGTTGGCTTGGGAAGAGAGCACTTGACTGCGAGATCCTCGGCTGGCTGGAAAGCTGTCTGTGCTTGCGCAACTAGGAATCCTGTAATAAATATCCAGGGATCACGACAATATCCTTATAACAACCAGGGGAGGGCCTACAGACCACTTCCACGCACTATTACGAACAAATCCTTACCTTTTTAAAACATGGGATGAGATTTGTAGTTTCTCTTAAGCGGGTTCAAGGGTAAATGGACGCCAATTAACACCAACGCCCTTCTATAACAAGGCAGTCCAAGGCCAACCGGAACTAGATGGAGCATTTCTAAAATCTCCCCTCTTCTCGGGTAAAATGACTAGAATATCAATATTACACTAAGACACTTAACTTTTGAAAATCACTAACAGCTGTTCAGAGTGACGTTAAACGCTGAAACAATAAGAATCTTCATGATCCAGACCGAAAAACAAATTCTTTGTAATTTCAAATACCAAAACTTATCTTGATTGGGGTAATTAACTCAGAATATTAAATGGGGAAATTAAGAATCTACGACCTTGCTACATTATGCTAAAGACAATTCACAGATTAAAAATAGATTTATTTGACAGCGAACATTCCAGATAGAAGTCTATACTAAAAAAATGGATATGACTTCCGCTTACGGTTATTTAGTTTATTATGATTTTTATTGCCGAAAGCTGAAAATTATTAAGGATTGTTCCGTACAATATTATTTCGAGAATTAGCAATATCATGTTAAAATATCGATTAAAACTACAACTGTGAATCGGCAACCACCAGATGTCGCCTCTAACTGACAGACAGTGACGTTCGACGGAATGACATTTGGAATGTAAACAATCCTAACTTGAATACAATATTATTTATCTAATTTATTATGCAAACCTGTTTAATTGGATTTATTGTAAGAAAGTGTTAACCGAAGAGTCTAGTGACAAAATACAGTTGAAGGAACGAGTCCTCCTATCAAGTGCAGGCCAAAGTCAAATGTACAAACTACAATGAAATAAATTACTTGGGAACCTGATTATGTACGACTAATGTTTTCAGGTAAATGCTACTTTACTTTCAAGAAACGAAGCTGTTTTATACCAACCTGTGGTAGGTACAAAAAATACAACGTAACATCATACATAGATTACCCGGCAATAATTAGAATTAATTTATTATTGGTCGGTCAGGCGCGGACCCAAACATTCAGGGAGGAGTTCATAGGATCGTGAATCGTTGTTCCTCTGAACCCCTCCTCTCGAATCCGCTCCTGACCTGGTTGTTCCTTGGTGTCCCCAGTTTGCTGAAGCAAGCCCGTCTTAGCCTTGCTCTCTTCTCCGCCGCTTCATATCCGCCATCTTTGCTTCTTCAACGCCATTGAGGCGACCAAGGGTTCGCCAGAGCCTCGTTGGTATTTTCAGCAGGGTGCGCCGCGGGCAGGTGAGGTTGACTTTGGCTCTGCTGTTCTTTTTCAGAGCCACTTACACCCCATCGGTGAACGATATGAATGGCAGGATGGTTTGTCTTCTGGAGACACGGCTAGTGCCCCAGAATCTGAAAAAAAAAACAAAAGAATATAAAATTAGAACCTTGATTAACACAACCACTATCTAAATATGTATAACATAGTGATCTATAACGCACAGCCCAAACCACTGAACGGATCGGGCTGAAACTTGGCATACAGGTAGATATTATAACGTAGGCATCCGCTAAGAAAGGATTTTGATTAATTGTACCCCCAAGGGGATAAAATAGGGGATGAAAGTTTGTATGAAACTTTGTCCATTTTAAACCAATCAGGCTGAGAGTTTCAAAGTCGGGGGTAAAGTAACTATTCCACGCGGACGGAAGTCGCGGGCAGAAGCTAGTAGATATATAAAATTCTCAGAGGCCATCGATATATGGTGGACGTTCAACTCATTCGCATTTAAAGATTTAGGAACACTTTCATTATGCGTACAGCAAAAGAATGGAATGCCTTGCCAGAGTCTATGCTTTTCCTGATATCTACAGCCTGGAGATCTTCAAGAGTGAACAGGTTACTTCTAGACAAGCGTGCTCCATCGTCGACCACATCATCGCTTACCATCAGGTAAGATTATGCCCTAATCATCAAAAAGAAAAAACACTGATCAACCGAATTATCTCCAATCCATCGCCATTCATTTTGAATTCTTAGTAACGCCCATCCAGGAACAGCCAGCCACTTGCAAATATTTTCGGTCCACCTAGCATGAAGATCTTACTATAAGTTTTCCGATTTGAAGTCTCAAGAAGGCTTGAAGTAATGAGAAAGATTAAAAAACACTGACCTTCTTTTGTTCTTGTTACTGCATGACCGCATTGTCGTGAAACAAAATGGCGGCTCGACGACCAACGCCCCAAGGTGACCCCGAAGCGTTGTAAACCAAAATGGCGGCTCCATCCATTCAAACACGAGGAGATAATGCGGCTAACACCTGGAAATGTAAAAATACAATATTTTAAAAACTTCTATAAAACTAAGGTACCAACAAAGAAAGTGTTTTTAGGATTAATGGTCCTTAAACTGCCACTGATACGTGAGCCCGCTGCGACAATGCGACATCAATGTGACAATGAGTATTCATTCATAGAAAATCTATACGTTAAAAAACATCTAAGAACAACGTCGCATAAGTGATGCATTGTCACGCCACACTTATCCCCTCAAAAGTGTTAATTAGTAAGAAGACATTAAAATCACTGCAAATGTATTATTTATCCTAAAGCGCTAATTACCTTTTCACTAACGCGTAAAGCAGCAAACACAATTCCATTTCTTAAAAAATGTACCAGGACAGCAGAAACAAGAAGGGAGTTATATAAATAAAACAATTCTAAGTTAACTTACTATCATTATTGAATACGACAACTGCAAATTCGCTCGAATGTAATCGATAACAGAGCGGCCAAAGCTAATTTAATACAAATAAATATCAAAAAAACACTTACCATTGGAGATTTTCAGTACTGCAGAGCTGCAAAGTCAAAGTCCACTTCTTTGAGCAGGTACCAGGGTGGTAGAAGCTTTAAGGAGTGGACTTGACTTGCCTGGCAGACAGCGGGTGGCGCACTGGCTAGATGGAACCGACCAAGTCTAGTCTAGAAATAGACTAACGGTACTGCGCAGGTCAGGAAAAACGATCAATACTTTTGCGTAGGTTGTATGCGGAGACATTGTTATAAATTCTAGCTAGCTATGTGAAATGTATTTAGTTATGAAATTAATGGTAATTAGTGGACGTTTTGATATGGATGTTAAAATGATCGTAGCTACTTAACCTATATAATTTTTCTGTTGTTTCATTTGTTTTTCTATCTCCAGTACATGATAGATCGGTTATTGGGTTCGGCCGTTAGTTAGTCTGTCGCGGATAAGTAATTAGGTACTCCGGGGATAGCTTGAATGGATTTTTTTTATATATTTTTTTATTAATTATTTTTTTTTGCAAATCTATACTAATATTATAAAGCTGAAGAGTTTGTTTGTTTGTTTGAACGCGCTAATCTCAGGAATTACTGGTCCGCTTTGAAACAATCTTTCAGTTTTAGATAGCCCATTTATCGAGGAAGGCTATAGGCTATATATATATCATCACGCTTAAGCCAATAGGAGCGGAGCAGCGATAAAGAATGTTTTAAAATCGGGGATTCCACGGGGACGAAGTCGCGGGCAGCAGCTAGTATATTATAAAGCTGAAGAGTTTGTTTGTTTGAACGCGCTATTCTCAGGAACTACTGGTTCGAATTGAAAAATTCTTTTTGGGTTGAATAGACCATTTATCGAGGAAGGCTTTAGGCTATATATCATCACGCTTAAGCCAATAGGAACGGAGCAGCGGTCAAGAATGTTTTAAAATCGGGGATTCCACGGGGACGAAGTCGCGGGCAGCAGCTAGTCTATACTAATATTATAAAGCTGAAGAGTTTGTTTGTTTGTTTGAACGCGCTAATCTCAGGAACTACTGATCCGATTTGAAAAAATCTTTCAGTGTTAGATAGCCCATTTATCGAGGAAGGCTATAGGCTATATATCATCACGCTAAGACCAATAGGAGCGGAGCAGTCGTGAAAAATGTGACACAAACGAAGTTGTGCGGACAGCTAGTAAGTTAATAAACATAACACATTTACACGTCCAATATTTTTTGGTCATTTTAAGCTAGATGAGGCCGCTGTTTCCTGGACGAAGTACCCTGAGAAGAAACACCGAAACAAACTCAGAGGTCAAAGCCTCTTTTAAAGTCCATACAACCCGTACTGGTCAAATCAAACGAGAACCATGATGGTTAATGTCTGAGGTGGCCTTTTGAAGAAAGGCCACACAAATTTGAGTGGACCTGTCCAGACAGTGCAAGCATTTGTCACATACCGTGTAGCCAAACTTACAACTTTAAGGAGCTCAACGATTTGACGAACAATACCAAAGTAAGGACATTTGGGTAGGCCGCATAAATAACTCAAACTGCCAGACTAACTAAAATGAGTCCCTAATATGATCTACATACTCCTTACATTCACAGCATCTTATATGAGAACCATGCAGATCTGTGTCTGAAATGGTATTTTGAGGAAAGAACCACACAGATTTATGTGGCAGCAAGACTCTACATCACCGATTGTTAGCTGTCCAAGATGAGCAGAGCGCCGCCGTCCTTAATCTACCTAGCATAAGCATAATCAGCCTTTTAATGTTCCCACTGCTGGGACACAGGCCTCCTCTCTAGGAGAGGGAATGGGCCGTAATCCAGCACGGGCACGGGCCCAGTGCGGGTTGATGAATGTCACATGTCTTCGAATTTTTGGTTCTAGGACATGCCGGTTTCCTCACGACGTTTTCCTTCACCGTTTTGAGAGCAGTGGTGATGAAATTAATTACACAAAGTAATGCGCCTGGCTGGGTTTGAACCCGCGACCTACAATACGTATGGGGACCGTTAACACTTGGCTACCTACTGGGCACAAAATATCCAAAGGTCACCAGCGCCTCGAAAAGAAGAAGAAGAACTAGGTTCTGTTTTCATTTTAGTTTCTAGGATGTTACATTTTCAGTGCCTCCTAGGGTTGCGGAATTTGTTCGAAGGCCGCGTTCCACGGCTGCGGTGACTACCGCAGCCGTGGAACGCGGCGGGCACAAGAAGAATCACGGGTGGGTTTGACACTCCCTTCCGTTTCGCAAAGAGCGGGAGAAGCAAGAAAGAAAGAAAGAAAGAAAATTTATTTATTTGCCACAGTTGAGGCAGGTGTGCGCCCCACGGCTGTGAGACTTCTTTTCCCGATTTTCCCGTAAAGCCCATAGCCTTCCTCGTGAATGTGGATATTCTATGCAAATAATTAGTTCCGGAGTAAGCCGTTAGTTCAGAGAAATTAGCGCATGCAAACAAACAAACGAACTAGTATAGATCTTATTTATTGTACACGGAATGTTATTTGAAATAATAATAATGTTTATTTATTTATTTAAACTTTATGTACAATAGTGGTACATGGGCGGACTTAATGCAACAAGGCATTCTCTACCAGTCAACCTTTGGGTTAAAAAGATAACACTGTGGTAGGTGTACAACAAATAAATAAAATAAAAAATATATTGAGTGGGAGAGAAATTACAAAATAATATCCAAAATAAATAATATATATAATATATACTAATAAAATACATATATGCTAAAATAAAAAACTAATAAATATGATATTTTTTATGTATAAGAGAAAAAAATGAATGAATGTTATTTTTTTTTAATTGTTTTTCATCCAAAAACAAAAAAGAAATTAATAATCCAATACACAGTTTTTTTTTTCAATTATTTATACATTTACGCTATTATAATGTCTTAGGATAGTATAATTACTAAGAGCAGGCAGTTATCTGTTGTGTAACAGTTACCTAAGTAAACAATTAGTGACGTTCTAAGGCAGCTGTCAAAATTGTAATAAACATTTGACTATCATAAATTCTATCAAATTTGACATAAAATTACAGTTTCAACTTCTCAATTCGGAAATTGGTGTTCACAGTTTCTGTTGAATGTCAATTGGCATCTTCGTCCAGCAACCTCTGCTGCAGCTCTTTCCTGTCAAGTTTGTCTCCAGCTCCTCGGGGCAGGCGGTCGATGAACCGAACCTCACCAGCCAGATGCATTCTGAAGGTTGCCTGGAAGAACATCATTCAATCAACCTTTCCGCCTTTTTTTTCTAAAGATGGGAAATCATTAAATGATTGTTCTGGGCGGAGCGGAAGGGAGTGTCAGACTCTTCATTATATTAAATAAAATAAATAAATATCTTGGGACGACTCACACCCGGCTATCTGATCCCAAGCTAAGCAGAGCTTGTGTTATGGTAACCAGACAACTGATATACATACTTATATAATTTGTAAATACATACATATTATAGATAAATCACACCCAGACACAGAACAAACAATCATGCTCATCACACAAAGTTTGTCCTGGGTGGGAATCGAAAGTATAAAACAAAGTCGCTTTCTCTGTCTGTATCTCTATGTATGCTTAGATCTTTCAAACTACGCGACGGATTTTGATGCGGTTTTTTTAGTAGATAGAGTGATTGAAGAGGAAGGTTTGTATGTATACTACATGCATATTATAGTAGAGGAAACATTAGTATCTACATTGTACCCGTGCGAAGCCGGGGCGGGTCGCTAGTTATATATGTATACGCTAATCTACACTAATATTACATATAAAGAGGAAAGATTTGTATTTTTGTGTGTGTGGGTGTATGTTTGTAATGAATAAACTCAAAAACTACTGTGCCGATTTCAAAAGTTCTTTCACCATTAGGAAGTTAGATTCACCTGAGTAACATAGGCTATATTTTATCCCGTATTGCCACGGGAACGGGAACAACGCGGGTGAAACCGCGCTGCTAGTATAAAATATAAGATTAGTAAAGGTTTACGCATTCAGTACACGTTCAGTATCAGACTAACTGCGTACTTAAAATAGATTTAAATTTTTAGACTTTGTCTGTGTCATGACCCTAATTTTGAGGAATTATCAGCTTACTAGAACAGTGGCCGAGTGGTAACGGCCCCGACTTACGAATTCTGGGTCGCGGGTTCAAACCCAGCCAGGCGCATTACTTTGTGTAATTAATTTCATCACCACTGCTCTCAAAACGATGAAGGAAAACATCGCGAGGAAACCGGCATGTCCTAGAACCAAAAATTCGAAGACATGTGACATTCACCAACCCGCACTGGGCCCGCGTGGTGGATTACGGCCCATTCCCTCTCCTAGAGAGGAGGCCTGTGTCCCAGCAGTGGGTACATTAAAAGGCTGATTATGCTTATGCTTATATGAGCTTACCCATACACTATCCACATGCTGGACCAGATCCTCTTCAGTCGCAGTACACCCTGGCTGCAGCACGATGAAAGCCACAGGAACCTCTCCGTACTTCGGGTGCGGCTTACCCACCACGCCAGCTTCGCGGACTGACGGGTGCTGCAGAAGCAAAGACTCTAATTCTGCTGGCGCTATCTGAAAACGAAGTTGAGGATAATGAGGTTATAATGACTTTATAACCGACTTCCGAAAAAGGAGGGCGTTCTCCAGTCGACTGTATTTTTTCACGTGAGTTTTTCGTTTGGATTCGCGGGTGAGACCGCGGGGCGCTGCTAGCCTATCATACAGTACATACATCTGTACATATAATCTATAAAATATGGAGCGTCTGTTTGTGATATTGAAATAACCGCTTTTTACTACATGCAAATACAACAATACGTTACATACATCAAAATAACAATTTTTGTCTGTCTGTTTGTTCCTAATCTTTGAAATGGCTGGACCATATTTGACGGGACTTTTATTAGGTTTAAGAACAACTTATTTTTTGTTTTTATTGACAAATAGCTGATGTAATAAGGAGTAACTTAGGCTACTTTTATTTTAGAAAAATAAAGTAATGTCCGCGTACTGTCTAGTACCGCGCGCAGCTCACGCGCATGCCACCACTGTGCCGTCACGTCGGGCGCCTCCCACCACTTCTCCCACCAACGAATTAATATCACAAAGAATCGGGGGGTCAGTAACTATTCCACGCGGAATAAGTCGCGGGCAGAAGCTAGTCTATACTAATATTATAAAGCTGAAGAGTTTGTTTGTTTGTTTGAACGCGCTAATCTCAGGAACTACTGGTTCGAATTGAAAAATTCTTCTTGGGTTGAATAGACCATTTATCGAGGAAGGCTTTAGGCTATATATCATCACGCTTAAGCCAATAGGAGCGGAGCAGCGATGAAGAATGTTTTAAAATCGGGGATTCCACGGGGACGAAGTCGCGGACAGAAGCTAGTCTAGTATAAAATGACAGAAAAAGATTGGTCGGTTTTTTAGTATACTCACAGACATGGCGTTAAACTTGATCAGCTCTTTGATTCTGTTGACGATGAAGAAATATCCGTCTTCATCATAGTAGCCGAAGTCGCCAGTCTTCAGAAACCCTTCCTCGTCCTTACAGTCGGGGTTCGCGTTGTTAAGGTATGCTGGAATAATTTGTTTTAAATTTGAAAATGAAAATAATACATCTAGTTTTAATTTTCGCGAATATGTGTGGGTTGCAGGCATAGATATATATTTCTATGGTTGCAGGTATGCACCTCCCTCCCGCCCGCTATATTATGCACATGCAAGATTACAAGGCAAAAGCAAGGATAATATGCACATGCAGGAAGGCAATGCAAAACCCAACACCAATACCGACACGTGTTTCGCCTCTCCACGAGGCATCCTCAGGGGACGTGTTGACTCGCCGACCGTTGAGTTGCGACTGAGAATTAAGTTTTTTTTTTTTTTGAATGGACCACTCGCAGTTCAGCACACTAAGGCTGGTTACTGCTCAACCGGAGAATGAAGTACAAGGCACCCCCCCTTTTATACACTGCCACCGTTGGTTCAAACTAGAACCAAATTAAAACTAGTTAAATTATTTTCATTTTCAAATTTAAAATGAATTTCCGCAAAGTAACACCTGACCCAATCAATTATTTTTTTAAATTTGTTTTAAGTCATATTGCTGACATATGAATCTCAGTTGCCAGAAAACAGTAATCCTAAATTGCAGCATGCAATCTTTTAAGTTGTAGGGTTCTGTAGCCGTGGGCTGCGGAATTTGTTCGAAAGAGTCACCGCGGCCCTGGAACGCTAAGGGCACAAGAAGGACCACGGGTGGGTTTTAGTCAGTAAGAGTCTGACACTCCCTTCCGCTCCGCCCAGAGCGGGAGAAGCCATTTGATGATTTCCCATCCAGAAAAAAGGGTTCCGTAGCCGTACCTCAAAAGGAAAAACGAAACCCCAGTTTACCTAAAAATAAAAGGAAATGGCCTTTTATGCTGGATAAAACGTACGTATTTCGACATTTAAGGGAATCAAACTTTATAGGTTACTTTCACTTCCAAAAAAGAAGGAGATTCTCAAGTCGGCTGTATCTTTTTGTGTGTGTTAGTTACCTTATAACTTTGTACTGGGTGTCTCGATTTTGATGATTCTTTTTGAATTCGAAAGCTGGTGCTTGTCGTGTGGTCCCATTTAATAATAAATTTGATTGAGATCTGGCAACTATTATTTAAGTTATCCCTAATAATGCGTGGCTTCGACTACATTGATGATGTTCTCATTCACTCTTATCGATGAAAAACTAGAATTGTATACAATGGTTTGGAAGAGCATCTTAGTATTTCAAGGTGGTCGCTCTCTAGTTTGGTGAAGATCTGATGAAGAACAGAGATAAAAAACGGAACTCTTCAGTAAATGATAGCAAATCTTTCGGGATTGCTGGAATCGCATGTTTGTTTATTGTTTACACCAGTTTATACCGTTTACGCTGTGATGGGTACGTTTAGGTTACCTAGGGAAAGTTTAGTTGTTAAGTTTTAGTGATACACCCCCCGTATCACTAAAAAGTGAAAAATAAAAAACTCATTATCAAGAAAAACAACCGCCTACTAAACAAAAAAAATAAAAAGTATAAAATAACTTTGGAAGTCGGTGTTCAAAAAACGAAGAAACAACCAAAAACACTGAGTTTCGAAATTAAAGTTATTTTATACTTTTTTGTTTAGAAGTCGATTGTGTTTTTTTTTCGTAAAAAGTTTTTCGTTGACCTAGAACTTTTAAAGGTAAGTAATATCGACTTACTACCGACGTACGCACTGACAAGAAAGTGTTCCTATAAGGGTTCACATTTTTTCTTTTGAGATATGGAACTTGAAAAAAATGTAGATACCTTTCATAACACTTGGTCCCTTGATACAGATCTCTCCTCGCTGGTTCGGACCCAAAGGTTCCCTGGTTTTCATGTCCACTACCTGAGTATGGAAAATAATTACTTAAAAATTATGAAAAAACAAAACTGAGACTCATAGTAAACTTTTTCATTTTCAGTGACGCAGTACTGAAAAAAGAAAATATACATTTGGAGAAAATTGGTTGTGATGGACAGACATGCACACGAGTAAGGAATCTATACTAATATTATAAAGCTGAAGAGTTTGTTTGTTTGTTTGTTTGTTTGTTTGAACGCGCTAATCTCAGGAACTACTGGTTCGAATTGAAAAATTCTTTTTGGGTTGAATAGACCATTTATCGAGGAAGGCTTTAGGCTATATATCATCACGCTTAAGCCAATAGGAGCGGAGCAGCGATAAAGAATGTTTTAAAATCGGGGATTCCACGGGGACGAAGTCGCGGGCATCAGCTAGTAACTTATAATTGCCCCGTTTTGTTTCACGGTGGTAGCTAAAATAGTGTGGCAAGTTTAACTCAAAATATTTCTTTAAACATAAAGTCTATAAATGTATAATTTTACTATCATGCAAGTTCGACTGTATCTAAACATCAATAGGGTAGTTGACTAAAAAAATCTAATTAGTCCGTCTGATAGATTTCCAAAAAATATTGGACACGTATTTTTCCTTTTTTCACATAAACAAAAAATGAAGACGATACAGTGCGTAAAAAACTCGTGTGACGTCACTACTCGCTACAATTTTTACCGAGCCGTGACGTCACAAGCCCACACTCCTGATCTTTGATGCTTTGTATCTTCGTCAGTTTTTATAGATTTGATAAAGGAAAAAATATGTGTCCAATATTTTTCTATGATCTAACTGACGGACTAAACATAATCATATATTTTTTACTCAGACAACATCCCTATTTGTAATTTTATTAATTAAACGGCTAGCACACAGATAAACCCTGAGAGGTTTTCGTTGTGTGGCAAAAACCATTGTTAAAATAGACTTAAGTATTTTGGAAATAAATGTAATAAATTTTCAACAAGGTATATGACTATCTACTGCCTCGCTTCGTGTCATAAATCAAACTTAACGAGTCTTATTAAACACAAATTTTCTAATTTGTTATGTCTTAATAAAAAAAAAGTTTTAGTTAACGGACGATATTTACTTTGTAATTGACATAATGGTTACTCGCCGCGCACCGGTGCACAGCGAAGCGAAACGCGCTAAAGTATCCTAAAAGCAGTGCGCTCGTGCGCAGGTATTAACGATTACAGATCACTGATTTTATCAGGTTCGAAGTAGACTTTTTTAATCAGCCTTTCAGTGGCTGCTGAAATAATCTTTTCATTAGGGACCGCGGAGTAACCAATCTCATGGGCGAGCTGCTAGTCATTTTTCACCACTTAATAAATACAATCAATCAATCTTTATGCGTGAACACAGGTATTACAATAAAGGTCTTATGTATACACTAGCTGCTGCCCGCGACTTCGTCCCCGTGGAATCCCCGATTTTAAAACATTCTTTATCGCTGCTCCGCTCCTATTGGCTTAAGCGTGATGATATATAGCCTAAAGCCTTCCTCGATAAATGGTCTATTCAACCCAAAAAGAATTTTTCAAATCGAACCAGAAGTTCCTGAGATTAGCGCGTTCAAACAAACAAACAAACTCTTCAGCTTTATAATATTAGTATAAATTTTGTCGAGCTCTATGTTCTACCAATGAATTTGGTGAACACGCACACCATTTCATAAAACACGCGGATACTAAACGGGGCTTGCACCGGAAACCAATATGACGTCTCGTCACGGTAGCTACGCATGTGATGACATTTAAATGGGGTCATTCGGTGGTCGTATACTTTTCGTCTGACATGTCCTGGCAAATCCTTCTGAAGCTTAACGGTTTACAATATTGTTTTATATCTTTATCTATCTATAAGGTGTAACAATCGTCTGTTATATTGTCTATACTAATATTATAAAGAGGAAAGATTTGTGTTTTTGTATGTAACGAATAAACTGAAAAACTACTGGACCGATTTCAAAAATTCTTTCTCTATTAGAAAGCTACATTCACTCTGAGTAACGTAGGCTATATTCTATCCCCATATTCCCACGGGAACGGGAACTACGCGGGTAAAACCGCGGGGCACTGCTAGTCGTCAATATAACAGAATAGGGTACTTAACTAAAAAAATCCGATTAGTCCGTCAGATAGATTTCCAAAAAATATTTGAGACGTATTTTTTCTTTTTTCACATAAGCAAAAAATCAAGACGATACAGTGCGTTGAAAATTCGTGTGACGTCACTAGCCGCTGCAATTTTTACCGGGCCGTGACGTCACACGCTCCCACGCCTGATCTTTGATGCTTTTTATCTTCGTCAGTTTTTATAGATTTGGTAAAAGGAAAAAATACGAGTCCAATATTTTTCTATAATCTAACTGACGGACTAATTAGAATCATATTTTTTGATCAGGAAACATCCCTATTGGGAAGGTACCACTTACTTTAATCACGAATCCGTAGCAAGGCATACCAGAGCTACCTGGCTTCGACCCCTTGGGACAGCCCAGCTCTGTGCAAATGCTGCCACCTTCAGACATACCGTACAACTGCAGAACTGACACTAGATTTGGTATCCTGGAATATCAAAGTAAGTCATTGCCTGCCATTTCCCGAACATATTGGGGTAGGCTTCGAGTTAAGCCGGATTCAGCTGAATACCACTATTTTCCGGCCATTCAAAGCCGGCTTTGAACGGCCACCGCTTATTTATTTTAATAATTATTAAGTGTTTTTAGTAGGTAGGTACTCCACAGACTCATAAATAAGTCTAGATTATCACAAATCATTGAACACGTGTTCTATTTTCACGTAAATAAAACATGCAGACGATACAGTGCGTTGAAAACGGCGCACGTTTGTTAGTACAGTTTTTACTATAAAGTGACGTCACCAGCGGACCCACTCCAAAGCTTTATGCAAGGCGCAAGCTCTGGAGTCAGTTCGTCAAGTCATCTTCCTCAATTTGTATCAAAAAACAATTTATACAAAAAAGCGTGGCCATTTTTTTTTTTAAGATCAAATTCATGTACACAGCAATAACATAAAGCAAATTATTATTTTTCCTATCTAGACAAATACTCTATTATAATTAATACTTAGGACCCAATATTTTAAATCTTACCTCTGTCTAATGGCGTTGACAGCCTCCTCCCTGAGGTAAGTACTCGAGGTCATGATGTACTCCACTGAACTGACGTCATAGTTATCCAAAATGGTCGACTTGATCATGTCGGTAATGATCACTGGTACTAGTTGCAAAACTTTTAGCTGAAATTTAAAGTAAGGCACGGAAGAGTTTTAATTTTAAAGAATAATCATAATCATTTATTTATAACAATAAACAAATAATGGCAATAGGTATCACATTGTACTGGAATCGGTCCATCATCACTGACAGGAGTATTGTTAAAAAAAAAAAAAAAAAAAAATTGATTGAGTCAGGCGTTACTTTGCGGAAATCCATTTTAAATTTGAAAATGAAAACAAAATATCTAGTTTTAATTTCCGCGAATATTGCATTGCCTTCCTGCATGTGCTTAAAATCCTTGCATTTGCCTAGTAATCTTGCATGTGCATAATATAGCGGGCGGGAGGGAGGTGCATACCTGCAACCCACTAATATTCGCGGAAATTAAAACTAGATATTTTGTTTCCATTTTCAAATTTAGGAGTATTGTTGCCAATAACCGTTTTCTTTTTTTATAGGAAATCGTCGAATGGTTTATCCCGTGGTTACATTCTCTATGGTTATCCCGCTCGGCGGAGCAGAAGGGAGTGTCAGACTCTTACTGACTAAAACCCACCCGTGATCCTTCTAGTGCCCGCCGCGTTCAAGGGTCACGGTGACTCTTTCGAACAAATTCCGCAACCCTAGCAGGCACTGACCCTATGGGGCCCCGTCTTCGTTGCTGACGGCTCTTTGAGGCGCGCGTGGAACACGACACGCCGTCGACTGATATAGTGGTGGTGGACCGAATCAAGAGGCGTGCAATGACTGTAGAAATTACCGTTCCGCATGACGAGAATCTCGTGTAAGCCGAGAAATATGAGCAAATCAAATATCTTGACTTGGCTCGCGAGGTTGTCGACCGGTAGGCTACTATTTTTAAATGTTTTTTATTAAAACGTTTAAAAAAATAATTTATTCTTTTTTTAGTGAATAAAAGAAAAAACAAAAAAAAGTCTTCAGTAGCCGTTTTAGGGCTCCGTAGACTAATGGCAAAAAACGGATTCGTCATGTCTGTCTGTCTGTCCGTCCGTATGTCACAGCTGTTTTACTCGGAGACTATTAAAGCTACATAAATGAAAATTGGTAGGTAGTTGCAACCTGTTAACCGCTGTAATGTTATGGAAAAAAATAATTTTAGGGGTGGCACTCCATACATGTAACTGAGGGTTGAAAAAATAAATCCAAGAAACATAATCGTGTGGGGTATCATTGGATAGCTCTTACTTAAAGTAGTAGAAGTTTTTTTTTTATCTAAGACAATAGTTTTTGAGAAATGTGCTTCCGAATTCGTAAAAAGTGTGTACCCCCCTCTTACTTTTAAATGATGAAATTGCAAATTCTAAAAAAATTGAGCAAATAGAACTTCACAGACACTACCAACGAAAATTATTTGAACATTACAGCTTATATACTTTTAGACATATGAGATTTTAACAGTGAACTACGGAACCCTTCGCTATGCGTGTTCCGACACGCACTTGGCCGGTTTTTTGTAGGGGGATCCTCCAAGGATACTCTCCGTTACTGTTTTATAGTCTGTGGCGAATAAAGGCTTTCTATTCTTCCACAGTCTAAAACACCAAAATTCTACTGCTACCATAAGTCAGGGTCCCAGAATATTCCTGATTAGCCCTAATAGGATACCGTATTGGTGGGATGACCACCATGCTCCGGTAACGTACAAATAAATAAAATAAAAAACCGGTATCAAATAAATAAAATTCAAAACACACAACACAAAACACAACACAACACAATGTACACCTACCACAGTGTTGTCTTTTTAACCCAAAGGTTGACCACTATTGTACATAAAGTTAAATAAATAAATAAACGTACCTTATATTTCTGAATAGCTTCCAGCATGGCCTTCTCCCCCCCACTGGGGTTGTACACAGTAACGGCACCAATTCTTAGACAGGCCAGTCCGTACATTATGCCGTATGTGTAGTAAAATTCTCTTGAGTTGTAGAAACCGACTCCTGTGAACCTGAGAAGGAATGAATTATTGTTTAGGATCGAAGTAAAATAAAGAAGAGCAGTGGTGGCCGAGTGGTAATGGCCCCGACTAACGAGTTGTGGGTCGCGGGTTCAAACCCAGCCAGGCGGCAAACGGTGAAGGAAAACATCGTGAGGAAACCGGCATGTTCTAGAGCCAAAAAATCGAAGACACGTGACATTCACCAACCCGCACTGGGCCCGCGTGCTGGATTACGGCCCATTCCCTCTCCTAGAGAGGAGGCCAGTGTCTCAGCAGTGGGAACGTTAAAAGGCTGATTATGATATTCCTTATAGAACGAGTCACCGTGGCTCTGTAGCGGCGGTTAGGAGGAACACGGGTGGGTTTTAGTGAGTAAAAGTCTGACACTCCCTTCCAATGTGCCCACAGCGGGAGAAGTCATTTGATGATTTCCCGTCCATAAAAAAGAAAAGTTGTTCACTATGATGCTGGAACCTTTTCATATTTTGCATAATTTCTGATCCAACCTGGAAGTGTCTAAGTGTCGAGAGATCTAGTAGATTTTTAACTATAAAAATATATCCAATTAATATTACCAGGCTTCTTACTTTAATTCACGTGTTTAATTTAACAACTTTGTTTTCGATCGAAAAAATTAAGAAAAATCGCAAATTGTGGGAAATTAACTTGAGTTAATGTCATTAATGGAATGCCAAAAGAATGAGGATTTTTATTTTTTTTTTCAGGAAAATATCCTATTAGCTTGAGGTCTGGCGATTGAGCAGACCACGGTAGAACGTTGATGCGAGCATCGGTAAGATTGCAAGCTACAACTCTAGCTGTTTGTGCACGTGCATTTGTCGAAACGAAACACCCAACTGGTTTCGCAAAGATTTCGATCACGCCTGGAACAAACCTCTCCGCATACATTTGAGCATTGAACTTGCCCCTGATCGGTTCTTCCACCGATCCAAATACCAGCTCAAACCATTATTGTTCACCCTCCATATTAATGAACTTCCCGGCAAAATATCAAACGTTCTTGATGTCCAGAGGTCTTCTAAACTCGAGTACGTCTTGTATTCGGCTTCATACCGAAACGAGATTGATCGGAAAAGCAAACACAACGCCAGTCTTCTTTGTCCCAATTTCTGTGTTTGCGAGCCCATTGTAAACGGGCCCTACGATTGCAGGGTGCTATAGGAGGAACTCTCAGCGGCCTTCGGGAACGCAGACCCAGTTCACGTAAACGATTTCGGATTGTTTCAAACTCAAACCATTTATTTCAATTAAATCCTTTACAGGCACTTTTGAATTTTCAAGTCCAAAGAGGTGAAGCTATCTGCACGTTCCAAAGCGGAGAACTCTATGGAGAAGAACGTGCAAGAAACTCCACGGACACTCTTTTAAATCATGTTCTGTATTACATAACCTTGGTTACATCCTTGGTCGCTTCGCAATAGACAGATGTGTTGCTGGGGAGTTTGTTGCGCCACTTCTTCTTCCCAGCTAAAACACTAGGAAGTGGTAGGGGGTGGGCGTTTTGGGGGACTGTCTTTATGTAAAATTTGACGTTCAAAAAGTGCTGTCTATCAGCCTAGTATGAATAAATGACTTCTGAATTGAATTTTGAATTTTGCTTCTATATGTGTGATTAAAAGTTAGTGATGATTGAAGATTGTGGAGATAAGATAAAGCTTGGCAGATTGGATAGGATAATAATAACGTTATAAAACTCACTCGTCTGTTATAAAACTCTGCGAATTCAACAAAAATGCCAAATGTGTAACAGGAACCCCTTTCGATAGACCAGTGGTTCCTGATGAGAACACAATGAAAGCCACGTCTTCCCATCCATTCACAGGCACTGGCTGAAAGTCCTCAAGCTTGGCGGTGACTTTCAGGAAGTTCTTGAAGAGGATAGCACCATCTTCTACCTCGTTCCCGTATATAATGTAGTGTTGGATGCTCCCGACTTGTTCAAACGTGGCCTTGTGAGTTTTGTACGCAGATAGGGAACAGAACATGATGCGTGGATTCACTATCTTCATTCTGTGGAGGAGTGGAACTGCGGAGGAAGCAAAATTTAATTTGGTAAGTACAGTTGTGTGACGCTGGGTCACAAGATAAGAGGTTGTCCTACCTCCCAACTCGTCTACAGTGTGTAGGATGGTAGTAGTGGAATAATAAAACTTGGATTGGTGACTTGATTGTTTATTATTTCATCTATCTATCTATACTTATAATAAATCTGTAGAGAGGTCAATTCTGTACAAGGAATATATTTTCAAAATAACTATCAGGGGGTGATTAGTGATCGATACTGGTGCCAAAAATGCAATCAGTAAATTTTTTGTCTGTCTGTCTGTCTGTCTGTCTGTCTGTCTGTATGTTCTTTATAGAAACAAAAACTACTCGACCGACTTTAACAAAACTTGGTGCAATTATTCTTCATACTCCTGGGCAGGTTATAGTATACTTTTCATCACGCTACAATCAATAGGAGCAGAGCAGTGAAGGAAAATGTTGGGAAAACGGGAGAAGTTACTCCATTTTTTAAGCTTCCGTCGCGTGTGTAGCCTTAATGGTTAAAGTTACATAGAAATCATGTATTACGGAAATGTTCTACATAAAATTATCTAAAAAATATCCCGAAACAGCATATGTCTATCTTTTGTCAATTTTAAACCGATCGGGCTCAGAGTTTCAAAATCGGGGGTAAAGTAACTATTCCACGCGGACGAAGTCGCTGGCAGAACCTAGTAGTTAATATAAAAGAAACCCGGGTTTCTAATACTGTTACATAATATTATAAAATATGATCACACTGGTAAATATTGAAAATTTATAATTTGTATTGCTCTGCTTGAGCGATTTGGTAGGACTCATTCAAAAATCTGCGCAGTCAATGAAAAAACGAAATTCAAAATATTTTTGAAAATAGATACATTTTCTTTTTAGTACAATGAAATTAAGGAGTTTTCAGTCATCGTGGAGGTTTAAAGTCCACGAGACTGAAAACGCAACGACATCGTTACAGTTGTAAGCCTTATTCTCGTTTTAAAGCGTTCAATTTTAAATTTCAATATAATCTTAGACTGTCAATGACAAAAACATTGTTTCTCTTCAAAATGTAGGGATATCAGAGCTGTTCTTGAGAGTTTGCGACCGCAATGCGAATGCGAATAATCCTTAAAATATGAGAAAGTTGAACCAAAAGTGAAACCAAAAAAAAAAGACGTTAAGTACATATTTGTCATAATTAATATGATTTAAACTGGAGTGTTTATACCATATAGTTTATCACTTTAAGGACTGTTATTATGTTATGTTTCTTCTCAGCGCAGTCAGCTAGGAAGTACCGACCCCATTTAATTTATAATGAACAAAAAAAAATATTTAAAAAATAAATATCGCATAATTATAGTTCGCTAAAAATTACTCACAGTTGCCAAAAGTCGGATCAATTGGACAAAAAGTTGCGCCCGCGCACATAATCCCCATCACGGTAGGCATATACTCGAAATTCTTCTCACTGCAGATACACACCACCTCTCCCTTTCTAACGCCCATACGAGTGAGCGAGAGAGCGACATCAGCTGTCATTTGTGCTAGCTCCCCGTATGTCATTTGTTCTTCTGTGTCGGCATTTATCTAAAAAAAATATAGCCAAGATTGTGAGGTCCAACTAGTGCGACCTAGCTTTCACTTCGTGCCTTGGTTCAATCCATGGTCCGGAGCGAAGAGCCATGGGAAGCGGTTACCTCTTTCTGCGAAGCACGAAAAAGGATGTAGACCGCGCGTGGGAGAGGGAAATCTCACGCCCCAGCCGCCGCAACAAGAGAAGACGCCCTGGCCGTCGGTAGTCGCAGTGCGATTCTCGGCCACCGGAGCATACGGTGGAGGTCTGTCCTGCTTGGGCGGAGCACCGCCGTGTCCTCGTCGAGGCAATCGGCGGCGGCGACCTCTCGCGTCCGGCACTGGTTCAAGCCATGGTCCGGAGCGAGGAGGCATGGGAAGCGGTCGCCTCCTTCTGCGAAGCAGTAATGCTAGCAAAGGAGGAGGCGGAACGCGTGCGAGAGAGGGAAACCTCTCGCTCCAGCCGCCGCAACAGAAGGAGACGCCCCGGGCGTCGCGAGTCGCAGGGCGATTCCCGGCCACCGTCGTCGGTGCGGGCCTGTGGATGGCGAGCTATGGGCGGGTAGCCGTCCGATCCAAGCCCATCTAGGAAAATCATCATCATCATCTCTGTGAGAGGAAATGGGTGATCTGTAGCCACATCCATACCGCCATGTTTTAAAGAATTGACAACACACAGATCCTACATCGCATTGACAACATTTTCCATGCAGTTTGAGTATTTGTATATGTTCCGCCCAACGACAACCATCGGGCATTTGCCAACCAGACACAACACCCGCCTGATCAGAGGATCCTCCATTTTCTATGGAGGTTTTTGGGACATAAACACCCTGCTTCGCCAACCTCTTTTACTTTATTTTTATTGTAATGGATGGGAAATCACATATTAATTTATTTCTTCTGCTCTGGGCGGAGTAGAAGGGAGTGTCAGACTCTTACTGACTAAAACCCACTCGTGTTCCTCCTAGTGCCCGCCGCGTTCCAGGGCAAGGTGACTCTTTCAAACAAATTCCGCAAGCTTAGCAGGCACTGACCCTATGGGGCCGTTTTCTTTGCTGACAGCTCTTTGAGGCGCGCGTGGAACACAACGCGCCGTCGATCTGGCCTGGTTGTTATCGGATGACGAGCCACCCAACGATCGCTGACTGCAGGCTACGGTAGCCGGGAATCGCCCTGCGACTCACAATGCTCGAGGCGACTTCTTCTGTTGCGGAGGTCACCTCCTGCCTCCTCCTATGCTAGGAGGGATAGGAGATTCTTTGGTAGGTGACCGCTTCCCATACCCCCGCGCTCCGTACCATGGATTGAACCATATCGGTTCGATCGGTGGCCTGAAAGGTGAACTAAAAATTTAAAAACAAGATAGATAATAAATCTTTTTATTGCAGTCGGGAGACTTCTAAAGAATTATTCAAAGGAACCGTCTCCCGACTGCAATGAAAAGATTTATTATCTATCTTGTTTTTAATTTTTTAGTTCACTTTTTGGCATGGCAGGCGTGTTTTTTTAATTATTTGTTTTTTATTTCGTACTTTTTTGCAAGCTTTAGTCGATGACAATATAATATGTAGTCTAATTTTCAAGAAAACTCAAAAGCAGACAGACAGACACGTCAAACTTATAACACCCCTCTTTTTGGCAAAATATTTTAATTTGGTTTTTTTTATTTGTGAACCATGGCTGCCCTTTTTTATTTTCAACCGCCTTTAAAAAAAGGGAAGGTTCTCAATTCGGATGTTTGTATTTTTTTTTAATGTTCGTTCGCGCATAACTCCGTCGTTTGCCAACCGATTTGAAAAATTATTTTTTTGTTGGAAAGGGTATACTTCCCAAATGGTCCCATGAAAATTTTATCGAAATCGAACAAGCGGATTTTTGTTAATTTCAATAAATGATAGCAAATCTGTCGGGATAGCTGAAATCGTATGTTTGTTTATTGTTTACACCAATTTATACCACGTACGCTGTGATGGGTATGTTTAGCTGGAAGTGAACCACTGAAAAGAAAAAATAAAAAACTTTTTAAACGTATTTTTTTTAACCCCCGACACAAAAAGAGGGATGTTATAAGTTTGACGTGTATGTCTGTCTGTGCCTCTGTAGCTCGCGAACGGATGAAGCGATTTCAATTTAGTTTTTTTTTGTATGAAAGGGGAGTTACGGGCGAGTGTTCTTAGATATATTTGATGAAAATCGGTTAAGCCGTTTAAAAGTTGTGGGGGTGAAAGCGGGGAAGAATAACTGAATGTCTGCAAATATACTCGAGTGGGATCTAAAATGAAAGCACACTGAAAGAGAGTTTTGATGATGATGTTCTTATAAGTACATATGTACCTATAAAAAGTATAAAATAAAAAGAAAGAAACTCACAAACATATGTAAGTATATGAACCATGAAAATATAACACTCCTTTTGGACAGTCGTGTAAAAAGATGACTCACCAAAGCTATTATGTGCTTATTTTTAACCATGTTGTCATATACTTCTTTGGCGATATTGAAATGAGCTGGAATTCTTCCGTTTTCATTTCCATATCTATAGAGATGATTTCTGAGCATTTTGTTATTCGATATACGACGTTTTGCTTCTACACTGCTTGTTGCGACCTTCAAACAACAATAGGGATGTTTCCTGATTAAAAAATACGATTCTAATTAGTCCGTCAGTTAGATTATAGAAAAATATTGGACACGTATTTTTTCCTTTATCAAATCTATAAAAACTGACGAAGATAAAAAGCATTAAAGATCAGGAGTGGGAGCGTGTGTGTGTGTGTGGAATTATCTATCCATAAGTGTAATTCTCAAATGATAAGAGCGTTGCATTTAGCAACAGACGCATAAAATCAAAAACTTTAGACATTTTTAAAAAGTACTTCGTCCCCGTGGAATCCCCGATTTTAAAACATTCTTTATCGCTGTGATGATAAATAGCCTAAAGCCTTCCTCGATAAATGGTCTATTCAACCCAAAAAGAATTTTTCAATTCGAACCAGTAGTTCCTGAGATTAGCGCGTTCAAACAAACAAACAAACTCTTCAGCTTTATAATATTCTTTAATATAAAAACAAATTATGAACGTGGAATATGATGATAAGACATCGAACATTAATAATGTGCTTTTACATGTAGATCATTTCTCAAAACTAATGAGTTAATAGTCTCTGAATAGCGAAGAAAAAACGCACTTTCGCAAGGTTTTTGTCGGGGTTGAAATATGTATGTACTTACTTATCAGTTTTTGTCGTGAAGTAACTCCCAATCTGAACACACAGAGTAGCACGGTACACCTCCACAATGATTGATGGTGGATTTCCCGTGTTTCAATTATCTGAAACGACCGTCAAAGATATATGTACAAATGACAGCCGATATCAACAGCTCAGAGTACTGTCTGAGCCGCGGAGAAATTGCATTATGTCATTACCTCCACATCGGCAACTGTTGCAAGATCTAATCATGTGGCTCTTATTATTTAGATAAGAGCAAGTCAGTAATCTCATAAAAAAAATATCAAAATCAAAATGCATTATTATTATTATCTATACTAATATTATAAAGCTGAAGAGTTTGTTTGTTTGTTTGTTTGAACGCGCTAATCTCAGGAACTACTGGTTCGAATTGAAAAATTCTTTTTGGGTTGAATAGACCATTTATCGAGGAAGGCTTTAGGCTATATATCATCACGCTTAAGCCAATAGGAGCGGAGCAGCGATAAAGAATGTTTTAAAATCGGGGATTCCACGGGGACGAAGTCGCGGGCAGCAGATAGTGTTGGAATAAGGATGTTGCCTGAGTAAAAAATATATGATAACTAGCTGCTGCCCGCAGCTTCGCCCGCGTGAATGTCGTTAATTATCCCAAGGGAACATAATCCCGGGATAAAAAGTATCCTATGTTACTTCTAGTACCTCCCAGAATATGTGTACGAAGTTTCATGATGATCGGTTGAGTAGTTTTCGCGTGAAAGCGTAACAAACATCCACGCTTTCACATTTATAATATTAGTAAGGATAAGTATAGATGTTTAGTCCGTCAGTTAGATTATAGAAAAATATTGGACACGTATTTTTTCCTTTATCAAATCTATAAAAACTGCAGAAGCTGAAGATAAAAAGCATCAAAGATCAGGAGTGGGAGCGTGTGACGTCACGGCCCGGTAAAATGTAGCGAGTAGTGACGTCACACGAGTTTTCAACGCACTGTATCGTCTTCATTTTTTGTTTATGTGTAAAAAGAAAAAATACGTCTCCAATATTTTTTGGAAATCTATCCGACGGACTAATCAGATTTAACTACCCTGTTTGTAAGTTGAGCTACTCGACTACTGACAAAGGCTTGCACTGAATGGTTCTCATCTATACTAATATTATAAAGCTGAAGAGTTTGTTTGTTTGTTTGTTTGTTTGAACGCGCTAATCTCAGGAACTACTGGGCCGATTTGAAAAAATCTTTCAGTGTTAGATAGCCCAGTTATCGGGGAAGGCTTTAGGCTATATATCATCACGCTTAAGCCAATAGGAGCGGAGCAGCGATAAAGAATGTTTTAAAATCGGGGATTCCACGGGGACGAAGTCGCGGGCAGCAGCTAGTGAGTCTATATAATGTCGCAACTTAGACTTCATACAGCCGCATAGGATTTGCATTGGCATCAGAATCTTTGCATAGCGGTCATCAATGTCCGCCTTTTGTTTAACTTTCTCAACTGAAAACATATCTCATTCACCTCAAATACCAAGTGTATGTGTGTTATTGTGCATTAAAGTAATAAGCAAAAACTTATCGAAACAGTTATGGCATACAACTTTTTGATTGAAGTTTTCATTTAAAGAGCAAATAAAATTAGCGCTGTCTCCGTGGGTGCTCGGGGTCTCCAGCAATCTATTGACTAAAAACCCAAATCTTTGAATATACATAATTATGTACTACCAACTATTTATTTCTTGTCGCACTTTGCCAATTTATAAATAGTCATCAAATGGGCATAAGCTGAGCACCCACGGAATTTCCTAAAATCACGCGTCTTTCATTACGGCCTTTATAACAGGCGCTTAGGAGGAAATTATATCACTGAGAAAATCCTGAATGAACTGAAACAAATCGCTACTGGTATCAGTGATAAGGAAAATATATGTATATTGTAATAAATAATCATGAGCCACTATCTCGAACGTTACAATGTATGCATATTGATTAGATATTGTAATCTATACTAATATATATTATTATAAAGCTGAAGAGTTTGTTTGTTTGTTTGTTTGAACGCGCTAATCTCAGGAACTACTGGTTCGAATTGAAAAATTCTTTTTGGCTTGAATATATATTATTATAAAGCTGAAGAGTTTGTTTGTTTGTTTGTTTGAACGCGCTAATCTCAGGAACTACTGGTTCGAATTGAAAAATTCTTTTTGGCTTGAATAGACCATTTATCGAGGAAGGCTTTAGGCTATATAACATCAAGCTGCGAGTAATAGGAGCGAAGAAAAAATGGAAAATGTGGAAAAAACGGGGAAAATTATTCATCTTTGAGAGCTTCCGTTGCGTGCGCTGCGAAAACGGTTCAAGATACCAAAAAAATATGCTGGAAAGAATTATTCCTCTTAAAATTATCTAAAAAAAATGTCCGCGACAGTATATGTCTATCTTTTAAGATTAACTCACTAGAACCGTTTTTCATCAAATTTGGTCAATAGGGATGAAAGTTTGTATTAAACTTTGTTAATTTTAAACCGATCGGGCTGAGAGTTTCAAAATCGGGGTTAAAGTAACTATTCCACGCGGACGAAGTCGCGGACAGAAGCTAGTATAAAATATTGGGAATTTGAGGACTATGTAGCTAAATAACATTATAGTATAATGTTAGTTACATATATTTTAAGACTAACTGGTGCCTGCGACTTTGTTTACGTTAAACTCTTAAATAGCTCACATAGGGATATGTTATATATAGGTTTTGGATTAATATAAAAAAGCTATGAAAGATGAATTAGATAAGCAAAAATAACATATGGTCACACATACACATTAATATTAAAAGTTCGTCTTTTGACAATTTATAAAAGAAAAAAAAAAGAAAAACTAAGCTGGCTCACTGTCACTACCAAAATAATTATGAAACGCTACTATCAACAAATGCATTATTCCACTTTTTTTATGCACGCTATCAGCAAAATTGTGATGATAAATCGATAGATGTAAAAACACTTTTACACGTCAATCTTTTTTAGGTCGTTTTAAACTAGATAAGGCCGGTGTTTCTAGGCCGAGTACCCTTAGAAGAAACACCGAATCAAACTCAGAGGTCTGTTTTGAAGTCCATACAATTGAAATAGAATAGAATAGAAAAACTTGTATTCAAGATAGACACAGCACAACGGTTACAAACACACATTAAAGGAGAAGAAAAGTACAGAATGCGCCGAGCGTGTCCGAACCGAAAGGGTTACCATCTCAGTATTTGCTGGGCGTCAGACACCCACCACTGGTTTTTAATTGGCACCCCGCAGTGACAATTGTACTGGTAAAATCATATGAGAACTATGTAGGGTTAATCTGAGGATGGGAAATCATCAAATAACTTCTCACAGTGACAATAGGGTAGTTGACTAAAAAAATCTAATTAGTCCGTCAGATAGATTTCCAAAAAATATTGGACACGTATTTTTTCTTTTTTCACGTAAACAAAAAATGAAGCCGATACAGAGCGTTGAAAACTCGTATGACGTCACTACTCGCTACAATTTTTACCGAGCCGTAACGTCACAAACCCCCACTCCTGATCTTTGATGCTTTGTATCTTCGTCAGTTTTTATAGATTTGATAAAGGAAAAAATACGTGTCCAATATTTTTCTATAATCTAACTGACGGACTAAATATAATCATATATTTTTTACTCAGGAAACACCCCTATTGTACTGGTCAAATCATATGAGAACCATGTAGGGTTAATCTGAAAATGGTAAATCATTAAATGACTTCTCCCGCTCTGCCTCAGCATTTGCTGGGCATCAGACACCCAGCACTGGTTTTCAGTTGGCACCCCGCAGTGACAATTGTACTGGTCAAATCATATGAGAACCATGTAGGGTTAATCTGAAAATGGTAAATCATCAAATTACTTCTCTCGCTCTGACACTCCAATTTGATGAGCGGGCTTCCAAGCAAACTGATTATTGAAATACATATATATGCTTTACACATTTTTTTAAACTATTTATTTTCAACATGCATTCATAATTACTTACATGAGAGTAACGCTCAATCTTTTTGAGGTAAGAAATAGAAATAGTATTTATTTGCATAAAACATGGTGTACAAAGTTGTTAAAAAAGACATTATAGAGCATACATGTTTTGCTTATATCATAGCATTCTTTTATACTATAAAAATTATTGGTATTTTTAACCATTCATGCAAGTTTTTTTTAAACAATTAGATTGTTTAAAAAAAACTTGCATGAATGGTTTAAAACTTTAGACCTTAGAGGTCTAAAGTTTTAAACTCACTTGGAATTTTATTATATACTAGTATTTCGCTTGGGGGCGCGAGTTGCGAGCAACTCGCGGTGTCTTTTTAGTATTTTTTACTAACAATTATTATCTCTACAATGTCAGATTTCTGAGTTACGCAAAGGGGTTCAAAGAAGGGGGTTGAAAAGGGTTGAATTTTTTTTGACCATATTTTCATCCAGATGCCTTCTATACAACCCCGAAAACCATTTTTCTCTACAATGTCAGGTTCCTGAGATATGCCAAGGGGTTGAAACAAGGGGGTTGAAAAGGGTTGAATAGGGTTGATTTTTTTATCGGCCATATACTCATCCAGATACCCTTTACACAACCCCGAAAACAATTTTTCTCTAAAATGTCAGGTTTCTGAGATACGCAAAGGGGTTGTAAAAAGGGGGTTGAAAAGGGGTAATTATTTTTTTCGTTTTATACTCATCCAGACACCCTCTATACAACCCCGAAAACCATTTTTCTCTTCGACGTCAGGTTTCTGAGATAAGCAATGGGGTTGAAAGAAGGGGGTTGAAAAGGGGTAGTTTCAGATTTTTCCCATACTCACCCCAACACCTTCTATACAACCCCATAAAAAGTTTTCCCCTCGTAGCACGGCAAGTGGGAGCACAATTATGTCAATCAGTCAGTCAGTCAGTGAGTGGTTTTTTAATTATATATAATATTTTATTAACACACATGGCTAAACAGCTTTTGTTATATTTAGCTAGTCTTGGTAATTCATTTAATATAAGCCTGTGAGGATCTCGCCGCTGCCGAGGATATACATCTTCTGCCCTTTTAAATAAGTATTTATGCTTCTTAACAAACATGCATACTTCATAGATATAGAGAGAGGGTAGCGGTAATAAACCAAGTTCTTTAAATATTGGCCTGCAAGATTCATCAGGTTGAAGCCCATATATTGCACGAATACACTTTTTTTGTGCAACAAATACCCTATTTTTGTCAGTACTGTTACCCCACATTATGAACCCATAGCGTATTAGAGATTCAACATAAGCATGATAGGTAGTAATAGCAGTTTTAATGTTTGTTATATTTTTAACTTTCCTGAGTGCGTATACGAATTTATTTATTCTTTTAGATATCATCTACTTGTGCTTTCCAATTTATGTCCTGATCTATTATTACTCCAAGAAATTTCGTTTTTATAACTTCATTAAGTTTTGGTATGTCAAGTTTGAAATTGTATTTATTATTATTTGATTTATTAAATTGTATATAAACAGATTTATCTAAATTAATTTTTAAGTTATTCATGTCAAGCCATTCAATTAATTTGTCAATAGTATTGTTAATTTCTATTTCATGGTCGTGAATTGTATTGGTCTTTTTGTCGGACGTCACTATGATGGAAATATCGTCTGCAAATAATATGCATTTATATTGTGTTATATCTGTGATTGAATTTATATAGAGTAGGAACAATATTGGGCCCAAGATTATGTGCGCTACCGGTTTGTGTTTATATGTTACTCGCTCACAGGTATTTGGCCGTTAGTAGACTCACGCGCAGGCCCTTCCCCCATTCTAAACTTATCAGTGGTAAAAAAGACTTTTAAGATGTTTTTAATTTGTCGAGATTTTTTGTTTATTAATGTTCCATTTGTAATTTAGGCACTAAAACCTTGATAACTATTCGACGTCATCGCTAGATAATAGCCTCACAGGACTTTGACTGCAAAAAACAAAACACTATGCAGATAAATATTACTTTGAAATGCAAAAACAGAACTACGAGGCAAAGAAGGAATGCTAGCGAAAGAGAAGGCAGACCACGCGCGGTAGAGGGAACCCTCACGCTCCAGCTGACGCAACAGAAGAAGACGCCCCGGGCGTCAGGAAACGCAGGGCGATTCCCGGCCACCGTAGGCGCGGGCCCGCGGATGGCGAGCTATGGGTGGCTCGCCGTCCGATAGCAACCAGGCCCGGGTCGACGGCGCGTCGTGTTCCACACGCGCCTTAAAGAGATATCAGCAAAGAAGACAGGGCCCCATTGGAACAGTGCCTGCTAGGGTTACGAAATTTGTTCGAAAAAGTCACCGCTGCCCTGGAACGCGGCGGGCACTAGAAGGAACATGAGTGGGTTTTAGTCAGTAAGAGTCTGACACTCCCTTCCGCTCCGCCCAGAGCGGGAGAAGGCATTTGATGATTTTCGATAAGTACAGAAAAAAAGGCGGGTCCAAACTCGACGATTACAAATGACAATCCCGCGGAACCAATCTAGCGAAGGAATGCAGCGTTATTTATTCATCGAAGTCGGACATCAAACCCTACAATATTATTATTCAATTCAATCTGTTTTCACTTTATTGACTTAATTTACTCTTTACAATGTTTTATAGTGAATAGGGATGTTTCCTGAGTACAAAAAATATGATTCTAATTAGTCCGTCAGTTAGATTATCGAAAAATATTGGACACGTATTTTTTGCTTTAGCAAATAAATAAAAAACGACGAAGATAAAAATCATCAATGATCAGGAGTGGGGGCTTGTGACGTCACGCCGTGGTTAAAATTGTAGCACGTAGTTACGTCACACGAGTATTCAACGCACTGTATTGTCTTTGTTTTTTGTTTACGTGAAAAAAGAAAAAATACGTGTCCAATATTTTTTGGAAATCTATCTGACGGACTAATTAGATTTTGTTAGTCAACTACCCTATTGTTTTAATGATTTCCATGTTGGATAATTATTATTTGTTTCTACCTTTGTCATGTATTAATGACTGCATACTATTGTATAAATTCAAGTTCTTAAAACGCAACAGACAGATGTGTTGCTGGGCAGTTTGTTGCGCCACTTCTTCTTCCCAGCTAAAACACTAGGAAGTGGTGACGGGTGGGCGTTTTGGGGGACTGTCTTTGTGTTAAATTTGACATTCAAAAAGTGCTGTCTCTCAGCCTAGTTATAATAAACTAGCTGCTGCCCGCGACTTCGTCCCCGTGGAATCCCCGATTTTAAAACATTCTTTATCGCTGCTCCGCTCCTATTGGCTTAAGCGTGATGATATATAGCCTAAAGCTTTCCTCGATAAATGGTCTATTCAACCCAAAAATAATTTTTCAATTCGAACCAGTAGTTCCTGAGATTAGCGCGTTCAAACAAACAAACTCTTCAGCTTTATAATATTAGTATAAATGACTTTTGATTTTTGATTTTGAATACGTCCAGGCAATAGAAATGTTTCCGCAAGCCGAGGACGTCTTTTTTCACATTTAGCAACCGTTATTTTGCTATGCCGATCAGAAGGCTCAATTGCTTAATAACTTCTCCCAAATACCATAATATCTAAAAAGAACACACACATTTTGGTGGTTTTAGTCAGTGAGAGCCCGAAACTCCTTTCCGCTCCGCGACGAACGGAAGAAGTTACTTGATGATTTCTCACACAATCACAAAAAGAATGAAAAAAATGTGGGATTCACAGCACTGTGCTTATCTTCAGTTGTCGCCTAAAATGTCGCGGAGCAGTGGTGGCCGAGTGGTAGCGGCTCCAACCCACGATTTGTAGGTCGCGGATTCAAACCCGGCCAGGCGCATTACTTTGAGTATGAGTAAATTCATTTTCATCACCACTGCTCTCATAACGGTGAAGGAAAACATCGTGAGGAAACCGGCATGTCCTAGAACATAAAATTCGAAGACATTGTCCCAGCAGTGGGAACATCAAAAGGCTGATTATGCCTAAAATGGAACCAACAATAGTGACTTTCGGCTGTGTTAATTTTTTTGATTGTACAATGCCTATGAAATATAATATTTACGGTTACTGATAAGATAAGTGGTTTATTGATAAACATACACTACCGGTCAAAACTTTAAGACGACTATAAAAATGTTGGAATATAAATAAAACTCAACTTGTATCTAAAAATAAACTAAAATTCTCCTAACTACAAAATGGCATCAAAAGGAGAATAGGGTAGTTGACTAAAAAAATCTTATTAGTCCGTCTGATAGATTTCCAAAAAATATTGGACACGTATTTTTTCTTTTTTCACATAAACAAAAAATGAAGACGATACAGTGCGTTGAAAACTCGTGTGACGTCACTACTCGCTATAATTTTTACCGAGCCGTAACGTCACAAGCCCCCACTCCTGATCTTTGATGCTTTGTATCTTCGTCAGTTTTTATAGATTTGATAAAGGAAAAAATACGTGTCCAATATTTTTCTATAATCTAACTGACGGACTAAACATAATCATATAATTTTTACTCAGGAAACATCCCTATTTTAGTTTATTTTTAGGTTAAGTGTATATATAACTAATATTATAAAGAATAAATATAACATAATTTAATAAATTTGGATATAAACTTGTATCTGAGAAAAATTTTAAATATAATATAATTGCATCAAAAAAAAAAATAATAGAAACGTCTCAAAATAAAAATAAACAATACAAATTATAAAATAACTTTGTGTGCATCACCGATTTAAAAATTAAAGTAATTTTATACTTTTTATTGTTTTTATTTGGAACTGATTGTATTTTTTTGTAAAGGTTTTGTTCAAGAAAACACAACTAAATTGACATTATTCCTATAATGAGAATGAAGAAAAGATGAAAAGAATTTACTTTGTTAGTATCAGTTATTGAAAAGTTCAGTAGCATGCAAGATTTTCACTAAATTACAAAATATACTAAATATACTAATAATACACAAAATAAACATAAAGAAATATTCAATCGAATTGAGAACCTCCTCCTTTTTTGAAGTCGGTATATAGTAATCTTATCCATATATGTAAATAAAATTGGAGCGTCTGTTTATAATATTGAAATAACCGCTTTTTACTACATGCATATATGAATATACATATACGGTGTACCTATATACCAAAATAACATTTTTTTTCAATTTTTGTCTGTCTGTCTGTTTGTTCCGGCATTATCTGAAATGGCTGGACCGATTTGTCTTCAAATTTTTGGTTCTAGGACATGCCTGTTTTCTCACGATGTTTTCCTTCACCGTTTTGAGAGCTGTGGTGATGAAATTAATAACACAAAGTAATGCGCCTGGCTGGGGTTGTACTAGCGACCTACAATTCGTAAGTCGGGGCCGTTACCACTTGACCACCACTGCTCGTGTTGCAGATTATTTTAATAACATCTATATTCTAAAATAAATTAGCGAAAACATAAGCTTTTGATTAGTGGTCCAAATTTTTGGCTGCCAGTGTACATGTGTTATTCAGATATTATCAAACATCATCATGATGTTTGATTTTTATTTATTCCTCTGACTATGATAGGCGTTATCTATTTCAACACTCTCCAAATTTTGTAGGGTTCCGTATCAGAACTGAAAACCAATGCTAATCCTTCGTTGCCCATCTGTCCGTCCGTTTGTCTCATGAACTCTCAGAGGCAGTTAGTTAAATCAATATAGATAATAGGGATGTTTCCTGAGTAAAAATTATATGATTATGTTTAGTCCGTCAGTTAGATTATAGAAAAATATTGGACACGTATTTTTTCCTTTATCAAATCTATAAAAACTGACGAAGATAAAAAGCATCAAAGATCAGGAGTGGGATCGTGTGACGTCACGGCTCGCTATAATTGTAGCGAGTAGTGACGTCACACGAGTTTTCAACGCACTGTATCGTCTTCATTTTTTGTTTATGTGAAAAAAGAAAAAATACGTGTCCAATATTTTTTGGAAATCTATCTGACGGACTAATCAGATTTTTTTAGTCAACTACCCTATAATCTTTTCATTGCAGTGGGGGGACGATTCCTTTGAATAGGTCTTTACAGGTCCCCCGACTGCAATGAAAAGATTATTGTCTTTCTTGATTTTCTAATGTTAGTAGAACCTTCTTAATGTTAGTTAAAAATTAAAAGTAAGGAATTGTTTTTACAAATTTGGGTGTCATATTTTGTTGTTTTTTTTTTTGAGTATTTTTTGGGCGTTGTGTGCGGTAATTTGTTTTATTGATTATTTTTATTTTGTGTAGTGTTAGCGCTTACTAACTCAGCCGTTAGTTTTACTATCAGTTTTGAGTCCTAGATGCTTGAATAAAAAAATCTATTCTCTTCTGTTCTACAATATAAATATTTTCTAAATGATAAATGATATTTATTTTGTAAGTAGGTTAAACATAACACTTTTACACGACCAATATTTTTGGTCCTTTTAAGCTATACCCCATTCAAAATAAGATTAGACATTGAAATAAATCTTTTTTATAGTCCGTTCAACCGATTTTGATTTCTATTGCGTTGGTGGCATGACACATGGTAGCTGCAGTAAACAGTTGGTATTATAATCACGTTTTTGCTTTAAATGCCATCCTTATGCGTACGGAATAGAAGTAAAAATCGGTTGAACGGACTGTAAACTAAAAAAAAAATCTTATTGTGACGAGGCCGGTGTTTCCTAGCCGACTACCCTGAGAAGAAACACCGAAACAAACTCAGAGGTCAAAGTCTCTCTTAAAGTGCGTACAATCCGTACTGGTCAAATCATATGAACTATTGTTGGCTTAATAATATTTAGTTGATTAATTTCTCACATTGGTAACATATGAGACGATTGTCTGTGATGTAAATTGTCAATGGTGATGTCAGTGGACATCAATGTGACAACTTACCGGCTATATTTTTGAATGGGATTATTTTACTGAATATTCAGCAGTCGGATTAAATTAAATTATTCTACGCAATCAGTATTTTATTTGAGTGAACCTTTTTTTTTTTGGATGGGAAATTATCAAATGACCCCTCCCGCCCTGGGTGGAGCGGTAGGGAGTGTTAGACTCTTACTGACTAAAACCCACCCGTGTTCCTCTTGTGCCCTTTGCGTTCCGGGGCCGCGGCAACTCTTTCGAACAAATTCCGCAACCCTAGCAGGCACCGACCCTATGGGGCCCCGTCCCTGGTGCTGACGGCTCCTTGAGACGCGCGTGGAACACAACGCGTCGTCGACTCAGCCTGGTATCGGACGGCGAGCCACCCACGCTCACCGTCCACAGGCATCAGCCACTGCGCAATAGCACAGCGGCCGACTTCTCTCTGGAGGAGGCCGCAATGGGACCATTACTGGCACTCCATTTCAGCCCCCTCCCGAGTATCTGGAGTCGCAGCACCCACAGCAGCAGCGGCAGTGGCGGCGACGGAGGCCGCGGCGGCGGCAGAGGCGGCGGCGGCGGCGGATCTCTTGCCCTTGGTCGGGGCGGATGGCGCGCACGCCCTTCCTCCTGCCCAGTGCTCGGCCGGCTTGCCAACAGCCGCACATGCAGTGCAGTGCGGCGTGGCTATTTGAGTGAACCTGCTTTGATCTTTCATCTCAGAAGTGGGATTAGACAAGCTGGCTCTATATGTCTAGCAAAACGCCCACATTTCAGAATTTTTGATTTACGTGCGTTCTCGATTTTTGTAATGCAACAAAATGGAGGCTAAAATTGATTGAGTCAGGCGTTACTTTGCAGAAATCCATTTTAAATTTGAAAGGGGGGTGCCCTGTACTAAATTCTCAGTCGCAACTCAACGGTCGGCGAGTCAACACGTCCCCTGAGGATGCCTCGTGGAGAGGCGAAACACGTGTCGGTGTTGGTGTTGGGTTTTGCTTTGCCTTCCTGCATGTGCATAAAATCCTTGCATTTGCCTTGTAATCTTGCATGTGCATAATATAGCGGGCGGGAGGGATGTGCATACCTGCAACCCATAAATATTCGCGGAAATTAAAACTAAATATATTATTTTCATTTTCAAATTTAAAATGGAGGATGAAAATGGGACACCGACCGAGATATTGGACCATCATAAATCTCCTTCAAGAAAAAGGAAACGACGCAGGAGTACATAGATTAAAAATTGTAGATGAATCGGCAACGGACTCGAGTGTCTCTATGCGAAGAGGTCGCGCACGGAAGCGTCGTGAGCGTCGTCCTCAGCGACGTAAAACTGTTAGCAGCCAATGCAGTGATCGTGATTCTCACCAGGAAATCAGCAGGAGCCGAAGCAATCACCGTGAGCGTCATGGGCAGTTCCGTAGGCGTGGAAGCAGTCGTCGCAGCCGCTGGCGAGTTAGCAGGAATGCGGGTGCACGCGGCAGCAGCAGCAACTCGAGTCATGGTGGACGCTCATTTTCCCCAGTAAGACGTTCCAATAACAGTTCTGAAAACGTGACTCATTTACTATTGACTAAATTAGTGAATACCTTAGTAAATACTCGTCCTGCAGGTAACAGATTTCCAATGTTAGGTAATGTCATACCTGATTTTGATCCGATGGTTAAAGGGCAAACTATGCAGGTGTGCAAATTATATAAATGGGGCGATGATCAGCTTATACATTATGCTTTACCTAAATTAGCTGGTGTCGCAAAAACGTGGTACCAAGCTTTACCCACTATGTCATTTTCGTGGCCTGAATGGAAACATAAATTATTAGAATCATTCCCTAGTAGTGACGATTATGCAGAGTTGCTTACAGAAATGTTGTCTAAACGCGTAAAATATAATGAGTCACTAGAATTATATTATTTCGAAAAAATCAATTTGTTGAATCGTTGTTATATTGTAGGTAAGAGAACAGTCGATTGTTTATTGTACGGAATCGAAGATCGTTCATTGCGATTAGGCGCGAAAGCATTGAAGTGTCAGGAACCAGAACAAGTATTTTCAGTCTATCAAACAACAACCGCGCGAAAGAGATAAGTCGCGTCCTTATGGAGATAAAAGAATTAACGCTTTATCGAACGCAAAATCTACAAGCAATGACACAAATACTAAAAGTAGTAGTAATTCTATTGTTTGCTACAATTGTATTGTAACGAACCAGGACATTTTAGCTTTAAATGTACATACGAAAAAAATACTCAAATGTGATATTTGTAACAAACTTGGACATACTATATTAAATTGTTCAAAACTACCCTCCGATAATAAAAATACTGATAAAGTGGGTCAGGGTCAAAAGGATATTTTACGTATCGACGCCGAGAGCACCGCCCGGAACGATTGTAAGTACATCATGCAGTTGATGCTCGACGGACAATCGGTTGTAGGTTATGTAGATCTAGGCAGTCAATGCAGTTTAATTCGTTGCAGTGACGCAGGAAAACTAGGAATTAGTTGGTCGAATAACTTAGATCTCCCTACGATCAGAGGTATTGGGAACAACATAGTGCTTTTACCTTTAGGGCTCGCTACTGTTACTATAAATAAATAAAAATAAAAAAGCCTTTTATTTCTTCCAAACTCAAACTCAAAACGTTTATTTCAATTAGGCCATTAACGGCACTTTTGAACGTCATCAATAAAAAATATCATAAATTAAGTGACTCTAGCGTCCATTCGCAAAGGTAGATTCTTATGGAGAAGAACGGACAAGAAACTCCAGAAACTTCCAGAGAAGAAAACTTCCAGAAAGAGAGTTTAGAAATTTGATTAGTTTTGTGAGTTTCCAAAGTTACATTGGGTAATTAATCTATCTATCTGTATGTCTAACCAATTTTTTTTTTATTATTTATTTTATTCTGTAAGAACCCCTCTGCGGGTAAAGGCCTCCTCCAAACTAAGCCAGCTTTCTCTGGATTGCGCTGTTTGTATCCAGTTCGGAGCCGCTGTGCGCTTTATTTCATCCTCCCATCTGTTGTGAGGTCTCCCTTTCTTTCTTTTGCCCACCGGACCCCTCCATTCTGTTACTCTTTTCGTCCATCTTTGATCTTGCAGGCGAGCTATGTGTCCAGCCCACTTCCATTTTAATGCAAGAGCTTGTGCTAAACCGTCTGTTGCTTTTGTGATGTTGCGTATTTTTGTATGCCTTATTTTATTTATTATTTTTATGTTTAGCATACTCCGCTCCATTCCTCGTTGGCACGATATAATTTTATTTATGGCGTTTTTATTAAACTTCCCTGTCTGACAAGCATAGGTCAGGCATGGTATAAGGCAGGCATTCATGACTTTGGTCTTCAGCTTGGTCGGCATGTTGCTCTTAAATATTTTTTTAAAGCCCCAATATTTATTCCATGTTAGCTGGACTCTGCGCTCAATCTCTTGGTAGTTGTTTAGTTTGTCGAAGCTTATTTGCTTACCTAGGTAGACGTATTTTTTGGTATATTTGAAATCCTCGTTGTCGACGTATATTCGTATCTTGGTGTTGTTAGTCATCACCATAGTTTTAGAGCATTTCTAGCCCGGCGAGTTTGTTAGCTTTGTTTAGTGACTCTACCATGTACTGTAATTCATTTCCTCTCTCTGATATCAGCACCAAGTCATCGGCAAAACGTAGGTGGTTTAAATATTTAGTTTTGACTTTTATACCACATTCATTCCAGTCGAGCTTGCTTATTATCAACTCTAGTGTGGCTGTGGTGACAATGGGTCTCCCTGTCTTACGCCTCTCTTTACAGGAAACCAAGATCCGGTTGTTTCTAGTTTCACTCTACTTTTACTCTTCCTGTAAATGCTTTTAATTACTCTTATATAGTCGTTTTCCACATTTTGTGCTGCTAGAGTTTCCCAGATATAGCTGTGTGACACCGAGTCGAATGCTTTTTTGTAATCAATAAATGCCAGGTACAATGGTCTACTCCACTCTTGATATTTCTCGATGAGCAGTTCGAGTGTGTGAATATGGTCTATAGTAGAGAAACCTTTCCGGAATCCTGCCTGTTCGACGGGTTATCTTGTTTCTATTGTAGAGCTTATTTTTTTGGTCAGGATTGTTGAGAATAGCTTGTATGCACTCGACAGCAGACTTATAGGTCTATAGTTTCCAATATCTTTCGGGTCGCTTTTTTTGTATAATAAGATTATATTGGCTTCAGACCATTGAGTAGGCGTCTCTCCAGATTCGAGGATAGAGTTAAATAAATTAGTAAAGGTTGAAGCAAGTATTGGGGCTGCTATCTTTAGAGCCTCGTTTGCTAGATTGTCCGATCCTGGGCTCTTGTCTAGTTTCAGTTTGCACATTGCCTCAGTGACGTCAGTTTCTTCGATTTGGGGTATTTTTTGTGTGTTTCCGTCACTGTTGGTATTTTGGTTCTCATAGCTGGTGTCTTCTGACTCTTTCGTGCTGTAAAGATCCCTGTACTCTGTCGCTATGCTGATGATGTCGCAGCGGTTGTTTTTGGTTATTGCTCCTCGTTTTAGCTCTTCGATTCAAGTTTTGTTTGGTTTCAGTTGTTTGTATGCCTTTGTTGTGCTTCCAGTTTGGTGCAGGAGTTTTTCAATAGTCTTATATCTGTAGTCGGCGTAGTCTTTTTTATGTATTTGTTAACAAGTTTGTAAAGTGCCGAGATTTCATTTCTTATTGCTCTAGTTTTATTTGATCTTTTTTGCAGGGTTTGTCTCCTTTTAAAAAGTTTTAGTGTTCGCTCTTAAAATATGTTATAGACTTTCTTTGGGTTTTGTGTTACACGGGCGTTTTGTAAGCTTAAGGTGATGGCTCTGATTAAGTTGTCATAATATTTCTGGACTGGGATAGTAGTCTCAGCGAACATTTGATCTTTCGATATATAGGAGTTTAGGTATTCTTTGAACTTGATGGTTTCTTCTTCGCTTATTTTTGTGCTATGTTGACATTTTGTAAACTTAGTTCTACTTTTCTTGAAATGTGTATTATATGATATTGTAGCTCTTGATGGGTAATAATTAATGTTCAGTACTTCTATGTTTTTGAACAGACGAGGTTGATTTGATAGTACAAAGTCGATTTCATTTTTGATTGCGCCATCCGGAGATTTCCAGGTCCATTTATTTTTTGGTTTTTTCATGAAGAACGTGTTCATAATTGACAATTTGTTTTCAATGGCGTATTCGATTAATATTTGTCCTCTCTCATTTCTGATAACATATCCGTGTGCTTTCATGATTAAATATTCCTCATTTTTTGGTAACCCAATTTTAGCGTTCAGGTCACCCATCAGTATGAAATCTTTATGTGCTATTTCTATTGCCCTGTTTACTATCGCATAGAAGTTATCGATTTCATCATCGCTTGCTTGTGCTGTAGGGGCGTACACTTGAATGACGGATAAGCTGGTAGTCTCGAATTTCAGGTTCAATATGGCTACTCTTTCGGAAAGGCCGACATAACTTTCTATATTATTTTTAAGATAGTATTTAACTATAAAACCTATGCCATATTTTCCAGGTGTATAGCCTGTATATCAGAAAATGAAGTTTTCATGTTCCTCGATTTTGTTTCCAGTGCGTTTTGTTTCAGCTAATCCTACTATGTCGTATTTAATTTCTTTGAGAGCCTCGTTATAGAGGTGGGCAAAGTGTATCATTTTTGCGATTGGAACATTTGTATCTGGAACACTGAAATGTTCCGGAACACTGAAATGTTCCGGAACACTGATATGTTTCATTTGGATCATCGACTCAAAAGATTCAATTACCTACAGAATGTTTCCAATACACAAAGTTACGCCACGGGCGTTTATTACAATAATCATCACTACGCAAAGAAATTCTAAACAGAACTCAATTGGAACTCAATAAGTTTTCGTAAACAAGCGCGAACGAACATAAACAATAATTATTACAAGTGCCGCATCAACGTAAAATGATAACTTGTTAATACACACATTGCATGCAAAAAACGACCGTATAGTGTTTGATACATAATTAAGCGCCTTAGTGGTCATTTTTACGTCCATGAATACTGACAGCGAAAATCCGTACGAATTGAATGATACACTTCTCATACGACGCGAGTCAATAGTTTAGTTACTCAGTGTCTCAATTTGTCTCTTTCGCTCGTGGCTCAGTCGCCTCGCGAGCGACGTGTCGCGCGAAGTGTTCCAGATCCAAATGATGCGTTTGAAACGTTGCTAGTGAACCAATCTTTTGAATCACTTCAGTGATCCGGATCAGTGAGTCGGTTCCGCAAAGAGTTACACACGCCTACCTCGTTAAGCTCTAACAAACGTTCATATGATGATAGTGTTCTAACGTTATAATGTCAGAATGTACAACGTTTTTTGTGGGTTTGTTTCATTTTTCGGAGAATTGCTTGGAGGGTTTTTGTCATAATCTTCCACGGTGACCGGCCGGCTTGGAAGATGCGTTTGGTATTCTGATAGTGGTTGTTGTATGTTAACGTTGCGAGAGGGGGCCGGTAATTGCTATATGTTGACGTTGTTATTTTGCTGCGGATCCGATGGGTTGTTTGTGTTCCTATTAATTATAACATAATTATAAAAAAATCGGTTTTAAAATACCTTCCGATAGGCTTGAAGTTCTTCTTATTTGTGATTTATTTTTCTTGTTAACCTGTGTATTTGTTTTTGTTTCGGCCCCTTTTGTGGTTTTATTTTCAGGAGAACTTGAAAGCATTCTTTTGTTATTTCCAGTTGTTTTAATTTTTTCAGTTATAACAAGCTTGTCGTATTTTATTTTTACAAGATTTCCCTTTTCCCTTTCAATTCTTGCTTGTTCGTGAAGCTCTTTGCTCTTCTCGAGAATGTTTTGTGGGAAATCTTCTGTTATGTAGTGACCGGTGTTTTTTAGTGTACTTCTGTTTTTAAACAAATTAATTTTTGTACCGAGTGTGCAAAAAGTGACAATCATTGGTCGCGGTCTATCTCCTTTCTTGCCTATTCTTTTAACTTCTTGAATATCTCTGCGGTCCAGTTCCTGAGAGAAATGTTCTTTAATAAAGTTGACTATGAGAGTTTCTAGGTTGGAGTAAGATGTTTCTATTTCTTTTATTCCGAAGTTTACTGATCAAAGTGAGAGGACTCACTTCAAAAGGATGGCCGAGCTGTTGGCTTAATAATATTTAGTTGATTCATTTCTCACGTTGGTAACATATGAAACGAGTGATGTAAATTGTCAGTGGACATCAATGTGACAACTTACCGGCTATATTTTTGAATGGGATTATTTTACTGAATATTCAGCAGTCGGATTAAATTAAATTATTCTACGCAATCAGTATTTTATTTGAGTGAACCTGCTTTTATCTTACACTATTGACTAGCATCATGAAATTTGGCGAAATTTCATGACTCTAGTAACAAAAAAGGTTTAATAAAGTTACGGAACCCTTCGTATTTGAATCCCGGCTCACCTTTGGCCTTTTTATCTTATCGAATATTGTAGGTAACGAGTAATTTCAAAGAGTAATTTTGATCAAGGTTTAAGGTATTAATTTAACGCTATGGGTTTGATGACAGAATCCTTGGTCTCCTTTTTTAAAGCATAAACAGATTACTGCTAGGCAAGCGTGCTGTATCGTTGACCACATCATTGTACCATCAGGTGAGACAGTGTTGTAACGCGAGCGACAGTTATTTAAAAATAGTGGTCAAGTGTGAGCCAGGCGCATTACTTTGTGTAATTAATTTCATCAGCACTGCTCCCAAAACGTGAAGGAAAACATCGTGAGGAAACCGGCATGTCCTAGAACCAAACCTTCGAAGACATGTGACATTCAGCAACCCGCACTGGGCCCGCGTGCTGGATTACGGCCCATTCCCTCTCCTAGAGCTGTGTCCCAGCAGTGGGAACGTTAAAAAAAGGCTGATTATGCTTATGCTTATGCAGTTCATAAACCTACTCTGCCACTCTCAAGCCAAGACCTTGAGAGTGCCTTGTTGCATTAAGTCCACCCATGTACCACTATTGTACAAAAAGTTTAAAAAAACAAATAAATAAGATCTTCAATAAAAGTACAGGGTTTCAAGTCTGTTATTACAATAGTGTCAGAATGGTCTATCATTGATTTCATAATGCTTGATTTTAAATTTGAAAATGAAAATAATATATCTAGTTTTAATTTCCACGAATATTAGTGGGTTGCAGGTATGCACCTCCCTCCCACCCGCTATATTATGCACATCCAAGATTACAAGGCAAATGCAAGGATTTTATGCACATGCAGGAAGGCAAAGCAAAACCCAACACCTTTACCGACACGTGTTTCGCCTCTCCACGAGGCATCCTCAGGGGACGTGTTGACTCGCTGACCGTTGAGTTGCGGCTGAGAAATAAGTTTTTTTTTTTTTGGAAAGGACTACTCGCAGTTCAGCACATTGAGGCTGGTTACTGCTTAACCGGGCAATCCTGTGGTTGCCTTAGATTCTAAGGCCCCCAGCCAGGGCAAGAAATTAGTACAAGGCACCCCCCTTTTATACACTGCCACCGTTGGTTATTTGTGTACAACTACCCACAAACATTCGCAGTAAAGTAACGCCTGACTCAATCAATTTTATGCTTGATTTTTACAAGTCTGGTAATATGGCTAAGAGGAGCTCGTGAGTAAAGAATAAAAGCCGCACAGGCTTTATTCACGGCATTTAATAGTCACAAGCTCCTCCTAAAGTAGATTACCATCATCATCTGCCTAGCCTTTTCCCAACTATATTGGAGTCGGCTCCCAGACAAGCCGGGTTACCTGAATACCAGTATTTTACGCGGAGCGGCTGCCTACCAGACCTCCACAACCCATTAACTGGGGAACACGGTACTTCTTGGCAAGACTGATGTCAGATTTTCTGGCTACTGACAATCCGTAACGACTGCCAAAGATCTCCAAATGACAGCCGGGACTAACGGCTTAACGTGCTTTCCGAGGCACGGAGAAGTCTCGTTATGTTAAGACGGTCACCCATCCACAGACCAACCTCGGCAAGCGTTGTTTAACCTCGAAGATCGACCCGTGCGGCTGTTATAATTTAGCCACGAGCTCGAAAGGAGACATAGACATCTAAATTATAAAAAAAAATGTTTCTCTTCTGGTTCCAGATCAAATCAAACACTTCGGGAGCAAACCGTCGTAACTCCAAAAACAATATGCTCAAAAACAGTCTCTATAGATATGGAAACGAAGGTGGCAGAGTTCCAGCTCATCTCAATTTTGCCAAAGAAGTCTTTGATAACATGGTTAAAAATAAGGATATCACCGCATTGGTGAGTAATATTCTTCCTTTCAGTTTCCTAGCTTTGTTTAATGAAATAAAATGACAACACACAGCTAACCATGCATTGTCATCCAAACTAAACGTGTATACAAAATTTTAGCTCGACAGGTTTAAGGAATCTGCTTTAAAATTGAGGTGCAAGATTCCACCCGAACAAACACAAAAAAATACATCTATACCTACTAATATTTTTGTGTGTAACGAAAAAACACAAAAACTACGGGACCGATTTCAAAAATTCTTTCACCACTAGCATTCACCCTGAGTAACATAGGCTATATTTTATCCCCATATTCCCACGGGAACGGGAACTACGCGGGTAAAATCGCGGGGCGCTGCTAGTACATAATATAGTAGATTTATTATTAGCATTGTACGGCTACAATGGTAATACTAAATCTCTACTATGCGAAGCTGGGCGGGTCGCTAGTCTATACTACTATTTTATAGAGGACAGATTTGTTTGTTTGTTTGTATTGAATAGGCTCCGAAACTACTGAACCGATTTGAAAAATTCTATCACTGTTTGGAAGCTACACTATCCCCGGGTGATATAGGCTATATTTTATCCCCGTATTCCCACAGGAACGGGAACTACGCGGGTGAAACCGCTGGGCGCTGCTAGTATCGAATAAAATGTATTGTGCATTTATTTTATTGATTTAAATTTATTTGTGGTATATCAACATCAACTGCAATGATTAAATAAGATTGGATAAGGTATAAGATAAATATTTATCAATATCGATCGATCGGCCACTCTGACTTACCTGCCCTTGATTAAAATGTTCTTGAACTAAATCACGTGTGATAAAGATACCTCGTGTTTGCTTCCAAATAGACGACATATCACATTTGTATTCCTTGAAAGTAGCGTTGTCAGCATAAGCATATTCAGCCTTTTAATGTTCCCACTGCTGGGACACAGACCTCCTCTCTAGGAGAGGGAATGGGCCGTAATCCAGCACGCGGGCCCAGTGCGGCTTGGTGAATGTCACATGTCTTCGATTTTTGGTTCTAGGACATGCTGGTTTCCTCACGATGTTTTCCTTCACCGTTATTATATTATGTTAATTTTAATAAAACAAGTTAATCTCAAGCCGACATCTTTTATTTAATAATGTCTCGCTGGGCGGGGTGTGCACAGATCACACACGACCACAGATACTATATTCAACCATTACATCTCCTTTTCCTTAAATAAAATTAACATCTAGTACTTAACAGCAGTTACATATCAGTTAGGTACTCTGAATATGATAGGCCGGTTTTCGGACACTTCTACCGGTCCTTGTTCTATACAAAGGTGACCTGTAAACATCAGTATCACCATTACTTGACAATGACGCGTCCACATTACTCGTCACTTCACCTGAACCAGCCAAATTACAATCCAAAGTCTCCTCTGCTAACTCTCTTCCTTCCTCATTACCCCTTCCATCACTGTACCCAATTGGTTCAATTGGTGAGCTGTCAGTTGTTACATATGTTCTACCGTTTTGAGAAGTTTGAGGAATGACCACACCCGATTCATTTTTTATTAAATATCGCCTATTTCTCTGTATAACATTACCCTTTTCAGTTATGACCTTGTAAGAGTTAGGTCTTTTATCTTTACATACCACTTGACCAAATGCACTAGGTTTCCTATTGGAATTTTCTTTAATGATAACATTTTGACCCTCTACAAGCTCTGGCAGTTCTTTAGTGTTCCTATCATAATAATATTTTTGCCTTTGTGCGTTCTGGTACAATTTACGTTGAATCTCTATATTTTGTTTGTTATTTTCCATTACAGGTAATAATCCCCTAATTTGTCTGCCCATTAGTAATTCTGATGGGGTTTTGAGATTTACATCTTGTGATATTGGTGTGTTTCTGAATTCTAACAATGCTAGATATTTGTCTTTATGTTCATAATCAGCTTTTTTAAATATATTTTTTATTGTTGTCCGTTGTCCGAGATTAACACATCTGGTATACCAAATCTGCTGAAGATACTTTTTAACATGTTAATAGTACACTCTGCTGACAAATTTTCTAATTTACCTATTTCTACATATTTACTAAAATAGTCCACTACAATAAGATAGTTCTCATTATTATAACAAAATACATCACAACCTAACATTGACCATGGTTTTTCTGGCATCTCCCGTATTGTCATTGGTTCTTTACAGTTACTTTTTCGAAATCTGTTACAGGTATTACAAGCAGCTACTTTATTTTCTATATCTACAGACTTTCGTGGCCAAAATAGGCATTTTCGAGCTCTGGACTTACATTTTTCAATGCCTAGATGATTATAATGAATTTTGTCAAGCATTTCTAGCCTTAATGATACTGGGACCACAAGACAATTATTTTTGTACACTAAATTATCAAATATATACAATTCTTCCTTAAATGTATGATAGGGCTTTAAATATTCCGGTACTTTATGCACATTAGGCCATCCATTTTTTATAAATTCTGTAAGCAGAGTCAGCTCCTTATCTTCTGCTGTTTTTCGTTTGATTCAATCATATTTGTTTGATGACATCTTTAAATTATACCTTATCATGCTAACATGGGGTTCAACAAAGATCTTCCAGTATCGTATCATCATCTTTAGAATTATTGAAATTACGTGACAAAGAATCTGCCAAAAGTAATTCCTTACCTACTTTATACTTTACTATTACATCATATTTTTGTAACTGTAATCTCATTCGCTGTAACCTTAGAGGAACATCACACAATGGTTTTTTAAATATAACTTCAAGTGGTTTATGATCCGACTCAACTTGAATTGTTTTGCCATAAATATATTGATGAAATCTGATGCACCCATAAACTATAGCCAGCATTTCTTTTTCAATTTGTGCATACATCTGTTGGGTACGAGTCATAGCTTTTGAAGCATATGCAACTGGAAGATCATTTTGCAGCAATACAGCGCCTAGTGAGTTTTTTGAAGGATCAACAGATAATTTGCAGGGTTTATTGGGATCATAGAACTGTAATACCGGTTGTGAACACAGAATATCTTTTAATTGTTGAAATGACTCATCCTGTTCTTTAGTCCATGAAAAATCCACCCCTTTTCTTACTAACTTTCTTAATGGGTGACAAACCTCTGATAATGATGGAATAAACTTAGCAACATATGTAATCATACCTATAGCACGCTGTAATTCTACTACATTTTTTGGTTTTTCAAGGTTCAAGATAGCTTGCACTTTTCTTGGATCTGGTTTGATGCCATCTTTTCCCAAAATATGGCCTAAATAAGTTATTTCAGAAACTCCGAATTCACATTTTTTTAAATTAAATTTAATACCATTTTCTCTAGCAATTTTTAGTACCTCTAACAACCGTTTGTCATGTTCTTCCTTGGTTTTTCCATAAATTATTAAATCGTCAATAAATGCCTCACAACCAGATACATTTTCAAATATTTGACTATATTGTCTATGAAAGATTTCAGGAGCGGATGCTAGTCCATATGGTAATCTCAAAAAGCAGTATCTGCCAAATGGAGTGGTAAAAGTGCATAGTTTTGAACTGTTTTCACTAAGTTTGATTAAATAAAATGCAGTTGACGCATCTAACTTGCTAAACACAGTGGCCCCTGCCATTTTGGCTGATACTTCCTCAAATGTTGGTAGTTTAAAATGTTCCCTTTTTAAACAGTTGTTAAGGTTACTGGGGTCAAGACATACTCTCAGTTTGCCATCTGGCTTTTTAACAATTACAATATTACTAACAAAATCTGTAGGTTCAGAATTTTTTTTTATAACATTTAATTTTTCCATTTTGTCAAGTTCCCTTTTAAGTGACTCATGCAATGCCATAGGTACACCCCTACATGGCACAACTTTAGCTTGATAATTTTCTATTAACTTGATATCATATTCAACATTCTTAAGCAATCCTAGCTGATCATCAAATAAATCTACATTCTCTTTTACAATCTGCTTATAATTATACTTTTTTTCAATAGTTATCTGATTCAAATACTCACGTTTTAATAATTTTAGAGTGAATATGGTAGCATAGCCTAATACAGGCGGTGACTTTTCACTGCCATCAATCACCTGAAACAATAATGTAATATTTTTCCCATTTACAAGTTTACATTTTAACCATATTTGTCCCACACAATTAATTTTTGAACCATCATAATTCCTGAGTCTCAGCATTTTTTTATTTATTTTATGTTCTAAGGACAGCTTTTTCACAATATGCAATGGCATAACATCACAATCACTACCAGTATCTAATTTCAGATCTATAATTTTATTATTTATTTCTATGGACTCATACAAACACTTATCCAAAGTATTGTTACATTTGACCATACCTAGAACAATATCCGAGACGTCTCTATCATTTGACACATTCTGGTTTACTGCTTGTACCTGCCAAGGAGTCCTACACATCTTGGCATAGTGACCAAGCCTGTGACATTTCTTGCAACTGTGTCCAAATGCTGGACACTTGAAGCCATGATAATAGCCGCATCTAGTACACTGCTTCCTCTCACTCCGACTGTTCTGCTGTCTTTCATCTTGCTCTCTATTGCTGCGATTGTCTTGTCTTCTTTCATCCTGACTGTCCTGTCTACGTTCCCTTCGACTGTTTTGCTCCTTTTTGTCTTTTCTATAGCTTACTGGTACCATGTTATTTACTCCACACACTTGTAACTCTGCTGTCATCTTTATAACATTTTTTGAAGCAACTTCAGATGCCTTGCAAATTTTTAAGCATTTATCCAAGTTTAAGTCCGGTTCTTTTAATAGTGCTTCTTGGAGGTGAGAGTCTCCGATGCCTCTTATTATTTGGCTTTTAATTAAACTGTCTTTTAGTTTATCGAAGTTGCAGTCTGCACTCAGTGTTTTGAGAGATGTAACAAACTCGTCGAAGGTCTCCGCCTCTTTTTTTTCTCGTGTGAAAAAAAGATGACGCTGCATGGTTTCGTTTTTTGTCGGTGTACAATATTCGCGAAATCTATCTAATATTCCTTTTATGTCGACTTCCTCTGATATGTCTAAAGTATTATATACTTCTAAAGCATCCTCACCGAATATGTGCAGAAGTAATGCATTTTGACTTTGTCTGTCCAATCGTCCTTCAGCCCCCGATGCTTTCAAATAGAGCAAAAATCTTTGCTCCCATCTTTTAAAGTTAAGACACAGTTCGCCTACTAAAGATAGCGGAGGTGGCTGTTTTAACATTTCCATTTTAACTGTCTTGTATCTTACTATTCACTTTTTACTTTATTTATTATTTACTCGGCTGCGCCATATTATATTATGTTAATTTTAATAAAACAAGTTAATCTCAAGCCGACATCTTTTATTTAATAATGTCTCGTAGGCGTGTGTAACTCTTTGCGGAATCGACTCCTATGACCGACTCACTGAAGTGATTCAAAAGATTGGTTCACTAGCAATGTTTCAAACGCATCATTTGGATCTGGAACATTTCGCGTGACACGTCGCTCGCGAGGCGACTGAGCCACGAGCGAAAGAGACAAATTGAGACACTGAGTAACTTAACTATTGACTCGCGTCGTATGAGAAGTGTATCATTCAATTCGTACGGATTTTCGCTGTCAGTATTCATGGACTTAAAAATGACCACTAAGGCGCTTATGTATCAAACACTATACGGTCGTTTTTTGCATGCAATGTGTGTATTAACAAGTTATCATTTTACGTTGATGCGGCACTTGTCATAATTATTGTTTATGTTCGTTCGCGCTTGTTTACGAAAACTTATTGAGTTCCAATTGAGTTCTGTTTAGAATTTCTTTGCGTAGTGATGATTATTGTAATAAACGCCCGCGACGTAACTTTGTGTATTCGAAACATTCTGTAGGTAATTGAATCTTTTGAGTCGATGATCCAAATGAGCCAAATGAAACATATCAGTGTTCCGGAACATTTCAGTGTTCCAGATACAAATGTTCCAATCGCAAAAATGATACACTTTGCCCGCCTCTAATGTCTCGCTGGGCGGGGTGTGCACAGATCACACACGACCACAGATACTATATTCAACCATTACAACCGTTTTGAGAGCAGTGGTGATGAAATTAATTACACAAAGTAATGCGCCTGGCTGGGAATATTTGCAAAATACAATTCCATTCTATTCTAGTCTACCGTTTTCCAAGCCTCCTCGCTCCGGACCTTGGATTGAACCAGGACCGGAAGGGAGAGTTCGCACTAGTTGGACTTAACAATCTTATCTATATTTTTTTTTAGATAAATGCCGACACAGAAGAACAAATGACATACGGGGAGCTAGCACAAATGACAGCTGATGTCGCTCTCTCGCTCACTCGTATGGGCGTTGGAAAGGGAGAGGTGGTGTGTATATGCAGCGAGAAAAACTTCGAGTACATGCCTACTGTGTTGGGGATTATGTGCGCAGGCGCAACTTTTAGTCCAACGGATCCTACTTATGGCAGATGTAAGTAGCTTTTAATTATTAATAACCGGTTTTTTTAAGCCACTTTGAAAGGTTGGCGTTCGTTGGCTACTTTGCTGCGAAAAAACTTTTTACAAAAAAATACAACCGACTTCTACACAAAAAAAAAAAAAAACAAAGAGTACAAAATAACTTTAATATTGGAAGTCGGTGTTTGTGGTTGTTTTTTCGCTTTTTAAACACCGAGTTCCGAAATTAAAGTGATTTTGTACTTTTTGGATTTTTATCATTTATTTGCTATAATTTATTGACGAGTACCGTTTCCTATCATCTCTGTTCTTCATCAGATCTTCACCAAACTAAAAAGGGACCACGTTGAAATACTAACATGCTCTTCCAAACCTTTAAAAAATTTATTTTTCCCTTTTACATCGACAAGAGGGAATGAGAACGTCGTCAATGTAAACTACGCCACGCATTATTAGGGATAACTCAAATACTAATCATCAGATCTCAATCAAATTTAAATGGGGCTACACGACAAGCACCAGCTTTTGAATACAAAAGAATCGTCAAAATCGGTACATCCAGTACAAAGTTATGAGGTTAAACAAAAAAAAATACAGTCGAATTGAGAACCTCCTCCTTTTTTGGAAGTCGATTGAAGAGGCACTTTTGTATACTCTAATCCCCTTTCCTCCTCCACAGCCCCGCTCCTCCATAGAATCAAGATTGTGCGTCCAAAAATCATGTTCTGTTCCCTCTCTGCGTACAAAACTCACAAGGCCACGTTTGATGAAGTCGGGAGCATCCAACACTACATTCTATACGGGAACGAGATAGAAGATGGTGCTATCCTCTTCAAAGACTTCCTGAAAGTGACCGCCAAGCTCGAGGACTTTCAGTCAGTGCCTGTGAATGGATGGGAAGACGTGGCTTTCATTGTGTTCTCATCAGGAACTACTGGTCTACCGAAGGGTGTTCCTGTTACTCATTTGGGGTTTTTGTTGAATTCGCAGAGTAAAGTGACTGATGAGTGAGTATTTATTGTTTTAAAATTGATTGAGTCAGGCGTTACTTTGCGGAAATCCATTTTATGTTTGAAAATGAAAATAATATATTTAGTTTTAATTTCCGCGAATATTTATGGGTTGCAGGTATGCCTCCCTCCCGCCCGCTATATTATGCACATGCAAGATTCCAAGACAAATGCAAGGATTTTATGCACATGCAGGAAGGAAAAGCAAAACCCAACACCATTACCGACGCGTGTTTCGCCTCTCCACGAGGCATCCTCAGGGGACGTGTTGACTCGCCGACCGTTGAGTTGCAACTCAACGGTCAGCGAGTCAACACGTCCCCTTGCTCGTCCCGTTGCTTTTCCTTCCTGCATGTGCATAAAATCCTTGCATTTGCCTTGTAATCTTGCATGTGCATAATATAGCGGGCGGGAGGCAGGTGCATAACTGCAACCCATAAATATTCGCGGAAATTAAAACTAAATATATTATTTTCACTTTGAAAATGAAAACAAAATATCTAGTTTTAATTTCCGCGAATATTAGTGGGTTGCAGGTATGCACCTCCCTCCCGCCCGCTATATTATGCACATGCAAGATTACTAGGCAAATGCAAGGATTTTAAGCACATGCAGGAAGGCAATGCAAAACCCAACACCATTACCGACACGTGTTTCGCCTCTCCACGAGGCATCCTCAGGGGACGTGTTGACTCGCTGACCGTTGAGTTGCGACTGAGCATTTAGTACAAGGCACCCCCCTTTTATACACTGCCACCGTTGGTTATTTGTGTACAACTACCCACAAACATTCGCAGTAAAGTAACGCCTGACTCAATCAATTTTATGCTTGATTTTTACAAGTCTGGTAATATGGCTAAGAGGAGCTCGTGAGTAAAGAATAAAAGCCGCACAGGCTCATCCCTCCCCCCCGTCTTCAGCCCCCCAATCCCGCCCCACTTCGCCAGCTGGTAGCTCCCAGCAGGCCAGCCGATCCGCCAGCCCGATGGTCGTCGTGGCTGCTGCCCCCAAACCCCGCCCTCCGCCACCCGTGTTCATCCACGACAAGGCAAAATGGACGGAGGTGTCCTCTGCCTGCAAGGAGAGGCAAATAAACTACACCAATGCCCGAGCTGTCCAGCTGGGCATTAAAGTCTCAGTCCCGACCGCAAAGGACTACAGGGAGTTGCACAAGCTCCTCTCAGGCCGGAACATCCCGTTCCATTCCTTCTCCCTCCCCGAGGCGCGTCAGACACGCGTGGTCGTGAAAAACGTCCCGCGGGAGATCCCCACAGAAGAGATACTGAGCGACCTTCAGTCGCAAGGTATCCCTGTAGCGGAGGTGCACCGCATGCACCGCCGAGGTGGGGAATCATACAATATGATTCTGGTCGTCTGTGATCCAACAGACGGGCACCATCCCATCTTCCAGGTCTCAAAGATCTGCGGCCTCTCCGGCCTAGCAATAGAGAAGCCCCGCAGGAGTGGCATCATTGGCCAATGCCACAATTGCCAACTCTATGGCCACTCACAACGGAACTGCTTCGGCAAACCCCGTTGTGTCAAGTGCCTGGGTGACCATGGCACCATTGACTGCCCCCGCCCCAAAGACCCGTCCCAATGCGCCGAGCCGCCCAGCTGCGTCCTATGCGGCAAGTCTGGCCACCCGGCTAACTACCGTGGCTGCTCGAAAGCGCCCAAGTCGACCGCCCCCAAGCTAGCCAAGCGCGCAAGCGATCGCCAGCAGAGGGAATGCCCCCAGTTGGTAGAAAATTCTACCGTGGCCCTAAGCCCACAGCGTCCCAGCCCCTGGAACGCTCTCAATCACCAGGCCCACTTTCCGGCCTTGAGGCCCAGCGCTCATGCCCCCTCAACCACATCGCCCCCCAAGGCCGCCCTTACCGCTCAGGCCACCAAGGCCATCCCGGCCCTCTTGGACGTAGCGCTCCCACGCTTCCCCTTGTCAGAGGCAACCCGGGCCTCCGCCCCTGCTCCTGCCCCAGTGCAAGCTCCCACACCCTCCCCTCTCCCTACTCCAGCTGGTGACGTGTCCCAGAACATTATTCTGGTCACGTACCAAGCCTTTTATTCTCCACGCGCCCTGGCTATGGCCGCGGCGCTTCAAAACTGCAGAGGCGACCACTCTGCAGTTTTCCGCGAGTACGGTGACGTAGTTCACCACGTCCAAACTTACACTAATCTCACCCATAATGGATAAGTCCAGGGTAACGTGTAGGTTCAAACCGAAAGCCCTCCGGATAGGGCTATTCAATGCCAACGGCCTTAGAAGCCAACGTGATGAGATCGCCTTATTCCTCCGCGACCATCACCTAGACATACTTCTGGTGCAAGAGACCTTCCTGAAGCCACAGCATCGGGACCCTAAAATTGCAAACTATCGTTTGGTTCGCAATGATAGGACCCGTTGCCACTTAGGAGGTACTCTTATCTACTATAAAGCGTCCCTATACTGCATCCCCATGGATCCTCCCTCCCTCGATAAGTTTGAGGTCTCAGTCTGTCGGATAGGCATGACAGGCCATCAACCCATCACGATCATCTCAGCCTATGTCCCACCCAACGCCTCCGTGGACACTCCCGCTCTAAAAGATGATCTGACCAAACTTCTTGACTTGAGCGACTCCGTCATTCTGGCGGGGGACCTCAACGCCAAACATCCTTCCTGGAACAGTCACACGACCAACCCGAGAGGCAAGGTCGTGTACGAGCTGTGCAGCGTCCTGAACTTCGATGTCATCGCTCCGATGCATCCCACCCACTACCCGCACGCATCCTCCCACTCCCCCGATGTACTCGACATCGCCCTCCTCAAAAATGTCAACCTTCGGTTACATTCTGTGGAGACGCATGACGAGTTAAACTCGGACCATAGACCCGTGATCCTAGAGCTCGCTCCTAGATCAGGGTCGATGGACCCCACCCAATCCCCTCCCACCAGAATGACCACTGACTGGCGTCAAGTAAGCGAAAAGCTGAAAGTCACCACGTCGCCTCATCTAGACCAAATCCCCGACCTAATCGAGTCTGTCGCAGACACGACAGCCGCGATCAATTCACTCACGGATCACGTGCAATCCGTCCTGAACGAATGTTCTAAGGAGTCTCCGGTGGTGAGCGATCACCACTGGAAACTCCCGGACGAGGTGCGTGAGCTCGTGACTGAAAAGAACGCGGCAGTCCGTGCCTACAGCGCCTTTCCCTGCGAAGCCAACAAGGTTCACATGCGCTACTTACAGCGTAAAGTAAGTAACAGCATCGCTGAACTGCGTGAAAGTCGCTGGGATAAGATGTTGGGCGACCTCGAACCTACCCATCAGGCATTCTGGGAACTTCAGAGGAAACTACGCGCCTCTGAGGTTGCCTCGATGCCTCCGCTCACGCGTCCCGACAACACCGTCGCCTTCGACGACGAGGACAAAGCCGAATGCCTGGCCGACAGTCTAGAGTCCCAATGCTCTCCCAGCTCCCAACCAGTAGACAAGGCTCATCTCGATATGGTGAATGCCGAAGTCGAACGTAGAGCCTCCCTCCCACCAGTAGAGGACCCTGATGATCCCCTCCCCCCCGTCACTCCCGATGAGGTGAAGGAGATCATCGGGCGTCTCAAACTCAGGAAAGCCCCGGGCTCCGATGGTATCACCAATAAAGTGGTTCGTCTCTTCCCGGCTACTCTGATCATGTTGATGACCGCCATCTTCAATGGCGCTCTGTCCAACAACATGTTCCCACAGACGTGGAAAGAGGCTACCGTCATCGGTATCCCAAAACCTGGAAAACCCAAGTCCTCCCCGTCCAGCTATCGTCCCATCAGTCTGCTCAAAGTCCTAGGTAAGGTCTACGAGAGGCTTATTCATAAGCGTCTCAAGGACTTCGTCGAAGCTAAGAGCCTCCTCCCCAATGAGCAGTTTGGTTTTAGATCAAACCACTCTTGCGTACAACAGGTCTACCGTATCGTTGAACATATCAGCGCCAAATACCAGCGCGGTCTCGTTACGGGAGCCCTGTTCTTCGATATAGCGAAAGCTTTCGACAAGGTCTGGCACAACGGGCTGATATACAAGCTATACCAGCTCGGTGTGCCGGACCGACTCGTGCTCATCTTACGAGACTATTTGTCGAACCGTACCTTTCAGTACCGAATCGAAGGTGCACTTTCGTCCCCTCATCCCATTCGCGCCGGAGTACCCCAAGGCGGTGTCCTCTCCCCCCTAGTGTTCTCGCTATTTACTAGCGATATTCCCACTAGCACTAAGACACAGCTAGCTCTGTTCGCTGACGACACGGCGATATATTGCTCCGGCAATAGCGAGAAGGCAATAGCCGGCCACCTCCAGAGATCCGCAAACGCACTAGGCGCTTGGTTCCGGAAATGGAGAGTGGAAGTCAACCCAGAGAAGAGTCAGGCGATCTTGTTTTACAAGCCCCAAACCCGTCTCTTCCCCCCCCGTCCCAGTCCGATCACGTTATTTGGCAAGCCGATCCCCTGGGTAGAGCAAGCTAAATATCTAGGTGTGATCCTCGATCGAAAGCTTACTTTCAGAGAGCACATAAAGACGGTGCGCAATCGTGCCGCTTTCGCTCTCGGTAGGCTTCATTACATGCTGAACGCTCGCAGCAAGCTATCCCTGAAAGGCAAACTACGCATTTTCACCACGTGCATACGCCCGATAATGACTTATGCGTGTGTAGCCTTCGCACACGCTAAGCCCCGCCAGATCCATAGGTTGCAGGTTATCCAAAACCGGTTTCTCCGAAAGGCTACGGGAGCCCCGTGGTACGTTAGAAATGAGCGTCTCCATGTCGACCTCCGTATCCCCACCATCAAACAGTTCATGAAGCGTTTTTCAAAGCGTTTCATAGAGTCCGCTGAAAAGCACCAGAACCCCCTTATCGTATCGGCCACCCGATACACGCCCTCCCAGATCAGCAAGATCCGCCGACCGCGGCATACCCTTGTTGAGCCCGATGACCCCATCACCCTGACCCAAGAGAGTAGTAGGGAAACCAGCACTCTTAAGAAAAACAAACACAGACCGCGTTCCGTATACCGACCTCGCCGACGAGGTCCATCGCGACGCCCCCGTCAAAACCCTCCCCGACTTTTGCCTAACGAGCCAGCCCGCGCTGCTGAGCCATTAGCGTTAAATCCCCTAAATAATATCAATCTGACCCAGCCTGTCCCTTGCTGCCCTCCCTCAATGACCCCGCTAAGCCGAGGCCCGTGTCCCACAGGGGATGCCCTTAGCGAGCGGTCATTTAGTTTGTAAGTAGTTTTAAGCCCTGGCTGGGGGCCTTAAATTCATTTGAGGCCACCACAGGATTTTCCGGTTGAGCAGTAACCAGCCTTAGTGAGCTGAACTGCGAGTGGTCCATTAAAAAAAAAAAAAAAAAAAAAAAAAAAAAAAACTAAATGCTCAGTCGCAACTCAACGGTCAGCGAGTCAACACGTCCCCTGAGGATGCCTCGTGGAGAGGCGAAACACGTGTCGGTAATGGTGTTGGGTTTTGCATTGCCTTCCTGCATGTGCTTAAAATCCTTGCATTTGCCTAGTAATCTTGCATGTGCATAATATAGCGGGCGGGAGGGAGGTGCATACCTGCAACCCACTAATATTCGCGGAAATTAAAACTAGATATTTTGTTTTCATTTTCAAAGTTAAAATGGATTTCCGCAAAGTAACGCCTGACTCAATCAATTTTATATTATTTTCATTTTCAAATGTTAATAAAAGTTAAAGGGCAATAAAAGTAAGAGGGGCACATTTTTTACGAATTCGGAAGCACATATCTCAAAAAATATAGCCTTAAATAAAATACTTTTTAGAAACCTATGTTTCATTTTGAAAGTATCTATCCAATGATATCCCATACGATTATGTTTGTTGGAATTTATTTTGGTCATCCTTCAGTTACATGTATAGAGTGCCACCCCTAAAATTATTGTTTTCCATAATATTACAGCATTATTGAATAGGGATTAACAGGTTGCACCTACCTAGCTTTAATAGTCTCCGAGTAAAACGGCTGTGACATACGGACGGACAGACAAACAGACAGGACGAATCCATAAGTGATCCGCTTTTTTGCCATTTAGCTACAGAATCCCAAAAAACATACTGTCGAATTGAGAACCTCCTCCATTTTTGAAGTCATTTATAGAATACTACCTGCTGCCCGCAGCTTCGCCCGCGTGAATGTCGGAAATTATTCCAAGGGAACATAATCCCAGGATAAAAAGTATCCTATGTTACTTCTAGTACCTCCCAGAATTTGTGTACAAAGTTTCATGATGATTCGTCAAGTAGTTTTTGCGTGAAAGCGTAACAAACATCCTCGCTTTCACATCTATACTAATATTATAAAGCTGAAGAGTTTGTTTGTTTGTTTGAACGCGCTAATCTCAGGAACTACTGGTCCGATTTAAAAAAATCTTTCAGTATTAGATAGCCCATTTATCGAGGAAGGCTATAGGCTATATATCATTACGCTAAGACCAATAGGAGCGGAGCAGCGATAAAGAATGTTTTAAAATCGGGGATTCCACGGGGACGAAGTCGCGGACAGAAGCTAGTTTATAATATTAGTAAGGATGATTCGGAAACCTTATCACGCGAACCTGTCTCTAACTCAGCCAGTTAAGTACAAGAAATATGAAACTTTATCAAAATTTACTCTACAGGTATACTGGAGTTGGTATCTACAATTCAAGAGAATTTTACTACACATACGGATTAATGTACGGACTGGCCTGTCTAAGAATTGGTGCCATTATTGTGTACAACCCCAGTGGGGGGGAGAAGGCCATGCTGGAAGCTATTCAGAAGTATAAGGTAAATCACCGGGTATACCACTAAATTTTTTTCGGTGTTTCTTCTCAGGATAGTCAGCTAGGAAACACAGGCCTCATCTAGTTTATAACGACCAAAAAGATTGACGTATAAAAGTGTTATTTACAACCTACTTACAAAATAAAAATCATTTATTATTTATCAGAACCCTTTCATTTATTTAAATTTTAATTTCCAGATAAAAATCTTGCAGCTAGCACCGATGATCATTACTGACATGATCAACTCCGCCATTTTGGATAACTATGACGTCAGCTCCGTGGAGTATATCTTGACCTCGAGTACTTACATCCGCGAGGAGGCTGTCATGGCTATTAAAAAGAGGTAAGGCACGGTCCGCGGTCCAGAAGAGGTGTGGGTCGTCCTTCAGCAAGGTCGTCAGATGAGGTTGTCGTCATCGCGGGTAGAGCTGGGATGAGGCTGGTACAGGAACATGGGGATCCAAATAAAAAAAATCAAAATCATAATCAAAAGTCATTTATTCAAACTAAGCTGAGCGACAGCACTTTTTGAACGTCAAATTTTACATAAAGACAGTCCCCCAAAACGCCCACCCGTCACCACTTCCTAGTGTTTTAGCTGGGAAGAAGAAGTGGCCCAACAAACTCCCCAGCAACACATCTGTCTGTTGCGTTTTAAGAACTTGAATTTATACAATAGTATGCAAAGCCATGCTAGGAAAAAAAAATCCGCAGTCCTGGGTAATATCTGGGTTCATATAGTACGCGTCACGTAAAAAGAACGCTGGAAGAAAGTGGTGGGGGTGTGTTTGCGCATGGGTACAGTCTCGCACGAAAGTTAGTCTGCGCGGGAAGCAATGCTCAACTGACGAACCAATAGCGCACAGGCAAACATGCAGTGCGTGGCTCACCCGCCCCGCGCCCCGCCAAATAGACCGATAAATCGCCGATGCGCAGCTTGACCGCCAGCGTTCTTTTTACGTGACGCGTACATACCTGCCACATTTTTCTTCAGTTTCCTTTTTTAATTCTTGTTTTTCAGAGTACCAAATTTAGTGTCAGTACTTCAGCTGTACGGTATGTCGGAAGGTGGCAGCATTTGTAACGAGCTGGGCTGTCCTAAAGGCTCGAAGCCAGGAAGTTCTGGCATGCCTTGCTACGGTTATGTGATAAAAGTAAGTGTTAATGTTATACTTTTTGAATAGGGAAGATGCAATTACGGAATTCATGAACATTTTGTTATTGAAATGATAAAATGGCATAAAAGAAGGGCCACTGCAATGTTTTTACTGTAGTTAATATTGATTTTTAACAACTATTACGAATTAATATAAAGTGAAACGGAACGTAAACAATCAACGTCTAGTGACGTCACTGGTGTTATGACAACGAAATGACCTCTGGCCACAATATGAGTAAAGAAATGGAACAGAGACCAAGCTTCCTAAGAACGTGCAAAATTGTTACCTATTTTGGTAGGGTTGTCACAATGGGTTGTGACGAATTAAACAAAACATTTTGTTAAATAGTTTGATAGTATGATAGAATACTTTATATTACTCGAGTAATTTTAGTTTTTGAATAATTTATTGTTTCTTTTAATGGTGTGGTAAATAATATAACATGCTACTAACCGTTAAAGAGTTCCCTCGTAAGGAGACAATTCTGGCTGCAACAGCAGTTCATGATAAAAATCGTTCTAAACTAAATTTGAAAATGAAAACAATATATCTAGTTTTAATTTCCGCGAATATTAGTGGGTTGCAGGTATGCACCTCCCTCCCGCCCGCTATATTATGCACATGCAAGATTACTGGGCAAATGCAAGGATTTTAAGCACATGCAGGAAGGCAATGCAAAACCCAACACCATTACCGACACGTGTTTCGCCTCTCCACGAGGCATCCTCAGGGGACGTGTTGACTCGCTGACCGTTGAGTTGCGACTGAGCATTTAGTACAAGGCACCCCCCTTTTATACACTGCCACCGTTGGTTATTTGTGTACAACTACCCACAAACATTCGCAGTAAAGGGGAAGAAACCAAATTCGTCTGGTCATTCAACAGTGCAAAATTATTATTATTACTATGTTTAAAAATCTCTAATTGTTCTAAAACACACAGCCGGAAACCCTTATCACAAATATGTAGTATATTAAAACTATTGTTGTCGCGCAAAGAATGGCCGGTATCAATTAGATGTTTCGCGAAATTCGATTTGTCCGAATGGCCATTTCTATACGCGGCAACATGTTCCCCATACCTTATGTCAAAGTTTCGGCCCGTCTGACCCACATACACCCCGTTGCATTCATCACAGACCAGCCTATACACCCCAGACTTTTTACTATTTTCTAAAATATCTTTTCCGTTACAAATACGGCGTATATTCTGGTCCGTTCTGAACGCTACATAAACGTTGTTTTTTCTAAGTAAATTACTAATTCTATCTGAAATGGGGCCCATATAGGTCAGACTGGCCACATATCTATTAATATTAGTACGCGGACATGCATATAATAGTGAACGAACCCTTTCTTTCTGCTTTTTACTAATTAAACTGTCTACCATTGACTTTGAGTAACCGTTAGAAATTGCGATCTGGTAAATAATATTAAGTTCTTTTACATAATTTTCTGCTGAAAGGGGGAGGGCAAATAATCTATGAATATAGCTGCGGAAGGCGGCTAATTTATGTTGAAGAGGGTGACAAGAAGAGGCTGGTATTGTCGTGTCAGTGTGTGTCGGCTTCCGATAAATTTGGAAATCTAAGTCACTATTGTGTTTTGTGATAGTTAAATCCAAAAAGTTAAGGGAGTTTTGGGACTCTAATTCTAATTTAAATTTAATTTTTGGGTGTGTTTTATTTAGTTTTTTAACAAAAAGGTCTATTTGTCGAACGGTACCATTCCAGCAGATAATTATGTCATCTACATATCTATAATAAAACAGAATATTAGGTTCGTTCACTATATGTTTACATTCAAAGTTATCCATAAAAACCTCCGCCATTAGTGGACTTAAAGGCGACCCCATAGCCAACCCTTCCTTTTGAATATAATATTGGTTATTAAATCTAAAATAATTTTGTTTCATGCAAATACTAGTGAGGTTAAGTAAATCCGCAATTTCCCCAGGATGTAACCGTTGCTTCTCAAATTATTCATCATCAATTATTCATTTATTTTTTTTTTTTTCTGCTGGAATGGTACCGTTCGACAAATAGACCTTTTTGTTAAAAAACTAAATAAAACACACCCAAAAATTAAATTTAAATTAGAATTAGAGTCCCAAAACTCCCTTAACTTTTTGGATTTAACTATCACAAAACACAATAGTGACTTAGATTTCCAAATTTATCGAAAGCCGACACACACTGACACGACAATACCAGCCTCTTCTTGTCACCCTCTTCAACATAAATTAGCCGCCTTCCGCAGCTATATTCATAGATTATTTGCCCTCCCCCTTTCAGCAGAAAATTATGTAAAAGAACTTAATATTATTTACCAGATCGCAATTTCTAACGGTTACTCAAAGTCAATGGTAGACAGTTTAATTAGTAAAAAGCAGAAAGAAAGGGTTCGTTCACTATTATATGCATGTCCGCGTACTAATATTAATAGATATGTGGCCAGTCTGACCTATATGGGCCCCATTTCAGATAGAATTAGTAATTTACTTAGAAAAAACAACGTTTATGTAGCGTTCAGAACGGACCAGAATATACGCCGTATTTGTAACGGAAAAGATATTTTAGAAAATAGTAAAAAGTCTGGGGTGTATAGGCTGGTCTGTGATGAATGCAACGGGGTGTATGTGGGTCAGACGGGCCGAAACTTTGACATAAGGTATGGGGAACATGTTGCCGCGTATAGAAATGGCCATTCGGACAAATCGAATTTCGCGAAACATCTAATTGATACCGGCCATTCTTTGCGCGACAACAATAGTTTTAATATACTACATATTTGTGATAAGGGTTTCCGGCTGTGTGTTTTAGAACAATTAGAGATTTTTAAACATAGTAATAATAATAATTTTGCACTGTTGAATGACCAGACGAATTTGGTTTCTTCCCCTTTACTGCGAATGTTTGTGGGTAGTTGTACACAAATAACCAACGGTGGCAGTGTATAAAAGGGGGGTGCCTTGTACTAAATGCTCAGTCGCAACTCAACGGTCAGCGAGTCAACACGTCCCCTGAGGATGCCTCGTGGAGAGGCGAAACACGTGTCGGTAATGGTGTTGGGTTTTGCATTGCCTTCCTGCATGTGCTTAAAATCCTTGCATTTGCCCAGTAATCTTGCATGTGCATAATATAGCGGGCGGGAGGGAGGTGCATACCTGCAACCCACTAATATTCGCGGAAATTAAAACTAGATATATTGTTTTCATTTTCAAATTTAAAATGGATTTCCGCAAAGTAACGCCTGACTCAATCAATTTTTTTTTTTTTTTTTTTTTTTTTTTTTTTTTTTTTTTTTTTTTTTTTTTTCGTTCTAAACTATCAAAATTAACACACATAATTCCTACCTACCTACTACATACCAACCCACTCACATACCTACAAATGTTTAATAAAAGCTTGTAATAACAATTAAAAGGTAAAACACACCGTGTAGTACTACCTACTCTCTTCTTATTAAAAATGATCATACAATAAGATACTTGAAAAAATAATAGTCAAATTTGTACTTACCTATTGTGAAAGTTAGAGAAAGTTAAAGTATGATATATTTTTTCTAGTATTATTGTACAAACAGTACAATAAACAACCATTATTAATAATTAAATACCACGTTTTTACATTAAAATATTCAAACTTGCAACTAACAAAACAAAGTGCGCCGCGCTGACCCTTAGATTGTCCTCTGGCTGTGCCAGCGTAAACTGGTTTTTTCCAGTCTCGCTGTGTACGCGACAAGCGGCCAGTGGACACGCACACATGCCCCGCGTACTAAACTTGTAGAAGTGCAACCGATTCGCGCGGTTGTTCGAAGCTTTATCTCTGTTCCGTTTATCTACTCATGTGCCTCTGGCAGACAGGAGTGACTTCATCATTCGTTTTCGCGGGAAAAGAAAAACAGTCAGTTTATAATCGCAATTTTGGCAATGCATTAATTTTTGTATGGGCTATTTTACACGAAATTCTTTTAAATGAAAGCAGTATGAAAATATTGCATATTATAACCTGCAGTATTAGCTTTGGTCGATGTTGATTTATTATTTTGTTGTGTGTGTATTTTACTTTTTATTTTTTTCATATAAGTACTTACATGTACGTATTTACATTAGTTTATTTTATTTGTCTATAATAATATTATAAAGAGGAAATGTTTAATTGTTTCTTTGTTTGCATTGAATAATCTCTTATGATTATTATTTAACTAACTTTAGGAAATAGCCTCGGTTCTTAAAGTTTTACTTCAATGATAGATTATTTTTCATAGAAATCATAGAACCAGAATGTTTATTTGATAACAAATGTAGGTGATTCAGTGAGATTTTACGCTTTCAAATGTGGCCCATATTTTGCCATTTGGCGTGCAGAAATGACATCATCAATGGGGTATTTTACTGTAAAAATCTAATTAGTCCGTCTGATAGATTTACAAAAAATATTGGACACGTATTTTTTCTTTTTTCGCGTAAACAAAAAATGAAGACGATACAGTGCGTTGAAAACTCACGTGACGTCACTACGTTGCTACAGTTTTTACCAGCGACATGACGTCACGTGAGTTTTCAACGCACTGTATCGTCTTCATTTTTTGTTTACGCGAAAAAAGAAAAAATACGTGTCCAATATTTTTTGTAAATCTATCAGACGGACTAATTAGATTTTTACAGTAAAATACCCTATTTTATAAGTGTTTTATTTTCCAGGTGGTGGATTTGGTCACCAGGGAACCTTTGGGTCCCCATCAACGAGGGGAGATCTATATTAAAGGGCCCAGTCTGATGAAAGGTACGGTTTTTTTTTTCATATTTTTTCATCGTCCTTTTCAGTTTAAGAACAAAAAACCGGCCAATTGTGTTTCGGACCACGCATAGTGAAGGGTTCCGTAGTTCACTGTTAAAATCTCATATCTCTCTAAAAGTATATAAGCTGTGATGTTCAAACCAATTTTCGTTGGAAGTATCTGTGAAGTTGTATTTGCTCAATTTTTTATTAGAATTCGGAAACACATCTCAAAAACTACAGCATTACATAAAAATACTTTTTTAGAAACCTATATTTCATTTTTAAACTACTATTGAACAGCGGTTCACAGATTGCACCTACATATCTACCAATTTTCATTTATGTAGCTTTAATAGTCTCCGAGTAAAACGGCTGTGACATACAGACAGACGGACATGACGAAATTATAAGGGTTCCGTTTTTGCCATTCGGCTACGGAACCCTGAATATTATACCCCCTTTCACCCCTGTTTTTTCTGGGCGGGAAATCATCAAATGACTTCTCCCGCTCTGGGCGGAGCGGAAGGGAGTGTCAGACTCTTACTCACTAAAACCCACCCGTGATCCTTTTTGTGCCCTTTGCGTTCCAGGACCGCGGTGACTCTTTCGAACAAATTCCGCAACCCCCTTTCACCCTGATTTTCCACCAAAGATGTGCAAAGCTGAGCTGTGTGCGAGGATAACATCATTTCATTTTCGAGGTCTCGTTCAGAGCAGCTGTGGTGGTAATGGACCGAGGGTTTGAACATACAGAAAGGCAAGACATTATTGTAACGTTTTTCCCTCATAGATAAATAAAAGAGGAAATATGACGTACAATTATAGCCTCGCGCTGTGCGACAACCGAGGTTGCGAGCCGGCGCTGCACCAGCATCAGCTTCGGACCTACTGCCTGGCTTCTCTGGCATGAGCCCAGAGGCCTAACCAAGTAACTTTTCAGTGTTTTGACCCTTACTGAGAGCGTTAGATAGGTGGTGGCTAGGTGAACGAGTGTCAGTATTAAGTTTTTAGTTTTAAGACATTTTTACTATAATAATAATTATAATTGTACGTCATATTTCCTCTTTTATTTATCTGTGAGGGAAAAACGTTACAACATATTGTGTGCGAGGGACGCAAGCGAGAAATGTTTTCGAAGTGGTGTACTGCACCACCAGTCAACAGACGCAGCACCGCACTACGCTCAAAGATTCCGAACAAATTCCGCTACACATCCTAGTAGCTTTTTTTTGTTGCGTGGGAAATAATCATATGACTTCTCCCGCTCTGGGCGGAGCGGAAGGGAGTGTCAGACTCTTACTGACTAAAACCCACCCGTGTTCCTGCTTGTGCCCTTTGCGTTCCAGGGCCGCGGTGACTCTTTCGAACAAATTCCGCAACCCTAGCAGGCACTGACCCTATGGAGCCCCGTCTTCTTTGCTGACGGCTCTTTGAGGCGCGCGTGGAACACGACGCGCCGTCGACTCGGGCCTGGTTGCTATCGGACGGCGAGCCACCCATAACTCGCCATCCGCAAGCCCGCGCCTACGGTGGCCGGGAATAGCCCTGCGTTTCGAGGTTGGCGAGAGGTATCCCTCTCTCGCACGCGTTCCGCCTCCTCCTTCGCTAGCATTACTGCTTCGCAGAAGGAGGCGACCGCTTCCCATGCCTCCTCGCTCCGGACCATGGCTTGAACCAGGGCCGGACGCGAGAGGTCGCCGCCGCCGACACATCCTAGTACCTTAGCTGTACACCATCACTATGATAATTTTGTTTCAGCATACCTTAACAACGCGAACCCCGACTGTAAGGACGAGGAAGGGTTTCTGAAGACTGGCGACTTCGGCTACTATGATGAAGATGGATATTTCTTCATCGTCAACAGAATCAAGGAGCTGATCAAGTTTAACGACATCTCTGTAAGTGAACGCTTTAGTTGATACTAGCTTCTGCCCGCGATTTCGTCCGCGCGGAATAGTTACTTTACCCCCGATGTTGAAACTCTCAGCCCGATCGCTTTAAAATTGACAAAGTTTCATACAAACTTTCATCCCCTATTTTATCCCCTTGTGGGTAGAATTAATCAAAATCTTTTCTTAGCGGATGCCTAAGCCATAACATCTACTTGCATGCCAAATTTCAGCCCGATCCGTTCAGTGGTTTGGGCTGTGCGTTGATAGATCACTATGTCAGTCAGTCAGTCACTTTTGAGTCATACCTATACATATATTTAGATTACCGGCAGGCTAGTAGTCCATGATTAGAAGGCAGGAGTTCACAGTTCAATTTTAGAATAAGAATAATATTTATTTGGCACAGAGGCGTTATTCAGAATAGAATAGAATAGAGAAGAGTAGCCTGTCATTTGGAGATCTTTGGCGGTTGTTAGGGATTGTCAGAAGCCAGAAAATCTGACACCAGTCTTGCCAAGAAATACCGTGTTCCCCAGTTAATGGGTTGTGGAGGTCTGGTAGGCAGCCGCTTCACGTAAAATACTGGTATTCAGCTGAATCCGGCTTGACTGGGAGCCGACCCCAATGTAGTTGGGAAAAGGCTAGGCAGATAATGAGAGAAGAGTAGCCTAGAATAGAATATAATAGAATATTATTTTGCAAATATGGGTAATCAACGCCCTAATAGCGAACTTAATTTCAGACTAAAAAATCCTTATTTCTAGACTTATTAACTGCTGCTTCATGAACCAATAAGGAAACCAGAACATATTCAATCATACTTATAAATATGTTTATGTGAGCATGGTAAGAGCTTTGCTAAGTTTTGCTGACGTGGGGGAGGGGGTGGTCAAAAATGTTTAAAAATTCTGCTTACGTAATACTTGAACGGCCCCTAAATGACAAAACAAAAAGATAGATATGACAAAAAGAGTCTCAGCTGCCATGGTTATTTTAGTGTACCAGATACCTGTATTTATTTAATTTATTTATTTAATACTTTACGCACACAAATGTACAGAGGCGGACTTAATGCCTTAGGCATTTTCTACCAGTCAACCTTAGGGTGATGCAGAGAATAAGTGATAGGTGCAGTACGAAAGAGAAAAAAATAAAAACAAACAAAAACGCGATTAATATTAAATTACTACACATACAATATAAACGATACATACAATACAATGCTATAATATATACTCAAATTAATAAACTTACTTACCTGTATCAGACACGTCTTTCTACATCGTTCTCACATATAGGAATAACATCAAGAAGAACAATGTATCCATAAGTTTGTAACAATTTATTGATTTAAAGAGTGTCCGTGGAGATTCTTGCACGTTCTTCTCCATAGAGATCTACGCTTTGGAACGTGCAGATAGCTTCACCTCTTTCAACCTTGACAATACAAAAGTGCCTGTAAATGGTTTAATTGAAATAAATGCTTTGAGCTTGTGTGTCTCAAGGTCCATTTCAGCGATATGTCAGACAGACTGACGCTGTCTGTCGCTAGTTTTTTAATTAACCTTTTATAGGACGTGTGGTGGATCATTTGAAATTTGTAACTTCTTTAAAACAAAGTCACTGCCTACCTCTGGCTTGTCCTTATTAGTAGAAATACTCATTAGTAGAAATAGTGATATATGAGGAAGACTTAATTAAAAAAAAAAAACTTTTTACAAAAAAAACTTTTTACAAAAAATACAACCGACTTCTACACAAAAAAAAAACAAAAGTACAAAATAACATTAATTTCGGAAGTCGGTGTTCAAAACACGAAAAAGCAACCAAAAACACCGAGTTTTTTGTAAAAAGTTTTTTCTATTTTTCACTTTTTAGTGGTACAACCTAAACGTACCAATCACATTGGTGTAAATAATAAACAAACATGCTATTTCAGCAATCCCTAAAGATTTGCTATCATTATTTGAAGAGTTCCGTTGTCTGTCTCCGAAACCCATCATCAGATCTATATGAAATTTAAATGGGACTATTTCGGAATAAACCCCTTTCGAATGAAAAAAATAATTTTACAACACCGTCTATATTTGACGGAGTTATGCCCGAATATACATTAAAAAATACAAACATCCGATTTGAGAACCTCCTCCTTTTTTGGAGGTCGGTTAAAAAATGCATCCGCATAAATGTTTATCTTTTACGGAATCATTGCTCCACGAGCTTGCGACAGACATTCCACATCAGTCCCATTTTAACTGGATACAGATTTTACAATACTTCATTTTATCACCAGATAGCGCCAGCAGAATTCGAAGCACTGCTCCTCCAACACCCTTCAGTTCGCGAAGCTGGAGTGGTGGGTAAGCCGCACCCGAAGCACGGAGAAGTTCCTGTGGCTTTCATCGTGCTGCAGCCAGGATGTACCGCTACTGAAGAGGAACTGGTCCAGCATGTGGATAGCAGGGTAAGCTGAATAAATTATAGCAGTGTGTATCCACAACTTTGTAACTATATCATTGACTAGCAGCGCCTCGCGGTTTCACCCGCGTAGTTCCCGTTCCCGTGGGAATATGGGGATAAAATATAGCCTATAGCCTTCCTCGATAAATTGGCTATCTAACACTGAAAGATTTTTTCAAATCGGACCAGTAGTTCCTGAGATTAGCGCGTTCAAACAAACAAACAAACAAACAAACAAACAAACAAACAAACAAACAAACTCTTCAGCTTTATAATATTAGTATAGATTTGTGATGTTCTGGTAGTTGTGGGTTTGATGTGATAAAGAATACGTGCGTTTGTTTTCAAGGTCCAGTTTATTGTGTGAAAATATGTAGTTCGTTTCAAACAGTATTGTTGTAGAAGCACTATAAATAAGGATGTCTAAGACATGAATGGCTACACACTACAGATTTAAAAGAGTGTCCGTGGAGTTTCTTGCACGTTCTTCTCCATAGAGATTTACGCTTTGGAACGTGCAGATAGCTTCACCGATTTCGATCGACCGACCTTAACAATTCAGACTAAGATACTGCAGAGGATGTCGTGGCTAAAATTAACAGCCGCACGGTTCAAGCTGCAACGCTCGCTAAAGTCGATCCATAGATGAATTTATACCATACTAGCTGCTGCGCGCAGCTTCGCCCGCGTGAATGGCGGAAATTATCCCAAGGGAACATAATACCGGGATAAAAAGTATCCTATGTTACTTCTATTACCTCCCAGAATATGTGTACCTACAAAGTTTCATGATGATTCGTCAAGTAGTTTTTGCGTGAAAGCGTAACAAACATCCACGCATTCACATTTATAATATTAGTAAGGATTAACTAATCAAGATTCTTCCGTAGCACGGAAAGCATGTTATGCTGTGGGTCTCGGCTATCATTCGTAGATCTATATCAGTCCGAAGGCCTTTTTAGGGTTCCGTATCCAAATGGCAAAAAACGGAACCCTTATGGATTCGTCATGTCTGTCTGTCCGTCCGTATGTCACAGCCGTTTTACTCGGAGACTATTAAAGCTACATAAATGAAAATCGGTAGGTAGGTGCAACCTGTTAACCGCTATTCAATAATGCTGTAATACTCCATACATGTAACTGAGGAATGAAAAAATAAATTCCAACAAACATAATCGAGTGGTTTATAAGAAAGTTTTATTATTTAAGGCAATAGTTTTTGAGGTATGTGCTTCCGAATTCGTGAAAAATGTTAGGGGGGGGGGGTCTAACTCTCAAATGATGAAGTTGAAAATTCTAAAAAAATTGAGCAAATAGAACTTCACAGACACTACAACGAAAACTGGTTTGAACATCACAGCTTATATACTTTTAGAGATATGAGATTTTAACAATAAACTACGGAACCCTTCGCTATGCGTGGTCCCACATGCACTTGGCCGGATTTTTATGGATGGGAAATCTTCTTCCGCTCTGGGCGTAGCGGAAGGGAGCGTCAGACTCTTACTGACTAAAACCCATCCGTGTTCCTTCTAATGCCATTAGCGTTCCACGTCCACCGTATTCTCCACCGTGTCCTCCGGGCGATCCACACAGTGTTGACACCCGGACGTGTCCTCCCGCTGGATCTGACACAGTTACCTCCCGAAACAGCTGTGTCCGGTGAGCACCAGCGCAGTCCGATGGCCTGCATTAAGAATTGAGCGTTGAACGCAAAGGCTTTTGAAGGAGCAATGGTGGAGTTACTACTGACACTAAAGCAGGAGAGAGTGGATAATTTCCCATAGAAAAGGGCCAATAAGAGCCAGATTTAGAGCACTTAAGTGCGTTAAAAGATGTTCAAAAACGAATGACCAAGTCTTCTTCCAGGTAACCTTCAGAATGCGCCTAGCTGGCGGGGTTCGCTTCATCGACCGCCTGCCCCGAGGAGCTGGAGACAAACTTGACAGAAAAGACTTGCACCAGAGGTTGCTGGACGAAGATGCTCACTGAGATGATTGTATGAAAAATCTACAGAAGACGTCCTCTACTGGGCCCCAAGTCTGCTATTTTTATAAATGTGTCATTCCAACACGATCCCATTGTCATTTTGGTAAAAGTTCGTAGGTAATCTGCTAAATTCATAATGGTGGATCATTGGTCGGTCAATGGTCTCGTAATACTTTTTGATAACCGAGCTATTAAAAGTCCATTTCATGTCCAGACATATACTGTCCATGCCAGGTTGTCTAGAAGAGATCGCGGAATGCGACAAGACCGCCCATTGTATGTGTTTTAGTTTTAAGTCTACTTTTTGTGTACAATAAAGTATAATAAATAAAAGCAATGACTGCACAATGACGTTTTGACGGTAGGTCACTGATCAAAGGAACTGTCAAAATCTAAGCATATTCCTGCATACGTCTGTCATTCATTTGTCATTATGTACGAGATTACCATTCTATGGCATTTCTTTCAATGGAGTGTCAGTGGTTGACCATTGGAAAGTCATAGTGACGCTTTTATATTAGTAGATTATCGAACTTGTAAAAATCAACCATTATGAAATCAATGATAATTGATAGACCATTCGGTTAATATTGTAATAGCAGACTTGAGGCCCTAGATATTGACCTCCCTCAAGTGACGTCACATTAGTCGATAGGGATGTTGCCTGAGTAAAAAATATATGATTATGTTTAGTCCGTCAGTTAGATTATAGAAAAATATTGGACACGTATTTTTTCCTTTATCAAATCTATAAAAACTGACGAAGATAAAAAGCATCAAAGATCATGAGTGGGAGCGTGTGACGTCACGGCTCGGTACAAAATTGTAGCGAGTAGTGACGTCACACGAGTTTTTTACGCACTGTATCGTCTTCATTTTTTGTTTATGTGAAAGATGAAAAAATATGAGTCCAATATTTTTTGGAAATCTATCAGACGGAGGGTCATTTTCACAAAAAGTGTACATTCGTGTTTTGGATGTGTCCAACAACTTTAATTAAATTTTAAAAGAACAATGACTACGTTTAAGAAAAACAACATGAATTGTTAAGATCTATGGTCTGTTTCGAACAATATTCTTTAATATTGTACCTTAAAAATTGATTATATAACCTTATTTTTAACAAATATTGCTAGAAAAGGTATCGATTTTTCGCTGTCCTACTACCAATTCCAATAAGGTAACGGTTTGTTTTCGTATTTGTTGACTTATATAAAATAATATGTATATTTATTCTGAAAGAATATTATTGTATAATTATTATTATAAGAATATTATTATATATTTATTTTATAATTAACTGAAACGCCATACTATTGAATAGATTTTTTAAATAAGTTTTCTTTGCGGGGACAGAAATTAGTAAAAGTGGAAAATTCCCTTCCGAAACTACGACTTTTTACTAGATGGTCGTAATAAAATGACTATTTCCATACATTTTTATTGAATTGGGAACATTTGAAATACTATCAAACAGATTTCATAATTTTTTCGTCCTTTTTGACGACGACCGGCAAACAAACAACACGCATCAAAGCACCGGTACATTTTGGGTTTCCGCGACCGCAACCAATTTCAAGGCTATTTATGTGTTTATTTCTCACAAATTATTTTGATGCATTTATTAACTTTCAGTGAACCACATTTTATCGTAACCTTGTTGATTTGATGTGTTGGTTTAAAGTAATAAAAACAAATAAGTATGAAGGTAGGCTTCCGAAACTTCTGTTCCGTGACCAAAATGCTGGTAACGTAGAATTGTACATTGTACACTTTTCTGAAAATGACCCGCTAATCAGATTTTTTTAGTCAACTACCCTATTGTAAGCATCTTGCATTCAGCGGTTGCCCGCGGTCTTCATCAGGCCGCTAACACTTCGTCGCTCAAACATTTTTTTTTTTGTACGAATGTGTCATACAAATGTCATGTCTGTTTATAAGGAATATACTATAAATTATGTTATTGTTTTAAATTTAATCTGTATGTGTCAAATAAATTTATTTTCGTTTTATTGTTTCTTTCTTAAATGAGAACGTCATCAATAAATACTTAGCTACGCATTATTAGGGATAACTCAAATACGTCAGATCTCAATCAAATTGAACCACCATTGGAAAATTAAAAAACGGGACCACACGGCAAGCACCAGCTTTCGAACATAAAAAAGAATCATCAGAATCGGTACACGCAATACAAAGTTATGTGATGTAACGCACAAAAAAAAAACGGTCGAATTGAGAACCTCCTCCGTTTTGGAAGTCTGTTCGCGACGATGCGTCTTAGCTACATAGTATAGATAGTTATAGGTAGCTATAGTAGTACATAGAATGTTGCAACAAATAAAACCGCGACTACATAGTATAGGTAGTTATAGGTAGTTAGTTAGTACATAGAATGCTGTAACAAATAAAGCTGCATAGTATAGATAGTTATAGGTAGCTATAGTTGATACATAGTTTGTTATTGAAATAAAACACATTCGTTACAGTTGTTTGCTCTCAAGAGGCAGTATATAAGCCCTTGGAGCCTTTATTTCTTCCAAATAGATAGAATATAGTTAGGTAGGGTATCCTATCCCTTACACATAACAGTAAACACATGGTAACCCTGGTAATCGAAGGTATATAAAGGTAATCAAGGTATATAAAGGTATATCGGTGGTATATAAGGTAATCGAGGTATATACACACACAGACAGACATACATAGGTAAATAGAAAGGGCTTGGTAAATTGAGACCTGAAATATTAGGTCAAAGGTAGTCGCATAGCTAAAAGCGACACTGACCAATCACAGAGCAGGAGGGTGCTGGTACGTGATTGGTCAACAGTTTTTGATAAATAGCCCTGGTGAAGGTATGCACAAAATAAAACACTTTGCATCTACCCTCTTCCTTTCCCGAAAAAACAAGTCTAGATTCTAGACTTCTAAATGTCTGAAATAGAACCGCCTTGAAAAATCCTTTCAGGGGATATATAGATGTCTATAGTGTATGCAGGCATAAAGCCGTAATTTAGGTTTAAATAAAACTGTTTATTTTTATCCCCCTGAAACATATACGCTTATAGAGTTGCAACCCCTTAAGTGACAGGGTTGAAACATATGTAGTTTTGTAGAGGGTTGTCGTATCTATAGAGATACATATAGCTGTATAGCCCTCCTAGCATAGTTTTACGGTAAATTCACCCCAAGTAGGTAATAGCTTCGCGCCTACAATAGTTTTGTATAGTTTTCGGCATCCCACCCCTACATGGAAGGGGATGAAGGGGTGAATTTGTCTCCGCTGTGTGGAGCCTACCGAGGGCTATCCATGAAGGTACGACAACCCCTACTCACATAGACCTAAGCCTAGATATAGCCTAAATTCTAGGATAGACATAGTGAAAATTAGTGTTAATAAACTTCATCACACACGGTGATTTTTTGGGTGTCGATACGGTACAGTTACGCCGTACAATAGTAAAATAGGAAGTTTATTAAATTTGTAGTCATTGTCAAGATAATTTGGATTTATACCTAAATGTAGAATCATATAGTCGCGAATTCCACCCTTCAAATCGCTAAGTGAATAGTGAACAAGTTAAATAGTGTTTTATTGTGACTTTATTGGTAAGCCCTCTATACCTACCCCTATATACTGTGTCAATAACAGCAAGTATAGCAAGTATTCAGCTAAGGGTTGCATCCTCATGGCCCGTAGCTTATAGACGGAGCGTCAACGCGTCTGGATCATTTATACCTAGGTGGGTTGTCACCATACAGTCCACTTTTGAAGAATAGGATAACCTACCCTGGCCACCCTACAGTCCAGTCGATCACGTCCGCCCCGTACAAAGTCGGTTAAAAATAAATGGTCGCGTGAGCGCCTGTTCAAAAAGTAATAGCAGCGCACGTCGGTATGTATAAACTCATATTGTGTTACAGCAGGCGCGCCGTGGCGCTTTCAAAAAAGGTAAAATTGAAAATTTTGAAAACACCCACGTTGGTAAAAACGTAATTGAAAAATAATTAAATAATTTAAAAAAAAAACCCCGACTTACAGAATTAATGTAACCCAAGAATATCCGTCAGGACTGCCATTAAATGAGCTAGTTTTGCAGATAGTGATGGCAGCCCCCGACGGATTTACTTGGGTTATATTAATCGTGGGTTTTTCAAAATTTTCAATTTTGCCTTTTGTTTCAAACTTTTTAGAGGGAACTTTATTATGAACATTGTACTACAAATACAAAACCACATCAATATCGGAGTAGTTTTTGTGTTTTTGCAAAAACATAATTATGTTTACTGCAACGCCCCCTCGTGAGTTGTCACCGTAACACCTATCTAACAACATGCATCAATCAAACTTTAACCCATCACTGAAAACTGCATCAAAATTGGAATAATAGTTTTGAAGATAAATGGCAACATTGGTTTGCCCACACATCCTTGACTGCAGCGCCCCCTGGTGAGTTGTCACCGTAACACTTATCTAAGAAAATGCACCAATGAAATCCCAACCCATCACTGAAAACTGCTTGAAAGTAGATTTTAAAATTTATAACACATAAACACGTGTTTTTAAAATTAGAACGTGGAATATGACGATAAGACATCGAATATTAATAATGTGCTTTTACATGTAGATTATTTATCATAACTAATGAGTTAATAGTCTCTGAATAGCGAAGAAAAACGCACTATCGCAAGGTTTTGGTCGGGGTATCGCCTTTAACCAAAACATAAAACAAAAAAACATAAGAACAAAAGGCCGCGAACTTTTAAATGCATCCTGTTATTTTTACTTTATACAATAAAAGTATAGGAACTCACATACCATACTCCATATGGGGATTTCCCGGTAGCAATATTATTTTAAACACCAACAATATGTTAATTAAGTCATCAGTGTTAATTATAGTTTCAATATACGAAGCTATTATTTTTATAGGTGACGCAGTAAAGCTACGTCGATAAGACTTACAAGATACTTGTTTGTTACTCATTTTGTAAAGATGTGTTTAAGCTTGAGATTTTTTTCTTAAAAAAAAAAATACAACCGACTTCTAAACTAAAAAACACAAAACGTATAAAATAACTTTAATTTCTGAAGTCGGTGTTCCGAAACACCGAGTTCCTAAATTAAAGTTTTTTTCCTGGATAAAAAAACGGACGGAAGGACTAAATTTTAATGTTATCATTTATTTTCATAAAATTTTGATAAAATATTTGTTAAACAGCGACACCGTTCGATCTACAAGGTTAAGCAACGCTTGGCAAGCTCTGTCTGTGGATGGGTGACCATCTTGACATACCGAGATTCCTCCGTGCCTCGAAAAGCACGTTAAGTCGTAGGTCTCGGCTGTCATTTGTAGATCTTTGGCAGTCGTTACTACGGATTGTCAGAAGCTAGATAATCTGACACCAGTCTTGCCAAGAAGTACCGTGTTCCCCAGTTAACGGGTTGTAGAGGTCGCTCCACGTAAAATACTGGTATTCAATTGAATCCAATGTGAGTGGGAGCTGAGCCCATTACAGTTGGGAAAAGGCTAGGCAGTTGATGATTTTTTGCTTCATTAAACTTAACTAAGATAAAAAGCATCTAATTTCAGCACAGTTGTTTGAACTTGTTACAGCACTTCCCGATTAAAGGACAAACTTATAGACCCATAACACATTTAAAAAACGAACAAAGCAAACTGGTAAAAAAACGAAAAAGTTATTCTGATTCAAATAAAACAAATATGAGTTCTAAAGTGCAGACCGCGTCTCGGCAAACGTAGTGCAGGACGTCCTCAGGCACGGTGGAGTGACGATTTGCGCAGGACGGCTGGCAGAAACTGGATGCGAGAAGCCGAAAATAGATCTAAGTGGCGTGCAATTGGAGAGGCCTATGTCCAGCAGTGGACTGCAACAGGCTTTTAATTATGAAAAATAGGTGTCCAATATTTTTTAGTAATCTGACTGACGAATTAAGCAGTGTTCACACACCTACTTCCAGAAAATTCCTTTCACAGATAAGTATATATTTTACCTTGTCAAAGTAATGAATGAGAGTAGACAAAAAATTAAATTTTAAAGGCAAAATAAACCACAACCTTTAAAAAACTTGCCTTTACAACGTTTTTGTACTGTGTTTATTATTTTCCTGTAGTGCTCGTCTGGCCTTGCCACAAGACAGACCTATCTCATCAAACTTATATAAAATTAACGACTCTTTAACAGTTTAACTTCAACCTTTGTTTTAACAAAAACAATTAAAGTGTTAATGTGTTTTTAAACTTAGAAATCATGTTTTTAAAAGTGATTTTCTTGTTTGTGTACATTTTTGTCAGTGATGCACAGTTTGACGGTATGTGGTCTTTTGTTTTTATTTATTTTAAGGTCATTGACCGTGATGTGGTTAAAAAACAGTTTTCGCATAAATAAGTGGTTTATTGTTTAAATAGCGGTACCCCTCGTTCTGATTAGATAAAAAAGATATCGTTTTTTTAACTGACTTCCGAATAAATAGGAGGTTTTCAAGACGACTGTATTCTTTTTTTGTGTGTTTTACCTCATAACTTTGTACTGGTTGTACCGATTTTCATGATTCTTTTTATATTCAAAAGCTGGTGCTTGTCGTGTGGTCCCATTTAAATTTGAGTGAGATCTGACGACTAGTATTTGAGTTATCTCTAATAATGCGTGGCTTCGACTACATTTATGATGTTCTCATTCACTCTTGCATCGGTAAGAATGAATGAGAACAAGTGTGAGCAAAATAAATTTCGGAGCCTATACAAAGCAAAAAAAAAACAAATAAATCTTTCCTCTTTCTAATATTAGTATAGATTATATTCTAATAAATAAAAATAAAACAATCTTACTGAGTTTGCATTTTTCCAGTAACATTTACCTACATAGATTAGTATTTTAATAACATACAAACAAATCATTTTGTTTCAATACTAACTACGAACGTCATTGGGATTTCCAAATCGAATACAAAAGAAAAAAATCTAAGAAATTATTGAACCCGAAGCGATCAACGGAATCCTGTTACTAACCCACGAGCTACCGTTGTCTGATCGTCCGGCTGTCTTTCATCTGGGCCCTTTTTTTCTTGATGGGAAATCATCAAATGACTCCCCCCGCCCTGGGCGGAGCGTGATACTTCTTGTGCCCTTTGCGTTCCAGGGCGGCGGTGACTCTTTCAAACAAATTCCGCAACCCTAGCAGGAACTGACCCTATAGGGCCCCGTCTTCTTTGCTGACGGCTCTTTGAGGCGCGCGTGGAACACGATGCGCCGTCGACTCTTCATCTGGGCCCTAAGTCTGCTATTTTTATAAATCTGTCATTCCAACACGATCCCATTGTCATTTTGCTAAAAGTTCGTAATCTGCTAAAGTCATAATGGTCGATCATTGGTCGGTCAGTGGTCTAGTAATACTTTTTGATAACCGAGCTATTAAAAGCAATGACTGCACAATGACGATCTAATGGTAGGTCACTGATCAAAGGGACTGTCAAAATTTTAGCAGATTACTGCATAGATACGTCTGTGATTCATTTGTCATTATATGTGAGTTTCCATTCTATGGCATTTCTTTCAATGGAGTGTCAGTGGTTGACCATTGGAAAGTCATAATGACGCTTTTATATGAGAAGATTACCAAACTTGTAAATCAACCATTTTGTAGTCAATGAGAGACCATTCTAACACTATTGTAATAGCAGACTTGAGGCCACTTGAGACCTCGGTTGTATTTCTCGAACCTTAATAAGTACACAGTTGAAGCTTCCATAGAAGGAATTTTTATTGCCACGTACGCTATGGTGGGAAGTTTAGCTGTGGGGTGCCACTACTAAAAAGTAAAAAAAGCACAAAAAGTATAAAATAACTTTAATTTCGGAAGTCGGTGTTCAAAAAACGAAGACACAACTTTTTTTTAATTCATTATACTATCAGATTGTAATACTGTGCTATCAGTTTATTTTGTTTTTTTTTTTTTGTTTACTAATGTTTGTTTATATGTTTGTCTTGTGCGAGTCCCAAATAAACATTTTTCATTCTTTCTTGAATGACTGATAAAAGTATAAAATTAGAGTGATTTTATACTTTTTGTTTTTTTCTTTTGTTTAGAAGTCGGTTTTATTTTTTCTTTTTGCCTTTGTTAATAGTTTATATTTAGATCAGTTGGCTTACGCATTATTTTTTAAACAACAGTCCAATAATAATACATAAATACCTAGTATTATTATGTGCATTGATAAACGTTCCATTAAGTTCAAGGGTTCGTTCTTAATCTTTACTAAAAGAATCTGTATTCTTCAATTGATCATTTCTGTTTTAATTGTACACAAGTAAAAGTCAAAATCAAAGATAAAACGTTTATATTTCAATTAGGACATTTAACGGTACTTTTGAACGTCATCATTTACAGTTAAAGTGACTCTAGCGTCCATTCGCAAAGGTAGATTCTTATGGAGAAGAAATTCCATAGTTACTCTTTTCAAATAAATGTTTTACAATATTTAGTATACAAAAAAGATATGTCTATACTAATATTATAAAGAGGAAAGATTTGTATTTTTCTATGTAACGAATAAACTCAAAAACTACTGGACCGATTTCAAAAATTCTTTCACTATTAGAAAGCTACATTCATCCTGAGTAACATAGGCTATATTTTATCCCCATATTTCCACGGGAACGGGAACTACGCGGTGAAACCCCGCGGTTTTATTCGCGTAGTTCCCGTTCCTCTCATTATATTAAATACTAGCTTCTGCCCGCAACTTCGTCCGCGTGGAATAGTTACTTTACCCCCGATTTTGAAACTCTCAGCCCGATCGCTTTAAAATTGACAAAGTTTCACACAAAGTTTCATCCTCTATTTTATCCCCTTGGCGATAGAATTAATCAAAATCCTTTCTTAGCGGATGCCTACGTCATAACATCTACCTGCATGACAAATTTCAGCCCGATCCGTTCAGTGGTTTGGGCTGTGCGTTGATAGATCACTATGTCAGTCAGTCACTTTTGAGTTATATATATAGCAGCACCCCGCGGTATTTAATATAATGTGAGGACGATGCACCAAGAGTATACTAGTTATGGAACCAAGTATTACTAGAAGAGGTAAACGTATTCATTTTCTAAATTTGTAGTAAGGCCGAAGGGTAATCAACGGAACCCTATTAGTAAGCCTCCGCTGTCCATCCGTCCGTCTGTGTGTCAGCGGGCTGTATCTCTGGACCGTAATAATTAGCTAGTTGAAATTTTCACAGAGTGCGTATTTCTATTGCTGCTATAACAACAAATAATAAAAAATTAAAATAATTGAAAATGAAAGGGAAATAACACGTAACACGTTTATTTATTTATTCAGTTCAGTTACTCTTTGCACTAACAGTTATACAAGAATCTCTATATACAAGAATCGTGTTTTTTTTTCAATTAATGGCACGGATCCCTTCATATGAGAACCGAATCGCATTTGGCATTTATTTTTCATTTTTTCAGCGCCCCGAGGTTTCACCCGCGTAGTTCGCGTTCCCGTGGAAATATGGGGATATAATATAGCCTATGTTCAGCGGAGATAGTGTAGCATTCCAATAGTGAAAGAATTTTTCAAATCGTTCTAGGAGTTTCGGAGCCTATTCAATGCAAACAAACAAAAAAACAATCATATCTTTCCTCTTTATAATATACTGTAGAAGTGTAGATATTAGTGTAGATAAAATCTATTTGTACCATCCCAAAGATTTGCATTAAATTAAAAGTTACAAAACAAATATGTAAAATAAAAATCCCGCGATTTCTAATAACATTGAATGATTTATTAAAGTTCAAGTCATTGACTTTGAACATCTCAATAACAGTATTGGCGTACCCAAGTCGACAAAAAAAAAAAAATCACGACTCTTTATGCATTTTTGATTGGTTTTGAGTGATTATTTAAAAAAAAAAAAACTTTTTATCAATAAATAAAACTGACTTCCAAATAAAAACACTACAAAGTTTTATTTCGTTGTGTTTTTATTTGGAAGTCGGTTGTACTGTTTTGTAAAAAAATTGGCATATTTTTCCGCTTTTTAGTGGTGACGCTCTTAAGAAGTGGAAAAATATATGAGTGGTACGCTATTTGCCATTAAGTAGTTACTTTGTGTGCCTTCCAAGTCCAGACCAGCTCATGAGTAAATCTCACTATACTAGATTTTATTGATTTAAAGTTGAAGAGGTCACTAGTTTATCTTTTAATTTCAACGTCCAATGCAAATACTATATAGTTATAACTTAAGCAACGCAAGATAATACACAATAAATTTATGCTCGAATAGATAACCCTGAGAACATAGGCATTAGCATAATCAGCCTTTTAACGTTCTCACTGCTGGGACACAGGCCTCCTCTCTAGGAGAGGGAATGGCTGAACACCGACTTCCGAAAATAAGTTATTTTGTACCTTTTGTTTTTTTTTTGTTTTGTATTAAAAAGTTCTTTTATTTTTCACTTTTTAGTGGTACTTACAGTACTTACACCCCTTCCCTCCCCACCTAAACGTGCCAATCACATTGGTGTAAACAATAAACAAACATGCGATGTCAGCAATCCCGAAAGATTTTCTATCATTTAGTGAACAGTTCCGTTTCCTATCTCTATTCTTCTTCAGATCTTCAACAAACTAGAAAAGGACTACCTTGAAATACTAAGATGCTCTTCCAAACCATCGTACACAATTTTATTTTTTCATTTTACATCGACAAGATCGAATGAGAACATCATCAATGTAGTCGAAGCCACGTATTATTAGGAATAACTGAAATACTAATTGTCAGATCTCAATCAAATTTAAATGGGACCACACGACAAGGACGAGCTTTCAAATACAAAAATCCTCAAAATCGGTACACCCAGTACAAAGTATACAGTCGCATTGAGAACCTCCTCCTTTTTGGAAATCGGTTGAGACGAATGTTGTCATGGTCTTTGAGGTCAGGGGTAAGTACACAGAAGTGGGTACCTTCAGTGAGGATAAACGGTATAACCCTTGAGAGGGTAGACCGATACAAATATCTAAATCAAAATCAAAATCAAAAGTAGTACTTATTCTAACTAGGCTGAGAGCCAGCACTTTTTGAACGTGAAATTTTACATAAAGACAGTCCCCCAAAACGCCCACCCGTCACCACTTCCTAGTGTTTTAGCTGGGAAGAAGAAGTGGCGCAACAAACTCCCCAGTTGGGTACGGGTCCATCTGGGTCACTTATTAGCCACTGATCTTAAAGACGATGAGGATATGGATAGGGAGCGGAGGGCGCTGTGTGTGAGTGCTAATATGATTGCCTGCAGATTCAGGCGTGCCTCTAGAGAGGTCAAGCGCATTATACAGTATGTTAACTAACAGAGGGCGTTCCCGTTAAACCGCAATAGTATAACATCCATACATGATTAAAAAAAAAATATTACCATTCGAAAACAAAATGTTATTAATAATTTTTTTTATATTAAAATATTCATTAAAAATGTTAAATTGATACGTTAAAGAAATGCTCTGTACACGCGTACGGTTTGGACTTTATTACTACGAGTAGTATTCCGGATTATTTTATGCTTATTTTTCTATGCTGATATTTTTATTTTAATCTAATAAACTGAGAGAGGGCGTTCCCATATACTCGTTAATCTATATCAATAGATTAACGAGTATATGGGAACGCCCTCTGTTATTTAACATACTTACTGTATTTAGTGCGTACTACACGTCTTTGTACACGTGCAGTCTGTGGGTTAATTATACTCAAAAATCATAATGCGCCCTTCGCGTCCAATACAATAATGCATTCAGGGTATTGATAGGGTTTGGCACGCCGTCCGATAGCAACCAGGCCCGAGTCGACTGCGCGTCGTGTTCCACGCGCGCCTCAAAGAGGTGTCAGCAAAGAAGATGGGGCCCCATAGGGTCAGTGCCTGCTAGGGTTGCGGAATTTGTTCGAAAGAGTTACCGCGGCCCTGGAACGCATAGGGCACAAGAAGGATCACGGGTGGGTTTTAGTCAGTAAGAGTCTGACACTCTCTTCCGTTCCGCCCAGAGCGGGAGAAGTCATTTGATGATTTCCCATCCAAAAAAAAAGGGTGTTGATGAGTTGCCTCGATACTACAGCGCATCAGGAATGTTTGCTGAAGCCCACGTGGTCTTTTTCTACACGGTGATGTGGAAGCGGTCATCCGCATCCTTGGTCCGTAGGGTGCGGGCAGCGCCAACAGCATCCTATTTATGATAGCTAGCTAGGTTGATTGTGAGTTTGTGAACCACTACTGCAGGGTTTTGGCTGGGCCTGTCTCCTGGCAGCAGTGACGTCATAATCTGTGTCTGTCATTTTGTTTTGTCCTTGTGCTTTAATAACATAGTTTTTGAGTACATTGTTGCTAACACTATAAGTCATGTTGCTCGAATTAAATGATTAAAGAAATTAAATAGCACAAAAAAAGTATAAAACAACTTTAGTTTCGGATAAGTCGGGCTCAAAAAACGAAGAAACAATAAAAAAAACACCGACTTTCGGAATTAAAGTTGTTTTATACTTTTTTTGTGCTATTTAATTTCTTTAATCATTTAATTCGAGCAACATGACTTATAGTGTTAGCAACAATTTTTATTGCTTTAGATTAGTTATTTATTGTTTTTTTTCCATTTTTTAGTTTCCGACTTCTAAATAAAAAAGTAATAAGTTCAACATAATAAGTTCAATTATACTCTTGATTTAGAAGTCGGTGGTATTTTACATGGAGCAACTGCATACCTGACCTCCATAAACCGGTAACTGACTAACACCCTGTAATAACACTGTTTTTTATTTTAATTTTGCAGGTGAAAGATGCATAAAAGATGGCGTGGCCGGTGTTTGCAGAAATATTAACAGATGCCAGTCCGCCATTAATGATATAAAAAATAGGAGAAACCCGCAGGTAGATATTTAAATACCAAATACAAGTTTATACAACAGGAAAATTCAGTATTCTTAAGTACGGTTTAATGGTTGCCAGCGCGAACTGCAGATGTTATTCGATGTACAAGAATTACTATTTGCATACGCATAATCAGTCTTTTAACGTTCCCACTGCTGGGACACAGGCCTCCTCTCTAGGAGAGGGAATGGGCCGTAATCCAGCACGCGGGCCCAGTGCGGGTTGCTGAATGTCACATGTCTTCGAATTTTCGGTTCTAGGACATGGCGGTTTCATCACGATGTTTTCCTTCACCGTTTTGAGAGCAGTGGTGATGAAAATAATTACACAAAGTAATGCGCCCGGCTGGGTTTAAACCCGCGACCTAGAATTAGTAAGTCGGGGCCCCACTCGGCCACCATTGCTCTCGTCATTTGTACGTAAACAAATTAAAAATGAATATGTACTAGTAGCGCTGGATACTGGGTACTAGTACTTACTAGTTTCCAGCACTTACCGCTATTTGTACCTCCCAGTATTGGGTACAAGCTTCCAGCGGACGGCTAGACCGATTCACGTAGACTCTCAGTCAATCTCTTTGCCACTACTGCATCATATGATTTTCTCTTTCCTCAGATATGTTCCTTCGATAACAAGGATCCCATAGTGTGCTGCTTAGACGCCAGTTCAGCTCCAGTGGCTACCACCACCAGACGGTAGGTCCAGTTTTATCATCATCTACCTTTATCCAACCAAGGTCTTTTTTATTTTAGTTGGGTTTACTCTTGACCTTAGTCTAGGTCGCAGGTGACAAAGTCGTCGCCTCCTTCTGTGAAGCAGTAATGCTAGCGAAGGAGGAGGCGGAACGCGTGCGAGAGAGGGAAACCTCACGCTCCAGTCGCCGCAACAGAAGAAGACGCACCGGGCGTTGGGAGTCGTAGGGCATTCCCGGCCACCGTATTCACGGGCCGAACTGATGGCGAGCGATGGGTGGCTCGCCGTCCGATAGCAACCAGGCCAGGCGCGGCGCGTCGTTTTCCACGCGCGCCTCAAAGAGCCGTCAGCAAATAAGACGGGGCCCCATAGGGTCAATGCCTGCTAGGGTTGCGGAATTAGTTCGAAAGAGTCACCGCGGCCCTGGAACGCAAAGGGCACAAGAAGGATCACGGGTGGGTTTTAGTCAGTAAGAGTCTGACACTCCCTTCCGCTCCGCCCAGAGCGGGAGAAGTCATTTGATGATTACCCAACCAGAAAAAAAAAGAGGTGACAAAGTCTACGAATGGAATGAGCTTACCCAGAAGAAGCCTGTTCACTCTAACTTTGAAGAGATTAGGGTTGAATTTCTTCGGAAATTCAGACCAGAGGCGGCATATGGCGTGGGTGGTGTGGGCCACCGCCCACGGCCTCTCGGCGCAAAGGTCGTCGCGCCTTACAGCCGAACATAAATTTGAAAAAGTATGGAAAATCTAAAATTACACGAGTTCAGTAAAACCAAAAGTAGAAATTTTCTGTTCATTTAATTATTATTTTTTTATAAATATTCCAAAGAATGAGGTTTGTTTCTTAATGAACAAAAAACTGTTTAAATTTACCGTGGGAATATGGGGATAAAATATAGCCTATGTTACTCAGGGTGAATGTAGCTTTCTAAAGGTGAAAAAATTTTTGAAATCGATTCGGTCGGTCGAGCAGTTTTTGTGTTTATTCGTTACATATACACATTTACAAAAATATAACCCCCCCCCCAAACATTGTTTGTAACTTCTTCTTCTTCTAAATATATAACTCAAAAGTGACTGACTGACTGACATAGTGATCTATCAACGCACAGCCCAAACCACTGAACGGATCGGGCTGAAATTTGGCATGCAGGTAGATGTTATGACGTAGGCATCCGCTAAGAAAGGATTTTGATTAATTCTACCCCCAAGGGGATAAAATAAGGGATGAAAGTTTGCATGAAATTTGTCAATTTTAAACCAATCGGGCTGAGAGTTTCAAAGTCGGAGGTAGAGTAACTATTCCACGCGGACGAAGTCGCGGGCAGAAGCTAGTTATTTATAAATCTTTATAATTATTTCAGGCCATCAGTGAGCAGTACTACAGAGTACATACCTCCAGTGTACGATTACGAAAGTGTCATTCCAAATGATGGTCAGTGTGAGCCAATACCAGAGGCGTTGACTGCCAAGAAGACTGGACGGAAGGCTTTAGACAGTAAGTGAAAATACCGAGTGTTACCTTACCTCCAGTGGCGTAGCTAGCTGGGGTTGGCTCGCCATGGTTGTCACCCGTTTTGGAACAAAGATAAAATATCCGGACTTGGTCACCCATGCTATCAACGCCACTGGGCCCCAAGTCTGCTATTTTTATTTTGTCATTCCAACACGATCCCATTCGATCGATCATTGGTCGGTCAATGGTCTCGTTATACTTTTTGATAACCGAGATATTAAAAGCAATGACTGCACAACGACGTTCTAATGATAGGTCACTGATCAAAGGAACTGTCAAAATTTTAGTAGATCACGTCTATCATTCATTTGTCATTATGTACGCGATTACCATTCTATGCCATTTCTTTAAATGGAGTGTCAGTGGTTGACCATTGGAAAGTCATAATGACGCTTTTATATTAGTAGATTACCAAACTTGTCAAAATCAACCATTATGAAATCAATGATAGACCATTCTGACACAATTGTAATAGCAGACTTGGGGCCCTGTTCTTTCGTCATACATTGACTTTGAAATTTAAAAGGTGTATTTAGCTGATCTGAGAACATAATTTATTTCATTGATTAAATTAGAATTCATCTACATAATGACAAAATAATATATATGTAGGTACGTATATTGAAAGTCAGCCCCAACAATGATTAATACAATAAGATCAAACTCGGTCTGTCGGGTAAACCCAAAAAAAAAACTTACCTACGTAAGTCAGAATCGCTAGAATTGTAAAACAATGAAATCATTCTGTAAACGTCATCCAGACAGCGGTGGCTTTCGTTAAAAACCAGCACTATAACTAGTCCTAGAATTATGCTGAGCAATGGTCGTTTGAAATATGAAGGGTCCACTGCAATAGTGATAAATGTCCTTGTTACCTCGTTTTGAGATAATTGCGTTATTAAATGTATTCATTGGTAAAAAAATGGTACTGTGGCTTTATGCCTAACAAGTAGATGGTAAACGTACCATCTTTGAACATAGAATTGAAACATGTATCAACATTCTTCTTCTTTTCTCCAGAATGTATCGAGTACCAAGAGAAGTTCGTGTATCCGTGTGAGAGGGGAGTGGCGCTGACAGGAGACTTGAGCAGGAGTAACCGTTGTCACCACAACGCTGATGAGCTAATCATTGGAGGAACTGACGCTGCGCAGTTTGAGTTCCCTCATATGGTAAGAGATGCAGGCTTTCTTACTTTCTTCAAGATCCTAAGCAGGGCCCCAAGTCTGCTATATTTATAAACTAGCTGCTGCCCGCAACTTCGTCCCCGTTGAATTCCCGATTTTAAAACATTCTTTATCGCTGCTCCGCTCCTATTGGCTTAAGCGTGATGATATATAGCCTAAAGCCTTCCTCGATAAATGGTCTATTCAACCCAAAAAGAATTTTTCAATTCGAACCAGTAGTTCCTGAGATTAGCGCGTTCAAACAAACAAACAAACAAACAAACAAACAAACAAACACTTCAGCTTTATAATATTAGTATAGATGTGTCATTCCAACACTATCCCATTGTAATTTTGCGAAAAGTTCGTACCTAATCTGCTAAATTCATAATGGTCGATCATTGGTCGGTCAATGGTCTCGTAATGCTTTTTGAAAACCGAGCTATTAAAAGCAATGACTGCACAATGACGTTTTAATGGTTGGTCACTGATCAAAGGAACTGTCAAAATTTTAGCAGATTACCGCATGCGTCTGTCATTCATTTGTCGTTATGTACGAGATTACCATTCTATGCCATTTCTTTCAATGGAGTGTCAGTGGTTGACCATTGGAAAGTCATAGTGACGCTTTTATAGTAGTAGATTACAAAACTTGTAAAAATCAACCATTATAAAATCAATGATAGACCATTCTGACACTATTGTAATAGCAGACTTGAGGCCCAGATGCCTTGAGTTTGGTTTCCAGTGTAACTACACGCAGCTGCTACATGTTACAAGTAACACCTGCCTATCTGACCTGAACCAACCATTAACTGGGTAACACGGTACTTGGCAAAACTGGAGTCAATTTTCTAGCTTCTAACAATCCGTGACGACTGCCAAAGATCTACAAATGACAGCCGGGACCAACGGCTTAACATGCTTTTCGAGGAAGGAGGAATCTCGTTATGTTATGGATAGACATCATGCACGAACTGACCGTTGCAAGCATACCTTAGCCTTTTTTTTCTGGATGGGAAATCAACAAATTACTTCTCCTGCTCTGGGCGGAGTGGAAGGGTCAGACTCTTACTGACTAAAACCCACTCGTGATCCTTCTGGTGTCCTTTGCATTCCAGAGCCGCGGTGACTCTTTCGAACAAATTCCGCTACCCTAGTACTCCTAGTAGACACTGACCCTATGGGGCCCCGTCTTCTTTTCTGACAGCTCTTTGAGGCATGCGTGGAAAACAACGCGCCGTCAAACCGGGCCTGGTTGCTATCGGACGACAAGCCACCTATAGCTCGCCGTCCGCAGGCCCGTGCCTACGGTGGCCGGGAATCACCCTGCGTTTCCCGACGCCCGTGGCGTCTTCTTCCGTTGCAGCAGCTGGAGCGTGAAGTTTCCCTCTCCCGCACGGGGTCCGTCTCCTCCTCCACTAGCATTACTGCTTCGCAGAAGGAGGTGACCGCTTCCCATACCTTCTCGCTCCGGACCATGGATTGAAACAAGGCGCGCAAGAGGTCGCCGTCGCCGATCGCCTCGACGAAGACACGGCGTTGCAGCAGGGCAGACCTCTACCGAGCATACCTTGAAGTTGTACTCAAGCATCCAAGTTTTAATGGCCTGGAATGTGGGGTAAGGCAGGGTGGTTTGACCTCCCCAGCGCTGTTCAGCTTGTATGTCGATCAGTTGATCGGGGAACTCAGCAGTACAGGGGTTGGATGTTCGGTAGATGGTAAAATTATAAATAGCATATCTTACGCGGACGACATGGTGCTGCTGAGTCCCTCGATTGAGGCACTCAGACGATTGCTTGAGGTTTGTGAGAGATACGCGTCGACGCACGGTCTCCTGTACAACGTGAAGAAGAGTGTGTTCATGGTTTTTGGGGTTACTGCAAAGGGTCACAGGGCAGTACCGCCGGTGTACCTATATGGTGTTCCACTAAACAGAGTGCCTTGTTTTAAATACCTTGGACACATACTAGTCGAGGATCTTAATGATGATCAGGACATAGAACGGGAACGGAGGGCGTTGTCGGTCCGATGCAATATGTTGGCCCGTAGGTTTGCAAGATGTACAAGACCGGTCAAGATCACCCTTTTCAAGGCTTATTGTCAGTCATTTTATACATGCAACCTGTGGGTCAAGCATACGCAGAGGGCCTACAACGCTCTTCGTGTCCAGTACAACAACGCCTTCCGGATGTTGTTGGGGCTACCGCGATTCTGTAGCGCGTCAGCCATGTTTGCTGAATCTACTACCGATAGTTTTTCAGCAATCATGAGGAAAAGAACGGCATCATTGTTATGCAGGATTCGTGGGAGTGCCAATGGCATCCTGAAGGTGATTGGGGATAGGCTGGATGGAGTCTTCCTGGAGTATTGGACCCGAATGCATAGCTACGGGTCTGATACTGCAGGAAAATACATGAATTAAATAATTGTAGGTGTTATTTTGTTAGTTTCATTGTTAATTAAGAGTAAGTACTAACATAGTTACGTAAGTTGTATCACTAACAAACTATGGAGCAAGTTTCCGAAATAAACGTTTATTATTATTATTATTATTATTAATTGGCTTTATTATCATATTTCCAGGTCATGGTCGGTTATGGAGAGAGGCTAGAAGACGTTCAGTACCAATGCGGTGGTGCCATTATCAGTGAGAGGTACATTCTTACAGCTGGACACTGCATCGCGAGCAGGGACCTGTGAGTATACCTTCTTCTGATTCGAAGCGTTTAACATCCATCTGTTCAGAAGTGGTTGCCTTGTGGTAATGGCCACGAGTTATGGACCGACCTTTATACAGATTTACATAAACTTTTATAGAGTTTTTTTTTTTTTTTAGTGGGGTCAAAGTTAATGTGCAGAACAGCAGATAAAATTCTTTATCCTGTGGGCCCACTATTACGAGCGGTTTGCTCGTATAAAGCCGTAGTAGTAGTAGTAGTAGGCTTTTAGAGGCAGTTTTCGTTACGCAGCTACCAAATTAATGCTGGAAAAATATCCAGCCCCCCATAAAATATAGTAAAACTTGCTCGACTTTCAAATTAAAATGAGCTGAGGCCGTTTTGGCATTAATAATTCGGTTTGTTTAATTATAAGGTGTTTTTTTTTTAAATATAATGCCAATAAACACATTTTTCTTTCTTTTTTGTATCTCACTGAAGTGCTTCTCTCTCTCTCATCTTGAACCCGATTCTTTAGGTCTAAACTCGTCTCGCCAACTCATGTTTGGTTTACCTTATCGCCGATTCCTGTTGTTTAGGACCACGTTTGAGCTCCATAGCTGAGAGTGGGGTCATATCCATGAGCAGACGCTTTATTGTGTGTAAATATGCTTCATCACATATTAAAATCATTAATACACACACCCGATGGGGTTATCAACCCGAAACTGCTTCAACAAATAACTCCCAATAACATTGTCAGCTATCAATACTATGATGATACTGTTGCGCGCCACAATTAAGCAAGGAAGATAGTTGCATTCGATACCACTAGTGCCATCTAGTATCGAGTAGCAGAACTAATAAAGCCAGGAATCTTCGAGATTTTTCTATGCTAGAACATTCTAGAATTCTCGGACCCTAGTCAGCCGCGACCGATATGTACGCGAACTTTCTGGAACTTTCTACAAGGTTCTGGAACTATCCGGCGCCCTATATAAGGCCGGCACATGTACATACCGACCGAGTCAGTACTGAACTTAAACTACTACTAAAACTCACTAATTATGAAACGCAATCGCACTACTAAAGTGCAATTATGTTTCATAATTAGTGAGTTTAAAGTGTATATTAGTGTTGTGTAATTAAAGTGTCATTTTTGGTTATTTAATCGGCTGATTTTATTGTAACGAACCCGAAGCTCGTAACAATACTTTTTATTCATCCGGCGTGTGCTTTTCACTCATTAAAAAAAAACGTTTTGTTTTTTTCCAGCGGCCCTATAACATACATTGCTGTAGGAGTATTACAGCGAACAGATTCTGCAGACAGATCCAAAGTCTACAAAGTGAAGAACATCATCAAGCATCCAGAATTCAAGCCTCCTTCCAAATATAACGACATCGCCCTAGTTGAGACTGAAACTACGTAAGTACAACTCACACACGAAGTATTTATCTATGTCTATACTAATATTATAAAGAGGAAAGATTTTTGTATGTAAGGAATAAACTCAAAAACTACTACACCGATTTCAAAAATTCTTTCACGATTAGAAAGCTACATTCACCCTGAGTAACTCAATACTCAAAGCATTTATTTCAATTAAACCCTTTACAGGCACTTTTGAATTGTCAAGTCGAAAGAGGTGAAGCTATCTGCACGTTCCAAAGCGTAGATCTCTATGGAGAACAACGTGCAAGAAACTCCACGGACACTCTTTTAAATCATGTTCTGTATTACATAACCTTGGTTACATCCTTGGTCGCTTCTATATGTGAGGACATTAATGCAAATAAAAAAGGAAACTATAAAACAATTCAAAGTATAAAGATTAAAACAAGTCAGTGGCAGTTAGGAGGTGACCAGTTTCAACCGACGGCGCCCGTTCACGAACATGACGCGTGTATTGGCACCATTTAGCTCAACCATTTTGAAGGGAACCGAATGATCCAACACACGCGCCACCATCAGCGAGACATTTGAGCGAGCATGACATGCTCTCAAATGCCATTTTAGTTCAAGTCACAAAGTAAACTATAAGGTATCACATATAAATGGCTCCATGGTACTCACATTTACAATATTTGAAAGTAAAATGCTTCTACATCATACAAAACTATGGTTTACAAAAACCAAGCAACTACAAGTTAAAAAAAAAGAGAAATTACTTATTACCAAACTAATATTACAAAAAAAGAATAAATAAACGAGACAAAAAAAAGGGCGAGCATCTCTTCCAAATATAAAATCCTAACTTGTTTATCCAAGTGGTTGAGGCTGTGGAGCAGGACCGGCAATATGTTTGACTAGCTGCTGCCCGCGACTTCATCCCCGTGGAATCCCCGATTTTAAAACATTCTTTATCGCTGCTCCGCTCCTATTGGCTTAAGCGTGATGATATATAGCCTAAAGCCTTTCTCGATAAATGGTCTATTCAACCCAAAAAGATTTTTTCAATTCGAACCAGTAGTTCCTGAGATTAGCGCGTTCAAACAAACAAACAAACTCTTCAGCTTTATAATATTAGTATAGATTAGATTTTAAGTCACCGCTCATGGAGGCTATGATTTGCTAAATACTTATAATTTAAATATTTTAGGATCGCACTGGACCAGTTCATCGTACCAGCGTGTCTTCCCACTGGAGATCCAGCGGAAGGATCAGACGAGAAGGTGCAAGCCACTGGGTGGGGTCTCACCAGATATAGCGGAGGTGTTTCCAATACTTTGCAAAAGGTGAGAAATGCCATTTACTTTTATAAAGATAAAGAGTAATTAATGTTCTTCTTGCTCTGTCTTTTATTTTTCCTTTTTGAGTCTTGGAAAGCATTTAAATGTGTTGAGCTGGTCTTTGACATTCGTAACGTTTTACAGTTAAAAAGTAACTAGAAAATGTGACAACAGTTTTGCCAAGGTGCATCAAAATCAAAGTATTTATTAGTGTGTTTTTTGGTGATACAATAGGTCTTATAATTAGGATAATTATGGTAACTCAAAGAACTACCCATTAGGGCATACACTATTAGCAATATAAGAATATAAAATCAATATTTCATACAAATTAACATAAATTTCAATAGGTACTTCGAATACAATCTATTTTTATAATAACCATTTTGAATACAATTAAAAAGTCAGGTTTTTGAATTGTCAAGCATACATACATAATTATCATTTAGTTTACTATATTTTGTCAAAAAGGAATTCGTCAATGGTATAATAGCATTTTTCAGTGAATAAGTTATTCAATCTCCGTTTAAATTGTGTCAAGTTAAGATCTTTAATATCATTTGGTATTTTGTTGAATATCTTCGGGGCCATACAGAGAATGCTTTTGTGCATAAGGGCGGTCTTTGAGGGTCTTAGACATAATTCATGACGATATTCTTGTCTTGTCGATCTATATCGCTGCTCTGAAGCTTTCTTAAACAGTTCGCTATTTTTCTTGACAAACAATGCTGTCTCGTAAATGTAAATACACGGTAATGTTAGTATTTTAAGTTATTTGAAATGCTGTTTGCAAGTTTCTGTTGATTTTAGACTGCATATTGATCTAATGCACCTCTTCAGTGCTTTAAAAATGTTCTCTTTTTCGCAGAAATTTACCCAAAAAATTACTCCGTAACGTAATATGGAATCTACATACCCATAATACGCGGCTACAACAGCTGCCTGATTAACTATTTTCTTAAGTTCATATAAAGCAAAGGCGAACCTACTTAATTTTTTTATAATAAATTGATGCATGTTGTTTCCAAGTCAGTTTTGAATCAATCAGCATCGTGTTAGTAATTAGATTTAGGAGGTTAGAGTAGGTTTGTGTAAAAAAAACAATCGTCTTCTAAACAAAAACTATAAAATAACTTTAAATGATAATGATAAATGAGAAACCTTTCTCTGATAAAACTTTTTGTTTTTTTTTTGTTCAGAAGTCGGTTGTATTTTTCGTAAAAAGTGTTTTTTTGTTTTTCATTTTTTAGTGGTACACCCCGCCCCCCAGCTAAACATACCCATCACAGCGTACGTGGTATAAACTGGTGTAAACAATAAACAAACATGCGATTTCAGCTATCCCGGAAGATTTGCTATCATTTACTGAACAGTTCCGTTTCCTATCTCTGTTCTTCATCAGATCTTCACCAAACTAGAAAGGGATCACGTTAAAATACTAAGATGCTCTTCCAAACCATTGTATACAATTTTATTGTTTCATTTTACATCGACAATAGTGAATATGAACATCATCAATGTAGTCGAAGCCACGCATTATTAGGGATAACTCAAATACTAGTCGTCAGATCTCAATCAAATTTAAATGGGACCACACGACAAGCACCAGCTGTCGAATATAAACAGAATAATCAAAATCGGTACACCCAGTACAAAGTTATACAGTCGAATTGAGAACCTTCTCCTTTTTTAGAAGTCGGTTGAAAACTATACGAGTATACGGTTACACTAGAAGCCGAACCCTACATATTTTAGAAAATGCTGGAATTATTGATTGATTTTCATTGGATGATTTTCGACTTTTACACAATCGAATGCGCTCGCAAAACTTACCAGAGATTATTATCAGCGCTAAATCATCATCTACCTATCCTTTTCCTAACTATATTGGGGTCAGCTTATAATCAAACCGGATTCAGCTTAATACCAGTATTTTACGTGGAGCGCCTGCCTACCAGACCTCCACAACCCATTAACTGGCTAACACGGTACTTCTTGGCAAGACTGGTGTCAGATTTTCTTGCTTCTTCATCTGACAATCCGTAACGACAGCTAAAGATCTCCAAATGACAGCCGGGTCCAACGGCTTAACGTGCTTTCCGAGCCACGGAAGAGTCTTGGTATGTTAAGGCGATACCCCGACCAAAACCTTGCGATAGTGCGTTTTTCTTCGCTATTCAGAGACTATTAACTCATTAGTTATGAGAAATAATCTACATGTAAAAGCACATTATTAATGTTCGATGTCTTATCATCATATTCCACCACGTTCTAATTTGTTTTTATGTGTTATAAATAAATTAACAATCTACTTTTAAAAATGACTAAAATTGATTGTTGATTTTATGCATCTGTTGCTAAATGCAACGCTCTAATCATTTGAGGATTACACTAATGGATAGATAATTTAAAAATCTATATTATACACGTTTTATTTCATTTCAAAAGATCGCTTATCTTTTTAAATCGAAATAAATCCAAAAATTGTGTGAATTCTATGATAAAAGGGCGTGCGCAGGATGCGGGCGGGAAAGAGGGAACGAATGCTCAAGGTTATTTGGTCAGGGAAACGCCTTATGATGGTCCCCCATCCACGGACCGAGCTTGAAGCCGTACATCTGTTATTAGGTATTTACCCATGCTCTCCTCCCTTAGATTACCATAACCATAATCAGCCTTTTAACGTTCCCACTGCTGGGACACAGGCCTCCTCTCTAGGAGAGGGAATGGGCCGTAATCCAGCACGCGGGCCCAGTGCGGGTTGCTGAATGTCACATGTCTTCGAATTTTTGGTTCTAGGACATACCGGTTTCCTCACGATGTTTTCCTTCACCGTTTTGAGAGCAGTGGTGATGCAATTAATTACACAAAGTAATGCGCCTGGCTGGGTTTGAACCCGCGACATACAATTCGTAAGTCGGGGCCGTTACCACTTGGCCACCACTGCTCACACTAGATTATCAGCTCTAAATAATCATTCGAATTCCAGTTCCTCTATTATTTCCCTTTACAGGTGGTGCTGCATAAGTTCTCGACGTCGGAATGTATGCAGAAGTACATGCCAGTTCGTCTGATGAAGCAAGGGTTCAATGCTCAGTCTCAGACCTGCTATGGAGATAAGGAGGTGTCAAAGGATACCTGTCAGGTATATACTTACAAATTTTTTTTTAATATATGTATATATTTAACTAGCTACCTCCTAACTAATTTTAGGAGGTGCATACCTGCAACCCACTAATATTCGCGGAAATTAAAACTAGATATATTGTTTTCATTTTCAAATTTAAACACTACAATGGTTGACACCAGATAAATCTATACTAATATTATAAAGCTGAAGAGTTTGTTTGTTTGTTTGTTTGAACGCGCTAATCTCAGGAACTACTGGTTCGAATTGAAAAAATATTTTTGGGTTAAATAGACCATTTATCGAGGAAGGCTTTAGGCTATATATCATCACGCTTAAGCCAATAGGAGCGGAGCAGCGATAAAGAATGTTTTAAAATCGGGGATTCCACGGGGACGAAGTCGCGGGCAGCAGCTAGTGTGCAATAAAGGGTAATTGGGTGACTGGTACTATGTCACTACAGTATGTAATAAAATATTTTGAGATAATATTTTTTTACGCATCAGAATTTGACAGTCTACAATCTCTCGAAGTCATTCCGAGAAATTATGAACCGATATAAACTGATGACATGTTGGAGAACAGAATTTATCGGATTTTCTGGCCTAGTTTCTGCACGTTCCCTATATGTTATGACCATCATCATTTAGAATATTTACTTTGGTATTGTTCGTCAAATCGTTGAGCTCCTTAAAGTTCTAAGTTTGAGCTACACGGTATCTGACAAATGCTTGCACTGTCTGGACAGGTCCACTCAAATCTGTGTGGCACTTTCCTCTAAAGGCCACCTCAGACACCAACCTACATGGTTCTCATATGATTTGACCAGTACAATTGTATGTACTTTAAAAGAGACTGACCTCTGAGTTTGTTTCGGTGTTTCTTAGTAGCTAGGAAACACCGGGTTCATCTAGTTTATAACGGCCAAAAAAGATTGACGTGTGTTTTTTACAACCTACTTACAAAATAAAAATCATTTATCAATATTGAAATTCTGATACTTATCATTTTTAACCGACTTCTAAAAAAGGAGGAGGTTCTCAATTCGGATGTTTGTATTTTTTTTATGTTTGTTCGCGCATAACTCCGTCGCTTGTCAACCGATTTGAAAAATTCTTTTTTTGTTGGAAAGGGTATACTTCCCAAATGGTCCCATAAAAATTTTATCGAAATCGACCAAGCGGTTTTCGAAAAATCTAAAAAAAAATATCTACATTGTCTACATTGACGGCCTCTTAGTTTACTCTGCAAAGGAGCAGTGCGTTTTATTTACACCAATGTGATTGGTTCGTTTAGGTGGGGGGAGGGGAGGGGATGTAGCTACCACTAAAAAGTGAAAAATAAAAAACTTTTTACAAAAAAATAAAACCGACTTTTACACAAAAAATCAAAAAAGTGCAAAATAACTATAATTTCGGAAGTCGGTGTTCAAACAACGAAAAAGCAACAACCAACACCGAGTTCCGAAATTAAAGTTATTTTGCACTTTTTTGATTTTTTGTGTAAAAGTCGGTTTTACTTTTTTGTAAAAAGTTTTTTATGTTACTTGCTATTCTACAATTCTACAATTTCTCGGAATGACTAGTTTTATACTAAACAGTAACTTATAATTTTATTATGGTGTACATAATAATGGGTATTATTCTATTCTATTCTATTCTATTCCTACTAAAATTCTCTTTCCCCATCTCCAGGGCGACAGCGGCGGTCCCATCCAGATTAAAAACAAGAAAATCAACTGCATGTACACCGTTGTTGGTGTCACCTCGTTTGGAAAAGCCTGCGGCTTCGTCGGAGAACCTGGGATTTATACCAAGGTCCTCAACTATGTGCCCTGGATCGAGAGCGTTGTTTGGCCAAACTAGTCGGAAACGGATCTGAGCCGACTAGTCGGGGCAGCCGACTAGTCGGGGAAGTAGACTAGTCGGGGAAGCCGACTATCTAGCAACACTTATCGTAGGCCGTTAATAAGCTAAAGAATAAAAAATAAATGAAATAAACTACACGTACTTACCTACATACATGTTTTCTTTTTAATAAAACAATTAGGTTTCAATAGTCAGATAGCTTTATGTTAAGAAATTAAAAATGGCGGTTTGCAAGATTCAGTGATGTAGTAGCATGGGTGACGTAGGACGGCTAATTTGGTGTTACCCTACAAATGTTATTATAAGTACCTATACCTACTCCATTCACAATAAGATTAGACATTGGATCAAAATTGTTTACAGTCCGTTGAACCGATATTTATTTCTATTCCGTAGGCATAAGGATGGCATTAAAAGCAAAAACGTGAATATAATATCAACTGAGTGTTTACTACAGCTGCCATGTGTCATGCCACCAACGCAATAGAAGTCAAAATCGGTTGAACGGACTGTAAAAAAGATGTATTTCAATGTGTAATCTTATCGTGAATGGGGTTTATATTAGCATAATTATAATTTACTTCTAGACAAGCGTGCTCCATCGTTGACCACATCATTGCTTACCATCAAGTAAGATAATGATCAAATGCGAACCTATCAATCTATACTAATATTATAAAGGTAACGTTTGTGAGTTTGTGACGTTGTAAGGGGTAATCTCTGGATCTACTGAACTGATTTTCAAAATTACTTCACCAATAGAAAGCTACGTTATTGTGGAGTGTCATAGGCTATTTAATACCCGTATTGCCACGGGAACGGGAACAACGCAGGTGAAACCGCGGGTGAACACTACTTGTAAACAAAAAACCTTTCTCAGAGTGACCCAATCGCCGTCTTCGGGATTATTTGGCGTGAGATGAAGTTCCTCGAGTTCCAACCGAGAATATTCGTTAAATAATGCGAGTACTCATGATACGATAATCTCCTTCGAAATCTAGTGATATCGCAGTTTTGGAGATTGCCAAATAGTTATTTTACTTTGCTTTTTATTGTACAGATAGGAAGATAATCATTAAACTTTCCTATGACAAAGCCTACTGCAGAAGCCAGTCAACCAGTCAAACGACGGACGTCGAAACTCCGTACACCGCCATCTATTAGTCATCAGTAAAACTACACAGAATTGCATGAGTAGAGTAAACTATACACTCAAATGTTTCCGGAGAGCATAACTAGATGGCGCTGTTCACAATTGTAACACGAGTGGGACTAGCTTGAGCACCAAGGGCTCACAAAAAACAAACAATTAAGACGCTGACAACCGCTATTGAGCTCTGATGTTTCGGTATTTTTAGCCACGCCCACTATTTCTCCGATATACTAGCGCCATTCTTAAAGAGCGGTATTACAGCAAACTACCAAGGAAGAAGCAAAGTGACGCGGTAAATAATAAATAACAATGATCCAATAGATGGCGCTCTTGTATATTTATAAATTGTTCTGTATGAAGAGCTAGAAACAAATTAGACAAGGCAATAAAAAATGTGTATTATAATATTTTTGTTTTTAATTATTTTAAGACACTTTATTTACACTTATTTAAAAACAATATAAATGACAACAAACTAATAATAATAAACATAAATGATAAAAAACAATTAAAATGCACATCCTACACAAAAGAGTGAACTTCGACGACAATCCATTGATGTGTTCTCCCTCCAAATCAATATGACTCAAATTACAACCCAAAGGCCCTTGCTCAGATTTTTTTTTTTGAAGAAAAAAAATGTGTTAGGCTTATAATAGGCATGTATCCACTGATAACAAATAGAATGGATTAAATGTTCTAAAATTTTATTTCTGTATTATATTTTATTTCAAGTTCAGGAAGGTCATCCGTGGATTGGACTGTCTCAGATAAATTTGATTCTTGATCAATAATAGGGTAGTTGACTAAAAAAATCTAATTAGTCAGTCAGATAGATTTCCAAAAAATATTGGACACGTATTTTTTCTTTTCTCACGTAAACAAAAAATGAAGCCGATACTGAGCGTTGAAAACTCGTGTGACGTCACTACTCGCTACAATTTTTACCGAGCCGTAACGTCACAAGCCCCCACTCCTGATCTTTGATGCTTTGTATCTTCGTCAGTTTTTATAGATTTGATAAAGGAAAAAATACGTGTCCAATATTTTTCTATAATCTAACTGACGGACTAAACATAATCATATATTTTTTACTCAGGAAACATCCCTATTCCTAAAACCTCGCATGATTTTGATTCCTTTGCTGATTCTTCAAACCTTCGATGAAAAAAAGTATGACTCACAATAACATAAAAAGTATAAGAACGATCAGCAGAAAGTTTCATATATCACCTAATTTTCTAATCTGCAAAAAAAAATAACACATTAAAACTTAAGCCTTAACTATTTTGTCTTATAAAAAACACCAAAGCTCACACAGTGATTTATTAAGTGTGGACAAGAAACAATGGTCAAAGCTACGAGTATTATCCTTTATGTCCAGTTCTAAGATAGTTATAGGTCTATGGAAATTCGATAGTTGATCGCTGGAATTTTTGTGAATTTATTTCTATGATCTTTGTAATGAAATTGTTATATAATTATATATATGTGTGAATAATGTGTGTGTGTGTTTGTGTGTGTAAAATCATAAGTATGTAGGTACTTACAAAACTTACTGGTGGAAAACAATTTCCGAAGTTTTACCTATTTCTGAACTGTTCGCGAAACGTCTCTTTTTACTGAAAAGAAAAATAATAATTATTCTAAAAATATAAAAAAATAAAATAAAAAAAAAAACAATAAAAATATGTATCCTAAAATTAAAATTCTTCACGTTTCGAACTCATCACTCGCTTATCCAAACCCATGCAAATACCACTAAGCCAAACGAACGATGAAATCTTTAATGAATTTACGCTTTCAATAATACAAAATAGCCTAGTACCTATTTGGTTATAATTTTTAATATTTATAAAACATAAAAATGTAGGTACTTACTTTACTACTTCCATGAGATGTTTTTGTTTGTTACTATAAAAGCGCTTTTTTGCTGGCCTCCGGCATTTTTGTTAGCAAATATTTTTACGACTTAGTAATATATTGTGTACACAATACATTACTAAGTTGTAAAAATTATCTTATATTCTATAACTACCTACCAATATCTTTACGTCCCAAAATTTTTACAACTTAATGTAGTTTTAGGAACAAAATAAAATATGAACATTGTAATATTATATTTGAAGTTGTCAAACAACAAAATATGAAATGAACGGTTAGCGGTGCAAAGCGACATACGTCCGTCTAGCAGCGCGCCTATGCGATCACTGTCCGCTGCCATACGTATGAAAGAGAAGCGCGACGGCGCGACGTTCGTAACTTATTACAAACCATAAAATAATTAATTTAAAAAAATAAGTTGAATAATCAAAAATAATAAAACAACCAAGTTCTGTATTTAAATATGATACGTAATTGGTATAAATTTTACCAAAGTACGTTGATAAGTAATGCAGATATTTTTGTTTGAAGATCATTTTAAGAGGTTAGTTTAGCATTTTTTTGTATCGAGAAAAGTTTTCAATATCGTGTTTTGAATACAACAGGGTTCTCAGAAATATATTCAAGCTTAACATATATTTTTTCCACCGTCATAAACTGAATAGATTTGGCTAAAAAATTGTTTGAAACAAGCCTATTTGGCTCTTGTCAGCGCCTTAAAAAAAATGGCCTGCCATGTCAAAAAGTGAACTAAAATATCAAAAAACTTTTTACAAAAAAACGAAAAAGCATTCAAAACACCAAGTTCCGATATAAAAGTTCCTATTTTTTTTTTTTTTGTGTAAGTAGAAGTTGGATCTATTTTTTTGTAAAAAGTTTTTTTTTTGTTTTTCACTTTTTGTGCTCCCCCCCACCTAAACGTACCAATCACATTGGTGTAAACAATAAAAAAACATGCGATTTCAGCAATTCCAAAAGATTTGCTATCATTTATTGAAGAGTTCAGTTTCCTATCTCTCTTCCAAACCCTCGTAAACAATTTTATTTTTTCATTTTACATCGACAAGAGGGAATGAGAACATCATCAATGTAGACTAACGGCCGAAACCAATAACCGATCTATTGCATACTGGGGATAGAAAAACAAATGAAACAACAGAAAACCTTTATAATTTTTCTGTTGTTTCATTTGTTTTTCTATCCCCAGTATGCGATAGATCGGTTATTGGTTTCGGCCGTAACCCACGAATTATTAGGGATAACTCAAATACTAGTCGTCAGACAAAGACTACTATAGGTGTGTCGTCAGATCTCAACCAAATTTAAATGGGACCACACGACAAGCACCAGCTTTTGGTAGAATCATCAAAATCGGTACACCCAGTACAAAGTTATGAGGTAACACACACAAAAAAAAATACAGTCGAATTGAAAACCTCCTCCTTTGGAAGTCAGTTGGAAACCATATGATAATAATCTTTTCATTGCAGTCGGGGATGGTTACTTTGAATAGTTCTCTGCATGATCGACTGCAATGAAAAGATTATTATCTACTTATCTTATTTTTAATTTTTTAGGCCACTTTTTGACTAAGCAGACGTTTTTTTTTTTAATTATTTGCTTTAAAAAAAATCGTCATTTCAACACGATCCTATTGTCATTTTGCGAAAAGTTCGTAATCTGCTAAATTCATAATGGTCGATCATTGGTCGGTATTATATCTAAGAAATTATACACAATTTTGCATGTCAATTATCTATTTACATTATGACAGACGTTGCCATGGGAAACTCAGTAAACCACAGACATGTCAGTCCTCCGCCGCGAATTCCAGTGCCACGGCTCCAGCTTGCAGCGTCTGGTCCACATGCCGTCGCACCACCCCTCCGTCTTCAGTTCGAATCTCGTAGTGGACTTGGCCAAGACGACGCAATACCTTGCCAAACTCCCACCTGGCATCTGGGTTTCGATATGAGCGTAGTTGTACCTTGTCTCCTGGAGAAAACATCTTAATGCTAGTTGTAATGGTGGGATGTATTACCTTTTCTTGTGGCTCTTCCTTGCGAAACATAACATGTAACTTTGTTCTTATTTCCCGACCAAACATCATTTCATATGGAGTCTGCCCAGCACTATTCGGTGTGCGTCTCAACTGGCTCATGATAGATCGTAATTTGTCATGTAGGTTCCCTTTATTCTCCCCTTCCCCCTGGACCACGAAAGTGTATAGTAGACGTGTGCACCCGTTGAAGTTTTAATTTAAAAATCTAAATATTTTGGCGATAAATACAATTATTAAATTCAGTAAAGTACCAGGCGTCCATAAAACACAGTAGCAAGCGCGCAGTAGTTGTGTGAAAAGGACAACAACAGCAGTGAAGGACGTTTTTGGCTAAGCTACGCTGCGCACACGTACTGGTGGGCGGCTGAGTCAAACGAAGCGTCATCGTTCGGGCTTGCCGTAACTTCACAAGCGGAGCGTTTAGCGGGAAACCATCGATCAAATATAAACTTTTTGAGGTGACTATTTTTTTTTTTTTTTTTTTTTTTTTTTTTTTTTTTTTTTTTTTTTTTTTTTTTACATTTTTAAAGCTGCAATATGTCTGTCAGTCGAACACCACCTAAAAGTGCTAGTCAAATTACTACCCCCGTACTATATGGGTCCGACTCAGCATTACATACGTTGACAACCCAAGAAAATTTAGATTTTAACGTAACTAAGAGGTTCAAACGGAGGCTGGATAGCCCCTCAGATTCTTCTAGTATTACGTTGGCTGAACTAAAGAATATGTTTGAAGACTTGCAAAGCAAACAGGAAGCGAAATTTGATTCGCTGAAATCTACAATGGATGCAATAGTGAAGCAAAATGAGGAAATCAAGACGTCAATGAATCTCCTATCTGATAAATATGATGATATTTTGTCCGACATAAAGCAACTCCAGCGGGAAAATAGTAGCAGTAAACACCACATTAAAACACTAGAGGCACAACTGGAACAACTTGAAAAGAAATCACGTGCGTGCTCAGTCGAGTTGCGTAACATACCCAAACTGGAATCAGAAACAAAGGAGAGTCTAATCGAATTAACAAAAAATATTGGCGCAATCATCAAAACACCAATAAATGATTCGGATATCCGCGATGTGTATCGAATGAAAATAAAAGATAAGACAAATTGCCCCATAATAGTCGACTTCAACTCAACTTGCACCAAAGAAAATATAATTAAATCGACCATAACATACAATAAGGAAAAGCCCGCCGACCTACGGCTGAATACGACTTCGCTAAAAATGCATGGTCCTGCGGCACCAATTTATATTTCCGAATCGCTAACTAAGAAAGCTAAACGACTTCATTACTTGGCGAGAGTATTTGCAAAGGGAAACAACTATGACAGCTGCTGGACTTCCTATGGAAAAGTATATCTCAGACGAAATAAAACCGATCAACGGGTATGCATTGAAAGTGAAGAATCTCTAGAAAATCTCAAAAGTCGTTTCTGACTAGATAAGTTTTCTTTTACTCTATTTTTAGTGTTTTTTGCATGTCAAAATAATTATTCTTATAACAGGCCTCGTTGCTTTATTATCCTTTTTAAAATATGTAAACTTAAACAATACATTAATATGCATGTTGCTACGCCTCGTACACTAAACAAACTCACTCGCACACCATTCGTCTCACTATACCACAAACGAATTTACATCCACACTGACATAAACACACACACTATTAATGTAGAATATATACCGCGTTGCTCTGTAAGTCTGCTAATAGGCTTTAACATTTTACTAAGTATCACAAACAGGAAAAACAACCATCTTCATCTGGTTATTGTTCTTTTTAAAATTGCATTACCTACCTTATTAAAACCTACTGATAAATTTATTTTTTATAATTCAATGAGTTAAATCAAATTCAAAATGAAATTGATTCTTTTAATGTAGCTGAATCTGCTTTATGTGATGTGGAAAATTGTAAGACTATGATCTCAGAATCAAACAAAGGTTTTAAATTACTACAACAGAACATCAGGAGTATAAAACGTAATTTTGCCGGACTGCTTCCCTTAATAGTCCGGAGTGGCGTGAGTTGGGATTATATTGTATTAACTGAGTGCTGGTTGCCATCCAATCCAAATATACCAAGCTTAAATGGTTATTCTCATTCTGCTACTACTAATAACCTTACGCAAAACGAAGGAGTCGTAGTGTACTATAAGAGCGAGTTACGTATATCGATTGAAGAACCACAATTATCAGAGGCAAACTGTCTAGCCATAAAACTTGACAACAATACAGTAGCGTTGGCCATTTATCGACCTCCTGGGTACAAAAATGTTAATAACTTTATTCAATCGTTAAATAACTTGTTAATGAGGTACTCTAGTCTGCAAAATATTATAGTACAGGGAGACATAAATATCGATATTTCTGAAAATAATACAGACTCAAACTCGTCCACATATCTGAACATGTTGGCATTTCATGGTATTCTACCTGCTCATACACTCCCAACCCACAGTAAAACCTGCCTTGATCATGTGATGCTGAAAACCAAATTATCAGCTCAGAGTCTTGTACTCCATTCGACAGTTACAGATCACAATAGTGTTGCTCTCTGCATTAAAACTGGTCACAGACATAAATCAGTGAGGTTAATATATCGAATAAATAACTCAAGTTTATCTAAAGATTTAACAGCCGTGGATTTTAGTCAATTATACACGATAACAGATGCAAACGCAGCAACTGACTTCTTTATTAATACACTTAGAACATTAATTATTAGTAATACTCAAGAAATTAAAACCTCATCACGAAAAAGACTGCTAAAGCCATGGATAACATCTGGTATATTAAAATGTTTAAAAAACCGAGATAATCTACATAAAAAAATTAAAAAGGACCCTAATAATGATATACTGCAAATCACTTATAAGAGATACAGAAATTTTTGCTCCTCTCTCTTAAAAAAATTGAAAGAGGAATATGAAAAATTACAACTACAAAGTGCAAATAAAGACAATAAGAAATTATGGAAAGCCATAAAAGAGATTACATTTACCGCAAAATCAAAAGATACCCCTTCTGGATTAATAGACATAAAAGACCCCTTAAAATCTATTAACAGTATCAACAAATACTTTGCAAGTGTTGGTAAAACATTAGCAGAAGAAATATTAAGCGCAAATGTACAAGGACAACCAAAAATCACAAAATCTTGCCTTAATTCATTCGCTTTTATACCTGCGGATGAAAATGAGATTGGTGCATTAATAACTAATTTAAAAAGCGACAGCGCAGTCGGGTTGGATCTTATTTCCGCAGAAATTTTAAAAGAAAATAAAGAGATCCTAATAAAACCTATAACCTACATCTGTAATGTGTCGGTTTCTACTGGAGTGTTCCCTATAGCACTTAAACAATCAAGAATTTATCCAATTCACAAGAGTGGTGATAGAGACTGTGTCGAAAACTATAGACCCATTTCCATTCTCCCAACAATATCAAAAATCCTCGAGCGCGTCATAAATAAAAGGCTAGTTAATTATCTAGAAAATAACAAATTACTATCTCCAGCACAGTTTGGTTTTAGATCTAAGAAGTCAACATCTGATGCAGTTCATGAAGTAATTAATTTTATTGTAACTAATCTTGACAGAAAAAAGAAAACTATTGCAATATTTCTAGACCTCGCCAAAGCATTCGACACAGTCTCTAGTCCAATCTTACTTAAGAAACTCGAATCTCTGGGAATTCGGGACCTCCAGTTGAAATTGTTCGAAAGTTATTTGACAGGAAGAACTCAGTGTGTAAAAATAGAAAACCACAAAAGTGCCGATGTAGCAGTTAGTTTCGGAGTGCCACAGGGAAGCATTTTGGGTCCGACCTTGTTTCTCGCATATATCAATGATCTCTGCCAACTAGACCTTCACAAAGGCAAGATCGTAACTTTTGCTGATGACACAGTACTACTTTTCAGTGGGGAAACATGGGGTGAAGTATTCTCAAATGCACAAAAGGGCTTTAATGCAGTAACAGAGTGGTTAAGGGACAATATACTCACTCTAAACGTGGGTAAGACAAAATATATTCCTTTTTCTTTGAGAAATGCAGAGTCTGACATCAACCAACATAGAATAACATCACATAAATGTGCCGATCACAATGATTCCAGCTGTTTGTGTTCGAGTGTTGAAAGGACAGATAAAATTAAATATTTGGGTATTGTAATTGACAAAAGATTAAGCTTCCAGGAACACATTGATCAGTTAACAGCAAGAACACGCAAACTGATATATATTTTCAAAAATTTACGACATGTGGCTAAAAAGGATCTAATAAAAACGGTTTACCTAGCACTTGGACAGTCACAACTTAGTTATTGTATCTCAGCCTGGGGTGGAGCAGCAAAAACCCCTATGCTGAAAATTGAAAGGGCTCAGAGAGCTGTTTTAAAAGTAAGTCTCTTCCTACCATTTTACCATCCTACCATTGATGTATATAAGCAGAGTAAAGTCCTTACGGTACGTCAACTTTATATTCTGCACACTGTTACCAAACAACATTCTTTATTGTCATTTGAACCCAAGTTGATTGAAAAAAAGCGTAGAAAAGACATAGTCTGTACTAAACCATCATGTAAAACCAGTTTTGCACATCGTTTCCTCTACTACCAAGGTTGTAATCTGTACAATAAAATTAACAGGTGCTTATCAATTTACCCTCTCCCGAAAACTAAATGTAAGGCAGCAGTTAGAGAATGGCTACAAAATTTGGACTATATTTCCACGGAAGACCTACTTAAATAATATAAATTTATAGAATTGAAAACTCGGTAAATATACACACACACACACACGCACTACACACACGCACGCATCCAACACACACTCTCTTTCTAAACATACATTCTACTCACCATACCTCTAACATACAAACCTTCGTACTAAGAGGCGATTTAGCGTTTAGGATTCTAAATTAATATCTTGTCTCAACTAAATTCTTCTATACGTGTCCCTATTTAAGTTCATTGTTTTGTTATACCTGAGTTAGTGGGGTGAGGACCTGGTGATCTGTAATACAGGTTTATACCTATAATGGACACCAGCTCCCCACATACACTTGACTAAAATTGTTTTGTTATGTTTGTTAATTTTCATCATAGAAGTCTTGTTTTTGTGGGAGAAATAAAGATATTATTATTATTATTATTATTATTATTATTCTCTTCTATCTTCTTGAGCGACTTCTTAACGGTTTGGACAAACCTTTCAGCTTGTCCATTCGTAGCCGGATGGTAAGGGGCAGAGGTGCGATGTTCAACGCCAATCTTCTTAAGGAAAGTTTCAAATTCAGTTGAGGTGAACTGTCGTCCATTGTCTGATATTAGTGTATGGGGAATTCCAAATGTAGAGAATACATCTTTCAATTTGTTTATACACCATGAACTTGTGCATGTTTTTGTTGGAATAATTTCTACCCACTTAGAATATGCGTCCACCAGTATGAAGAGTTGCTGACCAGCTACTGGGCCTGCAAAGTCAATGTGAATTCTTTGCCATGGTTTTGTTGGGATTTCCCAATGGTGTAATTGCACTTTAGCAGGTTCATTTTGATGCATTCTACAGGTGCGGCATGCGCTTACCATGTTTTCTATGTCATGGTCAATGTTCTGCCAATAAATGAAACTTCGTGCTAAAAGTTTCATTTTTACCATACCCACATGTCCAGAATGTAATTCTTGTAATGCTAAGGCACGAAGTGTCCTTGGGATCACTACTCGTGATCCTCGAAAAAGGCAATCATCTTGTACAGTAAATTCATTATCTTTGTAACCAAACTGTTTAAGCGTTCTGCCAGTCCGTAAATTTAGGTGAGCGCGGTAATTTGGAATTTCGCCCAGGCCTTCTGCAAAAACGTTTGTAGAATATTGTTCTAGAAGTTCTTCGAGTTTAGGCTGTGATTCTGTATGTAATTGTCTTATATCTGCTAGCTCTAACTGGAGCTCTTTCATCTAGCTTCTTCCGAATATCGGGTCAACTTCCTTATTAATTAAATATAGTTTGTTGTAGAATGTTTGTTTTTTGTATACGCACTTCACGTATGCTACGCCGAAAGGCTTAATAATCTCTCCTGTATATGTACGCATTTTAACCTCTGTTTTGAAAATGTTCTTATCGATACCCAGTTCTTTGAATTTTTTTAGTGACATCGATGACAGCGCTGCTCCCGTATCGAATTCCGTAGAGCGTGATCATGTATTTTTCTGGAACTTCTGACCTGATGATGTTTATGTCGCAGGCGCTTTCATCGCTAGTAACAGAATTCTGGATCTGATTCGTATTTCGTCCCTGTCTAGGTTGTAGGCAAACTCTTGCAAGGTGACCTTTGCGTTTGCATAGATGGCACGTGTTATTTATGCTGCCACATTTGTCAGCTCGGTGGTCCTCTTTACCACATCGGTAGCATTTACCGTTAAGGTCTGCAATCGTTCTCGGGGGTTGATGGTTTGATGGAGCTGTAGATCTTCGTTTTCTTTCCCATTTTGTTGTTACTTTGTGTACAGGATCTGCCCATGAATTTGTTTCCAGATTTGATATGTGGTTATTTTCAGATTTGCTCATTTCTATTGTCGTAGCAATGTTTAGAAGTTCTGAAAACGTAGCTGCCTTCTCTTGTAATAATTTGGTTCTTATTACATCGTCTTTTAAACCTCGAATAAGCTGTAGGCATAGGTACTTATCAGCAACGGACTTTTCACAGTTAGGGCAGTTAAAATTGCAATTGGTTATTAGTTTCCTTAGCTCTGATGCATATATTGGTATAGTTTCGTTTTGACTTTGAACTCGAGAAATAAATCGATGTTGTTGCACCCAAATACTTGGTTTGGGGTCAAGATATTCTTCCAGTAGTCGAGTTAAGTCTTGGAATGCCATATGAATTGGCTCCTCAGGTGCACAGAGATCGTATAGTCTTTCATGTAATTCAGGAGGTAATGCCGACAACAAGATGTAAACTTTCATACGAGGATGATTCGAGTAGTTATTCAGTAAAATGTGCAATTCCAACCTTTTTACGAAGTTCTTGAAGGATTCTCTTTCTTGCAAAGGTTGTAACTGTGTTTTTGGCTGGTTCGTTGCTATTTGTACTTGGCTATTGCCATCTACGATCGTAGTGCTTTGATTTCCTAATGTAATGGGTATATTTTTCAATTTTAGCAATTGTACCTTTAAATATGTCGTCAGATCTTCAAATTCAAATCTGTAGTCGATTTCATTCCGTTGATTTTCTTCTGCCGTTTCTGCTTCTATGTATTCCTGGGCTTTGTGGAACTTGAGTAAGTTTTCGTGTAGGTTTTCAATACGTAATGTAATCTTTTCGTCGGAGATGTCAGTCAACGCACTGATTGCATTTTGAATTTTACTCAAGTTTCCACGTAAAGCTCCTCTTATACGTTTTTGTTTAGTGAGTTCTATATTTGCCATCGTCGCCAATTATTATATCTAAGAAATTATACACTTTTGCATGCCAATTATCTATTTACATTATGACAGACGTTGCCATGGGAAACTCAGTAAACCACAGACATGTCAGTCGGTCAATGGTCTCGTAATACTTTTTGATAACCGAGCTATTAAAAGCAATGACTGCACAATGACGTTCTAATGGTAGGTCACTGATCAAAGGAACTGTCAAAATTTTAGCATATTACCGTATACGTCTGTGATTCATTTGTCATTATGTAGGTACTTACGAGATTATAATTCTATGTTATTGCTTTCAATGGAGTGTCAGTGGGTGACCACTGGAGTCTTAATGACGCTTTTATATTAGTAGATTACCAAACTTGTACAAATCAACCATTATGAAATCAATGTTAGACTATTCTGACACTATTGTGATAACAGACTTGAGGTCTTCTATCATAACACATCTCGCAGCTGCCAACGCATCCCCTTGTATCCCATCTACATAAAATCACACGTCTTTGTGTGAAAAACTAACCAAAAAGCGTTGTTTTTCATTTTCGTTCAGTACCTACGTAAGTAAATATGGCGGGAGTGCAAACGACTTTTGACAGATGGCAGCCATTTTGCTAAAATTTATCGCTGACAAATAAATAAGGTCCATAAAGCGGATATTTTTCGCGTGCACGGCGAAAACTATAAATTTATTGCATGGAAAATGCAAGCGTGGACTATTATTTTTGATGATAAAGGCAGTTATCATAGATAATTAATACTACCACAGATTACTAAATGATACTACGTACTATACTGAGCAGTGGTGGCCAAGTGGTAACGGCCCCGACTTACGAATTTTAAGTCGCGGGTTGAAACCCAGCCAGACGCATTACTTTGTGTATTTAATTTCATCACCACTGCTCTCAAAACGGTGAAAGAAAACATCGTGAGGAAACCGGCATGTCCTAGAACCAAAAGTTCGAAGACATGTGGCATTCACCAACCCGCACTGGGCCCGCGTGCTGGATTATGGCCCATTCCCTCTCCTAGAGAGGAGGCCTGTGTCCCAGCAGTAGGAACTTTAAAAGGCTGATTATGCTTATGCTATGCTTTTCGTGTGGTCCCATTTAAATTTGAGTGAGATCTGATGAAGAGTATTTTAGTTATCCCTAATAATGCGGGGCTTCGACTACATGGATGATATTCTCATTCACTCTTGTCGATGTAAAATGAAAACATAAAACTGTATTAGAGGTTTGAAAGAGCATTTTAGTATTTCAAGATGTTTCCTTTCTAGTTTGGTGGAAATCTGATGAAGAACGGAGATAGGAAAGGGAACTCTTCAATAAATAATAGCAAATCTTCCGGGATTGCTGAAATCCCACGTTTGTTTATTGCTTACACCGGCTTATAACACGTACGCTGTGACGGGTACGAGCTGTGGGGAGTCGTCACTTAACAGTGAAAGATAAGTAAAAAAAATACTAATACCTTTTACAAAAAAAAAAATACAAAAACTATAAAATAATTTAATTTCGGAAGTCGGTGTTCAAAAAACGAAGAAACAACCTAAAATAGTATTTTATTTTTATTTAGAAGTCGATTGTATTTTTTATATCTCACTTTTTATTGGTCGCATTCAGAACATCCTTTTTTGAAGCCGGTTAAAATATTTTCAGGTAGGCTCGTTTGAAAAACTGGGTTGGTTGATCTCTGCATATGACGTTGATATATTTTTATACTGCATATAAAGAGGAGTAATATTTCCAGAACTGCCCAGTTTTCGTATATGTTAGTCTACATAAATATCAGCGTCTGAACAAATGTGCCAAATTTCAAAAGTATAAGTATGTTTTTATGTTTGTGTTCGCATATCTCCGGAACTACAAGTCCGATTTAAGTAATTCATTTTTTCTGTACTAGATTTTGTTCAAATTAGGGAATACTGCAAGGTTCATCAAAATTGGTTCAGTAGTTTTTGAGATAAGATTTTTTTCTACATATGTACAGGATTACGCCGAGATTTCTGATCCGATTTACGTGGTTGTTTTTTTATTCGATGAAGAATAGTTGCTATTTGGTCCCATAAGAATTTAGTTCAGTTTCGTCGAATAGGTTTTATTCTACGAGCATTTTTGTTAATAACAGTAAATGGTAGCAAATCTGTCGGGATAGCTGAAATCGCATGTTTGTTTATTGTTTACATTAATTTATACCACGTACACTGTGATGGGTATGTTTAGCTAGGAGTGAACGATTAAAAAATGAAAAATAAATTAACTTTTTACAAAAAAATACAACCGACATGTAAATAAAAAAAAAACAAAAAGTAGAAAATAACTTTAATTTCGGAACTCGGTGTTTTTGATTGCTTTTTTGTTTTTTGAACACACCGACTTCCGAAATTAAAGTTATTTTGTACTTTTTGTTTTTTTTTTGTTCGTTTCGGTTGTATTTTAAAGACTGTGTTTGAAATGTACTCAAATTCAAGATAATTATATTCATTAACTAACTACTAATACTAATTACGTCTGACAAACGTCGACATTGAGACTGAGTGGACATCAACTAGGACGTTGTGTTCGTTTATGAGTTATATTTACAAAAAAGGTCAACACTCAATACATTAATTTGCATTCCATAATGTGAACTTTGGTGTACATTCACCTCAGTCAGCGAAGCAGTGATGTTAGCGAAGGAGGAGGCTGAACTCGTGCGGTCGAGGGAAACCTCACGCCCCAGCCGCCGCAACAGAAGAAGACGCCCCGGGCGTCGGGAAACGCAGGGCGATTCCCGGCCACCGTAGGCGCGGTCCTGCGGATGGCGAGCTATGGGTGGCTCGCCGTCCGATAGCAACCAAGCCCGGGGCGACGGCGCGTCGTGTTCCACGCGCGCCTCAAAGAGCTGTCAGCGAAGAAGACGGGGCCCCATAGGGTCAGTGCCTGCTAGGGTTGCGGAATTTGTTCGAAAGAGCCACCGCGGCCCTGGAACGCAAAGGGCACAAGAAGGATCACGGGTGGGTTTTAGTCAGTAAGAGTCTGACACTCTCTTCCGCTCCGCCCAGAGCGGGAGAAGTCATTTGATGATTTCCCATCCAGAAAAACAACAAAAAAAAGGGAATCCCATTCCTTAGCTGTTCTCTTTGTTGTTAAAAGTCAGAAGCAGAGTATTTATTTGTAAAACATAGTTATTTATATACAAGTGTTACGGTAACATAAATGTAATTAAAAAAACTAAAGTAGTACAAGACACATAAATTCCCCACATCAAACCTCAATCAAATTTTGCCCGATTTAGGAATCAAACTCAACACCCCCACGGTCGCTAACCACACTACTGACAACTAAACTAAGATGACTGTTTTCCTGATAGTTACAACCTGTCTTTAAGTAAAGAGTGAACAGGTCTTCCTTCGGGAATAGAGCCGCGAGGTTAAATGAGTATCGATACAGAACTTCTAGTTGATACCAAACCATTAAAACGGTCACCCATCCAAAACCCGACCTCGCCAATTTCGCACAAGCCACTTTTAAAACCAAAACAGTCAAATATCATAAACCTAGAACTCTGCTCACCCTTCAAGCCCATACATTAAAATCCTGTACGTCTATCTCTTTTTAACTACCAAACTTGGCTCTTGCTGTCTCTTTCTCTATGTTTGTATGTGTGTGTGACGCCCTAGTGTATGTATAAGAAGCGTGTGAAAGCTTTGCGTCTGTGTGTGTGGTACAGGTAGCCGGGAATGTGTTGTTAGGGCGAAAAATTACCCTGGTTTGTGGGTAAATATGAGAGTTCTGGGAGGTTAGTTTTTTTCTGATTTTAAGTGTGAATGTCATTCACACGTAGTAATGAAAAATTTCCTTATTATAAATGCATTTCAAGGTATTTCTCTCTTTAATCGTTATTATTTGGGTTCTATGCTGATTTTCATAATTATTATTTTTTTATACATGTGTATCTATTGTATAAATAATTAGTAAGTACACCAAAGACAATCTACAGCACTGTATTTCCTTTTCTCTTTAAATCCATCCAAAGTTTGTCTTAAAAAAGATCGCTTCTAGCGATAAGGCCGCCCATTGTGTCACCCTATGTAATGTTTTCTTCATTTTATCCACCCATAGCTTGCCGTCCGCAGACTATATTTAAAAGAGTTAAAGGAAGATTTTTGTTTTCCACTGTTAGTTACCAAAACATTATCATCACGTGGTATTAAAAAAAACGTATTTCCAATTATTTTTTATATAAGTGAGATTTCATGAAACTCTAATCAATCAATCAATCAACAGCCTGTTGCAGTCCACTGCTGGACATAGGCCTCTCCAATTGCACGCCAGTTAGATCTATTTTCGGCTTCTCGCATCCAGTTTATGCCAGCCGTCCTGCGCAAATCGTCACTCCACCGTGCCAGAGGACGTCCTACACTACGTTTGCCGAGACGCGGTCTCCACTCTAGTTTCATTAAACTCTAATCTGTCATTTTACACACCATCACGCCATCATGTTGATTTACCTGAGAACGGAAACCAGGACCTCATGTTGGCCGGTATATTCCCAGAAGTAGACGCTAGGCCGCTAAGAGCCTGGGACGCGGTGGACATTAGAAGGATCACGGGTGGGTTTTAGTCAGTAAGAGTCTGACACTCCCTCCCGCTCCGCCCAGAGCGGAAGAAGTCATTTGATGGTTTCCCATCCAAAAAAAAGGACCTCATGTTCAGTAAATGCTTGTAATCAGTAACTACTCCAACGAGACAGTCTTTACTTCTTTGGATTAAGAAAAAAAGTAATATAAATACCTACATTTTTTAATCAACCGAAAAAAAAATATGTACGACTAGCTTCTGTCCGCGACTTCGTCCGCGTGGAATAGTTACTTTACCCCCGATTTTGAAACTCTCAGCCCGATCGATTTAAAATTGACAAAGTTTCATACAAACTTTCATCCCCTATTTTATCCCCTTGGGGGTAGAATTAATCAAAATCCTTTCTTAGCGGATGCCTACGTCATAACATCTACCTGCATGCCAAATTTCAGCCCGATCTGTTCAGTGGTTTGGGCTGTGCGTTGATAGATCACTATGTCAGTCAGTCACTTTTGAGTTATATATATTTAGATAGTGGTACATGGGCGGACTTAATGCAACAAGGCATTCTCTACCAGTCACCTTTGGGTTAAAAAGACAACACTGTGGTAGGTATACAACAAATAAATCGATTACAAATTTCTTCTTGAACGGAAACCGAATCCGCCATCTTAGTTCACATACACACATTCAGCAAAAAGTTATTATACATATAGTGATAGTTATTATTGTGTGATAATTTTGACATTTCCTTTCACTATAATAATATGATATAACAAAATTGTACTGATCTTGATATAGTAAAAAAACCTACCTTCAATAAAATCTTAAAAAAAAATCTACACCTGCAATGGTAGTGCACGTGATCCATCTTATTGTTAAGATCTTGTATGTACCGTATACTCAGAAATAAATGAATTATTATTATTAAAAACATTACCCCACATTCCAGCAATCGGTAAACTCGTAGCTTTTAGGGAGCTTTTACTTTAGAAGCTGGCAACACTGAAGTAGCACGATCGCTCACTTAGTCTCCGTGTACCCTTGGCTCGCGAACGACGTGTGTTAAGTGTAAAATAACTGTGTACTTTTGTGTACTGTATTCATTTGCCGTGTCTGCACTGTGTATTGTGTATTTTAGTGTGTTTTTTGGTCATTTTCATACAAAGGTAAGTTTTATTTTTTTATATTTATTTGTTCATAGGGTAAAAGTAACAGTTGATGGCTGAGGCCGTAATTGTTTTTTGAGATTTTCGTGTCTCTGGTTGTGGAATTTATTTGTTTGTTGTGTGCATTTGATTACAAACAAGTTTGGTTACTATATTACATGAGCGTAATAGTTAAAATACAATTACTTTCTTAGTTAAATTGAAAATAAACGAAAACATGTTTTGATCGAACGTTTGGTGTCAAATTCCTTCATGTTTTCAATTATTTGAGCAATTCCAGTACTTGGGTGAGAGGTTGGGACCGCTCTTACTAATTTGAAGAACACGTATTTCTCAAATAACATGAAATATAAGCTTTTACTGCGGTTTGTCTCGTGTTTTTTGGAGTTCTGTTGTTGAAAACAGCGTTTTGTGTCGTTGAAACTACAGTAATGTTGTGTGTTGGTTTTGTTAAATTATGGCACTCAAATGACTTATTCACTAATACAGTTTTTTGGGGTCCTGTAACAATTAAACTTAAAATCTAGAGTGAATTTGTCACTTTACAGGTGTGCACAACATGTATATACATACATGCAGGGTCGCGCGGTTTCACCCGCTTAAGTTTCGATCCCGTGGGAATATCGGGGTAAAAATAAAAAATATCCTATATGTTGTTAATCTTGGTTATACTGTGTGTCAAATTTCATCCGAATCCGTTCAGTAGTTTTTGCGTGAAAGAGTAACAAACATCCATCCATATTTAGAAACTTTCGCTTTTATAATATTAGTAGGATTTGAAGTTTTATATTATTTCACAGAGTTCATATAGGCTAAAAAAACGAAAAAGAATGACTAAATTTATTTGGTTACTCTAAAGTCACACAGTCAATGATAAATAATAAATATGTAAGTTTTATAAACGGTTGTTTATATAAATAAATACAGAGTAATTGTACACAACTGCATTTAGCCACATCATCATCATCATCTATTACCTAATTTAAAAACATCGATCATGGAATTAGAAAAAATCTTGGAAGAAAAGCGAGAGGGCATTTAAGACAATTCAGGAACTCATAAGACAAAGAATACTTTTTGTTTTTTAATTACCTTTTTAACTAGCAGTGCCCCGTGGTTTTACCCGCGTAGTTCCCGTTCCCGCGGGAATATGGGATAAAATATAGCCTATGTTACTCAGGGTGAATGTAGCTTTCGAAAGGTGAAAGAATTTATGAAATCGGTCCAGTAGTTTTTGAGTTTATTCGTTACATACAAAAATACAAATCTTTCCTCTTTATAATATTAGTATAGATGAAGCTTACAGCTAAACTATTTCAATGTAAAGTTAACTATTTCAAAACACGGCCCCTCACGAGTTCCCTATAATGTCTAATTTGAATCATTTTAACAAATTGTTTAGCAAAATCAGTGCAAGATCGCAAATACATTTGCTGACCGTCAAAAATTACAATTAAAAAAGGAATAAAAGGTGCCTACGTATGTACTTGTTAGTAAAGGTTTATCAATTATATTGAATATAATCATTAAAAAAAAGACTTATTTTTAACCGACTTAAATATTACGGTTGTATTTTTTATGTGTGTTACCCCATAACTCTATCATTTGGGAAACGATTTAAAAAAAAAAATATTTAAAAGGTTCCGAAGAAATTTCATAAAAATCGTTTCAGTGATTTGGTTTTATAATCGAAATATCTAGAAAAAAAATGTCATCTAATTAAACGAAATTGCTTATTTTGCTTTCCTGTGAAATTTCAGTGTGTGGATAACACTAAAAAGAGAAAACTAAAATAAAAAACGACTCCCAATTTTGGAAAAAAAAACGTTTCACAAAATTAAACCTATCTAGCTACTCATCGAAACATACAACTTTATTTCCAGGATCCTAAACGATAAAAAATAACATGAAACGGATTTAAAACGGATTTTCAACAGTTGTTCATATCCCACAACATTTATTAGAAACATTTACATGAACCATAAACGTAACAATATTAAAACAAATTCTAAAAGAAATATTCAACGTAAGTATTTGTATAATAATTAAACAACAACATAATTAACACTTTCAGTGCTCAGAACTCAGCATATAGGTCGAACCATAATTAGGAGAGCGGGGTTAGTCCCTTGCCCACCGCCACTACATCTCGATGCATATCCGCGTCGACAGCTAGAAAATATTCCCTGAGGCTGCATATCTCGTGATAGCGTAGTCTTAGCAATTAAAAAACCTCGACCTCCACACTTTCGCGGTATATACAGTCTCATTACCGACGACCGTGGGTGACGCAACGAAATAAAACAAATTCTAGAAGCAATAATGAACATAAGAATTTGTTTAATAATTAAACGACAGCATAATTAACACATTCAGTGCCCAGAACTCAGCGTATAGGTCGAACAATAATTTGTTCGTGTGTCCACAACTTGTTTCCGATTCTTCCGAGTCTTCGCTACAATTAACGATGAGTTTTGGGCACAATGAAAGTGTTAAGTATTAATTCCTAATGGGCTGGATACGAGAGGCATTAGATGAGGGCTCCAATACTGCTATTTTTTTTATACATTAGTCATTCCAACACGATCCCATTGTCATTTTGCTAAAAGTTCGTAATTCAAGGCATTGTCTACCAGTCAAAGGTTGACTGGTAGAGAATGCCTTATTGCATTAAGTCCGCCCATGTGTCACTATTGTACATAAAGTTTTAATAAATGAATAAATGATGGTGATATATGACTAAGGCGACAAATGATAGCCTCTTCATATAAAACACTAGCTGCGCCCCGCGGTTTTACCCGCGTAGTTCCCGTTCTCGTGGGAATATGGAGATAAAATATAGCCTATGTTAAGGGTGAATGTAGCTTTCTAATGGTGAAAGAATTTGAAATCGATCCAGTAGTTTTGAGTTTATTCGTTACATGACATACAAAAATATAAAAATACAAATCTTTCCTCTTTATAATATTAGTATAGACTGGAATTCTATCGCATTCGATAAGAAAAGGAAGCCAATCCCAACACATCAACAGAATTGGGAAAAGTCTACTTATTTGAGTACACTTTTAGATATTAGCTAAGCAGACTAATTATTATTTTCAGCCCGCAACTTTGTCCGCGTTCAATAGTTACTAACCCCCCGATTTTGAAACATTCTTCATTGGTGCTCCGCTCCTATTGGCCTTAGCGTGATGATTGAAACTCACAACCGAATTAAGTAATACCTCTCAGCAAAACTGATGTCAGATTCTCTTGCCATAAAGACTGTGAAAGATATACAAATGACAGTTATATATATAGAGTTTTCTGAAGCACGTAGGATAAAGAATATAACAGTTTGACTCCTCAATGAATCACGAAAAACACTCAAAAACAGAATACTTTGCCAGTTATAATAAACTTCAATCCACTTCAGTCGTGCCAAACTCTGCATTATTAATTCCAGATATCAATCCTCAGTCCTGTTTGGATTAAGTCCAAATTATTCATATTTATCTTGAACGAAACGTCTGGGACCAGGATATTGTCTCCGCAGTGCGATAATTCTGCTGTCAGTGTTATTAAATATTTGTGGAAAACTGTCTGGAGGTAAAATCGTAATTTTGAGGAGCTTGTTGCTGAAAAAAAACAGTCGCATAGCCTCAGTATCTATTACTAACTACTAGCGACCTACCCCAACTTCGCAAAGCTGCAATGTAGGTACTAATGTTTTAAAAAACCGCATCAAAATTCGTTGCGTAGTTTAAAGATCTAAGCATACATAGGGACAGACAGACAGCGGGAGTGACTGTAATGATGATTTTGTATTGACCTGGGGCTTGGCACTCAACATTTGGTCCTTCGAGCCGGATCCATATCTAATGATTAAATCTATGTATCATTCCCAAAATAATCTGGGGTCAGCGTAATATGTCTTCTTCCGTAATTATTCGCTGTCATTATCTTAGTAGTAACCCTTACTAGAAATATTAATCATCTTTTGCAAAATCCAATTCATTGTGTTCCTTTTTGTCTTCCCAATTTTTACATGCATTCTCATTGTGGACTTTCTCAAAACTATCTTTTACGATATTTTCCTCATTGTCATGAGGTGAGTTTTAGAGCAAAAATTAAATGAACAATCTGCCATTTCTCAAGGATCGAACTCCAGACTAAGAAGAGTCTGACACTCCCTTCCACTCCGCCCAGAGCGAACGAAGTCATTTGATGATTTCCCATCCAAAAAAATGGGTACCCCATGGCAAGATTGATGTCAGATTTTCTGATTTCACTCTAATGACAGATGTTCAAATGACAGCCGGAACTAACAGCTTAACGTACTTTCAAAGACTACAATCATTAACCTAAATCAGGATTGCGTTTTGACAAAACCAACACTTACAAAATCAGTTCAGCCGAAGAGAATCCCAAAGAAATACACAACGAATTAGAAATACTCTTTAAACCTTTTAAAAGCTTAGCTTTTAGCAATGTTTTTTTCTTCTGAAACCGTTTGTATCCCTAAAAAATACTTGAGCACAGCTGCGACTTCGTCTAGCTTTTAAAACAAAGGAAACTAAATTGATTCGAATGGACGTTTTCTTTTGTTTTTTGTTTGTAAAGCCGTTTTATATGTGAAATCAGAGTTCCTAATCTATTAATTATTGCAATCGTATATTAGTTGCTTCTGTCAAAAATTTAGGGTTTTTTTACACGACCGCCTGAGAGATAGGAAACGGAACTCTTCAATAAAATAGATGATAGCAAATCTGTCGGGATAGCTGAAATCGCATGTTTTTTTTATTGTTTACGCCAATTTATACCACGTACGCTGTGATGGGTATGTTAAGCTGGGAGTGAACCACTAAAAAGTGAAAAATATACAAAAAATACAACCGACTTCTAAAAAAAAAAACAAAAGTACAAAATAAATTCAATTTCGGAAGTCAGTGTTCAAAAGACGAAAAAGCAACCAAAAAAACCGAGTTCCGAAATTAACTAAGCAAGCTTGAGACGATGATAATATATGAATATATGTAATCGCAATTTTTATGAAAACAAAGTATTTTCGTTTTTATTTATGAACCATGGCTCCCCCATTTTATGTTTTCAAATTTGCACTAGCATATGTTACCCGGGATAACTCAACGCTTCTAACGATACCACATTACATAGATATCAGTTAAGCCGTTTAGAAGTTATGGTGGAATAAAGAAACTCACAAACATACATACATACATGCACCCTGAAAACATAACACTCCTTTTTTTGGGCAGTCATGTAAAAACCATATTTCACTTCTGACTCCATTACTTCTGTCTATAGGTCATACAGAACAATTCCGCAAATGAAACTAATACACGCACGTATTCATTAAACCCATTCAATTTTCTAACCACAGTACAAACAACTACCATTGTGCTTAAAATACTGCGTAGCATTTCGGTTCGTTAATTCAGAACAAAGAAAAAAACATATCACTATAATATCTTTTCTATGTGTAATATTACTAGCAGCGCCCCGCGGTTTCTCCCGCGTAATTCCCGTACCCATTACAGCGTACGTGTTATAAACTGGTGTAAACAATAAACAAACATGCGATTTCAGCAATCCCGGAAGATTTGCTATCGTTTATTGAAGTGTTCCGTTTCCTATTTCTGAAGTTCTTCATCAGATCTTCACCAAACTAGAAAAAATGCTCTTCCAAACCATCGTATACAGTTTTTTCTTTTTTCATTTTACATCGACAAGTGAGAATGAGAACATGATCAATGTACCCTAAGCCACACGTTATTAGGGATAACTCAAATACTAGTCGTCAGATCTCACTCAAATACTAGTCGTCAGATCTCACTCAAATTTAAATGGGACCATACGACAAGCACCAGCTTTCAAATATGTATTAGGCGTTGTGTTGTATTAGCGTGTACGCCGTATGGCATTTTATACAACTTTTCAAGTCACTATTTTGCGAAATTATTGAACTGATTTTAATGAAACTTCACACATATAAGCAGGGTACTTAGGTCTAAAAAGTTAGTTAAAACATTTTAGAGATGTCTTATTTAAAAAAAGATAACTGTAAATTTATGTTTGTATGGAAAATTTAAAATGGGTCTAATTTTAACTGTAACACTATTTATCGTAAATGTTTTCAACTAACTTTTTTTTAGACGTATGTATCTTGCTTATGTGTGTAAAGTTTAATTAAAATCGGTTTAGTAATTTCGGAAAACAATGACTTGAAAATGAAAAAAAAAATACAGTCGATTTGAGACCTCCTCCTTTTTTGGAGATTGGTTAAAATGTTTAACATCAAATGTATAAACAAACAAACAAAAAAAATCTTTCAGTTTTATAATATTAGTGTAGATATGGACTAACTAACAATGATATGTAGTGACAGGTTGATATACCACATGTCACTCGGTAATAAAAACCAGTTTCTGTCACTGTGATTGGTTGAATAGTCAGCATTTCTTTTAAATATAGCAATCGGAAGTTCATTGTATTTAGTGTCTAATTTTGTAAGTTTGTGTGCCCGTTAATCAAACAAATCCTTTTTACTAAGGGTAAGGGTCTGCTGTCCATCCGTTCGTTTGTCTGTCAGCGGGCTATATCTCATGAATCGTACGTAGACGGTTAAGGAATTTAACTAAGTCAGATTTATTAGATTCATATATGTATTATTATTATAATTCTGGTAGTAAGATACTTAGTTGCAAGTTTGTTTATATTTTTGTAAAAGGTTATCTTTAAAAGTTCCGATGCGATTATTAATGTTATTTAAATAGAAAATGGTTAAACAATGACTGAACCTCATCGGTGAGGTTTTTTATTGCGAAAAAATTCACTATTTTTGTGGGACATTTATAGGGAGCAAAGCCGCTGCAAAAAAAGACTATTAGATAATATTATTTAGGACTGTGAGCAAAAAATAATGTTAAAAAAACAAGCATTCTCGGACGCTAGCTGGTAGCGTCACCCTATTAGGTAAATGATATTGTATTTTTTTTTATTCAAATTTTGTTTTTTTATTTTTTCTATTGTTTATCGATAATAATGTGGACCATACGTACCTACATAAATATTTATATAGACTAGTATCTGAAATGATCTTTAGAAGAAAGAACCATTTTTTTCTGGATGGGAAATCATCAAAAATGTCTTCTCCCGCTCTGTGCGGAGCGGAAGGGAGTGTCAGACTCTTCCTGACTAAAACCCACCCGTGATCCTTCTTGTGCCCTTTGCGTTCCAGGGCCGCGGTGACTCTTTCGAACGAATTCCGCAACCCTAGCAGGCACTGACCCTATGGGGCCCCGTCTTCTTTGCTGAAATCTCTTTGAGACGCGCGTGGAACACGACGCGCCGTCAACCCGGGTCTGGTTGCTATAGACCGGCAAACCACGCAAAATGGCTGTCCAGACGGTGCACGTATTACTCAGTGATCGTATTTCTCCACTTAGAACTCAGTACGAAGTTATATTTAGAGAATTAATCGTTTCTCAATGGCAGTCGAAGATCAATGCATCGTCGAGGATAATAAAAGCAGTATTTGTAGTTCAACACACCTCTGTAATGAATTAAAGACGTATTTGTTGTGATTTTGGGAAAGACATTAGATAGATATATAGATAAAATATGCTTCACTAGCTGTTCCACGCGACTTCGTATGCAAAATTCCTGTTTTGTCCCGTTCTCATAGGAAGTTCAGGAAATCCTTTCTTAGTGCTCTGCTCTCTTTCTCTTTTAAATAGCACGGAGCGGAAGGGAGTGTCAGACTCTTACTGAGTAAAACCCACCCGTGTTCCTTCTTATTTCTGCTGCGTTTCATGGCCGTATATGTAGAACATCAAATTCTGATGCGTAAAAAGTATTCCAAGATATTTCTCTCAAGATATTTTATAATGTTACGGATTTTGCGATTTTTCGGTGACATGCATAGAATATAATAGAAATCGGTTCTATCGGTTTGTATGAAAGACCGTGAACGGTGTCTCAAGATTGCCAAACACTAAAAAACGTGATATAGCGTTACTTACAAACAAATCAGCTTTACCAAACAAACAGCAAACTGAAACCTTTTAAAAGTTGAGTTTAGATTTTGAATGCGGATAATGACTGGTGAAATAGGGGTGTGTCTTCGGGGAAAACAGGCATGGTATTATTGTGTGTTATGACTAAAAATCGATGTAGTTATGTGTCACCGGCGCGGCTCGTGGCTTAATAAAAACAACCGCCGGGGTCGATCTTTATGACAATAATTAGCTGACCCGCAACTTTGTTTGCGTCACATTTTTCATGACTGCTCCGCTCCTATTGGTCTTAGCGCGATGATACATAGCCTGTAGCCTTCCTCGATAAATGAGCTATCTAACACTGAAATAATTTTTCTAATCGGACCAGTAGTTTTTGAGATTGACGCGTTCAAATAAACAAACTCTTCAGCTTTATTTATTAGTATAGATATCGAAATAAAGCTGAGGAGTGTTTGTTTGCTTGAACGCGCCAATCTCAGGAACTACGAGTCCAATTTGAAACATTCTAGTCATATCGAGGGTTATATTATCGCGTTCTCCAGTTCCTGGGTTTGGATAGGCAGTTGTCAATGGCGTGCAGTGGTCCGAGTTAGGGTAGGCCAGAGAAAATGTCCAAAAAAAAACGCACCACATTATTCAGGGTTGAAATGTGGTGTTATTTTTTTTTGTTATTCTTTTTAATAGGCAATTTAAAAAAAAAAACAAAAAAACTCATTTCATTAAAAATCAACCCTGAATAATGCGGTTATTTTTTAAAAATTATTTGGTCATTATCTCTGGCCTACCCTAACTCGAAACACTGCACGCCACTGGCAGTTGTATCATGTTAAATACGAGTTATCGGCAAGTGGCAGATTTTGGTAGTAAGTTTCTCGAAGTCGCAGGTCAAAACCATTAAAATCAGCTTCGACATTAATACCGGGAATTAACCCTTTGACCTGTACGCGTTCGTATGTGGTACTGGCACCTTCATATTTTATCTTTAACTAGTGACTCGCCCCGGCTTCGCACGGGTGCAATAATCAGCCTTTTAACGTTCCCACAGCTGGGACACAGGCCTCCTCTCTAGGAGAAGGAATGGGCCGTAATCCACCACGCGGGCCCAGTGCGGGTTGGTGAATGTCACATGTCTTCGAATTTTTGGTTCTAGGACATGCCGGTTTCCTCACGATGTTTCCTTCACCGTTTTAAGAGCAATGGTGATGAAGTTAATTACACAAAGTAATGCGCCTGGCTGGGTTTGAACCCGCGACCTACAATTCGTAAGTCGGGGTCATTACCACTCGGCCACCATTGCTCCTGCACTTTTTTTTTTATTCATTGCACGGGTGCAACGCTGATACTAAATCTCTACTATATTAGGCATGTATTAGTATACATATAAACCTTCGTCTAGAATCACTCTATCTATACTTCTATATTAATATTATAAAACGATTTTGTATTTTTGTATGTAACGAATAAACTCAAAAACTACTGGACCGATTTCAAACATTCTTTCACCATTAGAAAGCTACATTCACTCTCAGTAACATAGGCATTATTTTATCCCCATATTTAGGGTTGCCAGGCGTCCGGAGAGCGTCCAGACGGGGTTTTCAAAGGTGTCCTGGTATTACCCGGACATTTTTCGTGTCTAGGAATCCTCCATTGATTGAAAATTTGGAAGACAAGCAACAAATTAAATCTATACTTAGTTAGGTATGTAATAATTCATTCGTAATCGTAAGCGGGATACGATCTACTCGTAAATCATCAAAATACTCTAGTTTATATTGCAAACACGCTGTAACAGATTATTAAAAAAATATACGTTTATCCTTTTTCTTTGTTTATAAGGCACAAAAAATCAATTTCACTCAAATGTCCGGGGTTTTAAAGATTTTGCCCGGCGTCGGTGATTTCGATGATGGCAACCCTACCCATATTCCCCCGGGAACAGGACCTACGCGGGTAAAACCGCGGGGCACTGCTAGTAATATTATAAAGAGGTAATTCAGGTATATGCAATGCGGAAGATATCAATTTTAACCAAAAATATAAGACATCATACATGATACAGACATATCTTTCTGGCTGACAACTGATATGCAGATAAGAATCTGATAATCCTTTGTTTTTATATTGTACCAGATTGTTATCACAGAGACAAGATAACAGAGGTTATTGAACTCTTTCACCTCCTTCTACGAAGCAGTAATGCTAGCGAAGGAGGAGGCAGAACGCGTGTGGGAGAGGGAACCTCACGCCCCAGCCGCCGTAACAGAAGAAGACGCCCCGGGCGTCGGGAAACGTAGGGTGATTCCCGGCCACCGTAGGCGCGGGCCTGCGGATGGCGAGCTATGGGTGGCTCGCCGTCCGATAGCAACCAGGCCCGGGTCTACGGCGCGTCGTGTTCAAAGAGCTGTCAGCAAAGAAGACTGGGCCTCATAGGGTTAGTGTCTGCTATGGTTGCGGAGTTTGTTCGAAAGAGTCACCGGGGCTCTGGGACGCGGCGGGCACTAGGAGGAACACGGGTGGAATTTAATCAGTAAGAGTCTGACACTCCCGTCTGCTCCGCCCAGAGCGGGAGAAGTCATTTGACGATATCTCACCCATAGAAAAAGGGAACACACTCATTGTGCGTACAGCTAAGGAGTGGAATTCTCTGCCAGTCTGTGTTTCCTGATAACTACAACCTGGGAGTCTTTAAGTCAACAGTGAACAGGTTACTTCTAGACAAGTGTGCGCCATCGTCGACCACATCATCGCTTACCATCAGGTGAGATAGCGGTCAAACGTAATCTTGGAAGGTAAAGAAATATGGAGGAACTCGTGCCGAAATAATAACCATCGCTCGGTTTGATCTCCGAGGTTGAGCAATTCTAGCCAAAGTGGATCCTTGGATGTCGATTTTCTGGGTTTCCCTCGTGCCTCGGAAAGCACGCTAAGCCTTTGATCCCGGCTATCATCTACACTATACTATCGTCATAAGAAAAAAGGAGGTATCTACACAAAGTGAAGTAGCCGATTTCCAACCTTAAGCTATTTTCTTAATGTCAGAAATCGGTTACTTCGTTTTGTATATATTATATAGAGGAAAGATTTGATTGTTTTTTTGTTTGTTTGCATTGATAAACTCCGAAACTACTTGACCGATTTGAAAAATTCTTTCATTGTTGGGAAGCTACACTATCTCCGGTGAACATAGGCTATATTATATTCCCATATTCCCACGGGCCATATTACGCGGGTGAAACCGGTAGTCTAGTCCCAAATAATTACATTCAACAAAAAAACACGTCTGCCATGACAAAAATGAACTATAACTTTAAAACAAGATAGCATTTTTACTTATTGACAATTGCAATAAAAAAAGCGTTATAAGGTTGATATTTAATCACAGGTCAGTAATTAAAAGAACATTTATTTTTTTGTTTTAAAATAAAACATCGCTCCACACTAGGATATACTTCTGTACCGTACAAATACTCGTAAAATCACATACACAAGACATTTGTTCCGAGCGGGGATCGAACCCGCGTTCGTGGGTTGTATATCATACGTAACAAAGTGTATTAAAGAAATTCACTTTGCTGCATAATGGCATTTTGATAAAAAAATGAGCATATTTTTAAAGTTGCTTTTTAAGATGTTTATACCTTTAAACATCTTAAAAAGCAACTTTAAAAATAGTAGGCTATGGTTACTATATAGTCTGACGGATTGAAAATCATATTTTATTTTAAACTAGCTTCTGCCCGCGACTTCGTTCCCGTGGAATCCCCGATTTTAAAACATTCTTTATCGCTGCTCCGCTCCTAATGGCTTAAGCGTGATGTTATATAGCCTAAAGCCTTCCTCGATAAATGGCCTATTCAACTCAAAAAGAATTTTTCAATTCGAAGCAGTAGTTCCTGAGATTAGCGCGTTCAAACAAACAAACAAACTCTTTAGCTTTATAATATTAGTAAAGACTAGCAGCACCTCGCGGTTTCACCCGCGTAGTTCCCGTTCCCGTGGGAATATGGGGATAAAATATAGCCTATAGCCTTCCTCGATAAATGGGCTATCTAAAACTGAAAGATTTTTTCAAATCGGACCAGTAGTTCCTGAGATTAGCGCGTTCAAACAAACAAACAAACAAACAAACAAACAAACAAACTCTTCAGCTTTATAATATTAGTATAGATTAATAGCATGTTTTCCCTATTAAAAACGGAAAATAAATGGACATAGTAGTCTGTTTCACTAGTGGAGGAGCTCGTGGCTAAACTATAACAGCCGCACGGGTCGATCTTCGAGGTTAAGCAACGCTTGCCGAGGTTGATCTGTGGATGGGTGACCATCTTAACATAAAGAGACTTCTCCGTGCCTTGGAAAGCACGTTAAGCCGTTGGTCCCGGCTGTCATTTAGAGATCTTTGGCAGTCGTTACGGATTGTCAGAAGCCAGAAAATCTGACACCAGTCTTGCCAAGAAGTACCGTGTTACCCAGTTAATGGGTTGTGGAGGTCTGGTAGGCAGCCGCTTCACGTAAAATACTGGTATTCAGCTGAATCCGGCTTGACTGGGAGCCGACCCCAATGTAGTTGGGAAAAGGCTAGGCAGATGGTGATGAGTCTGTTTCACTACCATGTCCATTTATTTTCCGTTTTTGAGACACTGGTGACGACACAAAAATTGACCAGTATTAATAAAATACAATATCATCTTCGGGATTCTCATAACAGACATGAAATGCATAGAAATGAATACATATTGATATTTGAAGACAAAGCGTTTTCCTTCAATTCACGGATCGGTGTGAAATAGCAATATTTTACAATCTAGTCAAATATTGTATTCGTTAATATTTGCAGTTCGAGCGCACAAGAACAGGACTTTCGTGTTTATGTAAACACTAGCTGCTGCCCGCAGCTTCGCCCGCGTGAATGTCGGAAATTATCCCAAGGGAAAATAATCCCGGGATAAAAAGTAACCTATGTTACTTCTAGTACCTCCCAGAATATGTGTACAAAGTTTCATGATGATTCGTCAAGTAGTTTTTGCGTGAAAGCGTAACAAACTTCCACTCTTTCACATTTATTATATTACTAGCTTCTGCCAGCGACTTCGTCCGCGTGGAATAGTATCTTACCCCCGATTTTGAAACTCTCAGCTCGGTTTAAAAAAGTTTGGTGTTTCTATACCGATTTCTATGATTTTTTTTTGTTGAATTGGTGATAACGTTAACTTTTTTTAATTAGGGATGAGTGAGAGTATTATAAACGTAAGAGTAAACAAATATAATCAGAAAGCTCCGAACTGCTAAGCTATCGGGAGTTACACGTGTTATTGTGAGTCAACCATAAAAGATAGACATATGCTGTTGTGAGATATTTTTTAGATAATTTTATGTAGAACACTTCCGTCATACATTATTTATATGTAACTTTAACCATTAAGGCTACACACGCGACGGAAGCTTAAAAAATGGAGTAACTTCTCCCGTTTTTCCAACATTTCCCTTCACTGCTCTGCTCCTATTGATTGTAGCGTGATGAAAAGTATACTATAACCTGCCCAGGAGTATGAAGAATAATTGCACCAAGTTTCGTTAAAATCGGTCGAGTAGTTTTTGTTTCTATAAAGAACATACAGACAGACAGACAGACAAAAATTTTACTGATTGCATTTTTGGCACCAGTATCGATCACTAATCACTCCCTGATAGTTATTTTGAAAATATATTCCCTGTACAGAATTTACCTCTCTACAGATTTGTATAGATTAGTAAGGATTTTGTCGAGTTTCTCATAGTCAAGGAGATTTTAAATGACAAATAATAAGAATTGCACATGTGGATCTTCGATGGAAGACATGGTCTACCGGTGTGCTAAGTTTTATCAAAATTTGTTCAGCCGTTAAGTAGTTAAGATAACAAATAAACAGACTGGTAAAGTTACTTTTGCAATTACAATATTGTTTGGATTAATGATGTACTAAGAACGGATCGCAAATCCTTTAAAAACATTTAGCAATTTTATAAAAGCGTTTGATAATAAACGGTTTGCAGTTTCAATGAACTGCAATTGAACTCATAAAAACAGATGAATTTGACCCAAAAATGAATTTTGTTAACGCATTCAGTTTGTTAGTACCTACACACTCCTAAACAAACATTTTAAAGAATTAATTTTATTTTTTTTATAGAAAAATGAAAATTATTATATTATATACTAGCTTCTGCCCGCAACTTCGTCCGCGTGGAATAGTTACTTTACCCCCGATTTTGAAACTCTCAGCCCGATCGGTTTAAAATTGACTAAGTTTCATTCAAACTTTCATCCCCTGTTTTATCCCCTTGGGGGTAGAATTAATCAAAATCCTTTCTTAGCGGATGCCTACGTCATAACATCTACCTGCATGCCAAATTTCAGCTCGATCCGTTCAGTGGTTTGGGCTGTGCGTTGATAGATCACTATGTCAGTCAGTCAGTCACATTTGAGTTATATATTTAGACTAGCGACCCGCCCCGGCTCGTGCGGCTGTAATGCTGATACAAAATCTCTACTATATTATTTATGCATATATTATTGACTAGCAGCGCCCCGCGGTTTCACCCGCGTAGTTCCCGTTCCCGTGGGAATACGGAGATAAAATATAGCCTATGTAACTCAGGGTGAATGTAGCTTTCTAATGGTGAAAGAATTTTTGAAATCGATCCAGAAGTTTTTGAGTTTATTCGTTACATACAAAACTACAAATCTTTCCTCTTTATAATATTAGTATAGATATAAACCTTCACCTTGAATCACTCTATCTACTAAAAACGCATCAAAATCCGTTGTGTAGTTTTTGAAAGAGTCACCTTGCCCTGGAACGCGGCGGGTACTAGGAGGAACTCACGGGTGGGTTTTAGTCAGTAAGAGTCTGACACTGCCTTCCTATGTGCCCACAGCGGGAGAAGTCATTTGATGATTTCCCATCTAGAAAAAAAGACCACATAACTCGCAGAAAAAAAAACCTAGAATATTCTCGCGTTTTTCTCAAATAAGCTAAAATTTAATTATTATTATATGTATATGTCACGTTAAAATTGTAAACGCTGTAAGATTGTAAAATATCGCGAGAAATTGTAAAACCATTTTTTTTATTACACTCGGTTGTATTGGAAACTACTGAATTTAGATTGAATTTATTCTGTGCAAAATGATTTTTTCAAAATATGTTAAGAAATTATGATCTAAAAAAACGGACAAGTGCGAGTCGACATCGAGCACGAAGGGTTCCGTACCTGCAATGCTATTCTGTAAGAACTCACTCCAGCTCTCACTTCTGATTCTGCGGTGAAAACTGTATTTGGTACCTATTCTGTAACTTGATGAAAACTACACTAGCGCCACTAAGTGAGAACATAGGTGAAGCGAACTACTTTTAAGTGAAAAGTTATTTAACTTGACAGTCAGAATATTAAATACTTTTCACTTCAGGTGAGTTACGAAGTGTAATCGAAAATGAGATATGAATCGTATTCGCACGTGAGTTCTTACAGAATAGCACTGCAATATCCCTTACTTAAATATTTTGTGTTGTGTATATTGTATTATGTGTTTAGTATTTGTTGTTACAGCGGCAACAGAAATAAGTAAAATTTGTGAAAATTTCAACTGTCTAGCTATCGCAGTTCTTGAAATACAGCCTGGTGACAAACAGACGGACAGACAGACAGCGAAGACTTAGTAATAGGGTCCCGTTTTTACCCTTTGGGTACGGACCCCAAAAAAGGTACAATCTTACAGGTTCTGCAATTTTCTATTGACATTCCTATGAAACAATATCAAATCAAGGTCACATTTCCATGTCCTAGAACCAGAAATTCGAAAACATGTGACATTCAGCAACCCGCACTGGGCCCGCGTGCTGGATTACGGCCCATTCCCTCTCCTAGAGAGAAGGCCTGTGTCCCAGCTGTGGGAACGTTAAAAGGCTGATTATGCTTACTTACAGTTCTCAGATTATATAGTCACCAATTTACTTTAGACTAGCAGCGCCCCGCGGATAAAATATAGCCTATGACACTCCACAATAACGTAGCTTTCTATTGGTGTAATAATTTTGAAATTCGGTTCAGTAGATCCAGAGATTACCCCTTACAACGTCACAAACTCACAAACTTTACCTCTTTATAATCTTAGTATAGATAAGCGACAAATATTTGATTTATTCAAGTGAAGTTTATCGATCAATATTGATTTTCCCACGGATCAAAGTGTAGCTTATTTGACTAAGTCATATATTATGTCAATACGATATTACTTACGAGTAGTAAGTAAGACGTCGTTATATGCTTTAACTCTTGAGCCAAGTTTTCGCCTCTATTTTCCCTTTTTTTTGGATAGGAAATCATCAAATGACCGCTCCCGCCCTGGGCGGAGCGGAATCCCAGTGTCAGACTTCTACTGACTAAAACCCACCCGTGATCCTTCTAGTGCCCTTTGCGTTCCAGGGCCGCGGTGACTCTTTCGAACAAATTCCGCAACCCGCCTCTATTTTACCTGGATTCAGTTGAATACCAGTATTTTAAATGGAGCTACTGCCAATCTGACCTTAACAAACCAGTTACTGATCAGTCTGGAGTCAGATTCTCTGTTTGAGTCAAATCTAGTATAGGTACGTAAGGACTAAAGGGGGGTCGCGGGCCTGCGGACGGCGAGCTATGGGTGGCTCGCCGTCCGATAGCAACCAGGCCCGAGTCGACGGCGCGTCGTGTTCCACCTCATATCTTTTTACTGGGTGTACTGATTTTGAGGATTCTTTTCATATTCGAAAGCTGGTGCTTGTCGTGTGGTCTCATTTAAATTTGATTGAGATCTAACGACTAGTATTTGAGTTATCCCAAATAATGCGTGGCTTAGTTTACATTGACGACGTTCTCATTCCCTCTTGTCGATGTAAAATGAAAAAATAAAACTGTGTACGATGGTTTAGAAGAGCATCTTAGTATTTCAACGTGGTCCCTTTCTAGTTTCGTGAAAGTCTGATGAAGAACAGAAGATAGGAAACGGAACTCTTCAATAAATGATAGCAAATCTTTCGGAATTGCAGAAATCGCATGTTTGTTTATTGTTTACACCAGTTTATAACACGTACGCTGTGATGGATATGTTTAGCTTATGTACCAATAAAAAGTGAAATATATATATATATACTTATTGGTACTTCAAAACAATACAACTGACTTCTAAACAAAAAAAAAACCAAAAAGTATAAAATAACTTTAATTTCGGAAGTCGGTGGTAAAAAAACGAAGAAATAACCAAAAACTTATTTTATACTTATTGTGTTTTTTTTTTAATTTAGAAGTTGGTTGCATTTGTTTGAAGTACCTACATATCTTGACCAAACGCCACTAGCGTTCAGTTGTTTTTAAAACTTTTGACATGTTGTCCAATCGGGAATGTGACATAACGGGAAGTAGCCCATAATATGTAGGTACCTATATAAACTGATTTAACTTTCAAGATATCCGTTTGGCTATTACTATATCCTATGACCTTTTCAGAATATTTCCAATAACCCTGTACAAACCAAGTCACTGTACATAATATCCATTCTATCCTACGCCACATCAGTACAATTTGTAAAGCAAAACTCTGATACTCCAAGGAAATTGAATTCGATCGAGCACCAAAGAGTTTTCCTGTCTAGACGAGACTATTTGACGCTCAAAATGTGATTTACAAAGTATTTTATATTCACGCTTGACTTATTTCGCGTGTCACGACGAAAATAAGTTTCACCCAACGCTGTAAGTAACTGGCCCACTGTAAAAGTCATCAAAAATTAAATTCAAAATTCAAATAAGCCCGATACAAAAACCTAAGTTCCCTTTAAAAGATAAATAATAATAAAATTGATTGAGTCAGGCGTTACTTTGCGGAAATCCATTTTAAATTTGAAAATGATAATAATATATCTAGTTTTAATTTCCGCGAATATTAGTGGGTTGCAGGTATGCACCTCCCTCCCGCCCGCTATATTATGCACATGCAAGATTACAAGGCAAATGCAAAGATTTTATGCACATGCAGGAAGGCAAAGCAAAACCCAACACCATTACCGACACGTTTTTCGCCCCTCCACGAGGCATCCTCAGGGGACGTGTTGACTCGCTGACCGTTGAGTTGCCACTGTTGTTGTGTTGTGTTGTTGTTTTCAGTCGCAACTCAACGGTCAGCGAGTCAACATGTCCCCTGAGGATGCCTCGTGGAGAGGCGAAACACGCCTCTCACACTTTAAAATCTTTAAATAAAAAAGATGGTAGTCTATGGTTTACTAAGGCCGGGAACGAGAGGTAACCGCCGCCGATCGCCTCGACGGGGACACGGCGTTGCTCCACCCAAGCAGGGCAGACCCGCACCGTATGCTCCACCGTGTCGTCCGGGCGATCCACACAATGTTGACACCCGGACGTGTCCTCCCGCTGGATCAGAAACAGGTACCTCCCGAAACACACGGTCCAGGCGACCTATTATGAAGTCTTAAATCCATCATGAATTCTGTGTCAGAGAGAGACCGGGTTACACAAGACGAATAGCACTATCTCTTTCCCTCACACGAATCATGATAGCATTGGCATTTCGTAATACGGCCTCTGGGCCCCAAGTCTGCTATTACAATCATGTCAGAATGGTCTATCATTGATTTCATAATGGTTGATTTTGACAAGTTTGGTAATCTACTAACTAATGTAAAAGCGTCACTATATCAACCACTGACACTCAATTGAAAGAAATGGCATAGAATGGTAATCTCGTATATAATGACAAAAATGAATGACAGACGTATGCGGTAATCTGCTAAAATATTGACAGTTCCTTTGATCAGTGACCGACCATAAGAACGTCATTGTGCAGTCATTTCTTTTAATAGCAAAAAGTATTACGAGACCATTGACCGACCATTATGAATTTAGCAGATTACGAACTTGTAGCAAAATGACAATGGGATCGTGTTGGAATGACAAATTTATAAAAATAGCAGACTTGAGGCCCAGTGAGTTCGTAAGCGGTATTCAGTGGTCTATGGACGGTAGGCGGCCATACTAAAACAAGGCAGACGCACCCAGTGTGTCGAACTAGTGGTAATTATGCAGATTGTATGCACATCACTATTTGAACACGCTATCGGTGCAGTGCAGTGTTTCTACTCGATTGTAGGGATGGACACGGTTGGAGCGGTTGAGATATCGATAAACAATATTACGGGTTATTTTTTGTGTGACGTTCATCGTGTTGTTGGGTATCATGTGAGGAATATTGTCTCTTTGTATTTGAAGTTGAGAATAGATTAGTATTGCATTGAAAACGTAAAGTTTAAATAATATATTTAAACTTTACGCACAGTAGAGAGAGTCACCATCGCTATCAAGATAGTCAAAGTCAAAGTCAAAACATTTATTTCAATTAAGCCATTAAACGGCACTTTTGAACGTCCGTCGTTAGCGTCCATTCGCAAAGGTAGATTTTTATGGAGAATAAGTTATAAAGTTGTACGATGTGGGTGTTTTGGAGGCAACAAACAGTATACAGTGTGTCCCTTTATTACTAACTCTTTAATATTACAGTTATCCTGATATCATAATTTTAGTAATACCCTAAGTTACAATCTATGCTGCTAGGTTGTAAAACTCTTTTATTTAATTACATGAGAATGCAAATCTTATTTTTTCTCACTGCTGTCAAAATATTTCTGTTTTCTTTTTTTCAAAAATACAAAGCTAAATCGAATCTTGGTTATTTGTAAGTTTTTTTTTAGTAGAGATGCAAAATGGGAAAGCGTATTTATCGACACAGTCCCCTCCCTATACTGCTCTCCGTATAATTAGGCACTATCTATTAACACAGAGGGAATCTGTTTGTTCCGTAAGATGAATTTGCTCAAATAAATCACTTTGACTATCAGACCGATCTGTCTGTCATATTTTAAACAAATGACGAAATTGTAATTTAGAGGTAAACTACTTATTGAAACACTACAGTTGTGTCAATAACCTAGTCGGCTATTATATGTTTAAGCCGTTTGGGGTTGAAACTCTTGGACTGTGGGGTCCGAGTGCTCATGCGTTATTTAAAGAACTGGCTAAACGTTTAGTTGACACTTCGCGGACTGACTTTTACCTCGGACAGACGATCAGAGTATAAGTATGGCCATACAACGTGGCAATGCCGTATTATTGTCCGGTTAAGCAGTAACCAGCCTTAGTATGCTGAACTGCGAGTGGTCCTTTCAAAAAAAAGAAATGGCAATGCCGCCAGTCTATTGGGTTCACTCCCAGTTGATAGCGATGCGGACGAGTTTTTTGATGCCATTTTGTGGTTAGGAGGAATTTAGTTTATTTTTAGGTTAAGTACCTATATATAAATATATATATGTAGGTAGATTTAAAGTAAAAAAAACTAAGTTTGTTTAGTATTTTGAATAAATAAAACACTTATTGAAAGAAAAATAACCGGCCAAGTGCGAGTCAAACTTAGTTCGAAGGGATCCAAGCGTTTTTTTTTTTGTATGTTATTTTAATGAAATAGAGAGGATACTTTTGCCTAGCAGTGGAACAATACAGGTTAAACAAAAAAGTTATTTTAACACTATAGACTTCTCATTGGTTTTTCTGTAATCCTAAGGTTAACAAACATATGTTCATTTACGTGTTTCACGCGCGCCTCAAAGAGCCGACAGCAAAGAAGACGCGGCCCCATTGGGTCAGTGCCTGCTAAGGTTGCGGAATTCGTTCGGAAGACTCACCGCGGCCCTGGAACGCAAAGGGCACAAGAAGGAACATGGGTGGGTTTTAACCAGTAAGAGTCTGACACTCCCTTCCGCTCCGCACATAGCGGGAAAAGTCATTTGATGATTTCCCATCCAAAAAACAAAGGGCCGAAGTAACGCGGTTTATCAGCCTAGCCTTTTCCTAGCAGTCATACCGGATTCAGCTGAATACCAGTATTTAACGAGCGGCTGCCTACCAGACCTCCACAACCCATTACCTGGGTACTACGGTAGGTACTTCTTGGCAAGACCGGTGTCAGATTTACTGGCTTCTGACAATCCGTAACGACTGCCAAAGTTCTAAATTCAGTACACAACCATCTATGTTTAGTTCAAGTATATATTTTATTTACCCTCGTCCGTGCATCACTGCGGGGTGCCAACTGAAAACCAGCGCTGGGTGTCTGACGCCCAGCAAATGCTGAGGTGGTAATTAACCCTTTCGGTTCGGGCACGCTCGGTGCATTCTGTACTTTTCTTCCCCATAACCGTTGTGCTGTTTCTGTCCTGAATAAAAGGGCTTAACGTGCTTTCCAAGGCACGTAGGAAACTCGGTATGTTAAGATGGTCATCCATCCACAGACCAAACTTGGCAAGCGTTGCTTAACCTTGAAGATTTTATTCTTTAGCCACGAGCTCCGCAAATAAACGAAAATTAAATCAAATAATTCCGTTAATTGAATATAGGGAGAAGACCAATAAAGAAAATATTTCTATTACTTAGTAGTTTCGCCCATACCATAAATAATAAAAGTCGTGATTATTATGGAACTAACAAGCCGCAATAAAAGAAGATTCAATTAAAATATTTAAATTTAACGACCAATTTACGCTTGTAAAATGATTTGGAAACATTTTTTTTATTAATATTTCTGACATAAATAACATGATTATTAAATAAAATTGGTGTTTAACAAGATTATTATTTAAGCCTATAGTGTTTTTGTATCTCCTTCGCTGATTAAAACCCACCCGTGTTCCTCCTAGTGCCCTTTGCGTTCTAGGGCCGCGCTCTTTTGAATAAATTCTTGGACCCTAGCAGGCACTGACCCTATGGGGCCCCGTCTTCTTTGCTGACATCTCTTTGAGACGCACGTGGAACACGACGCGCCGCCGAACCGGGCCTGGTTGCTATCGGATGGCGAGCCACGCATAGCTGGCCACTGGTCAGCACCAGTGGCCAGCTATGCCCCATAGAGTCAGTACTCTATGGGGCCCCGTCTTCTTTGTGTCTCCTGGGCTTAGTTAACCAATCTGCCTAGCCTTTTACTTACTATTTTGGGGCCGGCTTTCAATCTTAAGAACAACTACCCACTCGAAACGACTGTCAAAGGATTACAAAAGACAACTGGAATCTGGGACCAATAGCTTAACGTGATATCAGAGGCACGAATGGTCATCCATCCATTTTTTTTGACCGAGGGGAAATCCTTATGGATGTCCTCCACCCTGGGGTGGGCGGAGGGGTCTGTCAGACTCTTACTGACTTAATTCAACCTTGTGTTCCATCTATAACCTACCGGGATCCAAATGAATGGGAGGTGACGGACGTCACCAAGTCTGCCGCCCCTGGATCCAGTTAGGGGGGCCGGAAGAGGGCAGCGTATCCTCCATTGACCGATGCGGTTACGCGGATAGGTAGAGTGGTCGAGATCTCCCTTTCCCTTTCCGCAGCCTCTTCTGCGAGATAACTGTTTCGCAGAAAGAGACCACGGCGTCTCAGGAGTCCTGAGACGCCGTCGACCATAGATCGGACTACGGCCGGTAGCGAGAGGTCACTGTCTACCACAGTGATGAGGGTTTGGCGCTACTCCTCCCAAGGTTATCCATCCTCGGATGAATAAGCTTTGCTTAACTTTGGTCGATCAACCAGTTTGGCTGTTATCTATACTTAATATTATAAAGCTGAAGAGTTTGTTTGTTTGTTTGTTTGAACGCGCTAATCTCAGGAACTACTAGTTCGAATTGAAAAATTCTTTTTGGGTTGAATAGACCATTTATCGAGGAAGGCTTTAGGCTATATATCATCACGATTAAGCTAATAGGAGCTGAGCAGCGATAAAGAATGTTTTAAAATCGGGGATTCCACGGGGACGAAGTCGCGGACAGAAGTCATTTCCTCTACTCGATTCAATCTCGACTCCGCCTCTTTCAATAAAAGCGGCAGTTTCAGTTTGTTTTTTACTGATACAAAAATCCTCGTCTCGAGAAAATTTCCGTTGTCATGACGACTGAATCGAGGTGAAGTGGAGGAAGCTACCTTTACCTAGTCCTTAGCCAAGAGCCAAAGAAGAACAGAATAAAACTTAAAAAAAAAAACGAACAAGGTATATCTATACTAATATTATAAAGCTGAAGAGTTTGTTTGTTTGTTTGTTTGTTTGAACGCGCTAATCTCAGGAACTAATGGTCCGATTTGAAAAATCTTACAGTTTTAGATAGCCCATTTATCGAGGAAGGCTATAGGCTATATATCATCACGCTAAGACCTATAGGAGCGGAGCAGTCATGAATAATGTGACACAAACAAAGTTGTGCGGACAGCTAGTTTTATCATAAAATCGAAGATTTAATTAAAATATTTAAATAAGACGCAATGTGACGCATCAGAATGGCCGTAGAATCGTTTTTTATGAAGTTTTTATTCAAAACAAACGATTTGTATGTTCGTTCACGGTCTTGTAATGTAAAGGTCGTGTTGGATACTGGGCTAGAGTTATTTTCTTTAGTGAAAAAATAGGGCTTTGCTCGCTGCTACGGTTGCATAAAATAATAGAAGCGCTATACAACTCGGATAGAACAAAAATTGACTTGTACTGGTTACTACAACTTTTTAGTAAATGCGTTTGCGACCATTACACGAAAGGAAACACTTCCAACAAAATAGTCTCACTTTTTTTTTTACTCCGTCAACCATTTCGGTAAAAGCGAACTCAGAATGCCTGTCGTGATGAACTCATTAGTGTTCAGTGTTGTCAGTTTCAAAATAAAAATAAAAAAAGAAGCGAAGTTTAGTATGGAACTGTCGTGCCGTGTTAATGTGAGTGTCACGACCGCTTATTGGCTCTTTGGGTTAATAGTGTTGTACAGGTGTATCGATAAATAGTTGTGGAGGGATATTTGTTTTGAGTTTCGTTTTTGTTGATTTTGGTACAAGGTTTTGAATAAAATGGATAATTAGGAGCAGGTGTTAATTAAGACATAGGGAATAATTTCTGATTTAGATAGGTACATAAGGTATCTTTATAAGTTTGTAAGATTTTTCTGCTTTTTCTCGCTTTTTTATCTCGAAATTTGTTTAAAACGTTATGGAAACACCTTCATTGTGCGCACAGCTAAGGAGTGCCCTTTTTTTTGTATGGGAAATCATTATATGACCCCTCCCGCCCTGGGCGGAGCGGAAGGGAGTGTCAGACTTTTACTGACTAAAACCCACCCGTGATCCTTCTTGTGCCCTTTGCGTTCCAGGGCCGCGGTGACTCTTTCGAATGCTGACGGCTCCTTGGGGCGCGCGTGGAACACAACGCGTCGTCGACTCAGCCTGGTATCGGACGGCGAGCCACCCACGCTCACCGTCCACAGGCATCAGCCAAAGCGCAATAGCACAGCGGCCGACTTGTCTCTGGGGGAGGCTGCAATGGGACCATTACTGGCACTCCATTTCAGTCCCCTCAAGGAGTGGACTGCCCTGCCAGTCTGTTTCCTTGATATCTCTTGAAGACTCCCAGGTCGAAGCGGCACAGTGGTGGCATGCGCGTGACCTGCGCGCGGTACTGGACAGCATATACTTAGACATTGCAACATTACTTTATTCCTATAAAATAAAAGATTTTTTTCTAAAATAAAAGCCTAAGTTAGTCCTTATTACATCGGCTACCTGCCAATAAAGTCCCTTTAAAATCGGTCCAGCCATTTCAAAGATTAGCCGGAACAAACAGAGAGACAGACAATAATTGTAAAAAAAATATTTTGGTGTATGTACCGTATATATTAATATATGCATGTAGTAAAAAGCGGTTATTTCAATATAACAAATAGACGCTCCATTTTTTTATATGAATAGATGTATAGCATAAGCATAAGCATAATCAACCTTTTAACGTTCCCACTGCTGGGACACAGGACTCCTCTCTAGGAGAGGAAATGGACCGTAATCCAGCACGCGGGCCCAGTGCGGGTTGCTGAATGTCACATGTCTTCGAATTTTTCGTTCTAGGACATGCCGGTTTCCTCACGATGTTTTACCTCACCGTTTTGAGAGCAGTGGTGATGAAATTAATTACACAAAGTAATGCGCCTGGCTGGGTTTGAACCCGCGACTTACAATGCTCCACCACTGCTCTCCTTAGATTTCAGATGTATAGATAAGCTTCCAAATTCATAATCCGTTCTCATGACGCTACTGGACGTGGTCATAGATATCCGTGGTTGCATTGTATGTTGTCTAACCCACTGTGTGGTCGTGTCAAGTGCTTTTAATTACTACTGATCACAGTAGCCACGTCCCTAGCTCGGGTGCTGGCTGCTAAATTGGGTTAACAAGGATATTACTTACTCGTTCGTACGGAAGTGTTTCTAAATTGAATGATAAGTATTCTATTTCGATGTTAGGGAATTTTCCTTCGTAGAATAGAATAGAATATTTATTTATTTATTACAAGCAGCGGCCCGCGGTTTCACCCGCATAGTTCCCGTTCCCGTGGGAATATGGGGATAAAATATAGCCTTTGTCACCCGGGGATAGTGTTGCTTCCAAACAGTGAAAGAATTTTTCAAATCGGTTTAGTAGTTTCGGAGCCTATTCAATACAAACAAACAAACAAATCTTTCCTCTTTATAATAGTAGTACAGAAAACTTTATGTACAATAGTGGTACATGGGTGGACTTAATGCAACAAGGCATTCTCTACCAGTCAACATTTGGGTTAAAAAGACAACACTGTGGTAGGTGTACAACAAATAAATAAAATACAAAATATATTTTACTAATAAAATACATACATATATGCTAAAATAATAAACTAATAAATATGATGTTTTACAATAATTTTGATGTATAAGAGAACTTATAATAATTATGACGAAGACCAAACTAAGAATGACAGGCTTTTAAGTAGTGTTTACGGATTTTACGCTTAAAAGAAAATTTAGACTCTGCCTTCTTGATGTCAAGGGGTAGCATATTCCAGAGTTTAATGGTAGAACTAGCGTAAGAATTAGGATTCGATTTAGAAGTAGCGTAGAATAGAATACTCTTTATTATGTAGGTACACCATATAAGTTACAGAAAATATAGATGACATTACATAGGGTGACACAATGGGCGGCCTTATCGCTAAAAGCGATCTTTTCAAGACAATTTTTGGATGGATGGAGTAAAGGAAATACAGTACTGTAGGTAGTCTTTGGTGTACTGTAGGGTAGTTAACTAAAAAAATCTGATTAGTCCGTCTGATAGATTTCCAAAAAATATTGGAGACGTATTTATTATCTTTTTCACATAAACAAAAAATGAAGACGATACAGTGCGTTGAAAACTCATGTGACGTCACTGCTCGCTACAATTTTTACCGGGCCGTGACGTCACACGCTCACACTCCTAATCTTTGATGCTTTTTACCTTCGTCAGTTTTTATAAATTTGGTAAAGGAAAAAATACGTGTCCAATATTTTTCTATAATCTAACTGTCCGTCAGTTAGATTATAGAAAAATATTGGACACGTATTTAACGTACGTACGTAATTAGAATCATATTTTTTTAATCATTAACACCCCTATTATATATACAATAAAAACAAGAAATATGTACAATAATTATTATGAAACAATATGCATTTTGTTTAACCCAAATAAAAACGATTGAGAAGTAGTGATTTTTGACCATTATTTTAAAAATGGACAAAGATTGAGCACGCCTTACTGGTGCGGTTATGGAATGTCTCGACATTCCATAACCGCACCGCTTGAACCGTAAAAGATTTGTCGTAAAAGCTGGTGGAATGTATCAGCATCTCTAATCTCAAGTTTTCCGATGACCTCAGATGTCTATTACTAGCTGCTGCCCGCGACTTCGTCCCCGTGGAATCCCCGATTTTAAAACATTCTTTATCGTTGCTCCGCTCCTATTGGCTTAAGCGTGATGATATATAGCCTAAAGCCTTCCTCGATAAATGGTCTATTCAACCCAAAAATAATTTTTCAATTCGAACCTGTAGTTCCTGAGATTAGCGCGTTCAAACAAACAAACAAACAAACTCTTCAGCTTTATAATATTAGTATAGATTACTTTTTTTAAATGCAAGACCGTGTATACAAACTTTCGATTTACCGAAACTCGCAATAGAAATAAAGTGTTTTAATTCTTAACTTTTTGTCGACGCAACATACAGTTTTGAAAAAAGTAAAAAATATATCGATACCCCGATATCCCAGCTCTAGCACTACAAATATTGACGTATCGATCGACCACTAGAGTGCGTCGAACATCACAATTCGAGCCCCGGATTGTGAAAAGCTAATAACTGATGGAGATTGTTCCACTGTTGTGGCGTTAACTGTAATATCAGTAAATGAATGAAGATTCTAAATGATTAACACTTTAATTCTACTGAGGAGCTCGTGGCTAAATTATAACAGCCGCACGGGTCAATCTTCGAGGTTAAGCAACGCTTGCCGAGGTTGGTCTGTGGATGGGTGACCATCTTAACATAACGAGACTTCTCCATGCCTCGGAAAGCACGTTAAGCCGTTGGTCCCGGCTGTCATTTGGAGATCGTTGGCAGTCGTTACGGATTGTCAGAAGCCAGAAAATCTGACACCAGTCTTGCCAAGAAGTACCGTGTTCCCCAGTTAATGGGTTGTGGAGGTCTGGTAGGCAGCCGCTCCGCATAAAATACTGGTATTCAGCTGAATCCGGCTTGCCTGGGAGCCGACCCCAATATAGTTGGGAAAAGGCTAGGCAGATGATGAACACTTTAATTCTACGTTGCTAGACGAGGCCCTATAGGGTCAGTGCCTAGTAGGGTCGCGGTATTTGTTTGAAAGAGTCACCGCGGCTCTGGAACACGGCGGGCATTAGGAGGATCACGGGTGGGTTTTAGTCAGTAAGAGTCTGACACTCCCTTCCGCTCCATCCAGAGCGGGAGAAGTCATTTGATGATTTTACATACGCACCTAAAAAACTTTTTCCAAAAAAAAAAACAACCGACTTCTTAACAAAAAAAGGATAAAATAACTTTAATTTCGCAACTCGGTGTTTTTGATTGCTTCTTCGTTTTATTTTTCACTTTTTGTGGTACCATAAATACAGTCAAATTGAGAACCCCTCCTTTTCTGGTTGTCGGTTAAAAACAAAAAAAAACTTCTTTGATAAATGAAACTGGAAAAAGTATCCTTTACCTATGTTGAAATCGAGAGTTTAATTCACATTTTATTACCTAATCAAGGTTTTGCATTTCTGTACCTACATAGTAAAGTTTTTGTTTTTAAATTTTTTCGTTTTGTATTTTTTTTTTTTTGGTTTCGGATCTTTTGAAAAAGTCTTTTGCTTTTGTGTTAATATGTTTTCTTTACTGTATATCAGATACTATACAGATACTTTATATAACGACGCACTTCTGGAGTATCCTGTATTAGACGTACGATCAATGTTTTCTAATCTTAAACTGACACGCGAAGAATAATTGCGATAAAGAATACCAAGAATCTTAAAAATACCATTTCAGACACTGATCTGCATGGTCCTCATATAACGTATTGTGAATATGAGGACCATGTAGATCGCTACGTCAGGGGTTCATTCATGTTAGTCTGGCGGTTTGAGTTCTGTAGGTGGCCTACCCAAATGTCCTTACTCTGGTATTGTTCGTCAAATCGTTGAGCTCCTTAAAGTTTTAAGTTTGAGCTACACGATAACTGACAAATTAATGCTTGCACTGTTTGGACAGATCCACTCAAATCTGTGTGGTACTTTCCTCAAAAGACCACTTCAGACACCAACCTACATGGTTCTCATATGATTACTACAATTGTACTGGTCAAATCATTTGACCAGTACAATTGTATGGACTTCAAAAGAGACCTTGACCTCTGAGTTTTTTTCGGTGTTTCTTCTCAGGGTAGTCAGCTAGGAAACACCGGCCTCATCTAGTTTTTATAACGGTCAAAAAAGATTGACGTGTAAAAGTGTTTTTTACAAACTACTTACAAAAAATAAATCATTTATCAAGAAAAAGGTCTTTGCCACAAAGCTCTTTTAACACTCCTTAGAAATAGATTTTTCCATTTCCACTTTTGAGCTTATAAATAGTTTATTTCATAGAATCATTGACAAAGGCTGATTTTACCACGAAACGTGGCCTCAAACCAAATTAATTAGCTCAACATGAATAAAAAATCTATTCACTCGACTCGACGAAGGAAATCGATACTTTTGTCGTCAAGACTGACGGGTAACTACTTAAATAGACTGTTAGTTTTGTATCATTAGGTCGCCTTAGGACTGTTTACTAAGTCTTCACTTAAGAGCAGTGGTGGCCGAGTGGTAACGGCCCCGACTTACGAATTGTAGGTCGCGGGTTGAAACCCAGCCAGGCGCATTGCTTTGTGTAATTCATTTCTTCACCACTGCTCTCAAAACGGTGAAGGAAAACATCGTGAGGAAACCGGCATGTCCTAGAACCAAACATTCGAAGACATGTGACATTCAGCAACCCGCACTGGGCCCGCGTGCTGGATTACGGCCCATTCCCTCTCCTAGAGAGGAGGCCGGTGTCCCAGCAGTGGGAACGTTAAAAGACTGATTATGACTAAGTCTTCTTCCACTCGAAAAAATTGCTCTATCGTCGACCAAATCATCGCTTACCATCAGGTGAGATAGTGGTTTGCGCGAGCCTATCAAATTTGAGAGGAGGTGGGTTTAGTCAGTAAGAGTCTGACACTCCCTTCCGCTCCGCCCAGAGCGGGAGAAGTCATTTGATGATCTCGCATCCTTAAAAAAAAGGCCGTTTGCTCACACCGCGGCATTCTCCTCTAAATTATGTCATTCATCATCATCTGCCTAGCCTTTTCCCAACTATATTGGGGTCGGCTTCCAGTCATACCGGATTCAGCTGAATACCAGTATTTTACGTTGAGCGGCTGCCTACAAGACCTCCACAACCCATCCACCGAGTAACACGATACATCTTGGCAAGACTAGAGTCAGATTTTCTGGCTTCTGACAAGCCGTAACGACTGCCAAAGACCTACAAATGACAGCCGGGACCAACGGCTTTACATGCTTTCCGAGGCACGGAGGAAACTCGGTATGTTAAGATGGTCACATTGGTCACCCATCCACAGACCACCTTGGCGAGCGTTGCTTAACCTTGAAGATCGACCCGTGCGCCTGTTATTCTTTAGCCACGAGCGCCTCGTAAATTATTATGTTTTCATTACCAAGATGTATGACATTTAACAGTAGTTCTACTTCTTACGAATAGGGTAGTTAACTAAAAAAATCTAATTAGTCCGTCAGATAGATTTCCAAAAAATATTGGAGACGTATTTGTCTTTTTTCACATTAAACAAAAAAATGAAGACGATACAGTGCGTTGAAAACTCGTGTGACGTCACTACTCGCTACAATTTTTACCGTGCCGTGACGTCACACGCTCCCACTCCTGATCTTTGATGCTTTGTATCTTCGTCAGTTTTTATAGATTTGATAAAGGAAAAAATACGTGTCCAATATTTTTCTATAATCTAACTGACGGACTAATTAGAATCATATTTTTCATCAGGGAACATTCCTATTCTCTGTTTTTTTAAGGAAAAGTTTATTTAGCCGCGTTGGGCACTTGTTGGTAGGAGACAATCTTATGTGTTCGCATCACCGACATGCTCGTGACTCATGCGTATTAGTGATATTGAATGGATTTAATGAAACGTTCAATGTGTATATATGTATATACAGGGTTATCTGTAAAACACCAACACCCTCTTAAGAGGTCATTGTACTCATCATTATGAACAACTTTTACTATGGGACCAAGAAAGAAATCGCGAAAAAAAATCAGCTGTTCCCTACATTTTGATGAGTTATAAATACGAACATAAATGTAAGGAACAGCTGAATTTGGTTCCGTAGTAAAAGATGTTCATAATGATGAGTACAATGACCTCATAAGAGGTTGTTGGTGTTTTACAAATAACCCTGTATATACTGTGCATTGTTGAAATAGTGTTTTTATTTGATTATTATTTTAATTCAATCATTATAAAATTTCAAATTTTAGTACTAAAAGTTTTAAGTGTAACTTTGAATTGACTTCGACTTACCATAATGTATTTTTAGGAATCAGGAACAGGAATATTTAAAAAAAAAAACAAGTTTGCTAACCGTAGCTATTTATTTATTTACTTAAAGATAATTTTGCAAAACTAATCAAATTAGAGGAACAAAATCAACTTACACCTAGGACCGGAATCTAACACTAAACTCACTAAACTTCACAACCGATGTGCACGCTCCGAACGCTCGAAAATAAGTGGGCCGCCGGCTTTTTTTTTTTTTTTTTTTTTTTGAGTGGACTACTCGCAGTTCAGCACATTAAGGCTGGTTACTGCTCAACCGGGCAATCCCGTGGTTGCCTTAGATTCTAAGGCCCCCAGCCGGGGCTTAAAACTACTTAAAACTAAATGGCCGCTCGCTAAGGGCATCCCCTGTGGGACACGGGCCTCGGCTTAGCGGGGTCATTGAGGAGGGGCAGCAAGGGACAGGCTGGGTCTGATTGATATTATTTAGGGGATTTAACGCTAATGGCTCAGCAGCGCGGGCTGGCTCGTTAGGCAAAAGTCGGGGAGGGTTTTGACGGGGGCGTCGCGATGGACCTCGTCGGCGAGGTCGGAATACGGAACGCGTTCTGGGTTTGTTTTTCCTAAGAGTGCTGGTTTCCCTACTACTCTCTTGGGTCAGGGTGATGGGGTCATCGGGCTCGACAAGGGTATGCCGCGGTCGGCGGATCTTGCTGATCTGGGAGGGGGTGTATCGGGTGGCCGATGCGATAAGGGGGTTTTGGTGCTTTTCAGCGGACTCTATGAAACGCTTGGAAATACGTTTCATGAATTGTTTGATGGTGGGGATACGGAGGTCGACATGGAGACGCTCATTTCTAACGTACCACGGGGCTCCCGTAGCCTTTCGGAGAAAACGGTTTTGGATGACCTGCAACCTATGGATTTGGCGGGGCTTAGCGTGTGCGAAGGCAACACACGCGTAAGTCATTATTGGACGTATGCACGTGGTGAAAATGCGTAGTTTGCCTTTCAGGGATAACTTGCTGCGTGCGTTCAGCATGTAATGAAGCCTACTGAGAGCGAATGCGGCACGATTGCGCACCGTCTTAATGTGCTCTCTGAAGGTAAGCTTTCGATCGAGGATCACGCCTAGATATTTAGCTTTCTCAACCCAGGGGATCGGCTTGCCAAATAACGTGATCGGACTGGGACGGGGGGGGAAGAGACGAGTCTTGGGCTTGTAAAACAAGATCGCCTGACTCTTCTCTGGGTTGACTTCCACTCTCCATTTCCGGAACCAAGCGCCTAGTGCGTTTGCGGATCTCTGGAGGTGGCCGGCTATTGCCTTCTCGCTATTGCCGGAGCAATATATCGCCGTGTCGTCAGCGAACAGAGCTAGCTGTGTCTTAGAGCTAGTGGGGATATCGCTAGTAAATAGCGAGAACACTAGGGGGGAGAGAACACCGCCTTGGGGTACTCCGGCGCGAATGGGATGTGGGGACGAAAGTGCACCTTCGATTCGGTACTGAAAGGTGCGGTTCGACAGATAATCTCGTAAGATGAGCACGAGACGATCCGGCACACCGAGCTGGTATAGCTTGTATATCAGCCCGTTGTGCCAGACCTTGTCGAAAGCTTTCGCTATATCGAAGAACAGGGCTCCCGTAACGAGACCGCGCTGGTATTTGGCGCTGATATGTTCAACGATACGGTAGACCTGTTGGACGCAAGAGTGGTTTGATCTAAAACCAAACTGCTCATTGGGGAGGAGGCTCTTGGCTTCGACAAAATCCTTGAGACGCTTATGAATAAGCCTCTCGTAGATCTTACCTAGGACTTTGAGCAGACTGATGGGACGATAGCTGGACGGGGAGGACTTGGGTTTTCCAGGTTTGGGGATACCGATGACGGTAGCCTCTTTCCACGTCTGTGGGAACATGTTGTTGGACAGAGCGCCATTGAAGATGGCGGTCATTAACATGATCAGAGTAGCCGGGAAGAGACGAACCACTTTGTTGGTGATTCCATCGGAGCCCGGGGCTTTCCTGGGTTTGAGACGGCCGATGATCTCCTTCACCTCATCAGGTGTGACGGGGGGGAGGGGATCATCGGGGTCCTCTACTGGTGGGAGGGAGGCTCTACGTTCGACTTCGGCATTCACCATATCGAGATGAGCCTTGTCTACTGGTTGGGAGCTGGGGGAGCATTGGGACTCTAGACTGTCGGCCAGGCATTCGGCTTTGTCCTCGTCATCGAAGGCGACGGTGTTGTCGGGACGCGTGAGCGGAGGCATTGAGGCAACCTCTGAGGCGCGTAGTTTCCTCTGAAGTTCCCAGAATGCCTGATGGGTAGGTTCGAGGTCGCCCAGCAACTTATCCCAGCGACTTTCACGCAGTTCAGCGATGCTGTTGCTTACTTTACGCTGTAAGTAGCGCATGTGAACCTTGTTGGCTTCGCAGGGAAAGGCGCTGTAGGCACGGACAGCCGCGTTCTTTTCAGTCACGAGCTCACGTACCTCGTCCGGGAGTTTCCAGTGGTGATCGCTCACCACCGGAGACTCCTTAGAACATTCGTTCAGGACAGATTGCACGTGATCCGTGAGTGAATTGATCGCGGCTGTCGTGTCTGCGACAGACTCGATTAGGTCGGGGATCTGGTCGAGATGGGGGGACGTGGTAGCCTTCAGCTTTTCGCTTACTTGGCGCCAGTCAGTGGTCATTCGGGTGGGAGGAGGCTGGGTAGGGTCCATCGGCCCTGATCTAGGAGCAAGCTCCAGAATCACGGGTCTATGGTCCGAGTTTAACTCGTCATGCGTCTCCACAGAATGTAACCGAAGGTTGACATTTTTGAGGAGGGCGATGTCGAGTACATCGGGGGAGTGGGAAGGTGAGTGCGGGTAGTGGGTGGGATGCATTGGAGCGATGACATCGAAATTCAGGACGCTGCACAGTTCGAACACTACCTTGCCTCTCGGGTTGGTCGTGTGACTGTTCCAGGAAGGATGTTTGGCGTTGAGGTCCCCCGCCAGTATGACGGAGTCGCTCAGGCCAAGAAGTTTGGTCAGGTCATCTCTCAAAGCAGGAGTGTCCACGGAGTTGTTGGGTGGGACATAGGCTGAGATGATCGTGACGGGTTGGTGTCCTGTCATACCTAGCCGACAGACTGAGACCTCAAACTTTTCAAGGGAGGGAGGGTCCATAGGAATGCAGTATAGGGACGATTTATAGTAAATTAGGGTACCTCCTAAGTGGCAGCGGGTCCTATCATTGCGAACCATGCGATAGTTGGCAATTTTGGGGTCCCGATGGGTAGGCTTTATGAAGGTCTCTTGTATTAATAAGATGTCTAGGTGATGGTCGCGGAGGAATAAGGCGATCTCATCACGTTGGGCTCTAAGGCCATTGGCATTGAAAAACCCTATCCGGAGGGCTGTCGGTTTGAACCTACACGTTACTCGGGACTTATCCATTATGGGTGGGTAAGGGTTGTGTAGATTTGGACGTGGTGAACTACGTCACCGAACTCGCGGAAAACTGCTGAGTGGTCACCTCTGCAGTTTTGAAGCGCCTCGGCCATGGCTAGGGCGCGGGGGGAGTAAAAAGCTTGGTATGTGACCAAAATGATGTTTTTGGACACATCACCAGCTGGAATAGTGGCGGCTTGCGCTGAGGCAGGGGCAGGGGCTGGGGCTGTGGCCCGGGTTGCCTCTGTCAAAGGGGGGCGTGGGAGCGCTACGTCCATGAGGGCCGGGATGGTTTTGGTGGGCTGGGTGGTAGGGGTGGCCTTAGGGGCCTCTGTGGTTTTGGGGGCAGGAGCGCTGGTCCTCAAGGCCGGAAAGTGGGCCTGGTGATTAAGAGCGCTCCATGGGCTGGGGCGTTGTGGACTGAGGGCTATGGTAGTTTTTCCTACCAGTTGAGGACATTCCCTCTGCTGGCGATCGCTTGCGCGCTTGGCTAGCTTGGGGGCGGTGGGTTTGGGCGCTTTTGGGCAGCCACGGTAGTTGGCCGTGTGGCCAGACTTGCCGCATAAGACGCAGTTGGGCGGCTCAGCGCACTGGGACGGGTCTTTGGGGCGAGTGCAGTCTGAGGTGCCGTGGTCACCCAGGCATTTCACACATCGTGCCTTCGCAAAGCAATTCCGCTGGGAGTGGCCGTACAATTGGCAGTTGTGACACTGGCCAATGATGCCACTCCTGCGGGGCTTTTCGATGGATAGGCCCGAGAGGCCACAGATGTGGGAGATGTTAAATATGGGGTGATGACCGTCTGTCGGATCGCAGACGACCAGAATCATGTTGTATGATTCTCCACCTCGGTGGTGCATTCGGTGCACCTCTGCTACGGGAATACTCTGCGACTGAAGGTCGCTGAGAATTTCAGCCGTGGGGATTTCGCGTGGGACGTTTTTGACCACCACGCGTGTCTGACGGTCCTCGGGGAGAGTAAAAGAGTGGAAGGGGATTTTCCTGCCCGAGAGGAGTTTGTGCAACTCTCGGTAGTCCTTTGCGGTCGGGACAGTGACTTTGATGCCCAGCTGAACAGCTCGGGCATTGGTATAATTAATTTGCCTGGCCTTGCAGGCAGTGGACACCTCAGTCCATTTGGCCTTGTCGTGAATGAACACGGGTGGCGGAGATTGGACCTTTGGGGCTGAGGTTTTGGGGACTGAGGCCTCAACCGCCATCGGGCTGGCGGATCGGCTTGCCTGCTGGGAGGACCCAGCTGCCGAGGAGGGGCGGGATTGGGGGGCTGAAGACGGGGGGGAGGGGTGGGTGGGGGCGGCCTTTTTCAGGGCCTGCTCAGAGGGTGGGGACTTCTTCTTCTTCCTCTTCCCTCCGGCTACGACCTGGAAGTCGTCTTCGGAGGAAGAGGAATCAGATGGCTCAGAGGGCGCGGCAATGTCCATTTCCTCTGGGGAGGGTGAACGGGAATCGGCGGGGCTCTGGTTCCCGGTAGCGGGTTGGGTGGTGGCGGCGCCGACTGTTGTTTTGAGGACAACAGCCGGTTTCGCGGAAGTCGTGGGGGCTGGGGCAGGGTTTTTGGTGATGGGTACCTGTTTGGGTACCCAGTTCTTGGATGCCTGCTTTTCAGTAGGCGGCGGGGAGAGAGGGCTCTCAGGGACCTGACCTTCTTGCTGCATGCGGGCAAGTTCGCTGCCAAATTTGGCAACCAGGTCCCGATCCCTGCAGAGCGCCTCTGCTATCAGATCGCCATATTTGGCAGTGAGCTCGGCGTCCTTGAGGACGGTGTCCTTGACGAACTCTAATAAATCAGCGTCCGTCATGGTGGGGGGGGGGGGGGGATTTTAGTTCCTATCTAGCATCCGGGAGCAACGTTTCCGCGACTCCCAGCGCTTCCTACTTCCTAACTCCCCGGGTGGGATATCCCGGGGATGTGTACCCTCCCTGTCGGGTGTAGACAGGGAGGTGAGTGCCTAGTTTTGTGTGCCCTAAGCTTGTAAACCCACTGCCGATCTTATTGTGCAGTGGGGCCCTAGGGTCAGAAGACCGGTCCGGTGTGAAGGGGTTGAGACACCCAACCACACCGGGTGATTGCTGGAAGAGAACGGGGTTAGACAGATGGCAGCGACTAGGGAAGCCCCCAAGGCCGCGTACCAAAGCCCTTCCGATTTGACTTAGCCCTGAAGGGGCTTGGGCCGGTGTATCGGGTCAACACCCCTTGGCTTCGTTGGCACCGTGAGGTATCCCACCAAGGACCACGAAACTGTGGATTTTCCCTGAAGGGGCACTACGTTTCAACGACCTCCAAAACAGAAACAAGAAGTCGTCCACTGCCTTGAAAAAGGCGGCTTCGGATCAAAGTTGTAGTCGGCGACCACAGGTGACGTCACGACTGGAGCGTGACGAAACGAACACACACGACACTGAGCACGATAACGGGAGAGCAGCGGGGAGCGGCACGTCCGTCGCGGGCGGGCGTCGGGAGCGGAGTGTGGGCCGCCGGCAGCTCAGCTGCTCCTTTTATAAGGAATGGCGGGGGTAGTTGTAGGGCCATATAAGGTGATTGCTTATACGGCCTCTCCTGACATAGTGTCGTCCTCGACACAAGCGTCTTGGCGGACGCCTTTTGGTCCAGTGCAATCTTAAATGTCCACGTCTTCATCCAGTAGAGGCATTGAGGGCCCGACTTCAGACTGCCGCACCAAACCGCTGGGACCAGCGACATCAGCAGCTCTGAGGTCTGGGTCCTCATCCAAGGAAGGCATCGAAAGACCAGCCCTGGAAGGTGGCGTATTCTCCTGTGGCATAGGTTCACTATTGTTCTCATCTGCAAATCGGATTTGGTAATTAGAAATCTAGTTCAGCCTAGAGGGACACATTCAACCTTACAAATATTGCACGCATCACCACACAATCAATTCAAAGTTCATCTATCACACACTCATAGAAATCACACATTCATCACCTTAAGTAATAGTAGAGACGTCTCTTAAAACGACAAACCAAGCCTAGGCATTTTCCTTCATAGCAGTAGGTCCTCTTCTCGCTGGGTTTCTAGGCCACCATCGCCACCATATGAGAACACCAGGGAAGCACGCCTGAAGTTCCACGAACGCCAAGACAGTATGTCTGTAGTTCAACGAACGCCAAGACAATACGTCTGTAGTTCAACGAACGCCAGGGCGAATTGCCCGAAGTTCGACAATAGAACGCCAAGGCCTTATGCCTGCAGTTCAGAAATAGACGCCAAGGCTTTAAGCCTGAAGTCTTACGAGCGAACGCCAAGGCTACACAAGCCTGTAGTTCTTACATGAAAAACTCGTACTTACCTTCAAAGAAGGCTGTGCATGAATCAGGGCACCACTCGCCACGCCAAGGCACCATGTATTGTGCCGCTGCTTGTGTGGTCTTCCCATAGCTGCCACTTAGCAACTTGAGCTCATACCGGTCATTCGGTAGAACTTTCACAACCCGATAAGGTCCACGCATTCCTGGGTCAAGTTTTCCAGTAGACTGCGAGTACTTAATAACGAATACCAGGTCGTCAAGTTTAAACTGGCGAGGCTCGCGTCTGTGTCGATTAGCGTAGTTGTCCTGTCGTTGTTGATTCGACGTCATCAACTCTTTCGCTCGGCTTCGACACATCTCGCGTAGCGCCTCTCTATTAGGACTAGTGCCTCCGATAGCGACGTCACGAACGAGGCTCTGGATCACTGGAGTGCTTGCGTCCGTACCAATCATTAGGTTCAGGGGTGAAGCCTGGGTGGTCTTCTGCTTCGTAATGTTAAGTACCAACTGCAGTCTCCATAAGGCTTCCGACCATGAGGATGCTTTGTGGTTCACCTCAATGCGTAACATATTGAGAATGGTGCGGATGTAACGTTCCGCCTGACCGTTCGCATGATGCATTTCAGGTGTGATGTAGTGCAAATCGCTACCCAATTCCGTAACCCAAGTTACAAAATCCCTAGACTCAAACATTCGTCCCCTATCGGTCACTATCAATTTTGGAACCCCGAACAGAGAAACTGCCTGCATAAAAGCCCGCTTTAACTCACCTACGTCTTGTCGGTAAATTGGATACAAAAGGCAGAACTTTGTCGAAGCATCAACCATTACCAGTACAAACTTATATCCATTAGACATGGGGAGAGGCCCCAAAGCGTCCATGTGGATCGTATGAAAAGGGGTGTCGGGTTTTTCCCAAGATGTTATGTTCTGGTTTGGAGCTCGCGGAACCCTTTTTTTTGAGATGCAAACTAGGCAGTGTGCTATGTATTTGTTTACAAACTGGCGGAGTCCCGGGAACCAAAAATGTTTCAGAATTAAGTCAAGGGTCTTATCAGCGTTAATATGCTCGTGTTCGTCATGGAATATTCTTAGCAAGCTAAGTCTATGCCCCCTGGGGATATAACAAAGCAGGCGAGTATCCTCACCAACTGGCGAGTATCTGTAGTACAGGATATCGTTTTGGGCAACATAACGTGTCGAATCCAATTCACCATCCCTCAACTGTTGCAGCAAACCCTGTGTCTCATTATCCGCGGACTGTGCTATCTGTGCCCAGTTACGCGGCCTTGAAACCTGGTTCGCTACAACAACCGAAGGATTTCGGCTAAGGTAGTCCGCGTGTGGCATCATTACTCCTTTTCGGTACTCAATTGTAAAGTGGAAGTCCTGGAGGTAAATCCACCAACGCGCAACACGTGGCAGCAAATCTTTCTTGCGCTCAGTGGCCTTCAAGGCATTGCAGTCAGTAACTACTTTGAACCGTAAACCTACTAGGTAATGCCGAAAGTGTTGCAATGCCTTGACAACCGCCAGCGTTTCTAACTCGTATGAGTGATATTTACTTTCGGCTCCCTGAGTTGCTTTACTGAAATATGCCACCACGTGCTTGCTACCGTCACTCTGCGTTTGTAACAAGACTGCGCCATAACCGGCGCTGCTCGCGTCCGTATGGATTTCAGTGGGGAGCTCAGGGTCAAAGACAGACAGGATTGGTTTGTTAGTAAGTAACTCAATGAGTGTTTGACGAACCTTTTCCTGATCTGGGCCCCAATTGAACTCAACGTCCTTTTTGGTCAAACGAGCTACACATGCAGTTAGTGTGGCATAGTTTTTAACGTAACGCCGAAAGTACCCCGCGAGCCCTAAGAACTGGCGCACCTGTCGTACGTTTTCGGGGACCGGTGAATTTACGAGGGCTTCGATCTTGTGTGGGCTCGGCCTCACCTGACCCTGACTAACGACTCGCCCTAGATATTCAACTTCCGTAGCCAGAAACGAGCACTTTCGGAGGTTTATGGAAAATCCGGCAGCAGTGAGCGTTTGCAGGACGTCTTTTAGAAGGAAAATACCTTCAGAAATTGTGGAACTCATGATCAGAACATCATCAACGTATACCAAGACCTGACCCGCCTCTACGAAGCGTTGGAGGGTTTTATTGATGATGCGCTGATAGACGATAGGTGAGTTCGTTAGTCCGTAAGGCATTTTGACATATTCATAATGCCCTTCCGGCGTAACGAACCCAGTGAGTGGAATCGACTGTTCATTTATCGGTATCTGGTGGAAACCAGTGGCCATATCAAGGCTGGTGAAGTACTTGTAGTTCCCCAATCGATCGATATGGTCATCGATCAAAGGCAGCGGATAGCGATCCTTGACAGTCAATCGATTCAGAGCCCTAAAGTCAACGCACAAGCGGTCCGACCCGTCCTTTTTCTTAACTAGTATAATCGGACTAGCATATTCCGATTTTGACTCCCTAATGATTCCCTTCTCCAAGAGATCGTCAATTATTTTTCGAACCCGAAGTTTCTCATCATAGGAAAGTTTATAAGGTCGGTAAACTACTGGGGTTGTGTCCGTTAGTTGAATATTCATTTCACCCGTATTCACCGTGGTAGTTGCAGTACCAGTGATTAAAAACTCCGAGAACTCATTTATGACTTTTAATAACGATTCATAATCGTCTCCCTTAAGGGGCGTGTTTATCTCAAAAGATTGCTGACACTGCACCGCGTTAACTTGGAGCGAGGAATCATCCGACCTAGTCAAATATTGTTTTTCTTTGGTACGAATATACACGATGCCGTCACGATTAAGCACATCAGTCCCTACAATGATCGGCGCATTCATACACGAAGAGGGGACCACGAGTAGATCCGCTTCTATCGAAACTTGACTGAACTCGAGAGTAACGGTCACGTAAGCGTTGACTATAATTTCTTTGTCACTTATTCCTTTGAGAACGCAGTAGGTAGACTTCGGTTGGCAGGAAAGGTACTTCAGCACGTCTGACGAAATGAGTGACACGTTAAGCGCGCCACTATCAATAATAGCATCCATGGGAATGCCGTCTATTACAGCGACGACAATATCACTTGCACCGGTATTTTGTGAATTATTCTCCGTGCAAAGGTTCACGTTTCTCTCATTTCGTGCTTGGGACCGGCTTTTGGCGAAGCACTTTTCCTCAACGTGGCCAGGCTTCTTACAAAAAGTGCAAGTAATATTATTCGTACTGCCCGGAGAGGATGTTTTATCTGAATTGGGCTTTGAACGGCAATGACGGCTGATGTGTCCTTTACGACCGCATGAAAAACACTTTTGTTCGTTGCGATTCGACTGGTTCGGATTCTTACTCGACACTGGAACTTGAGTACTAGGTGTGTTACGAACCGGTTTGGTATAAATAGACAAGAACGAAACTATTGTTTCCGGATTCAAATCTGCATTAGCCGCGGCAGCTCTTATTTGAGGGTTGTCGATACCGCGAATCACTATTAAAGTCATAAGCTCATCACTTAAGCCGTTAACTATTCGCAAACGCAAAAGAGTGCGGCGTGCGTATTCCGCGTATGTAACGTATTTATCGGACGTGGTATTCATAGTTTCGAAAAGAATGTTAGCATAATCTAATTTACGCGGGCACAGTGGTTTGAACTCGCGTTTGAAATTTGTCCAGGTACGCTCTGCCGTAACCCATTCATTAAGCCAAATTTTTGCGTCACCCTTGAGACACGACCCAATGCGCGATAAACACTCATAATCAGTCCAACCATTAGCCATTTGAGCACGATCAACCTCTTCACACCATGTGTCTATGTTATGAATTGAGGGATCAAAGTTCGAAACAAAATAATTCTGTGATCTAATTGGTTGTAACGACTTCAGAGCGTCTACCAAAGCCCTAGTTGAGTCCGGTAAATTTGAATCCGAATTATTCACCGGTGGTGTCAAAGTGTGGGTATTCGACAAACTATTTGTTCGTGTCGCATGGGTACTCGCCTGGGGTTCCGGTGTGCAGCATTTGGACACATTCGATTGAGACGTGTTCAATTCACCGTCGTTGGTATTGCAAGTAACACTAGGATCGCAACGCACTATTGTTTTATCCGTTACACGGCTATTTTCGATCGACGTTAAACGATTCATGATTGAATTTAACGTATTATGGATAGACGAATCCGTGGTACTTTGCCTGCCAGGGGACCGCGACCTAATCTCGGGACGATGACGATGACGTACATGATCACGACGCGACGTATTGCGAGACCGCACACGACTTTTACTCCGCGTCATGCTACGGGAACGACGCCGCGACCGACGGTTACGCGTTGACGTATTCGAACGACTACGCGAGTGATATCGCGATTTATCACTAGAACGGCTGCGAGTACGGCGTCGCGACCTACGTTCGTTACGACTGGATCCGCCAGCCATATTAACAAACACGCGAAAATTTAAACGTGCACAAGACTTTGTTCCTCCTTTTTGTGGGCAAGAAGTTACTTATCCCAGTTCTGATTTTAGGAATCAGGAACAGGAATATTTAAAAAAAAAAACAAGTTTGCTAACCGTAGCTATTTATTTATTTACTTAAAGATAATTTTGCAAAACTAATCAAATTAGAGGAACAAAATCAACTTACACCTAGGACCGGAATCTAACACTAAACTCACTAAACTTCACAACCGATGTGCACGCTCCGAACGCTCGAAAATAAGTGGGCCGCCGGCTTTTTTTTTTTTTTTTTTTTTTTGAATGGACTACTCGCAGTTCAGCACATTAAGGCTGGTTACTGCTCAACCGGGCAATCCCGTGGTTGCCTTAGATTCTAAGGCCCCCAGCCGGGGCTTAAAACTACTTAAAAACTAAATGGCCGCTCGCTAAGGGCATCCCCTGTGGGACACGGGCCTCGGCTTAGCGGGGTCATTGAGGGGGGGCAGCAAGGGACAGGCTGGGTCTGATTGATATTATTTAGGGGATTTAACGCTAATGGCTCAGCAGCGCGGGCTGGCTCGTTAGGCAAAAGTCGGGGAGGTGGGCCGCCGGCAGCTCAGCTGCTCCTTTTATAAGGAATGGCGGGGGTAGTTGTAGGGCCATATAAGGTGATTGCTTATAGTATTTATTTTTTGGGTGGCAATCATCAAATGACTTCTCCCGCTCTAGGCGGAGCGCAAGGGAGTGTCAGACTCTTACTGACTAAAACCCACCCGTGATCCTTCTTGTGCCCTTTGCATTTCAGGGCCGCGGTGACTCTTTCGAAGTAATTCGGCAACACCATAATGTATCTACTCTTATAATTTTTCAAACTGTGTTTCTGTTTCTTACACATTTTCTTTGTTTCAGGTAATCACTGAAACAATCTTTACGGGCACTCAAAAACCAGAACATCTGATACCAGTCTGGCCAAGAGACACCGTATTGCCCAGTTACTGGGTGGTGGAGGTCTGATAGGCAATCGCTCCTAGAAAATACTGGTATTCAGGTGCGTCCGGTTAGACTGGGAGCTGACCCCAACATAGTTGAGGGAAGTCTTGAAAAATAAGCAGGTATTTACTGATATATTTAATTAATGGCTTTTCTGTTATAAAATCACTAGCGACCCGACCCGGCTTCACACGGGTGCGATGCTGTAAAAAGTAAATGATATAAAAAACTTTTTAACAAAAAAAATACAACCGACTTTTACATAAAAAATCAAAAAAGTCCAAAATAACTTTAATTTCGGAACTCGGTGTTTGTGGTTGCTTTTTCGTTTTTTGAACACCGACTTCCGAAATTAAAGTTATTTTGCACTTTTTTGATTTTTTGTGTAAAAGTCGGTTGTATTTTTTTGTTAAAAAGTTTTTTATTTTTCACTTTTTAGTGGTACCCACACCCCCTCCCCTCCCCCACCTAAACGAACCAATCACATTGGTGCAAAAAAAAAAAAAGTACTGCTCCTTTGCAGAGTACCTACACTAAGAGGTCGTCAATGTAGATATTTTTTTTAGATTTTTCGAAAACCGCTTGGTTGATTTCGATAAAATTTTCATGGGACCATTAGGGAAGAAAATTTTCAAATCGGTTCACACGCGACGGAGTTATGCGCGAACAAACATAAAAAAATAAAAAAAAACATCTACTAAAAAAACGCAACAAAATCCGTTGCGTAGTTTTAAAGATCTAAGCATACATAGGGACAGACAGAAAGCGGGAAGCGACTTTGTTTTATAGTATGTAGTGATGTTTATATCAAAAAGTTATTAAAAATTTAGCTAAACGTCGAATTCATGGTTCATTTTTTATTGTGAAATGCATTTGCTCTTGACTCTAGTCTAGGTCGCAGGTGACAGAGACAAAGTCGACGATGGAATGAGCTTACCTAGAAGAAGCCTGTTCACTCTAACTTTGAAGAGATCAGGGTTGAATGCGTTCGGAAACACAGACGCAGGCAAACAAATACAATCATTTTTCAACCGTCTTCCAAAAAAAGAGGAGGTTCTCAATTCGATTGTATTTTTTGTGTGTGTTACCTCATAACTTTGCACTGGGTGTACCGATTTTGATGATTCCTTTTATATTCGAAAGCTGGTGATCGTCGTGTGGTCCCATTTAATTTTTAATTTGATAGAGATCTGACGACTAGTATTTGAGTTATCCTTTTTTTTTTTTTTTTTTGGATGGGAAATCATCAAATGACGGGTCCCGCCCTGGGTGGAGCGGTAGGGAGTGTCAGACTTTTACTCTGCCGTCCGTTAACTTAAAGGGCGCAAAGCCACAAAATCAAATTTTGAGTTATGAGCGAAAAACGTGGGAAATATTTCAAAAAATTGCCACTTAAAAACTATAGGTTGTACAACATAAAACTAAACGTTCAAAGATAGCTTGTTAAATTTACAAACTTATAGTGATAACCTTGTTTAAATACAATTTATTTTAAGTAGAAAAAAACGCCTTTTTTCTTTTTAGCAGTGCATAATTTGGTGATTTTAAAATAAACACTTACCTAAAAAGGCCCTAAGTCTACCTTAGCGACTTTATAGCTTATGATTTCGACATAAATTTAGTGTATTATTTTTGTGTACCAAAACTATTCAAAATTACTTAGCTAAAAAGGCATTTAGTTACTTAACGGCTTTATACTTATGTATTTCCCATTTCCATTTAGTATTAATTCTTAGCTATATTAACTCAATAGTGTTTTAGTGTCTTTATAGGTAAGTTTTTGAATTTAGTGTCTTTTTATGAATATTTTATTTCATACTTACTACACTTAAAGGCCGTTAAACGTTAAAACTTTTATCTTAACGGCGTTTTAGTTATGCATTTAGGAATAAATATTTACTTATTAAAATTAAATGTATAAAAATGGCACTTGAATCAGTCTTTTAGTTACTTAATTATATTTGTTCTATCTCTAATATCAACTGGATTTCCTACATCATTTGTTGGTAAATTGTTTCAAAATGTTAGTTTGTGTGGAGGAATTATGGCAGCTAAAAGATTCAAGATTCAAAGCATTTATTTCAATTAAACCCTTTACAGGCACTTTTGAATTGTCAAGTCGAAAGAGGTGAAGCTATCTGCACGTTCCAAAGCGTAGATCTCTATACTATAGCAAGAAGAACATGCAAGAAACTCCACGGACACTCTCACTCTCTCTTTAAATCATGTTCTGTATTACATAACCTTGGTTACATCCTTGGTCGCTTCTATATGTGAGATGTGACATGTGACAATGCAAAGAAAAAAAAAAGGAAACTATAAAAACAATTCAAAGTATAAAGATTAAAACAAGTCAGTGGCAGTTAAGAGGTGACCAATCTCAACCGACGGCGCCCGTTCACGAACATGACGCGTGTATTGGCACCATTTAGCTCAACCATTTTGAAGGGAACCGAATGATCCAACACACACGCCACCATCAGCGAAATATTTGAGCGAGCATGACATGCTCTCAACTGCCATTTTAGTTCAAGTCACAAAGTAAACTATAACTGATCAAGTGTAAATGGCTCCATGGTACTCACATTTACAATGTTTCAGAATATTGTAAAGCTAACTTATTTATGTATGACGGTAGATTTTCTCGCAGCGTCAATACCTTTTGGAGATGAACGATAAGTAATACTCACGATACGTGGACTTTTCAGGTATTTATCGTTCATAAAACGCAAAGCAGGAAATTCATAGTCGAAGTTATTTTTATAATAAAGGTCCTGTACCATGTTTTTTAACTATGCTCTAGGGTTGGATTTTTGCGCCTATCTGATATCAAATTTGGAATGTTTATAAAGTTTTCTGGTGAGAGTGATTGTACGATTACTTTGCAGTTATTTATAGACGGAACAGCATCTACAAGATATTGAAAGTCGTACAATTTCCCTTTTTTTTCATAGTTAGTTCAACTTGGTGGTGCACTTGATCTGAGCTCATAAAGGAATGTTCACATTATCTCCAGAATCATCATAAAATGCATTTTTGCTGGTGAAGAGATGTGGGTTTACGATTTTGACATGCAAACTAGTCAGCAAGCTTTGGAGCGGTGCCTTCCAACTGGGCCGAAACCGTAAAAACCGAAAAGTCGATTAAAGTCAAAGTCATGGTGACTATTTTCTTTGACTATCGCGATGTTGTGCACTCGAAGTTCTTCCCGGAAGTTCAAACGGTAAATAATGCATATTATTTGATTATTTGCGTTATGGAGAGCAAATTAGACGAAAAAAGCCAGATATGTGGCAAAAAAATCTTGGATTTTGCACTACGACAATGCACCTTCGCACAAGGCCATCATTGTCAAGGAATTTTTGACCTAAAACTCAACAAATCCCATCGAGCAACCTCCTTATTCTCCAGATATCTTGCCAGCCGACTTCTTTTTTCCTAAACTCAAATTATCACTTCATGGCACCCGTTTTCCTTCGGTAGAAGACATAAAGGAGAATTCGCGGCGAGAACTGCACTCAAGTCCAGAAAAAGCGTTTAAAAAATGTTTTGATGACTGGATTATTCGTTGGTTGGCGTAAGTGTATCGTTTCTGAAGGAGCATATTTTGAAGGTGATAAAATAATTTTGAATGAATAACTAACATTTTGTGTATTACTGGTCTTTTAGCGGTACTTTCTTGACAGACTAGTATTACTGATATGGAACCAACAAAATATTTTTGTGCACTGCTTAAAAAACATTCCTAGAGATGTTGATTTGTTTCAATATAAACTGACTATGGATTTCAAAGAATATTCCAAAAAATCTGGCGATTTATCTAGTGTATGAATTCATTTCTTAAGATCCTCAAATGGCTCGGAAGCAAAGTGTAAACATTATCATGGGATTTTTAAGGTTAGAGGCAGTCCCATGCCATAATTCAGCGTTCTGTTACTGCTACGAGGAGTAGCAACATTGGTAATGAAATACCTATTATCAAACGGCATAACATGACTGATTATTACAACTAAATCATTACTTAACACGCTTATTAGTTTCAGCAAATACATCAAAGATCATGCATACAACTTTAAACCGGAAAACCCGCGGTCTATCGCCATAGCAATTTGATAGGTATCTATTTGTCATGGTTCATAGTCACTGGAACGTTATAAAAATCTCCGTTCCCGGGTACCATTTTGAAGGTTTGTGCTTATGAGACCCATAAATTATTTATTTATTGCAATAACTACTTTAAAAAAGTATTTACTTATCTCGGCATTTTGTCTGTCATTGGTAATGTGGCGGGAATCCGTGCGGGAAGAAAGTGCGGGAAGGCCGTGCGTCGCTCGCGGAGCTTCCGCTCCGCGAGCGACGCACGGCCTCCGCGCGACTTAGACACGAGGGACACAACTGCGCGGGGATGACAGGCGAGAGCAGATAGCGTCTTTTTAGCCAATTATTGTGGCTTAGTGTCTTTTAAGTAGAGGATTTATACCATGAAATGAGTAACTAAAGGCGGTTAGAGATTTGAGAAAAGTACTTCTTAATTATTATTGCATGAGTCCTACGCTAAAAAGTCGTTAGCAGATTTTAACGTGTTTCTAGTGTAGTATTTTTATTAGACGCCTTTTTAGTCTAGGTTATTGACGCAAACTACCAAAAAGCTTCTTGGCTTAAAAGTAAATTAAAGTATCTTTAGGACTTTTTAGTGTAGTAGTGTCAATAAAGCGTCTTTTTTGCCAAGCAAAACTTAGGAAAAATATAAAAAAATATGGCGTTAAGGGTTACATGTGACCTTTTAGTTAAATATGGATGGTTAACGTACTTTAAGTAACGTAAACTATTCGTTTTTTAGTGTTTAACGACCTTTTCGCTAAAATTATTTCAAAAAGTATAAGTATTAGAAATATGATACTTAGACAGATCGATAGAGAATTTTTTTCTACATACGATGGCGCTAAAACCTCAAAATCGACCATCTGAGGGTTTACGCCTTTCTTGTTAATGGACGGCAGTACTGACTAAAACCCACCCGTGCTCCTCCATGTGCCCTTTGCGTTCCAGGGCCGCGGTAACTCTTTCGAACAAATTCCGCAACCCTAGCAGGCACCGACCCTATGGGGCCCCGTCTCTGGTGCTGACGGCTCCTTGAGGCGCGCGTGAAGCACAACGCGTCGTCGACTCAGCCTGGTATCGGACGGCGAGCCACCCACGCTCACCGTCCACAGGCATCAGCCGCTGCGCAATAGCACAGCGGCCGACTTGTCTCTGGAGGAGGCCGAAATGGGACCATTACTGGCACTCCATTTCAGCCCCCTCCCGAGTACCGGGAGTCGCAGCACCCGCAGCAGAAGCGGCAGAAGCGGCGACGGAAGCCGCGGCGGCGGCAGAGGCGGCGGCGGCGGCGGACCTCTTGCCCCTGGTCGGGGTGGATGGCACGCAGGCCCTTCCCCCAGCCCAGTGCTCGGCCGGCTTGCCAACAGCCGCACATGCACTGCAGTGCGGCGTGGCCTCGCACGATCCGGCCCGATGACCGGGCTGACCACAGCGGAAACAAAGTCCACTGCGGTCCACCTCCGAGGGGCACATAGCTCCCATGTGGTTGCCCACATGGCAGCGGTAGCACCTCAGAGGTCTGGGTTCCAGCAGTTTTACCCGCGCAGAAACCCACCCCACCAAGAGCCTTCGACCCTCCGACACTGTTCTGGCCGCCGTCACGGGGCAGCTCACCACAAGGGTTTGCATGCCCGTGTTGTCAGGCCGGAGGGTGCCCGCCTTGACGAGCTCGGCAGAGCACCCCCCAGTCCTGGCGACGGCGGCCACAACCTCCTCCTCCGTCACGGAGTCATCCAGGCCCACTATGCGCATATCAATGCACTTAGTCGGCCTGGACACTCGGACCTCGTCCGCGGGGAGGACCGCCTTCAGCCTTTCGGCCAGGGCGTCCGCGAACGAGCCGCTCTCCGCTCCGGCGAGCTCGAGCTTCCGGGCACCGGTCAGGGTCCTCCTGATCTCGATGCCCCCGGTGATGCCCAGCTCCCGGAGGTTCACCGCCTCCTTCGCCCGCTTCATATGGGCGAGGTACGTCACGCCCCTCTGTTCCGCTTCCGGCTGCAGCGTTAAAACTACAGCCGCGGACTTCGGGGCGCGGAGCCTCGCCGCGATGGCGTTTGCCTTCCGCCGCTGCCTCTTGGCCTTGCTTTTGGCCGCCTTTTTGGCCTGCCGCTTTTCTCCAGCAACCTGCTATCCGGCCTCGGCCGCAGGAGGGTCCGAGGTTGGGGGTGGGGGCGGCTGCGGCGCCACTGGCGCAGCAGCTTTAGCCGCTCCCCCTCCAGCCTTCCTCCTTCCCCTCTTCGCCGGGGCCGACTTGGTCGTCGCCGGCGTCGCGGGCGCCGGCGTCACAGGCGCTGGCGCGGCTCCCGCCTTGGCCTTCGCCTGGCCGGACGTTCCCGGGCCAGCAGCCACCGCGGCGCATACGAAGCCGCCTTCTGCCGGCCCGGGGGCCCCTGTGTCGCCGCTAATGGGGGACGCCGAATCATGTTCTCCAAGACGGAGAACTGCTTCTGGAAGGGAGCCAGCTCCTGCCGCACCAGGCTCCGCACCTGGCTCAGCACTTGGCTCCCCTCCAGCGCCGCCGGACTCAGCCCCCCCTGCGGCCCCTCAGAGGCCGCTCTGGCCATGCCAGCCAGGTCCCTCCGGAGCGACTCATTCTCCGCTATGAGTCTCTCCGTTACGGCCGCGAGGCGGGCGACCTCCGCCCGCAACTCTGTCGCCTCTCCGGACCTGCTGACATTGGCTGCCGCCGCCGCCAGAATTGAGGCTTTGGCCGCACTAATGGCCTCCCGCTTGGAGGACTGCTTCCGCTTGAAGGCCACAGCGCGGATCGCGGCCTCCATGACCTCCGCAAACTGGGCCTTCTTCTCCTCGGCCGTGGGAGGTGCCTCTCCCGGGGTCTCTTCGTCGTCAGAGTCGAGAGGAGGCGGAAGAGTAGAGGGAGCCCCACGACCGCTCCCTCCAGGGCGCTGCCCCTCCTCCACCAGCCTCTCGGCTCGACGCCCCGCCCCCCGGATAGAGGGTGCCAGCCCCCTCCCTGCCTCAACGCCCCTGCCCCGCCTTGCGGTGGAGATCTTACGGGCGGAGGCAAGCTCGCCCTCGGAGGTCGACTCCCCGTCGTCCTCCCGCCTGGGCCGCTTGCGGAAGAACTTGACGTTCTCCGCAGCAGCCCCCCCTCTTTCCTCTCCAGAGCCCGCCGAGCTGACCGTTACTAGGTCAGGTGCAGAACCAGAATCCGATTCTGCACCTCCCCGGCGCTCAGGCGAACCCTCCTCAACACAATCGAACGCCATCAGCTCCTTGTAAGAAGCGGATCCGGATGACGTCGATTCGGAGCCTCCTCGGCTCTTGTTGCCACTGGCAAGCGGAAGGTCTTTGTTGCCCACCCCAGAGTACGGAGGGCAGCCCGCCGAAGCGGGGTGGGATTCCCCGACCGCTGAGCAGTCGGGACCCACCTGGGGACTCATTTTCCAAAGATCTTTTTCCATTTTTGTTCCTTTTAAGGGTGCGGTCCCTGTTCGCTCCGCCCCTTCTCAGGGCCCTCTCTCCTAACCTCACCTCTCCACCTGCTCGCTGCTCTCACAGTCACGTCTGATGATCAGACGCGTACCAGAGAGCAGCGAGCAAGCGTGTGTCTCTCTTGGTCTGATCCCTCACTTGCGACCTTCCGGCATGAGTGGCTCTACCGGGAAAGCTCGCAAGATCATTGAGACGCTCAAGCCCCACCACGACGACAACGTGGAGACACATTCGGTGGGGATTTGAGTTATCCTTAATAATGTGTGGCTTAGTTTACATTGACGACGTTCTCATTCCCTCTTATCGATGTAAAATGAAACAATAAAATTGTGTACAATGGTTTGGAAGAGCATCTTAGCATTTCAATTTCGGTGAAGATCTGATGATGAACAGAGATGATAGGAAACGGAACTCTTCAATAAACGATAGCAAATCTTTCGGGATTGCTGAAACCGCATGTTTGTTTATTGTTTACATCAATGTGATGGGTACATTTAGGAGGGGTGTACCCATAGATATAATAAACAAGGAGATATGCCCTGTAGCCGAAAATGTATCGGAACCTGTGTCTCCTGTTTTGCCCTACCACCCGGCAACTACTACGAATGCAGTTCAGTTAAAGCAATAGATACGCAGTCGCACACACACCCGCATTTCTGAAATCGGACTGTACTACACAATCAATTATAAACCTTATCCTACTAAACACAGCGTGTATTTACCGTACACCGTACAACTTACTCACACAAAAACAACGGTGGGTATCGTTGTGCTGTGCAAAAGCAATTTATTTTACATATACGCTAGTGATTGACTAAATCGTAAGTTATCGATTCTGCATTTATTACACACACCATGCTGCCCATGTATAACAAATAAATAGCATGAAATTATTGACTAATTTTAAGCAAAGGTCACTAATATATTATCTTAAACATGCCGATTACTATAATGCATTCGAAACTTTATCGAAAGTAAAATACAATTACCATAAAAAGTAAGGAAGTAGCACGAGGATAAGGCATACATACGATAATTCAAAGCCAAAAACACTTGAACGATTATTTACCAAAAAATTATTGCAATCTAAGAAAGTTTGGTACACTTTTGTAATATTTCATTCAACAATCGACATTGTTGTCGACAGTGTATCTGCACAATTACATCACTAACTCGCGGCAAGAAGCAGCGGCCGTACTATGCGATACATCGGCTTGCTAAAGTATCGTTTTGTGATTTTTACATTGCTCATCCAGTCACTTAGCGACAAACTTAGGTAGTGGTTAAGGAGCAGTGTATTCATTGTAATATGTTATTGTCGCTGTGACATTTGAAAACAAAAATAACATAGTATAAGCAAGAAATATTTTACGATTTGTTGTTTTTCATGATTTTAAAGACAAATATAGTAAAATACTTGTATTTTGATATGGTAAGTGATTCCATAATTAACAAAGTTTTGGTTTATGCTTCGGTTTTTACAAGAAAACACTGAACAACACGGCATTCTTATATTTTATCACGCTCACGGTCGTAAGCGCACTAGTTCGCGGATTCGACCATTGCGTAAGACATGCTCGCCCAGAGCATGTCGCGAGGACACCGACACGCCCCCTTGCCACTTCTCCTGTATTTTATATTTCTATGGTGGTAATGCTGCCAGCCTTTTGGGTACATTACCAGTGGCCATCGATGCGGAGGAATTTATCGACGCCATTTTTTAACTTCTTTTATTTTTTGTTAGTTAAGTGATTTTTTTATTAGTTTATATCATAGAAATATAAAATACTATATCTATGGTTTATATAGTTATCTATACTAATATTATAAAGAGGAAATATTTGTATTTTTATATGTAACAAATAAACTCAAAAATTACTGGACCGATTTCATAAATTCTTTCACCATTAGAAAGCTACATTCACCCTGAGTAATATAGGCTATATTTTATCTCTAATTTGTGTTTGTAACCGTTGTGCTGTGTCTGTCCTGAATAAAAGTTTTTCTATTCTATTCTTTCATTCGGTGAGTGCTTGATTTGTATACTTACTGCTAAGCGGGTTCAAGCGGGTGGTCTACTATAAGTTTTTAGTAAATGCGTTTGTCACCATTACACGAAAGGAAACACTTCCAACAAAATAGTCTCACTTTTTTTTTTACTCCGTCAACCATTTCGGTAAAAGCGAACTCAGAATGCCTGTCGTGATGAACTCATTAGTGTTCAGTGTTGTCAGTTTACAAAATAAAAATAAAAAAAGAAGCGAAGTTTAGTATGGAACTGTCGTGCCGTGTTAATGTGAGTGTCACGATCGCTTATTGGCTCTTTGGGTTACTAGTGTTGTACAGGTGTATCGATAAATAGTTGTGGAGAGATTTTTGTTTTGAGTTTCGTTTTTGTTGATTTTGGTACATTGTTTTCAATTAAATGTATAATTACGAGCAGGTGTTAATTAAGACATAGGGAATAATTTCTGATTTAGATAGGTACATAAGGTATGTATGTTTATAATTTTGTAAGATTGTTCTGCTTTTTCTTGCTTATTTATCTCGAAACTTGTTTAAAACATTATGGAAACACCTTCATTGTGCGCACAGCTAAGGAGTGCCCTTTTTTTTTGGATGGGAAATCATTATATGACCCCTCCCGCCCTGGGCGGAGCGGAAGGGAGTGTCAGACTTTTACTGACTAAAACCCACCCGTGTTCCTCTTGTGCCCTTTGCGTTCCTGGGCCGCGGTGACTCTTTCGAACAAATTCCTGCACCCTAGCAGGCACCGACCCTATGGGGCCCCGTCCCTGGTGCTGACGGCTCCTTGAAGCGCGCGTGAAGCACAACGCGTCGTCGACTCAGCCTGGTATCGGACGGCGAGCCACCCACGCTTACCGTCCCCAGGCATCAGCCACCGCTATAGCACAGCGGCTGACTTGTCTCTGGAAGAGGCTGCAATGCGACCATTACTGGCACTCCATTTCAGCCCCCTCAAGGAGCGGACTGCCCTGTCTATTTCCTCGTTATCGCTTAAAGGCTCCCAGGTCGAAGCGGCACAGTGGTGGCATGCGCGTGAGCTGCGCGCGGTACTGGACAGTATATACTTGGACATTGCAACATTATTCCTCTAAAATAAAAGATTTATTCTAAAATAAAAGCCTAATGTAGTCCTTATTACATCAGCTACCTACCTCCCATCAAGTCCAGCCATTTCAGAGATTAGCCAGAACTAACAGACATACAGACAGTAATTGTAAAAACGTTATTTTGGTGTATGTACCGTATATATTAATAAATGCATGTAGTAAAAAGCGGTTAGTTCAATATTACAAACAGACGCTCACATTTTATTTATATGTATAGCATAAGCATAATCAGCCTTTTAATGTTCCCACTGCTGGGACACAGGCCTCACATGTCTTCGAAATTTTGGTTCTAGGACATGCCGGTTTCCTCACGATGTTTTCCTTCACCGTTTTGAGAGCAGTGGTGATGAAATCAATTACACAAAGTAATGACGCCTGGCTGGGTTGGAACCCGCGACTTACAATTCGTAAGTCGGGGCCGGGCCGTTACCACTCGGCCACCACTGCTCTCCTTAGATTCCAGATGTATAGATAAGCTTCCAAATTCATAATCCGTTCTCATAACGTTGCTGAACGTGGTCATAGATATCCGTGGTTGCATTGTATGTTGTCTAACCAAGTGTGTGGTCGTGTCAAGTGCTTTTAATTACTACTGATCACAGTGGTCACGTCTCCAGCTCGGGTGCTGGCTGCTAAATTGGGTTAACAAGGATATTACTTAATCGTTCGTACGGAAGTGTTTCTAAATTGAATGATAAGTATTCTATTTCGATGTTAGGGAATTTTCCTGCGTAGAATAGAATATTTATTTATTTATTACAAGCAGCGGCCCGCGGTTTCACCCGCATAGTTCCCGTTCCCGTGGGAATATGGGGATCAAATATAGCCTTTGTCACCTGGGGATAGTCTAACTTCCAAACAGTGAAAAAAAATTCAAATCGGTTCAGTAGTTTCGGAGCCTATTCAATACAAACAAACAAATCTTTCCTCTTTATAATAGTAGAATAGAAAACTTTATGTACCATAGTGGTACATTGGACGGACTTAATGCAACAAGGCTTTCTATACCAGTCAACCTTTGGGTTAAAAAGACAACACTGTGGTATGTGTACAACAAATAAATAAAATACAAAATATATTTCACTAATAAAATACATACATATATGCTAAAACAATAAACTAATAAATTTGATGTTTTACAATAATTTTATTTATTTATTTTATTATTTATGTACACACATACAATAATTAAGAGACAACATTACAATTTTAGTAAAAAGGAACTGCTTATTTCAAACGAAATTTCTTCCAGCAGACCTGCGAAAGGATAAACGAAAAAGAAATGTAGACAATAGTGTGTAAGAACAAGAGAAGAAGAGAATATGAAGCCTTAAACTGAAGTAACAAATCAAAATATAATAATATATACTACTACTTATAAATATATATATATTTATTTATATATATACAGTAAATAGTACTATAATTATATACATATAATAAATATAACTATCACAGTTGGGAGGAAAGGTAGTGCTCTTTAAGTCGAATCTTAAACAAAGAAATGGATTTTAAGTCTCGAATGCTAATTCCCCCTTTATAAAATTAGTGCAGATATATTTTTTTAGAGTTACCGAAACTCCTGATAAAAATATAGTGTTTCAATTCTTAACTTCTCGTCGACGATCTTTTGACAGTAAATATCGTTTTATCGATACCCCGATATCCCAGCTCTAGCACTACAAATATTGACGTATCGATCGACCACTAGAGTGCGTCGAACATCACAATTCGAGCCCCGGATTGTGAAAAGCTAATAACTGATGGAGATAGTTCCACTGTTGTGGCGTTAACTGTAATATCAGTAAATGAATGAAGATTCTAAATGATTAACACTTTAATTCTACTGAGGAGCTCGTGGCTAAATTATTACAGCCGCACGGATCGATCTTTGAGGTTAAGCAACGCTTGCCGAGGTTGGTCTGTGGATGGGTGACCATCTTAACATAACGAGACTTTTCCCGTCTCCGTGCCTCGGAAAGCACGTTAAGCCGTTGGTCCCGGCTGTCATTTGGAGATCTTTGGCAGTCGTTACGGATTGTCAGAAGCCAGAAAATCTGACACCAGTCTTGTCAAGAAGTACCGTGTTCCAGAGTTAATGGGTTGTGAAGGTCTGTTAGGCAGCCGCTCCGTATAAAATATTGGTATTCAGTTGAATCCGGCTTGACTGGGAGCCGACCCCAATATGTATAGTTGGGAAAAGGCTAGGCAGATGATGAACACTTTAATTCTACGTTGCTAGACGAGGCCCTATAGGGTCAGTGCCTGCTAGGGTCGCGGTATTTGTTCGAAAGAGAAAGAAGGAACACGGGTGGTTTTTAGTCAGTAAGAGTCTGACGCTCCCTTCCGCTCCGCCCAGAGCGGGAGAAGTCATTTGATGATTTAACATCCGTAAAAACTTTTACAAAAAAAAAAAAAAACAACCGACTTCTTAACAAAAAAAGGATAAAATAACTTTAATTTCGCAACTCGGTGTTTTTGATTGCTTCTTCGTTTTATTTTTCACTTTTTAGTGGTACCATAAATACAGTCAAATTGAGAACCTCCTCCGTTTTTGGTTGTCGGTTAAAAACAAAAAAGCTTCCTTGATAAATGAAACTGGAAAAAGTATCCTTTACCTATGTTAAAATCGAGAGTTTAATTCACATTTTATTACCTAATCAAGGTTTTGCATTTCTGTACCCACATAGTAAAGTTTTTTTTTTTTTTTTGGTTTCAGGTCTTTTGAAAAAGTCTTTTGCTTTTGTGTTTATATGCTTTCTTTACAGTACAGCAGATACTATACAGATACTTAATATAACGGCGCACTGCTTGAGTATCCTGTATTAGTTGTACAATCAATGTTTTCTAATCTTAGACTGACACCTGAAGAATAATTGCGATAAAGAATACCAAGAATCTTAAAAATACCATTTCAGACACTGATCTGCATGGTCCTCATATAACGTATTGTGAGTGTGAGGACCATTTAGATCGCTACGTCAGGGGTTCATTCATGTTAGTCTGGCGGTTTGAGTTCCTTACGTGGCCTACCCAAATGTCCTTACTTTGGTATTGTACGTCAAATCGTTGAGCTCCTTAAAGTTTTAAATTTGAGCTACACGATAACTGACAAATGCTTGCACTGTTTGGACAGGTCCACTCAAATCGGTGTGGTACTTTCCTCAAAAGACCACTTCAGACACCAACCTACATGGTTCTCATATGATTACTACAATTGTACTGGTCAAATCATTTGACCAGTACAATTGTATGGACTTCAAAAGAGACCTTGACCTCTGAGTTTGTTTCGGTGTTTCTTCTCAGGGTAGTCAGCTAGGAAACACCGGCCTCATCTAGTTTTTATAACGGTCAAAAAAGATTGACGTGTAAAAGTGTTTTTTACAAACTACTTACAAAAAATAAATCATTTATCAAGAAAAAGGTCTTTGCCACAAAGCTCTTTTAACACTCCTTAGAAATAGATTTTTCCATTTCCACTTTTGAGCTTATAAATAGTTTATTTCATAGAATCATTGACAAAGGCTGATTTTACCACGAAACGTGGCCTCAAACCAAATTAATTAGCTCAACATGAATAAAAAATCTATTCACTCGACTCGACGAAGGAAATCGATACTTTTGTCGTCAAGACTGACGGGTAACTACTTAAATAGACTGTTAGTTTTGTATCATTAGGTCGCCTTAGGACTGTTTACTAAGTCTTCACTTAAGAGCAGTGGTGGCCGAGTGGTAACGGCCCCGACTTACGAATTGTAGGTCGCGGGTTGAAACCCTGCCAGGCGCAGTGCTTTGTGTAATTCATTTCTTCACCACTGCTCTCGAAACGGTGAAGGAAAACATCGCGAGGAAACCGGCATGTCCTAGAACCAAAAATTCGAAGACATGTGACATTCACCAACCCGCACTGGGCCCGCGTGCTGGATTACGGCCCATTCCCTTTCCTAGAGAGGAGGTCTGTGTCCCAGCAGTGGGAACGTTAAAAGGCTGATTATGACTACGTCTTCTTCCACTCGAAAAAATTGCTCTATCGTCGACCACATCATCACTTACCATCAGGTGAGATAGTGGTTTGCGCGAGCCTATCAAATTTAACATTAGGAGGAACACGGATGGGTTTTAGTCTGTAAGAGTCTGATACTCCCTTCCGCTCCGCCCACAGCGGGAGAAGTCATTTGATGATTTCGCATCCTTAAAAAAAAAGGTCGTTTGCTCACACCGCGGCATTCTCCTCTAAATTATGTATTTCATCATCTGCCTAACCTTTTTCCAACTTTATTGGGGTCGGCTTCCAGTCATAACGGATTCAGCTGAATACCAGTATTTTACGTGGAGCGGCTGCCTACCAGACCTCCACAACCCATCAACCGGGTAACTCGGTACTTCTTGGCAAGACTGGAGTCAGATTTACTGGCTTCTGACAATCCGTAACGACTGCCAAAGATCTACAAATGACAGCCGGGACCAACGGTTTAACGTGCTTTCCGAGGCACGGAGGAAACTCGGTATGTTAAGATGGTCACTCATCCACCAACCAGACCAACTTTGGCAAGCGTTGCTTATCCTTGAAAATCGACCCGTGCGGCTGTTTTTCTTTAGCCACGAGCTTGCTAATCAAATAAAATCTTGGTATTATTGAAAGACATAATATACGAGGGTATATTATGTCTTTCAATAATACCAAGATTTATGACATTTAACAGTAGTTCTGCTTCTTACGAATTCTCTGTTTTCTTGAAGGGAAAACTTCTTTAGCCGCGTTGGGCACTTGTTGGTAGGGGACAATCTTATGTGTTCGCGTCACCGACATGCTCGTGATTCAGGCGTATTAGTGACATTGAATGGATTTAGTGAAACGTTCAACGTGTATATACTGTGCATTGTTGAAATAGTTTCTGTAATTCAAACATTATGAAACTTCAAATTTTAGTACTAAAAGTTTTAAGTTTTCACTTCTATCGGCAGTCCCTATAACTGCAATTTTTTTTTGAAGTGAGACTTCTTTATCGGCTTTGAAAAAAAAAATACCGTCACTTTTTTCGGTTCCGCGTCACATTTTTCCGTTACGCGTCACATTTTTCCGTTACGCGCCATCTTTTTTGAGTTTATGAATATCAGAAGAGGTTTGTCACTTTTTACTTTCAATTGTCAAAGTCTTAGAGCTCATCCTTCTTGTGCTCTTTGCGTTCCAGGGCTGCGGCGACTCTTTTGAAATAATTCGGCAACACCATAATGCATCTACTCTTATAACTTTTCAAACTGTGTGTCTACTTCTTACACATTTTCTTTGTTTCAGGTAATCACTGAAACAATCTTTACGGGCACTCAAAAACCGGAACATCTGATACCAGTCTTGCTAAGAGACACCGTATTGCCCAGTTACTGGGTGGTGGAAGTCTGATAGGCAATCGCTCCAAGTAAAATACTGGTATTCAGGTGCGTCTGGTTGGACTGGGATCTGACCCCGACATAGTTGAGGAAAGTGTTGACAAACAAGCAGGTATTTACTGATATATTTAATTGATGGCTTTTCTGTTATATGATCACTAGCGACCCGACCCGGCTTCACACGGGTGCGATGCTGTAAAAAGTAAAGGATAAAACATGGTTATTTATTTTTTGATTTATTATATACTTAATTGTACACCGTGGTTAAAAAAAAGAAAACTACAAACTAAAACACATGTACAATGGGCGGCCTTATCGCATTCCGCGATCTCTTCCAGGCAACCTGGAATGGACAGTAATTGCCTGGACATAAATGGGGGGGTTATTGTGGGTTATCCCTAAGAGATAGATAATATATACCATCACGGGCTTTTTATAGACCTTTTTAAGATGTACAATACTGTAGCATATTATTTTGTTCTATCTCGTAGGGTTCAGCCAGCGTTTGCAATGTAAGCGCAAAAAAATATTTGAGACAGCGGGAAGCGACTTTGTTTCAAAATTCAAAAGTCATTTATTCAAACTAGGCTGATAGACAGCACTTTTTGAACGTCAAATTTTACATAAAGACAGTCCCCCAAAACGCCCACCCGTCACCACTTCCTAGTGTTTTAGCTGGGAAGAAGAAGTGGCGCAACAAACTGCCCAGCAACACATCTGTCTGTTGCGTTTTAAGAACTTGAATTTATACAATAGTATGCAAAGTCATTGATACATGACAAAGGTAGAAAACAAAAATATAATTATCCAACATTTCATACTATGTAGTGATGTATAGATCAAAAAGTTATTAAAAATTTAGCTAAATGTCGAATTTATGGTCCTTTTTTGCGAGATGGATTTGCTCTTGACTCTAGTCTAGGTCGCAGGTGATAGACAAAGTCGACGATGGAATGAGCTTACCCAGAAGAAGCCTGTTCACTCTAACTTTGTAGAGATCAGGGTTGAATACGTTCGGAAACACAGACGCAGGCAAACAAAAAAAATACAACCATTTTCAACCGACTTCCAAAAAAGGAGGAGGTTCTCAATTCGATTGTATTTTTTGTGTGTGTTACCTCATAACTTTGCACTGGGTGTACCGATTTTGATGATTCCTTTTATATTCGAAAGCTGGTGATTGTCGTGTGGTCCCTTTTAATTTTTAATTTGATAGAGATCTGACGACTAGTATTTGAGTTATCCTTAATAATGTGTGGCTTAGTTTACATTGACGACGTTCTCATTCCCTCTTGTCGATGTAAAATGAAAAAATAAAACTGTGTACGATGGTTTGGAAGAGCATCTTAGTATTTCAACGTGGTCCCTTTCTATTTTGGTTAAGATCTGATGAAAAACAGAGATGATAGGAAACGGAACTCTTCAATAAATGATAGCACATCTTTCGGGATTGTTGAAATCGCTTGTTTATTGTTTAAACCAATTGTGGTATACCCCCTCCCCCCGACCTAAACGTACCAATCAACGTTTAGGTGGGGTTGGGGGGGTATACCACTAAAAAGTCGGTGTTCAAAAAACAAACAAGCAACTAACACCGAGTTCCGAAATGAAAGTTATTTTGTACTTTTTGTTTTGTGTAAAAGTCGGTTGTATTTTTTTGTAAAAAGTTTTTATGGTGAAAAGCCATAGTTCCCTCGTCGCATTTTTCACACGCCTTTCACCACACGAATCAAGAACTTATTCTTCCAAATCAGTACCCGTGTGAACAGTAACGTCAAATTAATAGTAATATAAAACGCTCACACATCACATTGGTTGAACCGAACCAGTCTCCAGTGTTTACAAATGACATGACAGCGACTAATGTCAATATTGACGCGCTAGGGACGTCACGCTGTCGATGAACGGATTTATCGATATATAAATAATAAATAAAAAAAAACAGTATAAGTATAGAATAGCTATATCTATACTTTACTTATACTGTTTTTTTTTTGGATGGGTTATCATCAAATGACTTCTCCCGCTCTGGGCGGAGCTGAAAGGAGTGTCAGACTACATTCACTCTGAGTAACACAGGCTATATTTTATCCCCATATTCCCACGGGAGCGGGAACTACCTACGCGGGTAAAACCGCTGGGCGCTGCTAGTACAGTATAACTTGGTTAATTGCGACCTCGTTCCAGTCATAATAATAAGCATAATCAGCCTTTGAATATTCCCACTGCTGGGACACAGGCCTCTTCTCTAGGAGAGGGAATGGGCCTTAATCCACCACGCGGGCCCAGTGCGGGTTGGTGAATGTCACATGTCTTCGAATTTTTGGTTCTAGGACATGCCGGTTTCCTCACGATGTTTTCCTTCACTGTTTTGAGAGCAGTGATGAAGAATTAACTACACAAAGCAATGCGCCTGGTTGGGTTTAAACCCGCGACCTACAATTCGAAAGTCGGGGCCGTTACCACTCGGCCACCAACGCTCTCATACAGCAGCAAAAATAAACACAACGCCATCTATCCTGCCAGCAGCGAACTACTAACGCAATCCTGCATCGCGCTATCAGAGTTTTCCGTGCGATTAGAACATGTACAGCAGCCCGAATATCTACTATCGGGCAGTTGTCACCGGACACAACAACCGTCCGGTGGAAGATGATCCGTTTTCAATGGAGAATCGCGAAACACTCTCCATACGCATCTCTTTATACAAAAGACTCTCCACTTCTAAAACAAAAGCGACGTTAACTAGAACATAACATTTACATCCATACAGTAAACAGTAAATCACAGTGATAATTATTCAACTGCTGTTTACATTCTCATGACAATGTGTGACCTATTAACAGCAGGTCGCGATGTTAGGCTGTGGGCGGACGGACGACTTTGCGACTGTAAAGTTTACTGCGTGTCGCAGTGTTTGAGTGATGTTCGATTCAACTTCGACTGCGCTGTTCTCAGTCGAAGTGACAGTTTTAACGTGTTGTTTATTGTCATTCATCGAGGATTTTAATCGTTCGAGGCGCGGTTAAGTTTCCTTCAAATGCCCTCGAGTTTCAGTGACTCAAAAGTCGAAACATTAATTTGAATTGGGCCTCTAGAAGGCATCTTTTGGACGTCTAAAAAACAATATTAAAAATCATTTATAAAATCTGGAATAGTGTAAATCGTCAAAACACATATCTGTTATTTATTTATTCTTCAACAAAATTACATTTGTGTCGAACAGTAGTATTAACACTAAATGTCACAACAATTTAAATGCTCGTTATAAAGCCAGAAAAAAAAACAAACACTACATTCCACATTGGTCCCAACATTATTAGTCTTAATATTAATTATAGTAATCTAACTGAATATAATTCAAAAATAAATTCAATTCTAAGAAATAATTATGTATATGTCAATAAACTTCATTACCAAATATATGTCAATACAATTAATATTCTTTAAAAGTTTTACATAAAATACCATTGGATTTTTTTTTTGAATTTTTCGATGCCCTATGAGTCGTTCCTCCTTTTACTCCGCTGGTACATATATTTATATATATTCTATATTATATCTTGTTTAGTTGTATTTTGTAAATAATAAGATTTCCATATTGTTTTCTAATAAGAGAACCGTCCTCGTATTAATAACAAAAATGTATTTAATAAAAAATATAATACTTTACAAAGTAAGTATTTCCTGATAGCTACAACTTGGGAGTATTTAAGTCAAGACTGAATTTACTTCTAGATAAGCATGCTCCATTGTCGACAACATCATTGCTTTAATACATACAAAAAATAAATGAAATTTTAGCAAAATGCGATACTAAAAAAACTGTCGCAAAATCGCAAGTCTCAACAAACCCTTAATTAAAATGAATGTTCTACTGATAAGCTTCGTTTCAAGCAACACATTTGTTACTAATTAATTAACTCATTAATTAATTATACGCATATTATCATGACCACTTTGTTTTTATTGTAGGCAGAAATATAACAATATACATTAATTAAACGAGAAGCTCGTGCCTTAAAAAAAACAAAAAGTATAAAATAACTTTAATTTCGGAACTCGGTGTTTTTGGTTGCTTTTTCGTTTTTTGAACACCGACCTCCGAAATTAAAGTTAAATTGTACTAGTTGGTTTTTTATTTGTTTAGAAGTCGGTTATATGTTTTTGTAAAAAGTTTTATTTTTATTTTTTACTTTTTAGTGGTTCACTCCCATACCGATTTTGATGATTCTTTTGTATTCGAAAGCTGGTACTTGTCGTATGGTCCCATTTAAATTTGATTGAGATCTGACGACTAGTATTTAAGTTATCCCTAATAATGCGTGGCTTCAATTACATTGATGATGTTCCCATTTCCTCATGTCGATTTAAAATAAAAAAATAAAATTGTATACGATGGTTTGGAAGAGGAGCTTAGTATTTCAAGGTAGTCCCTTTCTAGTTTGGTGAAGATCTGATGAAGAACAGAGATAGGAAACGGAACTCTTCACTAAATGATAAAAAACCTTTCGGGATTACTGAAATCGCATGTTTGTTTATTGCTTACACCAATTTATACAGTATTCGCTGTGATGAGTACGTTTAGTGCCAGTGAAAAATTAAAAAACTAAATACACAAATAAAAAACACAAAAAAAATATAAAATATATTTAATTTCGGAAGTCAGTGTTCAAAAAACGAAGAAACAACCAAAAACACAGAGGTCCGATTTTTTTTTTGTTTAGAAGTTGATTTTTTTTTTAAGTTTTACTTATGGTTATGCGGAATCATTGCTCGCAGGAAATGCCTCGTAAGTACATGACGCATTAACTGTATTTTATTTTCATATTTATTTGTTACTAATCCTAGAGTGTAAGTTATTGTATTGAAGGTGTGTACTAACAAAAATTGGTTCCTATGTTGTTCCCAAATAAAACAATTTATTATTTATTATTATGCGGGACAGATAGGAAGTGAAAAATACTGGTATGTAGCTGCAGCAATTTAAGCACAACTGGAAGTGGAACTTAACACAGTTGGGAAGAGGCAGACAAATTGGTTATTGATATCATCAGTAACGAACTTCAGATAGTAACTCGAGTCCGGCCATCTTAATAAATTATCAAAACTTTAATTAAAATCTAGGCGTGGTTCTAACAGTTTACAAGCTTGTGAAATACTACAAATCATAAAACAAAATTTATTTGACGTTATAATAAAAGATGTGTTTTAAAATATTCTTTTCGATTGCTTTCATAACCTTGTTGACCTGATTAAATGTTTGGATTCGATTCTCAGGTCAGACAGTGTGACTGATTTTTTATTGCAATGTATTTTGATTGCTGTGACATTTGCATGACTAATCTGACAAATACCGCCACAAGAAAAACATCATCATCATCAACCTGCCTTTTCCTAACAAATAGAACTATTTTGACATCATTTAGAAAAAAAAGGATAAGTTAGAATCCCATCATCATCTGCCTAGCCTTTTCCCAACTATATTGGGGTCGGCTTCTAGTCATACCGGATTCAGCTGAATACCAGTATTTTACTTTCAGCGGCTGCCTACCAGACCTCCACAACCCAATAACTGGGGAACACGGTACTTCTAGGCAAGACTGGAGTCAGATTTACTGGCGTAACGACTGCCAAAGATCTAAAATTGACAGCCGAGACCAACGGCTTAACTTACAAAAACAATAACAACAAACAACAACGATAACTACAAATGTATGTACTTCGATAGATAACTCATCGACATCTGGTTTTACAATCGTCCTACAAGATCGACTGTGCAAATTAGGTGTGAACAAGACTGGAGTCAGATTTACTGGCTTCTGACAATCCGTAACGACTGCCAAAGATCTAAAATTGACAGCCGGAACCAACGGCTTAGCGTGCTTTCCGAAGCATGGAGGAAACTCGGTATGTTAAGATGGTCACCCATCCACAGACCAACCTTGGCAAGCGTTGCTTAACCTTAAAGATGTACCTGAGTGGCTATTATTCTTTAACCACGAGCTCCTCTCCTCTTCGCTTCTTTAACCATTGTAATTACAAATCACATAATCAGATCTCTGGCTTTTTTATATTTTTATTTATGTACACACATGACATACAATAAATAAGAGACAACAATACAGTTGCATAACATTGCCTTATGTTATTTTATAAATGCTGAAATCGTATTGCCAACTCCACGCCACAAGCTCCTCCACAAGAAAAACAAACGAAGCAAAATTTGTTCGGCAACAAAAATAACCATAGCGCCATCTATCCCGCCAGCAGCGAACTACTACCGCAATCCTGCATCGCGCTATCAGAGTTTTCCGTGCGATTAGAACATGTACAGCAGACCGAATATCAACTAACGGGCAGTTGTCCACCGGACACTACCGTCCGGTCGAAGGATCCTGGCTTTTCTATGGAGGCTCGTGGGATTCTACTCTCTGTACCGCTTGCCTGTATTTATTACTAGCTGCTGCCCGCGACTTCGTCCCCGTGGAATCCCCGATTTTAAAACATTCTTTATCGCTGCTCCGCTCCTATTGGCTTAAGCGTGATGATATATAGCCTAAAGCCTTCCTCGATAAATGGTCTATTCAACCCAAAAATAATTTTTCCATTCGAACCAGTAGTTCCTGAGATAAGCGCGTTCAAACAAACAAACAAACTCTTCAGCTTTATAATATTAGTATAGATAATATCACCTCTTTAAGTCCACTTATGTACTACTACTGCACATAAAGTAAAAAAAAAACGATAAGGAAAGAGAATAAAAAAACAACCTTTGCCAAACATAGTCTATCCCTATTAATATATACTTAAATGTGAATGTAAGTTTGTATGTTACGCTTACACGCGAAAACTACTCAACCGATTTCAAAAATTCTTTCACCACTAGAAAGCTACATTCACCCTGAGTAACATAGGCTATATTTTATCCCCCTATTCCCACGGGAACGGGAACTACGCGGGTGAAACCGCGGGACACTGCTATTACTTAATATTATAAAGAGGAATGATTTTATTATTTGTTTATATTGAATAGGCTCCGAAACTACTGAACCGATTTGAAAGATTCTTTCACTGTTGGGAAGCTACACTATCCCCGGGTGACATAGGCTATATTTCATCCCCGTATTCCCACGGGAACGGGAACTATGCGGGTGAAAGCGGGGCGGTGCTAGTATCGAAAAGATCGCTTTTAGCGATAAGGCCGCCCATTGTGTCACCCTATGTAATGTTTTCTTTGTCTATATTTTCTGTAACTTGTATGGTGTACATAATAAAGAGGATTCTATTCTATTCTATTCTATTCTATTCTTCATAAACCCAGTGTGCGTCAGCCATATCGTAAAGTTAAAAGTTTGACGTGATTGGTAAAACACACGACCTCTTTCGACTGCAGTTGGATAAAAGTAAGCATATATTCATAAAGAACTCAATGAGGTTGGAATTGAGATATTTTCTCCCAACTTTGTTGCTATACTTCTGTTGTTAAGGCGAAGTGCTTCTCTTGAAATGAGTTTTGCACAATATCTGAGAGTCGTTAAAAATCTATACTAATTTATAAAGCTGAAGAGTTTGTTTGAACGCGCTTATGTCAGGAACTACTGGTCCGATTCGAAAAATTCTTTCACTTTGAGATAGCCTATTTACTGAGGAAGTTTATAGACTTTATAATTATCATCACGCTGAAACTAATAGGAGCGTAGCATTTCTGAAAAATGTGACGCTGACGAAGTTGCGCGGGTCAGCTAGCAATAAATATGTTTATATAATAATCATTTTATTTCATGTTTTATTGACTCACTAGCTGCTGCCCGCGACTTCGTCCCCGTGGAATCCCCGATTTTAAAACATTCTTTATCGCTGCTCCGCTCCTATTGGCTTAAGCGTGATGATATATAGCCTAAAGCCTTCCTCGATAAATGGTCTATTCAACCCAAAAAGAATTTTTCAATTCGAACCAGTAGTTCCTGAGATTAGCGCGTTCAAACAAACAAACAAACAAACAAACAAACAAACAACCAAACAAACAAACTCTTCAGCTTTATAATATTAGTATAGATTAGTATAGATTAACATTAGATATGGGAGTGTCAGACTCTTACTGACTAAAACTCACCCGTGATCCTTCTTGTGCCCGCCGCGTTCCAGGGCCGCGGTGACTCTTTCGAACTAATGCCTGCTTTCGTACAAAATCGTCAGTAGGATAATATCATCAACTTCGCCTTAACATAACGTGTTTATCCGTTTGCGCCCACGCAACTCCTAAACTACATGTTGTACTGTCAACTCATTGTAAACGTGCGTCCGTATGTGTGTGAATATCTCCGCAACTGATATGAATCAAGGGTTTTATGACTTGATTATAAAATGTTTCATTATTAACCGACTTCGCGAGTGAATGTGATTACTTAATTTTGTATAGGAGGATCTTCTGATATTTAATGATCTTTCTTGATCGAATTGAGCTTTTATCAAACTTTTTTTTTATTACCTTCTTGTGAGATAATTTTTTTTAAACTAATTAAGTTTTCCCGCGGCTTGGCTTACATTAAAGTGGTATGTAACCGTTTCCAGCGTCATATCTATATACTAATATACAAAAGCTGAAGAGTTTGTTTGTTTGTTTGTTTGAACGTGCTAATCCCAGGAACTACTGGTCTTATTTAAAAAAATATTTCAGTGTTAGATAGCCCATTTATGAGGAACGCTTCAGTCAAATCTTCATCGGACTAGTAGTTCCTGAGATTATCGCGTTGAATGAAACAAAGATACTCTTTAGCTTTATAAATTAGTATAGATTTATGGCATAGCGGAGACTCATCTGTGTCTTATAAAAACTTTTTACAAAAAATAAAAGCGACTTCTAAACAAAAAAACCAAAAAGTATAAAATAACTTTAATTTCGGAACTCGGTGTTTTTGGTTGCTTTTTTGTTGTTGAACACACCGACTTCCGAAATTAAAGTTATTTTATACTTTTTGGTTTTTTTGTTTAGAAGTTGGTTTTATTTTTTGTAAAAAGTTTTTTATTTTTCACTTTTTAGTGGTTCACTCCCAGCTAAACATACCCATCACAGCGTACGTGGTATAAATTGGTGTAAACAATAAACAAACATGCGATTTCAGCTATCCCGACAGATTTGCTATCATTTATTGAAATTAACAAAAAAATCGCTTGTTCGATTTCGATAAAATTTTCATGGGACCATTTGGGAATATACCCTTTCCAACAAAAAAAAGAATTTTTCAAATAGGTTGGCAAGCGACGGAGCTATGCGCGAACAAACATTAAAAAAAAAAAACATACAAACATCCGAATTGAGAACCTCCTCCTTTTTTAGAAGTCGGTTAAAAACAAGTAAAACCGTTTGTTCCGGCTGTATTTTGTAAATCTGACACCTTATATACCCAGGCAGGGGAGGTCAGTTTGTTTGTTCAATATGCTTCCTTGACTAAATAGCCGAACCAATTTTGATGAGTTTGCTACAGGGATATATAGGACTACCTTTTGCCCGCGGTTTTGTACGCTCATTCCCGTATAGCCTTCCTCATAAATGGGCTATCTAACACTGAAATATTTTTTTAATAAGACCAGTAGTTCCTGAGATTAGCGCGTTCAAGCAAACAAACAAACTCTTCCGCTTTATATATTAGTATAGATTATAGTTTAAATCCACGTCCAAGACGCAGAAGCTCGTGTGTTATAAAGTTAGTGGTTTCACAAATACTAGTGAATAGCTAACTGCCCACTTTGTTATAAACTTATCGGAGATTTCCACAGCCCAGAAAGGAAGAAGCTTTCAAATAACTAAAATAAACTTTCCACAGTTGATTGAAAACACCTTTTGAAAGATTTCAAAGACAGAATTAAACACGGAATGAGAATAAATGGAGCGCTCATTCATAGTAATTTATATTCTAAATGCGAAAACGTCTCGTCTGTTTGTTAGTTACGAATTTGAAAATGAAAATAATATCTAGTTTTAATTTCCGCGAATATCAAACAAAATCATTAACAAAAAAAAAACAACAATCACAACAACCAACAACAACAACAACAACCACCACAACACACAACAACAATCATCATTTTCAAATTTAAAATGGATTTCCGCAAAGTAACGCCTGACTCAATCAATTTTATTTTGTTAGTTACGATTTGACGCTGTTAATTTTGATGAGATTAAAGATTGTTATTTAGAGACAAACAGCTACAGGTATAGGGTTGCCAGGTCTTAAAACCGAAAAGCCGGACAAACCAGCCAGTTTGGCCGGACATTTGGGCAAAAAGACCGATCTTATAGTCTTAGTACAATCGAACAAAGGTTTTACTTCATCATTTACCATAAAATCTTCTTAAATTCTAATGAAACAACAATAAAATTGAGTGAACCAGTCTTCATTATTATTAAACATTCAATATTAATTTCAATAATTGCAATAGGGTGAAAAAAATATGCTCAAATTTAAAAAGCCTATCAAATATCCTAACAGGCTGGACGCCGTCTAATTTGGTCGGACACTCTATCAAAAAGCCTGACTTTGTCCGGCTTTATCCGCTGGCAACGCTATATAGGTAGAATCAAACGAAATGGTGTAACTCATTTAATTCTAATATGTCACAAGGTATGCATTTTGTTGTAACATTTAACAAAGTACCCTATGAAAGATGTTCGTACTTTGGCTAATCTATAAAATGGTTGATCTAATTTATTTCTATTTCTAGTATTAAAAAGTAAATAGTTAGTAGCTGCGCGGTAGCAATGACATGACGCTTTGTCATTAAATTGCTACTGCGAACTTAACAAACATTATTAAGTTTGAATCAACCTGTAAGATATCTTTAATACCGGGAGTACAGTCTCCTTTTTTATGGATGGGAAATCATCAAATGAGTTCGTCCGCACTGGGCGGAGCGGAAGGGAGTGTCAGACTCTTACTGACTAAAACCCATATGCCCTGTGCTTTCCAGGGCGCAGTGACTCTTTCGAACAAATTCTATAAAGCTATTAGGAAGAACAATTACCCTTGGGATCATTTTCGACTTCCTAAACGCTTCCACAAATTCTTATTCTTACACTTGTATTCCATCTTCCAGCAGAGGGAACATTGTAGGCTGATTATGCAGTCAAACCTTTGCCCAAATGACGCCATCTTTGATACATCGCCCTCCATTTTGAAATTCTCCCGGTTCTAACCTAAAACCGGAGAGTTGACAGATAGACGGAAACGAGAATAGTGTTGTTTATTTTGGCATTAATTTTAAAACTGCGCGGTGATTGAGAAATTCTTTCATTGATTATCTTTAGTGTTCCGGCTTAAATGGGGAAACTGGAAAACTTTTGACTGAGTTATTTTGGTAGGTAGGTTTTTTATTCAGCAGAACACCAGCGCTGTGGTATTTATCTATTTATTAAATATCGCAGCGTATGCTGAGATAGGGAACTTTTTGGCCACGCACAGTTTAAAATTAATATTGAGCTTTTAATTATGTTTTTTTTTGTTGTTTCTTTTATGTGAGTTCAATTTTTTTCTTTTATGTTTTTTTTTTTGGAGGTGGACAGAGTCTTTTGCACCAATTTCGATAAACTTACTGCGATCTTTTTCTTTTTTTAAAATCTTTGCCCCACACTAGGATTTACTCCTGTATCGTGGGTGTGCTCACAAACATGAAAGTTCACATACACAAGACACCCAGACCCGGAACAATTATCTGTAGGTCATATTTATTCCGTGTGGGGATTGAACCCGCGACACGCAGCGCAGCAGTCGAACACTCAACCACTGCGCCAACCGTGTCATCAAATCTATACTAGGTTTGCCAAGGATGGTTATTGCAGCGAATCATCAGGATATCTATCCTAAATGTATAATCTCATCATCTTAAACTATTAAATATTATAAAAGAGGAAGTTTAAATGGATGGATGAGGGTTTGTGGCTTAATTACGCCTGACCGGCTGAGCCGATCTGAATGAAATTTGGCATGGAGTTTATAGTCTGGAATAGTACAAAGGCTACTTTTATTTCGGAAGTATCTATGTTTTGGGATAATTCCCAACATTAACGCTGGCGAAGCCGTTGGCTCAAACTAGTTAAAATAAAGGAGTAGTCGATTTCTTTTTCGCGATTTCACGCGACAGACTAGGTACTTAGTTTTTTTTTTACCCAATTACCCTATATTATCATTCGCCTGCCATTTTCATAATAAAATTAGCAAGCATTAAACATTATTATTTATTTATTATAATAAAAGGGTTATTATTATAATAAATAAATAATAATAATAGGATTTTTTTTTATAAAAACAAGTGTACAATGGGCGGTCTTATCGCACAAGGCAATCTCTTACAGACAACCTTTGGGTGGACTGAACGAAAGGAGATAGATTTAGGGCTGTAAGTGTATTATTATTAATTAATTATTTTATATTCGTAGATAGCTTGCAATTTCATCTTAAAATAAAAATCATGATAAGGTGCTTTGCCATCTGCCATGCCCATAAAACTTGTAATGTTCCTCCAACAAATTCAAAGCATCTTTGTACTTGGACTGCAGTGATTAAACATCACTTCGCTTTTAACTCTTGGGTAGTGAACAGCTGGTCACACAGCCCACCCCTCCGAGATAAAGGGGGTGTTAAGCCACCGATATAACTACGAATATCTATGACAGTCGTTATGGGATATTTAAAAGCACTTAACCTTTAAATTCGCTAACCTATCTAAACTAATATTATAAAGAAGAAAGATTTGTATTTTTGTGTGTATGTGTATGTTTTTAATGATTATACTCAAAAAATTCTGTGCCGATTTCAAAAATTCTTTCACCATTACAAAGCTACATTCACCCTGAGTAACATAGGCTATATTTTATCCCCGTATTGCCACGGGAACTGGAACAACGCGGGTGAAACCGCGGGTAAAAGATTTTATATCTACACTGATATTATAAAGAGGAAAGATTTGTATTTTTGTGTGTTTAGTGCTTGATAATTTTATGATGGAAAAATAGGTGAATGATAATTGCAATATGTAAAAGGCTGCTAAGTCATAAGTAACAACATTGTACACTTAATTCGCAATAAACGTTTTGACTTTGACTTTTAACTCTGACTTTGAACTTTGGTTTTGAACGATCAACGATAGATTTGTATTTTTCTGTTTATAAGGAACTCAAAAACTACAGGACCGATACCAAAAATTCTTTGATAATTCTAAGATCAATAGGAGCAGAGCACCAATGAAGATTGCTTCAAAATCCGGGGGTTAGTAACTATTCCACGCGGACGAAGTCGCGGGCAGAAGCCAGTATTTTGTAATCTAATACTAATGTAATCAGGAGTGGGGGCTTGTGACGTCACCTCGTGGTAAAAATTGTAGCGAGTAGTGACGTTACACGTGTTCAACGTACTGTACCGTATTCGTTTTTAATTTTCGTGAAAAAAATCTAATAATAATGTTTGTGTAACCTACGGAACCGTAGTCTCCTCAACCCGAGTCACTCTTTACCGATTCCACTTATTCGAGTTATCATCACAAATGAAACTGCCAATATGCATGAGAAAATCAGCCATAAGGCAAACAATACGATTTTAAAGCAAGCTGTTTAAATCAATAATTGATTATGCAAATAAGTGTTAATCTAATTATGAATACAACGCTAAGTTTGACTAGCTTATTATTTCCCTAGAGAACTGTGGGATGCACTTGTAGTTTATTTACTGTAGTGCTATTCTGTAAATGGTAAATCACTTCGAAAGCCATCTCGCAAATCATCTCGAAAGTCACGCTCACTTCGCTTCTCATCTCGCCTGTACAAGTTTCGGTATTCACATGTCAAGATCAAGGCCAAGTGAAGTTATAAATAATAGTAATAATAAGTTTTTATTAGCTTTCTTTGTACAAAAACACATGTTAACACTGTGCAAACATTACAACCACGAGAAAGAGTGTTTTCGATGAACTCTGGCGTTAGTTAAGTGAGACTCTATGGAAGTGAGTTCCGAGAACCCAAGTGACATATTGCTCTATGGTAGTAGGTAGTGACGCTGAATTGTGTCATGTTATGATTTACATCAACTCACTAAATTTAGATGTGTAAAAAAATTATTTATATAACAAAATCCTATAGACAAACGTCAAAATTCTCACACGTTTTAGTTCCTCTCACTTCGATCATCACTTGGTGGCGCCAGTGTCGAATTCACTCCATTTAAGAATACGAAATTAGTTTCACATGATTTCACTGCGGATTCAGAAGTGATTTCGCAAATAAACTTTTCAGAATAGCACGGCTGAGCTTACAACAGTTGAGTGATATGGCCTAAATTTCTTAGAAAATGTGAATTTTATTTAACTAAATACAAATGTACATTTTTTTATTGAAATAGTAATCTCAATATCATCATCATCTGCCTAGCCTTTTCCCAACTATATTGGGGTCGGGTCAGTCAAGCCGGATTCAGCTGAATACCAGTATTTTACGTGGAGCGGCTGCCTACCAGACCTCCACAACACATTAACTGGGTAACACGGTAGTTCTTGGCAAGACTGGTGTCAGATTTTCTGGCTTGTGTCAATCCGTAAATTGAAGGGAAAATCGTCAAATGACTTCTCCCGCTCTGGGTGGAGCGGAAGGGAGTGTCAGACTCTTACTGACTAAAACCCACCCGTGTTCCTCCTAGTGCCCGCCGCGTTCCAGGGCAAGGTGACTGTTTCGAACAAATTCCGCAACCCTAGCAGGCACTGGCCCTAATGGAACCCGACTAGTCTTATAGTTGATTTTCTCATCACGATTGGCAATTTCACTTAAGTTAATTGTATAAAGAACTAGATTTTCCCAGTCCTAAAATAGGGTAGTTGACTAAAAAAATCTAATTTATCCGTCAGATAGATTTCCAAAAAAATTTGGTCACGAATTGGTTGATTGGTTTTTCTTCCACGTAAATGAAAAATGAAGACGATACAGTGCGTTGAAAACTTGTGTGACGTCACTTCGTGTTACAATTTTTACTACATCGTGATGTCACAAGCCCCCACTCCTGATTTTGGATGCTTTCTATCTTCGTTAATTTTAATAGATTTGATAAAGCAAAATATACGTGTCCAATAATTTTCGATAATCTAACTGATAGACTAAATAGTATAACATGTTTTACTAAGGAAACATCTCTGTTAGAGATTTATATTTGAAGGTTTCACTACGGTTTCATATCATACTCATCTACTAAAGATCGCATTTCTGTGCATGTATAACATAACTCAATTACAGGGGTGATAACGACCCCACGGGGGTAATTCCGACCCCGCGGGGTAGTTTCGACCCCATCAATTAAGATCTAATGCAAATATGTTGGGCAAGGGTGTGGCGGTATGTAGGGACAGTGGGTTTGTTTGAAACAGTAGCTAGGTCTTATAGTTGCGAAATTGTTTAAAAGGTCATCTTGCCCTGGAACGCGGAAAAAAAATCATACTTTTTTTGGGCCGTAATCCAGCACGCTGGCCCAGTGCGGGTTGCTGAATGTCACATGTCTTCGAATTTTTGGTTCTAGGATATGCCGGTTTCCTCACGATGTTTTCCTTCACCATTTTGAGAGCTGTGGTGATGAAATTAATTACACAAAGTAATGCACGCCTGGCTGGGTTTGAACCCGCGACCTGCAATTCGTAAGTCGGGGCCTTTACCACTTGGCCACCACTCCTCCAGCTGCTTTGAGATGATGGCCTTTAAATCAATTATTAATAGACTCTAAATAATTATGGTATATATTATAATTAAAAATACGCTTTCTGGACATACCTTATTAACTTTTTCTACTAATTCAATGCTTGCAGTTTGCTGTCGGTTTTTATTAGGGAAGCTAAAAACCCTGCTTACAAAATATAGGTAAAATTAAGCATAAAGTTTATTTTTGTCTCTTGAAAAAAATATTTACCTGCCAAAACGCAAAGTGAAAATATCATAAAATCTATACGTGACGAGAAAATTTGATTTCCTCTCTAAAGTTCTCTGAACCATTATAATTACAAATCACATAATCAGATTTCTGGGATTTATATTTTTTTTGTTGCCTTTATTTATGTTATTTTACAAATGCAATTTAAGTATGGCGAAATCCCAATGTAAATAAAAATGAATGAAATATTGTACAAAGAATGAAAATAAAAGAATAAAATGAAACGGGTTTAGCAGTAATCCTAAGCGGTGACCACTACGCCAATCAAGTATTATGCAAAACTACTAAAAGTAAAATGCCAATGGTCATCCCCTATGATCCGTCGTCCATCCCCTTTTTGTGAATGAACGCACACGTCGTGTGGGGTGACCACAGCTTTGTAAATGGGTCGGACAGAACTTTGAAAGTAAAAGTGTCTTAATTTTATTGTTGATTTTTGAAGTGAAAACTTCTTAAGCATTGTTGTTATGAAACGAAAGTTTATGAAACGAAAAAGCGACAGTAAAAAGAGACAGACACATAAATTCATGTGTCTATCTCTTTTTACTGTCGCTTCGTCTCATTATATTGAAGCCAAAATTTTTGAAGGTTTCACTTCTACCACGTGTGAATTGCACAAATGTATTTTTTTTAGATATACTATTTTTATTTTATTTATTTAGGTTGACCAACAATTGTTTACACATATAAATTTCTAACTTATTGTTAATGTCTAGGGTAACATTTACAAATACAACAATTAATTAAATGTTAAGACCACGTTCACAAAAAAACAGATTTAAATAAAATATTTATTATATTTATATAGCTTTTGTTTTAGGCTTAAAGGATCGAGACCAATGACAAAATTTAATGTTCAGTCAAGAATAAGAAGAGTTGAGTGCACGGGAGACTGCTTGGAATCAATATGACAAGCTTTCTCGAGGAATCAGCTCCTTGGGAAACACACAATAGGGAACGCAACGCTAAAGTAGATTTCCATCAGTGAATGAATTTGTCGAGATCAGATCGTCGCTTCGAGAAATTACTTACAACAAACAATGTTACCTACTGTATTAATCTAGTTGTTATTATATATATTGCTGTAGCCATATCGGAATTTAAAAAAGTGTTTTTGGGTTCCGTAGGTACTAGGTGAAAACGGTACCCTTATAGGATCATTTTGTTGTCCGTCTGTCTATCAAGACCTTTATCTCAGGAACGCATAAATGTATGGAGTTGAAATTAAAACCATATACTCTCAAGTCTACAGTCCTTTAGTTCTAAGTAAACGTAAAAAAACCAAACTGTTGTTTATGCCGCAAAAAAAAAACATTCGACATTCTCAAGGGTATCAAAATGTATAATTATGGTACTTTCCGCTGACCTAGAACTATGAAATTTGGCAAGTAATATCGTCTTATACTACAAGTTCAGGGAAAAATCTGAAACCTAATACACATTTGCAATTGAATCACAAAAAAATAGATATTGAAAACTGAATTTCAGGACAAGTTGGAAAAAAATTGCCAGACTCAATTCCAGAACTTTTTATGTAAGCCCAAAAACAAAACGCCATGTGTTCTTTGAACTCTAATGGTAGCCGAACAGTAAAAAAATAATTAAAAACGCATAAAAATAACAAAAAAAGAAGAGACAAAACAAATAAAAAACCGACCTGTCCCCACAAATATGATTTAAAACAACATTTATGGTCACCGGACTTACCCCAATCTTTTTTGCTGGGCTCATAAAACTTGGGCGCAATTTGCTAAGCGCGCCCCCCCGGTGGCGTCGAGTTTTTATTATTAAACACTATTCATAATTTGTGTTTTATAAAATTAAATATTCTACAGTATTTTTTTGGTTGTCAATTTAATATTCATGAAGGTAAATAAATGCCTTTGTGTGTTTTTTTGTTTCGTTAAATACAGTGGGCATATTAATTTAGTAAGTAATTCCTTATAGGTCCAAACATTGGTAATTTAATTAGCCAAGCCTGTTCCCAGCTATATTGGTGTCGGCTTCCAGTCATACCGGATTCAGCTGAATACCAGTATTTTACGTGAAGCGGCTGCCTACCAGACCTCCACAACCCATTAACTGGGGAACACGGTACTTCTTAGCAGGACTGGTGTCAGATTTTCTGGCTTCTGACAATCCGTAACGACTGCCAAGGATCTACAAATGACAGCCGGGACCAACGGCTTAACGTGCTTTCCGAGGTACGGAGGATTCTCGTTGTGTTAAGATGGTCACCCATCCACAGACCAACCTCGGCAAGCGTTGCTTAACCTTGAAGATCGACCCGTGCGGCTGTTATAATTGAGCCACGAGCTCCTCCACCACCAATGTTCCTTCTTCAAATAAAAAGACAATTAGAATGTTTGAGAAGCTCGTGGATAAATCGCACGAATGGGGCAATCTTCAACGTTAAGCAACGTTAGCCGAGGCCTGTCCGTTGATGGGTGACCGTCTTAATATACTGAGACTCCTCCGTGCTTTCTGCAGTCGTTACGGATTCATTCAGAAGCCAAAAAACGCCTGACGCCTTGCCAAGAAGTCGTATTATTGGTTTTGGTTGATAGACGTCACATCTTGGTGTTCCGCTGAATCCGGCTTGACTGGGAGCCGACCCCAATATAGCTGGGAAAAGGCTAGGCAGATGATGAACTGTCACTAATGAAGCATATTAAACATTGAACGCTGTACAGTAATAATTAAACTTCAGATTTATGTATGTCTGTAGTCTTTGACTGTACTTCTAATATATAAAATTCTCGTGTCACAATATTAGTTACCATACTCCTCCGAAACGGCTTGACCGATTTTTATGAAATTTTATTTGCATATTCAGTAGGTCTGAGAATCGGCTACTAGCTATTTTTCATACCCCTAAATGATAAAGGGGACCCTTTTATTTTATACTAGCTGTCCGCACAACTTCGTTTGTGCACATTTTTCATGACTGCTCCGCTCCTATTGGTCTTAGCGTGATGATATATAGCCTATAGCCTTCCTCGATAAATGGGCTATCTAACACTGAAAGATTTTTTTCAAATCGGACCAGTAGTTCCTGAGATTAGCGCGTTCAAACAAACAAACAAACTCTTCAGCTTTATAATATTAGTATAGATGACAAAAATACGTTTGCTGGGTTAGCTAGTATTAAAATTTAAATAGAAATAAATAAAATATCTACACACCTAACTACCACGGAATTCTCAGTCCCTTGATCCAATATGAAGGTCCCATGAGAGTCCATTGTATTGTGTTCACCCCACTTCGGCGCCATGATGGATCAATTATTAAATTTTATTAAAATGGGGGCATTGACCTTTCAATTGAGAACGTTTAGGTACATACTTTGTATGAGTTAGGTGAGCGAACGCATGAGTAGGTAAGTTAGATTTATTTAGTAGTAAGTTAGACTAGCAGCGCACCGCGGTTTCAAAATCAAAATCAAATCAAGAGTCATTTATTAAAACTAGGCTGAGAGACAGCACTTTTTGAACGTCAAATTTTACATAAAGACAGTCCCCAAAACGCCCACCCGTCACCACTTCCTAGTGTTTTAGCTGGGAAGAAGAAGTGGGGCAACAAACTCCCCAGCAACACATCTGTCTGTCTGTTGTGTTTTAAGAACTTGTATTTATACAATAGTATGCAAAGTCATTAATACATGACAAAGGTAGAAAAAAATAAGTTTCACCCTGGTAATTCCCGTTCCCGTGGGAATATGGTGATACAATATACCCTATGTTCACCGGAGATACTGTAGCTTCCCAACAATGAAAGAATTTTTCAAATCGGTTCAGCAGTTTCGGAGCCTATTCAATACAAACAAACAATCAAATCTTTCCTCTTTATAATATTAGTATGTATATACTTATTAAAATATCCTTACTAATATTATAAATGTGAAAGCGTGGATGTTTGTTACGCTTTCACGCAAAAACTACTTGACGAATCATCATGAAACTTTGTACACATATTCTGGGAGGTACTAGAAGTAACATAGGATACTTTTTATCCCGGGATTATGTTCCCTTGGGATAATAGGGGTGTTTCCTGAGTAAAAAATATATGATTATATTTAGTCCGTCAGTTAGATTATAGAAAAATATTGGACACGTATTTTTTCCTTTATCAAATCTATAAAAACTGACGAAGATACAAAGCATCAAAGATCAGGAGTGGGGGCTTGTGACGTTACGGCTCGTTAAAAATTGTAGCGAGTAGTGACGTCACACGAGTTTTCAACGATCTGTATCGGCTTCATTTTTTGTTTACGTGAAAAAAGAAAAAATACGTGTCCAATATTTTTTGGAAATCTATCTGACGGACTAATTAGATTTTTTTAGTCAACTACCCTATTTCCGACATTCACGCGGGCGAAGCTGTGGGCAGCAGCTAGTATAAAATATTTTAATAAGTATAACTTTTATAGTCGTCCTAAATGTTTGCCATGTTACAAACAGTGTTAAAATATGTTATCAACGCACTCGAAAACTGGTTCCTACTTCACCGCTTTTAGGAACGCTTTCAGTCTATTTCGCACTAGTGCGAGAAAGTTGCCGCCTAGCAATTACTTAATTTAATTAACACCACTTATTGATTTATTTAAAATAAATTTATAATATTATATATTAGACTAGTCGCCGGGCAGATCTTGCAAAAATCGAGCTTTGGTTTTTTATTCTTTTCGATTCGTTACTATGTAATATATGTAAAGTTTTTATTTTTCGAGTGTGTTGAAAAACGTCTTATAAAACTTACTCGTGGGCCTTTTTAATGCTTCTGTCTCTCAGTTCCATAACGGCCTCAAACAATTAAACGTAGGTTATTAAGATCTTGCCTGGGGACGGTGAGCGTGGGTGGCTCGCCGTCCGATACCAGGTTGAGTCGACGACGCGTTGTGTTCCACGCGCGCCTCAAGGAGCCGTCAGCACCAGGGACGGGGCCCCATAGGGTCGGTGCCTGCTAGGGTTGCGGAATTTGTTCGAAAGAGTTACCGCGGCCCTGGAACGCATAGGGCACAAGACGGATCACGGGTGGGTTTTAGTCAGTAAAAGTTTGACACTCCCTACCGCTCCACCCAGGGCGGGAGGGGTCATTTGATGATTCCTTATTCTATTCGATACTAATATCGAATAGAATAAGGAATCATCAAATCTAAACGAAATCCATAAAATTTATTACCACAAAAATTAGCTGACAAAATAATAAAAAATAAAATAAAATCACGCCTGCCATGTCAAAATAAACTAAAAAAAAATAATAATAACAAGATGGCAGCATAGCATGGCAGGCGTGCTTTTTTTTTAAATTATTTATTATTTATTTCATACCTTTTTTTGCTACATATGTACTAAGCAGGCTTAAACGGTGACAGTAACTACGTATATTGTCACCATTTATTTTCCTAAAACAAGAAAATTGCTTTCGTTTTTATTTATGAACCATGGCTCGCCCTTTGAATTTTTTTAAATGGTCACTAACTACCCGGGATAAATAACCGCTTCTAACGATACCACATACATTGTTATCGGTTAAGCCGTTTAGAAGTTATGGTGGAATAAAGAAACTCACAAACATACATGAACCATGAAAAAATAACACTTATTTTGGGCAAATAAAAGACTTTGACTTTGACTTTGGCAGTCGTGTAAAAATGAGAACATTGCTCCACAACCAATGAATTTATTAATTTGGAAACATGTAAAATAAATAATATAGTTTGATTTATAAACGTAAATCTCATGAATAATGTATTTAATTACCCTAATTAAGTAGATATTTGACTGGCATGTTCGATGATTGTACTTATGCATTATTTATGGATTGTAAATATATAACTAATCTCGTAATTAACTACATCTTTACTAAATATTATAAAGCTGAAGAGTTTTTTTGTTTGTTTGGTTGAACGGGCGAATCTCAGGAACTGTTGGAATCGAATTGAAAAATTATGTCAGTGTTGGATTGCCCATTTATCGAGGAAGGCACGCTACGGCCAATAGGAGCGGAGCATCAATTAAACTTGTTGCAAAAACGGGTCTATTTTTCTCTCTTATGTGACGCAGACGAAGTTGCGTGGATCAGCTAGTCTATATTTATACTACAACTAGCTTCTGCCCGCGACTTCGTCCGCGTGGAATAGTTACTTTACCCCCGATTTTGAAACTCAGTCCGATCGGTTTAAAATTGACATATGGGCCGTAATCCAGCACGCGGGCCCAGTGCGGGTTGGTGAATGTCACATGTCTTCGAAGTTTTGGTTCTAGGACATGCCGGTTTCCTCACGATGTTTTCCTTCCCCGTTTTAGAGCAGTGGTGATGTTTAATTCTGTAATTTTATTGTACTCATTCATTATAAAAGCCCCTACCAAAACTACTTACAGTCAAAGCTTTCAAAACCTCCTTTTTTGTATCAATAATAATTACAAACTATTTAAAAATACCATAAAAAAAATTAACACAGATCATTAAAGATAACGAACGGCATGATATTAAATTTATTACAAACTTTATCAGCAAAAACACAATATCTCCTAGACATTAAAATCAAAACCGGGATTATACTTTTACCTGGCGTCCTTTTGACCTTCCCTGGCGCCGATGATGGATGACACTCGATATAATCTGTGCCGGGTAACACAACATTTATTAAAGCCTTAGGCCCATTGGACCATGTCCCAAAATGACCCTTTTTTTGTCTGGGTCCAATTTCATAATCCTTGTGGCATTTTAGACGGTTCCAAAGTGTTTTTAGAATGATTGGGTTCTGGAGAGTTTAAAATATCATTTTAATGTATTGAAAAAAGATCTATTCTTATGCGTGGAATATTTTTATTGAGCACTAGTATCACCCCGCGGTTTCACCGTGTAGTTCCCGTTCCCGTGGGAATATGGGAATATAATATAGTTTATGTTAACCGGAAATAGTGTAGCTTCCCAACAGTGAACGAATAATTGCGAATAATTGCAGGGCCAACAATTTTATATAAAAAAAAACACCGAATTAATATATAACTCAGATGAGCTTAAAAAAAGAGCGAATGTTACTGTTTAATTCTTAATTATCTTTATTTTCAAACTAATATATTTAAAATAGTTTTAAAGTCAATCTTTATTTGTAGCCATAGATAACATTTGATTATTTTACTTTAAATCTATCTATATATACACTTAACCTAATAATAAACTAAAATTCTCCTAACTACAAAATGGCATCAAAAAACTCGTCCGCATCGCTATCGACTGGGAGTGAACCCAATAGACTGGCGGCATTGCCACGTTGTATGGCAATGCTTATCCTCTGTCCGAAGTAAAAGTCAGCCCTTGGGTCACGCGAAGTGTCAACTATACGTTTAGCAAGTTTTCTTTAAATACCAATATATTATTTGTTTTGAGTTATTATTTTTTATTTTATAAAAAGTCTTTAACTTTTCTTTGGGCCCCCCACAACACATCTTGATACAGGGCCCGTCTAAGGCAAGATACAACATTGATTATAATCTAAAACTGTACCTATACGACCTAATTCTCACGTGCACTCTGGGTACTTAGGTCTCGAAATATCATAAGCGACGAAATGCATTAACTATGATTTATGTTATCCTATACAATTTGCTGTTAATTTTGTAATGATTTGTTTGACATTGTGCCTATTGCTTATTTTAGGGCTGTGACATTATCTTATGCTTAACGTTGAACTATCGATATTTTATAGAATTAAATTGGACTCTTGTCACGGTTTTTATTTATGGGAATTCGGCAAATGACTTCTCGCGCTCTGGGCGGAGCGGAAGGGAGTGTCAGACTCTTACTGACTAAAACCAACCCGTGATCTTTCAAATGCCCGCCGCGTTCTAGGGCCGTGGTGCTAAAGTCTCAACATAACAGGGCCCCAAGTCTGCTATTACAATATTGTCAGAATGGTCTATCATTGATTTCATAATGGTTGATTTTGACAAGTTTGGTAATCTACTAATATAAAACCATCACTATGACTTTCCAACGATCAACCACTGACATTCCATTGAAAGAAACGGCATAGAATGGTAATCTTGTACATAATGACTGACTGACAGACGTATGCAGTAATCTGCTAACATTTTGACAGTTCCTTTGATCAGTGACCTACCATTAGAACGTCATTGTGCAGTCATTGTTTTTAATAGCTCGGTTATCAAAAAGTATTACGAGACCATTGACCGACCAATGATCGATCATTATGAATTTAGCAGATTTCGAACTTTTATCAAAATTACAATGGGATCGTGTTGGAATGACAAATTTATCCTAGGAGTTACTCCCCTCGACTCAACCCGACTCAGCTTATCTCAGCCAAATAACAATTATACTTCATGATTATTAAAATAACCCTTATAATCTCCGCCACTCGACTCAGCCTCCCGTAACTAATTTGACAGTTACAAATTCCGAGTTAATGAAGTTTCCTGCAAAGCACCATTTTTTTTATGGGGTGGGAAATCATCAAATGACTTCTCCTGCTCTGGGTGGAGCGGAAGGGAGTGTCAGACTCTTACTTACTAAAAACCCACCCGTGATCCTTCTTGTGCCCGCCGCGTTCCAGGGCCCAATTCCGAACTTCGAAATTTATTTATTTATTTAAGGATTACCAACAAGTAAGTACACTACAAAAAAACTTATACCTAATATAAACTTATTTCACAGTACGTTTCTGTGTGGTGCACACTCAATTACAGGTAACCACAGCTTACACATTAATGAGTCTACATGCTCCGACTGAATATTATTATAATATAACTTCTTACCTATAACTTTTCGTTAAAAAAAAAATACAAATACGTTTAAGCTATATGAGCTATTGACATACTAAGATTAAGATGACGAATCAACAAAAAATAAAACAAAGTACAAGTTGAATTGATATTATTTGAGTTATGCCAGTAAAGAGAATTATGTCAAATGAAGAAAGTATTTATGTCAATATTTAAAAGTAGTATGTCAATATCTAAAATTAATTTATAAAAATACACATAAAATAATCAAGAAATTACATTTAGGTTAAATGAAGATTATAATATACGTCTTGTATTAATAATTGGAACGATAAATCAAATGTCCTCTGCCCGGAAGTGCTTAATCAATTTTCTTTTAAAAGTGTTGAAACTGTCGTGATTAATATCGATTTCAGCTTTGCGGCATATAGCGTTGTACAATTTTGTTGCTCTTGTAAGAGGAGAGTTGTCACCTAAGTTAGTTTTGCGCCTAGATTGACTGAACAGATTGTAGGTGTGGGAACGCGGTAATCTACTGGGAACATGAATAGATATTTTTGATAGAAGGTCGCTATTTATTTGGGATGTCATCAGTTTGTGCAGAAAACAAAGATCAAGTACCTTTCTACGATTCGTGAGACTTTGAAATTGGAAGTGTTGAACGCGGTCTTTATATGACTTCAATTTATTAGCGGTTTTATTTTGACAAGAGAGATGATACAAGAATCTTTTTTGGACTCGCTCAATGCGTTGCTTATGAAAGTTATACTGAGGTGACCATACCTGTGAGCAGTATTCCAGATTACTACGAACCAACGTCTCATATAGAATAATTTTGGTCTTAGAGTTGGTGAATGGCTTTGAGGTTCTTAATACAAAACCTAGCATTTTGTTCGCGTTTGAAATTATCTTATCTAAATGGCCATTGTAGGTTAATTTTCTGTCCATTATTATTCCTAGATCCCGTATACTACCCACTTCGTTGAGTGTTTTGTCCGAGATAGAATAATTTGTATTATAGACTTTTTTGTTGCGACAGTATTTTATGTGAAAACATTTATCCAAATTTAGGCTCATCCTATTTAAAGTGCACCACTCAACTAATCTATCCAAATCAGCTTGTAATAAATACGAATCTTCTATACATTTTATAGGCAGTGTCAATTTGAGATCGTCTGCAAATAAATATGTTTGAGCGTGGTGAAAGCAAAGGATAATGGTGTTAATAAATATATTAAAGAGCAATGGTCCGAGGTGGGAGCCTTGTGGGACACCAGAAGTCACAAAAAAATCTTCAGATCTGGACCCGTTCAGAACTACGAACGACACACGACCATTAAGGTATGACTGAAACCATTGCAATAGTGGACCATGGATTCCGCAGTTCTGAAGTCTCTGCAATAAAAGTTGGTGGTCTACTCTGTCGAAAGCTTTACTAAAATCAGTGTAAACTGCGTCAACCTGAATCCGTTGGTCAACAAACTCAATAACGTTTTCAGAAAAAGCTACAAGGTTAGAGAGTGTTGATCTGCCCCGCATGAAACCATGTTGATTACTCGCAATATGATTTTTCAGGTGGCTATACAGAATGGGATACACCAATAATTCGAAAACTTTGGGAATTATAGATATAATCGAGATGGGTCTATAATTTTTTATATCATGCTTGTCACCATTTTTATAAATAGGGACTATTTTAGCTTTCTTCCACGTGGATGGGAATTGACCTGTTTTAAGTGAGTGGTAAATATTTGTTAGACCAAGTTTTTGCTGGTAAATAACCTATAAAAAGTCGGTTACTCCGTATGCCTAGAATTCTGCCGTTCCCTATAAGGCTCGGTCGTAATAATAAACCACCTAGCATGACCGAGGCAGATTACACATCTCTAGATCAAGTTACGTACAGACGTGGACAACATTTTAACCACTATGTGTTTCAAATTTATTTTTATAAAAATACTATTCGCGTCCCGCAGTTTCAACCGCGTAGTTACCGTTCCCGTGGGAATACGGGGATAAAATATAATAATAATAATAACGTTTATTTCGGACAAAGTCCATATTTAGTTAGTAGTACAAATTCTTAAAAAACTATGTTATTAACATCATTGAAATGAACAAAATAGGTTGCTTATATGCAGGTTCAGTTATACAATTTATACTGTCTAACTAGAACCCGCATGAAAGCTTGCATAATTATCGAGTCGACTTTGTCAGCGACTACCTTCGCCTATGTCACCCGGGGATAGTGTAGCTTCCAAAAAGTGTAAAAAAAAAATCAAATCGGTTCAGTAGTTTCGGAACCTATTCAATATAAACAAACAATCTACAGATTGTACTTCGGCGAGTATGCCCATGAACTCCACGACCTCATCCCACCGGCCCCCTTCTACCATAGGACATCTAGACGCACTGTAGATTACCATTCCTACCTTGTAGCTATTCCACCAATTCGCACCAAGCGTTTTCAATCGTCTTTTGTAATGCGCACAGCAAAGGAGTGGAACTCTCTGCCTGCGTCTGTGTTTTCGAACGCATTCAAACCTAATCTCTTCAAAGTTAGAGTGAACAGGCTTCTTCTGGGTAAGCTCATTCCATCGTAGACTTTGTCTCTGTCACCTGTGACCTAGACTAGAGTCAAGAGCAAATCCATTTCACAAAAAAAAACAATAATTTTTTTTTATAATATCTTTCGTCTTTATAATATTAGTATAGATTATAATTATAGACAAGTTTTTACCCTCGACTTTGTATACCCAAGCTTCTGTTCCCGTAAAGCCTTCCTCATGAAATTGGCTATCACATAAAAAAAATAATTACTAAAATCCGGCTGGTAGTTCCTGAGCTTAACGCTTTCAAACAAACGCGTTTGATTACAATCTCACCTGATGTAAAGTGATGTGGTGGATAATGGAGCACGCTTGTCTAGAAGAAACTTATTCATTCTTGACTTGAAGACCTTCACCTCCTTCTGCGAAGCAGTAATGCTAGCGAAGCAGAAGGCAGAACGCGTGCGGGAGAGTGAAACCTCACGCCCCAGCTGCCAGAACAGAAGACTCCCCGGGCGTCGGGAAACGCAGGGCGATTCCCGGCCACCGTAGGCACAGGCCTGCAGATGGCGAGTTATGGGTGGCTCGGCCTGGGCCGACAACGAGTCATGTTCCACGCGCTCCTCAAGAGATGTCAGCAAAGAAGACTCAGCCCCATAGAGTCAGTGCCTGCTGGGGTCGCGGAATTTGTTTGAAAGAGTCACCGCGTCCCTAGAATGCAGCGGGCACTTGTGGATCACGGTTGGGTTTTAGTCGATAAGAGTCTGACACTTCCTTCCGCTTCGCCCAGAGCGGGAGAAGTCATTTGATGATTTATCATCCAGGAAAATAGGATCCCCAGGTTTCTAGCTATCAGGAAACACAGACTGGCAGGGAATTCCACTCCTTAGCTGTACGCACAATGAATGTGTTCCCAAAAACGTTTCCAATTCCATTTGTGGGTTGATTTTTTGTGGTTAACTACACTGTTGAGCAATTTTAAAGGATGTAAAAGGTTTGAATGGTTTTTACGTTAATGCGGTTATAGGTTCTTATACTTTTTTGGTTTGAATTTAAAAGGAACTGTCAGTAGAAGGAACTTCAAAAACCGGCCAAGAGCGAGTCGGCCTATTGCACGAAGGGTTCCGTAGCTACAAATACGGCAAAAAAACATGTCTGTTGTATCTGAGCTGTGAATAATAAATTTATATTCTGTGAATAATTCAAGCGTCTTATACTTATTGCCGTTATCGATATCGAGCAAAAACGAGCAAAAAAAAACACGTTTTTTGTATGGGAGCCGGAAAATTGTGAACGCGCCTTAAGATTGTAATCTTGTGGCGTGTTTACAATTTTCCTGTGCCATATACATACATTCTTTACCGTACACCTCGTGATAATCACAGGAAAAGCATTAAATTCTTTCAACTAAACCATATACAGGCTACTTTTGAATTGTCAAGGTCGGCCAGTCAAAAACAAGAAGCCATTTTGTTAGGTAACCGTAGCCAAATGGCAAAAACGGAACCCTTATAATTTCGTCATGTTCGTCTGTCTGTATGTCACAGCCATTTCATTTAATGTTTTCATTACACTTTAAATTTACAAACAATAATTCCCAAAATGTTGCTGACCCCCTTAGTACCACAGATACTATCAACAGTTCGTTAGGCGCAACCATTAAGCACACACGCTGCATTGTGTCTAGTGATGTAACAAGGGATCAAAATAGTACTCTATCGAAGATTATTATTATCTCGTTTATTTATCTTATATACATATTTGTTAGATTTCTAAATATTTCTATACAAGATTTAAAAAAACATTTAAAAATATAAAAAATAGTAGCCCACCGGTATCGGGAACAGGGTCCAAGCTACCGGCGGTCAGGGCTCCAGAGAGAGGAACCTCCTGACAATGCGAGCCGTGTCCAGAAGTACCGCTTTCTGGATCAAGCCTCGTCCTCACATATATGAAGTATTTTATTACCAAATATTGTAAAACATTGATTTGAAAAGAGTAACTATGGAGTTTCTTGTCCGTTCTTCTCCATAAGAATCTACCTTTGCGAATGGACGCTAGAGTCAGTTAATTATGATAATTTTTATTGATGACGTTCAAAAGTGCCGTTTAATGGCCTAATTGAAATAAACGTTTTGAGTTTGACTGACTTTGACAAGCCCTTATTATTATTTTTTTAAATTGTATTTTAACTGTATTTTAATTTAATTATTTGATATTTGACATTTTAATTTCAATGTAAACCTTGTAAATTTAAATTTTGTTACTATCATATTTTCAATATAAAAAAAAAACTTGATTATACAAGTTCTGTGCACACCTATACGTAAAGAATTCACCGCAAAGCTGCTGAAACAGAATATATTTTATGTAATGATTTACTGAATAAGTCGTTGGTGTGTCAATAAATAAATAAATTATTATCGACGAAGGAGCTCGCTTGCCTAGATAAGAAAGAAAGAAAGAATAATATTTATTCAGTACATACATGAAACACGCACGGTACTTGGTAAAAAAAATAAAAATATGACAAGAAATATGTGTGTCCCACGGCTGCACTAAATAGGTCCATTTCAGCGATATGTCAGACACACTGATGCTGTCTGACGCTGGTTTTCTAATGAACCTTTTAAAGGACGAGTGGCGGTTCATTTGACTCCTTTTAAAAGAAAATATTGTATAATATAGATATAGACGTAATCTGTTGAAGCTATCAGGAAAAACACAGACTCTGGTAGAGAAAAGAGTAGTTGACTAAAAAAAATCTAATTATTCCGTCAGATAGATTTCCAAAAAATATTGGACATGTATTTTTTTCTTTATCAAAATTCTAAACTAGAATCATATTTTTATTCCTCAGGAAATATCTCTATTCTCCGCTCCTATTGGTCGTAGCGTGATGTTCCTCGAAAGGAATATCCAACACTAAAGTTTTTTTTTCAATTTGAACCAGTAACTAGTTCGTGATGTTAGTGCGTTCAACCGAGCAAACAAAAAAAAAATAAACAACCAATAATCCACAATTTTTTACCAAAAATTCAAACACCAAATGTTTTAAAAACAACCTAAAAATACCTAATTCCGTCATACGACTCCACAACACACATTCTATAAATATCGACAATAACAAAGGATACATTACTTATCACAACACTAAATTCATCGACAAAGGCACATCCCTAGCCGTTAAGTGATTTACTGGCATTCATTGCATTCCTTCGCTATACTGCTGTCTCATTCTCTCTTAGGTTTAATAGATGTGGGAGAGAGAGATATAGTACCTACTAGAATTTTAGAATGTAGGATTTTTGTAATAGTACAAATAATTTTAGTCATCTGGAGTGTACCTACATATTATGTGTTATTTACAAATTTAGTTATTGAACTCAAAGGGCTCTTGGCTAAGTAAACAAGCCGCACGAGTCGATTTTAGGGGTTAAGCAACGCTTGCCGAAAACATTTTTTGGATGGGTGACCGTCCGTTATATACCGAGATTCCGCCGTACCACGGAGAAAATTCTAGACCGTTGGTTCCTACGAAGGTTGCGGAATTTGTTCGAAAGAGTAACCGCGGTTCAGTGGCGTGCAGTGGTTCGAGTTAGGGTAAAAAACGCACCACATTATTCACGGTTGAAATGTGGTGTTATTTTTTTTAATAGGCTATATAAAAAACAAAAAAATACTCATTTCATTAAAAATCAACCCTGAATAATGTGGTTATTTTTTTAAATTTATTTGGACATTTTCTCTGGCCTACCCTAACTCGAACCACTGCACGCCACTGAACCGGGGCACTGGAACGCGGCGGGCACTAGGAGGAACACGGGTGGGTTTTAGTCAGTAAGAGTCTGACACTCCCTTCCAATGTGTCCACAGCGGGAGGTGGCATTTGATGACTGCTCATACATAAAAACAGTCATTATTTAGTCGCCAGTAGAAGCCAAAAAATATGGAATTCGTTTTGCCAAGTGGTACAGTTACTGGGTAATAAAATTCAGATAGGCAGTCGCTTCATGTAAAATACTGGTTTTCAGCTGAATTCGGTTTCACTAAAACTCAAAAAACATGGAAAAAGAATAGATAGACTGTATAGAACTCCACAGAGCAGTGGTGGCCGAGTGGTAACGGCCCCGACTTTACGATTTATAAGTCGCGGGTTCAAACCCAGCCAGGCGTATTACTTATTCTAATTAATTTTATCACCGCTGCTCTCAAAACGGTGAAGAAAAACATAGTGAGGAAACCGGCATATCCTAGAACCAAAAATTCGAAGACATGTGACATTCACCAACCCGCACTGGTCCCGCGTGGTGGATTACGGCCCATTCCCTCTCCTAGAGAGGAGGTCTGTGTCCCAGCAGTGGGAACGTTAAAAGGCTGATTATGATTATGATGATAGAACTCCGAACTCACATTCCGATCCGGTTCGGATGCAGTGCGGAACCAAACGAACAGCTTCGGCTTACGTCACGACTGACAACTGACATCTGTCAAATTAACTTCCGTACAAACTTCAACACTTCGTTTGAAACGCTTAGGGGTGGAGTTCAAAGATACGTACCTACTTGTTTAATATGTTTGTAATTACTCCGACGCCCATACTTGCTAGAGTTGGGCCGACTAGTCGCCAACTAGTCGGGACAGCCGACTATCTAGCCACATTAACTATCGGTCTTTGTAACCTACTTCAAAAAAAAAGAGGAGGTTCTCAGTTCGGTTGCAGGTATTTTTAATGTTTGTTACCTCATTACTTCGTCATTTAGGAACGGAAAACTTTTTCAAGTAAAAAGTCATAGTTTCCGATTAGTCTCATAGAAATTACATCAAAATCGGTTCAGTAAGTTGGTTTTTAAATTATGATTTAGTAAAAACCAACCTACTGAACCGATTTCGATGTTATTTCATTATTTATTTATTTTTGTACACACAATATACTTAGATTAGAAAATTTTGTACAGAAACCAAGAGCACAAAGGTACTGCTTATTTCAATAGAAATTTCTTCCAGCAGACCTGCGACAGAAGAGTGGGACAAGAAACATAGACAGAGAAGGAAACTAAAAATATACTATACTAACTTAACTAAAACTTATTATTATAATCTATTTATACACATAAATCAAATAAAATTAACATACAAACAAATAAACACAGAATCACAGTATAGTGGACAGAGAGAAATATTGAAACATAAGATGGAAATAAAAATGTCATCTAAGTAAATGAATTTGCGTATTTTGCTTTCCAGTGTTGTTTACGAATTACGGAAAATTATAAAAATACTAAAAAGAGTAAAATAAAAATAATACGACACGATTACAAAATCCTTTTTACAAAATATAAAACTGACTTCCAATTAATAATACTATGAAATATGTGGAAAAGTTGTTAATTGTACGTTACTACTTCATTGTACATCTAGATTTAAGACAAAATGTACAAGTTTTTGTTTTCCCTAATAAAATAAATAAAAAATAAAATAAAATTATGGAAAAGAACAAACTAGTCGGGCTAGTACTAGTCGGCCATAACAGTCACGACTAGTCGTCTATCCAACTAGTCGGCCAACTCCATAATCGACCCATCTCTAATACCTACCCTTCAAACTGAAACACGGCAACGTTGCTTAGCGACAGATATATTATTATGTACGGCAGTTGGTAAGTAGTTCTTCGGACGAATTGTTATGATTCGTCAGTACACGTACCTCTGTTCCTTTGTCAAGTAATTTCTCAGAAATTGATGCAGGGAATTCAATGGAACTTTTTATTTACAAAACTTTGCATATTTCAACTCTTGCAAAATATTTCTTACTAGCTCCTGCCCGCGGCTTTGCTCGCGTTGAAATTTAGCTTTTTACGAAAAAAAAAATGCCTATAACTGTCCACCCATCTGCTCGTATTTCTGTACCGCGATTTTTCAGCGGCATTAAGGCATGAAAGCGTAACAAATCAACAAACAAACACATCCACCTTCCCATTTCTAATATTATTAGCAGCGCACCGTGGGTTCACCCTCGTAGTTCTCGTTCCCGCAGGAACACGGCGATAAAATATAGCCTATGTCACTCGCTGATAATGTAGCTTTCTATTGGTGAAAGAATGGCTAAAATCGGTTTAGTGGTTTGAACGTAAAAACGTAAAAAACAAACAAAAACTCACATTCACAATAATAAAATTAGTTACTGAGAACCATGAGGTGTTAAAACGTGAGTCTTCCGAGCGAGAAAGAGGGATAGAGTTATACACCCTATATAGCTCCATCCCTTTTTCTCGCTCGGAAGACTCACGTTTTAAGACGTTATGGTACGCCCGTGGTACCATGAGGTGTTAAAACGTGAGTCTTCCGAGCGAGAAAGAGGGATAGAGTTATACACCCTATATAGCTCCATCTCTTTTACTCGCTCGGAAGTCTCACTTTTTAAGACGTCATGGTTCGCTCACAGGCGTTAAATCCATGACCCTAAAAACTATTTAACAATAAACTGATCAAGGATATCCTACGATTAATTCCAGCTTAAGTTCATGTTGATTTTACTAAATACTTCGGAAAACTAGGTTAATTCCTGTCACTGATAGCTTTAACTGATAAACTAGAGCCATGTCGGTCACAGCTGCTGAGCTAAATATAAACATATTTAGGAACGTAGGTAAACTCAAAGCATTTATTTCAATTTAACCATTTACAGGCACTTTTGAATTGTGAAGGTCAGTCAGAAGCTATCGGCACGTTTCAAAGCGTACACAGATCTCTATGGAGAAGAACGTGCAAGAAACTCCACGGACACTCTTTTGAATCAATACATTGTTACATAGTTGTGGATAAATTGTTCTTGTTGAAATTATTCGTGAATCTGAATCTGAGATATTTGCAAACCTAGGTCGTTATGTATATCTTTAAGTAGCATATAATAAAAATTGTTCGTTGCATCGAAAATTATACAGTGCTAAATAGATTGAGTATATACATTGAAAACCTTATGTTCTTACAATCTTTAGTGTGTATAATTCTGAGGATATTTGCAAACCTAGCTCATAGTTGACGTGTTTTTTTTTTGTAACTTTGTGTTGTGCCAATAAATATGTAATCTCTACTAATATTATAAAAGCAAAAGTTTATATGTGAAGATGTGTGGATCTATATAATAAGCTTTCACGCATAAACTACTGAATGGATCTTGATGAAACTTGGCACAGAGGTAGATTATAATCTGGAATAAAACATAGGATACTTTTTATCTCGAAAGTGTGTTCCCTTGAGATAATTTTCGTGATTCACGCGGACAGAGCCGCGAGTAGCAGCTATTTTAGTAATATACTGCAAGATTCGAGTATTTGGACCAAATCAGGAACAACTGCAATACTTATAATTATTGTTCTACCAAATCAAACTGTTTCGTAATTATACCTACACCTTTTTTTGTGTTTTGGATGGGAAATCATCAAATGACTTCTCCCGCTCTGGGCGGAGCGGGAGGGAGTGTCAGACTCTTACGGCCAAACCCAATAACCGATCTATCACATACTGGAGATAGAAAAACAAATGAAACAACAGAAAACCTACATCACTTTTCTGTTGTTTCGTTTGTTTTTCTATCTCCAGTATGTGTCTCCAGTGTGTGTGTATTGGTTTCGGCCGTTACTGACTAAAACCCACCCGTGATCCTTCCTGTGCCCTTTGCGTTCCAGGGCCGCGGTGACTCTTTCGAACAAATTCAATAACCCTAGAATTATACCTATACCTTAGTTTACATTCCTGTTGACCTCTTCACCGAATCACGTTACAACTCAGCTTATCATCGCGTCAGTGTGAAGACAGCCTGTTCAAACATGTCAAGTCATTCACAAGATAATGTGTGTTAGGGCACCGATCCATGCCAAGCTACGCTTAAAAGCGACACCGTACGGCATTTCATACAAATTTTCAAGTCCTTATTTTACGAAATGACCAAACCGATTTTAAAAAAGATAACTGGAAAATGTTTGTATGGAAAGAAGTATGCCCAGATATGGCCCACCTCAGACACGTTTAGAAAGATAACACAAAAATATAAGTATTTTAAATAGGAATTATCCATCAAAACTTTATCTCAAACTAAGACGCCGTGATCATAACAAATAAATAAGTCATTTTACTTATTATTACGCAACTTTTATTTTCACGTGAAGTTTGGGGTTGCCATTTTATGGTCAATTTAATTTAAATTCATATATTATTTAATAAATCTAATCGATTACGGAAAAACTAAACGTTAGTCAGGTTTAAGTTTTTTAATCTGAGAAAACTGGCAGCCATTTTAATTTTTTTAATGAAACCCACTCGACTTTTAGACCAATTATGTTCATAAATACCTCAGACCAGAGATACTATACTTTATAATGATAAAACCACTGTTTTGCTTTGCCGTAGTTAGATATAAATTAAATTGATAAAGACCAATATCCGATGCAACTAATCGATATTTCTTTTTAAATATGGCCATATTAGCCTTTGACAAATGATAGATTTGACATTAAACTACCTACTCAAGCTTGCTCCCAGCCTGTCAAATGTCAAACAAGTATAAAAGGAGCTATAGCAGTTTACACTTAAAGAAGATTCCTATTGTTCATAAGGTTAAAATGAGTTAATAACGTTGAAATTAATAATTATTGTGTTCAAATGATATACTTTCCATTCGAAAGTGGTTGAAAGTATGTAGAATGAGTTTGTGACTGTGAAAAAATGGATGTTTTGAAAAAATAAAAACTGTTTTATTTCCAAATGGCGACTTATTTTCTTAACTGGTATGTACTAGAAGGTGTTCATAATAACTTAAACTATAATTCCATAAACTATTTATCAGTGTTCACTGTAGGCCAAGGTTGTTCTAATATGTGGGCATTGTTCTTTAAAATGGGTCTAATTATAATCTCTTAATAAAGGTCTTAATAAAAGTTAATCTTTAGCTTAAACTTTTACCAAAAAAAAAAACCGACTACTCGGTGTTTTTGGGTAAAAAGTTTAAGCTAAAGATTAACTTTTTAGTGATACACTACCCCGTCACCTGAACGTACCCATCATTTTATTGTTTAATTTTATTTTGACAAGAATAAGAACAATGTAGTCGAAGCCACGCATTATTAGGGATAACTCAAATACTAGTAGTCAGATCTCAAACAAATTAATGGGACCACACGACAAGCACCAGCTTACAAATACAAAAAGAATCATCAAAATCGGTACACCCAGTACAAAGTTATGAGGTAACACACAAAAAACAAAATACAGTCGAATTGAGAAAATATGGGTACGTGTTAGTACCTGCTTATACAGGGTTATTTGTAAAACACCAACAACCTCTTAAAGGTTCATTGTACTCATCATTATGAACAACTTTTACTATGGGACCAAACCTGAAATCGCGAAAAAAAATCAGCTGTTCCTTACATTTATGTTCGTATAACTCATCAAACTGTAGGGGACAGCTGATTTTTGTTCGCGATTTCAGGTTTGGTCCCGTAGTAAAAGTTGTTCATAATGATGAGTACAATGACCTCTTAAGAGGTTGTTGGTGTTTTACAAATAACCCTGTATAACTCCTGCTAGAACTGGAGTCTGATTGTCTTGTGCAGCTAATGTGTCAGACTTATCTATATAGCTACTCGACTACTGACAAAGGCTTGCACTGAATGGACAGGCCCACTTAAATCTGTGTGGTCCTTTCCTCAAAAGACCATTTCAGACACAGATCTGCATGATTCTCATATAACATATTGTGAGTGTGAGGACTATGTAGATCGCCATATTAGGGTCTTATTTCGTTTTGTCTGGCAGTTTGAGTAATTCTTGCGGCCTACCCAAATGTCCTTACTTTGGTATTGTTCGTCAAGTCGTTGAGCTCCTTAAAGTTCTAAGTTTGGGCTACACGGTATCTGACAAATGCTTGCACTGTCTGGACAGGTCCACTCAAATCTGTGTGGTGCTTTCCTCAAAAGGCTACCTCAGACATTAACCTACATGATTCTCATATGATTTGACCAGTACGGATTGTATGGACTTTAAAAGAGACTTTGACCTCTGAGTTGGTTTCGGTGTTTCTTCTCAGGGTAGTCAGCTAGGAAACACCGGCTTCATCTAGCTTAAAATGACAAGAAATATTGGAGATGTAAAAGTGTTATGTTTAACCTACTTACAAAATAAATATCATTTATCCGTGCATATCTTTAGTAACAGTGGAAGATCGGCTTTACACCTACACATACCTATGGGCATACAAACAAACGTGTATTGAAAACAGGAGGAAAAAATTTGGTTCGAATATTCGGATGGCTGCCTTCATTTCGGATATGTCGACAACAATATGAATCATTTTGGTAATCTACACTAATATTATATAGAGGAAAGTTTTGTATGTTTGTAACGAATAAACTCGAATTCAAAAATTCTTTCACCATTAGAATGCTATAGGGTAAAAACCGGGATAGATGCCCCAATAGAATAGGTGCCTCGATTGTAATTACTCTAGTTTAGCGGATGAATCGCACGGTATTGTATTTATGTATCGGGACTTTCCAACTATCACTATACACACAGTATAGCATAAGCATAATAATCAGCCTTTTAACGTTCCCACTGCTGGGACACGGGCCTCCTCTCTAGGAGAGGGAATGGGCCGTAATCCACCACGCGGGCCCAGTGCGGGCTGGTGAATGTCACATGTCTTCGAATTTTTGGTTCTAGGACATGCCGGTTTCCTCACGATGTTTTCCTTCACCGTTTTCAGAGCAGTGTTGATGAAAGATATTACACAAAGTAACGCGCCTGGCTGGGTTTGAACACGTGAGCAACAATTCGTAAGTCGGGGCCGTTACCACTCGGCCACCACTGCTCTATTAATATAGCAGTGGCGAAGCCTGGTCATAAACCCATTCCCACCGGCTTCCCTTCAGTAGTTTGGACTCTATCGTAATTGAAAAATCGCACAATCAGTACTATTAAAAGTAGAGAAACATCACAAAACGCATACACAGATGGATATTCAATTCCAACAAAATTTGCTCTTCAACAACATTATTTAACTCGCAGGCGCTATCGGCTTATTGACAGTTCAATTCATAAGGCAAAATAGTGGTCCTGACGTCACAATGACCAGCCCGCGATCACGGCGATGCTAGGCCGCGAGGTAAGCCGCTATACGCCGAGTTATGATAGAGACAGTAATACAAAATGCGTGCGCGTGAGCGAGATGGAGGTAAGCATATAATTTATTTATTTATAATGTTTTTTTTCATATTTTTTTTTTTTGCTACGGCTCTCCTCTCTCAACATATCACCCACTGAAGTATAGATATAGTATCTATGATGGATACCATATGAATTCCTTTCTCGTTAAAAATCTTCGAATATTCAACGAAAACGCCTTATACTATTACGTCCACAGCAACTACAAAATGCCTGCACACTAAACTCGGAACATCTAGCATAGTTACATTACACAACGTCGTTTAAATACCCTACTTATAAACATATATGTAGGTACATACCTACGTTCACATGCCGAGCTACTCTGCGGCAATGCATCAAATGTGTCACTTATCTCAGTTGCTTTGAATCTCGTTGATGAATCGTCTCCCCGCCAAGATAGAGGATGCCATTGATAAAAGAGATTTTAAATTTCATCAAGACGTGCCTTTGAAACTGTGGTTTTATTTTACGACTAGCTTATGCCCGCGACTTCGTCCCCGTGGAATCCCCGATTTTAAAACGTTCTTTATCGCTGCTCCGCTCCTATTGGCTTAAGCGTGATGATATATAGCCTAAAGCCTTCCTCGATAAATGGTCTATTCAACCCAAAAAGAATTTTTCAATTCGAACCAGTAGTTCCTGAGATTAGCGCGTTCAAACAAACAAACAAACTCTTCAGCTTTATAATATTAGTATAGATTAGCTTATGCCAGCGACTTCGTTCGCGTGGAGTTCCATACAAAATGTTAACCCCTTTTTCACCCCCTTAGGGGACGAATTTTCAAAAATCCTTTCTTAGCGTATGCCTACGTCATAATATCTACCTGCATGCCAAATTTCAGCCCGATCCGTTCAGTGGTTTGGGCTGTGCGTTGATAAGATCACTATGTCAGTCAGTCAGTCCCTTTTGAGTTATATATATTTAGATGTGATTTGGGCATTGTATCTTTGTGTATTACTAACTGGTCCGCGCAACTTTGTTTGTGTCACATTTTTCATAACTGCTCCGCTCCTGTTGATCTTAGCGTGGTGATATATAGCTTAAAGCCTTCCTCGATAAATGGGCTATCTAACACTGAAATTGAAATCGGATGAGTTGTTCCTCAGATTAGCGCGTTCAAGCAAACAATCTCTTCAGCTCTATATATTACTAGCTTCTGCCCACGACTTCGTCCGCGTGGAATAGTTATTGAACATTTTTCTTTTTTCTGGATGGGAAATCACAAACGACTTCTCCCGATTTGAGCGAAGCGGAAGGGGGTGTCAGACTCTTACTGACTAAAACCCGTCCGTGTTCCTCCTAGTGCCCGCCGCGTTCCAGGGCCGCGGTGGCTCTTTCGAGCAAATTCCGCAACCAATTTCCACCCCCTACTTCACATTCCAAAGCGTAGATCTCTATGGAGAAGAACGTGCAAGAAACTCCACGGACACTGTTTTAAATCATGTTCTGTATTACATAACTTTGGTTACATCATTGGTGCTTCTATTTGTGAGGACAATGCAATTGATCGCTGGAGCTACTGTTGGGGAAGTAGTCTTAGAGAAGATTCCTGGAAAAATTTAAGTTATTGGGTTTTTCCATCTGGTACTTATTATGATCTTATTATCACCTCAAAGTTTGTGGTATAATCTACGTATTAACTTTACGAAATCAGCTCGTTAAGCATAATCAACCTTTTAACGTCCCCACTGCTGGGACACAGGCCTCTCTAGGAGAGGGAATGGGCCGTAATCCAGCACGCGGGCCCAGTGCTGGTTAGTCAATGTTACATGACATGCCGGCTTCCTCACGATGTTTTCCTTCACCGTTTTGAGAGCAGTAGTGATGAAATTAATTACACAAAGTAATGCGCCTGGCTGGGTTTGAACCCGCAATCACCACTGCTCCTTACTTCCGCTTAGAATTAGAAACCGCTTAAAACACATACAGACATACAACTGTACCTTATTTTAACAATATATTAAGGAAAAATCATTCCTGAATTCCTGTTCTTTCTTTCTTAATATTTGGTCCATTATTAAAAATTAACATCCCTTTGAAGCTTCACCTATTTTAACCCCAAACAAGAACCAAACCCATCGTATTCCTACCACAGGACTACAGCTAGAAAACTAATTATACACACACATAATATAATTAGTCTCTCGGACTGCGTCGCATAATTAGCTCCATTGAATCTATGTCCAGCGGGCAATTGGTTTAAATGTACTGTTGGGGAGAGAAGTGCATTCAACGTTTGTCCAAGCAAAATGAATTTTTATTTCTAGATTTGTTTTTTTACTAGCACTTCGTATTACTTGTTCATTTTAATCAAAATAACTACTTTTTGTCAGTTGTATTTTTTTGTAAAAAGTTTTTTATTTTTCACTTTTTAGTGGTACATCGCATCGTGTTATAAACATTAAATAAACATGCGGTTTCAGTTATCCCGAAATATTTGCTATCATTTATTGAAGAGTTCCGTTTCCTATCATCTCTGTTCTTCATCAGTTACAGAATTTCAGAAGCCAGTAAATCTGCCTCCAGTCTTGCCAAACAGTACCGTGTTCCCCAGTTATTGGGCTGTGGAGGTCTGGTAGGCAGCCGCTCCACGTAAAATACTGGTATTCAGCTGAATCCGGTTCGACTGGAACCCGACCCCAATTTAGTTGGGAAAAGGCTAGGCAGATTGTATTGAAGTCAAATACGAGTAAAGTTTTGAAAGAAGTCGTAGGTAAAAACTAGTATCATAATATTACAACGAGCGACGGTCATTGGATACTTGGTCTACCCAATTACTGGGAAATACCGATAGTAAGTCTCCGATTACCCAGCCATAATTATGATGATGAAATCTTAGACTTATTAGTAAAGGAAAAACACGAGTAAACACATACATCTATATTACTAACTAGCTGCTGCCCGCGACTTCGTCCCCGTGGAATCCCCGATTTTAAAACATTCTTTATCGCTGCTCCGCTCCTATTGGTCTTAGCGTGATGATATATATATTATAAAGAGGAATGTTTTTTTGTTTGTTTGTATTGAATGGGCTCCGAAACTACTGAACCGATATGAAAAATTCTTTCACTGTTGGAAAGCTACACTATCCCCTGGTGACATAAGCTATATTTTATCCCCATATTCCCACGGGAACGGGAACTATGCGGGTAAAACGTCGGGGCGCTGCTAGTTCATAATAAAAAAGTAAACTAAAGATTTAAAAACAAGATAGATAACAAATGCCACAACCCTAGCAGGCACTGGCCCTGTGGGGCCCAGTCTTCTTCACTGACATCTCTTTTTGACCCACCGCCGATCCCACCGTCGATCCGGGCCTGGTTGTTCTTATATAGCCTTCCTCGATAAATGAGCTATCAAACACTACAATACATTTTCAGTAGTTCCTAACAGTAGCGCCTTCAGCCAAACAAACTCTTCAGCTTTATAATATAACTAGCTGCTGCCCGCAGCTTCGCCCGCGTGAATGTCGCAAATTATCCCAAGGGAACATAATCCCGGGATAAAAAGTATCCTATGTTACTCCAGTACCTCCTAGAATTTGTGTACAAAGTGTCATGATGATCGGTTGAGTAGTTTTCGCGTGAAAGCGTAACAAACACACTTACATTCACATTTATATATTAGTATATAGATTCCTATATACATACAATACAATATTTTTCAGTAGTTCCTGTGATAAGCACCTTCAACCAAACAAACAAACTCTTCAGCTTTATACAGGGTTATTTGTAAAACACCAACAACCTCTTAGGATCAAACCTGAAATAGCGAAAAAAAAGTCAGCTGTTCCCTACATTTTGATGAGTTATACGAACATAAATGTAAGGAACAGCTGAATTTTTTTCTGGTAAAGGTAAAGGTCTGGCCCCGTAGTAAAAGTTGTTCATAATGATGAGTACAATGACCTCTTAAGAGGTTGTTGGTGTTTTACGAATAACCCTGTATAAGTATACCTAGACCTTCAGCTTTATAATATACGAATTTCGAATATTGTCTGCAACTGTACTTCTGAGTCGCGTGTCGCCCGTCCGTCTTACTTAAGTTCCCCCTACAGTTGTGAGTCAATTCGCGGAGAGCACCCACCGTCCTGTCGCATATCATGAGGAATGTATGGATTTGTGATACTGCGTATGGTACAGGATTATCATCTGCCTAGCCCTTTCCCAACTATATTAGGATCTGTGTCCAGTCAAACCGGATTCAGAAAAGGAGGAGATTCTCAATACGACTGTATTTTTTTTTGTGTGTTGCCTCGTAACTTTGTACTGGGTGTACAGCGGGCGTACCATGACGTCTTAAAACGTGAGTCTTCCGAGCGAGAAAAAGGGATGGAGCTATATAGGGTGTATAGTCCTTTAAATTCGAATGCTGGCTTGTCGTGTGGTCAGGCCATGTAAATTTGATTGAGATCTGACGACTAGTATTTGAGTTATCTCTAATAATGCGTCACTAACGGCCGAACCCAATAACCGATCTATCACATACTGGAGATAGAAAAACAAATGAAACAACAGAAAACCTACATATATAATTTTTCTGTTGTTTCATTTGTTTATCTATCTCCAGTATGTGATAGATCGGTTATTGGGTTCGGCCATTTGTCTACATTGATGATGTTCTCATTCCTTCTTGTCGATGTAAAATGAAAAAATAAAACTGTGTACGATGGTTTGGAAGAGCATCTTAGTATTTCAACCCTCCCTTTCTAGGTCCTCTTTCAGGTCCCTTTCTAGTTTGGTGAAGATCTGATGAAGAACGGAGATAGGAAACGGAACTCTTCAATAAATGATAGCAAATCTTTCGGGATTGCTGAAATCGTATGTTTGTTTATTGTTTACACCAATGTGATTGGTACGTTTAGTATTGGTACGGCTAAACATACCCATCACAGAGTACGTGGTATAAACCACGTACTCTGTGATGGGTATGTTTAGCCGGGAGTGAACAAAAAGTTATTTTCTAGAAACACTACCTTCCCACCTATGAACCACCCACCAGCAATCCAGTGTGCCGATTCAAAAAGCCAATAGACTCTTCCAGCAACCTCTCAGCAAACAAAAAGATACAGTAGCTTTCACCATCCATATTCACCCAGTTTCAACAATACATCTATACAAACAAACACACAGACCGACGGACAAAAAGCCTTGAGGAATTTAATTAAAACGTCAAGTTTTTGACAGGTACCCGCGGAGCTCATTTAGAGTTCCGTTGAAGAGAACCCTTTAGATTTTTCGTTTGTAGGTACTTGCAATTAATGAGCTGTCAAAGTGAATTAATTTTAGGTCGTTTTTAATAAGTTTTTGGACGTTTTCGGTTATTTGATTGGGTTAAACGGTATCTTTCGCTATGTTCAGGTATTTTTTAATGAAATATGTTAAAACAACAGATATTTGGTCTCTGAAACATGCTTCAGACCCTCTGAGGCTTATTGAGGTCTGCGCAAATTATTTATTTATTTTTTACAGACATACATACAGCTATCATTACAGTAAGCGTTGCCAGGCGTCCGGATAGAGCCGGACACAGTCAGGCTTTTTTGTTGAGTGTCCGGACAAATTATCTAGTATATAATAATACTATTACTAAGACTGCGTTGTCCGTTCGTCTGTCACCACGCTATATCTCATGAACTGTGATATTATAGTCGACACCAAATAAATGTGCAATAACGGTCATTGACCCAGCTACATTTATTGACAATCTTAATTCTTAAAACAGAAATAATGAATTAATGCTATATTGAATCGACATCCATCGTGATCCTTTATATTTACTAGTAATGGAAAACATATCATTTTTTTTGTCCATGTACCTACGAAAAGATATCAAGGAAAGGGCAATGACCTTTATTGCACATTTATCTGGTGTCAACCATAGCATAATCATCCTTCTTAATGTTCCCACTGCTGGGACACAGGCCTCCTCTCTAGGAGAGAGAATGGGCCGTAATCCACCACGCGGGCCCAGTGCGGGTTGGTGAATGTCAAATATCTTCGAATTTTTGGTTTATTGGTAACTTTGAATCATTGGTAAATTCCCTAAGGAAACGGACAAACTAGCCCGCGACATCGCGCGCTAGCGTTGTTTATAGTTAGGGTACATTTACAGCGGCGAATGCACTATCATTATGGAATTTTCGACCGTCGTTTTCGCTGAAATAATGTCAGTTTTAAAACCTGTTAATTAGTACCTTACTATTATTATATACTAACTTAACTAAAACATATTATCTACTATTTATACATACAAATCAAATTAAAATATACACAAATAAATATCCCAAAATACATAATTCTATATAAAATAATACATACATAATAAAATATACGAATCACAGATTATACACACAGACAGATTTATAGTGATCAGTAGTGCAAAATACCCAAAACATCTTCATTCTTGTTCCATTTCTCTTTGTGTTATAGATTCCTAAATAGCCGTGAACATAAAAACATAAACAGACCCGCGGAACCCATTCTATTTCTTTCAACAACTTGACACGGCGTCTTTATTCCAAGTGTCAAACTATGACAATAGATTCTGACGTTTCTATTGTGTGTTTTTTTTTATAAGCCGACTGAGGTAGTTCGCCATTCAGTCTTTTAATTAAAGGTGAAAAAAAAATGATTTATTGCTTTTAAAAGTTGGTTTGATTGTCGGCAAAATTGAATGGAGTCTTGGTTAGTTTGTATAAATTATAACATCACACCTGTTTTCTTTGAAAGGAGTAGGCAGCGGCTAAATACGGAAGACATAAAAATCAACATATTTTTTTATTAATAGACTTGTTTTTGACCACTATCTCACCTGACGGTAAGCGATGATGTGGTCGACGATGGAGCACGCTTGTCTAGAAGTTACCTGTTCACTGAAGTCTTTATTTCGCCAAATTTTTGTACCAATATTATAAATAATTTTTTTTTGTTTGTTTGTTTGTTTGTTTGTACCGAATAAACTGGACACCTGGCCTGAATTTAACCATTTCTTCGCTTACTAATGATGACCACTATCTCACCTGCTGGTAAGCGATGATGTGGTCGGCGATGGAGCACGCTTGTCTAGAAGCGATCACTCCTTTTAGGGTTTGGAGCCAAGGATAAAAAGGGGCGTCCGGGTGTCATCACTGTGTGGATCGCCCGGAGGACACGGTGGAGCATACGGTGGAGGTCTGTCCTGCTTGGGCGGAGCACCGCCGTGTCCTCGTCGAGGCGATCGGCGGCGACCTCTCGCGTCCGGCCCTGGTTCGGGCCATGGTCCGGAGTGAGGAGCATGGGAAGCGGTCGCCTCCTTCTGCGAAGCAGTAATGCTAGCAAAGGAGGAGGCGGAACGCGTGCGAGAGAGGGAAACCTCTCGCTCCAGCCGCCGCAACAGAAGAAGACGCCCCGGGCGTCGGGAAACGCAGGGCGATTCCCGGCCACCGTAGGCGCGGGCCTGCGGATGGCGAGCTATGGGTGGCTCGCCGTCCGATAGCAACCACGAGTCGACGGCGCGTCGTGTTCCACGCGCGCCTCAAAGGGCCGTCAGCAAAGAAGACGGGGCCCCATAGGGTCAGTGCCTGCTAGGGTTGCGGAATTTGTTCGAAAGAGTCACCGCGGCCCTGGAACGCAAAAGAGACAAGAAGGATCACGGGTGGGTTTTAGTCAGTAAGAGTCTGACACTCCCTTCCTATGTGCCCACAGCGGGAGAAGTCATTTGATCCCATCCAAAAAAAAAATAGGATAAAACGGGCCCTATTCGGGTCCATTCTTCTTTGTGAGGACAGTGTCTGCTACTGCGGTATGGAAGAGGAGGTCCTACACCACACGCTGTGGGCCTGCCCCCTCTATGAAGCGGTCAGGTGCAAGATGATGGATGGGATCGTCCGCAGTGATGCCGGACCGGTCTACAGGTCATAGCTCACTTGCACGACTCTGCTCCATTACCGCTCCTACTCAACACCGCCCTAAACTAAAACGACTGCTGCCGGTCCACTCGTTGACAGCTAGCAGACGCCCAGCTGTCACCGCATCGACAGCTAGCAGACGCCCAGCTGTCACCGCATCGACAGCTAGCAGACGCCCAGCTGTCGCCGCATCGACAGCTAGCAGACGCCCAGCTGTTCAGTCTACCGACTGAGCGGCGCCGGCGGCAGTCAGCGCGCGGCCACCGCACCGCCCGCTCGTCTACAACGTGTGGCCACCGAGGCGTCAACTACCGAGCAGTCTGATGGCGGGAAGCTTGCTGACATCGAGCTGTCTGCTTATTTATATTGTCAATATAAACCTTATCGCAAGACCACGACTTAAAGCTCATATTTGAATGATATTTTATAAGTCGGGTGGTAGCAGAGTCGTGTAAGTAGGCTATAACCTTACCACCCCGATCTTGTCAGTTCACCGGCGAACTTTGAGCGGCTACTGGAATTCGCGCACAGGTGGCATGCCGCCCGAAGCGCCATGGAACGCCAGGAGCGACAAGAACGGAACAGGAACCAGCTGTAGCAGCGACGTAGCCTGTCTGTCCATCTGTCACCAGGCTGTATTTCATGAACTATCATAGTTAGATAGTTGAATTTTTTACAGATGATGTATTTCTTTTGTATTAGTAGGATGAACTTGGACGGTTTTTAGCGACTTCAAGAAGCTTGAAAAAGTGTTATTCCATTAGCGAATACGGTAGTCGAAATCCAAAAATAGAAGAGACTAATCACTTTTTTTTTGTGTTGTGGCTCCATCGTTTAACTGTCGATGATTTTGCCAATGTCAAGGTTCGGAGAGGTAATGATGAGACTAATCACTTGACAGTTTTTCGTCAGCGTTTGACAGTGTCTGTCAATCTAAAACATTTTCAACATTTTGACAGTCGCCTCCACGCCCCCCCTGGCCGCCACTTGCTTAGAACCTCAGGTCAAAACGTGCCAGGAAACACAGACTTTGGCAGAGAATTCCACTGAATAATTACGAAATTGTTTTCAAACAAACATATCTACCAGTTGAAGTCTTCAAAATCATTAATCGATTTGTGCTAAACTCGTCCCAATTATTTCCGGCTCATCGGATGACTGACTAATCGGGGCCGTTTAAGATAATCGTCTTTGAACGATTATTCGGTTAAAAAATAAACGATTAATCGCATTAAATAAGTGTGTGGTTATAGAACTTCATGGTCAATTTGTAGAAAGAAATTGTGTGAAGTTTCTTTGCATTCTTTTAGTTTTTTCAACGAGTTAATAAATATGTACAATCCGGTTGATTGTTGATTGCGGAATTGTTAGAGATAATTATCGCGGACCTTGGAGACAATGGGCGTTTAGTGGAACACGGGTGGGTTTTAGTCAGTAAGAGTCTGACACTCCCTTCCGCTCCGCCCAGAGCGGGAGAAGTCATTTGATTATTTCACATCTAGAAACCCACGATTCAAGCCTTAGAAGTTGAGCTCTTACCTCTTTGGGCTACTAAAACTGCTATTATACAAACATACATATCACCACATCGAATAAAGCAGTAACCAATAAATCAATAGTAACATAGTTACCAGTTAACTCGTTAACTGTGACTCATACACTAAGCTAAACACAGCTTGCGATCGTTCGATTGTAGATTAAATTTAAACCGACCTTATTGACCTTTGGAATTTAATTCAAACGTTTATTTCAATTAGATAGATAGATAGATAGATAGATAAAACATTTATTCAGTACAATACAAGAAGACACATCACAAAAGCAAAAACATAAATTATAAAAACAGAAAAAAAAAGAAACAAGTAAATAAGAACATTAAAAATGAGCAGAGGTACATAAAAAAAGAAAACGAGGAACACTAAGAATAAACTATTAAATAAACTGTGCTAAATAAGGAATTATTTAAAATACAAACTACCTCCGTCCTTAAAATAAAAAAGTTACAAGGCAAAATTCTTGTGCGGTTCGTGTCTTCAAATTGTACCGAATGGGAGTCCAGCTCAGCATGTGCCAGGCAGTCTACCTGACGCTGATATTCTGCTGGCTAATTAGGCCATTACCGGCACTTTTGAACGTCATCAATAAAAATTATCATAAATTAAGTGACTCTAGCGTCCATTCGCAAAGGTAGATTCTTAATGGAGAAGAACGGACAAGAAACTCCATAGTTACTCTTTTCAAATCAATGTTTTACAATATTTGGTAATACAAAAAATACTTCATATAATGTGAGGACGATGCACCAAGTATACTAGTTATAGAACAAAGTATTACCAGCAGAATTTTAACTACGGTTTGAATTCTATAGTCTATGCTAAAGGAATTCGGCATTTTCGGGTCAAAAGCAACTTATTCTTTTAATAAGTTGCTTTCTACCCGAAAATTCCTACTCCTACGTGTGTGATGCCAATTGACCTACCGACCAAGGTTCGGAATGACTGGACAGTTCCTCTCACATCTTTGTGGTTCACAAAAGACCATTTCAGACACAGATCTGAATGGTCCGCATATGACGTGTTGTGAATGTGAAGACCATGTAGATCGAAGGACACGGTGGAGCATACGGTGGAGGTCTGCCCTGCTTGGGCGGAGCAACGCCGTGTCCTCGTCGAGGCGAGCGGCGACCTCTCGCGTCCGGCCCTGGTTCAAACCATAGTCCGTAGCGAGGAGGCATAGGAAGTGGTGACCTCCTTCTGCGAAGCAGTAATGCTAGCGAAGGAGGAGGCAGAACGCGTGCAGGAAAGGGAAACTTCAGGCCCCAGCCGCCGCAACAGAAGAAGACGCCCCGGGCATCGGGAAACGCAGGCTGATTCCCGGCCACCGTGGGCCTACGGACCTGGCCTACGGACGGCGAGCTATGGGTGGCTCGCTGTCCGCGCCCACGCGCGCCTCAAAGTGCCTCACTCACCCTATGGAGCTCCGTCTTCTTTGCTGGTAGACCTCCATCGTATGCTCCACCGTGCACTCAGAGCAGTTTCTCAACTCCTAAGATAACTATTTGGGCATGCAATCTGCTTGAAACTGGAGCATAAAAGCAAGCGATGCCAGAGGTCAGACGTAGTATAATTTTAGCTCCCATGTGCATTGCAAGCGGGCTCCATTAGAGAGAGCAATGATAATATTAAGTGCACGACTTTATAGGGTTATCACAAAGAAGAAATATTTTAATAACTCTCAAGAAATATTTACTATCGTTAGTCATCAACATCTACCTAGCCTTTTCCCAACCATATTGGGGTCGGCTTCCATTCAAACCGAATTCAGCTGAATACCAGTATTTTACGTGAAGCGGCTGCCTACCAGACCTCCACAACCCATTAACTGGGGAACACGGTACTTCTTGGCAAGACTGGTGTCAGATTTTCTGGGTTCTGACAATCCGTAACGACTGCCAACGATCTCCAAATGACAGCCTTCAGATACTGGATTGTGGTGGTAAGACCTCAGTTGTTCCATGTAACATCACACACTAAGTCTACACCGCCTCGGTTTCAATAAGAAAGTTATCTACTTTAGAATGAAAAAACACTGCAGACAAATATTCTGAATTTTTACTTCTAGAAAAGCGTGCTCCAGCATCAACCACATCGTTTGCCACCAGGTAAGTTTGTGGTAATACGAGAACCTATCAATTGAATCAAAAAAGGGTCTTTGTTACAAGCAAATTTATAAAAACAAAAGCGAAATACCACTCACTGATTAATCACAAAATCTCAGAAACTATAACACCTACAAACTTAAAATTAGGCAGGTAAGTTCCTTATAGGGTGTAGACATTTGCTAAGACCGGATTTTACGAAATTCCAGCCCCAAGGGGGTAAAACAGTTGAGGAATTTGCTGAAAGAGTCACCGCGGCCCTGGAACGCAAAGGGCACAAGAAGGATCACGAGTGGGTTTTAGTCAGTAAGAGTCTGACACTCCCTTCCGCTCCGCCCAGAGCGGGAGAAGTCATTTGATGATTTCCTATCCAGAAAAAAAGGGGGTAAAACAGGGGTGGAAATTATTTGTACTCTTTATCTGCGCAGACGAAGACGCGAGCGAAGTGTTAGTACCTAACATTTTTCGTGACAACCCTAGTGGCTATATCTCGACAACTCAGCGTTTTTATCATTACGACTTGTATGATGGGAGCTGGGCATCATTAAAGAGTATCGAACGCATATTCAGTGCAAGGCTTTTAAGTTTACGGGCGTAAGCTGAGAAGTAGGTGACAGAGCAGTAATGGTTTGTACTTTTCTATGGTTGACACCAGATAAATTTGCAATAAAGGTCATTGCCTTTTCCTTGATATCTCTTCGTAGGTTTATGGACAAAAAAAAAATGAATCGTTTTCCATTACTAGTAAATATAAAGGATCACGATGGATGTCGATTCAATATAGCATTAATTCATTACCTATTTCTGTTTTAAGAATTAAGGTTGTCAATAAATGCAGGTGGGTCAATGACCGTTATTGCACATTTATTTGGTGTCGAATATAGGTCAATATTTGTTTTATGCAAGTTTAATGATCTGATAACTACAACCTGGGAGTTTTTATGTCAAGAGTGAATAGGTTACTTCTAGACAAGCGGGCTCCAACCAACCCGCATTGGGCCCGCGTGCTGGATTACGGCCCATTCCCTCTCCTAGAGAGGAGGCCTGTGTCCCAGCAGTGGGAACGTTAAAAGGCTGATTATGCATATGCTTATGCTAAGCGTGTTCCATCGTCAACCATATAATTTAATAAAATAATTTAATTTAATTACCAGCCCTTTAATCTATACACATATAAATAAAATTGGAGCGTCTGTTTGTAATATTGAAATAACCGCTTTTTTACTACATGCATATATACGGTACATAGACCAAAGAAACATTTTTTTTTCTGTCTGTTTGTTCCGGCTAATCTCTGAAATGGCTGGACCGATTTTGACGGGACTTTAATTGGCAGGTACCTAATGTAATATGGAGTAACTTAAGCTACTTTATTTTATAAAAATATTTTATTTTCGAAAAATAAAGTAATGTTGCAATATCCTAGTTCTGTCCAATACCGCGCGCAGCTCACGCGCAGCATTTTCGATGCCATCTTTTATCAATTTTTATTTTTTTTAAGAGTTGTTTTTCTATGATAAAATATTGTAATTGAGTTTTAATAAAAGTTGAAAATACATTTAAAAAAAAATATGAGTTGATTAAATTCTACAATTTAGGGACAATTAATATTTCTTTGTTATCAGAGTACTAATATTATAATCTCCACGGTGAGTATATGTAAAGGGGTGATTTCCAACCCTTTAACAAAAAAATCACCAGCATAAAGCACCACAAAAGGCACAAGTACCAGTCCTTTCACACTTAACCGACACGGGAATCAAACCCGCTCCCTCATCACGCAATCCTGCTATTGTCTTGTAAAGACGTCTAGTGTGAACTATTATAACTTTGAATGCATGAACTCTTTTAAAGTTATTTAATCGAAAAGCACTCACATAAATACTTTTGATTTGAAAATGTATTCAAACTCAGTCATGTGGAAAATCTGTGGAAATGTTCATTCTCTTTTAAAAAATTATTGGTTCGGTAATTGGTTTATTTCTGTTTTTTTTTTCACACGTATGGAAGGTGTAAAGACTGAATGCGCCTATTTTTAATCGACTTTCAAAAAAGGATGAAGTTCTCACGTCGACTTTATTTTGGTTTCTTTTTTTTTGTTGTTTGTGTTACCTCATAACTTTGTACTGGGTGTACCGATTTTGATGATTCTTTTTATATTCGAAAGCTGGTGCTTGTCGTGTGGTCCCATTTAAATTTGAGTGAGATCTGACGACTAGTATTTGAATTATCCCTAATAATGCGTGGCTTCGACTACATTGATGATGTTCTCATCCTCACTTGTCGATGTAAAATGAAGAAAAAAACTGTATACGATGGTTTGGAAGAGCATTCTAGTTTGGTGAAGATCTGATGAAGAACCGAGATAGAAAACGGAACTCTTTGGTAAATGATAGCAATCTACCGGGATTGCTGAAATCGCGTGTTTGTTTATTGTTTACACCAGTTTATAACACGTACGCTGTGATGGGTACGTTTAGCTGTGGAGTGTCACCACTACAAAGTGAATAAATAAACATTTACAAAAACAACTCTAATTTCAGAAGTCGGTGTTTTTGGTTCTTTCTTCGTTTTTTGAAACCCGACTTCCGAAATTAAAGTTATTTTATTTCTGACGTGTGTCTACCTCCGAGGGTTTTTTTGGGCTCCATTCTATTTCATCGGTTGGGTTTTAATCAGTAGGAGTCTGATACTCCCTTCTCTTATTCCGCTCCACCCAGAGCGGGAGAAGTAATTTGATGATTTCACATCCTTAAAAAAAATCCTGTCTTCTAAGTAATTTCCTTTACTCTACTTAACCAATGAAAATCGAATTATAATATAACCCATCAATGTATATGTGACGGGCGTTTTGGGGGACTGTCTTTATGAAAAACTAGCTGCTGCCCGCGACTTCGTCCCCGTGGAATCCCCGATTTTAAACCATTCTTTATCGCTGCTCCGCTCCTATTGGCTTAAGCGTGATGATATATAGCCTAAAGCCTTCCTCGATAAATGGTCTATTCAACACAAAAATAATTTTTCAATTCGAACCAGCAGTTCCTGAGATTAGCGCGTTCAAACAAACAAACTCTTCAGCTTTATAATATTAGTATAGATTTTACGTTCAAAAAGTGCTGTCTCTCAGCCTAGTTTGAATAAATGACTTTTGATTTTGATTTTTGGTAAATTAACTTTTTGTAATTAATGTGCTTTTTATTCCAATAAATAAAAAAAATAAAAAATATACCTTGCCGTCACACTAAAATACAAATGATAACTTATGTCTTTCTCAATAAATCTATGACAATAACTTTTGCCTTCCACTTGAAACAGAAAGCATAAAGTCAAATGAACTGAGGTCGGTTGGTTCAATTGTTAAGCATCGGAATTAAATTTATGGGTTCGATGCCCGAGCGGTACATTGAAGTTACTGGTCCCTGTAATTGCTTAATAAGGATTTAATGTATATTGATTTTTCAAGATATTTGTGATATGCTGAGTCTTGATTTTTGTCTTGAGATATGGAAATATCCAATTTGCAAAGCAATTGGTTTGTAAATTAGATTTTTCTTAATCTCAGCATAACGAACAATGTATTTCAAGTTTTTATATATTGACTGTGAGGAGCTCGTGGCTAAAGATTTACAGCTGCACGGGTCGATGTTCAAGGTTAAGCAACGCTTGCCGAGGTTGGTCTGTGGATGGGTGACCATCTTAACATACCGAGTTTCCTCCGTGCTTCTTGGTCCCGTTTGTCATTTGTAGATAGGTATTTGTCAGTCGTTACGAATTGAGTCATGGCAACAAGTACCGTGTTACGCAGTTAATGGGTTGTGGAGGTCTGGTAGGCAGCCGCTTCACGTTAAATACTAGTATTCAGCTGAATCCGGTACGACTAGGAGCCGACCCCAATATAGTTTGGAAAAGGCTAGGCAGATGATTATGTTTACAGTTAAATAGGTTGTCACGAACAAAAAACCTTACAACCGACTTCCAAATAAAAAACACTACAAAGTATAAACTAACTTTAATTTCGGAAGTCGGTGCTTTTGATTGTTTCTTCGTTTTTTGAACACAGACTTCCGAAATCTATACTAGTATAATATTATAAAGAGTGAGGATATTTTTATTTGGTTGTTTGTTGCTCTGAAACAAGCTCTGAAAACCCCCAAACCACTGAACGGATCGGGCTGAAATTTGGCATGCAGGTAGATATTATGACGTACGCATACGCTAAGAAAGGATTTTTGAAAATTCGTCCCCTAAAGGGGTGTAAAAGGGGTTAACATTTTGTATGGAACTCCATGCGAACGAAGTCGCGGGCATAAGCTAGTTTTTTTTGTATATAAATGGGAAATTTTCAAATGACTTCTTCCGCTGTGGGCACATAGGAAGGGAGTGTCAGACTCTTACTGACTAAAACCCGCCCGTGTTCCTCCTAGTGCCCGCCGCGTTCCAGGGCAAGGTGACTCTTTCGAACAAATTCCGCATCCACAACAGTTGACAGATGTGTTGCTGGGCAGTTTGTTGCGCCACTTCTTCTTCCCAGCTAAAACACTAGGAAGTGGTGACGGGTGGGCGTTTTGGGGGACTGTCTTTATGTAAAATTTGACGTTCAAAAAGTGCTGTCGCTCAGCCTAGTTTGAATAAATGACTTTTGATTTAGTTCGCATAATATTAGTTACCAGTATAGATTAATGTTTGAATTCATTTCACTTATGAATCACGGCTGGTTTTCCCCCTCACCATAATGCACTTTTTATGCTTCAATTTCCTGAAATCCTACTACTAGTATTTGAGTTATCCCTAATAATGCGTGGCTTAATTTACATGGACGACGTTCTCATTCCCTCTTGTCGATGTAAAATGAAAAAATATAATTGTGTTGTGTACGATGGTTCGGAAGAGCATCTTAGTATTTCAACGTGGCCCCTTTCCAGTTTGGTGAAGATCTGATGAAGAACAGAGATGATAGGAAACGTAACTCTTCAATAAATGATAGGAAATCGTTCGGGATTGCTGAAATCGTATGTTTGTACAAAATAACTTTAATTTCGAAAGTCGGTGTTCAAAAAACGAAAAAGCAACCACAAACACCGAGTTCCTAAATTAAAGTTATTTTGTACTTTTTGTTTTTTTTTGTAGCAGTGTTGGGCGAGTGGTTACGGCCCCGACTTACGAATTGTAGATCGCGGGTTCAAACCCAGCCAGGCGCATTACTTTGTATAATTAGTTTCATCACCACTGCTCTCAAAACGGTTAAGGAAAACATCTTGAGGAAACCGGCATGTCGTAGAACCAAAAACTCAAAGACATGTGACATTCAGCAACCCGCACTGGGCCTGCGTGGTGGATTAAGGCCCATTCCCTCTCCTAGAGAGGAGGCCTGTGTCCCAGCAGTGGGAACATTAAAAGACTGATTACGCTTATGCTAACCATTTTTTCTCTCTTTCCCACAGGCCAAGACAATGACTTAACCACCATACGCCTCCCACCGTCAGTCCGGCACAAGCTTGCCGCGATGACTGCCTACTTGCGCGTCTTCTTCGTATGCCTGGTGGTGATAGCCGCTGCCTCCCTCACGCGAGGAGCCAACTGTCCCTGGGCCTGCTCCTGCAGGGCTGCGGCCGCGGACTGCGCCCATCGGGGGCTCCTGCACGTGCCTAAGAGGCTGCCTACTGATTCGCATCGACTGTGAGTATTTTTTTTTTTGTAATTTGCTGCCGGAATGCGCCTTGGTAAAATGATGAGTGTCGATATCATGACCAAATAGAATAGAATGGAATAGAAAACTTGTATTCAAGATAGACACAGCACAACGGTTACAAACACAAATTACAGGAGAAGAAAAGTACAGAATGCGCCGAGCGTGTCCGAACCGAAAGGGTTACCACCTCAGCATTTGCTGGGCGTCAGACACCCAGCGCTGGTTTTCAGTTGGCACCCCGCAGTGACGCACGGACATGGGTAAATAAAAAATATACTTGAACTAAATATTGATGATTTATATACTGAATTTTATTAAAATACGTAGATATAACAAATGACGAGATGACAGAATTATCAAATGACAGAATGGCCTAATGATTGACTTTATGACAATACTAGCTGACCCGCGCAATTTCGTTTGTGTCACATTGTTCGTGACTGCTCCTCTCCTATTAGTCTTAGCGTGATGATATATGGGGTATCTAAAACTGAAAGAATCTTTCAAATCGGAAATGTTGTTCCTGAGATTAGTGCGTTCAAGCAAACTAACAAACTCTTCAGCTTTATTTCTATACTAAGAGTCCATTTATCGAAGAAGACTATAAGCTATATATCATCACGCCAAGATCAATAGGAGCGGAGCAGTCATGAAAAATGTGACACAAACGAAGTTGCGCGGGTCAGCAGCTGGTATTAGTACAGATTCCGAAGAGACAGTATGACGGAATGACAGTATGACGGAATGACAGTATGACTAAATGACAATATGACGGAATGATTTCAAAATTAACTGAATGGCAAAATAACGGTAAAATCAATTAAAAAACTTTCAATATTGATTTGATTGAAAGCCGTAACGCGAACAGGGGATTATTTGGTACCTTTCTGAAATGCCTAATAAACTCATGCATTGTAATTCTCATGTTCTTAAACCAAATTAAAAATAGCGAACGTAATACAACAAAATCGTACCAAAAAAGTACGTAAGGTTGACTGGTAGAGAATGCCTTATTGCATTAAGTACGCCCATGTACCACTATTGATAAATGATATTTATTTTGTAAGTAGGATAAACATAACACTTTTACACGTCCAATATTTCTTGTCATTTTAAGCTAGATGAAGCCGGTGTTTCCTAGCCGACTACCCTGAGAAGAAACACCGAAACAAACTCAGAGGTCAAAGTCTCTTTTAAAGTCCCTACAATCCGTACTGGTCAAATCATATGAGAACCATGTAGGTTAATGTCTGAGGTAGCCTTTTGAGGAAAGTGCCACACAGATTTGAGCGGACCTGTCCAGACAGTGCAAGCATTTGTCTGTTACCGTGTAGCTCAAACTTAGAACTTTAAGGAGCTCAACGATTGTATACAGTGTACGTATAGCGTTGACGTATTATATTATATATAAAGTTTAAATAAACAAAACAATTCAATTCAATTCAAATCATTTATTTCAATTAAACCCTTTACAGGCACTTTTGAATTGTCAAGACGAAAGAGATGAAGCTATCTGCACGTTCCAAAGTGTAGATCTCTATGGAGAAGAACGTGCAAGAAACTCCACGGACACTCTTTTAAATCATGTTCTTGTATTACATAACCTTGGTTACACCCTTGGTCGCTTCTATATATGAGGACAATGCAAATAAAAAGAAAAGGAAACTATAAAAACAATTCAAAGTATATAGATTAAAACAAGTCAGTGGCAGTTAAGAGGTGACCAGTCTCAACCGACGGCGCCCGTCCACGAACATGACGCGTGTATCGGCACCATTTAGCTCAACCATTTTGAAGGGAACCGAATGATCCAACCACAGAAATCTTTTAAGATTCCTGTGGATCCAACACACACGCCACCATCAGCGAAACATCTAAGCGAGCATGACATGCTCTCAACTGCCATAAGATCAAGAAAGGTATTTGTTATCCCAAAGTCAAAATTGTATCGCTAGCTAGCGGAAAATAGCTTCCACAATATTGATATAATACCAAAAACCATGAAAACTATCTAAATTACCAATAAACACCCCAACACATTCATGTGAGTCGGAAACCCATAGTAATAAACTGTAATATTGCAGAAAAACCTTCCGATATTTTCCTTAGGGAAAGAAACCCATGGAATTATTGTAGAATGTAGAAAGTTTGGAGGCGGCATTTTTATTCAAACTTGTTGTTATTACAAGTTTCGGTTTCATGACAATAAAAACAGCCAATGTAATAACCAAAACCGGCCAAGTGCGAGTCGGGCCACGCGCAATTTAGGGTTCCGTAGTTGCCCATAATAACTCATACTGTGACCAGTTTGAGTTCTAGGTAAACTCAAAAACTACTGGAACGATTTCAGAAATTCTTTCTCCATTAGAAGGAATGATACAGTATCCCTGAGTAACATAGGCTAATTTGAAAAAAATTACAACGCTTGCGAAGCCGGGACAAACTGCTAGTTTTAGATAATTTTTATATGGTCAATGAATTTACATTTATAACGTGTTTTAGGCTACTAACAACGTCATCTCAGTTATGTTCAAAGCAATTTGAACGAAAATTTCCTTTATACTTCTCCGATCTCACTTCGACTTCGAGAGCGATTTTCAAGTGCGAATTAAAGTGATTCTTTAATTCGCACTTGAAAATCGCTCTCGAAGTTATCGCTTGTATCGCTAATCCAATACTGACTCGGCCGGGAAATAAGCTCCGAAACTACAGGACCGATTTTAACCATTATTTCAACAATTGAAAGCTACATTATTAGCGAGTAAAATTGGCTATATTTTATCCCCGTATTCCAACGGAAACGGGAACTACGCGGGTGAAACTGCAGGGCGCTGTTAATCATTTATTAATCGGGGAGACACAAACAAAGCCAGTAATAATTAGATAATACAGAAAAAACAAACTATGTAGTATATTGGGCACACAAATTCATGCATCCCAGTATACCTACGTTAAAATGTTGAACTGACTGAATCAGCTTAAGATTTAAAACGGCATCAAAATTGAATATCAATTCAAATTCAATCGTACAAGAATCAGATATTACGGTCCATTCTCCAATAGATATTTCCAAATGCAGATTCTATGATAACAAAAACCCGATCCTTGAATAATTTTCTCTTTATCTGGCAGATAGTTTTAGATCACCCGTGCAAGATTCATTCTTATTCAATCCCGTTCAAAAATAAGAAAAGAATTTTCTTTTCTAGCGATTCATATTTCTGCAAACTATTGGCGAGTTGGGGCGGTGGGGCATTCGTATACACAAGTGTTATGTTAACTTTATTTTTATTCAAAATATTTTTATATGATTTAAAAAAAAATACCTGTAAGTTTTCCAAACGTGGTGGATATTCTAGTCATAGGCAGTGTATAATTTACTAATACTATATTATTAGGAATAATTTAGGAATTGTAACAGTAAGTTAAATATTTATTTGTATAAGCACTAATTAATTTTAGAAGTCTGTTTATTTTTGTAATCACGGTTTATAAAATAGTTATTATCCAATTAGTTATTTTATCGAGTTTTGTTTTCATCCTGGCAACACTGACTTGATCGCCACCACGTTCCGCCCCCTCATCAGGCCTGTGGAGGGGATTTGAGCGCGAGCGCAACAGGCCAGAGTGTCGAGTCAGTTTTGCTGCAAAAATCGAGTCGAAGGGACGAAAAATAAGTCAGTCACACGAGTGCATAAAAATCTGTAATTGTGGTTAAAGTGCTGCCTAGAACAAATTAAGGTATGTACACTGTTTTAATAACAAGAAATTAAAGTAAGCAACTAATGATGTTATTGCTGTGATTATTCTTTATTTTCAACAAAAATAAATACCTGATCAATTTGGATTGGTTTCCTTTCAATATATAACTGAAGAGCTCAATTCTCAGATGTTTTACTTGAACTATAAGTATTAGGTAGTAGGTCAAAGGGGAATATCTTGAAGTACCCTATCGGGTACTTTCCGTTATTCCCCTTGACAGTTTTGGTTCCCTTGCGAGCGTTAAAACATGCATCAGAAACGGCCTTCTTTTTAGATTACGTTTATTTCAAGTTTTTTTACAAAGTCAAAGTCAATTCATTTATTTCAACTAGACCATTAAACGAGCCTTTGAACGTCAAAACATTTGAAAATAAAAATATTTTACAAATATAGGAATCACTTCTGTGCGCGCCTGTACGTAAGGGTGAGTTCATATTAGCATCATATTGGTCGGATCAGCACGTGCCGACAATCTGTCTTCATGTGTGTATACAGCCCTAGAATATTATGTTTTTCTTTATACAAATAGATATTGATTTAAACTGGTGTTCTGGCGTTGAGGTTTTGAAGAATTTATTGTAAAGAATGAAGTGAATATTACTTCCTATTTAAAGTTAGTTTTTCAAAGGGTAGGAAACATAAAGGTTTTAAAAGTATTATTGAGTTTTCAGTAGAAACCACGAGTCTGGACCAGGCTCTCCAAATATTATATGGACTTAATTTTATAATGTTACTAGTAGCGCTCTGCGGTTTCACTCGCTTATGTCCCATTCCTGTAAAAATGCGGGGTTGAAACGTAGCTTTTGTTACTTGCTTTTAATGTAGCTTAGCTTTCCATTGGTGAAAAACTGGTTTAAATCGGTCCTTTGGTTTTGGAACATCTGTACAAACAAACAACTAAAATATCTTTCCTCTTTATAATCACTACATAGTATAAAACAAAGTCGCTTCCCGCTGTCTGTCCCTATGTATGCTTAGATCTTTAAAACTACGCAACGGATTTTGATGCGGTTTGTTTAATAGATAGAGTGATTAAAGAGGAAGGTTTATATGTATAATAACATGCATAATATAGTAGAAATTTAGTATCAGCATTGCACCCGTGAAAAGCCGGAGCGGATCGCTAGTATAATAATAATATTATAAAGAGGAAAGATTTGATTGTTTGTTTGTATTGAATAGGCTCCGAAACTACTGAAACGATTTGAATAATTCTTTCACTGTTGGGAAGCTACACTATCCCCGGGTGACATAGGCTATATTTTATCTCCATTTTCTCACTGAACGGGAACTACGCGGGTAAAACCGCGGGGCGCTGCTAGTCTATACTAATATTATAAAGAGGAAAGATTTGTATTTTTGTATGTAACGAATAAACTCAAAAACTACTGGACCGATTTCAAAAAATCTTTCACTATTAGAAAGTAACATTCACCCTGTGTAACATAGGCTATATTTTATCCCCATATTCTCACGGTAACGGGAACTATGCGGGTGAAACCGCGAGGCGTTGCTAGATGTTAATATGTTTATTTACTTAGCCTCAAAATTACCCACCCCACAAAGTTTAGTTCCCCAAAAAACCTTTCTTTTCACATATGCACGAACAGAACCGGAAATGTAAATTCTTCCTTTTTATTACAAACGGAAGTTACTTCGGTGGTGCCCCCCCAACACGTCCTTTGTGCAATTTAGGGAAAACGTTTTACAAATATGAATATGTATTTCTTTTATTTCGAATGTACAAAGTCAAAAGAAATTGTGACATTGCCTATAAAGGGGTGATAAAAGGGTAGGTAGCTGTATATTTGCTAAGCGTTTTGTTTTTAATGAAATAAATCCTGTTATTCTTTTTTGGGAATTTCTAACCGGTCGAATAAAACTATATTTGGATGACTGTTAGTAGGAGGATTTAATATTAAACCGGGCGGTATTCAATTTATATATTGCCGAAAAATTTACCGTTCGTTGTGCACGACGATACGGTTGGCTCAGTGGTTGAGCGTTCGGCTGCTGCACTACGTGTCGCGGGTTGGATCCCCACACGGAACAAATGTTTGAATGGCCTACAGATGATTGTTCCGGGTCTGGGTGTCTTGTGTATGTGAGTTTACATGTTTGTGAATGCACCCACGATACAGGAGTAAATCCTATTGCGGCGCGTTTTCTAAGCTTTTTTATGATAGAAAATCACCAATTTACTTCTTCCACTATGGGCAGAGCAGAAAGAAGTATCAGACTGACTTTTAACCCACCCGTGACCCTCCTTGTGCCCGCCGCGTTCCAGGGCCGCGGTGACTCTTTCGAACAAATTCCGTAACCCTAGCAGGCACTGACCCTATGGGGCCCGTCTTCTATGCTAACATCTATATGAGGCACGCCGTCGACCAGAGCTTGGCTCTCATTAGTGGGGTGGCTCGCTGTCCTCAGGCACCATGCGTACAGCTAAGGAGTGGAATTCCTTGCCAGAGTCTGTGTTCCTGATAGCTACAACCTGGGAGTCTAGGTTACTTCTAGGAAAGCGTGTTTCATATGCACACGCAAAGCAGTGGTGGCCGAGTGGTAACGGCCCCGACTTACGAATCGTAAGTCGCGGGTTCAAACCCAGCCAGGCGCGTTACTTTGTGTAATTAATTTCATCACCACTGCTCTCAAAACGGTGAAGGAAAACATCGTGAGGAAACCGGCATGTCCTGGAACCAAAAATTCGAAGACTTGTGATATTTAGCAACCCGCACTGGGCCCGCGTGCTGGATTACGGCCCATTCCCTCTCCTAGAGAGGAGGCCTGTGTCCCAGCAGTGGGAACGTTAAAAGGCTGATTAAATGCTCCATCGCCGACCACATCATCGCTTACCATCAGGTGAGATAGTGTTCAAACGTGAGTCTGTAAATTTAATGCAATAGTTACATTGATACCAAATCTTAACTTTTATATCTATACTAATATTATAAAGAGGGAGGATTTGTATTTTTATATTTTTGTATGTAACGAATAAACTCAAAAACTACTGGACCGATTTCAAACATTCTTTCACCACTAGAAAGCTACATTATATTTTATCCCCGTAACCCCACGGGAACGGGAACTACGCGGGTGAAACCGCGGGGCGCTGCTAGTTTACAATAAAAGTAATTTTGTATTCAGTGTTCCTAAAAAGTAACCTTTCGTATTAAAACGAATCTTCATCCGTTAGAAATAGGAATCCATCGTCTAAACTAAAACAAAAGAACAACAAAATTCTGTTTCTAAAATCAAAGCGAGGATCGTCTCGGCTTACTGCTTACCCCCCCGTGATAAACAGTGTTGTGTGCGATTTGTACAGTCAACTGCGAAAAGATCTTCTAGGGTTTCGGAATCTGTTCGAAAGAGAAAGAAAGAAAGAAAGAAAGTAAAATGTGTTTCAGAGTGACCGCGGTCTTGGAACGCGGCGGGCACTAGGAGAAACACGGGTGGGTTTTAGTCAGTAAGAGTCTGACACTCCCTTCCGCTCCGCCCAGAGCGGGAGAAGTAATTTGATTTGATTTCCCAAAGAGAAATAAAATGGTTCGAAAACTAAAGAAAACCAGGACAAAAATCCGGTCAAGTGCAAGTTGGACTCGAGCTTGAAGGGTTCCTTACCATTATACCAGCGCTGTAGCATTTTTTTAATATCGCAGCATCTGCTGAGATAGGAACCTTTTTTGTCCTCGCACAGTTTAAAATTTCGTTTCTTCTTTCTTTCTTATGTATAAAAACGGCAAATAAATCACGATTGTTGTATAGCAGCCCCCTTTAAATATTTTATATAGTAGATAATTTTTGATTTTTAAAGTCAATAGCTAAATATTCTGTGTATTATTCAAGTGTCCACTTGTTGCCGTTATCAATATCGACAAAAAACGAGAAAAAAAAAGTCACGTTTGGTGTATGGGAGTATTTGTTATTATAACGGCAACAGAAACACATCATCTGTGAAAATTTCAACTCTTGCTAATCTTAGGAACTACTGGTTTGATTTGTAAAAATATTTTAGTGTTGGACAGTCCATTTATCAAGGAAGTCTATATAGGCTGTATAACACACTAGCAGCGCCCCGCGGTTTCACCCACGTTGTTCCCGTTCCCGTGGCAATACGGGGATAAAATATAGTCTATGACACTCCACAATAACGTAGCTTTCTATTGATGAAATAATTTTGAAAATCGGTTCAGTAGATCCAGAGACAACGTCACAAACTCACAAATGTCACCTCTCTATAATATTAGTAATTTACACTACGACCAATAGGAGCCGAGCATTCATAAAAAATCTGATGCAGACGAAGTTGCGCGGATCAACTAGTGTTTGACAAGATTATAAGCATAGAATAGTATACTCTTTAATATGTACACCATATAAGTTACAGAAATTATAGATGAAGAAAACATTACATAGGGTGACACAATGGGCGGCCTTATCGCTAAAAGCGTTCTTTTCAAGGCAACCATACATTTTTAGAGATCAATTTTTTTATCATTTATTCACTTAAACATACGTACACAATACATACGTATGAGGAGCTCGTGGCTAAATTATAACAGCCGCACGGGTCGATCTTCAAGGTTAAGCAACGCTTGCCGAGTTTGGTCTGTGGATGGGTGACCATCTTAACATAACGAGACTCCTCCGTGCCTCGGAAAGCACGTTAAGCCGTTGGTCCCGGCTGTCATTTGGAGATCGTTGGCAGTCGTTACGGATTGTCAGAAGCCAGAAATCTGACACCAGTCTTGCCAAGAAGTACCGTGTTCCCCAGTTAATGGGTTGTGGAGGTAGGCAGCCGCTCCACGTAAAATACTGGTACTCAGCTGAATCCGGCTTGTCTGGGAGCCGACCTCAATATAGTTGGGAAAAGGCTAGGCAGATGATGATTCTCTTATACATATTTTTCCTTTGAATCATTTCAAGTAAATTGCTATATTTCTGTAGTTACAATATGTTTTTGTTCGTGACTGTACAAAGAGCAGTTCAATGAGGATCATTTGCAGGATTCCTTCCGAGCGTTTTATGAACATAGGGAGCCGCGGGCTAGTAGTAGGACCATGCCAGAACGTTTTCGTGAGACTGTCTTGAAAAGATTTATTTACCTACTAGCTAAGCAACTACGTCTGCGTCACATAAGAGAGAAAAAAAAACCGTTTTTGTAACATTTTTCATTGATGCTTAAACATGGTATTGTGGCTAATTTATAAAAGATAGGTATATACTATTAAGGAGTACATACATACTTTTGGTGTATGATCAACGTATGCGAGGATAAGAGCTCGAAAGCGCATTTTCACCCGACTTGCTTCAAATTTATCGTCACTGCTCAGCTCCTATGTGTCTTAGCGTTATGTTATATAGCCTATAACCTGCCCAGGAGTATGTAGGTACTACAATCGTACCAAGTTTGGTTAAATCCCTTCAGTAGTGTTTAATATAATAATAATAATATATGTTTTATTATAAGTATAGATATATATATATATATATATTATATATATATCTATACTTATAATAAAACATATATATACATTATATATATATATATATATATATATATATATATATATATATATATATATATAACGCTACTTCTATCGTTATTTATGCTCCTGTGAAAATTTTACTCGTAATTGGGTTGAAAATATACTCAGTAACATTTTGCAAATGGTGCACTGTACTATACTGCTATCTCTAATTAATTAAATATATACCACTTAACATGTTCATACTGAGAAGTCACGAACATCAATCGCAGATTTGCCTAAATGTATATTACGATGTTTTCTTTTACCGCTGTCAGTGAAGGTCCAAGATAAACTATATATTTTATTATACTAAGAAAAACAAACAAATTATATGCCACTTTTTTCTGGATGGGAAATCATCAAATGACTCCTACCGCTGTGGGCACATAGGGAGTGTCAGACTCTTACTGACTAAAACCCATCCGTGTTCCTCCTAATGCCCTTTGCGTTTGAGGGCCGCGATGGCTCTATACAAAGATAATATGTGCCCCACGACCTTAATAAAGAGAGATATTGGAATATTACATGTGATATATTTTGCCTAACGAAAAAAACAAGCTTTCCACAATAGGGTAGTTGACTAAAAAAATCTAATTAGTCCGTCAGATAGATTTCCAAAAAATGTTGGACACGTATTTTTTCTTTTTTCACGTAAACAGAAAATGAAGCCGATACAGAGCGTTGAAAACTCGTGTGACGTCACTACTCGCTACAATTTTTAACGAGCCGTAACGTCACAAGCCCCCACTCTTGATCTTTGATGCTTTGTATCTTCGTCAGTTTTTATAGATTTGATAAAGGAAAAAATACGTGTCCAATATTTTTCTATAATATAACTGACGGACTAAATATAATCATATATTTTTTACTCAGGAAACACCCCTATTAACCCGAGGAAGAGGCATCCCATTGTTCTTCACATTTCCGGACGCTCCCCAAACCTACATATCCTATGGTCACCCCAAAATCTCGCCAGCGGCACCATCTCGTCTTCTCTCCTAGTGATCATTTCCGCTCAATAGCTTCACTATATTATATCCACAGGAAAGTCTCTTAAACTGTGCTTTGTACTTGAATAATTGTGGCTTAGAAGATTTTGTTGAGCCTGTGGGTGCGTTTGTACCGAATAAATTGATATATTGGCTCGTAATCAATGTGAAACCTGCCTAGCATAGCTTAAGCATAATCAGCATTTTAATGTTCCCACTGCTGGGACTCAGGCCTCCTCTCTAGGAGAGGGAATGGGCCGTAATCCAGCACGCGGGCCCAGTGCGGGTTGCTGAATGTCACCTGACATAGGCGGGCCCGTTCATGGAAGAATTCGGCCGGTGCTCGATTTGGATGTTTGGCTTTCATGAATGGGTCTAACATGTAATTTTTTAACTTCTTTTTTTTGTATTATTTATTTTTTACCAATTGTTTTATATTTTTTATTTTTTATTGTTTGTTTATTTGTCCTCTGTGTGTGTTTATGGGGGGAATAAACTATTATTCTTTCTTTCTTTCTTTACATGTCTTCGAATTTTTAGTTCTAGGACATGCCGGTTTCCTCACGATGTTTTCCTTCATACGAAATTAATTACACAAAGTAGTGCGCCTGGCTGGATTTGAAACCGTGACCTACAATTCGTAAGTCGGGGCCGTTACCACTCGGCCACCACTGAAACCTGCCTGCCTTGTTCCAACTAGCTATATTGGAGTCGGCTTAAACTGGACGAATACCAGTATTTTACATGGAGTGGCTGCCTATCTACCCTCCACAAGCCAGTAATTGGATAATACAATCAGTGGCGTAGCTTGCCTTAGACGGGCCCTGTATCAAAATGTGTTGAGGGGCCCCCCAACAGTATAAAGTTTTTTTATACTACAATATTGATTTGAAAACAAATTTTGAAAATTAAATTGGTTAAAATTTTTAACAAATCTGCGTTATATTGTGTATTGTGATTTTTAAACTAAACTTTTAGCACATCAGTCATATAAAAAAAAATGTTAATAATCTATACCTGAAATAAAATATCATGGATAATACTTTAGGATTTTTTGCATACACACATTCGGGGCCCCTGTAGCCTGGGGGCCCCGTATAATTGATACGGCTGATACGGCGGTAGCTACGCCCCTGAATACAATGCTTTTGACAAGACTGGTGTCCAACTTCTTGAATTCTGAGAAGTCGTAACTCATCATCTGCCCAGCCTTTTCCCAACTATATTGGGGTCGGTTCCCAGTCAAGCTGGATTAATCGGCTGCCCACCAGATCAACTGGGGAACACAATACTTCTTGGCAAGACTGGAGTCAGATTTACTGGCTTCTGACAATCCGTAACGACTGCCAAAGATCTACAAATGACAGCCGGGACCAACGGCTTAGCGTGCTTTCCGAGGCACGGTCTTGCCAAGAAGTACCGTGTTCCCCAGTTAATGGTTTGTTGGTCTGGTAGGCAGCCGCTACACGTAAAATACTGGTCATTCTGATGAATCCGGCTTGTATGGGTGCCGACACCAATATAATAGGGATGTTTCCTGAGTAAAAAATATATGATTATGTTTAGTCCGTCAGTTAGATTATAGAAAAATATTGGACACGTATTTTTTCCTTTATCAAATCTATATAAACTGACGAAGATACAAAGCATCAAAGATCAGGAGTGGGGGCTTGTGACGTCACGGCTCGGTAAAAATTGTAGCGAGTAGTGACGTCACACGAGTTTTCAACGCACTGTATCGTCTTCATTTTTTGTTTACGTGAAAAAATAAAAAATACGTGTCCAATATTTTTTGGAAATCTATCCGACGGACTAATTAGAATTTTTTAGTCAACTACCCTATTGGGAAAAGGCTAGGCAGATGATGAGTTCGCTCACATTTTGCCTACGTTCACCTACACACCTTTGATCAAACCATACGTTACAATTTTATTCCCAGACCAAAAATAAATACTACATTATGACCCCGCCCCGCTCTCCCCAAAGCTATTAATATCAATTATCATTCGGAAACATTTCAGCAAATACTGTATTATTGCGCACTTTGTCAAAAGAGGGTCGGCAGGAGAAGATAAGGACGTCTTCTAATAGGTGATGTTGAAAAATATGGGTCTAATTTGAAAATGCGATGCTGCTTATTGCAGTTGACTTTTATTGAGACTTGTGAGCTGATTTTAAACCGACTTCAAAAAGGAGGTTGTCAATTCGACCCGTATGTATGTAATATTTCCAAAACTGCCCAGTTTTCGTATATTATATGTTAGTCTATATCAGCCACTGAACAAATGTGCTAAATATCAAAAGTGTATGTATGTATGTACGTTTTTGTTTGTGTTCGCATATCTCTGGAACTACAAGTCCGATTTAAGTAATTATTTTTTTGTTGTACTAGATATTATTCAAATTAGGGAATGCTGCAAGTTTTATCAAAATCCGTTCAGTAGTTTTTGAGATAGAGATTTTTTCTATGCGAGTACGGCGACTATCCCGAGATTTCTGATCCGATTTACGTGGTTTTTTTTATTCGATGAAGAATAGTTGCCATTTGGTCCCATAAGAATTTAGTTCAGTTTCGTCGAGTAGTTTTTATTTTATGAGCATTTTTGTTAATTTCAATAAACGATAGTAAAATTTAGAAATTAAAAAAAGAAATTAAAGTTATTCTGTACTTTTTGGTTTAGAAGTCGGTTGTATTTTTTGTAAAAAGTTTTTTAACTGAAAAAGATGACTGTGTGTTAAGTACGAGCTTAATTAATTGTTTTTTGGTTTCACTCGAGTTAAAGCGGCCTTTAACCTTTTTTTGTATTGGACCACTCGCAATTCAGCACACTAAGACTGGTTACTGTTTAACTGGACTTTTCAGTGGGGGGCCTAAAATGAATTTAAGGCCCCCAGCCAGGGCTAAAAACTAAGCTTACAAGGTAAATGACAGCTCGCTAAGGGCATCCCCTGTGGGACACTGGCCTCGGCTTAACGGGGTTATTGGGGAAGGGCAGCAAGGGACAGGCTGGGTCAGGTTGATATTATTTAGGGGATTTAACGCTAATGGCTCAGCGGCGCGGGCTGGCTCGTTAGGCTAAAGTCGGGGAAGGTTTGGACGGGGGCGTTGCGATAGGCCTCGTCAGCGAGGCCGGAATACGGAACGCGGTCTGTTTCTGTGGCCTTAAATCACCTCCAGCGGGGACCCTTCCTTTTTTTAACTGGATATGGAAGTCATCAGATGACTTCTCCCGCTCTGGGCGGAGCGGAAGGGAGTGTCAGACTCTTACTGACTAAAACCTACCCGTGTTGCACCAAGGGCTCTTTGCGTTCCAGGGCCGCGGTGACTCTTTCGAACAAATTCTGAAACCCTAGTTCCAAGTTGGACCCAGGCGACAGTTAAAGGCTGCTTTCTCTCAATTCTACCCTGGATGAAAGGGAATCCATCCATGGTTACGGAATTCATAATCAGCCTTTTAATGTTCCCACTGCTGGGACACAGGCCTCCTCTCTCGGAGAGGGAATGGGCCGTAATACAGCACGCAGCCCAGTGCGGGTTGCTGAATATCACACGTTTTCGAATTTTTGGTTCTTTCCTCACGATGTTTTCCTTCACCGTTTTGAGAGCAGTGGTGATGAAATTAATGCGCCTGGCTGGGTTTGAACCCGCGATCTACAATTCGTAAGTTGGGGCCGTTACCACTCGGCCACTACTGCTCATATTTATCATAGTTACGGAATTCGTTGGGACAAAATAGATGAAACAAAAATATAAGTAGTCATTTTGGCAGTCATCATCGCAGACGCTGTTTATCAGGATTCCATAGTAAAACAAAACCCTTATAGTTTTGCCATGTGCATTCGTCCGTTTGCGGTTTTAGTTTGACAAAAAACTGCTGGGCTTCTTCCCAAGTTTTCCCGACAAATATTATGAAATCGTCAAACCACCTTCGCCGCGGTTGACCTCAACGACGTTTTTCAACAGCATTTTTCTCCAAAATCCGGTCCAAAGTTTCCTCCACCGAAACAACCAGTAAATCAAAGGGACAGCTTTCAATAAGGCTGATCAATTGTCCGCATAGCGCAGTGCTGGCTGTCTGCCAAGCCCGCATTGGTCGCAGCGTAAAGGGGCTTTAAATGTGCAATCTAGGGGAAGAAAATTAAATGGGAGTATTTATTAGGTGTCTGCTAACGAAAATTGTGGCGTTCCAAGCAAGCAAGAAAAATGGTGTTAGGAAGAGTATTTTATTTTTAATTTGTAGTTATAATTTTCTTGTAAGGACACCCTCATAGTTATTTAATTAACCTTACCTAATTAATGATAACACAACCCATGAACTGGGTTACAAAATTGCAAACGTTTATCTTTTGTGACTTGATCAGAACGGTCTTTAAAATACTAATATATACTCGTATGTGTACATACATACATATAAATACCCTTTTTTGGTTGGGAAATCATCAAATGACTTCTCCCGTTCTGGATGGAGTGGAAGGGAGCGTCAGACTCTTACTGACTAAAACCCACCCGTGTTCCTCCTAATGCCCGCCTCGTTCCAGGACCACGGTGACTCTTTCGAACAAATTCCGAAACCCTAACAGGCACTGACCCTATGGGGTCTTCTTTGCTGACTGCTCTTTGAGGCGCGCGTGGAACACGACGCGCCGTCGACCCGGGCCTGGTTGCTATCGGACGGCGAGCCACTCATAGCTCGAATTGAATATAAATCATCCAGTTAATAATATACTTGTAGTATATATACATTGTAACATAGGTTTTAACTTTCCTTTCATTTAATGCTAATATGTCACAAAGTATTTTGTTTTACAGTAGGTACCCAAACAAGAAAACCAGCCAAAGAATGTTTGTTCTTCTTCGAGTAATCTATTCACTACCAACTCGAAAACTCACTAAAACAAATGAGAAATAGTTGCGAATACTTGTCGAACTCACTAATTATTCGAAGTAGCAAAACTTGCTGGCGTTCGCGTACGTAGAATAGTTTCTCTTGATAGCTTACAAGAAGGCGGTACAGTCGCGCAGCGAACAGTTTCGATTGCTTTATATTTTGCACTAGCTTATGCCCGCGACTTCATTCGCGTGGAGTTCCATACAAAATGTTAACCCCTTTTTCACCCCCTTAGGCGACGAATTTCCAAAAATCCTTTCTTAGCGTATACCTACGTCATAGCATCTACCTGCATGCCAAATTTCGGCCCGATCCGTTCAGTGGTTTGGGCTGTGCGTTGATAGATCACTATGTCAGTCAGTCAGTCCCTTTTGAGTTATATATATTTAGAAGATTGTATGTTCTTCCTGAGTTATTTTCATTAAATAGTTCAGGACTTGATTTCTAGTAAATAATCAGTAGATTGAAAGTCTTTGTTAGGTCTGTCAATTTTAACTCAGTAAGGTCAGTGTTTTCTGAGTAAAAAACCCCGGAACAGACACAGCTGGCTCTTTTAAAAGTCCATACAATAGAGATGTTTCCTGGGTAAAAAAATATGATTCTATTTAGTCCGTTAGTTAGACTATCCAAAAATCTAGGACACATAAATATATTTTTTACTTTATCACATCTATAAAAATGGACGTAGATAATAAGCATTAAAGATCTGGAGTGGGGCTAGTGACATCACGTCGTGGTAAAAATTGTAGCGAGTAGTGACGTCACACGCACTGTATAATCGTCTTCGTTTGTAAATACGTGAAAAAAAAAAATACGTGTCCAGTATTTTTTGGAAATTTATCTGAGGGACTAATTAGATTTTTTAAGTCAAATACCCTATTGTTTATTACTTGATTTCCAGTAAATGATATTTTTTTAAGTCTTTCTGTCTTCTCATCTTTCTTAACAATTTCAACTAGTTGAGGGCGATGTTTCCTAGCTGAAAAAATAAAAACTCCAAAAAACACTTATTTGTCTCAGTCAAAGTCCATACCATTATCAGCCTTTTAACGTTCCCACTGCTGGGACACAGGCTTCCTCTCTAGGAGAGGGAAAGTGCTGTAACCCACCACGCGGGCCCAGTGCGGGTTGCTGAATGTCACATGTCTTCGAATTTTTGGTTCTAGGACATGCCGATTTTCTCACGATGTTTTCCTTCACCGTTTTGAGATTCAAGATTCAAGATTCAAAGCATTTATTTCAAATAAACCCTTTACAGGCACTTTTGAATTGTCAAGTCGAAATAGAGAGCAATGGTGATGAAGTTGATTACACAAAATAATGCGCCTGGCTGGGTTTGAACTCGCGACCTACAATTCGTAAGTCGGGGCCGTTATCACTGCTCTCCACTCCAGCCCATACAATTCGTGCTAATCTTACTATAGTTAGAGAGAAAGAGAGAGACAGCATTGGAGAACCATGAACACATGGTTTTCAAGCACTCTTTGTCTCTACTACTTATTTCTTCTTTACCAATACTTCTACACTTGTGCTAAGCCTTGAAATACTCACATCCTTACTAATATTATAAACGCATTTTTTTTATGTATGGATGTTTGTTAATCAATCGCGTCAGAACGGCTGAACAGATCTTGTTAAAATTTGGCCTAGAGGTAGATTATAGTCTGGAATAACACATAGGATTTGATCCCGGGAGTATGTTCCCTTACGAAATTTTACGAAATTCATTCGATTTAATAAAACTAGTGAGATTATCCCTTGTAAATTTGTCATCAGCATAAATTATCATCGTCAATATATTGACGGGAAACATTTTTAATCATATTTGCATGCTATAATATAAGCAAAACATGTATACTCTATGTGTATTTTTTAACAGTTTAGTACACCATGTTTTATGCAAATAAATCACTACATAGTATAAAACAAAGTCAGTTTCTCTGTCCCTATGTATGCTTAAATCTTTAAAACTACGCAACGGATTTTGATGCGGTTTTTTTATAGATAGAATTAAAGGTTTATATGTATAATACAAGCATAATTATAGTAGAGGAAACATTAGTATCTACATTGCACCCGTGCGAAGCCGGAGCGAGTCGCTAGTACTATTATATTTCATAAAACTGACTCTCTTGGCACAGAAGCTTTCAAAGTTTTGATCGTTTTAAGGAACTCTTCAGAATAATTGCAAAAGAATGCACGGCTTATAAAATTAGAAACGCATAAAGTTACCACTTAAGAGCCGATTTAGCTCGCATCAATAACAGTAACTTGATATTTAATTTAACTGAAATAAACTCACGAACGAATGCGAGTGAGTGAGTGAATGAACAGAGGAATGGGAGTGAATGAATGAATGTGAAGTCGTTTCTAATTGCAATTATGAGACAAAAATTGTTTGATTAATATTTATGATTATTGTGAAGAACTTGCATTTGTTTTGCTCATCATGTTCAAAGTTTTTGAGATTGTTTTTCTTTTATCATTTATGTAGCATCATGTACAACCAGAAAGTTTAAGTCAAAAGGTAATACTAAATATAATTTTTAAGCAAATGTTCTCCATATCGTCGATCGCATCATAATAGGTATAACACGCAAGCCTATCAAAAAGTATATTATTAAAATTCATACTATTGCAAATATTTAAATAATCCCCAATAGTAATTCCAAAATTTCTTTTTTTTACTTTTAATAGTTGATTTCTGCATGAATTATGTATTTATGGTGATAAATATGTACATATATCACCAGATAATTGTAAAATGCGTAAGATTATAAAATTACTCGAAAGATTATAAACTCTCAATAAATTATCAACTGAACATTTGGAATACTTTTTTACGCATCAGAATTTGATAGTCGTAGCTCTAAGTTCCGCTACTTGGCTAGGCCAGAAAATCCAGATATATTGTAGAATCGTACGCTGATTTTTCTCTAATATGTCGTCAGTTTATGTCGGCTCACTATTTGTCAGAATGTCGTCGAGAGATTATAGAAGATGAAATTTTGATGCGTAAAAAATGTTCCAAATATTCAGTTGACAATTTATCGAAAGTTTACAATCTGTCAAGATATTTTATAATCTTACGAAGTTTACCATTTTCTAGTGACATAATATATGCTCTTTGACCTTATGCAGACATTTTTTTTTATCTGTTACTAGCAGCGCCCCGCGGTTTTATCCGTGTAATTCCCGTTCCCGTGGGAATATGCGGATAAAATATAGCTTATGTTACTCAAGGTGAATGTAGCTTTCTAATGGTGAAAACATTTCTGAAATCGGTCCATTAGTTTTTAAGTTTAACCGTTACCAAATTTTTCCTCTTTATAATATTAGAATAAGTATAGAATGCTAGGGTTGCGGAATTTGTTCGAAAGAGTCACCGCGGCCCTGGAACGCAAAGGGCACAAGAAGGATCACGCGTGGGTTTTAGTCAGTAAGAGTCTGACACTCCCTTCCGCTCCGCCCAGAGCGGGAGAAGTCATTTGATGATTTCCCATCCAAAAGTTTTTTGGATGGGAGTTCGTTCGTGAGTTGAGTTTATTCGTTACATACAAAAATACAAATCTTTCCTCTTTATAAAACTAGCATAGACTTATTTATGCAATCTTACCTACAACTACCATTACAGATCAGCGGTCCAATGCGACAGTGCGGCCTTACATAATTATTAAACGTTACATAATATTCCTTAACCTTCATCTAAATCTATCTATACTTATAATAAATCTGTAGAGAGGTCAATTCTGTACAAGGAATATATTTTCAAAATAACTATCAGGGGGTGATTAGTGATCGATACTGGTGCCAAAAATGCAATCAGTAAATTTTTTGTCTGTCTGTCTTTCTGTCTGTCTGTCTGTCTGTATGTTCTTTATAGAAACAAATACTACTCGACCGATTTTAACGAAACTTGGTGCAATTATTCTTCATACTCCTGGGCAGGTTATAGTATACTTTTCATCACGCTACAATCAATAGGAGCAGAGCAGTGAAGGAAAATGTTGGGAAAACGGAAGAAGTTACTCCATTTTTTAAGCTTCCGTCGCGTGTGTAGCCCTAATGGTTAAAGTTACATAGAAATCATGTATTACGGAAATGTTCTACATAAAATTATCTAAAAAATATCCCGAAACAGCATGTCTATCTTTTGTCAATTTTAAACCGATTGGGCTGAGAGTTTCAAAATCGGGGGTAAAGTAACTATTCCACGCGGACGAAGTCGCTGGCAGAAGCTAGTAACATATTATATGTAATGTTACACGACATAAAATGACGAATAAAATGGTTCCAACCTAAAAAAAAATTAAGTAAATCACTTTTTCACTCACCTGTACCACTGCAGACGGATATTAATCAATGCAAATACTAAGTTTAATTAAAACTGTGTTTGAAGTCGTTTGCTTCAGGCTTCGACTTCTACGCTGATCGAAAGTAAAAGGAATAGTAATGTATAGCTACTTGAAAGATCTTTGATAAAGATATAGGTACGGTGTTGGAAAGCACTAATTTTTATTATATTTGGCTTCAGCAATTTTTAGTTGATAAGCGTGGTTTTTAGCCCTTTTTTTTGGATGGGAAATCATCAAATGACTTCTCCCGCTCTGGGCGGAGCGGAAGGTAGTGTCAGACTCTTACTGATTAAGAGCGTTCATCCGTAAAAACCACGCTGGAGTCAAAATTGATGATTTCCGACGGACAATAAAATGTTAATCTATTTAATTCGTAGATAAGATATTGACGTCAAATTATTGAGGATTTCATAATCTAGGGCTTGGCTGAAAAATATTTTCAAATTATCGTAAAGTTTTCTCATTAGAACAGTTTTTACTCAATCCCTTTTTAAAACTAGCGGTCGATGGTCTACGCAAATGCTAGATAATAGTAAAACCATAAACGACAAACTTATAGAAATATTACTATTAAAAAAACAATAACATTTACTAGTGCTTGGCTGAAAAAAAAACGTAATTATTGTAAGTTTTTATACAAGAAAAGTATACTCAAAAGTGTCATTTTTAGCCACTTTTCGAGTTTTTAAACGTGTTATTTTAGGATGAAATCAAAGGTATTTTTGTTGTTTTTTAGACCTAGTAAATGAAGACATTTACGTTCTAAAACATGGTACATTTTTTTTTTAAATAACTTCTATATTAATTTTACTATAAATTATTTAGTACTACTATATAATCGACGCGGAATCGCACCAGCGCTCAGTGCCGGCCGAGGCCTTTCAGAGGTTGGACGTGTGTCGCTCCCGTTGCCGCGTGCTGCGTAAAATTGTATTATAGTTTGTCGAGTTTTTAGAGCGATTAGGATGAATTGATACTTTTTGTTTATTTTTTTTTTAACGAAACAAAACTTTTATGATTACATATTTTAAAGTAATGGAGTTCAAATCATGAAAGAAGATAACTCTTTTTATGTATGATTTCATTTTTGTCCAATAATTGTGGGTAGCAATAGGCGCTATACGGGGCAAAAAGGAAAAGTTATAGTAGGGGAGCCCAAGCGGGGATTTCGGGATTTTCTAAAGCGCGGCAGATTAATATACAGGTGGATACCTTGTACCCGGTTAAGTACCTCCACCAAACATGAGGCCCATATATAAGGCCGCCCGTGAAGGATACAGGATCAGATTAGTAAAAAAAAATTGACCATCAGAAATTCTCGAGCGCGTCAGATTAAGGTAGGGTGAGTTAATTACATCCTAAAAAGTGTATATTCCACTAATCTGACAATTTGAGAGTGACGTAAAGAAAGGGGAGGGCAGCAAAGTTGTAAAAAAAAAAACGTCATCTCGACATTCTCGAGCGTAGCTAATTTTTTTTTTATTTTGAAGGAAATAATTCAAGAATAATGAAAAATATATAATCTGACGATTTCCGCAAGCCGAAATAACAAAAATTCGTCGATAAAGTAAAATGCGTGCCGCTGCGTGATGCCTAAATTTCCTTCTCCACGTTTCTATTCCTCTCTCACTCTTTCTCTTCCTGAGCTTTTCAATTAATTAAGATCAATGATTTAAAAAAAATAAAAATAAAAAAAATAACTTCCCGCTAAGAAAATCGAAGATTTTCAAAAATCGGGAAGTTATTGTTTTCACCCCGTTTTGCAAAAATCTAGTTTTCATCAGATCTCGACGTTTTAAGGTCATAGGAAGCTTCCCTGACTACCCCCGCGATGTTGTCACTATGTCTGTATGTATGTGTGTGACTATGTGACTCCCTTATAACTTTTGAACAAATAAACCGATCGGAATCTACTAAACGGCGTTCTAAAGAGTTCCCTCAAAATTTGATTTCTTGTGAATTTGTACCGATTTGGACTGATAGATTTTAAGAAATATTGAAAAATCTCAAATAAAATAAGTTTTTTTTTTTAAGTGGTTTTTTTGGAATAACTTTTAAACGGCTTTATCGATCAACTACAAAAACTAATCCGCTCTTGAGCTTGAAAAACCACGTCGATCGCCACCATGCAGGTCCAAATCGGTTGATTCGTTCGAGAGATATTGTGAACGAAAGAAACCCGAAAAAGTGTTTTTTCGGGATTACTCCGAAATTTTTGGTTCGATCAGTTAAAACTAGAAAATTACTTATGAGGATGATAAAACTGCGTCGAATGCCGCCAACGGGTGAAAATTGCTTGATCCATTCAAAAGTTATTGCGGTTTGAAAATTCCAAAAATAGTGTTCTTTGAAACTTCTATCAGACTTTCGAGCTGGGAGAGCTCAAATGCATAAAAATATTATTTCTTTGAACTCAGCGAGCTCAAAATATCACATAAATTATATTTTGAGCTCAAAACTGTCATAAGTACAATTTTAAGCAATGGAATTAGCGAGAAGTTGCAGGGATGGCCTTTAGGGTGAACCGTTTTTCTAAATTTTTTTGTCAGATCAGGCGAATCCCTCTAGATAATCGTCAGATTATGAGATAGTACGTTTAGAACATAAAGATGAACCATATATATCTTAATCTGACGCGCTTGAGTATTTCAAAATGGCGATTTTTTTTGCACATTATGAAAATGGCCGCGAGTTTGCGTCCCATCGAAATCGTCAGATTAGTGAATGAGAGCTTTTTTTTAGTGCACTTAACACTCCCTTAGAAAATCTGACGCGCTCGATTATTTTTTATTTTTTTTTTCATTTTCAACCCTTACATACAACCAATCTCATCATGCAAACGATCAGATTAACATACGTACATAATTAAAAATACGTAGGGCATTGATGCTATCAATATCTGACGCGCTCGAGGATGTCCATGCCACAGTTTTTTTTACATATCTAAAAATCTATAGCCGCTTCCCCCACCGATGAAAAGGTATTATCATATAACATTTTTTTCTTCTTATCATCTAAGCTTTGCAACCCAATAGGTCTCTACGACGCTCGAGTAAATCCCCATTTAGCATCGTGGGCTCCCCTACTATTACGGAAATTTGGCCAAGGCTAATGAAACTAAAAGTACGTTACCGAGGAACCACTTTTAATGTCGTAGCTGGTTATAGCCAATTCGCATTTTTCTTACGCGGGGATTTTAATAACCGATCGAAAATAGAAGGTCACATTCTTCAATATTAGGACATTAATAAAAAATATATATTTGTTACAAACATACAAATGTTTCCTTTTTATATATTACTGGAGATTGCAAAATAAAGCTTTGATGCTGACGGGGCCATTAATTCGGTGATACTGTAGATTTCACGACACTAATTATTATACGAAACAAGTTGCGCTGTACTGAAACTAGTTTTGTGAAATTAATTATTTCTTCTTATTCTATTATTCTTTCTAAACCATACAAAAACTGCAAGTCAATGCGGGTATGTCACAAGAGAATGATACCGAAGAATCACAGCTACCACAAGAGTTGATAATGAATTGGAAATACTGGAATCGCAATCAGAAATAATAAATGTGACAAATGAATGCGATCTTTAGGTATAATTTTCCACTATTATTATTTATTTAAAAAAATACAATTCTTTCAATGTAATATGTGCAATTCTAAATTCGAACTGAGTAGTCACGATGAAACACAAAAAATAAACTAGGTAAATGTCAATGAAGGCGCCGTGTCAGGAGCCATAATTTCAGGAATTGGCCTAACAAATTTGAATGAAGTTGTTACATCGATGGACTTACTGTTATGTCATTATTCACTTATAGTAAATGTCATGATAAAGTTGCTGAAATGTGGAAAAATTCCGCTGAAGAAAGTATGTTTGCATCAGCTCAGGAGGAAACAGCTGCTGCTCGATTACAAGGTGACACTCGTGACATTCCGATGATACCAGTGGAAGCAGACAGTTGATGGAGCAAACGCTCATATAAAAACCAGTATAATGCATTGTCCGTGTGTTGCAGCTATTATAGGACATCACACAGGAAAAGTTCTCTACATTGGTGTCCGGAATAAGTATTCTGGAATTTGTGCCCGCGCAAATAAAAAGGAACAACAGCCTGCAAATAAAAAGGATTCAAGTCCTCCGTAGAAACTCGGAAATTAAATATAATACATTGATTGCTGATGGTGATGACAGCATATCCCGGCGTTCTAATTCAAAAAAATTAATGTACCAACCATCTCCTCCGCAATTGCAACGGAAAAAAATTATTGCTTAAAACTTATACATCTATCCCTCTGTCGGAGCGTAAATTGTTGACTTCTGAACTATTGATTCGACTGAGAACAGCAGTAAGATTTTCGCTACGGTACTGGCAAACACAAACTTTAACCGATTCAGAAAAGAATATAAAAATACTGAGAGATATTCTGAACAGCGCCAAACAAATCTTTGAAGATCAGAGTGAATGTGACTTGTGCTACTGCACCAAAGAGAGAAAAAAGAAACAAACTAAACTCTCGAAGCCAAAACATTGATGTTAAAACTGCAACGCAATATCTGGCAGCTGGCTTATCTTTCTCGAAGTCTGCCCCACGATTTTACCAAAAACCGTGCAGAGCAGTTCAACACCATAGTAGCAAAGACTGTAGGTGGGAAACGCATAATTCCCTAAAAGATTCATATTCCGTCCGTTGTCATGCCGCTTGGTTAGTTTAAATACAGATAAATCTCAAACTACCCTTTATAAATGTGCCTACCAGAAAAGTCCAGGTCAATCCCTGAAACATTTAGAGCAAAACTTAAAAAATAGAGTTTTTCTATAAAACAAAATCTGAAATGCAAAATACCTCGCCGAAAAATAAACTTTAGCACAGGGCTCGTGAACAAAGTCAATTACGCAAATGCATGTCAAACGCATGTCATGAACCCAGACAATTTCAAGCAGGCACATGTAGTTTTCCTTGAAAATTTAAAAACACTGACCTTAAAACGGCATTTCATTGAAAGGGATACAGTTCTTCAGGCTGTGAGTGCCTTGTGACTTGAGCTGAGAAGAAGTATTTTAACTGCTTCCAATTTTGCCAAAATTTGTAAACAACGCCCAAATTTGAATTCAGCACTACTCGTTAAATCTATTTTATATGGATATTATTTTTATTTCATGGCGATAACGTAATTTTCAATGTTAAACATGACTGGTATTACCAAGTTCAGGGCCAATTAAATATTTCAAACAAAAATGTGTGTCTTTTTGCGGTGTACACTAGTCCTGAATTTCCAATAAAAGTTGTAAAAATTTACAAAGTTTTGTAAAGAATTTCAATTTTGTAAAGAAAAAATGATTCCTCGTTTAACAAAATTTTATTATGTATGCGTTCTTCCCGAAATAATTGATCCCAGAAATAGCCGATCAATGCAATTGAGGGTAACTATTTTATGATTTATACAGCTTTTTTATCATAAATGATTTAGGTACTAAATATAACATGATAAATCTTTATTTAATTACCCACCTACTCATCCTAACCATAAAATGAAAAAAGCTATCAACAATCCACTAGAACTAATTACCAACACTTAAGTAGGTACAATTATTAATATTATTTTTCTCCAAAATAACTAGATTTCGTCTGTAGATGATTTCAGATATGAAAAGGTATAAAGGCAAAATAATATTTGAAATATAATTATTTATTAATCATAAATCTACAAATCATAAGAATAACAATAATTTGTATTTAACTTCCAGTTTAATTTTTCTATAACAATACATTATTATTGCTCTAAAGCTAACGGATCAAAGTTGGTTAGTCGAAGTACAAAGAGAGCGCACGCGGCTAGTCTACGCACACAGTTACCCACGCTTCTGTGTGAGTGAAATTTGCGAACTATTTACCTAAACCTGACGTTCCGCGTTAGGCATGAACGCTCTTAAAACCCACCCGTGATCCTTCTTGTGCCCGCCGCGTTCCAGGGCAAGGTGACTCTTTCGAACTAATTCCGAACCTAGTTATTAGCCCTGGCTGGGGGGGAATTCGGTATTTCAGTAGTTACAAAAAATCATAATTCTATTCTGTCTGCCCGTTGGATTTTCTAAAAATATTGGACATATAATTTTTGTCATTTCAAATCGTATTTAAACCAAACCACAAATATTCGAAGACATGTGACATTCACCAACCCGCACTGGGCCCGCGTGGTGGATTACGGCCCATTCTCTCTCCTAGAGAGGAGGCCTGTGTCCCAGCAGTGGGAACATTAAAAAGGCTGATTATTATTTATGATTATAAATACCCTATTAATTTCAAAAAGATTGACACTTTGAATCAACGCAGACGAAGTCGCGGACAGTAGCTCGTTTTCAGTATATGCGATTAAGGTGACGAAAACCATATTTCACAAAAAAAAAATGTTTTTTTCTCGAAACTCACTTTAATTGAGTTACCGCTCTTTGGCTTATCAAGGCAGCATCGGAACACCTCTAACCTAATCGTCATCTATACTAATATTATAAAGAGGAAAGATTTGATTGTTTTTTGTTTGTTTGTTTGCATTGAATAGGCTCCGAAACTACTAGACCGATTTGAAAAATTCTTTCACTGTTGGGAAGCTACACTATCTTCAGTGAACATAGAGTATACTATATCCCCTTATTCCCACGGGAACGGGAACTACGGGAGTGAAACCCCGGGGCGATGCTAGTGTGATATGGGAAAACATAAATAGTGTTGCCACACACAAAAAAAAATAACTCAAGCTCTCGAAACCACTGGCAATGCTAAGTTTAAAATATTAAAATACAAAACGAAAATCAAATAAGTTAGATTTAAAATCGTCATTTCTAAACACGGTAAATATATGCGATGACACGCTTCAAACATCTTTTTATACGTTCTATAATCTATGGTTTAGAGACATAATCCTCTTTTGAACATACACAGATGGTCTATTTAATCTGTGCATGGTCTATGGTATACACTTATAAGTTTATTTATGGCACTTTGAATAAACAAAAAGATTACGTATGATTTTGGGATTTATTTTTATCATATTAGTTTCCGGTTTGTATGATATTCTGTGGCAGCAGTGGTGGCCGAGTGGCAACGGCCCCGACTTACGAATTGTAGGCCGCGGGTTCAAACCCAGCCAGGCGCATTACTTTGTGTCATTAATTTCATCACCACTGCTCTCAAAATGGTGAAGAAAGACATCGCGAGGAAACCGGCATGTCCTAGAACAAAAAATCGAAGACATGTGACATTCAGCAACCCGCACTGGGCCCGCGTGCTGGATTACGGCCCATTCCCTCTCCTAGAGGGGAGGCCTGTGTTCCAGCAGTGGGAACATTAAAAGGCTGATTATGCTGTGATATTCTGTAAAGGAATTTTATCTTTGATAGTGTTGGAGGATCGGTAGGTATATTGTCACATAAGTGCGGGCTTGCGGATGAAGAGCTATGGTTGGCTCGCCGTCCGATAACAACCAGGCCCGGGTCGACGGCGCGTCGTGTTCCACGCCCGCCTCAAGGAGCCGTCAGCAACGAAGACGGGGCCCCATAGGGTCAGTGCCTGCTAGGGTTGCGTATACAGGCGGCGAGGCCGGAATACGGAACGCGATCTGTTTTTGTTTTGTCTAAGCGTACTGTTTTCCTGAGTCTGTGTGTTGGGGTCATCGTACCTAAAAGGAGTTGATCAATGTATTGATAAAGTAAAACCTATACTTAACGTTTATGTCCTTGCCCACCCTTTCAGTAAACTTTCGCGAAGAAAGTAAAACATTGTTGCAACAATACAACGCCACAAAACGATTCTAAAATAAACTGCATTGCGTAAGCAATTACTTCTCGTTCGGGAGTTATGTGCGAGCAGAGATGTGGGCAGAAGGTTTAGTACGGACAAATTGTCGAATCAACAACTAACGTATTATTTACTAGCTGTCCGCACAACTTCGTTTGTGTCACATTTTTCATGACTGCTCCTCTCCTATTGGTCTTAGCGTGATGATATATAGCCTATAGCCTTCCTCGATAAATGGGCTATCTAACACTGAAAGATTTTTTCAAATCGGACCAGTAGTTCCTGAGATTAGCGCGTTCAAACAAACAAACAAACAAACTCTTCAGCTTTATTAAGGTGATTGTTTCGCTGGCCTGTTCATACATTTAAAGCATACATTCTACTCCGTAGATAGACACTTTTTTCTCAAAACGAATCATTTTATCACTTTTCTACAATTAAATAGGTGCGCATTAGACTATTTGGTAAATAATTTGCACTATATATTGAGAAAAACAGTTTTAAAAACCGGGCAAAATTTGACATTTCGTTTACTAGTGTGAGTGCGATTTGACAACCAAAACCATACCAAAACATACCGCCATGATTGCGATATGTTATAATAATTTGACGCTAGATGGCGTGCAACCGGTAATATAAATTTGAAAAATCATTACTCAATTTATAATAATGGATTTCATTAAAAAAAAACATTGTAATAACATAAAACTAACTATCATAAACAAAAACATAAAATATTGTTGTTATCAAAAAATTGTTAGCATTACCTAGTTGATTATTGTTAGTAGTAATATTCATCATACCTACGTAAGACGCGGCGCGCGAGGTTGCCGTTCTTATTACTTGACCCTTTGACCTTAGACGTAACGTCGGAATTTCTAAGAAAATCTGTTGCCAAACTTCGCAATGTGATGATTCGATTGACTTGAAATAAAAAATACATTTTGAAACCAAGCTAGCTAGTGCGGTGATAGGCTTTACGCGCGGAATTGCTTGTATATTTTAAATTGTATGCATTTTCATTGATTTGAACTAATATTATTTTCTTGTATGTATTTCATTACAATTTCATATCATTATTGCAAGGTATTGTAGTATAGGTTGCTTACACGCAATTTTATTATAATAAAAGTAGTCTTTCGGTGGTGTTAGCAAGTTGGCCCGTGAGTTTTGCTGGCTATTAGGACAAACAATTACCTACAAACTAAAATCTTCACATAATAGATAGAAATCACCGATCGATATTGTAAAGTTATAATAATATCAAGTATACAAAATTTTATAAGTACATAAGTACCTAAGTACTAAATAATATTATTATGTAAGTATCATTTGTAAACTTAATTTTTAAGTCGCTATATATATAAATATATTGTATTTCCTGTCATATTACTTTTTCACATTTGTAATACAAATAGTTATCGACGGACAACGAACAAACAAACATTAGTTTACTGACTTTACTGCAATCGCGTTTCATGTATATGGTTCGTAGACAGATTATTCCTATAGACTGCTGGATATTATCTTCCTTTGCATTCGCAAAAGACAAAGACAAACATATTATCGTCACTAGCAAAGAAAAGAGACGGAGTAGCAATATTTCTGTCCTTTATCGCGTGTCGGCTGAGCGCACATTATTGTGCACAACGAGTTTGACGTTTGTGACTGTTGTCGATTTGCATCTAATTGATTTTTAACAATTACGTCCAAATAACAACAGAATACGTATCTTTTCGTGCTCAATTTGACATATTAAGTTTGTGCAATAGTGCAAAATGGTAAGATGCAGTGTAATAACCTATAAAAGTTATAGTTTGATGAAGATTGACGGATTATCCTTTCACTCGTAAGTATTCGATGTTTTTTAAGTATTCGATCACTTTTTGTTCTTCTATTTATAATCAAATAGTTGCAGTAATATACTAACTAATCTGTATAATGAGAAAAATGTCCTAAAATTGTGATTTGGCCAATATTTTTATTTTCTTATCTAAAAGTTCAGTATTGGCCACGTTTCAACGGGGAATTTACCCTTTCATGTGGGTAGTATATTCAGGCTTTGATCTATACGATATTAGTAAAACACACTACAACTACATAGCTACTACTATACTACAAAAATGTAAGATAGTAAAAGTATCTTATTATACTTGCAGATTTCCAAATAAACCTGAAATAAGAAACATGTGGATAGCTGCTACCAATAGGCCTAATTGGGTTCCAAAACTGAGTTCCAGAATTTGCAGTCAACACTTCGACTGTAATCTTTTAAAAAAGAAAGGAAGAAAACTTTCTTGTACCCCGATACGGTGATAAAAATAGATACATCATGTAATTGCAATGATAGCATTTTGTTACAATGATTATAAAATTTTAACATTCGTTTTTGTTAGATTACGGAATCAGTAAATCGAGTTAGCGATACGACAACAATCGTCAACACGCAAACGATTGTTTGTTCCAAGAGAAAAATCCAAACCAGACAAGAACTATGGACCTAAACAAATGATCCAATTGATATTGATGAAATTGAGAATATTGTGTGAAGAACGGTTAGCTGAATTCCAAAAGTCACCAGAAGACACAGCTTTCATTGAAATGTCTACTGTAGCGTAGCATGACAATGATTTATATACTACTCATAGGAGTGACCGTCTGACTGCTAGTCAATTTGAAAAGGTAATGTAATCAGAAATGTGCATGTGTAATTTCTGTGTTTTTTAGAACACCTATGCAGACAAAGCATCTTTAAAAAAAATATTTTATCTTACTTTTACAGGTATGCAAACGCCAGAGTACAACACCATGTCACAATTTTGTCAAGGATATTCTATATAAAAAAATATTTGTACAAAAGACAATCATGTTATATGGACAGCAAAATGAAAATGTGGCAAAAAGCATATTTATGCAACAGTATAATAAAACTGTAAGGCCTTCAGGTCTTTTTGTTGATGAAGAATTTGGATGTTTAGCTGGCAGTCCAGATGGTAAGTCTTTCTTTATCAATATTCATGTATCATATGTGTATAAATTGGATCTTACCTATACATTTGATAAATATGGAAAAAAATTATAACACTAGTTATAATCACGTAAATTTGTTATAGGTGAATTGAAATTGAGAGAGCCATAATAGAGATCAAGTGTTTTCCATCATTGGCGAGGAAAAACCAAAGCCTAGAGGCAGCTGCACTAGAAAAGAAAAACTTTGCTCTCACATTGGATAATAATGTTCTAGTTATGAATAAAAAGCATGATTATTACTATCAAGTAAGTTAATAATTCTATTGCATGTCCACTTTATAATTTATTTTAGCATGTTATTTACTCTTACTACAATATTAAATCTATTTCAGGTTCAAGGACAAATGCGTGTCAGTAACATGGATAAATGTTACTTCATATGTTTTATTTATAGAAGTTTATCGAGATAATGAATTTATCAGCAATATGATGCCAAAGCTATTAGTCTTTTTTAAATACTGTATTCTGCCAGAAATAATTTTGAGACGAGTTCAAAAAAAATCGAAATGTATTGATATGAAAGGTACACTAAATTATTACTTGTCTATTTACTTCATAATTTCCATTTTTTCTTGTGGGAAATTGTTTTTCAACATCCACATCAAAAGTTACACACAAAATATACTAATTATAGTAATTTCCTTTCGTAGCAGCTGTGTAGCAGCGGTTTACGGACAAGAAAATCAAGAACATCAGGAAGAGTGAAAACAACACATCAAATGATTTTTGTTTTACAAGGGGAGGGCACGGTGTGGGAAATTCACTTCGGGACGAGACTGCGTGTGGTAGTAGTTTCCCATAAGGGTATGCAAACCCTAAAGGATTATTTCAGAATGGCCAGTAGTTTCGAAGAAATAAGCCTTTGAAACTCCACGTGTAACTGATATACTTGTTTATTTTCATCACTAGTACTAACGGCAAAATAGCCTAGTCAGTGGTGCCTCCGACTGCTACGCGGACGCTCAGGGTTCAATCCCCACATTGAGCTATCGTTTTTGTTTTTTAATTACTTATTTATTTCTTTTTAAATTAACTATTTCAATAATTAAATGAATTCAATCGAGAAAAACATTGTAAAGTATTAAATTAATTTTAAATTACATTAACTATTATACTTTCTAAATTATAAAGCAGCTAATAATTATCAATGTTCGAAATCAAATTTTTTGTTTACCAGAAACCTGAAATGGTGTGCTCATCGTAATGTAATCAATACATTGACTCTTTTTTTTCAGGTTTCTGAAAAACAAAAAAGAACTCTTGCTTTTTTTATTTCCTTTACAATCACAACAATACTTTAGCAGATATGTATAACCATTTGTTAGTTATATGTGATTATGGATGCTTCGATATTATCAAACATTTTCCACCTTTTTGGTTGTAATCTCTCATTCTAATTTGTTGTCTTGTTATGATTTATAATGTCTTGCGTTTGTCTTGTACTAGTGTGTGATTGTTGTAAATAAATATACCTTGAATTACTTCAAACTTGCATTGGGACTAAATACCTATTTTGATAAAGATTGTTTTTAGTAAACAGTTATGTATCAAGCAAGACATAAATTGTCACTATAAATACTTGTAATTTTTGTTAGTTGGTACATATGTTTTTTTTAAATAATGTATAAGGTAATATAATAAAACTATCTATTGCAGTCTTGACATTCATTTCATTCCTAAAATAATAAATAGTTTACACCAGAAATACCACCTTTTATTATATAATCATAATTCCTTGTATTTCATAATACATATAATTGTAACGGGTGGCGTTAGAATAAACTTACCCCCCAGACAATTCTAATTTCGACGTAAGTACAGCCTAATAATTTTTCATTTCACGCCATCTAGTGGTTAATTTTGCTAAATGCTTTTGACTTTAAAGTAGTCGCTCATGTCTATGTGTGTGTAAACGATACTATAATCAGATTTGTATGAAATATGGCGAATCAAATGGGTTTTGAGGCTTTAATTTGATTAATTTCGGTAAAGTGGAATCTCCGATTTGCGCGGTGTTATTTCTGTGACAAAATATTGTTCCAATTACACTCAAAACTAAATAAAACTGAAAATGTCGACTTCAGCGGCATCTAACGGGAAAATGGCCACGAACAACCCGTAGCATTCACCTTAAGTATAGATTACATTTTCCGGTCTCATTACTTACCAGTAATTTACGAATTTAAGGCTCTATACATTAGGGATATCTCTGAATAAGAAAATATGATTCGATTTAGACTGACCGAACTTGGCAGTTCAAAAGTGCCTGAAAATGACTTATCTATATATCTACACATACATATAATAAAATAGTAGACCTGTCGCGTCTGGACATAGAGTTTTTTTTGCATAAAAAAGGGAGAAACGTTAGAAAAAAGACAAAAAAGTTTTGTCTGTTTGTCTGTATGTTTGTGGGAGCATCACGCAAGAAGCACTAGTTGGATTCAAAATCTAGAAACGTTAACTTATTGAGTGTTATCTAGAGTTTTATCTAGCGTTTATTTCATTAAAATCGACTCACAAAAACAAAAGATATTGAATTTCTAAGCTTAGTAAGAAACTTCAGAGTGCTAACCCGCACGCATCACGTAAAAAATATAAAACCAATATAAATGTTGTTGTATACATAAGAAACTATAATATATAAAGCTATATACAGGGTTATTTTTTAAAAACACCAACAACCTCTTAAGAGGTCATGGTATTTGGTTATGGCATTAGGTACAACTTTTACTACGGGACCAAACTTGAAATCGCGAAATAAAAATCAACTGTTCCTTACATTTATGTTCGTGTAACTAATCAAAGTGTAGGGAACAGCTGTTTTTTTTTTGCGAATAGGGTAGTTGACTAAAAAAATCTAATTAGTCCATCAGATAGATTTACAAAAAATATTGGACACGTATTTTTTCTTTTATCACGTAAACAAAAAAATGAGGACGATACAGTGCGTTGAAAACTCGTGTGACGTCACTACTCGCTACAATTTTTACCGAGCCGTGACATCACAAGCCCCCACTCCTGATCTTTGATGCTTTGTATCTTCGTCAGTTTTTATATATTTGATAAAGGAAAAAATACGTGTCCAATATTTTTCTATAATCTAACTGACGGACTAAACATAATCATATATTTTTTACTCAGGTAACATCCCTATTCAGGTTTGGTACCATAGTAAAAGTTGTTCATAATGATGAGTACAATGACTTCTTAAGAGGTTGTTGGTGTTTTACAAATAACCCTGTATATCACGCTACGACCAATAGGAGCGGAGCATCAATGAAAAATATTAGTGTTTTGTTTTTCTCTTTCTCTCTCTCTTCTATGTAACGCAGACGAAGTTGTGCGGCTCTTCTAGTTATACATTAAGTTTAAATAAATCTTGAGGTCATGATTTGAACATTATCATACCATATTAATACAGTAGAACGCCGATTATCCGAACGCCGATTAACCGAATCGCCAATTATCCGAATCGGTCCTGAGCGGCGTAATATAAAATATTTAAACCAAGTACCTAATTTATAAAAGTAACTTATTTAGTAAGTAATTTTCCCTCCCCGACTTTTGCCCCCTCCCCGACTTTTGTCTAACGAGCCAGCCCGCGCTGCTGAGCCATTAGCGTTAAATCCCCCAAATAATATCAATCTGACCCAGCCTGTCCCTTGCTGCCCCCCCTCAATGACCCCGCTAAGCAGAGGCCCGTGTCCCACAGGGGATACCCTTATCGAGCGGTCATTTAGTTTTAAGTAGTTTTATGCCCTGGCTGGGGGCCTTAGAATCTAAGGCAACCACAGGATTGCCCGGTTAAGCAGTAACCAGCCTTAATGTGCTGAACTGCGAGTGATCATGTCAAAACAAAAAAAAAATAATTTTACAAATTTTAATGAAGTTGTTGTAGAACTATGTTTGTTAAACTTAATAAAATTTATTCTTTAAATGTGACAGTTAGTTTTTCTTTATTACCAGTCTATGTCCGATTATACGAATTTTCGATTATCCGAATCAACCCCGGTCCCAATTAATTCGGATAATCGGCGTTCTACTGTAAAGTGTCTAAAACTTCTGTACTTCGTCTGTATTGCGCCACCGTAATAATGATGAATGCCACTCGTAAAGTTTGCAGTAAGCGGATAAATTATGCGCTTTGATGGCGAAACGTATCGCGGGGGGTTCCGAACGTACTGACTGCTGACTGCAAACACAACTTATTAATAACTGAACCTGGATTTTTCAAGGTTCTGTAGATACCTTTTTTTCTGGATTGGAAATCATCAAATGACTTCTCCCGCTCTGGGCGGAGCGGAACGGAGTGTCAGACTCTTACTGACTAAAACCCATCCGTGTTCCTACTAATGCCCTTTGCGTTCGAACAAATTCCGCAACCCTAGCAGGCACTGACCCTATGGGGCCCCGTCTTCCTTGCTGACGGCTCTTTGAGGCGCGCGTGGAACACGGACGCGCCGTCGACCCGGGCCTGGTTGCTATCGGACGGCGAGCCGTCCGCAGGCCCGTTCTGGGATTCCTTAGGGGTAAACAAATAGCCATTTCGTAGCCTAGGCATTGTTAATAGTAACTGATTGGTTACAAAATCTAGTTCTAGAAGACGATTTCAAAAATATTATATATACACTAAAATGTCGGATATACTTACGAAAAAACCATCCTCAAATAACAACTAAAATCGAAATATGTCGGGTCGCTACTAAACTATAGAAAACAGAAGTTTTGAAACAATTACATTTATTATTTACGCTAACAAGATTTATTTCCTCATGAAATATGATTTGAACAAACACAGCACCTGCTTTTTGATATCAACTTGGTTAAACAGATCAAAGCAGTTCTATTTGAATATAATTAATTGTTAGTTTATATAACAATCTGTCTTGCTTCTGTTTTTAATAATATATATGCTGTATTGTGTAACCATCGTTTTATTTCGAATTATTAAAAAAATAAATCTGGGGAGTTTGTTGCGCCACTTCTTCTTCCAGCTAAAACACTAGGAAGTGGTGACGGGTGGGCGTTTTGGGGGATTGTCTTTATGTAAAATTTGACGTTCAAAAATTGCTGGTCTTAGGCGCCCCTTCCGCTAGGCGTATAAATATCCTAAATTTTTGTGCAGGAAACTTCCTCCACTCTACTCGACTTAGTCGGTATATCAATGGAAAACAAACATGCTCGATTAATGTCAATAAATAACCAACAGTTAACCCTGACAATTTAATTGAGTCGAGATCGAGTCGAGTTGAGGAAATGACTTAGAATACTTACACTCACACACCACAATAAAACCGTAACATTTCTTACCATAAACACGAAATAATCATAAACAAAAGATAGTGTTGTCGAACAAAATTAAATTAGTCGGATCCGAAGCTAATAAAAATTAATTTAAACGATTATTACTAATAGAATCACTCGGATTCTCACGTCTCGATTGCTGCAATCGTATCGATTATCGAGCAATCGGGAACAGATGATAATTGATTTTACAAGTATAATTGACGGATTTACAAACAGCTTTCGGAACAGTAATGTAATGGAGTCGGTTTGTTACTTTTTAGCGACTTTATTTTTTAGTTTAGAAATTTTGTTAGTGTGGTTTTTCTCTATATATAAAAAGAAGGATTTGCATGTCAAGCCTCAAATGTGGAATGAATTTTGGGTATCGTGATTTTGTTATCAAATGTTAAAACACTTTTTAATATATTGATTTGAAATACGGTTTCGTGAAATGGTACAGTTTTTTACAAATAGACAATGTTTGTCTTTGCAAAATAGACGCCTGAGCATGAAGCGAGGCTTTTATTGAGACTAATGAAAAATGCTCATGAGAATCAAAATTCATTTTTCAACACATTTTACTTGAAAAAAAAAACTTTTTGTAAAAAAAATGGTTTTTTGAACACCGACTTCCGTAATTAAGTATGGTAATGTGTATGGTAATGTTTTTTACCACGTTGAAATTCTAAGATGCTCTTTCAAACCTATCGCACACAATTTAATTTTTTCATTTTACATCGGTAAAGTGAATGAGAACATCATCAATGTAGCCAAAACCACGCATTAGTTGTGATAACTCAAATACTAGTCAATCAAATTGAAATGGGACCACACGACAAGCACCAACTTTAGAATATAAAGAAAAAAAAAACATCAAAATCGGGATACCCAGTACAAAGTTATGAGGTAACACAAAAAAAAATACAGTCGACTGTGTTCGCATTGGTTTTGTTTCGTGGGGCTGACTGGCGATCAGTGTGGGTTGCCTAGCGACCAGCCTGATACTTCAATGTGAATAGTAGTGTGTGTAGTGGTAATAGTGCGAAATACATTTCATTGCGTTCTTAAAACCGGTGGAGTAGGAGCCACTGAGCCAGTTAACGAGTAATGTTATAAAAATCCTTTTCTCTCGTGCCAATCCTTATAAATAAAAATAAAATTGTTTATTGACACAAAAGTATGTATTTTAGGATATTTATTACAATATACATGCACTGATACTAATTCCCAAGCTAGGCCAGGAGCCTGTATCTTGAGAGACAGGCCTTATCCTTATCATCCTTACTAATATCTTACTTAATATTATAAATGCGACAGTTTATAAGTATGGATGGATGTTTGTTACTCTTTCACGCAAAAACTAGTGAACGGATTTAGATGAAATTTGGCACACAGATGGTTTATAATCAGGATTAACATATAAGATCACTTTTATCTCGATATTCACACTGAATCGAAACTTATACGGGTGAAACCGCGGGGCGCTGCTAGTATGTACTACATAAATGCGAAAAGTTGTATGTATTTGTTCGTTACTCTTTCACGCAAAACCTACTAAATTGATCTTATTCATGTACCGCTATTAATTAAATTTTAACTTTATGTACAATAGTGGTACATGGGCGTACTTAATGCAACAAGACATTCTCTACCAGTCAACCTTTGGGTTAAAAAGACAACACTGTGGTATGTGTACAACCAGTACAACAAATAAGTAAAATTCAAAATCCAATTAAAAAAAAAAAACAACGCTAAAAATTTTTTCACGAATTCGGCGTTGATCCCACAATAGAAGTTGTTCATAATGATGAGTACCCCTTAAGAGTTATTGCGTTTATTCTGTTTCAAGTTGTACAATATTCTTGATAGAAGTTTCCATTAAGTACACTTCGGTCCAAACCACACATCTTCATATTCATAATAAAAGGTACATCTTCAAACACAGTTCCTGCCCTAACTTTAGAGGCACTTAAAGCATTAGTGAAGTGTGCCATTTAGTGGCACTTAGTGCCATTAAGTGCCATTTCTGCGTGACCGCGGGGTGTCATAGTTACCTATTTGTGAGTTAATAGTGCCAACTCTAAAAGGTAGGAACTTAACTTAGTAGAATTAACTAAAGAACAGTTTGAACAGGCAATAAGCATCTACTTTTTGAGTGTTCAGAACGTCTTCAAGAATTATCTAGAGTGAATCACCAAAAGCATCAAAACCCTAATACCCAGACTTCTACACAAAAAAAAAAACAAAAAGTACAAAATAACTTTAATTTCGGAAGTCGGTGTTCGGAAAACGAAAAAGCAACCACAAACACCGAGTTCAGTAGAAATTGGATGTATTTTTTGTAAAAAGCTATTTTACTTTCCACTTTTTAATGGTCCACCCGGCCCCTCGCCCCTACCTAAACGTACCAACCACATTGGTGTAAACAATAAACAAACGTGCGATTTCAGTAATGCCGAAAGATTTGCTATCATTTATTTAAATTAACAAAAATGCTCATAAAATAAAAACTACTCGACGAAACTGAACTGAATTCTTATGGGACTATTGTTCTTCATCGAATAAAAAAACAACCACGTAATTCGGATCAGAAATCTCGGCGTCACGCTTTACATACATAGAAAAAAAACATACCTGCCGAATTGAGAACCTCCTCCTTTTTGAAATCGGTTAAAAATGGAAAGATTCAATCCCAGATATAGAGGTTTGCTCTGTCCCACTAACAGAGGTAATTCAGTGCTAAAGTGTACGGACCTAAGCATGAGTTCGAGCTATGGAGGTTTCTTACTTATCCGGGTCCCACTTAACCAAGTTTTACTGTATTTACTATGTACACAGGTATATTTACTGACTTTTTAATATCTAAATTAACACAAACTGATCCTTTGTTATTAATTACATAAATCAATCAATGTCCCTTACTACAAACTTATTAATTTGAACTCTGCTGGTATTAATTATGGGTTCGTGAGGAGGACACGGGTGGGTTTTAGTCAGTAAGAGTCTGACACTCCCTTCCGTGCCCGCAGCGTTCCAGGGCAAGGTGACTCTTTCGAACAAATTCCGTAAGACAGAGAATGACCTGCTTTTCACATCTAGTGAATAACAGGCGTGTTTTTTTTGTAAAAAGTTTTTAATTTTTTAATTTTTAGTGGTGATACCCCACATCTAAACGTACCCATCACAGCGTACTTGTTATAAACTGGCGTAAACAATAAACAGATATGCGATTTCAGCAATCCCGGAAGATTTGTTAGCATTTATTGAAAAGTTCCGTTTCCTATATCGGTTCTTCATTAGATCTTCACCAAACTAGAAAGGGACCACTTCGAAATACTAAGATGCTCTTCCAAACCATCGTATACAGTTTTTTTTTTTTTTCATTTTACGTCGACAATGACAACATCATCAATGTTGTTAAAGCCATGCATTATCAGGGATAATACATACTATACATCAGATCTCACTCAAATGGGACCACATGACAAGCACCAGTTTTCGAATACAAAAAGAATCATCAAAATCGTGACACCCAGTACCAAGTTACGAGGTCACAAATACAAAAAAAATACAGACGACTTGAGAACCTCCTCCTTTTTTGAAAATCGGACACATTAGGGTCAAAATCCTGCTGCATAATAAGGTCATAATCTTCCTCAATTTAATCGTAAACGGTCAACATTTACAACTGAAATCAACGATGCAATCTCAGCATATAAACCTTTTTTATTGACGCTATTGGACGAATTGAGTCCTTGTATGGTAGTATTGTAAAATGGTATGGGGGCATCAATTGCAGTATTTAATGTTGAGGACTCAAAGTTTGATCCTTTTTTTTTGGATGGGAAATTATCAAATGACTTCTCCCGCTCTGGGCGGAGCGGAAGGGAGTGTCAGACTCTTACTGACTAAAACCCACCCGTGATCCTTCTTGTGCCCTTTGCGTTCCAGGGCCATGGTGACTCTTTCGAACAAATTCCACAACCCTAGCAGGCACTGACTCTATGGGGGCCCCGTCTTTGTTGCTGACGGCTCTTTGAGGCGCGCGTGGAACACGACGTGCCGTCGACGCGGGCCTGGTTGCTATCGGACGGCGAGCCACCCATAGCTCGCCATCCACAGGCCCGTGCCTACGGTGGCCGGAAATCGCCCTGCGTTTCCCGACGCCCGGGGCGTTTTCTTCTGTTGCAGCGGCTGGAGCGAGAGGTTTCCCTCTCTTGCACGCATTCCGCCTCCTCCTTCGCTAGCATTAATGCTTCGCTCCTGCGAAGCATTAATGCTTCGCAGGAGCGAAGCAGCGAGCTTCAACACAGGGATCAAACTTTGTCGCCTCCTGGCGACAAAGTTTGATCCCTGTGTTGAATTAATTAACGCACTTTCCAAAAATAACACTGCGTTACACGATTTTGGTACCCTCTTAACTGATAGCTGGAATGAATAGGTAATGAGTCACAGATGAAATGTTCCAAACATATGTGGTATCCATCACGTCTAGTTTTCGAGGTACAGTCAATTATTTTTTCTACTACCCTCACTTTAGGCGTAAACCCCGCTTTCGATGTATTGTACTTTTTAAATATTTTGTTTTGTTTAGTAATCGTTTCCATTCGATAACGTCGACATCTTTGTGCATATTTTACTTGAAAATACAAAATGAATACTGGACTAAGTGGTCGTCGCAACTGCTCAAATGCACCAAATAAGTTTTGTTACGTTTGCGGACAGTATATTGTGAAATCACAAACGAAAAATGTTTCCGAAAAAGTGAGAAGTACATATTTACTATATTTTGGACGTGCTATTAATCAAGATAAACCATGGATACCAAAGTTTTTTTGTGTTTCGTGCTATGCTACTCTCATGTCTTGGTTCAATGGGAACAAGACATCAATGCCATTTGCCATACCAGCTTTATGGCGGGAACCTAGTAATCATTTTAATGATTGCTACTTTTGCATGACTGACATACGTGGTTTTACAAAGAAAATCAAGCACAACATCAAGTATGACGTTCCTTCAATGTCGAAACCAGTACCTCACAGTGAAGAAATGCCTCCTCCTTTACCTCCCTCCAAAAATGAAATTGAGGTTCCAGAAGAACCAGATTTGCCAAATGTTGTAGAATACAGTGAAGAAAGCAGCGAAGACCCCGAGTTTTTTTAAATAAATAAATAAATAAATAAATAAATAATTTTAAATTGGCTCCTAACACAAATGTATCTGTGCAACGAAAACGTAATAAGGAACTGGCTTCATTTTATTCAAATTTTGAAAACATATGTTACTGTAACGATATCGAAACTTTGATGAGTGAGTTGAACATTCCTTACCAAACACAAGACTGGCGTTTATTTATTGATGGTTCAAAAACAAGTCTGAAAGCGGTATTGCTTCACAATGGCAACAAGTATGCATCAGTACCAATAGCATATTCAACTGTTTTAAAAGAAACATATGAAAATATGAAATCAATATTAAATTTAATAAAATACAAAGATTACGGCTGGAAAATATGCGCTGATCTCAAAGTTATAGCTATTTTGCTCGGATTACAGGGTGGATTTACTAAATACTGTTGTTTTCTTTGTATGTGGGACAGCAGAGCCACAGAAAAGCACTATACTACAAAAGTATGGCCAGAAAGGTCAGAGTTTGTTTGCGGAAAATCTAATGTGAAACATATACCATTGATAGATCCTAAAAATGTCATTTTACCTCCCCTCCACATAAAACTTGGTTTGATGAAAAATTTTGTGAAGGCTATGAATAAAGAGGGAGATGGATTTTTATATTTAAAGACAGTATTTTCAAAATTAAGTGATGCAAAACTCAAGGAAGGGATATTTGTGGGACTGCAAATACGCACATTGATGAAAGACCCAAATTTCGACAAAAAGCTTACTAATAAGGAACTTGACGCCTGGTTATCACTTAAAGCAGTTATAAAAGGGTTTTTAGGGAACCACAGAGCCGAAAATGCGGAACAGCTGGTTAACGACATGTTAAAGGCATACGAAAAGTTGGGTTGCAGAATGTCATTAAAAATTCACTTTCTTCATTCTCATTTTTCTTTCTTTCCATCTAATCTTGGTGCGGTCAGTGATGAGCAGGGTGAGAGGTTCCACCAGGATGTAAAGAAGCTTGAGGAACGATTTCAAGGTCGTTGGGACACAACCATGCTAGGTGATTACTGTTGGCATTTAAAACGAGAAGATCATTCAGAGCACAAAAGAAAAAGTTAAATTTTCATGATATTTTGTATTAAAATTTTATAAAATGGCTTTTTTTGAGTTTTTTTTTACCTAAATGATAAAATTAAACTTGATGAATGTAAAAAATTCTAGTTGATTTTATTAGATTTCTTTAAAATATGTTTTTGCCTTTTAATTTTTAATATAAATTGGCACATTCTTACAGAAGAAAAATGAGACGTGATGAAAAGAAAATTTGTATGTATGTTTAATAAGCGATAGGTATAAATAAGAAAACATGACATTTCAAAGCGGGTACTCAAATTTTTTTTTAATTTGTAACGCAGTGTAATTGGTTCAGAATCGATTTCCCTCATCTATACATATAATTAAATCGTAGACTCGCCGTGTCTGTACACTGCAATTTTTGCATTAAAATAACTTATAATTGTTAAAACAGACATAAAACACAAATGTGCAATTTTTTTACATTTTTGTTGGTTTTTTTGTATGTTTATGGGAGCATCACGCAAGAACCACTCATTGAATATAATATCGAGATACTTAGTCATATTGAGTGTTATTCGAAGTTTTATCTAGTGTTTTTCATAAAAATCGACTTACAAAATCAAAAGATATTTAATATCTAAGTTTAGTAAGAAACTTCATAGTGTATTTATCGTCACGTTGACTGAGTCCTGCACGCACCTTGTAAAAAGTACAAAACCAATATAAAGTTGTTTTATTCATAAAAAATTCAAGTCACTCCACGAACAATAGGAGCGGGGCATCAATAATTTTTTTTTGCAAAAACGGAACAATTTTTAAGTTACGCGGGTCAACTAGTTACAAATATTGTATGTTTTATATTAACAGTAACAGGAAATGAATTCGATAGTTGTATTTCATTTACCAACTGTTTTTGGTATATTAATAAATTATCTATACTTATAATAAATCTGTAGAGAGGTCAATTCTGTACAAGGAATATATTTTCAAAATAACTATCAGGGGGTGATAAGTGATCGATACTGGTGCCAAAAATGCAATCAGTAACATTTTTGTCTGTCTGTCTGTCTGTCTGTATGTTCTTTATAGAAACAAAAAATACTCGACCGATTTTAACGAAACTTGGTGCAATTATTCTTCATACTCCTGGGCAGGTTATAGTATACTTTTCATCACGCTACAATCAAAAGGAGCAGAGCAGTGAAGGAAAATGTTGGGAAAACGGGAGAAGTAACTCCATTTTTTAAGCTTCCGTCGCGTGTGTAGCCTTAATGGTTAAAGTTACATAGAAATCATGTATTACGGAAATGTTCTACATAAAATTATCTAAAAAATATCCCACTACAGCATATGTCTATCTTTTATGGTTGACTCACAATAACACGTGTAACTCCCGATAGCTTAGCAGTTCGGAGCTTTCTGATTATATTTGTTTACTCTTACGTTTATAATACTCTCACTCATCCCTAATTAAAAAAAGTTAACATTGTTACCTATTCAATAAAAAAAGAATCATAGAAATCGGTATAAAAACACCAAACTTATACATGAATACAATAATAAGCCATCGCACCGTCGCGTTTTAATACTGAATCATGCTGTAAGATGTTATTGTGATTATTTTTGTGTAACTTTTGTTGCTATTTTATAAAATAGGTGCTTATTACTTATTTTGGTAATGTTTAAATATTCGTTCAAATTACAAATTACTAATAGTTTCAATTTTATTTCTTTTTAGGTGAAGTAGAAGGGATTTTGATTAATTCTACCCCCAATGGGATAAAATAGGGGATGAACGTTTGTATGAAACTTTGTCAATTTTAAACCGATCGGGCTGAGAGTTTCTAAATCGGGGGTAAAGTAACTATTCCACGCGGACGAAGTCGCTGGCAGAAGCTAGTACTAAATAAATATATTAATAAATAAAATATATTGTCATAATTCGTCTCCATTTTGTCTCTGTTCTTTTTCGAACCTCAGGTATTCTAGTAGACCGTTTTCCGATCACTGGTTATATTAGCCGGAAAAAGCTTTTATATAGGTAACTTAAGTTACTTCTAAAGTTTTTTTTTTTTTTTTAAGAGGAAAGATGTCTTCTAAAGTTAATACAATATTGGTGGTTAGTGGAATGGGCCAAGTTGGCATTGTATAATTTCTTGCATTAACGGCACATGTGTGAGTACTATGTACCTTGAACTATATTTTTTATGTATGTGTGACTGGAACGTGCCCTGGCGTTGGGAGTGTCATGCTCACTCAAAAGTCTCTCTGATGTTCATTCATCATTTGGCTCGCGTCAGCTGGGATAGGTCATCTCTCAGCTGCCACGGCTTATTTTAATACTAGCTGCTGCCCGCGACTTCGTCCCCGTGGAATCTCCGATTTTAAAACATTCTTTATCGTTGCTCCGCTCCTATTGGCTTAAGCGTGATGATATATAGCCTAAAGCCTTCCTCGATAAATGGTCTATTCAACCCAAAAAGAATTTTTCAATTCGAACCAGTAGTTCCTGAGATTAGCGCGTTCAAACAAACAAACAAACAAACAAACAAACTCTTCAGCTTTATAATATTAGTATAGATTTGTACTTTAAATCGTTCCTTTTACTCCAGATGCCTGTATAGTGTATCATACACGTAATTCTACATCGTTCTCACATATAGGAATAACATCAAGAAGAACAATGTAACCACAACTTTGTAACTATTTATTGATTTAAAAGAGTGTCTGTGGAGTTTCTTGCACGTTCTTCTCCATAGAGATCTACGCTTTGGAACGTGCAGATAGCTTCACCTCTTTCGACCTTGAAAATTCAAAAGTGCCTGTAAAGGGTTTAATTGAAATAAAAGGTTTGAGTTTGGTTTTAGCCCCTTGTACGCCTTCAAAAAACTACGGAATCCTACGGACCCGAGAAATTACTAAGACTATTTAAAAATAATATGTTTTCTTTTGTTTCAGAGATTTACAAGGCAACAATATCACGATCGTTTTTCAAAGCGACTTCCAAAGTCTGAAGGACTTGAAAACATTGTAAGTATTTACTTTATTTATTTGTCCGTCTGTCTGTCTGTTTGTTTGTTCCGGCTAATCTCTGAAATGGCTGGACCGATTTTGACGGGACTTGTATTGGCAGGTAGCTGATGTAATAAGGAGTTACGAAGGCTACTTATATTTTATTTTAGAAAAATAAAGTAATGTCACAATGTCCGCGTACTGTCCAGTACCGCGCGCAGCTCACGCGCATGCCACCACTGTGCCGTCACGTCGGGCGCCTCCCACCACTTCTCCCACCAACGAATCAATATCACAAAGAATCGGGGGGTTAGTAACTATTCCACGCGGACGAAGTCGCGGGCAGAAACTAGTTAATAATAAATACTGTTTTACAATAGTATGGAAAACAAATAAATGTTTTTATGTTTGCTGCACTGTCCAGAGATAGAATTTTTATGTTTAGCGTTACCTTGTTTAAATTATGGCATTATTAACAAAAGTTTTCGCAAAAGAAGTAAACGTGTTTTTATCAATGTTTTTCATATTAATTCTTCTTTCAGGCAACTATCAGAAAACCTAATCCACACAATTGAGAGGGATGCATTCCTGGAACTGAACGCGCTGGAGCGACTGTGAGTATATTTACATAATATATTAATTAATATTACTTTAATCACATGCAGGCATTTTAATGGTTTTAGACTCCTGAAATACTTTAAGCGAGCAGCATTTTCCGGCCCAGACTTTTTTATAAACTTTCACAGAAATGCACAATGCTTTAGATTTCTTATTTTACTGTATTTTTTATTTGATTTCAGTTGATTTTAATGCTATGTACGCCTTTGTTGTCACGAGACCAATCCACTTTCGAAATTTTGTGATTATTTGTGGCACCGACTAAAGAAAGAAAGAAATAAATTTTGTTTTTAATTAATGAGCAAGTCGCGAGATTATTTTAAAGATCCTACTTTGTAGATATTATTAAATGCACGGCTAGATACATATGTAGATATATTATAGTAATCTATTTCAATTCTAAAACCATTAAAAAGTCTGTGTGTAAAACCTCATTACAAAGTTATGCCGTTCAGAAAAAAGTTCCAGTTGGAATAGTTGACTGCGTTTGTTCCGAATGCAATGACTTTGCAGCAACGTCTTAGCGTTTCTTAACCGTTTTCTTTTTCTTGGTTTTCTTGTGCAAAAGTTTATCTTATTAAGTGATTAGTATTAGAGACAGTTGTCCTTTTATTTTAAAAGTCATCAAAACATTTCTGTTTTGACATTAAAAAAAAATAGAAACATGCTTCTTGATATTTTTAAACTACTTTTGTAAAGAGACTTAAAGATACTATGTGAACCGGTATAAAATTATTCATATTATCTACTTACATATCGTCGCTTAAGTTCTAACACCGCGGATGTGAAAATCTGTAACTTTTCAGGAAAGCAAATAAACTTTATAGCAGCACGTAACTGAGTTTTGTGAAAAAATTGACTTACGCGCTGTTGCCATGGCAACAAAACTGAGTTACGCGGTTTGTCTGTGGTTTTCTGTACAAAACTGACAAACGCGATGTTTTCCTTTTTTGAATAATGGTCAAACTCTCGTGTTTGATTCGTCAAATACCGCATTCTGCGTTTCCCTATCGAATAACATACGAAACGTATTTCGTTTAAAATTTGACGTCCGCGGTGTTAGAACTGAAGCAACGATATGTCAATGAAAAAATAAACGTGTACACGCAATCCACAGAAGCTCTAGAAAAGAAATATTATAATTAGCAATGATAACGTTTGTGAGAAGCATAAAATGTTTCGGAATGACCACGTGCCACATGCTAAAAGGGATGTTTCCTGAGAAATAAAATTAAGATCCTATTTAGTCTGTCAGCTAGATTATCGAAAAATATTGGACACGTATTTTTTGCTTTATGAAATCTCCAAAAATTTACGAAGATAAAAAACTTCAAAGATCATGAGCATGAGCTTGTGACATCACGGCGTGGTAAAAATCGTCGCACGAAATGACGTCACACGAGTTTTCAACGCACTATATCGTCTTCGTTTTTTGTTTAAAAAATACGTGTCCAATATTTTTGGGAAGTCTATCTTACGGGCTAATTAGATTTTTTTAGGCAACTGTGTTCCAACAATCGTTATCAATAATTTAAAAAAGATATTAAGATACATATTTTGGCTATATTTGAAGCAAGATTTTTTCCAAAACATCAAAAAAAAAAACTTTCCAGGTTAAGAAACGCTGGTCTATATTAATATTTCCTTGCAGGAGACTCAACAATAACCGCCTGGGCCACTTGCCAGAGGGGCTATTTTTGAGACTAAGACACCTCCAGAGACTGTGAGTAATTGGCCTGGCGTAGCAGGCCAATGGTGTGGTCCCTGTCCCAAGGTTCTTGGTGTTCACTTACCCTGGGTGGGGCTGGGCGTTTGGTTTTGGTGAAGTCAACATTAGGGGGGCTTACGAGCTTGCAGTGGTTATCAAGACCACAAAGCCGAAATCTTTATACAGTATGTTAACTAACAGAGGGCGTTCCCGTTAACCCGCAATAGTATAGCATCCATATATGATAGGAAAATATCACCATTCTTAAACAAAATGTTTTTATTTTTTTTAATATAAATATTCACTAAAAATGTTAAATTGATACGTTAAAGAAACACTCTGTACACGCGTACTTGCCGGTTAGGGCATTGCTACTACGAGTAGTTACTATTCCGCGCTACTATTTTGATTTTAAACAAGATTTTTCGAATTTATTGTCTTTTGTTTTATTCGGATTATTTTATGCTTATTTTTCTATTCTGATATTTTTATTTTAATCTATTAATTATATAGATTAACGAATTTAAGGGAACACCCTCTGTTATTTAACATAAAAGCGAAATACCACTCACTGATTAATCAATCTCAGCAACTTTATTTTTTCATCGAAATCTCAGAAACTTTAACACCTACAAACTTAAAATTTGGTAGGTAGGTTCCTTATAAACTCCACCCCTAAGGGGGTAAAATGGGGGTGAAAATTGTTTGTACTGTATCTGCGCGAAGTAGTTGCGGACGAAGTGCTAATAATAGATTTTGATATTTTTTTAAATATTGTAGCCCAAGATGTAATTACAGACGAAACGAGTTTATCAATACACGGTGATAAAAAAAATGAAGCATAAACAAAATTTTTAGTATTTTTTTTCTCAAGCCTTTGTTGATTTTTGTGGTAGCTGACTGACAACCAGCCTAGTATAAAAAAAATAAACAATTCCGCACGAGTGCGTAAATAGAACATTCTGCACTGCGAGAGAAAAACACTGCATTGCCGACTAAAATAACAAAAACAAGTGGCCAGTTTTCGAGTAAGTGACTTCAAAACGCATTTTTTAAGCTAATTTTTTTCATGAGCATTGTTAAGAATTCTAATAGAGATCAAATGAGAGCATTTTGTTTTAGTGAGTGTCCTTCGTATTTCTCAAAAAGACATGGAGTCCACTTAACGTCTTATACAAAACACTTGTAGATATATTTCTAGAGGTTTTTGATGAGCATTTTTCTCAGGAGTAAAGTTAAGTGGAGTCGAGGATTTTACTTAAAGTTATATCTCGGTCAATCCCAAATATTTACAATAAATATTTCGATAGGTGTGGTGTGATGTAGAGAAATATATATAAATACCTAGTGTAAAAAAATCAGTTGTTCAATACATTTTATCGATATATGTATGTATATAAATAAATGTATGGAGTAGTCTATTTTTATACATTCCTCTCCATTGAGAACCTACAACTAGCTTCATAATTCTGACTGGTCCATCTTGACAGTTTAAAACAGTGTAATAATGCCTGTTAAAGGTTTAATTGAAATCAACCTTTGAGTTTATAGAATCAAAAGTGTAGGTTCTATTAGGTCAGTATAAGTTGTACACTTTTACAACTTTCATATGTATTCAGATTAGTTGGAAAATTAGAATCAGAACTAAATTTAGTATTTAGTTTAAAAAGAAAAAAAAATTATAAAACCATAACAACACTACGACCAAGTAAGATTAGGCAGCCGACCACCTCATAGAAATAGTAAGATGAGAAAACTAGAAGTTATTATCCTGCTTTTGGACCGGCCTAATACGTGATTGTCACAAAGTCAAAGTCGAAGTCAAACTCGAAAGTCAAACTTGAAAGTCAAACTCGAAAGTCAACGTCGAAACTCAACGTCGAAAATCAACGTCGAAAGTCAAAGTCGAAGGTCAGAGTGGAAAGTCAAAGTCAAAACGTTTATTTCAATAAGGCCATTAAACGGCACTTTTGAACATCATCATTTACAGGTAAACTATTAAAAAGGAAGACTTTCGGTTTTACCATACAAATGAATGCGACGATCGCATATTCGCGCGATTATTGATTCGTATTAGGAAGACGACTTTCATGAAAGCCGTACACTGGCTTATTGGCTACCATGATATAGGGAAATATCTAAGATTATTGAAGACTAGCTGGTGCCCGCAGCTTCGCCCGCGTGAATGTCGGAAATTATCCCAAGGGAACATAATCCCGGGATTAAAAGTATCCTATGTTACTTCTAGTACCTCCCAGAATATGTGTACAAAGTTTCATGATGATTCGTCAAGTAGTTTTTGCGTGAAAGCGTAACAAACATCCACGCTTTCACATTTATAATATTAGTAAGGATAGTGAGAATTAGGCCTATTTTGACTTCACCAAACCGAGGAACGTGACAGCACCCACCTCCCCAACCCCATGAGCTTATGCCTAAAACCGGGTTCTTCAGTGTCTATATACCTTTATTATAATTTCGTTAATTTTCTTCCCAGCGCCGCTAGCATATAACAACAAAATAAAAACAAACAAGACAGTTCGTTTTTACGATTTTAAGACGATTTGTTTCTTTGTGGGAAAATTTTCTTTTAATTCTTCCGAAACTTTGTATTGTATTTAAGTTCATAGATTTGGTTTATCTGGTCTCTTGCTTCAGTACCCAAATATCAGATACAATATTTTGCATCTATGTAAACAAAAAAAAACTCTTTTTTGTTTGATTAAGGAATATACAGTGTGAAATCTTAATGGTTGTTTTCCCGCGGCAGGACGATTAGTAGTGCACTAGACATAAAGTAGGTAGATACCTACATGAGACGCACGTACCGCCGCGTACCTACATATCGCGCGATGCACTACTGTTGGTTCAAGTCGCTTTCGAGTTTTGTTTATCACAATTGTTAATCTGCCATTTATGGACTCTAATATTTTTTATATATATAAATCGATTGTATTACCGATACAAACTCATTTCGCTTCGGCAAAACAACCATTAAAATTTCACACTGTATATATTGCGGTAGATTTTACATATAATTTTATAAAAATATAAAATAATATTATTTTTAAAAGTAAACAATATGTATAATAGCTATTATCGCAAGACACATAAAAATACCTTGAAATTGTGTTATTATGCTAAAATCTACCATGTTTCATAGTTTTTGGAAATCCAGAATTAAACACATGCATATTTATATTCAATTCAATGAGCAAACACGACTGTAAAAAAATTGCTCATTATAAAAAAACCCCGTTTCATCAAAAACCAGCTATTTTATTGATACTGCCAGCTTGTGATACAAGCTGAAAGCAAAAATAAAATAGCTGATTTCCCATAGGTAAATAAAACCTAATAAAAATTTGTCGTATGAAAAATCTGAAAGTTTTCCCATAAAAATGCCATAAATCGTCCATAAAATCCATTTAGCTAACAGTACTCGCTTGTTCCATCTCATAGCTTCGCTACGGTGCGCCCCCACCCCGTAGGGCTAATCCAACCCCGTAACATAAGCTTTAATTGTACAGAAATAATATTTAATTTATTTTAAAAATTAACAAATAAAAAAAACATCGGATGTTCTTAATTGCGACATTTAGTTTTCGTACTATCTAACAATCTGACATCTAGATAACTTTATCAAATAATGTATAATTTTAAAAATCCATATTAATAACAACAAAAGTGACTTTTTATAGTCATATCTAACAAAAATACTCATAAAAAACAGCTTAACCATTGATAATTTATATTTACAAAAAAATAAAAAATTCCCCCGTAACATAAGCTTTAATTGTACAGAAATAATTTTAAATTTATTAAAAAAATAAAATAACAAAGAAAAACATCGGATGCTCTTAATTTCAACATTAAGTATTCGTACTATCTAACAATCTGACGTCTAGATAACTTTATCAAATAATCTATAATTTAAAAAGAGCCATATTTTCAGCAAAAAAGTGACTTTATATAGTCATATCTAACAAAAATACCGTACAACATTTACAACTTAACCATTGATAACTTATATTTTCATAAAATAAAAATGTTTTCCCGTTTTGTAATGACCTTCCGTATCATAGTTTCTTCCGTGTGTGCCCTCGTCCCATAGGATTAACCGACCCCGTAACATAAGCTTTAGTTGTAAAGAAATAAAAAACAAATAATTATAAATTTATTAAAAAAAAAAAATAACAAAGAAATACATCGGATGCTCTTAATTTCGACATTAAGTTTTCATACCATCTAACAATTTGACATCTAGATAACTTTAACAAATAATCTAAAATTAAAAAGCCATATTAACAACAAAAAAGTGACTTTTTATAGTAATATCTAACAAAAATATCCATAAAAAACAACATAACAATTGATAACTTATATACAAAAAAAAAGTTTTCCCATTTTGTAATGACCTTCCATTTCATAGTTTCGTCCCTGTTCGCCCGCGCCCGTCCCATAGGGCTAACCCGACCTCGTAACATAAGCTTTAATTGTACAGAAATAATTTTAAATTTATTAAAAAAAAAATAACAAGGAAAAACATCGGATGCTCTTAATTTCGTCATTTAGTTTTCGTATTATCTAACAATCTGACATCTAGATAACTTTATCAAATAATCTATAATTTATAAAAAGCCATATTAATAACAAAAAAGTGACTTTTTACAGTCATATCTAACAAAAATACCCATAAAAAAAACAACTTAACCATTGATAACTTCCATTTACAAAAAAAAAAAAAAATGTTTTCCCATTCTATATGACCTTCCATTTCATAGTTTCGTCCCTTTGTGCCCTCGTCCCATAGGTTTAATAACATAACAGAATCTTAATTATGTTATGTTATTAAACCTATGGGATATATAGGTTTAATAACATAATTTAAAGTTATTAAAAACAACTAATAAAATCACTTATTTAAAAAAAAAATCGGAATGATTACATTGATTGATTTAAGTTGGTTGATTAATGAAAGGTAGGTAAAATATAAGTTCATTGATGATTTGATTAGACTTGCTTCAATGATTTGATTCATTGAAGCAAGATTGATTCAACTATAAAAAAGAATATTGTTTGCAGCCAAGATTAGCTTCGCTACGCTGTAAAAAAAGGTAAATGTTACTATTAAAATTATTTCAAAAAGTCATCAGATGTTATAAAACACATTTAAAAATTATTGTTAGTTATCGAAGAAAAAGACAACTATGAAATTAAATACAAAATCTTGTAACTTGTATTTGTCACCGGAATATGGCAAACTTCGTGCGATTATAAAATACCTTGAGATATTTTAAACTCTCGATAAATTTTCAATTGAACATTTGGATTACTTTTTTACGTATCAAAATTTGAAACCTACGATCTCTGGAAGTCATTCCAAAAAATTGTGGAATAACAAATAATAACTAAACGTTTAATATATAAATGTCAACATTCTAACATGGATAGATTGTGTAACGAATGAAATATATTATTAGGGTTCCGTATCCGACTGACCGACTCCGCTGTCGGTCCGTCTGTCACCAGGCTATATCTCATGAACCTTGATAGTTAGACATTTGAAAATTTCGTGATTTTTTTCCGTTTTTATAGAGACTCGCACTTGACAGGTTTTTAACTAGTTTTTTTTTTTCATCTATACTAATATTATAAAGAGGAAAGATTTGTATTTTTGTATGTAACGAATAAACTCAAAAACTACTGGACCGATTTCAAAAATTCTTTCACCATTAGAAAGCTACATTCACCCTGAGTAATATAGGCTATAATTTATCCCCATATGCCCACGGGAACGGGAACTACGCGGGTGAAACCGCGGGGCGATGCTAGTATTGTTATAAATATGTTTCACAAGCAGCGCCCCGCGGTTTCACCTGCGTTGTTCCCGTTCCCGTGGGAATACAGGGATAAAATATGGCTTAGGACACTCCACAAAAACGTAGCTTTCTATTGGTGAAATGATTTTGAAAATCGGTTCATTAGATCCAGAGATTACCCCTTACAATGTCACAAACTCACAAACGTTACCTCTTTATAAAATTAGTATAGATATACTAAACCGCTACTGTTGAAACAGTAGATTTTTGTCTATGAAACCTTGACACAAAACTTTAATTAAAAATCGCCCAACCTTTATATCCACAGAGGCATGAAATTCACACATACGTTACAACTATGTGACATAATAATAATCTATACTTATAATAAATCTGTAGAGAGGTCAATTCTGTACAAGGAATATATTTTCAAAATAACTATCAGGGGGTGATTAGTGATCGATACTGGTGCCAAAAATGCAATCAGTAAAATTTTTGTCTGTCTGTCTGTCTTTCTGTCTGTCTGTCTGTCTGTCTGTCTGTCTGTCTGTCTGTATGTTCTTTATAGAAACAAAAACTACTCGACCGATTTTAACGAAACTTGGTGCAATTATTCTTCATACTCCTGGGCAGGTTATAGTATACTTTTCATCACGCTACAATCAATAGGAGCAGAGCAGTGAAGGAAAATGTTGGGAAAACGGAAGAAGTTACTCCATTTTTTAAGCTTCCGTCGCGTGTGTAGCCTTAATGGTTAAAGTTACATAGAAATCATGTATTACGGAAATGTTCTACATAAAATTATCTAAAAAATATCCCGAAACAGCATGTCTATCTTTTGTCAATTTTAAACCGATCGGGCTGAGAGTTTCAAAATCGGGGGTAAAGTAACTATTCCACGCGGACGAAGTCGCTGGCAGAAGCTAGTATTAAAATAATATAACTATCTATTTTTACCATGCACACCCGATCCAAGATGGCGGCTTCCGGTGATGTTTATCCGGCGTAATGACATTAATGCCTCACGCCGTCCTTACACATGACCTGACATTAATAGGGAACATGCAATATTTTCATCTTGCTTTAATTTAAAAGAATTCCATGTAAATTAGACCATAAAAAATGAATAAGCTTTAATGTATTGCCAAAATTGCGATTATAAACTGACTGTTTTTCTTTTCCCGCGAAAACGAATGATGAAGTCACTCCTGTCTGCCAGAGATCATGAACTGTCATGTATTAAGATTCAAGTTCGTCTTTTAGTGACGTCACTAGACGCTGATTGTTTACATTCCGTTTTACTTTATATTAATTCGTAATAGGTAGTTGTTAAAAATCAAAATTAACTACAATAAACGCATTGTAGTAGCCCTTCTTTTATACTATTTTATCATTTCAATAACAAAATGTTCATGAATTCTGTAATTGCATCTTCCCCACTTGTTAAAGTAGATTATGGAATAGGAAACTTTAAAAAATTTGGAAGAAAAAAATTTTGGCTTTATGTAAAAAAAAAAAATATGGCAATGTATCGTAGTCATGTTTACGATTTAAACGCTACGAACTCCAAAAAATATTAATTAAGAGCGTATACGCCGAACGGCATGTCATACAAATTTTCAGTCAATGTCCTAATTTTCCGAAAAGACTAAACCAATTTTAATTAAACTTTACACACATAAGCAGGATACATAGGTCTAAAACTTTTTACACCTATGTATCCTGCTTATGTATGTTGAAAACATTTTCGATAAATAGTGTTACAGTTAAATAAACATAAATTTCCAGCTATCTTTTTTTAAATAACACATTTTGAAAATGTTTTTAACTAACTTATTAGATCTATGTACAATTCGTAAGTCGCAGCCGTTAGCACTCGGCCACCACTGTTCACCACCACAATATTTTTATTTTCAGTGAATCTGTCAATCAATATGTATTTTTTTATTAGTCTCTGTATAAACAGAGACTAATAAAAAAATAAATATTGATTGATTCATAAAAAAAATATATAACACTCTAACAGATTAAAACGTCAAGTAATAGTGCGTAAAATGGAACGTCGTAGAAAAAGGTAATTCAGATGCGTTCAAAAAAAAACTTATCGAGAAACTGAAAAATATTTTTTTCCTGTGTTTATTTTAAAAGTGTGATAAGCGCAATATATTATTAACTAAATTTTAACATTGATTTCATTACTATACACAGTCAGATGAAAAATGGTCATTATTCTTTACATTTTCAAGAAGTGACAACTGGTGACATGATATAATAAATTCCATCACGATTTCACGCGATATTTTACAATCTTGACGGCGTTTGCGATTTTCCGGTGACATATAGTAAACGATTTTTAAATAAATAAATAAAATATCAAAGTTTTCATCTTTTTAATCTCCTTATATATAAAATTCTATTGTCACGGTGTTTGTAGCTGAACTCCTCCGAAACGGCTAGACCGATTTTCGTGAATCTTAGCGTGCATATCGGCTAGGGTTGCGAATCGGAAAACATCTATTTTTCATCACCTAAATGTCAAGGGATGTCCACCCCTAATTTTTTTTTATGTATTTTATTTGGCAAAACTACCATTTGCTGGGTCAGCTAGTATTAGTATAGATATTTAGCAAGTTTAATACTCTTTTGGCTTTCTTGTGTACCTTTAGAATCCTAATATAATCATTTTGTAAAGTAAAACATATCAGTTTACAAAACATAGTTATCCGTTACCTACTCTATGTTCTACATCTAAAAATGTAAAAATAAAAAGATAACCGTATCTTTTATACATATCTTTTGAAAAGAGCTTTCAGTTCTAGTCGAGCGTGAGAAGGATAAAAGATGCATAGTACACTGTTGGCCGCAGTTACAGACCCAGCTTTTATTTTTGGTTTTTTTTTTGTGTTTTAATCCTTTGATGCCTTTTCACGTGAATCCACTATGTTTAATTGACATGACAAAAGTTCGTTTCAATGTGTTCTTTTAGTTTTAATGACCTAATTCTTAGAGGTATCAATGCAGGCAGGTATGTTTTATGTTTCTAGACCCAGGCGATAATGATTAATCTTATTGAAATTACTACTAGGTACTTATCCCTATACACAGTCTCATGTTGGCTTTGGATACTTTAAAATAAACTGGACGAAACGAATATGGATATAATTAAATAACTAAGGTAGTTATTTAATTATATCCATATTCGTTTCGTTTTTTAGGGTTCCGTACCCAAAGGGTAAAAACGAGTCCGTATTACTGAGGCTGCGCTGTCTGTCCGTCTGTTTTTCACCAGTCTGAATCTCAAAAACCGCTATAGCTAGACAGTTGAAATTTTAACAAATGATAAAATATTTTAATATTTCTGTTGCCGCTATAACAAGAAATACTAAAAACAAAATAAAATAAATATTTAACGGGGCTTCCACACAACAAACGCGATCTTTTGCCCTTTTTTGCTCGATATCAATAACGCCAACAGGTAGGCACCGTAAATATTCGCAAAATACTCAGTTGTATCTTTACTTTAACAATAAATAATAAAATAAAGATTCCCATACAAAAACGTGATTTTTTACTATTTTTATAGATACGGAACCCTTCGTACGCGAGCACCCGACCGGTTTTTTATACTTTGCCCTAAACTTACATATAGATGAAAGTACTGGTTATTTAGCGTTTCAAGAAAATATTTGACATTGAAAACGATTAGATTTCAGATCCATTCCATTATATCATTAGTGAGATTAACTGGAAAAGAATTTCTTGTTACAATAAGTCCGTCTACGTGTAATGACCACTACTGTACATGAGGCATTTTTTAATAATAAACCTATCTTTGTCCACAGCTGGACAAAGGTCTCTCCATAGCCTTACTCATCACAGCTTAACTAAAATTTTTCGCAAAAACTTTTAAGTCAAAAATTCTTTCAAAAATAGAACACCCAACTAAATCGAACATTCACGAAATACCTCTACAAAAATACGACACGAATTGACAAAGCTAGCCCAATAATCCCGGCCCCAAGTGTAAGAACACAAAGACGTCTTTGAAGCAGCCATGCGTGGATTATAAGGTTTCCTTCACACCCGACCCCCTCTCCCCCCCCCCCAGGCGACAAGAAAATGGCTTCGGACGAAAATATCAAACATTACGTAGTAATAAAACTAAGGTTTTTAAAGGGTATCGCATTTGCTATATCGGTTTCCGATTGGTTGAATATAAGACTTTTTTTGTCTTGTACTATGAAATGTTCTTGGAGTGTTATTGGTTTTCATGATCGTAAGTCATCTATCTAGATTACTATCTAACTTGACGAGCTCGTGGCTAAAGAAGTAACAGCTGCACGGTTCGATCTTCGAGGTTAAGCAACGCTTGCCAAGGTTGGTCTGTGGATGGGTGACCATCTTAACATACCGAGTTTCCTCCGTGCCTCGGAAAGTACGTTAAGCCGTTGGTCCCGGCTGTCATTTATAGATCTTTGGCTGTCGTTACGGATTTTCAGAAGCCAGTAAATCTGACTCCAGTCTTGCCAAGAAGTACCGTGTTCCCCAGTTAATGGGTTGTGGAGGTCTGGTAGGCAGCCGCTCCACGTTAAATACTGGTATTCGGCTGAATCCGGTATGAGTGGAAGCCGAACCTAATATAGTTGGGAAAAGGCTAGGCAGACGATTCTTTCTTTAATACGTGGACATTGGTGTGGGTAACATATTTGTGATTTTAATTTTAAGTATGATCTCTTGTTTTCTTTTAAGCATGTAACTGTTCTTTGTCTATACTATACATTATAATCTATCTTCTATAATCTATACTAATATTATAAAGAGGAAAGATTTGTATTTTTGTATGTAACGAATAAACTTAAAAACTATTGGACCTATTTCAAAAATTCTTTCACTGTTGGGAAGCTACACTATCTCCGGTGAACATAGACTATATTATATCCCGTATTCCCACGGGAACGGGAAATACGCGGGTGAAATTTCTTGGAGATGCTAGTCTCCAATAAATTGAAAAAAGAAACTGTGTATTAAATCCAGTGAGTCATATGGCTATACGCTAGGAAATATTGTCTTGTCGAAATGTACAATGACTTATAAACTACTATATCAACGCCTGTACTCTTTAACTATACAAGTAAAACCGGATGCATTCCTTATACTCTCAAATAACAGATCAACAATGACTGCTCATTGAACGTGTCCACGCCACTAGTGAGGGGATTAGCTCGATACTTTTATATCGATGAAACGAAAGAATGAATGGAATGAATAGAACGAATGATTTGGTCGTTCTATGTTGTAGCACGTTCGTTCTGAGTAAGCGTAGCCGTAATGAAGTAAATCCGATTTGGCTGCCTTTTGTGTGTAGTGTTGGACTTATTTTGGTTTTGTTCGTAATGGTAGCGTTGGTATGGCGTATGAGTTATGGTCTTTTTTTTTGTCTGTACAATTAGTTTTAATGGTCAGTTTATTTGAAAGGCGTAATGGTGAGGCGGATGCCTGACATCGTTCTTGTATTTATATATATAAGTAAGCCTTTCAGCCACTGGATATCTGTAGTTGGTATTCTCGTAAACAAACTTGGCAATATTACTTACAATCCCGATATTTTAGACAGTTCACACTTATATTAGATAAAAGGAAGGTACTCAATAAAGTCCCGGTTTTTTAAAACTTTAAATAATATATTTTTACTTAGTTCTTAAATAAAGCTTGAGTAAAGAAACAACATGATATCAATAATCAAAATGTGCTGTAACCAATAATGTATTATATTCATACCTTTAAACTCGATTTTCCTTTTCCCATTAATACAATTGAAACGCAATTATCTCAAAACGAGATAACAAGGACATTTATCGTTATTGCTTTGGACCCTTCATTTGTGTTTGTATGCATGAGATTATTGTCTGAAAAATCTTGAATAATGTTTTGAATGGAGAAAAATGTTTGTAAAATATCCGGATGTATCACAATTTTTTTAATTGATGGAAATCATTAGCAAAATGCTTTGACATGTTTTATTTATTTATTAAAACTCTATGCACTAGTAAAAAAAAACTGTACAAAGGCAGACTTAATGCTAAAGGAATTTCTACCAATCCAAACCCAGAACGGTGTGAGGGACATCGTAAAAGACGATTATTGGTAGAGCGAACACTTTAACTGTGGGCTGTTTTATGTTACAAAAGAAGCCGAAACCGCTAGCGAATAAATTGAACACCATATATTCATGCTTTATCGATTGTTACTAGCCAATCTCATCAAGCAACCAACATTCAAGATAATTGTCGCTGTTAATATCTTAAACAGTCAGATCCTTGAGTTTCGAAGAAATGAAATCACGTCTGTTGTATGGGAGGCCCCCCTTAAATATTTGTTTTATTTCAATTTAATTATTTATTTTTAAAGTAAATTTATAACTAAATATTTTGTGAACATATCAAGCGTCTATCTGTTGCCGTTATCAATAATGAGCAAACAGGAGCAAAAAAAAAATCATGTTTGTTGTATGGGAGCCTCCTTAAATATTTATTTTATTCTGTTTTTTAGTATTTGTTGTTATAGTGGCAACAGCAATACATCTCATCACACACCACATCTCTTTTTACTTGACTCTCCTATCGCAGGTATGCTGGAAGAGATTTCTATATATATTTTCTTTTTTAAAGGACCACTCGCAGTTCAGCACTTTAAGGCTGGTTACTGCTCAACCGGACAATCCTGTGGTGGCCTTAAGAATTTAAGGCCCCCAGCCAGGGCTTAAAACTACTTAACAGCTAAATGACCGCTCGCTAAGGGCATCCCCTGTGGGACACGGGCCTCGGCTTAGCGGGGTCATTGAGGGAGGGCAGCAAGGGACAGGCTGGGTCGGGTTGATATTATTTAGGGGATTTAACGCTAATAGCTCAGCAGCGCGGGCTGGCTCGTTAGGCAAAAGTCGGAGAGATTTCTATAAGGAATAAGCATCACCTTTGTACCTATTTTTCTGTTTCCTTCTTCTTATCTATTTACTAGCTGCTGTCCGCGGCTTTGTCCCCGTGGAATCCCCGATTTTAAAACATTCTTTATCGCTGCTCCGCTCCTATTGGCTTAAGCGTGATGATATATAGCCTAAAGCCTTCCTCGATAATTGGTCTATTCAACCCAAAAAGAATTTTTCAATTCAAACCAGTAGTTCCTGAGATTAGCGCGTTCAAACAAACAAACAAACAAACAAACTCTTCAGCTTTATAATATTAGTATAGATTAAATGTGTGTACATAAATTGTTAAATAAATAAATCATCTGTGTAATTTCAACTGTCTAACTTTCACGATTCATGAGATACAGCTTGATGACAGTCCCATTTTACCCTTTCGGTTTGGATCCCTAAAAAGATTATCGACATCGATAGCCCACAATCCCCTCACTAGCCCAGCGCCGGCGCACGTTTCTTGCCAGCCTGACAGCAAATGATTTATATGAATGTGACTGTACCAGCGGATATTATTATCGAATTTTTTCATTATCCACTGCCCTATTTACTGACATCGCCCTTCTGGTATAGGGCACGGTTCTCTGGACCCTAAGACCACTTTGGGTGACATAAATCTTCATTAGGTGGAGTCGAAAGGTGGGATCAGTTGCTAGATGAAGTGGGCTAATGCTGGTCTATCTGAATTGCCTTTTTTTACTATTTATAGGCACGCGTTTGACCACTATCTGACCTGATGGTAAGCGATGATGTGGTCGACGATGGAGCACGCTTGTCTAGAAGTAACCTGTTCGCTCTTGACTTGAAGACTCCCAGGTTGTAGCTATCAGGAAACACAGACTCTGGCAAGGAGTTCCACTCCTTAGCTGTACGTACAAAGCACGTGTTCCCAAAACCGTTTTATGCATGTGGGTGGCTCGGCGTCCGATAACAACCAGGCGACCTATTATGACGTCTTAAAGCCATCATGATTCCTGTGTCAGAGAGAGACGGAGTTACACAAGAAGAATAGCACTATCTCTTTCCCTCACACGAATCATGATGGCATTGGCACTTCGTAATACGGCCACAGGCCCGGGTCGGCGGTGCCTCGTGTTCCACGCGAGCCTCAAAGAGCTGTCAGCAAGGAAGACAGGTAGTGCTTGCCAGGGTACCGGAATTTGTTCGAAAGAGTCATCTTGCCCTGGAACGCGGCGGGCACTAGGAGGAACACGGATGGGTTTTAGTCAGTAAGAGTCTGACACTCTCTTCTGCTCCGTCCAGAGCGGGAGAAGTCTTTTGATGATTTCCCATTCATAAAAAAGGTTGTATGTATAAAAACCTAATAACCAATTACCCACTGTAATTAAACATCTATACTAATATTATAAAGCTGAAGAGTTTGTTTGTTTGTTTGTTTGTTTGAACGCGCTAATCTCAGGAACTACTGGTTCGAATTGAAAAATTCTTTTTGGGTTGAATAGACCATGTATCGAGGAAGGCTTTAGGCTATATAACATCACGCTAAAGCCAATAGGAGCGGAGCAGCGATAAAGAATGTTTTAAAATCGGGGATTCCACGGGGACGAAGTCGCGGGCAGCAGCTAGTTTGTTATATTTGTGTGCAATCGACCAAAGAAGGAATCAAAAGAACTTAGCATTGCTATTCAACGTGGCTTAGCAAAAGTTTCCGGATGACAGCGATTCGGAGGAAGAAGTTTATTACAGTACTAGCAGCGCCCCGCGGTTTCACCCGCGTAGTTCCCGTTCCCGTGGGAATACGGGAATAAAATACAGCTTATGTTACTCAGGGTGAATGTAGCTTTCTAATGATGAAAGAATTTTTGAAATCGATTTAGTAGTTTTTGAGTTTATTCGTTACATACAAAAATACGAATCTTTCCTCTTTATAATATTAGTATAGATTACGTTGCGAGATTGTTAACTTTCGATAAATTGTCAACTTAACATTTGGAATACTTTTATACGCAACATAATTTGATAGTCTATAATTTCTTGAAGTAATTCCGAGAATATTCTAAGTAATTCAAAGTAATTAATACATGACACATTAAAAAGCCGACATACAAATGATTTGTTAGCTATCACATATTCGTATACACACCATTATGCCAAAAAAATAAGACAAAGTCAGTCTTTAAAATGAACCCAGGATTCGAACCCACCACCTGTCTGTTTGTTCACAATAAACTCAAAAACTCCCGAACAGATTTTCGTGCGGCTTTCACCAACGGACGAAGTTTTTCATGAGTAAGGTTTTGGTGTAGGTACAATTGAATAACGTTTTGTGTAAATTATTTTAAATATGACGATAACTATTGAAGAGGTCGCATCCTTATTTCGGAATCTTTTTCATCACTGGGTTTTAAAGTGTTTTTATACTCAGTAAGTAGCAACGTTATAAGTAACAGGCATAGCATAGCATAATCAGCCTTTTAACGTTCCCACTGCTGGGACACAGGCCTCCTCTCTAGGAGAGAGAATGGGCTGTAATCCAGCACGCGGGCCCAGTGCGGGTTGGTGAATGTCACATGTCTTCGGATGTTTGGTTCTAGAACATGCCGGTTTCCTCACGATGTTTTCCTTCACCGTTTGAGGGCAGTGGTTATGAAATTAATTACACAAAGTAATGCGCCTGGCTGGGTTTGAACCCGCGACCTACAATTCGTAAGTCGGGGCCGTTACCAATCGGCCACCACTGCTCCCCTAAGTAACAAGAATTTTGAGTTAATACAGACACTTTCATTCTGAGAGTACGATATATGTATATGCCTATTAGTTGCTAGTAAGTATTAGTATTGTTACGAGCTTCGGGTTCGTTTTAATAAAATCAGCCGATTAAATAACCAAAAATGACACTTTAATTACACAACACTAATTACACTATAAACTCACTAAGAGTCTGACACTCCTTATATAGGGCGCCGGGTAGTTCGGGAACCTTCCATTGTAGAATGTTCCAGAAAGTTCGCGTACATATCGGTCGCGACTGACTAGGGTCCGAGAATTCTAGAATGTTCTAGCATAGAAAAGTCTCGAAGGTTCTTGATTTTACTAGTTCTGCTCCTCGATACTAGATGGCGTTAGTGGTAACGAATTGTGGCGCGCAACGGTATAAAGAATCGTGGCACAAAAATTCATCTGCAAAAAATGTCATTGGTATTTCACTCTCCATTTCCACCCTAGAGCTATTTGTTTTTATACGAAAACGAGACACGAGAAGGCTTTCACAAAACCATAGAAAACACCATGACATTTGCTAAAATTGTGACTTTGATTGAACCATAAAAGAACGAGGCGAAGATATAAAGACGTACATCTTGTCTTAGCTCGTAGCTAAGTAGTAACAGCCGCAGTGTTCGATCTTATAGGTTAAGCAACGCTTGCCTAGGTTGGTCTGTGGATGGGTGACCATCTTAACATAACGAGACTCCTCCATGCTTCGGAAAGCACTTTAAGCCGTTGGTCCCGGCTGTCATTTGGAGATCTTTGGCAGTTGATTCAGCTGAATCCGGTTTGACTGGGAGCTAATACCAATATAGTTGGGAAAAGGCAGACTGATGATGTTGAGAAAGGTACCTATCGTACAATATGCAGGATAGGTTATAAAATCCTGCAATCGTGACGTCATTGATAAGGAAGGATCCTTCCATCAAACGGGACATCATCAAACTTCTTCCGCTGTGGGCACATAGGAAGGGAGTGTCAGACTCTTACTGACTAAAACCCACCCGTGTTCCTCCTAGTGCCCGCCGCGTTCCAGGGCTGCGGTGACTCTTTCGAACAAATTCCGCAACCCTAGCAGGCACTGACCCTATGGGGCCCCGTCTTCTTTGCTGACAACTCTTTAATTTTACTAAATTTCATTAATGGTCAGTCTAAAGGGAAAATGTAACAAGTTTTTCTCTGTATGCATATCGTAAAAGGTTGCCAATATCTACTATCCCTGTCTTACAATATGTTTTTCTCCCTCTAACATAGGGAATTTCACCCTAAAGTTTGTCAATACAATATTATTATGGGGTGCTTACTTAAATTATGTTATTCGGGTACCGGAGAAGAAAAAGAATTCCCAATTTTATTTAAAGGGATGTCTTGAAACCCTTGTGTTTTTTGTATCGCATATCGGTACGGGTCGATTGAGGTTAAGCAACCTGCCTCGGTCTGAAAGTGGATGGGTTACCATATATCACAACCGGTATTCTTTTGACAGTCGTAACAGATTGACGGAAAATCTGACTGATCTTATCAAAATGAATCATGTTACCCAGTTACTGTAAGATTGTGTAAATCAGAGAGTCAAATCAAATCAAAAGTCATTTATTAAAACGAAACTGAGAGCCAGTAATTTTTGAACGTCAAATTTTTCATAAAGACAGTCCCCCAAAACGCCCACCCGTCACCACTTCCTAGTGTTTTAGCTGGGAAGAAGTGGCGCAACAAACTGCCCAGCAACACATCTGTCTGTTGCGTTTTAAGAACTTGTATTTATACAATAGTCTGCAAAGTCATTAATACATGTACATGACATTGAAGGAAAAAAAATGTATTATTTTTTTTACGATTTGAAATGACGAAAAATACGTGTCCAATATTTTAAATCCATCGGAAATAGAATTATGATTTTTATATCTAGTAAAATACCCAATTATGTACCCATTTCTAATAGCCACTAAATTGGTACCAAAACACCTCGGAAAAGTGCCACACAGCCATCCAATTATGCCAAGTAAAGTATCCCAGCACTAAAAGTGTCATTTTCCCATCGCGTCCCCCTCAAGAACTGTTCCCATGGGTTTTCCACGACATAAAGACGAAGCGTATCTTCACTATATATAATTTATGGGGGCATTTAATTTTCTTTCGGAAAAAGGGACGCGAGGGTGGTTAGCCGACTTTGAAAGGAAAAATAGGGGTCTTGTGTTTAAAACGAAATAATTTTAAATAATTTGCCATCCAGAAAAATGCTTTTAGGATGTAGATATTATTATCTTAATTACTAACCTAAGTTAAGTTTCCTGAGAATAAGAATCTCACAGATTTGAGTGGATTTCAGACAGTCCAAGCATTTGTGAGTTAACGCATAGTTCAACTTTAAAGAGCTTAACGATTCCTTTGTATTGTTTGTCGAAACGTTGAGCTCCACGTTGAGGCCGTAAAATATACTCTGGGATACAATCATTTGAAGACACGACTAGCCCAGTGGTTGGGCGATTGGCTGCCACGTTACGTGTCGAGGGTTCGATTCCCGCACGGAATAAATATTTCTATGGCCTACAGATAGTTGTTATGGGTCTGGCTGTTTGTGTATGTGACATTGTATGTTTGTGAACGCACCACTCACAACACAGGACTAAGTCCTAGTGTAGGGCTACGTTTTATAAAAAGAAAGAAAGAATGAGAAGTAGTTTCTTTTGTTTGAGATAAAAAAAAACAGTCAATGTTAAATTAGTAGACCTATTATGCTTATATTCTTTTTCAAAGTCAAGTGGAAAATTCACACGTTATTTTTATTTTTTATTTATGGTAAATCATCAAATGTCTTGTTCCGCTCTGGGTGGAGCGGAAGGGAGTGTCAGACTCTTACTGACTAAAACCCACCCGTGATCCTCCTAGTGCCCGCCGCGTCCCAGGACCGCGGTGACTCTTTCGAACAAATTTTGCAACTGGAATGTTTACACCTAGTTTTCCTTTGAGTCAACCAATTTAAATGGACATTAGCTCAAGCCAGACGGATGGATCTTAGGGAAGGTTCATATCTGACGGAACATGCGTCGCGTATTATCGGTCGCGTAACGCCAGAACAGACAAATGTATAGAAAAACACTCGAGCGTGCACACTCGACGCACTAACGTATCATCGGTCGGTCAGATATGAACCTTCCCTATACTTCAAGAAGAACCGGGGATATAGAGAAACACAGTTACTTATGAAAACTGAAGAAATGTATATTTCATTATGTAACATAATGAAATCGCGTTTGAGTATAACTTGAGAAGGTCGAAATTTGTTTGAATGCAATGCTGAGTAAAAAATCTTGTGCACCTTTTTGTTTGTGTGTGTTGTGCTTTTTTTTTTCTTATATGACATTTAAGAAAAAACAGCAATTGGTTGAATAGAACGGCCGCGCCGTGCGGCCTCGTAGAATATAATAGAATCTAGGTACTCTTTATTATGTAAGTACACCATATAAGTTACAGAAAATATAGATGAAGAAAACATTACCTACAATGGGCAGCCTTATCTCTAAAAGCGATGTTTTAAAGAAAACTTTTAAATTGATTAGTTAATTGTTGAAATCGGTCTAACAGTTTTTGAAATAATTCGTTAGAAACACAAACAAAAAATCAAATCATTTCTCTTTATAATATTTGTTTTGATTAATTTAACCGGGTACAAATCCAAACTCCGGGCTTCCACTGAAAAATATAATAATCAAAAACAGAATCACTGGTGGCTATATATTGAGGCTCTGGTCTAATTGCATTCTGTCTGCGAAAGCAACTGTCGGATCGCTAAAATAATGATAAGGGATTTATCACATGTCATTTTGACAGCGTATGTCAGTCCCGTACATTTTTGACGTTGCGACAATCTCCTCCGCCATTTTAAAGCGGACAAAGTCAAATCGAAACTAAGCAAGTAAACAAAATATAGTAACAGAAAATATTAGTTATAACTGTATATTATTATTAATAAATTTATAAAGGATCTTAACACTCATAGGTATTTGCTGTTCTAATTGTATAATCCAAAAATATTTTGTTCTTTTGAACCTCGCTTCACAACAAAAACTGACTTAATTTTACAATCGTAAATGAAAACCGATCATCATTACCTCTCCGAACCTTAACATTGGCAAAATTATCGACAGTTAAACGATGGAGCCATAACACAAAAAAAAATTCAAATCGACACGAAAAGAAGTAAAACACTGAGAATTTGAAGAAAACCTAGAACATCAAACGCAGTGCCTATTTTAAACTGCACCAAAAATACATTTCTTCTACTTCACAAGCTCCACAAAGTGAAACTCGAGTAAGTACTCTATACTGTTTTTAATTCTTATTCTCGATTTTTTACTAATTTAATTGTTATTGTTTTAACATATTTATTGTTACCACAAATTGTGCATGTGGTGTTAACCTTTAATTAATTGTTACACTAATAAATGTAGTAAAAAATGATATTGTAAATGTTCCGTGTAAACAATTGTTGGTTAACCAAATAAATAAATAAATAAATAAATACTCTACTTTCAACAAAAGCTGACGGCCGCCATTTGTAATTTTTGCTGCGTTTTTATTTCAAAATGGCTGACTTAAGCTAGCTGCACACTTTAAGGATTAATATAAGGTTTCTTCATTATGACTGGTCCTTGTATTTCGTTATTTAAATTGATTGAAACGCCTTACTTTTGAATCATGATTCTTTTGTTTATTTTATTCTAGCGTTTGTTACCACTAATATTATAAACTAGCTTCCACTCGCGACTTCGTCCGCGTGGAATAAATACTCTGCTGCTCTGCTCCTATTGGTCTTAGCGTGATAATATATAGCCTATAGCCTTCCTCAATAAATGGGCTATTTCAAACTGAAAGATTTTTTAAATCAGACCAGTAGTTCCTGAGGTTGGCGCGTTCAAGCAAACAAACAAACAAACTCTTCACCTTTATACAATAAGTATAGATACCTACCATATTTCCATTTATTTTTCTAATTGTAGTGCGTAACCCCTTTTGTACGAATTAAACTCACTCTTAGCAAGTTTTACGTTGAACAATGAATTCCCAATACTGAGAAAAAAAAGAAAGAAAAATAGTCTATTTCTCACACATATTCACATAATATTATTATAATATACTTAGAGGTAAAAAAATAATAAAAAAACAAAGCCAAAAAAATGGGGTAAAATTTAATAATTACATATTCATAAAAAAGGTACTTGGTATGCCATCGATAAAATAAAATAACATATTTTACCCATCCCTGAAACATTCTAGAATACACACAAAATATTCCAGCAAAAGTACCTATACTTACATTTTTTAAAAATCATCTCACATCAAAAATTCGTCCAAAGACCCCACAACATCCCCGCCAATTAAGGATCCATTCTCGACTTCCGCCCGCCATTCCACGGCTGCACAAGATGGCGGCACTTCCGGCGGGCGCCTCTTTGATGTTATAATTACTTAAACTAATTATTTTGGTCCACCTTCGTATGTGAGGAGGCTTAATGTATGTCAGTGGAGCTCGGGAAATTTCCCGAGCTACTAATTTTAGTGAGAAATATCACACGTTCCTTCACGCCAGCTTGAAGGGATAAGCAGAGTTGTATAAATACTATATGTCGACTATAGTCGACACCAAATAAATGTGCAATAACGGTCATTGACCCACCTACATTTATTGACAACCTTAATTCTTAAAACAGAAATAATGAATTAATGCTATATTGAATCGACATCCACCGTGATCCTTTATATTTACTAGTAATGGAAAAAGATTATTTTTTTTGTCCATGTACCTACGAAGAGATATCAAGGAAAGGGCAATGACCTTTATTGCACAATTATCTGGTATCAACCATATGCCTAAATAACAAAGTATTCATTCAATAATTCAAATCTTACAATTACTATAAATACAGAATAGGACGACGCAGTATGAATATGAAACTTATTTACAATCAGCAGTGCCCCGCTGTTTAACCCACATTGTTCCCGTTCCCGTAGGAATACAGTGATGAAACATAGCCTATAACATTCACAAATAATTTACCTATCTATTGTTGAAAGAATTTTCAAAATCGGTTAATTAGATCCAGAGGTTACCCCCGTTTTCTTTCTGGATGGGAAATCATCAAATGACTTCTCCCGCTCTGGGCGGAGCAGAAGGGAGTGTCAGACTCTTACAAACTAAAACCCATCCGTGTTCCTCCTAGTGACCTTTTCGTTTCAGGGCCGCGGTGACTCTTTCGAACAAATTCCGCAACCCTATCAGGCACTGACCCTATGGGGCCCTATCTTCTTTGATGCGCGCGTTAACTGAAAATTAAACGCTAGATCTCTTGATCTTAAATCCAACAGACCACTAAAGCAGCCATAAAAATCATAAAACAAAAAAACAAAATTCAATAAAACAGCAATATCATAACAAAGTAGAACACGTCCGCCCCGGATGGCACTCAGACGTCAACTGAGCCACACCGGAAATAACGCCGCCGCCATATTGCCCGCGACCGGAACTAGGAACTGCTTAATGAGCTCTTGAGACTCACAAAGTCTTGCTGCATTGTGTAACCAGCAGTGCTATTCTGTAAGAACTCACGTGCGAATTCGATTCATATCTCATTTTCGATTACACTTCGTAACTCACCTGAAGTGAAAAGTATTTGATAATATTCTGACTGTCAAGTTAAGTTCGCTTCACCTATGTTCTCACTTAGTGGCACTAGTGTAGTTTTCATCAAGTTACAGAATACCAAATACAGTTTTCACCGCAGAATCAGAAGTGAGCACTGGAGTGAGTTCTTACAGAATAGCATTGCAGGTTCCATTATTGTACGGATAACAGTCGGTAAAATATACGAATCGTCCTTGACGTTAAACTGCGTTTATTGGAATCAGTCTGTGGATAGATGTACAGTTTAGAATTTGTTAGAAAGAGTCACCTTGGCCCTGGAACGCGGCGGGCACTTGGAGGAACACTGGTGGGTTTTAGTCAGTAAGAGTCTGACACTCCCTTCTGCTCCGCCCAGAGCGGGAGAAGGCATTTGATGATTTCCCATCCAGAAATAAAAAAGTGTCTAACAAAAAACAGCAAAAAGGCTGAAGAAAATTTCTTTATTTCGTTCAGCCGAATCAATTTGAGCTCCGGAAAGATTGGCTCAATATTAGTATAGGACTCGTTTAAATATACATTTTATTAAATGGAGGAAAAGGTTCTCGCCTGAAAAAGGTTAGAACCGATCGAAAGAATATACATAAACCTAAATAAAATCGAGTGAATCAGATCAGGCAGTCACTTCACGTAAAATAGTTTTTGAGTATTGAGTAAATTGAATTTAGGAAAATTTTCAAACAATAGATTGAAACTGGACAAGGGCAAGTCGCACACCGACGGTTCCGTACAAATTTGTTTGTTGATAGTTCGTCTAGATTTCGAGTTTTTTGAGCTTCTATTACCACTTTTACAGCCTCAGAACGCAAGTAGGAAGGTGTAATTCCAAACTTGCAAAGCAGGGTTACCACTGTTGGGGGCGGCGACCTCTCGCGTCCGGCCCTGGTTCAAGCCATGGTCCGGAGCGAGGAGGCATGGGAAGCGGTCGCCTCCTTCTGCGAAGCAGTAATGCTAGCGAAGGAGGAGAAGGAACGCGTACGTGAGAGGGAAACCTCACGCCCCAGCCGCCGCAACAGAAGAAGACGCCCCGGGCGTCGGGAAACGCAGGGCGATTCCCGGCCACCGTAGGCGCGGTCCTGCGGATGGCGAGCTATGGGTGGCTCGCCGTCCGATAGCAACCAGGCCCGAGTCGACGGCGCGTCGTGTTCCACGCGCGCCTCAAGGAGCCGTCTGCAACGTAGACGGGGCCCATAGGGTCAGTGCCTGCTAGGGTTGCGGAATTTGTTCGAAAGAGTCACCGCGGCCCTGGAACGCAAAGGGCACAAGAAGGATCACGGGTGGGTTTTAGTCAGTAAGAGTCTGACACTCCCTTCCGCCCCGCCCAGAGCGGGAGAAGTCATTTGATGATTTCTTAAAACTACGCAACGGAGTTTGATGCGGTTTTTTTTTAATAGATAGAGTGATTCAAAAGGAAGGTTTATATATACATATAATACATGCATATTATATTAAAGAAAACATTAGTATCTACATTGAACCCGTGCAAAGTCAGGACGGGTCGCTAGTCAGCAATGAACACGAAGATTATTATACCACATCCAAAATTCTCTAGTACGACAATATCGTGAATTCAGCCAATTGGGAAGTACATCAATAATGCAGTAGAAACAGATAGAGAACAATTCGCCCATCCCTGCTCCTAACCGTTGGATTATGCAGGATAAACCTCTTTTTTCATGTTACAAAATGAGGCCTTTCTTTCAGAATTACCCTAGTTGTTGAATTGTGAACTTTATCCTTATGGAAATAGGGCAACTCAAGTCCATCATGAGCACGAAAACGTTAATGAAGGCTTTTCTAATCTTCTTTAAATATATATAACTCAAAAGTGACTGACTGACATAGTGATCTATCAACGCACAGCCCAAACTACTGAATTGATCGGGCTGAAATTTGGCATGCAGGTAGATGTTATGACGTAGGCATACGCTAAGAAAGGATTTTGATTAATTCTACCCCCAAGGGGATAAAATAGGGAATAAAAGTTTGTATGAAACTTTGTCAATTTTAAACCGATCGAGCTGAGAGTTTCAAAATCGGGGGTAAAGTAACTATTCCACGCGGACGAAGTCGCGGGCAGAAGCTAGTTGATGTTATAAATTTGAGATGAGTTTTAGGTGAACAAGCGCGTTTACGCATTTGCTCACCTTTAAAACTTATCTATCGAGCACGAGAACTTCAATTTGTGACAAGGTTTATTGGCAGTTTGAGGCTCCGATAGACTTGGAGTTCGAGTTGAGTTGCTGTTTACAGTTTGTAATACAGGCCAGCGGGCGCACCATGAGGTGTTAAAACGTGAGTCTTCCGAGCGAGAAAGAGGGATAGAGTTATACACCCTATATAGCTCCATCCCTTTTTCTCGCTCGGAATACTCACGTTTTAAGACGTCATGGTACGCCCGCAGAGCTCTTAATACCAGTCTACAGACTAGTTGCAGACAAACAGACGTTCGGACCAGAAGATCAATTCAACCGTACATAAAAGGCTTTACAATTCAAGTTGCAATACCAACTCAGCGACTATCAAACTCAAAATGTACAGCGATAGAAAATGTCAAAGTGTACTTCGAGATTCGAAAGTTAAAATGTAAATTGTTTGTTTGCATTGAATAGGCTCCGAAACTACTGGACCGATTTCAACAATTTTTTCACCAATGGGAAGCTACATTATTAGCGAGTAACATAGGCTATACTTTATCCCCGTAGTCCCACGGGATCGGGAACAGCGCGAGTGAAACCGCGAAGTACTGCTAGTACGTAGTAATCATATTATGTTTGGGAATGTTTTTACTCACGAGTGGTTGCGTGCCTTATGCCGTAGAAAACATGTTGTAACCTCTGTTTATTTTTCCTCTATTCTGGGAAAATAGTTCATTGTGCTGGGACCATAGATATTATATCTATGGCTGGGACTGTACTGGAAACCTTTATCCATGCGATGTTTATGAGTGGACTTATTTTTCTTGGGAATCTAAATATATATAACTCAAAAATGACTGACTCACTGATATAGTGATCTATTAACGCACAGCCCAAACCACAGAACGGATCGGGCTGAAACTTGGCATGCAGGTAGATGTTATGACGTAGGTTTCCGCTAAGAGAGGATTTTGATTAATTCTACCCCCAAGGGGATGAAATAGGGGATGAAAGTTTGTGTGAAACTTGTCAATTTTAAACCGATCGGGCTGAGAGTTTCAAAATCGGGGGTAAAGTAACTATTCCACGCGGACGAAGTCGCGGGCAGAAGTTAGTGGGAAAATTAAATGTCCACTGGCTCTTCAACAGTACTGATACCGTTATGTGTTGCGGGTGATGTCTCTGTTGTTCTTTGAGGTATTTCGCGTATGCATGTCACAGGCAAATTGTAAACTACGTTAGATTGTAATATCTCTTTATAAGATTACTAGTTATCGCCAGCAGCTTCGCCCGCGTGAATGTCGAAAATTATCCCAAAGGAACATACTCTCGGGATAAAAAGTATCCTATGTGTTATACCAGACTATAATCTACCTCTGTGCCAAATTTCATCAAGATCCATTCAGTACTTTTTACGTGAAAGAGTAACAAACATCCATCCATCCATTCATAATTACAAACTTTCGCGTTTATAATATTAGTAGGATAATTTCTCGAAATATTATGAAAAAATATAGTTCAATAGTTTCCAATATATCCGCGTCATATTAAGAAAAAATAGTTTACAATATCACGCGAAATTTTACAATATTACGGCGTTTGCAATTTTCCGTTGACATATGTACCTATCAAGTATAATTAAAATCGGTTCATTCATTTCCAAGAATAACTAACGAGTTTCGAAAGTCTGTGTTTTTGGTTGTTTCTTGGTATTTTTTAACACCGACTTCTTTAATTATAGTTATTTTTATACTTTGTTGTGTTTTTTTTAAATTTATTTGGATGTCGATTATTTTTTTGAGAAAGAGAAACAAATCATGTATCTCGACTTAGCACACGAGGTTGTCAATATGTGGAATGTGGACTCGGCTGTCATTGTGCCGATTGTTGTTACGGCCAATGGCCTAATGGCCAAAAGCTTCGACGACCATCTGTCGAAGCTGGCGTTACACGGTTGGTTAAAGGGCCTGATACAGAAGGCATTACTCCTCGATACGGCTCGTATTGTGAGGAGGAGGAGGTATCCTTTCTCTGGAGACCCTCCCGACACTGGCGTACTACTATTTTTAAATGTTTTTTTTTAAGAAACTTAATTTATATGTATAATAGAACTAGCGACCCGCCCCGGCTTCGCATCGGTGCAATGCTGATACTAAATCTCTAGTATATTATGCATTTATATGCTATCGATTAAAAAAACTGCATCAAAATTCGTTGCGTAGTTTTAAAGATCTAAGCATACATTGGAACAGACAGTTGGAAGTGACTTTGTTTTATACTATGTAGTGATGAATAAATAAGTTATGCTTAAAAAAAATAGATAACTGATTAATCATAAATTTCTACATCGAATCAAAACTAAGCCTCTTTTAAAACATCTTCATAGGAAAATGACTGTCGTTTCTTGAAATGACTCTTCATGCAATTCCACACATTTCTTCCCCACCTAGGGCTGCCCCATTAAAGTTAAATATTTATCATCACGGATAGCGTGCGAAGATGCTTTACATCGCTACTTCGCTATAACTGCACACAGTTCACACCCCTAACGCTATGCCTTCAAGCTATTAACGAAAAGGAGCGGGCAGGACTGTACTCTCACTAATTTTAATCAATATTTTAATAAATTAACTTTGGTAACAAAAGAAGCTTTTTGAGATTTCATTGTTGATTTTAGCAAGATTGAAATCAGTTATTTATAGAGGAAATGGAAGGATGCTTGCCGAGGTCGGTTTGTGGATGGGTGGGCTCGTCAGTGGCTTGGAAAGCTTGTTAATAAGTCGAACTAATCCATTATTCAATAGAAACCTTAATGTTTCAAATTAAATTCTGCTAATACTGTACATTTAACACTTTTACACGTCATTTTTTTTTTGGTCGTTTTAAACTAGATGAGGCCGGTGTTTCCTAGCCGACTACCCTGAGAAGAAACACCGAAACAAACTCAGCGGTCAAAGTCTCTTTTAAAGTCCATACAATTGTACTGGTCAAATCATATGCGAACCATGTAGGTTAACGTCTGAGGTAGCCTTTTGAGGAAAGCACCACACAGATTTGAGTGGACCTGTCCAGACAGTGCAAGCATTTGTCAATTATCGTGTAGCTCAAACTTAGAACTTTAAGTTAAAAATTCTTTATTCAGAATCGAAAGATGTCAAAGACAATAAAAAACGGGATATTTTCTTAAACAATTTTATTTTCAAATCATCTAAAAAATATCCAGTTATCAAGAGCTAAAAGTACATAAACACAGGATACTTCAAAGAAACTTATACTTTATCTTGTTTTCTACTACTTATCCTTTTAACCGAATCTAGGAGGTAAGACTGTGTAAACACCGGATATTCCTTCAACAAAAACCCTCTATTTTACAATCAAATACTTATCCTGCATTTAACCGAATCCAAGAGCTTAGACTCTATAAACACAGGAAACGCCATGAAAAAAAACAAAATGAACATTATTATTTGTCTTTTTATCTAATACCTATCCTGTATTCTAGGGATCTAAGTCGCAATGAGCTGACAGCTATCAGTCGAAGAACATTCAGAGGATTGACGGCTCTGAAGAGTTTACATCTGGACGGAAACCACCTCAAATGTATTGACGAGAAGGCGCTGGAAAATCTCAAGAGTTTGGAAGTACTGTAAGTAGAATTTTCAATAACTTATCTATTCCTTGATTTCACTGATTAACAAAAAAACAATTTTTGTTTGTCACAACAAAACTTCTAACAAATTATGTTTAGAACATGTTTATATGTATATCATAGAACTGAAATTAGAATTATTTAGACACGCACTGTTTTCCTGTACTTTGAAGTGGTTCCAGGCGACCTATTATGACGTCTTAAATCCATCATGAATTCTGTGTCAGAGAGAGACGGAGTTACGCAAGACGAATAGCGCTATCTCTTTCCCTCACACGAATCATGATAGCATTGGCACTTCGTAATACGGCCACAGTACAGGCGCATTATCAACTTTTTGTTTTTGATTTGTTGTGTAGCAGATGGCACGTCAGGATACTCAACTATGCTTTTATCTCTATAATATAAAAATAAAATACGCAATTGAATTAACGTTCTATTAAATACTAGCAGCGCCCCGCGGTTTCACTCGCGTAGTTCCCGTTCCCGTGAGAATACGGGGATAAAATATAGCCTATGTTACTTAGGGTGAATGTAGCTTTCTAACGGTGAAAGAATTTTTAAAATCGGTCCAGTAGTTTTTGAGTTTATTCGTTACATACAAAAATACAAATCTTTCCTCTTTATAATATTAATATAGTTAGATTAGGAAGTAGACCTTTTAAAGTTAATAAAACACAAAGAGAACAAGCAATTAAATAATTGTTTGCATACCCGTCTTTCAAACTCAACGGCCTTCATTTAATAATCAAATAAAAGACTTGATCAAACACTTAATAATTCAATTCTTCAAGAACCCCTAATTAGGTCAAACTTCGATTCAATAAGACTTTTAAAAGACAGAGGTCAAATCAATATCCCTTAGGTCAATTCAGGCCAATTGATGGCCTTTCTGTATTGTTTTAAGAACTGTTTTCCCACGAATTTTAATGTGTTATGTATACACGTGTAGCCGGATAATAGGGATGTTGCCTGAGTAAAAAATATATGATTATGTTTAGTCCGTCAGTTAGATTATAGAAAAATATTTTACACGTATTTTTTCCTTTATCAAATCTATAAAAACTGACGAAGATAAAAAGCATCAAAAATCAGGAGTGGGAGCGTGTGACGTCACGGCCCATATGTATACAACATATTGTAAAACTTTTATTTGAAAAGAGTAACTATGGAATTTCTTGGCAGTTCTTCTCCATAAGAATCTACTTTTTGCGAATGGACAAATAGAGTCATTATAATATCATTTTATTTTCAAAACTAGCTTCTGCCCGCGACTTCGTCTGCGTGGAATAGTTACTTTACCCCCGATTTTGAAACTCTCAGCCCAATAGATTTAAAATTGACAAAGTTTCGTAAAAACTCTCATCCCCTATTTTATGCCTTTGGGGATAGAATTAATCAAAATCCTTTCTTAGCGGATGCCTGCGTCATAACATCTACCTGCATGCCAAATTTCAGCCCGATTCGTTCAGTGGTTTGGGCTGTGCGTTGATAGATCACTATGTCAGTCAGTCAGTTCCTTTTAAGTTACATATATTTAGATGTTATGACGTTCAAAAGTGCCTTTTAATGGTCTAGTTTAAATAAATGAATTGACTTTATCTTTGACTTCATTATTCCAGGACTTTAAACAACAACAATCTAACGTACCTCTCGCTGGAACCGGCTGCGATTAGTCGCCTGAACACGTTGCGACTGACTGACAACCCGGTCGTGTGCGACTGTCGCGTCGCCAGGCTGTCGACTACCGTCAGGGCGGCTGGTATTCTTGGAGTTGGTGCCAGGTATATAGCAACAAAATATCTTCATTCAACAAAATTTCTCGTAGGATCCCTAGGATTTCATATGTTACAAACTAGGAGAGCCAGATAGCTCAGTAGATAGATCAGTTGTACATCATGCTTAAAATATGTCGTGGGATAACAGATGCTCCTGATCTCCATAATGAGCTGATTCGCCTTTACGTTCCAAGCAACTATCTCCGGATCTCATCTCACTGGAGGAGCAGTGGTGGCCGAGTGGTAACGGCCCCGACTTACGAATTGTAGGTCGCGGGCTCAAACCCAGCCAGGCGCGTTACTTTGTGTAATTAACTTCATCACCACTGCTCTCAAAACGGTGAAGGAAAACATCGTGAGGAAACCGGCATGTCCTAGAACAAAAAATTCGAAGACATGTGACATTCACCAACCCGCATTGGGCCCGCGTGCTGGATTACGGCCCATTCTCTCTCCTAGAGAGGAGGCCTGTGTCCCAGCAGTGGGAACATTTAAAGGCTGATTATGAACTATCTCCGTGGTAGAAAACACCGTCTACTAGCCGTGCCCACAACTCGAACAGTGGCCCGCGCCTCATCCCCTGTTCCTCGCGCCCTGACTGCGCTTAATAACGTCATGGAAGCCAGCCCGAACTGTGACCTATTTGCAGATGATCTCAAAACCTGTTTTGTGCGCTTGTCTCCACTTTTGTGAGAGCACTTAAATTTATATCTTGCGTTTTGTTTATAATATTATTGTTCTATCTTTTTGTTGTCTTTTTTATGATTATGATATGTTTACTGTATGTGTTAATGTAATTGGTCCACAAACTATATTAACATAAATAAATAAATTCATTGCAAAAAGTATCTAGGTACCACATCATCATCATCTTCCTGCCCTTATCCCATGTTACTTGGGGTCGGCGCAGCACGTTTTTCTCTTCCATTCTGTCCTGTCAGCCGCCACGCTATCACTAACTCCTTTCTCTTTCATATCACTCCTCACACAATCCATCCATCGTTTCTTTGGCCTACCTCTCCCTTTCCATCCATCCACATTTATATTCATAACCTTTTTAGTTACATGTGTTTTATCCCTCCGTTTCATATAATAATAATAATAATAATAATAATAATAATTGTTTATTTATAAAACAGGGCACATATACAATAAAATAACTTGCATTTTTTATACAGAACACGATTAATTATATGCCTGAACTAGGTTGAACCTGTGTTTCAGGCTAGACAGTGCTTATACTAACTTAAAATAATAAATTAACAATGAATCAATGACTATATAATTAAAACTTAAATTAAAGAACACATCATGTTTTATTTACAGACACAAAAAAGATCTTCTGTCTCTTCGTAAGAGATGTTTTGTAAATATTGCACAATTATCTTTTTACAGCTATAATAATTTAACTTATAGATACTTAATTTTCTATTTAATCTATTGTACAGAAATGGACCTAAAAATGTAAAAAATCTTTTTACAAACACATATTTTGAAAACGCATTGGAATCACATACAATATCGTTCCGTCTCTTATTAGTAATACTAGTGTTGTAAGAAAGCATGGTGTGCTGTTTTAATATCAAGTGCATAATGAAAAGCTGGCGAACAGTCAGTACGTTGCACGATTTGTACAGGAGCTCTGTGGGATAGAGGAAGGGATGGAAATAAGCTACTTTTAAAATAGCTCTCTGAGCTCTTTCAAGTGGAAGTAAGTGAGTTTTGGGTGCTCCACCCCACGAAGTAATACAGTACTGGATTATAGATTGACCTAAGGCCAAATAAACTTGTGTGATTAATTTTGAATCTGCAATAGCTCGTAGTTTTTTAAAAACATACATTAACTTGCGCACTCTTTTAACCAGAATTTCTATATGTGGTCTAAATGAGAGTGTTTCGTCTATTATTACTCCGAGATATTTAATGTTGCATGTTTGGAGGATAAAAGGGCAATCACATATACTGATTGGGTAGAGTCCACATTTATGAGCAAACAGATGAGGATTTGCTAAGTTAAATTGAGGTTTACGCATGGAGAAGTGAATATATTTGGTCTTGTCAGCATTTAATGTTAGTAAATTATTTTGAAGCCAATTAGTCACGGTATTAAAACCTAATTGAGCGTATTCGTACAATTCTATACTGGTTTTAGCGGTAAAAAGTATGGCCGTGTCGTCAGCATATGTAACAATTTTGCCTTGTTTAATGTTTAAATTGCACAAATCATTAATATAAATCAGGAATAGGGTTGGGCCCAGAATGCTTCCCTGGGGAACACCAAAACCAGTATTTTTTACTTCATCGCTCGTAATATTGCCTATCCTAACAGATTGATATCTCTCGTCTAGGTAGTCAGCAAAGAGTTTCAGCGGCGTTCCCCTTATTCCCATGGCTTCCAATTTGTTAAGGAGCATAGAAACTGACACTGTATCAAACGCCTTCGCTAGGTCAAGGAACACCCCCAGGGTCTGGTTTCCTTTGCCAAGTTCCTCCGAGACGTAATCGGTCAGGTGGTGCACCGCATCGGATGTCGATAATTTGGCTCTAAAACCAAATTGCGCAGATGATAATAGACTATTTTTTTTCTAAATAGTCAACTAGCCTTCTGTTAATGAGTTTCTCTAGTATTTTAGATATAGAGGGGAGTAACGAAATTGGCCTATAGTTATTAACTAAGTCTTTCTTCCCGGATTTAAAGACAGGGACTACAACTGCTTTTTTTAAGCATCTAGGAAAAATGCCTTCGGAAAAACAGATACGGAATATGTATGTTAAGGGAGGTACCAGGATATGCTTGAATTTTTTAAGGAACTTACTGCTAATATTATCCCCGCCCACAGCACAGTCATCTTTTAGTCCACTAATTATTTGGGTTATTTCGTCTTCGTCAGTGTCCAATAAGCCAAAAGACTGTAGGGACCCCCTACTATTCAATTCTGAGGAAGGTGGTTGAGCACAGTAATGATTAGGAATCTGTTCGGCTAGATTTTTCCCAACATTCACGAAAAAGTTATTGACAAGGTTGGCTGATGCTAGAGATGAACGATTAGTTGGCAATAAACTCGAATTTGATTCACGTTGTTTTGACATATAAGTGACATTTTTAATATGTTTCCAAAGTTGCTTGCTATTGTTTCCTGCTCTAAGTAATTCATTTTTATCGTAATTAATTTTTAAGCTCTTTAAGAGATTGTTACAAAAATTCCTGTATCTTTTATAGGTGGTTTTAAGGATAATGTTACCTGGGTTTCTCCTAGATGCCTGATGAAGTTTATCTCTGTGTCTTATACAACGAACCAGGCCAGGAGTAATCCAAGGTTTTATATTATAAAGTTTCTTATTTGCTGAAATAACAGTAGTGTTATGTAATATTGCTAATTGAAGATGTTTTATTACGTACGATAAAGCAAAATTTGCGTCATTAGTATTGTAAACTGGGCTAAAGTCAAGTTTGCATAAATCATACTCGAGTTTGTTTGTGTTTAGTTGCGTTTTTGTCTGGAGACGATTTAGCTTAGGCAACATTAAGTTTAGGGTTAGTAGTACAGCGTGATGGTCAGTAATTGTTGAGTTAGTAACAAGCGTAACATACGATAAACTCGATTTGATGATCATGTGATCTAGACAGGAACCGCTATGATGTGTCGGCAAAGTATGCGCAGGTAGAAAACCATGGAATGAGCAGACATTAAGATACTCTTGGGTCCCTGCATCGCAGTTTTCTGAGTTTATGTTTATATTGATGTCACCTGTTAGTATAACATTCTTGAATGAGCGTAGCTCTTGAAAAATCTGATTTAATGCAACGTTAAAACAATCCAGGTTTCTAACAGAAGGGGATCTGTACATAGCGATAATTGCTGCAGTAGTACCATTTTTGATGATTAAGCAATTACTCATACAGTCTTCTAGAGTAGGTTCTTCCACTGTGACCATTAATGATTCCTTAGAAAAGACTACCACGCCATCATTTTGGTTGTTGTTTTGTTTGGTATAGAATACGTTGTAGCCTGGCATTACTGGGAGGTTATCCTGGCGTTTAGATAGCCAGCACTCGGTTAGTACCATTACATCACAATCAAAATTAAGTCTATGGAGAAAAATGTTGAAGCTATCCATATTCTTACAAATACTGCGAATGTTTTGGGTTAGTATAGTTAATGACTTTTTATAATCGGAAAGATATTGAATGCAGTCCTCAACCTGGCATGACTTTGAATCTGGTACAAAAGTGTTATCTATATCGGTAATTAAGTTGTTATCCATAATGTGTAGTAAAATAAGAATATAAGAGTAAGTTAAGACTAAAATATACACAAATATGTGGCGCTCTTAGGCGCCTTCATAATCGATCGAGTTTAAGTACCTGTTTTCGGCAGCTTTTTTAGCAGGACACTCTGTATCTCCCGTCTTGTGGTTTGCTGCTTTTTTGTAGCGCAAACATGTTGCACATTTTGGCGCAACGGCTTTTTTAGTGCAGTCTTGAATAGAGTGCCCTTCTTCAGCGCAGTGTCCACATGTAGGGGCAGCTGCTTTGCATGTCTTGGCTGCATGACCGAACTGCTGGCACTTGTAACACCTCGTTACCAGTGTAAAATCTCGAACCGGGCAGGACGTCCAATTGATAAACAATCTGTTCTGTGTGATGAGAGCCTTACGAATATTAGCTGGAACTTCTATAATATAGTTACAGTTATCCGCATCCTTTCTGCCAGATTTATGGCTTAGTTTAATTGAGGTCAAAAATGTATCTCTGGAAATAGTGGGCAGTTTGTCGGCCAAGTTTTGTTCATAAATACATTTGTAAACCTCATTTTCAGCCATAGATGCAGGGACCCCTATAACTATAATACGTGGTTTGCGCTTTCGAGGTTCATCGACGGTTAGAGCTGACGAAGAGATTTGGACTGTTTGCTTGAGCTTTTCCAGGTCTTCTTTAGTCTCCGTGCTGATAATAAGTCCACCTTTTCCTATTTTGCGTACACTTCTGACTTTTAACTTCATTTCACCAGGGCATATGATTTTTTGGACCATGTTCTTGGTTTCGTCACTGGTCTGAGAATTGTTGCAAGGAAAAATGGCCACGGAGCTGAAAGTATTGGGACGAACAAAGCTGTTGGGCTGAAGAATTTAACTTCCCGTCAGAAGCAATTGCACATACCTCATTCAAACACTGTTCAATGGAGTTCATCCAGGTCTGAATCTCGGGTGTCGAAACAGTCTCCATTTCCTCGTTTTCTAGGACTTGGTCACGTCTTGGTTGTTGGGGCTGTATCGGTGTAGGGGTTGGTGGAGGGCTGCGTCGCGTCAACCCGCTTCGGTTAAAGGGGCTGCTTTCCATATTTTAGATAACTATAATCAAATCAGTCCATTTTTGACTAAACAGCACTTATAAATTGTATTTGTCACACACGCTAGTAGGTACACTTAAAAGTAGGGCACTATTTATGCAGAGGTTAATTTATTATTTTTAAATTGCATTGATGAGCACGTCTGTATACGTTGAGTGCAAATCAATCCCTTCCCAATATGACCATACCAAGCTTGACAAGCGGTTCCCTTTCAACTTTTTCAAAAAGTATCTACCACTTGAAAGTTAGAATGTCTAAAAGATTTTAATTGCCTATTTTTATGGCATTATAAATATAAATAATTAAAAAAATTAAAAAGCACGCCTTCCATGTCAAAAAGTGAACTATACGAAGATAGATAAAAATCTTTTCATTACAGTTGGGGTACCTGTAAAGAACTATTCAAAGGCTTATGTTACAACGCTTATAACAACACCATATACATTTATATCGGTTAAGCCGTTTAAAAGTTATGGTGGAATAAAGAAACTCACAAAAATACATACATCATCATCTGCCTAGCCTTTTCCCAACTACATTGGGGTCGGCTCCCAGTCGAGCCGGATTCAGCTGAATACCAGTATTTTACATGAAGCGGCTGCCTATCAGACCTCCACAACCCATTAACTGGGGAACACGGTACTTCTTGGCAAGACTGGTGTCAGATTTTCTGGCTTCTGACAATCCGTAACGAGTGCCAAGGATCTCCAATTGACAGCCGGGACCAACGGCTTAACGTGCTTTCCGAGGCTCGGAGAAGTCTCGTTATGTTAAGATGGTCCCCCCATCCACAGACCAACCTCGGCAAGCGTTGCTTAACCTAGAAGATCGACCCGTGCGGCGGTTATAATTTAGCCACGAGCTAAATTATAACATACATACCCTGAAAATACACACTTTTTTTGGACAGCCGTGTAAATAGGCACTCTACTGCCCTCACCCAGCTGCTGATAATCACCAGAAACATTGAATTGATCTCTATAATGCTGTTTTTTAGATGCCAGGCACCAGCAGCGTTGAGAGGAGCTCTTCTTACGGAGTTAGAAACTCATGAGCTGATTTGCAGTGGTATGTTCTCATTCAAATTACATTCTAGTATAATTTTAGGGAACTTCCAAGAGGAATCTTGTTTTGCACTGACTCTTGACAAACTAAAACTCGGCAATGCATCTGATTTTGGTTAATCATTATTAACGATTTAGTTTTAGTAGATAGAAAAACGAATAATCAGGTAATTAATAAATATTATTCCGCTAGAGCAGTGGTGGCCGAGTGATAACGGCCCCGACTTAGGAATTGTAAGTCGCGGGTACAAAAAGTAAATTATCTCATCACCACTGCTCTCAAAACGGTGAAGAAAAACATCATGAGGAAACCGGCATATCCTAGAACCAAAAATTCGAAGACATGTGACATTCACCAACCCGTACTGGGCCCGCGTGGTGGATTACAGCTCATTCCATCTCCTAGAGAGGAGGCCTGTGACCCAGCAGGGGGAACATTAAAAGGCTGATTATATTCCGCTGGAAAAAGCCCTCATCATGTAAAAGACCAGAGACTCCAACTTAGTGACAGGAGTCCACGGTCTTCTCTTTTCCATCCATCATTTTCACGACATCACGAAGATCTTCGCTCTTCCACTGTTTTGGCAAACAAACCCAATAATGGACCATCACGTTCTATGTATTTCTCCTCAGGACCAACCACAACAACGACAGTAGAATGTTCAGCGGAACCCCGCTGCCCCCCTCCCTGTCGCTGCACTCCCGAGGGCACAGTAGACTGCCGGGAGAAACTGCTGTCTGAACTGCCAGCCACCATACCGCATAGAGCTACCGAGATGTAAGTACTATGGAACTCCTCATCATTACAACCGAAAGACGTAGTATACTGGACATAGCTACTGAAATGTAAGTATTGTGGGACTCGTTATTCTACAGCCGAAAAACGTCTGCTATTGGACAAAGGCATCCCCCAAGAGCACAGTGGTCTGTCGGGAGAAACTGCTGTCTGAACTGCCAGCCGTCATACCGCATAGAGCTACCGAGATGTAAGTACTATGGAACTTCTTATCATTACAGCCAAAAGACGTCTGCTACTGGACATAGGTCTCTCTGAAGGGTACCGCCCTCTTTTCGAAGAAATTGTGGTCTGAAGTGCCAGCCGTCATACCGCATCGAGCTACCGAAATGTAAGTACTATGGAACTCCTTATCATTACAGCCAAAAGACGTCTACTACTGGACATAGGTCTCTCTGAAGGGTACCGCCCTCTTTCCGAAGAAATTGTGGTCTGCCAGCCGTCATTCCGCATCGAGCTATTGAGATGTAAGTATTGTAGGAACCACCATTATTACAGTCGAAAGACGTCTGCTACTGGACGTAAGGATCCCCAAGGGTACCGTGGTCTGTCTAGAGAAACTGCAGCCTGAACTGCCAGCCACCATACCGCATCGAGGTACCAAGATATAAGTATTATGGAACTTGTGTCACCTCATCGACCGGTCTTCGCATCCAGCGAATTTCTTCGGCCTTCAGCAAATTATCGGACCACGTAGTGAAGCCCACGACGACGGTGACTGGTGAAAGATTGTTTCACTTCTAATTACCCAATAATATGACACCGGTCTATCGACTGTTAAAGCGGTACAAATGGCAACTGGGAACGAACAGCTCAATGTGCTTTTCAAGGCATGTAAGAATCTCGGTATATTAAAGCACCCATTTAGATACTTACGAATGTTATCTGTCTCCTTCCAGCCGCCTAGAACAGAACGAGATAACAGAGGTTGGCGCCGGCGCATTTTCATCAGTGAAGAGAGTCGCGCGGATCGACCTGTCAAACAACAAGATCACGAAGTTGGCTGCGGATGCCTTCAGCGGATTGGTGCATCTCACTTCTTTGTAAGTAAATAAGTAGGGGTTGAAATACTTGAGTCATGACCTCATGGGGCTTGAGTGAGCGTCTCCTCAGCTTCTTTTTTGTCCTCTCCCGTTCCCATTATTTCGAGCCGGCTCTCCTCTCTACTCTGCTCTGATTCCTTCTAAATCGTTGGGTCTGGCAATTGTGCTAACCTTTAACCAGATCCCTGTCAATCTCAATTGAGGGCGCAACTCCTCAAAGACATTTTCTCCCCCACTGATAGACACATTGCATTAACAGCGGCTGCAATACATGATAAATATGAATTTTCATTCCACATCAACTCTGAGCGTTTGACCTACTCATACACTAGCATTTCTACGAGCAAAACAATATGCAGTACAGTGTCAAAACAAAAGACTGTAACAGCAGAATGTATGACGATATTATTCAAAGAAAGACTTTGTTTTGTGTCGCATAGGTTGTCTGTTTATGAAACAGATACGGAAATACGCGTTTTATAACATAACCAATCAATTAGCCTACCTTTTTCCCATCTATGTTGAATTCAACTTCCAGTCTCATGTGTAAATATGTATTACCGGTGTACTGTATCAACTTATTGTCAATAAACTTTTTATTTTTATTATTATTATTATAGTCTAACCGACCTGCATATTAACATCAAGCAATTATTGTCAATTTAACCTCCACAACCAAGTAACTAGGTGATACCATACCCTTTTGGCAAGACTGGAGTCAGATTTTCTGGCCTCTGATAATTCGTAACGACTACCAAAGATCTCCAAATGACAGTCTGGACTGACAACTGTCAAAGGTTGAAACTTAAGTTCCAGTAAATGACAATCTGGACCAACGGCTTTATGTTCTTTCCGAAGCAGGAAGAAGATTGAACTTATTACTATACTTATTCTTTGACCACGTACAATTCGTTCACGAGTCTGTGACTCCTGAACCATCAACTGAACATCCATTTACGAGAATTTTAGCTGGTTGTCTACCTAGGAAATGGAATCAATACTATCTACCTAAATAAAAATATATCTACCTAACTATTTGAGGGTCGGCTCCCAGTCAAACGGGATTCAGCTGAATACCAGTATTTTACATGGAGCCTACCAGACCTCCACAATCCATTAAATATGGAGCACGGTACTTCTAGGCAAGACTGGTGTCAGATTTACTGGCTTCTGATAATCCGTAACGACTGCCAAAGATCTCCAAATGACAGCCGGGACCAACGGCGTAACTTGTTTTCCTTTAATTTCAACCTAAGTTAAAGTATCTACTACCTATATCCACTCATTTTCTTGCTTACTTTTATTATTTCTATGTTCCATTCACGAATATTTCAGCAGGTTGTGTGCCTAAGTAATTAATTAATAACTCTTTTTTTTTTCAGAGTATTATATGGAAACAAAATAAAGGACTTGCCATCAGGAATATTTCATGGATTATCTTCTCTACAGCTTTTGTGAGTATTTATTGACCAGTTACCAAACTTAGATTTGTTTTTTGGGATCATTTCATTACCAATAAGGTATTTGACTAAAAAAAATCTCAAGACCCAAGGGCTGGCTTTTACTTCGGACAGAGGATAAGCATTGCCACACAACGTGGCAATGACGCCAGTCTTTTGGGCTTACTCCCAGTCGATAGCGATGCGGACGATATTTTTGATGCCATATTGTAGTTAGGAGTATTTTAGTTTATTTTATTTTTTCAAGTGTAATTAGATTAGTATTGAAATACAAAATTACAATTATTAAATAAATATCCAATAAGTGGTAAATATTACAATTACAAATTGAATGGTAATTTGAGTAACTTTATTTTGATGTTACAGATTGCTAAATTCAAACGAAATCACCTGCGTGAGAAAAGATACATTCCGTGATCTGCAGAACTTGAAATTATTGTAAGTATTTCTTTGGTCCTGATTTGAATATTCTAGTAATGGAGAAGGGATCAATATTACTCAGTTCGTAACAATAAAAATAGACCACTAAATATCAAGAAATGACACTTGTAGCATGGCGTTACTAACTTCTCAAACGTGACAAACTTTAGTAGACTTGTGACCGCGAAAAGCGAATACTTTTCCGAGAGACGCTTCTATCTTACACACTTAAATTAAACAACAGTAATAACAACTTTAAACTCACTAATTATAAAACACCACTCATAATCTCTTTCAATCAATACTTCAATTCACTCAATTCGCAGTTGAAGATCGCTCTCGAAGTTATCGCTTGTATCGCTAATCTGATACTAACTCGATCGGTTCGATCGTCGGATCGACCACTCGCAGTTCGGCACACTAAGGCTGGTTATTGCTTAACCGGGCAATAACTAACTCGGTCGGTGTATATGCAGGCCTTATATGTATAGGGCGTCAGTTAATTCCAGAACCTTCCATTGTAGAAAGATCTAGTAAGTTTGCGTACATATCGGACTACGTTTCGAGAATTCTAGAATGTTCTCGCACAGAACAGTTACGAAGGGTCTTAATTCAACTAGTTCTGTTACTCGATACTAGATGGCGCTAGTGGTAACGAATGCCGCTGTATCCCTTGCGTTAATTGGTGCGCAACAATAAAATGCTTTCTATTTCCAGGTCCTTGTATGACAACAACATCAGATCCTTGCCCAATGGGACCTTCGATGCTTTAACTGGAATACAAACACTGTAAGTATTCAATCAATCAATTTATTTGTCAAACATAGGTGTTAACATGGTGTTTTCTTAAATAGTGGGTGCGCTATGTTTTGTCATAATTATGACATGCAAATTTTACATTTAATACAGTAACAAACTTATTATAAAAGAGAAGTGTCAGATACATCAAAGTCAAATTAATAATTACAGTACTTATTATTTAAAATTATATCATTATAATAATTGGTCGTTCAAGTATTCGTCTACGGTAGAATAACATTTGTCAATTAATAATTTATTCTATATATTATTAATTCTATATACTATTTATTCATTAAAGGAGTAGTGGTGGCCGAGTGGTAACGGCCTCAACTTCGAAGGACTGTAGGTCGCCGGTTTAAATCCAGCCAGGCGCATTGCTTTGTGTAATTTAATCCATATCACCACTGCTCTTAAAACGGTGAAGGAAAACATCGTGAGGAAACCGGCATGTCCTAGAACCAAAAATTCGAAGACATGTGACATTCACCAACCCGCACTGGGCCCGCGTGCTGGATTACGGCCCATTCCCTCTCCTAGAGAGGAGGCCTGTGTCCCAGCAGTGGGGACGTTAAAAGGCTGATTGAAAGGACAATCACTCGCTCCGTGGGTACAGTAGAAGTTGTTCATAACGATGAGTACAATGACCTCTTTTCAGGTATTGCGTTAATAGGGTAGTTGACTAAAAAAATCTAATTAGTCCGTCAGATAGATTTCCACAAAATATTGGACACGTATTTTTTCTTTTTTCACGTAAACAAAAAATGAAGTCGATACAGAGCGTTGAAAACTCGTGTGACGTCACTACTCGCTACAATTTTTAGCGAGCCGTAACGTCACAAGCCCCCACTCCTGATCTTTGATGCTTTGTATCTTCGTCAGTTTTTATAGATTTGATAAAGGAAAAAATACGTGTCCAATATTTTTCTATAATCTAACTGACGGACTAAACATAATCATATATTTTTTACTCAGGAAACACCCCTATTATGTTACACATCGTGTAGACCTTATGACTGACTGTATACAAATATAAACCTTACTCCTCAGACATTTAGGCCGCAATCCCTTCGCCTGCGACTGTTCTCTTCGCTGGTTGGCGGCCTATCTTCGCAAGAATCCCATAGAGACATCTGGTGCCAAGTGTGATTCCCCGAAGCGGATGAGTCGGAAGAGGATTGATGCTCTGAGGGAGGAAAACTTTAAGTGTAAACGTGAGTAACACACGTCGTTGCGTTAGTGTATCCGTGGCATCATAGGACGTATCGAAACACCAGCTCTGTGTTATTATTTTTTAAATATCGAACGTATCAGAATACCAGCGCTGTTTTTTTTTTTTAAGTATCTAGGCATATGCTGAGATATGGACCTTTTTGGGCTCGAACTGACAAAATGTACGCTGTTTATAGCTTTTGTTAATATCTTTCGGGGAATGCTTCAACGGCTGAAAAAATAATCAGCTGTAGCAGTTTTTTATCGTAAATCGAGACTAAATGAATAGTGGATATTTTTTTTCGCGATTTCCCGACAACGCTGGGCGCTGTATGTTAAAAATGTTACACTAAAAAACAACACGCAAATTAAAATGCCACTTTTCAAACTCAAACTTACCAATTTCAGCTGGAGAAGAATCCGCAAACGCATGCGGCTCCGCAGCCGCGTGCCCGGCCGCGTGCGCCTGCGAGTACGGAGCCAGAGCCGTTAGCGTGGCCTGCACCAGGGCCGCTCTCACTGAGGTGCCGAGAGACTTGCCTGTTAACACTGATGCGCTGTAAGTAAAAAAACATACATACATGAAAACAAACAAACAAGGAAAACATCGTGAGGAAACCGGCATGTCCTAGAACCAAAAATTCGATTATATTTGTGATATTCACCAACCCGCAATGGGCCCGCGTGCTGGATTACGGCCCATTCCCTCTCCTAGTAATTCTAAAAAAAATATGTCGCGTTGGGGGATCGCTCCAAATTATTTATTACTAGCAGCGCCCCGCGGTTTCACCCGCGTAGATCCCCTTCCCGTGGGAATACGGGGATAAAATATAGCTTAAGTTACTCAGGGTGAATGTAGCTTTTTAATGGTTGAGGTTTTGAGTTTATTCAGTACATCAACAAATCTTTCTTCTTTATAATATTAGTATAGATCTAAGATATTTTTTTCATAAGTATCACATGCCTACCTATTTATATATTATTACCAACGCGCGTATTATACATACGCGCGTTGGGGACCGCTCGCGTTGGGCTTGAACTTTCATACAAAAATAACTTAATTGAAATCGCTTCATCCGTTCGCGAGCTACGGAGCCACAGACAGACAGACACGTCAAACTTATAACAACCCTCTTTTTGCGGCGGGGGTTAAATAATATGGGATAAGCGCTCACTATCGCTTTATGGAGAAGAACGTGCATGAAACTCCACGGACACTCTTTTAAATTATGTTATATATCACATAACCTTGGCTAAATTATCCTTGTTGCTATATATGTGAGGATAATGCAAAAAAAAAGAAACTATAAAACAATTCACAATATAAAGATTAAAACAAGTCAGTGGCAGTTTCAACCGACGGCGCCTGTTCACGAACATGACGCGTGTATCGGCACCATTCAGCTCAACCATTTGAAGGAAACCGAATGATCCAACACTTATGTTATTACAGGTTGATGTCAGACAACAGTTTGGGGCAGATAAAGTCAGATGGATTATTCGGACGCCTCCCAGACCTCACTAAACTGGACCTACGGAATAATGGTAAGTTATTCAGAAATAAATAGCTAAATTACAACAGCTGCACGGATCGATCTTCTAGGTTAAGCAACGCTTGCCGAAGTTGGTCTGTGGATTGGTGACCATCTTAACATATCGACATTCCTCCGTGCCTCGGAAAGCACGTTAAGCCACTGGTCCCTACTGTCATTTGAAGATCTTTGGCAGTCGTTACGAATTGTCAGAAGCCAAAAAATCTGACACCAGTCTTGCTAAGAAGTACCGTGTTACCCGGTTTTTTTTTTATTGTCAGATTGATATGCTCTTGACTCTAGTCTAGGTCACAGATGAATGAGCTTACCCAGAAGAAGCCTGTTCACTCTAACTTTGAAGAGATCAGGGTTGAATGCGTTCGGAAACACAGACGCAGCCGGAGAGTTCCACTCCTTTGCTGTGCGCATTATAAAAGACGATTCTCTCCATGCTCAACTGAATCTGGTTTGACTGGAAGCCAACCCTAATATTATCCTAAGATTCAGAAATAAGATAAAACTGCCATAAAACATAATATGTCGTCCATAATGTCCTCACCTTGATATTGTTCGTTGAATCGTTGAGCTCCTTAAAATTCTAAGTTGAGCTACACGATCGGACAAATGCTTGCACTATCTGTGCAGGAACACCCGAATCTGAGTGATGCTCATCCAAAAAGACCACCTCGGACATTAACCTACATGGTTCTAACCGCTATCATTATGAGCATACATTTCTGCACCCACACACAAGAAAAACGCTGGTGGAACCAGGCTGCAGGCATTCCAAGGAGACTATGCCATCTCTGAATAGGAAACTAACCAAGCGCCTTTTGCGATTGGATAGGGGAAGCTTTCGAATGATAGGGGGGACCATCACCGGGCACTGCTCACTGAACAACCATTTCCACACCATAGGTATAACAGACAGTCCTCTACTCAGAGCATGCATGGAGGAGGAGGAAACGGTATCGCACGTGCTCCTTGAGTGCACAGGTGTAGCCGAAATACGGAGACAAACAATAGGGACACCGAGTTCGCTTACTGCTGAGTGGACTGATCTACTTCTGGAGGCAGGTTGGCTGGTTGGAGTGACGGCCGCCATGGCTCACGCACAGAGATCTAGCATCAGCAATGCTATGCTGTAAAAACTCACACCAGTTCTCACTTCTGATTCTGCGGTGAAAACTGTATTTGGTATTCTGTAACTTGATGAAAACTACACTAGCGCCACTAAGTGAGAACATAGGTGAAGCGAGCTTAACTTGACAGTCAGAATATCAAATACTTCTCACTTCAGGTGAGTTACGAAGTGTAATCGAAAATGAGATATGAATCGAATTCGCACGTGAGTTCTTACAGAATAGCACTGCTGGACTAAGTGCGGAAACCAAGCCCCAGAATTGAATTGAATACATTTTTGCCAATACAACGTTCTACATTTCGCGCCTTTTGGGTCTTACATATCTATAACCAACCAGAATTTAGATGAATCCTGTATTCTTCTTTTCAGGTATAACTCTGATAGAAGACAATGCATTCGACGGCGCTGCCAACATTCAGGAGTTACTGCTGGACGGTAACCTGATACAAACTGTCACTGACAAGATGTTCTTCGGCCTCCACAGTTTGGGCATACTGTAAGTTTGTATTCATAGTTTTATAATAGGGTAGTTAACTAAAAAATCTGTTTATTTCATCAGATAGATTTCCAAAAAATATTGGAGACGTATTTTTTCTTTTTTCACATAAACAAAAAATGAAGACGATACAGTGCGTTGAAAACTCGTGTGACGTCACTACTCGCTACAATTTTTACCGGGCCGTGACGTCACACGCTCCCACTCCTAATCTTTGATGCTTTTTATCTTCGCCAGTTTTTATAGATTTGATAAAGGAAAAAATACGTGTCAAATATTTTTCTATAATCTAACTGACGGACTAAACAGTCATATATTTTTTACTCGGGCAATATCCCTATTATTCATAGTTATATAAATCTTCTTGGTGGAAGCAAGCACAAGTCTTGGGTTAATTTTCTTGATCGGGCAAATTGATACTGGAATATTTGGGTATTTATTTTTAAGGGTGGGAAATCATCAAATGACGTGTTCTGGTCGGATCGTAAGTGCAAGAATATTTCTAACTAAAATACAACCGTTGTTGCGGCGGCTGGGGCTTGTTGTTTCCCTCTCCTTCACGCGGTTTGTCACCTCCTTCGCTAGCATTGCTGCTTCGCACAAGGAGGTGACTGCCTCCCATGCCCTCTCGCTCGGACTATGTATTGATACAGGGCCGGAAGCAAGAGGTCGTCGCCACGAGGACACGTTATTTTTACGTTAATATTCTTATATTTTTACAGATTCACAATTTAATATTTTTATTTTTTTACCATAATGTTTGTAAAATATTCTATATATTTTTAATTTATAACAATTTGACATGAATACTTACTTTATAAAGTGTTATAATTTTTACTGTGTTCTAATTTACTATTGTGAATATGAGGACTATTCTATATGGGTTATTATTTTCTATTTTCTCCAAATTTTTTTTTGCCATGTCTGGCAGAGTATTTTTGTCGTCTACCCAAATGTCCTTTCAATGGCATTGTTACTCGAGTCGTTGAGCTCCTTATTAGTTCTAAGTTGAGCTACTCGACTACTGACCAAGGCACTGTCTGGACAGGTCCACTCAAATCTTTGAGGAAAGTACCACAACATTTCACTACAAAACATCAACCTACTTTTTTGGTCATTTAAAGGTAGATGACGCCGGTATTTCCTAGCCGACTACCCTGAGAAGAAACAGAAGTCAAAGTTTCTTTTATAGTCCATACAATCCGTACTGGTCAAGTCATATGAGAACCATGTAGGTTGATGTCTGCGGTGGCCTTTAGAGGAAAGTAGCACACAGATTTGAGTGGACCTGTCCAGACAGTGCAAGCATTTGTCAGTTACCGTGTAGCTCAAACTTAGCCTGGCTTACGGTCTCTGTACCTTTTAGGGATGATTAAAATAACAACTACCTATGTACACTTCTGCTTGTCTCTTGCAATACCAAGTTTCTTCTCGTTTCAGGTCGCTAACAGACAATAAGATCAGATGCATCACTCCGGGGGCCTTTGACCACCTCACCATGCTCTCCACGTTGTAAGTATAAGATTTATTTCGTCGTTTTTAATAGTATTTTAACCACAGCTGGTTTTAGGCCTACCCGAATCATTGTCACAAGGACACGGGCAAAATTAAAGTAAACGGCCGATTACATCGTTTTCTCGCGAGAGGAGCACTGGTCGATCTCCAAGGTTAAGCAACGCTTGCCGAGGTTGGTCTGTGGATGGGTGACCATCTTAAATTGGTTGAATTATAACAACTGCACTGGTCAATCTTCAAGATTAAGCAACGCTTGCTAAGGTCGATCTGTGGATGGGTGACCATCTTAAGATTCCTCCATTCCTCTGAAAACACGCTAAGCCGTCGTCGTCGGCAGATGATGGCATCGTTATATCTCAGAAAAAGAAGGAATCTCGTATTATTTTGAAATTATTTGCACAGATAAATTCAAATCGGATTTTAAATGTTCACAATACATCAGGAATGCGTTAAAATAAATCGACTTTTCAGACCGAGAAAATAAAAAAGAACCGACCGACCGAGTATATAAGCTGTGATGTTCAAACCAATTTTCGTTGGTAGTATCTGTGAAGTTCTATTTGCTAAAATGTTTTTAGAAAATTTCATAGTTTAAAAGTTAGAGGGGGGGAAACTATTGCCTTAAACAAAAAACTTTCATTTTCAAAGTCAAAGTCAAAGTCAATTCATTTATTTCAACTAGACCATTAACGGCACTTTTGAACGTCAAAACATTTGAAAATAAAAATATAGTGACTCTAGTTGTCCATTCGCAAAAAGTAGATTCTTATGGAGAAGAACGGACAAGAAACTCCATAGTTACTCTTTTCAAATATGTATAAGTTTTACAATATTTTGTATACATTAGCCAATTGGTTATATGTGAGGACGATGCACCCGAATAAAACTAAGTACTATACTATTAACAGGTACACCAAAGAAACAACAGCAGAGGTAAAATTAATAAATTTGCTAGTCAGGGACATAGTACTCACATATTTACAATTTTTTTAAATCCTTAAGCTTGTTTTATACAATTACCAACAATGAATCAGTGTGTGTTAAATTAACTATAAAAGATCAGTAACTACACCTGTATACATAGCAGATAGATCACACATACAGGCCGACAAATTTGGCTTTGTCTACTACACCCAATATTGTCCTATGGAGCAGGACCAGCATGTTTCCAAGCATTCTTATCTTGAATATAATCATCTAGCTTGTAGTATGCTTGTTTACAAAGCGTGCTTTTAACATAGGTTTTAAATTTCTTTTCATTTAATTCTAATATGTCACAAGGTATTTTGTTGTAACATTTAACACTGTACCCCATGAAAGATGTACGTACTTTAGCTAATCTATATAATGGTTGATCTAATTTATTTCTATTTCTAGTATTAAAATTATGTCTATCACTAATTTTGCTAAACATATGTCGATTTTTCCTCACATACATAATATTTTCATATATGAATTGACAAGGGACTGTCATAATATTAATCTTTTTAAAAAGTTCCCTAAGAGAATCGCGGCGACCAAGCTTATAAATGGCTCTGATAGCACGCTTTTGCAAAATAAATATGGATTCCATATCAGCAGCCCGACCCCACAGCAGAATACCGTACGACATAATGCTATGAAAATAACTAAAATAGACCAAACGCGCGGTTTCTACATCTGTTAACTGTCTTATCATTCTAATAGCATAAGCGGCTGAGCTAAGCCGCCCCGCAAGAGATATTATGTGAGGTCCCCATTGCAATTTCTCGTCTAAAGTGATTCCTAGGAAAACCGTCTGATCAACATATTCCAGTTTTTGTCCATTCAATACAATGTCACATTCGTTGCTTCTAACATTAGGTAAAGTAAATTTAATACATTTAGTCTTTTTTCCATTTAGTACCAAATTGTTTGCCGTAAACCAATGTTGGACCTGATGAATAGAATTATTCACGTCATCAAGATTTAGTGATCGTCGGTCTATCTTAAATATTAATGATGTGTCATCAGCAAATAACACCATCTTTGGTTGATTTGGAAGCAATTGGGGCAAATCGTTTATATAAACTAAGAAAAGGAATGGACCCAATATTGAACCTTGCGGAACGCCCATTGTCATTTTAGACCCTAGTGAGTTTACACCGTTTACTTGGACTTTAACCTGCCTGTCTTTCAAGTATGATCTAAGCAAATCAAGGGAAGTATTCCTAATCCCATAATGCTCGAGTTTCAACAAAAGCGTCTCATGGTTGACACAATCGAACGCCTTCGAGAGATCGCAAAAAATTCCAATAGCATCTTGTGAATCTTCCCAGGCATTAAAGATGTTCTTTATTAGGGTGACACCGGCGTCAGTTGTACAGCGCCCCTTGGTGAAACCGTACTGTTGGTCATGGAAGATGGAATTTTTATTAAAGTGTTGTAGCATCTGATTAAGCATTAACTTTTCAAATACCTTACTAAGAACGGGCAGGATTGCCACTGGCCTGTAATTATTGGGTTCCTGACTGTCACCCGATTTAAAAAGTGGAACGACTTTACTGTGTTTCATGAGATCAGGAAACACTCCCTGGTCTACACTAGAGTTAAATATGAGAGCTAAGTAAGGGGCAATAGTTTCAATAATAGATCTACAGACTTTTACAGACATTCCCCAAAGATCTTCTGTTGATTTAATTTTAAGTTCTTTAAAAGCTTTTATAATAGCCAGGGGGTCTGTATGTTGAAACTTGAATTCTGATGGGCACACCTTGACATTCTTTCTAAGTAAGGCAGCAGAGAGTGCGGGTGACGAGTTAAGAGCGTCTGTAGTTTTACGAGGAATATCAGCAAAGAAGTTTTCAAATTCCTGAGATACCTCTGCATTTGAGTTTATGGGGTATTTTGAATGAGATAACCAATGATACCCCACACGAATATGTTTGTTGGAATTTATTTTTTCCTCCCTCAGTTACATGTATGGAGTGCTACCCCTAAAATTATTTTTTCCATAATATTACAGTTAACAAGTTGCACCTACCTACCTTCATTTGTAGTCTCCGAGTAAAACGGCTGTGACATACGGATTGACAGACAGACAGACACGACGAATCCATAAGGGTTCCGTTATTTGCCATTTGGCTACGGAACCCTACTATTGTGAAACTTACATCAAATCACCAGTCGTTATGGCGAAACTTGAGGATGGCAGTGGGCATCAACAGTATTAACAGCTCCTGACGTTTCCTCTCCTCATTTCCCAGGAACCTAGAATCCAACCCGCTGGACTGCACGTGCCACATCTCCTGGCTGCCGAACTGGCTCCGCAGCCGCCGCTTGTCTCCCTCAGCCACCTGCAGGACGCCGCCCGCGCTGAGAGACGCCAACCTGCATCATTTGGAAGTGTCCGACTTTAAGTGTACAAGTGAGTTACTTCTTAAATCCCATGATAAATAATAAATGATTTTTCAGAATCAGAATCAACGTTTATTTGTGAAACAGGTTTTTTACATTTAAAAGATCTTAGATTAGGTATTATAAGTGCGCTATGTTTTGCCGTGAAGGCGTGCAAATATTGAAAAGAAAAGAACAATTTATATTTTTATTTTTTTTATTTTGTAAGTAGGTTGTAAAAACACTTTTACACGTCAATCCTTTTTGGCCGTTATAAACTAGACGAGGCCGGTGTTTCCTAGCTGACTACCCTGAGAAGAAACACCGAAACAAACTCAGAGGTCAAGGTCTCTTTTGAAGTCCATACAATTGTACTGGTCAAATCATATGAGAACCATGTAGGTTGGTGTCTGAAGTGGTCTTTAGAGGAAAGCGCCACATAGATTTGAGTGGACCTGTCCAGACAGTGCAAGCATTTGTCAGTTACCGTCATGAAATTATTTTTACTTTTATATTCTAATTAGTATTTGTAGCCTCAACATACACTTCAAGTTTACTTAATTCTCCTACTTTTTGGATTGATAGATGGGAAATCATCTAATAAATTCTCCCGCTCTGGGCGGAGCGAAGGGAGTGTCAGACTCTTACTGACGCGTTCCAGGATAGCGGTGACTCTTTCGAACAGATTCCGCAACTTATCCTCCTACTTAGAATATGTTCGGTTTAGTGTCTAAATTACCGCTACAAAGTTTAAAATTATGTTTGCGAGCGGATTTTTTCAAAGGAAATTTTCCATTTTATGGCACGAGTAAAGCTCGTGGCTAAATTATAACAGCCGCACGGGTCGATCTTCAAGGTTAAGCAACGCTTGCCGAGGTTGATCTGTGGATGGGTGACCATCTTAACATACCGAGGCTTCTCCATGTCTCGGAAAGGACGTTAAGGACTGATTGATATTGAGAGCGTTCCAGAGCGTTGAAATAGCTAATACTAGAGCCGATTTGCAACGATTTGGACCAAAAACAATATTAGGCTATATACGAGTTAGCAAAAGTTTAACTGCGTACACTGCGAACGCTGGCGAATGTCACGTGATCAATCTCTTTTATTTTAGTACTAGCAGCGCCCCGCGGTTTCACCCGCGTAGTTCCCGTTCCCGTGGGAATACGTGGATAAAATATAGCCTATGTTACTCAGAGTGAATGTAGCTTTCTAATGATTAAAGAATTTTTGAAATCGGTCCAGTAGTATTTGAGTTTATTCGTTACATACAAAAATACAAATCTTTCCTCTTTATAATATTGGTATAGATTCCGACAGTCACATTCGCTGACAGAATGACACTTTGATATAGAGCCTCAAATCAAATTCAATTTTTTTTTTAAAAACTGCTTCTTTTCCAGCTGAAGACAAAGGCTGCCTGTCATCAGACTACTGTCCCGCGCAGTGCGCATGTGCGGGCACGGTCGTGCGCTGCTCCCGCGCACAGCTCACCACCGTGCCGCTCAACATACCCAAGCAGACTACTGAGCTGTAAGTAACACATATATATTCCAGCTGAAGACAAAAGTTGCCCGTCGTGGAATACTGTCCCACTCAGTGGTAAACGCGTGTAAAAATCAAAAGAAAAAAAACAAAAGTAATTTAAAATTTGAAAATGAAAATAATATACCTGCACCTTGCATGTGCATAATATAGCGGGCGGGAGGGAGGTGCATACCTGCAACCCGCTAATATTCGCGGAAATTAAAACTAGATATATTTTTCATTTTCAAATTTAAAATGGATTTCCGCAAGTAACGCCTGACTCAATCAATTTTAAAAGTAATTTATTCAAAGTAGGCTGAGAGACAGCACTTTTTGAACGTCAAATTTTACATAAAGACAGTCCCCCAAAACGGCCACCCGTCACCACTTCCTAGTGTTTTAGCTGGGAAGAAGAAGTGGCGCAACAAACTGCCCAGCAACACATCTGTCTGTTGCGTTTTAAGAACTTGAATTTATACAATACATAACAAAAAATTATCCAACATGGAAATCATAAATCAATTCGCCTATAAAACATTGTAAAGAGTGCGGACACCGAGATATTACTAAAGCATAGTACTTTTCTCTTTTAACTGTATTCCAGCATGTCGGCAATACGCCATCTCCTCAATGTTCTGGTTCTAGGGCACACCGATTTCCTAAAGATGTTGTTCTCCACCATTTAAACAGGGAACGTGCACAGCGTAGACTATGCCATCTAGTGTTGCAAATCTGAAACTTTTACGTTATTTAAATATTTTACCTGTGCTGCCACCTATACTTCCTGCACCCTCCGTTTAGGGGAGCGTGCACGAAGTAGACTGTGCCATCTAGCGTTGTAAATTTGAAACTTCTATGTAAAATTTAATTGACATTGACGCGCCTGTGATGCCACCTATAGTTTCTGCACGTTTCCTATAGTTACTCTGGACCAGCAATACTCAACCTGCGGCCCACGGGCCGCATTTGGCCCGCCGGGCGTTTATGAGTGGCCCGCATGCAGTTAAGAGTAGTGGAGCGCCTGGAGCGTAGAAATCATACAAACCTCGGATTAAGCACAAAACTTTTTTTGGTAAACTTTGCAAGTTATAGTATAAAAAAGAAAATGCCAACTCAACCAAAAAAACTCATTCACTCTAACCATTTTCCGAGGTCAAAACCCCTGGGCGCTCTACTAGAGATAATTGTAAACTATTTTCAATTTCGCGCCCATTCGCATCGGCGAAATAGTGCACGCGCCGAGTAAAACAATATTAACTAGATAGCCGCGGTTTGCCAGAAAGAGACGGCAATATATATTTTTCACCCCTAAATTATTTTTGCTTGCGACACCATGACTAAAACGTATTTATGGTCCGTATAAAAAAAAAGGTTGAGTACCACTGCTTTGGACCGATGACTTATATTTATAGTGGAAGTTTTATATCATTGCTCTGAACCTACTTTGAACCTTCCTGATCTCTTGTTCCAGCTACTTGGAATCGAACGAGATAACGTCAGTATTACCGGAGCATATCCGTCATCTGACGCAGCTGACACGGCTGGACCTGTCCAACAACATGATCAGCGTTATCACCAACAATACCTTCGAGGGTCTCACCAAACTGTCCACGTTGATCGTTAGCTATAATAAGCTGAGATGTGTTCAGGTATGTGTGTCTATGACCTTAAGTACTAGACTTAGATATCATCAAATGACTTCTCCCGCTCTGAGCGGAGTGGAAGGGAGTGTCAGACTCTTACCGACTTAAACCCACCCGTGTTCCTTCAAGTGCCCTTTGCGTTCCAGGGCCGCGGTGACTCTTTCGAACAAATTCCGCAACCCTAGCAGGCACTGACCCTATGGAGCCGTCTTCTTTGCTGGCAGCTCGTATGGGCGTCGACTCGGGCCTGGTTGCTATCGGACGGTGAGCCACCCATAGCTCGCCATCCGCAGGCCCGCGCAGTAGGTGGCCGGGAATCGCCCTGCGTTTCCCGACACCCGGGGCGTCTTCTTCTGTTGCGGCGGCTGGAGCGTGAGGTTTCCGTCCTCCTTCGCTAGCATTACTGCTTCACAGAAGGAGGTGACCGTTTCCCATTCCTCCTCGCTCCAGACCATGGATTGAACCAGGGCCGGACTAGGTCGCCACCGAAACAATAAAATCTTTCCTCTTTATAATATTAGAATAGAAAAGTAACTGTGCTCTATAATTAATTATTGATGTTTTAATTTCAGCGTGATGCTCTCAAAGGCTTGACTCAGCTAAGAGTGCTTTCCCTCCACGGAAACAATATCTCGATGCTGGCTGATGGAGTCTTCAGGGACCTGGAATCTATATCGCACGTGTAAGTATCAATTAGTAAATTACTCAAACAAAATATATCCCTTCCCTTCATAATAATTTCAACCTTAATCATCGCTCAAATGTTTCGCTGATGGCGGCGTGTGTGTTGGATCATTCGGTTCCCTTCAAAATGGTTGAGCTAAATGGTGCCGATACACGCGTCATGTTCGTGAACGGGCGCCGTCGGACAACACTCGACCGTTCACACTCAACCGATGATACGTTAGTGCGTCGAGTGTGAACGCTCGAGTGTTTTTCTATACATTTGTCTGTTCTGGCGTTACGCGACCGATAATACGCGACGCATGTTCCGTCAGATATGAACCTTCCCTAATAATCAATATTTTTTTTTTTTTTGGACAACTCACACACGGCTATCTGATCCCAAGCTAAGCAGAGCTTTGTGTTATGGTAACCAGACAGCTGATATACATACTTATATAATTTATAAATACATATATATTATAGATAAATCACACCCAGACACAGAACAAACAATCATGCTCATCACACAAAGTTTGTCCTGGGTGGGAATCGAACCCACGACCTCCGGCTTAGCAGTCAGGGCCGCTAACCACTAGACCAACAGGCCCGTCAAATTCACGTCAAATCAATTGCTGATCGTCTGCTTGTTTAAATTCCAGTGCCCTGGGCTCCAACCCGCTCTACTGCGACTGCAACGCTCGCTGGCTCTCGGAATGGGTCAAGAGTGCTGGAGAGTACGTGGAACCTGGAATAGCAAGGTGCTCTGAACCAGCCTCAATGAGAGACAAGCTTATACTGAGCACACAGTCCAGTGCCTTCATTTGCAAAGGTAGGTACCTGCTAGGGACCTGATATTAGGGACTGCCAAACCCTTGCAGTTTTTAAAAGAAGAGTGAAAGAACACTATCTTTCCTTCCCATCTTAGTTGCGTATATGTATGTATTATTATTTACCTTTTAATATTATAAAAATTAACATTAAAATAGTTCAAGTGTTAGTTAGAATGTCTCATCATCTGCCTAGCCTTTTCCCAACTATATTGGGGTCAATTCAATTAAATTTATTCAGGAACAATTCACATTGTATTTGAAATCATTAAAATTACAAAGCTTACACAGTCATTTATAATACAATAAATCATAGAAAATAACAATCATAATAATTTGAAAAATGAAAATAATATATCTAGTTTAGTATATATAAGTATTATTATTTCGATTATTTAAAGTAAGTATAATTATTATAGATTGTATGTTATATTTAAACTGTATCGTTTTAATTTTTCCTACTCAATACTTTTACACACAATGTCTACATCTCTTTTTACTCAACTCTCCTATCGCAGGTATGCTGGAAGAGATTTCTATAGAAATAAGCATCACCTTTGTACCTATTTTTCTGTTTCTTTCTTCTTATCTTTTTATTAAATGTGTGTACATAAATTGTTAAATAAATAGGGTTGCGGAATTTGTTCGAAAAAGTCACCGCGGCCCTGGAACGCGGCGGGCACAAGAAGGATCACGGGTGGGTTTTAGTCAGTAAGAGTCTGACACTCCCTTCCGCTCCGCCCAGAGCGGGAGAAGTCATTTGATGATTTCCTATCCAGAAAAAAAAGGTCCATCATCTTCTTGTTTTTTCTGGATGGGAGATCATCAAGACTCCGCTTTTCATCCGTCTGTCACCAGGCTGTATATCATGAATAGTTAGTTGAAATTTTTACAGATGATGTATTTCTGTTGCCGCGATAACAACAAATACTAAAAAACAGAATAAAATAAATATTTAAGTGGGCTCCCATACAACAAACATGATTTTTATAGATAACTGGCTGCTGCCCGCAGCTTCGCCCGCGTGAATGTCGGAAATTATCCCAAGGGAACATAATCCCGGGATAAAAAGTATCCTATGTTACTTCTAATACCTCCAAGAATATGTGTTTAAAGTTACATGATGATCGGTTGAGAAGTTTTCGCGTGAAAGCGTAACAAACATCCACGCTTTCACATCTATACTAATATTATAAAGCTGAAGAGTTTGTTTGTTTGTTTGTTTGTTTGAACGCGCTAATCTCAGGAACTACTGGTCCGATTTAAAAAAAATCTTTCAGTGTTAGATAGCCCATTCATCGAGGAAGGCTATAGGCTATATATCATCACGCTAAGACCAATAGGAGCGGAGCAGTCATGAAAAATGTGACACAAACGAAGTTGCGTGGGTCAGCTAGTTTATAATATTAGTAAGGATGGTACGAAACTCTTCGTGCACGAATCCGCTGGTTTTTTCATTATTGTCAGGTTCAGGTTCGACCACAATCTCAGCTGATGGTAAGCGATGATGTGGTCGACGATGAAGCACGCTTGTCTAGAAATACCCGCGGCCTACCCAAATGTCCTTACTTTGTTCGTCAAATCATTGAGCTCCTTAAAGTTCTAAGTTTGAGCTACACGGTAACTGACAAATGCTTGCACTGTCTGGACAGGTCAACTCAAATCTGTGTGGTACTTTCCTCAAAAGGCTACCTCAGACATTAACCTACATGGTTCTCATATGATTTGACCAGTGCGGATTGTATGGACTTTAAAAGAGACTTTGACCTCTGAGTTTGTTTCGGTGTTTCTTCTCAGGGTAGTCAGCTAGGAAACACCGGCTTCATCTAGCTTAAAATGACAAGAAATATTGGACGTGTAAAAGTGTTATGTTTAACCTACTTACAAAATAAATATTTATTATTTATTTGTTTATTTATTTAAACTTTATGTACAATAGTGGTACATGGGCGGACTTAATGCAATAAGGCATTCTCTACCAGTCAAACTACCAAAAAAAAAAAAAAATATCATTTAACCTATTCACTCTTTAGGCATGTAAATCGCAGCGGCGGCTGCTACACCGGAGCCCACTAAGGGTGCCCGGGAGGAGGCCGAAATGGAATGCCAATAACGGCTCCATTACGCCTCCTCCAGGCGAACATCAACCACTGCGCCGCCGCTCAGGACCTGTTGGTCCAGAGCATGGCGCAGTGGTTGATCAATATCGCCGTGGTCGCTGAGCCGTACTACGTCCCGCCCAGGGATGACTGGGTGAAGGACCTGGACGGCTCAGTGGCCCTTATTTCGTCGGCCGCCGCCGGTACCCCGTCCCTTGAGTGCGTTAGGAGAGGACAGGGGTGCGTAGCAGCACGGTTCGGGGAGATTGTAGTAGTGGGAGTCTACTTCTCCCCGAACCGAACTCTCGCCGAATTCCACAACTCCCTTAGGGAGCTGCGTATCGTCGTCGTCGGGTATCGTCCCCTCCCCGTGATTGTTCTCGGGGACTTCAATGCCAAGAACTTGGCTTGGGGTTCCCGTTATACGAACGTGCGGGGTAGGATGGTGGAGGACTGGGCTCTGGAGACAGGCCTGGTCGTCCTAAATCGGGGTTCTGTCCCCACGTGTGTGCGGATGCGGGGTGACTCCGTGGTGGACATTTCGTTCGCCAGCCCCGCTCTGTCACCGCGTGTCGTCGACTGGCGCGTTGTGGAGGAGGTGGAGACCTATTCCGATCACCGGTATATCCGGTTCGACGTCTCCGCCCAGACCTCAAGCGCGCCGGTCCGACAGACCCCGAGTGGTCCGCGGTGGGCGCTGAAGCAGCTGGACCGGGAGCTTCTCCTGGAAGCCTCGATCGTGCAGGCCTGGGTGTCACCACCGGACAGGCCTGCTGACATCAACGACGAGGCGGAGCGGTTCCGGGAGACCATGTCGGAAATATGCGACGTGGCAATGCCCCGGGTCCGGCCAGGACGCGCCCGCCGTCAGGTGTACTGGTGGTCGCGCGAGCTGACGTCGCTTCGAGAAGCGTGCGTTGCTGCGCGTCACCCGTACACCAGACATCGCCGGCTCCGCATCCGCCCTCCGGATGCGCAGGCCAGGGAGGCGGAGCTGTACGAGGTGTACAGAGCGGCGAAGACCGCCCTCCAAGCGGGGATCTTGCGGGCCAGGGATCTGGCTCGCAAAGAGCTGCTGGAGTCTCTGGACGGGGACCCGTGGGGAAGACCCTACAAAATGGTGCGGAACAAACTCCGCACCTGGGCCCCCCCGTTGACGCAGAGTCTCCGGCCCCAGCTGGTGGAGGACGTGGTGAGCGCTCTGTTCCCTACGCGAGGGGACCATGCTCCCCCGCCTATGGCTCCGCTACCCGTGGTGCCCGATGCGGACCACACCGATGACGGCAACGACGACGACGATACTCCGGAGGTGACCGAGGTAGACCTGAGAGCGGCGGTTAACAGGCTGAAGGCCAAAAATACCGCCCCAGGACCCGATGGCTTACCTGGGAAAGCCTGGGTCCTGGCCTCGGAGGCTCTCGGGCCTCGACTACGTGGGCTCCTAAGCGCATGCTTGGAGAGGGGCCAGTTCCCACGTCGCTGGAAGACGGGGAAACTGGTCCTCATAGCGAAGCCAGGGCGCCCTGCGGACTCTCCGTCCGCATACCGGCCCATCGTGCTGCTCGACGAGGTGGGCAAGCTCTTTGAAAGAGTCATTGCAAACCGCCTCGTCAAGCACTTGGTGAGAGTTGGGCCGGATCTGGCGGAGAACCAGTTCGGTTTCCGCGCGGGGCGCTCGACGGTGGACGCCATCATGCGCGTGAGAGCCCTCACGACGGGGGAGGCGATTTCCCGGGGCGGGGTGGTGGTGGCGGTGTCTCTTGACATCGCCAACGCGTTCAACACCCTGCCTTGGAGTTGCATCGGGGAGGCACTCCGGTATCACCGAGTGCCAACCTACCTCTGTCGCGTGGTCGAGGACTACTTGACGGATAGAGCCGTCATCTACCCCGGTCACCGGGGAGAGTGGAATCGGCGAGAGATGTCGTGCGGTGTTCCACAGGGTTCGGTTCTGGGGCCGCTCCTGTGGGACATCGGTTACGACTGGGTGCTGCGCGGCGACCTCCCTTGCGGCGTCAGTGTTGTTTGCTACGCTGACGACACGCTGGTTCTGGCGCAGGGGGGGTCGCACCAGGCGGCGGTCGACCTGATGACACGCGGGGTTGCAGCAGTCGTTGGGAGGATCCGGCAACTGGGTCTCGAGGTGGCCCTACACAAGTCCGAGGCCATGTGTTTTCACGGCCCTCGGAACCGGCCACCATCGGGATCCCAGATAACGGTGGGAGGGGTTTGCATCGGCGTCGGGTCGACGATGAGCTACTTGGGTCTCGTCCTCGACAGCCGGTGGAACTTTGCGGAGCACTTCCGCCGTTTGGCTCCCAAACTGGGGCGGGCCGGGGCTGCGCTCAAGCGGCTCTTGCCCAACCTAGGGGGACCAAACGCCTCCTGCCGGAGGCTGTACGCGGGGATCGTGCGGTCCATGGCCCTTTACGGGGCCCCGGTGTGGGCGCTGTCGCTGAGGCGACTGCCAGCGCGCCACCTGGTCTCGGCCCAGAGGGTCATGGCCATCCGGTTGATCCGGGGATACCGCACGGTCTCAGGCGAGGCGGCGAACCTCCTTGCCGGATTGCTGCCGTGGGATCTAGAGGCGAGAGCCCTCGCGCACGTCTACGCGTTGCGCGTGGAGGCGCTACGCCGGGGCGAAACTCTGCTGCCGCGGCAGATTGCTGCGCAGCGGACGGAGCTCCGGCGGGATCTCACGGAGGTATGGAGACAGCGACTGCTGCAACCCAGCGCTGGGCACGCCGCCATTGCGGCGATAAGTCCCCTCTTTGAGGAGTGGTTAGAGAGACGCCACGGCGTCCTCACCTTCCGCCTGACACAGGTGCTCACCGGACACGGCTGTTTCGGGAGGTACCTGTGTCGGATCCAGCGGGAGGACATGTCCGGGTGTCATCACTGTGTGGATCGCCCGGAGGACACGGTGGAGCACACGGTGGAGGTCTGCCCTGCCTGGGCGGAGCACCGCCGTGTCCTCATCGAGGCGATCGGCGGCGGCGACCTCTCGCGTCCGGCCCTGGTTCAAGCCATGGTCGGGAGCGAGGAGGCATGGGAGGCGGCCGCCTCCTTCTGCGAAGCAGTAATGCTAGCGAAGGAGGAGGCGGAGCGCGTGCGAGAGAGGGAAGCCCCTCTGTCCAGCCGCCGCAACAGGAGAAGACGCCCCGGGCGTCGGGAAACGCAGGGCGATTCCCGGCCACCGTAGGCGCGGGCCTGCGGATGGCGAGCTATGGGTGGCTCGCCGTCCGATAGCAACCAGGCCCGAGTCGACGGCGCGTCGTGTTCCACGCGCGCCTCAAAGAGCCGTCAGCAAAGAAGACGGGGCCCCATAGGGTCAGTGCCTGCTAGGGTTGCGGAATTTGTTCGAAAGAGTCACCGCGGCCCTGGAACGCAAAGGGCACAAGCAGGAACACGGGTGGGTTTTAGTCAGTAAGAGTCTGACACTCCCTTCCGCTCCGCCCAGAGCGGGAGAAGTCATTTGATGATTTCCCATCCAAAAAAAAAAAAAAAAAAAAAAGGCATGTAAATCGCAAATCAAAGCCCATTCTGACCATTTTTGATTACTCTTACACGGAGTCTTTACTAACCTATCTTGTATAACACTCGCGCACACAGACACACACTCCCACACCCATCCACGCACACACACACCAACACACACACACCTACTCACACAAACACTTCAACATACAAATTTTACTTTTACTTTTATTTTGTTTTTTGTTATACCATACAGTGGAATGACACAGTCCACTCGAAATAAGTTTTTGTTGATCAGTGTAAATATCGACCGGAAACTACCTCTTAAAATACAGGTATATCCTAGCTTAAGAGGTAGAGTATGATTATTGTATAGAATTTGCAACATAAATATATTTTAAACCTAATATGAAACTGTATTCAAACTCTGTATGTTTTTGGATAAAATAAAGATTATTATTATTATTTTCCAGGCAAGCCCCCAGCAGAAGTGCTCTCCAAATGCGACAGCTGTTACAGCAACCCGTGTCGCAACGGCGGCTCGTGCCGCGCGAGAGGCGCTGGGGGGCACGAGTGTGTGTGCGCGCGCGGCTACCACGGCGACTCGTGCCAGCACCAGATCGACGCGTGCTACGGCAGTCCGTGCGCGCACGGGCTGTGTCGGGTGCTTGAAGAGGGGAGATTCCAGTGAGTATTTTTGTGGTACTGGGTTCTGGGTTTTTTTTTATCATGCGGTAGATTTGCTCTTGAGTCAAGCTCAGGCTCACTGGGCCCCAAGTCTGCTATTACAATAGTATCAGAATGGTCAGCAGCAGGTCCAAGTTGACGGCGCATTGTGTTCCACACGGGCCGCTAAGTAGGTACAGTGCCTGCCAGGGTAGTGGAATTGTTCGAAAGAGTTACCGCGGCCCTGGACCGTGAAGGGCATTTCGAGGAACGCGTATGGGTTTAAGAAAGTCAGAGTCTGACACTCCCGCCCACTTCGCGTATAGCCGCAGAAGTAATTTGATGATATCCCCGTGCGTCTCTGCGGGGTGCCAACTGGGCCCCAAGTCTGCTATTACAATAGTGTCAGAATGGTCTATCATTGATTTCATAATGGTTGATTTTGACAAGTTTGGTAATCTAATAAAATAAAAGCGCCACTATGACTTTCCAATGGTCAACCACTGACACTCCGTTGAAAGGAATGGCATAGAATAGTAATCTCGTACATAATGACTAATGAATGACAGACGTATGCGGTAATCTGCTAACATTTTGACAGTTCTCTTGATCAGTGACCTACCATTAGAACGTCGTGAAGTTATTGCTTTTAATAGCTCGGTTATCAAAAAGTATTACGAGACCATTGACCGACCAATGAACGACCATTATGAATTTAGCAGATTACGAACTTTTAGCAAAATGACAATGGGATCGTGTTGGAATGACAAATTTATAAAAATAGCAGACTTGGGGCCCTGGTGACAAGACAAAGTCTACGACGGAATGAGCTTACCCAGAAGAAGCCTGTTCACTCCAGCTTTTGAAGAGATTAGGGTTAAATTTGTTCAGAAACTCAGACGCATCTAGCGCTGCATTTTCGATGACACCAAAATAACAATGACACTTCTTATGCTGCCACCTATAGCTCTTGCACGATCCCTATTGAAAAACCAGCTCCGGCGTTATTCTGCTAACTACGCTTGATCGTCGTTGCATTTTTATGAGTCGTAACTACTAATTACGATCAGTAACATATTGAAACTCTGTCATGCTCACTCAAATGTCTCGCTGATGGTGGCGCGTGTGTCGGATCATTCGGTTCCCTTCAGAATGGTTGAGCTAAATGGTGCCGATACACGCGTCATGTTCGTGAACGGGCGCCGTCGGTTGAGACTGGTCACCTCTTAGCTGCCTCTGATTTGTTTTAATCTTTATCCTTTGAATTGTTTTTATAGTTTCCTTTTTTTTTCTTTGCATTGTCCTCACATATAGAAGCGACCAAGGATGTAACCAAGGTTATGTAATACAGAACATGATTTAAAAGAATGTCCGTGGAGTTTCTTGCGCGTTCTTCTCCGTAGAAGTCTACGCTTTGGAACGTGCAGATAGCTTCACCTCTTTCGACTTGACAATTCAAAAGTGCCTGTAAAGGGTTTAATTGAAATAAATGCTTTGAGTTTGAGTTTAACCTAACTTTATCATTCCAGCTGCTCCTGTCAGGCTGGCTTCACAGGTGCCCGCTGCGAGGTGAATATTGACGACTGCGTGGCCAACAAGTGCCAGAACAACGCGACCTGCATCGATCATCTGGAGGGATACTCCTGTAAATGCGCTCCTGGTTTTATGGGTAAGAACTTCAGTTACTATAGGGGACGTGCACGGCGTAAACTATGCCATCTAGTGTTGCAAATCTGAAACTTTCACGTTTTAAATATTAGACCTGTGCTGCCACCTATACTTCCTGCACCCTCCGTTTAGGGGAACGTGCACGAAGTAGACTGTGCCATCTAGCGTTGTGAGTATAAGTGAAATATACTTGACATTGACGTTTCTTTGCTGCCACCTATAGTTTCTGATCGAATGGTGAGAACAATCTCTACTTACGAGGATAAATTACATTATAGCACTGTAACGTGGTTTGGTGTTCCCAATAAATAAACTAATTTGTTTATCGTAATGTTAACTGAGTTATCTGTTTTCGTTCTCATATGACAAACACAATATGTATGGGATATTCTTTTTTCTTTGATACAAAGCAGATGCTTACACATCTGCTTTCAAATCTAGGTTTTGTTTCTTGGCTGTTCTAAATTTTGTACAAGTAACACGCAGTTAAACTCTACACTATTATTATAAAGAGGAAAGATTTGTGTTTTTGTGTGTGTGTTTGTAATGAATAAACTCAAAAAATTCTGTGCCGACATTCACCCTGAGTAACATAGGCTATATTTTATCCCCGTATTGCCACGGGAACGGGAACAATGCGGGTGAAACCGTGGGGCACTGCTAGTTCTTTTATAATTCAAGACTTATCCTACACTGTATTGTTGTACATTGTTCTTATCTGATATTGTAGTGAGCTAGATCAAAATTTCATAAGTATTTACTTCCAATATATAGGTACAGTAAAACGGGGTGGACAGAAACGCAAGGGTGAATAAAACGAAACTTTGATTGAAATTTTCACCTTATTTAAATATTGTTAGCAGAAATGAAGAACTCCAATTTTTTTATCAATTAACAAATTTTTAAATGGATGCTTTACGTAAGAAACCATTAATATGGTATTTTAGTGAAAATCCCACTAAAAGTTTCATTTTTATTCACCCTAAAAATGTATAAATGCAACATTTGTAAACCTTGCAATCCCATTTTAAAATTAAAACAACTACTATTATTATCATTTTTATTCACCACTGCATTTCTATCCACCACATTTTACGGTATCACAAAAAGCATCCCCACAGCTGTATAAATCCCCACTATCAAATTTCTATCCACCACATTTTACGGTATCACAAAAAGCATCCCCACAGCTGTATAAATCCCCACTATCAAATTTCTATCCACCACATTTTACGGTATCACAAAAAGCATCCCCACAGCTGTATAAATCCCCACTATCAAATTTCTATCCACCACATTTTACGGTATCACAAAAAGCATCCCCACAGCTGTATAAATCCCCACTATCAAATTTCTATCCACCACATTTTACGGTATCACAAAAAGCATCCCCACAGCTGTATAAATCCCCACTATCAAATTTCTATCCACCACATTTTACGGTATCACAAAAAGCATCCCCACAGCTGTATAAATCCCCACTATCAAATTTCTATCCACCACATTTTACGGTATCACAAAAAGCATCCCCACAGCTGTATAAATCCCCATTATCAAATTTCCAACCATTTCATCTTTCAAGGCGAATTCTGCGAGAAGAAAATCCCGTACTGCACCAAAGAGTTCAACCCCTGCGAGAACGGCGCCGTCTGCACCGACCACCACAGCCACTACACATGTGCCTGCCCTAAGGGCTACTCAGGACAGAACTGCACTATCAACGCAGATGACTGCATCAACCATATGTGCCAGGTAAATTATTGCCCCACACTAGGAATTTCCTGTATCGCGGGTAACAAACATATAAACTCATATACACAAACGGCCAGACCCGGAACAACTATCTGTAGGCCATATGTAAATATTTGTTCCGTGCGTGAATCGAACCCACGACACGCAGTGCAGCAGTCAATCGCTCAACCACTGCGCCAACCGTATCGTCAAATTGCAAATCTATAACTGACTAGCTGCTGCCCGCGACTTCGTCCCCGTGGAATCCCCGATTTTAAAACATTCTTTATCGCTGCTCCGCTCCTATTGGCTTAAGCGTGATGATATATAGCCTAAAGCCTTCCTCGATAAATGGTCTATTCTACCCAAAAAGTTCAATTCGAACCAGTAGTTCCTGAGATTAGCGCGTTCAAACAAACAAACAAACAAACTCTTCAGCTTTATAATATTAGTATAGATTACTTGTGGCTATTAATATGTAACTATATTGTTTAATTTATTTGTTAGCTTTATATAAAAGAAGATTTTAAATAAAGCTAAAAAATACATTAAACTTACACTAAACTGAAATATAGCATAAAAAAAAATCGTACTCAACGCTGTCAGCTGGTAATGTGCCCAAGAGACTGGCGGCATTGCTACGTTGAACGGCAATGCTTAGCCCCTGGCCAAAGTAAAAGCCAGCTCTTGGGCTTTGCCTGTTTTTGTGTCCCAAAATAATTTGACTATGCCATAACATGTTAAACCAGCAATATTAAACTCGTTTCCATCCTTATGTGTATATCTATGTTTCATACCACATGTGCTTATACAAATAAATGCATCTTTGTCTTTTTGTCGATCTAATTTGTATCTACTGGAAATGACATCTTCGGTCGATTTTGTAGTCATTTGTGCAAATCATTTATGTAAACTTAAAAGAGGAATGGACCCAATATTGAACCTTGAAGAACGCCTATTGTTATTTTAAATGCTAGGAAACCTAAGTGATTTTCCAAAATTTTAACCAATTTGTTTTTCATGCATGATATAAGTAAATCAACATCTATATTCCTTATCCCATTGTATTCTATTTTCAACAGAAGCGTATAAAGCTTTACGCAATCGAATGCCTTCGAGAGATCACGAAATATTCCAATGTAATCTCTGCATATTCCCAGGTGTTAGTATGTTGAATTAGGGAGATTCTGGTACCAGTTGCCCTAATTATTTATCAACTTAATTGAACAAACAAAAAAGGAAAACTGGATTCCTGCCCAACTAATTTATCTCACCTTATTTGTTACAGTGTACAATAAAGCATAATCATAATCAGCCTTTTTACGTTTCCACTGCTGGGACACAGGCCTCCTCTCTAGGAGAGGGAACAATAAAGAATACTAAATTTGAAAATGAAAACAATATATCTAGTTTTAATTTCCGCGAATATTAGTGGGTTGCAGGTATGCACCTCCCTCCCGCCCGCTATATTATGCACATGCAAGATTACTAGGCAAATGCAAGGATTTTAAGCACATGCAGGAAGGCAATGCAAAACCCAACACCATTACCGACACGTGTTTCGCCTCTCCACGAGGCATCCTCAGGGGACGTGTTGACTCGCTGACCGTTGAGTTGCGACTGAGAAATTAGTTTTTTTTTTTTTTTTTTTGAATGGACTACTCGCAGTTCAGCACATTAAGGCTGTTTACTGCTCAACCGGGCAATAACTGAGAAATTAGTACAAGGCACCCTCCTTTTATACACTGCCACCGTTGGTTATTTGTGTACAACTACCCACAAACATACGCAGTAAAGGGGAGGAAACCAAATTCGTCTGGTCATTCAACAGTGCAAAATTACACACACACACACAGTGCACGTCCCCTGAGGATGCCTCGTGGAGAGGCGAAACACGTGTCGGTAATGGTGTTGGGTTTTGCATTGCCTTCCTGCATGTGCTTAAAATCCTTGCATTTGCCTAGTAATCTTGCATGTGCATAATATAGCGGGCGGGAGGGAGGTGCATACCTGCAACCCACTAATATTCGCGGAAATTAAAACTAGATATATTGTTTTCATTTTCAAATTTAAAATGGATTTCCGCAAAGTAACGCCTGACTCAATCAATAAAGAATACTACATATTTATTCATATCTTGTTTTAATGTAAATAGTATGAACAAGTCGTTACCTGTCTCTGTCTTTTCCTCCGCTCAATTCCTCTAAACCACGCAACGTATTTTGATACAGTTTTCATTAATAGATAGAGCTATAAATGAGGAAGGTTTGTGTATATCATTTGTACCTGTGTAACGATAATATCTCTTCCGCAAAACAAATAGAGACCAGCAGCCCTATCATCATGTCTTAAATCCATCATGATTCCTGTGTCAGAGAGAGACGGAGTTATATCATACGAATAGCACTATCCCTTTCCCTCACACTGAATCATGATAGCATTGGCACTTCGTAGTACGGCCACAGACGTCACTCAAACTCTAAGTACTACAATTCGTATGAGCAGACCGTAGGTACGTTAGCATAGTAACCCGCACCTGCCCGCAGAACGGCGCCACGTGCGTGGACGGGCTGGACGAGTACCGCTGCGCGTGCGGCGCGGGCTACGCGGGCCGCTACTGCGAGGCGGCGCCGCACGCCGCGCTGGGCACGTCGCCGTGCGCGCACCACGACTGCGTGCACGGGGTGTGCTACCTGCCGCAGCCCAGGCCTTTGCAGGTGAGTCCGCTGGAAACTTACCTGAAACTAAAATAGTCATCATCTGCCTAGCCAAGCACGCCTAGGAAAGCACGTTAAGCCGTTGGTCCCGGCTGCAATTTGTAAATCTTTGGCAGTCGTTACGGATTGTCAGAAGCCAGAAAATTTGACACCAGTCTTGCCAAGAAGTACCGTGTTCCTCAGTTAATGGGTTGTGGAGGTCTGGTAGGCAGCTGCTCCATGTAAAATACTAGTATTCAGCTGAATCCGGTCTGACTGGGAGCGACCCCAATATAGTGGGGAAAAGGCTAGGCACATGATAATGAATATATATATAACCAACAATCTAATCGGCATCTAATTGTCAACCCGATTTGACTAACGGCCAAAACCAATAACCGATCTATCGCATACTGGAGATAGAAAAACAAATGAAACAACAGAAAAATTATATAGGTTTTCTGTTGTTTCATTTGTTTTTCTATCTCCAGTATGTGATAGATCGGTTATTGGTTTCGGCCGTAAGTGGACTTCAAAAAGCTTCTGCCAATTTCTAGGGATGAGCCCGGACTTGAATAGTCGCTGTCATCTTTTGTTTTCGCCACTCTAATATTTGTACTTGTATGCTAATTTGGATGTTTCTTATTTTAGGACGATATAATAATGGAGAGACCTCTTCTCGGTACAGCCAATGACTACCTTTGCAAGTGTGCGCCAGGATACTCAGGTATGCGTGACAAACTATACCGAACGCCAGATAAATGTGCAATAAAGGTCATTGCCCTTTCCTTGATATCTCTTCATAGGTACATGGACAACAAAAATGAATCGTTTTCCATTACTAGTAAATATAAAGGATCACGATGGATGTCGATTCAATATAGCATTAATTCATTATTTCTGTTTTAAGAATTAAGGTTGTCAATAAATGTGGGTGGGTCAATGACCGTTATTGCACATTTATCTGGCGTTCGGTATAGGCAAGCGAGCTCTGGAATTTGTTCAAAGTTTCAGATTCACGGTTCCGGAATTTGTTCGACAAACAAAGTCGATTCATTTATTTCAACTAGACCATTAAAAGGCATTTTTTAACGTCAAACCAGTTTGAAAATAAAAGTATTATAGGTACTCTAGTTGTCCATTCGCAAAAAGTAGATTCTTATGGAAAGAACGGACAAGAAATTCCACACAAGTTACTCTTTTCAAATATAAGTTTTACAATATTTTGTAAACATAAATGAACTGATTATATGTGAGGACGATGCACCCAAAATAACACTTAATACAATACTACTAAGAGGTACAAAGTAATACCAGCAGAGTTAAAATTAATAAATTTGTTAGTAAGGGACATAGTACTCACATATTTACAAATCTTGCAACCATTGATTTATATCATTAACAACAATGGATCAGTGTGTGTTAAATTAAATATAAAAGATCAGTTACTACACCTGTATACATAGTAAATAAATCAACAAAAGAAAGAGTCACTGCGGCCCTGGAACGCGGCGGGCACTAGAAGAATCACAGGTGGGTTTTAGTCAGTAAGAGTCTGACACTCCCTTCCGCTCCGCCCAGAGCGGGAGAAGCCATTTAATTATTTGTTTTCCACCAAAAAAAACGCAAGCATGCTCCTCGTTGTCAAACGCATGCTTATGAATAATAAAAAAGCCCTCAAGACTAACACAAAATAATTATTATTCTTGTGGATCTGTATCCGTAACTGTAGCACTGCTTTCTACAAATATGACTCTCTGATGGTGGCGTGGTGTTTCATTCATCATTTGGCTCTGTTAGCTGGGACGGGTCATCTCTCAGCTGCCACGGTTTATTTTAATTATTTGTACCTACTTTAAATTGGTCCTTTTCTCTGGATACCTGTACCATACACGTTTTTCTACATCGTTCTCACCTATAGGAATAATTTTAGGAAGAACAATGTATCCACAACTTTGTAACAATTTATTGATTTAAAAGGGTGTCCGTGGAGTTTCTTGCACGTTCTTCTTCATAGATCTCTTCGCTTTGGAGATAGCTTCAACCTTTTCGACTGACCGACCATGACAATTCAAAAGTTAATTTTATTTTTTTATTTAATTGAAATAAATGCTTTGCGTTTGAGTTTGACCCATCAAATCGAGATGACCACATTTTGTTCATCATTTCCCGCGTTAATCAAATTGAGATGTCCCACGTTATGGTCATTTTCCGCTCTAATCAAATCTAAATGACCCACATATTGGTTATCATTTTCCTCTTTAATCAAATCTAGATGGCTCACGTTTTGTTCATCATTTCCCGCGTTAATCAAATTGTGTTTACCTACGTTTTGATCATAATTTTCCGCTTTAATCAAATCTAGATGACACACTTTTTGGTCATTTATTTTCGCTGTTCCTAATCAAATCAAGATGACCCACTTTTTGGTCATCATTTTCCACTTTAATCAAATGGAGGAGATCCACGTTTTGGTCATCATTTTCCGCTTTAGATTCATAATTCTCCACGATTGACATACAATATGTGTTACCATTATTTTATTGTTTTTCAGGTCGTCTCTGCGAGTATCTGACTTCATTGACGTTCAGTCATAATGATTCTTTAGTAGAACTGGAACCTCTGAGAACAACCCCACAAGCCAACGTTACTTTGGGTGAGTTATCTCATTATCTTAAAGTGGCCTTTGTCTTTAGGAGGTCAATATTCAAGCTTAAGCAATACTTGCCGAGGATAAACCAAGGATTTGTTCGAAAGAGTCACCGCGGCCCTGGAACGTAAAGGGCAGTAGAAGGAACACGGGTGGGTTTTAGTCAGTAAGTCTGACACTCCCTTCCGCTCCGCCCAGAGCGTGGAGAAGTCATTTGATGATTTACCATCCAGGAAAAAAATGGATTGGTTACCATAGGAGCTCATGTCAAAATTATAACAGCCGTACTAGTCGATCTTTAAGGTTAAGCAACGCTTATCGAGGTTGGTCTGTGGATGGGTGACCATATCCTTAGTCTATTAGTTGAGTTACTCGATTACTAGACTACTTGACTTTAGTACAGCGGTGTACCATGAGGTGTTAAAACGTGAGTCTTCCGAGCGAGAAAGAGGGATAGAGTTATACACCCTATATAGCTCCCTCCCTTTTTCTCGCTCGGAAGACTCACGTTTTAAGACGTCATGGTACGCCCGCAGTTCTCAAATCTGTGATCAGCATGGTCCTCATATAACGAATTGTTATATCGATCGCCATGCCATCGATAACAATGGGTAATGAATGGATATTGATAATGGCTCGTAAAAATTGGTGTTAAAGAGACAAATGACGGCCATATTCCAACAAAAAAATTGTGAATACTGTTACAAGCTTCGAGTTCGTTACAATAAAATCAGCCGATTAAATAACCAAAAAAATTACACTTTAATTACACACCACTAATTACACTATAAACTCATTAACTATAAAACAATCGCGCTACTAATCACTTGAGTTCGCAGTTAAAGATCGCTCTCGAAGTTATCGCTTGTATCGCTAATCCAATACTGACTCCGTCGGTACATGTGCCAGCCTTATATAGGGCGCCGAATAATTCCAGAACCTTCCATTGTAGAAAGTTCCAGAAAATACGCGTACATATCGGTCGCGACTGAATAGGGTTCGAGAATTCTAGAACGTTCAAGCATCGAAAAGTCTCGAAGCTTCTTGACTTTACTAGTTCTGCTACTCGATACTAGATGGCGCTAATGTTACCGAATGCCACTATCTTCTTTGCTTAATTGTGGCGCTCAACAATACCTATGTATGTTTAAAATAATTTCCTTTCGTTTGTAGTGTTCAGTACGACACAACTGCATGGCGTGTTGATGTACTTTGGGGAAAATGAGCATCTTGCTGTGGAGCTGTTCAACGGACGGATCCGCATCAGTTATGATATTGGGAACCATCCCACTTCTACTATGTATAGGTAAGTACGTGTTCAAATTTTACGATTCAAGCGGTGCGTTTATTGAGTGGCTCAATCTTTGTCCATTTTTAAAGCAATGGTCAAAAATCACTACCTCTCTCTTTAATCGTTTTTATTTGGGTTCATTGCTTTTATTCCGTCATTGTTATTGTCTATATTTATCTATTATGTATTTATTGTATATATAATTAGTACACCTAAGACTACCTACAGTACTGTATTTCCTTTTGTCTTTAGAATCCATCCAAAGGTTGTCTTGAAAAGATCGCTTTTAGCGATAAAGCCGCCCATTGTGTCACCCTATGTAATGTTTTCTTCATCTATATTTTCTGTAACTTATATGGTGAACATAATAAAGAGTATCCTATTCTATGTTTTTATTTGACATAGATACTCGTACTTACAAAATTTGTAAAATAAAGAATTACAAAAAAAATCACTTGTATTAATGTGATTTGTTTCGTACTTTTTAAGAAGTTTTATGGCGGTTGCATTTTTCTTTGGAATCACACTTTATTCATTTTAATGAATATGTACTTTATAGTCGATAAATGCATGTTATCCTCTTCATAACAAATCCACAGATTATTAGGTTTTTTTTAGAACAAAGGATATGTTAGATCAGTTAATATCAGTTTTTAGCATCGATATTGTTACACCAGGGAACCTCGCCCCTAGTGTTACTTATTATTGTACGATGTATAATATAATAAGCAGAATCAGCCTTTTAATGTTCCCACAGCTGGGACACAGGCCTCCTCTCTAGGAGAGGGAATGAGCCGTAATCCAGCACGCGGGCCCAGTGCGGGTTCGTGAATGTCACATGTCTTCGAATTGTTGGTTCTAGGACATGCCGGTTTGCTCACGATGTTTTTCTTCACCGTTTTGGGAGCAGTGGTGATGAATTTTCAACCCATAAAATTGCTGATCTTGAGAGTTGTTCCCTGACCCCCGAGCTGGTGACATTTACATTATAATTTTACCAGTAACTGACTCAGTAAATTCCCCCACGGCTGGCGTTTCTATGCTCTGAAAACCTCATGTGTTTGCTGTGTTTCAGTTTCGAGATGGTGTCAGACGGTAATTACCACAAGGCTGAGCTCATCGCCATCAAGAAAAACTTCACTCTGAAGGTGGACGATGGACCAGCCAGGTCTATCATCAACGAAGGTATGCTTACTTAGGTACTAAAATTGATTGAGTCAGGCGTTACTTTGCGGAAATCCATTTTAAATTTGAAAATGAAAATAATATATCTAGTTTTAATTTCCGCGAATATTAGTTGGTTGCAGGTATGCACCTCCCTCCCGCCCGCTATATTATGCACATTCAAGATTACAAGGCGAAAAAATCAGCGACAGCACTTTTTGAACGTCAAATTTTACATAAAGACAGTCCCCCAAAACGCCCACCCGTCACCACTTCCTAGTGTTTTAGTTGGGAAGAAGTGGCGCAACAAACTCCCCAGCAACACATCTGTCTGTTGCGTTTTAAGAACTTGAATTTATGAGATTATAGACAAATTCTGATAAGTAAAAAAGTATTCCAAATTATCTAAGCTCTGGGCGATTTGAAGATGCTGCTGTTTAAAAATAGTGCAAAATTAATCTTGCCTTATCATATTTATTTATTTGAACTTTATGTACAATAGTGGTACATGGGCGGACTTAATGCAACAAGGCATTCTCTACCAGTCAACCTTTGAGTTAAAAAGACAACACTGTGGTAGGTGTACAACAAATATATAAAATACAAAATATATTCAGTGGGAAAGAAATTACAAATGATATATATAATATATATATAATACTAATAAAATACATATATGCTAAAATAATAAACTAATAAATATGGTATTTTATAATATGTTTTATGTATAAGAGAACTTATAATAATTATGACGAAGACCAAACTAAGAATGACAGGCTTTTTAAGTAGTGTTTACGGATTTTACGCTTAAAGGAAAATTTAGACTCTGCCTGCTTGATGTCAAGGGGAAGCATATTCCAGAGTTTAATGGTAGAAATAGCGTAGGAATTAGACATAAACCCGGTGCCAAATTGTGTTCCCAGGTGCCAAAGAGTATCTTCGACTGGAACGACCGATGTACCTCGGAGGAGTGCCTGAAGACATCGCTAAGGAAGCATTCAGCAAATGGCATCTACGGAACATTACTAGTTTTAAAGGTAAGTTAATTGAAGAATCGACAATGGCAACGCCTTTTTTTATGAATGTTTAAATCATTTTATGGCTTCTCCCGCTCCGGGCGAGGCGGAAGGGAGTGTCAGACTCTTACTGACTAAAACCCATCCGTGATCCTTTTTGTGCCCTTTGCGTTCCAGGGCCGCGGTGACTGTTTCGAACTAATTCCGCAACCCTAGCAGACTACCTAACCTAACCCTAGGACCCTATGGGGCCCCGTCTGCGTTGCTGACGGCTCTTTGAGGCGCGCGTGGAACACAACTCGCCGTCGACTTGGGCCTGGTTGCTATCGGACGGCGAGCCACCCATAGCTCGCCATCCGCAGGCCCGCGCCTACGGTGGCCGGGAATCGCCCTGCTTTTTCCCGACGGCCGGGGCGTCTCCTTCTGTTGCGGCGGCTGGAGCGTGAGGTTTCCCTCTCTCGCACGCGTTCCGCCTCCTCCTTCGCTAGCATTACTACTTCGCAGAAGGAAGCGACCGCTTCCCATGCCTCCTCGCTCCGGACCATGGCTTGAACCAGGGCCGGACACATTAGCAATACCTGAGATTCGTTTTATAACCGGTATTTCTTGATGCCGTCTCATGGTTGGAAGTAGAACAATTAGGTTTTGTTTGTGTGTCAATGTTTGTCTGGGTCAGTTCGATATCCTCTCAAAAAAACTAATCGATGGTCTCTCTATGATTGAAATAAACCATCGCGTTTGAGAATGCGGATAAAATAAACACGTTTCCCATTTATCACAATAATTACTTTCAGTATCTATCTACTTCAAATTAGTCATCAAATATTATTATTATATAATTTATTGTACGCCTTGTAATAAGAACAGGAAAAACATTTATAAAAACAAGTGTACAATGGCGGTCTTATCCCACAAGGCAATCTCTTACAGATAACTTTTGGATGGACTGAACGAAAGGAGACAGATTTAGGGCTGTCAGTGTACAATACTAATTAGTCATAATCAGTGAACGCAATTAAAACACGGAAGCATTACTTCAAGGGATCTAAGCGCGAATCGTGACCCAAAAATCCAAACAAACTCACACATCGATACCTCGTCGCTGATTCGCCGAACCACACCAACAACTTCATTGCTAATACAATGCACAGTTAAAAATTGATCTTATTTCCCAGGTATTTGGGTTTAAATTACCATGTAACGAATAGGCGGTGTAACTAAACACGTGAGCGGCGCAATCGGTAAGCCCCGCCTACCGCGGCGCAATGTGCTTTGGATCACTTTTTTGAGTTAGGAATGCTTCCATGTTTTATTTGCGTTCACTGGTCATAATAATATAAAATACATAAATAAAAAATAATAAGTATACAAATAAATATCAATAGGTATATAGTTGAGGAAGGAAATACTGTTTAATTAGTCTCTTGACTGCTGCATCATTCTCTTATTTTAACTGTTAGTATTAAATAGTTGTAATAAAACCTTCTCGCATTGCAGGATGTCTAAAAGCCGCCTGGATTAACCACAAACGCGTGGACTACGTCAACGCAGTCAGAGTCCAGCGGACCTCTGCAGGTTGTGGAGAGGACGAGCCCACTACTCCAGTGCAAGCCACCGTGTTCGTGCAGGAAGACGCCGGGAGACACAACCAGGTAACATGAGCTCTACACAGATAGTTGATGGGGTCGAAAGGTTCTCGAGTGGTAAACGCGTGCCGGAAGACGCAGCGTTGGAAGGCCTGCCACAATAGTGACAATTAGTCCCCTCTTTGAGGAGTGGTTGGAGATTCGCCATAGCGTCCTCACCTTCCAACGGGTACGGTTATTAAGATCGTCCGACAACAACCAGGCCCGGTTTGACGACGCGTTGTGTTGGAACACAACGCGTCGTCAAACCGGACCTGGTTGTCGTTACTTGCTATTCTACAATTTTTCGGAATGACTTCGAAAGATTATAGTATATCAAATTTGATGCGTAATTGTCAACTTATTTATTGAAAGGTTACATTCTCTCAATATATTTTATAATCTTAGGTACGTAGCTTGCCATTTTCCGGTGATATCCACAACTCTTCGTTTTATGTAGCGACTAGCTTCTGCTCGCGACTTCGTCCGCGTGGAATAGTTACTTTACCCCCGATTTTGAAACTCTCAGCCCGATCGGTTTAAAATTGACAAAGTTTCATACAAACTTTCATCCCCTATTTTATCCCCTTGGGGGTAGAATTATTCAAAATCCTTTCTTAGCGGATGCCGACGCCATAACATCTACCTGCATGCCAAATTTCAGCCCGATCCGTTCAGTGGTTTGGGCTGTACGTTGATAGATCACATGTCAGTCAGTCAGTCCCTTTTGAGTTATATATATTTAGATAGAAGATAGATGACTATGGTTCTGGGCACCGAAGGTGTTCATTTTTTGTTTAAACTTAGACAGGCAATGGATCCTTGTTAAATACTGGTCCTCAACTGTATCCAGCTGAACTGGAAGCCGATCATAGAACAGTTAGGAAATGGCAGACCGAATATTGTGGTCTATGAAATGCAGTAATATTTTGGGGACGCAGATGGAAGGTGTTCTATCTGTGCCCTTAATGCGTCTTACGATGAGTTTGATTATTCGGAGACGGAATGAAATTCCAACTTGTGGTAAATCTATACTAATATTATAAAGAGGAAAGATTTGTTTGTTTTGAATAGGCTCCGAAACTACTAAACCGATTTGAAAAATGCTTTCACTGTTTGGAAGCTACACTATCCCCAGGTGACATAGGCTATATTTTATCCCCATATTCCCACGGGAACTGGAACTACGCGGGTAAAACCGCGGGGCGCTGCTAGTAATGTATATTCACACACGGTAACGACAAAAAAATAAGGATTGCGTATAATAAACTATTACTAAACTACGAAGTCCGTGTTTCGCGGTGGTGAACAAGTGAGAGAGGGACGCTAAGGCCCGGCGCCCACTATCGGCATCGGCACGGCTGAGGATTTTAGGTGATAAAAAGCATTGTACTTTAACTTCATGACAATAAAGTAGAAGTGGCCTCAAGCATACTCAGGAACTACTGGTCCGATTTGAAAAAATCTTTCAGTGTTAGATAGCCCATTTATCGAGGAAGGCTATAGGCTATATATCATCACGCTAAGATCAATAGGAGCGGAGCAGTCATGAAAAATGTGACACAAACGAAGTTGTGCCGACAGCTAGTAAATAATAAAATCTATACTAATATTATAAAGCTGAAGAGTTTGTTTGTTTGAACGCGCTAATCTCAGGAACTACTGGTTCGAATTGAAAAATTCTTAAGCCAACAGGAGTGGAGCAGCCATAAAGAATGTTTTAAAATCGAGGATTCCACGGGGACTAAGTCGCGGGCAGCAGCTAGTAAATAAATAAATATGTAAGGTGCGTTCATATATGCACAATACGTGACGCCACAACATGATTGTATGTTCTGTTTCTAGGATCCGTGCGTTCCCAACCCGTGCGCCCGAGGAGGCCGCTGCGTCCGGGAGGAAGGCTCGCCGTCGGACTACACGTGCCGCTGCCGCGCCGGCACCACGGGCCCGCAGTGCGAGCTCAGAGCTTCCATCAGTGAGTATTCTAGATGATACGCGATCGTTGCGTTACATTTTGTTCATCTAGGGCTGCCATCATCGATATTAAGGGTGGTAACCCTTTCGGTTCGGACACGCTCGGCGCATTCTGTACTTTTCTTCTCCTGTAATGTGTGTTTGTAACCGTTGTGCTGTGTCTGTCCTGAATAAAAGTTTTTCTATTCTATTCTATTCTATATTGCCGACGCCGGACAAAATCTTAAATACCCGGACATTTGGGTGAAGTTGTTTTTATTTCCCGGGCAGACCCAAAAATTAGGTCTTTTAAATAAAAAGAATTTACTAATTAATTATCTATTATAGTTAAAAAAAATATAAACTATAGCGTCGGCTATTTTGCTACGCTGGATTTTCAAGTAGATTGTATACTGCTTACGATTAAAGTTTTGTTCAAATATTCAATCAATGGCACAAACATGCAAAAATATTCGGGTTTTACAGGGACAACTTTGAAAACCCCGCCCGGACGCTCTCCAAACTAGGACAAAACCGGGGAAACCCGGACGGATGGCAACCCTATGTTCATCTAAACTGGATAGCCACTTCGGCAAGCAACGCGCAATTCAAAAAATAAAAGGCACGAACAATTCAATGCAACGAAGTTAATCAAAAGCGAACTATGCAAAAATAAGAGTTAACAAAACTTATTTTACATCTCTCTTTACCTAAAAGTAGAAAGAACAAAGTTAGGCCAAAAGTCACAAAGGTTTTAGTCACGTACGGCCGAACCCAATAACCGATCTATCACATACTGGAGATAGAAAAACAAATGAAACAACAGAAAACCTATATAATTTTTCTGTTGTTTCATTTGTTTTTCTATCTCCAGTATGTGATAGATCGGTTATTGGTTTTGGCCGTTAGAGTAGACGTTCTCAGTGAATATCAACACATGATATCAGGCAGCCAAGTCGCTCTAGAACTCGAGCAAATTTCATTATGTAGCTTCAACTAGGAAAGAACTGTTGCGCACCACAATTAAGGCATGGAAAATGGCGGTATTCGTTACCACCAGCGCCATCTAGTGTCGAAACTCGTAGACACCTTCGAGACTTTTCTGTACTAGAATATTCCAGAATTCTCGATGCCTAGTCAGTTGTACTGTACACGAACTTTCTAGTTCTTTGTACAATAGGTTCTGGAATTAACTAATCTATGTATATAAGGATTGCACATACACCAACCAAGTTAGTAGCCCTGGCTGGGGGCCTTAAATTCATTTGAGGCCACCACAGGATTTGCCATTTAAGCAGTAACCAGCCTTAGTGTGCTGAACTGCGAGTAGTCATTTCCAAAAAAAAGTAGTGTTGGATTAGCGATACAAGCGATAACTTCGAGAGCGATATTCGACTACGAATTAAATTGATTAGGTAATACTGCTATTGTGTCTTATGATTAGTGAGTTTAATGTTGTAATTAGTATTGTGTGTGTAGTTAAAGTTTTATGTTTTACTGTCACGAACCAAAAGCTCGTAACAGAACTTAAGCCCCAAACCTTAAAGTTGACATTCGTTTGCCAACTTAAAGGCTTTTAGATCCGTTTTGTCGTATAGACCGCTTTTAGCGATAAGGCCGGCCATTGTGTCACCCTATGTAATGTTTTCTTCATCTATATTTTCTGTAACTTATATGGTGTACATAATAAAGAGTATTCTATTCTATTCCTTTTCAGGTGGTGCCCCGGTGATCACTCAAGGGAGCAAGACGCCACAACGGAAGCAAGCCATCAGCAACGTACAAGCATCACCAGGTAGCTAACAATAATGTTTTCTAACACACTTTTTCCAAATCTGAACAAACACACACAGTCGAAGGCAAAATTATTTAGAAAAAAACGAGCAGTGCCTCGCGGTTTCACCCGCTTAATTCCCGTTCCCGTGGGAATACGGAGATGAAATATAACCTATCTTACTCGCTGATAATATAGTTTTCCATTGGTGGAAATATGGTTAAAATCGGTCCAGTGCTCCGCTGTCCATCCGTCTGTCACCAGTCTGTATCTCATGAACTGTGATAGTTAGACAGTTGAAATTTTCACAGATGATGTATTGACGCTATAACAACAAATACTAAAAAACGATATACAAGAAACGTGACGTTTTTTGCTCGTTTTTGCTCGATATTGGTAACGACAACCAGTTTAATATCCACAGAATAATTAGTAATTCACTTTAAAATTCTTAAGTAATTTAAATTTTTAACAATATTGAAGGTGTCTGCCATAGGTACAACAAACGTGATTTTTTACTCGTTGACTCATCAGAAATGTCTTTCCCCGCGACTTCATCTGCGCAGATTTTTTACAATCGATTTTCGTCCTTTGTGTGTCAAATTCCGCAATCCTAGCAGCACGGACACTGCGGTTGACATATTTCAACCCTAACGAAAAAATCCGTGTAATCACAATTGATAAAATGTGTGTATTGATATATTTCAGCGGCGCCGTCACACAAACAGCAGGTACCATCGGAACACGCGCCTGCACAGCCCACAACCACCACTGGAGCCTGCAGAAAGGTATGTTAAGAGGACATACACTACTTAGTTTCCAAAATCCTCGCGTCATTTCTTGTTTTTGTGAAGGTCTTTTTTTAACAAATTTAGATCGTGCAGAATACGCAACAGTGCATCCGATGTCCGGCTCTAGACAACTTGACAATGAATTGACTTTGACTTTGACTTTGGGAAGAGGTACCTACGCTTACAACTTCCCAAAGTCAAACACAATTCATTTATTTCATCTAGACCATTAAAAGGCACTTTAGACCTATTAAAAAGAGACATATAAATACAAATAAAATAATCACTACCTCTCTCTTTAATCGATTTTATTTGGATTCTATGCTTTATGTTTCATAATTTTACTTTATTTAATTATTGTATATATTTATATATTATGTATTTATTGTATGTATAATTAGTACACCTAAGACTACCTACAGTGCTGTATTTCCTTTTCTCTTTAAAATCCATCCAAAGGTTGTCTTGAAAAGATCGCTTTTAGCGATAAGGCCGCCCATTGTGTCACCCTATGTAATGTTTTCTTCATCTATATTTTCTGTAACTTATATGGTGTACATAATAAAGAGTATTCTATTCTATTCTATTCTAATAATATCAACTAATGTCCATAATAATATATGAAACAAATAAAAGTTTAAAATACACACATACAACAAAATTATAAATTAACTACGACCAACTTAATGGCCCTCATATCGTTTGTCGATGTCATAAACAAATGATGGTATGCGCAGTGGGAGTGTTATGGTCGATCAGATCTCCACACCCCATTAACTGAGTAACACGGTACTTCTTGACAAGACTGGAGTCAGATTTACTGGCTTCTGACAATCCCTAACGACTGCCAAAAGATCTAGAAAAAGACAGCCGGGACCAACGGCTTAGCGTGCTTTCCGAGACATGTTAAGACGGTCGCCCATCCAAAGACCGACCTCGAAAAGCGTTGCTTAACCTTGAAGATCGACCTGTGCGGCTGTTATTATTTAGCCACGAGCTCCACTATGAACTTATACGAAACAACGATTGCAGGAAGCCACCCGCGAGCTGGTCACCGAGGGCCTGTGCCGGTCGCGGCGCGCGGTGCGGGGCGCGCGCTGCGTGGCGCGGGAGGCACGTGCGGGCGGCGCCGGGGGCTGCGCCAAGGGGCACTGCTGCGCGCCCAGGAAGACTAAGAAGAGAAAGGTTTGTAACTACCCCCTACTTACCACTACATCTGTCTCCGTCGTGTCAGGGCCCCAAGTCTGCTATTTTTATACATTTGTCATTCGAACACGATCCCATTGTAATCTGCTAAATTCATAATGGTCGATCACTGGTCGGTCAATGGTCTCGTAATACTTATTGATAACCGAGCTATTAAAAGCAACGACTGCACAATGACGTTCTAATGATAGGTCACTGATCAAAGGAACTGTCAAAATTTTAGCAGATTACCGCATACGTCTGTCATTCATTTGTCATTATGTACGAGATTCCCATTCTATGCCATTTCTCTCAATGGTGTGTCAGTGGTTGACCATTGGAAAGTCATAATGACGTTTCTATATTAGTAGATTACCAAACTTGTCAAAATCAACCATTATGAAATCAATGATAGACTATTCTGACACTATTGTAATAGCAGACTTGGGGCCCTGTTTGTACCTACGTGAATACTCAAAAACTACTGGACGGTCACCAATGGCTGCAGTGATTCATGCATGCATGTATGCAAGGTTTTGTGTACAGTAGCTGAAATAAGATTGTTAAAGACGTCCCAGAAAATCATGGCAAGGTCTGCCCTGCCCCAGGAACTGTCTTATTTCATTTTGGTATAATTTAACGTTCAAAAAGGCCTGGCATTCAGCCTTGATTGAACTACTGACTTTTACTATGATTTAATGTGATAATACTTGGGGAGGCCTTAGTCATCCATGTAAAGATTTTTTAGACTGGAATCATCACGAATATAAAAATACTTAGCAGAAAAAAACATACTAGTAAAGATTTTTTTCTTAAAGGTTGCTACATTTGCCCTTGACGGGCCTGATGGTCTAGTGGTTAGCGGCCCTGACTGCTAAGCCAGAGGTCGTGGGTTCGATACCCACCCAGGACAAACTTTGTGTGATGAGCATTATTGTTTGTTCTGTGTCTGGGTGTGATTTATCTATAATATGTATGTATTTATAAATTATATAACTATGTATATCAGTTGTCTGGTAACCATAACACAAGCTCTGCTTAGCTTGCGATCAGATAGCCGTGTGTGAGTTGTCCCAAGATATTTATTTATTATTTATTTATATTTATTTACACACTAGGATTTTTTCCCGTATCGTGGGTGCGTTTACAAACATACAATCTCACATACACAAACAGCCAGACCCGGAACAACTATCTGTAAGCCATACAAATATTTGTTCAGTGCGGAGGGAACGAACCACGCAGAGCAGCAGCCAATCGTTCAACCACTGATTCAAAATATGTTATATTCTCCAAATATATTCTAAAGTATTCAATTTTATAATTCCAGATTAGGTTGATCTGCTCGGACGGCACGCGATACACCAAAGATATCGAGATAGTCAGAAAATGCGCATGCGGCAAGAAATGCGCACGAAACACCCCATTCCACTGAACAAGACTGACCATCAATACCCCAAGTCATTAATTACCCTATTTCATAACCACCCCTTTTTTATAAACAACCCTATTTTATGAACACCCCCATTTTATGAACACCCCTATTTTATGAACACCCCCATTTATGAACACCCCCAGTTTATGAACACCCCCATTTTATGAACACCCCTATTTAATGAACACCCCTATTGCATCTAAAACCCCATTTCCTTAAAAAAAACTAATAATGAAAACATCATAACTTACCCTTTTGGATTAGAAGTAGTTGCATAATTATAAATAAAATAGTGTTATTCATGAAATGGGGTTCTTTGTCATGAAATACCCCATCATGTTAGAGACGCCATTACCAAGACTATTAATAATTGTAGAGAAATCCCAGTAAGTTAACGATAAAACTCTAAAGGAATTAAAATAATTATCTCAATATTGATAAAGATATATGTACCCAATAGTCAGATTCCAAAAACCCGTATTCCAAAAAGTGCTTTCATATCTCTACTGGTTATCATTCGCCACCCGTATTAAATTATCATTATTTACATGGCATAATTAATGTAAAATCATACAAGTGTTGCCATGTTGAAGAAAAAAGAAAAATGGTAGATTTTATCTACTGCAGCAATTTAAGAAAACAATATCAATTATTTAAAAACTATCAATAAATTCCATTTAAATTGAAATAAGGTGGAATTTAAAAGTAAAAAAGCCATTAACACCAACGGTATAAAGCAATTTAGTTATCTTACATATTTATCATGGCAACACCAACATTGAAGAGCTCACCCTTGGCAATAGACAATAATACAAGCTTTTTATATTATACCTACTTACAAACACCCTTACAAATTGTAATATTATAATAGCATTTGTATTCAAATATTGGTAGGGAATTAAATCAACTTTATTTATTGGAATCACTATAAAATTTTATTTGAAAACTGTTTGATAATATAATACATTTAAAGTTGATTTAATTGCTTGTAAATATATCAAGCAGTATAAACGTTTTATGTTTTAAGTAAACTGCATTCGTTTCTTGCGTACTATAAGTCTTTGTAATTTTCTTTTAATTCATAAATATTCATACAATCTTATTTGAAATATTGCATCGAAAAATGACTGATTTAAACAAATAATTTCATAATACCGATTCATCTTATAAACTAATGCAGTTTACTTACCTTAAAAAAATCAACATTAAGGAACGAATTTATCCCCCAATTTCGTATAAGAATTATACACAAAAGTAGTAACGGCCTAAATGTGTAGTGTAGGCAATTTGTATCCAATAAAAATAACCTAGAATTAATACACGCGTTGAACTGTCCTAAATTAAATCCTATTCCCAACTGTGTTGTAGTCGACTACCAGTCTTATTGAATCCAACTGAATACCAGTATTTTACATGCAGCGACTGCCTAACTAACCTTCCTGGAAAAAAACTTGTACTATCTAAAATACCGAGACAGTTCTTCTCGAATTTAATCCACACTCTCTCGTATATTAAAAAAAAACATTTTTGTATGTTATTACCCGTAATATTAAAGATAAAATTTAATAAATAATATAAATTATAAGACGAATCTGTAATAAGAGAAATTGACATCATTATAATTTCTATAGCTTTTTCCTGCAGCTGTTTTTCGGGTTAACTAGTCTATGCCTGTGTTACTCAGTGAGAGTTTAATTTCTATCACTCAAAGAATTTTCTTAATCCGGTCTGTAACTTTTATCCACCTCCACCACCTCAGAGTTCTCATATGATTTGACCTGTACGGATTGTATGGACTTTAAAAGAGACTTTGACTTCTGAGTTTGTTTCGGTGTTTCTTCTCAGGGTAGTCGGCTAGGAAACACCGGCCTCATCTAGCTTAAAATAACCAGAAATATTGGACGTGTAAAAGTGTTATATTTAACCTACTTACAAAATAAATATCGTGGAAAATTGGTGGAAACAAACAAAATACTTATACCTCTTTAAAAAAGTTTATATAAAAAACAGGATTTCATTCAAGCAGTTTTCTTGCACGGTTTAAACCGTGCGTATTGCTTGCTTCGACATTTTCTTAGCGAAAATGCTAGGAAGTGAGTTTTGAAATGCATAATTAATAAATGCTATTTCATATCATTTGCTCTTTGAAGCCTAAATACGCTTAAAAATCAGTAAACGACGTTCTATCAACCAGACTGGTTGATATATCAATCTCGTAATTGAATGATTAAAACATAATTGTATTTATATTAATTGAGGCTTTTAGTTTTATTACGTAAAAAATCACCTTCTAAACGTTTGATAAGTGTAGTAAGTAAATTATTTTAATTTGAACATAAATAACTATGTTGTTGAAATAGTTTTAAATTCATAAGCAGTTTTTGAAGTAATCATGAAATATTTTATCCATGACAAATTTCAAAAAAGCTAATAAACTTTTGTATTTTCTTTTCAATAAAGGAAATAAAATATGATATCAATGTGTTCATTTCATGTAATTAAAACTATTTATTATTATTATTTTATATGTTGTTTATTTTTTATAAAAAAAAAATATATCTAAGTTAGTTTTTAAGTATTATGTAATCTGTAATCTATTGGCGTTTAAAATTAGTAAATAAAATTTAATTTATCGAGGTAGTAGAAATTTTAAATTTAGGCTTACAACAATGCCGACATTGAAAAAAGAAAAATATTCACAATAAATCTGCACACAGACTTAGATTTCTGTTCTAATGTATTTTTCTTATTTTAGATACCTATATGACGTCTAGTCTATGCTTAACATCATGATTTTACCGGATAAAATTAAAAGAACTATACGTTAGTTTTATGTCACAGTATTTTCACTATTCAAATAACATTTTGACAGCTGCTCTGATAAAAATCACTTACAAGATGAATGCAAAAATAGGTGTTTTAAACCTAAAATAATTCTGGCTGTAAAGTAGGTTTACCTACTTTTAGAGCTGGTTCACATTAGGTCGGACCGACAGTTTTACCGGGCCGACACACGTGTCGGATCCATATTGGCGTATGTATTTCAATAGCGCCGTTCACATATGGGCGACCCGACCAAACTATCGGAGCCGACACTTTTACCAGACCACAACTTTTCAACTTTTGTGACGATCCGGGCAGTAAAACGACCGTACCGTCAGTGGTGTTCACATTAGGTCGGGTCGGCGGCGTCTAGTGTGAACAGCAACAACCGACAGTCGGTCGACAGTAAACTGTCCGACCGACCTAATGTGAACCATCTCTTACATGTCTCAACTCTTGCCACTTCTACTTGAGACAATTGTTCAAGTTGATCTAAGTTCACACAATCTTGCCATGTACGACGTAAACAATACTTATTTATGTAAGTTAGTTTTAAGCAAACAACTTAGAATTGTAGGAACGAATGATATGTCATACTCGAAATCAACTAAACTTTACTTAGCGTAATATGGCCAACACAGAGTAGTGGCTTCAGTATATTTGGTGTAGGTATGTATGTATGTTCTCGATCACGTTAGCGTAAAATGTTTTGTATTGAAACTGCCGCGCCATCTGGTGAGACTTTTCCCAACTATATTGGGGTCGGGTCCCAATCTAACTGGCTGAAGCTGATTTATCTGTATTGAGCGACTGCCTATCTATCCTCAACAAACCAGTTACTGCATGAATAAATTCTTACATTTCATAATCGCAAAAAAAAATGTTTTTCATTTAGCTATGTACTAGCAGCGCCCAGCGGTTCACACGCGTAGTTCCCGTTCCCAAGGGAATATATAGTAGCTTTCTAATGGTGAACGAATTTTTGGTATCGGTCCAGTAGTTTTTGAGTTTATTCGTTACATACAAAAATACAAATCTTTAGTATAGAGTATCCTTACCCTTACTAATATTATAAATGTGAAAGCGTGGATGTTTGTTACGCTTTCACGCAAAAACTACTTGGCGAATCATCATGAAACATTGTACACATATTCTGGGAGGTACTAGAAGTAACATAGGATACTTTTTATCCCGGGATTATGTTCCCGTGGGATAATTTCCGAAATTGACGCGGGCGATGCTGCGGGCAGCAGCTAGTAGATTAATATATGAAGAGGAGAAATCTTTCTTTTTCATTTTAAGTACGCTCAGAGGAGTTTGAGATTTAAAAGAGTACAGTTTAAATCAAAGAGTCCTAAAAATATATTTTGTTTAATGATTTAAAGTCATAATGTTATATTATTCGTTCCTATAATTCTCGGTTCGAGCCTCATATCCTTTGTTTTAGATTTTTTGTAAAAAAAAAATACTTATATAAATAAAATATTTAAAATTATGTTGCTGAATCAGCTTGTAAAGTAACTTTAAGAATTCAAGGAGATATGTTACTGTGTTGGTTTCAGCTGTAATCGTAGAAGGATTTTTTAAATTATCTTGGGCCACTGAGCTTAGGCATAATGTGCAAACTTTTGAGTAATATAATAAATGTTGCCTCATTTTTAACTTGAAAATGAATTTAAAAAGAACTTATTAGGTTGAAGTTTTTGAGTAATCAATAAGTAATTTATTTAACATATAAATAAACTGATTAAACGCGTTATCATCAGCAATGCAATCCAATAGTGAAGTTTAAACTCGAAGTAAGCAACGACACAGCAACATATTTCCTATTTAGATATAAGAAAAATGTAATTTAAAGCATTCCCTATTTATTTACTACCATAAAGGTAGATAATCGATGAAATGGTAACACTTATCAACGCATTTACGACCTAATTATTATCATCAGTATTAAAGTAACAAAATAATGTTAGAAATGAGAAAATCTACCATCAAGCTAACAGAACACTGCCATTTCCAATGTTGCCATATCAAAATAAACCTCCTGTTGCTTTGTGGTAAGTTTAAAATTCTACCTAAATGGCTTCTTGGTAGATTTCTCGTAGGTTTAAGGTTAATGTACCTATTAAAATGTGTTGCTTAACGAGACGCTAGATGGCGTTGCATGCGCTTTTTATTAAAAAGTAAGAAATATTGTCTATAAACTTTATAAGTTATTTGTCGTAATAAAAAGATGTTAGATATAATTTTGGTTATTATTATCAACCGTCCCGTTTTACATATGGTACAATCCTACTAATATCAGAAAAAAAATGTGTTAAATAATAAATCATCATTATCTGCCTAGCCTTTTCCCTACTACATTGGGGTCGGTTCACAGACAAGCCAGATCAGCTGAGTACCAGTATTTTACATGGAGCAGCTGCCTACCAGACCTTCACAACCCATTAACTGGGGAACACGGTACTTCTTGACAATTCTGGTGTCAGATTTTCTGGCTTCTGACAATCCGTAACGTCTGCCAAAGATCTCCAAATGACAGCCGGGACCAACGGCTTAACGTGCTTTCCGAGGCACGGAGAAGTCTTGTTATGTTAAGATGGTCACCCATCCACAGACCAACCTCGGCAAGCGTTGCTTACCCTCGAAGATCGACCCGTGCGGCTGTTATAATTTAGCCACGAGCTCCTTCATCTTAAATAATAAATGTGAAAGTTTAATAAAATACTGTCCCTTTTGCCCTGCGGTTTAACACATGTCGTTACTTCGTTTTGGCTTTGCGTTCTTTCTTATCTTGATGTTAAATATTTATTCTAGTGCCGAAAATAGTTCCCACTGCTGGGACACAGGCCTCCTCTCTAGGAGAGGGAATGGGCCGTAATCCAGCACGCGGGCCCAGTGCGGGTTGCTGAATGTTATAGTCTTTGGATTGTTGATTCTAGGACATGCCGGTTTCCTCACGATGTTTTCCTTCACCGTTTTGAGAGCAGTGGTGATGAAATTAACTACACAAATTAATGCGCCTGGCTGGGTTGGAACTCGCGACTTACAACTATTAAGTCGGGGCCGTTACCACTCGGCCACCACTGCTCAGCACTGCTCGGCCGTATTGCTTAACCTAGTCGATCTTCATGCGAATATTAATTTTTAGCAATTGGAACAGTTAAAAAAAAACAAACGTTTTCAAAATAAATTTATTTAAATGGACGACATACAATATCTTAACGATAAAAATATAAATAATGTATAATTAAATTAATTATTCTAAATAACTTCTCACTGGGTGTACCGTTCCTAGTTCTTCTAGTTCATAATTAAATAACAACATTGGAATTTGGGTTACACTGTGATATTCTTAATGGAGAAAGACCCCAAAATCATTTATACAACGTGTATTAGAATAAACGCAACAACCTCTTAAGAGGTCATTGTACTCATCATTATGAACAACTTTTACTATGGGACCAACACTGAAATCACAAAAAAAAACAACAGTTTGGTAAATTTTGTGCGCACTTATGCGCACATCTACAGGGCTAGTTGTAAAACACCAACAATTAAAAAGAAATCAGCTGTTCTTAAGAGGTCATTGTACTCATAATTATGAACAACTTTTACTATGGGACCAAAAATGACATCGCGTACCTAACCTCGTAAGAGGTTGTTGGTATTTTACAAATAACCCTGTATACTAATATTATAACGCTAAGTTTGTTTATTTGGTTGAACGCGCTATTTCAGGAACTACTGATTCGAATTGAAAACCTATTTTAGTGCTGCCTGTGCCTGTGTGTGCCTGTGTGCCTGTTTTAGTGTTATTTTGGTGCTGGTATTTTAGGCTATATTACATCACGGTTTGAGCGGAGTACCAATGAAAAAATATTTTTTTCTCTACTATGTGACGCAGTTGTCAGCTAGTAAAGCGTATATAGCGTAATCAGCCTTTTAACGTTCCCACTGCTGGGACACAGGCCTCCTCTCTAGGAGAGGGAATGGGCCGTAATCCAGCACGCGGGCCCAGTGCGGGTTGCTGAATGTCACATGTCTTCGAATTTTTGGTTCTAGGACATGCCGGTTTCCTCACGAAGTCAGGGCCGTTACCACTCGGCCACCACTGCTCCCATAAAGCGTATGGGGAAGACGATTTTTTCCCTCCCATAGTAAAAAATGCTCATAATGATGAGTACAATGACCCCTTCTCGGGTATTGCGATTATTCTGATACACGTTGTATACTTTGTTTTATATTGCAAAATCTGTTTTTTTTTATCCTTCTCAGTTTATAAACTAGCTAATGGCCCGTGGCATCGCTTACAAATACCACAGCAACCGATTTATTTTCTAGGATAGCCTATGAAATTTAGCGATAGAGTATCTTTCTATCAGTGAAACAATTTTCATCATTGGTTCTACGATTCCAGAGAAAAAAAAGAAGAAGTCTAAACGAACAAATTTTATGTCACCGGAAAATTGTAAATGTCGTAATATTGTAAAATATCGCGTGAAATTGTAAATTCATTTTTCTTAATAAGACACTGATATATTGGAAACTATTGTATTTGGATGGGATTTATTCCATACAAAACGATTTTTTTCACCATGTATTGAGAAATTATCCTACTAATATTATAAATGTGAAAGTTCGTAAGTATGGATTGATGGATGGATGTTTATTACTCTTTCACGTATAAACTACTGAACGGATTTTGATGAAAATTGTCACAGAGGTAGATTATAGTCCGGAATAACACATACGATACTTTTTATCCCAGGAACATGTTCCCTTGGGATAATTTTTGACATTTACACGGGCGGAGCCGCGGTCTTCAGCTAGTAATCTAATAAAGATTTATTACAATCTTACAGAGTTTACAATTTTCCTAGAGACGTTTACACTTTTTTTTTAGATATTAACAAACTTAGTCGTCATTTACAGGCATGATAATACTAAATTGACAAGATTTTAATCACACTTTTTGAAAATTTTGCTACTGTTGAAATAATTACATACAATACGTACGCAATGACAAGCTTTTTCATTTTTCACAACGTCAATACAAGAAATAGAAGATTAAAACGTAAGAAATGCAAAAAAAAATATGTTTTCTTTTTACAAAAAACGAAAAATGAGTAACATTCCTAAGCATACTTTTACATTGAACTATAATCTTGCAGTAAGTATAATTTTTCTACCAAACGATAGAAAATATTGTGTTCGTTCTCTTTTACAAAAATATTTTTTGACAGATGTCCAGACAAATGTAGGTATTTCATTATTTGGAGAGTATTTGACTATTGTCTACCAAACACACATTTATTTATTTTAAAATATTTGTATAATACTTAAAGAAATAAATACAATTTATAAAAAAGTCACAATTGATTTTGTCTTTGCCTTGTCAAAATTGTTTTTTTTTTAAATATTGACCTATCTTCTAGATTTTAAGAAATACTATGTCAAACACCCCGATCAAATAAAATCACGAAGGCATGTTTTAGACAACATTAATTAAATTTACCGACCTATAAAGAAATTAGCTAAATAAAATACCCGAACTTAATAAATAATATCACATTTGTAGAGCAGTAATAGACGCGGGTTCAGTAAACTTGCCCGGGAAAATAGCTTGCAGGATAAGATGGCAGTCGGTCCAGGGAACTACCCTGGCTTTGACCTGAGGAGTTGGAGACGCCAGGCTCTTCTTTATTAAGTCATCCAGGGGGTAGCCGCGCCGGGGGAAGACTATGGCCTGGAAAAAATGAGACAATTGTGTTTTGAATTGACAATGCGCGTCAGTTACTTGCGTCAGTTACCCGCGTCAGTTATTCGCGTCAGTTACTCGCGTCAGTTAGTGGCGTCAGCAACCCGCGTCAGTTAGTGGCGTCAGTTACTCGCGTCAGTTGGTGGCGTCAGTAACTCGCGTCAGTTGGTGGCATCAGTAACTCGCGTCAGTTAGTGGCGTCAATAACTCGCGTGAGTTAGTGGCGTCAGTTAGTGGCGTCAGTTAGTAGCGTCAGTTAGTGGCGTCAGTTAGTGGCGTCAGTAACACGCGTCAGTTAGTGGCGTCAGTAACCCGCGTCAGTTACTGGCTTTTGTATGTTTGGTTGAACGCGCTAATGTTAAGAACTACTGTTTCGAATTGAAAAAATATTTTAGTGCTGGATAGCCCATTTATGGAGGAAGGCTATAAGCCATATAACATCACGCTACGACCAATAGGAGCGGAGCACTAATGAAAAATGTTGTTTCTCTCTCTTATGTGAAGCAGACGAATTACGAAGACTATTGCCTGAAAAAATTGATAAAATTGTGTTTTGAATTAACAATGCGCGTCAGTTAGCACTAGCGTCAGTTACTCGCGTCACTTAGCACTACTGTCAGTTACTCGCGTCAGTTACTAGCGCCAGTGACTCGTGTCAGTCACTCGCGTCAGTTACTCGCGTCAGTCACTCGCGTCAGTTACTCACGTCAGTCACTCGCTTCAGTCACTCGCGTCAGTCACTCGCGTCAGTTACTCGCGTCAGTTACTCGCGTCAGTCACTCATGCCAGTCACTCGCGTCAGTTATTACCAAGAGGCACAGATACTCACATTAGCGGGCAAGCTCATCGCCGGACAGAAGTCATTCCTGCCGTCTCCACAGTACACTATTTTGCTGTAGCAGTGTTTAGTGCACCACTCGACTAGCGCGCGCGACTTGCACAGGTTACTGGGACAGTTCGGGCAGCTCGTCTGCCGCATGCACGGCTCTATGAAGAGCCTCGAGCCTTGCCAGAAGGCTCTGTTTGTTATTATTTCTGTTATGCAGTCCTGAAACAATAATGACACAGAATAAATATATACATAATAAGCATAATCAGCCTTTTAACGTACCCACTGCTGGGACACAGGCCTCCTCTCTAGGAGAGGGAATGAGCCGTAAGGGTTGGACCTCATCTGGCAGCACGGAATCGCCTTTTTCCGTCGCCCTTTCTCTTTCTGTCGCTTAGAACTGCCATTTGTTAGACCGAGACAGAAAGCATAATGCGATAGCACGCGGCGGAATCCTCGAGGCGATCGGCATCACGGACAAAATGCAATGGTCGGCAGGGAGACTCCGGAACGCTGAAGCGCGCGATAGCATGCTAACGCATCCTTTCACCGCCGATCACATCGTACAATGGCGCACGCGGCCGCTCATCAGCTCAGTGCAGCCGTACGTACGGATGGAAATAACAATGACTGACGAAAATTTGATAGTATTAGTGCAGAAATATCCCTGTCTTTATGACATTCCATAATAATCTACGAAACTATCTGGATATGTTACTAAATCCGGAAAATGCGTAACATATTGTCCATGAACCGCTCTCTGCTTCCAAAAAGGATTAATTTTATTTTATTTATTTATTTATTTAGGTTAACCAACAATTGTTTACACATATACCTTTCTGACTTAAAGACTAGGGTAACATTTACAAGTGCAACAATTAATGAAAGGTTAACACCTCATGCACAAAAAAAGAAACGGCTTTGTGAAACATAACATAACATATCTTATTTGAACTTATTTTAAATTTTAAAATACTTACAAAAATAATAATAATTAAGAACTACTGTATATAATTAACACTACTGTATATTAATACGGCACAATAAAAAAAATAACATTGGCATAAAATGACTGATTAGATCTTATATAATTGATTAAATTATGACTGATTGATTAAATTACGAATAAAATTAAAATTAAAATGATTATAAATAAATAACAAAATTAATATCAAAATTAACAAAATAAAAAGAAATAAGCTGAGTACATTGTGAATAATTGAAAAAAAAAAAGCTAAATAAGATTAAATCTTTGGATTATTAGCAAAAAGGTGCAAGCAAGGATGAGCCCAGTATCTCCGTTTTATTTTGCGAATGCGTTTCTTTTTATTATTTTGATTTTGCATTTCTTGCAAAATACACGCTAGAATCACTGCTCTCTTCCGTGGTCCTATCCATCTCGCGCTTGAAACTAAATTGATCTTGAAAGAACGCGGCAGTATGCCACCCATGCTGCAGCATGCTGACGCGTGCGATCGCCTTTTTTGTCTGCGGAATGCGACAGCGCGCGTTCGCATGCGGCAGCATACTGCAGCACGTGGTAGCACAGGCGGAACAAATGCGATTCCGTGCTGCCAAATGAGGTCCAACCCTAATCCACCACGCGGGCCCAGTGCGGTTTGGTGAATGTCACATGTCTTCGAACGTTTGGTTCTAGGACATGCTGGTTTCCTCACGATGTTTTCCTTCACCGTTTTGAGAGCAGCGGCGATGAAATTAATTACACAAAGTAATGCGTCTGGCCCTAATACCCTTTATAAATATATTAATACAATATTTTTAACGATATTATTTAATCCTATACCAGTTTGGAGCATACCTAGCTGATCAAGACTGCCAAGTACCTACTAATTCATCATCATATCAGCTAAAAGACGTTCATTAATGCTCATAGGCCTCCCACGCGTCTCGCATTCATCAGCTACCCGCGACCCTCACCAGTGGCCGTACTACGAAGTGCCAATGCTATCATGATTCAGTGTGAGGGAAAGGGATAGTGCTATTCGTCTTGTGTAGCTCCGTCTCTCTCTGACACAGGAATCATGATGGATTTAAGATGTCATGGTAGGGTTGCGGGTCATTGGTCCACCTTGCAGAAGGCCGTCCAATGCTGCGTCTTCCGGTACGCGGTCGCCACTCCAGAACGTTTCAGCCCCATCGACTATCTGTTCTGCGAGCAATGTGCCCAGCCCACTGCCACTTCAGTTTGGCGATCCTTCGGGCTATGTCGGTAACCTTACTTCTCTTGCGGATATCATCTTTGCTGATTCGATCACGCAAGGAAACTCCCAGCCTTCTCCATTGCCCTTTGCGTGACACTAAACCTTGCAAGTACAGTGAAATCCGTTTATAATGACGCCGCTTATATTGAGGCTTCCGGCGACTGGGACCGCAATTAACTGGGACCGCGGTCCCAGTCGCCGAATCCATAAAAAATAAATATTTTTCTTCCGGCGACTGGGACCACTCATAGATAACTTAAAAAAATCTATTATTCAAGCCAAAATCGGTACAGTCAAACGAAAAAATCTAAATTATTTATATGAATATCATTGACTCGTTCTACACATGATTTTATCCTATGCGCTTAGTAACAGATTAAGCTAGCCCGTTTTTACATAATTCACACATGCAGGTAAACACACACAAAGGGCATAGCATTGTATGATTGTATAATACTATCCGTCTCTAATTCGAGTCCGTTTTGCCTGTCGATTTTAAGGTCATGTAGCCCTTTTGTCATAAACGGGACTTATTATTATTATAAGCACAATTTGTTATTTAATTTTTTTCGATTATTGTTAGCATGATTTATGTGTATGTTTTTATTGCGAACATTTTAATAACAGAACGTAGTCAAAGGCTGTTTTTATATCAATAAATTATGTTTTTAAATATAAAAGTATCTATTTTGCTTTAATCTAAAAATAATTCGTTTGACTGTACCTTTTTTGATTTCAGTTATCGTATATGAGTGGTCCCAGTTGCCGGAAGAAAAATATTTATTTTTTATGGATCCGGCGACTGGGACCGCGGTCCTAGTTAATTGCGGTCCCAGTCGCCGGAATCCTCTTATATTGACCAACCGCTTAATATGAAGTAAAACATAGCTCATTTTGGTTTTCAAATTAAATTCTTTAAAAAAAGTGCGGATATAATGAGTTCGTTTATTGACATATCGCTTATTATGACCTATTTTTCAGAAATTATGTTTGGTGATACCACAACATAATTCTGACTTTGTTTTGATTGATCTACGACTATCAACATGCAATCTTTTGTTTATCTCCATCAAAGTACCTAACAAAGAAGGGAATTCGTTTAGTTCCTAAGATTACGGTTTTTATGACGTCCGCTTAGTATGACGTATTTTTCACATCCCTTCGATGTCATTATAAGCAGATCCAACTGTACTAATTACTTTGTTGAACGACCCTATTTCACTTTCACACAAAATACTATCGTTTTTACTGTAACGCCTAGGTACTCAATTTAATTCGCGATACGCAAACACGTCTTAAAAGCGTGTATGTCGTATGGCATTTTCATACAAATTTTCAAGTCACTATTTTGCGAAATGACTGAACGGATTTTAATGAAACTTCACACATATAAGCAGAATATAAATAAACATTTTCGAAATGTCTTATTTTAAAAAAGATAAATGAAAAGAACAATGCCCACATATTAGAACAACCTTGGCCTACAGTGAACACTGATAAATAGTTTATGGAATTATAGTTTAAGTTATTATGAACACCTTCTAGTACATACCAGTTAAGAAAATAAGTCGCCATTTGGAGATAAAACAGTTTTTATTTTTTTCAAAACATTCATTTTTTCACAGTCACAAACTCATTCTACACACTTTCAACCACTTTCGAATGGAAAGTATATCATTTGAACACAATAATTATTGATTTCAACGTTATTAACTCATTAACCGACTTCTAAAAAAGGAGGAGGTTCTCAATTCGGATGTTTGTATTTTTTTTTTTTTTTTATGTTTGTTCGCGCATTACTCCGTCGCTTGTCAACCGATTTGAAAAATTAAAAATCTAAAAAAAATATGTACTTTGTCTACTTTGACGACCTCTTAGTTTACTCTGCAAAGGAGCTGTACGTTTTTTTTTACACCAATGTGATTGGTTCGTTTAGGTGGGGGAGGGGAGGGGGTGTAGGTACCACTAAAAAGTGAAAAATAAAAAACTTTTTACAAAAAAATACAAAATTGATTGAGTCAGGCGTTACTTTGCGGAAATCCATTTTAAATTTGAAAATGATAATAATATATCTAGTTTTAATTTCCGCTAATATTAGTGGGTTGCAGGTATGCACCTCCCTCCCGCCCGCTATATTATGCACATGCAAGATTACTGGGCAAATGCAAGGATTTTAAGCACATGCAGGAAGGCAAAGCAAAACCCAACACCATTACCGACACGTGTTTCGCCTCTCCACGAGGCATCCTCAGGGGACGTGTTGACTCGCTGACCGTTGAGTTGCGACTGAGCATTTAGTACAAGGCACCCCCCTTTTATACACTGCCACCGTTGGTTATTTGTGTACAACTACCCACAAACATTCGCAGTAAAGGGGAAGAAACCAAATTCGTCTGGTCATTCAACAGTGCAAAATTATTATTATTACTATGTTTAAAAATCTCTAATTGTTCTAAAACACACAGCCGGAAACCCTTATCACAAATATGTAGTATATTAAAACTATTGTTGTCGCGCAAAGAATAAAAAAAAAAAAGAAAGGCTGATAAGGGAAATTCTGTCGTCATTTTGGAAAAAACTGCCTATACTCAAAAAGTTAACGACATCATCCTGGGGGAGGATTTTGAACGTCTTGGTGCGGATCCTACAAGGAAGTTTGCCCTCGAGATAAAGGATGCCATTAAAAACACGCCATACATATCAAAAGACCAATTAAAAAACCTTGTTCCTATGAATCCGAGGGCTCCTTTGTTGTATGGTCTACCCAAGACCCATAAAGATAACATGCCTGTACGTCCAGTTGTTTCTTACATTGGTGCCCCAGCGTACAATTTAGCTAAACGTCTCAACACTTTGTTGAGAAGTAGAACTTCTTTTAATCCCAAATATAGTTTGAAGAACAGCTTAGATTTAATTGAAAAAGTAAAAAATATCCAAATTCCTTCCAATGCAAAGTTGTTATCCTTAGACGTTGACAGCTTATTCACGAATGTTCCAATCGATGATTGTCTACGTATTCTGGGTATCCAATTTGAGAAGCAACGGTTACATCCTGGGGAAATTGCGGATTTACTTAACCTCACTAGTATTTGCATGAAACAAAATTATTTTAGATTTAATAACCAATATTATATTCAAAAGGAAGGGTTGGCTATGGGGTCGCCTTTAAGTCCACTAATGGTGGAGGTTTTTATGGATAACTTTGAATGTAAACATATAGTGAACGAACCTAATATTCTGTTTTATTATAGATATGTAGATGACATAATTATCTGCTGGAATGGTACCGTTCGACAAATAGACCTTTTTGTTAAAAAACTAAATAAAACTCACCCAAAAATTAAATTTAAATTAGAATTAGAGTCCCAAAACTCCCTTAACTTTTTGGATTTAACTATCACAAAACACAATAGTGACTTAGATTTCCAAATTTATCGAAAGGCGACACACACTGACACGACAATACCAGCCTCTTCTTGTCACCCTCTTCAACATAAATTAGCCGCCTTCCGCAGCTATATTCATAGATTATTTGCCCTCCCCCTTTCAGCAGAAAATTATGTAAAAGAACTTAATATTATTTACCAGATCGCAATTTCTAACGGTTACTCAAAGTCAATGGTAGACAGTTTAATTAGTAAAAAGCAGAAAGAAAGGGTTCGTTCACTATTATATGCATGTCCGCGTACTAATATTAATAGATATGTGGCCAGTCTGACCTATATGGGCCCCATTTCAGATAGAATTAGTAATTTACTTAGAAAAAACAACGTTTATGTAGCGTTCAGAACGGACCAGAATATACGCCGTATTTGTAACGGAAAAGATATTTTAGAAAATAGTAAAAAGTCTGGGGTGTATAGGCTGGTCTGTGATGAATGCAACGGGGTGTATGTGGGTCAGACGGGCCGAAACTTTGACATAAGGTATGGGGAACATGTTGCCGCGTATAGAAATGGCCATTCGGACAAATCGAATTTCGCGAAACATCTAATTGATACCGGCCATTCTTTGCGCGACAACAATAGTTTTAATATACTACATATTTGTGATAAGGGTTTCCGGCTGTGTGTTTTAGAACAATTAGAGATTTTTAAACATAGTAATAATAATAATTTTGCACTGTTGAATGACCAGACGAATTTGGTTTCTTCCCCTTTACTGCGAATGTTTGTGGGTAGTTGTACACAAATAACCAACGGTGGCAGTGTATAAAAGGGGGGTGCCTTGTACTAAATGCTCAGTCGCAACTCAACGGTCAGCGAGTCAACACGTCCCCTGAGGATGCCTCGTGGAGAGGCGAAACACGTGTCGGTAATTGTGTTGGGTTTTGCATTGCCTTCCTGCATGTGCTTAAAATCCTTGCATTTGCCCAGTAATCTTGCATGTGCATAATATAGCGGGCGGGAGGGAGGTGCATACCTGCAACCCACTAATATTCGCGGAAATTAAAACTAGATATATTGTTATCATTTTCAAATTTAAAAAAATACAACCGACTTTTACACAAAAAATCAAAAAAGTGCAAAATAACTTTAATTTCGGAAGTCGGTGTTCAAAAAACGAAAAAGCAAACACAAACACCGAGTTCCGAAATTAAAGTTATTTTGCACTTTTTTGATTTTTTGTGTAAAAATCGGTTGTATTTTTTTGTAAAAAGTTTTTTTTTAACCTTATGAATAATAGGAATCTTCTTTAAGTGTAACCTGCTATAGCTCCCTTTATACTTGTTTGACACTTTGACAGGCTGGGAGCAAGCTTGAGTAGGTAGTTTAATGTCAAATCTATCATTTGTCAAAGGCTAATATGGCCATATTTAAAAAGAAATATCGATTAGTTGCATCGGATTTTGGTCTTTATCAATTTAATTTATATCTAACTACGGCAAAGCCAAACAGTGATTTTATCATTATAAAGTATAGTATCTCTGGTTTGAGGTATTTATGAACATAATTGGTCTAAAAGTCGAGTGGGTTTCATTAAAAAAACTAAAATGGCTGCCAGTTTTCTCAGATTAAAAAACTGAAACCTGACTAACGTTTAGTTTTTCCGTAATCGATTAGATTTATTAAATAATATATGAATTTAAATTAAATTGACCATTAAATGGCAACCCCAAACTTCACGTGAAAATAAAAGTTGCGTAATAATAAGTAAAATGACTTATTTATTTGTTATGATCACGGCGTCTTAGTTTGAGATAAAGCTTTGATGGATAATTCCTATTTAAAATACTTATATTTTTGTGTTATCTTTCTAAACGTGTCTGAGGTGGGCCATATCTGGGCATCCTTCTTTATGTTTGAAAAAACAAGTTTGACATCTGACGACTAGTATTTGAGTTATCCCTAATAATGCGTGGCTTAGTTTACATTGACGACGTACTCATTCCCTCTTGTCGATGTAAAAAAAAACCTTTTACAAAAGAATACAACCGACTACTACACAAAAAAAAAAAAGTACAAAATAACTTTAATTTCGGAACTCAGTGTTTTGGTTGCATTTTCGTTTTTTGAAAACCGACTTCCGAAATTATTTTATTGTTTTATTTTTTGTAAAAAAAAATATTTTTTTTCACTCTGATGGTGACGTATGTGTTTCATTCATCATTTGGCTCCGTCACGGTTATTTTTTTATTATTTGTACTTTGAATTGTTCCTTTCACTCCGGATACCTGTATCATACACGTCTTTCTACATCGTTCTCGCATATAGGAATAACATCAAGAAGAACAATGTATCCACAACTTTGTAACAATTTATTGATTTAAAAGATTGTCCGTGGAGTTTCTTGCACGTTCTTCTCCATAGAGATCTACGCTTTGGAACGTGCAGATAGCTTCACCTCTTTCGACTGACCAAACTTGACAGTTCAAAGGTGCCTGACAACGGTTTAATTGAAAAAAATGCTTTTAGTTGAGTACGTTTTATACCTATACCCCATTCACGATAAGATTAGACATTGAAATACATACATATTTTTTACAGTCCGTTTAACCGATTCTGACTTCTATTGCGTTGGTGGCATGACACATGGTTGCTGCAGTAAACAGTTGGTATTATAATCAGGTTTTTGCTTTAAATGCCATCCTTATGCGTATGGGACGTAACCAATTTTGTTCCAATGTCTAATCTTATTGTGAATGGAGTATAGGTGTATTTAAAAAGCGTTCGCACAAGATTTAGATACAGATAAAATAACAGTCCGTAACTAAAATAACATACAAGCATAAAAGAAACGTACGTAGTCATGAACGGTTAATTATAACATTACTTTAGTTACTAATTACGTAAAATATCCAAGGCTTATTAAGAAACTCTTATCTGAATTAAATCACAAACTAATTAATCGGTCTTGTGACACGGGACATTTAGCAACAGCGTATGTTTTAATGTAAGTATCGCACGTGGAGAATTTATGACAAACTAGCTAATACCCGCGACTTCGACCGCTTCAAATGTGTTTTGTTATCCAACTGGAATCGGGGATACGTTTTATCTCCAGTCACATTAATAATAGAATAGAAGACTTTTTTATTGTGAAATGCATTTGCTCTTGACTCTAGTCTAGGTCACAGGTGACAGAGACAAAGTCTGCGATGGAATGAGCTTACCCAGAAGAAGCCTGTTCACTCCAACTTTGAAGAGATTAGGGTAGAATGCGTTCGGAAAAACAGACGCAGGCAGAGAGTTCCACTCCTTTGCTGTGCGCATTACAAAAGACGATTGGAAACGCTTGGTGCGAATTGATGGAATAGCAACAAGGTAGGGATGGTAATTTACAGTGCGTCTAGATGTCCTATGGTAGAAGGGGGCCGGTGCGATGTGGACGTGGAGTTCATGGGCACACTCGCCGAAGTACAATCTGTAGAAGACTGACAAGCAGGCGACCTTACGGCGATGACCCAGGCTGCGAAACTTGGCATTTACCAGTTTTTCATCACCAATGATCGACAATTATGAATTTAGCAGATTACGAACTTTTAGCAAATTGACAATGGGATCATGTTGGAATGACAAATTTACAAAATTAGCAGACTGCGGGCCCAGAGAGCCGGGGGGAGAAGTTAATAAAAGGTGAGTGCACAGAGTACTGACTTTCAGACTCGTATTTGGTGTAATTGTCATCAATGCCTGCTGAAGATGTTACCTGATGACGCGGACGGAAAACAATGATAACCAGTGGCCGTATTACGAAGTGCCAATGGCATCATGATTCGTGTGAGGGAAAGAGATAGTGCTATTCGTCTTGTGTAACTCCGTCTCTTTCTGACACAGAAATCATGATGGATTTAAGACGTCATAATAGGTCGCCAGTTTCTGGTTAAAAGCGGTTACTGTTCCGTGACTCGGCTAATATAAACATCATGGCATGATAAATTATCACATTTATAGTCTACCGTCTTTCAAATGAATACAAAGATCATTTCTGAGGGAAAATGATTTCTTAAGAAACAGAACGGTCTAATTGAAGTCATTAGGACTCAGTTTTCTTGGATAATAGTGTGATGTCATGCATGTGTTTCAAGGTTTTAAGGTCGCTGCATACTGTAGCGTTGCAACCCTCGGGATGCAACGCCAACAATTAACAGAATGTGTGAGGTCCGCAGTAGGTCTGTGTGTTCCTACCTAATGTGTTATATAAATGTATTAATCAAAAAGGAGGTCCAAACTATATGGTGGCGACTAAGGCTTTTTTGAATTTTGAGAAACTCCTGGCCGTCTCTATGACAAAAGTTATTTTGTCACAGTGACGGCACCGAATGACAAGACGAAAAAGAAAGTTTTTTAATGCCGTGGACACGAGTACAAATAAAAAAATATAAAAACTAAAACGCACAATACGAAAATAGCATAAAAAAACAACAAAAACAAAATGGCGGAGTAGCGCAGTTGTAGTGACGACCACCCGGAGTGCAGCCCGTCACAGCGTCGTCCAGCCCGCACGGAGCGCCGGCCGACGCGCACCTTCGGCAAAGCACCTCGACGATCCTCTTCTCTGCGCGTCGCAGCGCCGTCCAGCTCGCACGGAGCGCCGGTCGACGCGCACCTCCGGCAATGCACCCCGACGACCCTCTTCTCCGTCCGGGGAGTATCAGCGCGTCGACAGCCGCCCGGTGTCGAAGCAGCGCGCGACACCCAGCTGGGAACCCACCTCTAGCAGCAAGCTCCGCCAACCAGCACGGTCACACCTCCACAACGCAGTCCCGAGCGGTCTGCACGGTCGTTTGGGGACACCGAGCAGATGCGAATCCGGCGGCACCACAGAGTCAAACTGCGGCGCGCCCGGCAGGGTGCAGCCGCGAAGAAAAACAATAACAAGACGGAAGCACACACCGCACAGGGCACTTTTATTGATTAACCAATATGAAAAAAAAATAAAAATTATAACCGAACCCAACTCGTCTTTACACGACCAAAATCAAAACTTGAATGCCTATAAAAACAATTCAATTTTTTTCATTATAAAAAACAAAATAATGTAGTTTTCTATTCTAGATTTTGAATTTTAAAATAAAGTTTTTCTTAAGCCTATCTTGCCTACATTTTCCAAGTGGCTAGTGTTAAAATTACAAATAAGGTGAAACCAAAAAATGGGGCGATTCCCGCCACAATACGTAACGAAATAATTTCTCGAACGGGCCGTGAACGGGACGGGGACGCGAGTGCTTCGTTCAAAACGGGAACGTAGTGTAAATGCATACGAGCCGTGTCAGTGACTTGGGTCTAACGTGCTAGTGTTGTGAAGAAGGAACGATGGATTTTTCATTTCAACAATTGGCTTTAATTGCTATTGCTCTAGATGACGAAGTTGCTACGGCCGTGAAGAGGAAAAGGAGATTTTAAGTACTATTAGGTATTCTCCTTCTTGTTCTCTATTCTGCCACGTAGGATCGTGGCAGAATAGAGAACAAGAAGGAGAATACCACACTCTCTTTCGGACTTTGAATCGTTATGATATACCTAGCGGACGCATGCTTATTGTTAGCATTATTGCCAACTGCTGTTTCAACTAACTAGAGGATTTATATCACTAAAGTAAATAAAATATTGCAAAGTTATGAATGCTGCAAATGATTTGTAAAGTAATACTTGAAAGTGATAATTCGGCTGCAATTTTACGCCACAGATAATCCTTGTACTATAAATACTTTGAGTAACCTAAATTATACAATGCTGGATTCAATCGTACATATTCGATTAATTTTTCGTCGTCCATTTTCAACACTTGCATCATTACTTCTCTTTGAAACGAACGGAGCGACTGTGCATACGTAGCGGAAACACGGACGTGACGGGGTACGCGTGGGCCGGGACGTGCTAAACATCGTCCACGACGATAGTTTTCCCGCTCCGTGAGTGCCACGTTCCCGTCCCGTCGTTGTCTTCGTGACATATGTGACTTCGTATACATTTTGTATGAAACGATATTCCCAAAACTTCCCGTCCCGTCCCGTCCGTATAAAAACCCGTCACGTATGCAGCGACCTTTATTTACAAACTAATTATTATCGTTTTGCATAGGCAATCGCTCCACATTAAAAAAAAAAACGATTTACCTAAAAAACAACCGACTTTTTGTTTTTTTGTTTAGAAGTTTGTTGATTTCTTGTGCCCTTTACGTTCCAGGGCCGCGGTGACTCTTTAGATTACATTTCGCAACCCTAGCAGGCACTGACCCTGATACTGGGCCCCATCTTTCTTGCTGACATCCATAGCTGGCCTCCGCAAGCCCACGCCTACGGTGGCCGGGAATCACCCTGCGTTTCTCGACGCCCGGGGCGTCTTCTTCTGTTGTGGCGGCTGGAGAGTGAGATTTCGATCTCCCTCGCGCGGTCCACCTCCTCCTTCGCTAGCATTACTGCTTCGCAGAAGGAGGTGGTCGCTGCCTATCCTTCCTCGCTCCAGATCATGGCATGAACCAGGGCCGGACGCGAGAGGTCGCCACCGCCGATCGCCTCGACGAGGACACGGCGTTGCTCCGCCCAAGCAGGGCAGACCTCCATCGTATGCTCCACCGTGTCCTCCGTGCGTTCCACACAGTACTCATCAACAGAAGTCATTATACTGAACTCTGAGGTCGTTGTATGCCCTTCGCGTATATTGAATCCACCGGCGTGCACGTTTACAATGACCGACAAAATTCCTTAAAAAACATAGATGTAATTATTTATTTCGTGTGTCGTCCGTCGCGGTGGTCTCCGAGAAAGCAAGAAAAAACCAACGAAGCAAATTCGTTCGGCAACAAAAATAAACACAACGCCATCTATCCCGCCAGCAGCGAACTACTAACGAAATCCTGCATCGCGCTATCAGAGTTTTCCGCGCGATTAGAACATGTACAACAGCCCGAATATTAACTATCGGGCAGTTGTCCACGGGACACAACAACCGCCCGGTCGAAGGATCCTCCCGTTTATAAGGAGCCTTGGTGGACTTTACTCTCTATACCTACCAACAAAAAGAAAAAAATCAACTCACCAATAACCCATGCACTTTTAGCCAGTGTTGCACAAAGACAGTGTTAGCGTCCGTGACCAGCACTATGTCCCATCCCTCGGCCGCTAGTGTTGTGATCAGCTTCTCGACGCCCGGGGTCGGTCGCATGGAGCCTATGCAGTCCAGGATGTCGTCCTGACTGAGACCGGCGGAGTACGCATGTTCGAAGACCTGGGGATGAAGATAATAGTTCTATTAGAGAAGGGTTCTACACAACTGAACAAACTAAAGACAAAAAACAGAATAAACGCAATACCGCTTAAGGAGGTCACTATACACATTTCAGAAATTCGCGTGAGGCTCAAGTGATTGCCAATTCGCCTTCGCCGGATCGCTCACATGCTTACCCTTTTATACAACGTCCTCTTTCCACCCCTCTTTATCTTAAGAATCGCTTCCATTTTCTTTGTGATTCACACTCTTAATTTTTCATAGTCGTCAGATAACTTGACTAAAAATGCCAATGCATTCCACAACATTTTTGGATAAGTCCTTCACTATACAGGCTGCTCATCTGTGGAATGCATTGCCAGTCCCCGTAAGACGCGCTCAGTCGTTGCCTGCATTTAAGTTGTTTTTCCCAACTATATTGGGGTCGGCTTCCAGTCATGCCGGATTCAGGAATACCAGTATTTAACGTGGAGCGGCTGCTTACCAGACCTACACAACCCATTAAACTCGGGAACACGGTACTTCTTGGCAAGACTGGTGTCAGATTTTCTGGCTTCTGACAATTCGTAAAGACTGCCAAAGATCTCCAAATGACAGCCGGGGCAAACGCCTTAACGTGCTTTCCGAGGCACGGTGAAGTCTCGTTATGTTAAGATGGTCACCCATCCACAGACCAACCTCGACAAGCGTTGCTTAACCTCGAAGATCGACCCGTGCGGCTGTTATAATTTAGCCACGACCTCCTCTTGGTGTGACTCTTACTGACTAAAACCCACCGTGTTTTTTCAAACAATTCAATCTACGCAATGTAATCCACGGTAGTACCTACTAGAAACATGACATGGACATTGGACAATAAACAATATCGTTGAAGTCACAAGCCGCATGACTCAAAGTATCCCACCATAAATGTACATAAGTAGGTATATATTGTACATAGGTGCAGTGTCTAATAAATTAACACTTACTTAAAATCAAGAGATACGTTTCATAGTAACGTTAACACAACTGTCACGAGTGTACAATAGGGAACCATGCATGAAAAAACAATTTTTACTTTAAAACTTTTACTATCTATACTAATATTATAAAGAGGAAAGATTTGTATTTTTGTATGTAACGAATAAACTCAAAAACTACTGGACCGATTTCAAAAATTCTTTCACCGTTAGAAAGCTACATTCACCCTGAGTAACATGGGCTATATTTTATCCCCATATTCTCACGGGAACGGGAACTACGCGGGTAAAACCGGGGGGCGCTGCTAGTCTACTTATTTAATTTTTTGGGAGAGCAGTGGTGGCCGAGTGGTAACGGCGCCGACTTACGAATCAAAACCGAGCCAGGCGCATTACTTTGTAATTAACTTCATCACCACTGCTCTCAAAACGGCGGAGGAAAACATCTTGAGGAAACGGCATGTCCTAGAACCAAAAATTCGAAGACATGTGACATTCACCAACCCGCACTGGGCCCGCTATTTGATGCCATAACGTTGGGCGCCTCCCACCACTTCTCCCACCAACGAATCAATATCACAAAGAATCGGTCGGCTTCCAGTCATACCGGATTCAGCTGAATACCAGTATTTAACATGGAGTGGCTGCCTACCAGACCTTCACAACCCATTAACTGGGGAACACGGTACTTCTTGGCAAGACTGGTGTCAGATTTACTGGCTTCTGACAATCCGTAACAACTGCCAAAGATCTACAAATGACAGCCGGGACCAACGGTTTAACGTGCTTTCCGAGGCGCGGAGGAAACTTGGTATGTTAAGATGGTCACCCATCCACAGACCAACCTTGGCAAGCGTTGCTTAACCTTGAAGATCGACCTGTGCGGCTGTTATTCTTTAGATCATCATATTTATGCCCAATTTAAATATTCACAAAAGTATAAGAGCTCTACTTCGAGGTATATAAAGGCATTTCAGGGGCTAGGTTTGCGGAATCCCGGGGTTGAGGAACTTGTTAGAAAGAGTCACCGCGGCCCTGGAACGCAAAGAGCACAAGAAGGATCACGGGTGGGTTTTAGTCAGTAAGAATCTGACACTCCCTACCGCTCCGCCCAGAGCGGGAGAAGTCATTTGATGACATCCCATCTAAAGAAAAAAAAAGCAGAGAAAGTAGGTCATAATTTCTCATCCTTTAAAAAAAATGTACATAATATCTGGTTGAACCCCCAAAATAAAGGAACCCCCCCTGCCACACGTGTTATGACACTTCCCTATTCAGAAGGCGTCTTATATTTAGTCACGGACGTCAATTTACACTTCACATACTCGGGGGAATACCCACGCGTTCCCCGAATTGTATTTTATTTATATTGATCCAAATATAACCAGAGCACATGACACACATATATACATATAGTAAGCTGAGAGCAGTGGTGGCCGAGTGGTAATGGCTCCGATTTACAAATTGTAGGCTGCGGGTTCAAACCCAAACAGGCGCATTAGTTTGTGTAATTAATTTCATCACGACTGCTCTCAAAACGGTGAAGGAAAACATCGTGAGGAAACCAGCATGTCCTAGAACCAAAAATTCGAAGACATGTGACATTTACGCGTGGTGGATTACGGTACATTCCCTCTCCTAGAGAGGAGGCCTGTGTCCCATCAGTGGAAACGTTAAAAGGCTGATTATGCTAAGTTGTGTAGGTATATGAAACTTTTGATAAATATATAGTAACATGACGCCTTCTTTTTGGATGGTAAATCATCAAATGACTTGCGTTTCCCGACGCCCGGGGCGTCTTCTTTTGTTGCGGCGGCTGGAGCGTGAGGTTTCCCTCTCCCGCGCGCGTTCTGCCTCCTCCTTCGCTAGCATTACTGCTTCGCAGAAGGAGGTGACCGCGTCCCATGTCTCCTCGCTCCGGACCATGTATTGAACCGCCCTGGTTCAGCCGGAAGCGAGAAGTCGCCGCCGCCGATCTCCTCGTCGAGAACACGGCGTTGCTCCACCCAAGCAGGGTAGACCTCCACCGTATGCTCCAGTGTCCTCCGGGCCATCCACACAGTGTTGACACCCGGATGTGTGCTCCCACTGGATCCCAAACAGGTACCCCCCAAAACAGCCGTGTCCGGTCAGCACCTGCATCAGGCGGAAGGTGAGGCCGCGTTTCTCGAAACAGTTCTCAAAAAGGGGACTTATCGCCGCAAAGGTGGCGTGTCAGCTAGCATCAGTCCTTGGGTCCTATTTCGGAGTCAGGCAAAGTATAATTGGGTTCCTTCATCTGGAATTTGTTATTAGTAGTACGGAGAAATCGGGTGATAGACTAAACAAATCTAATAAACCCGTCAGATAGATTTCCAAAAAATAGTGTATAAGTTTTTTTTTCTTTTTTCACGTAAATAAATACGAAGACGATAAAGTGCGTTGAAGACTCGTGTGACGTCACTACTCGCTACAATTTTTACCACATGTATAAGTTTATATGGCCCGTACAAGTGCCAATGCTATCATATGATTCAGTGTGGCGATAAGTCCCCTCTTTGAGGAGTGGTTGGAGAGACGCCACGGCGTCCTCACCTTCCGCTTGACGCAGGGGCTCACCGGACACAGCTGTTTCGGGAGGTACCTGTGTCGGATCCAGCGGGAGGACACGTCCGGGTGTCAACACTGTGTGGACCGCCCGGAGGACACGGTGGAGCATACGGTGGAGGTCTGCCCTGCTTGGGCGGAGTAACGCCGTGTCCTCGTCGAGGCGATCGGCGGCGGCGACCTCTCGCGGTGGCGTGGAACCATCACCTCCTTCTGCGAAGTAGCAACGCTAGCGAAGAAGGAGGCGGAACACGTGCGGGAGAGGAAAACCTTACGCTCCACCGCCGCAACAGAAGAAAACGCCAAGGGCGTCGGGAAACGCAGGGCGATTCCCGGCCACCATAGGCACGGGTGTGCGGATGACGAGCTATGGGTGGGTTGTCGACGATAACAGCCAGGCCCGGGTCGACGGCGCGTCGTGTTCCACGCGCGCCTCAAAGAGATGTCAGCAAAGAAGACGGGGCCGCATAGGGTCAGTGCCTGCTAGGGTTGCGGAACTTGGTGGAAAGAGTCATCGCGGCCCTGGAGCCTCAAAGGGCACAAGAAGGATCACGGGTGGGTTTTAGTCAGTAAGAGTCTGATACTCCGCTCCGCCCAGATCGGGAGAAGTCATTTGATGATTTGCCTAGCAGAAGACAAAAAAGGTTCAGTTGAATACCAGCGTCAGAAACACATTGTTATTGTTTTAAAATTAAATTTCCTTTTATTTGTATCTACATATGTTACCGGCTAAACCTGATTTCAGGACATGCTAGTTTTGCCTAGGCTAAACTAGTCTTTCTTTCACTGGCATCTGTTTGTGGAACAGTTTTTGTTGCAGCTGCATCTCATAAAACCTTGGCCTGATCCAACTGAATGTCTCGAAGCTGCAGTCCTTAACGATATTTCAGATAAAGGATTAACTGGTTTAGCCCAGCCTAAACTGATTTATCGTAATGGGCTTAGGACAAATTAGTTTGGACTAGGCTAAACCAATTAATCCTATCGCGTATAAGAAGAACTACTTTAGCCTAGGCAAAACTAGTTTGTCCTGAAGCGTATAGGAAGAATTAGTTTAGCCTAGGTAAAACTAGTTTGTCCTGAAATCGAGTTTGGCCGGTAACATCTACATCTGTGTATCTGTATGTGCCAAATAAATGTATTTTCATTCTTTCTTACTAGATCAAAGACGCAATCGATTTATTTATTTTTATAGACTTCGCGTAGCTTGTTAGTGGTGACAGATTTATCTCTACTAATATAAATAAAGCTGTAGAGTTTGTTTGTTTGCTTAGACGCGCTAATCTCAGGAACTACTGGTCCGATTTGAAAAAATATTTCAGTGTTAGATAGCCCATTTATCGAGGAAGGTTATAGGCTATATATCATCACGTTAAGACTAATAGGAGCGGAGCACCAATGAATAATGTTTCAAAATCGGTTAGTAACTATTCCACGCGGACGAAGTCGCGGGCAGAAGCTAGTATAACATGCGAATAGAAAACCTAACAATTACGTTGCCAACATAATTACGAATGGCTCGAATATTTTGTTGAGTTTTCTTGCTGTCCAATAGACATTTTTTTTTTACAATTGTGTACGATGATTTGGAAGAGCATCTTAGTATTTCATCGTGGTCCCTTTCTAGTTTGGTGAAGATCTGATGAATAAAAGAGTTGATAGGAAACGGAACTCTTCAATAAAAATGATGGCAAATCGTTCGAAAATGGGATACGGGTTATGGAGGATTGGGAATTGGGTCTGTACAAGGAGCAAGTATCTATAACAAACCCAGTAATTGGGTATCAGCTCTACACTCAAACAAGACCTCAAGTCTGCTATTACAATAGTGTCAGAATGGTCTATCATTGATTTCATAATGGTTGATTTTGACAAGTTTGGTAATCTATACTAATATTATAAAGCTGAAGAGTTTGTTTGTTTGTTTGTTAATTTGTTCGTTTGTTTGTTTGTTTGAACGCGCTAATCTCAGGAACTACTGGTTCGAATTGAAAAATTATTTTTGGTTTGAATAGACCATTTATTGAGGAAGGCTTTAGGCTATATATCATCACGCTTAAGCCAAAAGGAGCGGAGCAGCGATAAAGAATGTTTTAAAATCGGGGATTCCACGGGGATGAAGTCGCGGGCAGCAGCTAGTCTACTAATATAAAAGCGTCACTATGACTTTCCAGTGGTCAACCACTGACACTCCATTGAAAGAAGTGGTATATAATGGTAATCTCGTACATAATGACAAATGAATGACAGACGTATGCGGTAATCTGCTAAAACTTTAACAGTTCCTTTGATCAGTGACCTACCATTAGAACGTCTTTGTGCAGTCATTTCTTTTAATAGCTCGGTTATCAAAAAGTATTACCGAGACCATTGATCGACCATTATGAATTTAGCAGATTACGAACTTTTAGCATAATGACAATGGGATCGTGTTGGAATGACAAATTTATAAAAATAGCAGACTCGGGGCCCTGTTGTCCTCTCGCTAAGTTACAAGTTGATAACGTTATTTCAAGGTCATTTACCATACCATAACTAAGCGCGGTTGAATATAATTCCATATACGAAGTTAGTTAGCTAATTTCCGCAATGAAGTTTTCCTTCCGTCAAACAACTACGAGTAGGTAGACATACTGATTTATAATATCTACATAACATGTACCTAATGTTATCGTTCATATCCATCGTAATAATATAAAAAGGAAAGATTTTTTGCTTCGATTGTACCTAATAAGCTCCGCAATTACTGCACCAATTATAACCATTTTTTCACCAATGGAAAGCTACATTATGAGCGAGTAACATAGGTTATATTTTATCCCCGGATTCCCAAGGGAACGGGAACTATGCGGATGAAACAGCGGGGAGCTGCTAATGTAAAATAATTACACTAAATAATACTAGCTAACCCGGCAAACGTCGTCTTAGCATAATCAGCCTTTTAACGTACCCACTGCGGGGACACAGGCCTCCTCTCTAGGAGAGGGACAATGGGAACTTGTTGGAATGACAAATTTATAAAAATACTGGGCCTTGGCCTTGGGGACTTGGGGCCCTGGTGAGATAGTGGTCACACGCGTGGCCTATCCACAGTAAAAAACAAACGAAGTGAGAAATGAAGAAGTAATAAACAGGCAAACAGTTACTATGGCATTAAAATGGGCATTCCATTTAAAAGTTAAAGTTTTATTTTATTTTGACTTACTTATTTAAAAATAGTTTTACACGCAGTAGTTGGTTATTTATTTTTTATGTACACACAATATACTTCAAATATAAAATTTTGTACAGAAACCAAGAGCACAAAGGTACTGCTTATTTCAATAGAAATTTCTTCCAGCAGACCTGCGACAGAAGAGTGGGATAAGAAATGTAGACACAGTGTGTAAAGAGACAGAGAAGGAAACTTAAACTAGACTATACTAACTTAACTGAAACTTATTATTATTATCATATTGTTAATGATTCAATCTTTTCACATACCTCCACTTCCGCGTGTCGAGCTGTTTATATAAAACGTCTGCGACACTGAGGAACACCTTCTCAAAAACAATCAGTATATATATATATATATATATATATATATATAAATATTTAAAATCCAATGATTTAATCAAAAATAATTGTACCTACCCAAGACATTTGCACGCCATGAAAAATGGCAGACATGTCGTGATCCATTATTCATATGTATATTATTTTAATGTTTGTATACACATGTTATCAAATAAAATTTCTTATTCATATATTTATTATATTATATATTATACATATAAATCAAATTAAAATAATTGTACCTAAATACATACTTATAATAAAATAATACATACCAATAATATACACAGAATCACAGTATAGTGGACAGAGCTTATCGCAGAGCTTCAAAAAGAATGTACAAACTACACTACGCATTTTTTTTTTATACTGAAGAATGTATCAACAACTCAACTGTACATTTAGGTATCATCGCTGGAAGAGTCATCAGTCCAAAATCTTTTTAGAAAAGATCCGCTTCTTCTCCTGTTTTAAACTATCACAATTTCGCTGGCATCCGAGCCACAGCACAAGGCCAAAGAATTGATCCGCTGCCAAACACGAACAACTAGATATATTTCGGATATTCGAAAAATATACTAGGAATGGCAGGTAGCCTTGCCCTTAGTTTATTTATAAACTGAATTTCTTTAGCCAAGTTACCTGTGGTAGGCGAAATAATTGGGTATTTTACTAGATATAAAAATCATAATTGTATTTAGTCCGTTGGATTTTCACAAAATTATTGAGAGCAGTGGTGGCCGAGTGATAACGGCCGCGACTTACGGATTGTAGGTAGCGGCACTTTGTGTAATTAATTTTATCACCACTGCTCTCAAAACGGTGAAGGAAAACATCGTGACGAAACCGGCATGTCCTAGAACCAAAAATTCGAAGACATGTGACATTCAACAACCCGCACTGGGCCCGCGTGCTGGATTACGGCCCATTCCCTCTCCTAGAGAGGAGGCCTATGTCCCAGCAGTGGGAACATTAAAAGGCTGATTAAATTGGATTTTCAAAAATTATAAATAAAATAAACATAAAGCGCATCAAAGTTCTAGAGTAGGGACTAGTGACGTCACAACGCTTGTAAAAATTTTAGCACGTAGTGACGTCACGCAAGTTTTTTTATTACATTTTTTAGCCAACTATCCTAATCTAATCTATTGCAGAGAGGCATAGCTACTTGTGTATCTCGACAAAATCCACATTTTCTGTGTTCTTGTGACCACAGGAACGAAACCGGGGGACCGAGTTAGTAAGTAGTATAGATGTCACCGGATAACTGTAAACGCCGTCAGATTACAAACTAAAGCGTCAAATTATAATCTCTTTTTTTTCTCAATAAGAAACGAGTAAAATGGATACTATTGAATTTGTATAGAATTTATTGTTACATATATCCATCCATCCATGATTACAAAGTCAAAGTATTTTATTTTTTGAACATAGGTAATATGGTAAATGGTATAAAATTTGCTTAGTATCACTATGTTTTGCCTTGCAAGGCGTACAAATTAGGCGTAAAAAAACTACAAACTAAATCAAACTGTTTAAAAAAAAATATATATATAACGTCGTCGTAAACAAGTTAGATTAACAAGAGAATCGGACATTTTTTATTTTACGCTTCTATCATCTAAAAACTCATTGATTGAATAATAAGCCTTTTCAATTAAGATTTTTTTAAGTTGCGATTTAAAATGGTTTATGTTGGTCATGCTTTTTAAAACTTTTGGTAGTTTATTGTAAATCTTTGGACCCATGCCAAGACAATTCTTTGAGAAAAGTGCAGTATTGTGTTTTTTTTTATTTTAGTGTGCTTTGGTGACGTCTAGTATTAAGTTTTTCAAATTTAGATAGATTCTCCTTAATAAATATTGAAATTTCATACCACACAAACTTTCGCGTTTATAATCTTAGTAAGATACATCGAGAAATTCATCATCTGTCTAGCCTTTTCCCAACTATATTGGGGTCGGCTTCCAGTCATACCGGATTCAGCTAAACACCAGTATTTAACGTGGAGCGGCTGCCTACCAGACCTCCACAACCCAATAACTGGGGAACACGGTACTTCTTGGCAAGACTGGAGTCAAATTTTCTGACTTCTGACAATCCGTAACGACTGCCAAAGATCTACAAATGACAGCAGGGACCAACGGCTTAACGTGCTTTCCGAGGCACGGAGGAAAATCGGTATGTTAAGATGGTGACCCATCCACAGACCAACCTTGGTAAGCGTTGCTTAACCTTGAAGAAAAATATTTTTCACGTTCTTATGAAATTTGCAGTTTGCTGATAGTATAGGACATACATAACTTGAAATATCAACAGAGCGCATAATATGAAAAAAATACTCAAATACAGTGGTTTAAGATAAGCTTTATATTGCGACAGATTGCTGATAAGAATTCTAATACATTTTCGATACTCATACATTTTAAGCCATAAAATATATAAAGCTGACGAGTTTGTTTGTTTGAACGCGCTAATCTCAGGAACGATTTGAAAAAGTGTTAGACATCCCATTTATCGAAGAATAGGGATGTTTCCTGAGGAATAAAAATAATGATCCTATTTAGTCCGTCAGTTAGATTATCGAAAAATATTGGACACGTATTTTTTGCTTTATGAAATCTCTAAAAATTGACGAAGATAAAAAGCTTTAAAGATCATGAGTGGGGGCTTGTGACATCACGGCGAGGTAAAAATCGTCGCACGAAGTGACGTCACACGAGTTTTCAATGCACTATATCGTCTTCGTTTTTTATTTACGTGAAAAAATACGTGTCCAATATTTTTGGGAAGTCTATCTTATGGACTAATTAGATTTTTTTAGGCAACTACCCTATTATGTTAAAAAAATACTCGATGACACATGAAAGTAGGTGCGTGTTTTTGGAAATCGGTTTAAAATACATTCGACGAACTTGTAACTACACTCTATCGATTTTGTTCCGTGCGGGAATCGAACCCACGACACGGAGCGCAGCAGCCAATCGCTCAACCACTGCGCCAACCGTGTCGTCAAACTACGTTTATGTCACATGTTTCATGAATACTCCCCTCCTATTGGTCGTAGTGCGATGCTAGCTAGTTTTTTAACCGACTTCTAAAAAAGGAGGAGGTTCTCAATTAGGATGTTTGTATTTTTTTTTTATGATATGATAGCAAATCTGTCGGGATAGCTGAAATCGCATGTTTGTTTATTGTTTACACCAATTTATACCACGTACCTACGCTGTGATGGGTATATTTAGCTGGGAGTGGTGAACCACTAAAAACACGGTGTTTTTGGTTGCTTTTTTGTTTTTAAACACACCGACTTCCGAAATTAAAGTTATTTTGTACTTTTTGTTTTTTTTTGTTTAGAAGTCGGTTGTATTTTTTGTAAAAAGTTTTTTTTAGTTTAGGTAGTTGTCAGCCTATAGCCTTTCTCTACAAATGGGCTATCCAACACTTTTTTTTTCAATTTGAACCAATAGTTCCTCAATCAAACAAATTAACGCTTCCGCTTTATAATATCAGTATGGATTGAGATAAATGTTTTAATTATTAAAATATTGGATATCTCGAATTTGATTCCGAATGAGAACAATGGCGGATGATAATATTGAAACTTTTATGGAAAGTATAACATAATAAAGATCGTCTATATATCGTGAGATTTTTTATAAATGTTAACGTTCATCTCTAAACTTCAGAATACAGATATATTTGGCGACGGTAATACTAGTGATAATGTGGTCGACGTATAAAACTAAGTATAATATGTACTTAGTTTTATTCGGGTGAATCGTCCTCACATATAATCAATTGGTTAATGTATACAAAATATTGTAAAACTTATACATATTTGAAAAGAGTAACTATGGAGTTTCTTGTCCGTTCTTCTCCATAAGAATCTACTTTTTGCGAATGGACAACTAGTCACTACAATATTTTTATTTTCAAATGTTTTGACGTTCAAAAGTGCCGTTAATGGTCTAGTTGAAATAAATGAATTGACTTTGACTTTGACGATGGATTACGTTTGTGTAGAAGTACCAGACTTAGAGTTGGTCCACACTCCACAATATACCGACTTTTGTGTGCACAGACTTTAAACCCTTTTGTTTATTAATGGTAAAACATCGAATTTCGCTTAATTCGCTGATAATCGCTTCTCGATTATTTAATCTCGTTGATCGTCGCATCGGCTGGTGTGCACGCTACTATTGCGAGTATTGTGGGTATTATGAAATTTGTAGTTTTTAACTAATGTGGCAACTGTTTCATTACGTTTTATGGAATATGTTATATCTACGTATTTTAATAAAATTCAGTACAAAAACATCAATGTTTAGTTCAAGTATATATTTTATTTACCCTCGTCCGTGCGTCACTGCGGGGTGCCAACTGAAAACCAGCGCTGGGTGTCTGACGCCCAGCAAGTGCTGAGGTGGTAACCCTTTCGGTTCGGGCACGCTCGGCGCATTCTGTACTTATCTTCTCCTTTAATTTGTGTTTGTAACCGTTGTGCTGTGTCTGTACTGAATAAAAGTTTTTCTTTTCTATTCTATTCTAAATGACTTCTCCCGCTCTGGGCGGAGCGTAAGGGAGTGTCAGACTCTTACTGACTAAAACCCACCCGTGATCCTTCTTGTGCCCGCCGCGTTCCAGGGCAAGGTAACTCTTTCGAACAAATTCCGCAGTGTGCACGTTCCCTAGAAGAGAATTTTGTGGGACTGTCCTGTCTCTATGTAAAACTAGCAGCGCACCGCGGTTTCACCCGCGTTGTTCCCGTTCCCGTGGCAATACGGGGATAAAATATAGTCTATGAAAGTCCACAATAACGTAGCTTTATATTGGTGAAATGATTTTGAAATAAGTTTTCTAATAGTTTAGTTGTTTATGCGTAAAAAAGTAACAAACAAACTGACATTCACATTTATAATATTACTAGCTGTCCGCACAACTTCGTTTGTGTCACATTTTTCATGACTGCTCCGCTCCTATTGGTCTTAGCGTGATGATATAAAGCATATAGCCTTCCTCGATAAATGGTCTATTCAACCCAAAAATAATTTTTCAATTCGAACCAGTAGTTCCTGAGATTAGCGCGTTCAAACAAACAAACTCTTCAGCTTTATAATATTAGTATAGATTATAGGCATGATAATCTCGTATGAGGTTAGGAAACTCTCATGGGATTCCATACAAATGCAGACATCCATTGAACAGAGCCTTTAGGGAATCGTGGCTAAAGAATAAGAGCCGCACAGGTCGATCTTCAAGGTTAAGCAACGCTTGCCAAGGTTGGTCTGTGGATGGGTGACCGTCTTAACATACCGAGTTTCCTCCATAACTCGGAAAGCACGTTAAGCCGTTGGTCCCGGCTGTCATTTGTAGATCTTTGGCAGACGTTACGGATTGTCAGAAGCCAGGAAATCTGACACCAGTCTTGCCAAGAAGTACCGGTGGAGGTCTGGTAGGCAGCCGCTCAACGTAAAATACTGGTATTCAGGTGAATCCGTTATTATACATAGTTGGGAAAAGGATAGGTAGATGATGACGTATGTACTTATTAACGACGGAAAAAAAAACTGTTTTTTTTTAGAATGGGCCACTCGCATTTCGGCACATTAAGGCTAGTTACTGCTCAACCGGGCAATCCTATGGTGGCTTCAAATGAATTTAAGGCCCCCAGCCAGGCCAAAAAAAAACCTTGATAACTACTTATAAGGTTGTGCGTGTGTCTGTCTGTCCCTAGACTACAACTAATTTGACTCAAAAACACCGCACTCGTTCTTTTTAACCGATTTCCAAAAAAGGAGGAGGTTCTCAAGTCAAAGTGGAACGTTTAGCTGAGGGATGATGTCACCATTAAAAAGTGACAAATAAAAAAACACAAAAGTCGTGTAAAATAACTTTATTTTCGGAAGCAAAAAACGAAAAAGCAACCAAAAACACCCGAGTTCCGAAATTAAAGTTATTTTTAACTTTTTGTTTTTTTTTGTGTAGAAGTCGGTTGTATTTTTTTTTACTGCATCAAGGTAATTTTTGGCTGTTGTCGCATTAAAAACAATATTTAAAAAGACACATACAATGAAAACCGAACCAAAACTGATCGAAAATCAAACTGTACACAAAATTAAAAAAAAAAACGAAACGCCAACTCTGACGTCAGAACCTATTTCGGACATCTCTATCAAAGTTGAAGTTTTAAATATTATTTTTTACTAATGAAGGTCTTTTAAAATGCTCTTCAATAGGTAATTATATTTCACTACACTTAATAAGTATTTATTTTTAATTTAACTTGCATTTCTATTGCCAAACATCGTGTAACATGTTTCCAAAGTTAAAACCCGCTCGGAGCTGAACGCAGTTTAGTTCCAAAACCCGCCAACAGATGTCGCTATGCGCTGACGTCACGTTCCTGAATCGCGGTATTAAGATTCTCCGCCGTTTGGTTGGGTCTCTCGTGTCCCAAGTTTATGATTATCTCTGGTTTCCCTTCAAAACGCATAAATTAGAGATGAGATATACCTGCCATTCTCCATACCCGGCCTTTAAGGTATGGGTTAGAGATGAGATATACCTGCCATTCTCCATACCCGGCCTTTAAGGTATGGGTATCACTAAATACCTGGTACAAATACCAGGTATCAAAATACTTCCAAGTATTTGGGTATGGTAGGATTTCGATAAGTAAACGTATGCGATAAGTATGGTATGCCACCAATATAATGTAGGTACGATGTTTCAAGTACCTATACGTAATTATGCATTATGAGATATGAAATCTTTCCTTCCTACTTTACCAGGCTTAGGACTGTCTGCTATGACGATGGTTATTAATGAATTCTAGTTATTTCTTTATAAATTAATGCAAAATAACATTAATTATATTTAAACTGACTAACTAGCCGGCGTAGTTAAAATATTTCAAATCAATTTATTTACAATCGTAATTTTAATTTGCAATATTGTATGTTCCTTATGTACTTAAAAATAAGTACCCATTTTGTCTAACTAAATTAAATCAACCGAATGTTCATAAAGCACGAATGACGTTTCGGGTCCCTTCGTAAGCTGTCGGGTAGCTTCGGGTTGCTTCGGCGCGGCGCACCGAACTACCGATAAAACAGGGCGCTACCTTGTGGTAGCGGTTCGTATCGTACTATGCGTCTGACGTCATACCTTCAAGGTATTTACCCAGTATTTCGGTCCGTACCCGGCCTATGTACTGGGAAGCTCATACTTGGTATATATACCTCTACCAGTATATACGTCTCATCTCTAGTATGGGTATCACTAAATACCTGGTACAAATACCAGGTATCAAAATACTTATAAGTATTTGGGTGTGGTAGGATTTCGATAAGTAAACGTATGCGATAAGTATGGTATGCCTCCAATATATGGTACGATGTTTCAACGTAATTATGCATTATGAGATATGAAATCTTTCCTTCCTACTTTATTAGGCTTAGGACTGTCGCAAAACTTACAAATGACGCAAAAAAAAAAAACAAAACATTGTCGGCTTATGTACCACTAGACAAGGTAAAAATTCAAACACGTAATAATATTCCCTAACATAAACAAACTAAGGTACTCTTTCACGTCGTGACAAAAAATGTAATTATGCTAATGTTCCTTATGCACGTAAAAATAAGTACCCATTTTGTCTAACTAAATTAAATCAACCGAATGTTCATAAAGCACGAATGACGTTTCGGGTCCCTTCGTAAGCTGTCGGGTAGCTTCGGGTTGCTTCGGCGTACCGAACTACCGATAAAACTGGGCGCTACCTTGTGGTAGCGGTTCGTATCGTACTATGCGTCTGACGTCATACCTTCAAGGTATTTCGGCCCGTACCCGGTCTATGTACTGGGAAGCACATACTTGGTATATATACCTCTACCAGTATATACGTCTCATCTCTAGCATAAATCTTTCGCCTTTTACTAAAGATTTCCGTGGAGGGGAACACTCAAATGAGTCTTAGGCATTTTTGAAAAACTTTGCTTCGGCGAAGTTTATAAATCTTATAAATGAATTACGTACGGATATTTCTGCTTGCACAAGACACATACGAAACGAAATAATTTGTCGTTTTAAAAAACTTAATAACTTCAATTAAATTTCGGATTTCGGCGATATTGGTCGTTTCTTCGTTTTAATTAATAAGTAAACAGTCTTCCGATATTACAGTTACTTTTAGCTTGACAGTGTACTTACAATGTTCATTACCTATACTATATTTGTCCGGGTGAAATCTTGCAAATGGATTTTAAATCAGTTATCTTTAATCGAGTGAGCTGAAACTTGGTATACACCCTTATTTAGGATGCCAATGCATGCTTAGATATGTGACGTCATTCTAATTCCAATATGGCGGATCATCTAAGATGGCGGCCTAGTTATTTTTTCTGCACTACCACAGTATGGGTATCAAATGAAAGGAATTGCTGAGGAGACGAGAGAGAGAGCTTTTATATAATTTGATAGAAATAAAGAAAGAATTAAATTTATTTAACATACATCTTCAGATTGTATACAATATTTTTTCAAATCGGACCAGTAGTTCCTGAGATTAGCGCCTTCAATCAAACAAAAAACTCGTTAACTTTATATATCAGTATAGATAAGATAGATTTCCATGTTTTGTGGTTATCTATTTGGGCATAACTTAATTGTTTATGAACCGATCGTGGTGATTCTTTCTGTATTGGGTCTATTCTTTTTGTGGACTTTTTGGAACTTCAAAGATAAACCAGTGATCTTCTAAACTTAAAAACAATGAAAGCTAGTAATCTGTGATATTTAACCATGAGCTGGTCTGGACTGCGAAGACACACAATGTAACACCTTAAGAGCGTGTACGCCGTATGGCATTTCATACAAATTTTCAAGTCACTATTTTCCGAAATGACAAGAACCGATTTGAATGAAACTTCACACACTAAAAAGTTAAAACCATTTTCGAAATGTCTTATTTAAAAAAAGATAACTGGAAATTTATGTTTGTATGGAAAATTTTAAACGGGTCTAATTTAACTGTAACACTAACTATCGAACATGTTTTCAACTAACTATTTAGACCTATGTATCTTGCTGTGTGTAAAGTTTCATTAAAATCGGTTTAGTCATTTCGGAAAATAACGACTTGAAAATTTGTGTGAAATGCCGTTCGGCGTATAGGTACGCTCTTAACGGAAATAGCGCAAACTAACATGCTGGGAATATCGTCAATTTAGTTGTTTTGTTTCAGAAATAAATTTCGGAAGTCGTTGTAAACGAAGAAACAACTAAAACCACCGACTTTTGAAATTTAAGTTACTTTATACTTAGTAGTGTTTTGCACTATGAGAACGAGTATACAAGCGCAAATAACTTTTACTAATAAATTGTAAATATGTAAGGACCAAAAGACCAACAACTATATTTATATGTAATTCATTACAATAGAGGTGAGGCATAAATATTGGATTAGGTATTTTGATTAGGTATTTTTCGATACTAGTCCGTACCTAATCCAAAGCGTCGAGGATAAGGTATGGCACAAAATATTTGTACACAGTTTAAACAGAAGATACCTCATAAAATGTGGGGCTAAGTTTCAAGTTTAATAAGCACTGCCACCAGCTCCATCTATGTAGATTACCATTGGACTATTTAGTGATAAAAACTTTTTACAAAAAAAATACAACCGACTTTTACACAAAAAATCAAATAAGTGCAAAATAACTTTAATTTCGGAACTCGGTGTTTGTGGTTGCTTTTTCGTTTTTTGAACACCGACTTCCGAAATTAAAGTTATTTTGCACTTATTTGATTTTTTGTGTAAAAGTCGGTTGTATTTTTTTTGTAAAAAGTTTTTTATTTTTCACTTTTTAGTGGTACCTACACCCCCTCCCCTCCCCCACCTAAACTAATCAATCACATTGGTGTAAAAAAAAAACGTACAGCTCCTTTGCAGAGTAAACTAAGAGGTCGTCAAAGTAGACAAAGTACATATTTTTTTTAGATTTTTCGAAAACCGCTTGTTCGTGGGACCATTTGGGAAGTATACCCTTTCCAACAAAAAAATAATTTTTCAAATCGGTTGACAAGCGACGGAGTTATGCGCGAAAATACATAAAAAAAAAAAAATACAAACATCCGAATTGAGAACCTCCTCCTTTTTTAGAAGTCGGTTAAAAAACAAAAAAAAATATAATAAAAAATGAAAAATCTGAAAAATATAAAATTCAATATAATAATAGGGTAATTTTGATCACAATGTTCACTTTGACTTTAAGTACCGTTTGCCCATAAAAACGAAATATAATCCACCGTTCCACAATATATCAGAAACGGAACGTCAATACTCCATACCGAATATTTCTTACCCAATCCAAATCCAACACATACAACAGGCCAGCGGATGTAATGAATAAATATTCGGATTAGGTAAATGGATTAGGTATTTTTAAATACTAGAATTAGGTGGATTAGGTATCGTTTCTACCTAATCCGACCGATGTCTACATTACAAGATACATAAACTTCGCCGAAGCGAAGTACTTCAAAAATGCTCAAGACTCATTTGAGTGTTCCCCTCCACGGAAATCTTTAGTAAAAGGCGAAAGATTTATGCGTTTTGAAGGGAAACCAGAGATAACATTAAACTGGGGACACGAGAGACCCAACCAAACGGCGGAGAATCTTAACATCGCGATTCAGGAAAGTGACGTCAGCGCACAGCAACATCTGTTGACGGGGTTTGGAACTAAACTGCGTTTAGATCCGAACGGGTTTGGAAGCATGTTACACGATGTTTGGTAATAGAAATGCATGTTATTTTCAAAATAAGTACTTATTAATACTTAGCACTTAAAAGATTTTTTTTTGTTCTTGTGACGCCCTAAGATGAGGTCCGTAGGTACCCCAAAGGGCGCTTAGCATTTTTAACCGACTTCTAAAAAAGGAGGAGGTTCTCAATTCGGATGTTTGTATGTTTTTTTTTTTTTTTTTTTTTTTTTTTTTATTGTTTGTTCGCGCATAACTCCGTCGCTTGTCAACCGATTTGAAAAATTCTTTTTTTGTTGGAAAGGGTATACTTCCCAAATGGTCCCATGAAAATTTTATCGAAATCAACCAAGCGGTTTTCGAAAAATCAACAAAAATCTAAAAAAAATATGTACATTTTCTACATTGATGACCTCTTAGTTTACTCTGCGAAGGAGCAGTACGTTTTTTTTACACCAATGTGATTGGTTCGTTTAGGTGGGGGAGGGGAGGGGGTGTAGGTACCACTAAAAAGTGAAAAATAAAAAAAACTTTTTACAAAAAATAAAACCGACTTCTAAACAAAAAAAAAAAAACCAAAAAGTATAAAATAACTTTAATTTCGGAAGTCGGTGTGTTCAACAACAAAAAAGCAACCAAAAACACCGAGTTCCGAAATTAAAGTTATTTTATACTTTTTGGTTTTTTTTTTTTTGTTTAGAAGTCGGTTTTATTTTTTGTAAAAAGTTTTTTTTTTCACTTAGTTTATATGTTTTTATAAGCCGTGTCTGGTGGCTTCAATTAAATTCATCTATACTAATATTATAAAGAGGAAAGATTTGTATTTTTGTATGTAACGAAAAAACTCAAATACTACTGGACCGATTTGAAAAATTCTTTCACTGTTGGGAAGCTATACTATCCCCGGGTGACAACGGCTATATTTTATCCCCATATTCCCACGGGAACGGGAACAGCGCGGGTGAAACCGCGAGGCGCTGCTAGTCTGTACTAATATTATAAAGAGGAAAGATTTGTATTTTTGTATGTAACGAATAAACTCAAAAACTGCTGGACCGATTTCAAAAATTCTTTCACCATTAGAAAGCTACATTCACCCGGAGTAACATAGGCTATATTTCATCCCCATATTCTCACGGGAACGGTAACAACGCGGGTGAAACCGCAGTGCGATGCTAGTATCATATAAAATCAACTATTGATGTCAAAATCAGCAGGCTCACTAAACTTTTCGTATTTGCAAAGTTACACCGGACTAAATGTTTTTGAGTTGATTGGATATATTTTGAAAAATGTTATATGTTAGTTGTTATGTAGTATTAATATGGTCGTTGGTGTAAAATCTATACATCCGTAGTGATAACGTTTTTTGTGCGCGCCGGCACGATGACTCATGGGTAATATGATATGCGAGGGCCCAAGGTCAGAGGATGTGTGCCTATTTCAACTCCACTGAAACGGGCAGCCTTCCTCTGACCTTTGAAATACCACTCCACGAACTAAACATCCGCGCCAGGGCATGCATCTCAGAATCTCGGAATATCGCAATATCGGAATCTCAGAACGCAACTTCCGAGATTCCGAGAGAGAAATTTACTGCACGCAAATCCACGCGAACGTAGTCCTCTTTATTAATATCATAAAGCTGAAGACTTTGTTTAGTTGCGCACTAATCTTAGGAACTACTGGGTCGAATTTTATAATTATTTTAGTGTTGCATAGCCCTTTTATTGAGGAAGGCTGGGATAGGCTATATTACATCACGCTTCGATACAAAAATGGTTTCTTTTTTCTCTTATGTGACGCAGACGGAGTTGCGCGGGTCAGCTAGTTAGTAATAAGTATAGGAAAAGACTGAGAAATATGTGATTTAATAAATACAGTACAAAAATACATAGGTACCTACACCAAATTAAAGAACATGATTCAAAAATGTTTTTTTATTGTACTCCATTCAGCCTTATCCGGAACTAGCAGCGCACCGCGGTTTTACTCGCGTAGTTTCCGTTCCCGTGGGAATGTGGGGATAAAAATAGCCTATAGCCTTCCTCGATAAATGGGCTATCTAACACTGAAAGATTTTTTCAAATCGGACCAGTAGTTCCTGAGATTAGCGCGTTCAAACAAACAAACAAAGAAACTCTTCAGCTTTATAATATTAGTATAGATTTGCAATTAAAATATGCAATTTCTAATTAAATTACGAAATTCCGATATTAATATCGGAATTCCGATATTGAGATTTAATATCGGAAATCAGTATTGGAATTGAAAATCTTCCGATATTACATGCCCTAATCCGCACTTGGTTAATACAGACTAGACGTAGCAAGCGCTTATCCAAAACAATCTCAGTGTGGAACTCTCTGCCAGCATCTGTCTCCCCGTACTAGGGCTGCCATCATCGAAATGGAGCGAAATGGATGGGAGCAGTGGTGGCCGAGTGGTAACGGCTCCGACTTACGAATCGTCGTGGGTTCAAACTCAGCCAGGCGCACTACTTTGTGTAATTAATATCATCACCACTGCTCTCAAAACGGTAAAGGAAAACATCGTGAGGAAACCGGCATGTCCTAGAACCAAAAATTCGAAGACATGTGACATTCAGCAACCCGCACTGGGCCCGCGTGATGGGTTACGGCCCATTCCCTCTCCTAGAGAGGAGGCCTGTGTCCCAGCAGTGGGAACGTTAAAAGGCTGATTATGCTTATGCATCATCGAACGAAATTGCGGACGCCGCCAAACCAAATATTAAACACGTCGGCCATTTGGGTGAAATTGAATTTCAAATAGGCCTTTTAAATAATATACAAAAAAAAAACTTGCAGTTCATTTTTTTAATAATCTATTACAGTTACTTGCTTTTTTCCAGCTTCGAATTTACGAGTAGATTTTATCCCGGTTACAACAATTCAACTAAGTTTTTTTTTAATCTTTAAAAATTTCAATCAATGGAGATTCCCTTGACACAAAAAAATGTCCGAGTTTTTCCAGGACATCTTTGAAAACCCCCTCCGGACGCTCCCCGGACGCCCTCCAAACTAGGACAAATCCGGGAAAACCCGGACGGATGGCAAACCTACCCTGTACCTAGAACTCGTCAGCCTTCAGAGCAAGAGTGGAGAAGCTGCCTCTGTGCTCGCTAGCTCCATCGTAGACCATCCATCGCTTACCATCAGGCAAGATAGAGATCACAACAAGGTGTGTTTGATTAAATACATTTACAACGCCTTGATTGGGCCGGACGTTTCTGGGGCAATATGAGAAATGGGGAAAATAGAATCACTAGGATACTAGGACAGCGGATTTTGTTCGAAAGAGTCACCTTGCCCTGGAACGCGGCGGGCACAAGAATGATCACGGATGGGTTTTAGTCAGTAAGAGTCTGACACTCCCTTCCTATGTGCACAGAGCGGGAGAACGCATTTGATGATTTCCCATCCAGAAGAAAGGGACTCAATTATGTAGAAATCATAATCAACAATCATTTATTCAAACTAGGCTGAGAGCCAGCACTTTTTGAACGTCAAATTTTACATAAAGACAGTCCCCCAAAACGCCCACCCGTCACCACTCTCCTAGTGTTTTAGCTGAGAAGAAAAAGTGGCGCAACAAACTGCCCAGCAACACATCTATCTGATACGTTTAAAACTTGAATTTAAACAACAGTATACATACGTGAAACGGAGGAAGAAAAATAAAACAATATGGACATCACAAATCATTTCACTATAAAACATTGTAAAGAGTAGATAAAATCAATAAGTAAAAAAAAACGGATCGACCTACATAGTCATCAGATGAATAAAAAACCGGCGAAGTGCGAGACGGAATCGGGCATGAAGGGTTCCGTACGTATCTATAAAGACGACAAAAAAGTTGTTGTATCGGAGCCCCACTTAAATATTTATTTTATTCTGTTTTTAGTGCTTTTTGTTATGTATAGCGGCAACAAAAATACGTCATCTGTGAAAATTTCAACTGTCTAACTATCACTGTTCATGAGATACAGCCTGGTGACAGACGGACAGACAGATGGACGGACAGAGGAGTCTTAGTAAGGGGTCCTGTTTTGCCCTTTGGGTACGGAACCCTTTGGGGTTAAAAACACTATTATATGAACTCATATAACCTGTTTAATTGGAGAGGAAAGCCTACCTGCTCAGCATTGAGACAAAATAGCCTAATTAGAACTCGCGCGCGATGCACGCTCAGGCAGTGGCGTAACTATACCATCGGGGACCCGTGGCAAGTAGGGATGTTGCATTGTTGCCTGAGTAAAAAATATATGAGTATGTTTGGTCCGTCAGTTAGATTATAGAAAAATATTTGACACGTATTTTTTCCTTTATCAAATCTATAAAAACTGACGAAGATAAAAATCATCAAATATCAGGAGTGGGCGTGTGAAGTCACGGCCCGGTAAAAATTGTAGCGAGTAGTGACGTCACACGAGTTTTTTACGCACTGTATTGTCTTCATTTTTTGTTTATGTGAAAAAAGAAAAAATACGTCTCCAATATTTTTTGGAAATCTATCAGACGGACTAATCAGATTTTTTTAGTCAACCAACTACCCTATTCTTTTGATGAGGACTTCCCAGTTTTAGAGCATAGGTATACATATCACCGGAAAATGGCAACCTCGGTAAGATTATAAAATACCGTAAGAGATTGTTAACTCTCCATAAATTGTCCGCTGAATATTTGGAACACTTTTTTACGCATCAAAATTTGATAGTATATAATCTCTCGAAGTCATTCCGAGAAATCCGCCGGGTTTTGGAGACGCTCATCTCCGGCTGGGGGGCCCTCTCGGGTCGGGGGCCCCGTGGAATTTTGACAGCCCTGCCACCCTGTAGTTACGCCACTGCGCTCAGGTGTATACCCCTAATTAAGAACACAAGTGAGCTAACGGCCTACAGATTGCAGCCATTTTGAAACACGATAGCAGAAAGACGTTCTACAATAGCTCTCTGATGAGCGCTAATGATTAGAGATGGGCGGTGGGAAAAAACCCATCGGGAAAATACCCAGGTTTTTTCCCATTTGGGTAAATACCGGGTATTTATGTGGGAAAAAAACCAATAGAAGGGTATTTTCATTATCTACACTTATGCAATAAAACTGCAGCGATTTTTTTGTTTGTTCAACCCGGTTATCTGTGGAACTACCAGTAGGATTGTAAAATATGTTTCTGCATATAAAAAATAAAACAAAACATAGACAATCACAATTTTTATTACACAATAGAAAATAATTACAAAAATATTTTTTCATTCACTCGTTCTAAAATTTTAACCGCTATTGCTACTGTCATGATCATCATACAAATCATCAATATCACAGAATTCTATTTCTTCTTGGCTTCCACGAGATGTAGAAGGTTTTTGGTCATCAATTGGGCTGTTCATTGGGCTAGATAACTGTCTAGGGGTTGATAAGGGCTCGTCATCTTCTTCGTTGTCATTATCTTTATGTTTATGCAAAAGATTCCAATTATATGATATAAAAGCTATCTTTGCTGCTCTGTCCGTAGTCAATCTGTTTCTTTTGTGACTGTGTATATGAGCATGTGTGCTAAATGACCGCTCAGTCGCTGCGGAAGTGCATGGAGCTGTCAGAAGGCGTACTGCAACCTTACTCAGCAATTTGGAGCTGCAAAGTCCCCTCCACCAAACGACTGGGTCCATTTCTGCGACATTTTTCCATATAAATGGTCTGCCCCATAAACCCTGTTTAGCTCTATAGTTAGCTAAATCTACACCAACATCAATATTGAGTGATTGGCTCACTTCATGTATAAACTCCATGGCATCTACTTCATGCTCTTCATCGAGTTCAATGCCTTGTGATCTCGGATCTAACAAATATGCAGATAAAGTTTCTTTTCTGCTGAAATTGTAGTACTAGAATTTGTATCTGTCAAACTGTTATCTTGTAACGTTTCATGCTGCGATTCATCTTGTAAAGGCAGATTGGTTGCAGTTGCTTTAACGTCTCGTCTCGTCGTTTTGTTTAGTTTGTTCTTGATAACTGTTGGACATCTAAAACATTTCAACAGATGGCGGGCCATCTTGTTGACATTGCCAAATATGTAAACTTTTTCGCAGTGTTTGCACTTAACCGTTTTACTGGTTGCGGAATGGAAATAGTTTTCCCATACATCGTTATTTTTCTTTCTGGGCATGGTGTGATCTAATGCAAAAAGAAAAAAAAACAATTGTAAGAACAGAAGCAAACAGATGTTTTAAAGTATTCTACATTTCTAATATAAGCTCAAACTTACCAGTTTATTTTTGTTAACGGGATGCAGTAAGTATCGAAGTCCGTAAGGATAGCAGTAGTTATCAATCCAAAGTATATCACGTATTTAATCACTAGAATATCAAAAGTCCACAAAACAAAATCCAGGTCGTCAATAAATCAAAGAAACTAACACAAGTGCGCACGGTATGAAGCCAAAATAACTTGTGAAAGATCACTTATGCGATAAATACTACTGGCTATTGTCCGGCTCGAAAGTACGTACGCCCGGGGTGGGGGCAGGTAGTTTCGGGCGGCTCATTAGTCGCCAATAGCTAGATGTTTACAGGTTCTAAGAAAAGATAAAATTGTATTAACTAACTAGCATTAAAGCGTATCTAAGTGGAAATAACGTGACTCACTATTTAATTATCCATTCTTTAAAGCTTGTTTACGTAAAATGTGGTAGTGGAGTGCCTCATTTCAACTTGTACAAGCTCTAACTAGTAGTAATATATGTGTATCTAAACATTACATAAGCTAAACTTTAAAACACCCGAATATTATCCCAATCGGGTATTTTCCCGGGTATTTTCCCTAGAATTTACCCACTTTTGGGTTTTTACCGGGTAGAATCCCATCTCTACTAATGATGCACCATTCATTCATGTGTTTGGATGCCTAATAGAGATTGCCTTTTTTTTTTTTGGATGGGAAATCATCAAATGACCCCTCCCGCCCTGGGTGGAGCGGTAAGGAGTGTCAGACTTTTACTGACTAAAACCCACCCGTGCTCCTCCATGTGCCCTTTGCGTTCCAGGGCCGCGGTAACTCTTTCGAACAAATTCCGCAACCCTAGCAGGCACCGACCCTATGGGGCCCCGTCTCTGGTGCTGACGGCTCCTTGAGGCGCGCGTGAAGCACAACGCGTCGTCGACTCAGCCTGGTATCGGACGGCGAGCCACCCACGCTCACCGTCCACAGGCATCAGCCACTGCGCAATAGCACAGCGGCCGACTTGTCTCTGGAGGTGGCTGCGATGGGACCATTACTGGCACTTCATTTCAGCCCCCTCCCGAGTACTAGGAGTCGCAGCACCCGCAGCAGAGGCGGCAGTGGCGGCGACGGAAGCCGCGGCGGCGGCAGAGGCGGCGGCGGCGGCGGACCTCTTGCCCTTGGTCGGGGCGGATGGCGCGCAGGCCCTTCCCCCAGCCCAGTGCTCGGCCGGCTTGCCAACAGCCGCACATGCAGTGCAGGATAGAGATTGCCTTAGAGATGACTTAAGAGCGCAAACTCACAAGTCCTTATTTTCCCTAATGACTAAACCGATTTTAATGAAACTTTACACACATAAGCAGGATAAATAGGTCTAAAAAAAGTTAGTTGAAAATATTTTACCGGCGGTTTTTTTTTTAAGGATGGGAAGTCATCAAATGACTTCTTCCGCTCTGGGTGGACCGAAAGAGAATGTGCAGACTCTTAGGTACTGATTAAAACCCAACCGTGTTACTCCTACTAATGCTCTTTACGTTCCAGGGCCGCGGTGACTCTTTCGAACAAATTCCGCAACCCTAAAAGGCACTGGTCTTAGCGGGCCCCGTCTTCTATGCTAACGTCTCTTTGAGCCATTTGACCATGAATTGAACCAGAGACGAAAGAGAGTATCTCGAAAAAAATTAAGCCGACATTTCAGAAATAGCGTAACATATTTATGTATAAAGTAACAAGGTAGGTAATAAAATTGTTACTGCTAAATCATAAGCTTTAATTTAACTGAAGATTGCAATCGAAAGAATTAGTTTTTTGAAAAATTATGGCGGCAAAAGAGATAGTCTTAGCTATACATAGGTACCTTCCCGAACGAACTTTTTCACTTGATGCTTTTATCCTAATAAACCTACTCAAAAAATTGGAAATCGCCGTAATAAAAAAAAAAGAAAGAAAGAGTCCCCTTACAATAAAAAAATACCTACCTCTATCATTCTGCCGAGCCGATGACTAAACTTTTTTTTTAATCCTAGCCATACATTTGCGAGAGCAAGAAAAATACTAAGCCAACATTAAAAAAAAACTTACATCGCTCATGTAAGGAGTCCAGTCGTGGTTTCCAGCTTCCCACTCCGGAGGAGGCTTCTTTTCCCTCAATCTATTTATTATTGTAGCATCCGAATCATCGTCGACGATAGTACGATCGAAATCAAATACGGCTAAAGATGGACTCGCCATGTTTGAAAATTACGCGCGCACTTGATCGCGGTTCGCAACACACTGAAGTAATATTTTCTCTGCTCTCTGAAATCCTAAACGATGTCCCATGAACTTGAGGCACGTTTGATGACGTTAACGAACATCGAAACATGGAACGGAAGAATTGTGGATGATGCAATCATTTTCATGCGTGATTTTCGTGAAGACACAAAATACTTGTGAATTTTGACAGTTATCAGCTGTTTTGACGTTATCGATTCGAGTTTGACGTGTCCTTGAAGGTTTGGTTTGGATACGTGATAGAGTAAATTAATATTGTTTTGTTTTGTAGTTTTCTGTAGGAAACCAACTCAAATGTCCATTTAAACACAAAAAGCTTCACCTTTTACTGAATTAAGGTCATGTTTTACTTAAGTATTTTCTTAGAATAATATTGCTAAACTTTTGAGATGATTGCGGCACCAATAAATTCCACCATTTCAAGTATAGATACAAATATCCAAACACATTATCTATCAACACAGAAGAATTAAAAAAAAAAACTTGACAGATAAGGATTCAGAATTGCAGTCTAACCTCTTTACAAGGGAATTTATTTTAGAAATTGATATAAATAATTACATAATACTAATTGTAATGGCTTCATTAAATGTGTATACAGTGGGTAGACTCGCCAAATATGTTTCTGGAACAACAATGAGGACCCTTCGAGCGAATATATACAGGTGAAATTGCGCAATCAATTTTGAGGTTATGACAAGAAATAATTTTCGAATTTCGGAAGAAATACTGTAGGAAATCGAAGAGTATTCATAAAAGGAGCAAAACTAAAGTTGGTTTATTATGTTTTTGCCGACTATTTTCGTTGATTGTTTCTAATTCGAGGCTGATGTAATATTTATTCAAAATTCATTCGAACTAAGTTGCAAAGACAAAACTTTTGTTTTCCCGCTGTTAAAACATAGCTTTACTGTAACAGTTACAGTTTGTAACAATATCATCACCTCAGTAAGAGAAATGGTCTTTAAAAGCTTTAATTCTTCTTAAATTCATTATCAATTTTAGATAAAGAGAAACCTACCACTTGGCAATATTACAACACTTTAAAGAGATTTAACTTAACAGGAACAAGTCTTGTATTAAAAGTTCTGACCTCTCTATGATGTTTATCTTAACAAGAGCAAGTCTATGTTCAAAGTTCAGGCATCTTTATGGTGTTTATCTGTTAAGATAACAAATTCTTTCAAATGCCATTTTGGTCATACTTTAAAAAAAATATGTTTTCCAACTCTCTGGCTCTCTGTGGTAAGACTGACCTTTCTGGAATGTGGCATACAGTATTATACAAAATGTATGTATGTAAAAATGTATATTATGTGGTCCCAACTCAATGGTCAAGCTCATATTTTGCATATGGGAGGGACAAATATGTTGTACAATCCACTACTGCTCCTCAAGGCAGGCAAGCAACAACCAGTTCTACTGACTATCTCAAAGAGAATGCGTACCTGGTAAACATAAAACAGTACAAAATAAAAGGATTTAGTAATTACTATATATTAGTTCTTAAAATGCAACAGACAGATGTGTTGCTGGGGAGTTTGTTGCGCCACTTCTTCTTCCCAGCTAAAACACTAGGAAGTGGTGACGGGTGGGCGTTTTGGGGGACTGTCTTTATGTAAAGTTTGACGTTCAAAAAGTGCTGTCTCTTAGCATAGTTTAAATAAATTACTTTTGATTTGATTTCACTCAGCGTGTGGATTGAATAATCATTTTTTTGTTTGCCCACAACTTGTTGTTATCTGTAGCAATGACTTAGATTGTCACAGGCACTGGACAGGACACTCCTTCAGGATAAATGTGTATATTAACATGATAAAAGTGAAACATATATGTATATATATTACAAAGAATCCTTGCCCCACACTTAAAATGTCTCATGTATTATGGTTGCGTTTATGAACATACAAACTCACATACACAAACAGCCAGACCCAGACATACAAATATTTATTCTATGCAGGAATCAAACCAGCACCACATAGCTCAGCAGCCAATCACTCAACTACTATGTCAACTGTGTCATCATAATGATAGTATAGCTTTCTATTAGACCTATTAAACAAACAGTATTAATTTGGATTCTACAAGTAAAATCAAGCTTAATGGTGGGTTGATAGGTGGGGTACAGAGCAACGAAAACTGAATTCACATACTTAATTAAATCCACCTACAGTTGAATCCGCTTATAATGACATCGAAGGGAAGTGACGAATACGTCATACTAAGCGAATGTCATAATAAGCATAATCTTAGAAATTAAACAAATTCTCATCAATGTGAGGTATTTTGTGTAATAAGGAAAAACACAAAAAAAATATGTTGATAGTCGTAGATCAATCAAACTACAACTAGTCTGAAACTAATTAGGAATCACATTCCTCTCTTAATCTATACTAATATTATAAAGCTGAAGAGTTTGTTTGTTTGTTTGAATGCTCTCTCTCAGGAACTACTGGTTCGAATTGAAAAATTATTTTTGGGTTGAATAGACCATTTATCGAGGAAGGCTTTAGGCTATATATCATCACGCTTAAGCCAATAGGAGCGGAGCAGCGATAAAGAATGTTTTAAAATCGGGGATTCCACGGGGGAAGTCGCGGGCAGCAGCTAGTTGGCAATAACAAAACATGATTTCTGAAAAATAGGTCACAATAAGCGAAATGTCAACAAACGAAGTCATTATTATCCATACTTTTTGTAAAGATTTCAATATGTTAACCAAAATTAACTCTGTTTTACTTCATATTAAGCGGTTGGTCAATATAGGCGGCGTCATAATAAACGGATTTCACTGTATAACTACTAACAAAATTAAAGAACCCTTTCCAATTCCAGCACAAGCAAAATTCGTGCATACAGCACAGAAGAAAAGACCAATGCAAAGCCCGAGGAAGACAGCAAGCTCCCCGCTAGCATCGAGGAGTGCCACAAGCAGATCGAAGCCCTCACCAATGACTTGAACACTCTTAGGGCTCAGGCCAAAGATTTTGAAGTGAGTTCTATTTATTTAGGTGACATGGTTGGCGCAGTGGTTGAGCGATTTGCTGCTGGGCCACGTGTGTCGGGTTCGATTCTGGCAGGGAACAAATATTTGGAAATCCCAGGTTTTCAATGCATCAGTCATTTTATAAAGTTATTCAACATTTTAATTCTGATAAAAACTGGCCAAGTCAAATCTAACCTACTTTAAGATCTCACATTTTTAAATAGAAGCAATTGTTATATGTATCCAATAAAGCAAAGAAATAGAGTTTAATACTTGTTCATAATGTTATTTTGTTCCTATAAATACATATTTCGATTTTGTATAGAACTTGGCACTCATTTATTCATTCAGGCCCACAGCCAAGCATAATTTTTGTATTGAACTTAGGTCTCCTTTTTTACATTTATGTTTTTGGTGGGATAACAATTACCTAACCAATGTCACAAATTAAATTAAATATAATAAATCTATACTAATATATTAAGCTGAAAAGTTTGTTTGAACGCGCTAATCTCAGAAACTACTGGTCTGATTTGAAAAATTCTTTCAGTGTTAGATAACCCATTTATCGAGGAAGGCTATAGGCTATATATCATCACACTAAGACCAATAGGAGCGGAGCACCAATGATGAATGTTGCAATAACGGAGTATATTTCTCTCTCTTTCACTCATATGAAGCAGAAGAAATCGTATGAGTCAGCTAGTGAATAACAATAAACATTATATTTTTCAGGACAAATACAAGCGCGCGCTAGCGGACGGCGAGAACGTGCGGCGCCGCATGATGAAACAAGTCGAGGATGCCAAATCCTTCGCTATACAGAGCTTCTGCAAGGATCTGCTTGATGTAAGTAACTATATATTGTATATATAGGGAACGTGCAGAAACTATAGGTGGCAGCACAGACGCGTCAATGTCAAGTATATTTTACTTATGAGTTTCAAATTTGCAACGCTAGATGGCACAGTCTACTTCGTGCACGTTCCCCTAAACGGAGGGTGCAGGAAGTATAGGTGGCAGCACAGGTCAAATATTTACAACGTAAAAGTTTCAGATTTGCGACACTAGATGGCATAGTGTACGCCGTGCACGTTTCCTATAGATAAAAAAACCAGAACGGATTCAAGAATACTTTATACTTACATATTATGTAAATGTTTACGTAAGGAGGGGAGGGTTACAAGCTCTCATGAACTGATACTGATAGTTAATTATTTTACTATTAGTATTATTATTCCATGTATTTATTTTCTGTACATTTATTACAATTTTAAATATTGCAATAAAAAAACATTTAGAAATATTAATAGTAGTCCACCGGTATCGGGTCAGGGCTCCTGAGAGAGGTATCTCCTATTGGTATTAGCATAATCAACCTTTTAACGTTCCCACTGCTGGGACACAGGCCTCCTCTCTAGGAGAGGGAATGGGCCGTAATCCAGCACGCGGGCCCAGTGCGGGTTGCTGAATGTCACATGTCTTCGAATTTTTGGTTCTAGGACATGCCGGTTTCCTCACGATGTTTTCCTTCACCGTTTTGAGAGCAGTGGTGATGAAACTAATTACACAAAGTAATGAGCCTGGCTGGGTTTGTACCCGCGACCTACAATAGGGTAATTAACTATAAAAATCTGATTAGTCCGTCAGATAGATTTCCAAAAAATATTGGAGACGTATTTTATCTTTTTTCACATAAACAAAAAATGAAGACGATACAGTGCGTTGAAAATTCGTGTGACGTCACTACTCGCTACAATTTTTACCGGGCCGTGACGTCACACGCTCCCACTCCTGATATTTGATGCTTTGTATCTTCGTCAGTTTTTATAGATTTGATAAAGGACAAAATACGTGTCCAATATTTTTCTATAATTTAACTGACCGACTAAACATAATCATATATTTTTTACTGAGGCAACATCCCTATTCGTAAGTCAGGGCCGTTACCACTCGGCCACCACTGCTCCCTCCTTATTAGTATTATTTTGATTTGTTTGTCCCAAATAAACATATTTTTCTGGTATTCCAGGTAGCAGACACACTAGCAGCGGCAGCAGAGAGCGTACCAGAGAGCGAAGTGTCGGAGGGCGGCGGCACGGAGGGCGGCGCCTCCGCAGCCCTGCGCTCGCTCCACGACGGCGTCAGACTTACAAGGGCCCAGCTCACGCAGGTAACTACTCTGACGCGTCTCAGCTATCCGCCTAGCCTTTTCCCAGCTAACACTAAAATAATTTTTCAATTTGAACTATTATTTATTTATTTAAGCCTTTATATATTTTCCAAGACAAATTAAATTAAATTAGTAAAATAATTATGTAATTTGAACTATACTCCATCTAAATATATACATATAACTCAAAAGGGACTGACTGACTGACGTAGTGATCTATCAACGCACAGCCCAAACCACTGAACGGATCGGGCTGAAATTTGGCATGCAGGTAGATGTTATGACGTAGGCATCCGCTAAGAAAGGGTTTTGATTAATTCTACCCCCAAGGGGATGAAACTTCGTCAATTTTAAACCAATCGGGCTGAGAGTTTCAAAATCGGGGGTAAAGTAACTATTCCACGCGGACGAAGTCGCGAGCAGAAGCTAGTTTACAATAAGATTAGACATTGGAACAAAATTGTTTACAGTCCGTTCAACTGATTTTTACTTCTATTCCGTAGGCATAAGGATGACATTTAAAGCAAAAACCTGATTATAATACCAACTGTTTACTGCAGCTACCATGTGTCATGCCACCAACGCAATAGAAGTCAAAATCGGTTGAACGGACTGTAAAAAAGATGTATTTCAATGTCTAGTCTTATGGGTTATAGAAGTTCCTGAGATTAGCGCATTCAACCAAACCAACAAACGAACTCTTCAGCTTATACATATAGATATATGATTTATTTACTCATTAATTATTATCTCACCTTGACAGAAACATCCAAGGTGATGTGAAAACTTACATATATTACAATAAATTACAATACATTTAATCATTATTATTTATATGTTATATTTCCCGTTCCCGTGGGAATACTGTGATAAAATATAGTCGTATGTTACTTGATGATAATGTAGCTTTACATTGGTGAAAAAATGGTTGAAATCGGTCCAGCAGTTTCGGAGCTTATTCGGTACAAACTAACAAACAAAAAAATCTTCTTTCCTCATGTTAATATTAGTATAGAAAACATATTATAATATTCTATTAGATAACATAGTTATTATATTTAACATTATATATATATATATAATTTCTGAAATAAATTGAGCAAATACTTCTTCACAGACATTTTCACCGAAAATTAGTTTGAACATCACAGCTTATATACTTTTAGAGATATGAGATTTTAACAGTGAACTACGGAACGCTTCGCTATGCGTGGTCCACGCACATGACCTGTTTTTTTTTAATCTTTGTTTTGTTTTATTTGTACCTATGTTGTAATAATATCATTTGTTTTTGGGAGGAATCAAACTATTTGTCTTTCCTTCTTTCTTTCTTCTAGTATTGTTATAACACTTTACATGGCTACCTCAGACATTAACCTACATGGTTCTCATATGATTTGACCAGTACAGTTGTATGGACTTTAAAAGAGACTTTGACCTCTGAGTTTGTTTCGGTGTTTCTTCTCAGGGTAGTCTGCTAGGAAACACCGGCTTCATCTAGCTTACAATGACAAGAAATATTGGACGTGTAAAAGTGTTCTGTTTAACCTACTTGCAAAATAAATATCATTTATCATGTTTCCTCCGTAGGTGTTCAGCAGACACGGCTTGACCTCGGTGTCGCCTCTGCGTGAGAAATTCGATCCCAACCTTCATGAGGCCTTGTTCCAACAGGTGAGATTATTCTTTAATTATTGTTCACCATCACTGACTCTTGCAAACAAACAAGCGATTCGTTATTCTTGAAAATAAATAAGCCAGAATAAAATGAACTACTGAGCAGAAATCCAGAGTCTGGACTCATCATCTGCCTAGCCTTTTCCCAACTATATTGGGGTCGGCTCCCAGTCAAGCCGGATTCAGCTGAATACCAGTATTTTACGTGGAGCGGCTGCCTACCAGACCTCCACTACCCATTAACTGGGGAACACGGTACTTCTTGGCAAGACTGGTGTCCGATTTTCTGGCTTCTGACAATCCGCAACGACTGCCAAAGATCTCCAATTGACAGCCGGGACCAACGGCTTAACGTGCTTTCCGAGGCACGGAGAAGTCTCGTTATGTTAAGATGGTCACCCATCCACAGACCAGCCTCGGCAAGCGTTGCTTAACCTCGAAGATCGACCCGTGCGGCTGTTATAATTTAGCCACGAGCTCCTCCAGACCCAGAGCCTGGACTGTAACTGAAAAATTGGAGATTGACAACCCAATAAAACTAGCCGACCGTTTGCTTATGAATGCTCATAGAGATATAATAATAATAAATTTATTCACAAACTTTTTACAAGAATCAAATGAAAACCCTGACTTCTGAGCTAGGTAAAAACCTGTATTACAGAAGTCAGTGCCCTCTCCCACTTTCTACTTAATACAAATAGTGAATTAAGTGAAAGAAAAAAAAAATAATAATAATATGAAATAAATCAAATAAGTGATGGGTTTGGTTTACTCATGTTGAGATTATGCATGTAGAAACTTGTTTGTGTAACTGTGTACGTGTGTGTGGGTGTTTGTGAAGGTGTGTATGTGCGTGTTTGTGTAGGTGTGTTATGGGTGTAAGATGTATGTGAGATATGTCAAACAGACACACACCCGTAAGACGTATAACTGCTATGTGGACTTTAACTTTTGACGGGCCTGTTGGTCTAGTGGTTAGTGGCCCTGACTGCTAAGCCGGAGGTTGTGGGTTCAATTCCCACCCAGGACAAACTTTGTGTGATGAGCATGATTGTTTGTTCTGTGTCTGGGATTTATCTATAATATGTATGTATTTATAAATTATATAAGTATGTATATCAGTTGTCTGGTAACCATAACACAAGCTCCGATAGTAGATATTCGGGCTGTTGTACATGTTCTAATCGCACGGAAAACTCTGATAGCGCGATGCAGGATTTCGTTAGTAGTTCGCTGCGGGCGGGATAGATGGCGTTGCATTTATTTTTGTTGCCGAACGAATTTTAAAATATTGCAGATATAGATAAACATGCAATGAACAGAATTAAATTAAGATTAATAATATATCTAATTAATAAACGAATCACAATTTTGTAAAACATATTTAATAAATAAATATAAAAATTGGCTTGGTATGGTGGTATAAAAAGGAGGGATGAAACGCTTGTAACTAAGAGCCTGTCCAGAAAGCGCGATTTACGCGCGAGTACACTCGCGCGTAGGCACTCGCGCGTTCTCGAGTTACTAGAGCTGCATATATTCCGTCCAGATGCTCTCGCGCGTTACCTCACTCGCGCGTAAAACGCTTGCAATGAGCGGGACTCTCGACTCGCGCGCATTACGCGCGAGCGCCGCGCGAGTCGAGATACTCCGGCGCCGTTGCAGCGTCCAGTACTACGCGCGTGTCCGTGGCGAGTGGACGTATTCGTTTATAAAAATGGAGCGTGAAAACTTTGACACGGAACTTTTTATTGACGAAATTGAGAAAAGGGTAGCTATATGGGATATGGAATCGTCAGATTATTCTAATAGAACCATTAAGCGTAGGAACTGGGAAGAAATAGTAGAAATTAAAACAGTATCCGAGTCCATTTTTATAACTGACCAAATCCGTCTCATCACATACGCGCGTGATTTCGCCGCATCTGGACACAATACAAATCAAAACGCGCGAGTGGACTCGCGCGTAAATCGCGCTTTCTGGACAGGCTCTAAAAGGGTTATGAATATGAATGTGGATGGATGGAAAGGGAGAGGTAGGCCAAAGAAACGATGCATGGATTGTGTGAGGAGTGATATGAAAGAAAAAGGAGTTCGTGATAGCGTGACGCCTGACAGGACAGAATGGAAGAAAATAACGTGTTGCGCCGACCCCAAGTAATATGGGATAAGGGCAGGAAGATGATGATGATATTAGTATTTTGCAAAATATTTATAAAAGCGCTGTTCCTCGCTCCTATCTATTTAAATGTTAGTGTGCCCGACAGGATCCATAATTGAGTCTGCTCTTATTTACCTACCACCCGTATATGCACATTGTGGATTGCAATTTACACTAGTAAATTTATTATCGTTGATATGCCTTAGTTATTTTACTTTAAAACTATACAGTGAAATTCGTTTATTATGACGCCGCTTATATTGACCAACCGCTTAGTATGAAGTAAAACGGAGCTAATTTTGGTTTTCATATTAAATTATTTAAAAAAAAAGTACGGATATAATGACTTCGTTTATTGACATTTCGCTTATTATGATCTATTTTTCGATATGACTTCTAATTTGTTTCTGACTCATTTTGTTTTGATTGATCTATGTCTATCAACATTTTCTTTTTGTGTTTCTCATTATTACACAACATAACTAACAAAGATGGGATTTTGTTTAATTCCTAAGATGACGCTTTTTATGACGTCCGCTTAGTATGACAATTTTTCACTTCCCTTCGATGTCATTATAAGCGGATTCAACTGTATATACACTTAACCTAAAAATAAACACCTGAAACTTTAGTTTTTTTTTATGCCGCTACAAGCTCACTGAAAGCATTTGCTTCAAGTTCAACGAGATAGTCAGTTCCAAAATAAAAATCAGTACTTTTCAGCCCAAAATCTTTTGTTCACGGTATCACTAACTTCCCTCTCCCGTTTTCAGGAAGTAGAAGGCGCAGAATCCGGCACAGTGGTAGCGGTCAGCAAAGTGGGCTACAAGCTCCACGAGCGATGCGTGCGGCCCGCGCTCGTCGGCGTCGCCAAGTGAACCCAGTGGCGTAGCGCCAGTGGCGTGCGGGGGGTGCAGTAGGAGTAGGTGTATGTGTGGGAGCTATGGGATATGTTGTTGTTGATGTAATAATAAATAATTTTAATGGTTAATGAGACTTTTTGTTACTTAGGACGTTGAATAGTGGAAAAATTGTGGGTAAATATTGTTTCTGGATCAATTTTTAGTTTATCTATCTATTTTTATATGAACTAGCGACCCGCCCCGGCTTCGCATGGGTGCAATGTGGATACTAATGTTTTCTCTGCCTTAATATGCATGTATTATGCATATAAACCTACCTCTTGAATTACTCTTATATGTTTAAAAAAACGCATCAAAATCCGTTGCGTAGTTTTAAAGATCTAAGCATACACAGGGACAGACAGCGGGAAGCGACTTTGTTTTATACTATGTAGTGAAAAATACCACTCACTTATTAATCACAAAATCTCGGAAACTATAACACTTACAAACTTAAAATTTGGCAGGTAGGTTCCTTATAGGGTGTAGACATTCGCTAAGAACGGATTTTACGAAACTCCAACCCTAAGGGGATAAAACGGGGGTGGAAATTGTTTGTACTAAATCTGCGCAGATTAAGTCGCGAGCGAAGTGCTAGTAACAAATAAATGCTAATTTGGAAATTAATCAAGCTTAATTAACAATTTAACTACAGTTTTTTATTATTGGAATGTAACATAGGAAATTGGAAAAACGAACACAGCAAAAAAAAAAGATCCAATTTAGAGCAGTCGTTCTAAAGTTATACGCGTACATACATTTTAGAGATTCACTAGCTGTCCGCACAACTTCGTTTGTGTAACATTTTTCATGACTGCTCCGCTCCTATTGGTCTTAGCGTGATGATATATAGCCTATAGCCTTCCTCGATAAATGGGCTATCTAACACTGAAAGATTTTTTCAAATCGGACCAGTATTTCCTGAGATTAGCGCATTCAAACAAACAAACAAACCCTTCAGCTTTATAATATTAGTATAGATTATTCATTATTATTTATAAAGATAAGACGCTGAGAAATTGGAAACTATTGAATTCGGACTGTGATTTACTGTACCTACACAAAACGATTTTTTCATAATAATTATCGAAACATAATCTAATAAATATTTAATACGATTTTACGGAGTTTGTAATTTCCCGGTCACATATAAATAATTAATATACACACATGTATACACAAAATATTATAAAAAGTCTGTACATTTAATATTTTTTTAAGAAAACTTCATAATTTGCTTAGTTTTAGAATATTAGGATTCCGTGTGAACACTTAAGGACCGTTTTAAACGACGCTCAAGTTTATGACGTATTCAGATGCAGTACGACTTAAAATTGAGTAGCATTTGAAATTTAGACATAAGTGTGGAACATTTATTTATGTATTACCTATTAGAATACCTATATTTTGTAAACTTAATTTTGATATGAAAGTAACCTATTTCCAAAGATATGTGTGTCTACATATTTTAGAATGATGTAGAACGATTGGTTTTATTATGAGAGAGAGAATGTTGTTTTACACACAAATTAAACTCAATTCAAATGATGCGATTGACTATTGGTAATTCATTCGTCCCCACTCACCGCAGTTAATTAACGGGCGTTTGATAATTTGTCACAAATCTTTTATTTTTACTTATTTTTTATGTTGGGATTTTTATTTAAAGTTAACATATATTCTTATTTTGATATTATTGACTAGCTTCTGCCCGCGACTTCGTCCGCGTGGAATAGTTACTAAACCCCCCGATTCTTTGTGACATTGATTCGTTGGTGGGAGAAGTGGTGGGAGGCGCCCGACGTGACGGCACGGTGGTGGCATGCGCGTGAGCTGCACGCGGTACTGGACAGTACGCGGACATTGCAACATTACTTTGTTTTTCTAAAATAAAAGTAGCCTTAGTTACTTCTTATTACATCAGCTACCTGCCAATAAAAGTCCCGTCAAAATCGGTTCAGCCATTTTAGAGATTAGCCGGAGCAAACAGACAAGACAAAAATTGTAAAAAAAAATATGTTATTTTGGTCTATGTATCGTATATATTAATATATGCATGTAGTAAAAAGCGGTTATTTTGATATTACAAACAGACGCTTCAATTTTATTTATATGTATAGATTTGATAAAGAAAAAAATACGTGTCCAATATTTTTCGATAATCTAACAGACGGACTGAATGGAATCGTACTTTTTTACTCGGGAAACAAAACTATTATTTTATTTCGAGAAAATAGGTCTAACGTTCTCTCTCCAATTCCATTGTATAGTTTGTTCAGATGTGTGTGTGATGCTCATGAACTATGTAAGGTGGTAGTTGTTCCAAATATAGTTTGTTTATCGTTATTTTAGTTTTTTATTTTACCATCCTGTTTCCCAAAGAAGATAAAACTGTGGCGCAGTCAGTAGCGGAATTTGTTCCAGTCACCGCGGCCCTGGAACGCGGCGGGCACAAGAAGGATCACGGGTGGGTTTTAGTCAGTAAGAGTCTGACACTCCCTTACGCTCCGCCCAGAGCGGGAGAAGTCATTTGATGATTTCCCATCCAAGAAAAGCCCGCCTTCCACTCCCATGCTTACGTAAACATATTTATAAGTATTATTGAATCCTTTCTGGTTTCTTTATTGGTTCATGAAGCAGCAGTTAATAAGTCTAGAAATAAGGAATTTACAGTCTGAAATTAAGTTCGCTATTAGGGCGTTGATAGCCCAGTGGGTAAGACCTCGCCGGATTGGAAAATCTGAAAAATTAAATAAATCAATATTGCTGACGTAATCACATCCCGGATCCCCCCCATCCCCCATGTCATCAAAAATAAGCAAATCAAGAACCCCCCGCCCCCCTTTAGTACTGACGTAAGGGAAGGTTCATATCTGACGGAATATGCGTCGCGTATTATCGGTCTCGTAACGCCAGAACAGACAAATGTATAGAAAAACACTTGACCGTTCACACTCGACGCACTAACGAATCATCGGTTGAGTGTGAACGGTCAAGTGTTTTTCTATACATTTGTCTGTTCTGGCGTTACGCGACCGATAATACGCGACGCATGTTCCGTCAGATATGAACCTTCCCTAATACTTGAATGGGGGAAAAATTTCAAGCTGAATGCATGGGCATTTCCCTGGCCGCTTCAGCCATTCTGAACAGGGAAGTTAAGGACCACTCAATACGCATACTTTCGGACAGCATGGCCGTCCTGCAAGCTCTGGACAGCCACACGGTTAATTCTGGACTGATCCTCGAGTGTCACCAGCGTTTGAACCAGGTTGGTAGTTACAACAAGGTGACCATACAATGGATCAAGGGACACAGCGAATCCCGAGGTAACGACGCTGCGGACGAACTCGCTAGAAGGGGCTCGAGTATGGTAGCGATGGGACCCGATCCCATCGTACCACTACCATTCGGGTATCTACGCAATCTGGTAAGGAAGCGTACTAGAGACAAACATCACGACCTATGGGCGAACCATGGTGAGTGCAGGCAGGCCAAAGAGGCACTTCCCTCTATCAACGGCCGCTTCACGAAACAAGCCCTAAGACTGAACAAACAACAGTTACGTACAGTCACAGCCGTTACAACTGGCCACGGGTCTTTTAACAAACACCTCTATGTCTTAGGAGTCACTGACAGCCCGCTCTGCAGAGCCTGCATGGAGGAGGATGAGACAGCAGCACATCTGCTTCTGAGCTGCCCGGTAGTCGCGGATTACAGGGCTAAGTACTTCGGAAACCCAGGTACCCTCTGCGAGATAGTTAGCAACACCAAGGCCTTGCTGGCCTTCCTAGGGGAGCTGGGGTGGATCGAATGACACATTTGTCCCACCTGCACGCAAAATACGCGCTTAGTCGTGGAGTTGCGGAAACCAGCCCGCTTTTACATACATACATACATACATACTTGAATGGGGGTATTGACTGATGTGGGTTATTGACGATAAAAACAACAAATATGTATTTTAAAATATATTTTATTTCATTATCTTTGTACGCACGAAGTGCTAGTAATACATTTGTCATAACTGTAACCTGAAGAGGCAATCGAGATGAACCACTATCGTGCAACAAACAAACGACTAATTCAACCATTAGGTACTTAATTTTTGAAACTCAAAGTTCTGTCGTTTTTTTTATTTTTCGTATGATTATTAATCATTATCATCGAGAAGCCGAAAATAGATCTAAGTGGGAAGTTTTCACTTTCGATTAGAGAGAGGGATTTCGAAAAAATACTTTTCAACACACTTGCTCGTAAAGTTAGCCTTATTACATCGTTCTTAGGGCCATATATATACCGAACTATAACACACACGTACATAATAATATTACACACTAGTGCATAATAGAATCGTCCCTACAAAGTTAGGTCAGTAGGTTTCTAATTGTATTTTTTTTTTGTAACAACAATGAGTTTTTATGCCGCTGAAAATCTATTTACATTTTTGGAATAAATAAATGTTTTCCTAATGAAAAAACATTTATTATTATCAAATTATTTATAATTCACAACAATGTATTATTATTTGCATTTTATCACTAAAATTATAATTTTGAGTAAGTAAGTTGATAGTTCTTTTATTTGCACGCGTCAGATAATTATTATCTATTAATATCTGAGCGAGCAAAAAAGAAAAACTTGCGCGCCATTAACCATAATTTTCATATTTTGTTTGTATCGCATTTGTTGCTGTGTGGTAAATAATTGTAATTATGCAATACATGTTTGTTTTTTCCTCGCAAGTGTGTTGAAATAGTGCGTATGAAACTCGGTGAGCAACTTGCTTACTATACATTCGGCTGATTTATTGCAACCCACAGCCAAGTGTATAATGACTAGAGTTGCCAACCATACTTCTTAAAAACGTATCGTACTTTATTTTGGACTTTATACTTTTGCATAAAAATACAGTAGGTACCTATAGGAAAATAGTTTATTTCTAATCTGTACTGTGATGCGTAAAACAGAAACAGGCATTTTTGACTTTGTGTTGTATGGCATAGAGTTAATTGTTCCAAAATTTCATAACTATCATAATTATGTAAGTTTTAAGCTGTTTGGTAATTTTCATAGTAATTCATTTCGATTGCCAACATCAAACGACACAACTTAAATAATAATAATAATATTATTTATATTCTATTTTACAGTAATTTACAATGTACATTAAATCGTTAAAATTATAAGTTTCAACAATATTTTGATATTTATACTTGGAATATGGTTCTTTTTTCCAACCCGATCTGTGACCGCATGTTTGGTTATAGCCCACTCACTCTCACAGAGAGGAGGCGTGTCCCACTTGTGGGAACATTATACACTGATACTTCTTTGCTTCACAAGAACATAAACATCAAAACACTGCATGAAGGATAAATAATTATTATTTAATAATAAGACGAAACTGATATTCTTATGTTTAGAATCAATTTTACGTGCATATTATATTTTTGTTAGCATTTCGCCCGCGATTTCATCTGCGCAGATTTAGTACAAAAACAATTTCCACCCCCGTTTTACCCCCTCAGGTGTGGATTTTCGTAAAATCCGTTCTTAACAGATGTCTACACCCTATAAGTAACCTACATGCCAAATTTTAAGTTTGTAAGTGTTATAGTTTCTGAGTGGTATATAGCTTTTACATACAGGGTTATTTGTAAAACGCCAACAACGTCATAAGGGGTCATTGTACTCATCATTATGAACAACTTTTACTATGGGACCGAACATGAAATCGCGAAAGAAAAAATCAGCTGTTCCTTACGTTTGGATTAGTTATACGAACATAAATGTATGGAACAGCAGATTTTTTTTCTTGATTTCAGCTTTGGTCCCATAGTAAAAGTGGTACATAACGATGAGTATAATGACCTCTTAAGAGGTTGTTGGTGTTTTACAAATAACCCTGTCTTATGTATATACATTATTGATAGGCTCGCGTTTGCCCACTATCTCACCTGACGGTAAGCGATGATGTGGTCGACGATGCAGCACGCTTGTCTAGAAGTAACCTGTTCACTGTTGACTTAAAGACTCCCAGGTTGTAGCTATCAGGACACACAGACTCTGGCAGGCAGTTCCACTCCTTAGCTGAACTCACAATTAAATGAAAATCAAAATACCTCTTCATCATGACAGTTGCTTGAAAAAAATAAAAATAATATGCACGTAATATTGATAAGTATTCATTTATTTTACTTCAGACATTTTTTTTTGTATTTCAAATAAACTTTTCGCTCAATACAGCAGGGGATCCTAAAGATTTGTTATAAGCTTTTTTTATTCTAGTTTTTTAACAGAGTCCGTGGTCGAGATGTTACGTTACATTTGTCGATGTATCGATTCTTTCTGGATTCATATATGGATCGATTCTTGATGGATTCATAATTATATGGATCGATTCTTTCTGGACTCAAATATGGATAGATTCTATCTGGACTCAAATATGGATCGATTCTTTCTGGACTCAAATATGGATAGATTCTATCTGGACTCAAATATGGATCGATTCTTTCTGGACTCAAATATGGATCGATTCTTTCTGAATTAGAAAATTTAAATACAATACAATTCTTTAGGACATAGTACTGAATTCAGAAACCAGTAATACTTGAAATTAATGGCATTTCGACCTACATTCATTCTTAAGGATGTAAGTAATAATGAACAATATGATATGATATCAATATAATAACGTATTTTACTGAAAAAAAATCTAATAAGTCCATCAGATAGATTTCCAAAATAATATTGGACACGTAATTTTTTTTTTCACGTATGAAGGCGATAGAGTTAGTTGATAACTCGCGTGACGTCACTACGTGCTACAATGTTTACCAAAGACGTAACGTCACCAGCCCCCACTCTTGAACTTTGATGCGCTTTATTTTTATATTTTTGACACAAAATACCTATTTCTTGAAAATCCAACGGATGGACTAAATCGAATAATAATTTTTATATCTAGTAAAATACTCAACTACATCGATGAGGTAAAGATGACGAACTTCCATACAAATTCAACTCCTACTAGCAGCGCACCACAATTTCACCCGCGTAGTTCCCGTTCCCATGGGAATACGGGGATAAAATATAGCCTTTTTTACTCGCTCATAATGTAGCTTTCTATTGGTGGCAGAACGGTTAAAATCTGTCCAGTAATTTCGGATATTATTCGGTACAAACAAATAAACAAATCTTTCTTTTTTATAATAGAAAACTGTTTGTGCTTTTGTTGATGTACAAATTTCTTCAATTCATATTGTTGTTTTAAGTGCTGGGCAGTTTGTTGCGCCACTTCTTCTTCCCAGCTAAAACACTAGGAAGTGGTGACGGGTGGGCGTTTTGGGGGACTGTCTTTATGTAAAATTTGACGTTCAAAAAGTGCTGACTATCAGCCTAGTTTCAATGACTTTTGATTACCATTATATTGATATCACATCATGATTGCATGTAAAAACTTCCGTTATACCAAAAAATATACATTTCTCTAATATTAATTTAAAAATTATCCTAAATTACATTTATAACAAGGCATATAATAATATTTAATTAGTGATTCCACTAATAAATCTCCCCTTTGGGGTAGTTTTTAAGATCAATGTGTGACCAGCAGCCCTACCCTGACGTCTAAAATCCACCATGATTCCTGTGTCAGAGAGAGACGGAGTTACACAAGACGAATAGCACTATCCCTTTCCCTCACACTGAATCATGATAGCATTGGCACTTCGTAGTACGGCCACTGGAGTTTTTAGGTGGTCGGCTCGCAGTCTAACCAGATGTAGTATATAATTAACAATGTTCTATAATGATGGAGATAATTAGTTCTTTTTTTTTTTTGAGAACGAAAAATTGGGTTTTTCTTCCGTATTCATCCTGAAGGTACTTCATACAAATTAGCAAGTCTTTGTTTTTGGAAATTATGTAAAATTAGTTGTGAGTTTTTTTAGAAAAACATAAAAAAAATTACAACTTCTCGATGTTTTTGGTTGCTTCTTCGTTTTTTGAACAACGACTTCCGAATTTAAGCTCTAAATTCTTATGTGTAAAAAGTATTCCAAATATTCGGTTGACAATTTATGGTTTACAATCTCTCAAGATATTTTATAATCTTACGCCTTTTGTAATTAGACAACAAGGAGGAATACCGAACTAAAACCAAATTCTCATTCTCAGAAAAAGTTGAAATTCTCAATATTATGTAGTTTTGGGACCTCCATTGCAAAATCTGTTTTCACCATGGTTCTTATATTTTGTTAAGTAGGAAGTTTTAGTTTACATAATAAAATTATTAGTTTAGGTGTTTAGAATAAGTAGTGTTTTTTACTTTAAAAGCGTGTACGCCGTATGACATTTCATACAAGTTTTCAAGTCACTATATTTAAATGACCGAACCGATTTTTTAATGAAACTTCACACATATAAGCAGGATACATAAGTCTAAAAAGTGGTTCAAAAGATTTTCGAAAAGTCTTATTTAAAAAAAGATAACTGGTTTATGTTTGTATGGAAAATTTAAAATGGGTCTAATTTAACTGTAACACTATTTATCGAAAATGTTTTCTACAAACTTTTTAGACCTATGTATCCTGCTTATATGTGTGAAGTTTCATTAAAATCTGTTCAGTCATTTAAATGTAGTGACTTGTGAGTGCTTATGTGTGTAGTTTAGTAGTAAGTTTCATAAAAATCGGTTTAGTCATTTCGGAACATAAGGATTTGAAAAATCGAATGAAATACGTACGGCGTACACACTCTTAACAGTCATTTGGAAAACTTGCCCGGCTTTGTATTATTCACAATTTCTTGTTTTTGTTTTTATAACATATTTAGTACAAGTATTCAATTCATATACATTTTTGTTAGTAGTCGAACACCAATATAGTATATCTAATTGGTTTTTCAATCAATTTCGATTCTGTTATCACCGTATCTTTGTATTAACGGACAACTAAATAGAAAGATGTGTTGCTGGGCAGTTTGTTGCGCCACTTCTTCCCAGCCAAAACACCAGGAAATGGTGTGGGACGGTTTGGAGGACCGTCTTGAAGTAAAACTGACATTACAAAAATTATTTCTTTCATCCTAATTAGAATTTTGTATTTAGAATAGGGAACATGCAATATTATCATCTTGCTTTCATTTAAAAGAATTCCGTGTAAAATAGACCATACAAAAATTAAAAGATTAATACGCTTTAATGTATTACCAAAATTGCGATTATAAACTGACTGTTTTTCTTTTCCCGCGAAAACGAATGATGAAGTCACTCCTGTCTGCCAGAGATCATGAACTGTCATGTATTAAAATTTAAGTTCGTCTTTTCGTTGTCATAACACCGGTGACGTCACTAGACGCTGATTGTTTACGTTGCGTTTCATGCAATAGGTATTAATTCGTAATTGTTGTTAAAAATCAATAAAACCATTGCAGTGGCCCTTCTTTTATGCTTTTTGATAATTTCAATAACAAAATGTTAATGAATTCTGTAATAGCGTAGTTGCCTAAAAAATCTAATTAGTCCGTAAGATAGACTTCCCAAAAATATTGGACACGTATTTTTTTTATTTTTTCACGTAAACAAAAAACGAAGACGATATAGTGTGTTGAAAACTCACGTGACGTCACTACGTTGCTACAATTTTTACCACGCCCTGACGTCACAAGCCCCCACTCATGATCTTTGAAGCTTTTTATCTTCGTAAATTTTTAGAGATTTCATAAAGCAAAAAATACGGGTCCAATATTTTTCGATAATCTAACTGACGGACTAAATAGGATCATATTTTTATACTTCAGGAAACAACCCTATTGCATCTTCCCTATCGGTTAGACAACAGATGTGGTGGTGTGGTGGTGTGGTGGTGTGTGGTGAGGTGTGTATTTTCTTTCTTTCTTTAGATGTGAGCCGCGTTCCTTTTTATCAGATTCCAGCAGTGTTGGCTCAGCAGGAGCCGTACTGCAGCAGCGCAGGCTCAGCAGTGGTGGTGGTCATAGAGGCCGGGCTCGAGGCGGCGCACGCGCACGCGCTGCCGGTAGTGGTACTCCTTGAGGTACAGCCGCAGCCGCGCCGGCAGCGGCAGCTTCTCCACGCCTGCGGGGGAGCATATCTTGTAACTAGCTTGTAAATAACACAATTTTTGAGGTCGTTATCTATCTAAATATATATAACTAAAAAGTGACTGACTGACTGACATAGTGATCTATCAACGCACAGCCCAAACCACTGAACGGATCGGGCTGAAATTTGGCGTGCAGGTAGATGTTATGACGTAGGCATCCGCTAAGAAAGGGTTTTGATTAATTCTATCGCCAAGGGGATGAAAGTTTGTATGAAACTATATCAATTTTAATCCGATCGGGCTGAGAGTTTCAAAATCGGAGGTGAAGTAACTATTCCACGCGGACGAAGTTGCGGGCAGAAGCTAGTAAACTATATGAGGTCAATATTATACTGACAAATAATGTTTCAATTTATCATATATAATATCAGACTTTTAACGTTCCCACTGCTGGGACACAGGCCTCCTCTCTAGGAGAGGGAATGGGCCGTAATCCACCACGCGGGTCCAGTGCGGGTTGGTGAACGTCACATGTCTTCGAATTGTTGGTTCTAGGACATGCCGGTTTCCTCACGATGTTTTCCTTCACCGTTTCGAGAGCAGTGGTGATGAAGTTAATTACACAAAGTAATGCACCTGGCTGGGTTTGAACGCGCGACCTACAATTCGTCAGTCGGGACTGTTACCACTCGGCCACCACTCTCAGTTGTTTCAGTTACATGATGGAAAACTTTTATTTAACACTAGTAGCGCCTCGCGGTTTCACATGCGTAGTTCCTGTTCCCGTGGGAATACGTGGATAAAATATAGCCTATGTTACTCAGGATGAATGTAGCTTTCTAATGATGAAAGAATGTTTGAAATCGGTCCAGTAGTTTTTGAGTTTATTCGTTACATACAAAAATACAAATCTTTCCTCTTTATTAGACTTTGCCCGACCCAGGAATTGAACCTAAAACTCTGTTAAATGTTACCTTTGAACATTGACTCAACACTCAACCCGGCTCACGCGCGGTCCAGTTAAAATAATGATATTGTTGCATCTTACATGCATAGGACACAAAGATATTGTATAATGTTTACAAAAAGTAGTATATAAGCTGTAGCATAACACAAATCAGATTTAAATTTTATATTGAACGGGCACAGCGTAGACTATGCCATCTAGTGTTGCAAATCTGAAACTTTTACGTTGTAAATATTAGACCTGTGCTGCCACCTATACTTCCTGCACCCTCCGTTTAGGAAAACGTGCACGAAGTAGACTGTGCCATCTAGCGTTGCTAATTAGAAACTTATAAGTAAAATATACTTGACATTGACGCGACTGTGCTGCCACCTATAGTTTCTGCACGTTCCCTATATTATTTACTAGCTGCTGCCCGCGACTTCGTCCCCGTGGAATCCCCGATTTTAAAACATTCTTTATCGCTGCTCCGCTCCTATTGGCTTAAGCGTGATGATATATAGCCTAAAGCCTTCCTCGATAAATGGTCTATTCAACCCAAAAAGAATTTTTCAATTCGAACCAGTAGTTCCTGAGATTAGCGCGTTCAAACAAACAAACAAACTCTTCAGCTTTATAATATTAGTATAGATAAGCATATATCAACTTCCGTTCGTCTCGCCCGATCACACGTTTCGTAACGCTCCGCTCTCGTCACGAATTCGTCAGTTTCCTCCTCAAAACACGCGTGAATTATGGTAACTACCATCGGAGAGTTTATAAATATAACTATTTAACTGACAGAGTGACAGTGGAGATAATAATCTCTTAATCGTAAAGATACAAGGTACTTATAGCTAAATTATGCTACGACTAGCAGCGCGCCGCGGTTTCACCCGCGTAGCTCCCATTCCCGTGGAAATACGGAGATAAAATATAGCCTATGTTACTCAGGGTGAATGTAGCTTTCTAGTGGTGAAAGAATTTTTGAAATCGGTCTAGTAGTTTTTGAGTTTATTAAAAAAAAAAAAAAAAAAAAAAAAGAATGTGTTTATTATCTTAAATCTGTACAGTTCAGTTGCCGGGGCTTCCCAGAAAGTAATCCGAAGATACTTGTGATGGGATAAACCTCGCTCTTCCTTGATTAAATTAACAATATATTGGTTGTGCTAATTAGGTATAAGTTACACATTTCTTATAAAAACAATAAAAAGAAAAAGAAAAATGAAATTCGTGTTAATGGCACAGTGTTTAAACTAGTGTGTTTTGTATGAATGTGTGTTTAATACGTGTGTGTATGAGTGGGGGTGTGTTGGAGTGTGATGCGTGTGTGTGTGTGTGTGCGTGAGTGTGTGTGTGTTTGTGTGTGTGTGTGTTTGTGTGTGTGTGTTTGTGTGTGTGTGTGTATGTGTGTGTGTTTGTGTGTGTGTGTTTGTGTGTGTGATGGTGTCTGTATGCATGACGTTCAACCCAGAGTCGCCAAAAGGTTTTCCACGGCATCATAATTAAGTGTGAACAGCCATTCCGTCAATGTCTTCTTACACTCATATAGCTGCATAGGGTAAATGTTTAGTATGCGATTTACTTTATTATAAACGCGTGGGGCTTGAGTTACATTCTGGCGACTAGCAAAAATTGAACGTGCTGGGTATGTAGGGGCTACTATGTCGCACCGTCTTTTTTTAATTTTGTCATGGCTAAAGGGCAGAATTTTGTGATATCTTAGTACCATGTGTAGTATGTGGAGTTTTCTTATTCGTTACATACAAAAATACAAATCTTTCCTCTTTATAATATTAGTATAGATGAGAATTGCTGCGTGACGACAATGTCCTACATTATAATTACTTACTTACTAGATTTGGAAAAAGCTGCATTGCTGACACCTAATTGTACTAGGCAGTGGCGTGCAGTGGTTCGAGTTAGGGTAGGCCAGAGAAAATATCCAAATAAATTTAAAAAAATAACCACATTATTCAGGGTTGATTTTTAATTAAATTAGTTTTTTTACAAAAAAAACACCACATTTCAACCCTGAATAGTGTGGTTTTTTTTTGGACATTTTCTTTGGCCTACCCTAACTCGAACCACTGCACGCCACTGGTACTAGGGCTACGCTGAACTCGTGCGTTAAAAAGTTTTACTTCAAAAATATCATGCTTACCATCGTAACTTGTATGGGACACAATAACAGCTCGTGCCAGTTGCTGCAAGCTGAACGGTTCGCTTCGAGGCAGGGGCGCCGTCAGCATGGGCTCGAAGAACATCACACACGCTGGGTCCTAGAATTACAGAAGGGCCTCGTTAATAGGGATGTTTCCTGAGTAAAAAATATATGATTATGTTTAGTCCGTCAGTTAGATTATAGAAAAATATTGGACACGTATTTTTTCCTTTATAAAATCTATAAAAACTGACGAAGATACAAAGCATCAAAGATCAGGAGTGGGGGCTTGGGACGTCACGGCTCGGTAAAAATTGTAGCGAGTAGTGACGTCACGCGAGTTTTCAACGCACGGTATCGTCTTCATTTTATGTTTATGTGAAAAAATACGTGTCCAATATTGTTTTGAAATCTATCCGACGGACTAATCAAATTTTTTTAGTTAACAACCCTATTCGGACTCCCGCTTGTTCGGTGATCGCTGTAATACGGCCGGGCAATGGGGTTCGCGGGGAAGGCGGGTGTAGGTGCGGAATAGAAATGTGAGGTGCGGCCTTTTGCAATGAATAGCGACAATAGTGACCTCAAGAAACCCTGAGGAATAAAAATATGATTCTATTTAGTCCGTTAGTTAGATTATAGAAAAATATTTGACACGTATTTTTTGCTTTTTGAAATCTCTAAAAATTGACGAAGATAAAAAGCTTCAAAGATCATGAGTGGGGGCTTGTGACGTCAGGGCGTGGTAAAAATCGTCGCACGGAGTGACGTCACACGAGTTTTCAACGCACTATATCGTCTTCGTTTTTTGTTTACGTCAAAAAATAAAAAATACGTGTCCAATATTTTTGGAAAGGCTATCTTACGGAATAATTAGATTTTTTTAGGCAACTACCCTATTATAAACAGAAGAGATTTACAGACTTTTTCAAGAAGTTTTAAGTAATGTTTCATTCTAACTTATTGTTTTTCTTACATGGTTTTAATTTTGAAAATTGACTAAAGAAACTAAGGTTAAACATATCGACACCTCCTACGAATACTATCGTAAGTGCGTTTGATCAACTTTACAGTACAGCAGTTCAAAGATCCGATCATCGTTTATTGATGATTGTTCAGTGAAATGATAACCAATATTTTTAAGAATTTGCAAGTGAATTAGGGTATAGGTAGGTAATAATCCTGTATAGTAGTTTATTTCATATTTTTTCTTGTTTTTGAGAAAACTCACTTAAGATATTTTACTACGACCATCATTGGAAGTAAATTGTAGTATGTCATACTTACTCTGAATTACGTTGGACAGTATACAAAACTATTTGACGTATGTCATAGATACTATATTCTACTTTGTAAAAATTAGTAAATAATTATTGTAAATATAAGATAATACATTCTACTCCGTTAAAATTGTAAATAATAATATAGTAAATTTTGTAACCGTATTGTAATAAAAATAATCAGGATTATTTTTTAGGAAAGTAATAAAAGAAACATTTTTATTGATCGAAAAGTTATTATTATTCATACCAATTACTTTAAAAGTCCCAATCATAATTATTTTAAGGTTAAGGTACCTTAAAATAATTATGATTGGGACTTTATTTACCAACTATAATAATCGCTATAATTTTTTAAATCTTTTACTTTGAGATCCATTAATAAAAAACTTTGACTAAATATAAAAAATAAAAACACAAATAAACATAACAACATCAATCCTTCTTGTTATAATAATCGTAATAATTTTTAGTTATGCAAGTAGTATAAACTAATCATTATCAAGATGTAAAAAACTATTATGAAGTCAGTAACTATTTTTAATCTATGTTAATTTTGTTACACCTTTTACGTATTTACTAACAACCTTAAGTTTAAAATAAAACTATCAGACTCATTTGAATGGTACAAAAATAATACTCTATACGTAATAATCCCGTAAAATAAAAAATAATAAGTAAAGTCTCGTCTTCGTGTAAATCAAGAGTAAGTTCCTAAACTAAGTGAGATTAAGATCAGAATCGCGATCGTTATCGCTTACATTCACCGATGGGAGATTTGTGAAGAAATCGTGATTACCACTAGGAATAATTTCAGAGTTACACATATTAATTAAATCGTCTTTTTTGCCTTTAGGAATTGGAAGGTTACTTTGATACAATGGTTACCGACAACAATTATCATGGCGTCCTCGCTGGTCTGTTTCTATCAAACCACTAGTAACATCTAGTTTTTCCAGAGCTTTGTAGACAAATTGTTCACTAATAGAGAAAGTATTTAAAAATGTCTTCTTACAAACAACCATAAATTCATCTTCATCGCCTCCTTTTAATTCAAGTAAAGTTACGCCTTGATGCTGTATCAGTAAAAACCCTACGTTTTTTTGTTTCAACACCGAGTAAGCTACAAAACTCAATTACTTTTCCCTGTTACCAAATTCCAGAATTGATTAAAAATGGATATTCTTTCATTACTACTAATTTTTGAAGAACATTTATGTCTACAATTTTCCCGACACATCGGTTTTAATGATTTCGCAAGCCTAGTGGTACCATCGCGATTCTTATATTCTGCCTAAAATTAACTTATTTCTCTTATTATCAATCCAATCTGCAACATGTCGACGTCTAATATCACCGACATCCTTCCGGGAAATCTTTTTTCGTTTTCTAGAACAACTCGGCGTTGATTCGGAAAATGAAGAAAACGGGGAGTTCGCTTGGGGTGTTGATAGTAGATCGGTAGTGGATGAAATGACTGAATACGGATCTTGTATAGCATTCTCAATATACCAAGGACAGAAGTAGTTACTACAATCGTAGTCTAAATGGTTTGTAGTACACTCTGGGGATGGAATGGGTGTTTTATTTTCATCGAACCGGTTACTATTATAATCGGATGATTTAAAAAAAAAAATTGTAAAGTTACTATTGTGTACCTATAAATTACATAATTAATTAATGTCATATTTATATCCCCACCAGGAAATTGACATGGTTCCCCTTCTTTTGTCCCGTTCGCTTCTATATTAGTAACTTTGAGTACATCTTCGGAATTTACATCAAAATTTTTATTGACTTCCGATATCTTACCTTAAAAAAAAATAGAGCATTTTATCTAATTTCGGGTGCCAAGATATTTGTTATAGTGTAATAGGGATGTTTCCTGAGTAGAAAATATATGATTATGTTTAGTCCGTTAGTTAGATTATAGAAAAGTATTGGACACGTATTTTTTCCTTTATCAAATCTATAAAAACTGACGAAGATAAAAAGCATCAAAGATCAGGAGTGGGAGCGTGCGACGTCACGGCCCGGTAAAAATTGTAGCGAGTAGTGACGTTACACACTGTATCGTCTTCATTTTTTGTTTATGTGAAAAAAGAAAAAATACTTGTCCAATATTTTTTGGAAATCTATATGACGGACTAATCAGATTTTTTTAGTCAACTACCCTATAGTGCATAAATAGGTACCAAAAATCAGTTTTTCCATTACAAAAACATACTTCTTGGCGATTTTGTGGTACCTACCATGACGGACGTCACTTTCATTTACACCTGAATCAGACAAAAAATTCATCATTTGGTCAATAAAATTCATATCTGCATCCGATGGCATTGGTGATTCTGGAAATAAAAAATGTAATTTGTTAAATTTGAAGATTTTTTAACATGTATAGTGTCGTAAGTTATAAAAATTAACGAAGTAATCTATAGGAAGTAGTACGTACGATAAAAAGGCAATATAAAACTCCAACGTAAAACATCGTATGTGCATGTTCCGACATAATTTTTAATTCTGTTCCGGTGTAAAATATCTTATTTAATACATACGATATTCTTTTTAAAAGTAAAAACAACGTAAAATGTAGTAAATATAACATACGATGTTTTACATGGGTAATGATACATATATATTATTACGTTATATAAAAAAACCACTAATTTTACTGTAGTACAGAATAACGATACAGAATAATACATACCTTCATTTCTCTCAGGTTCTTCCATTACAGGTGTTGTTTTAACTATAGTTTTGTTGTCATCATTTAAAATTTTCAACGGTCCCTTTTTTTGTATTATATTATTATTTTTTAGTCTTTTACGAGATCAAGAATAATTTGTGCTCTAGATGACATTTTAACGTATAACTTACGAATTACCGTAAAACAACAAAAAATAATGGAAAGCATTCGCCGCGCGCTGAGCGTGCGTCTCCCCCCGCGTATTCTGTCGCTACTGATAGATACGAGACGTCCGCGCGTTCCGAGCGTCCCGCCGCTCCCGCGCATTCTATCGGTAGTATATTATACGATTTTATACTTTGACAAAAGTGAAGATACGACAATGTGCAGTCTAATTATCGAGGCCTTCTATTAGAAATACTGAAATTTTAATAATTGCAGACGTTAGTTCGCATATTTAGAAGTATGAAAATAAAGAAAACTGAAAACCTACATTTTGTTGATTACGATACTTTACGTAGGAGGTGTCGATATTTTTTATTACCATTAAATATGGCATACTATAATCCGGACGCCTCGATAATCCGGAAAGTGTCTTGTTTTTTCCTCTCCGGATAAACGAGGCCCTACTGTACATACACATTTGTCAATGATTATAGAATAGTATACTCTTTATTATGTACACCATATAAGTTACAAAAAATATAGACAAAGAAAACATTACATAGGATGACACAATGGGCAGCTTTATCGCTAAAAGCGATCTTTTCAAGACAACCTTAGGATGGATTTTAAAGCCAAAAGGAAATACAGTACTGTAGGTAGTCTTAGGTGTACTAATTACATAAACAACTAGCGACCCGCCCCGGCTTCGCACAGGTGCAATGTTGATATTAAATCTTTGCTATATTATGCATGTAGTATACATTAGGGTGGAGCGAACTTGGAAAAAAATTTTTTTTTTAGGAATTTCACTTTTCCTGTGTCATTAACCGATGACCGTACATAAAAGCTTTATTCATGCTAAAAATCAAAACCCTACGACTTTATTTTGAGGTGGCGCGCTATGAGGGTAATTTGAAAAAAATAACAATTTTTACGTCTATCGTGTACCTGCACGGCAATGTTATTGTGTATCTATATGTAATAAAACTTATATTTCACGTTACTTTAAAGGGTTAACTTGTTCGTCTTTGCATAGTTTTCTTAAACTTTCTCATTTAAGTGGTAACGACAAGTATAAAAAAAGTCTAATTATTCGTCAATAAAATGCCAAAAACACGAAAAGACATGCGATGCCCCTTGTTTGGTGATCTAATAAAAGTAAGTGATAATGTGTTACCAACTTGTTGTGATATTATAAAATATTACTTGTGGTTAAGAAATAACTTACTGGAACTGAATAATGGTAAAGATCCTGCAGTGAAAGATTTGTGTGAATAGCCGCTGATATTGAAAACATTTTTCGATTCACGATGGTTGACTTGCTCTAATAGAATTCTTCGTTTATATGTTGGAACAACGAAACCTTCTAAATATTTAAAAAATCTTGCAACTTTCATAATGAAAGTCTATGCACCAACTTGGTTTGACATTAAAACAAAACATTGCAAATATGGTCCAATTCATATCTTTAACATGATTCAAAGATTATTTGTATCTACAGGTGACCAAAAAAGCATTGTTATAAAAACTATTCAGAGAAATTCCTTCTTTGCACATCCACAAAACATACTATTAGCAACCTTACAAGATGATGAGTCTCACATAAGGGAACTAGGACTTCGTAGAGTTTTAAAAGCAAGAAAAGAGTTTAGGAAAGAAAGTAAGAGGATTTCAACTCCCAAATCTATTAATCGATCGCATCGAATTATGATTTGATTGACCGGTCAAATGAAAGTAGCAGAACCTCCGATGACCATGAAATATAGTGACGCAGAACTTTCAAGCGTGATTTCCTCAGGTGGCAAATTATTTGCAATCGAAAAGTATCCTTGCCACACTCAGGCAGTAGAACGGTGCGTCAAGCTCGTTACTGAGGCTTCTTCATCTGTTTGTGGGCCAGAGGCAAGAGATGGATTCATTCGCACGAGGATAAAGGCAAGGCAAGATATACCCGTATTCGACACAAAATCACATTTTTTTAAGCAAAAAGAAGAGTCTGTAGCTTCAGCTTCCGAACGTTAAAATGCTTTTAATTAATATATTTTGCATATTTATAAGTACAATACTTAATTTCAAGCTTCAATACTTTCATGTTGATAAATAGTTTGTCTCAAATAAAAACTTTATAAAAAACAAATTATGTTATTTTCTTTAACTTTTAAATTTGATGCGACACCTTAAGATGTAAACGTAGGAACTTGAAATTTTATTTTTATATCTCTAAGAATGTCGATCTATTGGCGATACAGGAGTAAAAAAGTTTCAAAAAAAAATTTTTCACTCCACCCTAGTATACATATAAACCTTCCTCTTGAATCACTCTATGTATTAAAAAAACCGCATCAAAATTCGTTGCGTAGTTTTAAAGATCTAAGCATACATAGGGACAGACAGCGGGAAGCGACTTTGTTTTATACTATGTAGTGATAAATACATAATAGAAAAATATACACAGTAATAATTATCAAACACAATGCATACAATCCAAATTAAAACAATTAAAGAGAGAGGTAGTGACTTATTATGAGGGCTTAATTATTATTTTTCACAATATTATAACAAATAGTTTTGAAGTTATTCAAGAAATTAGATGGGAACACGGCGGGGTCGTGGCTGTCTGCTCTGGTGCTGGTGCTGGTGCTGGTGGTGCTCTATGTTACCTTGTAGTGTTCGATGAGCTTGGTGACGGTGGCGGCTGCGAACACGGCGGGGTCGTGGCTGTCTGCTCTGGTGCTGGTGCTGGTGGTGCTCTATGTTACCTTGTAGTGTTCGATGAGCTTGGTGACGGTGGCGGCTGCGAACACGGCGGGGTCGTGGCTGTCTGCTCTGGTGCTGGTGCTGGTGCTGGTGGTGCTCTATGTTACCTTGTAGTGTTCGATGAGCTTGGTGACGGTGGCGGCTGCGAACACGGCGGGGTCGTGGCTGTCTGCTCTGGTGCTGGTGCTGGTGGTGCTCTATGTTACCTTGTAGTGTTCGATGAGCTTGGTGACGGTGGCGGCTGCGAACACGGCGGGGTCGTGGCTGTCTGCTCTGGTGCTGGTGCTGGTGGTGCTCTATGTTACCTTGTAGTGTTCGATGAGCTTGGTGACGGTGGCGGCTGCGAACACGGCGGGGTCGTGGCTGTCTGCTCTGGTGCTGGTGCTGGTGGTGCTCTATGTTACCTTGTAGTGTTCGATGAGCTTGGTGACGGTGGCGGCTGCGAACACGGCGGGGTCGTGGCTGTCTGCTCTGGTGCTGGTGCTGGTGGTGCTCTATGTTACCTTGTAGTGTTCGATGAGCTTGGTGACGGTGGCGGCTGCGAACACGGCGGGGTCGTGGCTGTCTGCTCTGGTGCTGGTGCTGGTGCTGGTGGTGCTCTATGTTACCTTGTAGTGTTCGATGAGCTTGGTGACGGTGGCGGCTGCGAACACGGCGGGGTCGTGGCTGTCTGCTCTGGTGCTGGTGCTGGTGCTGGTGGTGCTCTATGTTACCTTGTAGTGTTCGATGAGCTTGGTGACGGTGGCGGCTGCGAACACGGCGGGGTCGTGGCTGTCTGCTCTGGTGCTGGTGCTGGTGCTGGTGGTGCTCTATGTTACCTTGTAGTGTTCGATGAGCTTGGTGACGGTGGCGGCTGCGAACACGGCGGGGTCGTGGCTGTCTGCTCTGGTGCTGGTGCTGGTGCTGGTGGTGCTCTATGTTACCTTGTAGTGTTCGATGAGCTTGGTGACGGTGGCGGCTGCGAACACGGCGGGGTCGTGGCTGTCTGCTCTGGTGCTGGTGCTGGTGCTGGTGGTGCTCTATGTTACCTTGTAGTGTTCGATGAGCTTGGTGACGGTGGCGGCTGCGAACACGGCGGGGTCGTGGCTGTCTGCTCTGGTGCTGGTGCTGGTGGTGCTCTATGTTACCTTGTAGTGTTCGATGAGCTTGGTGACGGTGGCGGCTGCGAACACGGCGGGGTCGTGGCTGTCTGCTCTGGTGCTGGTGCTGGTGCTGGTGGTGCTCTATGTTACCTTGTAGTGTTCGATGAGCTTGGTGACGGTGGCGGCTGCGAACACGGCGGGGTCGTGGCTGTCTGCTCTGGTGCTGGTGCTGGTGGTGCTCTATGTTACCTTGTAGTGTTCGATGAGCTTGGTGACGGTGGCGGCTGCGAACACGGCGGGGTCGTGGCTGTCTGCTCTGGTGCTGGTGCTGGTGCTGGTGGTGCTCTATGTTACCTTGTAGTGTTCGATGAGCTTGGTGACGGTGGCGGCTGCGAACACGGCGGGGTCGTGGCTGTCTGCTCTGGTGCTGGTGCTGGTGGTGCTCTATGTTACCTTGTAGTGTTCGATGAGCTTGGTGACGGTGGCGGCTGCGAACACGGCGGGGTCGTGGCTGTCTGCTCTGGTGCTGGTGCTGGTGGTGCTCTATGTTACCTTGTAGTGTTCGATGAGCTTGGTGACGGTGGCGGCTGCGAACACGGCGGGGTCGTGGCTGTCTGCTCTGGTGCTGGTGCTGGTGCTGGTGGTGCTCTATGTTACCTTGTAGTGTTCGATGAGCTTGGTGACGGTGGCGGCTGCGAACACGGCGGGGTCGTGGCTGTCTGCTCTGGTGCTGGTGCTGGTGCTGGTGGTGCTCTATGTTACCTTGTAGTGTTCGATGAGCTTGGTGACGGTGGCGGCTGCGAACACGGCGGGGTCGTGGCTGTCTGCTCTGGTGCTGGTGCTGGTGCTGGTGGTGCTCTATGTTACCTTGTAGTGTTCGATGAGCTTGGTGACGGTGGCGGCTGCGAACACGGCGGGGTCGTGGCTGTCTGCTCTGGTGCTGGTGCTGGTGGTGCTCTATGTTACCTTGTAGTGTTCGATGAGCTTGGTGACGGTGGCGGCTGCGAACACGGCGGGGTCGTGGCTGTCTGCTCTGGTGCTGGTGCTGGTGCTGGTGGTGCTCTATGTTACCTTGTAGTGTTCGATGAGCTTGGTGACGGTGGCGGCTGCGAACACGGCGGGGTCGTGGCTGTCTGCTCTGGTGCTGGTGCTGGTGCTGGTGGTGCTCTATGTTACCTTGTAGTGTTCGATGAGCTTGGTGACGGTGGCGGCTGCGAACACGGCGGGGTCGTGGCTGTCTGCTCTGGTGCTGGTGCTGGTGCTGGTGGTGCTCTATGTTACCTTGTAGTGTTCGATGAGCTTGGTGACGGTGGCGGCTGCGAACACGGCGGGGTCGTGGCTGTCTGCTCTGGTGCTGGTGCTGGTGGTGCTCTATGTTACCTTGTAGTGTTCGATGAGCTTGGTGACGGTGGCGGCTGCGAACACGGCGGGGTCGTGGCTGTCTGCTCTGGTGCTGGTGCTGGTGGTGCTCTATGTTACCTTGTAGTGTTCGATGAGCTTGGTGACGGTGGCGGCTGCGAACACGGCGGGGTCGTGGCTGTCTGCTCTGGTGCTGGTGCTGGTGCTGGTGGTGCTCTATGTTACCTTGTAGTGTTCGATGAGCTTGGTGACGGTGGCGGCTGCGAACACGGCGGGGTCGTGGCTGTCTGCTCTGGTGCTGGTGCTGGTGGTGCTCTATGTTACCTTGTAGTGTTCGATGAGCTTGGTGACGGTGGCGGCTGCGAACACGGCGGGGTCGTGGCTGTCTGCTCTGGTGCTGGTGCTGGTGCTGGTGGTGCTCTATGTTACCTTGTAGTGTTCGATGAGCTTGGTGACGGTGGCGGCTGCGAACACGGCGGGGTCGTGGCTGTCTGCTCTGGTGCTGGTGCTGGTGGTGCTCTATGTTACCTTGTAGTGTTCGATGAGCTTGGTGACGGTGGCGGCTGCGAACACGGCGGGGTCGTGGCTGTCTGCTCTGGTGCTGGTGCTGGTGCTGGTGCTGGTGGTGCTCTATGTTACCTTGTAGTGTTCGATGAGCTTGGTGACGGTGGCGGCTGCGAACACGGCGGGGTCGTGGCTGTCTGCTCTGGTGCTGGTGCTGGTGGTGCTCTATGTTACCTTGTAGTGTTCGATGAGCTTGGTGACGGTGGCGGCTGCGAACACGGCGGGGTCGTGGCTGTCTGCTCTGGTGCTGGTGCTGGTGCTGGTGGTGCTCTATGTTACCTTGTAGTGTTCGATGAGCTTGGTGACGGTGGCGGCTGCGAACACGGCGGGGTCGTGGCTGTCTGCTCTGGTGCTGGTGCTGGTGCTGGTGGTGCTCTATGTTACCTTGTAGTGTTCGATGAGCTTGGTGACGGTGGCGGCTGCGAACACGGCGGGGTCGTGGCTGTCTGCTCTGGTGCTGGTGCTGGTGCTGGTGGTGCTCTATGTTACCTTGTAGTGTTCGATGAGCTTGGTGACGGTGGCGGCTGCGAACACGGCGGGGTCGTGGCTGTCTGCTCTGGTGCTGGTGCTGGTGCTGGTGGTGCTCTATGTTACCTTGTAGTGTTCGATGAGCTTGGTGACGGTGGCGGCTGCGAACACGGCGGGGTCGTGGCTGTCTGCTCTGGTGCTGGTGCTGGTGGTGCTCTATGTTACCTTGTAGTGTTCGATGAGCTTGGTGACGGTGGCGGCTGCGAACACGGCGGGGTCGTGGCTGTCTGCTCTGGTGCTGGTGCTGGTGCTGGTGGTGCTCTATGTTACCTTGTAGTGTTCGATGAGCTTGGTGACGGTGGCGGCTGCGAACACGGCGGGGTCGTGGCTGTCTGCTCTGGTGCTGGTGCTGGTGCTGGTGGTGCTCTATGTTACCTTGTAGTGTTCGATGAGCTTGGTGACGGTGGCGGCTGCGAACACGGCGGGGTCGTGGCTGTCTGCTCTGGTGCTGGTGCTGGTGCTGGTGGTGCTCTATGTTACCTTGTAGTGTTCGATGAGCTTGGTGACGGTGGCGGCTGCGAACACGGCGGGGTCGTGGCTGTCTGCTCTGGTGCTGGTGCTGGTGCTGGTGGTGCTCTATGTTACCTTGTAGTGTTCGATGAGCTTGGTGACGGTGGCGGCTGCGAACACGGCGGGGTCGTGGCTGTCTGCTCTGGTGCTGGTGCTGGTGCTGGTGGTGCTCTATGTTACCTTGTAGTGTTCGATGAGCTTGGTGACGGTGGCGGCTGCGAACACGGCGGGGTCGTGGCTGTCTGCTCTGGTGCTGGTGCTGGTGCTGGTGGTGCTCTATGTTACCTTGTAGTGTTCGATGAGCTTGGTGACGGTGGCGGCTGCGAACACGGCGGGGTCGTGGCTGTCTGCTCTGGTGCTGGTGCTGGTGCTGGTGGTGCTCTATGTTACCTTGTAGTGTTCGATGAGCTTGGTGACGGTGGCGGCTGCGAACACGGCGGGGTCGTGGCTGTCTGCTCTGGTGCTGGTGCTGGTGGTGCTCTATGTTACCTTGTAGTGTTCGATGAGCTTGGTGACGGTGGCGGCTGCGAACACGGCGGGGTCGTGGCTGTCTGCTCTGGTGCTGGTGCTGGTGCTGGTGGTGCTCTATGTTACCTTGTAGTGTTCGATGAGCTTGGTGACGGTGGCGGCTGCGAACACGGCGGGGTCGTGGCTGTCTGCTCTGGTGCTGGTGCTGGTGCTGGTGGTGCTCTATGTTACCTTGTAGTGTTCGATGAGCTTGGTGACGGTGGCGGCTGCGAACACGGCGGGGTCGTGGCTGTCTGCTCTGGTGCTGGTGCTGGTGCTGGTGGTGCTCTATGTTACCTTGTAGTGTTCGATGAGCTTGGTGACGGTGGCGGCTGCGAACACGGCGGGGTCGTGGCTGTCTGCTCTGGTGCTGGTGCTGGTGCTGGTGGTGCTCTATGTTACCTTGTAGTGTTCGATGAGCTTGGTGACGGTGGCGGCTGCGAACACGGCGGGGTCGTGGCTGTCTGCTCTGGTGCTGGTGCTGGTGCTGGTGGTGCTCTATGTTACCTTGTAGTGTTCGATGAGCTTGGTGACGGTGGCGGCTGCGAACACGGCGGGGTCGTGGCTGTCTGCTCTGGTGCTGGTGCTGGTGCTGGTGGTGCTCTATGTTACCTTGTAGTGTTCGATGAGCTTGGTGACGGTGGCGGCTGCGAACACGGCGGGGTCGTGGCTGTCTGCTCTGGTGCTGGTGCTGGTGGTGGTGGTGCTCTATGTTACCTTGTAGTGTTCGATGAGCTTGGTGACGGTGGCGGCTGCGAACACGGCGGGGTCGTGGCTGTCTGCTCTGGTGCTGGTGCTGGTGGTGCTCTATGTTACCTTGTAGTGTTCGATGAGCTTGGTGACGGTGGCGGCTGCGAACACGGCGGGGTCGTGGCTGTCTGCTCTGGTGCTGGTGCTGGTGCTGGTGGTGCTCTATGTTACCTTGTAGTGTTCGATGAGCTTGGTGACGGTGGCGGCTGCGAACACGGCGGGGTCGTGGCTGTCTGCTCTGGTGCTGGTGCTGGTGCTGGTGGTGCTCTATGTTACCTTGTAGTGTTCGATGAGCTTGGTGACGGTGGCGGCTGCGAACACGGCGGGGTCGTGGCTGTCTGCTCTGGTGCTGGTGCTGGTGCTGGTGGTGCTCTATGTTACCTTGTAGTGTTCGATGAGCTTGGTGACGGTGGCGGCTGCGAACACGGCGGGGTCGTGGCTGTCTGCTCTGGTGCTGGTGCTGGTGCTGGTGGTGCTCTATGTTACCTTGTAGTGTTCGATGAGCTTGGTGACGGTGGCGGCTGCGAACACGGCGGGGTCGTGGCTGTCTGCTCTGGTGCTGGTGCTGGTGCTGGTGGTGCTCTATGTTACCTTGTAGTGTTCGATGAGCTTGGTGACGGTGGCGGCTGCGAACACGGCGGGGTCGTGGCTGTCTGCTCTGGTGCTGGTGCTGGTGCTGGTGGTGCTCTATGTTACCTTGTAGTGTTCGATGAGCTTGGTGACGGTGGCGGCTGCGAACACGGCGGGGTCGTGGCTGTCTGCTCTGGTGCTGGTGCTGGTGCTGGTGGTGCTCTATGTTACCTTGTAGTGTTCGATGAGCTTGGTGACGGTGGCGGCTGCGAACACGGCGGGGTCGTGGCTGTCTGCTCTGGTGCTGGTGCTGGTGGTGCTCTATGTTACCTTGTAGTGTTCGATGAGCTTGGTGACGGTGGCGGCTGCGAACACGGCGGGGTCGTGGCTGTCTGCTCTGGTGCTGGTGCTGGTGGTGCTCTATGTTACCTTGTAGTGTTCGATGAGCTTGGTGACGGTGGCGGCTGCGAACACGGCGGGGTCGTGGCTGTCTGCTCTGGTGCTGGTGCTGGTGGTGCTCTATGTTACCTTGTAGTGTTCGATGAGCTTGGTGACGGTGGCGGCTGCGAACACGGCGGGGTCGTGGCTGTCTGCTCTGGTGCTGGTGCTGGTGGTGCTCTATGTTACCTTGTAGTGTTCGATGAGCTTGGTGACGGTGGCGGCTGCGAACACGGCGGGGTCGTGGCTGTCTGCTCTGGTGCTGGTGCTGGTGCTGGTGGTGCTCTATGTTACCTTGTAGTGTTCGATGAGCTTGGTGACGGTGGCGGCTGCGAACACGGCGGGGTCGTGGCTGTCTGCTCTGGTGCTGGTGCTGGTGGTGCTCTATGTTACCTTGTAGTGTTCGATGAGCTTGGTGACGGTGGCGGCTGCGAACACGGCGGGGTCGTGGCTGTCTGCTCTGGTGCTGGTGCTGGTGCTGGTGGTGCTCTATGTTACCTTGTAGTGTTCGATGAGCTTGGTGACGGTGGCGGCTGCGAACACGGCGGGGTCGTGGCTGTCTGCTCTGGTGCTGGTGCTGGTGCTGGTGGTGCTCTATGTTACCTTGTAGTGTTCGATGAGCTTGGTGACGGTGGCGGCTGCGAACACGGCGGGGTCGTGGCTGTCTGCTCTGGTGCTGGTGCTGGTGGTGCTCTATGTTACCTTGTAGTGTTCGATGAGCTTGGTGACGGTGGCGGCTGCGAACACGGCGGGGTCGTGGCTGTCTGCTCTGGTGCTGGTGCTGGTGCTGGTGGTGCTCTATGTTACCTTGTAGTGTTCGATGAGCTTGGTGACGGTGGCGGCTGCGAACACGGCGGGGTCGTGGCTGTCTGCTCTGGTGCTGGTGCTGGTGCTGGTGGTGCTCTATGTTACCTTGTAGTGTTCGATGAGCTTGGTGACGGTGGCGGCTGCGAACACGGCGGGGTCGTGGCTGTCTGCTCTGGTGCTGGTGCTGGTGCTGGTGGTGCTCTATGTTACCTTGTAGTGTTCGATGAGCTTGGTGACGGTGGCGGCTGCGAACACGGCGGGGTCGTGGCTGTCTGCTCTGGTGCTGGTGCTGGTGGTGCTCTATGTTACCTTGTAGTGTTCGATGAGCTTGGTGACGGTGGCGGCTGCGAACACGGCGGGGTCGTGGCTGTCTGCTCTGGTGCTGGTGCTGGTGCTGGTGGTGCTCTATGTTACCTTGTAGTGTTCGATGAGCTTGGTGACGGTGGCGGCTGCGAACACGGCGGGGTCGTGGCTGTCTGCTCTGGTGCTGGTGCTGGTGGTGCTCTATGTTACCTTGTAGTGTTCGATGAGCTTGGTGACGGTGGCGGCTGCGAACACGGCGGGGTCGTGGCTGTCTGCTCTGGTGCTGGTGCTGGTGGTGCTCTATGTTACCTTGTAGTGTTCGATGAGCTTGGTGACGGTGGCGGCTGCGAACACGGCGGGGTCGTGGCTGTCTGCTCTGGTGCTGGTGCTGGTGCTGGTGGTGCTCTATGTTACCTTGTAGTGTTCGATGAGCTTGGTGACGGTGGCGGCTGCGAACACGGCGGGGTCGTGGCTGTCTGCTCTGGTGCTGGTGCTGGTGCTGGTGGTGCTCTATGTTACCTTGTAGTGTTCGATGAGCTTGGTGACGGTGGCGGCTGCGAACACGGCGGGGTCGTGGCTGTCTGCTCTGGTGCTGGTGCTGGTGCTGGTGGTGCTCTATGTTACCTTGTAGTGTTCGATGAGCTTGGTGACGGTGGCGGCTGCGAACACGGCGGGGTCGTGGCTGTCTGCTCTGGTGCTGGTGCTGGTGCTGGTGGTGCTCTATGTTACCTTGTAGTGTTCGATGAGCTTGGTGACGGTGGCGGCTGCGAACACGGCGGGGTCGTGGCTGTCTGCTCTGGTGCTGGTGCTGGTGCTGGTGGTGCTCTATGTTACCTTGTAGTGTTCGATGAGCTTGGTGACGGTGGCGGCTGCGAACACGGCGGGGTCGTGGCTGTCTGCTCTGGTGCTGGTGCTGGTGGTGCTCTATGTTACCTTGTAGTGTTCGATGAGCTTGGTGACGGTGGCGGCTGCGAACACGGCGGGGTCGTGGCTGTCTGCTCTGGTGCTGGTGCTGGTGGTGCTCTATGTTACCTTGTAGTGTTCGATGAGCTTGGTGACGGTGGCGGCTGCGAACACGGCGGGGTCGTGGCTGTCTGCTCTGGTGCTGGTGCTGGTGCTGGTGGTGCTCTATGTTACCTTGTAGTGTTCGATGAGCTTGGTGACGGTGGCGGCTGCGAACACGGCGGGGTCGTGGCTGTCTGCTCTGGTGCTGGTGCTGGTGCTGGTGGTGCTCTATGTTACCTTGTAGTGTTCGATGAGCTTGGTGACGGTGGCGGCTGCGAACACGGCGGGGTCGTGGCTGTCTGCTCTGGTGCTGGTGCTGGTGGTGCTCTATGTTACCTTGTAGTGTTCGATGAGCTTGGTGACGGTGGCGGCTGCGAACACGGCGGGGTCGTGGCTGTCTGCTCTGGTGCTGGTGCTGGTGCTGGTGGTGCTCTATGTTACCTTGTAGTGTTCGATGAGCTTGGTGACGGTGGCGGCTGCGAACACGGCGGGGTCGTGGCTGTCTGCTCTGGTGCTGGTGCTGGTGGTGCTCTATGTTACCTTGTAGTGTTCGATGAGCTTGGTGACGGTGGCGGCTGCGAACACGGCGGGGTCGTGGCTGTCTGCTCTGGTGCTGGTGCTGGTGGTGCTCTATGTTACCTTGTAGTGTTCGATGAGCTTGGTGACGGTGGCGGCTGCGAACACGGCGGGGTCGTGGCTGTCTGCTCTGGTGCTGGTGCTGGTGCTGGTGGTGCTCTATGTTACCTTGTAGTGTTCGATGAGCTTGGTGACGGTGGCGGCTGCGAACACGGCGGGGTCGTGGCTGTCTGCTCTGGTGCTGGTGCTGGTGGTGCTCTATGTTACCTTGTAGTGTTCGATGAGCTTGGTGACGGTGGCGGCTGCGAACACGGCGGGGTCGTGGCTGTCTGCTCTGGTGCTGGTGCTGGTGCTGGTGGTGCTCTATGTTACCTTGTAGTGTTCGATGAGCTTGGTGACGGTGGCGGCTGCGAACACGGCGGGGTCGTGGCTGTCTGCTCTGGTGCTGGTGCTGGTGCTGGTGGTGCTCTATGTTACCTTGTAGTGTTCGATGAGCTTGGTGACGGTGGCGGCTGCGAACACGGCGGGGTCGTGGCTGTCTGCTCTGGTGCTGGTGCTGGTGCTGGTGGTGCTCTATGTTACCTTGTAGTGTTCGATGAGCTTGGTGACGGTGGCGGCTGCGAACACGGCGGGGTCGTGGCTGTCTGCTCTGGTGCTGGTGCTGGTGGTGCTCTATGTTACCTTGTAGTGTTCGATGAGCTTGGTGACGGTGGCGGCTGCGAACACGGCGGGGTCGTGGCTGTCTGCTCTGGTGCTGGTGCTGGTGCTGGTGGTGCTCTATGTTACCTTGTAGTGTTCGATGAGCTTGGTGACGGTGGCGGCTGCGAACACGGCGGGGTCGTGGCTGTCTGCTCTGGTGCTGGTGCTGGTGGTGCTCTATGTTACCTTGTAGTGTTCGATGAGCTTGGTGACGGTGGCGGCTGCGAACACGGCGGGGTCGTGGCTGTCTGCTCTGGTGCTGGTGCTGGTGGTGCTCTATGTTACCTTGTAGTGTTCGATGAGCTTGGTGACGGTGGCGGCTGCGAACACGGCGGGGTCGTGGCTGTCTGCTCTGGTGCTGGTGCTGGTGCTGGTGGTGCTCTATGTTACCTTGTAGTGTTCGATGAGCTTGGTGACGGTGGCGGCTGCGAACACGGCGGGGTCGTGGCTGTCTGCTCTGGTGCTGGTGCTGGTGCTGGTGGTGCTCTATGTTACCTTGTAGTGTTCGATGAGCTTGGTGACGGTGGCGGCTGCGAACACGGCGGGGTCGTGGCTGTCTGCTCTGGTGCTGGTGCTGGTGCTGGTGGTGCTCTATGTTACCTTGTAGTGTTCGATGAGCTTGGTGACGGTGGCGGCTGCGAACACGGCGGGGTCGTGGCTGTCTGCTCTGGTGCTGGTGCTGGTGCTGGTGGTGCTCTATGTTACCTTGTAGTGTTCGATGAGCTTGGTGACGGTGGCGGCTGCGAACACGGCGGGGTCGTGGCTGTCTGCTCTGGTGCTGGTGCTGGTGCTGGTGGTGCTCTATGTTACCTTGTAGTGTTCGATGAGCTTGGTGACGGTGGCGGCTGCGAACACGGCGGGGTCGTGGCTGTCTGCTCTGGTGCTGGTGCTGGTGCTGGTGGTGCTCTATGTTACCTTGTAGTGTTCGATGAGCTTGGTGACGGTGGCGGCTGCGAACACGGCGGGGTCGTGGCTGTCTGCTCTGGTGCTGGTGCTGGTGCTGGTGGTGCTCTATGTTACCTTGTAGTGTTCGATGAGCTTGGTGACGGTGGCGGCTGCGAACACGGCGGGGTCGTGGCTGTCTGCTCTGGTGCTGGTGCTGGTGGTGCTCTATGTTACCTTGTAGTGTTCGATGAGCTTGGTGACGGTGGCGGCTGCGAACACGGCGGGGTCGTGGCTGTCTGCTCTGGTGCTGGTGCTGGTGCTGGTGGTGCTCTATGTTACCTTGTAGTGTTCGATGAGCTTGGTGACGGTGGCGGCTGCGAACACGGCGGGGTCGTGGCTGTCTGCTCTGGTGCTGGTGCTGGTGGTGCTCTATGTTACCTTGTAGTGTTCGATGAGCTTGGTGACGGTGGCGGCTGCGAACACGGCGGGGTCGTGGCTGTCTGCTCTGGTGCTGGTGCTGGTGGTGCTCTATGTTACCTTGTAGTGTTCGATGAGCTTGGTGACGGTGGCGGCTGCGAACACGGCGGGGTCGTGGCTGTCTGCTCTGGTGCTGGTGCTGGTGGTGCTCTATGTTACCTTGTAGTGTTCGATGAGCTTGGTGACGGTGGCGGCTGCGAACACGGCGGGGTCGTGGCTGTCTGCTCTGGTGCTGGTGCTGGTGGTGCTCTATGTTACCTTGTAGTGTTCGATGAGCTTGGTGACGGTGGCGGCTGCGAACACGGCGGGGTCGTGGCTGTCTGCTCTGGTGCTGGTGCTGGTGCTGGTGGTGCTCTATGTTACCTTGTAGTGTTCGATGAGCTTGGTGACGGTGGCGGCTGCGAACACGGCGGGGTCGTGGCTGTCTGCTCTGGTGCTGGTGCTGGTGGTGCTCTATGTTACCTTGTAGTGTTCGATGAGCTTGGTGACGGTGGCGGCTGCGAACACGGCGGGGTCGTGGCTGTCTGCTCTGGTGCTGGTGCTGGTGCTGGTGGTGCTCTATGTTACCTTGTAGTGTTCGATGAGCTTGGTGACGGTGGCGGCTGCGAACACGGCGGGGTCGTGGCTGTCTGCTCTGGTGCTGGTGCTGGTGCTGGTGGTGCTCTATGTTACCTTGTAGTGTTCGATGAGCTTGGTGACGGTGGCGGCTGCGAACACGGCGGGGTCGTGGCTGTCTGCTCTGGTGCTGGTGCTGGTGGTGCTCTATGTTACCTTGTAGTGTTCGATGAGCTTGGTGACGGTGGCGGCTGCGAACACGGCGGGGTCGTGGCTGTCTGCTCTGGTGCTGGTGCTGGTGCTGGTGGTGCTCTATGTTACCTTGTAGTGTTCGATGAGCTTGGTGACGGTGGCGGCTGCGAACACGGCGGGGTCGTGGCTGTCTGCTCTGGTGCTGGTGCTGGTGGTGCTCTATGTTACCTTGTAGTGTTCGATGAGCTTGGTGACGGTGGCGGCTGCGAACACGGCGGGGTCGTGGCTGTCTGCTCTGGTGCTGGTGCTGGTGCTGGTGGTGCTCTATGTTACCTTGTAGTGTTCGATGAGCTTGGTGACGGTGGCGGCTGCGAACACGGCGGGGTCGTGGCTGTCTGCTCTGGTGCTGGTGCTGGTGGTGCTCTATGTTACCTTGTAGTGTTCGATGAGCTTGGTGACGGTGGCGGCTGCGAACACGGCGGGGTCGTGGCTGTCTGCTCTGGTGCTGGTGCTGGTGGTGCTCTATGTTACCTTGTAGTGTTCGATGAGCTTGGTGACGGTGGCGGCTGCGAACACGGCGGGGTCGTGGCTGTCTGCTCTGGTGCTGGTGCTGGTGGTGCTCTATGTTACCTTGTAGTGTTCGATGAGCTTGGTGACGGTGGCGGCTGCGAACACGGCGGGGTCGTGGCTGTCTGCTCTGGTGCTGGTGCTGGTGGTGCTCTATGTTACCTTGTAGTGTTCGATGAGCTTGGTGACGGTGGCGGCTGCGAACACGGCGGGGTCGTGGCTGTCTGCTCTGGTGCTGGTGCTGGTGGTGCTCTATGTTACCTTGTAGTGTTCGATGAGCTTGGTGACGGTGGCGGCTGCGAACACGGCGGGGTCGTGGCTGTCTGCGCTGGTGCTGGTGCTGGTGGTGCTCTATGTTACCTTGTAGTGTTCGATGAGCTTGGTGACGGGGGCGGCTGCGAACACGGCGGGGTCGTGGCTGTCTGCTCTGGTGCTGGTGCTGGTGGTGCTCTATGTTACCTTGTAGTGTTCGATGAGCTTGGTGACGGTGGCGGCTGCGAACACGGCGGGGTCGTGGCTGTCTGCTCTGGTGCTGGTGCTGGTGCTGGTGGTGCTCTATGTTACCTTGTAGTGTTCGATGAGCTTGGTGACGGTGGCGGCTGCGAACACGGCGGGGTCGTGGCTGTCTGCTCTGGTGCTGGTGCTGGTGGTGCTCTATGTTACCTTGTAGTGTTCGATGAGCTTGGTGACGGTGGCGGCTGCGAACACGGCGGGGTCGTGGCTGTCTGCTCTGGTGCTGGTGCTGGTGCTGGTGGTGCTCTATGTTACCTTGTAGTGTTCGATGAGCTTGGTGACGGTGGCGGCTGCGAACACGGCGGGGTCGTGGCTGTCTGCTCTGGTGCTGGTGCTGGTGCTGGTGGTGCTCTATGTTACCTTGTAGTGTTCGATGAGCTTGGTGACGGTGGCGGCTGCGAACACGGCGGGGTCGTGGCTGTCTGCTCTGGTGCTGGTGCTGGTGCTGGTGGTGCTCTATGTTACCTTGTAGTGTTCGATGAGCTTGGTGACGGTGGCGGCTGCGAACACGGCGGGGTCGTGGCTGTCTGCTCTGGTGCTGGTGCTGGTGCTGGTGGTGCTCTATGTTACCTTGTAGTGTTCGATGAGCTTGGTGACGGTGGCGGCTGCGAACACGGCGGGGTCGTGGCTGTCTGCTCTGGTGCTGGTGCTGGTGCTGGTGGTGCTCTATGTTACCTTGTAGTGTTCGATGAGCTTGGTGACGGTGGCGGCTGCGAACACGGCGGGGTCGTGGCTGTCTGCTCTGGTGCTGGTGCTGGTGCTGGTGGTGCTCTATGTTACCTTGTAGTGTTCGATGAGCTTGGTGACGGTGGCGGCTGCGAACACGGCGGGGTCGTGGCTGTCGAAGCTGAACCGGTGCTGGTAGTGCTCGATGCGCGCGTGCAGGGAGCGCCCGTACTTGCGGAACGACACCGAGAACAGGTGCTCCTCCTGTGCCGAGTCGCGCAGCAGGAACGTGCCTGCCACACGAGCAATAGGGTAGTTAACTAAAAAAATCTACTTAGTCCGTCTGTTAGATTTCCAAAAAATATTGGACACGTATTATTTCTTTTTTCACGTAAACAAAAAATGAAGACGATACAGTGCGTAAAAAACTCGTGTGACGTCACTACTCGCTACAATTTTTACCGGGCAGTGACGTCACACGCTCCCACTCCTGATCTTTGATGCTTTGTATCTTCGTCAGTTTTTATATATTTGATAAAGGAAAAAATACGTGTCCAATATTTTTCTATAATCTAACTGACGGACTAAACATAATCATATATTTTTTACTCAGGCAACATCCCTATTGTAACTGTGAGTTACACCGGGCGCATACATACTATATTTGATCAAACATCAAACATTTTAATGCTCGCATAATATTAAATCTTTATTTATTTTTTGTTTATGTACATGGAGGACTTACAGCTAACAAAAACAGACCAAAATGGAAATGTAATCACCAAAAAGCCAATTAAAAACCCTCACGTGTAGACACATTATAATAATGTGTGTCTTAATACTAATCTATACTAATATTATAAAGCTGAAGAGTTTGTTTGTTTGTTTGTTTGAACGCGCTAATCTCAGGAACTACTGGTCCGATTTGAAAAAATCTTTCAGTTTTAGATAGCCCATTTATCGAGGAAGGCTATAGGCTATATTTTATCCCCATATTCCCACGGGAACGGGAACTACGCGGGTGAAACCGCGAGGCGCTGCTAGTATATGTATAAAGCTGAAGAGTTTGTTTGCTTGAACGCGCTAATCTCAGGAACTACTGGTCCAATTTGAAAAATTCTTTCAGTATTAGGTAACCCATTTATCGAGGAAGGCTATATATATCATCACGCTAAGATCAATACGACACGGTTGGCGCAGTGGTTGAGTGTTCAGCTGCTGCGCTACGTGTCGCGGGTTCGATCCCCGCACGGAACAAATGTTGGTATGGCCTACAGACAACTGTTCCGGGTCTGGGTGTCTTATGTATGTGAGTTTACATGTTTGTGAACGCACCCACGATACAGGAGTAAATCCTAGTGTGGGCAACATTTAAAAAAAATAAAATAGGAGCAGAGCACCAATGAAGAATGTTTCAAAATCGGGGGGTTAGGGACACTTAGGGACCTTGCATCAAGACTTAGGGACATGCGACACTCTGCCATTCCGCCCAGTGCTGGAAGAGTCATTTGATGATTTCCGATACAAAATAAAAGTGGTTTACCTTCGGGCTTGTTGTCCAGTAACCTCTCGGCCTCGTAGCGGTCCATCTTGCCCCAGTAGAACGAGCAGGCTGTGATCTCCTTCAGGTCAGGCACTAGGCAGTGTATGTAGTCGACCTAGAGCAATTCATGATTCAATATTCAAAGCATTTATTTGAAATAAACCATTTACAGGCACTTTTGAATGTTTAAGGTCGGTCAGTCAAAAACATGAAGTTATTTGCACGTTCCAAAGCGTTGATCTCCATGGAGAAGAAAGTGCAAGAAACTCCACGGACACTCTTTTAAATAATGATCTGTATCATAAAAATCTTGGTTAACTTATCCTTGATGCTTATACTATATAACTATAAAACAATTCAAAATATAAAGATTAAAACAAAACGCTTGCTTTCAAAGAAAATATCAAAATAACACTTTATCTAATAAAGCTGAAGAATTTGTTTGTTTGCATGCGCTAATCTCAGGAACTATTGGTCCAATTTAAAAATTCATTCAGTGTTAGATAGCCCATTTATCGAGGACTATAAATGATATTTACTTTGTAAGTAGGTTAATACTTACAAAGTAAATATCATTTATAGCCTTCTTCGATAAATGCGCTGTCTAACACTGAATGAATTTTTACACGTCAAATATTTCTGGTAATTTTAAGCTAGATGAAGCCGGCTATAGCCTATATATCATCACGCTAAGACCAATAGGAGCGGAGTAGTTATGAAAAATGGGTTTTTTCTCTGTCTTATAAGACGCAGACAGAGTAGCACAAGTCAGCTAGTGTATAGATACAATGTATAGAATTACCTGAGTGTGCACTTTGGTGGGCGGCGCGTGCGCCTGCGGCAGCGGCGGCGCGTGCAGCAGCAACGCGCGCAGCTCTCCGCCGCACACCACCTGCCAAGCGAAAATTTACCAATTATTATGATCCTCACCACACTACACCGGCCGCGGTGGACTAGCTCCACATACACTAGCCATGGACGCACGAGGTATTCACACGACCTACTTCCTTACTCCAGGCTGAGAAATTGTTCGAAAGAGTCACCTTGCCCTGTAACGCGGCGGGCACTAGAAGGGTCACGGGTGGGTTTTAGCCATTAAGAGTCTGACACTCCCTTCCGCTCCGCCCAGAGGGGAAGAAATCATTCAAATGACTTCGATATCCCATCCAAAAAAAAAGGGCTGAGAATTTCCGGTCAGCAAAGAAGACGGAGCCTCATCAAGAGTTTGTTCGAAAGAGTCACCGCGGTCAGTGGGACGTCTTAGAAACGGGCAAAACACGAAAATAAAAAATGTGTTAATAAAATTGCTTGTTATCCGAAACAAACAAATACGAAAATATGTTAAAGTCCCCAAAATACGGCAACAAAAATGACCACAGCGCCATCTATCCCGCCAGCAGCGAACTACTAACAAAATCCTGCATCGCGCTATCAGAGTTTTCCGTGCGATTAGAACATGTACAACAGACCCGGTCGGTCCGGTCGAAGGATCCTGCCTTTTCTGTGAATAATTGCGAGGCTTTACTCTCTTTTCTGATAGCAGTGGTGATCGAGTGGTAACCGAGCCAGGCGCATTACTTTGTGTAATTAACTTCATCACCACTGCTCTCAAAACGGTGAAGGAAAACATCGTGAGGAAACCGGCATGTCCTAGAACCAACAATTCGAAGACATGTGACATTCAGCAACCCGCACTGGGCCCGCGTGCTGGATTACGGCCCACTCCCTCTCCTAGAGAGGAGGCCTGTGTCCCAGCAGTGGGAACGTTGGAAGGCTGATTAAACTCTCTGTACCACGCGGCTGTTACTAGCCTTTTTTCTGGTTGTGAAATCATCACATGACTTCTCCCGCTCTGGGCGGAGTGGAAGGGAGTGTCAGACTCTTACTGACTAAACCCCACCCGTGATCCTTCTAGGTTCCAGGGCAAGGAGAATCTTCCGAACAATAGGCTAGTTGCCTAAAAAATCTAATTAGTCCGTAAGATAGACTTCCCAAAAATAATGGACACGTATTTTTTCACGTAAAAACAAAACGAAGACGATATAATGCGCTAAAAATCCGTGTGACGTCACTTCGTGCGTCGATTTTTCCACGCCGTGATGTCACAAGTCCCCACTCATGATCTTTGAAGCTTTTTATCTTCGTCATTTTTTATAGATTTGATAAAACAAAAAATACGTGTCCAATATTTTTCGATGATCTAACTGACGGACTGAATAGGATCATATTTTTATTCCTCAGGAAACATCTCCATTTCCTGAACCAAGCTGGTATTTTCGCTCTGTTACCTGAAAGTGCGGATGCAGTCGGATGGCGTCGTTAGTCTGTGTGAGCTCCGTGCGCCTGCCTTCCTGGGAACTCTCGCCTTCCGCTCTGAGAACACAACAAAAATAGTTTTGAATGAAATGAAAGAATTAATTCCTCCTAAACAGAAATTATGTTTATTGGAAACTAGCTGCTGCCCGCGACTTCGTCCCCGTGGAATCCCCGATTTTAAAACATTCTTTAGCGCTGCTCCGCTCCTATTGTCTTAAGCGTGATGTTATATAGCCTAAAGCCTTCCTCGATAAATGGTCTATTCAACCCAAAAATATTTTTTCAATTCGAACCAGTAGTTCCTGAGATTAGCGCGTTCAAACAAACAAACAAACAAACTCTTCAGCTTTATAATATTAGTATAGATAGAACTAACTAGCAGCGCCCACGGTTTCACCCGCGTAGTTCCTGTTCCCGTGGGAATACGGGGATATAGCCTATGGCACTCACAAATAATATTGTTATTTTATAAGTCTATAAAACTGACGAATTAGTTTCTATAAGCACTGCAATTGTATGTGAATATTTTTGAATGTTACTAAAACACTCTAACTAAATATTTGCCTGGCATGGCGGAATGTGTTAATGCAATAAATTTACTTTGTAACATCTCTACTACCACACTTTATGCAAACAAAAGATTATGATTATGATTACTCACGTTCTAGGCGCTACGGACAGCACGTACACTTCGGCGGTCGGCTCACCGTTTTCCCGGCTCGTGTCACCGTCTGGAACAACACAATCTAAATATATATAACTCAAAAGGGACTAACTGACTGACATAGTGATCTATCAACGCACAGCCCAAACCACTGAACGGATCGGGCTGAAATTTGGCATGCAGGTAGATGTTATGACGTAGGCATCCGCTAAGAGAGGATTTTGATTAATTCTACCCCCAAGGGGATAAAATAGGGGTTGAAAGTTTGTATAAAACTTCGGGCTGAGAGTTTCAAAATCGGGGGTAAAGTAACTATTCCATGCGGACGAAGTCGCGGGCAGAAGCTAGTATTACCATATCATTGCGATCAAAGTTACAATAATCTGTACAGGACCTATCAGAATACTAGCGCTGTGACATCTATACTAATATTATAAAGAGGAAACATTTGTATTTTTGTATGTAACGAATAAACTCAAAAACTACTGGACCAATTTCAAATTTTTAACAGATTTTCAGGTCATTGTACTCATCATTATTTATCTGAAATCGCGAAATAAAATCAGCTGTTCCTTATATTTTGATGAGTTATACGAACATAAATGTAAGGAACAGCTGATTTTTTTTCACGGTTTTAGTTTTGGTCCCGTAGTAAAAGTTGTTCATAATGATGAGTACAATGACGTCTTAAGAGCTGTATACATTATTTTATATCCATTTATTTTATTTGTATATTTCATGTTAGTAGGTATGTGTTCCGTGAGTGTATCCGTGGCATCACAGGCCCTATTAGAACACCAGCGCTGTGGTATTTATCTATTTTTTAAATATCGCAGCATATGCTGAGATTGGGATCGTTTTTGGCCTCGCACAGTTTTAAATTAATAATAAGCTTTTATTTTACTTTTTTTTTGTTTTGTGTTGTACGAGTCCTAAATAAATATTCTTTTCTTTCTTTCTAAACAAGTTATGAGATCTGACTTGGCTTTGACCGGATTTTTTACTGTCTTACCTGTATTTATGACAATAGCATCAAGCTCCCTTCGAAGATCCCTAGCGCCGAGTGTCAGCACCGCAGCCAGTCTGGAAGTGGAAACACAGCTTTATCAATAATTATGGTCTGATTGATTGAAACTTGCAGATCGAAAGAGTCACCTTGCCCTGGAACGCGGCGGGCACAAGAAGGATCACGGGTGGGTTTTAGTTAGTAAGAGTCTGACACTCTCTTCCTATGTACCCACAGCAGGAGGAGACATTTCATGATTTCCCATCCTTAAAAAAAGGGTAGTAACAGCCGCGCGGTACAGAGAGTTTTAATCAGCCTTTTAATGTTCCCACTGCTGGGACACAGGCCTCCTCTCTAGGAGAGGGAATGGGCCGTAATCCAGCACGCGGGCCCAGTGCGGGTTGCTGAATGTCACATGTCTTCGAATGGGGTACTTAGTTGACTAAAAAAATCTGATTAGTCCGCCAGATAGATTTCCAAAAAATATTGGACACGTATTTTTTCTTTTTTCACATAAACAAAAAATGAAGACGATACAGTGCGTTGAAAACTCGTGTGACGTCACTACTCGCTACAATATTTACCGGGCCGTGACGTCACACGCTCCCACTCCTGATCTTTGATGCTTTTTATCTTCGTCAGTTTTTATAGATTCAAAAAAGGAAAAAATACGTGTCCAATATTTTTCTATAATCTAACTGACGGACTAAACATAATCATATATTTTTTACTCAGGCAACATCCCTATTGTTGGTTCTAGGACATGCCGGTTTCCTCACGATGTTTTCCTTCACCGTTTTGAGAGCAGTGGTGATGACATTAATGTACACGTACCTGTCATCACTGACGCGGCGGTAGGCGGTGCACACGCAGGCGGGGCGGCGCCAGCGCCGGCGCCGGCACGCGCACTCGCGGCCGCTCCATCTGGTGTGGGGGCGCGACAGTTTATACGACAATTATGTTCGGAAATTAAAACAATAAAAAAAGGTTAAATGCGAGTCTGACTGCGCACGAAGGGTTCCGTACCATCTCAATATATATATAACTCAAAAGGGACTGACTGACTGACATAGTGATCTATCAACGCACAGCCCAAACCACTGAACGGATCGGGCTGAAATTTGGCATGCAGGTAGATGTTATGACGTAGGCATCCGCTAAGAAAGGATTTTGATTAATTTTACCCCCAAGGGAATGAAATAGGGGATGAAACTTTGTCAATTTTAAACCGATCGGGCTGAGAGTTTCAAAATCGGGGGTAAAGTAACTATTCCACGCGGACGAAGTCGCGGGCAGAAGCTAGTTTTCTATAGGGAACGTGCACGGCATAGACTATGCCATCTAGTGTTGCAAATCTGAAACTTCTACGTTGTAAATATTTGACCTGTGCTGCCACATATACTTCCTGCACCCTCCGTTTAGGGGAACGTGCACGAAGTAGACTGCGCCATCTAGCGTTGCCAATTTGAAACTAATAGGTAAAATACACTTGACATTGACGTCTCTGTGCTGCCACCTATAGTTTCTGCACGTTCCCTATAAAAACGGCAAAAAAAAAACACGTTTGTTGTATGGGACCAATTAAATATTCATTTTTAATGTGAATATGTCACTAAATATTTCAAGCGTTTACCTATTGCTGTTATCAATATCGAGCAAAAACGAACAAAGAAATTGCGTTTTTTGTATGGGTTATTGTCCCCTTAAATATTTATTTTATTCTGTTTTCTTAGTATTTGTTGTCATAGCGACAACAGAAAAACATAATCTGTGAAAATTCCAATTGTCTAACTTTCACGGTTCAAGAGATACAGACTGGTGACAAACAGTCAGACAGACGGACATCGGATTCTTAGTAATAGGGTTCCGTTTTACCTTTTTGGTACATAGGTTAGGTAAGGCGGACGCTGGTGCCAACTGAAAACTCTCACTGGGTGTCTGACAGTCAGCAAACGCTGAGATGGTAACCTTTTCGGAATGACTACGCTCAAAGCAATTTTACTGGATTATTATACAAGGGGGAAAAAAAAACAGCTGTTCCTTACATTTATGTTCGTATAACTAATTAAAATGTAAGGAACAGCTGTTTTTTTTTTTGGTGATTTCAAGTTTGTTCTCATAGTAAAAGTTGTTCATAATGATGAGTACAATGACCCCTTATGACGTTGTTGGTGTTTTTCAAATAACCCTGTATTTCTGTTGTGTTATTATTATTTATCTGCGTCGATTGTCCAGTAATGTTTTTCTTTCTTTTTGACCGACTTCACAAAAAAAGAGGTTCACGGCATGGTCGGCGCAGTGGTTGAGTTATTGACTGATACGCTACGTGTCGCGGGTTCAAATATTTGTATGGCCTACAGATATTTGTTCCGGGTCTGGCTGTTTGTGTATCATCAATCATCAATAACCTGTTGCAGTCCACTGCTGGACATAGGCCTCTCCAATTGCACGCCACTTAGATCTATTTTCGGCTTCTCGCATCCAGTTTCTGCCAGCCGTCCTGCGCAAATCGTCACTCCACCGTGCCTGAGGACGTCCTACACTACGTTTGCCGAGACGCGGTCTGCACTTTAGAACCCGTTTACCCCAACGGTTGTCGGTTCTACTGTTTGTGTATGTGAGTTTATATGTTTGTGAACGCAGCCACGATACAGGAGAAATTCCTAGCGAGGGGGACAATAGTTTTTGTGAACAGAAAAAAAATGTTTTGTTTTTAATTTACCTGTCTGTGACCGCGCTAACGTATCGGTGAACGCTGCTGGGAGACTCCGCGTACCGGCGCCGCTCCCACGCGCCGCACCCGCACGTGCACTCACCACCTAACATAAAAGTACATTAAGTATAACGAGCAGTGGTGGCCGAGTGGTAACGGCCCCGACTTACGAATTGTAAGTCGCGGGTTCAAACTTATTATACACAATAGCTTAATTTTTAATTATTAACATATATTAGTATTTGGCAAATATATAAACGCGCTCTTCCTCTCTCCTACCTATTAAATGTAGCTGTGCCCGACAGGGTCCATAATTGATACCGCACTTATTTACCTACCACCTGTACATGCACATTGTGGATTGCAATAAAGAGGTATTCCTCGTAGCGCTCCCGTTTTGAAACGCTCCCATCTAAGCGCTCCCGTTTTGTTCCTCCAAGCGCTCCCAAAAAGAGCGCTTCGAGGAACGATTAAAAATATTAAAATTTATTTCCTCGAAGCGCTCCCATGATTAACTTTCGGATAGAGATGGGACTATACTAACTGAAATTATCGATAATAAGTAGAACACATTGTTATAATAAAAAGAAGTCAACATATAAATTATTATTTCTGTTGTTGAAAATAACAGTACCAAATATGCAGGTTGATTTTTTTAAAAGCGACTTTGAGGAAGCCGTAATCAGCGGTTTTTTAGCAGAGTTTCCAAATGCAGTTGCAAGTGGGTGTATTTTTCACTACAAACAAGCGCTTAAAAGAAAATCTCGAGACCTAGGTCTATTCAAAAATAGTATTTTTAGGAAGCATGTTGCTTTGTGTACTGTATTACCTCATTTACCTGCCTCAGATTTAGATGATGCATTTCTTTATATAATGAGTCAGTCTCCACAGGACAAAAATATCACAAAATTCAATGATTATATGGTTTCCCAATGGTTAGAACACCGATTTTGGAAAAACAAATTTACATGTTACGGTGAAAAGAATAAAAGAAATAATTTCGTGGAATCACATTATTCAGACATTAATAAAAAAATCAATCAAAAGCAAGGTGTAAATTTAGTCAAACTGCTAAGATACTTACAAAACTATTGTAACAATTTTGCTAAAATAAGATTAAAAATGAACATTTCCGAAAATCAAAAACATGCCCAAGAACGAAACAATGTAATTGAAAATATATTACATCAATACGTGTCTGGCGCTATTTCTATAGGACATTGCCTAGAGATGTTAAGATTTTAATAAGTATTTTTGCACCTGTTAGTAATGATTAATTAATCAGTAATAATTAAGATTATGAAACGATCTGTGATTTTTAATAAGTATTAAAGATTTTTATATTATTATACTACTCTTAGTAAGATTAATATTGTTTCAATGTGATTGTAACTGGAAATATTATTTTATATCCTATTTGTAATTTGTAATTGTTAAACATGAAGGAACCATCTGTGTTTTTTTTTATTGACTATAGGCTCGCGTTTGACCATAATCACACCTGATGTTAAGCGATGATATGGCCTACGATGTAGCACGCTTGCCTAGAAGCAATCTATTCACTCTAGACTTGAAGACTCCTAGGTTGTAGCTATCAGGAAACACAGACTCCGGCAGGGAATTCCACTCCTTAGCTGTACGCATAATGAATGTGTTCCCAAAACGCTTTGTACGTATGGGTGGGATGTCGACCATGTAACGGTGGCGCATTGCCGTGCGTCTTGTGGTCCGATGATGGAACGGACTTGGTGGGATCAAATTGTGCAACTCCAATGAACACTTATTAATTAGTCAGTAATAATTAAGATTATGAAACGATCTGTGATTTTTAATTTTAAAGATTTTTATAATATACATACTTATACTACTCTTAGTATTAATGTTGTTTTAATGTGATTGTAACTTGGAATAATAATATGTTTTTATATCCTATTTGTAATGGATAATGTTACTTTGCCAAATCGCCTGAAAGTTTGTCATAATATAGCCTGTATGGATACAAGTTAACAACTTTTTGTTTCTCTCAAAAATACCCAGTAGTTTTTATTTTATTAGCATTTAAAGTTTCGAAAAATATTCAGTCGCGCTGGCAGACTCGCTAATGCGTATGACGTCACAGTACCGTGGCGTGGAGCTAGTCGCCAGGGGTTATTCCCGTTCGTCCACACCCCGTCGCCAGTGGTACACACAAACTACTAATGTAATTATTATGTAGGTCTACTGCAATGTGATTATTATACGTATATAATTTATATTAAGTATATCTATGCGTTTTATTTATAACATCCTCTTTGAATACCTACACAATAACATTGGTCCTTGTATACACATAAGAGTGCCGAAAGCAAAAAGATATTATTCTCTCAATTTCGTAATTTGGTTAAGCAACTTCGATGTCGATGATGCACACATGAGTTTTTAAAAATTATCGATATAATTCATTACTTCATGCTTTTCCCTATTTTTAAACGTGGGAGCGCTTCGAGGAAATAAATTTTAATATTTTTAATCGTTCCTCGAAGCGCTCCTTTTGGGAGCGCTTGGAGGAACAAAACGGGAGCGCTTAGATGAGAGCGTTTCAAAACGGGAGCGCTACGAGGAATACCTCCAATAAACACTTAAAACTTGAAACTTGAAACTCAGCCAGGCGCATTACTTTGTGTCATTAATTTACAGACGGGAGTATGTTCCCTTGGGATATTTTTCGACATACACGCGGGCGGAGCCGCGGGCGGTAACTAGTATGGTCATAAATATGGTTATGATTGTGAATGTACTCACTCTTCCTTGATGTCTGCTGACCCATCTTCAGTCTAACGATTGCGTCTTCAACTTGCACATGCGCAGTTCGTCCTGCAAACTACCATCTGGAAAATAACCACACACACATTAAATATCACCGTTTTCTTCAACCCGAATGATTATTATCTAACCCAATAACTTGGTTGTAGACACACTGGTCATCATTTTCAAATTCCTTAAACATAAGAGACATTAAATTCAATTTTTTTTTTTAATTTTTGGCTCTATCGATGGACAACACTAGGACATAACTGACAACTATATGTCCCTGGACGAGCAGTGGTGGCCAAGTGGTATCGGCCCCGAGTTACGAATGGTCGCGGGTTCAAACACAGCCAGGGGCATTACTTTGTGTAATTAATTTCATCACCACTGCTCTCAAAACGGTAAAGGAAAACATTGTGAGGAAACCGGCATGTCCTAGAACCAAAAGTTCGAAGACATGTGACATTCAGCAACCCGCACTGGGCCCGCGTGCTGGATTACGGCCCATTCCCTATCCTAGAGAGGAGGCCTGTGTCCCAGCAGTGGGAACGTTAAAAGGCTAATTATGCTTATGCTAAGCTATATGTCCCTACCTAACCCTTTGACAAGACAGGAGTAATGCTTAAAGCCCAGTAAAAAATTTGTTAGATGAAAAGATCTATCAACTACATAATCTATATTAATACTAGCTGCTGCTCGCGACTTCGTCCCCGTGGAATCCCCGATTTTAAAACATTCTTTATCGCTGCTCCGCTCCTATTGGCTTAAGCGTGATGATATATAGCCTAAAGCCTTCCTCGATAAATGGTCTATTCAACCCAAAAAGAATTTTTCAATTCAAACCAATAGTTCCTGAGATTAGCGCGTTCAAACAAACAAACAAACAAACAAACTCTTCAGCTTTATAATATTAGTATAGATTATAAAGAGGAAAGATTTGTATTTTTGTATGTAACGAATAAACTCAAAAACTACTAGACCGATTTCAAAAATTCTTTCACCACTAGAAAGCTACATTCACCCTGAGTAACATAGGCTATATTTTATCCCCTTATTCCCACGGGAACGGGAACTACGCGGGTGAAACCACGGGGCGCTGCTAGTATCTAATAAACAATAACAATTTACTCATCAACAACTCACATTTCCATACTAAGCTCAGAAGTATAACAATGCATGACTACAAATGCGTATATGCAAAATACATCACTGTACCATTGTCTACTTTGTACACCACAAACTCATTTAAATCAGCCAGCATTTGATTAAAGCAAGCATCTATACTTAGCTTCACCACAAAAAATAATAATACAGAAGTTCTGCTCCTTTGAATCACCGAAAACAGGAACTTATTTACCAATGCAAACATACAGTGACACCAGAAAGCGTAAAGCAACCCAAAGGGCTAAATTAAATTAAAATTCATTTATTTCGGAAACCAGTCCATATACCTACTTAAATATAAAATTTATACTTATAATATTAAATTCACATTAATAAAAACACAATAAATTACAATTAGTCCATGGATACACAATTAAATTAAATACCCAAAATGATTAAATGAAATAAAACATACATATTTTATCTTAGCCTTAATTTGGGTTTGGATCCGGAGTGCTCAACGTGCAGCCTGGTCCAGTACCGCATTATCGGGCAATCCAGATCCAAATCCATCCTAAGTGCGGAGTTTTCTTGTGAAGAGAACCAAGGTTAATAACATAACCCAAATAATTGCCAAACTGAAGTGGCAGTGTGCAGGAAATGTTGCTAGTTGAACAGATAGTAGATGGGGTCCAAAAATTCTGGAGTGAACATCATGTAGCGGATAATGCTCTGAAGGTGGACTGATGGCCAGTTGAAAGCTTACTGGAGCCTGCTAGCAAGCACAGGATAGGTCAATGTGGTGACACTTAAGAGAAACCTATTTCCAACAATGCATGTTTTTCAGCTAAATTGATACTAAGGAACAAATATAACAACCAGCTATTCTGTATAATAATCTGTGGATAATGTCTTGAGTAGTATATTTGTTACTCTTATTATAAGTGTCTATATTGTGTGCCTACTGTGTAATATACTGCTGTTTGTTTTTTTTTTTTTTTTTTCCCCTTTTGGCAACTGAGCCGGTGGCGGCTATTCTGCCAGTGTCATGTGGTGACGGCCGCGCAGCTGGCGCGAAGAAGTCAGCCGTCGAACTTTACACTTTGTGGTAGTTCTATACTGTTAGTAGCTGTAAGGACAATACAATATTTGGTTAGTTAACATATAATACTTTTTTTTTTTAATATATAAATATATACTAATATAATTACATGCATGCACGGATTAAGAATATTTATTACACACGCTACAATTTGATTCCATTATCGTTTAAAAATTTTGATAGGAGTTGGACAAGTTTAGGGGAGAAGTTAATCAATAGGGAATGGAAGTTAATAGGGAGAGGAACTTTAATTTTGGGAAGCATTTGGTACAAGTTGAAGGAGTGGGAATTCAAAGGACATGAGAAAAAGATATGGTCTAAGGTACCATCATCAAGGCCACATTCACATAGGGAACTATCACGGATACGGAGTTTGTGAAGAAATACTGGACTGCAGCAATGACCGAGCCTCAGTCTACACAAGGACGAAACAGTTTTTTTCGATAGTTTGGGACATTTGAAAAACCAAGGTTTCCGCTGGATGTCAGGCTGAATGCTGGCGTAATAGGCACCTTTTGATTTTATACTTACCTGCCACTCAGCAGACCACGAGATGTGCAACTTAAGTTTGGAGTCAGAGCGTAAGTCGTAACTGTGAACGGTGTAGTGCTTTCGATCCACAGAATTGGAAGTAGCGAACTTAGCTAGTGAATCAGCGCACTCGTTGCCATCTATACCTACATGGCTGGGTACCCAAACTATTTCAATGTTTAAACCGTTGTTGAAGCCAGTGAAAAGCAAATTTTGAATTTCTATTATGATTTTGCTATGAGTTTTCGATTTTAACTGATTTTGAACTATTGCCTGGAGACTACTTCGAGAATCTGAAAAAATTACGGAATTTTGAATATTATGGGATATAATGAAGTTAATGGCTTCAAGAATCCCGATGCATTCGCCTGTAAATACGGAAGCTTCTGGAGGACATTGGAACAACAATGCTATTTTCGAGTTTTGGAAATAAGTAGAAACTCCTAAGCAACCTGTTGCCGATAATTTAGAGGCATCAGTATAAAAGTAGTTCCAGCCCTTCCAGTATCTCTCAATAGCCCGACCGAAGTCGCCCTTTGCATCATGGGAATTTTTGGAGATACCCAATCCCAAAACGACCTTTGGCTTAAAATGGACCACCTCGTATGCGGAAGAAAATACAGGAAGAGTAGGGAGTTGACAAACAGGTGAAGGGAGCTGTTTCAACTCTCTGTACCTGTTCATCAATGGAATACATTTGTTATTCCAATAGGAAGAGACATTAAGGGAAAGATAGATTTGATCCAAAATGGGGAGTAAAGGATGGGACGCCAGGGAAAAGACTTTGGACAAGAAACGATCTGCTAAGTATTGTCTACGAAGATTAAGGGGAGGCTCTGCACATTCCACCTGTAGCGCATTTATGGGAGAGGATTTCATTGCACCAATCACGATTCTAAGACATTTGGCCTGGATAGCGTCTAGCCTGCGTAGGGCTTCCTTGTTACATGGCTCAATCAAATAGATACAGTAGTCTAACACGCTCCTGACTATCGCGTTGTAAACTAGTTTTAAGGTGTATGGGTGAGCACCCCACCAGACTCCTGCCAACGCCTTTAGAACAGAGACTGAGCGTTCGCATTTGACCACGGTTTTATCAATATGGTCCACTCCCGACAATTTCGAATCGAGGATCACTCCAAGGAATCTGGCCTTCTCCTCAACTGGGATAGCTTGGCCATCAATACTGATGTCAACCTGGGGGACGACACGCCTGCGAGTGAAAACAACTGCTGTACTTTTTGGAGCACTTAAAGATAGCCCGTGTTCTAATAGCCATTGGTTTAAAGAGGACAAAGATGTGTTCATAGATTGCGCGGCGCTCTCAATTGATTTATTACAGACCAATAAAGCAATATCGTCAGCATACTGCAGAATTTTACAATCGAAATTTAAACAAGAAGGAAGATCTGAAACATATATATTATATAAAGGGGGGCTCAGTACAGAACCCTGAGGCAAACCCCTCCAAGCAAACCTTGGTTCAGGGTCCACCCCAGGAATTCTAAGTTTAAGACTGCGTTCAACAAAAATATTACATATGATCTGGCACAACCTGGCCGGGATTCTCAGCTGTTGCATCTTCTGCCTGAGAACTGGGAGGAGGACAGAGTCATAGGCGGCAGAGATGTCTAAGAAGACGCCTACCACTGACTCACTTCTACTAAGGGCCAGCCGGATCTCTGATGTGAGGGTACCCACACTATCAGATGTACCCAAGCCTTTCCTGAAGCCAAATTGAGTCGTTGGCAGAAGTTTCTTGCTCTCCACAAACCATTCTAAACGATTTTTAATTAGGTGTTCCAAAAGTTTAATTAGTATGGACGATAGAGCAATTGGTCTGTAAGAACTATGATCACTAGGATCTTTATCCGGCTTTAACAAAGGAATAATAACTTGAACTTTCCATTCAGGAGGAACATAACCAGACAGGAAACAATAATTGGCCAAGTCCAGGTAGTACTGATGGGTTTTTTCCCCGGCTTTGACTATGAAGGAGTATGGGAATCCATCCACTCCAGGAGCAGAATCTCTTACATGGGCGAGGACAGATTTAAGTTCTGCTAGAGTAAATGGTCTATCCAGAGGATCGTCTGATTCCAGCTGGGGATTGTATGAGACGCATTCATCTATACCGGGAACATAAGTCGGGGCCAGTTTAGAAAAAAACCGGTGACCTAACTCCTCAGACATTATGCTTCCGGTCGGAGGTTTCAAACTATTCCTGTAAGATCTCAGTTTACGCCACACTACTGCAGCTGGTGTGGATGGACCCAGTGAACCACAATAGCTCTGCCAACCTTCCCTTTTCTTACGTTTGAGTAACTTCCTGGACCCAGCCAACACATGCTGATAGTTGGCTATGTTCTCCTCGGTCATATCTAGGTTGAATATCATCTCAGCCTCATTCCTGCTTCTAACCGCAGCAGTGCAATCCCTATCCCACCATGGCGGTGATGGAATTTTGCCCGAAGGCGGTTTTTTGGAAGGGAAGCAATCGTCTGCTGTGGTGGATATGGTGTTGGAGAATGACGAAAAGCACTCACGTGCGTTTTCGTCACCGATGGAAGGGAGGGAGGAGACACGTAAATCTAAAATTTTGGAATAGAGGTCCCAATCAACTGAATTTAACTGATATTTTAACAAGGGCGGAAGGGTTTTATCAATGATTGTTTTGGAAGGGATTTCAACCATGATGGGATAGTGATCACTCCCATAGGTCATATCCAAGCGGCTCCAATTAAGTAGGCTGGCCATATTGGATGAACAGAATGTCAGGTCCACACAACTGATGTTCTGTCCTGGCGCAGTGCGACGTGTGGCAGAGCCATCATTAATAATACAGAGATTCAGTCCATCCAACATATCCACCATACCTGTACCAAAGTTGTCACAAGTTTCTGAGCCCCACCTATAGTGATGGCCATTAAAATCACCCATGATAAGTAATGGACCCTGTACATTACTTAACAAATTTTTTATTGTATCTAGGTCTTCAATTTGTGGGTGTGCAATATAAAAACTGAAAATATTTATATCCTCAGCCTTCACAGCAACAACATTGATGTTATCGCCTACAAAGGGTAGAGGAATTGGGGAGAATGGTACTTTGTTATTGATGAACAAAGCACATCCTCCATATCCATCGGGTCTATCACAGCGAACATCACTGAAACCTGGGATCCTGAAATTGCTTCCAGGACGAAGCCATGTCTCAGCAATGCTGCAGATCGATGGTTTGTATTTATTTATTATATGGAGTAGGTCAGGTTTCCTCGGAGCAATACTCCTGACGTTCCACTGGAGAAAAGCCAGGGGGCGGAACACTATGAATATAGTTAACGATTGTGGTCAATTTGTTGGCAACGTGGTCGGGTAGTGACTGTGCAGGGTTAGCTAAAACAGTCATAAGCATATTTGCAATGATGTTTAGGATGTTTTCTGAGGGGGAGAGGGGACTGGGGCTAGGACTGTTTGCACTTTCCCGAGGGTAAGCACAACCATTTTGGGATGGGGAAAAAGAGTAGTCCTGAATAAGGGCTTGGTGTGCCTTAATATCATAACTAGGGGAGAGAGGAGCATGGGTCTTTGGTTTGAGGAAAACTGTTTTGCGGTATGATGATTTTTGGGTTTGAGGGGGAGATCTGGGCTGTTGAGATAGGCTGGCTACAGGTTTAGTTCTAGACACTTCAGCATATGATCTAGATACTGGAGGGAGTACCTGACTTGCTTCCGCATACGATACGGATTTCTCAGCCATAAGAGCTTTGATGCCCTTTTGTCGTCCTAGCTCAGGACAGGCCTTGTCAGTGGCATAGTGGTTGCCAGAGCATGACACACAATGCGCACATTCACTTGGAATTTGGCATCCATCACCCGGGTGGTCTTCACCGCATTTGTAACAACGGGGTTTGGATCTGCAAACTGTTCGTGTATGGCCATAGCGACAACAGTTATAACATTGAATAGTCGGGTACAGATACTTTTCTACCGGAAGGGCAGAATAAAAACAGTATACGCGTTTCGGAAGCAGTTGACCATCAAAAGTAAGAATGACAGTCTGGGTAGGCTTCCATTCTGTCACGCCAAGAGAAATCACCTTACGGTTCATTCGCCTAGCCTTAATAACGGGGCCACATCCAGTGGGAACATTGATGTTTGCAATTATTTCCTCTTCTGACCATTCAATTGGAACATCTCTCACAAGACCAATGCGAGTAACATTGAATTGTGGGACCGTTGCTATATAGTTATTTTGCATTAAAATTGGACTAATCAAAAAACTGTTTGCGTCCTGGTGAGATTTGAAGTCTACCGATAATTTATTTCTTCCTACACGTTTTAAGCTGCCTAGAACAACATTACTGAAATTATTTTTTTTTAAAAACATTCCAAACTTAATTGGCTGTAGAACAGTGCCAGAGGTCTGACCATCTTTTAAGGACACGTGGACTACATATGGCGGATTATCTCTTAGTGTGTAAGAATGTCTGCCGATTGTTTTCTTAGCATGTTTAGGGGGATTGATCGGGACAACGGGGGAAGAAGCTGCGGGTCTTTTTCTAGGCGTCGATTCTGAGTCTATTATAGATTCTGGCGCATAGTTTTCAGGAAGGGAAACAGTTAAAACAGGGCTAAAATCAAAGGGATCGGGCGGGTCTGGGGGTTTTTTGTTATCCATGACGGATAACAAGTAAAATCTTTAAAATAAACGAAAATGTATGTTAAAACCTACCTTATGATACAACACAAACACAAAGAATATTCTCGATTGAAGATAAAACTGTTAAAATTCACTTAAATCGAAAAAATTCGTAAAACAAACACAAGCACGTGAGTAGCCTGCACCTCTACCAACAAAAGTCCCCTGCTGTTTGTTATTCCTATCAAATAAAATACCGGTCACCAGTGCACTTGCACTCGCTGTACGTGTCACATGTCTTTACTGCGGCCCTGACCGCAGGGCATTTGGAAGAACTCAGGTGGATTTTAGTCAGCAAGACTCTGACACCACTCATGTCAGTCAAATGATAATATCCGCATGTAAAATAAAAATCAATTTCGGTGCATTTATGCAGTATGGAATGGCATGGACTAAAGCCGCTATTACAATATTCGTGCCCATGTAATGTGCGTTGAGCACAAGTTTCGGCCATCACAGCCATAGTCTGTATTGTCACAAGATGCTGATTTGCTGGGGAGTTTGTTGCGCCACTTCTTCCCAGCTAAAACACTAGGAAGTGGTGACGGGTGGGCGTTTTGGGGGACTGTCTTTATGTAAAATTTGACGTTCAAAAAGTGCTGTCTCTCAGCCTAGTTTGAATAAATGACTTTTGATTTTGATTTCAATGAGGATGTTTCCTGTATAAACAAATTATAACTGTTTTTGACTGACTAAATTGACTAGGATTGATATCCATCAAGAATTCTGGGAACAAACCATTTGCTTCTGATGTAATTTCTAGGTAAAATGAGTAACTACTAAGGTGTAATGTCACACAATAATTCAGTGCCCAGTATTTTCTTTATTTTATGTTTCTATGTTTTTGATAATCTGAATGACAGACAAAAAGTGTTTTATAGACAGAATTGGCTGTATGAATTACTGAAACTAAAATTATGCCATGTCTAGCTGTAATGGACGAGGCATTCTCTGTTTATGAAACAAGCCTTCTGCATTATTAAATTTTGTGGCTTCACTGAGTCAGTCATTAAAATTAATTGGGGAGACACTTCAATTGATTTTAATTGTAACAATTTGCTGTCAACGCATTGGAATTAATGGCATAAATATGTGTCATACACTTGTACTTTGTATGGAGGCTAGACAATAAGTAGTGTGGATTCAAGATGCTTTAGTATACTTTCTTGAAAATATTAAATGATTTTTGTTTTGTAAGTAGGTTGTAAAAATCAATTTTACTCATCAATCTTACTTGGCCATTATAAACTAGATGTGGCCGGTGTTTCCTAGCTGACTACCCTGAGAAGAAACACCGAAACGAACTCAGAGGTCAAGGTCTCTTTGGCATCCATACAATTATACTGGACAAATCATATGAGGTGACCTTTAGCGGAAAGTACTACACAGATTTGAGTGGATCTGTCCAAACAGTGGAAGCATTTGTCAGCATTTATTGAGTTCTTATTACAGATGGTTCGACTATGGATTTGGCTTACTAACTGAATAATCTGAGATCAAATGCCCCAATAGTCAGAACAGTGAATAATAATCAAAATAAAAAGCCTTTATTCCATTGGCATGTACATTTGAATGAGAATAGTAATGGGTGTGGATATTGTTACTTAGTCCAATACACATGCCATCTGGTCCCCTTGTCCGGATGGCATGTATATTGGACTACAGGTGAACGCCTCCTCCAGTCATTGCCACTCGTAGTGATTCTTTGCGAGGTTGATTCAATTAAGTGTACATCAAATACTTGCCATTTATTACAAGCTTTTCCTAAAGACTTTTGTTTTCCATCATACTACTGTCCAAATCCCATGCTAGTTTCCAAAGTGGTCTACCCCGCAGAAGACCGTAAAGTTGCGATCCACAGCAGTGACAGTATGAGGAAAGAGGAAAAAGAAAACTAACCAAATCACCATCTCCGTATTAAATCTCAATATGCGTAACCTTTACTAATTAAGTATTGGAAGTTGAGGAAGTTTTTCAGTAGAACTGTTTAAGCTAATGGTGTTAGACATAGTCCCAGGCTTAGGTAAGTCATAGTAAGCGACAGAAATTGGGTTTTTTTTGTGTTGCACTAAGAATTTGGTTTCAAAGTGTATTATTGACTGTTTGGCTGGCAATGTTTTAAATAAGTTTGAATAGAAACTTTTTGGTTTAGTGGCTCAATAAATGAATAAATGGAGCTACTATCTGTGAATAATTCGAAATGACAATTATTATTAGTCATTGAAGTAACAAAACTTCAGTTCTAATGAGTGCTTGTCTAGCGAAGTTTTTAAATACAGCGAATTTTTTATTTCAAGATTACTAGAACGGCAGAACTTTTTCTGCCTTTTTTTTTCAAGTTGATGTAAACTTGGACAGGTTTCAACAAGTTCATTAACCCTATTCGACCTCTTTTCAAAGACGGTTAAAATTAATCTCCGCGACTTAGTGCAGTTATTTAAAGCAACAACAAAACGTGTACATCGAATGGTAGAGTGCCAAACTAGAGAAATAAACAAAATAATCAAAATAAAAGGTAATACTTCCGCCATCTTGGAATTATACATCAAAAGAAAATAACGTGTGAATAAAACTGCTAGTAATGGTAAAATACTCACGTCTATGTTTATTTGAAGGGATTACTTAGATGTTTGTAATCTTGTGAAATAGTCTTATAAAAAATCACAAAGACTCGAAGCTCGTTCGTACATTATCATCACACTTCAGGTCAACTCCACTGTCCGATGTAAATTACAGAAACACTCGAATACATTAACGAAAAAGGGTCGCGTACATTATTTACACATTCACAAATATAATTTATAATTTCTTACTGAAATTAGCACAACAAAATACGCAGTTCTCGGCTGGTGTATGACATGACATTGGCTGACATTTTTGTTTGAGTTCATTCCGTTTTGCTTTACAATCACACAGTTTGTATGGCATGCTTTTTTTCGGCGAAACCTCGAAATTCAATGTTTGTTTCCACAAGACAAGCTCCTGTACCATGCCAAAATAATTTTTTAATGACTTATCAAAGTAGTTTTGGTTTTATGCTAACTCTAACGTAACATGAAAGAGCCTGCAGGCCATCTGCAGGCTAATCGCTAATAATTACAGCTCGGACACACGTTTTTAATAGTGCGTTGAAAGGAACGAATCTGTTCAGTGATTCTTTTGATGGGAAGTATGTGATGGAAATTGCTCATTATGCCTTTAAAATAACATGGAGAAGAGATTTTTTAATTTGAGAATAAACTACTTTGCAAAGTTATTTCATTTCATAAAAATATTTTGCAGTAATGTCACAAATAAGAGAAGGTGCTTTCATCACTTTGAATAAAATTGATAGGTAGTTCTTTGTACCATAAACTATTTTATTTATTTTCATGCAACCCCACACATTGATACCATAAAGAACTGCGTAAACTTTTTTTGTTTCAAAGCAGCGAAGTCGCCATCTTGTTGGATGTTAAAAATTAATAGAAAATTTGAAGAATTTTCTCGTATTTTAATTTGTTTTGGTGTTATATGTGTTGTAATCCGAAATGTCTAAGCGCCGCATCGAAGTGATGGATCCTTTTATTAAAAAGAAAAGGTTAGTAACACGTTTTCAAACGTTTGTTATGCCATGCTTTATTTCGTCGTTTACATGCCTTTGTTTGTCGTATTATAATTAAATTATCAGTTATACTGGTGCCACATATTGATTTAGAAGCTATATCTTCCTATTTTACATCTTCTAGAAGATAAACTCAAGGTTGGAAATCTTCTTTCAGGGCCATAGTCATGTACTTCATAAAACCACTTCAATATTTTCTGTGTGCACCGGTTTGTATGTGTTTTTGGCATTTTTATTAATACTCTGTACTCCAAACTGCTAGGTAAACATCTTCAATAAGTAAAAAATTGCTTAGAAGTAGTCCTTATTAAAAAATCATATGTCTGTAATATAATGCAATCTTGCTTCTTGGGGGCTTTGTAGAGCGCATGTCCCAATTCTCTAACTAAACGTCACATCGGTTCTAAAAGTCATGTTTTATACTTGTTCATACAAATAAGTAACGTAAACAACTAAGTAATACTTTGAATGTTATAGAAAAATAATATAAAAACAATGGTGAAAAATTAAACATTTTGCTATTCAGTTAAAAACAAAACGCCGGTCAAGTGCGTGTCAGTTCTCCCATAGTGAAGAGTTCAAGTAGGTTTGCCAGGTTTTAAAACTGGAAAGCCAAATAGACCAACAAATTTAATAAAAAGATGGGACTACTAATCTTATTCAGAATTGTGTGTTTAAAATAATATTTAGTAGCATTATTGTAGGTAAACCCAGGCTTTTTTACTCTTCAAAATAAAACCATTTGTATGACATAGATTCATAGAAGAATAATCGCAAGCAATTTTCCATGAAAATCTGGTAAAATATTAAAAAAACCTAACAGAGTCTGATAGACTGAACATGGTCTAATTTGATCTAACACATATCCTAAAAGCCTGACTATGTCCAGCTTTATCCGGACGACTAGCAATGCTATGTAGAATTCTTTCTACATAGATTGGATGGGCGATTTGGGACACAAGTTCTTAAAACGCAATAGACAGATGTGTTGCTGGGGAGTTTGTTGCGCCACTTCTTCCCAGCTAAAACACTAGGAAGTGGTGACGGGTGGGCGTTTTGGGGGACTGTCTTTATGTAAAATTTGACATTCAAAAAGTGCTGTCTATCAGCCTAGTTTGAATAAATGACTTTTGAATTTTGAATGTTTACATATGCATAATTTAGATTTTAACAAATACATAAACAAGTTTGTTTTCATATTGACTAGAAAATTCTCTAATGGTAATTTCTATCCTCTTTCAACACAATAGTCTTTCTTTTTGTAATTTATAAATATTGTTTTGAATAATCTGATGTCAGGAGTCCAGGACTTGACTGTTCTGTATTGTATTAAAATGAATCTTCTCACATAATATTATTGAAACATTCCACCTTCAGAGTGATTTGTAATAGGGATGTTTCCTGAGTAAAAAATATATGATTATGTTTAGTCCGTCAGTTAAATTATAGAAAAATAATGGACACATATTTTTTCCTTTATCAAATCTATAAAAACTGACGAAGATACAGAGCATCAAAGATCAGGAGTGGGGGCTTGTGACGTTACGGCTCGGTAAAAATTGTAGCGAGTAGTGACGTCACACGAGTTTTCAACGCTCTGTATCGTCTTCATTTTTTGTCTATGTGAAAAAAGAAAAAATACGTGTCCAATATTTTTTTGAAATCTATCTAACGGACTAATTAGATTTTTTTAGTCAACTACCCTATTGAGTGTGTTCCAACAAATGAGACGTTCCATATTTGCAACTAGCTGATCTCTGCAAGATCGTTTGTGTCACATTTTTCATGACTACTCTGCTCCAATTGGTCTGAATGTGATGATATAGCGTATAGCCTTACTGGATAAATGGGCTATCTAACACAAGAATATTTCAAATTTGACCAGAAGTTTCTAAGATTAGCGTGTTCAAGCAAACAAACTCTTCAGTTTTATATATTAGTATAGATGACTTTGACTGTTGTCACATAGGGGCTAGATTTAAAGTAATTCATAAATTGAACTAAGGATTAAAGATTTGCTTGATTGTCTCCAGGGAAGAGAAAGCGGCTGCAGCAGCCAAGTCCGGCGGAGGTGGCGAGTCGTCCGAAGCTGCCCTAGCGACACTCGGCACCAGCTTGCCTCCTACAGCCACCAGTACTCCTGGCGTCAACCCCTTTACTGGTAAGCGAATTGTTTTTATATCTGCAGTCAACTCTATCAAAATTGGATATTTTTGGCCTTTAAAGGGGATTTGACTGGATTATTTTTTAACATACTAGCAGCGTCTCGCGGTTTCACCCGCGTAGTTCCAGTTCCCGTGGGAATACGGGGATAAAATATAGCCTATGTTAATCAGGGTGAATGTAGCTTTCTAATGGTGGAAGAAATCGGTCCAGTAGTTTTTGAGTTTATTTGTTACATACAAATGTATAAATCTTTCTTCTTTATAATATTAGTATAGAAAATTTGATATTTTTGGCTTTTATAGGGGATTTGACTGGATTATTTTATAACATACTAACGACTTGCTCTGGCTTCGCCCGGCTGCGATGCTGTTACTAAATCGCTTCTATTTTACGCATGTATTAAAAAAACCGCATCAAAATCCGTTGCGTAGTTTTAAAGATCTAAACATACATAGGGACAGAAAGACAGCGAGAAGCTACTTTGTTTTATACATGTAGTAATTATTTTATTCGTTTTGACTTAGAATAAAAGACTCAATAAAAAATGTATAAAAATTACAAAAAGTAAAGTAGTAGCTGTCAGCGTTTAAAAGTTTATCATAAACAGATGGAGCACTAATTGCAAAAAAAATAAAACAACTTCTAAACAAAGTAAAAAATAACTTTGATTTCGGAACTCGGTTTTGCATGTGCATTCTCTATTTTGTACACCGACTTCCGAAATTAAAGCTATTTTGTACTTTTTTGTTTAGAAGCTGGTTGAATTTTTTTAATTTTTCCTTTTTTAGTGGTTCACTCCCAGCTAAACGTACGCACACAGCGCACGTTGTATAAATTGGTGTAAACATTAAACAAACATGCGATTTCAGCTATCCCGACAGATTTGCTATCATTTATTGAAGAGTTCCGTTTTCTATCTCTGTTCTTCATCAGATCTTCACCAAACTAGAAAGAGACCACGTTGGAATACTAAGATGCTCTTCCAAACCATCGTATACAATTTTCTTTCATTTTACATCGACAAGAGAGAATGAGAACATCATCAATGTAAACTAAGCCACGCATTATCAGAGATAACTCAAATACTAGCCGTCAGATCTCACTCAAATTTAAATGGGACCACATGACAAGCACCAGCTTTCGAATATAAAAAGAATCATCAAAATCGGTACACCCAGTACAAAGTCGAATTGACAACCTCCTCTGTTTTTGAAAGTCGGTTAAAAAATAGCCCCGTTTTTGCAATATTCTTCATTGGTGCTCCGCTCCTATTGGTCTTAGCGTGATGATATATAGCCTATAGCCTTCCTCGATAAATGGGTTATCTAACACGGATATTTTTTTTTAAACTGACGAGCAGTTCAAGTATAGATTTAATTTCTTATTCTGGAGGGAAAGTTGAGATTTGTGATCCATAAACCAATAGAGCTTTCTTGTTTGGAGGCTGATCTGCTTTCTTTTGATCAGAACAAATCTATACTAATATTATAAAGCTGAAGAGTTTGTTTGAACGCGCTAATCTCAGGAACTACTGGTTCGAATTGAGAAATTCTTTTTGGGTTGAATAGACCATTTATCGAGGAAGGCTTTAGGCTGTATATCATCACGCTTAAGCCAATAGGAGCGGAGCAGCGATAAATAATGTTTTAAAATCGGGGATTCCACGGGGACGAAGTCGCGTGCAGCAGCTAGTGATTTTATAATTTTTAAGAGCTCGTGGCTAACCGCCGCACGGGTCGATCTTCAAGGTTAAGCAACGCTTGCCAAGGTTGGTCTGTGGATGGGTGACCATCTTAACATAACGAGTTTCCTCCGTGCCTCGGAAAGCACGTTAAACCGTTGGTCCCGGCTGGTATTTGTAGATCTTTGGCAGTCGTTACGGATTGTCAGAAGCCAATAAATCTGACTCCAGTCTTGCCAAGAAGTACTGTGTTACCCAGTTAATGGGTTGTGGAGGTCTGGTAGGCAGCCGCTCCACGTTAAATACTGGTGTTTAACTGAATCCGGCATGACTGGAAGCCGACCCCAATATAGTTGGGGAAAGGCTAGGCAGATGATGATGTATTGATTTAATAATTATTTCTGATAGATTCCTTTTGCTTTGTCCCCAGGTCTCCCACACTCGCAACGCTACCACGAGCTCCTCCGCCGCCGTCTGGGCCTTCCAGTCTGGGAATACAAAAACGATTTCATGAGACTCCTCAACACACACCAGTGCGTCGTCCTAGTCGGTGAGACCGGCTCCGGGAAGACCACACAAATCCCACAATGGTCCGTCGAATTCGCTGCAGTAACGGCGGGCAAATCCAAAGGCGTGGCTTGTACACAACCCAGACGAGTAGCTGCCATGTCGGTTGCCCAGAGAGTGGCTGAGGAAATGGACGTGGCGTTAGGACAGCAAGTCGGTTACAGTATCCGTTTTGAAGACTGCTCCGGGCCCCAAACGATACTAAAATACATGACAGACGGAATGTTGCTTCGAGAAGCCATGTCAGACCCAATGCTTGAACAATACAGAGTTATCCTACTGGACGAGGCTCACGAAAGAACGCTAGCGACAGATATACTTATGGGCGTCTTGAAAGAAGTTATAAAACAAAGGAACGATCTCAAATTAGTTATCATGTCTGCCACGCTAGACGCTGGGAAGTTTCAACAGTATTTCGACAATGCACCGCTCATGAATGTCCCCGGTAGGACGCATCCCGTCGAAATATTCTACACGCCACAACCTGAAAGGGATTACTTAGAAGCAGCTATCAGAACAGTGATCCAAATACACATTTGTGAAGAAATCGCTGGTGATATACTTCTGTTTTTGACCGGACAAGAGGAAATTGAAGACGCATGTAAAAGGATTAAACGCGAAATTGATAACTTGGGACCGGATGCCGGCGAGTTGAAGTGTATACCGTTGTATTCAACGCTTCCACCGAATTTGCAGCAGAGGATTTTCGAGCCAGCGCCCCCAAACAGGGCAAATGGAGCGATCGGTCGGAAAGTGGTTGTGTCTACTAACATTGCGGAAACTTCCTTGACCATAGACGGTGTTGTGTTTGTCATAGACCCGGGATTTGCTAAACAAAAGGTGTACAACCCTAGGATTCGTGTGGAGTCGTTGCTTGTGTCGCCTATAAGCAAGGCGTCTGCCCAGCAGAGGGCCGGCAGAGCGGGTAGGACACGACCAGGAAAGTGCTTTAGGCTCTACACGGAAAAGGCTTACAAAAATGAGATGCAGGATAACACTTATCCCGAGATTTTAAGGTGATTGGCGGTGTTCGACGGGATTTTTTTTTTTTAAGATTTTATGTGTCAAGAATGTTTGCTGCTCTGTGGCCTTAGAGCGAGTTTCTTAACGTACTCGACCGCGTTAGCGTAAACGGATTTTGTTTTCAAACAATTTGTCAGCAAAAATGACGACATGGTGCAGTGGTTGGGGGAGTGACTGCTATGTTGCGGGTTCGATCCCCGCACGGAACAAATATTTGTATGGCCTACAGATAGTTGTTCCGGGTCTGGCTGTGTATGTGAGTTTGTAAACGCACCCAAGATACAGGAGGAATTCCTAGTGCGAGGCAAAGTCTTTTTCTTCAAAAAAATAACATAAAGACCGAATGTTTCCGTTATCGCAATCGAGAACGTAAAAAATCTCGCAATAAGCCCTCTGAAACGCAACTGTATAAGATTTAGTACTGCTTGGTCATCTTGATCGAACATTTCTGAGATGGGCAATCAAATGAATTTAATCAGGTTTCAAGATCTTTTGCTCATCTTGTCAGCCTCGTTGGGCTGGTGGTCGCAAGCGCTACTGCTAAGCGAGGTCCTGGGTTCGAGACCCAGGTCGCGCAAAGTGGTACCACTCGGTGGTAACCACACAAGTATCACTGCATTTATTATATAAACTATTATAGTACGCATATTTTTTCGAAAAAGAGACAGTCAGAGCAATTTTTAGTGCTCTATACTTCATTCACAATAAGATTAGACATTTAAACAAAACCGCTTACAGTCCGTTCAACCGATTTTTACATCTATTCCGGGTGTATTCCCGTTCGTCCCCTCGACTTCGTCCCCCGAGGGGGACGAACGGGAATTTACAAAAATAATATTTAATTTGTTCCCGATCGTCCCAATCCTAATTCAAGAGGGGACGAATGGGAATATGTTCTTCGATTAGTGCCATTCGTCCCACTAAAAAGATTTGTGCAGTAATTTACTGACCCTATTTATGTGTTAAAATAATGAGTAAACTTTTCTAATTACTTACATAATGTAAAACGTAAAATCTTGCCACCATACACATAAGCAACTGTTACTACAAAAATAGTGACTTATATTTCAAGTCGAGGGGACGAACGGGAATACACGACTAATCGAAGAACATATTCCCATTCGTCCCCTCTTGAATTAGGATTGGGACGATCGGGAACAAATTAAATATTATTTTTGTAAATTCCCGTTCGTCCCCCTCGGGGGACAAAGTCGAGGGGACGAACGGGAATACACCCTATTCCGTAGGCATAAGGATGGCATTAAAAGCAAAAACATGATTATAATACCAACTGTTTACTGCTGCTGCCATGTGTCATCCCACAAACGCAATAGAAGACAAAATCTGTTGAACGGACTGTAAAAAAAGATTTATTTCAATGTGTAATCTTATTGCAAATGGGGTATAGAGGAAGATTTTTAGTGATCTACAGGAAGTGAAAAATTCGTGTCACTGTCTCACAGAAATTCTTTCTCGAAAAAGTTCTTAACTTTTTAGACTAAATTTAATGAATGTCCAAGAATAAAGACTTGTGAGTTTGTATGAATATCGTGAAGAGTGAACGCTCTTATAAATGATTCTATTCAGTCCGCCAAATAGATTATCGAAAAATATTGGACACGTATTTTTTGCTTTATCAAATCTATAAAAAAATGACTAAGATAAAAATCATTAAAGATCAGGAGTGGTGCCTTGTGACGTCACGTCGTGGTAAAGAGGTGAAGCTATCTGCACGTTCCAAAGCATAGATCTCTATGGAGAAGAACGTGCAAGAAAAAAAACTCCACGGACACTCTTTAAATGGACATCTTATGTCGATACATTTTTACAAAGTTATGGATACAGTGATCTTATTGAAATTATTAAAAAATAATATAAAAGCAGTACAAACATAGGCTAACAACATTTTTCAGCAGCACTAGTGTTTGTAACAATCCGGATGCTTCAACCAATCCGTTCTTTTGTAGTGCCATCGCAGTGAACGTTTGAGCTAACTGGCCGCCCACTTGTTGCCCTTGCAGATCGAACTTAGGCTCTGTAGTTTTGCAGCTGAAGAAGCTCGGGATCGATGACCTCGTACACTTCGACTTCATGGACCCACCAGCTCCGGAGACCCTGATGAGAGCTCTGGAGCTTTTGAATTATTTGGCAGCGTTGGGTGAGTGGTTCTGTACAAGCTTTTGAGGAATCTTGCAATTGAACTTTAAGAGTGTTCGCCGTATGGCATTTCAGGCAAATTTTAAAGTCTCTGTTTTGAGAAATGACTGAATCGATTTTAATGAAACTTCACACATATAAGCAGGATACATAGGTCTGAAAAGTTAGTTTAAAACATATAGTATATAGCCTTCCTCGATAAATGGGTTGTCTAACACTGAAAGACTTTTTAAATGGGATCAGTAGTTCCTGAAATTAGCGTGTTTTAGCAAACAAACCAACTCTTCAGCTTCATATATTAGTATACAGGGTTATTTGGAAAACACCAACAACCTCTTAAGAGGTCATTGTACTCATCATTATGAACAACTTTTACTATGGGAACAAACTGAAAAAAAATCAGCTGTTCCCTACATTTTCATGAGTTACACAAACATAATTTATTGCAAGGAACAGCTGATTTTTCACGATTTCTGGTTTGGCTTGAGCCGAAAAACAGGTAACATCATATTAAAATCCAAACCATCTCTGTTACAGATGACGACGGCAACCTAACAGACCTGGGCGCCGTGATGGCGGAGTTCCCCCTGGACCCGCAGCTCGCTAAGATGCTGATCGCCAGCTGCAACCATAACTGTTCCAACGAGATCCTCTCCATCACTGCCATGCTGTCTGGTAAGATCCTCTGAACTCCACCACTTTTTCTTTTCTGTGTGGCTCGCCGTCCGATAGCAACCAGGCCCGGGTCGACGGCGCGTCGTGTTCCACGCACGCCGCAGGTCAGCGCCTGCTAGGGTGCAGGGATTTGTTCGAAAGAGTCACTTTGCCCTAGAACACGGCGGGCATTAGGAGGAACACGGATGGGTTTTAGTAAAAAAGTGTTTGGCACTCCCTTCCGCTACGCCAAGAATGGAAGAAGTCATTTGATGATTTCCCACCCAGAAAAAAAAGTCCCCAAAATGCAGGGTGTAGACAAGCTAATAGAGAACGTGCACGGCGTAGACTATGCCATCTAGTGTTGCAAATCTGAAGCTTTTACGTTGTAAATATTTGACCTGTGCTGCCACGTATACTTCCTGCACCCTCCGTTTAGGGGAACGTGCACGAAGTAGACTGTGCCATCTAGCGTTGCTGATTTGAAACTTATAAGTAACATATACTTGATATTGACGCGACTGTGCTGCCACCTATAGTTTCTGCACGTTCCCTGTAACGTTATCCTTTATGATTCCAGTCCAGCAATGCTTCGTGCGACCCAACGAAGCTCGCAAGGCGGCCGACGAGGCTAAGATGAGGTTCGCACACATCGACGGAGACCACCTCACGCTGCTCAACGTGTATCACGCCTTTAAACAGAGTAAGTCACTGAAACCACAGCTTCGGCAACCATTGCTTGAACTTGTAGATCCATCAAAATCAAAAGTCATTTATTCAAACTAGGCTGAGAGTCAGCACTTTTTGAACGTCAAATTTTACATAAAGACAGTCTCCCAAAACGGCCACCCGTCACCACTGCTAATGACATTAAAATTATTAATTTCTTATCAATTAAGTTTAGTATATGAGAGACCGTTCCCTCTGAAACTAGTTAAAGGTGATAGTGACTATGAAAGGTCTCTTCATCAGCACGATGAGCTGATCTCTCAGGTTGCCCTGACAAGTCAAAATCAAAAGTCATTTATTCAAACTAGGCTGATAGACAGCACTTTTTGAACATCAAATTTAACATAGACAGTCAAAAAAAAATTTATTGAATCAGGCGTTACTTTGCGGAAATCCATTTCAAATTTGAAAATGAAAATAATATATCTAGTTTTAATTTCCGCGAATATTAGTGGGTTGCAGGTATGCACCTCCCTCCCGCCCGCTATATTATGCACATGCAAGATTACAAGGCAAATGCAAGGATTTTATGCACATGCAGGAAGGCAAAGCAAAACCCAACACCAATATAATATAATATATTGGTGTTGGGTTAGGTTAGCATTTGCCTTGTAATCTTGCATGTGCATAATATAGCGGGCGGGAGGGAGGTGCATACCTGCAACCCACTAATATTCGCGGAAATTAAAACTAGATAATTATATTGTTTTCATTTTCAAATAAAGACAGTCCCCCAAAACGTCCACCCGTCACCACTTCCCAGTGTTTTAGATGGGAAGAAGAAGTGGCGCAACAAACTGCCCAGCAACACATAGTAGTGCATACGCACGCTTAATAATAAACCGGCGGCATATGTCAAAAATTAAGGATTTTCACTTTTTTTAATAAAACGAACTAACTCTGATCGAAGAACCTATAGTATTCTATAGGTACAATTCCGCCATGCGAAAAACAACAAAATGTCCTATTATTAGATCACCCGTCTGTTTTCTACAAAAGCGCGCGACAATGCATTTCATACGATACTCAAACTTTGACCGCGATTTCCCAAAAAAGTGAATTTTTGTCTTATTCTGGTTTATTTTTAAGCGTGGGTTTAAAGAACAGTGTTCTGGTAACGTTGCAGATATGGAGGACCCACACTGGTGTTACGACAACTTCATCAACTACCGCTCGCTCAAGTCCGGAGACAACGTGCGTCAGCAGCTCAGCAGGATAATGGATAGGTGAGCTAATAATGAATACTACAAAAAAGAAAATAACATACTAGTCTGTCAGATAGGGAACGTGCACGGCGTACACTATGCCATCTAGTGTTGCAAGTTTGAAGCTTTTACGTTGTAAATATTTGACCTGTGCTGCCACCTATACTTCCTGCTTCGTTAAATGCAATATGAACCTTTTCACCTCAGTGGCAGAAACTAGGAAGAGACCGTTAAGAAGTCAGTATAAACATCTAATTAATGTTGAGAGATGTAAGACGTAGGATGGGACCAATATACAGTGTGAAATTTTAATGGTTGTTTTCCCGAAGCGAAATAAGTTTGTATCGGTAATACAATCGATTTATATATATAAAAAATATTAGAGTCCATAAATGGCAGATTAACAATTGAGATAAACAAAACTCGAAAGCGACTTGAACCAACAGTAGTGCATCGCGCGATATGTAGGTACGCGGCGGTACGTGCGTCTCATGTAGGTATCTACCTACTTTATGTCTAGTGCACTACTATTGATTCTCGCTCTTTCGAGTTTATGAACACTTTTTTAATGATTTGAAAAAAAAAAACATTTATTTTTTTTAGTTTAACTTTGTGTTTCGATAGTACTACTGATGGGTAATCAAACTCAAACTCAAACTCAAAACGTTTATTTCAATTAGGCCATTAACGGCACTTTTGAACGTCATCAATAAAAAATATCATAAATTAAGTGACTCTAGCGTCCATTCGCAAAGGTAGATTCTTATGGAGAAGAACGGACAAGAAACTCCATAGTTACTCTTTTCAAATCAATGTTTTACAATATTTGGTAATACAATAAATACTTCATATATGTGAGGACGATGCACCAAGTATACTAGTTATAGAACAAAGTATTACCAGCAGAGGTAAACTTCTAAATATCTCATGCCCATGGTACTCACATATTTACAAATATTGAAATAATAAAAAGAAAAAAAAAGTACAAGACACAAAAAAAATGCATTCATAAATATAATTCACTCATAAATTATCAACCAGTTTGATTTTGTCTACACCCTTGATTGCCCTATGGAGCAAGACCAGCATGTTTCCAAGCATTCTTATCCTGAATGTAATCTTCTAATTTGTAATATGCTTGTTTACAAAGGGTGGTTTTAATAAAAGTTTTAAATTTTCTTTCATTTAAGTCTAATATGTTACAAGGTATTTTGTTGTAACATTTAACACAGTACCCCATAAAAGATGTATGTACTTTAGCTAATCTATAAAATGGTTGGTCTAATTTGTCTTTATTTCTAGTATTAAAATTGTGTCTATCACTAATTTTACTAAAAAGATGTCGATTTTTCCGTACATACATAATATTTTCATAGATGAATTGGCAAGGGACTGTCATAATATTGATCTTTTTAAAAATTTCTTTAAGAGAATCGCGGGGACGCAAATTATAAAGGGCCCTGACAGCTCTCTTTTGTAAAATAAATATGGATTCAATGTCAGCAGCCCGACCCCACAACAAAATACCGTATGACATAATGCTGTGAAAGTAACTAAAGTAGACCAAACGTGCGGTTTCTACGTCTGTTAACTGTCTTATCTTTCTAACAGCATAAGCGGCTGAGCTTAGACGACCAGCAAGAGATTTTATATGAGGTCCCCATTGTAATTTCTCATCTAAAGTAATTCCCAGGAAAACCGTCTCATTAATGATCTCCAGTTTTTCTCCATTCAATATAATGTCGCATTTGCTACTTTTAACATTTGGTAAAGTGAATTTAATACATTTGGTTTTCTTTTCATTTAGTACTAAGTTGTTTGCCGTAAACCAATTTTGGACCTGACTAACTGCGCTATTGACTTCGTCAAAATTTTGTGACCGTCGGTCTATTTTAAAATCGTCCTGCCGCGGGAAAACAACCATTAAGATTTCACACTGTATAACAAAGTCCCAAATATAATTAAAAATGATACAATCCAACATTTTAAAAAGAGACTGACTTTACTACTTATTGAAAAATGTTATTATTCTGTGTTTTTAAATGACAATGATTTTGAATAATAATTTAATGTTTTCTCAATTTATCCAATTTTATTCTAATTTTCTATTCAATATTATTTTATAATTTGCTGAGGACTTGTATTTATAATCTGATTTTAATTTGTAATGTTATTTTATTTCTATTGTTTAATTTTATTGTAAATTTAGTATTTAGTTAATAATCACAGTTAAAGTTTTGCATGCCTTATTAGGTAGATTGTACAAGGCGCACCTACATTATTGTAACATCTCATTTTATGTACCTACAATCTATGCAAATAAAATTTTACTTTACCGCACCCTCCGTTTAGGGGAACGTGCACGAAGTAGACTGTGCCATCTAGCGTTGGAAATTTGAAACTTATAAGTAAAATATACATGACATTGACGCGTCTGTGCTGCCACCTATAGTTTCTGCACGTTCCCTATAGACAAGTCACAATTTGATACTAATGTTGTACTATTGTCTGTTACAGGTTTAATTTAAAACGAACAAGTACAGAATTTACAAGCAAGGACTATTATATTAACATAAGGAAAGCACTAGTTAATGGATTCTTCATGCAGGTAACATTAATTTTATTATTGAATACTACGTAACTCGCGAAACAAGGTAGTTGACAAAAAAATCTAATTAGTCCGTCTGATAGATTGCCATAAATATTGGACACGTATTTTTTCACGTAAACAATTAATAAAGACGATACAGTGCGTTGAATACTCGTGTGACGTCACTACTCGCTACAATTTTAACTACGGCCTGACGTCACAAGACCCCACTTCTGATCTTTGATGCTTTTTATCTTCGTCATTTTTAGGGTTCCGTAGCGAAATGGAAAAAACGGAACCCCTATGGATTCGTCATGTCTGTCTGTCTTGACTTTTAAAGCTACATAAATGAAAATTGGTAGTTAGGTGTAACCTGTTAACCGTTATTCAATAATGCTGTAATATTACGGAAAAAAATTTTTAGGGGTAGTACTCCATACATGTAACTGAAGGATGAAAAAATAAATTTCAACAAACATAATCGTGTGGGGTATCATTGGAGAGCAAATTGAAATACAGGTTACTAAGAAAGTTTTTTATTTAAGGCAATAGTTTTTGAGATATGTGCTTCCAGATTCGTAAAAAATGTCTAACTTTTAAATTATAAAGTTGAAAATTCTAAAAAATAGAAAGAAAACTCGTTTATTCCGCCAGAAAAGACGCACAAAAAATAAAACTAAAATAATATAAAGTCAAACTTAAAAGAAAACAACTTATCGACTAAAACTAATAAAACTGTGTCAGGACCGGTCACCAATGACCATGAGTCTCTGATCGCACCACAGACAATTTGTTCGAAAGAGTCACCTTGCCTTTTTTTTTTTTTTCTGGATTGGAAATCATCAAATGACCCCTCCCGCCCTGGGTGGCGCGGTAGGGAGTGTCAGACTTTTACTGACTAAAACCCACCCGTGATCCTTCTTGTGCCCTATGCGTTCCTGGGCCGCGGTAACTCTTTCGAACAAATTCCTGCACCCTAGCAGGCACCGACCCTATGGGGCCCCGTCCCTGGTGCTGACGGCTCCGTGAGGCGCGCGTGGAACACAACGCGTCGTCGACTCAGCCTGGTATCGGACGGCGAGCCACCCACGCTCACCGTCCGCAGGCATCAGCCACTGCGCGATAGCACAGCGGCCGACTTGTCTCTGGAGGAGGCTGCGATGGGACCATTACCGGCACTCCATCTCAGCGCCCTCCCGAAGAGTGTGGTACGTGTGGCAGTAACGTTGCGTGTGGTTGCAGGTGGCGCACCTGGAGCGCACGGGGCACTACCTGACGGTGAAGGACAACCAGGTGGTGCAGCTGCACCCCAGCACGTGCCTGGACCACAAGCCCGACTGGGTCATCTACAACGAGTTCGTGCTCACCACCAAGAACTACATCCGCACCGTCACCGACATCAAACGTAAGTCTCTTCCTCTCTGTTCTCTGTCTCCGACCATCTTGTTTACCCCGCAGACGCGAGCAGAGGTCTAATTCTGCAAGAATGCAACTAAAAATATATTTAGAATAGAATAGAAAAACTTTTATTCAGGACAGACACAGCACAACGGTTACAAACACAAATTACAGGAGAAGAAAAGTACAGAATGCGCCGAGCGTGTCCGAACCGAAAGGGTTACCACCTCAGCATTTGCTATTTGACACTAGCTTATGCCCGCGACTTTGTTCGCGTGGAGTTCCATACTGAATTTTAAACCCTTTTTCATCCCCTTAGGGGACGGATTTTCAAAAATCCTTTCTTAGCGTATGCCTACGTCATAATATCTACCTGCATGCCAAATTTCAGCCCGATCCGTTCAGAGGTTTGGGCTGTGCGTTGATAGATCACTATGTCAGTCAGTCACTTTTGAGTTATATATATTTAGATTGACGCGTATATTTTACTTTCTGTACGTTCTCTATAGGGAACGTGCACGGCGTAGACTATGCCATCTAATGTTGCAAATCTGAAACTTTTACGTAGTAAATATTAGACCTGTGCTGCCACCTATACTTCCTGCACCCTCCGTTTAGGGGAACGTGCACGAAGTAGACTGTGCCGTCTAGTGTTGCAAATTTGAAACTTATAAGTAAAATATACTTGACATTGACGCGTCTGTGCTGCCACCTATAGTTTTATTATTTTTATTTTTATATTATTTTAACGTTCAAAAGTACCTTTCAATGGTCTAGTTGAAATAAAAGACTTTTATTTCAACTTGACCATTTCTATAATCAATTTGAATTAACAACTAAACATTTTCTTTAACAGCTGAATGGCTCCTGAAAATCGCGCCGCAATACTACGAACTAAATAATTTCCCACAATGCGAAGCTCGGCGGCAGCTCGAGTTGCTACAAGCGCGGCTCGAGTCGAAGGCCTACCAGGAGGGCTTCTAAGTGGGGCAGAGCGCCGCGCTCTGTGGCGCGCTGGGGATGGGTCACCTTCTTAACACACCAACACACTGAAAGCACGTCAAGCCATAGTTCCCGGCTGGTTTTTGTAGATTTTTTTTTTGCATTGGTTGGGTCGATGTTTGATTTATAGATAGATAAAACTTTACCAATAGCAATATCTTACCAGACAACCTTTGAAAGAACTTAAAAAGGGGGTAGTTTACTCTATGTTTGTAAAAAATCGTGCTAGATTATAAAACATCGGCTAATTAGATTTTTTTAGCAGAATTCCTCATTCTAAAATGTTATCCAGCTCTGAAACCGACCACGACTTAGGAAAGCTAGTTTAATGATTACACAATTAGGCTTAATTGTAGAAAATAATATATTTTGGACTAAATTGTGCTATAGAATAATATTATCGAAATTATCTCCGGTTTTTAGAAGCCTAATCATTCTATTACTGTTCGAATAGGGGATATGTACCAGATAAACTTTCGAAACTAATACTACGAACTAACTTACGTAAGCAGAATTTTGGTAATTTTTATACCCACCCTCCCCCCCTCGTTACCAAAAGTAAGCAAAGTTATTACCTCCCGCATCTCCCCATCCCCCATGTCGTTTGAAGATTTTTGATAATGAGACGCCCGAAAGCCAGACAACCAGTCTTGCCAAACAGGAATCGTGTCACCCAGTTTCTGGGTTGTGGCAGTCAGATTATTGATTAGGCTTTTGTAAACTGGAATATCGCTTACCTATGTTAAGGTGATAAAAAACATGTAATACAAATGAATGATTTGCAATAAGTTTTATTGTATGATACATTGAAATTTACCATACAGACATAGAAAGTCATTGTATGGCTATGTATAATAAATAAATTAAAACAAAAATGTGTATAAATTGTGTGCAATGTTTGCTCGAACGTTGGTTTTTCGTAAGAAAAACAAAAACTTTAGGAACCTGATTCCAGTGCCACCAGGCCCAAATAGATTAGCAATCATTAAAAAATTTCATCAAAATCGGTCCAGCCGTTTAGGAGGAGTTCCACTTGAAATGTTGAACCATTTTATCGTTAATTTTATAACAAAACTGACAGTTTCCAAACCTTGGAATCGAAAACTACATTTTCCGTAGTACAATTTACTAGTGAAATTAGGATGACAAGAATTTGAAAAAAGTGAAATATTTATGTATATATTATACAACATATAATAGAATAAACGCAGGTACCTGAGAAGGGTTTACTCAGTTTTGGTAACTATCAGAAAAAAAAGCTACTGCCCCCATACATTTGTGTACGCATTAGCAGCGCCCCGGGTTTCACCCGCGTAGTTCCCGTTACCGTGGGAATACGGGGATAAAATATAACCTGTGTTACTCAGGGTGAATGTAGCTTTCTAATGGTGAAAGAATTTTTGAAATCGGTCCAGTAGTGTTTGAGTTTATTTGTTACATACAAAAATACAAATCTTTCCTCTTTATAATATTAGTATTTGAGAAACCTCTTTTTGAAGTCGGTCAAAAATGTACTGAACAGCTGATTTTTTGATGTTCCCACAATAAAAGTTGTTCATAATGATGAGTATAATGACCCCTTCAGAGGTATTGCGTTTATTCTGAAACACGTTGTAGATACAACTCTATTTAGCGTGTTATGTAAGACAACAAATTGTGGAGATATTGTTATGTTGCGACCTAAGCGAAGTTTGTGATACCTTTTGGTATATTTTTATGTTAAATACCTAACTGTAAATCATAACATCGAATATTCTAATGATACCGGACTTGGAGATTATGTTTTTGTGACTAAAAGGCGCCTGAGCGTTGTCTCGTCAGAGTTTCATACATTCAAGTCTATCGTTGGAAATTAATAAACCGACTTACGAGCGTATACGCCGTTCGGCATTTTATACAAACTTTAAAGCCCTTATTTTCCGAAATGACTAAACCGATTTTAATGAAACTTTACACACATAAGGAGGATACATGGGTCTAAAAAGTAAGTTAAAACATTTTCGATAAATAGTGTTAGTTAAATTAGACCCATTTTATATTTTCCATACAAACATTAGCTTTTTTTTTAATAAGACATTTCGATAATGCTTGTGTAATTATAATCGTTCAGTAATTTTGCAAAATAGTGATTGAAAATTTGTATGAAATGCCATACGGCGTACACGATTTTAAACGAAATTTGGTGTTCGTATGCATGATACCTAAGATCTAGAAAGTTAGTCGAGATCTTTTGTGAGAAAGAAAGAAAGATAAATTGTTTATTAGATACAAATATTGTCACTTAAAAAGAGTTTTAAGGGAGACGGTGAGCGCAATAGGGAAAGTGCACGGCGTAGACTATGCCATCTAGTGTTGTAAATCTGAAACTTTTACATTGTAAATATTTAACCTGTGCTGCCACCTATACTTCCTGCACCCCCCGTTTAGGGGAACGTGCACTAAGTAGACAGTGCCATCTAGCATTGCAAATTTGAAAATTATAAGCAAAATATACTTGACATTGACGCGTCTGTGCTGCCACCTATAGTTTCTGCACGTTCCCTATATTAAGTTTTCTATAGGGAACGTGCAGAAAATATAGGTGGCAGCACAGATGCGTCAATGGCAAGTATATTTTACTTATAAGTTTCAAATTTGCAGCGCTAGGTGGCACAGTCTACTTCGTGCACGTTCTCCTAAATGTAGGGTGAAGAAAGTATAGGTGGCAGCACAGGTCAAATATTCACAACGTAAAAGTTTCAGATTTGTAACACTAGATGGCATAGTCTACGCCGTGCACGTTCCCTATAGAAAGTGTAAAATCAATATGTATCAAAATTTGGTTCACGAGGTTGTATGAAATATTTTCAATGACCATTTTATTGATTATTATTAAAAATGTCTCAACAAAACTATATGTTGCAATAAAACTTGATCTTTGTTCTGTATGACATAGAGTTTGTTGTTCCAAAATGATAATTATCTAATATAATTTTATTATGAAGGTTTCAACTGCGGTATCGTTCGAGTATTTGGCCGATGTAATGTTATAAAAATGTAATGTATTGTGAAGGATTGTTGTCTTGTTCCCAGTCGTATAGCTTATGTGAAATATTAAAGTATTGTGTAAGGTCTGTTTTGTGTGTTATTTTTTCCTATGATTTATTGATTAATAAGCCTTCAGGCAAAACGGTGAAGGAAAAACATCGTGAGGAAACCGGCATATCCTAGAACCAAAAATTCTCGAAGACATGTGACATTCACCAACCCGCACTGGGCCCGCGTGCTGGGTTACGGCCCATTCCCTCTCCTAGAGAGGAGGCTTGTGTCCCAGCAGTGGCAACGTTAAAAGGCTGATTATGCTTATGTAAGCCTTCAGGAACGTTAGGCTGCGTGTCCATTGACGCGGAACGAGGTAGTTGCGGCAGTGCGGACGCGTTGTGGCCGTACTACGAAGTGCCAATGCTATCATGATTCAGTGTGAGGGAAAGGGATAGTGCTATTCGTCTTGTGTAACTCCGTCTCTCTCTGACACAGGAATCATGATGGATTTAAAACGTCATGGTAGGGCTGCAGTAATGTGTACGTTGATCCTGTTTTTGTTCCAAAACCGCTCCGCTGCCTCGCTCCGTTTCCCGGTTTTGTATGAATTTTCAAAACTAGTTCGCAAATCTCTGTCCACTGAAGATGCTGAAGAACAAATTCATCAAAGGCTCGCCCACTGCCCGCACACACGGATATACATATGTAACTAGCTGCTGCCCGCGACTTCGTCCCCGTGGAATCCCCGATTTTAAAACATTCTTTATCGCTGCTCCGCTCCTATTGACTTCAGCGTGATGATATATAGCCTAAAGCTTTCCTCGATAAATGGTCTATTCAACCCAAAAAGAATTTTTCAATTCGAACCAGTAGCGCGTTCAAACAAACAAACAAACTCTTCAGCTTTATAATATTAAGTATAGATTATATAGATCAAAACGGAGAGAAAATGTAAATAAAAGTCATTAATATTGTAATAAATATTCCTTTATATACAAATGTATTGCATTGATTTGTTTACATACAACATTCTGAACTGTGCCAAGAAAATGGATCAATAAAACCTTCCTTTTGTCTTCCGTCTATAGGGAACGTGCAGAAACTAGGTGGCAGCACAGATGCGTCAATGTCAAGTATATTTTACTTATAAGTTTCAAATTTGTTACGCTAGATGGCACAGTCTACTTCGTGCACGTTCCCCTAAACGGAGGGTGCAGGAAGTATAGGTGGCAGCACAGGTCTAATATTTACAACGTAAAAGTTTTAGATTTGCAACACTAGATGGCATAGTCTACGCCGTGCACGTTCCCTATAGAAGATGCATAGTCGACCGGGAACTATTTACACATTAAAGACCGAAAACTGACCGAATAAATAAATCATTGGAAGAAGTCTGAACATATGATTGATAAACACATTTTTTGGCACAGTCCATATCAATTCACATTCGCGCACACAAAAATAATTTCAAGAGCTTTTTAATCATTCACTTTCAATACCCAGAACTCAGCATGTCAGTCGAGCTATAACAATGCTTTATAAATGAAAATTACTTTTGTTTTTATTTTTATAGTTACACTTACAAAAGTAGAAAAAAGAACAATTTACCCAATTTCAATCTTATAAGTGATTTTCTTTTTTTAAGAATCTTAAGCGTTTAATGCGTGAAGATTCTTCTGAATACTTTTGAAAACGTATTTTCTTCATTGCTTACTTTCTTGTCGTTGCGTTTAGGTAACGAAATAAAATCAAAACGAAACAATAAAAAATGTACGATTTTCAAAACGTCAACTATTTCTAATATGCGTAAAATGACGGTAATTGAAAACTGATCAGAATTTTCTTCGAAAACTAGACGTGATGCTGATGAATACCACAAATGTTTATGATATTTTTTCTATTACTCATCAGCTTTGTAAATCACCTATCAGTTCAGCGGGTACCTAAATGGTGTATGTTGTATTATAGTCTATGGTTCAATATATGCTTATAAATAATCATTGTCTGTGGGCTCTCTCTTGGACCGACCAGCCAGCCTGTACTGCAATGTAAGATTTCCTCTTTAATAAATATATAAGTCAAGATAAAAAAAGTTTTAATTAAATGCAAAGCCATCCAAACGAACCCCAAGCATGGTATCTTGTGGGATTTAAAAAAAACATATCGAAGGAGTCAACGTGAAGCTACAAAAAATTGTACTTAAGTCAAAATTTTTTTGCAAATCGTATCACCAATATGGCGGACAAAGCGTTCTTCGTTCAAGTGAAACCGCTTATCATAAATACCGGCGACAATGCAGCAGAAAAGTGGAAGAAATGGAAACTACGATTTGAGATTTTTATGGATGTCAATGATTTTTCAAAAGTTACAGACTCAAAAAAGACTGCAATTTTACTTAACACTATTGGTGACGATGGAATCGAAATTTTCAATAGCTTTAATATAGATCGTAATACAGCAAAACTAGAAGACATCATAAAGAAATTTGATGAAAAATTCATTCCTCATATAAATATCACTGTAGAAAGGTACAACTTTTTCACTAGAATGCAGAAAACTGAAGAATCTATAGACGAATATTTGACAGTCTTGAACAACTTGGCTACAACATGTGAATTTCATCATTTGAAAGAAGAATTGATAAAAGACATGATTGTAATAGGCATGCGGGTTGGAGTGTAGCCTTAGGGGCGCTATGGCGCGGGACTTAGAAATTTTTTCGAATTTTTATTTTTTTTTCGAATTGGTACCATACGCTTATAGGCACCATGAGTCGTGCAGAAAACAAAAAAAAATTGGCCTAGTGGTGGCTCTAGTAGCAAAGTATGAGACGATGTTAAAAACCCACGTAATATTGAAAAAAAATTATACGTGTCGGACGACTTTTACCTCGAGTACGCATAGGGGCTTATAAAATGCTTTAAGTATATTTCCAAAATTGTATAGCTCGGATAAAAACTGGAATAACAATTTACCTATGTTTTTGCTTACGACGCAACAATTTATGCAGTGACTCAGGGGCGTAGTTTAGGGGAGGGCGTTGGGGGGCGACATACGAAAAGGGGCCGTTTTATCACGATTTTATAGAAACTAAAAACAAAACTGCGAAAGAAATAAATTAGTGACTGATAGGCTCGATATTATGAATATTGTAGAGGTCAATGACTGGATGCGACACAGGTGTGCAGCAGCGGATAAAAGATACCAAAAATAGTATTCCCCAGCGGCTCAGCCGCTGGGGAATCCGCCACGTTCGCAAGAGCGTCTGCCCCACCGTACTCTGGGGGGGGGCACCAATTTCAAAACCGACGGGGACAAGTAGGCCGACATCGGCAATTTCTTATTCTAATACCATTCCTTCCTAGTCCTGGGTATAATCGGTGTATGTCACGCAGCAAACGGCGGAACCTAGCAGCGTCCGTGGGTAGGCTTCTTAAAATATTTTGCCGGTACATGTATTCGCCCATGTACCACTTTAACCGCCGCTGACTCCTACACGTGCGACATTGGCGTTTTAATTCTAGCCATTGCCGCTCTATGGTATTTGTGTGGACCACGCACCGAACGTTATTTGTGCCTGGTACTGGGATCCCAAGGCTGGGATCCACAGGGATACTGACAGTCCCTGCCGTAAATTGTCGGCTGTGGTTGACACTGGAATGTCCACGCATACCCAGTCTCAAGTGCACGCCCATGTATGATCGGTGCTGGTCAGACATAATATAAGAGTCAGGTCTAACATTAGCTTGGATAATTGGATCTAATGTGGTCCTATTTTAATTTTGTATAAGCTCCACGTGAATTTTTTTTTTGTTAACCGACTTATGCATCCGAAAGACCACGTTTGTCGCTGCAATAATCGGCCCCTGTGGTATTTGTTCGTATAAAGGTGGGTTTCGTCGACCTCTACAATGTCGTTGTCCCCGCCGATCATTTCGCGGTCATAAGCTTCGGCCACCTCGCACACCTCACGTAGGCAGGTATACCACACCTGAATGGCTGTTTTGCGGGTTACTCCTACGTCTCTAGCAGCCTGCGACACTTGGTCTTTTCTAAAAAAGTGCAGCAAAAGTCTCAACGTGTTCAAAATTACACATTGCTACGTTCAAAAAAGTCCCTTTTAATGGAGACGTAATGACATTGCAGCCTGCCCTTCTACAACGCCATCTGAACCCCAATTTGTAATTAGTATTACGTTCCGCATTCATCGGCCGCCTGCACGACGGGCAGCGCGGCGTTTGCGCTGGTATAAGCAGCCACTTTTTCGCTGCTTCAATGGCCCTTTCCTCAGTGGAAATATTGGCTGCATAATTCCACAAACTAAAATTCCTGTCTAAAATAAGCTGGAAAGGATCCATCGTTTTTGCAAATAAATATGATAAACTTACTAATAAACTAACTAAAACTAAGAAAAACTAACTTAAAACTAACTGAAAACTAATAAGAAAATAAAAAAAACTAAGACTAAAAATAAAACAAATTAAATCTTACTAACTAAAAAAACAAGAAAAAAATCAAATAAAAAACCACTAAAACAAACTAAAATTAAAAACTAACAAAACGAACATAACAAGAAACAAACACTAAATAATATCAAATTCATCAAAAACTTTGGATCGCCCGAGTATTGAGAATTCCCAATAATTCGCGTATTTTTAGCACAGTTGAGGTAGGGTCGAAACTTTTCTGCAACGAGAGCCACTTGTTATAGAAAAATTCCCAGCCAGAAAAAGTCCCAAAAATGTTTTTAACCAAAAAATTTTTTTTTCGTTTTCTTTACTTTTCATAGCGCCCCTAAGGATATACTCCAACTCCTAAAAATCCGCCCCTAAGATGACACACTGACCGGCATGCGTAGTACAAATATAAGAGAAAAACTTCTACAAGAGCAAAAAGTCTGGAACTATCACAGGAAAGATCGAATAAAGTGAATAAACAAGAGAGAGCCCACATACAATGATTATTCATAAGCATAATTATATTGAACCATAGACTATAATACAACAGTGTAAAGCAGTGTAATTTGTTCGTGTGCCCACATAGCATAAGCATAATCAGCCTTTTAACGTTCCCACTGCTGGGACACAGGCCTCCTCTCTAGGAGAGGGAATGGGCCGTAATCCAGCACGCGGGCCCAGTGCGGGTTGGTGAATGTCACATGTCTTCGAATTTTTGGTTCTAGGACGTGCTGGTTTCCTCACGATGTTTTCCTTCACCGTTTTCATGTGCCCACAATACGTCGTTATTTGTAGCGTCGACTCGGAGTTGTGGCCACACGAACAAATTATTGGTTGATCCATATGCTGATTTCTGGGCACCGAAAGTGTTAATACTTCAATACAGAGTGATAAGGAACGTGCAAAAACTATAGGTGGCAGCACAGTCGCGTCAATGTCAAGTATATTTTACTTATAAGTTTCAAATTTGCAACGCTAGATGGCACAGTCTACTTCGTGCACGTTCCCCTAAACGGAGTGTGCAGGAAGTATAGGTGGCAGCACAGGTCGAATATTTACAACATAAAAGTTTCAGATTTTTTTTCAACATTTGATTTCAACACTAGATGAAATAGTCTACGCTGTGCACGTTCCCTATACACAGAGTAATATTTTGAGGGTTTAATGGTTCTGATGAAAAATACTGGTGTACTCAACTGCATTCGGTTGAAAAATCGGGAAGATTAATCAAGTATTCACAACTTTTAATATTAGACCAACTCTGTAATACCGATGCTGTTTTTTATACAATTTGAACGGGTAGTTTTAAACTAATTGGCTACGAGAGTAGGAGAAGACCAAAGAAACGAGGGATGGACTGTGAAAGATGACAGGAGATGGAACGCGTGAGGGCTCAGTAAACATCACGGCCCAGCCACCACGACAGCGTCGGGAGTCGCAGAGCGATTCTCGGCCGGATGGCGAGCTATAGGTGGCTCACCGTCCGATAACAACCAGGTCTGGGTCGACGCAGTAGTGCCTGCCAGGGCACAGGAATTTGTTAGAAAGAGTCACCTTGCCCTGGAACGCGGCGGGAACTAGAAGGATCACGGGTGGGGTTTAGTCAGTAAGAGTCTGACACTCCCTTCCACTCCGCCTAGAGCGGGATGATTCTTTTGATGATTTCCCATCCAAAAAAAAGTTGAAGAGTATGGCGATTACAGATTTGATCCAATAGTAAATATTTTGAATCCCTTCAAATATTCAACACTATTACATGTATTAATTAGGTACACAAGTAATGTTTACCATCCATCTCAAATAACGTAAATGACTTCTAAACCTATGATTATGTAAATACATAAATAACTTAAACAAATTTGTATATAACAGCTGTACTATGATATGATTTATAAACATTGCTTTGGATAATAATATTGTCCTAAGGATTTACATCTTCAAAATGTCTTAGATATTCCAACCAGTCTTTCCAAGGGGCTCGTGTTTCACAGTAACTGGGTTTTAGAGGTCTATGTTTAATACTGGTATTCAGTCAGTTGCAGCTGTTTCCGGTTGGACAGGGCCCCAAGTCTGCTATTTTTATAAATTTATCATTCCAACACGACCCCATTGTCATTTTGCTAAAAGTTCGTAATCTGCTAAATTCATAATAGCCGATCATTGGTCGGTCAATGGTCTCGTAATACTTTTTGATAACTCAGATATTAAAAGCAATGATCAAAGGAACTGTCAAAATTTTAGCAGATTACCGCTTACGTCTGTCATTCATTTGTCATTATGTACGAGATTACCATTCTGTGCGATTTCTTTCAATGGAGTGTCAGTGGTTGACCATTGGAAAGTCATAATGACGCTATTATATTAGTACATTATCAAACTTGTAAAAATCAACCATTATGAAATCAATGATAGACTATTCTGAGACTATTGTAATAGCAGACTTGAAGCCATGGAAGTGGATTCTAACATTGTTGGGAAAATGCTAGTTATATGATGTTTAATCCGAGATCATAGGCGCCGGCAGGACTGTTTTCAGGAGGTTAATTTCCAAAACCCCACCTCGAAACGGATAAGTTGTTTTTGTCCATTCAAGGCCGAGCGAAGGGAGCGGAATACCTACATCACTCCGAATCTGCTGGGTTTTCTTTAACAACATCTTTCGTATGTTTTATTAAAAACCAGGCGGTAAAGGCGGCCCTGGAACGCGGCGGTCACTAGGAGGATCACGGGTGGGTTTTAGTCAGTAAGAGTCTGACACACCCTTCCTATGTGCCCACAGTGGAAGAAGTCATCTAATGATTTCCCATCCAGCAAAAAGAGGGGGATGTCAGTGCATCCACTTGGACCACCCTCCCAGCGCCCATGGCCAAGATATTATACAGAATGGTACAAGCTCATTCTGGATTTAAAATAATGAATTGTGTTTTCTCAGCATATTCAACACGGTTTTATTTTAAACTGTATTGTGTAAAGACAGAAAGACTATTTGATAAATCTTATTCGTTTTTGACAGCCTTATAGGAGTTTACTTTGTTCCAATAAACATATTTCATCACTAAATATTTAAAGTATCCAGATGCCCGATCTATCTACGTTTTCGTAAATATCTTAACTTGGCTTGGCGATACGTAAAAATAAACGGTACCTAAATCAAACGGAGAAATATCACTAGTACTTAAATTGCACAAGAGTGGTCCAAATATATTGCCTAGAGGTAAACCTCAATGATTTTGTTGAAATTATATGACATAAACATCCTCTTGTCTGAAAATGCAAATCACCAATGGCTTAACCAAGCGTGGTGATAAAGATTTTTCACCTTTGGTCTGTTAACCTAGATTCTGGACTGGACGATCATTGGTTGACAGTATCAAAAGCCTTTCCCAAATTCCAATAGGCATTATGTTACTCGGTGAATGGGTTAGGGAGATCAGATAGGCCGTCACTGGTATTCAGGTGCAACTGGTAGCCGACCCCAACACATTTGAGAAAAGGTAAGCAGATTAACTTTCTTACCCAGATCCATGAAAGGAACTGTTGTAAAAACCAGTTCCTAAATCAGGGTTAAAAATCGTTAAGTAAATCAAAGAAAAGAGAATCGCAGAATCATGATAGATCAACATCCGTGAAGTCTCTCAAAGGATCCGAAAAGCCGTCGCTCTTTGAATCCAAAGACTTTTGTTTTAAATCACTGCTTGACGCTTCAGTTTCATCTAGAATCTCATTTAAAATCTCTTCATGAGTTTTGATAGCATCAATATCATTTGCTTTAGCAACAATTTCTGTATCTTCCTCCAATTTCGTTACAAATTCATCATCCAACAATTTAGAATCTAAATCATTATCTTTTGTACTAAGAACTCTATCATCATCATATACATGATTTGTTTCAAAATCATCGTGGCTGTTTGCGTCAAATTCTTCACTATAATCATCTAGGTCCTTTTCTGTTTCCGTGGGTGTCATTTCAGACCTACATCTTGAGGGAGAAAGATTTTGAACTGCATTCTTCGACACGGTCTTAAATATCTCGTCTATATTAGCTTCGGTGGCTAGTTTCAAAGCGTTTTCCCACCCGTGGAGCGTTTGTGTGTGCAAGTTGACTTGCCTGTCAGCTAGGTCGAGTAGTAAAGTCTTGATTTCTGAACGAGTTTTTGGTACCCAGTCTGATAGTTCTGAGCGGAGAGCCTCCGATGCTTGTTCAAGTCTGTGGACAAAGGAAAGATTTTATAAGAAGGTGATTTTTGGCGACCCTAAACCCTTACTAATTGTAAACGCGAAAGTTTGTATATGGATGTTTGTTACTCTTTCACGCAAAGACTTTTTTATTTGGGAAACAGAATTAAGGTCACGCGCAAAAAAAAATGAAAATACCAAGAAATTGTGATATGTGGTTGGGAGTTCCATGCTCACTCAAAAGTTTCTATGATAGTATGTGTTTCATGATTTGGTTCCGTCAGCTAGAATTATGTGAACCTGTAAACTGCCACGATTTATTTGTTCTTTGAATTGTTTTACTCCGGTTGTTTCATCATGCATGTCTTTCTAAACCGTACCCACATAAATGAATAATTCCAACAAGAACAATGTATACACAATTTAGAAACAATTGATTGATTCAAAAGAGTGTCCGTGGAGTTTCTTGCACGTTCATCTCCATAGAGATCTACGCTTTGGAACGTGCATATAGCTTCACCTCTTTCAACCTTGACAATTCAAAAGTGCCTGTAAATGGTTTAATTGAAATAAATGCTTTTAATTTTGAGTATTTAAAAGTTTGACGCGGAAGTACCTAGTCACGTGCAAATGCATAAAAATGTTTTTTTTTTTATAAATATCGAATATCGTATGCTTTTATTCAAAAGCCTGTTAGTTTGATGTTACAAACAGACGGTTAAATTTTATTTATTTGATTGAAATCACAAGTAGCTAGAAAACTTCTTAAAAACTGCACAGAAACTGCAAGGGCAGCGTTTTGCTCAAAAACGAATCTTAATACATTCAATTTTCAGACAACGCTCATTTGCTACAAGTTCGACATATCTCAAAATTGATTTTTTAGTAAGTAATATAGTTGAGTTTAAAAAATGGCGCTTCGTTTACTGTAAAACCGTTATTTATCCATGCTCTATAAAACAGAGAGAGAGAGAGAGCAGATATTACCCGAGAAATAATGTTTTTACAGTAAACAGAAAAAGTCATAAAATTTGAAAATATGCGAACGAGCGATAATGTACTCTGAGTCAGAGACTTTGACCTCTGATTTTGTTTCGGTGTTTCTTCTCAGAGTAATCAGCTAGGAAACACCGGCCAGTGGGCGTACCATGAGGTGTAAAAACGTGAGTCTTCCGAGCGAGAAAGAGGGATAGAGTTATACACCCTATATAGCTCCATCCCTTTTTCTCGCTCGGAAGACTCACGTTTTAAGACGTCATGGTACGCCCGCTGATCTAGTTTATAACAACCAAAAAGATTGACGTGTAAAAGTGTTATTTACAACCTAATTACAAAATAAATATCATTGATAACTATATCCTTTCAGAAAAACAGCCGAACAATTAAAAGCGCTGTCCCAATAACCTTGGCAACACGACGCGCACTATTCCGATATTCACAGCGACGTCGAGAGGACGCCTGACCTCACTACGTAATGCTAAACTCAGGGTCGAACTCCGAATCATTGGACGAGGAATTACGAGGCAATCTTATCTTTTGTGACAATATTTTAGGCGGAAATGAGTGGTCACATGTGTTCGAAACTTAGCAATGCCAATAATAGCCTCATCGACTAATCTACTAATGACATCTTCGAGATGAAATAGCTAAACAATCTCAGAGAGAAACTCAAAGGAATAATTTGTATAAAAAAAAAACCAAAAAGTACAAAGTAAATTTAATTTCGGAACTCGGGTGTTTGTGGTTGCTTTTTTTTTTTTCGTTTTTTGAACACCGACTTTTCGGAAGTCGGTGATTAGTTATTTTGTACTTTTTGTTATTTTGTGTAGAGCAGTGGTGGCCGAGTGGTAAAGGCCCCGACTTACGAATCGTAGGCCACGGGTTCAAACCCAACCAGGCGCATTACTTCGTGTAATTAATTTCTTCACCACTGCTCTCAAAACGGTGAAAGAAAACATCGTGAGGAAACCGGCATGTCCTAGAACCAAAAATTTGAAGACATGTGACATTCACCAACCCACACTGGGCCCGCGTGCTGGATTACGGCACATTCCCTCTCCTAGAGAGGAGGCCTGTGTCCCAGCAGTGGGAACGTTAAAAGGCTGATTATGATTATCTGCAGCTCATGTATCGAGGAAGGCTATAGGCTATATATCATCACGCTAAGACCAATAGGAGCTGGGCAACAACGAAAAATATTGCAAAACCGGGATTAATTTTTCTCGCTCTTATTTGACGGAGATAAAGTTGCGCGGGTTAGCTAATAAAATCATATTTTCTTTACACAAGAAACATCCCATTGATCACTGAATAAAATACATGTCCATTTGAAGAAGATATGTCGCTTGGAACACTAATACATTGAGATAAGGACCAGGGCCCCAAATCTGCAAATTTTATAAATTTGTCATTCCAACACGATCCCATTGTCATTATGCTAAAAGTTCGTAATCTGCTAAATTCATAAATGATAATGATAAATGATGTTTATTTTGTAAGTAGGTTGTAAAAAACACTTTTACACGTCAATCTTTTTTTTGGCCGTTATAAAACTAGATGAGGCCGGTGTTTCCTAGCTGACTACCCTGAGAAGAAACACCGAAACAAACTCAGAGGTCAAAGTCTCTTTTGAAGTCCATACAATTGTACTGGTCATAATGGTCGATCATTGGTCTGTCAATGGTCTCGTTATACTTTTTGATAACCGAGCTATTAAAAAGAATGTCTACACAATGAGGTTCTAATGGTAGGTCACTGATCATAGGATCTAACAAAATTTTAGCAGATTACCGTCTGTCATTCATTTGTCATTATGTACGAGATTACCATTCTATGCCATTTCTTTCAATGGAGTGTCAGTGGTTGACCATTGGAAAGTCATAATGACGCTATTATGTTAGTAGATTGCCAAACTTGTCAAAATCGACCATTATGAGATCAATGATAGACCATTTTGACACTATTGTAATAGCTTGGGAACCAGAGGACGATGTTAACAGAAAAAGATATTCTTACCTATTATGAAGGTCATCCGTAGTGTTCGTGCCAGCGACGTAAGCGGCTGTAACAAAAGATATTATTTATTTAATTACTGGCTTAAACTTAAAACCACATCATCGCTTACCATCTATACTAATATTATAAAGAGGAAAGATTTGTATTTTTGTATGTAACGAATAAACTCAAAAACTACTGGACCGATTTCAAAAATTCTTTCACCATTAGAAAGCTACATTCACTTTCACCCCGAGTAACATAGGCTATATTTTATCTCCATATTCCCACGGGAACGGGAACTACGCGTGTAAAAACCGCGGGGCGCTGCTAGTCAAAAATAAACAAAAAGAAAAACACAAAAACTATAAAATAACTTTAATTTCGGATGTCGGTGTTTTTTGTAGTTTCTTCGTTTTTTGAACATCGATTGCCGAAACTAAAGATATTTTATAATTTATGTGTTTTTTTGTTTAGAACTCTGTTGTATTTTCTTGTTAAAGTTTATTTTCCTTTTTTTAATGGTGACACCCCACAGCTAAACGTACCCATCACAGCGTGTGTGTAATAAACTGGTGTAAACAACAAACAGACATGCGCTTTCAGCAATCCCGGAAGGTTTGCTATCATTTATTGAAGAGTTCCGTTTCCTATCTCTGTTCTTCATCAGATCTTCACCAAACTAGAAAGGGACCACCTCGAAATACTAAGATGTTTTTCCAAACCATCGTACATAGTCTTTTAGACAAGTGAGAATGAGAACATCATCAATGTAGTCGAAGCCGCGCATTATTAGGGATAACTCAAATACTAGTCGTCAGATCTCACTCACATTTAAATGGGACCACACGACAAGCACCAGCTTTCGAATATAAAAAAAAATCATCAAAATCGGTACACCCAGTACAAAGTTATGGAGGTAAAACACAAAAAAAAATACAGTCGTCTTGAGAACCTCCTCCTTTTTTTTGGAGTCGGTTAAAAAATATAAGAACCGCTATTTCCAAATACGTGCATGAGGTGGTAAAATGTTTCACAAGGTCATTCAACTTGAATTTATCAGTAGCAGGCAGAAGTTTAGATACACTGGGAATTTCCCAATAGGCTCTCAGTTTGTGCATTTTTTTATTTTGTCTAATGGATATGCTCTTGACTCTAGTCTAGGTCGCAGGTGACAGAGACAAACTCGACGATGGAATGAGCTCACCCAGAAGAAGCCTGTTCACTCTAACTTTGAAGAGATCAGGGTTGAATGCGGAAACACAGACGCAGGCAGAGAGTTCCACTCCTTTGCTGTGCGCATTATAAAAGACTATTGAAAACGCTTGGTGCGAATTAGTGGAATAGCGACAAGGTAGGGATGGTAACCTACAGTGCGTCTAGATGTCCTATAGTAGAAGGGGGCCGGTGGGATGAGGACGTGGAGTTCATGGGCGCACTCTTCGAAGTACCATGTGACTACAACATAACTGGGAAACGTGTGTATATTAGGGACACTTTCCCACGGACAATATAGACACAAAAATAAATATTTTTAATCTTAGCAGCGAAATCTTATGAATATCGCCATTTGAGACCATATTTTTGGATGGAAGATTTCATGGTATAGATAAGTGTGCAATACTCGTAATGTGTTTTGGATGTAGGTCACGGGATCAAACCCAGCCAGGCGCATTACTGTGTGTTATTACTGCTACTCTCAAAACAGTGAAGGAAAACATCGTAAGGAAACCGGCATGTTCTAGAACCAAAAATTCGAAGACATGTGACATTCACCAACCCGCACTGGGCCCGCGTGCTGGATTACGGCCCATTCCCTCTCCTAGAGAGGAGGCCTGTGTCCCAACCAATAGTGGGAATATTAAAAGGCTGATTATTCTAATGTGTTTTGGATAATTGGAATTATACATACAGATACAGGGTGCAAAACTATTATTAGTAGTATTTTAGACTGCTGCCCACCCTGAGCCCATGGCTGGCTACGCCCATGTCCGAGACCTTTTATTCCAACATAATTATTTAATTGCCAAAAAAACCGCCGAAATGAACATCTCGACATACATTTCGTTTTAACTATGAGTAGTGTAGACCTTGCTTAGTTAAAAGTCCGCAATGTATGGCGCGCTAAGCTCGTTGACCTCGCTAGCGGTCGAGTTCGTTGCTCGCGGTCGTAGTAGGGCAGTGAATTACAACTTTGTATCGATAAGCTCAATACTTTTTAGGAATCATTGTGCGTACAGTTAAGTAATGGAATAGGGATGTTTCCTGATTAAAAAATATGATTCTAATTAGTCCATCAGTTAGATTATAGAAAAATATTGGACACGTATTTTTTCCTTTATCAAAACTATAAAAACTGACGAAGATAAAAAGCATCAAAGATCAGGAGTGGGAGCGTGTGACGTCACTGCCCGGTAAAAATTGTAGCGGGTAGTGACGTCACACGAGTTTTCAACGCACTGTATCGTCTTCATTTTTTGTTTATGTGAAAAAAGAAAGAGATGTCCAATATTTTTTGGAAATCTATCTGACGGATTAATCAGATTTTTTTAGTTAACTACGCTATTCCATAAAAAAAAAATTGATTGAGTTAGGCGTTACTTAGCGGAAATCCATTTTAAATTTGAAAATGAAAATAATATATCTAGTTTTAAATTCCGCGAATATTAGTGGGTTGCAGGTATGCACCTCCCTCCCGCCCGCTATATTATGCACATGCAAGATTACAAGGCAAATGCAAGGATTTTATGCACATGCAGGAAGGCAAAGCAAAACCCAACACCAATACCGACACGTGTTCCGGCTCTCCACGAGGCATCCTCAGGGGACGTGTTGACTCGCTGACCGTTGAGTTGCGACTGAACTCAACGGTCAACACAACAGGTAGGTGCATACCTGCAACCCACTAATATTCGCGGAATTTAAAACTAGATATATTATTTTCATTTTCAAATTTACCCTATTCCTTGCCGGAGGCTGTGTTCCTGATAGCTACAACCTGGGAGTCTTTAAGTCAACAGTGAACAGGTTACTTCTAGACAAGCGTGCTGCATGGCGACTTAATCGCCAGGAACTGTATAACACGATATCTCTTGGAAGTCTGGTGTTAGATTTTCTAGCGTTTAATTAACGCAAAGACCGTCAAAGATCTACAAATGACAGCCAGGATCGACGGCTTAATGTGTTTGCCGAGGATTGATGAGTGTCGGTATGTAGTGAATAGTTACTAACTTTTTTTCTTTTCTTTTTTGGATGGGGAATCATCAAATGACTTCTCCCGCTCTGGGCGGAGCGGAAGGGAGTGTCAGACTCTTACTGACTAAAACCCACCCGTGTTCCTTCTTGTGCCCTTTGCGTTCCAGAGCCGCGGTGACTCTTTCGAACAAATTCCGCAACGCTAGAACAGTTACTAACCTACGTACCGAACTTGGTAAGCGTTGTTTAACTTCACCATCAACCCGTGTGGCTGATAATTACTTAATTACTAGTTACAATTTTATCACAGGTCACCGCTATTATTAGATTTTCAATATCAAGACATAATTCATCAACAAATTGTTTAAAAACTTTCGATAACCCACCCCACTAAACAACACTATATCAAAACAAAACACATGTGAGCGACAGAGAACGTCTATCTTCCATCTCTCTTACACTCACGGCCGTTTTGCAACTTCGGAACTATTCGCCGTTCGGCAGTCTACGTTACACTTCGTAAACAGCGACCGCCATAGTTCAATGAAACGTCGACCTTGCTTTTGTAAACATTACTGTAACAATATTACGTCAATAGAAGAAAATAGATAGAAATCAACATTAAAATTCATTCTTTAATTGAAAATCAAATAATTCTAGTTAGTATTAGTGTGTTTTGGCGCCAAAAGTGTGTGAAAAGTGTAATATTCTGACAAGGAACACAAAACCGAGGTTATCTGTTGACATTGAGACAATCCAAGTCAATAATTTTGACTATACTTCCGTGTTCCCTCATTGATACTGTGAATTTTGTACGAAAAGTGTCGAAATCAGTGATTTGTGCGTAAATGAAGACTATATTACAGACTTCGAAGTTGTTTTAAAAGAAAATATTGAACGAATGCATGGAAATAAAAGGTTAAAAATGTTAAAATGTTTTCTGTGTGAAAAATCTGGTACATCGGTTAAGAAATTCAATGAAGAAATATTAGGCAGGTGCCGCAATATACATGCTTATAGAAAACAGAAGAATTTAAAACAATTAGACGTTGTTTTACCAGTTCTATGTTCGCAGCTGCGCGGATATCATATTCAATGTTATGACAAGTTTATTATGTTAAAAAGTAATAGTAAAAAGGAGTTCGAATCTATGTTCAATAATGACAAGGTAATTATACTTTTGTTAATAATAATTCTACTTTTTATAAATAGTGAACTAATTTATAGATCTTTTAGAGATGTGGTATTCAGTAAAGAATTTAACATCAGTCTTGCAAGGAGTGTCCTATTAGTGGGTTGTGAAGGTCGCATAGGCAGTTACTTCATGAAAAAATACTGGTAATTAACTGCATCTGGTTAAGACTGAAACCCATGATTAAGAAGTGATATTATTGGCCAAAAATTTTTCTAAACTGGCAATGTTATCATAAGCTAGTATAATCTGAACTACTAAATAATTTAAAGAAGTAAAATGAAGTACTTACTATGATAAAAAAGAAAAATATTTATTGGACAACAGTTTGGGTGCAGAAAGTATTGTTTCTGTGCATGTATGACCAGATGTGAAAATAATTCAAGCAAAACGAGTAAACATTTTATAATTATATAGATCGGATAATTGTAAAATGCGTAAGATTTTAAAATATCTTGAGAGACTATGAACTCTCAATAAATTATTATCAACAGAACATTTGGAATACTTTTTTTACAAATCAGAATTTAAAAGTCTATAAATGACTTTCTCGAAGACATTCGGAGAAATTTGACATTTTCTGGTGACATAATTGTAATGATTGGCGTAGAGTGCTCACTGCAGTTTCCGCCTACTGAGATAAATACTATGATATAATATGGCAGTGATTTTAAATTCAGAATATTTTTTAAAAGTATGTTTTTACCATGCAATCTGCCTACCTAGAGGCAGCATTTACCTAGAGGTCACAAACTTTCAATTCGTCTTGAATGATTGAATCATGTTGGTCATGATTGAATATTTGGTATAATATTGGTCCCAGAACGCTGCCTTGGGAGACTCTTCCTTTGATGTCATGTAACTCAGTACTTTCATCTCCATGCTTTGCATTAAAATGCTGAGTTAAGTAGGATTGGATTAATATGTGATAGCTTGGAGGAAGAGTTTTCAGTTTATACTAATATTATAAAGAGGAAATATATTTTTGTTTGTCTTTACCGAATAAACTGAGAAATTATCGGACCGATTTTAGCAATTTTTTCACCAATGGAAAGCTACAGTATCAGCAAGTAACATAGGTTATATTTTATCCCCGTATTCTCACGGGAACGGAAACTACGCGGGTGAAACCGCAGAGCGCTGCTAGTACTTAATATATAAGACCTTCGTGCCACACTCGGTCAAAAGCTTGTGAGCTATCGAGAAAGGCAGCCGTACAGTACAGTACTTCTTTTGTTCAAATGCGGAGTTTATCCCATTAAGGAGTCGATGATGGGAGCAGTGGTGGCCGAGTGGTAGCGGCCCCGACTTGCGAGTTGTAAGTGGTGGGATCAAACCGAGCCAGGCGCATTACTTTGTGTAGTTAATTTCATCACCACTGCTCTCAAAACGGTGACGGAAAACATCGTGAGGAAACCGGCATGTCCTAGAACCAAAAATTCCAAGACATGTGACATTCAGCAACCCGCACTGGGCCCGCGTGGTGGATTATGGGCCATTCCCTCTTCTAGAGAGGAGGCCTGGGTCCCAGCTGTGGGAACGTTAAAAGGCTGATTATAAGTCGATGAACCTGTTCTACGAGCCCATGAGCTTCTCTAAAGTGAGAAGCTGATGGGTTCTGAAATCTCGGGATTTTTAGTCCACAGAGGGTATTGGTTCCTTCCCAGATTTCTGTATAAGGATAACTTCAGCTGTTATCCATTTAGGTGTTTGTAATGAATTCACGTGTGACGTGAATTCATCGCTGATTGCATTGATATAATTGAGTTAGGAATTTTATACCAATCTTTGGGATTTTTGCGGTTAAAAGTGTATAAACGCAACCCTTTTGCCATCAACCATACCCAATATCCTATTACGCAAAACACAAATAAAACTAACTGTACTCTTTAACTTTCAGGTACTAAACAAAACCATACCACCACTGAAAATCGACTCGCCCACTGCATTTAAAAAAAACACGGCATCTAAAAACATCGATATACCTAAACTTATAGAAATGCCTGACATGGGAACTAGGTCTTACGATATAAACCTGAAAACCACGTCTAAGACATATGAAATGGACGAACCGAGCTATATCAATCCAGATATATCTAGAGGGGTGATTCTAAAATCAATCTTAACAAGAAAATCTCCAATTAAAAAGGATATGTTGAATAACCCATTAGCATTTAATTCTGGTATAGATTTCCTACGATACGGAATAGTATTTAATCAACCGAATTTCGGTTTGAATGAAGAGAAATTAGGGCAGAAAACTGAAACGGTGAATGATTGCATATTTTGCGGGACGGTGCAAAGAAAAATAGGCACACTAGTCGAGGTGCCACAGATAACCAAAGACAATGAATATAAAAAGGTTTTACAGGTTGCTAAGGCTTTGGAAGATAAAGTTTTGTTACTAAAACTGTTACGGACGAACAAAGTGTGTTCGAGCCATGCTCTATGCAGAGTCGAGTATAAAAACAGACAACAGAAGATAACTAGCAAGAATTGTGACGAGGAGGAACGGTTGGTTATAAAAAACTTAGAAAGCAAAGTCTTTGAAGCATTTTTCGCTTTCATAGCTGATGAAATCATAGCCAAGAATAAGACATACTTCTTGACAGACCTTTTTGAACGCTACAAAGCTATACAAAGCGACATTCAGAACGCGACAACATTGGAAATTGACATTTCTAACGTCCAAAACTTACAAGAAGAAATACTTAAACATTTCGAGGGTAGAATTAGAATCACTACGAAAGCTAAAAAGAAGGTGGTCAGTAGAGATGGGACTATAGATTTGGATAGTGCATTGATCGAGAATGAAAACTTAAAATATGATAAAGTTGCATTTGAATTCCGTAGTGAGATCAAAACGTTGAAACGAAAGTCTGATGCTAAAATTGAAGAAGAAATTCCAGAGAAATTACTACGTTTCGTTAGTTCTTTAATCCAAGGACCTTATGTTAATGATTGTTATGAAGACAGTCTTAAAATAAAGGCTTTTTGTCAACAAATCGTGATGCAAGTTAATAAGGACTAATTTAGTGTACTGTATTTAGTTTTAGGTCGGTCGCTCTACGTAAAATACTTGGTTATACTGGAAGCAGATCCCAATAAAGTTGGGACAAGGCAGGCAGATTGATTGCATAAGCATAGCATAATCAGCCTTTTAACGTTCCCACTGCTGGGACACAGGCCTCCTCTCTAGGAGAGGGAATGGGCCGTAATCCAGCACGCGGGCCCAGTGCGGGTTGCTGAATGTCACATGTCTTCGAATTTTTGGTTCTAGGACATGCCGGTTTTGGTTCTAAGAGCAGCGGTGACCGAGTGGTAACGGCCCCGACTTACGAATTGTAGATCGCGGGTTCAAACCCAGCCAGGCGCATTACTTTGTGTAATTAATTTCATCACCACTGCTCTCAAAACGGTGAAGGAAAACATCGGGAGGAAAGCGGCATGTCCTAGATTGATTGACTGTATATATTTTTTATTTATTTGTTGTAATGTAAATAATAAATTTTAATTAAGTACGTGAGTGTTTTTATTTCATTTTTTTGCTAACAAGCTAGTTTTTGCCGACTTAAGAAAAACGGGTTATCAATTCGGATGGTTTTTTTTTATACACATATGGACGGATTTGCAAAACTTTTGAAGAGGTTTATTTAAAAATGGTCCCATATCAATTTTGTTAAGATCGGACGAAGAACTACGGAGACAAACAATAGGGATGTTGAAAAATATGATTCTATTTAGTCCGTCAGTTAAATTATCGAAAAATATTAGACCCGTATTTTTTGCTTTTTCAAATCTATAAAAATTAACGAAGATAAAAAGCATCAAAGATCAGGAGTGGGGGCTTATGACGTCACGTCGTGGTAAAAATTGTAGCGAGTATTGACGTCACACGAGAATTCAACTTACTGTATCGTCTTCGTTTTTTGTATATGTTAAGTATGTGTTCAATATTTTTTGGAAATCTATCTGACGGACTAATTAGATTAGTTGCGGAGGTCACGACGGCCACGACTCGCTCCTGTAAAATACTGGTTCTCAGCTGCATCCGGTAAGATTTGAAGCAAACATCAAGATAGCGAATCTTCTGCACGTGAGCGCCGGTAGTGGATACCCGGAGTCAGTGGCGGCAGCAGGGCCCTGTGTGTCAGTGGCGGCTACACTAGTGGCTCACCGTGTATATGGTCCCGCTGCGCTATCTTGTGCACGTGCGCGGCGGCATAGGCCGCCAGCAGCGGCAGCACGGCGCGGTGCGCGAGCGGCGGGCGGCGGGCGGCGGCGGCGGCGGCTGCCAGCGCGGTGCGGCAGTGGCGGCTACACTAGTGGCTCACCGTGTATATGGTCCCGCTGCGCTATCTTGTGCACGTGCGCGGCGGCATAGGCCGCCAGCAGCGGCAGCACGGCGCGGTGCGCGAGCGGCGGGCGGCGGGCGGCGGCGGCGGCGGCTGCCAGCGCGGTGCGGCAGTGGCGGCTACACTAGTGGCTCACCGTGTATATGGTCCCGCTGCGCTATCTTGTGCACGTGCGCGGCGGCATAGGCCGCCAGCAGCGGCAGCACGGCGCGGTGCGCGAGCGGCGGGCGGCGGGCGGCGGCGGCGGCGGCTGCCAGCGCGGTGCGGCAGTGGCGGCTACACTAGTGGCTCACCGTGTATATGGTCCCGCTGCGCTATCTTGTGCACGTGCGCGGCGGCATAGGCCGCCAGCAGCGGCAGCACGGCGCGGTGCGCGAGCGGCGGGCGGCGGGCGGCGGCGGCGGCGGCTGCCAGCGCGGTGCGGCAGTGGCGGCTACACTAGTGGCTCACCGTGTATATGGTCCCGCTGCGCTATCTTGTGCACGTGCGCGGCGGCATAGGCCGCCAGCAGCGGCAGCACGGCGCGGTGCGCGAGCGGCGGGCGGCGGGCGGCGGCGGCGGCGGCTGCCAGCGCGGTGCGGCAGTGGCGGCTACACTAGTGGCTCACCGTGTATATGGTCCCGCTGCGCTATCTTGTGCACGTGCGCGGCGGCATAGGCCGCCAGCAGCGGCAGCACGGCGCGGTGCGCGAGCGGCGGGCGGCGGGCGGCGGCGGCGGCGGCTGCCAGCGCGCCGCCCGCGCAGCCCGACGTGGCGAGCGCGGTGCGCCCGGACGACTGGCACGTCCAAGCGTCGCACGCGCGTTTCATTCTAGGGGGGAAGGAGTTCAATTGTTTGTATGTTGTGAGGGTAACTCAAAGCATTTATTTTCGAATAGGAAAAAAATAAATACATATTTTGTATTTTATTTATTTGTCGTACACCTACCAGTGGGGAAGCCTGGTCATAAGCCCATTCCCGCCGACTTCCCTTCAGAAGTTTGGAACACAACTATTCTATCGTAATTGAAAAATCGCACAATCAGTACTGTTAAAAGTAGAGAAACATCACAAAACGCATACACAGATGGATATTCAATTCCGACAAAATTTTCTCTTCACCAACATTATTTAACTCGCAGGCGCTATCGGCTTATTGACAGTTCAATTCATAAGGCGAAATAGTCGTCATGACGTCACAATGGCCAGCCCGCGATCACCGCGATTCTAGGCCGCGAGGTAAGCCGCTATCCGCCGAGTTATGATAGAGACAGTGATACAAAATGCGTGCGCGTGAGCGAGATGGAGGTATCCATTTGGTTGTTTTTTGGAACGAAGTTCCTTATCGCGCGTTGCGAAAGGGGGCTGGCTAGCAGGGGCGTGCAGTGGTTCTAGAGTAAGGGTAGGCCAGACATAATGTCCAAAAAAAAGCTCACCACATTATACTGGGTTGAAATCACGATACGGAACGATGAGAAACTTATAATTTTAAAAACTCACCAAATTCAAATCACGATATTCTGACGATACCTACAAACTACTCTTTCTAGAAGTATTGAACAAAATGCACAGAAAACAAAATAATTTGTGTGTAGGTACACAACCACATAGCCAGTTAGGTATATGTTTCGTAACTCTGAGGATTGAAATTACGAGTACGAGATTAATTATTTTTGAGTTAATTCTCGTAACTCGGGTATACATCTACCTTTAGAAACAACTTGAATCTTATCATTATACGATAGCTGTGAAAACTTACTGTTTTTATTCTCTAACAAACACACATTGTCAGCACTAACTTCACAATTAAGGACCATTTTTAAGTATGTAAACAAATAACTAAACTTTAATATTTACACTATGACTCAAAACGAATTACTTAGAAATCAATGCATATATGACACTCAACAACAAAATATTCGAACGATTATTGCTTGTCACATGAAACAATACCTATGGCTTCTCTTTTTCTTGCAAAAATATCATTTAAAAAGACAATCAATACACTTCCAAAAAACATTGTCCTATCGTAATATTTAAGAATGACATGTTGATGACATGTAATGCCATCATAACCCGGCAAAATTGACAACTGTATCAACAGAGTTGCCAATTTTATTATTTTAATTCCCCTTAAACCAAATTCTCAAATTAAGTTTGAGAAAATTTGGGGAGAAAAGTTAAATTCTTGCGGTTTTTAATTATATTTAGAGGGTTATTAATTACAATTTAACATTTCTTTTGTACATTTTATACTTTTGATAATACTAACCCGTTTTTTTTTAACTATATCTATAAGTTATTAAGGAAATTATTAGTCTCGAATTGGCAACCCTGTTAAGCGATTTCCATTCATTAAACAGTAAATCTTTACTACTTGTCCTTGAATTGTGGGGTGAACCAATCAGGACCCGCGTAGTGGTCTCCAGCGAGCCTAGAAACGCCCATAATTTATACATGTGTGTGTAAATTTTGGGCGTACATACACAAGAACATTTGCACACATGCATAAATTTATCAATTGAAATAAGGCTCTTCGTATTGTGGCCTATGTCAACCGTTTCGTAGGAACGTTTGAAATACGCGACGCGCGGCGAGAAGTTGCTATTAGCATTATACTAGGCGTTATGAGTTATTAAATATTTTTGTTTTATTTTATTGCATAGTTACAATAAATACATTTGTTTTATTTATCCGTTGCTATGGTAGGGTAGGCTTAGCCTAATTGCCTATATGGAGCGCACGCCCCTGCTGGCTAGACGGAAAAATTTAAGACCAAAAGTTGTAACGACACTTGTACTTATGTCACGATTTGTATGGGAGAGGTTAAGCAGCTGTTAGTGAGGTCACGATTTGGATGGGTATGTTAAGCAACTGTTGGCAAGGTTGCGAAAAGGATGGGTGGAGTTAAGCAGCTGTTGGCAAGGTTGCGAAAAGGATGGGTGGAGTTAAGCAGCTGTTAGTGTGGTCACGATTTGGATGGGTGTGTTAAGCAACTGTTGGCAAGGCTGCGAAAAGGATGGGTGGAGTTGACCAGCTGTTAGTGAGGTCACGATTTGGATGGGTGTGTTAAGCAACTGTTGGCAAGGTTGCGAAAAGGATGGGTGGAGTTAAGCAGCTGTTAGTGAGGTCACGATTTGGATGGGTGTGTTAAGCAACTGTTGGCAAGGTTGCGAAAAGGATGGGTGGAGTTAAGCAACTAATAGTGAGGTCACGATTTGGATGGGTGTGTTAAGCAACTGTTGGCAAGGCTGCGAAAAGGATGGATGGAGTTAAGCAGCTGTTAGTGAGGTTACGATTTGGATGGGTGTGTTAAGCAACTGTTGGCAAGGTTGCGAAAAGGATGGGTGGAGTTAAGCAACTATTGGTGAGGTCGCGATTTGGACGGGTGTGTTAAGCAACTGTTAGCAAGGTTGCGATTTTGGATCGGAGGGGTTCATTTGGATGGGTGGAGTTAAGCAGCTGTTAGTGAGGTCACGATTTGGATGGGTGTGTTAAGCAGTATATATATGTTTGTGTGTGTGTGTATGTACATGTACAATGTTTTATTTATCCATTTATCTATATACTCCGATTTCATGCGCTTTTCAGCGATGGGTTCGGATTTGATTGGTGCATGTTCTTAGATAGGTGTTACGGTGACAACTCACCAGGGGGCGCTGCTGTCAAGAATATTTGGGCAAACCAATGTTGACATTTATCTTCAAAACGACTATTCCAATTTTGATGCAGTTTTCAGTGATGGGTTAAGGTTTGATTGGTGCATGTTTTCAGATATTGTTACAGTGACAGCTCACGAGGAGGCGCTGCAGTAAACATATGCTTTTGCAAAAAAGCAAAACTACTCCGATTTTGATGTAGTTTTTTAATCGATAAAGATAAAGCTCATACAAGTTCAAGAGTGGGGGCATGTGACGTCATGTTTAAGTGAAAAGTAAACTGAAATGTGACGTCACACGAATTTTGAACGCACTGTATCGTCTTAATTTATTGTTTACGTTTTTTGGAACATTGTCTAATATTTTTTGGGAATCCACTGACGGACGAATTAGATTTTTTCTACACTATATTATAAAGAGGAAAGATTTGACTGTTTTTTTGTTTGCATTGATTAGGCTCCGAAACTACTGAACCGATTTGAAAAATTCTTTCACTGTTGGGAAGTTACACTATCTCCGGTGAACATAGGCTATATTATATCCCCATATTCCCACGGGAACGGGAACGATGCGGGTGAAACCGTGGGGCGCTGCTAGTATTTTATAAAGTACCAAATCAATTAGATTATGAGTAGATTATGTTTTCTAATTACATATTATTATAAAGATATTTAGTGTGTATTTGTTCTCATAAAAATATAATAACACCGTTTTTCGATAGTTTGTAAGAGAATTTTCAAGTAAGATTAAAAATGTTATTTTTATTTACCACCCGAAACACAGTTTCTCTTTTTTAGTTATTTTTAGCTCGTACTGGAAGAATAATAAGCATCAATATAAAAGAAGGCGAACATGCGATCGTCGCGTTCACTTGTAACTAGTTCGACCGAATCGCGCGAACTAGTAGCAGTAGAAGTATACTATCTGTTTCAAAATTATTTGTATATCCTACTTATCTCCGGTAAACATAGACTATATTATATCCACATATTCCCACGGGAACAGGAACTACGAGTGTCAAACCTTGAGGCGATGCTAGTCAGTAATATTTTACTGAAAAAATCTAATTCGTCTGTTAGTGGAAGGCCACTCATAAACAAAAGATGATGGGTGGGCGCTGCTTACCCCATAAACTCGCTGCTCAGCGCGAGAGTGCTCTTGTGTAGTTTGCTAGTCAGGGCGCAGAGCGTAGTCAGCTTGTGTTGCAGAGATTGTAGATAGTCGGCCGCTGAAGTGAACTCTGGATCTTTGACTCTGAAAAAACAATTTAACTCCAGATTATCTTAACACAAGTGGCCAGCCTGGCTTCGCTTGGATATACATATATTTTTGTTTTTAAAATTTCGGCACTGGAACGCGGCGGGCACTAGGAGTAACACGGGTGGGTTTTAGTCAGTAAGAGTCTGACACTCCCTTCCTATGTGCACACAGCGGGAGGAGGTTTTCGATGATTCCCAACTCATAAAAAAAATAACAATAAAAGGGTACTATCTATTTATATACTAAAATTTATTAAAATAGTTACAGCGTTTGTGTTTAAAAATGTTTGTTCAAATTAACATACTATTTACTAGCTGACTTGGCAAACGGTTGTTTTGCCTTAACAATCATTTCTGGAGAGGACGACCCTTATCACCTAGTGATATAAAAAAGACCCAACGGCCTATTCTCAGATCTACAAAAAAAAAAATTGGTCATGCCGTTTCGGAGCAGTTCAATAGCAAACACTATGACACGAGATTTTTATATATTAGATTAGAAAATATAAAACTCTTCCGTTACTGACTGACAGACAACGCACAGTCGAAACTCCAGTGGCCGTACTACGAAGTGCCAATGCTATCATGATTCAGTGTGAGAGAAAGGGATAGTGCTATTCGTCTTGTGTGACTCCGTCTCTCTCTGACACAGGAATCATGATCTTTAAGACGTCATGGTAGAGCTGCTGGTCGTAGAAAGCTGAAATTCGTCATGCAGGGTTCTTAGGGAGTGCAGAGGAGCACTAAGAGAGAATTTCCCAAAATTCCCACGGGAATGAAAAGAACAGTAAATGCCCGCACGAAGTCGCGGGCAGGACCTAAAAGGATACACATACCTTGGTCCGTTCGCAGTCTTAGACTCCCCGGAACCATATAAAGCACTGCTTAGTCCCCAAAGATTCATCGCGCTATTCTCGCTTTTGAATACCTGTGAACAAGAAAATCATTTAAATCGCTGTAAAATATTAATTTTACGGAGCTCGAGGCTAAATAATGACAGCTGGACAGGTCGATATTTGAGGTAAAGTAACGTCCTCATTTATTTATTACTTAACTAGCAACGCCCGGCGGCTTCACCCGCGTAGTTCCCGTTCCCATGGGAATAAGCTCCGAAACTACTGGACCCATTTTAACAATTTTTTCAACAATTCTTTTCAGCGAGTAACATAGGCTATATTTTATACGTATATAAATAATAAGTCCTCTATTCTAATTTTAAACATAATCAAGTAACAAACTAAAGATAAAACACAATTTGTTAATATTAAATAATAATAAAAAAACGAGTAAATTATACACATGTTTGAGCATTAAAATTAAAACTGAATCAATAACATGTCAATAGATTCACTTAAAAAACAAACGGGCGATCCTTACAGTAGTCGCGGATGCGATATAAATTACCTTAATCATAATCATAATCATTTATTCATTTGCAAACATGGGTATTTTTTTACAGGTATTTGATTTACCTTATCTAGTTCTTCGTCGGGTGTGGTCAGAAATATTCGGAAGTCATCGCTGTGAGTCAGAATGGGGTGCTTCGCCACTCGTTCTGTTGACAACATGAAAATAAAGTTGTAACTAGTCGGACAGTGCCTGACAGGGCTGCGGTCAGTCGAAAGAGGTGAAGTTGAGAGGTGGTGGTGGTGGAGAAGAACGTGCAAGAAACTCCAGCAGTGGCGTGCAGTGGTTCGAGTTATGGTAGGCCAGAGAAAATGTCCAAATAAATTTTAAAAAATAACCACATTATTCAGGGTTGATTTTTAATGAGATGAGTTTTTTTTGTTTTTTAAAATAGCCTATTAAAAAAAAAAAACAAAAAAAAATAACACCACATTTCAACCCTGAATAATGTGGTGCGTTTTTTTTTTTGGACATTTTCTCTGGTCTACCCTAACTCGAACCACTGCACGCCACTACACCACGGTCACTCTTTTAAATCAATAAATTGTACCACCCACTCCGGACCTCCAGAGACCAATTCAGATCCCCCTTTTTTTACTTTTTGGATGGGAAATCATCAAATGACTTCTCCCGCTCTGGGCGGAGCGGAAGGAAGTGTCAGACTCTTACTGACGCGTTCCAGGGCCGCGGTGACTCCAGGGGGGGTAAAGTTACCTTCAAGCTCAAAACATTTATTTTAGGTACGCCATCTATTAATCTTGTTCCTCACTGAAGGCAAATAATTTGCATATACTAGATGTCACTACTGACGAGTTAGACTAAATAGTTGTTGAAAATTCCAGTTATTAATTTCTAATTTATTTGCATTATTTTTGTTTAATTTTAAAGACTTGAATTACGAGTTTTAGTAAGTACGGAACAAGAAATTCAGATGGCGCAACGCGTGACAGGTTGGCATAAAAATCCCCTGAGATGGCACTGTTCGCTACGTAATACGTCACAACGCCATCTAGTGAATCCGTCCGACAACTCGCGGCCCACTCGATACTCGGCGGTGAGCGGCGAGCAACAAGCTTCACGACATGCGCGCGCAACCCGGTCGCGAACGGACTAAACAATGTCGGTCGGTTCATTCTATGTAAAACTATAGTTTCTCTTCCATTCCTTTTCTTGACTGCTTGGAGTAAACGCCTTATGTTGAAATTTACAAGTCTTGATTTTTATTTCAATACATCCAAGTAGACGCCCAAACAGGCACTCTATACCGGTATTTAATAGTATGCTCTGTGGTGGACTCTTTCGAACAAATTCCGCAACCACTTCGGATCCCCCTGTGGAATAAAAGACTCACCTAGGAAAGCATTGAGCGCACAACTCCGCAACGCTACGAAGGACGGAGAGTATCGGTCGAGCTGCTGGCGCGCGGAGTGCAGCGGCGGCAGCGCGGGGGGGGCCAGCAGCGGGTGCGCCGCGCACAGCCGCTTGTGCAGCAGCTGGGGAACAGGTCGAGATATTAACAGGTTACAGGAGTACCTTTATTTCTGGACTAGCTGACCTGCGCAACTTCCTCTGTCACATTTTTCATGACTGCTCCGCTTCGTTTGGTCGTAGCGTGATGATATATACCCTATAGCCTTCCTCGATAAATGGGCTAGTAAATATGTGACCTGTGCTGCCACCTATACTTCCTGCACCCTCCGTTTAGGGGAACGTGCACGAAGTAGACTGTGCCATCTAGCGTTGCAAATTTGAAACTTATAAGTACAATATACTTGAGATTGACGCGTCTGTGCTGCCATCTATAGTTTCTGGACGTTTCCTACACTATCTGACCCGCGCAACTTCCTCTGTCACATTTTTCATGATTGCTCCGCTTCGTTTGGTCTTAGCATGATAATATATAGCCTATAGCCTTCCTCGATAAATGGGCTGTCTAACACTGAAAGAATTATTCAAATTAAACCAGAAGTTCATGGGATTAGCGCGTTCAAGCAAATAAACAAACTCTTCAGCTTTATATATAGAGAGACTCCTCTCGTTTTGGGGGGAATGGAAGGGAGTGTCAGATTCTTACTGGTGAAAAGAAACAGAAGGTTTTAAAATTAAATTCATTTTTAATACAGCTTAGTTAGTTAATAGAGAGTGTGCAGGAACTGTAGGTGCCAGTGCAGACAAGAGAATGACAAGTATATGTATATGTCAGCAGAAAATTGCAAACGCCGTAAGATTGTAAAATATCGCGTGAAATTGTAAGCTATTGTTTTTTAATAAGACATGGATATATTGGAAACTATTCGTTTGTATGGAATATGCTCTAAACATACTTACTTACATCTTTTTTTTTTTAGATTAATCATTGGATCTAGTTTTCCATATAAATAAAAAATAAAACGATTTCTTCGAGTCAATTTAATCTGATAAAGATTTATTACAAATTTCCAGTGTGTGAGTTAATATTCATAATGGCGCGACCGGGTCGTGCCCCGGCCGGGCACGGTCAAACATTATGGTATACTTGTTGTATGAAGCGATTCATGCCTGACTGTGGCTCGACCGTGCGCCGCCGGGGCACGGCGTTGAAATGTCGGTGGGTATTGTTTCCCGGCTCCGGCACGGTCCGGCCCCGACACTATCAAGCAATAACGTCAAATCTTAGTGAAGGGAGCAGCTCAACAACAAAAGGGACGATGAAAAATTATTAGAATGTGTGTTCAAGTACCCTGTGGTTTACGACATGAGCCATCATAAGTATTTAGATAACAAATACAAAAATATTATTTAGAAAACCATTTCGGACGGAAGACTACTTGTGAAAATTGCATATTTACTTAAGCGTCAAGTCTATCGACAGATGATATCACTAGCTGACAAAAACCACATAATACAGATTTATAGTCGTGTAACTAATACGCCAGAACAGCCCGGTGTAACATGAATGACTGGCTCGGCCGGCGCACGGTGGACGTCACGGGGTAGCGTGAATCATCCTTTATTGTTCGTTTCCACGAATATGCTTCGAAAACTACTGCACCGGTTTTAACAACTTTATCACCAATGGATAGCTATATTATCAGCGAGTAACATAGGCTATATTTTATTCCCGTATTCCCACGGGAACGGGAACTACGTGGGTGAAACCGCGCTGCTAGTAGTAACTAAAATTAGTAGTTAGCTGGAAAGATTAACTTGATATTTTACCTTAAAATGGTTGTATCGTCTTCGGGCATATGGGGGGGTCGGCCACCGTGCGCACACGCATCTTACTCTGTAAGTGACGTAAGTTTCTAGGGTCGAAAGCTGCTTCATTGGAGCGTCGACCTGCAAAGACAACAATTATCATATTAATTCAATAGCATACGCTGGGTTACTAAACGAAAGACCAACTCCTTGGGGGGGGGGGGAGGGGGTGTCTCGTAATACGTTACGATGCGGTACAGGGGCGGGACCAGTGAACGCAAATAAAACATGGAAGCATTACTTCAAGGGATCTAAGCGCGAATCGTGACCCAAAAATCCAAACAAACTCACACATCGAAACCTCGTCGCTGATTCGCCGAACCACACCAGCAACATTATTGCTAATACGATGCACAGATAAAAATTGACCTTATTTCCCAAGTGTTTGGGTTTAAATTACCATGTAACGAATAGGCCGTGTGACTAAACACGTGAGCGGCGCAATCGGTAAGCCCGCCTACCGCGGCGCAATGTGCTTTGGGGCATTTTTTTTTAGTTAGGAATGCTTCCATGTTTTGTTTGCGTTCACTGGACGGGACCCCTCCCGCCCCTGTAACGTCTTTCTTACAACACGCTAAAAAATTTAGGAAGCAAAACTCCCAAATTAGCAACCCCTACCTTTTACGGAGAATCCCTCGATTTTATTAATCTGGTCGTCATTTTTAATTTGTTCTCTTTTAAGTAAATTAAAACTTTACCAAAGATAATAAACTATAACATAACTTTTTGCGACTTAAAGGAAAAATGGTCACTTGAGTGTTACGTAACATTTAGAGAGGGGGGGGTAAAGAAAAACGTTACGGTGCCTTACAAGGGGAGGAGGGGGGGGGTCAAAAATTGCGTTACGTAATACTAGAACGCTCCCTTCCCCTAAACGGAGGGTGCAGGAAGTATAGGTGGCAGCACAGGTCAAATATGTACAACGTAAAAGTTTCAGTTTTGCAACACTAGATGGCATATTATTCTACGCCTTGCACGTTCTCTATTAGCTTGTCAACTCAAATTTACTTATCTTCTACTCAAAAAATGCGTTACGTAATAGTTGAACGCTCCCTTGACAGAGTTTGTGTCTCCTGATAGCTACAACCTGGGACACTTTCAATTCCAAGAGTCAATAAGTTACTTCAAGGTAAGCATGCTACAATATCAACCACATCATCGATTTCCATCAGGTGAGAAAAATCACTTGAAGCTTATTGCCCATGTCTATTATGTACACGGTTAGTTGTTTTTAAAATAAGAATGTTGCAGTCTTTTGCTATCTGAAGAATCGTAGGGCAGAACTTTTGCAATCCGGTGTGTGAACCAGTCTGGGCAGCTTAGGATAGAACGGGCAGTATATACTTTTAGAGAATTCAGGCTAATCGACAGAACACCATTGATAAAACTGACTGGTCCAATATGGAAATATCTAGTTATCTATACTAATATTATAAAGAGGAATGATTTGATTGTTTTTTTGTTTGTTTCCACTGAATAGGCTCTGAAACTACTTAACCGATTTGAAAAATTCTTTCACTATTGGGAAGCTATACTATCCCTGGGTACATAGGCTATATTTTTAGCCCCATATTCCTACGGGAACGGGAACTACGCGGATGAAACCGCTAGGCGCTACTAGTGAATTAATATGATCAAACCTTAACAGCAATATCATATCCATGTTCCATAATAAGCGGCATGCCCTCGTGTGTGTCATCTGTCACCGTGGTGGGCTCTGTGTCTTCGGTGTCCGCATCATTCAGCTCCAGCACTGCTGAGCTGCTCTCACTCGCCATGGTCCTGAAAAATTAGGAAAATGTTGATAAATTAGTAGTAAGTACGGTAGTTGAAGTTTTTGTTGTGTTTTTGTAGAAGATTTATTCTCCTATGCTGATTGAGAATGTGAACTGTAAGCAAATTTTAAAACCAGCTCAATAGAATGTAAAACTGGCTAGTCAGATAGATTAACATTACAACAATAAACGGACAAGAAAAATAAGTCTGCATATATTATTTTACTAAAAATAGAATCTGTTTGTCTTAGAAGCCATAAAGCTGCTTATGTATGACTCATAAACTGTAATGTGATTAAAACAAAGGCATTTAAGTAATTATAATAAATTGTCTCAGTCTACATGACTCAGATCATGCTAATTTCAGTTAAAATTACTTACAAAACATTTGATAGAGGGAAACAAAATATGTTAGTTATTTTCAGTTCTATTTCTGAAATTGGTAATAGGAAACTGGATTAAGAATATTGCTTTAGTTGTAGGTAACATTATTAGGATAAAAGAGAACATAATAATTTGCAAAGTAAAAATATTTTTTTAATGACTAGTTTCTGTGTTGCGCGGTGTTTTTAGCAGTCAAAATAACACTAAATATATAGCAAAATACACTTTAATACATCTGCTGAACTAAGCGGTAATAAATTTACATATTAATGTTTGTTTACCAGATTTATAATAACTAATATTTAGTTATAATCAACACAAAAAGGGGCGTACGCTTTACTCAGTTTACTTCACTTTTAAGTAATTAACAAAATGAATAAGCATCGCATGTTATCGCAAACACTATTCAGAATTACACGATAGCGATAACGGTCACCTAAATAAAGTTTTGATTGCGAAAACTCGCAAAAATATTTGCCCCAGTTATTTGAGCACGGATCGATATTGACGTCAAATAAACTTTAAATATCACTACATTTACACTATTTTGTAACAAAACTAGTTGTTTGAGTTGATTATTTAATCGGTACTTACCTTTTTGTCGAATAATTTGCCGGAAATTCCCGATAATTTCTTCTAAAAACAATATAATACGAATAGGAGAATGACAGAAGACAAATGACGTTCCATTTATGGAAACGAGAAAGTAGGATTTGATGATGTGACTGTTTTTTTAGTTTGCTAAGGTTTGATGTAACGGTTAATGCGTGGAATGGAAAGTAGAAGACGACATTTCAATATTCAGTAGAGTGCAATGGATTTGAATTTAAGTAAGTCGACTATTTGCAATTACTTACTAAAAAGGTAAGACATTGACTCGAATGATTCCTTTTGATATTTGATTCCGTACTTTCGAAGAACCCATGTGTGAATTTAATTTGAGAATTTTTTATATTCTGAATTCTCCTTTTAAATTTTGCAGCTCATATGAATGTTAGCTTATTTCTAAGGTATTAATTTATTAGTGAAAATCTCAGCTGTCCAGCCCATAAGCTGTGGGTTCAATTTACTTTCTGTGTGGTTTATTATGAGTTTATTTGTAGCTGTGGCATTATTTGCGTCTACTTCTGTCAGTCAGTTTGACGTTTGTTTTCAACGAAAGAGTTGGGAAAGTCGAGACAAATGTGATTGTTTTCCTACTTTACCCCAAATAATGTGCCACGAGTCTTCTTCATAACACAAAAAAATATTATTTTCTTAGTATAAGGGCGGCAAAATTACGTCTAAAATGCAAGGCGTTAGTGCTCCACGGGAGCCTACTCAACCCGTGATAAGCACAAGTTCAACAATCCTGAGTATGAGAGAAAAAGAAAAATACATTGAAGATTTCGACTTCCCTTTCTGTGATGAGTCTTCAAAATACGAGAAAGTCGCCAAAATCGGGCAGGGAACCTTTGGAGAAGTGTTCAAAGCCCGACAGAGGAATAGCAACAAAAAGTTCGTTGCCATGAAGAAAGTTTTGATGGACAACGAAAAAGAAGGGTTCCCGATTACTGCTTTGCGAGAAATAAAGATCTTACAGCTTCTAAAACACGAGAACGTTGTGAACCTGATCGAAATTTGTCGTACAAAAGCTACATTACACAACAAGTATCGCTCAACATTTTACCTAGTTTTCGACTTCTGCGAACACGATTTGGCTGGCTTACTGTCCAATGTGAACGTCAAATTCAGTTTAGGTGAGATAAAAAAGGTTATGCAGCAGTTACTAAACGGTTTATACTACATTCACAGTAATAAAATCCTGCACCGCGATATGAAAGCCGCAAACGTGCTTATAACAAAGAATGGTATCTTGAAACTTGCTGATTTTGGTCTGGCGAGGGCCTTCAGTGTCGCAAAGTCGGGACAAGTCAATAAATATACCAACAGAGTGGTGACACTGTGGTATCGGCCTCCGGAACTACTATTAGGTATGTTTACTTGTTTCAAATAGGTTTGCATGCTGATTATTATCCACTAGCAGCGCCTCGCGGTTTCACCCTCATAGGTTCCGTTCCCGTGGGAATATGGGGATATAGCCTATGTCAGCTGGGGTTGTGTAGCTTCCCAACAGTGAAAAAATTTTTCAAATCATTTCAGTAGATCCAGAGATTACCCCTTACAACGTCACAAACTCACAAATGCTACCTCTTTATCATATTAGAATAGATAAGTAGCCAAGATTTTCCTTATACATATGTGTAAATAATGGTACTTCTTACATATTTTCTATCTTGCATATGTATATTTAGGCATGTGTTTCTCAATGATGTTTCATCAACATTCAATAATCAATCAATATCTGCACTGACAAGAACTGTTTTTAATAAAAAACAAAAAAAAAATAGTATTTATTTCGAAAAAACTAAAGTCATAATTTCGTATGGTGTAACATTGATTCCATTATGTGAATAATTACAAAAAAAAATTGTCATGGTTAATCACAGTTTTTATTTTTATGTTTTCAAAAAATATGCTAAGCATTTAGCAAACTGGGTTTGAACTAGTGACCTACAATTCGTAAGTCGGGGCTGTTAACACTCGGCCACCACTGCTGTGTTGCTGGCAGGGACCAGAAATCAAGAAGAAAATTAAATTGCTTTTATTTAGAAACAAACTTTTGTGATAAAATCTTACAAGAATCAGTTTCATATATGCACAAAATATTATCTCCCCAGGTGACCGCAACTACGGGCCACCCGTTGACATGTGGGGAGCTGGCTGCATCATGGCAGAAATGTGGACCCGTTCCCCCATCATGCAGGGTCCGACGGAGCAGCAACAACTGATCCTCATCTCGCAGCTGTGCGGTTCCTGCACCCCAGATGTCTGGCCCGGAGTCGAGAACTTAGATCTTTATAATAAGATGGAACTGCCCAAGGGTCAGAAGAGGAAGGTGAAGGAACGTCTGAAGCCGTATGTGAAGGATCCATATGGCTGTGATCTGCTGGATAAGCTGCTGCAACTGGATCCTGCAAAGAGGTGAGTATGGTTTCAAAGTCAAAAGTCAAAACGTTTATTTCAATTAGGCCATTAAACATCATCATTAAAAGTTATCATAATTAAGTGACTCTAGCGTCCATTCGCAAAGGTAGATTCTTATGGAGAAGAACGGACAAGAAACTCCATTTCTGTTAATATTTCTACTGGGACGTGATAAGAGATTCAAGAAGAGTTTGAGGAGACTACAGTCATAATCTAGTTTCCTGGCGAAAGAAATGCTGCAATGTGTTAGATTAAATCAAGCGTAGTAAGCCCATTTCTTACAAAATCGACCTCTGTCGTCTAACTTACGTATCTAGAGAGCAAAGCGAGCCCATTCTCAACCAGATCAACCACTTCGAGTCTACTTACGAGCGAAGCGGGCTCTCGATCATTCTATCCGAACAAGCAAACCCAGCCTTCTTACGAGCGTGGGCTCACTTCGCTCATTTACAAGTCGATTAAGCGAAACCGGCACATTACTAATCGCGCCCAACCACAAACAAAACAAGCAAAGTAAGCAATTTGTACCTTTTGATACTTGGCATACGAGCCATGCCAATGGGACACTTACATCGTTAGCAAGACTTATATGTAGAATGAGTTTCGTTAGCACCAAACCCAATCTTCGTGAGGGCTCGCTTAAATAGTAGTCTATGACTCTGTTAGAATGGTCCCAAATCTATTTAAAAAACGTTTATTAACATTTCCTAGAATATTTGGGAAAAACTCTGCATATATGTAAGTACATACGTCCCAACTCATTGAATGCCAAACCCAAACTGGATGGAAGCCAGTTAGCAATCACATAAGTAGGGTAGGGATGTAACAGACCGCACAGCTCATATCATTTTTGGAAAAGGGCTCGCTCCGCTCGCGTCAATCTTGATTGAACTAATTTGCTTCTTTCTTGTCTTGCTTTCTCTCAGGTACGACGCCGATACAGCCTTAAACCACGACTTCTTTTGGACGGACCCCATGCCGTGCGACCTTGCCAACATGCTGGCTCAGCACACGCAGAGCATGTTCGAGTACTTGGCCCCACCTCGCCGCCCGGGCCACTTGCGTCATCACCACCATGTGGCGGGCGCCCAGGCCAAGCCAACCCAGCCCGTGCAGGACTCAGGGTATCAGGACCGAGTGTTTTAGAGACCGAAGTGATGCCGAAAGTGCTGATATGTGACTTGAAGTGTTTGGTGGTGTATCTTGAGCGATGTTTTGGGGTAACATTTTGGGATCAAATGCTAACATCCCATACGCTCGTCAGTGATCGACAGGCGCTCTGTAAAAACACGTTGTAAATGTCAAATCATTAATTCAACAGTATAAAATACTATTCCGCCTGCCTGATTGAATTTCAGTCTAGGCAGTCAATCTCAATAGAGATAAGTGTACAAGTGTGTGTTCTAACACAGATGCCCTCTTTATTCCTGTTTTTTCATAGTCCTAGGATACTGCAAGCCGAAACGACTGGAGACAGAAACTGTGGAAAATTTTCCAGTGACAGCCTGAGTTTGGAAGTTAGTGGACTGGATTGATATTCCAGTGTGTTGTTAAGCCGTTGGTTCTGTGTTTAACAATAGAAGTAGTATGAAACATCACACTGATCAACGCTTTGGCTTGTTGCTAAAACATTGATGGACGAAACACTGCCTACACCCCTATAAAATATAAGTGTGATGTGTCTGAAGTGATGAACAAATATTTATCAATGTACAGGATCTATTAAAATGTTATATTGGACTTGGCCCCATATCCTAGTTGCCTAACGTAGAGTAAGTTCTGTAAATGCATAAATTGATTACCAACTTAAAAACTACTATGCATGTAAATAACTGCGAATCCAAAAAATATTGTTTCAACTACTGTTACTAATTTCAACTAAGTGTTTTTTTTTTCAATTTCAATCATTGTTATTTCAATTCCAATAAGTGTAATTTCAATCACTGTTATTTCAATTCCAATTTCAATTATTGTTATTTCAATTCCAATTTCAATTATTGTTATTTCAATTCCAATTTCAATTATTGTTATTTCAATTCCAATTTCAATTATTGTTATTTCAATTCCAATAACTGTTATTTAAATTTCAATAACTTTTATTTAAATTTCAAAACTGATATTCCTAATTCGTATGTCTATTTTTAGGGTTCCCTACACAAAAGGTCTCCACTTCCACTGTCAGTCCGTCTGTCACCAGGCTATATCTCATGAACCGTGAATTTTCATAGATGATGTATTTCTGTTGTTGGTATACCAACAAATACAAAAAACAGAATAAAATAAAGCTCTCAAACAACTAACGTAACTTTATTGCTTGTTATTGATAAAATTCAAAATTCAAAAGTCATTTATTCAAACTAGGCTGATAGACAGCACTTTTTGAACGTCAAATTTTACATAAAGACAGTCCCCCAAAACGCCCACCCGTCACCACTTCCTAGTGTTTTAGCTGGGAAGAAGAAGTGGCGCAACAAACTCCCCAGCAACACATCTGTCTATTGCGTTTTAAGAACTTGAATTTATACAATAGTATGCAAAGTACATACATGACAAAGGTAAAAAAAAAAAAAAAAAAATTATCCAACATGGAAATCATAAATCAATTCACTAAATTCAAAACAATATATACAGGTAGACGCTATCATAAATAATTCAATTAAAATAAAACAAATATTTAAGTGGGGCTCCCATATAGCAGACGAGATGTTTTTTTTTGGCATTTTTATAGACAATGATAGGGAACCCTTCGTGCGCTAGGCTGACTCGCACTTGACCGTTTTTATTTCAATTTCTATTATTTCAATCTCTATAATTGTTATTACAATTTCAACAACTGTTCATACTTATTTCAGCTGTTAGATTTTTGTTACCTATTTAAATAATCTCTCGATTGAATTATTCAAATTGTACATACATGATGTTAGGTAGGTACCTACACATTTTCTTGCTAATTGCATTCGTGTACAGGTTGTTCCCTAAAAGTACGCGTTTGTACACAGGGTGTGTAAAGTAGCATGTATAAATATAAAATTACAACCTTTGAGAAATCTTAGAAAATATTTAATTAAAAATTGTAATGGATTTACAATTAAAAAATTAAGTAAAAAAATGTAATGTAAGAAAATCATTGTAATATCGTCCTTCAGGCATGTGGAGATCAGATAATATAGCTCCGTATACTATATTAGCAGTGCCCCACGGTTTCAACCGGATTATTTATACATATTCCCACGGATTTTCCGTTCCCGTGGGAATATGGGAATAAAAAATCCATCGATTGTTAGATCATCAGTTAGAAAATTCATTAAGTCCAATGACACTCAGAAATAATGTGACTTCCAAAATGGTTTTCCTGGTAAAAGAATTTCCGAAATTGGTTTAATTGATCCAAAGATAACCCCCTACAAACTCAAAAACTTTACCTCTTCATAATACATACATATTTGTATAGATTTATTATCAAAATCAGCGACATCAGGTTAGACTGTAAGTCAATCACACCATATTTGTGAAAAGCCTAAAGCTAAGATATTGATAAATATGTAAATTTAGAAAAATAAATATATGTTCATGACTATGTCCTCAAGAGGACGCCATATTCTATGTTAGTTAAGAAACAAGACGCTTTCAGCTATACCTCTTATTCAATAATGGTAAGCAGTTTAGAAGTTATGAGGGAACAGAGGAACATACATACATACTCGTCAAAATCATACCATTTGCTTCGCCACAGAATCCCGGCTGCTTGTCGCGTATATTTGTAAATTTCCTGACAGTTGGCTTGGTTACTTAAAAATTGGTTTCGAATCAGGTACTCACATACACACATAGTTTTTAAGATGTAATTAGTTTGAAAATACGTCGTCTGGACTGAATATTCATGTTATTATGTAAATTAGTGTTGATATCGAAATATAGATAATGATTTTGTGTAAATAAAAGTATAATTTTATACTGCGTTGAGGCATTTTTATTCGTTCTCCATTTATTTATTTGAGTTCTTGTGGCTAAATAATAGCAGTCGTAAGGGTTCGAGCAGAGCGAGCAAAGCTAAAAGCAGTTGTGGCCGAGTGGTAGCGGCCCCGAATTACGAATAGGATTGTTGCCTGAATAAAAAATTAAATTTCAGCCAGTTAGATTATAGAAAAATATTGGACACGTATTTTTTCTTTTATCAAATCTATAAAAACTGACGAAGTTAAAAAGCATCAAAGATCAGGAGTGGGAGCGTGTGACGTCACGGCTAGGTAAAAATTGTAGCGAATAGTGACGTCACACCAGTTTTGCCACTGCCATATATTTCAACAATTCTTTTTTATTATTATGGATCAGTGAGCAGTGGTGGCCGAGTGGTAGCGGCCCCGACTTACGAATTGTAGGTCGCGGGTTCAAACCCAGCCAGGTGCATTACTTTGTGTAATTAACTTCATCACCACTGCACTAGAACCAAAAATTCGAAGACCAACCCGCACTGGGCCCGCGTGGTGGATTACGGCCCATTCCCTCTCCTAGAGAGAGGAGGCCTGTGTCCCAGCAGTGGTAACATGATGATGATTATGGATCAGAATGTGCCATATCTGTATTTTTAGCCAAAACAAATTAAAAAAGTGAAATTAAAAACGACTTAAAAACCTCAGTAGCCAGGTCATAAAATACCTACCCAAGGGTACTTTATATTCTGTACGTTTGCACATAATGTATCTGTCAGTTTCATTTGGTTTCATTCATGTTTGTTTTCAAGAAAGTAGCGAAGTTCGAAACACTGTGATTGCATGTGATCTTTTACCTATTTCACCTCAAATAAAGTGCCGCGAGTGATCTCCATTAGACAAGGATCCACTTCTTATTCTAGACAGTACAAATTGACGTCTAAAATGCAAGACGTTAGTGCGACGCAGAAGCCTACACAACCTGTGATAAGCACAAGTTCAACCATCCTCACTAGGAGGGAAAAAGAGAAATACATTGAAGATTTCGACTTCCCTTACTGCAATGAGTCTTCTAAATATGAAAAAGTCGCCAAAATCGGGCAGGGAACCTTCGGAGAAGTGTTCAAAGCCCGACAGAGGAATAGCAACAAAAAATTCGTGGCAATGAAAAAAGTATTGATGGATAATGAAAAAGAAGGCTTCCCGATCACAGCTCAGCGAGAAATAAAGATTCTTCAGCAACTAAAAAATGAAAACATCCTCAGTTTGATTGAGATTTGTCGTACGAAGGCGACATCGCAGAACAAGTACAAATCCACATTTTACTTGGTTACCGAATTCTGCGAACATGATTTGGCTGGCTTACTATCCAATGTGAATGTTAAATTTAGTTTGGGAGAGATTAAAAAGGTCTTGCAGCAGTTACTAAATGCTTTATACTATATTCATAGTAATAAAATTCTGCACCGTGATATGAAATCGTCAAATGTACTTATAACCAGGACTGGTGTTTTAAAATTGGCTGATTTCGGACTGGCGAGGGCTTTCAGCACGGCCAGGCCAGGACAAGTAAATAAATACACTAACAGAGTGGTTACCCTGTGGTACCGGCCCCCGGAACTACTTTTGGGTATGTTCACTTGCTTACGTTAGGGTTGACGCAAAGAAAAGATTCTTAAATAAAGGTATGTTCTATATTGATCAACCAACAGTGAACACAGTACCATGCTGTATTGCTTTTCGTTTGTCATGTATACATGTATTTTTTAATGATGATAGATAATTATGATCAAATTGATATCATTAAAAAAAGTTAGTGGGAAAACTACACTAGAATGTCAATTATTAAAATGCAATAAAACAAGCACTGAAAAATGCAGACTAACAGGAAAAAAATTCAGTAGAATCTCACTAATCTGGCACTTCAATAGACCGACACATGCAATAATCCGGCACACTCTGCCCGCGCCTCCCTCGCCCCTCTCGTTCAGTCATCAGCAACTAACTTCAAAACTTATCACACGACCGTGAACCCAAATACACTGAATTATCTTTGTCAAATACTTTATTTTATTTACATATTATGACTATAATCCAAACATTCGAATAATACGGTACACTCTGGTTTTTAAAGGCGCTGGATTAGTGAGATTCTACTGTAAATAAAAAACAAGATTGCTAAACAGGAACTACAACCTAAATATCCTCCCCAGGTGACCGTAACTACGGGCCACCAGTTGATATCTGGGGGGCCGGCTGCATCATGGCCGAAATGTGGACCCGATACCCCATTTTGCAGGGTCCGACTGAACAACAACAATTGGTTCTCATCTCGCAGCTCTGTGGTTCCTGTACCCCAGACGTGTGGCCCGGAGTAGAGAAGCTAGATCTATATAATAAGATGGAACTGCCTAAGGGTCAGAAGAGGAAGGTGAAGGAACGCCTGAAGCCCTATGTGAAGGATCTAAATGGTTGTGATCTTTTGGACAAACTGCTGCAATTGGATCCGGCAAAGAGGTAAGTGTGGAGTGTTTCTGTGATTATATTGACTTGGTAATAGGGTTGTTTCCTGAGGAATAAAAATATGATTCTATTTAGTCCGTCAGTTAGATTATCGAAAAATATTGAACCCGTATTTTTTGCTTTATGAAATCTCTAAATATTGACGAAGATAAAAAGCTTCAAAGATCATGAGTGGGGGCTTGTGACATCAGGGCGTGGTAAAAATCGTCGCACGGAGTGGCGTCACACGAGTTTTCAACGCACTATATCGTCTTCGTTTTTTGTTTACGTGAAAAAAATAAAAAATACGTGTCCAATATTTTTGGGAAGTCTATCTTACGGACTAATTAGATTTTTTTAGGCAACTACCCTATTGTTGGGTAACTCTGAAAATTTAAAGCAGACTAGAATCGGCATTGCAAAGTATTGCTATGAATGATATTTTTATTAACTACATAACTACTAGCTTCTGCCCGCGACTTCTGTCCGCCTGGAATAGTTACTAACCCCCCGATTTTTAAACATTCTTCGTTGGTACTCTGCTTCTATTGGTCTTAGCGTGGTGATATAATATAGCCTTTAACCTTCCTTCATAAATGGGCTATCTAACACTGAAAGAATTTCTCAAATCGGACCAGCCGTTCCTAAGATTAGCGCATTCAAACAAACAAACTCTTCAGCTTTATATATTAGTATAGATGTGATTATTTCAATATTGTTACTAAAGATTGCGCAATTTTCTAACTGTAGTTGTTAAAGTTTATGCAATTGTTTAAATACAATTGCTAAAGATTCTATTATTTTCTATGATTCATTCGACTCACAATCATCTGATTTTTATTGTTAATTTTGCATATGTACCATTCTTCATGTACTGTGATATGGCTATTATTAGTATTAGTATCGGGCCGGTTTCGGCAACTCCACGACTAAGCGCGTATTTAGCGTGCAGGTGGGACAAATGTGTCATTCGATCCACCCCAGCTCCCCAAGGAAGGCCAGCAACGCCTTCGTGTTACTGACAATCTCACAGAGGGCACCTGGGTTTCCGAAGTACTTAGCCCTGTATCAGCGACTACCGGCAGCTCAGAAGCTGATGTGCTGCTGCCTCATCCTCCTCCATGCAGGCTCTGCAGAGCGGGCTGTCAGTGACTCCTAGGACATATGTAGAAGTATTTATTAAGGCGATACCCCGACCAAAACCTTGCGATAGTGCGTTTTTCTTCGCTATTCAGAGGCTATTAACTCTTTACTTATGAGAAATAATCTACATCTAAAAGCACAATATTAATGTTCGATGTCTTATCATCATATTCCACGTTCAAATTTGTTTTTATGTGTTATAAATAAATATAAAATCTACTTTTAAAAAATGACTAAAATTGTTGATTTTATGCATCTGTTGCTATATGCAACGCTCTAATCATTTGAGGATTACACTAATGGATAGATAATTTAAAAATTTATATCTATGTATATACACGATACCAAAAATTGTGTGTATTCTATGATAAAAGTGCGTGCGCAGGGTGCGGGCGGCAAAGAGAGGACGAATGCTCAAGGTTATTTGGTCAGGGAAACGCCTTAAAAGACCCGTATGTGTGATGTGGCGATATAAACATGATTTCTTTATTTCCTCAGGTATGACGCCGACACGGCGTTAAACCACGACTTTTTCTGGACGGACCCATTGCCACGCGATCTCGCCAACATGCTGGCCCAGCACACGCAGAGCATGTTCGAGTACTTGGCTCCGCCGCGCCGCCCGGGCCACCTGCGACATCACCACCATGTAGCCGGCGCCCAGGCCAAGACGACCCTACCCATGCAGGACTCAGGGTATCAGGACCGAGTGTTTTAGAGACTGTAGTGATGATGGTTTGTTTTTGGATGTTGCCACTCCTTTTTATAACGGGGGGAAATCCTCATGGATGTCCTCCACCCTGGGGCGGGCGGAGGGGTCTGTCAGACTCTTGCTGACTAAAACCACCCCGGTGTTCCAACTCTCACCTACGCCGGGGATCGCGGATGTGGCCACTCCTATGTCAACATTTTCAGGTTAGTTACTGCTTAATGGGACTATCCTGCCAAGGCATAATTTTTGGTGTTCATTAAAATGTCAGAGCACCCAATAGGGATGTTGCCTGAGTAAAAAATATATGATTGTTTAGTCCGTCAGTTAGATTATAGAAAAATATTTCACAAGTATTTTTTCCTTTATCAAATCTATAAAAACTGACGAAGATAAAAAGCATCAAAGATCAGGAGTGGGAGCGTGTGACGTCACTGCCCGGTAAAAATTTTAGCGAGTAGTGACGTCACACGAGTTTTCAACGCACTGTATCATCTTAATTTTTTGTTTATGTGACAAAAGAAAAAATACGTCTGCAATATTTTTTGGAAATCTATCTGACGGACTAATCAGATTTTTTTAGTTAACTACCCTATTGTCTCGGTGGCTGCTGACGGCTAAGGATGAAACGGTCAATGCTTTTACTGTGCATCTGACAGCCTTTGCTTGGTGCTACTAAATTGGAAGTACTTCTAAAGACTATGAAGATTTTCATATTAATTTATTGAAATTTCAATTCCAGTAACTTATTTCAATTCTAATACCTAACTTTATTTAATCCTCACTTTACTCAATTTCCATTCCAATAACTTATTTCATTTTGTATTCTAATAACTTATTTCAATTTTAATCCCAATAAATTATTTTAATTTTAATTCCAATAACTTATTTCATTTTTTATTTATTTATTTAATTCCAATAACTTATTTTTATTCCAATAACTTACTTCAATTCCAATAACTTATTTCCAATAACTTACTTCAATTCCAATAACTTATTTCCAATAACTTACTTCAATTCCAATAACTTATTTCCAATAACTTACTTCAATTCCAATAACTTATTTCATATTTAGATCCAATAATTCAATTCAATTTTAATTCCAACAACTTATTTCAATTTTAATTCCAATAACATATTTCAATTTTAATTCCAATAACTTATTAGCTGTTATTTAAATTTCAGTAAGTAGGTAATTGTTTCATACTTATATCAATACTTTGATACTTTGTGCATACTATATGCAATACTTGCCAAAAATAAATGTACATTTTATATTTCAATACTAATCTAATATAACACTTAAAATAAAATATATTAAAATCCTCCTAACTACAATATGACATAAAAAAATTCGTCCACATCTTTTTAATTCAGTAATTATATGAACTCATTTTTTTTTACCTTATTGACTAAAGTACAGGTGTTCTGTAGTTAGTTGAATGTACAGGGTGTTTAGAATAGCATAGGTATAAAACAATTATAACCAAAAAAAAAAAGAACTGCCGTTTAAATATGGCAGGCAGCAAAGAATTGTCTAGCTTTTCTTAATGTAAAAGTAACAGTTCCTAAGTCATGATAGTATTAAGATTTTGTATTAATTCCGAGAGGATTTGATAAGAAAACTCTGTTTTATACCATAAAAAAACATTAATTGGAAATTGGTGTAAGCAACTCCCTATGAAAATTTTGTGTGACAGCTTGAAGTGAACTCTTATATCATCTTATTTGTGTTGAGCAGTGGTGGCCGAGTGGTAATGGCCCCGACTTACAAGTTGTAGATCGCGTTTCAAACCCGGCCAGGCGTATTACTTTGTGTAATTTAATCATTACGCTCTCAAAACGGTGAAGGAACACATCTTGAGGAAACCGGCATGTCCTAGAACCAAAAAATCGAAGACATGTGACATTCACCAACCCGCATTGGGCCCGCGTGGTGGATTACGGCCCATTCCCTCTCCTAGAGAGGAGGCCTGTGTCCCAGCAGTGGGAACGTTAAAAGGCTGATTATGATATCATGCTTATTTTGTGTGACAGCTCTCTTCAAGTTTACTTAAAAACGCTGTGTGATTTTTACAGATCGCAGGTCCCCTCTATGAGATAGTTAGTAACACGCATAGATTAATATATGGTAACAGGAAGCGTTGCTGGCCTTCTTTGGGGAGCTAGGGTGGATCGAATGAAACATTTGTCTCGACTGCACGCAAAATACGCGCTTAGTCGTGGAGTTGCGGAAACCAGCCCGATTTACATATAGGTACTATCGCGGACACTTTTGCCTGACCACCTTTAAGCTCATTTTTGCTAGCACTTAAAAATAAAAGCGCTTACAAGCCCCGCCCTCTTGATGTTGAATAGACGAATGAAAGAAAGACTGGCGCGGGCGACGCTCACCGCACGTGGTGTATTGTTATAGCAAACTGGTATTGTTAGAAAAAAATCTTACCTGAAATTAGCTTATGAAATTAAATTGTTAGTTGCATAAGCCTTGGTTGGTAATTGTAAATTAAAAATTCCAACAAATTCAAAAAGAAGAAATTATATTTGCTGAAATTTTACTTTATTATAGACATGTTATGATATCCTAAAAATAATCGGGTAATATCTCTAATCACTTTATCTTAAATGGAAAGGGCAAGGGGAATAAATAAAATAAACAGAGATATTCATAAAATATTAGGTATCGAATTTGGATACATTAAAGAGGTAAAACACACAATTCAAGAAGAAGTTGGCAATAAAATCAACTCAAATAAAAATGTCCTTTCCTTGTGTGTGTAACTTATTATTCTAAGTAACAGTTTTTCTTTAGAAACAGCAGCTATTCTATTGATGACATTCTTACCTAAATTACGATATAATAATGTCGGTGGTATAGTTATTTAACAAAACATTTGAAATGGCATTATAAATAAAAACTCTGAAAATAAACAATTACGCGAAATACAAAAAACAAAAAGCATTCTAAAATTAAGTTTACCGTTAGAACAAGGTTATAATATAATTAGTACAGTCTGTTGTCAACATTATCTGACCCACCCTAAAAACAAACGAATTTGAACTTTCTATCTATAATATTAAGGTTTATTCAATGCAATGAGCTTATCAGACAAGTGCTCGAGGAATCGATGAACAAATACAATAATAATACAAACACGCAAATTTAATCTTTATACCATTGTCATTAGGTTATATTTTATAACTACTTGTTATAACATAATTAGTCTAATAGCTTATTTTAAAGGAAATAGTTATCTTATTCTGGTCTCGTGGTCTATGCATATGACTTTGAGAAACAAGTTGTAAGATCAAATCCCGCGGCAAAGACGTCGTTTTGCTTTTCAATTTAAAATTTATTCCAAAACTATTTCTTGTAATAATGTAAATAACTATAGACGGATATAAACTTTCTGGAATGTAATATTTTCGCATAACTTGTAATATGTGGGTAGTTCAACAATAAATACTCGGATTAATTTTAAAACTGGTGTTCAATACTATGCTACTGAGGGTATGCAATGACTTCGCGTAAACATATTTTACCTTGCTTTAAAATTGCAAAAACAACGGCTCTTTATAATCTGTTATTTTCTATTGTATAGCTAGTTTTTTTATTATCATGTCTTAATGGAGTGGTTACTTATTTAAAATACAAAATAATCTATTTGCACGAGGAGAAGGATGGTTGCTTGTGCAGTGTAAGAATTAACTTTATGAAAGTATACTATATGGGTCAAATTCTTCAGAATATTGTGTCTAGCATTACAACAACGTTCTAATTTCAATACGACCAGTGGCGTAGCTTGCCTTAGATGGGCCCTGTATCAAGATGTGTTGAGGGGCCCCCAACAGTATAAAGTTATTTATAAAGAAAAATGCTCCAATTGATTAAAAAAAATAACAATATTAAATTAAAAACAAATAATTTTAGTTTTTTTTTTTAACTAATCTGAATTATATATTATTAATTCGGTGTATTGTGATTTTTAAACAAAATGTTTGCACAGCACACAGCAGTTATATTATAAAATGTTAATAACCTATAAAGTATTATGGATAATATTTTAGGATTTTTTGCATACACACATTCGGGGCCCCTGTAGCCTGGGGGCCCCGTATAATTGATACGGCTGATACGGCGGTAGCTACGCCCCTGAATACGACATATGTATAAGAGTTGAGTTGGTCTTGTGGTCACTCTAGGATAGTGCTAAGTTCATTTTTGTAATACGTTCGAAACCAAGTTTGACCTAGACGTGGCTTATTGCTCAGCTGTTTTTTATTTTATTTTATTACACTTGTTTAGTGGACGACGTAGGGTCTTGTCATTTTAAAAGGGTAGAATGTATAGAAATAAAACTAAAGAAAATTGCAAGTTAAAAATGTTTATCATTTCATTAAAAGACTTAGGTAAGATAAAGTAAGTAAATGCTCATATATTTCCAAATTAATATACATTTTATATTAGTATGCCATAATGAAATCTAACAATTTATAAATATTAAAAAAGGCATGCTTATGCTTAAAATTTTGTTTTCGAGAAAATGAATTCATCCGTGAAATGCTTTAACTACAGATTTATAGCTGCCTTTATGTAGTGAATAAACATGTTATTTAAATAGAAACAAGCTATTGATAACAATAACATCACCACATAATCTGCAACATTTTAATTGTTTAACAGTCAATCCATTGAGCATTTACTTACATGGTGTGTTTAAAATCCCTACTAGATTAATTAGTAGCGGAGTGGCGCACCGTCCCCTGCTATAACTTGCTGTAAGCGGCTACGCATACCGCGCACCATATTCCAACACAAATCGTGCACGAAATAAATGTGCGATGTTGGATAGGCAATTCGCACAGTCGGCAGCAAGACATCACGCAGAATCTCCAAATACAAATTACTATTAAACCTTCCACCTACTTCCACCAATTCACCAGGGCCCATAGACGACATCCAGCCCCAGTAGCCCAAGGTTATTCTACCACTGGTTCTACAAGGTAGCAAGCACTTCTCATTGTAGCGTTCTCCTTTCCGTCTCCATAAGATTTTACGTCCATCTTTATCTGATTTAAATGATTTTTCATCAGTGAAGATCACAATATGAATTTTCAATATGGCTAGAAACAATGGCCCGGTGGCGTTCGAATTCGGGACAAACTTGATGGCTTTTGCTCCTGGACGAATCCGCTGAATATTTCCATTGTCTCCATAACGTCTTAGCCATAGTCTGACCGTATTTCTCTAAAACAAAAAATAAACATGTTTGGAACCGTGTATGTAACTTGTAAGTACTGTAGTATTATATTATCTGTGCTTGTAAGGAATGAAAAAATATAATGGTAAAATAACCAATTACACGTTCATTAATAATACAAAACACTTACTGCTATATTAAGTCGACAAGACTAATTTCTCTAATTCCAACATGCTGCTCATGTAAAAATATGATTTTGTGTTTGGTATAGTCATTAAGTTGCGACATGATGCTTTTTACACCGAATTGCTTAAAAATACTTAACGAGTTATGAGAAACGATTTACAAATGTGTGTGCGCGGTCACTGCTAATAGGCGTAGTGTAACTTTTGTCACTTAGATGAATTTACTATCTACCTCACGAAGCAAATATGTTTTACTTAGTATCCAACCAAATTCTTGTATAAATTCTGTGAACTTGAAAGTTTTTTATTATACCCACCTGTTTACAAGATAAGTTATTGAGCGTAAATTATATTGGTCGTTCTTTAATAATGCAAGCAATAGTGTAGAAATGATAACAAATTAAAAAAGATACTGATAACAGGTGAAACGCGTTTTCGCACCAATTTGGTTTTGGTCGCCAATCCAGCGTCAAACCGCTAAGCCACGAGAACTTATTGATAATATGCGAAATAAAAGATTCCGTTGTAATTATATATTGTGACTTAGAAGATTTTCAACTTTAATGTCAACGAGATAATGATTAAAATAGCTTAACGCTTACCTTAACGTTACGTGTTAAAGATCAAATTTGCGTCCTCGCGCACTCGTCTAATAAGCTCATATAAATTGAATAAACTTTAATGTCACAGGCAGAGGGTCCAAATTCGTTTGTTTTTAGGGTGGGTCAGATAATGTTGACAACAGACTGTACTTATACCCAAACAAAGGGTGACTAGGTCAAAAAGACATATCAAGTTAAAAGCCAAAAAATGTTTTGTATACCTAAGACATTCTTTTCTAAAATAACTTTTTTAATTTTAGGAAGTATTGTTTATTTGAAACCAATAACAAAAATTGAACCGCTCAAAAGTATTTGACACCTGCATTTTTTTTTGTAAGTTACATGCAATACACTTTAAAGAAATAATTTATTGGGTTTAATTGTTTGTATAACATCGTAAAACACTTATCTACAGTACAATCGTAAACAACTATTGTTATTTGCCGACTCCTGGTCATAAAACCATGATAGTGTTATTGTTGGAATTTCTTCGAGGTTTATCTTTGAAGTCGCAATTTTGTTTGGATTTAGTTATTGAGAAATAAACTCAAGTAAGAATAATTACTACAAATATTTTTACGGTAGTTATCTGATTTTGATCAGAACACATACTCTGCATAGCTCAGTACTTAAAGTCTACCAATATTTTTTTTCCCTTCTGAGTTTAATTTTTTGAAGAAAATGTGTAAAACTAAGGAATATTCGCAAGAGGTCAGGAGCATAATAATCGTCCTTCATAAATTTCAAGATTGCATTGGAGGATAATGCAGTGCCTTCTGGAGCCCATTTAATTGGTCCGTGATTTATATTTCAACAGGATAATGATCCAAAACACACGTTAAGAATATGCAAGGACTTTTTAAAGTCTTTAGTAGTTTAGTAGTCTCTTTTAAAGGACTTTTTTCGATGATGGAGACCCGCTCTTTGTAAAGCACGACGAACTGTGCGCAATGACACGTCGTATTCCTCAGCAAACAGTCACATCGGTGTGAACGAATAAAAAAAAAAGATGAAAAAGAATCTGTCGGGTGGATGCGAATTCTCTTGTTGATAGGTGGACCAAAAATAAGGTTTTTTGGACTACAAATTTGGACACCTATCAACACCCACACAATTCGCACCCACCACACATTGATGGTTTGCTACTGTAATGAGATATGGACATGTTGCCCGCGGTCTATTCTCCAAGACACCCTCTTCTTCATGGCGTCTAATCCAGAGTCTGACTGTGTTTCTCTACAAATAATAAATAATCTCATAAAAGATGTTGCTGTTGCTTGTTTAAGATTCTGAAGAGAAGAATAAATAAAATACTTTTTATACCGATACACAGTGGAAAGCATTGAAAATATTACAAATCAAAATATCAAATGTAAACTTAATCAATATTACTTAAGTATTATTTAAGAATACCTTTACCTATTTAAATACCTATAAAATACTCATTCTGTATACCTAGTTTTCGATATTGAGATAGATTCATGATAGCAGAAGTTTAAACCTTAGTGCTTTTTGGTTGCTTTTTAACTTAGATAATACTGTATTCTTTTGTAGAAATGATAAATAAATTAAAAAAAATGTTTATACAGGGTTATTTTGAAAAACACCAACAACCTCGGAAGAGTTCATTTTACTCATCATTATGAACAACTTTTACTATGGGACCAACACTGAAATCTGTTCCTCACATTTGTTCGGTAACTCAACAAAATGTAGGGAACAGCTGTTTTTTTTTATTCGCGATTTCAAGTTTGTTCCCATAATAAAAGTTGTTCATAATGATGAGTACAATGAGCTCTTAAGAGGTTGCTGGTGTTTTTCAAATAACCCTGTATAAAACCTACATCGAAATTGAAACAGATAGTGCGTGTGAGAGCGAGAAAGTATTCGAGCTCACGCGTCAAGTTCATACCACGGGCATAATCATTCAATCGCTTTACAAATCTATGTATGTATTTCTATTATATAATACTTTACTGTTTTAAAACAAGCTAAAGAGTATTATTTAATTACTTGCACAAGATAAAATTTGCATTGTAAAGTTTGCACTTTGCATCGTTAGTAAAATTTTATTTATGTTTATATTTCTTTTATTTTAATTTTATTTTAGTATGGCAGGATAAACATGGGTCAGATGCCCCTCGGAAAAGTTATGTAGATTTTTTTACCATGAAATCACCTTTTTAAGAGAAACATTCTCGTAAGTTATCAGATGCTGTTTGTATTAGTTTATCAAATAAAATAATTAATAGAATTTTGAAAAAACAAAAGATTTCATACAACGTATTTTTTATTTTTTTTGCAAACGTCACATACGCTAAAGAAGTATTATAAAAGATAAATAAGTCTTCACAGTGATTTATGTAACGAAATATCGCAAATTAAAGCATTTCAAACAAAAATTTAACGTATTTTAAGAGACACTAGCACTATTTTTTTTTGTGAATGTGCCCTTTCTATGCTCTATAACATATATTTTTCTCAAAAATTTTGGTAGCGTAGAACAGTGTTAAAAATATTGTTCCACCCATGTTTATCCTGCCATACTCTTTAGGTTTTTTTTTATAAATTTGGTAAAGAACCAAATTTACCATAATTGTTATGGTAAATTTGGTTCTTTCTAGACTAAAATAATTGACTAATTTACTTCAGCGATTTGACTAATATTAAAACCTTGTCCATGAAAAATTATAATTTGATTTCGTTCCTTTCGTATGAGGTTTCTGAAAGAAATTATGCACAAAATGTTCCAGCACAGGTTAATAAAATAAAAATACTTCGTCCGTAAAATTCACAAAGCGAGTACCTACACACTTGATACGTCACTACGCTGCGCAGTGCAGATAGCGACTAATTGCGTTATTGCTATCCTAATAGGCCAAAACTTTAAGGGGGCGTGGCTCGGCGCACCCGCAGGGTTTAAGCGATTTTTGTGCAAAAGTGGTCAGGCCTAAATGACCGCGATAGTACATATACAGAATCGCACCACTGCGGCTAGGCGGCTTATTAGTAGTGTGATTATGGTTTTAAAAACATTCCAAACTATAAGGTTCCCATTCAATTGGATATTTTACTAGTTAAAAATTATAATTCTATTTCGTCCGTTCGTTGGACACGTATTTTTTGTCATTCCAGATCTAAAAAAAAAATATAAAGATAAAACGCATCAAAGTTCAAGAGCGGGGGCTTAGTGACGTCACACGAGTTTTCAACGGACTGTATCGTCTTATTTTTTTGTTTACGTGATAAATGAAAAGGTACCTGCCCTATAGTTTTTGGAAATCTATCTGACCGACTAATTAGATTTTTCAGCAAAATACCTTATTCCGTGCGAAAGATGTAGGTATTGTTTTTCTATGGCGTATTATTATTCTTTATAAATAAAACATATTATTTAAACTATGTTGGTACATGTAGTATGTATGTAGGTAGTGTTTTTTTTTTCATTAGTGATGGTACATAGCCAAATATAATAATATATTAAGGTATTCTCTACCAGTCAACCTTTTGGGTTTAAAATTATTCTAAGTATTTAAAAGTACAGAAAAAAATTAAAATTAGTTAGTAGTCTCAAGAATCGTCACTGTGTTATATTTGATTGAATTATATTATTGTTTTATATTTAATTAAAATTGCAATATACATAATTATATAAAAAATATAAAGTATATAATCTGTAAAATTCTATTATAATGATTTATTGTACGACATGAAGGAAAATTTATTTATTTAAAACTAGTTGTGTCCTTCAGTTTCACCCGCCGTTTTCGGATTTTTATTTTTGCTCAGCTCCTAAGGGTCGTAGCGTAATTTTTCTTTCATATTAACCTTGTTCAGATAATAATGAACAAAAAAAAGAACAACAATTTAGTGCAAACGTTCTGAAGTTATACATTTTAGTTAGTTATACTTTTCCAGGTTTATTAACATTATTACAGAGATCACAAATAGACTGGGATTACATTGTTCTAACAGAATGCTGGTTATCTTGTGCACACAACATTCCGCCGCTTGAAGGTTATAAGTACTACAAAACTAATAATATTATAACGCAAAACGAAGGGGTTGTTATTTACTGTAAAAATGATATTGCCGTATGCGTAGAAGAACCTACCATTACTGATTGTAACTGTCTAATGATAAAAATCAATCAAAATACGGCCATGCTAGCAGTATACCGACCTGCTGGTTACAAAAACCTTAATAACTTTTTTACCTCTCTTGACAATTTTCTCAGTTCTACCTCCAATTTTAAAAACTTTATTCTTATAGGTGACCTTAATGTGGACATAACAGAGACCAACACAGACTCTAATTCTGCGCATTACCTGAACCTTTTAGCATCCCATGGCATGTTGCCGGCTTATAACTTCCCTACTCATAATAAGACATGCTTGGATCACATTATATTAAAAACTCGACTCCCAGTCTCTTGTTACGTAACCGAAACATCCATCACTGATCATAATGCAAATTTCCTTATTTTGGACTTAGCTAAACGAATAAACAAAACCAGTAGAATAGTTAAACGCATAAACTATGAAAAAATGGACACTGAAATTTCAAATACCAATTTTAATGAATTGTATTTAATGACAGATGTTGATCTTGCTGTTCAGTACTTTGTTAACTCAATTAATTGTATTATAAAATCTAACACTCTATCTTCCAAAACCTCCAACCGTAAGAAAATTACTAAGCCGTGGATAACGACCGGGTTATTGAGGTGTATGAGGAATCGTGACAAACTGCACCAAAAGGCAAAAAAGCATCCTAAAGACCAAAACATTATAATAGCCTATAAGAGATATAGAAATTTTTGCAATGAACTTTTAAAAAAGATAAAAAGGGAATATGATAAAACTGAACTTCAGTCTGCAGCCAAAACTAATAACAAAGCCCTATGGAATAAAATAAAAGACATTACCTACACAAATAAATCTGAAAACAAAGCCACACAGCTAATCAATACTCATGATCCTATTTCTTCGGTGAATGTAATCAACGAGTTTTTTGTTAAAATCGGCAAAAATATATCTGACCGCTGCTATTCTGATAACTCTACCCTGTCCGTTCCTCCTCAGACCCACTCCAACTCGATGGTGTTTTTCCCTACAGACTTGGAAGAAATCGAAAATATAATTCATAGTCTAAAGTCTAGTTGCGCTATTGGCTACGACAATATTTCTACCAGCATTTTGAAGAGATATAGACATGTTCTCATTACTCCTATTTTATTTATCTGCAACCTCGCCATTAACTCCGGAAAATTCCCAAATGCCTGGAAAATAGCAGAGATTCGCCCCATATTTAAAACTGGCGACGGAGCCTGTGTAAATAACTATAGACCAATTTCTATTCTTCCAGCTTTGTCGAAAATTTTGGAAAGGATCATGAAAAAGCGTCTGGTCGACTACCTGGAAAATAAGTCACTACTATCTCCCTCTCAATACGGCTTTCGACCTGGCCGTTCGACCAGCGACGCCATTCATGATCTTACGAAGTTTGTTTCTGATAATTTAGATGTAAACAAAAAAGTAATTGTAATTTTCATGGACCTGGCCAAGGCTTTCGACACAGTCTCTGTCCCACTGTTGCTGCAGAAATTAGAGAACATTGGTGTAAGGGGTGCTCAGCTTGAGCTTTTCTCTGATTACCTCTCTAACAGATTCCAGAGAGTTAGGGTGGAGGAATGGACTAGTAGCGATCTTCCCGTTGTGCAGGGCGTCCCACAGGGTAGCATTCTTGGTCCCCCAATGTTTTTGACTTACATTAACGACCTGTGTGAGCTCAAAATGCCCAGCGGAAGAATCATAACCTTCGCTGATGACACAGCACTTTTGTTTGAAGCCAATACCTGGCCCGAAGTTTACAGCTACGCCCAGTCGGGCTTAAATTTGGTGTTGTCATGGCTAGCTAAGAATAAACTCGCTCTCAACGTGGATAAGACAAAGTATATTTCCTTTTACCTAAAAAAACGCAATCGTTCACTTGATGGGTTCAAAATCACAGCTCATGAAACCACGTGCATTTCTTCTCATAGTACTCACTGCTCTTGTCCCTTCCTCCAACGAACAGAATCAATTAAGTACTTGGGAGTCATTCTAGATAGCACTCTCAGTTTTCACCAACATATAGATGCTCTTTCCTCTAGAATCCGAAAATTAATATTTGTTTTCAAAAATCTTCGTCATGTTGCGGACACTGGCGTTATGAGAACAGTATATTTTGCGTTGTGCCAATCGCTGATCTCTTACTGCATAACGGTATGGGGTGGTGCAACAAAAACATCAATGCTTCGGATTGAACGGGCCCAAAGAGCCATTTTAAAGGTCAGTAATTTCCTGCCTTTCTTATATCCCACAAAAGACCTCTATGAGCGAACTAGAGTATTAACTGTACGACAACTGTTTATTTTGAATACCATATTACGCAGGCATTCTTCTCTTCCCTATGATCCTAGTCTTTTTGATGGAAAGCGACGTAAACACGTAGTTTGTCCCACAACTCAGTATAACACCGCCTTCTCCCGTCGGCATTTCGGTTTTCTTGCAAACTATTTGTATAACAAAATTAATAGAAGTTTGTCAATTTATTCGCTAACAATTAAGCATTGCAAAACTAAGGTCTCAACCTGGTTGCAAAAATTAGATTATGAAACGACAGAACAGTTACTTCTGGTACCCTCGTAATATGTATCAACTATCTATTAGACTGTATGTATGACTTGACCCTTTACGCCCATAACATAATGTTACCTTTCCTCACACACTTCACTTTCATACATCATCTAATCACATCACCGACACACTTCACAGACACTTTACTTCCCACACATTACACTTCACAATTCGTAATTTTAATTTTCGTTATGTTAATTTAAGTCATATCTGCTTTTCCCTTCTGCAATAAATTATTTGTATTAGTATTCACATTAGCTAGTGTATGTTAACTACATGTAATTCGAGGTGAGAGCCTGGGGATCCGTCACACAGGGTATCCTAGTATGGACGCCAGTCTCTCGCAAAGGATCATACTTGTATTATGAATTTTGGTTAAAAGAACTAGGAATTATATTTATATTTATAACTATGTGAACCTTTGTTGAAGAGAGAAAATAAAGATATTGTATTGTTGTATTGTATTTTGGTCATTTATTTTTATTTGTACTTAGCAATAAATGTGGTACTAATTAGTGGAATATAAAGTATTTTTTTATTAAGATAAGATAAAATAAGAAAATTTGTAAAACATGAGTACAGTATACAGGTCTTCAAGATAAATGAGGCTATTGCGACTAATTTACCTTACATGTAAATTAGTCGCAATAGACAGATAAAATGAAAATTAAAACTAAAATATTAAATGAATTCAATGTCAAAATCTGGATTATATTATATTTTGTGTAACTCCATCCATTGCGCTGTTAGCAGTTATAATATGTAATGAATTACTTTTAAAATTGTGTCGTCTAAATTAATGTGTACTAATGTAAAATACTATTGACACAGAAATATATTTTTTATGGAGCAAATAAAATATTGTTTTTTTTTTCTACACTAGTTGTTTCCCGCGACTTCGTTCGCGCATATTCCGTTTATTTCCCGTAGGAATTTCGGGAAATCCTCTCTTGGTGCTCCCGTACACTCCACAAGGACGCTACATGCCAAATTTCAGCTTTCTACGACTAGTAGTTTCGGCAGTGCGCCGTCTGTCAGTTGCTCATCAGTAACTAAACAGTTTTATATAATACTAGCTTATGCCCGCGACTTCGTTCGCGTGCAGTTCCATACAAGATGTTAACCCCTTTTTCACCCCCTTAGGGAACGAATTTTCAAAAATCCTTTCTTAGCGTATGCCTTCGTCATAATATCTACCTGCATGCCAAATTTCAGCCCGATCCGTTCAGTGGTTTGGGCTGTGCGTTGATAGATCACTATGTCAGTCAGTCAGTCTCTTTTGAGTTATATATATTTAGATTGATGATTGAGACTATTTAATTTAAAAAAGGCCTCCCTCTTCCTTTTACTTTCTTTTCCGTCCTCTACTATTGTAGACAGTCCTACCGGTAAGTGACAACTTACTGTATTTTTTTTATTCTAATGTGTTCTGACCTAATCCCTGGAAAAAAGCCTTCCTTCTTCCTGTGCTAGCGAAAACAGTCTCGGTGTACCTAATATAAACGAAATGAACGTCCGCAACCGACCTCGTTCCCCTTCGTTCGCACTAAAAGTCCAAAACTCGAAAAAAATGTCGTTCGTGCCACGCCCCAATAGGATTTTTTATTTTGTTTTGTATCCTATTGATGTAGAAAGGAAGAAAGAAAATAAGTTTAGAATGAAAGCACCAAATAATTACAGTCTGATTGCAATGCACTCTCACAGAACATTTTATTTAATTAAATATGTTAATCCAACAGTCATTTTTCGAAAATAAACTGCAAAACAATGATTAATATTGCATGTATAATTATTTAGTGGGAAAAATGGCACTTATCCAATACTCGCACGGCGGCTTTAGCGCCATCCGATAAATTGCTATAGGTACTACACAGGATGCCCAGTATCTATAAAAGTAGTGATTAATACTAATATATCAGTAATGTTTACAAGCTATATCAAGGCTCATAAACGTGTAGAAATGATTCTTGAAGAATTAGTCCAAATATTTAATTACAATCAAATCGATCGATTTAGTCGTAACTTCATTTGTGCACTTCTCTACTGGACATCACTAGTTACGTCAAATAAAAGTTTCTGTTTCTGATTTCATGAAAAATTGTATTACGGTTTTGACTGTTTCACCATTGTTTCACAGAGTTTAATAATAATACGGTAAGTTTTTAATAAAAAAGTATTATATTCTTAAGTTTTTGTTCAGTTTATTATTACTACGGGTTAGTAGTACTAGAAGAGTGAATATTAAATGATTTCACTTAATTCAAGTAAGGTGGTAAATGTAAGTGAATTATTATTGAGTGCTAATTTATTTTGAAGATAACTCGCAAAACAAAACTTTTAAAACCTCCCTTTTTGGTCGGCAGTTAAAAAATCAATAATTTGTTTTTTTTTTCTTTTAATTCAAAAATTTTGAGATATTTTCACATTATCTACATTAATATCATAAAGAGGAAAGATTTGATTGTTTTTTTGTTTGTTCGTTTGCATTGAATAGGCTACGAAACTACAAGATTTGAAAAATTCTTTCACTGTTGGGAAGCTACACTATCTCCGATGAACATAGGCTATATTATATCCCCATATTCCCACGGGAACGGGAACTACGCGGGTGAAACCGCGGGGTGATGCTAGTATTTTTTATAATAGAAAATTTTAATTGACTTACATTCGATTTTAAAAAGAGATAATTTTATAACTTTACAAGCTTCATCTCATAAAAATCAGCTGTGATAACAATATATATATTTTTTTAATTAAGCTGTTTTATGTTTCAGTTTAAGACGTGAAAAATATCAATCAACAAGTGTTGTTCAAAATGGCAAGCAGAATAATATTTGAAGATGATATTGTTGACCAGGGAATCAATGAAATAGAACAACTGAAATTAAATGAAGAATCTATGGTAAATGACAAACACCTAGCAGATGGGGATATTTACAGTTCAAATGAAAGCCAGGATTCCGTTATCGACAATACCACAGAAATTATTAGAAAACAACATAACTTTATATCAGATAATGTCATCATACTTGGCACTAACGTAAATAAAGGAAATCAAATTTCTAAGGAGCAAGATGGTAACATTTCTCCAGCTGACGGTAACAGTTCTCAATATGAGGGTAACGGTTCTCAAGATGAGGGTAACAGTTCTCAAGATGAGGGTAACACTTCACATCATGATGGTAACACTTCTCAAGACAAGGGAAACATTTGTCAAGATGAGGATATTGAGGGTAATGTTACCAAAATTAGGGAGGGTAAGCCTAAGGGTAAAAGAAGATTCAAAAGAGAGTTAGAGATGCTTTTGTCAGACACAAGAGTGGGTGAAGAAGATTTAAACAGCAAATATGATGTGTTTGGAGATGAAAATAAAATATTTAAAAAGTATAAGTTGAGGAAAATTGAGCAAACGTAAGTGGACTATCCATCCTTATTTTTTTAACTTCTATTTAAAGTTTGATACTGTAAAAGATACAAATATTCATAGGGGTTAGAATTTAAAGGCTTAAAAAAAATTGAATTTTGAAAGTTTTCGGTGAAATTTTTTATGTGATTGATATATACAGTGAAATCTGTTTATTATGACACCGCTTATAATGACCAACCGCTAAATATGAAGTAAATCAGAGCTCATTTTGGTTTTCATATTAAATTCTTTAAAAAAGTGCTAAAAGACTTCGTTTATTGACATATCGCTTATTATGACCTATTTTTCAGAAATTATGTTTGGTCATTACTATAACCAAACATAATTTGGGATGTGATACCAAATTTGTTCCTCACTTTGTTTTGATTGATCTACGACTATCAATATACAATTTTTTGTTTATCTCCTCATTACAAAAAATACCTAACAAAGATGGCAATTACGTTAGTTCCTAAGTTTACGCTTTTTATGACGTCCGCTTAGTATGACGTATTTTTCACATCCCTTCGATGTCATTATAAGCGAATCCAACAGTATATATATATATTTTTTTTCTATCATTCTTGTATGCCTTCTAATGGGACATAGTTTGATGTTGGAAGTATCTGTAAACTCGCCCTATGAATATGTCTGTGGCGAGTAGGAAAGTAAACTCGCACACTAGAACGCAGCACAGAAATCACGCCACCTTTAAATACCACCTTTAAACAGAATTATAATACGTAGGGGCATAAACAAATATTATATTACAGCTAAACGAATATGCGCACAAAGCAAGTAAGCAAGCGGAATGTATGTGGATACCATCAGGATACAATATTTATAGTAGCCGGTAAACAAATTACGTCACCGTTAGAAACGGCCTCAATGTGAGCGTCATCATCCTAGACAAAAGGATCGCAGGCGGCGGTGGTCCGTGTGTGCGCTTTGCAACGCACATATAAGTATTTAAAATCCTTATTTTTTTTTTATATGACCACTCGCAGTTCAGCACACTAAGGCTGGATACTGCTTAACCGGGCAATCCTGTGGTGGCCTCAAATGAATTTAAGGCCCCCAGCCAGGGCTAAAAACTAAATGACCGTTTCGCTAAGGGCATCCCCTGTGGGATACGGGCCTCGGCTTAACGGGGTCATTGAGGAGGGGCAGCAAGGGACAGGCTGGGTCTGGTTATTATTATTTAGGGGATTTAACGCTAATGGCTCAGCGGCGTGGGCTGGCTCGTTAGGCAAAAGTCGGGGAGGGATGTTACGGGGGCGTCGCGATGGACTTCGTCGGCGGGGCCGGAATACGGAACGCGGTCTGTTTTTGTTTTTGTGAACCGTGCTGGTTTCCCTATTGCTTTCCTGGAGTAAGGTGATAGGGTCGTCGGGTTCGACTAGGGAGTGCCGGGGACGGCGAATCCTACTTATCTTGGAGGGATAAAATCCTTATCTCAGAGGCGGGGCTTAAAAGGTGGCGTGATTTCTGTGCTGCGTTCTAGTGTGCGAGTTTACTTGCCTCCTCGCCACATGTCCATAAAAAAATAGATTGATTTTTCCCATTACATTACTTTTGAATAAATAGGCACAGCCATGAATGTATTTTAGTTTTCTCTCCCATTAAAAATATAATAAATATTTTTATATTTTGATATGTTTGTTCCAGAGTTTCATATAAGGAACCAGCAGATGTCATATTGAAACGTTCCTACGGTGCAGATAATGAGATGGACTTGACTTGTCCTGTTTGTAAGAAAGTGCTTGATAGCAAGTTGGGGTTACTAAACCACCTCCGGATCCATAACAGAGGTGCACTAAAGTATACGTGCTCGCTATGCTCCATGAAATTCGACAGAAAAGCGGATTTGATAGCCCATAGACCGCAACACGAGGGAGAGTCATTCCTCTGTCAGGAATGCAAGCTAGCCTTTTCTAGTTACTGCGACTACCTACTCCACAACTACGAACACTTAAACCGACCACATTTCAAATGCTCAGAATGCGGACTGCGCTATCGAAAATCAGTGTACAAAAAGCACATTATGACACATTTCGACAACAAAATATCCTGCGACTTATGCCCTTTCGTTGCTAAAGGCCCACATCATCTGCAGACCCATTTGACTCAGCATAATAATAAATTTACTTGCATCGAGTGTGGGAAGGTGTGTAATAGAAAGTCTGTTTTTGAGTACCATATGAGTATGCATACTGGCGTCAAAAAGATACAGTGCCTTTACTGCGGCGCATGTTTTCGCGGCAAAAATGCCAGAGACGTTCACCATAGGACACACACAGGTGAAAAACCTTTTACGTGTGAAATTTGCGGGCACAAAATGCGACAATGGACAGATTACAAACGTCACAAAGACGCACATGTCGCTGAGAAAAAGTACACATGCGATTTGTGCGGGAAAAAGTATCTGCATAAGAATTATCTTGTCGTGCATATGAGGTCTCATACAAAGAAGAATTTGTATGAATGCCCTGAGTGTGATTCTAAGTTTGCCACCGTGAATGGGTTGAAGACTCATACGATGTTCAAGCATACAAGTGAGAGGCCTGTAGAGTGCGCGCTTTGTGATAAGAAATTTATTAATTATAATCAATACAGGAAACATTGTCGGGCGAAGTATCATTTGAGGAATGTGTATGGAAATAACATGAGTGTCAATCCGAAAGAATGAGATTTTGAGCTTCTTTTTGTTATTGTGTTTATGGTTCAGTGTTACTGCAGATTGTTACGTTACGATCAGTGGTTCATGTCATATAAGATGCAGCAGCCCTATTATGACGTCTTAAATCCATCATGATTTCTGTGTCAGAGAGAGTCGGAGTTATACAAGACGAATAGCACTATCTCTTTCCCTCACACGAATCATGATAGCATTGGCACTTCGTAATACGGCCACAGGTCTATAGGGAACGTGCAGAAACTATAGGTGGCAGCACAGGTGCGTCAATGTCAAGTATATTTTACTTATAAGTTTCAAATTTGCAACGCTAGATGGCACAGTCTACTTCGTGCACGTTTTCCTAAACGGAGAGTGCAGGAAGTATAGGTGGCAGCACAGGTCAAATATTTACAACGTAAAAGTTTCAGATTTGCAACAATAGATGGCATAGTCTACGCCGTGCACGTTCCCTATAGACATGCGGTGACCTCTCACTTCCGGCTCTGGTCCAATCCATGCTCCGGAGTGAATAGGCATCGGAAGGGGTCTCCTCCTTCCTTCCACCTCCACCGCGGGAGAGGCAAACCTCACGCCCCAGCCGTCGCAACAGAAGAAGACGCCCCGAAGTCGGGAGTCGTACGGAAATTTCGGCCACCGTAGGCGCGGGTCTGCGGATGGCGATCTATGGGTGGCTCGCCGTCCGATAGCAACCAAGCTCGGGTCGACGGCGCGTGCCTCAAAGAGGTTTCAGCAAAGAAGACGGGGCCGTAGTTAATAACTATTTGAAGTATTTTTGATTTGGGTTTTATGCATATTGTTTCATAATTATTGTTGTATATATTTATCTATTATGTATTTATTGTATTTACGATTAGTACATTTAAGACTACCTACAGTACTGTATTTCCTTTTCTCTTTAAAATCCATCCAAAGGTTGTATTAAAAAGATCGCTTTTAGCGATAAGGCCGCCCATTGTGTCACCCTATGTAATGTTTTCTTCATCTATATTTTCTGTAATTTATATGGTGTACATAATAAAGAGTATTCTATTCTATTCTACAAAGCCTTCAATTTCATAACATTATTAAGTTTCTTAAGATAAATATACTTAATTTAAATGAAGTAATTAAACTTTAATCAATAATTAAAACCTCCTCTTGACATGTAACTGCACACAATGCCACAGTATTGGGCAGCAGTTGATCAGTTCCCAGCCTGTTTTTGCATTTATCTTTTTTTGTTAATATTTTCTTCAAATTTATCCTATTCCGCTTTGATATTGTATTGATGATGAAGAAAGAAAGGTACACACAATATACAGCAGGCTTAAAGACTAAGTAATTGTTTTTGTAATTCTGTTTTTCTTATATTTTGATTATACTATTTTGATATTCAACCTTTGTTGTTTCAGTACCTTGCAAATCCTATTTATTGTTAATACTATTTTGAAATTCAACAAACTTGCATCCAGCCTCGAATAAGTTTTATTTTCTTTTGATCATTCATAGATGTATTTTATTGATTTATACAGAAAAGCTCAGCCAGTTAAGTTAGAGAGTGCAGTGCAAGAGAGAGTGAAGCGAGCTTAACAATAATTATAACAATAACACCACACGCCCCCCCCCCCCCCCCCCCCTATCTACGCCACTACACGGTTGAGTGATCGCAAGCACTGCTTCTAAACGTGGGCAAAATAAAGGCTTGGGGCAAAATAAAGGCTTGGGGAAAGTGCAAAAGCAAAGGGCGTTTTGCCTGGGCAGTGTTTTATTTTTCTATTACGAATCAGTCTTGATTTGTGATCAACTGTTGACAAGTTCAGCTATCGTTGAGTTGACTTTTATTCCAGAAATATGGCGTGATTCCTGTAGGATAGGCCTTGGAAACGGACACCTGGTATTTATAAAAACTTGATACATAGGCGTACTCCGCTTTTCTAGCAATGAGCCAAAACTAAGGAGAGTGCATTGGCGTACTAAACCTGCAAGGCTCACGTGACTCGTACCAAAATTTTGGACGAAAAATGTTTGGACACCTCTATACCCGTACCCCGCCTCTGACAATGAGCTTAAGTTTTCCGAACATTCATACAGAAATAAAATTGCATGTTATGCTATGCATGTATGTTGTGCTATGTAAGATCGTCATTATGGCAGAAACACTGCAGGACCTACAACAGATACTGAATGACCTGGCTGACTCTTCTGTACGCATCGGCCTACGGATGAACTTGGATAAAACCAAGGTCATGTTCAACGAACATGTTCTACCGGAACCGATTGCGATTCACGATGCCGTTCTCGAAGTTGTTCAAAAATATGTGTACCTCGGGCAGTCATTGCATTTAGGTAGAAACAACTTTGAGGGCGAGGTGAACAGAAGAATTCAGTTGGGTTGGGCAGCATTTGGGAAGCTACATCGAGTCTTTACATCGTCGATCCCACAGTGTCTAAAGACGAAAGTCTTCAATCAGTGCGTCCTACCCGTCATGGCATACGGAGCCGAAACGTGGACACTGACGGCTCATATGGTCCATAAGCTCAAAGTCGCTCAGCGGGCTATGGAAAGGGCTATGCTCGGTGTCTCTGAGGGATCACATCAGAAATGAGGTGATCCGTCAGAGAAGAGAAGCAAGATAATTGATATAGCCCACCGGATTAGTAAGCTGAAGTGGCAGTGGGCTGGCCATATTAGTCGTAGAACCGACAACCGTTGGGGTAAACGAGTTCTAGAGTGGAGACCGCGTCGCGTCTCGGCAAACGTAGTGTAGGACGTCTCCAGGCACGGTGGAGTGACGATTTGCGCAGGACGGCTGGCAGAAACTGGATGCGAGAAGCCGAAAATAGATCTAAGTGGCGTGCAATTGGAGAGGCCTATGTCCAGCAGTGGACTGCAACAGGCTGTTGATGATGATGATGATGCTATGTTCTAGTTTCTCTTCTCCGAGGTCGCACCTGTTTCTATGAATTCACTTACTGGACAGTTAGGCTCGTAACAACCCGAAACTAGTTGAGAACTTGAGATCTAAAACAAACTGGGCTGGGGGAAAAGCCTGCGCGCCAACCGCCCCGACCAAACGCAAGAGGTCCGTCGCCGCCGCCGCGGCTTCCGTCGCCGCTTCTGCCGCTGCTGCTGTGGGTGCTGCGACTCCTGATACTCGGGAGGGGGCTGAAATGGAGTGCCAGTAATGGTCCCATTGCAGCCTCCTCCAGAGACAAGTCGGCCGCTGTGCTATTGCGCAGTGGCTGATGCCTGTGGACGGTGAGCGTGGGTGGCTCGCCGTCCGATACCAGGCTGAGTCGACGACGCGTTGTGTTCTAAGCGCGTCTCAAGGAGCCGTCAGCACCAGGGACGGGGCCCTATAGGGTCGGTGCCTGCTAGGGTTGCGGAATTTGTTCGAAAGAGTTACCGCGGCCCTGAAACGCAAAGAGCACAAGAAGGAGGACGGGAGGGTTTTAGTCAGTAGGAGTCTGACACTCCCTACCGCTCCACCCAGGGCGGGAAGGTCATTTGATGATTTTCTATCCAAAAAAAAACGAAAAAGATCTAAAACATGAGCCGCTGAACTTCACCCACGTTTCATATTTAAAATATTTTGATATAAATTATTTAAAAAATCTTTACACAGTCGACTAAAAACTCAAATAGTTATTTTTAGTCTGTGCTCCAAAGCTGTGCTAGTACATCACTAGTATTTGTCAAAAGAGTGAAAAAAGACCGAGTAAATATTTTTCAAGGCAAAAATTTAACAAAACACCGGTAACAATGAAGATTCTAAGTGAATGTGTATGCTGTAATAGTTAAATATTGAAAATTACGTCATAAAACACCACCATATTGCGTTAGACGCCCCCCAAGCAGCGGTAAGCCGTAGTATTTCTATTTTGTATTTGTAACCTTTAAGCCGATGTTTTCGCGCGTAAAATCCGATTAGAATTGTTTACAAACATTAGATTACGATTATTTGTTGAATTAAATGTGTTATATATCGATTTTAAAACTCATTGCATTAATTATCGGCGCGGTGTTATTCTGAAAATCGCTTCGTGAACGCGATCGAGCTTGTTGCATTTGATATGGCATTATGAACTTTATGCGGTATGATAATAAGGTCTAAGTTGTATATGCGATGTTGCGGCGATATAGCTTTCGGAATAAAGCGGTGCGACTGGTTATTGCTTTTCGGCTGTACAAGTCGTTAGGGTTGCCAGTTGTTAGTAATTTATATTAATTTTAGGAAAATATTTTCTATTATTATAATAGTTTAGAAACATCTTTTATTGGTTTTGATTGTATTGTAAGGAGTATTTACTCCATTTGTTGGGAAAACTGTGTGAATATATTTTTGCTCCATAATAAATGGGGAGAGGCAGATAAGGGCATTGTTAATGTTTACCTTAATATATGGTACATTATGTTTACCATTATTCAGTCATAATAACCACACATAGTACGGACCAAAATTAGTAATATAGCTGTAAAAACTTATTTTATATTCCACACTTGGAGGTAGCAATGTAGCATTACAAGTGTCTTATTGCTATAGCAAAAAAAAAAAAACAAAAACAAACACCATCTCAGTTGTATTAATAAATAAAATGTGGGAAATTACACTTTTTTTTATGGCACCCCTAGAACTAAAAATCTCTATTTTATAAGTAACTAGTAGGGCCCCGCGGTTTCACCCGCGTAGTTCCCGTTCCCGTGGGAATACGAGAATAAAATATAGCCTATGTTACTCAGGGTGAATGTAGCTTTCTAATGGTGAAAGAATTTTTGAAATTGGTTCAGTAGTTTTTGAGTTTATTCGTTACATACAAAAATATAAATCTTTCCTGTTTATAATGTTTGTATAGAAATGCAGAGAACAACAATTTTGAAATCTTAAATGAATTATAGACAGGTCCGAGCACTACCATGGCCTCCCGGATAGAGAACCATAGTTTATATTACTTGATATATTTTAAAAATATTAATAATTATACTATAATAATTAAAAACCTTACTGTGACCTAATTAGAAGACCTACTGGGACCTAGCAAATCTGAAGCAAGGTGCAAATATTATAGTTTCCTTCATTCCCTTTATTTAGTTCTAAGGCTTTTGTGTTTGCACAAACAGACAACGTTCAAAGGTTTATAAAATAAAAAACTAAGTTTTAAAAAACTGTAGCCCACTCAAGAAAAATAAAACTGAACTAAAAAGTATGAAACAAGAAAACATTTAAAAAAGATTTTAGCACAAGTACAAAAATGGTCAAGGTGTAGCCATGTGTATGACACATATAAACCGTGAGGAATTTAAAATTAATACAATCATGGAAGAATTGGTGTCTGATGCCCAGAAAATGCTTAGATGGTATGAGGATGCTCAGCACAATTTTACTATGTTATTGTTATGTTTTATTATTGTTATGTTTATTTACTTTGTGTTTTGTTGCTGTTGTGTTGTGTCTGTGACGTATAAACGTTTTTTATTTTATTCTAATTCCTATATGGGATTTCAACATACAAAAAAGGCTCGCTACACATCCTTTACAACTTGCGAATATTTGATTTTCATTATGTATTATTGATAAGTTAATACTCCAAGACTCCAGTCTTGCCAAGAAGTACCGTGTTCCCCAGTTAATGGGTTGTGGAGGTCTGGTAGGCAGCCGCTCCACGTAAAATACTGGTATTCAGCTGAATCCGGTATGACTGGAAACCGACCCCAATATAGTTGGGAAAAGGCAGATGATGATTATTGATAAGTTCTTATATGGCCACTATCTCACCTGACGGTAAGCGATGATGTGGTTGACGATGGAGCAGGCTTGTCTAGAAGTACTATCTATATTCCAGACATTATACTCTTAAACTAGATTTCATCCGCATGGATTTAGTACGCCAAAAACTTCTAAAAAAAATCTACCCACAAAGGCTACCCTCTTGAAAGGAATGTTTTGGAAAATTAATCACCACCCAGTAGGTTTGATTTAAAAAAAATCACTAGATCTGTGTCGATAATTCAAATTCAAGTTTATTCCAAGTAAATTAAAGCAAGTTCTAAAACCTTGGTCTTCACTTAATACCTTTTAGGGGGTGATTTTCGAATAATATGAATAAAAGAAAGAGTTATTACTCGTAATTTATGCCAAGTTTTGAGTACAGTTTAAGTTTTTGTACAGTAGTAAGTTTGGTTTAAAGAATTATATTCTCCAATAAATTCAATTAACAACCCCTAAATCCACTTTTGGGGGTAGTTCGAAAAAACTAACCATTAAAAATTCACTTAGGCCAGTATTAGTACCAAGTTTTATTATTGGCTCAAGGAATAAGTTTTTGTGATAAATCAAAAGTCATTTATTCAAACTAGGCTGGGAGACAGCACTTTTTGAACGTCAAATTTTACATAAAGTCAGTCCCCCAAAACGCCCACCCGTCACCACTTCCTATTGTTTTAGCTGGGAAGAAGAAGTGGCGCAACAAACATCTGCCAGCAACACATCTGTCTGTTGCGTTTTAAGAACTTGAATTTATACAATAGTATGCAAAGTCATTACATGCCAAAGTTAGGAAAAAAAAAACAATTATCCAACATGGAAATATTAAATCAATTCACTATAAAACATTGTAAAGTTGAGTCAATTAAGTAAATACAAACTTCCACCCCGTATTTCACCCCTTTCCGGGGGGAAGTTTCCTAAAATTTTTGTTCATAACTGACGTCTCCTATTCATTATCCAACTGCGTGCCAAATTGTAGCATCACACGTCGAGTTAGTATTTTTTGAGATTTCGTGAAAGTGAAAGGTCATTCATTCACTCACTAATTATTGACTGTATGGATGACCTTTCGCTATGAATGGACAAAAGAAAAGCTATCCTATACTAATATGCATAACATTTTTATAAAAAATAATCGCTGCTTTTTGCTCATACGTAAATCTTTATTCAATTTTGACGTTTGCTAAAAATCTTCAGCTTCGGCCAAACAAGTCCAGGCGACCTATTATGGCGTCTTAAATCCATCATGATTTCTGTGTCAGAGAGAGACGGAGTTACACAAGACGAATAGCACTATCTCTTTCCCTCACACGAATCATGATGGCATTGGCACTTCGTAATACGGCCACAGGTGGATTTTTTGAGCGAAACCGAAGCCACGGTCTGGCGGTATAGAGAGTTATCGGTGAAGAAAGCATTTTGCGTCGACCGCTAGTGATGGGGAATAAGGAGCAAGATATGATGGTGATCAAGGTATTCATTAAGTGTCATGTTTATTACAGGAAGTGGGCCTGTCTCGCCATGGGGCCTTGCTGTGTACAAGGATGCGAGGTCACGCCTGAAGAAACATTCTATTTTGAGTAAGTTTATATGGATTGGAATAGGGATGTTTCCTGAGGAAAAAAATATGATTCTATTTAGTCCGTGGGTTAGATTATCGAAAAATATTGGACACGTATTTTTTGCTTTCTCAAATCTATAAAAAATAACGAAGATAGAAAGCATCAAAGATCAGGAGCGGGGCTTGTGTGTGACGACACGGCGTGATTCAAATTGGAGCACGTAGTGACGTCACACAAGTTTTCAACGCACTGTCCTCGTTTTTTGTTTACGTGAAAAAAGAAAAAATACGTGTGCAATATTTTTTAGAAATCTGTCTGACGGACTAATTAGATTTTTTTAGTCTATTACCCTATTGTGGTAGTTGATGTCCGGTCCTGACACAGCTTTTGGTTTATCAGTTATTTTCCTTTTAGTTTGTGTTTTTTTTTCTGGCGGAATAAACGAGGGTAAAGGTTTAGTATCGTTTGACAGGATTCAGAGGGGTGAGGGGAGGGGGAGGGGGTGAACCTTCCCCCACTCCCGTAAAATGACAATGCGCCGTTTCAGAGAAAATCGACTTTTAGTAACCTAACCTCAAAATACTTAAAAGTAGCTTAAAAAGCGTGTTAGAAGGTTTCAAAAAAATAACCACGAAGGTGGTGGCGCCTCTCGGGTTCCCAGATAACGGTGGGAGGGGTCTGCATCGGCGTCGGGTCGACGATGAGCTACTTGGGTCTCGTCCTCGACAGCCGGTGGAACTTCGCGGAGCACTTCCGCCGTTTGGCTCTCAAACTGGGGCGGGCCGGGGCTGCCCTCAAGCGGCTCTTGCCCAACCTAGGGGGACCAAACGCCTCCTGCCGGAGGCTGTACGCGGGGATCGTGCGGTCCATGGCCCTTTACGGGGCCCCGGTGTGGGCGCTGTCGCTGAGGCTACTGCCAGCGCGCCACCTGGTCTCGGCCCAGAGGGTCATGGCCATCCGGCTGGTCCGGGGATACCGCACGGTCTCCGGCGAGGCGGCGAACCTCCTTGCCGGATTGCTGCCGTGGGATCTGGAGGCGAGAGCCCTCGCGCACGTCTACGCGTTGCGCGTGGAGGCGCTAAGCCGGGGTGAAACTCTGCTGCCGCGGCAAATTGCTGCGCAGCGGACGGAGCTCCGGCGGGATCTCACGGAGGTGTGGAGACAGCGACTGCTGCAACCCAGCGCTGGGCACGCCGCCATTGCGGCGGTAAGTCCCCTCTTTGAGGAGTGGCTGGAGAGACGCCACGGCGTCCTCACCTTCCGCCTGACGCAGGTGCTCACCGGACACGGCTGTTTCGGGAGGTACCTGTGTCGGATCCAGCGGGAGGACACGTCCGGGTGTCATCACTGTGTGGATCGCCCGGAGGACACGGTGGAGCATACGGTGGAGGTCTGCCCTGCTTGGGCGGAGCAACGCCGTGTCCTCGTGGAGGCGATCGGCGGCGGCGACCTCTCGCGGCCGGCCCTGGTTCAAGCCATGGTCCGGAGCGAGGAGGCATGGGAAGCGGTCGCCTCCTTCTGCGAAGCAGTAATGCTAGCGAAGGAGGAGGCGGAGCGCGTACGAGAGATGGAAGCCCCTCGCTCCAGCCGCCGCAACAGGAGAAGACGCCCCGGGCGTCGGGAAACGCAGGGCGATTCCCGGCCACCGTAGGCGCGGGCCTGCGGATGGCGAGCTATGGGTGGCTCGCCGTCCGATAGCAACCAGGCCCGAGTCGACGGCGCGTCGTGTTCCACGCGCGCCTCAATGAGCCGTCAGCAAAGAAGACGGGGCCCCATAGGGTCAGTGCCTGCTAGGGTTGCGGAATTTGTTCGAAAGAGTCACCGCGGCCCTGGAACGCAAAGGGCACAAGCAGGAACACGGGTGGGTTTTAGTCAGTAAGAGTCTGACACTCCCTTCCGCTCCGCCCAGAGCGGGAGAAGTCATTTGATGATTTCCCATACAAAAAAAAAAAAAAAAAGGTGGTGGCGCCTCGAAAGAAGGTCCTCGAAAAAATTCACTCAAAATACACAGTAAAAAGGAAGCGGAGTGGAAGGGAGTGTCGGACTCTTACTGACTAAAGCCGTCCATGTTCCTTCTAGTGCTAGCTTAGCTTAGCTTCTAGTGCTTTGCGTTAAAGCCGGCCGCGGTGACTCTTTCGAACAAATCCCACAGCTCTAGATAGAAGCTTCTCTTAAACATTTGTTTTATTTTAATCGAATTATTAATTTTTAAATGTGAAAATATAAGTAAGTATTCTGTGAATATTTTAAGCTTCTATCCTTAGCCCCCTTAAATATTTTGGTTTTTAGTATTTGTTGTTATAGCGGCAACAGCAATACATCATCTTTGAAAATTTCAACTGTCTAACTACCACGGTTCATGAGATACAGCCTGGTGACAGACGGACGGACAGCAGAGCCTTAGTAATAGCGTCCCGTTTTATCTTTTTGGTACAGAAGCCTAAAAATAACACAGGTACAATTATTAGAAGTAGACGCCCCAGGCGGCTCGGCTCGGGACACGCAGAGCGATTCCCGGCCACCGTAAGCGCGGGTCTGCGGACGGCGAGCTATGGGTGGCTCGCCGTCCGATAGCAACCAGGCCCGAGTCGACGGCGCGTCGTGTTCCACGCGCGCCTCAAAGAGCCGTCAGCAAAGAAGACGGGGCCCCATAGGGTCAGTGCCTGCTAGGGTGCAGGAATTTGTTCGAAAGAGTCACCTGGCCCTGGAACGCGGCGGGCACTAGGAGGAACACGGGTGGGTTTTAGTCAGTAAGAGTCTGACACTTCCTTCTGCTCCGCCCAGGGTGGGAGAAGTCATTTGATGACTACCCATCCAGAAAAAAAAGGTACAATAAGGATGTTTCCTGAGGAAAAAAATTATGATTCTATTTAGTCCGTCGATTAGATTATCGAAAAATATTGGACACGTGTTTTTTGCTTTCTCAAATCTATAAAAAATAACGAAGATAGAAAGCATCAAAGAGCGGGGCTTGTGACGTCGCTGCGTCCTTCAAATTGGAGCACGTAGTGACGTCACACAAGTTTTCAACGCACTGTACCGTCCTCGTTTTTTGTTTACGTAAAAAAAGAAAAAAAAATACATGTGGCACTCGGGGACTGCCGCGGTAAAGCTATTGCACATATGATATTTTTTATCAACTTATGCAATTATATATTTAGTACTCTGCGTCATTGTGATATGGTCTCGATTCGTTCACCTGGGTTACTGTACTAATGTAAATCACATACGTTTCACTTAACTTTGTCCCACCGATTGTTTCCGAACGCAGACGTTCGGGTCGGACGCCGAGCGACCATTTTAAAAAAGGCGGGGCCTAATCGAATGACGTAGCGGTGTTAGGTTATTTTCGTTACGGAATTTCTGGATTCGGTTGCCACGCTCAAGGACCGCGATAGAAGCTATGCAATAGCTTAATACATGTCCAATATTTTTTAGAAATCTGTCTGACGGAATAATTAGATTTTTTTAGTCAACTACCGTATTATAACTTCTTGTTCATTGAGTCTCCTTTCTAACTTAATACGTGTCCAATATTTTTTAGAAATCTGTCTGACGGACTAATTAGATTTTTTAGTCAACTACCGTATTATAACTTCTTGTTCATTGAGTCTCCTTTCTAACTTAATACGTGTCCAATATTTTTTAGAAATCTGTCTGACGGACTAATTAGATTTTTTTAGTCAACTACCGTATTATAACCTCTTGTTCATTGAGCCTCCTTGTCGCCCTTAGGTTCCCCACCAGCCGGATTCTCCGCCGCAAATGGCTGGAGCTGATCCCGATCACCGGCAAGCTGCCTCTGGGCACAGTGGTCTGCAGCCGGCACTTCAACCAGGACGACTACGAGAGCGTCAGGGGCAAGGTCCGGCTGAAGAGGAAGGTCGTACCTAGTCTGTACCTAGAACAGGTAATATATACATATCCAGGCCTTCTTTGGGGGGTACTACTTCCATTGTGTGTACAGCTAAGGAGTGGAATTCGCTGCCTAAGTTTTTGTTTCCTGATAGTTACAATCTGGGAGTCTTTAAGTCAACAGTGAACAGGTTACTTCTAGACAAGCGTGCTGCATCGTCGACCACGTTGTTGCTTATCATTTTGTTGAGAGAGAGAGAGAGAGAGAGAATGTAAGAGGGAGAGAGAGAGAGAGAGGGGGGGGGGAGAGAGAGAGAGAGAGAGAGAGAGAGAGAGAGAGAGAGTAGGAGGGAGAGAGAGAGAGAGAGAGAGTTGAGAAAAGTATTACGAGACCATTGACCGACCAATGATCGACCATTATGAATTTAGCAGATTACGAACTTTTAGCAAAATGACAATGGGATCGTGATGGAATGACAAATTTATAAAAATAGGATAATTGGGCCCTGGTAATACCGATTATATACTTTTTTTGTTTGGAAATCGGTTTTTTAAACACACAAATTATAAAACACAATCGCACTACTAATCACTTGAGTTCGCTGTTAAAGATCGCTCTCGAAGTTATCAAATGTATCAACTTGTATCGCTAATATAATACTGACTCGGTCGGTACATGTGCCAGCCTTATATAGGGCGCCGGTTAATTCCAGAACCTTCCTTCTTTTAGAAAGATCTAGAAAGTTCGCGTACATATCGGTCGCGACTGACTAGGGTTCGAGAATTCTAGAATGTTCTAGCATAGAAAAGTCTCGAAGGTTCTTGACTTTACTAGTTCTGCTACTCGATACTAGATGGCGCTATGTAGCTATCATCCTTGCCTAATTGTGGCGCGCAACACTATTAATAAGTATGGATTTAATTTATATTTCAGAGACCAACAACACCCTCTCAGATTCCGCTCCCCCCGACACCAGCGCCGACCCCCAAACTCGCCACTCCACCCCCAAAATCCCCAGTTTCACGAACAACCCCACACAGTTCCCCCAAGGTGGACCTCTGTGACTCCACAACGGTTTCCGTGCCATCCCCCATAGACGCTGAGAGCATGATTGACATAGAAATTCAGCGGAGGGTGGCTGGAGCAGTTACTAAAGTCACAAACACGCAGAATGGAATCACTGCAGATAATTGGAGGGTTGTTAAAAGGTATATGTTTTGTATTGCTTTATAATTATGTGTCGTGTGTTAATTTTTTTTAAATTTATTTATTTATGTACATGGAGAACTTACAACTAACAAAAACAGACAAAAATGGAATGCAACCAAAAAACCAATTACAAATCCTCACATAATAATTATGTGTAGTGTGAGCACATAAACAACAACCAGTAAAAAGCAACACAAATACTTGGTTTGCAACTATATGAGAAAATAATATTAAACTGAAATAAATAATACATATAAACTACCGCTACTCGAAAAATTTAAAGCTTAAGCACCTTTTGGCTGAATTTACACTAATTGTGAATGGATCAAAATCATACTCTTGCATATCTGATTGAACATTTTGCTTGCACGCACAATATAACTGTTAATTTAGTATTTAGTTAATAATTACAGTTAAATTTTTGCATGCCTTATTAGGTAGATTGTACAAGGCGCACCTACATTATTGTAACATCTCATTTTAAGTACATACCTACATTCTATGCAAACAAAATTGAACTTACTTACCTTGGCTCGCGTGGAAACTATTTTCATACTTTTTACACGACTGCCCAAAAAAAGGAGTGTTATGTTTTCAGGGTTCATGTATGTCTGTTTCTTTATTCCACCATAACTTTTAAACGGCTCAACTGATATCAATCTATGTGGTATCGTTAGAAGCGTTGAGTTATCCCGGGTAGCATAGGGTAATGAAAATTTTGAAAAAAAAAAAAACATGAAATTCGTGTGACGTAATTTATAGATAACCCCTAAAGAAGTTTTCACTTCACAAAACCAGTTCACAATTTTATTTGCTTTGTTCCTTCGTTTTACGTTTCCAAAAACGAGCATCAGGTAATAGAAATGCAGGGGTGAATAAAAACGAAACTTTGGCTTGAATTTTCTCGTTATTTAAATATTGCTTGCAGAAATTAAAAACTCCAATTTTTGAATCAATTATTTGTTTTTCTAGTGGATGGTTTATGAGAACCTGTTAATATGGTATTTAAGCGAAAATTGCAATTAAAGTTTTGTTTTTATTCACCCCTGTATTTCTATCCACCCCGTTCTACGGTAACATTTTCTATTGTCATTACAGTCCCGCCGTTCTTCCGGCTATAATTCCTTCAGAACCCGCCCTAGACCATAAAGAAGACATAGAAGATATGATCACAAACTACCATATCAAGAACAAAGTGCCAAACCCCGCCCTACTGGCGGACTTAGTGCCACTGCCAGCGCCACTGGCGGGAGTGGCACTAGTGCCACAAGGGCAGACGGTACCAGTGCAGTTCCAAGTAAGTATACAAAGTGGAGCAGGACGATTGACATTACTTTAAGCCACCTAAAGAGTATCATGTTCTTTACCCGTATACAAAAAATCAATCAAATCCAACGAATACTTTAGCTACAGGAAATCATTTTTCATTTTCTTATTTTTCAACATGCTGTAGATCTGAGTCCGTAATAATAGGTAAACATTGTAAGGTCAAGGACCTGTGCAAAAACGTAGGTACGATTTGTTGAGAACGCGCAACTTGGTCACAGTAAAAATATGGAACAGTATGGAAACTAAGCCCATTTGTTGAAATAATTACCTACGCTCCAGTAGAGAGTTAGGGTTGTCACTTTTAATGTTTGCAATAAGTGTTTTATTGGAACGAAGTTCTTTAACACGACTTGCGGTAGGAGTTGACTGGGAGAAATCTTCTTCCTGCCCTTATACCATGTTACTTGGGGTCGGCGCAACATGTTTTTTTCTTCCATTCTGTCCTGTCAGCCGTCACGCTATCACTAACTCCTTTTTCTTTCATATCACTCCTCACACAATCCATCCATCGTTTCTTTGGCCTACCTCTCCCTTTCCATCCATCCACATTCATATTCATAACCCTTTTAGTTACATGTGTTTCATCACTCCTTTTTACATGACCATACCAAGACAAGCGGTTCTCTTTCAACTTTTCCGTCACCGGCGCTACTTTTAAACTGCCTCTAATATACTCATTTCTCACTTTGTCCATCCTCGTTACTCCACACATCCATCTCAACATTCTCATCTCCGCTACATGTAATCTATTTTCATCAATCTTTTTCACAGCCCAACATTCTGATCCATACAGTACGACAGGTCTTATCACGGAAAATAGTCACGCGAAAATGCGTTAGTGCATGTTATTCCATGCGACTTTCTTCTTTGGTCAAAATGTAAATAAAGCCATTGTAAAAAAAAAATACAAACTGAATGTTGTTTATCATTTCTATGCCATTTTATTCCATTTCAATTATACCTAATATCTGCCCTAAAATTTTGATGAAGGATTTCTGTATGTTGAATAAAAAAACTTTTTACAAAAAATACAACCGACTTCTAAACAAAAAAAAAACAAAAAGTACAAAATAACTTTAATTTCGGAACTCGGTGTTTTTGATTGCTTTTTTGTTTTGAACACACCGACTTCCGAGATTAAAGTTATTTTGTACTTTTTGGTTTTTTCATGGGACCTTTTGGGAAGTTATACCCTTTCCAACAAAAAAAGAATTTTTCAAATCGGTTGGCAAACGACGGAGTTATGCGCGAACAAACATAAAAACGACTAAAATATAATGTTGTCGTAAAATTATTGTCATTTATTTTTTCATACTCATAAGGATTAATTTATTCCATATGTTATATAAATTATAATACAATATAAATTAAAATTAGTCTTCGGTATAAGGATTTAATACTAGTATTAAAAAAAAATCTGTGCTTGGGTACACAGTTTTTGCAAAACGAAAACCTGAGTGGTCCACCTATAGCCATTATAATAGAATCAGAATCAGAATATCAGAATATCATTTATTTGCAAATATGGGTAATAAAAAGTGGGTAGTAGTGAGTTTACATAGAGTTCTGCCATATTTTACCATTCGGCATGCAAACATTTTCATTATATAACGCAATTAAAATTTTAAATACATTACAAAATTAAATTAATTATCATATCATTCTCATTAAATATATTACTAAATTTCAAAATTTCATTTAAACATCAGCCTCATCATTACATTATACCTAAATTTAATATAATAAATTTAAATTGTCAATAAAGTACGTATATATATATAAGAAATAAAAAATCGTCAAACAAACATTAAAATTCCAGGTCATAGACAAAACATCATTTAGTAAAAAAAAAAAACAACACAACAACAATACAATAGTAATTCATTAATTAAAAATTCGAGGTAATATTTATTTATTAAAATTCTCCGTTAAAAACTCAGTTACACTATAGTATGCCTAATAGCGTAGGTATTATCTATGAACACGGCCGGCACCCGCCACTGAGCGCACCGCGAAAGTCCCTTAGGGGCCTCGTAGATGTGCGCGTCTGTGTGAGTGTGCCGTTTCGACCGTTTGTTCGTAGTTTCTGTACTGTTCCATATTTCTACTGTGACTTGGTGATTTGTTGTTCTCCGACTAAAGTACCTACCTATGTACGTCCCGCACCGCAACTGCCCGCTGCACCCCGCACCACGCCGCGTAATAGGTCATTGACTTTTCGTAGATAAAGCGTGTTTACTTTTTATGCAGTTGATTTTGATATTTATTTTGTTTGAAAATTGCATTTGTTGAATTTTCCATTAACTACTAATTTTCGTGTTTTAAAATGTTTCAATGGACCAGTACTGTGCTCGTTTTAATTTAATGTCGTAAGTCCAGATCCACATTGTATAACTCATCATCATCTTCCTGCCCTTATCCCATGTTACTTGGGGTCGGCGCAACATGTTTTTTTCTTCCATTCTGTCCTGTCAGCCGTCACGCTATCACTAACTCCTTTTTCTTTCATATCACTCCTCACACAATCCATCCATCGTTTTTTTTCCTACCTCTCCCTTTCCATCCATCCACATTCATATTCATAACCCTTTTAGTTACGTGTGTTTCATCCCTCCTTTTTACATGACCAAGTATATAACTAGCACATTAAAAATAGGGATGTTTCTTGAGTTTGTGTTGAAATATGATTCTAATTAGTCCGTCAGATTATCATAAAATATTGGACACGTATTTTAGTAGGAGCGTGTGACGTCACGCCTTGGTTAAATTTGATGCACGTAGTGACGTCAGGTTCTTAAAACACATCAGAGAGATTTGTTGCTGGGCAGTTTGTTGCGCCACTTCTTCTTCCCAGCTAAAACACTAGGAAGTGGTGACGGGTGGGCGCTTTGGGGGACTGTCTTTATGTAAAAGACGTTCAAGTTTTTGTTACAAAAAATTAAATTAAAAAAACCCCGACACAGAAACCTAATTCCCCTTTAAAAAGTAAAATATAATAAAAAAAAACTCAATCTTCTACTAAATCTGTGTGTATTTATAATTCTAAAAAAATATGTCGCGTTGGGGGACTGCTTTTTTTCATACAACAAAAAAACTAAATTGAAATCGCTTCATCCGTTCGCGAGCTACGGAGCCACAGACAGACAGACAGAGTCATACAGTCATACTTATAACACCCCTCTTTTTACGTCGAGGGTTAAAAACTAGGCAAATGAAAGACCCTCCTCAGCAATAGGATAGTTAAATAAAAAAATCTGATTAGTCCGTCAGATAGATTTCCAGAAAATATTGGAGACGTATTTTTTTTCTTTTTTCACATAAACAAAAAATGAAGACTACAGTGCGTTGAAAACTCGTGTGACGTCACTACCCGCTACAATTTTTACCGGGCAGTGACGTCACACGCTCCCACTCCTGATCTTTGATGCTTTGTATCTTCGTCAGTTTTTATAGATTTGATAAAGGAAAAAATACGTGTCCAATATTTTTCTATAATCTAACTGACGGAATAAACATAATCATATATTTTTTACTCAGAGGAGCTCGTGGATAAATTATAACAGCCGCACGGGTCGATCTTCGAGGTTAAGCAACGCTTGCCGAGGTTGGTCTGTGGATGGGTGACCATCTTAACATAACGAGACTTCTCCGTGCCTCGGAAAGCACGCTAAGTCGTTGGTCCCGGCTGTCATTTGGAGATCTTTGGCAGTCGTTACGAATTGTCAGAAACCAGAAAATCTGACACCAGTCTTGCCAAGAAGTACCGTGTTCCCCAGTAAATGGGTTGTTGAGGTCTGGTAGGCAGCCGCTTCACGTAAAATACTGGTATTCAGCTGAATCCTTCTTGTCCGGGAGCCGACCCCAATGTAGTTGGGAAAAGGCTAGGCAGATGATGATATGTTTTTTACTCAGGAAACATCCATATTTTTCCCGACAATACCAAATACTTCTTTTTTTTTGCTTTTTATGATCTCAAATGGAAATAATTGATCTCCTAATAATATAATTGTTATAATTAAGTTAATAAATACTAAAAATAAGTTTAAAAATTGTTATAAAATATCTATTAATTTTACTATTACTTTATTTTATACCATTAATTTTATACTTTTTGCTGTGCCCTACAGGGTCCATAATTGTACTTAGCTTTAAGCACATTGTAAGATCTTCAGACACTATGGAATGCAAATAAAGATATGAATATGAATATGTTTTGGAGATGTTATGAATAAAAATGATGATAAAATATTTGTTTCCAGGTCCAGAACGATGAGCCCATAGAGATTGAAGACAAGGAGGCTGCTCCTGTGTTTATTGAAGTTTCTGTTGATAAAGGTAAGGGAAATAATATACATACATAATCAGCCTTTTAATGTTCCCACTGCTGGGACACAGGCCTCCTCTCTAGGAGAGGGAATGGGCCGTAATCCAGCACGCGGGCCCAGTGCGGGTTGCTGAATGTCACATGCCTTCGATTTTTTGGTTCTAGGACATGCCGGTTTCCTCACGATGTTTTCCTTCACCGTGTTTAGAGCAGTGGTGATGAAATAAATTACACAAAGTAACGCGCCTGGCTGGGTTTGAACCCGTGACCTTACGATTCGTAAGTCGGGGCCGTTACCACTCGGCCACCACTGCGCTATGGCTCTGGAAATAATATGTTTTCTCTAAATGTGGGTACTATATGCCTCTGTTGCGGAATTTGTTCGAAAGAGTCACCTTGCCCTGGAACGTGGCGGGCACTAGATGGATCACGGGTGGGTTTTATTTTAGTCAGTAAGAGTCTGACACTCCCTTCCGCTCCGCCCAGAGCGAGAGAAGTCATTTGATGATTTCCTATCAAGAAAAAAAAAGAAGGGTTTATTTCATGTTAGTCTGGCGGTTTGAGTTCTTTATGCGGCCTACCCAAATTTCCTGACTTTGGTATTGTTCGTCAAATCGTTGAGCTCCATAAAGCTCTAAGTTTGAGCTACACGGTAACTGACAAGTGCTTGCACTGTCTGGACAGGTCCACTCAACTCTGTGCGGTTAATCAAAATCTAGGCTGAGAGACAGCACTTTTTGAACGTCAAATTTGACATGAAGACAGTCCCCCAAAACCTGCTTGGCAGTTTTTAAAAGCTCCTTCAATTCAGACTGATGTCCAGTAGCGGCATTAGCAATTTTCCGCTTAGAATAAGACATCTTTTCATAGACGGATCAATTTTAGCGGCTCTTACCAAAGGACGGAACATCTAATATGTGGCAGCATTTAAAAATACACTTTAGGCATTGAGTTATAAGATTGCTTTCATTCTGTTTGTTTATATTATCAAAAACATCAACCACGGCGAAGACGGCTTATGTCAAAGGCCGAACCAATACAGCGGCGATATCATTTAACAACAACATACTTTAGGCACCGTTGTAATAAGATATATTTTACTTTTGATTAGTTAATTTGACGACGCGTTTACAAATGATGTCGAGTTGGATACGTATCCTTTTTATACCGAATAGATCCGCGAATAAATAAATCTTTAGCCGCGAATATAGGAATTCGGTCGCATTTTTTTATACAGCGAATAGTGAAAACGCGAATAAGGAGCTTTTACTGTATAAGTATAGACTGTGCACCGTCCTCAGACGCGCACCCAGCGGGCGGCGGCAGCCAGGACTGCCTCATGCTGCTGGAGAGCGTGCAGGTCGACGTGGACCCCTCCACCTTGCTGCTGGCGCACGACGAGGAGTACGTCGGGGAGGAGGACGCCAGGCCTCACAAGTAAGTCATTAGTATAGACTGTCCCCTCAGGCGTGGCGGCAGCCAGGACTGCCTCATGCTGCTGGAGAGCGTGCAGGTCGACGTGGACCCCTCCACCTTGCTGCTGGCGCACGACGAGGAGTACGTCGGGGAGGAGGACGCCAGGCCTCACAAGTAAGTCATTAGTATAGACTGTCCCCTCAGACGTGGCGGCAGCCAGGACTGCCTCATGCTGCTGGAGAGCGTGCAGGTCGACGTGGACCCCTCCACCTTGCTGCTGGCGCACGACGAGGAGTACGTCGGGGAGGAGGACGCCAGGCCTCACAAGTAAGTCATTAGTATAGACTGTCCCCTCAGACGTGGCGGCAGCCAGGACTGCCTCATGCTGCTGGAGAGCGTGCAGGTCGACGTGGACCCCTCCACCTTGCTGCTGGCGCACGACGAGGAGTACGTCGGGGAGGAGGACGCCAGGCCTCACAAGTAAGTCATTAGTATAGACTGTCCCCTCAGACGTGGCGGCAGCCAGGACTGCCTCATGCTGCTGGAGAGCGTGCAGGTCGACGTGGACCCCTCCACCTTGCTGCTGGCGCACGACGAGGAGTACGTCGGGGAGGAGGACGCCAGGCCTCACAAGTAAGTCATTAGTATAGACTGTCCCCTCAGACGTGGCGGCAGCCAGGACTGCCTCATGCTGCTGGAGAGCGTGCAGGTCGACGTGGACCCCTCCACCTTGCTGCTGGCGCACGACGAGGAGTACGTCGGGGAGGAGGACGCCAGGCCTCACAAGTAAGTCATTAGTATAGACTGTCCCCTCAGACGTGGCGGCAGCCAGGACTGCCTCATGCTGCTGGAGAGCGTGCAGGTCGACGTGGACCCCTCCACCTTGCTGCTGGCGCACGACGAGGAGTACGGCGGGGAGGAGGACGCCAGGCCTCACAAGTAAGTCTTGTATACAGGGTTATTTGTAAAACACCAACTACCTCTTAAGGGGTCATTGTACTCATCATTATGAACAACTTTTACTATGGGACCAAACCTGGAATCGCGAGAAAAAAAACAAGCTGTTCCTTAGGCTGCTATCCCACTGGCGTTTGACGAGCGTTGACGTCAACGTCGCGTCTACGCAGCGTCGACGTCGCGTCGTCGCGTGGCAAGCATTAACGTCCGCTGAACGCGAAGTTAACGTCGCGCATCTGATACTATTTGAGGCGTACAATCAGAAACATAATGGATTCCGACGAGGAAGCACTACATACAAGTCTGGAATAAATAGAGTACCTGCATACATATCTCCTCCCATGCCTTTTTTTAGCCACACGATCACTGTATTCTCGTTTTGACATATCCCATAATACAGGACGATTTTGAATTTCATTTATACATAGTTCAATATCCAAATCGTTTTCTGATAGTGACTGCATTCCGAATCGTACCAGTGCGTACGCTCGCAGCTACCACTACTATTAACTAACTATACTAAACATCAGCAACTGTGCAAATGGCCGCCGGCCATAGCCCCCGCCCGTACCCACACGGACAACACAGGACGGCATGATTGTACCTTGTTGCCAACAAACGCGACGTTGACGTCGCGTTCAGCGGACGTTAATGCTTGTCACCCGACGACGCGACGTCAGCGTCGCGTCTGCGCAACGTTGACGCTGCGCAGACGTTCGAGATACGCCGACGCTCGTAAAACGCCAGTGTGACCACACCATAGCAGTATTATTGTTATTAACAAAAAAAAACATCTCTTCACAGAAAAGAGGACGCAATAAGCCTTCTAACTTCGAGCGACGACGATGACGTCATCCTTCAGGAGCCCCACATAGACACAGTCGAAGTCTCCGACGAAACGGACGAGGACGACGTGCCCCTAGTCAAGTTAGCGAAGAAAACGGACACGCCCAAAAAAAAACATCAAAAAAAAAAGTCAAAACTAAAAAAAGATAGCCCCAGACCTGATGTAGAGAAAATCATGTGGGGCATGTACGATTTTTACTGCATACAGTGCCATTTTTCAACTAAAGACTCCATTGAATATAAAAAGCATGTTTCTGAGCATTCCAAAGTATTGCAAGTTTGTCCAATCTGCAGTTACACTTCCGCCAGTAAATCAATGTTTTCAAGACACACCCGCATACATAAAGTTGAAAAGAAATTCAAATGTCATCTCTGCGACTACAGAGCGCGCCACAAAATGAGTTTGATTTATCATTTGAAAAAACATGACATACAAAGTGTTAATAATAAAGACTTTCAGTGCAAAAGGTGTAAATTCCAATCGGTAAATAAGGTTGAAGTATTAGAACATTTGTCGAGTTGTAGGTCCAGTGATAAAATTCACTTTTGCTCCAAATGTGATTATTCAACTAAGAAGAAGAGTGATTTAAAGAGGCATTGTTTGAGGAGGCATGCCGCTGAGTTTGATGGTCCTAATACGGGATATGTGTAAGGTAAGGTTACTATAGCTTTTACGATGTACATATTGGTGTAAATTAGTATAGTATACAAGGTGAGGGAACGTGCACGGCGTAGACTATGCCATCTAGTGTTGCAAATCTGAAACTTTTACGTTGTAAATATTCGACCTGTGCTGCCACCTATACTTCCTGCATCCTCCGTTTAGGGGAACGTGCACGAAGTAGACTGTGCCATCTAGCGTTGCTAATTTGAAACTTATAAGTAAAATATACTTGAAATTGATGCGTCTGTGCTGCCACCTATAGTTTCTGCACGTTCCCTATACCTCTTAATGTGGCATTGTCTTCATCTTGGGCGAACGAATCTGCGAATGAGTTAGGTTACCGCCTTTTCTAGAGCATTTGTATTTGTATCGATTATCTCAATGTTATTATTTAATGCATCTGCCTTTACTATCGAGTTATGAATCAAGACTTTGTATGACATGTGTTGTTGAATATACAGGGTGTAAAGTACATTTACTACATGGCATAGTAGAATTTATTACATGGCAATGCTACGTTTAAATTTTTAACCGACTTCCAAAAAAGGAGGAGGTTCTCGTGTTACCTCATAACTTTGTACTGGGTGTACCGATTTTGATGATGCTTTTTACATTCGAAAATTTAATTTGAAATTGAAAACAATACATCTAGTTTTAATTTCCGCGAATATCAGTGGGTTGCAGGTGTGCACCTCCCTCCCGCCCGCTATATTATGCACATGCAAGATTACAAGGCAAATGCAAGGCTTTTATGCACATGCAGGAAGGCAAAGCAAAACCCAACACCATTACCGACACGTGTTTCGCCTCTCCACGAGGCATCCTCAGGGGACGTGTTGACTCGCTGACCGTTGAGTTGCGACTGAGATTGATTGATTGTTTTCGATTTCAAATTAAAAATGGATTTCCGCAAAGTAACGCCTGACTCAATCAATTTTATTTGAAAATTTGATTGAGATCTGACTACTAGTATTTGAGTTATCCTTAATAATGCGTGGCTTAGTCTACATTGATGATGTTCTCATTCCCTCTTGTCGATGTAAAATGAAAAAATAAAATAGTTAACGATGGTTTGGAAGAGCATCTTAGTATTCCAACGTGGTCTCTTTCTAGTTTTGTGAAGATCTGATGAAGAACAGTGATAGGAAACGGAACTCTTCAGTAAATGATAGCAAATCTTTCGGGATTGCTGAAATCGCATGTTCGTTTATTGTTTACACCAATGTGATTGGTACGTTTAGTTTGGTGCCGCTAAAAAGTGAAAAATAAAGAAACTTTTTGGTTTTTTCTGTGTAGAAGTCGGTTGTAAAATTTTATTTTATTGTAAAAAGTTTTTTTTTGTTTCTTAAGTTTTTAGTCAACGGAAAAATACAATTTAGGAAAGTCCAGTAAAATATACATATTTCATTCTTAGTGTCGGAGGGGCAATGTCGGTTTTCTGAAATGACGTATACCAGGTGGCAATACTGAAATATTAGGTCCAGTCAATTTTGCGAAATTTGTTCGAAAGAGTCACCTTGCCCTGTACCGCGGCGGGCACTAGGAGGATCACGGGGGGGTTTTAGTCAGTAAGAGTCTGACACTGCCTTCCAATGTGCACAGAGCGAGGGAAGTTAATTGATGACTTCTCAACCAGAAAAAAGAGGTTAAAGTTACTGTCAATGCTTTTTTTTACTTAGCGTCGTCGTAAGTCTAATTTCATACCTGCGGGCGTACCATGAGGTGTTAAAACGTGAGTCTTCCGAGCGAGAAAGGGATAGAGTTATACACCCTATATAGCTCCATCCCTTTTTCTCGCTCGGAAGACTCACGTTTTAAGACGTCATGGTACGCCCGATGGTGGAACTTTTATCCTATCAGCGCTAACTGGTTGCGTGGATTTTAACAAAACCCTCTCTCCCGTTTTAAGAAGGGAAAATCGCATTCGTATCTAACAAGGGGAGGGCACGGGGTGTGGGAAATTCACTTCGGGACGAGATTGTGTGTGGTAGTAGTTTCCCATAAGGGTATGCAAACCCTAAAGGATTATTTCAGAATGGCCAGTAATTTCGAAGAAAAACCTTTAAAACTCTACGTGTAACTGTAATTCATATACTTGTTTATTTTCATATTTGGTACGAATGGCGAAATAGCCTAGTCAGTAGTGCCTCCGACTCTTACGCGGACGCTCAGGGTTCGATTCCCGCATTGGACTATCTTTTTTGATTTTTAATTACTTATTTATTTCTTTTTAAATTAACTATTTCAATAATTAAAGGATTCAATAGAGAAAAACATTGTTAAGTATTAAATTAATTTTAATTTACATTAACTATTACACTTTCTAAATTATAAAGCAGCTAATAATTATGTTATTCATATGAATAACATAATTATTAGCTGCTTTGAAAACAATGTTTTTCTCGATCGAATTCATTTAATTATTAAAATAGTTAGTTTAATAAGAAATAAACAAGTTAATAGAAAAAACTAGTCCTATGCGGGATTCGAAACCCAGAACGTCCGCGTCGGAGTCGGAATCACTACTGACTAGGCTATTTCGCCGTTCGTATTAGAGATGAAAATAAACAAGTATATGAGTTACGCGTAGAATTTCAAAGGCTTATTTCTTCGAAACTACTGGCCATTCTGAAATAATCCTTTAGGGTTTGCATACCCATATAGGAAACTACTACCACACGCAGTCTCGTCCCGAAGTGAATTTCCCACACCGTGCCCTCCCCTTGTCAGTTTAGAAATCTGTGATAATGTCTAATGTTCTTAAATTTTGAGTTTTATTGTCGCTGAGATGAAATCGCGATCTGAATCTGTTTGTTTGTTTTTTTTTAATAACGAATTTAATTAATGAATCTTTTGGCTGAATGTCACATGTCTTTTCCACCGTGTATAGATGATTTGTGTTCGATTTAACAATAAATACTTAATGATTCCTTTTAAATCGAAATATTATTAAATATTAAAAATAAATACTATATAAGACGCAGCTGCTTTTCTAGCTGGTACCTTATTTGTCACTTTTTATACAATTGTAGATATTAGTCTGTTTGTGGAAAGAAAATGAAAAACTTCACAAATTTTTATAAGACATTTTCATAAGCTCATAAACTGCTATGATTGGTTAAATAAAGAAAAAGGATCACTGTATATACATATAAAATTACTGTGGCGCTTACTCAGTTTCGATACAAATGGACGTTTACTTAAACGCGATCGAGAACGTTAAACAACTCGCACTAAAGCCATTGTACACTCAATTGAACCACGTGAATTCTGTTCAGTCGATGACGCGTTGGTAATTTCGTTCCACAAAATTGATATTAATCTTATTGTTGGGTAGGTAAGCATTTAGAAAGCATGCGGGCGTACCATGACGTCTTAAAACGTGAGTCTTCCGAGCGAGAAAAGGGGATGGAGCTATATAGGGTGTATAACTCTATCCCTCTTTCTCGCTCGGAAGACTCACGTTTTAACACCTCATGGTACGCCCGCTGATTTATTGTAAAAATAAATTTTATTTCGTATACAGGTCACTTAATTCCTTGGCGATGTTTGGGGGTTCAACGTTTTTGAAGATTTGTCTGTGAGGTTACGGGATTTTTGATTCTTCCGGATATCTTCAATACTGATTCTATCATGCGAGTTTGAAACTCCGAGCATAGTCCTTTTAGAGCGACTTTAACCATTCTAGTAAAAATACCATGTATACGAAGTATTATTTATTTTCTATATACCTACCTACTTACTGCTCACAATCTTTTTGTAAAGGGTCTTTAAGACCAAACCATTGAAAGGATTGTCTAATTTTAATTGAACGTGTAAATATATAAATTATGATGAAAAGAAAGAATTTTACGAAGAAGCCAATATTTTTTTGGACTACTGGTTATAATGAAGTTCTTTTTTAGTAGATTTCTATTGATAATTTAATTTTGTGATTACTTTGTAAGTAGACTGTGAATATTCCAAATCATGATGATGATATTGTCGCTGATTTTTCTCTGAGGAAATATTTGTGGATTTATTGAAGTGCACTGCTCTCAAAACGGTGAAGGAAAACATCGTGAGGAAACCGGCATGTCTTAGAACCAAAAATTCGAAGACATGTGACATTCAGCAACCCGCACTGGGCCCGCGTGCTGGATTACGGCCCATTCCCTGTCCTAGAGAGGAGGCCTGTGTCCCAGCAGTGGGAACGTTAAGAGGCTGATTATGCTTATGCTATAAGTGCTAGCTTTTTCTAGTCTTGTTCCTGTTGCCCATCGTACAGGAACTGGACATTTTACGGAAAAAAATAGCCTAATTATGCTTCTTAACGGTACTGTAGTTGTACTTCCAAGTCTGGTAGGCAGCCGCTCCACGTAAAATACTGGTATTCAGCTGAATTTGCTTTGACTGGAAGCTGACCCCAATATAGTTGGGAAAAGGCTAGGCAGACTATGATTTTACAAGCTGGTTCTCTTCCGGGGCCTTTACAGGATGCGAGCAATTTATCCGGGAATTAAATCCTAGAGTTTTCAGGTAAAATGTAGCTTTCTTTCAGTGAAAGATTTTTTTTAATCGGTACAATAATTCCAGAGGTTACCTCGTACAAACAAACAAAAAATGAAATAAATAAAACAATCATTAAAATATTACCTTTACTTGTTTTAAGGTCCACAAATATTTCCTCAGAACAATATTTTGTACCTAATTAATTTTGAAAGTATTTTGTATGCGCAGGACGCCTGTAAATATTATAACTATGTGATTATTGTGTAATTATCAATGGGTATTAAAACTTCTAGTAATACTGAAACTTTAGTTTTATGGTAGTTAGAACCTTACCTTAATGTTGAACACCATCACAATACGAGAAATCACTTTAACTACCGGTTCGTTTCCCGGTAACCGGGTGATTTCCCAGTAATCGAATGATTTCCCAGTAACCGGGTGATTTCCTAGCAACCGGTTAAATTCCCAGTAACTGGGTGGTTACATAGTAACTGGGTAATGAAGGCCACAAAAGTAGGCGATTCACGCCTTACCCCTAGGTAAATCTGTCATATTTTTACTGATTGCATTCCAATAAGTTATTAATTTATTTTGCATGTGACGTCTTAGAGTATTGGTAGAGTATAAAACGCATTAAAAAAGGTACCCAGACGTGTGCGCTGTGAAATGCGACAACGCCTTTTCGTAAAACTGTCGACGATAACGTAATTACTGTATAAAAAAAATGGTTTGTACATTGTTGCGTCGTGTTTGTCTGTAGAAGCCTTAAAAAGTCTAATCAAGGTTATATATAAATATTTTTCCGCTTCTTCAACTATAACGACAGTTATTTAAATTCGAGTGACCCAGAACATTGCCATTTCGAACCAAGTTACTTGGCTTGTATAAACTCGAGTCTTCACCACGTTGAGGTCGGCAGAGTCTATTGTGACATTTACATACTGCTTTTGCTTCGTCCATGTACATAACGTCTTTTGGTAAACGAAAACACCAAGAATCCGCCACAGGTAAGCCCGGTTAAGCAGTCGACATCATTAGGTTGAACTGCGAGACGCCATAAATATAAAAAAATTAAAGCGTCTTAGAGCTGGTTCACATTAGGTCGGACCGACAGTTTTACCGGGCCACACACGTGTCGGATCCATATTGGCGTATGTATTTCAATAGCGCCGTTCACATATGGGCGACCCGACCAAACTGTCGGAGCCGACACTTTTACCGGACGTTCAGCCACGATTTCTGTCGGGTCGGCGTAATATTGGCGCACTGGCAAGTGTAGCGCCGTTCACATTTGTCGGTGCGAAGCGGTGGAGCCAGCCGCCCACTACCCTTCCACCCGCTCATTCCCCACTTTCGGCACTCGCGCGAGCAGTTTCGTCGACGTGTATGCAGAGAAAACACGTTTAAATATGGATGGCGAAATAAATACGAAACTTTTCGTCGTCCATCGTATACAAAAGTCAACTTTTGTGACGATCCGGGCAGTAAAACGACCGTACCGTCAGTGGTGTTCACATTAGGTCGGGTCGGCAGCGTCTAGTGTGAACAGCAACAACCGACAGTTGGTCGACAGTAAACTGTCGGTCCGACCTAATGTGAACCAACTCTTAGTGTAAGCTCAACATAACATTTCTGTGCGTGATCTGCCAAATACATTTTATAATTAAAAGCTTACAGCCAGGACTTATAAAAAAACGTCGTCTACGCGCAAAGGATACCTTCTGTTGGGATGGATCTCGGCCGGATACAGATTAGGGCGTCGCAGGAGGGGGGACAAGTCCAGATATAACAATTCTTAGCTTCACTTCTTTTCTTCACTTGTGGGCTGTGGCTGACCGTGTTTGAAAAGAAGTTGCTTAAAGTATGTATCTAATATTGTTTCCATACGCCGAATCCAGGCATGCAATATAGGGCAGAGCAACGCCGTGTCCTCGTCGAGGTGGTGGGCGGCAGCGATCTCCCGCTTCCGGCCCTGGTTCATTCAATCCATGGTCTGGAGGGAGGAGGCATGCGAAGCGGTCGCCTCCTTCTGTGAAGCAGTAAAGCTAGCAAAGGAGGAGGCAGACTACGCTTCACACCCCAGCCGCCGCCACAGAAGAAGATGCTCCGGGCGTCGGAAGTCGCAGGGTGATTCCCTGCCACCGTAGGCGCGGGCCTGCGGATGGGGAGGGACGGGTGGCTAGGAAACGATGACATTATACATAGTTTAATTTTCATGACAACAAAAATAAAATTTCGTTGTTATTATTTTTTAACCATGGCCTTCCTTTTTTTTTTAATGTTCCATAGCCTATGCTACCCGGGATGACTCAACGCTTCTAACGATACCAAATACCTACATTGATACCGATTTAGCCGTTTAGAAGTTATGGTGGAATAAAGAAACTTACAAATATACATAAGTACATGAACCCTGAAAATATAGCACTCCTTTTATTGAGCAGTCGTGTAAAAATAACCCTATGTTAAAAATGTAACCATTCTGGACTCAGTAGTTGAGCTGGGCAGTCTGGTCAAACGATTTTATAGTAGATACTAGGATTTTCCAAGTACATACATATAAGTATAGGGAACGTGCAGAAACTATAGGTGGCAGCATAGTCGCGTCAATGTCAAGTATATTTTACTTACAAGTTTCAAATTTGCAACGCTAGATGGCCAGTCTACTTCGTGCACGTTCCCTAAACGGTGCAGGAAGTATAGGTGGCAGCACAGGTCAAATATTTACAACGTAAAAGTTTCAGATTTGTGACACTAGATGGCACAGTCTACTTCGTGCACGTTCCCCTAAACGGAGGGTGCAGGAAGTATAGGCGGCAACACAGGTCAGATATTTACTAGGTAAAAGTTTCAGATTTGCAACACTAGATGGCATAGTTTACGCCGTGCACGTTCCCTATAGACGTGTGTAAACGTGGGCGAAGTAAAATAAGTCGTTTATAGCTTTATCTGGTACCGTTCTGTAGTTTCAGCTTACCTCGCGTGAGGAAAGAGCGCAATTTAAATAATATATTACCATAATGTATTAATTAAACTAATGTTTTTCCTTCTTTGTATAGTGCTATGTGTTGTATAACTTGTAAATACATATTTAATATTGCAAATAAATGATTGGAATTTTTGTGTGTATGTAAGAAAATAATTGTGCCCAAAAAGACTGGTCGTTTTTATATTTGCACAGCGATGTGGATGAGTTTTTCGATGCCATGTTTTAGGTTATGTTTAGTTAGTTAATTACATTTCAATGTATTATATTAGGTACCTCTGTAATAGTTCGATTACAATTTGTTGTAAATAAACAAGATATGAACTAAAAATAAGGTTTGTGAATAAATTGATAAGCTGTCTGTTGTCTTTATTTATTTCCACACCTCGTCTACTAACGTGTGGAAGAACAGCATAAGTGACGGGTAGTGCCTGTCAGAGTACAGGAATTTCTTCGAAGAGTCGCCGCAGCCTTGGAACGCAGCAAGCCTATGGAGGAACACGGGTGGGTATTTAGTCAGTAAGAGTCTGACATTCCCTTCCGCTCCACCCAGAGCGGGAGAAGTCATTTTGTGGATTTCTATCCAGAAAAAAAAAGTTAGGTTACTTATCTAACTTATAATATGGAAAAGAGAAAATTAGAGAGGACAGAAGGAGAGTTAGTAAAACAATTAATAAAAATAAGTACTTAATTTATTACAAAAAAATTCAATACAAAAAGATCGTTTTCCTATTCTAAACTTATATAATAATCTCCTTAATAAAACGTTTAGAGCAATTTAATGTTACGGCTAAACGTGATAAATTCGTGCAGTGCGCTTGTACTTAAAATGTATAAGAACTAACCAAGAATTTATGTTGCCTAGTTATTTAAAAATGGCTAGACTTTTTTTTTTGACAGTTTAGATAATTTTGGCGCGAAAGTTCCGTCTAATGACGGCACATTCAAAATGGCTGACAGTAAACGGGATCCTTTTACAATATTAAGGACAAATTCATTATTTTAGGCCCTGAGATAAAATTTAGTTTGATAAATTCATGTTTTCAACACTGTCGCTATATTATAATTGGGTTTATAAGTCTCTCATTTGGCCATCACCTCTCCTGAAGGTAAACGACGATATGGTGGACGACGGAGCACGCTTGTCTAGAAGTGTCCTATTCACTCGTGATTTGTCAAATTAGGTGTCTTGGGTCAGTGTATTTGTGTATTAAAGAAGATTTTGTGTACCTATATTCTAACAAATGGAGGGCTTGTTCGTTGCGACGCGGCAAACGACCGTTTTTAGATCCGTGAAAGCTTCATCCTGGACTGCTTGGTCGAATTTCTGGAAACGAAATAGAAATACTTAAGTTTGAGTATGGTTAATGGTTGATTAGCTGAATTGCATTTAAAACTGTCTGTCACGGCTTGCAATCTAACTGGTACAGTTCAATACTATATATAGCGGCATGGGTGCCGCCACAAGAAAAAATAACGAAACAAAGTACGGCAATAATAAAAACAGTTACGCCATCTATCCGGCCAGCAGCGAACTACTAACGAAATCCTGCATCGCGCTATCAGAGTTTTCCGTGTGATTTGAACATGTACAGCAGCCCGATTATCTACTATAGGGCAGTTGTCCACCAGACACAACAATCGTCAGGGTGGAGGATCCTCCCTTGTCAATGGAGGTTTGAGGGACTTTACACTCTGTGCATCATCTACCTATATCAGTATTTTATATGGAGTGATAACCTATCTGTCAAATACAGCTGGGTGACATTATATTACATTTTTTGTGTTATGGCTCCATCGTTTAACTATCGATGATTTTGCCAATGTCAAGGTTCGGAGAGGTAATGATGATCGGTTCTCGTAAAATTAAGTCAGTTTTTGTTGTGAAGCGAGGTTCAAAAGAACAAAATATTTCTGGATTATACAATAGAACAGCACATATAGAGTGTTCAGAAACGAAGTAAAGTAAGTAAATAAACTATAGTAACAGAAAATATTAGTTATAACTGGATTTTATTAATATTAATAAATTTTAACTGCGGGGGTATGGGCTAACAATAAACCTTAGTCCTTAACAACACTGGTGTCAAATACTCTCGCTTCTGATTACGTCAAACTGTCAAAGGACTGTCAAAGATCTACAAATGACAACCGGGACCAACGGGTTAGCGTGCTTCTCCATCTCGAGAGAGGTGAAGTCTCAGTATGCACGAACCAACCTTGAAAATTGAAACAATACATCGACTCGTGCGGCTGTTATTGTTTAGATACCAGCAGCCCTACCATGACGTCTTAAATCCATCATGATTCCTGTGTCAGAGAGAGAGACGGAGTTACACAAGACGGAACGCACTATCCCTTTCCCTCACACTGAATCATGATAGCATTGGCACTTCGTAGTACGGCCACTGCTGCTCTTAATTGAACTTACCTCGTTAATAATAATGGTGGGCACGAAGGCCAGCGGTCGCTGGACGCTGGCGCTCTTGTCGCCGTAGGTGGCAAGCAGGTTGTCGCCCTGGTGGGATGATGCGCAGTCCTTCAGCTTGGCAGACTCTGTGCCCTTGTTCACTTGGGCGAGGCACTGGAACAGGGAATGATAGCGTTTTGAATTAATAAGTAGTGGCTTGTTTTTAGCGCGGTAATGACAAGTCTAATATAACTGTGTAGAATGGAATAGGAAGACGTGGAGCTGTCTACTTATAAATTGGGGGCTTTTACCGTCGTGACCTATCACGCAGGAGTTGCATTATAGAATAGAATAAAATACTCTTTATTATGTACACCATATAAGTTACAGAAAATATAGATGAAGAAAACATTAGATAGGTTGACACAATGGGCGGCCTTATCGCTAAAAGCGATCTTTTCAAGACAACCTTTGGATGGATTTTAAAGAGAAAAGGAAATACAGTACTGTAGTATTATTCCAGGATAAAAAGAACACAGCAATAATAAAACTTTACATCAGCTAAAAAATGTTTGTAATAGAATCAATTCTCTTAGACATTATAGTGTTGGAATCCCAAAACTGAAATATAGTAACAATGCGCACATCACTAGCGCGTCCTTTTTTTTGGATGGGAAATCATGAATTGACTTCTCCCGCTCTGGGCGGAGCGGAAGGGAGTGTCAGACTCTACTGACTAAAACCCACCCGTGATCCTTCTTGTGCCCTTTGCGTTCCAGGGCCGCGGTGACTCTTTCGAACAAATTGCGCAAACCTAGCAGATCACTAGCGCGTCCTACACGCACTGCTGTGCTCGAGTAGACAGTTCTAGCTATTCTTGCTTGAACGTTGCATACCGGTCACAAGTGACAAAAGGATCAATAAAACCTTTTCATATTGTAGTCCTAAGAGTTTTTAATATATGTATATCTGTATGTGAATGCAACCATTAAAATATTCGTTTTGAATTCGTGCTTTCACCTACTCTCCCACAATTAGGTACCTTCTACAATCAAACATTTAGAATTAGCTGCAGTCTTGAAACTTGCTGTCTTCCAGTTGAGAGTGAAAGCTTTACAGAAATTACAGACACCGTGTCTAACTTGTCTTCTAGTCGAACCGGGTGCTGACAGCTGAATACCAGTTTCTATTTTACATAGAACGACGAGCTATCTGACCTATAACCTAGTAATGGAGAAACCAGATACGTCGTGATAAAACTGGTTTCACATTTTGCGACTGTTCAAAATCTACAACTGAAAGTCGGTACCAATAGCTTAACGTGCTTTCAAATATACGGAGGAGATTCTGGCGCGCGCCTGCTGAAAAAGTGATAGCAACACACGCCGCACGTATTGGTTGCCTGTTATATTATTGTAGGCGCACCACTGCGAAGTGAAATAATATGTAAAGAATGTATGGAACTTACCGTGTCGAGAGACTTGTCAGGGTTGGCTTGGCTCATGAGGCAGATGACCAGCTCCATTTTCTCCGTGTCCTGCAGACTGCGGTCCTTCAGGATGCAAGCCTGGATCTGGAGACGAGAAATATAGGTATTTTAGGAGACGATTTGAATGAAAATAACTGTCATAGTCCACTTAGGGCCGGTAAAGAAAGACTTTGGGTAAGCTGTACCAGGGTCCAGCTGCAGAGAAGCGAACGTAAAACATCTTGTGACCATTCAAATCTGTATTCGCGAATCATAAATCACTAAATACACAGCATTGAGTTCCAAATCATATAGCAGCGCTAATGACGACATCGACTTATACAACCCTAGTTTTTAATTAGTAAAAATACTTTAAGGGCTTATTAGAAAAGGTCTTGTTATTATTTAAGGAAAGTCGCAAAAAATGATGTTCATAAACAGCAAAGATATTAGCGTTTTTTATATCCTAAATGCCACTCAACTTATAAAAATATTGTACAGGCTATTGATTTATGAATGAATAAATGACGATTAGAAAGGAAAAACACTGTGCGTAGTATTTTCTAGTAGCAATTGTTATGAATGTTGATTCTATTATGAATTTACCAATTATTAAAAAACTCCGTGGACAATTTTATGTTTTTATTTTTTACTTTTGACTACACAAATATGATTAGTAACGGGTACGGACAGAGGCCTGTTTTTTTTTGTACTAATTAAAAACTAGGGGTGTATAATAATGTACAAGGTTTGATAGTGGTGTAGCTATTATACCTTTATACACTAAACACAGTTAGCTGAGCCTAAGGCCATGCGCAGCTATGGTACATGGCCCTACTCTGGCCTAATAAGGTTACATAACGGCTATCCTGCGCGACAGAGCCGGATTTAGCCAGCGCGAGGTCTGTTGCAAAATCTATTAAGGCTACTAGGTCCACCATCAAGAAACTACTACCTTATTGAATCATATTCTTTCCTTGAAAAATATATCTACCCTTTTTTTCTTGTTGGGATATCATTAAATTACTTCTCCCGCTATGGGCGGACCGGAAGGGAGTGTCAGACTCTTACTGACCTATACCCACCCGTGTTCCTCTTAGTGCCCGCCGAGTTCCAGGGCCGAGGTGACTTTTTCGAATAAATTCCGCGACCCTAGCAGGCACTGACCCTATGGGTCCCCGTCTTCTTAAATACATCTCTTCTTCTATATAAAAAAGCAGAGAGGTTATTTTGTAAAACTGCATGATTATTTTTTGTAAATGGAGTTTGTTTTGAAATTCAGAACGGTCAACGAGGTCAGTTTGAAAATGTACCTAAACACTTCGGATGGATAAGGTTTCATTTCGCCAAACCTTATACCCACAGATATTGGAGTAACTTTATCGACGTACGCAAAACACATTTAAAATTAAGAAAAACTAGGCTGTAAGAGCGTAGCGGCCACTTAAATAAGGATGTTTTCTGTGGGATAAAAATATGATTCGAACTATTTGGTCCGTCAGTTAGATTATCGAAAAATATTGGGCACGTAGCTTTTGCTTTATCAAATCTATAAAAATTGACGAAGATAAAAAGCTTGCTCATGAGTGGGGGCTTGTGACGTCACGGCGCGGTAAAAATCGTAGCACGTAGTGACGTCACACGAGTTTTCACCGCACTGTATCTTTCGTTTTTTGTTTACGTCAAAAAAGAAAAAATACGTGTCCAATATTTTTTTGAAATCTATCTGACGGACTAATTAGATTTATTAAGGTAAACTACCCTATTGTACACGTCGTCTCGGGTAGTGTTATTTTACGCCTAAGCGCGGGGCCCACAAATCGCGGGGCCCATGCCATTTGCTACGTAGCTGATCCGGCCCTGTAGAACGTGCGTACACTCATTGGGTTGCAATGTGCCGAGTTGAAACACAATCTCGGACGACGCGATGGAGATAATTGTAAGTACCTATGTAATTACAGTCTACTATTTTAGAAGATACATTAGGTAAGATTGTATGAAATAATAAGGTGTCGTCTATCGCATATTATTATTTCCTTTATTCATTGTATATACCTATATATAAATTACATTATTAATAAAAATAAAAAAAGTAGCCCACCGGTGGTTGATCCAGCTGCGTAACGAGAGCTGTTGTTCGAAACTCTTGGCTATTAAGCCATTGGCTGACACGACTATCGGTACAATGATTGCCGAGTCCACATCCCACATGTCTACAACTTCGCGATCCCAGTCAAAATATTTCTTACGGAACGGCTATGTCTACAATCATTGCACGCCTCTCGATTCGGTCCACCACCACTATATCAAGCTTATTAACAGCAATAGTCCTGTCAGTGATGATAGAACAATCCCAGTACAATGTGATATTGTCATTATCGAGAACTGGGTCGTGCACATATTTTTAACTAGCTGCTACACGCGACTTCGTCCCCGTGGAATCCCCGATTTTAAAACATTCTTTATCGCTGCTCCGCTCCTATTGGCTTAAGCATGATGATACATAGCCTAAAGCCTTCCTCGATAAATGGTCTATTCAACCCAAAAAGAACTTTTCAATTCGAACCAGTAGTTCCTGAGATTAGCGCGTTCAAACGAACAAACAAACAAACTCTTCAGCTTTATAATATTAGAATAGATACGGCACCTCCAATTCCACAAGTATTTTAGAGCAAGTTGTTGGTGGATAATTTTGGCTACGAGCTTGTGCCTATGCAAGTACTCGCCGTTAGCTAGACGAGAACAACCAGAGACTATGTAAAGGTTTGGTAAGGGACAGAACCTTAGGTAGTGAAAGAACTCACGTTAGAAATAGATTAGAGGCACATAGCTCAGTGTGAATAGATAGACCTGGTTGTACCTAGCTGATATTATCTAGTTGCTCCAGTCATAGTTTTAAGAAGGAGGTTATTACAATGATTTTGTCTATGGACTACGCTTTAATATACGACAAGCAGCGCCCCGCGGTTTCACCCGCGTTGTTCCCGTTCCCGCGGCAATACGGGGATAAAATATAGCCTATGACACTCCACAATAACGTAGCTTTCTATTGGTGAAATAATTTTGAAAATCAGTTCAGTACATCCAGAGATTAGCCCTTACAACGTCACAAACTCACAAACGTTATCTCTTTATAATATTAGTATAGGCAACTATTTGTTCGAACCCAGCCAGGTGCATTACTTTGTGTAATTAATTTCATCACCACTGCTCTCAAAACGGTGAAGGAAAACATCGTGAGGAAACCGGCATGTCCTAGAACCAAAAATTCGAAGACATGTGACATTCACCAACCCACACTGGGCCCGCGTGCTGGATTACGGGCCATCCCCTCCCCTAGAGAGGAGGCCTGTGTCCCAGCAGTGGGAACGTTAAAAGGCTGATTATGCTTATGTTATAGACAACTATAAGCTGACGCGCGCAGCTTCGTCTGCGTCACATAAGAGAGAAATAAACAAACCGTTTTTGCAGCATTTTTCATTGTGCTCTGCTCCTATTGGTCGTAGCGTGATGTTAGGTATATTATAATTTCTCATGTATAAAACAAATCTATATTGGTTTTGTACTTTTTTACGTGATGCGTGCAGGATTCGGTCTTCGCAACGATTAGCTCTCTATGAAGTTTATAACTAAACTTGAAATTCAATATCTTTTGATTTTGTGGGATGATTTTGATGAAACAAACGCTAAACCTTTTTAAAAAAAAAAAACGTTGCCCGCGTTGTTGTACGTGGGTGCGTTCACAAACATGTAAACCATAGATATAATAAACAAGATGTAAACTCACATACACAAGACACCCAGACCCGGAACAACTATCTGTAGGCCATACAAACATTTGTTCCGTGCGGGGATCGAACCCGTGACACGTAGCGCAGAAGCCGAACGCTCAACCACTGCGCCAACCGTGTCGTCGAACTCAGGATAACACTTCATATTTTCAAGTACCTAGATTTCTAATCCGATCAGTGGTTTTTGCGTGATGCTTCCACAAACATACAGATAATCATAAACAGAAAAAATGTATTTTTCCTAACGTTTTTCTTTTATTTTGATGCTAAAATATTCCATTTACGGACACGGCATCGGCATGTCCAAGATTTTATTATATAGACAGTGGCGTAACTATAGGGTGGCAGAGCTGGCAAAAGGCCACGGGCCCCCGACCCGGAAGGGCCCCGGCGGAAGACGAGCGTCTCCAAGATCCGGCAGAATTTCTAAGAATGACTCCGGAGATCTAATTTTGACGCGTAAAAAAGTGTTCCAAATGTTCAGCTGACAATTTATCGACAGTTTACAATCTCTTAAGATCTAAATATATATAACTCAAAAGTGACTGACTGACTGACATACTAGTGATCTATCAACGCACAGCCCAAACCACTGAACGGATCGGGCTGAAATTTGGCATGCAGGTAGATATTATGACGTAGACATCCGCTAAGAAAGTATTTTTGAGAATTCGTCCCCTAAGGGGGTGAAAAAGGGGTTAAAATTTTGTACGCGAACGAAGTCGCGGGCATAAGCTAGAATTTTATAATCTTGCGGAGGTTGCCATTTTCCAAATAAAACTGGGAAGTCTTCATCAAAAGAATTTGCCACGGGCCCCCCGATGGTATAGTTACGCCACTGTATATAGACTAGAAACGTACCTTGTTACCGTAACACTCGTCAGGTCCGTGGTGACAGGTGAACTGCCATTTGCCGTTCGATTTGTCGTGCTGGGAACAGAAAAAAAAACAAATGAAGTCAAAAATAATGAAGAGATGCAACCTTAGAAGCCACACATAAAGCCCCGTATCAACCAGGCAACATCTGACGCGCGACTTGTTGCACAAAATGTTGCTCATGATGAATGTCAACGAGGAACTGTTTTTGAAAAGATGCAGAGCATGATTCTGTCAGCGAATTCCAATATATAAGTTACTCGCAGCGTCCCGCGGTTTTACCCACGTAGTTCCCGTTCCCGTGGGAATATGGGGATGAAATATAGCATATGTTACTTAGGGTGAATGTAGCTTTCTAATGGTGAAAGAATTTTCGAAATCGGTCAAGTAGTTTGATTTTATTCGTTATATACAAAAATACAAATCTTTCCTCTTTATAATATTAGTATAGAAGTATAGACTGATCACATGACCTTCGACAGCGTTTGTCAATACCATAAATTTTTGACATTTTGACAATCGCCTTCGCCATCTACCTTCACTCACGCTGACAGAACGTCACTATTTAAGAGAAGATTAGTTCCTCTCCAAACCTTGACATTGGCAAAATCATCGTTAGTTAAACGATGGAGCCACAACACAAAAAAAAAAAACGTTTTTTTATCATGAAGACTCTCCCACTCTGGGCGGAGCAGAAGGGGTGTCAGATCAGACTCTTACTGACTAAAACCCACCCGTGTTCCTTCTAGTGCCCGCCGCGTTCCAGGGCCGAGGTGACTCTTTCGAACAAATTCCTGTACTCTGGCAGCCACTATCCGTCAGTTATGCTGTTCTTCCAAATGTCCTTTGCATTCCTGGGCCGCGGTAACTCTTTCGAGGAATTCCGCAATACTTGTCATACTTGTCTTGTCTAGAGCCTAAGGAGGTTTTGAACTTCAACCACTTTTATTAGCGTCCATCTCAAAAGAAAAAGTTTTGCGGAAACACGTCGAAACAATGACAAAGTTGATCTAGTTTTAATGGCGCTTGTTTTGGTACTGAGTTCTTTTGCTCCAGCTTGCGAGTGGCGAGGCGATGTTCGGCGCGAACAACTATACTCCATGAAGGCGACTCACCGTGCTCTTGCCGTAGGGCACCATCTTGACCTTGACGACTCCTCGGAAGTCTCTCCACACGGGCGCCAGCTGCTGCGTGATGAAACGCTTGCTGTCGGGGCAGAGCGACTCGTAGTAAACTGCTATCTTCACCTGGGAGCAAACGGGTTGGTTAAAAGCGGAGTGGTTAGAGCTGTTCCGGGACAATGACTTCTAATTGGCGGCACGGTTGGCGCAGTGGTTGAGCGATCGGCTGCTGCGCTCCGTGTCGTGGGTTCGATTCCCACACGGGACAAATATTTGTATGGCCTACAGATAATTGTTCCGGATCTGGCTGTTTGTGCATGTGAGATTGTATGTTTTTAAACGCACCCACGGCACAGGAGAAATTCCTAGTGTGGGGCAACGTTTTTTTTAACAAAAAAAAAAAAGAAATATGGACACGACGCCGGGATCCCGGGATTTCAAAAATATTGAGAAAAATTATAAAAAAAACCGGTCAACTCTCTCTCACGCAGGAAGGATTCCGAATCATTATCTGTAACAACGGCAATAAAATCAAGTCTGTTGTATTGGAGCCACCCCTTTTTTTTCTGGATGGGAAATCATCAAATTACTTCTCCCGCTCTGGTCGGAGCGGAAGGGAGTGTCAGACTCTTACTGACTAAAACCCATCTGTGTTCCTCCTAGTGCCCGCCGCGTTCCAGGGCCGCGGTGACTCTTTCGAACAGATTCCGTAACCCTAGCAGGCACTGACCCTATAGGACCGCGTCTTCTTTGCTGACATCTCTTTGAGGCGCGCGTGGAACACGACGCGCCGTCGACCCGGGCCTGGTTGCTATCGGACGGCGAGCCACCCATAACTCGCCATCCCTAGACCCGCGCCTATGGTGGCAGAGAATCGCCCTGAGTTTGTGGGAGCCCCCCTTAAATATTTTTTTGTACCTATTTTAATTTTAAAGTGAATATACAGTATGTTAACTAACAGAGGGCGTTCCCGTTAACCCGCAATAGTATAGCATCCATATATGATTAAAAAAAATACCATTCAAAAACAAAATGTTTTAATTTTTTTAAATGTTAAAATATTCACTAAAAATGTTAAATTGATACGTTAAAGAAACACTCTGTACACGCGTACTTGCCGGTTTGGGCATTGCTATGTTGCTACTACGAGTAGGTACTATTCCGCGCTACAATTTTGATTTTAAACAGGATGTTTCGATTTTATTGTCATTTTTTTATTCGTATTATTTTACGCTTATTTTTCTATTCTGATATTTTTATTTTAATCTATTAATGATATAGATTAACGAATTTAAGGGAACGCCCTCTGTTATTCAACATTATATATTGTGTAAATATTTCAAGCGTCTACTTGTTGTCGTGATCAAAATCGAGCAAAAATCGTTGGCTGTATGAGAGCCGAACACATTAAGTCATGCAGTCAGATTAGTTGTATACCTTATGGTCATCTCCCTTCTTGCCCTTAGCCAGCACCCCGCAGAACAGCGCCATCAGGCACAACAAGGCGACAGTCTTCATTTTGTTCTGGAACAAATAAAACACAGGCGTAAAACTTTTGTCTTAAGTTACAATATCGCTCTGTGACAGTTGTCAGTGGTCGCGGCAAGTCGAGAAATTCTGATAAGCAGTCCTATTTGATAACTAGTTCTATTCAGCGGTACCGTGTTTTTTTGTTAAGGCGACGTTGTACCATTTTTAAGATTTTTGAAGCTATTTATATCTAACTATATTACATATTGAGCAATATAAAAAATATTTTAACAAAATTGAACATATGGTCAAGCGCTGCTAAAGACGGAAACATAATTACTAATAATTGACTCGATAGAAAAAAATCGCAAAGATGACTCTAAATCGATATTTCGAACGTATTTCTTAGTACAAAATTATATTACAAAACCATATAAATAATATATAAAAAAATAGGTTTTAATATTTTCTAGCGCTGTGTAAAGTAGATTTTTATATAAGTGATTATTTATTTTTGTAAGAACAAAAATCAGACAATATTGAGCGGTTCAAACGCTTGCGCCTGCCGAGCGGGCCATTTAGTGCCGGCCGAGAGGTCTTCGAGGTCGGACGCACGCCAATTTTTCCCGCGTTGCATCTTATTTTTTTTATTCTATATAATATAAAATATAAAAGCCTGTAAAAATAACAATAATAATATGCAAATATTAGTGTAAAACAATGATTTTCCTTGACGTAAAAGAACGAAAACGACGACCGTTTGTTTAGACGCGTCATTGTACAAAAAAGTGCAGTAGGTTTGTTATACGTAACTGATTGAATTTGTTAAAATGATTATTTTTTTGCTTAATAACTTCGCAATATTTTGCTAAAATTATAGACAATATAATTTAAACGATTTGAAAAGCCACTATTATGTCAAATATTTATTTTGCAGCGTTTCAATGAGAAAAAATGTACCCAGGGGTATTGTTCAGACTCTAGATAACCAATACTGAGGAAACGAAACCAAGTTGTTGGCTACCGTGAGGGAGATGAGAAGTAGTAGTGTAGTAGTAGTAGTGTAGTTTGGTATCCGGTACTCTCATTTACCGAACCAGATGCAAACAGTACGGGTACTTCTACTTTACGTCGATATTCTGTGCGAGGGTGTGCGAGGTTGGCGAAATGTGGGTGTACTATAGCTAGACGTCTGCCTAAACTTTCGGGGAATACAGGTGTGATGTTATGTGTTATGTTATGTAGGGTAGTATTTCATCGTTCGATCCGGCCCATTAGTACTGGAACTAGCAAGAATCTACTACCATATGAATCTCGGTAATCCTGCTGATTAGACGCCCATTTTACTTCTTCAAAAATATTATATTCAATGGAAAAATTAATGCAATATAATTTCAGGGCCAACTCCATGTAACCGGGAGGCAATATTGCTTGTTTGGCATATGGTCAGGTGAAACAATACCCGTACATGTAATAAAGATAGTGAAAGATAATACATTTTATATGCATAATATTGCAACACCTCCCAAGTAACACAGATAGATACAAATATCTGAAAAGCAGTTGAATAAGTTACTACATATGATTGACTATACAACTAATTAGGGTTCAAAACAAAATGTGGTGGACCCAATTTCTCAGGAAAATTGATACAAGTATCAATTTCTAATAGAATAGGTACCTAGGTTTACCTATTTATAACTTACGCCTATAATAACAAAATAATCAGCAGTTCTATAAAGTTCACATTATGATTATATTTTTCAATGCAAATAATATAACATAAATTATTGTTATATTATTATTAACTGTATCTTTCAACTTCATATACTCTTTCATACATTTACGACGAATTCCCCCAGTTCTTCTCCTTGATTTCCATGATTTACTTTCCATTTTTTATCAAATTGTTCACAAAAAATGCACGCAACGTACAACAATACGCAACGACACAACAATGTTTTAAACGTCCCTAATTCAATTACTACCCATAAAATCTTTGTATAATTTGTTTCAAAATACTACTTTTACAAGTAATTGCGGAATAAGAATAAATCATTCAGCTTCCATCTGTGTTATATGGCTATAAATTAAGACTTTATTTCCATTATACCGAAATAAGCTCTATAAAGAACCCAGAAAACACTTTTATACAGTAGCTGAATAATTAATAAAATGTGGAACCTTATGTGACTTCAAGACCAAATAAAAGCAGTTATTCAAAATCAAGTTTTTTAACAAAAATTAATTACACCACTAACTTATAGCTTAAAGTGGTTTCATAAGCAATAAGCTGAGTAAAGTTTGTATATTAGTGTTAGTTAACTACGGTTATTCAGCTACTTGTACTATTATACAGCTGTCCCAGGCATTCTTGTTCAAATTAAAGTCATCTCTAATGCTGTAGGCTTCATAACATCTGTGTTGTATGCGGTATAGAAGTTATTACTAAGCTTTTTAGAAAAAAAAACAACACAACATTTACTAAACTTAAAGATTTTTAAAGGCCGAAAGAGAATATTATTCAGAATTTGGCTCTTTCAATAGCCACTTATTCACACTTTATTGTGGTTATAGCTGTAAACATTTGGGAATTGCTATTAATTCAGCCATACCAGATCACAATTTCTCAAATAAAACCTTAATAATTAGAAAAGCGTGACTTCTTATTTAGAGTTATGCTGTAAAATAGCTGCGTGGAAAGCTTTTATCCAGGTTTTAATGAATCGCCATTAAAACGTATTTTAAGTAAACTATTGAATCATTCATTATGTATATCAAATACCTCATTTTAGTGATTCATTACAGTTAAAAATACAATTTATAATTTCTTTAATGACTTTTGAGAGCATCATCATTAGCTGTTTTATGCTAACTATTTTTGTTCATATCTAAAAGTCGTTGTTTATATCTTATTTACTATCACTAAACTTGATTAACTAAGCGGCGCGTGAAGAATATTGAGACAATTCATATGCTATTCACGATAAAACTACTTGCGCAGTAATATTTAACGAGTATCATTGTTACAATAAACAATTATAACATTTACGACCAGGCACCTCGTTCTTGATTTGTTCAATGCAACTAAACTATGAAGTGTCAGAAAAAAGACATACTGCAATATTAAACACCACTTTTTTCTACTTCACAACTTAAAGCTTCATTTTGTTTGAAAAGTATTACGCAAATTAACTAAACTTTTAATCATTTCTGAATATCAATATCGACATGAATTTGTTTTTTTTTTTATCAAATGTGGCGAGTACTTCTGCGTCACAAACATTTATTTTTAATAATTATTGAATACGTTTTTTATGTACAATTTTGAGTTCTTCATTTTTTCTGTTTGTAACATAAAAATAAAGTTAAAAGATTTTGTTGCTGACACTAAAATATTGACAAGTTGTGAGTGAAGTTGTCCCGGAATGTACCCATGTTCTCATTTGAAACACATAGATATAGTGAAAGGAACGTCGTTCCAACCTGGTGTCCCGAGACAACTCCCGTCTTTTTTATTTTTGTAAAAAATCTTATCTGTGAGAATTTTTGACATCAGGTGTAGTTGATGGAATGTGTATTTTAACAAACTTACAAACTTACCTTAGATTTGCCAAACTAATCATTTTTAACTTTCATGAAAATTCATCAAGCGTGGGTGCTAAGTATGTACCTACATAAAAATGTATTTAATGAAAAAAAAATAACATCAAACTTGATCTACTGAATTTGTCTGTTTCGTGGCGCGCATTCATTCACAACTTGTCACGTGGTTCGGTCCCGCTTTGCGCATCGTAGTTAGATCAACTGGCGGGGGCTGAGGTAATGTTTTCTATGCCTATCGTTCGGGACAACCTCGCCAAGGATTGAAAGAAAGAAAGAAAGACTAATATTTATTCAGCACATACATGAAACACGCACGGTACATGGTAAAAACAAAAGAAAAAGATAGTTATGACAAGAACTAAGTGTGTCCCACGGCTGCACTAAATTTTTTTTTTTTTTTTAATTTTTGGATTGGAATGGCTTAGCAGAAGTGTGGGTCAGACTCTTACTTAGCCCATCCGTGTTCCTGCAAAAGCCCTTTGCGTTCCAGGGCCATGGGTGACTTATTCGAAAAAAAAAAAACCGCAATACTGGCCTTAGGGCCTTGTCTACTACACTGACATCTGTTTTAAGCACGACGCCCCCGCCGATAGCCTCGACGAGGACACAGCGATGTTCCGCACAAGAAGGGCCAACTTCCAGGTAAAAACGTTTTGACCTGAGGGCCTGCCATTTCTTTGGTCAACGAATCAGCATTGCCATTCAACGTGGCAATGCGGCCAGTGTTCTGGGCACTTTTCCCGTTGACAGCGATGTGGACAAATTTTTCCATGCCTTATGAGTTTTTTCTCCTTTTTACTCCGCTTGTACATATAGGTATATATTTTCTATGTTATATATTTTTTTTTAGTTGTATTTTGTAAATACTAAGATTATGTCCTATTGGATGTGTAAATAAATATTTGATAACACATTCGTTGTGCGTACAGCTAAGGAGTGGAATTCCCAGTCTGGGGTTCCAGATAACCGGTATGATTTTTAAGTCATAAGTGAATAAGTTATTTCTAGACAAGCGTGCTCCATCGTCGACCACATCATCGCTTACCGAGAGATCGTGGTCAAACGCGTGCCTATCAATAGGGTAGTTAACTAAAATAATCTAATTAGTCCATCGGATAGATTTCCAAAAAATATTGGACACGTATTTTTTCTTTTTTCATGTAACCAAAAAATGAAAACTATACAATGCGTTGAAAACTCGTGTGATGTCACTACTCACTACAATTTTTACCGAGCCGTGACGTCACAAGCCCCCACTCCTGTGCTTTGTATTTTCGTCAGTTTTTATAAATTTGATAAAGGAAAAAAAACTTGTCCAATATTTTTCTATAATCTAACTGACGGACTAAACATAATCCTATATTTTTTACTCAGGAAACGTCCCTATTGGAAAACAATCACATTTTTGAGGTTCCTTAAAAAGGTGAAGCGAACCGCTCCAAGCACAATTTTATTGATTTTACTCAACAGTTTTCTCAAACACATGGCTGTATACAGCGCGACGCACAAAAACGTGAATGTTTCGCAAACAATACAGATTAAAGTACACACGTAAGCGGGCGTGTTACGTGAAACATTTCTTGTAAACGTAACAATGCAGCGCGTTGTGGGAAACTAACAAACATGGCGCTGACATCTGGTCGATAACGGTTTGGTTCTTATATTCCGTCTACTAAGCAACACAAAATATTTTTCATCCCCCCATCTCGGAAAGACTATTTTTTTTCTTCGATATCTGAGCGTAAAAGCCGTTTTTATCCTCTAGTGGATAAAGTAAATTGAATTTAGAACATCGTGTGCACGAAGTTTGTGATTCGAAACATTATTAAACCTTTTTACTTCTACCTCTATGGTGCTCTATTGTTCGGAATTTGATTCGGAAATTAAAAAAGTATCTTGTGAATGTAAATGTGTTTTTTTTGTATTAGTCATTTTCTCGCTGAGGTGGGATGAAAAGTTACGTGTCGCATTCTTGTATAACAAATAACTATTACTAGATTCCAACGCCCGGCGTCAACACTATGAGGATACTGTGGAACATACGGTGGAGGCCCTGCTTAGGTAAAGCAATGCCGTGTTCTCGTCGAGGCGATCGGCGGCGGCGACCTCTTGCTTCCGAACCAGGTTCAATCCATGGTCCGGAGCGAGGGGGCATGGGAGGCAGTCACCTCCTTCTGTGAAGCGGTAATGCTAGCGAAGGAAGAGGCGGACCTCGTGAGGGAGTGGCTAACTAGAAGAAGACGCCCCGGGCGACGGGAGTCGCAGGGCGATTCGATAGCAACAAGGCCCGGGTCGACAGCGCGTCGTGTTCCACGCGCGCCTCCAAGAGATGGCAGCATAGGTGACGGGGTCTGCCTGCCAGGGTACAGGAATTCGCTCGAAAGAGTCACCTTGCCCTGGAACGCGGCGTGCACTAGGAGGTTCACGGGTGGATTTTAGATAGTAAGAGTCTGACAGTCCCTTGCGCTCCGCCCAGAGCGGGAGAAATCATTTGATGATTTCCCATAAAAAAAAAACAATATTTGGATTCCCAAGGAATTTTCTTTTTAGGAAGGGGAGCATTAAGAGAAAGTTTCCCGGAAGCGAAAAAATGGGATATGCGCGCACGAATTCGCGGAAAAAAGCTAGTCAATTATAAATTAAATATTTCTAAGTTTGGATGGATGGGTGTATGTATATATAACAACAAAACGTAAAAAACATACTATAAAACCCAGTGATATAAAAAAACAAAATATACTTGTGAAAGGAACAGCTTATACATAGATCTCAGGAGATACTTGTTTTTTTACCGAACACTTTTTAAAGATTTTAATTCTTCTTCATTTGCCAAAAACTAAAATTAATGAGTTAAGTCCCTTTCATTTTAAGGATGCGACATATATTATAAGGTCTTAAACTAGGACACATAATTATAAAAAAAAAAAATGTCCATCTGATTATGTTCCCTTGGGATGGTAGCCGTCTTTCACGCGGGCGATACCGGTTGCAGAAGCTAGTTTCCCATCAGCAGGCAACGACAAAACTCATTTAAAAACTCACAAGAAACTGTTAAACAAAACCCACCACTTCAAATTCAACTGACCACCACACAACGGAGTGAATACGTTTTCTAACCAATAATGCACTCGGTACTGGTCAGTAGTATAGGTACATACTTGTATATTAGTTGTACTTTCTAAGTGACGCGTGCAATACGATGCTGAGTGGGTCATGCTGTGACCCTGAGGGCCAAGTCAACAGAGGAAGCGGATTTAGCTTGTGGAAATTTCGTTATAACATACTAGCTTCTGCCCGCGACTTCGTCCGCGTGGAATAGTTACTTTACCCCCGATTTTGAAACTGCCGATCGGTTTAAAATTGACAAAGTTTCATACAAACTTTCATCCCCTATTTTATCCCCTTGGAGGTAGAATTAATCAAAATCCTTTCTTAGCGAATGCCTACGTCATAACATCTACCTGCATGCCAAATTTCAGCCCGATCCGTTCAGTGGTTTGGGCTGTGCGTTGATAGATCACTATATGTCAGTCAGTCAGACACTTTTGAGTTACATATATTTAGACTAGCAACGCCCCGCGGTTTCACCCGCTTTGTTCCCGTTCCCGTGGCAATACGGGGATAAAATATAGCCTATCTCCCACTCCACAATAACATAGCTTTCTATTGGAGAAATAATTTTGAAAATCAGTTCAGTAGATACAGAGATTACCCCTTACAACGTCACAAACTTACAAACGTAACCTCTTTATAATATTAGTATAGACTTTTAGATAGTTTGCGTTCTCCGTATAGCATGTATCTATCGCCGGATAATGGTACCTATAATGCGTGAATTTCTATGAATAACTTCGAGAGATTATAGGCTACTAGCGACCCGCCCCGGCTTCGCACGGGTGCAATGTAGATACTAATGTTTCCTCTATTATAAAATGCATACAATGTATTATACATATAAACCTTCCTCTTCAATCACTCTATCTATTTAAAAAAAACCGCATCAAAATCCGTTGCGTAGTTTTAAAGATTTAAGTAAAGAGACGCTTCTGAAGCTATGCTTCCATTTTGCCCACAATTCAACACAACACAAAAAAAGGTTGTCAAATAATTAAGTCTTTTAGTAGCTATTCAAACACAAATCGCTGCCGCTCATCGCCCGCACCACGTACAAACGTGTTCTCACATAGTAATGTTCGCTATTGTCAACAAACACATCCTAACTGTGCGTCTCGGTGCTTTCTCCGCGTTCTCTGTGCCCCATCTGTATGTAACATGTATAGCTCACTAGTTTTTACATGTGACTTTTGTCGCATACAAAGCGCGTCCTATAGACATTTATCAGTGTTAAGAGAGTACACGCCGAACGGCATTTCATACAAATTTTCAAGTCCTTATTTTCCGAAATGACTAAAGCGATTTTTGTTCGCGACGATGCGTCTTAGCTACATAGTATAGATAGTTGTAGGTAGCTATAGTAGTACATAGAATGTTGCAACAAATAAAACCGCGACTACATAGTATAGGTAGTTATAGGTAGTTAGTTAGTACATAGAATGCTGTAACAAATAAAGCTGCATAGTATAGATAGTTATAGGTAGCTATAGTTGATACATAGTTTGTTATTGAAATAAAACACATTCGTTACAGTTGTTTGCTCTCAAGAGGCAGTATATAAGCCCTTGGAGCCTTTATTTCTTCCAAATAGATAGAATATAGTTAGGTAGGGTATCCTATCCTTTACACATAACAGTAAAACACATGGTAACCCTGGTAATCGAAGGTATATAAAGGTAATCAAGGTATATAAAGGTATATAAAGGTATATCGGTGGTATATAAGGTAATCGAGGTATATACACACACAGACAGACATACATAGGTAAATAGAAAGGGCTTGGTAATTTGAGACTTGAAATATTAGGTCAAAGGTAGTCGCATAGCTAAAAGCGACACTGACCAATCACAGAGCAGGAGGGTGCTGGTACGTGATTGGTCAACAGTTTTTGATAAATAGCCCTGGTGAAGGTATACACAAAATAAAACACTTTGCATCTACCCTCTTCCTTTCCCGAAAAAACAAGTCTAGATTCTAGACTTCTAAATGTCTGAAATAGAACCGCCTTGAAAAATCCTTTCAGGGGATATATAGATGTCTATAGTGTATGCAGGCATAAAGCCGTAATTTAGGTTTGAATAAAACTGTTTATTTTTATCCCCCTGAAACATATACGCTTATAGAGTTGCAACCCCTTAAGTGACAGGGTTGAAACATATGTAGTTTTGTAGAGGGTTGTCGTATCTATAGAGATACATATAGCTGTATAGCCCTCCTAGCATAGTTTTACGGTAAATTCACCCCAAGTAGGTAATAGCTTCGCGCCTACTATAGTTTTGTATAGTTTTTGGCATCCCACCCCTACATGGAGGGGGATGAAGGGGTGAATTCGTCTCCGCTGTATGGAGCTTACCGAGGGCTATCCATAAAGGTACGACAACCCCTACTCACATAGACCTAAGCCTAGATATAGCCTAAAATCTAGAATTAGCATAGTGAAAATTTTAGTTAATAAACTTCATCACACACGGTGATTTTTTGGGTGTCGATACGGTATAGTTGCGCCGTACAATAGTAACATTGAAAATTTATAGAATTTGTAGTCATTGTCAAGATAACTTGGATTTATACCTAAATGTAGAATCATATAGTCGCGAATTTCACCCTTCAAATCGCTAAGTGCATAGTGAACAAGTTAAATAGTGTTTTATTGTGACTTTATTGGTAAGCCCTCTATACCTACCCCTATATACTGTGTCAATAACAGCAAGTATAGCAAGTATTCAGCTAAGGGTTGCATCCTCATGGCCCGTAGCTTATAGACGGAGCGTCAACGCGTCTGGATCATTTATACCTAGGTGGGTTGTCACCATACAGTCCACTTTCGAAGAATAGGATAACCTACCCTGGCCACCCTACAGTCCAGTCGATCACGTCCGCCCCGTACATTTTCTGGTCCATCGGAGCCGGATATTTTGAAGATAGCCTGATCTAGCTATTTGGAAGTTGGATTTATAGAACCACGCAGCTACCCTGAAGGCGCAACCCCTATTGTGAAGTCGCACCCCCTTGAAGAAAAAACTACCCTTCAACATTTCAAGACACGAAGGGCGTCCCTAGAAGCTGAATAGAAGTCGGACCTTGAAGAAATCATCCCTTCAAGAAAACTACCCCTAGGCACATTGATAGTGAAGCAACAACATAGAAGAAATTTAATCAAGCTGAACTTAGAAAATTTCGAACGACTTCACACTTTGAAAATTTTGAGGGGTTCCGACACTTAGAATATTTTTGAAGATTTTGAACTTGGAAAATTTTTTGAAGAATTTTGAACTTAGAAAATTTTCAACAATCCGGGACTTGGAAAATTTTTGAAGAATTTTGAACTTGGAAAATTTTCAACAACCTGACACTTAGAAAAGTTTTGATCAAGCGGGACTTGGAATATTTTTGAAGAATTTTGGACTTAGAGAATTTCGATCGACTTCACACATAGAAGATTTTGAACAGTCTGGGACTTAGAAAAGTTTCAGTCAATCCGAACTTAGAATATTTTTTGAAGATTGGGGACTTTGAAGAATTTTGAAAATTTTTTGAAAAAAATTTTTTTTTTGGAAACTTGGATTGAAGTTTCACCTGAGGCTTACCAGTGGACTACCGAATAGTTTTGAAGATTCATTGAAGACTTCAACAATGCCGATCACGAGGTCGCATGGCAAATCATCCGAGGCGTGGACAGTTCCGATACAGGAACCAGCCGAGAGGGTTCCTGCTATCCATCATCAGGTGCCGCCGCGTTCGCCTTCATCGTCTGGGACGGCGCGATCGATGCAGCAGCGCAGTGAAGACGTGTCTCCGCCTGCTGCCGCTGAACGAATAGAACAGATAGAAGCTTCAGCAATAGAACGAGTACCTGCACCATTGCCGACAACAGTACAGAAACAGATGCCATCGACCTCAAGGAAGGGAACCCGCTTTGAGACGACTTCAGATAGTACAATGAAGCCGTCAAATAGAAAAGATAGCCGAGTCTTGCCAATGACTACCCGGGGTGACGCCCGTATAGAACATAGACGTCCGCCGTCGACCATTGACAGGTCACCGCGGTCATATAGAAAACTACAGAAGGCTCGCGAAGACTTATTGAAGATTAAGTTGGAGCTTGCCCAGTTAGCACTTCAGAGAGCCGAACAAGAGTCGGACGAAGAATATTTGGACGATAGAAACTCAAATGAAGAGTACGTGCGTTCCTGGCTGGAAGAGGCGCCTGAACCTGTTCCTGATCAGAGAGAGACCAACGCCGCCGAGGGGGACATCCGTGATAGTCGACAGCAACCGCCCCCCCCTGTGGACTTCGAACCAATAGTGGACTCTCGTCGAACGCACATAGATCCAGATAGTGCTAAACAGATAGAGCCACCACCTATGAAGAAAATAGAAGACGATAGGAGCGAGGATAATTTACGTCCATTCGTTACGGACCTTACGGCTGCTATAGCATCTTTAGTTGACAAGAAAACAGAACAGCAGTCACAGAATTCCTCCTCGGCGTCGAAGGTCATTATGACTTTACCGAACTTCAGTGGTGCGCATACAGAATGGTTGTCATTTCGAGCCATTTATGAAACAACTCGAAAATATTTCAACGATGTCGAGAATACAGCAAGACTTAGAAGAAGCCTGCATGGACGCGCTTTAGAAACAGTCAGTTCAGAACTCATCGGCCATGCAAGACCAGATGACATCATGAGGGAACTCGAGCTGCAATTCGGCCGACCAGATTCGATAGCACAGGCCGAAACAGATAGATTGCGAGGACTGACACGATGCAGTGAAAATCCAAAGGATATTTGCTCATTCGCAAGCCACGTGAGGTGCGCTATAGTAACGCTGCGAGCATTGAAGAAGGATCATTACCTGATCAACGCCGAGCTCATGCGAACCTTGACAGAGAAGCTACCGAACTCGATACGTGTACAGTGGTACCGTATATATACAGAAAAGTACCAGTCCTTGCCAGACTTGTCGCTGTTTAGCGAATTCATTACCGAACAAGCTCGATACTGCAGCGCTTTCGCTCCTGCTGAAAACATCAAGACAGAGGGCTCATCCAACCGACGCACACCGCAGCAGAGGACTCACACAACAACAGAGAAGTCAGCAAGCAAGTGCCGACTGTGTGAGAAGGATGGCCATATAGAACGCGATTGCTCGAAGTTCAAGAATAGTAATAGTAACAAGAGATGGGAAATTGCGAAGAATCTAAACCTGTGCTTCCGTTGCCTGAAGCCAAGAAGAGAGCGGCATAAATGCAACGCGAAGAAGTGTGACGTCAAGGGGTGTACAGCCACGCACAGTCGGCTACTTCATTACGACAAGAAGCCTGCTGCGGTGGCAGCCGAAAAGCCCAGACAGACCGAAGTCAAAAAGGAGCCCAAGGAGACAGTCGCCAGCTCAAGATCATCGTCGAATCACGCCTATTTAAAGATCATCCCGGTCCGGGTCATTGGACCGGCGGGAGAGGCATCTACGTTCGCCCTACTCGACGATGGATCGACCGTATCGTTGATCGATGAAGACATCGCCGACCAAGTCGGAGCCGAGGGCAAGATCGACCCACTGAAGATTGGTGCGATCGGTGACACCATGATCGACACTCCTTGTTCGAAAAGAGTCACAGTGACACTCGCGAGTCAGCATAGAAATAGGGTGCCATTCAGAGCGCGCACCATACCGAAGCTTAATCTCGCGTCACAGACAGTCCGTGAAGAAGATGTCACACATTGCAAACATCTCATCGACTTGAAAGAGCAGCTAGTCTATGATGTTGGCGCGCCCAAGATTTTGATTGGCCAAGACAACTGGCACCTTCTCCTTGCCAGTGAAGTCAGAAGAGGCCCCAGGCACCAGCCAATAGCGTCACTTACAACGCTTGGATGGACGCTACATGGCGCGCACACTAGAATACTCGGTCAGCAGGTGCATTACGTCAGCGCATGCAGAGAAGATAGAGAAGATAGAGACGATAGACTGAACGAGCAACTTCGTGAATTTTTCGCACTCGAGTCCCTAATAGTTAATCCTCGGCGTCCAGATTCTGATCCAGAGAAGCAGGCTGAAGACATCTTGAAAAGACATACCAAACAGTTGACAGATGGGCATATAGAAACAGCTATGTTATGGAAAAATAACAACTTTGAAATGCCCGATAGTTATGGGACAGCACACAAGCGGCTGATCTCTATAGAAAAGAAGCTCGACAAAGATCCGAGTCTTCGAAATAAATATATAGAACAGATGGACTCGCTCCTTTCAAAAGGGTACGCAGAAAAAGCGCCCAAACAGACCACGCCAGGAAGAACCTGGTATCTGCCTCATTTCGACGTCTTCAATCCCATGAAGCCGGAGAAGTTCCGAATAGTACACGACGCCGCAGCTAAATCGAATGGAATGTCGCTGAACGACTTCCTGCTTACAGGACCGGACCTGTTACAGTCGCTGCCCGGCGTCATGATGAGGTTTCGTAGATATCCGATAGCCATTTCAGGTGACATTACCGAAATGTTCATGCAGGTCAAAGTACGACCTGAAGATAGAGACGCCCTCCGATATTTGTGGAGAGGCAATAGAAGAGAAGGAGCCCCCGACGAGTATCGAATGACGTCAATCATATTCGGCGCGGCAAGCTCACCGTGCACGGCCATATTCGCGAAGAATTGGAACGCGAACCGGCACATAGAACAGCATCCAGAAGCAGTAGAAGCAATAGTGAAGAACCATTATATGGACGATTATCTGGATAGCTATAGAACAGTTGAAGAAGCGACACATATAGCAACAGCGGTGAAGAAGATACACCAACAGGCTCGTTTCGAAATAAAGAAATGGGTATCGAATGACATCGACGTCATACAGAAAATAGAACCGTCGCTTATAGAGACAGAAGTCGTCGACATCGGCGACCATACAGAAAAAATTCTTGGCCTAATATGGAGACCAAGAGCAGATACGCTGGGTTTCAATCTGAGCCTAGCCCGATTACCGAGTGGCGTATTACAGAAGGAGGTGCCCACAAAGAGAGAGGCGCTGAAAATAGTGATGTCACTATACGACCCACTCGGCCTAGCCTCACCCGTAACGATTCGCGCCAAACAAATACTCCAAGAAGCATGGAGAAGAGGAGTCGACTGGGACCAGCCGTTCGACACAGACTTGGCCACAGCATGGAGAAGTTGGGTTCAACATCTACAGAACCTTGCACAAGTCACAGTACCAAGATGTTACCCAGGATATAGCGACGCCATAGAAACGCAAGTCCACGTTTTCACGGACGCGAGCGAAACTTCGTACGCCGCAGCGGTGTACTGGCGTATCTCTACAGAAGATGGCAAGACTCACGTGAGCCTCGTCATGGCCAAGGCAAAGGTGGCGCCACTCAAGCTCCAATCGATACCCCGACTCGAGCTGCAGGCCGCGGTGATGGGGACCCGCGTCGCTGCAGCTGTCATCCGAGAACACGGAGTCAAGCCGGCCTCCGTGACGTACTGGTCAGACAGCAAAACCGTGCTGACCTGGATCAGAAAAGGAGCTCGAGTTTACAAACCGTTCGTCGCGCACCGCATAGCTGCCATAGAAGAGCATAGTAGAGTCGAAGACTGGCGATGGGTGCCCACTAAGAAAAATATAGCAGACGCAGCCACTCGTGACGTACCACAGCACTTTGATTCGAGACACGAGTGGTTTTGTGGCCCCAGCTTCCTGTATGAAGAGTCGACAACATGGCCAATAGAGAAGCCTCCACTAGAGGAACAGACGGGTGAGGAGCGAACTTTAGTCGCTATAGAAAATATAGATAGAAGACTCACAGAAGTCATACCCGATCCAGCAAGATTTTCGAAATGGGAACGACTGTTGAGAGCGACGGCGACAGTACTACGCTTCGTCGCCAAATGTCGGCCGCCCAAAGAAAACACGTTCTATAAAAGAACGAGGAAAAATATAGAAGCGGATCCGGATTGGAGGAAACGTACAAAGACGGCAGTGCCCCCTCCTACAGCATCAGTGACGTCCCCAGTGACGTCAAAATATAGTTTTATAATAGAAGCCGAATACCTCCAACAAGCGGAGAGGTTACTCGTGCAAGCTGTACAGCAACAGACGTTTTCCCGCGAGTTAACAAGTTTGCGAGGAAACGAAGAAATAGACAAAGATAGCGCCCTGCGACCGTTACAAATAGAATTGAAAGATGACGTCATACGCCTCAGAAGTCGTATAGAGAGAATCGACATAGTCATAGAAGACGTCAAGTACCTACCCGAGCTCCAACACCGGCGGGAGCCCCATAGCCGTGGCCCTAATCTGCAGGTGGGTGATCCCGTACTCATTGCAGACGGCCAGCTGCCTCGCAACACGTGGCCGCGAGGCCGCATCATTACAGTTTTCCCGGGCGCTGATGGCGAAGTCCGGACGGCTGAGGTGCGCACATTCGGCGGCACCTTAAAGCGTCCGGTAAAGAAGTTTGCTACCACAGCGGGCGACGCTGCCCACAGGCGCAGCTCGCCCTCCCCGCGGACATATTCGGTCCGCAATCGGCTCGCATTTAGCGGGCAATAGTAGGCGATGCTGCTCTCACAGCTCGCCAACAGATGGACGGGTGACGCTGCCCACCGGCGCAACTCACCCCACGCGGACATGTTCGGTCCGCAATCGGCTCGCACCTAGCGGGCAATAGTAGGCGATGCTGCTCTCACAGCTCGCCAACCAATAGATGGGTGACGCTTTCCAGCTCGCCCCCCGCGGACATTCGGTCCGCAATCGGCTCGCACCTAGCGGGCAATAGACGGCGATGCTGCTCCCACAGCTCGCCAACCAACAGATAGATGGGTGACGCTGCCAACACGCGCAGCTCGCCCCCCCATGCGGGCGTATCCGGCCCGCTACCACCTTACTTTCAGCGGACAGTGAGAGAGTGATGCTGCCCACCGGCGCAGCTCACCTCCCGCGGACATGTTCGGTCCGCATTCGGCTCGCGTCAAGCGAGCAATAGCCGGCGATGCTGCTCTCACAGCTCGCCAACCAGATAGATGGGTGATGCTTCACAGCTCGCCCCCCGCGGACATATTCGGTCCGCATTCGGCTCGCATTCAGCGGGCAATAGCCGGCGATGCTGCTCTCACAGCTCGCCAACCAGATAGATGGGTGATGCTTCACAGCTCGCCCCCCGCGGACATATTCGGTCCGCAACCGGCTCGCATCCAGCGGGCAATAGCCGGCGATGCTGCTCTCACAGCTCGCCAACAAATAGATGGGCGACGCTGCCCGCAAGGCGCAGCTCACCCCACCGCGGACATATTCGGTCCGCATTCGGCTCGCATCAAGCGAGCAGTAGTAGCGGGCGATGCTGCTCTCACAGCTCGCCAACCGATAGATGGGCGACGCTGCCCGCAAGGCGCAGCTCGCCCCACTGCGGGCGTATCCGGCCCGCCGCCGCCTTGCTTTGTGCAGGCGACACAGCAGGCGATGCTGCTCTCACAGCACGCCAACCGATAGATGGGTGACGCTGCCCGCAAGGCGCAGCTCACCCCACCGCGGACATATTCGGTCCGCATTCGGCTCGCATCAAGCGAGCAGTAGCGGGCGATGCTCTCACAGCTCGCCAACCATAGATGAGCGACGCTGCCCGCAAGGCGCAGCTCGCCCCACCGCGGACATATTCGGTCCGCATTCGGCTCGCATCAAGCGAGCAGTAGCCGGCGACGCTCTCACAGCACGCCAACCGATAGATGGGTGACGCTGCCCGCAAGGCGCAGCTCGCCCCACCGCGGACATATTCGGTCCGCATTCGGCTCGCATCAAGCGAGCAGTAGCCGGCGATGCTCTCACAGCTCGCCAACCATAGATGGGCGACGCTGCCCGCAAGGCGCAGCTCGCCCCACCGCGGACATATTCGGTCCGCATTCGGCTCGCATCAAGCGAGCAGTAGCCGGCGATGCTGCTCACGCAGCTCGCCAACATAGCGAGTGATGCTGCCCACTGGCGCAGCTCACCACCGCGGACATATTCGGTCCGCATTCGGCTCGCATCAAGCGAGCAGTAGCGGGCGATGCTGCTCACGCAGCTCGCCAACATAGCGGGCGATGCCGCCCACGGGCGCAGCTAGCCCCCATTGCGGGCATATTCGGCCCGCCACCGCCTTGCTTTGAGCAGGCGATACAGCAGGCAATGCTGCCTACACAGCTTGCCACCGCAGCAGGCGATGCTGCGCGCACTCGCAGCTCGCACAGACAGCGGGCCATCCGGCCCACAGCTCGCACATTTGCGAGAGCCTACGCAGCAGCCTTGCGACTGCAGGCGACCCACAGCAGGGAAGCGGCAGACCGGCGACTGCACAGCTGCATCGAGCACCGGCATCGAGCACCGGCGCCGCGCAGCGGGCGACGTGGCTACAGGCGTCGCTCACCGGGTTTCTGCAGCGCCGCGACGTCATCGCACCGAGTCATCGCTGCACTGCACGGCGGGAGAGATGTTCGCGACGATGCGTCTTAGCTACATAGTATAGATAGTTGTAGGTAGCTATAGTAGTACATAGAATGTTGCAACAAATAAAACCGCGACTACATAGTATAGGTAGTTATAGGTAGTTAGTTAGTACATAGAATGCTGTAACAAATAAAGCTGCATAGTATAGATAGTTATAGGTAGCTATAGTTGATACATAGTTTGTTATTGAAATAAAACACATTCGTTACAGTTGTTTGCTCTCAAGAGGCAGTATATAAGCCCTTGGAGCCTTTATTTCTTCCAAATAGATAGAATATAGTTAGGTAGGGTATCCTATCCTTTACACATAACAGTAAAACACATGGTAACCCTGGTAATCGAAGGTATATAAAGGTAATCAAGGTATATAAAGGTATATAAAGGTATATCGGTGGTATATAAGGTAATCGAGGTATATACACACACAGACAGACATACATAGGTAAATAGAAAGGGCTTGGTAATTTGAGACTTGAAATATTAGGTCAAAGGTAGTCGCATAGCTAAAAGCGACACTGACCAATCACAGAGCAGGAGGGTGCTGGTACGTGATTGGTCAACAGTTTTTGATAAATAGCCCTGGTGAAGGTATACACAAAATAAAACACTTTGCATCTACCCTCTTCCTTTCCCGAAAAAACAAGTCTAGATTCTAGACTTCTAAATGTCTGAAATAGAACCGCCTTGAAAAATCCTTTCAGGGGATATATAGATGTCTATAGTGTATGCAGGCATAAAGCCGTAATTTAGGTTTGAATAAAACTGTTTATTTTTATCCCCCTGAAACATATACGCTTATAGAGTTGCAACCCCTTAAGTGACAGGGTTGAAACATATGTAGTTTTGTAGAGGGTTGTCGTATCTATAGAGATACATATAGCTGTATAGCCCTCCTAGCATAGTTTTACGGTAAATTCACCCCAAGTAGGTAATAGCTTCGCGCCTACTATAGTTTTGTATAGTTTTTGGCATCCCACCCCTACATGGAGGGGGATGAAGGGGTGAATTCGTCTCCGCTGTATGGAGCTTACCGAGGGCTATCCATAAAGGTACGACAACCCCTACTCACATAGACCTAAGCCTAGATATAGCCTAAAATCTAGAATTAGCATAGTGAAAATTTTAGTTAATAAACTTCATCACACACGGTGATTTTTTGGGTGTCGATACGGTATAGTTGCGCCGTACAATAGTAACATTGAAAATTTATAGAATTTGTAGTCATTGTCAAGATAACTTGGATTTATACCTAAATGTAGAATCATATAGTCGCGAATTTCACCCTTCAAATCGCTAAGTGCATAGTGAACAAGTTAAATAGTGTTTTATTGTGACTTTATTGGTAAGCCCTCTATACCTACCCCTATATACTGTGTCAATAACAGCAAGTATAGCAAGTATTCAGCTAAGGGTTGCATCCTCATGGCCCGTAGCTTATAGACGGAGCGTCAACGCGTCTGGATCATTTATACCTAGGTGGGTTGTCACCATACAGTCCACTTTCGAAGAATAGGATAACCTACCCTGGCCACCCTACAGTCCAGTCGATCACGTCCGCCCCGTACAATTTTAATGAAACTTTACACACATAAGCAGTATACATAGGTCTAAAAAGTTAGTTGAAAACATTTATACGCATATACGGCGTACAGGCTCTTAAACTAAACTTCTCAAAAAAGTATAGTACGTATTATTTGTTTTTTAAGAAAGGGAAATCATTCAAAGTCAATTAATTTATTTCAACTAGACCATTAAACGGCACTTTTGAACGTCAAAACATTTGAAAATAAAAATATTATAGTGACTCTAGTTGTCCATTCGCAAAAAGTAGATTCTTATGGAGAAGAACGGACAAGAAACTCCATTAAATGACTTCTTCCCCTCTGTGGACATTGGAAGGGAGTGTCAGACTCTTCACCATCACTAAATAGTATAAAACAAAGTCGCTTCCCGCTGTCTGTCCCTATGTATGCTTAGATCTTTCAAACTACGCAACGGATTTTGATGCGGTTTTTTTAATAGATAGATTGATTGAAGAGGAAGGTTTATGTGTATAATACATGCATATTATAGCAGAAATTTAGTATCAGCATTGCACCCGTGCAAAGACAATATAACCACCATATACATATATAACCATGACAATAGACAATATAACCATACACCCGTGCGAAGCAGGGGCGGGTCGCTAGTACTGACTAAATCCCACCCGTGTTCCTCTTAATGCCTTTTGCGTTCCAGGGCCGCGGTGACGCTTTCGAACTAATTCTCAATTCTTTATTGCGTACCATAAGTTACAATAGTTGGTAGGGAAGTAAATAGTAGTCACAGTTATGGACCCTGTCGGGTACAGCAAAGATTAAGTAGGAGAGAGGATGAAGACCATAGATATATTTCTATGATGAAGACACTGCTTGTTTTACTTATTATTTAGTTAAAAAAAAAAATATATATATATATATATATATATAATAGCAACTGTTATTGTGGACATAAATTAATTTATGAATTTTAACTAGGTAATTCCGCAACCCTAGCAGGCACTGGCCCCTATATGTTCGGATAATCCGGCACTGAGTGTCAATTTGGACATCATTGGCGCAGTCAGAAGCTCAGAACTCGTTTGTCTACCGGTTTCAGAAAAAAAAACTAAGTCAGTCATGGTGGCCATTCATTTGAGGCCACCACAGGATTGTCCGGTTGAGCAGTAACCAGCCTTAGTGTGCTGAACTGCGAGTGGTCACGTCAAAAAAAAAGTTAACTTACAAAGTAAACGATCGCTCGCTAAGGGCATCCCCAGTGGGACACGGGCCTCGGCTTAGCAGGGTCGTTCAGGGAGGGATATTTTCGATTTTATTTTACGTAGGTTTTAGGTTTAGGGGGTCCCGTAGTAAGTGTGCTACAGGCCCCGTGCTGACTTGGTTGCGGAATTTGTTCGAAAGAGTCACCTTGCCCTGTACCGCGGCGGGCACAAGAAGGATCACGGGTGGGTTTTAGTCAGTAAAAGTCTGACACTCCCTTCCGCTCCATCCAGGGCGGGAGGGGTCATTTGATGATTTCCCATCCAAAAAAAAAAAAAATCCCCTGTGGGACACGGGCCTCGACTTAGCGGGGTCATTGAGGGAGGGATATTTTCGTTTTTATTTTACGTAGGTTTTAGGTTTAGGGGGCCCCGTATATAGTAAGTGTGCTACAGGCCCCGTGCTGACTTGGTTGTGGAATTTGTTCGAAAGAGTCACCACGGCCCTGGAACGCAAAGGGCACAATAAGGATCACGGGTGGGTTTTAGTCAGTAAGAGTCTGACATTCCCTACCGCTCCGCCGGCGGGAGGGGGGGGGGGTCATTTGATGATTTCCCATAAAAAAAAAAGGCCCTGTTCTGAGTTAATCCGACACTGTTGCCACTAACTCTTTGGCGCTGATTCTGATTCTGCTGGACCGCAAGATGACCTACTTGTGAGCGTTACGCAAATATACCGGTTAGTTAGCACAATTACCTACTTACGCTACTTAAAAATCTGTGTGGCTTAGGTATCTATTACGCCTCGGACAATGTCAAACGGGGCTGCTTTTGAAGTAGTGGCGGCTTTATGTTCAGGTTATGCTATGTTTTTACATAATGTCATATTAATATTTTCTAATTTGGTTACATGTGTATAGTGTAAGTTTAGTTTAAGTTCCTAGCTGTCGCATTAGGGTAAACCCTGTAACGTTGTAAATAAATAAATAATTAAATGCAAGTTTCCCCACTATTCTCTGAAGTAAGCTAAAAATTGCTGCGCGGTATTGAATCTCGATACTAAAACAGCGCAAACCCGACCAAACCATGTAAATTGTAAATTCTGGATTTTGAGCGTCAGTCTTACTTATGCGAGCTGCAAGTAGACAGATAACAACAGACAAGAAAATCATTCTTTTTTTTTTTTTTGTTAATCGTTGTTTTCAACATGACCATAAAAAGTAGCATCAAATCTTACCTTTAAAACCAAATTCACTAAAACATGAAAAAAACTTGGCATTACTTAGTTTCAAAACATCTGTAACTAATTTTCGCCCGATAAAAATACTTTGATTCAGTCACTAATTAAGCAATTATTTGGCGAATTTCATTTAATTAAATTTGGCGTCTACACATAGACTGTTTGTCTTGACGACTATTACGAACTGTTTCTGTACAGAATTGATAAAATTTGACCCGAGGTCCGTTATCTCTTTCACACTATCAGAAGAGTTTAATGTGTATAAATAATGAGTTTTGTAAATAATATGGCGCCTTAACTATCTGGGATGGGGCTAAAAAATGTGATAAGAGCAATGCGATAGTTTGACAGAGGCCGCGAGAGCGGATGACTGTGGTCGACAAGGCTGCTAAAGGTTCCAAAGTAGCTGTTTTACCCGCGTTCCCGCGGGAATACGGGGATAAAATATAAACAGGGATAAATATATTCACCAAACTATAAAGGGACCACCTCAAAATACTAAGATACTCTTCCAAACCATTGTACACAGATTTTTTTTTCGTTTTACATCGACAAGTGCGAATGAGAACATCCAATGTAGTCGAAGCTACGCATTATTAGGAATAACTCAAATACTAGACGTCAGTTCTCACATAAATGGGACCACATGACAAGCATCAGCTTTCAAATATTATAGTAGGGGAGCCCAAGCGGGGATTTCGGGATTTTCTAAAGCGCGGCAGATTAATATACAGGGGGATACCTTGTGCCCGGTTAAGTACCGCCACCAAACATGAGGCCCATATATAAGGCCGCCCGTGAAGGATACAGGATCAGATTAGTAAAAAAAAATTGATCATCAGAAATTCTCGAGCGCGTCAGATTAAGGTAGGGTGAGTTAATTACATCCTAAAAAGTGTATATTCCACTAATCTGACAATTTGAGAGTGACGTAAAGAAAGGGGAAGGCAGCAAAGTTGTAAAAAAAAACGCCATCTCGACATTCTCGAGCGTAGCTAATTTTTTTTTTATTTTGAAGGAAATAATTCAAGAATAATGAAAAATATATAATCTGACGATTTCCGCAAGCCGAAATAACAAAAATTCGTCGATAAAGTTAAATGCGTGCCGCTGCGTGATGCCTACATTTCCTTCTCCACGTTTCTATTCCTCTCTCACTCTTTCTCTTCCTGAGCTTCTCAATTAATTAAGATCAATGATTTTAAAATATTATTTGAGTTATCCGTAATAATGCGTGATTTACAATGACGACGCGGCGACGTTCTCATTCCCTCTTGTCGATGTCAAATTTAAATGGGACCATACGACAAGCATCAGCTTTCAAATATAAAAAGAATCATCAAAATCGGTACACCCAGCAAAAAGTTACGACGGAACTCACACAAAACAAAGAAAACAAAAAAACTTTTTACAAAAAAATACAACCGACTTCTACACAAAAAATCAAAAAAGTGCAAAATAACTTTAATTTCGGAACTCGGTGTTTGTGGTTGCTTTTTCGTTTTTTGAACACCGACTTCCGAAATTAAAGTTATTTTGCACTTTTTTGATTTTTTGTGTAGAAGTCGGTTGTATTTTTTTGTAAAAAGTTTTTTATTTTTCACTTTTTAGTGGTACCTACACCCCCTCCCCTCCCCCACCTAAACGAACCAATCACATTGGTGTAAAAAAAACGTACAGCTCCTTTGCAGAGTAGACTAAGAGGTCGTCAAAGTAGACAAAGTACATATTTTTTTTAGATTTTTCGAAAACCGCTTGGTTGATTTCGATAAAATTTTCATGGGACCATTTGGGAAGTATACCCTTTCCAACAAAATTAAAAGATTAGAAAAAGAATTTTTCAAATCGGTTGACAAGCGACGGAGTTATGCGCGAACAAACATAAAAAAAAAAAATACAAACATCCGAATTGAGAACCTCCTCCTTTTTTAGAAGTCGGTTAAAAATACAGTCAACTTGAGAACCTCCTTTTTTGAAAGTCTGTTACAAAAAATCGTGACTGATGAAGTGACGAAAGAAAGAAAGAAAAAGCGTTTATTCATGCTCGTTTTTGACGCGAGCGAAAATTAAAAATAAATAAAAACTTACAAATAACTAAACCAGTCCCACTGTCTGAACCAGCCATTACAAACAAAGCATAATACAATTTGTCTATGGCGTGCATTGGTGTGCCACTGCCACTGCCACTCTGACAGCGCAGTAACAGCATCTATCTGACAGCGAGACTGTATTACATAAAACAAAACAAAAATAAAATATCAACAGAAAATTGCGATACATAAATATCATAATAGGGTAGTTAACTAAAAAAATCGAATTAGTCCGTCAGATAGATTTCCAAAAAATATTGGTCACGTATTTTTTCTTTTTTCACGTAAACAAAAAATGAAGACGATACAGTGCGTTGAAAACTCGTGTGACGTCACTACTCGCTACAATTTTTACCGAGCCGTGACGTCACAAGCCCCCACTCCTGATCTTTGATGCTTTGTATCTTCGTCAGTTTTTGTAGATTTGTTAAAGGAAAAAATACGTGTCCAATATTTTTCTGTAATCTAACTGACGGACTAAACATAATCATATATTTTTTACTCAGGAAACATCCCTATTATAACTTAAAACGACGACTGTATACTTAGACATATTCTGCACAACGACTAAGGCAGGGTCAACTGAATCCCAGCGAGGTTAACTGCAGGCGCAATGACCCACATCGAGCAATTGACTCCCATTGTGGCGTGACGTTACAGCAATCAGCTGACGAGGGTAGGTGGAGAGGCAAAGACATGTGGAGAGGTAACCGAGCTACATCGCAGTCACCATCTGACTAGGATAAGTATAGCATTTTATGTGGACCTCTTTGGGCTGACTGGTGACGAGCAAATAATTTCTGTTCGTTTCTGTAGTGCATACAATATGTTCAAGAATATCTCTACTTGGGCCAAGTGGTCTCTTTCCAGGCTAGGCAAGATAAGGAAATAGCGCGCCGAACAGAAATGCCTGGAAGAGCTACTGGTCCATGAAAGAACTATTCAAGGGCACGTTGCCCATGTCACTCAAGCGGAAGCTCATGGACATGTGTATTCTCCCTATTTTGACCTATGGTGCACAAACTTGGTCTTTGACTAACATCCAAAAGTCCAAACTCAAGGTTTCGAATTCGAAACACGATACTGCGCTCAAAAACACAGATCGTTGACGTGGCTCAGAAGGCTGCCCAGCTTAAATGAGACTGGGCTGGACATATTGTCTGCCGAATGTCCATCGAGCGGTGGCACACAACACACAGAATTGGTGTCCTGACATCGCGAGACGGGGCCGCGGCAGACCACGAAGGAGATGGCGGGACGACTTGGATGTCTTCCTTGGGAATTGCCAGGATGTGGCACAGGATCGGGAAAAGTGGAAGGAGTGGAGGGAGGCCTTTGCCCAGCAGTGGGGCATTTCAGGCTAGCTATATATAATAATATAATTCTGTAGTGCCTCTAACATGTTCGCTCAAGCGCGTTTTTGCGACTTCCGTTCAATAGTGAGGAAGAAAACGGCGTCACTATTAGAAAGAGCACGGTCACGTCCGAATGGCATTCTGAAGATGCTAATGAACAAATTTGATTCACCGATGATGAACCACTTCATGCAGATGTTGGTGAGGCAGGAATGATTCATCATCGATGATTTTGTAATGATTTTGTTTGTTTGTTGATAAATTAACACTGACATAGGTTTTAGGTCTTTTTTTGTAACTAACATTGTGGATCACTGTTGTCCGAGCAAATAAATAAATTATTATTATTATTAAGCGTTTCATCATCTGCCTAGCCTTTTCCCAACTATATTGGGGTCGGCCCCCAGTCAAGCCGGATTCAGCTGAATACCAGTATTTTACGTGTAGCGGCTGCCTGCCAGACCTCCACAACCCATTAACTGGGGAACACGGTACTTCTTGGCAAGACTGGAGCCAGATTTACTGGATTCTGAAGTTCTGACAATCCGTAACGAATGTGAAAGATCTACAAATGACAGCCGGGACCAACTCGGTACCTATGTTAAGATGGTCACCCATCCATAGACCAACCTCGGCAAACGTTGCTTAACCTTGAAGATCGACTTGTACGGCTGTTATTCTTTAGCCACGAGCTTCTCAAGTTCGTTGTAAGCGTTTATCCTGTTGTAAATTGTGACGCCTTTAACCCGTCCACACGTCTGATAGTTCGAGTACTTCATGCGGCTTACCAAAATGTCCTTTGATATTGTTGTTGAGCTCCTAAGACTTCTGAGTTGAGCATGTCGTTGAGCTAACTGAGAAATGCTTGCACTGATTGGATATGGCCTTTTAAATGTGTGGTGTTTTTTTCAAAAGACAACTTCAGACAGTCGAAGCGGCCGAAGAATGACACTATTTAAACATATAATTTACTAGCGACCCGCCCCGGCTTCGCACGGGTGCAATGCTGATACTAAATATACTACAGAAGTACCGGAAGTCGGTGTTCATAAAACGAAAAAACAACCAATAAAAAAATCTTTTTACAAAAAATAAAACCGACTTCTAAACAAAAAAAAACAAAAAGTATAAAATAACTTCAATTTCGGAACTCGGTGTTTTTGGTTGCTTTTTTGTTGTTGAACACACAGACTTCCGAAATTAAAGTTATTTTATACTTTTTGGTTTTTTTTGTTTAGAAGTCGGTTTTATTTTTTGTAAAAAGTTTTTTTATTTTTCACTTTTTAGTGGTTCACTCCCAGCTTAACATACCCATCACAGCGTACGTGGTATAAATTGGTGTAAACAATAAACAAACATGCGATTTCAGCTATCCCGACAGATTTGCTATCATTTATTGAAATTAACAAAAAAAAAACCGCTCGTTCGATTTAGATAAAATTTTCATGGGACCATTTGGAAAGTATACCTTTTCCAACAAAAAAAGAATTTTTCAAATCGGTTGGCAAGCGACGGAGTTGTGCGCGAAGCTGCGAACAAACATTAAAAAAAAATACAAACATCCGAATTGAGAACCTCCTCCTTTTTTAGAAGTCGGTTAAAAATAAAAAATACTGTCTAACGTATCAGAGTATCCTTGTGATTGATCAATTTTCTCATTAAGATAAATCTGTTACAGACAGCTGTGTATTGAAATGACCTGTTGCCGGTGTTAGTGAACTGTCGACATGTGTGTCACGGCCCGTGGCTGGCGAGTGGACGATATCGATCAATTTACATTGTGGACAGATGACCGTTCTTGAGCTGATTAATATTAGAACGGCAGGTATACTTTGTACTCGGCGGCGGCGACCTCTCGCGTCCGGCCCTGGTTCAAGCCATGGTCCGGAGCGAGGAGGCATGGCAAGCGGTCGCCTCCTTCTGCGAAGCAGTAATGCTAGCGAAGGAGGAGGCGAACGAGAGCGGGAAACCTCACGCCCCAGCCACCGCAATAGAAGAAGACGCCCCGGGCGTCGGGAAACGCAGGGCGATTCCCGGCCACCGTGGGCACGGGCCTGCGGATGGTGAGCTATGGGTGGCTCGCCGTCCGATAGCAACCAGGCCCGAGTCGACGGCGCCGAGTGTTCCACGCGCGCCTCAAAGAGCCGTCAGCAACGAAGACGGGGCCCCATAGGGTCGGTGCCTGCTAGGGTTGCGGAATTTGTTCGAAAGCGTCACCGAGGCATTGGAACGCAAAGGGTACAAGAAGGATCACGGGTGGGTTTTAGTCAGTAAGAGTCCGACACTCCCTTCCACTCCACCCAGAGCGGGAGGAGGCATTTGAAAGGTTTACTTTGTACTGCCAGAGTTGAGGAATTTGTTCGAAAGTGTCACCGCGGCATTGGAACGCAAAGGGCACTAGTAGGAACTCGGATTTAGTCAGTAATAGTCTGACACTCCCTTCCGCATCGCCCAGAGCGGTAGTAGAAGTCATTTGATGATTCGACCCTATGGGGCGCCGTCTGCTGTGCTGAAATCCTTTTGAACCGCAAGTGATAAATGATATTTATTTTGTAAGTAGGTTAAACATAACACTTTTACACGTCCAATATTTCTGGTCATTTTAAGCTAGATGAGGCCGGTGTTTCCTAGCCGATTATCCTGAGAAGAAACACCAAAACAAACTCAGAGGTCAAAGTCTCTTTTAAATTCCATACAATCCGTACTGGTCAAATCGTATGAGAACCATGTAGGTTGATATCTGAAGTGGTCTTTTGAGGAAAGTGGACCTATCCAGACAAATTTGTGAAAAGTGGAACACTCGGCGCCGTCGACCCGGGTCTGGTTGCTATCGGACGGCGAGCCACCCATAGCTCGCCATCCGCAGAACCCGCGCCTACGGTGGCCGGGAATCGCCCTGCGTTTCCCGACGCCCGGGGCGTCTTCTTCTGTTGCGGCGGCTGGAGCGTGAGGTTTCCCTCTCTCGCACGCGTTCCGCCTCCTCCTTCGCTAGCATTACTGCTTCGCAGAAGTAGGTGACCGCTTCCCATGCCTCCTCGACCCGGACCATAGATTCAATCAGGACCGGAAGCGAGAGGTCGCCGCCGCCGAACTCCGGTTGACCCGACCATTGAACTACTCCGAACTAGTAAGGTCACAGGTTCAAATCCCGAGTCAGTCAAATTAAATTAGTCTGATAAGAAAATTGTTTCTCAAGTCCAAGAACGTCTGTCCAGAGTAAGGTCTTAGGTTCAGTTCCCGGGTCAGACAATAGGTGAGTATTGGGGGCTTAGGAAAGATATCAGGTCATTCGTATTGTTATCTTTTTCTCAGGTTATTGACCTAGGTCGTCAAAGTACCAAGAAACTCAAAAACTAGTAACGAAGAGCTCTGCGAAGCAAGCTTTTGTTTGAAATTAGAGGTATTGGTAAATTGGGCGCTACTTTTGATATTATGTCCATTTTATAAAGACCTGACATTTGGACTTTTGGAGCTAATTGTTTGATGAGATGGGTCTCGTTATTTTACTTTTACGACTAATATCCAACTTTATTGAAACACTAGCTTTTGCCCCGCCTTTGTACGCGCGGTACATAAAATCTAGTATTTTAAGTGGTAATCGATCTTGTTGTGGAATTTGTTCGAAAGAGTCACCGCGGCCCTGGAACGCAAAGGGTACAAGAAGGATCACGGGTGGGTTTTAGTCAGTAAGAGTCTGACACTCCCTTCCGCTCCACGCAGAGCGGGAGACGTCATTTGATGATTTCCCATCCAAAAAAATACAAAAAAGGTTCGACATGACCTTTTTTTGTATTTTTCTGGATGGGACTTGGGCATTTACTAAACATGAACTAGTTTAGAAAGACCTCTGACACGTGTTAGCACCTTATCTTTAAGTCTTCTTTGACTTTCTCGGTTCTGATATTATTGTATTGTTACCTACTAAATAAACTAATATTATCATAGGTACTCGTAATATATATGTTGCTATGGACTTGGGCATACGATATAAGTCACAGACTTTTTCCGAAATTTTGGTGACATTTTGGCGACAGACGACAGACCTTGTTCTCTTTCTTTAAAGTGACGTAGACGCTAATTTTCGTATTTTAGTTTATTTATCTAATACTAGCTGACCCGCGCTGCTTCGTCTACAACGCAGAGAGAGAACAACATTTTTCATTGGTGCTCCGCTCCTATTGGTCTTAGCGTGGTGATCTATAGCCTATAGCCTTCCTCGATAAATGGGCTATCTAACACTGAAAGAATTTTTCAAATCGGGCCAGTAGTTCCTGAGATTAGCGCGTTCAGGCAACCAAACAAACTCTTCAGCTTTGTATATTAGTATAGATTAGGTAATTGTCAATTTCATACCTTTAATGCTGTTAGACAAGCTTTGAAATATTATTTTAATCAACAGAAATCAATTCGTAAAATAATTAGCTATTACTAAATACCTATCAGATATTTAGTAATTTGCAGAAACTTTCTTAATCTTTACTAAACTGACTTTCATAAACTGACTTAGGGAAGGTTCATATATGACGGAACAGAAAAAAAAAACACTTGACCTTTCATACTCAACCGATGATACGTTAGTGCGTTGAGTGTGAACGTTCAAGTGTTTTTCTATACATTAGTCTGTTCTGGCGTTACGCGACCGATAATACGCGACGCATGTTCCGTCAGATATGTATGAACCTTCCCTTACCTGTATATTTTATTTATTTATTTAAAACTCTGACAAGATATGTATGGAGTTTTGTTCGTTTAAAATGTAAATGAAAACTACGACGGCATGTTTCAAAATCGGTCAAGTGTGAGTCAGACGCAGGCACCGAGGGTTTCGATCGAGTCTTGATTTTTTTTGTCTAAAAATAACTGGCACACGGTTCATTCTTTGAGGTCAAGTAGTAACTAAGTGTAAAGTGGCTCGCTTGTTGAGGTCAGTTTGTCAATGGACGACCCGGAAAATCCCGGCCATTTTAGATCTTAGATCTGTGACAGACTGCGAGTAATCAGATGCCAGAAAATGTGTCAACAGTCCACAACATAGAAATCTTAATAATAAGGCAATAGAAGTGCTATCTACTATCTTCTATACTGGGACGCGTGCCGCCGGGGCGCAGCTACCACCACATAAACAAACAATGATTATTTCAAAGATTAAGTTCTTACAAATTAAATGTTATTCCTTTATTTGTAAAGTTACAAATTTTGGAAGAGTTACCGCAGTTGGATATGTTGCAAAACACCATGTTTACTGCTCCGCGTCCCAAACAAGTAACAACACAAGTAAACTTTGTGTTTTAGAAGACTCATACGCGGCGACAAGGCCACGCGTCTTTGCCACTTCTATTGCCTTATTATTAAGATTTCTGTGGTCCACAAGTATCTGGGTAATTTACTGGGTTGCGGAACTCTGGCCATCTGACCTCCAAAATCCAGTAACTAGGTAATTGGACGCGATCTCAGTTCGCATGGATAGAAGATGATAATCTGACCCACAGAAACCGATACAGTGTCATAACCCAATTAATAACTACTGCAATTAAGATAATAATAATTAATGTCGTAAATCAAAACATTTACTGTTATTTTATAACATAACATTCAGTAAAAATACGAGTTTTATTAAATAAAATGTGTGTCAGCACTGGGCGACCTCGTTTGATAGTGTTGTGGCCAACTTATATGACGACGGCGACGAATAGAGTCGGCAACTCGGCTAGGCTGAAAGCCGAATGCTTTAAGTCATTACCTCTCCTTTTTCGTCGTTAATTTGAAATGTCAGTGCTTGTTACAGGTGCAGGAACCATATAAAACGATTCCTATCGACTTACCATTGAAATAGACAGAAATATTACCATAAAACAAATTGTAGGTCACTAAATAATCCAAAGAGCTAAGCTTTTTCATATGTTATTGCATTCACTAGTGATGCTGACTTGAGTATTTCGCTGTGATTAATTGACCACCTAGCTTGTTAAATTATTTTTAATGTAGGTAAGCATATGTCACTGGAAAATTGTAGATTAAATAAGATTGTAAATAAACCTTAAGTAGATTATAATTTCCCTATTTACAGATTATGAAAATATCGTTTTGTGTAGAATAAATCTCATTCAAAATGAATAGTTTCCAATATCTATATCTTAAAAAAGAATAATTAACACGCGATATTTTACAACATAACATAACACAACAAGACACCTACAAAACCCATAGTTTAATGTTGTACTTCCTTTTGTTGAAAACTAGCGCCATAGTATTTTTTAGTTTACAGTTGTTCCTTGTTCAATGTTTTAAATGTTCCATTCCGAAAGCGTACCCTTTTTGTGCTGCCGAGGTTATTAGGCCCAATTCGGCATCGTTTGTGAATTACAAATAATCTAAGAAGGTACACTTTTGCCATCTCTAGTCGTTAGCTTGCGGTTGTAATTATTTGCATAATTTTTATGTTCGTAGTTTTTGCAAGTAGCATCCATTGTTATTCTGAGAGTTTTTGTTTCTATATAAAATTGCTATGAATTTGGAAAGCTTCTCCAACTTTGTGGGGCTATTATAGCTTTGTTTTAAAGATATATGAATGTTACATAAAGCTTTGATCGTTATAGGAATATAGAAAGACATAAGAAAGGAACACATACGGTTTCTGATATCTAGTTGTTATGGCTTACGGGGCACAGTTATACCAAAGAGATATCGTCTTCAGTCATCGAAGTTAAGCAAACAAGGTAATATTATAAAGAGGAAAGATTTGATTGCTTGTTTTCATTGAATAGGCTCCGAAACTACTGAACCGATTTGAAAAATTCTTTCACTGTTGGGAAGCTACACTATCCCTGGGTGACATGACTATATTTTATTCCCATATTCCCACGGGAGCGGGAACTATGCGGGTGAAACCGCGAGGCGCTGCTAGTTCATTATAAAACCGATAATCAGTGAGGCCTGGCTGTCTTGTAGATTCCAGAAAATCTGACTCCAGTGTTGCCAAGGAGTAGTCTGTTATCCAGTTGGACCGAACTGGCCGAACTTAAACTCGAACTTTTTTCAGTTAAACCAACCATTTACAGGCACTTTTGTATAGTCAAGGTCGGTCAGTCGAAAGAGGTGAAGCTATCTGCACGTTCCAAAGCGTAGATCTCTATGGAGAACAACGTACAAGAAACTCCACGGACACTCTTTTATATCAATATAAATTGTTACAAAGATAAAAAACTTTTTACAAAAAAGTACAATTGACTTCTAAACAAAAAAAAAAACAAAAATTACAAAATAATTTTAATTTCGGAACTCTGTGTTTTTGGTTGCTTTTTCGTTTTTTGAAGAACACGATGACAAGTCGGTTGTATTTTTATGTAAAAAGTTTTTTTTTTGAATTTTGTTTAAAAAAAAACCTAGGCAGTTGAGAACAAAGAGCTTAGAACAAGTCGCTTGATATCGTGTTAAGTTGTCAATTAGACGCAGGTCACGGGGTCTTTGTACTGGTAATTAGTACTTATGATATAACTGCTGAGAGGTGGTTTATTTTGCAAGTTTTTGAGTCATGGACACGAATATTTCGCGAGTTTTGATATTGATCTGGACGTCTACTCAAATGAGATCACAGCAGAGTTCCTGACATCGATTGGGTGTCTTTTTCATGGTTTTGAGGGCAAGTACGGATCCCTAGGAACATGCACGGCATAGACTATGCCATCTACTGTTGCAAATCTGAAACTTTTACGTTGTAAATATTTGACCTGTGCTGCCACCTATACTTCCTGCACCCTCCGTTTACGGGAACGTGCTAGTAGTAGACTGTGCCATCTAGCGTTGCAAATTTAAAACTTATAAGTAAAACATACTTGACATTGACGCGTCTGTGCTGCCACCTATAGTTTCTGCACGTTCCCTATACTGTGTACTGTACTGCGTCAGCGTAAAGGTCAATTTGTATTGAAATTGAATAAGCGCCATCTAGTGATAAAAACGGAAAACCTTTTTCATACAATTTGACATAAGCGAACATTTATCTCGATGGCGCGAAACGAGCTTGGTCGGTGTTTTTATTGTCATTAAAAATGCTTTACAGAATCTATGATTTCACTTTACCATTGTATAGAACCTCTATAAGAAACATTATGGCTTTGTCATTGCCTTTTTATGGGAAATACAAGCATAAAACAAAAACAGTCGATTGATTACATAATTGTCAAAGAAATAAAACAACATGACTGACTGTCACGTTACTCTACTGCTCAGCATGAGGACCTAGGTTCGATTCCCGGTTCAGAAAATGTGTTATTGGGTTTTTCCATCTAGTATTTCTTAGAAGCAAACCGCAATCTGGATTAAGCATAAGCATAGCATAATCAGCCTTTTTAATGTACCCACTACTGGGACACAGACCTCCTCTCTAGGAGAGGGAATGGGCCGTAATCCACTATTACGCGGGCCCAGTGCGGGTTGGTGAATGTCACATGTCTTCGAATTTTTGGTTCTAGGACATGCCGTTTTCCTCACGATGTTTTCCTTCACCGTTTTGAGAGCAGTGGTGATGAAATTAATTACAAGAAAGTAATCCGCCTGGCCGGGTTTGAACCCGCGACCTACGATTCGTAAGTCGAGGCCACTCGGCCATCACTGCTCAATATAATCATTCTATGTCCAATGCATAATTACTTGATGATTTTCTTGTTTTAGTATTCAAAACACGTAGGTGAGTAATATAATGATTTGCTGATGTACCTATTGCTATACATTCGTATGCATTTAGTAAAAAGCAGTTGTTTTGTGATTACAAACAGACACATCAACTTTATTTATTCGTATTGATGCAAAAGTAAAATTAAATTTCGCTGATTCGACAGTACGATTTGAAAGCAAACGTATGCACAATAAAAGGAAAATACATAGACTTCAAGTTGTTTCAAGATTGCATTTTTTCTGCAGTGTAGGTAATAATGGATATGTATTGTTTTGCTTTCCTAACAAGATTTTTCCTTACACGCGCAGTTTTGTATGGAAATATTTATAAATACATTTAGGTTAATTGAATAAGCCTTCTTAGACCCCAATCTATGGGTACTAATATTATAAAGAGGGATGATATTTTTTGTTTGTTTATTTGAACGGAAAAAGCTCCGAAATTACTGGACCGATTTTAACCATGCTGTCACCTATGGAAAGCTACATTATAAACGAGTAACATAAGCTTGTTTGACTCCTATATTCCCACGGGAATAATAATAATAAATAAAAACTTTCAAAATCCATAGGGTTAGTAACAATTTACCTTACAACTAGTGTTAGTAGGTACACCTAAAAATAACTACGCGGCTGAAACCGAAATCACCATGATACCATATCTCCCGCTCTGTGCACATAGGAAGGGAGTGTCAGACTCTTACTGACTAAAACCCACCCGTGATCCTTCTTGTGCCCGCCGCGTTCCAGGGCAAGGTGACTCTTTCGAACCAATTCCGCAAACCTAGCAAGCACTGATCCTATGGGTGACCCCATAGAATCATTTTATGACTTTGAACTCGAAAGTCAGTGTTAAAAAAAAACGAGGAAGCAACTAAAAACACCGACTTTCCAAATTAAAGATAAGTTTTAAACTTTGTAACATAAGTATATGTTTTTTTTTCAAATCGTTTCATAAATGATGGAGTTATGAATTTATTAAGTCGCAAACATAAAAAAAAATACAATCGAATTAATCCTTCTTTTTTGAAGTCTGTTAAAAATTGATAAAATGCCATAAAATAGGGGTAGATCATATCCGTCATTGATTGACCATAAAACAAAAGACAGGTCAAAACGTTTATTTCAATTAGGCCATTAAACGGCACTTTTGATTTGAACGTCATCATTAAAAGTTACCATAAATAAGTAACTCTAGCATACATTCGCAAAGGTAGATTCTTATGGAATTCCAAACTACTACTGAGAATAAATAACAAACAAACTATTGATGGTTCTAAAAACGTAGGTAATTTTTGAAGGTAAAGTTAAATCATTTATTTCAATTAGACCATTAAAAGGCATATTGTTTAAAGATAACCCCCTTCTATATCAATGTTTCTCGATCGTAGATACTTAAATATCGTTTTAAACAAAAATGCTTAGTTATACAACTAGGTAGGTAGGTACCTAATACCTACCTTATTTATTTAATTAAGATTCCCCAACAATTATTACAGATATTATAGAGATATGAACATATAAGTAATAGTGTCTTAAATCTAACTGCATAACCAATTATAGGCAAACATCACATACAAAATGCTCTTTCCAATTTCAAACAGAAAAATACTGGTTAATCTTTTTAAGAATATACGAATTCAACCGCATTGCATACATTAGTCACAGTGCACGCAAAAAACCTAATTTAAAAAGGACCCAACGTTATTATGTTCCGTGTTGTCTTAAGTATAAGAATTAAAAAAAAAACTAATCAAGTGCGAGTCAAATTCAATGTTGTTTTTTATCATTATATCATTCTTATGGGTTTTCCTGTCTTCTTTAGGCAAAGAACTACCTATTATTTACTGTTTTCTTTTTTTAATTATAAGCTGTTTGGTTTGTTAGTTATTCGGAGAAAAGGGAGAATGGAAATTTTCGTCTACCAAGTGATACTTTATTTTGTATTTTTTACAATTTGTCCACCAGAAGTGACGCCCATACTCAAAAAGTATTTATTTACGTAGGTAACGCGCCCGTTTTTGAGTCACAGAAATTCAAATGTGTACAAAAAAAAGTACAAACGGAGAGACAGAAAACGGAGTTATCCTATATGGGTTTTCTTACAAACGCTTTTTTTCGTTCGGAACCCTAAAAAACTTGAAACCCCATTAAGCCGTAGGTGTTACACACGTCAAGTTAAACAATTTACTTTTAATACCATAATAAAAACACAATCACAAAAACGGTTGACTTACCTTTTTACAACTTGCGTAGCCTTGATAAAAAAAAAAAAAAACTTTATTTTATTACTATAGCAACACTGTCGACCGCACTGTCAAAGACACTGAGTAAGACTGGCTGGCGAGCGAAGAAAAAAGTTGCAAGTGGGGTCTCCCCTCTACTTGAATAAGGCTGGCTACAGATTTGCGACCTGTCTGAGCAATAATAATTTACTAATGTTGATCGCAAATTAATTAGATACGAGAATAGTGTAGTCAATGTATTGGAATTATATAAATTTAAAGGATAGTAATTTTATATGTTTTTTATAATTAATTAATGTGACAAAGAATGAGTATTTATTCAGTAATAGCATAATATGTTAGGCTTTTTTTTAGTAGGAATCTTCGCAGTTACTATCAGGTTAATTCATCTTTATTACTAAAGTTTTTCAGTATACATGTTTATTTTATTCCTGGTTTCCAATATAAAGGATTCTCTGGATACATAAACAAAAATGTACAATGACACTGCAAGGATATGGGAACCAAAGTGGAAATAGGACACACTATAATACCTCTTATGGTGTGTCCTATTTCCACTTTGGTATAAAACAATGTTTTTAAACTATTGCATTCTGGATGCACATGTCGCAGCAACTGCAGACACACAGTACCTCGATAGCTCCCGACAGGATGTGATCTGATAATATATTTCTAAAAACTCATGATATATAAAACAAGGAAATCCTCAAGATCATGGGAAAGCTCTCTCTTCATCTGAAGAAAAATCCTGATACGACAGAAAACAAAGTGTCATTAAAAAACTTAAATTAAAAAATAACCGACTTTTAAAAAAGGAGGAGATTCTCAATTCGGATGTTTGTATTTTTTTAAAATGTATTGCCGGGCATAACTCCGTCAAATATAGACAGTTTTGCAAAATTGTTTTTTTTTTTTATTCGAAAGGGGTTTATTCCGAAATGGTCCTATTTAAATTCCATATAGATCTGATGATGGGTTTCGGAGACAGACAACGGAATTCTTCAAAAAATGACAGCAAATCAAACGCAATCGCTGCTTTCTCATAAATATGCATTGTTTACGCAATCACACATAATAACATCACGCCTGTACACTCGAAAGGGTTAGGTACGCAAAATGTTTCAGTATATCAGGGTACCACATTTCCTATCAAAGTTAGTAGTAGTTACATATTTTTTCGCGACTAGATTAGTCGATGGAAATTAGGTAGTCCGTAGTAGTATGTAGGGCTAACGTGATACTTGGGTAGGTACTACTTAGGTGGGGCGTACGTACCACTAAAAAGTGAAAAAAAATCTTAAAAAAAACCGTCATGTATAAAATCATTTTAATTTCGAAACTCGGTGTTTTGGTTTTTTCTTCGTTTTTAAACACCGACTTCTGAAATTAAAATTATTTTATACTTTTTTTGTAAAAAGATTTTTTTAATGAGAAGGCCAATTCTACTAACTATATAGCAACATTCTCAAAAGTGACTGACTGACTTAGTGATCTATCAACGCACAGCCTAAACTACCGAACGGAACGGGCTGAAATTTGGCATGCAGGTAGATGTTATGATGTTAGGCATCCGCTAAGATTTTGATTAATTCTACCCCCAAGGGGATAAAATAGGGGATGAAAGTTTGTATGAAACTTCGGGCTGAGAGTTTCAAAATTGGGGGAAAAGTAACTATTCCACGCGGACGAAGTCGCGGGCAGAAGCTAGTCAGTCATAAATGTCTTCTTTTCTTTTTAAATGACAACTGCCAAATACTTATCAGTCGCACCCGTGCAGCCAACCTAACAAACTCCACATTTATAACCCGACCAATTCGCACAACACATCATTCTCACTACTTCTCACAACACACACGACCTTTTAACTTACCAGTATTACAACCTCAGTGATTGTTGTCTGTTAACCTTTTTTACGCGTTTTGTGTTAATTTTATAATGGGTTGCAGTACTTACTGCTTACAATCAAGCTTTGTGGGATCCTGGTGACGTCATGGTGGGTCTTATTTTGCTTTCTGATAGAATTGGGTGCACCAAGTCTACGCGAGATCGACTTTTCATCATACTATTGTTGCGCGCCAGAATTAAACAACGAAGATAGTTGCATTTGGTACTACTAGCGCCATCTAGTATCGAGTAGCAGAGCTATTGAAGTCGGGGACCTTCGAGATTTTTCTATGCTAGAATTCTCGGACCTTGGTCGGTCGCGACCGATATGTACGCGAACTTTCTGGAGTTCTACTCGGCGCCCTATATAAGGCCGGTACATGTGCCGACCGGGTCAGTATTAGAATTGCGATACAAGTGATAACTTCGAGAGCGATCTTCGACTGCGAACTCAAGTGATTAATAGTGCGATTGTGTTTTGTGATTAGTGAGTTTATAGTGTAATTAGTGTGGTGTAAATTAAAGTGTCATCTTTGTTTATTAATCGGCTGATTTTAATTGTAACGAACCCGAAGCTCGTAACAATTGGTGTCAGAAGAGTGGATTTAAAAGATGCCGATTCTACCAAAGGACGACACGGAGGGTATCCGTACCCGTAGTCAACGCCAGCAAGAGACGGACCAGAGGCGTTTTGGAAGTGCAACGCCGCAGGCTACGGAGAGACAGCTGGCGACCTTAGAGGCCGGCCCGTCCACCGCCGCTCTAGCATCATCATCAGCACCAGACTTTGCTGCTCTGATGCTGATGCTGCAGGAGCAGGCCCGCCGCCAGGAGGAACAGGCCCGCCGACAAGAGGAACAGGCCCGCCGACAAGAGGAACAGGCCCGTCGTTTAGAAGAGCAGCTGCAGCGTGATAAGGAGGAACAAGCCCGCCGCCAGGAAGAACAGGCCCGCCGCCAGGAAGAACAGGCTCGCCGCCAGGAAGAACAGGCTCGCCGCCAGGAGGAACAGGCCCGTCGGTTGGAAGAACAGCTCCAACGTGACAAGGAGGAGCAGGCGCGCCGCCAGGAAGAGCAGATGTTCCTCATGAAGGATCTGCATGCCACTTTCGGCAAAGAAATTAAGGTTGTAAAGGAAAAGGTGGTTCAGCACGAGAACCGCCTGACGGAAGCTGAAACACGAATCGACCAAATTAATCATCGGGTTGACAACGTGATTGTTGACGTGAGGAAAACGCTGGACAACCTTAAAGTTGGAGATGGAATTGCAGCCTCAGCTACTACACCTTCGCCACGGGGATTCAAAGTGCCGCCGTTCGATGGAACATCTTCCTGGTCGGCCTACAAAATACAATTTGAGGCCGTTATGCAGGCGAACGGGTGGAATAAAAATCAGGCCATGACTGCCCTCACACTAGGTCTGCGGGACCAGGCCTTAACTGTTCTGGAAGCTCTCGGCAAGGAAGTGACTTACGAGCAGCTCCTTGAGGCGCTGGAATCTAGGTATGGCGACGCTCATCTGGAACACGTGTTTCGTGCGCAGCTAAAGGATCGCGTGCAACGCAGCGGTGAAAACCTGCAGCAGTGGGCCCTTGAGGTGGAGAAGCTGGTCCGAAAAGCATACCAGTCTGTACCTGCGCTCATTCAAGGGAACCTGGTGCAGGCATTCATTGACGGCATCCGCGACCTTGAGGTCAGAGCTGCTGTGAGGCTCGGTCATCACGGGACGCTCAAGGACGCCTTGGCTCATGCTCTGGAAGTGGAAGCTGTGCGGCAGGATCATCGTTCCCATCGCGTCAGGGAGGTTGCAGCGGCTACTGTTCGCGATCGGCTTAAAGGATACAGCCCTAGATGCTATGGCTGTGGGGAAAGGGGCCACCTACGGTCCAGTTGCCCTAAGCGAACTGTAGATAGAGAAGATAGTGGATCTCCAGAGGGTAGGGCGGTTAACAGCACCGCCCAGCAACTGCAGGGAAACGAGTAAAAGCCAGGACTGCGGGGCGGGTGCTGGCTGATGTTCAGAGAGCCCCAAGGATTTCGATCTCACAAACCCATGACGGGAACAGCCTAATCATCAAGGGCGAGATCAACGGAACGCCATGTAAGCTGACAATAGACATTGGAGCCTCTCGCACGATTGTCAGTTCCCAACTAGTAAGTCGGTTCCTTGGGGACTCCGCATACAACCGAGACCGCATAAATTTGGTGACGGCCACCGGTCAGCGCATACCCGCCCGCGGAGAGAAAGAGATGGAGTTGAAGCTAGGAAACAGGATCTATCTTCACAATGTCATCGTGGCTGATATAATGGACGATTGCATCCTGGGCCTAGACTTTATGAGGAAGAATTGTTGTGAGATCGACGTTAAGCAAGGAGTTTTGAAATGTGGACAAGAGGAACTTTTCATGGAAGGGGCGTTACCAGGAAAGGTGTACAGCCTAAAGAAGATTGTTCTTCCTCCGAGATCGGAAACGATTGTGCCTGTTAGGCTTCCTCGAAATCCTGGGCAGACTCATCGGTGTGTGCTTGTGGAAAGGGTAGACAGTGACCTTCCATGGAAAGTGGCACGTACTTTGGTTAGAGCCACTGACATCTCAAGAGTACCTGTGCTGAACCTTTGTGATAAGGAACAGATGATAGATAAGGGCACGTTGATTGGTACATGTGAGGAAGTGGATTGGTTACGTCGAAGCCAATATTTATCGACTGGGAACCTTAGCAAGGATGCACAAACGAAAGTGACCACACTTTTAGACGACTGTCGCAGCGTTCTGTCTCAAAATGAAATGGTCAAGGCGAAGAGAATGTTACTGAAGTATGCCAATATTTTCTCTTCAAATGATGCTGACATCGGGAAGACTGATTTAGTTCAACACAAAATAAACACAGGAGATGAGTTGCCTATCCGTCAGCGGCCAAGGAGATTGCCAGTAGCACGTGAAAAGGAAGTGGAAACCATGATTGAGGGAATGGTTAAGGATGGTGTCATAGAACCTTCATCGAGTCCATGGTGTTCACCTGTTGTACTGGTAAGAAAGAAGGACGGCAGCATGCGGTTTTGTGTTGACTATCGTCGTCTGAACGACGTTACGAAGAAGGACAGCTATCCTTTGCCAAGAATTGATGACACGTTGGACATGCTTACTGGAGTTAAGTGGTTTAGCACGTTGGACCTAAAAAGTGGCTACTGGCAAGTTCAAATTGATCCTAAGGACAAGGAGAAAACTGCATTCTCGACGGGAAAGGGTCTGTGGCAATTTAAAGTCATGCCGTTTGGATTGTGCAACGCTCCGGCAACGTTTGAAAGGTTGATGGAACTAGTACTAACCGGGTTAATTGGCGATGCTTGTCTGGTCTACTTGGATGACATCATCATCGTAGGCCGTACGTTTGATGAACATCTGCAAAACCTGGAACGCGTGCTCATGAAGATCCAGAGTGCAAACCTCAAGTTAAGTCCGAAGAAGTGTTCATTCTTCAAACGGCAAGTTAGCTTTTTGGGATATGTAGTGTCGGAAGAAGGTATCCGCACGGATCCAGAGAAAATCGCCGCAGTCAAGGACTGGCCAATTCCAAAAGACAAGACGCAGGTTAGAGCATTTTTGGGTTTGTGCTCCTACTATCGGCGATTTGTCAAGAACTTTGCTGACATAGCGAAACCCCTGCACAAGCTAACCGAGGAGAAGCGACATTTCTGCTGGGATGAGAGTTGCGACATTGCATTCCAGGAGCTCAAGGAACGTCTGTGCGAAACACCTATTTTGGGGTATCCTGATACGGGCAAGGAATTTATAGTTGACACAGATGCCAGCGATATAGGACTTGGCGGTGTGTTATCTCAACGGAATGGCGATCAAGAGGTTGTGATAGCGTACTTCAGCAAGTCTCTGTCAAAACCGGAAAGGAATTATTGTGTCACGAGACGTGAATTACTTGCTGTGGTCAAGTCATTGCAGCATTTTAGCAAATATCTGCTGGGGAGGAAATTCCACTTACGAACTGACCATGCTGCACTAAAATGGCTATTGCAATTGAAAAATCCAGAAGGGCAAGTTGCGAGATGGATTGAACTACTTCAGGAATACGACTTTGTGATTGAACATCGCAGCGGGAAATCTCATGGCAACGCAGATGCATTATCAAGAAGACCTTGCCCTGAAGACTGCAAGCATTGTACTCGGCAAGAGGGTAAAGAAGTCGTACCTGTGAGGATGATCAAGACAGACCTTAGTAACGAGTGGAAGGAAAACTTAGAACGTGCACAGCAGGATGATTTGGACATTAAGCCGATTCTGGAGTGGATGAAGGCCAGTGCTCCGAAGCCTACGTGGAGTGATGTCTCAGCGATGAGTTCAATCACAAAAAGCTATTGGGCCCAATGGGACAGTTTAGTGATTCAGGATGGAGTCTTGTGCCGTAAATGGGAAAATGCTCGGGGAAACAGCTGTCATTTGCAAATGGTTGTCCCTAAAGCTAAAGTACCGGATGTTCTACAGCTGTACCATAATGGTTGTTCAGGAGGCCATATGGGAGTAAAACGAACTCTACTGAAGATACGGGAACGGTTTTACTGGGTCCACTGTCGTGACGATGTTGAGGACTGGTGTCGCAAGTGTACAAGTTGTGCGGCTGTAAAAGGACCTCAGACTCGTAGCAGAGGTGCATTGAAATTGTACAATGTTGGTGCACCATGGGAAAGGATAGCGCTAGACGTTGCGGGACCGTTTCCGGAAAGTGAAAGTGGTAACAAGTATTTCATGGTGGTTATGGATTATTTCACTAAGTGGCCGGAAGTCTTCGCCATTCCAAACCAAGAAGCTTCAACAGTCGCGGATAAACTGGTTCATGAAGTTTTCTGTCGTTTTGGAGTACCCTTGGAGATTCACAGCGATCAAGGAAGGAATTTTGAGTCCCAAATATTCCAGGAAACCTGCCGAGTTATGGGTACTCATAAAACGAGGACAACTTCTTACCACCCACAATCGGATGGAATGGTGGAACGATTTAATCAGACATTGGAGAGATATCTGGCCAAAGTTGTGGAAAACCGGCAACGAGATTGGGACAAGCACATACAACCGTTTTTGCTGTCATACCGAAGTGCTGTTCATGAAAGCACGTCAGTGACACCAGCTTTCGCAAACTTTGGAAGAGAATTGCGGCTACCTGCAGACCTGATTACCGGAATACCACCTGATGCTCCACGCAGTATAACCGATTATGCGAATGACTTGCGGAACAAAATGAACGACATTCATGAGCACGTCAGACAATCGGGCCAGCAAATGTCTGAAAAGATGAAAACCCGCTATGACCGCAAAATGAACAATAAAGGGTTCGAGGAAGGTTCACTAGTGTGGTTGCATAATCCAGTTCGCAGCAAAGGGAAATCTCCTAAGCTTCAAGCTAAATGGGACGGACCGTACCGGATTGTGACGAAGATCAATGACGTGACCTACCGTATACAGAAAGGTACAAGAAGCGCTCCTAAGATCGTTCATGTTGATCGACTGGCGCGTTATTATGGCGCTGATAATGCTCGGGACGAGCATGTCTTAGGAGGGGGCAGTGTTGCGCGCCAGAATTAAACAACGAAGATAGTTGCATTTGGTACTACTAGCGCCATCTAGTATCGAGTAGCAGAGCTATTGAAGTCGGGGACCTTCGAGATTTTTCTATGCTAGAATTCTCGGACCTTGGTCGGTCGCGACCGATATGTACGCGAACTTTCTGGAGTTCTACTCGGCGCCCTATATAAGGCCGGTACATGTGCCGACCGGGTCAGTATTAGAATTGCGATACAAGTGATAACTTCGAGAGCGATCTTCGACTGCGAACTCAAGTGATTAATAGTGCGATTGTGTTTTGTGATTAGTGAGTTTATAGTGTAATTAGTGTGGTGTAAATTAAAGTGTCATCTTTGTTTATTAATCGGCTGATTTTAATTGTAACGAACCCGAAGCTCGTAACACTATCAAGTATTATTTATTTATTTTATTTTGTTTTTCTATTCCAATTTAATTAATGTGTGTGTTTTTTTTTTAAATTATACTGTATTTTAATTTAGTTATTTGATATAATTTGACATTTTAAATTCAATGTAAACGTTGTAAATTTAAAATTTGTTATTTTCATGTTGCTAACTAATTGCTGTAAGTTAATTTTGTGTTAGTGTATTATGTAATTATTAGTAGGTAATAGTGTTATTTAAAATAGTTAATATTATAAGTAGTCTCGGCTATCGCATTAGGTTTCTAAACCTGTAATGATAGTATAAGAGTTTTAAATAAATAAATAAATATTATGTTTCAATCTCAAAAAAAAAAAATTGATAATGATACAAGTGACGAATTCACCGCAAAGCTGCTGAAACAGAATATATTTTATGTAATGATTTAGTGAATAAGTCGTTGGTGTGTCAATAAATAAATTAATTAACCGAGACGAACACGGAACAAGATAAGCTTATTAGATATGTACTTAGGCAAGTACCAACTAAATCCCTCAGATCCCTAGTTTTACTTAGAAATAAGTAGGTAACCTGTTTTGGTTGAGCAAAGCTACTAACTGTCTCTTCACACGTGAACTCGCAGTCCACACAATGTAAACTCAGCAGCCAGGATTGGATCATGCAAAGGCGCGAGCTGCTCATTCTTTATGCAATTACGACGTTTAAAAATAACACCTTCGTTGCTCGTGTTGTTTAGTACTTAACTAGCGACTCGCCCCGGCTTCGCACGGGTGCCATGCTGATACTAAATCTCTACTATATCATGCATGTATTTATCTATACTAATATTATAAAGAGGTAACGTTTGTGAGTTTGTGACGTTGTAAGGGGTAATCTCTGGATCTACAGAACCGATTTTCAAAATTATTTCACCAATAGAAAGCTAAGTTATTGTGGAGTGTCATAGGCTATATTTTATCCCCGTATTGCCACGGGACGAACGGGAACAACGCGGGTGAAACCGAAGGGCGCTGCTAGTACTAATTATATTATTTGCAATTCAACCTTACGTCTAAACACAACCAATTTGAGTAAAGGCTTGGATTGAACGCAGTTCGCTAAGTAAGTTCATTGACCTCCAAACAATCTGTCAAGATTATTATCACATTAATTTATCACTTATCCACTTCGCATGGTCTGTGCTTGCGACACAAGTAACTAGCGAGATGGTTGCCAAACAGATGTGTCGTTTACTCGAGGAGATTGGCTGACAATCGCTACTGATGTGGCGTAACTTGAGGTTATAATAACTTTGTTCTCAGACCCGCTTTTGTAATAGATAGGTAGGTATTTTTTTATCAAATGACTTCTTCCGCTCTGGGCACATAGGAAGGGAGTGTCAGACCATTACTGACTAAAACCCACCCGTGTTCCTACCAGTGGCGTGCAGTGGTTCAAGTTGGGTAGGCCAGAAAATAATTTCCAAAAAAAAAACACCACATTATTCAGGGTTGAAATGTGGTGATTTTTTTTCAAATAGGCTATTTAAAAAAAAAACTCATTTCATTAAAAATCAACCCTGAATAATATGGTTATTTTTTAAAATTGATTTGGACATTTTCTCTGGCCTACCCTAACTCTCCACAGTCTCCACTGCACGCGCCTGGTTCCTACTAATGCCCGTCGCGTCGCGGTGACTATTTCGAGCAAATTCCGCAACCCTAGCAGCAGTGGCGGCCTTAGGGGGTGGTGAACAGGGCAACCGCCCGGGGCCTCGCTCTGTCAGGGGCCTCGCGCAACCTGAGTTCAAAGTACCTTACATTTTGTAACACGTTTTAGATGTTTGTAATAAAATGAAGTTATTCAATAGTAAATTAGATTTGAAGAGAGTAAGAAGAGAGAGAAGTGACACAAGATGGGCTTTGCCATTTTTTCATTTGAAATTTTCTTAGCTAAATTTTATTTAATTTAATTTTTAAAATACCTATTTATCCATATAAAAAAGGACAAGGGCCTCATAAAGATCTTTCACCCGGGGCCTCGCAAATATCTACCGCCTGTGGCCTCGCGACGGTAAAGGCCGCCACTGCCTCGCAGGTACTGACCCTATGGGGCCTCATCTTCTTTGCTGACAGCTCTTTGAGGCGCGCGTGGAACACGACGCACCGTTGACCTGGACTGGTTCTTATCAGACGGCTCGCAGTGCGGTGCGGTGACCGGGAATTGCTCTGCGACTCCCGAGCATTTCAAAATTATAATCTGTGTGCGCTTAATAATATCAGTCCAACAGCAGTCAGAGAGCAGTGGTGGCCGAGTGGTAACGGCCCCGACTTACGAATTGTAAGTCGCGGGTTCAAACCCAGCCAGGCGCATTGCTTTGTGTAATTTATTTCATCACCACTGCTTTCAAAACGGTGAAGGAAACCACATCGTGAGGAAACCGGCATGTCCTAGAACCAAACACTCGAAGACAAGTGACATTCACCAACCCGCACTGGGCCCGCGTGCTGGATTACGGCCCATTCCCTCTCCTAGAGAGGAGGCCTGTGTCCCAGCAGTGGGAACGATAAAAGGCTGATTATGCTATGCTTTTGCTAACAGCAGTATCTACGAGGTCTGTCGGTGGATGGGTGACCATTTCTGACATACAGAGATTTCCCTCTGACCCGGAACGCATAAAATCTTTGACAGTCGTTACGAGTAGAGAAAAAGTCAACTCCACCAAGAACAGTCTCACCAGCTCGTCCCTAGCTACTCCCCCCCCCCCCCCCCCCCAGCGACGCCCTAAGCCGAGGTCTGTACCCCACAGGGGGTGTCCTTAGCGCGTAGTCGCGTAGTTTTTAAGTTTTAATAAGTCCTGTCCGGAGGCTTTGATATTTATATTAAAGCCGCCACAGCAAGCGTGGCTGCAGTTATTTATTTATTTCCGGATTCCGGAATTCCGTAACAATTTTTCTGATATTTCAATTCCGGAATTGAGAGGACGGCTCGCGCCATAATACTACGATTCAAATATTGTATGTATTTTATTCATGTTAAATTCTATTGTGTGATAAATATAAGCCTTGCTGATTTTACGGTTCAATTTTAAACCATAGCTAAACAAATAAATAAACATCATCTAGTATTATATTAATTCGAGGAAGTATTAAGTTGCAAGGTTTCGGTTTCAAAATATTTAATGGGAACAAATAAACAATGCAAACTCTACAATATTTTATCGATATCTACATCAATTTACCTAGGTGTAAGCATGATTGCAATGCCGAAGTACAATTTAAAACTGCTTTTGTTTATCTATCTATACTTATAATAAATCTGTAGAGAGGTCAATTCTGTACAAGGAATATATTTTCAAAATAACTATCAGGGGGTGATTAGTGATCGATACTGGTGCCAAAAACGCAATCAGTAAAATTTTTGTCTGTCTGTCTGTCTGTCTGTCTGTCTGTATGTTCTTTATAGAAACAAAAACTACTCGACCGATTTTAACGAAACTTGGTGCAATTATTCTTCATACTCCTGGGCAGGTTATAGTATACTTTTCATCACGCTACAATCAATAGGAGCAGAGCAGTGAAGGAAAATGTTGGGAAAACGGGAGAAGTTACTCCATTTTTTAAGCTTCTGTCGCGTGTGTAGCCTTAATGGTTAAAGTTACATAGAAATCATGTATTACGTAAATGTTTTACATAGAATTATCTAAAAAATGTCCCAAACAGCATATGTCTATATTTTATGGTTGACTCACAATAACACGTGTAACTCCCGATAGCTTAGCAGTTCGGCGCTTTCTGATTATTTGTATGAAACTTTGTCAATTTTAAACCGATCGGGCTGAGAGTTTTAAAATCGGGGGTAAAGTAACTATTCCACGCGGACGAAGTCGCTGGCAGAAGCTAGTACTTATAATAAATCTGTAGAGAGGTCAATTCTGTACAAGGAATATATTTTCAAAATAACTATCAGGGGGTGATTAGTGATCGATACTGGTGCCAAAAATGCAATCAGTAAAATTTTTGTCTGTCTGTCTGTCTTTCTGTCTGTCTGTCTGTCTGTCTGTCTGTATGTTCTTTATAGAAACAAAAACTACTCGACCGATTTTAACGAAACTTGGTGCAATTATTCTTCATACTCCTGGGCAGGTTATAGTATACTTTTCATCACGCTACAATCAATAGGAGCAGAGCAGTGAAGGAAAATGTTGGGAAAACGGAAGAAGTTACTCCATTTTTTAAGCTTCCGTCGCGTGTGTAGCCTTAATGGTTAAAGTTACATAGAAATCATGTATTACGGAAATGTTCTACATAAAATTATCTAAAAAATATCCCGAAACAGCATGTCTTTTGTCAATTTTAAACCGATCGGGCTGAGAGTTTCAAAACCGGGGGTAAAGTAACTATTCCACGCGGACGAAGTCGCTGGCAGAAGCTAGTTTTATATAAAACTAGCAAAGCACCGCGGTTTCACCCGCGTTGTTCCCGGTCCCGTGGCAATACGGGGATAAAATATAGCCTATGACACTCCACAATAACGTAGCTTTCTATTGGTGAAATAATTTTGAAAATCGGTTCAGGATCCAGAGATTACCCTTATATCGTCGTAAAAAATTACTTGGGTTAAGTCGTAAGGAACCCTACTTAGTTGGCAAAATCTGTTTTAAATTTCTAAATTCTGATTTCTTTGTTGACTAATAGAGAATGCATTGTTGCATTGATTCCACAAATAAATAGTATAAAATCTATGTAAGTTTGTAACATAATTAAATCATAAAATACTGCACTGTTAAGGTCAATGACTTCTGAGTAACATGTTTTATTCATAAACACCAGCAAAAAGTTTTAATTGTTTGATAACAATCACAGCAGAAACACTCTTTATCCACAGAACCGTTCGTCTTTGTTCAGTCAGTGTGCCTACGTTTTCTCGACTATTTACCGACTACTGGATGCACCTGAGTACTTACCAGTACATACTTTTGAAGAAGGAACTGCTTACTGCGGTAAGCAGTGGTGGCCGAGTGGTAACAGCCTTCTCCCGCTCTGGGCGGAGCGGAAGGGACTATCAGACTCTTACTGACTAAAACCCACCCGTATTCCTCCTAGTCATAGTATAAACAGGGGAAGTAGGTTATCTCCGGCCTAATTCGCGATATAATTGCCTACTGTCTTAGGGTTGTCACTTTAACACATCTCTGTATAACTAATTCAGTGATCATTAGTCAATAAAGTTCAACAATGGTTTGATTTTACAACTGCAAGTACTTACCTACTTAGTTACTATACCTACAATACTGAGAAATCGGCATAACTAAACGTAAACAAAGCAATAGCGGCAAATCAATTGATAGATCAAAAGTACCTACCTAATATATTCTAGTAGGAAATTAGGCCTACCTACCTACTTTCTCTGTGTGATAGAAAACTAATAAAAATAAGTAAGTAGGTATCTCATCATCAAGTAAAAATTATATGCTAGAACTAGCTTCTGCCAGCGACTTCGTCCGCGTGGATTAGTTACTTTACCCCCGATTTTTAAACTCTTAGCCCGATCGGTTTAAAATTGACAAAGTTTCATACAAACGTTAATCCCCTATTTTATCCACTTGGGGGTAGAATTAATCAAAATCCTTTCTTAGCGGATGCCTACGTCATAACATCTACCTGCATGCCAAATTTCAGCCCGATCCGACGATAAACGTAAGATTACTGCTAAGCTATCGGGAGTTACACGTGTTATTGTGAGTCAACCATAAAAGATAGACATATGCTGTTGTGGGATATTTTTTAGATAATTTTATGTAAAACATTTCCGTAATACATGATTTCTATGTAACTTTAACCATTAAGGCTACACACGCGATGGAAGCTTAAAAAATGGAGTAACTTCTCCCGTTTTCCCAACATTTTCCTTCACTGCTCTGCTCCTATTGATTGTAGCGTGATGATAAGTATACTATAACCTGCCCAGGAGTATGAAGAATAATTGTACCAAGTTTCGTTAAAATCGGTCTAGTAGTTTTTGTTTCTATAAAGAACATACAGACAGACAGACAGACAGACAGACAGACAAAAATTTTACTGATTGCATTTTTGGCACCAGTATCGATCACTAATCACCCCCTTTTTTTTTTTTTTTTTTTCTGGATGGGAAATCATCAAATGACCCCTCCCGCCCTGGGTGGAGCGGTAGGGAGTGTCAGACTTTTACTGACTAAAACCCACCCGTGATCCTTCTTGTGCCCTATGCGTTCCAGGGCCGCGGTAACTCTTTCGAACAAATTCCGCAACCCTAGCAGGCACCGACCCTATGGGGCCCCGTCCTTGGTGCTGACGGCTCCTTGAGGCGCGCGTGGAACACAACGCGTCGTCGACTCAACCTGGTATCGGACGGCGAGCCACCCACGCTCACCGTCCCCAGGCATCAGCCACTGCGCGATAGCACAGCGGCCGACTTGTCTCTGGAGGGGGCCGAAATGGGACCATTACTGGCACTCCATCTCAGCACCCTCCCGAGCGTTGGGAGCCGCAGCACCCGCAGCAGAAGCGGCAGAGGCGGCGACAGAAGCCGCGGCGGCGGCAGAGGCGGCGGTGGCGGCGGACCTCTTGCCCCTGGTCGGGGCGGATGGCGCGCAGGCCCTTCCCCCAGCCCAGTGCTCGGCCGGCTTGTCAGCAGCCGCACATGCACTGCAGTGCGGCGTGGCCTCGCACGAGCCGGCCTTATGACCGGGCTGACCACAGCGGAAACAGAGTCCGCTGCGGTCGACCTCCGAGGGGCACATAGCTCCCGTGTGGTTACCCACATGGCAGCGGTAGCACCTCAGAGGTCTGGGTTCCAGCAGTTTTACCCGCGCAGACACCCATCCCACCAAGAGCCTTCGGCCCTCCGACACAGTTCTGGCCGCCGTCACGGGGCAGCTCACCACAAGGGTTTGCATGCCCGTGTTGTCAGGCCGGAGGGTGCCCGCCTTGACGAGCTCGGCAGAGCACCCCCCAGTCCTGGCGACGGCGGCCACAACTTCCTCCTCCGTCACGGAGTCATCCAGGCCCACTATGCGCATGTCGATGCGCTTAGTCGGCCTGGACACCCGGACCTCGTCCGCGGGTAAAACCGCCCTCAGCCTTTCAGCCAGGGCGTCCGCGAACGGGCCACTCTCCGCTCCGGCGAGCTCGAGCTTCCGGGCACCGGTCAAGGTCCTCCTGACCCCGATGCCCCCGCTGATGCCCAGCTCTTGGAGGCTCACCGCCTCCTTCGCCCGCTTCAGTACGGCGAGATACGTCACGCCCCTCTGTTCCGCTTCCGGCTGCAGTGTGAGAACTACAGCCGCGGATTTCGGGGCGCGAAGCCTCGCCGCAATGGCGTTGGCTTTCCGCCGCTGCCTCCTCGCCTTGTTTTTGGCCGCTTTCGCGGCCCTCCGTTTCTGGCCAGCGACCTGCCACTCGGCCTCGGCCGCAGGAGGGTCCGAGGTTGGGGGTGGGGGCGGCTGCGGCGCCACTGGCGCAGCAGCCTTAGCCGCTCCCCCTCCAGCCTTCCTCCTTCCCCTCTTCGCCGGGGCCGTCTTGGTAGTCGCCGGCGTCGCAGGCGCCGGCGTCACAGGCGCTGGCGCGGCTCCCGCCTTGGCTTTCGCCCGGCCGGACGTTCCCGGGCCAGCAGCCACCGCGGCTGCGTACGAAGCCGCCTTCTGCTGTCCCGGGGGCCTCTGTGCCGCCGCCAACGGGGGACGCCGGATCATGTCCTCCAAGACGGACACCTGCCTCCGGAAGGGAGCCAGCTCCTGCCACACCAGGCTCCGCACCTGGCTCAGCACTTGGCTCCCCTCCAGCGCCGCCGGACTCGGCCCCCCCTGCGGCTCCTCCGAGGCCGCTCTGGCCATGCCAGCCAGGTCCCTCCGGAGCGACTCATTCTCCGCGATGAGTCGCTCCGTTACGGCCGCGAGGCGGGCGACCTCCGCCCGCAACTCTGTCGCCTCTCCGGACCCGCCAACGTTGGCCGCCGCCGCCGCCATTATGGAGGCTTTGGCCGCGCTAATGGCCTCCCGCTTGGAAGACTGCTTCCTTTTGAAGGCCACAGCGCGGATCGCGGCCTCCACGACCTCCTCCAGCTTGGCCCTCTTCTCCTCAACCGTGGGACGCACCTCTCCCGGGGGCTCCGAGTCGTCGGAGTCGAGAGTAGGCGGAAGAGTAGAGGGAGCCCTACGACCGCTCCCTCCAGGGCGACGCCCCTCCTCCACCAGCCTCCCGGCCCGACTCTCCACCTCCCGGGTAGAGGGAGCCAGCCCCCTCCCTGCCTCACAGCCCCTGCCCCGCCTAGCGGTGGGGATTTTGCGGGCGGAGGCAAATTCGCCCTCGGAGGACGACCCGCTGTCATCCTCCCGTCTGGGCCGCTTGCGGAAGAACTTCACGTTCTCCGCAGCAGCCCCCCCTCTCTCATCTCCCGAGCCCGCCGAGCTGACCGTTACTAGGTCTAGCGCGGAGCCGGAATCCAACTCCACGCCACCCCGGCGCTCAGGCGAACCCTCCTCTGCGAATTCGTGCGCCATCAGCTCCTTAAAGGAGGCGGATCCGGATGACGACGACGAATTGGAGCCTCCTCGGCTCTTGTTGCCACTGGCAAGCGGAAGACGTTTGGTGCCCACCCCAGAGTACGGAGGGCAGCCCGCCGAAGCGGGGTGGGATTCCCCGACCGCTGAGCAGTCGGGACCCACCTGGGGACTCATTTTGCAAGCGTCTTTTTTCATTGGATTTTCCTTTTAAGGGTGTGGTCCCTTTTCGCTCCGCCCCTTCTCAGGGCCCTCTCTCCCAACCTCACCTCTCCACCTGCTCGCTGCTCTCTCAGTCACGTCTGATGATCAGACGCGTACCAGAGAGCAGCGAGCAAGCGTGTGTCTCTCTTGGTCTGATCCCTCACTTGCGACCTTCCGGCATGAGTGGCTCTACCGGGAAAGCTCGCAAGATCATTGGGACGCTCAAGCCCCACCACGACGACAACGTGGAGACACATTCGGTGGGGACTAATCACCCCCTGATAGTTATTTTGAAAATATATTCCTTGTACAGAATTGACCTCTCTACAGATTTATTATAAGTATAGAAGAAGATAAGTGACTAGCTTACCTTTCCTGTTCATTAGGTAATCTGAACAGAGATAATTCTGGAATCGATGAATTATTGAGACACCCAAACACACAGCAATACGTTCTCCTGCGACTGTCAGACATTTTTTATTTATTTAGCGGTGACGCGCGAACCTCGTACAGTGTTAGCCCCGACTGGCGCACTGAGAAACGGGTCGAGACTTGTTAAAGTGTGCGTGCGTCGACGCATAGATACTATGGCGCACACATACAAGCCGCGCGCGGTGCGTTTGTATGAAGATAAACTACTACCCCTGTTTATACTATGTCCTAGTGCTCGCTGCGTTTCAGGGAAGGTGACTCTTTCGAACAAAGTCCGCAGCCCTAGCAGACGAGCTTGACACCTATCGACAGGATAAGTCCCACTTGCTCAAAGCTGGAATCAATAGAAGGAAGAAACGTATAAAGGCATACGTTTCTTCCTTCTATTGATTGCTCTGCTGTATAGGTGCAATACAGATATAATATGCAATAGTCAATGCAATAGTCAGATTATCGGTTTTTCACTAAATCCATACAAAAGTAGGTAGGTGCGAGTATATGCTGCAAAAGTGGGTGCGGCTTCATATGATAGTGTAGTGTAATTAAGTATATTGTTACGAATATATGGACCTAGTCTGAATTAAATGTTTATTATTATTTCGTTTATTTATTTTATATACATATTTATTATATTTCTATAAAAGATTTAAAAAAACATTTAAAAATATAAAAAATAGTAGCCCACCGGTATCGGGAACAGGGTCCAAGGTACCGGCGGTCAGGGCTCCAGAGAGAGGAACCTCCTGACAATGCGAGCCGTGTCCAGAAGTACCGCTTTCTGGATCAAGCCCTTGATCCAGCCGCCTAACGAGAGCCTCCTAAGGTGTTGGTCGAGGCTCTTGGCAATTAAGCCATTGGCTGATACGATTATCGGTACAATGATTGCTGCCTCCACTTATTATTGCAAAACAGCATTTTTTTAAATATTTGTCCATCTGTCAGTCTGTTTGTTGCGGCTTATCACCGAAGCGGCTTCGATGGTGCGATTTTGGGGGGACTTTCGCTGAAAAAGGATGAGCGATTTTGGGGGGACTTTCGCTGAAAAAGGATTTGTTATCCATGTAAAATAATTTTCACTTTAAACTAGTAGGGGCCATTCAAGTATTACGTAAGCACTAAAGGGGGGCGGGGGGTTTTTTGATTTGCTTATTTTTGATGACATGGGGGATGGGGGGATCCGGGATGTGATTACGTCAGCAATATCGATTTATATAATTTTTCAGATTTTCCAATCCGGCGAGGTCTTACCCACTGGGGTATCAAATACCTACTTTATAGCGAACTTAATATCAGACTATATATTCCTTATTTCTAGACTTATTAACTGCTGCTTCATGAACCAATAAGGAAACCAGAACATATTCAATAATACTTATAAATATGTTTACGTAAGCATGGGGTGGGGGGGTAAGGGCCTTGCTTACTTTTGTTGACGAGGGGGAGGGGGTGGTCAAAAATGTCAAAAATTCTGCTTACGTAATACTTGAACGGCCCCTAGGTAGATATTAAATAAATGAGTTGATCACTGGACGTTCGGTCTACTATCAGCGCCCCGTATCTAAACCACACATACAGCTAGCTATATCTATGACCATTATAATAAAGAGTAATGTACCAAATAACGGACACTTTCACCGAGCGCCGTTGAGAGCAATTAGGATTAATTTTTGCGTTTATTGTTAAGAACCAGTCGTTTGGTGCGCTATTTGTGTTGATGTTGTCAATTATCGAAATGTTAAACTCATACAAGCCTCATTTACTCGTACCTGTTAGTCGTAACTCACGTATTTCATCTATATCTATACTTATGCTATATAATAATAACTAGCTGTTACCCACAGCTTCGCCCGCGTGAATATCGGAAATTATCCCAAGGGAACATAATCCCGGGATAGAAAGTATTCTATGTTACTCCTAATACCTCCAAGAATATGTGTACAAAGTTTCATGATGATCGGTTGAGGAGTTTTCGCGTGAAAGCGTAACAAACAAACTTACATTCACATTTATATATTAGTAAGTATAGATATTATAAAGAGGAAAGATTTGTATTTTTGTATGTAACGAATAAACTCAAAAACTACTGGACCGATTTCAAAAATTCTTTCACCATTAGAAAGCTACATTCACCCTGAATAACATAGACTATATTTGATCCCCGTATTCCCACGGCAACGGGAACTACGCGGGTGACACCGCGGGGCGCTGCTAGTCACAACATAAAATCAATCTGCTTGCTTTGTCCCAATTACTCACTACATGTTTGGGATCGGCTTCCAGTCTTCACGGATGTAGTTGAGTATCAGTATTTTACATGGAGTGACTGCCTGTTTGATCTCCACAACCCAGTAACTGGGTAACAAGGTACCCTTTGGCAAGACTGGAGTCAGTTTTTTTTTTTACTTCCTAGTGTTTTAGCTGGGAAGAAGTGGCGCAACAAACTGCCCAGCAACACATCTGACTGTTGTGTTTTAAGAACTTGAATTTATACAATAGTAGGTATGCAAAGTTATCAATAAATGAAACAGAGGTAAAATTCAGTCAATAAAGTAAAAACTGATTGACCTACATAGTCATAAGAAAAATAAAATAACAATCAATATTATACATATGAACTCATATAAATAACCTGTCATTAGCTGACTTATAGAGAAAGAAAATGTTTTTTTTTGTGGATAAAATTTGCTCTTGACTCTAGTCTAGGTCACAGGTGACAGAGACAAAGTCGACGATGGAATGAGCTTACCCAGAAGAAGCCTGTTCACTGTAACTTTGAAGAGATCAGGGTTGAATGCGTTCGGAAACACAGACGCAGGCAGAGTTCCACTCCTTTGCTGTGCGCATTATAAAAGACTAGCTGCTGCCCGCGACTTCGTCCCCGTGGAATCCCCGATTTTAAAACATTCTTTATCGCTGCTCCGCTCCTATTGGCTTAAGCGTGTTGATATATAGCCTAAAGCCTTCCTCGATAAATGGTCTATTCAACCCAAAAAGAATTTTTCAACTCGAACCAGTAGTTCCGTGGATTAGCGCGTTCAAACAAACAAACAAACTCTTCAGCTTTATAATATTAAGTATAGAGTATAGATTATTGGAAACGCTTGGTGCGAATTGATAAATAATAATGATGATGATGATGATAAATATGTCATTGTCTTGCGTTCAACACAGAGACCAACATAATTTGACCTCATTAGTTACAGTGGCAGCTCTGTCGCAATTTCCCGCCGGAACGAATCAATTAGCCAACAACCCATACAACACGATAATCAATGGGCAGTGCGCTTGAGGTATTAATTTATCGTTATGATTATGTACCTGTAGGTAGGTACCTACTAATTTTGCTAAAACAGCGGGCGTACCATGAGGTGTTAAAAACGAGAAAGAGGGATAGAGTTATACACCCTATATAGCTCCATCCCTTTTTCTCGCTCGGAAGACTCACGTTTTAAGACGTCCGTAACTATGGAGTTTCTTCTCCGTTCTTCTTCATAAGAATCTTACTTTTTGCGAATGGACAACTAGAGTCAGTATAGATGAATTTTTTTCAAACTTTTTTTACGTTCAATAGTACCTTTTAATGGTCTAGTTGAAATAACTGACTTAGACTGTGTTCAAATAAACAAAATGTATTATGTCGGAAAATAAAAAATAATAATGCCAAATCGAAGTATAGGTAGACATAGTTTACGGTTGGAAAGGGCTCCTCAGAAGCAATCGAATGATAATAATAAACCACCATTTATGGCGTGAAGCAGTGACTTTCAACTTTGAACACACAAACTTTTACCTATTGTGGGCCCAGGACACATTTGGATAATGGAGAAAAGCCCCTATGACTTTCTAAGAACTATTTTGAACAGACAAAAAAAAAGGAAAATAGCACTAAATGAAACATTGCGACATTAAATGAAACATTTATTGTAATATTATCGTAAACAATAACACTTTTACCCTTTACAAGTTTAGGTATAGTGCTTAAAAATCTATTGATTTTGATTGAAGAACTCCAGACATTAGGGGCCCCCCATAGATTGTGGGGCCCTTTTTTTGGATGGGAAATCATCACATGACTTTTCCCGCTCTGGGTGGAGCGGAAGGGAGTGTCACTCTTAGTGACTAAAACCCACCCGTGATCCTTCTGTACCCTTTACATTCCAGGGTTTACATACAAACCATTTAATTTCATACAGTGTAACACCCGGACGAGTCCTCCCGCTGGATTCGACACAGGTACCTCCCGAAACAGCCGTGTCCGGTGAGCACCTGCGTCAGGCGGAAGGTGAGGACACCGTGACGTCTCTCCAACCACTCCTCAAAGAGAGGACTTATCACCGCTATGGTGGCGTGCGCAGCGCTGGGTTGCAGCAGTCGCTGTCTCCACACTTCCGTGAGATCCCGCCGGAGCTCCGTCCGCTGCGCAGCAATTTGCCGCGGCAGCAGAGTTTCACCCCGGCGTAGCGCCTCCACGCGCAACGCGTACACGTGCGCGAGGGCTCTCGCCTCCAAATCCCACGGCAGCAATCCGAAAAGAAGATTCGCCGCCCCGCCGGAGACCGTGCGGTATCCCCGGACCAGCCGAATGTCCATGACCCTCTGGGACGCTACCAGGTGGCGCGCTGGCAGTCGCTTTAACGACAGCGCCCACACCGGGGCCCCGTAAAGGGCCATGGACTGCACGATCCCCGCATACAGCCTCCGGCAGGAGGCGTTTGGCCCCCCTAGATTGGGTCCTGGGCTGTTGCCCAGAATGCCCAGTGGAAAACAACGGCCTACCTTCAAAACTAGCTAGGGAACACCGGCCTCATCTAGATTAAAATAAACAATGATATGTAATAATGTATGTGATATGTATATATATATATATATATATATATGTATATGATATGTAGTAATGTGTGTGTGTATATGTATGTGATGTGTAATAATTCCTTATTTAGCACAGATTATTTAATAGTTTATTCTTAGTGTTCCTCGTTTTCTTTTTTTATGTACCTCTGCTCATTTTTAATGTTCTTATTTACTTGTTTCTTTTTTTTTTTCTGTTTTTATAATTTATGTTTTTGCTTTTGTGATGTGTCTTCTTGTATTGTACTGAATAAATGTTTTATCTATCTATCTATCTAAAAGTGCTATTTTTAACCTTAGTATTTACAAAACAAATATAGTTTAGGTACGTATTAGTTAGATAACTAACGGTCCGTATGTAAACAGGAATCACGGTTGAGCCAGTAATGTGTGACCTTGTAGGTAGATGACTGACTCCTTTTTATTCGTAGATATTCTGTCGGCGTCCGCTCGTTACTGGTAACTATAGACGTAAAAACGTGTGAAGAATTAAGTAGCAAACATTACTGTTAGTTGTTACTGGCTACAGGGTTCGTAGCCAATTAGAAAAGAATCCTTTTTGCTTTTACAGTAAAGTTGTAAGTCGAATGTCGGGATGTTGATGCAAATGACCAAAACGGTTTTGTAAATAATACGACGCTTTCTCGTTGCTTTTACTTGTTAAATATAATATAATAACTGTCAGTTATGTTTGTGTAAAGAATTGTGTAGGTAAGTATTTTTGGTGTATATTTCTAAGGTATATTCAATCTGGACATAAGTGGAAGTTATATTTAACAATATAGATTCTGTGTTGTAAAAAGACTGCGAAATATATCCTGGCTACACTAGTAACAGTCCGCGAGCCACTGTCCAATAGTTAAATTCCTGTCCAGGGCCCCAAGTCTGCTATTTTTATAAATTCATCATTCAATCACGAACCCATTGTCATTTAGCTAAAAGTTCGTAATCTGATAAATTCATAATAGTCGATCATTGGTCGGTCAATGGTCTTATGTACGAGGTTACCATTCTATGCTATTACTTTTATGGAGTGTCAGTGGTTGACCATTGGAAAGTCATAATGACGCTATTATATTAGTAGATCACCAAACTTGTCAAAATCAACCATTATGAAATCAATGATAGACCATTCTGACACTATTGTAATAGCAGACTTGAGGCCCTGTCCTGTTGCAGCGCAAAGCAAACTTTACTAACGTAATTATTTGCTAGCTACCTACAGTTTTTACCCACGGCTTCACTCCCGAATTCGTGTATTTTTTCTTGTATAACGGTACAATATGACCTTTTTGTAAGCCTGCGCGCGTGGCTGACGCCCGCTACATATCTACTGCAGCTCGTTCCAGTCGACACCTTCGTCGCTGAATATTCCCAAGCAGTTGGGGGTCATACCTGGCAGTGACTGACTGCCGTGGTGTCGTTAAGAAGTGGCGCCGAGTGACAGCACCACAGCGCGCCTACAGTACAACATTATGCATTTATACATACGGGCGAACGTTTGCTATCACTTTTTGAGTAGGCGCACGCCCTATGAAACAACCACTTACTTTTGCAAACTAACGATGGGCCGCGCCGGGCCGGAAAAGAAATCGCGGGTAGGCTTAGCCTTGTGACCGCTAGCTAAGCATGAGATCTCAGGTTCAACTCCCGGGTCGGTCAGTCTTATTGGGTACCCAGCTTCTGGCCTAGGGGGAGGCAAGTCAGACTTTTTAAGTTAGATCGTCCGCGACTGTTTCATCCACACTACACAAAGACACACATGAAACATTAGGCATCTATATGTAGTGTGTAGTACAAACAGCCGCAAATGATCCTGCTTTATAGGTAGTTAAATACATAAAATAAATTTAAATAGGTATGCATTTTTATTTCCAACCGATTTCCAAAAAAGAAGGAAGTTCTCAATTTGACTGTATGTTTTTTTTTAGGTCGTATTTTTTATGGCAATTCCACTATGCATTTGCCAATGTTTACTGCGCGGTTTGTTCAAAAGTTAACACACACACACAACACACACACACACACATTAAGGCCTCGTTTACACTTGAACCCCGTTTACCGTTTACTGATTACGAAAGTTCATACATTTTCTGCGTGATTTCCAGGGGGGGGGGGCAGCTTCAGATTCGTTAGAATAAAATCAGCCGATTAAATAACCAAAAATTGACAATTTGATTACACAACACTAATTACACTATAAACTCATTAATTACAAAACTCAGTCGCACTATTAATCGACTCGCGAAGTTATCACTTGTATCGCAAATCCAATACTGACTCGGTCGGTACATGTGCCAGCCTTATATAGGGCGCCGAGTAGTTCTAGAAAGTTCGCGTACATATCGGTCGCGACTGACTAGGGTCCGAGAATTCTGGAATGTTCTTTCATAGAAAAGTCTCGAAGGTTCCTGTTTCTACTTGTTCTGCTACTCGATACTAGATGGCGCTAGTGGTAACGAATTGTGGCGCGCAACACTATTTTCTCTGGACTTAAAGACTCCCCGGTTGTAGCTATCGGAAGGGGGGGCATCCTTAGCTGTACGCTAATACGTTTTGTGCACATGGATGGCTTTGGGAAAGAAAACACACACACATTCTTAAGCGTTACTCTTTATTAGATCATTATTATCGTCGACAGTGGTATGTGTGTTGGTCAGCAGCGCCACGAGCTGTTCCTCCGTCAGCAGCCGCACGCTGGTGGTCGGGGCTGAGCTGTGGTACAGCTCGTACCGCGCGGGAGTCTCCAGCGACGCCTTCCCGACCACCACTATGTGAGGGTAGCCCATTCTGTGGATGGAAGATCAATATTTAAGAGCGTATACGCCGAACGACATTTCATACAAATTTTCAAGTGCTTATTTTCCGAAATTACTAAACCTATTTTAATGAAACTTTACACACATAAGCAGGATACATAGGGCTAAAAGTTTTCAATAAATAGTGCTACAGTTAAATTAGACCCATTTTAAATTTTCTATACAAACACATTCAGTTTCGAAAATTAGACCTATGTATCCTGCTTATATGTGTAAAGATTCATTAAAATCGATTCAGTCATTTCGCAAAATAGTGACTTGAAAATTTGTATGAAATTTGCATACGGCGTACACGCTCTTAATGTTGTTACTAACTTCGGGTTCGTGACAATAAAAACAGCCGATTAAATAACCAAAATTGACACTTTAATTACAGAACATTAATAATAACTTTAAACTCACTAATTACAAAACACAATCGCACTACTAATAGTTTGAGTTCGCAGTCGAAGACCGCTCTCGAAGTTATCGCTTGTATCGCTAATCCAATTTTTTTTTTAATGGACCCCTGCTTAACCGGGCAATCCTGTGGTGGCCTCAAAACAAAGGATGTAGCGTTGAACATTGTAGAAACGATAACAATTCATTAATCATTTCGAACGATGTGGACTTATTGGCTACGAATTGTCTATTCGTTTGTTCTAACCACGTGACTTAACGTTGAGACTATTTTCCTATACATTTGATTCGTTAACGACTAGCGTTAACGATTGAAGATTATCAACTAACTGATAATTTTAATAACACTAACCACTCACTGAAGTTAATCGTTGTATCGCAAATCCAATACTGACTTCGGTCTGTGTATATGCAGGTCTTATACATATAGGGCGTCAATTAATTCCAGAACCTTCTATTGTAGAAAGATCTAGAAAGTTTGTGAACATATCAATCGTACTAGGTCTCGAGAATTCTAGAATGTTCTATCTAACACAGAAGTCCCGCAGGCTCTTGACTCTACTAGTTCTGCTACTCGACACTAGATGGCGCTAGTGGTAACCTTCCTTGCCTTCATTGTGGCACGCAACAGTATTAATAGGGATGTTTGTATGTTACCGTCAGCTAGGAAACACCGGCCTCATATAGTTTTTATAACGGCCAAAAAAGATTGACGTGTAAAAGTGTTTTTACAACGTACTTATAAAACAAACTAGCTTCTGCCCGCGACTTCGTCTGCGTGGAATAGTTACTTTACCGCCGATTATGAAAATCTCAGCCCGATCGGTTTAAAATTGACAAAGTTTCATACAAACTTTCATCCCCTATTTTATCCCCTTGGGGGTAGAATTAATCAAAATCCTCTCTTAGCGGATGCCTACGTCATAACATCTACCTGCATGCCAAATTTCAGCCCGATCCGTTCAGTGGTTTGGGCTGTGCGTTGATAGATCACTATGTCAGTCAGTCAGTCACTTTTGAGTTATACAGTGTGAAATCTTAATGGTTGTTTTCCCGCGGCAGGACGATTACCCATCAGTAGTACTATCGAAACACAAAGTTAAACTAAAAAAAATAAATGTTTTTTTTTCAAATCATTAAAAAATTGTTCATAAACTCGAAAGAGCGAGAATCAATAGTAGTGCACTAGACATAACGTAGGTAGATACCTACATAAAGACGCACGTGCCGCCGCGTACCTACATATCGCGCGATGCACTACTGTTGGTTCAAATCGCTTTCGAGTTTTGTTTATCACAATTGTTAATCTGCCATTTATGGAGTATTAATTTGTAATTTTTAACCAATGTGGCAACATTTTTCGTTACGTGTTATGCTATCTATTTATAAATATGTTTTATTTACGTATTTTTATCAAATTCAGTACATAAACATCTTAATTTAGTTCAAGTACTTATATATTTTATTTACCCTCGTCCGTGCGTCACTGCGGGGTGCCAACTGAAAACCAGCGCTGGGTGTCTGACGCCCAGCAAGTGCTGAGGTGGTAACCCTTTCGGTTCGGCCACACTCGGCGCATTCTGTACTTTTCTTCTCCTGTAATTTGTGTTTGTAACCGTTGTGCTGTGTCTGTTCTGAATAAAAGTTTTTCTATTCTATTCTAATATTTTTTATATATATAAATCGATTGTATTACCGATACAAACTCATTTCGCTTCGGGAAAACAACCATTATAATTTCACACTGTATATATTTAGAAATCATTTATCATTTACCTGTCAGCCATCATGAGCCTCTTGCCGATGGTGAGGTGGTGTCTATCGTCTACGATGACGTCATCGTTGTGTGTCTGCGATATCCTCTCGTACAACCGATTGATTCCCTCCACCCCGTGGGTCTGCCATTCTTTGGAACCTTCCTACCAAAGAAATAGAGGCGACTTTAGAATAGATCTGTCTTTCCTGATAGCTACAACCTGGGCGTCTTTAAGTCAACAGTGAACAGGTTACTTCTAGACAAGCGTGCTGCATCGTCGACCACATCATCGCTTACCATCAGGTGAGATAGTGGTCATACGTAAGCCTCTCCGCTCTTTAAATTAATAAAATATATTTTTATATTTCTGAATGTATACTAATATATATGACTAGCTGCTGCACGCGACTTCGTCCCCGTGGAATCCCCGATTTTAAAACATTCTTTATCGCTGCTCCGCTCCTATTGGCTTAAGCGTGATGATATATAGCCTAAAGCCTTCCTCGATAAATGGTCTATTCAACCGAAAAATAATTTTTCAATTCGAACCAGTAGTTCCTGAGATTAGCGCGTTCAAACAAACAAACAAACAAACTCTTCAGCTTTATAATATTAGTATAGGTGACTGACAAAGAAAGAACTTTATGTTCTTCTGTACTAGTATTATAAAGAGTAAAGTTTTGTCTTTTTGTATGTAACGAATAAACTCAAAAACTACTGGACCGATTTCAAAAATTCTTTCACCATTAGAAAGCTACGTTCACCCTAAGTAAGATAGGCTATATTTTATCCCCGTATTCTCACGGGAACGGGAACTAAGCGGGTAAAACCGCGGGGCGCTGCTAATCGTGAATAATAAGCATAATCAGCCTTTTAACGTTCCCACTGCTGGGACACAAGCCTCTCTAGGAGAGGGAATGGGCCGTAATCCAGCACGCGGGCCCAGTGCGGGTTGCTGAATGTCACATGTCTTCGAATTGTTGGTTCTAGGACATGCCGGTTTCCTCACGATGTTTTCCTTCACCGTTTTGAGAGCAGTGGTGATGAAATTAATTACACAAAGTAATGCGCCTGGCTGGGTTTGAACCAACGACCTACAATAGGGATGTTTCCTGAGGAATAAAAATATGATCATATTTAATCCGTCAATTAGATTATCGAAAAATATTCGACACGTATTTTTTGCTTTATGAAATCTCTAAAAATTGACGAAGATGAAAAGCTTCAAAGATCATGAGTGGGGGCTTGTGACATCACGGCGTGGTGAAAATCGTCGCACGACGTGACGTCACACGAGTTTTCAACGCACCATATTGTCTTCGTTTTTTGTTTATGTGAAAAAAGAAAAAATACGTGTCCAGTATTTTTGGGAAGTCTATTATATGACGGGCCTGTTGGTCTAGTGGTTAGCGGCTCTGGCTGCTAAGCCGGAGGTCGTGGGTTCGATTCCCGCCCAGGACAAACTTTGTGTGATGAGCATGATTGTTTGTTCTGTGTCTGGGTGTGATATATCTATAATATGTATGTATTTATAAATTATATAAGTATGTATATCAGTTGCCTGGTTACCATAACGCAAGCTCTGCTTAGCTTGGGATCAGATAGCCGTGTGTGAAAAAAAAAAATTATGGACTAATTAGATTTTTTTAGACAACTACCCTATTCGGCCACCATTGCTCTCTCTGAATGTTCTTCGTGAATAAAACATGCTGATAGTGGGAATTCATACGTACTTTGGGTCCTATAATAATGACGGCGTAGGGCGCGATGGCGGCGGGCCAGCGCAGGCTCTTGTCGCTCGATAGGGCTTCTAGACTTGCCGCTAATAGCCTGGAGATAAGTATTGCAGTAGTTTTAGGTTAGTAGGCTAGTGTATACAGTGATTGTTAATTGTTGTCTACTGTTTTCCTTCAAATGGGATGTTCAATAGCTAATACGCAACAATGTGGATCCCGATAACTTGGGTAGTTATTGTTTTTTGGGGTTCCCAGACACTACTTCTGGAGAACGGAATCTTTATAAGATAACTCGGTTATCTGTTTGGGGGGGGGGGGGGGGGGGGGTTGACCAAAAATTGAGCCCTGGAGAACACCAATTGTTACTTCAGATCCGAGAGATGTTTTACGTTTACATAAACTTTCTGAAAGCTATTGCTTAAGTATGAAATAAGGAGATTCATAGAAGAGTTCCGGATCTCATGGTGGTGTAGTTTCCTGATCAATATTTCATGAACAATGCATTCGAATGCCTTGAATAAATCGCAAAAGATTCCGAAACCATCCGAAACTTCCAATGCATTATAAAAATGTCCTGAATTATCTAAGGATATGATCCGATGGATGTAGTTGTGTATTTTGTAGATAACCTATGTAAATCAGTGAACGCAAATAAAACATGGAAGCATTACATACTTCAAGGGATCTAAGCGCGAATCGTGACCCAAAAATCCAAACAAACTCACACATCGAGACCTAGTCGCTGATTCGCCGAACCACACCAACAACATTATTGCTAATACGATGCACAGTTAAAAATTGACCTTATTTTCCAAGTATTTGGGTTTAAATTACCATGTAACGAATAGGCCGTGTAACTAAACATGTGAGCGGCGCAATCGGTAAGCCCCGCCTATCGCGGCGCAATGTGCTTTGGGTCATTTTTTTTTTATTTAGGAATGCTTCCATGTTTTATTTGCGTTCACTGATGTAATCTTACCTAGTGATGCCAATCCCGTAACAAGACATGACCAGGGGCTGCGGGGCTCCGCTGGCGGGAGTGTACAGCGCGGACAGGGGCTCGCTGTACTTGGTGCCCAGGATGAACGTGTGTCCCACCTGGACGTAAATACAACTGAGACAAAGTCAATTCATTTATTTCAACTAGACAGTTTGACACTAAAATGTTATAGTGACTAGTGTTCATTCGCAAAAAGTAGATTCTTACGAAGAAGAACGGACAAGAAACTCCACAGTTAATCGTTTCAAATATAAGTTTTATAATATTTATATACCTATAATACCTACATTAATCAATTGATTAATATGTGAGGATGATGCACTCAAATTAATTACTAATAGGTACAAAAAAGTAGTACCAGCAAGACACATTAATAAGTTTTCTAGTAAGGGATATATACTCACTTCTTTACAAATTTCGCAACCATTGATTTATATAATTAACAACAATGGATGTGTATTCAATTAAATATAAAATATCAGTAACTACACGTGTATATATAGTAAATACCTATATCACAACTTTGTAACGATTAATTGATTCAAAGGAGTGTCTGTGGAGTTTCTTGCACGTTCCTCTGAGCGGATCTATGCATTGGAATGTAAAACTAGCATCAGCTCTTTGATTGACCGACCTTTACAATTCAAGTGCCTGTGGTTTAACTGAAATAAACACTTTCGAGTTTTTTGGCAAAGTAAGTTTAAACACCCATTTTGAGTAGTGACAGATATGCCATAACATAATCAGTTTTTTTTTTTTTATGGATGGGAAGTTATCAAATGACTTGTGAGTGTCAGACTCTTACTGACTAAAACCTACCCGTGTTCCTACTAGTGCCTGCCGCGTTCAAGGGCAAGGTGATTCTTTCGAAGAAGTTCCACAAACCCATTTAATTTAGATCATTCAGAGATTAATGCCGCCCATCAACTGCATCACACTGCTTGAAAAGCGACTTGTTTGGATCTTTTTAGCAGTTTTTTGCAGTTGGGTTTTTGACAAAGTTTTATTTTAGTCAGTTCATCCCTACGAATCTTACTTCTATACTAGCCCGTTCCTCCGTGTCGGCTCCACACAGAGCGCAGGTGCGCGTGCGCAGCGCGGCGGCGGAGCAGCGCGCGCACACGCTCAGCGCGTCCTCCCCCGCGGCGGCCGCCAGCTGCCACTCGTGCGACACCGAGCCGCCCATGTCGCCGCCCGGCGCCGCCACTGCACGCACACACATAAACCAATACTAATATATAAAGCTGAATTAAGACTTTGTTTGGTTGTTTGTTTGCTTGCTTGCTTGCTTGCTTGAACGCGCTAATCTTAGGAACTACTGGTCTGATTTCAAAAATTCTTTCAGTATTAGATAGCCTATTTATCGAGGAAGGTTATAGGCTATGTATATTATGTGACACATACGAAGTTGCGCGGAATATTCATATTAGCATCAACATCCGCAGTTACGAAACATTCGCATTAATCATTATGCGACAAGAAAATGATCGGTACCAGGGGCGTGTTCTAGTCATTTCTTTTCCGTTCGCTAACTGACCAATAACAAGGCAGAACACAAACTTCATCAACTAACAAGTGTTAAGTTTTATTTGGTCTTAGTAGTAGTAATACTTTCTATCGAAAATTAAAAATCTTAATAAGACTAAAAAATGGTACAATTTTGATATCAAAATATGATTTTAAGAAAGTACTTAAACACCTATATTTTGTTTGTCAAAAAAAATACTTGTAGAAAGAAAGAAAGAAAATAAATTTATTTGGCACATACAGATATACATAATGTAGGAAAAAATAAAAGGAAACTTAAATAAAACAATAACATTGTGTGCCCCGCGGCTGCGCTAAATTGGTCCAGTTCAGCAAAATGCCAGACAACTAGGAGCTGCCTGACGCTGGGTTTCAACTGCACCTAACGTTAAAGCCTCTGTGACAGATTGGTACACGATGTGGGCACACTCCTCACATGTGTGCACTCCGCAGCACTCACTCACCTCTGTGTACGGGCAGCTGCAGCCTGCTGAACAGTTCTCTATAGGCCTCGGTAACAGAGTGGTACACGGTGTGGGCACACTCCTCACATGTGTGCACTCAGCAGCACTCACTCACCTCTGTGTACGGGCAGCTGCAGCCTGCTGAACAGTTCTCTGTAGGCCTCGGTAACAGAGTGGTACACGGTGTGGGCACACTCCTCACATGTGTGCACTCAGCAGCACTCACTCACCTCTGTGTACGGGCAGCTGCAGCCTGCTGAACAGTTCTCTGTAGGCCTCGGTAACAGAGTGGTACACGGTGTGGGCACACTCCTCACATGTGTGCACTCCGCAGCACTCACTCACCTCTGTGTACGGGCAGCTGCAGCCTGCTGAACAGTTCTCTATAGGCCTCGGTAACAGAGTGGTACACGGTGTGGGCACACTCCTCACATGTGTGCACTCAGCAGCACTCACTCACCTCTGTGTACGGGCAGCTGCAGCCTGCTGAACAGTTCTCTGTAGGCCTCGGTAACAGAGTGGTACACGGTGTGGGCACACTCCTCACATGTGTGCACTCAGCAGCACTCACTCACCTCTGTGTACGGGCAGCTGCAGCCTGCTGAACAGTTCTCTGTAGGCCTCCGTGACAGAGTGGTACACGGTGTGGGCACACTCCTCACATGTGTGCACTCCGCAGCACTCACCTCTGTGTACGGGCAGCTGCAGCCTGCTGAACAGTTCTCTGTAGGCCTCGGTAACAGAGTGGTACACGGTGTGGGCACACTCCTCACATGCGTGCACTCCGCAGCACTTACTCACCTCTGTGTACGGGCAGCTGCAGCCTGCTGAACAGTTCTCTATAGGCCTCGGTAACAGAGTGGTACACGGTGTGGGCACACTCCTCACATGTGTGCACTCCGCAGCACTCACCTCTGTGTACGGGCAGCTGCAGCCTGCTGAACAGTTCTCTGTAGGCCTCGGTAACAGAGTGGTACACGGTGTGGGCACACTCCTCACATGCGTGCACTCCGCAGCACTCACTCACCTCTGTGTACGGGCAGCTGCAGCCTGCTGAACAGTTCTCTATAGGCCTCGGTAACAGAGTGGTACACGGTGTGGGCACACTCCTCACATGTGTGCACTCCGCAGCACTCACCTCTGTGTACGGGCAGCTGCAGCCTGCTGAACAGTTCTCTGTAGGCCTCGGTAACAGAGTGGTACACGGTGTGGGCACACTCCTCACATGTGTGCACTCAGCAGCACTCACTCACCTCTGTGTACGGGCAGCTGCAGCCTGCTGAACAGTTCTCTGTAGGCCTCCGTGACAGAGTGGTACACGGTGTGGGCACACTCCTCACATGTGTGCACTCCGCAGCACTCACCTCTGTGTACGGGCAGCTGCAGCCTGCTGAACAGTTCTCTGTAGGCCTCGGTAACAGAGTGGTACACGGTGTGGGCACACTCCTCACATGTGTGCACTCCGCAGCACTCACTCACCTCTGTGTACGGGCAGCTGCAGCCTGCTGAACAGTTCTCTGTAGGCCTCGGTAACAGAGTGGTACACGGTGTGGGCGCACTCCTCACATGTGTGCACTCCGCAGCACTCACTCACCTCTGTGTACGGGCAGCTGCAGCCTGCTGAACAGTTCTCTGTAGGCCTCGGTAACAGAGTGGTACACGGTGTGGGCGCACTCCTCACATGTGTGCACTCCGCAGCACTCACTCACCTCTGTGTACGGGCAGCTGCAGCCTGCTGAACAGTTCTCTGTAGGCCTCGGTAACAGAGTGGTACACGGTGTGGGCGCACTCCTCACATGTGTGCACTCCGCAGCACTCACTCACCTCTGTGTACGGGCAGCTGCAGCCTGCTGAACAGTTCTCTGTAGGCCTCCGTGACAGAGTGGTACACGGTGTGGGCACACTCCTCACATGTGTGCACTCCGCAGCACTCACCTCTGTGTACGGGCAGCTGCAGCCTGCTGAACAGTTCTCTGTAGGCCTCGGTAACAGAGTGGTACACGGTGTGGGCACACTCCTCACATGTGTGCACTCCGCAGCACTCACTCACCTCTGTGTACGGGCAGCTGCAGCCTGCTGAACAGTTCTCTGTAGGCCTCGGTAACAGAGTGGTACACGGTGTGGGCGCACTCCTCACATGTGTGCACTCCGCAGCACTCACTCACCTCTGTGTACGGGCAGCTGCAGCCTGCTGAACAGTTCTCTGTAGGCCTCGGTAACAGAGTGGTACACGGTGTGGGCGCACTCCTCGGTCGCGTGGACTCCGTAAGCGTCCAACATTGAGAACTCTCTGGAGCGGAGGAGGCCGTGCTTAGGACGGTGCTCGTCGCGGTATTTGTTGCTTATCTGGAATGAGATTGATAGAAAATTATGAACTGTAAAATACAGAGAGGCAAATAAAGGTGTACAGTATAGTCACATACAGCGGCGGCCTTTTATTACCGTCGCAAAGCCAAGGGTGGTAGATATTTGCGAGGCCCCGGGCCCTTGTTTTTTTTTAAATTAATAAATAATTATTTCTGAATTTTTGAGACTTCTCTTAATATATTTTTGTTTTAAAAATCACTATGGGTGAAGAAATTTTCAAATAAAAAAATCGCAAAGCTGAAAGCCCATCTTGTGTCACTTTGTCTTTTCTCACGCACATAAAATCTAATTTACGGAATAATTTTATTTTACTACAAACATCTAAATCTTTTTATTAACTGTACTTTTAACTCGGGTTGCGCGAGGCCCCTAACAGAGCGAGGCCCCTGACAGAGCGAGGCCCCGGGCGCTTGCCCTTAAGGCCGCCACTGCATCACCAACTGTTTAAACTCTAGAGCTGCTGTAGAAAATTCCTTATGGAAAAACCCAGTAACTTGGTAATCAAACCGAAGACCACGTGCGTGCAGTCGCACATGCGACCATAACAACAACAGTTAGTCACAAGCCCCGTGTAACGAGGGACAAGCTTATTGCTGCTAAATCAAGCACACATATCGAAACTGACACACTAACTGGTATTTATATTTAGGAAGTGTGTAAATTTACCAAATCACACCCTGAGTTTGAAAATCTGGGAGATAAATGCGAGTTCAAAACTAGATATCCTAATAGACTAATAATGACTACAAGAATAAAAACGGAACTATACAGGCGAAGGTGTTATCCTATGTGTATTCAGGTTGATAACAATATTCCTAACCAAATTAAAGAACTTCCATTGTAAGAACTTTTGTAACCATATTTATCAGCAAATAAATCTTTGACTTTGACTTTGGCTACTCAGAATTTCATTAAGGCATTTGTTTAATAGTTTATTTTAATTATTTGTACTTGTAATTGTTCCTTCTACTCCGGATGCCTGTATCTGTATGATTCAGGCATCCGTCTTTCTATATCGTTCACACATATAGGAGTAAGGTGCCGTTCAAGTATTACGTAAGCAGAATTTTTGATATTTTTGACCGCCCCTCCCCCTCGTCAGCGAAAGCAAGGCTCTTACCCCTCCCCCCTGCTTACGTAAACATAGTTGTAAGTATTATTGAATCTGTTCTGGTTTCCTTATTGGTACATGAAGCAGCAGTTAATAAATCTAGAAATAAGGAATCTATGTCCTGAAATTAAGTTCGCTATTAGGGCGTTGATAGCTCAGTGGTTACCCACTGAGCTATCAACGACCTCGCCGGATTGGAAAATCTGAAAAATTAAATAAATCAATATTGCTGACGTAATCACATCCCGGATCCCCCCCATCCCCCATGTCATCAAAAATAAGCAAATCAAGAACCCCAACCCTTTAGTGCTTACGTAATACTTGAATGGCCCCTAATATCGAGAAGAACAACTTGGTAACAATAGGGTATTTTACTGTAAAAATCTAATTAGTCCGTCTGATAGATTTACAAAAAATATTTTCTTTTTTCACGTAAACAAAAAATGAAGACGATACAGTGCGTTGAAAACTCACGTGACGTCACTACGTTGCTACAATTTTTACCAGCGATGTGACGTCACGTGAGTTTTCAACGCACTGTATCGTCTTCATTTTTTGTTTACGTGAAAAAAGAAAAAATACGTGTCCAATATTTTTTGTAAATCTATCAGACGGACTAATTAGATTTTTACAGTAAAATACCCAATTTATTCATTAAGAGTGTCCGTGGAGTTTCTTGCACGTTCTTCTCCATAGAGATCTACGCTTTGGAACGTGCAGATAGCTTCATCTCTTTCGACTTGACAATTCAAAAGTGCCTGTAAAGGGTTTAATTGAAATAAATGCTTTGAGTTTGAGCATAACTTTGCTTATCATGCACAACCCAGAGTGTTTAGTCCCAAAAGCCCAGCAGTTGCATATCATCATATTTTTTCAGTACTATTATCAATGAATAATTACTTACCTGATATAGTAACAATGGCAGTTGTTTGTAAGACAGGGGACCGACGTCAGCCAACAGATCTGCTATGGCCTCTTCATGTGTCTGGAATAAAAAAATACAAGAATTTGTTAAATCTAAGTTATTTTATTTTTTCTTGAATCACTGTGACTGCAATGTAGGTAAACATTTTGAGGGAATCATGAGAATGATACTGACATGAAAAGAAAATCCAAGAATCTATAGTAAAGATTTTTTTGTTAGTTTGTTTGTACCGAATAAACTCAGAAATGACTGCGCTAATTTTAACCATTTTTTTCTTGCTAATGGAAAGCTAAATAAACCATGAGTATGTATGTATGTAAAAGCGGGCTGGTTTCCGCAACTCCACGACTAAGCGCGTATTTTGCGTGCAGGTGGGACAAATGTGTCATTCGATCCACCCCAGCTCCCCTAGGAAGGCCAGCAAGGCCTTGGTGTTGCTAACTATCTCGCAGAGGGTACCTGGGTTTCCGAAGTACTTAGCCCTGTAATCCGCGACTACCGGGCAGCTCAGAAGCAGATGTGCTGCTGTCTCATCCTCCTCCATGCAGGCTCTGCAGAGCGGGCTGTCAGTGACTCCTAAGACATAGAGGTGTTTGTTAAAAGACCCGTGGCCAGTTGTAACGGCTGTGACTGTACGTAACTGTTGTTTGGTCAGTCTTAGGGCTTGTTTCGTGAAGCGGCCGTTGATAGAGGGAAGTGCCTCTTTGGCCTGCCTGCACTCACCATGGTACGCCCATAGGTCGTGATGTTTGTCTCTAGTACGCTTCCTTACCAGATTGCGTAGATACCCGAATGGTAGTGGTACGATGGGATCGGGTCCCATCGCTACCATACTCGAGCCCCTTCTAGCGAGTTCGTCCGCAGCGTCGTTGCCTCGGGATTCGCTGTGTCCCTTGATCCATTGTATGGTTACCTTGTTGTAACTACCAACCTGGTTCAGACGTTGGTGACACTCGAGGATCAGTCCAGAATTAACCGTGTGGCTGTTCAGAGCTTGCAGGACGGCCATGCTGTCCGAAAGTATGCGTATTGAGTGGTCCTTAACTTCCCTGTTCAGGATGGCTGAGGCGGCCAGGGAAATGCCCATGCACTCAGCTTGAAAAACTGTGTTATGGACCCCCAATGGTGTGGCTATGTGAATGTTGAGGTCCTCCGAGAAGACTCCCGCACCCGTGCCAGTACCTGTTTTTGATCCATCTGTGAAGATCCGCAGCTCAGCGGGGCTTAGCCCCTCGCAGCGGTGGTCCTCATGCAATTGGATTTTGTATTTTTTGTCAAAAATAAATTGCTTGGGTACCCGATCTGTTTCGGACGGCAGGGACACGACCAGTGTCCGCGCAGTCGTCCTGGGACAATCTCCCACTTAGTTGACGTACGCTCCTTGCTTCTTCGTAGGCTGGTTACGTACGCCTCACGCACCCCTGAATGCGTATGTATGTAGACGGACCACTAGGACCTCGGGAGCAGGACGGAGTACCGGGAGGAGGCGAAATAAAACATTCGTTTTTGACTCTATGTTCCTAAGGCTTCGGCTTCCTATTTTTCTTCCTGATGTTGCCTCTTCGACGGCTGTGTTGCGACTGTGCCGAGTTCGTTTTTTTTTTTTTTTTTTTTTTTTTTTTTTGGAATGGACCACTCGCAGTTCAGCACACTAAGGCTGGTTACTGCTCAACCGGACAATCCTGTGGTGGCCTCAAATGAATTTAAGGCCCCCAGCCAGGGCTAAAAACTACTAAAAGCTAAATGACCGCTTCGCTAAGGGCATCCCCTGTGGGATACGGGCCTCGGCTTAACGGGGTCATTGAGAGGGGCAGCAAGGGACAGGCTGGGTCAATTATTATTATTTAGGGGATTTAACGCTAATGGCTCAGCGGCGCGGGCTGGCTCGTTAGGCAAAAGTCGGGGAGGGATGTTACTGGGGCGTCGCGATGGGCCTCGTCGGCGAGGCCGGAATACGGAACGCGGTCTGTTTTTGTTTTTTCTAATCGTACTGGTTTCCCTATTACTCTCTTGTAGTAAGGTGATGGGGTCGTCGGGTTCGACTAGGGAGTGCCGTGGACGGCGAATCCTACTAATCTTGGAGGGAGTGTACCGGGCGGCCGATACAATGAGAGGGTTCTGATGGGATTCGGCGGACTCAATGAAACGCTTGTTAAGGCGCTTCATGAATTGTTTAATAGTTGGAATGCGGAGGTCGACATGGAGTCGATCGTTTCTAACGAACCACGGGGCACCCGTGGCCTTCCGCAGAAATCGGTTTTGGATTACTTGCAACCTATGGATCCGGTACGACTTAGTGTGCGCAAAAGTAGCACACGCATAAGTCATAATCGGGCGTATACACGTTATATAAATGCGCAACTTGCATTTAAGGGAAAGCTTGCTGCGTGCATTCAGCATGGGGTGGAGCCTACCGAGAGCGAAAGCGGCGCGATTACGCACCGTCTTTATGTGCTCACCGAAAGTAAGCTTTCGGTCAAGGATTACACCTAAGTATTTGGCTTGCTTCACCCAAGGGATCGGCTTGCCAAACATGGTGATCGGACTGGGGTCTGGTGGAGGGAAACGAGCTCGCGGCCTGTGAAACAGGATCGCTTGACTCTTTTCCGGATTGACTTCCACTCTCCATTTCCGAAACCAGGCGCCTAGTGCGTCGGCGGATCTCTGGAGGTGGCTGGCTATTGACTTTACACATCTGCCGGAGCGGTAGATGGCCGTGTCGTCGGCAAATAGGGCAAGTTGCGTCTGAGTACTGGTGGGTATGTCGCTGGTGTACAGCGAGAATATCAAGGGAGAGAGGACACCGCCTTGCGGTACTCCGGCATGAATGGGGTGGGGAGACGAAAGCGCACCTTCGATACGGTACCGAAAGGTGCGGTCTGACAAATAGTCTCGCAAGATGAGCACGAGACGATCTGGCACACCCAGTTGATATAACTTGTATATCAGTCCGTTGTGCCAGACCTTGTCAAACGCTTTCGCTATGTCGAAGAACAGGGCCCCCGTAACTAAGCCGCGCTGATAGCGGTCGCTGATGTGCTCAACGATACGGAAGACCTGTTGGACGCATGAGTGGTTTGACCGGAAACCAAACTGCTCATTGGGGAGGAGGCTCTTGGCTTCAACGTAGTCTTTGAGTCGCTTATAAATAAGCCTCTCGTAGACTTTGCCGAGAGCTTTGAGCAAACTAATGGGACGATAGCTGGACGGGGAGGACTTGGGCTTCCCTGGTTTGGGGATACCTATGACGGTAGCCTCTTTCCACGTCTGTGGGAACATGTTGTTGGACAGAGCGCCGTTGAAAATGGCGGTCATCAACATGATCAGGGTTGCCGGGAAGAGACGGAGCACCTTATTGGTGATTCCGTCTGACCCAGGGGCTTTCTTGAGTTTGAGTCGCCCGATGATCTCCTTCACCTCGTCAGGAGTGACGGGGGGGAGAGGATCCTCGGGGTCCTCGACTGGCGGGAGGGAGGCTCTACGTTCGACTTCAGCGTTCACCTTGTCCAGGTGTGCTTTGTCTACTGGTTGAGAGCTGGGAGAGCACTGGGCCTCTAGGCTGTCGGCCAGGCATTCGGCCTTCTCATCGTCTTCAAAAGCGATGGAGTTGTCGGGGCGGGTGAGGGGAGGCATAGAGGCAACTTCAGAGGAGCGCAATTTCCTTTGGAGTTCCCAAAACGCTTGATGGTTGGGTTCGAGGTCGCCCAGCATTTTATCCCAGCGACTTTCACGCAGCTCAGCAATGCTCTTACTTACTTTGCGTTGTAAGTAGCGCATGTGAACTTTGTTAGCTTCGCAGGGAAAAGCACTGTAGGCACGAACTGCCGCGTTCTTCTCAGTCACGAGCTCACGCACTTCGTCCGGGAGTTTCCAGTGATGATCGCTCGTCACCGGAGACTCCTTTGAACTTTCGTTCAGGATCGATTGCACGTGATCCGTGAGTGAGCTGACCGCGGCCAGCGTGTCTGCGACAGTCTCGATATTGTCTGGGATCTGGTCCAGGTGAGCTGACGTGGTGACTTTCAGCTTTTCGCTTACTTGTCTCCAGTCAGTGGTCAGTTTGGTGGGAGGAGGATGGGAGGGGTCCATGGGCCCCGACCTAGGAGCAAGCTCCAGGATCACTGGCCTATGGTCCGAGTTAAGCTCTTCGAGCGCCTCCACAGAATGCAACCGAAGGTTGACATTTTTGAGGAGAGCGATGTCGAGCACGTCGGGTGGATGGGAGGTTATGTGGGGATAGTGGGTTGGATGCATCGTGTGCCGAGTTCGGAAATCGGCCCTACTTATATACGGCCCGTTGTTACCTTAGCGAGAACCGTGATTTTTGAACTTATTTTGCTAATCATTTTCACTTTAAGCCGAAACCCTTGGAGCCTTTATTCACTGTGTTTTTTAATAAAACCCTTACATATTATATATTATTACAAAGCTAAAATCTTATTCTATAACATAAAACCATTAATTAAACCATTACTTTACAAATTAAAAAGTTTCTAGAACAAAAACTTACAAAAAGTTGATGTGTCAAATTTTAACTATACAATTTTTATTATATCTCTAAAACTATATGTCCTATTAACCTAATTCTTTTTGCAATATCGTTTTTAAGCAAAGACCTTTCATTTGACACTAATTTCACAAAGATATCTCCATAAACAAAAAAGGTCATTTTCAAGTTACGTAATTATTTACAATACAAATATTCACTTTAAATTTTCTTTGAAATATCGAATTCTATCGCTATAAGATTCTTATTAGAGTTGTTTTATATACTTATTATACTTGTTTCTAATTAGAATAATCAAAATCTTAGACCTTTTTCAAACTCACTTATAAAACTAAACTTCACAAAAACTAAAATATATTACACGGAATTGCTACCTAGTCGTGCCTAACACTACTTGCGCCCACGAGCGCGGACGGGGTCTTATTGCCACTTATTTTGAAATATTTACATTACATATATTTGTTACCAGATCGCTCTGTTATTACTTGCTCTGGTCGCCGACATTCTCCCCCTCGTGCGTCGCACCATCTCCTTGTTCCGGCGACACTCCAGGCACCAACAGCACCACTCTCGAACTGGGTCTTCTCAGCACACCTCCGCGGGTCTCGACGTCGACGATTCTTGTACGCCCGTCAGGTCCAGGATACACCTGCTGTATTCTGCCTCGTGGCCAGGTACATCTCGGTAGGCTGTGGTCGACGATTAACACGATGTCTCCAACTTGTAGGTCTGTGGCGTTGGTTCTTCCCTTTGTTTTCCTTGGTAGCAATGTAGGTAGGTATTCTCGCAGCCAACGTTGCCAGAAGTGATCGGCAAGTCGCTGTGTAGTTTTCCAGGTCGATCCTCCTACGAGCTCGCTGTCGTCGAAACTGCCTATTCTTGCAGCGCCACAGGACCGTCCGATTAGGAAATGGTTCGGGGTTAATGCTTCTTCTTCAGGGTTTTCAGAGAGATGGGTGAGGGGTCGAGAGTTCACGATGTGTTCTGCTTCCAGGAGAAGTGTGTGGAGCGTTTCTTCGCGTGGATACCTTTCGTGGAGCGTGGCGTCTAGCGCGGTTTTGATAGATCGTACCAAACGCTCCCATGCCCCACCCATGTTGGGTGCGCCAGGAGGTATGAATTTCCATTGTACGCCAATCCTTTCGGCTTCTGAGATGAGGTCCTCTTGTTGCAGGGTGTCGATCGCTTCTTTCAGCTCTTTGTTGGCGCCGACGAAGTTGGTTCCGTTGTCGCTGTAGATCTTCTTCGGCATTCCTCTTCTTGCTGCGAATCTTCGTAGCGCCATGATCATGCTGTCCGTGGAGAGTGAAGGAGTCAGTTCGATGTGTACAGCCCTTGTTGTGAGGCATGTAAATAGAGCCCCCCATCTCTTTTCGTGCCGTCTTGCCACGGTGATCGTCATAGGGCCGAAGTAGTCTACGCCGGTACATGTGAACGGAGGGTATCCGTGCATCAATCTTTCAGCAGGTAAGTTGCCCGTCGGAAGTTCTTGTGGTCTTGCTTTCCTTGTTTTACACCATTGACATTGATGCTGAACGGCTTTGATTGCTGACCTTAATCCTAGTACCCAGAAACGTTGTCTTATTTCATTCATCACCGTCGCGTGATTTCCATGGTTGAAGCGGCAATGGAAGTCTTCTATGATGAGTCGTGTTGTTCTATCCTTGCTGTCGAGTACGATGGGTCGTTTGTAGTCTCTGGTCACTCCCTGGATTGCGTCGATTCTCCCTTTCAATCGTAGGAGACCATCTTCCAACACCACATCAATCTTCTTTAATCTGCTACTTCCTTCTAGATGTTTTCCTTGCTTTAGGTACTTGATGTCTTCTTTGAAACTTCTTTCTTGGCTTCTTTTCAGTAGAAGAGTTTCAGCTCGTTCTAGTAGATCGGCGTCCAGCGATTTATATTTTCTTTCTTCTTTCTTTGATGACCTGTATTGCTTCTTATCAGTCTTCTTTTTCTTCCCTGGTATCATTTTCCAAGTTGGATCTTTTTTGCAGACGTTAACTTTTTCTCTCTTCCTGCAGAGTTGTATGAACTGCAATACTCGTGCCATGGTTCGCCAAAGTTTCTTCCAAGATGAGAATCTATCGGGGTCTGGGAATGGAGTGATGTTCGCCACTGTCGCTGTGATGTCTATTGATTTTTCTTCACCGGTAGTTTCCCTTTTGAAAGTTCTGGGTGCTGGCCAAAAGGTTTCTTCTTTTCTTAAGAAGCACGGCCCGGTGTACCATCGGTGACTGCTGTTGAAGTTTTCTGGTACGTCGCGTGTTGCGTCGTCTGTGGGGTTCTGTGCAGTAGGTATCCACCTCCATTCTTGTGGTTTAGTGAGATCTTCTATCTCCGCTAGGCGATGGGCCACAAACGTCTTGAAGGTTCTTGGGTCCGTTTTGATCCAGGAAAGTACGATGCTGGAGTCTGTCCAAAATGTCTTCTTTGTTATTTTCAGGTCCATTTCTTCTTCTACTGAATGAGCTAGTCTGCTTCCTAAGAGGGCTGCTTGTAGTTCAAGTCTTGGGATGGAAACTGGCTTCAACGGAGTGACTCTTGCTTTGGCTGTCACTAAACTGACGTGATATGTCCCATCTGGATCTTCTGTTCTCCAGTAGACTGCTGCAGCATAGGCCATCTCGCTCGCATCCGTGAACGTATGCAGCTCCCCCTCGGTGCGGTGTGGCGCTAGGCATCGTGGTATTTGAAGGTCTTGAAGTAACTTTACTTTTTCTAAATATGTCTTCCATGATTCGTATTCCTTTTCTTCTATTTCTTCGTCCCAACCGACGCCGCTTCGCCATATGTTTTGAAGTAGTTTCTTGCCTTGGATGAGTACTGGTGATGCTAAACCTAGTGGGTCGAACGTTGACATTACTGCACTGGTGACTTCTCGCTTTGTTGGCACCTTGAATCCTTTTGCTATCTCTTCTGGTGTGTTCCGGAGGTTTGCCCTGAAGCCGATGGAGTCCCTTTCTGTGAACCAGCGCAGTCCCAACGTCTTCTCTTCTTTTTCGCCAAGGTCTATTTCCGTCTTCTCAATGTTATCAGTCTTGATGCCTTGTAGTAACTCAGGTTGATTTGATGCCCATCCCCTGAGTTCGAAGCCTGCCTTCTTGTGTATTATATCGACTTGCCTTGTCACTCTTCTTAGATCTTCTTTTGAATGAAAACTCTGTAGGTAATCGTCTACATAATGATTTAGTTCTATTGCTCTTGCTGCTTCTGGATATTGTTCTTTGAAGTCCGCTGCGTTTCGATTTTTCACGTAGATTGCTGTGCTCGGAGATGATGTAGCGCCAAAGATAACTGATGTCATCCTGTACTCCTTCGGTGACACGTCGCGACGATCTCCTCGCCACAGAAATCTCAAACTGTCCCGGTCTTCTGGTCGAATACGAACTTGCAGAAACATTTCTTTGATGTCAGCGGCAACTGCTAGCGGTCCCTGACGGAACCTTAGTAGTATCCCGAAGAGTGACTGCAGTAGATCAGGTCCTGGTAGCAAGGCATCGTTGAGGCTTTTTCCCTTTGACTTGGCTGCGGCATCGAAGACAATCCTTATCTTCTTTTTCAATGGGTGTACTACAGAGAAGTGAGGGAGGTACCATTTCTTCTTGGAGTCTTCTTGATCAACAGGTGCTTCTTCCGCGTACTTGCTGTCAATCAAATGCTGGATCTGCTTGGTGTATTCTGCCTTCAGTGCCTGCACCCCGGAGGAGCCCCTAGTGGGCTAATTGGCCTTTATGGCAAATGTGTGGAGACTGTGTGAACGGTCAACATGTGTGAACAAGTCCTCATTAGCACGAGGCAACAGCTGTGGATCCTTGTCCATCTTCTTTTCAATATTAAACAGCCGGTTTCTTGCAGATGTGTAGCTTTCTGGCATTTGTTCATCTTCATTCTTCCATAAGAGTCCAGCTTCAAACCGTCCGTCTTCAAGTCTCTTGCAGGTCTTCTCTAGGATAGCGAGCGCCCTTCCTTCTGAATCTGTAGTAGGTCTTCTTGGCTGCACGCCCAATGCTTCGATAGCGAAGTGTTCTTTGATCGCCTGATGCATTTCTTCTTCTGGGGTGCTGACATGAAGGCAGGTGTTCAAAAAGTTTACTGGTTTTGCAGCTCTGCTGTCAGACCCGTGGAGTACCCATCCAAGTCCGGTTCTCGAAGCAACTGGTTCTCCTGGTTTTCCTCTTCTTACTTCTTGAGTCACTATTAATTCCCAATTATCTTGCCCGATGAGTAGTTGTGGCGATTCTTCTTCGTAATACAGACGGTCGGCGATCTTCTTTAAATGCTGACATTCTTCTATCCTTTTCTTCTCCAGGAACTGTGGTGCAAGCTTCAATTCATCAATAGTTCGGACTCTCTTCAAAGTCTTCTTGTTCTCTTGATGAACTCCCTTTATCGTGAGGTCTAGTGTCTGAGAATCTTGCTTCCTTATCAGCCTGCCTCCCACTGTTTCGATGACTAATTCTGCATTGTTTCCTTGAGCGCCGACTTCTTTTGCCACCTTCTCATCAATAAGTGACACTGTTGACCCTTCATCCATGAGGGCTAGTATCTTCTTTGATCCTTTCGTCCCGAAGACTTCTACTGGAACTATCTTCAGGTATGCTCTTGCATTATTTATGGAATTCACCGATGCCATGACGCTGGTTACTTCTTGTTAGGTCTCCGTCTTCTTTTCTCCCGAGGTCCTGTCTTCCGTTGTGACGTGTAACAGATGATGATGCCATCTCTTGCATTCCTTGCACGGGGGTTTCCTGCAGCTTTCTTTTCGATGATTCCCTTGTAGACACTTGAAGCAGATGTGACTTTTCTTCACTGTTGCCCACCGATCTTGTACTGACGCCTTCTGGAACTTCTGACAGTCGATGAGGGAGTGTCCACCTTCACACATAGGACACGCTTTGTTCGGAGGCTGTCTTGAATCCTTTTCTTTGAAGTCCCTTTCCCTTGTTGAATGAGTAACTTGTCGATGAGTCCTCTTGAAGCCGATCTTCTCTTCTGAAGTTGCAAAGGCTCCACATTTGTCTGCTTCGATGTTCAGGAACTTGGATACCATCGTCAGGTCTGAGAACTCGCCTTCATCTGATGCTGCAGTGAAGTCATACCACCGGAACTTGAGAATCGTTGGTATCTTCTCTATTATCTGTTTCACCATCTCAGGTGAATGCAAGTACTGTGGTTTCTTTAGTCCTCTTATTGCTGCCACGCTGTTGTTGATCTGGCTTGCGAAGACACATATGTCCCTTGGGTTTTCAGAAATCTTCGGTAACATCTTGATTTTGTCCAACTCTGCTAGCACCAACGCATCGGGTCTTCCGTATCTTCTTCTTAATGCTTGCATTACTTCTAGTGGGGATGCTTCTGAGTACAGCAGGCTCTTGATGGCTTCTCTTGCATTGCCCTTCAGTGCTCTTCTTAGTCTAGCCATATTTTGAACTTCACTAAACATCGGTGCTGTATCTTCATAGACAACCTTGAAGGCCAACCATTCACTGCTGTTTCCGTCGAAGTAGGGTAACTCGTGGATGTACTTGGGCTGAGCTTCTGATCCTCTTCCTGTGGTAAAGGCTTCTTTCAACGCTGTCGCTAGTGCTTGAATTTCGCTTGTACCTTCTTTCTTCGAGGAGTTCTCTTCGGGTTTCACCTTCTGTGGCTCTTCCGATGGGTGCTGATCTCGCTGCTCAGGTTGTGTCGTGTTGCCTTCATCTAAAATGGATGTCTCGATCCAGTTCTGCACCTGTGCTGTTCTGTCTTCCTGGTCTTCATCCACGGAGTCCTCATCTTCACACTGTGCCAGCTCTAACCTGACACGAGCTAGCTTGGCCGCAGCCTGCGCTTGTTCTAACTCCAGGCGTGCTAGTTCTTCTCTGGCTTCCAGTTCGCGTCTTCTGGCTGAGGAGCTCGTGGTCTTCGTGGACCTGGCGCGACGATTAACTCCTTTTGGCATAAGGGCTGCGGTCAAACCACGAGCGCCCTTGTCCGGGATATCCTCTGGAGCCTTCTTAGTCGTTTCCTTCTGTGCGGCTTCATCCATCTTCTGTCCGTTCTTCTCGGACGCCGCTGTAGTGGCAGTCGCAACTGTAGTCTCTGTCGCCGTGGTGCCTTCTGTAGTCATAGTTCCTGAAGAAGTGTTTGTACCCGACGTAGTTGCCGTTCTCGATGACGCTGACGCTGACGCAGACGTGACCCCTTCTGATCCTGACGCTTCTTCTGTCGCGTCCTCTTCTACAGGACGAGACCTGGGACATGAGGAAGCATCCTTCTGTGACCTGGTTACTGGCATCTTGAACACAATTCTGATGGAATCTTCTTATCTTCTGGATTCTTCTGACACTTCTTTTGGTTATCTTCTTGCAGGGATCCGGCTCGAAGGACCAACTGTTTCGGACGGCAGGGACACGACCAGTGTCCGCGCAGTCGTCCTGGGACAATCTCCCACTTAGTTGACGTACGCTCCTTGCTTCTTCGTAGGCTGGTTACGTACGCCTCACGCACCCCTGAATGCGTATGTATGTAGACGGACCACTAGGACCTCGGGAGCAGGACGGAGTACCGGGAGGAGGCGAAATAAAACATTCGTTTTTGACTCTATGTTCCTAAGGCTTCGGCTTCCTATTTTTCTTCCTGATGTTGCCTCTTCGACGGCTGTGTTGCGACTGTGCCGAGTTCGGAAATCGGCCCTACTTATATACGGCCCGTTGTTACCTTAGCGAGAACCGTGATTTTTGAACTTATTTTGCTAATCATTTTCACTTTAAGCCGAAACCCTTGGAGCCTTTATTCACTGTGTTTTTTAATAAAACCCTTACATATTATATATTATTACAAAGCTAAAATCTTATTCTATAACATAAAACCATTAATTAAACCATTACTTTACAAATTAAAAAGTTTCTAGAACAAAAACTTACAAAAAGTTGATGTGTCAAATTTTAACTATACAATTTTTATTATATCTCTAAAACTATATGTCCTATTAACCTAATTCTTTTTGCAATATCGTTTTTAAGCAAAGACCTTTCATTTGACACTAATTTCACAAAGATATCTCCATAAACAAAAAAGGTCATTTTCAAGTTACGTAATTATTTACAATACAAATATTCACTTTAAATTTTCTTTGAAATATCGAATTCTATCGCTATAAGATTCTTATTAGAGTTGTTTTATATACTTATTATACTTGTTTCTAATTAGAATAATCAAAATCTTAGACCTTTTTCAAACTCACTTATAAAACTAAACTTCACAAAAACTAAAATATATTACACGGAATTGCTACCTAGTCGTGCCTAACACTACTTGCGCCCACGAGCGCGGACGGGGTCTTATTGCCACTTATTTTGAAATATTTACATTACATATATTTGTTACCAGATCGCTCTGTTATTACTTGCTCTGGTCGCCGACACGATCATTAATTGCTTTCGTTAAGGGTAGTTCTTTGTTGATCTCCTCGAGTAGAGTGGTGTGTAGTGTTCCTCTCTTACCCCAGAGATTCAATGTTTTAAGGCGGACTGCTGCCATTGTCGCTTCCTGTTGTATAAATAGGTGTAGCGGGGGGAGTCCCAGTATGGCTTCCAGTGCCGCAGTAGTAGTCCTCATGCAGCCCGTAGTCGCCATGCAGGCCAGCCTTTGCATGTGTTGTAGTTTATTTACGGCTGTGACTAGCTTTGTGCGGGTCCACCACACAACGGCCCCATAGGTGATCATGGGCCGAATTACTGCGCTGTATAGCCATAGTATAATTTTGGGGGATAGGCCCCACTTCTTACCTATCATTTTCTTGCATTGCCAGAAGGTAATGCATGCCCTGTTTAGTTTATAGTCTAGATGATTGCTCCAGTTTAGCTTGCTGTCTAGGATAACTCCTAGGTACTTAACCTCGTTCGACAACTGGAGTTCTGTATTAAAGAGCTTAGGTAGGCGGTAGTGGCCTAGTGCTCGCTTTTGTGTAAACATAACTAGTTCAGTTTTAGTGGGGTTCACTGACAGGTCATATTCTCCACACCATCTCTCCACGATGCGTAGTGCTTGTTGAGTGAGGTTACAGATCGTTCCCGTCACCTTCCCCGGCACGAGGATTGCGAGGTCGTCTGCATACCCTATTGTGTAGAATCGATGTTCATTGAGTTTGGTAATGAGGTCATTAATTACCAGGTTCCACAGAAGGGGGGAGAGCACTCCTCCCTGTGGGCAGCCTCTAGCTATGAAGGCCATGTGCTGCTCCTCCTCAAGACGAACTGATCGTTTACTTAACATGTTGGTAATCCAGTCATTAAGTAAACCATGAGTAACATAGGCTACATTTTATGCCCGTATTCCCACGGGAACAGAAACTACGCGGGTGAAACTGCGGGGCGCTGCTACATTATCATAAAATGTTTAAAATTGATTGAGTCAGGCGTTACTTTGCGGAAATCCATTTTTTGAAAATGAAAATAATATATCTAGTTTTAATTTCCGCGAATATTAGTGTGTTGCAGGTATGCACCTCCCTCCCGCCCGCTATATTATGCACATGCAAGATTACAAGGCAAATGCAAGGATTTTATGCAAATGCAGGAAGGCAAAGCAAAACCCAACACCATTACCGACACGTGTTTCGCCTCTCCACGAGGCATCCTCAGGGGACGTGTTGACTCGCTGACCGTTGAGTTGCGACTGAGAAATTAGTACAAGGCACCCCCCCTTTCATACACTGCCACCGTTGGTAGCAATATTCGCGGAAATTAAAACTAGATATATTATTTTGATTTTCAAATATAAAATATTTACTAATTGTTTTAACTAACATAGATATTTATATATGTTGCACCCTTTGAATGATACGGACGTCACTCAAGAATTAAATTATTTGGCAAATGAACAAGAATTAAAATCTTTAAAAACTGATCTCGCTAGACCTATGTATTAGCTGTCTCATATCCAGTTATACTGAGGAATCTTTTTTAAAACTGGGTTTTAGAGTATGTTTTTTTTACATTCAATTAATTACATTACAAGTAACAGGAATTCTGAGTTAAGCCCCTTTCATTGTGAGAGTGCAAACAACTGTTTAAATAATACTTACCTAACAATCACTACTCATTACTTACTAAATTGCTCTTTTGTACTGTCAGTTTTATGTTGCAATCAGTTTATAGAACTGTGAGCAGATGATCAGAATTAGTATGAGAGATGAATAGTAAAACAGATGCATGACAGTTGATTACAGAGTTAAATATATAGGGGCTAAATACTTTGAAAACAGGTAACCTCTGTGAGATTTTTAGTAACACTGCTGGCCTTCCTTGGGGAGCTAGGGTTGAATCGAATGATACATTTGTCCCACCTGCATGCGCTTAGTCATGGAGTTACGGAAACCAGCCCGATTACTAATACTAATAAATTAATACCCAACTCACTGGAGCCAACAAATACTTCTTCCCATGCCTATCCTCCATCTTAATCAGCTCCGGCCCGATCTCTTGCAGCCGGCCTGTCTTCTCCCACAGTGAAGCAGCAGTTAGGGACGGCACAGACATGCGCTGACCCCCAGCCGCTTCGATACAGGACCTGACCAGTACCTCCAGCTTGTCGAGTGCTCTGCGTGCTAGGGGAAGCACGGTGAACAGCCCGGAGCTCGTAGGACGGATCAAACCACATTCTAGGAGGAGCTGGACAATTTAAAATACGTATTATTTATATTAGTAATAGTATTCCATCAGAAAAAAACTAAATAATAATCTTAAGCTGCACTAAAAATAAATATAAACTCCAGCCATGTGATTTTTGCTAAAAGGAAAAGACAGATTTAATTTTTTTTTTTTTATTTTATAACTTAATTGATTTCTTAACACACAGGTTGAGGAATTGCTAAACAATCATTAACGGACAAAAAAGACTAAGTTTTGTTATAAAAAAAAATATAGCAGCTCGTACTTTCTGTCCACCCCCTTAGAGAAAAAGATAAGTGGATCGCCTTTAGCACGAAATTAATTGGTTTTTAAACCACAAAGGTATATGAATTATGAACAATCAATAATTCAATCAACCTACCTTTTGACTTTTGCATGTTATTTCAGTGTTCTTTATCTTGGCATTCTTCGGTATTGTTATGACTGGCTGAAATAACCTCGATAAGTATCGCATTTTGTTATTATTCACTATTTTCTTTCAATGTTTTTCTTGTTTCTGTTTTCTAGGTTACCGTAATCAGCTGAGTTTCTAAACTTCAAATTGTCAAAGCTACGTTTAGTATCTTCATATTTAAGAGATGGTTAAATTTTGACAGCGTACACCAAAATGTTATTTTAATACAACATCTCTGTGAAATACAACAACTACACAGAATATAGAATAAGTTATTATAATATAATTTGAATACTTATTCAAATTATATTTTATTTGGTGCAATAAGTCCTAATTATTTAACTGTTTTTTCCTTCAAACCAAGAGCAATTTCTAAACGTATATAAGCACGTCAGTTTGAACCTGGGATGCTGAGCATTTATGGCACAGCAAAGCTCGATTGTAATAATAATTTTATCGATTTATTAATAATAATACAACAAATTAATCGATATTGACTGCTACTATTATTAGTTTTACTACACAAACAATTTGACGAAAAAACGTTCGCTAAGCACAAAACGCCTACGCTAAAAATGTGAGCAAACACGTACGTAATATAATATCTAGCCTAACCTTTTCCGGCGTATTGGAAAGACGGCTTAAAGTCAAACTGGATTAGCGACTGCCTATCTGAACTCCACAAGTTGTAACTGGGTAACATAGTAGGTACTTCTTGGCAATACTGGTGTCAGATTATCTGGGTTCTGACGTTACGACTGAAAATCTACAAATCGTACCGTGCTTTCGCAGACTCGAAGGAATTAAGATCTCTTCACCCATCCACAAACTGACCCTGACGGCTTAACCTTGAAGATAGACCCGTCCGGCTGTTATTATTTAACCACTAACTCCTTCATTAACCGCAGTACGCCTACTCAAAATATGCGAGCAAACATACGAGTATCTACGTAAAAGTAGACAACTAGGCACATAGGAAACCGCCTGAGCCAAAGCAACACCAAATTATCTACTAGGTACGTAGCTGTGTAGTAATTTCGCAAAGCTATTAGCTAATTACAAAGCTACCAGGCAAAGTGTATGTCTCTTTTAGAAGACTGTGTTTGTACGTGACCCGGATTACACAGTGAACGCGGAACACATGAGAACAAAATATGGTGGAAAACCACTAAAAGGTTGTCTTCATTTGTCTTTTGACCTCTTTGTTGTAGTCCGTAGAGTGTATTAGAGCTAATTCAGACGGGATTTAATTAATGCGGGATTTTCATTTCAAACTAGTGCGATTCGGACTTTTGTGCAAAGGGTTTCTAACGAATCATATTATTATTCTGTTAACACGGTTCGGAGCAAACGGGCTTTGTGACAGCCAGGCAGGCACACGAGTGATCCTATAAATGGGCCCCTTTGCAGTGGCGTAACTATACCAGCGGGGGCCCGTGGCAAATTCTTTTGACGGGGACTTCCCAGTATTATTTTCAAGAGCATAGTTTTAAACATGCCACCGGAAAATGACAACAACCGCAAGATTATAAAATATGTTAAGAGATTGTAGACTCTCGATAAATTGTCAACTGAACATTTGGAACACTTTTTTACGCATCAAAATTTTATAGTCTATAATCTCTCGATGTAATTCCAAGAATTTCCGCCGGATCTTGGAGACGCTCATCTTCAACCGGGGCGCTATCAGGTTGGGGCCCGTGGCATTTTACCAGCCCTGCACCCTATAGTTACGCCACTGCCTCTTTGTTTCATACAAACGTTAGGAATATTAGAAATAGGTTAACTAATTTTTAAGGTGAATGCAATGTGCCCCATACTCAGTAACTACTTACTATGTTCTTTACAGATGCTCTGTGGCAAAAGGTAACTTTATTTTCAACCCTGCACCGATTGTTCGATTAATTTTTTTAGGAATAAGAATATATCTAGAAACGTTTAGGTACGGTACAAGTTTGGCCCAAGCTTTTAACCAATAGGAACACAGATCATAGTAAACAGTGTCATGTGTTGATCTATTGGCTAACGAGTTAGTCCAAAATTGTACCCCAGAGCTAACGTAATCTTGGGTACGCCACCATTGTGGCGATAAGTCCCCTCTTTGAGGAGTGGTGGGAGAGACGACATAGTGGCATCACCTTCCGCCTGACGCAGGTACACGCAGCCCTGGAACGCAAAGGGAATTAGGAGGAACACGGGAGGGTTTTAGTCAGTAAGAGTCTAATACTAGGGAGTATTAGACTTACTTACTGACTAAAACTCACTGGTCCACCTAGAGCGGGAGAAGTCATTTGATGATTTCACATCCATAAAAAAGGGCCAAAGCAACCCCACTTTATGGTACTTTTAAATATAAGTCATACATGACTCGTTTGTCGACTCAGCAATGCTCCACATGATTTTAACAAATGTTATATGATATTTATTTTGTACCTAAGTAGGTTAAACATAACACTTTTACACGTCAAATCTTTCTGTCATTTTTCAAGCTAAATGAAGCCGGCAAACTCAAGCGTTTTAACGGATATAATTACAGAATGCGACAGTGTTACCATGTAAAACCCTTAGTCATCGACTTTTATCTTGAAAAATCATCACCAACCTTCTTCCTCAATGACCATTTTTCCCATAAATTTTCTGCACAGCACCCCCACCAGCCGGAGTCCGTATCATTTTAATGAACACATCAGCTGTCCACCCGAGCGGGTTGTGTTCAGTCATAACGTTTTATCAACGGTTTGGCGCGAACCGTTTAACCTCGGATAAGTGACGCGCGACCGGAATCATCTCCGTTAGTTGATACGTTCGGCTTGGGGATGCTGTGGAGATGTAGCGGGAGCGGGAACGAGAGCTGGTTGGAAGCAGGCTTCGTGTGTAGCATTCTAATGGTGAAAGAGTTTTTCAAATCGGTCCAATAGTAGGTACCTATTTGAGTTTATACGTTAAAAGCTTTTAACAAAAAAATAAAACCTACTTCTACACAAAAAAGTATCTACTAGTATCTATACTACTATCTAGTTTTTGGTTGCTTTTTCGTTTTTTGAACACCGACTTTCGAAATTAAAGCTATTTTGTCTTTTTGTTTTTTTTTTTGTGTAGAAGATGCGGTTTCGGCAATCCCGAAAGGTTTGCTATCATTTATTGAAGAGTTCCGTTTCCTATCATCTCTGTTCTTCATCAGATCTTCACCAAACTAGAAAGGGACCACGTTGAAATACTAAGATGCTCTTCCAATCCATCGTAAACGATTTTAGTTTTTAATTTTACATCGACAAGATCAATGAGAACATCATCAGTGTAGACTAAGCCACGTATTATTAGAGTTAACTCAATAGTAGTCGTCAGATCTCAATTAATTTAAATGGGACCACAAGACGAGCACCAGCTTTCGAATATAAAAAGAATCATCAAAATCGGTACACCAGTACAAAGTTATGAGGTCACAAACACAAAAAAAAACAGTCTAATTGAGAACCTCTTCCTTTTTTGGAAGTCGGAAACATACAAAAATACAAATCTTTACTCTTTTAGTGTACATGTACGCTAGCTACATCTTTATCAAAGTGTCAGTCAATGATCAACAAAACTGCAAGATTTATTTATATAACTAGTTACCTTTTTTTATGGGAAATTATCAAATGACTTCTCCCCCTCTGGGCGGAGCGGAAGGGAGTGTCAGACTCTTACTGACTAAAACCCACCCGTGTTCCTCTTGTGCCCTTTGCGTTCCAGGGCCGCGGTAACTCTTTCGAACAAATTCCGCAACCCTAGCAGGCACCGACCCTATGGGGCCCCGTCTCTGGTGCTGACGGCTCCTTGAGGCGCGCGTGAAGCACAACGCGTCGTCGACTCAGCCTGGTATCGGACGGCGAGCCACCCACGCTCACCGTCCACAGGCATCAGCCACTGCGCAATAGCACAGCGGCCGACTTGTCTCTGGAGGAGGCCGAAATGGGACCATTACTGGCACTCCATTTCAGCCCCCTCCCGAGTAATCTACCTAGTTACCTGAGCATATGTTCCTGGGTGTGATTCCCGGTTCAGTCTGTGTTATGTGGTTCTTCCGTAAGGAATTTCTCAGTTGCAGCTCCACGAAGTTTGTAATATGGCAGTGTGTGCGGAAAGCACGTTTTAAAGTTGATCTCTCCCTGGTCTTGCTGTAGTCATGGAATTGAGAGTGTAAAGTATGTCTGTTAATCTGGCCTGTTTATGGCTCGTACAGACGGGTTCGCAGCCATTTTGCGCAAAAATGTCGCCTCCATGTTAAGCAGGATGCGTGCTAGCGGCAATGGCATCCTGGCAGTTATTGCTGAAGAATTTGACTGTCCTATTCTTAGACATCAAATAAGGGTGGAAATAGAATAGTATCAGGTTTATAATTATTGTGAAATTATATATTGCCTTTTTAATTTTATTTTTTTGCTAACAAAATGATAAGTAACGTAATAACCATTGGACCTATGTAGTCTTTTAATTAAATAAATTATTACTAATATTAGATATGTCCATAGGCGGATTTTTGTTCGAAATTCACAGCGGCGCTGGAACGCAGAGGGCATTTGGAGAAGCACGGATGGGTTTTAGTCAGTAAGAGTCTGACACTCCCTTCTCTTATTCCGCTCTGGGCGGAGCGGAAGATTCTATATGTATATAGTTAAAGGTTACGTTTAGTTAAAGGACAAAATTCAATCAACTAAGTACCAAAAACAACTAAATGCGAAGATAGTATGACAAATCTAAACGCCTACGGGGCCTGCGCAGGAACTTACTTTAACAGAAGTAAACGTATATATTTAGCTCGCTTCCTCCCACACTTAGCCCACACCCCATCACTTATCAAGTTCACGGGTCATTTAGCAGCGGCCATTTTGTGGCGCGATGATCGCACTAATGGAAAACGCGGGAAACGACAAAACACCGCCATTTTGTTTTGTTAATCATGTTTTTATTAATGTCACACGTAAAGGGGTGGTTTATGGAAAGATTTTGGATTTAGGGACAGGACGCATTCAGCCTAATTATGACTTTGATCAAATAAAGGGGAGTATGGAAGCTGAATCTATACTAATATTATAAAGCTGAAGAGTTTGTTTGTTTGTTTGAACGCGCTAATCTCAGGAACTACTGGTTCGAATTGAAAAATTCTTTTTGGGTTGAATAGACCATTTATCGAGGAAGGCTTTAGGCTATATATCATCACGCTTAAGCCAATAGGAGCGGAGCAGCGATAAAGAATGTTTTAAAATCGGGGATTCCACGGGGACGAAGTCGCGTGCAGCAGCTAGTATAGATGATAAAAGTGTAGTCCATTGAAGGCTTTTTAGTGACTTTGATGGATGTATTTTGTGGACAAAGAGCGGTGGATGGTAAAGTGTGTTTACTTTGGGGTATTGTATGTCATTGAGTGGCGTCTCTATTTTTACATACCTAATACATATTGCGATGATTTGGAAGCGTTTCAGTATTTTAACGCCTTTTATTGTATCCGTAAAGGTAGGTCGTAGGACCCACATGGTAGGCACGTCCTAATCACACCTGCCAAAACTTTTCTCTTATATTGGTGTCGACTTCCAGTCAAACTGGATTTAGCTGAATACCAGTAGTTATTTTACGTGAAAAGGCTGCCTACAAGACCTCAGCAACCCGTTAACTGAGTAACACGGTACTTCTTGGCAAGACTGAAGTCAGATTTTTAACGTTCATCAGAACGTTCGGCCAGTCGAGATAGGGAGCTGGCTGCTACTCCAGTTTTTAGTGACGATTATGTGACGCATAAAGATGCCAACCAAACAGTTTGTGACAGAACAGTTAGAAAGTTAGAAGCATTTATTTATGGCCGAACGTTCTGATAACATGATTTTTGACTTTTGACAATCCGTAACGACTGCCAAAAGTTTAAAAATGACAGCCGTGATCAACGAGACTTCTTCGTGCCTCGGTAATACCTCCTAGTCTTGGTATGTCAAGATACATGATGACGAGACATGCCATTATGTATGTACGTTGCCAGTATGTGTGCTTAGTTTTGGGGAAATTCATATACCTATTTATTTGCATTCCATAATGTCTAAAGATCTTACAATGGGCTTAAAGCTAAGTAAAATTGATTGAGTCAGGCGTTACTTTGCGGAAATCCATTTTTAATTTGAAATTGAAAACAATATATCTAGTTACTCGCTGACCGTTGAGTTGCGACACAACGGCAACTCAACGGTCAGCGAGTCAACACGTCCCCTGAGGATGCCTCGTGGAGAGGCGAAACACGTGTCGGTAATGGTGTTGGGTTTTGCTTTGCCTTCCTGCATGTGCATAAAATCCTTGCATTTGCCTTGTAATCTTGCATGTGCATAATATAGCGGGCGGGAGGGAGGTGCATACCTGCAACCCACTAATATTCGCGGAAATTAAAACTAGATATATTGTTTTCAATTTCAAATTAAAGCTAACAATAAGTACAATTATGGACCCTGTAGAGCACAGTAAAAAGTATAACATTAATAGTCGAAATAAAATTAATAAGTACCTATTCTTATAACAATTATGTAGGTATTGGAGATCAATTATTTTTATTTGATCTTATTAATGGCAAAAAAGCCGACTGTGTGAGCAGTGGTGGCCGAGTGGTAAAGGCCCCGACTTACGAATCGTAGGTCGCGGGTTCAAACCTAGCCAGGCGCATTACTTTGTGTAATTCATTTCATCACCACTGCTCTCAAAACGGTGAAGGAAAACATCGTGAGGAAACCGGCATGTCCTAGAACCAAAACTTCGAAGACATGTGACATTCACCAACCCGCACTGGGCCCGCGTGCTGGATTACGGCCCGTTCCCTCTCCTAGAGAGGAGGCCTGTGTCCCAGCAGTGGGAACGTTAAAAGGCTGATTATGTTATTATGTTAATGGCAAAAAATAAATAAAATAAAAAATATTTGGTACCTAATATAACTTATTCTATGACAATAATAATATAGTATTTATATAGACATTTATATTATATTGTGTTGCTATTTTGTGGAGGGTATAAACCTTATCTGTGTTCCTTCAAATGCCCTATGCGATCCAGGGCCACGGTAACTCTTTTGAGCAGTTCCGTAATCTCGAAATATTTCCTTACAAATGTACTTACATTTTTATAGGCCTAGGAGGATACTAAGTCCCATGAATAAATCTTCTATATGAGTGCCTACCTAGTAATTTAATTATTATTTTTAACTAGCTTTTGCCCGCGACTTCGTCCGCGTGGATTAGTACTAACCCCCCGATTCTTTGTGATATTGATTCGTTGTACTGGGCAGTACGCGGACATTGTAACATTACCTACTTTATTTTTCTAAACAAAAAGAATTTTCCTAAAATAAAAGTAGCCTAAGTTACTCCTTGGCCCGTCAAAATCGGTCCAGCCATTTCAGAGATTAGCCGGCACAAACAGACAAACAGACAGACAAAAATTGAAATAAATGTTATTTTGGTGTAAGTACCGTAATTATATGCATGTAGTAAAAACCGGTTATTTCAATATTACAAACAAACGAGACGTTCCAATTTTATTTATATGTATTGAAGATGTAGATTAAACTTTCCCTACTAAATGAAAGCTTAACCACAGCTCAACCCAATTAACCATTTAGCCCATAAAGCATAAATCATCCCGCACTAAGCGCTGTCCATCCGTCTCCATCAGTCGGCCGGTTATTAATAACGAACACTTACAGGTACTGCCCGGTCTACATACTAGACACCTGTAGTCCGTAGTCTATGGCACCTGGGGCGCGGAGCTGAGATTAGCGCGGTGTTGCCAGCGTGAGGTGGGGATAAGGGTTAGTGCACACGGTAAGGCGAAGCGACGCGACGTTGATTAAAGAGGCCAGGCGTTTTAATCTCTAAATACCTCATCGTGAAAATTTCGATGGATTGGGCTTGAAGTGAACCAATGACAGCTCAAGCCCATTTCAAGCTTACTTGATCTAAGTTTTAGTAGTGAGATTTTTACAGAATAGCGCTACAGTTGTTGCGCAGTTCACGGGAGGTACTTATCGTGAATTCGCAGGCGATGCGTTTGGAAAAAGAATCGAGCGACGCATCATGCCAGGCCTGCTTAGAGCTACGCTGTATTCGCTATCAAGAACGACAATGAAAGCAAAGTGGGTATGGGGTAACGGGTAATTGCTGAATCCTAAGCAAATATCGCTACCTTTGTAGGCAACAAAACTTAGCGCTGGAAAATAGTTATTAGTAAGTGGGTAAACCCAGATATGCTATGGTGGGATCATGGTATACCCATATGACCATTTTTCGAAGATAAAGGTTATCTGGGCGATATGGTGATACTGTTTCGTCCATTTCGCTCCGACCGCGGCACTCCATACAAAATACCAGTGGGATAAAGTGAAAAATCGATTGCTTAAATTGATAGCGTACGAAGTTTTATATGTATCGAAGTTTTATATTATATCGATATCTTAAACAATAAGTAAGTAATATTATTTACTAGCAGCGCCCCGCGGTTTTACCCGCGTAGTTCCCGTTCCCGTGAGAATATGGGGATAGAATATAGCCTATGTTACGTAGGGCGAATGTAGCTTTCCAATGGTGAAAGAATTTTTGAAATTGGTCCAGCAGTTTTGGTGTTTATTTGTTACAAACAAAAATACAAATACTTCCTCTGTATAATATTAGTATACATATATTATATGACTTATTAGTCTACATACAAGGCTATATTGTAATAAGAAAAAGAAAAGAGAAAAAGCAAAACTTAAAAAGAGCGCACAGCTTCACATAGCGTCGGGTTTCGGTGTGTGCTGTTCCTTACAGTGGGCGCAGAGTTTACGTAACTAATTATGACGTGTGAAGGAAGGTACGGGCTTAAAGATGATTTACATTTTAGTAGGATTCGTCAGTGGTTTTGCGAGGTCTTAAATATATTTTTATTAAATAAATAGAATCAAAGTAATTTAAGAAAATAGATGTAAATTGACCATTCCCCGCCCGTTAAAGCAGAAACCAGGAAAACTTGCATGTTCCGGACCACTGATTGAACCAGGGCCGAACGTGACATATCACCGCGACATGTGTGTTCATTTTGAGGAGACCAGCGGGCGTACCATGAGGCGTTAAAACGTGAGTCTTCCGAGCGAGAAAGAAGGATAGAGTTATACACCCTATATAGCTCCATCCTTTTTACTCGCTCGGAAGACTCACGTTTTAAGACGTCATGGTACGCCCGCTGGACAACCAAGAGCGTTCCTAGCTTCTGGCCGAGGGGGAGGCAAGTCAGACTTTTAAAGTTAGATCGTCCGCGGCTGTTTCGTCCACACTACACAAAGATACCTACATGAAACATTAGGTATCTATATGTAGTGTGTAGTACAAACAGCCACATATGATCCTGATTTATAGGTAGTTAAATAAATAAAAGTAAATTTGAATATGCATTTTTATTGTATTTTTTTTTTTATGATAATTGCACCGTGCATTTTGCCAATGTTTACTGCGCGGGTTATTCAAAAGTTAGCACACATTAAGGCCCCATTTACACTTCGATTAGTGATTAGGCGAGATTTCCAGGGGGGGGGGGGGGTGGGGGGGGCAGCTGCCTTCCCCTGTCCCCCCCTGGGTACGCCCATGAGGACAACCTAAGAAGTCTTGTTTTTAAAATAACATGATAAAAATTATGATTCGATCGGAATCGTTTGACGTGACGCTGTCTCGCACTTGGCCGGTTATTTTGTTTTATAGTCATTAAGATTTTGTTACAAACCACGACTGCGTGCGCTTGATACTTCGATTTGCCATTGTAGCTATTTTTTTCACTTTACTTTTTAGGCATGAAATATTCTGAAAAAATAAGCGTCTCGTCGATAAGTTGTTTTCTTTTAAGTTTGTTAATTTTTTTAGTTTATTTTTTTTAGCGTCATTTCCGGCGAAATAAACGAGTTTTCTTTCTTTTTTCTTTTAATTTTAATTTAGTAGATAATTTTCATAAACTGACCAGAGAACAAGAAGTTGTAAAACTCAAACTCAAAGCATTTATTTCAATTAAAACCTTTACAGGCACTTTTGAATTGTCAGTCGGTCAGTCGAAAGAGGTGAAGCTATCTGCACGTTCCAAAGCGTAGATCTCTATGGAGAAGAACGTGCAAGAAACTCCACGGACATCCTTTTAAATCAATAAATTGTTACAAAGTTAATACATTGTTCTTGTTGAAATTATTCCTTTATGTGGGAACGATGTAAAAAGACGTGTATGATACAGGTATCCGGAGTGAAAGCAACAATTCAAAATACAAATCTATACTAATATGTATAAAGTTGAAGAGTTTGTTTATTGAATGCGCTAATCTCAGGAACTTCTAGTACGATTTGAATTATACATACATATATAATCACGCTAAGACTAATATTAGTGGAGCACTACAGAAGAATATTGAAATTGAAAAACTTATTTATTATTTCTCTCTATTTTATGTGACGTAGACGAAGTTGCGTGGCTCAGCTAGTAATTAAAATAAACCGATAACTAAAATAAAGGATAACTTCCCCTGGTTTTTTTCTTCAGAAAAATCAGAGGTACATTTTTGTCTTTAGCTGCACCCTATAGTTTCACAAGGCAAGCCACAGAAGCCAGAACTATATAACTCAGCGAGTCGACGGCGCGGATTATCTCGCGTTCATGCGTCATTTGTTTCTGGGATATCGCCAACGTTTGTCATTGTATTAAATGAACGCACCGACTGGCTGCCCTCGGTACTGTGTTTTGTATAATGCTGGTTTTTTTTTTGGATAGGAAAAAATCAAATGACTTCTCCCGCTCTGGGCGGAGCGGAGTGACAGACTCTTACAGACTAAAACCCACCCGTGATCCTTCTTGTGCCCTTTGCGTTCCAGGGCCGCGGTGACTCTTTCGAACAAATTCCGCAACCCTAGCAAATGCTGAAAATTCTGGGATAGTATAATAGCATAATCAGCCTTTTTAATGTTCCCACTGCTGGGACACAGGCCTCCTCTCTAGGAGAGGGAATGGGCCGTAATCCAGCACGCGGGCCCCGTGCGGGTTGGTGAATGTCACATGTCTTCGATTTTTTGGTTCTAGTACATGCCGGTTTCCTAACGATGGTGATGATTAATTACACAAAGTAATGCGCCCGGCTGTGTTTGAACCCGCGACCTACAGTTCGTAATTGCCATTTGGCTACGGAACCCTAAAAAGCAAGTTATAATAACATTTTATTTTGCTTAACGCATAACAAGCCTCCTTAGATTATTTTTTGTAAATTACTCAATGCATTCCTTAAGTTCTAGACTATCAAAGAACATTGAGTCTTCGAGTCTAAAGCCCCCCCTTTTAAGCCCCCTTTTAAGCCTGGCTTTAGGCTCGTAGTTTATAATGATGGATACAATTGAAATATTGCGTTTATCCTGATATACATTGTATAGACCCACAAATTTTAACTTTTTCATGGTTAAATCTAAAATCATCACTCAGAATCAATCATAAACTTTACTATTATACCTACCTAACATTTCAGAAAGTCTTTAAAATGATGATCGATCTAAAATTTAGCGTTTATTTGGCCTTGTATAACTCGTAGATATTGTGGTGTTTTATTACACGTTATATTAAAAGGAGTTCGTATTTAAATAGTAACCGTCGCACGCGTCAATCTTCAAGGGTAAGCAACGCTTGCTTAAATCGGTCAGGAGATGGATTTCATCATAAAATCGTTAAATACCTACTAATCTTGAGTCCTGAATTTTGATTCTCGAATTGAATCGAAGCCTATTTGTCAACATTTTGTGGATCGCAAATAAAAGAATATAAACATAAACAAGACACAGGTATCAGGAATCTGGAACCAGAAGTCGGTAATTTGGAATCTCTTGGAGCGCGAATCTCGAATTGGGAATCTGGTATCCTTGAAGCAAGATTTTGGAATCTGGAATTGAGAATTAGGAATCATGTATCTGGAATCGGTATGTTGATTGATTTATTACATCTTGATTTATGAAGGAATCTGCGGTAAATTAAGAAAATTACCAAGATTCCTTTGTAAGCACGCTATGTTAGCTGTCACTTTTAGAAATTTGCCAATCGTTACGGATAATAATAATTAGAGACACGAAAATCTCGCACAAGTCTTGTCAAAGATCGTGTTACCTAGCTACTTATTTAGCTGCATCCGTAAGACTGTCAACCGATCCCAACAAAGATGAGAATATGTAATACATACAGGTAAGTGAAATAATTAAGAGATTGTATCGTTACTTTCTAAAAAATAAGTGTCGCGCGTCGGTGCGGGTTGACCCTTACATCCTGCTATGTTGTTGGACTTGGACTCCATTCAACTCAGAAAAAAACAATGTAACGGACGGAATAAACAATTTTTTTCAGCCCTGTGCTTCTTGCCGGTGACATTGTATTTCACGGCTGGCAACACTTCAGTTTGCGCGCGAAAAATTGCTCAAATGTCATTGGCAGATGTTAGGGAGGCGAATGAAATCGTGCGTCCAATTGACTAGTGTTGCGAAAACCGCATGTTGTGTGGTAACATACATGTGATTGACTGTGTTAGGATTGTATAGACCAGTGGATCCCAAAGTAGACTGGACCGCGACCCACCTAGCAGAGACTTACAAAATCGGAAGTCACCTGTGAGCTGTGTGGGTAAAGGGATAAATGAGGGACTGCTCAAATAAAGACAGACTAACATTCAATTTAAAGTTGAAAATGCAAATAGGTACTTAAGTAAGTATAAAAATGATTTGCATAATCAGCTTTTCAATGTTCCCACTGCTGGGACACAGGCCTCCTTTCTAGGAGAGGGAATGGGCCGTAATCCACCACGCGGGTCCAGTGCGGGTTGGTGATTGTCACATGTCTTCGAATTTATGGTTCTAGGACACAATGTTTTCTTTCACCGTTTTGAGAGCAGTGGTGATGAAATGAATTAAGTACACAAAGTCCTACAATTCGTAAGTTGGGCCGTTACCACTCGGCCACCACTGCTCTAAAAATGATTATTTCAAGTTTTATAAATATTTCAATGAAAAGCATGTCATTGTTTTCCAGTTTGGAGCAGTTGGAATATCGTCAAAATTTTTCGGGCGCCTCCTACTACAGGTAGTTTGGGAAATGCTGTTGAAGACATTTTCAGTGAACCCGGCAGAAAAATGGCCATCCATTACAATTTTGACGGTTTGAACAACCTGGGCCCCAAGTCTGCTATTTTTATAAATTTGTCATTCCAACACGGTCCCATTGTCATTTTGCTAAAAGTTCGTAATCTGCTAAAGTCATAATGGTCGATCATTGGTCTGTCAATGGTCTCGTTATAATTTTTGATAACCGAGCTATTAGAAGCAATGACTGCACAATGACGTTCTATTGGTAGGTCACTGATCAAAGGAACTGTCAAAATGTTAGCAGATTACCGCATACCTACGTCTGTCGTTAATTTGCCATTATTTACGAGATTACCATTCTTTGCCATTTCTTTCAATGGAGTGTCAACGGTCAACACCTTTGGAAAGTAATAGTGACGCTTTTATAATACAAGTTACGAGTAGTAGATTACCAAACTCGTCCAAAATCAACCATTGTGTAATCACAATGGTTGATTTTGGATGTGACAAATGTAGCTGTGATAAAATTTTATTTTACAGAGTTCAAAATCTGTGCAGACAAAAGTCTGTATCCGTGTTCCCAGTTAATGGGTTGTGGAGGTCTGGTAGACAGCCGCTCCACGTAAAATCAAACGTATTCAGATGAATCCGGCTTGACTGGGAGCCGACCCCAACATAGTTGGGAAAAGGCTAGGCAGATGATGATGAAATCTTCCAGGTTCCAGCCCTGTCCTGATTTCAGCAAGTTTTGGTCTGCTTCCAGTATAACCGGATGCAGCAGGGTACCAGTATTATACTTGGAGCTTATCTGCATCTTCGAATATTTTCGTAAGGAACAATCATTTGCAAAATTTCGAACAATAGGGATGATGTTTCCTGAGGAATAAATATATAATTCTATTTAGTCCGTCAGTTAGATTATCAAAAAATATTGAACACATATTTTTTGCTTTATCAAATCTATAAAAATCGACGAAGATGCAAAGCTTCAAAGATCATGAGTGGGGGCTTATTGTGACGTCACGGCGTGTTAAAAATCGTAGCACGAAGTGACGTCACATGAGTTTTCAACACACTGTATCGTCTTCGTTTTTTTTTTACATGAAAAAGGAAAAAATACGTGAGTGCAATACTTTTTAGAAATCTATCTCACGGACTAATTAGATATTTTTAGTCAACTACCCTATTATTGTCATCTTAGTTACTCGGTTTTTAATAGTAGCAAAATAGCTCATTCATAGCTCGCATATAAAATTAATTGTTATTATTCTACTGGAATGTGTTATTCCATCCAGAGCGACCGCCAACAATAAAAATATGTCCCACCTCACAAATTACCAAAATGAAATCCCACAAATTCCATGTGTTGTCATCAAACGGTAATAATTAAAATGAATGGCGTGCTTCCCTTTCGCAAAAATGTAAAATTCGCTGTCTACGTGGAAATAATATGAATGGCGGCCATATTAGTCGCGTTGGCGCCAAATAAGAGGAGTTTCGTAATCTGTGGTCAGCGTCATCGTGGGCGGGAATCCATTGTCCACCGGTACACGATAAAAAAAATACACTTTTTGGGGGCTTGTAAGGAAGTATTAATTGGTTCACAATATTGGTACCTACCCTCTCCCTTTTGTGATAAGTATTTAATTTCCATCTACCTAGAGAATATTTTGTGGTAAAAAAATATAAATAGATAGGTAAGTACTAAATTGTTGTTGTTTTTTAATACTTGGTAGGCTTGCATTTAACCGTAATCTCTCCTGATATAAGCGTAGTTATGGTCGACGATGAAGTAGGTGTCTAGAAGTACTTAGCCATTTACCAACTTTTCAGTAATCGTTCACTCTTAATTAAAAACCGCAGGGAATTCCACTCCTACAAATCGGCTCCAAATTACATATTATCTAAAGTAATACCTACCTATAATAAAGAGGTAAAATCGTTTGATTTTGTATTTATTCGTACAAAATAATCTCTGTAATTTGGATCTGATTAAACTGATAGAACAACTTAACATTGTGTGCTTCCTGAGAACTTTTCGTTGAATCCCACTTTTAACTTGCACAAACGCACGCGATCTAAGCCACGGGAATAAGCTACCAATTTTACGACCAAAGCTCGCCCTACTTCCAAATAAATTAATAATATTTACTTTTTTTAAAACGGTACCCAGGCCCGCCGTAAGCGGGCGTGCAAGGCGTGCACTGCACACGGGCGGCACGTCCAAGGGGGCGGCAAATCGAGCGACTCATTACGTAATATATTATTCAAAGTCATAGTCATAATATAATAGCAACCCCACCTACAGCATAAGAAATATCATCGCATTGAAAAAAAAAACCGAAGGTGCTATCTTATCCGTACCGCAGGAACCGCCCGCCACCGTTTGGACTCAAATTCAATACAAGTATCCATAGTCGTGTTCTATGAAAACTCTGAGCTTATTTCTCAGTTGGTAGGTACTTGTTGAGCATGCCACCATTGTGGCGATAAGTCCCCTCTTTGAGGAGTAGTTGGAGAAGAGCCACGGCGTTCCTAGCACCGGTACTCACCGGACACGGGTTTTTCGGGAGGTACCTGGTTTGGAATCCACGGGAGGACACGTCCGGGTGTCAACACTACAGTGTTGACACCCGGACTCGGCCGCGTGATCGTGTGGAGGTCATGAGGGAACATACGGTGGAGGTCTGCCCTGCTTGGACGGAGCAACGCTGTGTCCTCGTCAAGGCGATCGACCTCTCGCTTCCGGCTCACTTTCAATACATGGTCCAAAGCGAGGAGGCATGGGAAGCGGTCACCTCTTTCTGCGAAGCAGTAATGCTAGCGAAGAAGGAGGCGGACCGCGTGAGGGAGAGGGAAACCTTACGCCGAAACAGAAGAAGACGCCCCGGGCGTCGGGAAACGCAGGGCGATTCCCAGCCACCGTAGGCGCGGGCCTGCGGATGGCGAGCTATGGGTGGCTCGCCGTACGGTAGCAACCAGGCCCGAGTCGACAGCGCGTCGTGTTCCACGCGCGCCTCAAAGAGCCGTCAGCAACGCAGACGGGGCCCCATAGGGTCAGTGCTTGCTAGGGTTGCGGAATTTGTTCGAAAGAGTCACCGCGGCCCTGGAACGCAAAGGGCACAAGAAGGATCACGGGTGGGTGTCAGTAAGAGTCTGACACTCCCTTCCACTCATGATTTCCCATCCAAAAAAAAAAGGGCGGTATAATCGGTATTGCACGCGGGCGATCAAATCAAACAGCTAGCAGCGGCCCTGATGAAAGGATGATGGTAGGTACCGTCGGTACCTACCATCATCCTTTTTCAAACGAATATCTCAAGCAAACAATGCGAACACCCTTCCCGCACATTAAAAATATATTTAAAAAACTTGTCGCAAGCTCTCCGCGCAATTACGTGTGCCGCGGTGATTAGAAAAAGTAAAACAAACATGGCGGACACGTGACGCGCTTGCGAATGGCGGGAAACGGCATTTTTGACATAGGTATTTCTGAAGAGTTTTCCTTTGTCGTGTTTAGCCATTTTTAAATGATTTTTATAGGTTGGATTGACATGGGATTTAGATAAAAATGAGAAAAGTCATGTGGTTCTTCCCTCACAAGACTATTTCAGACACAAATCTGCATGGTCTTCATACGTACTGTACCTAAGGTTTTCTGAATGTATCTAACGACTGTGTAGGTCGTCACATTAGGAGTAGATTTCAGACTTTCTGGCAGTTTGAGAACTTTATACGGCCCAAAATGCAGCAGTTAGCTTATTATTGTTTGTCAAATCGTTGAGCAAACCGTTCTAAGTTTGAGCTAGACGGTAACTGACAAATGCTTGCACTGTGTCAACCTATCGTTCTCATATTATGATGTGATCTTATAAGACTTTGATATTCGAGTAGTCAGCTAGGAAACCGGCCGGTCTCATCTAGTTATCAAAAAATATTGAACTGTAAAAGTGTTATTTACAACTTACATAAAAATATCATTATTCGATTACATTATTGTGCTGTGTCGTGTCGCGCTTCAGACGCATTTGATTGACATAATTATAAAACACGTTGTAATTAGACGTGGGCCTGAATAGGTTCGTTTGATTGATTGGTGTATCCCATTACGACTCAACACGACACAGTGATGTAAATCCAGCTTGACTCAGAGCTATTGTGTGTTATTTTTTTTTTTCGCCATAACACGAATTTCAAGTCGTTCGTGGTGCGAGTTCCGACCCATCATATTGAGACCTTCCTCAAGGAGGAGTTTTGGCCGAAGGGTGTCGTGTGTCGGCGATTCCGCGGAAGACTACGCGACACCACGCAGCGTAACACGACGCCGACGCTTCGTGTGAAATAAAATAGTGTATTGTTTTTGTTTTTATATAAATATGTATGATAGTCTGTAAGGTATATATGTTATGGGTCTTTGTTACCCGAAATAAAAGTTATATTATTATTATTTATTTATTTATTTGGGACAAACAAACAGTAACACATTATATCTGCGCAAATAATATAAACAAAGATATTATATAAATGTGAAACTCACACCGATTGTCATAAAATATGACACCACGTATTAGTGTTACAACCGTGTCTTGGGTATGGCCGTGTCGTACGTGAATACGTGTACGTTACGGGTAATATTTTCTATAAAAACTTTCAACCGCCCCAACTGCAGATGTACTGGCACCTGTGACTGGCACCGCCGTTGATCCGCTCAGCCGTATTCATTCTTTTACGTTCCTGCCGGGAACGTTCACTGCTTCACTCGATCATATAGTTGTAACGATGTCGAAGCGGTCATGATGATCCTGAACATCCTCATGTGGACGGCGTTTCTGTGAGTGATCCAGAAAATAATTCAGCTATTGCCATATCCTAGAGCGAATACCAGAATTAACTCAGAGCCATTATTTAAATCTTCATACCTAATATAAAGATAAGGGCCTTATTGTACGGCTACTGTCCATTTTGTTTAGACTACGCGTTTCGATTACGCTTCTTTATCACTGAGTCACTTGTACTAAGTAGCATAAGGTGTAGGCGATTCCTTATAATTAATTAAGCTTGTATTTTAGTTTATTAAATTAAATCATGACTTCTAAACAAGAAACAAAGGAGGAAAGTTCCAGTAGCTCTAAGAGTACAAAGGTCGAAATGGAAGAAAAAATAGAACTCGGTATTCTATTTAAATTCATTAACCGAGCTATTAAAAGCAATGACTGCACAATGACGTTCTGATGGTAGGTCACTGATCAAAGGAACTGTCAAAATTTTTGCAGATTACCGCATAGGTACGTCTGTCATTAATTTGTCAGTATGTACGAGATTACCATTCTATGCCATTTCTTTCAATGAAGTGTCAGTCAAAAGCGTCATTATGACTCCAATGGTCAACCATTGGAAAGTCATAATGAATCTTTTATATTAGTAGATTACCAAACTTGTCAGAATCAACCATTATTAAATCAATGATAGACCATCCTGACACTATTGTAATAGCAGACTCAGGTAGTTATTTTGGGAAGGTAATCGATTCGTCGTTCGTCCGACTAATACTTAGTCTGTTGGTGCGCAGAATTTAAAATCTAAAAAAATATTACACCGACATTATCACTATAGACTCTGTAGCGTAGACAAACATCTATAGTAGTCGATGGAAGTCTATTAGGGAACGTGCAGAAACTATAGGCTCAGGCGCGTTAATGTCAAGTATATTTTACTTATAAGTTTCAAATTTGCAACGCTAGATGGCACAGTCTACTTCGTGATCGTTCCCCTGAACGGAGGGTGCAGGAAGTATAGGTGGCAGCAAAGGTCAAATCTTTACAACGTAAAAGTTTCAGATTTGCAACACTAGATGGCATAGTCTATGCCGTGCACGTTCCCTAAATGGAACTTTGTACGTACAACTTAGCAATGCAGACAAATGTAGGTGTGATAAAATTTTATTTTACAGAGTTCTAAATCTGTGCAGACAAAAGTCTGTATCCGTGTTCCCAGTTAATGGGTTGAGGAGGTCTGGTAGACAGCCGCTCCACGTAAAATCAAACGTATTCAGCTGAATCCGGCTTGACTGGGAGCCGACCCCAACATAGTTGGGAAAAGGCTAGGCAGATGATGATGAAATCTTCCAGGTTCCAGCCCTGTCCTAATTTCAGCAAGTTTTGGTCTGCTTCCAGTATAACCGGATGCAGCAGGGTACCAGTATTATACTTGGAGCTTATCTGATGATCTTCGAATATTTTCGTAAGGAACAATCATTTGCAAAATTTCGAACAATAGGAATGTTTCCTGAGGAATATATATATGATTCTATTTAGTCCGTCAGTTAGATTATCAAACAATATTGGACACGTATTTTTTGCTTTATCAAATCTATAAAAATCGACTAAGATACAAAGCTTCAAAGATCATGAGTGGGGGCTTGTGACGTCACGGCGTGTTAAAAATCGTAGCACGAAGTGACGTCACATGAGTTTTCAACACACTGTATCGTCTTCGTTTTTTTTTTACATGAAAAAGGACTATCTCACGGACTAATTAGATATTTTTAGTCAACTACCCTATTATTGTCATCTTAGTTACTCGGTTTTTAATAGTAGCAAAATAGCTCATTCATAGCTCGCATATAAAATTAATTGTTATTATTCTACTGGAATGTGTTATTCCATCCAGGAGCGACCGACAACAATAAAAATATGTCCCACCTCACAAATTACCAAAATGAAATCCCACAAATTCCATGTGTTGTCATCAAACGGTAATAATTAAAATGAATGGCGTGCTTCCCTTTCGCAAAAATGTAAAATTCGCTGTCTACGTGGAAATAATATGAATGGCGGCCATATTAGTCGCGTTGGCGCCAAATAAGAGGAGTTTCGTAATCTGTGGTCAGCGTCATCGTGGGCGGGAATCCATTGTTTATCGGTACACGATAAAAAAAAATTGGGGAATTTGGGGACTTAGTAAAGAAGTATTAATTGGTTCACAATATTGGTACCCTCTCCCTATTCTGATAAGTATTTAATTTCCATGTACCTAGAGAGCATTTTGTGTTAACCGTAATCTCTCCTGATGTAAGCACAGTTGTGGTCGACGATGAAGCACGTACCTATATCTAGAAGTACAAACCATTTACCAACTTTTGAGTAATCGTTCACTCTTACTAAAAAACTGCAGGGAATTCCACTCCTAAAAATCAACTCCAACCTACATACTTATCTAAACGAATACCTACCTATAATAAAGAGGTAAAATCGTTTGATTTTGTATTTATTCGTACAAAATAATCTCTGTAATTTGGATCTGATTAAACTGATAGAATAACTTTACATTGTGTGCTTCCTGAGAACTTTTCGTTGAATCCCACTTTTAACTTGAACAAACGCACGCGATCTAAGCCACGGGAATAAGCTACGTACCAATTTTTTTTACGACCAAAGCTCGCCCTACTTCCAAATAAATTAATAATATTTACTTTTTAAAAAACGGTACCATCATCCTTTTTCAAACGAATATCTCAAGCAAACAATGCGAACACCCTTCCCGCACATTAAAAATATATTTAAAAAACTTGTCGCAAGCTCTCCGCGCAATTACGTGTGCCGCGGTGATTAGAAAAAGTAAAACAAACATGGCGGACACGTGACGCGCTTGCGAATGGCGGGAAACGGCATTTTTGACATAGGTATTTCTGAAGAGTTTTCCTTTGTCGTGTTTAGCCATTTTTTTTAGGTTGGATTGACATGGGATTTAGATAAAAATGAGAAAAGTCATGTGGTTCTTCCCTCACAAGACTATTTCAGACACAAATCTGCATGGTCTTCATACGTACTGTACCTAAGGTTTTCTGAATGTATCTAACGACTGTGTAGGTCGTCACATTAGGAGTAGATTTCAGACTTTCTGGCAGTTTGAGAACTTTATACGGCCCAAAATGCAGCAGTTAGTTTAGTATTGTTTGTCAAATCGTTGGGCACCTTATAGTTTTAAGTTTGAGCTACACGGTAACTGACAAATGCTTGCACTGTGTCTGGAACCTATCGTTATCATATGATGTGATCAAGATCATTAAATATTTTGACATTCGAGTAGTCAGCTAGCGGCCTCATCTAGTTACCAAAAAATATTGAACTGTAAAAGTGTTATTTACAACTTACATAAAAATATCATTTTTCGATTACATTATTGTGCTGTGTCGTGTCGCGTTTCAGACGCATTTTATTGACATAATTATGAAACACGTTTTAATTAGACGTGGGCCTGAATAGGTTCGTTTGATTGATTGGTGTATCCCATTACGACTCAACACGACACAGTGATGTAAATCCAGCTTGACTCAGGGCTATTGTGTGTCATAAAATATGACGTCACGTTTTAGTGACACAAAACCGTGTCTTGGATATGGCCGTATCGTACGTGAATACGTGTACGTTACGGGTAATATTTTCTATAAAAACTTTCAACCACCCCAGCTGCAGATGAACTGGCACCGCCGTTGATTCGCTCAGCCGCATTCATTCTTCTACGTTCCTGCCGGGAACGTTCACTGCTTCACTCGATCATATAGTTGTAACGATGTCGTTGCGTTTTCAGTCTCGTGGACTTTAAACCTCCACGATGACTGAAAACTCTTTAATTTTATTGACATAAAAAGAAAATGTATCTAATTTCAAAAATATTTTGTATTCAGTTTTTTTTCATTGACTGCGCAGATTTTTTTATTCAGTCCTACAAAATCGCTCAAGCAGAGCACAACAAAGCATAATTTTAATAGTTACCAGTGTAATATTAATAACAGTATTAGAAACCCGGGGTAAGTTTTGTAATAAACATTCTTTTATAACCATCTACCTCCTACCTTCCGTTTATAACTCTTTAGCGACTCTTTTTGTAACCTTTTATTTTGTTTTGTTACAGTTTCTGTTTCTTTTCTCTTACATACATAAAAAATAAACAAGCAAGTCACCAAATCAAGTTTTATTATTACAATAATACCATCCTACACACTGTAGACGAGTTGGGAGGTGGAAAACACCACATCTTCCGACGGTCAATCTCGTCACATAGTGCTTTATTGGTATCATTTGATTCCTTTTGAGAAGCCCTTTCCAACCGTATCCGATCTCTGTATTTGGATTAGGCTTTGTTACGTATATAAAACGACATTATAATTTTTTGATTAATTTTATTTATTTAAACACCATATAATAATACTGCAACTGTTTTACACTAATGTTTTATGTATGCAATCAAAAGTTATACTAAATGATTTCCATTTATAACTTAAAGTTGAAAAGCAGCAAAATTATTTCAAAATGGCGATGCTTCTCCTCACTTAGCATATCAAATTCTTTATTCCTTTACCTATACAATAGTGTAATTCGAATTTGGATGGAAATGATAGATATATAGTTGCGAAACCAAACTGTATCCTCCAATTTTGTTATCATTCGTTTTTTAAATTGCCTCCCACTTTGGAAGCAATTTCATAGACGTGTGACATCAGACGAGATTCAATTTTTTGTTTAGTTGAAATACATGTTCAATAAATTTCTGATAGCTGACAGCTTTTTTCAGTAAAATACTCTTTTATGTAAAGTTGTAAACTAACAAATTAACAGTAAAAAACTGCAATGTAGGGAACACTGTAACCTCAAGCTGTAACTAGCACCTCAAGTGGTTTCCCATTCCACGTCTTCGACGGAATTCTCATATTCTATTTCTGCTCTACAGTATTCTGTTCAATCCCACAACCCCCTCTTATCTTAAAGAACGTTTCAAGTTCCTTCATGACACACATAATAGATATCTGAGGTCATCGGAAAACTTGAGACTAGAGATGCCATCAGCTTTTACGACAAATCTTTTACGGTTCAAGCGGTGCGGTTATGGAATGTATCGGTAAGGCGTGGTCAATCTTTGTCCATTTTTTAAACAATGGTCAAAAATCACTACCTCTCTCTTTAATCGTTTTTATTTGGGTTTTATGCATTTTGTTTCATAATTATTATTGTATAATTATATTTATCTATTATGTATTTATTGTATATATAATTAGTACACCTCAACTACACCATCCAAAGGTTGTCTTAAAAAGATCGCTTTTAGTGATAAGGCCGCCCATTGTGTCACCCTATGTAATGATATCTTCATCTATATTTTCTGTAACTTATATGGTGTACGTAATAAAGAGTAATTTATTATACTAACAATATTGCACGGAGTATTTAAAGTTTCTTTTGATCATTATTCTCCCGTAGTTTATGAGGAAGAGAAATCATCAAGGAGCAGAAGGGAGCATCAGACACGGATGGGTTTTAGTCACTCTTACTGACTAAAACCCATCCGTTTTCCTTCAAATGCCCGCGTGGGGGATTCTCTTGGGTAATCCCGCAATCGTGACAGGGAGATTTACGCTACGAGCCGTAGCACAATACAGAGCAATGTGAAACCATCAATGTGCTACGTCGTAGCTCACCAGCTACGACGCGACGGCGACGACGCGACGACGGCGACGTGGCAAACCTTTTGCTACGAAACCCGCGTAGCACCCGCGCCGTCAAAAACAAAACACTTGTGTTCAAAGAAACTGCATCAAAGTAAGTACAAGGTGCCTTTGAATTTTTTTTAATTCCTAATTAAACCCCAGCGTGGTCCATAAGCCGATAACAAAAGTACCTATTTGAAATTGGTATTATCACTACACTAACAGCACCCTAGGATTTGACCCGCGTAGTTCCCGTTCTCTTGCCCATACGGGGATAAAATTTAATATAGCCTATTTTATGCTCGCTGATAGTGTAACTGTTCATTAGTGACAAAATGGTTAAAATCGGTCCAATAGTTTCGGAGCCTATTCAATGCAAACAATCAAATTTTTCCTCTTTATAATATTAAAGAAAAAAGATTAATGACCTATTTGAGGTTAATTTTCACACTACTTGGTTGGGCTGCATTTATTGCCGGTGAGTGTAACTACGTAAGTATTAGGTTGGCTTGCTAGGCATATCATTAATTTGAATCAGAATCAGAATGTTTATTTGTTAACATAGGTAGTTACAGAGTCTGTGAGATGTTACTTACATTTCTGCTTATTCGCTCATGTTAAAGTTTTATTTTTTTCCAGAGACCCGAAATATCTCTGGAGCAAAATTAATCTAAATCGGTTCAGTCATTTTCGAGAAAGCGTAACAAACAAAAAAACTGCGCCACTGCAGTCACTGGTTGATAGTGACACTGCCCCAAACTTCTGGCATGGAACTTCGGTGCCACTTGGTATTTTTGTGAAATTACATTTCGACGACTCCTACCTCAAAATCTTGTTAGTAGGTAAAACAGCTACGGTTAACGATCTCCGGACACCTGCAGACAGCATACTTGAACCTGATTCATTGTTCGACCAGTTGGTCGAGACAACGCTGTCTGGCGGCCGGGCCGCAGTTGTTCCTTGCGATTGTGATGGGGCCCGCAGGTCATGACGGGCCGATACCGGTCGCGCCAATTTTTTTTTTGGGCCCTCACCTGGTTGTGGGTTGTTTTAGTCACAGACATATAAAGAGTAGCAGACCAAACATTAATTCCTAGTTTTACTTTATGGATATCCATTATTCCTTATCCTTGTTCTATCAAGCAAAAACTTAATAATGGTGTCTCTTTCTGTTACCTGTAGCCGCATTGCCCCACACATAGACAAATTTTGACATGAAGCTTGTTTTTCTGCGCCGCCATATTGATAAGCTTCTAACCTACAACAACACTCTATAATGTCAATCACTTTATGTGAAAAAATATTAATTGTTTGGACCACTAAAGACTCGAAAAAATTAAAATAAAATGGTGAAGTGCAGTGCGTACCGGTGTAACAGTGATAGCTCGAACAAAATACCTGGATTAACCTTTCATCGGTAAGTTTGTATTTACGTTGTTGTAAACTGAAGCAATTTGCCGATTTTTTCAAAATTAATCAACTGTTTCGATGAGGTTTAATCGTTTTTATCGTAGCTTAATTATCGTCATGCAATTTGCCCGTACGCTTACTTAAAATAAATCGAACATAACTAATAAACAAACAAAATTGTCTTATATTTACAATTAATGACAGCTCAAGTACTTGTAGAATTAACCGGGGACGGATTTAGTATTACGAAATGTTAAATCATATAAAATATATATATATATATATTGGGTAAATGCATTTATTGTAGGTGCATATGTGGCGAAATTAAGATATATAATTACTACAAAGTTGAATATTCCAACAGACTTATTTTTTTATAATAGTAACTTGGCATAATAAGTATGTAACGCCTCCAATGTATCAATTGAACACAATACAATATTCATATGAAATAGGCATAGGTTATACACATATTATAAGCTTTTATATCTGTGATATTTTGGTACTGTAAATAATAATAATAGAAATATTTGAATTCCAGGTTTCCAAAAAATGAACGTTTAAAGAAAGCCTGGATTGATAACATGCAACTCCAACCCAATCCTACTGGTGTACTCTGTTCGAAGCATTTTGAGAAACACTTGATAGATGCCAGCGTCTTTCGAACAAGATTACGTCCTGGATCAATTCCTACACTGTTCAACGAATTACCTCTGGTAATGCATATGTAATAGTATGCTACTATAGAAACAAATTATTTTATATTATACTGGTCTTCACAATCATTTTGTTGGTTTTTTGTTTAAAGGATAAGGAAAATGTCCAGTTCCAGAAAACCTTGCCAATAAAACGAACTGCTGCCGGGACAATTGTTTCTGTACTCAAAGAAGTACAACATGAAGCAGTTATATTTGATGCAGAAACAGCAGGTATTATCCTGCTGTTTCTGCATCAAATATAACTGCTGAATTGAATTGAATATCTGCTCCATCTTTTTATTTATTTTTTGTATGCCCATGTAGGCTTATGTGCAATAAAATATTTTTGATTGAATGTTTATATTTTTTAACCCCTTAATTTCCATTGTCATTTAGTAGGTGTAATAAACAATGGTCGAACCGGTTCGTGTCATTTTGCGGGATTCTATGGCGGTATATTATTATGGACATGCATGCGTGATATCCGAGGTTTCCAAGTTCTCTGTGGTTGCATTAAAATGTCAGTCTCCTGTGTTAGTGTGACACCGCAACACTATTGAAATTTGTGAGTGTTAGGTACAGGTCACAGAGAATGCATATCAACGTATATTGCAAATGATAAAAGTTTGAAAACATGTAGGTACCTATAACGTCTTATAATACTAATATCGGCCTTAGTCCGGCCCTGTTTAGACAATTTTTTCAATGTGTGTGTAATGACTTCACAAATCTTAGCTAATGTTTGGTCTGCTACTCTTTATATGTCTGTGGTTTTAGTAGGTATTGTCCTTGTTGGTAGCATTAATAATGTAAACTCCTTTATAATAAGGTGACTTTCTTTTGTAGGATAACAAACCAGTGACATGTTCAGCGATTTGAGGCCTTCCTGACTCATGCATGGCATGAACCATTTATATAGCTATTCGAGTTATTATGATTACGATTAGACTAGACTAGAGACTAGTTTATCTATTACTTTTATTCGATTCATAACTAAAGACTTTTTTACACGTATTATGAACTATAGGTACTGGGAATAGCCATCTACTGCCTCTGATAAACAATGCATGGAATTATCAAGTAACTACCTCTCACTCTCGACTCAATAAAAAAGTCATAGTAAGTAATAGGACACAGAATAGGTCGACAGCTTGTTTCCAAACGAAAGTAGGTACCTACCTACCTACCTAATTCATATGAAAACTGAAGTCTGTCATTTTTAGTTTTCTGAACGCGAGTCCAGCTCGTACTGGCCGGGGCACACGAGTAACTGCTATAACTTGCAAGTAGCTGCATACTACTTGACTGGTATACATGTGATAGGGCAACAGAGCGGGGTGTAAAAAAAGTATTTGTAACTCACATGCTAGCTGCTAGGTAACTAATCTATCAGGTGCTCGCAAATATAAATACGAGGTCACAAGAAAGCAAGTTTAGGTAGGTAGTACGGTATTTAATAATTCGATGACTACAAGTTGTTTTGACAGGTGTGTGCGAATTCGAATAACGGCCCACGTTCTCTAAAATAGGTACATGTTGCGCCAACCCCAAGTAATATGGGATACGGGCAAGATGACGATGTTCTCTAAAATAGCGGTCATAACATATCTAATATTTGCCCAGAGACCTATGTTTACCACCGTATAGCCGTAGCACCCTAATGTATCTTCACCGGTCTGTAAAAACTCATCCCATTTACGAGCTATAAAAAGGCATAGAATTCCTCCAAACTCCCAACAATTTGCATACAAACGGGTAATAAAACACAAAGTTGAATGTAAACCATTTATTAATTGTTTTGTTCAATTTCAAACTGCGTCGTCGACTACCGGCATACCACCGGTAACCAGTAAATAATTAGAATAAATATATAAGAAGCATGAAACTCTTGTTACATATTATAGATATAATTCCTTTTCACAATTAAAAAACTACAATGACTAGTATTTTTACGATTAAATATGGCGCGGTGAACGTTTTGAAGTATTTTTTGTGATGGCAACTTAACTTTAATGATTACAGTTTAAATTTGAAATTGATTTAAAAACTATGAAATAAACCTCTTATTTTTATGATGTCACTTGCAGGAATATCACTGCTTTTTAACTTAGGTATATAGTACCCACAAAAATTCATTTATTAATGATTTTTTTATGGTTTTATAGACTCCAAAACGATCTTACCGCACCACAAAATACGCCGACTTCTCAAAATGTAAGATAGTAAAAAATCTATACATTCCGTCCAAAGGATCAGTTACAAATCACAAACTACGACCTAATGAATGTAAATAGATCAATGAGCTTACGTTTTACAAATTCGTCGGGGCACTTTTGTTATTTAAGAGATTCAAACACTAGAATGGATTAGTGAACTAAAATTTTTTCCATGTTGGTAGAAATTGGTTCAAATGTTACCAGTGGCAATATTGAATGAAATCTACAGGTTCTTTTTGTATTATGTTGCCAATTCAAAGAAGAAAATGGTACTAGAAGATCAGAATTTGCATATTTCAGTTTTAATTCAAAAGCAACCTTTCAGAACCAACACGATTGTAAAACATTTTGAATTTAGTCCACTAACCCAGTCATATTCGTACTTAAAGGAGATAATAATTCTACTTTCAAATCGAAATATTCAAACGAGAGAAAGAGATAGACATACCTAAGTTTCTAACCACCCTAGACGCGTCAACTTCAGTACATGAATAAAATACACCACACATTATTATTTCAGTAACAATCTTACGCTAGAATATGTACAAAGTTTGTAGAAACAACTATCTTCGCGCTTTTATCACTCCCAATATTCTGAGAAATTTAAAATTAATAAATGTGGGTAGAATTTATTGCCCATTTTGAAATGTCAAAAACTTAACGACGGAGTCATAAAAGTGCGATTAAAAACAATACCTAATCTATCGAGGTTTAAAAAAACAAAACGTTAACAATATTGTCTGTTTGACTAGACTATTTAGTTAAAATCAAACTAAATGCGATATCAAACATTACTTGATACTGGTGTTTCATAAATTGGTCACAGGAATCTTACTCGAGAAATTGTTAATTCATTTGCTCTCATAATCGATTCCACCAGCTTGGTTTAATTAAGCTTAATGATTTACGATTATGATGAAATATTAATCCACACTGTTGTTCGAGGTTTGTTTTTATTTATTAATGTTGCCATTACCCAGCAGATTCTTCCGGTTTAAAAATTGCCTACCTTTAAAATTAAAACAGCGGTTTAATTCACAATTTCCCGATTAAGATTATTAATCTATCAAATCACTGGTTGGTAATACCTAGCTAACGTAGGTGACCATTTACTAAAATTGAAGAAATAAAGTGTGATAAGAATATTGTCACACATAGGCACTCTCCGTACATTAGACTCATTGTACTGGGGTTTATCACTACTGAACACTTCAACTACAATGAGAGAACTATCAATACTCTCGGAACTATAAAAAAGCACTTTTTCAGACCCTTTTAATGGTAGGCTGTTTAATTTATTTCCTTTGTCGGTTATAGTTACAACTTTAACATTTCTGACAAACAAAATGGCGGTGAAAAAATTGACAGGTAGCATTATTTTAGTATATTTTTGTTGAAATAATACGCAACAGATCTAAATAAGTGCCCTTTACATAAAATATCTTAATCAAATCTAGTGCATCCCAGCGAAACGGGATATCAAAAAATAAAATAAAATAATTACATGGGTCACTAATATTTCAGTCTATTTTTATTTAAGGAAGACTTTTTAACATTATGCAGATACAAAATACTTAATTACTTTGTACTACTACAAAACGGGATACCTACGTTCATTGTATAACTCGTTTACATTTCTTTTCTATTAAATACACTACCGAGACAGCTAAGTCACTTCGAAAAATTTTCTCATCAACATTTTCAACGGAAAAGTAAATTGTACAAAAAATATGTTTTTATTCATTTATATTTCCAAACTAATTGAACTTTTGGTCCGTATTCTAAAAGATTCTAGTTTCCAAAGCAAAATGGTAACAAAAACTATTAAGGCACAATACGATTGTGTCTTTCGGTTGATATGACTTTTCAATCTAAAACTACAAAAAACTCTATCTACTTATTAAAAATCGAAAAAAATCTTAAAAGCGGCTCCCATGGAGTTTTATACATCACAATTTGTTATTCTCGTATGTCCAACTAATCGATCCGACCATTCAACTAAAACTACGAATTTGACATAATAAAGAACCCAGCACCGGTTGTACCACGTCTATTATCTACTTAACTAATTACTGGGATGCACTTTACTGGAGATGGGTACTAAAAATAAAAACTAAGCGATATTTTCAACAGCAGATTTGTAATGTGAATGACAATACTGATTTTCTTATTTATTTACTTATGGTGAAACAGTTTGTTGCTGGCAGTGGAAATTCAGATCAGATTTTGACTTGAATGTAGACGCTATTGCAACAAAGCAGTGTGTAGGAGAGAATATCCCGGCAGTTTGAGAAAACGGGATGGGTCCGTTCGAGTTTCATTGAAAAGGTAGGCGTATCAAGGTAGGAACCTATTCAATTTGGATACAACCAGTAATGTTTTTCTAGTGAATTGTTTTGTTTGTCTTGTACTAAAAGGTTACGATGGGAAGTTTTGTCACAATTTATTTTGCCGTCTTGCGTTTTTTATAAATTAACCCATAAAGATGCTCAAGCAACCCACTGTTTCTCCATTCTACAATTTTTAAAACCATGCCCTCAGTATTTATATTATTAAGTACTTATCATCCAATTTCTTGTCAATGTTAAACTTTTAGGCTCGATTTGGTAAACTTACTTCCTGTAACATCTTCCCTAAAGTTTTTTGATAAAACCAATACATACATATTCACAATTATTGAGTAGTGTTGAAGTTGTGACTTGTCTTGTTTTAAGTAGACACTTCAAAGAGTGGTGTTTAGTTGTAAATTGTAAGATGCTTCCGTGTTAACATGACAAGATATTAGACGTAGCTTCAGTATTGCCTCACCGTATAAAAAATGAAAGTATTCTTCGTCTTCGGTCCCGTGGCGGCTCCGTCGGCACCGAGGCATGCACACTCCACCGCTACACAGCTCCTTAGACGACATGCATCTATGTCCAACCATAGTCTTTGTTCTCCAAAACATTACTAACACTACAGACTTGGGGTCGATCGACTAAGAAAATTCGTACTGGCGCCCAACACGGGCACAAAGCTCTATACTACGAGTCTCAATAAAAAAATATTCTTCTCCAAACTAATGTTTTAACTAACGAAGAGGTACGAAAACTAACGAAAAAGCGGATAAATGAAAGAACAGCTGTGTTTTGTGTTACCATTTTATTATTTTTTTCTAATACTTGTATCTAAGTGAAGATGAACCATAATATTGTTAATGGCAGAGGGAGGCGCGCGGCCGGCGCACTAATGCGTCCACTAGCTAAGGGGCGCTAGAGAGCCCGACTATTGCCTAGGTTTTAAAATAATAATCTACATTAATTATACAAAACATTCATTAATAATACTCCTTGCGGCAAAGCTTACTCCCTGCGCATAGACATTACACCACACTATGATCGGGCACCGTAGACTGACGTAGTCCAAGATTTCTACGCAGCTACATACCCAAACCCAACCGTAACTACGGGGTACCTCAAAATATACATATAATAAGTCTGTTGAATTGCACAAACTGAGGACTTCCGAAGTGTGCTACTAGATGGCGCTACGTGTCTATAAACTTCAACAAAATTAGTATGAAATGTTACCAAAATCTTATTTTACTTATTGCTTTTGGCTACACTTATATGTAAGATTAGGCCTAACATGTTTGAACTATTGGAGTAATCAATATAATATTCAAACGAGAGTTAACTACATACAAACACTATCGCACTAGCGTTATCTAGTAGCAAAAATACGAAAACCTCTATTAGCCGGTGGATACGTAAATAAAAAAAAACAGCCCATCACTAATTTGTCTATGATCTATGTTTTATATAACTACCATAAATAAAATGCAGTAATTCGTTAAAAAATATACATAAAGGAATGTAGACATTACTACGCTGATTTCGACGCAAAAACATGTTAGTGCCGCCAAGTTTCAGAACGAAGTGTCGTGCCTAGGCATGTTGCTTTCAAATTCATGTTAAAATAATAAAACTACAAAGACAGACTGTGTCTGACTTTTATCACAGAACAATTTAGATGATATCCAATAAATAAAAAACAAATTTACCTTAATTTAGGCATTATCGAGACTAGAATTGAAATCGCGCGATTGGAAAGATCGGTAGAACAAAGAGAACCGCGCCATTTCTTATTACTGAAACGTAAGTTTAAGACTATCCGCCTCAAACGCTGCAATATGCCAAGACACAAGGTAAAATATAATAATTTCTGAACGAAACGTGGCCGCACGCCCTCAAGCGTCGGCGCGAGCGCCCTACACAATAAACACTGCGCCACAAACTGTCGCTTATTCAACAATGTAATTATATAAGTTGACGACACAAACGAGTAGGCAGAGTGCTGTGTGACGTCAGTGATGGGAGACTGTAGAGACGTTTACTATGCATGAGTGCTAGTCTCAGACTGGTCACTTGTTGTTCACACCCAAGTAGGCTTGAGGGAAGCCTGGTGGGCATGTCAAAGTCTTAGTGTGGCCACAAGAAAAAAATAAGCCAAATTGTTGTTTACTCTGTAGCAAATATGGCTGGCTATGTATTTACGCAGTTAAGCCTAAAATACAGGTCCAATTTAAGATTATCGCAAAGATAAAGTAGCCCTTGGGTGTGGCAGACTTGAGCGTAGCTTTTAATTAGAAAATTCCAATTAGAAGGCAATCTTCGAAACCGAAGTTTGCTGTAAAACCGTTTTCAATGTCGGGCTTCGGTAATTGGATATCGATGTTACAGGAAAACGATCATTCAGTGAATGAGGACTGCGAGTGGAGGAAATTCGGAGTTATTTTCTTAGACACTGGATTCTGTCAATTGACAAGTTTTTGCAGCCGTCAAAACTGCCTGTCTTTTGCCAACTATATTGGGGTCGGCTTCCAGTCTTAATAGAAGCAGCCGAGTAAAAGTATTTTATGTGGAACGATTGCCTATGTCACCTCCACAACCCAGACAGTTCTTCAGCAGTCAACATGGCTAAAAGCCTAGTATCCCACAGCATGGTCAAAGATTTGTTGGTAAACGATTCTAATTTGAATCAAGCTTGTACAAATACTTTTCGCGGCAAGCTGTCATCCACACCAAACGTCCAACAAGCACTCAACTCTGACGTCACACAGTAAAACACAGACTACCCACATTTCGTCGCTTACCATTTAAAAATACAAGATTAACCAACACACTACTACACAGATACCTATTATACAAAAATATTTGTATTTGTATGCATTGTGTATAATAATTATAGTTATTCTAACATTTGCGCGCGCTGCCGTGCCCAGTCGTTACTTAGCCAAGTGCATTTGATTACTAAATTTTTAATTTAATTTCGTGTGTCATATTGATGTTGTTTTTGATAGCTCTTTTAGAGCTTTTTTCGTTACTTTAATTCTTTGACATCTAAATGCTTCCATTGACACCCAGAACATGGTTGTTATATTCAACAAAGCCCATATTCCATTCTAATTTTACTTGAACCTATCTTGCACCAACATTATCTCATCTTTGTCGTTTTCTGAATGAGTGTTCCATTTTTTTTCAAGTTCCAAAGGTTTTCTAAATTTGAACATCAACCGACACACGTTCGACTCACAAACGTTAGCTTCTCTACCGTCCTTGTGCAAGCTGCAACGCGCGCGTGCTGTAGTAATATTAAATGTTATTGCTTTCGGTTAGTCATATTTATTTATCATATGTATGTAAAACTTCAAAATATCTACGCTACAACACTACTCTAGCATTGCCATACATTAAAAACACACAACATAGTATTTTCATGTTCAATTTAACATTATACCAATCCAAAAATTGTATATTTATGTATATCTTAGTAATCTTACATAATTAAGAATATATAATATATTTTTTCGAATGCTGTTTACATTTTGGTCCAGCGAGTCTGGAGCGAACAAGCACATCACTAGTTTATCGTTTGCGTGCTATGGCAAATCCGGTGTATGGCACATCACTACTGCGTCAAGCTTATATCGATAGAAATTAACTACAACTAGGCAAGAATAAGTATTGAGCAAGATAAGACTCTGTATTTAGTTTCCCGCCAAATTTTAGAGGAAAAAAAAAACATTAAAAAAAATGACTAGAGAGGAATGTATTCTCGTATATGGCAACGAAGTGATTAAATAGTAATAGCGTCTTAGTTGGCAACGTCCCGTCTTATTATTGTCACATTCTTAAGCTACTCTGGCGTATTTCCGTTTTGTTTTATTTGGCAAAATATTAATTTATATACCGTCTTCGTCGCAGTGTTCCTAAAAGTTCCATTAAATTCTGTTACTGCTCAACTCTTCTGTCTCCACTCACATAGCGTATTGTTGTAAAATCACTACTTCCGATGTCCTCTACATCTGCGACTTCTCAACGTTGAGCAAAATTAACTTTTTGGCTAAATTTTGGCCTGTTTTTTGGCAAAACAACAGTTATACCAGGAAGACCTGTGGCCCGAAGCGAAGCGTCTAAAGGTCTAATCTACGTGTCTACGTATACAATATTCCTTTTAAAGGCAGTCTTTAAAAGGAATATTTTTAATAGCACGCATCACAACCAACGTGTGGCAAACGCCTTAATAAATTGACAGTGAAGTATTTTGTATGGAAGATTAGATTTTGTTTACGTATTCATTCATGCCAACCATGCCGAACAAGCCGCGGTTTGAAGACTATTCACACCTTCAAAGGTATAACGCATATAATGTCTTCCATTATCTTAGAACTTCGTTCTGAATCAGCTAGTCAGATGGATTTGCGATACCTTTGAATATGCTGTAAGTCGTCAATACGCGGTGTCCTAGTATCTCTCTCCGTGAAGTCTTGAGTTAGTCACGAGTATGAAGACGCGCTTACACTACGGCGTAACACTATAATTTACAATTGTTATACGCAATACGCATGCCTGAGTCGCGTTACTTGACTTACCATACGTCCGTTCTGTCCCACCCTCCTATACCAACTGAGGTTTTTGGCGCCCACCGCGGGGCAAATGATCGACTTCGACACACAAGGGTTGCCAACTTTTTAGTAGAAACGTTAAAATTTTGATCATTAAGTGCCTGTCGTCGGGATGACCCTAATATTAAAATGTAATTAATCACAGTTTTAAAGCCAAAAGTGTAGATGGCAACCCCATAACTAAATACTACAAGTTCAACGTGCAAACTATCTAGAAAGATAAAAAAGTAGTGTAAAATACAACAAACCAAACCCAGCAGGAAGTCCCACGCTAAATAAAACACACAATTTTAATTTCTAATATTATATCCATGTAATGACACATCAGGTATTACTAGGTGCTCCTTACAGCGGGCAAACTCCATCTAAAACTACGACTAAACCTACTGCCGATGTTCGCTATGATTCAGCGACGTTTCCAACTGTAATGCGTACTACCCACCAAAGCATGACAATTTAAAATCAACTAAAATACATCACAAACAGTGAATCTCCTCAACCAGAGTCCCGAATAGTTGGCAACGTCACCCAATCAGCAATCAGCAACGAACAACGGCAACCAGTTACCAAGTGTAACTAAGACAAGGGCGTTGGAATATCGCCACCCGTAAAGGGAAGTTGGAACAGTACAATATGTATATGAAAAAACAAAGTTAAGTACATTACAACATTTGCGTGAGGGCGCGGGGGCGTGACAACGTGGTACAAACTACTCGAGTGGGAAGGTGTTCACAGATGGTATTTATATCAAAGATGGTAATAGATGATTGCACATGCGGTTAAATTGCGAACTACTGAAATTATGTTTTAAATATTAGTTACATCTACAGACTGTAGTCATTCAATCACAAGACAACCTTCACAAACACAAACCGCTCTTTCAATTCAGTTTTTTTCAAGCAAATGTACAATTACCCACGTTGGCTTATCCCGCGCGTCCCCACGGTCGCCGCCCTCTATCTAATTTGGCAAGATACGAAGCATACGGCGGCACTGACGTCACATAGTCAACCATTCTAATACTGTCTCAGGAAAAACGACCGCTAATGTACAAAAGGTGTAATTGTCGGGTGTTGCAGGCGCGCGCTTTCTAATCAACTTAAATTATCCATTATAATAAATTCCTGATATTATCAATATCAGTTTGAACAGCAAAACACAAAAGAGGTATTTCTTTTACCAGAATAAGTACATAAACATTAAATTAGCTGCCTCACACGCGGCGGTTTATATTCAAAATATAAAATAAATCCAGTCCAAATTGCTCATATCCGCTTTTAAACTGGGTTTTGAGACGAGAAAGCACGCGCTCCACTGATTAATCTCAGGAGGTTCTAATCCTACTTATGCTAAAAATACTGCTATATAATAAGGATAGGTATGTGTATACATAATGTGAATATCATAGCATACGGTAGCCGAGGCGTGTGGAAAGAATAATAATATAAAATCATGAACTGAGAAATGTTGACGTTGAAAATAAAAGAAAAATCAAATAAATAATAATAACTTCCTATCACTGGGAACATTAGGTTTTTCATTTCACAATTGACAACAATTGCACTGGTATCGAAGCTGGACTAACATATAACAACATACGAGTTGTAAAGTCGAAAAGTTGTCGCCCAGTTGGGACTAACTAAGTACTGAACTACCCTCTTCCGTAATACTTTTTATCTTCAAATTTTACTGGTTTTTACGTTTAATTTCCACACGCTGCGGTTACAAGTGCGTCGGCTGGCAGGGAATGTAGCCGACCAAGCTACCATGCATACTGCACTACGCTTTGCCGCGCGGCCTCGCCTACGTCCAAAATATACGCTAATATAAATATAGGGATTAAGTACTTTAGTAATAGACGTTTTTCGGAATTTTCCCGGTGATATATTTAGGATATTTCCCGTATTATTGTTGGAACTTTGGTAACAAAGTTTTTTTTTTTTAAATTTAATTTGATGTTATTTTGAGTTTTAAGTTTACAATATTGTCTTATTTATTATTACTATGTTGTCTTTTAAGTTGAACAAAGCCGTTAAGTACAAGATTACATTTGAATTCCGAAATGTCCATGTTTTTCTTAAGAAATACAGAATTAAAATGAACTTTTTAGTATAGAGACTATAGTATAGATAGATAGTTCAATAATTCTAATAGAAGCAAAGCTACGTCTAAACACGGTTAAAATTTTGAATTTCAAAGGAACTTGTCCAAGATAAAAATTATGACGTTTTAGTCGAAATGTCGGGAAATCACTTGTGGTTTTTTAATACTGCTGGTATGTGGACTAAGTCCAGATTCCGCTTAAATCTAGGAATTGCACGAACACAACCATCTTTGTCTTTTACACTCACTAATCACATATTGTATTGCTTTTGGATCTAACGCTACGATTGATAAATTAAGTACTTCTAAGAAAGGACGTTAAGGTTCTTAGGTTTTCGTTTGGAGGGTACTGTCTGGGATAGCCAAAATTGATTGATTTGGTGATGAATTTAAGTACATACTTTGTATTAATGATGGCATTAAGTACAAATATTTCAAGAACATAACGATGTTTAAAGATTGAAATACCCCAAATATTAACAGTCGGAGGTGTACTTTGGGAGTTTTACTTCGAAAAGCCATTTTTAATACCTTTTATTCTACTGCGATGAAATCTTTCAACAATAAAGTGACGGCTACTTCGGAAGGCTCTGTCAAATATCACCTGGTTAAGCAGATGAGAAGACACAAAATCCAAGACAGTACACTCCAAGAACTGGCGCCCAACACGGGCCCAACCCAGTAACTTTAAAATCATAGGACGTACGTTCTAAAATGTAAATAGACGAGGACTATGGGCGAGGCCACGCGGCCATGACAATCTACGGCGGCTTATATACTTAGCTTATTGTCACGGTACACAGGGTGTTAGTCCACACGCTCATACACGAACTAAATTATTTATATGTTAACTATGAGAGTGATTTTCGTGGCTTTTGCGGGTACTTTTTGAGTAAAATACTGACAATTTATATGAAACTGTTATTCGTACACTTTAATTTTAGTCATTATTGAGGCTTCTTTGACAGACGTTTTAAGGTTTTTTTTTTTCAAATTGTATGGTAGTAACACAAAAGCCACCAGCACCACTTCAGTACTATATCTACGTATGTCAATAATATATAATACTATTGTAGAATGAGATTGCTTTCCGCTCCGATATGTGTTGTCGTGAGCAGAGCGGCCGACGCCGTGTGACGTAACGCTTGTGACGTAGTAGTGAGCACGTCTTGCTGTTGAGACGGCCAAGCGATAACTAATGATGCCGTGGGACCAGCCCTGACCGGGTAAAATGGCGACTGAGTTATTTTGGAAAGTACCGTCTTTTTTATCGAAATATTTATTGTATCACTGCGAAAAAGAGCTGTTACATTATGAATAGTTCTATTCCTTTTATTTCACGAAACAGTAATACAATACTTGGATGTTTTCTAGCCGCGGATGAAACAAGAACTTTAAGTAACTAAACAGTTCACAAAATTAAACATAATTTTGATTGATAGTAGTCCTAGAGGTGGTTTATACCTTTCTAGTCTAAAAAGCAGATGATTTAGCAAATTTAAGTACTTAATTAATTAAAAGAGATGTAATAAGACGCAAAACTGAGCGAAATTTTGGCACAAACGTAGGTTCCTAACGAAATGGCACCGTTATAATAATACTGACATCTCCAACCATTTCTTTGTTTCATTTTATACATTGAAATTTTAACTAGCCTAATTTTTTATTTTAATTTTTTCATACCCTTTTTCAGGGAAGAAAGTTTATCCAATAGAATTTGTTAATTTTATATTACCAATATTTGAAATACGAGGGTAGATAGATAAAACTTTTTATTTAACGATAATATTTGAAAATAGCGCAGTCACACAGCGTCATTCTTACCGCGAATGTTTATATATTAACTCCTATGTTGTTTATCATTAAAAAAATACAGCTGCGAATGAGATTCATAAAAAATACAGTCGAGTCATCATAAATAATATCAGGTTAATGTATTGCCAAACAAACGTGCACTATGTCTACCACTAAATTACAAAATATCAAAGACAAAATATAAGAAAAATTAGTTTTTTTTTTTTATCGCAACTAAATTATTTGAGATCTTCGCCTTAATATTTAAAAGTTAAGGGGACACGCAACGACGCGAACTTTCGAAAACGAAGACGACATCTTTATTTGTATTATTTGACAAGTCACTTTGAAAGAAAAAAAAAAATACCCTCACAATTGAAAAAAAAAAACGAAAAATTCAAGTGACTCACCAAGAACACGTAATAAACATGAGCCCGTCTAATTCTCGTATTCGAGCGTACCCGTTGGGAATCGCCTTAATAAATTAACTTTTTAATTAAAAAATGAAATGCGTTCTCTTTGACGCCCGTAGCGGGCAAAGTATTGCTTGTTACTGCCTTACACTAAGTTTAATGAGCCAATAAACACCTTAACTACTCGAATACTGATCATTCCCTCTTGTGGCCACTGCGAGTACGCGGCAAGACAAACACCTTAATAAAAAAAAGTCGTTTAGGAACTCTATAGTAAGAAAAAAAAAATAGCCGAGCTAAGAACCTATCCGTTGTAGGCGGGTGGGGTTTTCATGTCAATATTGCTCGATTACCGTTTAGATGTACATGGGGAGGCCGTACATAGCGCCCCAGTCGACGCCTTGGAACGAAGACATGTCGACGCCGGCGAGCGAGTAGGCGGCGCCGAACTGCGGCAGCGCCGGCGCCGGCTGCGGCTGTGGCGGCGCCACCAGCGCGGTGGCGGCAGTCGCTGCAGTGGGCAGCGCGTATGGCGCGTACCGGTAGGCGTGTGCCGCGCCGACCGTGGGCACGGCGCCAACTCCACTCGTGGCGTACACCAAGCCCCTGCCCGGTCGCAACACAAGTCTTTTCCCCAACGCAAGAGGCGCGGCTGCGACAGCTTCCTTAGGCTGCGCGCGCTTGCACTCCACTTTCTTATTCTTTATAGTATGGAAGTGTATGTCACACACGCGTTCCACCGCCTCCTCGGAATGGAAGGTGACGAAGCCAAAGCCGCGATGGCGTTTCGTCTGCTGATCCATTAGCATCACAGCGTCTTCGACGAGGCCGAACTGTGAGAAGTAAGACCTGACCTCTTCTGCCGAAGTGTCCTGCCCCACTCCGCCCACGAATATCTTCTTGGTTTTGGCGGGGCGGGGGGCTGACTTGGGAGTGGCATGCTTGGGGTCGATGCGCTTGCCGTCCAGCGTGTGGACGGGGACCGCGAGGACCTTGTCCACTGAAGACGCCTCCTGGAACGTGATGAAACCGAAACCGCGCGACCTCTGCGCGCGGCTTGTGTCAGTTTTGTGTTTCGTGACCTCTCTGAAGTAGGCAAATAAACCTTTTGGACCAAGTAACGTTTTTTTTATGAAATTTGCGGTAACCCATATCGCCATTTTGAATTTTCTCTATTGTTGCGATTCAGAACGAAACTGGTAAATAAGGATCGAAGACTCGTAAAACAAACAACAAGTCCACAAATATGGGGCCTTAAAGTATCGCGTTGCCGAAATAATTGGAAGTCAAGTTTTGGTACGGTAATCTTTGCCTCAGAATATTTTGGCAACGCGACAGTAAGTCTCCATTTATTTAAGACTAATTCTTCGTAGTTCGTGTCTTCTACCCATACATAACAATATCAATCTTTTCTGCAACTTTGTAGAAAAATAAAAAATGGTGATGTGTTACTGTAGCTTTGGTTCACCACCCTTTACAAGTTGTTCGGCTGCGCAAAAATTAATTTTATTTTTGCAAAATTAAGGTTTATAACCCCACTTCTTAGTACAAAGGGAGAGGGAGTTTAGTGACTTACACCTAATTCCTACGAGTGAAACGAGAACTACTAGTCTCAAACAAACTTAATATCAATTACATAAGTTAATGTTATATTTATTACTTTGAATCAAGAGCGTATACAAAAAAAAAGAAAAAGCTCCAAAAAAAAAAAAACAAGTTAAAATACTCTACGGTCGATAAAAAAGAGTATAGTTGTAAAATGTTTCCAATTAATTAATCTATTTACTCAAACTTTTTAAAAGTTATACGGACAAGTTAAGTTCTAATATTAATTTTGACAATACTTTCAAGGTACAAGGCAAACCTAGCTATAAAAAGACATGTAAAACTATTATTTATTTAGAAAAACTTTGAAAATACGCTACGTCTTAGCAAGAATTTATATACGCTCTTGAAAAACAGGCGATTATGGTTAGATTCCATCAGTGTCACCATTAAACCTAGGCAGGGGAGACGAGGTCCAATTCATTTATCCTCTCTTAGGTCCATATATTTTGCTCAAAAGGCTACCTCAGACATTAACCTACATGGTTCTCATAAGACTTGCTTGACCAGTACAGATTGTATGGACTTTAACCTCTGAGTTTGTTTCGGTGTTTCTTCTCAGGGTAGTCGGCTAGGAAACATCGGCTTCATCTAGCTTAAAATGACCAGAAATATTGGACGTGTGAAAGTGTTATGTTTAACCTGCTTACAAAAAATAAATATCATTTATCATTTATTTCATCTGATTTATGAAAAGTCATCTTCCCGAGCCGAGCCGAGCCTTTTGCAGCAATGCTGGAAATGGCTTCCAGTTAACCGGATTCAGCTGAATACCAGATTATTGCAGGGATTAACGGCCTATCTATATACCCCAACTAACTGGCTGGGTAACAGGATATACCCCTTTTTTGTCAGGATATGAAATCATCACACGATTTCTCCCGTTCTGGGCTGAACGGAAGGGAGCGTCAGACTCTTACTGACTAAAACCCACCCGTGATCCCGTTCCAGGGCCGCGGTGACTCTTTCGAACAAATTCTGTAACTAACAGGATACTCCTGTGTCAGATTTTGACTAAGATCTACAAATGACAGTCGGTATTAACGGCTCGTTATGCTTTCTAAAGCAAGAAATATTGTCGGGCTTCTACCAAGTCTCAACCAAGTTACTAATCTGTTTACTATGAAAACTTACTAGCAAAAAAATTAAACAACTAACTTTTAAAACTAAATCTGTAACAGCACTCAAGAAACGACAATTTAAACTTGAATAGAAATCCCGGATTATGTAAACTCTAAGTAAAAGGAACATTTTGTGCAACACAAAACGTTTGTATTTAACAGTGGAAGAACAAACTTAAGGATTATTGTACTACTCAGAAATTCTCTTTTGAACGAATTGTTGATTCAGGATTGCTATGGTTTGTTTCTCGAACTAGTCTTGTTTAATTTCTGTTTTGCTATGGCCTGTAAAGTTTCGACTAACTTGAGCTACAAATAATTTCATTCCAATTTTGTTCTTATTACGTGATAGGCATATGAAATCAATCTATCTGCCTGCATTGCTTTTTCACAGCTATTATATGGGGGTCGGCCATATTTTTTATGACTTAATTTATGTTTTCTTAGTTTTTTTATACATACGGGACTTTGCCTACCAGTATTTCGTTGACTAGCAGAGAATGCCTGAGGCATTAAGTTCGCCTATTTAATAACTGTAAAAAAAGTTCCTTCCAACAAGATAAAATAATAAAACCGAACCCAATCTCCCCGCCAAAACACTGACACACAACAATAATAACAAAAATCACACTATGTCCCCACATTTAAGAGCTATATTCGCAAATCACAAAATTCTTATTAAATGAGGGTATACGAAGATTTACGTGGTATTACTTAGTTCACTAGTATTCGTACAGAGGGCGTCCTAAGTACTCATGCTTCCGTCCGTGGTACAGCTAATTGGAAATTAGTGATGATTTGTGACCATTTTATGCAGGAATATACGTGTTAATTCTGCGTCCAATATACAAAAACTTTAAATGCAAAATAAAGCACTAGTACTAGAACACAAAGGCTATTATTGATAGGTTCGCGTTTGACCTCAATCTCACAAGCATAAGCATAATCAGCCTTTTAATGTTCCCACTGCTGGGACACAGGCCTCCTCTCTAGGAGAAGGACTGGACCGTAATCCAGCACGCGGGCCCAGTGCGGGTTGCTGAATGTCACATGTCTTCGAATTATTGGTTCTAGGACATGCCGGTTTCCTCACGATGTTTTCCTTCACCGTTTTGAGAGCAGTTAGTTGCTGGTGGAATTAATTACACAAGGTAACGCGGCTGGCTGTGTGAACCCACGACCTACAATTCGTAAGTCGGGGCTGTTACCACTCGGCCACCACTGCTCTTCCCTGACCTCAATCTGACCTGATGGAAAGTGAAGATCTGGTCGATGACGAAGCACACTTGTCTGGAAGTAACCTAATCACTCTTGACTTACAGACCGTCAGGTTATAGCTACTAAGACACCCAGTTGTGTTTCTCAAAGGGGGTGGGGTATATGAGGTCGCGGGTTTAAACCCAGCCAGGCGCATTACTTTATGCAATTAACTTCATCACCACTGCTCTCAAAACAGTGAATGAAAATATCGTGAGGAAACCGGTATGTCCTAGAACCAAAAATTCGAAGACATGTGACATTCACCAACCTGCACTGGGCCCCCGTGGTGGATTACGGCCCATTCCCTTTCCTAGAGAGGAGGCCTGTGTCCCAGCAGTGGGAAAGTTAAAAGGCTGATTATTATGATTATATTTGTATGTACATAATGCGGTACCGCCCAACTGTACACTGAGTTTAATTTTAAATTGGCGAGGTAACCGTTGAGACCTAGTGCTTTATTCAACATTTCAATTAAATACATTTAAAAAGAGCAAAACATGCAAAAAATGGCCACAAAAATACATACTAATAAAATTACTGACAGACAACTATTTCTTATTTATTAGCACGAATCTGTCTAACCGAGCAATGTTACCCTCAAAGTACACAAAAATTCTACCATTGTCATCTGAGCATCTTAGTGTTACCTCAGTGAAAAAATTACTATTTACTGTTTTTCTACCAAAAAGATTATTTCCAATCTATTCTGTGATCTTAGCTAAGTACTATTAATTAATTAGTAGAAAATCGTAGTTTATAGGTTTTGCAGATAATTCAAAGGGGTGAAGGTCAGTGTTGCTATGTTTAAAACTATTATTATTGGGGATGGTCACATTTAACTAGGAATAACAAATCTAAGTGTTTAATAAACTGAGCCAAATTGAGTAGCAGGTAATTATTTTTACTTAAAAGAGAGCTAGCAGATAGGTACTTAGGTTAACAATTATTTGTATAAGGAATAGGAGAAAAAGATTTAATTTGCTACAAAATACAAGATAAAGACGTAGGTACTTTAAAGCTGCTTATAGATCAACTACAGGTTTTATTTATTTTATCGAAACTACAGAATAATTTTGGGTACGAATTTTATAAGATGAATATAAAATAACTGTCATAAATATAATAATAACAGAGTAGATAATTGTTAATTTAAAATCTAACAACTTAAGTGTGACCAGAAAACAACAAACAAACAATAAAAAAAGAACTGATTAATAAAATTGAAACTGCCATAAAAGTTACTAAATCAGAAGAAAAAGTAAAAGCATGGCAACACCGACTGAAGGGGGAACTACCAGATTCAAAAATAGAAGACAATAGAAGGAGTATTTCATCAAATCCATATTATCTAGACCTAACGTTCTATGTTAGTGAGTCTAGCATGCCGGTTGTCTATGTTATTTAATGGATATACTTTTATTAGTGTACCTAGGTTACATTGGATCAACCATAGCCCAACTATTTATGGAGATCTTGGTCCATATGCAAAAATGGAAGAAGGGACAGGTGGATAGGAAACAAACGAGTCTAAGGAATGAAGGAAACTATTCAATAATATAGTAAAGAGGTAGCTACAATTTTACGTTTAGAAAATAAAAAAACTTGAGAGATAGACCACGGGATCGAAGTCGCGGGGAAATGGTAGTATATTGTAGAAAATATATCAATGGGAAGAGCAAGAGGTTTGTATAGCAAAGGTTGACTGCAATAATCATGCGGTAGGTCTTTAAATAACAAATATAAAAGTGGCTTTTTAGATAAGAAATTTAACAAAAAATTTACGTAAGGAGGCAGTTCTCAACAAGTAAAATAAATCAGAGAATACTCTGTGAAATGAAAGGGAATACCAAATTCAGAGTCTGTTATACTACAAGATTCATGAACATTCTTAGAACTGGGGAATGAAACTTCCCGAGTTTGACCAGGAAACTCTTATTCAGAAGGAAAAAATGCTTTATCTACAGGATTTTATAGTCACTTATACTCCATTCACAATAAGATTAGACGTTGTAACCAAATTTTTTACAGTCCGTTCAACCGATTTTTATTTCTATTCCGTAGGCATAAGGATGGCATTAAAAGCAAAACCTGATTATAACACCAACTGTTTACTGCAGCTACCATGTGTCATGTCGCCAACGCAATAGAAGTCAAAATCGGTTGAACGGACTCTAAAAAAAGATGTATTTCAATGTCTAATCTTATCGTGAATGGTTTATAGTGCAGAAAGACAGGACACGAGTCTCGAGGGCGGATATTTTGTGTCACCGTCTGACTTCCAAAAAGTGCTGTCTTTCAGCATAAATTAGAACAAATGACTTTTATTTCGACTTGATTCAAGTTAAGAAGCACACCAACAAGCGCTTAAAAAATAATAGAGTATCTCAATGGGCGGTCTTATCGCTAAAAGCTAAAGGATCATTGGGAAGGATAAATAAAGCAAATTCAAGACAAATATATATTTTTGCACATGGCCGTAATCCCACACGAACCTACAGATCTACCTAGTCCAAATCAACCTATACAACGTTACTAAGACTGACCGAATCCGCTGCGTCTTCTGCCTACCGCTGTCTTGAAAAAATGGCGTTATTATATTCTTATAAACTAGTTATTTGTTCGCATTGGTCGATAACTTAGAACTTACTGGAGAACACATTCTTGGAAATGCGGAATAATTGGTCTCGGTATGTATGGACCAGTAATAGCCATGTCTAAGCCATATCAACGGAACTCTTTGATTTTGGTGAAGCTCTTTGGCTATAACTGGCAAGATGCATGTGTATTTACTTCGCGGATTTTTTTCTTTTTTCAAGAAGTTATCGACTAATGAAAACAGTTATTATTAGTCTTAGCAACATGCCAGGAATAAAGTTAAGGAAAGATTAATAAAGTTATTAAATCGTCTTATTTAGTTTCTCTATAATATTAACTAAAACCTTAATTTTAAGAAAGAATAGACATTTATGTGATGAATCTAAATGTAGTACTACTTTTGTTTTTCTGGATGGTAAATCATCAATTGACTTCTCCCGCTCTGGGCGGAGCAGGAGGTAGTGTCACTCTTACTGACTAAAACACACCCGTGTTCCTCCTAGTGCCCGCCGTGTTCCAGGGCCGCGGTGACTCTTTCGAGCAAATTCTGCAACCCTAGCAGGCACCGACCCTATGGGGCCCCGTCTTCTTTGCTGACATCTCTTTGAGGCGCGCGTGGAACACGACGCGCCGTCGACCCGGGCCTGGTTGCTATCGGACGGCGAGCCACCCATAGCTCGCCATCCGCAAGCCCGATACTACTACCCCTATAACTTGTTTATAATTCTGATTACCCGGCACTTGACCTCGAGCGCGCCTGATGGTAAGCGATGGATGAGGTCTGCGATGGAACAAGCCAGCCAAGAAGATAGTTGTTCAATCTTGCTTTTAACCCCACGGGCGCCTAGCCCCGTTTACGTAAAATTTAACGCGGAACTCAATAGGGAACTATAAGAGTACTTCAGGCGGCCGAAGAGTTAAGAATGTCGGGTCCTAGATGGTCGGTACCACAGATGCTAGCAGTGCTAGTGTTGTAAGAAACTCGAGTCTTTTAGTCTTCATTTCGAGACTTGAGTCGATTTTCAAGACTAGGACTCGTTAGTTACATGAGTCCGAGTCCTTTGAGTCTTCTGAGCCCTTACGAGTCTTTTGAGTACTTTGAGCTAGATTGAGTCATGAATTTATTATATAATGAATGATTTTATATAATCATCCATATTTGATTGAAGACTGTCGATTTGCTGAATCTGGATTTAGAGGAATCAGTCACGATTTTTTTTTAAAAAAGAAGAGTTCTTTTCGGCAGGACTCAAGTCTTTTTACAAAAGACTCCATATTCTGAAGGACTTGAGCTCTAAGTTTTTATTTATAAGACTCGAGTCTCCAAAAATAGTTCAAGTTTTATTACACAAGTCTCGAGTTTCTTACAACGATATGCAGTGCTCCATAATTTTGCTGCACGCATAACAACTTTAGAGGAAAACTGCTTTTTGTGGGCTTACTAAATTTTTAACAGTGACGTCAATCTTATGCAATTGTTTGACAGCACGGTTAAGAAGTCATTGAACCATTCGCAAAAAACTTCTCAACAGATTTCGTTGCACATTTATTGTTTCACATCGAAATCTTTACGAATAGTTTATCGTTACTCCATCAGCTTCCTAGCGGTTGTAGATAAATAACAGTATTTTACACAAAGCGACTTCCTATCGGATATCCAGAACTCAGTAACTGAGAATAACACGAAACATCACGACCTCATCCCACCCGCCCCCTTCTACCATAGGACATCTAGACGCACTGTAAGTTACCATCCCTATCTTGTCGCTATTCCATCAATTTTCCAACCAACCAAGCGTTTCCAATCGTCTTTTATAATGCGCACAGAAAGAGTGGAACTCTCTGCCTGCGTCTGTGTTTCCGAACACATTCAACCCTGATCTCTTTAGAGTGAACAGGCTTCTTCTGGGTAAGCTCATTCCATCGTCGACTTTGTCTCTATCACCTGCGACCTAGACTAGAGTCAAGAGCATATCCATCTGACAAAAAAAAACAGCCTATTTTATTTTTCTGGTTGGGAAATCAACAAATGACTTCTCCCGCTCTGGGCGGAGCAGAATGGAGTGTTAGACTCTTACTGACTAAAACCCACCCGTGTTCCTTCTTGTGCCCTTTGCGTTCCAGGGCAAGGTGACTCTTTCGAACAAATTCCGCAACCATACGATAGCCCTGGCAAAACCAGTGCCAGCTTGTTTCCTGGCTTCTCACAGCCGTCTACTCATTTATTCATGGTAACACTGTCCCCCTTTTTTTGGATGGGAAATCATCAAATGACCCCTCCCGTCCTAGGCGGAGCGGAAGGGAGTGTCAGACTTTTGCTGACTAAAACCCACCCGTGATCCGTGCCCTTTGCGTTCCAGGGCCGCGGTGACTCTTTCGAACAAATTCCGCAACCAACACTGTCCCCCTTTGAAAGAGTGGTTCCAAGCTTGCCGATAATTCGTCTGATAGCAGATTATGTGCCATTGAGAAAAAAGTGTGATAAACGTTAAATGAAACGCGCTTCGTCTAAAATTCGCTCTTTCGTTACGCTTTCGATTCTGACATCGATTTGCCTATTAAATAGTGTTTCTGTAAATTATAGGTGCTGTTGCGTTTGACCACTATCTCACCTGATGGTAAGTGATGATGTGGTCGACGATGGAGCCCGCTTGTCTAGAAGTAACCTGTTCACTCTTGATTTAAAGACAGTCATCATCATCAGCATAGCCTTTTCCCAACTATATTGGGGTCGGCTTCCAGTAATACCGGATTCAGCTGAATACCAGTATTGTAACGTGGAGCGGCTGCCTACCAGACCTCCACAACCCATCAACTGGGAAACACGGTACTTCTTGGCAAGATTGGTGTCAGAATTTCTAGCTTCTGACAATCCGTAACGACTGCCAAAGATTTCTCAACAAATGACAACCGGGACCATCGGCTTAGCGTGCTTTCCGAGGCACGGAGGAACGTCGGTATGTTAAGATGGTCACCCATCCACAGACCAACCTTGGCAAGCGTTGCTTAACCTTGAAGGTCGATCTGTGCGGCTGTTATTCTTTAGCCACGAGCTCCTCCTCCGACTAAAAGACAGTCATGTTATCTACATATTATCTTTCATATACCATCAGAAACTGACAGTGTACTAACTAGTTTTTTGATTTTATTCCTTACTAGCATCGCCCCGCGGTTTCACCCGCGTAGTTCCCGTTCCCGTGGGAATATGGGGATATAATATAGCCTATGTTCACTGGAGATAGTGTAGCTACCCAACAGTGAAAGAATTTTTCAAATCGGTATTAGTATAGAGAAACATAATTATATATACTTAAAATATAAAACTTTTTTCATCATATATTCATTTACTGTACTTTTTAATCTATGATATCGATTTTTTTGTATACAATAATTTTGTACATGTATTAGTAAATTATGTACACAAGTATAATAATAAAAAGCGGTTCATATTGGTGGCATGTTGCTAAGGGGTCTATTGTACATATTATTATTATCTACTGAAATAATAAATTCAACATAAGACCAGGTGGATGCAATGCAAAGTTAAATTATTTAGAATAATTGGTTTAGTCTGTTTATCTTCATATTTTGCAATTGTATGTTGAATGAAATAACTCATGTTTTTTTTTTCGTGATAAAACATTATCTACTTCCTTCAAGCAAAGATTTGCTAATATGTTTCTATTGAAATGAGCGAGATATATAATAAACATTATTAAATTATTTATTATTATATTTTCACCAGTTTATTTTCAAATAGGGTAGCATGAGATCAAACACACACAACACACAGTGTTATTGTTTTAAAATTAAGTTTCCTTTTATTTGTGTCTACATTGTGTGCATCTGTATGTGCCAAATAAATGTATTTTCTTTCTTTCAAGCACCTTTACCAAATCCTTTCATAGAAGTAGTTTTATAAGACTTTTAGAAGTTACTTTAGTTATGTATCATGATAAAAACTTCCAATTAAAATAACTTAGCATCACCCCCTTCAAAAACCAAGCAACCGCAACCGGTCTCACCTGCGTGACAGGATCCTTCATAATCAACACATCGGTAACCGGCCCGAACATAGCGAAGTATTCCCGTAGCTTCTCGGAGCTTGTCTGCCAGCTGAGGCCACCCACGAACAGCTTGCTCGGTGACGGTGAGGTAGATCCCGTCGGTGCGGGCTGTGTTCCGTTAGCGGTCGATGTCACCGGGGTTGAACGCCCCGATGACGGAGACGTTTCTGTGGGGAAATAGGGGTCTGGGGTCAATGTTGTGGTGAACTTTAGTGTGGCTTGGTAAGATGATGTTGTGGGATTCTAGTGACTTGGATGTTAGCAAATCGATATTGCATGATAATAAGTAAAGTATTTATTATTCTGGTCTATGGAAATGGTGTTTGTTCTAACTAATTTTGCATGCCTAGTTCTTGTATCATATTTATATGTATAAGTTAACATGTGGATAAGATTGTGAGTTACACTTATGTTATTCATATTATATATTAAGGTTTATTAATTAAGAAACTTTTGTGTAACTGTTTGTTTTCCCTAATAAATAAATAACGTTAGTTTGAAACAAACAGAAAATATGTGGTGACAGCCACAATTAAAGACAAAACAGTTATAAATAACTAGCTGTCCGCACAACTTCGTTTTTGTGTCACATTTTTCATGACTGCTCCGCTCCTATTGGTCTTAGCGTGATGATATATAGCCTATAGCCTTCCTCGATACATGGGCTATCTAACACTGAAAGATTATTTCAAATCGGACCAGTAGTTCCTCAGATTAGCGCGTTCAAACAAACAAACAAACTCTTCAGCTTTATAATATTAGTATTAGTATAGATTTCTGAAACCTAATGATAAAACAAGTACCACCCACCTTTGTACTTGAAAGAAACACATGAGGTTGGGAAATACAATCTTACAAGCTCAATATGAAATGAGATCTTTTTATTTTGAACATAACAAATCATCTTGGATTGTCAGAATTTCTACATTCATATTGTGTATTATTCTGCATGGTATTACCATTATTTTAATATAGATAAATCATGTTAAATCTTCTTAGACCTTGTAAATTTACAAACACAAAAGATTATATCAGAAATCATCTTACAAGATTTGAAATGAGATTTTATTATTCATAATTTTTTATTAGTTATCAAACAAAAATGTTTTATTTTGATAGTCTGATAAGCAGATTATGTTACTTCAGTTTAGACCTTCTGTTATAACAAAAATGTGTTACCTGTTGAATTCACCATTTGCAATATTTGAAAAGCTATTTACAATGACACTAAAATTCCTTCAACAATACAAGAAGTTGGTGTGAACAGACTTACAATATTATGAAACCATGTCTAAGAATGACTTTGTGGTGATAAATCATAATTAAGTACCTAATTAACCAGTATTAAAATAATATAATAGAAATATTAAAAGTAGAATTCCATAGAGCCTTCCATTTTGTTTTTCAGATAGACCGCATCTTGTACCTACCTGTTACAACATTTTGAGAGATAGTTTGATGGAATTCATTTATTTTCAGTCAGGAGGACTCGTATTTTATTTCGTGGGATGCGTTCAACTGGAAATGGAAGGAACTCATGATGGAGGAACTCAAAATGAACTCACTTATTTGCTGCACAGCTATCTGTTGCTGCTGGTGTTGTTGATGCGCGGCTGCGGCGGCCGTGGCGGCGGCGTGGGCGGCCGCCTGCGCGCTCAGCACGTGTGCCGTCAGCTCGCCGCCCACCAGCCCGCCATCCAGAACCTCCACACCACCCAGCGCACCGCTAGAATACAATCCCATCATTGTCACTACTGCACTAAACAAATCACGACTAACAACTAAATTATTTACGAATTTACGTAAATATCGAATATCAATGGCCGAATCACGATTCGCTCCAACGACGCTTTCACTTTGTGGCAGAGGAAAAAAAACAAAACACGATCTGTTTACATTCAGCCGAATTTCCCGCCAATGCTATAAATTAAGTTTAAAAGTAACTACGCTGTATAAATTGGAATTTTATCTATTTGTGTACACAATAATTACTGAATCATTCATTTACATTTCACACAGCGCAAACATTTAATTGAGAAGTGTAACTTGGGCAATGCAAATATCAGCGAAGGTTGTCTTAGGTAAAAGTATTGTTTATGGTAATTGATACGTCAATGTCTTAACGTCATGAGGACATGACAATGAAGAGAAAATACGATAGAATGTAAATACTTCCGTTATTCAATATCCTGTTTTTGACTGGGAGCCGACTCCAATTGTTGGGAAAAGGCTAGGCAGATTATTTAAATACTTTCGTTAGACAGTGACGAAGGATATAATATTATTAGTCAGTTTAGGTATGTGAATAAAAATAAATAGAATTTTCAGAAAATTTAGAATCTCACGAGACTTCTTGAGGAAGGCAAATATTTGCATAAGAGATGAAACATGACGAATGTGATACCTATCTGACGCTTTTCTCAAGATTTATCCGTTTCGTTTGAAAATATTAAACAAGATGAACGTTCATATATTTTAAATAATGTTGGGTTAACTTACTGTGATATCGTTTAAATATCTTTATTCATAACTAATTATAGGACGTACCTACTCGTAGGTACTATGATGGACTATTAAAAATCTTGGAAATGTATCTTCTACAAATACCCCCCAGAACACTGTTGAAATCAAACAAGTTAATTAAAAACAGTTATTGTAGTATGGTTCATAAATATTTTGTGCGAGCAATTGAAAACTATTTTTATCATTATTATCATCATCATTATTGTAGTTAAAAGAAGTCCGCTACTGAACATGCATATAAGGTTTTTTTTCCATGCGTACATTCCAGCGGATTACCGCGGCCTTCATCAAGTCAAAAGTGAAGTAATTCATTTGCTCTTGCGTAGTTTCTAACTGATACTCTTTAGTTTAAAGTAGTGCTGCGTGTTTTATGCACATTTAATTAGAGGAACATTTATATACTTCCTATTGTTGCCGTAAAAAACATCTAAGTCTTCTTTTACTTTGCCGAGAGCTACAACATATATTTAAATTTTCAAAGTTAGTCTCTGTCCTACAACAAAAAGTAGATCATATCGTAATCGCTTCTGAAGAAATATAATATTCTCTTAAAAATTCTAGACGCTCGAATCTAATAGAAAAGCGCACGCCGCCCGCCGCCGGAAAAGCTTTTATTTTATTGAAAATGAACTTATCCGTACAGCTGCTCCACAAAAATTACCCTCCTACGAGTTGCGCATTTCATCTCCACGAGGCTGTTGCTATCCCTCTTGCACTCATAGATTTTCCGATATAAATTTTTCTCTGTTCTTCCCTGAAATAATATAGTTATTCTTGTCTGGCATGGGTGTAGGGTGTATTGATGTCTCGCTCCGTATTACAGGGTGTGGTGTGGAGGGCTAGTCTTCATTGCTCTGGGGCAGTCGGCGACAGCCATCGGACACAGCCTGTTGTCCTGTAGCTGCCGTCGAGTGTAAATATTAGAGAATGAGAGTAATTTTATGAGCATAACACACATGATTTTGGGGCAGATTGGATAGCCTTGCCGGATTCGATTACATTGATGATTGGATGGATTCAATAATCGGACTTTTTAAATGTTTTTTGAATCTCGCAACTACGTCAATTAAATCTACATATCCTTTCTGAAGATTTTTGAAGACCCAATTCTGTTATTCCTAATGTTTGAATTTAATTTAACTGTTAACATTATGACGTCTTCCTCCTCTCTGTCAAAATTAATCAATTTGAGAATGAATTTATAAAATCTGTGTTGTCCTTTCAAACTACTGTCAGATGACATTAATTATTGATTTTATAAATTACGAGTTTGCTTGGAAGTTTAATCACCATAAAAATTAACCGAATCACAGGAGCTTTTCAAGGGTAATAAATTACAGTTCAAGTACGCTCCTCGCCACGATAGATGTTAAAATATTCTCTTTTGAGTGGTTTATTTGTAAGGGCTTATCCACTCCTATTATTTTCCTACAAAAACTTGACAGCAGCTTAACATTCTAAAAAATTTCATACAGAATATAAATTAATCACATCTGCACTGAGAACTTTTAAATCCGACTTTTATACAACTTAAGGGAAATGTTAAACGGTGTAATCTCCTTCAGCAAGTTTGATAGATGTTCGCTTCTTCCGAGGGATCTTTTAAAGAATTTTCCTGTCCAACTATAAATCAGGGAAGACCCACGCAATTTATCTCGTCCGAACATGATGGGTACATTCCTTTCGAGGTTCGACCTTACACTATTCAAGTGATAAAAGAACCCAAGTTGTTTTCTGAGTAGTATTAATGTCGCAAACACATTCCCATATAAAGCAGTCGTAAAAAATACGTATTTCATATGTCTGATTTATTGTACGAGCGTTTTCCATTAGCAACGAAATAATTTCCTCGGTGTCATATTGCTTTTGTTGTTAAATTGTTAATTATTCACAGCAGCAATAACTATTTGGTACTTGAACTAATAATTTAAATACAACATTTTTGTATTTTTCACATTTTATAAAATGTAAAAATGGTGTTTTGTTCACGCCTCAATAGCCAAAAGGATTTGGATGGAACGTATGTAGGTATAGACCATAATATCGCGATGTAAGATGAATCGGATGCTACATAATCCAAAAGTACCTCTTATCATTCATACATCCAATAATTTCTGAGAGAGCAAGGTGAAGTCGCTAGCACAAGCTGGTTTAAAATTATTTAGTTTTAATTCGGTTATAACTTCTTGCAAAGGGTATTTCGTGCGCTTAGACAAGTAACTGTCATTCATCTTAAACGTAATTTTCGTTGAACACCTTTTTCTTTTATTTAAAAATTACGCAACGCTTCACCGCAATGAATCCAGTTTCGATAAATTAAGACACCCTAAAGTAAAAAAAACGTCAGCCATGACGAATAGTTTCTCTAATTCGCTTTCGGGTCAGAGGCGAAGCGGGCGGCAGTTTGTTACGACCTGCCGATGGCAGAACGGAATGAACCGCTCATGCATTTGGAACTTTGAACACAATTTGTAAGCATATTGTAGAATGTTTATAGGCTATTAGTGATATTGTTTAGGTTTTAAAGGCTAATTTGTAAATAACTGACTAAGTATTTTCTGGCAGTCGTTGTGTGTGGCAGTAATTTAAAAAGAAACGTATATTAAATACTCAGTATAATAATTTTCATAAATGTATCTTCCGTAAGCTTGAAACGCAAAGTGTTACACTCTGTGGTTAACAAAATTTATTTTCATTAATTGTCAGTAAAAAAGTTAACATGCTCTATGATTGTTAAATAAAACAAAACATTCAAAACATTATACAGTGTCTAAATGTATTATTGCAAAATTATGTTGACTGCATTTTGTATCGAAAATTAGTCAATAACTATTTTTCGTTCTGTTTATCCTATGATTAATTAAGTTACAATTTTTATATTCGGATGTATCATCTTTTGCGTTGGTATTTTGTGTTAATTGAGGTCAGTTTCGGTGACAGTACTTACTTGTTTACTTTCGAAAACTTCAAAAATGGCCGATTTGGCGGGATCTCCGAGACGGTGACGCGATTAAAGGTCAGTCTATGTATTTGTTGTTATTAGTTTGCGTAGAAAGACAGACATTTCGTAATGGATATTTGATAAAGAAATATAGCTATTTCGGTTTGGTAGGTTGGCACATGGTGTGTTATTTTTTGCCTGGTTGCAAACAGCGGCAGTTTTTTTTGTCGTAAGTAATTTCAGTCAGTGAAAAGTCCTTTTATACTGTATGCAAGGTTACATTGTGTATCACGCCGACTCCCATTTATTTTGGTGTCAAACCTCACGTACATGCCTCTCAATTGCTTCGCTGAAGTAGGTACCTACATGTAATTTTTGACGAAAAGCGAGTTCTCAATCTGACCCGTTTTTTTTTTAATCTTTGGATTTCCACGTATGTATGTAGGTACAGTTCAAGAATTTGCACCAAAATAGCCTTTACTGTCGTATCCATAAGGTTGCCGTCAGAAGTAAAATAACTGTGAGCGCATTGTAAAAAACCGGTTACAAATAGGATAAAATAAGTTGACAGTGATTTGAACTGCGGTCGGAAAAGTTGGTACGCGTAAAAATATGAAGAAAACTTTTTTATTTCATTTCTTACTTGGCAATACACTTGTTTTCTCTTACACGGGCAACTTTTACAGAAGCACGGAACTTGTAAGTCCCATTTATTAAATATTCTTTTTTTATAGTTTTTTCCGGACTTCTTTTGTGGTAATTGTTATTTTTTTGTGAGTTTATGTTACTTTTAGATTAATTTATTTTAAAAAACGATTAAATAGCCAACTTGGTTTTTCTCCGCGTCTTTCTCCCCTGGCATAGGGGATAGAGGTAGATAACCTCAGGAATCATCCATTTTTGTTGCGAGCAAAGCCTCAAGCATAAGCTAGTAAGTGTATTGTTTCATGAACACACCATAGATCTACATAATATAGCAGGTACCTTTTTCATCCAGCCCCGCTTGGAACTAGGACTGTATGTTTTTGCCACAGGTTTTGAACTAGGTACGAATACCTACATAGGGTAGTTATAACTAAAAAAATCTGATTAGTCCGCCTGATAGATTTCCAAAAAATATTGGAGACGTATTTTTTATTTTTTCACATAAACAAAAAATTAAGACGATACAGTGCGTTCAAAACTCGTGTGACGTCACTACCCGCTACAATTTTCTTCATCATCTTTGATGCTTTTTATCTTCGTCAGTTCTTATAGATTTGATATAGGAAAAAATACGTGTCCAATATTTTTCTATAATCTAACTGACGGACTGATTAGAATCATATTTTTTTAATCAGGAAACATCCCTATTCGCGTGCGAAACTAAGTCAATTTTAATAAAATATAACACTATCCAAATAAATAAAAAATACAATATTATATTCGCAAACTGTACCTATATTCCAAATGATCCCCGTTCATCTGTGAATATCGGACCGCTGTCCTGCGTCCCTCCTCGGGTCGATGACCTCGCTCAAGAGGGATGAGTCAGACGAAACTAGAGCCAAACAACACGGTTTTGCAAAACAAAATGTAGGGAGTAATGGACAAATTAAAATATCATTTTGTTTCTTAAAGGGGTTGTGTTTTGGATTTTTTTTGTGTTTCTACTCGACCGCGGTCGAAAAGGAGGGTTATGTTTTGGGCCAGTATATCAGCGTATTTAATCCTCATGGAATTTCATACAAAATGGGGTGTTCTTAAATTTGGGTTTTTTTTTTCAGAAATTAATGAACCGATTTCAATGAAACTTGGTTGGCATACACAAGAGTCATTTAAAAACTTGTTTAGTATAAGTGTTTGAAACTGACAGCGAGCATAATTTTAAGTTTTCTTATATTTTTATTACTAGCAGTTCCCTGCGGTTTCATCCTAGTAGTTCTCGTTCCCGTGAGAATACGGGGATGAAATATAGCCTATGACACTCACAAATAATGTGTTGGCAAAAGAAATTTCTAAATCAGTTCTGTAGATCCAGAGTTTACCCCTCTTTTTTTGGATGGGAAATCATCAAATGACTTCTCCCGCTCTGGGCGGAGCGGAAGGGAGTGTCAGACTCTTACTGACGAAAACCCACCCGTGATCCTTCTTGTGCCCTTTGCGTTCCAGGGCTACGGTGACTCTTTCGAAAAAAATCCGCAACAGAGTTTACCCCTTACAACCTCACAAACGTTACCTCATTATTAGGTATATTAGTATAGATTATTATGAGCCTTTTTTATCCCACTGCTGGACAAATCCCTAACACCTTGCTCTTCTTCCAATTTCTTCGGTCTTCTATAATTTTGGGCCAGTGCTCTCTTACAGAATGTGAAAAGTTCCTCTTTCTACCTCTTAGTTCATTTCCATGATTAAGTACTTTCTAATTTGTATAAAACACTGTGAAGACAAAAGCGAAACGCTGTTAACTTAAGTCTTCAGTCACGTCTATAGCTAAATAGCAACCTTTTAAATATTCACATGGGTTACCGTCTTTCTCAGGTAACCGGGGCCCCACTGCGTCCCTGAGAGCGCGTTAAACTATGGAAATCTTTAGAGGTAGTCAGGAGCTCAGGAGTTTGACCACTATTTTAACCCAAGGGTCGAAACTCCCAAGTAATTGGTTTGCGAAGGTCAAATGCACAGAACAGATAAAACCTCTTTTATCTGTTCTGTGGTCAAATGGCTTTTGCTAGGTGCAAAATATAGGCTCTCTGAATATAATCTTCTCATGGTAGATTTGAAGCTGTCGCCTGGTAATTTTGTATTATATTGACTGGTCTATAAGCATAGCATAATCGGCCTTTTGACGTTCCCACTGCTGGGACACAGGCCTCCTCTCTAGGAGAGGGGAAGGCCGTAATCCACGTGGGCTTAGTGCGGGTTGGTGAATGTCACATGTCTTCGAATTTTCGGTTCTAGGACATGCCGGTTTCCTCACGATGTTTTTCTTCACCGTTTTTGAGAGCAGAGGTGATGAAGTAAATTACACAAAGTATTTGCGCCTGGCGGGGTTTTAACACGCGACCTACAATTCGTAAGTCGGGGCCGACTGACTGAAGAACGGACTTTTCTATGCTGTCCTCTCATACTTATTGGGTAGTACTGTTATAGAAAAATATTGTAAAAAACAATACGGTTTTCGAAAGAGTAATCGTGGATTTTCTTGTAGGATCTTTTCTATAAGAAAAGAACATTTTGAACCGTGTAAAGTTTCGTAATACTGTTGTAGTTCCTTTGAACACTTACAATAGGGATGTTGCCTGAGTAAAAAATATATGATTATGTTTAGTCCATCAGTTAGATTATAGAAAAATATTGGACACGTATTTTTTCTTTTATCAAATCTATAAAAATTGAAGCAGATAAAAAGCATCAAAGATCAGGAGTGGAAGCGTGTGACGTCACTGCCCGGTAAAAATTGTAGCGGGTAGTGACGTCACACGAGTTTTTAACGCACTGTATAGTCTTCATTTTTTATTTATGTGAAAAAAGAAAAAATACGTGTTCAATATATTTTGGAATTTATCAGACGGACTAATCAGATTGTAATTCTTAAGTTTTCTTCCTAGCTGATTAATTTAAATCAACAAAACAATCAGGATTTTTCCTCGCTACAACCATTAGGACTTAGAATCCTGTCATTCCCCTGGGCGCTCATCTACTTCTTTTGCTTTACGCAATCCAGTACTTGCGTGACAAAATGAAGGTATTCCTTCGGTTTTTTGCTCCATGTTCTAGTTTACTAACTCATCAACATAAGGTCAAGTGGCCGAGCACGTGATCTCACATAATAATATGCAAGATTTATAAGTTTTGTTGGAACCCCGGAGCATACGCTTTAATAATAATAACTTTATTTCGGGTGGCATAGACCCATAGACATCTTAACCCTAGTACACATGTCTTATTTATTTTATTAGGCATGACTCGCCACGCTAACACAAGACTTGACCCACTGGTTTTTAAAGGGACAGTCAAAATACACAGATACAAAAAAAAATTGAAAAAAAATGTAATTCTTAGTTTTTGGAAAATATTGAATTCCAAAGGTTTCCATGTAATTTTGTAGGCTTCCATTGATTGTGAATAAATAACAAGCTGTAAAATATGATGGTATCTTCAAGGACTTAGAGCAAGTGTTTGCCCAGATAAAAATACAGTACCTATGTTAAATAACAGAGGGTATTCCCTTAAACTTATTAATCTATATCATTAATAGATTAAAATAAAAATATCAGCATAGAAAAATAATGCTAATTCAAAAAAATTATTGATTGACAATAAATTCGAAACATCCTGTTTAAAATCAAAATAGTAGCACGGAATAGTACTCGTAGTAGCAATGCCCAAACCGGCAAGTACGCGTGTATAGAGTTTCTTTAACGTATCAATTTAACATTTAGTGAATATTTTAATATAAAAAAAAGAATTTGTTTTCGAATGGTAATATTTTATTTATCATATATGGATGCTATACTAAACGCCCTCTGTTCGTTAACATACTGTATATTTTCTGTAGCAGTTTCTGAGCAAGTTTTGACCTCTATCTCACCTGATGATAAACTATGGTCGAGGCTGAAGCAAACTTCCCCAGAATTAACTTATTCACTCTTTACTTAGGTAAACACAGACGCCGCCAGCGGGGAATTTAGGACATATCGAAAACACCTATCATATTCCAAAATATTACGATATTCAATTAACATAGTCATCTGACCTGCCTCAAATTGCCTTAAAGAGTTCTTCTCAATCTACCCACCAAAATCAAAATCAAAAGTCATTTATTCAAACTAGGCTGAGAGACAGCACTTTTTGAACGTCAAATTTTACATAAAGACAGTCCCCCAAAACGCCCACCCGTCACCACTTCCTAGTGTTTTAGCTGGGAAGAAGAAGTGGCGCAACAAACTCCCCAGCAACACATCTGTCTATTGCGTTTTAAGAACTTGAATACAATAGTATGCAAAGTCATTAAATGACAAAGGTAGAAAAAAATAATAATTATCCAACATGGAAATCATAAATCAATTCACTATAAAACATTGTAAAGAGTAGATTGACTCAATAAAGTAAAAACAGATTGACCTACATCATTTTCATCAAAAATAAAAAAAAACAATATTATATGAACTCATATAACCCGTCCCACCACCTTTTGAGTAACTAAAAGAAATACTCTTCTCCATTTATAAAGAAAATATCGTCCTATAAATAGTCTGATTGTAATGTATGTAAATAAAAATAGTAAGTCTCCTGTTTGCTCCTAAAGATTTCTTTGAAAATATAGGCACGTGGGTAGTACCCACGTTTATTAAGTACTTTTATGAGAAATTAGGGTATATTTACTCTTCTGTTCTTATTGTAAACTAGCAGCGCCCCGCGGTTTCACCCGCATAGTTCCCGTTCCCGTGGGAATTCGGGGATAAAATATAGTCTATGTTAATCAGGGTGAACGACTGAACGTAGCATTCTAATGGTGAAAGAATTTTTGAAATCGGTCCAGGAGTTTTTGAGTTTATTCGTTACATACAAGAATACAAATCTTTAGTATAGAGTATAGATATAGAAGTATAGATGATAGTCAAAATATCGCAATCAGATTGTCAGGGGCAGTTGAGACAGCAGTATCATATGTCTAGCCTTAGCCCAACTGTTTTGGGGTCAGCTTTAAGTATAACCAGAGGTAGCTAAATCCAGCATTTAACTTGGAACGATTGCCTGTGTAACACTTCAAAACCCAGTAACTGTCTTAAACGTTACCTTTGGCAAGATTTTCTGGCTTCTATCTGTAACGACTGCAAAAGATTTATGCTTAACGTGCTTTCCGAGGCACGGATTAATCAGACTCCTTTGGCAAGCGTTGCTTAACCTTCGACTCGTGAAGCCCAAGCTAAACGCCTCAGTCAGTTTCATTTTCAGTGTAATAGGGTAGTTGACTAAAAAAATCTAATTAGTCCGTCAGACAGATTTCTAAAAAATATTGGATACGTATTTTTTCTTTTTTCACGTAAACAAAAAACGAGGACGATACTGTGACGATACAGTGCGTTGAAAACTTGTTGACGTCACTACGCGCTCCAATTTGAAGCACGCCGTGACGTCACAAGCCCCGCTCCTGATCTTTGATGCTTTTTAACCGACTTCTAAAAAAGAAGGAGGTTCTCAATTCGGATGTTTGTATGTTTTTTTTATTGTTTGTTCGCGCATAACTCCGTCGCTTGTCAACCGATTTGAAAAATTCTTTTTTTGTTGGAAAGGGTATACTTCCCAAATGGTCCCATGAAAATTTTATCGAAATCAACCAAGCGGTTTTCGAAAAATCAACAAAAATCTAAAAATAAATATCTACGTCTACATTGACGACCTCTTAGTTTACTCTGCAAAGGAGCAGTACGTTTTTTTTACACCAATGGATTGGTTCGTTTAGGTGGGGGAGGGGAGGGGGTGTAGGTACCACTAAAAAGTGAAAAATAAAAAAAACTTTTTACAAAAAATAAAACCGACTTCTAAACAAAAAAACCAAAAAGTATAAAATAACTTTAATTTCGGAAGTCGGTGTGTTCAACAACAAAAAAGCAACCAAAAACACCGAGTTCCGAAATTAAAGTTATTTTATACTTTTTGGTTTTTTTGTTTAGAAGTCGGTTTTATTTTTTGTAAAAAGTTTTTTTTTATCTTCGTTATTTTTGATAGATTTGAAAAAGCAAAAAATACGTGTCCAATATTTTTCGATAATCTAACCGACGGACTAAATAGAATCATATTTTTTTTCCTCAGGAAACATCCATATTGAAGGATATCGATTGGTACCAGGATATCAGTTGAATTAAGGAGGTCTGACGTCGGAGCTCCAAATCAAATACTGATATTCAGGAAGGTAAATCGAGTTATACCAGCACCTCTGATATATATCGAGCAGAGCGTTTGAAGATTAATCCAATTTTGTATCGAATGTGTTTGATGCAAAGATTGAGTTACTGCAGCTAGCTACAGTGTTCACAGAGGCGAAAAATATTAAGGTTTATAATACAACAAGGCTCCGAGCTTTTAGCTAATGTACCTACGTCTTTTTTTTTAAATAAATGATATATTACGTAAGGTATCGCGAACCTCAAGTGTTGCTATTAACTGATGAAAATTCATTTAATTATTCACACCAGCAGCTTACGCGCTTGACAGTTTGCCTTATCCATTTCGCGACATTTTTTTCCCAATAGGAGGCTTAAGAAATTGATAAAAGAATTTTGTTTGCTTGGATGATAATATTCTAATACTCGCTCTTAAATGAAAACTTAAAAAAGTTATTTAAAGCAAGCAAGTAGGGTTAAAGAAGAAGTAACCGAAGAGCAAAGTTTTCGTAGTTTCCTTCTCTGTACTATGAAGATTTGTTGCCTAAGAATTGAAAGTGGTTCGGGAAGGTCACTAGAATGGTTTGAGGTGTTAAATAAAGTCATTTCTGACCTATGAAAATTATTATGCTGTAGCAGAACCAACAAACAAAGTCTTCGATCAATCTGCCTGCCTTTTCCCAATTATGTTGGGATCAGCTTCCAGTCGCGGGTTAAAACCCAGCCAGGCTTATTACTTTGTGTAATTAATTTCATTACCACTGCTCTCAAAACGGTGAAGGAAAACATCGTGAGGAATCCGGCATGTCCTAGAACCAAAAATTCGAAGACACGTGACATTCACCAACCCGCACTGGGTCCGCGTGGTGGATTACGGCCTATTCCCTCTCCTAGAGAGAAGACCTGTGTCCCAGCAGTGGGACTGGAATTATCAATTTTTTGACGAATAAATTTGCTTCTTCCATAGTCGTCATATTCGACGACTCTTGAGACTCTAGTACACAAAATGACAAACGCACTCCCTCACGTATACGAATCAAAGCAGCAAGTGTGATATAAAACATCGCTATTCGCCACGCACAGTCAGAGAGCGTTGCCAAGACAACGCTCGCTAGCCCCTCGGTAACCTACTTTACACAGTTCGCCTCTTGGAGTTTGAGCGGGACAAAACACAGGCTTTTACATCGAAACTGAGCAATTGAAAACATGCTTGAATCATATACAGCTTTAGATGTGTGAAATACTGAGATGAGTGATGAGTGTGATGATCTTCTAAAATAACCAAGAACATTAAGACGAGAATCAATCTGCTCAGCCTTTATCCAGCTATGTTGGGGTCAGCTTCCAGTCTAACTGGATGCGGCTGAGTAGCAGTGTTGAACATAAATAGCGAAATGCCTTCCTGACTTCTCATAAGTTAGGTGTTAGCATTTCAAAATAAATTATTACTAAATCAAATTCGCGAACCACATAAATCTTAAGATTTTCCCCAGTTGGAAATGAAATTCTAAACTTACAGAAAGAGATATGATATCAGGTTTTTAATATAAAACCATAGCATTTAAGGGACAATGCCCGCTTGGAATAGAATACGGTAGCAATGACCGATATTCCTCCGAGGCTTTTGTTAAATTCGCAGAAAGAAGATCGCGTTGTAAAGAAATTTGATATCTGGAAATATGGTTTGGGTTTCATCAAATTTAAATCGATTTCTTTAAAATTATGTAGATGATTGTCATTGTGGAAATCTGATTGAAGATGATAAAATAAGATTTCAGTTATCAAAGTGATCTAGAATTATAGGAACGGCGGGGTAGGAAAATGAGTAGCTTGGTTTTCCTAATCAGTATTGTCACCAAGAAAATCGGCTAGCCATCTTTAAAATTCGAACACCAACCAAACACGACCCCGAAGATGCGTGCTGATGAATTAAACCATTTTTTTTTACTGGAAAATCGATAGTTGATTGTGGGCGTTCATTGAGGGTGTCGTCGTGGCCGGGGGTGGTATACGCGCGTGCGCGGGGCGGCGGGCGGAGGGGCGCGGTAGCGCGGCGGGCACGCGCTCACTCGCCCGCGGGCCGCCGCCCGATCCGCACGCCACGACCATATTGTCCTGTCACAGCAGTACGTGTTGCCTACAGTTACTGCTGCGTCCGGACAAGCGGGCCGTGGCGTTGCAAACACATCACTGAAGACCCACATCAACTGTTCTGTATTTCATGTGTAATCGTGTATCTACTAACAACTTCCTTTGCAGGTTATATTTGAGAAAACACGAGGGAAGCTGCTGTGTTCTTTTTGGTTATATTTCTGTCGTGTCAAGTGTTGTCGTGTGTTGTGTGAGTGTTTTAACCGCGTTTCCTCCTGTAATATCGCTGTTTTCACGTAGATTCGAGAGTGGTTCAACACATGCTCGCCGGAGGGTGCATATATCGAGCGGCGATCTGCGCATGCGTGCCACATTTTTTCGCTGCATCTGAACCTCCAGCCATTTTCTACTCGCAAATCGTGTTCTATCCAATTTTAGGGGAAACCGTATCTTATTTAGTTATGTTTAGGTTGTTTTTAGCGTGTTGGTAGTAGAATCCTTAGGATGTATTTTAGTTTCATTTCATTGATTTCGAAGTGACTGATCCCGGGCGACGCGGAAGGGGTGGAATCTAGGTTGAGAAAAGCTGAGTCAATATGGACCTCAGCTTACCCCTTAAAAGACGCAGCATGAAGATATTTAACCTAATATTCTATTTTCCTTAAATTGTCCACAGATGGTGAGGAGACGAGCACTATTTTTTTTTATTAGAAAAGCTTCTGTAGTTATCTGTCAAGTACCTAGTTTAGCGTACCATAGAGTAGAGTAGTTTAAGTATTATTTTATTTCGCATATAAACAACTCGAGGCGCGGGGGTGAGAGGTCCTTGCCCTGCGGTGGGTCAATACCGCTTGAAATCATTTTTTGTTATTTCTATATCCTTGTTTTATAGCCTTTAACTTAGTTATAGACCTTTTTAGTATATCAGGATGAATGTACGTAGATAGATAGATTATACTGCATCATTAATCGCGGGCAAGGCGTTGTCATGGCGTAATTACGCCATAGAACGACGGGGTAGCAACACACTTAGAATAATTTTCTACGCATTGTGGTTTAATTTAGATATTAAATAAGTATGTAGCTTAGCCAAATAGACAGTTACTTGTATTTAGCTGCATGTAAACCGATCCCAATATAGTTCGGAAAAGGCAGGCAAAATGGTTGATTGAGCCATGTAGCCACGTCCAGTTTCAGGTCTTTGTATGTAGAGGGCGTTGCTCGCTAAATTATTAGAATAATAACATTAATGGAATAATTTATTACTTGGTAACTTTAGGGTTGTGCGTGCTTGTTTAGTCGGCTTTCCTTTTTTGAATGATGTTTAGTTGTTGTTCTTTTGTTTATGGTTTGGTATGGATTTAGTAAATTGTTTTCTTTTTTTATGAGATCAGCTTTTCAATGGCGGTATGAATAGTTTAGTTACTGATATTTCAATGTTAGCTATTTATTTAAAGATGCTACGAGTAGGTAGAGATGATTAATATCTTGTTTAATATCGATAGATAGTTAGCTATACAATTTATGTTTTAGATAATTTATAGCAGTTAATTATAGCTTGACGACTCTTATTGGATGGGTTCTAAATTTAACTGTATATCTTACACGATAAATTACGATTATTTTATAAAAAATCACTAATAGGTGTCATCCGCACCTAGATAAATGCTTAAATACAATGTTGGAATTTCAACGCTCGGTTCAACACCTTGAATTGTAAGTCCAACAGAGCATTCACATTTAGGCACTAATTAAGTTGTCGCCTTAGTGTTACTAAGCACAAGCATTATCTGCTATACAGTTTCTAAATATGGAACCTTTACCAGATGAATTCAAAACAAATATGAGACGGAATTGTATGCCAAATAAATATAAAACGGCACAAATCCTACTGAGTTCTTAAATTACTACTAATCGTCATTATTTTCATTTTTGTCTCGTGGCTAAATTCACAGGGAACGTGCATTTTCTATGTCTATACTAATACTATAAAGAGGAAAGATTTGTATTTTTATATTTTTTTATGTAACGAATTAACTCAAAAACTACTGGACCGATTTCAAAAACTCTCACCCTTAGAAAGCTACATTCACCCTGAGTAACATAGGCTATATTTTATCCCCGTATTACCACGGGAACGGGAACTACTCGGGTGAAACCGCAGGGCGCTGCTAGTCCATAATAAAAAGGTAGCCTATGATTCGTATTTCTCTACAATTTTTGATCAGTGAAAGAACTTGGAAGTTCGATCAATACTTCTATAGATTACACATTACAAACATATAAACTACTAGTACCGGCCCGCGGTGCCACCCGCGTAGTTCCCGTGGGAATACGGGGATAAAATATAGCCTATGATAATGTGGCTTTCCGTTGGTGACAAATGGTCAAAAAACATTTTCGGAGCTTATTCGGTACAAACAAACATATTTAACTTCTCTTATAATATTAATTTTAGGTAATAATCTATCTGCCTACCTAGCCAGATTTGCACAGGGATGCCATTCTAACCGGATGATACTCAGCTAACCAGAATTTGACATGGAGCGATTGCCTATCTGATATCAACAACCCAGTAACTGGGGGACACGATGGGATACACCTTGCCAAAACTAGTGTCTGATTATGCTGGTCAACAACCCAGTAACTGGGGGACACGATGGGATACACCTTGCCAAAACTAGTGTCAGATTAAGCTGGTCAACAACCCAGTAATTGGGGGACACGATGGGATACACCTTGCCAAAACTAGTGTCAGATTATGTAGGTCAACAACCCAGTAACTGGGGCACACGATGGGATACACCTTGCCAAAACTAGTGTCAGATTATGCTGGTCAACAACCCAGTAACTGGGGGACACGATGGGATACACCTTGCCAAAACTAGTGTCAGATTATACTGGCCTAACCCCTGAATAAAATTGATTCCGAGTTTATTATGGGTGTTGCCATGCCACACTTAAACGACGGGATAGCAAAAACATTCACGAATGTACAGCTATACCATCATCCGCATATACAACTACTACTGTAACTTATAAACTCGCCCTTATTGCTGCGATACACGCACGGACGATGTGGAAGTCGAAGTGGTGGGGATAGCATGCAGTTGAGTGTACTTATTATGGGCAATATTGGACACACCTTTGACTGAGGCATAAACGATGGAAGATTGTATAGTGTTATTAGGAACCATTTGTGGGGCGTTGAACTGAATTCATTGTTCTTAAGTGTAGTCGTATCTTTATAGTATTTTATTTACTAGTTAATCTTTTTTTTCTGGATGGGAAATCATCAAATGACTTCTCCCGCTCTGGGTGGAGCGGAAGGGAGTGTCAGACTCTTACTGACTAAAACCCATCCGTGATCCTTCTTGTGCCCTTTGCGTTTCAGGGCCGCGGTGACTCTTTCGAACAAATTCCGCAACCATTTGGTTAGCCTAGTTGTGAAACATGTCGAGCACATACATCTTTTACTGTTCGTTTTAGACCACTATCTCACCTGACGGTAAGCGATGATGTGGTCGACGATGCAGCACGCTTGTCTAGAAGTAAACTGTTCACTGTTGACTCAAAGACTCCCAAGCTATCAGGAACACAGACTGTGGCAATTTCACTCTTTAGCAATATATACATACACTCTCGACGTTTCCCATTTTTCCTACTAATAAATAAGCTAGCTATCCATATTTTATTACTTTGCTATCGGTAGGTATCGGTAAACAAACACTAATGTTAAAGGTTCTGTCTTTCCAACAAAGTTTAGACAAGGGAATAGGGATCCTATTCTTCAAAGCAATTCAACATTTTGTAGACGTTTTTACGAACCTAAACAATTTCGCTACTTTTAGAGTACCTACATTTTATGAAGAACTAGCTGACCCAGCAAACGTTGTTTTGCCATATAAAATAAACACAATGTTTAGGGGTATTGAATGATGTTCTATATATATAAAAGAAAGTCGCAGGTGAAATTTAGCTTTCTTTAAAATAGAAAACTTAAAGCTAAAATACTTCTTAGCTGTATCCCGCGGTTTCACCTGCCTGCGCCATTTATTCTTGCTGGCTCAGTGTTCTTTCTTTCGTCTCCTATCGATCATAGCTTGATGTTAAATAATTATGGTTCTGGTATCATGGTAGTTTGTAAGTCTTCACTCACAATTCCAGCCCAGAAATGCTTCGACATGTTTATGGTCTGCTGGTACACGTGAATCCTTACTTCTTAAATTTTCAGCCGCTGAAATACTTCGACATTCTTCATTCTGGTCAATCTGTAGCGCATGCAATTTTAGCCCCGGAATCTACCATTTTTAACAAATAAACGGCTAGACTGATCACGTCCCACAGAAACGGGATGAAATGTCCTATATAAATATATCCTATGCCTGCGCCATTTATTCTTTCTGGCTCAGTGTTCTTTCTTTCGTCTCCTATCGATCATAGCTTGATGTTAAATAATTATGGTTCCTAAAAATTGATTGAGTCAGGCGTTACTTTGCGGAAATCCATTTTAAATTTGAAAATGAAAACAATCTATCTAGTTTTAATTTCCGCGAATATTAGTGGGTTGCAGGTATGCACCTCCCTCCCGCCCGCTATATTATGCACATGCAAGATTACTGGGCAAATGCAAGGATTTTAAGCACATGCAGGAAGGCAATGCAAAACCCAACACCATTACCGACACGTGTTTCGCCTCTCCACGAGGCATCCTCAGGGGACGTGTTGACTCGCTGACCGTTGAGTTGCGACTGAGCATTTAGTACAAGGCACCCCCGTTTTATACACTGCCACCGTTGGTTATTTGTGTACAACTACCCACAAACATTCGCAGTAAAGGGGAAGAAACCAAATTCGTCTGGTCATTCAACATGCCATGCAACATGCATGCATTTTTGCATTGCCTTCCTGCATGTGCTTAAAATCCAATATATGAAAAGTTTGTTTGGTTGAACGCGCTAATCTCAGGAACTGTTGGTTCGAATTGATTTTTTTTTTAGTGTTGTATAGCCCATTTCTCGAGGAAGGCTAACGTCACGCTACGACCAACAGGACCGGGAAACAAAGAAGAATGTTCCTAATTATGGTAATTTTTCTCTCATTCTTATGTTACGCAGACAAAATTTCAAGGGTCTGCTAGAAGAGCAAAAAGTGGTACGCACGCGTTTGACCACTATCTCACCTGATGGTAAGCGATGATGTGGTCGACGATGCAGCACGCTTGTCTAGAAGTAACCTGTTCACTGTTGACTTAAAGACCCCCAAGTTGTAGCTATCAGGAAACACAGACTGGCAGGGTATTCCACTCCTTAGCTGTACGCACAATGAATGTTTTCCCAAAACGCTTTGTGCGTGTGGGTGGGATGTCCATCTAACGGTGGAATGGAACATATTCCTGGGATAGGAAGTCTTAAGTGCTATTACAGACTATATAATCTATCTCTGTGCCAAATTTCATCATGACCCTTACGACTGTTGTGGCGTGATTGAGTAACAAACATCCATACATTCAAGCATTTATAACACCTACTAGCAGCGCCCCGCGGTTTCACCCGCGTAGTTCCCGTACTCGTGGGAATACGGGGATAAAATATAGCCTATGTTACTCGCTGATAATGTAGCTTTCCATAGGTGAAAGAATGATTAAAATCGGTTTAGTGGTTTAGGCATGAAAGTGTAACAGAAAAACTCACATTTGGGTTTATAAAATTACTAGCAACGCCCCGCGGTTTTACCCGCGTAGTTCCCGTTCCCGTGGGAATATGGGGATAAAATATAGCCTATGTTACTCAAGGTGAATGTAGCTTTCTAATGGTGAAAGGATTTTTGAAATCGGTCCAGTAGTTTTTGAGTTTATTCGTTACATAACAAAATACAAATCTTTCCTCTTCATAATATTAGTATAGATGGTAGGATACTAGAAGTAGTAGTAAAATAAGGCTAAGTAAAATGACATTTCTCTTAAGCTAATTTAAAAGCAATGGTTTTATTAAGTGTCCTGATTACTTTAATCCATTTGGCGGACGCATGGCTACCGAGTTCATTGACCTGAGTTCTGAAGTCGATTCTCGCTGGCAACGAGCACTTATGCGAATGAATTGAATTATTTTGGCAATTACTTAAATGTGATAGTTTGGCATTTCGAGTAGTGTTCTATAATGTGAGTTACTGAGTATGCTTGGCCATTTTGGGTGCGAGGTCGCTCTATGGTTGAGGAAATTGTTGGGAAGAGTCACCGCGGTCCTGGAACTGGACTGGACTACCTACAGTACTGTATTTCCTTTTCTCTTTAAAATCTGTCCAAAGATTGTCTTGAAAAGATCGCTTTTAGCGATAAGGCCGCCCATTGTGTCACCCTATGCAATGTTTTCTTTATTTATATTTTCTGTAACTAATATGGTGTAAAAAATAAAGAGTATTCTATTCTATTGTGGAACGCGGCGGGCACGAGGAGAAGCACGGGTGGGTTTTAGTCACTAAGAGTCTGACACTCCCACTCGCTCCACTCAGAACGGAAGAAGTCATTTGATGATTCCCCATTTTTTTTTTATCAGCTTATCAGCTCGTTATCCAAAGTTAAGTATCGCTTGACGAGGTTGGTCCGTGGATGGGCGAATATCTTTACATATCAATATTGTTAAGTGAAATACTGGTATTAGACTGAAAGCGCGCCCGACATATCAAAGTCAAAGTCAAAACGTTTATTTCAATTAGGCCATTAAACGACACTTTTGAACGTCATCATTTATAGTTAAAATAATAAAGTGAGCTCTAGCGTCCATTTGCAAAAGTAGATTCTTATGGAAAAGAACGGACAAGAAAAAAAAAAAACATATGTGTGTGAGGACGATGCACCAAGACTAAGTATACAAGTCATAGAACCCAGTATTACCAACAGAGCAGCGGTGGCCGAGTGGTAACGGCCCCGACTTACGAATCGTAGGTCGTGGGTTCAAACCCAGCCAGGCGCATTACTTTGTGTAATTAATTTCATCACCACTGCTCTCAAAACGGTGAAGGAAAACATCGTGAGGAAACCGGCATGTTCTAGAACCAAAAATTCGAAGACATGTGACATTCACCAACCCGCACTGGGCCCGCGTGCTGGATTACGGCCCATTCCCTCTCCTAGAGAGGAGGCCTGTGTCCCAGCAGTGGGAACGTTAAAAGGCTGATTATGTTATGGTTATGCTATTACCAGCAGAGGTAAACTTATGGTTGCGAAAAGTATTGGGCAGTTGGCTTGCTTGAGTTACTTACTAAAATTTACCTACTAAGGGGGTCTAAAGTATCCTATATCCTAAATTCAGGTAGAATAGAATAGAATTGAATACTCTTTATTTTCTTCTCTTTTTTATTTTTTTTTCTTTATTTTATATTATTTCTTTTTTATTTTTTTTTCAGGTACCTATCCTTGTACTCAGTTTCATGGAAAGTTCAACTGGCGAAATGTGATTATATTTTAGTATTAATTTATTAACATATATAGCCTGTTTTGTTCCCTACATCTTTCATGAACACAACCCTAAAATATGTAATCATAGGCGCGATAAATAAAACACAAGACCATCGATGCGATTTGCTGTTATTGTATCAAAATTCGAAAATTTTGGTTTTTCCTTTAAATTATTTTTTGATGATATTTATTTAATTTACGTCCTACTTTCTTACGAATCCGAATTTTAATTAAACAAATCACGGTCATAATTTAAAGCGATTATTTTCGTTCCATAAATTTTGTTTCCGAGACACAAAAGTACTAGGAAAGCATAAAGCAATTGGAGAACATGTCGTAGCACCGTAGCATGGCGTAGGCCGTGCGTAGGTAACCGGTCTACGTCGGATTGACAACACCGCCTACGTGCTACGTGGCCGGCCTACGCGATGTAGCATAGCTACGGCGTAGCAAATTGTAAAATGAGATGATTTTCAAAGGTTGGGATATTTAGTACGTGCTTGCTATATTATCGCGCCTTCAGTTATGAAAAGGGTAGGTAGAGTTGAACGAGTATATTGTTGTTCATACAGGTTTTCAAAGAGTGTACTATTTAACTGGAAGTTTTTCCTCATCACAAAAATACGGTCGAATATCAGTGTTTACTATAGATTGCTGGGCTGATTGTCTGGTTTCTATAAACTTCTAAAGGGGAAAAAACAGGGAATTCGAAAATAGGGACGAATATATGCTTGAAAAAAAAAAAACAAAGTTTATCTAGAAATATCCAAAAATATAATGCTAACAGTGAAAATAAAAATAAAAATTGACCGAAAATCAAACAAGCTAAACATAACTATTTTCAACAAATATATCTGTCCCTCTCGCGAAAACAAAGTTCGTATCGGACTTCTCTTTCTAAATGTCGACTTTGAAGCTTTATAACTTCATCGCTGAGGAAGGTATTTAAACAATCTATACTTACTAATATTATAAAGCTGAAGAGTTTGTTTGTTTGAACGCGCTAATCTCAGGAACTACTGGTCCGATTTGAAAAAATCTTTTAGTGTTAGATAGCCCATTTATCGAGGAAGGCTATAGGCTATATATTATCACGCTAAGACCAATAGGAGCGGAGCAGTCATGAAAAATGTGACACAAACGAAGTTGTGCGGACAGCTAGTTATTTTATAATAGTTTATTACAGAAAATTATTTCATAATGTTTTACTAGAGCAAATTATTTCATAATGTTTTACTAGAGCAAATTATTTCATAATGGTTTACTAGAGAAAACTATTTCATAATGGTTTACTAGAGAAAACTATTTCATAATGGTTTACTAGAGAAAACTATTTCATAATGGTTTACTAGAGAAAGTGATTTTATAAGGGCTTAAGTGTTTAATGTTGCAAATAGATAATTGAATATTATTCGCTGTTCACACCACCAGTTTGGCGTCACATAGGCGATAGGTCCTTTACTTTTAAAATGTAACGTAAAACGTAAACAGGCGTTGATTTAGATTTAAATAAAGACTAAAAATAAAAGCGTTTGGAAAGGTCTCTGCCCTGGTGAACGTCGATCCAGAAAACCCTCATCGAATGTTATTTTATAACCACTTAAGAGCGTGTACGCTGTATGGCATTTCATACAAATTTTCAAGTCACTATTTTGCGAAATTACTGAACCGATTTTAATAAAACTTCACGCATATAAGCAGGATACATGCCTAAAAAGTTAGTTAAAACATTTTTGAAAAGTCTTATTTAAAAAAAGATAACTGGAAATTTATGTTTGTATGGAAAAACTAAAATGGGTCTAATTTAACTGTTACACTATTCATCGAAAATGTTTTCAGCTCACTTTTTAGAACTATGTATCCTGCTTATGTGTGTAAAGTTTCATTGAAATCGGTTAAGTCATTTCGGAAAATAAGGACTTGAAAATTTGTATGAAATGCCGCACGGCGTATACGCTCTTAAGGATAAAGCAAGACTGCTCCGACACAAGTACTTATAGTAACTTACTGGGGCTGCCTTGGTTTACATGTGACACAATGTTTGAGAACAAAAATATTTTTGTTATTTTTTTTTTGTATAACACCACTTTTTATTTGATTATATAAAAATACCAGCTTTTCTTAATAACACACAACTGCAACAGCTATTTCTCCATTTTGTTGTCATTTTTGTTTGATGTTCTGAGTCATTTACTCCACTCGACTCAGCATCCTACAATCAAATTGACAGTTAAAGTCAAAACGTTTATTTCTATGAGGTCAGTTTTTTTATTAGTACATACAGATGTTTTGGACTTAGCAGGTGCCGCTGGTGCCGTATTTGACCTCTTCGCGGATACGATCTTTTATACGTCATAATTTACGGTTAAAATAATGTGCATAGAAATAATAAAGTAAATCTAGCGTCCATTCGCAAAAGTAGATTCGAAACAAGACAAGAAACTCCATAGTTACTCTTTTCAAATAAGTTTTACAATATTTGACAAATAAAATTTAATTTAATATGGGAAGACGATGCAACTAGAGTACTACTAGTTATTAGGCCAAAGTATTACCAGCAGAGGTAAACTTATTCATTTTCTAAATAAGTACCTACATGGTACTCACATATTTACAACTAGAACTGGTAATCTTATATATAAAATTCTCGTGTCAATGTTAGTTACCATACTCCTCCGAAACGGCTAGACCGATTTTTATGAAATTTTATATGCATATACAGTAGGTCTGAGAATCGGCTACTATATATATTTTTCATACCCCTAAATGATAAAGGGGACCCCCCACTCCTACCTTTTTATTTTATATGGCAAAACGTTTGCTGGGTCAGCTAGTTTATCTATATAACTCTGTTTTTCGGTCTCATAGCGGCTGAGAGTTTTCTTTAAAAGGATTATGGATACAGGCCACAGTGTTTATTTTACAAAAACAAAAATACTGCGACAGTAAATCAGATAGGTATCAAACCTCATTTGTCGTCACAGAGAAAAAAAACAGTACCTATTCGTTTCGTGGAACCGAATCTGGGACGTAAACTAGTAATGTAATGTGCTCGTATCTTTGGAGGCATACAAGGGATATCGGGGCTTTGTCATGGAATGAAAAACGAGGCCGCCTTATGTTTTGCTAGTACCTACCAGATGTGCCGCGACTTTGCCTACGTTGTTGGTGCGAAAATTATGTTATTTTAATGTGGGAATGGGTGTTTTGTAATTGCTTTTGAAACTCATTTGGCGGATTTGCAGGCCTTAAATTGTGTGAGCTTTAAAGGCTGAAGTATAGTTCGTGAAATACTTAACTTCAATATTTGTCAATGCCTCTGACTTTTATGAACTAACTTAATCACATTATTTTGACAGTCAGAAACATTGTATCATCAAATAAAAAAGCCTCACAGAAAAGACCATAAAGTATAGAAGTACTTAACCACCACTCCGGCTGATAAATGTGAGACAAGCAAAAAAAAAATACACGAATTCGGAATGAAATAGCCTTCACTATCAACCCTCCTTTATCAAACGGACTAGAAAAAAAACAAAAACTAAACGAACGAAATGACACGCCATTTTGTTTTTCGCAAAACTATTTCACTTACGCTCCACTGAGTCATTATAGAAACTTACTAAAAACAGGCCCATCCCACCACGATCTAAGTTAATTTCATTGTGACCGAATCACCGTGATTTTTTCATTTTACAAAAAGGAATGCTACGTCACGTCATTGGGAGTTTGACATTTGTACAAAAATAAATTCGTGAGTCGATGAAACGGAATTTATTCGAACGTCAACCTTAGTGAGTTGAGTTAGAGGTTGTTTGACAGTTGGAGAACAGCAAAATCAAGTTGGTATCCCTGTTGGCAATAGAGTAATGAAGTGGCAAGAAAAATGGCGGCGCTGATAAAAACTTCGCGCTGTAACGAGCGATGGGAGACCGTTTTCCGCCTATCTGGGACGGACGATTAAATGTTGGAAATTTATATCCCATTTACCGAATTCATTTTTGAATTTATTTTATGACGTTTTTTATTTAGAGACTAGCTTCCGCCCGTGGAATAATTACTTTACCCCGATTTTGAAACTCAGCCCGATCGGTTTAAAATTGACAAAGTTTCATACAAACTTTCATCCCCTATTTTATCCCCTTGGGGGTAGAATTAATCAAAATCCTTTCTTAGCGGATGCCTACGTCATAACATCTACCTGCATGCCAAATTTCAGCCCGATCCGTTCAGTGGTTTGGGCTGTGTGTTGATAGATCACTATGTCAGTCAGTCACTTTTGAGTTATATATTTTAGATAGGTTTTGCTGACCATGAAATCTACTTTAAAGCAAGATAGTCAAGGGAATACCTACTGCCTTTAGTACTAACTAGCATTTACCGGCGACTTTACCTTTGTGTGTTTTGTTATCCCAAAGGAACTTGCTGCCGGAATGAAAAGTATCCTATGTCCTGACACTAATCATATTCAGCTGTGTGTCGTAACAGACGAACACACGCCCCCCAAAAAAAAACTAATCCACTGTTCAAAAATTATATATTTACGTTACAGGTCAGTTTTTCATATGTGGAATAAATTTCAACTGAGTCACCCGCCAGTAGATTATCAGTTATGATCGAAGGACAGACAACAAAGTGATACTAGACTACTAGATAACGGTTCTGTTTTACATTCGGAGGTTCAGAACTCTAAAACGGAGAAAACTAATATTACAAAAAAAATAACTTAGTAAAATTACACCGAGCGTGACCTTACCAAAAGGGTTACCATCTCATCATTTAGCATAATCAGCCGTTTAATGTTCCCACTGCTGGGACACAGGCCTTCTCTCTAGGAGAGGGAATGGGCCGTAATCCAGCACGCGGGCCCAGTGCGGGTTGGTGAACGTCACATGTCTTCGAATTTTTTGCTTCTCAGACATGCCGGTTTCCTCACGATGTTTTTCTTCACCGTTTTGAGAGCAGTGTTGATGAAATTAATTACACAAAGTAATACGCCTGGCTGGGTTTGAATACCTACGATTCGTAAGTTGGGGCCGTTACCATTCGGCCACCACTGCTCTCTCATCATTTACTGGGCGTCAAATACATTACGAGTACGGCAGTAGTCTAAACCCCTGCCACAATTTCCGACATCCATAATAACCTTAAGTCTAAATCCTCCAAAGCCCACACACCACAAGTACGTACCGAGAGCCTCTTGACAGTTGTCTGTGGGCACAATAAAATGGGTGTCACCGTATAAATTAATATCTGTGGATAATCTCCAATTCAGCTGACGATGCCTGCGCTTTATGACATAGAACTGAACAAGGATGGGGCGGGCTGGTGTGGAAATAGCGCCTGTTATGAATGGTTGAAGAATAAAAAGAGGTTTGTAGACCCGCTTTTGTTTTAAAGTCTGGTATGACGTGATTCGATTTTGTTGGTAGACAAAGCGGCATAATGGTAAACGAAAAGTCAGTGTCAAATCATTTACTACCTACTATTTAGGGCCTTTTTTTTATTAAAGTGAAAACTTCTTTAGCATCGTTGTGATTTGAAAGTTTATGAAACGAAAAAGCGACAGTAAAAAGAGACAGACACTTAAATTCATGTGTACTCTTTTTACTGTCGTCTCATTATCTTGAAGCCAATATTTACGAAGGTTTAACTTCTATCACGTTTGAATTACTTTTTTTGGATGGGAAATCATCTAATGTCTTCAGGAGTGTCAGACTCTTACTGACTAAAACCCATCTGTGATCCGAAGGATCTCTGGAGGATCTCTGGAGGAGTCTCCGCCCAGAGCGGGAGACGTCATTTGACGATTTCCCATCCAAAAAAAGAGGGACGAGCTGTATAAAAATGCCAATGGAAAAAAAGCCTTAAAACTACAGTTTAAATCTCAAAACTCCTATCATCCATCATCCTTTAGGTACTAAACATTATCAGGTCCACAAAGGGACTATTATTCTCACTCTGAACAATAACTTCACTCCATTTATTTTAACTACCCATTCTAAAGGTGGACCCGCAAAAACGCGTTACCGTAAGTACGGTCAACCACACCCAGCAATAATTGAGCTACAAATATCGAGCTTAGTGCTAGGAGATAAGGGTGTAGGCACGTGGAGGTGTGCCTGACTGTACTGTGAGTTATGATCGTTTATCATTTCTACCCTTGTCTGCGAGTGATGTGACTTAACTTGGGTTAGGGTGGTGTCTCAGTGTCGAGCGATGCGAGGCGAAGCTACCAGTAGTGTTTTATTTTTTCCATGTTTTTTTTTTCAACCTGTTTTCTTCGCGGACCACTTAAAACATATCTACTATGTACTCTTATTATAATGATGGGCTGCAATAACCTACAGTAAAATAAAACACATTCTAAATTGTTCTAGAATTTGTGGTAAATGGTCAGTTTTTGAAAAAATGCTAGAAGTCAGAGGCCAAATTTTTCGTTTTGAAAGCAGGGATATCTACGCCTTGGCAAGACTGTTAATTTTAAACTTTCGATTAAAATAAATTTCCTTTGTGGATAGCAAGGGTTTTAAATTCCTTCAGACTAAATAAAAGATATAGTTTAACAATTGTACACCTCAAAGTTTGAGACCTACCTTAAATGGTCGTTACATTATTTTTTCAATCGACTTCCAAAAAAGGAGAAGGTTCTCAATTCTACTGTATTTTTTTTTCTTTTTTTTTTGTGTGTTATCTCATAATCATAACTTTGTACTGGGAGTAACGATTTTGATGATTCTTTTTATATTCGAAAGCTGGTGCTTGTCGTGTGGTCCCATTTAAATCGTAATCGGATCGGAAGTGTTCAAAAAACGCAACCACAAACACCGAGTTCCGAAATTAAAGTTACTTTGTACTTTTTTTTTGTGTAGAAGTGTGTTGTATTTTTTTGTAAAAAGTTTTTTTTTTATTATTCAACGTGGAACGACATTGTTCCCTACCCAAATCTCAATACCCATGTACATCATTAATTCATCGCTATCCGTCGCATCGCTCTCACTACCTACAGCACCTAACCAAGTTTACTCACAGATGTGTGACAGACGTGTGTACCGAAGTGTCACTTGATGGCACCTTCTGACACTACGGGGCACAAATGGTACTTCATGGTGCCATTACAGTGGAGATCATTTTTCATACGTTATCTGTGGTTAATGTTTGAAGTATGGCATTACTGGAAAGGGGAGGACTCTGATTTTGGAGGGAAAAAGTGTTTAAAATATTAAAAGTGCGTGTAATTTGTTGTTTTTAGGTATCTCTGTTTAAGGATTATGTAATTTAATATTAAAGAGCTTCTTGTAGCAAGAAACGAGGTAAAATTCTTTCAAAGCTTACGATGCTTTTTACTTTATTGACTCAATCTACTCTTTACAATATTTTATAGTCAATTGATTTATGATTTCCATGTTGGATATATATTTTTTCTACCTTTGTCATGTATTGATTTTTATTACATACCTACTAGCAGCGCCCCGCGGTTTCACCCGCGTAGTTCCCGTTCCCGTAGGAATACGTGGATAAAATATAGCCTATGGACCCTATGGTACTCATGTTGAATGTAGTTTTGGTGAAAGAATTTTTGAAATCGGTCCAGTAGTTTTTGAGTTTATTCGTTACATACAAAAATACAAATCTATCCTCTTTATAATATTAGCATAGATTGATAGGCACGCGTGTGACCACTATCTCACCTGACGGTAAGCGATGATGTGGTCGACGATGGAGCACGCTTGTCTAGAAGTAACCTGTTCACTGTTGACTTAAATACCCCCCAAGTTTTAGATGGAAAGTTCACTCATTTGATGTAGGTATGTACCTACAAATTTTCTTAACATGTAGGTGAGATATCTACCATTAACCAGTATTTTATTCCTCGAAAAGATTCGAGTCAGAATAACAAAAAATACCGCATTCTATTATAATTTCTTCCAAACAGGAGTATGTCCCAAATATTGATGATAATTTAAAATGTCATTTCGTTCCGTAACATTCGTAAAATGGGTTTCTAATTCGTTGGAAATTATATTCCAACCAGACCTCGCATTAATTTGATGTGTATATTAAATCAGCCATCAGCCATTACGTTCGCGTTATGATATCTTTTATGGTTGAAATATTACGATTCGATGAGTTAAATACTGTTATAAATTAAGATGGGAAAATAAATATTGGTGTTTTGAAAATGGCTTTTGATGGCTTACTTTTAGCTTTCTGGCCTGTCCCACAGTAACCGTGTATTTTTTCAGGATAATAAACGTCCTTGACACTCAGTAATAGTCTAGTTTTTAATAAATAATAATAATTTTATTTCAAGTTTCATAGACTCATTAACATTAAAATATTCATACATACCTACACTCAGTCACATTAAATAATCAAATACAGATTTAAATATCATCAACCAACAAACATGTAGGGAGGTACTTTATACATCTGTAGCCACATTACCTACGTTCAATGTGTAACCTACAGCAGTGATAATCAAAAATAATAATCAATTAATGATAATTGTCAACAGCTCACCGTGTAAACTTAGTGAAGTGAGCGTGAGTGAACTGTCGCTCCATCTTGTGTGTCTAGAGTGACAGCTCACTCCATAAACACTTCACGGTGAGGCATCGACAGAATCGTACTGCTGTACTTTTATTTTGGATGGGAAATCATCAAATGACTTCTCCCGCTCTGGGCGGAGCGGAAGGGAGTGTCAGACTCTTACTGACTAAAACCCACCCGTGATCTTTCTTGTGCCCTTTGCGTTCCAGGGCCGCGGCGACTCTTTCGAACAAATTCCGCAACACACGCACTGACCCTATGGGGGCCGCACTGCTGTACTTACTTACAGAGAACATCTAGGTTCCAAAAAATATTTTTGCTTTTATTAACAAATTACAAATTATTCTTGATACTAATAAGTTAAATAGGTAGGTTAATCTTTAAGTCCACAGTGAACAGGTTACTTCTAGACAAGCGTGCTCCATCGTCGACCACATCATCGCTTACCATCAGGTGAAATAGTGGTCAAACGCGTGCCTATCAAAATTATTTAAAAAAAAAATGTTCCTGAGATTTAATAAGAACTTTCTATTACAAACCTTTTTTATGTTAAAAAAGAAATGAGGTATAAATGTAGGTAGGTAGGTACATCAACCTAAAAGATTTGAAATCGTATTTCCTTCAAAAGAACTAATTCGAGGAGCGTCGTAAAACGTTGTTTCCTCATTATTTACGATTCGTTTAATGTGAAATCGAACTTCAGTTTAGTACCTATTCTGTCGATAAAATAGTGCTGTTTGGGACACGATTTAGTCGATTTTGGGAAGGACACCGGTAGATACCTATATATTAGTAGGTCCCTTATTAATAATCAGTGTTTAGAATTAAACAAAACTGCTAGAATTTTAGTAGCTATAATAATATTGTTTTCATTCTGATATCTCCATGTGAAAGCCACAAACGTTTAATAAATAGTGGAAGCAAAAACCTGAACACCGACACAACTATTCTCCAACTAGTCTGCAGAAGTCTTTTATATTGTACCTGAAACAAACAAACAACATATTGAGTACAACGCCATCTATCAGCAGCAACTTTCAAACAAAAAAGTTTCGTTCACACAACACACTTCATAATAGTACATCTACTTGCTACTAGATGGCGCGAAACACAACTTTGGTTGAACAATGGAATTTATTGATTTGCGCGCCTACCGGGGTTTGAGTGTGAGGGGCGTTCATTTTGCAGACTATTTGCGTGTGTCACTGTGCAAAATTTACTGTCAACATGAATCAAATTATGTACAGTACAGATTCCCTCATTTGGTATGATACTTTATTGATTCGACTGGGTCTTTCATTGAAATATTTCAATGTTATATTCAATTTTGTGCGCAGCGGAGCGCGTGTCGCGAAATGATATTGATCAACCGAGTTACTTTATTTGGGTTACATTTTGTTTTTAATGTTGTTCTTAGTATATCGTGTTACGGAATACCAAATTAACTTTTCTGTATCTAAAAGTTCTTTACTTTTTTTGTGTTCGCAGACGCGTAGGCTGCTACAAATTTATCGTAGACCGTCTACGGCGTAGACTTGTCGTAGCCAAGCGCCAAACTTCGTAGGCGGAATGGTGAATGGTAATTGTATTTAGTTTGCTATAAATGTGTTTTATTTTGGCATAGAAAAAGCTGAGCAATCATGTTCTGTAGGATTATTTAAAGCAACTAAGGGGTGTTACTTTTTTATATTTTAATATAAACAATATTTCCCATGTACTAGTATTTCATTTATATTAAAGACTTATTTACGAAGATACATTCACCCCTTTACAATTAACTTAATGCCATTAAATTATTTAATAGGCAAAGATATTATGGTCAAGAGTATAGGCAGCAGTGTTGTCCTGCAGTAAACTGAATCATTAATTTGCATTCCATAATGTTAATAGATCTAAGTGGCGTGCAATTAGAGAGGCCTATGTCCAGCAGTGGACTGCAACAGGCTGTTGATGATGATGATGATGATGAATGTTAATAAAACAATTACATAAAACCAAGGCATATTTTCGAACCCAAAATACATACTGCGATTACCAATCTGAATGACAAGCATGTTTATTATAATGTTTTTGGAAATGTGTTGTCTATATTTCTATTTAATTTTTATGTAACACGATATCAGGCCTCCGTCACTCCATGTACTTGCGCGCTATAATTACCTACCACCCGGCCGAGCGGTCTCGGGCCGTTTGCGGACCAAACTCAGTGCGGTTTTCGCAAGCGAAGCGCACGCAAGTTTTCAATTTTAATTGTTCCATTCGTTTGTACGGGTACCTATGATGCCGTCTAGTGCCTCATGTGCAGTAGATAGGTGCAAATCAAATAAAAGAAGATATAAACACCTAAAATTTTTCCATTTACCTATCAATAAAGACAGGAAAGTGATAAAATATTACTTATTTTGTCGTTTCAAAATTATTTTTAATAGGTATACTAAGCATTAGGTTGCCTTTCAGACACAGATTTACACATTTTTGTTACATAGAAACGTCATACTTACTTTAAACACTATTTTAACAACGTTTAAAAAGTTATTTTTATTAGAATAAAAGGGTAATTTCCCATGATATTGTCAAATAATTCTTTAGCTTTCCCCATGTTGTTAATAATAAATTGATAAATGTTAATAATCATTCAATGTATTTATAAGTAGGTGTTTTTTATTCATAATTATACATTTTTGAGGACTATTATAAATTCTTCATAACTGTGTCTGTCCGTCTATCTTATCTAGGTACCAATCTCCTTCCTAAGACCTGTCCGAAATAATAAAATATATTTTTCAGGCGTAAAACATGGGTTGAATTGATTGTCAGGCCCGATTTAGCAAGGCCAGACACCAAGGCAAGAAGTCATTATGTGTGTTGTCTTCATTTTGATAAGTCGGTGATTATTCATAACCACAATTACGACCTGACGCTTTGCCTACAAAACTGCTGCCATCTCCACCAACTACTTCAAGTGCCAGTAAGGAAATATCGACACCTCTATAATTATGTTTTAGATGTATTGCACAGTTAGCATCAATTTATATAAAAAAATATTTTATAGACGATACAATTTTAAACTACTAGTCAGAACATATTCACAGTTCTCACTTAAATAGACACAAATAGTCATGTTAATTTAATTTCATCGAAGAAGCAGCCCTGCGATTTTTGTGGGATTGCGCGGCGCGAACCATTCACAACTGTACGCTTGAGTATTTAGGCACATTTTAGCATGCAGCGGTTGCTGACGCGACGGAGTAGGCTATTATAGCAGTAGGTATTGGAAATTTTCTACTGAGTGAAGTATCTGTTACGTAGTAACTATTTAGTAATCTGTGACGATATGTACCAATCATGAGGCGGCCTCTTTTAAAATCTACACTAATATTATAAAGAGGAAAGATTTGTATTTTTGTATTTGTGATGAATAAATTCAATAACTACTGGACACTGTTGGAAAGCTACACTATTCCCGGGTGACATAGGCTATATTTTATCCTCATGTTTCCACTGGAACGGGAACAATGGGGGTGAAACCGCAGGGCGCTGCTAGTCGATGATATATATGTAATTATACTCATTCCCCATGAAGGTAAATTGTTTCTATGGCCCAATAGAAGCAATTTACCTTCAGTTACGAGAACACCTTATAATATTTACAGATTTTTCTAACCTCCAGAACTATGAGACTGATACACATTTTTAAGTCACTCAGAGAATCGGCCGACATTAACACTTTAAAAATGGTCTACTATACTTTGTGTCAATCAATTATTGGGTATTGTATCACTGCATGGGGTGGCGCAGCCAAAACCGGTCTTGTCAGAGTCGAGAGAGCACAAAGAGCCATATTGAAAGTAATGCTGCGTAGGCCTTACCGTTATCCTACAAAACAACTATACTCGGAATGTCAAGTGCTTTCGGTCCGTCAGCTCTATATCCTCCGAACAGTACTCAAAAGACATGCGTACGTCACTCCTTCTGATCCCAATAAGCGTACTAATATTCCCCCAGGCACACAACAGAAAACATCGTTCTCCAGACTTCAGTTCAACACACTAAGCGCCCACCTTTACAAAAAAACTCACAAAGAACTCAACATACGAGACCTCAATAAATACACAGTGAAGACGAGGGTGACAGAATGGCTTCTTGAACAGGATTATGAACAAACCGAGTCTTTGCTCACATACATTGCTTGACTATATATGTATACTTTGAATTTCAATATCTATCTCCGCTGCACACTTCACACTCAGTTCTACATAAACACCTGGGTGTGTTGTTAAACTCACCAAAATGTACGAGTTGCATTATCCTTTCCTTCTTTAGCATTAACCCTTCACCAATTCCCCTCAAATCTATGGTAGATCGACACACTCCACAAGTTTTGTTTGTTGTATAAATAAACTTAATAGCTGATCACTGTCTCTTAAGATACAGGATAATCCTAGTTTAAGAGGCAGGGTTCACCAATTTTGTACAGATCTTGTTCGCTGGACACGTCTAGTACCACTCTACCAGCCGTATTTACTTTGACGCTACTTTGTATCTTATTAATGTTTCCTATATTTTTCTTTTAAAAAAAAAAAAAAAAAAAAGATTAGATTTAACACCTAGACAAGAGAAAAATCTCATTAATAAGTTAAATAAAACAGAAGAGGATTTGTAGAAGCGATTCATTTAAAACTTTTAATTAATGGACGTTGCCTGGAGACCTCGTCTAGCTGTTTGTATTATTATTATTATTTTATTTGAATTTGAAAACTAATTGCTGTGACTACGAGTTTCAAAAATTGTTTTTATTAAGCCAGTATCGTTAGGACTTAACCACCAGGAACGTTTAGGAATATTTATAAAATAATTAACAATCTGTCTTAAATTATTAATTATTTTATAAATAAGAGGAAGGTTTATATGTATTTATAATACATGCAAAGTATAGTAGAGAAATACTGATAATTCTAGAGATTTCTAAATTGATGTGGTAAATAAACATATTTTTTGCGCGTACATTACAAACGTTGGCTGAACCAAATTAGATCAAAATAATGTACTACAGTACACCTTAAAAAGGTCTACAAAAAAGTCCGCGATAGTATAATCTGTTTATCTCTTAGGGATAACTCAAAATAACCATTTTTTTATTCTTTAATACTTACAACCGCCCATTGTACACTTGTTTTTATAAATTTTTTTTCCTGTTATTATTACAAGGTGTACAATAAAGTATATAATAAATAAATAATAAACATTGCAACCGAGCGAAGCCAGGGAAGGGTCGCTAGTTAAAAATAAAGGAACCAGAAGCCAGTAACATAAACGGCAGTTCGAAGACCTAAGTACTAGATAAGCAGTGCTATTCTGTAAGACTCACGTGCGAATTCGATTCATATCTCATTTTCGATTACACTTCGTAACTCACCTGAAGTGAAAAGTATTTGGTATTCTGACTGTCAAGTTAAGTTCGCTTCACCTATGTTCTTTCACTTTTGTTCACTTAGTGGCGCTAGTCTGGTTTTCATCAAGTTACAGAATACCAAATACAGTTTTCACCGCAGAATCAGAAGTGAGAATTGGAGTGAGTTCTTACAGAATAGCATTGCAGTATTCAGTTCTTCAGATTGTCGCAGCACTTTTGTAATAATACAGGTTACTAACCAGTATTTATGAAAAGGTTCTGTTTGGCGGCAAAAATAGGGACAGTAACAGTATCTATACATTTTTCAAATGGACTTCTACTAAAACAATAATCACACCGATTTAAAAAAAAAGCTTAAATACAGTTAAGTCGGAAACGAAGTACCATCCCAAGAAGTACCGTGTTCCCCAGTTAATGGGTTGTGGAGGTCTGGTAGGCAGCCGCTCCACGTTAAATACTGGTATTCAGCTGAATCTGGCTTGACTTGGAGCCGACCCCAATATAGTTGGGAAAGATGATGATGATGACTAACTCCAACTCTTGCTGACTAAAACCCATCTGAGTTCCTAAAGCCCTTTGCGTTCCAAGGCCGCGGTGATTATTTCGAACAAATTCCGCTACCCAGGAATTGGCCCGAGCGGGCCCCGTCTGCACCTTAACATAACCTACGTATCTGCCCACCCTCGCTTCTCTGACCTATTTCTGCTAACATAGCTTGCCGTCACAGAGCGACATCTACCGGCGGTCCCTTCCGGAGTTGCCCTGACCAACTGACTGTCATTGCGTATAGTTATTGTTTAGATAAGTTTGTAATGGACGTGTTAGCTCGGTGTTTTGTTCTAAAGCGTTTCCAATCGTCTTTTCTAATGCGCACAGCAAAGGAGTGGAAATTCTGCCTGCGTCTGTGTTTCCGAACGCATTCAACCCTGATCTCTTTAAAGTTAAAGTGAACAGGCTTCTTCTGGGTAAGCTCATTCCATCGTCGACTTTGTCTCTGTCACCTGCGACCTAGACTAGAGCCAACAGCATATCCATCTGACAATAAAAAAATGCTTTGATGTTTGGAGTTGAGAACGTGTCAAAACCTAGTTTTAATGAGAAAGTTTCAGGTTGTTATGTTACAGTAAAGTTTGACAAATGTGCTCGGTCATCAGCGTTATCCAAAGCCCGACTTCGCCTACTGCTGAGAAGCCTCCGTTTTCTTATGATCTCACCATCTCTTTTAACTGCCACTGACTTGTTTTAATCTTTATACTTTGAATTGTTTTATAGTTCCTTTTTTTTCTTTGCATTGTCCTCACATATAGAAGCGACCAAGGATGTAACCAAGGTTATGTAATACAGAACAAGATTTAAAAGAGTGTCCGTGGAGTTTCTTGCACGTTCTTCTCCATAGAGATATACGCTTTAGAACGTGCAGATAGCTTCACCTCTTTCGACTTGACAATTCAAAAAGGGTTTAATTGAAATAAATGCTTTTAGTTTGAGAGTTTGAATTTATGCTAAGACCCACGCTTCTATGGCAGCCTCATTGAAGTTCCACTCGCTACGGCAGCAATATCGCCGCGTCTACCCATTTCACTATCAAACGACAGATACGTCTTCTTCTTGTGCTTGGTCATCTTACTTTTATCTATTATCACCACGCTCATGCCAAGCACCAGTTGAGTTCCGTAATTCATTTTCAAAAGTCGAAAGTGTTCGACATTTGATTTGGTTTTTTATCCGAATGAGCCCGAGTATGTGCAGAGCGATTTAAGCAGGACCAGCAGCGCCCCGCGGTTTCACCCGCATAAGTTTGGATCCCGTGGGAATATCGGGGTAAAAAATATCCTATATGTTAATCCCGGCTATAAACCATCTGTGTGCTAAATTTCATCCAAAATCCATTCAGTAGTTTTTGCGTGAAAGAGTAACAAACCATCCATACTTACAAACTTTCGCGTTTATAATATTACTCGTAGTAGGATTCTAACGTCATACATGTTTAATTAATTCATCGATGCTCAAACATGACCGTCATTTTTTCGACCAGTATCTTGTCGAAATATTTGATGAACACTTCATAAAAACAAAGGCCCACAAAATAGGCAATCCGCTACTCAATTTTCGTGGCTCACCCTACCAAACACAAACCGTACCCCACTGACTACACACATTTGAACTCGGTCCACAGCTACCTAGGAAGTAATTTACCATAAAATTCTGGCCCATCAGGACCGCCATTAAGCCACGTGGCGGTAACGGCCCAAATATTCTAATCCGATCGCCGGCCATCGCTCAATCACGCAACTAACCTTTTCTGCTTCGTGGACGAACGCTAATTTTTGATGACAGCTGCTCGGAATGGGTTTGCGATACATGGGCTCTTTTGAGGAATATTTAATGATTTATTTTGTACATAAATAAGGTAAACGTGCGGTCACTTAGCTACGTAGGATGAATTTTACATACATACTAGCTGAACCGGCAAACGTCGTTTTGCCACATAAAAAAAAATGGGGGTTACCACCCTTAACATTTAGGGGGATGAAAAATTAATAGTAGCTGATTCTCAGACCTAATGAATATGCATATAAAATTTCATAACAATCGGTCAAGCCGTTTCGGAGGAGTATGGTAACTAACATTGTGACACGAGAATTTTATATATAAGATGTACATAAACTTGCGCCGTTTTCCATTGTAGCCACGCAAGTCTCATGACTTTGGTCTGTTTTAAGCTCACTTTTACAAGTCAAATTTTCTTTGTAAGACGAGGCCGGCGTTTCTTATCTGACTAAATACACTGAGAAGAATCATCGTAAAAAGTCTCTTTTAAAGTACAAACAGTGAATGTGGTGCTCAGTGCCGCGGCCCAAACAAGCGTTGCTTAAATTAAAAAAAAATCGACTCTTGAAGCCGTAACGTACTCAGTCCTGCGGGCATACCATGACGTCTTAAAACGTGAGTCTTCCGAGCGAGAAAGAGGGATAGAGTTATACACCCTATATAGCTCCATCCCTTTTTCTCGCTCGGAAGACTCACGTTTTAACACCTCATGGTACGCCCGCTGTACTATGATAATATGGCTGTCTGTTTTCCAACTAATTCACGCTAAATCAGTTATGTGGTTCCTAGCTAGACCATGCTAGGTAATAAACCTCTATTGGCGTAATAATTCGGCGCCACACATGCAGATGAAGACACGTACCATCGTAAACATGGTGCGGTAAGGTACTTCGTTATTGTTTGTATGTATACAGAGTGGATAGTTGCAGTGGGGAAGATTTTTGTTTTTGCATTTATTATGTAACAAAATATGTACCACTCATGAGGCGGCCTCTTTTGAAATCTACACTAATATTATAAAGAGGAAAGATTTGTATTTTTGTGTTTGTGTATGTTTGTGATGAATTAACTCAAAAACTACTGTTCCGAATTCAAAAATTCTTTCACCATTAAAAAGCTACATTCACCCTGAGTAACATAGGCTATATTTTATCCTCGTATTCCCACGGGAACGGGAATTACGCGGGTGAAATAATATATATTTTTAAATCTATGAGAACAGTTCAAAATTCGTAAAATTAACGACAGTCCCCTAAGAACGTTTGCCTGTAGTTAGCAATCAATTTTGCGGAATCTTTTTGTAAATGTTGATGTTCAAAAAGTGCTAATAAGCAGCCTAATTTGAATGAATATTCTTAATATTCTTCAGGTTTTCACTATTGATTTTGCTCTTACTGTGCCTTGCAAATTGTCGGCCCTTTATATTGATGGTGTATTACTAGTTATCTGTGGAGTTACATACACACAGATAGCGCATAGATTTGTGGTGTTTGAGTAAACAATGCGTTTCCCATTAGCTTCTGTGGCAAGTGTTTTATTACAGTTACAGTGTATGGCAGGCAACGCCGGATTAATTGGCAATTATCCATGTTTGATTCTGCAGTTCTGCATATCACCAAAGCGGCAAGCCATGAGTTTACCTAACTGACAATTTTGTTGTACCTGTTAATAGGATAGTATTTAGTTTTATTCGGGTGCATCGTCCTCACATATAATCAATTGGTTAATGTATACAAAATATTGTAAAACATAGACATATTTGAAAAGAGTAACTATGGAGTTTCTTGTCCGTTCTTCTCCATAAGAATCTACTTTTTGCGAATGGACAACTAGAGTCACTATAATATTTTTATTTTCAAATGTTTTGACGTTCAAAAGTGCTGTTTAATGGTCTAGTTGAAATAAATGAATTGACTTTGAGACACAAACACATACGCGCTATAGAGGTACTATAGATTCGCCAAATTCATTGTAAAACCGGAAAAGGAACGCTATTTCGTGCTAAAACGATGTTTGCTAAGCTAAATAGTACTGTTATTCCGGTTTGAAGAGTGGCAACGGTTTTACAGGCACGTGAGCAATTCAATCTTTATCTTTATGGATATTAAAGCCACATGAGGATTTTTATTTTTGTTTTTAAGGTTGGTAGCGCGGCGGAAATTGCTTTTCTGTTTATTTTTTAACAGTAAAGGGGCATACTGATCCTTAGGCCCTTGTAAAATGACAGTTATCTTGACATATCTGTTGTCAATTGACATTAATCAAGGTTTTTTAAGACGAGTGAACGCCCTTCCAATTGACTTGGAATACGAGCAATCTTTAGTGTCTGTCTAATTACAAGAATGCATGGAAACAAAGATAAACCACCACTCCAGGGCCTCAAGTCTGCTATTTTTATAATTGTGTCATTCCAACACGATCCCATTGTCGTTTTGCTAAAATTTCGCTACCTGCTTAATTCATAATGGTCGATCATTGGTCGGTCAATGGCCTCGTAATACTTTTTGATAACCGACCTATTAAAAGCAATGACTGCACAATGACGTTCTAATGGTAGGTCACTGATCAAAGGAACTGTCAAAATTTTAGCAGATTACCGCATACGTCTGTCATTAATTTGTCATTATGTACGAGATTACTATTCTATGCTATTTCGTTCAATGGAGTGTCAGTGGTTGACCATTGGAAAGTCACAGTGACGCTTTTATAATAGTAGATTACCAAACTTGTAAAAATCAACCATTTTGAAATCAATGATAGACCATTCTGACACTATTGTAATAGCAGACTTGAGGGCCAGATTGGACCCGCATGGAGGAATATGGTCCAATCCTTCTCAGCAACGGGAACATTACCTATACTTTCTGACTGCTGCATGCTATGGAAAAAGACATTGAGTTTATGATTTGATAGCTAGGGTACAATTTGTGTGTATTTAATAATAATATATCATTTATTTCGGGTAACAAAGACATACACATACATATATACCTTACAGACTATCATACGTATATAAACCACAAAAACATTACACTATTTTACAAGAAGTGTCGGCGTCGTGTTACGCTGCGTGGCGTCACGTATTCTTCCGCGGAATCGCCGATACACGACACCCTTCGGCCAAAACTCTTCCTTGAGGAAGGTCTCAATATGATGAGTAGGAACTCGCACCACGAACGACTTGAAATTCGTGTTATGGCGCGGCTCCAACTTCTCTACCCTAAAGGTCCAGCTGGTCTTCGCTCGAACATACTCCACAATTTCTTCAACCTTCGTGGTGTGATGTTAACGAGATACATAGAGCTTGCGCTTGCTTTTGCTAGCGCTTGTAGATTTCGTTATAAGCTCGAATGTATTGTATATTAACCCCACAAGTTACAGAATCAATACCCATCCACCAACCACCATAAAAATATACGAAAACTAAACCTAACAAATCCCATTCTCGAAACCGAAGCAGTGTCATTACTACGCGGCGGTGCGTATCATGCGTCGTAGTTTCGTATCGTACGTAGTACCGTGTCGTACCGCGGCGTATCGCTGGCGGCGTATCTACGCAATCAATAGAGGCAGACAGACTGACGCCCGGGATGTTTACTGGAGAAGCCGGGCGAACCACCGGGCAGTAGGGAGAGAATGCAAAAGGACCAGTCTGTGTTGTCTACGAAAAAGTTTAGTATCTGAAAACCTGATTAAACTAAACTGCCTTATCCTATGTAACACAAAAGACTGCAACATCTGAGTTCATTGAGACCTTAAAAATAAATCCATACTAATAGGGATGTCACCTGAGTTTAAAAAATATGATTCTATTTATTCCGTCAGATTATCGAAAAACATTGGACGCGTATTTTTTTTTGCTTGATCAAATTTTAATAAAAATTGATGAAGATAAAAAGCATCAAAAGTCAGGAGTAGGCTTGTGATGTCTCGTCCTGGTTATAATTGTAGCTTACGTAGTGACGTCACTCGGGTTTTCAACGCCATCTATCGTCTTCATTTATTGTTTATGCGAAAAAAACAAAAAAATATTTGTGTGATGTTTGTTTTTTGGAAATCTATCTAAAGGATTATTAGATTGTGTTAGTCAACTACCCTATTATTCAATCAACCTGTTGCCTTTTCCCAGCTATGTCGGGATCATCAATTTTATATGGCACGGCTGCCTGTTTGACCTCCAGAACCCATAACTGAGTAACACCACACCACTACAAAGCAAGATGTGTCAGATTTTCAAGCTTCTGACTGCTCGTGACGTAAAGATGTGTCAAACTAATTCAGTCTGTCGGTTTACGCTTAAACAGATGAACCAATTTCGATGAATTTTGGCATCGATATAGATTTGTAGGACTTTCTGTATTTTGATTCATCATAATCATTTGAAACTATATTTTAATTCATCATAATCATTTGAAATATCGACTTTAACGTTATTTAATTTATGTTGATTTCTAGTGTCAGTATCGGTTGCAACGGAATTTCAACTTCGTCTTGTGTTACACACTGTTTCTTGCTCCAAAAAACATCATGGGACAAATTAGAATAGCACTGACCTACTGTTACTGATTTTATCAGTATTATCCACGAAGAGAGTTAAAATTCCCATGCCCATCGTTTAAACATCACCCTAAAAACACATTAAACCTTCTGACATTCCTCTCCATAGTTTGACTCGCAGAAAACTGTTCGTATTTATGCGCTCCTAGTAATTGGGGTGGCGGTCCGCTTTGATTCAGGGGATGATATACAAACATATTATTTTCATTTAGGGACGTCAATGTCCATTTACCGTACCCCTTGGTAAACCATGCTTAAATAAATAAATGCTTGGTCATTTATCCTGTTAGAGTAAATGCAAAAGCCAAGTTATAAACGTTTCGTGTCGAATCCTGTTCTCCAATCGGTAACGCCTCGGTGTCAGCAACTGTAGAAAACGGTAAGTTGGTAGCCATGTTGACGCGCCTGATTCGGCCGCTCGTTCTACAATGTCTTTAGAAAAACGACCTATTCTTTAGTCTATGGCGAGCGTTCCTACAAACGTCAAACATGTTTTTGAAACTCTGTTTAAATGCTTTAAACATTAAGTTTAAACATTTTAACAAAGGATGTAGCGTTGAACATTTTAGAAACGATAACATTTCAATCTATCATTTTGAACGATGTGAACTTGGCTACGAATTTTCTATTCGTTTGCTCTAACCACGTGACTTAACGTTGAGATTATTTTATTTTCATACATTTGATTCGTTTTCGACTAGCGTTAACGATTGAAGATTATCAACTTGGCTAGGGGGCAAGGAGTTATTCTATTAACATGTGACATTTCGACAGCGTTTGTCAGTCCCACGCACGCCGATTGTGTGAATTACGCATATGGCCTTTCTGAAGAACGCCACCAATAAGACCAGTGTAAGTCCTTATAACAAAATATCCTTCGTCCTTATAATAAACTAGCAGCGCCTCGCGGTTTCACCCGTGTAGTTCCCGTTCCCATAGGAATACGAGGATAAAATATAGCCTATGTTACTCAGGGTGAATGTAGCTTTCTAATGGAGAAAGATTTTTTGAAATCGGTCCAGTAGTTTTTGAGTTTATTCGTTACATACGAAAATACAAATCTTTCCTCTTTATTATATTAGTATAGATATAGTGTAAGTCTTTTTTGCCGGCAATTCCTGTCACACCTGTCTTGTCAGTGCCATTAGTATGCCGTAACTTTCATTCATTTTCTCAACATGACTTTTAATTTTCACTACTCCAAATTAAAACTAAAATTGAAAACCGCAAAAAGCAGCCTATAACCTTAACCAGAATGTCAGCTATCTCAGCACCGAAATTCATCAAAATTGGTTAAGCAATTTAAGTCTGATCGCGTCACAAACAAACTCACTTTTGCACTTATAGTATTAGGATTGAAATAACCTACCTCTCGCGTCCGGCCCTGGTTCAAGCCATGGTCGGGAGTGAGGAGGCGTGGGAGGCGGTCGCCTCCTTCTGCGAAGCAGTAATGCTAGCGAAGGAGGAGGCGGAGCGCGTGCGAGAGAGGGAAGCTCCTCGCTCCAGCCGCCGCAACAGGAGAAGACGCCCCGGGCGTCGGGAAACGCAGGGCGATTCCCGGCCACCGTAGGCGCGGGCCTGCGGATGGCGAGCTATGGGTGGCTCGCCGTCCGATAGCAACCAGGCCCGAGTCGACGGCGCGTCGTGTTCCACGCGCGCCTCAAAGAGCCGTCAGCAAAGAAGACGGGGCCCCATAGGGTCAGTGCCTGCTAGGGTTGCGGAATTTGTTCGAAAGAGTCACCGCGGCCCTGGAACGCAAAGGGCACAAGCAGGAACACGGGTGGGTTTTAGTCAGTAAGAGTCTGACACTCCCTTCCGCTCCGCCCAGAGCGGGAGAAGTCATTTGATGATTTCCCATGCAAAAAAAAAAGGATTGAAATAACCTCATATATTACATCGAAATCGAACCACCACAGATGTACGCGATTCTCTCCGGACGCATTGATAACTGCGCACGTCGATATTACTGGTTTATCTCGCCGCTTCCGGGTGGGAAATAGAATTCAGGAATAAATTACTATCGGTTTGCTGTTCGTGACTATTTTAGTGGTCAAATGGACTGTACTAGATTTTAGCAGTAAGCATTTGGCACGAGGACCAAGGGAATTATGATTCTCTGTTACTGGCTGGTATGAAAAAAAGAAATAAAAGTAGTTTATTTGCGCCAAATCATAAATTAATGATATTTATTTTGTAAGACTGTCAAACATAACACTTTTACACGTCTAATATTTTATGCTAGATGAAGCCGGTGTTTCCTAGCCGACTACCCTGAGAAGAAACACCGAAACAAATTCAGAGGTCAAAGTCTCTTTTAAAGTCCATACAATCCATACTGATCAAATCATATGAGAACCATGTAGGTTAATGTCTGAGGTGGCCTTTTGAGGAAAGCACCACACAGATTTGAGTGGACCTGTCCAGACAGTGCAAGCATTTGTCAGTTACCGTGTAGCTCAAACTTAGAACTTTACGGAGCTTAACGATTTGACGAACAATACCAAATAACAGCCGAACGACTATCTAATTTCCTGAAAATCGACCAGCCCGTCTGCAAAATAAATTCATATAACCGTTCAAACTTATTGCAATACAAAACCTTGATACTTCAAGGTACTCCTAATAACTAACGACCCAATATTACTGCATTGCACACAGTCAACTTATCATTCCGGAGCATCGCTGCCTTGTCCCCTACCTACCGCGTGTCTTAGCTAGCGTGATGTTAAGGCGGCTTGGTCACGCAATGCCGCGATATCTCCGGTATTGAACTAACAAGGCATGTCTTAAGATTTAATAGATATTTGTCGTTTTGGAGGTTACGGTAAGAAAGGATAATTATTTGGTTATTCCTTCTTTGTATATGACTAGCAGCGCCCCGCGGTTTTACCCGCGTAGTTCCCGTTCCTGTGGGAATATGGGGATAAAATATAGCTTAAGTTACCCAGGGATAGGGTAGCTTCCCAACAGTGAAAGAATTTTTAAATCGGTTCAGTAATTTCGGAGCATATTCAATATAAACAAACAATCAAATCTTTCCTCTTTATAATATTAGTATAGATAGCAGAGGCCCTCAGTAACATTGAATGAATTTAGAGAAAAGTTCAATGTGTATATTTTGTGCATTGTTGAAGTAGTGTTTTTTTTATTATCGTTCTAATTCAAATTTTAAAACTAAAAGTTCTAAGTTTTTCTATCGGCAGTCCCTAAAATGCCAATTTTTTTATTATATTTTTTTTTGTACCTAATAATCTCTGAAACTACTGGACCGATTTTAAATATTTTTTTCCATTGGAAAGCTACATTATCAGCAATTAACAAAGGCTATATTTTATCCCCATATTCCCACGGGAACGGGAACTACGCGGGTGAAACCGCGGGGCGCTGCTAGTTCCACATAAAGATAAACTCTTTCATTTCTTCTTATATGCCTGGTAACAATGATACTTCAGCTGAATCTACCATTCTGCCGAATAAATATTAGATGGTCCTCCGTGTTTGGATTAATACTAAATGTGTTGGCTATAAGGCTGGGGTCCCACGGGAGGCGTAGCGATAACAGGCTATGAAAATGAAACTGATTCTTTAATGCTAGGTTGGCGCAGTGGCTGAGTGATTCCGTTCTGGGGTGCTGTTTTTGGGGTCAATTGTAACAAGGATCAAATAAATGATTTATGAGTATGAAAACTTTGAGTTTTAACCACAGAAGTTTATCTACAATACTATAATATATTAAGCTGAAGACTTTGTTTGTTTGAACGCGTTAATCTCAGAAACTACTCGCCCGATTTCAATGACTTACTCCAAGCACACCATCCTAAGTATAGGTACACGATGAGATGTTCAGAGAATAAACCGACTGGTAACCTTTTGAAAGTTATGACAGCGATTTATAATCCGCTACCCGCTCAACGCTAGCAGTACGAGCTGCACCTATCAGCACACAGCACAGATAAGGACTCGCGCATAAATTGCGACTATCTCATTATGTGCGACTGTGTGCGACTGTGCAGTCGTTAATCGTACTGTTTGCACGCTGTTTAGTAGGCATAGATTACCTAGTAGGCAGCTAGCGACAATCAATGATGTACCTTTAATGCTCTGTGAGTAACTACGGGAAGAGGTTTTTGTTAGTGTGAGTCAGTGGCGGCCTTTACCGTCGCGAGGCCACGGGTGGTACATATTAGCGAGGCCCTTGTATTTTTTCTAAATTATTAAATAGATATTTCTGAATGTTTGGAACTTCTCTTAATACATATATTTTTTTAATAAAATCACAGTGAGCTAAGAAATTTTCAAATGAAATATTGCAAAGCAGAAAATCGAAGTGATTTTCTGCTTTGCAATATTTCATTTGAAAATTTCTCTCTTCTCAGTTACAGCAAATCGAATTTAGAATAACTTTATTTTATTACAAACATTTAAATTGTTTTATTAAATGTAAGATTCAAAATTCAAAAGTCATTTATTCAAACTAGGCTGAGAGACAGCACTTTTTGAAGGGCAAATTTTACATAAAGACAGTCCCCCAAAACGCCCACCCGTCACCACTTCCTAGTGTTTTAGCTGAGAAGAAGAAGTGGCGCAACAAACTCCCCAGCAACACATCTGTCTATTGCGTTTTAAGAACTTGAATTTATACAATAGTATGCAAAGTCATTACATGCCAACAAGGTAAGGTACTTTGAACTCGGGTTGCGCGAGGCCCCTGACAGAGCGAGGCCCCGGGCGCTTGCCCTGCTCGCCACTCCTAAGGCCGCCACTGCTGAGGTGAGTCATTTTTCGAATTCTGTACGTCCGAATGGAAAACCGGAATCCTTTCAAAATCAGCCTAGTGTTTGTCGGTCTCGACCACTTTTCACCGAATTGAAAAAACTGGACCGATTCAACTGAATTTTGTTACACGAATGAACTTTTGTATCACAAACACGTACGCGTAACTTAAATCATTTGGTGTTTATGAGGAAAATATCACTACATAGTATAAAACAAAGTCGCTTTCTCTGTAACTATATCCCTATGTATGCTTAAATCTTTAAAACTACATAACGGATTTTGATGCGGTTTTTGAATAGATAGAGTGATTCAAGAGGAAAATTTATAAGTATAATATATGCATATTATAGTAGAGAAAACATAAGTATCTACATTGCACCCGTGCGAAGCCAGGGCGGGTCGCTAGTAAAAAATAAATAAAAACGAAAGCTGGTTTTCAAACTGCGCGGTATATCGAAAGAAAGGGCTTATTGTGAGTTTGAAGCTTGCCTGAATAGGCAACAACAGCTACAATAATCTAAGATAAATCTTGAGTTTTGCCTACTGTTCTAAGCAGGCTCATAAATTCGTATTTTCATGTATTCCTTATCTTTGGAAGAAAGAAGAATAAGTTATATTGATACAGCTGGGGCCCAAGTATTCTATTTTTATAAATTTGACATTCCAACACGATCCCATTGTCATTTTGCTCAAAGTTCGTAATCTGCTAAATTCATAATGGTCGATCATTGGTCGGTCAATGGTCTCGAAATAATTTTTGATAACCCAGCTATTAAAAGCAATGAATGCACAATGACGTTCTAATGGTAGGTCACTGATCAAAGGAACTGTCAAATTTTTAGTAGATTACCACAAACGTCTGTCATTCATTTGTCAATTGTTGACCATTGGAAAATTATACTGACGCTTTTATATTAGTAGATTACCAAACTTGTCAAAAACAACCATTATGAAATCAATGATAGACCATTCTGACACTATTGTAATAGCAGACTTGAGGCCCTGGACTAATAATATCCGAAGAACTAACCAAGCATGTATGTAATTAATATTGCCATTTCTATTCAACACTGTTAAATACCACACGTCCACACCCTGGTCTCGAAAACCCTATCCCATCCCCACATACACACCTATCATCCTCCTCTCCCATCCACATAATATAATGGATAACATAAACTTAGTAAGCTAGCGAGGTACCAGGTGCGCATAGAACCAAAGTTCTATCACCATAAAGCAGGATTTGTTTCCCGAATACCAATATGTGTAAAGAAACAGGTATTTTGATAGGTACTCTTGAGAATAAGGGCTTTTTTGTTTATGTTTACGTGTAAAAAGGATGCGAAACATAGGTGTAAACTGTACTGGCATGTATGTAAACCATTTTTAGTAGGTAGGGTGCGTTTAATTAGGTACTGATCGTTTTTCTCGAAATACTTTCACGTAACTCAATCGTTAACATTTAATGTCTTATAATATACAGGGTTATTTTAAAAATACCAACAACCTCTTAAGAGGTCATTGTACTCATCATTATAATCGCGAAAAAAAAGTCAGCTTTTCCCTATATTTTGATGAGTTATCGAACATAAATGTAGGGAACAGCTGATTTTTTTTTTCGCTATTTCAGGTTGGGTTCCACAGTGTTCATAATTATGAGTACAATGACGTCTTAAGAGATTTTTGGTGTTTTACAAATAACCCTGTATAATAAAATATAATAAAATTAATAATAATATCACAAAGAGGAAAGATTTGTATTTTTGTGCGTGTGTATGTTTGAAATGAATAAACTCAAAAACTACTGTGCCAATTTTAGAAATTCTTTCACCATTAGAAAGCTACGTTCATCCTGAGTCAGATAGGCAATATTTTATCCCCGTATTGCCACGGGAATGGGAAAAACGCGAGTGAATCCGCGGGGCGTTGCTAGTGTTTTATAATCCTTATCGAATCCCATCTACCTTAACGAACTCAGATTAATTAAGTCACAAGAAATATTACAGGTAGAGCATACATTGTTAGGGCTGCGAAATTTGTTCGACAGAGTCACCGCGGCCCGAGAACGCGGCAAGCATTACACAACACGGGTTTTAGTCAGTAAGAGTCTGACACTCCCTTCCGCTGCGCCCAGAGCGGGAGAAGTCATTTGATGATTTCCCATTCATAAAAAAGCATGTTAGGAAACACAGGTGCACTATATTCCTTTACATGAATTCATAAGTACCTACTAACATAACATAACATAACACCAACATTGCACACTTAGTTCTAAATAAACTTTTTGACTTTGAGTTCCTAACTCTCAGTCTTCGATTTTCTCCATTTTAAAAAACTAATTCGTTAAACGTAGTATCGTCCACATTGTAAAATTAATTCTTAAGCTATTTCCTGACTTTAAAACATTATAATTAATGGTTAAACAAACTTACCTGAAGTGAAGTTTGACCGCAATTACACGAGTCGCTGCATCCTCGAGATTTACATGATTCACTAGGTAGTAGTACACTCCTCAATGTACTAGGCATCGCACAATTTTTAGATAAAAAACTAAAAAATAAATAATTAAATTAGACATTAAACGACTACCGCAGTGGTGGGGGGTGCGCCACCGCACCTAGCCGCCTACGTTCGTCAGCTTGTCATTCATTTAAGAGTGCTATTTATCTTGAACTATATTTAATAACGGGATTTCTTGCAAATAAGGGTTGGGCGGGTTTGTAAATCTCTTCGGATGCAGCGACTCGTGTAATTGCGGTCAAACTTCACTTCAGGTAAGTTTGTTTAACCATTAATTACACTTCGTCGCTGCATCCTCGAGATTTACATGATTCACTAGGTAGATGTTCGGAGTTTTAAGATAAATAGCAAATCATCAGTTATATTTTATTAAGTTATATCAACGAAGTGATTATACAAAAACATATGTGGTAATTTTAACAAATTTTAAGCGTTATTTCCATAAACAGCGCGAGCAAAATCATCGGTTTCCTCTGTAAATAAAGGTCTGTTATAAAATTTTCCAAACACTAGAGAATTGCCGGACCAACCGGCTGTCTTTTTAATTAAATCTATAGAAATACCTCTACGACCAGCCGCTGATGTAGCCGCGTGGCGCGTGCTATGTGACGTAAATATTGTGATGTCTATGCCACTGTCTGTTAGCGTCTGTTTAATCCAGCGGCTGATTGTAGAAGAGCTGGCGTTATGGACTGGTCTCTTTGTAGTTAATAATAACCTTTCGGTATTTGGTTCAGTCCTAAATGTATCTGTAACATTAATATATGAACATAAAGTCCTTCCTGGACATATCTCTGTTTTATTAGGAAAGAAGCGTATAATCAAACGGGGTGATTGTCTACTAGGTGCTAAGGTTTTTAACAAATCATCAATTGTTATTATAATGTTCGAATCACCAATATTTATATTAGCCACACGAATAAAGGATAACGTCTGATCGCGTTGTGCAGTCGACAATGCGAGCAGAGTTACCAGTTTTTTTTGTTAATTTACTTAAACATAGGTTTTCATTTGGAAAGTAATTGAACAAAAAATCTAAAACTACATTAGTGTCCCAAGTAGACTGATATCGAGGGAAAACCGGTTTCAGTCTAAAAACACCTTTCATAAATCTACTAACGATTTCATTTGTACTTAACTGTCTACCTATAACTAAGCCGAGTGCCGAACGATAAGTGTTCAATGTTGTATACCTGGCTCCTGTTTCAAATTTTCTGGAGAAAAATTGCGGTACCGATTGTATAGACGCGGTGTAGCAGTCTACCTTATGGGATTGACAAAACTGCCACCATTTTCGGTAAGCGACATTATATTGTTTTAACGTACTATTTGATAAAAAAACAGTGATAATTTTTAAACTTTCCGGAGACAATGACTTTCGAGAAAATGCTTCCCTGATAACAGGAATGATACCAGGGTAAGTTTCATCCAAAGGGGGGTGCTGCGTTCTGAAAGGAGATAAAAGAAGATCACTACTTGGTTTGTGGTAAACAGGTTCCTTTATCTGTAAAGATGTAAACAGTGGATACCATGGCTGACTAGGCCAGTATGGGACTATGAGCACTCCTGTGGCCTTATCAGCAATTATTTTTCGTAAGCACTTGAGAATCAACGAAAAAGGTGGGAACGAGTAAAAGTATAAGTTGCCCCAATCTAGAGTAAATGCATCAATGTCGAAAGCGTGTGGGTCTCGTTTCCAGGATACATATTTATGACATTTCGCATTCAAACAAGTTGCGAATAAATCAATCTCTGGAGCACCAAAATGAAGGACTACGTCATGGAACGCTGAACGAGATAATTCCCACTCGGTGTCGACATTGCTGTGCCTTGAGATTCTTGGTCAGCTTCTGTGTTGTCTTTTGACTTAATGTAGGAAGCGAAAATGAAGAGACGACGCTCTTCACACCACTGCCAAATCTCACGTGCCATATCATTAAGGTGTGTATATTGAACACCGCCCATCCTATTAATATACGAGATTGCAGTAGTGTTGTCTATTCTTAAAAGAATCTCTTTTTCTACAAGGTTCTTGGAAAAACATTTTAAACCAATGAACGCTGCTTTCAATTCCAATAAGTTTATATGGTTTTGGGCCTCAGACGCGCTCCAAAACCGCTGGTTTCTCCATTACTTGCGATACCCCAACCCGTTAGAGACGCATCGGAAAAAATCTCTAAGAAGTATGTATTCTGACGGATTGGACAAAACGCGTTCATGATGTTTGTCTTCCACCACAAGAAATCAGCTTCAAGGTTTTTAGGAATGGTCATATTAACGTCATAATCTCCATTTGATTTCTGGAGCGCAAGATATTTAATTCTTTCAAATCGTTTAGTATAAACCCAACCGTAATTAACAGCTGGGCACGATGACGTAAGCAATCCCAAAAACTTTGCAAAGTCTCTGATAGACAAAGAACGTTTGTTGGAGTATCTATCAACCATCTCCAGAACCTTCAACCGTTTCTTTAGTGGCAATTTTAAAATCATATCCGTTGAATTTAACTCAAAACCTAAAAAAGTTTTGGTTTGGCTGGGGACTAAATCACTTTTACTCACGTTTATCATAAATCCGAGCTTTTCTAACAGGTCGGTAATTATTTTCACATCATGAGAGCAGCTTTCAAATGTTTTAATAATACACAACAGATCGTCTAAATAAATTACTAGTATAATCCCTTTTTCTCTGTGATATTTAATCACTGGTTTCATTAGTTTAGTAAAAACCAATAGTGCTGAACATAACCCGAAGGGTAAACATTGAAACTCATAAGTCTGATTTAAAAACCTGAACCGTAGATATTTTTTACTACTTTCATAAATTGGAATTAAAAAATATGCTTCCTTCAGGTCAATATTGGCCATGTAATATGATTTTGACAATAATTTAGAAGCCGTTCTAACATCTTCCATTTTAAAATGCTGTGGATCAATATATGTATAGCTGTTTAATTTTTTCAGATTAAGAATAAATCTATGGGTACCGTCGCTTTTAGGTACCAAAAAGATATTCGAAATAAACTGATCATGAATTTCTTTATATTTTACTATAGCACGGGATAATAAAAGCTTTGACATTTCAATGTTAAGATTATCAACCTCTGGGAGAGAAAACGATTTATTCACTGGTTCTACATACTGAATAACGGGTCGATTGAAACGTATTTTGTAACCCTGGCATATACACTGTAAGATAACAGGATCCTTAGTTATGCTTTTCCAAGCTGTTACAAAGTGTCGTAACCGACCAGCATGTTTAAATACCTCTATTCGGGCTTCGGACCTGCCGTTCTGTTGACGCTGGATATCTCCCCGGGTTCAAGTTGGAGTCTTGCGTCTTGGGCCCACTCGACCTGCCTCTGTAGTTCTGGTGGCGAAGTGGGCGCCTCCAGTTTCCCTGACGATAATTATTAGAACGTGTCGATCTGTGGGAGGTAGATGGTTGAGGTTCGGTCCCACTTATCCAGAACCAAACCAAAACCAAACTTTTCAGCCATCTTAGACGCCTTGATTTTTTCACCAAGTTCTCTCCGAAGAGGAAAGTATACTTCTTGGACAATATTCAAAAAAACTTTTTGTCAAGACTGAATATAACTAACTTCCTTCGGTTAGCAGTATTTTTACAATGTAAATCTAACAATATTTGGGCCCTTTCTGAGAGCTTTTTTATAACCTCAGCGTTTTTCTAAATCGCCGTCATTTACAGATGACAGTAGGTTAGTGATACCCGCTTTACCAATGCCAAGATGGTTTTGTGTCCTTTCGAGACGCTTATCCCCGTTTCTGGAGGATTCCGTTAAGATAGAGGATATTTCTTGGTTAAGTTTTGGTGCCTTAATAAGTTTAAAATTTTCAGGGATCAAAATATCACTGACCAGCTTTTGTTTTTGTTCTTTGCCCAGACCTTCCATAATAATCTTTCCCCAACGTTTAGAGATCTCTTCTCTGGTTTTCGGCTCAACACCTCATCTTTTTCCCTAGATTCTCCAAGAACCTCTAATATATCAGGCGGAACTCCACACTTTCTGGTGCGGCGCTGGTGTCAGTGCCATCAGTAACGGTATCAAAGTGGTATCAAAATGTGTTGTGGAACTGTTACCACAGATCGAAAGTTTGACTGAGTTACATCTGATTGGCAGTACTCAGAAGATTCATAGTCGGAAGGTAAGGAGGCAGGCCTTGAGTGGTCAAACTCAAAATTTGGATATGGTTTACTTAAAGCATTGGACTTACTCCAATTCGGCTTCAAACAACGACAGCAAAAAGATTTGATCGCATCAAACCATTTTGACAATAATAGTCACTGACTACAGAGTACAGACGGTCGTAATCGCGTCACGACACTTAGCTATAGTTATTTTAACTTGACCGGGATCGCATCGCGGTACTTGCAAAATATGCATAAGAAAGTAGGTATTTATAAACATATTCCCTAAAGGGAAAAAATTGGAACGACTGCAATCTCGTCACAGTACACATCGTCCAATGAATTTAAGTAATTGATTGTAAAAACAAAGTATCATTGCTGCAAAACGGTTCCTTTCTATACTATAAAACATTATAATGGAACAACAATACAATGTCGTGAGTCATACCACACGTGTCAAAACGAAAAGCCATTTGAAGAGATGAAAAAATAAAATCATAATTATTGAACTCTGTAACCGATAAAAAACCGGTTTAAAAGGATAAGAAATACGATAAATTCCACTAACCTTCTGCACTGGATTTGTTTTCACGTTGTCTTCGTAAAGGCCTTCCCAGTCGCCTTATTTTGCGTTTGATGACACCTGGATCATCTTCATGACGCCTTCTTCGTCCCATGGTCACAAAAAACACTCGAATTGGAAAAAAATATTTTAACACCAACGATATTAATGTTGCGATGCCCGCACAAAAGAAGTGAATGACAAGCTGACGAACGTAGGCGGCTAGGTGCGGTGGCGCACCCCCCACCACTGCGGTAGTCGTTTAATGTCTAATTTAATTATTTATTTTTTAGTTTTTTATCTAAAAATTGTGCGATGCCTAGTACATTGAGGAGTGTACTACTACCTAGTGAATCATGTAAATCTCGAGGATGCAGCGACGAAGTGTAATAATACTTTCAAGCAAAAAAGTTCCCACGAAGTATAATTTTCAACTTAGTTCCGACTTCTTGCCAACAGATGGCGTTATCATTAATTCAGCGTTGTGGAGCGATTAGCGACGTCTTAGCGGGTTTTTATCCTGTATTAGCATATTACAGGCATTTCGAGATACTTTTTTGTTAGTTACAATTTACATGACAAAATAAAACAGTGTTTTTCTTTGCTGCTTAAGTTATTTTATTTTTTTGAGAATATCTCTTGTCGTTTATAATGTACGGAGTTGATTACAACTTAGCTGTGCACTCAAAGAGTGAATTTTGAAGTCTTTCTAGACTTTTTACAAAAAAAAAAATGACTTCTAAACCAAAAAAAAAGTATAAAAAAATATATTTCGGAACTCGGTGTTTTGGTTGTTTCATTGTTTTTTGTATACCGACTTCCGAAATTAAAGTTATTTTACTATAATTTATTGAAGAGTTCCGTTTCCTATGTCTGTTTTGCATCAGAACTTAACCAAACTAGAAAAGGACCACCTTGAAATACTAAGATGCTCATCCAAACCATCGTATAGGTACATTTTAACCGACATCCAAGAAAGGAGGAGGTTCTCAATTGGACAATGTTTTTTTTTTGTGTATGTAACCTCACAACTTTGTACTGGGTGTCCTGATTTTGAAGATTCTTTTTGTTTTTAATTAGATTATACTTAAACCTAATATTTGTACGCTTTACTAGCAGGACATAGTGACACATTTACTAATAATAAACACCATCTTTGTTAACCTATGACCACAAATAAAAGACTTTGACTTTGACCATTTACGAGCCAGCCTTGACATGCGTTGGTAAACTCAAGGTACAAGTGAGTTCCTCTGAGTTATAACAATGCAGGTTAGCAAACTTTGGTATAATATGCCATGAGCAGGCATAAACCACAAGTCCCTATCAAATGAATGGCATGCTTTGACCACTCAAGGCAACCATTAAAACTGTCTTCAACAAAATCATGGTGTAACCGTTATGTATCATACCGCAGTACGTCACAATACCGTTGTAACAGTTACAAACCGATACGACGCGAAATAATAACTGTATCGGTAAAGATTGTCGCTACATTTTGTGAATGTGCTTTTATTATTCAACTTTCATGGTGGTCTGGGATATCCAGATGGTAGGTAAATCTTTACAGCCTCATGAGTCCGATCTTTAAGGTTAATTAACGCTAATTGAGATTGGTTGGTCTATCAGAACCGACCCGTCCGAGCCTTAGGAAATAAAAGAAAGAAAAAATGTTTATTTAGGACTCAAAAAAATACATAATTAAAAGCTTAATATTAATTTTAAACTGTGCGAGGCCAAAAAAGGTCCCTATCTCAGCATATGCTGCGATATTTAATAAATAGATAAATACCATAGCGCTGGTGTTCTGATAGGGCCTGTGATGCCACGGATACACTCACGGAACACATAACTACTAAAAAGAAATATTTAAATACAAATAAAATAGTAAACATCATCTAAAGTTCATAATAATATATGAAACAAATAAAAAGTAAAAATACACACATACAACAAAATAATAAATTAATAATATCGACTAACTCAATGACCCAGTGCTCCAGTATCCAGCTCGATAAGCTATTGGCCGGCTGTCATTTGAGGATATTTGATAGTCATCAGAGTTGAGTGAGAACCTGCTAGGGTTGCGGAATTTGTTCGAAAGAGTCACCTTGCCCTGGAACGCGGCGGGCATTAGGAAGAACACGGGTGGGTTTTATTCAGTAAGATTCTGACACTCCCTTCCGCTCCGCCCAGAGCGGGAGAAGTCATTTGATGATTTCCAATCCATAAAAAAGGGTACAGTCAGAAGCCACAAAATCTGTATTGTAATCTGTATTGTAATTTTAAATTGAATTAAAATTTTGACATTGTATTTTTTAATTAAATTTCGATATTGTACCTATTTAAAATTATTATGTCATTAATTTAATTTTTTTTTAAATTTGTCGTACTAGACAGGTATTAGAATACCTGTCTAGTACGACTAATTTTGTACGCCATACATGGCAAAACATGTAGCGAACTCATTTTAATTTTAAGACGCCCTACCATGACGCCTTAAATCCATCATGTTTCCTGTGGCAGAAAGAGACAGAGTTATACAAGACGAATAGCACTGTCCCTTTTTCACACTGAATCATGATAGCATTGGCACTTCGTGGTACGATGACTGTATACTGTACTTATGTTTAAAAAATAAATATCTTATCTCCTCCTAAAGGGTGTCTCAGTTTCGTGTTATCCACGTACTAATTGTGTAAATCTAGCAAGCAGAAGTCTTCCTATTACGAGGTAATAAGTTAAAAATGAAGCAAACAGAGGTAAAAATCAATACTAAGTAACCGTGTTCTTAATATCGAAATAACAGAGTTGTCGTCATGGCAACGTTTTATTAGGACCCTCTCGTAACGTCTCACTGTTATAAAATAAAATACTAGCAGCGCCCCACGGTTTTACCCGCGTAGTTCCCGTTCCCGTGGTAATACGGGGATAAAATATAGCCTAAGTTACTCAGAGTGAATGTAGCTTTCTAATGGTTAAAGAATTTTTGAAATCAACCCAGTAGTTTTTGAGTTTATTCGTTACATACAAAAATACAAATCTTTCCTCTTTATAATATTAGTATAGATATAGAAAAGCCTTCTCTGTTTGGAGGAGCTCAACCGGGGAATTACTACCACCATAGCAAGAAACAAAAAACACTGACTTCCGAAATTATTCCTGAAGTTATTTTATACTTTTTGTATTTTTTGTTTAGAAGTCGGTCGTATTTTGTTGTAAAAGAGTTTTATTCAGAACTATAATGTCAAAAGTCAAAACGTTTATTTCAATTAGGCCATTAACGGCACTTTTGAACGTCATCAATAAAAATTATCATAAATTAAGTGACTCTAGCGTCCATTCGCAAAGGTAGATTCTTATGGAGAAGAACGGACAAGAAACTCCATAGTTACTCTTTTCAAATAAATGTTTTACAATATTTGGTATACAAAAAATCCTTACTAATATTATAAATGTGAAAGCGTGGATGTTTGTTACGCTTTCACGCGAAAACTGCTCAACCGATCATCATGAAACTTTGTACACATATTCTTGGAGGTATTAGAAGTAACATAGGATACTTTTTATCCTGGGATTATGTTCCCTTGGGATAATTTCCGACATTCACGCGGGCGAAGCTGCGGGCAGCAGCTAGTACTTCATATATGTGAGGACGTTGCACCAAGTATACTAGCTATAGAACAAATTATTACCAGCAGAGGTAAACTTCTAAATATCTCATGCTCATGGTACTCACATATTTACAAATATTAAAATTTATTTTTCGTTTCTTTGATATAAAAAAATATTTTATTGTTTGTATTCAAATTTCTGCTTCCAAGCAACTCTGTGTTTCGATTTGAAGGGTCCTATACCCTTCATTGCTGTTGTAGTTACCAGTCATGTCAGGTTCCCTGGAACGTCAACACGCTTCAGATGTCTCCATCACTGGAGGTGTCCCGTGTCCACAGTAGTGGCCACATGAGATAGGCTGTCTGTCTGTTTCTTTGGCACTACGGCAAAAAGTTCTGGTGTGTTCGTTCGTTATCAGCGTCTTCAGCAATTTAATTTTAAAACACAATCTCTCGCCTATTTTTTTATTTTATTTTTTTATTGTGAAATGTATTTGCTCTTGACTCTAGTCTAGGTCACTGGTAACAGAGACAAAGCCTACGATGGAATGAGCTTACCCAGAAGAAGCCTGTTCACTCTAACTTTGAAGAGATCAGGGTTGAATGCGTTCGGAAACACAGACGCAGGCAGAGAGTTCCACTCCTTTGCTGTGCGCATTATAAAAGACGACTGACAAGGTTGGGATGGTAACCTACAGTGCGTATTTCCAACGGGGTAGGCTGTTACTATAGCGCACTAGCTAAAATCCTTTTTTTTTGGGTGGGAAATTATCAAATGCCTCCTCCCGCTGCTGACATTGAAAGGGAGTGTCAGATTCTTACTGACTAAAACCCACCCGTGTTCCTTCTTGTGCCCTTTGCGTTCCAGGGCCGCGGTGACTCTCGAACAAATTCCGCAACCACCTGCTAAGATCCTTTCATACTCATTTAGCTTCGATTACGTTCATACATCTGGTCATACACGCGCACCGGTTGTTAGTACTACACCTTTCTGAAGAACATTTATTTTTTATAATTGTGTAAAAGCGTGCCGTTTGCCCACATCTCACCTGATGGTAAGCGATGACGTGGTCGACGATGGAGCACGCTTGTCTAGAAGTAACCTGTTCACTGTTGACTTAAATACCCCCAGACTATAGCTGTCGGGATAACCTCATCAATAAGATCTATGTACATGCCCGTCAAGGATGTCCCGTCTCGACATATATTCAAATACTAGCTGCTGCCAGCGACTTCGTCCCCATGGAATCCCCGATTTTAAAACATTCTTTATCGCTGCTCCGCTCCTATTGGCTTAAGCGTGATGATATATAGCCTAAAGCCTTCCTCGATAAATGGTCTATTCAACCCAAAAAGAATTTTTCAATTCGAACCAGTAGTTCCTGAGATTAGCGCGTTCAAACAAATAAACAAACAAACTCTTCAGCTTTATAATATTAGTATAGAAGTATAGATTACTAGTCCATTAAACGTCAAAATGTTGAACTTTAACAAAGACAAAAAGTCCCCTAACAATAACTTCAATACCGCATAACTAACGGCTATCAAAACCAGATGAAAACTACGATTAATTTGGCGTTACACAACCGGGAAGCGAACCTGTCACCCGCAGGGAGGCGTGGCCGGAGACTATCAATAACGTGGCCACGCTGCAGCGGACGGCACTGTCCTGACTTGTGAGGGGCGAATGGACATCGTAGTACCTACTTGGGTAATTTAATTGTCGATATGCGGCTTAGCATGGCATTTATATTTGACTAGCTTGTGACAGCGGTTTCGTCCGAGTGAAATTTGAAAATAGGGTTGTTTCCTGAGGAATAAAAATATGATTCTATTTAGTCCGTCAGTTAGATTATCGCAAAATATTGGACCCGTATTTTTTGCTTTATGAAATCTCTAAAAATTGACGAAGATAAAAAGCTTCAAAGATCATGAGTGGGGGCTTGTGACATCAGGGCGTGGTAAAAATCGTCGCACGGAGTGACGTCACACGAGTTTTCAACGCACTATATCGTCTTCGTTTTTTGTTTTCGGGATAACAATTCATCATCTGCCTAGCCTTTTCCCAACTATATTGGGTTCGGCTTACAGTCAAACCGGATTCAACATTGCCGGGGTATAAAATAATGGGATATTTTATATTCCGGGAATTTTGAATCCGTTTCTTCGGAAAATCCAGAAAGACTAAGAGAGGTAGACTTCTAAATATATAACACCCCATAAAAGATGTATGTACTTTAGCTAATCTATAAAATGGTTGGTCTAATTTGTCTTTATTTCTAGTCAACTTCAGAAGGTAATCAGAGTTAACAAACAAACACACTTACACACTAATAATATTGGTTAGGATGCGAAAATAACTCTGTTTTTCTGGCACCTGAATGTGATCGCCTAATTAATGGTTTAACAGAAACCGTTTACTGGGTGGTACCTTTAGTACGTTAAATCAAAACATTACTTTGCTTAGTCCCATAAAACAAGACGAATGTCAATTAATTATAATTTTAGGAACTTAATTACCGCATCTTAATAACACCGCAGAATATTAAATTGTCTGTACTTAACGTCAAATGATTTACAACCTTATTTTATTGGCGGTAAAGTTTAAAATCAGCGTTTAGTAGTATTGGAAATGTATTTGATGAACGTCAAGCGATTCGCAACTTTGTTCTAACAGGAGGAGGATGTAAATTATAGTGAAATTTTTATTAAAGGAGTTGATTTGATTCCATGATTATGTAAAATGATTTAATAACTCTATATCAAAGGAGGAAGGTGTATAATTGAATGTTAAAGTAATTTAATTACAGAGCGTTCAGTAATTAGTGACTTAAATGAGTTAAGAATAAGGTATTAAATTAGTTTACAAGCTGTATTACATAATAACCAAACCGATGAATTCTGGTGTGTGCTTACTCTCCTGAGATTAGGACGTCAATTTGTATAAATCCATATTATATAATTAGATTCTGCCCGCGACTTCGTCCGCGTGAAATAAACACATCAAAAGTATCTAGGGATCAACATATATTTTTGCAATAACTTTCCTCCTGATTGATATTAATTAAAATTTTCTTTAAGGATTCATCAAATAAAGTGTTTTCGTTTGTCACAGTAACGATAAACCAAGTCACCTTTGCATTAATAAAGAAAGGGCTTGCTCAGTTTGTTAGGGCAATTTGGCTAAACGTGAACATTAAGTATAATATTTAATGACTAGGGTTTTTAATAGTTTATACCTAAAAGAAATGAATTATAGTAATAAGGTTGCAGGAGAGTGTAAAAATAGTTCATATTTAGCATGTCTATTGCTAAAACTTGTCGCTGAAAAAATTACAATTATGAGTGTTTATTTTCCAAAATAAATCATTTGCCTTTTTAATCATGATATTATCTTATTTTGAATCCGGTAGTAGCATGTCCTAAGGTCATTTAAATGGAAAAAATAAAACTAATATTTTTAATCCGAATGGTAAATTAATAAAATATCATCTAAAAAATGGGCAGGCGGCCTAATATTATTTTCATGCCTTGCCCAGCTTAAGTACCATATTGTGGTCATAACGTGAGCACAGCAACCCACCGTTCTTCGCCATACAAGGCAATTGCAACAATATTGAGTAATTGCTTCTCTGCCTTGCAGATTATATTAATTATAATATACCTATACGAAATATAATTTTCGGCTTATGTGCCTGCTTTGAATTTTTCCTCGTAATAGAGTGCAATTGCCAGATAAGGGTAAACCTTCAAGGTTTCACGTTTAACAAAACAGCGCCAGGGTCATCGTCATGAGCAGATTCAGTGTCCAAGGGTAAAGCCGGGTCGTCAATTGAAGTGGTATCAGAGTCCCAGTCCATTATAACTATAACAAAAACCAAAAACTCCGCAAAAATAACTGAAACAACATTCACAATACACTTCATAAATAATATTTTCATTTCGTTGTCTAGATTTGTCATTATTGACAGTTAGTAGTGTTGCCAGGTAATAAAAAAATCGATTTGACAACGATCAAACGAATACTATAATCGGATGTAAAATGATTTGATGGCCTAAAACGACGAGTGTTTCGTTTGTTTTTAATGTAATTAAAGGAACATAAGTATAAAACCTTTTGAAAAAAATCTTGATTACAGATTTTTAAGAAAATACATACTTTTTACTCAGTTTTAACAATCGATTATTATCTTTAATAATCGATTGAAATCACAATTATTATTAATGTGGCCACACAGAATCAGTCGCCAACCATAAAATGGCGACGCTTTTTAAACTCAATCGGATTAAATACTTATTAAACGAATTGTTTTTATATTTAACTTCCTGCAACGAGAATCAAAAAAATATTCATTTTAGTTTTAATTATATTTTTTCGTAAAAATACTTTTCGCATAGCAACTTGTCCACGTTAAGCCAATAATGAGCAAATCCCTTTGCCATTTTCCTAATAAAGGGATTTTTGACATTTGAACCACTAACATTAAAGTTCGAAAAAAAGACTGAAATAACAGTTTTCTTTAAAATTTTATTGGGTAACTTAAACAATTAATAATCCGTGTTTCTACCGCGAACACTAACAACACAAGAACATCGGTTTGGCATACTCAAAATGAGTTCATCCAAATCACGCTGTGGAATGGCCGCCCATGTTCGTTGCAACAACAAAAAAAGGTCTTCTTGCGACTGGATACCCTCCATATTCGGCAGAGCTCTTCTCTGTAGCATATCCCATGCATGCTCAATCGGGTTCAAGTCTGGCGACTGAGCAGGCCAGGGCAGGACATTGATGTTAGCTGCGGCGAGAGTCTGTCTTACAACTCTTGCGGTGTGCGGTCGTGCATTATCATGCATTAACTGAAATAAGGGACCGATTTGCACTTGTAGAGGAACGATGACGTCTGATACAATCGTCTCAGCATAAATTTGAGCGTTGAGGTTGCCTCTGATCCAAATCAACTCAGTTCTTCCGCCGATCCAAATACCCGCCCATACTATGATGGTTCCACCACTATAAGGATGGACTTCCTGGCAGGATTTTAATCGCTGTTGGCGTCCAGGGGTTCTCCAGTGTCGTATACGTCTTGTATCCGGTCTCATACCAAAACGAGACTCATCAGAAAAGCACACGAAACGCCATTGTTCTTCTGCCCAATTTCTGTGTTCAAGAGCCCATTGATATCGAATCCTACGATTGTGCATTGCTATAGGTGGTACCCGTAGCGGTCTTCGGGAATGAAGGTTCACTTCATGCAAGCGGTTTCTGACTGTTTGGTCGCTAATTAAGTTCCCTGAAGAGTGATGAAGCCTCACGGCTAACATCATGGCGGTTATTGTTGGAGCTCTTCGAGTTAAGATTTGAATGTATCGGTCTTGTCTCCGTGTGGTGCAGCGATACCGTCCTCCATGGCGCTCAGCCAAGGTAAGCGAAGAGCTCTGCCGAATATGGAGGGTATCCAGTCGCAAGAAGACCTTTTTTTGTTGTTGCAACGAACATGGGCGGCCATTCCACAGCGTGATTTGGATGAACTCATTTTGAGTATGCCAAACCGATGTTCTTGTGTTGTTAGTGTTCGCGGTAGAAACACGGATTATTAATTGTTTAAGTTACCCAATAAAATTTTAAAGAAAACTGTTATTTCAGTCTTTTTTTCGAACTTTAATGTTAGTGGTTCAAATGTCAAAAATCCCTTTATTAGGAAAATGGCAAATTTCTTTATTAATGCAAAGGTGACTTGGTTTATCGTTACTGTGACAAACGAAAACACTTTATTTGATGAATCCTTAAAGAAAATTTTAATTAATATCAATCAGGAGAAAAGTTATTGCAAAAATATATGTTGATCCCTAGATACTTTTGATGTGTTTAGTTACTAACCCTCCGATTTAGAAACATTCTTCATTGCTGCTCCGCTCTTATTGGTCTTGGCGTGATGATATATAAGCTATAGGCTTCCTCAATACATAGTTTATCTAACACTGAAATAATTTTTCAAATCGTACCAGTAGTTCCTGAGATGAGCGCGTTCAAGCAAATAAACAAAACAACTCTTCAGCTTTATATATTAGTATAGATAGGTGTGATTTTAGCCACTAAAAGGACAAAAGTCCAAATTCTGGGTTCCTTCTGCGAATAGAAGCATTCAGTAAGACAAAGGGGCTTTCCAGAAACGACCAATTTATCAATTTAGTTTTGTTCAATTACACTAGCTTCTACCCAGCGGTTTAACCTGTGTCAAAATTAGAAAATATCTGTAAAGGAACGTGGGTTTGGAATAAAAAAAAAAATACACATTTATATCCTTCTTCAACGTCCAATCTATCTTTGCATTTAGAATTCAATTGGTTCAGCGGTTTAGGCGTAAAAACGTTACAAACAGACAGACATTTTTTTTCTAATTTATAATATAAGTTCGTATAAATATGACACCTTTTGGTTATGTGAGGACCGGACGCCTCTCCAACCACTCCTCAAAAAAGGGTCTTATCGCTGCCATGGTAGCGTGCCCATATAACGATGGGCACATTTTTTTTCTGGATGGGAAATCATCAAATGACTTCTCCCGCTCTGAACGGAGCGGAAGGGAGTATCAGACTGTTACTGACTAAAACCCACCTGTGATACTCCTAATGCCTGCCGCGTTGCAGGGCCGCGGTGACTCTTTCGAACTAATTCCGCAACCCTAGCGGGCACTGACCCTATGGGATAATATGACGCCTTAATTTCCTATATTGCGGTCGGCAATTCTAACCAGACGCATCAACATTGATATTTAGCGTTCCTATTCATCTAAACAGCGCGCGTGACGCGTGTTGCGAGCAACAGCAATATCATATGTCTGTCTGTCGCCTGCAGCCGTGGCTGACTGATGACAATGTAGCCTACATGCAGGATTGTCGCCTCACATGTAGGCAATAATGCTTAGTTGTAATCATGGTCATTTGCGCAGTGGTTTGCGACTTACGAGATGTAAATCGTGGAATCCATAAAGGCACTTTGTAGCATAAGCACAGCATATTCATCAATTGCTATTGGGTGGAATGTTGACCATGCGCCGATATGAGGCTTCGTTATACGTGTTTTAGAGTGATGATGGAACAGGCTAGGTGGAATTATATTGTGCCAGAGCAGTGGTGGCCAAGTGGTAACGGCCGCGACTTGCGAATTGTAAGTTGCGGGTTCAAACCCAGCCAGGCTCATTACTTTGTGTAATTAATTTCATCACCACTGCTCTCAAAATGGTGACGGTAAACATCGTGAGGAAAACGGCATGTCTTAGAACCAAAAATTCGAAGACATGTGACATTCACCAACCCGCACTGGGCCCGCGTGGTGGATTACGGCCCATTCCCCCTCCTAGAGAGGAGGCCTGTGTCCCAGCAGTGGGAACAGTATAGGCTGCATTATGTTGTCGTGTTTTTTTTATTTTTTATTTATTTAGCAGCATAGTCACTTTTACTCATAGAAAGCTACATCATTGCCGACTGCCATAGGCTACATTTTATTCGTGGAAATACGGGAATAAAATGTAGTTTAAGATGTTACTTGCTATCCGCAAGTATGTAGATTTCTAATGGTGAAAAAAAGGTTAAAATCGGTCTAGTAGATTCGGAGCTTATTCTGTACGAAACAACAAACAGGCAGACAAAAAAATCATTCCTCTTTAGAATATGATTAAAGTTTAGGTGAATGCACGGTACGGTTAGGAAAGATCGCGTAAGCAAAGCCGCGGGAAAACTGCAGTCGATTTTAGACGCATTTTAAATACATATTTAATAAAAAAAAATGTTATCCAAGGTCATCAGGTCAAGGTCCTAGCTTTACCCAACTATATTATTATTATTTCGTTTATTTATCTTACATACATATTTGTTATATTTCTAAATATTTCTATAAAAGATTAAAAAAAAAACATTTAAAAATATAAAAAATAGTAGGCCACCGGTATCGGGAACAGGGTCCAAGGTACCGGCGGTCAGGGCTCCAGAGAGAGGAACCTCCTGACAATGCGAGCCGTGTCCAGAAGTACCGCTTTCTGAATCAAGCCCTTGATCCAGCCGCCTAACGTGAGCCTCCTAAGGTGTTGGTCGAGGCTCTTGGCTATTAAGCCGTTGGCTGATACGACTATCGGTACAATGATTGCTGCGTCCACTTCCCACATGTCGACAACCTCGCGAGCCAAGTCAAGATATTTGATATTTGATATAGATATTTTTATTATTATTATTATTATTATTATTATTCATTTATTTCAGATAAAACATCCATAGAATTGTTAGTAACGCAGATATACTTATGAGAAACTAATGTTAGTAATGACAGACATGAGGCATTTAAAAAAACTAAGTACAAAAATAAAATAAAAAACTAACATTATACATCTGAATACCAGTATTTTATAAGGAACGTCTGCCTATCTGGCCTTTATACCCCAGTAACCAGTAATACGATAAACCTAGAATATCAATAAGTTCATTTAAAGGTACCAAAAACAACAGAAACAACTCTACAACTTGTTTCTCTGCCAATACCCCTTTTCATACACAACTAACTGCCCCACAAAGTACCAGGATCGTAGAACATCGCAAGAGCCCATCAATTTCGAACTAAGTCATCATTATTGCAAGCCAAAATGCCTTGTAGATGGCGTAGCAGATGCGTAGACACGCTCGTAGCAGCTAAGCGCTACGGTGCTACGCCGTAGCGCGGTTGTGAGCATAAATTATTACGAGCGTGCTTGGTCTTGAGTTAGTTCAGCTATGCTCTATCTTGGCTATGGTATCCTGGTACAAAAAAAATACGATAAACCTCGACCAAAGGTGCTCGGTAAATTAATTTTCTTACGGTAATTTCCAAAACAATAAATATAATTTTATTAGTTTTTTTTTTGTTGCATACCGAGGATAATAATCCAAATTTTGTTTAAAATTTGACTGGAATAGACCGGTTCACTAAGAATAGTGTAATGTTGCAAAACCAAATTCAAAGCGACAGTTACAGGTTTTCACACTAAAATAAGAGTTTGACAAAATATTGAACTTTACTACATAGTATAAAACAAAGTCGCTTTCTCTGTCCCTATATCCCTATTTATGCTTAAATCTTTAAAACTACGCAACGGATTTTGATGCGATTTTTTTTTAATAGATAGAGTGAATGAAGAGGAAGGTTTATATGTATAATACATGCATATTATAGTAGAGAAAACCATTAGTCTACATCTAATCTACATTGCATCCGTGCGAAGCCGGGGCGAGTCGCTAGTAAGTAATAAATTCAGGAATCGAGAGATTTAATAACCTCAAAATAATACGTGAGTTTAGGCGTCCGCACGTCCAATGAAAGAAACTGAAGCCTTATAAATTACTTGTATATCAGTGAGTTCGTCAGTTCGCCTTTGCAGGCAATTTTTATATTCTACAACTAGCTTCTGCCCGCGACTTCGTTCGCGTTGAATAGTTACTGAACCCCGATTCTTTGAGATATTGATTCATTGGTGGGAGAAGTGGTGGGAGGCGCCCGACGTGACGGCGCAGTGGTGGCATAGTCGTGAGGTACTGGACCGTACTTAGACATTGCAACATTACTTTATTTTTCTAAAATAAAAGTAGCCTAAGATACTCCTTATTACATCAGCCAATAAAAATCCCGTCAAAATCGGTCCAGCCATTTCAGAGATTAGCCGGAACAAACAGACAGACAGACAAAAATTGTAAAAAAATATTATTTTGGTGTGTATATATTTTATATGCATGTTTTCTACAGCGAAGCGGTTATTTCAATATTACAAACAGACGCTCCAATTTTATTTAACTGTATAGATGTATATAAGATGACTTGGATTAAAACCCGGTTCGCTCAAAAATGGCAATAAGAACAGTGCTCTAAAACAATGAGTAGGTAGGTAGCGGTACCAGGCGCACAGACCTTGTAACAGGTGTCGCCTTACTATTGTAGACCGCGGGAGTCGGGTGACTCTTTGTGTCTTTTGTGACTCTAGTACTTTGCATTTAATCTTAAGAGGAATACGGCCTGAGGTAACGTTTCGTTTTAAGGGTTCCGTGCCAACGCGGCCCTTTTTACTAAGGCTCCACTGTTCGTCTGTCTGTCTGTGAGCGGAATGTATCTCAAAAACCGTGACATTTCAGTTGACAATTGAAATTTATGCTGCTATAACAACAAAAAATTAAATGAAATGGGTTTTCCATACAACAGATGTGTTATTTTTTCGGTTCATGGAACGAAATACTTCATATCAGACCGCACTTGGCCGGTTTTTTGAGAACTTAACAGTAAATTAATTAATTACTTTGTTTCCATTTAACAGCAAAGAGATCGCCCCTTGTAGGTTCTTAAACAATAACACACGAGACTACTTAAGTCTTGCTCCTAATCACTTAAGATTATTAACTGGCCCATAAAGTCAGAAAAAATAAAAAATAAACCCAGGAAATCACCTTCAATTCTTCGAAAGGCTAGCCGTATTTCAGCAAAAAATGGGCATGTGTTCTGGGGACTTTTCCAATTGACAGCGACGTGGGGGAATTTTTCGACGCGCAATGAGTGCTTCCCCTCCCCTTTTTTTAGTAGTTGTGACATCTCGCACTGTGCCCGCATAGTGGATTACAGGCCACTCCCTCCCACAGAGAGGAGGCCTGTGTCCCAGCTGTGGACACATTACAGGCTCTTAAACCGTTCCCTATATCCCTATGTGATGAGGAGTCAACGATGTCTTCAATGAAGTAATTTTATTGTTTTGCTTGAAAATATAAACGTATATTTTACAACTAGCTTCTGTCCGCAACTTCGTCGCCGTGGAATCCCCGATTTTAAAACATTCTTTATCGCTGCTCCGCTCCTATTGGCTTAAGCGTGATGATATATAGCCTAAAGCCTTCCTCGATAAATGGTCTATTCAACTCAAAAATATTTTTTTTAATTCGAACTAGTAGTTCCTGAGATTAGCGCGTTCAAACAAACAAACAAACTCTTCAGCTTTATAATATTAAGTATAGATTTACAATAGTATTTAATAATCGTGAGATAAACCGAGTAGGCGAGTAGATACCGATGAAATCGTGGCGAGTGAAGGTGGCGTTGCAGGTGTATCGGACACAGGCTGAGCATAATGCTCGTAGACCTAATAAACCAAAAACACACTGACTAAGCGAGTTGATCTGGCTTCCCCATTAAAGAAAGATCTTTTCCCCTACAGTGGGCCAATGGTCTAGTGCTAGTATTACAAACAGGGTGATGCAGTAAGTAGGCCGCCAGTAACTTGATATCGTTAGCGACTTTGTCTGGCTTCTTCCGTTCTAGGGCTTCTGACAACTGTATCGTTTTAAAGCCGATATGGGCTTATAGACGACATCGGGAGAGATCGTGTTTACGGAAATGTTTTTTAAACGAGTTCGGGTTCGAAGGAGCAGTGGTGGCCGAGTGGCAACGGCCCCGACTTACGAATTGTAGGTCGCGGGTTCAAACCCAGCCAGGCGCATTTCTTTGTGTAATTAATTTCATTACCACTGCTCTCAAAACCGTGAAGGAAAATATCGTGAGGAAGCCGGCATGTCCTAGAACCAAAAATTCGAAGACATGTGACATTCAGCAACCCGCACTGGGCCCGCGTGGTGGATTACGGCCCATTCCCTCTCCTAGAGAGGAGGCCTATGTCCGAGCAGTGGGAATGTTATAAGGCTGATTATGCTTATGCTTATGTGTTTGATAAAATGGGTACTGTGTTTGAGAGTGTGCGTTTGTATGTAGTTTTAATTGTTTATCAAATATTGCGCAAGATCAATTCTCGATCAGTTGCACGAAAACTTGTAAAAACGTAGGGAAGATTGTTTTTGACAGACTGAGTTTGGGAAAAGTATGCGAATGTTCCTTAAAATGTTGACAATGCTCATTTCTCCCGATAAAGACGAATTCAGTATTTTTCCCACGACGGAACGGAGACAGTGTATGCGTTTGGGGTGAGAGGATGTTTGTTTGTTTGTACAAACCAATGTTCCCATTTATCTCCAGTACTACTAGTCCGATTTTCATGCGGTCTTCAGTGATGGGTTCGGATTTGATTGGTGCATGTTCTTAGATAGGTGTTACGGTGACAACTCAACAGGGGGCGCTGTAGTCAGGGATATTTGGGCAAACCAATGTTGCCATTTATCTTCAAAACTGCTATTCCAATTTTGATGCAGTTTTCAGTGGTGGGTTAAGGTTTGATTGTTGCATGTTCTTAGATATGTGTTACGGTGACAACTCACAAGGGGGCGCTGCAGTAAACATGTTTTTGCAAAAAAACAAAACTACTCCGATTTTTATGTAGTTTTCAGTGATGGGTTGGGGTTTGATTGGTGCATGTTCTTAGATAGGTTTTGCGGTGACAACTCACCAGGGGGCGCTGCAGTAAACATATGTTTATGCAAAAAAACAAAACTTCTCCTATTTTGATGTAGTTTTCAGGGTTCTCTATTGTATTACCTAACTTTTTTATCCATAATTTAAAGAGCCATAACTTTTTTTGTCCTAATCATCATTTGTCCGAATGATAACTTACCCGAACTTAATATCACCTAATATATCATGCCATAAAATTAAAATCTCTAAATATAATATGTCCTAAACCCGTTTAAATGATAAATGATAAATGATATTTATTTTGTAAGTAGGTTGTAAATAACACTTTTACACGTCAATAAAAAAAAAGTTTGTCATAAATATTACAATCAATAATATACAAAATACATAAAACCGTTTTCAATAAAAGTTATAAGTCCTAAATTCAAATTACAAATAAACAAATAATATTCTTAGAACGTATAACAAAGCAATTGCTATGAGCTTCTCTCATTTGTTATAATTAAAAATATTTGATGATGCATCATATTTTTTTATTATATATTACGTAAATAAATATATTATACATGTACTTAATAAAGCAGTTGATTGTGAACATTTGTGGTTTTTGTAAGCAAGCAAGCATGCAGCATGCAAGGAGTCATGCAGCATGCAAGCAAGCATGCAGCATGCAAGCAAGCATGCAGCATGCAAGCAAGCATGCAGCATGCAAGGAGTCATGCAGCATGCAAGCAAGCATGCAGCATGCAAGCAAGCATGCAGCATGCAAGGAGTCATGCAGCATGCAAGCAAGCATGCAGCATGCAAGGAGTCATGCAGCATGCAAGCAAGCATACAGCATGCAAGCAAGCATACAGCATGCAAACAAGCAAGCAGCATGCAAGCAAGCATGCAGCATGCAAGCAAGCATGCAGCATGCAAGCAAGCATACAGCATGCAAGCAAGCATCTGAATGCAAACAAGCAAGCAGCATGCAAGCAAGCAGCATGCAAGCAAGCACGCAGCATGCAAGCAAGCAGCATGCAAGCAAGCACGCAACATGCAGCAGGCATGGTTTCTGTCACGGCTCCGGCGCTGCGGGGCTCCGGCGGTCCCACGCGAGTTTATCGTCGCAGATGGGTTTAACGCTCACCACCGCAGCTTCGGCTTGCTGGCCGGCTGCGCCGGCCAACCTCAGCCGCGGCGGCGAGTGTTACAACCACCTGCTCCTCAACTCGCGGGCCGCCTCGCCCCTCCGCGCCTACGCGATTTTAAATTACACTCTAGGGGTAGGGCAGACAAGACTACGTGGAGTCGGATTTACAGCGATTCGTTTCTGTCAGTAAAACCTATTTTTAGCAAATATTTTAAGATTAAAATATTTATTATAAATGAACATTCGGAATAATACACATTATTCAACACAATACTTAGAACATATGACTTTAGGGCATCTAAAATTAGGAGATTGAATTATTATAGTACTCGATATTATGACAGAATACTTTTAGAACTAAAGATAATTATGCTAACCAAAATTTCGGGGTTTTGAACATTATGGTTATTGTAGTTTATAGCAAACGTGTTATGGATAATGATTTTCGGACAGACAATTTTATGAGAAGTAAGGGAGTACCAGTTTTCAGTGATGTTCGGGTTTGATTGGTGCATGTTCTTAGATAGGTGTTACGGTGACAACTCACCAGGGGGCGCTGCTGGTTCATAATAAAATTCTCTCTAAAAAGTTTGAAATAAAAGGCAAAATTGAAAATTTTTATAAAACCCACGACGGTAAAAACATAATTGAAAAAGAATTAAATAATTAATAAAAACCCCCGACTTACAAAATTAATGTAACCTAAGAATATCCGACGGGGCTGTCATCACTATCTGCAAACTAGCTCATTGAATGGCAGCCTTGACGGATATTCTTAGGTTACATTAATTTTGTAAGTCGGGGGTTTTTATTAATTATTTAATTCGTCGTCCGTCGTGGGTTTTATCAAAATTTTCAATTTTGCCTTTTATTAATGTTAAATTGTCATAGGCTATCTTTTTTGATAAACAAATAAAATAATATGCTAGCCGAAGCGAGTTTACTTCACCAGACTGCGTCCTTTTTAAAGTAGGTTTTATATGAACTTCAAAAATGTGTTTGCCCCTCCTTTGTTCTGCGATAAAATCTCCGTGGTAAGCAATGTTGAAGTGTCAAACAGCACAAGAAGTAGCACCCTCCCTGCTTATACTGCAAAATATAATCCAGTCGGGTTATTGCTAAGGGTCGCTACCCACTTCATGACGCGATTTGAAGATGCGTCTGAGAGACTTTTTGTATCAGAAAATAAAGGGATATAATGTTGTACATTCTGTCAAACTATTTCGTTTATGGTATGAAGATGAAATTGGAAATCTGGACCAACCTTACAAATACCTACTTACTGTACTATATTGTAACCCTAAGGTCAACTGATAAAAAACGCCCAAGATATTAAGATTTTATAAAAAAAAACTAGCAGCGCCCGGCGGTTTCATCAGCGTAGTTTCCGTTCCCGAGGGAATACGGGGATAAAGTATAGCCTATGTTAATCAGGGTGAATGTAGCTTTCTAATGGTGAAAGAATTTTTGAAATCGGTCCAGTAGTTTTTGTGTTTATTCGTTACATACAAAAATACAAATCTTTCCTCTTTATAATATTAGTATAGATATATATTTATACCGGAGGAAAATGAACTATTTTATTATATCCTATACCTAATCTTAATATACCACTTTTTTATAGTTTTAATATGTCACGCTAAATAATAAACAGTACTTTTGAAATGTGAATAAGAAAAATATGTTTTGTATGGAAGTCATGTAGTATGATTCTTTGAAGGCAGATGCTGTAAATAAGAACGAACTATAATCCAATCCCATGTTTTATTAATTATATATTTTATAAGTAACACTATAGGCCAGAGATTGTGGTAACAATATGTATTATATCACTATTTGTATTTTAATCTGGCAATAAAAAAAATATATTTACTAATATTATAAAGAGGAAAGATTTAATTGTTTGTTTACATTGAATAGGCTCCGAAACTACTGAACCGATTTGAAAAATTCATTCACTGTTGGGAAGCTACACTATCCCCGGGAAACATAGGCTATATTTTATCCACATATTCCCACGAGAATTGGAACTACGTGACTCTGACTATATGTTTGTTACCTCTGCACGTCTTAAAACCTGAACGTATTTTGATGAAAGTTAGTAAACGAGTAGACAATGTCCCGGATCATGACAGTCACAGGCTACTATTATTCTCGGTATTACGTTCCCTTGTCGTAATTTTCGACTTTCAGCCGGGCGAAGTAGTTGGTATGAGCTAGTTATTAATAACAAGTCATTTATCTTCTCTATTTTTTTGTATTTTTAAAGAAGAATAGCAGTACATGTACTTAGTTATGGTAGGTATTGTGTTTACCAAAACATAAACAATCGTTTTGTGTGGTAAATTTAAAGTAAACATTAATTTTATTTGTTTAATTTAATAGAAACGCACTTGTATACAGTAATTAATGAAAACATAATAACATACATCATTGCCATTCGTTATTTGTAATTAAACAAAGCAATACAGTAGACTGCTTTAAATTATTATTGTTTATAATTTACGAGCGTGATTGACGTTGGTAATTAAGCTTTCTAAACTATAAAATGATAGTAATTACTAAATATATCATTTATTACTAAAATATTAGATTGGTAAATCTAAGTATAAAGTATGTTTATATATTGACTAGCAGCGCCTGCGACTAGTAGTTCCCATTCCCGTAGGAATACCGGGAAAAATATAGCCTAGGATACTCGCTGATAATATAGCTTTCAATTAGTGAAAAATGTTTAAAAACGGTACAGTAGTTTCAGAGCTTATTCGGTACAAACAAACAAACACTAAAATACAAAAAAAGAAAAAAACAACTTCGAAATTGGAAGTCGGAATTTTTTTTCTTCGTATTCTGTTCAATTCGTAAGTCGGGGCCGTTACCACTCGGCCACCACTGCTCGTAACAAACAAACGAACTTATTTTCGCATTCATACTAGATGTCAGTTAAACATAACGAAATCAAACAGTCACCAGTAAATAATGCAATATCAGCAAAAATCTTCATGCTGACAACACTCAACAGCCATTGTCAAAAAAAAAAAACGAAATCCTTGTTTACCCGCGCGATTGTTCGCGACAGATCACTCAGATACAAGTGTGCGACAACCCTTACTCGCTTAATCCGAGCCGTCGAACTCAAGCGTCACTAAGAAGCTCTTGAACGACACTAAGAGTACCATCAAGTGCCAGAAGATGGCGCTCTAGTGCCGTAGTGCCATCGGGGAAGCGGGAGCATGTCCTATCTCTCTCGCCGACGATCTTAAAGTTTTAAAGCGAGATAAAATAATGGTGGACGGTGCATAATATATTGTTAAGTTTGGAGATATTTTTAAGCACGTTTTGAGATAAAAGGGGCGTGTGTTTTAGCATAAGGCTTGTCTTGTTCTCAATGAGCGTCTGGCTGGGGATTGTTAGATTACGGATATATGTAAAGTGGCGAACACTGGGTCGTGTTTGGAGATTTTTGAGTTACATCATCCTATAGACATGGTGATTTGTAATTCGTCAGTATTTTTTTCAAGGTCTGAAAGTTCTCAAATATCAGCATGTATCATTAAAGGATCAACCCTGTAAGCTGTAAGGAGAACTGTGGTAGCCGAATGGTGACGGCCCTGACTTACGAATTGAAGGGTCCACTGCAATAATGATGAAAGTCCATTTATGTAAAAAAAAAAATATTACCTACGGCCCATTCCCTCTCCTAGAGAGGAGGCCTGTGTCCCAGCAGTGGGAACGTTAAAAGGTTGATTATGCTTATAACTGTAAGCGCAAAAAAAAATCATTAAATACATTTTGAAGCTAGAATTACTCTTACTTGTAAAATAAACTACTACTCGTGCCAAAAGTCTTCTTAATAAAGTCAAAAAGTCTACACACCAATTTCAATTATCTTAAATTCTATTGTCATTCTCATGTTCAATTTATACGTCTCACATGTGACTCGTCTGAACTTAACGAGATGTTTAATTTGTCTCCGAAGGATTTATATCATTGTTACTTATGTGAAGTTATGGCCTCTTGTAATGAAAGAACTCCTTAGGAGTGATGAACGCCTAGTAATTTAGGGGTGAAAGATGGAATAATTGCTGAGAACATGTTTTTTTTACATAGGTATAATAAACTAGTAGTGCCCCGCGGTTTCACCCGCGTAGTTCCCGTTCCCGTGGGAATATGGGTATAAAATATAGCCTATGTTACTCAGGGTGAATGTAGCTTCCTAATGGTGAAAGAATTTTTGAAATCGGTCCTGTAGTTTTTGAGTTTATTCGTTATATACAAAAATACAAATCTTTCCTCTTTGTAATATTAGTATAGATTGTAACAGGCCGCTGTTACAATCAAGAAGTACATTGAAGATATTGAATATACACATATATGGGTAGTCTTTATTGGAGCAACAGCAGTCAAAACAACAGTTTTTGTGTAATGTTTGTACGCGCATCCCGCAAAAACTACCGCATGGATTTGAACGCAGCTTTCACCACTCTACTGCTAGATAAGCATAGCATAAGCATACACATAATTAGCATTTTTCTTTGCTCCCACTGCTGGGACACAGGCCTCCTCTCTAGGAGAGGGAATAGGCCGTAATCCACCACGCGGGCCCAGTGCGGGTTGGTATACTAGATGCCGCGTACTTAAAATATAGGCTACATTTTACTACTTAGAAATACTAGATTGTAAGTACAACGCGTACAAAGACGCGAGCAAAATTTAGTTTGTAGTAAAATCATAAAGCTTGTCAACGAACGGTAAGAAATACTCGACAAATCATCGATTTTCATAGATCAAAGGACTCCTTTGGCGTAATGAGCGCCTAGTACTTTAGGGGCGAAGAATGAAATGATTGTTTGACAAAATTGGTACTTATTTAATTTCTCATATAAGATTCGCATATTTTTCTGAGTTTTTAAAATGCTGGACAGTAGTAAAACATATTCTAATCTTTGTTGCCTAACGGCCGAACCCAATAACCGATCTATCACATACTGGAGATAAAAAAACAAATGAAACAACAGAAATATTATACAGGTTTTCTGTTGTTTCATTTGTTTTTCTATCTCCAGTATGTGATAGATCGGTTATTTGGTTTCGGCCGTAAGGATTTATAGTGTGAACTATGTTCCTGGCTCTTCTAATAAAAGAACTTCTTAGGAATGATGCGAGCCTAGTACCTTAGGATGAAACACGGAATTTCTTTTAAAACTGTAAGAAAAATAAAGAAAATTCGCATCTTTTTTAGCAAAAAAGATGTTGTATTTCAAAAGATGGACAATAGAACAAAATGCTAAGCTCAGATTAGCATAATCTTATTTAATTTAGCTTCGAGATAAACCGAAACACGTTCTTGTACTTATTTGAGATTCGGAATTCATTTCTGAGTTGTTTTTGTAACAAAGAATATTTAATCAACATTACTTAAAAATACGCAGTTATATTATTTCAAATAATAAACAACGTGTTACCGTATAAACTCAATATCTGAAAATGTAGATAATTATGACCAACTTGGCCACAACTGGAGCAGTGGTGTTTGAGTGGTAACGGCCCCGACTTGCGAGTTGTAATTCACGGGGTCAAACCCAATCAGGCGCATTACTTTGTGTAATTAATTCCATCACCACTGCTCTCAAAACAGTGAAGGAAAATATCGTGAGGAAACCGGCATGTCATAGAACCAACAATTCGAAGACATGTGACATTCACCAACCCGCACTGGGCCCGCGTGGTGGATTACAGCCCATTCCCTCTCTTAGAGAGGAGGCCTGTGTCCCAGCAGTGGGAACGTTAAAAGGCTGATTATGCTTATTATGCTATACAGAAGAAGTTATCTATATTAATATTATAAAGAGGTAACTTTTGTGAGGTTGCGAGTTTATGTGACGTTGTAATCTATACTAATATTATAAAGCTGAAGAGTTTGTTTGTTTGTTTGTTTGAACGCGCTAATCTCAGGAACTACTGTTTCGAATTGAAAAATTATTTTATGATATACCATCACGCTCAAGCCAATAGGAGCGGAGCAGCGATAAAGAATGTTTTAAAATCGGGGATTCCACGGGGACGAAGTCGCGGACAGAAGCTAGTGGGTAATAACTGGATCTACTGGACCGATTTGAAAAATTCTTTCACTGTTGGGAAGCTATACTGTCCCCGGGGTGACATAGGCTATATTTTATCCCCGTGTTCCCAAGGGAACGGGAACTACGCGGGTGAAACCGTATAACACATCAAAATGTAAGGAACAGCTGACCTTGTTTTCGCGATTTCAGGTTTGTTCCCATAGTAAAAGTTGTTCATAATGATGAGTACAATGACATCTTCAGAGGTTGTTGGTGTGTTTCTCAAATAACCCTGTAAAGCCTTCCATCGAATTTTCCAATTCGAACTTGTAGTCTCTGAGATTAGCGCGTTAAACCAAATAAACTTTTCAGCTTTATAATATTAGTAAAGATATTCTTAGTTAATAGTAATGAACAACATCATTTAACTCATAGTACGGTGAGCAACGAAAGTGTTTAAAATATTATTTCCTAATAACTAATATTAGAAATGCGTAAATGAATCTGTTTGTTTGGTTGTTAAGCTTTCACACCTAAATCGCTGAACCGATTTTCATTAATTTTTGTACAGAGATAGATGGGACCCTGTAGACGGTTATAGGTTACTTTTTTGTTGTAAAAATGTATATTAACGCGAGCAAAGTTTCCGGAAAAAGATAGTAGTGTCATAAATCAGCCGCAGCGGAGTAAAGTGCCTTTCGAGACACGGAGAAGTGTGTCATAGATGATAACCCATCCGTGGGCTGACCTTCGCAAGCATTGCTTAACCTTGATAATCGATACGTGTAACGGTTGTTATTATCTAGCCACGAGCTTCACAGAATATTATGATAGTTGGTAATTAATTGGCAACCGACGTTGTTGCCGACTGTACAAAGGTTAAAAATATATTTTCTTTGGGCGACGCCTATCGCCGTACGTACCTACATATTATATATTTACGCAATGTGCGTCAATTTCCGTTATTTATCACATATTATAGAAGATTTTTTTTTATAAATAATTTCGACATGCAATTTGTGTCGACATATTTTATAAAATTGTTCAGTTATTATAGGACTGTATGAGTGTAAGTATGTCTGATAATTTTGCGTCGCAGAAATACTGAAGTTCTTTAACCGACTGCGCCAGAAAGAGGGTAATGTATTTTGAGAGTATGTATTTGCATCTGTGTCTCTATTTCTTTGGCATGCCCTGTAGTCTAAACAGCTGAGTCGATTTAACTATAGATATATCTTTCGATTTGTCTTCAGTGCCGAACTGAAATAGGCTAGGTATATGGATAAAAAAAAGAACAAGATGGCGATCAACGTTTGGTAATATCCAGTTATTTTCCTAGCTGCACATAAAGAAGGATGATATTGTTACCTGTTCAAATATTCAGGAAAGAAATAGTTATTAAACGTTTGAAAACTTAAGTTTTCTGGGGTATTTTGCACCTTATTCTCTAAGTATTATGAAACAAAGTCGCTGTCTGCGTATGTCTGTTTCTCCGCTCACTTCTCCAGGGGGCTTAGACAAAGTAACATCGCTTCGTAGCGAAACGATATCTAAATTCGTCATCGTCTTTGAGATAACGACAAACATTTCATAGCCAATGTAACACAACAGTCGCGATCGTTGTGCCGAATTGTTTGTTCGTTAAAAATCAAAAATATTGGTTATGGTATCGAAAATTTAGCTGTCAGTGTCAGTCAAGAAGTTCGAATCGGATCAAACCCGCGAGTTATTGTTGTTTTCAAATTTTATTAATAAGATTATAACAGTGAGTGTTGCGTTTAATTGTTTTTAAGTTATAATAAGAACGATATTTTTGCAGTGGTAAGTGAAGTTTTGGATCTAAAAGTTATTACTTTACTTTCTTTTTTAGATCGTCTCCAAAACTTAATTATAATCAAAATAGACTCATTTTTGTATGTGACTGGTGTTCAAACTATAATGGAGTAATCTATTTTAATTTAAAGTGATGAAACATGGAGTCAAGAGTGCGAGCAAGTCCCGAACAATTGTCAACGCTGCTTGAGTATATGGAAACGTAAGTAAATCCAAGTTTTATTCATGAGTATGTACCTAATGTAAACAATGACGCGATCTTAACAATGAAGTACTTATATTGAATCTTTGTTTGTTTATGTTACAGACATGGTGACCTGGCGAGGCCCCTTGCTGGTTCACAAGGTCGGGTACGGTCAGACCGACTGTGGACTGAACTGACCAACATATTGAATGCTGATGGTCGTGGTGTCAGCAAGACTACAGACAAGTGGAAAAAAGTAAGGATCTAAAGAACATTTTTTGATAGACTGGTGTAATGGTAGAGTGGCTAGCAAGATATTTTCTCAAGGGTTTTGGATCAGTAGACACAACCTTGCAGTTATGAAATAATATTTTTCAATTTATTTCAAAAGTTTTTACCAAATTGGCTTTTTAATCTCATTTACACTTATAACATAGGTACTTATACATATGACTGATTTTTATTCAATAAAGGTGTGGGCAGATTGGAAGTCCAAGACTAAAAAAAAGGCATTGGCCATAAGGCACCATGCAAGAGGGACTGGAGGTGGGCCCGCAAGCGGGCAAACCTTGTCAGCCAGCGATGAAAGAGTGCTGGCTATAATGGGTCCTTTAGCAGTGGCAGGACAAGTTTCTGTAGAAGAGCTAGGATTTAACGTAAGTATTTATTTATTAAACTTTATGCACAATAATGTACAACAACAGACTTAATGCCGTAGGCATTTTCTGCCAGTCTACCTTAGGATGATGCAGAGGCAAAACATAGTAGGTGCAATAAAAAAAGACAAATTTTGAAAAATGACATTTACTAGATCAATAGAAATAAATACATACATGTATACATATATAATATATACATACACTTACTTTGTGCAAGTACTATACTTACACCTTCAAGGCTCCTGCTCAATAATGAGCTAATTTTCTCTAGTAGACAGATGTTTAATAAAATATTCCTATTATCATTGGTCAACATGTTAGATAATGGCAACAAAAGTTACTTAGTTAACATGAAAGACACCATTTCATTTTTTGATAAATTATTTTTGACTTTGTTAAACTGTTTATTAATTAGTATTTATAAAATAAATATTATTATATAACTGAAAAAAACGTTGCTATAATTTTTACAAACTACATACTAAAAATAAATACAATTTTTCAGTAATAAATAATTTCACTAGATCTACCACTTATTTTTATTAAACTCTAAATCTACCACTGCCAATTTTTTTCAGAGACCTCTAAATACTGCACGAGATGATCCTGCTGCCAGAGATGATCCCGTCACCCAAGACGATACAGTATTTTTGGAAATTTTAGATGGTAAGTCTAAAGACTTAAAATCTTACTTCTTATTTTTATTTATAAACATGGAAGTTTATTTGGATGGATGGATGTTTGTTACTCTTTCAGGCAAAAACTACTGAACGGATTTGGATAAAATTTAGGACACATAGTAAAAACTACCCTATGTGTTAATCTGGGTGATAACCCAGATTAACACATAGGGTAGTTTTTATCCCGGTTATGGCGAAGCCGCTGGCAACAGCTAGTATTTATTTATTATGTATATGTAAAATATAAAATCAACTAAAATTTGGAACAAACAAAGGATCCGTAAACTGTCCAAAATAACACTGATTTCCTTTTGCAGAAACTCCACAAATGACTTCGTCTCCTCAACCTTCCACTTCACAGCCCTCAAATAATTGGTTTCCGCCTTCCTTATCCTGCACACAGACTCAAACACCATCACCCCTTCCGCTCGTGCTCACTCAGACTTCGGCTCAAGGACGGCAGCCTGTTGCGACAGCCCCGCCAGACACACCAGCCCCGGCAGCGCCATCCCCGCCAACCCCTGCAGCACCCACTACTCCGAGGCGAAGGCGGCCACCGGCCCCCCGCACGTCTGCTATTTCTCCCTCTACCAGGCGTCGTCCGCGGTTGAGGTCGCCAGCGACACCGCAGTCCGCTGCCTCTCCCGACCGCCCTCGTTTGCGCGCCCGCCGTAGACAGGCACCGACCCCCTTCGAGAGAGCGGCAAGCGAGTTTACAGCCGTGGAATTACGACGCCTGGAGCTGGAGGAAGCTCGAACTAAACTTCAACACGAGCGAGACATGCGTGCGTTGGAGGTAGAGCACGAACGGAACCAAGTTTTTAGATCTGTAGTAAACGTCGCTCAAGCTTGGCTTGACTATTATCGCAGTAGGGACAATACAGAACCGCTGAACACTGATTAGTTCAGCAATTGTCTTGTCCCTATTGCTATAGTAATCAAAGGTAAGTTGGGTTAGGCTCGCCTTTGTACATGCACTTTATTATGTCTAATATAAGTTGTTTTAGTGTACAATAAAGAATTAAAGTAAGTATGTATGTCTGAAGCCTTAGGCATTCTGCATCTCTGACTTTTGCGAGTGGGATACTAGCAAAAGTCTGAGATGCAGATTCCTAAGGCTATTCAAGATATTAAGTTTGTTATTACGTAATGTGAACCCTTTGAGCGAAAAAGTGACTTCGTTAAATTATCCAATATGTTGCCTCTTTTACTGCCCAATTTTAAGACTAACTGTGAGACTGATTCTTGATTTTGCGTTTTTAAGTTTTGCTTGTATTTAATAATAAAAAAAGTTTGTTAATAATAAAAAAAACCTTTTATTATGTTTAGTAGAGTTTATCAAGTTGCTTAATAAAAATATTAAAATATTTAATAGTAATTTTATTTATTCACCTATATTACATCCTACTAACTAAGCGGTTGCGCATAGCCCTGCCTCGGAATAACTCATTTTGGTTATCATTGCTGGAGGTGCTATATTGTACAGCATGATCTTCACTGCCCTCAGCTGGCATATCACTTGGAGGTGGTATTCTAGCATCTAATGCAATGTTGTGCAGCACACAACATGCATTAGTGATTTTGCTAGCCATGTAAGGGTGATAGTGAAGAACTCTGTGTCGAAGCATACACCTCCAACGAGCCTTAAGTAATCCGAAACAGCGCTCAATGCGAGACCTGGCTTGGACATGACGTCGTGTGTACACCTCTGCCTGGGATCCTGGTTCAGCATTTAATATAGGCGTCATCAACCAGGGCCGCAGTGGATAGCCAGAATCTCCTAAAAACAAGAAAATATATTTTTGTTAATAGTTTACTCCAGTTCTAATAAAGAATTATAGTAAGAAATATAGTGCAATTACTGCTTGGCATATAGGGCTATTTCAGATGTCTAACTATTTACAATACCTGTATGGAACAACTTACCTAATAACCAAACATGTTCACCACTTTGATGAAGTCCTTCCATGTATGTACTCGCGTGACTCGCAGACCATATGTGCGAGTCATGTGTTGCTCCACCAAATTTTGAATTTACATTTATAATGCGCAAGTCATAATCACATATCTGAAAAGAAAATAAAATAAAACTATAGGTACTTATTGTTTGGTTTCCACAAAGAACCAAATCGCAATGTGGGGAAGGGATTTAATTTCGAGTTAAGTTACCTACTTACAAAACATTTAAAAGATATTTTATAGATTTCACTTTGTATACAATAAATTTTATTTCACTGTGCCGCTTGGCACGTAGGCTTCTTCTTACATTCTCCATTGAGTTCATATTATAAATTAGTTCATATTATTAGTTTCAGAGCAGTTTGTTAACCACATAGTTTTATATGTATTATGATTAGAGTTTATCCAGCAGCTTACCATTTGAACATTTAAGGAATGATATCCTTTTCTATTAAAAAAAGTATGTTCTTCCTCAGCCGGTCTTGTGATAGCAATATGGGTACAGTCAATGCATCCTATCACACCAGGCAAATTATGTGTCCTTTGAAATCTGTAAATTATTTAACAATTTTACAACAAATATCAAAAAGTAATTATTTAGGTATGTAGGAACCTAAGAAAAATTTTAATTAGGTATTTAAACTATTTAAAAATGTATTTACATACTTCTCTTTGATTAAGGATCTCTCGTGCGGCGTTTGTGGAAACACTATCCACCTGCTGACCATCCAATTGTGATTAAGGGCGTTCACAACCTCCCTGATGCAGCGACTTGTTGTCCGCTGCGTCAAATGCTGTCCCACACCCACAATTTTCTGGTATGACCCTGTAGCTAGAAAGCTAAGAGCACACAACACCTGAAAAATATAATAATACATAAGTAGGTTAACCTATTTAGGTTGATGTGGTTTTATTTTTATTTATACAGCAGTTCATAAAGTATTATGTGGCACCACTATATTTTTGTTGTATAGTACCTATAAACTAAGCAAACGAAGATGCTTTTAACTCAAGTTATAAGGAACAACATTAAGTACCTGGTTACCTGCAATACATAAAATTATATTGTTTTATTAATAGAAAATTTCTTACCTTTATTTCCAGGGGAATTTCAGAGGAACCTTTTAATCGTGCATGAGCTTTTAGGTCTTTGCATAACTTCCTAAATGCACTTTTATTAAGCCTGAAATGCTGGATGAACAACAATTCAGGCATTTCTTCAATTGTTTCCAATTGCCGTCGCTGTCTTAATCGCATTTGGCGTCTCTCCCAGGCGTTCTCATTGTGTGCAGCCCACAATAAACGTAGAGAATGCATAATTACACAGAATAAATACGTACTAAGAGTATGTCAACAATCAATGTCAAAAATCTGCTGCCGAATGAAATCCGGCTAGGGATGGCGATTCTTTCCGAAAAAGATCGTCTTTTAGATCGAATCGAATCGTGACCTGACGAATCGATCCACAAAAAAATCGAGGTCTAAAAGATCGATTTCCGATAAATCGATCTTTTTTCAAATTTGCTTTTACAATTTAAGTATAAGTAAAACAATTTTATTAAAAACAAGACAAATATTATAATAAACGATCTTTTAGTCATTCGAATATATATAGAATAATATAGAATTCAATAATAACAATTATTTTTATTTCCATATCAAAGTATCAGATCAGATAGAAAACAAGACGTTATTTTCAAAATTTATTGTTTACAAAACAAATACATAATTTAGCTTATATTTTGACTCTTTCTGAAAAGAATCGATTTTTAAATCGATCCAAATCGTAAGCTAATGTATTGATTCACAAAAAAATCGACGTCAAAAAGATCGATTTCTAAAAAATCGATTATTTTTTTCATTTGGCTTTTATAATGTTAATTATGTTAATATATATCTATTTTATAAGAAACAAGAAAGACAACATAATAAATGACCTCATATCAGTAAAATTAGTTTGTTTTTTTTTTTAATTCATTTAATTCATATCAAAATCAAATCAGGTATGAAAGATGACATCTTTTTTCAAAAAGTATTTAAAAAAATCAAACATACAGCCATCTCACGAGTTTTTGGTAATTAACCCTTTAATCGGCAACACCGTAAAGTTACAGACACATTCAAGTAATTGTAAATAACTGTATGGTTTTTAGCAATACAAAAAAAAATTGAAAGGCGATTTTCAAGGGTGAAACATCTATTCACTGGATCGATTCAGTACTGAATATCGATTTAAAAAATCGATCTTTTGGGCCTGAAAAATCGATTCTTTGATTAATCGATCTCAGATCGCCATCCCTAAATCCGGCCATATTGTTTCGATAACTACAACGTTTTGTCATTCGTTTCGTTATCTTTTTTGACGATCACGATCGAGGAGAAGGCGAACACTGAAAGCGCTGCTTGTCTACGCATTTGTATGGGACAAACACGATAACGATTCGTTACTTTATGGTTTCGTTACGAATTATAACATTGTCTACCAACTTGCGATAACGATGTCGATTGACCACGTGACTTAACGCGGCTTATGTCAATCCCATACATTATTGTCTTTTCGAACTTCGTTATCGTTTTTAAATTGTTACTTTGTCTAAGCCCCCTGATCCACGTAACTGATTTTGATACGGTTTACACAAATAGGAAGAGCGATAAACGAGAAAGGTTTGTGTGTATAATTTGTACCTTAATTGGACGCCAATTCATCGCGAATTTTAATTGTTATCCTAAATAGGTAGATTATATAAAGTTGCTTACCTAATATATGAGACCATGTGTTTGCATGCGCTTATTGCAGAATTATCGAAAGACATACCTGAAAACAAAAAACATAATTTCGTTAATTACATCATTAACTTTAAAATCTTTTATATATTTTCGTTTATACATTACACATATGATGAAAAAAAAAACATTTTCAAATATATCAATTAAAATTACCAAAGCATTTAAAAATACAGCCCACCGGGAGCGGGAAATGATCCAAACTACATGCGATCAGCTTCCCCTACCATGACGTCTTAAATCCATCATGATTGCTGCGTCAGAGAGAGACGGAGTTACACAAGACGAATAGCACTACTATCCCTTTCCCTCACACTGAATCATGATAGCATTGGCACTTCGTAGTACGGGCACTGGGCCCTAGAGAGAGGAACCTCTAAACAATGGGAGTTGTGTCCAGAACTACTGCTTTCTGAATCAAGCTCTTACTTAATCCGATTGCCTTACAAAAGCCTCCTAAGTTGTTGGTCGTGGCTATTAAGTCACTGGCTGACACAACTATCCATATTTGAATGGCGCGATATTACCTAACTAGCTTCTGCCCGCGATTTCGTCCGCGTGTAATAGTTACTTTACCCCCGATTTTGAAACTCTCAGCCCGATCGGTTTAAAAAAGACAAAGTTTCATACAAAGTTTTATCCCCTATTTTATCTCCTTGGGGGTAGAATTAATCAAAATCCTTTCTTAGCGGATGCCTACATCATAACATCTACCTGCATGCCAAATTTCAGCCCGATCCGTTCAGTGGGTTGATAGATCACATGTCAGTCAGTTAGTCACTTTTGAGTTATGTATATTTAGATAGATTAAGACAGTATATCATCAAATACCTCCTCCCGCTCTGGGCGGAGCGGGAGGGAGAGTCAGACTCTTACTGACTAAAACCCACCCGTCATCTTCCAAATACCCTTTGCGTTCCAGAGCCGCGATAAGTGATAAGTTGGTAACGTCAATTATGCTGACAACTCTGTCATATTAATAGCCTGGGGCAGTGGCTTCATGATATTATCAAAATTCAAAAGTCATTTATTCAAAGTCAAACTAGGCTGATAGACAGCACTTTTTGAACGTCAAATTTTACATAAAGACAGTCCCCCAAAACGCCCACCCGTCACCACTTCCTAGTGTTTTAGCTGGGAAGAAGAAGTGGCGCAACAAACTCCCCAGCAACACATCTGTCTATTGCGTTTTAAGAACTTGAATTTATACAATCAAATTTAAAAAATCAAGAACCATTATGCAATCTTCACGACTCTGCCACCATGAGCCATCGTGTACTCGAGCACATCTGTGTAGCTCGTCAGTTGTTATATAACCGCCGCGTCACGTCACGCTATTAATATCGACCTACGAGTTGATCGATACGAACTGGTTTAATTAACGGATCACTAGAGTTGGGACACTGATTTGTGTATCCGAACGCTTCGCTGAAAACTTTGGAGTTTTTAGAACATATCGGCTTAGCGATTTTCCAGCCATGTTAAGGTCGGATCCCAGTCTAACCGGCTGCAGATGAATACCAGTATATTATACTAGCTGTTATGATAAATGTTTAATGATGACGTTCAAAAGTGCCGTATAATGGCCTAATTGAAATAAACGTTTTGACTTTGACTTTGTTGCCCGCGGCTTCGCCCGCGTGAATGTCGGAAATTATCCCAAGGGAACATAATCCCGGCATAAAAAGTCTATCCTATATGTTATTCCAGACTATGATCTATACCTGTGCCAAATTTCATCAAGATCCATCCAGTAGTTTTTGCGTGAAAGAGTAACAAACATCCATACTTACAAACTTTCGCGTTTATAATATTAGTACCTAAGATGGAGTCAACTGATTATTTCAAGCTTGTGTTTCAAGATACCCCTTTAAGTCTAGACTGGTGTCAGATTTTTTGGCTTCCGACGGCCCCTAACGACTGTTAAAACCTTGAATTTGTTTATTGATTGTTGCTTCGCTGAAAACTGAAACAGATCCCAAAAGGTTCTGTGGAGGTGTATGATTCTGCGATCATAAACAAAAAGGAACTATATGACCAAAACGCAAAAGAATAAAAGATTTTTGTATATAATTGTAATTAGGTACCTCGAAGAAAAATATTAATAGATGCGTTGTTTTCCTGATTCTCAAAATGTAAATCTTGTAATCTTTTTTAGACCCTTGTCTTTCGACTATAGAATATTAAACCCACATTTCACAGTTTTGGTGAAAGTTTTGTGTGAATAGGGCGGTTTTATTGCCATTGCTTTGATACGTATGTATATTAGCAGTTCGAGTTAGTTGTTGAATTTCTATTAAGCAAGATTTATACGTAAAAAACGGTCAACAGATTTACTCATGTATTTCAGGACTGCTCGACTAGTTTCAGACTAAAACAGAACTCTAACTTGTAAAAGCAGATAGTTATTTTTATTATTCAAGTATTTTAATCCTTGATTTGCTCACATTTAACTACAAACCTAGATTATAAGACCATGCAGCACGCTTGACTAGAACTAAAGACCCCAATCTTAAACTACCAAGAACACAGACTACGGCAGATAATTCCATTCCTTTGCTGTACGTATAAGGTTTTATTTAACCGACTCCAATATCGGAGGAGGTTATGTTACCAACCTATTTTTTTTTTTGTTTAAATATCGCAGTTATCTTTCCTCTTCAATAAACGGTTTATATAATTCACCAGAAGTTTACGGTCCAATAAAATATCCTCAACTGCATCAGGTATTTCTTCATTCGATGTACCAGGGAGACATGACCGCACAGGTGGTCGCACTGATGTATGGCGCACATTAATTACACATCGCCAACGTACGACGACTAATTAGTTTCCTTCTAAATATAGAGAGACTAGCTATAGACGCGGGTTTGCGTTAAATCTTTGCTGAAAGTGAACAGCGAAGAAAGGGGAAGGCCAAACTTGAATTCTAAACGTACCAAACATCTAATTAGCAAAATCTTCGTTCATTTTCAATGCTTGATAATACCATTTGGCGGTAAGGTAGGAAATTCTACTGGAAAACCTTCTTTGTATTTGCAAGCGTATTTGTATTTTTTTTATAAATTTGTCATTCCAACACGATCCCAATGCCATTTTGCTAAAAGTTAGTTATCTGCTAAATTCATAATGGTCGATCATTGGTCGGTCAATGGTCTCGTAATACTTTTTGATAACCGAGCAATCAAAAGCAATGACTGCACAATGACGTTCTAATGGTAGGTCACTGATCAAAGGAAGTGTCAAAATTTTAGCAGATTACCGCATACGTCTGTCATTCATTTGTCATTATGTATGAGATTACCATTCTATGCCATTGCTTTCAATGGAGTGTCAGTGGTTGACCATTGGAAAGTCATAATGACGCTTTTATATTAGTAGATTACTAAACTTGTAAAATTCAACCATTATGAAATCAATGATAGACCATTCTGACACTATTGTAATAACAGAATTTAGGCCCTGAGTTACTGTCAGATAAAGTTTCATTGAGTTATCCATCAGAACTTTGGAGTAGATTTGGCCTTTCCATGAAATCGTAGTCATATGCGAGAGAAGAGACCGATCGTGTGAGTGGAATTTGACGATATGTTTTCATAAACTTGCGAGTGTCTCTACAGAAATGGCAATAATCAAAATTAAAAATAGCGAAAATCTGACGCGTTATTATGAAAAAAAAAATAAAGGTGACGAACTATATATGTATATAGGTATGTGAAGTGGAGCAATATAGGTATTTGAAAATAATTTTTAAGTTACCCTCAGATAATCATTTTTCATTTTTAATGCCTATTTCCGTTTTCAAGAGTTCAGGGTTCGAGGAATATAGACGTTAAGTATAAGCATACTCAGCCATTTAATGTTCCCACTACTTGGCTATCTTTCTATAATGTTCGTATAACTAAACAAAATGTAGGGAACCGCTGATTTTTTTTTCGCGATTTTTTTTTACCACGTAGAAATACATGATTCTAAGTTTCGCGCGTACAAAGTCGCGGGTAAAAGCTAGTCTAAATAAAATACAAAAATCTAAACTCATCTGCCTAATATTCCTTAGGTCTTTTTGTAATGTTGGTATGCTTGCACATTAAAATCTGTGGTCGTAATTCTGACAACGCGACAATATAAAGTTAATTAGCAGATCAGAGCGCGGAGGTCGAGTATTATTAGCCAACATAATATGCGCAGACAGACTGACACACTGAGATGTCGCGTACCTACCGTAGACTGATTTACAGTCAATACATAACGTCTCCGGAGAGCAGTGGTGGCCAAGTGGTAACGGCCCCGACTTACGAATTGTAAGTCGCGAGTTCTAATCAGCCAGGCGCATTACTTTGTGTAATTAATTTCATCACCACTGCTCTCAAAACGGTGAAGGAAAACATCGTGAGGAAACCGGCATATCCTAGAACCAAAAATTCGAAAACATGTGACATTCAGCAACCCGCACTGGCAGGCGCCGGGCCGGCGTGCTGGATTACGGCCCATTTCCTCTCCTAGAGAGGAGGCCTGTGTCCCAGCAGTGGGAACATTAAAAGGCTGATTATGCTTATGCTAATCCCAAAAATACTGTTTTAAAAAATGTCGAACATTAAACCTGGCTTACTCAGAAACGGTGTATTAGAGCTATGTCAAGTCTTAAGGCCACAGATAGTTGTGAACCTATGTTTCGATCTCTGGGTATACTAACTTTTCCTTGTTTGTACATTTTGGAGGTGGCAATTTTTGTAAAAACTAATTTAAGATTATTTCCGTCTCTCACTGATAAAAGAAAACGTCCAGGTCACTTGAGATCCCAATATAAAAACTTATTGCACACAGGTAATTACAAAACAGCACTGCTAAAAAAAAGTATTATAACAATGGGACCTGTTATTTACAATAAAATACCTCATACTTTTAAGGAGTATTCGGTACACATTCTTAAATCTAAGTTAACAGCACTAAGTACTTTTAAAAAGATGTTATTATTCAGTGAAAGACTTTTTAAATGATTTGACTTCAGATAATGACTAATATTATTCATTAAATATATGACATAGATCAATAATTGTTATTTGTTAATTAGTAGTTTTATAATTTACTGAATATCTGCTTTTTAATTTTATTGTTGACATTTTTATTTTTTCTATTTTATCTATTATTGTATCTGATTTTAATTGCTGACATTTTAAATTTAAATATTTTATCAATTATTGTGATAATTTGCACGCCGTAAGGTAAAATGTAGCTGATCTCATATAATTATGGCCATCTTATACTGTACCTACATTTGGAGCTAATAAAATTCTGATTCTGATTACAGTGATACATACGCCTAAATACGTAGGTAGATACTAGAACACAATCTAGTCTTCCAGGCGACTGAGCGGAACGCAGCCACGCGAGACTATCGACGTTAAACAACGACTCTGTAGTACATACTTTTTGTTGCACCCGACGCGAAAGGGCGCTGTAGTAATCCCGCGGTTTTTGTTCGATGCATTGAAATACTCGTAGCTTTTTAAATATAGTGCGTTACACAAATGGCATGTGTGCATAACTCGAGAAAATAAAAGAAAAAAAAGAAAGAAAGAAAATACATTTATTTGCACATACAGATACACACAATGTAGACACAAATAAAAGGAAACTTAATTTTAAAACAATAACATTGTGCGACCCGCGGCTGCGCCAAATAGGTCCAGTTCAGCAAAATGCCAGACAACTAGGAGCTGCCTGACGCACTGATGTACCTACTGAAAAGCTGTTTTTAGGGTTTCGTGCCCAAAGCGAGACCGTATTATTAAGACTCCGCTGTCCGTCCGTCTGTCAGCAGGCTGTTTCTCATGAAACGTGATAGTTAGACAGTTGAAATTTTCACAGATGATGTATTTCTGTTGCCGCTGTAACAACAAATACTACAAAACATTATAAAATAAATATATAATACGTCTTTGCTCATTATTGTTAACGCAAACAGGTAGACGCTTGAAATATTCAAAGAATATTTAGCTATATATTCACTTTAATTTATAAAAGGAAGTAACGAAATAAATAGAGAAGAAAATAGTAAGTAGGTAACGAAAGTTCAAAAAACGATGAAACAACATAAAATACCGACTTCCGAAATTTAAATTAAGTATTTTATACTTTTTGTGTTTTTTTTTTTTTGTTTAGTAGTCGGTTGTATTTTTTTGTAAAACATTTTTTTAAGTCGGTTAGATACAGTTTTCGCGGTGCGAGGGATTTTTGTATAGCTTACTATACGTTATGTCATTATTAAGCTTATTTGTGTTGGACAAGCGAATCACTTTGTTTATTACTGTCTAAATTACGATCAAAGAGCGACGCCGTTTCGCCTAATTAATTTTATGTTGTTTCTGAACTGAATTAGATTGAAAACACTCTGTGTTTTGAAATCTTAACTAATAATAATTTAATGAGAAAGTTTCTCTGTTTACTCTGTCTGTTAGTTTGTTTGTTGATGTATAGGTACCCGTTCGTAGTGGTGTTGTTATCACTAGGTACATCATCATCATCTGCCTAGCCTTTTCCCAACTATATTGGGGTCGAGGGACAAGCCGGATTCAGTTGAATACCAGCAGCCCTATTATGACGCTTTAAATCCATCATGATTTCTGTGTCAGAGAGAGACAGAATTACACAAGACGAATAGCACTATCTCTTTCCCTCACACGAGTCATGATAGCATTGGCACTTCGTAATACGGCCACTGTATTTTACGTGGAGCGGCTGCCTACCACACCTCCACAACCCATTAACTGGTGAACACAGTAAGTACTTCTTGGCAAGACTGGTGTTAGATTTTCTGGCTTCTGACAATTCGTAACGACTGCCAACGATCTCCAAATGACAGCCGGGACCAACGGCTTAACGTGCTTTCCGAGGCACGGAGAAGTCTCGTTATGTTAAGATGGTCACCCATCCACAGACCAACCTCGGCAAGCTTTGCTTAACCTCGAAGATCGACCATCTGCGAGTTGGCTTCGGCCCTTCTTCCAGATCTTAGCGTCTCGAGAACGTCGAAGAAGTTTTGTTACCTACAAAACTTTTTCGATAATCATCTTGATCAATTCTGCCAGGGTCGCGGAATATGTTCGAAACAGTAACCGCGGCCCTGGAACGCGGCGGGCATGAGGCGGGTGGGAGGAACACGGGTGGGTTTTAGTCAGTAAGAGTCTGACACTCCCTTCCACTCCAGCCATAGTGGAAGAAGTCGATGATTTCCAATCTTTTAAATACCGTAAACTCTGGATACTTTGGCCTTAACTCGTTAACCAATAGGGACACACCACACTGTGTTTAGTGTGTTCCTATTGGATACATTTTGGGTTACCGCGCGGCCAAAGTGACTTACTTATTTGGGATCTCCCACCACGGAAAAGTAAACTCCATCAGATCTCAATCATAACACAGCTAAAACCGAGCTGAAATCGATGCCAAGGGTTATAACATTTCATAGCTGTCCCCTGGCACTCAATCCTAGCACTAAATCAACATCTTAACTGTGTTTATAAAATATTACGAAAGTAACATGATCGAGCGGGCTCAGATCGCGGCTGATAAATGATATTTATTTTGTAAGTAGGTTAAACATAACACTTTTACACGTCCAATATTTCTGGTCATTTTAAACTAGATGAAGCCGGTGTTTCCTAGCTGACTACCCTGAGAAGCAACACTGAAACAAACTCAGAGGTCAAAGTCACTTTTAAAGTCCATACAATCCGTACTGGTCAAGTCATATGAGAACCATGTCTGAGGTAGCCTTTTGAGGAAAGTGCCACACAAATTTGAGTGGACCTGTCCAGACAGTGCAAGCATTTGTCAGATACCGTATAGCTCAAACTTAGAACTTCAAGGAGCTCAACGATTTGACGAACAATACCAAAGTAAGGACATATGGGTAGGCCGCAAGAATTACTCAAAATGCCGGACAAACTGAAATAAGACCCTAATATGGCGATCTACATAGTCCTCACATTCACAATATGTTATATGAGAATCATGCAGATCTGTGTCTGAAATGGTCTTTTGAGGTAAGAATCACACAGATTTAAGTGGTGGCGGAGACTTAAAATGTGCTAATAATAATGTTGGTGAAGTTTCTTATGGGTACGGATATTCTGTTTGCCAGTAACTGGGTTGAAACTGTCAGAAAGTGATTCCATACCTCGGAAACCACGTTACGGGTGCGATTCCTATCAAACTAATTGGGTTCGTGACCGCGAAAATTAAAAAAAAATTTCAATTGTTTTAATTTTCACACTGTTTGTACTTTTTTACTGTTTTACTTGTACAGCTATTACATAGGTAGTTGTTTTGAATTTAAAATTTTGCTTTTTGATTGTCAAGAACCACGATTCTTGTGGAATGGGCCACGAAAGCGAAGTGTAATAAGTGTATCGGAAAATTACCAACCCCCCCCCTCCTTAACCACCTAATAAGACCGTAAAATGAAATTACCAGTAAGTACTTAACCCATTTCCCAACGGCCGCCACAAAACATTCCCTAACGGCATTGTTCAAAATAATATATCACTAAATTATCACCCAACAGACGCCATATTGGCAAAATTCAATAGCGGAACCGATCTAGCGCCCCTTTGGAACGCAAATAACTCACAAACACACATACAGACACATAATACATGGACTTTTACCCTCTTTCCGTAGGGGGTTGGCTATAATTCAGGTAATTCAGTTCAACTCCAAGTAAAAAGTCATAAATTTTGTCCCATTGAAAGTGGCGCCATCTCTTATTGGAAGTTGGGGTTGGGAGATTGGGTGTAAATCTTTGGTGGATTTTGAGAGAGAGGGAATTTGTTTTATTAGAAAGAGGTTTTTTGTCCTTTTGTGAATCTTGGGTGAGATTTACTATTTTCTCTTTTATATTGATTTTGTTGTGGGTTGCTAAATTAAGACTTAAAGTCGAAACGTTTAGTCAAATTGTGAGGTTATTTAAGACTTTAGATTATTCTTTCCTTGTAACATTTTAGGTTCATCCTTGGCGCCAAAAGTATCTACTGAACATACCTACTATTTTGAAAATTATAATATTTAATTGGGAAAAAAATTTATTTGTGCTCGTTTATATTCCATGCAATTGACCGGTTTTAAAAGACCAAATGGTCCTTAAAAATCAACAAAATACACTACGTCGAAAAGTCGATAGAGATATGTCGAATTATGGATTCCCTAAAAAAATTACCATTAATAACTTAACTAGTGCTCGACATCGTTGTCCCTAAAATGATAATGTGAATTAAATTTCATTGGTTTTTTTTGTGCGTGATCTATCGCGGAATAAACGAGTTTTCTTTTCTTTCTTTAAGTGTAAAAGTCTGCTAATCTATACTAATACTACAAAGAGGTAAGGTTTGTGACGCTGTAATAGGTAATCTCTGGATCTACTGAACCGATTTTTAAAACTATTTCACCAATAGAAAGCTACGTTATTGTGGAGTGTCATAGGCTATATTATCCCCGTATTGCCACGGGAACGGAAACAGCGCGGGTGAAACCGCGGGGCGCTGCTAGTTTCTCAATAAAACCCAAAAAAACTACACTCCAGCAATATCTTTCCGTCTTTGTAACCCATTTAGTGAGCCATTTCTCAAAAACTACTAACCACCGCTATGCCATCCATCTTGCGCGCTATTCAGTGACCGACCGCTTTATTGTCTCTGCACGCCTGGTACCTACAGCGACAGTGGCGGATCGTTTGGTCCAGGCTGGATGTCGCTGAGTGGGTTTAGTAACTTGAACACAAAGGTGCGTGTGTTTGGAGAGAAATTCAAATCTTTACTAATATTATAAAGAGGAAAGATTTGTATTTTTGTATGTAACGTATAAACTCAAAAACTATTGGACCGATTTCAAAAACGCTTTCACCATTAGAAAGCTACATTCACCCTGAGTAACATAGGCTATATTTTATCCCTATATTCCCACGGGAATGGGAACTACGCGGGTAAAACCGCGGGGCGCTGCTAGTAAATGTATATAATTCTTTACTCATATATGAAACTTATTACCTACAATGTAGGTACCTACTTATTCTGGTTGTAAGCGCCTTTATAGCTGGCGGCCGGTTTTGGGCGAATTGCCTCGCTGATCGCTTCACGTACGAACATGAATACAAGATAAATGTGTCAGCATTTTTGCAAGCACATCACATTAAATTTCGAATAACGCGTAACATCCTGCTTGTTTTATTTTTTACTAGCAGCGCCCGGCGTTTTTACCCACTAAGTTCCCGTACCCGTGGGAATATGAGGATAAAATATAGCCTATGTTACTCAGAGTGAATGTAGCTTTCTAATGGTGAAAGAATTTTTGAAATAGTCCAGTAGTTTTTGAGTCTATTCGTTACATACAAAAATAAAAATCTTTCCTCTTTATAATATTAGTACCAATAGATCATTTTTTCAAGAACTTCGTTAAGCTGTAGACTACCTAAGATATCTCACGTTCTTTGGGAAGTCTTTGGGCTTGGGCCCTGAGCCTCCCCCCCCTTGAATCCGCCAGAGTACAGCAATGATGAATGGCAGGAGAGGCAGCCACAATATTCGGCGCATTCGGGAATGCCTTTTTGGGACCTTTGGAATAGGCTCATGTAGTTTTGAAATAGTTCATTGTGATATACTCGTACGTAGGCATTTATCATTGCAGTCTCGCCATCTAAACGCTTCCGCTGCAGTGACTAATGCCCACATGCATATATAACCCTACTCCATACTTCTAAATATATATAACTCAAAAGGGACTGACTGACTGACATAGCGATCTATCAACGCACAGCCCAAACCACTAAACGGATCGGGCTGAAATTTGGCATGCAGGTTGATATTATGACGAAGGCATACGCTAAGAAAGGATTTTGATTAATTCTATCCCCAAGGGGGTAAAATAGGGGATGAAAGTTTGTATGAAACTTTGTCAATTTTAAACCAATCGGGGGTAAAGTAACTATTCCACGCGGACGAAGTCGCGGGCAGAAGCTAGTTAAGTTATAAATGCGAAACTGTCTGTCTGTCCATTTTGTTTGTTACCTATTCACGTTTTAACGGCTCAACATATCTAAGATAAAATATAGCACGCGGGTTGAACTGAGCTCCAAGTCTGCTATTTTTATAAATTTGTCATTCCAACACGATCCCATTGTCATTTTGCTAAAAGTTCGTAATCTGCTAAATTCATAATGGTCGATCATTGGTCTCGTAATACTTTTTTATAACCGAGCTATTAAAAGCAATGACTGCACAATGACGATCTAATGGTAGGTCACTGATCAAAGGAACTGTCAAAAATTTAGCAGATTACCGCATACGTCTGTCATTCATTTGTCGTTATGTACGAGATTACTATTCTATGCCATTTCTTTCAATGGAGTGTCAGTAGTTGACCATTGGAAAGTCATAATGACGCTTTTATATTAAGTAGATTACCAAACTTGTCAAAATCGACCATTATGAAGTCAATGATGATAGACCATTCTGACACTATTGTAATAGCAGACTTGAGACCCTTTTTTTTTTTTTTTTTCTGGATGGGAAATCATCAAATGACCCCTCCCGCCCTGGGTGGAGCGGTAGGGAGTGTCAGACTTTTACTGACTAAAACCCACCCGTGATCCTTCTTGTGCCCTATGCGTTCCAGGGCCGCGGCAACTCTTTCGAACAAATTCCGCAACCCTAGCAGGCACCGACCCTCAAAGTCTGGAATAATCGTTCCAAGGATAATAAAGGGCATAACCGCATCAGATATGTACTTACTTTTGATCTCGGAGGAGTATGTTGGCTAGCTTGGTACTTGCATAGATAACACGAGGTTTTACCACATACTCCAACATAGAATGTGACTTAAGAATATTGAATGTACCCAAATATTTATGAAGAGTTTGTTTGGTTGCTTGAACGTGATAATATCAGGAACTACTGGTCCGATTTGAAAAAATATTTCAGAGTTAGATAACCTAGCTATTTATCAAGGAATGCTATGGGCTATATCATCACTCTAAGACCAATAGGAGCGTAGCAGCAGCAGAAAAGCTAGTTTATTTTATAAGATGTAACTACAAACTGACCATATAATTTTGTGAAGTTGCTTTATACTTTAGGTAGGTACCCCTACAAAATAAAATAGTTCATAATTATGAGTTCAATGACCCCTTTTCAGATTTAGTGATATTTCTGTTACATTCTATACATATTTACAGTACCTACTTTAAATATTGTAAAATCAATGTGAGCTGCGTCAAGCGAAAGGGCTATGATAAGCGGTTAATTGCCGGTAATTGACACAAAACTGTGATACAGCGAGCTTTTACTTTGTAACTGCAGTGGTTATGGTACCCAAGAAGTACTTTAGTTTATGAGAGATCTTTTGAGAAATAATCAAATTACTTATTCCGCTATGGGCATGGGCACATTGGAAGGGAGTGTCAGACTCTTACTGACTAAAACCCACCCGTGATCCTCCTAGTGTACTGCCTATCTGACCTCAACAACCCAGTAACTGGGTAACATGGTACTTCTAGGCAAGACTGGTGTCACATTTTCTGGCTTCTGACAATCCGTAACGACTGCCAAAGATCTACAAGTGACAGTCGGGACTAACGGCTTAACGTGCTTTCCGAGGCACGGAGAACTTCGTTATGTTAAGATGGTCACCCATCCACAGACCAACCTTGGCAAGCGTTGCTTAACCTCGAAGATCGATCCGTGCGGCCGTTAAGCCAGTGCTTTCCGAGGCAAGACAAGAAGATTGAAATTTGAAATCGAGCAGCGTTTGAGAAGTTCGTAAGTCACGTAGTTATCCCGCAGTAAAAAGTATTACATTCTTTAATTAAAGTCTGTTGAGTTTAACGACAGTCGTTCAAGCGAACGATGTCAAACACCTCTGCTGAAATGTGAACTTGAGATGTCGACGTTTTTACAAGCTTTTATTGAACTTGCAATGTATGTAGGTATGTTTGTTCGCTTGCGATCTTGCAACTCAATTTTAAAGCAGACATCTTCGACCAATTGAGCTGAAATTTTGTATACAAGTTACATTTGATTGTCATCCAAATTGAACTTGTGCATGGTTAACTTTATCGGAAAATAAGGCCTTGAAAAATTGTATGAAAAGCCGTACTGCGTATGCGCTCTTAAACACGAATTTCATGTATGTAATGTACCTACCTTAATTATTTTTTAAACATCCGGCGCGCGATCATATGAGCGTAAGCGAATTTACAACCCTAAGAATCGGCGTGGTTTTGGAAAAATGCGAGAGGTTATGTATAACAAATTTATTATTGGGTGTGTGTATAAATAATTTGTGTAGATACTATATTTCAAACAGGTTACTTGTAGGCAAACATGCGGTGTTGTGGTCAACGTTGACCATATCGCTATCATCCATAATAACCTCGACATGAATAATAAAAAATCGACTTGTATTTTTTTGTTAGTGGTACGTACCCCACAGCTAAACGTACCGTCGCGTACGTTTTATAAACTGGTGTAAACAATAAACAGACATGCGATTTCAGCAATCCCGAAAGATTTGCTATCGTTTATTGAAGAGTTCCGTTTCCTATCTCTAAAGTTCTTCATCAGATAACAAGCAACAGCTTTCGAATATAAAAAATCATAAGAATGATATGAGGCACTCAAGAAAAATACAGCCGACTTCAGACCCTGCCCCCTTTTTTGAAGTCGGTTAAACACACCAAAAAATACTTCTTTCTTATTCTACAGCAGAAAAATTCTGATAACCAAACCTCCTTTTTGACTCCCTAATTTCTTTGTCTAATATGGCCCATTCATTTCTGTCTAATATGGCCCCTTCATTTCTGTCTAATATGGCCCCTTCATTTCTTTGCCAAATACGGCCCCCTCCACTCCATACGTCACCCCCGACAGTTAGAACTAATTAATTAATAGCCCTCCATTGTGTCCACACCCTGAATGGGCAGCGGCCATTTGAACACCCTGTATTGTAGTCAAACTCAATAATTTTAATGGTTTTAGTACTCTGTGATTTATAGAGCACAAATATTTCCTAATTGTTTGCGGAATTATCATGTTTTAGGCGACAAAGGTGGGTGGTAATGTTGGTATGCTGATAAATTGTTATTAGGTTGGTACCTACCTATATTATGTTTACCTACTAAAACAGAATTGGGTATTTTACTAGATATAAACATCATAATAAATAATAATAAAGGGAACATGCAATATTTTCATTTTGCTTTCATTTAAAAGAATTCTGTGTAAAATAGACCATACAAAAATTAAAAAATTAATACGCTTTAATGTATTGCCAAAATTGCGATTATAAACTGACTGTTTTTTTTTTCCCACGAAAACTATGAAGTCACTCATGTCTGCCAGAGATCATGAACTGTTATGATTAAAATAATTTTAAGTTCGCCTTCGTTGTCATAACACCAGTGACGTCACTAGACGCTGCACATTTCAAAGCGAAGATGTCTATGCAAAAGAACGTGCAAGAAACAAAAAAAAAAGGACGGACTTCTAAACAAAAAAAAATCACACAAGTATGAAATAACTTTAATTTTGGAATTCGGTGTTTTTGGTTGTTTCTTTGTTAGTTGAACACCGACTTCTGATTTTTTTTATTTTTCACTTTTTAGTGGTACACCCCCCACCTAAACGTATCCAGCACAGCACGCACTAGTCGCCACTACGATTTTCAAAGGCTCCCATCGACTTCTCTGGGATGACATCATCAGATCCTGGGTTCCTTATCAGGTACCACCCTTGGGATATCTACTTTGCAACAACAAAGAATCATCAAAATTGGTTCATAAACGACGAAGTTATCCGCGAACACACATAAAAAAAATATAGAGACGCACGGTCGAATTGAAAAACCTCCTCCTTTTTTTGAAGTCATTTAAAAAAAGTTACCAAAAAATTGCTTCTTCTGGTTCTTAGAATCTCAAGAAATAGAGTGAGTACATATATCGCCATATAAGGGTCTTATTTCAGTTTGTCTGGCAGTTTGAGTAATTCTTGCGGCCTACCCAAATGTCCTTACTTTGGTATTGTTCGTCAAATCGTTGAGCTCCTTGAAGTTCTAAGTTTGAACTACACGGTAACTGACAAATGCTTGCACTGTCTGGACAGGTCCACTCAAATCTGTGTGGTGCTTTCCTCAAAAGGCTACCTCAGACATTAACCTACATGGTTCTCATATGACTTGACCAGTACGGATTGTATGGACTTTAAAAGAGACTTTGACCTCTGAGTTTGTTTCGGTGTTTCTTCTCAGGGTAGTCGGCTAGGAAACACCGGCTTCATCTAGCTTAAAATGACCAGAAATATTTGACGTGTAAAAGTGTTATGTTTAACCTACTTACAAAATAAATAACATTTATCATTTACACCTGAACGACATAGCTAGGCACTCTTGCTGAATTTACCGACATGTGTATAGTTTTTCAATTAAAATTCTCATTAAAATGTTGTAATGAACTAGTGATAGTGGCATCGTAAAACTGTAATGCGTTTGTTACTACTTGTAGTAAGATTACGGAATCATAGTTCCGACGCCGAAAGCGCTCTCATTACTCAGACAAAAATATAGCAAGTAACATTGAAGGACAAACATTGTTCTTGAAAAAAATACAACTGACTTCCAAACAAAAAAACCAAAAAGTACAAAATAGTAAATTTAATTTCGGAACTCGGTGTTTTTGGTTGTTTTTGTTTAACACACCGACTTCCGAAATAAAAGTTATTTTGTACTTTTTGTTTTTTTTTAGAAATCGGCTGTATTTTTTTGTAAAAAGTTTTTTTTTCACTATTTTGTGGTTTACTCACAGCCAAACATACCCATCACAGCACGCGTACGTGGTATATAATATATTGGTGTAAACAATAAACAAACATGCAATTTCAGCTATCCCGACAGATTAACTATCATTTATTGAAATTAACAAAAATGCTCATAAAATAACTAAAAACTACTCGACGAAACTGAACTAAATTCTTATGGGACCAAATGGCAACTACTCTTCATCGAATAAAAAAACAACCACGTAAATTGGATCAGAAATCTCGGCGTAATCGCTGTACATACATAGAAAAATAGTCCTTTTTGAAGTCGGTTAAAAAAATGTTTCTACATACATCAATGTACGTCACGGTCAATTCTTTAACCGAAAATATAAATGTTATTTATTTTGTAAGTAGGTTAAACATAACACTTTTATACGTCAAATATTTCTGGTCATTTTAAGCTAGATGAAGCCGGTGTTTCCTAGCCGACTACCTTTTTTTTTTTTGGATGGGAAATCATCAAATGACTTCTCCCGCTCTGGGCGGAGCGGCAGGGAGTGTCAGACTCTTACTGACGAAAACCCACCCGTGATACTTCTTGTGCCCTTTGCGTTCCAGGGCCGCGGTGACTCTTTCGAACAAATTCCGCAACCCTAGCATGCACTGACCCTATGGGGCCCCGTCTATAAAAAATGATAGAAAAAAAGGGTAGTCAGCTAGCAAATACCGGCTTCATCTAGCTTAAAATGACCAGAAATATTTGACTTATAATAAAGTGTTATATTTAACCTACTTACAAAATAAATATCATTTATCAGTTACCTCAATAAAAAGCCTTTCTTAAACTACAAAAACACAGGCCTAACTTGCTTCGTACTAAAACTTAAGCCTAGACTTCCGCAATATTTGGAGCCTAGCGCTACCAAAGAGTCTGGCGCGGCGCCAGGCAAGGTCATAAATAACGGTTTACGAGGGCCGCCGGTTCGGTTCCCGGACGAGGCAAACTTGTAGTAAGTTATTTTATTAATTTCTTAGGGAGTAAATTAAAGAGTTATTTAAGCTTTGTAATGTTGGCGGTGTTTTGATGGGTGGGCGTGCTGCAGGTGATATTAAGGACGTATGATTTAGTGTTGCTGCTTTAAAGTCTAGCTGCCTTATATATTTGGAGTTGTAACTGGTTATATTTTAATGGATCCTTTTGGGAGTAATTTAATTGCACGTATAGCGTTATAAGTAATAATATTATGTACTAGCAGTGCCCCGCGGTTTTACCAGCATAAGTTTCGATTTCGAAAATCGGGGTAAAATATAACATTATCCTATATGTTAATCCTGGTTATAAACCATTTGTGTGCTAAATTTCATACAAATCCGTTCAGTAGTAACAGTAACAAACATCCATCCATCCATCCATACTTACGAACTTTCACGTTTATAATATTAGTAGGATATATCGACTGTTTATCGACATCCCACATGCCCACCTAACGTACGAAACGTTTTAGGAATACTTGATTTGTGCGTAAAGCTTAGGAGTGGAATTTCCTGGCGGAATCTGTGTTCCTGGTAGCTCAAGTCTTTAAGTCGAGAGTGAATAGGTTACTTCTAGGTAGGTAGTTTATAGTTAGTAAACGTCCGCTAAGAAGAGATTTCAGGAAACTCCTCCCGTAAGGGGGTGAAACTGGGGGGTGGACGTTCGTATGTAAAATCGTATTCCCTAGGCCAATATACTTGACACTTGCCATGATTATGGAATAAAGTCATTATTGAAATTGTAAATCTGGTAATTGGTTCTAGGTAGGTAGCCTTTTTTTTCTGGATGGGAAATCATCAAATGACTTCTCCCGCTCTGGGCGGAGCGGGAGGGAGTGTCAGACTCTTACCGACTAAAACCCACCCGTGATCTTTCTTGTGCCCTTTGCGTTCCAGGGCTGCGGTGACTCTTTCGAACAAATTCCGCAACCCTAGCAGGCACTGACCCTATGGGGCGCCGTCTTCGTTGCTGAAAGCTCTTTGAGGCGCGCGTGGAACACGACGCGCCGTCGACCCGGGCCTGGTTGCTATCGGACGACAAGCCACCCACAGCTCGCCATCTGCAGGCCCGCGCCTGCGGTGACCGGAAATCGCCCTGCGTTTCCCGACGCCCGGGGCGTCTTCTTCTGTTGCGGCGGCTGGTGCGTGAGGATTCCCTCTCACACACGCGTTCCGCCTCCTCCTTCGCTAGCATTACTGCTTCGCAGAAGGAGGCGGCCGCTTCCCATGCCTCCTCGCTCCGGACCATGGCTTGAACCAGGGCCGGACGCGAGTGGTCACCGCCGCCGATCGCCTCAACGAGGACACGTATGCTCCACCGTGTCCTCCGGGCGATCCACACAGTGTGCTAGGTATCCTTAGAAACGAGTGAAGGGTTCGTAAGAGTCAGAACAAAATTCGCGCAGACGAAGTCGCGGTTGACGTGCTAGTTAACTAAATAATGATGTAGGTAACACCACACAACTATACAAATAGTTACCAAACGTCTACAATTCTCAGAGAACTTCAAGTTCGCTTCCAAACTTAGCTAACTAGGCGGTCTGACTATGAATAACTTGCGACATTTGCTTCAGATCAATATTCAGCACTATAAATATGGGTCAGGTGGCTCTAAATAGGCTGGCCCGTTTCTGTGCCTATTGAAACGTTTGGCTATTATATTAGGACTACCTAAACTATAGCTTGTACCTACAGCTCCACCTGCGTCAATGCCTAAAATATATATCTATACTTATATGTACATATATAAAGCTGAAGAGTTTGTTTGCTTCAACGCACTAATCTCAGGAACTACTGGTCCGATTTGAAAAAATATTTCAGTGTTAGATAGCCCAATTACCAGGTGGGGCGTTTGCCCCACCCTGACTCTGACCTGTAAGGTACCTAACCAAAGCCAAACGGCTGAAGTTAGGGACACATTTTTGGATTGAAAATATCGTGGTGTAGGTAGGTGTGCAATGAGAAAGTGTTTTGGATATTTCGAAATACAGATACAGGATGTTATAGGGTGTAACCATTTTGTATGAAAAAAATAACCGGGGTAAGACTGCGGGTAGAGTTTGATAGTTCATATTCTTAAACTGCTGCCCCACTCTGTGCCCATGGCTGGCTACGCCCATGGTCACGACCTCCAGAAGAATAAAAAAAAACAAAATTGAAAACAGCGCCATCTGTTGTCTGTGACCAAACAAGTAAAACAAATTGCGTTAAATCAGAATCGCTTCAAGTTTAGTTCAAAGTTAGCGTACAACACAAATGATTTTGTTGCCAAGTCCCTCGTAAGAAGCTTACGTACAATTGATTTGATTATCGCTAGATGAACTCTAAGCTTTGTTTGAGTCGCTGTAATTCGGGATTGAAGAAAAAGAAAATTGTATTGGGAATTGTTTACTTTAGTTGCGACACGTTTTGAGGGAAAGTTGGTTTAGCTGTTAACTTAGTGTTTTGTTACTTTGTGAGTGATTGACATGCTTTCTGAGTCACGGAGGAATCTCGGTAAATAATTGGAATGACTCATACACAGACCGACCCCGACTACCGTTGCTTAACCTCGACCGGTGTGACTTTAGGGGCTAAGCCAGGAGCTCCTCTTCAATCACATCGAAAGGAACCACGGACGCAGAAACATAGTAAAATTATTAAATATCCTTACTATAATCAGCCTTTTAATGTTCCCACTGCTGGAACACAGGCCTCCTCCCTAGGAGAGGGAATGGGCCGTAATCCAGCACGCGGCGCGGGCGTTATCCAGTGCGGAATGTCACATGTCTTCGAATTTTTGGTTCTAGGACATGCCGGTTTCCTCACGACGTTTTTCTTCACCGTTATCCTTATATCACCGTATATCCTTAGTCTTATCACGCAATCAGAAAAACATCCAAGTTACTAGGGTGCCAAGAAATCACGGAGCTGTTTCTTCGTGGTACAATATTTTGGCCGCTTGCCAGTGTCCGGTGTTTACAGGAAGCCGTTATGTGATAGATGACAAATGAGGCCTTCCTTGAACATTGTTAATTTTATTTGCCACTAGCTTATGCCCGCGACTTCGTTCGCGTGGAGTTCCATACAAAATGTTAACCCCTTTTTCACCCCCTTAGGGAACGAATTTTCAAAAATCCTTTCTTAGCGTACGCGCTGTGCGTTGATAGATCACTATGTCAGTCAGTCAGTCCCTTTTGAGTTATATGTATATTTAGATTTAGATAATGGAAGAAGATCTTGTAAGAAATTAAAAATATAATAAACATTTGAAACCATTACTTGATTTTGCTTGCAGCTTCACTCGCGTTAAAGTTACCTATAATGGTGTCAAGGGTCCCATCTATATCTGCACCAAAATTTATCAAGATTGGTTTAGCGATTTAGGTTCGAGAGAGTAACAAACCGACCCACTTACAATATTAGTTACGTTGGCGGTGGATTATTATCTAAGACTTTTGTTTGCATCTAGGACTTTTTTATACTGTCAGATGGATATGCTCTTGACTCTAGTCTAGGTCGCAGGTGACAGAGACAAAGTAGACGATGGAATGAGCTTACCCAGAAAAAGCCTGTTCTCTCTAACTTTGAAGATTGAGAGAGAGAAGAATTTTTGGTGAAAATCTATTTCAACGAAAGCAAAAAGTTCTCAATAACCTCTTCCTCCATAATATTTCTACCTACTAACTGCAAAGGTTTCATAACAAAGACTTGCAACTCACTCGAACGCATATAATGGCTCTCAGCATCTGCTAGCACACTAAACACTTAGTGCACGTTTGCACGTTGCCTCGTTACTAAGTTAATGAACTAATGTAGGCGGGCAGGCTTCTGTGATGTGGCTTATTGTACTTGTGACAAAGTTCTTTGAAGGAATAAAGCTGTTTGTGGAAGTTGTATGTGTCAAGTGAGATGAAAGTTAAGGCCTGTTTTAAAGTGTTCAGAGGGCAAAGAAACCATTCTGTTGTTGTGAAAATCAACAATATATACAAGAAATAAAGAAGAAAGAAAGAAAATACACATACAGATATACATAATGTAGATACAAATAAGAGGAAACTTAAATTTAAAACAATAACATTGTGTGAGCCGCGGCTGCGCCAAATAGGTATAATATAGCACTAGCGTTTACCCGCGGCTTTCTTTCTATCAAGATTAATTTCTCAAAATAGTAAGTATAAGTAACTAAAAGCTGAATGTTGAACTGAAGTTGAACGTGCTAATCTAAAGAACTACTGGTTTGAATTGAAAAAATATGGAGTGTTGGATAGCGTATTTTACGCGGAAAGTTAGGTTAGGCTATATGTATAACATCTTGCTACGCTTATAACGTTTTAAATAACAAAAATGTTGTAAAAAAAAGGTTCTTTTTCTCTCTCTTTATGACGCAGACGAAGTTGCAGCTAGTTAAAAATATAACTATTACCGTCTCCAGCGGGCGTACCATGAGGTTGTAAAACGTGAGTCTTCCGAGCGAGAAAGAGGGATAGAGTTATACACCCTATATATTTCCATCCCTTTTTCTCGCTCGTAAGACTCACGTTTTAAGACGTCATGGTACGCCCACAGGGTCCTGTTTCTCTGCATCAAATTTGTTACAAAGGTTTCTGCTATTCAACTTGAAAGCGTAAGAAACATAACTACGTGACAAATCTATATCGTAGTGTTACTTTACTTTCATGCCAAAAACTCGACCTACGTTTCGTTGTTAAAACACGGATAAAGCCAGCATTAAACAAGAATTTCATCAATAAAGCGCTATCGAAAAACCTCCATAAAATTAACGAGTATAATCCAGTACAAACTCAATTACTTTGCAATATTGCATCACAGTGCAGAATTCCAGTACAAAATGTCCAAGCTCCTCTTTTATAATTAATTTTAAAGGGATATCGATCACGACTGACGACACGCGCGCGACTAGTCGCATCTGTGCGTGATTAACGACTTGTCGATAGATAGTCGTGTCTGACATGTGTGGACTAATTTGTGTTTAATGTAGCAGCGCCATCTGTTGGGAGACATTTCAAAACTATGCGTAAAATAATTATTCTGTAGAACAACTGTTTGTTTTTATACAAAGGGTAACAGAATAAACGTAAAACCTGGAAAGCGGTGATTCTACTTATTATTACGTTATGAATAACTTTTACTAAGGGACCAAACATAAAACCGTAAAAATCGGGTGTAATAGAATAATATCGTAAATATCTGCCGCCGCGATCTCTTCCAGGCAATCTAAAATAGAGAGAGAGGCTGAGATCGGTGCGAATCGTTCTGGTGTTTATTTGCAATAACACCTTCTTTGAAAATCTTTTATTCAAATGTCAAAATGATGCCGGAACGGCACACAAAATTGTTTTGCACATCTTGTAACGCATTTTATGCAAATAAATAACTAAGAAGAATGCTGATGACCTCATTTGTAAAACAAGACAAAAGCACAAGACAAAGACACAAATAACCATTTACTATAAAATTACCAATGAACTGCCAAAGTTTACGTCTCCTCCGCCAATAGATGGCGCTATTATAAGTTTGAATACAAAATTTGTCCGGACAACATACAATTTTAACGGTGTTTTTAATTGGAAACCATAATTGATTACTAAAGAAATTATGTCAACTGTAGTTATGAATATCTGTCACATCGTCATGGCTTTATTGTCAGGTATATGGGCGAGTGTTATGAATCCGTTAGATCTGTTACGCTGACTTGTCAAGACTTTTAACTGTGAAGTAATAACTATAGAATATGCTGCGATTCGGCTTGACAAATGTGTATGTTAGCATTGTTCTACTACGGGTCGGGTTGGTAGATTCATTTTCTTAGCTCGGTATGCAAAGATAATTAGTTATACAGTACCTACCTATTTTGTCTAAGAAATATTTATGCTTGTATTAAAATGTCGACCGACTTTCTTGGGCTCAAGTTTATAGAGAAACTTTCCGTTACAACAATAGTAATTATCGACGTGTCCAAAATAATGGTCACGGCTTGAATTGAAGTAATATAAAACGTCTTTTATGTAAGTAGGTACCTTTACATATACAATTTACATTCACAGTAAAAAAATCGTTATGTTCTGCGTGTATGAAGAGGAATTTTCAGGGCTGCAATTATGTTGCGGAATTTGTTCGAAAGAGTTAACGCGGCCCTTTTTTTTTTTTTTTTTTTTTTTCTGGATGGGAAATCATCAAATGACCCCTCCCGCCCTGGGTGGAGCGGTAGGGAGTGTCAGACTTTTACTGACTAAAACCCACCCGTGATCCTTCTTGTGCCCTATGCGTTCCAGGGCCGCGGTAACTCTTTCGAACAAATTCCGCAACCCTAGCAGGCACCGACCCTATGGGGCCCCGTCCTCGGTGCTGACGGCTCCTTGTGACGCGCGTGGAACACAACGCGTCGTCGACTCAACCTGGTATCGGACGGCGAGCCACCCACGCTCACCGTCCCCAGGCATCAGCCACTGCGCGATAACACAGCGGCCGACTTGTCTCTGGAGGGGGCCGAAATGGGACCATTACTGGCACTCCATCTCAGCACCCTCCCGAGTGTTGGGAGTCGCAGCACCCGCAGCAGAAGCGGCAGTGGCGGCGACAGAAGCCGCGGCGGCGGCAGAGGCGGCGGTGGCGGCGGACCTCTTGCCCCTGGTCGGGGCGGATGGCGCGCAGGCCCTTCCCCCAGCCCAGTGCTCGGCCGGCTTGCCAACAGCCGCACATGCACTGCAGTGCGGCGTGGCCTCGCACGAGCCAGCCTTATGACCGGGCTGACCACAGCGGAAACAGAGTCCGCTGCGGTCGACCTCCGAGGGGCACATAGCTCCCGTGTGGTTACCCACATGGCAGCGGTAGCACCTCAGAGGTCTGGGTTCCAGCAGTTTTACCCGCGCAGACACCCATCCCACCAAGAGCCTTCGGCCCTCCGACACAGTTCTGGCCGCCGTCACGGGGCAGCTCACCACAAGGGTTTGCATGCCCGTGTTGTCAGGCCGGAGGGTGCCCGCCTTGACGAGCTCGGCAGAGCACCCCCCAGTCCTGGCGACGGCGGCCACAACTTCCTCCTCCGTCACGGAGTCATCCAGGCCCACTATGCGCATGTCGATGCGCCTAGTCGGCCCGGACACCCGGACCTCGTCCGCGGGTAAGACCGCCCTCAGCCTTTCGGCCAGGGCGTCCGCGAACGGGCCACTCTCCGCTCCGGCGAGCTCGAGCTTCCGGGCACCGGTCAAGGTCCTCCTGACCCCGATGCCCCCGCTAATGCCCAGCTCTTGGAGGCTCACCGCCTCCTTCGCCCGCTTCAGTACGGCGAGATACGTCACGCCCCTCTGTTCCGCTTCCGGCTGCAGTGTGATCACCACAGCCGCGGATTTCGGGGCGCGAAGCCTCGCCGCAATGGCGTTGGCCTTCCGCCGCTGCCTCCTCGCCTTATTTTTGGCCGCTTTCGCGGCCTGCCGCTTCTTACCAGCAACCTGCCACTCGGCCTCGGCCGCAGGAGGGTCCGAGGGTGGGGGTGGGGGCGGCTGCGGCGCCACTGGCGCAGCAGCCTTAGCCGCTCTCCCTCCAGCCTTCCTCCTGCCCCTCTTCGCCGGGGCCGACTTGGTCGTCGCCGGCGTCGCAGGCGCCGGCGCCACAGGCACTGACGCGGCTCCCGCCTTGGCCTTCGCCTGGCCGGACGTTCCCGGGCCAGCCTCCCGCTTGGAGGACTGCTTCCTCTTGAAGGCCACAGCGCGGATCGCGGCCTCCACGACCTCCTCCAGCTTGGCCCTCTTCTTCTCGGCGGTGGGAGGCACCTCTCCCGGGGGCTCCGAGTCGTCGGAGTCGAGAGGAGGCGGACGAGTAGAGGGAGCCCTGCGACCGCTCCCCCCAGGGCGACGCCCCTCCCCCGCCAACCTCTCGGCCCGACGCTCCACCTCCCGGGTAGAGGGAGCCAGCCCCCTCCCTGCCTCACAGCCCCTGCCCCGCCTAGCGGTGGGGATTTTCCGGGCGGAGGCAAACTCGCCCTCGGAGGACGACCCGCTGTCATCCTCCCGTCTGGGCCGCTTGCGGAAGAGCTTGACGCCCTCCACAGCAGCCCCCCCTCCTCTGTCTCCAGAGCCCGCCGAGCTGACCGTTACTAGGTCAAGTGCAGAGCCAGAATCTGACCCTGCACCTCCCCGGCGCTCAGGCGAACTCCCCGCATCACAGCCGAACGCCATCAGCTCCTTGAAGGACGCGGATCCGGATGACGTCGACTCTGAGCCTCCTCGGCTCTTGTTGCCACTGGCAAGCGGAAGGTCTTTGTTGCCCACCCCATAGTACGAAGGGCAGCCCGCCGAAGCGGGGCGGGATTCCCCGACCGCTGAGCAGTCGGGACCCGCCTGGGGACTTATTTTACAGAGGCCTTTATCCATCGTGTTCCTTTTAAAGGGTGCGGTCCCTTTCTCCTCCGCCCTTTCTCCCTCACAGGGCCTCTCCTCCCACCCGCTCACTGCCCTCACAGCCACGTCTGATGAGCAGACGCGTACCAGAAGGCAGTGAGCGGGTGTGTCTCTCTTGGTCTGATCCCTCACTTGCGACCTTCCGGCATGAGTGGTTCTACCGGGAAAGCTCGCAAGATCATTGGGACACTCAAGCCCCACCACGACGACAACGTGGAGACACATTCGGTGGGGAGTTAACGCGGCCCTGGAGCGCAAAGGGCATTAGGAGGAACACGGGTGGGTTTTAGTCAGTAAGAGTCTGACACTCCCTTCCGCTCCGCCTAGAGCGGGAGAAGTCATGTGATGATATTCCCATCTATTAAAAGGGCTGCAATTATAAGTGGTTGATTAATTAGCGACTAGGAAATTAGAATAATGAAAAACTGCGCGGGGCTCGGGGCTAGTTACTATTACAATATTAAATTTATTTATATAATTATCTTATTATACTGCTCGACCGATTTTCGTGAATTTTAGCGTGCATATCCGCTAGGGTGGCGAATCGGACAACATCTATTTTTCATCCCCTTAAAGGTTAAGGGTGGTCCACCCCCAAAATTTTATTTTTTACTTCTATACATTTTTTTTTTTATGATACTGCATACAAAAATACATAAAACCCTAAATTTTCACCCCTCTACAATAACCCTAAATATGTTTATTTTATTTTATATGGCAATACGTTTGCTAGGTCAGTATATTATAATAATATTAGGACAAAAAATATTCTTTTCTTTCTGGTACCAATTCTGAAGTCTACCCCGACGAAGTGGCAGGCAGAAGCTAGTATGTACATACATAGGTACCCATCATGGATGTACAGGTATTGTGTACTGAACAACGCACCTGTGGCCTGACCGATGACAAATGGCCGCTGCCGGGCTCCTAACGACGCGGTCGTGAATATATAACTACGTGATACAAGTACCAGGAGCACATAGACGCAATGGAGACGTTCGATGCTAAAATATTAAATTGCTTGGTTATGTCATAGGACGAATTATTTGTTGCCGAAGGTACTTCCTATCCTACTAATATTATAAATATTGAATATTTCGTTAGTATATGTATGAATCAAATCAAATCAAAAGTCATTTATTCAAACTAGGCTGAGAGCCAGCACTTTATGAACGTCAAATTTTACATAAAGACAGTCCCCCAAAACGCCCACCCGTCACCACTTCCTAGTATTGATAGATGTTTGTTACTCTTTCACGCAAAAACTACTGAACGGATTTGGATGAAATTTGGCACACAGATGGTTTATAACCAGGATTAATATATAGGATAGTTTTTACCCCGATATTCCCACGGGATCGAAACTTATAAGGGTGAAACCGCGGGGCCCTGCTAGTTCTTAATATTTTAATTGTGCGTACAGCTAATGAGTGGAAATCCATTCCAGAGTCTGTACTCCTGGTCTGTACAACATGAGGGTATTTAAGTCAAGAGTGAACAGGTTACTTCCAGGAAAGCGTGCTCGGCTATCAAAAGTAATGTTGAAGTCCTGTGCATCTACGCGAGTCTGCAGACGGCGAGCTATGGGTGTCTCGCCGTCCGATAGCAACCAGGCCCGAGTCGACGGCGCGTCGTGTTCCACGCGCGCCTCAAAGAGCCGTCAGCAATGAAGACGGGGCCCTATAAGATCAGTGCCTGCTAGGGTTGCGGAATTTGTTCGAAAGAGTCACCGCAACCCTCGAAAGCAAAGGGCACAAGAAGGATCACGGGTGGATTTTAGTCAGTAAGAGTCTGACACTCACAATCACATGCTTAGCGGTCGCACACAAGGCACTTAGAACTTTTCCATGAAAATCTATGACACCTAAAAAAATTAGGTTATTGAAACTATTTAATAAGAAAACTTCTTTCATCTTTTTAATAAAAATAAAGCTCATATCAGCACCGGATATGAAATCTCAGAGTTAATTAATTTCACAGATTTATATCACGACATTTGGGTTAGTCGGCGGAGAGACGACTTGTCATAATAATTCATATCGCTATCAGAATCGCGGTAAGTCTTAGTCGAAATATCTAGTCTTATGAATTACTTGGTAGTAGTTTAGTTTCAGTAATCAAGAAAGCACCACCAATCAATTTTATTTGTCATGCCAGCACCACGAACGTTTTAGTGCTGGAACTTTTTAGTGATACTCCCTCCCCCAGCTAAAAGTACCCACCCATCACAGCGTACGTGGTATAAATTGGTGTCAATTTCAAATTCAAAGCATTTATTTCGGTTCCCTATCCATTAGCATAAAATTTTAAGACCTAATATAACTTAGCATAACGTTGTTTGGCATAATTATTTTTTCGCATAATATAATTACGCATAACAGCTCATGCATAATTTTTTTAAGCATTATGTCTGTAACCATAATAATGATTAGGCATAATATTTTAAAGCATAACCTTATTAAGCATAAAGTTCTAAAGCATAACTTTTTTAAGCATATTAAGAGTATTTTTTCGCTGTAGGAAGCAAGCATTGCAAGCATACAGCATGCAAGCAAGCATGCAGCATGCAAGCAAGTATGCAGCATGCAAGCAAGCATGCAAGCAAGCAAGCAAGCAGCATGCAGCAGGCAGGGTTTCTGTGACGGCTCCGGCGCTGCGGCCCTCCGGCGGCCCCACGCGTGCTAATCGTCGCAGACGGCTTTCGCTCACCACCGCAGCTTCGGCTTGTTGGCCGGCTTCGCCGGCCAGCCTCAGCCGCGACGGCTCGCTCGCAGCCGCCTGCTCCTCAGCCCGCGGGCCGCCTCGTCCCTACGCGCCTACGCGATTTTAAATAACACTCTAGGGGTAGGACAAACAAGACTACGTGAAGTCGGTTTTGCAGCAATTCGGTTCTGTGACTAACTTTTGTTGCACAGCATATTAATTTTTTAACCAACAATATTATTTGATTGTTACAGGTACTATAGCTAATTGGTTTGCTCAGAATATTATGCTAATAGCCATTAGGCCTACTAACGTTATGCTAAAAGTCTTTAGGCCTACTAACGTTATGCGAATCAAAGTTATGCCAAAACAAATTAGTCTTTAACATGATTATGCCAACATAAAATGTATGCCTAAAAAAGTTATGCCAAAGTATTATTATGCCAAAACAAATTGTGCCAAAATCGTTATGCCGAAGTATATTAGGACAAAAAACATTATGCGAAAAGAAGGAATCCCATTTATTTCAATTAAACCCTTTACAGGCACTTTTGAATAGTCAAGTCGAAAGAGGTGAAGCTATCTGCACGTTCCAAAGCGTAGCTCTATGGAGAAGAACGTGCAAGAAACTCCACGGACACTCTTTTAAATCATGTTCTGTATTACATAACCTTGGTTACATCCTTGGTCGCTTCTATATGTGAGGACAATGCGAAGAAACAAAAAGGAAACTATAAAAACAATTCAAAGTATAAAGATTAAAACAAGTCAGTAGCAGTTAAGAGGTGACCAGTCTCAACCGACGGCGCCCGTTCACGAACATGACGCGTGTATCGGCACCATTTAGCTCAACCATTTTGAAGGGAACCGAATGATCCAACACACAAAAAAGACAATGTGTGTAAACAATAAACAAACATGCGATTTCAGCAATCCCGAAAGATTTGTTATAATTTATTGAAGAGTTTCGTTTCCTATCTCTGTTCTTCTTCAGATCTTCACCAAACTAGAAAGGAACCACCTTGAAATACTAAGATGCTCTTCCAAGCCAAGTTTTATAACCAACTTCCATAAAAGGAGGAAGTTCTCAAGTCCACTGTATTTTTTTTATGTGTTACCTCATAACTTTTTACTAGGCATCTTGATTTTGATGATTCTTTTTGTATTCGAAAGCTTGTCGTGTGGTCCCATTTAAATTTGATTGAGATCTGACGATGAGTATTTGAGTTATCCCTAAGAATGCGTGGCTTCGACTACATTGATGATGTTCTCATTCACTCTTGTCGATGTAAAATGAAAAAATGGCGGTGACTTATCTATGGTACGCTCACATTTATCCAGTGTCTTGTTATAAGGCCGACCCTATTGCCATCAAGTGGCATAAACCCAAACTCATCTACCTAGCCTTTTCCCAACTACATTGGGGTCGGCTCCCAGTCAAGCTGGATCCAGCTGAATACCAGTATTTTACGTGAAGCGGCTGCCTACCAGACCTCCACAACCCATTAACTGGGGAACACGGTACTTCTTGGCAAGACTGGTGTCAGATTTTCTGGCTTCTGACAATCCGTAACGACTGCCAAAGATCTCCAAATGAAAGCCGGGACCAACGGCTTAACGTGCTTTCCGAGGCACGGAGAAGTCTCGTTATGTTAAAATGGTCACCCATCCACAGACCAACCTCGGCAAGCGTTGCTTAACCTAGAAGATCGACCCGTGCGGCTGTTATAATTTAGCCACGAGCTCCTCATAAACTCATAAACCTAAACTGCTACTAAGATATTCTAGATAGAGAATCCATTAACCCTTTGAAAACATCATTAGGATAGCTGAACTAGGGCTTCAAATGATCATCAATGATCGTTGCTTCTCTATACACATGAACAGCCATTACTAGTGGGAACACGAACAAATTCCGAACAATATGTGGAGTGAGCGTTTAAAAGCCGAAAACCGTAATTTTTAAGCCGAACGTGACTAATAGCTAAAACCGAAACGAGGATTTCCATTTAATTTTACTCGTGAGAACTCATCGACTCGACTGTTTACAATATACAAGTACCAGGCGCACATAACCCGATCGGTTTCTCAATCAAAACGTCGGTGCTGGATAAATTTGGAGCAAAATATTAGATTTAATAATATGCGAGTGGGTGACGAGCGCGAATTTGGCAATTAACTAACTAAACCACATGTGATATTTTATTTGTAGATTCGAACTAGGGTTGCCAAGAATATGGCGCCAATATTTTCTGTCGTAATCTTTCTATGAAGTTTATTGAAGGATGAGATGGGGGTAAATTGGACCTGTCAAAATAAAATTTCTAGATACAAACCTACTTTGAATAGTCATTATGTACCTATAGTTAATCAAGAAAGAAAGAAGGCACAAAACAAACAACAACAAAATATTACATAATTAAAAGCTATTAATTTTAAACTGTGCGAGGCCAGAAAAGGTATATTTAATAAATAGATAAATACCACAGCGCTGGTGTTCTGATAGGTGATGTCACGGATACGCTCACGGAATAAATACCTATTAAAAAGAAACATATAAATACAAATAAAATATTAAATATCAACTAATGTTCATTTTGAAATTGATAAATCAGATAATTTGGTCCAAACAACTTTCGAAAATAACACAAAAACAACCCAAATTTGACACATGCCAACTGCTTTGACAGCTGTCAAAATCTCCATGTCTGTATAAAGAAAATACAGCAATATCGACAGGGTTCACTTGTACACATAGCACTTATGTATTCCTGTTAAAGGTAGTGCTTTCAGCCCACAACCTTTGCTCAAGGCAAGACGCAGCAGTGCGTGACGACGTCAAGCATTGTCTTTTTAAGCACTCTCTGGAATCTTAAAGCTAAAGACTCTACACGACTAGGTGTATCTATGGTTACCATGGAGGTTTGTATGTGTTGCCACCAAAGATAAATTAATAGAGATCTGTAAAAGTGATACGTGTGTTTTAAACTTATCTAGTGTATATTGTTTGTGGGACGAAATCTTTGGAAAATTATTTTATTGATAGCAAAACTCACAGAGTGTTTTTTTTATTCCGAAATAAAAATCGTTTCTAATCTGGCCAACCCTATATCCTACTATTTTGACATGACTCCGCTGTGACGACTGAATAGCGGCGACGTACCGATATACCGCGCCGATAACTTGTTCATACGATCTCATTACTCAGATCAACTGCCCAGCTTCTTGGGCTGTAACATAAAAAGTGCTATAAAAAATTCTGGATGCGATTTTTGCAGCGCAGATTTTGGATAGCTTCTGTCAAATCGGACCAAATAATCATTGCTAAGGCCTTGGTAACAGTACTCTAATTGCTAGGCTCCAGGCTTTTGCCCACTTTTCTGGTGGGCAAAAGCCTGGAGAATGGCGATTTTTTCACTATTGATAGGCACGTGTTTGACCACTATCTCACCTAATGCAGCTCCTTAAAGTTCTAAGTTTGTAACTGACAAATGCTTGCACTGTCTGGACAGGTCCACTCAAATCTGTGTGGCACATTCCTCAAAAGACCACTTCAGACACCAACCTACATGGTTCTCATATTACTTGACCAGTACGGATTGTATGAACTTTAAAAGGGACTATGACCTCTGAGTTTGTTTCGGTGTTTCTTCTCAGGGTAGTCGGCTAGGAAACACCGGCTTCATCTAGCATAAAATGACAAGAAATATTGGACGTGTAAAAGTGTTATATGTTTAACCTACTTACAAAATAAATATCATTTATCAATGGTAAGCGATGATGTGGTCGACGATGGAGCACTCACTCTTGACTTAGAGATTCCTAGGTTGTAGTTATCAAGAAACAGATTCCTCTGGCAGGGAATTCCACTCTTTAGCAGTACGCACAACGAATGTGTTCCTAAAATGTCTTTTGCGCGTGGGTGAGATCATCATCTGCCTAGCCTTTTCCCAACTACATTGGGGTCTTCCAGTCATACCGGATTCAGCTGAATACCAGTATTTAACGAGGAGCGGCTGCCTACCAGACCTCCACAAACTTTCTTGGCAAGACTGGTGTCAGGTTTTCTGGCGTCTGACAATCCCTACCGACTGCCAAAGATCTACAAATGACAGCCGGGACCGACGGCGTAACGTGCTTCCCGAGGCACGGAGGAAACTCGGTATGTTAAGATGGTCACCCATCCACAGACCATCCTTGGTAAGCGTTGCTTAATCTTGAAGATCGTTCTATTAGTTCTTTAGCCACGAGCTCCTTGAGCGCGTATGAGATGAAATACAGAAAAAGATAAATATGTAATGTCTCAAATTAAATACAAGGGCTTGTTATTCGTCGAGCAAAATATTAAGCAATAGGATTTATGTCCGTGGTACGAGAAGTTTGGATTTATGCCTGCCTAATGTCGATAGTCTGTCGTGTTTCATGGGACCTCGCAAAATGAGCGTGTACTTTATGCCTGTACAAGTGCTTTTGGGGTTATTATGTGTGATATTAATGGAAATTACCAAGAACAAAATGGCCACTCTATTCTGTCAATTGTTCATGTTCACACCATACAGAGTTGATATGACAGAGGGGCAGTAGCAGTAGTATTAATCATGACCTATGCGTATAGACATAATCAGCTGTTAGGAAATATACATCGTGTTCAAACGAGGCAAACCCTTAAAAAATCATTTGCCATTAAACTACTGCTCCTATTTAATTGATTTTTGGAACAGAGCTTGTTAATGATACCTAGTATACGCAGTTTAAAGGAAAGCCCCTCTGTCGTATCAACTTTGTATATGAAGTTCGAAAGTTTTCACGCAAGTCGCACAGCAGAGGTACCGTCCAAGTGACAAAGCCTTTACATGCCACATTTATATAACCTTTAAGCCACTAGCTGGTACCAGGGTGTCATAAGCACCGCGGTGGCTGCACAGGCCACTTAGCCGAGTGGCGCTCGAACAAAGCGCCACAATACGCCACTCCAGCCGGAGTGCCTCTACGTCTTGAGTATCAATAGTTGTAGGCACAGCTTGTGGAAATGGAGCGTAGATAGATGTTCTTGTAGCTGAGATGTATCTATAAACCATTCACGATAAGATTAGACATTGAAATTCATCTTTTTTATATTCCGTTCAACCGATTTTGACTTCTATTGCGTTGGCGGCATGACACATGGTAGCTGCAGTAAACAGTTGGTATTATAATCAGGTTTTAGCTTTTAATGCCATCTTTATGCCTACGAAATAGAAGTAAAAATCGGTTGAACGGACTGTAAAAAAGATGTATTTCAATGTCTAATCTTATTGTGAATGGATTATAGGAGTATGTGGAGCTTGTGGCTAAATATCAAAATATCCCTACTACATATCATTAGGTGAGCCAATGCCCTTCCTCTTCCTCCCCTTTTTAACCTTTAAACCACCAGCTGGTACCAGGGTATCATAAACACAGCACGCTACTCGAACCAAGTACATCTTGAGTATCAATAGTTGTAAAGCTTTTGGAAATGGAACATAATTTTTATATCAGCAATATATACATGTGACTGCGTTGGTCACTGGCTGACAAGATTGTCGATAGAACTTTGAAAGTGTCTGGCAAAAGAATAAAGAGTATTTTGAATTTAGAATACGGAAAATATGCTTTGTTTTATATGACAGTCATGTAGTAGCGCTCTTGTAAGGCAGATGCCGTAAATAAGTACGAAGTTACATCCCAAACAATGGTTTATTCAATAAAATTTTAAGTAACACTAGGGGCGAGGTTCCCTGGTGTTACAATACCTAGGAATAGACCTACGTATCTTTTCTCCTTTTCAGTCCAATACATCAGATCACCCATTCTAACATCCTACTATTTTTAAACTCCTATTGTAATTTGTTACGGTATGAATGATAACAGCCATACGTAGCCTAACACGACGCCGACGCTTCGTGTAAAATAAAATCGTGTATTGTTTTTGTTTAATATAAATATGTATGACTAGCTTCTGCCAGCGACTTCGTCCGCGTGGAATAGTTACTTTACCCCCGATTTTGAAACTCTCAGCCCGATCGGTTTAAAATTGACAAAAGATAGACATTCTGTTTCGGGATATTTTTTAGATAATTTTATGTAGAACATTCCCGTAATACATGATTTCTGGGTGAATTGCCCAAGCAAAAAAAATACACGGCAAACCTGAGAACGGTAGTGCAATGTGCTGGTTTTTTATTTTATATATTTTTTCTCAACAACGTAAGTACTTCTCTACCTTGGCAAAAAAAATCATTGATTTCTACCCACTAATATACCAAAAAAAAAATTTACAAAGTGTTATTTTATCATCACGGTGGCCTGTCCTGAACCCAATTCCGCTCATAAAATACCTTCCCCTGCCAATACATTCATAATATGGATTTAAATCGATTTTCTAATCATTAAATTATAAAATATTCGATCAAATAAAACTATTTTTGTTTGTTTATCTTCTTTCTCATAGATTTGACAGGCAGTCAACTTTTGTCTGGAAAAAAGTTATCATTTCAGAGGACAGTAAGTTTTAGTAGAATAGCCATGTCAACATTGCGTTGTTACGCCCCTCTCACCTTTCCTCACTTCGGATCAGCCCGGATGAAGCTCTCGGCGCGAACGCACCGGTCCTAAAGCTTGCGGTTTTTCCGCCAAAAAAGTAAGTTTATCATTTCAGTAACATGGGGACAAAAATAGTTTCATTTCGGTGACTGTTATAACTCGTGCTAGATTCGTTTAATTTGTTTCAAAATTGTGTATTAAATTCGCCGTAAGTACTGTTTTGTTTGAGTAGTGTTCATATTTTTTTAATAATTTTATTTCGGAGTTAAATGTAGAACTAACCTCTATTTTATCATCTCAGTGTTATCATTTCAGTGGATTCGGTGGACTGTTATACCAATTACAGTCCACCGGAATGAAATGTATCTCCGAAATGATAAAACCATAAAGTTTTAGAGATCCTTGTATCAAATACAAAATCATAGTTTTGTAATGTAAGTGTAGATTGGATTATTCGGGTGTATTTGTTGTGTAATATTTGTGTTTAAGATATATAATATACACATATTTCTATGTAGCTAGTACATGTATATATTGGGTTGGTTTGAAAGTAATGAGCGTTGCAAATAAACAAAACAATTTTAAATTATATTTTTAATTTACAATTACTTGTCTTTATAGTAGATTAGGCAAAGCATGGATACCCTCAGTGTAAAAACTTGAGAGCCGTGAGGCAAAAAAGCTTTCGAGGAAATCTGTTAACTGTGCTCTATCATCAAATTTTTTGTCCTGTATATGATTACTGAGAGAGCGAAACAAATGAAAATCCGTTGGCGCTAGATCGGGAGTAAGATGGATGTGGCAGTAGCTCCCATTCAAAATCCAATAGCTTCTGACGAACGACTTTGGCTATGTGCGGCCGAGCGTTGTCGTGAAGGAAGTATATCTTTGAGTGTTTTGTGTGTACGGTTGCCTAGATAAGTGTGAGTCGGTCAAGCTGCTGTTCGGGGTTTTGAACATTATGGTTACTGCAGTTTATAGCAAACGTGTTATGGATAATGATTTCCGGACAAACAATTTTATGAGAAGAAATGGAGTACCATTAATGGCATAACTTACAAATGCAGCCATCATATTAATCAGAAACTTTAAGCTTTCTTATCGTGCTTCGTTCACTCTTTTGAAAATATATCAAGTAAATTAGTAGATATTAGTTCATAAACAAACAAAAATATTTATTTATGGTTACCAGCATTTACGATAAAGTTTTCCAACATTTTCACACAACAACAACCAGAAAAATTAATATTAATAAATATTACAATAATATCATTCTTTGAGGTTATTGTAACCTCAAAGAATGATATATGTAATACTAACTGTAATATCTATATATTAATGATGATATTAAAATAACTGTCTACTGTCCTGTCTCAGTGTTTCAGTGTGTGACTTCGTCCCCGTGGAATCCCCGATTTTAAAACATTCATTATCGCTGCTTCGCTCCTATTGGCTTAAGCGTGATGATATATAGCCTAAAGCCTTCCTCGATAAATGGTCTATTCAACCCAAAATAAGAAAGAATTTTTCAATTCGAACAAGTAGATCCTGAGATTAGCGCGTTCAAACAAACAAACAAACAAACTCTTCAGCTTTATAATAGGTATTATAAGTATAGATTTGTGGAAATCAAACCTAACAAAGTACGGAACCCTGGCTGCCCGGCACGGTTGTTCTTAGCTGTATCATTTCGGTGGATTTATTTCATTCCTGTGCACAGTTTATCATTTCGGTGGTCATTTTTATCACTTCGGTAGACACTTTTCATTTCAGTGGACTCTTAAAAATTCATCCTTAAATATTTATGTAAGTTTTGATGAAATTTGATGTCCACTCACGCACAATGTTATAAAATAGGCTAAAGTTTTATTTGTCACTAAAAATATGTAGATAGCATTGAAATAAAAAAATCCCACCGAAATGACATATAAAAATCTCTTGTTGAAATTGACCCTTCTATGTAACTTTAACCATTAAGACTACACACGCGACGGAAGCTTAAAAAATGGAGTAACTTCTTCCGTTTTCCCAACATTTTCTTTCACTGCTCTGCTCCTATTGATTGTAGCGTGATGAAAAGTATACTATAACCTGCCCAGGAGTATGAAGAATAATTGCACCAAGTTTCGTTAAAATCGGTCGAGTAGTTTTTGTTTCTATAAAGAACATACAGACAGACAGACAGACAGACAGACAGACAGACAAAAATTTTACTGATTGCATTTTTGGCACCAGTATCGATCACTAATCACCCCCTGATAGTTATTTTGAAAATATATTCCTTGTACAGAATTGACCTCTCTACAGATTTATTATAAGTATAGATAGTCTGTAAGGTATATATGTTATGGGTCTTTGTTACCCGAAATAAAAGTTATATTATTATTAAGCATCCGGTCAGCCGATCCCAACATTGTTGAGGAAGATTTGGCTGGATTCAGATTGATCAAGTCTAGTAATATTCTTAGGGGAAAAGCTTCATATTATCACATTACAAATAAATATTATATGTTTGAAAATGAAAATAATATATCTAGTTTTAATTTGCGCGATTATTTGTGGGTTGCAGGTATGCACCTCCCTCCCGCCCGCTATATTATGCACATGCAAGATTACAAGGCAAATGCAAGGATTTTATGCACATGCAGGCATTTTAACCCAACACCATTACCGACACGTGTTTCGCCTCTCCACGAGGCATCCTCAGGGAACGTGTTGACTCGCCTACCGTTGAGTTGCGGAAATTAAAACTAGATATATTATTTTCATTTTCAAATTTAAAATGGATTTCCGCAAAGTAACGCCTGACTCAATCAAATATTATATGTGTTAATTCAGGATTGTTTTCAATTATGAGTAGGCATGCGATTGGAGAAGCCTATATCCTGCTTTGGATTTATGTACTTTTCTACGCGTTGAATTTCAAACAAATATGTATATTCAGCCGTTCAGCCAAACATCTATACAAACTTACATCTTCCCAGTACAAGATAGGATTGTATCTATATATTATTATGTAAGAAGAATATGGTACATCTAGGTCATGCTAGTAGTGCGTCTACCAGCAGTTAATCTCAGTAAACCGATCAGAAACTGTGATAGAAATATATGTCAGACTCACTACGTTTTATGCGTTTATCGTTTTCATTCATCTGCCAAGTCAACGGATCATTAAAATCCTAGTCTCTACGAATCTACATAAGTTGTTCGCCCGATTTCTATATTCTATTTTAACAATCTGCCTAGCCTTTTTGGAACCATTTAGGAGTTGGGGTATGTCTATCTGACTCTAGCGGCATTAATGCCGTCACAAGAAAACGTAACGAAGCGAAATTCGTGCGGCAACAAAAATAAATGCAACGCCATCTATCCCGCCAGCAGCGAACTACTAACGAAATCCTGCATCGCGCTATCAGAGTTTTCCGTGCGATTAGAACATGTAGAGCTGCTCGAATATCTACTATCGGGCAGTTGTCCACCGGACACGGCAACCCTACGGCCGGAGGATCCTGACTTTTCTATGGAGGCTTGCGAGACTTTGCCATCTATTCCGCATATCTCTATATGACCTCCATAGCCACGATATTTCTTAGCTGTACAGCCTGTACTGGTTGTCATATTTTCAGACTTCTGACTACCCGATTACTAAAGATCTTCTTATGAAAGCCGGAACCTACAGCTTAACGTGCTTTCTTAGACACTGGGCTAAAGTCACCGCGGCCCTGGAACACAAAGGGCACTAGGAGGAACACGGGTGGTTTTAGTCAGTAAGAGTCTGATACTCTCTTCCGCTCCGCCCAGAGCGGAAGAAGTCATTTGATGATTTCCCATACAGAAAAAAAGAACACTGGGCCAAAACCTGGGGAATCTTTCAAATCATGACCAATAGGTTAGTTTTTCGACCACATCTTTGCTTACCATGACGTGAGATTGTGGAAACACGAACCACTCAATATAATAAAAGAAAAACTACCTACTAAGACTTTCTTGTAGGCGTTCCTACAATTTCCTATTCTAAAATATTGCCTCTATCAGACCTACTTTTCAAACAATGAGGCCTGAAAGCTCTACAACTCTACGTCTGAGTATCAATACAGCTGTAGAGCGCTGCCATTGAGTATCAATAGATGTAGAAGCCATTGATCGCAGCTTTGCTTCCAGTGTGCCTCAATGTAGGCCTCTATTCGAAATACAATGGTACTTATACTGGAAATGGGTAGTTTCTAGTATTTTCTAGCTTTTGTTTAGCTTGCTGGAAAACATATCTTAGAAATACGTACTAGGGTTACTAAAAGTACAAGTACTTAAATACTTATTATTTGTTGGTAGCATTTTTTTTGTTCTAGGTAGCTCCTTGCTACAAACCTGTTTCTTATTCCGCCTAAATCGCTGAACCGATTTCGATGAATTTTGGTAGAAATATAGATGGGACTCTGGAGACGGTTTCAAGATACTACAACACGAGTGAAGCCATGGGAAAAAACGAGTATTAAATAAGTTAGTAACCTCATCTAGTGTTAAACCAATATACAGTAATAAGATTCGATACAGAATCAACGTACATAAATGTTTAGTTTCTTTAAACGTCTTAATTTACTTCCCAACGCACGTCCAAGCCAAAAAACTTTTTTTTTACATTACTGATTATTTTCCTTACGTTCAGTTAATTTGCAAGCGCCTTTACAAAATGTAAGCTTTAAATTCAATGCCATCTACAGACTTAAGTATCTAAAGTGCTTGCAAAAGTTTCCACATCAAATATCCGAGAACTGTGAGATAATGACCGCGGATCCAAACGTGATGCTTGATGGCACGTCTCCGTCCAAATCTCTGCTATTTTAGAGCTAGACGAGTTTTATATCCGACTACATCCGTCCGTCTTCGCGCTTGATGGAAAACTAGTGAGGAGACACGCGGATATTTTTTGCAGATATTTATTTTTTGGTTATATTTTTTTCTGGTTAAATGATGTATAGGTAGGTACACAATTAACGATAAAAATATAAAAGCATAACACACCTAGGAAAGTAATTTAAAACATCAAAAAACAAAACAAAGAACTTTGTTGTGTTCAAAGCATTTTTCTCGGAACAAAGCTGTTTGTAGATGACACATAACAGTGCAAGGCAAGCTATTTAAGTTACAAAAATGTAATAAAGGAGTTTCAGTCCGTTTCAAACATATGTAGGAGAGAGAGAGAGAGAAGACCTTTTCCCAGCAGTGGGACAATATAGGATAATAAAGTAAAAACCCAAAAGCATAATCGAACGAATTAGTTCTCTCCACGCGGATAACCTAAAAACGTCATCTACTCAATCAATGATTGACGTTCCATTTCAAGTAGCGACACAAATGTACTCGTTACATTTTCGCTAATGTATCGTTACATCTAAAAATAAATATCCCATGTCTGATCTCTATCTGATTGCGCCGAGATTTCTTAATGCCAGATAGAATGATAACGCAGAGTGCAACTATTTTAGCAGCATGACTATGATTAATTATATAAGATATTAAATGAGTATGTAATGCTAGAGGAATTATGTTATTTACCTGGATATAATTTACTAGCAGCGCCCCGCGGTTTCACCCGCGTTGTTCCCGTTCCCGTGGCAATACGGGGATAAAATAGCCTATGACACTCCACAATAACGTAGCTTTCTATTGGTGAAATAATTTTGAAAATTTGTTCAGTTGATCCAGAGAATCCCCTTACAATGTCACAACCTCACTTGAAACGTTACCTCTTTATATTATTAGTATAGATTAAAAATACCAAACATTTTTCCAACATTTTAGGGTTGGTATTCAATTTAACGGGATGCAGCTGAATACAGTATTTTAGATGGAGCGACTACCTATCTGACATCCACAACCCAGTAACTGGGTATCTATGACTAATTGAGAGCATCGCCTGCCAGCATGCTATCATCTGTTATCTAGCTTGATAGATAACAAATCTTATGATTACGGCACTAGTTTATTATTACAGATCAAATATGGATCAAACCGAGTCTTAATATAGATTAAATATGTACATAACAAAAACATGTTCGATAAGCTTTTTTCTATTAAATAAAAACAACGGCCTTGTGTAATTGTATCCGCCTATATGATCGCGATGTGGTTATAATTATTGACAACTGAACCTCCCTCCCTGTTGATCACTCCTGATCGCTCTCTAACACTCAAAGGTTTGCTGGAAAAAAAAACTCAACTTTGAGTTAAGCTCGCCTTGCACATGCACTTTATTATGGCTAATATATGTTGTTTTCGTGTACGATAAAGAATTAAAGACACATTACAAGATTTGCATAGAGAGATCCGAAACTTCCAAGTCAAGTGATCCGAATAAATGCGGAAGTAATTCCAACACTCGTATTTCTATCCGCCATCGCTATTGCAGTCACAACACTATTATAAAACAACATCAATTTTATAGATCATTGATCTTTGCCGGCTATTATTAAACTCCTGCGCACGTGTTCTCTATCCCCCTCGCTCATTAGAGTAACCGATATATTAGAAAGAGATGGATATAGAACTACCAATCTGTCTTGAAAATGCGCCATCTTTATTTCACTTTAGATTGCAGTGTATGTTAGACGGAGATAGATATACAAATCGATTGGTAGTAGTGAATTCCAAATTGAGTGTAGTTACGTATAGTTGGGCAAGATTATGGAATAATATAGATGGGAGTAGCTTGTGCCCGCGGTTTTCCTCGCGTGCGAGTTTCATGGGTTTTATTTTATTTATTTTTTTAGAAAAAAAAAATGATTGTGATTCCTCATAATCATTTTGTTATTTCTAAAAATAAGTTACTTCTTCCGACAACAACTTTCTGCCAGTAAAGTCCAATCAAAATCGCTCCAGCTTTTCCGAAGATTCGCTAAAACAAACAGAGACATACTTTCATATGCGTTTAGTAAAAAGTTGTTACTTTGATATTACAAACGGACAATTCAATTTTATTTATTTATATATGTATATTACGACGTTTAGAAGATATATAATACAGAAGTGATTTGTGATTTGGCGTATGTTTATAATCGGATCAAGATGGAGTGGAAATAGAATCTAATGGGGCTGCCACAGATCATCTGCCTTTGCCTTTTAATGAGTAGCTACTAAACTGCATTAAACTTATGCATTCCTGGTACCGATATGTTGAAGGGATGTGAAAATTTCCGGGATATTATTAATTTTAAGTGTTCTTGGTAATTAATGTGAATTTTCTTCGTAACAGTTTATTGGACGAGCGCCAGGTCTCTTTGAACTATCGCACGATTAAATGACGTATTTTAATCTAAGAGTTGCTACATTTATGGAATATTTCTAGTTTTAATAATAAACTGATATTTTTGCAACAGATTGATAATCAAAATTGCTTTTAAAAATTAATCTAACATTTTCTCTTATATTGTGACAAATATTTTCCTTTTCTTAACATTAATCGTCTATAAAACATAAGTCGCAATCAATTACAAGCGCCACTAATTTCTCTAAATATTACTTAAAAAAAATGTTTGTCTCCTATATCGATTCCCATGATACAATAATATCCTTAAGAAGGATAGGAATAAATAAGTACGTACAAGTTGCAGAGAATTACTATTTAGCTCTGAAAACACTATAGTTTACATACTTTGAAGTATGTAAACTATAGTGTTTTCACTGCTTAGAAAATGAAAGAAAATATGATAATTGAAAGTCATTCTATAACTTTGACAAATAGCTAGAAAGGTACAAGCCTAGTTAAACATAATATTATTGTCCAAACACAAAATATAACAAAACACTGTCCGATCTACAACATATCTTATTCTATGACACACTCACACACTGGCAACTGGCCACACACATCGACAAAATGATGGATGTATCACTACATTTTAGTAAAAGACTTTTTTTCTTAGTTTCACGGCCACGGCGAAGATATATGACGTTACATCACTACGCTGTAGCGACAGAATTCGTTTTGACATTTCTGCAGCATACAATGCGTTTTTCTTGCTGTTAACATCACTTATCATTCCAACGGTACAAGCAATGGATGATGCTGTGCTGTCACATTTGAAGAGATTGTTTCTCCTTATGCGTTCGGGTATATCGGAGTGGGATTTGCTAAAATGTCATTTAAATGTCCATTTGTCTACCAGTGGGTAGTCTCTCTGAGATATCACAGCAGGTGTAGTTTTAAACGTTGGATAATAACTGTATGCAAAACATATGGATTCTGTGTTTGTAGAAATGTCATCATTATTTTGTTCGTCTCGTAAATGTCCATTGTTAAGCCGTCTTATTCTAACAATATGAGAATAAGTGTCTGTAACTGTTATTAACACTTTATCTTCTTTCTTTTCTCCTATGGCTATAATTAAAAGAAACAATACTGCTTATTTATTGGTATAAGGATTTTACGGCAGATAAAAAAATACAATTATTTTTCAGGTAGAGTGTCTTCGATGTATAAATAATGTAATCGTTTGTCATAATTTCATAAGATAGCAGATTTTTACAGACAAAGTTATTTGTCTGTAAAAATCGACTTTTGATAAAAACAAAACACCATTGGGATTACCCATGGTGCATCGGTGGATCCGAAAAAGTCGGATCTGAAAAAATGACTTCACATTTTTGGACCTCAAATGTCAACGTTTATTTTCTGTTGTATTTTTTCTGTGAAAAATAAAATTGCTCGCGGTGTCCACCCGTGTCTCGATTCATTGTAATTGTGTTTACTCTAGTCGTCAATCAGTATGAATGTTCAGGTTCAAATTACGTCCCCCTTTTGGAGTATCCGGAGTAAAGTCTTAATTGTACTTATGAGGGGGTCCATAATTGATTCTATGTTTTAACAATCAACTGTTTTATGAACACATTATGGAATGCAATGAAGTATTGAATATTGAGGACCTAAAAACGGAAGTAATGCCGCAATCAACTTTAGAAATGCTCTTTTGGGGTCTTTAAAAATTGGCTTCATTCACCATAGATTTGTTCCTTCGCAGTTTTTTTCCCCGCCTGCCTTTTGTAATTTTTATAGATTGCTTTTGCAAACATTAAAAAAAAAGCTATTTAGGCGTCAGTGTTTTCTGGCTAACTACCCGGAGACAACAAAAACTCAGAGGCCAGAGGCTCTCAACGAATTTTTCCAAAGACCTTTGACAATCAAAACATGGGCTATAAATTATACACGTCCTGTACTCCTTTCGGGAAGTACAGGCCTGATATTATGCACTGAGTATACATGTAATCACTATTTTGGCGCCAGCACCCACATGTAACGGAACACATTAGATTTATGTCATATTGTTGTCTGCGCTTTGATGTTCTCTAAGCGGAGTTTCAGTTACATTGATCAATGCTAGTATACGAGGGAGACCTTGTTTCAAACTGTAGTTAAATATAGATTACAAATTGCGATTGCAGCTGGCTGTTCGCGATTCATTGAGCTTATAATTTTAATCCGAATGTGATATCATATGTAATGTGAAGATGTTCGGTTGTTTGCGACTCCATCGCGCGTCACGTTTGAACTGATTTGAATGGAATGGCACTCGGTTAGAACAGCTTTTAATTGATATGTCCAGAGCCTCTGAGGCTGTAGACAAAGTGCCAATTTATAATAAATGCGACGGTCGAAATCTAAAATAATAATAAATAAAGCTGAAGAGTTTGTTTGTTTGCTTGAAAGCGCTAATCTCGGGAACTACTGGCCCATTTATCGAGGAAGGATATATGTATATCAACATGCAACTGCCAATAGGATTGAAGCATAATCAGCCTTTTATCGTTCCCACTGCTGGGACACAGGCCTCCTCTCTAGGAGAGGGAATGGGCCGTAATCCAGCACGCGGGCACAGTGCGGGTTGGTGAATGTCACATGTCTTCGAATTTTTGGTTCTAGGACATGCCGGTTTCCTCACGATGTTTTCCTTCATCGTTTTGAGAGCAGTGGTGAAGAAATGAATTACACAAAGTAATGCGCCTGGCTGGGTTTGAATTTGAACCCACCACTAAAATGTGAAAAATAAAAAACGTTTTACAATTTTTTTTTTGTAAAGTCAGTTTTTAAAATTGATTGAGTCAGGCGTTACTTTGCGGAAATCCATTTTAACTTTGAAAATGAAAGCAAAATATCTAGTTTTAATTTCCGCGAATATTAGTGGGTTGCAGGTATGCACCTCCCTCCAACTCAACGGTCAGCGAGTCAACACGTCCCCTGAGGATGCCTCGTGGAGAGGCGAAACACGTGTCGGTAATGGTGTTGGGTTTTGCATTGCCTTCCTGCATGTGCTTAATATCCTTGCATTTGCCTAGTAATCTTGCATGTGCATAATATAGCGGGCGGGAGGGAGGTGCATACCTGCAACCCACTAATATTCGCGGAAATTAAAACTAGATATTTTGCTTTCATTTTCAAAGTCAGTTTTTGTAAAAAGTTTTTCATGATAGTGAACGCGTGTAAGCTAACGTTCGTACGGCCCTACAATGATTTTTAATGTCCTTGTTCGCATCGCGTTTATAAATCGAAGTTAAAATTAAATTTTGTTCCCAACCGCAAGCATTAATGAATAATTTCATACTTCACTACGTCCATTATTTAACGCACTTTGATAACCTTTTATGTAGCCACTACAATAATTAATTAAAATTTAATGAGTCGAGAAATTCTATAGAATATTACATACCGATAATTTTTAATTCAGCTTCATCGTACTCCTTAGAAGGATGATTAAATGCAGTGCAAGAATAGTTGGATTGCTTACCTGAAACAAAAAAAATATATAATTATATAAATCATACATTAAATGAAAATATCAACTGATAGCTTTTTCGGAATGAAAAGTCAAAATGACAGCTAACGTAAGGGAACGTGCAGAAACTATAGGTGGCAGCACAGTCGCGTCAATGTCAAGTATATTTTACTTATAAGTTTCAAATTAGCAACGCTAGATGGCACAGTCTACTTCGTGCACGTTCCCCTGAACGGAGTTTGCAGGAAGTATAGGTGGCAGCACAGGTCGAATATTTACAACATAATAGTTTCAGATTTGCAACACTAGATGGCATAGTCTACGCCGTGCACGTTCCCTATACTACATTTTGTCATTCAGGAGGTAATGTACCTACGTACAAAGTATGAGACCCTCGTACTGCTGCTATTATTAGACATTCCTAATAAATATCTCGAATGTAACTGATTTATTGTGATTAAAGTGTCATTTGATGTTAATTACTTTGCAAACCATTGTATAAATGCAAGTGTTGATTGGGAGTTTGTTGCGTCACTCACACACGCAGCTACAACTTGGAAGCGCTGAAGGGCGCCCGTTTTGGGGGGCCTAACCTAAACGTCGAAGTTAGAACCCTAAGTCGCAATTTATTCCTGGAAATATCGAAATTATGACCCTAATCAACAGTCGTGGGTTTTGCCAAACACAAAAAGATCTAAATCCCAGTTACGATCACTCTTGACCAACTTTATAGTTCATCAGAAACACCACGCTTCATTTGTAAATAGTTTAGCACAAGAAATTGAAAGCCAACCACATTGTTTTTTTTTTATGATTACGAGTAAAAACATAGTTATTGCGGTATTGCCAACAAGTGACAAAGAATCGATCTCTCTTAGTGAAAGTCAAATTGTTGGTGATAATCTCTGGAAAATGTAAATGGGATGTGATTACGTATAACATTTTTAAAGCTTTGCAATTTTGTCTGCTTTCTCGGCAAAAAATAAGACGCTGCTCAGACATTGTTTGGTGTTAGTTTTTATAGTTGAGATTTGGCCGATATGTCCTAGCTGACTACTCTGAGAAGTAACACCGGAAAACTCAGAGGTCAAAGTTAAAGTTTTAAAGTTATACAAATGATGCGATGAAATAAAAATGAAACAATCATGGCGTTTAATACCTTTTTTTGGATAGGAAATCATCAAATGACTTCTCCCGCTCTGGGCGGAGCGGAAGGGAGTGTCAGACTCTTACTAGTTGACTAAAACCCACTCGTGTTCCTCCTAGTGACGCGGTGACTCTTTCGAACAAATTCCGCAACCCTAGCAGGGACCTATACCCTTCATCATTAAGTACATAACCTGTCTCTCTGCCCACCCCTTCCGAAACAAGCGTCTCCCACATAAAGGTAAGCTGTAGGCGGCAGTATACCAGCCGATTCAGGTCAAATGCCCACTGAGGCGGCCATTCTCGCGAAATGAAAATAAAATCCACGCTAAAGGCTACTAGTAAATAAATTGCGAATTCAGCAACTGTAAAATAGGACGGCTAAAGTTGTGCTGCGGATCCACAGCCTTTTCGGATCTGCGGATATTAGTGTTACGAGCTTCGGATATTTGTTCGAGCATGGCTGCAGAAAGCGGTTTCGCTTTCCTAGAATATCTGTGTATTTTTGCGAAGAGCAATCTATCCGTTTATCGAAATAAGAATCAATCAATATATAAAATTCGTCCGTTACTGAGTGACTGACAGACACCGCACAGCCAAAGCTACTGATCGTAGGAATTTGGCTAAGACAGATTTTCCCGAAATTCCTACGGGAACGGGAAAAACCGCATATACGGACACGAAGTCGCAGGTAAAATCTAGAAATTAACTAGCTGTTATAAATGAGAAAGTAAATTGAGTTATTGCTTTGACGCATAAATTGCTGAACCAATTTTGATGTGTTTTGGAACAATGATTTTTACGAAAATCTATACTAGCGCGAGTATCACACACGTATTTCTACATCGTTGTCACATATAGGAATCATTTCAACAAGAACAATGTATCCACACCACTGTAACAATTTATTGATTTAACCCTACATTACTACTCATGTTGCGACGCACAAAGAAACTACTCATACGCTTGCGAGGCGCATCATATTTACTAATGATTTTATTAAAAACCTATAAGTATGATTGATATGTTTTGACTGTTTATGTAATTGTGTAGATTACTATAAAAAGAAAAACACAATTTTAATTAATACTTATATATTTTTATTATAAAATCATTAATCAAATAAATCTTAGAAACAAATTTTAGGAACTTAGGCAATTTAACAGTCTTCTCATTAAAAATAAAAAAATAAAAACTTAAAGTATACAATTCTCTTGAAAAATAGTAAATTATGAAGTAATCAACTAAAAAAAACTAACAATGTAACAAAAAAAAAATTTTAGATGCATCCGATACATACATGAACTTGATGTTCGTCGCAGATAGATTTTTGGCACTTGGCGCACGTCATTTTGGACATCCTCTTTTTAGATGTACAATAAGAGCAATATCTTCTTTTTTTTGGCGGTGGTGGACCCTCATTTTCTTCAGAACAGTCATCGGAAGGTTTTTTTAGGATGACTTCAATTATATCCCGGATATTGCGCTTCAACGTAGGTGCTTCTAGTCTTTTTAGACTTAGGGGTTTTTCATTTTTGGTTGATATGTTATGACAATATATAACATATGAATTTACAAAAGACTTTCACCTTTAGAAGTAAACCAACAGTGCTGATTTTTGCCCTTCAATGTTCGACACGCCGGGACTAGGATACGGTGATCAGAACTGGATTGCTCCAAACTCTCACTATTTTCTGGGACAAAAGATGAAACAGATTCTTCAGCTCTTATGTCACTGGAGTTCTCTATAGTTTTATCTTCTATGTATCCTTCTTCTACATCGTCCTGAACATCTTCATCGCTTACGTGATCTTCAATTTCAGAGTCATCTTCCGAAAAGTTATCATCACTGTTATGGTCGCTTTCTTCTAGCCAATTAGCTATAATATCATCCATAGCTCTTCTATTACTAGCCATGATGTTGAAGTTTCAAAACGTACCTAAAAAAAAAGATAAAACACACTGGTAGTAACTAATAATGAACAAAAAAACACTAACAAAATAATTTGATTAATAGCGTAAAACTTACATACAAACTACTCATACGTCTTTGGAGCGCCAAGGGTAGTAATATCAAAAAAACTATTACACTTACCGTAACGCAACCACCGTCCTGCGACGCGTGCTGGCGATGACTGAGATGTCCTTGAACGTGAATGCCGTACGCGCAAAGGATAAAAAGAGAAAGCAATATATCAAAAACGCGGGCGCCTCTGCGACGTAGAGTAGTAATCTAGGGTTAAAAGAGCGTCCGTGGAGTTTCTTTCACGTTTAATACACCTGCTCAGCCTTTTAACGTTCCCACTGCTGGAGCACTGGCCCCCTCTCTAGGAGAGGGAATGGGCCGTAATCCAGCACGCGGGCCCAGTGCGGGTTGGTGAATGTCACGTGTCTTCGAGTTTTTGGTTCTAAGACATGCCGGTTTCATCACGATGTTTCCCTTCACCGTTTTGAGAGCAGTGGTGATAAAATTAATTACACAAAGTAATGCGCCTAGCTGGGTTTGAACCCGTGACCGTTACCACTCGGCCACCACTGCGCTAAATGGTTTATTGAAATAATAATTAAAGTTGAAGTTACTGGGAAAAGCTAGTCAATCATTTAAATAAAAAACAGATTTCGTGACTAGGTACATGATGTTTTCAATAATCTCCGTCCCCGCAAGCTATAAATGTTCTTATCTTGTGAATAGAGTTTGCAGTGAGAGTTGTATGCAAAACAGTTTTACGATGATTTTACGACAATTCTGACTACTTTCTATACTATGTAGTATACCTACTGAGAATAATATGGATTTGTGTTGTTCATGACGGGTTTTTTTTTTTGAGTAGCTCGTGGCTAAATTATGACAGCCGCACGGGTCGATCTTCTAGGTTAAGCAACGCTTGCCGAGGTTGGTCTGTGGATGGGTGACCATCTTAACATAACGAGTTTCCTCCGTGCCTCGGAAAGCACGTTAAGCCGTTGGTCCCGGCTGTCATTTGGAGATCTTTGGCAGTCGTTACGGATTGTGAGAAGCCAGAAAATCTGACACCAGTCTTGCCAAGAAGTACCGTGTTCCCCAGTTAATGGGTTGTGGAGGTCTGGTAGGCAGCCGCTTCACGTAAAATACTGGTATTCAGCTGAATCCGGCTTGACTGGGAGCCGACCCCAATGTAGTTGAGAAAAGGCTAGGCAGATGATGTCGGGTTTTTTTTCGCACATCGACGCTGTTAATATGTAACGTTTTTTTACCCCCGACGGAACGGAGACAGTGTATGCGTTTGGGGTGAGAGGATGTTTGTTTGTTTGTGCAAACCAATGATCCCATTTATTTCCAGTACTACTAGTCCGATTTTCATGCGGTTTTCAGTGATGGGTTAAGGTTTGATTGGTGCGTGATCTTAGATATGTGTTACGGAGACAACTCATAAGCCGGCGCTGCAGTTAGGGATATTTAGGCAAACCAATATTGCCATTTATTTTCAAAACTACTATTCGAATTTTTATGCAAAACTGCAGCAAAATACAGAATATCCGTCGGGGGCTACCATCACTTTCTGCAAAACTAGCTCATTTAATGGCAGCCCTGACTGATATGTCGAGGATTTTTATTAATTATTTCATTCTTTTTCAATTAGGTATGTTTTACCGTCGGCGTTGAAAATTTTCAATTTTGCTTTTTTTCTTTCTATAGATAAATCTTTCTCTATCTGCGTTACAAGACAATGTTTTAGTCAAATTTTTTCTAGGTTGATTTTGGAACTATTACAAAATTATTAATATAATAAGTGAAACGAAGTACTAAGTAATTGTAAATAGCCAATCGCATCATTTTTAGCGAAACCTCCAGGCATTAGAGAAAGCGACGGCGACCTCTTGCTTCCAGCTCTGGTACAATCCATGGTCCGGAGCAAGGAGGCATGGGAAGCGGTCACCTCCTTCTACGAAGCAATAAGGAGGAGGCAGGCCGCGCGAGCCACCACCAAAGAAGAAGACGCAGAGAATCGCAGGCCACCTACTGCGCGGGCCTGCGGATGGCGAGCTATGGGTGGCTCGCCGTCCGATAGCAACCAGGCCCGAGTCGACGGCGCGTCGTCTCAGAGACATGTCAGCAAATCAGACGGCGCCCCATAGGGTCAGTGCCTGTTAGGGTTGCGGAATTTGTTCGAAAGAGTCACCGCGGCCCTGGAACGCGGTGGGCACTAGGAGGAACACGTGTGGGTTTTAGTCAGTAAGAGTCTGACACTCCCTTCCGCTCCGCCCAGAGCGGGAGAAGCCATTTGATGATTTTCCATCCAGAAAAATAGATATTAGAGAAAGACAGAAAAATATTATTACGGACTAGCAGTGAGTACTAGCACAGGTCAACATAACATAAATTAAAGCAATAATGATTATTATTGCTTTAATTTATGTTATTTTGTTGTAGTGAGTAACTAAAGGCGTCCACATAAAAATACCTGTACGAGACAAAAAACGGGTCCTATCTAAGCATAATATCTTAAGCATGCTAACGATGAGTTCAGTTATTGACCTTTATAAACCCATTTCGGGCTTCCGGCTTATAAAAAAAAACCTTTCAAAACTTACAACGTCAAAATCGATACACCTCTTTAGTTCAGAATATCCGCCAGCATTGTCATCAAGTGCGGATATTATGGAGCGCGGATATCCGCGGCACGTCCCTACTTCATCAAGGATGGCGAGATCTCAACAGGCTGCGTACGAACTCGAATATTTGCATGTCCTGCCCATAGCACCGTGTGCCGGGTAGAAATAGCACGGGCTGTAACATGCACGTACAGAGAGTATTATTTTGAAAGCTAAATTATTGTAGAGAGGAAACACTTTGACTGATGTTAGTCGGAGAAAAAGCTCCATGCTTTGTTGGCAGCCTAGTAACTTGGATGTTAGATATCATCTGCCTAGCCTTTTCCCAACTACATTACGGGTTATATGAGTGATTGTTTTTTATTTTTGATGACTATGTAGGTCAATCTGTTTTTACTGTATTGACTCAATCTATTCTTTACAATATTTTATAGTGAACTGATTTATGATTTCCATGTTGGATATTTTTTTTTCTACCTTTGTCATGTATGACTTTACATACTATTGTATAAATTCAAGTTCGTAAAACGCAACAGACAGATGTGTTGCTGGGCAGTTTGTTGCGCCACTTCTTCTTCCCAGCTAAAACACTAGGAAGTGGTAACGGGTGGGCGTTTTGGGGGACTGTCTTTATGTAAAATTTGACGTTCAAAAAGTGCTGTCTCTCAGCCTAGTTTGAATAAATGACTTTTGTTTTTTTTTTTATTTGACTAGGGTCGGCTTTCAGTCATACCGGATTCAGCTGAATACCAGTATTTAACGTTGAGCGGCTGCCTACCAGACCTCCATAACCCAATAACTGGGGAAAACGGTACTTCTTGGTAAGACTGGAGTCAGATTTTCTGGCTTCTGACGATCTGTAACGACTGCACGAGATCTACATAATAAAATCACAACTATTGTAGTTGCGTAGCTATTTTTGGTGATAAATGATAGGTATTTATTTTGTAAATAAATTGTAAATAGCACTTTTACATGTTGATCTTTTTTTGGTCGTTATAAACTAGATGAAGCCGGTGTTTCCTAGCTGACTACCCTGAGAAGAAACACCGCTTGACGTAAAATACTAGTACCTATTCAGCTGAACCCGTTTTAACTGAAAGCCGGAAGATGATTAAGGATACAATAATCCGAGTTTTGTTTATGTGCCTGTACTGGGAACAGTTCATGGCGAATGAATATGTAATAACAGGCGCACGGTCGATCTTCGAGGTAAAGCAACGGTCGTCAAGGTCGGTCCATGGATGGGCGAAACGTACCTTATCCGTGCCTCAGAAAGCACGTCATTTGAAGATCTTTGACAATCGTTACGGTTAGTTAGAAGCCGAAAATCTGTCACTTTTATTTAAAACTAGCAGCGCCCCGTGGTTTCACCCGCGTATTTCCCGTTCCCGTGGGAATACAGGGATAAAATATAGCCTTTGTTTTTCAGGGTGAATGTAGCTTTCTAATGGTTAAAGACTTTTTGAAATCGGTTCAGTAGTTTTTGAGTTTATTCGTTACATACAGAAATACAAATCTTTCCTCTTTATAATATTAGTATAGACTTGTAATTGCAGCAAACAAATGCAGACGCCATTTTTTTACTTAGGCTGGGAATCAGCTCTTTTTGAACTGAATACAAAAGAGAGTTACCCAAAACTCACGTCAATACTTTCTAGTACCTACTTTAGCTGGAAAAAATAATTCTATCTTATAAACTGTTGCCATCCCGAAACTAAGTTAACTAACAACTTAATAACACTTTTTTTTTTTCAATCTCTCTTTTCATAATGCAGCCCTCTCCACTTCAAATTAAGGTCACAGTCAACTGACGTAGCTAGAAAAATATTAAGCCCTCCACCCACTGCTCCGCATCGACCGCTAATACCTCATTACGGTTGGCCTCGACCGGCACTCCGCGGGACTGTCGCTTCCGTCCGCGCTCCGTAAAGTCCCGGGAAACGGGATGACGGGCCAGTAGCGTGGAGCGTTCTTAGAAAAATATTACTAATGAGACTTGTGGTGAATGTTTACGCTCACTTGAAAAGGAGTTTGATACGATTTTTTGTAGTAAGATTATTGATTGGTATAGTTTGCCTGTTTCAAAGTATGTCACGGTCGAAGACGGTCACGGTTGTAAAAAAAGCTTGTTTGTTTATGTTTACAAAAAGAAATCTGTGGAAGTGCTGACAAAAAAAAATATTATCTCTGACTTGCATATTACTATTTTTAGATTATTTTCAGACTTCCAAAAAAAAAAGGAAGTTATCAATTCGACTGTTTTTTTTTGTGTGTGTGTGTAAGAATGGGAACATCATCAATGTAGTCGAACCCACGGATTATTAGGGATAACTCAAATACTAGTCGTCAGATCTCACTTAGACCACATGATAAGCACCAGCTTTCGAATATAAAACGAATCATCAAAATCTGTACAATCAGCAAAAAGTTATGACACACAAAAAAAAAAGAATAATACAGTGGAACATTAATTTTGGAAGTCGGTGTTCAAAAAACGAAGAAATAACCCAAAACAACGTTTTTGAAAGTAAAGTTATTTAATAAATTTTGTGATTTTTTTTTTTGTTCAGAAGTCGCTAACTCGCTAGTTTTTTTTTTATAAAAATGTCTCTCTCAGTATTTTATCATGTCATCAGATTGGAAACGGAAGGAAGCCGCTATAGAAATCTAGTTTATGAGAATAAATAGTTCGAAGATATTATTCACCAGACACAATACTGAAAACTTCAGTAGAACGTATTATAATTATCTGTGGTAGAACCATAATTAGATAGCATATTTGACGTTTCTAAAAATGTGCGCCCCAAAAAACGAATAAATATAGTTGCACGTTGCAGACACCTCAACAGGAAAGAGAGACGAACGAAGATAACAGAGTAAAATATTTACCAATTTCCCGCGATTCCCGGGACTGTCATGCTCTCGGAAGTTCCCGGGAACTCCGTTCCGCATTACGTGTCAAATTGTTTAAAATACTTTTATTTATCAGTCGTGCGCTTTTTGGCAAGTTGCCAGTTGTCATGATGGAGTGTTTGATAGAGCAATATCGATTGTTTTTTGTTAATATATTTGGTGTGGTATCGATTCTGACTTTGTCCTTATAACCTCGCGTCGCCGTAGGAGTGTTATAGCGAGATATTTTTGATAACAATGTAGATTAACGTGAATTTAGATTTTTAATAATAATTTAGGGCCCCGTACCGAAGGGTGGTATCCAACGGAACCGTAAGCCTCCGTAATAGTTGAAAACACATAACTTTGTGAAAAGTTAAATCTATGTTAGGTATCTATCATAACGCTGTTTTGATAGATACCTAATCTTGCATTTAAGCCTATATATCGGCGGTCGACCCATAGCTCGCCATCCGCAGGCCCGCGCTTACGGTGGCCGGGAATCGCCCTGCGTTTCCCGACGCCCGGGGCGTCTTCTTCTGTTGCGGCGGCTGGAGCGTGAGGTTTCCCTCTCTCGCACGCGTTCTGCCTCCTCCTTCGCTAGCATTACTGCTTCACAGAAGGAGGCGACCGCTTCCCATGCGTCCTCACTCCAGACCATGGTTTGAACCAGGGCCGGACGCTCAGGTGCCGCCGCCGATCGCCTCGACGAGGACACGGCGGTGCTCCGCCCAAGCAGGGCAGACCTCCACCGTATGCTCCACCGTATCCTCCCGGAGAACATAGTACCTAATGTTATAAATTTCACAAAGAATCCCTGGATAGGTGTGGGACAATCTGGTCCAACATTATTACGAATCATGGCGTAATATCGACTGTTACAGAAAACATAAAATAACGTGGATTTAATCGTTAACCTTGAATGTGACCGGAAACGGAAGACATTTACGTACGAATGAACTTTGATATATGCTCTATGATTCGAATTGGTTATTTAGACTCGGTAATGAAATTATATTTTCTATTTTTACCTGATCGTTGTGCTCACGTGTTTATGACTCATATAAAGTGGGAGGGATATTGATGCAGCTTTGAAAATCTTGCCTAGATTTTACCAAACTATATTGGCTTCGCGCTGTTCCAGTCTAACCAGATTCAGTTAATTTTTGATTTACCGCTCCCCCTCGTCAGCAAAAGTAAGCAAGGCTCTTACCCCCCCCCCCCCCCATGCTTACGTAAACGTATTTATAAGTATTATTGAATCTGTTTTGGTTCTCATTCCCGTGGGAATACGGGGATAAAATATAGCCTATGTTACTCAGGGTGAATGTAGCTTTCTAGTGGTAAAAGAATTTTTGAAATCGGGTCAGTAACTTTGAGTTTATTCGTTACATAAAAAAATAAACTTAAGTAGCAAAATACACCCATAAGTCTCATGACTTAGGGGACAACCTTTTTGACATCAAACTAGGTACAAATCGAGCCGAGCAATACCAAGCAAAATCCTAGTAGGTAACCTTTTGCTTAACCAAGAAAAACCGGATTACTGGACCAAGGAAGCAGTCGGAATGCTGATTTTACTACCACTTCTGACGATTCGGACTCGTGATCTTTAAAAAGTGCAAAAAAGTCATGTTTGTTTTATGGGAGCCCCCTTAAATATTTATTTAATTCTGTCTTTTAGTATCGGTTGTTAAGTATAGCGGCAACAGAAATACATCACCCGTGAAAATTTCAACTGTCTAACTATCACGATTCATCAGATACAGCCTGGTGACAGACGGACGGACAGCGGAGTAAGTAGTTAGTAATAGGAACCCGTTTTACCCTTTGGAACTCTAAAAACAATCTATTAAGCTGGACTTTCCTAGCATATTTTAATCAATCGTAATCTCCGTAATTTCCATCTCCGACCTTGCTCTGGTGCCCTGGTACCGCGAGCGAGCGGTCACGGGTATAATTGTTGGCATATAGACTAGTCTAGACCGCCATGCTTTCACCACGAGCACTAGAAACTGGAAGTGGGTCGCGAGGGACTGTACTTACGGTTTATGTTGCTCTGGTACTATTTTGTTGGTGTACTTTTGTTTAGCAGATTTCTGACGTACCTAAACTTACCAAAATGCGTACGTACTAACATCTCTAAATTCATTTACCAAATCAACCTTATCTACATAGGGACATATTTCACTTACATATTATTATTCAAAAGGTAAAAAAAAAATCTATGAATATATAAAGCTGAAGATTTTGTTTGATTGTTTGGTTGAAATGCGCTTATTTCAGGAACTTTCTGGAAAAAAATAGTGTTGGTTATCCCATTTATCGAAGAAGGCTATCACTAGGCTATCGCTATCAATAGAAGCGGAGATCAATGAAAAATATTGCAAAAACTGTTTTTTTTTCTCTCTCCCGTTATGCAACGCAGACATACGCGGGTAGTTCAATAAAAGACGAGGACGAAAAAAAACACGACAGCAAGCAAGTTTGTTTGGACACAACTATCTGTCTCTCTCTCACATCTTTATTTATTTCACGTGTTAGTAAAAGTCAGCAATATTTTAGAGTTTAATTTAATGGTTGATCATCAGAATTACAAATATAGTAGATCTTATTAAGTTATACCGTAGTAAATCCACTTTTTTAATAGCACGGCTCGGCATCAAACCTTTCAAAAAACACGTAATCCTTACCCACAATCCCAGTATACAGTCTAAACAGTGGCTGTACTACGAAGTGCCACTGCTATCATGATTCAGTGTGAGTGAAAGAGATAGTGCTATTCGTCTCGTGTAACTCCGTCTCGCTCTGACACAGGAATCATGGTGGATTTAAGATGTCATGGTAGGGCAGCAATACATAAAGATCCAATACTTAGCATTCATCCCTCACTGTAGCTGAGGGTGGCTGATTAAAGGACCTCAGGGTCAGCCGGGTAATTTATCCCCGGCGCGTCAGGGTTACAGTTCAATTAATTTCAGAAGAACCCAAGACCAAGGCGCAGATGTGTGGGCTAGGGATCTATACTTATAATAAATCTGTAGAGAGGTCAATTCTGTACAAGGAATATATTTTCAAAATAACTATCAGGGGGTGATTAGTGATCGATACTGGTGCCAAAAATGCAATCAGTAAAATTTTTGTCTGTCTGTCTGTCTGTCTGTCTGTCTGTCTGTATGTTCTTTATAGAAACAAAAACTACTCGACCGATTTTAACGAAACTTGGTGCAATTATTCTTCATACTCCTGGGCAGGTTATAGTATACTTTTCATCACGCTACAATCAATAGGAGCAGAGCAGTGAAGGAAAATGTTGGGAAAACGGAAGAAGTTACTCCATTTTTTAAGCTTCCGTCGCGTGTGTAGCCTTAATGGTTAAAGTTACATAGAAATCATGTAATACGGAAATGTTCTACATAAAATTATCTAAAAAATATCCCGAAACAGCATGTCTGTCTATCTTTTGTCAATTTTAAACCGACCGGGCTGAGAGTTTCAAAATCGGGGGTAAAGTAACTATTCCACGCGGACGAAGTCGCTGGCAGAAGCTAGTGTGAAATATGTGGGTATTTACCCGAAACATTCGAGATTTTTTGTAGAGATTTTTCGATTTTAGAAAAAATTCGTTGAGAGAGTTTTGTTTTTGATCATCGCAAACGGAAGATTTGATTGTGTATTATATTAGAAGAAATATTGATTGTGTCATACGTTTTTAAGACTTATAGCAGTTCAGATTTCTCTAACAAAAGAGTTGTAATAATTCGCAATGTGTAAGTCAAAATTTCGTTAAAATCAGTAAAGTAAAAAGTTTTGACAGAAATTTTCAGTAAATTAGAATGTAACTAAAAATGCGGGATGGAAACTTTCCATGAGAGCGTATACGCCGAACGGCATTTCATAAAAATTTTCAAGTCGTTATTTCCCGAAATGATTATACCGATTTTAATGAAACTTTACATACATAAGCAGGATACATAGGTCTAAAAAGTTAGTTGAAAACATTTTCAAAATGCCTTATTAAAAAAAAAATAACTGGAAATTTATGTTTAACTAATAAAACTAATTTAACTGTAACACTATTTATGGAAGATGTTTTCAACTTTTTAGACCCATGTAACCTGCTTGTATGTGTGAAGTTTCATTAAAATCGGTTCAGTCATTTCGGAAAATAACGACTTCAAATTTTGTATGAAATGCCGTTTGGCGTACGCTCTTAAAAATACGGAAAATGCACGACGAATGACTTCTTGCACAACTTGCAAATGTCATTCAAACTTCAGATCCAACCAATCTGTTTTGATGTTATGATACGCAGAATAATAAAAACAAAATGAATGTTTGATATCGTTATAAAATCTATAACATATCTTCTGACACCCATAATATTTTAAAACTCGAATACCTTGACTCACTCAAAACAATCTGACAAGTAATTAAAACAATTTCCTTTGGCATGATAAAAGGTTATGTCCGGCCAGTCATAAAACGTTACGGGAAGTCAGAATCCCGGAATTCTGACCACTAGTCTACCATTCTGCATAAAATACTGGTATTCAGATGTACTAATTCAGACTGGAAGGCCATTTCTACATCGTTCCCAAGGCAAAGGAATCCCATTCCTTAGCTGTACGCTCAGCTAAATTTAATACAGTGACGGTCGGCGGTTGCCTAGAATAGAATAGAATACTCTAACCAACCACAACCTATTGACTATTGAATTCTCTATTAGTCAAATTCAAATTTACAGGCACTTTTGAATTATCAAGTCGAAAGAGGCGAAGCTATCTGCACGTTCCAAAGCGTAGATCTCTATGTAGAAGAACGTGCAAGAAACTCCACGGACACTCTTTTAAATCATGTTCTGTATTACATAACCTTGGTTACATCCTTGGTCGCTTCTATTTGTGAGGACAATGCAAAGAAAAAAAAAGGAAACTATAAAATCAATTTACTTAAAACAAGTCAGTGGCAGTTAAGAGGTGACCAGTCTCAACCGACGGCGCCCGTTCACGAACATGACGCGTGTATCGGTCGTCATCAGATACCTCTACCCCCTTTTTTAGACGTGATCATGCTTCACAAAAACCATCATTTCTTTAGTCTTCCTCTACTCCAAATCTTTTAAAAAAGAAAGAAGCTTCAGCTAATCTCGTAAGTGTCGAACAGCTGATTCAAGATGGCGGCTGATTAAAAAGCCCTGTAAGGTCAGCAGTGAGCTTGCTGCCGACTCAGCAAGGCGTGACCTCTGCCACGCGCGCTAATCAGAACATTTGTAACGTACCAGCTACAAATTAACAGGGAATGTAGTAGTTTAATGAAAATCTAGGCGAGGGTGTGTGAGTGGGGATTGGAAAAATGTTGGCGGTGTCGTGGCACGTTAATTATGGAGAGCAATAAACTATGTGGGGTTTTATTTTGTTGCATATTGAATACTAGCATCGCCCCGCGTGTTCACCCGCGTAGTTCCCGTTCCCGTGGGACTATGGGGATAAAATATAGCCTATATTACTCAGGGTGAATGTAGCTTTCAAATGGTGAAAGACTTTTTGAAATCGGTCCAGTAGTTTTTGAGTTTATTCGTTACATACAAAAATACAAATCTTTCCTCTTTATAATATTAGTATGGAGAAGCAGCGCCCCACGGTTTCACCCGCGTCGTTCCTGTTCCCGTTGGAATATGGGGATATAATATAGCCTATGTTCACCGGAGATAGTGTAGCTTCCCAACAGTGAAATAATTTTTGAAATCGGCCAAGTAGTTTCGGAGCCTATTCAATGCAAACAAACAAACAAAAAATAAACAAATCAAATCTTTCCTCTTTATAATATTAGTGTAGATACTGTGGTATTTTGTATCTACTTAAAGGGATGTTATTGTGGAGTGTCATAGTCGATTTTATACGCGTGTTGCCACGGGAACGGGAACAAAGCGGGTGAAACCGCAGGGCGCTGCTAGTACAACAAAATTAGCGTGAGTTTATAATCTCACAAGATGTATACCTAAAACTAAATGGAACCACACGACAAGCACCAGCTTTCAAATATAAAAAGAATCATCAAAATCAGTGCACCCGGTACAAAGTTATGAGGTAACAAACATAAAAAAATAGTTCTCTTAATAATAGTCGCATTGAGAACCTCCTCCTTTTTTTAAAGTCGGTTGAAAATGAGTGCTGTCAATATTCAATAAGCTAGACTTGCACGTTTTAATTCCAAACACGGCCGCAGGTGGCGCCACCTGTCAACTTAGATATGTTCTACGATCGCGCGTAGAATACATCGAAGGAACGCTGTATTGTGAATCCGTAAACTTATTCACCAGGTTTGACATACGATTCCTTAGGCAATGATAAGAGTGAAAATTGCTTATAGAATGTCGTATAAGCATAATCAGCCTTTTAAAGTTCTCACTGCTGGGACACAGGCCTCCTCTCTAGGAGAGGGAGTGGGCCTAACCCACCACGCGGGCCCAGTGCGGGTTGCTGAATGTCACTTGTCTTCGAGTTTGGTTCCAGGACATCAGTTTCCTCACGATGTTTTCCTTCACCGTTTTGAGAGCAGTGGTAATGGAATTAAATATACAAAGTAATGCGCCTGTCTGGGTTTGAACCCGCGACCTACAACTCGTAAGTCGGGGCCGTTACCACTCGGCCAGCACTGCTCTTCTGGCCAGAAGCTCGTACTTTAGAATGATTAGCCGCATTGGCCGATCTTTAGAGTTAAGCATCGCTTGTGTTTTAATCACTCCTCACGCCTTACCCATCCAAGAATCGATTTCGGTCCGTGGGTACCCATCCAATCATCGTTTACATAGGTACCATAACTCATCCGTGGCTCGGAAAGCACGTTAAAACTGTTGGTACGGGCTGTTATTTGTATATCAACTAGCGACCCGCCCCGGCTTCGCATGGATGCAATGTAAATAGTAATGTCTCCTCTACTATAAATATGCATGTATTATACATATAAACCTTCTTGTTAAAGCAAGACACTAACTAAACTAAAACAGCTTGTTATTATCCTTGGTATCGTTTTAATTGACTTAAAAGAGAAGAAATTAAAAATGACGACCAGGCTAATACAATCGAGGGATTCCCCGTAAAACGTAAATGGAAAGTTGCCAATTTGGGAGTTTTGATTCCCTAATTTTTTATTTTAAAAAAAAAAAATGTTACGTAACGTGTTGTAAGAAAGACCTCCTCCCGCCCCTGTAACGCATCGTAACGTTTTATGAGACACCCACTCCCCCTCAAATTGCGTTACGTAATACTTGAACGCCCCCTTAGATAGGCAGACGCTCCTTATAAAATACTAGTATGCAGCTGCATCCAGTTAAATCAGAAGCCGACCCAGGCAAACTGACTCTTAGTTTGATCTGATTCTAGTATCAAACTCGCACTCGGCTAACTAGAAACATGTAAACAAGCCTTCAGAGTTAAATGTATTAGTAAACTATTTCCTCGATACCCACCATCTAACTTTGAGATGCATCTCGTCTATAAAATTACCCTTTGACAATTACCCGGGTAGCTACTACCCGGACGTAACTACCCACTTTGGGTAGCCGTAACTCGGTTAATTTTAACGGATAGCCAGTTAGCTTCGCTCTTATACCGGGTTATTTGTAAAACACCAGCAACCTCTTAAGCGGTCATTGTACTCATCATTATGAACAACTTTTACTAAGGGACCAAACGTGAAAGCGCGAAATAAAAAATCAGCTGTTCCTTACATTTATGTTCGTTATATGTTCATAATGATGAGTACAATGACCCCTTAAGAGGTTGTTGGTGTTTTACAAATAACCCTGTATAAGTAAGAAAACAAGATTACTTATTTATTTAGAAGTAGGGTTTCTAATAATATCGCGTGGAATGGAAAGATAGTTGTTATGTAGAACTTACTTTCGTCTGCGGCTACGACCGTGTTTAAAGTTTTTTAATATTCCCAAGGGAATTTACAACCGAAATGTATAGTAAACTACTGGTACTGTGTTGTATACTAAGTACTATCTGGGTGCAAGTTTAATCAAAATTCGTTCAGCTGTTTAAACTTGAAAATCTAATGAGAGGAAATCGCCTTTTTAAATACGTTTTAAATAAGTATGTGTACCTATGTACCTACCGATGACAAATAGTATATAATATTTAACCAAAAATGGCTTTGATAAATGATTTGATTGAAAGAAATCTTAGAGAGAACAAATTGGTAGATTTACGCGTTCGGACAAAAAAATCATCGATTTCTTCTAAAAAATCTGTTTTATAGCAAAACCTCGTCTACGCGATTCTCTTCCGGAAAATAGAAAGATAAGCCGGCATAAAGTTTTTGTAATCCTAATCATTAATATTACTGAAAGTGTCCATCGTCAAAACCCCGCCGAACGACCCTTAGGCCCCTCGCCCACGGCGACTTTTTGTAGCGATGCAGTCGCGCGTTTAGCAAACGCGCGACAGCATCTCTTCTAACGCGTGTTAGTCGCATTTGCAACGCGCTACTAACGCGCTACTGCATCGTGATTGTATAGATACACATTTGCAACGCGCTACTAACGCGCTACTGCATAGGGATTGTATCGATACAAACGCGCGACCGCGTCGGACGTGACAAATGTTGCCTCAACGGAGTTCATCTTGCAACTGTACTGATTCAAGGTATTTTTGTGTCGTAACTGCATCCCGACCGAATCGCGTTTGTATCGCAACCGACTCGCGTTTGTATCGCGACTGCCTCGCGTTTGTATCGCGACAGAATCGCGTTTGCATCGCGACTGAATCTGGTCCCGTGGGCGAGGGCACACAGCTAGCGACAGCTTCGCGTCTGTATCGATGCCTACGCGCGACAGCATCGCGACTGCATCGCTACAAAAAGTCGCCGTGGGCGAGGGGCCTTACCTACAAAAAACGTAAGCACACTTACAACTAATAACAGCGACAAAGATAATCTACAAGAGTACCTAAGTACCAGCCACTACTACTCGTACATGACACCAAGCCATGGGCGTACCCAGGGGGGGCAGGGGAGGGCAGCTGGAAATCTTACAGAAAATGTATGAACTCGCCTGATCACTAATCGAAGTGTAAATGGGGCCTTGATGTGTGCTAACTTTTGAATAAACCGCACAGTAAACATTGGCAAAATGCACGGTGCAATTGTCATAAAAAACTAAGAATTAAATAACTTAGATAAAATAAAAATGCATATCTAAATTTACTTTTGTGTATTTCACTACCTATAAAGCAGGATCATTTGCGGCTGCTTGGACTACACACTACATATAGATACCTAATGTTTCATGTAGGTGTCTTTGTGTAGTGTATGACAAAACAGCCGCGGACGATCTAACTTAAAAAGTCTGACTTGCCTCCCCCTAGGCCAGAAGCTGGGTACGCCCATGTACCAAGCTAGGGCTGCCATCATCGAAATTGCCATTGCCGGACAAAATCTTTAAACCCCGGACATTTGGGAGAAATTTATTTTATTCCCCGGACGGACCCGAAAATAAGGCCTTTTAAATGAAAAAATAGGGTATTTTACTGTAAAAATCTAATTAGTCCGTCTGATAGATTTACAAAAAATATTGGACACTTATTTTTTCTTTTTTCACGTAAACAAAAAATGAAGACGATACAGTGCGTTGAAAACTCACGTGACGTCACTACGTTGCTACAATTTTTACCAGCGACGTGACGTCACGTGAGTTTTCAACGCACTGTATCGTCTTCATTTTTTGTTTACGTGAAAAAAGAAAAAATAAGTGTCCAATATTTTTTGTAAATCTATCAGACGGACTAATTAGATTTTTACAGTAAAATACCCTATTTATAACAGCTTGGTTATAATATAAACAATAGCGTTAGGTATTTTGCAGCGCCGGATTTACGAATAGATTGTATCCCGAGGATTATATTTTATGAAGTTATGTTTTGATTTCTTGCTTATTTTTCAAATTTTTAAACAATGGAGGTTGACACAAAAATTGTCCGGGTTTTACCAGGACACCTCTGAAAACCCCGCCTGGACGCTCCCCGGACGCCCTCCAAATTAGGAGAAATCCGGGGAGACCCGGACGGATGGCAACCCTACCAAGCCAATATACCCACTGACATAACACAGAAGGTGCGCCCGCGACGCGCTTCATAGATCTGCGCAAGACACACGTAACCATCCGTTACGTGCGTAAAGTCACTGGTATTTGACTTCAACAACGGTTGTTGTACCGAAAGACAGAGGAGTGGTATTTTCCTCTAGACTCTGTGTTCCTGGTAGCTACAGTCTGAAGATCTTCGACAGTCGTCAAGAGTGAACAGCGGGCGTACCATGAGATGTTAAAACGTGAGTCTTCCGAGCGAGAAAGAGGGATAGAGTTATACACCCTATATAGCTCCATCCCTTTTTCTCGCTCAGAAGACTCACGTTTTAAGACGTCATGGTACGCTGGCAGGTCTCTTCTAGGGAAACGTCGACCACACCATGACTTTCCAACAGATGGGGTCAAACACTAGCTTATCCTTTATCAATACATATAAATAAAATTGGAGCGTCTCTCTGTAATATTGATATAACCGCTTTTTACTACATGCATATATGAATATATGCGGTACATAACATACATCAAAATTACATTTTTTACAACTTTTGTCTGTCTGTCTGTCTATTTGTTCCGGCTAATCTCTGAAATGGCTGGATCGATTTTGACGGGACTTTTATTGGCAGATAGCTGTAATAAGTAGTAACTTAGGCTACTTTTATTATAGAACAATAAAGTAATATTGCAATGTCCGCGTACTGTCCAGTACCGCGCGCAGCTCACGCGCATGCCACCACTGTGCCGTCACTTCGGGCGCCTCCCACCACTTCCCCCACCAACGAATCAATATCACAAAGAATCGGGGGGGGGTTAGTAACTATTCCACGCGGACGAAGTCGCGGGCAGAAGCTAGTCGAAAATAAAAATAATACATTTCTGATTTCCCAAAAGACAGAGGGACTCATTGCTAAGGAATAATAATAATAATAAAAATGTAATCTGTAGGTATATAATATGAATAAACGGAATAATAATAATAGAGCTTTATTTATTCCACACAATTTGAAAAATCAAATACAAATTTAAAAAGTTCAAAATTAAATTGCATGCAGTAGGAGCTACAGTCTCGCTATCATTCAAAATACATCAATTAATAAGGTTAGTGATATCTAATAACAATAATTAATGGAATTGGTACTATAAATTACTGAGAAATAAATAAGATTAAATAACTAATTGATTAAAGATCAAGATTAAATAAAATTTGATAAGTTTCACATGCATAATTCATAATTAATTTTGATAATTTTATTGAGATCAGTTTAAGGTGCTAAGGAATAAAGGTCGGGAAATCGATGACACCATCCGTTAGATACTGAAACCCCGCCGTGCCTCGGAAAGCATGTGAAGCCGTTTGTCCAGGCTGTCTGTTGAAGATCTTTGACTTAATATTTAAACCGCTTAGCCCAATAGAGTAAGGCGGTGTTCAAGTGGCATCTGCGGGCTGGAAGAAGTGTATGCCGAGATGGGTTTGTTGACACCGTAGGTCCTGGATATGGCACAGGAACGTGAAGATTAGCTCAGGAAAGGAGATACCCAGCAGTGGAAAGAAGTCTGGGCGTGATGATGAGAATTCATCGCCACCAATTCAAAATCAAAATCAAAAGTCGTTTATTGAAACTAGGCTGAGAGACAGCACTTTTTGAACGTCAAACTTTACGTAAAGACAGTCCCCCAAAACGCCCACCCGTCACCACTTCCTAGTGTTTTAGCTGGGAAGAAGAAGTAGCGCAACAAACTGCCCAGCAACACATCTGTCTGTTGCGTTTTAAGAACTTGAAAAAGGTACAAAAAAAATTATCCAACATGGAAATCATAAATCACCGTAATCTGACACCAGTCTTGCCAAGAAGTACCGTGTTACCCAGTTAATGGGTTGTGGAGGTCTGGTAGGCAGCCGCTTCACGTAAAATACTGGTATTCAGCTGAATCCGGCTTGACTGAGAGCCGACCCCAATGTAGTTGGGAAAAGGCTAGGCAGATGATGGAAATCATAAATCAATTCACTATAAAGCATTTTTAAGAGTAGATTCAGTCAATAAAATAAAAACAGATTCAAAATAAAGACGTATCGACGTATCGACTTGTCTTTATGACAAAATTCGTCTCGTAAGATTATGATCATTATTTCGAATTCTTACCTATCTATCATTACAAAATATACTCAAAGTAATGTAGGTACTTAAAGTAAACAATGACGAGAGTGCAGTGGAGTGCAAAAGAAAGTGGTCAGTCGGTCACGCTCCGATCGGGCGTGACGGACGGTTCCTGCTTCCGGCGGAAAACTATCGACGTTTACCTAATTATCTGAGTGCCCTGATCGCACATGAAGTAAAAAGTTATTATCAACGAAGACTCCTAAATACTTTAGGAATACTTCATTGTGCGTGGGAACAGCTTAGGAGAGGAATTTCATATTCATATCTTTATTTGCATTTCATAGTGTCTGAAGATCTTACAATGTGCTTAAAGCTAAGTACAATTATGGACCCTGTAGGGCACAGCAAAAAGTATAACATTAATGGTATAAAATAAAGTAATAATAAAATTAATAGATACTTTATAACAATTTTTAAACTTATTTTTAGTATTTATTGACTTAATTATAACAATTATATTATTTGGAGATCAATGATTTCCATTTGAGACCATAAAAAGCAAAAAAATGAAGTATTTGGTATTCTAACTTATTCTATTACAATAATAGAAAGAAAGAAAGAAAGAAAAAGCTTTTATTTACCACAAACGACAGTTATGTTATGTTATTTATATATATATTGTATATACATATATATGAGTGAGAATTTGAAATATCAATGTATGGTGTCCGTTTATGTTTCCAAATTTCCCCGTGGTCTTAAATCAACACAATCCACAGTCACAACTGGCCACAGTCTATGTGGCTAGTTTGATGGCAGTGCGCTGAATATCATCAAAATCTGTTCAGTGGTTTAGGCACGAAAACGCGAAATCGTAACAGCGCATTAGTATGGAAATCCATTACGCATTAAATGGATAAATACCCATTAAAACTAATAAGCAAAAGCCTTTATTTACCATAGTTGGTAAAAAATTACATTGAATCGTGAAGCCAGAGTCGGGCGTCCGAATAAGGCGCAGTTGATTGTGCAAATAAGTGTAATATCGTTGCCAAGTGAGTCACGCAGGCGCCAAGGATGTGTGGGTACTAGGCGAACATGACGTTGAAGAGCTTTGTGTTAAGAAAAGGTCAAATTTTTTAAAGGAACATCGAACTTTTTAAGTCTTAATTTTTTCCAAACAGCGGGCACAGGCGGGGCTTAGGAGTGATCTTTTAAGAGGTAACGGGGACTCTTCTATGTGCTGATGGTGATCACCAGGTGGTTTGTTCGAAAGGGTCACCGCGGCCCTGGAACGCGGCGGACACAAGAAGGGTCACGGGTGGGTTTTAGTCAGTAAGAGTCTGACACTCCCTTCCGCTCCGCCCAGAGCGGGAGAAGTCATTTGATGATTTCTAATCCAGAAAAAGAAGGTGGTTTTAGTGAGGTAAAATCCCACACTCCCTGGGCTTTTCCCCAAAAGAATAGGCCCCCCCTCTTGAAGGTTTCCCCTAGTACCAATAAAAAAAGCATTACCAAAATAACTGGGCAAAAATTAGACTACAAAATTATAACCCAAAAACGCATTTTATATCTAGTCGTCGATACTAGGACCTCATACTCAGTAGTAGCACTTTCTCACCACTGTGGTACTATTGAACATGAGGTAACGACGCAGTTCAGACGGAAAAGACATGAAAATCTCCCTGCTTTTCCCAACAATATAGGTCAGCTTCAGTATTTTACATTAAGCGACTTGCTATCTGACTTTTACAAACCGGTAACTGGATATCCCGTCGGCAAGAATGGTGTCAGATTTAATTGTTTGCCGTAAATACGGCAAACAATACAAACACACAGTGGCGGACTAACAGGGGGGCGGAAAGGGCGGCCCGCCCCGGGCCTCCGGTCTTGGGGGGCCCTCAAATCCCTCCGCGTTCCCCTGATCAAATTCTGAACATGTCTTCAAAAATGTGCTTAGTACATACCTACATAATATATTATATTTTTTTATAACCTACATAATTTCATCAAGATTAAAACACTACAGACATCTAGACTTTTTACGCGGTACTAATATTCATTTAAAATATATTAAATTTTACTACGTTGATATTTAATAATTTATTAGTGTGTACTGATATTTTTGCGAACGGATCAGCCTTTTTTTCAAATTGTAAAGTAATAAACACAATCTTATCCGTTCAAAGTAATTTCATTAAAAAGTGTAATATAGTGTTTTTGATTTTTGTTGTGATATAAAAGTAAATGACTTCAGAGTTATGTTAGTGCACTCTCGAGTATATGGAAAAAGTAAGTAATTCTTCGTATAATTTAGCCTAGAAATTATAATCCGTAGTTTCTAGTCAATATGCACCTACGAGTACTAGTTTGAATTTGAATTTGAATTTAAAAATAAAGAGACTTAATTTAGCTATCTTTAATTAAAGTTTCTTATTTATCTCATTATTTATAGTGAAAAGGATTACCATCTGGCTCTCAGAAAAGGAAGCTAAAATGCTGGATCTTTATCCAAATACCTTTCGAATTCTGAAGAGAAGAAAAGTAGCGTTGCCGAAGAAATTAATCAAACTGTTGAATCGGGATCTAATATACAAATCATTGATATTGAGTCAGCAAACATAGGTGAAAAGTTCACTGAATGTGATATTAATAAAAACTCCGTCGTGATGGACGCTGAAATACAGGACTATAAAACTAATAAATTAAAGAAAAATACCGAGGTAGCCATGACTCTGGATACAGGAATCACCAAACTAAACGCGTTGAATGAGTATTTAATAACCGAACGAACCACGATTCGCTGTAACTTTTGCCATAAAAAATGCAATGACATGGACATCAACATCGAGAAACGAGGAAGAAGGTGAAAATAACGATGCCGGGTGAATCAGCTCATGTTGCTGGATTATCAATTCAAGAAGAAATACGTCGATCAATATATGAATGTAAAGACCGATTTATACAAGAAGTGTCGACACGTTACGGGGCCATAAAACAAATCAATAATATTTTCAAAATTATTGAAACTAAGTTTATGCTAGAAGCTTCAGATGATGCTCTGGCTGTAGCAGTTGACAATCTGATACAAATTTATGATGAATTTGACAAGGAGCAAGTTATCCAAGAAATAAAAAGATACCGCAGACATGTAAAAGCTACTGATACGAGTATGGACGTTGCTGCCAAATGCACAGATATCTATATCTGTGGCCAAATGGACATCCCAAGAAATCCTTCAATTTATAGTAAAATGGGACTTCAGTGAATCGTTACGTTACCCTGTATATCGCTTATACTTTAATACTTCTTGACCATATGCATCTCGGTTGCATCATGCCAGAGGAGTTTTTAACCGACTTCTAAAAAAGGAGGAGGTTCTCAATTCGGAAGTCGGTGTTCAAAAAACGAAAAAGCAACCACAAACACCGAGTTCCGAAATTAAAGTTATTTTGCACTTTTTTGATTTTTTGTGTAAAAGTCGGTTGTATTTTTTTGTAAAAAGTTTTTTATTTTTCACTTTTTAGTGGTACATACACCCCCTCCCCTCCCCCCCATTGGTGTAATAAAACGTACTGCTCCTTTGCAGAGTAAACTAAGAGGTCGTCAATGTAGACAATGTAGATATTTTTTTTAGATTTTTTTCGAAACTTAAACTAATTAAAAATTATCTTCGATCTACAATGTCAAGAGCGATTGGTTAATCTAGCCGTGCTTTCAATATAAAGAAAAAAATCCAAAGAAATTGATTTCACAGAAATTATTGAGGAGTTCAGTAAATTGAAGGCACGAAAACATATATAACACGCTACAAAAAATTAAAAAAAATATCTTTGATTTATTTTATCTAATTTTTTTTGTCGATCGAATCGTATTTCATTTTTATCACCCATATCCATTCCATATTATAGGTATGTATGTTCATTTAGCCTAAATAATTTAATTCGAATTTAAATTTCACTTGCCAGATTTCAACGAAATAAACATAAACACTTATTTATATGTGTTATTTATATGTATATGTTCAGATGGTCGGGTGCTTTGTCGGAGGCGTATGGCCTTTTTTTTTTTTTTTTTTTTCTGGATGGGAAATCATCAAATGACTTCTCCCGCTCTGGGCGGAGCGGAAGGGAGTGTCAGACTCTTACTGACTAAAACCCACCCGTGATCCTTCTTGTGCCCTTTGCGTTCCAGGGCCGCGGTGACTCTTTCGAACAAATTCCGCAACCCTAGCAGGCACCGACCCTATGGGGCCCCGTCTTCTTTGCTGACGGCTCTTTGAGGCGCGCGTGGAACACGACGCGCCGTCGACTCGGGCCTGGTTGCTATCGGACGGCGAGCCACCCATAGCTCGCCATCCGCAGGCCCGCGCCTACGGTGGCCGGGAATCGCCCTGCGTTTCCCGACGCCCGGGGCGTCTTCTTCTGTTGCGGCGGCTGGGACGTGAGGTTTCCCTCTCACGCACGCGTTCCGCCTCCTCCTTCGCTAGCATTACTGCTTCGCAGAAGGAGGCGACCGCTTCCCATGCCTCCTCGCTCCGGACCATGGCTTGAACCAGGGCCGGACGCGAGAGGTCGCCGCCGCCGATCGCCTCGACGAGGACACGGCGGTGCTCCGCCCAAGCAGGGCAGACCTCCACCGTATGCTCCACCGTGTCCTCCGGGCGATCCATACAGTGATGACACCCGGACGTGTCCTCCCGCTGGATCCGACACAGGTACCTCCCGAAACAGCCGTGTCCGGTGAGCACCTGCGTCAGGCGGAAGGTGAGGACGCCGTGACGTCTCTCCAGCCACGCCTCAAAGAGGGGACTTATCGCCAAAATAGTGGCGTGCCCAGTACTGGGTTGCGATAGTCGCTGTCTCCAAACCTCCGTGAGATCCCGCCGGAGCTCCGTCCGCTGCGCAGCAATTTGCCGTGGCAGCAGAGTTTCACCCCGGCTTAGCGCCTCCACGCGCAACGCGTAAACGTGCGCGAGGGCTCTCGCCTCCAGATCCCACGGCAGCAATCCGGCAAGGAGATTCGCCGCCTCGCCAGAGACCGTGCGGTATCCCCGGACTAGCCGAATGGCCATGACCCTCTGGGCCGAGACCAGGTGGCGCGCTGGCAGTCGCCTTAGCGACAGCGCCCACACTGGGGCCCCGTAAAGGGCCATGGGAGGCGTATGGCCTGGAATGTGGGGTAAGGCAGGGTGGTTTGACCTCCCCAGCTCTGTTCAGCTTGTATGTCGATCAGTTGATCGGGGAACTCAGCAGCACAGGGGTTGGATGTTCGGTGCCCGTAGGTTTGCAAGATGTACAAGACCGGTCAAGATCACCCTTTTCAAGGCTTATTGTCAGTCATTTTATACATGCAACCTGTGGGTCAAGCATACGCAGAGGGCCTACAACGCTCTTCGTGTCCAGTACAACAACGCCTTCCGGATGTTGTTGGGGCTACCGCGATTCTGTAGCGCGTCAGCCATGTTTGCTGAATCTACTACTGATAGTTTTTCAGCAATCATGAGGAAAAGAACGGCATCATTGTTACGCAGGATTCGTGGGAGTGCCAATGGCATCCTGAAGGTGATTGGGGATAGGCTGGATGGCGTTTTCCTGGAGTATTGGACCCGAATGCATAGCTACGGGTCTGATACTGCAGGAAAATACATGAATTAAATAATTGTAGTTGTTATTTTGCTAGTTTTATTGTTAATTAAGAGTAAGTACTAACATAGTTACGTAAGTTGTATCACTAACAAACTATGGAGCAAGTTTCCGAAATAAACGTTTTATTATTATTATTATTATTATATATGTACATAAAAATGTGAACTAATTATAAAGCTTCTACATTTTTTTAAAGCTAGGGGGCATCATTCAGCTTTGCCGCCCCGGGCCTCTGACGGGCTTAGTCCGCCACTGCAAACACACGCTACAAATGACCACGGGATTTGGTCCCGTAGTCATTTGTAGCTTTCCGAGAGTCTCGTTCGAGTCTTCGTTCGTTCGAGATGAACGTTCATTGCCGAACCGAATTTCATGAATTTTGACTCAGAGATAGATGGGACTCTGGACATAGTTACAGCCTACTTGAACGCCATCGAAACCGCGGGCAAAAGCTAGTGAAAAAAAAAATCCCATTGATTTAAATCAGTACAATGTTTTTATGCAAGTCCACATGGCCGTGACAGCTAGTGTCACAGGTCAGTGACCCGGCTATTGTCTCCCCACGTCACTAGCTATCCTTCCGGGGTATTCTGACATGACCCCTGCACCACTTCCGGGTTTTTGTCAGATTTTTGAAAATAGTTTTGTTGTGACCTTATCCGGAGAAAAGATCTGTTGCCAGGATTTTTTTCGATTGCAGCATCTTACCAACCCGCACTGGGCCCGCGTCACAGTAGAAATATGGAACAGTACAGAAACTACGAACAAACGATCGAAACGGCACACTCACACAGACGCGCGCATCTACGAGGCCCCTAAGGGACCTTCGCGGTGCTCTCAGTGGCGGGTGCCGTGTTCATAGATAATACCTACACTATTATAATGGCTGTGACTTTTCGCTTACGCTCTCTAGATTGCGCTCGTGGGGTTTTTAATACTAGTATTAAATCCTTAGACTGAATATTGATTGTAATTTATATTGTATTATAATTTACATAACATATAGAATAAATGAATTCTTATGAGTATAAAAAAATAAATGACTATAATTTGACAACAACATTATATTCTAGTCTTGGCAAAGGAAATCTACCCTTCGAAACATACATACCTATAGAAACTTACTTACTTCACAAAATAAGTAACAATAATTTTTCAACATACATACAGAAATCCTTCATCAAATAGGGCAGATATTATAATTGAAATGGAATAAAATGGCATAGAAATGATAAACAATATGCAGTTTGTAAATATTTTTTTTTTACAAGATAATTATTTACATTTTGACCAAAGAAGGAAGTCGCATGGAATAACATGCACTAACTCATTTTCGCGTGACTATTTCTCCCAGTCAACTCCTACCGCAAGCCGTGTTAAAGAACTTCGTTCCAATAAAACACTTATTACAAACATTAAAAGTGACAACCCTAGCTCTCTACTGGAGCGTAGGTAATTATTTCAACAAATGGGCTTAGTTTCCATACTGTTTCATATTTTTACTGTGCCCGCGTGGTGGATTACGGCCCATTCCCTCTCCTAGAGAGGAGGCCTGTGTCCCAGTGGGAACGTTAAAAGGCTGATTATTTATTATTATGCTATGCCCGCTCTGAGCGGAGCAGAAGGGAAAGTCACACTTACTGACTAAAACCCACCCGTGTTACTCCTAATGCACGTCGCGTTCCAGGGCAAGGTGACTCTTTCGAACAAATTCTGCAATCCCAGCAATGACCCGTCCAGCCTTTTTTTTTTTTTTTTTTCTGGTTGGGAAATCATCAAATGACCCCTCCCGCCCTGGGTGGAGCGGTAGGGAGTGTCAGACTTTTACTGACTAAAACCCACCCGTGATCCTTCTTGTGCCCTATGCGTTCCAGGGCCGCGGTAACTCTTTCGAACAAATTCCGCAACCCTAGCAGGCACCGACCCTATGGGGCCCCGTCCTCGGTGCTGACGGCTCCTTGAGGCGCGCGTGGAACACAACGCGTCGTCGACTCAACCTGGTATCGGACGGCGAGCCACCCACGCTCACCGTCCCCAGGCATCAGCCACTGCGCGATAGCACAGCGGCCGACTTGTCTCTGGAGGGGGCCGAAATGATACCATTACTGGCACTCCATCTCAGCACCCTCCCGAGTGTTGGGAGCCGCAGCACCCGCAGCAGAAGCGGCAGTGGCGGCGGCAGAGGCGGCGGTGGCGGCGGACCTCTTGCCCCTGGTCGGGGCGGATGGCGCGCAGGCCCTTCCCCCAGCCCAGTGCTCGGCCGGCTTGCCAGCAGCCGCACATGCACTGCAGTGCGGCGTGGCCTCGCACGAGCCGGCCTTATGACCGGGCTGACCACAGCGGAAACAGAGTCCGCTGCGGTCGACCTCCGAGGGGCACATAGCTCCCGTGTGGTTACCCACATGGCAGCGGTAGCACCTCAGAGGTCTGGGTTCCAGCAGTTTTACCCGCGCAGACACCCATCCCACAAAGAGCCTTCGGCCCTCCGACACAGTTCTGGCCGCCGTCACGGGGCAGCTCACCACAAGGGTTTGCATGCCCGTGTTGTCAGGCCGGAGGGTGCCCGCCCTGACGAGCTCGGCAGAGCACCCCCCAGTCCTGGCGACGGCGGCCACAACTTCCTCCTCCGTCACGGAGTCATCCAGGCCCACTATGCGCATGTCGATGCGCTTAGTCGGCCTGGACACCCGGACCTCGTCCGCGGGTAAGACCGCCCTCAGCCTTTCGGCCAGGGCGTCCGCGAACGGGCCACTCTCCGCTCCGGCGAGCTCGAGCTTGCGGGCACCGGTTAAGGTCCTCCTGACCCCGATGCCCCCGCTGATGCCCAGCTCTTGGAGGCTCACCGCCTCCTTCGCCCGCTTCAGTACGGCGAGATACGTCACGCCCCTCTGTTCCGCTTCCGGCTGCAGTGTGGGCACTACAGCCGCGGATTTCGGGGCGCGAAGCCTCGCCGCAATGGCGTTGGCCTTCCGCCGCTGCCTCCTCGCCTTGTTTGTGTGTCGCCGCTAGTGGGGGACGCCGAATCATGTCCTCCAAAACGGAGAACTGCTTCTGGTAGGGAGCCAGCTCCTGCCGCACCAGGCTCCGCACCTGGCTCAGCACTAGGCTCCCCTCCAGCGTCGCCGGACTCGGCCCCCCCTGCGGCTCCTCCGAGGCCGCTCTGGCCATGCCAGCCAGGTCCATCCGGAGCGACTCATTCTCCGCAATGAGTCGCTCCGTTACGGCCGCGAGGCGGGCGACTTCCGCCCGCAACTCTGTCGCCTCTCCGGACCCGCCGACGTTAACCGCCGCCGCCGCCATAATGGAGGCCTTGGCTGCCGTAATGGCCTCCCGCTTGGAGGACTGCTTTCGCTTGAAGGCCACAGCGCGGATCGCGGCCTCCACGACCTCCGCAAACTGGGCCTTCTTCTCTTCGACAGTGGGACGCACCTCTCCCGGGGCCTCCGAGTCGTCGGAGTCGAGAGCAGGCGGAAGAGTAGAGGGAGCCCTACGACCGCTCCCTCCAGGGCGACGCCCCTCATCCACCAACCTCCCGGCCCGACTCTCCACCTCCCGGGTAGAGGGAGCCAGCCCCCTCCCCGCCTCACAGCCCCTGCCCCGCCTGGCGGTGGGGATCTTGCGGGCGGAGGCAAACTCGCCCTCAGAGGACGACCCGCTGTCATCCTCCCGTCTGGGCCGCTTGCGGAAGAGCTTGACGCCCTCCACAGCAGCCCCCCCTCCTCTGTCTCCAGAGCCCGCCGAGCTGACCGTTACTAGGTCTAGCGCGGAGCCGGAATCCGACTCCGCACCACCCCGGCGCTCAGGCGAACCCTCCTCTACGCAACCGTACGCCATCAGCTCCTTAAAGGAAGCGGATTCGGATGACGACGATTGGGAGCCTCCTCGGCTCGTGTTGCCACTGGCAAGCGGAAGGCGTTTGGTGCCCACCCCAGAGTACGGAGGGCAGCCCGCCGAAGCGGGGTGGGATTCCCCGACCGCTGAGCAGTCGGGACCCACCTGGGGACTCATTTTACAAATGCCTTGTGTGTCCATCTTTTCCTTTTAAGGGTTCGGTCCCTGTTTTCTCCGCCCCTTCTCAGGGCCCGCTCTCTTCTCCTCGCCTCTCTGCCTGCTCGCTGCTCTCACAGTCACGTCTGATGATCAGACGCGTACCAGAGAGCAGCGAGCAAGCATGTGTGTGTCTCTCTTGGTCTGATCACTTGCGACCTTCCGGCATGAGTGGCTCTACCGGGAAAGCTCGCAAGATCATTGAGACGCTCAAGCCCCACCACGACGACAACGTGGAGACACATTCGGTGGGGAAGACCCGTCCAGCCTTCAAAGCAAGAGTAAACAGGAATCTTCTATGCTCGCTCACTCCATCGTACACTTTATCCATCGCTTTATCGCAGGTATGTTGCTGTTCCAATGTGTTTATTGTAGTTGGTGTTTATTTTTATGACCTACTAGCAGCGCCCCGCGGTTTCACCCTCGTAGTTCTCGTTCCCGTGGGAATATGGGGATAAAGTATAGCCCATGTTATTCAGGGTGAATGTACCTTTCTAATAGTGAAAGAATTTTTCAAATCGGTTCAGTAGTTTTTGAGTTTATTCGTTACATACAAAAATACAAATCTTTCCTCTTTATAATATTCTCTCATTCATTCGCATTTATTCATGCGAATGAATGAGTTTATATTAATTGAAAGTTTTATAGGCTTATATTTTTATGGTGTGCCTAATAATCAGTTTGAGTTTTTTTTTATAAACTGGACCGTGAATAAATTATTGTTATTTAATTATTAATAGCAAAAAACAGCTAAGAAGTCGAATCGAAACGCTAAACACGAGTTAAATATTTTCTAACTATCATCGCCCCGCGGTTTCACCCGCGTATTTCCCGTTTATGTGGGAATATGGGGATAAAATAAAGCCTATATTCAGCGGAGATAGTGAAGCTTCCCAACAGTGAAAGAATTTTTTAAATCGGTCAAGCAGTTTCGGAGCCTATTCAATGCAAACAAAAAAACAAACAAATCTTTCCTCTTTATAATATTAGTGTAGAAGATTCACGAACACCAGAAGAATACAATGCAGCAAGTTTTTAGACAGGAAATGTGTTTTAACAAAAGTCTATAGTCAATATTGCATCATGATGTGCAAAATTTGAAGGCAATGGCTGGGTGTTGGAGCCTCATTAGGTCAGATGTGAGTTGCTGATAAAACTATATTGCACGAATACCTTACGACCTTCGTAGTATCTGACTCATATCACACCCCCATCACTCTAAAGATAGCAATCTGATGTGATTGATAAATAAGAACGATTTCATAAATTCTTTTGTGTAATCACTAAGGATAATCGGCTAAACGAGGCTTGGACAATGCAGTCCTCCAATAGTGCCTAGAAAATACTGATGCAGATTAACATTCAGAGTCTGTCTTTCCTGATAACTTGGTACAGCTAAAGAGAAGAGTCTTTAAGTCAACAGTGAACAGGTTACTTCTAGACAAGCGTGCTCCATCGTCGACCACGTCATCGCTGACCATCAGCTGAGTTGCCTACCAGTAATAACAATTTAGGAAGCAACTGTAAGTTAGAATTAAATTATATTCTTTGACTTGCTGACCCGCGCTGAAAAATGTGAGAAATGAAGTTTTGTCACATTTTTTATGACGGTTAGGTATGCTCCTATTGGTCTTAGCGTGATGATATACATATAATAGCCTATGTATTCCTCGATAAATGGGCTATGAAACACTGAAAGATTTTTTCAAATCGGACCAGTAGTTCCTAAAATTAGCGCGTTCAAGCAAACAAACTCTTCAGCTTTATTTATTAACTAGCAGCGCCCCGCGGTTTCACCCGCGTTGTTCCCGTTCCCGTGGCAATACGGAGATAAAATAGAGCCTATGACTCCACAATAACGTAGCTTTCTATTGGTGAAATAATTTTGAAAATCGGTTCTGTAGATTCAGAGATTACCCCTTACAACGTCACAGACTCACAAACGTTACCTCTTTATAATATTAGTATACATATACGTAAGTATATAATTATGTACAGCTGTGACTCAATGACTATCACAATATTAAATTTCAGTCGTGATTTGAAGTCGTGTCCACGTTTTTAGTCACCGCAAGACATTGAACCGTTTTACGAAATCTAGCGCAAATAATCCTATGAAAACTGAGGAGGCAAAGTATACAGCACTCTCCTATTCATACCAAATATGGCTATGTACGAGTATAATAGGTTAATAAAATCAACCAAGGCTCAAGACAAACAAAGGAGGTATCTTGATACTGCTGCGTATCAAAGGCAATTTTTTTTACACTTGTCGTTTCTGACTATATCGACGCATCGTTGGACTAAAGTTAATTTTTAAAAAAATTATGCTAATTAGTCCGTCAGTTAGATTATCGAAAAATAACCCAAGCAGCAAAATGTGGTCGAGTAATTGTCCTGGAACCACCATTTCATAGGACTATAAAGGAATAGTAAGCAATTACAACCACGGAAAAGGGCCCAATTTATAGGCGTATTTTACCTAATTAAATGTCTATAGTAGAATTGGTGAATACCACTTTTACCAATAACAACCTCATAGTTGGACTACGTAAAACTATTTGCGCCCGCGAAGCTAACTATCAGCACATAATGGAACCAAACACGACAGTAACGACCTTATAGTTGGACTACGTAGAACTATTTGCTCCCGCGAAGCTAACTATCAGCGCTTAATGGAACCAAATACAACAATAATGTACACAGTGAATCTGTTACAAGCTCATACAAAGTGTTGTGAATTGGTAAATGTTACTGCGCACATTTGTAAAGATTAAAACATATCCATTTCTAATAAATATTATCTAGAATATAAATTATGAGTAGAGTGTTAGTTATCAATAAATCAAGATGTATAATGTGTTTGAATGTGCACAGCATGGCGCACGTATATTTTCTGTGAAGTATAATAAGTTTTTAGTCAAAATTTTGACGCGCCCCTTGAAATTTGCGTTTTCATTAAGTTGAATTTTAAAATAATGTTAGTTTCAGTAAGACATACAACGAAAAGTCGCCATTTTGACAAAGTTGGTTTTCCCAAATACATTAACAAACCGTTATAGGCTTACTTTGTTTAATAATGGTAAATATCAGAACCATTGCTTGGCCATATTGTTTGGAATTAGAGTTCCGCAAATATTTTTATAACCGGACGGTTCTTTTATATTGCTATATACGTGGCTTATTTTAGTTCTTTTGTTTAGGTGTCAACATTGAAAATGGTAATGTTTTGGACGTCGATCGCTTTTTGACTAAAAGGGATTTCCGAGCTTTAAAAACCTTAATAATAGTAAAAACCAATGTATTCTTGTACAGGACACCACGGATATAGTTTCGGATACTAAGTATATTAAATTAAACCTTTATAATCGTGTAAGATTATAACAATTTTGGTTGATACCACTATAAAACCGCTCCATATTACTTATAATTGTTCCGTAAAGTGAATTTATAAACCATTATAAAACTAGGTAATAAATACAAATAGTTTCCGGTTTGTTTAGTTCTATTTGTGACTCTTATTGGCGTACTTTATTTATAGTAGTTCTATAAAGCTTCTTGTTAGCAGTTATAAGTATAGCTTACCAGTTTATCTACTCTTGAGTGCATTTACACCCTCGCGATACTTTTATAGGTCACCCAAACTTATATTGCACCCTTAATTTCTACCTATAAGTGATTATAAGTTAATGTATAAGATCAGAAATACTATAAGGCCCAACTTACTCCATGCTGGCTATTATAAGCGTGGTAGTAAATACTAGAACCGTTAAGAGAATATTATAAGTGCTGGAGGCCTATAGCATCTGCACTATAGGATAATTTTGCTGCTTGGGAATGGACATGTATTGTTTCTTTTTTTACGTAAATAGAAAACAAAGACAATACAGTGCGTTGAATACTCGTGTAACGTCACTACGTGCTACAATTTTAACCACAGCGTGACGTCATAAGCCCCCCCTCCTGATCTTTGATGCTTTTTATCTTTGTATTTTTTTATAGATTTGCTACAGCAAAAAATACGTGTCCAATATTTTTCCCACGACGGAACGGAGACAGTGTATGCGTTTTTCGATAATCTACTTGACGGACTAATTAGCATCATATTTACTCAGGAAATATGTATATTAATTAATATATTGGACAAAGAAAGGAAGTTTCCGGAGGTCAGATACGAAGACGCTCTATGTAAAATACTGATATTCAGCTGTATTTGGTGAGAATATAAGACGACAACATCTTTATGAAGAGGAAAAATGGGCTCAAGAAGCATCCACGAAGAAACATCCCCCCCTCCCCCTACTTTTGCAGGCTTCATGATAAGTGATAAAAATATGCAACATAACGTGCAATGTCCTACCAGGGGCGCAGAGCCGCGAGAGGACCGGTCGGCCGTGAGCGAGGTCGACGACCCACGAGTTCATTGTCGACTGTCGAGCGCACTGGCGACGGTAAGGTCGACAGAGATCGCGCTGATTGCGATCAACTATTGTCTTGGGTTTATGTTCTTCTGGTAACGTTTGGCAGATTTGTTCGCAATACCCCGACCAAAACATTGCGATAGTAGGTTTTTCTTCGCTATTCAGAGACTATTAACTCATTAGTTATGAGAAATAATCTACATTTAAAAGCACATTATTTAATGTTGGATGTCTAAATTTAAAATCTACTTTAAAAAAATGACTAAAATTGTTGATTTTATTTATTTTATTTTTATTTTATTTAATACTTTATTTTCAGGCAACTAAGGCCCATAGAAAAAATACACAATATAATTTTACAAAATAATAAACTAATACATATTAAAAACCAGCTAGGTAATCTAAATCTAAATACGTTTAGTCGGCGACGTATTGCGCAGAGTCGTGGTGTCATGTAGCCTTCCTCGAAAACGCCGATACAAGACACCCGTCGGCCAAAATTCCTCCTTCATAAAGGTCTGCAGATGGTGAGTCGGTACTCGCACCACAAAAGATTTGAAGTTAATCTTGTGGCGTGACTCCAACTTTTCGACTCTCAGAGTGAATTTGGTTTTCATCTTTATGTATTCCACGATGTCCTCTACCCTCGTGGTGTGATGCAGCCGCGACACATACAGCTGTGTCGTCGGAATAGCAGGGCGCAGCAGCATGTTTGGTTCGGTCAATGCGGTACCGCACTGATTGCGACGAGTAGGCTTCTTCTTCTTCACCACACGCATCTTTTGCTAAATGCAACGCTCTAATCATTTGAGGATTACATTAATGGAAAGATAATTTAAAAATCTATATTATACACGTTTTATTTAATTTCAAAAGATCGCTTTTCTTTTTTAATTAAAATAATTCCAAAAATTGTGTGAACTCTGTGATAAAAGGGCGTGCGCAAGATGCGGGCGGCAAAGAGGGAACGAATGCTCAAGGTGATTTGGTCAGATGTCGCTTCGGATGGTGAAATAATAAAGAAGTGGAAAGTGTCGCAATTTCATTCAGGTTTAACTGACATTTCAATAGTGACAGATAGTATTAGACCACGTGACCCTATAGGAGACAGAGCCTATTACCTGTAGGTTCGTCTAGTGGTATATCCCACAGAAATCGTACATGTTTTCCGGTTCAGAAAGTATCTTCTGCTACTTTTTAACAAAACAAACACGTAAATATGTATATTGAAATTTCAACGTGAAAGACAAATAAACCAAGACAATGTACTATTTTTTAGGTTATTTCATTTTACAGCGGTTTTAGCCGAGGCTTTGGACATTTATTTAGCCTTTAGTAAAGGTAGTAGTATCACGAGTAAATGTACAGACAGACGCGCTCGCACGATATATAGATAGCGACACATTCCTTCGAGGGATTTGATCTTTATCAACACTCGTTTTGCAAAAAACGTCGCGTTTATTCTCCAGTTCTAAAGCTGCTTCTTTTTAGTAATGCCTTCTTTTTTTTTTAAATTATTATAACCTCCACACATCTGACATATCTTTCAGGTAAGTACCTTTTTTTTCTGGATAGGAAATCATCAAATGCCTTCTCCCGCTCTGGGCGAAGCGGAAGGGAGTGTCAGACTCTTACTGACTAAAACCCACCCGTGATCCTTCTTGTGCCCTTTGCGTTCCAGGGCCGCGGTGACTCTTTCGAACAAATTCCGCAACCCTAGCAGGCACTGACCCTATGGGGCCCCGTCTTCTTTGCTGACGGCTCTTTGAGGCGCGCGTGGAACACGACGCGCCGTCGACTCGGGCCTGGATGCTATCGGACGGCGAGCCAGATAGGATTTGCCTGACAGCTTAGATTTGGTGTTGACGTTTCACAAATTCATTGCTTTCAAATGAACAATTTGCGGCTTATCTTTGCTTTTCCCGCGGCTACACTGCCGTGGCAAAAAATTATCACATTTATAAAAATAAAATATAATTATAGAAAAAAACCAAAGAGTAAGGAACATTTTAGGCTATTCAGGTACAAACGGAAAAGTACTAGAACTCCTAGGTTTTTACATTAAGGTTACCAGGCCAGCAGAGGTAATAGGGAGTCACTGACCTGCAAATAACACAATAGGCTATCGAAGTATCAAGACCTTCAAGCAACACGGAGTTGATTGAAAATTTATGAAAACGACTATTTCAGATAACGAAATAAATTAGCTTTATTAAAATAAAGGTTTTTAATTTCTGGTGGAAATGCAGAATCCTACTCTTTTCGTTTATGTCAGCCTAGTAGCACACAGATCGCTGTTGTTTTGTTTTTCGCTGGAATTATATCAATAAACATCACGCCTATAGGAGGTAGGTTTTTACCGAAGGGTTTGGCAGAAGAGAGTTAAAGTACACATACATTTCGACAGTTATTAAGCGAATTCAAGTTTTATAATTTTCCCAGTAAGTACTAGGAAGCGAGCTCGTGGCTAAATTATAACAGCCGCACGGACCGGTCGTCTAGGTTAAGCAACGCTTGCCGAGGTTGGTCTGTGGATGGGTGACCATCTTAACATAACGAGACTTCTCCGTGCCTCGGAAAGCACGTTAAGCCGTTGGTCCCGGCTGTCATTTGGAGATCTTTGGCAGTCGTTACGGATTGTCAGAAGCCAGACAATCTGACACCCGTCTGGCGAAGAAGTACCGTGTTCCCCAGTTAATGGGTTGTGGAGGTCTGGTAGGCAGCCGCTTCACGTAAAATACTGGTATTCAGCTGAATCCGGTATGACTGGGAGCCGACCCCAATATAGTTGGGAAAAGGCTAGGCAGATGATGTACTAGGAAGCGAGCCTACTTTGCCTCTGTCAACCGGGCATGAGTCCAACTAGAAATGATTCCTAGCCTCTCTTACGTTATCCTGGATTCGAGTCGCGGTCTGCGAGTTCGCAAGTCCTAGTAGGATTGCGGAATCTGTTCGAAACAGTCACCGCGGCCCTGGAACGCGGCGGACATTAGGAGGATCACGAGTGGGTTTTGAGAGCGGGAGAAGACATTTGATGATTTCCCGCCCAGTAAAAATGTACTAGAGCAGTAGTAGCCGAGTGGAAACAGCCCCGACTTACGAATTGTAGGTCGCGGGTTCAAATCCAGCCAGGCGCATTACTTTTTGTAATTAATTTCATCACCACTGCTCTCAAAGCGGCGAAGGAAAACATCATGAGGAAACCGGCATGTCCTAGAACCAAACCTAGAACGAAAAAGCGTTACCACTTGGCGACCACTGCAAAGGGCACAAGAAGGATCACGGGTGGGTTTTCGTCAGTACGAGTCTGACACTCCCTTCCGCTCCGCCCAGAGCGGGAGGAGTCATTTGATGATTTCCCATCCAAAAAAAAAGGGTCCAGTAAACTAGTTTAATGTTTCCTAATCTGGATATTCAACCTTGCTCGTTTATCACTCTTTCTATTACTAAAACAGAAAACACAAACATGAAGCAAGCGGAGAAACAAACAGGCTGACAAAGACTTTTCTTTACACTATTTAGAAATAACGCAACAAACAAAATATAGGTTGAACCCATCCACAGCAACATCACTACATAGTATAAAACAAAGTCGCTTCCCGCTGTCTGTCCCTATGTATGCTTAGATCTTTAAAACTACGCAACGGGTTTTGATGCGGTTTTTTTTTTAATACATAGAGTGATTCAAGAGGAAGGTTTATATGTATACTACATGCATAATATAGCAGAGATTTAATATCAACATTGCACCCGTGCGAAGCCGGGGCGGTTCGCTAGTTGCCAATAAGTTACTAGGACAACAGAAGTGTTGACAGGCTCCAGATCGCTCTAAAGCTCATACGGAATTTCCTGCACCAAACTATTACAAAATAACATAACATTATTATAACATGATGATAACTATTACGGCAGTACTCACATCAGCAACCAGCGCGCTGACCTTGACGATTTAAACAAACTCGTTACTGCGGCAGATTTTGAGAGACCACTATGGAATACAATGCAGAAGGTCAAACGAATGTGAGGTTCGTCAATCAAATAGAATTGAACACTTTTTGAACGTCAAAATTTACATACGGTCCCCCGAAACGCCCGCCACCATTCAGAGTGTTAGGGAGCGTTCAAGTATTTGTATATTGTTGGTAATTATATAAAACAAGGATTAAAAACATTGTAAATATGTGAGTACTATGTCCCTGACTAGCAAATTTATTAATTTTACCTCTGCTGTTGTTTCTTTGTTGTACCTGTTAATAGTATATTACTTAGTTTTATTCGGGTGCATCGTCCTCACATATAACCAATTGGCTAATGTATACAAAATATTGTAAAACTTATACATATTTGAAAAGAGTAACTATGGAGTTTCTTGTCCGTTCTTCTCCATAAGAATCTACTTTTTGCGAATGGACAACTAGAGTCACTATAATATTTTTATTTTAAAATGTTTTGACGTTCAAAAGTGCCGTTAATGGTCTAGTTGAAATAAATGAATTGACTTTGACTTTGATTACGTAACGCAATTTTTGAAGATTTTTTACCCCCCCCCCCCTTCTCCCACTTGTAACGCACCATAACGTTTGTATGTACCCTCCTCCCCCTCTCTAAACGTTACGTAACACTCAAGTGACCATTTTTACCCTAAAGTCGCAAAAAGTTATGATATATTTATTATCTTTGGTATAGTTCTAATTCACTTAAAAGAGAACAAATTAAAAATGACGAGCAGACTAATACAATCGAGGGATTCTCCGTAAAAACAATTTAAAAAAAAAACAATGTTACGTAACGTGTTGTAAGTAAGACCCCCTCCCGCCCCTGTAACGCAACGTAACCTTTCACGAGACACCCCCTCCCCCCCAAATTGCGTTACGTAATACTTGAACGCCTCCTTAGGGCGCTTTCAATTTATGCGTTTCTTAACGGCCTGCTGCGGTGCCGAAGCGGTGCGTCAGTCGTACAGCGCACGGACGGTCGTATTTTTCCATACAAAACGCGCGGTGCGGCAACAGTGCGGCACCGGTACCGCGTACGCTCGACAACAGGACGGCAACCGCACAAACATCACGTGTTCATTTCAGTGTTGAATAGTGCGATGAATAGACGTCAGAGCTAATTCCATAAAATTTTCATTTAATTATTTATTATTACTATAAAGTTCAAATCAATCTCCAGGATCTCAGACACAGACATTGACAAACAGTCAGGTTCAGTCCGCATCGGATGAACTTAGAGCAATCTCATCCGCCTCTAATTTAAGTGGAGATTCTGATGCTTCCATATAATAGCGATCTTTTTACAGATGATATTTCTACATAATAATTTAAAATAATATAATATTATGCAGAAATATCATCTGTAATGTAATAATAATAAGAAAATATACATAACTTTCTTTTTGTAGTAATTAATACAAATCCAAATACAGAATAGAGTCCATGGCTTGACTGATGTCACATCACTAGGATACAAACGCACGGCAGTCAAATACGCTTTCAATTTAGGCGTTTGGTGCCGGACCGCTACCGTACTGCAGCGGCCCGGCAGCGGGATATAACCAGCGGCACGGTAAACGTGCGGCAGCGGTCCGACACGAAACGTCTAAATTGAAAGCGCCCTTAGCTGGGAAGAACAAGTAGTGCAACATACTCTCCTATTTAAACTAAGTGAGGTCGGCCAAACTCAACTCTCAGGTGCCTGTATTTAATCCAGTTGATGGAAATATCCTCCACTTTATTTCATAGTTCATACTGTGACGATGGTCACTGGCTGACAAGTTTGTCGATAGAACTTTGGAAGTGTCTGACAAAGGAATAAAGAGTATTTTGAATTTAGAATACGGAAAATATGCTTTGTTTTATATGACAGTCATGTAGTAGCGCTCTTGTAAGGCAGATGCCGTCAATAAGTACAAAGTTACATCCAAATCTGTGTTTTATTCATTATAATAACAAGTTGTAATGAAGATAAAAAAGGTGATTATTCATCGACCAAGTAAGATTTAATTTCTGGTTCCAGTTACCTTCTAAAGGAAAGCTCACTCTGCATTAAAAAGTGAGTCTTCTAAATTGTCTATGAAGTGGCAGCTCTCTACCGCCACAGCAGCTAATGACAGCTATTAAATTTTATAATCTGTGGCAGCGTATAATCTGTGCGCGTTTTGTTTGAACTGTCAGAAATTTGAATTAGAATAGAATTATTCAGAATTGAGGACTTGAGGCTTATATGTTTTAATGACCATGTTTAAACGCTTTCTTTGGTGTAATAATTACTTTGGATATTTTTTCTGTAGTCCTTATTTCAATGATTATTATGCCTTGCTAACTATTATCAGCGGCTTCGCCCGCGTAAAAACGGTATTTTTGATCTTACTTCTGGGATCCAAAGTATGGACACATCGTCGAATTAGAAATGAAAACGTAACAAACAAACATTACTTTTTTTGTATTTATAATAACTACTGGCTTATGTATTAGAAAAGTAACTCTTATATCTTTTTGTCTGTTCATTACGTCTTTACGCCTAAAACGAATCGTTGAATTCTGGAATAGATATGTTCGTTCCATAATTACCTAATCGAAAAAGATTCTTCAAATGGACATTCGAAGAGAACATATGATATTAGGACTCTTCTTCCCGAGAATACGTTACCTTGAGATAAATTCCAACTTTTACACAGGTTCTTCCGATGGCAGGAGCTAGTATCTACATAATGTTAAAACTCGTACAATATATACAAACACGAGGCTGTCTCTGTTTTATTTATTACATTTTCAAGGTCTAACATCTTGGCATGCGACAGGTAACATGGGTGGTACTTAAGGAAAAACAACACTTTTTCCCCCAAAAATAAAAACAAAACACGCGAGCGCCTCTTTGTTCTACTGCTACAAGCGAGCGGGCGGGCGGGAGATCCTAGGTTCGATTTCCGAGCGGAGCGAAGTGCTATTGAGTTTTTCGGGATGGAATTTCTCAGTAGATTTGGGTCCTTACATGCTAACATCTTTTTGGAGCACGCGTGGAACACAACGCGCCGTTGACGTGGGTTAGTTTTCGGACGGCGAACCTAGAATTCTCTTAACTTAAAGATCCCCAGGTATAGGTCCGCGTCCGGCCCTGGTTCAAGCCATGGTCTGGAGCGAGGAGGCATGGCAAGCGGTCGCCTCCTTCTGTGAAGCAGTAATGCTAGGGAAGGAGGAGGCGGAACGCGTGCGTGAGAGGGAAACCTCACGCCCCAGCCGCCGCAACAGAAGAAGACGCCCCGGGCGTCGGGAAACGCAGGGCGATTCCCGGCCACCGTAGGCGCGGGCCTGCGGATGGCGAGCTATGGGTGGCTCGCCGTCCGATAGCAACCAGGCCCGGGTCGACGGCGCGTCGTGTTCCACGCGCGCCTCAAAGAGCCGTCAGCAAAGAAGACGGGGCCCCATAGGCTCAGTGCCTGCTAGGGTTGCGGAATTTGTTCGAAAGAGTCACCGCAGCCCTCGAAAGCAAAGGGCACAAGAAGGATCACGGGTGGGTTTTAGTCAGTAAGAGTCTGACTTCCGATCCGCACAGAGCGGAAGAAGTCATTTGATGATTTCCTATCCAGAAAAAAAAAAGGTATAGGTACCAGGCACACAGACGACGGCAGGGGATTCCACTCCTTAGGTGTACGCACAATGGAAGTATTCTAAAAACGTTTTGTGTGCATGGATGGAAGGTCCAGATCCATTACTTGTATCTAATGGTTTGAGTGACGATCGCCCGCTAAATGGTTATATATGTTAAGAGACCATCAAAATAGCTTGCGGAATAGACCATAAAAGTAATATGAAGGAACTAGTTTATTTATTTTTAGATGTATTACTTTCGCTGATTGATATCATGAAAAAGGAGCTGGTCTGACAGGTTTTGAGATAACAGCAAAAGTTCAAACTAAATAAACGGTATAAATCTATACTAATATTATAAAGAGGTAACGTTTGTGAGTTTGTGACGTTGTAAGGGGTAATCTCTGGATCTAATGAACCGATTTTCAAAATTATTTCACCAATAGAAAGCTACGTTATTGTGGAGTGTCATAGGCTATATTTTATCTCCATATTGCCACGGGAACGGGAACAACGCGCGTGAAACCGCGGGGCTCTTCTAGTACATAATAATTCTGAAGTTGTACGAAGCCGAAGGTTTAGCGGTCGTTAGCACTATTGCCAAACACGAGGTCTTGGGTACGAGTCCCGGGTTCGGTATTGGGTTTTTAGAAAGCCATACATTTGAATCATAGATATAATAATGGTTTGCATGAATCCATTAGCGATCCACCCAGGCATATAGTATACAGTGATACGATTAGAATCATTGTATACGCGTTTGTATGTTTGTATATGTGTGTCACAGTCAAACTGCTCTTTACAATGTTTTATAGTGGATTGATTTATGATTTCCATGTTGGATAATTATTATATTTTTGTCCCTTTGTCATGTATTGACTTGGCATACTATTATGCAAATTCAAGTTCTTAAAACGCAACAGACAGATGTGTTGCTGGGGAGTTTGTTGCGCCACTTCTTCCCAGCTTAAACACTAGGAAGTGGTGACGGGTGGGCGTTTTTGGGGAATGTCGTTATGTAAAATTTGACGTTCAAAAAGTGCTGTCTCTCAGCCTAGTTTGAATAAATGACTTTTTTATTTTGAATTGCCATGTGCTGAAAAAAAATAACGAGAAATTGTCCTTTTGGTACTTATAATTTAAAGTTTTAATAATAAAAACACTATTAGTTTGAATAAATCATCAAGCCAATTCGCAAAAGCGTAGAAATTGACCGATTTCCACAATAAGACCTAGACAAATGACAACCAGACATAAAAAAATATGTTAAAATATGTGACTACCGTCACATATTTTAATGTGTAGGTACATCATATTGTACACATATTTATCGCGCACCCAATAAATAAAAAAGATGTATTACACAATATTAATAATTCGCGCCAAGACTTTATGTTTAGGTTGTTGTCAGCGAGTCGAGTATATCAATTATTTATTTTACTGCGCTATTTTAAGAAGCTGCGTTTGACTGACGAGATCACGAAAGCTATACCCCATTCACAATAAGATTAGACATTGATATAGGTACATCTTGTTTACAGTCCGTTCAACCGATTTTGACTTCTATTGCGTTGGCGGCATGACACATGGTAGCTGCAGTAAACAGTTGGTATTATAATCACGTTTTTGCTTTTAATGCCATCCTTATGCCTACGGAATAGAACTAAAAATCGGTTGAACGGACTGTAAACAATTTTGTTCCAATGTCTAATCTTATTGTGAATGGAGTATAGAGACATATGAGGTTGTCAAACGGCGAGTTTTTGCAGCGATACAATCGCAAAAGGATCGCGATACAATCGCGACGCTGTTGCTGGTCTTATACCTTTATCCACGTACAACGATTCTGCCTCGCTACTATCGCGATGCAGTATTCTGGCTTTCGACGCCAGACGACCTGGCGACGAAATGTATTGGCAGAATTGACGAACAGCGGAATAAAGTGGATTTAAATTAAGCTTGAAGTTCAAGTCCACTCGTCATGGAGAACTATGGACGCCCGAAACTGTCGTGCGTCGCAAATATGTACAGCAAACGGGCAAAACTAGCGATGCAGTGGCGCGTTGACAAAACTCGCTACTGAATGCTAGGAAGAGACAATAATGCTCTCAGCATTATCGGCCTAGCCGTTTCCCAGCTATGTTGGAATCGGCTTCTAATCTAACCAGTAAATACCAGTATTTTACTTGCTGCGACTGCCTTATCTGTGCTGGTACACGGGAACACAGTACCCCACGGTAAGTCCAAAACTGGAGTTATTCTTATAGGTACTGCTAAACTAAATAATATCTACGCTTACATTTATAAATTGTAATATGCGTAAATCATAATTAACTAATCGACAGAAATTCGTCATAGTTTTTAAATAAATTTATTTTTACAAGCGTTACTTATTCGGAACGAATGATTAAATGATTTCATGTGATTTATTTCAATTAATTTTTCTCTCATGGTGTTCCTGTTTGCATCAATGCCAGTGCCGTTTTTTAAAGATGGGAATCATTATTAAATGGTGTTCTGACACTCCCTCCCTCCAAGACTTAACTCTCTCTTCTTCTCTTACTGACTAAAACCCATATGTGTTCCTCCTAGTACCCGCCTCGTTCCAGGGCCGCGGTGACTCTTTCAAACAGTTCCCGTACCCTTGGAATATCAGTGGAATTGGCTCCTAAAGATTCTAATGTCTTCAATACCAATCAAGAAGTTTTGGCATCCTTCTGGATAACGAGGGTCCAAAATAGATCCGAATTCCAGCAATTTTAAGTTCCAACGGGCTATTTAAACCGGAGAACTAGGTACCAGGAAATCATGGAGGCCTGAGAGGTATCAGGAGAGCAGAGCTGAGATGATTAGAATTTCAATAAGAAACACAGGTCTAATTATCGTTTCTGTCGAAACGCTAGTTGAAAACAACACAAGTAATGTGAGTTCATATTAATTTATTTGATTATTGTTACAGAAAACAGATCGATTTACATCGAAGTGTCGACTGCGCAGGATTCACACGCGAACGACGCAAAACAATAGACGCAGAAAAAATGTAGCAAAAAGTTTCTAAGGTCAAGAGTGAGGTTGTTACAATTCATGAGCGCCTGGTACTTGATCTCGAGTTATGTTAGGTTTACATGGGTTTTGTTATGTTCACGCTGTGCTATAGGAGTAAGCAGAGAGTGTAAACATGGATGGAGCAAAACGTGTCTAAGGTCAAGAGTGTGACTGTTACATTTTATGGACGCCTGGTAGTTGATCTTGAGTTATGTAAGATTTACATGGGTTTTTGTCACGCCACGCATCAAGAAGAGGTAAGCAGTGAGTGTTTTTGAATACTTCCCCTGTAGTGCTAAAAGTAGAGAGTAAGTTAAATTCTAATAAAAAGTGTGAAGTTTGTTGGTTTGTCCTTCATTTACAACGCAACACAGCAACTGATTATCCTGTGTTATAGACCCACCCGGTGAGTGTCATACGCTATTTCTAATTCCAGAAATGTAGACGAATCCTGAAGAAAACTTTCGTTCTTCGTGCAAGTACCTACATATATGAAAATTAAATCATTATCATCTGCCTAGCCTTTTTCCCAACTACATTGCGGTCGGCTCCAAAACCCATGAACTGGGGAACATGGTACTTCTTGGCAAGACTGTTGTCAGATTTTCTGGTTACTGACAATCCGTAACGACTGCCAAAGATCTCCAAATGACAGCCGGGACCAACGGCTTAGCGTGCTTTCCGAGGCACGGAAAAGTCTATTTATGTTAAAATGGTCACCCATCCACAGACCAACCTCGGCAAGCATGAAAATTAAATGTAGAAGAAAATAAAGTAAATGATAAATGATATTTATTTTGTAAGTAGGTTAAACATAACACTTTTACACGTCCAATATTTCTTGTCATTTTAAGCTAGATGAAGCCGGTGTTTCCTAGCTGACTACCCTGAGAAGAAACACCGAAACAAACTCAGAGGTCAAAGTCTCTTTTAAAGTCCATACAATCCGTACTGGTCAAATCATATGAGAATCATGTAGGTTAATGTCTGAGGTAGCCTTTTGAGGAAAGTGCCACACAGATTTGAGTGGACCTGTCCAGACAGTGCAAGCATTTGTCAGATACCGTGTAGCTCAAACTTAAAACTTTAAGGAGCTCAACGGCTTGACGAACAATACCAAAGTAAGGACATTTGGGTAGGCCGCAAGAATTACTCAAACTGCCAGACAAACTGAAACAAGACCCTAATATGGCGATCTACATAGTTCCCATTCATAATATGTTATATGAGAACTATGCAGATCTGTGTCTGAAATGGTCTTTTGAGGAAAGAACCATACAGATTTAAGTGGGCCTGTCCATTCAGTGCAAGCCTTTGTCAGTAGTCGAGTAGCTCAACTTAGAAACAATAAGGAGCTCAACGACCCGACGAACAATACCAAAGAAGGGACATTTGGGTAAAAGTACTTAAACTGCCAGACGTCGTCGTTATATATACTTTAAGGAAAGAAAAAAGAAAATAATACCCATATAGTCCTCATATTCACAAAATAAATTAAGTAAAAATATAATACTTTACAAAGTAAGTATACATGTCAAACATAATATAATAATAAAAAAAAATATATATTACTTTAACAAGTAAATATTCATGTCACAATAATAAAATAATACTTTAAAAAGTAAACATTCATGTCAAAATTGAATTTACATGCAGGAGAATATAAAATGTCAAAGTCTAAAATTGAGAAAAGTATCAATAGATAAACGTAATAGTAGGCCATGTACATCGTTGAAGCATCTCAATCCCAAGCCTTTTGGTCTTCAATATAGTCTCTAACTGTGTAAAAAGCTTTCTGGCATAGCTTACGTTTTACTATCAATTTGAATTTATTAATACTAAGGTCTTGGATGTAGGAAGGGAGTTTATTATAAAAACGTATACATTGACATCTAAATGAACCACCTATTTTCTTGAGCCTAGTTTTAGGAATGACAAAATTATGTTTGCTCCTGGTATTCACATTATGAATATCACTGTATCTTTTAAATAGATTAATATTTTTATGTGCATACAAAAGATTCTCGTAAATATACTGAGAAGGCACAGTCATTATATTAATCTCTTTAAATTTGTCTCTGAGGGACTGTCTAGGACTTAATTTGTAAATCGCACGGATAGCTCTTTTTTGCAACACAAATACTGTTTGAATATCAGCGGCATTTCCCCACAACAAAATGCCGTATGACATCACACTATGGAAATAACTAAAGTATACTAAACGTGCTGTTTCAACATCAGTTAAGCCACGAATTTTTCTAACGGCATATGCTGCAGAGCTAAGTTTTTTGGACAATTTGTCTATATGGGGGCCCCACTGTAGCTTCGCATCCAAAGTTATGCCTAAGAACAGTGTGCTATCTTCGGGTTTTAACTCTTCCCCCTTTATTAACACACTAGTGTTCACCTGTCTAACATGAGGTAACGTGAACTTTACACATTTCATTTTTTTCTCATTAAGTAGAAGATTATTAATATTGAACCAGTTAACTACAGTCATAAGGGCACTATTTACAGCGTCTATATTATGCTGCTGACGTTTGAGTTTGAATAAAAGTGACGTGTCGTCTGCAAATAACACTATATCATGATTATCCTTTACGAGGTACGGCAAGTCATTAATATAAATGAGAAACAAAAATGGACCTAAAATCGAGCCCTGTGGGACCCCCATCCTCACTACAGATCCAGGAGATCTTTTGCCATTGACGTCAACTCTTTGAATCCTATCACTCAGGTAAGAAATAAGAAGATCCAGAGAGGCGTACCGGACTCCGTAATAGTGCAGCTTCCTGATTAATGTCTCATGAAGAACACAATCGAATGCCTTGGACAAATCGCAAAAAATGCCCAAAGCATCGCATTTGTCCTCCCATGCATCATAAATATGTCCTAACAGTTCAATGCCGGCATCGGCTGTTGAACGACCCCGTGTAAAACCAAACTGTTTATTATGTAACAGTTTGTGTTTATTAAAATATCTTTGCATTTGATTTAGGATAACTTTCTCAAAAATTTTAGCACTGATATAGGTCTATAATTACTAGGGTCTGACGTACTACCTGATTTAAATAATGGTATTATTTTACTATATTTCATTAGATCAGGAAACTCACCACGGTCGATACATTTATTAAAAATAACAGCTAAGGTAGGTGCCACAATATGTATAATGGACTTTGCCAGATCAACAGAATTACCCCATAGATCTGCCGTTTTTTTTAAATTTAAAGAATTAAAAGTTTTTATTATATCACTATAACTGACATATTGAAATTTAAACTCAGCATCACATAGTGGAACGTTTTCTTTAAGTAAAATTTCTGCAGCGGTTGGTGATGAATTTAGAAACTTAGTTGTTGATACGGGGATCTCTGCAAAGAAATTTTCAAAAGCCGCGGCGACATCGGAATCTAAATTAATTACATTGTCATTAATAGCAAGGCTATAATCATTGGTTTGATTGCAAGATCTTCCCGTTTCGCTATTAATAATGTTCCATGTCATTTTAATCACATTACTACTATTTTTTATTTTTGAACTCAAATACCGAGAGTAATAGTAGAGTAGCATCTCCTTATTCATTATGCGAGCCTAGTAGCTGTCAGATTACATTACCATTTTGTCAGCGAGGTAAGTTGAGCTAGCTACTCAGGTGTAAGAGGAAACAGCAGTCGTAATAAATTGTAAAGTCAAGTGTGAGGTTGTTACATCGTTATGTGAGCCTGGTACTCCGATAACATACCATTTGTTGAGAGATACGAGAAATACCTAAGTTTGTTGTAAATCTTTTGTAATTTATGTGGGAAATAGAGAAAAGGAAATATTTTGCTCGTTTTTTTATGGAAATTTTGACAAGAACCAAATCTAATAGCTAAGTTTATTTGTGTAGGTAGGTACGAAACGGTGGTCAAAATGCAGGGTAATTAATAACGTGTCTATGTCGTGCCACAGTAAGTGGCATCAAAGATTAATTTAAATTACATTAGTACAATAACAACTTTAAAACGACTAGTGGCTCGCCCCGGCTCCGCTAGGGGATGTATTATGTACATTTTTTTCTTACTAATACGTAATCTTTTCTTTACTTTTTTTTGTGAAATGGATTTGCCTTTGACTCTAGTCTAGGTCACAGATGACAGAGACAAAGTCTTCGAAGGAATGAGCTTACCCAGAAGAAGCCTGTTCACTCTAACTTTGAAGAGATCAGGGTTGAATGCGTTCGGAAACACAGACGCAGGCAGAGAGTTCCACTCCTTTGCTGTGCGCATTATAAAAGACGATTGAAAACGCTTGGTGCGAATTGGTGGAATAGCGGACTTTGAAGAGATTAGGGTTGAATGCGTTCGGAAACACAGACGCAGGCAGAGTTCCACTCCTTTGCTGTGCGCATTATAAAAGACGATTGAAAACGCTTGGTGCGAATTGGTGGAATAGCGAACTTTGAAGAGATTAGGGTTGAATGCGTTCGGAAACACAGACGCAAAAATTGTAAACAATAAACGTAAAATAGCCGTGTAAACTGCAATAAGCCGATGAAATTATGTAAATCTTATGATTCTACTTTCTGTTTCTACTCCAGCGGCGTCTAACATCGACTGAACATTATAAACTCGTTTATAGTTATGTAGCGTTACTGTACGCCTAGTAGAATAAGTTGACTTACGGCCGAACTCAATAACCTATCCATCACATACTGGAGATAGAATGAAACAACAGAAAACCTATATAATTTTTATATTGTTTCATTTGTTTTTCTATCTCCATGGAGATAGATAGGTTATTGGGATCGGCTGTTAGTTTATGATTGTAAACTAACTGTCAATGTCATGTTTTTATTGTCAGTGACAGCTGTCAAAAGTTCATCATCATTCTGCACATTTTTTTGTGATGGACGTTGGCGGTATGGGTTAAACTGTTTGTATTCGCTGTTTGAGTTTTTCAAAATATACATATCTTTACTAATAAAGCTGAAGATTGGTTAGTTTGTTTGAACACGCAAATCTCTGTAACTAATAGTCGGATTTAGAAAATGTTGTATATGATAGGCACATTCTTGAGGAACGCAAAGCTAAGAGCTCCCCCGGTTACGAAGATATAATCTAACTAGCAACGCGCCGCGGTTTCACCCGCGTTGTTCCCGTTCCCGTGGCAATACGGGGATAAATTACAGCCTATGACACTCCACAATAACGTAGCTTTCTATTGGTGAAATAATTTTGAAAATCGGTTCTGTAGATCCAGAGATTACCCCTTACAACAACGTCACAAACTCACAAACGTTACGTCTTTATAATCTTACTATAGAATTATAGATATAGCCTGAACAATAGGGAAGATGCAATTACAGAATTTATGAACATTTTGTTATTGAAATGATAAAATAGTATACAAGAAGGGCCACTGCAATGATTTTACTGTAGTTAATATTGATTTTTAATAACTATTATGAATTAATATAACGTGAAACGGAACGTAAACAATCAGCGTCTAGTGACGTCACCGGTGTTATGACAACAAAAAGACGAACTTAAATTTTAATACATGACAGCTCATGATCTCTGGCAGACAGGAGTGACTTCATCATTCGTTTTCGCGGGAAAAGAAAAACAGTCAGTTTATAATCGCCATTTTGGAAATACATTAAAACGTATTAATTTTTTAACTTTTGTATAGTCTATTTTACACCGAATTCATTTATATGAAAGGAAGGTGAAAATATTGCATGTTCCTTATTGTTCAATGTAATATCTAATTCTCAATACATAATGGTATCGACATCGAGTGACCGGCGAGAAGTACCGCTGTCTGACCCACATCGGAAAATTGAGAGCAAAATAAACAATTGCTATAAATTTTAGGCTTTTTGCTATCAAAGTAATAACTGTAAATTGTAGTTAGACCATACTCATGAAGAAAATACAGAAAAATGATAAATGGTTGCGGAATTTGTTCGAAACAGTCACCGCGACCCTGGAACGCGGCGGACATTAGGAGGATCACGAGTGGGTTTTGAGGGCGAGAGAAGACATTTGATGATTTCCCGCCCAGTAAAAAGGTACTAGAGCAGTAGTGGCCGAGTGGAAACGGCCCCGCCTTACGAATTTTAGGTTGTGGGTTCAAACCCAACCAGGCGCATTACTTTGAGTAATTAATTTCATCACCACTGCTCTCAAAACGGTGAAGGAAAACATCGTGAGGAAACCGGCATGTCCTAGAACCAAAAATTCGAAGACACGTGACATTCACCAACCCGCGCTGGGCCCGCGTGCTCCAGCACGCGGGCCCAGCGCGGGTTGGTGAATAGTGAGAGGGAATGGGCCGTAATCCATTACGGCCCATTCCCTCTCCTAGAAAGGAGGCCTGTGTCCCAGCAGTGTACAGTTACACAAAGTATTGCCGCCTGGCTAGTTTTGAACCCGCGACCTACAATTCGTAAATCGGGACCGTTACCACTTGGCCACCAAGCTCCTATTTTTCTAATATCGAAATATTTAGGAACAATCATTCACCAGCAAACATATTCGCCACAGGGGGTTTCATTTGGTTATTTAACACCACAGAACAAATATCAAAATATCGTAAGAAAATAGTTCAAGTCTAAACGAGCATCTCTTCACAGAAAGTCTCTACGGTTGCATGCTGTACTGGTTACCACAGCGTATTTAATCCTCTGCCAAACAGTTATTACATAACAAAATAAGATAGATGGCATTGATGGCAATAGGAAACTGGGTGGAGCCTTCTTCAATTTACTATTGGATGAATACCTCCATCCGGCTTTGAGAAGCTATCTCCATTGATTGAATGAAACCTGTAGTGGTTCTATGGCTAAAGAGTACCTTAAATAAGTCAGTTGGAGAAACAGGAAATTGGCTACATCTGTTTCTCAGAAGACAAAAGGTCTTTAAACAAATCTGTCAATGAAGTAGATTATTTGAATACGCTTTAACTTTTTACTGTATAACATTACAAATTACAATAGGGAGTATTTCCTGAGTGAAAAATATGGTTCTATTTAGACCGTCGGTTAAATTGTCGAAAAATATTGAACACGTATTTTTTGCTATATCAAATCTATAAAAGTTGACGAAGATATAAATCATCAAAGATCAGGAGTGGGGGCTTGTGACGTCACGCCGTGGTAAAAATTGTAGCACGCAGTGACGTCACACGAGTTGTCAACGCACTGTATCATCTTCGTTTTTTGTTTTTATGTGCAAAAAATACATGTCCAATATTATTTAGAAATCTATCTGACGGACTAATTAGATTTTTTTAGTCAACTACCTTATTAAGGAAATACCACCTATATGCACAAAACGTCTTGGGAATACTGTCATTATGCATACAACTAAGGAGTGGAATTTCCCGCCGGACTCCGTGTTTCCTGAATTCTAAAACCTGGGGTTACATCTTTAAAGTAAAAATGTATAGGTTTTAGGTAAGCGTGGTCCATCGTCGGCCATAATCATCGCGAAATATTTATGGATCAAACGTAAACCGTACATTAAATTATTTTAACGATTAAAAACCAACGGGCAATTTTAAATTGTCAAGAGATGAATTTTATCCCAAAGAGTAGATCTTTCTCTATGGCGAGATCTGATCGCTATATAAATAAATAGCAGCGCTTCGCGGTTTTACCCGCGTAGTTCCCGTTCCCGTGGGAATATGGGAATAAAATATAGCCAATGTTACTCAGGGTGAATGTAGCTTTTTAATGGTGAAAGAATTTTTGAAATCGGTCCAGTAGTTTTTGAGTTTATTCGTTACATACAAAAATATAAAAATTGAGGACGCGGGGGACTGGTGAACAAAAATTTAGAATATTTAATTTCATTCTGGCCTACTAAGTACTAGGCACACATAAAATATAGTAAGGCTCACTTTACGAGCAACTGTGTTGAAAAAGTGCGTATGAAACTCGGTGAGCAACTTGCTCACTAGACACTCGGCTGATTTACTGCAACCCACAGCCTCGTGTATAATGAGCAACTTAGCTCACTTGTATCATAACGTATGAATGTTGGCTTGTTTCTTACTGCCACAATAATAAAATGGTGGACACAACTTTGTATCGACGCCGTTCAGAAACTGTCAAACTTGTGTTGAGGGGAATGGCGGCCCTCCGCACTTAATGTTCCAAGTGTGATCACTTTGCTGCGTTATACTAACACTACTTGATACTTTGCGGAGAGTTATTCTGGATATAATCTATACTAATATTATAAAGAGGAAAGATTTGTATTTTTTTATGTAACGAATAAACTCAAAAACTACAGGACCGATTTCAAAAATTCTTTCACCATTAAAAAGCTACATTTACCCTGAGTAACATAGGCTATATTTCATTCCCGTATTCCCACGGAACGGGAACTATGCGGGTGAAACCGCGGGGCGCTGCTAGTAAGTTATAAATTAACTAGCTTCTGGCCGCGACTTCGTCCGCGTGTAATAGTTACTTTACCCCCGATTTTGAAACTCTCAGCCCGATCGGTTTAAAATTGACAAAGTTTCATACAAACTTTCATCCCCTATTTTATCCCCTTGAGGGTAGAATTAATTAAAATCCTCTCTTAGCGGATACCTACGTCATAACATCTACCTGCATGCCAAATTTCAGCCCGATCCGTTCAGTAGTTTGGGCTGTGCGTTGATAGATCACTATATCAGTCAGTCAGTCACTTTTGAGTTATATATATTTAGATTTGAGTTATATATATTTAGATAACTCTTCTTTTAAATCCGACTACCTGCCATGATGACCACTCTGACTGGAACGCCTATTAAGTCGGCCATTTTACCTAAGTGCATGAAGTTTTATACAAATAAATACAGGTCAGTTGTCTTTGAGGGTTCGATCAGCTCAAGGTCAGTCGGTCGCGACCTTCGCCGTACGACATTAAGTTGTGCCTCTAAATTATTCAATGCGATCGACCACGTTCTCTCCACTCTAAGACTTCACGGTTCGTGACGCAACAACTGACTTCTTGCTTTGTTATGTCATCCTGGTACTAGGCAATGAATAATGAGAAAAAGAAGGAAGTTTACTCTTATCCATTGATTTGTTTTGAAAACTCTTTAACTTAATTCTAGGGAAAATGAAAATAATATATCTAGTTTTAATTTCCGCGAATATTAGTGGGTTGCAGATATGCACCTCCCTCCCGCCCGCTTTGCAAGATTACAAGGCAAATGCAAGGATTTTAAGCACATGCAGGAAGGCAAAGCAAAACCCAACACCATTACCGACACGTGTTTCGCCTCTCCACGAGGCATCCTCAGGGGACGTGTTGACTCGCTGACCATTGAGTTGCGACATACTCAACTACACTCACACTCACTAATATTCGCGGAAATTAAAACTAGATATATTATTTTCATTTTCAAATTTAAAATGGATTTCCGCAAAGTAACGCCTGACTCAATCAATTTTATTAATTCTAGGGCTCTACTTAAATAATACTAGAAGCACACCGCGGTCAAAAAAATGCTTCACTTTGCTTACCGAATTACAGCAAAATCTTCAAGGCTAACTAACACTGGTCTTTTGAATTAATTCTGAAGTTGGTCCTTACCTGTAAAAGATGAAAGAAAATGATTAAAATTAAGAAAATTGTTACTTCATATATTTGCAAGTCAGTGCTCATTTTAAAACGCATAGTGATTTTATAAATAACACGCTTTTCGAAAACCAGTCAAATATGCCAAAAAGTACCAGATGAATTCGGGGTTTAAATCTCTGAAAAATATAACAGTAAAACAGTTCTGTTCAAGTATTACGTAAGCGGATTCTTTGTGACTTTGACCCCCCCCCCCCCTCCCTCCCGTGCTTAGGTACGTAAACATTTAGGTATATAAGTATTATTGAATCTGTTCTGGTTTCCTTATTGGTCCATGAAGCAGCAGATAACAAGTCTTGAAATAAGGAATTCATAGTCTATAGAGGACTTAACTTATTGTGTGGTTCGTGGCTTATGTGTGTTCAAATCAAAATCGACTAAATTTTGCAGGAAATTTGAAAAAGTAATTGAATAAACATTGCTGACATATTCACCTCCCGGATGTCGCCCATCTAGGATTACCAGATGACAGAATTTTTTCTGACATGTCCGGAATTTTACCTTTCCGTCAGGGAAACAGGGAAAATTGGACATTGACAGGAATTTTAAGAAAAGAGAAAAGTAATATAATAAAATCAAATTATGAACTACTAACTCTTAAATAACTCTTCACAATATCTGTTCTTATAATATTATAATATACTTTTTGCTGAAATGTAAGGAAATTTATTGCTGAGGCAGGGATTTTGCCAGGAAAACTTATTTTTGGATCTGGTACCCCTACCCCCATCTCCCATGTCATCAAAAATAAACAAATCAAAGACCGTCCCCCCTTTAGTGTTTACGCAATACTCGAGTGGCCCCATAGCCCTCTCAGCTACCAGGATAACAGATTCAACAAGGAGGTCATCGTAAACATTGAGACGGACGCGTCCATTGCTGGGCGAGCTCCAACTTATCTGACAGATATCCGGCGGATATCGCCCAGTAACGTCGACTCAGCCGTGACCCATTTATTACTACGTACTGTTTACAGAAGTAAATAGATTTATATAAGACTAGAATTTCTAGGTAACATTTTTCCATGGCAAATTTTTGATCCAAAGACTTTTTTTGTATTGGTATGAAATATGCTTGGATAGGTACCAAGTTTTGTTAAGGCCTGTTCAAACGTACGCGATATTCGCTACCCCAGCGTTAGCGAAAGCCGAGAGGATATGCAGTTATGCTATTGTCCAAGCCTAAGCAGATATCGCTACCGCTATAGATAGCGAAACTATTTGACGCCCCCGCTTCGCAAAGCAAGCGAAAAGACACTGTCTACCTGACGCGGCCTGGCTTTACCAGTATCGCCTTTTTCAGTCTAGCCGCGGAACTACAACAAATTAACTCAATATCGCGTAGGTCTGAACAGACCTTTACTTGGCAAATTCTCATCGGTCCAGTTTGGGAAATCTAACAGACTATGTGTGTATATTATGCAGCTGAATTTAAGTCGTAAATGAAGTATTTCAATAATATCCTTCAGTATCTTTTGTACTTTTAAAAATGAGCAGTCGGTACCTAACGGTCACCGGAATTTGTTCGAAAGAGTCACCGCGGCTCTGGAACGCGGCGGGCATTAGGAGGATCACGGGTGGGTTTTAGTCAGAAAGAGTCTGAAACTCCCTTACGCTGCGCCCAGAGCGGGAGAAGTCATTTGATGATTTCCCATCATTCCAAGTTCCATCCAGGTACGATTGGTAACTCATAAGTAGGAGTCAACGAAACTGAAGAGGCGTATGTAACTGTTACAAATTACGATTGGTAATTATTGAAAACGAACGAGCTCGACCATTCTTTGCGGCCAAATATTGATATTTATGTATGATGTAGGTACTAGGTAGGTACCTATTTTCAAAATTAAAATCATAGATGAAGGCAACTATAAAGTTTGAATAAAATGTATTTTCCCCAGTATAGTAAAGCAAAGCTAGAATGGAAGTCGACAGTAACAGTGGAAGTCGAAGTCGACCGAAGTCTGTCCCGGTGCCGCTTCGTCGGAGCAGCCGTGACCTATTTGTATCTGAGATGAGCCGCCTGTCACACCGACGCGTACCAGCGAACATTATTATGAATTAATTCTCCTCTTGAATTATTTATGAAACGAAATCTGTATCAGTTCTATGTAGCCGAGTTTAAATTGCTGGAATTTTTAGATTGTAGACAGAATTGAATAACTGAATATGAAGGAGAATAAAACCTCTTTTGATCTCGCCTGATGGTACGTTAGCGATGAATGAAGGGTGCAATGATGAAGCGAGACAGCACAGAAGTTGCTGTTCACTCTTGTCTTGTAGGCTGACGGCTCATAGGGGGTTGGAAGGTAACACAGACGCCAGGGTTCCACACTGTGGCTGTGCGTCTGGTAAAAGTGGATCAATCTTCTTGCTTTTTGCCCAACTATTTGGGGGGCGGCTTCCAGTCTAAACAGATGCTGCTCAGTGCCACTGTTTTACATAGAGCGAAGAGCTTCCTCAAAGCGTCCTGCCGAAATGTTGTGTTTAACTTATCATAAGAACAACAACTAATCTATACTTCTGTACTAATATTATAAAGAGGAAAGATTTGTATTTAATTGAATAAACTCAAAAACTACTGGACCGTTTTCAAAAATTCTTTCACCACTAGAAAGCTACATTCACCCTGAGTAACATAGGCTATATTTTATCCCCGTGTTCCCACCCGATACCGCGGGGCGCTGCTAGTCATTATTCTAAAGATTTATTTTAACACATTAGAATGAAATATGAACGTTATGTCTGAAAATATATACATATTTTTTTCACAAACACGCTAAAAATATGTTAAATTAACACTTCGGTGTGACAGCCGTCTGCTATTACTCTTTGTCCACTAAAAGATGATCCGCTGCCCGTCGCGGTTTGTGTCGCGTTACACTTCATACACATGCGTCGTTAGCTGACACCCAATTATTAATAAACAGTCATTATGTTTCATCATCTCCTAGTAGATATTCTGTAGCAAAAACAAAGAGTTCTTGGCAAGCAAGGAGTCGGATTCTCTGACAGCCAAAAACTGAGGGTCTTTAAGATAAGATTGAATAGTTCACTTCTAGACAAGCGTGCTCCATCGTCGACCACATCATCGCTTACAATCAGCTGAGATAGTGACCAAACTCACAATCAAACCTTTAATATCTGGCTTCTGCCCGCGACTTCGTCCGCGTGGAATAGTTACTAACCCCCCGATTCTTTGTGATATTGATTCGTTGGTGGGAGAAGTGGTGGGAGGCGCCCGACATGACGGCACAGTGGTGGCATGCGCGTGAGCTGTGCGCGGTACTGGACAGTACGCTTCCAATAAAGGTCACGTCAAAATCGGTCCAGCCATTTCAGAGATTATCCGGAACAAACAGACAGACAAACAAAAATTAAAAAAAAAATATTTTGGTGTGTGTACCGTATATATTCATATTTGCATGTAGTAAAAAGCATTTACTTCAATATTACAAACAGACGCTTCAATTTTATTTATATGTAGGTATAGATAAAAAAATACATCTTTCATATAGAGAAGATGCTCCCTGCATGTTGTCGACTTCAGAATCTAAGACCCCCAGTTACTTCCAAGATATTTTCCTTCACCTTATTCTTCCGCCTAGCGTTGTTCCAAATAAGTAAGCATGGATTAAATTCTATTACTAGTATGTTACACAGACCGACTGCTTATCTGATATACACAAACAGCTCAGGAAATCGTTGAATGGGAAAAACTCTGCGGAAATTGCTCGAAAGAGTCACCGCGGCTCTGGAACGCGGCGGCACTAGGAGGAACACGGATGGGTTTTGGTTAGTAAGAGTCTGACACTCCCTTCCTATGTGCCCACAGCGGGAGATGAAAAGCTTGTTACTGGGTAACAAAAAACTTTAAAAAAAAATACAACCGACTTTTCCACAAAAATCAAAAAAATACAAAATAACTTTAATTTCGAAACTCGGTGTTTGTGTTTCCTTTTTCATTTTTTGAACACCGACTTCCGAAATTAAAGTTATTTTGTATTTTTTTGATTTTTGTGGAAAAGTCGGTTGTATTTTTTTTTAAAGTTTTATATATATTTGTAAAGTGGGTACTAGAAAATAAGCATTCGGTCATCGTTGTTCCGCGGGTCAGTCCTCGAATATACGTTTATCCGTGAAGTCCATGTTTTATTGTGCTCCCGATACTTCCAGTAGTTCCCATATCCTTCAGTGGCGACGAGTACAGACGATTCTACGCGTGATTTGTGCAATAATAAATAGGAACAATATATCGTCAGATTGTTAAGCAGAAATGTCGATTGGCAAAATTGCAGAGTTCAAAGTCCACAGTGACGATTGGCGATTGTACGTGGAACGTGTAGAACAATATTTTTTAGTTAACAAAATTCCTAACGAACTACAAGTGCCGACGTTAATAACAGTGATGGGGGCAGAGTGTTATGAACTTCTGGTTAATTTGTGTACGCCGGTTAAACCTAAAAGCAAAACGTTTGCACAAATCGTTGACGTCATGGAAAAACACTTGCAACCGAAGCCAAGTGAGCTGGCGGAGCGGTACAAGTTTCGACATAGAAAACAAAAAGAAGGTGAAAATATATCAGAATATGCAGCTACATTGAAGAAGATGTCCAAAACATGTGGATTTGGGTCCTGGCTGGAAGAAAGCTTGAGAGATCAGCTAGTGTGTGGCATAACAAATGAAACCATACGACAAAGACTGTTCGCCGAAAGCGATTTGGATTTCGGAAAGGCGTATAAAATAGCGGTTAGCATGGAGGCAGCAGAAAAAGACGCAGCGGCCGTGGAAGAACACAGCGGCTCCAGAAGCGAAGGTGCATCCACGACGTCGGTGACGTGTCAAACAATGTCAGCGGGCTCGCGGCGGAAGGGTACGGCGGCAGTGGCCACTCGCGACGGCCGCGGAGCAACAACATTCGATACTACGACATCAAGTGGACGATGGCGCGGCGCGCGCGCATCGGCAGCGCCCGCACCTATGAAGCTGGGTGAGCGTGCGCAGCAACAGCAGTGTCGAGTGTGCGGCGCGCGTCATGATACCAGCAAGTGCAAGTTTGGGCGTTACGTTTGCCGAGTTTGTAACAAAGTAGGGCATTTGCGACGTATGTGTCCGAATTTGGCGGATCACAACCAAGTGGATATGGACGTGCTTCAAATAGGAAATTCCGATGAAAGTGATGGCGCGGAGAGCGATGAGGTAATATTTGTAGATGTTTGTAAGTTATCAGCAGTGCAGTGTAGTCCCATTTATGTCGAACTGAATGTTAATGGTATAGACATTAATATGGAATGTGACACGGGCAGTGCGGTGTCATGCATAAGCTGGGAGTGTTATCGAAGATTGTTTAAAGATGTTAAACTTAAACCTAGTAATCTAACGCTAAAGTATTATACTGGCGAGTTAGTAAAACCTCTTGGAGTTATGCAACCATTAGTGAAATATAAAAGTGGGCATAAGCACTTAGATTTATATGTTGTTGAGAATGGTAAAACACTTCTATTAGGCCGTCAATGGATGGCAGAATTAAAAATAGAAATACCTACATTAACTTATGATTGTAATAGTAATGATGTCGTGATGTATAAAAACAATGTATTTGATGTTGCTGCTTTCAGTTCCAAATACTGTGAAGTGTTCGCGGACGGGTTAGGGCGGTTCACCGGTGGCACGGTGAGTGTGCGCGTGCGTGAGGGCGCGCGGCCGGTGTTCATGCGCGCGCGCCCAGTGGCGTATGCGCTGCGCGAGCCGGTGGAGCGCACGCTGGAGCAGCTTCAGCGGGACGGCATTCTCTCTCCTGTGGAACGTTCGGACTGGGCAACACCCATTGTGCCGGTCGTGAAGAAGGACGGTAACATTAGAATCTGCGCTGATTACAAATTAACCTTAAACAAAGTTATTGAAGTTGACCGTTATCCGTTGCCCAGAGTAGAAGACTTACTGCTCCGTTTAAGGGGTGGTCAGCATTTCAGTAAAATTGACCTTTCACAAGCATACGCTCAATTTGAGCTAGATGAAACAAAAAAATACACAGTGATCAACACTCATAAAGGATTATTTATGTACAATAGGCTAGTATACGGGTTAGCATCAAGTCCAGGTATTTTCCAAAGACATTTGGAACAGTTGTTTGCCGATTTGCCGCATGTGGGGGTGTTTTTGGATGACATTATAATAACGGGACCCACAAACGAAACACACATGCGTAACTTATGCAAAGTATTTGATCGTTTGAACAAATATGGACTTAAAGTAAAAAAAGAAAAATGTGTATTTTTTGCAGAATCCGTAAACTATCTAGGTCACACGATTAGTAAAGAAGGGGTTCACACGTGCCCAGATAAAGTAAAAGCTATAGTTAAAACCCCAGCACCCACAAATATTTCTGAATTAAGAGCTTTTATTGGTATGGTAATGTACTATGGAAAATTTATAAGAAATGTTAGTACAATACTAGCGCCTTTGTACAAGTTGCTTAAAGCTGGAACTTCCTATTGCTGGAATAGGGAATGTCAAGATGCGTTCAATAAAGTAAAGCATTATTTAACATGTAGTGAAGTACTAATGCACTACACACCTGAGTTACCAATAATTTTAACAACAGACGCGAGCAGTGTAGGCGTTGGCGCTGTGATATCGCACACAACGGCAAAGGGCGAGCGCCCAGTGGCGTACGCATCGCGCGCGCTCACACAAGCAGAGAGGGCCTATTCACAAATAGATCGCGAGGCACTCGCCATTGTGTACGGAGTTCGTAAATTTCATCAATACCTTTATGGTCGTAAGTTTATATTAAGAACCGATCACAAGCCTCTTACTTATATTTTTGGTGACAAAGTCGGTATTCCAGTGATGGCCGCGTCTAGATTACAGCGTTGGGCGGTGTTATTGGCGGGATATACTTATGACATTGAATATGTTTCTTCGAGTAAGAATTGTGCCGACGCATTATCACGACTACCGTACAAAGAATGTAAAGAAAATAAAATATTACAAAACGAAAATACTTATGTAAATTTCGTTGAAAATTTTTTACCAGTTACGAGCCAAGACGTTAGGAAAGCGACTGCTGCAGATAAAATGTTAAGTAGGATTCTAGTTTACATACACTCCGGGTGGCCGTCAAACTGTGTAGATGCTGAAAGTATCAAACCATACTTTATGAGACGAAATGAGTTATATACGGAGTGTGGATGTATTATGTGGGGTTATCGTATGATTATACCACCGTCGTTGCAGAAAAATATTTTAAAACAACTCCATAGTAGCCATATGGGGATCGTAAAAACAAAAAGCTTGGCACGTAGCTATGTATGGTGGCCTAATATCGACGCAGACGTGGAAGCATTATGTAAACATTGCGAGACTTGTGCAGCAGAGGCGGATGCACCGCCGCGAGCCACAATACAGCCGTGGCAATATCACGCGCGCCCCTGGACAAGGCTTCACATCGATTTTTTAGGGCCCTATAAAGGTCTTACCTACTTAGTTGTAATTGATTCTACTTCAAAATGGATAGAGGTCTTTGAGATGACACGAACTAATGCATCAAATATAATTAAGGTTTTGAGAACTACATTTGCAAGGTTTGGGTTGCCGGAGGAATTAGTATCAGATCAAGGCCCACCATTCACTAGTGCAGAGTTTAAAACTTTTTTAAAAAACAATGGAATTAAACAGTGTTTTTCACCCGTATATCACCCATCATCAAACGGGGCTGCGGAGAATGCAGTCAAGTTGTGCAAGCGAGCTATTAAGAAAGCGCATAGGGATTGTGTAGATGTCGATACCGCACTTCAAACGTTTTTGTTAGCATATCGAAATACCGTGCACAGCACTACCGGAGAAACGCCGGCCATGCTGTTACAAAGACGTCCATTACGCTCCAGGCTTGATTTACTGCGTACCAACCGGGTCACCCAAGACAGAGTCCATCAAGCTCAGAGACGACAAATGGAGTTTGCGGGAGGAACAGACCGCAGTTTCAGGGAGGGTGATTCAGTTTGGACTCGTGAGTATGGCGCCGGCGATAGGTGGGTGAAAGGTACCGTGGAGCGGGTAGACAGTGCCCGTAGATACTCAGTGGTAAAGGATAATGGTCAATCACTAAAAAGACATGTAGATCAAATGCGCCGCAGGTCACGCTTATCTGATGTTCCCTGTCCAGACACTGTGGGAAATACAGATCACGGGAGAGAGAGTGTGGTCGAGCTAGTTAGCGAGGGGTTAGAACGAGTAGTAAATGTAGCCTCACCAGAGGCGACTACCAGGAACGAGGGGGAAAGTTCGAATCTGGATATTAATACTCCAGAAGATTCTGTGATTAGTTTACAGCCACACTCTCCGCCACCGGAGAATCGTAACCCAAAGCGAACTCGTAAACCAGTAGACCGGTTTAAAATTGTTTAAGTTATAATTAGTTTAGTTGAATCAGGTTAATGTTATTGTTGATACTGAGGCCATTATCTGGTTGTGTTATTTAGATTACTGTTGTATTGTGGTGGAGGTGTGATATATTTGTAAAGTGGGTACTAGAAAATAAGCATTCGGTCATCGTTGTTCCGCGGGTCAGTCCTCGAATATACGTTTATCCGTGAAGTCCATGTTTTATTGTGCTCCCGATACTTCCAGTAGTTCCCATATCCTTCAGTACTTTTTTGATTTTTTGTGGAAAAGTTGGTTGTATTTTTTTGTAAAAAGTTTTTTATTTTTCACTTTTTAGTGGTACCTAAACCCCCTCCCCTCCCCCCACCTAAACGAACCAATTACATTAGTGTAAAAAAACGCACTGCTCCGATGCAGAGTAAACTAAAAGGTCGTCAACGTAGACAATGTAGATATTTTTTTAGGTTTTTGTTGATTTTTCAAAAACCGCTTGTTCGATTTCGATAAAATTTTCATAGGACCATTTGGGAAGTATACCCTTTCCAAGAATTTTTCAAATCGGTTGACAAGCGACGGAGTTATGCGCGAACAAACAATAAAACATACAAACATCCGAATTGAGAACCTCCTCCTTTTTTAGAAGTCGGTTAAAAATTCCCATTGCTGAAGGCTTGTGACAGTCAGACTTACGAGCTTTTACCGCTCTGTTCTGACAACACTCACCATGTAAACTTAACTGCAGTGACCGTGAAATGAACTGCCATTGTTTGTAAGATTACATGGTGTTTCTGTCAAAGAACTACTAAAGACAGTTTCAACCAACTGCTTTGCGAGCAACGTAGGGATCTCGATATCAAATGGTTACCACCCATCCACAAACCGACTTCCACAAAAGTAGAATAAACTTCACTCCACCATTTATTAAAAGAGCCCGTTTCGTTCACCGGCAAAATCAAATAGTTCCTACCTACAGTTAAAAAAGTAAAGTAAATCGAAACGTACTATTCATGTTGACAGATGGACAATATCCATTACGCGTTTACAGGCATCCGCATTCACGATGGATGACTAACACAACGTAATGGATATCGCTCAGCTGTCAATAACAAATGTTATTGGTATTACGCAATAATGTTGCTACCGTTTTGGATTTTCTAATTAATAAATTGATTAAGCTTGTCAGGCGTCTGCTTCCCAAGTAACATTTACAAGTAAATAAAGTTTTCAGCGCGCGCAGTTCATTAGGGAGTTCATATTAATAAAAACGCCGGCCTGGTTTACATTGCGTGTTAAACAAACAATCGCTGGCTATGTTTACATAGTGAGCGATCAATGTAAACAAAACGCTATCGATCGACGATTTTTCTTGGAGATTTTAAAGCGAATAGCTGCGTCTGTTCACAGAATAGATAGGTGCAGAAGGCTCATACCACGAGTGCAGTGGTACACGGTGGAAATAGATCCATTGCAAAGCTCATCATCTTCGCATTTTTAACCGACTTCTAAAAAAGGAGGAGGTTCTCAATTCGGATGTTTGTATGTTTTTTTTTTTATTGTTTGTTCGCGCATAACTCCGTCGCTTGGCAACCGATTTGAAAAATTCTTTTTTTGTTGAAAAGGGTATACTTCCCAAATGGTCCCATGAAAATTTTATCGAAATCGAACAAGCAGTTTTTGAAAAATCAACAAAAATCTAAAAAAAATATCTACATTGTCTACATTGACGACCTTTTAGTTTACTCTGCATTGGAGCAGTGCGTTTTTTTACACCAATGTAATTGGTTCGTTTAGGTGGGGGGAGGAGAGGGGGTGTAGGTACCACTAAAAAGTGAAAAATAAAAAAACTTTTTGCAAAAAAATACAACCGACTTCTCCACAAAAAATCAAAAAAGGACAAAATAACTTTAATTTCGGAAGTCGGTGTTCAAAAAACGAAAAAGGAACCACAAACACCGAGTTCCGAAATTAAAGTTATTTTGTCCTTTTTTGATTTTTTGTGCATTAATAAACTAAGTAACACAACATGATTGCTGGGAAAGGACTCAAATTTTGGTCAGAAAAACCTTGTTTTTAGATGTTATTTATTCTGGAATAACTAGATAAGTGCGGATGTGGTAGCGTACGTAAAACAGGCTTTACAACAAGAGCCTCATCTGCGTCGCAAACACGGGTTCAAGTAAGCCCTTCGCTCAACCAAGCTTGTTTCTAAATCTGATACAGTACACGCTTCATGTAAAGCGAGCAAGCGCACTCGCGAACGTTATCTTAACATGTCATATAATTTTGTTAATGCGAAAGTGGGGGCGTTTTTTAAGCGTTTATGCCTAAGTCTTGGAACTGATTCCATGAATTTGGGCACAGAGATAGAAGGGACCCCTTTTTTTAAGGATGGGAAATCATCAAAATAATTCTTCCTCTCTGGGCGGTGCAAACAGGAGTTTCAGACACTTACTGACTAAAATTCATCCGTGTTCCTTCAAATGCCCGTTGTGTTTCAAGACCTTGTGAAACTTTCGAATTAATCCTACAGTTCTGGCAGGTAGCGGCCCACTAGGCTTTATCCCTAGTGGTCGCGGCGCACTAGGTCCAATGCCTAGTGGTCGCGGCGCACTAGGTCCAATGCCTAGGGGGCCGCGACCACTATGCTGACAACTTTTTAATACTACGCGCCGTCGACCCGGACCTGGTTGTTATCGGAAGACGAGCCACCTAACGCTCGCCGCCCGTAGGGCCACGCCTGCGTTGGCCGGGAATCGTCCTGTGACTCCCGATTCCCGGGGAGATGGGATTCTGGAGACGATTACAGACTTCGCGAAAATCTATAGATACTAACGCCAGTGAAGTCACGGGCAAAGGCTAGTATTCCAATACAAAACTAATTAAGTCAATACTCGCGATCGGCATTATTTTGAGAATCTCCATACATACGCACGCGTCTCTGTATGTGTGCGTGCGTTTTCGCTCGTAGTATGCAGCTGGCCTTCTGTGCATCTATGTATTCTGTGGCACATCGTATGTTGTTAGTGCCTGAGTGCCTGTTGATCGCTTATTAGTGCTGATTGATGATGGCTTTGCTTATCAATCATTTTGTGAGCGCGGCTGATGGATACGCCACTTTTGAACGGATAAATTAGGAACTATGTGTCGGTCAACATACACAATATGGTTGAAAAATGTCGATGGAAAAAGACTGGAATATGATTTAATATATGACTGAGCTTTTCCGCGTGATAGTCGAAACTTATTCAACGCCAACATTCCCGGAATGAAAAAATATCCTATGAATTCCTATGTTATTGTTATTCCGGGACATGGTCTACCCGTGTGTCAAGACTCATCCAAAACTGTTCTGCTGTTAAGATGTGAAGAGATAACAAACATAATGATAGATAGATAGATAGATAGATAAAACATTTATTCAGTACAATACAAGAAGACACATCACAAAAGCAAAAACATAAATTATAAAAACAGAAAAAAAAAGAAACAAGTAAATAAGAACATTAAAAATGAGCAGAGGTACATAAAAAAAGAAAACGAGGAACACTAAGAATAAACTATTAAATAAACTGTGCTAAATAAGGAATTATTTAAAATACAAACTACCTCCGTCCTTAAAATAAAAAAGTTACAAGGCAAAATTCTTGTGCGGTTCGTGTCTTCAAATTGTACCGAATGGGAGTCCAGCTCAGCATGTGCCAGGCAGTCTACCTGACGCTGATATTCTGCTGGATCCCTGTGGCGCCTATAAAGACATAACGAATAAAGACAGACAGAGTATGGATTTCAACCGAATCATTATCTCATCTGACATGCCTTTTCTCAACGATTTTCGACTCGTGTTCCAGTCTAAACGCATGCAATTGAATATGTGATATCCAAAACCCAGTAACTGTGCAATACCATACCCCTTAGTATGAATAGTCAGAATTTCAGGTTTCTGACTACGACGAAAATACTGTCAAAGATCAACAAATGACAGACTACTGTCTGCTTTGAGAGGCACCCGTCTGACTGAACCGTAAGCCCCATACCATTTCAACTGATTCTAAAGTTTATTATGCCCATACAACTCTTTAAAAGTCGTTTAATAAGTGTTGTAGGAGATACCCTAATAACAGATATTTCTAGTTAGTTAAAAACACTAACAATTATCTATAGTCTCTAGTCTATACTAATATTATAAAGAGGAAAGATTTGATTGTTTGTTTGTATTCAATAGGCTCCGAAACTACTAAATCGATTTCAAAACATATTTCACTGTTGAGAAGCTACACTATCTCCGGGTGATATTGGCTATATTTTATCCTCATATTCCCACGGGAACGGGAACTACACGGGTGAAACCGTAGGGCGCTACTAGTTGTAAGCAAAGTTTTATATCCTTTCCTGAACTAAAGTCTTTCACAGAACAAACTCAACTTAAAATCTCATTACTTTCATTTCAACATTAAAATATTTCCTGGAAGTCTGCGCTTTCCATTTATAAACAGTTGCTAGTTATCATAATTCTCATTAAACTTACTGAGAATTGCGAACTCGGTTACCTCTTCGCAACATTTGTGACCCTGGTATACAAGTTTGATTGGATTTTTACTTTGCGTGGTTCAAAGGGTAAAAAACTGTAGTAAAAAGCCCCTATGTTTAGAAAGTCAGGCAAATTATTTAAGTTATTTTTTTAACAAGCTAGTTTATATCACAAATTATAATCAACTTCACAATTTAGTCATTAAGATCTTTACAAAATGTCACCAGAAAACCTATACTTGTTTTATTATTCCTAGGCTTTTCCCTACCTATGTTTTAAAGTCGACTTCCAGTCCCACAGATACAGCTGTTTACCAGTGTTTTAAATTTACAGGAAGCCACTGTCAATCTGACCTTCAAATCCCAGTTACTGGGCAACAGGATACCCATTGGTAAGACTGGTTGTCAGAATTTCGTGCTACTGGTTTTCCGTAGCGACCGTCAAAGATTAACAATTGACGGCTAGGTCGAAAGTTTAAACGCGCTTTCCAGAGTACGCTGTGGTTTCGATAAACACATAAAATGTTCATCGATCTTGAAACCGACATCGGCAAGCGTTGCTTAACCTTGAAGAGCGATCCGTGCAGCTATTATTACAAAGCTACGAGCCCTAAGCTACCATTCACCATCCATCATCTTTTACCATTCATTCAGAATATAAGCTACTAGCAGCGACCCCCGATTTCACCCGAATAGTTCCCGTACCCGTGGGAATATGGGGATAAAATATAGCTTAAGTCACCCAGGGTTAGTGTAGCTTCCAAACAGTGAAAGATTTTTTCAAATCGGCTCAGTAGTTTCGGCGCCTATTCAATACAAACAAAACAAATCTTTCCTATTTATAATAGTAGTATAGATTTGCAATTTTCATTTTGATTTTTACATACATTTTTTTCTTTCATTTTATTTTTTTAACACAACATGAGTGTTTAATTTATGTATTTCCCATAATACTTGAAAGCATGAACGCCACTAACTTAATACTGGCTAGCGACCCCATGTCCTTAATACTTTCAACCCTTACTCTTCGCTCTCCTATTTCCCTAGTCTCAACTCTCGGACTCGACCACTTCCATTCAAGTCACCTGTTTTTTGTCTCACATTTTGCGCACGATCCCCAATTTGTAAAACATCTGTCTTCATTTCTGTATTTAACTCTTAATCGATTATTCTTGTTCACCTCATATAAACATGTTCCAATATCAAAACATTTTCCTTTCTTTACAAAATACATTCATATCAAACGTAAAGTTCTATCGCATCCGACCTGCCATCACACGCATAATAATATCACAGCGCAATAATCATCGCACATCTTATGTTACGAGCAGTTCCGACGCATGCCTTCGACACGATAGCGCCGCCGATCTGACGTCAAACACATCTGTTCACCCATAAACACCTTACGGAACTATCCCATTGTCTCCCCTCTCATTCACACAAACGAAAAGAACAGGAATTTCACGTCAAGAATGAAAGAGACGGAGATACCTGTTGGGTGTACCCCAGGGAACGATTCTTGGGACACTTTATTCTCGTTTTATACATTGTAAAAGTTTGAAAGGGTTGTTTTGGTAAAGCGTTTGTTTCGTCGAGTTGTTACTTTTTCTTATTGTCTTTGAGATTGGAGTCCTCGTTCGGGGCGGGTCTGAGCTAATTAATTTTCGGTAACAAAAGAGTTTTTTGAGTAATTGTGAGAGGTTGTTTGTAGGTCATGCTTTTTGGGATACCACTTAATTATTCTGTGTTTTGAGATGAAAATTTGGGTCATTTTAGTGAGTGGTAGTAATGAACACGGTTTGGAGTTGTTTGCGTTCTGAGTACTTAATAAAAAATCTGTTTCCTTTCATCTTTAAATTTGATTTCCTTTTTTAGTCCAATTATTTTTTCCGTTAGCTTGATCTCTCCGTTTCAATGCTCAGTAGGCAAAGATGTTTTTGTGAATTTCTTTTAAAACTATTCAGAAAGATTCAGAAATGGAGTTCATAGGTAAATTGTTACTTCCGCACGGTCTGATTTTCAAGGTAAAGAGCCGCTTGCCGAGGTTTGTCTGTGGATGCGTGACCATCTAACATATCGAGACTTCTCCTCCGTGCCTCGGAAAGCACGCTAGACCTTTGGTCCCGGCACGGAGAAGTCTCGATATGTTATTCGTGATTTTTTGGCTTCTGATAATCCGTAACGACTTCCAAAGAAGTCTTTACGGATTATCAGAAGCCAAAAAATCTTACACCAGTCTTGCCAAGGAGTACCGTGTTACCCAGTTAAAGGGTTCTGGAGGCAGTGGCTCCACGTAAAATACTGGTATTCAGGTTTGAATGGGATCCGACCCCAATATATGTATTTGAGAAAAAGCTAGGTAGATGATGTCTACCTACACTAATATTATAAAGAGGAAAGATTTGATTGTTTTTTTGTTTATTTTTGTTTGCTTGCATTGAATAGGCTCCGAAACTACTGAACCGATTTGAAAAATTCTTTCACTGTTAGGAAGCTACACTATCTCCGGTGAACATAGGCTATATTATATCCCCATATTCCCACGGGAACGGGAACTACGCGGATGAAACCGCGGGTCGATGTTAGTCTTAAATATATTCAGAAGCAACCACCTTAATTGACATTTCTAGAAATAATAAATCACAAATTATGTCATATCCACTTTACCAATCTCAGAAAACGCTAGTAATAAAGAACATTCCTGCACTTTTCAATTGAATGCATGTTTACAATCGACGGACGCGACTGGCGTCATTCGCGTGGCTCGACACACGACTCCAGATGTGAAATAAATAAATAACGAGTGACACGCGTGAGATTCCACCGCTTGTCACAACAAGGCAGTGTTAGCAGTAGTGGAATATTGTCCTGTGGATGTAGTACAAGTAGAGGAGAGAGCTCCTGGAGAAACTGTGCTGTTCCTGTCAACACAGAGTTGTTGTGTTCGAGTTGGAAGAGTGTCGCTGATTGAAGAGATCAAAGTCTCTCTTGATACGTCCTAGTACGTTAAGGAAAAGATTAAGAGCGTATACGCCGAACGGCATTTCATACAAATTTTCAAGTCGGTCCTTATTTTTCGAAATGACTAAACCGATTTTAATGAAACCTTACACACATAAGCTATATATCTTTTTTTTAAATAAGGCATTTCGAAAATGTTTTAAACTAACTTTTTGGACCTATGTATCCTTCTTATATATGTATGAAGTTTCATTAAAATCAGTTCAGTAATTTCGCAAAATAGTGACTTGAAAATTTGTATGAAATGCCATTCGGGTTATACGCTCTTGAGTTAGTTATTACGAGTATTTGTAAAGATAGATAAATGAATGTTTTTAACTCATTCATTCGAAAAGTACTGAACAGATTTAGATGTAAATTGGAATACATTTCGTTTATAAACTTAGAGTAACACCATATAATACTTCGTATCCTGTATGTTATTTTGGGATTATTTAATTTTCAAGATAGACATCGAACAAAGAAAGTCTCAGTTTGAAGTCTTTGTCTAAAATTGTATTATCATTGTGTAGTTTAGTTAGCTTATGAATTATGATCGAATGATTTCAATAGTGGATTCGTTCGTACATTGATTGTATTCTTACTAGAGCAGTTTACTGAATCCTAAATCAACAAACGATATCGTAATATAATCAAAAGCATTTTATTGTTCAACACATTCCAAAATGCCTTTAAATGAAAATAAATAACATCTGAGTGTAGCAGGGTCGCAGACAGCGCAGGATACTCGTACCCAGTGAACAGGGAACTCGACACCTGCGCGGTTGCCGCTCCGAGCAGCGTGCACGCAGCGGCAACGTCGCGCAGGTGAGGGGCTCGCGCCCGCCACACGTTCCGTTCAATGTTACTCGTACTTCAATGAAAGGGGGTTGGTCATTTAATTATGCATAGTTTGTTTCTGAACGCGTGCTTGCTTTTTGCATGCATATTTTGTCAAGTTGATTTTTATTAACTGGACGGTTTGCTTAAGAATTTTGATTGTAAGTACAGTTTGATTTAGTAGTTTTTTTTCTCTATTGTAATTCTTTGAACGTAGTATCATCATATTGACATACTTATACTGTGTAAATGGTAAAGCTGTCATCTCATTATAAACACAAAAAATGCAGCGCGGGCCTGATACAAAGCGTCCGAGACGCGCTCTTGGATTGCAAACTTGATCGCGACGTTTTCGCCGACGAACAGAAAAGATCTTGTCTACATTGTATACATACATATTTGGAGTATTGTGAGATGAGTTGATGTTGTACCTGTATAAAACATGTCTTTAAGTAATGTAATGTGCCTTAATATTTATATTATGACCAGCAAAATTCAAAAAAGTCTACAACGAGGAAAATATTCAGCTTACAGCTGATACGTTTAGAAACAGAAGAGATTCTTACTCCTCAAGAAAATTGGGATAAAGACAATGATGTAAAATACGTCATTCAGGTTCTGATTGATGACGATGATGTATCCCTACAGTGATGATAATAATGTCTTTGAATTGCCTAATCAAGATTTTACACCAGCGCGACGTCGTTTAACATTACTCCGCTTCTTGTTATAATTTAACAAACTTCGCTAAACGTAAAACTTTTGCTCCTGAATATTCATATTTTAAGGACGATTAGCTAAATTCATTCGTGATCACAAAGTTTGATCGTCTTAGATTATTTTTTCTGGCTATTAATTATGTTCCCTGTTAATAGAAATGGGTCACTAGTTAAAATAAAATTAAAAACATTTAGACCAATCATATGTCAGCTATCAAAAGAACTTCTGCTGAGTTCTGACGCCCTGGTACCGCCTCTTTCAAATTAATGAAATGGTATTCGCAAAAAATATTATAAAGTATACAATCAAAATAGATTTTGATAGATGATGATACATAAGTTGTTACAAACTTATAAAACTCATTTGCATACGTCGGGATTCGACCTCGGGACATCGCGGTGTCGGATAACTAACCACTGAGATACTCAAGGCTATGTCAATTTATTTGTTGAAGACTGGCAGCGCCCCGCGGTTTTACTCTTGTAGTTACCGTTCCCGTGGGAATATGGAGATAAAATATAGTCTATGTTACTCAGGGTGAATGTAGCTTTCTAATGGTGAAAGAATTTTTGAAATCGGTCCAATAGTTTTTGAGTTTATTCCTTACAAATCTTTATAATATTAGTATAGATTATGAAAACAGAAAACCAAAGATAGGAAGGATAGACTTTGAAAGATGATATGGCTGGGAAAAGGGGAACATGGTGGACACCCACACTAAACATTTCGGGAATTCTTTCACTGCGTACTACTAAGGAGTGGAATTTTCTTCCAGTTTCCAAATATACAACCGGCCACCGTAGGCGCGGGTCTGCGGATGGCGAGCTATGGGTGGCTCGCCATCCGATAGCAACCAGGCCCGGGTCGACGGCGCCGAGTGTTCCACGCGCGCCTCAAAGTGATGTCAGCAAAGAAGACGGGGCCCCATAGGGTCAGTGCCTGCTAGGGTTGCGCAATTTGTTCGAAAGAGTCACCGCGGCCCTGGAACGTAAAGGGCACAAGAAGGAACACGGGTGGGTTTAGTCAGTAAGAGTCTGACACTGCCTTCCGCTCCGCCCAGAGCGGGAGAAGTCATTTGATGATTTCCCATCCAAAAAAAGGTCTTAGGGTCAAGAGTGAGACTATTACTTCTAGGTAATCGTGCTCCATCGTCGACCACATGATCGCTTACCATCAGGTATGACTGTGAATTATCGGGGGGCGATCAATGAATACAAAATTATATTATTTGTTTAACCGACAAACTTCAGTCGAGTTAATGTGTCCGGAATGTGTTGACTCATGCAAGTATACAAGTGCTCTGTCTGCAGTCAGGGCCGTATTTTGATGAAATATTTATTTATTTATTCAAGGTAAGTGAAAGAAAATATCATTTGGAAGCACACGAAGCGTGTTAGCGGAAATATAGGAAAGAAATTAACTAGCAAAGGAAAGCAATTTGATACTTTACTAGTTATAAAAATCGAGGAGCTCGTGGCTAAAGAATAACAGCCGCACGGGTCGATCTTCAAGGTTAAGCAACGCTTGCCAAGGTTGCTCTGTGGATGGGAGACCATCTTAAAATACCGAGTTTCCTCCGTGCCTCGGAAAGCACGCTAAGTCGTTGGTCTCGGCTGTCATTTGCAGATCTTTGGCAGGCGTTACGGATTGTCAGAAGCCAGTAAATCTGACACCAGTCATGCCAAGAAGTACCGTGTAACCCAGTTAATGGGTTGTGGAGGTCTGGTAGGCAGCCGCTCCACGTTAAATGCTGGTATTCAGCTGAATCCGGTATGAATGGAAGCCGACCCCGATATAGTTAGGAAAACGCTAGGCAGGTGATGACTTGTTATAAAAATCATAATTTGATTTTGTCCTCAAAAAGTATTAGACACGTATTTTTCATTCAATCATTTCAAATCGTAAAAAGATTATAAAGATAAAGCGCATCAAAGTTCAAGAGTGGGGGCTGGTGACGTCACGTCGCTGGTAAAAAATGTAGCACGTAGTGACGTCACGCGAGTTTTCAACGCACTGTATCGTCTTCGTTTTTTGTTTATGTGAAAAAAGAAAAAATACGCAATATTTTTTGGAAATGTATCTGATGGACCAATAAGTTTTTTAACCGACTTCAAAAAAGGAGGTTATCAAATCGACCCGTATGTATGTAATATTTCCAGAACTGCCCAGTTTTCGTATATGTTAGTCTATATCAGCGTCTGAACTAATGTGCCAAATTTCAAAAGTATATGAATGTATGTATGTTATGTTTGTGTTCGCATATCTCCGGAACTACAAGTCCGATTTATTCAGTAAACTTCCCTATTATGAAAGGGGGTAAAGAGTGGTTGTGACGAAGTAGGTATTCTAAGTTTGTTTAGCATTTATCCGTGAAGAGGTAGATAATATGCTTGAGAGTCTCATGAATTCATGATGCAACGCAAAGATGCAAACATATTAAAATATGTGTTGACACTGCAATGTTTGCCAAAGGCTGCCGACTCGAAATGAGTGACCAACATAAAGATCCATACTTATAAGTATCTGCGAAACTGTCAGTTTGTTACATTTGTACACCTAAGCTGCTGCACGGATCTTAATGAAATTTTGAAGAAGGAAAAAAGGAGTTTCTTATTGAAATAGTTGGCGGCTGACGCCGCGGGTTGAAGATGCAATTGTGTTGGTACATTTTTGATCATACATTTGCAATAATTGCTTTCTTTAACTTAAAACTCGGATCATAAAAGTCATACTTACTACTTACAAGGAAAATTTGAATTGATGACGAACTTTCGAAAAATATTACTTGGTCCGTATATTAAGAACACAGAAACACTGTAGACATACCAAATAAGGAAGACAGCAATAAATCTACACCGGAAAATACAATGCGTCTTCTAACAAACTTAATATTTTTTCACAGACTCAATTTTTTCGGCAATATTTCCTCACCTTGAACTCTACAATCGGCCACATAATGACTAGGTTCGCATAAACTGAAAGGAACTCAATCACTTCTCATTTTGTCTGCGTGTATGCAAACTATCGATTTCCAAGAATCGATAGCGATCGCTGAACAATCGATTGTCAAGTAATTGCTACTCGCTTTAGTTTTTAATCGAGTTCTATACTCGAGTTCGTCACACGTAACTAATAAATGTTTCAAAGGCGATAAGGCACTTTTGATTTTCTTCATCATCATGCATCTCTTTCTAAAAGTTTTAGTTGAAAGGAGACGGAAATATAGTTGTCATTGACAGGCATAACGCTGTGTTCCGCTGTTTTTTATTAAGGACTAGCTGATCCTCGCAACTTTGTCAGCGTCTTTAGTCTTATAAGAGAGAAAAAAATAATCCATTTTTCATTGATGCTCTGCTCCTTAATATAAGGCTTAGCCTTCTTCAATAAATGGGCTAACCGACACTAAAATATTCAACTAAACAAACTCTCCAGCTTTATAATATTAGTATAGAAAATGTTGCTACCTATTATAAGTTTTCACAAACTACTCAACAATATGTTTTGGTGTTATTTTCATGCATTTTATTTTTTCTCAATAGATGGCGCTGCTTCTGTCAATCTATACCTACATAATAAATCTGTAACTTTCTATGCGTTTGTGCCCGCTAATCTTAAAAACAGCTGAACGTTATTTGATAATTATGTCTTAGCGGAAACTAAGCAAAAAGTGGAAATTTAGAAAAGCTGCTGGCTGAATGTTTAATATTACACAAGTACCAGGATACCAGAAAAATGTGTAAGTATTTCCGAGGCTGGAATTGTGAGCAGAAAACATTGAACAGCTAAATGCCAATATTTTACATGGAACTGCTCGGCCAACTGTGATGTTGATCTGTCACCACAGCGTAACTCGTTTGTTGCGGAATTTGTTCGAAAGAGTCACCGCGGCCCTGGAACGCAAAGGGCACAAGAAGGAACACGGGTGATTTTTCGTCAGTAAGAGTCCGCCCAGAGCGGGAGAAGTCATTTGATGATTTCACATCCAAAACAAAAAAAAGCGTAACTCGTTATCCGTGCTACTGCATTCCAATATTGTTATCGAATTTAAATCAAGCTCTACTTCCATTGTTTCTTCATATAATGGATGTCCGACTATCAACAACTATCTCTGTTCAATTTTATGAGCCGTCATCTTTCATTGTCCAATCAAATCTATAGGTACTCAATTACAACTTTGATTCCGATTGTAATAGAATCTTTGCAAAGCGATAATTAAAAATAGTGATACAATAGAGTGGACTTTCTATCGAAAATTGAGATGGCCTATTCATAGTTTGTTGTAGAAATAGTCTGTAGGTGGCGCTATGTTCGCCTGGTAGGTAAGTTAACGAAACATATAAATATTACCGGTCTCATTGGTCACCCATCCGAAGACCTACCTCGGTAAGCGAAGTTTGGACTCGTGCGGCTTTTATTATTTAGCAACGAGCTCCTTACAAATATTTTCTTAAGTTGTCATGGTGATTTAATAGTTATTTGTTATACAAGAGTGCAAAGTTGCTTTTTAACCGCGTGCTCAATTTTGATGACCGAGCAAGCGAAGGATTCTAGAATTGAATCACGAGTGCAACGAGTGATTCAAAAATTAGAATCCTGAGCGTTAGCGACGGAATCAAAAGAGCACAAGGTGAAAAATCTTTGCACTCGAGTGCAACACGTAACTTTCCATCCCACCTCAGCGAGGAAATGACTAAATGCAAAAAAAAACACATTTACAATCAAAAGATACCTTTTTAATTTCCGAATCAAATTCCGAATAATAGAGCACCATAGAGGTAGAAGTAAAAAGGTTTAATAATGTTTCAAATTCACAAACTTCGTGCACACGATGTTCTAAATTCATTTTACTTGATCCACTAGAGGATAAAAACGGCTTTTACGCTCAGATTTATCGAAGAGAAAAAATAGTCTTTCCGAGATGGAGGGATGAAAAAACTTGTAATTCCGAGTTTGATACCCAGGCTATGTTAAATTGTTAATGCTCTCTTTAGAGAGGATATTCTGAATCGTCCCAGCCGGAATTTTGAAATACATATGCGTCTCCAACATTTTTTCTCCCTTGTCCTATTCGACTTTACCGTGCATTTACTGAGATAAAAATAGCAAGGCAAAACACTCAACCATAGAGTTGTTAACACTTATAAAATTGTCATTATCGAATCCATACTTCAAGAGATTACCTCGTCCAAATAAACAGTTTTATCTCTTTCTTCATTTTGGTTTGGAAAACATTCATCTTTCGGACGTAAGCGACCTCTCTCGATTAAAAAAAAAAACCATTCTAAAGTACAACAAAAGCAAAGTGATTCCGTGCTTGACCGACGTTTTATTTTTTCATCGAAACGAATTCGCGAAATCGATATTACTTTCTAAACCGTCACCGCACTGCTCTAGTAATAATGAGATTACATTCAACCTGCTTGCGGTTCTGTGCGCCTGGTACTCGAATGGAAATTGTATTGAATTTTTTTCTTTGAATATCACGCTTGGAAACGGGGTGGATATAACTATGATCTCGTAAAATCATATCTTTTTATTCGACAATTTTAAGATAACTTTTATTTAGTCTATCATCTCTTAGACCAGTATTTTAATAGAGCGACTGTACATTGTATATCTGGGTGCCATTACTTTATTTTCAACCGATTTTCAAAAAAGGAGGAGGTTCTCAATTCGACTGTATTTTTTTTGTGTGTGTTACCTCATAACTTTGTACTGGGTGTACCGATTTTGATGGTTGTTTTTATATTCGAAAGCTGGTGCTTGTCGTGTGGTCCCATTTAAATTGATTGAGATCTGACGACTATAATGCTTGGCTTAGTTTACATTGATGACGTTCTCATTACTGATGAAGAACAGAGATGATAGGAAACGGAACTCTTCAATAAATAAGCAAATCTTTCGGGATTGCTGAAATCGCATGTTTGTTTAAGAAATGGTGTCAGACTTCTGAGTACCCATAATGACTATTAAAATTATATAAATGTCACCATGATGATCCTTCCACTGACCGTTGACATGCGCGGCTGTTATTATTTAGCCAACGACTGTCGAAAATATGTATGCACTAAACTAGCTAAGATTACCCTAGAAAGCAAACATTTATTCGACTAATTTGGTAAACCAGAATACTAGTTACTCAGTCTAAGTTAGTTGCTTTCTGTCTAAACGCAAACATCAGAGATATTTCAACTAGCTCGACTCGACTCACCTGACCTCGGCGACCCGTCTACCGAGTACAACTAATTCGATTTGCGTCCAAAAACAGCACATTTTCAACTCGGACGCGATGCATAAAAGATTTGCTAAAACGAAGCTCCGGCGCTAAAAGATGAGTTTTTATCTTTTCTAAATATAAACAGGATCGATGCGGAATGGTTTGGGTTTTCACAATGATGTAGGTAGGCCAGCTTTACCAAAATTATCTTTACTTATATGTATTAGAAAGAGGATTTTTTTATTTGTTTGTATGGAATAAGCTCCGAAACTACTTCACCGATTTTAACCATTTTTGCGCCAATGGAAAGCTACATTATTAATGGCTAGGTACTATGCGTTCCACTCCTTAGCTGTACGTACAATGAATGTGTTTATAACGTTTTGTGCGTATGAAGGAGCATGGGATATCACTACACAGTATAAAACAAAGTCGCTTTCTCTGTCCCTATATCCCTATGTATGCTTAAATCTTTAAAACTAAGTAACGGATTTTGATGCGGTTTTTTTAATAGATAGAGTGATTCTAGAGGACGGTTTATATGTATAATACATGCATATTATAGTAGAGAAAACATTAGTATCAACATTGCACCCGTGCGAAGCCAGGGCGGGTCGCTAGTTTAACAACAAATCTTTCAGCATTCTTCACAACATTAAATGAGCGTTGATGTACTGTTGTTTGAAAAATACTTAAAAGAGATAAACGAACACGCAAAATAATTTGATAGACGTATTTAAATGTACTCGTAGGTATTTTCAGCCATAACAAATACTCTAAAACATCTGTTCTTTCTCTGATCACAAAAAATCAATTTGCTTTAACGCCTGACAGATTTCAATGCACGGTCTTACTCCGACAAGCTTGGAAATCCTCAAAGAGTTTATGCAGCCCTCGATTGCACCATAACATGCGACGAATGACTCATAGTTCCCACCTGTACTGGCACCGGCGGGATGATTCAATTATCTTCATTTAGAATGTTTGTTTTGATAACGAGTTAGCGTAGCTCTGTGAACTGAGTTCGCTGATTTCTTTTGCACCTTAATTTGTTACAGTAACTCGTAACTACTACACTAACGCAGTATCCACTGGATGGTACGGCAGAGAATGTCACTTCCTATGTACTGGGAGGTGCGGCTATTGCCACCAACTGGGCTTATCTAGACTGCGGTAATTACTGAGAAATATTCTTAACTAAAGAGTAGTGGTGGCCGAGTGGTAACGGCCCCGACTTGCGAATTGTAGGTCGCGGATTCAAACCCAGCCAAGTGCATTTGCGTAATTAATTTCATCACCACTGCTCTCAAAACGGTGAAGGAAAACATCGTGAGGAAACCGGCATGTCCTAGAACCAAGAATTCGAAGACATGTGACATTCAGCAACCCGCACTGGGCCCGCGTGCTGGATTACGGCCCATTCCCTCTCCTAGAGAGGAGGCCTGTGTCCCAACTGGGGGAACATTAAAAGGCTGACTATGCTTTATGCTATATTCTTAACTAGCTGCCGGCCGCGACTCCACCCGAGTGTAAATAGGACTTCCTGTTTACAAATTATTACTAGTTATTCTAATGTATTAGCTATTTACTATAAAGTTACAGCACAATCAGTTCTGTAGTTTTTCTGTGAAAGAGTAACAAACGGCCATCCATCTATGGTAGGATAGGTCAGGATAATACAAAAGCTTCCTGTCTTAGAAATTTATCCTAAAAACCCATTCTGCTTGCAACGGCTAGACCAAATCAGCCAGTAGGATACCATTTCATGTTTGAAAATATTACAATTTCGTGAAATTTTATGATTTATTTTCAGACATCAAAACTGAATGATGTCTTTGTGAAAATGACACATCTTCAAGTTTGATTCTTTGTCTGCCCCAACAGTAAAAATAAATATTACCTCCAATACTTCAACGCATTTTTGTGTCAAAATTCAATACGAACTCCCTTTTGTGACCACACAAAAGCTTGATATTGGGAAACGACATTATTTTGGCATCCTTCGCAGAAACAGTTGCTTTTCCGTGCTATGGATACTAATGTTTGCATTTTGAGGCGTCATGAGCTAACCACTGTCTGGGTGAGACGGAAAACTGTTGAAATAATGTCCTCGGATTTTAAATTATCGTTAATCCACCTCTTGTTCACAGTTAGTCATACAGAATCGAGCAGTGGTGGCCGAGTGGTAACGTCCCCGACTTGCGAATTGTAGGTCGCGGATTCAAACCCAGCCAAGCGCATTTGCGTAATTAATTTCATCACCATTGCTCTCAAAACGGTGAAGGAAAACATCGTGAGGAAACCGGCATGTCCTAGAACCAAAAATTAGAAGACGTGTGACATTCACCAACCCGCGCTGGGCCCGCGTGGTGGATTACGGCCCATTCCCTCTCCTAGAGAGAAGGCCTGTGTCCCAGCAGTGGGAACGTTAAAAGGCTGATTATGCATGTGTTTCCCGTGATAGCTACAACTTGCTGCTCCATGGTCGACCACATCATCGCTTTTGAAACACACAATGAGATTTTGGTCAACGAAAACCTATCAATAACTTAAAAAATCGCATTGCAGGATAATCAGAAACTACCCCGTTGGTCTGAGAGTTGGAAGCGGGCAAAGGGTTATTGGTTATTTTCATCTGGAATGTGTTAGTAGGAGTTTGAAGACTGGATTAGTTTCCGGTTGATGACAATAATTCAAAAAGTGAAATATGTATCTAGCTAAAGGGACAACCCAGTAACTGGGTAACATGGTACTTCTTGGCAAGACTGGCGTCAGATTTTGGCTTCTGATAAAATCCGTAACGACAGTCATGATTAACAGCTTAACGGGCTTTCTGAAGCACGGAGTATTCTCGTTGAATTATGTATGGCCCGCCCATCCACAGACTGACCTCGGCTAGCATTGCTTAACCTTCGGGTTGGATCCGTGAGGCTGTTTTTACTAAATTCCCCCCACACCGGGTTTAGGAAAAACACGCATGATGAATGTTGTTAATTTTAGCAAAATCGATGTCTGTGTTACCAGGCTGACATGAATGAAAAGAGCTTTCACGATAATTCCGTTCATTGTAGCCATCTGTCACCCATTGGACCGTGACAGAGAACATTACATTCTGCCAAAATACAGCTTAAATATTAGCGAAAACCATTAATTACATTGTACCACAAGGCGTTCTGTGAAACACGGTTACACTGCTGGCCCGTTCAGCAGATGTTCCGTTTGACAATGAATTGGCACTGGTCTGCGGTTTACAAGAATTGTTATTATTTATACCTTCATCTATGTCTGTCAGCCTGGTAGCATTCATTATAGAACAGAGTATTGTATTGCTCCACATTCTGCCTGTTAATGCCCATTGCTGGACTTGAAATGGATTTTAATTCGAAAATAGATTTCTAAACATTTTTCAGCTTCGGGTGCCATGATGATTCCGTTGTGAAAAAAGGATAGTACTATTTGTCCTGTATGGTTCTGTCTCTCTCTTACATTCGGAATTGGCTCGTCATAGTAGAACCCTAACCTCGGAGTCGTATTTAAATCATTACAGTCAACCCATGGTTTTTTTTTTATTGTCAGATGGATATGCTCTTGACTCTAGTCTAGGTCACAGGTGACAGAGACAAAGTCTACGATGGAATGAGCTTACCAGAAGAAGCCTGTTCACTCTAACTTTGAAGAGATCAGGGTTGAATGCGTTCGGAAACACAGACGCAGGCAGAGAGTTCCATGGATGTGGATGTGGCCATAACGAGATTCCACGGTAAATCCCTTGGACCCGGCTATCATATGACAGAAGCCAGATAAACTGACAACAGTCTTGCCCAAAGGCGTCGTATTATCCAGGTTCTGGTTTGTGGAGCTCAGCCAGGCAGTGGCTGGGGTCCCAGATTCCTCTTTTTGTTAGTTTTACTAAACATAAGTATGTATGTACGTATGCAAAATCATCTGACGTTGACTTATTGACTACCTTTAAAAACTACAATAGTCACTTGGATTGTAATTAACGCGATGTTTGTGTGTGTGTGTGTGGACACTCACACAATCAGGGTTTATATTAACAGCAGTCTGTCTATGTTTAGAGTTTTAGATACAACGGGAGAAACTCAGAAGTCTTGCTTGTTTCCAAACATTAGCAAGTCCAACAATTAATCGCTTTGATGGTTTTGGTCTTACAATTGAAAAGATAGACCCTCCGTGAGGCTCCGTGGCCTCTCACATAAACAGTGCATTTTTGAGGATAAAACATAGTCTGTGGAACTCGGCAGTACTGTACCTTCCTGTCAGTGAACGAATGTTTTAATAGAATGAGTACTTCCAGACAGACGAAGAAAAGTACTTTACCAATTATAAAATAAGTTTAGTCCAGCTGTTTTGTACCTCAGCAACATTTCCACTATGTTCACAATTTTATAGGTTTTGCAAAGAAAAAGCCTTAGCTACTTCTTATAACATCAGCTATTTGCCAGTGAATGTCCCATCAAAATCGGAACAGCTGGTTCGGAGATTGGTTGGAGCAAAGAACTAACACGCAGGCAGACTTTTAAAATAGTTTTTTTTATGAGTACTGTGTAGATATATATTTATATACATACATATATATAACAAAGAGGAACATGATTTTATTTATTTGTGATGATTGGGGAGCGCTGCATTTAAGAAAAACTTAACAAATAGCGAAAAATCCTTTACTTAAAACATTATCTAATGAATAAGAATTTCCTTTGGTTTGACCGATTAAGCCCGATTCCTAAGAGCGGCTCTTATCTACTTACTGTGTCAACTTAATTATGTAGATTGTTCAGACACTGGTTCGGCGAAATGAGTTAATTGGGGCGGTTCAGTTTTACCGAACAATTAATTATATCTATTAATAAAAATGTATCCATTATTTTCTGTTCGTCGTTATCTCAGCCTATCCATAGTTTCTTGGGTAATATTTTTATAATCATCATCTGCCTAGCCTTTCCCCAACTATATTGGGGTCGGCTCACAGTCAAGCCGGATCCAGCTGAATACCAGTATTTTACGCGGAGCGGCTGCCTACCAAACCTCCACAACCCATTAACTGGGAAACACGGTCCTTCTTGGCAAGACTGGTGTCAGATTTACTGGCTTCTGACTTAATAAGTTTTTATTTTTATGTTTTGTGTCGTGCGGGTCCTAAATAAATATTTTTTCTTTCATTCTTTCTAAAAATGAGCAACTCATTTTAGGCCTTATAAAATTTTTAAATATTTAAAACATCAGCATCACCAAAGCGGTACTTCTGTCCTGCCCACAGCGTGGTCTATTTCAGCGCCGAACAATTAGATAGATTGTATTGATTCGGCCGAGCAGCGCGTTGGACCAGATTCGCGTAACGTGCCATTAGTTCTATGTAGTCTAATCATTGTTTATAACGACCAATGTACGGAATTACAGTGCATTTAAATGGCATCAATTTGACAACAGTCTTGTCGACCGCCGTCGTGTAATTTCCGCAGTTACTGGGCTGCGTGCTTCCCTCTCCTAGAGAGGAGGCCTGTGTCTCAGCAGTGGGAACGTTAAAAGGCTGATTATGTTATGTTATGTACATATGTGCTTTATCGTTTGCCCTGACTGAGGCACTACCAAGACGCACTGAAATTTGGAATGTCTTAAGTATTTTGTAAAAATCATCAGCTGAGAATGGTAATTTATAAATTAGTCCTTTAAGTGGGGAAACTCTTTGTTTTTGAAGCCACACATCTACTCGAACGAAGTCACGGGTAATAGTTATCAGAAAAATAAATGGTGACATTACTTTCCCAAACGATTTCAAAACAAGAAGCGTCTACTTGAGAAATCCCTTTTCCGTCGTCTGCCGATAATTTGCTTGGAGTAAATAAACTCAGTCGTAAAGCTGATCCGCTAACCGTTCGCCAGTTTTACGACTTTAGCTGAATTCGCCGGAATGCTGACATGGTTTATGATATTCTTTTACTTGTTTCTAAAAACTGTGTGATTGCTGATATCGGGAAACTGTTGCGAAGATTGTGAGTGGTTTTGTTTCTATTTGAGATAGAAACTAAGACCTTTTGTATTTACCTATCTACATGGGTAGCTCGTGGCTTAATTATAATAGCCGCACGGGTCGATATTCAAGGTTAAGCAACGCTTGCCGAGGTTGGTCTGTGGATGGGTGACCATCTTAACATACCGAGACTTCTCCGTGCCTCACAAAACACGTCCCGGCTGTCATTTGGAGATCCTTGGCAGTCGTTACGGATTGTCAGAAGCCGGAAATCTGACACCAGTCTTGCCAAGAAGTACCGTGTTCCCCAGTTAATGGGTTGTGGAGGTCTGGTAGGCAGCCGCTCCTCGTAAAATACTGGTATTCAGCTGAATCCGGCTTGACTGGGAGCCGACACCAATATAGCTGGGAAAAGGCAGCAGATGATGATCTACATGGGCTACTATTTGGTCAACGGATCTTTATTAATCGACTTTGGTATTGGAATTCGTAATTAATGATTCTTTAAACCAATAGTTTTAGTAAAAGTCTGATTGAAATTAACAATTAATAATGGCGATTTCGAAGGCTCGTATTGTTAAGGAGTGTCCGTATTCGTATTGCAGTTGCAAACTTTCAAAAACGTCTATATTATCCCAAAGTTTTTGACAGATTGCGGCGAGAACAAATGCGAACCGTGCTCAATAATTTGTAAGTGGAATGAAATCGTAATCAGAGGATTCAAAATCTTTGATTAAAAAAGGTAGAAAATTCAGGAAATTCTTGAAGAATATAGTAGTTAGTACTTCTATTACGCTTGGCTTTATAACTCCAGGGAACGTGCACGGCGTAGACTATGCCATCTAGTGTTGCAAATCCGAAACTTTTACGTTGTAAATATTTGACCTGAGCTGCCACCTATACTTCCTGCACCCTCCGTTTAGGGGAACGTACACGAAGTAGACTGTGCCATCTAGCGTTGCAAATTTGAAACTTATAAGTAAATATAGTTGACATTGACGCGTCTGTGCTGCCACCTATAGTTTCTGCACGTTCCCTATAGGCTACCCATAGCACTATTATCGATGACTTATGTGCCTAGATCTTGGTCTCATTATAGTCGGTTGTAATGTAATTATGTGAATGTTTGAAGTCTGTGACTACAAACATCATGTCAAAGTTCTGAGAAACTGGTAAACGACACCATGTTTACATTGCAAGTACCAGGCTAGCATCAGCGTGAACAGTTCACTTAGTCAGTTCGTTGTGGACTAATCAGTTTAATGGCATTATGTACAGTATTTTCGGGGTTTTATACTTCTACTGATTGTAACTTCTGGTCTACTGGTAATGCATGTGTAAAGCTACTAAACGTTGCAAATTGCTGTGTTTAGATGCCCATTATTTCCGCATAGATGTAGATGCCCAATATTTCCGCGACCAACAAATGGACAATATCACTTTGAAATTGGTTAGTTGTTTTGGCTCGTCAGTATTTTTCAAATTGTATTTCAACTAGCTTCCCACAAAGGAATGTCATTCTCCAATGACCAATCTTTGTCTCTACCAATATTAGTTCAGTGCTTTAGGAGTGTAAACGTAACAAATAGACAAACAGAACTGAATACATATATATCAATCTACAAAGGCACTTTTAAAACGAAGACTCCACATGCACGGTTCCAAACGGCCTATTTCTGTGGAGTAGAACCTACAATAAACTCGGAAAAAAAGGTTAGGTCTAAGTTATTTCCAAAGATAACTCTTCAAATTCAATAAAAAATAACCACGACCCATCCGTTCTTCTACATAATGATGTAACAGAGCGTCCTCCACATTTATAGAACAATCAGCCATCAGGTTGTAAACTAACTCCTATTGTTTCTGAAGCGCTGGCTTATTTAGTCTTTTCTCTATTGTGTGCGCGACATAGACATAACAGCGCAGCGGTTATGATAGCCTGGTATCTCGAGGTATTATAAGTAAGTGGAATACAAGTATTTTAAATTTAAAACGTTGAAGTTCTTCTTGTAGATTCAATTAGTAGTTCTTGCTAGATTTGAAGTCTCAGCCAATCCATCAATGGCTCTATCAAACCTTTTCTCAATTATGTATGAGGATCCCAGCCCGTTGGGAGGTGTTCGAGGGATCGAGACTAACTCGCAGAGGTCTCCCGTTGGACGCTTCAAATGGAATCGGCCTGTAGTGTAAGCGGATCAGCTGAATATGAGTATCCCACCAAAAACATTTTCATGTAAAAATGTTGCCAAGACGAGTCTACGTAGTTTACCCTGTGAAAAAGTTTCAGATCTCGTATAAAGCCAAGCTCTAAAGACTGCACGCTCTGAACCTACAAGCTCTACACTACATCTTACTCAAAATATATGAAAAAGTGGTCAGAACTCATGTCGAGCCAAGATTTTGTATCTATGCACCCTAACTTTACCAAAGCTACCTTCACAAATTCTACATTTTAGGAAAACGTGTCTAAGTCAAAACGTTTATGACGTACACACGTTATATACGTTATTAATCGTGTATAACGTGTGGCTGGGTGGGTGGGTTCGGTTGTGACTAGGTGTCAAGGAATCCCAACGAAATGTTAAAACTATTTTTAGAGTTATTATACAAATGAAAGAGCATCAAAATGCTAAAAGTCAGTCCATGGTGACGACTATTTTGTCATCATCGATCATTGATTGGTGTAACGCGGGCCCAGTAGACCACAATCTGACCTATTGAAAGCTATGGTGTGGTCGACGAAGACCATAGAAGCCCCCCCCCCCCCCGCCCCCCACAAGCTGTAGCTTTCAGGTAACACAGACTCGGGCATGAAATTTCCACTCCCAGACCAAAACTAGCATTGAATGTATTTTTTCAACGAAAACTAGTAATTTCATAATACTGCAGTTATTACGAGTACCGCCTATAGTTTTAAATACGCCTTTTTTAAATTAACAAGTCATGTTTGCAGCAATAGCTTCCTGGAATTATGCGCTCCTGGTACCTCGCGCACGGATGTACTCACTTATATACATAAATAAGTGCATATTATAAGTAAGTATGTGTACTCTATATATATCAATCACATGTAAACTAATGCTCATTCATTGGTTTTCATTAGGCAATAGAACATCGGTCGAATTGATTTGTAGAATTGCGAACATAGAATGGAAATATACCTAGTTTTATTCGAATTTTCCAGTGCAGGGGATATAGTTTTACATAAATTATGAAAAGTAGTCTTGTTAATGCTTTAGAGGTGCGCAAGGCTAAATAATAACAGCCGCACGGGTCGATCACCAAGGTTAAGCAACGCTTGCCGAGGTCGGTCTATGGATGGATCCTCCGTGCCTCGGAAAGCACGTTAAGCCGTTGGTTCCGGCTGTCAATTACAGATCATTGATAGTCGTTACAAGTAGTCAAAAGCCAGTAAATCAGACACTAGTCTTGCCAAGAGGTACCGTGTTACCCAGTTACTGGGTTGTGGAAGTCAAATCAGCTGTCACTCCATGATAAATACTGGTATTCCGCCGCATCTGGTTTAATTTGATATACAGTGGCGGCCTTTAACGTTGCGAGGCCCTGGGCGGTACATCTTTGCTTGGTCCTTGTTTTTAAGGGAATTTCCAGGAATTGAAAACAAGTACATATGTCTGATTAAGTTTGCGGCTCTTCTTTAACCTAAAATTTTATATAAAATCACAATTTCCAATATAAAATTGTAATGCTGAAAACCGATCTTTGGTCATTGTATTCTTGTTGCGGAATTTGTTCGAAAGAGTCACCGCGGCCCTGGAACGCGGCGGACACTAGGAGGAACACAGATGGGTTTTAGTCATTCTTTAAATTCAAAGGCATTTTTAATGTTATGAAATAATTCATATTATTCCTAAAACGTTTTATTATATAAAACGTTGTAAAGTTTTTCAAATCGGGTTCTTAGAGGCCCCTGCAAAAGCGAGGCCCCGGGCGGTTGCCCAGTTCGCCACCCCCTAAGGCCGCCTCTGCCAATATAGTTGGGAAAAGTCTAAGCAATTCCTTTTATGTTCTTGTTAACAAATTTGGAACGGGATAAACCCAGTCACATTGCGTGGTGGTCAAGATTACTCAATTCGATAGGAAACTGCCTCGACGACGTCATTTCCTTCGAGGGAAAGCCGACGTTAGGTAGTTACCTAATATCAGTATGAATAAGCTTTGGGTAATCATAAAGACAAGTATTTTCTAGATTTAACCGACCTCAACACGGGAAGAGGATTTGCATTCGACGAGCTTTTTTAGGAAAAATATCATTAGGTACTTAAATAATTTATTTTCATGTATGTGCAAAACAATTTTTTTCTTTACAAAATGTTGTAGGGTAAATCATCCAGTAACCATCATTGAAATATGCAACTTTTGAATGTATTCAAAAGTTGCATATTTTCTAAATATTTTACGTATTTTATATTGGTAGGGTGAGTATCCTAGTTGCCGGTATTGTGAACAAAACCATAATATTGTTGGTAAGTATAATTTCCTGCATTTCTATAGTAATCTGTTATAGTTCCTTTTCGTTTTCACCACTTTCTGATGTTAAATAAATACAACCAAATCGCAAACTCACAAAAGAAGTAAGTTTATTTCACAATTATTCTAAAGAAAAACACCAAAACTAGGTGTTTTTCTGTAGAATAATTTTATACGGTCCAAACTGGATAACAGAGTTTTTCTTTAGATAAAGTTTTTCGAAAGGAGCGCAAATCGGTTTTCAACGGCTACAAAAGGAGTTGCGTATTCAAGACATTTATAGATTGTTTAATTGATAACACGCTTAGATTAAAAGCAGTTCTGTGTCCGAAACTGTTTTGTCGAAACTTAGAATTATTAAATTACCACGAACCATTTAGATTTGGGCATAGCTTTGATGAAAATTTATCTCTTTCAGATAATTTTCAAGTAATGTAACATCATCAACAACTATAATGAAGTGTGCCCATCTAAGCTAGATGATCTACAACCAATGGTCAGTCCATATGATAGAGAATTCCATAAACTTCTATACATGATTTCTGCGGAACAACAAAGCAATACAGACAAATTCTGGTGTGATAGAACGGATAGGACTATACCCAACAGTACAAGTACAAGTTTTCTGAGTGGTCTCAAACCAGTGGACTCAAACACAAACATAAATACCAACTGTTTCGCTTCTAGTTATAAGGGTCGTTTGAATCAGCGCTCTCCGAGCCCTTCGGTCAGAACGCACACAAAGCGAACACAGCGATTGTGTACAAAACGAAACAATAAAAAAGTGGTTTGGACCAGGCTTTGTTTAGCCAAATGAGGGAATTGGGCTGCGGAGGACAGGGGAGCTGGCTACTATGTTATACTATAACTATTATAGTCTCGGCCCGATTGTAAAACCAGATATGTTGGGCGTGATGGGTAAATGACCTCGACAGGATCGCGGTAAAGACCTAGTTGTAATGAACTGAGGACGACGAATGTTTTAACTAAGAGCAATGATTTGTAGTGAGATATTGGTATTTCTCTTGTTTGCGACAGTTATAGGATCATATTGACTTATGTTGGATAGCTTTTAGGTCCTTGAAATTTTAAGCCATAAAAGACACGTCAGTATTCCCAAAAGTGCCTCGTACAGTCAGAATTACATCGCGAATGTAAAAATGTATATGAATATATAAGTTACAGACGGTGGGCGCACGAGACGTTGCCCAACCGCAGTGTTCTAACGATTTACTCTGGCACAACTTAGTGAAGCCCTGTATAGCTGAGCTATGCGGCTCGGCGCAACAGGAAGCCGCCGTGTTTACAGCGACGCGACGTGACCGACACGGCGGCGACGCGACACGCTTCTACGAACCGGCTCGGCGACATCACATCACGCATCCATCCGTGCGAAAAGATTTATTGACAGAAGGGGTCCACTCCAGTTCGTGTTGGAACAAGGTGCAAGCCAAACAGTCACAAAATTGAATCAAGAAAATGAAGCAACAGTTTTCTCTCATGTTTGTCGTGTTTTCACACAAAGCAATCGGAATCGATTCCCGTTTCGACTTGAACTCGGCCCTAACACGAGGGAATCGATTGTCTTGATCAGACGGCAATTGAATGGAATTTAATACTATATTTAGTAGACGGTAGCTTCCGATGCGATTGCCTCGGATATCGAGAGGAGACGAGACGCCATCGGTCACGATCGCGCCGAACAACACCGGGCTTGGAGTATTCACATTCGGATCACTCGAACACAATAATGGTTGGTTGTGAGAAAAAAATATAGAGCGGCGACGTCGTCGTATCGACGTTTCATTCGTCGGTCGCTGGAGCGTTACTGGACAGACGCACTGTCGCGGCTACGGCGCGCCCGCCGTACATAACAACACTTTATAGGCATTTTTGATGGCTTCGGCAAAAACTAAGAACACTGGCACTTGAACACAATATGCGGTGGTCGCAGAGCACCGCGCACACACTGCTCACCTGAGCCTCACGGGCGGCGGGATGTTGAACGCCGGGTACAGTTTCGCGTTGGGACTCTCAAACAGCATCGCGATTGTTTTTTTCACCGTGCACGCATCGTGCACCCGTCCGCGCGAATTAGCGGCCGGCCGTACACTGCCGGCGCTGCGCCGCGCTACCCCGCGCTCCACCTCACCCCGCGCCCGCGCCCCTCGCCCGTACCCCGCGCCGCGGTGCCCCGCGCCCCCGTGACGTCACGCCCGGAACGCTAAGCTAGGCTTCTTCGTGTTGGCCACAGCGCCCCGTCCCTTTCGCGCGCCCCAATCGCGAGCGGGACATCGCATGTCTTACAAAGGATATTGCGCCGATGCGTATTAGCAGCTCAGGGTGCGAGTACCGGGCAGGCGGCTGACGGCAGGTTCAGCCCCGCCGCGATAGGGCTTCACGGCGGATATGGAGCGCAGCCAGTTTTCCGGTTATTTCATTTATGCTCTTGTGACCTCCACTACCCCGGCTTATAAAATATGGACGTTTGCTCAGTCTGAGGGTGATGTAGATCAGCTGTATGCACCCCTCGCTTGCTCGCTGCCGCACGGAACAAGGTCGAGGGTACCAAAGTCTCGCAGCGCCACCCGCGGACAACACACGCACATGACTCGACCAAGCAACGAACAATAACTTTCATACATTTATTATCTTCAAACTGGATTGCTGAGGAAGCAAAAAGTTGGAACATGCAAGTCATGACATCGCTAGCACAGAATAAAGTCCGTAATAATGTCGTGGGCGGACAACACTCGAGCTCTCGACTGTACTTCAATAATGAGATACTGTAACTTCTGCGGAACAACTTTGGAGAGGCTTACAAGTACAGCAGAGGATTGTAAAAATCCGTAGATATCATTTAAGTAATTATTATGCGCGTCCGATTCATATTTTGCATAAAAAGAGATACGTCTACCAGTCATATATTGTGACCACTAAAGAATTCAAACCACTGATAGAAAAATTAATATGCGATTATCGCTGATGTCGTCCGGCGCATTGGTGAAATAAATGTATTGTTTACTGGCAGACAGAGTGACGCTACTACCGTCCCCTTGGCGCAGTCTCTTAGTCACCATTACGACCAACACGGACAAAAACCCTATACGAAATAACTCCGTATTCTAAGAACAAATAACATTCATAACAATGGTTATATCCATAATATCCAAATTACAGAATACAGCAAAACCAAAATAAACTTTACAAAACTAAATGGGTTATTTATCATTGAACCCTAAAAAGGTGGTCTACTTTTGACATCGGTAAGCCACCGCCACCAGCTCACCTATCCTATAAAACAAGACGCAGCAGGAAATATCCATGACCGTGACGCTTACGAGCAAACTCGCGGGGCGTCATCTGTCTAATGACAGATGATTGTTTTCAATTTTACTATTAGGAACGTAAACAAAGCGTTATAATGGCTCTGAAAGGTTATTGTGACGAGCGTGAGAATCTATTGAACAATAACAGTACTTAATAAGAAGAATATGTCAATGACACAAGCATCATTCTTTTTGCAAAATATAATTCTTAAATTATATTTTTTAACACGTAATTTTAATTGTGAGATAAGAACTGGTGTTGTCACCCTACCATTGTTTCAAAGAAAAAAAAAATGGTGGCCTATTTTTTGTTTGATTGTACTTTGAATTTTTTTAAAGATGTCATCAAATGACTTCCCCCCGCTTCGGGCGGAGCGGAAGGGAGTGTCAGACTCTTACTGACTAAATAAAACCCATCTGATCATGACCTACCGTATACAGAAAGGTACAAGAAGCGCTCCTAAGATCGTTCATGTTGATCGACTGGCGCGTTATTATGGCGCTGATAATGCTCGGGACGAGCATGTCTTAGGAGGGGGCAGTGTTGCGCGCCAGAATTAAGTTAGGATGATAGCGGCATTCGGTACCACTAGCGCCATCTAGTATCGAGTAGCAGAACTATTGAAGTCAAGGACCTTCGAGATTTTTCTATGCTAGAATACTCGGACCTTAGTCGGTCGCGACCGATATGTACGCGAACTTTCTGGAGTTCTACTCGGCGCTCTATATAAAGCCGGCGCATGTACCGACCGAGTCAGTATTGGATTTGCGATACAAGTGATAACTTCGAGAGCGATCTTCGACTGCGAACTCAAGTGATTAATAGTGCGATTGTGTTTTGTGATTAGTGAGTTTATAGTGTAATTAGTGAGGTGTAAATTAAAGTGTCATCTTTGTTTATTTAATCGGCTGATTTTATTGTAACGAACCCGAAGCTCGTAACAATTGGTGTCAGAAGAGTGGATTTAAAAGATGCCGATTCTACCGAAGGACGACACTGAGGGTATCCGTACCCGTAGTCAACGCCAGCAAGAGACGGACCAGAGGCGTTTTGGAGGTGCAACGCCGCAGACTACGGAGAGACAGCTGGCGACCTTAGAGGCCGGCCCGTCCACCGCCGCTCCAGCATCATCATCAGCACCAGACTTTGCTGCTCTGATGCTGATGCTGCAGGAACAGGCCCGCCGCCAAGAAGAGCAGGCCCGTCGGTTGGAAGAGCAGCTACGGCATGACAAGGAGGAGCAGGCCCACCGACAGGAGGAACAGGCGCGTCGACAGGAGGAACACGCCCGTCGATTGGAAGAACAGCTCAAGCTAGACAAGGAGGAACAGGCCCGTCGATTGGAAGAACAGCTCCAACGTGACAAGGAGGAGCAGGCGCGCCGCCAGGAAGAGCAGATGCTCCTCATGAAGGATCTGCATGCCACTTTCGGCAAAGAAATTAAGATTGTTAAAGATAAGGTGGTTCAGCACGAGAACCGCCTGACGGAAGCTGAAACACGAATCGACCAAATTAGTCATCAGGTTGACAACGTGATAGTTGACGTGAGGAAAACGCTGGACAACCTTAAAATAGGAGATGGAATTGCAACCTCTGTAGCTACTACACCTTCTCTACGTGGATTCAAAGTGCCGCCGTTCGATGGAACATCTTCCTGGTCGGCATACAAAATGCAATTTGAAGCTGTTATGAAGGCGAACGGGTGGAGTAAGGACCAGGCCATGACTGCTCTCACCCTAGGCCTCCGCGACCAGGCCCTCACTATCCTGGAAGCCCTCGGTAGCGACGTTTCTTACGAGCAGCTGATTGAGGCACTGGAAGCAAGGTATGGCGACGCTCATCTGGAACACGTGTTTCGGGCGCAGCTAAAGGATCGCGTGCAACGCAGCGGTGAAAACCTGCAGCAGTGGGCCCTTGAGGTGGAGAAGCTTGTTAGAAAAGCATACCAGTCTGTACCTGCGCTCATTCAAGGGAACCTGGTGCAGGCATTCATTGACGGCATCCGCGACCTTGAAGTTAGAGCTGCCGTGAGGCTCGGGCACCACGAGAAGCTTAAAGATGCCTTGGCACATGCACTCGAGGTGGAAGCTGTGCGGCAGGATAATCGTTCCCATCGCGTCAGGGAGGTTGCAGCGGCTACTGTTCGCGACCGGTTTAAAGGATACAGCCCTAGATGTTATGGCTGTGGGGAAAGGGGCCACCTACGGTCCAGTTGCCCTAAGCGAACTGTAGATAGGGAAGATAGTCGATCTCCAGAGGGTAGGGCGGTTAACAGCACCGCCCAGCAACTGCAGGGAAACGAGTAAAAGCCAGGACTGCGGGGCGGGTGCTGGCTGATGTTCAGAGAGCCCCAAGGATTTCGATCTCACAAACCCATGACGGGAACAGCCTAATCATCAAGGGCGAGGTCAACGGAACGCCATGTAAGCTGACAATAGACACTGGAGCCTCTCGCACGGTTGTCAGTTCCCAACTAGTAAGTCGGTTCCTTGGGGACTCCGCATACAACCGAGACCGCATAAATTTGGTGACGGTCACCGGTCAGCGCATACCCGTCCGCGGAGAGAAAGAGATGGAGTTGAAGCTAGGAAACAGGACCTATCTTCACAATGTCATCGTGGCTGATATAATGGACGATTGCATCCTGGGCCTAGACTTTATGAGGAAGAATTGTTGTGAGATCGACGTTAAGCAAGGAGTTTTGAAATGTGGACAAGAGGAACTTTTCATGGAAGGGGCATTACCAGGAAATGTGTACAGCCTAAAGAAGATTGTTCTTCCGCCGAGATCAGAAACGATTGTGCCGGTTAGGCTTCCTCGAAATCCTGGGCAGACTCATCGGTGTGTACTCGTGGAAAGGGTAGACTATGACCTTCCTTGGAAAGTGGCCCGAACTTTGGTTAGAGCCACTGACATTTCGGGGGTACGTGTGCTGAACCTCTGTGATAAGGAACAAATTATAGATAAGGGCACGCTGATTGGTACATGTGAGGAAGTGGATTGGTTACGTCGAAGCCAATATTTATCGACTGGGAACCTTAGCAAGGATGCACAAACGAAAGTAACCACACTTTTAGAAGACTGTCGCAGCGCCCTGTCTCAAAATGAAATGATTAAGGCGAAGAGAATGTTAATGAAGTATGCCAATATTTTCTCTTCAAATGATGCTGACATCGGGAAGACTGATTTAGTTCAACACAAAATAAACACAGGAGATGAGTTGCCTATCCGTCAGCGGCCAAGGAGATTGCCAGTAGCACGTGAAAAGGAAGTGGAAACCATGATTGAGGGAATGGTTAAGGATGGTGTCATAGAACCTTCATCGAGTCCATGGTGTTCACCTGTTGTGCTGGTATGAAAGAAGGACGGCACCATGCGGTTTTGTGTTGACTATCGTCGTCTGAATGACGTTACGAAGAAGGACAGTTATCCTTTGCCAAGAATTGATGACACGTTGGACATGCTTACTGGAGTTAAGTGGTTTAGCACGTTGGACCTAAAAAGTGGCTACTGGCAAGTTCAAATTGATCCCAAGGACAAGGAGAAAACTGCATTCTCGACGGGAAAGGGTCTGTGGCAATTTAAAGTCATGCCGTTTGGATTGTGCAACGCTCCGGCAACGTTTGAAAGGTTGATGGAACTAGTACTAACCGGGTTAATTGGCGATGCTTGTCTGGTCTACTTGGATGACATCATCATCGTAGGCCGTACGTTTGATGAACATCTGCAAAACCTGGAACGCGTGCTCATGAAGATCCAGAGTGCAAACCTCAAGTTAAGTCCGAAGAAGTGTTCATTCTTCAAACGGCAAGTTAGCTTTTTGGGATACGTAGTGTCGGAAGAAGGTATCCGCACGGATCCAGAGAAAATCGCCGCAGTCAAGGACTGGCCAATTCCAAAAGACAAGACGCAGGTCAGAGCATTTTTGGGTTTGTGCTCCTACTATCGGCGATTTGTCAAGAACTTTGCTGACATAGCGAAACCCCTGCACAAGCTAACCGAGGAGAAGCGACATTTCTGTTGGGATGACAGTTGCGACATTGCATTCCAGGAGCTTAAGGAACGTCTGTGCAAAACATCTATTTTGGGGTATCCTGATTTGCAAGGAATTTATAGTTGACACAGATGCAAGCGACATAGGACTTGGCGGTGTATTATCTCAACAGAATGGCGATCAAGAGGTTGTGATAGCGTACTTCAGCAAATCTCTGTCGAAGCCAGAAAGGAATTATTGTGTCACGCGACGGGAATTACTTGCTGTGGTCAAGTCATTGCAGCATTTTAGCAAATATCTGCTGGGGCGGAAATTCCACTTACGGACTGATCATGCTGCACTGAAATGGCTATTACAGTTCAAAATCCAGAAGGACAAGTTGCGAGATGGATTGAACTACTTCAAGAATACGACTTTGTGATTGAACATCGTAGCGGGAAATCTCATGGCAACGCAGATGCATTATCAAGAAGACCTTGCCCTGAAGACTGCAAGCATTGTACTCGGCAAGAGGGTAAAGAAGTCGTACCTGTGAGGATGATCAAGACAGATCTTAGTAACGAGTGGAAGGAATTTTGAGTCCCAAATATTCCAGGAAACTTGCCGAGTTATGGGTACTCATAAAACGAGGACAACTTCTTACCACCCACAGTCGGATGGAATGGTAGAACGATTTAATCAGACATTGGAGAGATATTTGGCCAAAGTTGTGGAAAACCGGCAACGAGATTGGGACAAGCACATACAACCGTTTTTGCTGTCATACCGAAGTGCTGTTCATGAAAGCACGTCAGTGACACCAGCTTTCGCAAACTTTGGAAGAGATTTGCGGTTGCCTGCAGACCTGATTACCGGAATACCACCTGATGCTCCACGCAGTATAACCGATTATGCGAATGACTTGCGGAACAAAATGAACGACATTTATGAGCACGTCAGACAATCGGGCCAGCAAATGTCTGAAAAGATGAAAACCCGCTATGACCGCAAAATGAACAATAAAGGGTTCGAGGAAGGTTCACTAGTGTGGTTGCATAATCCAGTTCGCAGCAAAGGGAAATCTCCTAAGCTTCAAGCTAAATGGGACGGACCGTACCGGATCGTGACGAAGATCAATGACGTCACCTACCGTATACAGAAAGGTACAAGAAGCGCTCCTAAGATCGTTCATGTTGATCGACTGGCGCGTTATTATGGCGCTGATAATGCTCGGGACGAGCATGTCTTAGGAGGGGGCAGTGTTGCGCGCCAGAATTAAGTTAGGATGATAGCGGCATTCGGTACCACTAGCGCCATCTAGTATCGAGTAGCAGAACTATTGAAGTCAAGGACCTTCGAGATTTTTCTATGCTAGAATACTCGGACCTTAGTCGGTCGCGACCGATATGTACGCGAACTTTCTGGAGTTCTACTCGGCGCTCTATATAAAGCCGGCGCATGTACCGACCGAGTCAGTATTGGATTTGCGATACAAGTGATAACTTCGAGAGCGATCTTCGACTGCGAACTCAAGTGATTAATAGTGCGATTGTGTTTTGTGATTAGTGAGTTTATAGTGTAATTAGTGAGGTGTAAATTAAAGTGTCATCTTTGTTTATTTAATCGGCTGATTTTATAGTAACGAACCCGAAGCTCGTAACAATACGTTTAAGAAATACCCGGAATTATCTTTTAACTTTAATCATTAAGCTTTTTTGTTAATATTGATAAAATCTTAGCACACACTTATGAGATAGGTACCTACATATTTCAAGTGGTTATTCATAAAGAAACCAATTAAATTCTAATTAGTAAGAATGTGTTCGCGTATCTACACTCACATTATAAAGAGGAAAGATTTGATTGTTTTTTTGTTTGTTTGTTTGTTTGTTTGCATTGATAAGGCTCCGAAACTACTTGACTGATTTGAAAAATTCTTTCACTGTTGGGAAGCTACACTATATCCGATGAACATAGGCTATATTGTATCCCCATATTCCGGCGATGCTAGTTTTAAACTAATTTTAATGTACAGAAAAAAATGTTTGTTTGTAAATTCGTAAGCAACCTAATTTCAATGATTTTGCGTGTGTTGTACAATATCGTTACTCTATACTAATATTATAAAGCTGAAGAGTTTGTTTATTTGTTTGTTTGTTTGTTTGAACGCGCTAATCTCAGGAACTACTGGTTCGAATTGAAAAATTATTTTTGGGTTGAATAGACCATTTATCGAGGAAGGCTTTAGGCTATATATCATCACGCTTAAGTCAATAGGAGCGGAGCAGCGATAAAGAATGTTTTAAAATCGGGGATTCCACGGGGACGAAGTCGCGGGCAGCAGCTAGTTTATTTATAAGAACCTTTGATTAGCATACAAGTGGTAGAGCGGCTGCGGCTGCTGAGAACCTCAAACGGCGGAAATATAATAACCTAGTCGGCAATTATATGTTCGAGCCGTTTGGGGTTGAAACTCTTGGACCGTGGGGTCCGAGTGCTCATGCGTTATTTAAAGAACTTGCTAAACGTTTGGTTGACACTTCGCGTGACCCAAGGGCTGGCTTTTACTTCGGACAGAGGATAAGCATTGCCATACAACGTGGTTGTAAGGGGTAATCTCTGGATCTACTGAAACGATTTCATCAAAAAAAAAAATGTACTACAATATTAACGTATCAAAATCTGTAAAAAAGTCCGTGATAGCTATACCTATCTCCTGCGGATAACTCACAGTACCTACTTTCAACCTGAAGTGTTACGCGGGACAAAAATATTTCTAACGCGGAACGGAGTCCGCGGGCTCTGCTAGTTAAAGAATATTGAGAAAATCATTTGCCAATCTGTATAACTACGTTGTGAAGTATTCTCTGCCTAAACAGAATTAGCATTTTGTTGAAGTGGGATCCCCATTAATCCTTTAATCTTAATTTATTTTGCTATAGCGGCAATTGAAATACACACTCTGAAAATGTCAATTGCCTAAGTAAGTATGACAGTTCCCGAGATACCTACATAGATACATACATCCCACTGACAGCGGAAGCTGTCAAGTTATCCTTTGAGTACGGAACGCCACTAAAACGCCCCCCCCCCCCCTTTTTACAACTTTGAACACGGAATGTCAACAATCAGTGTCGTGTGTTGCATGCTTGACATTCCGTGTTGCGTCCTCATCGTTGCCTAGCAACCAAATCCCAAAGATGGTGCCACCAACCACGAAACTACAGATTTATTAGCTTCAATCGAATAATTTTCTTATAATTTACATTTAAAAGACGCAATAGAATGAATGTAAGCGATTAACAAATGGTAAGTATAGATAGGTCGCTGCCATAGTAACGAAATCGACAGGGGAATGAGGGACGACTTTGAAGGACAAAACATCTTATTGATGTGCTGCCCCCAAAGGGTCTGGTGTACAGTATAGCGGGTGAGTAACTGGCGCGAGTGGCTATGACGTGCAGGGCCGTGTTTTATCTATGGAGGCCATGCAAGGGGGGCACCCAAGACTTTGACAGAGGACTATTTTGCTAAAACGGGCAAAAAAAACAATATTCTAGATTTATTCGACTGTTCATAAAGTCATTACCTTTTTTTTCTGAATGGGAAATCATCAAATAACTTCTCCCGCTCTGGGCGGAGCGGAAGGGATTGTCAGACTCTTACTGACTAAAACCCACCCCTGATCCTTCTTATGCCCGCCGCGTTCCAGGGCCGCGGTGACTCTTTCGAACAAATTCCGCAACTCTAGCAGGCACTGACCCTATGGGGCTCCGTCTTCTTTGCTGACGGCTCTTTGAGGCGCGCGAAAGTCACATTACCTGGAACAGAAACTTGATTAGCGTTTACGAGTTTGTGTTTTTAAATATATAGAGAAAGGAAGGTATCTCTAGACTGAAAAAAAAACATATTTTCCGTCTGTTTTTCATTAAATAAGTATCAGGCAGAGCTCGTGGCTAGAGAATAATAGCTGCACGGATCGATCTTCAAGGTTAAGCAACGCGGAAACGCAGGGCGATTCCCGGCCACCGTAGGCGCGGGCCTGCGGATGGCGAGCTATGGGTGGCTCGCCGTCCGGTAGCAACCAGGCCCGGGTCGACGGCGCACCTTGTTCCACGCGCGCCTCAAAGAGCTGTATACGTTTCATAGTTGAGAAAAAGGCAGCAGATGACCATCTGTCAAGCTACCGACCTACGTCGGTTGGGACACGTGGACCATCAGCTGGCCTATCATATATATGTATACGCTATTGATACGGAGTATCAATAGCTCTCTCCCGCCCGCAGCAGGCGCACTGGGCGTCGGAGGACATACGCTGCATACGCTGCCCCCTTCCGGCCTCCCTAACTGATCCCCGCAGAGGCGGGCCGTCACCAGCCGGGGATTACGGATGTCGCATACGTTCCCGCGATCCCCGGCGTAGGTGAGAGACGGAACACCGGGGCGGTTTTAGTCAGTAAGAGTCTGACAGACCCCTCCGCCCGCCCCAGGGTGGAGGACTTCCATGGGGATTTCCCCCCGTAAAAAAGGTCAATTCTGAAAATACGAATGTTTCGCTCCGAGCCATAAATATAGAGTTAAATATGAGCAACATTGTCGATAAACTGCTCTTATCTTCATAAATACGACGCGTCCCCCGGGGACCAGGTTATGTAACTGGTTCAGTCGCGGCTGCCGTACAAACTGATGATGTATCTGTATGGTATGAGGACTCGTGTACGCGGCCAAGTCTCTGAGCTTGTTGAGCTATTGATCCCAAGATTTTTGGTATTTTATTTGTTTTTGAATTATTTCTAGGTTAGTTAGGTATGATAAGGACGGTCAAGTGACGGAACACCGTGGTGGTTTTAGCCGGTAAGAGTCCGGCACACACCCCCGTCTTCCCCAGACGGGGGATAGTCCATGAGGATTTCCCCACGTTAAAAAAAAAAAAAAAAAAAAAAAGGTATGATAAGGAAGTAGATGTTCGTGCAGGGTCAGTGCTGATAGTCCTGCCTGGGGGAATTGTTCGAAAGAGCCCTGTACCACAGCCCTGGAACACAAAGAACAATTGAAGGAACCAGGGCGGGTTTTAGACAGTAAGAGTCTGATTCTCCCGCGCTCGGTGGAGCCAGCCATTTTATAAATTTTCAATCCACAATCAAGCAGCTGCACAGGGGCTCAAGTCTGCTATTTTTATAAATTTGTCATTCCAACACGATCCCATTGTTATTTTGCTAAAAGTTCGTAATCTGCTAAATTCATAATGGTCGATCATTGGTCGGTCAATAGTCTCGTAATACTTTTTGAGAACCGAGCTATTAAAAGATCAAAGGAACTGTCAAATATTAGCAGATTACCGCATACGTCTGTCGTTCATTTGTCATTATGTACGAGATTACCATTCTATGCCATTTCTTTCAATGAAGTGTCAGCGGTTTATCACTGAAAAGTCATAGACGCTTTCATATTAGTAGACTAGCTGCTGCCCGCGACTTCGTCCCCGTGGAATCCCCGTTTTAAAAAACATTCCTTATCGCTGCTCCGCTCCTATTGGCTTAAGCGTGATGATATATAGCCTAAAGCCTTCCTCGATAAATGGTCTATTCAACCCAAAAAGAATTTTTCAATTCGAACCAGTAGTTCCTGAGATTAGCGCGTTCAAACAAACAAACAAACAAACAAACTCTTCAGCTTTATAATATTAGTATAGATTACCAAACTTGTCAAAATCAACCATTATGAAATCAATGATAGACTATTCTGACACTATTGTAATAGCAGACTTGAGGCCCTGGCCTGTGCGAGGGTTGCGAGCAACTTCCACGAACAGCTCAGTGAGTCCTGGTACTTCCCGGCCTCCTGTTTCACGACTATTCGCAAGAAGCTCCAGGAACTCGATCGATGAAAATCACGTTTTCAACCGCCCTTCATCAGGTGTGTAGCCAAATTATACGTACATAAGTCACGAGGCGCACACAATGGCGGTTGCGTCTACTTGCGCCGACCGCCGCGCTGTGACGCAACGGTGAAAGATTTGTTTATTACCGCTGAATTAAAAGGTTTCCCGTCATGTCGTGTCGACAGTCTCGACGCTCTGCTAGCCTGGTACTTGCGAAATTAAGATGACGATTTGTAATGGAGATTTTTTGTTAGGATTGCAACGATGAATTCAAAGAAAAACTACTTATTCTTCTCAAATAGATAGTACTTTTCAGATTTAATAAATATACATACATCTATCTATATCTATCTTCTATATTATAAAGAGGAAAGATTTGTATTTTTGTGTGTAACGAATAAACTCAAAAAGTACTAGTCCGATTACAAAAATTCTCTCACCATTAGAAAGCTACATTCACCCTGAGTAACATAGGCTATATTTTATCCCCGTATTCCCACAGGAACGGGAACTACGCGGGTGAAACCGCGGGGCGCTGCTAGTAAGTACCTACCTAGATAAAACAAAAAAGGGCTTTTTTATTTTATTGCTAACTAGCTTCTGCCAGCGACTTCGTCCGCGTGGAATAGTTACTTTACCCCCAATTTTGAAACTCTCAGCCCGATCGGTTTAAAATTGACAAAAGATAGACATGCTGTTTCGGGATATTTTTTAGATAATTTTATGTAGAACATTTCCGTAATACATGATTTCTATGTAACTTTAACCATTAAGGCTACACACGCGACGGAAGCTTAAAAAATGGAGTAACTTCTTCAGTTTTCCCAACATTTTCCTTCACTGCTCTGCGTAACTATTTAGTAATCTGTGGCTCTGCTCCTATTGATTGTAGCGTGATGAAAAGTATACTATAACCTGCCCAGGAGTATGAAGAATAATTGCACCAAGTTTCGTTAAAATCGGTCGAGTAGTTTTTGTTTCTATAAAGAACATACAGACAGACAGACAGACAGACAGAAAGACAGACAGACAGACAAAAATTTTACTGATTGCATTTTTGGCACCAGTATCGATCACTAATCACCCCCTGATAGTTATTTTGAAAATATATTCCTTGTACAGAATTTACCTCTCTACAGATTTATTATAAGTATAGATATCCCATTCATAAAAAGATAATTTGAACTAAGTTCTACAAAATTTGCTCAGTCACAGAGTTGTTAAGGTCAAAGGCAGTCACTTCGAGTTGCTCTGTGGCAGCTGCGGCTGGTTGGATTGGAAGCTGAACTAAACTTAGTTGGAAAAAGCTCAGCAGACTGGATTGCATATCTCATGCGGTAAACATGGAGTTTGGAGTGGTGACGTCTTTTACAGTCAGTCAGCTGTCTGTCGGTCCGACCACAGATTGTACGAGGGACGAGACGAAGCCGGAAGCGGTGGTGCTCCGCCCAAGCAGGGCAGACCTCCACCGTTTGCCTCACCGTGTCCTCCAGGAGACCACACACGTGATGACACCCGGATGAATTCTCCCGCCGATCCAAAACAGGTATCTCCCGAAAGAACCTGCTGCGTCAGCGGAAGGCGAAGACGCCGTGGCACCTCCCTATCCACTCCTCAAAGAGGGGACTTATCACCAGAATAGTTACGTGATCACGATGTGTAGACCCCTAGACTAGGTACTTTAGGAACGTCTTGTAGAGACCAATCCATTGAAAAAGCTATGGGTAAGTAGGAACTATAATCATAATAAACAACAACGAATGATCAGCCGCTAACTACATGTTAGCATGTTATCAATTAAATTAATCAAGCCGATCAATTGTGGAGCGCCGTGCGTCACTGCGCCGCCCATTACGTACAGCTACTTCACACAGGGAAACTAGAAAACAGTCTGATACTTGCGACATCCTTGTTGCATTAAGTCCGCCCATGTACCACTATTGTACATAAAGTTTAAATAAATAAATACATCTTGGATCGTTTCACAGACCGCGCGTCACTCAAGTGCTTGTGGTACTTAGTAGTGATGGCAATTATAGTCATTATACACTCGCGAGCAATAAACTGGAATCACTTCATCGCGCGTTGCTCAAAACAATTTTTACAATTTCGATACACTGAACATGTCTTGTATGTCATTTGAAAGGTAATTTTGTTAGCTTGCAAATGATATACTTGCTTGCTGGCTGCTTGCATATAAAAATTGATGTGTTTGGTTTTTATGTCCATGACATATGGTGAATAATCTTTGGTTATGATATTGAGAGGTTGAAAGTTATCAAAACTACCTTTCAAATGATATACCACAATCCATTGTTCACTGCAAAGAAATTGTTTAGAGCAACGCGCGAGTGTAGTTCAGTTATAATATGCAGGAGAGTGCAGTAACTAGCGATGCCAATTGACTACTCAATAACACACTATTGCCTGTACTTATAGCTAAGTAGGTAGTTATGTTAAGAATGTGTATGTTTGTTTTACTAGCGAGCCAGTGTAGTGAACGCTAGCACGAATCACTATCTACCGTCTGCCTAGATTTTTCCCAACTACGTCGGGATTTCAATACATGGATTTAAAAAAACAGGCATGCCCTGTCAAAAACTGAATTAAAAAGTCAAAAACAAGGTAGGTAGATCTTTTTATTGCAGTCGGGGGACCTGTAAATAACTATTCAAAAGAACCGTCCCCGCGACTGCAATGAAAAGATTATTATCTACTGGCAGGCCAGTTTTTTAATTTTTTGAATTATTTGTATTTCATACCTTTTCTACTGTGTAAGCAAGCTTGAGATGATGATAGATGATACGTAGTCGTAATTTTCATGAAATAAAATATTTTCGTTTTTATTTATGAACCATGGCTCTCTTTTTATTTTTCATATTTTCACTAGCCTTTGTTATCCGATAACTCAACGCTTCTAACGATACCACAAACATCGATATCAGTAAGCCGTTCAGAAGTTATGGTGGAAGAGAAGATGAACTGACGAGGCCAGCTCGTACGCGCGCTGTGTGACCTGGCCTTAACGCTCTTCGATGACCGCCTTTTTTTTGGATGGGAAATCATCAAATGACTTCTCCCGCTCTGGGCGGAGCGGAGTGTCAGACTCTTACTGACTAAAACCCACCCGTGTTCCTTCTTGTGCCCTTTGCGTTCCAGGGCCGCGGTGACTCTTTCGAACAAATTCCGCAACTTCTATGACCGCCTGCACTTGGACTCGGCGGTCGGCGGTTGTGACCACAATAGCCCCCCTAGCCAAGTTACAACTTACAAACGTTTCGTGTCGAATTCCTTTCTCCAATCAGTAACGCCTCGGTGTCAGCAACTGTAGAAAACGATAAGTTGGTAGCCATGTTGACGCGCCTGAGTCGGCCGCTCGTTCTACAATGTCTTTAGAAAAACGACTTATTCTTTAGTCTATGGCGAGCGTTCCTACAAACGTCAAACAGGTTAAGTTAACCATTAAGTTTAAACATTTTAACAAAGGATGTAGTGTTGAGCATTGTAGAAACGATAACAATAATTCATTCTATCGTTTTGAACGATGTAAACTTGGCTACGAGTACGAAGTTTCTATTGGTTTGTTCTAACCACGTGACTTAACGTTGAGATGATTTCATTGTCATACATTTGATTCGATTTCGATTAGCGTTCAATAGTCAATAGTCAAAGCATTTATTTCAAATAAACCCTTTACAGGCACTTTTGAATTGTCAAGTCGAAAGAGGTGAAGCTTAGCTGCACGTTCCAAAGCGTAGATCTCTATGGTGAAGAACGTGCAAGAAACTCCACGGACACTGTTTTACATCATGTTCTGTATTACATCCTTGGTGCTTCTATATGTGAGGACAATGCAAAGAAAAATTATGGAAACTATAAAAAAAGAAACGTTAACGATTGCAGACTATCAACTTGGCTAGGGGGCCAAGACAGCTTAGGTATGTACAAAGGCGAGCGTAACCCAGGAATAGATTTCTAACAGCAAAGACATGACTTAGGTACCTACCTCACGTACCTACGTATCTACCAACCAACATAATATATATCTGTATTGTATATTTCTATGAATATACCTCATGTAGAATCGCATCGAACTGTGTCGTAGTTCGCAGTAGTTTATGTAGTTTCAGCAAAACTGATTACTAACACCTTCTTTGATTAATTTATAGCTTCATTATTATTGCCGTGCTAATTGCCGTGGCCGGAATCTTGTACAATCGACGTTATACCGTCCGAGTTAAGATTCAGTTTTCAACAATGCACTTTTAGCCCGACTTTTGTAGTCTATTAATATAAGGGGTATGTCAAATTCAAAATATTGTATTCCACGTAAACCTGCATGAGCTGAGCACTTAGAATATGTCAGAAGTCGTGCACGGCTCCCTAGGTCGTTTACTGTGGAGATGAGCTGATGAAACTACGCGGTTAGTTTTTAACTCGATTACGGCAAAACCAAAAGCCATAGGAAGAGTTATGAGTTTAGCAGCCTTCATATTTTTTTTACATACATACTTAGTAGTAGTATTTTCCACCGTAATTAAACTGTCCAACACAATGGGACCTGATGTCTAACAAATCCTACAACGCTATATGCATACGCTAGCTGACCGCGCAACTTCGTTTGTGTCACATTTTTCATGACTGCTCCGCTCCCATTGCTCTTAGCGTGATGATATATAGCCTATAGCCTTCCTCGATACATGGGCGATCAGACTTTTAACGTTCCCACTGCTGGGAGACAAGCCTCCTCTCCAGGAGAGGGAATGGGCCGTAATCCACCACGCGGGCCCAGTGCGGGTTGGTGAATGTCACATGTCTTCTAAATTTTGGTTCTAGGACATGCCAGTTTCCACACCAGTATTTTTCGATAATCTAACTGACGGACTTATTTTACGTACTAGAATAGGGATGTTTCCTGAGTAAAAATTATATGATTATATTTAGTCCGTCAGTTAGATTATAGGAAAATATTGGACACGTATTTTTTCCTTTATCAAATCTATAAAAACTGACGAAGATAAAAAGCATCAAAGATCAGGAGTGGGAGCGTGTGACGTCACGGCTCGCTAAAAATTGTAGCGAGTAGTGACGTCACACGAGTTTTCAACGCACTGTATCGTCTTCATTTTTTGTTTATGTGAAAAAAGAAAAAATACGTGTCCAATATTTTTTGGAAATCTATCAGACGGACTAATTAGATTTTTTTAGTCAACTACCCTATTATATTTTTTTTTATTCAAAAAACATCCCTATTAGTCAAATAATACTCAGTAAATACAAAAGACGCGGTCTCCCGAGGCGACGACGCTTGGGCCAAAATATTCGTTTATAAGTATGTTATAATTCGTATATAAATTATATATTTTTTATTTACTTTTTAGAGATTTTTGTCAGGCATTTGTTTATTAATTTTATTTAACTTTTGATTTGAAACAAAACCCAATATTTTTTGAAAATCTAACAGGCGAAACTAAATAGGATAAATTCACTTAACTCTGACTCAGCTTGGACGTAGCGCCATCTATCGAGCGTGAACGTAATTACTTGGGTACTTGAATGGGAAACGTAGCAAACGGCACGCTCGCGGTTTGCTACCACTAGCGACTCTACAAAGAGTCGTCGTTACATTTACGTGCTAGCTGTGCCTCTCCCATATATTTATTACTATACTCTTTGGCCTCTCCCTTGACGGAAAACAGACGTGATTTATGCTACCTACGCAATGAAACGTGATTCTTTTAAATGTCTAACGCTGTATATCTGCACATAATTTTAGTAGTTTAATTAAATGTCCACAGTTAATAAATTTTAATTGCAGTCGTCATCTCTCTGGCACTGTCCCAAGTGTGGTTCCCCAGACCTCCACTTTTATGGTCGCCGGATGTTAAAGAAAACATTGTGTTATTTAATGTGTGCCAACTATTAAAAGTTGTTTTCGTTTACATTTATCTATATCTATACTAATATTATAAAGAGGAAAGATTTGTATTGTCGTATGTAACGAATAAACTCAAAAACTACCGGACCGATTTCAAAAATTCTATCACCACTAGAAAGCTACATTTACCCTGAGTTACATAGGCTATATTTTATCCCCGTATTCCCACGGGAACGGGAACTACGCTTGGCATTGCGGCCCGGCGGCACGCTGGCACTCACATTGTCATGTGTGGCCCTTGGCCAGTAAAGTGTGACGGCCGCTGACTTACAAGATCGACCACCACCACGAGCCCGTCTTCACATATGTGTGTATCTAATAGATAAAAAAGAAACAACGCAATACTCGAACCAATTAATATTTATTTTATTTCAAAACATACACTAAGTACAAGATTGTACCTGAGATAATATTCTATTGTTATAAACATCACCATTATTATAATATTATTATTTGTTGCGACGTCTCTTCTATCAAAACGTTTAAAAACTGCAGCGGAAAAAAAAGCATTAGATATGATATCTTGATAATATTAAAGAACGACGTTTTATTGCTATAAAACATGGCATCACCATACTAATGGCTGATCTGATATTGATAAAACTTAGCAAACGGGTCGATTATGGATTAAGATATAGAATGTTATCCCAGAGTGGTCCTTTTCCATAGAATAATTTCTGACTCTCAACTTTAGGGCCGGTTTCTGAATTGAGTATTCGAAGGTAAGAGCGAGTCAAATCCTTGAATGCCAGAGTTTGACAAATTGTCAATCAGAAATCGAAGTAAATTGTATAAATTATAATTATTTATACAGGTTGAGTTTACAAAATGACACGATATTAGAATTCAACCTGTTAACATTGACTGCTCCAAATTAGAACATTATTCCAAGGAAAAACTTCCAGGATGAAAAATATCCCACGACTTATTCCAGCACATGGTTCACCCGTGCGCCGCAAGCCGGCCCAACCCGCTGCGACGTGCAGGTGTAACAGTTACTTTCATGATAATAGTTAATTAGTATAGATGGATATAGTTCAATCAGCGCAGTCCTGTACAGCGTGTAACTGACTGAACTCAATACCTGAAAAGAGGTCATTGTACTCATCATTTGGGACTATCACTGAAAAAAATGGAGTTTGGCTGCGTTGCGGACACGGCCGTGTGTTGAACGTGAATACATATATGTTTTCATTATTTCGAACACCCAGATGTAGATGTATTGGCACCGTCGTTGATGCGCTTGGCCGCACTCATTCTTTTACGTTCCTGTAACTGTTTCACTCGCTCCCCCTATGCCTCCCACTAAGGAAGCAATTTTAAAGGCGTCAAAAATCGACTGTGGTAAGGGTCAGTCGATTTTTGACGTCTCTGACGATTTATGTACTGAAAAGAGGATTTTATTTTGGCGGTTTCATGGCTGGTCCCATAGTAGTTGTTCATAATGAGTACAATGCGTTTCTCAGGTATTGCGTCCGTTCTGTTACACGTTGACAGCAGGACAGACAGTCATCCTCTGGTCATGCGTGGCGTGGCTGGATGTATGTGCGGATGTGCGGATGTCTACCGGCCGCAGCCGCCGCCGCCGCACTTGGACTTCTTGGGCGGGCGGTAGGACGACGTGGACGCTCCCGCGCTCAGGGGCATGTAGTCTGTGGGCAGAAAGGGATTTCTTATGAATAAAAAATGTAAGGTCGTGTGACAGTTACTGGAATGTGCGAGCAGAGGTAGGCGCGCTTCATAGAAAATATAATATTACAAAGAGTTAAACTTCATGAGATTGTAGGGAGTCATCTCTGGATCTACTAAACCAATTTTGAAAATTCTTTAACAATAGAAAGCCAGATTATAATCTGGCACTCAGTAATATGAGTAGTGAGTATACACACACTGTGTACACTCAGTATACAAACACTGTGTGTACACTGAGTGACTGAGTCATAGTATAAACAGGGGAAGTAGGTTATCTTCATACAAACGCACCGCGCGCGGCTTGTATGTGTGCGCCATAGTATCTATGCGTCGACGCACGCACACTTTAACAAGCCTCGACCCGTTTCTCAGTGCGCCAGTCGGGGCTACCACTGCACGAGGTTCGCGCGTCACCGCTAAATAAATAAAAAATCTCTGACAGTCGCAGGAGAACGTATTGCTGTGTGTTTGGGTGTCTCAATAATTCACCGATTCCAGAATTATCTCTGTTCAGATTACCTAATGAACAGGAAAGGCTAAGCTAGTCACTTATTCTAGCATATAATTTTTACTTGATGATGAGATACCTACTTACTTATTTTTATTAGTTTTCTATCACACAGAGAAAGTAGGTAGGTAGGCCTAGTTTCCTACTAGAATATATTAGGTAGGTACTTTTGATCTATCAATTGATTTGCCGCTATTGCTTTGTTTACGTTTAGTTATGCCGATTTCTCAGTATTGTAGGTATAGTAACTAAGTAGGTAAGTACTTACAGTTGTAAAATCAAACAATTGTTGAACTTTATTGACTAATGATCACTGAATTAGTTATACAGAGATGTGTTAAAGTGACAACCCTAAGACAGTAGGCAATTATATCGCGAATTAGGCTGGAGATAACCTACTTCCCCTCTTTATACTATGACCGAGTGTCCACACACAAGTATGTCGCGCGCGTACCGTCGGCGTGCTCGCCGCCGCCGAGCCGCCGGCCGCCGGCCGCGCTGCCGTACTTCTGCAGCCGCTCCGCCAGCTCCGCGCGCTTGCGCTCCTCACGCTGTAATACAAGTATGACACTCAAGCTAATTTAATCCCTAACACTAGGTGTATAAAGTTTATATTTATCCAATGGCTATCCGCACCTCTTTCTGCAGTTCGAGTGCCCTCTGCGAGGCCTCCAACAGTCGCTGCTGCTGCAGCTCGCGCGCGCGCTGCACGGCCTCCATGCGAGCCAGCGCTACGTCCGGGTCTGCAACGTTACACACACAGCAAGCTTGAGCTTACACACTCTAATCTAAGGTATCTTCACTACGGCGGCGCCGGCTTCACGCCAGTCACGTCGCGCCGCACGTCTCGACTTCTTTTACAGCTTGCCATGACGACTGCATGTGTATAAGACATTGGAAGCAAGCAAGAACCTTTTTTTTATACAACTGGTCATCAAAAACGAATTTCACAATGTTACCAGCCAGTCTTCATGCTAACAAATTCCAGTCAACTTAAGTTTTAAGATCTGACACAAACTTATTTGTGTTAAACATTTTGACATCGCTGATCTGTTTTTCTCATTTTGTTGTAACTTAAGTCATGTCTACAAAAGACTTTGTTAGTCACCTCGTCAAATAAATAATAGAGCAATAAGCACTCACTCTTGTGGTACTCGGCGTCCTCCCTCGCCTGCTGCCACTTGGCCAGCACGGGCCGCAGCCGGTGCGCGACGTACAGGGACAGCGCCGCGCCGCCCACCACAAACCATCCGTACGATGCCAGGAACTGCAGCACTGCAACAGTTACAAGGAACATCAACTCCTGACTAAGTAATAATCTTCATAGGTCAATCTAGAGTAAGTAATGCTTGTTGAGGTTGGTTCATGGATGGGTGTCCCTCCACTACATTTGAGACTGCTACTTGCTTTATTTGTAGATCATTGACAGTTACTTAGTTATCAGTCTACATTCTAACACCAGAGACAAGTGTTTTATTGAAACAATACACTATACAGTAGCGATTGTAATAAATGAATTGTATTACATATCAATGTGTTGAATACTGTGTCTATTGTATGTGACGCGTACCCAATCAATGGAAGCTCGGAATAGGTTCAAATAATGTATTGAAAACATGTCTTGAAATTAAAGATTATGGAACTAAACTGATATTTTTTGGCCTCACCATCCACCATCCACCAAGAAATTTTGACTAAAACATCTCCATACATCCTAAAGGGTGGATTGTTTAATTTTGATCATTGTTATTCAGTTTAAGAGAAGTTTGTTAATTTTGTAATAGTCACAAACCATATTGTCACATTAATATTGATTCCGCCATCACCCACATTGATGTTTTCCTACTTCACCGTGGCAAATATCAAGTTGATGCACTCTTAAACAATTTTCAAGTGGTGATAAAAATAAAGTCCTCGTGTTCCGTATAACGAAAGATAAAAGTATGAACTAGGGTACTCACTGAAGCTGAGCGGGTTGAACATGCTGAACGTTGACTGCTCCTCCTCTGCCATAATCTCTTCCTCAATCAGCGGATCCATGTCAACGATAAAACCCTCGGTTTCGACTCAAAACGGGATATTTCACAATATCAACACCCACACAATAACGATGCTATACTGCGAAATAGCAACGTCAGACAGTAAATATATGTAAATAATTGAGATTCAACGTATTTCAATACTGTTAAATTAATTAATCAACCTTTTACAGAAGAAATTCTAGAATATTTTCTTCCAAATTCGCTACGTTTACGTTCAAATCATGACGTGTGTCACTGTTGACAATGTTGACATACAGCTGTCAACTGTCAAAAAGAAGTTTTTTGAAAGTTGGCGGGGGAAATCAACGTTTTCACTGTGGGCATGGTGGGTCCACATTCCCCGACTTCCACACAACAACACACTCAAAGGAATCACAAAGGAATTCGCCCAACAAAACCGACAGCAAGAGTATCGCGACAAACGCAAAATTATAGACTAATTTCAACTCTAGCAACATTTTGAGGCGCCATCTTGAGTAACTATGGTAAGCATAGTAAATATAGACTTGCTAATCGTGTGAGAAGTTTTTGAGCGGGTAACAGCGCGAATCATATTATTTATGAAAATGGCGCCAGTTGTAAAAGTACCATACTATAGTATTAGTGAACTGTGATTGCTTTTGTAAAAAGCACGAGTTATGTGAATTAAAGACTTTCAGTGCCGTGTCTGGAAGACGGACATGTATCCCGACATCGAAAGCTAAGTATTTCTCATGTAAAACACCAAATTACCACATCGAACTTAAATAAGCTCGATGTTTGGTGTTTCAGCACAATTGATTCCTATTGTATATATAAGTAATGATATTAAAGGTTAAAACCAAACGGTGTGAGGCCTGATAAGGTTAGGCCTAGTCCAATGTCGTAGACATGGACAGGTAGAGGGGATGGAGGAGGCATTCTCATTGTTGAAGGAGAATGCTGAGGCAGGGATAGCCACGCCCCAAATTCCAAACCTTCAGCTGGAAAGAGTAGGCAGCTTTTAGTATGATAAAAGTTTGTACCGAGGCCTGGAGCGGTGTGTTCCTCCGGGATTCCAATAATTAGTATTACGGAACGGTGGCCCCTTGGGCTTGCCGATTTAGAGTCTCGCACACTTGGGGCGAGCACGAGGTGCTAGACGCCTATTTGCGGGTCTTATTACTACCTCCTAGCCTTATCTAACCTCAGTATGAACTGCCCTGGATGAATCTGTTATTATGTCATATACATCATGGCAAGACTATTATTACGTATTAAGGAAATGATGTTCTCTAGATGAAAGTGTTAATATGTTACGTACACTGGTCAGTATAGGGTTAATTGTGTTGACATAGTAATTTTAATTGAGCTAAAAATTTATACAGGTGGTAGACGGACTCGGACATAGCAAAGCAGATGAATGTATAAAGGATATAAATAAGTGACCAGAGCTAGCAGTTTAATCAACAGGTATGTGACGCATTTCCTACCCACCGTATTTGCCGGACCTACACAGAACATCGTTCATCCCCACATTAGATACCTATTAGTGTGCGAGGTAACGACAGAGCGGAACGCTCGAAACGAACTTCGCGATGCTCGCGTGTTCGTGCTTTTCCAGCTGTTGACTGCACGAATGCTAACTTTTGTAGCATGTTACATTACAGCTCGCCAGTCAGTACCCACTTTAATATTATGAAGCTTTAGAACACACATCCTTTTTTTTTGAGGAACAAATATTTATTTGATACCCAAACGGCTTTTGCAGTTCAAGCGGGCGGACTGCAAATCTTTTTTAGATTTGCAGTTCTTATTTAGGTTAGTACAAAAGTATCGTATGAAAGCAAAAAAAAAAAATTCTTCTATAAATTGAACAACATAGCTACTTATAAAATTATTCATTAATTCACAGTCCGTATTAATCATAATGAATGATCAATTGAAAATGTTTACAACTCCTGAAGTGTGCGTTTTCATGCAATATCCTAAAACGAACACTGTAATCGTAAAATGCGTGACAAATAAAGACACTATTACAAACGGGAAACCTCAGAAAAATGTACTTTTATCATAGTTTTACAAGTAAACATTTTGGCTTCTCTCGGGCGCCACACGCCATTCAGAAAAGATAACCATGGCGCCTCTGCGGCGCCATCCGCACGGAATCGGTAAAATAAATAAAACGTGTCACTTTCCAAAATATTCATTTAATTCCGTTTGGTATCAACTCGGCGCGGCGCGCACGCCCACACTTGTATATACATACGTACAATGTACACGCTAACAGTACTTACTCTAGTTCTGCTCACTAGCGAGCTGGTGACGTCGAGCGTGTTCGAGCTTACGACTCGGTCGAGCACTGCTGAGCTTGCTCAGGCCCTAGCTCCTATATTCTAAAGCTTCGTGTCAACTAGGCAACGTTTCACGCGCGACATGATGCACTACATGTTGCTCATCATGTCGAACGGCAACGAGGAACTGTTATAACCCTTACTACAAGACAATAAAGCATACATCAGCTTTTACTTATAAACAATGTACTTTTCTATACCAAATTACTGATGTTGCATTTTTACCTAATGCACAGAAATAATATGTTAAATTAATTAGAATCTGGACGTTGTTGTGTGAACCAGTGTGCCCAAATTAAGGGAGTAATTAAGAGGGACATTGCCAAATTATAAGTTCCTAAGTACTTGTGTGTCTGTTTTGTAATATAGTGTATTAAAGTGGTTCTGTAGAATTATTGTTCTTTGGCTGGTAACAGAACGTTTTTTAGTAACGTTGTCAATGTCGCGCGCCTGCTGACATCGTCGTGCATTGTTGTGCAACGTTCATGTAGGGCGTACGTGTTCCGCGTCAAATGTTGCCTAGTGGATATGAGGCTAAAGGTGTCTTCTGAAAGCGATCATTGCTCGAATACTTTCGTATGGCAACACTGGACAGCGGCCTTTATCGGTCCTTTCGTGTATGCCTTACAATGATCGTAACGACCGCTTATTCGTGCGATGGTCACCCTGTATTAGGATGACACCTAATGCCCAGTTTCTGAGGTACTACATCTGTTACCTGTCCGTTAATTACTAAACAACCGATGCCGTTATGACAAATAGCGTGCAAACATCAGAAAATGTACGTGAGTCGTCTCCAGTCGACTTAATCAAATTTAATTTAAAGATTTTTTCCGTTGTCATGGAGACCGTCAATAGGGGGCCGCTTCCCTTCACAGTTACTTAGAATATAGAGCTGGGAGCTAGGTCAGCAAAGCTTGGATAATATCAGTAAGCTCTCGTAAAACAAAGTCATGATATATAAAAGGTTGTACAAAACACACAGTGTTGAGTTACTAAATTGTTACTTAATAGTTATATTACACAATTTTAAAACTATTGTTTGCATTAACACAGAGAATTACGTAATAATATCAACTTTATACAGTAGCACATACTGGCAACGCTACGCTTTGTTCCACACGTAGTGCCATAGAGAATGTAACCACTAGAGAGCGTAAAGACTGATTTCTTCTAAGCACACGACTCACTACTGCGGGCCGGGGAACGAGGAAGAATGCGCGACTGCAATTGGTCAGTTCAAGGCCAAGTTGCGTAGGTATGCCTATCGTTAGGGTTGCACTACTTCATTAGGGGAAAATAATCAATATCGATAAAATGGATTTTAACATTATGAAAAATACTCAATTAAAATCATAGAAACAATATTTAATCAAAATCAATCAATTACAAAAATAAACAGAAGTATCCTAATATTATTGATTTTTAAAATGAATTATTTTGGTATATGTTTTTGAATCAAAGTTTTAGGGACCTTGTTCTTTGTAAAAAAGATAAACGAGCGTCTATATATTTCTGAATTATGCATCTTGCTTATTATACATTATATATAATTATATTATTAAATTATATCCAATCAGAGATTTTAAAACCGATCTAAAAAAATAATAAAATAACCGATCGATCCCGGTCGGGGACAGAGAGATACAAATAAATCGAAAAACAAAGAAACTTGCATAAAAATACTGACGAACTGAAACTCCTCCTTTTTTGAAATCGGTTAAAAGTACAGGTATTTTATCACAGTATGTGAATAGAATAAAAACAAATAGTTTTTTCGATATCGACTTTCAGCTAGCTGTTATTGACACCACTATTTTTCTCGATAGAAATACAAAGAGAAAAAAAGGGATAGAAGCATTAGAATTGTCTAATGAAAGAACGAGACGTTTCCAAAAGACATCAACGCGGAACTCAACAGTGTACTCGTTTACCCCAAACACCATTTTAAGTAGACCCCTGCGGTGACTCATAATCTGATTAAATCAAACATAATTTTCGTTCGCTTTAATTATCGATGAAAACTTATGTCATCCTTTTTGTATCTAGATGTCTTGGAATGCTTCCCGCACCATTTCACCGCGCATGAAGGCATTTGGATACGATAAAATTGCATAAAAAGTTATCAAAATTTGTATTAATCTAGCGTGCGCACAGGTCTGACACTTGGGCACAACTAAAATGGTTACTCTGACCGTAGCCTATTTATAAGCGACAAAACACTAATAGTTTTCGAGCGTCGGGGCACTGTATGCGCAGTCAAGTGGTTATATTGTCTTTGCGTAGTGCAGACTACGGGCTTAGTGTTGCCAGTTGTAACTGTTCATAATTATATGAACCTCGGAGCTCTCATAGCAAGCTCATTTTTTTGAGAAATAGAGTTTTAGTGTTGCCATGCATAATGTTGATAACATTACCCGCTTAAATTATGAAAGCGTAATTTGTGCGTCTGACGTTTGTTCGTAAAAGTCACACATCGACAACAACAGTAACAAACACTTGCCACCGCCGGCAGGGGGCGCTGCACACGCACTGCGCTCGTCGCATACTTCATATCACAATTAAGAAATTATAATAGATTTATTACATTATACAAAAATATTCGCATCAATTTACTGTAAACGATGCCGTCATTAAATAAAAAACCGACTCCGGTGTTGCCATTACATGGACAAATTACAACATTATTACTAAAAAAAATTATGACAGATCAATTATAACTATTATACATAATTAGGGCTACAAGTTATAAAAACACTAGTGACCGTCACAGTTCATACTTATATGTTTACATGTGATAACGTAACGCATCAATTGATCTAAGATATACACTAAGTAAGACGGCACGGCTCGTGCGGCGTACTAGGCGACCAGAACGAGTCGCTCGATACGAACTGCTTAGCAAATAACTATTTACAAGAACACGACAAACGGACAATATGTTCCCCCTCTTATTTCCATCTTATTTTATTATCATCTGTCAGAAAGAGACAACATACTTCTAACATGAAACCCTTGAGCACTTTAAGTTACACCTACTATATTTAAGAAAATTCTACTTATAATTACGATGATCAAAACATTTTGTCAATAATCAATAATATTCCTAGTTCACACATAAATAAGTACTACCATGACACCGTCGCCGGATGAAATGCATTCACTGCGAACACAGTGACACAATACATACACATACAGATACACAATTACATCAAATTATTCAATATAACACAGTAAACTTAGCGCAGGTACATCAGTACTCCACTATTACACTACTCGATCTACAGCTAAAACGTTAACTTAACGATTAACTTAAGAGCGTTTACGCCAAACGGCATTTCATACCAATTTTCAAGTTCTTATTTTCCGAAATGACTAAACAGATTTTAATGACACTTTAAATCTGTTTAATAGTTTTAGTAGGATACATAGGTCTAAAAAGTTAGTTGAAAACATTTTCGATAAATAGTGTTACAGTTAAATTAGACCCATTTTAAAATTTCCATACAAACATAATACTTTTTAGACCTATGTATCCTGCTTATATGTGTGAAGTTCAATTAAAATTGATTCAGTTATTTCGCAAAATTGTGACTTGAAAATTTGTATGAAATGCCATTCGGCGTACACGTTCTTAAAGTTAAATCATGTCTATAGTTAAGCACAGTTGAATCTGTTCGGTGTCGTCGCAATGCAAAGCGATCGTTGCGTTCGCGTGTGGCTAACGCGATTGCGTTCTCCCGACGACAGAGAGCGCCGATCACTTGCTGTCAGGACGACGTCTTAAGCTATGTCACTAACATTCAGTTTGTACAACAAAAAAAGATAAATAGGGTAGGGTACATGCAAAATTTTCATCTTGTTTTCATTTAAAAGAATTCCGTGTAAAATAGACCATACAAGACATTCTTTAAATTTTGCACAACATTTTGAGTAAACAGTATTTTAACGGAGTAATGTATAAAAAGTTTGTACGAATACGGCTGTCCATTTTGTTTTTGTCTACAGTGATAAAATAACACAACATTTTGTAGTGAGATGCATTGAGAGAATTACTTCGCTAGGTCTGCGGTGACGTGCACTCGAGCAGTAACACAAAAGTAAGATATGTGATAGAGGAGCTGCAGTTGACATATATACATGAAGTAGTGTTAGTATCGTCAGTACTGCACTAGTCAGTCCGCCGTCTGTTTGTGCACGAGTGTGTGCGGGTCACACGGGGGGCGCGCGGCGCGCGCGGGCCCTGGCTCAGTCGCGCAGCAGGCCGCGCGCCTTGGCCGTCAGCTTGCGCACGCGCCCGCGCGACGAGATCGACACCTCTCCCGCGCCATCTGTAACCACTCCTCCTTACTACCACGGCCTCGTGCTCTGCCACTCTAACCTAGGTTACCGCTGCACGCGCTGGGCCCACTTGTCCGTGACAAATCGCGCCCCTCAACGGTTGTACTTGTCATACTAATTTGATTCAAAAACAATAATATGTTATCAGTGACAGCATTTTTTACATGATAGGATGTATAATAAAGATTGTATTCTAGTCGAGACATGGACAGTGTATGTGAGCCGCTACCTCCATTGAAGAGGGAGGTTCCCCCGACCAGACAGGTGCTCGTCTTGTTGTTACAAGTGTGACGTCTGCTCTGTTCTCTGTAGCTAGTATGTATGCAGACCAATCAGCTAATGTCAGCTAACGCTGCATGCGCTTACCGTTCCCATTGGTCTGCGGCGCGCTAGGAGCGCTGTGCGACGCGTGCGCTCTGTGAGCCGCGTGCGACGCGTGCGAGGCGTGGGAGGCGTGCGCGGCGTGCGACGCGTGCGAAGCGTGCCCGTTGAAGTAGTTGTGGTCGCTGGTGTGCGCGCTGCCCTCCGCGCTGGCGCTCTGCACGCAACAGAAGTAAGGTTGTGGCAGAAGGTAGTTGCTCAGTGTCAATTACCCGTATCGTGTTACAGGACCATCGACAGCCGTTCTGTTTCAGAACTCAAAGTGAAATAGTATATTTTGATGCAAGTAGGCGGACTGTGCAAGTGTCGGTCGTTATGAAGCCGAGAGACTGCAATAATTGCCTAGGTGAAGCAAAACGATGAACTCGAAAAATATATACACAGGGATTTCCACGGGATTTTCACAGGCACACGGCGGTTTTATAAAGAGTCACGATAGCTTAGGACTTCATACAAAAAGAAACATAAAATTTTCAAGAGACGCAGACGAATTCGTGGACCCGCCTACCTGTTCGGCATGGTGGCGCCTCCGGCTGGCCTGGTGCGCGTGGTGCGTGCGCGCGTGCTGGTGGTGCTGCAGCCGCTTGCTGATGGCGGCCACCGAGTCCTCCTCGCTGTCCTCGTTGTACTGCCGCTGAGCGCGGCGCGCGCGCAGCGACACGCCGCCGCCCTGCCCGGGGGCTACGTTATTACTGGATATCACAGTATCACAACCAATACAGAGAAGGAGAAAAGATGCAGTGACTGACTGAACATGAGAGAGAGAATAAGAGAAAGAGGAAGACCGGTGCGTAGGTGGGAGGATGACTTGAGGTCGACAACAGACGTACCAGGGAGGAGATGTTCTAATAATCTGCAGTTTCCAAATGCTAAACCGATTAGCCTGCGAGCCATAGTGGTTTTTGAGCAGGCTTAAAATTGAGGCAAGCATTTTCATTTTCTAAATATAATCCCCAACTTATACGCTTGCCTGCATAGTGTGAGCATTTATATAAACTAAAATAAGGAAGGACCTAAAATTGGACCCTGCGGTACCCCTATTTTCACGTTTAATCCCGTTGAATTTAAAACGAATTAACTAAGTGCAGTATAATTATTCAAAAGATTTAAATAAGCTTAAAGCAAGGTAAAACATGCCTAGTGCGTAATGCTCAAGTTTCAGTAGTATGTCTCGTGATTGACGCAATCAAATGCCTTAGACAGGTCGCAGAAGATATTTTTGGCATTTTGTGCCACTACAGTACAGTGACACTCACAGCGCGTCTCCTGTGCGCCGCCGGTGTGGGCTGGCTGGACATGCTCGGCGGCGGCTCGAGGCGCGTGCGGTACAGTAGCTACAGTGATACTCACAGCGCGTCTCCTGTGCGCCGCCGGTGTGGGCTGGCTGGACATGCTCGGCGGCGGCTCGAGGCGCGTGCGGTACAGATGCAGCGGCGCGTCGTCGTCGGACGAGTAGCGCGGCCGGTACGAGCGGTCCGACTCGTAGCGGTGCGCCGAGCCGCCCGTCGAGCCGCTGCTCAGAGACGATGATGATGACGTGGCCTCCGTGAAGCGCTCGCGGGTGCTGTACAACATACGTTATAAGATCAAGCAGATGCAAAGGCAAGATTTCACCATAGAAGACTGTTGGCGTTGAATATGTGCGAGTTAAGGCACGTCGTCTATATAAATAAGAAACAAGATTGGGCCGAGAATTGAGCCCTGGGGAATACCCATAGTCACTAAGGTCCGGGTGATCTCGATCCGTTCACCATCAACTCTCTGAATCCTGTTAGTCATGTATAAAGATGAATGGTCGAAGTAGAAGTTCTAGATCCCGTAGTGGTGTAGTTTCCTGATCAATATTTCATGAAGAACGCAATCGAATGCCTTTGAAAAATCATAAAAGAACATCATCAATGTAGTCAAAGCCTCAAATAATAGTCGTCAGATCTCAATCAATTTGAATGGAGCACTAGCTCTCGAATATAAAAATATCATCAAAATCGGTACACCCAGTAAAAAGCTGAGGTAACACACAAAAAAAAATATACAGTCGACTTGAGAACCTCCTTTATTGGAAGTCGATTAAAAAGAAATTAGCGGTCCAAGCGCAATCAAATGTGTAGGTGTGCGTTTACAGCGGCTAGCGCGAGTGGCTCGTCGGGTAGTGAGAGAACGTTTACTGTCCCAGATACTAAAACACATAAGTTGTATACTTTTTAACCGACTTCTAAAAAAGGAGGAGGTTCTCAGTTCGGATGTTTGTATGTTTTTTTCTTTTTTAATGTTTGTTCGCGCATAACTCCGTCGCTTGCCAACCGATTTGAAAATTCTTTTTTTGTTAGAAAGGGTACTTCCCAATTGGCCCATGAAAATTTTATCGAAATTGAACAAACGGTTTTTTGTTAATTTCAATAAATGATAGCAAATTTGTCGGGATAGTTGAAATCGCATGTTTGTTTATTGTTTACACCAATTTATACCACGTACGCTGTGATGGGTATGTTTAGCTGGGAGTGAACCACTAAAAAGTGAAAAATAAAAAACTTTTTACAAGAAATAAAACCGACATCGACGATCTAAACAAAAAAAAACCCAAAAAGTACAAAATAACTTAAATTTCGGAAGTCGGTGTGTTCAAAAACATGAAGCAACCAAAAACACCGAGTTCCGAAATTAAAGTTATTTTGTACTTTTTGTTTTTTTTTTTGTTTAGAAGTCGGTTTTATTTTTTGTAAAAAGTTTTTTGTCGTACGGTCTCAGAATAATCCTGAAAGGGGCTACGATAAAGAAGTATAATTCGCTAAAAGAATAAAAAGTTTCTCTGTGATCTAGACGTCATCGTGCACTTTAGAAGTGTCGTTCTTAGACAGCTTCACAATAGCGACAGTAGACGCGCTGGTTACTCGTAGACTGGCCAGCAGCAAGTGTTAGATACTCGTAGCACAGGGTGCAGTACTCACCGCTTGGGCGGGCGGGCGACGCGCGCCACGCTGGCGCTGCTGTCGGAGCGCGCGCGCCGCTTGCGCACGCGCCGCCACGCGCGCCGCATGCTGCCGCCGCTCTGCAACACCGTAGTACAGGGAGCAGTACTCACCGCTTGGGCGGGCGGGCGACGCGCGCCACGCTGGCGCTGCTGTCGGAGCGCGCGCGCCGCTTGCGCACGCGCCGCCACGCGCGCCGCATGCTGCCGCCGCTCTGCAACACCGTAGTACAGGGAGCAGTACTCACCGCTTGGGCGGGCGGGCGACGCGCGCCACGCTGGCGCTGCTGTCGGAGCGCGCGCGCCGCTTGCGCACGCGCCGCCACGCGCGCCGCATGCTGCCGCCGCTCTGCAACACCGTAGTACAGGGAGCAGTACTCACCGCTTGGGCGGGCGGGCGACGCGCGCCACGCTGGCGCTGCTGTCGGAGCGCGCGCGCCGCTTGCGCACGCGCCGCCACGCGCGCCGCATGCTGCCGCCGCTCTGCAACATGCCAGTGCTCTGCTGAGATGCTGGTCATTAATCTTATTACTATTCAAAACGCAGAAGTTTTCATCGATTTTATCGTTCAATCGAGGGATTGCAATGCAGAAAAACAGCTTCGGTAATCTGGTGGATTAGGCATCATTCAACGTGTGATATAACAGCGCTGTGGCCTGTCACGATCAGCAGGCTTCTTGTTTCTCTGCACCTTGATGAAGTCGGCCTCATCACAAGTGTTCTCCCGTGGACCGCGCTGCTTGTGCCGCTCGATACTGAGCTACTCTGCGCCTCTAATTTTTCTGATTGTCATATCGTTTGCGGCACAGAGCAGACTTCGTCTCGGCAACAATTGCAGAATACCTATTACAGTCAGTTCCCGGCAGTACAAGATGGCCAGCTGAACATAATGCAACGCTAGCAATCACGACAGCCGCTGAGACCGGGAATTGCGATGGTCAGCGACGATCACCGCTGGCAGCAGCTATTACCGCTGGCACTAACCTCGTAGGTGAGCTCGACCTCGTCGTCCTGCAGCTCCTCCTCCACCACCTGTATGTTGTCGTGCTCGCTGCTGGAGCCCTCCTCCTCCGCGGTGGCCTCTCCCTCCGCCGACCTGTCGCCCGAGCTCTGGCTGGACGCCGTGCGCCTCGAGCCGTTGGCTGCCGCGTAGCCTTCTGCAGATCAAAGTGGACACATTGCTATTGCAAACATACAACAGTACAGGCCAAAGTTCAAGGTTATCGAAGTCGGTCTACGGATGCGTGACCAGCCAGTATATTCCGAGTTTTCTCCGTGCCTCGGAAAGCACGTCAAGCCGTTGGTGCCAGCTGTTACACGTCAATCTTTTTGGGCCGTTATAAAAACTAGATGAGGCGGTATTTGCCGCGATACGGCAGATACCGTAATACATATTTACTGGGTGTGGGGGGGGGGGGGGGGGGTCAGACAGGTAGTCGCTCTATATAAAATACTGGTACTCATCCGCATCTGGTTAGATTGGAAGCCGACACGGACGCACTAGTAGTGGTATACGAGTAGTTACCGTCGGGCGGCGCTCTGCTGGTAGAAGGAAGCGGCTCGGCGCTGGCGCTGCTGCTCTTACTCTTCTTCCCCACGCCTTTACCTGGCGACCGACAACAGTATATCAATGTGCGGCTCCATAGCTATAAACTTCAAGCCACAGTTCAGTTTTAATCGATTTTAATTCGGTAACTACAATAATTATGATACTTGGACTTACAGATTTGTTTGTTTGCACCGTTTGTGTTGTATTGCACATATGTAAGGGGTCAGCTGGAGTATGCGTCACAGATATGGAATCCACGTTATCATAAATACATTGACCGCGTGGAAAACATTCAAAGACGATTCATGAAATATCTCTGTTTCCATCAAAAAATTCCATACCAGTCAGCCGATTATCTTAGACTTTGTAAAAAGTATCATCTGCTGCCATTGGTAAATTGACGTAAAATCGCAGACTGCTTATTCTTGGTAAAAATTCTCAATAACAATATTGATAGCCCTGAGCTATTGTCAAAATTTTATTTTAATGTGCCATGTAAAGCACTTCGCTTTAATCCACCTATACGTGTACCTCATACATCTTCGAACTACAGGCAGAACAGTTATATTGTGCGTGCAAGCAAAATGTTTAATCAGATATGTAAGGAGTATGATTTTGATCCATTCACAATTAGTATAAATTCAGCCAAAAGGTGCATAAGCCTTAAATTTTTCGAGTAGCGGTAGTTTATATCTATTATTTATTTCAGTTTAATATTATTATTTTCACTAGTTGCAAACCAAGTATTTGTGTTGATTTTTACTGGTTGTTGTTTTTGTGCTCACACTACACATAATTATTGTGTGTCTACACGTGAGGACTTGTAATTGGCTTTTTGATGACTATGTTTCCATTTTTGTCTGTTTTTGTTAGCTGTAAGTCCTCCATGTACATAAATAAATAAATAAATAAGTATAAGCTTCAAACGACTGGACCGATTTTAACTATGTTTTCACCTATAGCAAGCTACATTATTAGCGAGTAATATACGCTACATTTTGTCAGCGTATTCCCACAGGAACGGGAACTACGCGGGTGAAACCGCTTGTGAAACCACTGCTAGTATATAATAAGGTGGCGGTAAAAGCGTACGTCATTATTTCAAGGTGCGAAGGTTAATGTGTGGTGGTTCGACTTCGCTCGGCGCCGACGAAGCTCGCCCCGCCAGCTAGAGGCGCTGAGCGCCGGACGCCAGTTTCGTCCACATCTACGGTTTTTATGGAATTGTAACGCCAATGTGCGTGGCAGTGGTCCGTGTGAGCAGCTGGCAGACTGAACGAGTACCTTTCCTGTGCACGTGCAGCGGCGCGTCGCTGTCCCAGGAGTCGCGCGCCCGCCGCGCGCCGGCGCCCGCGTGCACGCGCCGCGACGTGGCCGCCAGCGTCTCCGACTCCGAGCTGCCCGAGCTGGCGCCCGCCGGCGCAGACCCGTTCAGCTGCGACGCTGTGGGTGCACCGGCTCGTCACAACCATATCGGACACACTTACAGTAGTGTACAGTACAAGCAGTATACAGACCGGAGGCAGCGGCCCGCCGGGTGCGGCGCGTGGAGCGGCGCGCGCGCGCGGCCCGGCCGGGCCGGTGGGCGCCGCGCGCGCCGGCCGTGTAGCGCGCCCACAGCGCCTCGAACAGCGCCGACAGCCGCACCGTCATCGAGTAGATCTGCAACGGAATCACTAAGTCAACAACGTGGCGGCACTCTATTCTGACAACACTCACGCGCGTGTAGCGGCCCTCCAGCAGGCGCGCGCGCACCGTGCCCAGGTCCATGGGCTGCGGCACACTCGTGTACGTACCCGACTCCTCTTGTTGGTGTTGTAGAGGCGGCTGTTGGAGAACACGAGGCGCACGTCGCTGGCGAACTGCTCCGCGCGCGTGTAGCGGCCCTCCAGCAGGCGCGCGCGCACCGTGCCCAGGTCCATGGGCTCCGCCACCACGCGGCAGTAGTCTGCGGACAGGCAGCCATATTTAGAAATATTACAAAGACCATAATCTAGAATACTGCAACAATGGACATGTAAAAAGTTCCAATACAGAGCTGTTAATTGTTGACAAGTCTCCATGGCCTGCGGCCCCTCTCTCTCTCTCTCCAGTAAGAAATAGAAGAAGTAGTTAATTTGGGTGTACACAACTATGAAACATGTGCATGATGTACACTTATGTAGCAGTGAAGTGTGTATTCGATTACGTTATGTTACCAGCGCCTGGTAGCATGAGATGTATAGCAAGGGGGTGACTGAAAGGTATAGAACAAGAAGACATGTTACGCCTCCCTCAGGTGAATAGCAACAGGGCTCTGAATGATAACAATGCTGGTGTTACCTGGCGCCTGCTCGGGCGCGACGGGCTGGCGGAAGGGCTCGGCGTCGGCGGACGCGCTGAGCTCCGTCAGCACGCTGCCGCACGCCGCGCGCCACGACCCGCGCGAGCGCGACTCTCCGCGCCGGGGCTGTGGGAACCATGCTCACATCAAAAACTATGCTTGCATATTCGTAGCAACACAAGCCTCCAAACATAAGTAAAAAAACTGTTCTGAATATAATGAGCCCACAATTTAGACGCACGCGCCCGTAAAGCGATAAACTTAGCGACCGAACATTAACTTTTTTTAAGATTGTTCACAACATTCGTCTTTTTTGTTTTTGTTCCCACACATTATTATTATGAGAGTGAGGATTTGTAATTGGCTTATTCGTAATTACGTTCTAATTTTTGTCTGTTTTTGTTATCTGTAAGTCCTCCACGTACAGTAACGATCTAAACAACCCTCGCAGTCGCACATTAACTTTAAGCTGTACAAAATTGTTATTCCTATCTATGAGATATACTAAATCATGAATATATGAGAAACAAGAATGGACCCAGTATTGAGCCTTGCGGTACACCTAACTGAACTGGTAGCCTACAAGACTTAACACCAATAACATCTACAGATTGGAACTAATATGTCAAAGTCAATTATAATATTGTTAAGAACTTCATTTTAGAGACCGTGATGACTTCGTTAAATTCGATCATGGTACGTATCATGGTGTACGCAATCAAAGGCTTTGGAGAAATTACAGAAAACGCCGACTGAGTTTTGCGAGTGCTCCCATGCCTTGAATGTGTTTTAGGCGAACAACACCTACATCAGTAATCTAACGACGTTTCACAAAGCTGTAATGAGCATTACGAAGTCAGCTGTTTCTATTAAAACAACATTAGCTGCTTCAGATGGAAATAGGCCTGATGAGGACAAAGTTCCCAAATGAACATAGCTGGCCAGGTAGGGCGTGTTCGAACGGCGACGAAGCTTACCTTGGCGGGCGGGCGCAGCGGCTCGTCGTCCGAGCTGTGGTAGCAGGCGGCCAGGTCGCGGTACATGGCCAGCACGTCCACGTGATGTGCAGCAGCAGGTCGGTGACGAGGCGCGCCTGGCGCACGATGAAGCTTACCTTGGCGGGCGGGCGCAGCGGCTCGTCGTCCGAGCTGTGGTAGCAGGCGGCCAGGTCACGGTACATGGCCAGCACGTCCACGTCGCGCCAGTGCGCGATGATGTGCAGCAGCAGGTCGGTGACGAGGCGCGCCTGGCGCACGATGGGCGAGTGCGCCTCGTTGAACTGCTCGGCGTTGCTGGCCAGGTAGCGCACGTCGAACTGCGCGGCGGCCGCGCGTCTGCGGACACAGCGCGTCACTGTACGCTACGTGCCGGACACGCACACGCACTAAACGATTCGTCCGTGTGCGTGTCCACCATCGCCATTCGGAAATACATTCACAGTCCAGCTAAGGAGTGAAATTGCCTACGCGATTCTGTTTCCTAATTGCTACAATCTTGGGGTCTTCAAGTCAAAAGTGAACAGGTACATATTTTTTTTTTTTTTGTATTCTGCTACTTAGCAATCTGTTTCTTCCTGAAACAATAACCTAATATGTTGTCAGATTTATTTGGTATATTTGTGTATCTTTAGCTGAGTTGCGCACCCATTGGTGGCATACTCATTTTATGTTGGCAAATCTTGTTGCTAGATCAGGTATACTATTTCTCTTGAGTCGAGAGTATCTTAAGCAGCCCCCTCCCTGCAGTTCTGCAGCTAACTGGTTAATGTGATGGTCTAGTCTGGTTTGATAGTTCTTGCTGTGTAGCTCAATTTCTTCCTTTACTGTTCGCAGATTCAGATCTTGGTTCACATATTTGTTGCTTATGAACCATGGGATATTGAATATAGCTCTCATTGTTTTGCTTTGAAACCTTTCTAGGATTTCAATATTACTCTGACTGGCCGTGCCCCAAAGCTGTATGCCATACGTCCATACAGGCTTGAGTATAGTCTTATATATAGCCAATTTACTGGCATCAGTCAACTGTGACTTGTGTCCGATGATCCAGTACATGCTTCGGAGTTTGCAGTCCAACTGTTTCCTTTTGGTCCATATGTGTTTGCGCCAAGTGAGGCGTCGGTCAAGATGCATTCCTAGATATTTAGCTTCATCAGATTGTGGGATCTCTGTATTACAAAGTTTCACAGGTGGGCAGGTTTTTCTAAGTGTGAAGGTTACTTGTACCGACTTATCTGAATTGGCTTTGATACGCCACTGCTTGAGCCACTCTTCAATCAAATTCAGATGTAGTTGGAGCCTTTCGGATGCACAGTCCTGGTTCTCATGTGTTGAAAGTATTGCGGTATCATCTGCGTACGTCGCTGTAGTAGTGTAAGCATGAGTGGGTATGGCTGCTGTGAATATGATATAGAGCACTGGTCCCAGTATGCTACCCTGTGGTACTCCCGATTTAATTTCGTACAGTTGAGATGAATCGGCATTATACTTTACTTCGTAGCATCTTTTTTCAAGATAACTTTTTAGAAACGGGAAGAAAGAGTGCGGTAGATATTTTTTAATTTTATAGAGTAGCCCACTATGCCACACCTTATCGAAAGCCTGGCCAATGTCTAGGAAAACCGCACAGCAGAAATGTTTGTCTTCCAGCGCTCTGCCAATGATGTCAACCAAGCGATGGATTTGTTCGACGGTACCGTGGCCCTCTCTAAAGCCAAATTGGTGAGATGGTATTACCTCTGTTAGATGTTCTCGCATTCTACTCAATATAATCTTTTCCAGTAGTTTGCCAACTACCGGTAGAAGACTTATGGGTCTGTATGATGCCACATCTTGTGCTGGTTTGCCTGGCTTTAGTATCATAACCACTTGGGCTATTTTCCACTGGCTTGGGTAGAAGGGCAATCTTAAACAGGCATTGAAGATAGCATGTATGAGTAACAGGCTTTTTTTTGGGAGATGCTTCAAGAGAGTAGCGTCAATAAGATCATAACCAGGGCATTTACCTTCTTGAAGTTTCAAGATTTCGCGCCTTAATTCATTTAGTATAACATGCTTCAGTGGTAGGTGCATTTGAGTGGGAGAGATGAGGTATTTCTTTATTTCATCGTCGAGATGTTGATTAGTGCTAGGAAGCGGTTCAAAAACTTTATGTAGGTATTTGGCATATGTGTTAGCTTTTTCACAGTCGGAGCGAGCCCAGGTTCCTGATTGTGTTTTTATTGGGGTAATCTGTTGCTTGGGGCGCTTTAGGTTTTTGGTAGCCTTCCACAAGGAATAGTTTGTGTCACTAGTATGTGTCAGTTTTGCGAGATGTGATTGCAAATTTTCATTTTCCCATTCTTTGATTAGTGTCTTTAATTGCTGCGAGGCTTTATTAAAGGCAGTCTTGTCTCTTGGGTAGTGAGTGTTATGCCAAACTCTACGGAGCCTACGTCTTGCTTTTACACAGTCCTTAATGACCGCAGGGTACACATGTTCTTTTGCACTTTTGGCTTTATGTTGAGGTGTGGACCTATTTGCCGCATTGTGAATCAATTGATTTAATCTTTCTATGGCCTGTTCTACTTCCTCGACGGTTTTCAGAGAGATCATAAGCTGTGTCTCCGCTGTGACGATATCCTGATATTTTACCCAGTTAGTGTTTCTATTGTAAATTTTGGGTGATACTTCCTTTAGTATTATCTTGTTACTCACGTTAAGAATAACTGCAGAGTGGTCTGAGGTAAGATCTGCATCAGGTTCTATATTGGTGTTATTGATTACAATGTTTTTTGATATGAAAAAGTCTATTAGATCGGGAGTTTTTCTCGGGTCAGTTGGCCAGTAGGTAGGTTCACCGGTGGACAAACAGTCGAGATTAAGATGTCTCACAGCTTGATAGAGCTGTCTGCCTCTAGTTGTTAGTAGCCTAGATCCCCAAAACGTATGTTTCGCATTCCAATCGCCTCCACTTATAAAGCGATTCCCAAGTTTGGAGAAAAAGAGTTCATAGTCTATCCTTGTTATCTGGTGTTTGGGTGGACAGTAAACTGCAGCTAATGTAATGTCCGAGCTATGATCATTAATTTTAATTAGTGTGGCTTGTATCTTATCTGTAGTGAAAGGCTCAAGCGGGTGGTGGTTCCTCCATGTGCACTTCCAGATGGGTGGTTAGTAGCGTAAATAGTATAGCCCTTAATTGAAATAAAGCTTTTACTTGTAAATCTGGTCTCGGAAATTAATGCTACGTCAATTTTTTTCATGTTCAGAAACATTTGAAGCTCTAGTTTTCGTGCGACTAGTCCATTGGCGTTCCATGTAATTATTTTAAGGCTAGGATTAAATTTTCTTTTGACTGCTTAGAAGCTGGATAAATCGATCCATCATGTTGTCTACCACGTTTATCATCATGGTCTGTATTCTGGTGAACATCTTATCTAGGATTTCATCAAGCTGTTGTATTTGGAGCGGTTGGTCTGGGTAAATAATGTTTTCTGTTTTGTTTTTGGTCACGTCAGCATAAGTTGCTGCAGTTTTGTTGTAGGTGTTTAATTTTTTTGACTGCGGTTTATCAACTTCGGGCATCTGGGTATACTGGTTTGTTAGTCAGTAGTTTGTGAACAGGTATATGAAAGCGTTATTTTTGTTCAATGTTGGCTCCTTACTTTTTTAACCGATAAAAAAGGTGATTAATTGACTTCCAGAAAAAAACAATAGTTGTTTTTTTGACACCGTCTCAAAAATTAAGGATATTTTATACTTTTTAGTGTTTTATTTATACGGTGATTAAAAGATGATCTTTGCGGGCGCAGTGCGAGCTGTAGGCGTTACCTGTAGAAGAGGTTTTCGAAGCGCGCGCGGATGGTGGCGAGGTCGATGGGGTAGGGCACGACGCGCGCGTAGGCGGGGTACAGCTGCAGGTCCACGGGCGCCACGAAGGCCTCGGCCGCCGACAGCGACATGACGCAGCCGATGTGCTGCGCGATGGCCCGGCAGGCGGCCGCGCGGTCGCCCCGCGGCGGCCACTCCGCCGCCTCCGCGCGGTACAGCACGGCCTGCCACACGCACAGCACAAGTGTCAGCCACACCACGCTTGGACAGGCCAACACTTTACGGCCTATTCAAATTCCGAGGTGCAGCACACACCAGTGGTCCCAACTAGTGGTCTAGTGTTTAAATTATCAACAATCTGTTGGTAAAACTAACGACTATGTTAGTAAGCACTGACATTAAATAAAAAAATAAAATAAAAAACAAACAAATAATCGTGATAAACCGCTGCGACAATGCCCCATGAGTAATAGGGATGTTTCCTGAGTAAAAATTTATGATTATGTTTAGTTCGTCTGTTAGATTATGGAAAAATATTGGACACGTATTTTTTCCTTTATCATATCTATAAAAACTAACGAAGATACAAAGCATCAAAGATCAGCAGTGGGGGCTTGTGACGTTACGGCTCGGTAAAAATTGTAGCGAGTAGTGACTCTGTATCGGCTTCATTTTTTGTTTACGTGAAAAAAAAAAATGCGTGTCCAATATTTTTTGGAAATCTATCTGACGGACTAATTAGATTTTTTTAATCAACTACCCTATTGCACAACAGTGACCCACATATACACGGTCCAGGCGACTTAAAATCATGCTTATGATACTGTAGGCGCTGCCGCACACCCGTCGCTCCAGCGAAGCGCACCTCTTACGCATTGTTGTGTAAAATGAATGAACGTGCGCGTCTGCGAACATCCCGCCGCGCTGCAGCAGCGGGGCAGCCCCACCAGCGACCTAAACGTTGTTATACTGAGCGCTGTACGATCTCTGCGCGCAGCTAGCCCACAGGCTGCACGTGTATAACAAGTACAGCACGCTCGAGAGCGTGACTAGACGGGGAGTGAGCATCGTGCACCTGCGAGCCGACGTCTCGACACCCTCCGTTCAATGTCCTCATCGTCTATTAAACAGTGGATCACAACATTCGGTGTTTATTTGGTAAGACGATTACAAAAGACCAATATAAATCGTGCGCCGCCGCTGTCGGGGCTCGTAGTCATACCTCCAGCTCATGCGGCAGCACGGCCACGGCGCCGCCCGCCACGGCCGGCAGCCGCTCGGGGTCCAGCGGCTCCAGGTCCCACGGGGACAGGCGCTCCACCTGTGCGCGGGGAGAACGAGTTATACAGCGTCGAACATAACATACGGAAGGGAGTCAAATAAGACTGCAATCTAATGTATAGATAACAACACAGATAGACTCACCTCAGAGTTGTCCCAGCGCACGCGCAGCGACAGGAAGTGCGCGGCGGCCGCACGCGCCCACGCCTCCGCCGCGGCGCCTGACAGCCCCGCCGCCAGCGATCACACAACACAGATAGACTCACCTCAGAGTTGTCCCAGCGCACGCGCAGCGACAGGAAGTGCGCGGCGGCCGCACGCGCCCACGCCTCCGCCGCGGCGCCTGACAGCCCCGCCGCCAGCGATCACACAACACAGATAGACTCACCTCAGAGTTGTCCCAGCGCACGCGCAGCGACAGGAAGTGCGCGGCGGCCGCACGCGCCCACGCCTCCGCCGCGGCGCCTGACAGCCCCGCCGCCAGCGATCACACAACACAGATAGACTCACCTCAGAGTTGTCCCAGCGCACGCGCAGCGACAGGAAGTGCGCGGCGGCCGCACGCGCCCACGCCTCCGCCGCGGCGCCTGACAGCCCCGCCGCCAGCGATCACACAACACAGATAGACTCACCTCAGAGTTGTCCCAGCGCACGCGCAGCGACAGGAAGTGCGCGGCGGCCGCACGCGCCCACGCCTCCGCCGCGGCGCCTGACAGCCCCGCCGCCAGCGATCACACAACACAGATAGACTCACCTCAGAGTTGTCCCAGCGCACGCGCAGCGACAGGAAGTGCGCGGCGGCCGCACGCGCCCACGCCTCCGCCGCGGCGCCTGACAGCCCCGCCGCCAGCGATCACACAACACAGATAGACTCACCTCAGAGTTGTCCCAGCGCACGCGCAGCGACAGGAAGTGCGCGGCGGCCGCACGCGCCCACGCCTCCGCCGCGGCGCCTGACAGCCCCGCCGCCAGCGATCACACAACACAGATAGACTCACCTCAGAGTTGTCCCAGCGCACGCGCAGCGACAGGAAGTGCGCGGCGGCCGCACGCGCCCACGCCTCCGCCGCGGCGCCTGACAGCCCCGCCGCCAGCGATCACACAACACAGATAGACTCACCTCAGAGTTGTCCCAGCGCACGCGCAGCGACAGGAAGTGCGCGGCGGCCGCACGCGCCCACGCCTCCGCCGCGGCGCCTGACAGCCCCGCCGCCAGCGATCACACAACACAGATAGACTCACCTCAGAGTTGTCCCAGCGCACGCGCAGCGACAGGAAGTGCGCGGCGGCCGCACGCGCCCACGCCTCCGCCGCGGCGCCTGACAGCCCCGCCGCCAGCGCGCTGTCCGCCGCCACGTCACCGCCTGCGGGGAAGGGCCTGAGTGCTACGGCGTAGCGCAGTCCGCCGCGCTACGCCGTAGCACTCATGCGGCGACCTACGTCGGAAGCGCTACGGTCGTTCAAAGATTATGCTGTCCTAGTACAATCTCCGGATTACGAAGCGTCTTTTCTCGAGATCGAGATCATTATTTATTTAACTTTCGAGTGAAATAAAAACTAGCGGAATTTAAAGTACTTAGATGCTCATTGGTCTGAAACCCGTTCTACGGCGTAGCACTCGCATGCAGCGAGTTATGCTTCTGAGAGATATGCTGTCCTAGTACTCTCTGAGGTTGCAAAGAGTTACAATTTAGTCATCAACAATAGCTCAGTGACAGTAGTACAATCGCAGAGTGCAGTACCCGTGGTCTCCAGCACCTGGCCGGTCCACCAGCAGTCGTCGATCATGCAGCGGAAGCGGTCGCCGGGCCCCCAGCGGCGCTGCACGGCGGCGTCGTACTGCTGGCGCAGCACCAGGAAGTCGATGACGTCGGGCATGTCGTGGTAGCGCACGGTGAGCGAGCGCGCGCGCCCCTCCCCGGCCTCCAGCGAGCACGCCAGGCGCAGGCACGCCACGCGCGGCGGCTTGATCACGTACTTGATGCCCACCACCTTCACCAGCTCGCACTCCTGCACCAACCCACAAGCTCACGTCTACGGCGCAGCAGGTCATGTCAATAGAGACAAGGTTTCTTTGACAGCTGATGGCGGCCATATTGGATTATTATTTATTTATTTATTTATGTACATGGAGGCTATTATAGGCGAACATTTTTGAAACGATGAATATATAATATTGAATACGGTGAATACGATGAATAATAGATCATCATCATCAACAGCCTGTTGCAGTCCACTGCTGGACATAGGCCTCTCCAATTGCACGCCACTTAGATCTATTTTCGGCTTCTCGCATCCAGAATAATAGATGTTTCGTTAAAATTATTTAGTGTTTTATCAAAACGCCAGTTACATTTATCAAACGTTCCATTAGTTACCAGAAACTTATGGTCAACATAATCGTCCTGGCCACGACCCGGGGACTATAATAAATAAAAGACCTAAAGAGTAACATTACAAGCGTTATCAATGAGATAGATAAATGTACCATTATGTCTAAAAGAGACAGAAAATGGAAACTCTGGTATCCACGCTACCACACGAATCAGAGGTAATATAAAAGTATACTATGGTACTCCATACATAAATATGAAAGTAAGCTTTCAAATAATAATTATATTGTAATTGTGAACAATCAATGAATTTCCCTGTGCGCGTGCGTACTCACGTAGACGTGCGTCCTCTCCCAGGGCTTGTCCCGCGGGTTCACCTTGTACACGTCCTTCTCCGCCACCGCCTCGAAGTACCGCTGGTGCCCCTGAGCCGCGGAGTCACGTGGTACAGGACAAACGCAAAAATTACATAAAATTTTATTAAAACAAATATATTTTTAAGCTATTGCTTCGTTTTTTCGCGGGCTTTGAGCGCGGCGACCGAATCAAGAAATTCCGTAACGAAAATAAACCTAACACTCCCCACTCCGACCGGCACAGCGGTGCGGCGTTGAAGCCGTGCATCGTCTGACGTCGTGTCAGTTCGGCAGACTTCGGCACGGTGTTTGTGTGCGTGAGACAACACGTATGCGTGTAGTTAGTAAGTTGTTCATACCGTTGAATACGATTATCCCTTTTCAGGGTTTGTGCATATTTTCTATAATAATCAGGCTATAGAATAATACTCACGAGCCTAAAGTATAGACACTGGTCGCCCATCTGCGGATGGTAGGGCGCCTTGCGCGGCGACACGGCGGTGAGCCACTCGCCCGGGCGGTAGGCGTCGGGCAGCTCGGGGGGCGGCGGCGCCGGCGCCCCGGGCGACGCGGGAGACGCGGGCGCCGGCGCGGGGGGCGCTCGCTCGGCGCGCTTCGACACCACCGTGCTGGGGCTGTAACTGGACGATAGCGGAACTGTAGGTGCTGTATTTCAGTCCACAACTTACGCACCACGTGCACGATACAGCCAGTGACTCTCGCCACGTACCGGTTGGTGGGTAGCGGGCGGCGGCGGGCGCGCGCGGGCGGCGCCAGCGCTGCGCCCGCCTCCCAGTCCGAGTACTGCGACGACGACGACGAGCTACAACATCACTCAGGTCACAGAGCGCGCGCTACGTACCGGTTGGTGGGCAGCGGGCGGCGGCGGGCGCGCGCGGGCGGCGCCAGCGCTGCGCCCGCCTCCCAGTCCGAGTACTGCGACGACGACGACGAGCTACAACATCACTCAGGTCACAGAGCGCGCGCTACGTACCGGTTGGTGGGCAGCGGGCGGCGGCGGGCGCGCGCGGGCGGCGCCAGCGCTGCGCCCGCCTCCCAGTCCGAGTACTGCGACGACGACGACGAGCTACAACATCACTCAGGTCACAGAGCGCGCGCTACGTACCGGTTGGTGGGCAGCGGGCGGCGGCGGGCGCGCGCGGGCGGCGCCAGCGCTGCGCCCGCCTCCCAGTCCGAGTACTGCGACGACGACGACGAGCTACAACATCACTCAGGTCACAGAGCGCGCGCTACGTACCGGTTGGTGGGCAGCGGGCGGCGGCGGGCGCGCGCGGGCGGCGCCAGCGCTGCGCCCGCCTCCCAGTCCGAGTACTGCGACGACGACGACGAGCTACAACATCACTCAGGTCACAGAGCGCGCGCTACGTACCGGTTGGTGGGCAGCGGGCGGCGGCGGGCGCGCGCGGGCGGCGCCAGCGCTGCGCCCGCCTCCCAGTCCGAGTACTGCGACGACGACGACGAGCTACAACATCACTCAGGTCACAGAGCGCGCGCTACGTACCGGTTGGTGGGCAGCGGGCGGCGGCGGGCGCGCGCGGGCGGCGCCAGCGCTGCGCCCGCCTCCCAGTCCGAGTACTGCGACGACGACGACGAGCTACAACATCACTCAGGTCACAGAGCGCGCGCTACGTACCGGTTGGTGGGCAGCGGGCGGCGGCGGGCGCGCGCGGGCGGCGCCAGCGCTGCGCCCGCCTCCCAGTCCGAGTACTGCGACGACGACGACGAGCTACAACATCACTCAGGTCACAGAGCGCGCGCTACGTACCGGTTGGTGGGCAGCGGGCGGCGGCGGGCGCGCGCGGGCGGCGCCAGCGCTGCGCCCGCCTCCCAGTCCGAGTACTGCGACGACGACGACGAGCTACAACATCACTCAGGTCACAGAGCGCGCGCTACGTACCGGTTGGTGGGCAGCGGGCGGCGGCGGGCGCGCGCGGGCGGCGCCAGCGCTGCGCCCGCCTCCCAGTCCGAGTACTGCGACGACGACGACGAGCTACAACATCACTCAGGTCACAGAGCGCGCGCTACGTACCGGTTGGTGGGCAGCGGGCGGCGGCGGGCGCGCGCGGGCGGCGCCAGCGCTGCGCCCGCCTCCCAGTCCGAGTACTGCGACGACGACGACGAGCTACAACATCACTCAGGTCACAGAGCGCGCGCTACGTACCGGTTGGTGGGCAGCGGGCGGCGGCGGGCGCGCGCGGGCGGCGCCAGCGCTGCGCCCGCCTCCCAGTCCGAGTACTGCGACGACGACGACGAGCTACAACATCACTCAGGTCACAGAGCGCGCGCTACGTACCGGTTGGTGGGCAGCGGGCGGCGGCGGGCGCGCGCGGGCGGCGCCAGCGCTGCGCCCGCCTCCCAGTCCGAGTACTGCGACGACGACGACGAGCTACAACATCACTCAGGTCACAGAGCGCGCGCTACGTACCGGTTGGTGGGCAGCGGGCGGCGGCGGGCGCGCGCGGGCGGCGCCAGCGCTGCGCCCGCCTCCCAGTCCGAGTACTGCGACGACGACGACGAGCTACAACATCACTCAGGTCACAGAGCGCGCGCTACGTACCGGTTGGTGGGCAGCGGGCGGCGGCGGGCGCGCGCGGGCGGCGCCAGCGCTGCGCCCGCCTCCCAGTCCGAGTACTGCGACGACGACGACGAGCTACAACATCACTCAGGTCACAGAGCGCGCGCTACGTACCGGTTGGTGGGCAGCGGGCGGCGGCGGGCGCGCGCGGGCGGCGCCAGCGCTGCGCCCGCCTCCCAGTCCGAGTACTGCGACGACGACGACGAGCTACAACATCACTCAGGTCACAGAGCGCGCGCTACGTACCGGTTGGTGGGCAGCGGGCGGCGGCGGGCGCGCGCGGGCGGCGCCAGCGCTGCGCCCGCCTCCCAGTCCGAGTACTGCGACGACGACGACGAGCTACAACATCACTCAGGTCACAGAGCGCGCGCTACGTACCGGTTGGTGGGCAGCGGGCGGCGGCGGGCGCGCGCGGGCGGCGCCAGCGCTGCGCCCGCCTCCCAGTCCGAGTACTGCGACGACGACGACGAGCTACAACATCACTCAGGTCACAGAGCGCGCGCTACGTACCGGTTGGTGGGCAGCGGGCGGCGGCGGGCGCGCGCGGGCGGCGCCAGCGCTGCGCCCGCCTCCCAGTCCGAGTACTGCGACGACGACGACGAGCTACAACATCACTCAGGTCACAGAGCGCGCGCTACGTACCGGTTGGTGGGCAGCGGGCGGCGGCGGGCGCGCGCGGGCGGCGCCAGCGCTGCGCCCGCCTCCCAGTCCGAGTACTGCGACGACGACGACGAGCTACAACATCACTCAGGTCACAGAGCGCGCGCTACGTACCGGTTGGTGGGCAGCGGGCGGCGGCGGGCGCGCGCGGGCGGCGCCAGCGCTGCGCCCGCCTCCCAGTCCGAGTACTGCGACGACGACGACGAGCTACAACATCACTCAGGTCACAGAGCGCGCGCTACGTACCGGTTGGTGGGCAGCGGGCGGCGGCGGGCGCGCGCGGGCGGCGCCAGCGCTGCGCCCGCCTCCCAGTCCGAGTACTGCGACGACGACGACGAGCTACAACATGACACAGGTCAGTACTGCTGCCGGCTGCGGCTCGGGCTGTGTGTCGGGTGAGCGGCTCGTATTCTAACCTCCCAGAGATGCACATACAGGTGGCACTTCACATGGATTTTTTGTTGATAGTAAAGAAATGTAGGACCTCTTAAATCGACGCTTTAAAATTCATATTAAAGGCTGAATATTTGTACACATGTCGTGTGAAGTGCCAGCGTATGGCCGTAGTACGCAAACCTGTAACTTGCACAAAAATATAGCGACAGTGTTCGCCTTATGGCCGAAACCAATAACCGATCTATCACATACTGGAGATAGAAAAACAAATGAAACAACAGAAAACCTACATAATTTTTCTGTTGTTTCATTTGTTTTTCTATCTCCAGTATGTGATAGATCGATTATTGGGTTCGGCCGTTAGTGACGTACACCAAACAGAGCTTACTGTGGCTAGGGTTGCCACTTTTTTTTTGTGCAAATAAAGTACGTTGGTTATTGATATTATAAAAAAAGAGTGCTTGTGTCAAAATATAGTACAATTCATTTTTGTCTATTATTTTGCTTAAAAACATATTTTTCATTACTTTTAGCAACTTTTATTAAATAATGATCACTACTATTCAGATTCAAAGCACCTTATCTATGCAAAGTTTAGGTAATTAAAGAAAATTATTGACGTGACAACGTATAATAAATCGATGAACGCCGGCTGCACGCACGAGAAAGGATTACTCATTGTAACGTTACGATGGGAGCGAGGGCGAAATAAAGTATTTTTGCGTACTTTATTGTTCTCATAAATTGTAAAGTACAATTACCCGAAATAACGTACAATAATTTATGATAAAGTACGGGTGGCAACCCTAGTTGCGGCACACAGCCGTGCAAGAGACGAGCATACTACTTACAATGCAAGTTACACGATTGTGTATTACGAAATTAGCTCTAAGTCATCTATAATTTTCGCGGGTTTTTTTATATCTGGCTGAATGCCTTGACTCCATAGGAGCGAGTGGGAGGTAGACCGGCCGCCCAGCCGACACAGTGCGGCGCAGACAACCAACCTGTCGCTCTTACTCTTGTTGGTTCCAGAGTTGTGCGAGCTAAGACAAATTCAACGGGATTATTAGTTATGACAACTGTAACGCAAGCGAGCGGTGGTAACACGTGCTACATTCTAAGTTATATAAATATTGGAAAATTCTTGAACAAGAACAATTAATCAATAATGATCAAACACATTAAGTGATTCAGAACCTTCGCAATCATTGTAGCCAGCGATGTTGGTCTATAATTACTTTTATCAGAACTAACACCTATTCTGTTATTATTGGTACGAGTGTTCATGAGCCCGCGCGGCCCGGCGCCTCTCGCAGGGCACGAGCTGTCCCGCAGCCCTCGTGCCGCGAGCCTAGCGCGTGCATGCCTAGCGCGCGCTCTCGGCACTGAACACCGCTCGTTCAACTACTTAGCGGTGATTCAACTTGAAACTTCTTTTTAAAAAGGTTTGCAAGCTTCCGTCTGACCTGCGATGTTCACAAGAAGACCGGCTTTCAAATTAACTTTGTTTGTGCTTTTTCAAAATTGAGATAACTTTTAGCCCGACCTATAGAAGGCTATTATATCCATCTTAATCTGGTCTTGATTTTTTATACACCATTTCAATTTTGCTTTAAATTTTCTTCTACTTTCGCATATTTCATCATAAAAAATCCCACTACTTGGTCTACCGTACCAAACTCCCACCTGTAATTTGTACCTAGCCTACCCTGTACACATATAATTTAACTAGCACGAGAGCACAGCACAACAAGCGATTGTAAGGAGCGGAGCGCGCACTCGCCTGGTGTCGCTGTCGGAGAGCTCGAGGCTGGAGTTGCGCGAGTCGGGCTCGTCGCGCGCGCGGCGGCCGGCGCGCTGCACCCACTCGTCGCTCGTGTCGCTGCACGACGCCGACTCGGGCTCGGGCGGCTCCTCGCGCACGCGCGCGCGCTCCGCCGGCCGCGCGCGCCGCCCCGCGCGCCGCCGCGGCCCGCCCGCGCCCTCCGCCGCCGTGCTGATCATGAGCGGCCGGCGCCGCATCTCGCGCCGGTACCAGCTCTGCTCCAGCGCGTTCAGCTCCGCGCTGCAATGCACACGACGCCGACTCAGTCATCGGTACCGGTAGTATAGCAGGAGTGTCGGCGCAGTGCTCACCAGGTGCGGTGGATGTGGTCCTGCGCGGCGGGCGCCAGCGGCTGCACGATGGGGCGCGTGCACTGCGGCACCAGCAGCGGGTCGCCGCGCTGCCAGCTGCCGGCCGTGTAGCGCACGCCTGCGGGGGAGCGCACGTCAGTGGGGTCTGTGTGTGTGTGTGTGGTGCGTGTGGTGTGTGTGCGTACCCTCGCCGCGCCACACGCCGCGCGGCTCGCGGCCGCCCGCCACGGCCAGCGCCTCGATCATGGCGTCGATGCGCGAGCGCGGGCGGGCGGTGTGGTGTGACGTGTGTGTGTGTGTGGTGCGTGTGGTGTGTGTGCGTACCCTCGCCGCGCCACACGCCGCGCGGCTCGCGGCCGCCCGCCACGGCCAGCGCCTCGATCATGGCGTCGATGCGCGAGCGCGGGCGGGCGGTGTGGTGTGACGTGTGTGTGTGTGTGGTGCGTGTGGTGTGTGTGCGTACCCTCGCCGCGCCACACGCCGCGCGGCTCGCGGCCGCCCGCCACGGCCAGCGCCTCGATCATGGCGTCGATGCGCGAGCGCGGGCGGGCGGTGTGGTGTGACGTGTGTGTGTGTGTGGTGCGTGTGGTGTGTGTGCGTACCCTCGCCGCGCCACACGCCGCGCGGCTCGCGGCCGCCCGCCACGGCCAGCGCCTCGATCATGGCGTCGATGCGCGAGCGCGGGCGGGCGGTGTGGTGTGACGTGTGTGTGTGTGTGGTGCGTGTGGTGTGTGTGCGTACCCTCGCCGCGCCACACGCCGCGCGGCTCGCGGCCGCCCGCCACGGCCAGCGCCTCGATCATGGCGTCGATGCGCGAGCGCGGGCGGGCGGTGTGGTGTGACGTGTGTGTGTGTGTGGTGCGTGTGGTGTGTGTGCGTACCCTCGCCGCGCCACACGCCGCGCGGCTCGCGGCCGCCCGCCACGGCCAGCGCCTCGATCATGGCGTCGATGCGCGAGCGCGGGCGGGCGGTGTGGTGTGACGTGTGTGTGTGTGTGGTGCGTGTGGTGTGTGTGCGTACCCTCGCCGCGCCACACGCCGCGCGGCTCGCGGCCGCCCGCCACGGCCAGCGCCTCGATCATGGCGTCGATGCGCGAGCGCGGGCGGGCGGTGTGGTGTGACGTGTGTGTGTGTGTGGTGCGTGTGGTGTGTGTGCGTACCCTCGCCGCGCCACACGCCGCGCGGCTCGCGGCCGCCCGCCACGGCCAGCGCCTCGATCATGGCGTCGATGCGCGAGCGCGGGCGGGCGGTGTGGTGTGACGTGTGTGTGTGTGTGGTGCGTGTGGTGTGTGTGCGTACCCTCGCCGCGCCACACGCCGCGCGGCTCGCGGCCGCCCGCCACGGCCAGCGCCTCGATCATGGCGTCGATGCGCGAGCGCGGGCGGGCGGTGTGGTGTGACGTGTGTGTGTGTGTGGTGCGTGTGGTGTGTGTGCGTACCCTCGCCGCGCCACACGCCGCGCGGCTCGCGGCCGCCCGCCACGGCCAGCGCCTCGATCATGGCGTCGATGCGCGAGCGCGGCGCGTCGGCGGCCGGGATGAGCTGCGACAGCGCCAGGTTCTCGCGGCCCGGCACCAGGCGCTGGTACTCGGGCGCGTGCGGGGCGCCCTCCACGTCCACCAGGAAGGGCGGCGGCAGCAGGTGCGGCGGCGTGTCGGTCTGCTCGTCGTGCGCGCCGCCGTGCGCGTCCAGCACCACGGGCCGGTAGTCGGTGTGGAAGAACAGCTCGGGCGGCAGCGCGCCGTACAGGCGGTGCCCCTTGCCCAGCCCCAGCAGCAGCAGGTGCCCGTGCGAGTCGGTGGCGGCCACGGTGGCGCCGCTGCCCCACTTGGCGTCGAAGATCGCGCCGTCCCCGTGGCCTGCGGTCACAGTAAGCTGTATTGTAGCGGCGCACTGTGTCTAGCGACTAGTTAACTCTAGCCTCGGCAACACTGCTGACAGTTACCTGTCACAACTATAAAAGATCTACAAATGACAGTTTGAACCAGTGGGGACACGCCGGCAGGAAGGGCCCCTCCAGCACGTAGGCCTCGTGTGAACACATACCATCGATCCTATTGTGGAACTTGGCGAGCGGCTGGTCCGCCTTGGCGTCCCACACGAACAGCTGGCCGTCGTGGCCGGCGGACAGGAACACGCCCGGCAGGAAGGGGTGCGCCTCCAGCACGTAGGCCTCGTCGCGGTGCGCGCGCAGCACGCGCACGCTGGCGCACGAGCGCGCGCACCACACCACGATGGAGTTGTCCGACACGGCCGTCATCACGAACGCGTCCGAGATGTCCCAGCACACCATCGTCATCTGCGGGACAGCCAACACTGCAGTCTGCGCGGGGGGGCCACGGCGCTCACCACGTCAGACAGGATCTGCGCGGCAACATTGCCACCAGTTTGGAAGCCGAAAAGCCGACCCGTTTGTATGTAATATTGTCAGAATTTCAGTTTTTGTATATATATTTGTAGGTTTTGTATGCGTATATCTAAAAAACTAGTCAGATCGCAAAAGTTCTTTTTTAGTTAGACTAAAAATACTAGACATACACAGTCGAATTGAGAGCGTCTTCGCCTTTTGTTGAAGTCTGTTATAAATCACAGACACGATACTCGATACATATTGCAAATCTTCCTTTATTTCTTCCTTAAGTTTGCTCAAAATTGGTATGGAGACACTTGGGACTATAACTTCCAAACCGTTGTAACCTTTTACGAATGAATACTTCACACACACACACACACACGCATACACACACATACACACACACACACACACACACACACACACATTCCGTACGCATCTGCCGCAGACGCTATAAAGCATGACATTACCTTGAGTTTCTTGCCGTCCTGCTGAGTGTTCTTCGGCTGCAGCAACACGTGCCGCCACTGCGTCGCGTGCAGGGTCCACAGCGCTGCGCTACCGTCCTGCAAGCCAAACAGTACGCTAAGCGGCGGAATCCGTGCCGGAGCCTGCTTCCTACAGCCTGGGCGGCAACGCGCTGGGTGTCTTCAAGTCAAGAATCAATGGGTTACTTCTTGGCAAACATGCTCCATCATCGTTTTGGATCTGGTGAGATTGTGAATCTTGTGATAAATGCGAAAGTTTGGATGGATGCATGTTTACACAGTCACAACAGATCCGGATGTAATTTGGCACAGATATAGAACATAGTATATACAGAATAGCTCGGGAGTATGATTTTTTGGAATTACTTAGACATTGATGAGGGCGATGCTGCTGGCAGAAGTTAATAATAAGTTAAAGTGTGCGTCCTGCGGTACCTTGCTGCCCGACACGAAGCGCAGTCCGCGGTGCGCCCACGCGATGCTGTCCACCGCGTCGTCGTGCACCGGCGTCTCCAGCACCTGTACAGCACACGGTAGTCAGTGATGTGCGCGCGGACGGCAGGGGGCGCGCGTGTGGCGCGCACTCACCCGCTTGGGTCCGCCCGGCTCGTGCTCCACGGTGTAGATGCGCACGTGGTGGTCGGCGCTGCCGGCCGCCAGGAAGGCGCCGCCCGCCGACCAGGCCGCGCAGATCATGTGGCACACGCCGGGCCGCATGCGCTCCACGTACTGCACCGGCTGCGACAGGAAGTGCCCGTCCGGCGAGCACGTCCAGAACGCCACGGAGCAGTCCGTCGACGTGGACGCGAGCCAGCGCACGTCCTTCCTGCGGGACGAGGAGACGGATTACTAACGACTAGCTGTAAACTGGGGCCTTCAAGCTGCGTCTGTTGAGGGCTCCGTCATGGCCTATCTCCAACAACAAGAAACACTTGAGCTCACCTAGCAGGCGGCGCCCAGTGCACGGAGGTGATGGTGCCCGCGTGCGCCGCCAGCACGGCGCGCGGCTCGGCGCCCTCCAGCCCCCACACGCGCACCAGCCGGTCCACGGAGCCGCACGCCAGCAGCGCGCCGTCCGCGCTGATGCAGATGTCCGTGATCTCCGCGCCAACGCCGCGCAGCGTCGCCACTAGCCGACCGTCTATCGCGCTCCACACCTGCGCAGCCGGTGTATGGGCTTAGCTTTCAACAATCAAACGTGGCTGTCCCCATGTGCGGGACGGCTTCCAGTCAGCGAGCTAGTGTATTACGTGGAGGGGCAGCCTGTCTGACCTCGGTACCTCATGTTCAGACTTCTGACTTCCCGTCGGAAGGCATCGAGGGACAGAATAAAGAAGTTATAAAGGATTCAAGAAGCGACTGCGGTAATAGCGCGGTATATTTAGGCCGGCTATATCCGGAGCCGTCTCCTTGAGATTCGGCGCATATGACAGGACGGCAATGGGAACAAGGTTGGGTAGCGGGATGCACATCACCATTAATTATCAGAGACCAACGGCTCAACATGCTGTCTGACAGAGTAACGGCAGGTGACCCGCTGAGCGCACTTACCTTGACGAGCATGTCGTCGGCGCCGGTGCAGACGTAGCGGCCGGTGCAGTCGAACACGAGGCAGTAGACGGCGGACAGGTGGCCCAGCGTGCGGCGCTGCAGCTGCAGCCCCGCCAGCATGCGCGCGGGGAACATGGCCGCGCCGCCGCGCCCGCCCGCGCGCGCCGCCGCGCCCTCGCCCAGCTCGCGCGCCACCAGCCGCCGCACTGCGCACCACACTCGTCCATGTTAGCGGCGGCCGCGGTTATTGCTTCGTTTACGTGTAGTTCAAGTCGTCTAAGCGGCAAGTATATGGACATTTGGGACACTCCAACAAAAGGGACATAATTTGAACCGCCCGCGTCTTCATCTGATCTCGACAGGATCCAGACAACGTAAAATTCTGTCAGCGATAATATAATCTAATGACTAATGGCAAGCGAGTAAATGAACAGGTGTAATGACTATTTTGAATTTTAGTCATAGTTTTCGCAGAAAGCATGTCACTTTCGACCTTTTGGCAGATTAGTTAAATAATACAGTCCACTGGGCGACCAGTGGACTGTATTATCTAACTAATCAGTGAACCTGTTAATACACAATACTTTCCGCTGTAGAGGAGTGGAGCCATTGTTCGGCATAATCTGACCAAATTCAGCGGCTTCTTCATTCGTACACGGGGTCTTATTTATAGAGAGCGTGTAGGAACCATAGGTGGCAGCACAGCAGTGTCAAGTATTTGTAGAGTAAGTTGCGGATTTCCGTCACTAATTGGCGCCCGGCATTGGGCGCTGGGGGTGCCAGCACGTGCTACTTACCTAAGGTGTGGTCCTGCTTGTGCGAGGCGTACAGTGGCTTGGGGCGCACCAGCGTCTCGCTGAGCAGCGAGAGGCGCGCGGCCAGGCGCTCCGAGTCGGGCGCCAGCGGCGCTGCGGGCGCCATGCGCGCCAACGACACGGCGCGCGAGCACACGGACGCCAGGCGCCGCCACGATACGTCCGAGTGCTGCGAGGCCTGCAACACGACTCAGGGCATCAAGGAACCCAGCCTACTGGATGCTACGGTTGATCTTGGCTTCCGAAAAAGCTTAGTTTTTTTTTTCGTTATTTTATAAATCTCTGTTACATGACACTAAGATTAAAAAAAAAAAGTAGGTGTAGGGAGTATAGTACAGTAAAACTTGGATAACTGGGACCTTAAGGGACCTGCAAATTTGTCTCACTTAAAGAGGTGTTCCACTTACCCAGTGTCTCAGATATCCAGGTATAATAAGATATATGTCTCATTTACGGAGAGTTCCATCCACATAATGTAGGTACACAAAATATAGTCCCATTATAAGAGGTAAATTACACTCGCTGTCTCAATTATAGAGGTGCTTGTGACGAATAAAATCGAAAGAACTAATCCCTAAAATATAGTCTCAGTAAAATAGGTAAAATATACTCACTGTTTCAATAATACAGATATTTATGACGATAAAATGGAAAGAACCAATCCCAGATATAGAGGTTTGTGTTGCCCCACTAACAGAGGTAATTCAGTGCTAAAGTGTCGGGACCTGAGCATGAGTTCCAGCTATGGAGGTTTCTCACTTATCCAGGTCCCACTTAACCAAGTTTTACTGTATATAGATATAAAGTAGTTTTACAATAATATGATATGATTACTTTTATTTTAAAAAATCCAAATAAATGATTGGATTTTTCGATTTTTGACCACATGAATCCACCATTCAAAATAGACAATTAGAGTTACTTTAATTTATTGTAAATATTGCCATTTGAAAGTCATCAGATAGTTGTGAGTTGCTCTGCTCTTTGGGTGATGTTTATGTTTGAGTTGTCGTAAGTTGCATGCCATGAAACCAGATAGCTTTGGAACAGTCCCATTTAAGGAGTTTATTGTGCAGCGACAGTTACAACTCAATCTGACAACACATTTGCTCATAGTCATTGGTCTGATGAGATGAAATATGTAGGTAGTGAAGAATGTTGCTTGTTATTGATTAATGTGGTTGCCACCAATTAGTCTATGAAGCATAGTGATTAAGACAATACTAATAAGTGTAATAATTATGATTTTAATATAGGGCAATCAGAACATTTTGATATGATATTCAAAAATAAATGTTACATGTTTCGATTTCAAGTCGAAATCGAATTGTTTCAATCTTTTAGTTATTCTGTAAATTTTCTTAATAGTTTTTTTTTTAATAGGAAAAAATCACAAGTTCATCTTTTGCGTAAATAAAATTAAAATACGAAAATGGCGCCACAGTTCATCATACAGCACTCGTGACAATTCGGGCGGCGATCGGATTCGCGCCGGCCAATCGCGGCTGAGTACTACTGCAGTCGAGCGCTAGAACGGGATGGCATATGGAACGTAATCGCCGAAGCATGTGAAGAAGCGAGACAAAAGCTCTTCTAATTACGACATGGCTCCTCGATAGTGCATGATATAACATTTTTTTCGCAAATCAGTCAAAAACTTTAATTTTATCACTGAAACACCACAAAAACATTTTTCACGATATTGCACCGTATTTTAACGATCGTTTTGAAGCATAACACAATTTAAGATTTTTCGTCGTTTTCGCACAATTTATGTATTTCTAGTCACTAAACAATCCGCAAAATGTAAATAAACAAAGTTTTTAGCGCAAAAGTCCGCTAAACTTACCAATTCATCGTAGGACTGGGCGTGCTCGCGTCCCTCCCAGTCGAGCCGCCGAGGCAGCACCTGCAACACCGCGAACTGTACAAAAACTTTTCAGCGAAGTTTCAGCGCGTTTGACAGCCGCAGCCACGTGCGTCCGTGACCAAAACAACAATATAAGCTCAAACCCGGCACTAGGAAAAGCTCAAACCTACCTCAATAGTCTCGAGCTCTTTTAGCAAAGTCTGCAACAGAAACGGTCACAATTAGCTCACAGAACTATACAAGACAATAAATTGATCATATTCGGAGCCAATTTACCTTTGCAGTCTCTTTCAGGGGTCCGCCCGATAGAAATTTTGCTATCAGAAAGTAGAGCTCTGAAATCGGGAAAGCTAACATTACACGACCTCGCACGATATACACTCACATCTTCGAGCATTAATTTCTCAGCACTATACTTACCGGGAATGACCCTGAGCTCCTCGTTGGACTCCTCCATAACCCTAGTTTTTATTCCAAGGGTTAAAACTTAACTTCACATTACATTCGCTATAAAAATCCAACAAACATTTCACTTTACATTGTTGACGAACAGATAATGCAACCTCCTGTAATAATAGCAAAATGGCGTTTCAACTGTCAGTCAAACAGTTCGTGGTGAATCTGTGTCGGTCCAACAGTTTTTAACGTTGTTCTTTAAGTTACCGCTAGATGGCATTGCACGTTAAATAAATATTTATCCAATTCATAAAAAAAAACAATTGGAAATCCACACAGTCTTGGTAAAATTGCATAAGCACTTTAATTTCTACTTATTGTGATAATTACGTGTTCCAGGCGTGACCTATAAGTTGGCCCCATTTACAAGTCCTTGACCCCGGGTCAGCCAGGGACTGACCCACTTAAAATATTTCCTCTGGCAATTTTAAAGTTGTCAAACGTCAAAGTGTGCCGATACGTGAGTGTTGTTGAAAAATCATAGTAAAATGCATAAAATCGTAATTTTATACGATGGGGTTTGGTGCTGAGTGGTGTTTTGTGTGTGAAACATTGTGTGTAAACAGAAGTTCTTGTGACCAAGTAGTGTGGTGGAGGACTTTCCCCCTGTTGAGCCTGGGCGGTGTCGGGAGCCCGGAGACTCTGGTGCTGAGAGCGCGAACAGCCCGCGAGCCTGCGGAGCGCTTTAGCATGTCCGTCCGGTCATCGTGCTCAGTGCACGCATCAGTCATATGTACGTGTAGCCGCCAGGTTTCGATTTAGGTCAGCAGCGTGTAATTGATCATGTTATGGTCAGTGGGTATCGATTGTTAGCTATAAATACATGCTTTCTGCCGACCCGCACTCTGCTCGGGACAAGGAACACTTCATAAAAGGTAGTTTATAAAATGTTGTCATTTAGAGCAGTGTTCAATATAGTACTTCAGTGAAAACAATGTTTGCGAATAGTTCCTGGTCTACACTATTATTCTTCATTGTCAAAAGTCAAACTCAAAGCATTTGTTTCGATTAAATTACTTATAGACACTTTTGAATAAGTCACATGAGTGAAAACGTAGATGTACCAATAGAGAAGAATGTGCAAGAAACACCACGGACACTTATAAATCAAGTGAGCGTTTAAATTAAATTGTTGCTGTAACATGTGGATATATTCTCATAGGGAATGGAGAAAGAAGTTGGTTTAATTTAGGTATTTCTAAGGACCACATATTTTTGTTCTGAGTGCATGGTAAAGAACACTTAATAATAATAAAATTCTGAAATTGTTACAATAAAATATAACATAATAATACTACATATTTAAAACTAAAGTTGTTTTTTTTTTTTTACAATATGTGGGTCTAATTTCAGTTTGCCTGTTGGCATAGGCCTCCTCCAAAAACTATGAACACTTACTAAAAGAACACTTATGATCATAAAAATTATGAGTTGGAGCAGCTATTGGTATTGCTTATTTTCAACTAATAATTAAAGCTTCCTTGCAAATAGCTAAAACAAGATGGACCTAAAAGTAAACATAATAATGTTGTTAAATAAAAGTTTCAGCAGTCCTGTTCCTCCTTGTTCCTTAATAAATAAAATATTTATTTTAGATGAAAAGGAAGAGTCATATTGGAGTGATTATCATCATTCAAGTTTGAGTCACTTGTGGTTGCCGATGCCTTCTCTTTGGCCTGCCCGTCCATTCCGCGTGATAGACGGTGTTGAACTTTCCTACTGGTCTGGATATTTTGATGTTGAGATTAAAGATGTAGTAAATTCCAGTTCTTGCACTTATCTTTCATCCATCAGTGTAAATTGACACAGGCAAATCTTTGCAGTTTTATTAAGTCTTTCTGTGCCATGCTCTGGTTGGTCCTGGGCCAACAGACTGGAGAGCCTTATGTGATTATTGGTCTGATGGTGTATAGACAGTGGGTTCTAATGGCACTAATGTCCTCGTCCCTATCTAGCATGCTGTTTGCAGTGCCACATTTATACACTGGCTTTTGTGGTGGTGTGGTTCTAAAGAACTGTGGTAATTCTGATGTGGCAACTGCCAATCTGGCCCTCCACAAGCCAGTGCCAGGTCTCGATGTTGGACTTGCTCTACCCTCTATCTTGGCATCCGTAATGAACATCCATATTGTTGGTCCAGAGAGGCCACAATGTCGGGCGGCGCGGCTAGCGGGAGCGCCGCGGCGGTGGGCGCGGGCGGCGGCGCGCTGGGCGGGCTGGGCGGCTCGCTCGAGGACAAGGACTGCGACCTGCTGTGCCCCGTGTGCTTCGAGCTCATCGACGAGGCCTACGTCACGCGCTGCGGACACTCCTTCTGCTACGCCTGCATCAGTAAGGTGAGACACTGTCCTCTGCTGCCAGTTACAGCTTGGTAGCAATAGTGTTGGAGAAATGTCTGTCAATATCACTATCACAACACGTAAAGCTGTGTGCGTAAAGACGTGTTGCTTCAAACCAATCACAGCTAGATAACGCGCGATTGAATATTTTTCATAATAATGTTGACTGTTTAAATTATTGTATAAAACAATTATTGTATAAAACAAGAGTGACTGTCATATCATAGGGCAGATTTATTCATCGAATAAAATTAATCTTTGTCAGTTTTTCATAAAGTGTCAAAAGTTATTGAAAGAAAATTGACAATAAATACGGAATAATTCTGAAACAAAGCTATTTGACATTGGAAAAGATTAGCGTTCAATCAGTGACTGCTGCATCTCGTCCCTAGGCGGTAGAGCTGCACCGGCGCTGTCCAAAATGCGGCGCCGCGCTGGCGTCCCGCGAGCACATCTTCCCGAACTTCCTGCTCAACGAGCTGGTGGCGCGGCGCCGCGCGCACCCGCGCTCGCCCGCGCCCGCGCCGCGCGGGCCCAGCGTGCGCGCGCTGGTGGCGGCCGAGGCGCGGCGCCTGCCGCTGGCCGACGTGGACGCCATGCTGGACCTGCTGACGCGCCGCAAGCGCCTGCTGGAGGCCGAGTGCGCCGCCGCGCACCACCGCCTGCTCTACGAGTTCCTGGCGCAGCTGCACAAGCACCGCGCGCACCAGCTCGAGCAGCTGGCGCGGGAGGCGGCGCTCGTGCGCAAGGACATGGAGCACGTCGCCGCGGTGCTCAGGGACACGGCGCAAGGTAGGCTCTATCATCAGGATTTAAACTGAAACCCGTCCACTGCTGGACACGAGCCTTCCAGTACGAGTGGCACCAGTGCTGCAGAAACGGCTCGAAGGATTAATGGTGTATGTTTGCGATGTGTCAGGCGCGGCCGGGCTGGCTCGCTTGCCGGAGGCGGGCGACGCTCCCGAGGCGGCGCACGAGCCCGACGCTGGCGACGCGGTGCGCGCGCTCAAGCGAGAGCTGGCCGAGCTGGCGGGCAGCGTGGGCGACACCGCCGCGCACGGCGACGGTATGTACTGTTGTGTGGCGGCTGGCTCGCTGGCCGCAGCGGGCAACGATGGAGCAGTACGCTTGTCTAGACTCCCACACACTAGTCGTGCACACTCCGGATGGCGTGCTTGTTCTAAAGTCAGTTTGTGATTGTGTCAGGCGGCAGCCTGGCGGCGTCGGAGGAGGAGAGCTTCGCGGGCGGCGCGGCGGGCGGCGGGGACGCGCTGGCGGCGCGCTGGCGGCGCCTGCACGCGCACTTCGACGACTTCGTGCAGGTGACTGCTCGTCATCATAACAGCCGGGACACGTCCACTGCTGGACATAAGCCTCCCCAAAAGTTGCCATACAGACGTCCTAAATAGCTTTGAAAAATGTTAGAATGATTGTTGAGGTAGCTTAACGCGTCCGCAGTGCTACTTCGCGCACCGCGCGGACGAGCTGTACTTCCCCGGCTCGTCGGCGACGACGCCGGCGCCCGGCGCGCTGGGCGAGGGCGCGCCGCCCGCCGCCAGCCCGCAGGCGCCTGCGCCGCTCGATGCCGACCACGTGCCGCAGGCGCCCAGCGACTCCAGGCCCGTCGCCGCGCACGGTCAGATGTTACGACTGTACTTAATTAAATGACTTTCATATTTCTATTTTTGTTAGATAACATTACATTTAGGTATTTATCTCCAAAACACATAAAACAAACTAACAGAGCGTGAGCCTGCAGGCGGCGACCAGCGCGCGCCGGAGCAGGCGGGTGTGGGTGCGGGGGCGGGGGAGGGCGCTGACGTCAGCGACACGCTGAGCCGCGCGGCGCTGCGGCCGCGGGGCCTGGACGCCTTCCGCGAGGACCTGCTGGCGTTCACGCGGTACCGCGCGCTGCGCCCGCTGGCCACGCTGTCCTACTGCAGCGACGCCATCAACTACTCCACCATCGTGTCCACCATCGAGTTCGACAAGGACGAGGAGTTCTTCGCCATCGCCGGCGTCACCAAGCGCATCAAGGTGAGCTGCCGAGCGCACACACATGTACTACTAAGCAATAAACCGCAATGCAACCCGATTATTGCAAGTATCATGAAACAAGATTATTATAGAAACTACAGTACAGTAGTTACAGTAGAAAACAATAAACTTGACTTAGGCCTTGAACGTATATCCAATAATGTATCTTATCTGCAATAGATCTATGCTATAACCGAGCTGTGTGCTCCAGCTCGGTTATGTTGCTGCATTACAGAAGTAAAGCTCGCCTGCATTCATTGAGCCATTGTCAGAACTCGGAACTGTTCACCGACTGCGCAGTTTAAATTCGATTTCGATGCACGTATGTCAACTCGATCGACCTTGTCAAAGCCTTTGACAAGGTCGATCATGAAATATTATTAAATAAAATTGATTTAAATAAAATACAAGGAAACTTGTTGCGTTGATTTGCATCCTATATTGAAATCCGGTCGCAGTTGGTAGTAGTTAAAGGTCACCAGTCTGCCTTTGTTGGCATAAATTCTGGAGCTCCACAGGGCACAGTTTTGGGACCCCTTTTGTTTATCAACTACATATATCAATGACTAGCAGCGCCCCGCGGATTCACGCGCGTTGTTCCCGTTCCCGTGGCAATACGGGGATAAAATATATTTATGTTACTCAGGGTGAATGCAGCTTTCTAATGGTGAAATATTTTTTGCAATATGAAGTAGCTTTATGAGACGCATCGTTGACGTGGTTGTGTGGTCGGGCCAGGTGTTCGAGTACGAGAGCGTGGTGCGCGACTGCGTGGACGTGCACTACCCGTGCGCCGAGATGCAGTGCTCGCACAAGATCTCGTGCGTGTCGTGGAACGCCTACCACAAGAACGTGCTGGCGTCGGCGGACTACGAGGGCACGGTGGCGGTGTGGGACGCCGCCACGGGGCAGCGCACGCGCGCGCTGCACGAGCACGACAAGCGCTGCTGGTCCGTGCACTTCAACCGCGCCGACGTGCGCCTGCTGGCGTCGGGCAGCGACGACGCGCGCGTCAAGCTGTGGGCGCTCAACGCCGAGCGCTCCGTGGCCACGCTGGAGGCCAAGTTCAACGTGTGCTGCGTGCGCTTCAACCCGCGCTCGTCGTGCCACCTGGCCTTCGGCTCGGCCGACCACTGCGTGCACTACTACGACCTGCGCGCGCCGCGCGAGCCGCTGGCCGTGTTCCGCGACCACCGCAAGGCCGTGTCCTACGTCAAGTTCCTGGACGCGCGCACGCTGGTGTCGGCCAGCACGGACTCGGCGCTCAAGCTGTGGCGCGTGGAGTCGCCGCGCTGCGTGCGCTCCTTCACCGGCCACGCCAACGAGAAGAACTTCGTGGGGCTGGCCACGGACGGCAAGTACGTGGCCTGCGGCTCCGAGAACAACGCGCTCTACGTCTACTACTCGGGCCTGTCGCGCCCGCTGCTGGCCTACCGGTGCGTACCGCGCTGTGCTGGGCTGTCTGCTGCGCCGTCTGCGCTCTCAGCCCACGCATCACTAACTCGAGCTCGTGTGTCGGCAGGTTCGACGCGGTGCGCGGCTTCCTGGAGCGCGAGCGGCGCGACGAGGAGCCGTCCGAGTTCGTGTCCGCCGTGTGCTGGCGCCGCGCCTCCGAGCGCCACGTGCTGCTGGCCGCCAACTCGCAGGGCACCATCAAGGTGCTGGAGCTGGTCTGAGTTGTGTCCGCCGTGTGCTGGCGCCGCGCCTCCGAGCGCCACGTGCTGCTGGCCGCCAACTCGCAGGGCACCATCAAGGTGCTGGAGCTGGTCTGAGTTGTGTCCGCCGTGTGCTGGCGCCGCGCCTCCGAGCGCCACGTGCTGCTGGCCGCCAACTCGCAGGGCACCATCAAGGTGCTGGAGCTGGTCTGAGTTGTGTCCGCCGTGTGCTGGCGCCGCGCCTCCGAGCGCCACGTGCTGCTGGCCGCCAACTCGCAGGGCACCATCAAGGTGCTGGAGCTGGTCTGAGTGGCTGCATCACGCGCATGCCCCACCCAGCTGGACGCGCTGACTCCAGCAGCGGCTGTTCTTGTGCGGTTGGTTGTAGCAGCAGTGTTAGTCAGTAACTTCTGTACTTGTGATGCCCAGTACGTCACGCGTCTGACGCCACAGACGAAACTAGTCTCCGATAAAAATCTACCTCTTTATTTACGCCAATAAATGGGAATGGCATATTGCCGCCAGAAGTACTTAACTTGATGGACAATCAGGCAGCTTACCTACGGACAAGTCGACGACCGGTGCGCCTGTGGCGTGTGGCGCCAGCTCCTGTACATACACTAATATTACTTTTTATCGAACTCTAAATCATGATGAAATCGATGTAACACTCAATGGCGTAGCTAGCATGGGTGCGACCCGGCGGACCGCCCCCTATCTACGCCACTGGTGAACCTTCCGGCTATCTGCTGGTCACACATGTCAGTAAGTTTAATACGTTTGAAGTATCAAACATTGCTAAGAACTTTGAACTACATTTGTATAGAGTTAGAACTGATTGTCTGATTAAACATTAGTGCAGTAAGTTTTAGCAGTAACTAAGCTCTTGTACAGTAAACTCCCCTTTGCGGAACTCGTAAGTGTATGATAGATAAGTAGGCCTGCGTGCGAGCTGCCTGTGGGTAGTGTGCCGCCGGACTGCAGCGCTGGTGAACGGCGCGGTTATTTGGTGAATATTCTACAAGTTACGTGTGCTAAGTGAATTTTATCTTGTACTGTGACGTTCAGATTGTTCTTATAAATCCTGTAAATATGTACCTCCACATGATTTTAATTGTAAGTACGTGTAATAACAATGAGTCGACGAGTCCCGCGACAACTAGAAGCGCGTGGCGCAGAGCACGGCACGATCACACTGAAACTTGTCTGGCTCGTGTCGTTTGCTAATGACATATAGGGAACATGCAGTTTATTTTACTTTTAAGTTTCAAATTAGCAACGCTAGGTGGCGCAGTCTACTTCGTGCACGTTCCCCTAAACGGAGGGTGCAGGAAGTATAGGTGGCAGCACAGGTCAAATATTTACAACGTAAAAGTTTCAGATTTAGAACGCTAGATGGCATAGTCTACGCCGTGCACGTTCCCTATAGTCTGATTCACAGCCACATTCTGCATTTGAAGTTGAGTATTGGCCAAATACTTAACTTGAAATTCATAAACAAAATGACTACTGTAGCCTTATAATGTATTTGTAAAGTAGACTGCGACTGCTGTAGCTCGGCGTCGGACGTCGTGTGCGGCGCATCAAGTTCAGTCAGCTCGTGCGGCGTCGCGCGCTCGACTCGTTGTTACCTGCGGGCGTACCATGACGTCTTAAAACGTGAGAGAGAGAGAATCAGGGAACGTGCAGAAACTATAGGTGGCAGCACAGACGCGTCAATGTCAAGTATATTTTACTTATAAGTTTCAAATTTGCAACGCTAGATGGCACAATCTACTTCGTGCACGTTCCCCCAAACGGAGGGTGCAGGAAGTATAGGTGGCAGCACAGGTCAAATATTTACAACATAAAAGTTTCAGATTTGCAACACTAGATGGCATAGTCTACGCCGTGCACGTTCCCTATAGGGTCTATAACTCTATCCCTCTTTCTCGCTCGGAAGACTCAACAGTGGTAATGTTCACAACGTCTGCGTAAAGCGCACTATGGACGCTCAAACCTTGTAAATTGATGTAGAAGCTATATCTGCATACAGTGGGTCACATTTCAACTTTGACGATACTTGTGATTTATTACAAGTCCCAGTTTAATTAGATATTGTTAAGATTCCATAATAAGGTGAAAATGTTGGATGCATATATTTTTGTGTAATCGTCGTGTAACAAATGGGTGTAGCTATGAAGTGCGGGTGCCGTCCCGGGCGGCCGTGTGAGGCCAGGCGCGTGCATACTGTAGTACTATGTTCAAATCGGACAGTTTTTGCTCTAGTTGTGACTATTTCATGACGACCACACAACTCAGTCGACGAGATAGAACATCAATCTATGCAACATTGAGTGCACTGCAATGCATTGAGCTGTTTGTCGTTTCTTCGACTGACGAATCAAAAAGCGATCGATGAGTTTTTATCTAGTTGATGGTACGCCGATTCCCAAATAGTTTTGAAATAAAACTTAACCCGTACAGTATGTGTGCGCCTGGCCAGTGGTCGTGTATGTACAGTAGGCTAATGTAATGCAAGCGGCGAACAGTAAAGTTTGTCGCCCCACTCTCGCTGCGAGTTTTATTTTCACCCTCTGCCCCGGTCGACGTACGCGTCACTTCAGTTGGCGTATCTGTCTAAATATTCGCGACACGTTTTAACCCGAAATAAACCTAATTTCGAAAATCATAAGTCATATTTTGTTTAGAATATTTCGTGCCAGCATAGTTGTTCTAACAGGAAGTTGTGATTATCACAAACCTGAACGCGTTGTCGCGAACTTGCCAAACGAATGAACGCGATGATCGCTCCCTAGAAACAAAGTTAGGCAACATGTTGCCTTGCGACTAAATGTTGTCATGTTGCCAGAATCATGCCATTGATATACACGAACAACTCGCTACATAACAGTATAACTTATTCAGAAAAGTAAGGAATTGTAGACAAAATGAAATTACACAATGAAAAAAAAAACAATTTTTATTTGAAATGATATCATAATCTTTACATAAAGTCGACATCCATTGTTCGTACAACAGATGACAGGATCGTACACGAATATTACTTACGATGTTCCATTCTATGAGATTCGTACGTAATCTATTTTTCTGCCTTTTGTCATCAAATGACTTCTCCCGCTCTGGGCGGAGCGGGAGGGAGTGTCAGACTCTTACTGACTAAAACCCACCCGTGTTCCTTCTTGTGCCCTTTGCGTTCCAGCGCCGCGCTGACGCTTTCTAACAAATCTCGCAACACGCAATCATCCTACAAGTGGACGAAGGGTGTTCACGCGCGCCCACTACTCTATAGCAGAGTGCGGCCGTTATTTTATTACGAGAATTATGCATACTACAGTCTGAACCAGTGTTTCCAAGTCATCGTACACCTAATTATTATATATTAATGGTCACACCTATTTCCCTTGCGGAGCCGGCAGAAGCTATAAGACTAGCTGTTATTCCATTCACAAATAACATAAATATTTAATGATATGCTGACGTGTGGACCAGAGCGTATCAGTTCTCGTACAGTTCGACGTTGACCTTGATGTCGTAACTCGTAGTAATAAAAGAAGTTTTCTTACTAGTAAACATGAGGTTGATTGTACAATTAAGTTTCATTAAATAACTTACATACATTTACTAATGAAATAGGCGACATAGTCTGCATCAAATGCGCTGGACACGACCAGACATGACAGATCTCAGATATTTGAGTAAAAAACTTGTTGAGACAGTTCATGTTACAACTCGAATATTTGACAGCAGCTCTTGAGATTATATCATAAATGCCAGATATAATAATTACTTAATTATATGATAAGGGGAATATTACAATCAAAACTACTCTGAAGTTCCATCTAGTGGCAATATCTACCGTATCAAACTGTATGGAACACCAGATTCTCATAGAATGGATTTAGCGCGACCACATTGACAGGTTCGATACAGAGAGCGGCCAAACCATACTGATCACTTATGCTGGCACTTTACTTGGTCAACATATTCGCATCACATCGCCAATACAAAATCAACCTTATTTCGAAATTCTTATGATGCATTTGTAAGACACACGGGACGCTAAGTGAAGTGGCAGCAGTGGCGGGAGGGCGCAGTCAGCGGAGCGGCATGGTGTCCAGCCACACGAGCAGGCGCCGCACTTGTTCGCGCTCGTGCCGTCAGGCGCCCGGGTTGAACAGGCGCCGCGAGCGAGTGGCCGCCGGCGCGGGCGACGCCGAGCGGGACGTCGCGGGCGACGCGCTCGACGACGCAGCGGCAGCGCGGCGCCGCGCCGCGAACCTGCGCGTCACGTCCGAGTAGCGCGGCGACGCAGCCCTGCCGCCGCCCGCCTTGCTGTCGCCCGCCTTGCTGCTAGGGACCTTACTGTCGCCCGCCTTGCTGGTCACCTCTTTGCTGGAGGACGGCTTGCTAGTAGACTCCTTCCCGCTCTCGTCTTTGTTGCTGGTCTCCTTGCTACCGGACACCTTGAAAAAAAAAAAAACTCAAATCAGTGTCTGCATTCCATAGTGTGCTCATAGAAGTGGTTAATGTTAAATAAATATTAGGTGTACAAATAAGTTTTGAGGGGAATCTACAAAAGATGGCATAACTAGTACAATATTGCATGGGACTATTTTTAAAGTTACGTATTCATGTTAAAACGTGTCAATTTTCATTTCATAGTACGTTTTATTTCGTTGAAGTGTAAACGACACGCATTTTTGTGATCCAACTATGTCGACTTTTGTGCCAGCTAAACAACATTTGCGCGAAGCACTGCTTTTTTGCTTCAACTTGAAGAAAAGTGCAGCTGAAGGGCACGCTTCACATAGCAGTCGATGGACTGCTATGTGAAGCGTATGGAGAGCATGCTCCATCAATAAAAACATGCGAGTATTGGTTCCGCCGTTTTAAAAGTGGTGACTTTGACATCAGTGATAAAGAACGCGCAGGGAGGCCAGTACAGTTCGAAGACGCTGAGTTAGAAGCATTACTGGACCAAGATTCATGCCAAACTCAAGAGGAACTTGCTGAAACCTTGGGAGTGACTCAACAAACGATTTCAAACCGTCTCAAAACATTAGGTATGGTGCACATTAGGACATTGGGTTCCGCATGAACTCAAGCCAAGAGACGTCGAACGCCGTCTTTTCACGTGCGAACAACTGCTCCAAAGGCAAAACCGGAAGAGTTTTTTGCATCGAATAGTGACAGGAGACGAAAAGTGGATCCATTATAATAATCCAAAGCGCAGATAATCGTGGGGTAAGCCCGGCCATGCCTCAACTTCAACAGCCAAACCGAATATTCATGGCAAGAAGATAATGCTGTGCATCTGGTGGGATCAACTCGGAGTTATCTACTATGAGCTACTCCAGCCTAACGAAACTATCACTGCGGAACGTTATCAACAACAATTGATGCAGTTGAGTCGAATGTTAAAGCTTAAACGCTCCCAATATGCCAAAAGACATGACAAAGTGATTTTTCAGCACGACAATGCTCGGCCACATGTTGCTAAAGTTGTCAAGGAAACCTTGGAGGCACTGAACTGGGATGTCCTACCTCACCCGCCGTATTCGCCAGACATTGCTCCTTCGGACTACCACTTGTTCCGGTCAATGGCTCATACGCTGCCTGAGCAGCACTTCACTTTTACGAAGATGTGAAAAATTGGCTCGATTCTTGGATTCCCTCAAAAGATGAGGAATTTTTTAAACGTGGTATCCGTATGCTGCCTGAAAGGTGGGCAAAGGTAATAGAAAGCGACGGGCAATATTTTGAATGATATACATTGTACCACTTTTTCTCAATAAAAATTAAAAAAAGAAACCCTTGAAACTTATTTGTACACCTAATAAATATATACACATACACACACAGCAATGTTATTTAATTAGAAGAAAGAGGAAGAGCGCTTTCAGCGCAAGCAGGAACCAATCAACACAATAATAGTTATGAGAAAATGCCGTTTTGTCTAAATTGTCATAATGTTTTAGGTAGGTTTGTGGCAGAGTTAAGGTAAGATTCAAGCAAAGATATGGCAAGATCTATTTAATTTAAAAAATCAACATAATATTTTTTCATTGAAATTAAATCTTCATTATACAGGAAAGTAGATTATAGTCTATCTATTGAATAACATGTGGACGATGACATCAAAAGTGTAGTTAGTATTTATATTTATCATTATTGATGAATGATAATGATATTTATTTTGTAAATAGGTTGTAAATAACATTTTTACACGTCAACATTTTTGGTAGTTTTATATAAGCTAGACGAGGCCGGTGTGTCCTAGCTGAGTGTAAGAAATGTTGCCAGTTAGGGACGCATGCGGTACCTTGTGCGGCGACTCCTTGCTGCTGCCGTCCTTGCTGCTGGAGTCGAGCGGGCGAGCGCGCAGCGAGCGGCGCTTGGGCGCGAACGGACCTGCCGATGTATGCAACACTTCAATTGTCTGTAGAACTAAAAGTACCGCTCGACCGAACGGCGGCTTGAACATGGGGTGGCGCGGAGAGCGCTGACCATACTGACCGTCGCTGTCGTCGCTGGAGGGCGCGCGCGGGGGGCGCACGGGGCGCGGGGGGCGCGAGGCGGCGCCGCGCTCCGGCGGCTTGAACATGGGGTGGCGCGGAGAGCGCTGACCATACTGACCGTCGCTGTCGTCGCTGGAGGGCGCGCGCGGGGGGCGCACGGGGCGCGGGGGGGCGCGAGGCGGCGCCGCGCTCCGGCGGCTTGAACATGGGGTGGCGCGGAGAGCGCTGACCATACTGACCGTCGCTGTCGTCGCTGGAGGGCGCGCGCGGGGGGCGCACGGGGCGCGGGGGGCGCGAGGCGGCGCCGCGCTCCGGCGGCTTGAACATGGGGTGGCGCGGAGAGCGCTGACCATACTGACCGTCGCTGTCGTCGCTGGAGGGCGCGCGCGGGGGGCGCGCGGGGCGCGGGGGGGCGCGAGGCGGCGCCGCGCTCCGGCGGCTTGAACATGGGGTGGCGCGGAGAGCGCTGACCATACTGACCGTCGCTGTCGTCGCTGGAGGGCGCGCGCGGGGGGCGCGGGGGGCGCGAGGCGGCGCCGCGCTCCGGCGGCTTGAACATGGGGTGGCGCGGAGAGCGCTGACCATACTGACCGTCGCTGTCGTCGCTGGAGGGCGCGCGCGGGGGGCGCACGGGGCGCGGGGGGGCGCGAGGCGGCGCCGCGCTCCGGCGGCTTGAACATGGGGTGGCGCGGAGAGCGCTGACCATACTGACCGTCGCTGTCGTCGCTGGAGGGCGCGCGCGGGGGGCGCGGGGGGCGCGAGGCGGCGCCGCGCTCCGGCGGCTTGAACATGGGGTGGCGCGGAGAGCGCTGACCATACTGACCGTCGCTGTCGTCGCTGGAGGGCGCGCGCGGGGGGCGCACGGGGCGCGGGGGGGCGCGAGGCGGCGCCGCGCTCCGGCGGCTTGAACATGGGGTGGCGCGGAGAGCGCTGACCATACTGACCGTCGCTGTCGTCGCTGGAGGGCGCGCGCGGGGGGCGCGGGGGGCGCGAGGCGGCGCCGCGCTCCGGCGGCTTGAACATGGGGTGGCGCGGAGAGCGCTGACCATACTGACCGTCGCTGTCGTCGCTGGAGGGCGCGCGCGGGGGGCGCACGGGGCGCGGGGGGGCGCGAGGCGGCGCCGCGCTCCGGCGGCTTGAACATGGGGTGGCGCGGAGAGCGCTGACCATACTGACCGTCGCTGTCGTCGCTGGAGGGCGCGCGCGGGGGGGCGCGGGGGGCGCGAGGCGGCGCCGCGCTCCGGCGGCTTGAACATGGGGTGGCGCGGAGAGCGCTGACCATACTGACCGTCGCTGTCGTCGCTGGAGGGCGCGCGCGGGGGGCGCACGGGGCGCGGGGGGCGCGAGGCGGCGCCGCGCTCCGGCGGCTTGAACATGGGGTGGCGCGGAGAGCGCTGACCATACTGACCGTCGCTGTCGTCGCTGGAGGGCGCGCGCGGGGGGCGCACGGGGCGCGGGGGGCGCGAGGCGGCGCCGCGCTCCGGCGGCTTGAACATGGGGTGGCGCGGAGAGCGCTGACCATACTGACCGTCGCTGTCGTCGCTGGAGGGCGCGCGCGGGGGGCGCGGGGGGCGCGAGGCGGCGCCGCGCTCCGGCGGCTTGAACATGGGGTGGCGCGGAGAGCGCTGACCATACTGACCGTCGCTGTCGTCGCTGGAGGGCGCGCGCGGGGGGCGCACGGGGCGCGGGGGGCGCGAGGCGGCGCCGCGCTCCGGCGGCTTGAACATGGGGTGGCGCGGCGCCAGCTGCTTCTGCCGCTTGATGGCGCCTGCACACGCGCGGGGCGGAAACATTCAAGTACACGCACAGACACATTTCCAAAAATATTGAAAACTTTTTTTTTTCTTTTTTCATGTAATAAATAAAAAAATCAATAAATAAAATAATAATAAAAAAAATTGAAATAATAAGTTTACAAAAAGTGTACATATGTACGTACACTTATGAAATAGAGTATACCAGCTGATATTTCCATTTTTTGGAAATGGTTACAGCATACTGAAATATGAAAGCAGTTAGATGTGAATGTTATTGCGCCAGCACGTACCGGTGGCAGCGGCGGCGCGCAGGCGCGACACGTCGGCGGGCGGCAGGTGCAGCGCGCCCAGCGCCGGCAGGATGTAGCGCAGGTAGCGGTTGCGCAGCGAGTGCCACGAGCGCTCTGCAACACGACACGCTCGTCACGTCACGTCACGTCACGTCACGTCACGCCTCACGCCGCGCGCCGCACACTCACCGCGCCCCGTCAGCCGCGGGTACTGCTCCTGCAGCTCGCGCCACACGCGGTTGCCGCCCACCAGCGACGCGCGCGCGCCCGCCGACACCCACGCCACGATGGCGTGGTCCTCCAGGTTCGAGTACTCCTTCGCGTGGCCTCGCGACGCGCTGCACACAAACACCTCATATACATCGCCGGCCCCAGAAGCGCGCCCATGGGGACCCCGCTCTTCACCACCCGATTACATGTGTTTAAGCTATTACAAATGGTTTACGTGTACTCTAGCTACAGTAGCACGGCATGCAATATCAGCAGCCTTCACACGAATTCAAGTAAACTCACAAGTAAGCATAATAATGTAGTGGTGAACGCTGTCGAAAGCCTTGTAAGTTTACTTAACTAACAATTGCGCTGAAGCAACAAACTATAATGTGCTGGGATTACCGAGGCAGGGAGGATAGGAAAGGCGTTGACCACATAGAGTGCGGAGCGGCGCCACCTACCGTTTACTGATGACGTGGCGGGGGACGGACGGTATCCTCACGTCGCTGACGGACGGCGCCACGCCGCTGTCCTCACTCTCCGGCGCCTTCTGGGCGGGCGCGGGCGGCGGCGCGGGGCGCTTCACAGCCGGAGCGTCTCTGGCGACGCCATTAGTCAGGGGTGCTTTCATTGCTGCCGCGTCTCTCTCTTGCTTGTCGCTGCGGTCAGCGGGCCTAGGCCGCGCGCGCTGCCGGGGCGGCGCCGTCTGCTTCATGACGCCGGCTGGCTCACTTTGCATCTTATTCGGAGAAGACTGTTTGTTCTTGTTCTCCTTGAAACGAAAAGTCTTTTGTCTGTCATTTTCTTTGGTTTGCATCTCTACCTCTAAGAGCTTCTTATCATTAACAAAGCTACGAGTCTGTACGTGTCGCGGAGCGGGGGCTCGGTGGCTCGCAGCAGCGCGCAGCTCAGAACTACGTGCATCCGTAGACATGTTGCAGAACTTGACACATAAGGCCATTGATGGGCTTTCATGTCAGTCACTTTGCCGACTTCTTATGCATGTGAGGAAACGGCTCAGAGCCATTCCAGACGTAGTGTGTTTACCTTGTCGGTATCAGAGGAGGCGCTGGGCGCGCGCGGGCGGCGGGCGGAGAGGCGCGTGCGGCGCGCGGGCGAGGGCGGCGCCGAGGCGGAGGAGCGCGGCGCCAGCCCCAGGCGCGCCGCGAAGTGCGGCAGCGCCGCGGCCGAGCGCGACGCCAGCAGGCACTCCAGCTGCACGCAGCGTTCCAGCTCCACCAGCGGGTTGATGGCGTAGAACAGCGCGCGCTTGTACGCATCGTCCGCGTCGAAGCGCGACAGTGCGGACGGCCGCGTGCGCGCCACAAAGCCACGCAGGGCCGCGATGTCGGCCTCCGACACCACCAGCTCCTTGCACACGGCGGGCGCGCTCCGCTGCGAGCTCTGCGCCAGCGGCTCCTCGTCCGACGTGGACTCAGTCTTGTCGCTGGGCACACTAGTCCGCGCGCGCGTCCTCGCTCGCCGCGCTCCGAGCGTTCGTTTGTTAGCTGTAGCGGCAGCGGGTGGCGTCCCGGGCGTGCGCCTCTTGTCTGCGGCGCCGGGCGGCGTGCCGGGCGGCGCGTGCTTGCCGAGCAGCGCGCTCACGTCGTTGGCGCGTTGCTTGTCTCTAGTGGGTGCGGGCGGCGGTAGGGGCGCGCGCGTGGGGACGAACTCATCTGCGGAGCTGGAGTCGGATGCGACCACAGTGAGCGGTGCGGTGCTGGCGGCGGCCGGCGCAGGCTCCTGCTTGTCGCTGGGGGTGGCGTTGCGCGCGCACTGCGTGGCCGCCTCGCGCCGCGCCACGCCCGCGGGTGCAGGGGCGGCGGGGAGCAAGCACCTGTAATAACGCAGCGTTGGTTGTTGTGCACTAGTGTACTCGTCGTCGCCACACGGCTAGCTCCGCTGGGACTGCTCTAAGTGACCGCTAACTATAGGAACAAATCAAGTGTGTCACGTGAACATAGTCTAAGACAGCACAATGACATGCTTCACAAATGTACTACTACACTCGGGCTAACACACTGAACGGGGACTAGAGGTGTGCTACAGAGGCGCTACAGTCAGGCACGACTAGTGGCCGCGGCCAAGACAGTTACCCGCTTTGTGCGCAGCAGTGGTGGTGCAGGCAGGCGAGCGCGGCGGGCGCGGCGGGCGCGGGGGGCGCGGGCTGCTCGCGCCGCCGCCGCGCGCGGCTCTCCGCTTTGCTGTGGGGGAGACAACACTGTTACATGCTCTCTTTCAGTCAAAGAGTACAATAATATGCTTTCAGTCTAACGTTGCTTTAAGCAAGCCTTTAAGCAAGAAGCAGCCTGTTCACTTTAACTATGAAGAGATTAGGGTTGAATGCGTTGGGAAACACAGTCGCAGGCAGAGTTCCACACCATTGATGTGCGCATTATAAAATATGATTGGAAAAGCTTGGTGCGAATTAGTGGATTAGCAACAAGGAGACCGATGGTAGAAGGGGGCTGGTGGGATGATTGGTCATAGAGTTCATGGGCATACTCGCTGAAGTACAATCTGTAGAAGACCGACAAGCATGCAACCTTGCGGTGATGGGACACACTGTGAAGCTTGGCATTCACTAGATTTTCGTCGCCAATGAGCCTTTTACCTCTGTGATCCACCAAGTCAGGCGCCGCAGGTTGATATTTAGCTTAGCAGCTTTTGAATACTCCATGCAGGACCAGACTTGTGCTTTGTAACGCTGTCTGGGTGCGAAGTATCGCTTCACTCTATATTTAAGTTGCCCAGCTTCTTGGCTGCAGTTTGGGCTTTGCACTCAATGGTGGCACCAAACTTGAGACTGGATGCCAACTACAAGCCAAACTCAGGCTGATCAGACAGGAACAGATCTACCCCGAAAAGTATGATTTAGATCACAACAGAGAAGTAAAAAGACACGCCTGTGTTTTTGAGGCATTACAAAAGACCAGATTGTCACTACCCCACTGGGAGACCAACCTTCAGGTCAGATTTATCCACTCTACCATGGCCTGTCTCAAGGAATGAATTTCATCCTGCTGGTTTTTGCGCTGGACAAGTATCTCTCTGAAACCAAACTGTCATCTGATACCCAACATCAATCACGTATCAAGCTGAAGGTCATTGATGTGCAGCAGGAAAAGAGTTGCAGAGAGAACAGACCCCTGAGGAACTCCAGCATCAGCCAAGAAGTCTAAGGAGCAGCCGTCTACGAAAACTCAGATCAACCATTCACAGAAGAAGTCTGATATTGAGCTACAACAATCAGCTGGGATGCCGTAAGCAGAAGATTGCTGACTAGACTTGAGTGCCAGACCCTGAATAGTTCAGGAGCCTCATAGCTGTTTCCAAATTTCTGCTTTTAAATAAAGACAATGTATAATTTTCAGATTTTTCCCTGTACTTTTATTATAACAAAATATCACGTATCATAGTTTTAAATTACACATTTTCTCCTACCCCAAGATTGCATGATGTAAAAACAGATCCAGAACGTCTGCGGTTTCTGTGGAAACCGGATTCCAGTTTTCAAATAAATGATTCATTGAAAAATTTGGTCAGTGTGTCATCTTAGGGGCGGATTTTTGAATGAAGCTGGGACAAAAATTAAAAATATTGATGATTTAGCTTAAATCTGCACTATATTAGCGGGACCGCAGCACCGCACACACCAGACCACAGCTATAAGCTACCGCCACTAAGAATGTGTACAGCTCCAACAACAAACAGCTTCAGAAGGACAACCATACCCAGCAACACAATAGTATGTAAAATACTCACTAGTGCTTGGCACATGCTCACATTGGTGAGTATTGATATGTTTATATGGACTCTCTACTAACTATGAACTGGTCTGTCCTGATCCTGTCATTATCAGCAATGCATTTTGAGCGCGAAACCGCTACCGAGTTGTTTACCTGCGGTGGACGAGGCGGCGGCCGTCGGCAGCAGCGCCCGCCTTCCCAGCGGTCAGCTCCTCAAGCGCGCGCAGCACAGGCTTGCGCCGCGCCACCAGCAGCCGGCCGCGCCGAAGGAACACGAACCGCGCGCGCCGTCGCCAGCCCGACACACGCCCCGACGCCAAGTCCAACTCGCGCCACACGCCCTCGCCCCACACGAAGTACTTCGCAGCCATCACTGCACACTCACTGACATAGTGACATGATACAATCACTCACAGGCGTCTCACAAAATGCTGAACCCGCCAGACATTTTTCTACTCAGTCAGAGCAGTTTACATTTTTTAGATAGAGGAGGACCATAACTTACCAGGGTTGCCAACCAAAAAAAAAGATTCCTCGTAGCAACAAATCTCGTATAATTACAGTGTTATTATCATCGAGAAATCTGCAACACATGAAATTAATTAATAAAAAATAAAGATCAGAGTAGATTTAGAAAAATTGAAAAATATCTAAAAGGATCTAATTAGATCTATGAAAAAATCCTATCATTGAGATCCAAAGTTTCAGAGCTAATTTGATCTAAAATTATTCTTGCTCAGTTTACATTTAAAGAAACTTATTAATTTAAGTTACTCGATCCAATAATTAATTATCGTCTATTGAATGGAAAAAGGCGTGTATTAATGAGTTCAAGAATCTAAATTATAATGTTATTTATGATTACTAATTGGAATATATTGAACAGATTATCAATTTTCATAAATAATTTAAGTCAATTTATACGATTTTCAACTTCTTTAAACATCTATAATTTCTCTGTTTACGTAAAAATGTTTAAATACTCTTCTGATATTAAAAATATTTTAAAATTCAAATGATTCAAAAAAACAACCCCAGCGCCCTCATTTCAGTATTCAACCCCTCATTTCAGTATTCAAAGTTCTCGACAGGGTCGAGAACTTTGAATACTGAAATGAGGGGTTTCTTTATGTTCCATTCCCTTTCGCTTTTTTTCCAACCTATGGTCGCAGACAGCTAACTCGAAGAAAAAAAAAAGCTGATCTAGTTCTTGCAGAAGTAAGCCCACCCAAATGATCGTATGGCCTAGAGTCCGGTGAAGTAGCGAAAGCTCATTTGCAACTAGCTACATATAATCCATTAAAAAAAAATCGCATGCCCATAATGTTATCAAAATCTCGTACATAATTGTACGAGTTTGATAGCGTCCTCGTACCTCGTACGGAAGACCACAAATCTCGTATTTGTACGAGGAACCTCGTACGATTGGCAACCCTGTAGCTTACGTTATATTATGACATTTTATATTTTTACAAAAGTACAAAATCGATTCCTAGGCTTTTTGGTTCGATTTCTAACAGGTTTGTTTTGATTTCGGTAAGTCATAAAAATATATGACTGGTGACGATAAACACTCCGTATGCACATATGTACATCGTGTACAATGTGCATATGCTATTACGTAGATAACGTGGTGTTTCAGATTTTAAATCAATAGAAAAAAAAATAACGCCCATTATGTGGAAGAAACAATGACTGAAGAAATATTTCTGAGTAGAACCACTGTCGCTTCGGGCGCCTTCCAGGTCTTGGGGAAGTGGTGGTAGGCCAAGCATATATTTAACAGTGACAGGAAGTATCCGGGGTCACACTTTATGGCCTGGGAGCAGATCAGATGTCAGCTGTGAGGCTATCGGATCCCGGGGTCTTTTTTGGGTTATATGACATCATGGACCTGTCAAGCTCACTTTTGGTAAACGGTGGGTCATGCCGTTCATCATGACTCCACTCGCTTACCATCATTGCCAGTTCTTGGTTTGGTGATGGTCCATGTTGTCGTCTTCAAGTTTGTTAATATACTAATATGTACAACGTGTTGTTTTGTATCCTCGTCAAATTCAAGGACGAAATTATGCTAATGATTCTCGACCCAAATCTACAATAAAATGAGTAGGTATTTTTTTCTTTTATTTTTGTTATTTACGGAAATCTGTAAGTGTGAACCAGCCTTATTTAAATGCGGCCCGTCTGTTACTAGCCTTATAACCGCGCTTTCACACACACAAACAAACGCAAACAATACATACATCGATAATTCGACAAATTCGTAGGTACCTAAGGGGCTTATTACACTATCCAATTTTTAGGAAACCTAAATCGTATACAATTTAGAAATTCGATCTAAATCGGTCTCTAACTGCAATAATTACACTACCTATCCTGTTTCCTAAATTGGCTTCCTAGAAATTGTATAGTGTAATAAGCCCTTAATAATTCAAATCTGGTGACCGCTTTGAAGTGCATCACACCACAGTGTGGCGCCTACTGAAGCGTGAAAGGAAGGTTTCTTGACTACTGGATCGGTCGCGGAGGACCTGTGGCCTCTTAACTTTTATTTTGTGAGGAGACGTTAAAAAGTTAGTTTAGACGTAAGAAGTGACAAGTGTAACAAAATTACGTGCAAGGATATTAGTGCTTTCGACTCTTTAAAAACGAAGGTGTTAGTTTTACGTAGGCTGAAAGAAAACCAGCTACTTTGTGGTCGAGTGTGCCAAGAGTGTGGTGATGGAAACTGAACAATACCTCCGGGTAACATAAATAGGTAGGTAATTTATTTATTTGTTCATTTTGTAAATACGTTGTTAGCTTAATCAAATTTATTACCTACTGTAAATAAGTCGATTTCAGATTTTTAAGTGAATCAATAATATCTAATTGTAAGAGTCGAAAGTATCACCACATACTTACGCTTAACTAGCATATCTTTCCATTTCCATCAAACGTAGAAAACATTTTTTGACTTAGTAGGTACCTAGATCGGTATACCGGGGACCGGCAATAATACCTACTTTAGTTAAAGTAGGTATTATTGCCGGTCCTAAGCCCGTTAAGTAAGAAGGAAATTTTGAAATCAACCAATTTAATCCACCAATAAAAACAAAACCATTACGAAAACTAAGCTGGCAAAACCAAAACTTACATTTTACTATTCATCTGATAACAGGTCATTGAACTTTTCTTTGGCGCACTCGTATTACTGTCATTAGTAAGATTTCCGTATTCCAATGATGCTTAAAAATGAGTTAATTATCAAGCGAAATTTATGACGATAAAGTAGATGATTTCCGAAATAAAATTAGGTAAAATTATTGCTACGGTCGCACACGTATAGTATGCGTTAGCATTTCGTAGGTAAGACGTCGACACTCACGCACACAGCTGCATTGTCACTGTGTGCGTAGTCGCCTGATTCTGTGATATTCGTATTGAATCAAGGATTTTATTCTGAAATACTGTTAAATTTCAATAACAAAAAAAGCAGCAGTTATTGGTTATTGACCGGTACCGTACTTTCAATTGATTATTTATGTATTTTATGACAACCTCCTGAAATTTGACGGGGATGCGAAACAACTCATCTTGTATATGGACGGACAAGCAAACCTTGTCTGTTATTAGAGACCAAACCAGCCGGCCGCCTCATCGCTCCATTATTTAATGCGCAAGGTGGGGATTCGCATTCCTGAGCCGCGCCCGGCTTCAGTGCACTCCGGCGGCCCGCCAGTCATGCGCCAGTCAGCTTATCGCCTTACTAGTGACCCACTGTGTCGCGCTTCCGCTTTATTAAATAGTATCTTTGTGCTTTCTTTCTATCTACTCAAGGTTTGCTTCTACCTATCATTCGCTACTCTTCGATCTTATACTGTGCTGTGGAACTTAACCTGTTTACCTACCATGCTAGCCGCACGCATCGTGAACTGGCGGGTGGAGATGGTGGAGACCACGTCGGACCAGAAATATGTGCGGTTCAACATCTCCACGCGTTCGAGCTCCCGGGGAGAGATGGCCCGCTCTGGCAATTCTCCCTTCTCTCAGTGGGCTCTCACTCGCAATTGGACCGGGAGGCAGCCAAGGAGGCGGCCTTCCTGCAGGACTGGCTGTCGGCCCCTGTTGAGGTCCTGGACGTTCACGTCGCAGCCGCGCAGCTCAGGGGATCCCTGACCGAAGTGTGCAACTCCAGCATGCCTCGGTCTCGCCGTCCCCCTCCCCGTCGTGCCGTCTATTGGTGGACGGAGGAGTTGGCGGGGCTCCGTGCCAACTGCGTGGCGGTCAGGAGGGCCTACACGCGGAGCCGACGGCGCAGCGCACGTAATCTGGCAGCCGAGGACCTCCTGTACGCCTCTTACAGAGAGGTGCAGGCGGCCCTCGGGTCGGCTATGTGCGCTGCCAGGGACGCGGCGAGGGCCGAGATGCTGGAGAGTCTTGACCGGGATCCCTATGGGAGACCAAACAAGGCGGCGTGGAACCGGTTGCGCCCCCACGGTCCCCCGCTGACCGAGACCCTCAAGCCGGCCCTGCTGGATGGACGTGGTTCGGTCCGAGGCATGTTTCAATGCCGCCGTCGGGGGGCTTGGCTTAACCGCCTGGCCCCAGAGGAAGGACACCTCTAAGATAAAAAACTACCCAATCCCAAGTTTCGGGAGCGCGGCGAGGGGATGAATGGCCGTTGGGTGTACGGTCGTTAGCGTTCCCACCTGCTGGTACCTGCCGACCCCAGCAGTATGTAGGCTTGCCCGGGTACTTAAGCCTCTGCCCGGTGTTGACCTGTATTTGCTTTATACTCGTGGGAACAGAAATGGACACACTACTTAAAAATAATAATAAAAAAGATGAAGTGGAGGAACCACTTGCCGGCGACGGCAACAAGGGCCGAGGAGGCTCACGAACAGAATCCCTTGAGGATTTGAGCAGTTCCAATATAACGACTCCTGGTAGGGAGACGAGAGGGCGTGGTGCGGACGCTACCTTCAAATTTTGGAGGAAGCGTTCGCGCGATGATAGGTCGGACCTGACGAGGTCGGTAAGTTTGTCCTCAAGTGAGGAGAATCTTCCGGCCGCTAAGGTGCCGACGGGGAGGAGCGGAAGAGGCCGTACTCCACCTGCTGCGGTGCCATCGCGCGACGCCCGGGGTCGCTTTTTAAAGCGCCCTGACACGCCGGCAGCGAGTGGAGTCAGTGACTCCGACGGTGCTATGCAGGTGGAGCCAGGTGATCCCGAGCATTCCGCTGTGTCTCCGCTGTTGCTAGACAGCAACAAGGCGGAGGCCAACGCTGCTAAGTGGGCGCAGCGGAAGGCGGTCTCCAGCGAGGGATTAACGGCGGCGGCGCTCAGTCGCCAAGTTCTGGACGGCGTGGATGTTGTCCTGAAGGTTGCTACGAAATCGGGCAGCTTGAGGGGCACGTTCACGCGCGCCCTGAAGGAGGCGGCTGACGGCATCAAGGAGGCGGTTGAGGTCCTCCTTGACCGAACCAGCTCTGAGGAGACGGCGAAGTTGTGGGAGGAGAACGGCCGTCTCCGAGCTGAGTTGGAGGACCTCAAACGGGAGGTGGCCGCACAGAGAGCGCACCGGCAGCAGAAGCCTGCGGCTCCTGCAGCTGCCAGCTCTCCGTTGGTTGCGGCCCCACCGTCGGCCTCAGCCCCTGCACTTGCGCCCGATGTGGAGATCGAGAAGATCGTCCGCATCTGCATGCAGCAGTGCGGGGGCATGATGAATGCCCGCCTGGAGGCCCTAGAGTCTAGGCTCCTTCCGGCACAGAACCTCCGGCCACCGCTAGCGGCGGACAAGCGGAGGATGGAGGAGGCGGCTAAAGCTGGGAAGGGGGCCAAAAGCCCGCGGAGGGGCCCAAGAAGCCCGCGGAGGGAGCGTCAGCACCCCCTACCAGCTCCACTGCGACCCCGGCGACCGCGTCTGACCCCACGAAAGAGGGCTGGACGACGGTCGTCAAAAAGGGCCGCAAGAAGAAGACGGCGCCGCCGGCACCCGCTGAGCCCAAGTCTGCGCCAAAAAAAAAGAAGAGGAGGTCCCGCAAGGGTAGGGCCCCACGCTCCGCGGCTGTAGTGCTTACACTGCAGCCCGGAGCCATTGAGAGGGGCCTTTACCTACAAGGAGGTCCTGGCGCAGGCAAAGGCCAAGGTCGCGTTCCCCGACCTGGGTACACCGACCGGCTTCAGGATGAAGTCGGCGGTTACGGGGGCGCGGCTATTTGAGGTGTCGGGCCCCTCCGGCAGCGAGAAGGCGGACATCCTGGCCGCCAAATTGAGGGAGGCCCTCAATGAGGAGGACGTTTTAGTGTCCAGGCCCGTGAAGACCGCTGAATTGCGCGTCTGTGGCCTGGACGACTCGACGACCCCGGAGGAGGTCGTGGCGGCCGTCGCCCGCAGTGGTGGATGTCCGCCGGGCGACGTACGTGTGGGCGAAATCCGCGCCGACGCTGCCGGGCTCGGCACCATTTGGGTGAAGTGCCCGGTGGCGGCAGCGAGGAAGATGGCCGACAGCGGGCGGCTTTTGGTGGGGTGGGTTGCGGCACGGGTGAAGCTGCTGCAACCCAGGGCTATGCGATGCTACCGCTGCCTTGTCGTTGGGCACGTCAAGGCGCGGTGCTCCGCCGACATCGACCGCAGCGACCAGTGTTATCGCTGCGGTCAGCCGGGCCACAAGGCGGCTCAGTGCTCCGCGACGCCGAACTGCAGCCTCTGTACAGCTGCAGGGAAGCCCGCGGGCCACAGTACAGGTGGCAATGCCTGTAGCGCGCCCGGCCCCAAGAAGGGCAACAAAAAGAAGGAGGCAACCAAGGCTGTCGGGGGCTCTTTACACCCCCCTCAGCCTGGTTGCTCTTCGGCCGACACCCGGCCTAAGAATGGTGCCGAGGGAATGGACTGTGCTTAATGGCACAATTCCATTTCCTCCAGGGCAATATCAACCACTCTGCCAGGGCTCAGGATCTTTTACTCCAGAGCATGGCAGAGTGGTCGATTCATGTGGCTGTGGTCGCCGAGCCGTACTACGTCCCCCCTCGTGATGACAGGGTGAGTGACCTGGACAGCTCGGTGGCCATCATCGGCGGGGCTCTTGCCGACCCGTCCCGAGGTCACGGCTGGGTGGCCGCACTCGCGGACGGCATTGGCACTGTTGGGGCGTATTTCTCGCCCAACAAGAGCCTCGCCGACTTCGAGAGCTTCCTTGTCGAGTTGGGTGCCGTCGTGAACCGATACCACCCTCGCCCGGTGCTGTTGCTCGGGGATCTCAACGCCAAGTCTGCGGCGTGGGGATCCCCGGTCACCGATGCCAAGGGCGACGCGTTGGAAGAGTGGGCGGTCACGACCGGCTTGACCGTCCTGAATCGGGGTTCGGTATACACGTGCGTGCAGCAGCGGGGCGGATCCATAGTGGACGTTTCGTTCGCTAGCCCTGCTGTCGCGAGCCGTGTCCGCGACTGGCGTGTCGCCGTGGAGGTGGAGACGTTGTCGGATCATCGCTACATCCGTTTCGACGTCTCCGCCCAGACCGCGGGCGGCCGCGGTCCATCGGCCCCGAGAACGGACGGTCCGCGTTGGGCGCGCAAGCGCCTCGACAGGGAGCTACTCGAGGAGGCTGCTATTGTGCAGGCCTGGTTCCGGGAGTCGGCGATGACCGGACCCGTCGACGTTGAAGAGGAGGCGCAGTGGTTCCACGGGGCGATGACGCAAATTTGTGACGCGTCGATGCCCCGGGTCCACATACAACCCAGAAGGCGCCAGGTGTACTGGTGGTCCGCCGAGATCTCGCAGTTGCGCATCTCGTGCGTGGAGGTGAGACGCCAGTACACCCGATACCGGAGAAGACGTCGTCAGGTCCCTGACGAAGAAGCCGCGCTGTATGAGGTGTACCGCGCGGCTAAGGAGGCTCTGTGGCTGGCCATCGGCGAGGCGAAGACGCGAGCTAGGGAGGAGATGTTGGAGACTCTAAACGGGGATCCGTGGGGGCGTCCCTATCGCTCGGTCCGGGGGAAACTCGGACCATGGGCGCCCCCGCTTACGGAGAGTCTCCAACCAGAGCTGCTGGAGGACGTGGTCGCAGCCCTCTTCCCGGCTCGAGCGGAGCACCTTCCGCCGCCGATGGCTCTACCCACAGCCGCAGAGCCCGAGGAGAACGCCAGCGTCCCAGAGGTGACACTAGCAGAGCTGAGGGCGGCCGTGATGCGGCTCCGGGCAAAGAATACTGCCCCGGGGCCGGATGGGATTCACGGCTGCGTGTTGGCCCTCGCTCTGAAGGAGCTTGAGCTCCAACTGAGAGGACTCTACACAGCGTGCCTAGAGCAGGGCCAGTTTCCCACTCAGTGGAAATCTGGACGTCTGGTCCTGCTCAGGAAGGCGGGGCGCCCTGCGGACTCACCATCCGCGTACCGGCCCATAGTGCTGCTGGACGAGGTAGGAAAGCTGTTCGAGCGGCTAGTCGCAGCCCGCCTCGTCAGCCACTTGTGCGGAGAGGGGCCGGACCTGGCGGAATGCCAGTTCGGGTTTCGGCATGGGCGCTCCACTATCACGGCGATATTGCGTGTGAGAGTCCTGGCGGAGGAAGCGGTGTCCCGGGGTGGGGTGATGTTGGCGGTGTCCTTGGACATATCTAACGCCTTCAACACCCTGCCCTGGAGTTGTATTCGGGAGGCACTGCGCTATCATCGAGTGCCTCCCTACCTCCACCGCGTAGTTGGGGCTTATTTAGCGGAGAGGTGTGTCACCTATCTGAGACGTGTGACGTTGCAAAACAAGAAATGTAACTCGCAGCGACATCTTTAGCGGACAAAGGGAATCACATTTGACAGAGCCCATAGTTTAAACAACAGATGGCGCTAGAGATCGAACGTCTCTTTAAGAAGAACTCTTTGAAATAAGTAGATGTAAATTAATTAAAACACACAAAAATTGCATAAAAGCATAAAGTTTAATAAATTTAAATAATTGGAACATGTCGGAAACGAGAGTATTTAGTCTGTGGCATGGAAGCTTCTCGCAAAGGACTTTTCAATGACAGAGTGGAGAAATTGTGGCGTCCTTTTGGACCACAGAGGTCACAGAGAGACGAACAAATGATATTATAAAGGCACTTGTTTTTACAACGGTGACCCGAAACCCGAGGGGTTTTCAAGTGCATTAAAAGGCTGAACCCTGTCTGGCTGTTTTACTAGCCTGGATATTTGAGGTCCGGGATTGATGAATTCCTGAAGCCATCCGGAGAACGTGCATCGTTCAGGTTTGGCTCGACGAGATTTGAGACAGTGTGGCCGTCCATTATACAGGAAGGCCTTACCAATCCGAAACCTCGTTGAGGAAACATCGCCGTTCCAGGTAACAGCAATCCTGCTGGACTTCTCCCGTAGGCCGCGTCTGTTCGTGGGTACCAAGGTTTTTAACCTTGGTGCCATGCCAAGGGATTCTGTTCCACTGATTGAGTAGTCTTGCATTGATTGAGAGAGACTTGAGCATTAAGTAAGTGCTACTTGAGCACTAATTGAGTAGTAATTGAGCTGCTATTAATTATTATGAGGGAGATGCATTAGACCTGTCTACTGGGTTTATTTTCATACAAAGAGTTAGGCCTTTTGTTAATGTGTTAAGTAACAAGACCAGTAATAACTTCCTTTTGTATTAAGTTGTGTCACGGGTATACTGTACCATAGTGAGTAGGTTTCTTAACGTGCACAGCCCTGGTTGGTCAATACCTTGCGATTGAGCTAGTGGTATTTAGGCGTTCACCTCGCGAATCCTTACAAGCGACCTGAGACGTTGTTTTGTAATATCTCATGTGGTGTACTTCTGTTATACCTTGGTACGGAGACAGGGTCTAACAGGGTTACACATCTTAGTGTGTAAGTCTGGGAGGTATTATTTATGATTAGTTGCCTCATTCACTGTATTTCTATGCGAGGTGATACTTCTTTTTATAGTGAATAAACTTTGTATGTGTATTGAGGTATGTCTTTAATTTCAGTCTTTCCAGATATTTATGTATATATACCTTTTTTTGTTGTTCAGCCTCCGCGCAAAAAAGACGGCCCCTGGACCGGACGGCGTTCCAGCACGGGTGGTAGCCATAGTAAGGGCGGTAGGTATAAACCGGTTACCAAGTAGTTCACTCGAGCGTGAAGCGAGTAGTGGACATACCACTTCAGTTCATTACGGAGTACAAGTCGAGACTTAAACGGAGTAATGAACTAGACCATGCAAAATTACACGCCAAAAGTGCCGAACCGGCGAAATTGGCGGAATATTCGGACGGCCTTGACCCCCTAAAATGACCCAAATATTGCCTAATTTGCATAAAATGTAGGTCACGAAATTCAAAATTCGGCAAGCTTGACCTCTCCATTGGACTCTGCCAACAAAAGTGACTATTGGGTTAGGTCGAACTTGGTTAGTTAGGTTACTGTAATGTTAGGTTAGGTTAGGTTTTTTTTTTTTTTTTTTTTTTTGTTTTTTGGCAGGAGTGGAAAATCCCCACGGACACCTGAACTGTCTCTCGGTCTAATGAGCCGAGAGCCAGTTCAGGTAGTGTCGGACTCGAACCGACTAAAAACCACTCCTGCTCTGCTTGTGTCCCTCTGACATGGTCAGAGACCTTGTTTTTCAGGATTTTTATTTTTGAACCAATTTTATTAAGAGACAGAAAAGAAAACTACAATTTGACCTAAAAAATAATTTGGAATTCTGTTTGGAAATGGGACGGTTATTTTCCATGCTTACCGCGTTATATTCTTGATTAATATAAGGGAAGCATGGATCACCCCGTCCCATTTCTTTTTATGACTTTTTCTGCAGTTGTCAAACAAAATTTTAAAAAGGTCTCTCTACATTTTCTATTTTCGAAAATGGCTCCCGTGCTGTCTTGGCTTAGTCTGGTCCGCAGTTCCTGTTCGATTTTCATCCTCTCCCTTCCAAACACAGGACACTCGAACAGGATATGCGGAACAGACTCCAGCACACTCGGCTCACAGATGCACGATGGGTTCTCCTTACACTTGAAGCGATGCAAGTATTCGGAGAACCCACCGTGCCCCGTCAAAATTTGGGTCAGAACCCCGGTCGGCTTTATTTGGCGGACTATTGGGAAGGCGTCGATGGCGTCTGGGAGGAAGATCTTGGTCACTGAGGCTGTTGTTCCAGTTCTATACCTCCGGTTCCATTCGTCAAGCGACCCCATGCGGATCTGCCGCTTGACGAATGATACCGGGCAGCGGTCGTAGTCCGGTCTCTTTTTGCTGCGCAGTGCCGCCTCCTTAGCGAGGTGGTCTGCGCGTTCGTTCCCGTCCAGTCCAGCGTGTGCCTTTATCCAGAACAAAGAGACAACTTTGTTCTGGGATAGAGCCACGTTGAGGTTCGCTCTCGCCTCCACTGCCAGAGCATGGAGGGAACCCTGGTTTGTGACAGTCTGCAGTGCCGCCATTGAGTCACTATAGATACCAAAGGTTCCCTCCCTGCGTCGCAGGATTAGGCGCGTGGCTTCGCATACGGCCAGGAGTTCTGCCTGGTAGACAGTACAGCAGGTTGGCAGGCTAAGCTTTTGGGCCCTAATCTCGGCAGCACTGTCCCAGATGGACAGCGCTGCTCCGACTTTGCCCTCGAGCTTGCTGCCATCGGTAAAAATCCGAATGGCCTGGCTGTTGTGGGACTCCACATGAGACTGATCTACCAAGCTTACGAACCCCATGGCCGTATGTTTTGCCGGATGTGGAAGCTCCGCAAATGCCACCACCCGCTCCACCTCGCGGCCCGCAAGTGACGGCTGAGGTACCCCACGCTTTGCCTCGTACAGAGCGGCTGCCTCCTGTATTCGGAGGTCAAGCGGGAGTATCCCAGCCAACACGAGCGCGGCGCTGAGCGTAACAGTACGGTAGGACTTGCAGAGCTTCTGAGCGAACCCCCGCTGGACTGAATTCAGGAGTTTTTGAACTCCAACCTTCCTCGCTGCCGGTGCCCAGGCACTGGCTGCGTACAGGATGACCGGCTCGACCGCCGCGGTATAGATACTTCGTATGACCTCGGTGTTGAGACCCCAGCTCACCTTTGCTGCTCGCGACAACTGTTTGTAAAAATTTAAAGCCTTTTTACAAACATTTGCCGCGTGGCTGTTGAAAGTGAGCTGGTGGTCTATGGTCAGCCCCAGTATTTTTATTTCTTTAGACATGCCAATGTCGACCCCGCCCATGCTCAGGAGCGGGACATCGTGCTTCAGCTTCCTGGTGATAAGCATCGCACAGGTCTTGTGCGGCGCAAACTTCAGCTTGTTCACGATGCCCCACCTCCGAACATACTCGAGGGCGGCATTGGCCTGTCTTTGGACCTCTAGTGCTGTATCCCCGTCGAAGATGAGCACCACGTCGTCGGCAAACGCCTGACAGTAGTCGCCTCGTTCGCCGAGCCCCTTCAACAGGGGATCCAGCACCAGATTCCATAGGATCGGACCTCCAATCGACCCCTGTACACACCCCTTAGTCGTTGCCCTGCGGCACTCCGCTCCAGCGTACCTGACCCGGACGCTTCTCTCGCTTAGGTAGCTGTCTAGCACCCTCCTAATGTTCACCGGGCACTTTTCCTCAGCCAGTCTGACCTTGATGGCCGGCCACCAAGCGCTATCGAAGGCTCCCTCTATATCCAGTGATACAACAGTGATCAGCTTCTTCTGACTTAGCTTTTCATTGATATGTTGTATCATGGTGTAGAGGGAGTCCTCGGTGCTTTTCTGTGGCATAAAGCCAAACTGGCGAGTACTAAACCGCGGGATGAGGTGCCATTTCAGACGAGCTACCAGCAGCTTTTCGAGGATTTTGCCCAGGACAGGTAGGAGGCCGATCGGCCTGTACGACTTCGGGGTTGTGTAGGTATCTTTTCCTGGTTTACGGAGTATCACCACCGTGGCCACTTTCCAGGCCCCAGGGAAGTGACCCTGCTCGAGACACTTGTTCGCGAGTGCAAGGAACACCCCTGGGTCCCGGAGAATGGCTTGCGCGCAGATGTCGGCTGTGAGACCATCCGCCCCGGGTGCCTTCTTCGGATTAAAGCTTTCCACCGCGGACCTCAGCTCCAGAAGCGTAAACGGTGGGTCATGATATTCATCATGCGACCACTCGTTTACACAACTGGCCGCTTCTCGAGTCCGACGGTGGTCGTCATTATCCGACGCTTCCAGGTCTTCGGGGTAGAAGGTCTCGGCCAAAAGTCGAGCCGAATCTTGCGGGTTGAGTGATACTCCGTCTTTTACCAGGGGCAGGTCTTCGTGCCTTTTGGAGGTCCGACTGATGATCCTATAGATCCCCTCCCAGACGCCCTCCCTGTCTTGCTTCTGACAGAACGCCTTCCAGCCCTCTGTCTGTGCTCTCCTGGCGTGGGACTCATATTTTTCCTTCGCTTGCAGGTAGGTTAGGTTAGGTTAGGTTAGGTTAGGTTTTTTTTTTTTTTTTTTTTTTTTTTTTTGTGGCAGGAGGTGGAAATCCAGGTCGGACTTACACCCAGGCTGCCTCACAATACGAGCCAGCCTGGATAGTGTCGGGCTCCAACCGACTAAAACCACACTCCTTCCTTACAATTGTACCTCGGACATAGTCTGAGACCTTTTTTACTATATTCCTGTTACAGTTTCTTAATTTTTTAATTTGGTTTAGAATTTATACCTTCTTAATTCTAGCACATTACATTTTTTATCATTATTAACATCTCTTAGGTCATTTACATATTTTGTTATCCTTATATCTATGTGAACACGAACATTTTTCATATCCTTACATCTATAGTATACTCTTAATATCTACCTCACTTATTTAGTACACTTTTTCAATAACTTGACATTAATTGCCTGTATATACATTTATCTTTTGTTTGTTCTTATCACGGGTCGGACATTTTCAACGATGTGCGTGATTATGCTACTGTTATATATTATGTGCAAATATGAATCCTGAGCATATATTCGTTTACTTATTCCTAGTGATAGTCTTGTTCGCTACTTCTATGCAGAAACTGATAAACGTTTTCCTGGTTTGTTTATTTGCAATAAGTGTATTCAAGTTTGGTATCGTTACTCTTATTCCTAGCTCCTGCTCGATCTCATATCTCTCCAGACCATAGACGGGGCAGTCAGTCAATATATGTGGCACCGTTTCGTGTTTGTCGGAGTCGCAGATGCACGATGGGCTCTCCTTGCACCTAAATCTGTTTAGGTATTCGGAGAACCCACCGTGACCTGTCAGTATTTGTGTCAGTATTCCTGTTGGTTTTAATTTTCTTATATGGTTGTAGGCTTGGATGGCGTCGGGGAAGAATATTTTGGTCACGCCGGCTGTTTCCTCGGTTTTGTATCTCCGATTCCATTCGTCAAGTGTGTCCGCACGGATCTGCCGCTTGACGAATGAAATCGGGCATTGGTCGTAATCCGGCCTCGTTTTCGTCTTGAGGGCTGCATCTTTAGCCAGCTGGTCTGCTCTCTCATTTCCCTCTAGTCCCGCATGAGCTTTAATCCAAAAAAGTTCAACTTTTTTGGATCTATCCTGGCAGTGTCGCAGATTTTCGCGGATGTCGACTGCGAGGGGATGAAGAGAGCGCTGATTGGTGACAGCTTCCAGCGACGACCTGGAGTCACTGTATATGCCGTAGCTGTCTTTGGAACTACGCAAAATTTCCTTTGTAGCCTTGCATATAGCCAGCAGTTCCGCCTGGAAAACGGTACAGTGGGACGACAGCTTAAGTTTTTGGGTTTTGATTTCGGCATCATTGCTCCAGTAGGACAATGATGCCCCAACCTTGCCCTCGATCCTGCTGCCGTCCGTGTATATTCGCACTGCTTGAGTGCAGTGGTTGTCATGTTGCTCCTGGTCTGCCAAGCATATGAACTGCAGGCTTATATGTTTGGCTGGATGGGGAATTTTGTTGAACGCGGTACGTCGCTCAACCTCCTTATCTCCTAGTTCCGGCCGAGGTACCCCCCTCCTCGCTTCATACAGAGCCGCTGCCTCATGTATTCGAAGGTCAAGGGGTAGTATCCCGGCCAGGACCAGTGCCGAGTTCAAGGATACTGTGCGGTAGGATTTGCACAGTTTCTGTGCAAATCCCCTTTGGACCGCGTTCAGTTGTTTGCGTACACACAACTTTCCAGCTGCCGGTGCCCACGCACTTGCCGCGTACAAGATTGTAGGTTCAACTACTGCCGTGTAGATGGAGCGTATGACATCCGTATTGAGTCCCCAGCTGATCCTGGTTGCCCTTGACAACTGCTTGTATAGGTTTAATGCCTTTTTGCATACGTTAGATGCGTGGGCATTAAACGTTAGCTTGTCGTCAATGGTCAGCCCCAGGATTTTGATTTCCCGCGACATACCAACACCGATCCCGCCCATGCTCAACAGCGGGGTGTCATGTTTAAGTTTCCGCGTGATGACCATCGCTTTTGTCTTTTGCGGTGCGAATCTTAACTTATTTCTGATTCCCCACTGGTGAACATACTCGAGAGCGCCATTGGCACGCCGCTGGACCTCCATCGCTGAGTCCCCATCGAACATCAAGACTACGTCATCGGCGAAGGCTTGGCAGTAGTCTCCCCTTTGTACCAGGCCTTTCAGTAGGGGATCAAGTAGTAGGTTCCACAGGATTGGTCCCCCTATAGAACCTTGCACACAGCCTTTGTTGGTTTCCCTGGTGACCTCTTGCCCAGCGTATCTCACCCTGACCTTTCTGTGTTCCAGGTAGCTGTCCATCACTCGTCTGACATTTACCGGACATTTAGATTCCGCCAGCCTGGTTTTTATGGCCGGCCACCATGCACTGTCGAAGGCTCCCTCTATGTCCAGTGATATCATAACGATTAACTTCTTGTCTTTTAGTTTTTTGCGTATGAGTTCTAACAGGTCATAGAGGGAGTCTTCGGTACTTCTCTGTGGCATAAAACCGTACTGGCGTGTACTGAGTCCGGGAATGATGTGCCATTTGACCCTTGCTATCAGCATTTTCTCCAGAACTTTCCCCATCACCGGCAACAGTCCAATTGGCCTATATGATTTAGGAGCCGTATAACTTTCCTTCCCGGGTTTCCTCAGGATGACTACTGTCGCTTCCTTCCAGATTCTCGGGAAGTACCCTAGCTCTAGGCATTTGTTAGCCAGTGATAGGAAAAGCTCCGGATCTTGGTTGACAGTTTGCTGGCAGATATCGGCCGTAAGGCCATCTACCCCGGGGGCTTTTTTGGGGTTGAAACTGCGTATTGCTACGTTTAGCTCTTCTTCGGTAAACGGAGGATGGTTAGGTTAGGTTAGGTTAGGTTGCCGCCGGGATCACACATCGTGATCGGGGGGGTCCGAATCGCTGTCGAGTCCACCATGAAGTACCTGGGATTGGTGCTCGACAGCCGGTGGGATTTCGGCCCCCACTTCCGGCGGCTGGCGCCCAAGTTGTTGGGTGCGGCTGGGGCGTTGTCAACGCTGCTTCCCAATCTGGGGGACCCGAGCACCGCCTGCAGGCGGTTGTACGTGGGGATCGTGCGATCGATGGCCCTTTATGGGGCCCCGATCTGGGCGGCTGACCTGACGGCCAGCACTATCACTGTTCTGCGGAGGCCGCAGAGGGTGATGGCCGTCAGAGTCATCAGGGGTTATCGCACGATCTCCTACGAGGCGGCTTGCGCACTGGCCGGATCTCCGCCGTGGGACCTGGAGGCGAAGGTTCTCGCGTCACTGTATCGGTGGCGCGAGGACGCGCGGGCGCGCGGCGAGCGACTGATGCAGCGACACATCGAGCTGCGTCGGTCGCAGCTGCGCGAGGTCCTGGTGGCGGAATGGCGGGACAGGCTTTCACGCCCTTCCGCCGGCCTCGTCACTATCGAGGCCATCCGGCCAGTGCTCGACCTTTGGCTCGGGAGAAGGCACGGCTCCCTGACGTTTCGTGCGACACAGGTCCTTTCGGGGCATGGCTGCTTCGGGAAGTTCCTGTGTCGCATAGGCAGGGAGCCGGACGCTCGGTGTCACCACTGCGTCGACTGTCGGGAGGACACGGCGCGGCATACGCTGGCAGAGTGTGCCGCTTGGGAGGAGCCGCGCCGTGACCTCATCTCTGTGGTGGGCAGTGACCTCTCGCTACCGGCCGTAGTCCAATCTATGGTCGGCGGCGAGGAGTCCTGGGACGCGGTGGTCTCCTTCTGCGAAACAGTTATCTCGCAGAAGGAGGCTGCGGAAAGGGAAAGAGAGATCTCGACCTCTGACCCCGCCCGCAGCAGGCGCACCGGGCGTCGGAGGAGGGCGTATGCTGCCCTCTTCCGGCCCCCCTAACTGGGGCAAGGGGCGGCGGACTTGGGGACGTCTGTCGCCCCCCATTCATCCGGACCCGAGGTGGCGGCGCGAGGTGTTCCCGTGCGCCCCTTTCTGAAGTCACGGAGGGTGTTTAACACCTCACTCCCTCCGTAGACGCGAGGTGGCCCGCAGAGGCGGGCCGGCACCAGCCGGGGATTACGGATGTGGTTTACGTTCCCGCGATCCCCGGCGTAGGTGAGAGATGGAACACCGGGGTGGTTTTAGTCAGTAAGAGTCTGACAGACCCCTCCGCCCGCCCCAGGGTGGAGGACATCCATGAGGAAAAAAAAAAAAAAAAAAAAAAAAAAAAAAAGGTTAGGTTAGGTTAGGTTAGGTTAGGTTTTTTTTTTTTTTTTTTTTTTTTTTTTTTTTTTTGTTTTGGCAGGAGTGGAAAATCCCCACGGACACCTGAACTGTCTCTCGGTCTAATGAGCCCAGAGCCAGTTCAGGTAGTGTCGGACTCGAACCGACTAAAAACCACTCCTGCTTTGCTGGTGTCCCTCTAACATAGTCAGAGACCTTTTTGTTCTTATTTTTTTTTTTAATTTTTGTACGTCCGAAATAAAATTTTGAAAAAATCTTTTTAAAATTTACAAAATAATAAATAAACTATATAAAAGAAAACAATTTTGGAAAAGTTCAGAAATAGGACGGTTGTGATTCTATGCTTGCCGCGTTATATTCTCCTGTAATATAAGGGAAGCATAGACTACCCTATCCTATTTCTGTTTACAACTTTTCGTATAATTTTGATGGCAAATTCCAAAAAGGCCTCTCTATCCCTCTTACTACAAAAGAGAGCTCCCGTGGTGTCCCGGCTTAGTCTGGTCCGCAGCTTCTGCTCGACGTCCATCCTCTCCCTGCCGAACACAGGACACTCGAACAGGATATGCGGAACAGACTCCGGCACACCCGGCTCACAGATGCACGATGGGTTCTCCTTACACTTGAAGCGATGCAAGTATTCGGAGAACCCACCGTGCCCCGTCAAAATTTGGGTCAAGACCCCGGTCGGGTTAATTTGACGGACTATGCGGAAGGCGTCGATGGCGTCTGGGAGGAAGATCTTTGTTACTGAGGCTGTAGTTGCAGTTCTATACCTCCGGTTCCACTCGTCAAGCGACCCCATACGGATCTGCCGCTTGACGAATGATACCGGACAGCGGTCGTAGTCCGGTCTCTTTTTGCTGCGCAGTGCCGCCTCCTTAGCGAGGTAGTCTGCGCGTTCGTTCCCATCCAGTCCAGCGTGTGCCTTTATCCAGAACAAAGAGACAACTTTGTTCTGGGATAGAGCCACGTTGAGGTTCGCTCTCGCCTCCACTGCCAGAGCATGGAGGGAACCCTGGTTTGTGACAGTCTGCAGTGCCGCCATTGAGTCACTATAGATACCAAAGGTTCCCTCCCTGCGTCGCAGGATTTGGCGCGTGGCTTCGCATACGGCCAGGAGTTCTGCCTGGTAGACAGTACAGCAGGTTGGCAGGCTAAGCTTTTGGGCCCTAATCTCGGCAGCACTGTCCCAGATGGACAGTGCTGCTCCGACTTTGCCCTCGAGCTTGCTGCCGTCGGTAAAAATCCGAATGGCCTGGCTGTTGTGGGACTCCACATGAGACTGATCTACCAAGCTCACGAACCCCATGGCCGTATGTTTTGCCGGATGTGGAAGCTCCGCAAATGCCACCACCCGCTCCACCTCGCGGCCCGCAAGTGACGGCTGAGGTACCCCACGCTTTGCCTCGTACAGAGCGGCTGCCTCCTGTATTCGGAGGTCAAGCGGGAGTATCCCAGCCAACACGAGCGCGGCATTGAGTGAAACAGTGCGGTAGGACTTGCAGAGCTTCTGAGCGAACCCCCGCTGGACTGAATTCAGGAGTTTCTGAACTCCGACCTTCCTCGCTGCCGGTGCCCAGGCACTGGCTGCGTACAGGATGACCGGCTCGACCGCTGCGGTATAGATACTGCGTATGACCTCAGTATTGAGACCCCAGCTCACCTTTGCTGCTCGCGACAACTGCTTGTAAAAATTCAGAGCCTTTTTACAAACATTTGCCGCGTGGCTGTTGAAAGTGAGCTGGTGGTCTATGGTCAGCCCCAGTATTTTTATTTCTTTGGACATGCCAATGTCGACCCCGCCCATGCTCAGGAGCGGGACATCGTGCTTCAGCTTCCTGGTGATAAGCATCGCACAGGTCTTGTGCGGCGCAAACTTCAGCTTGTTCACGATGCCCCACCTCCGAACATACTCGAGGGCGGCATTGGCATGTCTTTGGACCTCTAGTGCTGTATCCCCGTCGAAGATGAGCACCACGTCGTCGGCGAACGCCTGACAGTAGTCGCCTCGTTCGCCGAGCCCCTTCAACAGGGGATCCAGCACCAGATTCCATAGGATCGGACCTCCAATCGACCCCTGTACACACCCCTTAGTCGTCGCCCTGCGGCACTCCGCTCCAGCGTACCTGACCCGGACGCTTCTCTCGCTTAGGTAGCTGTCTAGCACCCGCCTTATGTTCACCGGGCACTTTTCCTCAGCCAGTCTGACCTTAATGGCCGGCCACCATGCGCTATCGAAGGCTCCCTCTATGTCCAGTGATACAACAGTGATCAGCTTCTTCTGGCTTAGCTTTTCATTGATATGTTGTATCATGGTGTAGAGGGAGTCCTCGGTGCTTTTCTGTGGCATAAAGCCAAACTGGCGAGTACTAAACCGCGGGATGAGGTGCCATTTAAGACGAGCTACCAGCAGCTTTTCGAGGATTTTGCCCAGGACAGGTAGGAGGCCGATCGGCCTGTACGACTTCGGGGTTGTGTAGGTGTCTTTACCTGGTTTTCGGAGTATCACCACCGTGGCCACTTTCCAGGCCCCAGGGAAGTGACCCTGCTCGAGACACTTGTTCGCGAGTGCAAGGAACACCCCTGGGTCCCGGAGAATGGCCTGCGCGCAGATGTCGGCTGTGAGACCATCCACCCCGGGTGCCTTCTTCGGATTAAAGCTTTCCACCGCGGACCTCAGCTCCAGAAGCGTAAACGGTGGGTCATGGTATTCATCATGCGACCACTCGTTTACGCGACTGGCCGCTTCTCGAGTCCGGCGGTGGTCTTCATCATCCGAAGCTTCCAGGTCTTCGGGGTAGAAAGTCTCGGCCAAAAGTCGAGCCGAATCTTGCGGGTTGAGTGATACTCCGTCTTTCACCAGGGGCAGGTCTTCGTGCCTTTTGGAGGTCCGACCGATGATCCTGTAGATCCCCTCCCAGACGCCCTCCCTGTCTTGCTTCTGACAGAACGCCTTCCAGCCCTCTGTCTGTGCTCTCCTTGCGTGGGACTCATATTTTTCCTTCGCTTGCAGATACTCCTCGACGACTTTTTGTCTCCGAACCTTCGCAGCACATCGTATGCGGCGTCTTTTTGTGTTGACGTCGGTCATCATTTCGGCGAGCTCAGAGGACCACCACGGTATTGTATTCTTATCTCTATTTTTAATTTTAGGAATTATTAGTTTGCACGTCTTTACTATTAAGTCTATGTATGTATTTATGGTTATTTCTAGATCTGTTTTATTGTTAATTTTGTCTATTTCTTCTACATTAAAATTTGATTCTATTTGCAATTGGGCCAGTTTCGTATGAAACTGGCTCCAATTTGCTTTCTTCGTGTTAAAAATCCTGGTTGTTCTAGTTATATGCGTGCCTTTTGATTTTTGAAGATTGATTTTGAATACAATACCGTTGTGGTCCGAGCTCGTGATGCCTTCGTCAACTCTCCAGTCCTCCACCAGTCCCAACATTTCGGTTGAACATGCTGTTACGTCAACGAAACTGGTGAAGGACTGGCCGCCTCTGATGGTGTCGAAGGTCGGAGTGTTGCCGACGTTGAGTACCTGCAAGCCCATTTCCTCCAAGGTCCCCGCGAATTCCTCGCCCCTGCTGTCGACGACAGAGCTGCCCCACCACGTGCTTTTTGCATTGGCGTCGCCGCCCACGATTGTCTCGAGCTGTGGCAACTCCTCGCGAATCCGCTTGAGGTGCTCCAGGTATGGCCCTATGGGCTGGTCTGGTTCAAAGTAGATGGAGACTACTGCGATTTCCCAGGCGCGGGTTCGGATCCTCACCACCACGATGTTGTTGGTGGTGAGTTGCGGACACTGTGTGACGTCCAGGTCATCGTCGAAGACGACGATGGCCGCCTTCACAGTTCCATTTCCTACTTCCGCGCACTGGTAGACTCTCGCTCCTCGGTAGTCTCGCATCCTTTTAATTCCGCCCACATACGGCTCCTGGAGCAGTGCGAAAGCAACCCTACGCTCGCTAGCCACGATCAGGAGCTCTTGGGTTGCTAAGTTCTTCCTCTGCAGATTCGCTTGGATCACCTTATAGCTCGAGCGACAATCGGGGACGACTCCTGGTGCAACCGGGACCACCTTAGCAATACGCCACCGACAGGCGCGCCAATGCGTCCCACTTGACGCGGATCGGGCACGCACTGTCGAAGGCGTTGTGGTCCGATTTGCCCAGTTTCGCCAACACGCAATTGCGGCACTTAGGCGTCTCTGCCGCCGACAGCAAGGGGCAGTCCACTCGCAAGTGGGGGTCACCGCAGTGAACGCAAAGATCGGCGGGCTCCGTGCACAGTTTGCGGCTATGCCCGTACCGCAGACAGCGCGTGCACTGCACCAGTGGTGACTGGTCCAGTACACGCACCCGCTGCAGGTCTATATGCACTCGGCCCGCCGTCGTTAGCCTCTGCCATATCGCTGGGGACACCTGCAGGACGATGTGGCAAGTGTGCGGGTTCCGCGTCTTGCGACGGTATCTTGCCGTGATCCTGACATCGTCCGCAGGTATATCCCCAACCAGATGGTGGTTCTGGCGCTTAAGCGCTGCGATGACCTCCACGTCCGTGTGGCAGGAGAGCAAATCCTTGATGATGACGAGGGGGTCTTTATTTTTGACCTCTTCGACCACGAGGTCGCCTGCCTTCTTGATACGGTCTGCCACCCTCGTCATCTCCTCCCGGGTTTTAAATCCGACAACGACCTTTTGGTCCCTGGCCTTCCGCAGCCGCTCCACCTGCGTGCCTTCGTTCGTCGCGTCAACTGCGGTTCGCAGCTTCGCAACGACCTCTTCACCGGTGTCGTTGTCGTTTTTTGACGAAACGACCACCGAGTGGAGAGGCCTCTGCGTATGCTGCCGCGAGCCGGCGACTTCCGCGAAAGTTGGCCCCAGGCCAGGGACGTATGCGGGTGTGGGAGTTTGTTTAAGTTGCTCCGACAGAGCCCGTGTATGCTCCTGGCATTCCTCCAGCGCTTTATTGTGCTGCTGGAGGTTCTCCATGAGCTTCTTCACGAGCTCTGTCGGAACAACTGCGCTCGGCGTCACTTCCGTGGGACCCTCGACTCGGTTTTCCGGCTCGGTACCTGGTCCTCTGTCGGCCTCTGCCTCTTTCACCAGTTGGTAGAGCCTCTCCACCACTTTGGTGATTTCATCCTTAATCTCCTTCTTAAGGTTTCGAGAGCTCACCAACTGGATCTTTGCCTTAGAGAGGCAGGCCTTGGCTTCCGAGGTTCGGTTGAGATAGCGAGCCGGCTGCGAGCAGGGCGGCGAATGGTCCACGGCCCGCTTGTCATCCTTTGATACCGCCGCCTTGGATTTGAGCTTGGGGGGAGAAGTCATGGGGGCCTTCTTGGTGGGGGATGGCGTCTTGAAAAGCTGGACTGCCTTACGCTGGTCAGCCTCTCGCTCTCCGATACTGCGCCCCACCGAAGGGCCCGCCTGTTCCGTGACTGAACTCCCCGAATCCAGGCTCTCCTCCGCGGCTTTGGTCGTCTTAACGGTCGGTGTCCTAAACCCAAACATGTCGCCGGTAAGGGGAGTTAAATAAATAAGTTTAAAATAAGGGACACTAAGCAATCTCTGATCCCTGTAAAGGGGGGATCAGAAGATCTAATAATATAATAAAATCAAAATAAAATCAAATTATAAATAATTATTTAAATTTGTATAAATTTGCGTCAAAGAGTCAATAAAAGCCTAAAACTATATATAATAATAATACTGTTAAAATTACTGGTCCCTGTAAAGAGGGGACCAGCAAATTGAAAAGTAAAAGGTCAGTACACCCAATGGGCGAGTCAACTCTAACAATTTGAGTCCAATACAGCAAATAAAAGACCCTTCTGCCTCAGAGTATGGAGTTAGAGTGGCCGTAAAAAGAAAGAAAAAGTTTTTTCGGCCTGGGCTTTCAGCTGTAGAGTAAAATCAAAAATAAAAATTTTCGACACTGTCTTGGTCTATCCTCCCTATATAGTACAGGGTGGGTGAAGAAAGAAAAAGTTTTTTCGGCCTGGGCTTTCAGCTGTAGAGTAAAATCAAAAATAAAAATTTTCGACACTGTCTTGGTCTATCCTCCCTATATAGTACAGGGTGGGTGGGCGGGCAAAATTTTTTGCGAGCTAGCGGGGCGTGCGAGGTGTCAAAAGACGCGTCTCGGCGCGGGCAAGCTCACTGTAAGGTTTTCAGCACTACTTTTGGAAGAAAAAACTTTAATTGTGGTCAAAAAACCTCAAAAAACCACGATTTTTAATGAAAAAAACCGAGTTTTCAGCGACCTGGAAGGGTTTCAATTCGCGCGCAGCGCCGGGAAACCTAGGTTAGTATGGTGAAAACCCGATTCAGAAAACAAAACAGAAATCTAACGTAAGGTTTGTGAGTTATTAATTTTTAAAGATGTAAAATTTTGAAAAATAGGGGTAAGTACTAAAATAAAACCACCCTTGCAGGAAAGTCAAATATTTTGCGTCAGTTGGTTGGCGGAGGCCTATTTATAATGATTACTGTCGAAAACCGCTTCAAAAAAGCTTTTCAGGAGTCTGAGATATCTCCGGTTAGGTTAGGTTAGGTTAGGTTAGGTTAGGTTAGGTTAGGTTAGGTTAGGTTAGGTTAGGTTAGGTTAGGTTAGGTTAGGTTAGGTTAGGTTAGGTTAGGTTAGGTTAGGTTAGGTTAGGTTAGGTTAGGTTAGGTTAGGTTAGGTTAGGTTAGGTTAGGTTAGGTTAGGTTGGGTTGGGTGCAGAAAACCTCCTCGTGTGCCTGATGCCTGCTGGTTCCTTACGAATACGTTCGGGGGAAAGAGCAGTCGTCGGGCCGGTGCACCCTGGGCACGGGCAATAGGTTCTCCACGTCGGAGGGGCTATTGTCTGTGGCGGATTTCTGCGGGGTGGGGGAGCATGGTGCTCCACGACGTTTCTCCTCACATCCTGAGGTGGAACGTCAGAGATGGTGTCGCTCTTTTCCGATCGACAGTCGTCGATTGGCAAAGGACGCGACCAATGCCGCTGCGGTGCAGGCGCACCAATGCGGCAGTCGCTCTCTCCTGAGGAGAGAGCTTCCGGCGGGTCCGCTGAGTCGGGTTGGCCGGACAGCGGACAGAGGCATGCTTCAATGCCGCCGTCGGGGGGCTTGGCTTAACCGCCCGGCCCCAGAGGAAGGACACCTCTAAGATAAAAAACCACCCAATCCCAAGTTTCGGGAGCGCGGCGAGGGGATGAATGGCCGTTGGGTGTACGGTCGTTAGCGCTCCCACCTGCTGGTACCTGCCGCCCCCAGCAGTATGTAGGCTTACCGGTGTACCTAGGCTCTGCCCGGTGGACATTCTTACCTATATCAACTCGTGGGAACTATATGGAGAACCTTAAAGAAAATAAAACTAAAAACGACGTAGTGGGTGAAAAAGTACCTCTGGTACTAGTTGAGCGGATGGGCGTGCTGTCGGACTCTGACAGCGCGTCTAGCCTTATGAGTGTGGCAAGCGCGGTGAGCGTAAACTCTAAATGTTTACGCAAACGCCCGAGGGAGGATGCAGACTCAGGGTCGGACTCGGCCCTGAGCGACACAGCGGTGCCGGCCCCCAAGGTTGGTGCCAAAAAAGGTGGAAGAGGTAGGCCCGTTAATACCGGCAAATATGCCGGTATCGGCCTATCCAGGCGTGAGGCTGCGGCTGCTATGAAGGCCGCAGCAGTTGCCGAAAAATTAGAGGAGGACGAGCGGCAGATTGCGGCTCTGACGAAAAGGGTGACGGAAGGGAGAGTCACTCGCCTGTCGGAGTCGTCGTCTGTCGTCTCTGATATGGGAGTCGAGGCGGAGGAGCTTCCTGCCTCCGACTTGAACCAAAGGATGGCTGACGCGGTTGCAGCAATCAAAAGAGTGAGCAAGGTCTCGAAGGGCCTTAGCGGCTGCAGCCAAAAAGCACTTAAAGAGGCCACTGCCTCAATTCTGGAAAGTGCTCAGGTGCTTTTGACCCGCACCACTACAGAGGAGACGGCGCTGCTGCGGGCCCAAAACGCAAAGCTCACAGCGCAAATGGCGGAGCTCCGCAAGGAGCACGAGGAGCTCAAGGCGGAGATGGCCAACTTCCGCCGCGAGCACCTCAGGCGGGAGGTGGGCCTTTCGCAAGCTACGACGCAACCGCAACCACAGTTGCCGTCACAGCAGCAGGCGTCACAGGAGACGGAGTTGACTCGCCTGATCCGTCAGGAGATGGCGAGTTTCAACGCACGCTTCTCGGTGCTTGAAGGGAGGATTCTTCGACCCCCCCTAGCTGCAGACCAACGCAGCACACCAGCGCCGACATATGCGGCCCAAGCCGCAGCGCCCCGTGCCGCGCAACCAGCACAAGCGGCTGCTGCCACAAAGGAGAGGACTGATACAACTGCCGCCCCGCAAAAGGAAACTGCGGGGCATAAATCAAAAAGGCAGTTGAAGAAGGAGGCTAAACTGGCCAAAAAGGCAGGTGCTACGGCTGCTCCGCCTGCACAAACTCCTAGGCCAGAAACGCAAGAAACCGCCACTAGACCTGAGGCGGAGTGGACGGAAGCGGGCGCTGCCAAAAAAATCCAAAAAGGCGCGCCAGCGGGCCAACAAACAGGCCCGAAAGGAGCAAGCGGCGGCCGGGCGCCAGACCGCGACGCTCAGTACCCCCCGCTCTACAGCAGGTGGTTCTCACCCTGCAGCCTGGGGGCGGAGGAGCGGGGCCTCACATATGCCGGGATCCTGGCAAAGGCGAAAGCCGAGATTTCGCTAAGTGATCTCGGCATAACGGGCCTCCGGTGCAAAACTACTGCAACCGGCGGTCGCCTATTGGAAATCTCGGGAACCACTAGTGGTCCCAAAGCAGACGCCCTCGCCGACAAACTCAGGGCGTCTCTAGGCCCGGATGATGTTAGAGTGTCCAGGCCAACCAAGTGCGCAGACCTGCGCATTTCGGGCCTGGACGACTCCGTCACACAAGACGAGGTCGCCGCTGCCATCTCTAAGGCCGGAGGGTGCCCGCCAGAGCAAGGTTCAAGGCGGGCACGATACGCTGGGTGTCTCCGGTCTCGGGACAGTTCTTGTCAGCTGTCCCCGTAGCGGCGGCCAAGAAGATAAAAAGACAAGCGGACTCTTGGTTGGATGGGTCTCGGCGCAGGTCGCGCTCCTTGCGCCCAAGCCCTATCGGTGTTACCGCTGTCTAGAAGGAGGACATGCGGGGGCACGGTGCACTGCTGGGGTAGACCGCAGCCAAATGTGCTACCGCTGCGGTCAGTCCGGTCACAAGGCTAGCTCTTGCACTGCCGCCACGCCGCACTGCGTCATCTGTGCGGCATCTGGCAAGCCAGCCGACCATCAGACCGGGTCGAAGGCCTGCGCCAGGCCCAAGAAGAATAATGCCAAGAAACAGCCGGCTCATCCACCGGCTAGTATCGTGGATAAGACTCAGAAGGCAACCAGCTCCTCGCAGCCGGTTCACCCGCCGGTTGCGGCAGAACATCCGCCGAGGGCTGGGGAGGAGACAACGGCCATGGACACACAATAATGGCCCTACGTCGTCTCCTCCAAGCCAACATAAACCACTGCGCCAGGGCTCAGGATCTCTTGCTCCAGAGCATGGCGCAGTGGTCGATCGATGTGGCAGCTGTCGCCGAGCCGTATTTTGTGCCACCCAGGGGATGACTGGGTGTGTGACACGAACCGCTCGGGTGGCACTGATTATGAGGTCTGCCCGCCGACACCCTTCCCTTCGAGGCCGTCACCCGAGGGCGGGGCTATGTCGCGGCAATTTGGGGAGATGTTATGGTCGTAGGGGTGTATCTCGCCCCTAGCCTTTCTCTCGCCGACGTGGAGGAAATTATCTTGGAGTTGGGCACGGTCGTCAGTCGTAGCCGTCCTCGTCCCGTGATCGTCCTAGGGGACTTCAATGCGAATCTACTGCTTGGGGTTCCCCGGCTACGGATGCGCGGGGCGAGTTAGTGGAGGAGTGGGCGGTCGAGCAGGGTCTGCTTCTCCTGAACCGGGGTTCCGTGCAGACGTGCGTGCGGCAGCGGGGTGGTTCTATAGTGGACTTGTCGTTCGCCAGCCCCGCTCTCGCGCGCACTGTCCAGGACTGGCACGTCCTGGAGGAGGTGGAGACGCTGTCCGATCATCGGTATATTCGATTTAGCCGTCACCCGCCCAGACCTCGGTTGGGCCGGTCCAAGCGGCCCCGGTGGGCGTTGGAGACGGCCCGCGTTGGGCATTGAAGCGGCTGGACAGGGAGGCTCTCCTGGAGGCATCTATCGTCAAGGCCTGGCTGGACTCTCCAGACCGGCCAACCAACATCGACGCGGAGGCGGAATGGTTCCGGGAGAGCATGTCGCACATCTGCGACGCTGGGCATTGCCCCGAGTCCGGCCGTTACCATCCAGGCGCCAAGTGTACTGGTGGTCGCAGTCGATAGCGCAGTTGCGCATCGCTTGTGTGCAGGTGCGACGCCAGTACGCAAGGTGCCGAAGAAGAAGACGCCGCCGCCCCTTTACAGCGGCGGCCGAACGAAGGAGAGGCGGAACTATACAACCGCTATAGAGAGGCGAAGAGCGCCCTCCAGCTGGCCATTGTCCGGGCAAAGGGCCCAGGCCAACGAAGAGCTGCTGGAGACTCTGGACCGAGAGCCGTGGGGGACGCCCTACCTTATGGTACGGGGCAAGTTGCGCCAATGGACTCCCCCATTGTCCCGAAGTCTCCAGCCACAGCTGCTGGAGGAGGTGGTGTGTGCGCTGTTCCCGTCGAGACCGGAGCACACACCACC